>CM072995.1:137678739-142678739 GCA_037038555.1 Rhynchonycteris naso | reverse complement strand
ACCACTATTTATTTATTCATTCATCTTTTGCTTTTAAACTATTTTGGGTTGAATAACCATGTATAACTTTTTGTATGGATATAGGCTTTCTTTTCTCTTGGATAAACACCAAGGAGTGGAATGGCTAGATCACGCAGTAGGTGTTTATTTAACTTAAGAAACTGACAAATGGTTTTCCAAATTGGTGGTTTCATCTTACATTCCTCCACATCTTCTCCATTCTAATAAGTGTGTAGCAATACCTCACTGTAATTGTAATTTGCATTTCTCTAATGACTACTGATGTTGAGCATCTCTTTAGGTGTTTCTTTGCCGTGTATCTTTTTATGCCAAAGTGTCAATTCCAATTTTGCCTATTTTTAAAGTGAGTTCTATTTTCTTATTGAATTTTGACAATTCTTTATACGTTATGGATACAAGTCCCTTCCCAGATATAATCACTGCAAGTGTTTTTTCCCCAGGCTCTGGCTTGTCTTTTTATTTTCTTATTAGTAATGTCTTCAAAGAGCAGATGTCTTATAAAATTCAATTTATTATTTTATGAATTGTTCTTTTGATGTTGCATCTAAGAAATCTGTGCCTAACCCAAAATTATAAATGTTTTCTATGTTTTCTTCTAGATGCTTTATATTTTGAGTATATGATCCACTTTTGAGTGGATCAACTTTTGCAGATGGCACTGGAAATAAATCAAAGTTTTTCTGAAGGCATATGGATGTCCAATTGTTCCCATACCATTTGTAAAATGAACCACGTTTCACCACTGAATTCACTGAATCTCTGCTGAAAATCAGTTGGCCATGTACGGGTTTATATCTGGACTCTATTCTGTTCCACTTTTCTGTTTTTCCTCTAATACCACATTCTCTTGATATTTTAACTTCATAGTAATTCTTTTAATAGTGTAGTTCTCCAACTTTGTTCTTCTTTTTCCAATGTTTTAGTAGTTCTATCCTAGGCCCTTTGTAGTTCCTTATGAATTGTTTAATATTCTTATATATTTCTACAAAAGCAGCTTGCTGAGATTATGACTGGGATCAATTTAGGAAAAAATGACACCTTAGCAATATAAAGATGTCTATCCCTTATACAGGGTGTGTCTCTCCATTTACCGGGTATTCATTGACTTTTCTCAGAAATGTGTTATAGCTTTCAGTACATAGATCTTTCATATCGTATTTCTGATATAACACTAAATATCTCATATTTTGATGCAATTACAATAGGTTTTATTATATTTTCTGAAATTAATGTTGCTAATCTATTGACTACATTTAAAGAAAGTAACAAGGTTCTCACAATTATCCCAAGTATTTATATTTTAAATATATATTGGGAATTTTAAATATTAAATGACTTTCTTTTTTCTCCCTTATTTATGAAAAATTATACTGACATTTTTTGAAACCAACTTTGTAGGTAGTTATTTCATTTGTAAGTTTCTACCATTTGTACATTGCACTTCAGAACCTTAAAAAAGAGTTTAGAAAATATTCAGCATAGAAAAGGCTTATAAAAACTGATGAGGTTAAGAACTATTGCTCTGAGACATTTAGCCAGTGATTTTCATGAAACTAAATAAATGTTAAGCATCATTTGGTAGGACATAGTCTGATGTTATAAATTAACAAAAAGGTATCAAGGAACAAATTTACCTCTTAAGTATCTATGCAGCTGCTAATGGCATTAATAAGAAAATTAAAAACAAAAGCAAGGAATACAGAAAATAACAAGAAAATTTACATGTTTTTGCGATCCAAGAGAGGAAGGTTCAAAATTAAAACTCACCAACCTTGTGTTCTGGTCCTAGCTATACCATTCTTACTGTCTTTGTGAATCAGAACAATTTGTCTAAATTCATTTTTCTCTAGAATTCTGTAATTTTAAAATGACAGTTTAGGCCCAGATGATCCACTATCATCTCCTCCACTATAGAAATCCATGATTCACACAAATATACAAGTAAAAGCCAAAACTGGTTCATTAAAATACTTCTATGACCTTTCTTTGCCCAGAATTTCTAGGTTTCTAAGCTCTGATACCAAACAGCAAAATAGCAATGGACTAGTTGTTTAATACCCCTCTCTGTCTGCTTTAGTTTCCTCATGAGTAAAACAGATATAATAATGTTACCTTTCTCGGAGCTGTGAAAATTAAAGGTTAAAACACTTAGAACAGCACACATAAAAAGCTCTCAAGTGGTATTGCAAATTACTTCTATGTGTAGTATACATACTTCCTCTTCCTTTGAAATTATATAACATTACAGATGGAAAATTACAGTATGCAATTTCCCATTATAAACTAGAAAGGAAATATTATGCTGTATTTAATTTTCAAATAGATTCTATAATAATGGAAATAATGAAAAGGATTCCATAATACAGATGATGGGTTTTACATAAATAACCAGGCAAATTGCCATCTTCCATTAAACTTCTACAATGGACAAGGTTTCCAAATATCTTCCACTTTGCATAAAGAATACTTTTCTGAAAATACCATAACTTATTTTGAACCACATTAAACTTCTGAGGTAAGAAAATGGTTATTGTCCAAGAATTGTTTCTCTGATACTTGTGCACAAAACACATAACAATCTGTGGTAACTGTGAAAAATAAAATGGCTGATTCTTGATCACTCTGTGCAGAGCAAGAGAATGTCAGCTATACAAAATTCTGTCGATCTCTAAATTGTGTTGTATCCATTAGATTAATATCCCAGATGTGTTTTAAGAAAGACTTTCTGGGGGAAGAGAGAACATTTGCTAAACTGTGTTTAATTGCTTGTTTTATCTGTGCACAGGATAAACAATGGAAGCTAGATCAGTGGTTCTCACATTTTGCTCTTTGTAATCTGAGAAATTTGATAAAGTTCAGATTCCTGTCCCCTCCCCTCTAGATTCTGATTGTAATATCTAGCTTTCTCAGCTCCTTCTGATGCTCATGGCTCCCAGATGAAACCCGGAGAGCATGCACTAAACAAGCAATAATCCTCAAGGACACTAGCAGGTTCCATCTATGATACCTTTAACCTAAGAAAAAGGGCTTTCCAGACACCTCACCTCACATATCCAACACAAGTCCACAGACATGCACCAAAGACTGATGCCATTTTGTTTTTAAAAAATTTAAAAAGCAAAGAGTTTTGGGGGGGGGGTTGTTTTTTGGTTTTTGGTTGTTTGCTAAGGTACATTATATGATGAAACACCTCAGAAAACAAAAGATCCAATACTCTTTAGGAGACAAAAAAATAAAGAACAGATTTCAGAATTTAAAATTACTATAGTTAATATAATTTAACACTTCCTACTCCCAGGAGTTTAAGAAAAGCAACAGAGTCATGGTATAATTTAAACATGCAAATGAACTAATCCTTCTGTTCCCACAGCTAAATTATCGTAGGGTAAAGCAATCCATAGACTAGAACTTGGCAAATGCTGATCTATCTATACCTAAAGCACAGAGTAAGCACCGTTCCTAAAACTGTGGCCTGAGGAGGACCCAGAGCACAGTCACACATATAAAAATACTGTCTCAGCATTCCCACCACCACTGAGACAGAATTTAGGGAATTAGGTCCTGTAATTTTATATTTTAACATGTTCCCATGGTGATTCTTAAATACACTGAAGTTTTGAGAATTTGTTTAAGATAAATAGAATTATTGGTAATAATAGAATGAAGTTAGCAGTACAGCATCCTTATTATATCAGCAAATGCTTTTCTGTGGACTGACTTTATTTGCAAATTAAGACAGCAGTGCAATACATTGTTAGAATGTCTAAAATTAAACAAACAGAAAGACAACTGAGAACTATCAAATACTGGTGAGAATACAGAGTGGCATCATTGCTGGTAGGAATACAAAATGGTACAACCACTTTGAAAGACAGTTTGGTTTCTTACAAAACCAAACAAAGGCTTCCCATCGGATCCCGTAATTACACTCCTTGGTATTAACCCAAAGGAGATGAAAACTTATATTCACGCAAAAAACTTACAGATAGAAGTTTACATTTATAGCAGTATTAGTCCTAATTGCCAAATACAGAAAGAAATCAAGATGTGTTTAAATTAGTAAATGGAAAAATAAACTCTGGCACATTTGTAACAATAAATAATAGACTGATTAAAAAAGGGACTATCAAACCATGAAAAGATATGAAGGAACCTTAAATGCATATTGCTAAATTCGAAAATGTTACATACTATAGGATTCCAACTATATGATGTTTTAAAAAAGGCAAAACTATGCGGACAGTAAATGGTCAGTTGTTTTCGGGGATGGAGGAGAGAGGGACAACTGAGGAGAGCACAGGGCATGTTCAGGATAGCGAAACTGCTCTGTGTGATGCTGCAACGGTGGACACTTCACTGTGCATTTGTTAATACCCATAGAACTATATACACCACAAAGAGTAAATTTTAATGTAAATAATGGACTACAGTTACTTGTCATGTATAAATATTACTTTATTAATTGTAACAAAAAGCAAGCCCCCAAACTGCTACAATCATTGTTGAGTAGGAGGCTGTTGGGAAAACAGCTGTGTCAGGCTTGTTTGCCTGCACTCTGCATGATTAGTGCATGAGCACGTGGCAGGGCCGCGTGTACATAGTCTATGAAAGGCTCCAGGAGCTTTGACTCAGGGCAGATTGTGGATGGTGGATTGCCTGCCCGACACTGCGAGGGGCCGTTTTGCTGTTATTTTGCCTGCTGCCAGTCTGCTTGTCCACTGTTGCGAGACGATTAAATGGGAATGGCCCAACGCTTTCTGGATCTACAGTTCCTCTACCGTCTACCTGAATCCAGTGTGAACCTGCCTGGCCTTTGCCACTGGCATTACAGATGTGAAACTGACACTTCTTATCCTTGTGAATCGGGGTCAGATGCTTCTCAGACCACTCTTCTAGAAACAGTGCTTACTGTTTGCTGTAGGTAAACTCGGAGAATCGGCTGATGGTTGATAAACATGAGCATTTTGCCAATTCTATTCAATGAATTATAAAGCAAGATGTTAATAATAGGAGAAACTGAATGTGTGTGTGTGGGGGGGAATATTATATAAAACTCTGTACTATTCTACTCTGGAAATGTATACTAAAATATAAGGTCTATTATTTATTTCTTAAAATAGTAATAAAATAAAACAAAGTCACAGCACGGCAACTGCACACCATGAGTTCCCAGCAATATAAAGGAAAGGCTTCCACAGTGACAGCAGACAAGAAAGGAGACAATAAGCAAACATGACCAAGACAAAAAGCGGAGTCCATGTAAAATGTCCAAACACATCAAGCTGAGCAGCACTGCAAGTGGGAACAGGCAGGACCTGCGCATGACACCTCGCCTCCGGGAGCCTCCCAGCCGTGGGCAGAGCATCACGCCTCTGAGCTATCCTCCGTTCTGGGCAGCAGCAGGCCACATCCTTGTTCCTGTTCACTCTCTCTCAAGTGGTCTGCTCTAAATGATCTTGATCCCCAGGAACGGCACTGGCCAAGCCACCTCCAGGCCAGTTCAAGTCCTTGTGTCCTCCTACACTCCTCAGTAAGACAGCCTTCCTGCTTCTGTGCTTCCTCCTTCGTGGTGACATAGCCCAGTTTACAGAGTCCATTTGTGTGACCACAGCCAGTCAAGCTGGCTAATCAGTCCCATGGCTATTCCATGTCTGGCCAGTCTGCCTGGGTCATGTGGACAACCACTCCTCAGAAGATATATACAAGACTTCATTCCAAAGTCACCTCCTTCAGGCATCCCTCCTAGACCTTACAGGGAGCTTTCTGGGCTCCAAACCTCCCACTGGTTTGAGAGGCCCCAAGGAGAGCACTGAGGCCTGCTTGTCCGTTTGTCCTGCCTCAGTGCACAATGCCCAATGCCCACATTTGGCCATGAATGAAATAAAAGCCTGATACCAGCCTGTGAGTTCAAGGGGCACCTTCTCAGATGCTGCCTGACCTCCTCAACACCTGAGTTCAGCAGGGGGCGGAGCACCCACAGAGCGGACATTCCTAGGAGTCCTTCCTCTTGAGACCCGTGGGATCTCAGCAGTCATAGCCAATGCCCCTAACCTCTGCTTGCCCTTGGCCAAGGGCCAACCTGGTTCAGGTGGGGTCCTGCTGCTTATCAAGTCTGTGTGAGAGCGTCCCTGAATGGCCTTCAAGTTAGCCCTAGAGGTGCCCCAACCACCTCTAGGGCTAACTTAGCCATCCAGGACTGGTGGAAGGCTATTCATATCTTAAAGTCCTAATGGCCAGTATTTCAAAATGTATTTGGAGATAGGGTCTTTAAAGAAGCAATTAGGGTTAGATGAGGTCATACAGGTATGCCTATTCTAATTTGACTGGTGTTCTTATCAGAAGAAATTAGTACACAGGGACAGAGATATTGAGAATGTGTACACACACAAAAAAAAGTATGTGAGAACACAGCAAACAGGCAGCCTTCAGCAAGCCAAGCAGATAGGGTTCAGAAGAAACCAACCAACACCTTGATCTTGAGACTTTCAGCCTCCAGAATGCTGAGAAAGTAAATTGCTGTTGTTTGAGTCATTCACTTTGTAGTATGTGGTTACAGCAGCCCTATAAAACTAATACATCACCTAATTGTCCTGAAAAGGGATAGATGAACCTTAGAAACAGCAATACTCAATAACAGAAAAAAGTCTCACAAAAATGTAGATGAGTATTATTCATATTTTGAATGTGTATTACCCATCCACACCAGAATATATGCAATACCAGGAATTAGGACATAATTTACATAAGGGAAATCTTAAAATCAAAATATTACCTTTTTAAAAGGAGTCACATAAAAAATTATTCTTATATAGCCTAACGTGTCTTGGCACAGTGGATAAAGCGTCGACCTGGAATGCTGAGGTTGCCGGTTCGAAGCCCCAGGTTTGTGCAGTCAAGGCACACACGAGAAGCAACTATGAGTTGATGCTTTCCACTCTTTCTCCCCTTCTCTCTCTCTCTCCTCTCTCCAAAGTCAATAAATAAAATTTTTTAGTAAATGTTTTTATGTAAAGAACAAATTTCTCTAATACATGTCACATGTTAACTAGCTTATAAAAGTTCAAACTATACAATAGTATTTGATGTAATACAGTCACTATGGTCTACTAGTAACCTACACCAGTGGGGTTCCAGCAGTGTTATCTGCACACACACTGTTGAGGCCCCGCTGGGAAGGTGCAGGAAGTCTGAAACAGGTCACCAAACTTGTTCCGTGGGCACAAGACCCAGGGTGCTTGACTACACTAACCAGGGTAGCTCCATTGTTACATTTTCTCCCACTGAGGGTTGATGCAAGTTCTGTTGGATTAAAAGTTCCACTTTTTTTTTTTCATTATGAAAACCAATGGACTAAGCCATTATTCTAGTTATTTCAAACTTAAACTCAGGATTTGAAAGGGATCTGATCTCTAAGTATTATATGTAGCAGATCCTGGAATATCAGCATTTCATTCAACAACATTTCACTTCATTATAAAGTGATGCTGCAGGAACATAACTCTGTTGTATCATTAGCCTGTGGTAAAACCAGCTTTGTTACACACTGTGTTACCTAAAGTCACAGAACCCACTGACCATGTGGAGTGAGCACTTACTGTATGCTCATAAATTATGATTATCTCCCTTTCTCAACAGAATATTTGAAGAGAGGCAGGCATATGCTCACTAGTTAAAAATACCTTAAAAAGGGTAAAATCTATCACAAATAGCCTGAAGAGGAGTTTTTCCCCAGAGACAATGTATTAATCATCACATAGAAACCTAACAGTTGGTAATAGCAATGTTTCCACCAGTAAACCTGAATGCTCTGCAGTCCACAGGTCCTTAATCTTTATAGCATTCCTTGTTGGCTGCAAAGAGATAATGTTCCTTTCTAAAGGGCAGGTAACTAGGTGGAGAAAGTTAATGACATGAGAGTCAATGTACAAATCATGCTTAATGCTCTTCAGTGATGGATGCGACTGAGCTGCCTTGATTTGAGTCCCTACTCCATTACTTACTGATTTGGCATCTTGGCTGTTTACCAACCCTCTCGAAACTGATTCCTCTCTATAAAAGGGTGATAACAACTACCATGAAGTTTTGTGAAGATTAAAGGAAACATGCATAAAGAGCCTTGCAATATTTTGCACATAACTGACGTTTAATCTATGCCCTTCCATTCACACGTTCCTGCACTAAACATAATGAGGTGCATTTGCAAATGGACTATCAGTTAGGAACAGAAAGGAAGAGTGACTTGTGTGGATTCTTTCCTTAAAGTACTAGAATCCTTTTTTAAATGAAGTTTTGACAGTGACATTTAAGACCTGCTCCTGACTTTATTGGTACCCCACCAACCCAAATTACAGGCATATTCCAACATGATCTAAACAGATATGACTGCTTTGCCAAGACAAATCAGAATGAAATAACAGCATTTGTATATGAAAAACCTTTTTCATTAAATTCTTGAAGTTTAAAAAGGCTGTATTATTTTGCCTGACCAGGTGGTGGTGTAGTGGATAGATCACCGACCTGGGATGCTGAGGCCCCAGGTTCAAAACCTAAGGTTGCCAGCACACAGGTAGCTTGAGCACAGGGTTACTGGCTTGAGCACATAGTCACTGGCTCGAGCATGGGATCATAAACATGATCCCATGGTCTCTGGCTTGAGCCCAATGGTTGCTGGCTTGAAGCCCAAGGTCTCTGGCTTAAGAAAGAAATCACTGGCTTGGCTGGAGCCCTGCCCACCTGGTCAAGAAGCAATCAATGAACAACAAAAGTGCTGCAAGTTGATATTTCTCATCTCTCTCTCTTTCTATCTGTCTCTCACTCTCTCACTAAAAATAAATAAAAAATCTGTATTTATTTTAAATAGTTTGTTGAGGCAATAAACTAATATGTGTGACTCTAACTAAAAGAGTTAGGAAGATAAATCTATACCTAACACACACAATCAATACTTAATACATGTTTGTTATATGAAAGAAGAAAAAATTTGTTAATATTTTCACAATCATAGAATTGAAATTTTAAGGACTACAAGGATTATAAGTGAACATCTCTAATTAAAAAGAAACTAAAGACCAAAGAAAGCAAGTGATTGTCTCAAGAAAGGTAACAATACCAACATTCAAGTGTAACTATCATTTTAAAGCCATATATATTTCTTTGATCATCTTTGAGATCCTAAAGTTTTTATCTCATTTCCCTGAACATGGAGAACTGGCCCCTTAATAGCAAAAAGATAATCTCAGTCTTCTAGGTACTCTTATATTTAATCAAAGGTACCAATTATTCATAGCAAGTAAGAAATCAAAGCACAGATAAAAAAGCATCCTAATTATACAAACAATATGTAATATGGATATACTTTTCCTGGTCTTAATCATTAAATTAAATTACTATAGTTATTTTTATAACAGATAAAGGAATACATAAATTAAACTTGTATAATAAAAATAATTATTTAAATTTAAAAAACATTTATTGACTGAAAAATATGCATCAGGTTTGATCTAAGTACTTAACATGTTTTATCCTCACATACTTAATCTTTATAATAATCTTAAAAGGTAAAGTCCAACAATCCCCACTTTACAAATGAAGAAACTGAGGCACAGAGAAGTTAGATAAATTGCTCAAGATCACACAGGATAAAAACCCAGGAAATCTGGCACCAGAGCCCATACTCTTAACCATTGTATGATCATTTTTTATACAACACCGTTTATAAAAGCCTAATAATTCATTTTTATTTAATACGTAGTTAAAGCTCAATACTTAAAATTCTTACTGATATTTTCAACTATACAGCATAAGTATTTTATTTATGCAGCATTTCAGGAATGATTTTATAAAAAGACCACAAAAAACACAGGCTATATATTAAAAATACAATCTTAGGGCATTTTTAGATTCTCTTCTGGTAATAGTTTTGAAAGATTAAAGAACACCTATCTATACTATGGGAATTGGCGCTACTGAATCCAAATGATGTCATTATCATGTCTAAAACTTTTAGCCACATATAAAAAAAAAATAAAAAAATGCCTTAGTTTCTATTGTTCTGCAATTGATACACTGTTTGCATGAAGTTATAAATGTATTTTAAATTAAAAAACTGATAAAACTGACTTAATTCTAGAGAGAAACTACATGTGAATCATTATTTAAAACTAATATGAAAAGCTACACCGAGTCAAAAAAATCATCAGGCCTGTGATTCTCTCTGCTCACACTTTGGCTAGATCACCATTTAGAAGAGAGGGAGGCGTTAAAAATGACCACTATAGTAACTAGAAGAGAAAAATCCAAGTCTTACATCAGCTACATTTTAATATCACTGCAGACAGAATTTCTGATGATAAAATCTATTGTCAGTATATGCTATAAACCAAAATATTATAGAAGAATCAAGAAAAACTGTTCTTTGAACTTTTCCATATCCAATTCTCCATGACCTACCTGAAATCCATGCTTGCCTCTCCACCAGGTGCTTAACACTTTGGGGGGCATGTCAATAACAGATACAATATCACCCACCTAGGAGAAAAAAATTTAAGTGAAATGTTTTTAGTCAAAATCGAAAACAATTGTTACATTTAGAATTTAATCTGAACTGTAACAAAAAGGTAAAGTACTATCTTATTCTCTAATTGTTTCTGAAAAAACATAACACTTCTTTCTGTAAAGAATATAATAATGAACCACATGTTAAGGACAGAGATACAAAAGGTAAAGTGGCACAAAAAGACTGTGATCCAGTTACCACGCGAGCAGTAACGTTAGAAAGCCAGATTTACAGCATGAGATTTCTGAAGGTTAGGCATCATACCATCACCAATCCTTCTGTTACAATACTGTTAAGTCCTATTACTAAAAGTGACCGGATTCACTTATAAAAGACAGATATAAATACTCATATTTAGAGCAACCACAGCTTCAATTACAACCACATTAGTGAACACTTACCAGGCACCAGGCACTGTGCTGAGCACTTGACATTATTTTATTTAATCATACAGTAAAGGGCTAAAATATCTACAATTACTGGGTTGTTCTTTTTTGTTTGATTTATTTATCGATTTTAGAGGAGAGGAAAGGAGGGAGGGAGAGAGAGAGAGACTGAAGAGAGACAGAAACATCAATTTGTTGTTCTACTTATTTATGCATTCATTGGTTGGTTTCATGTAAGTGCCCTGACAGGAAATCAAACCCACAACCTTGGCACGGCACATCAGGGGGAAGCCCAAACAAACTGAGCTAACCAACCAAGGCACCGGATTATTCTTAGTAAGTGTAAAATTTGATGACAATTACACTTTTTTTCAATAGATGGTACAACAGTTTACTTCTTTCATTCTAAAAAAAAAATGAAAGCCCTGGGCAATTGACTTAGTGGATAAAGTGTAGGCCCAGCGTGCAGACATCCTAGTTTCGATCCCTGGTCAGGGCATAAGCAACCATTTGCTTCTCTTCTCCTCTCTTTCCCATTTCTCTCTCTTCCAGGCAAGGAGGATGGCTCGGCTGATTTGAGCATGGGTCCCAGACAGGGGTTGCCAGGTGGATCCTGGTCAGGGTGCAATCAGGAATCTATCTCTCAATTTCCCCTCCTCTCAGTTACAAAAAAAATTTTAAAAGAACTAGTGAGTTTATACAAACACAAAATCATTAAATATAAAATTGCAATATTTTTAATAATATATTTAATGGAAGTTACATTATTCTATCAAACTAAGTGATGATATCTATGATAGAAGAAAGTTAAGTACTTTGGAGCAATGTTACTAATTAATATATATAATGTTGCTTTAAGGATTTTTTTTTCTTTGGACTAATTTTTCATGCCAGAAAAGAGTCATCTTCATAAGGCTATATTTGCTAACAGACTTGGCATCTTTCAAGATCTACATTCCTATTAGTATGGAACCTAAAAATTGAGTTTTAAAACAGTTCAAATTCTATACAGTAAAAATTCATACTAATTTTTCTTAAACTAAATAATGGTCAGCATTTTGGTTTCTATCTTTCACCAACCAACATTAAAGAAATTTAATTCCCCTCCTTTTGCATCAGAAAGCAAGACATGTTGATATCTCTTCTCAGTTGTCCTTTAGTTCCATCTTTGAACAAACAATAAGGAGAAAAGTATCATTGGGTATCGTTTTTTAGGTACTAAAAACACAAAGAAAGAAGAAAAGACCGACCTGGCTTTCAGGAAGCTAACAGAGACAAACAGGAGAACAATTATAATTGAATGTAATTAAGTGATATGTCAGTGATAAGCCATGAGAATGGTTCCGAATGACATTCAATCCAGACTCTTGGGGGGATGTATTTGCATGGAATAGGGAAAGGAGATCAAGAATGACTTCCTAGAAAAAATGAGAGACATTGAAGTTGACATTTTCAAAGATGAGTACAGTCATTTAAGTAAAAATAATTGTCATGCCAAGCTAAATAATAATGGAATATGAAAAAACCTGGTGCTTTTAATTAAAAAGAAATGATTACAACAGTTAAGGATGAGGCTGGAAAGGTAGCAGGGACTGAGCTAACAGACAGCAGCAACTACAGGCATTTACCTCTAAGGTCAATTCATCAGGGGCCCGGGCAGTGTACCTCTTGATAACATGGGCAGCACCAACTGCAGGAGTGTTAATGGATGATTCTTCATGTACTAGCAGGTGATTTCCCTTATTATCAATCTATAACAAAAAATATATATACTATGAGAGAGTTAAAGACATGAGACTAATTAAAAGTTTCTTTGATGTTCAATTTGATTTAGGGAAACTATGACCCTAAGAATCTTTAAAAAATATGTTATTATTTATTGAATACTTAATGTATGCCAGTCACTGTGCTGTACATACAGCACGATTTAATTTAATCCTCATAACTCTTAGAAGATACCAATCACCATTATCACTGTTTAAAGATAAAGATGATAAAGCTAAAAGACGTTATGTAATTTGCAACAGATGAAATAATTTGTCCAAGATCACCCAAACAATACTCAAAGAGCCACGATCTCAATATAAGTTAGCTTGGCTCTAAGTTCTAGTCTTTTTACTTTCCATCTTGCCTTCCAATTTTCAGCAAGAAAAGAATAATATAATCCTGCACGTACAGATTAAGAAAAAATACCTAACAGACTAATTGGATACTGTATGAGCTAAAACTTATTCTTTTTCTTTCCCTATTTTGATTGCTTATTTTGTTTTTTAGACTCCACATTTAAGCTAATTCATATGATATTTGTCTTTCTCTGCCTGACTTCTTTCATACACCATAATACTTCCTAGGTTCATCTATGTTTTCACAAATGGTAAGGTTCCATTCTTTCTTATGGCTAAGTAATATTCTACTCTATATATGTACTGCTTTATCCATTTGACTAATGATGTATACTTAGGTTGCTTCCACGTCTAGGTTATTATGCATGTAGCTGCAATAAACATAAGGGTGCATATATCTTCTAAATAGTGTTTTGGGTTTCTTCAAAAATATACCCAGATGTATAATTCTTGGGTCATATGGTAGTTCTATTTTTGATTTTCCAAGGAACCTCCATATTGTTTCCCAGAGTGGGTGTACCAATTTTCAATCCCAACAGTACACAGTGATTCCTTTTCTCAACATCCTTGCCAACACTTATTTCTTGATTCATTAATGACAGCCATTCTCACAGCTAAGGTGATATCCCTATATGGTTTTAATTTGCATTTTCCTCATAATTAGGAATGTTGACCATCTTTTCATATCTACTGGCCACCTGTTAAGTCTTTAGAGAAAAAAATCCATTTTTTAATTGGAGGATTTTTTTGGTGTGAACTTTTATAATTACCTGATACATTTTGGATATAATGTTTTGTGTGGTTGGCAAATATCTTCTGCCACTCAGTAGGTTGTCTTTTCACTTTGTTGATGCTTTCCTTTGCTGTACAAATACTTTCTAGTTTCATGCAGACCCATTTGTTTTTCTATTGTTTCCCTCACCTGAGAAAACATATCCAAAAAATTATTGCTAAGAGCAATTACAAAAATATGCTGCCTATGTTTCTTCCTATGAGATTTATGGTTTTCAGGGTCTTACACTTAAGTCTTTAATCCATTTTGAGTGTATTCTTCTATATGGTGTAAGAAAGTTATCTAGTTTTTCTCTTTGCATGTATCTATCCAGTTTTCCCAGTAAAATTAATTGAAGAGACTTTCTTTACCCCATTGTATATTCTTGCCTCCTTTGTCATGGACTAGTTGACCATATAGACATAGGTTCATTTCTAGGATCTCTATTGCATTCCATTGATTTATGGGTCTCTGTTTATACCAGGTAAAAACGTTGTTTTAAGTACTCCAGCCTTGTAGTATAGTTTGATGTCAGATAGCGTAATACTTCCGACTTTGTTCTTTTTCTCAATATTGCTTTGGCTATCCAGGGTCTTTCTGGTTATATATATATTTTAGCATTATTTGTTCTGGTTTTGTAAAAAATGTCATTGGTATTTTGATAGGGATTGCACTGCATCTATTGATTGCTTTGGGTAGTATGGACATTTTAACCATCTTTATTCTTTCTTATCATCAGCATGGTATATGCTGCCATTAATTTGTATCTTCTTGAATTACTTTCTTCAATGTCTTACTGTTTTCTGAGTACAAGTATTGTTTACCTACTCGGTTTATTCCTAGGTATTTTTTTATGCAATTGTAAAGGGATTGCTTTCTTAATTTCTCTTTTTGATAGTTTCTTATTAGTGTATAAAAATGCAACCAATTTCTGAAGATTAATTTTGTATCTTGCAACTTTACTGGATTCATTTATTAGTTCTAATACTTTCTTTTTCTCTTTTTTTAATTGAATTTATTGGGGTGACACTGTTTAACATAATTAATCATGTTTCAAGTGACCAATCCTATAATACATCTCTGTATCATGTGTTCACCTCTTCCCAAGTTAAATCTTCATCCATCATCATTTATCCTCCTTATGGAAGAATCTTTAGGGTTCTCTGTATATGGTATCATGTCATCTGCAATAATGTCAGTTTTACTTCTGCCCTTCCAATCTGGATGTCCTTTATTTCTTTTTCATGTCTAATTATTGTGGCTAGTAAATCCAATACTATGAGGAATAAAAGTGGTGAGAGTGAACATACTTGTCTTATTTATAATCTTCAAGGAAAGCTTCCAGTTTTTCACCATTGAGTGTGATGTAGCTGTAGGTTAGTTATATATGGCTTTTATTATGTTGAGGTATGGTTATTCCCTCAAAACCTACTTTGCTGAGTTTTTTATCATAAATAGATGCTAGATTTTATAAAATACTTTGTCTGCATCTACTGATATGATCACATGATTTCTATCCTTCATTTTGTTTACATGGTGTATTATATTAATTATTTTGTGAATACTGAATCAACCCTGCATCCCAGGAATAAATAAATCCTACATGATTGAGGTATATGAACATTTTAAGTATTGCTGAATTCGGTTTGCTAATATTTTATTGAGAAGTTTTACATACACGTTCACCAGAGATATTGGTCTCTAATCTTTTCTCTTTTCTTTTTTTTTTTTTTTTTTTTTTTGTAGTGTTTTTGTCTGATGTTGGTATCTAGATAATGCTAGCCTTGTAAAATTAGTTTGGAAACCTACTATCCTGCTCAATCTTTTGCAATAGTTTGAGGACAAGTATTGATTCTTCTTTGAATGTGTGGTAAAATTGACTGTCAAGCCATCTGGTCCAATACTTGTTTGTTGGCATTTTTCTAATTACTGATTCGATTTCATTAGTAGTTATCGGTCTGTTCAGATTTTCTGTTTATTCCTGATTCAGTCTTGAACAAATGTATGTTTCTAGGAATTTATCCATTTCTTCTAGGCTGTCCAATTTGTTGGCATATAATTGTTCATAGTATTTTCTTATAATCCTTTGTACTTCTGTGGTGTCAGTTGTCACTTTTCCTTTATTTCTGATTTTATTTATCTGGATCCTCTCTCTTTTAATCTTCATGCAATACCTTCCTCCATCCCTTTACTTTGTATCTGTTTCATGATCTAAATTGGGTCCTTATAGGCAGCGTACGCACAGGTCACATTGGTTATTCATCCAGACGCCCAATGTCTTTTGATTGGAGCATTTAGTTCATTTACAATTTAAGTAATTATTGATATTTAGTTATAGCTATTTTATTAACTGTTTTCTGAATATTTTTATGGTTTTCTGTTCCTTTCTTATTCTCCTGCTACCTTCTCTTGTATCTTGATGACATTCTAACTATAGTGTTATATTTCAATTCCATTCTCTTTTATTCTTGTATATCTTTTAAAGATTTGTGGTTAGTGGTTACTATGTGCTTCATCTCTAGACCAAGCTATGCTTATAGCAGTCTATTTAAGTTGATGGTAGCATAAGTGCAAACACATTCTAGAATAATTACAATTTTTATTCATCCCTTTCATGTTTACACTTTTGTCATTATGTTTTACATTTTTTTGTTTGTGTCTTTGTGTCTCCTTCATTTGTTGTTGCAATTACACATGATCTTCCTACTTTTGCCTTTTAAGCTTTATGATAATATTATAGTTGACTGGTACAATGTCGTTACTAAGTGTTTGCCTTTGTGGGAATTATTTTCCTTCCTACATTTTATTACTCATATGTTTTATCTTTTCTACTTAAAGAAGACCTTTTAGCTTTTTTTTTTTTTTTTTTTTTTTTTTTTTTTTACAGGGACAGAGAGAGGGATAGACAGGGACAGATAGACAGGAACGGGGAGAGATGAGAAGCATCAATCATCAGTTGCAACACCTTAGTTGTTCATTGATTGCTTTTTCATAGTGCCTTGACCGCGGGCCTTCAGCAGGCTGTGCAATCCTTTGCTCGAGCCAGTGACCTTGGTTCCAAGCTGGCGAGCGTTTGCCCAAGCCAGATGGGCCCGCGTTCAAGCTGGCGACCTCGGGATCTCAAACCTGGGTCCTCCGCATCCCAGTCCAACGCACTATCCACTGTGCCACCGCCTGGTCAGGCTTAGCATTTCTTTTTTTTTTTTTTTTTAATTTTTTTTTAAATTTCTCTTTATTTTATTCATTTTAGAGAGGAGACACAGAGTGAGAGAGAGAAGGAGAGAGAGAGAGAAAGGGGGGAGGAGCTGGAAGCATCAACTCCCATATGTGCCTTGACCGAACCAGTGCAGGGTTTTGAACTGGCGACCTCAGTGTTCCCAGGTCGACGCTTTATCCACTGTGCCACCGCCTGGTCAGGCTTAGCATTTCTTGTAATAATGGTTTAATGGTGATGAACTTTAAGCTTTTTCTTCTCTCCCTTTATCTCACCTTCCATTTGAAATGATAACCTTGGTGGGTAGAGTAATCTTGGCTATATGCCTTTGCTTTTCATCACTTTGAATATTTTGTGCCAATCCCTTTTGGCCTGTAAAGTTTCTGTGAGAAATCACCTGACAGTGTAATGGGAGCTCCTTTGTAGGTAACTAACTGCTTTTCTCTTACTGCTTCTAAGATCCTCTTTGTCTTCAAACTTTGCATTTTAGTTATTTTGTGTCTCAGCATGGGCTTCTTTGAGTTCATCTTATTTGGGACTCTTTCTTTGTGTTTCTAGACTTGTATATCGATTGCCTTTACCAGAATTGGAAAGTTTCAGTAATCATTCATCAAATAGGTTTTTAATCCCTTGCACAATCTCTTTTCCTTCTGGTAACCCTATGATGCAAATGTTGATACACTTGATGTTGTACCAGAAGTCCTTTAAATTATCCTCATTTTTAAAAATTCTTTTTCTCTTTGCTACTCCAATTGGGTGTTTTCTGCTACACTGTCTTTCAAACCACTGATTCAATCCTCTGCTTCATCTTATCTGCTGTTGTTTCTTCCTAATGTAGTATTAATTTCAGATATTACATTCTTCATTTCTGGTCAATTACATTGTTTTTTATCTCCCTTTTTATGTTTTCCTTTTTATTTCTTTGTTGAACTCCTCACTTGAGTTTTTTTTTTAATTAAATTTATCAGGTGAGATTGGTTGATAGGATCATATAGGTTTCAGGTATACATCTCTATCATACATCATCTGTATATTGCATTGTGTGCTCACCATCCAAAGTCAAACCATCTTCCATCACCATATATTTGGTCCCTTTGAAGTCCCACTAGCACCCTATTCCCTGGCCTCTGGTAACCACCATAGTGTTGGCTATGTCCATGAATTTCAGCTTTATATCCCACTATGAGTGAAATCAAATGGGATATTAGCTCTCTCTGATTGACTTATTTCACCTAACAGAATATTCTCAAGGGCCATCCAGGTTGTTGCAAATGGCAGTGCTACGTCTTTTCTTATGCCTGAGTAGTATTCCATAGTATATATGTTCCACATCTTTTTTATCCAATCCTCCACTGAAGGACACTTTGATTGTCTATATGTCTTGGCCACCATGAACAATGCTTCAGTAAACATAAGGGTGCATATGTCTTTGAAAATAAATGTCTGTGAGTTTCCTGAGTAGATACCCAGTAGAGAGATAGCTGGGTCATACTGTAACTCTATTAATGTTTGAGGAATGCCAGGCTGTTTCCCATAATGGCTTTACCAATCTACAGTCCCATTAGCAGAGAATAATAAGGGTTCCCTTTTCTCTAAAACCTCTTCAACACTTGTTATTGTTGTCTTGTTCATAATTTAGTGTTGTCTTGTTCATAAAAGCCATTCTAACAGGTGTGAGTTGATATCTCATTGTAGTTTTGTCAGGCTTAGCATTTCCCTAATAGCTAGTTGAATAACTTTTCATATATCTGTTGGCCATTTGTATGTCTTCTTGGGAGAAGTGTCTATTCAAATCCTCTGCCCATTTTTTATAAGATTGTTTTTTGGTTTGGGGTCGTATAAGATCTTTACATATTTTGGATATTACCCCTTGTTGGAGTTATTGTTTGCAAGTGTCATATCCTCTTCGGTTGATTGCCTTTTTGTTTTGTTGTCAGTTTCTTTTGCTATGCAAAAGCATTTCAGTTTGATATAGTCCCATTCATTTATTTTTCCTTTTATTTCCCTTCCGTTCAGGGTCAAATTCATAAAATGTTCTCTACAACTAAGGCCCACAGGTTTAATACCTATGTTTTCTTCTATGTAATATATTGTTTCAGATCTTATATTTAGGTCTTTGATCCATGGGACAAACTATAACCTACTTTCATCCCTTTGCATGTGGCTTTCCAATTTTCCCAGCACTATTTATTGAATGGGCTTTATTTTCTCCATTATGTGTTTTGACTCCATTGTCAAAAATTATTTGCTCATATACATGTGGTTTTATGTCTAGGCTCTCAATTTTGTTCTGTGGGTCTATGTCATTGTTTTCATCAATTATTTGTTTGTACAAGCTCTCTTTTCCCTTCCCCCTCTCTAATTCTTCTGGTATGACTATTATTCTTTCTGATGGAGTCACAGTGTTCTTGTAGAGTTCTTTCATTTTTTTCATGTTCAAGTCTCTCTCTTCTTCTCTCTGCTCCTTTCTAGATTTCTATCTTCAATATCACTAATTCTTTCCTCCATCTGGTCAACTTTTTCCTATGCTCACTAATCACTGATTAATTTCTAGAGAAAGACAGAAGATAGACATTGATTTATTGTTCCATTTATTAATTCCATCATTGGTTCATTCTTGTATGGCCCTGACTGGGAACCAAACCCACAACCTCAGCATGTGGATGACACTCTTGACTAACCTGTTTAGGACCTCACTCGTTCATATTTGATCTCTTTTACTGAGTACTTCATCTCTAGTATTTCTGTTTAGTTCTTTTTAAAAATTTCAATCTCCTTAGCAAAGTATTCCTTTTGTTCATCAACTTGTTTTCTGAGTGTATTAAATTGCTTGTCTGTATTTTCTTGCATCTCACTGAGTATTTTCAGAACTTTCATCTTGAATTCTCTGTCATTTATATCCCATATTTCCATGTATTTATGTATGCTTTCTGGGGACTTTTTCATTTTCTTTCTGAGCTGCCTCACTACCTTAGTTATTGATGGCATTTGAATGACTCCTACTTTGTTTAGGCATCTATTATGAGTGGCTCTTTTTTAGCAGATTGCTACCCTGAGGTCTTTCTATTATCTTCCAGTAGGTGGTGCTGAATCACATGTTTTTAACTCTGTGAAGCTGAAGTGCTGACCAGCACCCTCAATGTAGCTACAATGTTGGCTGCTTTCAGTATAGCTGTGGTGCTGGGGGTGGGGGGATCTGCTGGGGAAACCTGGCCACCTTCTTTGCTTTGACCTCCTAGTAATGGTGACCCCAGACTCTACATGGTATCTCCTGCACCCTGACTTGGGACCAGTTATAGAGTACACCCTTTGCTGAGTGAAATAGTGATTCTGTAGTACCAGTGCTCAGGTCTGCAGATAATGTATTCTACCACTCAACACCAAGGATGAAGGAAAGTGAGTTCCGGGAGGCTAGGCAGCTGCAGGGATCTGTGGCTTTATTTCTCTGTCTGGAGTGCCAACAGCCAGACAACTTCGGCGACACCCCAGTGTTGTGTCCCTGCCCAGATCCCTGCACTAAGCTGCTGCTGTTGTTTACTCCTGTGGGAGTGCCCACAGAATCTCTCTGCTCCTCCTGGAAGAAGGAAGGACCAGTCACAATAGAATTTCTCCTCTCTCCGGGTTAAGCCCCGCTGCGTGCTCCCGGCTACAAAGCTGCATCCGTGCTTTTTCTCAGCCCTCTTCCCTTTTTCACCTCCCCTGTTTGTTTCCACTTGCCCACCTCTAGATGCTTCAATGTGCCGATCTCTCACGTGGGTGTACATTGAGCCGGGAATGTGTTTTTAATTATAGCTGTTCAAAGTGTTGAAATATCAAGGGGAGAGACCAAGAGTTTCTTTCACACTGCTATTTCTCTGACATACGAGTCTCTCTATTCTTCCCCCAATGTCATCGAGCATCCTCATAACCAGTGTTCTGAACTCTGTATCTGGAAAACTGCTCGTCTCATTTCATTTTGTTCTTTTCCTGAAGCTTTTTCATTATCTTTTATTCGGGACATCTATGTTTTTCTGGTATCCTCATTGTGGCTGACTCCCTGTGTTTGTTTTTAAATATTTGGTAGATCTGCTATGTCTCTCAGTATTAACAGACTGGCCTTATGTAGAAGGTGTTCTGTGGTTCTCAGTGATGCAGTCTCCTTAGTCACATAAGCCAAATGCTACAAGGTTGTCCCGTGTGGGTGGGTGTGCCCTCCTGTTGTATGTGAGCCTCGATTGCTGTTCATGCACCAATGGTTAGGCTAACCCTCAGGCTGACTGCCTTTGAGGGTTTGGCCGTGACTACAGTGAATGAGCTGTTGTGCTGAAGCTGACCCTATAGAAAGGGAGTGGCTTTACTGGGGCTCAGTTGTCTGCTGAGTCCATCCTTCTACTATGTAATTTGTGGAAATGGGTGCATAGTGCTCTGGTGTGTTGTTTCCAGAGTCTCTTAGGAGGGACTCTGGAGCAAATCAAGGTCAGCCACCACCTATGCTGTGCTTGAGTCTCTTGGTAAAAGGTACAAAGTGATCTTGGGTTGGCTTCCACTTGTTTTGGGTTTGAAAGTGCTTGGGAGAGGTTTCACTGTGTACTGAAGTTTACTGCCGCTATGCTGGGCTCAGACCTTTGGTGGGCACCACAATTTGAGCTGAGACCAGTTGCCACTTGTACTGTGCTTGTAGGCCACTTAGTTGAATCTACTTTCCAGTTTAAAACTGACCACCACGTATGCCAAATGTGGGGCCACCTGACTGGAATTACAATGCAAGTTGAGTCCTGGTGCTGCTTGTGCTGGCCTTGGGGCTGCTTAGCAGTAACTACAAAGCATGCCGAGGCTAGCAGCTGTTCATTTGTGGTTTGGAGAAGTTTGATATATTCTGGGAAAGTCCATAACACGTCTAAAGGAGGCACTTGGGAGGAGGGCAGGCAAGATGGGGTGGGGTCTCACGGAATCACTAGGGGCAAGGTGAGCAGGGGAGCTCAGATTTGGAGCTCCTGCATTGGGCTGGATGTGTAGGAGAGTTCAACAAGAGAACAATGTTGCCTGCTGTTACTTTTGTCCCTGGAGATAGCTGCCCTGACCTCTACCACAGTAACCCTCACCCTCAAGTTAATCAACTTATTTCATCCCCATATGTCCCTGGCAGTTTTTAAGCTGCTGCCCTGCATTGGAGCTTAGTACCAGCTGAGTTTGTGAATGAATGAGTCCACGCATGGGGCTTCTAAGAGGAGTGCCTTGGTCACTAGAATCCTTTTTTCTTTCTTGGATGCAATCCCTGCTGGTTTTCACAGCAAATTGTTGTGGGACTTTTCAGCACTGAAACCCTGAGCTGGGGAGCCCAGTGTGGGGCTGGAACCACTCTCCCCTCAGGGGAGACCTGAAGAGCTGAGATATCCCTTCCAATTCTCAGTTGCTACATCATGGGTATGGGATCTGCCTGTTCCACATCTCCGCCCTTCCTTCCAGTCCAGACACGGCTTCTTTTTTATATTCTTAGTTATAGGAATTCTTTTCGGCTAGTATTCAAACAGTTCTCAATGATGGCTGTTCTATAACTCAACTGTAATTTTGATGTGGTCACGGGAAGCGGTGAGCACAGAGTTTACCTACTCTGCCGTCGTGACCGGAAGTTACTCAAGACTTATTCTGAAATGAGACCCTTTAAATAGTTATCTCTTATTCATAAATAATTGAAAAATATTTTCAATTACTAAGTCAACTGAAAATATATACACACCTTTTAAATGTATACATTATATATTAAACATCAAAATAACAGGTGTCATGGCGATTCATAAAACAACATTAAAATTAGTTTCCTGGAATATCAAAGAAAAATTCTAGACAAAAGTATTTAATGTTATATATATATATATATATATATATATATATATATATATATATATATATGTGTGTGTGTTCAATTATATGTATCGTTCAATAAAGGAGAATTCAAATTCTTTGATTCCTAAAACATATTAGCTATTAAAATTAAACAAATATTAAATTTCTTAAGTAGACAATTTAAAGATAAACTTAAATAAGAGGTGAATTAGACAATACCTCCATCCACGTAAGGGCAGGTCCACAGTTGATCTTGTTGCCAGCAATGGCTGAAAGGCGGGACAGGTAAGCCACAAGCATCTGAGTGACTGACTGGAAAGAAAGAGAAGATGCAGTGGTAACTCCACAAAAAGATGCTATACTTTCTGTCGGAGAAACTGTTACAAATTGGTAGTTTCTAGGGAAAAAGCAACTCAGCAGGATTTTTGGCATTTTAATAGCTACAGAGCATTCTTCACAGAGGCTTAACAATTCCATGAACTGAAACTATGGGCACTTACATAGTAATTACTGTCACATACAGAACTTTAACTTTTAACCCCTCATTATCAGGGGACAGACTATTTTATAGCTTCTAATTTTATCGTTTTCTTTCTATTTTTGTATTGAAAATGTAAAAGATAATTATAGCAGAGACATACTTGTCTCTTCTGCCCAGCTATCCTGAAACTCCTTCTCCACGACCTGCGGTAACCTTCCAGCGCAGCAGGACAGCCATGTTCTTATATGGGATCTGCACCACGGGGCTGCCAATGTGTCAGGACACCAACTGGCCTAACAAGAGTTACTGTAGGAATTAGGAATTATGATGCAAAATTTTAGCTCAGTCTGACTGATGTCTTAAAACAGATAAAAACATGGGACCTATTGATAATGACCATCTTCTAAGACGGTATGAGAAAAAATGCAACAGATACACAGAGGTGGGAAATGGATATAGAGATACTTCTAGGTTTTCTACAATACAAAAGAATCTGTGGTTTTACGATGTTCCTGAGCCTGACCAGGTGGTGGTGTAGTGGAGAAACTTCAACCCTGGTACGCTTAAGACCCAGGTTTGAAACCTCAAGGTCACTGGTTTGAGCACGAGCTCATCTGGCTTTAGTGAAGGCTCACCAGCTTCAGTGTGGGGTTGTAGGCTTGAGAGTAGGATCATAGACATGACCCCATGGTTGCTGCCTTGAGCCCAAAGGTCGCTGGCTTGAGCAAAAGGGTCACTGGCTCAGCTGGAGCCCCCCCCCCCCCCCCCGTCAAGGATCATATGAGAAGTAATCAATGAACAACTAAGGTGACACAAATACAAGTTAATGCATCTCATCTCTCTCCCTTCTTGTCTCTTTCTTAAAAAAAAAAAAGATGTTCCCGAGACTGCTGTAGTGTTGGTTCTTGCATGACTGATGATGTTACTACTTTGCCTTACCTTCTTAATTGCCTTTGAATTAATTATAGAATTGAAATGGCTTCCCCTCAGGACTTGGAAGGTATCCTGTAGTTTTCAAGCATCCACTGAAGCTGCTGAGGACTCTAATGCTAATCCAATTCTTGTTCTTTTGAGAAAATGTTTTGTGCTATAGAAGTTTTCCAGGCTTTTTTCTCTGTTTTTGAATTTTGAATTTCACTACATGTTTCTAGATGTGTGTCTTTTCACTTATTATATTAACACTTAATGGGACCATTTAATTTGAAAACATGCCTTTGTTTACTTTTAGGATATTTTCTTATATTAATTTTTAGTTACTTCCAATGAATGGACAGCTGGGACTTCTCCATGTATCCTCCATATTTCCCAACTATTCTCTCACAACTGTTCATCCCTATGGGGCTGTATTCTTACAGAGCTTGATCTTTCCAGCTCACTAATTCTCTCTTCGTCTGTGTCGACTTTGTATGTAGTCCAGGTAATCAGGTTTCCTATCACTAAAATTAATTTAAATGACTTTATGTTCGTTTCTAAGATAGGATTTTTTTAAAAAAAATTTGCTCTCATTCTCTGAATGTGATTGCTTCACTGTCTCTATGAGTATAATAATCATGCTCCTCAAAGCCTCCACTTGCTCTTCTCAGTTATTTCATTTACAGTCCTGCGTCGCTTAACTGATGGGGGTATGTTCTGAGAAATGCATCCTTAGGCGATTTCATCATTGTGTGAGCATCACTGTCACTTATACAAACCTACATGGTACAGCCTCCTACACACCGAGCCTGTGTGCTAGAGCTTATTGCTCTCACAAACCTGTACAGCATGTTATTGTACAAAACAACATGAGATTAAATCAAGAACAGGAGAAAATGATGCAACCAAGAGACACGATAAATAGGAGATGAATGAGGCTGCCGCCGGCAACACAGCATACTGTTTGACAGCAAACTGTTTATTTTAAGTAAAAAGAATACATGCTGAAACAACGATAAAAAGTATATTTTAATAAATATATAAACCGGTAACATAGTCACGTGTTATTATCAAGTATCATGTTCTGTACATCACTGCATGTGCTATACTTTTGTGTGGCTGGCAGCTCAGTGGGTTTGTTGGCCCCAGTGTCACCACAATCACTTGGGTAATGCATTGCAGGATGACAGCTACAAAGTCACTAGGGCTAGGCCATAGAAAACTTTCACCTATGTTATCATTTTATGTGACCTCTGTCAAATATGTGGTCCATGGTTGATTAAAACGTTGTCATATAACATATATCTATACTCTATTTTTACCTACAAGATTTATAGAGTACCTGTCTTCTGCAGTCTTCCTGTATATACATGTGTTTTATGCTACATTCTCTTGCCCTCGTAAGTCTTAGCCCATTACTTACAAACATTCCTTACATTTTTTTATTTCCTGATGGTTCTTTTTATTTTCTGTTAGAAAAACCTCTTATCTTTTGAAAAATTTCTTTAAATCTTTTATATTTTTACTAGAAATATTTGGCAGCAGAAGAGGTGGACACATAGACATAGCCCACTGTCATGAACTAAGCAGGCAGCTTGTTTTAACACACATTTATTTGACTACTACTGAAGTCCATGTCTCCCTATATTTTTGCTTCCATATTTTATCTTCTCTTTGGAGAATGGTCTGCTCATATACACTGTTCCTTTATATATTATAATATCAGGGTGTTCTGTCATAAAAATCATACATTGAACCTACTTTACTAACCATCCTACATAGCATTACTAATTTTTCAGTCATAAAATAATCCTAGGAATCATCCTGAGTGTTCAGTATAAGGTCTTATTTAGTACACAAGCACAAACTTTAGCTAAGTTATACAAAGCGATTACCTCCGGACTGTCCCTCAGGGTGTCGGAGCGGGGAAGCTCTGAGAGCTGGGAGAAGCGTCGGTCATAAATACAGAGATGGAGATGCTTATCAAGCACTCGGAAATCTTCATAACTTCTTTTTACAATCCAACTTTTGCCCTATGGGTAAGAAAAAAAAAGGCTCCATAATTTGTCTCTGTTAGAAAATGCTTATGAACCAGGCTTCATTCTAAAATGGTATTTCATTCAGGGAATTTTATACTTTCTAATGGAAAGCTTCTATTCACTTCATAGTAAGTAGTTAAACTCCAAAACAATCTAGTGACTTGTATTACATTAAAAGGTCAACAATGGAAAATAAGATAGAACTCTCTACTAACCCTCTTCCTATCTCTGATCAAATCTTAGTGGCTCTCTTTGAAAACGAAAACTGTTAGACAGTTAAGACAGCAATGTGACATTAACCCTACAGAAAGAGCTATAAAATAATTTTGAGTAAGAGAATACTACTAAGAATTAAAGAATAATAAAATCAGGTTATTGATTAGTTATCACCAACATTTTCTGTGACTGAGACTGGAAGTATATTATAAAATTAAAACTACTTACACCTTCATCTATAATAATTCAATATGCATATATTACCTAAAAGCCAGGCTTTCTTCCTTTCCTTGCCCAATCTCACAAATGTAATAAAAATAAAAATCCACTCACAGAAATTTTTATTATATAGTGTCTTCCAATTTTATCTTGACACTATCACTTCCTATAGCCATAGTTTTAGTAAAGACTGACATCATTCCTTTCCTGGAATATTGCTAATGCTCCTTGTCTATGATCTCCTGCCCCTCCCCCCACCCCGTTTCCTTACCCATAATACAAAACAGAAAGCTCATCAGGTTACACTGCCAAAAACCCTTTAAAAACTCCTGTGGTCAGCAATAATGAACAGGTCTTGACTGCATATCTTTTAGTTTTGCAATTTAATCTGATTTTATATGAAGACATTCACCTCATAAAAATCTGGAGGGACTAGGAAAATAAGCCTCCAGGGTAACCAACCAACTCAGACATCATTTTTAGGGTAGCTCTTTTCCATTTTCCTCAGCCAAATGGGGCAGAAACAAAAGAGATCACTTTACAAGAGAGGTGCTGCATTCTAAACACAAGTATGTCAAAATCTAACATGACAAACTCTTCTAATCCTACTTTGGACTGTAATTCTCCATTACACAGATCTCCTCTTTCAGAGAGTTGTTAGAATGAAATAAAGGAATAGATGTGTCAAGCACTTAAAGAAAAGAATCCTACTTTTAAAGAATAGTGTCCTAGTCCCTATTCAAAGAAATGCTAGTGCAATCACTCTGGGATGGGCTCTAATTCTGATGATCAGCCTGAATTGACAACAGCAGATCCCCAGAATTAAGTCCATGTATATTTACGTATATCATGGCTTTCATTAGCTGAGACCTGTCTAAACTGACATGCTGATCTCACTCACTACTCCTCCGTGCCCTTTCCTTGCTTCCAGTTACGCTCAATCTCTTCTGCTTCTTCAGTTTAGGAGAGAGCTTCCCTTTCTGGCCTCCATGATTTTCAAGTGCTATTCCTTCTGCAATGGAAAGTCACTTGTACTCTTTGCTCAAATGAGCTCATCTGTTCAGCAGGCTACTCAAAGTTTACCAAAATGACCATAGGGGATAAATACTTCTTCCTTTGGAGTGGTGAAATTTAAAAATAAAAATAAACAACAAATGCAGAAAAAGTAAACACAAACTTATCACAAAGTTGCAATTATATTTTCCTTAACACTTACACATAAAATATTATGCAAAACTTCAAATACTAGAAAAGTATAAAAAAATAAGAACACGTGCCTACGTCTCTATCACAGACTTAAGTTTAAGTACATTGTTGACTCCTGTTTCAAAGCTCTGATTATTTTTTAAAGCACCTATTATTACAAACTGACCAGGCGGTGGCGCAGTGGAAAGAGCATCAGGCTGGGATGCAGAAGACCCAGGTTTGAGACCCCAAGCTTGCCAGCTTGAGCGTGGGCCCATCTGGCTTGAGCAAAAGCTTGCCAGCTTGGACCCAAGGTCGCTGACTCCAGCAAGGGGTGGCTCGGTCTGCTGAAGGCCGGCGGTCAAGGCACATATGAGAAAGCAATCAATGAACAACTATGGTGTCGCTACAGCAACGAAAAACTAATGATTGACGCTTCTCATCTCTCTCTGTTCCTGTCTGTCTGTCCCTATCTATCCCTCTCTCTGACTCTCTGTCCCTGTAAAAAAAAAAAAAAAAAAAGCACCTATTATTACAGATGTAAAGCCCCATTCTCTCCTGTGCTCTCTTTCCAAAGGTAAGGACTGGAGTTGATGTGCATTGTTATCAAGCATAAATGCATGTTTTGTACCTTTACTATATTTTAATATATATACAACATAAATAATGCATATTATTATTTTGAATCTCATATAATTCACATCTTTTTGGAACCTGGAGTTTTCACTCAACAGCATGTAGAGAATTTTACATGTTGATATAGACAGCTCTACTACTAGACAAACATTTAAAGTGCAATTTATTGGAGAAATAAAACCTCAGAGAATTTTTCTCACTCCCCTATGGAGGGGAGTAAGTTTCACACTTGGCTTTTTTTTTTTTTTTAGATTTTATTTATTCATTTTTAGAGAGAGAGTAGAGAGAAAGAGAGAGAGAGGAGAGGGGGAGGAGCAGGAAGCATCAACTCCCGTATGTGCCTTGACCAGGTAAGCCCGGGGTTGTGAACCAGCAACCTCAGCATTCCAGGTCGATGCTTTATCTACTGTGCCACCACAGGTCAGGCCACACTTGGCATTTTTGTATGTAGTGCTGCAATAAATATACATGTCTCGTCTCGCCCACATATGAGAGATTCTCCACCGAAGCTATCTGCAAGTGGCATTGCTAGGTCATGATGTATGATCATCTATAACTTTTATTTTAAATTTGCCAAAGTGATTATTATCCAAAGTGATTTTAACAATTTGGTGTGAATTGCCTATTGCTAACCATGACCATGTTCTCTCCTGTTCATTTTATCCATTAAAATGGTAACTTTTCCTTATTTACATATGTGAAAGAATAGAGATTAAAATATACTGCTCACAAAAATTAGGGGATATTTCAAAATGCACTTTCAAGATCAGAAAACATGCAGATACTCCAGTACTTTCAGCCTATTGTATCGTGCATTTTCAACAATGAAATAAAAGTTGGTTTTGCATCTTATTTGCATAATCAAACAACTTTCTTTGACTTGTTTGCTTTTCTGATGTTCTTGTTTAATAAAAGAAATCAAATGCTTCTTTTTTAATCACTTCATATTCATTTTGAAATATGTATTTTGTTTGTACAGATACTCCACAAATGTTAATATGCAATTCCACCCCTTCAATAACAGCATTTTCTAAATGAACTGAGTGGAGGAGATATTTAATGCTGAGGAAAGCATTTCTGATGGTGGAATTTCAAGTGTCAAAATACAGGAGATATTTTGAGATAGAAAAGCATTCCCCTAAAACTGTTTATCTCACCAACTGGGATATAACCAAGTCTTCATATTACTGTAAATATTTATGAAATAGTTGATCTCCAAAAAATATAAACTATTATATTGATGAATTCTGGTGAAAATACAAAGGCAGTGGCCCTGGCCAGTGGGCTCAATGGTAGATCATTGGCCCAGTGTGTGGATGTCCTGAGTTAAATTCCTGGTCAGAAAACACAGGAGAAGTGACCATCTGCTTCCTCTATCCACTCCCTCTGCCCTTTCCTCTCTCCTATCTCCTGCAACCATGGCTCAATCAGCTCGAGGGAGTTGGCCTTGGGCACTGAGAATGGTTCCACAGTCTCCAACTCAGGTGCTAAAAATAGCTCAGTTGCAGAACAATGCAGCAAATGGGCAGAGCATCACTCCATAAGGTACTTGATGGGTGGGTCCTGGTCAGGGCACATGTGTGAGTCTGTCTTTCTGCCTTGATCTCACTTAATTTTTTAAAAAATACAAAGATAGTTTATACAATCCAAATTCATTAAGAAACATTAATTTCAACTACTCTAATGCTTACTAAGGGACAATAAAATACTTAGTATTTCATGAAGTGAGAGGAGGGGAGATTGTGAGACAGACTCCTGCATGTGCCCTGACCAGGATCCACCAGACAGCCCCTGTCTGGGGCTGATGCTGGAATCTACTAAGCTATTTTTAGTGCCTGAGCCCACACTCAGACGAACTGAGCTATCCTCAGCATCTGAGGGCAACACTCAAACCAACTGAGCCACTGGCTGAGTGAGGGGAAGAGGGAGAGACAGTGGAGAAGGAGGGGAAGAGAAGCAGATAGTTGCTTCTTATGTGTGTCCTGACCAGGAATCAAACCAGGATGCCCCTACACCAGACCAATGCTCTATCCACAGAGCCACTGGCCAGAATGTTTACAGTAACAAAACTATACTTACAAAAGGGAAAGATGAAAACAGGATTTTCATTAGTGCACACGTCAGAATAAATTATTGCAACACCTGGGTTTAAAATTAGCATTTTAAAATGAACCCTTTAAAGCTAATGTTTGCTTATCTGTTAAAGAATAAAACAATAGAATACAGAATGCTTTAAAGACTCATTACCATTGTCATTACACTTATAAATGCTTTATTATATAGTTGTGGGGCTCAGTATAATTAGTGGCAGGATTTATCTAATTTTGGTCTTTTATAAATTACTGAATTTTCAACATTTGAGACAATAAAAGTTTGTCCTATATCTACGTTGACATATTCCTGAATTTCCTAAGATTTTTATTAATTTTCATTCATTTCAAACTAAATATATTGTTTCCTGAAAAGCAGTGGAAATGCAGAGGAAAAACTAGTATGATTTTTCAGAAAAGAAAACATATTCCCATACAGATGAATATCATGATACAAACTGTAACTTGTTTCGGCATCCATACTAGCTGACTTGATCTTTCTACAAAACACTTTTTTTCCCTAGTTTATTTACTGGAGAATAGAAAGATATGAGAAAATATCTAAGGTACAATATGCCTATGTTGGTTAAGACCACTTATTCTAAATAATAATTAGGGAGGAAGGTGAGGGGCCAAGAATTAAAAACCTATTCTTCAAGGCATCCAGGAGAGCTACTTGCTCCATAGTCAATATTTAGTTGTGACACACCCATGTGCACAAGTAAGGTTTGTATGACAGGTATCTGTTCCAACTGTACTGGACCCATGCTATGTCCGCTGTCCAATACTTTTACTATCACTCAGACTATATACAGTCCCTTTGACTGGGATGAAAGCTGCTTGGCCTAGACTTTCCCTCAGAGACTCCTGATTTGAGAATTCCATTTAAATTTCTCTCTATATTTATTATATGAATGCTACTTAGGCCCTGTTGACTTAAGTCATACAAAGAAACTTAGATGGCCAGTTTCAGTGCCTTTCATAACACTGGGGAACAATTTTTTTTTTCATTTTCTGTTGTACGAGGTTTTAGAACTGTTTCTATATATTTCTGCATTGCTGATTCCAAATCTGAAATCTGTTTCTTGGTGCATGCTCTAGTTTTAATGCAATTTTAATTCCCTTTTGTTACAGTTAATAGCATGCATTGGTTTTTAAATTAGAGTTAAAGGGCAACGACTTTTAGATTGAACATAACCACAAGGCAATTGATGTTTTACAAACATCACTTTTACATAATTGTAGTTATTTTTAAATGTAAAATATTATTATCTGATATAAACACCCTCTTATTTTGTTTTAAGATTGAATCACGGCTTCTTCGAGTAGGCGTAAATGTAAGAATAGTCCTGACTGACACCTTCTGTTATATATGTGGCTGTTACACACTTCAACGTCAAAGCACAATATTTCATCATTTGTGACACGTGCATATATTGCCTATTTTCAAGTTCCCCTTGGCGATCAAGACAAGAATTGGGCTTCTCATATTGTGTGTCATAATTGTGAGGAAATGCTTCGTGACTGGACAAAAGGAAAATGCAAAGGAATGACTTTTGGTATTTCCATGGTTTGGTGTGGACCTAAGAACCACAGCAGTGACCGTTATTTCTGTCTGATCCATACAAAGGGCATCGGCAAGAAAAAACGGCATTTGATCACATATCCATCCTAATATTCCTTCAGCAATACCACCTATCCCACACTCTGAGACACTCCTGGTTCCAGTTTTCAATGGTTTTATTTCTTCTAAAAACAAAGAAAGAGAACACGGTGATCAAGTGTATTTTGATAAGATGCATGGGAAAATGGTTGTAGAATCTAAAGGGTCTTCTTCTGATGCCAAGCAGTCATTAACTCTTCAGCAGTTTAGCCAACCCGAATTAAATGACTTAGTAAGAGATTTGGGCCTATCAAAGAAAGCAGTTGAGTTATTAGCCTCCAGGCTTCAAGAAAAGAATGTACTAAAGTATCCCGTTTGAAGAAGCATGAACAAATTTTTGTGGACTTTTTTTTCGAAGACAAATACTTTGTTTACTGTCATGGTATCAGTAGTCTTCTCAGCCAGCTAGGTGTTACCACTGACAGTTCAACAGAATGGCACCTATTTCTTGACAGCTCTAAACAGAGTCTGAAATGTGTTCTCCTACACAACAGTAATGTTTATGCAGCGGTTCCAATTGGTTATTCAACTCATCTGCAAGAAGATTATAATGACATAAAAATTGTCCTCGACTTTCCGAAGTATGAGAAGCATAACTGGATCATTTTTGTGAATCTTAAAATGGTAAATTTCCTGCTAGGAAAACAGAGAAGTTTCACGAAATATCCTTGCTTTCTGTGTTTGTGGGACAGCCAAGCTCGAAAGAAACACTGGACACAGAAGGAGTGGCCGAAATGTGGAGCTTTAGAAGTAGGGATGCAAAATATTGTGAATGAACCTGTAGTTAATCGAGATAGGACCATTTTTCCCCCACTTCACATCAAACTTTTGGCTTAATGAAGCAGTTTGTTCAGGCTTTGAATAGAGAAAGTGAATGTTTTCAACATATTCTTTCTGCTTTTCCTACCTTGTCTTTTGAGAAGATAAAAGCAGATGTATTCAATGGACCTCAAATTCGAACCCTCATACGTGACAAAGAATTTGCCAGGAAGATGAATAAGGAGGAGAAAGCAGCCTGGCAGTCTTTTGTGGCAGTTACAAAGAACTTCCTTGGCAACAAAAAAGCAGAAAACTATGAACTTCTGGTTCAAAGGATGCTGTTGGCTTTCCGCGACATTGGATGCAACATGAGTGTTAAGATTCACTTCCTGAACAGTCACCTTGATAAGTTTCCCGAAAATCTTGGAGCTATTAGGGATGAGCAGACTACTGCTGGAGCATCAAACGAGATTGTTCTCAACAAGTACACAAACGCAAGAGCTACAAACGCAAATTTTTGCCTGAATAGAATTCAAATAAGTTTTGTGCTAATTTTATGATTAAAATAAGTGTTTTAATATGTTCTATTTCGAAATTGTAGACAAATTCTGATGCAATCATATCTTTTAGTGTATTAGTGTATTTACTGCATTATATAAATTATTATATTTTCACAATGATGATGCCCAAGAAGACATTCTATTTCAGTATGTTAAACTAAATATTGAAAATTTTACAATAAGTTGAAAACCTAAAATCTTGAATTGCAAAAAACTGTAGCTTACAGAGAAAAACTAATGTCAGATTTGAGATCAGCACACTTGAATTAGGTAAGAACAAGTATTTTTGTGGATGCAACAAAAATTTTGTTCCCCAGTGTAATGCTTTATTAACATGTGGCATAGGATTACAACTTTCAGAGTAGCCATCCAAGTATAAATCACATTAGATAATGGTGAAAAAATTTAAAAAAACCCACTAGACTGAGGTTCAAATCCTGGTCTTTCTCTTTAATTAAATTTCTTGAGTCTGAGGTTCATCATCTGTAAAATGGAATCCAGATTATTTACCTCATGGACTACTGCAAGAATTAAATGGCATACTGCATATCATAGTACCTGTGTACTAAACACAAGTGCTGCAAAAATGCCTACTGAATCTGGTTCAATTCACTATGAAAAACATGGTTTACATTTCTGGATTCACAATTTAAAAAGAAGTGAAACTTTAAAGGGCAGGGGCAGAGACACAATTAAAAGGTTTAAAGATAAGATCTAAAAGAATCAGTATTGCTTAACCTAGAGAAAGAGAAAACAACAATTTGGTAATTTTCTAAGACAAAGGAAGAAAGTGTGTTAAGATGAAGGACCAAGAATTTTAGTTAAATAAAAAGAGTTTCAAGAGCACACTACCAAAATTAGAAGTTAGCAAAGATATGAAATATGTGCGGACATAGCTTCTGGGACAGATTCCATCAGTGTGTAAATGATCTTATCTTATCTAAATAGTAAGCAATCTCTCAGATCTGTTACTGCTTGCAAATTCCAAGGAGAGGCAGGAAAAGCTGGCAATCAGAAAACTAAAGTCCTTATCAGCTCTCACCAAAAACTTCATACACCTTAGGAAAGCCACTTCAGTAATTTGGGCCCCAGTTTCCTCATTTGCAAAATTAGAGGGTTTGATTGTAAGTCTTCCTTAGGTATAAAAAAAAATAAAAAGAAAACGTGATTCTTGTTTAGGATGGTTTATGACAACACAGGGCAAAAAATACAGCATATAAGCCGTGGGAATGCCCCGAAGACTATTTACAGTGAGGCAGCGAAGTGTGATGGCATCATCACAATGCAGTAAATTACCACTTCGATGTAACAAATAGTATACCAAATAGTCTAAAATTTTCTAAGTAGCTTGACAAGATATTTACAACTAGGAAACAGCCTACTATCTAGGTCACTATTCATGGAAGCATAATCAAATAAACAATTATACATGCTAATGTATGGTATCACAATACCACAGATAACTTTTGAAGGTTGTTTAAAAAAAACAGCACAGATATTTGAGACACTGTGTTTTGAGTATGAGAATAAAAATATTTGCATTGTCAGGACATATGAAAATTAATAGTGGGAAGAAAAGATGTTAAAAGGTGTTAGACTGTAGAGGGACTAATAAACCCATTATACATGACAACTATGTACTCTAAATAAAGATGATTTGTTTTATAATTATCTGTTAGTAAACGTTCTGTAAAGCCAGTAGCCGAGGCCACCATCACAGCAGCCCGACCCATGCAGGTTCTCACTGGATTCGAACAGTCGGTAATGAAACACAGGAGCCACGAACTGGTGAGCCATCAGCTTTAATTCTAGCTTGCACCCAGCAGGCAAGCAAAAACACACACTGGGCTCCAAACCCACACATTCAGTGCTCACAAAGCTACTGACTTATCCGAGTTTCCTAAAATCAAAGTTTCTAGCTCACCAGATTTATTCAACTCTGTTTCCCATCTCCTCCTGCACAAACTCTTAACAAACTGGCTTCTTTCTCAGCACTCCGCCATCTTGGCTGCCTCCTCTCCTCCACGTGGCCTTACTCTGCTCTCCTTTCTAATACTAACCTCAGGAACTCAGGAACCAAGAGAGAGATATCAAGCTCCCAGACTGCCCCAGTTTATAGCCTAGAAAATCCAAACCTTTAATCCAATTATACAAACAAAAATGTCTCTGATACAAAGTCACCCATCTGAGGCATAATGGGATTCCTCCCTACATCACCACCCTACATCATCCAATCAGTTAAGGGTGTGGAGAAAAGCTTACTCTTAAAACTAAGCCTTAGGCTACAACGACCTGGCCTGCACACAGCCTGTACCAGAACACACATTAATATCAACAAACTTCCATGTGGGCAGCGCCATCTTTAACAAAGTGAGCTTAATATATTTTATCTGCCCAACGTGTTCATCATAAAAGCACTTAATATTTTTACTTAAAAATTAATTCGCCAATAGAAAAATGTCGTGAAATACAACATAAAACAATGATTCAGAGCAGTCTACTTTCTCAAAGGAACCTAGATGGCATGCAATACAAAATTGATAAACAATATTACTTTGGATAGCTTATTTATATTAAAGCAAAATTCAATTTCCAATATCATATTCGCAGACCTACAAATAAAAGCACTTAATTGTGAAAGGTTTTCCCCTAAGGTTACCAGGATGAAAATCTTAAGTGTTTCTCATATGAGATAATCATTAGACTTTTCCAGGTTATTTAACTTTAAACTTCAGATACATGAATAATACTTATTTGGGGGTGGGGGGATACCTCATCTTAATCACTCCCAAAGAAAACTAAAACCTTTGTATGAAGTTTTCTTTGAAAACACTTGCTTTACAATGGCTAATTCAAAAACAGTTGGAAGGCTCCGTGAACATAGAATAAACAATCTAGATTAACTGATTACTTGATGGAGGAAATAATGCTACATATGAGATATGTTAGATATCATTCAAAGCAGGTCATAGTAATTACTTTCAAAAATGTTCTCATACTAATCATCAAGAAAGAGCACACTTCTGCATGACCAGGTGGTGGTGCAGGTGGTAAAAGCATTGGACTGGGACACAGAAGACTCAGGTTCGAAACCCCGAGGTCACCGGCTTGAGTGCAGGATCATCCAGCTTGAGCATGGGCTTACCAGCTTGAGAGCTGAGTCACTGGCTTGAAGCCCAAGGATACTAGCTTGAGCCCAAGGTCATTGGCTTGAGCAAGGGGTCACTCACTCTGCTGTAGCCCCCTGGTCAAGGCACATATGAGAAAGCAATCAATGAACAACTAAGATGCCGCAACAAAGAACTGATGCTTCTCATTTCTCTCCTTTCCTGTCTGTCTGTCCCTATCTGTCCCCCTCTGTCTCTCTTACAAAAGAAAGAAAGAAAGAAAGAAAGAAAGAAAGAAAGAAAGAAAGAAAGAAAGAAAGAAAGAAAGAAAGAAAGAAAAGAAAGAAAGAAAGATCACACTTGTAAAACATAAATACACCCTGGCCAGTTGGCTCAGTAGACAGTGTCAGCTTGGCGTATGGATGTCCTTAGTCCTATTCCTGGTGAGGGCACACAGGAAAAGCAACCATCTGCTTCTCTCCCCTTACTTATCCCCCATCCCTCTTCCCATCTCGCAGTCAGTAGCTCTGTTGGTGCAAGTGTGGGCCTCAGCCCTAAAAATAGTTCAGTTGATTCAAGCATCGGCCCTAGATAGGGGTTGCCTGGTGGATTCCAGTCAGGGTGCATGCAGGACTCTGTCTCACTATATCCCTTCCTCTCACTTAATAAATAAATAAACATATACACATTCTGCTCTTACACCCCAGTGGAACTTATTATCTAGTTAGAAATGTGAGCATCTGAGGCAGAGACAACTTAGTCTGCTCTTTTATTATGCGTGCTTTGATTACGTTATTATAAACAATACATTTCCTATACTCTTACAAGAATTTTCATTTAAGTTGATAAATTAAATATCTATAAAACAGATTCTTTTGAATTGATTATTTTAACTCAGAATACATACAGAAAAACCAAAATATCTAGGAGAAAGATTATTAAACAAAACATTTTTTACCATATTCACTGTTACTCATTCACAAGTGTCTAAAGCTTAAAAACTTTCCGAAAATGCAGAGAGAAGATACGCCAGCTGTACCGCTAAACTGCGCGCTCCCCTTCGTACTGTATGGACACATTCATTCCTCTTATTTAAAGGACACCATTCACTTTCTTAACAGTAGTCATTCATAGTCCAGTTTCACTTCAGTATTGTACAAGTATTTTTCTATGGATTCTATTAGGCAGTGTGAGAAACACATTATAGAAAGAAATATAATAATCACTCAGAAGTCTTATTAAATCTCATGTGAAATGGAGAACATGTCACAAAATTACCTGACAGGCAATGTGCACGAGGTAGACCAGCTCTTTAGATTCACAGCCATTCTTTGTTACATCATTCTGTTCTTCTGAAAGTGAAAGCTATGGCAAAGAAGAAAGGGCAGAAGAGAGAGAGAGTCATAATTAATGAATAAAAATAAACTAAGTATTCAGTAATAGCTAGATTCTCACATCAACTTAATGTAAGATATACCTTATAATAGAACTCAGCTACTTTAAGACAGATAAAGAATTCAGGATTTTTATAAAATATCTGTTTCTGAGAATTTTAGCTTATATCTAACTAAAAAAAAACTGCATAATAGTAGAAAATAAAATACATTTATTCAAGAGGTCTTCACTTCCTTAATTTATAGCACACAGGTGAAAGGAAGGCATTCAGGAGGCCACTGAGACAGTGTGACAACTGGTTTTAACAGGGCTCACGCTCTGTCACAGAGATTGCAGACCAGCTGCTCACAGGAGAGGTTAGGCCTATAGATATGTTTTATTTTAGACTGACCATGTAGGTCTGCACACTGGATTTTATTTCATTTTTGTTTGGACCACAAGCTAGCATTTAGAAATTGAGTGGTTTTATATAAAATATACAGATTTTTGGCTTCTACTGAAAATTAGGAAATCTAAAATATTCTCACATGGGCAAAAACTGCCTAGAGTTGAGAAGTGACATACCCCTTTGAATGAGACCACCAAGAGGCTTTGCAATAGGATTAATTACTTTGTTCTTTTTCACCATTATTTAGGCTGGATATTAACTGACAATCATCATGCTGCTTGCTTTTTTTTATATATTCAATTCACTTCACTCATTTATCTCAGATATCTGCCCTCAGCAGGGGTGTAAATTTGCAAACTCTGCTCCAGAAACAGAAAACCCTGAGTTCAAAACTGTCAGTAACTGGTTGTATAATATTGACCTTCCTACTTAATATCTTATCTAGAAAATGAAGATGATATAATAATATCAATTCTCAAGTTTGTGAGTATTACTTACAAGGGAAATCCCATAGGTATCTCAGCTGATTCCTCAACAGAAACAATCCAGGCCAGAAGGGATTAGAATGAAATATTTAAAGTGATGTAAAGCAAGAACCTATAAACCAAGACTACTTTACCCGGTAAGACTATCATTTAAAATTGAAGGAGAAATAAAGAACTCCCCAGAAAAGAAAAAGCTAAAGGAGTTCATTATCACCAAACCAGTATTATACAAAATATTAAAAGGCTTTTATTAAGAAAAGAAGAAAAAGGAAGAAGAGAGAGAAGGAGGAAGAGGAGGTGGAGGTCCAGGAGGAGGAGGAGGAGGAGGAGGAGGAGGAAAAGAAGAAGGAATAGGAGGAGGCAGAAGAGGAGCTGGAGGAGGAAGAGGTAAAGTAGAATAAGAAGGAGGAGGAGGAGAAGGAGAAGGAGGAGGGGAAGGAGGAGAAGGAGGAGAAGGAAGAGAAGGAGGGGAAGGAGGAGAAGGAAGAGAAGGAGAAGGAAGAGAAGAAAGAGGAGGAGAAGGGTGAAGACGAGAAGGAGGACAAGAAAAAGAAGAAAAGGGGAAAAATAGAGGAATACAGTTAAAAGAGATAAAATGCCAATAAATACATATCTATCAATAATCGCTTTAAATGTAAATGGCTTAAATATTCCAATCAAAAGACATAGGTAGCTGAATTGTTTAGAAAGACCATATATATACTGTCTCAAAAAAAAAAAAAACACACTTGAGAAGGAAAGATATATACAGACTAAAAGTAAAGGAATAGAAAAAGGTATGTCATACAAATAAAAATGAAAACTAAAGCTGGGAGAACGATGTTCATATCTGACAAAATAGTTTTTAAAACAAAGGCTATCCTAAGAAACAACACAACATAATGATAAAGGGAGCAATCCAACAACAGGATATAACCCTTGTAAACATTTATGCACCAAAGATAAGGGCACCTAAATATGTAAAGCAAATCTCGATGAATATACAGGTAAACATTTACAGTAATACAGTCATAATAGAAGATTTTAATGCCCCAATAACACCAATGAATATATCATCCAGACAAAAAAATTAATAAGGAAATGGTGGCCATAAATGACGTACTAGGTCAGTTAGATTTAATTGACATCTTCGGAGTATTTCACCCCAAAGCTTCAGAATATACATTCTTTTCAAGTGCACATGGAACTTTTTCTAGGATGGACCACATATTAGGACACAAAACAAGTCTCAATTCATTTGAAAAGACTGAAATCATATTAAGCATTTTCTCTGACCATAATAGTATAAAACTAGAAAACATTCACAAGAGAAAAAACTAAAAAACACACAAAGACATGGAGGCTAAACAAAATGTTACAAAACAATGAATTGGTCAACAATGAGATCAAAGAATAAATCAAAAGATACCTTGAAACAAATAAAAATAAGAACACAAGCCAAAAAGGACAAAGCAAAAGCAGTCCTTCAAGGTAATTTTTATAGCATTACAGGCCTACCTCAAGAAACAAGAAAAACCTCAAATTAACATCCAACTTTACACTTAAAGAAACTTGAAAAAGAACAACTAACAAAGCCCAAAGTGAGGAGAAGGATGGAACTAATAAAGATCAAAGAAAAAATAAAATATACTAAAAAAGAACACACACACACATACACACACACACACACACACACACACACACACAAAAAAGATCAAAGAAACCAAGAGCTTGTTCTTTTAAAAAATAAACAAGATTGCATGACCAGGCAGTGGCAAAGTGGATAGAGCATTGAACTGGGATGCAGAGGACCCAGTTTCAAAACCCCAAGGTCACTGGCTTGAGCACAGAGTCACTGGCTTGAGCATGGGATCATAAACATGATCCCATGGATGTTGGCTTAAGCCCAAAGGTCACTGGCTTGAAGCCCAGAGTTTCTAGCTTGAGCAACATATCACTCACTCTACTATAGCTCCCCCTACCCTCAAGGTACATACGAGAAAGGAATCAATGAACAACTAAGATGCTGCAACGAAGAATTGATGCTTCTCATCTCTCTCCCTTCCTATCTGTCTGTCCCTCTCTCTGACTCTCTCTCTGTCTCTGTCAAAAAAAAGAATAGATAAACAAGATTGACAAACTTTTAACCAGATTCATCAAGAAAAAGAGAGGACCTAGATAATCATAATTGAAAGAGGTGAAGTAACTACAGAAGCCAAAGAAATGCAAAGTATTATAAGAAAATATTACAAACAACTATAGGACAACAAATTAGGCATTCTGGATTAAAAGGATTAATTCCTAGAAACATATATAACTTCTAAAACTGAATCAGAAAATATGCATAGACAAATTATAACTAGTGAAATTGAATCAATAATCAAAAACTCCCAATAAACTAAAGTCCTGGATTTATGGTTTCACTGATAAATTTTATCAAACATTCAAAAAACAATTAACACCTATCCTTCTCAATCTATTCCAAAAAATTCAAGAGGAGGGAAGACTCCCAAGCTTATTTTATGAGGTCAACATTATCCTAATTCCAAAACCAGATAACGACACAACAAAGAAAAATTATTACAGACCAATATCACTAATGAACATAGATGTTAAAATCCTCAACAAAATATTATCAAACCAGATCCAGCAATAAGAAGGTCATACACCACAATCAAGTAGAATTTATTCCAGGGATTTGAGGTTGGTACAATGTCCACCAATCAACAAATGTGATATACCACATAAACAAAATGAAGAATAAAAATGATATGATTGTATCAATAGATGCAAAAAAAGAAAGCACTTCATAAAATACAGCACCCACTAATGTTAAAACCTCTCAGTATAGTGGGAATAGAGGAACTTACCTCAATGTAATAAAGGCCTTATATGACTAACCCACAGCCAACATCATACTCAATGGGCAAAAACCACAAACGTTTCCTTTAAGATCTGGAACAAGACAGGGATGTCCATTATCACCACTTTTATTCAGTATGGTAGTGGAAGTACTAGCCACAGCAATCAGACAAGAAGAAATAAAGAACATTCACATTGAAAAGGAAGAAGTAAAACTATTATTATTTGCAGGTGACATGATACTGTATATAGAGAACCCTAAAGATTCCACCAAAAAAAAATACAATTACTGATAAATGAATTCAGTGAAGTAGCAGGATACAAAATAAATATCCAGAAATCAGTTGCACTTTTATACATCAAGTTATATATCAGAAAGGAAAATCAAGAAAACAATAACAATCAAAGTTGCTTCCAAAAGAATAAAATACCTAGGAATAAATTTAACCAAGGATGTAAAAGACCTGTATTCAGAAAATTATAAAATACTGAGAAAGAAAATGAAGAAGATATAAACAAGTGGAAGCATAAACCGTGTTCATGGATAGGAAGAATTAACATTACTGAAATGTCAAAATTACTGAAAGCTATCTATAGACTTAACACAATTCCTATCAAGATATCAATGGTGTATTTCACAGAACTAGATTAAATACTCCAAAAAATTTTATGGAACAACAAAAGACCCCGAATAGCCACAATGTTGAGAAAGAAAAACAAGGTTGCAGGAATCATGTTACTTGATAGTAAATATACTACAAGGTCATAGTAATCAAAACAGCATGGTACTGGCATATAACCAGATATATATAGATCAATGGAACAGAATAGAGAGCCCATAAATCAACCCATGCCTATATGGTCAATTAATACTTGGCACAGTAGGCAAGAATATACAGTGTGATAAAGACAGTCTATTCAATAAACGGTGTTTGGAAAACTGGAATGAAGTGGGCAAGAAAGTGAAACAAGACTACTTTCTTATACCATACACAACAATACACTCAAAATAGATTAAGAACTTAAATATTAGATACAGAACTATAAAAGTCTCAGAAGAAAACAGAGATTAGTAAAATCTTCAACATTTCTCATAGCAATATTTTTGTCTGCTGTATTCTCAGGCAAGGGAAATGAGAGAAAAGATAAATGAATGAGACTATACAAACTGAAATATTTTGCACATCAACAAAATGAAAATACAACCCAATGAATGGAAGAACATATTTGCCAATATATCTGGTAAGGGATTAATATCCAAAATTTATGAAGATCTTATAGAACTCAACACCAAAAACAAATAAACATACAATCCATTTAAAAAATGCACAAAGGCCCTGAATGGACACTTTTCTAAAGAGGACATACATATGGTTAATAGAACATTTGAAAAGATGCTCCACACACTAACCATCAGAGAAATGCAAATTAAAATCATAATAACATATTACCTCATACCTGTCAGAATAATTATCATTAATAAGTCAACAAATAATAAGTGTTGGCTAGGATGTGAAGAACCAGTGTCACTCCAATCAATTCAATTAAAAAATATCTAAGCATAAACATATTTACAAATGACAAAAGCTGAGTTAGTTCATCTCCTCAAACAAGTACAAGGAAACAAACTAAAATAACTTCTTTAGTATGAAGAAAAATAGTACCAGATAAAAACCAAGAAATGCAGAAATAGATAAACACTCCTAGAAGGGGTAAATATTTAAGTAAACATAAAACATATAAATCCTCAACAATTAACGGATGGCAGAAGTTGAGACTCTCTTAATAGTTCTAAGTAAAGAAAATATATTATCCTAAACTATATTCACACTTAAACTGTAAGAAAAAAAAATAGGAGCAAAATAAATAGCATTTTCTGATTAATAAAAACAATGAGCTCCCAACAACAAATTCTCACAAAAATAACTTTCTATCGTATGTACTTAAGAAGGAAGAAAAAAGATTCCAGGTGAAACAACTAAGATGAAAAGTAGAAATACTCAGCAAAGAGTTTAGCAAATAAGCATTTCATCTAAATAAATTTTAACAAAAGAAAAAATAAATTATAGAAGATAAAGAGATAAAACTATAATCCCAGATAACACCAGCGTAGAAGACAAGAAGGAGCGACTCTCCATTAAAACATTTCTAAGTACTGGTATTGCTTAAGAGGAGAGATATTGATAAACTTTAGTCTGAAAATTAGGTATTCAGGTTAAAATATTTTATTGTGTCACTAAAAGAATAGAAAAACCATAATTGTATACCATAATGAAGTGAGTAAAATTTTAAAATGTCAATAACTACAATAGGAACAAAAATACGTAAGTAAAAATTTTTCTAAGCATAACTGTGGGGAGAAGAAGAGAGCAAACTTCCAAATTAAGGCAAGGAGATAGAGCGGAAAAATTAAATTAAAAGCAAAGAAAGATTATCGAATGGCATCAACAAAATAGTGAAGCAACCAGCTCCAAATTCTAGTCCTTTCACAGAAACATGAGAACACAAAAATCCTCTCAGAATCTCACTGTGCTAGAAAATAGTTAAAGGTTTGCAACAATGAGAACATTGAATCAAGGAAAAGCCAACTTAAAAATCATAGCAAAGCTTTAATTTGTAGCATTTTTACTTGTCTTTGCTCCAACTCCTCCCCAACTCAGCCACACTCCTGAAGAAGGCAGCTCTAGTTCTCAGGTGCCTGGGTCCAAAAAATTAAAGGTATTATTAGCAAATTATCGTGGTTATCAATTCTAATCTGTTTGGTGTCTGAAAAATTGATGCAAGACACAAACTTCAGTTTCATTAAATTTGAAACTGACTCAGGGACAAAAAGCAGCAGTTTACTGTTCAAAATATTATAAAGTAAACAAGACTATAAGTATTATGAAGTAAACCTGGAGCAACAGACTACACTTAAGACATAAAATAACTTAAAACCCAGGAGGGAAAAGCTGAGGAGAGATGTTCTTTATGAAATGAGGGCATTCAAAAGTGCCTGTGTGTACTGGGGCACCCAGAAACCCAAGAGCATGTCTAGGACAGAAAACATGCACAAAGGATACGAGAATATCCTAACTTTCATCTCTAACTAATCTTTAGTGTTGAATGAGGGTCCTAACACAAAGAAAATCTACAAAGATTGGAGAAAGTGTTTGTTTAGTCTATTTTTTTATTTTTAGCTTCTGGCATTCAGGAAATCCCTGGGGATAAGGTTTCTCTTATAGGTTTAAAGAAAGAAAATCCCATGATGGATATCCAGCTTCCCCAGTGTTTGGGGACAAACATCAAGAGGCCCACCTCTGTCTTGCCTGAGAGAACACTGGGGAAATGACAGAGATATGCAGCCTGAAGTCACCTAGTAAGAAAGAAAGGCACAGGGCAACCAGTGAATGGATCTTGGAGGTAACACCATGTCCCTGATGGTGACATTGCCCAACAATAGAACCCAGCCACAACTCTACACAACCAGAGCGCTAAAATGATAGCCATGCTAGGTCAAGAGGACCCAATCAGCATTTCACCCAGCTGGAGTCCCAAGTAAATAGACCAGCCAACCACAGAGCATAGTCAGCATTGCTAACCAATTGTGGAGTCTAAACTATGGTCACACCCAACTGGTTGTGGCCCTGCCCAACCCCAGAATTCAGTCAGTGATCACTCTGGACTACCAGCCCTGCCTAGATGGGAATCCAGCAAGTCACCCCACACAAAGACATGCCCCAACCCACTATCACAAAGCCAACTTTTCACCTCACCCAAATGCACAGAACAGCCTTCAGCCTCACCAAATCACAGAGCCCAGCCTGCAGCCCTACCCGAACACCAACTCAGTCAAAGGCTCCAACCAATCAGGGAATAGTGTGTAGCCACAACTAACCAGTGATGATTACGAGCCCAGCATGCAGCACTGCCCAATCACAGAGTCCAGCAAGTGGTCCTGTCTTATGGTGAAGTCCAGCCAGATACCCGACCTGACCTCAGACAATAGACAGTAGCCCCATCCACCAAAGAACCCAGGAGCAAGCCCCACCTTTCCACAAATAATACCTAGTGGCCCATTCATAATACAAGCTCGGCTGACTAGTGAAAGTTTTTCCGGACCAAAACAAACCTGTAAAGACTAGAAGAAGTTTCTGCAAATGCAAAGACAGCAATGCAAGCACACAAAGATAATAACAAAGCAGGAAAACATGACACCACCAAAGGTAACAAATAAAAATCCAGTAACAGATAAAAAAAAAATAGAGCTGTATGAGTTGACAAATGATTTAGAATAATCACCTTAAAGAAGTCAAATGAAATAAAAGAGACAACTAAAGAAAATTAAGAAAACAATGTAAGATGTTTACAAAATAAGATGTTTAACAAAGAAACAAAAAACAAATAGTAGAACTAAAGAACATAATGATAACATCAAAAAATACAATGAAGGGTTTCAATAGTAGACTCAATCAAGTAACAAAATGAATCAATGAACTCAAAGACAGGTCATTTGAAATTATCTAGTCAGGAGGAACAAGAAAAAATGAATGAAAGAGTGAATAAAGACTACAGAACACAGGACTATCAATAAATGACCGAACATGCATTATTGAAGACCCCAAAAACTAAGAGGGATAAAAGGGGAAAGAAAATCTATTTAAAGAAACAATGGCTGAAAATGTCCCAAATTTAAGAAATATGAATATCCAGCCCTGGCTGGGTAGCTCAGTTGGTTAGAGCACTGTCCCAAAACACCAACGTTGCAGATTCAATCCCAAATCAGAGAACATACAAGAATCAACCAATGAATGCATAAATAAATGGAACAATAAATCAATGGGTCTCTCTTTCTCTCTTCTTTCCTTTCTTTCTATAATCAATTTTTAAATTAAAAGAAAAGAAATATGAATATCCAAATGTCCCCTAATACTCTATATACAATCCAAGGAGGACTTCACCATGGCACATTACAATCAAACTATCAAAATTCAAACAACAAGGCCCTGGCTGGTTGGCTCGGTGGTAGAGCATCGACGTGGTGTGTGGAGATCTGGGTTCAATTCCCGGTCAGGGCACACAGGAGAGGCACCCATCTGCTTCTCCACCCTTCCCCCTCTTTTTTCTCTCTATCTCTCTCTTCCCCTCCCTCAGCCAAAGCTCCATTGGAGCAAAGTTGGCCCGGGTGCTAAAGGCTCCATGGCCTCCACCTCAGGCACTAGAATGGCTCCAATTGCAGTGGAGCAATGCCCCAGAGGGATTGAGCATCGCCCCCTGGTGGGCATTCTGGGTGAATCCCGGTTGGGCTGGGGGCACCTGTGGGAGTTTGTCTGTGCCTCTCCCCCTCACTTCAAAAAATACAAAAAAAATCAAACAGAAAGCTGTCTTTTTGTTTGATTTTTTTTGTATTTTTTGAAGTGAGGGGGAGAGGCACAGACAAACTTGGAAATCAGAAAGAGAAAAGACTCTAAATACAAGGACTTCTGATAAGGCTATTAGCTGATTTCTAAGTAGAAACTTCATAGGCAAAGGGAAAGTGAGATGACACGTTCAAAATATTAAAAGAAAACAACTGCAAACCAAGAACACAATACATGGTAAAGCGGCCTGTCAAAGTGGGAGAAGAAATAAAGACATTCTCCAAGAAGTAATTGATGAAAAAGTTCACCACTAAATCTGCAAGACAAGAAACTTCTAAGTGAGTACTTCACACTGAAATAAAAAGGTACTCACAAGGTAAAAGCATATAAATGAATAAAACTGGTAAAGATTAATTCAGAATACTCTGATAATGTAATAGTGTATAAAACACTTAATCCTCTACTATAATAGTTTAAAAATAAACATAATAACCATAGCTGCAATAATTTTAACATGGATATCCAATGTGAAAAGATATAATCTAAATCAATAACCTAAAATGTCAGAGGAAAGATATATAGTTTTTCTATTCAATTAAAATTAAGTTGTTATAAGCTTAAAATAAAATATTATAAGTATAAGATATTTTATGTAAACCTCATAAGCAATCACAAAGGAAGCAGAAAACACACACATGAGAAAAAGAAAGGAATCAAAGCATAATGCCATCAAAGAGTCATCAAATCAAATCACCAAGGAAGACAGCAAGAGAGGAAGAAGGTAATATAGAAACTAAACATCAAACTGAAAACTAACAAAATAACACCAGTACATCCTGATTTATCAATAATTACTTTAAATGTAAATGGATTAAATTCCCAAGTCAAAAAACACAGAGTGACTAAATAGCTAAAAATCAAGATTCCATTATAACAGAGGTTCTTAACCTTTTCTGAGGTACTGAACCCACCAGTTTCATATGCGCATTCACCGAACACTTCTTTAGTGATAAATAAAACATGATTTTTTTTCCAAATTCAAGACATAGGTATATGATTTTTTACTGGTGCACAAAATGAGCCGTGCATGAACATCACCTTGCTCAAAGAACAAAACCAACAAAGTGCATGAACTCACAACAAATTACAGTATTACTTTATTCTGGCCTCCGCAGCAGAGGCTTCTCCAAACCCCTGAGACCGACTCATCGAACCCCTACGGTTCGATAGAACCCAGGTTAAGAACCACTGCATTATAAATTGTCTAAAGGAGAATCCTTCTAGCTTTAAGGACACATACAGGCTGAAAGTAAAGTTAGAGATAGATAACCCATGCAAATCAAAACCAAAATATTGGAGGGATGACTACACTTATATTACAGAAAGTAGATTTTAGTCAAAAACTCACAATAGACAATTGACGATAGTATATAAAGACAAAAGGGTCAACTAATCAAGAAGATATACAAATAGTGACTATGTATGATCCCAACATCAGACACCTATAAAGCAAATATTAACAGAAATGAGTGAAGAATTAAATAGCAACACAATAATGATGAGGGACGTTAATACCACTCTCAACAATGGACAGATCATCCAGACAGAAAATCAACAAGGAAACACTGGACTTGAACTATACTATATAGATCAGTTCATTTCATGGCACACATAAAAACTAATTACAGGACTACTGGTCCAAATGGCAATGTAGGTAAATGTGGTACTCACAGCCTCCCACAACCACATCAAAATTACAACTAAACTACAGAATAACCACCATTAAGAACAGCCTGAAATCTAGCTGAAGTCCTACAACTAGAGATTTGAAGAAACCACATGGAGACTGGTAGGAGGGGCAGAGACATGGCACAGGCAGATCCCAAACTCATGTGTTGAGGTTTAAAATTGGTGGAATATCTTGACTGCAGAGGCCCCTCATGAGGAGCAAGGGGTCCCAGTCCCATACCAGGTCTCCTGTCCCAGAATTCCAGTGCAAGAAGAGAAGCCCCCATATATTCTGGTTGTAAAAACCAGTGGGGATTGTGGCTGAGTGAGAAGGTAAGCTGCAGTCCCAGGCAGGTCCTCTGAAAAGGCTCATGCACAGAATTAGTGGGACTCACTCCCTCTGAGCTCCAGCACTTGGGTAGCAGCTTGAAAGTAACCAGGGACATAGGGAGGAAATGAATTGTCTAGAATCAGGGCAAAAGCTGGGAAAGCAGCTCTGGCCAGACAAAAGTGCTGGCAGAAGCCATTGTTCTTTTTCTGAATTACCCCTCGCCCAACAGAGCCAACAGCAGACACCATGTCTGAGTCTCTGTCAACGTGACTATCACTGTTGACCCTGCCCTGGTGATTCCCTGAAACCCCATCCCACTTGATGGCCCATCCAAACCATTTCCAGTGGTTTTTCCATAAACTGGCCTACCTTGCCTCATGCTTCAGACTTTCCTAAAATCTCTCAATAAGCAACATCTGGCCTCTGTGTACTCATACCTCTTACTACGTGGCCCCAGGCCTTGCACTAGCAGCACCACACCTTGGTACACAGCCTGGCCTCTCCTAGGCACCTCTAAGCCCAAAACAAGAGGCAGCCATCTATCTGCATGTCACTCTGTAGCTTGTTATGTGTGACCCCAGATTGGGCACAGGTGGTGGCTGACCTTGCACCTCCCAGGAGTCACCAGAGCCAGTGCATCCCATGAACAGCTGCAGACCGGGCAGGATTACAACCCTACCACCTCCACAAGCAACACCCTAAAATCGCAGACTCAGTGCATACCAAGGACTCACTGAAGCAAGTTTTGCTCCGCACAGTCAAGTCCTGCACAGCAGCTCCTCTGCTGTACTCACAGCCAAAGCCCTGGAGTCAGTCCCTCCTAGGACACCAGTAGCAATCAAGGATCAACTACAACAGGACAGTGCACACAGCCCACACAGGGGCTCACCTGGATCACCAATCTTAGGTGACTGGGAGGTTGCATCACTCTGTCCTACAGGACACCTACTACATTAGGCCACTCTGCCAACTCCCAGAGACATATCAGCTCTACCTAACATATAGAAACAAATATGGGGAAGCAGCCAAACTGCAGAGACAAAGAACAGGTCCCAAATGAAAAAAAAAAAAAAAAAAAAATCTCCAGAAAAATTACTAAATGCAATGGAGGCAAGAATACTATACCAGATACAGTGTTTGAAACAATAGTTGTAAGATAGATGCTCAAGGAACTTAGTGAGAACTTCAATGGCATGAAAAAGGTCAGAGGAACCATAAAATGAATCAGTCAGAAATGAAAGACATACTAACTGAAATGAAGAATAATCTACAGAAAATCAACAGTAGAATAGATGAGGCTGAGAATCAAATCAGCAATTTGGAATATAAGGAAGCTAAAATAATCCAATCAGAACAGTAAAAGAAGAAAGAATCCAAAAATATAAGGATAATGTAAGGCGCCTCTGAGACAATTTCAAGCATACCAACATTTACATCATGGGGGGGGGGTGCCAGAAAGAGAAGGGAGAGAGCAAGATATTAAAATATATTTTAAAAATAATGTCCGAAAACTTCCCTAGCCTGGTGAAGGAAATAGACATACAAGTCCAGGAAGCACAGAGTCCCAAACAAGATGAACCCGAAGAGGCCCACGCCAAGACATATAATTTAAATGCCAAAAGTTAAAGACAAAAAGAGAATCTTAAAAAATAAGTGAAAAGCAGTGTTATTCTGACCTGTGGTAGCACAGTGGACAGAGTATCGACCCAAAGTACTGAGCTAGTCAGTTCAAAACCTTGGGATTCCTCAGTCAAGGCACATATAAGAAACAACTAATGGACAACTAAAGTGAAGCAAGTACAAGTGGATACTTCTCTCTCTCTCTCTCTCTCTCTCTCTCTCTCCCTCTCTCTTTCTCCCTCTATCTTTCTCTACCCCCAATTCAAAAACTAATAAATATCACCACCAGACCAGTATTACAAAAAATGTTAAGAATCTTCTTTAAGAGCAGTGTTTCTTAACCTGGGTTCTATCGAACCCTAGGGGTTCAATGAGTTGGTCTCAGGGGTTCGGAGAAGCCTCTGCCGCAGAGGCCAGAATAAAGTAATATCGTAATTTGTTGTGAGTTCATGCACTTTGTTGGTTTTGTTCTTTGAGCAAGGTGATGTTCATGCACGGCTCATTTTGTGCACCAGTAAAAAAACATGTACCTATGTCTTGAATTTGGAAAAAAAATCATATTTTATTTATCACTAAAGAAGTGTTCGGTGAATGCGCATATGAAACTGGTGGGTTCGGTACCTCAGAAAAGGTTAAGAACCACTGTTTAAGAAGAAGAATAAGAAGGAAAAGATAAAATATATAAATAGTAAAATGGCAATAAATACATATCTATCAAAAATTGGTCTGAAAATCAAAATAAATAAACAAGCAGAAAAGAAACTGACTCATAGATACGAGGACATTTTAACAGTTGCCATATGGGAGGGGGGTGGAGGGATGGGTAAATAAGGTAAAAGGATTAAGAAATACATACTGGTTGTTACAAAGTAGTAATGAGCATGTAAAGCACAGAGAGGGAATACAGTCAATAGTATTGCAATAATTATGTGTGGTGTCAGATGGGTACGGGATTGCTCAGGATGATCACTAAGTTATATAAATGTCTAACCACTGGGATATACATCTGAAACTAATATAATATTGTAAGTCAATTGTAAAATAAAAATGACTTAAAAAACGCTACTTACTAAAATTCTACATTACCCCAAATATATGTTTTTTGACAGTCTGACCAAAGAATTGGTATAATTTTGATTCTTTCACACAGGATAGCTATTGTCGTGTTGGCTGTTATCATTTTTTAATTTAACAATCTAATGAAAAAGAGGTCAGTGCCGCTGACTAGTCAGGTATCGCATGGTTTAAAACATTCTTGGGCACATCAGTTGAAAATTGCTGCTATAGATGAAAACGACCTAGCAGACATATACAAAACACTCCATCCAACAACAGCACAATGCACATGCTTCTCAAATGCACGTGCAACATTCTCTACATAGATCACATGTCAGGTCACAAGACAGGCTTAGGAAATTTAAGAAGACTGAAACCATACTAGGTATACTTTCTAACCACAATGATATGAAACTAGAATCAGTAATAAAAAAACAAAGAAATTCACAAATATATAGAAATTAAACACTATAATGGATCAAACAAGAAATCAAAGGGAAATAAAAAATATATCTAGAGAAAAACAAAATGGAAACACAACATACTAATACATATGGGCTGCTGCAAAAACAGTTCTAAGAGAGAAGTGTATAGCAATAAATTCTTCCATTAAGGATAAAAATCTCAAATAAACAACCTATCTCAACACTGCAAAGAACTAGAAAAAGAAGCACTAACCCTAATGTTAGTAGAAGGAAAGAAATACCGAAGATCAGAGCAGAAAACTAGAAAAGATCAAAGCAGAAACTAGAAAAACAATTAAAAATTCAAAAAAACTAAGAGTTGGTTTTTTGAAAAGATAAATAACATTTACGGAATTTTAGCTAGATTAAGAAAAAATGACAAGACTCAAAATTATAAATGAAAAAGGAAAAATAATTGATACCAAAAAAATACGATTATAAAAATAATTTGAACAATTATACTTCAACAAATTTGATAATCTAGTCAAAATGAATACATTAATAGAAACATAAAAATTATCAAGACTAAATCATAAAGAAATAGAAACTTTGAACAAATAACAAGAAAATTGAATCAGTACTCAAAAACCCAAACAAGAAATAGTCCTCCACTAATAAATTCAGTACTGATGTTTACCAAATATTTAAAGATGAATTAACACCAATCATTGGCGAACTCTTCCATAACAATGACAAGAACACTCACAAACTTATTTTAGAAACCAGCATAACTCTCATACTCAAGTCAGACAAGGAAACTACAAGAAAAGAAAATTACAGGCCAATATCCCTGGTTATCATGAATACCAAAATTTTCAAGAAAATACAAGCAAATGAAACCAACAGCACATTAAAAAGATCATACACTATAATCAAAATATATTTATCCCTACCTGACCAGGCAGTGGCGCAGTGGATAGAGTGTCAGACTGGGACGCAGAGGACCCAGGTTCGAAACTCCAAGGTCACCTGCTTGAGCGTGGGCTCATCTGGCTTCAGTGAAGGCTCACCAGCTTGAGCTCAGGGTCGCTGGCTTGAGCATGAGATCACAGACATGACCCCATGGTCTTTGGCTTGAGCCCAAAGGTCACTGGCTTGAAGCCCAAGGTTGCTGGCTTAAACAAGCCAGTCAAGGCACATATGAGAAAGCAATCAATGAACAGCTAAGGAGACTCTACAAGAAATTGATGTTTCTCATCTCTCTCCCTTCCTGTCTCTCTCTCTCTCTCTCTCTCCCCCTGTTTCTGTCACCAAAAAACAAAACAAACAAAGAAACAAAAAACCCTTTTTCAGATTGTTCCTTGTTAGTGTATAGAAACATAACTGATAGGCCCTAGCTGGTTGATCCAGCAGTAGAGTGATGATCTAGCATGTAGAAGTACCAGGTTTGATTCCAGATCAGGGCACACAGGAGAGGCAACCATCTGCTTCTCCCTTCCTGCCCCCTCCTCATTCTCTCTCTTTCTCTCTCTCTCTCTCTCTCTCTCTCTCTCTCTTTCCCTTTCTTGCCCAGCTGCAGCCATGGTTCAACTGAATCAAGCAAGTTGGTCCTGGGCGCTGAAGATGTCTCCGTTGAGCGTCCACCTCAGGTGCTAAAAATAGTTCAGTTGCAAGCATAGCCCCGATGGGCAGAGCATTGGCCCCAAACAGGGGTTTGCCAGGTGGATCCTAGTCGTGGTGCATATGGGAATCTATCTCCCCTATTCTCACTTAAAAAAAAAAAAAAACATAACTGTTAATTTTACATTATTTCTGAGAGGTTTCTTATAAAATCTTCATGATTTTCTACATATAACATCAACATCATGTGATTTGTAAACAGATAATTGTACTTCTTTTCCTTGCTTAATTGTTTTTCATAGGGCTTCCAAAACTATGTTGACTAGAAGTAGTGAAAGCAGGAATTCTTATCTTGTTCCTGATGTTAAAGGAAATGCTTTCAGTTTTTCACCACTGATATGATGTTAGCTGTGGGTTTTTCATATTCAGTCTCCTAATTTATTCAGTGGTTTTATCATAATAGGTTGCTAAATTTGTCAAATGCTTTTTCTGCATCAATAGAGATAAATATGTGGTTTTTAAAATCCATTCACTTAATGTACTGTGTTACCCTGATTATTTCATATGTTGAATCATATTTGTATTCCTAACCTTGTATTGATAAAGAAATTCTGGAGATAAACCATGTAGTGTTTTCACAGGAATGTGAATGGTAATGTCACTGATTGTACATGTAACATAATTAAAAAAGAATTGCCAGTCTACTCCATCTTCCCCAAACTGGAAGTCTCTCAGAAGTATTAAATTTCAAATGCAAAATTAAAAGTGCACAAATTGCAGTGTGTAGCCAGACAAGGGAATACTATTTGATGACAAAAACAATGAAGTAATGATACATGCTGTATCTTAGATTACCCTTGAAAACATTAAGCTAAATGAAAAAAGACAGTCACAAAAGATAGCATATTGTACGATTCCATTTACATGAATTGTCCAGAATAGGCAAATCTACACAAAGTAGAATAGTAGCTACCAGAGCTGCACAGAGAGGAAGGAAGGACCCATCAGTTTAGAACGGAAAAGTAACGACTGCCACTGAGTACAGGATTTCATTTTGGAGTGAAGAAAATGTTCTCAAATTAGATTTTTCTGATAGTTGTATACATTCTGAATATATCAAAAAGCAGTAAATTATACACTTTATAACATGATAACTTTGTGATTTATAAGTCATATCTCAATAAATCTGTTTTAAAAGTGATTTTAATGTGAAAAAATCACCAGCATTTCAGTAATTGATAAAATCTACTTCTAAAATAAAATTTAAAAAAATATCTCATTCACATTAGCAATAACAATTATAAGATACCTAAAATTAACCCAATGAAAAGTGCATAATATCAAAGAAAATCACCCAACGTTATTGAAAGATGTGAAGGAAGATAAATAAAAAAATCCAAATTGATTTGAAAATTAAGTATGGTGAATGCAATTAATTATCCCTCAATTATCCTATTGATTAAATGCAATTCTTATCAATTTCAGTAACTTGTTTTTTCCTTCACAGGATTGTCAAGGGGAACCTAAAATGTAAATGGAAGGGAACAATGGGATTTAAATAACCAGGGTAATTCTGACGAAGTCAGATTTGCCCTACCAGGTATCAAGGCCTATGAGCTACAATTCAATGTCTCTCTGTATGAACTTGCTATTTGTCTCATCGAGAGGTACAGGGTTTTTTCCCTTTCTTTTTAAATGTATGCTACATTTAAGACTGTTTGAATCAATAAATGTGGAGAACACAATGTTCTCGAATTTACAAGACTAGTGATTAAAAGATCTAACAGGTTCTGCTTGCTTACTCTTAGAGCGCCAAGCCGCCAAGCCAAAGGTCCATCGCGTGCTACTGGAGAAAGAGCACGTGAAGCCCTGAAGGGTGAAATACTTTGTGGACTGAAAGACCACACTGAGGATCACTGAAGCACCACACACCCAGCCCCAGCTGCTATCACCACATGACTGCAATTGCATGAGAGAATCACAGGAAACCAACAAAGAACTGCCCATCTGAGTCAATCCAAGGAATCAAGAACTAATAAAATGCTTGTCATGTTGGGTCTTTAAATTTTGAGCTGTCTGTTAAACAAGAAGAACAAAGAGAAACCTATTAATTAAAATACAGCTATACTGGCAAAGAGACAGCAAGAAAAGACTGCCAGATAACTGACACACATTTGGGTAAAGATATACAACTGACTGGACCTTGGAATCCACTGGGGAGAAGAAATACTACTAATATTAGTCGAAGGTCTAAGATAACTTATAATCACTCCAGATGAATTAAATGCATAAGTGTGAAAACAAAAGTTTCAAACATAAAAAATTAAAATAATAATTATAATAATAAAGATATAGGAAAATATCTTTTTGCCCACAGAGCAGGGGAAAATTTCTTAGCTAAAACATGAATAGTACAAAACAAAAGACTGATAAAACCATATCAAAATTTTTAAAGTTATCATGAAAAAGACACCATAAACAAAGTGAAGAGATGAGTTACAAACTGGGATAGAAATATTGTGTCACTGGAATACAACACCCATTTACAAAACTAAATTCAAGGCCCTGGCCAGTTGGCTCAGTGGTAGAGCATCGGCCCAGCTTGTGGAAGTCCCAGGTTCAATTCCTGGCCAGGGCACACAGCAGAAGTGCCCATCTGCTTCTCCACTTTTCCCCCTCTCCTCTCTCTCTATCTCTCTCTTCCTCTTTCGCAGCCAAGGCTCCACTGGAGCAAAGTTGACCCAGGTGCTGAGGATGGCTCTGTGGCTTCCATCTCAGATGCTAGCTAGAATGGCTCTGGTTGCAACAGAGCAACACCCCAGATGGGCAGAGCATTGCCCCTAGTGAGCTTGCTGGGTGGATCTCGGTTGGGTGCATGCAGGAGTCTGTCTCTCTGCCTCCCTGCTTCTCACTTCATAAAAATAAAAAAACAAAAAACTAAATTTATTATCTTTCTTCTTATATTCTCTTCTTCCTCCTTAATTCCCAAAGTAAATAGTGTAACCATTCACCCATTTAACCAACTTAATAATCATCCTGTGGTGGTAGGTTCAAGATCTAATCTCAACCTTTGATTCCTTAATATCTCCTGTCTCCTAAAACTTGCCAGGCACACCCATTCCTTCCTTTCCTCTCTCCACTGCTACTTCCCTGTTTCTGGCCTCACAGTATGTGGTTTAGACTATTGCAGAACAGATGACTACTGCTCTGCTAACTAGTCTCTCTCCATTTCCCATACACACTGATCATGGTATCTTTTCCTCAAAATGTCTCAATACCTTCTCAATTCCTACTAAGAAATTTACTTGCTTCACTTTATAGTTGTTCATTAGCTGCTTGTCATATGTGCCTTACCTTGGTGTAAAGCCAGGAGCTGCCATCATGGCCATTCACATTCAGGTTTGCATTAGATTTGGACAGACGGTAAAGAAACAACGGAGCCAAGAACTGGTGAGCCATCAGCTTTAATTCTAGCTTGCACTTGGTGGGCAAGTAAAAACACACACTGGGTTCCAAAACCCACTCATTCAGTGCTCACAAAGCCACTGACTTATCCAAGTTTCCTAGAATCAAAGGTTTCTAGCTCACCAGACTTATTCACCTCTGTTCCCCATCTCCTTCTCTCTACACAAACTCTGCACAAACTGGCTTCTCCCTCAGCACTCCATCATCTTGGCTGCTTCGCCTCTCCTCCATGTGGCCTCATTCTGCTCTCCTCTCTAACGCTAATCTCAGGAACTGAGAGAAAGCAAGCTCCTGGTCTGCCCCACTTTGTAGTTATAGCGTAGATTCAAAACCTTTAATCCAATATACAAACAAGGAAGTCTCTGATACAAAGTCACTTATCTGAGGCATAATGGGAGAATTCCTCATAAGAGTGCACCACTCCGCATCATCCAATCAGTCAAGTGTGTGGGAAAAAGCTTAGTCTTAAAACCAAGCCTTAGGCTATAACGACCAAGCCTGCCCACAACCTGTCCCCCAACACACATTAATATCAACGGACTTGCACGTGGGCAGCGCCATCTTTAACAAAGTGAGCATAATATAGTTTATCTGCCCAACACTGGGCCAACCCAGGGTTTCGAACCAGCAACCTCAGCACTCCAAATCAACACTTTATCCACTTCGCCACAAAAGGTCAAGTTCCTAGTAACCAATTTAAATGCAAAGTCGGATGACCTTTGATACAGTGAATTTCTCCAAATATCTTCTAAATCATGTTTCCCCATAATCATTCTAACCCATTATCCCTTTGCTTTCAGGTACCTTTCTCTAAGCTCATTTTCTTTGTCTAAATACTCTTCAGTTCTACCTTTGCATAGCCAAAATCTAGTCAATCTTCAACAAAGCCTTCCTTGAATACCACAAGAAATAAATTTTCTTGCCTCTGAATTCCTATAAGCACTCTTACAACATGTATTACATTTTTCCTAAGTGTATTGATATATTTTTTGTTTCCCCTGAGGAAAGAACCTCTTACAAGGTATTCAATAAGACCATTCTGAATGAATTGTTTATGGGTTTTAAGACACCCTACGCACAAGCTGGAATGAAATGTTTTATTCAGTACTCAAACCACGTATTTCAAAAGTATACATGATGAACAATGAGGCTACATTTGCCTGTAGAATGACATGAACATAATAAATTTAAGTTATTTTTACTTTCTTCAACTTAACGATATCTAAATGCTTTGTCTGTAAGGAAAGATAAACCATTTCTGAGCCCCGTACTTCTACATTTCTTAGAAATCGATGTTTGGGGTCCTTATTCCTATACCGAATTCACTTTTCTATCACCATGGAAACCAATCTACAATTAGTGTTGTTTGAATCTATAAAAAAATATAACTCTTATCAGTCTTCAAATATTAAGAAAAGTCCTTTCTCTGCATGCAGCATGGAAGTCAGTTGCATAAATCAGAGTGAAAGGACATCACCCCTTGCACAGAAAGAATCATTCACTAAAACCTAATGTACAGATTGCAAATGGAACACAGAAAAAGTTCTCCTTTTATTCATCTTTTATTTAAGTTCTATTAAGGATGCAATTTCACTGTGACATCCCTTTAGTGTTTGTAAACAGTTTCCTTCACCTCTGTAGCCTATAGTAGATGCAGAAACATGAAAAATAATTGTTGCACAATATTATGTAGTCCACTCATACCCACCAACAACATCCTAATACATAACCGTGCAAACATTACTTTAAAACTCCTGAGTCAAGAATGTCAAGTGGAAAAATAACTCCAGTTACATCTTTGGTGGGTAATAACTAAACTAAGTATTAATTTCAGCTCATAAGGCAAAAATCAATAATATACGAACAAAACACTTTAAATTTCTTTCTTTTTTCCCCCTTTATTGAATTTATTGGGGTGAAACTGATTAACAAAATTATAGAGGTTTCAAGTGCACCATTCTACAATACATCATCTGTACAGTGCTTTGTGTGATCACCATCCCAAGTCAAGTCTCCATCCACCACTATTTATCTCTCCTATATCATCCTCCCCTTCCTCCACCCCCACAATCAGCACACTGTTGTCTGTGTCTATGCTCAATTCCTGCACTTCCCACCTAGTCCACCCCACCCCCACGCCAGACCACTGTCAGCCTGATCTCTATCTGTCTGTCTCTATTCTGCCTGTTATTCATTTTGTTCATTAGATTACATGTGAGAGAAATCATATGGTACTTGTCTTTTTCTGGTTGGCTTGTCTCACTTAACACATGCTGTCCAGGTTTATCCAGGCTGTCACAAAGGATGAGATTTCTTTCTTTCTTTTTATTACCACTGAGTAGTATTCCATTGTGTAAATGTACTACAGCTTTTTATCCAATCATCTATTAATGGAGGAATCATACTACCTGATATCAAACTATATTACAAGGCCACAGTAATCAAAACAGCATGGTACTGGCATAAAAACAGACATATAGATCAGTGGAACAGAACAGAGAGCCCAGAAATAAACCCACACCTATATGGTCAGTTAAAATTTGAAAAAGGAGGCAAGAACATACAATGGGATAAAATGATTTATTAGATAGATAAATGATGTTGGAAATATTGGACAGATACATTCAAAAAATGAAACTGCAACACTTTATTACACCATACACAACAATAAACTCAAAATGAATTAAAGTCTTAAGCATTGCCATTAAGTGTTGAGTGTAGACTCAAAGTTATAAAAATTATAGAAGAAAGCATAGGCAGTAAAATGTCAGACATTTCTTGTACAGTATTTTTTCTGATATACCTCCTCAGAAAAGAAAAATAAATTAAAAAATGGTACTACACAAAACTAAAAAGTTTTTGCACAGCAAAGGAAAACATCAACAAGATGAAAAGACACCCCATTAAACAGGACAATATATCCACCAATGATATACCTGATAAGGGATTCATATCCAAAATTCAAAAAAAGTTATAAAACAACACCCAAAAAAATCCAATTAAAAACTGGGTAAAGAACCTGAATAGACACTTCTCCAGAGGACATTCAGATGCCAATCTACATATGAAAAAGTGTTCAAATCACTAATCATCAGAAAAATGCAAATTAAAATCACAATGAGTAATCACCTCATACTTGTCAGAATGATTATCATCAATAAATCAATAAATAATATGTGTTGGAGAGGGTGAGGAGAAAAGGGAACGCTTGTGCACTGTTGGTACAAATTCAGATTGGCACAGCCACCGTGGAAAGCAGTATGGATTTATCTCAAAAAAAAAAAAAAGAAAGAAAAAGGAATTGTACTTCAAATTTCTTTTGAAAAAGGTAGGTAGAGACCTACATGCAACTTAGTAAGACTAATGGTTGTTGTTTTTTTTCTTCCAGAATTGGAATAGAGCAACGTTTCTTAGGTTTAGTACCAGAGTAAGTAACTGGTTTGCTCATCTTTGGACACTAGAATAACCCTAGCTCAATGAGATGCCCATAGCATAAAGAATACATAGGAAATGAGATGAAAGGCAACAGCAGAATCACATCTCCCATCTTATAGATGCTTCCTCCAGGAACATACACTTGTCAAGAAACAACATTTCATGGACATTTTCACATTTCTGCACAGCCAGGATTTTCTGAGCTTTGGTACCAAGTTTAAAGGAAGGCTAAATGGCAAACCTAAAACAGAATCCTCCAGAGAGAGAAAAGTTTTCTCCCCAGAACCAGAGTGTTTATGAAATAGAGACCTTTCCTTCTCCCCCCACCCTTACCCCACAGCATGTACTTACATTCCAGGGCTAGGGTTTCTCTCTCCGTATCCAGAAAGGCAAAAGTCAAAGAGCCAGCTATCCTATATAAGTTGCAAAATTTCAGAGTTTGTCTCTTTTGGTTCAATATCCCACTATACACCTCAGATATCTCTAGGTCTCAATACACCACCCCATGGAGAACCGGGGCATAGGGAACCAACATGAGTTACTCCACAAGTAAATAAAAAGATCCTGACCTAGAGGCCTCACGTTTTTGTTAGAGGGTTAGTGTGTGTCCCTCACTGTAGCGAGCTGACTTGTTAGCTTATAGGTAAAGTAACATGTCAGACCCTTGACAGCTTCAGAGTCAACAATATTGTTTTATGAGTATAGTCAGTCAAATTCTTGCAAGTAAATTACATGTGTAATATGACTCCAATATATGATATTTTTTAATCATTCAACCAATTTTACACATCTCACTCTGAACTGGATAATCTCAAATTAGATTCTTTGATGATAGCAGCACAATTAACTCACTACCTGAACTTTAAAAAAAATTTTTTTTTTTTTAAACAAGACAGAGACAGAGAGCGAAAAAGATAGGGACAGACAGGCAGGACAGGAAAGAGATGAGAAGCATCAATTCTTCATTTGCAGCACCGTAGCTGTTCATTGATTGATTTCTCATATGTGCCTTGACCAGGGGGCTCCAGCCAAGCCAGTGACCCCTTGCTCGAGCCAGTGACCTTTGGGCTTAAGCCAGCGACCATGGGGTCATGTCTATGATCAAACACTCAAGCCAGTGATCCACACTGAAGCTGGTGAGCCTGTGCTCAAGCCAGATGAGCCTGCACTGAAGCTGGAGACCTCAGGGTTTTGAACCTGAGTCCTCTGCTTCCCAGGCCGAATGCTCTATCCACTGCACCACTGCCTGGTCAGGCTACCTTAACTTTTCATTTCAAAGCCTCCTCTCAAATGAAAATGACTTCCTGGCATAATAACCAGTACTATTACTAAAAAATGTTTAAGAAAGTAGGGCTTACATTTTTATTTGTTTTCATTTGAGGAAAACTTAATTTTTTGGTAGGGGTGAGAATAGTAAAATTACCACGACTTTTGTTTCAAATAGTTATACACATATGTACTTCTACATAAGTTATTCTTAAACTGGAAATATCTGCAAGTTAACCTTAAAACTAAAAGTAACATTAAGGATAGAAAAAATAACCTTTATATTGGTTTAATTCATTTTTATTAATGAGTGAAAGTCTCACACACGTACCTAAACAGGGCTGATACATGCTTCTACAAACATGAATGAACCAGAGATGTTAAGGAATTTCTATGAGACTATACAGACTCAATCAGACAATATACAAATAGTACTTAGTATAATATTTGGCTCAGAGAAAGCATTCAATAAATATTGGCTTGTATTATTTACTATAATTCTGATAACTTCATTTAAAATTAAAAGTTAAGATTTTTATTGTATATTATTATTCCTAAACATTCTCACACTCACGGCAAACATTACAACCTCTTTCCACCTTTGTCAGTATCAAGGCAAGACTACATCTGATTACAGAAACAAGAGTAGCATTGCCAAGGCCCTTGCACAGTAACTTGAGTAGAGAATGCTCAAGAAATAGGTATTAAATTCATATTTTCTATGCCTTATTTAACTTAAAACCTTATCTCTTGCATTAAGGTTAATCTAACTTCACGATTTATATGAAATCAGATTTAAAAAAAAAACAGTAATTCTCGGCTTGAGGTAAGCAAATGAGGATAGAAAATGTAAACCATATAAATATTTTAGCATCCTACACACTAGAGGGCGGTACCACATCCAGCAGAGCAGGAAGAGATGATGCTTCAGACGGATAAAGCAGAATGAACTGATTACATCTTTGCAATTGCAAGAGATATTTTTTCCTTCTTATTGAAAAGTATTTTCTGAAATGTGAATAAATCTTTGTTTCTGAACAATGGAGATAATACAACAGAGAGGAGTGTTATAAATATAATAAATTTACAGAAATTTAAAACTACATGTGGTTTTATTTAAAGCAAGGAGTCCTTTCTAGGAATGGTTTATCTTTTTAATTTTTTATTTCTTGAGGTTTCAATTTCTCTAAACGAAACATAATACACTAGATGTCAAAACCTATAGTTTTGTTCAAAGTACTATTTAGGAGGGAAATTTCCAAATTTAAATGTACTTATTAAAAAAGCAGTAATATAATAAGGTACTGTGTATGGTGTCAGATTGGTACTAGACGCATTAGGCTGATCACTTAGTAAGTTATATAAATGTCTAATCACTATGTTTGCATACCTGAAACTAATATATTAGTATAATATCTATTATACCGATATTCAACGGTAATTGAAAATTTTTAAAATACAATAAATGACAATGAATAAAATATCAATAGTATCTATGAAATTGATTTCTCTAAATAAAAAATAAGCAGCATATACAGGCATCCCTCAGTATTCAAAAGTACAGCATTTCTATAAAACCTTTTCATAAGCCCAAATGGCATGAAGCAAAAAAGAAACTACCATTAATAATAAAAAAAAAAGTTTAGTGTTCTCAGACCCAAAATTCAACACATGGACAATGCCTTTATTTCTTTTTTTTTTCTTTTTTTTTTTTTTGTGTGTGTGTATTTTTCTGAAGTGAGAAGCAGGGAGGCAGACAGACAGACTCCCACATGCATCCAACCAGGATCCACATGGCATGCCCACTAGGGGGTGATGCTCTGCCCAATCTGGGGCATTGCTCCATTGCAACTGGAGCCATCCTAGTGCCTGAGGAGAAAGCCATAGAGCCATCCTCAGCGCCCGGGCCAACTTTGCTCCAATGGAGCCTTGCCTGCAGGAGGGAAAGAGAGAAATAGAGAGAAAGGAGAGGGAAAGGGTGGAGAAGCAAATGGGTGCTTCTCCTGTGTGCCCTTGCTGGGAATCGAACCTGGGACTTCCACACACTAGGCCGATACTCTACCACTGAGCCAAGTGGCCAGGGTCAATGCCTTTATTTCATTCACCGCAATCGAAGTACTTAAGTATGTTCAGTTTTATGCTAAGCACTCTTGGGTTTTTCAGAGACTTTAGGATACATCTTGCTTACAGAAGCACAAAATAAACTGGGCTAAAGCACAAATACTCAGACACAGTTTAAGGCTCCAGCAGCTTGATGCTAAAATGCTGAGTGTGGTTCCCAAGAAAGAAGCCTGTTGGGGCACTCTCACTGCCCTGGATGCATGCTGCCTCTAAAGTGGCAGGTACAAAGCAAATGATGAATGCTACTTTCACTTTTCACCTTTTTTCATCAAAGTGAAAATCCCCTCCGGATTTCTTTCAGTTAGCGAACACAGGTACTAAAGTAGGTCTTTTGTAAAAGTGAGTTGGTGTAACAAGAAGTGAGGCTGCACAAACTTTTGAAAAGTCTGTATAGAATAATACTAAGATTTGACAAAGTTGACCTATGATAAAGCTAGTTTTGGACCAGCAACAAGGTACATGTTTGTTATTCACAATTCTTTTTCAGGAATAAGAGAACTAAACTTTGAATTCAAGAAGAAAACAAAGCAAAATAACAAACACCAAAAATGTACAATGGAAACAATTATGGTTAAATACTAACAGTGTGAGAAAGTGGGAGGTGAGTAAATTGGGATAGGGAAGGAAGAAAAGCAGGAATGAAGGAGACAGGCAGGCTCAAGATGCTCAATACAATCACAAGCTGGGTTCTGAAAAAGAGTAAATTTAAAATATATATTGTGTACAACTTACCCACAATAAATTTTAAAATCTATATTAAATGGACAATTTTTTAAGAAAATATAATGATAAAAATTTACCTAAAGACACAGATGAACTTGACTAGACCAATAATCAAATCATAAATTGAAATGGTAAGTAAATATTAAGCCCTCAAATGGAAACCAGGTCCAAAAGTTTTTAAAAAGAAAATTCTACTAAGCCTTCAAAAAACAGGTAATTCTCATTTCTACAAACTATTCCAAGGAATTTATTTTTTAAAGGGGGATGGGTCAGTGTAATTTCCCTAACTCAGGCTAGTGAACAGTACAGTGTGAAGGTCAATATTACTGATGAACATAGACACACACAAAAATAAAGTCTTTTTTTAAAAAAAAAAAAAAAAAAGAGGAGGAGGATAGGGAGATGGAGACAGGGAGAGAGATGAAAAGCATAATCAACTCATAGTCGCAGCACATCAGTTGTTCATTAATTGCTTTCTCATATGTGCCTTGGCCAGGCGGGGGTCGGTAGAGGGGCTCCAGCTGAGCCAGTGACTCCTTGCTCAAGCCAGTGACATTGGGCGTAAGCCAATGACCCTGGGTTTCAAGCCAGCGACCATGGGATCATTTCAATCCCTCGCTCAAGCTGGTGAGCCTGCACTCAAGCCAGTGGCCTTCGGTTTTCTCTCCTGAAACTTCAGTGTCCCAGGTTTATGCTCTATGTACTGTGCCACCACTGGTCAATCAATAAAGTCTTAAAAGAGTAAACAAAAGGAGTTTATTTTTAAAATATTTAACCTAGTAGAGTGTGCCTAAGTAATCTATTTCTATAACCAGAAAAATTCTTTGCACTGATTTTTAAAGACAATTTATTCATGCTCTATCAAAATGAACTAAAAAAAGAACATGACATGGTATAGCCTCTCCTGGTTTTATTATAACATTTTTCCTCTTCACCTTGTCATATCTCCAGCTCATTTAAATCACAGCTCACAGTTCACCTACAACATCTTAGCTAACAGGAACATTAGCTGTCTTCTAGTGTTCTAGTGCAGTGGTTCTTAACCTGGGTTCTATCGAACCCTAGGGGTTTGATGAGTCGGTCTCAGGGGTTCGGAGAAGCCTCTGCCGCGGAAGCCAGAATAAAGTAATACCATAATTTGTTGTGAGTTCATGCACTTTGTTGGTTTTGTTCTTTGAGCAAGGTGATGTTCATGCACGGCTCATTTTGTGCACCAGTAATAAAACATATAACTATGTCTTGAATTTGGAAAAAAAAATCATATTTTATCACTAAAGAAGGGTTCGGTGAAGGCGCATATGAAACTGGTGGGTTCGGTACCTCAAAAAAGGTTAAGAACCACTGTTCTAGTGTATCCAGGAACTGTACTTCCTTTCAGTATGAAGATAAAAAAAGACCGAGATGAACTGTCTCTCTGGTGGTCAAGAGAGTGCGGCACAATGAGAACACACTCCCAGCTGGCTTCACCCAGTCTATATCACACCAGTATCCTTTCTGCCCTACACAGCCATGCCATCTTACACCACATGTAATACCTGAAAATAGTGAACTGAGATCTGAACAGGAAAGTCAGACAATTTGGCTAACATGTGCTAGAAATGAACAGATATAGGATTTAAACACAACTGTGCGATCTAAAGTACATGCATTGCCGGCCTGACCTGTGGTGACGCAGTGGATAAAGCATCAACCTGGAATGCTGAGGTTGCCTGTTCAAAACCCTGGGCTTGCCCGGTCAAGGCACATATGGGAGTTGAAGCTTCCTGTTCCTCCTCCCCTTCTCTCTCTCTCTTTTTCTCTCTCTCTCCCTTTCCTCTAAAATTAATAAATAAATAAAAATAATTTTAAAGTACATATATTGCCAATTCACAAGAAAAATTATACTGCTCACAAAAATTAGGGGATATTTCAAAATGAATAAGAAGCAATAAAACAAAGAAGCATTTAATTTTTTTAAACAAGAACATCAGAAAAGCTAACGACCAGTCAAAGAAAGTTGTTCAGTAATGCAAATGAGATGCAAAACTAACTTTTATTTCATTGGTGAAAATGCACTATACAAAAGGTTGAAAATACTGGAGTATCTGCACATTCCCTGATCCCCTAATTTTTATGAGGAGTTTACATGCAGGCCTGGGAATTATTACATCAGGTACAAGTTATATTAGAAACAAAGGAATGCTCAAGGGTGCTCAGTGCCTTTTCTGCTCTCAAAGGTAGAATACATGATTTAAGAATTACTCTGTCATTCAGAATAAGGAAGAAAAATTCTGCTTTACAAAACGATGAAAAAATATCACACTCCTTTGCTCTAACCCTTAAACAAGTCATTTTTTGACTATTAAAATTATTCCTTCCAAAAATACAATTATAACTTTTTTCCTATATGTTCCTCCAGGTATTTTTGTACTTATATATAACCTTATTTAGAGAAAAAATATCATGCTTTCTTGTACCTCTTTTAAATTTATCAATATAACAGAACATTGTTTCCGCTTCCATAAATATTCTTCATGATTTTTAGTGACTGCACATGATTTTCCTGTGTGAACAGTCCATAATTTCTATAACTCATTCCTACTTTTGAACATTTAGATTATTTCTAACTTTTTTTTTTCATTCTTACCAGGCATCTTTTTATTATAATTTGGCTTCTTGTGTACATTTCCTTTTTTTTTTTTTATTAACTTTAATGGGGTGACACCAATAAATCAGGGTACATATGTACAATGAAAACATCTCCAGATTATCTTATCATTCAATTGTGCTGCACACCCATTATCCAAAGTCAAATTGTCCTCTGTCACCTTCTATCTGGTTTTCCCTGTGTCCCTCCCCTCCTCTCTATGCCACTCTTCCCTCCCTCCCCCCCATCCCATAACCACCACTCTCTTGTCCATGTCTCATATTCTCACTTTTATGTCCCACCTATGTATGAAATCATGCTGTTCTCAGATTTTTTTTCTGAATCACTTATTCCACTCCGTATAATGTTATCAAGGTACATCCATTTTGTTGTAAATGATCCGATGTCATCATTTCTTATGGCTGAATATTGTTCCATAGTATATATATACCAAAGCTTTTTAATCCACTCGTCTTCTGACGGACACTTGGGCTGTTTCCAGCTCTTCCCTTTGTGAACGATGCTGCCACGAACAGGGGGGCGCATTTCTTCTTTTCGAACAGTGTTATGGTGTTCTTAGGGTATATTCCTAAAAGTGGGATAGCTGGGTCAAAAGGCAGTTCGACTTTTAATTTTTTGAGGAATCTCCAAACTGTTTTCCACAGTGTCTGCACCAGTCTGCATTCCCACCAGCAGTGCAGAAGGGTTCCCTTTTCTCCACATCCTCACCAGCACTTGTTCTGTGTTGTTTTGCTGATGAGCGCCATTCTGACTGGTGTGAGGTGATATCTCATTGTGGTTTTAATTTGCATTTCTCTAATGATTAGTGATGTTGAGCATTTTTTCATATGTCTTTTGGCCATCTGTATGTCTTCTTTGGAGAAATTTCTATTCATTTCTTTTGCCCATTTTTTGATTGGATTGTTTGTCTTCCTGGTGTTGAGTTTTATAAGTTCTTTATAAATTTTGGTTATTAACCCCTTATCAGACGTGCTGTCGAATATGTTCTCCCATTGTGTAGTTTTTCTTTTTATTCTGTTCTTATTGTCTTTAGCTGTGCAAAAGCTTTTTAGTTTGATGTAGTCCCATTTGTTTATCTTGCCTTTTATTTCATTTGCCCGTGGAGATAAATCGGCAAATAAATTACTGCTACAGATGTCGGAAAGCTTGCTGCCTATGTTTTCTTCTAAGATGCTTATAGTTTCACGGCTTATGTTTAAGTCTTTTATCCATTTTGAATTTGTTTTTGTGCATGGTGTAAGTTGATGGTCTAGTTTCATTTTTTTGCAGGTAGATGTCCAATTTTCCCAACACTATTTGTTAAAGAGGCTGTCTTTACTCCATTATATGTTCTTTCCTCCTTTATCAAATATCAGTTGTCCATAAAGGTGTGGGTTTATTTCTGGGTTTTCTGTTCTGTTCCATTGATCACTGTGCCTGTTCTTATGCCAGTACCAGGCAGTCTTGAGTATAATGGCCTTGTAGTAAACCTTGATATCCGGAAGAGTGATGCCTCCTGCTTTATTTTTTCTTTTTAAGATTGCTGAGGCTATTCGTGTTCTTTTTTGGTTCCATATAAATTTTTGGAATATGTTTTCTATATCTTTGAAGTATGTCATTGGTATTTTAATTGGTATAGCATTGAATTTATAAATTGCCTTGGGTAATATAGACATTCTAATGATGTTTATTCTTCCTAGCCATGAGAACGGTATATGCTTCCACTTCTTTGTATCTTCCTTGATTTCTTTTATCAATGTTTTATAATTTTCCGAATACAAGTCCTTAACCTCCTTGGTTAAATTTACTCCTAGGTATTTTATTTTTTTGGCTGCAATAGTGAAGGGGATTGATTCCTTAATTTCTTTTGCTGACAGTTCATTGTTTGTATATAGAAATGCCTCTGATTTCTGAGTATTAATTTTATATCCGGCCACCTTGCTGAATTCATTTATCAGGTTCAGTAGGATTTTGATAGAGACTTTAGGGTTTTCTATGTACAATATCATATCATCTGCAAATAGTGAGTTTTACTTCTTCTTTTCCAATTTGGATGCCTTTTATTTCTTCTTTTTGTCTGATTGCTGTAGCTAGGACTTCCAGAACTATGTTGAATAAAAGTGGTGAAAGTGGGCAACCCTGCCTGGTTCCTGATCTTAAGGGGATTGCTTTTAATTTTTGTCCATTTAGTATGATGTTTGCTATGGGTTTGTTGTAGATGGCCTTTATCATGTTAAGGAAAGTTCCTTGTATTCCCACTTTATTGAGAGTTTTAAGCTTGAATGGGTGCTGGATTTTATCAATTGCCTTTTCTGCATCTATTGAAATTATCATGTGATTTTTGTCCTTCCTTTTGTTTATGTGATGAATCACATTGATTGATTTGCGAATATTGAACCAGCCTTGCCTCTCCAGAATAAATCCCACTTGATCATGGTGTATGATTTTTTTCATATATTGCTGAATCCGGTTGGCTAATATTTTGTTGAGAATTTTAGCGTCTAAATTCATCATAGATATAGGCCTATAATTTTCTTTCTTTGTGTTGTCTTTGCCCGGTTTTGGGATCAGAATTATGCTCGCCTCATAAAAGGAGTTTGGAAGTCTTCCTTCCTCTTGAATTTTTTGAAATAGCTTGAGGAGGATAGGAGTTAGTTCTTCTTTGAATTTTTGATAGAATTCACTTGTGAAGCCATCAGGCCCAGGACTTTTCTTTTTTGGGAGGTTTTTGATAACTGTTTAAATCTCATTTGTTGTAATTGGTCTGTTTAAGTGCTCTGATTCTTCCAGATTGATTTTTGGAAGTTTATATGATTCAAGAAATTTGTCCATTTCATCTAGATTGTCTAATTTTTTGGCATAGAGTTCTTCATAGTATTTTCTTACAATGCTTTGTATCTCTGTTGTATTAGTTGTAATTTCTCCACTGTCCTTTCTAATTTTATCTATTTGAGACCTCTCTCTTTTTTTCTTGGTGAGTCTAGTTAAGGGTTCATCAATCTTGTTTACCTTTTCAAAGAACCAGCTTCTGGTTTCATTGATCCTCTGTATTGTTTCCTTAGCCTCTATGTCATTTATTTCTGCTCTGATCTTTATTATTTCCTTCCTTCTACTTGTCTTGGGTTTTATTTGTTGTTGTTTTTCAAGTTCTTTTAGCTACAGGGTTAAGTTGCTTATATGCTCTTTTTCTAGCTTCTTATGATATGCCTATAGTGCAATAAACTTCCCTCTCAGAACTGCTTTTGCTGTGTCCCATAGATTTTGAGTTGATGTATGCTCATTATCATTTGTTTCTAGAAACTTTTTTATTTCTTCTTTGATCTCAATGTTAATCCATTCATTATTTAATATCATGCTATTTAGTTTCCAAGTGTTTGAGTATTTTTCAGTTTTTCTTTTGTGGTTAATTTCTAGTTTCATGGCATTGTGATCAGAGAAAATGCTTGATATGATTTCAATCTTCTTAAATTTGTTGAGATCATTTTTGTGTCCTAACATGTGGTCTATCCTAGAGAATGTACCATGAGCGCTTGAAAATAATGCATATTCCACTGCTTTAGGGTGAAAAGTTCTGAAGATATCTATTAAATCGAGTTGATCTAGTGTATCCTTTAAGTCTGCTGTTTCTTTATAAATTTTCTTTCTTGAGGATCTATCCAGTGTTGTTAGTGGGGTATTGAAATCCCCTACTATGATAGAATTACTGTTAATCTCGCCCTTTATATCCATCAAAGTCTGCTTTATGAATGTCGGGGCTCCTATATTTGGTGGGTAGATATTTATAATAGTTATATCTTCCTGTTGAATTGTTCCCTTTATCATTATGTAGTGTCCTTCTTTATCTCTTACTACAGTCTTTGTTTTAAAGTCGATTTTGTCAGATATAAGTACTGCTACCCCGGCTTTTTTTTAATTTCCATTTGCATGAAATATTTTTTTCCACCCTTTTACCTTCAGTTTATGTGCATCTTTTGTTTTAAGGTGTGTCTCTTGTAGACAGCATATGAATGGGTCCTGTTTCTTTATCCACGCTGCTACCGTATGTCTTTTGATTGGATCATTTAATCCATTTACATTTAAGGTTATTATTGATATGTAGTTGTTTATTGCCATTTTATTCTTTAAAGCTGTATTTTTTTTTTTTTTTTTTGCTATATTCTTTCCTCCCTTTGAACTGTTCACACTAGGCCCCTTAGAATCTCTTGCAGGATTGGTTTGGTTTTAATGAATTCCTTGAGGTTTTCTTTGTCTGGAAAGCTCTTTATTTCTCCTTCAATTTTAAATGTTAGCCTTGCTGGATAGAGTAGTCTTGGTTGTAGGTTCTTGTTCTGCATTACTTTGATTATATCTTGCCATTCCCTTCTGGCCTCAAGTGTTTCTGTTGAGAAGTCTGATGTCATCCTAATGGGGGCTCCTTTGTAGGTGAGAGTCTTTATTTCTCTAGCAGCTTTTAAGATTTTTTCTTTATCTATTAGCTTTGGTATTTTAATTATGATGCGTCTTGGTCTAGATCTTTTTGGGTTTCTTTTTAATGGGGTTCTGTGTGCCTCTTGAACATGTGAAATGTTTCCCAGCCTTAATTTAGGGAAGTTTTCTGCTATGATTTGATTGAACACAGTTTCCATTTCCTGTCCTCTTTCCTCTTCTTCATGCACCCCTATGATGCGAATACTGTTTCTCTTCATGTTGTCACAGAGCTCCCTTAGAGTTTCCTCACATTTTTTGAATCTCTTTTCCTTTCTTTTCTCTGATTCTGTAACTATGTTTATTGTGTCCTCTAACTCGCTGATTCGATCCTCAGCGTGATTCATCCTGCTTTTAATTCCTTCCATTGTGGTCTTCAGTTCTGATACTGTATTTGTCATTTCTGTCTGGTTCTTTTTTATTATTTCAATTTCATTTTTTATACTTGTTATCTCTTTATTTAGGTGCTCATAGTGACTATCCATTGTTGCTTTAATTTCTTTGAACACCCTAACTATCATTATTCTAAAATCTGCTTCTGGTAGTTTGGTTATATCTGGTTCATTCAGGTCCTTCTCTGGGGATTTCTCTTGGTTCATTTGGTTTGCATTCCTCTGCCTGCCCATTTTATCTGAGTGTAAGCAAGTTGTGGCCACTGGAGTCCAGTATGTGTTGCCTTTGTGTTCTCTAGGTGTGGTCTGTCTGCAGGCTTGCCACCCCCTCTGCCACTGCCTAAGGCGGTTGGGTGTGGGCGTTGCCAGCGCCGGCTCACTGCAGCTATTGCTGTGATTTCTGTCTCTCCTTTGTGGGAGGGGCTGTCACTCAAGTCACTAGCTTTAGCACCCAGGGCAGAGGTGAGCACCTTTGCTCAGCTGCGGAACCAGCCTTTTTCCGGAAGGCTTACGCCCAGCCCCCTCAGAGCCTGCTCTCCAACGTTTCGTGGGTTGGGCGGGGCTTTTGACGTGCTCTCAGCTGTGAGCCTTTGCCCGTCCAGAATTTAGCCCCGCCCTCGAGGCCAGGGCCCTCCTGCACAGGGACTGAAACCGAAAACCGCAGATTATTTGGCTGGGCATGTTTGCTGGCCTGAGCTCAGCTGCTAGCTTCCGGTTGTTCCGGATCCTACCCTGCCCCCACGCTCGGAGCAAGCTCGGGCACGTAGGGTGGTACTCCGCAGTTTCTCGGCCGGGAGGGGCAAGCAGCGTGAGCTCAGCCGCGAACTTCCGCTGGTCTCAGTGTCTCCCTCGCCCCCGCATTAGGAGCCCGCTCGCACACACAGATGGCACACCGCTGTTTCTCCGTCTGGGCGGGGTTGGCAGCGTAAGCTCAGCCGCGGGCCCCTCGCCCGTCCCTGGTCTTAGCCCCGTGCCCGCGGTCAGGGCCGGCTAGTGCAGGGTCGCAGAGCTGATCTTTGCCCGTATTTTTCCCCACAAGTGGGGTCACAGGTGGCCCGCTTTTGCACGTCCCCTCCGCCCCTGCTAGGCTAGCCTGAGCTCACACCGTTCCGCCCACACCGACAGGATCGCGTTTCAGTGTCCTGTCCCAACCATAGGCTTCAGCAACCTCAGGGGGCTAGAAGTACCCTAAGTCTCCACACTGTAGGCCTGGGAGCTCCCTCCCTCTAAGCAGCTCTGTTCTAATTGCCGCGGGAGAGCTTGTTTGGCTAGTGTCCTGTCTCCCTTTGCTGGTATTGCTAGTTCCAGGGGAAATATTCGTTTTCGATTAGGGAAATGACTTAGCCCAGGGGTCAGGGTGGCTGTCCCTCAGAGTGTCTCCGTGCCTTCAGTCCACTCTTTGTTCCCGCTGCTCTGGTCCTCTCCTCTGTCCCAGTTCCCCGGAGCCCCGGGTGTGTGGTTGTGAGAGAGGCTTTCTGAGCTGTCCCTTTAAAAAGAGTTTTGGGTCTGAGAAAACTCTCTCTTTTTCACAAATAGTATCCTCACTTGCTTCACACCTCGTTACTGTCCAAACGCCTCTTCTAGGCTCTGGGACTGTAGGCTGGGGCTTGGTTCCTGGGATTCAGGTCCCTCCCTCTCCGCCAAACTCTCCTCCCGCCTCGCGGGTCTCTCCGGGCTGCCGTTTGCTCCGGGGAGCTGGGCAGCCCTTTTCGCGTTTTCGCTATTCCTACCAGTCTCAATGTGGCTTCTGCAGTGTTCCTTGGTTGAAGAGTCCACTTAGTTTAGCTCAAAGTTGGTTTATCCAGATGATGGTTCTTAAAATTGAGTTATAATCCACTTTGGTTCTGGGAGTTGGAAGTTGGTACGTCCGCCTACTCCATCGCCATCTTCCCTCTCCTCCTAACATTTTACTATAAATAATGCTATGATAAATTCATGGCCTTTTGAGACTTAGTCTTTGCTCATGATGTCCTAGTATCTACTTAGGGAACTTCTACTCTCCTTTACAATAGCAATCAAATGTCATTTCCTGTACTGGTATTTTCTGATTCTTTAAAACAAAGTTAAATTCTCCATATTTGTTGAATATATATGTATATAATAAATGAAGACAGGAAATTAACCTCAAACTAACATATCTTGATTCTAATATGTATAATGTAATGTTCCAATTATTCTCTAATATTTTAGTCTCTCCCATATAAGTATAAATATCTCAAAGAAAGGAATAATGTTTTCTTTCTTTTTCATTTTTTATACTATGCTGCCTGGAACACAGCCAATACACAATAAGTGTTTGTTAAATAACTCCCCAACATACCTAACAAGAAACATTCAGGTATATGTTCTATTCAAGAGTATTACTGAGCAACTACCACTGAAAGACTACTGATTTCTGCAGAAGCAAAAGTTTATAATTGCTTAGCAATATCAAAGAACAAATAAAAGCAAATTAAAGAGGAAATGTTAATGATGTAAATATATACAATGTTTATAACAGCATGGAAAGAAATAAAAAGTTAAAAATAAATTTAATCAAAAAGTGTAACACTGGTATGCTGAAAAATAAAAAATTTTATTGAGAAAAATTAAAGACTATGGAAGTCCTGGCTGGTTAGCTCAGTCAGTTAATGTTGTCCCGAAACACCAAGGTTGCAGGTTCAAACCCCAGTTGGGGCACATAAGGGAAGTCACCAATGAATGCACAACTGAGTAGAACTATAAATAAATTTTCCCCTCTCTGTTTTATCTTTCTCTCCCTTCCTCTCTCTCTCTTAAAAAATTCAATTATGGAAAGACATCCATTCCAAGAACTAGAAGACAATATTTTTAAGGTGGCAGTATTTTGCAAATTGAACGACAAAAGCAACATAATTCCTATAAAAATTTTAATTGACCTTTTATAAAAATATACAAGTTATCCTAAAATTCACATGGAAATGCAAGAAACCCAGATTAGCCAAATCTTAAAAAAAAAAAAAGGAAAAAAGTTTGAAGAATAATTCTCAATTTCAAAGCACATCACAAAGGTACAGTCATCAAAACAGTGCAGTGCTGACAATAAACACATATAATCAAAAGGAACAGAAATGAAAGTCCAGAAATAAATTCATACATCGTGCTGGACAGATTTTCAACAAGAGTGCCAGGACTATTCAAGGGGAAGAGAACAATCTTCCCAATCAATGGTGCTCAGGAAACTGGATATTTACATCCAGAAGAATTATTTTGGACACCTACATCACACTATATATGTAAATGAACTCAAAATGAACTCAAAATGAGACAAAGACATCAATGTTCAGAGCCGAAACCATAAAACTCTTAAAGGTAACCTTAGCAGTAAATCTTCATGATCTTGGGATAGGCAATGGTTTTTTAGATATGGCAACAACAGCAAATGCAACGAATGAAAGGAGAAAATAGAAAAAACAGCACTTCATTGGCATTACAAACTTTTGTGCTTCAAAGGTTACTATAAAAAAGGGAAAGAACCTACAGAATGTGAGAAAATATTTGCCAATTATATAGAATCTGATATGGCTATAGTCTTCAGAATAATATAAATAATTCCCAAAACTAAAAAAGACAAGCAACCCAATTAAAATATAAACTTGAATAAACATTTCTCCCAAGACGATCTATAAATGGCTAATAAGCACATGTCCATTTAGTTACATCCACTACAGTGGATATAATAAAAAAGACATATATATCAAGTAACTTGAAAATATATTTTCACACACACAAAAAAATCTAACATGATTGTTTATATCAGTATTCTTCATAACAGCCCCAAACTGGAAACAACTCAAATGACCATGAACTGAAGAATGGTTAACAATATGAGGTACAGCCAAATAATAGAATATTATTCAACCATAGCAAGGAATACAGTACTGATAATTCTACAAAATGGAGGAGCTTTTAAAATATTATGCCAAGTAAAAGAAGCCAACACTCAAGACAGCATAGTGTACGACTGCATTTATATAAAATGTCCCAAATAGGCGCATCCATAAAGACAGAGAGAGCAGATCAGTGGCCAAGGGCTGAGTGGAAAGGTGACAGGTGATGACTGCTAAAGAGGTCTGAGGTTTCCCGGGGGGGAGGGGTGATGAAATCACCCCAGAATTCAGTAGTAGTGATGGTTGTACATTTTGAATGTGCTAAAAAGCCACTGAACTGTGTACTTTTTAAAGGGTTAAGATGTTGAATTCTATGTGAATTTACCTTAAAAAAAAAAGATAGATGAATTCTGTTACATGTAATTTTTTATTATGTAAATTATAAAAAATAATCAATATCAAAAATTAAAATGTGTTATAATTCAGAACCAGTTCATTTCCAGGGAATTGAAGGTAGAGAGAGGAGTACATCAGGAAAGCTTTTTAAAGAGGTTGGTTAGATCTGATACAAGCTTGAAGGATATGCAAATTTCTTGATATATGATAGGAAGAAAGGTTAAAACACAGAAAAAGTCGTGACTCATTTATTAAATGAACAGTTCAATTTGATAAAGTAAGATAGATTCATGACTAAAAGGTGGGAAAGGTGTATTGAAAGCATATACACAAGATTTTGAATGTGAAAGCTTCATTTAACACGCAGTAGAAGGTCAAGGAAGGTTTTGCACAGAGAATGAAATTACTGGAATGGTACTTTAGGCCCAGTATTGAAACAGAGAGGCACACTCAAAAACTATAGTAGAGCCCAAAGCAGGGGTAATGAAAACTAATGGATAGGAGTAGAAAATAAGAATGAACTTGAGCCTGACCAGGTGGTGGCGCAGTGGATAGAGCATTGGACTGGGATGCGGAAGAACCAGGTTCGAGACCCCGAGCTCGCCAGCTTGAGCACGGGCCCATCTGGCTTGAGCAAAAGCTCGCCAGCTTGGACCCAAGTCTCTGGCTCCAGCAAGGGGTTGCTCAGTCTGCTGAAGGCCCAGGGTCAAGGCACATGTGAAAAAGCAATCAATGAACAACTAAGGTGTCGCAACGGTAATGAACTAATGATTGATGCTTCTCACCTCTCGCCGTTCCTGTCTGTCTGTCCCTATCTATCCCTCTGTCTGACTCTCTCTCTCTCTGTCCCTGTAAAAAAAAAAAGAATGAACAACTATGCAACTGATTAGATGTGGTACACAAAACACAAGTGTACCTAGAGGTAACTAAAAGAATGTCATCAGAAACTGAGATAGTTATTGGTGGGTACTTCAGAAACAGATGCCTGCATTCAAATCCTAGCTCTACTATTTACTACCTATGTGACCTTTGAAAAAAAATCACCTCGTCTCTCAAAAATATATCTCTGCCCGGCCAGGTAGCTTAGTTGGTTAGTGCATTGTCCCAGTATACCATGGTTTGAGGTTAAATCCCCACTGGGGCACATACAAGAATCAACCAATGAATGAATAAATAAATGGCACAATATATCGATGTCTATCTCTGTCTGTCTGTCTCTTCCTCTGCTTTCCTCTCTCTCTAAAGTAAATAAATGTTTTAAGCATTTTATTTGTTGATTTTAGAGAGAGAAGTGAGAGAGAGAGAAGAGGTTGGCGCAGTGAATAAAATATCGACTGGAATGCTGAGGTCACCAGTTTGAAATCCTGGGCTTGCCTGGTCAAGGCACATATGGGAGTTGATGATTCCTGCTCCTCCTCCTTTCTCTCTCAACATGAATAAGTAAAAAAAAACCCAGAAGGTGAGGGAGAAGCGAGAAGCATCAACTCATAGTAGCCACTTCTCATTATTTGTGTTGACTAGACAAGCCTGGGGTTTGAACTAGCAACCTCAGCATTCCAGGTCGATGCTTTATCCACTGTGCCACCACTGGTCAGGCATAAATAAATAATTTTAAAGTTTATAGATAGCTAAATATATAGTATAGCTAAAGTTTTATGTAGAGATATTGCTTCATATTTTATAATATGGAGTGCTTCCTTTGGTAGCACATATATTTTAAAAATATGTAGAAAAATTGTACACATAATAAATAGTTTAAAAAGAGAGCATAAAGTGAATTTTAATTTGCATTTCTATTTTTGTCATCCATTCTACTTGATGTTTTATAATAAATAAATAATTATACATATATACACTCAATATAAGAAATATAAGTATTCTTATACAAGAGCAAACTTTAAATAAAAAAGAACAAAATATGAAAAATTTTTAAAGCAAATGTTATCTCTTCTTTAAACACAAATTCATTCACCTATTAATTCAACAAATAATCACTCAATGTTTTTAATATGTCAGGCTTGTTTTAGACCAGTGGTTCTTAACCCTTTTTGAGGTACCGAACCCACCAGTTTCATATGTGCATTCACCACACCCTTCTTTAGTGATAAATAAAATATAATTTTTTTTTCCCAATTCAAGACATAGGTATATGTTTTTTTACTGGTGCACAAAATGAGCCATGCATGAACATCACCTTGCTCAAAAAACAAAACCAACAAAGTACATGAACTCACAACAAATTACGGTATTACTTTATTCTGGCCTCCGCGGCAGAGGCTTCTCCGAACCCCTGAGACCGATTCATCGAACCCCTAGGATTCGATAGAACCCAGGTTAAGAACCACTGTTTTACATGCTGAGGTGCAAAATAGAATAAATAATAAAAATTTAGCATTCCTGATGATGGTATTACAGAGAAAAATAAGTTATAGGAGAGAGATGAGGAATTTTGTGGAACTCTTATGTAGGGAAATAACATTCTCTCTGAGAAGAAAACATTTGAGCAAGTATTTTAAAAAGGTAAGGTTGAAAGTTATGTGGATATTCAGAGAGAACAGTTTTCCAAGTGGAGGAAACAGAATGTCCACAGGTCCTAAGGAGGGGCCCTGTATAGAAGAGACAACTGTAGCTGAAACACTATTTCTTAGGGAAGGAGAAGTAAGAGAGGAGATCAGAGAGGTTAAGGGTACATCCTATAAGCCTTTTTAGAAAATTTTAGGAGTTTAATTTTTCCTTTGAAGAAGATGAGAAGTAATTAAATGGTTTTGGAAAAGTGATATGATATGACTTACATTTGAAAAGAATCATTCTTGCTATCATACCAACTATATAAGACTGCTGAAATAAACACCTTAAAATGACAATAGCTATCTTAAAGTGATAGCAGAGAAAGAGTTGTTGGATTCATTTTAAAGACAGAGAGAGTAACACTGCTGATGGACTGTATATGAGGAACAACAGAAAGAGAAAAGACCAAGGTAACTCCAAGGTATTGGCTGATCTCAGAAACTGGAAAGACAGAGTTGCTATTTACCAAAATGAAGACAGCAGGAGAAGCATGTTTGAGAAGAAACTGTTCTGTTCTAGGCATGCTAAATTTGAGATGCTATAAATCATCTAACTGAAGATGCAAAGAAATCAGCTAAATTCACAATGCTAGAACTCAAAGGAGAGATAACTAAATTTTCCTTTGTAAGTTATATGTATATTATTAAAATGAAATGTCAGCTTTCAATCAACAAAAAAACCGCAAGGCATACAAAGACATGAGAAAATACAGCCCAATCAAAGGAAAATAATATAGCAACACAAACTCTCCCTAAAAAAAAAAAAAGTAATAATGAATATAGTAGAAAAAGACTTTTAAACAACTGTCTTTAAAGATACCATAAAAACTAAATGGAGATATGGAAACAGTCAAAAAAATTATGTATGAGTAAACTAAAAATATAAACAAAGATAGAAAAACCTTTTTAAAAAGAAATTCTGAACTTTAAAGTACAATAACTACAAAAACAATTTCACAAGAGTGAATTCAAGGCACATTTGAGGAGGAAGAAAAAAGACTCAACCAACTTGAAGATATGAAAATGGAAATTTCAGAGTCTGAGGAAGAAAAAAAGAGCAAAATAAAAAAGTGAACAGAGCCTAAGGGACCTATGACACACCATCTCTCATACACAATGGGAGTCTCATAATGAAAATAAAGAGAAAAGAGGCAGAGAGAATGTTTGAAGATATAATGGCCCAAAACTTCCCAAATACGATTAAACAAAAGAACATAAACATCTATGAAGCTCAATGAGTTTCAAGACAAACTCAAAGAGACCCACACCAAGAAACATTAAAATCAAACTTTCAAAAGCCAAGTACAATGAGAGAATCATAAATTCAGTGAGAGAAGCAACTAGTTACATATGATGGATCCTCAATAACATTATCAGAAGAGACCAGAGGAAAAGAGGACAGACGGAAGGGGGATGATAGGATGGGATAAACCTGAAGGGGGGTGGGCACAATAAGGAGAGGGGCAAGGGAGATGTTGAGGAGAATACAGGAAAGAGGGGATGCATTCGGGCCAACACTAGAATCTATGTAAACACAATAAATTAAAGTCAATAAAATATTTTTTTTAAATAAATAAAAATAAAAGAAAGCCTGCCGGGGAAAAAAGAAAAATAAAACTTTGGATGTCAAAAGGCAATGGACAAATCTATTCAAATTGCTAAAACAATAAAAATTGTCAGCCAAGAATACTATACCCAACAAAACCATCCTTCAAAAGCTAGAGCTAAATTAACACATTCCCAGATAAACAAAAGCTGAGGAAGTTTATTATCATTAGACTTACTCTGCAAGAAATGCTTAATGAATCCTGGAGGTTGAAATGAAAGAACACTTGACAGCAAATAGAAGAAACAAAGACCTCAGTGAAAGTAAATAAACAGGCAATTGTAAAACCTAATATTGTAACAACTATTCATAAGGCCATTTTTTGTTTTCTATGTAATTTAAGAGACTAATATATTTTAAAGAATTAGCTTATTTGGGGAAGCACATAATATATAAAGATGTAATTGGTTGTCACACTAGAGTTTCAAAAACTTTAATATATTCCTTTCACACTTTACATAAATATCAATTTCAGGTGAAACTATTAGAAAAAAAATGTAGGACAATAGTTTCATAACTTCAGAGGAGGGAAGAACATCTTAAATATGACTGAAAAACTACAAGCCAGGTCTATACATACATACACCTATATAAAATACATAAAATAAAGAATGCCTGTACATTGAAAGCAAAATAAAGAGGGTAAAAAAAAATATGCCACAGTGTGGGAGGTGTTTTTAGCACACATACAAAAACAATAAAGAACTAGATAAAGATCCTGGCAGAGTAGCTCAGTTGGTTAGAACATTACACCAAGGTTACATGTTGGATCCCTAATAGGTCACATACAAGAAGACACCAATAAATGTATAAATAAGTGGAACAACAAATTGATGTCTGTCTCTCTGTCTCTATCTCTTTCTATATCTCTCTCCCACCTTCTTCTCTCTTAGAAAAAAATTGAAAAAAGAACTAGTTACAACGGGAAAAGACATCCAAAACATTCCCATAAATAGATAAGAAAAAATAAAACAACATGAGCCAAAGACTTGATCTAGAGTTTGAAAATTAGAAATCTCAACTGTCAACTTGTCATTTGACTGCCCCGTGCTACCTGACTGACTCATCTCTATCTACTATGACCCCACACGAGAGGTAACAGCGGAACCCGTTCATGCTTAAAACCAGGCAAGCTCTGTCTCGGAATCTGACAGGACTCTTGAGATTTACACTGATTCTAGTAGTTTCCAATCGAACTAGGAGTCATCAGAAATCGAGTATTAGTAAATATAAGAACAGAGAAGTTTACACATCAACCTATAAGAAAGCAACAGAAAAAAATATTTCTCAGTATAACCAGTCAGCTATATAAATACAGCTATAGGAAGATATAGATGGAGATGTTGATATAGATATAACCTTAAGTCGATATGTAGGAAATATTTCAAACATACCTGTATGCTGCCAAACTCAACATTCTCATAATGGAAATGTGCACATTCAGCCATCTTCGGAAAGTGACCTTTAGTGAAGGGTAACCTGAAATAGATGAAATAAATGAGATACAAGACACTGAAACGCTAAAAATTACTAAGCCTGAGGAGAAAAAATAAAACAGGTTTAGAAGTTCATGCAAGCAAAACTATTTAATAAGCACATGCGCATGAGCACACATACACCCACACAAACCTTTTCAGAAATACACTGAAACAAACAAAAATTACATTAAGTGCACAGGTCAAGACAAAATAAATAAATACATAAATAAAAAGCATCACTATAGTCTCCTAATCATGGCCCAAATCAATGCCCATAGAAAAACTACGCTTTCAGTGAATGTTATGGAAACTGAGAACAGCCAGCTTCTAATGAGAAGCAGCATTCCCACCACAAAATACAAAGCGAGACTTTACCTGTGAATGTTGTCGCAGCCCATCAGTCCTGGATTGGTGGGTCTGGATGCAGAATGAACATTTTTTATCCTTGTCTTTTCTATACTTGCAATGAAAACATAAGCTATCTAACCCTCTACCAGGTGAAAAGATGGTTTTTCTGTTAAAACTAAAACAGACAACTAAAATATTTCACTTGAGAGTCAACTACTGGCATCCATTTCAGGCCTTCTCAAAAGCAAAGCTGAGCCCTGCCTGGTTAGCTCAGCAATAGAGCGTCAGCCCATTGTGTGGAAGTCCTGGGTTCGATTTCTGGACAGGGCACACAGGAGAACCGCCCATCTGCTTCTGCACCCTTCCCCCTCTCCTTTCTCTCTATTTCTCTCTTACCCTCCCACAGCCAAGGCTCCACTGGAGCAAAAGTTGGCCCAGGCGCTGAGGACGGCTCCATGGTCTCCGCCTCAGGTATTAGAATGGCTCCAATTGCAGCAGAGGAACACCCCAGAGGGGCTGAACCCCAGGAACACCCCAGGTGAGGATGCCAGGTAGATCCAGTAGGACGCATGCGGGAGTCTGTCTGAACTACCCCCCCCCCAATTCTCACCTCAGAAAAATACAAAAAAATAAAAGAAAAAAAAACAAAGCTGAGACACAGTGATCCTCATAACTCAGACAACATACTTGATTTCTCTACATGAATGAGGACGTGTATTAAAGACATCAAGAAGGACATATTTGGGTTCTCCTGTTGAACAAATGCAACCTAACAGACAATGACATAAAGCTGCAAAAACAAAATTAAAGTATATTTTTACCAGAAATATTCTTCAGACCTATTCCAATAACTGTAAAGTAATAATTTACAGCTTACTTGTATAATATAATATATGGATAGTAAGAGATTATTTAATAAGAAATCTAAATAAAGTTTTAAGAAAACTACAGAACTAATTTCCATTTAAAGGAATTCATTTAAAAACTATTGTAAAATTATACTTACTTTTTCACATGTTTAACCTTCATACTAGCTGTACTTCCACATGTCTTAAGACTAAGGTCTCCAGGAATCTCAGGAACATCTGCTCCTCTTGCCTTAAAAATAATAAAGACAAAAGATATATGTCTATTCCTTTAGTATGAATATGTTTCTGAAAAGTAGAGTATAATGAATTTTAATGTTTCTCCTGATTCTGTACCAAAAGCAATACATATTGATTTAATAATCTCTTCTTAAAATTATAACATCCCAGCCTGACCAGGCGGTAGCACAGTGGATAAAGTGTTGAACTGGGATGCGGAAGACCCAGGTTCGAGACTCCGAGCTCGCCAGCTTGAGCGTGGGCCCATCTGGCTTGAGCAAAAGCTCGCCAGCTTGGACCCAAGGTCTCTGGCTCCAGCAAGGGGTTGCTGGGTCTGCTGAAGGCCTGCGGTCAAGGCACATATGAGAAAGTAATCAACGAACAACTAGGTGTCAAAATGAAAAACTGATTATTGACGCTTCTCATCTCTCTCCGTTCCTGTCTGTCCCCATCTATCCCTCTCTCTGACTCTCTCTCTCTCTGTCCCTGTAAAAAAAAAAAAAATTATAACATCCCAGGGTTTAATTATTAATAAAACAAAAAGATTCACCTAACTTTAATATTTAATGTTACTGTATGAGAAAAAATTTATGTGACAAGAATTTACACACTCTCATTCTCAAATTCCAAACTCAGCTATTATGTGTCTCAACACAAATGTAAATCTCTCCAGAGAATTGGTGGGATAAAGTTACTTAGGTTACAATAAATAAAATATAAAATGGTAATATAAACATAATTAGGTGATCACAATATGCATTTCTCAAAACAAAATTTGAAAACGAAACAAAATATTACATCTATGTAATATTTCCAAACTTCTTCCTTCATCTGTCATGTCAGTTTTCATGTCATGCTTTTTTAACCGTGGTGATGCTTTCAAATAATCAGCAAATCAAAAATATGTTTTTAAAAACGTATTTATGCTATGTTATCCATGATTGGTAACTTTAATTATCATAGCCAATGCCACACAATACACAATAGGGGAGAATATGGGTTGAGCAGTTAAATTAAGAAAAAATCCACAAAGAAGATGTTGCAAATACAATGGAATATTACTTAGCCAAAAAAGAAAAAAAAAAGAAAATGAAATCTTATCATTTGCGACAACATGATTGGCCCTTGAGGGAACTATGCTAAGTAAAATAAGTTTGATAAAGACAAACACCATATAATCTCACTTATATGTGGCATCTAAAATACAAAACAAAACAAAGACCAAGCTCATAAATATGGAGATTTATGGTTGACAAAGCAGGAGGGTAGGGAGTGAGCAAAATGGGTGAATGGGGTCAAAATGTACAAACTTCCTGTTATAAAAATAAAAAAGTCATAGGGATGTAATGTACACTATGGTGACTATAGTTAATAATACTGCATTGCATATTTGAAAGTTTCTAAAAAAGTAGATCTTAAAATTTCTTCCCACAAGGAAAAAAATGTTTGTAATATGCATAGCATGAATGTTAACTAGATTTATTGTGCTAATCATTTCTCAATGTGTACAAATATTGAATGTTTACATTATGCACCAAAACTAATATGTTATATATCGATTATATATCTCAACAACAAAAAAGGAAATTTGTAACTTAGCTGAATTTTTTTAGTGTTTTCTTTCTTATTTAAAAAAAATCACCAATATAGTTTGGGTAAATGTTAAAAACCATGAGTTTTCAAAGATAGGAGGTTACAATGCATGCACACGTAAGAATTAACCCTTTATGTATATCATCAGGATCCACAAGACCAAATTTTTACTCATGAGGTTTTGGTTTTTCTCCATAGTATGGTTAAATTTGCTACAGTTAATAATAGCTACACTTGCTATGTCTAACTCTAAGGGTTGATATTTCATAACCAATCACTATTACAGTTTTTTATTCCTTCTTAAAGATCTTCCAAAGAAAATTTACTTTATTTTTTATTAATGAAATAGAACTCATTCTCTTATAATTATCATATGGATCCACTGAACCTTTTTATAAATTTAAGATAGGATCTTGGTTTCATTTCTCCTCTATCTTGAAGCAGAGTTATTTCATAATTATAGGTATTATTTCATTAGTATTCATTACACTGGGGAACAATTTTTTTCCATTTTCTGTTGCATGAGGTTTTAGAACTTTTTCTATATATTTCTGCACCACTGATTCCAAATCTGAAATCCATTTTTCAGTGCATGCTCTAGTTTTTATGCAATTTTAATTTCTTTTTGTTACAGTTAATGTCATGCATTGGCTTTCAAATTGGAGATAAAGGGCCACAACACTTGGATTGAACATAACCACAAGGCAATTAATGTTTTACAAACATCACTTGTACATAATTATACCTGTTTTTAAATGTAAAAAAATATTATCTGATAAAAACACCCTCTTATTTTGTTTTAAGATTGAATCATGGCTTCTTCGAGTAGGTGTAAATGTAAGAATAGTCCTGACACCTTCTGTTATATATGTGGCTGTTACACACTTCAACGTCAAAGGCACAATATTTCATCATTTGTGACACGTGCGTATATTGCCTATTTTCAAGTTCCCCTTGGCGATAAAGACAAGAATTGGGCTCCTCATATTGTGTGTCATAATTGTGAGAAAATGCTTCGTGACTGGACAAAAGAAAAACGCAAAAAATAAAAAAGCCTTTTGGTATTCCTATGGCTTCGCGTGAACCTAAGGACCACAGCAGCATGAGCCATACAAAGGGTATCGGCAAGAAAAAATGGCATATGATCAGATATCCTAATACTACTTCAGCAATACCACCTATCCCACACTATGAGACTCTCCCAGTTCCAGTTTTCAATGGCTTTATTTCTTCTAAGGTTGAAGAAAGTGAACATGGTGATCAAGTGTATTTTGATAAGATGCATGAATGAGGAAATGGTTGTAGAATCTGAAGGGTCTTCTTCTGATGCCAAGCACTCATTAAGCCCTCAGCAGTTTAGCCAACCTGAATTGAATGATTTAGTAAGAGATTTGGGCCTATCAAAGAAAGCAGTTGAGTTATTAGCCTCCAGGCTTCAAGAAAAGAATGTACTTCACTGGTCTGCTAAAGCATCCCATTTCAAGAAGTGTGAACAAATTTTTGGGAACTTTTATTCCAAAGACAAACACTTTGTTTACTATAGTGGTTCTTAACCTTTTTTGAGGTACCGAACCCACCAGTTTCATATGCGCATTCACCGAACCCTTCTTTAGTGATAAATAAAATATGATTTTTTTTTCCAAATTCAAAGCATAGGTATATGTTTTTTTACTGGTGCACAAAATGAGCCATGAATGAACACCACCATGCTCAAAGAACAAAACCAACAAAATGCATGAACTTACAACAATTACGGTATTACTTTATTCTGGCCTCCGCAGCAGAGGCTTCCCCAAACCCCTGAGACCGATTCATCGAACCCCTAGGATTCAATAGAACCCAGATTAAGAACCACTGGTTTACTGTCATGGTATCAGTAGTCTTCTCAGCCAGCTAGGTGTTACCACTTACAGTCCAACAGAATGGCGGCTATTTCTTGACAGCTCTAAACAGAGTCTGAAATGTGTTCTCATACACAACAGTAATGCTTATGCAGCGGTTCCAATTGGTTATTCAACTCATCTGCAAGAAGATTATAACGACATAAAAATTGTCCTCGACTTACTGAAGTATGAGGAGCATAACTGGATCATTTGTGTGAATCTTAAAATGGTAAATTTCCTGCTAAGACAACAGAGAGGTTTCAAAAAGTATCCTTGCTTTTTGTGTTTGTGGGACAGCCGAGCTTGGGAGAAACACTAGACACAGAAGGAGTGGCCGAAATGTGGAGCTCTTGAAGTAGGGATGCAAAATATTGTGAATAAACCTATAGTTAATCGAGACAGGATCATTTTCCCCCACTTTGCATCAAACTTGGATTAATGAAGCAGTTAGTTCAGGCTTTGAATAGAGAAAGAGAATGCTTTTAACATATTCTGCTTTCCCTGCCATGTCTTTCGAAAGATAAAAGCAGGTGTATTTGATGGATCTCAAATTCGAACCCTTATACATGACAAAGAATTTGCCAGTAAGATGAATAAGGAGGAGAAAGCAGCATGACAGTCTTTTGTGGCAGTTACAAAGTACTTCCTTGGCAACAAAAAAGCAGAAAACTATGAACTTCTTTTTCAAAGGATGCTGTTGGCTTTCCGCGACATTGGATGTAACATGAGCGTTAAGATTCACTTCCTGAACAGTCACCTTGATAAGTTTCCCGAAAATCTTGGAGCTATTAGTGATGAGCAGGGAGAACGCTTTCATCAAGATCTGAAGATGATGGAAGAGTGTTATCAGGGGCAATGGGACAGAAATATGATGGCAGACTACTACTGGATCATCAAACGAGACTCTCCTCAACAAGTACACAAACGCAAGAGCTACAAATGCGAATTTTTGCCTAAATAGAATTTAAATAAGTTTTGCACAAATTTTATGATTAAAATAAGTGTTTTAATATGTTCTATTTTGAAACTAGGAATACAACTACAAATTCTGATGCAATCATATCTTTTAATCTATTAGTGTATTTACTACATTATGTAAATTATTATATTTTCACAAAAATGATGCCCAAGAAGACATTCTATTTCATTATGTTAAACTAAATATTAAAAATTTTACAATAAGATGAAAACCTAAAATCTTGAATTGCAAAAAAAACTGTAGCTTACAGAGAAAAACTAATGTCAGATTTGAGATCAGCACACTCGAATTAGATAAGAACAAGTGTTTTTGTGGATTCAACAAAAATTTTGTTCCCCAGTGTTATCATTCATTAATTAATTATGCCTTGCCATGTTAGAAAAAATAATAACATTTAAAAATATATTTTTTTCAAAGGAACATGACTGAATCACCTAGAACAGAAATTGTCAAACTTTTCCTAAAGGGTCATTGGTTTGTGTTTCAAAGACCACAAAAAGAAGACTTTTCTAACTTTATGATAAGTTAGCACTGACATCAAAATCACCCAAGAGACTTTCAACACCAGCAAGAACGAGACTAAGACAATCAGAGAACAGTATAAATATATAAACCAGTTGTTGTAATAAGCACTAAAGTTCAACCACACAGAAAAGACATAAGAGGTGATGACTGAGAGAACCAAATCATATAAGGTAAACTTCATCTTCAGCCAAACCCCTGATAAAGAGAAAATCTTAATACCCAGAGGAGGGAAAAAATCATTTTATACACACACACACACACACACCATTTGGACTGAGTTTTCAATCACTTCATAAAACAACTGTCAACATAGAGTTCTATATCCATCAAAATATTTCAAAAAGAGAATGGGAGGCTTCTAGTCTGTTCCACCATATAATAAATACGCTAGAGAAAACAAAAAGCAAAGAAAAACAAGAAATACCTGAGAATTCTAAAAAATTACATGAGAGTAGAAGTGGGTTGGGAAGCAAGTCAAAACTTGAAGAATGACTAATAATGTGCTGGCAGTGTGCTTCCTGGATTTCCCTCTGTTGCCTCTTGGAACTGCCCAAGGAGAAGCTGAATCATTCTATAAGTAACAAGCATGGCCAGCAGACCTCTTAGGAAAATACAACTTTCTGGCCAGAAGACTTGAAAAATGCCCCATGAAATGGAGAAAAATAGCAAAGAGGTTTCTTTTTTGCCTTTTATTTTTCCTCTTCCAATCTGGCCCAAGGACAACCTTGAGACGCAGCTGTAGCATAGGCATCTAAGAGCTTGAGTGAAAACCAATTCTTCTGAAGAGAGAAACAATAAAAGAGGACTTTGTTGTGTAAAGACTGTAGGGATAATCCTGGTAATTTTTTCTGTGTTTTCTCTCACAACTTAGGCCTGACAGCAACCCCAGTTAGGAAAAGCAGTGTGCAGTACAGACTTAAAACCCCTGGAGAACTCCTTCCTTCCAGCCAGAGAACCCAGCAAAAGCTTACTTTGAGAGCAGTGTATACAAAATCAAAACTGAAACGCTATTGTAACTACCATCTAAACAAGTCCAGATAGAAACATCAACCTAAACCCAACCACATTAATGCCTGATAAGACAGAAATGTCAATATTCTCCAGAGGATTTACATCAGTCTCACAACATAATATATTCAAATTGTCCACGACAGAATCAAAAATCGAGCAATCCTCCCCACAAAATAAAAATACAAATACCAAATATGAGATGAAAGAGATGTTGGACTTAACAAAGACTTTATAACGTACATAATAAACATGCTGCATTATATATTGAAAACAGTGGAAAGACAAAAATTTCTTGATGAAAACTGAAACCTATATAAAAAAAAGACAAAACTGTTAGATAAAACATGGGTCTCAGGGTCTGAGCAATTCTTACTAAAAGCTATTGTTGCTGAAGTTTAATATGTAGTACAGTTATTTTGCAGATGCAGCTGTAAACAAGATAAGCCTGATAGGAACTCAACCAGATAAAGGCAGCCAACCCCAAAGAAATCAGCATGTAATTAACCAACTATTATCTATAAGCCATGACTAAGTCTCCCTTTGAGGAGACAGAGCACTGGATCTGAAGCCCCTTTTCTCCTTTACTTGCTGCAAGAAAATGACCTAATAACAACAATGCTTCATTATTTAATAGAGCCTCATAAGTGGTGAAACTCTGAGTTCAGTAACATATCGGGCACTCCAGATGGGACTCTCCTGACAGGACTCCCTCTGGGCCTGGTGCAGACGCTTGGTGAAGCAGTCAGACATAGCAGCTCTCCCAAGATTTACTGGCCTGCGACTCCACTGGACAGAGCTGTTCTGTAGGAGACTCCTGCTTGGTGCTAGCCACCAGAATGACTGCCTGGCCACCTTGACAGCAAGTGGAGGGGCCATCCGAACCCGTTTCAGTCCTCTGGAAAGGTATCAGGGACGGCAGCCTCTGGAGTCCCTTTACTTGGTGTTTCTATTCCCATTTTGGGTATAGGGTTGTCAAAAAGGTAGTTTCAGTTCTGGTGCACATTTGGTTTCAAGCTGGTCAAGCAGGAACTGAACTGGGACACTGGATTCAGGAGACCTAGGTCTAACTATGGATAGTGGAGAAACGCCCATGGGGCATCCAAGACATGCGTGGATGATGATCTCTGTCTGGTTGTCTAACTCGGAAGAATGGAAGAATGCCTGTGGGAAATCCAGGACATACTTGGGTAAGGGTCTCTGTTCTGGCTATCTCTCCAGCAGAAGGTGGTTTGTCCTTTGAGTGTACATTTGTAATCACCTTGTTTGACTTATATGTAAATGTGCCCATGATGGGAAACTCAAATCTGATTCCTGAATGCAGCTCCTTGGGTTGCATTCTTCAGAACTGGATAAAAAGAGCTAACAAATCGTCAGAGGATGCCTGTCCTCCCAAGACAGCCTTGTTTCAGGCCTGGAGTCTACTGTGAAATCGGGAGGGTAAGGGTTTTCTAAAAGCAGCTTCTTTGCTTTCTCAGGTTTAAATTTTATTTTTTTAATTCATTTTTAGGGGTGAGGGAAGAGAGAGAGAATCTCAATTTGTTGTTCCACTTATTTATGCATTCGTTAGTTGATTCTTGTATATTCCCTGACTAGAGATTAAATATGGAAACTTGGCCTATTGAGACAACATTCTAACCAACTAAGCTACCTGGTCAGGGAATCTCAGATTTATAATTTAAAATCACATTTGGGCCCTGGTCAGTTGGCTCAGTGGTAGAACATCGGCCCGGCATGTGGAAGTCCCAAGTTCGATTCCCAGCCAGGGTACACAGGAGAAGCGCCCATCTGCTTTTCCACTCTTCCCACTCTCCTTTCTGTCTGTCTCTCTCTTCCCCTCCCACAGTCAAGGCTCCATTGGAGCAAAGCTGGCCTGGACACTGAGGACGGCTCCATGGCCTCCATCTCAGGTGCCAGAATGGCTCCGATTGCAAAAGATCAATGCCACAGATGGGCAGAGCATCGCCCCCTAGGGGCATGCCTGGTGGATCCCGGTCCAGCACATGCAGGAGTCTGTTTCTCTGCCTCCCCGCTTCTCACTTCAGAAAAATACAAAAATATAAAAATATTTTTTAAAAATCACATTTGTTTCTTTACACACATGAACTCTTCCCCACAACTCCCACACTGCTTCCATCCAAGGGGGACACTTTCTGGTACCCACAGCCTGGGTGGAACTCATGGTGGGAAGTGGGAATGGCTCTCAAGCCTTGCAATTCCCTGAACAAAGAGGGTCCCATCAGACAGACTGCCCCACCTTCTCTGAGAAGGACAAGCAAGTGAGCTTCTCGTTTCCAGTGGAGGTAACATGGGATAGAAGAGAAGATCTCGTACTTGGGAGAAAAGCAGAACTGATCGGCCAAGTTTTGGCTGTGAGAGTCAGGCCAGTCTATGGCTAAAGATGTATATACGCTTGGGGTTATATGGGGAGAATTACCAGTTTATGAGCTGTTTGAATAAGACTCACACTGCTTCCCTCCCTTAAGAATAAAGGTAGTAAGTTACTACTACATCTCTTCAGTGTCATGGAATAAAAACATGTTCTATTAGCCGGTATAATTCCAGAAATTTTACAAAAGGCATAGTAACACAGGCCAAATATCTTAGGAGTACTGAAAACGAAATTCAATTTTGATTACCTGAGCGGATTGGTGCCAGAAGAAGTCAGCAGTGATTTAAAAATGTAGCCTGACTCAGCTTTACTGGACTGGCAAAATGAAGCATATAGAGTCAACCATATGTATGTACTTTGAGTAACAGAAGCCAAAAGGTTGGGTTCCCTAGACACATGAGAAAAAAGGTAAAAATGACACCGGAAAATGAATTGCTTTTAGTATGAATGGAAAATTTTGTTAGTATTTTCAAGTGGTCTTAAAAAGTGATTTACTGGTCCCCTGTGCGTTCAAATGAAAGAACATGTGTCTGCAGCATGGTTTGAGGTCACAGACTCTGGGCAGCCGAGTGTCAGGCAGCCCCACGTTAGAACCCAGTCAAGCCAAGCAGACTTGGAAGACCTCAGCTTCTCTTCTGAGCAGCAGCTGATTAGCTCCCCTTCTCCTCCAAAGCTTGGGGGGGGGGGGTGCTAAGGTGGAACAGGAAGAGATGAGGGCTTGCTATCTGCATTCATAAGCAGGATGAGGAACTTCTAAGCTCTGTCCCCTCCTTAGGGTGTTGGCCCCTACTCAGCTTGGACAGAGGCCCCTACAGCTTTGGGAGTCTGCCAGCTGGCAGAGGGATAGGCTGTCCCGGGTACTCGCCCTGCTGCAGAAGCAGCAAAGTAGAGCAGCCCAGGGTTTGATCACACAGCCATGGCTGTTCAGGAACAGAACACTGCACTACCTAACGTACGTGCTGGAAGGAAGATGGGTTCAGAGAGGCCACACTACACAGAACCTTCCTTTTAGCAGACTGGATTTGAACTGTGGCTTGCGAGCTAGGCTATTAAAACAAGCATGCTAGGTCTGTCCTTTGCCTCAGACACTCCTGCTTGTCTGGGATGTGGAGGCAAGCCTTGGGGATGCCCACTTGGCCCATCTTCTGTAGGAATCTAGAAGCCAGAGGGCTGAGAGCAGCTGCAATCTGCAAATGCAGGAGATGACTCTGCCAGTGGCTTGAGAGGAGACGTAAGGCCCTCTCAGTTGGTTAGAGAGTCACCTCAAGGTGCCGAGGTTGCAGTTCAATCCCCAGTCAGAGCACATACAAGAATCAACCAATGATGGCAATGAACAACAAATCAATGTTCCTTTCCCTTTCTCTCCTCTCTCTCTAAATAAATAGATGAAAATTTAAAAAATAATAATAATAAGGAGGTAAGGCCAGATGCTGGCTCATGTGAGCAGCCCCATGTGACATTGTTGATTCTCTACTTTTCCCTCCTATTTCATTACAACCTGTGCCCACACCTGTTTCCTGACTATACTCAGTCCTAAGCTCCCAATTTTCCAAACTGTAGAGGAGCCAGTCTGTGAAAGATGGAAACTATGGGCTATGAAGACCACAGGTACTGTGCTTATCTCAAGGTTTATCCCAGAGCCTATTAGGAAGTGGGTGTGGGGGACAAAGAAGTTGTGAGTGAGTGGTCTTTTCTCCCTGTATCCTGATTGTGTGTGTGTGTGTGTGTGTGTGTGTGTATTTTTCTGAAGTGAGAAGCGAGGAAGCAGAGACACAGACTTTTGCATGCACCTGACCTGGATCCACCAGGCAAGCCCACTAGGGGGCGATGCTCTGCCCATCTGGGGCCCTTGCTCCATTGCAATTGGAGCCATTTTAGCACATGAGGCAAGGCCATGGAGCCATCCTCAGTGCCCAGACCAACTTGCTCCAGTAGAGCCTTAGCTGTGGGAGAAGAGACAGGTAGAGAGAAGGGAGAGGGGGAGGGGTGAAGCAGATGGGTGCTTCTCCTATGTGCCCTGGCCAGAAATCAAACATGGGTCATCCACACACCAGGCCGATGCTCTACCACTGGGCCAGCCGGCCTGGGCCCTGTATCCTGATTTTAAGAAGGGCTCTTAGTCTCTGAGCTGCAGCTGTGTAGCTGGTGAACTGAGGAATAATGTCTAACAGGGTGACTGATCATAGAGGCTCTATGATATGTGGGCATGAACAGCATAGCCTCTCGCGTTTGGTCTTAACCTCCTCCAATTTGTGTGTGTACACACACACAGAGTTTATATTCTCTGGAAATGCCTCCTGACATAATAAGAGAGCTTTTGTGATGCACTGTCCCAAGACCACAGATGCAGAGGGCCAGGACAGGACTTCCTTTCCACATGTCCTTCCCCCCCCAGGTCAAGGTGCCTTACCAGGTGCAGCTCTTTGTTTGCCCATATGGCAAACGTCACTGTGCTTGAGAAACTGGGGACCATCAACTGGACATTGAGTAAAGCTGTCAGATCTGTTATCCTTACCCCTGCTGGGATTACTGGGCTTCATCCACTGGGCTCCCCCCTTCTGGGTAGTCACTTTCTGCTCAGATCCTATCAGTCCTTTAAAGTCCTGGATGGCCTCACAGCTCAGTAAGTGATTCCTGAAGAAAAATCCTAGATTACCTATGAAGATTCAATATGACAGCACCTGCCCCCTTATCTCCCTTGCTAGCATCTCTGTCCTTGAGAAGGCTGTCAGTCTGGCCCACTTTGCTGATTAAATCCCCACCAGAGTGTGAGCTTATGAGTGGCAGGGTCTCAGTCTCCTTCATTTTTCCCACCTCTGTCTCTCCTCTTACGGCACATGTCTGCTGTTAGGGTAGTGTTCTCTCTGTGCATTCCTGTGTTTGGGAATCTAGGAGCCTAGGGAACCTCGAGACTTAACACAAGTCAGACAGCCAGAGAATTTCACTCTTTCAGATACAGAGAATTAAAGAGTACTCCATCCATGTTCAGAAGGAAGCAGTTACAGAAGCATAACCTTCCATCCCTGTTCCCTCAAGAATGAGTGAAAAATCTTAGGGGGAAAATCGTTAGATAGGACAGGAATCTTAAGTTCTGAGCAGTATTTATTAAAAGTTTTATTGCTAAATGTAAATGTGTATGTAGCACAGTATTTTGCAGAGAAGCTGCAAATAGGAGGAATTTGTCAGGAACTCAACCAGATAAATATAGCCAACTACAAAGAAGAAATCAATGTGTAATTAAACAATGTACGTAAGCAATGGCTAAGCCTCCCTTCCAGAAGACAAGAGTTTTAGATATGAATGCTGTTTCCTTTACTTGCTGCAAGTAAATAAAACTACCTGGTAACAGCCAGATCTCATTCTCAAATACAATACTCCGGGTGGGAAAACTTTTGCATTTGGTAACAAAATAGAAAAATTATAACTAAAAAAATGTAGTACCTGAAATAAAAAATATTAGTTTGGTTTAGCATTAGAATGTAGATTTTTTTAAAAGTACCTGACATTAAAGGGAAAAAAGTAAGTACCTAATGAGAAGAATAGATAGTAAAATAATTTAATTTCCTCCTGACCAGGCAGTGGTTTAGTGGATAGAGCGTTGGACTGGGATGCGGAAGACCCAGGTTCGAGACCCCGAGCTCACCAGCTTGAGCGCGGGTCCATCAGGATTGATGCTTCTCATCTCTCTCCGTTTCTGTCTGTCTGTCCCTATCCCTCTCTCTGACTCTCTCTCTGTAAAAATAATAATAATAATTTCCTGATTTGAGAGAAAGAGATAAACATTGATTTATTGTTTCACTTAGTTGTTCACTCATTGGTGGCTTCCTGTAGGTGACCTCAGCAGTGATCGAATCTGCAACCTTAGTGTATCAGGATGACATTTTTAACCAACTGAGCTACTTGGCCAGGGCCTTAAAATTTTTTAAAGATTCGAAAATAAGAATGAACACATGGATACCCATGGAGATGAAACATATTGGCATAGGGAAAAAAAACTATTTGAAGAAATAATTCCTGAAATCATCACAAATTTATGGCAAGATATATATTTATATACTCAAGATCAGAAAAAAACAGAACATAAAACCAACCATCAAAAAAAAAAAAAAAAACCAACCATCATAATCAAGCTCTTGAAACTAAATATAAAAGAAGCATCTTGAGATAAGCCAGAGAAAAGACATATCACATATATTTCAATAAGGGTTTAAACAACTGGATTTCTTGTTGGAAAACAACACCAGAAGACAGTGGGCAACAGTTATAAAATACTTAAAGAAGACTCAATTCAAAAAACTACATCACCTTATAGTGATGTCAGAGAAATGGCGCCGTGAGGGGTGCTCCCAATATCTCCCCCTGAAATTTCAACAAATTCAAAAACTAGACACAGAGAAACAATCTCAGAAGCATCTGAAATATACATACACCAAACAAGGTACAACTGGGTGAAAAGGTGGCTGAATATATAATCCACTCTGAAGGAAATAAAACGGAGAATGGAGTATTCCACTTTCCTCGCTGATCTGAGAAAGGGCCACTTTCGCTTTGACCTGAGAGAAAAAAGGATTAGGGGCAAGGGAAGAAGCTGGGCTAGGGCAGATGATCAAGCCAAGGAGAGAGCGCACCAGTAGCTCAGCATGAAATCGCGGATGCGGAACTACCGCGAGCGGCAGGCCGGTGGTAGTGGCCAGAGCAGATTGCCTACGGCGCCAGTATCAGGGTGGCTTTGGGCTTTGTTCGCTCCTGGTCTGCGATTATGGGTGGTGTGCGAGTGGTTCCACCTGACGCCTCTGGCATGGGTGCATGCATTCGCAGGCAGAGGGGCTAGGCTGGAGACTGTCAGCAGTGGACTTCTGCATGGGTTGTAGCCAGAGATTCTGTGTAGTCCTGGGCTCCCTGACCAACAGCATGGGAAGTGCATAAGGGTTGGGATCCCTAGGCCTGAACCTGTCCAGGCGGGGCAACTCCAACAGCCGATACAGGTTACAAAGCACATTCCTGTGGAGCCGACCTCTGAGAACACTGTGGAAGGTGTGGGGGCTGGGCTGTGGACTTCCAAACAGGGCACAAGGGAGAAAAGCCTGTGGAGATTAAACCCGCAGAGCACTGAGGCATACTAGACACACCCGGAGGCCCTTAGAAAGGAACCTGAACAGCAATTGGCTCCCTGCCCTGCTGCTTATGCTGGTGGCTCTGGTTGGCAAAGCCTTACCCAGAACTGTGCTTTGAGCGGTGCTGGAGGGGGACTTGGCAGCTCTTAGAGCCTCTTGCTCTGCAAGCAGTGGCTGGGGCAACTTCACAGGTGAGTCCCCAGGCTGCTGGCTCAGGAAGGAGAGATATAGGGAGAGGCAACTATAAAACTGACTCTCCCATTGTTGGAGCCTACAAACCCTAACAAGCCCTGCCTACTAACAGGACTGAAGCCTAGCTTACATCATCACCATAGCAACACATCAATTGCAAATCTCTACTCAAGAGTGCCACAGAGGCAAAACCTATGGTACAGCGCCACATGCTGAAAAAAAAGAAGCAGCAGCTACCTCTCAAAACCAGGAAAAAATTACATTTTTTATAACTATTTTCCATATTTTTCTTGTCTTTTTCATCTTTTTTTCCCACTTTGGTCATTTTATCTTCTTTCCATCTTATTCTTTCCTTTTCATTTAGAATTTCATTACCCATAGTTGTTACATTTTCCATTCTTGTTTTTTCTTATGAGGTTATTTCAAAAACCTTAACCTTTTTATTTTATTTTTCTTCTTTCTCTTTTTAATTCCTTTTACTTTTTCTCTCATTTGATCATCATTTATAAACAAAATATTTTATTCTGGATTCATTTGTTTTGTGGCATTTTGTGTGCTTTTTACTTCATTTTTTTATCTCTTTGTCATTTTCCCCCAGCTCTGGCTCACCATTCTATGTAGTTTTTGTTCCATTTAGCATAAAAAATTTTTCATTTTTCACCGTATTTTTTCAATTTTTTTAATCATTTCTTATTGGTGTTATTAACAATATTAACAATACCACTCTCAAATGCCATTAAGGAAAAATAAATCAAATATCATGGATACAAAAGACAGAAATGTAGCTCATATAGATGAGGAAAAATCTCTAGAAAAAAATTTCAATTGCCTGGAAACCTTGGAGTTAAATGACAGAGAATTAAAATTAAAGTCCAAAAAATACTCAGGGAAATACAAGAAAGCATAGAAAGGTAATTTAGAGAGCTCAAAAAACAATTCAATGAACAGAAGGAACACATCACCACGGAAATTGAAACTATGAAAATGAAACAAACAGAGATGAAAAACTGAATACATGAACTGAAAACAAGATTAGCTAATAGAACAGGGCAGATAGAGGAGAGAATTAGTGACATAGAAGACACGCAACTAGAGACACTACAGAGAGAAGAGGAGAGAGACTCACAAATTAAAAAAAAAAAAAATGAGCCTGACCTGTGGTGGTGCAGTGGAAAAAGCATCTACCTGGAACTCGGAGATCAACAGTTCAAAACCCTGAGCTTGCCTGGTCAAGGCATATACGGGAGTTGATGCTTCCTGATCCTTCCCCTCCTTCTCTCTCTCTTTCTCCTGCAATGAATAAAGTCTTAAAAACAATTTTTTAAAAAAAAATGAGAAAGCCCTACAGGAATTGTCTGACTCCATCAGAAAGAGCAACATAAGAATAATGGGTATATCGGGAGGAAAAGAGAAATAAAATGGAATGGAGAACATATTCAAACAAATAATAGACAAGAACTTCCCAAGCCTGTGGAAAGAATTAGAGCCACGAATTGAAGAAGTAAACAGAACACCGAGTTATCTTAACCCAAACAGACCTACTCCAAGGCACATATAATGAAATTATCACAAACCAATGATAAAAAAAAAATCCTCAAGGTAGCCAGGGAAAAGAAGAATATAACATACAAAGGAAGGCCCATTACATTATCATTAGATTTCTCAGCAGAAATTCTATAAGAGGGAAGAGAGTGGACCCCAATATTTAAAGTTCTGAAAGAGAGGAACGTCCAGCCAAGAATACTATATCCATCAAAGCTATTATTCAGATATAGAAAAGATGAGGGAATTTATCACCAGAAAACCCCCACTTCAGGAAATACAAATGGGTGTTATCCAACTAGATACAAAGAACAAAACAAAACAAAATTACAAGTAAAAGCTCCATCAAGATCACAATAAAAACAAGATTAATCTGTGACAACAAAAACAAAAAAAGGGAGAGGACAAAAATTAACATTAACAAAGGAGGATGGAGTGCAGAAGCATTCATGAGATAATGTGCTATAATGAATATGATATGTAATTACTCAATGGTAATATCTCTGAAAAAACCACTGCAGAAACACATGGCTTAAAAAAGAAGAAATAGAGGGAAGAAGTATGGAATATAACCAAACAAAAACAAATGACAGAAAAACAAAAGAAAAGAACCAAACAAGATACAGAGCTATCAGAAAGCTATATATAACATGGCAATAGGAAACCCTCAAGTGTCAATAATTACACTAAATGTGAATGGATTGAACTCACCAATAAAAACACACAGAGTAGCAGAATGGATTAAAAAAGAAAATCCAACTGTATGCTGCCTTCAAGAAACACATCTAAGCCATAAAGATAAAAACAAATTCAAAGTGAAATGTTGGAAAAAGATTCTCCAAGCAAATAACATCCAAAGAAAAGCAGATGTAGCCATACTCATATCTAACAATGATGACTACAAGACAGCAAAGGTAATCAGAGACAAAGATGGTCATTTCATAATGATAAAGGGGACATTGAATCAAGAAGACATAACATTCCTTAATATATCTGCACCAAACCAAGGAGCATCAAAGTATATAAGACATCTACTAACTGACCTAAAAATAAAAACTGACAAAAATACAATCATACTTAGAGACCTCAATACACCACTGATGGCTCTAGATCGTTCATCCAAACAAAAAATCAATAAAGAAACATCGGCCTTAAACAAAACACTAGAACAATTGGATATGATAGACATCTACAGGACATTTCATCCCCAAACACCAGAGTACACATTTTTCTCCAGTGTACATGGAACATTCTCAAGAATTGACCATATATTGGGCCACAAAACTAACATCAACAAATTCAGAAAGACTGAAATTATACCAAGCATATTTTCTGAACATAAAGCTTTGAAACTGGAATTCAACTACAAAGAGGAAGTAACCAAACCCACAAAAATATGGAAATTAAGCAACATACTTCTAAAAAATGAGTGGGTCAAAGGAGAAGTAAAAGCAGAGATCAAAAGATACATACACTGCCTGACCAGGCGGTGGCGCAGTGGATAGAGCATCGGACTGGGATGCGGAAGACCCAGGTTCGAGACCCCGAGGTCGCCAGCTTGAGCGTGGGCTCATCTGGCTTGAGCAAAAAAAAAAAATAGCTCACCAGCTTGAACCCAAGGTCGCTGACTCAAGCAAGAGGTTACTCAGTCTGCTGAAGGCCCACGGTCGAGGCACATATGAGAAAGCAATCAATGAACAACTAAGGTACTGCAACGAAAAACTTATAATTGATGCTTCTCATCTCTCTCCGTTTCTGTCTGTCTGTCTGTCCCTATTTATTCCTCTCTCTGACTCTCTCTCTGTCCCTTTAAAAAAATAAGATACATACAAATGAAAATGACAGGACGACATATCAGAATATCTGGGATGCAACAAAAGCAGTAATAAGAGGGAAGTTCATATCACTACAGGCTTATATAAACAAGAGAGAGCACAAGTAAACAACTTAACTTCACCTCTTAAGGGACTAGAAAAAGAAAAACAAAGGTAACCCAAAACCAGCAGAAGAAAGAAAATAATAAAAATCAGAGCAGAAATAAATAAAATAGAGAACAGAAAAACTATAGAAAAAATGAATAAAACAAGGAGCTGGTTCTTTGGAAAGATCAACAAAATTGACAAACCCTTGGCAAGACTAAGGAAAAAAGAAAAAGGACTCATATAAACAAAATCCAAAATGAAAGAGGAGAAATCACCACATATATCATAGATATATAAAGAATTATTGTATAATACTATGAAAAACTATATGCCACCAAATTTAACAATCTAGAAGAAGTGGATAAATTCCTAGAGCAATACAATCTTCCTAGACTGAGTCATAAAGAAGTAGATAGCCTAAACAGACCCATATGCAGGGAGGAAATAGAAACAACTATCAAAAACCTCCCCAAAAAAAGACATCCAGGGCCAGACGACTCTACTAATGAATTCTATCAAACATTCAAAGAAGACTTGGTTACTATGCTACTCAAAATCTTCCAAAAAATTGAAGAAGTAATACTTCCAAACATATTTTAAGAGGCCAACATAACCCTTATACCAAAACCTAGAAAGGACAACATAAAGAAACAAAACTACAGACCAATATCTCTAATGAATACAGATGCTAAAATACTAAACAAAATACTAGCAAATCGAATACAACAACACATTGAAAAAATAATTCATCATTATCAAGTGGGATGGTTCAACATACATAAAACAGTTAACGTAATACACCATATCAACAAAACAAAGAACAAAAACCATATGATCTTATCAATAGATGCAGAAAAGGCATTCGATAAAATACAACATCATTTTATGTTTAAAACACTTAACAAAATGGGTATAGAAGGAAAATATCTCAACATAATAAAGGCCATTTATGACAAACCATCAGCTAACATATTAAATGGCATAAAACTGAGGACTTTTCCTCTAAAATCAGGAACAAGACAAAGTTGTCCACTCTCTCCACTCTTATTCAACATAGTGGTGGAAGTTCTAGCCAGAGCAATCAAACAAGAGAAAGAAATAAAAAGCATTCATATTGGGAAAGAAGAAGTAATGGTTTCAATTTTTGCAAATGATATGATCCTATAAATCGAAAACCCCAAAAGACTCCAAAAAAGACATTTAGAAACAATAAACCAATACAGTAAAGTCACAGGATACAAAATTAATATACAGAAGTCTATTGCCTTCCTATATGCCAACAATGAAACATCAGAAAATGAACTCAAAAAAATAATCCCTTTTATGCAACAAAAAAAAAAATAAACTTAGGAATAAACATAACAAAGAATGTAAAGGACCTATATAATGATAATTATAAAGCATTGTTAAGGGAAATCGAAAAAGATACAATAAAATGGAAAAATTTCTTGTTCTTGGATAGAAAGAATATAGTCAAAATGACCCTATTATCCAAAGCGATATACAAATTTAATGTAATTCCCATCAAAATTCCAATGTCATTTTTTAAAGAAATAGGACAAAAAATCACCAGGTTTATATGGAACTACAAAAAAAAAACCCCAAATAACCAAAGTAATCCTAAGAAAAAAGAACGAAGCTGGGGGCATTACAATATCTGACTTCAAATTATAGAGCAGGGGTCCCCAAACCTTTTACACAGGGGGCCAGTTCACTGTCCCTCAGACCGTTGGAGGGCCGGACTATAAAAAAAAACTATGAACCAATCCCTATGCACACTGCACATATCTTATTTTAAGGTAATAAAACAAAATGGGAACAAATACAATATTTAAAATAAAGAACAAGTAAATTTAAATCAACAAACTGACCAGTATTTCAATGGGAACTATGGGTGAGGATGCATCCTGTGCTCCTCTCACTGACCACCAATGAAAGAGGTGCCCCTTCTGGAAAGTGCAGCGGGGGCCAGATAAATGGCCTCAGGGGGACGCAGTTTGGGGACCCCTGTTATAGAGCCACAATATCAAAACGACATGATATTGGCAGAAAAATAGACACTCAGACCAATGGAACAGAATAGAGAGCCCAGAAATAAAACTACATATATATAGTCAAATAATCTTTGATAAAGGGGCCAACAGCACACAATGGAGAAAAGAAAGCCTCTTCAATAAATGGTGCTGGGAAAACTGAAGAGCCACATGCAAAAGAATAAAACTCAACTACAGTGTGTCCCCTTAGACTGAAATTAATTAAAACTGGATCAAAGACCCAAATATAAGACCTGAAACAGTAAATTAAATAGAAGAAAACATAGATACTAAACTCATGGACCTTGGCCATAAAGAGCATTTTATGAATTCGACTCCAAAGGACTACATCAGACTAAGAAGCTTCTGCACAGCAAGAGAAGCTGACAATAAAACAAACAGATAGCCAACTAAATGGGAGATGATATTTTCAAACAACTGCACAGATAAGGGCCTAATATTCAAAATATACAAGGAACTCACAAAATTCAACAACAAACAAGCAAACAATCCAATTAAAAAAATGGGAAGAGGACATGAACAAACACTTCTCCCAGGAAGAAATACAAATGGCCAACAAAAATGTAAATTCCATGGTTGCTGGCTTGAAGCCCAAGGTCGCTGGCTTGAGCAAGGGGTCACTTGCTCTGCTGTAGCCCCCCAGTTAAGGAATATATGAGAAAGCAATCAGTGAACAACTAAGGTGCTGCAAGGAAGAATTGATTCTTATCACCTCTGTCCCTTTCTGTCTGTCCCTATCTGTCCCCTTCTCTGACTCTCTGTCTCTGTCAAAAAAATAAAAAAACTACATCAAGTGAAAATGTCTTTCACAACTGAAGTAAAAATAAGAACATACTCAGATGAAAAGTAATTTATCACCCTGAAGGAAATACTCAAGAAAGTTCTCTATGTAAAGGAAAATGATACCAGAGTAAAGCTTGGACATTCTGGTTTGAAAAAAAAACAAGAAATGGTAAATAACTAGGTAAATGTAACAGATCATCAATATCCTCTTAAGTTTTTTAATATAAGTGCCAGTGGAAAGAAAATACAGTCCTATTTGATGAATGTAGATGTGATACTTATAAAAACTACAACATAAAGTGGAAAATAAAGGCACTTGTATCGTGGCAAGGTGTCTACATTCCACCTGAAGTATAAAATAATAGTTTTAAATAGAATATAAAAAGTTAGAAAAATAAACCAACAATACATTAAAAAAAAACAATAAAACACCCTGACCAGGTTGATTATCTTAGGAATGCAAGATTATACCTGAAAACAAATCAACAGTTCATCATGTTGAGAGAGAGAGAGAAAAAAAAAATAGCCATGTGATCATCTCTCAAGCAATAAATGCATTTGAAAAAATTCCAAACCTTACTCATAAAAAATAAAAATCAGTACACTAAAAAACAGAAGAGAACATCTTTAATGTGATAAAAGGTATCCAGAAAAAACTAAAGCAAACATGATACTGAATGGAGAAATATTTAAAGTTTCCCCGATATCAACAATACAATGATGTATGCAATCACCACATCTATTCAACATCATTCGAGAGTGCAAAGTCAGTGCAATAAAATAAAATAAATAAACTTGTACAAAAATTTACAAACTCTTAGAATTAACCAAAACATTTATCAAGGTCTCTGAACATAAATGTACAAAAATTACATTTATACATACTCCCAACAAACAATTAGAAAATAAAATTTAAAAACAACAAAAAATATAAAAACATGAAGAAAATATCAAACACCTAGGAACACATGTAATAAAGTAAGTATACAGGGTGGCACAGAAGTAGGTTTATAGTTGTTTGTAAGGAAAATATTGCAATAATTAACAAATAATACAAGAATAAACTCTCTGGCCTGACCAGGCAGTGGCGCAGTGGATAGAGCATCGGACTGGGATGCGGAAGACCCAGGTTCGAGACCCCAAGCTCGCCAGCGTGAGCGTGGGCCCATCTGGCTTGAGCAGAAAAAAGCTCGCCAGCTTGGACCCAAGGTCGCTGGCTCCAGCAAGGGGTGGCTCGGTCTGCTGAAGGCCTGTGGTAAAGGCACATGTGAGAAAGCAATCAATGAACAACTATGGTGCCGCAACGGCAATGAAAAACTAATGATTGATGCTTCTCACCTCTCTCCGTTCCTGTCTGTCTGTCCCTATCTATCCCTCTCTCTGACTCTCTCTCTATCCCTATAAAAAAAAAAAAGCATAAACTCTCTCATGAACTCATGACTGTAAACCCTCTTTTGCCCCATATACACACCTCATTTACATAGATTGAATGGTACAATACTGTTAGGATACCAGCTCTCCCCTAAATTATCTACAGATTTATCTGTGGAAATTAGCAAGCTAATTCTAATGATTTATATGGAAATGCAAAAGACATAGAAGTGCCAAGACAAAATCAAAGCTGGAAGACTTGCTCTACCAGATACCAAGATTTACTAAAAAATTATAACTTAGTGTGGTATTTGCACAAGAATAAAAAAATGGACCAATGGAGCCAATAGAGAATTCAGGCAGCAGCCAGTAAATAATATGGTCATCTGATTAATGACAAATGCAACACTCCAATTAAGTCAGAAGAAGGTAAGACAGTCATTTTAATTTATGTACTAGGCCAACTGGATTTCTATAGGATAGAAATGAACATTGATTCCCTATCTCATATTGTGGTAGGCAGTTAGATCCCCTTAGAGGAGGGACAATGAGCCCAAGAGTGGCTTCATGCAACTGCCATGCGAGCCCTTGTATGACCCTCCCTTAAGAATTAACCGCTAGGAGAAACATATGGACCTCACTTGTGTTTCAGCTCCAGGCCCAGAAAAGTGCAACACTGGACAAGCAGTGCCATGGCTGGCATGAGGACCAGCTGCATTGACTAATGATCCCCTGCCCTGGCACCAACCAATCAGTACAGACGCGACCCTGAAAAAGACACACCTGGAAAACTTATGAATATTTCCCTGAGACCTGCAGATAAACACCCTCAAGCCAGAGGACCCAGTGTGATGAGAGAGCATGCTATCGACTTACCCCACCCCCTACCCCCAGGTACATTTTCCTCTCCTCTCTTTTCCTCCTAAGCCCCAAAAACCTTTCTTTCTATTTTTTTCTCTTTTTTTCCCCTGAAGTGAGAAGTGGGGAGGCAGAGAGACAGACTCCCTCATGCACCTGACCTGGATCCACCGGGCATGCTCACCAGGGGATGATGCTCTGCCCATCTGAGGCGTTGCTCCGTTGCAACCCAAGTCGTTCTAGTGCTTGAGGCAGAGGCCATGGAGCTGTCCTCAGCGCCCGGGCCAACTTTGCTCCAATGGAGCCTTGGCTGCAGGAGGGGAAGAGAGAGAGAGAAAGAAGAGGAGGAAGGATGGGGAAGCAGATGGGCATTTCTGTGTGACCTGGCCAGGAATCAAATCCGGGACTTCTACACACTGGGCCAACGCTCTACTGCAGAGTCAACCAGCCAGGGTCAAAGACCCTTCTTTTGCCAATGTGACTTGTTTCCTGAGCGCATTTCTTCTATAACTCACTTCTTCTACCTCTGTGACTTCTAAATAAACTTTCTCTTATAGTTTGAGTCCTGGCTCTGGATTCTTTTTTATATTCTGGTGCCATTTCACCACCAACGTTATCACACACAAAATTGTATGTTAGGCTCTGGCCAGGTAGTTCAGTAAAGAAAGCATAGTCCTGGGGCACTGAGGTCACAGGCCTGATCCCTGGTCAGGGCACATATGAGAAGCAACCAATGAGTACACAACTAAATGGAACAACTATCTCTCCCTCCCTCCTGCCTTCTCTCTCTCTCAAATCAATGGGAAAAAAATTTTTAATTAAATTTTAAATAGCTCATAGACCCAAATATAAATGGTAAACATGTTCTTCTACACAATACCTTCATAACTTTGGCATAGACAAAGATTTCTTTAAAATACAAAGAAGAGAAAAAGGGTAATTATAATCAAAAATATTTTAATAAATTGGACTTCACTAAATCTAAACATTTCTGTTTACTGAATAATAATTAAATTGTTTCTCTGCCTTTTGGCTAAGATCAACTGTGCAAATAATAATTTAGCATGAGAAAAGTCAGAAGGAAGAAACTGGAATATTTATATGTGATAAAGGACTAAGGACTAGTATCCATAATTTATAAAGAAATTCTAAAATTCAATTTTTAAGACAGGCAACCCAACAGAAGAAAAATCAATGACTTGAAGGAAAACATCACAGTAAAAGACATCTCAATGGAAAATAAGCAAATGAAATGGTGCTAAACATAAGTCATCATCATAGAAACACAAATAAAAACTACAATAGCATTCTTTTACATACATAACAGAATGTAGGCATAAAGAGTACATGTTGTAGGATTTCATGTTTAGTAACAATGGTTGTCTTTGGTGGAAAAGTACTGAAAGCACTAAAGGGAGCAGTTTAAATTTCAGGAAAAGTGTATGTTTAAATGTGGGCGGTTGTCACATGGGAAAAACAAAAGTGAAAATTCATCAAGCTCTACATATAAGATTTGTAACTTCTCTGTATGTTAGTTATACCACAATGACAATAGGGAAAAAATTAAATGTGAAAAAGACAACATAAAAATAGAAAATTATAAATCAATTTCATTCATTTAAAGACATAAAAAGTATACTAAGTCAAACAGCAACCTAGTTTTATCATTGTATTAATTATGTTTTTGTATGTGACAGAGACAGAAAGAAACAGAGAGGGACAAATAGGAACAGACAGGAAGGGAGAGAGATGAGAAGCATCAATTCCTCACTGCGGCACCTTAGTTGTTCATTGATTGCTTTCTCAAATGTGCCTTGAACTGAGGGGGTCCAAAGCAGATCGAGTGACCTCTTGCTCAAGCCAGTGACCTTGGGCTCAAGCTGGTGAGCCTTGCTCAAACCAGATGAGCCTGCGCTCACGCCGGTGACCTCAGGGTTTGAACCTGGGTCCTCTGCATTCCAGTCCAATGCTCTATCCACTGTGTTACCACCTGGTCAGGCTCATTGTATTACTTTTTAAAAATATATCATAATCAAATTGAATTTATCCCAGGAATGTAAGGATAAGTTAACAATAGACATTTTTTACTGATTGATTTTAGAGAGACAGTGGTGAGGGAGAAGCATTCATTTGTTGTTCCACTTTGTTATGCATTCATTGATCACTTCCGTGTGATGGGTATCAAACCCGTAACCTTGGTGTTATAGGATGACCCTCTAATCAACTGAGCTAATTGACCAAGGCAACAAGAGAAAACTTATTAGTAGAAATAATTAAAATTATTTAGAAAAAAACATTAGATTGTTGCAAGAAATGTAGATGATTATTTGATAAAGCTCAATACTTACTCATGATAATAAAACTAGCAATGCTTCTCATTTAAAATAGTGAACAGAAGACACATTTATCCCTGATCTCTAACAAATCTTACCAAAATAATATAAAACTTTTTTTTTACTATTTTATTCTTATTTTGGCAGAAGCACAAAGTACCATATAGATAAGGTCATCCTTTGCAGGACTATCTCTAGTAACTGTAAAAAAAAAGAGATAACAGGTCCAAAATGGAGTCACTTGTGCTAAACCCATATCACTTAACTGAGACTTGATACCTAAACCTAACTGACCCAACTGCACTTCAGTGTCTCCAAGGAATGTAATCTTAAACAGTCAGTTTGGAATATTCTGGTGAGCATCAATGAGGTCATCTGCCACAAAGCCCCTTTCCACCCCCCAAAAAAGATGAAGTAATCCGTTCTTTCCTTATCTCTTCCCCTTTGGCCTAGAAAAGCCTTCCATTTTGTACAGCACCTTGGAACTACTTTGTGCTTGCTTGATGGGATAATGCGAGTTCATGAAGCATTCAAAAAAGCAAATTAGGCCCTGGCCAGTTGGCTCACTGGTAGAGCATTGGCCTAGCATCTGGAAGTCCTGGGTTCAATTCCCAGCCAGGGCACACAAGAGAAGCGCCCATCTGCTTCTCCACCCTCACCCCTCTCCTTTCTCTCTGTCTCTCTCTTCCCCTCCTGCAGCCAAGGCTCCACTGGAGCAAAGTTGGCCCAGACACTGAGGATGGCTCCATGGCCTCCGCCCTCAGGCGCTAGAATGACTCCAGTAGCAGCCCCCAGAGGGGCTGAGCATCATCCTCTGGTGGGCATGCCAGGTGGATCCCAGTTGGGCGTATGCAGGAGTCTGTCGACTACCCCCCCCCTCCGCTTCTCACTTTGGAAAAATACAAAAAAAAAAGAAAAAGAAAAAGAAAATTAGATCTTTAAAATTACTCAATTGAATTCTATTAGTTAACATAACTAAAGGGTGAATACAGCATACATAGATGTCCATCAGTAAGGGGTGGTTGAATTAAAACTGTTGTATTCACACAATGGAATAGTAATACGTATATAAAAGGAATGAAGAAAATTGCATCTATTGCTATGAAGTAATCAGCTATACATAAAAGTGAGGGAGAAAGCATGGTATAAGAACAGGCTATCCTCTAACTGAAAACAAGGTAAATATAGAAATTATATGTGTTTTTTATGCTTTCACAATGAGAAAGGATAAAGCAAAAAATGATAAAAATGTTTACCTATGGGGAACAGAGAGATTGGGATGAAAGCTAGATTTTCTGAATGCCTTGTTTGTAATTCAGATTTTTGGGTCATGTAAATGTTTTAAATATCTGTACAACCAAATTAAATTAAAATGGGGGTGGAAGGTAAATTAAGTTTCTGGACCCAATTCCAACACAGGAGGAAGGGCGTTTACCACCCAACACCAAGCAATTCTTTCACACTAGCAGGCTGTTCAACAATTCAACTCAATTAAACTCAATTATGACAATATGTACCCAGAGATAGCATCAGATTCCACAGGTTAACGGCTCATCCTACTGGACCGCCCTTCCCATCTTCCTCAGATGCCAGGATGAAGCCCAGGCTGTTACCTGTGATTCTGACTGACTGGCTATAAATCAGAGGTTCCCAAGACCCCAATTCTCAGGTTCAATTAACCTGCTAGAGCAACTCACAGAACTCAGAAAAACATTTTCCTTACTAAATTACTGGTTTATATAAGTATATAACTCAGGAACAGCCAGATGAAAGGGATGCATGGGACAAGGTATAGGGAAAGGGTGTGGAGTTTCCATGCTCTTCCCAACCTCCACCTGGTCACCAAACAGAAAGCTCTCCACACCCTGTCCTTTTGGGTGTTTATGGTTTCATTACATAGGCATGATTGTCTAAACCATAGGTCACTGATTCAACCTCCAGTCCCTCCCCTTCCAGGTCAGGGGGTGGTTCACCAACCTCTAGTCAACATGGTTAGTTCTCCTGGAAACCAACCCCATCCTTAGGTACTTGCAAACTTCACCTTAGACACATAACAAAAGACATTGCTATCACTCTCAACAATTAGAAAAATTCTCAGGGATTTTGGGAGCTATGAGGAAAAAGAAACAGATAGTAGGTAAAACGGGGCCACATACTAAACCTGACAAGCTCAGGGGAGGCCTGAATGGCAGGCATTACAAACTCAGAGGCCTAAAGTAACCACATAGGATGGTCTGAAATTAAAAACAAGTCATAGTGGGTACTCATGTCCTACTCGGGATCTTCCTTGACAAAGGTCAATCTTTACCTGAGCCTGTCTACTGTCTTTTTTACATCTACAATAAAATCCCTTTAGAATATTAGAGTAATCACTCTTTCCTGAACCCGCAGGGTGCAATCTCCCACTAGAAAAGGAGACCAGAGAACTGAGGCAGGATAGTAAGAGGTTAAGAAAATGCCTTGGCAAATGAAATGGGGAAACTGAGACAGATAGTTAAATGGGCGAGCAATTGACAGTCAGCTAATAAATCACAAGGTCTCATCTTCGCTAACCAAGGACACTTAGGAGCAAGTGGTTTTCACATTCCAGACCGTGCCAGGGTAGTCCCGTCTCAGTCCAGTCTCTATTTGGTGACAATCTTGGAAGGTGACACTGGCCAGAGAATGACCCTGACCCCTCTATATGTTCATTTTGATGCATCAGTTTGTTAAAAGACACACCTGGGAAGCTGATGAAAATACTATTGAGATTGATCCTCCCGAGACCTGACCGAAACTCCCTGCCTTTAGAAAACAGATAAAAACCCATAAGCAAAGAACCCAGTGTGTGCTTTCCCCAGAGAACACCTTCCTCCCTTCCTCCCTTCCTCAGGCGTATTTGTCTCTTTGGTTTCTTTCTCCTAAGCTCTAAGGGTCCCAACAAGACTTGTAACCAGGGGAGCAGCAAGCAGCAGTAGCAAGTCCCAGACTAACCCGCTGAACCTGTCTCCTAACTTTTCAGTGAGCCAAAAAGCAGCTCCACCTAAACTCACTCCTGTTGCTCTGATCTTGCCTCTTCTACCTTAAGCCCTTCCTTCCTTTGTTTCACTGTCCCAGCTTTAATAAATGTACTCTCAAAATCACATGGACTCTTGTTGTGAAATTTTTCCTGCATGAAGTCAAGGACCCACACATTCCATCCATTGCTGGGTGGACCCACCTCAATCCCAGTCCCTTCCCATTGACTGAACCCCTCATTATGATGTAAATATTCAGTTAGCTCAGCCAGTACTCACATGTAAAACAAGTAAGTGTCTGTTTTACTTTCAATCTCATCTCAGAGATTTTCCCACTTTGCTTTCTCCCACATCCCTAATCTACAACCAATGGATTTCACATACCCCTTGTGTCTTCTCCTTTGATTTTGATATATAAAATAAGGCGCAACACTACTTTCTCTGTCTAGAGCATTTTCTCAATCTTTTGAGATTTTGCTTCCTGGCAATTGTCGTGACTTTAGCTCAAATAAACTAATAAAATTCTTACAGGTTTAGACGTTTCTTATGTCAACAGGACAAAGACGAAATATATGTGAGAAACATATTTTGGTAATCTGAATGAACAAATAGGTAGTTGTTATAAATCACAACATTGCAAAAGGCAATCACTTAAAATCAAAAAGGCCAAATAAACCTAACCAGTTTAAACTGGAGGCACAGAGAGGAATGACTTCAAATAATAGTAATACAAACCAAAGATTCCCAAACCGTTTTCACTAATATTTGCCTTATATTTTGAAACTATTAAAACATAGACAATTAAAGCAAACAAGTATTAATATCATAAAAACTAAGATTTTCAACATCAGAGATACAAATATAAATCAAAAGATTAAGTAGAAACCCTTACTCATTTTCTTTGGTGGGTAAGTCATGGGTTGTATTTAAATAAGGCTGATAAACTGTCAAAACAGACAAATGCAAATGGCATACTGAAACTTAACTACAGCATGGCATGTAGGTGAATATTTTGTGATATACTTGTTAGGATTTTAAGATAGAAATTCAATATTAATACAGTTAAACTAATTTGAAACGGATTAAATACTCAAGAATGTTAAGTAAGTGTCAATTACACAGCAAATTACTCTGTAGAAGAAAGTATCAAATAATAAGGCTCCTATTCTTAAATTTCTCAAAATTTTTATGAAAGACAAAAATATGACATTAAATTTATAGATAGAGGATAAATGAAGAGCATAGTAATACTCTAGTGACGGAACTCAAAGTGATTTTACTTTAATAGGCTGCAAAGACATAATAATTATGAAGTTCATCAAGAAAAAAATTATAGACAGCTGAGAAGAGAGGGTTTATGAGGCTAGGCAAGACTGGTAAAGGGATTAATGGAAAACAAACAAACTTAGACACAGACACTAGTATGGTGATTACCAGAGGGTAAAGGAGGTAGGGAAGGAAGAGACAGCATGGGGAGGATAATGGTGATAGAAGGAAGGAGACTATATTTGGAGTGGTAAACACACAACACAATATACAGATGATGTATTACAGAATTGCACACCTGAAACCTATATAATTTTATTAACCAATGTCACTCCAATAAATGCAATTAAAAAGTTTTTAAAAAATTACCTAATTTCTGCAATCTTCTGTAACACTGATGAACCAAATTACACAGGAAAAATCCTACATATTTTATTATGTAAATTCATGAAAAATTAATTTAAAATATTTAGAAGAATAAAAATTAAAGCCATGAATTTCTATTTAAAACTGACTCACACAAGTATGGCAGGGAACACACTTTGTTTGATAAGAACTCAAATAATGAGATCTAAGGCCTACAGTTTACCACAAGCTAAATACAAGCCAAAACTATGATCTTTATTGGCAAAAAAAGTTAAAGCAGTCTGAAAAAATGTGGCATCTATAACAAGAAAAGTATTTGTTTTTCCATAATCTGCACTATTAAACCACACAGGGAATAGTTCATCCATTTCAGGAAAACATAATTTGATATTAAAAATTTGCAAAAGCAGGAATTGGCAGTACTTAATCCTGTCTGCTTTACAGCTCCCTAAACCCAGAAAACTGTTCTACCATTCCTGCCACTGGTGCAGAGCTTTAAAGAATCCTTCAAATGCCTATTCTCTTGATCCCAAATCCAAGTAAAGAGAAAGCGCTGACTGGGGGACTGTGACAGGAGTTCAAGGCAGTGTAACACCTGCTATGATACACAGCCGGGAAGCTGACTCTTTTACTGCCTCCCACCACAACGCCACCCCTTTTGAATGACTAAAAATGTTTGATTGAAAAGATATGACACAGAAGACATTAAACATTACTGCCTAGAATATGAATTAATAAAATCCTTTCATACTCTTTGAATAATCCCACATATGATAATAGTAAAGAGAAAATGCAAAATTCATCATAAAAATATTCAGCAAAGTGAAAAATGTAAAACAAAATCAAAGTCTTACTAATTAATGAACATCAACAATACATCCCATATTACAGGATACTATATAGTCATTAAATTTGTATATTAAAGAGTTTTCATTTCACACCAGTTATAACACATGGTATGCATAAATTTCTCCCAAGAAAGTTTTATAGAGTATTAGTGGTTTTAAATTTTCAGGAATACTTTTAATTTCCATCAACTAATGTTATCATATATGTTAAATATATTATAAAGTGTAAATAACAGAGAAAAACTAACACTTTTGTGGTGGGAAAAATTCTAAAGTGAACCCCTGCCAAGATTCTTACACCTCCTGCTATTCAAATACTAACCTGAGTAATGTAGGGAAGAAATAGTTCAGATATAATTAAAATTCCAGGCCAGTACATCTTAAAATAGGAAAATTATCTGGGTGGGCAAACCTCAGTCATTTCCCAAGGCTCTCGCTGAAGCATCCCTCACAGGAGTCCGAGGCTCCTGAGAAGGCAAGCCCTAGACCAGGCGTGGCCAACAGTTTTTGCCCCCGGGCCAGACTAGAAAGAAACTTTTTTCACTGGCCGGATGAAATATTAAAATTAAAAACTGTTAAATACAAAAACAATTCATTTAAGTAAACAAAATTTTATTATGTAATTTGTTTATGAGTAAATGTAAGTGAGTAAAAATAATTTTAATATAGAATATTATTTTAATATATTTTTAATAAAAATATAATTACATACCGTATAAATATCCAAACTGTATCGCAATCAATCGAAACAATATTTAATTAATCGAATGAGCTTGAAGGGGTTATATTGCAACTAAAACAATTATTTCATTTTACAAACAGCCTGGACAGTTTTCAGTTATCAACTGCAGCTATTGTCTATGCTACAATGCCACTTGATTCAGCACGCTTGACCACAAAAATAATGAATTGTTTGACCTTGGGTGCACACTGGAAAACTCCACCTCAAAGAATGTGGATTTCACATCACCGCTAAATGTCAAACAGTTCATATCGAGTACAGACAAGTACAAAAGTTGTAAATCTTTATAATGGATTTTTTTTAAAAAATAAAGACGTTTCACCTGACTAGGTAGTGGCGCAGTGGATAGAGCTGGGATGCGGAAGACACAGGTTCGAGACCCCGAGCTCACCAGCTTGAGCGTGGGCCCATCTGGCTTGAGCAAAAGCTCGCCAGCTTGGACCCAAGGTCGCTGGCTCCAGCAAGGGGTTGCTCGGTCTGCTGAAGGCCCATGGTCAAGGCACATGTGAGAAAGCAATCAATGAACAACTAAGGTGTTGCAACAGCAACGAAAAACTAATGATTGATGCTTCTCACCTCTCCTCCTTCCTGTCTGTCTGTCCCTATCTATCCCTCTCTCTGACTCTCTCTCTGTCCTTGTAATAAAAATAATAAATAAAAAATAAAGAAAGAAAGAAGTTTCGCGAATCCATTCGACCAATTATTGAAAGTTAACCCTAGATTAGTCGCACGCGGAATTCTTTTCCGCATATCACTATCTTCTTAAATATCTCGATTTCCAATAATCAAAGACGCTTCCACTTTTGAGTAGCTGAGATTTTAAAGTAGCGGAGAATATTAAAAATTTAATCGCGGCCCCTATAAACTCATTACGCAGGCCACATTTGGCCCGCGGGCCAGATGTTGGCCATGCCTGCCCTAGACTTAAGTGCAAATTCCCAGGCACAGCAGGTAACTGGTTGAAACATACACAGCTGACAGTGGAACAACTCTCTCTCCCTTTCTCCCTTACAACAGTGTATTTCAGTGTGCCTGCTACAATCTGTTCCATATCCCATTCTGCAGATCTCAAAACCCTCCCTATTTTCTCTTAAAGGAAACTTAATTCCTTTCCCTCCTGACAGCAATGTTTTTAACCCCCTTCACAGGAATCCCTACACTATGTCCACCAGCTAGTCTTCTCCAGAGATCTCTTCCTCCCAGTGAACCAGCCAACTCCTTTAACCTATATCCTTACTTCCCATAATGGACAAGGGGAAATACTCAATTTTCTCTTAATTGCAGCACCTTAAATAAGGTAGAATGCTTATGTTAAATGGGAAGGAAAGGAGAAATAAAAGTATATATGGTTTACAATTATAAATCATATTTCTAGCCATGATGGGAAAGGGGAATATATATCAACAAAGAAATATTCTTTGAAATTAACTATTTGGAGAAATTTATGTAGAAAAATTATATTTATATGATGTGAGAAATATAGCATTGTGATAAATATACCAAAATAATTTCTCCACTGTGGGAGATGGGAGTATGGCTCCCTCTCTCTTTTTTTAAATTTTTTGCCTTTCCTGTATAAGCATGTTTTGTTTTTATAAAGGAGGAAGGTTATACACCAAGAAAGAGAAAAAGCAAGCTAGCTAACTTTTTCCATCTCTGCATGTTACCTACCTTAGAGCAACCATCTGCAAATACGTAACAAACTGTCATAAAAAATGAGATTATATATTCTATATAACTCCAGTGGGCAAAACTAGATATTCATATACAGGGAAGAACAAAAATAAAAACATGTTATGATGAGATAGGAAACACACACCCCCTTTGAACTAAGAGGCTTCAAGGGCATTTTATGATTTAGGCCAAGCGTTCAGAGAGATTTTGTAAATATGATTCTTATACTTGTGTGTGATTTACACCAGCTCAAGATGGCTGATCACATTTCTGCTTAGGAAAGGCCATTATATCATAAATGGAGAGGGTTTCCTACTAGAAGGTTTTGAAAGGAAGGAGGAAGGAGATGTCGGACCCCCTCCCTTCTTCACACCTGGGAGGAAGATAAACAAGTATTAAATGCAAGGGGGAAGGGAGATTTGAGTAGCCCTTTCCTCTCCCTTTCTTTCTTATTGGTGGGCAGTTTACAAATGCTTATCTTCTAACATCATGTAACCTCCCTCCCATCCTGAAATTGTGTAATTGACGTGTACCTCTAGACCAGTGGTTCTTAACCTTTTTTGAGGTACCGAACCCACCAGTTTCATATGCGCATTCACCGAACCCTTCTTTAGTGATAAATAAAATATGATTTTTTTTCCAAATTCAAGACATACATATATGTTGTTTTACTGGTGCACAAAATGAGCCGTGCATGAACATCACCTTGCTCAAAAAACAAAACCAACGAAGTGCATGAACTCACAACAAATTACGGTATTACTTTATTCTGGCCTCCGTGGCAGAGGCTTCTCCAAACCCCTGAGACGGACTCATTGAACCCCTAGGGTTCGATAGAACCCAGGTTAAGAACACTGGTCTAGACAAAGGAGTCACGAGATCCATGTATGTGAACTTGTGTGCTGTAAAGGGTATATAAGATGTAAAAAACCTAATTTGGGGAAGTACGTGTCTTTAGAGCCACAGGCCCGGCATGCTCCACTGACTTTAATAAAAATTTTCTTTTTCCTCTTATACAGTTGTCTGAGTGTCTATCCTCCATTGAGTTGCTTTCATGCAACAATGATGGAATGTACTCATGATACAGTACTCAAATGGATTGGTTTTTTTGCTAAAAATTGGGCCAAATTATGAGATGTCTGGTGGGAATTAGAACCACAGTGGAGATGCCAATCAAAGCAGATGGTAATTGTGAGGTCAGTTGGCAATGGAGGAAGGTCATGTGAGGAACCAGACCGGGAACTTTGGCTAGAACCGCCCACATCCATGCACCAAAGGAAACTTTCCAGGAGCCCTTTGAAAAAGAACTGTGTCAGCCAATGAAATTTTGCCACATCATATCAACCCGACCACCCTACCAACACTATAAATTACCCCCAAATGGGGGAGGTAGTGCGACATCTCTGGCCCATTTTGCCTCTAGCCTGTTTTGCGGACCAGAGAACCTTGTCTGGAATGCATTCTACTGAATAAAGCTTTTGCTATTCCACACTTGGTGGCTATGCCCTTCTTTCTTCCTCGACAGGGAAAGTACCTTACATTTGGTGCCAAAACCCAGGAGGAACTTCAAGCCCACTAGGGCCACTCCTCTACCCTTCCCTTCCAAGGATGAACCAAGACCTCTGACCTCCCACCCACTTTGGCACATGGTGCAGTAAGTTCCCTACCTCCAACCTCACCTCAGTTCTTTCTGCCGAGACTCCCTGTCCATAATCACAGCTGTGTCAGGGACCTCTTATCCGTTCCGAGTGTGTGTGTGCCCGTGAAGACGTCCCGGACACACCCACTCTACCTATCTATCCAGGGGCCAGAGCTTAAGTTACAGGACACCAATTCTCATCTCTGATCACTCCGAGAACTGAGGGTGGCCATGGGAGGCACAGCAATCTAAACCTGACTCAAAAACACTCCTGGAGTGCATTATCCAAAATATCTCCCTCCCTAAAGAAGAAACTGATCTTTTTCTCCATCGTGGCTGGGCCACGATACCCACTGGATAATCAAACTAGGTGGCCTCCTGAAGGGACTTTCAATTTTAACACCATTGCCAATTTAACTATTGCCAAAAAACTGGGAACTGGTCAGAGATCCCTTACATTCAGGGCTTCTAGTATTTGTGCTCTTGTCCTAATCTCTGTGCCGCCTGTTCTACGGTGCAGGCCCTTTTTGGCCAGAGAAACCTCACCTAAACCCTCCACTCCTGATCTTTCCTCCTTCACCAACCCCCCAACTCTCTCCCCATCCTACCTGATTCCCAGGGGCGCCCCTCTCTCGGGACCCTTCTCTGGTCCTTCTGCGGACCTCTTCCACTCGGGTGTCTTCCCTCCAGGAAACCCCCTCCCCTGCCAGCCAGGAGCCTCTCCTTTCTCCGCTGTGTTCTTAAGCCCCTCTCCTGTCAGGCCATCCTCCACTGGCCATTGGTCCTCACGCGGGTTTGCAGGGCTCCTGACCCTACAGCCCAGCCCCAGTCTTCTTTAGGAAGACCTGGCCCTATCCTGCCTCTGGCTCTGGCATTTCGGCCGAATCTGGATGCTGGGCTCCTTAGAAGCCCCCTCCTCTTATTCTCAGCCCCCAAACCCCTATCTGAGACCTGATGAACATGACATTTAAAGTCAGGAGGAAAAGGTCAAGGTTGCTAGCCAGACCCGCATGCAGCAGAAGGTAAATCTCCAAACCCAGGCTCTTTTGGCAGCCCTAAGGCCGGAAAATCAACAGGGGCAAGGCATAGGAGGAACCCCACCAGGAGCTTGCTTTAAATGTGGCTAAGAGGGCCTGACCTGTGGTGGCGCAGTGGATAAAGCGTCGACCTGGGAACACTGAGGTCGCCAGTTCAAAACCCTGCACTGGTCTGGTCAAGGCACATATGGGAGTTGATGCTTCCAGCTCCTCCCCCCTTTCTCTCTTTCTCTCTCTCTCTCTCTCTCTCACACACACACACACACTCTCTCTTTCTCTCTCTCTCTCTCTCTCTCTCTCTCACTCTGTGTCTCCTCTCTAAAATGAATAAAATAAAAATAAAAAAATTTTTTTAAAAATGTGGCTAAGAGGGTCACTGGTCCCGACAGTGCCCCTGCCCAAGGCCGCCCACTAAGCCCTGCCCTAACTGTAAGCAGCCTGGTCACAGGTGCAATGATTGCCCCTTTTGGGCAACAGGCTCTTCCTCAGCGCCTCTACATAGAGGACAAGCCACCCAAATGGGAGGCCAAGGCAGCCAGGCAGGCCCATTGCTTAAACTCCTAGGCTTTATGGACAACTGACGCAGCCCAGACTTAAAGACCGCCATCACCCTCGCCAAGCCCAGGGAAATACTGCAAGTAGTGGGTAAATCCATCTTATTTCTTGTGGACATGGGGGCTACCTTCTCTGTTTTGCCATACCTCTAGTTCCCTCACAGATCTCGGTAATAAGAGTGGATGGTACCCCTTCTTTTCCCCTTCACACACCACTTCTGACATGCAATTTGGATGGAATCTCCTTTTTCGCACTCCTTCAGATTCTTTCTTTCCTCGATCTAATAGGCTTCTTTTGACACTGAATTCCCAATTTTGCTCTCTTAGCCAACCCCCCCCTCCTCTTGCCACATACCTCCCCTTTCTTTCTTTACTCCGCCATCTCCTCAGGGAACACACAGACCAGACCCTTCCTCCCATAGGGGGTCCAAATGAAGCACACCCAGCAGTCCCCCTCCAGCCAGGAGACAGGGTTCTTCTGAGGGAGCTCCAGGCTGGCTCCCTACAGCCCAGGTGGACGGGACCCCATACGTTAATACTGACTACTCCTACTGCAGCCAAGCTCCTAGGGCAAACACCTTGCTACCATGTCTCTCACCTCAAGTTTGCCCCCATGCAGGACTGCTGGCAGTCGGAACCACTGGGTCCCACCCGACTCCGGCTCACCAAAAGTTTGGGCCCTGTAGATCCTCCTGTTGTTCCTATCCCTCCCACTGGGAACCTGCTGCCAGAGTGAGCTAAAGCAGGGAGCAATGCTGTTCAATGAGACTGGCCCTGATGGAAGAAGACATCAATGTCCTTAACGGTCTGCAAGAGAAACTGCGCAAGGATCTCTCCTCCTACAACCCGCTTAACTCCTGGTGGCAGTCACCCATCCTCACCTGAGCTGCCCCTATCCTAGGTCCTCTTCTAATTATCAGCATATTGCTCATATTTGCTCCTCTTTTTTAGATTCTTACAGGGACACATCCATGAGGTTTCTCGAGTCACGGTCAACCAGATGTTCCTACACCCATGTACGCGACTCCCCTCAGAGCCAGCACCTTCCAACCTCCCTTCCCCACAACACCATAACCAGCAGAAAGTAGCCAGATGAATAGCGGCACCCCTATCTAACATAAAAGGTCAGAATGTGAGGTCGGTTGGCAATGGGGGAAGGTCACATGAGGAACCAGGCCAGGGAACTTTGGCTGGAACTGCCCACACCCACACGCGCCAAAAGAAATTTCCCACGAGCCCTTTGAAAAAGAACGACTGTCTGTTAGCCAATGAAATTTCGCCACGTCATATCAACCCGATCACCCTACTGACACTATAAATTACCCCCAAACAGGGGAGGTGGCGTGACTTCTCTGGCCTGTTTTGTGGACCAGAGAACCTTGTCCAGGATGCACTCTACTGAATAAAGCTTTTGCTGTTCCACACTTGGTGGCTATGCCCTTCTTTCTTCCTCAGCGTGGAAAATACCTTACACTAATCAAAGCAGGAAAAAGGGAGAAATAACCTGTCTCCTCCCGCTAGTCTTCTACTAGTGCCTCTCATTAGTCAAACCTAGCAGAGTTCTGCTAGTAAGGGAGCCTAGGAAATATAGTTTGCAGAGATCCGTACCCTGCAATAAAGAACAAAGCATAAGGGCAGGAAATCCTAACCCCAAATCATGGCAGCCAATTAACAATGAAGATATAATTGTACATATAATATAATACCAATCATTTAAAATATAGATAATTTTACATAAAATGCCTTCATATTTTGAAAAAGGACAGTAGTCAAGTAACATCCATGTGTATACACAATGTACATATATATATATATGCACATGTATGATTGACTAAATAAACTAGATTGTGATACCAAATTTGTACAGTATTATGAATGAAAGCAAAATAAGCAAAATGAATATTAATACTTAACAATAAAGGTGGATCTGAAATTGTTAGAAAAAAATATCAACAATAACATCACCTAATAAGTATTCAAAAAGGTCATGAAAATGTAATTGGTGTAAAAATATACTGTTATTCAGGTGACCCAGGAATGTCCTTTTCTTTAAGGAACAAAAAACCCCAGTACTACATGCATGGAGAAAGGAAGTCTGGCACAAAATCTTCTCCATGTAAAAGGCTAGCAAAAAGTACCTTAAAATAAGTCAGAGGGGCCTGACCTGTGGTGGCGCAGTGGATAAAGCGTCGACCTGGGAACACTCAGGTTGCCAGTTCAAAACCCTGCACTGGTCTGGTCAAGGCACATATGGGAGTTGATGCTTCCAGCTCCTCCCCCTTTCTCTCTCTCTCTCTCTCTCTCTCTCTCTGTCTCCTCTCTAAAAAAAAATGAATAAAATAAAAATAAATCTATTTTAAAAATAAGTCAGAGGGGAAAATGGTGACTTTCCTCCACTTTTCACTGTCTTTTCCTTTATAGGTTCGTTTTATTTATTATATTCCCCTTATTAATTGTACTCAAAATTTGAAGAACAGCTTTAGACTAATGTTATAAATACTTCTTAATAATGAAAAAAAAATCACTGCTTAAAACTATAGCAATAAAGAGGAAAATCTTTGGACTTTTAAAAAAAAAATTGTGGCCCAACCAGGCAGTAGCACAGTGGATAGATCGTCGAACTGGGACGCAGAGGACCCAGGTTCGAAACCCTGAGGTCACCAGCTTGAGTGCTGGCTAATCTGGTTTAAACACAGCCACCAGCTTGAGCCCAAGGTCACTGGCTTGAGTACAGGGTCACTCGGTCTGCTGTAGCCCCCTGGTCAAGGCACATATGAGAAAGCAATCAATGAACAACTACGGTGCCACAATGAAGAACTGATGCTTCTCAGCTCTCTCCCTTCCTGTCTTTCTGTCCTTATCTGCCCCTCTCTCTGTCTCTGTCACCAAAAAAAATAATAATAATTGTAGGCGCTACCTCTGTGGAAGGACTGTTCATACACACATATGTGTATACATATACATATATACAATCAACTGAAAAAGTGATGCTGAAAGCGAAATCCGTTCTGTGAAGAAAGGCAAACAGGAGTACCAGTTTCCAAATTCAACTAAAATTTAATCATAGTAGTAAATGCAAGCAATCTCTGTAATGAAACGTATTTATAGAATTTTAATTACTCTAAGTATTATTCTGTTCTTACAAAGGAACAAGAGACAATGGGGTAAAATTTAATAATAATCATCCTAGTATAACAGAAAAGCTAAGTTTATTAAATTACAGTATATTACATTATTAATAAAATAATTCTTTTCTTTTCTTTCTTTTTTTTTTTACAGGGACAGAGAGAGTCAGAGAGAGGGATAGATAGGGACAGACAGACAGGAATGAAGAGAGGTGAGAAGCATCAATCATTAGTTTTTCGTTGCCATTACAACACCTTAGTTGTTCATTGATTGCTTTCTCATATGTGCCTTGACCTCATATGGGACTTCAGCAGACCGAGTAACCCCTTGCTCGAACCAGTGACCTTGGGTCCAAGCTGGCGAGCTTTTGCTCAAGCCAGATGGGCCTGCGCTCAAGCTGGCGAGCTCAGGGTTTCGAACCTGGGTCTTCTGCATCCCAGTCTGACACTCTAACCACTGCGCCACCGCCTGGTCAGGCAATAAAATAATTCTTAAAGAAGTATATCACAAAGAAATTCAATTAATTGAGTTACCTGTGTGAATATTTTCTAAAGAATGTTGATAGAGCAAAATACCCTGGATGTTAAAAATATAGAACAATTTTCTTCACTTACTTCTTCCAATATATTATAGAACTCCCAACAGGCAAGTGTTAAAAAACAGAAATAGGAATCAAAGAAGAAGGCAGGTAGATTTAAGTATGTGGATAATTCACAGATTATACATGTAGCCATCAAATAAGCCCAGGAGTAAACTATATAATAATTTTTATTTAATCCTCTATTTTGATTGATAACAACAGGGTGGGAATACTAAAGAAAAAGAAAGATTTCTGAAACTGATTATAAAAAAGTTCTTTTGAAACAAAGAAGTTATTTTTAAAGTTCACTTCTACCAGAAAATATCCCCTCAGAAAGAACCATACAACAGCTAGAAAAAATTATTTAAGAGCGTTGTTTAAAATAATTTAGGAAAAATTAATACCAAGTGTCATTAGTATAATAATTACAAATTTTCTACTAGGCAACAGCTAGATAATCAACTTATAAATTACACAGTGACATACTGAAGTTTCTACTTTTCTATAATAAAAATTCATCTATTTCTTCATCTTACTCCAGTCTGCCCCAGTCATAAAAAATAATCCTACTGATTCAGCAGATATTTACATTGCTGAAAATATGGGGTTCCAATGCTGTATATAATTTTACCAGACATTTTATAAAAGGTCTCCCAGGAAAATAAAAAAAACAGTATACAATTAACTTTATAGGTACTTTATTCAAGTACATTATTGCTATTCTTTGTGGCTAGAAAATGGTTTGCTTCTACAGTTGAATTTTGTACACAAAATTTACTAATAAAAATGTGCATATAATATTTAAAAAGATGTTATGAAAATATAAATTGTTTCTGGAGTAGGCAGCGTATGAATAGAAGAAGGCGAAAGGGAACAAAGAACCACAAATGATGGAGACACCTAATTGGAAATTTTCTATTAACCTTTTGGGTAATATGAACATTCATGTACATCCTCACTCAAAGGGTTAACAAAAAACTCACTACTCAAAGGGTTAAAGGAAGAAATTCCAAGATTCTAGGCTATCCATGACATTCCAGTTGAAATCTGTAACAATTATTCTTCTTAATGCACATTTCATATATTTTTTCTCCTTCAAAAATTTTTTAATTAAAAAGTTTTTTGAAAAGCCATATAACAAATTCTATCAGTAAAGTTAACATCCAGGTCACTTAAAGTCTTAAATAGCACAATATTTGTAATGTAGTTTTTAGTTTAATAATTAACAATAAAATACTGAGTTTAAGAACAGTTCAAAAGATTTTAGGCTTAACCTTATAAAACTGCCCATTTTCAACACTTTTTAACCTATAAAATTAAGAATTTCATACAATTCAACCTAATACAAATCCCAGAACTCTAGGGAATACATTAATTATGTTCAATAATTAAGTGCCACCTGACCAGGCGGTGGCGCAGTGGATAGAGCATCGGACTGGGATGCGGAAGACCCAGGTTCAAGTCCCCGAGCTCACCAGCTTGAGTGCGGGCACATCTGGCTTGAGCAAAAGCTCGCCAGCTTGGACCCAAGGTCGCTGGCTCCAGCAAGGGGTTGCTCAGTCTGCTGAAGGCCCACGGTCAAGGCACATGTGAGAAGGCTATCAATGAACAACTACGGTGTCGCAACGGCAACAAAAAACTAATGATTGATGCTTCTCACCTCTCTTCATTCCTGTCTGTCTGTCCCTATCTATCCCTCTCTCTGAATCTCTCTGTCCCTGTAAAAGAAAAAAAAGAAAAGAAAAAAAATAATTAAGTCCCTTTGATTCATGCCAGAGAATTCCCACAATCTTTAGCTAGAACAGAATGCACCCTGGAATGGAGTGGGCTTGGAGTTGTTTATTAAAGAGCTTTGAATATACTGGCAAAAATTCAAATCCAGGGCTTTGCATATTAATCAATGGTTGCATTTGTGATTGCTCACAAAGCTACACTAAATAAAACATTTATCCTTTAAGGACTGTGAAATAATAAACATCATCAGTTTCTCTGAATTATAAGTAAAATTTACTCATCAGCCAAAAACAGTTAAACATCATACAGTAATAAAGAGCTGAAGAAATTCATTAAAGAAGCATGTGCCAAGACTATTTTTTTCTTTTATTCGATTGCAAAAGTGTTTATAACTGATGGGTAAAAGGAACAAGTATAAGTACCATAGAGAGCATACAACGATCAATTCTAGGAGCAATATACAAAGCACACACCTCTCCCAAAATTCCGTCTTCAAGGTTATTCATGAAGAATTATTATTCTATTAACTCCTCAATCCTCTTTAGAAAGCAGGCAACAGAGGGTGGAAATGTTCCAAATTCAAAGGGAACTTTTGAGAAATCTATGAAAAATGTAATGGTCTAACACTTTAAAAGAGAAAGCAAGGAGAAAAGAGGGAAAAAATGAAAACTAAAAAACAGAAGAGAAAAAAGAATATTCGTATTAGCACCCAACAAATGAGATAAAGAAAAGCAGGAAATTTCAGGGCATCCTTAAGGAAAAACAATTTATCCAGAGAATGACAATTTCATTCACTCAAAAAATATTTACTGAGTATCTACTACGCCAGGTACAGGGGACAAAACAGTAAGATGTAAGTGACAAAGTGCCTGTACTCAAGGAGCTTACAATCTAATATAAAAGAAAGATAAAATTCATACAAATATTCAGTATTTCCAAGTACTATTGAGAACATTAAGGCAAAGAAAAAAGAGAAAGGAGGGCAGGATTATTATTTAATCTAAGACAGGGAATAAAGGCATCATTAACTGTAGCATTTGAAGAGAGAACTGATGGAAGGGGGAGAGCAAGCTTCGTGGACCATGCCTGGAAAGAAAGCACTGTCAGAAAGAAAACACTAACACTAACACAAACACAAAGGCCCTGGAGTCAGAGAATGCTTGGTGTGCTCAGGAAATGAATAGTAAAGAGGTCAGTGTAACTGGAGCAAAAGGATCAAGAAAGGAAGGTCTTGGCTTTTAAAGGGAAATTAATTTATTACCATTTCAATTATAACAAATGAAGGTTTTAAACCTGGATGACGGAACTTCTGAAATAAAGGTAGTGTTAATAACATCTGTAAATTTAAAAAGGAGTTTATTTCTTTCTTCTTGTTCTTTTTTTTTTTTTTTTTTTAGGTGAGAAAGACAGACTCCTGCATGCACCCCAACCAGGATCCACCCAGCAAGCCCCCTAGGGGATGATGCTCTGCTCATTTGGGGTCGTTACTACACTGCTCAACAATGGAACCATTTTTTAGCACCTGAGGCAGAGGCCATGGAGCCATCCTCAGTGCCCAAGGCCAACTCACTTGAACCAATCAAGCCACAGCTGCAGGAGAGGGAAGCTGAGAGAGAGAGAGAAAAGGAAAGGAGTGGAGAAGCAGATGGGCGCTTCTCCAGTGTGCCCAGACCGAAAATCAAACCCGAGACATCCACACACTGGGCCAACACTCTACCACTGAGCCAACTGCCCAGGGCAGAAGCTTATTACAAGGAACAGGAAAGGTGACATTTAGTGAAAATCTATATACTTTACACTTTCTACAGGATATTCAGCTGAAAAATGAATTCTTATAAGGCTAGTGCTGTGGACATGGAATTCATCTGCACAGAGATGGCAGTTCAATCTGCAGGAACAGCACAGAACTAGGAGGAAACCAATATAAGAGAAACAGTACAGATCCCTGCAAATGCCCACTTTTAGCAGGTGAGAAAAAGAGAGACAAAAGAGCCACCCTTCAGAAGTGAGTCCTTGTGAGTGTGAGTGACTGAGTGAGTGTGTGTGACAGAGAAAGAGAGAGAAAACATGTGTTTAGGAGAGCAGAAGGAGAAGAAAGGGAGAGCCTATCCATGGACACACAAGCAGTATTTACAACACCAGTAATTAACTTTTTATCTTTAAGTTTTTTCAATGTTTTAAAAATTCAAATTTTACACCTTGTTTTAATTTTCATACTCTAATTGTTAACATAGGTGAGCATTTTCAGCCAAGTCCACTAATTTTATTTGATCAATAACAATTTCATTTGCTACATAACCTACTTTAGCCTTGAACACATTAATTTTAATGGTAGAAAATATAACAAGTAAGAAACTTTCTAACAAAGGAAATTTGAGAAAAACAAGATATATCCTGAGAATACTGAATTGAAAAGACCAATACTAAAAATAAAATAAAGAAGCACTAAGAAGTATGATGTCTAAGGTTGTTTTAGTTAAACCACCTTTCTTTTTATCTTTTGTTTTATTTTTTAAGATCCTAATATTTATTTACTATATAATTTATTGTTAAATAATTGCAAATAAATATATTACTCTTGCTTTTTATTTTTAAATGTTTATTGTATTGATTTTAGAGAGGAAGAGAGAGAGGAGGAGTTAGCTGCTTCTGTATGTGCCCTGACCGAGGATCAAACCGGCAACTTCTGTGCTTTGGGATGATGCTCTAACCAAGTGAGCTATCCAGTGAGGGATTTAACTCTTAATTTTTAAAAACTCTAGCTTATTAGAGTTTTTAAAATACTTAGTTATTTTGTTGCAAATTTATAAAAAGTAATAAATAAATCATGAACCATAAAACAAAAAGAGAGCCCTATTTTAGGGTTTGTTCCATTCGCTTTTATTTAAAAATGACTATTTAGGCCTGACCAGTGGTGGCGCAGTGGATAAAGCGTCGACCTGAAAACCCTGAGGTCACCAGTTCAAGACCCTGCACTGGTCTGGTCAAGGCACATATGGGAGTTGATGCTTCCAGCTCCTCCCCCCTTTCTCTCTTTCTCTCTCTCTCTCTCTCTGTGTCTCTCTAAAATAAATAAATAAAATTTTAAAAATGACTATTTAGAATAGACCTAATATAGTTAGGGGTTCTATCGAACCGTAGGGGTTCGATGAGTCGGTCTCAGGGGTTCGAAGAAGCCTCTGCCGCGGAAGCCAGAATAAAGTAATACTGTAATTTGTTGTGAGTTCATGCACTTTGTTGGTTTTGTTCTTTGAGCAAGGTGATGTTCATACACGGCTCATTTTGTGCACCAGTAAAAAAAACATATAACTATGTCTTGAATTTGGGGAAAAAAATCATATTTTATTTATCAATAAAGAAGGGTTCGGTGAATGCGCATATGAAACTGGTGGGTTCGGTACCTCAGAAAAGGTTAAGAACCACTGACCTAATATTAAAAAGGGGATTTAATCAGTAATCAAAAACATCCCAGCAAACAAAACTCTAGAACCAGATGGCTTCATGATAAATTCCTCTAAACATTTAAAGAAAAATTAATAACATTCCTTCTCAAACTCTTCCAAAATATAGAAAAGGGAAAACATCCAATATTTTATGAGGCCAGCATTACACTGATAACAAAACCAAACAAGAAAGTCACAAGAAAAGAAAACTGCAAGCCAATATCCCTGATAAACAGATATGTAAAATTCCTCAACAAAATATTAACAAACTGAATTCAACAGTAAATTAAAAGAATCATATACCATGATCAAGTGGGATTTAATGCAGAGATTCAAAAATAACTCAACATCCACAAGTCAATCAATGTGGTAAACTACATAAACAAATGAAGGATAAAAATATTATCACCTCAACAAATGCAGCAAAAGATTTGACAAAATTCAACATACATTTACCATAAAAGCTCTCAATAAAGTGGGTACAGACAGAAAATACTTCACCATAATAAAGTCTATATACAAAAAGCCCACAACTAACATCATGTTCAAAAGTGAAAGTTGAAAGCTTTTCCTCCAAAATCAGGAACAAGACAAGGACGCTTACTCTCTTTCACCACATCTATTCAGCATAGTACTGGAAGTCCTAACCAGAGCAATTAGACAAGAAAATAAGCATACAATTTGGAAAGGAAGACCAAAACTGTCACTATTTGCAATGACATGCAGAAAACCTTAAAGGTGCCACCAAAGAACTGTTAAAACTAATAAATGAACTCAAAGTTGCAGGATATAAAATCAGTATAAAAAATTAGTCATATTTCTCTTCACAAATAACAAACTATCAGAAAGAGAGATTAAGAAACAATACCTGCCCTGGCCAGATAGCTCAGCTGGTTAGAGCACTGTCCAGAAGCACAGAACTTGCCAGTTCCATCCCAGTCAGGGCACATACAGGAACAGATCAATGTTCCTGTCTCTCTCTTCTTTTCTCTCTCGCTAAAATCAATAAGTAACAATTTGTTTAAAATATTTTTAAAAAGAAAGAAAGAACACAATCTGATTGCCTGACTGGTGGTGGTAGAGTAGAAATAGATCGACCTGGGACATTTGAGGTCCCAGGTTCGAAACCGTGTGGTTGCCAGCTTGAGAACAGGCTTATCCGGCTTAAGCACAGTGTCACAGGCTACAGCGTGGGATCATTGACATGATCCTGTGGTCACTGGCTTGAGCCCAAAGGTCTGGCTTGAAGCCCAAGATCACTGGCTTGAACAAGGGGTCACTAGTTCAGCTGGAGCCCTGGGGTCAAGGCATAAATGAGAAGCGACCAATGAACAACTAAAGTGCTGCAACTACAAGTTGATGCTACACATCTCTCTCCCTTCCTGTCTGTCTGCCTGTCTCTCTCTCTCTCTCTCTCTCTCTCTCTCTCTCACTGAAAAATAAAGAAAACAATTCCATTTACAATTTCACCAAAAAGAATATAATATCCAAGAATAAATTTAACCAAGGAAGTAACAGACCTGAACACTGAAAACCATGTCACTGATAAAAAAATACTGAAGAGACAGAAATGGAAAGATAGCCCATGCCCATAGATTGCAACAATTAACACCCAATGCCCAAATCCAGAGCAATCTACAGATTCAATGCAATCTTTATCAAAATTCCAAAGTAACTTTTGCAGAAGTAGAAGAAACAATACTAAGATTTTTATGAAAACACACACACACACACACACACACGCACGCACACACACACACACAAATAACCAAAGCAACCTTGAAGAAGAAGTACAAAACTAGAGGTATCATGCTTCCTGATTTCAAATTACATTAAAGAGCTTCAGTAATCAAAACAGTATGGTAGTGCCATTTTAAAAAAAGGACACATAGATCAACAGAACAGACTAGTGAGCCCAGAAAAAAGAAGTCCACATATATATATGAACATTTTATGACAAATGAGCCAAGAATTTACAAGGAGGAAAAGAAAGGCAGTTCAAAAACTAGTGCTGGAAAACCAGACAACCACATGAAACTGGATCATTCTTATGCCATATACAAAAGTTAATTCAAAATAGATTAAAGACTTGAACATAAGGCCTGAAACCATATAACTTCTAGAGGAAAATATAGGCGGTAAATCAGCCCTGCTGCTGATTTTTTGAATTTGACACCAAGAGTAAAGGCAACAAAAGCAAAAATAACAGGTGAATAGGACTACATCAAACAAAAAAGCTTCTACAAGGCAAAAAAAAAAAAAAAGCCATCAACAAAATAAAAAAGCAACCTACTAAATAGGAGAAAATATTTTCAAATTATATATCAGATATGAGATATTATCCAAAAAGAAGAAAACCTCATGCAACTCAATAGTAAAAAAGAAAAAAAATTAAAACTTGGACGGAGGATCTGAAACAATATTTTTCCAAAGAAGACATACAGATGGCCAACAAGTATATGAAAAGATGCTCAACACCACTAATCATCAGGGCAATACAAATCAAAACCACAATATCACTTCATACCTGTTAGAATGGCAATTATCAAAAAGACAAGAAATAACAAGTGTTGCCGCAAGAATGTGGGGAAAAGGAAACCTCTGTGCATTGTTGATGGAAGTGTAAATAGATACAGCCACTGTAAAAAACAACACAAAGTTTCCTCAAAAAATTAAAAATAGAACTACCATATGATCCAGCAATTCAACTCCTGCGTTCTTTTCTGAAGGAAACCAAAACACTAACTTGAAAAGATATCTGCACCCCATGTTCATTGCAGCATTATTTACAATAGCCAAGACATGGAAGCAACCTGTCTATTGAAAAGTGTATGGATAAAGAAAATGTGATAGAGAGAGAAAAATGACTGTGAGGGCATTGTGCTAAGTGAAATGAGTCATACAGAAAAAGACAAATGACATATGACCTCAATTGTATGTGGAATCTAAATAATAAAAATAAAATAAACTGAACTCATAGATACAGAGAACAGAATGGTGGTTCCCAGAGGAAAGGAGTTCAGGGTAGCCAAAGTGAATGAAAGTGGTCAAAAAGTACAAACTTCTGGTAATAAAATAAATAAATCCTGGTTACTATAATTAATACTGTGTTGTATATTTGAAAGTTGCTAAGTGAGTAAATCTTAAAAGCTCTCATTACAAGAAAAAAATTTGTAACTATATGTGTTTACAGACATTAATTAGACTATTATGCTGATCATTTGACAATATACAATACTGCGGTACTTTGAGATACGAGCAGACCAACATACAAATTTTTATTAAGATACGAGCTGCGACTCGGTTCGTATTTTTGTTCAAGATCCGAGCGAAATTCCGAGATACGAGTTGTGATTTGGGAAGCTGCCGCTAGTTGGTGTGTTGGCGCAGGGGTCCAGTGTCAGCAGCACAACACCAGCATCTCGTTCTTTCTCATGTGTTACCCGCAGAATCAAGTCGAATCTTGTGCACTGTACTTGTTCTTGCATCATTTTTGCATTTTTACTAAATTTTTTTGTGTGCTATCATGGGGCTGAAGAAAGTGAGTGTAAAGGACAGTGGTGAGAAAAAGAAGAAAATGATGTCGATAGAAGTAAAGCAAAAAATAATAGAAAAACATGAGCGTGGTGTATGAGTGATTGAACTGGCAAGGCTGTACTACCGCAATACTTCTACAATTTGTACCATCCTTAAACAAAAGGATGCCATCAAAAGCACAAATCCAGCAAAAGGAACTACAATTCTGTCCCAATTAAGAACAAATATCCATGAAGAAATGGAGAAGCTTCTGCTGGTGTGGGTGAAAGAGAAAGAGCTGGCAGGAGATACAGTGACGGACACTGTAATATGTGAAAAGGCACATATTATTTACTGCAACTTGAAGAAGAACCATCAACCTCAAAAGAGGCAGCAGAAGATACATGTAAGGCAAGTCACGGGTGGTTTGAAAATTTCAAGAAGAGATCTGGCATCCACTTGGTGGTGAGGCATGGTGAAGCTGCGAGTGCTGACGTTAAGGCAGCTGAGGAGTACATCGCATGTTTTGCTGCGCTTATCGCAAAGGAAGGCTACATCCCCCAACAAGTGTTCAACTATGACAAAACAGGATTGTTTGGGGAAAAAAACGTCCCGGAGGACTTTCATCACTGCAAAGAAGAAGCTGCCAGGCCATAAACCCATGAAGGACCGTCTGACCCTTGCATTGTGTGCAAATGCTAGTGGTGACTATAAAGTAAAGCCACTTGTAGTGTATCATTCCGAAAATCCTCGAGCCTTTAAGACTCAAAAGATTCTTAAAGAAAAACTGCAGGTTATGTGGCACACCAATGCTAGGGCATGGGTTATGCAGCAGTATTTTTTGAATGGGTAAATCTTGTCTTTGGTCCTGCAGTGAAGAAATATCTTCAAGAAAATAAACTCCTGATGAAAGCATTACTAATCCTTGATAATGCTCCAGCCCACCCGCCTGGTTTTGAAGATGACATTCTCGATGAGTTCAAATTCGTGAAAGTCCTCTACCTCCCACCCAACATGACTTCAATCTTGCAACCTATGGATCAGCAGGTCATTTCCAACTTTAGAAAGCTTTACACAAAGTACTTGTTCTGCCACTGCTTTGAGGTGACTGAGAATACAAATCTAACCCTTTGAGAGTTTTGGAAAGATCACTACAACATCATGATATGTTTACGCATTATTGACTTGGCATGGCAAGAGGTTACAAGAAGAACCTTGAACTCGGCATGGAAAAAGTTATGGCCTGATGTTATTGCAGACAGGGACTTCGAAGGATTTGAACCAGAGACCGAAACTGAGCTAGAAGCATTGGAGGAGACTGTGTCCCTCGGAAAGTCAATGGGTCTGGAGGTAGATGAGGGCATTGTAAACGAGCTCATTGAGGAACATGAAGGGGAACTATCAACTGAGGAGTTGAAGGAGCTACAGATGATGCAACATATGGAGCTTCTGCAAGAGATTAGTAGTGAGGAGGAGGTAGAGTCGGAGGAAGTGATTTCTATAAGTGAAATTAAAGACTAGCTGGCAATGTGGGGGAAGCTTTCAAGTTTCATTGAGAAGAAACACCCAGAAAAAGTTTCAACTTGTTGTGCTTCAGTACTTTTTAATGACACTTGTTTGTCACATTTCAAAAGGGAGGCAAAGCAAACCTCTTTGGATAGATTTTTTTCAAAAGTCCTGAAAGTGAAAGTGCCGAAAGTGCAGCCAAAAAGGCAAAAGCGGCTGATGATTAAATGAAAAATACATAATGTTAAGCTTAGGTTAAATTTAAAGTTAAGAGAGTGCATTTTTTTACAATTAAGTTTTTATGGTTTCATTTTAAGTAAAGAAAGTGCAGTTTTAGTTTTGTTTAAAGTAAAGAAAATGCAGTTTTAGTTAAATTTACTGTTAAGAAAGTGCAGTTTTAGTTTATGTATCTACAGTGCCTGCATCCCTTCCTCCCTCCCTCCTCCTCCACCATTCACCTCCATTAGCCACACTCGTCTGTCTCCAAGATAAGAATACAGTACTAAATAACAATTTTTTCTTTTATTTCACATATTTTGTTATGCATTGGTAAACTATACATGTGTGTTTCTTAATTAAAACCATCTTTTTTCATAATTTAGGATGGTTTGGGGATTTTTCACGGGGTTGGAACAGATTAAATCTATTTCAGTTATTTTAAATGGGAGAAATTTGTTTGATATACAAGTTGACTGACTTATGAGCTCGGTTACAGAACGAATTAAACTCATATCTCAAGGTACCACTGTATATCAAATCATTATGCAATATGCCTGAAAATAATAAAATGATATATACCAGTTATATCACAATTAAACATAACTAAAAATTATTTTTAATTCAGATATTTCTGGCTTTAATATATATCTTTTTAAAACTAATATTCTGGCTACACCACATATATCAGAAGTTTAATAGTTAACTCCCCCCCCTTTTTTTTTGAGGGAGAGAGAGAGAGACAAGGAAAGAGACAGAAACATCAAGCTGCTCTTGTATGTGCACTGACTAGGCAATTAAACTGGCTACCTCTGTGCTCCAGGATGACGCTCCAACCAACCAAGCTATCCAGCCAGGGCTTGATTTTTATTGATTTTTAGAAAGACCAAGAGAAGAAGGGAAAGAGAGTGGAGGAGAAAGGGAAGCATTTGTTGTTCCATTCAGCAATGCATATTTTGGTTGCTTCCCATGTGTGCCCTGACCAGGGATGAAACCCACAACCTTGTTGTTTCAGGAAAACATTCTTAACCAACTGAGCTAACCAGCCAAGGCCAACCCTTTTATTTCTTAAGTAACTCAAAATTAACTAAATGGAAGTGTTTTTGGAAAAATATTTTATTAGCATTTCTCTTAATAATAAACTTCATTTTCAAAGTGGTATTTCACTTAGATTATTATTGGAAGAGAAAAAGGTCCCAAACTTTTACATCCTCATAAAAATCAATGTAATTTTCTAGAAAAAGTATAGTAAAATAATAGTTCTAATCTCATTTATATCCTTTGAATCCATCATTCACTGTACACTTTTTTATAACGTAGCCAATGTACTATTTATTGAGTGTAATGATTTTTAAATAGAATTATAGCACCTGCCCTGAAAAAGCTTACATATGAAAAAATTCTAATACTAAAATATTAAGGTCCTACAACATTATGACATAAATAGTATTTTCTACAGACAAATCAGTGTGGACTCCAGAAATAATAATTAAGTAACTTTCTATGTATACAGCATGTGATATTTTAATACAAACCACCATATAACAACAAATATTACCTTTCTTCCCATTCAATATTTTTTTAATTAAGTGAGAGGCAGGGAGGCAGAGAGACAGACTCCTGCATGCTCCCCAATCAGGATCCACCCAGCAAGCCCCCTACCCTGCGATGCTCTGCCCATCTGGGGCTGCTTCTCTGTTACTTAGCAACCAAGTTATTTTAGCACCTGAGGTAAGGCCATGGAGCCATCCTCAGTGCCTGGGGCCAACTTGTTCAAATCATTGGAGCCATGGAGGCAGGAAGGGAAAAGAGAGAGAGAGAGAAGGGAGAGAAGGAGGGGTGGAGAAGCATATGGTCACTTCTCCTGTGTGCCCTGACCGGGAATCAAACCCGGGATTTCCACATGCCCGGCCAATGCTCTACCACTGAGCCAACTAGCCAGGGCCCCATTCAATAATTTCAATGTAGATTTTTGGGAGGTTATAAAATAGTAGGGAAAAATGTTAAAACTTTTAAATGGGCAAAGGAGGTTACTAACTATCCTTTCAATGGAATGCTAGCACCTTTGAAGGTTGCTTGGTTCAACAGGGTGTGGGACTTGCTTTGGTCTGCCTGGGCTGTATCACAGCTCTGCGGGAAAGTTAACTTGTAGAAAACTCATACTACAAATAATTTCTGTCCATAAAAATGCAAACTGTGTCCAGTGGAACTGAAGAGATTTGTCAGTCTTATCTCCATCTGCATCAATTTTAGCATGGTTGATCTTTAACAGTTATGGTACTTTGAATTCTTTGAATCACTTGTAACACTTGAATGACTCCTTCATTAATTACTGAGTGCAATGTCTTTGGTGTGTGCTTATTTGTAGGAGAGTCGTGATTATATCTTCTTCTAAACTTGATCCTTCGGTAAAATTAATACAGACTGATCCCGATGCTTCGTCAGAGAGCTCACAGTACAGGGAAGGAGATAAATACAGTCACAGCCAACTAGAATGACATTAAGTATCACAATAGATATATAAATAACATATGAGAGGTAAAATAAAACCACTTTCTATCTGGAAGATTTAAGAAAGCCTTACATCTTAAGTCACAATTATATAATAAGGCAAGGATCAAGAAACGAGGGCCTACCCAACCCACCACCTGTTTCTGTATAGCTCATGAGCTCAAGTAATTTTTACATTTTTAAATGCTTGAAGGAAAATATCAAAAGAAGTGTGATTATCTAATAATATGTAAAAATTATATGGCATTCAAATATCAGTGTCCATAAAATAACATTTTATTGGAACACAGCCACACTCATTTACATATTAACTATGGCTGCATTAAAATGACAGAGTTCAGTAGCTGTGAGAGACCTTATGAGGCACTCTCATCAATTCACTGACTGTTCAGCACACTATCAACTACAGTATTACATTATAATTCAAGAGCGTTTCAATTTCCACAGGTATCACCATACCACATTTTTTAAATCACCAGTTTATACAGATCATGTAAAAATAAGCAAATAAGAGATAAGTGGCTTTGTCATGCTTTTTAAGGCACAAAAGAGTATGGGTTTTGCCTGACCAGGCGGTGGCGCAGTGGATAGAGCGTCAGACTGGGATGCGGAAGACCCGGGTTCGAGACCCCGAGGTCGCCAGCTTGGCAGCGGGCCCATCTGGCTTGAGCAAAAAGCTTATCAGCTTGGACCCAAGGTCGCTGGCTCCAGCAAGGGTTGCTCGATCTGCTGAAGTCCTGCGGTCAAGGCACATGTGAGAAAGCAATCAATAAACAACTATGGTGTCGCAAGGGCAATGAGAAACTAATGATTGATGCTTCTCACCCCTCTCCGTTCCTGTCTGTCTGTCCCTATCTATCCCTCTCTCTGACTCTCTCTCTCTCTGTCCTTGGAAAAAAAGAAAAAAGAGTATGGGTTTTGTTACAAATTAGATGATAAAACATTGTGTTCATTATGCAGTACACTACAGTTGTGCTAAAAGAACAGAATATACATCAATATTATCAAACTCTGCACTCATCACAACATTCTCAACTCACAGGAAAGCGACAGTCTGAAAAATTCAAAAATTCCTATATCATCACACAGAATTTCTTCACAGAAATAGGGACAAGATTGCATCCAAAGTAAATATTCAGGTACATCACTGGTTAGCCACACAAGGAAAGTCATTTACCCTTTACCACTGGTGAGTCAATTAAATTGTGTTTAACTATAGCAGCCAAAGAAATGCATCCAGAAGAAACAAACAGTTTAAGCCAATTAGCCTTTCAGTGAGAACAGTTGCTTGAAGAGTTGAGGTTATTGGCAGTAAAATGAATAGTAAATTAAAAAACAAGGCAAATGATTTCAATGGGTTTTCCTTGACTCTTGATGCATCAAAGGATGTAATTAATATTGCTCAGTTGTTGAGTCAATGAGTAGTTTATAGAGTGGCTCAGTCTGCATGGGGCAACTACAGGTGATATAATTCTTAAATAAACTCAGCAAACAGTAATTCAGTACAAACTGAAGTGTAATTTACTAAGATACATTATAACTGATTTTGGCAAAAAAAAATAAAGAAACGTATTAAGCAGAAAAAGCCTTGGGCATACTTTCAACCTCTTGTTACTGAACACTAAATGGCTTTTGTAATTGGTTTTTGCTCCAAATTGGTGCTATTTCTTAATGAATTTTACCTAAATTACAAGGCAAGGCATAGCTTATATGAGAAACTTACGCTGGGATAACACTGTCAAAATCCCAAGTAATTATGAGCAGCTATAGATACTTCCCATTATCAGACATTAAAACAGGAGAGGAGCTCTCCATCACCACATAAGTTTGCAGTGAATACATTTTCCAACCTCAAACTACTACAGTCCCAGCAGATTTTTTCAGACCACAATACAAATGCAAAATAAGTTCCTATATTGCAAAATCCATTTAACTATGTATGCAACTGAGGAGTTTTCATTTAACCTTTGATTTTAAGTTTGCAATGTTATGCTAAAAGGCAAATATTAAAAGTCTAATAGAATTCTGAAAATGCCTTGTAAGCACTGAATATGCTCAATGAATATCACTACGCTCACAAATTGCTGTCAGTATTTGGCAGTACATATCTGAGTAGAAACATTTTCAAAAATGAAACACATAATATTTTATTACAGATCAGCATGGACAGATGAACATTTGTATTCAATTTTAATTATAAGAAATACTATTAACTACAATTAAATAAATGTTACTTTCCACCAAAAGATTTCATTGTTCTTATTAAGAGTCCTGAATTACAGTCATAATAATTAAATGGGTATTTCAAACGTAGGAGGAAAACTGCACTGCATAGAATTTTTCTACCTAATGCCCCAACAGAAACTGCTTTTCAGCATCTCACTAAATGTAAATTCCATTCTTCAGGTTAATCAAGCCAAAAATCTTAAAAGTCATACTTGATTCCTCTTTATCTTCCTTTCTATATCCCATTCATCAGCAAAAACAGTAGTCTTTAGCTGATACATATAAAATATAAAAAGATATATAAAAATATGGATTTTTATATCCATATTTTTCTGAATATAAAACAAAATCCAGAATCTAACCATTTTTTACCATATCCACCATCCGGGTTCAAGCTATCATCACTGCTCACCTATTACAGCAGTCTTCTAATCGGTCTCCTTATTTCTTCTTCTACTTCCCCATTGCGCCCATTCACAACAACCAGCGACTCCGTTTAAAATTTTAAGCCAAATTATGTCACTTCCCAGTCAAAAATCCTACAGTGGTTTCCCATCTCGCTCAGCATAAAAAACCAAAAGTCCTTATAATTCACTACAAGAAACTACATGACGTGCTCTCCACCCACCCAAACCACTTGTCTGACTCTCATCTTCTTCTACTTACCCCTGGCTCCATTTCAGCCACATGTCCTTTTTCTGTTTTTTTCCCAACTTTTTTAATCCTATGTCACAGACTTTAACTTGTTCTTCCACTGCCTAAAATGCTGTTCCCAGATAAATCACTTCCGGCCATGTCCGACCACCCAATATCACTAGCAACTCTCCCTTCCCTTCACTCTGTGCACACTCGGTAACCCTACTGCTCTGCATTAATTTTCTTCTACAGCATGCAACACCACTTGATATTATATATTTAATAATTGCTTTTCCTTCTACTCCATTAAAGCATAAGCTCCATGAACACAGGAAATTGTGTATTTTAATCAGGGTTCTACCCACAAGAGTCTAAAAACAGTGCCCAGAATATATTATTTGCTCAATAGCTCCTCGATAAGCAAAGAAAACAAAAATATTATTTTCTGTAAGTAATGCTTCTCTAGTTTCTTTTCCTTATGTAAATAAAATATACATATATACATATTCATAAAACTGGTTTACCATTGCACTAAGTGTTTCTTCCCAATCGGGCCGCTCTCGAGGGTGAACGTTTCTGTGCAGTTCTGGAACAAAATCATCCTCTTCAGAATGTACTGAGGACTTCATCTTCCTAGGAACCAAAACATAAAAGACTTTGATAAGAATTTATACATCCATAAAAAATTTCCAACAACCACAATTCGAAGAACAGAAAGTTATGTAAGATTTAAAGTCTGGTTAAAAGAACTTTGGTGGCTAGTATTGTTCCTCCATTTCTACTCTAGTTCTCAGATATCTTTCCTGATATACCAAACACCAGTTCTTATTCCAAGACACAAAATTAAGGTTTATAACTAGTTAATATTTATTGTCTGTGGTGATCATTATATAAGGTCTAATATTATCAGTTCAACACTGTTGGAACCTTGAAAAGATTCGAAACAGCCATCAATATTTGCAGAACTCTTCCAAACATCAGAAAAACTCCAGGATTAAGGAAGAAATATGGCACTTCTGTTTCCCATTCTTGGAGGACAGTGTATTAGACTAGCACTCTCAAGAACAAGTTATGAATATTAGACAAGTATATAAAACTGCTTGTCAGAAGGTGCAGGAAAGCAATCAATACGAACAGAATTTCTGGGACTGCATTCTCTGAGAGAAGAAAACCCATGAAGCAAATTTCATATTTAATCATTCTTCTTGTAAACTAGACTTTACATTCAATGATGGAAAATAGAGGCCAAGCATCATACTGTAGTCTAACTAGGCTGAAGAGGCAGAAGTTGGATGTTGGATATGCCAAAACAGGTTGGGATTCAGGGTTAAAAGAAAAATGCCACCCCAGCCCTGGCCAGAAAGTTCAGTTGATTAGAACATTGTCCTGAAGCACAGAGGTTGTCAGTTTGATCGCTGGTCAGGGCATATACAGGAACAGATCAATGCTCTCTCTAAAATCAATGAAATAAACATTTTAAAAAATATTTTTAAAAAATGCCATCCCCTAAAAGACCTGTAGAAGATTAGTCCAAAAATCCACATGGAAATTCCCCTAAAATTGTTAACTGATTCCTTAGCTTGCAAGAATGTAGGACAAGATGCCAATGCCAGGAAAACTATCAGAAAACAGCTGATGTGGAAATTAACAGGCGAAGCAGCTATTTCACAGCCTAGCCATGCTGAGGACACGAAGGCTGGCAAGCAAGCACTGCCCAACATGGAGGGGCGCTGGGTGAACAAACAAACACCTGCACTCTCCGCTAAGAAGAGGAAAACAGGTACAGAATATGTAAAACACAACAGACTTGGTAAAAGGTCGTAAATATGTGTAAACTAGCAACTCAGAAATAAGTAATATGATGAAAGAGAGAACAGAACAAAAGCAGTATTTGGAAAATAATGGCTAAAAACTTTTCAAAACTGATGAAAGCTATTGAACTACAGATTGAAGAAGTCTTCTGGCAAGATTATTTTTTAAAAACCTAGGTATATTATACTTATACTACTACTAAAAAATAATAAATTATTAAAAACTGAGAATAAAAAACCATGTTGATTTCAAAGGATCAATAATAAAAATGTGATAGAACATTTCAATAAAAATGAGAAGATAATGAAGTAAATTTTCAGCTCAATAAGAGGAAAAGATACTGCCAACCTAGAATTCTCTTCTTCACAAAACCATCCATTTAAAAAGCAGGTAAAATACATTATTTTCAAACAAAAGATGAAAGATTTGTTACCAGATCACTTGCAAAACAACACAAAAAATAATGCTCTTCCCACCAAAAGAAACTGATGTTAGAACTACCAAAATGAACAAAGAGTACAATAAAGGACAAAATGTAGGAAGTATAAAGTAAAATTTTGATGTAAAAACTAATGTACACATGAAAATCACATCCTATGAGGTTTATAATAAACATAAAGCACAGAGGATAGGGAAAATGCATACAAACAGTTCAGGAGTCCTCTATTGGTTTGGAAGTGAAATAAGTACAATTTTAAAAGAATGGAGTAAGTGCGCCTGACCAGGTGGTTGCCCCAGTGGATAGGGCATTGGCCTGGGATGCTGAGGACCCAGGTCTGAAACACTGAGGTCACCAGCTTGAGTGTAGGATCGCCAGCTTGAGTGTGGCGATCATAGACATGACCCCATGGTCACTGGCTTGAGCCCAAAGGTCGCTGGCTTGAAGCCCAAGGTCGCTGGCTTGAGCAAGGAGTCACTGGCTTGGCTGGAGCACCCCCTCACCTCACACCCTGGTCAAGGCATATATGAGAAAGCAATCAATTAACAACTTAGGTGCCGCAACTACGAGTTCAGGCTTCTCATCTCTCTTCCCTTACAGTCTGGCCCTGTCTGCCTGTCTGTCTCTCTTACTCACTTAAAAAAAATGTAGTAAGTCAAAGATAAAAGTTGCAATTTCTATAGTAATCACTGAAATAATAATAAATAAGTGTACAGTATAACTAAAAAGCTGACAGAGAAGAAAATTTTGAAAAATAATACATACTTGACTAACCCAAAAGAAATCAGAAAAGAATAAAGACACAAAGAAAAAACAAGGCAAATAAAAATATCAAGACAGTAAACTACCATCCAAGTATATTATTATAATTTTTTAAGTGAATGGACTAGTAGGCAAGCATGTGGAGAAACTGGTATTGCTAGTAGAAATTTAAATGTTGTAGCTGCTACAGAAAACAGTTTGCCAGTTTCTCAAAATGTTAAATATACAAATATCATAAGATCCAGCAATTCCATTCCTAGATATTTAACAAAGATAAATAAACTAATATATCCACCAATAACTTGTACATGACTGTTCAGACCAATATTATTCATCATAATAGCCAAAACGTAGAAACAACCAAAATGCCCATCAACCAAAAATGAAAAAGCAAAATGTACCAGCTCCATAAGTTATTCCTAAATAAAAATGAAATAAAAGTTTATCGGCAATTGTTATACATTATTTTGAAAGGTATAAAACTCATATTATTATTGTGTCACGTAACAATGAATCAACTCCATAAACATTTAATATCTATATCTAGTTATACAATTGACTCTGTTGTTCTCTTTAAATTATGGACAGATCTTACCTTTAAAGTGATTAATTACAGTTTCACCTAAGAGAAGTGACACAGTGTTAACACTGCCACCCACACAACCTGAAGAATCTATCTGCATTTACAAGAGTTTTCTGTAAAATATCTCCAAATTTGAATCTGGATTATTTTTAATGAAAAAGAAAAACAGAAAAGATAAAAAAAACCACTTTCTTCAAAAGATGGGGACCAGCCTTACCATATTACTATTTCCATCATTCAAACTTATTTAAAACTTTGATATATACTCATTTTATTTTTGTACGAAATTCATGTTCATAACTTATGAAAAATTAGTTATGTGTTAAAATTCCACAGAGAAGTCCAAGTGGCATAATGCCTGAGATATGTACCCTATGGGACTGCTTTATCCCAGGCATATATTTTCTTGACCCCTGGAGGGAATTCTAAGAAGCAACAGAATTTTACCCTTCTTTTATTCCCCTAGTCTTTGTTTTTTTATTTTTTCTGATTCTTGACCAAATTTGGTTCTGATTCTGCAACACTATTGAAATGGGAATGGCTGGGAAGAGTTTTTTTATGGTCTGACCAGGTAGTGACACCTCGCAGCTTCAGTTTTACAACTTTAGCCATGTCTGAAATAATCAGAAAACACCAGACTTTGGATATCTCAAAGAGCTGTTCTCACCAGTGGAACTGAGACATTCTGACTGACAAGCCAATTCTCTGTTGCTTCTGACAGAGAATAGATGCCTGTCTCTGTTTTGGGACAACACTCTAACTGACTGAGCTAACCAGCCAGTACCTCTTTTAAAAATTTTTATGGTTTCGTTTAACATACTTATATCTTTGGTCATTAGGAATTATCCTTGATATGAAGTAGAACTCGAATTTTATCTTCTACAGATGTGTATCCAGTTTCCCACAAAGTATTTATTGAATAGTACATTTGTCCCATCGGTTTTCAGGAAGACATCTCTACCAAATCTAAATATTTCTATGTGCTTGAGTATATTTCTAGGCTTCCCATTCTACTGCATTATGCTTTCTGTTCATGACAATACTACAAGGCTTTCATTACTGAAACTTTTGAAGTATAATTATCTTTCCTCCCACAAAAACTTTCTTGACTAGGTTATTAAGCCAAGGTTAATTTATTTCAAGATCAATTTACGCAAATATTTTAAACCTACTGTTGAAACATACCATTCAGAATAAAACATTCCCTTCAAAAATATCACTGCCGATTCACAATGCACCCAGTCACCTAAGAGCACTCATTAAGAGATACAAAATTAATAGTATCTATGTTTTTATGCCTGCTAACACAACATTCCTCCTGTAGCCCACAGATCAAGGAGTAAATCTGACTTCAAAGTCTTACTATTTAAGAAATACATTTCATAAGGCTATAGCTGCCACAGATTGTGATTCCTCTGATGGATCTAGGCAAAATAAATTGAAAACCTTTTGGAAAGGATTCACCATTCTAGACACCATTAAGAAAATTCATGATTCATGGGAAGAGGTAAAAATATCAACTTCATGAATGACTTTGAGGGGTTCAGGCTTCTTTTCACCACAGATGGGATAGAAAGAGCAAGAAAATTATAATAAAAAGTGGAACCTGAAGATGTAACTGAATTGCTACAATCTCACAATAAAACCTGAATAGATGAGCAAAAAAAGTAGTTTCTTGAGATGGAATCTGCCCTTAGTGACAATGCTGTGAAAACTGTCAAAGCAGCAACAAAGGACTTAGAATATTACATAAACTTAGTTGCCAAAGCAGCAGCATGGTTTGAGACAACCAACTCCTATTTTGAAAGAAGTTCTACTGTGAGTAAAATGTTATCAAACAGCATCACATCCTCCAGAGAAATCATTCATGAAGGAAGAGTCAATCACTACAGCAAACTGCACTGTCACCTTATTTTAACAAATTGCCACAGCCAGCTCAGCCTTCATCAACCACCACCCTCATCAGCCAGCAGCCATCAACATGGAGGCAAGGACCCTTCACCAGCAAAGAGAGTACAACTTGCTAAAGGCTCAGATGATAAGTAGCATTTTTTTTACAATTAAAGCATCTTTATTTTTGTTATTTTTATTTTTTCCCTTTTTCCTGAATTTATTGGCAGCCCAAGTGTCCATTAGATGAGTGAATAAAAAGGCTGTGCTATATTTACACAATGGAATACTACTCAGCCCCCAAAAAGGAAATCTTACCCTTTGTAGCAGCATGGATGGACCTGGTGGTAATTATGCTAAGTGAAATAAGCCAGTCAGAGAATAACAAATACCATATGATTCCACTCATATGTGGAATCTCACAAACAAAATGAACTAACAAGCAAAATAGAAACAATGAGGGATTTATAACTAAGACACGTGCACTGATTTTTTAGACATGCTAGTGTGCACTTAACAGACTACAGGATACTGTAAACATAACTTTTATATACACTAGGAAACCAAAAAAGTCATGTGACTAGCTTTAGTGCGATATTCACTTTATTGTAGTGGTCTGGAAATGAGCCAGTATCTCCAAGTTATGCCTGTATAATTAAATCTGAATGACAAAAAATATATATTAAATAATGTCAACAAAAAACTAGAATTGGGGTGAGGAAGAATGGTGAAAAAAATAAAGAGTGCCTAACCCTGGCTGGTTGGCTCAATGGTAGAGCTTTGGCCTGGCATGTGGAAGTCCTGGGGTCGATTCCTGGTCAGAGCACACAGGAGAAGCATCCATCTGCTTCTCTACCTTTCCCCCTCCTCCTTCTCTCTCTCTCCCTTCCCCTCCTGCAGCCATGGCTCAATGGTTTGAGCAAGCTGGCCTCCGGTGCTGAGGATGGCTCCATGGCCTCACCTCAGGTGCTGAGAAGGCTTGGTTGCTAAGCAATGGAGCAGTGGCCACAGATGGGCAGAGCATCACTGGGTAGGGGGCTCGCCAGGTGGATCCTAGTTGAGGTGCATGTGGGAGTCTGTTTCTCCGCGTCCCTACCTCTAACTTCACTAAAAAATAAAGTAAAAATAAAAATAAAAAAATTATAAAGAGTAACTGAAGTCTCTCATTCAGGGAGAAGGAAATTGAGAGAAAAAGGAAGTAAAAGTATTCTGAAGATATTAAGAAGAAGAGAAATAGAGAAAAAAAGGTGGAGCCATAGTAGGAAAAAAACAGCACACCTGGGTAGAGGATATTATTTGACTTTTCAAATAATAATAGAGGAAACACATGTATAAATATGTGAGCATGGACAGGGACACTAATCATTAATGGACAATAAAAGTATAGGAGAGCTTTGGGCCTGGGCCAGTTGGCACAGTGGATAGAGCATCAGCCTGGCAAGCAGACATCCCAGGTTCAATCCCCAGTCACGTAACACATGCAAAGTGACCACGTTTCTCTTCCCCTCCCTCTACCTCTTCTCTCTTTCTTCTCCTCTCACAGCCAGTGCCTCAATTGGTTCAAGCATCAGCCCTGGGCACTGAAGATAGCTCAGTTGATTTGAGCATCAACCCCAGATGGGGGTTGCAGGATAGATTCCAGTCGGGACACATGCAGGAGTCTGTCTCTTCAGCTCCGCTCCTTTTACTTAAAATATATATATATATATATATATATATATATATATATATATATATATATATATATATATATCAGAACTTCCAAAATTAAATAGCTAGAAAGGTTTTGCTTGTTCTTATTATAATCCTGCTAGGCTAGTCACATGATATATTTTTTTAAAGGAAACTGACTATGTTATATTCATAAGCAGAACTTTAAATGTTTCAGAATTCTTTACTTACTAAGTTTTAACATACAAATAACTGTTCTAAGCTGGTTTAATGTTTAAGTTGAACACAAATTTTAAGAAACAATATGTTTTTAAATTTTTAATGGTACATAAAAATAGGTCAGAATTTTTATACAGTTTTATGTAGTTTCTGTGCTCTTAGTCCCTTCTTGATCATCAAAAACCTTAGACAGATAGATATAAGAAAGGCTCGGCCTGGATTCCACTGCAAAGAGTTTAATGGCTGAAATAGCAAGAAAGTCTTGTGCTGGCATGCCTCGTGATCAAGACAGATTCATTTCACAGATAGACAGTCAGGCTATTGGCTATACTCCAGCATGGCATAGAATTTCCTGAAATTCAGCAATGTTCACATCAGACTCTGCTGATTAGATTAAACTTATTATTGTTACACTGGTAGGATTATGTTAGGTGAAAGTTATGTTTAATATTAAAAGAATATGTGAGAGGTTAACCCATACATTCCAGAACACACATAAAAGGTTAAAAAGTAATATAATCTTTTTTTTAACAAAATTCACATCTTTTTTGATATTGTACATAACAGATTATTAATGATGAGATACCTATGAGAAGTCATAAAGTATAATAAAGTAGGTCTGGCTATGATATTGGTATATATGTCAATGGTTAATTGTTAATGCTACCTCTCTATCTTTTGAGGTTCATTAAAATTGATTGAGATTCCCCAAATCAAGAATTTCTAAAGAAGCCTGACCAGGTGGTGGTGCAATGGAAGGAGCGTCACAATGGGATGCAGAGGACGCAGGTTCGAAACCCCAAGGTTGCCAGCTTGAGAGCAGGCTCATCAGCTTGAGCACAGGGTTACTGGCTTGAGTGTGGAATCATAGACATGGCCCCATGGTCACTAGCTTGAGCCCAAAAGTCACTGGCTTGAAGCCCAAGGTCGCTGGCTTGAACCCAAGGTCACTGGTTTGAACCAGGGGTCACTTGTTCTGCTGGAGCCTCCCAGTCAAGGCACATATGAAAAAGCAATCAATGAAAAACTAAGGTGCCACAACAAAGACTTGATGTTTCTCATCTCTTACCCTTCCTGTCTGTCTGTCCCTATCTGTCCCTCTCTCTATATTACAATAAAAAAAAAGAATTTCTAAAGACAAAGGAGGAATCATGGTATTAAAAGGAAGAAATAGTGAGATAACTGCATGGGCTTACAGTAGAATTTAGCCATTAAAGTAAATTGTCCTAATGTGATTAGAAACAAGAATGAGAATATAATAACATATTCCAAGCCCTTGTTACTCATTTGGATTGATGCAACATCTTCTAAATCATGGCATCATTTTAAATAAGGCAGAGCATGAATAAAGCAACCATAAAACCAATCCAGTGCCAGAACTAAAGTGTGTCCGGTAAAGTCATGATGCACTTTTGACCAATCACACGGTCAAAAGTGCACCATGACTTTTATAGACACACTGTATATTAGCCTTGGGATGCTAAAACCAATATGTTCATTAAATCATCTAGTTTAACTAAAGTCAGAAGTTTTTCATCTAATTTAAAATCAACTGTCTAACAATGAAGACAGAAGGGAAGATCTGATTGAGAGATTTGGGCATCTGCAGACTCTATTGATTTTAAAGATATACAAGTCCTAAAAGTGTGGTTCAATTATGCACTATATCATCTCTGTAACTGTTTCAAACTACTATATATGTCATACTTGCCAAGCTACGTTATCTGCCAATACTATAATGTTAGAGAAGACTAAGAAAGATTAAGCATTGCTACCCTCAAATGCCAAAGAACTAGAAACTTTCATAATTGTAAGTCAGTAATAATTTCTAGGTTATGTAGAGGTCATATCTTTTAAAGGTCACATTACAGTATACATCAATTCACTTTTATATTGGTTAAATAATCTATACATCACAGGGGCTCAAAAAACTCCTCAGAAAAGGAATTGCAGAACTGAAATTATCAGTGGTAGCACAGTGGGTAAAGAGTTGACCTGAGACAATGAGGACCCAGGTTCAAAACCCTGAGGTAACCAGCCTGAGTGAGGGGTTGCTGGTTCGAGCATGGAATCATAGACATGATCCAATGTTGTCTAGCTTGAGCCCAAGGTTGTTGGCTTGAGCAAGGGATCACTGGCTCAACTGCAGCCCCTGGTCAAGCCATGTATGAGAAGCAATCAATAAACAAATATAGTGACCCAACTATGACTTGATGCTTCTCACCTCTTTTCCTTCCTCTCTCTCTCAGAAAAAAAAAAAAAATTGAAATTATCAGCTACAGCCTCTAAAAGTTATTTCTTACCAGAGAAAACACTTAGCAGCAGATATATCAAAAATCTTTTAGGTAACTAGTCTTTCACTTATAACATCAGTTATATTTGAGTTCAAAATTTTGCTCTACTATATTCTGACAATATATTCAATAAGTTTTGTGAACAATAATTTCTTCACCTGGAAAAAAGGAAAAATAAGACTTACTATGTAGGACTGACATGCTGTATATAACATGTTTGGCTTAGTATACTGCATAAAATAACTCCCAAATGAAATTTTAAAAAAATTAAAATATTTGTTTTACCTTTTCTGCCTCACATTCCCCATCTGGTTTACAGAAGGGTTATTCTAATAATCCCTATTAGACTATTCTATTCTAAGGAACTCTATTCAGTCCAAGAACTATTATACCATAATCCTATGGTAGAAATTAACTTCATTCTACAAATTAGAAATCAAAAAATTAGAGATCTGCAACTCAATGGTAGACACATGTGAACTACTGCCATGAAAGATACTGGGCAACTTCTTATAGTGCTAGATTGTAAGAAAAAGTATCCTGTTCTCCAACAAGTCCAAAAATAAATGCTAGTCCAAAAGCTACCAAACATTAACGCCTGTCTGAGTACTTCCTTCTATAGCTGATAATAGGGGAAGCACCAGAACCTACATTTTAGATGCAGTATGACTTCATTCTTTTAGCCATGGTGCTTCAAGTGACATAATGCTATTCGTTTTATTTTTCTTTCTTTCTTTCTTTTTTAAATTTAAGTGAGAGGAGGAAAGATAGTGAGACAGACTCATGCATGAACCCTGACCAGAATCCATCCAGCAACCCTCATCTGGGGCCAATTCTCTGCCTATCTGAGACCATCCTTGCAACCCAGCTATTGTCAGCACTCAGGGCCAACGCACTCGAACCAATCGAGCCATGAGTATGGAAGAGGAACAGAGAGGGGCAGGGGGAGGAAGGACGAGAGGTGAAGAAGCAGATGGTTGCTTCTTCTGGTTGCTGACAAGGAATCAAACCTGGGGCTTCCACACAATGAATCAACGCTCTACCACTGAGTCAACTGGCCAGGGCCGACATAATGCTATTCTTTAAGAATGAATTAAAAACCTAGCTTAGAAGCTATCACAGAAAAGAAAGAGTGCACAATTTTTTGCCCTCTGTGTATTATGTGTATGTATATGAGTGGAAATTAGCTAGAATGTAATCAATAATTACAGTCTGCTTTAATGTGCATTAGCACAGACTTTTCTGTGTTTTTTTCTTATTATTAACTTGGTTTTACCAAAACAACTCTCATATATAACAGCAAGTCTACTATTTAATTCTCCTAAGGTTATAGCTACAACTCCTACTACCCAACCCTTCACCTTTGATGCCCACGCGCACATTGTTTCGGTGAGGCACTTCAGCTGGAACAGAGCCCTGCCTGTTGTGAAAGCAGCCTGGTGCCCCATGTCCTCATGTCTTACTGCGGAATAGGTGAGACACACTCCATGAAATATGTGTACCAATCTCCTGGTCTCTTTGCTGCTTTTTAAATAAGATAAGACCAAATCTCCCAGACATAACTGGTTTGGGAAAATGATGATTATATTCAGACATTAAACAGCATTGTAACCAGGACAAATACACCAATGAAATAATACTTTCCTAAAAGAATGCATACAGTACCTCAGTTTTTCAGGATGAAAAAGCTGTCACTTAGTCCTGATGAAAGGAGAAGCTCAATCTTATGCAGTTTTGCTTCTAAATTTAACTGTCAGAGGAAAAGCCCAGGAAGGCTCTTGCTGCCGAACAAGTTAATCGAGTATCACAGTATCACATCTATTACAATGAAGTGTGGGTTGTTTCTTCCTTTGACAAATACCCCAAAATAACTTCTACGGTTTTAATTCCAGTTTAAATACAAACAAAATAAATACTTTATTACTACAAATTGTTCATGAGACTGACCACACTGAAAACTAAGAAATATGAGTCACATCAGCACACTTTGGGAGAAACGTGGTTTATTCAAAAAAAGAAAGGCTAAATAAAATTATGCAGAGAATGAGAGCTAGCACAGACTTTCATATGCTAACAAAATAGTTCCTTTGAACATTAAATTATTCTTGAAAATTTAAACCATACTTCTTAATGATTTTAACCACTGATTAGAAAATCTAGTGTGAGTCACCAAGAGAGAGTTCCTAACAGTCAGTCCCTTTTGCCATTTAACCTGGACTTCAAAAATAAAATCTGTGAATAAAATACCCTTTACCTTGAGAAAGGGAAACACTCTTTTTGAAAATTAAACATAGAGAAAAGATCCGATGAAAATAATGGTATGTTCACCTACTCAATTACTAACAGATAAAATTATGAAAGATGTTTAATTGCCTATGTGGGTGGCAGTGATAATATGTATGACAAATTTCTTCAAGAGATTTTGTTAATGCTTCAAAAAAAAATCAAACACTATTTGGAAAAGCCAAAATAGAGCTTCCCAAAATCTGTAACAATATAATTAAGATATTCCCCACAAGCTGGGTAGGACCTCTTTCCTCACCAACACCACTGAACTTTGAGAACTACTTATCAGGAAGCATTCTCTAAAAACTCCAATCATAAAGTTACAGCTAAAGATTCAAAACCAAAGAAGACTGACAGGGTGGGAGAGGGGGCTGAGCTACAAGGTCAGAGGTGAGAGTAAGGATCAACGCCATGAAATAATAAATTTGTGCTTAATCAAAATGTTTCATACACATGAATAAGGCAACAAAAACACACATACAAAAACATTCTAAGAAAAGCAGAAGGAAAAACCTATTATATTCAAATTCAGATTAAATCTATCAGATACAAATCAGGTATAGGAAGGGGTAGTAGTTCACTATAAGTCTCTACTTGAAATTCCTGAAATGCCACTACAAAACCTGTCTAACACCTTCTCTTCCTGGTGTTCTAACAAGTCATTTAGACTACATTTTACAAGCTCAGGGCAAGCTGTGGAATGAAGAGCGCTAAATACAACTAGAAACCTGTCCTCTTCAGCGCCAAACCTCCCCCAAGAGAAAGGGAAGTCTCACAGGAAAAGAGATTAAATACACAGAAGATGGGAAGAAGGTGGTGGGAGTGAGTAAAGACACAAAGGTGAGAGAGAGAAAACTGGGAACTTCATAATTACCTGAAATTTTCTTTCCCTTCTCTCACTTCACTGTTAGTCACCAGGGTGATAACTTCAGAATCCAACCAAAAGACAGTGTCATCTCCTAACGTGCTGCTCTCACTTTCGGTCTCCATCTTATAATCAAAACTTTAAACCTCAAGGCATGGAATAAAGAACAGCGACATTCAGGATGTTCAGCTCTACTTATGTACACTCAGGTGTGTGGCCGATAGCCCAGTGATAGGTGATCATGCTGGGCCAGTCTATTACGTACTAGTTTAATTACAGTTGGGGTAAAGACAGGAAATCACATACAGCATACTCACTGCATCTGACAGCTACACCTGTGACATCCAGACCCCTCCCACTGCCTGAGGCTCTGTGACCTACATAACTAAATGCAGAACCCAAATGAAGGTGATTTCTCAGTAATTATTTATTATTTGTTTAACCACAATTTTCCTCTTCTCAAAGTATCCAGTTAAGTTGAAAATGGATGTTTTCAAAAATGCCAGCTTTTCTTATTTATATCCTTTGGCTATTTCAGGCTTAATAAAAATAAACAGAAAACTAGAGAAGATAACACTGTATGTAAACTTCTCTGTGGACAACCACCATGAGAGACATAGTTATACACCTCAGAGTTAAGGAGGATCACAATTTATGGAGAAGATAAGCCTAGGGACCTGCCCAACTTCATGTCTTCTAATATTACATGCCCACCTTTCCCTCCCCTATGTAGTAATTGCCATATACACCTTTGCTCAGGTATGTATATGTATCCAAAATAGGACATTCACAGCCAGGCTTGTCCACAGCCTTAAAAAATATCCTAAATTAAAAGATGCTGAATATTATATCAAATACAAAGCATGTACCATTTTTACACATACTTTACACTACACACATCAATAGTAGCAATAAAATGTCTGGGGACTGAGCAAAAGTATGGCATCCATACCATTTGCAACAACACAACTGTTACTTACAGAGCAACCATGTTGGCACCATCCACTGACATGTCAGATATTCACAGGTATCTCTGCCTTTTAACTGAGCAGCAGCAACTCCTGAGCCCTGGGTACCTATTAAATCTGACCAGGTAAAAAAAAAAAATTTTTTTAAGAGATATCCTTCAATTTCCATACTTGAAAATAAGGGAAATGAACCTTGTAGCTGACATTATTTATGGTACTTATTTTCCATCCTACAAAATTATAACTTATATAATGTGTTACTGTTTTAATCTTGCTACTTCTATATAATTTTAGTGTACTGACTGTGGTCATTAAATATATTTCTACTAGAAGCCAAAATTCCTTGTCAGGCACAGGAATACATTTAGAAAATAAACAGTTCTTGACAGCAAATTTGGAAAATATTCCTAAACAATTTACACAAAGGTATCTTGCAAACTAGTCCAATAATTTCCCCTCAAGACAAATGCATAGCATATTTTGGCCTGAATAATCATTTTTTTAAATTTATTGAGATCACTCTATGCCATAAATCCCGTATCATATTCGAAAGATTCTGAAGAGGTAGAATTTGATCCCTCCTTCATGCCATCCATCAAAATTCATTCCCAACGGATCAAAGATTGAAATGTAAAAATAAAACTGTAGGGTGATTAGCAATGGGGTGGTCAAGTGGGAAATCAGAGCCCCAGTCTTTGTCTGGGATCGCCCACGTTGCCAGGCACGCGGAAACTATACTTCCCATAAACCTTTGGGAAAAAAGCAACTGTCCGTCAGCCAGTGAGATTTCACTACATCATATTAGCTAGACGACCCCAGGAGGACCCATTTCAAAATCTGGCGCCAGGTGGTCCCCGGCGTGAGATTCCTGGCATTCATCTCCCATGCCAGTGAGTCCTGACTGAGAAACGCTCTGTACCAAATAAAGCCTCAATAATTAAGACTTAATAACTACACTGATTTTATTCTTTCTCGGCAGGGAAAATACCTTACAAAAACACTAAAAGAAAATCACTGGAAAGCTTTTACCATCTCACAGTGGGAAACTCCTAAGTATAATTTTAAAATGCATTGAAATAATAAAAAAACTGATACATTTATAAATTTTAAAAAATTTTAAATCTTCCCCAAACTATATGTGTGTGTCTGTACATATACACACATATATATGAGCCATGTCAAAGTAAATAACTGAGAAAATAGTATCTGCAAGATATTACAAAGCGTTAATTTCTTTAACGTATAAAGGGTTCCTACATACATGTGAGATTCAACAGCCCAAAAGATAAACAGGCAAAGAGCATGAACAGAATGAAAATAGAAAAATATAAAGGAACTTTAAAACATAATAAATATTTAATTTCACTCATAGTAGAAATGCAAAAAATAACATAATAAGATACCTTTTTTGCCCTGGCCGGTTGGCTCAGCTGTAGAGCGTTGGCCCGGCGTGTGAAAGTCCCAGGTTCGATTCCCGGCCAGGGCACACAGGAGAAGCACCCATCTGCTTCTCCACCCTTCCCTCTCTCCTTTCTTTCTATCTCTCTCTTCCCCTCCCAGAGCCAAGGCTCCATTGGAACAAGTTGACCTGGGTGCTGAGGTTAGCTCCATGGCCTCCATCTCAGGCGCTAGAATGGCTCTGATTGCAGCAGAGCAATGCACCAGAGGAGCCGAGCATCGCCCCCTGGTGTGCATGCTGAGTGGATCCCGGTCGGGAGCATGCGGAGTCTGTTTGCCTGCCTCTCCTCTTCTCACTTTGGAAAAATATAAAAAATAATAAAAGATGCCTTTTTTAATTTATCAGGCAAAGATTGATAAAGTTTTAACAAACTGTTTGATGTAAGGTGTGGGAAAATAAATATATACTGTTGGTGGGAATATAAAATGGTATAGAACTTCTGTGCAAGGCAATTTGCCAAAATCTACCAAAATTAAAATGTATATTGTAAGGTATTTTTCCCACTGAGGAAGAAAGAAGGGCATAGCCACCAGGTGTGGAACAGCAAAAGCTTTATTCAGTAGAGTGCATCCTGGATGAGGTTCTCTGGTCCGCAAAACGGGCCAGAGAAGTCACGCTGCCTCCCCTGTTTGGGGGGTAATTTATAGTGTCGGTAGGGTGATCGGGTTGATATGACGTGGCAAAATTTCATTGGCTGACAGATAATTGTTCTTTTTCAAAGTGCTCCTGGGAAATTTCTTTTGGTGCATGGGTGTGGGCGGTTCCAGCCAAAGTTCCCGGCCTGGTTCCTCATGTGACCTTCCCCCACTGCCAACTGACCTCATACATATATTTGTCCCAGCAATCCCCTTTCTAGGAAATTATATTCACATGTGGAAATAAGAGATGAACAAAAGTGTTCATTGTAGTATATTTTATAATCACAAAATAGAATAGTGAATGCAACCTAATTTGCCCATTATAACAGAAAACTAGATAATTAAATCATGGACTACATATCCATAGAATGGAATGCTATGCAGTTGAATAAGTGAGAAACACAAAACAACCCTATTAGTTGTAATATGGAACAAAACTTAAGGCAGACTTTAAGGCAAAGAAAAGAGAGGTAAAGATATAGTATATATGAAATGCTGCAATTCACATTGTCAAAGAGAAAGAAATATGCATGACTACCTGTGTGCAGAATATCCACAGAAGGACAGCATCAGTAATAGCTGTTCCCAAAGGAAAAACTACAGCAGAAGAGGTATGAGAAACAATTTTTCACCAAATCATGTATATACAACCCTTGCAAAAATAACTAATTTTAAATGTAATATTTTATATCCCTCAGTAAAGAACAAGACTTTTAAATATTATTTTAAGTATCTAGATCTTCTTTTTCTTCTAAATAATTTTAACTTTTTTAATACATTTCTATTAATCCTATTTACTTTTCCTTTTAAATCATTTCTTTTGCTCTTTCATTATGGTGGTTGCTTTACTTCCCTTCCTTAAGGCCATTCAAATGCAAAAAGGTAGACTATAAGCACTATTTTTATGCAGAACACGGGCGGTCTGACTGATCCCTCCACCAATCCGACATATTCACCAAGACAGACCTTCCAAGATTTATTTCAGTTTTGACTCTGCTATCAGAAGTTTTAAAGATTGTTTTTAACTTCAAAATCAATATGTGTTCCACTTTTTTTTCCCTTCTTCAGTAGCTAATAAAAATCTAGCTCAGGCCTGATATGTGGTGGCGCAGTGGATAAAAGCATGGACCTGGAACACTGAGGTCCCAGGGTCAGGACCCTGGGCTTGCTGGGTCAAGGCATATATGGGAGTTGCTGCTTCCTGTTCCTCCCCCTTTCTCTCTCTCTCTCTCTCTCTCTCTTCAAAATGAATAAATAAAACTTTAAAAGAAAGAAAAAATCCAGCAAAAAATACTGAATAACAAAAGGCAGGAAGGAAACACAGTTAATCCAATCACTGAAGCTAAGGAAGTTCCAGGAGCAATGCTGTTCCTGAAACCCACATGACTGCTCTTCCTGACTGGCTTACAACCTGATCATCAGGAGTAAATATTAATTTAATCCCTTCTCTGAATATTTCCCACCCCAACCTAGGAAGAACCAAAATCCATGGTACTGTATTTGCATCTATTTAAAGAAATCCATGCTATGTCTGTAAGTGCAGAGACTGTATCTGCTTACTGTCAAATTCATAAGCCACATCACTTTCTTTCACTGTTTCCCTTTCAAGAGTTAACAAAATCCAACCCAGTAATACTCTGCTCCAGCACTCGGGAGTCTCAAGGTGCTCTTATGCAAGGGGGAGAAAACATAATCTACCAAATGAAATTAAAATTGTCAGAGGCTACAGAGGACAACTCATACAACCACCTAGCCATGGACACATACAACAAGCAGGTTGTATTAGCTTCAGCATTCCACTGGCTGACTCAATAAATAACAGAAACACTTGCATTATCACACACACTAGATTCCAGAGATCTAAGGAAATTCTCAATGGTCTGAGAGAGTACTCATTTTTGCTTTCAATCTACAGGTAAAATAACTCAAAACTATAAAATTCTTAGCACATAAAAGTAAAGTCTGAAACAAGTTATACCTTCAGCAACAAGTTAAAGGCCTCAAAAATATAACATCTATATATGGTAGTTAAATGAAAAAACTGGCAAAAAGTAATAAATAAAATTTAACAAAATCAATCACATTTTTAAGTGGTCATTCAATACTAAAATATTTTTTTGAATGACCAAGAGTAGATTTTTTAAATTTTTATTTAAAATATTAAATTTAATGGGGTGACATTGATCAACATGAGTACACAGGTTTCAGATAAACATTTCTATAGCATTTGAACTGTTGATTGTGCTGTGTACCCATCACCTAAAGTCATATCATTTTCTGTCATCATATATTTGTCCCTCTTTACTCCCTTTCCCCCACCCTCATCCTCCATAAACCCTCCCCCTGATAACCACATCACTTTTATCTATGTCTGTGAGTCTCAGTTTTATATCCCACCTATGTGTGAAATCATAGAGTGTTTAGCTTTTCCTAATTTACTTATTTCACTCAGTATAATGTTCTCAAGTTCAATCCATGCTGTCGTAAATGGCACTATGTCATCATTTCTATGGCTGAGTAGTATTCCATTGTATATATCTATAAGACTAAAGAAAAGAAGTGGACTACAGTTAATTAATGTAAAGGTATAGTACTAAAAGTTAAAAATTAGGCCCTAGCTGGTAGCTCAGTGAATAAAGCATCGGCCTGGCATATGAACACCCCAGATTCAATTCCCAATCAGGGCACACAGGAGAAGCGACCATCTGCTTCTCTCCCACTCCCTCTCCCCTTTCTCTCTCTCCTCCCCTCCCACAGCCAGAGGCTTGATTGGTTCAAGCATAATCCCAGGTGCTGAGGAAAGCTCCACTAGAGAGCATCAGCCTCAGGAACTAAAAATAGCTCAGTAGCAAGTATTGACCCCAGACAAGGTTGCTTGGTGGATACCAGTTGGGGCGTGTGTGTAAATCTGTCTCACTATCTCCTGGAAGGAGGGAGGGAGGGAGGGAAAGAAAGAGAGAGAGAGAGAGAGAGAGAGAGAAAAAGAGAAAAAGAAAGAGAGAGAGAAAGAGAAAATTAAGAATTAATTATGCCACCTGACCAGGTGGTGGCGCAGTGGATAGAGCATCGAACTGGGATATGGAAGACCCAGGTTCGAGACCCTGAGCTCGCCAGCTTGAGCGCAGGCTCATCTGGCTTGAGCAAAAGCTCGGCAGCTTGGACCCAAGGTCACTGGCTCCAGCAAGGGGTGGCTCGGTCTGCTGAAGGCCCCCGGTCAAGGCACATGTGAGAAAGCAATCAATGAACAACTAAGGTGTCACAACAGCAATGAAAAACTAATGATTGATGCTTCTCATCTCTCTCCGTTCCTGTCTGTCTGTCCCTATCTATCCCTCTCTCTTACTCTCTCTCTGTCCCTGTAAAAAAAAAAAAGAAGAAAAAAAGAATTAATTATGCCATAACTGATTTGGTAAATGATCTTACAAAAATAATGAAAGAAATATTGTTCAATGAAAGAAAATATTCCCGACCTGACCAGGCAGTGGCACAATAGACAGACCATAGGACTGGAACGCAGAGGACCCAGGTTGGAGGCCCCGAGGGAGTTAGCTGGCTTGAGCGCAAGATCATCTGGTTTGAGCACAGCTCACCAGCCTGAACCCAAGGTCATTGGCTTGAGCACGGGTTTACTCAGTCTGCTGTTGCTCCCCAGTCAAGGCATGTATGAGAAAGCAATTAATGAACAACTAAGGTGCCACAACAAAGAACTGATGCTGCTTATCTCTCTCCCTTCCTGTCTATCTGTCCCTCTTTCTGTCTCTGTCACAAAAAAAAAAGGAAATATTTCCTGAGTTAAAATTTTGATTGAATATACTATAGTCAGTGAGCTATAGAACAAGCAGGCTACAACTTTTATAAATGTAGGGCTAGTAAATTATGGTCTTGGCAGAAACTGAACTGTATGTATATATAGTACTTTGGTTACCACTGTGACTGGACCTCCTCCTAATGTTAATAACACTGCAAAAAAATGCTAGGTATAAACTTCATAAATAATAAACACGGGAGTAATAAAATGATCAACTAGACTGCATTTCAGTGGATGATCTGAGGGAGAGGTCTGGGAGGGACTAGGATGAAATCACTAGGGGATAAATTAGGACTAAATAAATAGGTTGTACTAAACCTGCATACTTGTACAACTCAGGTCAGGGTGTTACATAAACTTAATAACATTTCTCCAAATAAACTACTTGAAAAATGTCAATAAATTGAATGTGTTGGTCTACCATTTTACCTACTGGTATCCTTATCTGGATAGCTCATTCTACTATATGGTTATTTGAGGCTGAAGTAGTTTTAGCAGCATGCTACTTATCTTATTCTGCCTGCTCCCGGGATCACCCACAGAGGATGGCAAGAATTGGAGTCAACAATAACTACTTAAAATTTTAGAGAACATTCAACTACTTATAAAATTATAAGCATTCTTCTCATATCACACCCACCCCATCCTCGAGTAATAGAATCTAAACATGAATCTGAGATATATCATTCTAATTTAAAATAAGTATGTCTCTGACTGATGTTTTCAAGCTGCCGCTGCTTCTGCAGCTAAGTGAACAATCGTGGAAGGATGGTATGCGAAAAATGTGAAAAGAAACATAGTGCTGTTATCACTGCAGATACAGGGAGCTATGGCGCTAAGAGCACCACAGAAAGTGGGGGAAGAAAGACTAGTGAAAAATAAAGCTTTGACCTCAAAAAATGCCAGATTCGATCTAAATGAAAAGAGTATGTTCTCCAACTACAGAATCTGTAAAAGTTCTGTGCACGAACCAGGCTCTCATTACTTGCCAGAACTGCGCCTACAAAACAGTGCAACCTCTGCAATGTGTGGAAAAAAGGTTTTGGATTCAAGACTGCAAGCAAACATCTGTCTGGATGTACTGGAGAAGTTTCTGGCTTTCTAGATGGTTTTGTTTTCTACTTTAAATTTTCAAAGCATATCAGAGAAGTTCAACTTACAAATCAACATGTTTTAAGACTAGTTTAAACCAGGAAAGTTGACTGGCATTCATTCTTTTGTTTTCAGGTTGTGAATAGTAACAACATAAAATAATAATAATAATAGTATCAGTAATTCTTCACTTTTATTTTCTTAGAAAGGAGAACTAAGTTCCTACCTGATCATTTAAATTTACTTCAGGAAACAAGCATTTTTCCCATTATCTTTTGTAATAAAAATTTGTTCTGGTAAATTTTATCAGTTCAAAAATAAGAAGAAACTTTTAAAGAATAAAATAGAAAAGTAAAAAGAAGTTAATATAGGTAGCTTTGTAAAAACATAGACATATATTTAAATTTGAATGACACATTAGTTAGGAATTGAATATCTGCCTATTTCTTCTGACTTTATAGAGGCAGACATTAATGTTATTATCTGTGGTGCTTTTCTTCTGACATTTTCCAAAGATAAAATGAATGCAAAGCACATTTTATGATGTCTCAAACTGAACAGACTAAATAATAAAGCTAATTTTTTTCTTTTAGGTTTCAATTCAGAATCTTCAAGTGGTGTTACTGTTCCCTTGTGGTAAGATAAGCAGGTTTAGAAACTAACTTGTTGCTTACCAGTATGCAATGCATTAGCTATTGTTTCACTATTATAAGTTAGTATTCAAGTTAAACATACAAAGTAATTGAGAACAGTAGTAGTTTTGAATATCCATGGTTTTCATTTTAGAAATAATGGTAGGTATTTTTTTTATTTAATGAAGCTCAATAAATTAAATTCCTTCTGTGCCACTTATCACCTTCATTTACTTAACATCTCAGAAGTATGATCAGGGGCCTGAACCTGAGTCTCGGCCTCTTGCCTTCCTCCCTGAACAAGAGGAGCTTCATCACCCACTCCAGCTTCTCTACCAAATATTGCACCCTGGGCTCTGTGCAGTTGCCTAACCATCAGCCCAGCTGTCCAGCCAACAGCAGGGCCAGCTGTCTATAAAGGCACTGGGACTCGGGTTCCCAGATCTCCACATCCCACTCCACCGGTATCCAGGGTGAAGGAGGACCCAGGGGCCCGGCCATGGGGATGACTGCAGGTCTGAAGGTATATAGGGCATCCAGAGAGAGAGGAACATTATGCGATGCTGAATGACTGCCTGGCCTCCTTCCTAGAGAGGTTGAGTAGCCCGGAGGCTGATAACTGAAGACTGGAGAGCAAAATCCAGGAATACCTAGAGATAAATGGACCCTTGATCAGAGACAGGGATCATTACTTCAAGACTATCAAGGATCTGATGACTCATTTCTTTGTCAGTTCTGTGGATAATGCCCATCTTTCTGCTGATGTCTTCAGAATCAAGTATGAGATGGAGCTGGCCATGCACCAGTCTACCGAGAGTGATATCAATGGGCTCCAAAAGGTCATCTGATGACACCAATATCATGCGGCTACAGCTGAAGACAGACAGAGATCAAGGCTCTCAGGAGGAGCTGCTCTTCATGAAGAACCACAGGAGAAAGTAAACAGTCTTCAAAACCAGACTGCCAACTCTGGGTTGACCATAGAGCTGGATGCCCCCAAATCTCAGGACCTCAGCAGAAGCATGCTGGACATCCAGGCAGAGCATGCCGAGTTGGCTTGAAGAACCGAGAGGATCTAGACAAGTACTGGTCCCAGCAGACTGAGGAAAACACAACAGGGGTCCCCTCACACACCCCTTAGATAGAAGCTGCTGAGATGACAGTCACAGAGCTGAGATGTACAGTCCAGTCCCTGGAGATCGACCTGGACTCGAGAAATCTGAAGGTCAGTTGGGAGAACAGCCTGAGGGAGTTGAGACGTGCTATGTCATGCAGATGGAACAGCTCAACAGGATCCTGCTGTGCATGGAGTCAGAGCTGGCCCACACCCAGGCAAAGGGGCAGCACAAGGCCCAGGAGTACGAGGCCCTCTGAACATCAAGGTCAAGCTGCAAGTTGAAATCATTATCTATCACCACCTGCTAGAAGAAGGGGAGCACTTTGACCTTGATGACGCTCTGGACAACAGCCACTCCATGTAGTCCATCTACAACAGTGTTTTTCAACCACCAGTCCATAAACTGGTCCGGCAGAAATTTCATTCCTGTCCATAAAAGAGTTTAACTATCCTGATGCTGCATAAAGATTATATAGATCCAACGATCATAGTCAAATCATTAAAATATCATTATCTCACTTAAAGATATTAACCAATGGCCCTGGCTGGCTAGCTCAGTTGGTTAGAGCATTGTCCCGATACACCAAGGTTGTGGGTTCAATCCCCAGTCAGGGCATATATAAGATTCAACCAGTAAATGCATAAATAAGTGGAACAACAAACCAATATTTCTTTCTCTCTCTCTTCCTCCCTCCCTCTCTCCTTTCTTTCCTTCCTCTTTCTCTCCCTAAAAATAAATAAATAACCAATAATCCCTTAATGTCACAAATATCCAGTCAGTATACAAAGTTTTCCAACTTCCAGGAATCTTTTTTTTTTTTTAATTTCTGGGTTTTTTTTCTTTTAATTTTTTTATTTTATTCATTTTAGAGAGGAGACACAGAGTGAGAGAGAGAGAGAGAGAGAGAGAGAGAGAGAAAGGGGGAGGAGCTGGAAGCATCAACTCCCATATGTGCCTTGACCGGACCAGTGCAGGGTTTTGAACTGGCGACCTCAGTGTTCCCAGGTCGACACTTTATCCACTGCGCCACCACAGGTCAGGCGGAATCTTTTTTTTTAATAGTTAGTTTGTTTAAATCAGAAAGTCCACACATAATATTTTAGGTAATAGATCTTTTAAGTCTCTTGTGATTTAAAGGTTCCCTGTCTTTTTTCTGTCATATATTTGTTGAATAAACCAGGTCCTATATAATTTCTAACATTCTGGATCTTGCTGATTATATCCCAATAGTGTTGTTCTACAGGTTACACTAGCTGTCATTGTTCCTTTACAGGTATTAATTCTGAAAAGCTGTATTGAATGCTTTAGTTTGATGATTTCTGCCTTATCTACCAGCCTTCTAAAAAAATATATTAATCAAATCAACAGCAAAATGAGAAAAAGATAGAAAATAGAAAAAAGTTACCAAAGGGTCATAGATAATCTTGCAATGATTCAACCAAGTTAAAGTGGGCAGGTATCCATGGTACAGCATATTAAGAGATTTCAAGTGTTGCGTGACTTCTAACCTAAGTGGGTTCTTGCTCCCTCCACTGCTATCTATGACATCTCCGTGTCCTCCTACATAATCCCCTAAGGACAGCCGCAATACCTGCACACATTTGAACAATCTATGACTAATACTAAGAAGCTACCCAGGATGTTTGCCACTAATTAGTTCCTACTATTTTAGAAGAACATTAAAGTTGCGTGAACTATGGACTATTCTTAAAGTAGACGACAGAAACATTATAATAAATCAATCCTACTTTGGAAGGAAGAAAGAACAATTGATATCCCAAAGTAAATGATCAATTACCTGAAAAAAGTTGAAATGCGAGTACATCCCATTCTAGTACACTAAACTTAGTTCAGTCAAACATTTGAGATTAAATAGCTGTAGGAATCAGGAAGTCAAAGACTTATCTATAATAGGCTACATATCTGAGAAAAATGGATTCAGGATATAATGTAGCACAGAGGGATAAATATTAATAAACTTTCATATCCAAAATGTTAGTACCAAGTGTCAAAGATTTGCCAAGGAGAACTAGAAAATCTCCTCCCCACCAATACCAAGAAAATACTTAGTATTTGGTCAGTGTTTCAGAATCTATAACTCAAAGACTAGTTAAAAACAGTCAAAGATTCTACAAATATGAACTATAGTATATCCACAAACTCGCAAGCAGTTTTCATATAAACAAATAAAAAAGACAATTCATTGTGTACTCGTTTTTCTGCCAGCATCAACCAACTAGCCAGTAATAAAAAATATCACCTTAGACTGATACAGCAGTTTACTATTTTCAAACAACCTGACATATTTCAAAGCAAAGGACAAGTGACAAAAAAAAATTAAAGCAAGGGATGGGTGGGAATTTAATATTTAAAATACAGATATTAGAAAACTAAACTTTTAAAAGAAGAGAAAGCATTGAGAATGAAATTCATTATAAATTTTCGATATATAGTTTCCCATTAAAGAGCTTAATTAAAAAATAATAAATTAAAAAAAAAACAAAAACAGGAGCAACACGTTCCAGGAAATGAGTATACAATGAAAAAAGTATGGCCACTTGCAGCACTGTTTTCCAAAGAAAAAACTAAGGCTGTTTCTTCAAGAGTGGCTTTAAAAGAGATTTGCAATCCTCTTTTTTCTTACCCCCAAAAGCTCAGGACATGCACATACTCATTAGTAACAATGACTCATAACCTACTTAGAGATTTAGTTTGATTTAAAAAGCATATTATCTTTGAGACTGTCAAGCTTGTTGAGCCTTCAAACTTTAAGGTAAAAAAATTAAATTAGAACTTAATTTATTTGAAACCAGCAGCACACAAAAGCAGCTATTTTTAAGTAGGAATTGAAAGGGAGGAAGAAGGGGAAGAAATGAAGTCTCTGGTCAACTAAGGACAAACAGAAGGAAAAAGGGAGATGGCAAAAAGTAAACTTTGTGTAACTTCTTAAAAACTCACAGATGAAACAGACATAAAACATTTCCCAGAATGTCTGGGAATGTCAATAAGGATACCAATACTCTTCCTCAAGACATTTTGTAAATGACACCAGGTGATACAATGACACCAAGTGACATGATGATCTGATTGATGGCCTCTGGTTGTGAATCAACACGGGACAATTCCATGCTGTTGCAGACATTTTTGTTAAGCTATCATCTCTGAAATCAGTAATATTTGTCTCATTGAATATCTGGTGCAGGTGCCTATGACAGTAAAGAAGAATCTCGCCAGTAGCTATTCACTGCTAAAAAGAATGAACGGCCAGAGAAATACATTCTTCTGTCTGAGAACATAACTTGAAACAACCATTAGCACTTATAGAAGTTTAAGAGATTCAAACCATCTCAAAGTTAGAAGATCTCATGGAAACCAACTACTCGTAAGTCAGTAAACTACACTCTAGAAATCCAGGTTCCTCTTTCTCCCTTACAGTGTAAACAGCTCAACTGTAGCAAAGCACAGTTGTAGAAGAGCTCAATACTGCTACAGTTCAATTATGAAGTAGCATGGCTATGAAACAGCACAGCTGTGAGGAGGCCCCTCTTGGACCAGACAGTGCTGCTGCTCCCCTCTGCTCCATGCTGGACTGGTCTGCTCTGCTCTGGTCTAGTGAGAAACATCTTTGGTGTTTCACCAGTGCTTCAGCTCTAGGCAAGAAAACACAGTCTTCATTTTTAGGTGGAAAGGGGAAGTGCACTCTCTGAGCCAGAGGGGAGCTGACTTATATTGACAGATGTCCCCACCCCTGACCCCTGATTGGTTTATCCTCATCCACAGACTCCAAATCCTTACAGTTGATTGGTCCAAAAGACACTGTCCTGAACTGTCTGAATAAAGCTGCTCTGATTGGTTGATGAAGGTGCTGATGGAGATATTAGCTACACAACTCCAATTTTCCAAAGAAAGCCCAAGTCCTATTGGTTGAAATACAATTGCAGGAACTCCTTTATAAGGGCTGGCTCATATCTCAGGCTCACAATACAGGCAGGCAGTTCAGGGCAGGAAGCAGGCGGCTGAGTGCAGGCTTCTCTCTGAAGTACAGTTTGCATGAGAGCCCCCATAATAGATATGGCTCCTAGGTTCTGTTTTTTAAATTTGAATCCATTTAGCCATCACGAGTCCTTGGCAGGTAATGCTTTCACATGGTCCACAATTATTAAGACTGCTACTGCTTTTGTTAGTGCTCTGGATACAATGCTGATTTTGAGCTATTTGTACAATCCTGTTTTTACCAGACCTTTTATTTTTAGTGCGTGATTGATAAAACCACAAGATTTTTGAGAAATACATATTATAGGAAAAACACTATAAAAATGTTTTAAAACCAATGCCAATATTTACTACCCATGCCTTTATAGACAGCTCTTTCTATTCTTACGACAGAATAAAATTACTCCCATAAAAAATACTAGGCATCTGCTTGACCTGTGGTGGCGGAGCGGATAAAGCGTTGACTTGGGAACACTGAGGTCACCAGTTCAAAACCCTACACCGGTCTGGTCAAGGCACATATGGGAGTTGATGCTTCCAGCTCCTCCCCCCTTTCTCTCTCTCTCTCTGTGTCTCCTCTCTAAAATGAAAAAAAAAAAAATACTAGGCATCTAACACAACAGAATGGCTATGTACGCCCTGCTCGTCTCAGTGCCTTCCATGTAAACCAAAAGCCGGGAGTTTCTCAGACTGTATGTAAGAAAGATGCCAAGGCTGGCTCCTACACTTAACTAGAAATCACTTGAGTAGCTTTAAAAAATACAGGTTGTCCCACCCCCACACAGAGACCAGATCCCAGAATCTGAATTAGAGGTTCTTCAGTTAATCGTACTCATCAAATAGCTCGGCTGTATAATGATTAGGCATTTATAGAAGAAAAGACAAGCCCAAAAATTAAGCCCCCAAACGCTATGTTTTTACTTTCTGAAATGATCAATAATTCAAGTAAAAGAAATAGCATTCCTAAATGAAAAGTATTAAAATTGGACAGCCATTTTTAATCCAATAACTCAGAAGTGATCAATTCAGGTATGGAAGGGTTGTTCACTAGCTGTATGTGGCTAATACAAGGTTTGAATGAAAGAAAATAGTAATATTACTATTAACTTGAACCTCTACCTAGTTGCCTGGCTTACTGTACAAATAAGGCCCTCACTGTGGGAAACAGATGCAAAAGCATGGTGTTTGTAACATACGCATGTGTGGGAAGTTGTATTTTCTGGCTTTTTAAATTTCTTTTATTATTAATTTTTAGAGAGAGAGGAAGAAAGAAAGAGTAAGAGAGAGAGAAATATCAATTTGTTGTTCTACTCATTTATGCATTCAGTATTTGATTTTTGTATGTGTCATGACTGGGCATCGAACTCACAACCTTGGCATGTCAGGACAATGCTCTAAGCAACTGAGCTACCGGTCCAGGGCTGAAGTTGTATTTTCTTAGCAGAGAGCTCTGACAATCTGAAATTTAAAAAATCACCATGTTCTCTTAACTTTTTTATTTTGCAATTCTTGGGTCTATGGGGGCAAATTACTTTCATGAAGGCTACACTAATATCATTTTACACTATTGCAAACCATACTGCTTAATTTACATCAATGTAATTTACAGTTATTTCTCCACTGATATTTCTTATTTTAAATGCTTATATGACTACCACAGTAGAATGTTAAAACTACTACAGTACACAACATCACACAACTATAAACAATCCAAGTGGCAATTAGAGCAAGGTCTGCCAATACAAAATGCCCTACAAAATTCCTTTGCATATTATGTACTTCTATATGTGTGCTTAAAAAACATGTACTTAAATATTTGTGACACAGAATATTTACAAGACGGTGATGAGATTTTAAATTGGACACTGAAAAATTGCTCCTTCTACATATAAAGAACAAACCTTATTTGGGCTACCAAATATGATTAATTTGGATCTCAAATTAATATGATTCTATAAATCCCACCAAAAGTTTGTATTTCATTATAAAACATTTCAAATAAAATACAGTATACTTAAAGAATCTGAGTTTTCATTTGTCTAAGTCTCAAATGTTTTGACTCACTTAGTAGTTTTACTGCTTGAAATCTGAAGAATACAAATTGAGATATAGGATAATTAAGGTATGTCCCCCAAGCCCTGGCCTGTGGTGCAGTGGATAGAGCACTGGCCCAGAGCACCGAGGTCCCCATTTGATCACCACAGATCCTAACGTAGCCAGCATGATCCTGGGGTCACTGGTTCGACCCCAGGGTTACCAGTGCTCATGAGAGGAGCAATCACTGAGTGCACAACTAAGTGAAATAATGAGCTGGTACCTCTCTTTCTCTCTTCACCCCCCCCCATCTTTTACTTTCTCAAGTCAATAGAAATATTTTTAAAAAGCAAGCAAGAAAGAAAGGAGGAGGGAGGGAAGGAGGGAGTAAATGAGGGAGAGAGGGAGGGAGGGAGGGAGGGAGGGAGGGAGGGAGGGAGGGAGGGAGGGAAGGAAGGAAGGAAGGAAGGAAGGAAGGAAGGAAGGAAGGAAGGAAGGAAGGAAGGAAGGAAGGGGCAAAGGGAGGGAGGGAGGGAGGGAGGGAGGGAGGGAAGGAAGGAAGAAAGGAGCAAAGGGAGGGAGGGAGGGAAGGAGGGAGGGAGGGAGGGAAGGAAGGAAGGAAGGAAGGAAGGAAGGAAGGAAGGAAGGAAGGAAGGAAGGAGCAAAGGGAGGGAGGGAGGGAGGGAGGGAGGGAGGGAGGGAAGGAAGGAAGGAAGAAAGGAGCAAAGGGAGGGAGGGAGGGAGGTTGGTTCCCCAAGATGTTAGCATAGGCAGTTAGCTAGTTATTAAGGGGAAAACAGGTAATCAAATGAAGGAGTCAAAATAATAAAGTTTAATAAAACTGGAGGACCTGCTTCAGTAGGAAGCTGCAACATCCCATTTTAGTTAACTTAATTTGCTAAAAGGCTGAAAACATTCATAGGCCCAACTGCATATTTCAGGAATCCACTGTGCCCTCAGAAGTCCATTGTACCCTTTGCCCTCCAGACTCAGGTGTGGAAGGAGTCTACCCAAGGCACTGCCTTCTGGTACTGGTGGCAAGCAAGAAGGAAAATTCTTCCATTTTAGGACATACACAATGGAAGTCAAAACTGGACAAGGAGCATGAAACACTGGAAGGTCCAGAAACTAATTGGTTGGCTTAAAGGTCAGCTAGTCCTTCCCAGACCCCCAAAAATGTAAACATGGGCTTAACAGAGATCCGGCCCGTTGCCGGATCTCCACATTCCTACAGAGGAAAACATGCTAGCCATGTTTGCAGCCATGTTTGCAGCCATGCTGCATGGGCTGACAGCCAGACCATCTCCCAAGTACAAGCTTTGAGCAGTGCCTGGACTAGACGATGGGACAGAATATCTGGGCTTTAATCTTTATACTGGGCAAGCCCTGGCCAGTTGGCTCAGTGGTAGAGCATCGGCCTGGCATGTGGATGTCCCAGACTCGATTCCCAGTCAGGGAACACAGGAGAAGCTCCCATCTGCTTCTCCCCCTTGCCCTTTCTTGCTTTTCTCTCTCTTTCTTTCTCTCTCTCATCCCCTCCTGCAGCCACGGCTTGACTGGAGCGAGGCGGCCCCAGTTGCAGAGGATGGCTCCATGGCCTGTGCCTCAGGCACTAAGGGCTGGGTTGCTGAACAAACAGAGCAATGCTCCAGACTGGCAAGGTATCACCCCCTAGTGGGCTTGCTGGGTGGATCCCAGTCTGGATGTTTATGGGAGTCAGTCTCTGCCTCCCTTCTCTCACAGATCTTTATACTGGGCATAATGAAGACAAAACTAGACTTTTTCCTTGGCGAGACAGAGGGAGAAGAGACTTTGGGAACCTGTAAGCAACATATTTCAACTGCAAAAGCCTAAGCTTCTCCAATATCAAAGGCACTAGCATGCTGCTATGCTCAAGGAAACACATTTCATTGAAAGTACAAAATCACTGCCTCAGAACTATACCCTAGGAGGTATTTCATCTGACACAAAGAATGTAGTTTACCACCTATAGCACCTAAGTTTTAATCCTCCAATTTGTCAGGATTACTTGCCAAAGGCAAATGACAACATGTAATATGTACTGAAATTTCCTGCAACCAGCAATGAGTGATATGATAGTAAAGGAGAAAAATGACTGATCCAAGAGTACAAGATATCATCACAGCATCCTTAGAACCCTAATTAACAGATTCCAAAACATGTCAAAAATACTGTGCCTTATCTCACCTGCCTTAAATGAATTCTGCATTATTGAAACATAAATATTAGACTTAAGCTCCTAAAATTACAACAGTTCCCTTACCTGAATTAAAATTTATGTTGCAGATATTTTTAATAGTGTCACATTTTCATAATGCTAACATAAGCCATTCAAAAAGATTTCTTTCAAGTACAGTACGGTGCTCAATGAGAGCCAAAATGATGAATATTACAGGAAGACACAATACAGATAAGATGAGGCACTAAAAGAGAGCAGAAAGACTTGGACAATGAGACTATTTACTCTAGTTTTGTAGGAGAAAGGTGCGTATGTGATTTACATGATTTTAAATAAAAATTATAAAAATCTTGATGGTAAGAACATCTCACATTTACCTTATCTTGTCCATGCTTGTTCAAGAAGTAATTTTTAAAAGAGAACTGCAGCAGTACTCTTCCCGAAAACCCCATGACCCATCTAACCATGAGAAAGTCACACAAACTCAAACTGAAGGGCATTCTGAAAATTAAACTACCAATACAAGTCAAAACTATGGAGCCTGACCAGGTGGTAGCGCAGTGGATAGAGCGTCAAACTAGGATGCAGAAGACCCAGGTTCGAAACCCCGAGGTTGCCTACGTAAGCATGGGCTCATCTGGCTTGAGCACAGGCTCACCAGCTTGAGCGCAGGGTCACTGGCTTGAGCAAGGGGTCACTCACTCTGCTGTAGCCCCCCAGTCAAGGCACATATGAGAAAGCAATCTATGAACTAAGATGCCACAAAAAAGAACTGATGTTTCTTATCTCTCTCCCTTCCTACTGTCTCTATCTGTCCCTCCCTCTGACTCTCTCTCTGACTCTGTCAAAAACAAACAACTATGGAGGTCATCAAAATGATGGAAAGTCTAAGAAACTTTCACAACAACAAACAGTCCAAGAAGAAATAATGACTAAAGGTAATTGGTATCCTGGAATGGAAAAAAAAAACATTAGGTAGAAACTAAAGATTCAAATAAAGTGTACACCTTAGATAACTATGTATCAATTTTGGTTCATTACATGTAACAAATATACCGTACTAATGAAATGTGTTCTCTGTACTATATGAATTCCATCACTAAAAGGGATTGAAAACACTACTCAAACTGGATTAAACATAAAATAATTGGCTCATACAACTGAAAATATTTAAGGATTGGTCTTATTTAAGCAAAAAAAAAAAAAAAAGATTCAGAGGGTTCAAATGGCTTCAGAAGGGTGTCTCTCCATTTGTAAGCCTTGCTCTGCTCTTCAGATAGTGGCTATAGTATTAGATTTCATGTACAGACAGAATGGCTATTTGTTTTAAAATGCAAGTTTGTTCCAAAGTGACTGATATACTAGGGAACAATTTGAACATAGCATAAATTTTGCATTTGCTTATGTATGATTTCATCTGCTGGAAGCAGCAGATTGGGAATCAACAAATTTTTTGCATAGGTCTAGATAGTAAACAATTTATGGTCTGTGTTACAAATAGTCAGCTATGCCTTTGTGGAAGGAAAGCAGCCAGAACAACAGTAAATAAGGCAGCAGAATGTTTTCCAATAAAACTTTATTTAAGACAAGCAGTCTCTTCAGTTGTTGATCAGATAGATACTAAGTGGACACAGAAAACTGCACCCAGCTAAACCAAGTCACTTAGGATTACCCAGAATGCACTCAAACAATGAGCCAGTCATTTACATATGGTGGTATGACTTGCCATCCAATTTCTGATCAGCCTCTTTCCACCACTTTACAACTCACAAGCTGCAGTCCTTTGTAACCACAAGGGTGGCCATAGTCCCCACCCTCTTCTCTTGTGGGAGCCACAAGAGGTTGTTTAACTGAGTCAACTGAGATTTCTTACCTACTTCTGAACCAATTATTGTGCCCAAAAAAGTTTACTGTGATGACTGGCATGGACATTCCTGCAACAGGAAGATGGAGTCCCTACCTTGTACCCGAGGAACCAAGACTAGGATGGGAAAAGATTTCTAAACAAAAGTCAAAGGAGAAAAAGAAGGACAGGAAGTGTATTTTACCTTGTACTCAACTGAAAAATACGTCTATTGATATTTCATTGCTGTGAAAATACTAAAGAGAATTTAGTGAAGACTGCATAATTTTATTGTTTATAGTAAATTTAAAGGGTTATCAAGGCTACTTTTAATTTCTTTTTATTTTATTCATTTTAGAGAGGAAACACAAAGAGAAAGAGAGAGAAAGAGAGAAAGGAGGGGAGAAGCTGGAAGCATCAACTCCCATATGTGCCTTGACCAGACCAGTGCAGGGTTTTGAACTGGCAACCTCAGTGTTCCCAGGTTGACGCTTTATCCACTGTGCCACCACAGGTCAGGCAAGGCTACTTTTAATTAGGCATTACTTACACCTTGCCCAATGACTTCAGAACTAATCATGAATTAAAGGCAGCTTATGGACATTAAAATAAGCAATCACAAAATTTTCAAAGACTATATTCTCAGAACTTATAAAAACATTATACTGCCTGACCAGACGGTGGCGCAGTGGATAGAGCATTGGACTGGGATGCAGAGAACCCAGGTTCAAGACCCCGAGATCCTCAGCTTGAGTGCGGGCCCATCTGGCTTGAGAAAAAGCTCGCCAGCTTGGACCCAAGGTCGCTGGCTCGAGCAAGGGGTTACTTGGTCTGCTGAAGGCCTGCGGTCAAGGCACATATGAGAAAGCAATCAATGAACAACTAAGGTGTCACAACAAAAAACTGATGATTGATGCTTCTCATCTCTCTCCGTTCCTGTATGTCCCTATCTATCCCCCCCCACTCTCTCTGTCCCTGTAAAAAAAAAAAAAAAATATATATATATATATATATATATATATATACCTTGCTTAAGTCCTTGCTTAACTCCAATCAATTAAATAGTTCCTCTCATAAATATCATATATTGATTTTAAGTCAATATGAAGTTCTTCTTAACAATTACCTCCCTTTATGAACTCTACTCAAATTATATTTAAAAGAAATTAATTCCCTGAACTCACCAAATTTTTTGCATCACTATGTCTTTGTTTGAACTGATTAGCCTTTCATTTATTTGCTTGGTAAATTTGCTTTTGGAAATAGATACACACATAAACATACACATACAAAGATTTTATCATGTTAGAGCAAATAACCATCTATTCTATCAAGAATAAATGTAGCCTGACCAGGCAGTGGCACTGTGGAAAGAGCATCGGACTGGGACGCTGAGGACCCAGGTTTGAAATACTGAGCTTGCCAGCTTGAGTGCAGGCTCTTCCGGCTTGAGCATGGGGTTGCTGGCTTGAGCATGGAATCATACAAATGACCCCATGGTCACTGGCTTAAGCCCAAAGGTCACTGGCTTGAGCAAGGGGTCAATCGTTCTGTTGTGGCCCCCCAGTCAAGGCACATATGAGAAAGAAATTGAACAATTAAGGAGCTGCAACAAAGAATTAATGCTTCTCATCTCCCTCCTTTCCTGTTTGTCCCTCTCTCTGTCAAAAAAAAATAGATGTAAAATTTTAAATGCTTTTTCAAAATCTACTGAATTGAAGAAATAATATTCTTTCTAATTATTTTATGGTGATATACAAAAGGAAATATCTTTCTATTCCTGGGGATGGCGGGATACTCAAAATGAATCACATGGCCCTGGCCAGTTGACCCAGTGGTAGAGCACTGGCTCGGCATGTGGAAGTCCCAGGTTCAATTCTCGGTCAGGGCACAAAGAGAAGCGCCCATCTGCTTCTCCACCTTTCCCCCTCTCCTTTCTCTCTATCTCTCTCTTCCCCTCCCACAGCCAAGGCTACACTGGAGCAAAGTTGGCCAGGGCACTGAGAATGGCTCCATGGCTTCTGCCCCAGGCGCTAGAATGGCTCCGGTTGCAACAGAGTAAAGCCCCAGATGGGCAGAGCATCGCCCCCTAGTGAGCTTGCCAGGTAGAGCCTGGTCTCTGCCTCCCGCCTCTCATTTAATAATAATAATAATAATAATAATAATAATAATAATAATAAAGAATAATACACTGTGATTCGTTTCTTAAAGAAAATAATTTTTTTTTTGTATTTTTCTGAAATGAGAAGCAGGGAGGCAGAGAGACAGACTCTTGCATGCGCCCCAATCAGAATCCATCCAGCAAACCCCCTGCCCAGTAATGCTCTACCCATCTGAGGTTGCTGCTCTGTTGCTTGGCAACCAAGCTATTTTAGTGCCTGAAGTGAGGCCAAGGAGTCATCCATGGCTGTAAGAGGGGAAGAGAGAGAGAGAGAGAGAGAAAGAAAGATAGGGGGAGATGTGGCAAAACAGATGGTCACTTTTCCTCTGTGCCATGACCAGGAATTGAACCCAGGACTTCCACACACTGGGCCAATGATCTACCCACTGAGCCAAATGGCCAGGGTTGCATTATTCTTTAATGAGCTCTAGGTTCTGCTAATATTTAAAAGATTTTTACTGAAATTCATTTGTGAGACTCATCAATAAACAACTATTGGAGGAGATGTGGGGGAAAAAGAAACTCTTGGCACACTGCAGGTGACAATGTAATTGGTGCAGCAACTAGTGAAAATAGTATGGAAGTTTCTTTAAAATCTAATAATAGAGCTACCATATGGTATGGCAATTCACCTTCTGGGTATTTATCTGAAAAGTATGAAAATATTAATTTATTTTATTATTTTATTCATTTTAGAGAGGAGACACAGAATGAGAGAGAAAGAGAGAAAGGGGGGGGGGAGCTGGGAGCATCAACCCCCACATGTGCCTTGACCAGACCAGTGCAGGGTTTTGAACTGGCGACCTCAGCCTTCCCAGGTCGACGCTTCATCTGCTGCGCCACCACAGGTCAGGTGAAAATATTAATTTATAAAAATATGTACCCCTACATTCATCACACCATTATTTATAATAGCCAAGACATGAAAACAACCCAAGTGCCCATCAACAGATGAATGGATAAAGAAGTTGGGTGTATATATACAATAGAATACTACTCAACCATAAAAAAAATGAAATACTGCCATTTGCAACAACATGGATGGACCCTTGGTTATAATAAGTAAAGTAAGTCATAGGAAAAAGGATTTTAAAAAATTTCATTTAACCTTCCAGTCTTTCTTAAGTCTCCCTTTGTTCTCTGGATATGTTTTGTTATTTTCTCTCTTCTTAAATTAGAAAGATTTATTGTAATTCTTTCTTGTTCATTAATATGTATCTTTAATACAATTAATTTTCCTATCTATATAGTTTTAGCTAAATCCCTTAGGTTTTAATGTATCTTGTTTTCATTGTCATTTTCTATATTTTTTATTTCCTCTCTAACCCAGAAATTAAAGAGTTTTAATTTTTATGTGATAGTATTTTTGCATTTTGAGTTTTTTAAATCATTAACTTCTATATTTATTGTAAGTGATCAGGAACATTGCCTCAACTATATTTATTTTGGGGTTCTTCTTGGGTGTTGTTTTTTTTTTTTGACAGAGACAGAGAATCAGAAAGAGGGACAGATAGGAAGGGAGAGAGGTAAGAAGTGTCAATTCTTCGTTGTAGCTCCTTAGTTGTTCATTGATTGCATTCTCATATGTGCCCTGAGGGGAGCTACAGCAGAGTGAATGACCCCTTGCTGAAGTCAGCAACCTTGGGCTTCAAGCCAGCGATCTTCAGGCTCAAGTTAGTGACCATGGGGTCATATCTATGATCCCACGCTCAGGCAGGTGAGCCCGTGCTCAAGCCGGCAACCTCGGGGTTTTGAACCTGGATCCTCCACATCCCTGTCCAACACTCTATCCACTGCACCACAGCCTGGTCAGGCCTTCTTGGGTGTTTACTAACGCCCAATACATGACCAGTTTCTTTTTGTTTTTTGGTGGGTATTTTTCTATTTTTCCAAAGTTAGAAGCGGGAGGCAGTCAGACAGACTCCCCATGCACCTGACTGGGATCTACCCAGCATGCCCACCAGGGGGCAATGCTTGGCCCCTCTGGGGCATTGCTCCACTTTGGCTGGAGCCATTCTAGCGCCTGAGGCAGAGGCCATGAAGCTGTCCTCAGCACCAGGGCCAACTTTGCTCCAGCGGAGCCTTAGCTGCCGGAGCAGAAGAGAGAGATAGAGAGAAAGGAGAGGGGGCATGGTGGAGAAGCAGATGGGTGCTTCTCCTATGTGCCCTGACTGGGAATCGAACCCGGGACGTCCATAAGCCAGGCCGACGCTCTACCGCTGAGCCAACAGGCCAGGGCCCAGGGTTTTTTTTAATGTTCTAAGACAAGATAAAATGGTATGTTCTGTTTTGTTTGGTTTTTAGAGACAGACAGACAGAAAGGGAGAGAGACATGAGAAGCATCATTGATTGCTTCTCATATGTGCCTTGACTGGGGCTTCCTACTGAGCCAGTGGCCCTGGGCTCAAGATAGCAACCTTGAATTCAAGGCAGCAACATTAGATCATACTGATGATCTCGTGCTCCAGCCAGTGACTGCGAGCTCAAACTGACAAGCCCATGCTCAAGCCAGCAACCAGGTTTTGAAACTGGGACCTCAGGGTCCTAGGACAACACTCTATCTACTGCACCACCACCAGTCAATAACATATGTTCTAATTTTAGAATATAAAGTTCAATCTAATTATATTTACATTATGTTAATTGTATTTTCTTAAGTCTTTATTATTTCTACTGTTATTTCCAACATGTTTCTACATTTCCTTATTTCCTATAGTTCTGACTTTGTTTTCAAATGCTATTAGTTGATACATAAATAGTCAATATGCACCCTTTATTATTGTTAACCTTTTTTGCCTCTTTTAATCCTTTCTTTTGTGAATTCAACCCTGCCTGATATCAAAACCTATATTTCTTCTCTGTTAGGTCTGCTTCAAGTAGCCCAGAACACTTTCTCCTATGCTCTGAAAGCAAAGCTGCTGTGAGAAAGTAACACTATCCACCACATGAGATCAATGAAGACACTGATGTAACAGCGGTAAATGCAGGCACCTTTACAACCATGCTATACCAAAGGTGATGCTTTGCAAAATTAACATTGCATAAGAGCTAACAAAATGTTAAATCCTGAGCACCGGTAATGCAGTATAAAAGACGTCTCCCATCTATGAACGTTTTCTAAAGCTATCTTCTTTTATAACACATATACCTTGCAATTCATATGTCATGAATCACATAACAATTGCCTCTGAGATGACTGTCTTTACTAAAAATATACTGTATACTCAGGGAAAAAAAGGAAGACACTTCAGTACTATCTATATTCCATTTCTGATTTCTGAATAATTTTAATTATAAAAAAGATTGTATAGTCCTCAAGGATTATCCTGACCTTTTACATAAACAGTACTGTCAGAGAAACAGGCATATACTTACCAGGCTGGCCCAGCAGTTAAAAGCACTCTTTGGGAGTCAACCCTGAGCTCTAATCCCCAGCCTTTGTTATTACCAGGGAACCTAGGGCAAGCTATTTAACTTAAGCCTCAATTTCCTGGTATACAAAATAGAATTCAAGCAGAATTAAATGTGACAATGTACAAAACATACATGACGAAATAACTACTACACAGTAAGTAGTAAGTAAGTGCTTATAAATTGTTTCTGTGCAGGCTCTGACTTACATCTACCTTAAAGTGTGCCAACATTTAAGAGGCATTCACTTTATGTCAATTCAAATTCTGATTCATATCATTACATGATTTTAAATACACTATGAAGGATTAAATATGTTAAATACTATCTACTTAGATAGCTGTTACTGAAAATACAGACAAACTTATCCATGGTATCTCCCATTGCTAAAGAATGAATTACAAACTTCCTTATATAGTATACGTGACCTTGGTATATCTTTAGTATTGCAGCATCTTCTGTCAATCAGCCATAGCAACTGTTTATACTTCTCCACCCATACCATGCTGTTCAAGGTTCTTTACAGAGGTGTTTCCCTATACCTTTAATGCACTCCATCCTCCATCACAACTATGCCCGCACACCCCACCCTCCCACACCTGGCAAAACTACTTATCCTTCTAAATTAACTCATATCACCTCCTTTAAGAGGTCTTCCCTGATCTCTGCAGATATAAACTTATATAAATATAACTGGTGATAAAAGACAATAAAAGAAGGCAAGAGAAATGAGATAGAAAAGAGAAGGAAAAATACACATCAAAGGAAAGAAAAAGTGGGAGAGAAAGGGCCTGAGGAAAATATTTCCTGAAGGCATGCATGTCAAGTACAATAGCAACTCTCACGTAATGCCAAATAATGACAATAAAAACTATTCAGGTTTACAATTCCCAGGCAATAAAAAGGGAAGACCTAATAATAACACAAAGTGGGTAGGGTAGGTTGGATTCCCCAGGAAGCAGACTCTGACACATCAGCTGTAGAATGTTCACTGGGAAGCACCAGAGGATCACGTCTGTGGTGAGAAGAGACCCTGATTAAGCAAAGAGAAAAGGTGAACCTTCATTGCTGATCCAATGAGAGCCACCACCAAGCCCTTGGGAAGCACTGACATGACCCTTCAGAATTGAGGAGGGACAGGAGGAACAGCCTGTATCAGCCAGTCTTTGGGCCACACTGGGAAATGGTACTAAATTCACAAACAGTCCAACTAGATTTCAAACTGAGATTATACTCTTGAGAACTTGATAGCTGATTTTTAAAAATTATTTTTGTCTTTTAGTTGTGGCATTCAAGTAGAAATAGCTTGATTTTTAAAGCTGTACATTTTTCCCTCAAGAAATAAATGCAAATTTCAGTTATATGTACACAGAAATACATACACAAAAATTGTATTCTCACACTTTATCCATGTTTAGATAATTGCAATTAATTATCAATATAAAAATAGTTAAATATTTACAAACAAAGCACACCTTTCCTTCTGCTCTTAGTGTTCTATTGAGTTCAGGTTGGGGCACCTTCCCTGAAACTTTTCTAGTATTCCTGTCCTCCAAATGATAAACAAGAAAGTTTAAACCTATTTTTCAGCTAAATGTTTCTGAGGTCAGTTATACAATCTATGCTTCACACAGCAAGCACAAAAGAGTAGAGAATTCATGTTTTACACACCAGCAGAGATTACGATCTCAGGCAATTCTGTCATACTAGCCAGCCAAAATCACTATTCTTCCAGCTCAGAAATATCATTTCTCTGGTAATTTTCAAATGTTTCCAATATTTTGACAGATAATTTCAATAACATTAACATATTGTTTATAAAAGATTATTAAGACCTGCCTCAACTTTCTCAGGTCAAATCATAACTTTATGTTTCTGCCACACTATTTATGTTCTGTGTCCCAGAGTGAAAAGGAAGAATTGAGACAGGTTCCTACTTAAAATAAGAAGTACCTAAAATCCAGAGATTATTAATATTCACTTTCACATGCACAGTGCTCATTCTCAATCCCATACAATTTAGTCCATCTCAAAGAGGAATCCATAACCACCTTGTCATTAAGAATAAAACCTGGTCATCCCATTTCCAAAAGCAGTTCTTAATCCTAGAACTCATGGGCAAACAGTGAAAAGGAATTATATATACTCTGAGGAAATACGGTGTTTGTAATTACAGTATTTTGCATAAATTGCTTAAGAAAACTAGAGCAGCCACAACAGATCATTTGACAATGAATACATTTTCCTTTAACAGGAACACTTTCTAGAAGGCATTAACATTTTAAAAACCAGACTATAAAATGAGATGATGTGGCTTAAGTTCCCAGACAATATGTCTCTTCACCACTGGAGTGTCTGCCCAAAGAGCACAGAAGAAAAGATACAAGCACTGGGGTTGAACGTAAGGAAAAGAAAGGGTCTGATTGTGACACGGGATTGGGAAAAAAGGAGAACTGTGATTGAGGTCAACCATAAAGATTTGTGAATAAATTAGAGAGTAAGAGGAAAAAAAGAAAACAATTACTTTAGCCTTGGTGCAATAACATAACAGACAACAAAAGGCCACCTTTCACTTCTAGACAAAACTAAAAAACTGTCACTTTTATCAGGAGGTGTGGGGGGAATAGAGCTTTGTGAGACTTGCTCACTGGTTTTCCCAGCTGCAAGCACTTTGCACGATTAGTGCGTGAGCATATAGCAGAAAGCCACATGTGAGTCTCTATGAAAAGCTATGGGTGCTTTCCCTCGGTGGCAATTCTCCCAGATTGCTCTCCAGTCACTGAGAGGTGCAATTCCCTGATTCCCTCAGTTGCCACTGTGAGGGGCAGTTGTCCTGACCCCTTGCCTTCTGCTGCAAAAAGCAGTTTTCCTTTGCTTGTTTACTCACCCATCTCTGCAAGCCTCCAATAAATGGGTAATGGTCTAACACTTTGCGGCTCTGCAGTTCCTCTGCGGTCTGCTGGAATTCAATGTGAACCTGCCTAGCCTTGACCACAAACAGGCATTACATCTGGCGTAGTGGGCAGGATTCAGATCAGACCAGTATGGACCTGCCAACACCCATGCACTGTGGGATAAAGGAGTAGCCAATGTACTCCAGCATATGGTTCCCTGTGGCTAAACTTTTGGAGGACCATGGGCTGAGTGTTTTTTACAGTCCTGCAAGAAGAAACCAAAAGCTCTGTGCAAGAGGCTGCACCAGGTCAAAAGCTCCAGGATGAGCTGCAGACTGAGCACCAACAATGGCATGAGCTGGAACGGTCACTGGAGAGTTGCTGATTAGAGAACTTCAGTTCAGGCTACAGGCAGAGAACCAATGATGGCTTGAACCGGAATAAGGGCTAGAGAAGGTAGCCAACTGTTTTTGAGAGCTCCAGTGTGAAATGAAAGCTAAATACCAATGGTGCCTGGAACTGAAATCATCACTTGAAAGGGAAATATAGGTCTGAGAGTTGCGGTTTGCCCTAGAAGCCGAACACTGGCAGCAACAGTCGTTAGAGAAACAAGTGCAGGTTCAAGATCTCAAGCTTCAGCTTCAGACCAAGAGTTGGCAGCCACAAGAGCCAAAGCAGTCGCTGAAGTAGGAGCTGCATCCGTGCCAGTGGAGTGTCTCTGAGTCGGTGGAAGCACATGTTTCCAATTCCTACTCTTCTGAGGAGGAGGAAGTTCGGGCTGAAACTGCTGTCTCCAGACTCAGAGCCAGGCCAGTGGTGACCCAGAAAGTAAAAACCCAGCAGCCAAGAGTGCCTCAGGAATAGGCACAAACCCCTCTGCAAGTAGTGGAGCACTCTGTGGTCTGGCCCTACCCTCAGAGTTGATGGAGTTAGGGCACAATTCAGACAGAAACCCACCAAGTCCCTGGCAGCTTGGTTGCTGCGGTTGTGGGACATAAGGGTGAATGACATCATGCCCTCCAGAACAGAGATGGGGAAATTAGCCACCATTGTCACACAGATCCTCCCTGAGGCAGCATCTTCAGAACTGCCATGGCAACCCAGGAAACCACACACTGTTAGAATGGGTGATGGCTGCCATTCGTACAGTCTGGCAGAATGCTGGAGACTTGCCGGGGCCAGTGAGTCAGTGGTAGTCATATATGGAGCTGCAGCAGGTCCTCCAGGATCTAGGTTTGAAGAATGCTGTTTTCAACCTGAGGTCCCGTGGGGTAAATGAGAAAGTATTTATGGAAGGGGTGGGGGATCTTACTCTCTGTAGTGCCCTATCAGCCCTTTTTGGGTCACTAGTGGATATCTTGAGCCCCTATGTGGGGCAGCCCATCAGTGCAGTTACACAGATGGTGGCAGATTTGGGGGAGGTGGAGAGAGCACAAAACCATAAGGCTGTGCAGGCTGCTGCCCATGCTGCTCCCCGCACCCAACTAACAAAGAAACAGGTATGTAAGGTTACCCAAACACTGATGTGGGTAGATTTTATTGCCGCTGGGGCAGAAAGAGAGAAATTAGATCATACCCCATTTGGCTCAGTTACTGTGTCCCTTATTTAACCTGATTCAGAAGGGGGTTCACTGGAACTGGACTGAGCAGGCAAAAGGTGCTTTTGTAGCAGCCAGGAGAGCTGTCAAGGTGGCACAGGCCTTGAATGTGTTTGATCCCAACAGGCCCTGTGAGCTTGACCTCCATGTAACCTCTGAGGGGTTTGGACGGGGCTGTGGCAAGACAAAGCACTTATGAAAACCTATTGGGTTTTGGTCCCAATTGTGGAAAGATGCTGAAGTCCGTTACTCATTAGTAGAGAAACAGTTGGCAGCTGTGCATGTGGCCCTCCTAGCCAATGAGAGTATTACAACCACAATTCCAGTTACAGTCAAGACAACAGACCCCATTGCAGGATGACTGAGAGATTGGGCAACAAATCCATGTAGTAGTATGGCCCAAACCTCTACCCTGGCCAAGTGGGGTACATACTTGCAACAATGCTGTGCTCTAGCACCAGCCCACTAAGGGCAGAACTGCAGGAAGTCTTGGGTCCAGTCACCAATGTGACCCTAGAGTCAGGTGCAGCTGGGGCTGAGGAGGAAGAACTTGAATTCAGTCTCTACCAGGAGGGGTGGACAACCATCTCCAAGGATGCCTGGTACAGTGATGGTTCTAGCAGGGGCCAACCAGCCAAGTGGACAGCTATAGCCTTCCATGCAGCCACTAAGACTATCTGGATGGATACAGGTATGGGCCAAAGCAGTCAATGGGTAGAATTAAGAGCTGTATTGCTAGTTCCACATAATGAACCTTCACCTCTGGTGATTTGCACCAATAGCTGGGCTGTCTATCATGAACTGACCCTTTGGATAGCTACTTGGCCTGTTAACCAGTGGTTGGTAATGCACCATCCACTATGAGGTCAGGCCATGTGGCAAGACTTATGGAAAACAGGACACCAGAAGTATATGACAATATATCATGCCATGGGGCATGCCCCTCTACCCCATCCTGAGAATAATGAGGCAGACACCTTGGCAAGGGTGTGATAATTGGAGACAGTGCCCACAGATGATATGGAATAGTGGTTCTACCAGCATCTGCTCCATGGAGGGCAGAAAACTATGTGGGCTACAATTAGGGTGTAGAACTTGCCTGTGTCCTATGCAATGATACTTCCAGCTTGCAGTCAATGTGCAGTGTGTTCCAAGGAGCACCCTCTGAGACAACTGGCATCACCTGGGCAGATCCAAGGGGTCGTGTTCCACCGACACGGTGACAGACATCACAGGGCCATTACCAAAGTTGGACAGGTACCAGTATGCAGTCACCTGTGTAGATACTATCACTGGTCCACTTGTTGCTTACCCTACCTGTCACCCAGACCAGAGCGCAGTCATACAGGTTCTAGACCACCTGAGTGATGCCTACAGGTGGCCACTGGTTCTTCAGAGTGACAATGGTACCCTTTCACTGAAGCAATGGGCTCAAGACTTGGGGGTAAACTAAAAGTACCATGCTCCCTACCATTCACAGGTCACTGGTATCATTGAGCAGTATAATATACTCTTAACACAGGGACTATGACAGGAGAAGGGCACTAGCTCCCTTACTGGATGGACATGCCACTTGTGGACAGTACTCTGAATTTTGAATCAGAGGCCTTGATGGGGGCGGGGGCAGCTTTGGGGTGGCCCTCCTGTCAGTCAGAGGTCCTGATATGCACCAAGGACACTTTATTCAAGCCAGGCTTTGGGCAGCAGGGTAATGTGCTCCTGCTTGCACCAACAACCCTCTTTAAAGTCCAAAGGCTTCAATGGACACGACCCTGAAATATACAGGCACCTCACCTATGATGGGTGGCCTTGTTGGCATCATGGGATAAGGGGTTGGAGGTGGATTTCCAGGTAACTCCCTCTGAAACCAGCACCTGGCCACCTAAGGTAGAAGTGTACTATCCTTTGAGTGCTCAGGGAAACAGCATTATGAAGGGCGCCTATAATAAACTGTCCCATTGCCTGACCAGGCGGCGGTGCAGTGGATAGAGCGTCGGACTGGGATGCAGAAGACCCAGGTTCGGGACTCTGAGGTCGCCAGCTTGAGCGTGGGCCCATCTGGCTTGAGCAAAAGATCGCCAGCTTGGACCCAAGGTCGCTCGCTCCAGCAAGGGGTTGTTCAGTCTGCTGAAGGCCCACGGTCAAGGCACATGAGAGAGCAATCAATGAACAACTATGGTGTCGCAACGGCAATGAGAAACTAATGATTGATGCTTCTCATCTCTCTTCATTCCTGTCTGTCTGTCCCTATCTATCCCTCTCTCTGACTCTCTCTCTCTGTCTCTGTAAAAAAAAAAAAAAAAAATTGTCCCATTTTATTGCACATGGAACCAGAAGACCCTGGTGTACAGGCCAATAAGGTTTGCCCAGGGCAGCGTCTGGTACCTGCTACTATGTTGTCTGAAGACAAAACTCTGGCCTGTACTCTACCAGAAGGAAAACATTTAACTCTCTTGGTATTGTTCACAACTCTCTCTTTTCACCCACCCATATCTTACTGGACATTGTAAGCCAGGCCTTGCATGCCCTGGCAGAGGAAATCCAAAAGGTGGAATGCAGAATGGTGGACATCCTCCAAGAATGGTAGGTGCCTCTAGCAGCAGGCTAGTGCACCATTTTATTGTCATATAGCTTGTGCTTTTGTAATTCTGTTCCTGTAGTCACACAGGGACCATCGTGGAAGATACCTGTCACACAAACTGTGAGGTGAACAACCCTAAAGGGGTGGAATGTGGGGAAAACAGCTGTGTTAGGCTTGCTCGCTGGTTTCCTGGCTGTAAGCACTTTGCACAGTTAGTGCTCAATTCACACAAAAGTAAAAAAAGGTTGTGATTTACTGCATCATTTACACTACAACAAAAAAGCAGGAAAGAAAATAGTAAAAACTTAAGTTTAGCATATGTTGTTTACATATGCTAAACTACTTAGACCAATTTTTGAATTACAAAAATCTAAAGTATTTTTAAAGAGCACAATTGCATTAATTTCCTACTTTTGTCAAATATAAGCTCATAATCATAATATTCTTTTGACTTAAATTGGATGATATTTTAAACTAGTCATCACCTTACTCATACTTAGAAAAGTATGTACTGATAGAAGGCCTTAGGAAATCAATGTAAATGAACAGATGCAAATTATTGGTAATTAAGGTATCATTCACTTGGGATAAATATATGGAAAGAATATTACTTTAAAATTTTTTCTTAAATTATATTTATAATAATTTAATTTGTACGTTTTTAAGAGAACTTTTTCCTAATTGAACTTTATACTATTGACTAAAGTGTCCAACACTCTTAATTACTAATATTATTTTTACATTGTATAATGATAAAATCCACCCCTCTGACCTCCAAGGTACAACCTCAATGAACGCTGCACTAATTACCAATGGAAAATTGAAGGTCTCTAGAGACAGCAAGGACACAAAGGTAGTGTAGTGGAGAGGCTATCAGCAAGGTTTGGGGCCACTGCAAAAGAACCCTATGTGAATCCCTTAAAATGTCAATATTTTTTGCCTAAGTTACTCAAAGATTTTCATTTTTATCACCTTCACTAGACCAGTTTGCATATTAACAGATATACATATATATATATATATGCAACATTAATGTGGACGAATAACAAGCAACAAAAATACTTTAAGCTATTGAATAAATGTCGAGCTAGCTGCTAATAAAGAATTAGAACATCAGGTGGCAGTCTTGTAAAAGAAATAATTATTGTAAGATAAAGGCCGAGAACATGAGCCTAAAATTTAACATTATACTGCTTGGCCAATCCAGATTATTTTATAAAACATACTTAAAAAGAAATTACTTTTATTTTTCAAATCCACAATCCATATCATTAAGGAGATGCTTCAGATGCTACTGAAAAATACAATTGTTTTTGGACCTGAATAAAAGTGTTCACTCTCCTTAATCTCTCCCATTTGAGTTTACAGTGAAAATCCAACTAAAACGTAATGAATGATGCAACTGTCTGTATTTCATAACATACTTACTGGTTTATTTTGTGTTTGTTTTAATTGGTTACAAACATCTTAAAGAAAAGCATTTTTGTTGGAATATTACAGGAAAGTAAACAACTGTTTAAATAAGGCATTTTTGTCCTCTACAAGCTAAATTTAAGACATCAAATTAAACTAGAAAATACTTTTAACATAATATTCCTCGTGAGTAATATTTCACAAGTGTGTGCCTCAGTAAAACATTCCTAAAAACAAGATTAAACTATCTTTAAACTAAATTATTTCAAAAGAAACTATTATCAAATACAACATTTCAAATCCATTCAATGATTGACTAACTTGTAAAAGAATCTATCAAATACAAGCCTAAAATTTAATACAGTAATCAGTACTATAACACAGAATAATGTTTCATAGTTATACAGTACATAAATACTTTATGGTTCTTGTGCAGGTATTTACTGTTGAACTGATGTTGTTTCATATTAAAAGTCATCCTCCCCTATTTTTGACAGCTATTAAACATGCAGCTAACAATTATTTTTTCTGGTTATAGATAAACCACAGTAGAAAAGTATTGTTTTGTTAAATTAAATACACTAACAAGCAGCAGTTCAAAGTAAATGCAAAATAACTGAAATATACTTCCATTGTCAAATATAAGCATATTATACTATCTGCAAGCCAAATTATATAACTTTCCATTTTAAAAAGGTCCTGCTTTTGATAAAGGTGGAATAGTTTGTCTTTCTTCATCCATTGTGTATCTCCAACTGGTTAAGAACCATCACTTGTAGACAAAATATAAGAGAAGTACTTGTAAGGATAAAAGAGTAACTATAGACATACATCCAGTGGTGGGATTCAGCCGGTTCACACCGGTTTGGCAGAACCAATAACTAATTTTTTGTTGAGCTTGGAGAAGGTATATGTTTTTTTTTCATACTTAAAACGGTCATTAAGGCAAAGAACCAGTTGTTAAATTACCTGAATCCCACTACTGCATACATCTAATGAAGGGATATAAAGGTTTGGCCCAGACACCCCAACTCCCAACTAGAGACAACTCTGAAGAGCCATGCCATTTCAGAACTCCCTGTAGCCTCGGCTTTTCTCCCATCCAAGAACTAACCAGGCCAACCCTGCTTAGCTTCCAAGATCAGATGAGATTGCGCAGGCCTTTCTTAAGATTTCATCACAGCCCAACTTTTTCTACCAATTTCTTTCCTCCCATTCTTTTTCTTCCCCTCCCTTCCACAGGTGTTGGAACCAATAATATCCTAATAAACTTTCTTCAAATTAATCTGTCATACTAGCACTAGCTAGTCTGCACTAGCAACAGAAAGCAAGCAAAATTATCAGGATTCAGCCATTTAAAGCAGGGGTCCCCAAACTTTTTACACAGGAGGCCAGTTCACTGTCCCTCAGACCGTTGGAGGGCCAGACTATAAAAAAAAAAAAAAACTATGAACAAATCCTTATGCACACTGCACAAATCTTATTTTAAAGTAAAAAAACAAAACAAGAACAAATACAATATTTAAAATAAAGAACAAGTAAATTTAAATCAACAAACTGACTGCGGATGCATCCTGTGCTCCTCCTCTCACTGACCACCAATGAAAGAGGTGCCCCTTCTGGAAAGTGCGGTGGGGGCCAGATAAATGGCCTCAGGGGGCCGCATGTGGCCTGCGGGGCAGGTCGTAGTTTGGGGACCCCTGATTTAAAGAAACAGCCACACTCATGAGTGAGATCCATACTATAAAGCTTCTCCCCTGAGAGCACAACAAACATATTTCCACAGTGTGGGGGAATGCCTAGAGTTCAAGCAGAAAGCCACAGTCTTATTTTTTAGAAGTGTCAAATGAGAGTTTAAAATCACCAAAGTGAGGATAAATTTGAGGGTAGAAATCCCAGAAACGAGGAGCGCTACAGAGGAAACCTGCACTCTAAAATAAGCTCACCTCCAATCCTCTTAACCCATGTACATGCACGAAAGACTCCATGGAATCCAGTGGACAGCAATAGCTAGAAGGATGAGAGTCTGAGCAGGTATCTCAGCTGCTGCCCACCACAGGGAAAACAGAATATTCTATTTGAGCCAAGCCAGGTTAAGCTGCTGGGTAAAGACCTCAGCTTTACAATGCATAACTGAAAAGTAAAGAATATGGCTCTAAATTAAGGAGTTGTCGTGCACTAGAGCAAAACCCACCCACCCTTGACATAGTATAAAACCAAGGGTACCAAATATTTAATGTGATCGGCCAATAATTTAACTGTCTACTAGAAGCAAAATTAACAGAAATATAACAGAAGACAGACTCTTTACAATGCATCCATAAGGATTAGGATAAAACAAACAAAAAATTACTAGGCCTGTGGTGAAGAGAAAAAACTGACAATAGCAACAAACCATGCAACGACCCAGATACTTCAATTAGCAGGTAGTTTAAATATAGACTTAATGCTCTAAATAAAATGCAGATATTGTCAGACTGGATAAAAAAAGTGTAGACCTTGAGAAAGAAGATATCTACTAAGAAGTGTTCCTGGTAGCTAACTGGGCTCAGATTAATTTAAAAAAAAAAAGGAGCCTAGGAGCCATTTTTATACAAAGCTTCTCATGCAAACTGCACTTCAGTGTGAAGCCTGTAGTAAGCTGCCTGCCTGCACTGTATTCCTGCCATCTGAATTAGCCCTTATAAAGAAGTTCCTGGAGTAAAGACAGCCTCTTTAACAAATGGTGTTGGGAAAACTGGACAACTACCTGCAAAAAAATGAAAGTAGACCACCAACTTTCACCACTCACAAAAATAAACTCAAAATGGATAAAAAGACTTAAACGTAAGCCGTGAAACCATAAGCATCTTAGAAGAAAACATAGGCAGAAAGCTCTCTGACATCTATAGCAGCAATATACTTGCCAATTTATCTCCACGGGCAAGTGAAATAAAAGGACAAACAAATGGGACTATACCAAACTAAAAAGTTTTTGCACAGCTAAAGACAATAAGAACAGAATAAAAAGACAAACCACACACACAATGGGAGAACATAATTGACAATACATCTGATAAGGGGTTAATAACCAAAATTTATAAAGAACTGGTTAAACTCAACACCAGGAAAATAAACAGTCCAATCCAAAAATAGGCAAAAGAAATGAACAGACAATTCTCCATAGAGGACATACAGATGGCCAATAGGCATATAAAAAAATGCTCAACATCACTAATCATTAGAGAAATGCAAATTAAAACCACAATGAGATATCACCTCACACCAGTCAGAATGACACTCATCTGCAAAACAACACATTATAGGTGCTGGCGAGGATGTGGAGAAAAGGGAACCCTCCTGCACTGCTGGTGGGAATGCAGACTGGCGCAACCACTGTGGAAAACAGTTTAGAGATTCCTCAAAAAATTCAAAATGGAACTGCCTTTTGACCCCGCCATCCCACTTTTAGGAATATATCCCAAGGACACCATATCACTGACTCAAAAGGAGAAATGCACCCCCATGTTTATGGCAGCATTGTTCACAACACGGAAAATCTGGAAACAGCCCAAGTGTCCATCAGTGGACGAGTGGATTAAAAAGCAGTGGTAATATATACAATGGAATACTATGTCTTTTCAAGTTAGTGTTTTGGCTTTGTCTGATTATAACCTTTATTTCAAAGTCTACTTTGTCTGGTTTAAGTATTGCCACCCCAGATTTTTTGTTGTTTTGGTTTCATTTTCAGGTAATATCTTTTACCATCCCTTTACTTTCAGTCTTTGCATGTCTTTCGATCTGAAGTGAGTCTCTTGTAGACAGCATACATAAGGGTCTTGATTTCTTAGTCATTCAGCCACATTATGTATTTTGATTAGATTGAAGCTTTAAACCATTTGCATTTAAAGTAATAGTTGCTAGATATATATTTATTGGCATTTTATTACTCATATTTTGGAGCTTCTTTATTTCTTCTTCTCCTTCTTACAGAATATTTTTTAAGGCTCTGGCTGGCTAGCTCAGCAGTAGAGTGTCGGCCCAGCATGTGGAAGTCTTGGGTTCAGTTCCCAGCCAGGTACACAGGAGAAGCCCCATCTGCTTCTCCACCCTTCCCCCTCTCCTTTCTCTCCGTCTCTCTCTTCCCCTCCCACAGCCAAGGCTCCATTGCAGCAAAGTTGGCTTGGGTGCTGAGGATAGCTCCATGGCCTCTGACTCAGGGGCTAGAATGGCTCCAGTTGCAATGGAGCAACACCCCAGATGGGCAGAGCATCACCCCCTGGGGGGCATGCCAGGAGGATCCCAGTCAGGCGCATGCAGGAGTTTGTCTGTCTGCCTCCCCCACTTCTCACTTCTGAAAAATACAAAAAAAAAAGAAAGAAAGAATATTCTTTAAGCCTAACCAGGCAGTGGTGCAGTGGATAGAGCAAAATGGGATGCAGAGAACCCAGGTTCAAAATCCCGAGGTCGCTGGCTTGAACACAGACTCATCTAGTTTGAGCACAGCTCACCAGCTTGAAACCAATGTTGCTGGCTTGAACAAGGGGTCACTTGGTCCACAGTACCTCCCATCCCCAGTCAAGGCACATATGAGAAAGCAATCAATGAACAACTAAGATGCCACAACTATGAGTTGACACTTCTCATCTCTCTCCCTTCCTGTCTGTCTGTCCCTCTATCTTAAAAAAATAAATAAATAAACTCTTTAACATTTCTGTAAAATTGGTTTGGTGGTGATGAACTCTTTTTTACCTGGCCTTCAATTCTAAATGATAGCTAGCTTTGCTGAGTAATCTTGGTTGTAGGTCCTTGCTTTCTCAACACTTTGAATATTTCATGCCAATCCCTTCTCTCCTGCAGTTTCTGTTAAGAAATCAGCCAACAGTCTTATGGGAGCTCCCTTGTGAGTAACTGTTTTTCTCTTGTTGCTTTTAAGATTCTCTGTCTTTAAACTTTGGCATCTTCATTAAGATGTATCTTGGTGTGGGCCTCTTTTTGGCTCATCTTGTTTAGGACTCTCTCCACTTCTGGGAATTGTATGTTTGTTTCCTTCACCAGATTAGGGAAGTTTTGTCATTATTTCTTCAAATAAGTTTTCAATTCCTTGCTTGCTTTCTTTTCCTTCTAGTACCTTTGTGATGCCAATGTTGTTTCACTTAATGTTGCCCCAGAGCCCCCTTAAATTATCAATTTTTATATTCCTTTTTGTTGTTCTGATTGAGCAAGGTGTCTTCTGCTTCCTCATCTTCCAAATTGCTGATTTAATCCTCTGCTTCGTATACTGCTTATTGCCCTCAATGTATTCTTCATTTCAGTTATTTTTCTTCATTTCTGACTGGTTCTTTTTTATGTTTTCTATTTCCATTTGTGTTTCCTTTTTCTTTGTTGAAGTTTTCACTGAGACCAATGAGCAACTGGTTATAACCAGTGTTTTGAACTCTACATCTGGTAGATTGCCTCAAATTTAATTCCCTTTCTGGAATTTTGTTCTGTTCTTTCATTTGAGACATGTTTCTTTGTCTCATTTTAGCTGCCTCTCTGTGTTTATTTCTATGTGCTAGATAGAGCTGCTGCTATGACTACTGGTTTTGGTAAAGTGGTCTTATATAGTTGGTATCCTTTGGAGTCCAATGGTACAGCCTCCCTGGTCACCTGAATCTGGTTATCCAGGTATGTCTCTTGTGTGGGTTGTGTGTGCTCTCCAGTTGTAATGAAGCCATGGTTGCTGTTAGCACATCAATGGGAGAAACTGACCCTTAGGCTGACTGGTTCTAAGAACTGGCCATGACTACAGTAGAGGAGTTGTTGTACAGTGGCAGATGGTACATAGCAGGATTTACCTTAGCTAGGCTTTGGTCCCTGCTGAGTCTGCCCTTTGAATGTGTTGTTTGTGGAGATGGTTGGGTGGTGTTCTGGTGTGGTCTGAGGCCAGCAACAAGGTATGTTGATTCTGGGTCCTCTTGGGAGGTGCAGGCCAAGGTCAGCCATTGCCTGCGCCCTGCCAAGGGCAACCTGGTATGAGCTACAAAGTTATCTGCAGACGGTCGTGAGTTGTGCTGGGCTTGTATATACCTGTGTGAGAGGCTAAGCTGTGATCTGAGGTCAACTGCCACTAATGCCAGGCTTGGGGCTGCTTATTAGCAAGACATACAAGGCACACCAAGGTCAGATGCTACATGTGTGGGGTCTGTGAACCTTTGAGAGATTTTTGTAATGTCCACAGCATAAGTCAAAAAAGGCTATTTGTAAGGAAAAGCCACTAAAAATGGCTTGGGTAGTCCGAAAAGTTGAGTCAGGCAGGCTCTAAGGAAATCACCAGAATGGGGTGAATGGTGTTAGCTAGGTTGATGGAGAATCGAATATGGCACCAGCCTGTGCCTGCAATGGGAGGATACAGCAAAAGAACAATGTCTTCTTTTTTTTTAATGATTTTATTTATTCATTTTAGAGGGAGAAAGCAGGAAGTATCAACTTCCATATGTGCCTTAACTAGGCAAGCCCAAGGTTTCAAACTAGTGACCTCAGTGTTCTAGGTCGATGCTTTATACACTGCACCACCAAAGGTCAGGCCAAAAAGAACAATGTCTTCTGCCAGCACTTCAGTCTGGAATAAAGGTACCCCTTCAGTCCCCACCTTGAACCACACAATTCAGTTTCTCCCCATATGTCCCTTGGCCTTTTAAGCTGCTGCCCCAGTGCTGGAGTTCAGAGTAACTAAGTTGGTCAGTGAATAAATTCATGTATGAACTCTTTAAGAGGAACATCCGTGACTCCAACAACCCTCCATCTCATTCAGCTACAGTCTCTCCTGGTTTTCACAGTAGAAGTTAAGGGGACCTCAGTTCCAATCATTGGAACACTGAGCTTGGGAGCCTAGTGTGGAGTTGGGACCCCTCACTGTTCAGGGGGGACTTCCGCAACTGAGATATCCCTCGCAATTTAACCTCCACACTGTGCGTAAGTCCAGTGCATTCCTTGTCACTACTCTACTTAAGAGTCTGGACCAAGCTGCATCTGCACATCCTTAGTTATAGGACTTCTATTCAGCTACACTTCAGGTGGTTCTCAATAATAGTTGTTCTGTAATTTAGTTGTAATTATGAGGTGGTCATGGGAGGAGGCAAGTACAGCATTTTCCAACACCACCAGCTTGACCTGGACCCTAATTTTATTCAATCTTGATTGCTCAATCTATTCATCTATATAGTCTGTATAATGAAATGGGAAGTATGCATAAAAGCACTTAGACTTCAAAACACAACATATTTTTCTTGAGGTAATCAATTGCTTGAGTGCTTAAGATACAAGATGAACAAGCCTTATTTTTCACTGACTACCAGGGAAGACAGTCCAGACAGAAAATCAGTAAGAAAATTATTGGCCTTATTGACACTTAAGACCAAATGGACATAAACAATATTTACAGAGCATTTTATCCCAAAAAACCAGATTATACATTGTTCCCTAGTGCACATGGAACATTCTCAAGTATAGACTGTATGTTGAGACACAAAACTATCCTCAACAAATAAGATGGAAATCATACTAAGCATATTCTTCAACCACAATGCTTTGAAATTTGAAATCAACTGAAAAATAAAAGCTGGAAAAAAACACAAATATGTGGAGATTATACAACATGCTATTAAACAACGACTGGGTAAATAAAAAAATAAAAGAAGACATCAAAAGATACCAAGACAAATGAGAATGATAACACTATATATCAAAACTCAGGGGATATAACAAGGAATGTTTACATCATTACAGGCCTATCTCAAGAAACCAGAAAAATCCCAATAAATAAACTATTATTTCATCTTAAAGAACTAAAAACAGAAGAACAAAGCCCAAAGTTAGTAGAACAAAATAAAAATGAGAGTAGAATTTCATTGAATACCATCTTTATTTGAGATGTTCAGCATAAAAATTATGGTACTCAACTAAGATACATGGCCGATATTTTCTCAAAAATGAAGCTTGTCATTTCAAAAAAAACCACAATTGTCAGTATTTGTGAACTTTCAAGTTAAATTAGCTTTTTGAAAAATTTTTACCTAACACCATAAATTTGACAGCTTTTTTTATGAGATTAGTGATATTAACCAATGTCTCAGGTGGCCCAAATCAAGGCATCAGTCAGGCTGGGCTGTCATCTATCAGCTTCCAAGCTCATTCAAGTTGTTGGCCAAATTCAGTTCCTTGCAGTTGCAGGACTAAGGTTCCCATTTCCTTGCTGGCAGTCAACCAAGAGCAACTCCCAGTTTCTAGCAGCGGTTTTCAACCTTTTTTGCACTTGGGGACTGGTAAAAATAGAATTATTTTGGGGACTGCTACGGAAGAAATCACTCAGAACATAAGCAAATTCAACCAAGATCATTGGGTCTATAATTTTCATACAACAACAGGGTGGTCAACTCTTTTGCAGACTGGCAATAAATTTCTGGTGGACCAGTAGTTGAAAATACTGCTAGAGGACACTCTCATTCCTCATTACACAAACACCCTTATGTCTCTGGCCAGCAGTGGCATACCTAATCCTACTCATAATCTCTCTGACTTACCCTTCTACCATTAGCCTGAGAAAACTCTCTTTTGATGGCCCCTGTCATTACATTGGGTCCATCCAGGTAATATCCTTATCTCAAGGTCAACTGATTTAAGACATTTATTACATCTGATCTGGAAAAATCCCTTCTCAATAGTACCTAGGTTAGTATTTGACTGAAAGCATGGGGACAGGAATCATAGGAAGCCATCTTTACAAGTCTGACTGCCACACTTCTCGGGCTTGCTCCTAGCCAGTGATTACATGCTACAGGGATATAAAGGCAAGCCTATTCCTGGGAAGCACATGGCTCCTCCAACCAGTGACTTTGGCTCAATGGTATCTCACTGGCCTTGTCAAAACTTTGAAAACTATACCACAGTCTGAGGCTTTTCCTACCCACCTTTCTTTACTTCCTTCTGTCTTCTGCAGGAATCAGATCTCCTTAGATCTCTTCTAATGGAAGGGATGCAATGGTTCTTGATTGTGGTAAAAATTACTCAAATATACACATTTGTCAAAACACATCAAACCAGACACTTAAGACATGCACTTTACTATATGTATAAAGTTATACTTCAATTAAAAATATCTATGCTAAATAAATATTGTTACTAAAAGACCTTTATCTTTTATAAATATACATTACGCATTGAAATAGGTCCTGATGAAATTATATAATGATGGAGATTTGCTTCAAAATAATCCTGGCTGGTTGAAGTAGCTTTGGATAAAACAATTGGTCAAATGATAAAGACTGCTGAAGCCAGGTGAGGGGTACATGGGAATTTATCATATTCTACTCATTATTTCTGAATATATTTGAAAATATTCATTATAAAAAGACATTTAACCAACTCTTGACAGTAGATACAGAATAACAGGAGTTCTAATACACAACTGGTTTGAGCAAAACTGGTGCCATTCCTTCAGGGATTAATTCATCTAAATCTATTAATACTAAAGCTGCTCATATTCTTCAATCCAGCATCTCACATCTACAATCCCCTAAAGAGCCTGCCCTGTGGTGGCGCAGTGGATAAAGTGCCGACCTAGAACACTGAGGTCACCAGTTCAAATCCCTGGGATTGCCTGGTCAAGGCACATATGGGAGTTGATGCTTCCTGCTCCTCCCCCACTTTCTCTCTCTCTCTCTCTCTCTCTCTCTCCCTCTCTCCTCTCTCCTCTCTAAAAAATATATTAAAAATCTTAAAAGAGTCTTTGGGAAAAAAAGTAAAATTTAGAATACCCTAAAGAGCTCACACATTTGCACAAGGAAACATGTACAGGACTACTCAATACAGCCTGACCAGGTGGTAGCACAGTGGACAGAGTGTTGGACTGGGACGTGGAGGACCCAGGTTCAAAACCCCAAGGTCACCGGCTTGAGCGCGGACTCATCCAGCTTGAGCATGGGGTCACTGGCTTTAGCATGAGATCATAGACATGACCCCAAGGTCGCTGTCTTAAGCCCAAGGTTGCTGGCTTGAGCAAGGGGATCACTCACTCTATTCTGGCCCCCTGCCCCCCACCGGTCAAGGCACATATGAGAAAGAAATCAGTGAACAACTAAGGAGACTAAAGAGCTGCAACGATGAATTGATGCTTCTCATCTCTCTTCCTGCCGGTCTGTCCCTATCTGTGACACTTTCTGTCTCTGTCACACACACAAAAGAAAAAAAAATGTTAAATACAACATAATTTGCAAAAATAAAAACCAATCCTGTAACAATCTAAATGTCTTCAAATGATAATGAATGAAATAACTGTATTGTCATACAACAAAAATATTGCACAATAGCTAATGTAAAATACATTTTCATGTAGCAACATGAATAAGTATCACAAATGATGAAACAAGAGCTTCAGTGATAAATATGAAATGTTATATATAAGTTTTAATATGTACTAATGCTATGTATTATTTCTTTTTCTTTTGTGACAGAGAGAGAGATGGACAGGTAGGGATGGACAGACAGAAAGGAAAGGAGAGAGATGAGAAGCATCAAACCTTTGTTGCAGCTCCTTGGTTGTTCATTGATTGCTTTCTCTTATGTGCCTTGACTGGGGGCTACAGAACAAGTGACCCCTTGCTCAAGCCAGCAACCTTGGGCTCAAGTCAGCGACCTTGGGCTTCAAGCCAGCGACCTTAGGATCAATCCATCAACCGTGAGGTCATGTCTATTATCCCACACTCAAGCCAGCAACCCTGTGCTCAAGCCTGATGAGCCTGCACTCAAGCTGGCGACCTCGGGGTTTCAAACCTGCATCCCAGTCAGATGCTCTATCCACTGCACCACTGCCTGGTCAGGCTGTATGATTTCTTAATAGAAAAGCTATCATGAATGAGTATGATAATATACCAAATTCAGGGTAATGTTTACTTCTAGGTAAAAAGAAAGAAGATAATAGAATGGGTTAACTATGCAAAAATAAAGTGTTTTTTGAAACGTTATCAACTCGCCTTCACCCTGCTGACCCTATAAATTTCCCCCACGCAGATCATCCTGGGCGACTTCTCTGGCCTCTGTCCACCGGACCAGAGAACATCCTCCGGGAAGCACTGTACTGAATAAAGCTTTTGCTTATCCACACTTGGTGGCTACGCCCTTCCTTCTTCCTCGGCGGGAAAAAATACCTTACACGCATGAATGCTGTAAGTCTCTATGCTATTCTGTATATTTTGAAACCTTTTGTAAAATGAAGAAAAATAAATGGAATTAAAATAAGTACAAAAAGAATGGTTTTTAAAATATTGCTTTCTAGTAAGTTTTCCCAAAGAGCTCCTTCAAGAACATATTTAACCTGCTACCTAAACAAAGCTGGTAACTTTTATACAAATAAAAGCTTCTCTCTAGGGTGGAGTGGGGAGAACTACTCAGTGTATGAACTTTATTGCTTTATGAACTTTATAATCCTTTGAAAGAGAGCCTCTGTCATGATAACTAGGTTCTAGAGGGACAAATAAACAAAGATAGTTGTCCCTATCTTTGACTCCCTACTCCACAATTCCCAGGTTTGTATCACTGTAATAGGTTGAATGGTGGCTGGCAAGAAGGTATGTCCATGTCCTTACATGAAGACCAGTGAATATTACATTATTAGGGTCTTTGCAGATGTTAGAAATGAGATGAAATCATCCTGGACTTCAGATGGGCCCTAAATCCAATGACAAGTGTCATTATGAGACAGAAGAGACTAGGACACAGGAGAAGGCCACGTGAAGACAGAGGCATTAATCAAAGTTATGCAGTCACAAGTCAAGAATGCCTAGAGCCACCAAAAACCAGTAGAGCCAAAGACCTCTGAAGGGAGGTTTGCAAACATCTTGATTTCCAACTTCTGCCTTCCTGAACTGAAAGAGAATAAATCTCTTCAGTTTTAAGCCACCATGTTTGTGATCATTTGTTATAGCAGTCACAGAACACTAATAAAATCTCACCTTTCCAGACATTACCCCTGACTAAGTCATCTAGCTACCTTACATAGCACCTGCCATGATTTGGCCACTCTAGAATTTCAGCCCACATTTTCTATACTCCTCCCCACATTCTTGCCCGAGTCCCCGCCCTAGCTGCTGTTATGTATAAATATGTATATTCTATTCTGCAATTTTCATCATCTGTATCAAAAGTAGGTTTATACCATTTTTCAGTTATCTGCTGGAATTCAAGTACTGGTACAATTACAGGTACGTGGGCACCCTTAAGCTTGGTCTTCAAATAGGAGGAAACCAAATTCTGCCCCAGGTGGTGGTAATATAAAAAAGAGAACTAAGTGCTAATTGGTATTATTAGAGCACAGAGTCTTTGGTCACAAGAAAATAAAGACTATTTTGTTTAAGTGAGAGGAGGGGAGATAGTAAGACAGACTCCCTGCATGTGCCCCAACCAGGATCCACCCAGCAACTCCCACCTGGGGCTGATACCAACCAGACCAACTGAGCTATTCTCAGTGCATGGGGCTGACACTCAAACCAATCAAGCCACTGGCTGAGAGAGAAGAAGAGAAGAAAAAGGAGAGGGAGAGTAACAGAAGCAGATGGTCACTTCTCATGCGTGCCCTAACTGGGGATCAAACTCGAGATCTCCACACCCCAGACCAACGCTCTATCCATTAAGTAAACTGGCCAGGGCCAAGACTTTATTTTTTAAGAGACAGAAAAGGAGAGAGAAAGAGAAAGAGACAGAAAAACATTGGTTTGTCCCTGTATGTGCTCTGACCAGGGATTGAATCCATAACCTTTGCGTATCAAAAACACACCAACCAACCAACCTATCAGCCAGGGTAACATTATATATACTTCTGAGCATAAGCATAACATAACATGATTTACAAAATTAACCTCATTAAAATGTGAAGGCTATGTTAATAGATGGGGTTAAATCTAGTACCAACTTATGAATCAGTTGTATCTTACAATTCTAATTATATAGAAACGAAAATAACTGAATTATAGAGAAATTCTAATAGCTAAGATTCAACTTCTTTCCTCAACCCAAATATCAAAAGCCTCAGGTTGTTCCGACCCAACCTAACACGCAGTTTCAGGTTTCGGTGGCATGGCCCTATACTATAGATGCAGGTTCTTCACATGCCTGCAGAGTGCAGACACAAGACTGAAGAACAAACATCAAGAAATGGCTGGTAGAACAAGGACAGATGTCCCCAGACAGACACCAGTAAAGGAACAACATGGAAGACCAAGGCATATGGGCACAAAGCCAGGAGCAGTAAAAGGGAATGTACAGAAAAGGACTCGAGCTGGACCTGGGAACCAGCTGGAACATTTGCTGGGACATCTCAGAAAACACGTTCAAATGGAGGAGTAAAAAACACTGCTAAACTCACTGACCAAATATCTAAATCAAGAGAGAAAGCTTCTATATAACATACATTTTGTTTTTAACCATTAAGGTAAAGTGGCCAATCGTCCTCCTTTAGGGAGGACAATCCTTCATTTATAAGTTCCGTCCTCTTTTGAAAAGTATCCTCCTACATGTCCTCCTTTTTGATATTGGAAGACTAATCTATAAATGTCCGTACTCAATCAATGCAGAGTCGATCCATTGCGTGTGATGTGACGTATTTGTATTTGACATGACGATTCGTCAAGAATCAGTGCAGTGCGGTGAGACGCAATTATGAGATGCATGCACTCCACATGGGAGACCTTGAGAGAGCATGCGATATACCAAGTGTGCAAGTGGCTTTGTGTACTTTTTACTGAAACACTACATGGCACATACAACACTACGTGGACGGTTTTTATAAAAAGGTTGACTACCCCTGCTATAGACTCACGATTATTTCTTTCTCAGTGAATATTCAATCATAGGTAGCACAATTCACGTTTTATTCATTATCTATTTAATAATTTCCAAATACGTATAATTTTATTTACAAGTAGTGTTCCAAAATTCGAGTTTTAAGATGGAAAGCTAACCTCAAACCATATCTATTAATAACGCATTTTGATTAATTAGTTGCATAAAACACATGTTTTTTAATTAGAAAATGATAAGTATACCTGAATATCACTCTAAATTAGTGGTTTTGTTTCATATTTAGTTATACTGAATGAGTAGTTTTTTATTACAATTATTAAAAATAGGCATGTAAGCATAATTACAATATAAAATATTGTACAATGTTTATGCATTTATCATATTATAGTGTATTATTGTTGCAATGAATAAAATGTTTCCTTTATTTACAATATTGTTTTCTTCAATTTATTTTTGTCCCTGTTTTAATTGTAAAAAAGTTGGTCACCTTAATTAAGGGGTTTTAGAAATTAAAAGTTTATACCTCCCTAAAAAATCCAAACTAATGGCAAGTCCTGTCACTTTATCTATAAAACATCCTGAATCTATTTCTCTTCTCCCCTTGCCACCTTAGTCTAAAATATCATCAGCTCTCACTTAGACTAGCAATTACTTCTAATCAATCCGTGTCCATTCCTGCCCATCCTTGTCTGGTATTCATTACTAAAATCATAGTGACAGTGGTATTTTCAAAATCTAAATAAGCTTCTATCACTCAGCTATTTCACTTTCTAACAGCTCTTCATTGCACTGTAAGACTCAGGTCCTGCTCACCCCTCACTTCCCTCTACTCCACTGCCTCCCAACTCCAATGGCTTTTTTGTTCCTGCAGCAGACTCTGTTCATCCCTTCCCAGTGCCACAGAGCTCGCTACACCTGGAGTCCCAGATTTTGACACAACTGCCTCTTCACCCAGGTCTGGCCTCAAATGTCCCTCCCTGAGGCCCTCCACAATCACATTAACTCAAACAACCTCTCCAATCACTTTTTATCTCTAACAATTAGAAACCGGCTAAAACACATCCATCCCCCAGCTCCCAACACCCCATCTGTTCTTTGCATAACTGCAGTTTTCTAAAATTATCTGTGTATTTATTTAACTAGAATGTATTCCCATGAGTAGGAATCCTATCTGTATTCACAACACAGAAGCAGAAATTTATTTGTTGCAGTATAAGCACTTTGGTAAAAAGACTGACATTGTTTCCTGAAGTGGAAAATTCACATATGCTATAACCTAGCAACTCATTTCCTAGGTATGTAACTGAAACTCATACACATACAATAGAAAACAAGCATAAAAATATACTTGTGGAAGCACTGTTCACAATAACAAATGCTGGGAGAAACAACCCAAATGTCCATAAACAGAAGACCAGGTAATTAAATTCTGGTTATAGTCAGAGAATGAAATATACATAACAACATAGGATGGATCAATTTTAGTAACAAGTAATAATATGAATTTTACCAATGTAGTATTAGTGGAAGAATTCCCAAAGATTAGATAGAGTATTATAATCTTTAAAAATTTTTAAATCAGTTTTTGAAATTGGAACATACAGATGTCATAAAATTATATTAAAAAGCAAGAAAATAATGAACATCGGAACCACTGTTTACAACTAGTCTTTTTTATTACAAAAACTATTTTAAAATGATAAAGTAAAAAAGATATAGAGTCAGTTGGGGATTTCAGGCTTGCCCACATTCCCAGCTCAATGAGGATACAAACCTCGACCTCTGGCTCCATGACACAAGCTTCTCCCAGGATGTAGATGCCCAAATGCTGCCTCAGACTGATCAAGGTTTTTCTTTTAAGCCTTTCCTATAGAATGTTATCACTTATGTGCATGTATGTGTGTTAGCAGACTTACAAACTGGTTTTCAAATAGAAAAATAAGTTTTTAAATGAACCTTTACCTCTAAAAAACAAAAACTGGTTAAAGTCTACCCTTCCTCATCCAGCCACCAACATTCCTCTTTATTCTTTTCATAACTCTGCAATATTTCTGTCTATAAGCAAGAATCGATTTTCAACACTAAAATATTGTATGGAGTTAAGACAATAATGCAACAACCCAGAAGTATTCACAGCAGGCACTGGTTAATATAACTGGTATTCAGTCATTCAATGGAATACCAGGTAGTCCTAAGAAAATAATGATGAAGAAGGCACTTTATGTAATGATATGGAATTACATGTTATGTAAAAAACTTTTTTTCAAGGTACAGAGTACAGATATAAATATGCTACAATTTTGGTTTAAAGAAGGGAAAAGAAATATATAAAATAATGATATTAATACTTACAAATGCTTAAATAAGTTCTAAGATATAAAAATAATAAATATTGTAAACTCTTCCATTTCTTTAGAATTTGAACATCTGAATGTATTTATTAAAAATTATAAATTTTAAAATAATAAAAGACTATAATGAAAACAAATATATTCTGAAGAGCAGTATTTTTTATTTTTTTATTTTTATTTTTTTGCTTGAAAGAGGACAGAGACAGAGACAGAGAGGAGGGAGAGAGACAAGAAGAAGCATCAACTCACAGTTGCAGTACTTAGTTTGTTCATTGATTGCTTTCTCATATGTGCCTTGACTGGGGAGCTCCAGTCAAGCCATTGACCCCTTTCTCATGCAAGAGACCTTGGGCTTCAAGCCAGCGACCATGGGGTTATGTCCATGATGCCAGGCTCAAGCAGGTGACCCATTTCTCAAGCTGGTGAGCCTGCACCCAAGCTGGATGAGCCCACATTCAAGTAGCCACCTCAGATTTCGAACCTGGGTCCTCAACATCGCAGCTCAAGGTTCTGTCCACTGCGCGACCACCTAGTCAGGCACATTGACTAATTTAAAAGCGGTAGTTTTTCAAACAGAAACTACTCCACGGTAGCTCTTATTGTGAAGTGTGATGTGTACAAAATAAAGATAATAAGAGTTACCATGGTACACTCACACTCTGGAGACAAAAATACTGGTACACAGAGCACAATTTTTAGAGGTTCTGACAGATCTTATTTGACACTTTTTAAGAATTTTAAATTAGGTTTCGTTCAGGTGAGTTAACACCTCTTTTCATATTTTGAATGCTATATATTTTTTTCTCACTGCCTTTGATCACATTTTTATTCCAAATTAGCTGTCCAACATGATTTGACCTTTATGGATGAACAAATTTAGGTTTATGTGCAGGCTTCCTTTCTTCTGCAGTGGGTCTCTTTTCTGCGGGCTTCTTCCCAGCTGCTGGTTTCCTGGTAGCTGCAACATCTTCTCCCACCCAAGGCTTCTGTTTTGTAATGCCAACAGCCTCTTTCCTTCCTTCCCTACAATAGGCTTCTGGCCTGGAACCCAACTCTCATCTGATTTGGCTTCTAGTGCTGCTGTTGCTCTCTCCTCCAGAGCTTGTGGATCTTACCTGGTGAAGAATGGTATACTGGCACAAGGTCTTTGCAGACAGGTTTAGCCTCAACATGATTCTCAGCTTTTTTGGTGCTCAGAGGGATTTTTGGGTCTGGGTTTTTCAAGATTCTTTTAAGGTCTGCACTGAGCATCTTGTGCATGGAAAGGTTGCAGTTATTCTTGAGGGAGGCAGCCAAGTGCCACAAAGATCATCTAACTTGGGGAAAGCACTTTCAGTCCAAATGCAGAAACAACCCACGTACCCACCAGCAGCAAGTTTTAAAATGTTCAGTCTGCTACATAAAACAGAGTAACCCCAGGAATGTTTCTGAAGGCTTTGATGATACTGTCCATTGTCCTCATCATAGATGATGCAAGGTCTCCTGCGCTGAATACAGCGGTTTCTTATTTTGCCCCTGCCAGCTCTCATTCGCTGAGAGGCATAGACCTTTTTTATATCATTCTGAGCCTTAAGTTTCTCAATAAGAAAAACAGCCTCCTTGGTTTTCTTGTAGCCTTCAACTTTATCTTTGTCCACCAAAGAAGTTCAGGAACTTCTATTTTTATCATTATTTTTTTTATCAAGTGAGAGGGAGGGAAGCAGAGAGAATGACTCTCCCGCATGCACCCCAACAGGGATCCACCAGGCAACGCCTGTCTGGGGCTGATGTTCTGCCCATCTGGGGCCACTGCTCCGTTGACCAGGCTATTTTAGCACCTGAGGCAAGGCCACAGAGCCATCCTCAGGGCCCTGGGCCAACTTGCTTGTTCGAGCCATAGCTGCAGGAGAAGAAAAGGGGGTGGGATGAAGAAGCTGATGGTTGCTTCTCCTGTGTGCCCTGACCAGGAATCGAACCTGAGACTTCCACACGCTGGGCTGACACTCTACTGCTGAGCCAACTAGCCAGGACCAGGAACTTCTCAACATGATAACCTTCAGATATGACCAGTGCTGGTAAGGCCTTAGCAGCCAGGGCAGACCAGATGGCATAGATTGCCTATGTTGTGCTCACTCTGCAGTGCCAATGGCACCAGGTTTAGTTGGTGCAAACATAAGGCCCCCACAACACATTACTTCCAAAAGCACCCTGGCCAGAACAATGACTGCCCCCACCTGGAACTCTGGGAATTCAAGCCACAGCTCTGTCAGGACCCATGACTCAGCGCTGGTTTAATGACTTGTCAATTTAAGGACAGCTTAGGGCTGTCTGTTGTTTTTGAGCCAGTTGGTGTGAGCAAAGTTCAAAATATCTGGTCAAATGAGAGCCTCGAACAGAGCAGGAAAAGTGATGTCTCGCTGGATGGTTTCCCTTCACAGAGTACACTGGTACCAGTGGACTAGCACACATTACGGCATGGAAAGGAGAGGGCCACGCACCTCTCATCCCAGTGCCTGCACAGGAAATGCGTAATGCTATATTTCTTACCCATATGTAAACTAGATTGGTTCATTTCTTTTTATTAGCCTTTCTTTCAGCTTGAAAAAGATTTATGTCTGTTACTACCAAAGCTATACCAACAACGAGCATCAATTAATGTCTTTCTTTTGAATCACTAGTGAAATTTGTTCCTATTTTTAACTGGAAAAAATCGGCCTTACTTGCTTTTTTGATAAAAAGAAAAAAAATGTGGGTTTTTTCCGCCTTTGTATTAGATAACTGAAAATTTACATCTGAAATAACCTGTACTTTTGCACACCATCCATATAATACAAAAAAAGCATGTGTTCAAAAGTGAAATAAATGTTGGTTGTGCTTCCTAACATGAGATATTTCAAACTATTATATTTTAAGCCAGATAATTAAATGAAAACTGACCATCAGCATCTTACTTCTCAAAATGGAAAGTACTACAGCCAAGTGTCAAGGAATACAAAAAGTTAAAATGGCACATAACCTTGGGAAGAGGGGTAAATTTTAAACATTGCTATAGTTATGAAAAATTTGAATATATTATGCTGTGTGAACTGCAAAAGGCATGTGAGTTTCCAACATAAGCATAAAACTTCAAAGACATTTAGAGCTACTTAATTCTCATTTGACACTGTGTAACTTGTCAGAAAGTTTGTGATTTACTAACATACCATTGGCTGGTTTTACTGTAGTTTAGTTAAAAGGTATACAAATAAGAAATTAGGATTCCACCTACAAGGTCCCGATTTTTTTCCAGAAATTTGCATTTAATTTGAAAGAGGTTAAGATAACAGATCACCTGTCTAGTGCTTTCTAAAACATTCCTGATATTGGTTATCAGTTCTCATTTAGGTCCTTGACATGTGAACTAGCACTAAATAGTGACAACATACTGACCTCCTTGCCAGTATATATGTAATAATCAACAGAGTATTAATGCAGAAACTGACAAAGTAATCTCTTGCTGTTTTGCTATAATGGATAAGTTTTCCTTTTTTACTATTTCAGAGTTCCTTTAAATACGAGTAGCATTTTCATTCTGACACTTCTTTATTTCCCTTTTAACATTTTTTTTAAAGATTTTATTTACTGATCTTAGAGAAAGGAGGTGGGGACAGGAAGCATCAATGCACAGTAGTTGTTTTCCATATGTGCCTTGACTGGTCAAGCCTGGGGTTTTGAACCAGTGACCTCAGCATTACAGGTTGATGTTTTATCTACTGTGCCACCGTAGGTCAGGCATCTGTCACTTCTTTAACAAGTAACTGCTCAGGTCCTCTTCAGTGTAGCACATTTACACACGATGCATAACTTGCTATGGAAAATAGGAACACAAGGTCCCTATCCTTAATGATGAACAACCACTCTTATATTTGTAAATACAGAAATCAAATAAAAGAATGATAAATCATTTCCACACAGATTAAGCACACATTCTGCAAGAAGGCTACCATTGCAACCTCTATTTCTTTTAGTAAAGTTTTTTCAAAGGACTTCCTCTATGCAAACATGCAAGCACTAGACTGCTTTCCTTGCTATTTTCTAGAACTGTATATTTTTATATTACACTGTATCTCAAATGGTACTTCTTTTTCTTTAAGTGAGGGGAGGGGGAATAGTGAGACAGACTCCCACATGTGCCTCGAACGGGATCCACCAGGCAACCCCATCTGGGGCAGATGCCCATACCAACCGAGCTATCCTCTGCACCTGGTGCCAAAGCTCAAACCAACTGAGCTACTGGCTGAGAGAGAGGAAGAGAGAGAAAAGAGGGAGAGAGAGGGGAAGAAAAGCAGATGGTCACTTCTCATGTGTGCCCTGACTGGGGATCAAACCCAGGACATCCACAAATGGGTTGACATTCTATCCACTGAGCCAACCGGCCAGGGCTACAAATGGTACTTCTTTTGCAGCAGCCTCCAACAGTATGCCTCTGTGTACCATACCTAACAGACTATAAGCAGGACCCAGTATTTGCACTTACATTTGCACAAATCCTTTTTTTAATAGTTTACTTACTATTGATTTTAGAAAGAGGGAAAAGAGAGAGAGAAAGAAAGAGAGAGAGAAACGGGGAGGAATGGGCAGTATCAACTCGTAGTAGTTGCTTCTCCTATGTGCCTTGACCCGGCAAGCCCAGGGTTTTGAACCAGAGCCCTCAGCATTCCAGACCCACACTTTATCCTCTGCACCACCACAGATCAGGCTACATTTACACAAATCTTAATGACAATTTGCAAAATTCCTACACTGTACATTCAGCTTATTTCAAGGCAACTTTCAAGTTAACTGTCCCTTAAGTTATTTCCTAAATGTTTATTACATTTTCTTACCCAGTGACTCTGCTTATCTGTACATATATTTTTACATTTCTCTATGGACCTGGAGAGGGGTAAGGTATCGAAAAAGAGTCAAAGGATGTTTCTAAGTAAAATATTTTCTATAGGTAATTACCACAATAGTGCCATTAAGTGCAAATAAGTTGTAAACAACTCAGTATTTTTTATCAGTCATTATTGCAACGTTTTTACAAGCAATATATCTTACTGCCTTCTTAAATCATTTTCAGAGGACTCAGGAGAAATAATGTATTTTTTATCGATGCCTCTTGACTCATTAAAATATGTATTTCATAGCATGAAGCTGGTTTTCTCACCTGAGAGATGCAAGACTATAAAAGCATCTAAGAAATAAAACTACATCATAAAATATTAGCCATAAATAGCCTGTAAAAGCATGACTAGATTATCAAATAAAGTTGATGTCTGCATCTTGAAAATTTCAATATGCAATTATATTTTAATGAGCCATAATATTTTTTTTCACTGATTTGAGAAAGAGCAAGAGGAAGGAAGGGGGAGAAGAAGGAAAGGGAGAGAGGAAGAGAGATGCATTAACTCTCCATTCTATCTAATTGCTCCATTTAGCTGTGCACTCACTGGCTGTTCCTCATACGCCCCGACAGGAGATCGAACTTGCCACCTCGGCACATCAGGACAGCACTCTATTCACTGAGCTACCCAGGGCTTTACTCAGCCACAGTGTGCACCTGGACTGCACTAACATCAGTGAGACCACTGATCACATCCATAGTATAATTTTAAAATTCAGTTACACAGTTTCAATAATATAGATCTAAAAATTGTTTAAACATTTAAAAGCAGAAATTGTTACTTTCTCATATTAATATCTTCTAATACTGTTTGAAGAAACACTAATTCAAAATATACTTGCTTTCTGAAGTTAAAAATGCAAAACAAATTGACTAGGTTTTATGACAACTGAATGGATTTAAAATATTAGCTAATTTTGTCCGCTACCTTTGAAAAAGTAGAAATAATAAATCACAACAATCAAAATATTAAAAGGCATGCACTTGGCAGTCCATGCATATAAAATTATGATATAATGTTATGTACCATTTATGTAGCAACTGATACAAATACCTTATTTAATTCATACATCAACCCTGTATAGTAGCTAAAAAAAAAAAAAATGCCCATTTTAATCATTAGGAAAACAGACTCAAACAAGGTTAAATAACTTGTCCAAAGTCACAATACTAGTAAGAAAAAAGATTTATATTTAAACATGACAAATTTGCCAGGCCTGCAGTGGCACAGTGAACAGAGCACTGACCTGAAACACTAAGGCCATCGGTTCAAAACCCTGGTCCTACCTGGTCAAGGCACACACGACAAGCAAGCAATGACCAACTAAAGAGAAGCAACTATGAGTTGACAGTTCTTGCTCTGCCACCTCTCTGTAAAATCAACAGATAAAAATTTTTTTTTTAAAGTATGACAAATCTAAGAACCTTGTTCAATGCAGTAAGGCATGCTGGGTTTCCTAATAATTGCAAAGATTCTTCTGGTATTTGTGGAACCGAGGATCCTGATTTAATGTGTGATTTTGATTTATAATGTAACCCCAGCACTTCATTCAATTTCTTTCATAGCATTCCCTATAAGCCTTAGCCTCTTCCCTTACTAGTCATTAACCCCCTGGGAGCCAGAAATAATGTCCATGCCTTACCTAAGGGCCACAATATATGGATTTCTTTTTTTATTGTATTTATTAGGGTGACACTAGTTAACATAATCATACAGGTTTCAGGTTCCCAACTCCACAAGACACTGTACACCACACTGTGTTCACCTCTCAGGTTAAGTCTTCGTCCATCTCCATTTATCCTCCTTACACCCCTGGTCGGCAAACTGCGAATCGCGAGCTACATGCAGCTCTTTGGCCCCTTGAGTGTGGCTCTTCCACAAAATACCACGTGCCAGCGCTACCTCAATAAGGAATGTACCTACCTATATAGTTTAAGTTTAAAAATTTTGGCTCTCCAAAGAAATTTCAATCATTGTACTGTTGATATTTGGCTCTGTTGACTAATGAGTTTGCCAATCACTGCCCTATACCCTTCACCACCACCCCCAGCAATCACTATACTGTTATCTATATCCATAAATTTTTTTTCTTGATCTATCCCTCACTCCCCTTACCCAGTCCCCACCCAACAGCTGTCAACCTGCTCTCTATGGATGAGTCTGTCTCTTTGGCTTGATATGTTCATTTTGTTCATTAGATTCCACTTGAGTGAAATCATATGGTACTAGTCTTTCTCTAACTGGTTTATTTCGTCCATCCATTCCATCACAAAAGGTAAGATTTCCTTCCATTTTATGGCTGCATAGTATTCCACTGTATAAATGTACCACAGCTTTTTTAGCCACTCATTTACTAATGGGTACCTAGACTGTTTCCAGATCTTGGCTACTGTGGATAATTCAGCAATGAACACTGGGTGCATATATTCCCTTGAATTAGTGTTTTGGAATTCTTAGGATATATTCCCAGAAGTGGAATCAGTAAATCAAAGGAAGCTCAATTTTCAATTTTTTGATATAACTCCATACTGCTTTCCACAGTGGCCGTACCAATTTGCATTCCCACCAACAGTACAGAAGGGTTCCCTTTTCCTACACCCTTGCCAACACTAGTTTGTTGATTTGTTAATGACAATCATTCTGACAGATGTGAGGTAATATCTCATTGTAGTTTTCATTTGTATCTCTCTGATGATTAGTGACACTGAGTATCTTTTCATATATCTGTTGACCATCTATATGTCCTCTTTAGAAGTGTCTAATCTGGTCCTTTGCCCACTTTTAATTGGATTGTTTAGGGGTTTGTTGGTGTTGAATTTTATAAGTCTTTTATAAATTTTGGATATAAATGCCTATCAGATGTATCAGTGAATAGCTTCTGCCATTCAGTGGATTGTTTTTCACTTGTTGATCGTTTATTTTAAACTAAAGATAACATCTTGAGCTCTAAGTTAAGTTATAGCTCCTGAGTCCTAAGGTGGAATGACCCCCTGGCTACCTTTCTTTTTTTCTTTTTCCTTTTTTTTTTTTTTTACTTACCGCAATACTTTATTCACGGATTATTTTGGATTTTCCTTTGTATTTATCCGTACATTTACCTTCCAGAACTTTCCTGACCTATTATAGTTGACCCTAAAAATTAGTACATTCACTCCTTCACAAAGAGACGGAATGTTACAGCAGGTTCATGCCATGCACAAGACTGCTGATGTATTGTTCTCACATATTTTGCTTGTACACATGGTGTAAAACCCAGAAGCCCTATTTGGTGTTACTTTAAACAGCCCCTGTGTTAGTCTGCAATTAAACTGGACAGAGAGACACCTGGAACAGATCTCAGAACTGTCCTCAAGACCTGAAGAAATGATTTATTATCCTTATCTTACATCCTACCAGTCAACTCGCAACATGAACCCAAACTCCTAACCGACAATGTCTAGTGATTTTGCCCCATATACTCTGTAACTTACATGTCATAGGGAATTTGGACTTTTGAGTATTAGCTCCCCACTCTCCTCAGTGGTGCCCTCACCGTAAAATAGCCAAACCTTCTCTACGCAGTTCTCAGTTTAGTGTTTGCATCTGCTAGTGCCAGGCAGGCAAACTCTTTCTGTTCGATAACATTTGCTATGCGGGTTTTTCACTTAGAACTTTAAGGTCAATACAGTTCTCTGACTTTTGGAACTGAGATTTTAAACCTTTGTCAAAACTTAGTCAAAGCTGAAACTTGGTACTTTAACCTATAGTTAAAAAAGCCTAAATGGCCTGACCAGGTGGCAGCACAATGGATAGAGCATAGGACTGGGACTCAGAGGACCCAGGTTCGAAACCCTGAGGTTGACGGCTTGAGTGTGGGCTCGCCAGCTTGAGCACGGGGTCACTGGCTTGCACGTGGTATCACAGATATGACCCCATGGTCGCTGGCTTGAGCTCAAAGGTTGCTGGCTTGAAGCCCAAGATTGCTGGCTTGAGCCCAAGGTCACTGGCTTGAGCAAAGGGGTCACTCAGTCTGCTGTAACCCCCTGGTCAAGGCACATGTGAGAAAGCAATCAATGAACAACTAACGAGACTAAGGAGCTGCAACAAAGAATTGATGCTTCTCATCTCTCTCTCTTCCTGTCTGTCTGTCCCTGTTTGTCTTATCTGTCCTGTCTCTCTCGGTCTCTATAAAAAAAAAAAAAAGCCTAAATGATTTTATCACAACGATGGCGCCGAAAGTGAAGATGGAAGCCCACACCACTTCCAAAGCTGAGGCCAAACAAGGGCTTTGAAGGCAAAGAAAACAGTGGTGAAAGGCATCCATAGACCCCCTCCAAAAAAGGATGCACACGTCACCCACATTCTGACAGTCCAAGACACTGCAGCTCTTAAGGCAACCTAAATATCCTTGGAAGAGCACCCCCAGGAGAAATAAGCTTGACCACTATACCTCCTGACCATTTAGTCAGCCATGAAGAGTATAGAAAATAACAATACACCTGTGTTCATTGTGGATGTCAAGGCCAACAAGCACCAGATCAAATAGGCTGTGAAGAAGCTCTACAACATTGACATGGCCAAGGTCAATACCCTGATGGAGAGAAAAAGGCATATATTCAACTGACTCCCAACTATGACGCTTTGAATGTTGCCAACAAAATTAGGATTATCTAAACTGAGTCCAGCTGGCTAATTCTAAATATAAAAATTTTACACTAAAAAAAAAGAGTAAAAACACAGCCTAAATGAGAGGCAAAAAGTGTTTGTTTGGGATCAAAAACTGCAAATCAGGCAGAAACCCAAATAATGCCCTGACTACAGGGTGAAAGCAAGAAGTTTTTATGAGAAAAAGGAAAACAATAATTATATTAAAAAAGGCAAAAATTCCTATGGGTGCTGACAGGCTGAACCACTCTAGCCACACATGATTGGTTACTGATTCTGTCTTCAGGGGGAAGGCCCACACTCATGAGTCCTTGTGATCAGGACATCTATTTTCCCGCTGACTCCACATGGTGAAGCAACTGTGGTTCAGCCCAGTCCCAAGACATGGCCCAGTCCAAAGTTTCATAAACAAGGCGAGCAAGGCACTTTCCTCTGGTATGGCTCCATTGTAAAATTGCTCCTTTCATGTCATTTTTCACAGCATTGAGATTAAAATTCTAAATAGATACTATGCAACCTAAAAAAATTGTAATTTTGAAGAAAAAAGAGAACCATATTAGATTAAGACCATATTATTAATCAGAGCTACAAATTAAATGCTAAATATTTATTAAGAATCAAACTATTTTTTCCAGCCCTCAAGTTTAGCATAGACAATGTCATAAGAAAGACAGTTTATGGCTATAGAGAAAGAAATATATAAAGAACATATATAGTCCCTATACCACCAAGTATTATCTTAAAAGCTTTTTGGCTATCAAATATACAGTAATTCTTTAATTATCCTAGTTGTTCCCTTTCATTCTTTTTTTTAATTTTTAATTTATTATTTTAAGTGAGAGGAGGGGAGATAGAGATACAGACTCCCACATGCACCCTGACCAAGCTCCAACCGGCAACCTCATCTGAGGCCGATACTCTGCCTATCTGGTACCATGCTCGTAAGTGAGCTATTTTTAGCACCTGAGGTGGAAGCTCCATAGAGCCATGCTCAGCACTCAGGGCCAACATGCTTGAACCAATTGAGCCATAGCTGTGGGAGAAGAAGAGAGAGAGAAAGAGAAGGGGGAAGGGAGGAGAATCAGAGAGTCACCTCTCCTGTGTGCCCTGACCAGGAATCAAACCCAGGACATTCACACACCACTGAGCCAACCAGCCAGGGACTCTTCTCAAATATTTATTTTCATTTTGCCTGCTCTAGCACCCAGACGAAAATAAATATTGATAAGAATAGTAAATTTCAGGCTTAAAGAAATATAAATCTCCCTTTGTTTAGAAATCACCCATCTATTAAACAAATATTTACTGGCCATTGATTATATCCTAACTGGTGGGCATTCTTCAGAAAATCCCTGCTCTCTTGGATTTTACATTCTAGTGGGGAAGACAAATATTCTTAAAGATGTATTTGGGCCATGGCTGGGTACTCAGTGGGTAAAGCGTCATCCCAGCGCACCAAGGTCATGGGTCCCATCTCCAGTCAGGGCACATATGAGAAGTATATGAGTGCACAGGTAAGTGAAACAATGAGTTGATGCTTCTCTCTCTCTCTCTCTCTGTCAAATCAACTGCAAAAAATATTTTAAAGATGTACTTGTTGGACAGTGGGGCCCACAAGTGTAAAGACCTTGGGGCAAGAGTAGCTTGATGGCTAGTGCAGTAAAACAGGGAGGATGATGGAGTGACAGGAGAAGTCTCCAGAAATAAGGTGAGACCACATAAGACTTTTCAGGCTGCTGCCCCCTGAAATAGGGAGCAATTGAGAAGTTTTTGTAAAAAGGGTCATGATCTTGCTTATATTAAAAAGGAGTAATCTAGTCCAGCCTGACTTGTGATGGCACAATGGAGAGAGTATCATCCTAGAATACTGAGGTCACCAGTTCAAAACCCCAGGCTTACCTGGTCAAGGCAAATACGAGAAGCAACTACTACAAGTTGATGTTTCCCACTCCTCTCCCTGCCTTTCTTTATCTCTATCCTCTCTCTAAAATCAATTAATAAAATCTTTAATTTAAAAAAAAGACTATCCCAGAGCAGGCAAAGCAGGGCATAAATCAAACCAGGAGACTAGTTAAGGACTATAGCCTTGCTCCAGCCAATGACTTACACTAAAGTGCTAGCAAAGAGGAAGTGAGAAGCGGCCAGGTTTGGGATGTATTTTGAAGGCAGGGACAACAAAGTTTACTGATATAGTAGGTATGAGCCAGAGAAAAAGTGGAATCACAGTTTACCCCAAGGGTTTTGATATCTCAAAGTAATTTTCAATTTTCTCAATTATAGTTCTGACTAATCCTAATTTTTCCCATAAGCTTGGGTAAAATCAATTTTTCCTGAATCTCCCATCTTAGAAGCCAAATTATCATGAACTTTATTTATAGTCCCTGTGAACGTAGAGGACACAGAGCACCTTTATGTTAAAGTATTCTTCCTTCTAACTATTATACCCTCCCATCGTAATTCCTAACAACTAGCTCAAGTAAATGGTACCTTTGCCCTTTCACCCTCTTCTCACTTCTCATGACCCAAGAAGGAAAATAAATAAAGGTGGCAAGTGAGGACCCACCGAGTAAAAAATCCACTGATGGTCATTCTTCATTCCATTAGTTCCCAGGCAGCTGGGTTTACTCATCATTGCATGTTCCTCAACCACCACCACATATCTATAAAGGTCACTGGCAGGGGCTTTCACCCACATTTAAGATTACTCTGCTACAAAGACTGATGAAATTTAAATTAACCAACCGCCTTTTCATAGAATGTATTTTAAATACTTACACACAACACACACACACACACACCTAACAAATACTTAAGATTTTTCAATCGTGCAATAAAATGTTATCACCACAATTAAAAAAAATACACTCGTATATTATATAACTTATTAAATAGACAGACTTTCCTATATTCTTTATGGTATTCCTACATCTAGTCTTTGCCCTTTGTAGAATGATATCTGTGTGTGTGTGAGCACTTACTCTGTGTTAATACATGCAGGAAGCACTGCACTGCATAATCTCATTTATTCAACACAACAGTTCTATAAGTACTATCATTACCCTCCATTTTGCAAATGAGTAAACTCATAATTGATCAGATTACCAAAGAGTGACAGATTCAGCAGGTGTCCCAGGACTGAAGCCTCCAGGGCTCATTCTACTACCTTTACACTAACAACCTCTTAGTCCACCTTGGATAACTTTCATCAGATACAAATTTAATGGCAAAAACAAATAGAAATCAACCCTGGTTGGTTAGCTCAGTGGTAGAGCATCCACCTGGTGTGTGGATGTCCCAGGTTTGATTCCCAGGCGGGGCACACGGAAGAAGTGACCATCTGCTTCTCCAATCCTCCCTTCTCCTTCTTTCTCTCTCTCTCTTCCCCTCTGCAGTCATGGCTCAATTGGTTTGAGCCCATCGGCCAAGGTAGTGAGGATGGCTCCATACAGCCTCCAACTCAGGCACTAAAAAATAGCTTAGTTGTGAGCACGGCCCCAGATGGGCAAAGCATCAGCCCTAGATGGGGGTTACTGGGTGGATGGATGCTGTTTGGGCAAATGCAGGAATCTGTCTCTCTTTCTCCCATCCTCTCACTTGGAAAAGAAAAAAATAAAACAAATACAAATCAAATCCTGCTCAAATAAAATACTATCGTTCCAAGTGCTTTCAAACACCTACAGAATAAACTCCAAACTCCATAACATGTTAGCCTACACATCATCTCCAATTGATCCTCTTCACTTCCCACATTATTGCCAACACAGAATACTGGCCATCTTCCAAGTATGTTCTATATTATCTCACCTGTGTCGTTTCTGACATGACTCCATCATTCTGTTGAAACCAAGCCATCTCTCTATAATCCAACTCAAATGCCACTCTTCATGAAATTATTTTTCAAACACCAATAAGACATACACACAATTTGTTAAAATATTTTTTCCACTTGGAGGTCCCTCGGCATTTCAGTTTCTTAAGCAACTATCATCCTATCTTACTTGCACAAATTTCTTCTCTCACCTCTCAGACCATAAATTCCAAGGGAGGGAGTGCTTTTATAATTGTAATTTCCTATGTCATACCAGCACATAAAATGTTTGTAGAATTAAAACTGGGTGTGAAACAAGTTTTTAAGTTTTAGATATGTGCTGCTTAAGTAAGCACTGTAATTCTGGTGTGCTCTCCAAGTATGTTCTTGTAGAAATCTGTGAAGTCAGAAAAGAAGTGTACAGATCAACTTAGCAGTTATGAATAGATTTCAAGACTCCACTGTTTACCAGCATTGCAGCTATGGGCAAATTATTTCACTTCTGGCCTCTTCTGGCCTGACCTGTGGTGGCGCAGTGGATAAAGCGTCGACCTGGAATGCTGAGGTTGTCCGTTCAAAACCTTGCACTTGTCTGGTCAAGGCACATATGGGAGTTGATGCTTACTGCTCCTCCCCCCTTTCTCTCTCTCTCTCTCTCTCTCTCTCTCTCTCTCCTCTCTAAAATGAATAAATAAATAAAAATTATTTCACTTCTGTCACTCTCTGCTCTGCATCTGTAAAATGGGGATTCTCATACCAGTGCATTGCAAGTAATAAATAAAATCACATATACAAAAAAAAAAGTCAGTACATAGCCTACATTCAACAAACAATCATTTAAAAATTTTAATTAAAGGACATAGACACACAGTAACTTACACTTCATTAAAACTTCAATAGATATTCTTTTGTATGGAAAGGTAAGAAAAAATAAAACCGACAGAAAATGTTACAACAGTCAATATTGACACTATAAACTGAACAAAGAAATTAGATTTTCTACTGAATTTAGTGAAAATAAAGTCTAAGTAACAAACATACAGAGAAGCCTCTCAAAGTCACTGCACAATAATTTTGGCTGAATTATTCAACATAAAAAGCTCAGTGACAAATTAAATCCAAGACACTGCCTTTCTAGAAAAACATTTTAAAAAGTATTCAATAATGTCTAAATAAAATTAGATAATATCTAAGTTTGACAAATAAAAAAGTACTGGAAAGAAAGCATAATATTTAGAAATAGGATAATAAATATCAGGAAGAAAAAAATAACAGTTGAAAATGGTTGCCTCTTAGAATAGAAAGAGGAGGTAAAGTTAGATGGGATGGAATAGGAAACTTACCTTACTTTAAAAGTCTTACAGTAGTATTTCTTTTTAAAATATGTTCATTATGCCTGACCAGTGGTGGTACAGTGGATAGAGCATCAACAGGGTACACCCAGGTCACCAGCTCAAGCGCAGTTATCACCTTGAGTCCAGGGTTGCTGGCTCAATCCCAAAGTTGCCAGCTTGAGTATGGGATTGCCAGTTCAACTCTGGGGTCACCAGCAAAATCCCAAGGTTGCCAGCTTGAGCTCAGGGTCACCAGATCAATACCAGGTCAAGACACATATGAAAAGCAATCAATGCACAACTAAGTGATTCAATGAGTTGATGCTTCTCTCTCTCTCCCTTCTTCTCTCTCTCCCTTCCCTTATCTCTCCTTCTCTCTTAAATAAATAAATGAATAAATTAATAAATAAATTTATGTTCACTATTTAGTTAATAAAACTATAAACTAATTCGAAAAGAATGGTTAGGCCCTGGCTGGTTGGCTCAGTGGTAGAGTGTCAGCCTGGCATACAGGTATCCCGGGTTCAATTCCTAGTCAAGGCACACAGGAGAAGCGTCCATCAGCTTCTCCACCCCTCCCTCTCTCACTTCTCTACCTCCTCCTCCGTTAGCAACCATGGCTCGAATGGAGTCAGTTGGCCCCGGGCACTGAGGATGGCTTCATGGCTTCCACCTTAGGTGCTGGAAGAGCTCAGTTGCTGAGCAACAAAGCAACACACCAGATGGGCAGAGCATCTATCCCTAGTGGGCTTGCCAGGTGGATCCCGGTCAGGGTACATGCAGGAGTCAGGTCTCTAACTCCACTCCTCTCACTGAATAAAAAAAAAAAAAAAAAGAATGTTTTTTATTATAATCAATTCATAGGCAGGACCAGGGTTAGGGTGAGGCAAGCATGGCACCTAGAATATGAAAGTGTAGGAGGCATCGCTCTCAGGGTCCAGCACGTGCACATTCTTGCCCGCCCTCAACGGTACCTCCTCCCGGCCCTACTCAGGCTAGTGTTTTAGGAATTCAAATGTCATAACTACTAAGGAATTTGGGCTGTTACTCAGTCATGATATGAAATAAAATGCATTGTTCAATACACAATCAATTTCTAAAATTATTTCTAACTATCTACAAATATGTATAAAAAGACATCTAGACTGATCTTCCTGACTATTAATGGTAGTTGTTTCTGGGTAGTAAGATATACCCTCTGCACCAATATATATTTTAAATAATAGTAATGGGCATATATAATTTCTTAATTTGAGAGAAAGAGAGAGAAGAAGGAGGAGAGAAAAAAATAAAGAGAGAGAGAGAGAGACATTGATTTGTTATTCCACTTAGCTATGCATTCATTCATTGGTTGCTTTCTGTATGTGCCCTGACCTAGAGATTGAACCTGCAACCTTGGCATATAGGGACAATGCTCTAACCAACTGAGCTACCCCAATAGAGCAGGCATATATAATTTTTTTTTTATACAGGGACAGAGAGAGAGTCAGACAGAGGGATAGATAGGGACAGACAGACAGGAACAGAGAGAGGTGAGAAGCATCAATCATTAGTTTCTTGTTGCCCTTGCGACAACATAGTTCTTTCACTGTTTTTTTTTTAATATTTTTATTTTTACAGGGACAGAGAGAGAGTCAGAGAGAGGAATATATAGGGACAGACAGACAAGAATGGAGAGGGGCGAGAAGCATCAATCATTAGTTTTTCATTACCGTTACGACACCTTAGTTGTTCATTGATTGCTTTCTCACATGTGCCTTGACCACGGGCCTTCAGCAGACCGAGCCACCCCTTGCTGGAGCCAGAGACCTTGGGTCCAAGCTGGCAAGCTTATTTTGCTCAAGCCAGATGGGCCTGCACTCAAGCTGGCGACCTTGGGGTCTTGAACCTGGGTCCTCCGCATCCCAGTCCGACTCTCTATCCACTGCGCCACCGCCTGATCAGGCAACATAGTTGTTCATTGATTGCTTTCTCACATGTGTCTTGACCGCGGGCCTTCAGCAGACCGAGCAACCCCTTGTTAGAGCCAGCGACCTTGGGTCCAAGCTGGCGAGCTTTTGCTCAAGCCAGATGGGACCGCGCTCAAGCTGGCAAGCTCGGGATCTCGAACTTGGGTCTTCCGCATCCCAGTCAGACACTCTATCCACTGCGCCACCGCCTGCTCAGGCTATAAATTTTTAAAGAAATGATTCTTTTAAAATAAAAAGTGTTATGCTCCCCACCCACTCATACTAACAACACACATACCCACACATTCTCCCATGACAACTTCATTCACTTTAGGCTTCATCTGCTATCCTCTATGGATACAATTTACAAATCTATATTCTTAATATCTCTAATCCCTGGTCCCTGGCTCCCCCAAGTTCCAATTCCCCTCCCCCCATTGCTAACTGCCTCCTAGAAAACACCAATTCAATATTTCACTGGAAACTCAAGCAAAATAAATCAAATATAAAATATCTTTGGACCACATGCACTAGGATGACATTTTTATTTCCCAATATGCATTAGGAATAATAAATGCAGAATTCTGGCTAGTGGTGAACTGGATAAAGCATCATCCTGGAGCACTGAGGTCACCAACTCAAGCACAAGGTCACTGATCCTAAGGTCGCCCACTCAATCCCAAGGTCACTGGTTCAATCCCAGGGTCACCAGCTCATTCGTGAGGACACCAGTTGGAACCCGAGGTTGAGGGTTCAAACCCTGGTAAGAACACATATGAGAAGCATTCAATAGCACAACTATGTGGAACAACAAGTTGATGCTTCTCTCTCTCTCTCTCTCTCTCCCCCTCTCTTAAAAAGAATAAGTCTAATTAAGTCCCCAAGTCACTCAGCAGATTTAAAACCTAAAAGTTGTCTTTCACTTCTATCTCTCCTTTACCCAATTCATAAAATTATCAAGCCTGTTATTCCTCTTCTTTTATCTTTTTATTTTTGTTCTTTTATTTAAGTGAGAGGAGGAGAGATAGACTACCGCCTGCATCCCGACTGGGATCCACCCAGCAACTCCTATCTGGGGCTATTTTTAGTGCCTGAGGTGGAGGTTGCATAGAGCCATTCTCAATGCCCAGAGTTAATGCACTCATATCAATCAAGCCATGGCTGCAGGAGGGGAAGAGAGAGAAAGAAGGAGAGGGGAAAGGGAAGGGAGGAGAAGCAGAAGGTTACTTCTCCTATGTGCCCTAACCAGGAATCAAATCTGGGACTTCCATATGCTGGTTAATGCTCTACCATTCAGCCAATCAGCCAGGGTCTCATTCCACTTCTATAATGTATTTTATATCTAATCTACCTTTTATTCCTACCAACACCACACTAGTTTCAGTCTTAATTATCTATGTTCTGAAATACCACTAATAATCAATCATAGATCAAGTAAATATGATAGTTTACTATCCTCAACATAAAACATGGTAAAGAACAGGCAAGCAACAAATGTTTTTTTAAATAAATGAGTAAATGAAAAAAAAACTGGTCTTCCCACTTTCCAACTCTCTTACCTTCACCAATAATTTTATAGTTATTCAAGCTTCTGAAAATAGCTCTTATCAGGTCACAAATGCTATCATTTACCAATGTTACATGAATAAAATAAAAACTCCTCAGCTTGGCATCCAAAACATGGAAACATTTCCTCTCTCCTCAGCCTTGTCTTTCATAATTCCATTCCACTCTATATACTTTACTGTCCAACCTGTGTCTTCGCTCATGAGCCTCATGAAATATCATCTCATAGTTTTACTTCTAAAATTCTATTTATCCTTCAAAGTTTAGTAAAACTGTCACCTTTGCACCTCCACAAACCCAAAGTAATCTGCAATCTTCCCTGTATTAGAGTTCTCATTGCATTTTGTAACTTCTTACATCATTTACCACATACTGATCTCTAATTAAAATTATTTATAAATATATTGTATTCACCACCAATTAAATTTAAGGTTCCTTGTAAACAAGAACCACAACGTTTATTTATTTAGCTCCAACTGTACCTAACATAATGTCTGGCACAATTACGTATAAGTCTCCAGGAAATGAGAAACCTATGCCTCAGGAATAATAAAACACAACAGCAGTGGCAGCTAAATTCGAATGCTTTATATATGCCCGACAGCACTCTAACATTTCAGTTATTCCTCACAACAACATGAGAAAGGTACTATTATTATCTCCACCTTACAGATAGAAAATAAGGCAAAGAGATAATTAACTTACTAAAGGTCAAACACTATAATATTCTTCAAATGTAAAAATAATTCTGCAATTCACACCTTTCTATAGAGAGTTAGCTCCTTATTTTTGGACTACTTCATTAGGCTCTTTAAGTTACAAGGTTGAGTCAAATAGTATAGATGTTTTGATGGTTCTCAAAGTTACTTTTCAAATCTTTTCTAAAAGTATTATTTTCTAAAGCCACCAACAAATAATGAAGGTAACAATTTTACTGCCTCCCTGTCAGCTAGTTATCACCATTGTTACCCCATTCTCCTAGTTCAAGTAGGGAATCAATGATATGCATGATTCTTAATCTTTAATATAGTACACAAGGTTATGACCAGTGTTTTGGGGCTATTACTGCTATTTTCATAAATGATGCTCTATCAGATATTATACCTGAATAATTTATTGGGACTTATTTCATAGTATTTACATAAATAAAAGAAAATCAAGCACTTAATCTAACTCATGAAACTATTGACAATATCCCACTCATTCATTTATTCAACAAACCTTTAGTAACAGCCCACTAGGGGTCTAGTACTATCCTCATCCTTGGGTATAAATCAATAAAATAAAATCCCTGCCTTCAAAGAGATCAGCTTTTTAAACATCAGAGTAAGGCATGGGTGAGTTGGTTCATGGATCAGAAAGTGACTGAAAGAGGGGTCACTCTCAAGGGAGTCTTAGTACTGATTCCAACTGAAAGTGTTTAAATTTCACACTTTCACACTCATATGTAACAGAACTCATGAAGGTCAAAGAAGTTCAACTAAAGTATCATCAAATAAAGGGAGTCCAAAAATAAAAGTCTTCAGTTAGAAAAGGTAATGAATGGCTGGGACAAAACAAGCTAGGAAAGAACAGATAGTACGTAGACTTCAGTTCATCAAATCCAAACCATCAATTTGGTAGTATGGCTTGATGAGTAAGATAAAAAAGAAAAAGGTGTTAAGTTCTATTTCCTGTGGTATTAAGCAAAATTATGAAAATCAACACCTCAAAATGCAATATATAGAGGTATAAAACCAATACAAATTTCAGGGGGGAAAAATTGAGACAAAGCTATAAATCACTGCTCAAAGAAACAGGGTAATACGTAACCTTTAAGATGCTATCAGAGATGAAAATCATACTTTCTCATAGCAGTAAAAACTATTTTAACTGTAGGTCACTAGCGGCAAATTTTCTAAATTAAACCTTTGGTCTGATTAATTCTAGCAATTTCTAAGTCAACCCTCTGGCTCCATAAGCATTTCAAACTAATTTGTCAGGGTGATCAATCATAACACCGGATGAGATTTTAAAGGGTCCTATCCTTCATCTTGTTCTCCTCGAAAACTCATCTGAATCATCAACCAGGCTACTAAAATGGGTCTTTTAAGAGATGTGTACCATATAACATCAACGTTTCAATGTAGAACTTGATGGTGGCTAGAACTTCATTATCAGCTGAACAGAAGCATTTCCCCCACTGAATATCCCCTTTTTTCTCACCCAGGTCTACCTTCCACAATCTGCTGCAAATACACTGGCAAGCTACAGCTCATTCTTATTCATCCTTCCCCTAGAAACCCAGCAGTACTTTGCGTCTAGCAAAGGGTGAATAATGTACACTAAGCAGATTAAAAACAGCAATAAAGTACTTATTCCACAATTCTCAAAAGTGAATAGAAAATTATCACACTTTCTTGTAAACAAGCCATGGTTTAAGACCAAGGGTGTCTGTGTATTAAAAATGTAAATGATGTACAGACCTACTTCTATTAATCATTCAAAGCTGGATGAGGCTAGCTGCCAGTAGTCATAAGATTTTTAACAGATTAATTAAATTCAGTCAGAGGTTTATCTTCTCATGCACACACACTTCCTGCTTGGTGACTTCAAAGTAACCTATGAGACATTTTAAAGAATTTTTAAAAGTCCTCACAAACAACATACATCAAAGGAGGAGAAAAATTACAACTACTCTGACAGTATGTACTCCAGAAGAAAAAGGTACCTGATTTTATTCATCCACCTTCAAAGAATTTATCTTAAAAAAATCAATTAATTTCATCTTCCAATTCTACAAAAAGGAAGAAAAAGACTTCTTTTTAACAACATATAAAAGGTATGATACAGCAATTTTCCATCCATCTTTGAAGGTCATTTTTAACACATTAAAACACTGCTAATTTATAAACACAACCTTTGCATGCTAGTAAAGATGCTTTCTGGAAGATAAAAACTCTTACAACAGCCAAACAGGAAAAGAATTTCATGTTTTCAAAGTGTTACCCAAAAATTACAAAAAATTCAAAGTATTTGTGGGATGGAATAAAAGAACTGGTCCCTCCATGGCTCCTAAATTTAAACTGAGTCACCGAAAATGTTTCTCTTATGTTATCTTCACTTTAAATTAACCCTGACTTTGTTTAATAAAAGGCAAATGAAGAAACCAAACATCTTCTTTCTAAATTACTTACTTCTAGCCTAACCTGTGGTGGTGTAGTGGATAGAGTGCTGAGGTCCTGGTTCAAAACTCTGAGCTTGCCCAGTCAAGGCACATGCCACAAGCAATGAACAACTACAGTGAAGCAACTATGAGTTGATACTTCCTGCGTTCCTCCCCCTCTCCTATCTCTGTAAAATCAGTAAATAAAATCTCTACAAATAAAATAAAAAGTGCTAAGAAAAACCAAAAAAAACATCCAATCTGATCAAGCCATAGAACCCAACTGAAATGGAACTGTGTGTGTGTGTGTATGTGTGTGTGCGAGAGAGAGAGAAAGAGAGAGAGAGAGAGATGTGAAGCATCAACTTGTAACTGAAAACTTTAGTTGTTCACTGATTGCTTTCTCATACGTGCCTTGACTTGGGGGGGTTCCAGTTGAGCAGTGACTCCTTTGCTCAAGCCAGCAACCATGGGGTCATGTCCCAGGTCAACAATCTATCCATTGCACCACCAGGTCCAATTGAAAAAGAACTTTGAAAGCTTATCTCAGCCAGCCTATCTGACCATCCAGGAAAGGCCTATTTTCTTCTGGAGTCTGTGTAAACCTAACATTGGATTACATACACTTCACAGTATTTTATACCAAGAATAACTTCTTGGAATGAAATACAGAGTGTTTTTATTTATGTCTTGGCTCTTAATATTTTTATTACAGTCCTACTTGAAAATTTGTTTAATTTGCTTCTAACCTATCACGGAAAATCACCCTACTGTGTTCCACCAACACCTCAACAGCTCCTGTACAAAACTTCTTTATAAGTGGTACCTACACCTAACTCACCCCTAGTGTCCCTTTACTTAAGCTACCCAAAACATGTTTCTCCTTTAAATTATTTCTTTTGTAGTGTTGTTTTTACTTGCTACAGATTAAATAAAATACATATAAAGCTCATAGCACAGTCTGGAATGTAAGTCTTCAAAAATATTATTATATTACTTCTCCAAAAACTTCAAAAAACCTGGCTGAATCTTTCCTCCTTTTCTTGTGCCCCACGTCCCTAAAAATACATTGATGATTCAGGCTGCAGTTAACCATAACCCCACGGTGTCTTCTGCTGTATCTGTGCTTAGCCGTACTGTGTGCGTCCAGTCCACCAGGAGCTGTGCAAGACATAGCACATACTGAGTAAAGCTGACAGATTCTTTGCCATCCAGGAGCCTGGAGCCCACTTCCTCTCTCACACGGTCATTTAGCAAACCAGGAGAGAAGGACAACACAATGCCACTTAAATTATCTCTTACAACAAATGAGGTAGTGCAAGGATAACAGTAATATACTGAATTAGACAAGAGTGATCCATTTCCGTAAGATAAGGAACAGAGACAAAAGAGAGCCACCTTTAATTCATTAAAAAGAGCAGAAAACTTCATAGATTCCCTGATTAGTCAAGCAACTATGTATAAAAATATAAAGATACTAAAAAAAATAATAAAAATAAAAAAATAAAGATACTACTGAGACACAAGAAAACACTGACCATGAATCAATCTACAAAGGAAAGAAGATATAGTTTCACTGAAAGGACAGTATATTCCAAGGGATTTTTAGCTTTTTTGGGGGGAAAAATCATATAAAATAAAGAAAAATAAATATGCAAGGGTGAAAATGAACTCTGTGAGATGGATTCTGAAGGATTTTACGTATTTATGAAAAGTGCTGAATTGACATTAATACTGAGATTTTTATTCCTAGTAGAGGCTCAAGAACAGAGGTGGTCATGCCAGGTCATGACTGCAGACAACTAGCTGCAAGCCTGCTGCTGACTCAGAGCCGCACACAAAGTAGCTTCCCAACGTACACTCATTTTCTACCACATGAAAATCAACCCAAACTTTTCCAATATGTGGCATTCTCGAAGAGCTGCAATTCAAGAGAAAGACTGTAGGAAGAAGAAATATAAATGACATCTAATCAAACAATGTGACCAAATAAGGAAACAAATGGAATAGACACACTTGATACCCAGCAAAACTTCAAAAACAGTTTTTTCTTTTTATAAAAGCATCTAGAGGGAGCAATACTAGAGACAGCAACATTGGGGTTTCTGAAGTCCAGCGTATCTAGACTTAGACCCTACTTTGCCACTTCACTGGCTGTTTGCTATCAATTAATCTCCCTTTGTAAGTTGGTAACACCTCTGCAGGACAGGGAAATGCCTCTATTTTCTATTGTATTTCTAATAAACACATGTAAGAAAAATATAATCATTGACCACTTTGAGAATTTTATGTTGGTGTCTACTTTCCCCCATTATCTTATGCCACTGAAATATAACCTCTGAAATGAATAAAGAGATCTCATTTTACATATTGAATTACTACTACAAACAAGACTTGTATTATCCTGAAATCCTGAATAGTTCTTAATATTAATAGTCTTGATGAATAAAAATAGCAACTTATCTACAACATAGCTTTAAAAAAACTTATCAGGTTGAAACTCTGGGAAATTTTTAAAATATGCTTAGAAAACCATGTATTACACACTCCAGCTGGTTCACACAGAATGGCTAGGCTTTACCCTGCCTCTTCCTACCACCTAGTGAAATGCCAGACCTCTCTGTTGTGCTCTAATGAATATTCTCACTGTCTATCCCGTGGCAGAACAGTTCTCAAAGGATCATGTTCTAATCGCATCTAATTTTTTGAAGACATTTGTGTTTTGTTGATAGTTTTATATTTTTTAGGTTTTGAAGGGTTTTAATTATGTCATTAAAGACAAAATAAAAGGGAAATTAACATATATTAAGCACAGAATGCGTGTCAGACACTGTAAAAAAATCAACCTACAGATGTCACATCTCATTATATCTTCAAAGAATTCCTGTGAGAAAAGTAAAGTTGATCCCCCTACCGTCCAAAGTCACAAAGGTTAGGACCAATATCTGAATCAAAACAATCTTTACTCCACACTACACTATTACCTGTGATACTGGCTTTTTAAACAATCTTACTGCTGCCTTGTCCAGATAGCTCAGTTGGTCAAACATCATCCTAAAGCACAGAGCTTGCCGGTTTGATCCCCGGTCAGGACACATACAGGAGCACACTGATGCATGCTCTTCTTCTTTCTCTCTCTCTCTTTCTCTCACCTGCTCAAATCAATTTAAAACAAAGTATTGCTTTTTTTTGGTCATAAAAATAATACCTTTAATTGCCAACTTCTTGAAAAATACAGAAAAAATACAAAGAAAATTAAGAACTATCTGAACTACCTTCCAAAGATAACCAATTCTTATGTCTTAGTGAATTTTTTTCCTTATAAAATAGAATCTTAACTTTCAGAGTTTTTTATATTATTATTAAGTGAGAGGCAGGGAGGCAAGCAGATACAGGAACAGACACACATGCAGCCCCAGCAGAATCTACCCGGCAAACCCCCTACAGGGTGATGCTCTGCCCATCTGGGGCCGCAGCTCCATTGCTCAGCAACTGAGCCACTTTAGCACCTAACGTGAGGCCATGGAGCCATCCCCAGCACCCAGGGCCAACTTGCTGAACCATTCAATCCATGGCTGTGGAAGGGGAAGAAAGAGAGAGAGAGAGAGAGAGGTGTGAAGGGAGAGAGAGAATGGGGAGTGGGAGGGGTGGAGAAGCAGATGGTCACTTCTTCTGTGCGCCCTGACCAGGAATCGAACCTACGGGGTTTTTTTTTTAACTTACTTTAAATTATAAATTAAGCCTGGCCTGTGGTAACAGTCGATAGAGTGCAAACTTGGAACGCTGAGGTTGCTAGTTTGACACCCTGGGCTTGCCCGATCAAGGCACATATGACAAGCAACGAACAAACAGCTAGAGTGAAGCAACTTCTTCTCCCTGACCCAACGTCTCTGTAAAATCAATCAATAGTCTTTAAAACAATTATAAATTAATATATGAATACCCTCTCATTGTTAAAATTCAAGCAGGAGTCAAAGTGCACCTATTCCAGTTCTAGTCATTGCTGTTGTTACACTAAATACTTTTTTCTACACCTGTACATTTCTATGTATGGATAGAAAGAAATATAGCTCATTTGGTGTACTTTTTAAAACGGGTTACTTTCTTCTGTGCATGTGTATGTATAATATTCTACACTTCACTTTTTTGCATTTAATGTTACTTGATGATCTTTCCAGGTTGCACATACAAGTGTGACTCAATTGTTATTATTCATTAAAACTCAACTTCTTTTAGAGTTCCTCATACCTTTTTCACTTTTATATCATAATATTTCCTTCTTATTAAAGTCTTCAGAAATAAACTCGCCTGACCAGGTGGTGGCGCAGTGGATAGAGCATCGGACTGGGATGCAGAAGACCCAGGTTCGAGACCCCGAGGTCGCCAGCTTGAGCGCAGGCTCATCTGGTTTGAGCAAAAGCTCACCAGCTTGGACCCTAGGTCACTGGCTCAAGCAAGGGGTCACTCAGCCTGCTGAAGGCCCGCAGTCAAGGCACATGTGAGAAAGCAATCAATGAACAACTAAGGTGTCACAACGAAAAACTGATGATTGATGCTTCTCATTTCTCTCCGTTCCTGTCTGTCTGTCCCTATCTATCCCTCTGACTCTCTCTCTGTCTCTGTTAAAAAAGAAAAGAAATAAATAAAATCTATAATAAAGTAAACATTCCTCTACATGGAAACACCACAATTAACTATTTCTTGTTGGACATTATGTTTTACTAAATTTTTACCATTAGATATAATACTACAGTAAGTATCTTTGGTTAATGTTTTTGTCAATTTCATATTACTTTCTCAGGACAAGAGCCAAAAGTGGAATTACTAGGTCAAAAATAACATTTCAAGGCCCTTGCTACATATTTTAAATTGCCCCTGAGAAAAAAAATCACACCATTTAACACACCCACAGCAGTATATGAATTGTATTACATTCGTTTTGCCTTTATAAGACTTATTTACTCAGAAACAGATGTTTAAATGTTACAGTGAATGCTGAAATCCAACCTCCAATTTTGTTTAGATCCCACATATTATAATTTAAAACACCAAGTTGTGATTTCTTAGATATATTGGTTAAGAGAATTCTAAATCAGCAGACAGGAAAGTAACTGATCCTATCTTGATGAGGCATCACTAAGTAACTCTGAAGGTGACGGTGATAAGATATAATCTTATCTGGTTTATAGACTCGCCTTTTAGCGAGCACCTCTCCCTTAATGAAATATGATGTGCTCCAGAACCCTTACTATACAATAAAATCCTGTTCAATGAATTATTTTTCCATCAGCCTACATCACAAAAATCCTGGAACCATTTCACTAAGAAAATATGCCTCTGAATGTACAAAACACATGGCAGAAACAGTAAAACTTTTAAAAATAAGTGGACTATACATGAAATACAGAAAATGACATTTAATTTGCTTAAGCTCAATGTTTAAATGCAACTACATTTTAAAATTATACATTTGACAAAAATTTGTCTAATAATCCTTTTGAAAGACATCAACAATAATGAAATACACATATTTATAATTAAACCAGTATTAAATACAGCAGAAAATATTGAAGGTTAAAAATAACGATGAAGGACCTTTACCACAAACATGCCAGTATGATTTAATGCTTCATCCTGTTCGTCACCACCACAGAATCAGTTCTAAACAAACATTAACTTAACATGTACAGTGTACTTTCATCATCTTTAACACCTTAACCATCACCTACACTAACTGGTCTATTTCCAGCTTAACAGCTTTACTCTGGACTACTGTCATGTCTAATCTTTGATTATCAATGGAAGAAAACAATTCCGCTAGGATCTACTGTCAAAAAAGCTGATTAAGGCTGACTGGTGGTGGCACAGTGGATTGAACATCAGCCCAGGACACTGAGGGCCCCAATTTGAAACCCCAAAGTCACTAGCTTGAATGCAGGCTCATCGGCTGGAGCTCAGGGTTGTAGGCTTGAAGCCCAAGGTCGCTGGCTTGAGCAAGGACTCACTGGCTTGGCTTGAGCCCCCTGGTCAAGGCACATATGAGAGACAATCAATATACAACTAAAGTGAAGCAACTAATAGATGATGTTTCCCATCTCTCTCTTCCCCCTCCCCTTTCTATCTCTGAAAAAAAAAACAAAAGAGGCAAGCTGATTAGTAGACAATACAGTATTATTTAGGATGCTGCCTATGCTAATATATTGCATTCCAGTTTAACTGGCAACTTCATTCGACAGGGGATTTCAACTCATCAAATATATTTGATGAGCTCGACAAAATTTGATAACCATTGCAAATGAGTTATTTCTGTTTACCAAATACTCCAGGAAAATGTTAACAGTTACAAGCTATTAGATATAAATGGCAAAACAGGTCTTCAAAGTACAACTTGGAATATACACAATATTATATGTCAGGTTAAAAAAGCAAGGTTCTTACCTGAAACCTATGTACTCTTATTGATCAATGTCACCAAATGAAGTTTAATTTACTAAATAAAAATTTTTTTAAAAAGGAAAGAAAAGCAAGGTTCAAGTGTATTTAAATTAGAATTAAAGAACATACCACCATAGATATGCCTGATTTTTCCAGCATGCCTAGAGGTAAACGACAATTAGGTTTAAAAGAACTATATCTTTTCTGGAGGTTGCCCTCTTGATGTAATGATGCTGCCACAGTTTAAAACATCAAAGTCCTTATAAATGCTACTCCCTCTATTCGGCATGCTTTGGCCTTTTTAGAAACAAAACTAAACCCAACCAGGGAATATCACCTGTGGAAGCTCCCTGTATTCCCACAGGACATCCAGTAATATTGTTCTGGCATCAAACTGGAGGAAGAGAAAGTGCTGTGCTGGGAGAGCAACAAGGAGGCTGCGGCAGGAACTGGAGAAGAGAACGCCTGTCAGAACTAGGGCAGGAGCGGTGGGCATGGAGAAAGGCAGACACATTCGACATTGGTTTGAAAGGAGTAAAAGTAGAGTTACATAGATAAAATAAGCCCAATGTGCTTTGGCAGAAGGGTCTGGAGAGCCAGAGAGTAAATTAAGAAGAATGCAGAGGAGATTAGCAGAGAGGGAAACAAAGTGCATATGGCAGGCAGAGGCAACAAGCCTACCTTTGCATAAAACTGGTCCTGATCTTGCCCTTCTACTAGACATCTACAGAGTCATCATCTACATTTTGTCAGACAAAGCTCTTCCCTCTCCCTGTTCATTACCTTGCTTTGCTTCTCTCCTCCCTCCTCCCCCCCCCCCCAGGGACACAGAGAGAGAGAGAGAGAGAGAGAGAGAGAGTCAGAGAGAGGGATAGACAGGAACGGAGAGAGGTGAGAAGCATCAATCATTAGTTTTTCATTGCCGTTGCGACACCTTAGTTGTTCATTGATTGCTTTCTCACATGTGCCTTGACCACGGGCCTTCAGCAGACCGAGCCACCCCTTGCTGGAGCCAGTGACCTTGGGTCCAAGCTGGCGAGCTTTTGCTCAAGCCAGATGGGCCCACGCTCAAGCTGGCGAGCTCGGGGTCTCGAACCTGGGTCTTCCACTGTGCCACCACCTGGTCAGGCTTGCTTTGCTTCTTAAACATGAACTTACAGATGTAAGCAGACAGATCAAACCTATAAATAAGGACATGCTCTGTGTTTCCAAACATGGCCGTAGTGTATTGATAGGTAGGTCTATGTATTCTCATTATTTTCCAATCCAAGCAAAAAAAAAAAGCAGCAGAGAGAAAATGGGATATATAAGGAACATGCAGTGCACGTTTATTTTGCATGTGCTTTCCTACAAGCACTGATGAAACAGAGCCCTAATACTTTCTGACAGAATATGCTCTGCACAGAGACTGCAAACAGCCAATATGTGAAAATCTGGTACTAGCACATTGTACTAGAAACATTACACTTAACTGGAGTAGAAAGCTTGAATCCTCATGGGGCAATCAAAAGTATTTACTCAGAGAAACAAAGAGTAGATTGATGATTACCAGGGGCTCAGAGTTGGGGAAATAAGGATATGCTGCTCAAAAGGTACACACTTCCACTTATAAGATGTATAAATTCTGGGTGTCTAGGATCCAGCATGGTGGCTATAGTTAACAATATTGTATTGCATACTTACAAGGTGCTAAAAAGTAGATCTTGAATATTCTTACCATAATAGCAACAAACAAAAGTTGTAATTAAGACAGGTGAACTAATCATATGTGGTAAACATTCCATAATATAAAATAGTGTATCATATCATCACATTATACACCTCAAACTTACACAATGATATATGTCAATTATAATTCAATAAAGCTGGGGAAATAATATTTATTGTTACCAGTATGCAAATATACCAAATTATAAGCCTGAGGCATACAGCTCTAGTTGGAAAGTGTTAAGATAGCAGGAATTACATCGATTTTGCTCAGCCCAGTATCTGAAAAAAACAATATGCACTCAATAAATATCTGTTAGATAAATGCTTCCACTAAGATCTTTAAGCAAAAATATAAACCTGACCCACAAAAATGGAGAATTACTGCCCACCATACATTGATATAAAGGGACTGCTTTCAGACATTACAGCTAATTTGAGTTGGTAAGTTATTCTAACTCAAACAGGACATAATTATGCAATTTTGAACTGTATTATGCAATTTTGAACTGTCCAAATTCACATTAAAATTTCAAAAAATGAAATGGTAATTTTTGTCATTAAAATCAATTAAGTGTAGGCCTTGGTCAGGTAGCTCAGTTGATTAGAGACTTATCCCAACACCTGATGATTGCAAGTTTGATCCCTAGTCAGGGCACATACAGGAATCAATAAATCATGGCATGAATAAGTGGAACAACAAATAGATGTCTGTCTCTCTCTTCCCCTCTCTCTAAATATCAATTTTAGCCTGACCAGACTGTGGCACAGTGAATCCAGCATCAGACTGGGACACAGAGAACCCAGGTTCAAAACTCTGAGGTCGCCAGCTTGAGCGCGGAGTCACTGGCTTGAGTGTGGGATCACAGACATAACCCCAACGTTGCTGGCTTGAGCCCAAGGTTGTTGGCTTGAAGCCCAGGGTCGCTGGCTTGAGTCCAAGGTCGCTGGCTTGAGCAAAGTGTCTCTCGCTCTGCTGTAGCCCCCTGGTCAGGGCACACATGAGAAAGCAATCAATGAATAACTAAGGAAACTAAGGAGCCACAACAAAGAATTGATGCTTCTCATTTTTCTCCCTTCCTTTCTATTTGTCCCTATCTGTCCCTCTCTCTGTCTCTGTGTCTCTGTCACACACACACAAAAAAAAATTAAAAATCAATTTTTAATAATTAGCCTCACCTGTGGTGGTGCAGTGGGTAGAGCATTGACCTAGAATACTGAGGTCACTGGTTTGGAATACCAGGCTTGCCTGGTCAAGAAGCAATGATGAGTTGATGCTTCCCACTCCTCCCTGCCACCCCACCTCTCTTTCTCTCTCGATAAAAAAGAAAAATAAATAAAATCGGTACATTTAGAGTCTTATATTCAGTTCCAATTTGTGAATCAAACATGAACCCTTTAACTCACCAATTATTAACTGAAAGGGGGGGGGGAATTCATGCAGCCCACATACTCTAATCATTAGGCCCCCTACTTAAAAGAAAACTAGAAAAAAAGTTTGCCCAAAATCACTGTAGTGATCATATTTTCAACTTTTCTATATAGTCTCAATTTTAAATAACACATCATGGATAATAACATATATGTGTCACATGGGAATTTGGAACACAATCCTACTTCCTTTCCTTGTTCCTAGTCCCCACTCCCCAAAGAAAATAAGTCATGAATGATCACTTTTGAAGAAAAATAATTATCTTACTCTGAAACCTCATGATTTCAAGTGAATAAACATGAAATGGAAGGGAAAAGGCAGGATATTGGGGGAAATTTATTGCAGTTGACACTATCGTGCTGTTGCTAACAAAGACCACCACCTTCACATGTCATGCACAGATGACTCATGCTTCCAGAGGGCCGACTGATTTCTATTTCACTATTCCTGTTTTATCCTTTTGAAGCAAACTAATTTCCAAACATGGCTTCTACAGAGCTGGTCATAATAAACAAAACAGCTGATTACTTACAAATGAGAAAATTAAGCATCAGTTGCAGTTAAACACACACATTTACACTCAATATTTGATTACTGCACATACTGCAGTGATTTATACTAGAAGTGAGCAATGATTTTTTAAATGTGATGCATTGTGTGTGCACCAAGAAATTTTGTTTACTCAATAAATGTGAAAATCCACTATGAGGTTAGAGGTCCTAACTGGATTCTCTTGATAGCTAAGTGGATTAAGCCACTATTTCAGTCAGTTAGTTGAGGGATATATATGGTAGAAGTTAGAAGCCATACAAAATGAATATTAATTCCATTTAGATAACCATCTTAAAGAACAAAGTTGGAGAACTTAAAACTAACAGTTAACAAAATCTGTTATAAAGCTATATGGACAGTATGGCCTGGCCTGTGGTGGCCCAATGGATAGAGCATCGACCTGGAATTCTGAGGTCACTAGCCCGAAACTCTGGCCTTGCCCAATCAAGGCGCATAAAACAAGCAATCAATGAACAACTAAAGTGAAGCAACCAGAAATTGATACTTCTTGTTCCTCTCCCCACCTCTTCTCTGTGTAAAATCAATAAATAAAATCTTTTAAAAAAAAAAAGGAAAAAAAGACAGTATGGCATTTAAAAAGAGTAGAAAAATTTATAGAACAGAACAAAAGACAGTGCACAAACAACCCACACATACTGTATTTGGTTACCTGATTTAAACAAAGCTGACACTGCAGTGCAGTGGGGGAAAAGAGAATCTTTTTAATAAATGGGTGGTGATTCAACTAAATATCCATATTTTTAAAAATGTAGGCACTGGCCAGCTAGCTCAGCAGTAGAGCATCAGCCCAGCCTGTGGAAGTCCCAGGCCAGGGCACACAGGAGAAACGCCCATCTGCTTCTCCACCCTTCCCCCTCTACTTTCTATCTCTCTCTCCCCCTCCCGCAGCCAAGGCTCCATTGGAGCACAGTTGGCCCAGGCGCTGAGGATGGCTCCACAGCCTCTGCCTCAGGCGCTAGAATGGCTCTGGTTGCAACGGAGCAATGCCACAGATGAGCAGAGCATCGCCCTCTAGTGGGCATGCCGGGTAGATCCCGGTCAGGCGCATGTGGGAGTCTGTCTCTCTGCCTCTCTGCTTCTCACTTCAGAAAAATAAAAAATTTTAAAAAAAGTATTGTGACACCCCCCCCCGCATATCCTAGATGGAAGGTACATCTAAATATAAAAGGTAAAATAATCAGATATAAAAGATAAAACAATAAAGCTTTTGTTAAAATATATAGAGAGATCATCATCTTTGTAATGTTGGAATGGAATAGGCAAAAAAAATTTTTAACAGTACTCAAAAATTAATAACCATAAGGAAAAGCTAATAAATTAAATGAGACCTATTCCTCAAAAAATAATTAAAAGAGTAAAAGAATAATTTACACAATAAAAAAAGATATTCACAATACAAATATCTGACAAAGGACTCCCAAAAACAGTAAGAAAAGGCATAGAACTCAATAAAAAAAATGGGCAAAAGCCTTGAGCAGGCACTTCACAAAACATACTCCCACCAGAATGAGTAGGTTAAAACAATGACATAAGGTGCTAGTAAGAGTACAAAGAACTAAAACTTTCTTACAGTGCTGATACCCTATGATTCAGCAATTCCACTACAAGATGTATTCCCAACAGAAAACTTATATATGCTAACAAAACGATATGTACTAGAATGTTCATAGCAGCAGCATTCATAACTCAAAACTGTACAATGATCACTTTATAAGTTATATAAGTCTCTAATCACTGTTGTACCCTGAGGTCATAGGCTTGAGCACGGGATAGCCAGCTTGAGTGTGGGGTAACCAGCTAGAACATGGGATCGTCAACATGGTCCCATGGTTACTGGCTTGAGTCCAAAGGTCATTGGCTTGAAGCCCAAGGTCGCTGACTTAAACCCAGGGTCATTGACTTGAGCAAGGGGTCCCTGGCTTGGCTAGAGCACCCCCCTCTGCCATCAAGGAATGTATAAGAAGCAACTGATGAACAACTAGAGATACAACTACGAGTTGATACTTCTCATTTCTCTCCCTTTCTGTCTCTGTCTCTCATGTGCTAAATAAAAATAAAAAATTGTAAAACTGACAACACAAATGCCCACCAATAGCAGATGAGATAAATAAGCTGGGAGAGTCACTCACACAATGAACTGCTACACAGCAATGAGAAGGAATGATCTGTAATTATACTATATAACAATATAGATAAATATCAGAAAATGCTAATCAAAAGAAAGCAGGCACAAAAGACTTCCTTCTATACAATTTCATGTATATAAAATAGAAATACAGGCAAAAACTAATCAATGCTGTTTGGACACTAATAATTAATCCACAAGAACAACAGAGGACTGTATTTGCTTCTTGATCAGATGTTGGTTACACATATATGCTCAGTTTGTGCAAGGTCACAGAGATGTACATGAATATGTGTAAAAAAAGAAAATCTCCATAGCTAACCTTGGTATGAAAGAGATCAGCTTATCAGTCAGATTCCTGTCCTTAGCCAATGCAAATGACTCTAAATGTGCTATAACTACCTGAAATCTCCTCCATTAAGGAGCTCTAATATTTTCAGTATAGATTATGTAACCAGATGTATCCAGTAACTTGAAATTAAAGAATGGCTGAAACGACAGCAGGAAATGCACACTATTTACAAACAGGCCTGTATTCCCTTCAGATGTCCAGCAGTGACCAACATCCATCCAGCTGTATATCCAGCTGGTCCAATCACATGTAAAAGAAGTAATTCCAAAATTCCCCAGGTCTTCTAGATTTAAAGTTGGTAAAATCCCTTGTTAAATTATCAGAAGATTCCAAATCTCCTGAAAGTATGTCATAATGGGCATGTAAATTACTGTATCAGTTAGGGATAATATTGTGATGCATTTAACAGAAAGTCTTAACTACAGTGGCTTAAACAAGGTAGCAAAATGGAACTTCAGACAGAGGCAGTTGCTCACAGCGCATGAGTATATGGGCTCATATTTGTGTAAAACTCTTGGCTTTTCTCTAAAGGTCTCGAGATTATTGGTCTAGTCTACTCATCATGTCTAATTTCTAGGCAGGAGGAAAAAGAAATGGATAAAAGAGCTCTCCCAAAAACTTCATCCAGAAATTCCTGCCTACATCTCACTGGCCAGGACTGTCACTTGGCTACTGGAAAAGGGGCTAAAAAATGCTTCGTTTTTTGTTTTTGTTTTAGCTAGGCACACTTCCATTTCTAAAAAAATAGAACTTTGTATTAGACAGGAAAGAGGATAAAGGGATATTAGATAGACAATTAGGAATCTCTGTAACAGCCATTAGAAGTTTCCTAGTGATGTATATTTTTCTTAATTTATTGATTTAGAGAGAGAGGAGACAGGAACACTGATCTGTTCCTGTATGTGCCCTGATCAGGGATCAAACCGGCAACTTCTGTGCTTTGGGGCAATGCCCTACAACCGAGATATCCAGCTAGGACAACTGAATATTTTTTTTAATCTAGCAACCTCAAGTTTGTGGCTCACAGCACTACAAGCAGTTTTCTGTGGCACAATTCTAGCAACTGTTTTCCACAGTATTTGCCACACTAGTTACCACAGGAAGAAACACAGGCCCCAGCAGGTTAAACAGCCAATTATAGTACCACCTCTTCAGCTAAGCAGCCCCAGATTAATGCTCAAATTGCTTTCCTTTCATGTTTTAACTTTAGTAGTTTATACATAAAATTATGAAAAAACTGAATTAAGGTTTCTAAAATACTCAGTTTTTAGATGTAGTAAGTTAATAATGAATAAATTAAAAAGAGAACTTTTATAAACAGAGTAATTATTTCCTGACAAATTCTTTCATAATAAACAATGGATCATTAGTTTCATTGTTTCAATTACTGTACTTTAGTAGTTCTGTAGTTTAGTCTGCCCTTTTCTGACCTAAAGCATTATTCACCATTCATCCAAGTTATTTTTTGTTTTATTTTCATTTTTAATTTATTGTTATATAACTTGCCACTTTATAAAATCAAGTAATGTGTCCCTTTTCTGCTGAAATAGTTATCAGAACACAAACTTGCCCTGTCGAGTGTAATAGGTGTGAATAATGCTGGAGCTAGCCAGTGTTTCCCCTACTCTGCAGTCTTCCTCTGTATCTTCTCCTTGCATAAACCACCCATTTAGAAAATGGAGTACACTTCAAAAAAATCGATTTTGTCTAAAATAGAAACAACATATTTCATGGAAAATTTTTAAAAGGGAATAGTCAATTCACTAAATACTAAATGGCAATTTTATAGAATTACATCAAATATATTCTCTATTTTATGCAAAGGTTTACTTATTCTCTCTCAAACAACTATCACATTGAAGTCTAAGTTCAATACATGTCACAAAGAAGACTTGAAATTAAACCAACGCTAAAACTGAATGGAAGATATATGTGTGTGTATAGATATACATATGTACATATACAGTGTGTCTGTAAAGTCATGGTGCACTTTTGACCGGTCACAGGAAAGCAACAAAAGACGATAGAAATGTGAAATCTGCACCAAATAAAAGGAAAACCCTTCCAGTTTCTGTAGGATGATGTGGCAGCATGTGAGCATGTGCAGATGATAACGTAACACCGTGTATACAGCAGAGCAGCCCACAGCCATGCCAGTCGAGATGTGGACAGTACAGAGGAAAGTTCAGTGTGTTCTGTGGCTCGCTAAATTCGAATCTGTGACCAAAGTGCAACATGAATATCGGCGCATTTATAATGAAGTGCCACCACATAGGAATAACATTACTCAGTGGGAAAGCAGTTGAAGGAAACCGGCAGTTTAGTGGAGAAACCCCATTCTGGTAGGCCATCAGTCAGTGACGAGTCTGTAGAGGCTATATGGGATAGCTACCTAAGGAGTCCTAAAAAATCTGTGCGTGCGTGTGCTTGACAATTGCACCTAAGCAAGACTACAGGTTCATAAGGTGTTAAAGAAAGGTCTCTCTTTTACGGGGTACAAAGTGCGGCTGTTGCACGCTATCAAACCAGCGGAGAGACCCACACGATGCACGTTTGCTACAGATATGCTTCATGAGGTCGACAATGATGCAAGATATTTGCAGAAGATTGTGTTTAGCGATGAGGTGACCTTCCATATCCCAGTATGAAACTGGGAGAGTTTTCCTTGTATTTAGTGCAGTTTAACATTTCTATCGTCTTTTGTTGCTTTCCTGTGACCGGTCAAAAGTGCACCATGACTTTACGGACACACTGTATATCAACCCAAGGAAATTGAAGGTAACCTTCAGGATTGTCTCCTCTACCAGATAAAGGCCCTGGGGTGCCTGCAGCTGCTAGTCTTGCTTCTGTTCTCTTGTTTTCTTTAGATCAGGATCTGACTGCTCACCTGCAGTTGCTAGTAACTACCTGTCCCTCTTTTATCCCTACCCAGCTCTCAGCTCTCAGTCTCAGCCATCTTCCCTGACAGTCAGATGTTTCCCTTCATGGCTAGTGTCCCCTCCAAGCTACATTCCCTTCTCCACTGAGGATCACAGACAGCTGAAGACCCTCCTCATCAGAGGCACTTTAAGACAGGCCTAAAATGAATCTGCAACTTCTGCTAGTAAATTGTTATTATTTCATCAGGGTAGCTGATAAATCAAGACTCAAAGCTAGTTTCTTTTTTTTTTTTTTCTTTTTATTTATTCATTTTAGAGAGGAGACACAGAGTGTGTGTGTGTGTGTGTGTGTGTGTGTGTGTGTGTGTGAGAGAGAGAGAGAGAGAGAGAGAGAGAGAAAGGGGGGAGGAGCTAGAAGTATCAACTCCCATATGTGCCTTGACCAGACCAGTGCAGGGTTTTGAACTGGTGACCTCAGTGTTCCCAGGTCGACGCGCCACCAGAGGTCAGGCAAAGCTAGTCTCTTTCTGTGCCTAGTGCAGCAATGGCTCATGGTCCCAAGAAGCATGTGAAGTGTGTAGCAGCTCTAAAGCGCTGGACGCTGGATAAACTAACCAGTGTGTTTGCTCCTCGGCCATCTAACGGTCCCCACAGCTGGGAGAATGTCTCCCTCTCGTCATTTTCCTAAGGGACAGACTCAAGTACGCCCTGACAGGAGAAGTGAAGAAAGGAGATCTGCATGCAGAGGTTTATTAAGATCCATGTGAGGGTCTGAACAGCTACAGCCTACCCTGCTGGTTTCATGGAGGTCACCAGCATTGACAGACGGGAGAGAATTCCCATCTGATCTATGACACCAGAGGTTGCTTTGCTGTTCATCATATCACACCTGAGGAGACCTAGTACAAGGTGTGCAAAGTGAGGAAGATCTCTTTGGCACAAATGGATCCCTCAACTGGTCACCCATGATGCTTGCACCTCTTCAAAGTGAACGACACTATTCAGACTGGAGACAGGCAAGATCACTGATTTCATCGAGTTCGATGCTGGTAACCTGGGTATGGTGACCGGAGGTGCTAACCTGGCAAGAATTGGTGTGATCACCAAGAAAGAGATACCCTGGTTCATTTGACGTAGTTCATGTGAAAGATGACAATGGTAACAGCTTTGGTACCCGGCTCTCCAACGTTTTTGTTACTGGCAAATAAAACCATGGCTTTCCTTTCCCTGTAGAAAGGGTATCCGCTTCACCATTGCTGAAGAGAGACGAGACTGGCAGCCAAACAGAGCAGTGGGTGAAATGAGCTCTAGGTGGCATGACTGGAAGTCTTTGAACTCAATTAAAGATAATACAGCATAATTAATTGCCTTTTTGGTATGGGGGTGGGGGTTTTGTTTAATTTAGTTTCCTGTTATTCTACTCTATAACATATAGAGCAGGTGGGCTTGGGTGGTGGTAGGAGGAAGAATGTACCAGACTTGGCAAAGAAGGACCAGGAGCCCGGAGTATCAAGCACCCTTGATTTTCCCAAGAAGTCATCTACCCTGTTAAGTCCTCTTGGCTTTAAAAGAAAATCATTGCCCTCCTTTATCTCTGGTCTTGCCTCTGCAATCCTCAACTCCAAGCTCAGAGGACTCTGCAAAACAGAAACCACGTGGAAAATCAACTTTTTCCTGCTTCACTGACTGTAGTGTCAGGTCAGGCTTGCCTGCCAATCTTAAGAAGAGGTGACTCTGATGCAAGGTGACAGGTTCTGTACCTGTTCATCTCAAGTCCAGGGCCTCTTCCAGGAACTATTCTGCCTTTTGCTATCTCAACCAGCTCTTATGTCCATAACTCTATAAAGCTTGTCTTGATAAAAACTAAAACCACCTTTGTCTCCTATAGCAAGGCTTCTCAACCTTCACACTGCTGAGCTAGATAACTTGGTGGCTGTCCTGTGTATTGTGGGATGCTGAACAGCATCCCTGGCTTCTACCAACTAGAGGTTACAGCATGCCCTCCTGCCAAGTTGTAATCAAAAGTGATTCCAGACCGTAACCAGATCCCCCAACTTGGGGAGCAAAATTGCCGTTAAGAAGTACCGCCCTACAGATACAGTACTGCCCTATAGATGAGGCAATTCTGCAGGAATTGTGTCCGGGCAAATCTGGTTGGAGGGGTGCAAAAGTGGGCCTGCAGGCACAGGTTGCTTCAGCGTGGTTTTCTTGCCAAGAGTGGAATATTATCCAGATAGGCAGTTCTGATGAGGTTCCAGGTCAGAAGTAATCTCGGGCCCCTTGAGAAACAGGCAAGTGAGTCTCAAAGGCCAATGAGGGGTATGCTGGTGGGTTCTCTGGCTGTGACCCACTCACACCCACCATGGCTGCACTTTCCTTCCTTCTTGGTTTGTTTTAAGTCTCAGATCAGCAGGTGATGGAAATAATTTGAATTTTAACTGAGAAACCAAGCAAGTAAGAATGAGAGGCCTGACCAGACGGGGGCTCAGTGGATAGAGCGTCAGACTGGGATGAGGAGGAGACCAAGGTTCAAGACACCGAGGTCTCCAGCTTGAGCGTGGGTTCATCTGGCTTGAGCAAAAGCTAGCCAACTTGGACCCAAGGTGGCTGGCTCCAGCAAGGGGTTGCTCAGTCTGCTGAAGGTCCACGGTCAAGGCACATGTGAGAAAGCAATCAATGAACTAAGGTGTCGCAACAAAAAACTGATGATTGATGCTTCTCATCTCTCTCCCTTCCTGTCTATCTGTCCCTATCTATCCCTCTCTCTGAGTCTCTCTCTATCCCTGTGGAAAAAAAAAAAGAATGAGAGTACTCCAAGTTGGTTCATTCCACATACTAATTCCTAATACTAGTTTCCTAGATACTAACTGGTCAGCCATCTTGCACAACTGGGAAATGGAGTGTGTGTGGGTGCAGTCTCCTGAATTTTTCTACATCACCAGGATTTTTTTAAAAAAACATTTTATATCTATTTTGTTTTTAAACTAGCACAGAAATGTTTTTATTAGCAACTAACCCCAATGTGGGGAAGATTTTCATCCTAACACCAGATTATCGATGGACTCAGACAAAGCACTCCTATATCATCGGAACGAGCTACAAGTTTCCAAATAAAATGGCTATGTCTTTGTAGGGCTTTCCAAGGCTTCCACTTTGATTCATAAAATCTTACAGCTAAAGAGACCCTTATCATCTCCACAGGGAAGCAGATAAATGATCCCAGAATGAAACTGAAGCAAACAGAATTTCTTGGGTTTGGCTTACTTCCCTCTGGGCCATCAGAGGGCTGGCCTCATGCTCCAGTCAAGTGAGAATGAGAACACAAACATCTCGGACTTGTGTGGTGCTTCACAGTTCACAAGAGCCACCTTGATTTTGTAACATACAACTCCTGTGTTCTTGTTGCTAAACCAGATGTTACAGAAAGAGATATCCAACACACTGGCCCCTGACCTTCACTGACTGAAACTATCTCACATTCCTCTTCTCGTGTCATGGCAAACTCCACCTCACCAGTTACTCAAGCCAGACACTTTGGACGTATCCTTGATTAATCTCCTTTTCTTCTGCTCCACATAATTTTATTAGAAAGTCCTGTGGGCTTTACCTTAAAATATATGCAGAATCTATATTTGGTGAGATTTAGAAATCACTGTTAATTTTTTTTGATAACACTGGGGAACAAAATTTTTGTTGCATCCACAAAAACACTTGTTCTTACCTAATTCGAGTGTGCTGATCTCAAATCTGACATTAGTTTTTCTCTGTAAGCTACAGTTTTTTTGCAATTCAAGATTTTAGGTTTTCATCTTGTAAAATTTTCAACATTTAGTTTAACATAATGAAGTAGAATGTCTTCTTGGGCATCATCTTTGTGAAAATATAATAATTCACATAATGCAGTAAATACACTAAAAGATATGACTGCATCTGAATTTAATCATAAAACTTGCGCAAAACTTATTTAAATTCTATTAAGGCAAAAATTTGCGTTTGTAGCTCTTGCGTTTGTGTACTTGTTGAGGACAATCTCGTTTGATGCTCCAGCAGTAGTCTGCTCATCACTAACAGCTCCAAGATTTTCGGGAAACTTATCAAGGTGACTGTTCAAGAAGTGAATCTTAACGCTCATGTTCCATCCAATGTCGCAAAAAGCCAACAGCATCCTTTGAACTAGAAGTTCATTGTTTTCTGCTTTTTTGTTGCCAAGGAAGTTCTTTGTAACTGCCACAAAAGACTGCCATGCTGCTTTCTCCTCCTTATTCATCTTCCTGGCAAATTCTTCATTACGAATAAGGGTTCGAATTTGAGGTCCATTGATTACACCTGCTTTTATCTTCTCGAAAGACAAGGCAGGAAAAGCAGAAAGAATATGTTGAAAGTATTCACTTTCTCTATTCAAAGCCTGAACAAACTGCTTCATTAAGCCAAGTTTGATGTGAAGTGTGGAAAAAATAATCCTGTCTCGATTAACTACAGGTTCATTCACGATATTTTGCATCCCTACTTCCAGAGCTTCACGTTTCGGCCACTCCTTCTGTGTCCACTATTTCTCTCGAGCTTGGCTGTCCCACAAACACAGAAAACAAGGATAGTTCGTGAAACTTCTCTGTTGTCCTAACCGGAAATTTACCACTTTAAGATCCACAAATATGATACAGTTATGCTCCTCATACTTCAGAAAGTTGAGGACAATTTTTATGTCATTCTTACTAAGTCATTCAATTCGGGTTGGCTAAACTGCTGAGGGGTTAATGACTGCTTGGCATCAGAAGAAGATCCTTCAGATTCTACAACCATTTCCTCATGCATCTTATCAAAATACACTTGATCACCATGTTCACTTTCTTCGTCCTTAGAAGAAATAAAACCATTGAAAATCGGAACCGGGAGTGTCTCAGAGTGTGGGATAGGTCGTATTGCTGAAGGAATATTAGGATATGCGATCATATGCCATTTTTCTTGCCGATGCCCTTTGTATGGATCAGACAGAAATAACAGTCACTGCTGTGGTCCTTAGGTTCACGCCAAACCATGGTAATACCAAAAGGCATTCCTTTGCGTTTTTCTTTTGTCTGGTCACGAAGCATTTTCTCACAATGATGACACACAATATGAGGAGCCCAATTCTTGTCTTGATCGCCAAGGGGAACTTGAAAATAGGCAATATATACACGTGTCACAAATGATGAAATACTGTGCCTTTGACGTTGAAGTGTGTAACAGCCACATATATAACAGAAGATGTCAGGACTATTCTTACATTTACGCCTACTCAAAGAAGCCATGATTCAATCTTAAAACAAAATAAGAGGGTGTTTTTATCAGATAATAATTTTTTACATTTAAAAACAACTACAATTATGTACAAGTGATGTTTGTAAAACATTAATTGCCTTGTGGTTATGTTCAATCCAAGAGTCATTGCCGTTTAACTCCAATTTAAAAACCAATGCATGCCATTAACTGTAACAAAAAGAAATTAAAATTGCATAAAACTAGAGCATGTACCAAAAAACGGATTTCAGATTTGGAATCAGCAATGCAGAAATATATAGAAACAGTTCTAAAACCTCATAAAACAGAAAATGAAAAACAAGATTGTTCGCCAGTCTATCATAGAGTCCTTATCTTTCATAGATACATACTGAAGGGTTTGCAGAAGAAATGGGAAGTAATCTAGAATTTGCTTTAAAAATTTGAAACATCAATGAAACAAGGTTGACCATACACTGATAATGTTGAAAGTGGGTGGTGGGTACACAAAGTTCAATACACTAGTCGCTCTACTTCTGTATGTGTTTGACATTTTTTATAATAAATTTATAGAGACACAAACAAACAAAAAAAGCCTCAAAGCTAAACTTCCAAAGTAATTTTTCACATAAGTATGATAAATAAAGCTACCAATTACTTATGAATTTATGTTAAGCCTGACCTGTGGTGACAGTGGATAAAGTGTCTACCTGGAATGCTGAGGTTGCTGGTTCGAAACCCTGGGCTTACTGGGTCAAGGCACATACAGGAAGCAACTACTACAGGTTGACGTTTCCCACTCCTCCCTATCCCTCTTTCTCTCTCAGAAAAAAAAAAAAAACAGAATTTATGTTAAATTTCTGGTAAATCAACATACAGTATATATACACACATTTAGAAAAGTTACTAATGCCTGGCCTGTGATGGCACAGTGGATAGAGAGCGCCCTGAGGTCACTGGTTCAAAACCTTGGGCTTCCCGGTCAGACCACATACAACAAGCAACCAATGAACAGCTAGAGGGAAGCACCAACTTTTCGTTCCCTCCCCCAACTCTGTAAAATCCATAAATAAAATCTTATGAATAAAAAAAAAAAGCTACCAAAAAGTCAGTCATTTCTCTTATCATAACTACCATACTAATTTTCACACCTTACCTCTTATTCAGAAAGAAGCAGCTGCTAAATCGTCACAGACTCAATCCCAGGAACTCCAGTTAAGCAATATGATCTCAACTTGACTAGGTAGTAGCAAAATGGATAGAGCATTGGCTTGGTACACTGAGGACTTAGGTTCAAAGCCCTGAGGTTGCTGGCTTGAGTGCGAGCTCATCCGGCTTGAACTCAGGGTTGCCAGCTTGAGAGTAAAATCACAGACATGATCCCATAGTCAATGGCTTAAGCTCAAAGTTGCTGGCTTGAGCAAGGGGTCACCGGCTTGGCTGGAGTCGCCAGTCAAGGCACATTTGAGAAAGTAATCAATGAACAACTAAGGTGCTGCAACAAAGAATTGATGCTTCTCATTTCTCCCCTCCTGTCTGTCTGTCTGTCTCTCTCTCCCCCTCTTCTCTTCCCCTAGCTTAAAAAAAAAAAGAAAAAAGAGGAATATGACCTCAGGTCTTTGCAATGTATCATAACCTACAAACAAAATTATGAGTTGACCACTGATCAGAAAGAGAACTACCTAAAAGTATAGGAAAATAAATAAATGCATTTTTAAAGAACATGCACTATTTAATGGTGAATCAGAGCATTAACTTCAAATACAAACATCTTGCTTTATAAGTCATATGTAACTATGCAATAATTAATCATACAAATAATGCAATAATACAAGCCAGAACCAGCTTTTTTGGTAATAGTAGTATTGATTCTTCAGCCTTTCCAAGAACAACATATCTGAAATAAAACCTTGTTATCGGAGTCCAGTTTGAACAATGACTAATGCAACCAAAAGTAAATTCAACACTGAACTGCTTTATATCTGCAAAAGAACTCTTCTGTATCTATGTTTACAAAATTCTCACACTGAGAGATGGTATAAGATTTTTATTAACCATCTTAGGAGAAAGGGAAAAAAAGTACTATAAATGCAGTTATTCCTACTTTCTCACACACACACAAAAGAAAACCAACACTTTTCCTGGGGATTTATTAACTCATTCATTTGACAAATATTGATGGGTCTTACTCTCTGAATAATACCCAACCTCTAAACAATGTAAAAGAAAGCTAGGGAATTAGTGTGACCCAGATACAGAAAGTCTTTTCAAGCAGCAGAACTGGAGGATAGTTTTTAAAAAGATAAGAACTGCAGAGGGGAAAAACCACAAGCATCTACCAGCCTTGTCAATGCATGAAACAGCAATAATTAACATGGAGGCAATATTTTTATAAAAACTATCCCTTTGGCATATGATTATCTAATAAGATTTAGCTTAGTATATGCAAGATTCTTCTGAGACTAATAACAATTTCTTCCAATTAAGCTTTTTGTGTTTTTGCTTTTTGCTTTTTTTGTTTTCCTGGAATAGGGTCATTCAACAATTCTGGAGAAAGCATATCCCAAGTCTTTAGGCAGTTTTTCCCATCCTCAAACAATTCCTTGTTCAGATACACAGCCACAGAAGTTCAAAGGTCACTGGCGTCTTTATACGCAGTACCATGGTAGTTACAAACTTTTGTCCCAATTCCTTCAATGACATGGGCTGCAACAACTACACTGAACTCTTATAGCTGAGGCCTGCATGTGCATTACTTCAGCATCGTATTTCATTTATGCTTCAACCATAAATTATTAAATCTCTATTGTGAAATACACTAATTTACTTACCTGAGCATAAATGAATATTAATTCTAGCCAAACACAAAAACATCTCTTGGCAGTAATGGTCTTACGGTTTCTTCTCATAATTATCATACTTCTTATAACATAATTTTATAAAGCTTGGTTGGCTTTGTTTTTCAGGATTTTTCTCACCCTTGCTGTCTTTCTCTATTTAAAATCATACATAATAAAAAAAATATTTACTATGGGTTTTTATACAGAATTATATATCTTAAAGTTCTCTCTTAAAATAGAACAATATACATAAGAAATCTCAGTTATAAAATTTATTTTAAAATAGAAAAGGGCCTGAAATATACAGGAGTGGGCAAAAGCAGATTTACAGTTGTTCCCACCTACTTTTGCCCACACCTGTATCTACTAGGATAAATAATATACAGTATAGTAATTTAGAATACAAGTAATTTCATTCTTATTTATATACTTTAATAACTCCTGAAACGTAAGTCAACCATTTGTTAAAATTGTCCATTTAAACCATCCATTTTTAAATAAATTCCTACTACTTTCATGTGCTAATAGCAACTTCCAATATCTATTCTAATACAATAAGACACTGTTGTTATAGCTGAATAATTACTCCCCCCAAAATTAACCAATAAATAAAATTACTTGAGCAACTCTGGAATAAATGTTCTAACAGCAGAGCTGAGAACCACAGGAACACACATCAGTGGAAGCCTGGTGCTAAAGGCGCTCTACCTTGCAGACAGTTTCCTCCACACAGAAAACTGTAACTGTTGCTAAAGCAAATGCTTCTATAAACTAGATAAAATTCAGAGCCACCAACACTGCTAAACAGCATACTCCAGTGAAAATGGACCCAAAGTCTCTCTTTTTCTACTTTAATGAGCATACAGTGAAAAGGAATATAGCTGAAAGAAGCCAAAAAAAAAAAAAAGAACAGAAGAACAAGCCATATACCAAGATCATAGAGACACAGAAATATTTTTGAAATGGAAGGTGGCTCTGAACAGGGCTAAACAGAAGGAAAAGAGACTAAAGTGAAAAAGGAAAAGCTATTCCAGATTATGTTGCACAGAATTCGGTAACTCAGAAATATTTCTAAACCGCTAATGCCTTTAAAAGCTCATTTGACTATGTTTCTTTTTTTTCTACTTCTACTAAAATCCATAATCCTGAAACACTAAGAATATCCTAATATTTTTCATATCACTAGCTAAAACTAATCTGACAGATTTTCTAAAACTTCTCCTATTTCAGACCTTCTCTTCCTACCTTTCAAGAGGTTAACCAATAAAAGAACAGTTCCAGTTACATGACTTCAGTTCTCCACACACTGAAGCCAGGCCCTTATTTTGATTAGGCAGGAATGCTAAAAGAAATAAAGCCAGTAAAAACCAAACATTTTTTCTGTTTCCACCTCTCTCCTATGCCAAGCAAGTGGGTGATGAGGAATTCACCAAATATTTTTCAGGACATACTCTTAAGCAAATAAATGTATGAAAATTGCTTCCTACTAGGAGCAAAAGAGTTGATAAAACACTTTATTCTGTTAATCAAAGTAATGTAGACTTTAAACATCTCACTAAATGATTCCCAGAATATTAATGGTGTAATTTTAAAAAAGGCAAACTGTATTAGAATTTTATTTAGCAGAAAATTAACATGCTACCAGAAATGACATAGAAATTCCTTTTCAATTATTGTGGCAAGAAAAAAAACCTTCAAATTTTGATGACTTTTATAACTAAATTTTTTTAGGTTTTGCCATTATATCACCGTATGAAAAATAAATATGGATTTTTATACAAACAGGAAAATTACATCTGCCCTTCACATACAAATTAAGAGAAAGTATGAAAATTTGACAAAATATTCACAATATTTACTTATGGAAGAATAAATCAGGCATGCTAGAGATAAAATAAAATAGAATTAAAATATACCTATGAACCGTTGAATTTTTACTCAACTTCTAAAAAAGTTTGTACTATATATTATATTTAAAATTATTGTAGCTCTGTTGCATAGATTTTAGAGAGACAGAAAAGGGAGAGAATGGGTGAGGGGGAGGTAGGAGGGGGATGGAGATACATCAATTTGTTGTTACACTTATTTATGATTCATTGGTTGATTCTTTTATGTGCACTGATCAGGGATCGAACCCTCAACCTTGGTGTATCAGGACAACACTCTAACCAACTGAGCAACACAGAAAAGGCTTCTTATTATCTTCGTTTTTAATTCCTAGCAATATAAATGGTACAAATTTTCTCCCCTACAAATCCACTTCCAATAGGTAGGTAGTAAATATTTACTGAATTAATGCCGAGATATCAGTTTAACCCTACTGACAAATAAAGAGCTGTAAAATCTGGCTAAAGCTACCATTTTAAAACTATTTTAAAAACAGTTTTACACACTTTGGGAAACTTTTAAAATGTCAGGTCAGAATGTATTCCCATATATATTGGGAACCTGTTTGTTTTCCCAAATGAGTCAACAACAAAGTCAATTATTATAGACTGGTTTTTGGGTTTTTTTGAGAGAGAGAGAGGAAAGGAGAAAGAGAAGCATCAACTCGTGTTCCACGTGGTTGTTCACCCACTGATTGCTTCTCATATGTGCCCTGACCAGGGCTCGAACTAGCAACCTTGGTGCTCTGGGACAATGCTCTATTTATTCACTGCAACCACCGGCCAGGGCTATACACTACCTTTTAAATACACCAAAAAAATAAGAGTATTTTTTAAAAATCTGATTTAAAATGGGCAGAGAAGCCTAACGTGTGTTGACACAGTGAATAGGGCATCAACCTGGAACACTGAGGTCACCTGTTTGAAACCCTGGGTTTGCCTGGTCAAAGCACATCTGAGAAGAATCTACCAGTTGATGCTTGCCGCTCCTTGCCTCCCTAACTCCACCTCTCTCTCTCTCTCTCTCTCTCCTCTATCTAAATTCAATAAATAAATTTTTTTAATGGTGAGGATTTTAATAAAATTTTTCCAAAAGAAGATACATAATTGGACAACAGGTACATAAAAAAAATCTTCAACATCATTATCAGAGAAATGCAAATCAAAGACACAATGAGGTATAACCTCACACCTGTTAGAACAACTATCATCAAAAAGACAAGATCCACCTGACCTGTAGTAATACAGTGGATAAAGTGTTGATCTGGAAGGCTGAGGTCACCGGTTCAAAACCCCAGGCTTGCCTGGTCAACGCACATATGAGAAGCAGCTATACAGTACGAGGTGATGCTTCCCGCTTCTCCCCTTCCCTTTTTCTCTCTCTCTCCTCTTTCTAAAATTAATAAATAAAATCTTTAAAAAAAACCCCACAAGATCCTGGCTGGGTGGCTCAGTGGATGCAGCATCATTCCAGCACAATGAGCTAGCAGGTATCATATCCCCTCTGGGTAAATGCAAGAGGTAGCCAGTTAGTGCACAACTAAGTGGAACAACCAAGTGGAGCAGCGAGTTGATGCTTCTCTCTCTCTCTCTCTCTCTCTCTCAAATCAATGGGAATAAGAAGAGACAACTGTTGGCAAGGCTGTGGAGAAGAGGGGACCCTTGTGCACTGTTGGCAGCAATGTAAATTGGTATAGTCACTGTGGAATACAGTATGGAGACTCCTCAAAAAATTAAAAACAGAACTACTATATGATCCAGCAATTCTACTTCTGGGTATAAAGAGGAAATGAAATTACTATCTCAAAGAATTATCTACACCACCATGTTCACTGTGGCACTATTCACAATAGCCAAGATATATAAAGACCTAAGTGTCCATGGATGGATGGGTGGATGGATGGATAATAAATAAATATATATATATATATATATATATATATACACACACACACACACACACACACACACACACACACACACACAATATGAAGTATGTATTATTCAGCCATAAAAAAAATAATGAAATCCTTCTGTTTGCAACATGTATGGACCTTGACAGATACAGTATGTTTTCACTTATATGCAGAATCTATAAAAAGGCAAATTTATAGAAATAGAGAATAGAATGGTGGTTGTCAGGGGATGATGTGGGGAAATTGAGAAAGGGTACAAACTTCCAGCCATGAGATGAGTATGTTCTGGGGATCTAATGCACAGCATGGTTATTACATTTAACAATACTGTATACACTTGAAAGATGTTAAGACTATAAATCTTAAATGTTAGCACCACACACACACACACACACAAAAGGTAATTATGTGAGAGAATGAAGATATTAACTAACCTTACTGTAATAATCATTTTGCAATATATACATCTTAAACTTATGCGTTACATGTCAATAATCTCTCAATAAAGCCGGGAGGGGCAAAAGCATTTTTAAAAAGAACATAAAATAAAGCAAACTAAACCAAAAAACCATTTTTCCATCATTTGCATTATATATCCTAAATAGGAGTCAGGTTTTTTTTTATTGTTGCTAAATTTAAAATATTACCCAGCTATACTGATTTTCAAGTATCTTGGGCTTTGCAAAATTACTTAATGCCATTGCACAATTAGGCAATGCTTACAGCTTTAAAACACAGTACATTTCATTGTAAATACAATAAATTCATGAGAAACAATCCATTAGAAATCTTTTTTTTAAAAAAAAAAATGTTTCTTGAAGACCTTACTTTTCTAAGAATGCTGAAACCCAAAATTACAAAGGTAACAAATGCTGACGTACTTAAAATTAAATCTCAAAGAATAAAATTCTTATAACTAACTACAATTTTTCTGATATCTTTATCAACCTCAGAATCTTAAAACATAAGATGTGAATTGGCCTTAAGTTTAAACCACTGTAGGACACAGAAAAATGAGATGGCCTTTGACATTTATCCTAAGATTTTCAGTAGAGAAAGGAAGAGTGGTCTGAGTTTGTTGTTAGGCTTTTCAATTAGCCCCACATTTCAGCACTAAAGAAGTCAAGACCATCTTATATTTAATGCTCTAGGGAACTCTGCATAGAGAAAAACAGTTCTCCATCATCACAAGTTGAACCTCAAAGATATCAAAGTAAGCTAGTGCTCTTCACACTGACATCCAGGGCAGAGCTTCAGGCATTCTACAAACATCTGATTTAAAGGTGTTCCTATACATCATTACCTATTTTTAAAACTGTAAGATACACAAGCCCTGGCCAGTTGGCTCAGCAGTAGAGCATTGGCCCAGCGTGTAGATGTCCCAGGTTCAATTCCCAGCCAGGGCAGACAGGAGAAGTACCTATCTACTTCTCCACCATTCCCCCTCTTCTTTCTCTCTTTATCTCTCTCTTCCTTCCTGCAGCCAAAGCTCCACTGGAGCAAAGATGGCCCGGGTACTGAGGATGGTTCCATGGCCTCCACCTCAGGCACTAGAATGGCTCTGGTTGCAATGGAGCAATGCCCCAGATGGGCAGAACATCACCCCCTGGTGGGCTTGCCAGGTGGATCCTGGTTGGGCGCATGCGGGAGTCTGTCTCTCTGCCTCCCCACTTCAGAAAAATACAAAAAAAGAAAACTATGACAAATTTTATAAAAAACAAAACATAACATGCACATGTTTTCAACAAAATAGAAACCACAAATGCATGAATTTGTGTTATCATCAAGTAGCAAAATCAAGTAAACACTATACACTGATTTTTTTAGATGAATATATACGAACAAAATACTAATTATCAGTAGAAACAATGGAGGTCCATCTAAAATTTTGTTTAGGGAAAAAGGGGTTTTGTTGCTGTTTGAAAATGACAGACTTATTGCATAGAACTGGCAACCTATCAGAACTAGGGTGCAAAGTTACTGACACTTATACACTTATGAGAAGACTGCAACACATAAAAAACCTCACAACCCTAAAAACCTCCTTCACCTGCCTGTACCAAATGTAGACCACTTTGAAGGTAAATAATTCTTTTTAGAATGTGTTAATATAGTCTATCGGTCACACCTCAATGTCAATCACTTCACCTATAAAATCAATATGATTACTCGCATAAAAGGTCAAATAATTTTCAATAAGTGTGCCAAGACCATTAAATTGAAAAGGGACAGGTCCTGGCCAGTGGCTCAGTGGATAGAGCATTGGCCTGGCATATGGACACCCTGGGTTCAATTCCTGGTCAGGGAACAAAGAAGAAGCAACCATCTGCTTCTCTCCTTACTCTCCCTCTTTCCCTCCCACAGCCAGCAGCTCAATTGGTTGAAGCTTGGCCCCAGATGCTGAGGATGGCTCAATTGGTCCAGCGCATCATCCTCGGATGCTAAAAATAGCTCAGTACTCGAGCATCTGCCCCTGACAGGGTTGCCATGCAGGAGTCTGCCTCAATATCTCATCCTCTCACGTAAAAAAAAAAGAAAGAAAGAAAAGAAAAGAAGACTGTCTGCCTGGCCTATGGTGATACAGTGGATAGAGCTTCAACCTGGAGTGCTGAGGTCACCAATTAGAAACCCTGGGCTTGCCAATCCAGACACATACCACAAGCAATCAATAAACAACTAAAGTGAAACAACTATGGGTTGATTCTTCTCGTTCCCTATCCCTCTCTCTCCTCTCTCTGTAAAATCTTTCTTTTTTCTTTTTGTATTTTTCTAAAGTGAGAAACGGGGAGGCAGAGAGATAGATTCCCACATGTGCCCGACTGGGATCCACCTGGCATGCCCACTAGGGGGTGATGCTCTGCCCATCTGGGGCATTGCTCCGTTGCAACCGGAACCATTCTAGCACCTGAGGCAAAGGCCATGGAGCCATCCTCCGCGTCCGGGGCCAACTTTGCTCCAATGGAGCCTTGGCTGCGGGAGGGGAAGAGAGAGAAAGTATAGGGGGAAAGGGTGGTGAAGCAGATGAGCGCTTCTCCTGTGTGCCGGGGTCAGGAATCAAACCCGGGAGATCCACACACCAGGCTGATGCTCTACCACTGAGCCATCTGGCCAGGGTCAATAATAATCTTTAAAAAAAGAAAAAGAACAGTCTTTTCAACAAAGTTATTGGGAAAATTGAATATCCACATGCAAAAGAATTAAATGGAACTCATACCTTACAGCTATATAGAAAAAGATTCAAACAACAAAGCTAAAACTACAGTATAAAACTTAGAAGAAAACATAGCAGGTAAACTTCATGTCACTAGATTTGTCAATGATTTATTAAAAATTTATTTTAGGGAGAGGGAAGGAGGGAAGGTAAGGTAGAAGGGAGAGAGAGAGAGAAAAGGGGAAAGAGAGAGAAACATCGATTTGTTATTCCACTTATTTATGCATTCATTGGTTGATTCTCACATGTGCCCTGACCAGGGACTGCATCTGCAACTTTGGAGCACTGGGACGATGCTCTAACCGACTCAGGTACCTTGCTAGGGCCACTGTTTTCTTGAACATGAGACTAAAAGCAGAGGCAAAAGACAAAACAGATAAGTTGAACTTCATCAAAATTTAAAACTTGATGCATCAAAATACACTATCAACACAGTGAAAAGGCAACCCACAGGATGGGAGAAAATAGTTTAAATCACGTATCTAGTATGAAAGAGATCAATATCCAGAATATATATAGAACTGCAACAACAAAAGGAAAAGGACCCCAATTAAAAAACGGGGCAAGGATTTGAATGAACATTTCTCCAAAAACGATACACAAATGGCCAACAAGCATATTTTTAAATGGTTAGTATCACTATATTAATCAAATGTAAATCAGAACCTCATGTGCCTGAGCTGTGGCGGCGCAGTGGATAAAGCGTCAACCTGGAGCGCTGAGGTCGCCAGTTGGAAACCCTGGGCTTGCCTGGTCAAAGCACATAGGAGAAGCAACTACAGGTTAATGCTTCCCGCTCCCCCCACCTTTTCTTTCTTTTTTTTCTCTCTCCTCTCTCTAAAATCAATAAAATATTTTTTTAAAAAATCAGAACCACATGAGATAATACCCCACATTCGTTAGGATGGCTACTAGCAAAATAAAGGGGAGGGGGGTATAACAAGTATTGATGGGAATTAGAAGAAATTCACTCTTGTGCACCACTGATAGGAATGTAAAATGGTATAGCTCCTGTGGAACACAGTACAGCAGTTCCTCAGAAAATTAATAATACAACTATGATATGACCCAGTAATTCTACTTCTGGGTACCTAGCCAAAAGAAGTGAAAGCAAGAAATCAAAGAGATATTTGGACAGCCATGTCCACAGCAGCATTATTCCAATAGTCAGTAGGTGGAAGCAGCTGAAGTGCCCATCACTGGATGAATAAATAAAGAAATGTGATATATACACATATAACAAATTTTATTAAAAATTTATTTTATAGAGAGAAGGAAGGAGGGAAAGTAATGTGGAAGGGAGAAAGACAGAGAAAAAGGGAAAGAGAGAGAAACATCGATTTGTTATTCCACTTATTAACAAAATATTATTCAGCCTTGCCTAACCAGGAGGTGGTGCAGTGGATAGAGCGTTGGACTGGGATGTGGAGGACCCAGGTACGAGACCCTGAGGTCGCCAGCTTGAGCGTGGGTTCATCTGGCTTGAGCAAAAAGCTCACCAGCTTGGATTCAAGGTCACTGGCTCGATCAAGGGGTTACTTGGTCTGCTGAAGGCCCGTGGTCAAGGCACATATAAGAAAGCAATCAATGAACAACTAAGGTGTCGCAACAGCAACGAAAAACTGATGACTGATGCTTCTCATCTCTCTCCGTTCCTGTCTGTCCCTATCTATCCCTCTCTCTGACTCTCTCTGTCCCTGTAAAAAAAAAAAAAAAAAAAAAAGTATTCAGCCTTACAAAGGAAATCTTGTCACATGCCACAACACAGTGAACCTTAAGGACATTATGCTAAGTGAAATAAATCAGTCACAAAAAAGACAAACACTTTATGACTCCATTTACATGAGGTATCTAAAGTAGTCAAATTCCCAGATACAGAAAGTAGAATGGTGGTTATCAGGGGCTGCAGGGAGGGAGAAGTGAGGCATTTTTGTTTAATGGGCACAGAGTGTTAGACCTGCATGATGAAAAAGTTCTGGAGGACTGTTTCACAACAGTGCAAATATACCTGAACTGTCCACCTAAAAATACATAGTTAAGGTAGTAAATTCTGCTATGTAAATATTACAATAAAAAAAACTGATATGAGTAACTACTTCATGGGGCAATTGTGGTGATTAAGCCAGATAATATATATATGCAGCTAATAGTTCCTAGCTTATCAATAATAATTAATAAGAATTAAATATTGTTAGCAGTAACAGTTGCTACTGATATTATTGAGACATATATTTACCATTTAGCAAAACTGAATCTTGAAGTGAGGATTATAAAAAGCATTCCTCAAAAGTCAAGCCAGAGACTTAATAAGTTCATTAGGAATAGGGAGCTCCTGATGGTCCTCGATCTGTTAGTTATGTAATGAAACAAGAGTAAGGAGGTGGGCATGGCGATACAGAGCAAAGGAAGACCATATCAAGTCCAATAAAGTTACTGTGAAGAAACTGAGAGAAGTGCTACAAGCACGTGCTAGTCCTTCCTGCCTTGGACCTCAAAAAACAAGGGAAGAGATAAAGAACAGAACTTGTTGTATTAGAATGCTAAGCAACCATTCCTTTAAACCTGTGTTTTAACCAATAAATACAATTCCTCAGAGAAGTCAAGTCATGATGGTTAGCAAGTCAATACCAAAAGCCAGCTTAGCTGCATATGTTTCTTAGGGACTTTTCCCATCAAAAGTTCTAATAAAAATAAGCATTAGAACAAAAAGCCCGCCTTCGTCACTCAGAAAGCCTTTATAAAAATCCGAGATTCCCTAGAAGCAAAACAGAATGGAAATGGGTAAACATCATGCTCTACTCTCACTGACAACCTGTTCCCAATAGGGAGAGAGACAGATTAATATAAACTGTGGAGGCTCCTACATTCTAATATCACCACGATAGTCAGCTAAACATACAAATATAAATTGACTACTCAAAACCCTTAAAGCAGTGTTTCTAAACCTCACACTATTGACATTTACACCAGGCAATTCTTGGGGGGGCAGGAGGAGGTGGCAACTGTCCTGTGCATGAGTAACATTTGAGAATTAGTTATTCTAAATGGAAGAACATAAATGTGGGAAACATTCCGTTCCCAGCCCAAGTTAAATGTTTACAAATCATTTATAGAGTAACACTGAGGGTACTGTCAGTCACAGAGTGGCTACTGAGGAAAGAGTAATACTGAGGAAGGCACAGGTATTCTGAGGTCAGACAGACCTAGATCTGAATTCTCAATCAATCCACCACTTAGTTGGGTGGCTTAAGTGAGTGACCACACTTTTCTGAGGTTTATATAAAATAACATTTGTAAAGATCAATACAAAGTTGGCACTAAATTAAAGGAAAGTGAGTTTACATTTAAATGCCAGAATTTCATAACTCGTTTATGAAAGAACTATTCCTAAAAGTATTTCAGTTTTCTGCTTTAATGTAATCTAACATTTCATAAATGACTCAGGATGACCATTTCAAACAAACATCACTCTAATAACTAAATATCACACTAATCTAGAGGAAAGAGCTATCAAAATGGATAACACACAGAATCAAGTTTCAAGACACTGGATCAACTGTTTGACTTACATAAAAATATTACCATTAATAGCGAGTAAAGTTGAGTCTTCAGGTTAAAAAGCCACAATAAAGAAGTAACATAAGTTGAGATTGAAAAACTAAAAAATATAATTGCCTGCATGCCCTAAATGAACCTGAAGTGATAGGCTATTCAAAATAAAATAAAGTACAAGAAAAACAATTTGGGTTAGTAGAGAGAATTTACCAAAATAAGAGTCAGAAGAATAGAGTTCTAGTTTCAGCTGCCCTACTTGAGTGAGAATATGTAGCTAGATTAAGCCACTTAACCTGGATCCATATCCTCATTAACAAGAAGGACACAAACCTACTTTGATACCTCCAACATTGCCAGGCAGACCAAATAATGATGTTGATAAAAAATGCTCTTAAAGCTGTACGCAAAATACTTTAGACTATGAGATCTACATACTCACCATACATCAGTCTAGAGCAGGGACTCCCAATCTTTCCCACGTATGACACAGGAAATGATTATACTGGCACAGGTACACTGGGGTAAATAAGCCATGCTGCTGCCCGCCAGTAGTGATCAGCCTAAAGGCTCTTGCCACGCTGACTGAAAACACTCTCTGTGTGCTAAAGAAATCAGTATTTCTGTTCCATCTGTACACATTCAGAGCACTGCCCAGCACATTAGTTAAGAAGCCCTAATTAGAATACTGTGTCTACGGGGTGGAGGGAGGGAGGAGAGGGTGGAATAGGGAGGAGGGGAGGGGCACAGGGAAAACCAGACAGAAGGTGACAGAGGACAATTTGACTTTGGGTGATGGGTATGCAACATAATTGAATGATAAGATAACCTGGAGATGTTTTCATTGTACATATGTACCCTGATTTATTGGTGTCACCCCATTAAAATTAATTTAAAAATTTTTTTAAAAAGAATACTGTGTCTAATTTGGAATACTGTAAGAGGAAATTTAACATTTTGCACAACTGGCTCTGACAAACAGAATCAAGACAGAGCATGAGGCCCTGGTCAGGTGGCTCAGTAGATAGAGTGTCGTTCCAGCACACCAAGGTCATGGGCTCAATCCCTAGTCAGGGCACATATAAGAAGCAACCAATGAGTGCAACTAAATCAAACTAAGTGGAACAACAAGCTGATGCTTCTCTCTCAAATCAATAGAAAAAAATTTTTTTAATTAAAATAAAAGGATAGTTTGACTTCGATAAGACAGCACTATCTTGGACCTAAGCAATGGGCGCCCTGTCCTGGGTCTTTATCTGTGGAAGGACATGTACTAGCCTCCTTCTGAATACACCTCTAACCATGGGGCCAGTTTTCTCAGGGCCCAAAAGGCCTGCCCACCTGCAGCCTACACAACCCAGCCATCACCTTGCCCAGTACCCCAGAATTTCCTGCCTACTTCCAGGAAATGGCTCAGGCCATTTCCTTGAATTATTCCTCCCAAGGGCAGATGACTGCATCAGAATTTACACCCCTAGACCCAAGGGATTGTCAAGGAGCTGCTGTGTGAAAGGTGTGTGGGATGTATGCTAGAGCAGTTTTTCAACCACCAGTCCGCAGTTGATTAACCAATGATTATAGGCTCTATTATCTTCATACAACATCGGGGTGGTAACTTTTTTACGGACCAGCATAAAATCTCTGGCGGACCAGCAGTTACAAAGGACTGGACTAGGGTGTGCACACATGTGCGCATGCAAAGTCCCTCGTGCAAGGTACCTAAAGTGAAAAGGGGAGCTCGGGTTGGAGGCTGGTCCTTGACAACTTCCCATGGCCTGCAGCCGAATGCAGTCATGCCTCAGGATCCCCAGCCTGACTCTGAATTAGATCATCATGGAGTTTTGTGAAGGTAGGCAATGGAACAGCTTTATCATTTGGTTTGACTTAGAACTTGTAAATTTTTGGACATATGGCATATGAACTACCATTTGTATTCTTGTCCCAAGTCCCAAAAATGTTAGGGATGGGCCTGGGAAAGGAGCTAAAAACCTTGTCACATGAGGAATAGGTGAAGAAAATGAGTACACTTAGTCTAGAAAGAAAAAAGGCTGCTGGGAAGATAAAAGAACCAGCCATTTTTCACATGACAGCTAAAGAGCTATCATGTGAAAATAAAGCGTATCTGTGTGGTGTTGGAAATGCAGCGAGCTACATTCCATTTTAATATAGTAAGGAATTTTTACACAGTAAGAACTCTTTTTTAAAAGAGTTGGGCTGTCATGTGAGTAACTGAGTTTCTGACACTGAAAATTCAGAAGCACAGGGTAGATGATTATCTACCAAGGATAATCTGGAAGGAAAAGGTAAGACCACATTCCCTGGAGGCCTACATAACTACAGCATTCAACAATCTTATAAAATGTAGCTCTGTGTGCACAAACAAGAGGTGTGAGACACAAGGCAAAGTTAAAGCTAAATTCTGAAGTAACTGTTCTTAAAAAGTCCAGCTGCCAGCTTCCTCTTGTCATCTGCCTCCTCATAAAATGGAGGTGAATTTCTCCAGTCTACAAAATTAATCACTAAATTAAGGCTGAAGCAGCCTGTCTCAATGAAATTTTTTTCTGACCTCCAGAAAATCATAACCTTCCATACTGCTCCCAGATAAATCCTTTGAGTGATCAATATCACTGAAAACTGTGTCTTCCATTCCCACAATGGACTCAGGAACCTCTCTCTGTTATCAACAAGTTATTTATTATGTCGGAACGCTAAAGATATAGCAACTATCTAGACAGAGCCCCTGCCCTCAGATAGTTTATGGAGAAGAGGATTATAAATTAAACACATAAGCAAATAAAAAATGAACTGATACAAAGAAGATAAACTTAACAACATAAGAGACAGACTGGGATGATGCATGTTTGCAGGTAATCACAAAGACCTCTCTAGAGAAGAAAAAGAAAGCAGTCATGCTAAGCTCTAAAGGAAATACATTCTAAACAAAAGGAGTGGCAACTGCAAAACCCTAGGAAAGTTTGTGCTTAGCTTGTTTAATGAATAAAAAAGAACATCTTCCACTACATACCTATTAGAATTGCCAAAATCCAGAACGTTGGCAACACCAAATGCCAGGGAAGATGTAGAACAAAAGCAACACTCATTCATTGCTGGTGGGAATGCAAAATAGTACAGCCACTTTAGAAAACAGTGGTGTTTCTTATAAAACTAAATATACTCGCCTCACCTGTGGCAGCACAGTGTTTGATAAAGTGTCGACCTAGAATGCTAAGGTCACAGGTTTGAAACCCTGGGCTTGCCTGGTCAAGGCACATAAAAGAAGCAACTATAAGTTATACTTCCCGTTCCTCTCTCACCCCTCTCTCTGTCTCTCTCTCTTCCCCTCTCTCTAAAATAAATAAATAAAATCTTAAAAATAATACACTCTGACCACACAATCCAGCAATCACACTCCTTGGTATTTAACCAAAGGTGAAAAATTATGTCCACAAAACACCTGTATATGGATGTTTAAGCAATTTTATTCACAATTACCAAAACCTACTAAAGTCTAAATGAAGTACATTCTCAACAAAAGGGATGGCAACTGCAAAACTGTAAGAAAGTATATGCTTAGCTTATTGTCACTCTAATAAATTCAATTTAAAAAAAAGAAAAAAACTTGGAAGCAACCAGATGTCCCTCAGCAAGTGAGTGGATAAACTGCTGTATATCCAGACAATGGAATAGTATTCAGTGCTAAAAAGCAGTGAGCTATCAAGCCATGAAAAGATCCAGAGAAAACTTAAATAACCTATTGTTAAGTGACAGAAGCCAACCTGAAACAGCTACATAGGGCCCCGGCTGGTTGGCTCAGCAGTAGAGTGTCAACCTGGCATGTGGAAGTCCAGGTTCAATTCCATGTCAGGGCACACAGGAGAGGCGACCATCTGCTTCTCCCCCTCCCCTCTTCCCTTCCTACTTCTCTCTCCCCCCTACTCATGCAGCCATAGCTCAATTAATTAGAGCGTGTTGGCCCAGGGTGCTGAGGATAGCTCCATGGAGCCTCCACCTCAGGTGCTAAAAATGGGTTGGTTGTAAACATAGCCCCAGATAGGCAGAGTATTGACCCTGGTTCAGGAGCATATGGGAGTCTGTCTATCTCCCCTCTGCTCACTTGGAATGGAAGAAGAAAAATAGTTACATATTGTATGATTCCAACTATATGGCATTCTGGAAAAGGCAAAACTATGGAGTCATTAAAACAGATCACTTGATAGCTAGGGGTTGGGGGTCAGCGAGGGATAAGTATGTCAAGCATAGGGTATTTTTAGGGCAATGAAACTACTCTTTATAGAACGTATTAACACCAAGGTGAACCCTAATATAAAACAATAGGCTTTGGGTGATTATGTTATGTAATTTAGGTTCATCAATTGTAACAACCCTCGGGGATGTGGATTATAAAAGAGACTATGCCTATGTTGGATATCTGTACCTTCTACTCCATTTTGCTGTAAATCCAAAACTGCTCTAAAATACAAAGTCTGTTAAGAAAGAAAAAGAAGAACCTCATTGTGACTGCAGCCCAGTGAACAAATAGAGAACAGAAGATGAGGCTGCATAGGAAGCCAGGGGCCCAATCATGCACTACAGGCATTCTGAATACATAATTCTTTGTTGCTAGGAGCTGTCTTATGCATTGTAGGATATTTAGCAGCATTCCTACCCACTAGATGCCAGTAGCACACTCCCCCCACGACCCCCCACATATTCTCCTTGTCACCAAAAATGTCTTCAGACATTGCCAAATGTCCCTTAAGGGCAAAATTTTCCCCGGCTGGGAACCACTGATACAGGGCTTCACAAGTGGCCATATGGAGTTTTTGTCTCCGTGATAAAATTTTCACGTTTCAGTTTTAGTGTTAAGAGTATTGGAAAGCCAGTAAGCAGGTGATATGATCAGATTAACATCTAACATTACTTTTCACCCCTGTGTTTGGGACAGGTGAGGAAGACAGAGACAAGAGAAGAGGCAGGAAGTCTATTAGCAGTTTTCTAGAGGAGAAAGAATACTAGCTTAGGTTTTTAATAGTAAAAACCTGACAAATAGGCCATTTACATTCTGAAGGTGGAGCTGAGAAGAATCAACAAGAGGTGAAAAGAAAAGAATGGAAGATGATTCCAAGGTTATGATGGTCTGCAGAGCTAGGTAAGTGGCAGTGCCAGTTGTTGAGATTGTGAAGGCTGAGGAGAAGTGGCAGAGGAGTAAGTGAAAGAAAGAGCAATTCATGGTTTGGCTTTGTTCATGGTACATTTGAGGAGTCCATTAGACATCAAGTGGAGGAACAGAGTTAGATGCATCTAGAGTTCAAGGGGGGTGGGGAAGAATCAGCACTAGAGATAGGAATTTAATCCTCATCAGCATATAAATGGTATTTGAAACCATGAAATGGGTGAAATCGCCTGAGCAGAGAGCCCAGGGACATTCCAAATTTTAGAGCTGGGGCAGGGGAAGAGATAAGCTGGCAAGAAGAAAAAGAGAATGAGCAGGTAATAGATCAAAGGAAGTACTCAGTCATCCAGTGTGAAATGCTGGTAGTCGACACAGCAAATATAAACATCTCTTGCACCTGACCAGGCGGTAGCGCAGTGGATAGAGCGTTGGACTAGGATGCAGAGGACCCAGGTTCAAGACCCTGAGGTTGCCAGCTTGGACCCGGGCTCATCTAGCTTGAGCAAAAGGTTGCCAGCTTGGACCAAGGTCCCTGGCTCCAGCAAGGGGTTACTTGGTCTGCTGAAGGCCCGCGGTCAAGGCACAGATGAGAAAGCAATCAATGAACAACTAAGGTGTTGCAACAGCAACGAAAAACTGATGATTGATGCTTCTCATCTCTCTCCGTTCCTGTCTGTCCCTATCTATCCCTCTCTCTGACTCTCTCTCTGTCCCTGTAAAAAAAAAAAAAAAAAAAAAATCTCTTGCTGTAACAGCTAAAGGGAATAAGGTGGAAGAAAGCATTACGTTTAAGAGAGGTGACTTATTCTATTCAAGTATTAGGGGCTCAAACAAGGTAGAATTTTACACTCACAATTAACCATCCAGAGAAATGAGCAGCCCATGCCTAGAAGGTGGCCCTGCTCCACGAGGTCATCTAAGAATCTGTCCACCTACCCAGCTCCTCTTCAAGTGCTGCTCTCACCTGCAGCTTGAACAGTGTGCAGTGCACTACATTCTCCTTGGCAAAAAGGAGGAAAGAGAAGTAGAAGACAACTAGCTTCCTAAAACCATGCCTCAGAAATCGCACACCTCACTTCTGGTCACATCCATTTGGTCAAAATTTAGTCACGTGGCTACAAATAGCTGTAAGAGAAAGGCTAGGAAATGTAGTCTAGTTGGGCCATGTTCCCACATAAAACTTGAGGGTCCAATTACTTAAAGGAGGCAGCAGAGAAAGGCATTTGGTAATCATCATCACTGCTGCAAGTAGTATAAGGCATGTTTGCATATTAAAAGAAATGATCCAGTAAGGAGTTAATGATAATTTAGTAAAGAAAATAACTGCAGGAGTGGAGGCTTCAAGAAGGCAACGTAAATGCAAGCAGGGTACAAAGGTACTACCTCGGAAGTGCGAACACTGTGGCCTCCTGGCACTTCTCACATGCTTAACTTTTCAGAACAAAGGCTGTCTTTAAATGCATGTCCAGCAGGTTAAAGTAACCCTTTCCTTCCATATAATAAATCAAGCAACTACACAGAATGAGTGCAAAAATCTTCACTGATCAGTTCTCACTTGGGATGTCTACTAATAAGCTCATTCAGAGCTGCTGCTTCTCCATCAAAGAGAATGTGACCAATTTCAGAGCTGGAGGGAATCTACCAAGCTCATTTTACAAATGTTCAAGGCCACAAAGCATCCTCTTCAATAGTACATCCAGGTCTTCCAATTGCCAGATAAGAGATCATCCACTGTCCCCTTGCCCACCCTTTAATAGTATTCTTTTTTTATCTTCCCAATGAAATAGACATTTTTTGAGAGCAGAGAGTCAATGTCAATGCCACCTTCCTTCTATTTTCTAGCATGGTACAAAATACACAAAATGTACTCAGAGAATAGATGCTTTCACTGACAAAAGACATTTGGTTTCCCTCATCCTACTGGAGCCAAGGTTACTATTGAATCTGGAAGACCAAGACCACTGGATATAAAGCAACTAGTAAAGAATGTCCAGTTTTCCTCAGGTAGATCAAGTGCAAGAGGATGGTCCCTACTTCTTTAAAAAAATAAGTCGGCCCTGCTTCACGGGCTCAGTGGATAGAACGTCCGCCTGGCGTGCGGATATCCCAGGTTTGATTCCCAGTGAGGGCACATGTGAGAAGCAACCACCTGCTTCTCTCCTCCTCCCTCTCCCCCTTCTCTCTCTTTTCCCCTCTTGCAGCCATTGGTTCAATTGATTCAATCATCGGCCCAGGTGCTGAAGATAGCTCGGTTGATTCAAGCTTCGGCCCCAGATGGATTCCAGTTAGGATGCATGCAGAAGTCTGTCTCACTATCAACCTTTCTCTCACTTAAAAAACAAAAAGCAGAGAATCATATAACTTTGGAGCAATAAAGGATCTTAGAAACCTCTAGTCTGACTCCTCATCATAGACATAATGAAAATGAGGTTCAGAGAGACGATTTATCCAAAGTCACAGAATGTTTACAGCAGAGCCAAGACAAGAACCCAGTTCCTGTGACTGCAAAGTCAAATTTCCCTTCCCTGTTAAAGGTTACTTCACCTTTTATGTTTGTGCTTAATATACTGGGTAATTATTGAACTCCACATATGTTTTTCAAAACTGATCATAAAGCTACTCATTTTTTATTTTATTTTTTTATGTTTTATTGTTTCTGGCTGATTCGCTCAGCAAGAGAACGTCAGCCCTGCGTGTGGAAGTCCCAGGTTCAATTCCCAGTCAGGGCACACAGAAGAGCCCATCTGCTTCTCCACCTCTCCTTCTTCCCTCTCTCTGTCTCTCTCCCTCTCTCTCTTCCCCTCCTGAGCCATGGCTTGAATAGTTCGGGCAAGTTGACCCCAAGAGCTGAGGACGGTTCCATGGCTTCGCTTCAGGTGCTGAAATAAATCAGTTGCTGAGCAACAGAGCAGCAGCCCAACATGGGCAGAGCATGGCCCTGTAGGGGGCTTACCAGATGGATCCCAGTCCAGTCTCTCTGCCTCCCTGCCTCCTTGCTTCTCACTTAATAAATATACATATACATATACATATACATATACATATACATATACATATACATATACATATACATATATATATATATATATTAACTTACTGATTTTAGAGAGAAGAGAGAGAGAAAGGGAGGGCAGGGGAGGAGCAGGGAGCATCAACTCATAATAGCTGGTTCTCATATGTGCCTTGACCAGGCAAGCCCAAGTTTTTAAACTGGAACCTTAACATTCCAGATGCATGCTTTATCCACTGCGCCACCAGAGATCAGGACCCAAAATGCTACACATCTTTTTTTTTTAATTAAGTGAGAGCAAGACAGGCAGAGAGACAGACTCCCACATGTGTCCCAACCAGGATCCAACTGGCAAGCCTCTTACGGGGTGATGCTCTGCCCATTTGGGGTATCATTCCATTGCCTGGCAACCAAGCTATTTTTAGCACCTGAGGCAGAGGCCACAAAGCCATCTTCAGCAACCAGAGCCAACTTGCTCAAGCCAATCAAGCCATGGCTGCAGGACAGGTAAGAGAGGGAGGGAGGGAGGGAGGGAGGACAGAGAGGGGTAGAGAAGCAGTTGGTCACTTCTCCTGTGTGCCCTGACCAGAAATCAAACCCAGGACATCCATATGCCAGGCTGATACTCTACCACTGAGCCAACTAGTCAGGGCCACTACTCATCTTAAAGTATCCTTTTACCACATATCTCTCCAATAAAGAAAGGAACAAGAATTACAGTTTCCATCCTACACGCAAGAGAATAAAAACAATGCAGTCAAATGGCTCGCCCAAAATCACAAGGCTGAACCCTATATAACAATGATTGTATGATTTTTAAGTGCAAACAGATTGAATATCTATTTTCAATTTTCCAGAGTATGGTGCCTTTCTTCTAATAGAGACAATGAAACGTATCAAAACACTTCCATAATGTGGGTCACATGGTTTTCCTTTCCACACTTTCCGTTTCCACAACCTCCAATATTTTTAATTTTGTTAAGCATACTGATTTTGGAAGGATGAAGGGAAAAGAGAGGACAGAACATCGATCTGTTCCTGTATGTGACAGGGATCAAACCTGCCACCTTCACATATTAGGATGAAGCTGTAACCATTTGAGTATCCAGCCAGGGCCACAATCTCCAATATCAATGTATATTATAAGCCATGACATAAAGGTTGTAAATAAATGTGTAACCATAAGCCAAATAATAGAATCTCTGAAAACCAGAATTCTACTTCCACAAAGAGCATTCTGGTTCGTATATTTGTTATGAGAAATTAAACCAAACACCTCATTTCTCACTTCCTTTTACCTGTCCTAAAACAATCTTTAAATACCCGGGAAGGCCCTCTTGTCCAGGTACACTGAAACCGTAAACAGCTATCTTACCAAATCTTTGCTACTTTGAGGAATATTACCTCTCAACCTTCATCTCTCCCGATAGAAATTTGGTTGGCTCGTTGGCTGAGCCTCAAAAGAAAATACTGTCTCCTCATGATATTGGGTCTTCTTAGGCCTATACCTTTCTTGGAGTACTACAATTAGAACCCTGCACTTAGTTTGCTGCTGCTCTATGGTTTCATGGAATAGCCCCTCTGCCTCCATCCATCCCACTGTTCCAACAAGAACAGAGTGGGAACATTAAAGTCCTTCCATCTCATTTGGATCATCCCATTGCATTTAAGCATCACCCAAGTCATGAAACTACACAATTTATAGATATGTGTGCGAGAGGCATAGTGACCCCAGTACTGCTTTGTTTAACTCAGAGCAATGGCCTGTGTTCATCTGCTCGCTCTGTTTGAGGTTAATGTTAAATAAACCAGCACTTGAAGTTGAAAGACACATCCAATTTCTCAACTATAAGATAATTTAAACCAAAAACTTGAAAAAGCAGCTTAATATTAAAGACTCTAGAGAGCCGGACCACGCTGTGGCGCAGTGGATAAAGCGTCAGACTGGGATGTGGAAGACCCAGGTTCGAGACCCCGAGGTCACCAGCTTGAGTGTGGGCCCATCTGGCTTGAGCAAAAGCTCGTCAGCTCGTACCCAAGGTCGCTGGCTCCAGCAAGGGGTTGCTCGGTCTGCTGAAGGCCTGTGGTCAAGGCACATGTGAGAAAGCAATCAACAAACAACTATGGTGTCGCAACGGCAACAAAAAACTAATGATTGATGCTTCTCACCTCTCTCCGTTCCTGTCTGTCTGTCCCTATCTATTCCTCTCTCTGACTCTCTCTCTGTCCCTGGAAAAAAATTAAAAAAAAAAAAATGCTATAAAGACTCTAGAGAGTAAACTAGGTCTATCTTTAGAAAAAAAATTAAGTTTTCTTATCATTTAAGAGAATGTTATAGAGATGCTAATGAAAATCATAAGAAAGACTTAGGCCTGACCAGGCAGCGGCACAGTGGATAGAGCGTCAGATTGGGATACAGAGGACCCAGGTTCAAAACCCTGAGGTAACCAGCTTGAACACAGGCTCACCAGCTTGAGCATGGGGTCGCTGTCTGGAGCATGGGAATCCTAGACATGACTCCTGAGCCAGGGGTCACTTGTTCTGCTTGATTCCCCTAGTCAAGGCACACATGAGAAAACAATCAATGAGCAACTAAGGTGCCGCAAAGAAGAATTGATGCTTCTCATCTCTCTCCCTTCCTGCCTGTCATTCCCTATCTATCCCTCTGTCTCTCTCACACACAAAAATTAAAATTAAAAAGAAAATAAGGAAGACTTACAGTGTCATATACATGTAAGAAAAGTTATCTAGCCCTGGCCTAATTAAAACAGGTTTTTCTCACATATCTTTCACTTCAACAAACAAAAAAAAAATGCCAGTACCAAAATAAAAGTGATATTTAAATTGAGTTTGCAAACACAGAATATTATCAGAAAATTATCAAAAACCAGGATCTCTGAAAAATAGAGCAAAACTATCTTTCTGCCCATTCTTAATCATCTAAATAAGTGGTTAATAGAAATATAGCATAGCCTGACCAGGCGGTGGCACAGTGGATAGAGCATCGGACTGGGATGCAGAAGACCTGGGTTCGAGACCCTGAGGTTGCCAGCTTGAGCGCGGGCCCATCTGGCTTGAGCAAAAGCTCACCAGCTTGGACCCAAGGTCGCTGGCTCCAGCAAGGGGTGGCTTGGTCTGCTGAAGGCCCGCGGTCAAGGCACATGTGAGAAAGCAATCAATGAACAACTATGGTGTCGCAACAGCAACGAAAAACTAATGATTGATGCTTCTCACCTCTCCATTTCTGTCTGTCTGTCCTTAACTATCCCTCTCTCTGACTCTCTCCCTGTAAATAAATAAATAAATAAATAAATATAGCATAGCCTAACCAGGTGGTGGCACAGGGGATAGAGCATCAGACTGGGACGTGAAAGATCCAGGTTCAAAACCCCAAAGTTGCAGGCTAGAGCCCAGGCTCATCTGGCTTGAGCACAGGCTCACCAGATTGAGCATAGGGACACTGGCTTGAGTGTGGGATCAATGACAAGGCCCCATGGTTGCTGACTTGAGCCCAAAAGTTGCTGCCTAAGGTCGCTGGCTTGAACAAGGGGTCACTCGCTCTGATATAACTCCCCACCCCCCGGGTCAAGGCACATATGAGAAAGCAATCAATTAACAATGAAGGTGCTGCAACAAAGAATTGATGATTTTCATCTCTCTCCCTTCCTGTCTATCTGTCCCTGTCTCTCTCTCTGACAAAAAATAATATATATATATATATATATATATATATATATATATATATATATATATAATAAAAAATATACATATAGTATAACAGCTGGAAATTTTCTCGTTATTCCAATTATCAGCTGTTCACTAAATTATTGGTCTAGTAAAGGAGAAAAGTTAGTAACAAGCAAGCATGGTACTCAGGAGTATAACTGTATAATAATATAAGGGCAAAGGTGATGTAAAATATTTTAGCCATAAAATTAGATGATTTATAACCACCATCATCTACCACATATTGAATGCTTACTACACTCTCACACTGTACCATTGTGTGAGACTTGACAGGTACCATTTCATTTACTCATTACTACAGTCTTCTAAGATAGATTCTTTTATTATTATTATTCAGCCAGAGGAGGGGAGGCAGAGACAGACTCCCACGTGCACCCAATCGGGATCCAGCTGGCAAGCCCGCTAGGGGGCAATGTTTTGCCCATCAGGATCATTGCTCTGCTGCTCAGCAACTGAGCTCTTCTTGACATCTGAGGCAGAGGCCATAGAGCCATCCTCAGCACCCAGCCCAACTTGCTTCAATCCAGTCATGGCTGCAGGAGGAGAAGAGAGAGAGAGAAGTGAGAGGGGGAGAGGAGGAAAAGCAAATAGGCGCTTCCCCTGTGTGCCATGACTGGGAATGGAACCCAGGACATCCACAATTTAGGCTGACACTCTACCACTGAGCCAACCAGCCAGGGCCTAAGAAAGATTCTATTGTCATTCTCTGATTACAAAGAAGGTACCTGAGGCATCAAGATGTTAGTTTGCCCAGGATCAAAGTCTACTCCACAGCTGGCATTCAAACACAAGTCCATCTGGCTCCAAAGCAAAAACCAGTACCTTTCCAAGAGTCTTAACCCTTATAATGCTATGACAGGCAATAATGCTTCTGCTAAGTAAGGCATAAAATTTTAAGTCCTAAATCAGAGTTTGGCAAACTTTTTCTGTGAAGGGCCAGATAATAAATAGTTTAAGCTTTGCCGGCCATACTGTCTCTGTTGTAGGAATGCAACTCTGCTGCTGCACTGCCAACGCAGCCACAGACAATCCACACAGGAACGAGCAGGGCCGCGCGCCAAATAAGCCTTCTTTTACAGACACTGATGTCTGAATCTCACATAACTTGCACATGTCATGAAATAATTCTCTTCTTTTGGTTTTTTCCAAGCATTTAAATTTTTTTAATCTTTCTTGTTCATAGGCCACACAGAAAACAAGCTGTGGGCCAGATTTGGCCTACACACTTAATTTTGCCAACCTCTGCTCCAAATAATGCAGAAGAATAAAAAATATTTTTTTACTAAACAACTCTTCTCACAAATCCTAACTTGTAATCTCCTTTGATATTCTAAGCTGATGCTTTAAAGAAGCTCAGAGTTACCCTGGCCCGTTAGCTCGGCTGGATAGCACATCACCTGGAAGCACTGAGGTTGCCTGTTCAATTCTTGGTCAGGACATATACAGGAACAGATCGATGTTTCTGTCTGTCTGTCTCCCCTTCCTCTCTAAAATCACTAAGTGAAAATTAAAAAGAAAAAGAAGCTCAAAGTCTCAGCTACTGGCTGGGGGGGTGGGGGGGGGACTTGAAGGATAGAGCAAAAAAGGACAAAAAATAATAATAGACATGACAACAGTATGGTGATTGCCAGAAGGGAGGAAGTGCAGGAAGTCATAGGGGGGAAAATGGTAATGGCTGAAGACTTGACTCGGAGTGAATACACAATATGGTGCACAGAGATGTGTTGTAGAATTGGGAACTTTAAACTTGTATAATTATTTTAACTAGTGTAACCCCAGTATATTACATTTCAATAAAACTTTGCCATCTGCCCCAGAATAATCAAAAATTCCAAAACTCCAAACCATAGGTACTACATACAGATTTCCTAAGAATGAGATAGCATCACCAAGTTTTGGAACTGGAAGAGATCTAACACATTTTCATTGCTTATGAGACTAAACTAAACAATGAATAATGTTTAGTTCATTTCATGCTATTTTTCCTGCTACCACGGTCTTCTGAAGAAAAAACAGCTGCTAGACCCGGACATTTGTTAAATGCATTTACAGTCAACAGTCAATCTATACATACAATGAAGACAATACACCCAGGCCAGCTTGGAAAGGGAAAGCACTGCTGAATAAGTCATTTAAAGAGAGAATAAGAGAAAGAGAGAAGTGAAGATAGATGTAGTGACATTAAAGTCTCAGCCCAACTGTAGAATAGCTTCTGGTGATTGGAAAATGATGTGGGGGTTGGGAAAAGGAAAGTAACTACTGGAATTCAACCTCACATCAAAGACTCTAATGACTGTTGAGTCTGCCTGGCTGCTTCTTAGTCTATCCCTAGAAAACAAAACTGTTATGTAACTGAAAAAGGTTCTTGCAACTAACACTTCCTCTCTGGCCCACTTACACTCTGTCACCCAACTCAATGTGCACCACCATAAAGTAAACTGGGCTTCCACCTAAGCTATGTCTGGACAAGTCTCTGTCCAAAGTGCTGCTTTATTCCGTGGCCTGCTATATACGATGGTATGAAGATAACTGGCTTGAGCACAGTTCCAATCTCCCACCATCCTAGAGACTTACTCTTTTAAGCATCACCACATAACCAATTTTAAAAATGAATTAGTCTCCAGAAATTCCTGACTATGGAAATCACAACAGCATAATATCTCATCTTCACAAATAGCCCTATTAAAAAGAATCCACACCAAATGAGCACTGGAAAAACTTTGAGGTCATGCTGTAGCAACAATTAAAGGTTCTATTTCCTTCACTCTCAAGTCCAAGGGACAAATGCTGAGATTCCCAGTTAGACTCCAGTTTACCCAATAAGTAAGAAAGAATACATTAATGAATCACAATCATCACTACCGAAAAATATTGCAACAGTAAATCCAATTACTGGACCAAACACACACATGTGTCCTGGACTCAAAGGGCCACTGTACTCTAGCACCATATGCTTTTTCTTCTTCCAGTAGAAATATGAATATAAACAAGGTCTACAAAAGCAACCAATGTATCAGAAGTTATTCCCATTCAGACTGACCTAAAAGGTCTAAATCTGTGCCAAATAAAAGTCTGAAAGAATGGAAAATAAGAGATGCTGACAACAATGCAATGTGGCCCAGCTGCCAGCTATCCATGTAGCATCCTGCAGTGCCCCAAGCATTTTAAAAGTAAATTGCAATTCCGCATGTAGATCAAAATTATAATTATTCCAATTCTGTTTCCTAAAAGCTAACTATTAAACAGCATCCCAAGCAGCGTGCGGTGGGTCTCCTTTCCCCCCTCCAGCTTCTTTAAGCTTCAGAAAGAGAAGGTGAAGTTAAAAGGGGTCCAGAAGTAGACTAAAACGAAGAAATCAGGCTTGACTCTATCTTCCTACCGTTTCTCGTGATCTATTTGCAAAAATCTTCAACATAAATATTAAAGTCAACAAAATCAGAAAGGCAAGATACGGGGATGGCAGGGAGTTCAACTGGAGTCTAACTGGGAAAAAGGCACTCAAGTCACTAGTATCGTCCAAAATGTAGCAGCAACTTCAACCAATTAGAAAGATGAGAGGGAAAACTCCACGGAGTCCCCGCGAGCTGAGACATGTAGCCCAGCCTGCCCCCACGCACCCCGGGGGCGGCACCAGAGGTAAACGCTCCCGCGGCGGTCCCCAGCGAGTGCTGTGTCCTCTGCCATCCCTGGGAGTCGCGGCTCGAGCTCGCCAGGAGCCTCGGGCTGGTAGCCCCGCAGCGGGCCAGAAATGCATCCGCACCCCCGTCTGTCGAGGCCACGGGGGCACCAGAGATGCTAGCGCGGAAGGCGGCCGGCCCCAAGCCGGGTCCCCCCGGGAGCCTGGGGCAGTGAGTATGGAGGGACGGGAAACCCGAGATGGTCTAAGATCATTCGATCCGGAACCTTTATTTTAAAAGAATTTTTTTCCAAAAGGAAAAGCAAGGCCCCCGCTCCCTTCCCCGCGGCGCTGCCCACGTCACCGGGGCCCCCGGCCCGCCCGCAGCCCCCGCCTTACCGAGCCCCGCGGCCCCGCCGCGCCGCTGCGGCCTCGCTGCGCCCCGCTCGCCGCTCCGTGTCTGCCCTCCGCGGGCGCAGGGCCCGCCGCCCTTTCCTCCTCCGCCGCCTCGTCCTCCTCGTCTTCGCCGCCGAGCACCGCCCGCGCCGCCAACCTAGCGCTTGGCCGCCCGGGGCAGCCGTGGAGGCTCGGCCGGGCGCCCCCCGCGCCAGCGCCTCATCCCGCCTGGCCGCCCGTCAGGCTCGGGGGCGGGGACGCCGGGTTCCCAGCCGCGGCCTCAGTCCCCACCTCCGTCACGCACCACGCTCGCCCGCCCCGGCGGAGTCGGCCCGGGTCCGCGGTCCTTCGGGTCGGAGCCCCTCACCCGCCGCCCTGGAGCTGCCCCCGCCGCGCCCCCGCCCCGCTCGCCGGCGCGCGCCCGCCGGAGCCCGCCGCCTGCCCGGCCTCCGCCTCCTCCGCTCCGCCTCCCCTGCACCGCGACGCCCGCAGCAGGGAGAAGAGGCGCGCCGCCGCCGCGGCGGGCACGAGCACGCGAGAGGGGGGAGGGCGGAGCGCGCGCGCGGCCGTGGGCGGCGGGGGCGCGCCCAGGCCTCGCCCGCTGTTGTCCCAGGAGCGCACGTGCACTGCGGGGGGCGCAGAGGCCGGTCCCGAGCTTCTGGGGATCTGGGACACCTCCCTATAGATTCGGGCGTGGTCTTTGAGCGCGGCGTCTATGTTGCGCTGAGGTGCAAAATTAAAAACGTGCGGCAGCAGCGATAACACCAGGAAGAGACCTCCTGTGAGACTACGGCAGTGGCTCCTCTCCACTCCCAGCTGACCCCTGAATACTGTCACCCGGCGGAGGAGAAGAGGGGGCGTTGCCGCGAGTCAGGAGGATCCTCGTCTTTCCATCTCGCGCATTTTGATCTAAAATCAACTCCCATCGGTTATAATTGAGAATGAGGGGGTCTAAAAGTTCCTTCAGTTGCTTCTTCATTCAGAGTTATGGACCAGGAGATTGTAAGTGACATTGCAGGGGAGAGGTAGGACAGAAATGATGAAAGCAAACCTGAAGGTGCGTGGGCAGGCTGAAAAGAGGGTTTGAAGAGGAGTGAAGGAGCTTACCGGGAACCCCTGCCTGTGCTGACACTGACCTTATTTCTTCCTCTATTCCTTTTGTTCAGCCTCTAAAGCCTGTTCTGCTCTTCCACACAAACAGACATCTGTGTAACAGGATGTAGTTGACATTCTGTTTTGTTTTCTTTTTTATATATATATATGTACATTTCGCTCCTTCTGTCCCATTTGATATCTAAATGTTGATGAGGGAGGCCAATTAACCTACATAATTTAAGTAGTTCTGTATCATCCAGTGTCACTGCAGTGATTTGGGTCCACTCAGCATTTATTCATTTCATTGGGAATCACTGAATATAAAACGTGGCCTTGACCACACTTAGCAGAATTTCAAGGGCATTTACATGAAGCAGGATTCTGCCACATTCTGGAGAGAAATTAGGCAGTGATCATGTACAATAATCCCACTCTTGCCAACTTCACTATACTCAATGTTGACCAAAATTCTAGATGTTTTCTATCAAAGAATAAGGAAAGGGATGGAATGAGGAGGTTTACATAGAGGCACAAACGGGATGGGGAAATATAGAGAAGTCTTCTTTAAAGTAGCCTGATATATAGCCTGCTATGGGAAAGAGGGCACCTAGGACCCATAATGGTCTTAACAGGTGCTTCCTAAGTGCTTGCACAAAACAGCAAAGTAAATGAGAAAAACTAGAGAACTTCAACATAACCCAGAGTTTAAAAGTTACTTTCTCGAAACTGCAACCATTTCATGGGTCACCTTTGGACTAGACAGCCACCTTTGCCAGAGAGAGCAAGTATGCAGAAAGAAGAAATTCAGTAGCTGTGTTAGCCCTGGAAATGGTAAACATTAAATATAAAACCTCCTGTGATGTCAAGAGGAAGTCAATGTGGGACATTAAACCAAGTCACCATGGGATGCAACTTTGCCCAAGGCTCTATCTAGTCAGTTGACTACTCCAAAGGGAGGTAATGACATTCTGTATTCTTTTTGTAAAGCCATCACATCCCAAAATTCAGCTGCATTGGCTGAACGTTAAGTGGTTTGTGCTTAGCTGATGGAAAAAGTGAATTATATAGAAAGGAGCCAGTACCTTCGCATACATTGAATGACAGATATTTTACTGCAAAGTCTCAAGATGTTTTGGTATCTTTTCCCCTATTTCTTTTAATTGATTAATTTTAGCAAATTATAAAGGGAGAAAGAGAGACACGAACATCGAGCTGTTCTTGCATGTGCCCTAACTAGGGACTGAACCAGTAACCCCTGAACTTCAAGATGATGTTCCAACCAACTGAGCTATTCAGCCAGGACTACCCTATTGGTATTTTATCTATTTCAGAAAAAGAACAAATGGATTCTTTATGTGTATTCCAGATGTCAAAGGTGTTTGAGTAAGCCCAAGGGCTCTGATGCTCCTCTCATTCAGAGCAGCATTCTGCCTCCTTGGAAAGAAGCATTCAAATATCCTATGAATAACAATTATTATTGCTAAACCTGCAGAGAAGCTGAAGGTTGTGACTTCTGGACAACTCCGCAACCATCTGAACTTACTGTTTCAGATATTTGTAACCAATTACCTCAGACCTAATAATACCCTTAGTGATTCAATACATTTATAGCAAAACTTGTGACATTTCCAAAAAAATAAGACCTGTCTAGCTGTAAAATAATGTTCAATAACCACATTTGTTATGGTTTAATTCAGTATTCCCAAGGTGAGAGGCAGAAGGGGAAAGAAAAGGGAAAATCCCCTCTCTCTGTGAAGCTTTTGGAGGTCTCAGCCTGGCCTCCTTTCTAGCCTTGGCACGGTCATCTTCTGGTGGTAGCATCTGGGCTCACTCCTAGCATCTTGGAACTGTTGCACTGCAGTCCCCTCCAGGCACTAAGCAGCGTCATGGTGCAGAAAAGTAGAGCCAGCAAGGAGAGCAGCCACACAGATGACTGCAACACACTTACCTAACCTTGAGTTTTAGAGAGAACCGGGGAATTGAGCAAGGGTGAGAGAGTAAGCTTATTTTCATCCCCAAATTGAATTCTCAACAACTGGCTTAAGAAAAATGAGTTGCTGAAAGCAGGCCAGGCTTAATGGAGAATTTTCCCAAAGTGACATTTGACATTGCCTTGTTTATCTTTTCCTGCCCAAAGGGCCAGTGCCATATTGTGTCTCCATAAAACAGAACAACAAAAAAGTTTTTGGAAGGGGCATGTTGTCTGTATCACATCCCTCTAGCTCAGTGGTTCTTAACCTGGGTTCTATCGAACCCTAGGTGTTCGATGAGTCGGTCTCAGGGGTTCGGAGAAGCATCTGCCGCGGAGGCCAGAATAAAGTAATATCATAATTTGTTGTGAGTTCATGCACTTTGTTGGTTTTGTTCTTTGAGCAAGGTGATGTTCATGCACGGCTCATTTTGTGCACCAGTAAAAAAATATATACCTATGTCTTAAATTTGGAAAAAAATCATTTTATTTATCACTAAAGAAGGGTTCGGTGAATGCGCTTATGAAACTGGTGGGTTCAGTACCTCAAAAAAGGTTAAGAACCACTGCTCTAGCTAGTATGGATGCCCATGGAGAAGGTCCTCAAAACATTGAGCCCTTTGTGACAAAAAGCTACTATTGAGCAACATTTTAGGAAGTGGTCAGCACTCCTATTCCCTGCTTATGTGACAAATCCCTGGGGCATTAAGTGAAATTATCTGTTTCCCATCTTCTCTCGTGTCCTGGTCACAGTTTTGGTTCATTATTCTCTATCGCTATTGTTTAGAACTTTGGGTTGTTCTCCCACAAACAATTTTTTGGTCTTTAATTCTTAACAACAGCTGTACCTATCTACATGTCTGTTCTTGAATAGTTCAGCCAGATAATAGCTCCTTTTCTGCTTCCTCCACTGGGTCCTTCCAGAATTCTAAATGTTGACTGCCCCAGGGTTCTGACCTTCAGTCTTTCCCATTCTCTTTTCTCCCTCCCAGGGCACCCTTCACTTTAAATAGCCTCCATTCACTGATGTATCTTTAACCTTGACCTCTCCCCGACAGTCCAGATACAAATATCCAACTGCCTACGTGACATCTCCACTTGGATATCTCAAAATGTGTCCAAAACAGAACTCTTGATTTTTCATATTAAAAACAAAACCCAAATTGCTTTTACAAGTCTTCCCAAACAAAACATTCCTTTCTCTCAAGCACCACATTCATTGAACAGCAAATCCTTCCAGTTCTACCTTCAAAACATATACTGAATCTAATCTTTTTCCTCCCTCCTTAACCACTCATACCTACATCTGCCCCCTCATAATCTCCCTCCTGGGTGACTAACTGGTCTCCTGGCTTTCATTTTTTCCCCTTCATGGTCTCAACTCAGCAACCAGAAAATTTCTTTTAAAACATTAGTAAGATAATGTCATTCACCTTGCTCAGAACTCTCCAGTGCTCTGTACTTCCAATTCACAGTCTTTTCCCCAGCCTGGAGAGCCCTTTAGCCCCAATTCACTGCTCCAGTCTTGACCTCTTAACATTCACTCTGCTCCAGCTAGGAGGCCAGCCTCTAGCTGTTCCTCACACCAGCAAGGGTTTATTCACTATTATTATACCAGCATTACCAAATGAATAAGTAAATAGTACGTACAAAGTCTCTATGCTCATTTATTTTCAGCTGTAGTTTATTGCTATGGATGCATCTTTATACTTTTTACAACTGGGGACGATTGCAGATTTAAAAATTATATAATTTGCAATTTACTGCCAATCAAAACAAATTATACTGAAAATCTAAGAAAAGATCAAGATTCAGCAGAGGGGTGCATATTAAATGAGTAAGGCAATGTCTATAAGGCAAAATCATAGACTAACCCTGCAATTGGGCTTTGATATGTAAAAGTTAAAGGTACGGAAAATTAAAGCCAAATTATATGAAGTGCCTCTCATTCCCAAATGAAGTAATAGCCATGTTGGAAAGGAACATGGTAAATTTTAGGAGATATTGTTCCTTTCCTTTTTTATCTTGCCCTACTATGTAACCTTGAACAAGTTAATTAACATTTCTGTGTTTTCATCTGTAATACGTGCCTGCTTTCTTTGTTCTTCAGTTAATATAAAAGTAGAATAATTATTATGAAGAAGAAGCAGAAGAAAGAAAATTTGGAAAGCCATAGTGATACTTATATTTCTGAAGCTTCTTTGTTTAATATTTTGAAAATGAGAAAGAAATAAATATATTTTAGAAATACAACTGGCCTGACCAGGTGGTGGCACAGTGGATAGAGCGTCGGACTGGGATGCAGAGGACCCAGGTTAGAGACCCTGATATTGCCAGTTTGAGCGCAGGCTCATCTGGCTTGAGCAAAAAGCTCACCAGCTTGGACCCAAGATCTCTGGTTCGAGCAAGGGGTTAATCGGTCTGCTGTAGCCTCCGGTCAAGGCACATATGAAAAAGCAATCAATGAACAACTAAGGTGTCACAATGAAAAACTGATTATTGATGCTTCTCATCTCTCTCTGTTCCTGTCTGTGTGTTCCTATCTATCCCTCTCTCTGACTCTCTCTCTGTCCCTGTAAAATAAAATTTTTAAAAAAGAAAAGAAATAAAACTGAAGACTTATGAAAAGCACCCAGCATTTCTAAAATGACCAGAATAAAATATCTGAGGCAGCAGAGCAACCCCAGTCACCAGAGCAGATCACCTGCTGTCTGAGGTCTACACCTAACATCATCATGAATACACAGAATCCATTTCACAGTCAGAAGTGAATTTTAACCAGGAAATGAAAGGAATAACATTAAGATGCAAGTTTTGCCCTGGCTGGATAGCTTGGTTGGTTACAGCATCAGCTCAATATACAAAGGTTGCGGGTTCCATCCCTGGTTAGGACACATACAGGAATAGATCGATATTTCTGTCTCACTTTCTCTCCTTTCCTCCCTCTCTCTAAAATCAATCAATTTAAAAAATGCAAGTTTTTGTGTAAAGTGTTAATTTCACTTCTTAACAGGCAAAGTTATGTGAAGGTTCCTGAAAAAATTAACAGAGACAACAGTAGCATTGCTATATATGAGATCCTAACATTTCTATATATGAGAAGGGAATCAGGTCTAGGGGACTTTTTGAACTTGTTTTTCCTCAGCAAACATGCTGCTTTATTTAAAATGCAGGTTTGATATGCAAAGGGAAGATCATGTGGAAGCACAGGAAGGAATCAGCCATTTGCAAGCCCAAAAGAGAAGCCTCAGAAGAAACTAATCTTGCTGACACATTGATCTTGGACTTCCAGAATCTAGAACTGTGAGAAAATATGTTTCTGTTGTTTAAGAAAAATAAAAAGTTTGAGGTGACTTAGAGGAACCTAAATCTCCCATTGGTGGCTGTGACAGTGGTGACAGGTCACTCACTGTGAGAACACACACACACACACACACACACACACACACGTTGCACTGTACACAGTGAGGGCTCTGCTCCTCTCTCAGGGCTCCACCTGAGTCAGCACTCTGCTCAGCTGCTTGGTGCTGCTCCCAAGCCTTTCATTAGATCTAAAGAACTGAAACCAGAGTTGAGGAAGTGCATGGGAAAGCGACTTGGGAAAGCAAGAGATCAGAGAGAGGTCATTTGACTGCAGGGCTACTGCTTTCCCAGGGTGCTCCCCGCAATTCTCCTCCCACAATTTCCTCTTTTATGGTTTCCAGTGTTCAGAACTTCGTACATCTCAAAAGGGCTAAGACATCTGTGTTTTCCTGCTATCTTCAAAATATGTGTTGGCTGAGAATTTACCTGTGTCACTGAAACTTCATGCACTAGATGCTAGATTTCCTGGGTAACTTCAGAATAACTGTAGTAGATAATCCAATAAGCCATTTCATTTTTTTTTTTTAATCAGTTACTTGTGCCTGGCCTGTGGTGGCATAGTGGATAAGGTATTGACCTAGAATGCTGAGGTCACCAGTTCAAAACCCTTGGCTTGCCAGGTCAAGGTACATATGAGAAACAACTACTATGAGCTGATGTTTCCCCTTTCTCTCTCTCTCTCTTCCTTCCTGTCTCTCTCTCTCTAAAAAATAAAAAATAAATCAGTTACTTGCATGTGGCTTTGATAAGTATGGATGATCCCTGAATATACTGGGGGTAAAAGGGCCATAATATAATCAGGAAAACAATAAAACTACCCTATCAAAGTATTATTCCCTGTTCCCACTCAGTTTTTTCTCTTATGTAAAACAAACAGCTGAAAACAAACAGTATTACTCCCCAGAGTGACATAAAAGGCCAGTCTTAAGCAGAGCTGATAATAGAGGCAAACTTACTAGTTCACTTCTTCTTTCCTGGGTCATGACCTAATTTAAAAGATACTTCTCTTTAGATCTTGATGGATTTTGACACCAAAAGAAAGCAACAGCAACCATCTAACAGACTTTGGTAAAGAGTGCCTGATTCATGACAGAAAGGGCCCAGCAGCTGAGAAAATTGTAACTTAGGTAACTCAGTTTTTCATGCTTTGTGGACCACCTTTCTATAGCCGACCTAAGGCTTTATCGACAAGATTAAGGCACTACTGAGAGAAACTGAGGCACAGAGAGATTCAAATTCTGAATAAAATTCAATCTATACTTGATCTTTATTATCTATTTTTTAATAAATATATGTTGATGACCAGGTCACACAAAACTGAGCAAAAATGTTATTTAACAGTCATGCTATCTGTACAAGGCAGGAGAGAACCCATCTCAACAGGAACACCCCTCTCCAGCTCTTCCCCTCCTCCCACTGCTGGTGGGGAGAACACAGGGGTCCTTGCATTTGCACTACACCACTGCCTGCAGTCACTGTACCCAGCGCACTCGGCTTTTACCACACCCGAAAGAAGACAGCATCAAAAACAAATACACATACACTGTGACTTCAATCTAAAATCTAGTATATTGATTAGCCAAACCATTAACATTTCACATACTCTGTCCTTTCACAGTTTTTAGGTTTTTGTTTCTTTTTTTTTTTTATATGCCCTGACCGGGGATTGAACCAGCAACTTCTGCGCGACAGGACAATGCTCCAACCAACCAAGCTACCTGGCCAGAGCCCTTTCTCTGTTTTTTGATGGGTAAATACGTCTCCCTAAGAGAACAGTTTTCCCATCCCTACCATTCCATAATCACTAGCCCTGCTTCCATGCTAAGTCTCACTTCTTATACCTCCCCAAATCCTCTGCTGCCGGTTTTGTTTGTTTAAGCTTTTATTTATTGATTTTAGAGAGGAGAGAGAGAGAGAGAAAGGCGGGGCAGGGAGGAGCGGGAAGCATCAACTCATAGTTGTTGCTTCTCATAGGTGCCTTGACGGTGCAAGCCTGGGGTTTCGAACTGGTGACCTCAGCATTCCAGGTTGACGCTGCATCCACTGCGCCACAAACAGGCCAGGGTGGTGCGGTTTTTTGGGAGAAACAAAACCTCTTCAACACCATCTTGATGCTATAATGGTGTCCTTTATAAGGAAATCAAAGTCAACCATCTCTTGTTTTTTCTGAGCAGACCAGGAAACTTGACCCTTTTCTTTACCAAGGCAGAAAAGTGTCTTAAAGGAGATGACTAACTCTCAAATTCTTATGTGTAGAGTAAGTACTATGCTGAAAACGGGGCAAAGAAAAGTGAACTAAGGAGCCCCTTCATTTCTCAATGCTTAGAGTTTAAGATAGATCAAGTCAACATAGGCTAACCTATGGGTTCACACCAACATCAAACAGCTGTGCAAACATTGGACAGATGCATAAATTAAATACAAAAGTAAATAAAGGATTTACGTTGAGTAAAAGTCATGCAGCTGCTGTTATTATTATCTGCTAAGGCTCAGGAGAGAAGGAGGCTCATTAGGCTAAACAGATTGCAATTTTCTGTTGGGAATGGTGTCAGCAGGAAGGAGTAGAAAGGTCACATATGGCTAGAGGAACAAAGACAAATTGTTACATAAACTGTAGCGGCTGATACACAACCTCTAAGCTGGGTCTTCAGGCTGAAGGACTTTGTTTCTCAGAAATTACTTTTTATATGCCAGACTATGCTTTTAGGAATCTGTGCTAGTAACTAAATTTAAAATGTCAGGGACTACCTCAGTGGCCAGAAACAGCAGGAGGAACCTGATGAGGCAACCTGAGAGATGCAACAAGGACTTTCCTACCAGAGAATATCTTGCCATTCTACATGCGTCCAGGGTGAAATGAAAGGACCTGCAGTAGCTTACTGCAATGGGTAGCTTTGCGTGGTAGCCTGGCACCATGGAAATTTCCTGTCTTCTTGGTGGAGAAACCCAGGATGCAGTACAGCTTTATTTAGCCTGGATTCCTATACTTGACACCTGGAACATAGGAGACATGAATGATTGATGAATTCCCAAGTTGCTTGTGAATCTCTCCTTATTCTAGGAGGCGAAAGGGAATACGGCCCTCTGTGTTTATTTTAAATAAAAATGTTATTTTTATCCAGAGACATTATGGGCAGTATTCTATATTTGAAAACAATGAAGACAAGAAAACAGCTTATTGTTAAAAAGTTAGAAATGGTAGTAAAATGAAAAAATCAATAATCCCAGAATTCAGAGATAGTCAATATTTTGGTACATGTCTCCTGCTTATCGTTATAAATACATAAATATATATATACACACACACACATATATAATATTAATCAGAACAGGGTCATATTGAAAATAATATGTGTACCTGACCTGTGGTGGTGCAAAGGGTAAAGCATCGACCTGCAATGCTGAGGTCAGTTCGAAACACCGGGCTTGCCTGATCGAGGCACATATGAAAAACAACTACTATGAGTTGATGCTTCCTGCTCCTCCCCTATTGCCCCTCTCTCTCTCTCTCTCTCTCTCTCAAATCAATAAATAAAATCTTAAAAAAAAAAAAGAAAGGAAGGAAGGAAGGAAATAAAATGTGCAATCTGCTTTATCCCCCTAATATTTTTTCACTTTTCATGTCAATAAATATAAATATATATTTTTTAATCTTGTTTTTTTGTTGTTGTTGTTGTTTGTGAGAGAGACAGATAGACAGGAGGGAAGAGAGATGAGAAGCATCAACTCATAGTTGTGGCACCTTAGTTGTTCATGGATTGCTTTCTCATATGTGCCTTGACCTGGGGCTCCAGCTGAGCCAGTGACCCCTTGCTCAAGGCAGCGCCTTGGGCTCAAGCCAGTGACCTTGGGCTCAAGCCAGCGACCTTGGGCTCAAGCCAGCGACCTTGGGTATAAAGCCAGTGACCTTTGGGCTCAAGCTATAAACCATGGGTTCATGTCTATGATCCTAAACTCAAGACAGTGACCCCACGCTCAAGCGGGTGACCTCAGGGTTCTGAACCTGAGTCCTTAACATCCCAAGGCAAGGTTCTATTTACTGTATCCCGCCTTGCAGGCTATTTTTAATCTTGTTATCTCTTCAGGGAAACAGCACTACTGAAGGGCTATTACATCCAATGGAGAACTTCAATCTTAGGGCACAGCGTTAAGAGCTCCAGGCTTTGATCCCATAAGCTCTTTTTGAAATGACCTATTCATGTCAATAAATATTTACCTGCACCATTTTTATTTGACCATATGTCCATACCCAACTACCTTTAATATTCTCTTTTTGTTAGCAATTTCTAGTGCTGTAATTTTTTAATCTCTCATTGGTGATGGCTGGAGGGTCATCCTTGTTGCTAAATGTGTGTGCACATCATGGATGTTTGAAAGTTGAATGTCTTACTTTCACCTGCTAGCTGGTACCTCAACTTCCACGCTCAGTGCATCAGCCCTTTGACTTAAAAAAATTTTTGTTTCATTAAAGAGTGAGAACCCCAGAAGAAGTGTTCCTTAAACACTGTCCAACACTTATTTCCCCTTTTCCCTTGGGAAGTCCTGAGGAGGATCTCAAAGACTGATTCTGTCCTCGGACCCTGGCCCTGGGCCTTGGCTGCTCAAACCAGAAGAGTTCCAAAGTCCACACATGCCTCAGTAGGATGGTTATACTTTTATAACTGACAAAAATCCTGGGCAGTTGGAAAAGTAATTAATGCTGGCTGGCACTAATTACTGCCTAAATTTAGTTTATTGTAGAAAACACATTCAGTCTTAGCTTAGTCCCTCAATACCTGATCCAGGTACTCACTAATTTTATACTCATGGGGTTTTTTTTTACATTTTACATTTGGTTTTCTGTAAATATGTCTGTTTACTTTACAGTCTATCTCTCATTACTGTATAGTCACTGTATTAACTTTACTGAGACCTCAATTTTTATTTTACTTTCAAGTAATATAATTGTGATCAGTGGTCTCTAAAATTCGGGTCTGGTATACTCTTAGCCACACAGAGATTGTATACTTGTTTTCATCCACATATCCAGGACTGTCTTTATCCCAATAATTGTATCTCTGAGGTGTGTTATTAAAATATACTATTTATCTATCAAACACAGAGTCTAAGGAAAGTGAAGATTTCTGTTTTTATGCAGCCATGCGTGTGTATGAGAGAGAGACAGAGGCAGAGATACAGAGAGAGACAGAGACAGTTATTTGTCATTTCTCATAAGAAGTTGTCTTTATCTCCACAGAGGGTCCGAAACATCAAGGGCTACCAAGTACTTAAGAAGTGTCTATGGCTGCTGTTACTAAAGTTTCCACTAGCGATTCACAGAGCTACGTTGGGAAAATGACTGAATGATCCATTCTTCCAATCTCTCACCTGAACTCCAACGACAATAATAATAAATTCTGACTCCTTCTATTACAAAGACATAAATGTGGCCTGACCTGTGGTGGCACAGTGGATAAAGAGTAGACCTGAAATGCTGAGGTTGCTGTTTCAAACCCTGGGCTTGCCTAATTAAGGCACATATGAGAAGCAACTACAAATTTGAAGCTTCCCGCTCCTTCCTACCCTCTTTCTTTCTCTCTCTCTCTCCCCTCTATCTAAAAAAAATCAATCAATAAAAAGAAATCTTAAAAAAAAAAGGCATAAGAATGGCCTTGACCAGGTAGCTCCGTTGGTTAGAGCATCATCCTGACATGGCAAGGTTGCGGTTTTGATCCCTGATCAGGGCACATACAAGAATAAACCAATGAATGTATAAATAAGTGGAACAACAAAGCAATGTTTCTCTCTCATTCTCTCTCTCTCTCTCTCTCTCTCTCTCTTTCTCTTTCCCTCTTCTCTCTCTAATATTAATAAATAAAAATTTAAAAAACCACAGGCATAAGAATGAATTAGTTTAGAGTTGGTGTTTTGAGATCCTATGGGAACATTATTACTTGATGCTCCTTTCATATCGCTTGTATTTTCACTCAACCATAACAGAAGGACAATTATGCTAGAAATGTGTCTTTTTGGCGCAGCTGGTTGATTCAGTGGTAGAGTGTTGGATCTCAGAGTGTGGATGTCCCAGGTTCAATTCCTGATCAGGGCAAACAGGAGAAGCACCCATCTGCTTCTCCACCCCACCTCCTCTCGCTTCTCTCTCTCTCTCTTTCTCTTCTCCTCCCCTCCTGTAGCCATGGCTCGATTGAAGCAAGTTGATCCTGGGCGCTAATGATGGCTACATGGCCTCTGCCTTAGGTGCTAAATAATGGCTCCAGTTGCAATGGAGCAAGGGCCCCAGATGGGCAGAGCATCACCCCATAAGGGGCTTGCCAGGTGGATCCTGGTAGAAACACATGTGAGAGTCTGTATCTTCCTTCCCTCCTCTCACTAAAAAAAAAATAAAGAAAAGTATCTTTTCTATAGTACTCTCTTGGGAAAAGTACCCAATTGCTGAAGCTTAACAAGTATAAAAAGTACATGCAAAGAGGATGAAAGAGAGAGAGAAATCATAACCACCCACTCACGCTCACACATATTTGGCATTTCACGTTTTGAGCAGTTAATAACCAACTCTTTGAGTTGGAAGCTGTCATGCTCACAATGCTGGTTTAATTGTTCTCACACACCCTACTGAGCACACCTTCCTTCCTGAGAGGACTCAGCACAATCCCATGTTTCAGCTTTGAGAGGCAAAAGGGTGGAGTTTAAAAGAAAAAACAAAGACTTTTGTAAAATGAAGTAAGGATCAAAGGTACTAACTCTAGGAGGCCAATATTTTTAAGCAAATACTCCAATTGTTTTCTACTGCTCTGTATTGTGTCTGCACACAGAGAATTTGCATTTGCCATGTGACTTGTCTAGATTCTCTTTCTCTGACAAGGGATTGAGGAGTTAGATGCACACTGGAAGACCACACACACAGAGAGAGAGAGAGAGGGAGAGAGAGAGAAAAGAGCATGGATAGGGATACTCTTACAGAGAACTGTGTATAATGCTGAAGTAAAGAGCATGCAGATTAAAGAGAGGCAAGGATCATGAACCTACAAAGGGAGTCTGTAGAGGCCACCAATTTGAGCAATGCAACAGATATGGAAGTCAGAAAACAGAGTTCCGGGCAGAGGGTCAAGTAGACCAAGGAAAGGAGCAGAAAGGGAGGCAAGAGCTACAGAGAAGGCTGTCCCGGGCATATACTTGGGACAAGGACTTTGGTCTTCTTGACTCACTGAGGCAGATCATATAGGAGGCCTGTTATTGAAGAGCAAAGCGGTGTTGTCATGTAAAGGTAAACCAGCTGATCTGCAGCAACTCAAGAGGCTCTGACCTTCAAGAAGATTTACTGGGATGATAGCAAGTATTGGCACTAACATATATTGAATATTTACTCTGCTCCACGCTAAACTGTGAACACTAATTTATCTATCGATCTGTCTATCTATCATCTATCTTTTTATTTTTCGCAAAGGAAAGAAAGAGAGACAGACAGACAGACAGACAGGAAGAGAGAGAGATGAGAAGCATCAACTCATAGTTGCAGCACTTTAGTTGTTCAGCTCAGCCAGTAACCGCTTGCTCAAGCCAGCAACCTTTGGGCTTAGCCAGCAACCATGAGGTCATGTCTATGATCCCACACTCAAGCCAGAGACCCCACAATTAAGCTGGTGAGCTGGAAAAACTGGGTCCTCAGTGTATCCACTGCACCACTGCCTGGTCAGGCCTATGAATATTGATTTAAAATATAGTACTTAGTACTTGCAACAACAATATCAAGTAGGTATAATTACGCCTGGTTTGCACCCCAGCGAGCTGAGACAGAGGTACAATAATGTGCCTAAGATCACACAGTAACTGGAAACACTATGGCTTAAGGTCAGGTCTTTGTGCCTTCAGAGCTCTAGTGCTTCTCAAACTTGAGATAATTAAATATGCACATTCCTCCCAGATATTCTGATTCATAAGTTTTGGAGGAAGGGCCAAAGTATTTGTGTTTTAATATATATCCCATGTGTTGACACAGGGATTCAGGTCACTGTGCCAGACATACGAAAACACTACTCTGTCCAGGTGAAGGGAACTTTGCTACTCAGCAGCAAAGTTCAGAAACAAGCATATTGGAAATAAGGGTGAAAACAAATGGGAGGGGAAAATGTAGATGATGTTTCACCTGTTAGTCTGTGATAGCTAGTCCCACTAGTCTACATATTCTCCCAAAACATTTGAAAATGGCCAAGTGTCATCAGTCCGGTAACTGGAAGATCAAGTTTCTTCCTGAGTTTAGGTCTGGCAGACCCATACCCTGATTCCTTGTTCAGTACCAGGTTAGGGATGCAGACAAATTTCCCCTAAACTTTCCCTAGGACTGTATTTTACAAAGCTCTCAAGGCAAGAACATTAGGCACTGTCATTTCTCAAATGTGAGAATCCCATTTCATTTATTCTAACCAGAGTAGAAAGAGAGTAAGGACTTGCTGGAAAGGCAATTTTTATTGCCTTTTTTTTTTTTTTGAGAGAGAGAGAGAGAGAAAGAGGAAGGAGGAGAAATTGGGGGGGGAGGAGAGAGAGAGGGAGAAAAAGTAATATCAATTTGTTTGTCCACTCCTTTATACATGCATTGGTTGATTCTTGTATGTGTCCTTGCAGGGGACCAAAGACACTTTTTAAACAAAAAGACTAGTTCTCACAATTACCAACCAAACAAAGCACATTGATAAAAATCACTGCTAGTTTTCCCAATGTCATTATCATGCATGAGCAGGCATTTCTCTCACTTTGGTTAAACTCTTGAATTCTTCAATCAACCTCACAGGAGAAATTTGTCTTGCTCGTCATGTGTTTTCTTGTCTCCTAGAGTCCCACCTTTTATGTCTGATAACTTTCTTTATGCCTAGATTTCTTTAAAGAGTTTGGGAGTCAGGATTCCAGCAACAAGTCCTGTAAGAATTTAGCAAAGAGGCTGTAGCTCATTTCTTTGCAATTTTCATTTATCCAAATGCCATTTGAATAACTCATAATCTACATCAGCTGGAAATGTTCTTGTGGATTTGTTTATTTCTTCTTAAAATTTCCAAAGTCTTTTCTCCTCTCTCTCTGCTGCCTTTCTACTCCAGTGTCTGTGAGCGCCTTTGTGGCCTCTACTGCAGGCCTCCGGCCAAGGCAAAAACGGATTCTTTTCATCTATTCAAGTGTGATCTGGGCCAGACAAGCCTGCTCCACAGGCAAGAGGCATAGAAAAGTATTTTGTATTCAGCTGTCAGCTGAGTCTATAGTGGGGGCCCGGCCCTTGGCAAGGCCAAGGCAGTGACCAGGGCCATTTGGCAGAAAAAAAGAATGCTGTTTGGCCCCCTCCCTTCACCTGGACAGAGCACCTGGTAGAAAGCAGCAGGATTGGAGCAGCCTGCTCAAATCACTTCCTCTAAGTGCACTTCCAACTTTAAAAAGCACCTTCTTTGACCTCTCAGAGAAGCAGGGTTATTTATGTTTGTTTGTTTAAGATGCAAGTAAATGTAAAGAGCATTCATTGCTATATAAAGAGTCGATTCATATAAAATAATAAGCTGGTATGTTGACATGGAAGCACCAAACAGAGCACCCTATTTGTCTTCAATACACAGAGGATTCAGGCTTGAGGTATGTTAACAGGAGAAGGGAACTGGGTGAAAATGGAGACTGAGCTCGCTAAAAATGCGTTTGCTTTGTCAGTTTACTAAAAAAGCACCTTTTCTCTACTGTTTTTTGAAAATTGCATCTGTAAATATGATGGCGTTATGCAAAACAAAAAAAGGTGTCCACAATTTCATTTATTATTCAACACGATTCTTTTTTTTTTTTCTTTTTTTACAGAGACAGAGAAAGAGTAGTCAGAGCAGGATAGATAGGGACAGACAGACAGGAATGGAGAGAGATGAGAAGCATCAATCATCAGTTTTTCCTTGTGACACCTTAGTTGTTCATTGATTGCTTTTTCCTATGTGCCTTGACCACGAGCCTTCAGCAGACTGAGTAACCCCTTGCTTGAGCCAGCAACCTTGGGTCCAAGCTGGTGAGCTTTTTTTTTTTTTTTTTTCTCAAGCCAGATGAGCCCACGCTCAAGCTGGCGACCTCAGGGTCTCGAACCTAGGTCCCCAACCTGGGTCCTCTGCATCCCAGTCTGACACTCTATTCATTGTACCACCACCTGGACAGGCTCAACACGATTCTAAATGTGCTTTATGAGAATAAAAGAATTACAGGCTCTGATCAGGTGGTTCAGTGGACAAAGTGTCACCCCAGCGCACCGAGGTCAAAGGTTCCATCCCCAGTTCAATCCCTGGTCAGGACACATACAAGAAGTAGTCAATGCATATACAACTAAATGGAACAACTAAGTGGGACAATGAGTTGGTGTTTCTCTCTCTCCCCCCCCCCTTTCCCCCCTCCTTTCCTCTCTCTCTCTCTCTCTCTCTCTCCCTTCCCCCTCCTTTCCCCCTCCCTCTCTCTTTCCCTCAGATCATTGGAAAACTTTAATAATAAAAAAGGAATTACAAATATTGGCAAAGGGCAGCAAAATTATCATAATATTATTGTATATCTGGAAAAACAAAAAAACAATTAGAAACAATATAAGAATTCAGTAGGGTAGGTTATAAGAAAAACGCATATGTAAAAAAAAAAGCACCTTTCTTATTTTCAAAAATATAACCAGTTAGAACAGGGGTTCCCAAACTTTTTACACAGGGGGCCAGTTCACTGTCCCTCAGACCATTGGAGGGCCGAACTATAAAAAAAAACTATGAACAAATCCCTATGCACACTGCACATCTTATTTTAAAGTAAAAAAACAAAATGGGAACAAATACATTATTTAATATAAAGAAAAAGTAAATTTAAATCAACAAACTGACCAGTATTTCTATGGGAACTATGGGTGCGGATGCATCCTGTGCTCCTCTCACTGACCACCAATGAAAGAGGTGCCCCTTCCGGAAGTGCAGCGGGGGACAGATAAATGGCCTCAGGGGGCCGCATGCGGCCCGCTGGCCGTAGTTTGGGGACCCCTGAGTTAGAAAATAAAAATGGAAACTATTCTCATTAACAATAGCAGAAACATAAATTACCCAAAAATAAACTGCACAGAATGTGTATTATCTAAATAGAAGAAACTATAGAACACTAAGGTAATAAAAAATAAAAGACTAGTTCCTGAGTAGTAAATCTCAGTATTACAAGGATGTCAGTTCTCCCCAAAAGAATCTATATATAGGATAAATTCCAATCAAAATTTCTACAAGATATTTTTTTCAAGGGATACTAGGAAGAAATGATTGTATTAAGAGATAATTTATGGAAAGGTAACATCAAACTACCCAGTAACTACAAAATGTATGCATGTCAAAGATCATTAATGAGGAAACCAGTAAGATGTTATAATTGATTGAGAGAGCATATGAAAAAAATTAGCATATATAAACAATTTAACAAAGATGTGTTAGGGTCAGATTGCCAAGTTTGATTTAAAACACACACTCACACAACTGATTGCTTCTCAATAGGCCAAAATTATAGAGATGATCTGTTTCTCAAGAAAGAAATTATTTACATCTCTACCAGACAAAAATGTACAACTTAAATAATTTTTATTAAGTCAGCAAACTTTAATTAACAGCAAGCAATGAACTAAGTGCATTTTTCTACAACCCTAAGGTAACATTAAAAGGATGTGCTGCTCACTTGTCATATTTCAAGAACTTAGATGACTTTTCTGGAAATACTAAAGGTCATTAAAAGAATAAACTTGAGCCTGGCCTGTGGTGGCGCAGTGGATACAGTGCCAACCTGGGATGCTAAGGTTGCCAGTTTGAAACCCTGGGCTTGCCCAGCAAAAGCACATGCAACAAGCAAGCAACGAACAACTGAAGTATAGCAGCTATGAGTTAATACTTCTCACTGCCCCCACCTCCATAAAAGCAATAAATAAAATCTTTTTTTAAAAAAAATAAACCTGAGAGTAACTAGGTAATTTTTGAAGAAAATAAAGAATTGCAAATTGCCTTACCTATTAAAATAAGGCTTCTAATAAACAGGAGGACAGTGCCTTCCTTACCTTGGTGAGATTAGTGAGAGTCTGACATCCATTTCCTCAGCTGTTCCCGCTTTGAAACTTGGGCAATGTTATGTTTGTTCCTGCATGGTTCTCTCTCTCTCTCTCTCTCTCTCTCTCTCTCTCTCTCTCTCCATCTTTCTCTCAGAACTCCTGCCATCAGGCAAGCTCTCCTCTTGCCCAGCCTGCCTTTTCCAATTTAGTCATCACTCAAGTCCTAATAATGCTATGCTTCAATTCCAATTAACCTAGCTCTTTGTCGTTAAACACTGTTGGCCAGAACCCTGAAGGTGGGTGGGGTGAAGAATGTTTCTTATAGTGATCATAACATTTGTATTAGTCCTTCACACCTAAGTGAGGCTTATTTTGGGTAATGTTTTGGCATTTTGGGTGAAGTCTTGTAAATCTATAAAAAATTCCTTTTTATTTTTCTGTGTTTTTAGAAGGAAATTTATATATGTCATTGATACACAAAGTTAAAGCATCTCTTTTTTTTGTTTGTTTTTACTAATAGCCTTTTGGTGTACTAAAGGAATATACAATTGAATGAATCAAGAAATCTAACAGAAAAAAAATCTGAGATTTCAACTACATTAAGATGCTGAATGTTTTTTCTCATTTGTAGAAATTAAGATGATTGGACTCCTCAGATTTCTTTCTGCTCTAATTCTATGCCTACTGTTTTTCACACGCTTTCCCATACCTCTTGTTTAATATCGGCAGTGTCACTATTTGAGGTTAGATTAGGGACACGAGGCATCCCCTCCCTAGAGTTGTTGATAGAATAAAAACTGAAAGGTGTTCTCAATGGGGGTCAAAGCCCTCTAGTAATAGCTACAAGAAGAATTTATCTAATTCTTATTTAGACCAAGGTTAGTTTCTGACTAATTCAGAACCGTCATCTAACCTACTATTTCCTTACTAAATTAGTTAATCTCTTCCAAAAGATAATTTCCAAATCTTTATTTAACAGTCTTTCCTCTTGGAATACCACTTCAATGTTCAGGAAGCTTAACATTCTTGATAACAATATGTGGTTGTAATACACAGATACACATGTTTATTTTCCCTAATTATAACAATTCAGAGTTTTTCTCTTGGTCATTTGGTATCTTCTTCAGGAAAAAAAACAAAGACAGTATCTCCACATTGCCCAAATCTCCAGGAGAAGTGAAAAGTTCAATAATTCCAATGCATTTCCTAAGGGTCTGAAACTCATATTCATGTGATTAACTGAAATTTTCAATTTTTTTATTTATTATTTTTTAGAGAGAATGGAGAGAGAGGAAGGGAGGGAAGCCTCAACTCGTTGTAGTTGCTTCCTGTATGTGCCTTGACCGGGCAAGCCCAAGGATTACAAACTGGTGAACTCAGCATTCCAGGTCAACACTATCCACTGCGCCACCACAGGTCAAGTGAAATTCTCACTTTCCATTCAAGTGTTTTGTGCAAGTAGATAGAGCTGGAGTTGTTCGTTGTAGAACTGACTAACCAAGCAGCCCTCCTTTCATTGTGTGAAGAGAGATCAAAGGACAATTTAAAATTTGCATGTATTTGAAAGGTCTAGATGGAAATATTAAATATTCAGTTTCTTTATCCTGTGGTCTGTACCTGATGTAAGAACATAAATTAATACCAACAGATTAACTAGTAGCAAAGTCTCATCTGGAGATATGTTAGGATAAGCCAACGGGAATAAAATAATACTTATTTGTAGCAAATAAAACATTTGTCTTTTGGAGTCTTGTTTAAATGCTATTCATTGTTCTTAAAAACCTGCAAATTATTTTCAAATATTTCAATTAGGTGATAAAAGTTAGAACTGTGTTTGACTCCACATATTTTAATACGTTTGTGGATTTTAAAGTATAATTCTTCTTGTTATAACAATCAAGTTAGAAAAATATTTTAAATACCTTTATTATGCATTCAAATTGTTTTACTATTTAAAAAATAACAGTCTAAATACAGTGGTTATTGTATTAGAATATGCAAAGCTAAAAAATCAAGAATTAGAATTGGATTATTTTAAGCATGTAAAACAGAGTCCCAGAACAAAGTCTGAATGTTACTTCTTGCAGACTCAGATCTATCTGGACATGTTTATGACCAGTAATGCAGGCTGTTAAGAGATCTGCATGGCAAAGAAATTGAGAAGCTTGATTTAAAGAATGAGATATAGCAACTCTGAAGTGGACAGCCAGCCCCTTCCTGACACCCCTGTGTCAGATTTCTTTCAAGTACCAGTAATAGCACATCATCCAAATGGAGTCAACACCAACCAAATGTTCTGAGGTAGTTAGTGTCCAGCATTGGTGGTGTGAATGGAAGATATGTCAAGGACCCAAGTGCTTCCATCGACATCTTTACCACCTTTGCCATGTCACTAATCACAAGATGATTCAGCATATCTAGGCAATATTCCCACTGAACAAAAAAGGCATTTGTTTCCATGTGTCCCTTTTTTATTAGAGAAGCTTCCCAAACGATTTCCCCCAGAGCTCATTGGACAAGATCAGACCACACACTCATATCCTCGTTGCAACGGAGACTAGGAAAGCAAGTATGAGGCATTTTCAGTCTTTATCATTGGAGGAACTCTCCATCAGCAAGGAAGAAAGAGTCTGCACAACCCTCTAAACCATTGAGTAATATCTTATATCACCCACAGAAAATTTATGAGATGGGAGAGAGATGCACAGTGTACAAGCTTACTTAATATGTAAACTCTAGAGGTCTGAGAAACATTGGGCTCTCCGTAAGGATAATCAAACTTTTTCCTATCAGGCTTTCTTTGACCCAGGGCAAGATTCTTAGGGAAAGGGGGTGTTTCAAAGGCATATAAACAATAATCAAGATTTGAGTTTGACCACATGCAATAAATAACATGAAATAAACAGCTGCTAAACAAATTAGAGGTTTTATTTCTTTTCTTACATACAAAGCACCTAGAGCCCTGGCCAGGTAGCTCAACTGATTAGAATGTCATCCCGATATGCCAAGGTTGTGGCTGTGATCCCTGGTCAAGGCACATACAAAATTAACCAGTGAATACATAAATAAGTGGAACAACAAATCTCTCTCTAAAATCAATTTTTAAAAATCAATAAAATCAATTTTTAATTTATTTTTATTTTTATTTAAAATTTTTTTTGACAGACAGAGAGAGAGAATCAGAAAGAGGGTCAGGTAGGGACAGACAGACAGGAAAGGAGAAAAACCAGAAACATCAATTCTTCATTGTAGCTCCTTAGTTGTTTATTGATTACTTTCTCATATGTGCCTTGATTAGGGGGCTACAGCAGAACCAATGACCCTTTGCTCAAGCCAGCGACCTTAGGCTTCAAGCTAATGACCTTTGGGCTCAAGCCAGTGGCCCTGGAGTCATGTCTATGATCCCACACTCAAGCCAGCAACCCCGCGCTCAAGTCAGTTGAGCCTGCGCTCAAGCTGGCAACCTTGGAGTTTCTAACCTGAGTCCTCCATGTTCCAGTCCAACATTCTATCCACTGTGCCACTGCCTGGTCAGGTTAAAATCAATATTTTTAGAAAGCACCTAGAGAACGATAGCTTAAGGAGGGTATGGTAGCTCCATGATGTCATCAGAGACCCAGACTTCTTTTATCTTTCCATTTAGCCATCCTTAGATGTTTTCTCCATCTTCATGATACCAAAAAGGTACTTGTTCCTCCCTGACCACAAGCAGCATGGTCCCAGTCTAGGCAGAAGAAGAATGAACAAGGGGCAATGGTAAGTGTCAACTGAGTTATTTCTCTTTAAAGAATATTATAGAAAGTCTAATGAAGTAACATCGGCTTTTATTTTAATGGCAATAGCTATCATAAAATTCCAGCTGCCAAGCAGATTGGGAAATGTAGTTTTATAGCTAGATCCGTGCCATCCAAGATAGTATCAAAGATCTGATTGTAAAAAAAGAAGAAATTCAATTTTGGTTAAGCAACTAGTAATGTTTGTCACAATGTAGAGTTTTAGGGGGTTGTTTGTTTTGGTGAAAACTAAGAATGAAAAATAGTATGATGCAAGAGTGGTGGGAAGGGGTATTTCTCCCAATTCACTTAATTTTAGTGGGTGGATTATGGGGAAAAGATTTTCTGCCAAGAGCCCTGGTTGTTCAGGGAATGAGCAGGTGGTCATTGAAAGATCACAGATGACAGCATCCACTGGGAACCAGCTAAGGCTCAGCAGGGGGCTCCACAGATGCCCGTAGGAACTGCTCCTGGGAACTGCCTCAAACCTTTTAACTCCACAAACTATGAGTCAGTAGAGATATGCATAACTAATGGTAGAGAAATTTTGCAAGACTGCCCGCAATCATGCTTTGCAGAAATGATGATAATTATATATTTCTTCTATTAGCAAAGTCATTCTATAATCCTATAGAAGATGGACTTAGCCAGACCTGTGGTGGCGCAGTGGATAAAGCATCAACCTGGTACGCTGAGGTTGCTTGTCTGAAACTCTGGGCTTTCCTGGTCAAATTACATACAACAAGCAAGCAATGAACAACTAAAGTTAAATAGCTATGAGTTGATACTTCTTACTCCCCCCACCTCTGTAAAATCAATAAATAAAATCTTAAAAGAAAGAAAAAAAGGAGAAGAAGAAAATTGACTTAAGGTTTAGGTAAGATTGCCTGGGAATATTTGGTTTCCCAAAGATGCTGGGAGCATATAAGTCAAATGAAAGCTGTGATCTGAAACTAGTGACCCCCTGGAAGGATGAGGCTGACAAACATTACACATTTCATTTGCCTGATCTCTCTGTTTGGAAACAACATAGAACCTAATAGAATGTTAAAGTAAATATAAATCAAGTTCCCAAATTTTCATGTATACATATATTGTCAAAATGAGAAAAGACACATGAAATCTAGAATAATTAGGAGGGCTTCATGGAAGAAATAGCTTTTAATTTGGACCTCACAAGATGGGAAGACTTTTGCTACTTAGAGCCAAAAATAGGGAGAGCACTCCATTCTGTTGAGGTGTAGTGAAAACTCTGAAAAAAAGAAGGGGCAATTCAGAGGAAAGGTTCAGAAGGAAGTATTTTTCCAGCAGGTTCAGGAACTATCTGAAAGGAATAAGAAAAATAGGGGAGGATAGGGATCAAGAGGTAAATCACTGGGGAAGGGGACCAGAAAGGCTGTAACTCACCCAACTCCTCCATCTTCCTTTTGTTTATACTTCCAAGTAACTGTCCAATCATACCAAAATGTAAGAAAATCATAAAATCAATTGAAATAAAACATTTAAAATTTTTATTTGTTAATTGATTTGAGAGAGAGAGATAGGGAGAGAGTAGTTTGTGTTTAAAAAGTAGGAAGATAATGGTGCCTGATCTCTGGTGGCACAGTGGATAAAATATTGACCCAGCATGCTGAAGTTGCCAGTTCGAAACCTGGGGCTTTCCCAGTCAAAGCACATATGAGAAACAATCAAGGAACAATTAAAGCAATTCTAAGTTGATGCTTTTCTCTCTCTCTCTCTCTCTCTCTCTCTCTCTCTGTCCTTTCTCTAAAAATCAATAAAGGAAATATTTTTTAAGCTTGACCTGTGGTGGCACAGTGGATAAAGCATCAACCTGGGATGCTGAGGTTGCTGTTTCGAAAGCCTGGGCTTGCCTGGTCAAGGCATACATACAAGAAGCAATTGCCATGAGTTGATGTTTCCTGCTCTGTCTCCTTTCTCTCTCTCTTTCCTCTTTCTAAAATCAATAAATACAATCTTCTGTGTGTGTATCTGTGTGTGTATGTGTGTGCATGTGTGTGTGTGACAGAGACAGAGAGAGGGACAAACAGATAGAAAGGACGATGAGATGCATCAATTCTTTGTTGCAGCTCCTTCTTCTCCGTAGTTGTTCATTGATTGCTTTCTCATATGTGGCTTGATTGTGGGGCTACAGTGACCTTGGGCTAAGCCAGTGACCTTGGGTTTCAAACCAGTGATCTTTGGGCTCAAGCTAGTGACCATGGGGTCATGTCTATGATCCCACGCTCAAGCCAGCGACCCCATGCTCAAACTGGTGAGCCTGTGCTTAATCTGGCTACCTCAAGGTTTCAAACCTGGGTCCTCTGCATCTCAGTCAGATTCTCTATCCGCTGCACCACCACCTGGTCAGGCAATAAATAAAATCTTAAAATATATATATTTTTAAAAAATCTTTTTGAAAAAGTAAAAAAGAGAGTGAAATGTAAGCACAATGCCAGTTATGTAAATTTAAAAAGACTTTTTACTTACTGATTTTACAGAGAGAGGAGAGGGTGGAACAAGAACTATCAACTCAGCCTGACCAGGCGGTGGCGCAGTGCATTGGGTGTTGGACTGGGATGCGAAAGACCCAGGTTTGAGACTCTGAGGTCGCTAGCTTGAGCGCGGGCTCATCTGGCTTGAGCAAAAGCTCACCAGCTTGGACCCAAGGTCACTGGCTCGAGCAAGGGGTTGATCAGTCTGCTGAAGGCCCGCAGTCAAGGCACATGTGAGAAAGCAATCAATGAACAACTACGGTGTTGCGACGGCAACGAAAAACTAATAATTGATGCTTCTCATCTCTCTTCATTCCTGTCTGTCTGTCCCTATCTATCCCTCTCTCTGACTCCCTCTCTGTCCCTGTAAAAAAAAAAAAAAAGAACTATCAACTCATAGTTTCTTCACTTATTTATTGCTTGTTTGTTATATATGCCTTGACCAGGCAAGGTCAGGGTTTCAAACTGGCAACCTTGGCATTCCAAGTTGATACTCTACCCACTGCACCACCATAGGCCAGGCTACTACATATATAAATTAAAAGCACATGCACACAGAACATCATTAAGAAATTAAGAATGAATGGGAAGAAATTAATCCACCAGTCAAACGAGGAGCCTTCATACACTAATATAGTAGCATGTGCTATGAACTTGCCTCTCTGCAGTTACAGTTTTGCACCCTGCTCTCCTACCCACAAAATAAATAAGGAGGGAAATAACACATTCTTAGATCACATTCTTAAATATTTTTATTTATTGATTTGAGAGAGAGAGAGATCAATTTGTTGTTCTACTTATTTATTCACTCATTGGTTGCTCCTTATATGTGCACTGCCTCAGGATGCAACTTTGGTGTATTAGGAGGATACTCTAACCAACTGAGCTACTCAGTCAATGCTCAGACATTCCAAACATTTTTAAATATATGCATAATGGTAGACTATATCTTTTTCTCGTGTATAAAATTGCTAATAATAAGAAGAATGTCAGTAGGTTGTGAGAAAATTTAAGGAGATCAATTAGATGCCCAAATAGAGCCATACTCAAGGAGTAGGTGGTCAACTGGGCTCACTAGCTGGCTTGTGGACTCACTGTGAACTTTATACCAATCTTATAGTGCTTGTGTTCAAGTCCTGCTTCACCAAAATGATAAATCATCACATCAGAGTCAAGCAAATAGTCAAAACCATGCATAGTATGTTAAGTATTCCAATGCAAAGGTATACAGTCTTGTTCTCTGTTGACTTCAGCCCTACAGAGAAGATAATGCAGCCATTGATTTAGGCTTAGGGAAATTCATTACCACCAATGTTCTCCCCTATAGTCAATGTTAGCCTAACTCAGTGCTCTTTCTGACCGTTACTCACCAGAGAAGGCAGTCCTGCCAATTTGGGAATTACCAGGCAGCATGAGCTAGGTGGTGATGGCTAATGTCGCCAACTGACACTGCGGGAAGGGGAAGACTGGCCAAAATATAATGACCTAAACTGGCATTTGATCAGATGATGGGGATTTTGCTGGCTAAAGGCCTGGATCTGCACCCTTAGGTCTTTAGGGAACTATGTCACACCATAATAAAATCTGAAAAAATAATTTAGAGCAGACTATTGAGGGTAATATATGTATTGTTTGTAGCCAAGTTCACAAAGATTAGAAGTTTGAGAAACATTACAGTGTTCTATCACAAATACATAAGCAGTTCTGAATATAGTCCAGGCCTCTTGAAATGAAAGTGAAATGTGACCAAAATATTCTTTCCTGTAAAGCTCCTGTCCATGCAAGAGGAAAGTACTTTATTTTGTCACCCTGTGAAGGAACCTTTTAGATTTCCTACCTACCCTACTATAGTACATTGTTCATAGAATCTGTGAATCATCTCCTCCTTAGCCTCAGAAAGGTGAGACATCTCAAAATACTAGATAAATTGAAATAATTCTTACATATCTACTATAAATGCAGTCTGGCTAACATCCAGGACTCCACCGAATGACCCCTCAAGATCTCTTTCAGCCTTCAGACTGACGTTAAAAGATCCTTTAGTATATGAATGGGGAGCAAATTTACAGTGTGTCCATAGAGTCATGGTGCACTTTTGACCCATCACAGGACAAAAGTGCACCATGACTTTACAGACACATTGTAGAATTTAAGGGATCTTCGAGGCCTTCCAGTCCAATTTCTTCTTTTTATCTTTGTAGAAATTACATCTTGGAGAGGTTAACTTGCCAAGTCATGAGGAGCTAGCTCATCTCTGTTCAATACACAATTACTAAATGCCTACTACATTTTAGGTTTCATATTTAGAAGTGGGAATACAGATAGGGTGAATAATAATATAGCACGCATATAGTTAAGCATGCACACTAGAGCCAGACTCCCTGAATGCCATTTTAAAGGTTTAAAAATAATTTTATTTTAATTTTATTGATTTGAGAGAGACAGAGACAGAGGCAGAGCGACAGACACACAGAAACATTGGTCCATTTCTGTATGTGCCCTGACTGGGGATCAAACTACCAACCTCTGCATAATGGGAAGATGCTCCAACCAACCTAGCTTTCTGGCCAGGGCTCCCTGGGTCCCATTTCAGCTTTACTACTTACTAGCTGTGTAACCTTGGGGAAGTCAACCATTCTATGCTTCAGTTAATTTTCCATAAAATAAGACAATAAAAGAATATAACTCATGTGATTGTTTTAAGACACAAAAGAAGCAATATACTTAATGCACATAGAACAGAACAGTGCCTGGCACATAGTGAGAGCTTTGTTAAGTATTTGTCAATTAGCCTGACCAGGCGGTGGTGCAGTGGATAGAGCGTCGGACTGGATGCGGAAGACCCAAGTTCAAGACCCCAAGATAGCCAGCTTCAGCGTGGCCCCATCTGGCTTGAGCAAAAGCTCTGTAGCTTGGACCCAAGGTCGCTGGCTCCAGCAAGGGGTTACTCAGTCTGCTGAAGGTCTGCGGTCAAGGCACATATGAGAAAGCAATCAATGAACAACTAAGGTGTCGTAATGGCAATGAAAAACTGATGATTGATGCTTCTCATCTCTCTCCATTCCTGTCTGTCTGTCCCTATCTATCCCTCTCTCTGACTCTCTCTCTCTGTCCCTGTAAAAAAAAAGAAAGAAAGAAAGTATTTGTTAATTAAAATAAAAGTTTCTGCTCTCTAGAAGCTTTGATTGATTGATTGATTTTTAGAAAGGGGGGGGGGAGAGAGAGAGAAGGAGAGTAAGAAAGAGGGGGAGAGAAGCAGGAAGCATCTACTCATAGTAGTTGCTTCCTGTATGTGCCTTGGCTGGCCAAGCCCAGGGATTTGAACCAGCAACCTTAACATTCCAGGTCAATGCTTTATCCACTGTGCCATCACAAGCCAAGCAGTTTCTGCTCTCTAGAAGCTTTCTATCTTTTGTTTAGGTAGACAACCCAGCACATAGGAGGGCATGCAGCACTAACCAATCTAACTAGTATCACATATTACTTGAGAGCACCAGTTTGTCTATTCTTCCCACCTCATGCCTAGTACAGCACCTGACATGTGAGAGTCTCAGTATTTGCTGACAGGATGAATAAATGGACCACAAAACTAAAGAATCAAGGAACAGGTATCCTGAGAAGCAAATATTTGAATAGGATCTTAAAGAATGAAAAAGAAGAGCAACATTTTTTCCTATAGAGAAGTGATGAGGGATTGAAGGTAGTTGAAGCAACAAGAGCAAAGGAATGTGAATGTGACAGTAACTGACTTTATTCCACTATTCCTACTTCCGTTATTTGAGGGGTTGGGGAATTAGACCACAGTGTGCCATGGAATTGGCAGCTCCTGCGGTATATAAACCAGATACTAATGAAGACCTTCAAGAAGCAATCATTTGTCCTTTCCTCTAAGACATGTTCCATTCAGAAGAAGTTGGCTGATTTCAGAAATCCAGCAGGGATCAAAGCACTGAATGCATATTTACTTAGCCCACCTGTTCATTGTGAGGGTTGGATTATATTTTATTGTTGTCTATTGTATTTTCATTTCATTGGATCCTTTGGTGTAAGGGACTGAAATAGTTTTATAGTTACATTCAACTGAACTACAAATAATTGGATTGTTTACATTTGAAACGTTTTGGCATTCTTAATCACTTGGTGGTTCTTATGGTAGAGTGACCTGGCTGTCACCCAATACCCACTTTCCCTTCTTCTATAGCAATAGCATGCTATTCAATTTTTATTTGGGCACATGGACAATGACGATAATGACTACATTTCCCTCACCTCCAACATCCAGTTCCCTAGCAAATCCAAAAATATCTCAGTCCATCATCTGCTTCTCTCTCCAGACACCATATTCCAAAGTACCATCATTCTGCTCTGATGCATTCCAAGAGCCTTCCAAATGATTTCCCTGCTTCCACACTTACCCGTATCCAAACTATCCACTACAGAGCAGCCAGAGATATCTTTCAAAAATGTCAATCAGATCATACCTCTCCCCCACTTAATGTTATTCATTGCATTGAGAGCAATAGTATATAAGGTCCCGTGTAACCAGGCCCTGCTTAATGCTTCAACATTATCTCAAGCCATTCTCTGCCTTCCTTACTACCCTCCAGCCACACATGATCTCTCCCACCTCAAGGTCTTGGTAGGTGCTGGTCCCTCTGCCTGAAACACTTTTCCATGCCTCTTCACGTGGCTGTTTCCTTTTTTCCCCTTAGTGCTCAATTCATAGGAGCCACCTCTAGTCGTATAATCTTAAGCATTAGATTGGTTGTGTTAGCTAATGTGGTATGTTCAACTTTTAAAAAATGTAGTTTTATTGAGTGACATTTTCTTCTCCCTCCTCCATGTCCTCTCCTCTAGATGGAATGTAGATGTGATGTCTAGAGTTAAAGCAACCGTTTGAGCTTTTGAAGTGATCTTGGGAATGGAAAAAAAATGCTCAAGGGAACAAGTAGAAGTCTGGTCTTTGGTCCTGCATGGAGTACCTTGTAGGAGTGAAGTACATATCTGCTTGTTTAAGCTCCTGTGATTTAGGTCTGTTGTTGTTTTGTTTCTTGTAGCCACGTTTAATCCTAACTTAAACAGCTACCTCTCTCTTTTTTTTTTTTCCACAGGGACAGAGAGAGGGATAGACAGGGACAGACAGACAGGAACAGAGAGAGATGAGAAGCATCAATTATCAGTTTTTTGTTGTGACACCTTAGTTGTTCATTGATTGTTCTCTGATATGTGCCTTGACCGCGGGCCTTCAGGAGACCGAGTGACCCCTTGCTTGAGCCAGCGACCTTGGGTCCAAGCTAGAGAGCTTTTGCTCAAGCCAGATGAGCCCGCGCTCAAGCTGGAGACCTCGGGGTCTCGAACCTGGGTCCTCTGCATCCCAGTCCGATGTTCTATCCACTGCACCACCGCCTGGTCAGGCAAACAACTACCTCTTGCTCACATCCTGACATCTCTTTCGCTCTTTCCAAGTCAGTTGTTACAATTCAGAGATTAAAAATTAATATTTCGCCATCAAATAAGAATAATAACAATAATAATAACAACGAGGAAGATTAATCCATTGCAAAAACTTTACTTCTTCTTCCCGTACCCAAAAACATCACCTTGTGAATTTCATGGCCACTTTAATTACTTTTAGATTATCTCATTTGCAATCTATCACTGTAGATGATTAAGTCAGTTTGTGAGTGGGAGGGAAAGTAAACAGTAAAATATGTAGGAAAGGAGCAGAAATGTTCCTGAAGCAATTTAGGTAGAGGAAGATAGGAAACTCTCCAACAGTGTATAGATTATGATGCGGATCTGTGGGTATGTTTATCGCCATAACGTCCGAATATGGGCTGCTGAACATCCTCATTCCTACATTGAGTACGAACGTAACACCCCTAAAGTGAACGTGTGGTGTGGCCAGATGCATGATAAGGTGATAGGCCCATTTTTTTTTTCACGGAGCAGTCTGTGACGGCAAACACCTATCTTGACATGTTGGAATTGTGTGCAGTTCCACAATTTCCAGAAGGTATCATCTTTCAATAGGACAGAGCTCCTCCACACTATGCCACCATTGTTTGTGAGTTTCTGGATAAAACATTCCCCTGGCGGTGGATAGGCAGGGGTTCTGTCAAGCCATGGCCACCACGATCCCCAGATCTGATGCCCTTAGACTTTTACTTTTAGGGTTATGTGAAGCAACATGTGTACACTGAAAGTATCAACGACATTAATCACTTAAAACAGAGAATCACAGAAGTTATTCACTCCGTTACACCAGACATCCTTACCTGTGTGTGACAAGAGCTTCACTATCATTTGGATGTGTGTAGGGCAACAAATGGAGCCCACATCAAACTGCACTGAATAGGTATGAAACTGGGAGAGTTTTCCTTTTATTTGGTGCAGATTTCACATTTCTATCGTCTTTTGTTGCTTTCCTGTGACCGGTCAAAAGTGCACCATGACTTTATGGTTACACTGTATATTGTTTTATAAGTACTTAGAAAAAACGTGTAATATAAATACAAAAACATGAACAGTACCTTTCTTTGACTAATATGATTACAAAAGACTTTTACTTTTTTCTTTTTTGTTTATTTATATTTTATAATTTCTCATAATAAACACATAAAATTTAGAGTCTGACCTGTGGTGGCGCAGTGGATAAAGCGTCGCCCTGGGAATACTGAGGTCGCCAATTCAAAACCCTGCACTGGTTCGGTCAAGGCACATATGGGAGTTGATGCTTCTAGCTCCTTCCCCTTTCTCTCTCTCTTTCTCTCTCTCTCTCTTACTCTGTGTCTCCTCTTTAAAATGAATTTTAAAAAAAGAACAGCTTTAAAAAAAAAACAACACATAAAATTTAGATAAATTTTAAGTTGTTTAAAAGCAATTTTGAGGTAATGGCAGAAGCAGGAATAAATCCCTACACAGGGTTAAGGTTTCTTTCTATATTGAATCAGAGTAATGTTAAGCTCAGATGACACACCTACCTTAAAATCTGATCAATCAACACACCAAAGCTGTATTTTTTATTTATATAAAATCCAATGTGGGTCAGCAGTCACCTTTCAACCCAATGGCTCAAGGATCCATCTCAACATGTAGCTATCAAGGTCAATGCTGGGGAAAAGAGGATTAAAGAAGATTATTTCATTCATAGTTTATTGATCATAACTTGTGCATAGTCCTAACCTAACTGTAAGGGAGGCTGGGATATATGGGGGAGTATATAGGGTATTTGGTGAGCACTGTCCCTGCCACATATACAAATGGTAATTATGTTTCCTTATTCAAAAATCAAATTTTACAGTATGGCAAGTAAATAATTGACTTCAGAACTGGTTTGAAAAAATATACTCACAACAGAATATATCATTGCTTGCCAGCTTTTTAAATTGTCAGCAATGGACTTGTCCGTGAGGAAGATAAAGGGAACTGGGAAAAGATGCAGCCAAGACTAAAGGTGTCCTGTTCTCCCTGCAGTGAGTCAACCTCAACCACAGCTGGAGTGCAGACAGAAGAGTTGGAAGACTGAGTCATGAACGGACTGACCAGGGGGAGGAGCAACAATTTCCAAGAGACTTAGAAATACAACATGGACTGCCTCTGAGACAGTGGGAACACCAGGCAGAACGGTGAGCTGGCAAGAAACCAGGGAGGACAGCCAAGGTCCAAGTAGAATAAAAAAAGGTAGGAAGACTGCCAAATTTGGGCAGTGCCAAAGACAAGAATCAAAGTCAGGAGAGGAAGCCAAGAATGTGGGGTGGGGATGAAAGCGGGATTTAAGCAATTGGCTTCAAATGTGCTCCACCATTTGAGCCTTGCTCTCAAAAAACAGCAGGTTTTGACGTGTTTAAATGGCCAAGGGTAAGACAAACAACAGATAGCAATACAGCAGTCATGGAGCCCAAAAAGAACCCAGGGCCTAAATCAGGGCCAGAGTTGCATGGAAAACTTAAGGGTAAACCAATCATCATTGCAGAAATAGACTGAGGTGGGTTGTGGAGACACAGTGGGGATGAATGGTTGGCATTAGGAAGGCAGCAGTTATTCCAGGTAGGTCAGGACCTAAATGGTTGGATCAGGACCCCAGCAAGTAGCTGGGGAGAGTGAGAGTAGAGTAGAGCTCTTCAAGAGGGGTATAGCTAGAGATAACGTGACTGGGGTCCTACTTAGGGACAGGGCTTCACAACAGGTGCCACCCCAGATGGAGAACTAGAATACCAATTAGAAAAACAAGAGAAACAATAAATGTATATAAAGACAAAGGAGGAAGGGAGACTGAAACTGAGGGGGATATGGTTGCCTTGAGCCTCGCCTCTGATCAAGTGAATAGCAGGACAAGGACAGAAAAATGTGGCAATTTTTCTCTTGCTGACCTTGTTCTGCATTGGCTTGGGAATGGAGCAAAGTTGGACCTATAGACAGAAAGTATCAGTATCTGAAGGAAAGCAGGTTTGTTGAAGTTGGACTGAGATCTACTAATAGAACTTGAGCACCTTGAGAAAGGCTTTTTCAAGATAGCCTTGCACGTAGCTACATGGCTTTTCCACCCAGCCTTTCCTCCTGGGACAAGCAGTGTTCAGGTGGACAGGTGTCACTGTTTCCTGACACAAGGATGAAATGGGGGGGGGTGAGAGAGAGTACTGCCAGACTGACCAACCTATAATTACTTGTCAAGCTGCTGTCATTGGTTTATTTAAACCTTGATTGAAAATACAAAATTCCATTGTTTTAGCCCCTTTGAAAGATATTTTAAAACACACAAAGAAACTTGTTAAGTTTGAATTTTTTTTTATCTCTTTAACTAAATATATATCTTGTGCATGGATACCTAGGTTTCAGTGTTCAGAGACAGCACAATATTGAGGGAAAGCTCTGGACTAGGAATTAGAGATTATGAATTCTAACATGGTCCAAATGAAGCAATGGTAAGGGATGTGTTTTAAATTTTCCAATGTGATTGAAAAATAAGGAGTGTGTGCATATCTATTCATTCAGCCACTTTGCAGAGCTGGGATTAGGGTGACACACATGAGGTGCCCCGGGAGTCAAATGGAAAAGATCACTCACTCTCAAGGTTATGCAAGCATCTGCTGGCAAGAATGAGAACTATGTGCAAGACCAGGGAGCCTACCAGAACAGGTGTTTCTCTCAGGTACTCAGGACAGAAGAGGAAGGGACAGGAGCTTAAGGGGTGATTATCAGCTCCCAATGCCTTTCCTTCTTCTCTGATCCCAAGAGAAATGTCTCCTTTGGGACTGCAAAAGGTTTCAATGTTTTAGAAGCCACTTTGCTGATGTGATAGGAGGGCTGGCGGAAACAAGTCAGGCTAGGTCCTTAAGCCTTATCAGTTAATGCCTGATCAGTCCTGCCTCATTCCGTAACACCTCCATGAGAATTAATTAGCTGAATGTCATCTGAAAGCAAGAAGAGGTCAGAAGAGTTAGGAGGAAATAGCTGGAGAAAGGTCCTTTATAGTGACAAGAATGAGCATCACAATGTGCACATCACCATCTTGCTTGCACGGGCCCTGGACATGCCGCTGCAAGTAGCTCAGTCTCTCCCTTCCAACCTATGGGGACCATAGGATGCAGATGCTCAGTTATCATATGGTATACCTAAAATTACATGTTTTCTGAGAATGCCTGATCTCCAAACCTATCCTAGCTATCAAGGCATGTCAGTTGGCATTTATGATATGTCCTTGTCTTCAGAGAAACTCGTCTCTGGGAGAAATAGAAAAATCTATGTAAGAGAAAGAGAATGCCTATAAGAGTTTACGTTCTAAGATTCAGGTTCAACTGATATTTGACAAGCTCCTACAATGTACAAAGTCGATTGTTTTTAATCTTACAAAATTCCTGCACTATAAGTATTATTATTCCAATTTTTATTCCCAGAGCATTCAAATTCAAGCCCATCAGTGTTTCTACTACATTATGGGGAGAGGGAGTAAATATAGTTAGTACACTGAAGACTCAAGAGCTGAAATACATAAATCTATTCATGACTCACTAACATAGTTTGAAACATTTGTAATTGTCACATATTTGGGGAAGGGGTGGCAAAGGTAAAAACTGACTGCAGGGTTGGAAGGAATGAAGGGAGGTGGAGCCCGGTGAGGTTCCTGAACAAGGTGAGGGTGAGGCTGGATTACCAAAGGGAAAGGCTGTGGTGGAGAGGCAGTGGGGGCAGGAGCTGCTTGTTGTCTGAAATAACAGAGCATGGATCAGTGACATTCTTTTAATATGTGGTTAAGGGTGGGTCCTCCCAGCCTCCTGGATACAGGTAACCAAGGGATGCAACTGGAGCCAGAGCCAAACTGTACTAGCAGCAGCCTCCAGTAGACGCTGGTGTGTTCAATCCAGCCCAGACTGGCAGACCTCAGGGCTCTGTCTGGGGGAGGAAGGACACTGGAGCTGGGACGACACATTTGAAAGGATGGAATAACTGAGTTATTTTTAGAGCTGCATCTCTGTGCGGAACAGACCTAAGGGATGTGCGTGCCTCTGCATTCATCTGACGGAACTACGTGCATGCAGTGCCTGCTCCCTAATATCTTTTCCACCCATTAGATTCCTTCCTACAACCTGACCTGTGGTGACAACTTGTCCTACCCACTGTCATGTACTGATGCTCTGCCTGTCAGCTTCCTAAGTGCTCTGTGGGAGGTATGCATAGAAAATAGTGGATGGTGACGAATCAGCAGCTTTTGACATCAGAGGCAAAGAAAGTTTCATTTCCCAATTTTTAATGTGTGCCAAACATAAGCTCAGCTTGGTTAGAAATATCAGCACAATGGAATCCAGAAGGCGCGTAAACGAAGCCGCAGACAGTTTTCCTTGAGCTGCAGTGGAAACTCTATACCCTCACAACACCTAAGAGCTTCCCCACCAATAAAACTTCTTTGCAGAGAATTACGTCATCAGAAAAATATCTGATTGGCTGAGTCTGTCCCCAAGAAAATTCCCGTTTTTGGCGGAGAAAACTTTTGCAAAAGCCTTTTTGGGCATCAAATACCGTCATTTTTTTTTCTTTTTAGTGCAGTATTTCATTACAGTAATCAGCATGTAAGTCCTTCAGAAGGCTGCTCCTGCGAGGACCTCTGGCAAAACGCTGAAGTGGCTTTCCCGAGTACCTTAATGCCAGCCCCGTGTGGGCAGTGCCCTACCTCGGGAGGTGGGAACTGTGAAATGGTTAAATGAGAAAACTTGCTACTTAGCTTCCAGACTGGACATGCCAATAGTGATTTTGAGCATCAGCCAAGGAATGTCATAACAGAGGCTACTGTGAAAGCAAATTAAAGGAGCTCAGGGAGCAAGGAAAAGTCTCCGAATCAGAAGTGTTTACTAATTGCTTGCATGGCCTGAATGAGGCTGGGTTGGTGGGGCCCCCCGGCCTTCACACAAGCACCCATTCAGGCTGCGGTTCCCACGCTGTACTGACATCACGTGAGGAACCGTGAAGAAGCTGAAACAGTAGGACACGGAACAAGAAATACACATTTCCTGATACATAAAGAGACCAGTTGGTCTTTGGCTGGAAAGAAGTGAAAGGAAGTATATAATTCACTGCCTCCTTCTTTTTTCTTACCTTATTTAGTTCCTACTTATCTGTAACTGTCTCTGAGGTAAAAGCTACAAAGTAGACAAGTTATAATCATGTGGCACTCACTGTTCCTGCTTCTTTGTTACTCTGTATTCTTCCCATTTCTCTTCCTTCCTTCCACTCTCTCTTTCTCCTCCCCCCTTCTTCCTCTCTTGCTTTCTCTCTCCCTCTCTTTCTTACAATACAAATAGATCTCCTTGGTACTCAGTGAACTCCCCTCCTTCCTCCAGATGGATTCCCACCTGACTCTGTGGTCTAGAAAGGGCTTTGCTAGAGATCAGAGTTACTATTTCTGAATTAAAATACCCTCAGGCAAAGATGGAGTGGGCCAGTTTCCCAGGGAACCAGCCAGTCCCATTTGGACCTGGATGGCACATTTTCTATTGGTCTATCTCTAGGTAACCACAGTCAATGGGCCCTTAATCCAGGTAATAGTTTCCCAACACTCAGTGTCAAAAGGGAAAGGAAGAAGGAGGACGTGACTGGTGGTGGCTCAGTGGATATAGCATCGATCTGAGATGCTGCGATCCCACATTAGAAACCGTTTAAGCTTGGGCTTGTCCCACTTGAGTGCAGGCTCAGCAGCTTCAGCGTGGGATCATTGACATGACCCTGTGGTCGTTGGCTTGAGCAAGGGGTCACTGGCTTGGCTAGAACCCCCCTCCCCAAGGCACATATGAGAAGCAATCAATGAACAACCAAAGTGATGCAATTACAGGTTGTTGCTTCTCATCTCTCTTCCTTCCTGCCTGACCCTGTCTCTCTCTCTCTCTCTCACTCAAAAAAAAAAAAAAAAAAAAAAGTAAATAAATAAGGGATGGGGGGAGGAGGACATAAATTTCTCCCCAGGAAATGAAATAGGAGATGGATTATATCACTGTGGGTAATATTAGGGTAGGGTAAAGTGCGAATTTTTATGTGCTAGAATCTTTCTGTCTTCACAGTTTGGGTTTTGGATAAGTGAAGATAATAATAGAAAGATGCAAGTTTCCCGTGATGGAGAAGAATAGCACTTGGGAAGTGGGTAATAAATGGAAGGGATCACAGGGACAAATCAAGCAGGGTGGCTGCAGGCAGCACATGAATCCCAGGGCAGGAAAAAGCTGTGGGTGTGCAGTGAAGTCAGCCCAAACATCTAGGGATAGGCAGCTAGGTTTCTGGTCACTCTTGTTCTTTTAAACTGAACGATCTGAGATGACCTCAGGCAGCCAGACTTTGGTGAGCACAAACTGTGACCTGGCCTTATTCCCCAGGTTTCCTCCTGGACCATGCTCTACCTCTAACTTACTCCCTGTCTCCTGGCATGCCTCCCACAGGTTCCTGCCCTCTGTCTGCACATCCTGCGATGAATCGCAGGATTACTGCTGTGATCTCTTCTCCAGGGCTGATCTCAGCTTGCCTCTGTTAGTCTAGCAGCTGGCCCTTTAAATGTGGCCAGCTCAGCAGGCCCAGACTGGCACAGAAAAGGCTGTGGCAGACAATAGTGTTTATTCTAGGCAATTGTCCCAGACTGGTTACTCCCTGCTTACTCCCCACCTGCTGCTGCGTACTGTCTTCTTTCCCAGCATCTGAATCCATCCTCCCCAAGCAATGGCTAGGAGCTCCCTCTCCCAGCCGTCCAGTTATCTAGGCCCCTCTGTTGAGGGAAGGGAACGTAAGCAGCAGGTCAGATGTGGCTTAAGTTCCACTCTGGCTGTTCCAGGTAACAACAACCCTGGGTCAGGGCAGTCTCAGGGCTCTGCCCTAGCACTAACCTGATCAGCGGGCCAGGTTTCCTTTGCGCAGACACAGGGCAATGCTTCACAGCAGCTTGGGCCAAACACAGCACTTCTGCCTACTGCCTGGAGGGGTAGAGAGAGGGACACGTGGTGCCACTGCCTGACTCAGGTTCTTGCCACCCTCTTGCCCCTCCTGCACCCTAATTGCAGAGTTTCCTGCCCTGAAGAAGGCATCTGCCATGTGACTTGTGAACACGAACTCTGGAAGCCATGCAGTGGTTTGCTCACAGAGCTTCTGCTGTGGCCCCACTCTGCTTCAGGTGGACTTCCCAGGGAAGGAGGTCTTTGAGCCTCACCCTTGGGGCCCCTTACACTCTTCTCCGCCACCCTTCTCCTGAGCTAAAATCCCTTCCTTTCTCAGAAATGACTCTTTTTTTTTCTTAATTTTTATTAATTTTAATGGAGTGACATTAATAAATCAGGGTACATATGTTCAAAGAAAACATCTCCAGGTCATCTTATCATTCAATTATGTTGCATACCCATCACCCAAAGTTAAATTGTCCTCTGTCACCTTCTATCTGGTTTTCTTTGTGCCCCTCCCCTCCCCCCTCTCCCTCCCTCTCCTCCCTCCCCCCATGCCCGTTAACCACCACACTCTAGTCCATGTCTCATAGCCTTGCTTTAATGACCCACCTATGTATGAAATCATGCTGTTCTCAGTTTTTTTCTATTTTACTTATTTCACTCAGTATAATGTTATCAAGTTCCATCCATTTTGTTGTAAATGATCCTATGTCATCATTTCTTATGGCTGAATAGTATTTCATAGTATATATGTACCAAAGCTTTTTAATCCACTCATCCTCTGACAGACACTTGGGCTGTTTCTAGATCTTCGCTATTGTGAACAATGCTGCCACAAACATGGGGGCGCATTTCTTCTTTCGAACAGTGCTATGGTGTTCTTAGGGTAGATTCCTAAAAGTGAGGTAGCTGGGTCAAAAGGCAGTTTGATTTTTAATTTTTTGAGGAATCTCCATACTGTTTTCCACAGTGGCTGCACCAGTCTGCATTCCCGCCAGCAGTGCAGGAGGGTTCCCTTTTCTCCACATCCTCGCCAGCACTTATTCTATGTTTTTTTGTTTGTTTGTTTTTACAGGGACAGCGAGAGGGATAGATAGGGACAGACAGACAGGAATGGAGAGAGGTGAGAAGCATCAATCATTATTAGTATTTCATTGCCGTTGCAACACCTTAGTTGTTCATTGATTGCTTTCTCACATGTGCCTTGACCGCGGGCCTTCAGCAGACCAAGTAACCCCCTGCTGGAGCCAGCGACCTTGGGTCCAAGCTGGCAAGCTTTTTTGCTCAAGCCAGATGGGCCTGTGCTCAAGCTAGTGAGCTCGGGGTCTCGAATCTGGGTCTTCTGCATCCTAGTCCGACACTCTATCCACTGCGCCACCGCCTGGTCTGGCTATTCTGTGTCGTTTTGCTGATGAGTGCCATTCTGACAGGTGTGAGATGATATCTCATTGTGGTTTTAATTTGCATTTCTCTAATGATTAGTGATGTTGAGCATTTTTTCATATGCCTATTGGCCATCTGTATGTCCCCTTTGGGGAAATTTCTATTCATTTCTTGTGTCCATTTTTTGATTGTATTGTTTGTCTTCCTGGTGTTGAGTTTTATAAGTTCTTTATAAATTTTGGTTATTAACCCCTTATCAGACGTGCTGTCGAATATGTTCTCCCATTGTGTGGTTTGTCTTTTTATTCTGTTCTTATTGTCTCTAGCTGTGCAAAAACTTTTTAGTTTGATATAGTCCCATTTGTTTATCTTGCCTTTTATTTCAGTTGCCGGTGGAGATAAATCGGCAAATATATTGCTGCTACAGATGTCGGAGAGCTTACTGTCTATGTTTTCTTCTAAGATGCTTATGGTTTCACGGCTTACATTTAAGTCTTTTATCCATTTTGAGTTTGTTTTTGTGAATGGTGTAAGTTGATGGTCTAGTTTCATTCTTTTGCAGGTAGATGTCCAATTTTCCCAACACCATTCTTTAAAGAGGCCGTTTTTACTCCATTGTATGTTCTTTCCTCCTTTGTCAAATATCAGTTGTCCATAAAGGTGTGGGTTTATTTCTGGGTTCTCTGTTCGGTTCCATTGATCTATGTGCCTGTTCTTATGCCAGTACCAGGCTGTCTTGAGAACGATGGCCTTGTAGTAAACCTTGATATCTGGAAGGGTGATACCTCCTGTATTTTTTTTTTTCTTTTTAAGATTGCTGAGGTTCCATATAAATTTGTGTTCTTTTTAGGTTCCATATAAATTTTTGTAATATGTGCTCTATATCTTTGAAGTATGTCATTGGTATTTTAATTGGTATTGCATTGAATTTATAAATTGCTTTGGGTAATATAGACATTTTAATGATGTTTATTCTTCCTAACCATGAGCACGATATATACTTCCACTTGTTTGTATCTTCCTTGATTTCTTTTATCAATGTTTTATAATTTTCCGAGTACAAGTCCTTAACCTCCTTGGTTAAATTTACTCCTAGGTACTTTATTATTTTGGTTGCAATAGTGAAGGGGATTGTTTCCTTAATTTCTTTTGCTGACAGTTCATTATTGGTATATAAAAACGCCTCTGATTTCTGAGTATTAATTTTATATCCTGCCACCTTGCTGAATTCATTTATCAGGTCCAGTAGTTTTTTGACAGAGACTTTAGGGTTTTCTATATACAATATCATATCATCTGCAAATAATGACAGTTTTACTTCTTCTTTTCCAATTTGGATGCCTTTTATTTCTTCTTCTTGTCTGATTGCTGTAGCTAGGACTTCCAGAACTATGTTGAATAAGAGTGGTGAAAGGGGGCAACCTGCCTGGTTCCTGATCTTAAGGGGATTGCTTTTAATTTTTGCCCATTTAGTATGATGTTTGCTGTGGGTTCGTCATAGATGGCCTTTATCATGTTAAGGAATGTTCCCTGTATTCCCACTTTACTGAGACTTTTTAGCATGAATGGGTGCTGGATTTTATCAAATGCTTTTTCTGCATCAATTAAAATTATCATGTGATTTTTGTCCTTCCTTTTGTTTATGTGATGAATCACATTGATTGATTTGCATATATTGAACCAACCTTGCCTCTCCAGAATAAGTCCCACTTGATCATGGTGTATGATATTTTTCATATATTGCTGGATCCTGTTGGCTAATATTTTGTTGAGAATTTTAGCATCTAACTTCATCAGGGATATAGGCCTATAATTTTCTTTCTTTGTGTTGTCTTTGCCCGGTTTTGGGATCAGAATTATGCTCGCCTCATAAAAGGAGTTTGGAAGTCTTCCTTCCTCTTGAATTTTTTGAAATAGCTTGAGGAGGATAGGAGTTAGTTCTTCTTTGAATTTTTGGTAGAATTCACTTGTGAAGCCATTAGGCCCAGGACTTTTCTTTTTGGGGAGTTTTTTGATAACTGTTTCGATCTCATTTATTGTAATTGGTCTGTTTAGGTGTTCTGATTCTTCCAGATTGATTTTTGGAAGATTATATGATGCAAGAAATTAGTCCATTTCACCTAGGTTGTCTAATTTTTTGGCATAGAGGTCTTCATAGTATTTTCTTACAATGCTTTGTATTTCTGTTGTGTCAGTTGTTATTTCTCCACTCTCATTTCTAATTTTATTTATTTGAGTCCTCTCTCTTTTTTTCTTGGTGAGTCTAGTTAAAGGTTCATTGATCTTGTTTACCTTTTCAAAGAACCAGCTCCTGGTTTCATTGATCCTCTGTATTGTTTCCTTAGCCTCTATGTCATTTATTTCTTCTTTGATCTTTATTATTTCCCTCCTCTACTAGTCCTGGGCTTTATTTGCTGGGTTTTTTCTAGTTCTTTTAGATGCAGGGTCAGGTTGCTTATTTGAGCTTTTTCTAGCTTCTTTTGGTATGCCTGTCTTGCAATGAACTTCCCTCTCAGTACTGCTTTTGCTATGTCCCATAAATTTTGAGTTGATGTATGCTCATTATCATTGGTTTCTAAAAACTTTTTTATTTCTTCTTTGATCTCATTCATTATTTAATAACATGCTATTTAGTTTCCAAGTGTTTGAGTGTTTTTCAGTTTTTCTTTTGTGGTTAATTTCTAGTTTCATGGAATTGTGATCAGAGAAAATGCTTGATATGATTTCAATCTTCTTAAATTTGTTGAGATCATTTTTGTGTCCTAACATGTGGTCTATCCTAAAGAATGTACCATGAGCGCTTGAAAATAATGCATATTCCACTGCTTTAGGGTGAAAAGTTCTGAAGATATCTATTAAATCGAGTTGATCTAGTGTATCCTTTAAGTCTGCTGTTTCTTTATAAATTTTCTTTCTTGAGGATCTATCCAGTGATGTTAGTGGGGTATTAAAATCCCCTACTATTATAGTATTGCTGTAATCTCACCCTTTATATATCCATCAAATTCTGCTTTATGTATGTAGGGGCTCCTATGTTTGGTGCTTAGATATTTATAATGGTTATATCTTCCTGTTGAATTGTTTCCTTTATCATTATGTAGTGTCCTTCTTTATCTCTTACTACAGCCTTTGTTTTAAAGTCCATTTTGTCAGATATAAGTATTACTACCCCTGCTTTTTTTTCATTTCCATTTGCATGAAATATTTTTCCATCCTTTTACCTTCAGTCTATGTGCATCTTTTGTTTTAAGGTGTGTCTCTTGTAGACAGCATATGGGTGGGGCCTGTTTCTTTATCCATGCAGCTACCCTATGTCTTTTTATTGGATCATTTAATCCATTTACATTTAAGGTTATAATTGATATGTAGTTGTTTATTGCCATTTTATTCTTTTTTTTTTTCATTTTAGAGAGGAGACACAGAGTGAGAGAGAGAGAGAGAGAAAGAGAGAAAGGGGGGAGGAGCTGGAAGCATCAACTCCCATATGTGCCTTGACCAGACCAGTTTAGGGTTTTGAACTGGCGACCTCAGTGTTCCCAGGTCGACACTTTATCCACTGCGCCACCACAGGTCAGGCGCCAATATATTCTTTAAAGCTGTATTTTTCTTTTGCTATATTATTTTCCCCTTTTGAACTGTTCACAATAGGCCCCTTAGCATCTCTTGCAGAATTGGTTTTGTTTTAATGAATTCCTTGAGTGTTATTTTGTCTGGAAAGTTCTTTATTTCTCCTTCAATTTTAAACGTTAGCCTTGCTGGATAGAGTAGTCTTGGTTGTAGGTTCTTGTTCTGCATTACTTTGAATATATCTTGCCATTCCCTTCTGGCCTCAAGTGTTTCTGTTGAGAAGTTGGATGTTATCCTTATGGGGGCTCCTTTGTAAGTGATAGCCTTTTTTTCTCTAGCAGCTTTTAAATTTTTCTCTTTATTCCTTAGCTTTGGTATATTAACTATGATGTGTCTTGGTTTAGATTTCTTTGAGTTTCTCTTTAATGGAGTTCTCTGTGCTTCTTAAACGTGTCAACCATTTTCCAGCCTTAATTTAGGGAAGTTTTCAGCTATGATTTGATTGAACACAGTTTCTATTTCTTGTTATTTCTCCTCTTCTTCAGGAACCCCTATGATGCGGATGTTATTTGTCTTCATGTTTTCACAGAGCTCCCTTAGAGTTTCCTCACATTTTTTGAGTCTCTTTTTTTTTTCTGCTCTGCTTCTGTGCCTTTGTTTATTGTGTCCTCTAACTTGCTGATTTGATCCTCAGCTTCATCCATCCTGCTTTTAATTCCTCCCATTGTGATCTTCAGTTCTGATACTGTGTTTGCCATTTCTGTCTGATTCTTTTTTTATTATTTCAATTTTGTTTTTTATACTTGTTATCTCTTTATTTAGGTGTTTGTAATGACTATCCATTGTTTCTCGAATCTCTTTGAACATCCTAACTATCATTATTTTAAACTCTGCATCTGGTAATTTGGTTATATCTGGTTCATTCAGGTCCTTCTCTGGGGATTTCTCTTGATTCATTTGGGTTTCATTTCTCTGCCTGCCCATTTTGTCTGTGTATAAGAAGGGTATGGCCACTGGAGGCCAATGGGTGTTGCCTGTGTGTTCCCTAGGTGTGGTCTGTCTGCAGGCCCACCACCCCCTCTGCCGCTGCCTAGGGCGGTTGGGATTGGGCGTTGCTTGCACCGGCCCACTGTGCCTGTTGCTGTGATTTCTGCCTCTCATCCACGGGAGGGGCTGTGTTCTGGTGCCCGGTTCTACAAGCCTCAGCCTGTCTGGGCCTTCGCCTCACCCCCACAGGTGGGGTCGCACACTGCATTCAAGCCACAAGCCTCAGCACCAAAGTAGGGGTGAGCACCTTTGCTCAGCTGCAGACCCAGCCTGTTCCGGGGCTTCCACCCAGCCCCTTCAGTCAGATCCTGCTCGCCGCAGTTTTTCGGGTCGGACGGTGCTGCTGGCGTGCACTCAGCTGCGAGCCTCCGCCTGTCCCTGGCTTTAGCCCTGCACCTGCGGTCAGGGCCGGCTTGTGCAGGGTCGCAGAGCAGATCTCTGCCCATTCCTGGCCTCCCGCTTTTCCCCCGTAGGTGGGGCTGCAGGCAGGCCTGCAGGTGCTGGACCACTTTCGTGAGTCCCCTCCGCCCCTGCTGGGCTAGACTGAGCTCACACCAGCTGGGCCTCCGCCCCCATTGACAGAACCGCTTTTCAGCGTCCCTCTGCCACCATCCCTCCAGCAAGCCCTCAGCAATGCGGGTAGGGGCACTGCAGCTCAGACACTAACACTCTATACTGTAGTCCTGGAAGCTCCCTCCATCTAAGCAGCTCTGCTCTAAGTGCCACGGGAGAGCTTGTTTGGCTGGAGTCCTGTCTCCCTTTGCTGGTATTGCTAGTTCCAGGGGAAATACTCATTTTCAATTAGGGAAGTGACTCAGCCCAGGGGTTAGGGTGGCTGTCCCTCAGAGTGTTTGTCCCTGTGCCTTCCAGTCCACACTCTCTTCCCGCTGCTCTGGTCTTCTCCTCTGTCCCCATTCCTCGGAGCCCCTGGTGAGTGGTTGTGAGAGAGGTTTTCTGTGCTGTCCCTTTAAGAAGAATCCTGGGTCTGAGAAAACTGTCTCTTTCTCACAAACAGTATCCTCACTTGTTTCAAAGCTCAATACTGTCCACACGCCTCCTCTAGGATCTGGGGCTGCAGGCTGGGGCTTTGTTCCTGGGACCCAGGTCCCTACCTCTCTGCCAAACTCTCCTTCCGCCACACGAGTCTCTCCGGGCTGCCATTCGCTCTGGGGAGCTGAACAGCCCTCTCTGCATTTTTGCTTTTCCTACCAGTCTCATTGTGGCTTCTTTAGTGTTCCTTGGTTGAAGAGTCCACTTAGTTTAGTTCAAAGTTGGTTAATCCAGATGATGGTTCTTAAAATTAATTTATAATCCACTTTGGTTCTGGGAGTTGGAAGTTGGTACGTCCACCTACTCCATCGCCATCTTGCCGTCTACCAGAAATGACTCTTTTTAATCACATGGACTTGGAGATAAATGAAGAGGAAGGGCAGAGAATGGCTAGAGGATGGGGATAAAGGGAAAGGGTCAGAATGCTGGCAGTGACAGACAGGAAAGTCAGAGCCATTAAACCTCTAAGACTTAGGATACTTTTAGGGGTGGATGAGGAGAGGGTCTCGCTTCAAATTTTTTATGTCTGATTATTTGCATCCCACCCACAACTACTATGAACTATGGTAGCTTCAATCATATAAGGTTGGAGGTAATGGGAAAGAGAAGGAAGGTAGGACTTATGGCATTCTTGCTACATTTTGTGACACTTGTATCTGGTTTTTATGGTGTGGTTAACCCTCATCAAAGTTTCCTGAGAGTCCTGGCAGGATAGCCCTGGTAGGATAGCCCTGGTAGGATAGCCCTGGCCAGATAACTTGGTTAGTTAGAGCATCATCCTAAGCGCAGAGGTTGCCGGTTTGATTCCCGGTCAGGACACATACAGGAACAGATCCATGTTCCTGTCTCTCTCTCCCTCCCTCCATTCCTCTCTCACTAAAGTCAGTAAAAACAACAAAAAACTTTCTAAAAGTACAGAGCACATGCTATAGACTTAGGAGGTGGTTTTACACGGTGAAATCAAATCACTTAGGGTTCACTTGACTACAAGCAAAAATCACTTGAGCTCCATGAACTTCAGTCTCTTCATCTGTAAAGTACAAATAATAACTCTGGTTTATAAGATTCTGGGGACTCTGTTTAAGACACACCAAAACCCCACCACACTGTAGATAATTTATAAAATGTAGTTATAATGACTTATGCCCAGGCTTCAGTTTACTTCATTGTAAAAGGGGGATAATAAAATACTTATTATATTGACTTTTTAAAAAAATAACCACCTGACCTTTGGTGGCACAGTGGATAAAGCATTAATCTGTGTAAAGCCAGTAGCTACAGCCACCATCACAGCCGCCTGGCCTGTGCAGATTTGCATTAGATTCGGACCGACGGTAATAAATAAATGGAGCCAAGAACTGGTGGGCCATTAGCTTTAATCCTAGCTTGCACCCGGCGGGCAAGAAATATATACGGTAGGAAAACAATTCCTTTTCCATTCAGGGCTCCCAAAGCCACTGACTTATCCGAGTTTCCTAGAATCAGAGGTTTGTACCTCACCAGCCTTATTCACCTGTTTCCCATCTCCGTCTCTCTGCACAAACTGGCTTCTCCTTCAGCATTCTGCCATCTTGGCTGCTTCTCCTCTCCTCCAAGTGGCCTTTATCTGCACTCCTCTCTGATCTCCTCCTAGGACCGTGATGACGAACTTATGACACGCGTGTCAGCACTGACACGCGTAGCCATTTTTGATGACACGTGGCCTCATGCAGCCGCATACCAGAGAAGTATGGGGCCGCATGCCGAGAAAGATGTTTCATCCTTGGCTCCTGCACAGCCAGGTAAAGTAGCCGAGGATAAAACATTTGCTGTAGTGTAGACACTCTGTGCCGGAGGTCTGTAGGCCAAAACAACAGAACTTCAGCACAGAGCATCTAGTTTTTCTCAAAGTGACCCACCACCTGAGTTATGCTCTGTGTTTCAGCGAATTTTGACACACCAAGCTCAAAAGATTGCCCATCACTCTCCTAGGACGTAATCCCTCTTTCCCCGGAACAATGTGATCTCTCTTCCTTTTAAAAACCTTTTGGCATGAAAATCCTCCCCCAACACACATTAATACAATCACGCCCATCCCAAGCAAGAACTACAACTAATATCATCACCTGGGCAACAGGCTTCCACGTGGATAGCGCCATCTTTAACAAAGTGAGCATAATATATTTTATCTGCCCAACAACCTGGAATGCTGAGGTTGCCAGTTCGAAACCCTAAGCTTACCTTGTCAAGGCACATACAGGAGTTGATACTTTCTGCCCCTCCCCCCACCCTCCTCTCTCTCTCTCTCTCTCTCTCTCTCTCTCTCTCCCTGCGTTGCTAAAATAAATAAATAAAGTAAAATAAATTAACCAAATTAATATGTATAAAGTTTTTAGAGAGGTACCTAGCACAGGGTAAACTCTGTCCAAGTGTTATTAAATGAAATTAATCATCCTGTCATTTTTCATAATACCTGGGTGCTGCCTCCCCCAGTATTTCTAATTCCTTCCATTGTGGTCTTCAGTTCTGATACTGTATTTGTCATTTCTGTCTGATTCTTTTTTATTATTTCAATTTCATTTTTTATACTTGTTATCTCTTTATTTAGGTGTTCATAATGACTATCCATTGTTGCTCTAATTTCTTTGAACATCCTAACTATCATTATTCTAAATTCTGCTTCTGGTAATTTGGTTATATCTGGTTCATTCAGGTCCTTCTCTGGGGATTTCTCTTGATTCATTTGGTTTGCATTCCTCTGCCTGCCCATTTTTTCTGTGTATAAGCAAGTTGTGGCCACTGGAGTCCAGTAGGTGTTGCCTTTGTGTTCTCTAGGTGTGGTCTATCTGCAGGCCCCCCACCCCCTCTGCCGGCGCCTAGGGTGGTTGGGTATGAGCGTTGCCAGCGCCGGCCCACTGTGGCTTTTGCTGTGATTTCTGCCTCTCCTCCGTGGGAGGGGCTGTGACTGAAGCCACAAGATTAGCACCAAGGGTAGAGGCGAGCACCTTTCCTCAGCTGCGGACCCAGCCTATTTCCGGACTTCCGCCCAGAACCAGCAGTCGGAGCCTGCTCGCTACAGTTCCGCGGGTTAGGCGGGGCTTTTGACGTGCTCTCAGCTGTAAGCTTTTGCCCGTCAGGAGCTTTAGCCCCGCCCTCGAGGCCAGGGCCCTTTGCGCAGGGTCGGAAACCAAGATTTATTGGGGCGGGTGTGTTTGCTGGCTTCCGCCGAGCTGCGTACTTCCGCTCGTCCCGGACTCTACCCCGCCCCCGCGTTCGGAGCCCGCTCGTGCACGAATTAACGCTATCCGGGGTTTCTCCGGCCGGATGGGGATAGCAGCCGTGGGCTCAGCTGCGAGCCTCCGCCTGTCTCGGGGTCCACCCCGTTCCCGCGCTCGGAGCCCGCTCGCGCACGTATACTGGCCAACCGCGGTTTCTCCGGCGGGCGGCGGGGGGGGGGGGGGGGGGGGGGGGGGGCGGACTGGTAGCGTCAGCTCAGCCACGAGCCCCTGCCCGTCCCTGGTCCTAGCCCGGTCCCCGCGGTCAGGGCCGGCTTGCGCAGGGCCTGCCTGTTCCTGGCCTCCCGCTTTGTCCCCGTAAGTGGGATTAAAGGCGGGCCCGCAGCTTCCGGACCGCTCTCGCGCTTACCCTCCGACCCTCTGGGCTAGACCGATCTCCCACCGGCTTGGCCTCTGCCCACGCCGACAGAACCGCCTTTCAGCGTCCTGCCGCCCCAAAACCTTAAGCAGCCCTCAGCAGAGTAGGAAGGGACCTAATACTCCACACTGTAGGTCTGGGAGCTCCCTCACTTGTTTCACAGCTCAAAACTATCCAAACGTCTCTTCTTGGCTCTGGGACTGCAGGCTGGGGCTTGGTTCCTGGGACCCAGGTCCCTCCCTCTCCGCCAAAATCTCCTCCCGCCACACGGGTCTCTCCGGGCTCCCGTTTGCTCCAGGGAGCTGGGCAGCCCTCTTCGCGTTTTCGCTATTCCTACCAGTCTCAATGTGGCTTCTTCTGTGTTCCTTGGTTGAAGAGTCCACTTAGTTTTGTTCAAAGTTGGTTTATCCAGGTGATGGTTCTTAAAATTGAGTTGTAATCCACTTTGGTTCTGGGAGTTGGAAGTTGGTACGTCCGCCTACTCCGTCGCCATCTTGCTCCCCCTGTCCATATTATTTTCGCCTCCCCCAGTATTTCTATAAGTGTTGCTGACATCAGTCTAATGCACACACAAGAGTCAAGAGGGATGAGAGCAGACACTCACAGAGGTGGCTATGGTTTGAGTGGGTAACACACTTCCTGTTTTTTCTTCTGCCTGTTTATCCTCCTATGACTGAGACCTCAGTCTGGACCATCTCCGTTAACGCTCTCTCTATTCCCTCTGTCTAAGACTTTCTTTCTACAAAACTGGGAAAATAAGGACCTCTAATTAAGACTCAGCGGTGCCTGACTGGTAGTGGCACAGTGGATAGAGTATTGACCTGGATTGTTGAGTTCCCAGGTTCGAAACCCCTGAGGTCACTAGCTTGAGCATGGGCTCACCAGCTTGAGTGTGCGGTCGCCGGCTTGAGCCCAAAGATCGCTGGCTTGAGGCCCAAGGTCACCAGCTTGAAGCCAAGGTTGCTGGTTTGAGTAAGGGGTCACTGGCTCAGCTGCAGTACCCCCCACCCCAATCAAGGCACATATGAGAAAGCACTCAATGAACAACTAAAGTGCTGCAACTATGAGTTGATGCTTCTCATCTGTATCCCTTCTTGTCTGTCTCTCTCAGGAAAAAAAAAAAAAAAAAAAGACTTAGAGTTTCCATTGAATGCAGTGTCTAATTCTAATTAAGTACATATTTATCAATTTTTCTTATATTCACAGCCACTAGCCAATTTCCATAAAAGTTACACTTGACTGTTCTCTTGGTTTCAAATTTCCTCTTTAAAATATATAGAAGTCTTTGCTGACATTTTTGGTTAGCAAAGAAAGTGTGCATAACTTTCCAGTGAACAAAGTGTCTTTCGTTTTACCCTTCTTTTACATCCAGACAGCATCCTTCCTGCCTCATGCCCTCTGCAGAGCCAGCCCCTTGTTACTCAGCTCCACAAAGTGTCACTGATTCTAAGAGGGTTTTAACAAAAGAACTGGAACAGGAAGGGTTTTTAAACAGGCTGTGCCTTTCTTTAAATAATTAAAGAAGATGTTATCGGGGAGATCAGGTTTTTATTAGCTCTTCTCAAGTTCTCTGTCACTCGCTTTCATCCAAGGCAGGATTGAAGGTTGGAGTGGATGGTGGACATAGGAAAGTGCCCTAATTTGGATGGAGAGTTGGGGAACACATTGTAGAGTCTGGCCATTCACCACCCGTCTTGATTCTTTGCCAGCAGAATAGAGGGTGGGTTTGAATGGCAGGTTACGGCTCTTTGGAAACAAATTTAGAGAAAATGAATGAACAAAGTAATGAATGAAATAATTGTTGAACCCTGACAATAGCGGGTGTATCGTGGGCAGTGAGGCTTTGAGGAGACTAGCTCCAGGCCTTGGCGAATGCAAAGCAACTAGACTGATGGAAAATAAGCATCAGGAAAAGAATTTCTAAACCAGGGACTTGGGAACACAACTTCCATTCAAACATGTCTTCTAAATCTTGGTCTCAGCAACCTGTTCTCTGCATTTTTACTCTCTTGGTGCAAGGAGCAGGCTGCAAGCCCACTCCACACAGCAGGGTGTCTCACAGCAGCCGTGGGACAATAAGGAGGAAATGGGTTTTCCAGGAAGCAATTTCTCTATCAGCAGAGTAGTTCTGCATTTGCATAGAGGAGAGGTTAGGCTGACAGTTGGAAGGATTCCATCGACTACTTGGAGTCCTAATTTGGATAGCTACAGTGTTCAAAGGACACTATAAAATGCATTTTTTAATGTGGGAAGAAGTGTTGATCCAGAAATTGAGGGCCCCCAGGTCAAAGGAACCGGCTGGAAGTGGACTTGCCTGGAGCCCTTGAGCGGATTCTGTGCTCTCCTTTTCTCTTACTAAATAGAAAATGAGGTCAAATAGTCCATGAAGCAGGGGTTAGAGGCACATTGAAGATTTAATACTAAATATTTATAGTGCCTAGCTCATTACAGGGCTGATGTAGATTCCTATTAAACACATGGCAGTTTGACTTATTTCCTTGATTTACACAAGGATTTAGAAAGCCAGAGGAGTTATTAGTTTGTATCTTGCCATTTTAATGTCTTGTTTCTGGGAGAAAAAAATAAAAGAAAAGGTATCCCTAGAAAAATATCATCTGCTTTCCATAGAATTACACCCTCCTCAAGGAAAACTTCCTTCAGTTCTCCGGACTCCTTCTGGCCTAGCTGCCCAGGTCTGCAGGGGCTCAAGCCGCCGACCATTATCTGGCTTCTACTGTAATTTCTCTGGTGGTTAGGGGTCAGGCACACCCATTTCGGACTAACACAGACGCTGTGGGTTTAGGTCAGTACACTGGAAAAGAAGCAGCCTGGAACAATGGATCCTTTTTGTCTTCTGCCACCCACACCCTGTTGACTCAACCTTCAGAGTTGAGAAAACAGAAGATATTTCTGCCTACGACCTCCAGCAAGCCTTTTAGTCTCTCTGGGCTGCAGTTGCCTCAACTATGAAATGAGGGAGATTGGACTGGATGTTCTCTAAGAACCAAAGCCGTGAATCCCTTTCTGGGGCGGCACCAACTCAAATAATCTGTTCCCTGTCCCTGTCAGTGCACTTGGGTTTGTCAGGCTAAATGTCCTAGTTTTGGGTTCTGAAAATATGGTCATTTTATTTATAAGATTATTTCAGTACTGACATTCTATGCCTCTAGGATTTTAAGTAGGTGATAGCCATAAGTGACTGTTCTCATTACTAGTGTTATGAACTTGGGCAAATCGGTTAACCTCTCTGGGATTCAGGTCCTTATCTGTAAAATTAGGAATAATAAAATCTTCTTTCAAGGCAGGGAGCTGGATTAGATAGATAGAGATCCTTTTGCTAAAGATCATTTGCTAAAGATTTAGCTAAAGATCATTTGCTAAAGACTCCATGACTTGAGGTCCATCTGCTTGAACAAAGGCACAGCTGGACCCCTGGATATTTAAAAGAGGTCTATAGACTGTCCCCCAGATGCTTGAATAGAGGCATCAATGATATCCCTGAGAACAGTGTCCTTTTGCTAAGTAAAAAAGAACCAGGAGCACCATCCTAGGTGCTTATTATGGAGATATATATATATATATATATATATATATATATATATATATATATATATATGTATATAAAGTAAAGCCAGTAGCTGCAGCCACCATCACAGCTGCCTGGCCCATGCAGATTCGCATTTGATTCGGACAGTCGGTAATGAAACAACGGAGCCAAGAACTGGTGGGCCATCATCTTTAATCCTAGCTTGCACCTGGCGGGCACCCACTCATTCAGTGTTCACAAAGCTGCTGACTTATCCGAGTTTCCTAGAATCAAAGGTTCCTAGCTCACCAGACTTATTCACCTCTGTTCCCCATCTCCTTCTCCTGCACAAACTCTGCACAAACTGGCTTCTCCCTCAGCACTCCACCATCTTGGCTGCTTCTCCTGGCCTCCTCCACATGGCCTTTCTCTGCTCGCCTCTCTAATGCTAATCTCAGGAACCGAGAGAACAAGTTCCCGGTCTGCCCCACTTTATAGTAGAGAAATTCAAACCTTTAATCCAATATACAAACAAGGAAGTTTCTGATACAAAGCCACTTATCTGAGGCATAATGGGATTCCTCATGAGAGTGCACCACCCCACATCAAAAAGGATGGGAAAGGCTTAGTCTTAAAACTAAACTTTAGGCTATAATGAATGACCCTGCCTATCCCCCAACACACATTACAAACTATAAGCAAGCAAACATATATGTCATATTTATAAACTTATTTGACCAACAATATATATATTTAGAGAGAGAGAGAGAGAGAGAGAGAGAAAGAAAAAGAGGAGAAGCATCAACTCAGTTTGCATCGAGTTAGTTCGTTGATTGCTTCTTATATGTGCCTTGACCAGAGGGCTCAAGGTGAGCCAGTGATCCCTTGCTCAAGCCAGTGAGTGACCTTGGGCTTCAAACCAGTGATCTTTGAGGCTCAAACAAGTGACCATGGGATCATTTTAATGATCTCACACTCAAGCTGGCAGCCCCATGCTCAAGCTGGTAACCTTTGGGTTTTGAACCAGAGACCTCAACATCCCAGGTTTATGTTCTATCCACTGTGCTACTACCAGTCAGGTGAAAGAGCAATTCTTATAGTGAGATATCAGTGACCTCTGAAGTGAAGCTTCCTGTGCAATCCTTTGGGAATAGAAGCTTTTCTCTATTCCTAGTAATGTCAAAGTATTACCTCTCTTTTTCTCCAGTATTTCTATTATCAAAAAGAATGAGAGACAGAGAGAGAGATCAGGGAGATTCAGTGACTCTATGCTTGGATTCAGTAATAAGTTATATGATGCTGGACAAATCGCATAATTTCTCTGGGCCCAGTTTAGCTCCAAGATGTGATTAGAGGTTCTATGGATTCTCCAATGGTTGTTTTCAGACATCAACAGAATTTCTTGCTCCTTTAAATCACAAGTAAGCAACCATTTTTTCCATTGCCCTTCCAGCCTATCAATGGAGTGAGGTTTTCTGAGACATGGATTTTCCTGTTCATACTTTTATTCATGTCTCCATCCATAGTGTCTAATCTTAGCCCTGTGTCTGGTGCACAACACAAGTCTCTGGTAATTTAGGTTCCTGTTAAAAAAGAAAAGTAATAACGGGATGCTTTGTAAGTATCCCAAGTTGATTTTTCATAGTGTGTGGAATAGAAATTAGGCTGAAAAACTGGTAGCCAGGCAGCCCAGCCAGGAGGAAGCTGTGCTAGTCCTTGCACAAGGCAATGAGAGCTTGGAGTGGCAACCAGCCCTCCTTTTCTTTATGCCTCACACCTCGTTCAACATCAGTCCCCGTGGAGTCTCCGTCCTGAGTGGTTCTCAAATCTGCCTGCTTGTCTGCATCTGTCCAACTTCCAAACATCACCAGGGCTCCCCCAGGTGGCACACCTGCAACAGCCTCCTCACAGGTTCACTGTGTTGAATCTGCCCTCTGCTGGTCCACTTAAAGACAATTATGGACAATTTTGAGCACAGAGTATCAAAATGCTCAAGAGAGGTAAGAAGGTTCACTTTGTAAATATTAAGAGAGAATCACTTTAGAAATAAACACCTTTCAGCTCAAATCTTGTTTCTACCACTTTCTCATTAGGTAACATTGGCAAATTCCTTGATTTCTCTGAACTTTAGTTTCCTCATCTACAAAATAGGTGATGAGAGCAGTGCTCTGACCTCATAAGGTTGTGAGAACTAAATCAATTTATTCATTTTCTTGCTATATGTGTTATCCTCTTATTCTCTGATTTTTGTCAAATTTAACCTAATCTATTTTGCAGTCTTTCTTTAGAGAGAACTCAAATCAACAGCACAAATCTAATCCTGTCACACACCTTAAATTCTCTAATGGCTCCCTGTTGCTCTCAAGACACAGTTTAAACTCCTTTACTTGGGCCTGGAGGTCTGACCCAGTCTCATCCCACATTTGCAGTGGAATGAGGTGGAGGAGAGAGGACATTCCAGGCTGAAACACTTTATGAGAAACTAGAAACCAGGAAGGTAGATTGTAGAGACCTGCAGAGTGGTGGCTAGTGAGCAAATCCTGATCTGCAACTAGACTTCAGAAGTTCAATCTGTCAACAAAGGTTTGCTGCTACCACCTAAGGTCAATAAAAGCCCCAAGTTGGAGCGTGGAAATAGAAGAAACTCAATCAGATAAACAGTTTGCAAAATAGGAAAACATAGTCTCTGAACTAGGAGTGCATTCTGTGGAGATATGTGGATACAAAGTGTTAAACAGGATAAGGATGTCAAGGTCTGGACCATTCTTACATGCTATTCCTGTTAAATGTAGCACAGTATTTTGTAGACACAGATGCAAACAGGATGAGCTTGACAGGAACCCAATAGATAAGTGTAGTCAACTGCAAATAAAAAAAAACAACACGTAATTAACCAAATATTGTATATAAGCAATGGCTGAGCCTTCCTGCAGGGAGATAGAGCTTTGGATGTGAAGGCCCTGTCTCCTTTACTTGCTTCAAGTAAAAATAGAAACAGCTACCTACTGACAACCACAGCTCTGTTCTTGAATAAAACACCCCGACTGACAAACCTCTTAAATAACGAAAGGGAAGGTCCACTTTTACAGAAAAAGTTCCCACCCCAGTCCCTGAATGGCCCATTTATATGCAAATGAGGAATGCAAATTTGCACAGTTTGATAGGTCCAAATAGCACTGTCCTGATTGGTCAGAGCTATACATTCTGATCATCCTTATGGAGCAACTCTGTTTGGTCAGCAAAGATGCAAATGAAGGTACAATTGTATAGTTCCAATTGCATGGGGCAGGTCTTAGCCCATTGGCTGAAAGATGATTCCAGGGAGTCTTTTATAAGAGTGAGTTCAGGTGGCAGGAACACAGTGTAGGAGACTGGTAGTTCAGTCTGTGGCTTTCTCCTGAGATGAAGAGTGTGTGAGAAGTTCCTGTCAGCAGTGACTGCTGGACTCTGATTATGCATTTGAGCCCAGTTAACCGCTAGGACTCTTTCTTGGCAGTTATATTACTTCTTGAGGTTAACAATACTGTAGTCTCACTGCTTATTAGCTACATGACCTTGGGCTGGTTACTAAACTTGTCTCTATCTTGGTTTTCCCACTTGTCAAATTTTATTTTCATTTATTTATTTATTTTCCCCTCTTGTTTAATTTTAAAAGACTGCTCCTACGTCAGGAGGTCATGGGAAGATTAAATGAGCTAGTATATAAAGCGTTTAGAATAGTTTAATGCAGACAGCGAAAACTCAAGAAATGCTCATTCTTACTTAAGGTAAGAATAAAGGTATACGGTGCAGATTTTGTAGGATCTCAAAGGCAGACAGAGGAGTCTGACTGGGCTCGGTCAGGCTAAGGTCAGTAGTGAGCAGGATAAAGTTCAGGTTGTAAAATCTGAGCCTGGCTGCCCAGCTGGAAAGCTGCTGCTGGCTTTAGGGTAGTGGATGAGAATACCAGGTCAGATCATGGGTAAAACATTGCTTTTGAGATACTTTATGCCAGCATTCTTTAGAATACTAGGTCCAGAAAACACTCCATGAGTAACATTTGTTTATCTAAATTTAAAAAATGCCACTTATTTCCCAGTTTGGAAGGTCACAATGTCCATTACCAGATTAAAGTCATCTAGAAACCCTGCAGTAAACAAACATTTACAATTTGATAAATCTAGTACTTCTAAGATAGTTTGATCCAGGACACTCCTCCTCCTCATCCCCCAGCAATAACATAGATTGTCTTGAAGAAGAACCGGTGTGCGGTTAGACCCTCTTTGGAATACACTGCCCTGAAGTAACACCAGCGACCTGGATAAACAGTGCTGAAGAGAGGAGAACACACACATTCACAGCAGCACAATGTTACTATTTTTCTTTCCTCTCTTCTCTAGTGGATTAAAGTAGTGGGGAGCCCAGGAGGATATCTTAAAATTAAATGCAGATTTTCTTTTCCTTGCCTGGTGTGGATGTTGTTGCCTCTCTCAACCTCCTTCCTGCATACTTCTTTCTCCAATAGCATTCGTCTGCCCTAGAGAGAGCCATCTGGATATTAATGTTGCAATATCAACTATTTCAAGGGATTCCTTTTGGAATTCATTCTCGTTTGCACTGCTTTTGCTTGAGTCTCCCTGTATTAGAAAATCAGCTGATTTCTCTAAGTGGTTTCTTTGGGGTAGTATCATTATTACAGTTTCGCCTTTCCTCCGGAATTAAGGCTATTTTCCCCCTCAAGGACTTCTTGGCATTTCCGTGAGGTTTATTATTCTCTTGTGCTTGAAGTGCGTGGCATCCTGTTTGCACTGCAAACAGTAAAATAAAATCCCACCTCCACATCACTAAGGAGCTGCAGGGTCATTTCTGCTGAAGGAATCCCATCTGTTCTGGGTCAGCATCTGGACCCAGGAGACATGTTGGGACTGGAAAGGGAAATCAGACCAGCAGAGGCAACGCTGACCTTTAGGCTCATGTTTGAGTTGTATAGGGGAATAAATGTCAGTAAGAACAATGAAGACCGAGATAATAAGGTTATATTAACCACTGAGTTCCATGAACTTGGAAAGGATACCTGATCCCACTTCTCTAAGTCTTTTTTTTTTAAAGACTTTATTTATTCATTTTAGAGAGAAGAGAGAGAGAGAAAGGGGAAGAAGCAGGAAGCATCAAATCCCACATGTGCCTTGACCAGGCAAGCCCAGGGTTTTGAGCTGGTGACCACAGTGTTCCAGGTCAACGCTTTATCCACTGCGCCACCACAGGTCAGGCAACTTCTTCTCAGTCTTATCAAGTCACTCTCATTGAAAACGTCCTCCAGAAGATTCTCCTGAAAATTCTGTTAACTCCTGTGACTGAGCAGCCAGGAGCAACTTAAAGAGCAGACTCCACAATTGGTGAGTTTGGTTTTCATTAGTCTTGGACCTTCAGACATGGTCTGTTCTCTTCATCTCCTCCTGAAACCACCCTCAGCAGAATGGTACTACTAACATACTTCTGTTAAGAAGTACACACAAAAAAGAGGGAGGAATTTCAGGTTGTACAGAAAGATCAATGATTGTCCGTGGCTTTGGAAACAGTTTGCTATTCACAGCTTACCTCATATAGGTACCTTACTCACTTTCAAATCTCTCTCATGCAATGTCAACATGATTGGCCTGTTTTTTTGGGCAAATCAGGCCCTTTATGGTTGATATTCAGGTAACGAACCCAGTTCCAGGTCAAAACTGCATGTATTCAAGCCACTAACTTCTGAAATGTTTTGCAGCCCTCCTGATAAGCCTCACCTAATAGAGTCCAATCCCACACCAAGCTCTAAAACAGGCTTCTCCTTCCAGCTGTGACTGCAATTCTGTAGCTTGTTTTGTAGTGATTGACATAGTTTTCTGTCCTTAAGCCTCTCCTTTCCCTTCTTGGCCAGATAACAAGGCTTTATCCTAAGAGACTGAGAAGTAACTGGAGAAACACTTTAAAGGAGGCTAATCTCTGGAATTTAGGTGGGTGGGTTTTAGTGCTGAAATAATTTTGTTATATAAAAACAAAGTTGAGTTAGTCTTATTTTGTTATCAAAGTTGGTGAGCCAGTGAATTTATCATGTTGTTTCTTGTTGATATCTTTTCCCTTTTTGATGGAGACAGTAACTGAATCAGCTTTATATCCGAGAAACTAGTCCAGTACTCGACAATAGATGGTGTTTGATAGGTGATTATTTTGAACAAATTTTCCACTTCGATAATAATTCCTTAGTGTGACTGATTAGTCTCTACTTGATTATTCTCAGCAAAAGGCATGCTTCTGAACTCACAGTCCAGCCCATTCCACTAATAAACATTATAAATTTTGTAGGAGATTTTTCTTGCATAAAGTTGAAACCTGTTTTTTTTATTTTTATTTTTATTTTATTCATTTTAGAGAGGAGACACAGAGTGAGAGAGAGAGAGAGAGAGAGAGAGAGAGAAAGGGGGGAGGAGCTGGAAGCATCAACTCCCATATGTGCCTTGACCAGACCAGTGCAGGGTTTTGAACTGGCGACCTCAGTGTTCCCAGGTCGACACTTTATCCACTGCGCCACCACAGGTCAGGCGAAACCTGTTTTTTTTTATAACTTTCAAATATTCTTCCTACTTCACCGTTTGGGGTCACAAGTACAAGTCTAATACATCTTCCTATGTGATATTTGGCTTTCTTTTCTTTTTTTTTTTTTTAAGATTTCATTTATTGAATTTAGAGAGAGGAGAGGGAGAGAGATAAAGGATGAGAGGGCGGCGTTGGGCAGGGGAACATCCCTTTACTTCTCGTATGTGTCATGAACGGGCAAGACTGGGCTCTGGAACCTGCTACCTCAGCATTATAGGTTGACACTTTATCCACTGCGCCACCACAGGTCAGGCCAATATTTGGTTTCCTAAGTCTCTTCTTCTTCATGTTAAACTTTTTAAGAAATTATTTGAGAGAGAGAAAAAGAGAGAGACAGGAAGGCAGAGAGAAGAGAAGCATCAACTCATAGTTACTTCATTTTAGTTGTTCATTGATAGCTTCTCATATGTACCTTAAGTGGGGAGCTCAAGTCAGCGACCTTGGGCTCAAGCCAGCGACCTTGGACTTTAAGCCAACGACGTTTGGATTCAAGCCAGCGACCACAGGATCATGCTGATGATCCCACATTCAAACTGGCAACCTCAGGGTTTGAAACTGGGGACCTCAGCATCCTAAATTGATGCTTTATTCACTGTACCACTACTCGTCAGGCTCACGTTAAACATTTCTAACTCCAGGACTTTTCTTTTAGCTGATAAGTTCTTCTAATGCTTATTGCCCTGGTGACTCTCTTTAAATATTTCTTCATGTTAATGAGCATATGTCAGAGAACTCTTCTTTGGAACCACTCATGTTCATTACTAACCTTTGTAAGGTGAGCTCCAAGAATTGCCCTCCAGTCTTTGCAGGACACAGTTGCCTCCCTTGCCACATGATGCTTTTTCCACTGACGCCCCCCCTCCCCCATGGCACTTAGATTTTTCAGAAGATGCCACAACAGACTGCAGATTTTCAGGAATGTAGCCCTGGGGAGACATAGGACAGTGCAGTCCAGTTTAGTGAAAGTACAATGGAGAAGTACCTGGAAATTTAAAAGGTTGGCGGAAAGGCCAAGCACCTTTGGGAGTTTTAGTTAAGTAGAGAAGTGGGGAAAGGGGAAGGACCCTGAAATGCTGATGGACAAACTGAGAACACAAGGGCCAGAGCGATTACTAAAAGGGGGTTATTGATAGGAAGGGCATGGGAGCGGCAGGGAAGGGAGGGGCCATATCCTTCCGCCAGCTCCCAGTTCTTCCCCAGTCGGCCCATGGTCTAGTGCTTAAAAATTCTTTGAAATGGCAGCTTCTGAACTTAATCTAAGACTAAAAGTACTGAATTTAGCGATCAAAGAAAAATCATTCTACTTAAATTTTATTTTAACATACGTGTGTGTGTGTGTGTGTGTGTGTGTGTGTGTGACAGAGACAGAGAGAAACAGAGAGAGGGACAGACAGGAAGAGAGAGAGATGAGAAGCATCAATTCTTTGTTGCAGCACCTTAGGTTATTCAATGATTGCTTTCTAATATGTGCTGGAGGCTTCAGCAGAGAGAGTGACCCTTTGCTCAAGCCAGCGATCTTGGGCTCAAGCTGCTGAGCCTTGCTCAAACCAAATGAGCCTGCACTCAAGATGGGCAACCTGGGGGTTTGAACCTGCATCCTCAGTGTTCCAGTCCAATGCTCTATCCACTGCGCCACCGCTTGGTAAGACTTGGTCTGTTCTATGAATTTTGCATCAAATGTGTTTTACATTTGCACTCACACAGAATAAAAATGGCAAATTAAAGAGATAATGTTAGATGTTTTATTCTAATGTGAGCCTATTATGCAAATTTAGTAGTTAGGCAAATTTAGTCTTCAATTTAATTAAACTAGACGAGAATTTTCACTAAGAAAAAACTGAAATACAAATAATGGTTTTCACATCTGTATTTCTTTTCTTAGTCAGTTGGTAGGATACTGTACTGTGGATTTGGTTTCTTTCCTTCAAGAGAAAGCTGCCAGGCTGTCATTCCCCACTTAAAGCACACTTCCTTTTCCTTTCTCTAAAAAATGTTTTTTCCTTCAGAAAAATCTCCCCGGAAGTGATTATCAGAATCAGCATTCCATATATAGATTCTTTTTTAAATTTATTCCTTTTAGAGAGGGGAGAGACAGAGAGAGAGAGACATAGAGAGAGAGACATAGAGAGAGAGAAGAAGGAGGGGCAGAAAACATCAACTCCCATATGTATACTTTGACCAGGCAAGCCCAGGGCTTTGAACCAGTGACCTCAGCATTCCAGGTCAATGATTTAGCCACTGAGCCACCACTGGTCAGGCCAGCATTCCATATATAGATGAGCTTCTTGGAGATCAAGGTATTCAACCCTGGTCTCATTGCAGATGAAAGAACCAAAGAGGTTGCTGATTTGCCTAGAGTCACACAGCTGGTTGCTGGTCACTGCTGGTCCTTTAGAGAATGCTCTACTGTCAGGGACAGTTTGATTCCTATCCTCCTGTCTATTCTTCTTTTCTCTTTCTTCATGTTTTTTTTTCTTTTTTAGTTGAGAGACAGGAAATAAAAAATTAGGAGCAAATTGAGAGTGATACAGAAGGCCATAAAGTGGAGTAGTAAGCACTCCTGCTAGACTGAAGTTCAAATTCTGGTTTTGACCTTTACTAGCTGTGGAATCCTGAGCAAATTATTTAAACTCCTTGAGCTTGTGGTTAAATGAAGACCAAAAGAGAGCTAACGATTGACCTGTGGTGGCACAGTCGATAAAGCTTCAACCTAGAATGCTGAGGTCATTGGTTTGAAACCCTGGGTTTGCCTGGTCAAGGCCCATGTGGGAGTTGATGCTTCCTGTTCCTCCCCTTCTCTCTCTCTCTCCTCTCTAAAATAAATAAATAAAATCTTTAAAAAAAATAGAAAGCTAACATTATTAGCTTTTATAAAAACGAGAAAGGATAATGCATGTCAAGGCCTTATATAGTGGTTAGAAATTAGTAGATAGCAGCTACTTTTTAATAAACAAAATATGTATGGTCAGAGTCATGCCGATATTTACTCTCCGTGCATAGAGCATAGGGCATTTAATTCTTTATCAAGACTGCACATTTCAAATGTACAGTTTTAGGTCTACGGGAAAGAGCTTCCAATTGTGTGGGGTTCTTTTTGGGTGAATGGCTCTTTGGGTAAGTGCCCTACTTACCTATCTGTTCCCTTCTCTATTTTGAAACTCAGTGGATTGAGAGCCACAGAGAACCAGGGAAGGAGGAGAGCATATCTCACCCTGAAGCTGAGATATGCATGTTATACAGTGTGTCCGGGAGGAACAGGTGACTCTCTGAGGAGGTCCGGGGAGTTTATAGAAGAGGTACCATTTGAATTGAGCCTTGATCTAGTTAGTTGCTGGGCAGAACTAGAGCAGGGGTAGGTGCCTGAGGGGGAGATCCACACAGAGACAATATCGCATGCATGGACAAGGACTCTTGGAAGAGACTGGAAATATGCCAGTGGACTAATTACTTTTTGTAAGGTATTTTCTCCGCCGAGAAAGAAGAAAATCAGCGTAGTTATTAAGTATTAATTATTGAGGCTTTGTTTGGTACAGAGTGTTTCTCGGATGGGACTCACTGGCATGGGAGATGAATGCCAGGAATCTTGCACTGGGGAACGCATGGCGCCAGATTTTAAAAGGGGCCCTCCCAGGGTCTTCTAGCTAATATAACGTAGTGAAATCTCACTGGCTGACGGACAGTCACTTTTCTCCCAAAGGTTTCTGGGAAGTGTAGTTTCTGTGCACCTGGCCATGTGGGTGATCCATGACAAAGACTGGAGCTCTGATTTCCCACTTGACCACCCCATTGCTAACCACCCTACATCCCAGCCTTTTTGGTTAAATAGAAATGGGGCGCCGTTTATCTGTCTGTCTGCTTCCTGCTGATTAGGGGTGTTGTGGGGAGGGGGGGTTGGCTGGTGGTGGCTTTGAGGGGTGTCAGGAGGAATATCTGTTTGGCCGTGAGTTGAGAAACTTCGCAAATGTGCTTCTGTAAGAATTTAAAAAAGAAACACATATGAGTTATATATTGATAATTAGAAGAGGACTTAGGATAGGGGCAGCCTAGGTGAGAATGGGTAGCTGCCATTAGGAGCTAAGTAGGTTGTAGGAGGAGAGATTTTTGTTTGTAGACGGTTGAGGAGATTGAAGCTTCTTTCATCAGGCCAGTCCTACTGAACAGCATTGCTCCCTGGTTCAGTTCACTCCAGTGGCAGGTTCCTGGTGGGAGGGGCAGGATGCAGAAGGAGAATCTGCAGGGCCCAATGTCTTGGTCAGCCGCAGACGAGTAGGGCCCAGTGGTTCCAAACTGCCAGCAGTCCTGCATGAAGTAAGCTTGAGGCAAGAGACATGGTTAGAAATGAGGGTAGCATTGATTATGGGGGAGCCCTTGGTAGTAAGGAATGGCAGGAGTAAGTGGGAAGATGTTGTCAGCTGGATAGTGGCTCCGACACTGTGTAGAATGTCTCGACCCAGAAGGGGTACAGGGCACGATGGCATAACTAAGAAAAGGTGCAAATAAAAAGGAATTCCATCCAAACTGCATGTCAGGGGTAGTGTACAAAGAGGAGAAGGGGTCCCATCAACCCCCCTAACCGAGACCTGTGAAGGAATTAGAGGTCTAGAGTGTGGTGGCAAAACAGAGAAGGTAGCCCCCATGTCCACAGAAATGAAATGGACTTACTCGCCACCTGTAGCTTCACCTGTGACTCAGAGAGAGTGAGGGGGGGTCTCCGAGTTCGGGCTGTGTCAGCTGTCCATGAGGCCTAGGAATTCAAATGATGGGTTTACTTCGTTAGCTTGGCCTCCCATCTGAGCGGCCTGTCCTCCACGCTGAGATGCCAAAGATGTGCCTGCTGTCCAGAGGGGGCAATCACTCCGCCAGTGACCAGGCTTCTTGCACTTAAAACAAGGCTTAGTAGGTAGCCTTGGGCAGGGGCATTGTTGAGACCAATGAGCCTCCTTGCCACACTTAAAGCAAGCTCCCGGTGGGTATCCTGTTTGCGGCCCAGACTTAGGTTGAGCACTTCCTGTGCTTTGCCCCTGTTGCTCTGGCCTAAGGGCTGCCACAATAGCTTGAGTTTGGAGTGCTACCTTCTGTTGCATGCGGGCCTGGCGAAAAGCCTCGGCCTGTTCCTCTTGACCACTAAAAACCTTAAATGCCATGTTCATCAGGTCTCAGATAGGGGTTTGTGGGCCCTCCTCTGCCTTCTTAAGTTTCTTCTGAATGTCTGGGGCCGATTGGGAAATAAAGTGAGTAGCTAATACAGTGGCCCCGGCACTGGAAGTAGGGTCTAAACGAGTATGGAGGACCATAGCGTCAGTGAGGCAATTTAAGAAGAGAGCCGGATTTTCCTCAGGTCCTTGAGTAATTTCCCTTAATTTGTCATTGTTAACTACTTTTTGTGCTGCATCCTGCATGCCAGCTATAAGACATTCAACCATCTGATCACGTCGTCTCCTACCTGGTTGTTCCTCCTGGTAATCCCAGTTGGGGTCCATGTCAGGGACCTCCTCTGGGCCCACCAGCATTTGAGCATTAGAGGTGTGGACCTTATCTGCATGAGCTCATGCTGCTGTCTGGATCCGGTCTCGTTTGTTGGGGGTGAGGGTAGAAGACATAATAATATAGAGATCATGCCAAGTAAGGTCATATACCTGACTGAGTGAGATATTGGAATTCCTTGGTATAGTTGGTAGGATTAGAAGAATAGGAGCCCAAACGCTTTTCAATTGCAGACAGATCAGAGAGGGAGAAAGGCACATGAACCCTAACGAGCCCTTCCGTCCCGGCCACCTCGCAGAGAGGGCACAGGAGGTCGGCTCCCTCTTGTGGCCTGGAGTGGAATCGGGTGTGAGTGCTAACAGGGGAGGAGCAAAAGGGATCAGTGTTTGCAGGCGGAAGAGAAACAGGATTTAGCAAAGAGACGAGATGGGACCAAGGGAATGGTGCAGAAGGAGAACAAAGTTCCTTAGGGGAGTCAGCAAAGGAAGAAAGATCTGGAGTGGAGAGTTTGGCTGAGGTTTCCCTGGCCAAAAGGACCTGCATTGTAGAGCAGCCAGTGCAGAGATTAGGACGAGAATGCAACTGAAGAAACCCCTGTATATAAGGAATCTCTGTCCATTTTCCAACTTCTTGGCAATAGTTCTGTAAACCAATAATGATGTTAAAATCGAAACTTCCTTCCTGAGGTCACCTGGTCCAGTTATCGAGTGGGTATTGTGGCCAGGCTACGCTGCAGAAGAAAATTAGTTTCTTCCTTTTTAGGGAGGGATCAATGTTTGGGAGGTTTTGGATAAGGCGCCCCAGGGGTGTTTTAGAGTCAGGTTTGGATTCCTTTGCCCCCATGGTCACCCCTCAGTTCTCGCAGAATGGTCAAGAGATGAGTACTGGTGTCCCAAAACTCAGACTCTGGCCACGGACCAGATAGGGAAAGTGGGTATATGCTTGGACGTCTCCAGGGCACACATGAATTCAGACGGAAAAGGCTTCCCTGACGTAGCTACGGTTTTTGGACAGGGAGCCTCGGCAGAAAGAACCTGAGGTGGGTTTGGAAGCAGGGAGCTTACCACACCGTGCACAGAGGTGGAAGGTCGGTCGGATATCCTGGGTCCTCGTTCTTCCTCAGAGGGGACGGGAAAAGAGGAGCAGTCCGTTGTGGACTTCAAACTCCTCCCAGGTTTTCGGCACCAAAAATGTAAGGTATTTTCCCCGCTGAGAAAGAAGGAAATCAGCGTAGTTATTAAGTATTAATTATTGAGGCTTTATTTGGTACAGAGCGTTTCTCAGATGGGACTCACTGGCATGGGAGATGAATGCCAGAAATCTCGCACTGGGAACGCATGGCGCCAGATTTTAAAAGGGGCTCTCCCAGGGTCTTCTAGGTAATGTGACGTACTGAAATATCACTGGCTGATGGACAGTCGCTTTTCTCCCAAAGGTTCATGGGAAGTGTAGTTTCCGCGTGCCTGGCCATGTGGGCGATCCCAGACAAAGACTGGGGTTCTGATTTCCCACCTGACCACCCCATTGCTAACCACCCTACACTTCTGAGATCTTTTTTTTTTTTTTTTTATGGCAGAGACAGAGAGAGTCAGAGAGAGGGACAGATAGGGACAGACAGATAAGAAGGGAGAGAAATTAGAAACATCAATTTTTGTTGTGGTTCCTTATTTGTTCATTGATTGATTTCTCATGTGTGCCTTAGCCAGGGACTACAGCAGACCGAATAACCCCTTGCTCGAGCCAGCGACCTTGTGCTCAAGCTGATGAGCCTTGCTCAAACCAGATGGGCCCGCACTCAAGCTGGTGACCTCGAGGTCTCAAACCTGTGTCCTCCACATCCCAGTCCGATGCTCTATCCACTGCGCCACTGCCTGGTCAGGCTTTCGGAATTTTTAAGTACACAGTTTTTCTTTCAAAGATACAGTATAGGGGAAATTACCAATATCCACAGAGAAAATAGATTCTTATTGTGTTTTGTTTTGATATTGCCCTAAAAGTCTGAGTGCACGTGGAGATATGAAAGGTGACCTTGGGGGTTGAAGAAAGCTGTTTTTATGTACACAAGAGTATGTGGAACCTGACCAGGTGGTGGTGCAGTGGATAGAATGTCAGACTGGGATGCGGAGGACCCAGGTTTGAGACCCCAAGGTTGCCAGCTTGAGCACGGGTTCATCTGGTTTGAGCAAAAGCTCACCAGCTTGGACCCAAGGTCACTGGCTCCAGCAAGGGGTTGCTCGGTTTCCTGAAGGCCCATGGTCAAGGCACATGTGAGAAAGCAATCAATGAACAACTAAGGTGTCGCAACAAAAAATTGCTAATTGATACTTCTCATCTTTCTCCATTCCTGTCTGTCTTTCCCTATCTATCCCTCTCTCTGACTCTCTCTCTGTCCCTGTAAAAAAATAAAAAAGAGTATGTGGAAACACCTATGTGCATACACATGTCGATTTCCATGCACTGAGACAATTGTCCTTTGTGGCTGGTTTGGAAATAATCCTGCTCCTGATCTTGCAAAATTCACATTTGTACTGATTGTGGTGATCACAGACTTTTAGACCACAGAGATGACATAATGCAAAAACCTTATTTTATGGGCAATGAGCCTGAGGCCCAGAGAGTGCCTTGCTTAGCATTACTACATTGCTCAGTTAGTTAGTGGGAGAACCAGAATGAGAGTTTAGGAGTTGATGTAGGCTGAGTGTGTATCCCCAAAATTCGTATATTACATCTTTAAAGACTCTATCTCCAAATACAGTCACATTTGAGATACTGGGGATTAATATTATATTGAAATACTAATCCCCAGTATCTCAAATGTGACTGTATTTGGAGATAGAGTCTTTAAAGATGTAATTAAGTTAAAATGAAGTCATTAGAATGACCCCTAGTTTAGTCTGACTGATGTCTTTATAAGAAGAGGAGATTGGGCACTGATGCCTACAGAGGGAATACTATGTGAAGACAAGGGAAAAGACGGCCATCTGCAAGCCAAGTGCAGAGGTCTCAGAAGGCATCAACGTTCTGATATCTTGATCTTGGCCTTCTAGCCTCCAAAATTCTGAGAAAATAATTTTTTGTTGTTTAAGTCACTCAGTCTGTGGTCGGTTATTACGGTGGCCCTAGCAAATTACCTCAACGTTCCTCACCGTAGGAACCATGTTCTGTCACTCACTGCCTCCACAGGTGAGCAGGGTGAGCTGTATGCCAGGCTGGAGTTTCTGCAAGTCCCCAGCTGCTGAGGGAAGGCGGGGCTTGTGCTGGCTCAGGGCAAGGCCTCTAAGACCAGGGCACCTACCCAGCTCTGGACTCCTCTTGGAATGAGTATTATCTCAGGCTGCACCCACACAATTTACAACTTCACCCAATGAATTCATTTTCATCCACAAGACTCAGAAGAAGTTTCATTAACATCAACTCAGTGAAGAGTTGATGCCAATGGTATTTTGTAATTTATGATGATGACGATGACTTAATTTGTATATAGTGACTATCAATAAATGTTACTGTTTTATTGGAGTGTCTTGACTGCAGTGTTATTGTGGGCAAAGGCTATAACAATGTACTCATTTTTGTATACTTTGCTCTTGATTTAAAAAAAAAACAAACAAAAATCCTCATTAGATCACGAGAAGAAAAATTATCAGCAATAATCCAAACAAACAGTGCCCCTGTTCTGGAATCGGAACAGTCATTAATTGTCAACTCCCCATTGACATACTGCCATCTGGTGGATTGGGGCCTGTGGCTCCTCTTTCCTAGTCTGCTTTTGCCTGTGTCTTGACATATGTTTGTTTTTGCATCCTGCTGATTTTCCTGACAGCTGTCCAAATCCAGGGGCGAAAACAATTCAGGTCCAACTTTTTGCAAATTATTGCAGGGGGTGAAAATTGTCCTTGATTTCCTCCTGCTTTGCCTTTAAATGATGCTAGCTAGCAGTCTGGTATTTCCCCTCCTCTGGATGAAATCTTCAACTCCACTCAGCAAATAATCTCTCTCATTCCCCTCAATTCCTTTTATTTGTATAGAGTGCCGTTTAGAAATTGCTTCTGAAACTATGTACTCTCTCATTTGGTTCTCAAACAAACTTTTGGAGTAGGTTGGTCTGGAATATTAACCTCATTCAACAAAAGGTTGCTGCATATTGGTTGTACTCATACTGGGAACTAGGGATACAAAGATGGAAAGGCCAGGGCAATCTCAGTCCTCTAGGTACACAGGCCCAGTGCCTGCAGCCCACAATACTTTTAGGGACTGTTACAAGTTCAGAAATAAGAAGCAAACCAATGAATTGCCAAAGTAGTAATTAGTAAAAGCTTGGTGCACACCCCCCCTCCCAAAAAAAGACATTTTGCAAACCAGAGCACTCAAATCAAAACATGGAATAAGGCTCTAAGGCCGTGATGGCGAACCTATGACACGCGTGTCAGCACTGACACACATAGCCATTTTCGATGATGCACGGCCGCATACCAGAGAAGTATGGGGCCTTATGCCGAGAAGGATGTTTCATCCTCGGCTCCTGCACGGCCAGGTGCAGTAGCGGAGGATAAAACATTTGCTGTAGTGTAGACACTCTGTGCCGGAGGTCTGTAAGCAAAAACAACAGAACTCTGGCACAGAGCGTCTAGTTCTGGGACTTCCGGTTAGGCCATTTTTCTCCAAGTGACACACCACCCGAGTTATGCTTGGTTTTTTGGTGAATTTTGACACACCAGGCTCAAACGATTGCCAATCACTCAAAGGTATATTGTTAAAAGTAGCTTATATAGTGAGAAAGTAGTGACTGCTTATTCTTAAAGCAGTGATTGGTTACAAGATTCTAATTTACTTAAATGATAGGGAATTGGACAGTGCTTACCTCATATCAACCTTGGGAAACTATTTAAATTTTGCTTATGATTGTCAGAGGTATAAGCAGAAAATGACCCAGGTCAAGTTAGCTTTGCAAAATTAGCTAAATGAAGCTTCCTTGTATGACTAAGCTGGCTTTGTCTGCTCAGGGAATTTTCAGGTTTGGTCTTTGTTTTTTATTTTAGCAAGACTCTAAAGAAAATACTTTAATTTCTTTAAAATCAGAAGAGAAAATGAACTCTTAGATGGAAGAAAAAGCTTTACCCTCTAATATTAATATAGTCATCTTTATGCCAATGCAAATTTTTAATATAATTTTAATATTTTTAAATACATATAATTTTTAATATTTTTTATAGAAGAAGTCCACTAATGCAAACTTGCCTAGAAACTACAGCAATCCTAATGCAGTCTTGTAGAAAGATGGGAATAAAATTAAACAGTCATTTGTGCAAATAAAAGTAATATGGATAAGGATTTTAGTTTGTGTCTCAAAGGGGTTGAAACATGTTTGACTGAACCCATCAGGAAAACCAGCCAGTACGTTGTGTGTGGGCTTAGGAAACTCCTGGGAAAGAGCTATAACTGTGGCCAGTGTTAGGGTTCAAATGTGCTGAAAATATCTGTTGATCTGGTTGTGAGGCCCTACAGAGGTTCAGAACTCTAGGGACAGAATGCAGGGGAGTTGTAAGGAATTTCCTGGGAGAGACATCCTAAGAAAGAAGAAAATAGCCACAATGTGCTCGACCCCACAAGAAAGTCCCACTTACCCTCCTGATGGGAGAAATGACTGGGTGCCTGTCATATGGGTTTATTACCTCCCAGTTCTATAAAAAGTATTAAAGTGACCAGTTTACTAGTGAACACCTGTGAGATCCTGTTAGAAGCATTATGGAGAGTAGAACTTTGTAGGCAGGGCTGACATCTTATTGAGTATAAAGTGATATCTCATTGTGGTTTTAATTTCTATTTCCTTGATAATTAATGATGTCGCACATCTTCCCATGTCTTACTTGTGTATCTTCCTTGGAGAAATGTCTAGTTAGATCCTTTGCCTATGTTTTTAATGTTTTTTAATTTCAGCTTATTGGAGGTATGCTAGCATAATTATAAGATATTTAAAGTATACATTTTAAATATGATTTGATACACAAATACCTTGCAAAAGGATTCTCCCCATCCAGTTAATTAACATACGTATTAACTTCTATACATATGGTGAGAACATTTAAATTCTATTCTCTTGGCAAATTTCAATTACACAATAAATTGTTGTCAACTATACTCACTATGTTATGTATTAGATCTTCACACCTTATCATCTATATACCTGGAGGTTTGTACTCTTTTATCAACATCTCCCTCTTTTCCCACCTGCCAGATCCCGACAAATACTCTCTACGTTCTTTTTCAATGAGTTCATCTTTTTTTTTCTTTAAGATTCCACATATAAGTGATACTGAGAAGTATTTGTCTTTGTCTGGCTTATTTCAGTTAGTATAATGCGCTCAGAATCCATTCATCTTGTAGCAAACAGCAGTACTCCCTTCTTTCTCAGGGTTGAATATTATTCCACTCTATGTATTATTCAAGCAAGAGAAAGAAGGATATCTTGTTGTTTGCAACATGTATGTATGTATGTACCTCACATCTTTTCTATCTGATTATCTGATTGTTATTTCCATACCTTGGCTGTTGAAAATAATGCTACAAAGAACATGGGAGTACAGCTATCATTTTAAAATTCTATTTTCATTTCCTTTGGAAATATACCAAGAAGTAAGATCACCAGATCTTATGATTGCTTGAGCATATGCCTGACCAAAATATAGATATATTTTTATCTTTTTAAAGGACCCCATACATTTTTTTTATAGTGGCTGCACCAATTTACAGTCCCACTAACAGTACACAAGCATTTCCTTTTCTCCACATCTTTGCCAACCCTTGTTATTCTTGTCTTTTTGATGACAACCATTCTTACTGGTGTGAGGTAATATCTCAATCTTGTTTGCCCAATGTGTTTTTATTTGCATTCCCTGATGATTAGTAATGTTGATAATTAGTTTACATATAACTGTTGGCTGTTTGTATGTCTTCTTTGGAAAAAAATGTTTATTCAGTTCTATTGCCCTTTTTAAAATTGGTGTGTTTTTTTTTTGTTATTAAGTTGTATATATTTTTGGATATTAACTCCTTATCAGATATGTGCTTTGAAAATATCTTCTGCCATCCCCTGGGTTGCCTTTTAATTCTGGAGATGATTTCCTTTGCTGTGCAGATGTTTTTTAGTTTGTGTAGTCCCATTTGTTTATCTTCATTTTTGTTGTCTTTGCTTTTGCTGTCAAATCCAAAAATCATTGCCAAAACTGATGTCAAGAGACTTACAACTTATGTTTTTGTTTAGGAGTTTCACGATTACAGGTTTAAAATTCAAGTCTTAAATCCATGTTGAATTTGCTTTTGTGTATGGTGCAAAATAGGGGTCCATTTTTATTCTTTTGCATGAGGCTGTTCAGTTTCCCCAACACCAGTTATTGAAAAAATTATCCTTTCCCTGCAGTGTAGTCTCGACCCCTTTGTCATAAATAAATTGACCATATGTGCCAGAACTTATTTTTGTGTTGCTATTCTGTTCCATTGATCTATGTGTCCATTTTTATGCCAATATCATCTTGTTTTGTTTACTATAGCTTTTTTTTAAATATATATTTTATTATTATTAATTCTAATGGGGTGACACCAATAAATCAGGGTACATATGTACAATGAAAACATCTCCAGGTTATCTTATCATTCAATTGTGTTGCATACCCATCACCAAAAGTCAAATTGTCCTCTGTCACCTTCAATCTGGTTTTCCCTGTGTCCCTCCCCTCCTCCCTATCCCACTCTTCCCTCCCTCCCCCCATCCCATAACCACCACTCTCTTGTCCATGTCTCATATTCTCACTTTTATGTCCCACCTATGTATGGAATCATGCTGTTCTCAGTTTTTCTTTTTTTCTGATTTACTTATTTCACTCCGTATAATGTTATCAAGGTACATCCATTTTGTTATAAATGATCCGATGCCATCGTTTCTTATGACTGAGTAGTATTCCATATTATATATGTACCATAGCTTTTTAATCCACTCGTCTTCTGACGGACACTTGGGCTGGTTCCAGATCTTCGCTATTGTGAACAATGCTGCCACGAACATGGGGGTGCATTTCTTCTTTTCAAACAGTGCTATGGTGTTCTTGGGGTATATTCCTAAAAGTGGGATAGCTGGGTCAAAAGGCAGTTCGATTTTTAATTTTCTGAGGAATCTCCAAACTGTTTTCCACAGTGGTTGCACCAGTCTGCATTCCCACCAGCAATGCAGAAGGGTTCCCTTTTCTCCACATCCTCGCCAGCACTTATTCTGTGTTGTTTTGCTGATGAGTGCCATTCTGACTGGTGTGAGGTGATATCTCATTGTGGTTTTAAATTGCATTTCTCTAATGATTAGTGATGTTGAGCATTTTTTCATATGCCTATTGGTCATCTGTATGTCCTCTTTGGAGAAATTTCTATTCATTTCTTTTGCCCATTTTTTGATTGGGTTGTTTGTCTTCCTGGTGTTGAGTTTTATAAGTTCTTTATAAATTTTAGTTATTAACCCCTTATCAGATGTGCTGTCGAATATGTTCTCCCATTGTGTGGTTTGTCTTTTTATTCTGTTCCTATTGTCTTTAGCTGTGCAAAAACTTTTTAGTTTGATATAGTCCCATTTGTTTATCTTGCCTTTTATTTCAGTTGCCCGTGGAGATAAATCGGCAAATATACTGCTGCTACTGATGTCGGAGAGCTTGCTGCCTATGTTTTCTTCTAAGATGCTTATGGTTTCACGGCTTACATTTAAGTCTTTTATCCATTTTGAGTTTGTTTTTGTGAATGGTGTAAGTTGATGGTCTAGTTTCATTTTTTTGCAGGTAGATGTCCAATTTTCCCAACACCATTTGTTAAAGAGGCTGTCTTTACTCCATTGTATGTTCTTTCCTCCTTTGTCAAATATCAGTTGTCCATAAAGCTGTGGGTTTTTTTCTGGGTCCTCTGTTCTGTTCCATTGATCTATGTGCCTGTTCTTATGCCAGTACCAGGCTGTCTTGAGTATAATGGCCTTATAGTAAACCTTGATATCTGGAAGAGTGATACCTCCTGCTTTATTTTTTCTTTTTAAGATTGCTGAGGCTATTCGTGTTCTTTTTTGGTTCCATATACATTTTTGGAATATGTGTTCTATATCTTTGAAGTATGTCATTGGTATTTTAATTGGTATTGCATTGAATTTATAAATTGCTTTTGGTAATATAGACATTCTAATGATGTTTATTCTTCCTAGCCATGAGCACGGTATATGCTTCCACTTGTTTGTATCTTCCTTGATTTCTTTTATCAATGTTCTATAATTTTCCAAGTACAAGTCCTTAACCTCCTTGGTTAAATTTACTCCTAGGTACTTTATTTTTTTGGCTGCAATAGTGAAGGGGATTGTTTCCTTAATTTCTTTTGCTGATATTTCATTGTTGGTGTATAGAAATGCCTCTGATTTCTGAGTATTAATTTTATATCCTGCCACCTTGCTGAATCCATTTATAAGGTCCAGTAGTTTTTTGACTGAGACTTTAGGGTTTTCAATATACAATATCATATCATCTGCAAATAGTGACAGTTTTACTTCTTCTTTTCCAATTTGTATGCCTTTTATTTCTTCTTCTTGTCTGATTGCTATAGCTAGGACTTCCAGAACTATGTTGAATAAGAGTGGTGAAAGTGGGCAACCCTGCCTGGTTCCTGATCTTAAGGGGATTGCTTTTAATCTTTGTCCATTTTGTATGATGTTTGCTGTCGGTTTATCGTAGATGGCCTTTATCATGTTAAGGAATGTTCCCTGTATTCCCACTTTACTGAGAGCTTTGAGCATGAATGGGTGCTGGATTTTATCAAATGCCTTTTCTGCATCTATTGAAATTATCATGTGATTTTTGTCCTTCCTTTTGTTTATGTGATGAATCACATTGATTGATTTGCGAATATTGAACCAGCTTTGCCTCTCCTGAATAAATCCCACTTGATCGTGGTGTAGGATTTTTTTCATATATTGCTGGATCCGGTTGGCTAATATTTTGTTGAGAATTTTAGCGTCTAAATTCATCAGGGATATAGGTCTATAATTTTCTTTCTTTGTGTTGTCTTTGCCCGGTTTTGGGATCAGAATTATGCTCGCCTCATAAAAGGAGTTTGGAAGTCTTCCTTCCTCTTGAATTTTTTGAAATAGCTTGAGAAGGATAGGAGTTAGTTCTTCTTTGAATTTTTGATAGAATTCACTTGTGAAGCCATCAGGCCCAGGACTTTTCTTTTTTGGGAGTTTTTTGATAACTGTTTCGATCTCATTTGTTGTAATTGGTCTGTTTAGGTGTTCTGATTCTTCCAGATTGATTTTTGGAAGATTATATGATTCAAGAAATTTGTCCATTTCACCAAGATTGTCTAATTTTTTGGCATATAGTTCTTCATAGTATTATCTTACAATGCTTTGTATTTCTGTTGTGTCAGTTGTTATTTCTCCACTGTCCTTTCTAATTTTATTTATTTGAGTCCTCTCTCTTTTTTTCTTGGTGAGTCTAGTTAAAGGTTCATCAGTCTTGTTTACCTTTTCAAAGAACCAGCTTCTTGTTTCATTGATCCTCTGTATTGTTTCCTTAGCCTCTATGTCATTTATTTCTGCTCTGATCTTTATTATTTCCTTCCTTCTACTTGTCTTGGGTTTTATTTGTTGTTGTTTTTCTAGTTCTTTTAGATGCAGGGTCAGGTTGCTTATTTGAGCTTTTTCTAGCTTCTTATGATATGCTTGTAGTGCAATAAACTTCCCTCTCAGAACTGCTTTTGCTATGTCCCATAAATTTTGAGCTGATGTATGCTCATTATCATTTGTTTCTAGAAACTTTTTAATTTCTTCTTTGATCTCATTGTTAATCCATTCATTATTTAATAACATGCTATTTAGTTTCCAAGTGTTTGAGTATTTTTCAGTTTTTCTTTTGTGGTTAATTTCTAGTTTCATGGCATTGTGATCAGAGAAAATGCTTGATATGATTTCAATCTTCTTAAATTTATTGAGACCATTTTTGTGTCCTAACATGTGGTCTATCGTAGAAAACGTACCATGAGCGCTTGAGAAGAATGTATATTCTACTGCTTTAGGGTGAAAAGTTCTGAAGATATCTATTAAATCAAGTTGATCTAGTGTGTCCTTTAAGTCTGCTGTTTCTTTATTAATTTTCTTTCTTGAGGATCTATCCAGTGTTGTTAGAGGGGTATTGAAATCCCCTACTATGATAGTATTGCTGTTAATCTCGCCCTTTATATCCATCAAAGTCTGCTTTATGTATGTCGGGGCTCCTATATTTGGTGCATAGATATTTACAATAGTTATATCTTCCTGTTGAATTGTTCCCTTTATCATTATGTAGTGTCCTCCTTTATCTCTTACTACAGCCTTTGTTTTAAAGTCCATTTTGTCTGATATAAGTATTGCTACCCCTGCTTTTTTTTCATTTCCATTTGCATGAAATATTTTTTTCCATCCTTTTACCTTCAGTCTATGAGCATCTTTTGTTTTAAGGTGTGTCTCTTGTAGACAGCATATGTATGGGTCCTGTTTCTTTATCCATGCAGCTACCCTATGTCTTTTGATTGGATCATTTAATCCATTTATATTTAAGGTTATTATTGATATGTAGTTGTTTATTGCCATTTTATTCTTTAAAGCTGTAGTCTTCTTTTGCTCTATTCATTCCTCCCTTTAAACTGTTCACAAGAGGTCCCTTAGTATCTCTTGCAGAATTGGTTTGGTTTTTATGAATTCCTTCAGGCTTTCTTTTTCTGGGAAGCTCTTTATTTCTCCTTCATTTTAAACGTTAGCCTTGCTGGATAAAGTAGTCTTGGTTGTAGGTTCTTGTTCTGCATTACTTTGATTATATCTTGCCATTCCCTTCTGGCCTCAAGTGTTTCTGTTGAGAAGTCCGATGTCATCCTTATGGGGGCTCCTTTGTAGGTGATAGCCTTTTTTTCTCTAGCAGCTTTTAAAATTTTTTCTTTATTCATTAGCTTTGGTATTTTAACTATGATGTGTCTTGGTGTAGATCTTTTTGGGTTTCTCTTTAATGGAGTTCTGTGTGCTTCTTGAATGTGTGGAGTGTTTCCCAGCCTTAATTTAGGAAAGTTTTCTGCTATGATTTGATTGAACAAAGTTTCCATTTCCTGTCCTCTCTCCTCTTCTTCAGGCACCCCTATGATGCGAATGTTGTTTCTCTTCATGTTGTCACAAAGCTCCCTTAGAGTTTCCTCACATTTTTTAAGTCTCTTTTCCTTTTTCTTCTCTGCTTCTGTGCCTTTGTTTATTGTGTCCTCTAACTCGCTTATTCGATCCTCAGCGTCATCCATCCTGCTTTTAATTCCTTCCACTGTGGTCTTCAGTTCTGATACTGTATTTGTCATTTCTGTCTGATTCTTTTTTATTATTTCTATTTCATTTTTTATACTTGTTATCTCTTTATTTAGGTGTTCATAATGACTATCCATTGTTGCTCTAATTTCTTTGAACATCCTAACTATCATTATTCTAAATTCTGCTTCTGGTAATTTGGTTATATCTGGTTCATTCAGGTCCTTCTCTGGGGATTTCTCTTGATTCATTTGGTTTGCATTCCTCTGCCTGCCCATTTTTTTCTGTGTATAAGCAAGTTGTGGCCACTGGAGTCCAGTATGTGTTGCCTTTGTGTTCTCTAGGTGTGGTCTGTCTGCAGGACCCCCACCCCCTCTGCCGGTGCCTAGGGTGGTTGGGTATGAGCGTTGCCAGCGCCGGCCCACTGTGGCTTTTGCTGTGATTTCTGCCTCTCCTCCGTGGGAGGGGCTGTCACTGAAGCCACAAGACTTAGCACCAAGGGTAGAGGTGAGCACCTTTGCTCATCTGCGGACCCAGCCTATTTCCGGACTTCCGCCCAGAACCAGCAGTCAGAGCCTGCTCGCTACAGTTCCGCGGGTTAGGCGGGGCTTTTGACGTGCTCTCAGCTGTAAGCTTTTGCCCGTCCGGAGCTTTAGCCCCGCCCTCGAGGCCAGGGCCCTTCTGTGCAGGGTCGGAAACCAAGGTTTATTGGGGCGGGCGTGTTTGCTGGCTTCCGCTCAGCTGCGTACTTCCGCTCGTCCCGGACTCTACCCCGCCCCCGCGTTCGGAGCACGCTCGCGCACGTGGGATTGCAAATCGCGGTTTCTCCGGCTGGGTGGGGATAGTAGCGTGAGCTCAGTTGCGAGCTTCCACTTGTCTCGGGGTCTACCCCGTTCCCGCGCTCGGAGCTGGCTCGCACACGTATACTGGCCAACCGCGGTTTCTCCGGCCCGGGGGGGGGGGCCTGGTAGCGTCAGCTCAGCTGCGAGCCCCTGCCCGTCCCTGGTCCTAGCCCGGTCCCCGCGGTCAGGGCCGGCTTGCGCAGGGCCTGCCCGTTCCTGGCCTCCCGCTTTGTCCCCGTAAGTGGGATTAAAGGCGGGCCCGCAGCTTCTGGACCGCTTTTGCGCGTCCCCTCCAACCCTCTGGGCTAGACCGATCTCCCACCGGCTTGGCCTCTGCCCACGCCGACAGAACCGCGTTTCAGCGTTCTGTCGCCCCAAACCCTTAAGCAGCCCTCAGCAGAGTAGGAAGGGACCTAATACTCCACACTGTAGGCCTGGGAGCTCCCTCACTTGTTTCACAGCTCAAAACTGTCCAAACGCCTCTTCTAGGCTCTGGGACTGCAGGCTGGGGCTTGGTTCCTGGGACCCAGGTCCCTCCCTCTCCGCCAAACTTTCCTTCCGCCGGGCTGCCGTTTGCTCCGGGAGCTGGGCAGCCCTCTTCGCGTTTTCGCTATTCCTGCCAGTCTCAATGTTGCTTCTGCAGTGTTCCTTGGTTGAAGAGTCCACTTAGTTTAGTTCATAGTTGGTTTATCCAGATGATGGTTCTTTAAATTGAGTTATAATCCACTTTGGTTCTGGGAGTTGGAAGTTGGTACGTCCGCCTACTCCGTCGCCATCTTGCTTCTCTCTTGTTTACTATAGCTTTGTGATATAGTTTGATATCGGGAGTGTGATGCCTCCAGCTTTGTTCTTTTTTTTAAAGATTACTTTGGCTATTTGGGGTCTTTTGTGGTTCCATACAAATTTTAGGATAATTTGTTCTCTATCTGTAAAAAATGCCACTGGAATTTTAATAGGACTTGCATTGAATCTGTAGATTATTTTTGGTCACATGGACATTTTAACAATATTGATTCTTCCGATTTATTAACATGGAATATCGTTTCATTTATTTGTGTCCTCTTCAATTTCTTTTATTAATGTCTTGCAGTTTTCAATATACAGATCTTTCACATCTGTGGTTAAATGTATTCCTTGGTATTTTATTCTTTTTGATGCAATTGCAAATTGGATTGTTTTCTTAATTTCTCTTTCTAATAGTTTATTATTAGTGTATAGAAACACAACAGATTATTGTGTATTAATTTTGTGTATCCTGCAATTTACTGAACTCATTCATTAGTTCTAACAGTTTTTTAATGGTGTCTTTAGGGTTTTCTGTATATAATCCAACAAGAAGATATAACAAGTATACATATTTATATATCCAAAATAAGAGTAAATATATAAAGCAAATATCGACAGACTTAAAGGGAGAAATAGGCAGAAATACAGTAGTAGTAAAAAAATTTAATATCCCACTTACATCAATGGATAGATCAGACAGAAAATCAGCAAGGGAACATGGACTTTAAAAGATGCATTAGACTAAGTGGCTTAACAGGTATATACAGAACATTCCACTCAAAAGCAACAAATTAAGGGGATTTATTCCTGGAATGAAAGGATGGTTCAATATCCACAAATCAGTCAATGAGATATACTAATTAAAATGAAGGATAAAAAATCATATGATAATCCTAATAGATGCAGGAAAAGCATTTGACAAAATTCAATAACAGACGTGGGTATAAAGGGAACATACCTCAACATAAAAGAGGGCATGTATGATAAACCCACAGCTAACATCATGCTCAATGGAGAAAAGTTGAAAGCTTTCCTTTAAGATCAAGAACAAGACAAGGATTCTCATTTTTGCCAATTTTTTCCAACAAAATAATGGCAATCTTTGCTGGAGAAGTTAGGTAAGAAAAAAGAAAAGGCAACAAATGGGAAAGAAAGAAGTAAAACTGTCATATTTGCAGATGACCACATACTATATACATATATTTTAATATATATACATATATAAAAATGTAATTAAATGTAATATTAAATTTGTTATTTAAACCACTTTAAGTGCCTAATTCAGTACCATTTCTACATTCATAATGTTGTGCAACCATTATCATATCTATTTCCAAAGTTTTAATTACCCTAAACAAAAACTCTGTAGTCATTAAACAATAGGCTCCCATTGTTTCCTTTCCCCAGCTTCTAGTGACCTTAAATCTACTTTCTTTTTGTATGAATTTGCTTATCTAGGCATTTCATACAAGTAGAATCACATATTTGTTCATTTGTATCTGGTTTATTTTACTTATATTTTCCTTTCTTTCTTTCTTTTTTAGTAATACAATTAATTTTTTGATTTAGAAATTAAATTTAATGGGATGACATTGCTCCATAAGAACACATAGATTTCAGGTAAACATCTCTGTAGTATTTGAACTGTTAATTACATTGTGTGCCCATCACCCAGTTAGATCATTTTCTATCATTATATTATTTGTCCCTCTTTACTCATCTTCTCCCACTTCCCTTTCTCTGGTAACCACTTCAGTCTTGTCTATGTCCATGATTCTCAGTTTTATATCCCACCTATGTGTGAAATCATATAGTTCTTAGCTTTTTCTGATTTACTTATTTCACCTAGTATAATGTTCTCAAGGTCCATCCATGTTGTTGTAAATCACAATATGTCATCATTTCTTACGGCTGAGTGGTATTCCATTGTACATATGTACTGCATCTTCTCTATCAAGGGTCAGTTTTGTTGTTTCCATGTCTTGGCCACCGTAAATAAGCTGCAATGTACATAGGGATGCGTGTGTCTTTACATACCAATGTTTTCAATATTTTCAGGTAGATGCACAGTAAAGAGATTGATGGGTCATATTGTAATTCTATTCTTAATTTTTTGAAGAACCACCATACTTTCTTCCATAATGGCTGTAGCAGTTTACATTCCCACCAACAGTGAATGAGGATTCCTTTTTCTCCACAGCCTCTCCAACACTTGTTATTACTTGTCTTGTTGACAACAGCCGATCTAACAGGTGTAAGATGGTATCTCATTGTAGTTTTGATTTGCATTTCTCTAATAGCTAGCAAAGATGAGCATCTTCTCATACATCTGTTTGTTGTTTGTATGTCTTCATGAGAAATGTCTGTTCAGATCCTCTCCCCATTTTTTAATTGGATTGTTTGCATGTTTGTTGTTAAGCTTTGTGAGTTCTTTATATATATATTATTCAGTGAGGGGGGGCAGCAGAGACAGACTACTACTTCATGTGCCCAACCGGGATCCAACCAGCAAACCCACTAGAGGGTGATGCTCTGCCCATCTGGGGCATCACTTCGTTGCTCAGTGACTAAACTCTTCCTAGCCCCTGAGGCGAAGGCCATGGAGTGCTCAGGGCCCACTTCCTCAATCAGGCATGGCTGCAGAAGGGGAAAGAGAGAGAGAGAGAGAGAAATGAGAGGGGAGGGATGGAGAAGCTGATGGTCACTTCTCATGTGTACTCTGACCAGAAATTGAACCCAGAACATCTGCATGGTGGGTCGATGCTCTATCCACAGAGCCAGCTGGCCAGGGCTTATTGTGATATTATTAACTGTATTTCTTATGCTTTACTTTACATCCCTGTGACTTACTTATGTTGTAAGTTTGTACCTCTTATAGTTACAGTCCCGTAATCTTTTTGCTCATCCTCCCAATGCCCAAATATCAGTTTGTTTTCTGTATTTTATTTGGTCTGTTTTGTTTCATTTGTTCAGATTCCACATATAAGTGAGATGATATAGTTTTTGTCCTTCTCTGACTTATTTTACTTAGCATAATACCGTCTAGGATTATTCATGTTGTTGCAAATGGAAGATTTTATTCTTTTTCAAGCTTGAGTAATATTTGTGTGTGTGTGTGTGTGTGTGTGTGTGTGTGGTCTATTTTATCTGGTATAACTATTGCTTTCCCAGGCTTTTTTTTGTTTGTTTGTTTCTATTTTCATGAAATATCTTTCTCCATACTTTACTTTCAGTCAGTGTGCCTTTCCAACTGAAGTGAGTCTCATGTAGGCAGCATATATAGGTATCTTGTTTTTCTTATTCATTCAGCCACCCTTTGTTTTTTGAATAGAACATTTAGTTCACTTATATTTAAAGTACTATTGATAGGTATGTACTTATTGCCATTTTAATTGTGGTTGATCTACTACCTTCACTATATGTTTGCCTTTATTACTGAGTTCTTTTTCTTTCATATATTTTCTTACTTCTAGTTTTGGCCTTTTCTTTTATACTTAAAGAATTGCCTTTAACATTTCTTGTAATGCTGGTTTACTGGTGATGAGCACCGTATCTTTTGTTGTATGGGGAAATCTTGATCTCTCCTCTAATACTGAACGATAACCTTGCTGGGTAGAATATTTTTTGTTGTAGGTTTTTGCCTTTCTTCATGTTAAATATATTGTGCCACTCCCTCTGGACTGCAAAGTTTCTGTTGAAAAATCAGCTAATAGTTTTATGGGCATTCCCTTGCATGTAACTAGTTGTTTTTCTCTTGCTGCTTTTAAGATTCTCTTTATCTTTAACTTTTAACATTTTAAAATATGATGTGTCTTGGTGTGGATCTCTTTGTGTTCATCTTGTTTGAGACTCTCTGTGTTTCCTGGACTTGGATGTCTGTTTCCTTCACAAGGTTAGGGAAATTTTCAGCCATTATTTCTTCAAATATGTTTTCTGTTCCTTTCTCTCTCTCTTCTCTCTCTGGGGTCCCAGTGATGTGAATGTTAGTATGCTTGATGTTGTCCTAAAGGTCCCTTATGCTATCCTCATTCTTTTTAACTTTTTTTAATCTTCCAATAGAGAATGTCCAGTATCCTGTCTTCTTGATCACTGATGTATTATTCTGTGTCATCTGATCTGATGTTGAATCCCTTTAGTATAGTTTTATTTCACTTCATTTGTCACATTCTTCAGTTCTGATAGGTTCTTTTCTTAAAACTAATTATTATCTTTTTGTTGAAGTTCTCACTGCATTTACCCACTTGCCTGCAGAGTTTGACAAGCATCTTTATGACTGTTACTTTGAACTCTTATCTAGTCTTATCCAGTAGACAGCCTATCTCCATTTTATTGAGTTTTTTTCCTGTGGTTTTTTTTTTTGAGCATATTATTTTGTCTACTGATTTTGCCTGTTTGTTTCCATGTATAGGTAGGTCAGTTAAGTCCCCTGGTCTTGAAAAGTGGCCTAATTTTAAGGTGTTCATGGGGTCCAGTGGTGGAATCCTTTTGTCACCAGAGCCAGGTGCTCCAAAAGTACTCTTTGTGTTGACTCATGTGGCCTCCTGTTCTGATTGGGCCTCAACTGCTAAGGATACACTGGCAGATGAGGTTGGTCCCTAGCTGTGAGGCCTGGCCACAACTGTTCCAGATGTGCTGGTATGGTTATGAGGCCCAGCCTCTACAGACACACTGCTGTGTGCTGGTGCCAGCTGAAGTCATCCACCAGGTTTGGCAGAGCAGAAGCTGCTTTGGGGAGGTGCCAGCCTGGGTGGATACACAGGGAAATGTCAGGATAAGGGTGATCCATGGTAACAAGATTAATGCATAGTGTCAGAAATGGCTGCTGCCAGTCCAAGTCAGCTAGGTGGAAGAATAAAAAAAATGACACCCATCAATACTTCTGATTTTGGAGAATGTTCCAATAGATCTCGGTCCCTTCAGCACACATCCTATAATTAGTCAGTGCATCACCTTTAATTATGACCCAGGTGCTTTTTCATAGTGCTGCCTCTGTTCTGGCATTCAGAAATAATAAAACCTTGGTTTCCAGCAGTCTGCTGGTTTTCAAAGCCAGGTGTTATAGGGCCTCCTCTTTCTGGTACAGGGCCCCCAGGCTGGAGTTCAGACCTTTTGCTCTTCAGGGGGGGAACCTCCATAGTTGTGATATCCCTCCCACTTGTGGGTTTCCACATAAGGATTGGGAAGTAGGGTGGGTTCTGCCTAGACTGGGTCTCTGCCCCTTCTACTCATCGCAATGTGGCTTTTTCTATAAGCTGTAACTGTAGAAAATCTGTTCTTCTAGTCTTCAAATAGTTCTAAGACAGTGGTTCTTAACCTAGGTTTTATCGAACCCTAGGGGTTTGATGAGTTGGTCTCAGGGGTTTGGAGAAGCCTCTGCTGTGGAAGCCAGAATAAAGTAATATCGTAATTTGTTGTGAGTTCATGCACTTTGTTGGTTTTGTTCTTTGAGCAAGGTGATGTTCATGCATGGCTCATTTTGTGCACCACTAAGAAAACATATGCCTATGTCTTGAATTTGGAAAAAGAAATATTTTATTTATCACTAAAGAAGGGTTTGGTGAATGCACATATGAAACTGGTGGGTTCAGTACCTCAAAAAAGGTTAAGAACCACTGTTCTAAGAGATAGCTATTCTATATGTAGTTGTAGTTTGGTATCATGAGAGGAGGTAAGCTCAGGCTCTTTCTACTCTGCCATCTTGAACCCAAAGCCATGAAGCTTGTTCTTGAATGCCAATTTAGTATGTTTGTGAAATGTCATTCTTTGTGTCTCCAGATCACGGAGTTCCTGCTCCCTCATGGATTCTATTCTCTCATTAAAAAAAAAAAAATTCTATTAATTTGAGAAAGAGAGAGAGAGAAGCATCAACTTGTTGTTCCACTTAGTTGTTTCATTAGTTGTGTACTCATTGACTGCTTCTTGTATGTACCCTAACTGGGGATGAACCCACGACCCCCACGTGCAAAGATGATGTTCTATTCACTGATCTACCCAGCTATGGCAGGATTCTATTTCCTTAAAAACATTTCAATCTCTCCTTTTAAAAACTATCTCTCTTACTTTAGAAGACCACTGGCTCTCACTGGGGTTAATGTAGTAATAGCTTGTTTCCCTGTATCATACCTGCTTTCTAATCTATGTTCTACAAACATTGAGGTCAAGGCTTTCATGAGTGCAAATCTGACTATGTCATCCACCTGCTATAAATCACTGCTTCTTACTGTTCAGAATAAAATCTAAATCAATAACATAGCTTTAAAAGTGCTTTATGATTTGACCCCTACTTTTCTTCTTTGACTCTCTCTCCTGACAATCCTTTCTCCAAACTGGTGTTTCAGCCACACTCAACTACTGCAGGTCCTAGAACAGAAGATACTTTCACTTGGCTCTAGGCCTTGGATGTTTTTGCCATCTGCCTTAAATGCTCTTCCTGTTCCTTTGTCACTTGCTAATTCATACCCTTAGATAAGATCTTAGCTTAGATAACAGTTTCTTCTGAAATTCTTACTGATCCCTCTTGAGACTGAGTTAGGTGTCCCTCTTTTGTGCTCCCATTGCTCTCAGTACATAATCTTGGGTATAGCTGATTGCCTTGTCTGTCTTCACTAAAGGTTTGTTACTCTAGGGCAGGTAGTATGTATTGCGCACCAGTATATTTCTTTGAACCAATACTGTCCCAGGGCAAAGTAAGTGTAAAAGTGCATCATGACTTTATGGACGCACTGAATCTCTACCACAGAATTGCATTGCAAGACCACAATTAAAGCAATGCAATGTAATGCTTGGAAGAAAATGGTGCCATTCAAGAAAGTGGTATGAAATGCCCTGAATTAAAACAATATTTTATCCCCACACCCAGTTATCTGATTGGCTAAATAGTCATTAAGAATGCAGTACCTCTGCCAGCTTCTTAATCATTGTCCATAATTTTGTGGTAGTTTTAACAAGTCACATGAATTGGAGTTTTGTTTTGAAAATTTTGTTGTTGGGGGAGGGGTTGCTGTAGTTATATATAAGCTTGTTTTTCATACCTGGCAAGACTGATTTGCTCTGGTTGACCCATTACAAAAAGAATGAGGAAATAAGATTTTTTTTTTTTATGGGACAAAAGAACAGTTGCTAGCAGTATTAAATTTGCAATTCATAGTGTCAGGATTTTCTCTCCTGGTAGGAAAAAATGAGTTCTTCCTGTTTCTTTTCTTTTATCTTTTCTATCCTGTTATTAACATTTTACCTCTTACATTTTCTTTTTTTTAGTCAGATCCTCGACTTTAACCTAAGTTAAAGGAAATCAGATGTCACCTATAAATTCAGAAGACCACATGAGTGCACCCAATTCATAAAAACTGGATATTTTAAAATATGGTCTAAAGTAGACATATAATTAAAATGTAAATGCATGTACATGTTGCTTATAATAGAGATATCTAGCACCATAAACTAATTAGGTCCCTGAGACAAACTAACTTGGGAAAGTACGCCTTTTACTTGCGGCTGAGACCCCCAAACCTTGTTGGATTAAAGCTGCATTCTCTTCAGCTGTGGTGTGGGAACCCAGTCCTGGATCTTGTGATTATGTGGTACAGATTTTCTACTGGTATTATGTGCTGCTTTCATATCCTCCCTTCTAAATAACCTTATTCCAGCAATTTTCAGCCTTTTTCATCTTGAGGCACACAAAAAGTAATTAGTAAAATTCTGTGGCACACCAATATATATATATATTTTTGCCAATCTGACAAAAAAGAAAGGTATGATTTTTATTCATTCACGCCGGATGGCTATAGTTGTGTTGGCTGTTGCCATTTCTTTATTTGACAATCTAAGGGAAAAGAGTTAACCTGACTAAACAGTCAAGTATTGCATGTTTTAAAATTTTTCCAGTTGCCCTGACTGGATAGCTGTTGGTTGGAGCGTTGTCCTGAGGTGCAGAGGTTGCCAGTTCGATTCCCGGTAGCGTACCTGCAGGAACAGATTGATGTCCCTGTCTCTCTCCCTTTCTTCCTCTTCCTCTAAAATTAATAAAACAAACGTTTAATAAATTTAGGTGATAAACTTCAGAGAAATTAAGATTTCACTTAAAAACAATTATTTTGGTATATTAGCATGCCATGGCACACCTGTTGAAAATTGTTGCCTTATTCAATAGAAGAACTAAGTTGTATAAATTATTTTAGATGGAGAATTTAAATTCTTGATAGTGAGGATAGTGGGACTAAAAATAGAGTTTAAGATAGCAAAGAGCCTTCCTTGTGAAATCTAAAGTGTATTCCTTGATCTGCTTCATTATTTTAGGAAAGAATAGCAACTAGTAATACCTGTGATACAGATTTGAAGCTAAGGAACCTGAAAGAGAACTTGTTTCCTGCTGGTTGAATTACTTAAATGTCTGTGTTGAAGACCTATAAAATGATAACTGCTGAAGATCACAAGTTCTAAGTGCTAAGAACATGTTCTTTTTTCTTTTTCTTTTTAATGTTCATTGTATTGACCTTAGAGAGAGAGAGAAAGAGAGGGTCAGGACCATCAATCTGCCCTGCCCTGCCCTGACTGGGTATCAGACCAACAATTTCTATGCTTCAGGATGATGCTCTAACTAACTGAGCTATCTGGCCAGGGCTGAGATAATGTTCTGAGACTATGAGACAACAATGAGTGTGGATACAGCAAATCACTGAATGTAATGCTTTCCTGCCAGTAGAGGGAGAAATAATTCCACAGCAAACGCTGCACTGCCTTTTCTTTCGGTAGAGGGCAGTGACAGCCACACTTTCAACTCGGAGACTTTGCTGCAGGCATAGAAGCCTGTCCTGATTCCAGACTTGGTCAGAAGCCACACCTGTTTGGCCCTAAAGCTCCCTCAGATGCCTGGGCTAGATTGCTAGAAGCTGGAAAACTTGTGAGAACCTTGATAAACATTCTACAAAATTATCAACTCATGTTCTTTGTTTATAAAATTTATAACTTTTAATAGGTGATTATGACTGTCTATATTTAGAGGATTGCTTAGTGACCAAAACTGCAGGGCACTGTTTCTATCAGGGATCTAACTTTGATATAACCTTACTTTAATATATTTTCATATCCATCTTCTTAATATTCAGTTTATTTCAGCCCTGGCTGGGTAGCTCAGTTGCTTAGAGCGTCCTTCTGATATGCCAAAATTGAGGGATCCCCCGTCATGCCACATGCAAGATGCAACCAATGATTGCATAAATAAGTGAACAACAAATTGCTCTCTCTCTCTCTCTTAAAAAGTCAGTGAATAAAGCCTGACCTGTGGTGGCATAGTGGATAGAGTGTCCACCCGGAATGCTGAGGCCCCTGGTTGGAAACCCCTGGCTTGCCTGGTCAAGGCACATATGAGAAGCAATCAATGAACAACTAAAGTGAAGTAACTATGATCTTGCCTCCCATCTCTCTCCAAAATCAATAAATAAAATTGTATTTTTAAAAAATCAATGAATTAAAAAAATTTTAAATATTCAGTTTATTTCACTTTTATACAGTGCTTAACATTTTTTAAAATGGGAAGTATAAGTGAAAAATAGACATTTGTAAAACTGAAACCCCATTTAAAAATATATATACAGTTTATATATTATATAAATATATGTATGTTAGTGAAGAAACATTGTCCAGTAGAAGGTTTGGTGAATCTGGACTTAAGAAGACCCGGTGTGAGGCCAGTCAGCAACTTCAGCTATGTGGGGTGTCCTTCAGTGAACCCCTTATCCTCAGTTTCTTCATCTGCAAAACAGAAACAGTAGGACACCTCCTTTTTCATTCTCAGGACTGTGTGAGGCTCACATGAAGTGAGGTACGTATTTGGAAAATTTCTACAAAGTGTTCTGAGGTATCATGCAAATGTAAGATATTACTGAAGTACCTTTTATATTTTTGAACTTAAAAACAATAGTTTAGTGAAATATGATAAATATTAATTGTAAAACAATTCAAACAATTTCTCAAAACTATAGAAAGGAAAGTAAGTCCCTTAAAATCCCACTATCGAGAAATTATCATTGTTAATTATTTAAACATGCTGCTGGACATCTCTGCATGTGCATATGCATGCATGTAAACAAATTTCAAAAATTAAATTATCATACACTCTATTATTTAAATTTGTTTTTATCCATTCATCATTTCCATAATAACAGCTAACAGTTGCTGATATTCAACAATATGTCAGCCATTGTCTAAACCAGGGGTAGTCAACCTTTTTATACCTATTGCCCACTTTTGTATTTCTGTTAGTAATAAAATTTTCTAACTGCCCACTGGTTCCACAGTAATGGTGATTTATAAAGTAGGGAAATAACTTTATAAAATTTATAAAGCAGAGTTGCAGCAAGTCAAAGCATATAATAATAATTACTTACCAAGTACTTTATGTTGGATTTTCTCTAAGTTTGACAGAATAAATCTTTATAAAACAACTTACTATAGTTAAATCTATCTTTTTATTTATACTTTGATTGCCGCTACCGGCCACCATGAAAGCTGGAACGCCCCCTAGTGGGGGGTAGGGACCAGGTTGACCACCACTGGTCTAAACTATTATCATGAATTCTCATTTAATCTCACAACTATGGCATTGAGTAGGTATATTTATTGTAAAGATAAGGGAACTGAGGTTCAGAGAGGCGAAATAACAGATTTTCTGGTTTTCTGAAATTTTAAGGAATTTTACATGTAACATATTTCCTTCTGCTTACAGCGTTTCCCACTTTTATTATTATCTTTTTAGCATCTGTTTGTTAAAAAGTAGTCAAATTAAGAAGGCCACTTGTTTAAAAATGTAAATTCTCATACCTAAAGTACACTGGGGGAAGAGACCTTGAAATAGGGAGTTTTTAAACAAGCTCTCCTAGGAGCTTGTTATGTGCACAATCATGTTTGAGAACCACAATCCTGGTTTAAATTCTTTGATTGTAATGGCTGGATTGATTGTAAATTTGAGACCCCTTTACATTACCACAGACAGTGGGTGACTAATTTTTTTTTTTTTTTTGGTCTGGGTCTTTGTATTCTACAATATTATCTCATAAATTACTCCATAGTTTGTCATCAGGAGAGTAACCTACTTGTAGGCCATTTAACATTTGTATGTGTACTCTGAAGGTTGAATTTGAGGTTGTGCACTTTTCTTTAAGCTTGTTGATAATTTTGAAGTTCTCAAGAACCTGTCTTCATATTCTGTTCACTGACACCCTCTCTTTCTCACTCATCTCTTCAACACTTTCCCTCGTTCCATGCTTGCTTTCTGTTCTCCATGCCATTGTCTTCAGGGCTGTAAAATCTACTTTTTTAAAAACTATACTGCATAAGTGAAAGCATGAACATCACATAAATAGTCCTTACAGATGGAAAACAAATTCTAGTTCTTTCCTCAAGAAGTCAACTATGACCTACCCTCCCCCTGCCTCTCCGCGGTTTATCGTAGTCTAAGTCCAGAGTCCAGCTTAATCTCCAAAAAGTCTTGATCCTCCCTATTTCCAATCTCAACACCAAAATTGTCATAATGAAAATTCTTGGCCCTGTCTGGGTGACTCAGAGGTAGAGCATCAGCCTGGCATGTGGAAGTCCTGGATTTGATTCCTGGTCAGGGCACACAGAAGTGACCATCTACTTTTCCACCGCTCACCTTCTTTCTCTCTCTCTCTGCCCCCTCCCCTCTGGCCCTGGGCTGCTGAGGATGGCTCCATGGCCTTGCCTCAGGTGCTAAAATAGGTTGGTTGCCAAGGAGCAGTGGCCCCAGATGGGCAGAGCATTGCCTGGTAGGGGGCTTGCCAGGTGGATCCCAGTGAAGGAGCATATGACTTTCTGCCTCTCACTTAATAATAAAAAAAGAAAAGAAAAATATTCTCCCTGCCCTGGGCCAGTAGCTCAAGTTTGTTGGAGCATTGTCTCCATATACCAAGGTTGAGGGTTTGAGCCCTGGTCAGGGCACATACAAGAATCAACGAATGAATGCATAAATAAGTAAAGCAACAAGTCAATGTCTATTCTCTCTCCCTCTTTCCCCTCTCTAAAATCAATAAAAAAATAAAAATTATTCCTCTTGACTACATAAACATCATTTCTTTGCTGGACCCCAGATTTTACCATTAAGCTCGTTTGAGCTATTAGCTATAATTTCTAGTTTTTAAAAAAGTCAGGTTCTCCTTATACTGAAGTTTTAAATAAAACATCTTTTCTCTTTCTCAAAACTTACCAACCCTGGTCGGTTAGCTCAGTCAGTTGAGAGCATTGTCCTGAAACAACAAGGTTATGGGTTCTATACCTGGTCAGGGCACACATGGGAAACAACCAATGACAGCTTGGTTGGTTGTAGTGTCCTCCCTGAGCAAGTAGGCTGCCAGTTCAATTCCCTGATCAGGGCATATACAGGAACAGCTTGATGTTCTGGTCTCTCTCTCTTTCTCAAAAAAAAAAATTAATTAATTAAAATCTTCCCACCCAGAAAACTGAATTTCTTTTAATTTTTTTATCCTTTAGGTAAAGAGCTACTTTCCCTCCTAAAGGACACAGAAAGATTATTTAAAAACAAATGAATTAACAATTAGCTCAAAAATTAAGCTATGGACATTTAAAAAGTGATAACAGACATCAACCTAAGAGATTATGTACTCTGGAATATTCATCAGGAGAGTGAATCATCACAGACTTAATATCAAGTTTACATTATTCAGTTATGACAATAAATTCTAATTGTTTATGGCTTTAAAAACAACTTCAAATCTTTGTACTGAGAATGAAGCCATATAAAACTAGACACGGACAAGTTATGTGTGCTTAATGCTACCCAACATGAAGACAAACATATTTTCTTCTTTCAGTGCATTTATTCAAGTGAGAGCTGCATTCTAATACGGATTCCTAAATCAAATAATTTTTTAGAACATTACAGATCAGAGGATTTTTAGTCCATGGTGAGAATGTTAATGTGAAAAGAAAATGAGGTAATATGAGCAGAATGTTGGGCGGGGATCATGACACTCTCCCTCCCCCTCTTTGAGCATTTGTTTCTTTTTGGGGGCTGTTTCTATGTGACCCATAAAAACAATGATTTGAAATTCCAAACATCCATAGATGATATCATATAAGAGACTAAAGATATGAAAAGATTGCATTATTTTGATTTTGTAGAGAAGCGTTTTGTGCAACAGTGGGTCAGATGAAAAGCTGTATTCACCAATAATTTGGTAATTCAAATCATGTGTCAGATTCTCTTCAAGTACAGACACATGGGCACAGGACTGTCAATAAATTTGAGGGGAAGAAAAACTATTCTGTGATTTGTAGCACTGCTGCTTTTATTTATTTTTTAACTCTTAGCAAACACCAGTCCAGCTTAATGCTGGCATAGCCCCAACTTTGAGAACACAGCCTGCAAATGAACACAGAATTGTCTCAGAGACGTGGCTAAGTCATCCTCATATCCATGACATTTTGCACTGAAGATCTGTCAGAACAGCTTCCAAACATTAACTGATAAAAACAAACAAACAAACAAAAACAAAACCATAACCTCCTTCAGGAACTATGGACTATATTCTGGTTTCAGAGAAGAAAACAATGCATTTTGAGTTTTTGAGTTATACCCACTAACTGTCTACCCTGAGAAAACAATCCATCGTTCTGCCTATACAAATGACTAATTTGACTAATTTTCCCCCACACACACTTGGCAGAATTGTTTATTGAACTGATTGAAATGACCAGATGTTTTGGCAGCTTATGTAGACATAATCTAAGAGACTCAATAATTGACTTAAGTAAACGTATCAGGATGTGGACTGGCAATAGAATTGCGGATTCTCTTTTCTGTGATGACTTCAAATCCCATTTAAAACGGCAGGCTGCTCATGTAATTGAAATGCATAGAGCTTGGCACCGGCTCATTCATTTACTTTGGTAATTTACAGCCTATTTAGATCTGAGCATTCCTGTAACTTGTGAAAGTAAGCAAGGAAAAGCTTCAGCTTTAGAGATCTATAAAAATTGTCTTTGAGGCTGTCTGCTCAGAGTGAAATGAAGTATTTCTGTGCATAGAAATCTCCAGATGAAAAAATCTAAATAATTTTTTTCATTTCAGCTCTGGCGAGGTAGTTCCGTTAGTTAGAACATCCTCCAGACATGCCAAGGTTGCAGGTTCGATCCCCAGTCAGCACACATACAAGAATCAACCAATGAATGCATAAATAAGTGGAACAACAAATTAATGTTTCTCTCTTCCTCTCCTTTCCCCCCTCTCCCTCTCTCTCTCAAATCAGTAAATAAAAATTTTAAAAGTTTTATTTCACTCAGATTATCTAGAAAATGATACATCTGCATTTTCTTAAGTTTTTGAGCATTTTATATGAGACTGTTTAATACCAGAATTTTCCATAGTATTTTTCATTCTCCATTTTGCTCTGAGAACATTTGTTGTGTTATAATATCCATTGATGATAAAAAAAATATTCATTATAAATAGCTCATGAACATCAACTTCCTCTTAAAGCCTATTATCACAAGAAACATTTCCAGTTGTGGTTTTTTTCTTAGATAAAGAAATAGTGTACATGTTCTTCCATGCATGAAAGCCTATTAACCTAGGCTGAGAATTTGGGATAGACAATTCACTTGGCTCTATTTTCTTTTTTCTTCAACTAAGATTAAAGTCTTTTCCTGGATTGTTTAGTAAAGATTTTCAAATTCTCTTTGAAATTTTCTCTTTTTTTTCTATTTCATTCCTGAACAAACAAACAAAACTTTGCAGACCTTGGGTACAGGTACCAGTAAATACACACACACACACTCTACACTTAGACCTAAGTAGGTGATTAGTACCTGTGTCTAGGAGTTTATACAAACTTCCTATTGACACCCGGGGAGCAGACACCATTTTGTTTTCCGACTGGCATACTACACCCAGTAAAACATTGTTCTGAATTAACATAACATTTTCGCCAGCGAACTTCTTTAATCATTTAAAGCTTTCTGTGAGTGTTGCTTTTTCCTTTTTGTGTTCAGAAGACATACTGGCTCCACAGGCCTTTCTCTGTGCTGGTTGCTGCAGGACCCTTCTTGTCCTTGATATCAGGCGATGGGAATGACCAACCCACCCACTGCTCGTTCTCTTTGAAATCCTACCTCTTTTGGGTTGCAGACCTGCCCTGTGTTAGGGAAGACTACAGAAAATTCACATGAAACCTGACCAAGGCCTGTTTGAGGCAAAGGAAAGAATAAAACATATTTTATGAAATAATTTGGCTGAGATATCACCCAGTAGGTACAAGATCATAGTGCTTTCTTTTTCTTTCAGACAGAACAAAAACAAAAACAAAAACAGAACAACTATAATGAACCAGTCTCTTGAGAAGTGCTAGTTAGAATGATTGACGCCTGCAGATGTGCTGAGTCTGTGGTTGTAGGTGCCAGATGTTAAGTAGCACTTAGGGACTTTTGGTGGCCAGGGCCATTTCCTTTAGTTAACGACAGTCCCCACTCTTTCTTATGCGTGCTCCTCCCACTCTTTATTTCTTGGTTGATCCTGGGTTTTGAACATCTAACGAAACCTATCTCTAGACACATCTGAAAAAGCACAGGCTGTGTGGCACTTTTTCAATGCAGTTTTACTTTGTGAAGGTTTCTGATAACAAATTGCTCTTTTTATGGAAATCAAAGTAAAGGTGGTGGGAGACTGGCATTTCACGAGTTAGTACTGTGCACACAATCATCTATGGAATCCCTTAATAAACCTCTGAGTTGGCCATCATTACTCGCGTGTTATGGTTGAAGACTGGAGGTCAGGGAAATTAGTAAGTGAGAACGGGACCAGATTTGTCTAACTCAGAAGTTCTTTCCACTCACCCAGTGCATATTTGAGTGCTCTTCTCTCGTTGCAGCTTTCTCATTAGTGAAGGGATATCTTGTGGGGGAAAAAAAGTCAAAACCTATGTTATTGCAAAATTCCATATCTATTTTCACAACGTTATGACCAAGACAGAAGAAATTAAAATTTATTTTCTTAGCTATCTCTTTTGGATAATTGAGGCACAAAGGCTCTTGGCAGAAATAGGGCTGTTTGATGTTAGGATAGCACAATTAAAAAAAGGGCAATAACCAGCAGAACAAACAATTTAAATCTATATACTAAACTTTAAAAAAAAAAATTGGAAACACTTGGATGATTTACTACATTTTCACTCTTCATGTAAATGTTTGGTGCTCTGTATATATAACCATTGTCTTAAAAAAAAAAAAAACAACAACACCTTAAACCCTTCCTCCAGAAAGATGTAAAAAAGCAGAGAAGGACTTATTCAGACTTTTCCAAGCTCATTTGTCAAGCAGACTGCATTTGTGCCCTCTCTTAAAAAGATGCTTTACAAGAGAGCAGTATTTGTAAATTAATATCGTCGTTAAAAATAAGCTGGCCTCCTTGTACACCTCCTTTAACGTTTTGTTATGCTAGGCTGTCGTGCTGGGTTCGGCAGACAGCAGTTCTGGCATGGCCCTGGGGCCCAGGGGAATATTAACTTACAAGGCTTCCCCTATTTTGCTTTTACATGTCTGAAACTATTTAAAAACTTAGCGACTGATGTACAAGTTATTAAGTACACTTTACTAGAAATCAAGAGCTGCTTTTGTTCCTCCTCCATTTTGGAGAAATGGCAATTGGGAATGAGTTAATGTGTGTGTGCGTATAGTCACAGAGGTAGAAAAAATGGGCTTTAGGAAACAAGCTACAAAATAAAAAAAAGTGTCCTTGGGGTTTAGGAGAAAGGGAGAAATGTGCCTGGGGGGGGGTGAGGGGGAGGAGGACGGAAAGGAGATGGCACAGGCCTGCTCCCAGGAGGGAGAGCCCTGAATCAGTGCATTTTTAAGACATGTACTGGCTGTTTCTGAATATCTACATGGACAAATAGCCCAAGATTATAAAAGGACAGTCGAACGAAAAATCAAGCTGAATTTTTCCAGGGTTAGATCCTAGATGCAATTAAAAACCGCTCTATGATTTTTAAAAATTTTGTTTTCCTAAATTTCATGTTGTAGTTGAGTGGAGATACTGGGTTTGAGCTGAAATGGGAAACAGGGATTTTTTTGGTTTCTAGTTGTCAGAACCTCCTAACTTTGCAAAGGTGTTCTTGTCCCCTTCTGTCTGGCTGGGCCTCTCACCAGTTATCAGGTGCCAGATGATGGTATGGTGGGGTACTGGTCTCTTGAATCCTCTTGGAGGGTGTGAATTTTTATCCCCTTCCATGCCTGCCTAAGCAGCTGGGTGCAAATGGAACTGTTCCTCTCTGTGTGTTCCTCCTGATACAGGGGCAGACACTGCCTGGGTACAGTCACAGGAGGCTGGGACGTGTCTGTGGGTCTCCAGCAGCTGGAAAGGTTTGAGTCTCTTTGGCAGATGTTTGCTGTTCCAGCCACTTCATTAATGTTGGAAACTAAACCCCCGACTCTTCCTGACCAAAGCCCCAAGTCGTGATTGACAGCTGGAGTGTGCTTCCTCCCACAGAAACCCTTTACACAGTCTGAGAGCAGGAAGGAGGGAGGGAGTGAAAAGAGGGAAACGAGAGCAAACTGGAACTGTGCTAGGTGCCATTGCTAAAAGCCAAAAAACATAAAGGAAGGGTAGAATAGGAGAGGAGAGACTCATTTAAGGAGGAAGACAAATTCAGAACAATTAGTTAAGATTTGAAGTTCCATCGTGCCAGTGGGTCTTTATAATTATTTAATTATCCCAGCTCTCCTCCATTCATTAATTCATGACACATTTCCTGACAGGTGATACAATATTACTAATATAACATACACGAAATTGATCCGCCAAGACTTCATCGTCCAGTGAGTGAAATAAACACGCAAAAGGCAATAAGACAGTAAAGGAACTACTAAGATAGAGGTAGGAATCACAGTCTTCGGGAGTGGGGAAACATTTCACATAGGAGGTGACATTTGAGATGGGTCTTGAACTAGTTTTTCAGGCCGAGAAAAGGGGAGGGGCTGAGGAGCGGAGGGCATTCCTATAAAAGAAACTGCTATATAAAGGCATGGATTATGAAAGGCCAACCTTGTGAAGTAGGTATTATGATCACCATTTACAAATGGTGAAAAAACTGAGTGAGGCTCCGCTTTGATTATAAACGACAGAGAACTCGAGGTTCCAGACTCCAAGATCTGGAACCTCCCCACTACACGTGGGGACTGATGCCCTCAGACCCGACTCTGAGATAGTTTGCCTCTGTAGTAGAAAATACAAGGATTTATTGACTCAAAATGTTTTACTTCTTTGGCTATTTAAAACACTGCAGTTTTCAAATCAAAGAACCAGTCTGCAGCAGAATCTGGATGAAGTTTGTGCCTGTGGTCGAGTGGAAGTGGGAGGAGGGAGACCGCTGGAGGGCACCGCCCGCTCTCAGGAGCGAGGCGGTTCCCCTCCGGCCCGCAGGCTGGAGTTTCGCGCAGTCCCCTCCTGGGAGCCGCCTGCAGACTTCCGTGTGCGAGCGCTGCGACGCAGGGGCGCGGGAGCGTAGCTCCAGATTTGGAGAGAGGGAAGTAGAAGAGAAAGAGAAGAAACAGCAAGGAAAGGAAGAGAAGGAAAGAAAGAAAATGAAACGGGATGTAAGGTGGGGAGAAGAAGAGAAGCAAGGACAGAAGGGAGAAGTGACAAAGGTGGGAGGAGAGTTGGATAAAGGAGGGTGAAAGTGCTGCGAACAGGAGCAGAAAGGGAGAAATGGGTAGGAAATTGGAAAGGAGCGGCGGTGGAAGGAATGGTAAGAGCCCGAGACGGTAAAATATAGTCTGGAGGATGAGGAAAGAAGTTGAGGCAAGGAATAGCAGTGCAGGGACAGGACCCGGGAGAGTAACTTGGAGCGCGCACATTCTGTGAGCGCACGGCAGGTCCTGACAAAAGAGTCCAAATGGGTAACTCTCAGTCCCTTGCCAGAGTCCCCAGGTGGAATGGCGAATCTGTCGCCCAGGTGCTGGGCTGTAAACGCTCGAGCTTCCCGGGGTCCACGCTGCCTGAGGGGTTGCACCCGTTCCCCCTCCCAAGCACGCCACGCTCAAATTCCGCCAAACACTCCTTTTTCGGCGGCTGCCGACAGACAGCCCCGCACTTACCAAGGGCCAAATAACTACCCACCTAAGACTGTCTTCAGCGAAAACGCCGCGCTCCTCAGACCCCTCCAGTCTCTGCTCCTTCTGCGCCCAGGAGAACCCCTCGGTTTTAGCGCCAGACGGCGAGGCCGGGCTGATCCCGGAGCAGTCCTCCGCCCGCGCGGGACGGCGGACCTGCGGCGGGGACTGCCACCAGAGTCGGAGATGCGCCGGGCCCAGCGCGACGACCTCTGGGCCTTGCTGCGAGAAGCGCGCCGCCGTCGGAACACCTGGACACAATTCTGGCGGGCCCTGGAGCCTCCTCTGTCTGCCTTAAGAGAATAAAGGAAAACGATTGTAAATGGAGAGGACAGAGGGGCACACAGAGGCACGTAGAAATGAAGTTCCTCAAAAGCGTCTTATCTACTATTCGGCTCTGATTAGGTTTTTTACTGTATATTTTCTCCAAGCGCTTAATGATTAGTTTCCCATGTGTGCCCCTTCCTGAGTCTAATCACCCGCGACTCGCTCCTGGGCACGCATCTCCTGGTAGAGCCTGCTGCGACTAGGGCCGCTACACAGGTTTCGAGTGAGGAAATGTCACCAACCCCAAAGTCGGTCTTGGAGAAGGCTATCCGCATTTTTAATTCTCGATTTCCCTATCGCGTGTTTTACTTACGGCCCCGCACATAACAATTCAGAGACAAATCGTGGGAACCTTGCGCCCCGGGGCGGTTTCCGCAGACCGCCTGCGCAGTTTCCGCGCACCGTCGGAACGTTGTCAGGACCTGGGCAGTGGGAGCAGCCTGAGAGCAGAGGCTGTTCGGGGGTCCCCTCGCCCAACGATTACAACTGAAAACAAAAGTTCCTACAGATATGGTTTGGAACGCACTCGGATAGTAGAAGGAAGAAGACTGACCGCTTAATAAGGCATATGTCTTCGCGGCTCCCCGAATCGTGCGCGCGGCGAAGGATGGGGTGAAAAGTCGCTTTGCAGTTACTATCCCGAGCTCCGAGAAGTCCCGATCGCGGAGCCTGTGAAGGGCACCCTGGCACCGGGAAAGCTGTATAAACATTGTTTTAAAATAGAAAAGAACACACACTTTTGTTGATTATTCTTTTATTTTACAGTTTATTACTCGGATAACGGACAGGGCAAGGGTCACCTATGGTTTGGTATCTCCGTGGGGCAGTCAAGTTTGCAATCCGCGCAAACGCCACGTGCTCGGCGCGCGCGGGCAACGAACGGGGACCCGAGAGGCGGCTACAGTCTTCGGGAGAGGGCCGGCAGGGGTCCATGCAAGGAAGGAGAAAGGCACACTAGTCGGGAGCCTCGGCTAGGACTCGACTTCTTTCTAGAAAGAGACATAGACGCGCCCGAACGCTGGGTTGACGGCGCCGGGCCAGGCCGGTGGCTAGACGTACAGGAAGGAGGTGCGCGGGACCTGCGGGGGGCAGCGACCAGCGTAGGCCTGGCAGGCGGGAGGGCGCGGCGCGCGCTCCCCGCACCGCGCGCACACTCGAGCGCGCACACTCCACATACACACACACACTACGCACACGCACGCACACACACACACACACACACACCTGGAGCACGTCCCAGGAGGGGGGTGGGGAGGAGAGCCAAAGCGAGTGTCTTAAAATAGAGAAGCAGGCGGAGGAGCGTGAGAAGCCGACAGGCGGGAGGAGGCGAGGAGAGCGGTGAGCACGCGGCGCGCAGGCTCCCGTCCGGGTGGTACTGGCGGGCTGAGTGCCGACACCCCTCGGCGCGACTCCGCACCCGGCCCTGCAGGAAGCACACGCTGATTGACAGTTGCGGTGTCCCAAAAAGGCGCGGCGAAGATGCTGATCTGCGGGTGGGTCTAGAAGCGCGGCCGGCGCGCCTAGTGCCGGCTCCCCTCCGCGCCCCGCGAGGGCTCTGCCGCCTCTTGGCTGTCGAGGAGCCGGGCAGAGACCCCGCCGGCGCGCCAACCCCGCGGTCCAGCTCACCATGCACTGCCACGCAGAGCTGAGGCTGAGCTCGCCCGGCCAACTCAAAGCAGCCAGGCGGCGCTACAAGACTTTCATGATCGACGAGATCCTCTCCAAGGAGACCTGCGACTACTTTGAGAAACTTTCTCTCTACTCTGTGTGCCCGTCGCTAGTCGTCCGACCCAAGCCTCTGCATTCTTGTACTGGTAAGACGCCCCGCTGGGGGACTGGTGGGGTGCGGTAACTCTCACGCCCGTATCGGGCGCTTTACCCTTTCTGTCCGCCCGCCTGAGGGTGAGAGGAAGGGCCCCGGGGGTGTCCTTTCCCGTGCCCTAGCAGTGGACTAGATTTGTCAGCGGCGGGCATTGTATAGACGTCTGCAGCCCGGGAAGGGTTTGTCAAGGTGTCGAACACTAGTTTGGAAATGAAGGGAAGGCAGCGTGCCCCAGGAGCAGGACGCTGGAGCGGGAGGGCGCTTCCTCTTTCCCAGCGCCGCCTTAGTTCTCAGAAAGTTCAAACTCTTAACCGGGTTCAGCGCCTAAATCGTTTCAGGAAGTGGTGTTGCTTCTCACCTTGAGTTAACTGCAACCTCCTGTCTTCACTGGGAATTTTCCAAGTAAATCGGTACCCCGAAGGCTCGCAACAAAATCGCCTTTGGGGGAAACAGTTCTGGAATATGTCGTACTGCGCGGTGCACACTGAGAAGTTAGTTATAAGTGCCAACTCAACTGAACTACAATAATTGTAACAAAAAAAATCCTCAAATCTGGTTTCCTTTCTTTACAAGAGGGGAGACCATTAACAATGATAAAGAGCACTTAATAAATATACTGAAAAAGTTGTAACTTTATGTAGAAAATACACCTAAAAGTATTTATTGAAGACTTTGAGTGCATTAAGGGAGGATTTAGACAATCCAAATGTTGGTGTAGCAAAGCAAACAAAACACACACACACACACACTATTGAAGCAATTTTTATTTAAAAAGTTATTGGCTGTGCTTTCAACTCAAGGTAAAAATATGATATTTCCAATCCAAAAGAAACTTTGAAGTTATTTTGAATGGATGAAATAAATTAATTTAATTCTACTTATATTGAAATAGTAAAGTGAAGCACTAGCAGTGTTTTTGAGACACATTTTTGGAACGTTCAGGCCAAGAGCTGGTAGGGCACAAAGCTTGGAATTCTTTATTTTCTGTTCATTTCATTGATAATCCCAGGAGGACAATCAGTATATACACACAGTTCTTTTAAAACCAAGTGGTTCTTACATGTATGTAATTATAAAATGAATACTATGTCCAATTACACCTTTATAAAATAAAATTTGTCTGTAAGGTGGAATTAGGCCTAAGAGCCCATAATAAGACTAGTGATACTGAACTAAGAAATACACAAAACAAGAAACAAATATGAAATTTTAGAATGAGGTGGGTATCCTTGATATTTTTACATTTGTGTGGGTTTCATGTATAAACCCCTGGGTGAATAGTCTACATAGATATTGGATAGGGGAGGTAGGCTGAATCTTGTTTCGAGCATAAATAATCACTTACTACAATAACTGAAATCCTTTTGAGGCAAAGAGAGGATCTGTCTTAGTCACAAATCTCAATGCACCCTGCAAGATTGCATGCCTGAGGTCTGTAGGACAAAAACAGAACAAGTTCTAAACACCCAGGTAGAATCTAGTGCCGGCAATATTTTTATTGACTTCATGCCACACATTAATTTGAAGACAGCTTTTCCTGGCTTTTAGCAGTAACAGAATAGGATCATAGAAGAAAACATGCCAGAAAGCGAGTGATAAATAGTATCTGAAAACAAGGATCCAGTCATCAGTTGAGGCTAAGTTCTGTGTTTTATTGAACCTTGTGTCGGAAATAAATTAGAGGAAAATAAAATGAATCATGTGATGCTTTGTGAGTGTTAAAAGTGAGCTGCACAAACATCACGAACGAAAAGTTTTGCTCAGTTTTGTGCTTTTGATGTTCATTGACGGTTTGTGGGAAAGGGTTACTGTTGGCAGTGGTTTTCTTGCCCTGTCATTCCAGCACTTGCTTTCTTTACATTGTTCTTTTGAAAATGTGTGATGATTTTGCCCTAGTTGAGATTTAACATATAGAACCTGGGATTTGCCAGTGGAATTAAACCCATAAAAACTGGCTACAATAGTCCTCACTTTCAGCTCCAAATCTTTCAGTGGGTTTATGATTACAGTTAAAGCCTTACATGTATTAGATCATGGGAATCCCATTAGTGACTTCGCAAAGGTTTTGCAAATACCTACTTTCAAAGCATTCTTGTTGCTCTTAACAGTTATGTTCAGGATCAAAACCTCAGATTGGATGAACTTCATCTTTTATTATTAATTAAAGAAAAAAACAGTACGTTCCTGGCACCCATCATCCATAATGAAACTATAATTTGTTTCTTTCTGCATAGAGATAACTGGCCCTTTGGGTGGAACCAATGCATAAAATGTTCAAATCAAGTGAGAGGAATAAATTGGAATTAAAGTTACTGAACTTTCCATCCTTTGGTTTTCTAAGATTTAAATAACTAACAGAAGTGAACTTTGTCAGGTAAAATAATGAAAACTAAGATAAAAAAGTTATTGCTCTGCACAATAAGTACACACAATTAAGGTGGAAAGAAAGCTATAGCATTTAAAAAGCCTTTACATAGCTAAGCAGTCCATACTGTTTGGATTTAGTAATTACAATGTCAATTTATAATCCTGAATCTCCTTGGGCAGAAAAGCATGAATTCAGGTAGACTGAAAAATGGAAACATTTGACATCAAGCAGATGGTCACCTGACACTAATTTATTATTAGACAGTCTAACCTTAGTGAAATATTTGTCTTCAAAGAAATTATTCTTTATTCTTCCTGCAGGCCCTTATTATAAATGTAACAATTTTAGCCTTAGGAACCTGTTTCTAAATTACAACAGACCTCTTAAATCATAGTATAATCATTGAGAAAAGGAATCCTTTCTTTCCAAGCCAATCTAAAGGACTATTTATTATTAAATTTAAAATAAAATTTAAAAAACTTAAGTGCAATGAGAGTGAGCCACCGTTTGAAAGGAGGTTTGTTATTCAGACCATTGTTGAGATGTGGAATGTGTTTAGGATTAATTTAGTGTATAACATAGTGGTCTTCTTTTTAAATTTGATAATAGTAACCTCATTCAAAATGGAAATATATTGCCCTTTGAAAATCAGTAACGATTACGCATAAACACATTGACAGTGATTGAAGGCCAAAAATGAGGTGCAGTTTATTGGTATCATACATACTGTTTAACTCTTGAGGACATTGTTTGATTTTTCTGTTGTGGTTTATGCATTTTGGTGGAAGAGGCACTTGAAGAAACCCGACTTCCCAGGGTGGAATAGGTTGCACCGGTATGGGCACAGGAACTTTGGAAGGATCTTTCAGTTGGATCTTTAGAAATAGAATTTCTAAATTTGAGGAGTATTTGGGAAAAAATAAATAACTTGCTTCACAAAAACAAGGATGTAACAGTTTACCCTAAGAGTTTTCATATGAGGATACTGAGAAACTAACCTACTGTTCTAATTATTTATGATTTATTATAATTATTTATATTATAACCAAGAATTTCCCTAGATTTGCCCATACACATTTGGGGGGAGGTAAATGTAGCTGTTTGGACATTTTTACAACCCATGACCAGTACATGACTTAATTACTCTGTTAAAGCCATGGTCTAGTGCCTTTCCCTTTCTCGGGCAGAAAGGTTCTGTTGAATCTCCCTGTGGCCTTCCTTGGCCAGTCGTCTTATATAGCTGACTGGAGGTAGAGAACTGGAAGGGACCAGAGACAGTCTCTCAAAGGAGAAGATACTTTTTTTTTTTTTTCTCGCAGAGTCCTAGGGTCACATCAGTGCTTAAACAATTTCAGTCCACACTGCACACTGCTGTCCTTCTTGTTAGGGTACTCAGAAATCAGAAAGACTTTTCCAACTTGGTTACACACCCACGGTAAATTCGTGCAGTCACACCCAAGGGACAGTCAAACAGCCAATTAAAAGGGGCATTTGGGGAAGGGTGTTTATCTTAGGAGGTGGCATTGAGAACATTTTATCCTTTGGTGGGTCCAAGAGAAACAAGTTCTTTGGGGTGGTGTCCTTGGGTTCATTTTTATCAGAGATTGGGTGTCATCGCAGTGAAAAATGAAATGAAGTGTGGACGTGTATAATGATTTCTTTGGGAGGTAGGGAGCCAGCTACTGCTTCATATTCCCCAAACTCAGCTCTGTCTTGTCAGAAACCAAACCTGTAGGAGCTTGGGAACAGGGAGTTGCGCACTGGAATGTTAATGGAGAAATGTAAACTGGAGTTTGGGAAAATGATCATTATGAACAAGCATTTGCATTTCTGCCAGAGGCAAACAGGATTTTATTAGCAATTACTCATAACTGCTTCTCCTGTTCCCATTGTAAGGGTAAATCAATCGAGGGATACACAAGATTCAGGACTCATCCAGGGTCAGACTATATTTGGGGCTGAGTTCTTTTGAGATCCTCAGCTGTTGTTTCATTACTCCTTAAATTTTGTAATGCCTTTGTTGAATAGAGACGCTGAGGAGCTCTTTTAATGACTCGGTTTTAATTCGTGAAAATAAGTTGATGAGCAGTTTCTTCTCTGGTGCTGATTTCTCTAATTAGCAAATGTAAAAATGATTAAAATTTAGTTCACAAGTTAAAATATCTCTCCAAATGCTGCTAATCTTCAGTTTCATTGAATTCGATAATTTAATTCAACAAATATTTATACTTGCTTGGTGATGGCACTGTTATGAGTCATTATTTTCAAGTTTGTAAGTCTTGATTACATTTCTCTCAACTACTTGTGGAACTACTTCCAAGCCCTTCTGGGTTGTTCTGTCAACTATATGATGGGCAGTTTGGAATTGGAAGAGGGGAACATTATGACAATTTAATACTTTTGCTTACCATATGGAATTTTTCTTTGAACTCCACCTAAAGGGTGTTATCACCAGCAAAATTGTCCTATCAGTCTCGTTAAATACAACTCAAATGATGTTGTATACATAGTAACTCTTTTATGAAAGCAGTTTTCTACAGATATGCTAGTTAGTGTGTTTTGGTTGTACCCCTAGATTGAAAACAGAATTTGTGATACCAGCATGGACAGTGTCTAATTGCTAGCTTTAACACAGTATACTTCAGGAATCTTAAAAGAAAAGGTCGTTGGGTTTAATATATCCCAGGACTCTGTATGAAAAGCAATAAGTATTGTAAAAGGCTGTTTAAATTGTAAAGAGAAATTAAAAGGAAGAAACAGAAAGAGAGAGAAAGAAGAAAGGAAAAGAAAGAAAGCAAGAAAGAAAAGAATAGGGAAGGAGAAAGAGTGTATTTTTTAAAAAAATTTTATTGATTGATTTTAGGGAAAGAGGAAGGGAGAGAGAGGGAGACAGAAAGGAACATCGATCTGCTCCTTCCTGTATGTGCCTTGATCAGGGATCCCACCAGTAACCTCTTCGCTTTGGGATGATAGAAACTATTCAGCCGGGGTGAAGGAGTGGATTTAAAAAAAAAAAAAAAAAAACTCTTGAAGCTACTGGATCCAGCCTTATATGTGGCACAGTGTCCTTCAGAGTGGCTGTAGGGGCAAAACAAAGGTGGTTCCTGAAACTCTCCTGTCAGTGTGTGTAGACCGTATGTGGCTGGAGTTGATTTCACTTACACACTTGCTGGGGTCCCGTAGGGAGGAGGCCCAGGGCCTGAGTCCAGACCAGCATGTAGCATTCACTGTAGAGGACTGAATAAATGTTAGCCCAGAAGCATTGTTAGGTACTATTTGCACTTTGTTTTGCGGTCAGGGAGAAAGAGGAGCAGAGACAGAGCTAGCTAGCTAGGTCACCGAATCTGAGGCTCCCTCATTTGTGTTAGGCCTGTAAATGTCTGTGGGTGTTGTGAGCCTGGCCCTCCCTGCTGCTGGCCACTTGTCCTGCTGAGTGAAATTAACTCGGGTCCTACAGCTAAGGCTGTTGACGAGCTCTCAGCTGGAATGATTAAAGGGCTACAATAATTTGGATGCGATATATAGATAGAAGCTTCACATAGCATTCTCTTTTGGGGAATACTATGTTGCATACCAGCATAGTGGGGATTTGGGGTTTTTAATGTGGGGAGATGGACCCCACACTCATAGTGGGGCCAGCCTTCTAACCAAGAACTTCCACAGAACCATAATGACCCACTCTGCTGCAAATGGCACATTTCTCTTGGAGGTACTATGACAATGAGGAAAGGAAGAAAAGGACTGAGAATACTCAGGTGAAGACTTTTATGTGTGTGGGAGACCTTCTTTCCTGCCTGGCCGGTGTCTGCCTCCATTTTAGCTGCTCATGAGGTTGGTGTGGTTCTGTCTTCCTCCACAGCATGGGTGACAGGATTAGAAATGACATTGAATTTATTAATAACGGTGTTCAAATCAGGGCCTTTTACAGAGTTGGTGGTATTTGCAAACTAAATACTCTGGTTTAAAAAGATTTTTTTAATCAGAAAAACCTTTGTAAACCCTCAGGATTTAATTTATTTTTATTGCAGCTTAATAACAGTTAGAAAAATAAATGTCTTGTTAAAATTAATGCTCTAAATAAAAACACAGTTAATTTTCCATTACAGTGTCTAATTACTCATCATCACCAGGGTGTTTTTATATGGCAATTTAACTTCTTGAAAGTGGAAACTTGGCACATGTTTAAGGAACAAAGCAGTGCACCTAGATAGATATCAGAAGATGGTCTAATTATATTTGGGCTCGGGTTGACTCTTACACATGACTGCTCTGAAGAAGACAGGCGGGTAGAGGGCCTCTCTCTTTAGTCACTAAGGAAAGTCTCTGCTTTCTTTAGTGCCAGTTGAAATTGAATACGGAGGGAGATAATTCTGAACGTTAGATGATGTACAAGTACATGTGAAAAGGGACCCTGCCAGTCACCGACTGAAGCTGATGTCAGGACTACTTGATAGGCCTGGAAGACAGCTATATACGCTTTCTGACTCCGCTGGCAGAGTTCATAAGGATGAATGAACACAGCCTTTCTCCAAGGAAAGGTCAAATTGCGACAGAATAGGAGCCAATCTGGGCCAATCTCAACGCCAGACTAAATATGTTAGGAGCACAAGCAGAGAAGCTGACGTGATTCCTTTTTATTGAGTCTCTCTGGCTTACCAACATGTCCTTAGGAATGTGTTCTTCTAGATATTGGGGATAGAAAAGTATTTTCACAGTGTTCATTGAATAAGATTGGCTGTCACTTGGGTGATGTCAGTGTACTTTGTTCATTATTACAAAAATCTTATGTATGTGGTAAGTGATATACACGATGATTGTCCTTTAGCTTTTCTTACTCAAGGATCGTGTATGACATGTGGGAAAATGGACTGGTCTTGGGCCAGGTGGAATCTCATGGAATCTGTATTTCCATTTTAAGAATACCTGACAGGTCCCTAAAACGAATTCACCTGCCAACCTCCACGGCCCATCTTTCTCTTCCCAGAATTCTTTTCATTCTTCAACTTAATCAGTTCAGGCTCACGATCATTTCACAGAGTAGGTCATAGCTCCCTGTGGATGGAAGGAAGTATATAGTGTTTCCGTAAAGTCATGGTGCACTTTTGACCGGTCACCATGCAAAAGTGCACCATGACTTTACGGACACACTTTATAAGTCCAGGTTTAGTTTAAGCAATATCTAGGGGAATTTACTCCACATTTCCCTAATGGTAATTTACAAACAACTAAGAACTGATATGATGTCTTTGTGTCATGGGGACATAGTGTGGACAAGAAGAGCTGCTGAGATTGCTCTTCCTGAGCCCAGTGATCCTTATTACAAAGGGAGCTAGTGCTAGAAATATAGTACACCCTGAACCTTATTCATACTCATAACAATGACAAAAATATTGACTGTTTTTTAGTGTCTAACATATATTAGGCACTGAACTAGGTGCTTTATGATCAGCTTCAAATCATCCCTAAGAGATAGATATTATTTCTGCTTTACTAATGGGAAGCTGAGATGTTAAGCAACATTCTCAAAGTCACGGAACATATAAAATCTCTTACAAGGAATAAGAAAAAAGGCCAGTAGAAAAATGGGCAGTTTATAGAAATGAAGATCTAAATGGCCAGTAAACATGAAAGGATGTTCTGCTTCACTGGTAACCAGGAAAACACAAACTAATGTGAGATACCATTTCATACTCATCAGCTGGGCAAAAATGAAAGACCCTGACAATATTTGATTAATGACAAGGTGTGGAACAATACACCAGTGGTTCTTAACCTGGGTTCTGTCGAACCCTAAGGGTTCGATGAGTCATTCTCAGGGGTTCGGAGAAGCCTCTGCCGTGGAGGCCAGAATAAAGTAATACCGTAATTTGTTGTGAGTTCATGCACTTTGTTGGTTTTGTTCTTTGAGCAAGGTGATGTTCATGCACGGCTCATTTTGTGCACCAGTAAAAAACATATATCTATGTCTTGAATTTGGAAAAAAAATCATATTTTATTTATCACTAAAGAAGGGTTCGGTGAATGTGCATATGAAACTGGTGGGTTCGATCCCTCAAAAAAGGTTAAGAACCACTGCAATAGACATTCTCATAAACTGATAGCAGGAGTATCATTTGCTACAGTTACTTTGGACAGCGGTGTGGCATTACCAGTAAAACTACAGATGCACACATACCCTGTAGCCCAGCACTTCACTTCTGCATGCACACCTTGAGCCATCATTGTGTGTGCAAAAGCACACGTGTGTAAGAACGCTCATGTCTGTGTTGTTTATGATGTGTAAAACTGAAACAGTCTAACTTCTTTCCAGAAGGAAAAAAAGATAAATTGTATGTGCTATATTTTTCATGCAGCGATGAAAATGAATGAATCAGATCTATTTGTGTTTGTATGGATCAATTTTAGAAATGTAGTGCTGAGAAAAGAAAACAGTTGTACATTGACTCAGTCTGACACCATTTATATAATGCTTGGAAACAGGCAAACTAATACTGTATATACTGTATATTGTTTAGGGAGGCAAAGGCAGGGGATTGGAGAGGTTTACCCACTGGTTTTTGTTTTCCTGGGTAATTATTAATTAAGGAAAAGGCCTAACGTAAATATGGCCAAGCATTAAGATTTAACAAAGCTTGGTCATGGGTACACAGATGTTCATTACATTATTCTTTGTACTTTTCTGTATGTTTGAAATTTTCTATAATATAAACATTGAAAAACGATAGTATGGGAGACTCCCATATCCATGAAACCTTTGATCTTGTGGAACTTTTGATGGCTTTCTTAATAGCTTTTCTATCCTGAAACAGAAGCTTTTCAGTCTCACAGAGGGGAAATAAGAACACTTTATAGTTAGACACGTGTACAGCTCACACTAGAATAGCCACTGTGGCTTCTGAAATTAGTGTTTAGAGCTTACTTGCCTCCTCTGGCTGGGTGGGACATTATTTACCACCAAGATAACTGCTGTTCCCCAATAATGCTTTGGCATATAAGTAAACAGTTTCTGAATTGGGCACTAGGGCTAGAAAGAATTTCTGGGAAGTGTGTGTTTTATTCCCCCAAATACACGTCAATAATAATGCAAGCAAGAGTCATTTGGTCCTCCTCCCAGTTCCTAATGATATTTAAAACCACAATAAATTGCCTTTGATTGCAGCTTCCTTTTAAAAACCTCCTCTGGCTTTTGAAAGACTAGTTTATTGATATTGACAATTTAACTTTAAAAAGTTGTTAGGGACAGTTGTGAATACCAGAGATCTAAAAATGTTAAAATGTAGCTTTCAATCAGGGAAGAATGATGTTGAAATGGGTTTATAAACTGGCTGAGTTAATATTTTGTAACCAAGATTGGATGTTAAACTTTGATGAGTGGTACCAGGGATTGTTAGGAAGGGATGAGAACCGTCACCATGGTAATCACACAGAGAGCTGTCTGTTCAGGGTAATAAATAAGTGTCCTGTGGTTTGGAGAAGTTAACCTAGGCCACATTACAGTGACAACTGAGGTGGCACATGGTTTGTTCAGCCTATCCTAACAGCTAAGAAATTTCTTTTTCTTCTCTGCAAAATATGTAGTGCCGATTTAGAAATATTCCTTTAAGACATTTTGCAAAAAAAAAAAAATGCGGCCCTTTAGGAGCTCTGCCTTCCTATGTCCCTTCAGAGGAAAAATATACGTAGTGTGGATGAAAGTTTGTACAGTCAAGCGTTTACCACAGGGTTTCCCCTCCCAGACCAGCCCTCTGCCTAAGTACACACGCAGGCAGGGAAGAAAGTGCCCCATCAAAGCCCTCCAGGGCCCTCGGCAGACCTTTTATAGCAGTGTCGCTGTACTCTGGCGCTTGGCAGTGCACCACGCTCAGCAGGATTTGGTGACCACATCCAGGGGACTGTGGCCAAATTGGACATGGCTGAAAGGATGGTGGATCTATCAGATTTGTTGCCAGCGGACAGGCGTTCCTGGGTGGCAGAAGCGAGCCCTCTGAGCGCAACGTGCAGGGCGGCTGGGCTCAGTCTGCGCACTGGACCTTTCCTTGTGTCGCTCATCCTCCCGAATCCGTTCAGTGGAATCGTATTCCTCTTAAAGCCAGGACGCTAGCAAGGGTTGGGGCTGTGAGAGGAGGAAATCTTACCAAGAAAGACATTCCGAAGAGCCATCGCGCGGCTGCCTAAGGAAGACAAAACGCAGAAGGACTGCTCCTGCGACCCAGGAACTTCTTTCTGTTTGCGGCAGCAAACCTGACACACCTACCTTGGGGGCTTCTCTTTGGGGCTACTTGGGAAAAGACAAGAGAGGATTTTGGATACTTATGGCAGCTTTTAGCAAGTTTCATTGAGGGAGGAAGAGAGAGAACATATTTTTTAAAAATTTCTATCCAAGTTCTTTCTTTTTCATGACTGAAAATTTTATTGAAATAGTTGATGAATCACCTAGAGGAGACTTTTTTTGGGATGCTGTTGATAATTTGGTAACTCATTATTGCTATTAGCACATTAGACAGCTGAGTATTTTGGAAGCTTGTTTTCAACCCTCAATTTAGAGGACAGTGTAAGGACCATCCTAGTGGAGTGCTTAAAAATTGTTTTTAACTGGGACACTGAGCCTTGGCAGTGAGAACAATTAGCTGCATAAAGAGAATGTTTTCACTTTTTAGGGAACTGAGGTGGAAATGACAATCATTGTAAATGGTAGCTGTGTACCAGGCACAAGGTGCTTGTCTACATTGAGGCATTTAAACTAGGTGGAGACCCTAAATCAGAGGTCGGGAACCTATGGCTTGTAAGCCAGATATGACTCTTTTGATGGCTGCATCTGGCTCGCAGACAAATCTTTAATAAAAAAATAATAAGGTTAAAATATAAAACATTCTCATGTATTACAATCCATTCATTTTTTACTGCTCATGTTCATGGTTGCGGGTGGCTAGAGCCAATCACAGCTGTCCTCCAGGACAATACCAAATTTTTATTGGATAATGCGTAACGTACATGGGTCATTGTATGGCTCTCATGGAATTACATTTTAAAATATGTGGTATTCATGGCTCTCTCAGCCAAAAAGATTCCCGACCCCTGCCCTAAATGAACTGCAGCTATCACTGCTTTTCAGGTGAGGAAAGTGAAACTCAGGAAAGTTAAGCAACAGAAATGAGCTTTGGCTGATACTCAGTTGGTTAGAGCATCGTTTGAAAGCACAGAGATTGCCAGTTCGATCCCTGGTCAGGGCACATACAGGAACAGATCAATATTTCTGTCTTTCTCTCTTTCCCTCTCTTTCTCTTTCCCTAAAAATCAATCAGTAATAAGAATAAAACAAAATAGCAATGAGGTCACCTGAGTAAGTGGCAGAGTTGAAGTTGGAACTCAGGCATGTCTCTTTCAGTATACAGTTCCATACTACCTAGAACCCCCATGGAAGTATGTAAGCCAGCACTCACGTCTGTCCCTTTTCCTGGTGGCTCCTACTATACATAAAGCAAGGTCCACTGAAAGTGCCCACTCCATCAGAATTAATTGGAACCTATTAACTCCTTTATACATATTTATAATCATTGAACGTGTGCAGGTTGGTCTCCCGCTTCCTGTGCTGATTTGGATTTCTGACTGATTCTAGAAGAATTCTAACAATCAGTGCGGTCTTTGGAGGAGGTGAAGCATTTTAGAGATTACAGACTTGAGGCTGTCTAGCTGTGTGACACTGAACTCATCTCATTGGCTCAGGATGTGTGCCCTTTACTGTGACATTCCTGAGGCTCCTTAAGTCACAGTGCTTCCATGAACTGTGGTTCTCTGAATTAAAGCTTTTCCAGGGTAGTCAAAGGGAATTCCCATTTATTTATTCATTTATTGCTGCGAACCAGAGAGAAAAGGCTTAACAACCACCAGACAAATGCCTTGAGAATTAAGACTTTGAATATTTTTAATAAAATACTTGTTACTAAGTTTAGTAGGGAGAAAAAAAGTCTGGCCAAGTGGTTTGGCATCACTTAAAGTATAAGATTAATTTTTCATATGATATCTAGTTGGCCTAGGGTGCTTCTGAGAATCTCTTTTTAAAAACCTTTTTCTATAATTGTAATGAAAAGTCAGGTTTGGGAACTACTAGAGTATAGATATCCACTTAAAGATGAGACTGGTGTAATTTACACACCATGACTCAAGTGTGTGAAGCCATTTCATGGAGTGATCCTAGTGTGTGGATTTTGAGTCAGATGGTCCCAGGTTTGTTTGCATTTTTCTGCCTGTGTGACCTTAGGTAAGTCATTTAATCTCTCTGACACTCAATTTCCTCATCTGTAAAAGGAAGATAATAACAACTACCTAATAGGGTTAGTCATGTAGGTTACATGAGATAATGTATGTAAAGCTTTTAGCACAGTTCCTGGTGTATAAATGCTCAGTAATTGATAGCCTCTATTGAAAATAATTATCTTATAATAATAACCTTATCTTGGTTGACTGAAGCACAGCCCTTCAGGGAAAGATGACTATAATGGTGAAGTAATCTCAAGAAAAGTTAAATATCCTGGAAAAACCACTTTACTCTAGAGCATTCTTGTGGATTATGTCCTTGCATTAGCTGCTGGTTAAGGCTGCTTGCTTCCTGGGTGGTCTGTGAGCTGTTTAAATTCAAGTGTCCATGAATATGTATATTTTAATCTCTCTACCTTTCTGCTTTAGAATGTGAATTCAGAATTTTTGTAAGTTTGTAAATGAGTGGCATAAACAGGTCAGCACTACAACATCACAAAATATGCTTTGTTTCTTTATTTGTTATAAGAGTTGCTTAGAATTAATTACCCTTAAGAAATGTTCCATTGTGCATCTGTGCATTTCAAGAACTTTTTAAGAAAAGTAACAGAATTTCTTGACAAGTTTAATTTCTTCTTTGAAGAGCAGAGTTAGGGATAGTCTTTCTTTTAGAAGAGGATATGGTGTGGAAAAGGGTAGCAGTTTGGGAGCTAATCATGTCTTAGTATATAACTGGGTCTGAGATTCAGAGGGAATTGTAGTTGAAGCTCTTCTTTTCTGGCTTTCAAGTTGCTGTTAGAGCTAGTTTAGGACTGCATTATTAGTATTTTTTTTTTAATTTAGAAATTATATTTAATGGGGTGACATTGATCAATAAGAATACATAGGTTTCAGGTGAACATCTAACACTTTTTTAAGTGAGAGGAGGGGAGGTAGTGAGACAGACTCCCACTGAGCCCTGATGGGGATCTACGATCCCCAGCAACCCCCATCTGGCTCTGATGCTCAAATCAACTGAGCTGTGTTTATCACTGTGGTTCTTAACCTTTTTTGAGGTACTGAACCCACCAGTTTCATATGCGCATTCACCGAACCCTTCTTTAGTGATAAATAAAATATGATTTTTTTTTTCTAAATTCAAGACATAGGTATATGTTTTTTTTACTGGTGCACAAAATGAGCCGTGCATGAACATCACCTTGCTCAAAGAACAAAGCCAACAAAGTGCATAAACTCACAACAAATTACGGTATTACTTTATTCTGGCCTCCGTGGCAGAGGCTTCTCTGAACCCCTGAGACCGACTCATTGAACCCCTAGGGTTCAATAGAACCCAGGTTAAGAACCACTGATTTAGCACCTGAAGCTGATGCGCTTGGACCAACCGAGCTATCTTCAGCACCCTGAGCCACACTCGAATCAATTGAGCCACTGGCTGTGGGAGGTGATGGGAGAGAGAAGGGAAAGAGGTGGTGGTGTGGGGGAGAAAATAGTTGCTTCTCTTGTGTACCCTGACTGGAATTGAACCCGGGATGTCCATATGCTGGGCCAACCCTCTATCCACTGAGCCAACCGGTCAGGGACTCTATAATGTTTGAACTGTTGATTGTGTTGTGTGCCTATTACCCAAAGTCAAATCATATTCTATTATTGTATATTTGTCCCTCTTTATTCCCCTCCCTCTGTTCCCTCCCCCTGGTAGCCATTTCTTTCAGTGTCCATGAGTCTCAGTTTTATATCCCACCTATGTGTGAAATCATATAGTTCTTAGGATTTTCTGATTTGCTTATTTCACTTAGTCTAATGTTCTTAAGGTCCATCCAGGTTGTTGTAAATGGCAATATATCATCATTTCTTATGGCTGAGTAGTATTCTGTTGTATATATGTACCACATCTTCTTTATCCAATCCTCTTGTTGAGGAACACTTTTCCATGTCTTGGCCACTGTGAATAATGCTGTAATGAATACAGCAGTGCATGTGTCTTTATGTACCAGTATTTTCAAGTTCTTTGGGTAGATACCAAGTAGAGGGATTGCTGGATCATATGGTAGTTCTATTATTAATTTTTTTGAGGAACCACCATACTGTCTTCCATAATGCCTGTACCAGTTTACATTCCCACCAGCAATGAATGAGGGTTAGGATTGAGTTCTAAGTGGTAATGATGACCATTCTGTGGAAGGGGCTGCATGGACAAGGATTCTGCATAGACTTTTCCCCCAGCAATTCTGTTTCTCAACTAGTCATTGGTGTCTTAGAAAGTCGAGTATCTGCTGATGTGATACTTTACTTGGTGAATCTGCTCCATAGAGTGAGAAAATTTTTCTCGATGGGACATTCTCCCTTTACATAGTGTGAAGGGAGCCCCAGTGAGTAGGGTGTTTGTTCCCTCTGCCCATTTATAGTGAAGATTCCTGTAGGCACTCTCTAGTGATCTCAGCCAGTTTCTGTGGTAAGTGGGGGCTGGAGGAAGCAGGTGGGATTGGACATGTGGATGGGTCCTCATGGCTGCCATGGAGCCATACTGATTTGTGTAGGGAGGACTGACTTGGTCCCCAAGTTCTTCAGAACCATTGTTCATATCAGTTGGAGATATGGCCCTTTGGCAGCTTGTTGAGATTATTCTGTTAAACCTATGAATTCAGAGAAGCAAAGATGTTTATGTTCCAGTGGGGGGGGTGCAGAAGTAGGCAGCAATGGGGGGTGGGAGGTGGAAGATGAGAGGGAATGTTGGCAATGGGGAAAGAAGAGTCAGGTGAGGAAGCAAGTCATTCTGCTGAAGCATGGCCTTTACATGCTGACTCAGTATTCCCTGTCCTCAGGAGGAAAACAGATTTTAAAATGAGAATGGAATATTTCATTCTGAAGGCTGTCCTAAGAGTATGTGCTCATTATCAGAGGCGTTCCTCACAAGTGACAGCAGTCAGTGACTTCTGATTGGGCAATGGCCTGCCCAGCCACACGTGTAACCCAATTACCATATATATTAATGGTGCAGTAGAGGATTTCATCATCATGGGTAACAAAAGATCATTATTATTATATTGTAATACAGTAATTGTATTCATGGGTGCCATGTAGGCAGCCGCCTGTCCTTGATGTCAGGAAGCAGTGTGGGCACAGAGGTCAAGTGTAAATCTTATCCGGAAAGCTCTCTTCGTGAGACCTCCCCTGACTCATTCCGTGACCTTTCTGTACCTCTGTTTCTGCTACTGTGGAGCAGACCCACTGTGTTGGGGGAGAGTGACTGATTAAGGAGTTTTAATTCAATGCTCTGGAAAGATAAAAGTGTGATGATCCATATGCAAAGACTTACATAAAGGAGGCTGGCAGTGCCAGGGGAATGACATGTTGTGGGGTTTTTCTAATAACTAGACCAGAGGTAGGACAAAACAGGCTGCCACCTGTTTTTCTGCTGCCACAAGCTAAAAATGGTTTTTACATTTGTAAATTGTTTGAAAGAAATCAGAAGAATAATATCTGTGTCATGAAAATTAAGTGAAACCCAAACAGTGTCCGTCCATACAGCTGTGTAGGAGCACAGCCACACCCGTGATTCGTGTACTGTCCCTGGTGGCTCTTGTGCCACCACAGCAGAGGTGAGTGGTTTCAATAGGAACAGTGTGGCTCACAAGCCAAAATATGTATTTCCTCTCTGGCCATGGGCAGGAGCAGTATGATGGCCCTTGAACTAGATAGACCATTGGAAGCAGGGTTCCTCAGCTGTGAAATAAGGTTGTTAGTGACCTACAACAGATGATGTCATCCTAGGCCACAAAAATACCTCCTTTGATTCTTCACGAACCAGGGTTCTGCTGTCACCCTGTGGTGTGTCAAAGGCCTGACAGTGGGAGTATAGTGGGGAATTTTGCAAGGACTGTCTTAAATTGAGATCAGGCTCTTAGTGCTGAGGATAAATTTCCAAGCCTTTCTAGAAATAATACAGGATTTCTCTGCAATGAGGGAGGGGTCAAAATATTTACAATAAAGTATTTGGGATTTAACTGAATTTGGGAGATTTTTTCTTTGCTGTTTTAGCCCTCACTGGTGTGTTTTCCCAGAAAAGTTGAGGATGACAACTTATGGAACCTTGGGAATATCAAAGTGACCAACTTTTGTGTTAATTTATTGATTTTACAGAGGGAGGGAAAGAACGAGAAGTAGTTGCTTCACTATAGCTGTCCAGTGGTTGCCTTTGTTGTATGTGCCTTGACTGGGGTTTTGAACCGGTGACCTCAGTGTTCCAGGCCGGCGCTCGATCAACTGAGCCACCACAGGCAACACCAAAGTGACTGACATTTTGCAGTTTGAGGTTTGAATGACATTTATATGCTTATTTCCCTTTAATGTGTTGCCCATCCCTTGAAATAATAGTAATAATAACAATGAGAGTTGTACAATCCCATTCACAGCCCCACCCGGAGGGCTTGAATAGCTGGGTAGAGCACTTAATTGCTAGGGGATGTTCTGCTGGAGAAAGACATGTCTATATGTGCCTGTTGGAATTTGTAGCTCTTCAGGGTCAGGGGCTACCAGACCTTTTGGGAATGATGAAGCACGATTCTCTAGGTGCTTCAATTGCGCTCTTATTTTCATTGAGGCACTTGGGTCAGGGTGAGGCTTCAAGGATCCGGGGCAGCCTTTGAGCCAGTGAAGCCCATTGGGACGTGGAGATGTGAAATTAACCGGGTTCAGTATAACTTCCTATCCGCTGTCAGATTTACCCACACAATATGCTGGGGTGTGAATCTTTTTAGATTAAGCCCTTACCACTAAAACAGAATTGGAGAGGAGTCTGCACATGTGGAAAGCAGGTTAACTTCAGGGGAAGAAATTATTGGTGTGCTAGGTACAGTTCTACTTCAAAGAGCAGTGTGTGTGGTACATACTATGACAGATTTTCTTACTCCACTTATTCTTACTATCTAACAGGAACTTTTCTGAATGTTACATTAATTAACTTATTTGCTGATCCTATGAGATGCTATTATATCAATCAATGAGGAAAGAGGTAGAGAAAAGTAAAGACCTCTTCTTGGGTGGGATAATATGGAAGAGGAGAGGAGGAGAAAATAACATTCTAGGTTGTAGAGAGATTCACTACATTAAGGGATAATCTCCGATTTTACAGCGCTACCAACAACAACGAAAACTAAAAGAATCTAGGTGTAGGAACAGGAGAGAAATCCAAACCTTGTCACACGTAGGGAACTCAGCTGCCTAATTTGGAGCTGAAACTCTTGAATAATGTCTTATCCTTAAAAGCATGGTGCTGAGTAAAGATTAGATCTTCCTCAATATTTTTTTAAATTTCGGATTCTTAATTTTTTTTTATTAAGACTCATTAGATTCTCCTTACTCAGTTCTTTATTTCCAGGCTATCAAACCACCCACCCCTAGAATGATTAGGACAATAAAGTTCTCACATAGCTGAAGTCCTAGGGAATGTATTAGTGTCCAGATTTGCCATGTGAGTTAACGGTGGACATAGTTCAGCCCTTTATTATGCTTCACTGTCTTTGGTACTGTTCTAGGACGGACGTCATTGAAAAAAAAATTTATCTTATTAATATTTAAATATTGTGTCATATGAACAAAAATATTTATAAAATCTATGTAGGCTGTAAAGAACGATAATACAGTGGACATAGACACCCCTTCTGAAGTTGCCATGTGCCTTCCCTGACACGGCGCTTTCCTCTCCCCATCTCAGAACCAGGGTCGCAGTTCTGTGTTCAGACCTGCTTTTCTCTGTGGCTTTACCATGTTGTATCCCTGCCTCACATACTGCTTAGCTCTGCTAGGTTTTGACTCTATGTACGTGATATCACACTACATGTATTTTTGTGACTTGTTTTTATCACATAACATTGCATTTTCAAGAATCATCTGTGTTCCGTGTAGCTGCGGTTCACTCGTTCTCACTGCTGCGTAGTAAGTGTCCAGTGTATAAGTATATCACAGTATATGGACCCATTTCATTGATGGACTTTTTGGTTGTTTCCAGTTCTTATAGATATTGCTGCTTTGAATATTCTTGATAAATTCTTTTTAAAAAACCAACGATTGCCTGGCCTGTGGTGGCGCAGTGGATAGAGCATCGACCTGAAATGCTGAAGTCGATGGTTCGAAACTAGGTGCTTGCTCAGTCAAGGCACGTACGTTAAGCAATCAATGAACAACTAAAGTGAAGCAACTATGAGTTGATACTTCTTCCTTCCCCATTCTCTCTGTTCTCACTGTAAAATCAATAAATAAAATTAAAAAAACAAACAAAACGAAACAATGATGAGGTTTCATTTAACTAATTTTTCTATGAAAAGGACAGTCTTACACTTTAATGAAAACTGTAACATGTATTCCTTGCATAGGTAAATGTGGTTTATATTTTGGAACACATACCACATATTAAATGGGATTTTTAAAAAGTTGCTGTAGTGGTGAACTTTTCCCCCAGCATTGACAGTAATGTGTTTATTTTCTAAATGAATTGAGGCATTTATTGTAAAAATTAATGGAAAATAAGCCTGCCTAACTTAACATTAAAGGTTTCATAAATATTTTAATAAAATAAACAAATTAGAAAATACTAAATAATTTTAATTAGAATGTGAAGTACTTTCTTCTCTAAACTAAACATTAAGTAAGCTTTTCTCATCCAAAGCAACAAAATGAAAAATTATGTATTGTATCAGTAAGATGGTCTAGAGAAATTTACTAGTGAGTAGTCACCTAATATACTTAACTTGCTCTGCTCTTGTTTATTTGCAGGCTAGAGGAGAAATTTTAATTTTTTATCATTTTTCAACTTAAAAAGATAGACCTTAAAAACCTTTTGAAATAATTTATGGAGTTGTGCAAAGGCACAAAGGTTTAGAACAGATAACAATCTATTGGCCACTAGCTTTTTAGACTGGGAAGAACACCATAGCCCAGAGTTACTAAATTACTTAACCAAGATCACAGTGAAGCCTCCTGGGCCTTTTACATACCATTTTTCTAAAATTGCTAGGTATATCTATAGTTTAATTTCTAAATTAGAAGCCACAAGCTTTTCTTTTCATTGTACTATTTTTGCTTCAATGCAGCTGAAATTTAGCCTCATTTGAAAAATAAAGTCATGAAAACAATCTATGCTGACAGATGGAGGTTTGATTTTGAAAATTGCTTTTCTCCACCCTGTTGGTTGTGCTGACCCTGGAGAGATTTTATTTAGTTCCCAGATCCCGGTTCCTGGCATTGCCAATATTTCCACTTGTCTTATGGCTGGCTGTCACCAGCTATGTTGGAAGATAGCACTGAGCTCAAAGGGTCCTGCTGTAGTGTCCATAAGGAGGAGTACAGGCATAGCCTATCCACATACTGCCCTGGGCTTTCCCTCCGAGGAAGCAGCAGTTTTGCAAAAGAGATGTTAATGAGGCCATTTGGATTAGATTGGGTTAGTAGGCAGTGGGTTCCCTGTATTTAGGGTTGCTTGTGAGGCTTTACTTTCTTTTAATCTCCCCTTGTCCTCTCATCACATCCCTGCACTGCCACATCCAGCCCCCTCCCTCGGCCCCCATCCTGAAATAGCCACAGCTCCACAGAAGAAATTTACTTCCCTAATCCTCAGGAGCTGGCAAGCTCTGCCTTTGCCCAGGGTTGGGTTTTGACTTTGTTTCCCTGAAGGAGAACCTCTAAAAGTTTACAGTCTGTTTTGAAAACTTAGTGGGAGCAGAGGCAGACTTAAGTTGCACCGTGTAGATTGGGTTACCAGCTCTGCCACTCGCTGGGTGACTTCGGGCTAGCTGCTCCGCTTTTCTGGGTCTCTCTTCTTTAACTGTGGAATAGATAGACCAGCAGTGACTCCCTGGGTTTGCTGTGGAGATTGAATGAACTGACACTCCTGAATCTCACTTGGACAAAAGGTTTCACCTCTGAAATCAATTGAAGAAAAATGTATATATTTGACATGTTTCCTTACGCTTCTACTTCAGAAAGCCAGGAGATACATTTGCAGGAAGCCAGAGTGATAATGGTTGCTAGATTTATAGCATGCGGAGCAATGTTGCAAAGCAGCTGTACTCCCCTGTGCTCTGACCCCACCAGGCCTAAACAAGAGAACATATTGTAACTTTTTATTTGACAATCTCTCCTGTGGAGCTCTGGGCTTATATCAGGCAAGATTTTTGCCTTATTTATTTATTTATTTTTGTACCTTTAGCATCTATCCTATTTTTGGTATATACTAGGTGCTAAAAACAGTATGGTTTTCAAACTTACTGATCTGTTGAGAATTGTTTTACCTGGTGTTTCCTAGGGACCATCCTGATCTTACACCTGCAATTTTCAAATGTTGCTGCTCCTTTCCCCATCTACCTACCTACCCACTTTTTTTTTTGTCTAAGACAGTGGTTCTTAACCTGGGTTCTATTGAACCCTAGCGGTTCGATGAGTCGGTCTCAGGGGTTCGGAGAAGCCTCTGCCACGGAGGCCAGAATAAAGTAATACCGTAATTTGTTGTGAGTTCATGCACTTTGTTGATTTTGTTCTTTGAGCAAGATGATGTTCACGCACGGCTCATTTTGTGCACCAGTAAAAAAACATATACCTATGTCTTGAATTTGGAAAAAAAAATCATATTTTATTTATCACTAAAGAAGGGTTCGGTGAATGTGTATATGAAACTGGTGGGTTCGGTACCTCAAAAAAGGTTAAGAACCACTGGTCTAAGAATTTATAATATGTGGCTTTTACACTGTGTTAATGGACTTTTATTATTTGAAATGGTGCTCCAGTGTTATAATCTTTAAATTTAAGACCTTACTTATTTGTAGCAAACTGTCTGCTATTTTCTTTTATTCCCTAAGTTTATATTGATTGTACTGCATTATACAAGATAATGGTTCATTTTAAGTTCATCTACAAGTTTAAAGAGTAACCTTATTTGAGTGGGGGATAGGAGCTAAACAGCAGCTGCTAAATAGTGCATAGCAACTCCTCACAATGGCTTAAACAGGAAAAACGAATCAGACTAACAGAATATGCTGGAATTTGATGAGGACATTGAGTGCTATAGGCCATGGGATTTGAACTTGCAGTTGCAGACAATGACTACATCTCTTAAGGCCAGAGCCCTTGAGTCTGTAACCCCACGATGCCCAGGAGAAAGGGTGCTGGAATTCCTAGCAAGGTTCCAGTGCAGCTTGTGGACCTTCCTGTTCTCTTATTTTATATTTTTATTTTTATTTATTTTTATTTTTACAGGGACAGAGAGAGAGTCAGAGAGAGGGATAGATAGGGATAGACAGACAGGAACAGAGAGAGGTGAGAAGCATCAATCATCAGTTTTTCGTTGCTGTTGCGACACCATAGTTGTTCGTTGATTGCTTTCTCACACGTGCCTTGACCGCGGGCCTTCAGCAGACCGAGTCACCCCTTGCTGGAGCCAGCGACCTTGGGTCCAAGCTGGCGAGCTTTTGCTCAAGCCAGATGGGCCCATGCTCAAGCTGGCGAGCTCGGGGTCTTGAACCTGGGTCTTCCGCATCCCAGTCCGACGCTCTATCCACTGCACCACCGCCTGGTCAGGTGGAATAGTTTTTTAATAGTTGAAGAACTCATGACCTTCAGATAATTATTTTTATTACCAGTTCTATATAGTGTTATAGGTGTGGTTGCATGGAATTAGTAGAGTTGTGTTTCAAAAGCATAAGGTCAAACCAATACTTGTGAATTAGAAGGGCAATGCAGACCATTAAGCTGAATTGTGTTTTTGAGTCATGACTTACTGTCATTTCGTAAATCCATTCTCTTTTTCTCCCCTCTTTCATCATTGTTGTTTGAGAGGGTCAGGATATTTTCTATGTCTCTGGATGAAAGTAGGGCTTTGAGTTCTACCAAGAATGAAGGCTCATTTGATACATGGAGTTTACTTTTAATTTTAGAATGAGCTCCTTGAGTGGCATGTGTAAATTGTTTCATTTCTTTTAACTTTTTCTTTTGAACAGAGATATTATCCTCACTGGTGAAATATATGGAGGTTCTTAAGTATCAAAAATGAAACTTAGGGAAATGCAGATATGATTTTGTACATACTGATGTTTACCTGTTCCAAGCAGATACTCAATAAATGTTTGCTGAAGTAAATTTCATTGAGAGGTTAGCCGTTCACAATTACTGTAAAGTGTTAGTATACTAGTTGCAACAGGTGATTACATTGTTGCTGCTCCCATTGGAATTGGCATCAGGTGTGAGTGTTTTTGATTCTGGTTCATTTGTCATTTGTTAGGCAACTTCCTCAGGATCCGCAGGGGAGCTCAGGTAGTGTGCTGGTTCACCCTGTGCAGGACACAGTGCAACACCATGGGGAAAAGCTGAGTTCAGTTTCAGTTCTGATACTTAAGAAATCTCAAGAGAGCCAAGTGACATGATAGAGATTGTGAGAGAAGGGGCTTGGGCAGCTATGAATTTTCTTGACCTTCACAGGCTGGGGATAACTGTGTTTTGTTCCTTTGTAACATAATGGCTCAGAGAAAATCACACTGGAAGACTTTTCTTCCCTAACCTACCGTTTTGGGATTTCAGTTCAACTCTAAGGATATTTTCAGAAAGAGAGAATACTTAGCCAGTTTTCTCAATAGCTTTTTGAGGAACATCATGACAGACCTGTATGATGGTCCATGAACCAGCTTACATTCAACCAGTAGATGAACTCATCAGTATTGCAATTGCAGCATCCAGGGCCTTGGCTCTGTAGGCTCTCCCAGAGTGTAGTTAACTTAGTATTGTTAGCTTATTATTCTCCTGGGAAGACTGTCAGATTGACCTACAGGGGCAAAGGACAAGTGGTTCTTCGAGCCAAGAGAACAAATTCAACTCTAAGCGAGCTGTTGCTTCTCTCAAATCTTGAGAGCTGGTGCTTTGATTAGTACCATAGACATGAAGAGCACTTTCATTTGGCAGAGGAGAAATAGATGTTTAGGTCAGCTTAGAAAACATTCAGTGAGCACCCACTTTTTGCCACATCGAGGGAGCAGCTACAAAGATGAGTTGTTAAAGGGCTTACTGAGTAGTAAAAGGATACTAACATAAGTCAACTTGAAGATCCATGGAAAGCACTGTGGAAGGTAGGGCAGGTGGCACTGTAGGAACACATAGGGAGGGATTTAGCCCAGTCTGCATAGGAGGTGGCAGGAAAAGGCTGGGAAAGCTTTTACGCATGAGAATACCGGGACTGACTCTTAAAGTATGAAGAGGGATTAGCTGTGGGAATGAGACTCCTGGGGACGAAGCTGCAGGCATTTGGGGAAGAGTGGAGAATATAACCCAAGGTCAGGGGGCTGGAGACAGCATGGTGTGTGTCTGGGGACATGGGCAGGTAGACAGTAGTAGAACTTGGAGCATGAATAAAAAGTGCTGCAAGGTAAGGCTGGAATGGGAGGGAGTTTTATTCTGTAAACTCTGGAGAATCACTGCATGCATTTAAGCAAGGAAATAAAAATCGGATTTGGGCTTAGTGAGAATCATTTTGAAAGATGACTTCGACCAGGACAAGACTGAAAGCAGGAGGCCATCACCATCTATAGTGCCTGGTGGCCGAGGCCAGGCAGGTCCACATAGGATTCTGGCAGATGGTAGAGAAACTGCGGAGCCAGAAAGCGCTGGGCCATTCCCGTTTCATAGAGTCTCACAACAGCAGAGGAGCAAACAGGCAGGGGAAACTACCTCTCCTGGCCGCAGGTGAAAGAACAGCAAAATCCCTCCGCACAGTGGTGGGCAGGCAATCCACCATCTGCCACCCCAAGGGCAAGCACCTGTAGCCTTACATAGACTATACACACGTGGCGCTGCCACGTGCTCACACACTAATCAGGTAAAGTACAAGCGAGCAAGCCTGACACAGCCATTTCCCCAACATTCTACCTCTTTAGGGTTCATTGTCTCACAGTTTACATGACAAGTATCTTCCACAATGATCCCTGTGCAAGGAGTGAGATACATTACATAAATGAACAGACTATAGCAACAGCAGAAGTTTCACAATAATTTCAGAGGCACCCTCACATTGTCTCCTTGAGCACTCTGCCCAGGGAGTTAACTGAAAGCCCACCTCTAGCCCCCTACCTCACGGTAGATGGGAGGCCCTGTATAGTCCAGGGCTGTGTCCATTGAAGAAAATGCCCTTGGTGTATCTCTGCAACTGGATGGAAGCAGCTTCCTGGTGCCGGGGGGCCTCCACAGGCGCCACAGCCCCCCCATCAAGGTCTCTCATAGTACTGTCCACAAGCAGCATGTCCATCCAGCAAGGGAGCCAGTGCCCCCTCTGGTCGCAGTCCAATAGTTCATTACACCACTCAGTGATCAGTCCACTATAGACAGTGTCTGTGCAAATCACCCAAGGTGAAAGTCCATTACAAGGAACTAGCCATACAGCTCTTTGATAACGGGCCTCAGCAACTTTCCATAAGCTCTATTGTTTGTTACCACAAGCCCCATACAAACCCCTCAGCAAGCTTACAGGGCCTGGCAGGGTCAAACACATTCAAGGCTTGTGCCACCTTGATGGTTTTCTTTGCTGCTGCCTCTGCTGCTGCAAAAAAGCACCTACTATCTTCTGAGTCCAGCACCTGCTGCACATTAGAAGGGGACCAGTGGATTGCCAATTCCACATGGGGCCTCTGGCCCCTGCCTGTCCCTGTTAGACGGGTCCCTTAGCCTTCCCCCATTCAAATCGGAACAACAAGTTTTGCGAATCCTCCTCTCCCACAACTGTCTCCATCATATAATCCTGCAATCATGCAACCCAAATGCCAGCCATTTTCTTGGCAGTTGCTGGGCTTTCCCTGCTTTTTCAGCAGCTGGAACCTCTGTCTGGCTTAAGCTGCTGCCAAAAAGCTAACAGGATTTCATTAGACCTGCCATCTAATTTCTCCTTATCTGCTTTATCCATAGTCAAGTCTACACATATCTGTGTTCGGGTAACCTTTACAGGCCTGTTTCTCTTGTTAGTCGGGGTTGGGGGCAGCATGGGCAGCAGCTCTCACAGCCTTATGGTCCCATGCTGTCTGCAGCTCCCCCAAATCAGCCACCATCCGTGTAACCACATTGATGGGCTGCCCCACATAGGGGATGAAGATAGCCACCACTGACCCAAAAAGGGCTGATGGGGCGCTACAGAGAATAAGGTCCCTCATCCCTGGCATAAACACTTTCTCATCTGGCCCCCAGGACCTTGGGTTGAAAGCAGCATTCCTCATACCTAGTTCCTGAAGGACCCGGGGCAGCTCACTATAGGACTGCCACCAACTCACTGCCCCCGGCTAATCCCCAGCATTCTTCCAGACTGTATGAAGGGCAGCCACCACCCATTTTAATTGGGCATGGTTTCCTGGGTTGTCATGGCAGTTCTGAAGATGCTGCCTCAGGGAGTAGTGCCTAGTAATGGCATCTAATATCTCCACCTTTGTTTCAATAACATGACGCCATCCACCCCCCCCCCCCCCGTGTCCCACAATCACAGCAACTAGGGTGCCAGGGATTCAGTGGGTGTCTGCCTGAATTTCACCCCCAACTCCATCAGCTCTGTCTGGGTGGAGGGCCAGACCACAAAGGGCTCCACTACCTGCTGGGCTTTTAACTTCTGGGTAACCACCATCCAGGCTCTGAGTCTGTGAACGGCAGTTTCAGCCTGAACCTCCCCTTGAGAAGAGTAGGAATTGGAAACACGTGCTGCCACCGACTCAGAGCCAGTCCACTGGCACAGATGCAGCTCTGTCTTCAGTGCCTGCTTTGGCTCCTGTGGCTGCTAGCTCTCGGCCTGAAGCCCAAGCTCAAGCTCTTTAACCCACAGTTGTTTCTCTAACAACTGTCGCAGTCAGCATTCAGATTCTAGGACAAACTGCAGCTTGTGAACCCATAATTCCTTCTCCAGTGACCACTCCAGTTCCAGGTGCCATTGGTGCTCAGCCTGCATTTCATACTGTAGCTCTTGAAACCTGTCAACCTCCTTCTCCAGCACTTGTTCCAGTTCAGGTTGTTGCTGGTTCTCAGCCTGCAACCTGACATGAAGTTCTCAAATCTGCAACTCTTTCTCCAGTGACCATTCGAGCTGATGGTGTTGTTGACACTCAGTCTGCAGCTCATCCTGGAGCTTTTAACCTCAGGCAGCCTCTTGCATAGAGCTCTCGGTTTCTTCTTGCAGAACTGTAAAAAACACCCAGCCCACAGCCCCCAAAAGGACAGCCACAGGGAACCATATGCTGGAGAACAATGACCACTCCTCTACCCTACCCTTCAAGGGTATTGGCAGCTCCATACCAACCTGATCCAAATCTTGCCCACTACGCCAGATGTGATGCTGGTGGCTGAGGCCAGGCAGGTTCACGTTGGATTCAGGCAGATGGTAGAGAGAATGCAGAACCAAAATACAGTGGGCCATACCCATTTAATAGAGTCTCACATTGGTGGACAGGCAAGCAGGCAGGAGAAAACCACTTCTCATGGCCACACGTGAATGAACAGCAAAATCACCCCTCACAGTGGTGGCAGGCAATCCGCAATCCACCATTCGCCCTCCCCATCTGTGCTGAGGGCAGGCATCCATAGCCTTACATAAGCTATACACATGTGGCACTGCCATGTACTCATGCACTAATCAGGCATAGTACAAGCGAGCAAGCCTGACACAGCTGTTTTCCCAACACCACCATCCGGACAAAAGCTGATGAAGTAGAGCTGTGGTAGGAGTTGCCAAGGACAGCACTATAGGGGATCCCAGCATTTAATGGACAAGAAAGAATTAGGACCCTACTCAAAGCCCCAGTCAGAGAGGTAAAAAAAAGTAAAAAAAATCAGAAGAGTGTCAAGAAAAGGATTTCAGATGGATGAAGTGATCAGCAGTGCTAAATGTAACTGAGGGATGCAATTGACCTAAGACTGAAAAGTTTCCAGAACAACACTGCCCAGGGAGTGTTCTGTGGGCCAGCACCCCCAGCAGTGTCTGAATTTGTTAGGGATACAGACTCATGACCCACACCCCAGAGATAAGGCCTGGATGTGGAACTGGTTTTTGATGACCTGGACATGTTTGCATTGGAATGGAATCAATATTGCAGTAAATCTGGAAATGAGTGATAAGTGAGAAAGTGGAGATAATAATGTAGTCTTGCCAGAAACTTGGTAAGGAAAGAAATGCTGGAGGTGGATCAAAGTCACAAAAACATTCTTTTAGCATGGCAGAGACTTCAGCGTCTGTTTGTTGGCTTAAAAGAAAGTAGAAAGATTGAAGTTTATGATAAGGAAGGTGGATAAAGAAAAACAAATATGTAGAAGACATTAGTATCCTTACGTGGAAGAGTGTAAGCAGATGTAAATGATTGTACCATGGGATGCAGTGAGGTGATTGCTGCCCTGGAGTCACCAGGTGTTGCTTTCAGTCCTGACTCCGTTTTTCAGGGTTTCTTTGAGAGGTATCATTATGCACTTATGTTAGTCTACTGCTTTTTAAGGCACAGACTTGGTTTGCATTCTCAGTTCCTTCCCATTAAGTGTGTACATTTGGACAAATTATTTAGATACTCTAGGCTTTGTATCTTAATCTCTAAAAAAGGCATAATAATACCTGCCACATAGGCTTGCAAATGAGAAAGTGTGTGTACTGAAGCTCTTGGGAGTTCCATACTCGTACAATTGACCCTTGTACAACATGGGTTTGAATTGTGTGGCTCCAGATATACATGGACTTTTTTTCTGGTTTTATTTTTTTTTAATTCATTGACTTTATTGAGGTGACATTGTTAATAAAGTTATGCAGGTTTCAGGTGTACAATCCTACAATACGTCATCTATATATTGATGCATAGATTTGTTTTCACCAAGAACCTGTACTGTTTTCAATCTGCGGTTGGGAGTTCCAGATGCAGAAGGCTGACTGTATGCATTGATATATACCATTTTATGTAGGGGAATTGAGCATCTGTGGAATTTGGTATCTGGGGGTGGGGGCAGGCCCTAGAACTAATCCCCTGATGATACTAAGGGACAACTAAGTTTTGGAGAAGTCAAAAGCTGTATGTGGACTTTTGAGTGTATGAGTGCTGGGGGTGGTGTGCTCCTAACCACATATGTGTTTGTTCTTCAAGGGTCTGCTACATGTACAGAAATGACACGTGCTCAGCAAATGTTTAAACTAATGACTGGGTTGATGTAAAAATTAGTGCATGACTAGGTAGGTCCTCTTAATATTGGAATGTTGCATTTCCCCATTTGTGAAAAATGGCTATTAATAGTACCTTCTCATTTATAGGGTTTTATAAAGACAAAAATGAGCTATTTATGAAACACTTTTATGAAATTTAATGTCTGAGAAGATAAAGGAGACATTTCAATATGTTTGTAAATATTGATACTTCAGCGATCAGATGATTAACTGATTGGTTAAACCCTTTTGGTTCTTAGTAGATCCTGTAAAGGAGTAATCAGTCAGTTAATCAATACATCAACAACTGCTAACTGAATGTCTAAAGTATGTAAGATAACATTCTAGAAACTGAAGGAGATACAAACCAATAAACACTAATGAGAAGCTTATAGTCAATCAGTAGGTAAGATATTCCAGGAAGGAAGTGATTCTGCCAAGTGTGGAGCTCAAACAATACACAGTAGAGAAGTTGTTCAGAGGAGGGGGACAGCATTTGCAAATCACTTCTTTATGCAAACACACGCTATTTGGAGAAATTGGCATATACTAAGACCAGTGGCAGGATGCTAATGGAGTTTTTGTAATAAGGTGTCACAGTCCTGGTGCTGAAATGGCCCCACCTGTAACTCCGCTGCTTTACATACAGAGCTTTGGGTTCCGGAGGCTTCCTTGGCTTCTCAACCAGGACTTAGCTGTTTGGGATGGTAGTCACAGTCGGTTGTTTGCTTTGAAATGTTTCTTCATCTCCTCTACTTCTTGCCTACAGAATAGGAGGAAGAAATAGAAGAGCAGAGCAATGCCGAAGACTTCACTTTAATTATGGAAATTGTAGACTGAGCCCTGCATTGTCTTCTTGGAAGGAGTGGTGGTTAAGGGCTCTCTGAAATCTGGGTCGGCCTCTGCATGCCATCCCAATCTATCCAGGAGGCTGCCACTGACTTCTTGACCTTCATCTATTTATTGGCACCTCCGTTCTTAGATCACCGTTTCCCAGCATGCCTTTGGCTACAGTGCTCACTCAGCATGGGTGCTCCCCAGGCCAGCGGTGACTGTGCAAGGTGTACCCCCACTATCATATGTGGCCATTCATTTTCTGTTACCATTTAACTGACTGGCATTTCCTGTTGTAGTTCTGATGTGGAACTGTGGATACCTAGATGTGAAAGCAGTAACCTAGCCTCCACTCTGATTCGCTGAAATAGTTCTTGATTGCTTCCACTGCAACTGGACTTTGGATCAGATAGTACTTTTCTGAGGGCACACAGAGGTCTGTAGAGGTTCGTAGAGGTAAGGATAGCACCAGAACAGGCTTAGGATGGTACCAGGACCCACTCTAAGAAAAAGTTTGACCAAAGTTTCCATGAAAGATAATCTAGTATCCATTCTACCCTGAGATTTCCGAAGGAGAACAGTTGAGACCCATAGCTTCACACGTTGCCATTTTTGTTATAGTTTTGAGGACTGTTGCCACATCCTTACTTAAACCCCATTGAGACTGGAGAAGGCACGTGGGAGATTGCAGGCTGAGGTGAAGAACAATGCCCCATTCACAGGTTACAAGGGCAGTCCTGTCTCATGTGCCAATCAAAATGGTGCTGGGAATAGATGTCACTTTTATATCTGGCTTCAGGTGATTAGAACCAATTAAGAGGGTGACACATGGGAGAGACGTGGAAAGAAAACACATAGGGCGTCATTTTCTTTTTCTCTTGTCCCAAGAGAGAAAGCGAGGGTTTGTCATCTGCTTCCCTGGGCCACTTATAAAGTTGCTGGATAACTTTAGTTTGTCAGTTGACCTTTCCGGGCTCTTTTCCCCCTTTGGTCACACAACAGCAGTGATGCTGCCTGCTCTGTGAGAGGAGTGTTGCCTTCATAGCCAGGTGGGAGATGCTTTTCTCTTTGCAGAGCCTAGCTGTTATTTCATGTCTCAGTCGCGGGAAAACACAAAGGCCGTCCATTTGGTGTGAGCAGTGAAAGGAGGATTCCAACAGGTGCCATTGTAAGCTTGCTGGTGGAGGAGCCATTCCGAGGGCACCAGGCCCGTTTTGATCTCTGCTCAGATGGGAGGCTTTAGTGGAATACCCTCTCAGGCCGGGAAGGGAACTCTTTGATCTTCCTTTGCCTAATAGGCAGAACTCTCTTCTCTGTTTCCTCTATGGACAAAAATAAACAGAGAAGCTGAGTTTGTGAACAGCTGCATAAACAATGCAATTTGGAAGTATGCAAAAAAATATGTGGGTTATATATACATTTATACATTTACCCTCTTGATCCATGTTTTGCATCCTTGTGACCATCACTTGATCTGAGAGAGATTTCCATCGCAGCAGTGAAATCCAGACCCTTAATGCTCGGAGGGGTTTAAGGCCTCAGATCATTTGGGCAGAAGCATTTCTCTCTCCTGGATGGGGAGCAGTTCTGAGATGTTTCAGAGATGGTATAATACAGCAGCCCTCCTTAATATCCTTAATATGCAGTGTAGGCTGCCCACACCCTGCAGGGGACATAACTTGAGTAAGTCATGTAGTGGAGGTGATGGGTTTACACTTAGATGGTAGAGTCTGTAAATCTAAAACCCAATTCCTCTTTTTTCCTGTGCCCTTCCCTCGCGAGGAGAACTTTCTTTTGACATCTATCATTTATTTAATGGGACCGCCATCTGCCTTCTCACAAGCATGGCGTTCTGGAGGAGTCTTGATTTGCCTCCTTACATTATATTCTCCACCGCATATTGGTCTTCATAGAGGTGTACTGTATTTCCCCTTGTATAAGATGCTCCCATGTATAAGACGCACCTTAATTTTGGGGCCTGAAATTAGAAAAAAAAAAGTATTACATAACATTATTGAACTCAAGTTTTATTCATCATAAAACTCATATAACTCATCACTGTCAAAACTCCCATCCATTAGCTTGTCCTCATCTGTGCCTGGTGACAAATCACTATCTTCATATATTGCCTCATCCTCAGTTCCATCTATGGCATTTGAAATGCCACAACCACTGTATAAGACACACCCAGTTTGTAGACCTCAAATTTTTTGAAAAGGGGTGCATCTTATACATGGGGAAATATGGTAGTTTCTCTTTTATTGTCTATCTCTTCATGGACACTCTTAGTACCATTATTACCAGGGCTAATGTGACAGTTTCCCAACTGATAATAAAACTTTACACTTAAAGATGATAAGTGAAAATTGTCTTGGTAATGCATATGATAGAGTGGAAAGCTCAGACATCCCCTTTAGGCTCTTGGGAGAACACAGAAGAAATAATGACTTTCGAAAGACAACAGAGGTTAAAAGTACAGAGAACTCTTCTTTCACATTGCATACTAAGGTCTATTTGTATTCCGTGACTTTCCCCCCCAGTTTGTCTTGCATGTTTCATCTCCACACCTCTGCACATGTTCCCTCTGCCTAGCAGGCCATCATGCCTCCCCTGCCACGGAGCCCTCCATCATGCAGAAAGCAGCACATCGCCACCCCCCCACACCTTCCCCCAGCATTCCGGGCGGAAGTCTTCACTTCTTCAATCCTGCTGCTGAGTTTCTAGAACTATCTAGTCTTTATTCCCATTTAATTGAATGCCTTGCTCTATAGGGATCTATGTATATATATTACTTTCTATCTCTTTACTAGATTATGAACTCCTGGACAAAAGGTGTTTTTAAAATTTGTTACAGAGTATAGCATAGTGTCTCGTGTATGCTAACTCCTAAATAAATACTTAAAAAATAAAATGAATAATATAAAACTGTGATAATCACATATTTATCTAATTTCCCTTGTACTCATTGTTTTTACCTGCTTTACTGAGGTAAAGTTGACAAATAAAATTGTAAAACGTTTAAAGTGTACAATGTGATTTCATGTACGTATACACTGTCGGAGGATTTCCCCATCGACTTAATTAACATGTCCATCCCTCACATGCCTACCTTTTTGTGTGTGTGGGAATGTGTAAGTTCTCTCTGAGTGAATTTCAATTATGCAATACCGTGTTCTCAACTATAGTCCCCACGCTTTCCTTCAGACCTCCAGACCTTGCTCATATTATGGCTGAAAGCTGCTAACCTTTTATAAACCTCTCCCTATTCCATCCCCCCAAACCCTGGCAAACATTTTTCTACTCTCTTTTTCTATGTGTTTAACGTTTTATTTTTGGATTCCACATATAAATGACACCATGCAGTATATGTCTTTGTCTGTTTGTTTCTCTGTTTTGTGTGCGCGCCCATTATTTTAAACAACCATTTAAGGAGCTCTTCATTAATAAAGATCACAAAAAGATCATTTAGTTCTCACAAGAATCCTCTGGCATAATTATTACTTTTGCCCTCACTTCACAGTGTAGAAAAATGGGGCTCAAAGAAATTAAATAATTCCTCCAGGGCTATCCAGCTTGTTCGTGGCAGAGCCTGAACTGATACTCAGATCTGACTCCAAAACTCACACTCACATTCCTGGGCCAATTGTTTTTTAGGCGTCCTACCTGGAGGTACAGGTACAGGTCCTGTTCCCACAGCTGTCAGGCTGGTTAGGGGACTGGGTCTAAGCAACAGCCGCAAGGCAGTGAGACAACTATAAGGAGCCATGCCTTTCATCAGAGCACTGTGGGGCTCTGGGGGAGGGGAGGCTAGGAAGCGCACCTCACCACGATCAGTGGACTGTGTCTGAGACGGGGCTGTGAAGAGAGTGGACACATGTGTTTTTCTCTGTGCTGTGCAGCCTCATTGGAGAGTGAATCCATAATTGCTCTTTCTTTTGTTTTTTTTTTTTAATTTGGAAAAGTAAATTTAACGGAGTGACCATTGATCAATAAGAGTACATAATAAGGTCCTAATTCAGGTTAGCCCACATTTCATGGTAAACAAATGCATTTACCCCGTTTTTCATTTTTATGGCTTCTGAGGTAATAAGTATTCTGTAATATGTATGAAATAGACAATAATGATGATAATGAAGTAAGAAGTGGCCCTAAAGTCAAAGTTACCTATACAACATTGTCATTCCACACTCTGGAATCACAGATTCTAAATCTAATTTTCCAGGCAAAGGCCCCTCCAATATTTGATGGCAGCTTCTTATCCCCCCTGTTTTTTTTTTGGGGGGGGTTATTCATTTAGAGAGGAGACACAGAGTGAGAGAGAGACAGAGAGAGAGAGAAAGGGGGGAGGAGCTGGAAGCATCAACTCCCATATGTGCCTTGACCAGACCAGTGCAGGGTTTTGAACTGGCGACCTCAGTGTTCCCAGGTTGACGCTTTATCCACTGCACCACCACAGGTCAGGCCTGGAGTATCTATTTTGCATAGGGACACAAAGATGAAGAAGACACCGCTTTTTACCTCTGTCCCCAGAAGCTCATGGGCTAGTTCTGTCAGCAATTCATGAGGTAACAATGTTTCTGACTACCCTGTTCTCAACATCTCACTTAAAGGAAGGTTTTAACAATTGAACCCAGCACTCTATGCACAGTTTGTGTTTGGTACTTGTATTAATGAAGCCTTGGCTTGGGTTGGCTCTCTTTGAACTGTGACCAATTGAAATACCACCTTTTACCCATCCTTTTCCCACAAATAGCTTAAAACAGATGTTTCCCGTGTTATTTATTTCATGTGTTCATTCAGTAAACTTTGAGTATCTGCTACATATTCAGCATTCTACTAGCTGCTATTTCTTAGATACATTTCTGGACTAAGAAGCAGTTTGGAGTCAAGCTCAGTCTAGTGGGAAAGAAATAAGCAGAAATGACTACTATAGTGTGATAAATGTGATGGTAGAAATGTATGCAAGATGCTATACAATCACAAAGGAGGGGCATTTAACTCTCTTTTGGAGTGGAAGGTGGGGAGAGGGTCAGAGAAGAATACCTGTAGGATTTGTTTTCTCTATTAAAGCTTGGAGCACAAATAAAAATAAAGCCTGTGAAGAAGGAAAACCAGACAGACAGACCAATGTTTACAGGAGTGTGTGTATGTCTGGGAGGAGAGGTGGCTAGAACAATAGGTTCCATGATGAGAGAGAGGAAGGCAGATGTAAGGGTTTGCATGCCATGTTATAGAGATTAGTTTTGTCCTGAGAGCCATTAAAGGATAGATCCTAGTCCCCTTTATCTATAGGGCATTTATCCATAAGGTATATGTCCTGAGGCCCCCTGTGGATGCCTGAAACCAGAGATAATACCAAACCCTATATAATGTTTTTTCTTATGTATACATACCCACGATAAACTTTAGTTGATAAATTAGGCACAATAAGAGATTAACAACAATAACTAATGATAAAATAGAACAATTATAACAGTATACAATTGACCCTTGAACAACATGGGTTCGAACTGTGTTGGTCCACATATAAGCAGATTTAAAATATAAATACACACACACACACACACACACACACACCTCTTTGTATCCCCAGGTTTCACATCCCAGGGTTCAACTAAACGTGATTGAGACATTCATGGCAGGGAATCCGAAGATGTGAAGGGCCAACTGTATACATTTTGCTATACCATTTTATATAGTGGACTTGAACATTAGCAGGTTTTGGTATCCACTATGGTCCTAGAATGAATTCCCCATGGATACGAAGGGATGATTGAGTTTAGTGGGTGTTAAAAGTTATAAGTGGATTTTTGACTGTGGGGGTGGGCACCCCTAACCCCACATTGTTTAAGGATCAACAGTGCTGTAATAAAAATTATGTGAATGTTTTACCTCTCTTTCAACAAACTAGCATGAATTTCTTTTCTTCACAATTTCAGGAATAGAAGATTTGTTTTTACTGTGGCAACCTCAGCATATGATATTTTTTCTTTCCTTATTAAGTCCAGAACTTCTACTTTTCACTTAAAAGAAGCACTTTCTGGCTTCTTTGGCATACCTGAATTGCTAACATCACGACCCCTGCTCTTTAGGACAGTAAAATAAAGGTGACTTGAGCACATGCGCTGTGATACCAACACTGTTGACCTGATAACTGAGAGGGCACCTAAGGGACGAAGGGGCAGTCAGTACACACAGCTCGGAGAGCTGGACAAAGGGATGCTGCCCATCCCGGGGGGATGGAGCAGAACAGTGCGAGCTTCCATCACACTTCTTAAGACAGCACACAATTTAAAACTTACAAAGTGTTTATTTCTACAACTTCCAATTTTATATTTTCAGACCATGGTTTACCATGGGTAACTGAAACCACAGATGGTGAAGCCATAGATAAGGGGGTCCTCTGTATGTATAATGTATTGATGTAGCCACTCCAAGCTTTAAAAACTATTATGTCAGGCAACATATTCCTTTTCTGTGACGTAAGAAAATTTGAAAAGAATACCTCTTCGACTTTCTGGACAAACTTTAGATAAAAATATTTTAAAAAGGAATAAGAAAACAAGGTCTGAGGTTTTTAACTTGCCCTGGAAAGCAGCCATTGAACGACACTGAATGTGGATAGTTTTGCAAAGCCTGCTTCACCCTACCTGACCTGGCTCTTGCCTGCTCTCCAAACTCCTGTTGTGTTTCAGTCACATCCTCTTTGCTCTTGGAACATATTAAGCTGTCCTGTTTCTGATCCTTTGCATATGCTATTCTACTACCTGGAGAACTCTTTTTATGTTTTTTTCTTGACCTTCAGATTTCTTCTAAAAGGTCTCTTCTTCAGGGACTCCATGTACTCCATCTCAGTCTCCTCATCCCTCAAACCTCAACCTGTCTTTCAAAGTATTTTTTAAAAATGTTTATTTTATTGATATTGGAGAGAGAAAGGGAGAGAGCATGAGAGAGACAGGAACATCTGTCTCTGTATGTGCCCTGACTGGGAATAGAACCAGCAACCTCTGCTTTGAGACAATGCTCGAACCAACTGAGCCATCCAGCCAGGGCTCAAAATATTTATAACAAGGTGTGATTCTATATGTTTGCTTGTTTATTGTATTATTTGTTTATGTAAGTTTTCTGAGAGGAGAGACTATGTCAATTTTGTCTACCACAGGTGCTGTTAAATAAAAAGGCTTCTACAGTGTGTCTGTAAAGTCATGGTGCACTTTTGACCGTATGACAGGCCAAAAGTGCACCATGACTTTACGGACACACTGTATATAAATAGCCGTTGAATATGGTTGAACATGAACCCTAAGAGATGGGCAGTGACCTTTATTCTCTCAAGCTTATCAAAGGAGAGTCTAAACACTATTCAGAATCCAGAGTGATGGCTATGTTATCAGCAAGCCAGAGTTATAACAAATTTTTTTTCCAGGTATTTTCTTGGACAGGCTGAAATAGGTCTGTAATACAGCAGATGTCACAGTCTCTCTGGTTGTGCTATGGTGACCCTTAATGTTAAGCCAAGAGTCCATCAAGAATATCAGAGAGTGGACATAAATGAGAATAATATGGACACAATGAATTTATGCAGCAAGTAGCCCTCCGTGTCTTTAGGGGAGCTGTACTTACATGGGCTATGGGCAAGGTGGATTCAGAACAGTGAGAATTGGGATGAGGCTCATGGAAGAAGGTTAAAGTTCAGACAAAATGGATTTATTCACTTAGATTAGAGACAGGAAGACTGCAAACTTCACCATAGTCCATAAGCATGTCAATCAGAAGACTGAGAAGGACTTGGTGACTTGTAGTTTGTGCTTGGTTATGAGTTATGTCAACTCTGGCTGCACAGTAGAGTCACCAGGCTTCACCATAGGCCAGTCATGTCAGAACTTCAGGAGATGGGCCTGGGAATTAATCTATCTTAAGAACTCTCAAGGTCATTTTAATTTACAGCTGGGATCAAGTCTCACAGGGATGGAGTATCTGTGGAAGATAATCAGATATCGGGCAGGACTCTTGTCCTTAAGGTGCTTGATTGGAGCTTGAAATTTAATTCTAAAAATTTAAGTGATAAGATAAGGTATGCCATATAAGTAGTTTACAAAATATATGTAGACAAACTTGAAATAGGGAGTTGTCATACTTGGGGTGGTTAAGGACTATTGAGTGCCAGTTCTGTGCCCAGCCCTAAAATAAGTTCTGAAGAAGTCTTAGAAGACAAAACAAGAAACTTCCATTTTAGATAGAGGAATACATGACAAGCTTGGAAAAAAACCAGTTATCTGTTGCTAAGTTATGATTGGAAATGCAAGTGCACTAAGAGTTTGAAGAGGTATCCTTAGATATACGTATTTGGAAAAAGTATCTAGTTACAGGTGGAATTTGAGTTTTGCCTTAAAGAATTAACTTTATAATTGAAAAGGCAAACAGTAAGGACATACTACTCCCCCCAAAGTGCCATGCTAAACACTTTGTGTGGATTATCTCATTTAGTTCTTTTAGTATCCTTATGTATAAGCTATATGTTATTATTATCTATGCTTGGCAGGTGGAAAAACCAAGGCTTATCAAGATTAAAGAAATTTGTCAAAGGTCACATAAGTTATTAAGTGGTGGAATTAAACTCAAAACCAGGGCTGTGTGGCTCTTGAGCTGGGCTTGTAACTACCACTGATAGGACCAGTGTGAGCAAAAGAGGAAGGCCTAGGTAGACAGAGTGTGTGTCTTATACATTGAGTACACAGCAGGCTAGGTTGAAAAGGTATTTGTTTGGAAAGGTGAGTTGAGGCCCAGTTGAATTTATCAGGGGATTTGATTGCTATTTTATGGAATTGAACTTGATTTTCTAGACACTGAGGAGTCCTTGAAGGTTTTGGATGCATGGCATGCAAGGATGAAAAGTATTTTTTAGGAAGACCATAAAGTCTGAAAACATGGAGACAAGTTAAAAAGATGTTCAAACTATAAAAGCTGAAGAGCCTTATGAGGTCAGTGACAGTGGACTGGGAAAAGAGGAAACAGGTGTAGGGCACTGTGGAGAAGAACAACTGTGCTTCATGTCCAGAGATAGCAGAGAATGTTGGAATGGACAGTATATACCTCAGGGGTATTTCGGTTTGAATTTCCTTACATTACACTATGGTAGGGAGGTGTGGGGGGTTGAGAAGGTATATTCCTCTTTTAAGAAAAAGACAATTGATGATTTTTCTGAAATTGTTTAAGTTCTAAATTAGATCTAACCTTGTAAAGACCCTATGACCTTTAATTTAATTCACTTGTGGATATTATTCAATTTAGGGCCTGTGACTAAGCTATTTTGTATGGCTCATCTAAGTGCTTCTGAGATAAAGGAAGTATGTAAGCACAATCTTTGAGCCATTTTTTTTATTCAGTGAGAAGAAGGGAGGCATAGACTCCTGCATGCTCCCTGACCAGAATCCACCTGGAAAGCCCACTAGGGGGTGATGCTCTGCTCATCTGGGGCATTGCTCTGTTTGTTGCTCAGCAACCAAGCTCTTCTTAGTGCTTGAGGCAGAGTCCATGGAGCCATCCTCAGCGCCTGGGGCCAACTCACTCCAATGGAGCCATGGCTGCAGGGGGGTAGGGGCAGGGGGAGGGAGAGAGAGATAGAGAAAGAGAAGCAAGATGGGTAGGGGTGGAGAAACAGATGTGTGCTTCATCGGTGTGCTATGACCAGGCATCTAACATAGGACATCCACATGCCAGGTTGATGCTCTACCACTGAGCCAACCAGCCAGAGCCAATCTTTGATTCTAATGTGAGACTATGGTAATATTTCTCAGCATGCTGGGAAACTATTTCTCAGTCCCCTGCTTTCTTTTCTGTGGTGTTAATTACAGCTGCTAGCTTGGTTCCAGATCTTCCTTTAACAATGTGGGATCTTTCTCTACTGAAGATCTTCTCCAAGTTTTGGATGGGAAATTTCCACTAATCCTTTTATTAGGCTTGCACATGCTGTATTGATAACTGGATCTTCCAGTCGCATGTGAGCCCTTCATGGGGATGACAGCAGTGGGGAGAAGCAAGCAATGAATCAGTGTCTTCTTGTAACTCCATTGTAACTATTGTCATGTGCTAGCTTAAGAAAGACCCTGCACCGTGATTACAGGCAACCTAGACATGTAAAAATCCTACTTGAACTCAGTATGAGAAATTCAGATGCATTATTACTAATGATTTTCATAATGGCCAAAAAGTGGAGGCCAAAAATAATTAGAATGAACAATAGAGCTGTCAGTGTAGTTCCCAAATAATCAGAAGGCAATTAATAAATGGGCTTATTATTCTTTTTTGGCTCCCGGGCATTAAACATTTCATTTTATAAGGCATGATAAGTAGGACAATATTATTCATTCATACCTTTATTTAACTACTGTAATTTTAATTTATTTTACTTTAATATTACATCTTTTATTTTTTAATTTAAAAATTAGATAATCTTTCTCTCCCTCTACCCCCTTATAAACTTTATAAACAGAAATGGTTTTGGTGCTTTGTAACTTTCTTAGTTCATCCCCTGGGGTAGGCCCCATCATTAGGCTCTTAGTAAATACCGAATGATGCTAATGATGGCAATGACAACTTTCAAGTATGCTAATACTGTCTCACAAGGCAGACTGATGCCTTCATGACTTCACTGTGTGGGGATGGGCTGGCCATTTGTTCTCCCCACACACCTTTTCCTCTTTTAGACCCAAAAGTACCAGGAAAAGCCTTTCACCTTATTATTTATTTATTTATTTTTAACAAAACCTGCACGATGTCATGGGAAATGCTCTCTTAAAGCTATTCCAGGCAGCAAGCTTTCTTTCCTACAGCTGTCCAGAGATTTTGGATAAGCAATGTTGATTGCTTTGCTGAGCCTATTGTTATAACTTGTATATTAAATGCACCTCCCATCACCTTCATTATACCTTCCTTCTTCTCAGGAAAGACCTGATGCTTGCAAACTGTTTTCCAGATCACAGAGCATGGGGTTAGCAATGTTTGGGCTCCTTTTTAAAACTAAATTGTTCGGAGCCATAAGCTGATGAATGAACACATCCTTCATTGCACAAGATATCCTTAGACAAGGCATTTAGGAAGACTTGGTTTAATAAACTCCGCTTCTCTTAGCCCAACTTGTCTTTGTACCTCTAGGATGCCGGCATGCCATTTTAGGTCCTGTCCGAAGCCATAGATGACCCTAGATGTTTTTGAAAATAATGGGTGGCTTAAGTTCCTACTAACTTCTTTAAATATTTCCATGATACTGATCTTTAAGACTACTTATTACGGTGTCTGACATCACCTGGGCTTTCAGCTCTCATCTTAGGCTTCACAAGAGTCCATGCCCAGAAAGACCCACCAGTTTCAGAGATGTGGACCCTTTTAGAACCTGCTGCCCTTATTTATCATTGTCTTTAATAGGTAGTGTTGCATTACATGGTCTGGCTGTGCCCCATGTGGGCACTTGAAACGCAAAGGCTTCTGTTTGGTCTGCAGGTGAGTTCAGGGCCAGGGGCTGGCATGGAGAAAAAGGCCAAATGTGCTTTCTAATACTTAAGGCTGTGATTCTGGGGGTTCTGCCACTTCACCTCTACGTTTGGGCATCATGCTGCAGTGTCTGCACCCTAGATTGTTTACCAGCCTTGACAGATCGGTGATGCTCAGTGATTGTTGTGGAGAGAGCAGGGTGTCATTTGGGGTGGAGGAGGGAATGTCAAGAAAGATGAGCAAATGTTAGTGTGCAGAGAAGCAGAGGAAGGGTGCTGGGGCTCAGAGGTTTGGTGAACAACGTCCTGCAGAAACTTAGTCAGAATTACTCAGGGAAAATGAGATGGCTATATTTCTGATTGATTATCTTGGTCTGGGAAGCCCAAAGGATTTTGAAATTATGAATTGTACAGATAGTTAAGAATCCTTGGTAGTTAAGAATAATGAGAAGGGTTCTGGTCAGGGTGGCGGTATAGGTAAATGAAGTACTCACATCCTTCCAGAACCATACAAAATTATAGCTAAACTAAAGAACAAACATCATTCAGAAACACCTGAAGTCTGGCTGAATAGCAGTCCTATAAATAAGGATATAGAGAAGAAGCTACATCGAGACTGATAGAAGGAGTGGAATGGGCCAGTCTCACACCCATGTGTGACTGATAAAAATCGGGAGGCATTAGCTGAGCTGTGGAGGTCCCCATTGAAGAGTGAGGGGTACCAGCCCCACACTTGGCCCCCAGCCAAGGGTTTCTGTGCCATATAGAGAAGTCTTTATAACTTCTAGCCATAAAAACCAGCAGGGATTGATGCTGTGAATGAATGAGACAGAGGCTGCTGGAGTCCCAGGAATTTCTTTTAAAGGGCCCATGCATGGACTTGACTCTGACTGACTCACTCTGAGCTCCATCCAGTGCTAGGGCAGTAGTTCCAAAGGCACTGGGGACATACAGGGAAAAACGGAATTGTCTGGCATCAGTGTGAAAACTGGTGGGGGGAAGCAGCTTTCTCCCAGACAGAAATGCTGGCATAAACCTTTGTTCCTTTTCTGAGCCCTGCCACACTGAGCCAGCAGGAGGGTGCTATATCTGAGGCTTCATCAACCTGGCTAACACAGTTCTCCCTGTTCTGATGATTCCCTGAGACCTCACCCATTTCAACCTGCACACACACAACTTGTTTCCAGTAGCTTTTCAGTATAAACAGCCTGTCTTGACTCATGCTACAGACTTCCCTAAAATCTGCAACATCTGGCCTCCATGTACCCCATACAACTTGTTAAGTGGCCCCAGGCATGGCACTACTGGCAGTTGACTTTGGTTAACAACTTGGCCTCTCATGAGCACTTTCACACTCAACCCAAGTAGCAGAAATCTGAAGATCACTTTATACCTCATGCTGGGTGGCCTCAGGCATTTGCACCTCCCAGGAGGTCCCAGAACCAGAATACCTACCTCATGGACAGCTTCAGATCACATCAAAGCATGACCCAACCACCTCTACCAGTGACACAGCCAAGGGGCAGACTCTGGGCACCAGAACCATGCTGTAATAAATCCTGCTTTGTGAGGTAGGTCGCTGCAAAGCTGATTCTCCTACAGTGGTGTTAGCCAGTATTTGAAGCCAGTTGGCCTGTTGATAAATCCCTTCAGTTGAGATACCAACAGCAATTAATGCTCATCTATAGCAGGAGGATGTACACAGTCCATACAAGAGATGCACTTGGAGTGCCCAGCTTGGTTGATCGAAGAGGCTATGCCACTGGACCCTACTACATAAGGCCACTCTGCCAAGACCAGGAGATGTAGCAGCTCTACCTAATACATAGAAACAAGCACAAGGAAGTAGCCAAAATGAGGAGACAAGGAAACATGTCCCAAATAAAGGAATAGAACAAAACTCCAGAAAAGAACTAAACAAAAGGGAGACAGTCTACCAGATGCAGAGTTTAAAGCATTGGTTGTAAGGATGCTCAATGAATTTAGGGGAAAGAATAAATGAATTTAGTGAACAAAGAGATAGGAAACATAAAAATGTAGATAGAAAACAAACAAAGCCAGTTGGGAATGAATAATATACCAACTGAAATGAATATACTATAGGTGACCTCCAGTACAGTGGATGAGGCAAAAGATCAAATTATAGATTAGGAAGATAAGGAAGCATAAAACACCCAATCAGAACAGCAAAAAGATAAAAGAATCACTTCAAAAGTGAAGGATGGTATAAGGAGCTTCTGGGACAACTTTAAGCACATCAACATTCACATTATGGGAGTGCCAGAAGGAGAAGAGAGAGAGCAAGAAATTGAAAATTTATTTGAAAAAAAAAAAAAAGACAGAAAAATTCCCTAATCTGGTGAAGGAACTAGACATACAAATTCGAGAAGTACAGAAAACCCAAACAAGATAAACCCAAAGAGGCCGACACCAAGACACATCTTAATGAAAAAAAGGTTAAAAACAAAAGAGAATGTTAAAACAGTAAGAGAAAAGCAGTTAGTTATTTACAAGGAAGCTCCCATAAGACTGATACTTGATTTCTAAGAGAAACTTTGCAGGCCAGAATGGACTGGCATGAAATACTTAAAGTGATGAAAATCAAAGACAATCAAGACTACTCTCCCAAGCAAAGCTATCATTTAGAATCAAAGTACAGATGAAGCACTTTCCAGGCAAGAAAAAGCTAAAGGAGCTCATCATCACCAAACCAGTATTACAAGAAATGTTAAAGGGTCTTCTTTAAGAAGAATAAATAAAAAATATTAATAATAATAAAATGGCAATACATACATATCTATCAACAGTTACTTTAAATGATGAAATCTTGCCATCTGCAACAACATGGATAGACCTAGAGGATATTGTGCTGAGTGAAATAAGTCAGATGAAGACAAATGCCATTGATTTCACTTGTGTGTGGACTCTAGAAACAAAATAAATAAACAAGCAGAAGAAAAACAGACCCATAGATACAGAGAACATTTTGATGGTTGCCAGGTGGGAGAAGGGTTGGAGGATAGGTGAAAGAAGTGAGGGGTGTAAGAAGTCAAAATTGGTAGTTACAGAATAGTCATGGAGATATAAAGTACAGCCTAGGGAATACAGTAAATAACATTGTAATAACTATGGATGTGTCATGTGGGTGCTAGATTTATCAGGGCAATCACTTAGTAAGTTACATAATGTCTAATCCAGTGGTTCTTAACCTTTTTTGAGGTACCGAACCCACCAGTTTCATATGCGCATTCACCAAACCCTTCTTTAGTGATAAATAAAATATGATTTCTTTTTCCAAATTTAAGACATAGGTATATGTTTTTTTACTGGTGCACAAAATGAGCCGTGCATGAACATCACCTTGCTCAAAGAACAAAACCAACAAAGTGCATGAACTCACAACAAATTACGGTATTACTTTATTCTGGCCTCCGCGGCAGAGGCTTCTCTGAACCCAAGACCGACTCATTGAACCCCTAGAGTTCGATTGAACCCAGGTTAAGAACCACTGGTCTAATCATTAGGTTGTACACCTGAAACTAATATAATATTGTATGTCAACTGTAGTTGAAAACTAAAAATTATTTAAAGCCAAAATATAAAAATTGTAGAGTCCATCAATCATACTTGGAGTTGATATGTTGGGACTGATTATATCCCCTTGAACTCTGACCAGGCAGAGGTCCTAATCAGTAAGTGAGTGGGTTAACAAGGTGTCACGACTAGTTTATATTTGATTACTACCTTTGAAAAGTAACTACTTGACCCTGACCTCTATTAACTTCATTAATAGCCTAAAAATGTAAAAGACCAATTGTTATCTTCCTTTCCTCTGTGAATTTCCCATTGAGATTTTACTATGGTGTAATTTGGCTGCTGATCGGGCTATTTTTGGAGGCTTTTAGAGTGTCCTGGTATTTTGATCTAATGTCTTAATTTGTACTTAAAAGGACATTTGGATACTTCTGCCAGTCCTTTGCTAAGTTGTGGGGCAATAATGTGGACACAGCCAGATCAGAAAGGGACACTGTGATGCCCTGACTCCTCAGTTCTGTTCCCCAGGACAGGGAAGGTGCTGCTCTTAGAACAGTCTCATCCCACCCATCACACGTGTGATGAGAGGGAAGGTAGGAGCTGGCCTAAAAGGAATTGAGTGGGTAGCCAGTGGGGTTGGACCATGAGAAGAGAGCCCTAGCCAAATTGAAGGTTCCCATGCCTATAGGGCAAAGTGCTTGTTTAAGCTCTGTTTTGGAACCTAAAAGTTTCTCTTGCCAAAAAACCTCTTTTCTGAGCTGAATCTGAATAGCAGAGAGGAATACACATTGTAGTTGTCTGAGGGATGTGAGCCCATGGCAGTGTCTCTGCTGGTAGGTATATGTGGTGTGGAAATTAGGTTTTGTAATGTTGTTGGCAAGAAGGTAAATGTTTGGGGAAGGACTGTGCTGGTCCAGAGGTCCCCTGTTAGATAGTAATAACACGTACATTTCTATAGCCTTTTTTAGTTTATAGTAGTACATATAAAGTGAAATATGTTGATTAGCACAATAACATTTTCACAATTTTCCATTTTCTAATTAAATTCCAAAACCTTGTTCTGATATCCATCCCATTCAGTAGGCAACAGATCCTAACGTTTATAAATATATACTTATTTTGAAACCTGTGCTTTAAGCCCTGACCGAGTAGTTCAGTTGGTTAGAGCACCATCCTGATACACCAAAGTTGTGGGTTCGATCCCCAGTCAGGGCACATACAAGAATCAACCAACAAATGCATAAATAAGTGGAACAACAAGTCAATGTTTCTCTCTCCTCTCTCTCTAAAATCAGTAAATAACAATTTAAAAATAATGTATATTTTGAAATAACCTTGGTAACATTCTATACTACAGTTTACTGACCTTATTTATTTTCTGTTGATAGAAGGACAATTTTTGAGCCTGTAACTGAGCTCAGAGTCTCCTAAGGAGAAGGAGTATTTGTTTTTGCAATGACTTTTTTAGGGCACTTGCTAACTTGTTACCAGCTGGGGAAATAAGTTTGACTAATTAAGGGAAACTCAAAGCAATATTAGTATATATCCCTAGGAATGATGGCTGCAAGTTCTATAAAAATGCCTCTCTAATTCTCACCTGGTCAATGGAGTAATGGCTCATGGAAAATGAGAAAAAACCTGGGCATCTGGCTACAAATCTAAGTTTTTGCCCATATGTGTGGCTTGGCTGTTTTTTGGTCTTGGTAATAGAGTCATTACTTCTGTGTTAGATAGATTTCTGAATGTCATGTTGTTTCCACTGCAGCTGTTTCCCAGGAAACATAACTACTTGTTCTCTTTTCTTGCCTGGACTAAAACTATAGTGGTATCATTCTTCAGGCAGAGCAGAGCCTCTCAAACAGCATCTACTTCATCTTTCAGAAATCTGTGAACTTCATTGGATTTGCTATATGTGGATATACACATACCTTTTTTTGTGTGTTTATATTTTTATAGATTTAAAATTTCTACATTAAAATATGTTGCTTTTTATTGAGAAAACATTAGTGTGATTTAAGAAGAAACATATATTCTTTACTTGCTTTTTTCCTTTTGGGAATCGCGTGCTGTGCCATGAATATAATGGGGGCATTGAGTAACTATTAACTCTACTTACGCAATATGAGCAAATACCAGTGCATAACTCATCAGCACAACCTGAAAGAAGCAGAAGGTTCTAATGAGGTATGACTACCTTGACTATCTGGAACACTGGAATATAAGAAAAGAAAATTTCTGGTAATTGTGTTTTAACATTTTGGAAAGCAAGATAGTCTAATTAAAAGAGCATGGCTATGAATCAAACAAATTTCTGTTCAGATCCCAGATATGTGCCCTAGTCATCAGATATTTTTTTGAGGAGTAAAGGAGATGTGTGTGTGCGCAAAGCCTAGGCCATGGTGCTGTTGAAAGGTGTTTTTTTTACTTTGTCCTCTCCATCTGTCATTGCTTTGAGATTATGGGTGGAATTGAAGGACATGAAATTGATTTAGTGGCTTGTTGAGCCTCTCTTCTTTTGGAAAGATTGATGCTTCCTAAGGCTCTTACTACAGGGTTAGTTTATTATTATTATTATTATTATTTTAATGAACAAATCAGTGCCAATGTTGCAGGCTGAGTTGTAATAGAATCAAAAGTTTACCCTTACTATTCTCCCTCTTTTCTTTCTAAATGTGTATTTTAGCCCAATTTAGGAGAAATTTCCAAGCAGAAGTCTTTCAGATCGCTGGTAATAGGACATATTACTATCCTTGATACATCACTGATAACACTCAAGCTCCCTGCAAAATAGACCCCATGAATACAGCCACTATGGAAAACAGTATAGAGATTCCTCAAAAAGTAAAAATATAACTATCATATAACCCAGCAATCTCACTTCTGGGTAATATTTGAAGAAAATAAAAACAGTAGCTAGAAGAGATATCTGTACTCTCATGTTCACTCTGACCTTATTCACAATAGCCAAAACATAGAAACAACCTAAATGTCCATTGACAGATGAAAGGATAAAGAAAACATTATATATATACCTTATATTATTCAGCTTAAAAAAAAAAGATGGAAATTCTGCCACTTGTGACAATATAGGTTACAATATACTAAGTCAGACACAGAAATATACCGCACAATCTCTCATATTTTGCATCCTAAAAAAGTTAAAATGAGGAGATGCTGGTCAAAGGATACAAACTTTCAGTTATAAGATGAATAAATTTTTGAGACCTTATGTACAGCATGGTGACCACAGTTAATAATAAGTTACTGTATCCCTGAAATTTGCTAAGAGTAGACCTCAAGGGTTCTGACCGCAAAAAGGTCAACTGTATGAGGTGATGACTATGTTAATGAGCTTGATCTGGTAATCATTTTACAATGTGTACATATAGCAAATTATGTACATCACAAATATATACAGTTTTGTCAGTCATGCTTCAGTGAAGCTGGAAAATAAATTTCAAAAACCAAGAAACTTCCACAGTAATATTTACTGTACCTTCTCAGATTATTAAAATCATATTATTTTTAACACTGGGTTGCAGAGTGAGAGTTAATCATTTTAAAAAAATGGACCACATATGTGAGGCCAAACAGTACTCTGCATTTTGGTGGCTTTTTCCCAGAAAGGCAATTCAGTGACTTGAACAGATCATTTGGCCTTACCTCTAGAGGTCTGAGTTGTGGTCCTGGGTCAGACTCTGACTTTCTGTGTGACTCTGTGTAATTCCTTCTGCTTTATCCATTAAAGGCTGGGTTAGAAATAAGTCTCCATGTTCTGTTATTCAGTATGTATCATTTGCTATAAATCACAAAACCTCAAAGTGTTAATTTGGCATAGTGAGATTTATTCAAAGGGAGTCTTTTGCTGTTAGTAGTTATGATCTGGATCATCTATGGGGATATCAGATGAGTAAATAGTTTATCACTCCACTTCCTTATGAACCAAGAAGATTTAGTAGTGCTGGAGAAGTTTGCATATGTGTGTTAATACTATTGTTCTTAGCACATGCCATTAATTCAGCTACTGCTTGTTCAGTTAATATCCTGTGCAAATATGGTAAGTACATTGTGGGAGAAGTATAAGGGAAAGACCTTACACTTGAGTTGAAAAATGTTGGTGAGAGACGCTGTCTTTGATGGTATAGTGTTCATAAAATCATTGCAACGTGGTACCAAAAAGGGACGTTAAAACCATCTAGCTCCACCATTTACAGATAAGGAAAATTTAGAGAGAGAGAGACTTCCTTATGGACTGAAAGCTAAGAAAGCTTAACGGCATTAAAGGTGCAGTGGATATTAAAGACAGGTTTGGCTCAATGCAATAAAGGGGAAGACCTTGCTGTAGGCAACAACTGTCTTTGGTCATGGTTACCAGTGGGGTAAACATGTTCCACGTGACTCACGTTCATTGTGTTGCAGAATCTTATTGCTGTTATTTCAACTATTATCCCTTATTGCCTACAAGAGCAAGACTCAAACATGAGTAAATATTGATGTCTGCTTTATAATTTTCCCCATACTCTTTGGGGATATATGATCTGCCATTTGATCGTAATGGCTTGAGTAAAAGAAAAAAAGAAAGGAACTCTTTCATTCTGTTCAACAAGATCCTTCCACCAAATACAGAGCTGCTTTTTTCTCCTCTTTGATGGGGTATATTCCTTCAAAGTTTGAGTTCTGGCAATATAGTTCTGTGTCCCCTGATTGCATTAGCTGCATACCCTTTAGGATAGACTTTTATTAGAAAATGGGGGGATACTTGTGAACACACATTTGCCTTTCCGTGCCCCCATTTCTTCCCCCAGGGGCGTTGCCTTTGCCTTTCCCTCTCTTAAGCTCTAAGAGCCCTTCTTTTATTTCTGTAACTTCTTTCCTGAGCCTACGTATCCCAGCTGGCTCACTTCTACTTCTGTAACTTTTTTTTTTGTATTTTTTCCCAAAGTTAGAAGTGGGGAGGCAGACAGACTCCCGCATGTGCCCGACAGGGATCCACCCAGCATGCCCACCAGGGGGCGATGCTCTGCCCATCTGGGGCATTGCTCTGTTGCGGCCAGAGCCATTCTATTGCTTGAGGCGGAGGCCATGGAGCCATCCTCATCGCCCGGGCCAACTTTGCTCCCATGGAGCCTTGGCTGCGGGAGGGGAAAAGAGAGATAGAGAGGAAGGAGAGGAGGAAGGGTGGAGAAGCTGATGGGTGCTTCTCCTGTGTGCCCTGACTGGGAATCGAACCCCAGGACTTCCACACGCCTGGCCGTTGCTCTACCGCTGAGCCAACTGGCCAGAGCCTACTTCTGTAACTTTTTAAATAAACATTTTCTTTCCCTGGTCAGATAGCTCAGTTGGTTAGAGCATCATCCTGTTATGCAGAGGTTACTGGTTGGATTCCCAGTCAGGGCACATACAGAAACAGATTGATGTTTCTGTTTCTCCCTTCCACTCTTTTTAAAGTCAGTTAAAAAAGAAAAACCCAAATGCCAACTTTTTTTTATAATTTGAAAGAGAAAATAAGAAAATATCAGGAAGAGGAGATATAAGCATAGAAATCATGACTTCATGATACATCCTGATGAAAATGCCCACATTATGCCAGTTATCACAGCAAAGAGCAATGTTTGATTATTGACTATATTTGGGGGAGGGGTGTCTTCCCAGACACTGGTTTGTTTGAGAGTGTTCCTGTTTAATGACTTGCCTTCCTGTTCCAGCAGAGAACTGACTCTTCCCACTTGTCCCCACTCGGTGGGACCAATTTCAGCATCAGAAGTTCTTTAAGTAGTCTTCAGGAAAGCACAAATGCCTTTTTAAGTTATTTTATCTGGTCCTGTGATTTTTGTTTTGCTTAAAATTACATATTTTTTACATTTAATATTTGGCAAATTTATATGCTTTTACCTGGTTCTTTTTATTTTCTATTTGTTTCTGATTGAAATCTCAGCTAAGCTCATTTTTCAAACCTCACTTTAAGTGACCCCCTTTCAGGGGGATCCTGACCACTTATACTTGGTTCAGTCCTCTTGCTGACCGCTTGTATGGTGGCCTGACTGCTTTCCTTTTTTTCACAGGGACAGAGAGAGAGTCAGAGAGAGGGATAGGGACAGACAGACAGGAACGGAGATAGGGGAGAAGCATCAATCATTAGTTTTTCATTGCCGTTACGACACCTTAGTTGTTCATTGATTGCTTTCTCACATGTGCCTTGACCGCAGGCCTGCAGCAGACCGAGCAACCCCTTGCTGGAGCCAGTGACCTTGGGTCCAAGCTGGTGACCTTGGGTCTAAGCTGGTGAGCTTTTTGCTCAAGCCAGATGGGCCTGTGCTCAAGCTGGTGACCTCAGGGTCTCAGACCTGGGTCTTCCGCATCCCAGTCCAACGCTCTATCCACTGTGCCACCACCTGGTCTGGCCTGAACTGCTTTCTTAACGATCTTCCCTCCTGGGCAGACCAGACATCAGGCAAAGACCCGGTCCACTGTGTGTACAGTTTTATTCCCACTTCTTGGCACAGTATCTACTCTAGATATTCATAATTTGTTAAATTGAATTTTTATTCTTTTATCCCACTTCCTAATTCTTTGCAATTAAAGACAAGCTATAGAGAATATGTTTAAACTGGGATTTGAATATGTCGGGAGAAGAAGGACATTAAACTGGATTTAGAAAATTACATTTTGGCATAAGGTGTTCTGAGTTTGGTGGATGATCCTCCTCTGGGTAATCGGGAGCTTGCCTGTGGACCCACAGGGCCACTAGCAGAAAGGTAATCAAATTTCCTGTGGTTTTTTTCTGGAACCTTTGCCCAGTGCCCTGACGTAGTACACATTTCTCAGCCTGCCTGGAGGAGAGTTCTGTGCCAGAAAGATAGTTCTGGGAAAGTCACAGAAGGGGGGAAGTTTCAAAGTTAGGTCAGAAGATTCGCTAGTGAGTCATCTTGTTGAAAATTTACCATTCTTGTCATTCTTTCCAGCTATTCTCATTGATCCTGTCCTCTTTAGCCTGTGCTGCCATGGCTGCTTTGCTTATAGGTTCTGTTTACTTTTTCAACCCATTGGTGAAGATGTATGCCTGAGCCCAGTCCTTTATCCTCTGTTGTTCTTAAAGTCTGCTTTGGAGACAGATTCCCTTCATTTCTGGTTCCGTGTAAATGTATATCCCCTTCTCAGAACTCTTCTGCTGGGGCACCACTTGTAACTCTCTCTGCTTGGGGAGGAGCCATTTCTTGGGTGTTAGGTTGTCATCTCAACCTAAATATGCCTCTGTAAGTCTTATCTTTTCTCCCAAAAAGTTCTCGCATGGCAGAAGTGCTCTGATTCCATTAGCTACCACTACAGTCTTTGAGTCTTCCTACGCCTCCTATATGTCAGCCCCTCCTCTCCTACCTCAAGCTAGTGGTTTTCCAGATATGAGTGGTTCTTCTTGGTAGTGCCTCTGGAATCCATTCCCATCTTTCCCCTTATAACCCAGCTCCTCCTCTTTTCGCAGCTGTACTCTAAAGAGCAGCAATTTTCAACTGGCCTGCCACAAGAATTTTAAAAACATGTCATACCTGACTCTTTAATCAGGGTCACTGACCTCTTTTTCCTTAGATTGTCAAATTAAATCCAGTTTAATTTGACAATCTAAGGAAATTAAATCCAGTGTAATTTGACAATCTAAGGAAAAAGAGGTGTGAATGACTCAAAATTATACTTTTTTTTGTCAGATCAGCAAAATAAAAAGAAATGTATATTTTGGTGTGTCACAGAATTTAGTAATTAGTTTATGTGTCGTGAGATGAGAAAGTTTGGAAATCACTGCTCTAGAGCACAGCTGTCTGTCCTGGATTCCTACGGTTCGTATGCCACACAGCATTTGCCACATGCTTTGTTTTTTTTTATTTTTAGCTTTTATTATCAGCATGTCTCATTTAATAGCAATGGCCGAGACCAGGCAGGTTCACATTGGATTTGGGAAGATGGTGAAGGAACTATGGAGCTGGAAAGCGTTGGGTCATTCCTGTTTAATAGATTCTTGCAACAGTGGACAAGCAAACAGGCAGGGGAAAGCCTCTTCTCCTGGCAGCAGGTGAATGAACAGCACAACAGCCCCTTGTAGTGGCGGGCTGGCAATCCGCAATCCATCTGAGGGCAAGCACCCATAGCCTAGTGCTGCAGACCAGCATGGCTAGTAATTGTCCAGGTCTTGAGTGAGAATGGTGCAGGATGAAGAAATAAACTTAGAAAAAAGGATGGGATCAGGAGGCCTCTCTGCAACGCCAAGATAGCTTGCAAGAGCTGAGTAAATCCCCCTGGTTTGCTTTATTATATAGTGCAGAGACATGTGCAAATAAGAAAGTCTCCAATACAAAGTCACACATCTGAGGCATAAAAAGGAATTCATTTAAGGTGTAAACAAGAAGCCCCCCACTATGCATAACTGAAAACAACCAACATCAGAACAAACAAAGAGTGAGAGGAAGGGCATGTAAATTGCCTCTAGCAACTTAATCACTCAAGTGAGGTGGGGTGATGGGACAAGTACAAATACTCAGCTTCATAGCCAATATGGAGGTGTGGGGAAAGAGCTTAACCTTTGGTTAAGCCTTAAACTGTGAGGGCTTTGCCAGCCTGCAGTCTTTCATGGCCTAGGCTATACACACGTGGCTCTACCACATGCTCATGCACTAATCATGCAAAGTGCAAGCAAGCAAACCTAACACAGCTGTTTCCCAACAATCCACCCCTTTAGGGTTGCTCACTTCACAATCTACATGGCTGGTATCTTTTACTATGGCCCCTGTGGGAGAGTGAGGTACGTTGCATAAACAGAAACAGGACAGACTATAGCAACCAAATTACAAAGCATATGCTGCGACAATAATTACAAAGGTGCCCTTCACAATATCTTTCTGAGCACTCTGTCCAGGGAGTTAACTGGAGGCCCACCTCTAGCCCCCTACCCCACGGAAGGTGGGAAGGCCTGTATAGTCCAGGGCTATATCCATTGAAGCTGTAAAATGTCCTTGGTGCATATCTGCAATTGGGTGAGAGCAACTGCATGGTGTAGGAGGGCCTCTACAGGTGCCAGGTACCCCCATTAGGGTCTCTCGTTATTGTCCACAGACAGCGTTTCCATCCAGCAAGGGAACCAGTGTCCCTCTCCTGTCACAGTCTCTGCTTCAAGAGTCCATCACACCACTCAATGATCAGTCCACAAGAGACAGCCCAGCTGTCTGTGCAAATCACCAAGTTAAAGGTTATTAAAGGCAACTAGCCATACAGCTCTTCATTAACGGACCTCAGCACCTTTCCATATGTGCTCTATCTGTTGCCACAAGCCCTATCTAAATTGCTTAGCAAGCTTACAGGGCCTGGCAGAGTCAAACACATTCAAGGCCTGTGCTGCCTTGACAGTTTGCTGCTGCTTCTGCTACTGCATAAAAGCACCTATTATCTTCTAAGGCCAATACCTGCTTCACATTATAAAGCAGTGGTTCTTAACCTGGGTTCTATCAATGTGTCAGTCTCAGGGGTTTGGAGAAGCCTCTGCCGCGGAGGCCAGAATAAAGTAATACCGTAATTTGTTGTGAGTTCATGCACTTTGTTGGTTTTGTTCTTTGAGCAAGGTGATGTTCATGCACAGTTCATTTTGTGCACCAGTATAAAAACATATACCTATGTCTTGAATTTGGAAAAAAAAATCCTATTTTATTTATCACTAAAGAAGGGTTTGGTGAATGCGCATATGAAACTGGTGGGTTCGGTACCTCAAAAAAGGTTAAGAACCACTGTTATAAAGGGACCAATGGATTGCCAATTTCACAAGGGATCTCCAGCCCCTCACCCATCCCTATTAGATGGGTCCCTTGGCCTTCCCCCTTTACTAACTGGAACAACCTGTTTTGGGAATTCTCCTCTCCCACAGCTGTCTCTATTATATAATCTTGCAACTGTGCAACCCAAACAGCCATTTTCTTGGCAGCTGCCAGGGGCACCTGCTTCCCCATCTTTTTCAGAAGTTGGAACCTCTGTTTTGGTGTAAGCTGCAGTCAGAGCTCTAAGAGGATTCTATTTGACCTGCCATTCAATTTCTCTTTATCTGCCTTGCTCATAATCAGATCTACCCACATCTGTGTTTGGGTCACCATTACAAACCTGTTCTCTTGTTAGTTGGAGGGGTCAGCATGGGCAGCAGCTCACACAACCTTATGATGTCGTGCTGCCTTCACTTCCCCCAAATCTGCCACCGTCTGTGTAACCATGTTGACGATCTGCACCACATAGGGGCTTAAGATAGCCACTAGTGACCCAAAAAGGGATGATGGGGTGCTACAGAGAATAAGGTCCCTCATCGCTGCCACAAACACTTTCTCATCTGGCCCAGGGGACCTCGTGTTGAAAGCAGCATTCCTCATACCTAGTTTCCAGAGGACCTGCTGCAGCTCCATATATGACTGCCACTGACTCACTGTCCCCGGCAAGTCTCCAGAATTCTGCTAGACTATACGAATGGCAGCCATCACTCATTTCAATAGGGCATGGTTTCCTGGGTTGTCACGGCAGTTCTGAAGACGCTGCCTCAAGGAGGAGTGTATGGTATTGGCGGCTAATTTCTCCATCTCTGTTTCAGAGAGCATGATGCCATCCACCCCCTATGTCCCACAACCTCAGCAACCAATCTGCCAGGGACTTGGTGGGTTTCTGCCTGAATTTCACCTCTAACTCCCATCAACTGTGGGTGTAGGGCTAGACCACAGAATGCTCCATTACTTACAGAAGGGTTTGTGCCTGCCCCTGAGGCACTTTCAGTTGCTGGGTTTTTACGTTCTGTGTCACCACTAGCTGGGCTCTGAGTCTGCTGATAGCAGTTTCATCTCGAACCTCTTCCTCCTCCTCCTTAGGGAAGGAGAAATTGGAAACACCTGCTACTGCTGACTCAGAGTTCCTCCACTGGCACAGATGCACCTCCTTCTTCAGTGACCACTTTGGCTTTTGTGGCTGCTGGCTCTTGGCCTGAAGCTGAGACTCAAGCTCTTGAACCTGCAGTTGTTTCTCTAACACCTGCCAGTGCCAGCGTTCAGTTTCTTGGGCAAACTGAAGCTCTCGAACCTGCAATTCCTTGTCCAGTGACTGTTCCAGTACCAGGCACCATTGGTGTTCCACCTGCAATTTTACACTGGAGCTTTTGACTTCACACAGCCTCTCGCACAGAGCTTTTAGTTTCTTTTCACAGGGCTGTAAAAAAACACCCTGCCCATGGCCCCTAACAGGGTAGCCACAGGGAACCATATGCTGGAGAACAACAGCCACTCCTCTATCTCAGCCTTCAAGGATGTCAGCAGTTTCATACTGATATGATTTGAATCCTACTCACTAATGTAGGTGCAATGCCAGTGGCCAAGGTCAGGCACATTTACATTGGATTTGGGCAGATGGTAGAGGAACTGCAGAGCCAGAAAGCAGTGGGCCATTCCCATTTTATAGATTCTCACAACAGCAGACGAGCAAACAGATAGGGGAAAACCGCTTCTCATGGCAGCAGGCAAACAAACCACAAAATGGCCCCTTGCAATGGCAGGCAGGCAATCTGCAATCCACCCCGAGGGCAAGCACCCGTAGCCTTACATAGACTACACAACACTAATCATTCAAAGTGCAAGCGAGCAAGCCTAACAGAGCTGTTTTCCCTACATCTCGTTATCCCAGTTAGATAATTGGCTTCCTGTGAGCAGAGATACGGAACCGTTTCACTTCCTGTCTCTAGCAGGAAGCGCAGAGCTCAATAGTTATCTGGTAGAGTTCACTGACGTTGGCATTGAACCAGAGGGTTCCTCTTGGTCAACTTTGTGCAAACTGTCCCTGTGACACCAGAAGATTAACTTGAAATCGTGAGGTACAGGTCCAAGGCAAAGGGATGGATTAGGTTAGCACAAGTGTTATGGCTTCTTAGTGAACAGAGGCATCCCTGAAATTTTGAAAATTAGTGGTTTTTGAGTGTTTGAAAAGAATTAATGCATTTTTGATATATTTCTAAATTGCTTAAAATATTTTTTCATAATTATTGTCCAGTGTTATCCTTCAACAAGCTTGTGGAGAAGCATTATTATTGCCATTTTATAGAATATAAAACAGAAGCTTGAAAGTATAGTTTGAGCAAAACCAATAGAGCCTAAAAATGTCAGAACCATGTTTCTAGCCCTAATCTTCTGATTCCAGGTGAAATCAGTTTAAGTAAGGCATAGGGTGAGAAATTAGGAAGAAGCACTTTTTGATTTTTGTCCTAAAGAAGTTTGAAATCTAGTGAGCAATAGTAAACACATTAACTCTTATACAAGATTCCAATTAAGTAAAGGTGAGTAAGGGCACAAACATGGAGGTAGGAGTGATTAATTCAGTCTTTGTATTAAACAACAGCTGCTCCGGGAAGCTTTTCGTCAGTGAGCGATTATGAGGTGTGGATGAAAGCAGCTGTGGGTGTGTGTAGACAGCAGAATGGGCAGGAAGAGAAAGACAATGCCATTTCCAGTGTGCTCCTGGCTGAGGGAGATGTGGAGTGGTGATGGCTAGAGGGTGGATGATGACCACATTAGGGTGGTTTGGCACTTAGGTGGATGGGAAGGTCCGCAAACCTATCTGCCAGGCTAGCTAATTTGATTTCACTTAGCTCCCAGTGTAGCCTGGTAAAGTTTGTGTGGGCGTCAGCAGTTTTGATGACATTGCAGGCTGAACATGGTAAGACTGAGCTTGTCTCTTTGCAAAATCAAGCCTCTGAAAAGATACTGTGATGGTGCAATCGGCCTACCAGGCTTGCTCTGATGTCCTTTGCTGCTTTTTCAAACATTTTTCATTTCCCCAGAACCCCAAATCGTATCCCCCTGCTTCATCTCTTTTATTTTTCTTTTTTTTCATTTATATATTTTTAATTAATTTTAATGGGGTGACATTGATAAATCAGGGCACATATGTTCAGAGAAAATATTTCCAGGTTATTTTGACATTTGATTATATTACGTACCCATCACCCAAAGTCAAATTGTCCTCCGTCACCTTCTATCTGGTTTTATTTGTGCCCCTCCCCTCTCCCTACCCCCTCCCTCACCTCCCCCTCCCCCTGGGTAGCCAGTACACTCTTGTCCATGTCTCTGAGTCTCATTTTTATGTCCCATCTATGTATGGACTCATACAGTCCTTACATAGGAGTTTTTCTGATTTACTTACTTCACTCAGTATAACGTTATCAAGGTCCATCCATGTTGTTACAAATGATCCGATATCATCATTTCTTATGGCTGAGTAGTATTCCATAGTATATATGTACCAAAGCTTTTTAATCCACTCGTCCTCTGACAGACACTTGGGCTGTTTCTAGATCTTCGCTATTGTGAACAATGCTGCCACAAACATGGGGGCGCATTTCTTCTTTTTGAACAGTGCTATGGTGTTCTTAGGGTAGATTCCTAAAAGTGGGATAGCTGGGTCAAAAGGCCGTTCGATTTTTACTTTTTTGAGGAATCTCCATACTGTTTTCCACAGTGGCTGCACCAGTCTGCATTCCCACCAGCAGTGCAGGAGCGTTCGTTTTCTCCACATCCTCACCAGCACTTGTTCTGTGTTGGTTTGCTGATGAGTGCCATTCTGACTGGTGTGAGGTGATATCTCATTGTGGTTTTAATTTGCATTTCTCTAATGATTAGTGATGTTGAGCATTTTTTCATATGCCTATTGGCCATCTGTATGTCCTCTTTGGAGAAATTTCTATTCATTTCTTTTGCCCATTTTTTGATTGGATTGTTTGTCTTCCTGGTGTTGAGTTTTATTAGTTCTTTATAACTTTTTGTTATTAACCCCTTATCAGACGTATTGTCGATTATGTTCTCCCATTCTTTTATTTTTCAAGAAGACTTTTATTTAACTAGATGTTTATTCCAGAGTCTACGTTATGGCAGTCTTGTGGATTTTAGAATAACTTTATTCCTTATGTTTCTAATTCATTTATATTTAACTCATCAAAATGCCCCCCTCCCTTTGGTGAGGTAGTTAATGGCTAGGATGTTTTGTAAGCCTTTGAGTTGACCTCTTCAAACATTTTTCTCTTTTCTTTAGTCATACGAAGCCATAACCTGTAAAGACTACATCGATTTCATTGACTCTCACTGGGATAGAAACTTAAAAATATCACAAATTTAATAGCCCGCTTCAAGCCTCTTTTCTTACGTTTCCTTTTCTCCCAACCTCTTGCCCATGTGTACAGATGGTGCATTAGACAAACAAAACTGGACGTTCAGCCTTGTTACCGCTCACCCACAGCTCAGCCTAGCCTTCATCTACTTCCATCGTAAGGCAGGGCAAATTAATTTTAATCCCTCGTATCTGTTTTCCCTGCAATTTTTTAAAAATTGACTTGGGTCCATCTTAATGTTCCACCAACTTCAACAGAACTCGTAAACTGTTCTGTGACTTTTTAAATACAGGTCAGGAAAATCAAAGCCATTATTTCTGGAGTCCTGATAGTTCTTGGGGTATTTCTGGCCAGGTTGGCCCTTCTGCTGATCTCCTTGAGCTTTCTTGTGACTGGCAGTCTCAGTACATAGCTGTAAGAGCATTGGAAGACCTCTATTTGGCAAAGAAAAACTGGCAAATTCTAGTGTTGCTGAATATTGCTTTGCACATGAATGCATAGATGATTAGAAGATACACATGCGTAGTTCACAGGTATGTCTGCTTTCTTGATAATTTATCCACTTTAATTTGGCATACTCACAGAGTATCAGGCAACACAAGTGAACGGAGGAAAAGGAACTAAGAGCAATTAAATGCACATGACATACATTAATGTATTTAGTCCTCACAATAACCTACAGGAAAGAACTATTATTAGCCCTACGTAAAGAAGAGGGAACTGAAACTAAGAAAGTTTTGGTAACTTGCTTAAGGTCACCCCACAAGTCACTGGTAGGGTGCCCCAAATTACCAGCCTATCTGCTGCCATGTGAACCTGTGGGAATAATTGGGTGTGCGTGGTTTATGACTTTTCCCAGCAAACAGCCAGAGCTACCCAGTTGTTCCACTGAGTCTCCCTTTCAGGTTAGCTGAATACATCTGTCCCCATGTCTCTGTGTGTGCTGGGTGTCCCCCTGAAGCTTCCTGCAGATGCACAGATCACACATTCCTGGAACATAGTCAGGCAGGCAGGCAGCTTGGAAATTCTTATCCAATCAGATCTTTATTCCTCACCATGTCAACCAGAAATGTGGGTGCGGAGGGTCCCTCCGGGGACTGGTACGTTGGAGGAATGGAAGAGAAGCCCACAGGAGATATGTAGAAGCAGAAACGCCTCTGGAGATTCTGCTCTGAAGCTGAAGTGCAGCTTGGCTGGGTGGACGGGCTTCTGCAGTGAAGGACGTGCAGTGAGGACGGGTGCTGTGCTCTGGCCGAGCTTGGCCACACCCTTAAGCTCACAGCTTCAGGGTCAGCGAGATGGAAAATGTGTTTAGCCTACCAGACGCCCCACATCTCCTCAAACTCCTGCCATGTCTCTTGGCATCGGCCTACCCCTAATGTACTCGGGTTTTCTGATCCGAAACAGATTCTCTGAAGGGTCAGATCTTTGGCAGGGAGGGTTTATGTGATAGCCATCCTACAGCAAAACAGTGGGGAGAGGGATTGCTTGAAGAAAAGCACTGTTAGAAAGCGCACACATTGTAGTCATGTTTATACTCCTTGTGTCAAACCAAAGTATGTTTGCTCAAACAATGTCTTTGGTTTATTACAGTCATTACTCCCTCTCAGTAGCAGCTAATGTGCTTGAATTTCACAAGTGTATGTACAAGATCCAAGGGTAGCGGGCAGCTGTTTTCAGTCAACATTTTCACACAGTGAGAATTCTCAGGAAAAGAGAAAAACATACTTAATACATAGTGTTCTATATTATCTGCCTTCTCAGTAACCAAAGTACCCCCTAATGTATTCAGTAATTTATAAATTCCCCCTATCTTTACAAACTAAATTTGATTTTTAGCCAAAATATAAATACGTGGCTGGACTAGCCCACAGTAGTTTTGTGCCAACATGGAATGGGGGTGTGCCAGTGCTTTATGACGTTAAAGCTCTGGGCCAGTGCTGTTTAGCAGGAAATCAGGTCATGTATTAAGGCAAGCAAAGACAGCAAGCAGCTGGCTAAAGTATATTTTGTTTCACTTTTCTGCGCCCCATTGGTTTGCCTTTAGGGAGACCTACTATTTTGCAGACACGCGAGGCCTACCCTGACTCCTGTTCCACCCGTGTTCACTCCTTCCAAACCCAGAGACATATATGACTAACCCCAAACCCACACAGTGCCTCTCCGCAATTATATTTATTTACCATGGTGGTCCTCCTGAAACCACCAAACGTTGATCAGCATCACAGTGGCCCTGTGTGTGTGCCCCCAACATCAGCAGGTACTCTCAGCTAGGGGGAAGACTGCAATTTTGCCACAATTTGCATCAGAACGCTGGGTGGGCCAGGGGTCCTGAAACTAGAGACTTCAGTAAAGGGTGTTGCCTTAAATCACTATCATTAATCAGAAGTGTTTGTTTTTTGTGTGTTTTTAAATGAAGGTTTCCATTAAGTTTAAGCTTTATGGGCAAATATCTGAAAAGTGTTTTAAAATAACAGCAGTTGCTTTCAACCTACCAGAGGACAGAATCATCAAGAGCACTGTCTTTCCTCAAATTGATCTGTAAGGGTAGTGTAATTCTAATCACATTTTAAGTGGGATCTGCTTTTTAAGACTCTACTGACTGGATTCTAAAATTTAACTGCAAAGGAAAATATGTTAATGACAATAGCCAAGAAAGTTTTGTAAAAAGAATAAAGAGGGGGAGTCTTGTCGATCCTAATAACAAAATGAAATAAAAAATCCATAGTAATAAGCTTACATATTAGTTCTGCAGAACAGAGTTCAGAGACAGACACATGTATGCAATATAACCCAACTATTTCTAGGGCCACATATGACCCAGCATATGTACAGAATTATAATCAAAGACAACAGAAATTTGACCACAGAAAGCCTTGAACATGAAGATCTTTAGTTTTTCTTAAAGGAATATATTTATGAAATTTACACAGTATACCCCTTAAAATGATTTTCAGGAATCCTCTGTGAGTAGCCTTCACTCTCCCCAGTGTGGCAGGCTTACGGCAGCCTCTGAAAACTCTGACTTCTCTCTGATCTGGGGGTTTCCCAGCGCTGGTCTGTCCAGCCTCTCCTCGACCACCCATGCCTTCATGTAGCAACCCCACAGTTGTCTTCTTTGTGACCACCTGCCCCGAGGGTAGCCTTGGAGAAGGGTTGTTCTTTCCCCAGTTTGGCTACTTTTCTAGAGAGGAAGAGATTCTCAGAATTCTGGTGACTAAAATTCCCCAGCAGATTCCCAGAATTCTGATGAACAGAAATTCCCAACTTCATTCCTTTGGGGACTTACTGTATCTTAAAGCTGACATTTTAAGTCAATAGACCAGTCATCATATGGTTTTGGGATTATTGGCTATGCATTTAGAAAAAACAAATTGATATTTATATTTTACAAAAAAAAACCACTACCCTGTGTGTCAATAGATTAGCGTCCATGTTACTATATTTGGAACACTTGTATGTTTGTATACACATAGGAACAATTATGAGGTTTATCTCTACAATTTGAGGTTGGAAACTGTGAGGGGAGACTTCTACTTTATATATTTCTAAATTGTTTTAAATTTCTTTAATAATAAATTGTGTTACTTTGGTAATAAAAACAAAATAGTGGTTAAGATATTTATTGACTATTTTTTGTTTTAATTTATATTCAGTAGAAATTCATTTTAACGTATGGTTATAGCTTTTGATAGATGTGTAAAATTCCATGACAACTATCACAATCCAGATACAAACAGTCTCATCATGGCACCCACTTGATGTTACTCCTTTGCGTCACATTTCCCCTTCCCCAAACCTCTGGTAACCACTGATCCCTCCATCCCTAATGTTGCCTTTTCCAGAATGTCGTGTAAATGAAGTTATACAGCCTTTTGATTCTGGCTTCTTCCACTCTGCATGGTACATTGAGATTCATCCATGCTGTTGTATGTATCAATAATTTGTTTCCATTCTATTCCTGAATAGTATTCCTTTGTATGTGTGTACCACAGTTAATTTATCCATTCCCAATTGAAGGATTTCTGGATTGTTTCCAGTTGTTGGTTATTACTAATAATACCACTATAAACATTTCCATATAGGTTGTTGTGTTTCCTTTTCACTTGGATTAACACCTAGGAGAGGGGATTGCTGCGTAATATGATAACATACAGTTTCCAAAGAGGCTATAATACCCTTTTGCGTTCCCACCAGCAATATATGAGAGTTTCAGTCGCTCTGCACCATCAACAGCACTTGATATTGTCAGTTAATAAAGATTTAATAAATAAATAAATAAAGAATTTCCCCACCTCACCTTGCTCTTAGTCTAGTCTGCCCATCTTGGTAACTGGCATTATCGTTCTTCTACTTGCTAAGGCCAAAAGCACAGGCATTACATGGCACTCTCTTCTGGACCATTCAGTCCTTCGACAACTTTTTCAACCCTAAATGTAAAGTACACCCCGAATCTGCCTGCCTCTCCCTACCTCACCTGCTGTCCCTTTGGCCTGTAACACTGTCGCCTCTGGTCCAGAATATTGCTTTGCCTCCTGACTTTCTTCTCTTCTTCCACACAGTAGCCATAGGGATCTTTTTTTTTTTTTTTAGAGAGATGAGAGAGAAGATGGGGGTGGGGGAGGAACAGGAAGCATCAACTCATAGTAGTTGCTTCTCATAAGTGCCTTGATCAGGGAAGCCCAGGGTTTGGAACTGACAACCTCAGCATTCCAGGTCAATACTTTATCCACGACGTCATCACATGCCAGGCGCCATGGGGATCTTAGAGTCATAAATCAGATCATGTCCTTCTCTAACTCAGAACTCCTCAATGTTTTTGTTACCTTCTGAATAAAATCCAAATTATTTGCTCCAGCCTATAAGACCCTATATGATCTGACTGTAGCCAATTTCTCCACATTTTTGTTTCCTGTGACCCTGTGATCCCCCCAGCCCCACTCACACCACTTACTCACTTTGCCTTTTGGCTGTTCTTTGGACACAAGCTCAGTTTCACTTCGGGGCTTTGCATGAGTCGTTTCTATGCCTGGAGTGCTCTTGCCAGTGTCACCTCGAGGCTCTCGTCTCTACTGCCTCACTTACCTGCCAAAATGTCACCTTTTCCACAGAGGCCTTCCATTGATCCCCCTATCTAAAATACCGGTTTGATCATCACAATCTGTGGTATTTGCCTTCATAGAATTTATCTCTAGTTGGCATATGTATCTCTTTCTTTACCATCTACTTTTATGACTGAATTGGAAGTCCCATAAAGGTGGGCCTTTGTAGTATCCACTGCTGTCTCCCCAGCCCTTACAGCAGAGGAGAGCCCACAGCAGATGCTCAATAAACGTTTATGGCAAGATTGCATACAGGGTTAGCTTGGTACATGTAGATTTCATTTCACTCCGTTTTGTACCCACTCCTTCTCTAGAGGTAAGTACTGTGAACAGTTTGGTCACTACCGTATTCTTTTGCTTCATAAGATGCACCTGACCACAAGACACACCTAGGGTTTTAAGGAAGGAAAATAAGAAACAAAAAAATTCTGAACCAAATGGTGCGTTAAAATATTTAATAAAATACTGTCTTTTCTGCTCCATAAGATGCATGGGCATTTTCCCCTCCACTTTTGGGGGGATGGGGGAGTGTGTCTTATGGAGCGAAAAATACGGTAACTTCCCAGACTTCTTTTAAAAATGCATTTAGAAATGCAGGCACACAGTTCGGTTTTTTTGTTTGTTTGTTTTGTTGTTGTTGTTTTTATGATACTGCCAGTTGTTCTAATGATAGTTTATATGTAGTTTATCTATCAGTATATATAGACAGTTTTCTATGACAGTTATATTGTAGTCCATGCTATAGATGTAGCGCAATTTATTTAACCATTCTCCTGTTGATAGATATATGGGTTATGCCCCCTTTTCAGTGTTATAAACAAGGCTGCAGTGAATATGCTTGTACATAAATCTTTGTGCCCATAGCACATAGGTCTCAAATTGTGGAATTGCCTGGTCAACAATTTGATAGATACTTCTTTTGTCCTTCTCAAAGACTATGCTGTTATACACATTCACCAACAATATATAAGTGCCCATTTCTCCATATCCTTATTGACACTAAATATTACCATACTTCCAAAATATTTTTCAATGTTAAGCAAACAATAAATAAATAAATAAATGTAACACTCTTACAAAAGAGAAAGCTGAAACTCTGGTGATTAAAAGCCACTCTTAAAAATAGCTAACTAGCCACTCCCTATTTTGATAAGCTGTAAGGTTTCCAGATTATAAATTTGCATGGATAGTAAAGAAAGACAGTTTCTTTGGAAACAATAACAGAATAGATGATTTGAGATGAGAAGCCTCTCCTGGCTGTATAAGAAACTTCAGAATCATTTTTTAAGAAGTGGCGTTTCATCATGTGCTCTGGGAGACCCAGCACCACTGGCTGTGTGTCTTCATTTTCTTGCTGTAAAATATCATTCCCAGGTGCTTCATTTCTTTCTTTAAGAGAGTCTGCAACACAAAACCTCAACTGTTAGCATTGGCTGGAGCATTACTGAAAGTCATCGCCCTTGGTGGTTTACTCTTTAACAACACTGTGGTTTTGACTGAGCCTTACTAGAAGTAGAGTCAAAGAGCAAGAAAAGCCATCTGTTTTGATAACTATACCCGTGTCCAAAACAGAAGCATAGGAATGAATAAGAAGAGAAATGCCAGCCCAGAGGGGAAAGAACACAAGCAGCACCCAGTGGTTCGTGGTAATGTTTGCTGGTTTGAACCTGGAACCAGTGTGAGTGTTGTTGTCTCAAGGGCTTGTCTTTCCTTTGTAGCCAGTGGTCACTGGACTGAGCCCCAAGGGGCCACCTTCGAGTCTTCTCGATTTTCATCAGATATCAGGATGGGCTTGGGATGAGAGATACATAGGTGGCATTCATGGGTTAGAGTTTGAAGGATTCTTTGAAATGATCTACTTTCACTCACTATGTGAATGACAAAACTGAGGCCCCAGAGATAACATGATTCACACAGCTAATGGTCGGGACATTTTAAACCTGATCCTGTTGAATCATGAAATGGAAGAACATTTTTTACTTAAACTTTAAAGACATAGCATATTCTTGGACAGAAAAGTTCTCTTGCCTTGACATTCCTAAAGCAGGAGTGTCACATAATAACTAGTACATCTGCCACCTTTCTGCCCTCCCCCCGCCTGTCCATGGCTGACCTCATTGATCAACCTCAGCCTTCTTTCCCCAGCCAAGTTCTAGCCTGGCCTGAATATCCTCCTTAACACAGTACTGTAGGCCGATAGTCACAATGTGTCTGAGTTTTCATGTGAGTTACGTTCGTTTTGCCCCCCCCCCCCCCGCCCCCTTGTCTCTGTGTGACTCAAGACGTGGTGCTAAGAGTCCTGGACTTGAGCCGGAAGAATGTGGTTTTACTCCTGAATCTGCTTGTTCTGAGCTCTGTGGTCTTGGGGGACTCACTCAGCCTTTCTGGGACTCTTTCCTGGTCTCTGAAATGAGGGAGTTGACTTAAATAACCTTTTAGCATCCTTCTAAATCTGAAAAGCATTATGATTCAGGGTATATATAATAGACTTTTCAGGAGGCATTTGCAGTTACAACCATCTATCTTTACAAAGACGACAGGTAGCTCTCGGGCAGGTTGTGTATTACAGATCTGTCTTGGCTTTCCTAAGTATGCATTTCTAGTGCTTTCTGACTACTCCTCTTCATCTGCTTGGCTTATTGACCCCTACTTCTGAAACCACAATTTAAGGGTTCAAAAGAGAGAGGGGAAAGAGTCACTTAAAACCTAAGGAACTGCAGAGCCCTGGTCAGCTGGCTCAGTGGATAGAGCATCAGCCTGGCATATGGATGTCCTGGGTTCGATTCCCAGTCAGGGCACACAGAAGTGACCATCTGCTTTTCTTCCCCTCTTTCTCTCTTCCTCTCCCATGGCCAGTGGCTCGGTTGGTTCCAGCATCAGTCCCAGGCACTGAGAATAGCTCAGTTGACTCAAGCATTGGTCCCAGACTGGGGTTGCCAGGTGGATCCTGGTTGGGGCACATGAGGGAGTCTGTTTCACTATCTCCCCTCCTCTCACTTAAAAAAAAAAACAAAAAAACACTCTCCTACCAAAAACCTAAGGAACTGCAGGAACCTCTTCTTGACCATGAGGGACTTGAATGTTTGCACACACCAGGCTTAGCAATTCTGTATGTTTCCTGTCCACCCAGGCATTACAGGTCTTGAGTAGCTTCTTCTTCCCCTGTCTCCTTATGATCTGGGGGCCTCCAGTCAGACAGTCTCAGCCAGTGGTCCTCCAAGGACCCCTGGCCTCCTTCCACCTTGCTCCTTGGATGACCTGCCTCCTTGTTTGTCTTCCAGGCCCTGCTTCCCTTCGGGCATATCCTCTCCTTTCGGTGATCACCAGACAGCCCACAGTCATCTCTCACCTGGTCCCTGCCACACCTGGAATCGCCCAGACGCTGTCCCGCCGTGCTGCAGAGGTTGCTTCTGCTGAGGCCCCAGGTGGCGAGGCTCTGGGCAGCAGTGAGTCAGAGACGGAGCAGCTCACTCCCCGGCAGAAGAAGCCCCGCCGGAGTCGTACCATCTTCACTGAGCTGCAGCTCATGGGCCTGGAGAAGAAATTCCAGAAGCAGAAGTACTTGTCCACCCCAGACAGGTGAGTACACGGAGAGAGGGGTGTCTACAGTGAGCTCCTAGAGGAGGGGACATTCCTTTGTCTCTCAATATGGGACATACAGGCACAAGGACAGTTACAGAGACACAGGACACGATGGCAGGATTCTAGCCCGTGGCTCACATCGTCTCAGCCTTGATTTAGGAGACTCCAACCACATGATTTCATCACACTTGGCCCCATAAGAACCTGCCTGTAGCTGAATTTGTACCCCTCACTATCTGCCCATATTTTCACTTAACTACTCCAGTACAACAAGCAAGGTAACGTTTAGTAGATGGTGGCCTGGGCTCTCAGCTGCGGAGCTGGCTTCAGTTTAAAGTCACTCATTCACACTCAGTATCAGCTGCAGTGGGACTAGGTCTGGATTTAGGATCCATGAGCTCAGTCTCCTCCGCACTTTCCAGCTCTCACCTGGTTCAGTCTTCTGCCTGGCTCTTGCTGGACAGGCCGGCCTGATTGGGTGGGGAAGGCTGCTCAGAGGAGGCAGCATTTATGAAGAGCTTTAATTGAGGAGGGAGAGGTCACTCCCCAGGGGGAATGACATGTCCAAGGCACAGCACCGTGCTCGCTGGGCATGTTGAGGAAACTGCAAGTGGTGGGACATCTCCAGTTCATGGTGTGAATGGGGCGCAATGGGAGGTGAGACTGCAGAAGTGAAGAGGGTCCTTTTGCTGAGCCGGAGGCCACCCATCAGCAGCCATTAAGAGCTGGAAGTGCCATGGCCAGATTTACGTTTTAGAATCCTCACATTGGTGGCACCATAAATAATTGACTAGAGAGGAAAGACACGGAGCAGGGATCCCAGGGAATCTCATGATGCTCACTGAAGACCTGAAGGAAGATGGTCATCGTGGAAACAGAGAGGAGAGAACAGGTTGGAGAACAGCGTTGAAGATGGAATGGACGGAATTGACACTGTGTGAGGAAGAGAAATGAGCGTTGAGGTTTTTCTGATTCCTGGATTGCACCACCAGGGAAATAGGGATACCATGAACTGAACTCAGAAGGCTGAGAACAGAGTGGGTTTTGCAGAGAAAGAGTGAATTCTGTTTGGACAGGAGCATTTGTGGTGCCTTCAGGTGGACAATGGAGACAGGTCTGTGAATTGGGGATTAACAGATGGGATCTCTAGGTGTCAAATAGCTATTTTGATGGTCCAGCATGTAATGAAGAGCCTCACATACCAGGGCAACTGGGTAGAGGGAGCACCAGTTTTTATGAATTGCATGGTGGTATGTTGAAAGGCCTTCAGTGTGTATGGGTAGAAGTTCAAGCTTCCTTTCTAGAAGTCAGAGAACTTTTTAACAGTAATGTGAGTTCCTAGGAAACCTCCCAGGGCTTCCTGATACCTGCCCAGGCACCTCTCAGGTGACCTACGCAGGACTGATTCACTTGCCCGGGGAGGAGGACACCATTTGTCTGGCATCAAAGCTGCGCCTTAACCTGCCCTCCGATGTTCCTCACCTCTGTACGTGACCAGGGCCATGAGCACTCCCTCCTCCCACAGTGTTTGTTTCCCCAGTCTCCTAGGTGACCGCATTTAAGCGAATATGCAGGGAAGTGAGAATTTGTAACGGTGGCAGGTAATGAGAGAAAGCTGATGACAGTGAAGTGTATTTCTATAACCAGAGTGAGTCAAGGGTGCATTTTTCCCGAGTGAGCTAACCCCATTTGCTAACGCAGTGGCAACAGAACCTTCCACTGATGAAGGCACCTGCTGGCCTCCAGTGAACCAGCTCCGAAGGCACACTGGGAGCCCGGGGAGGACCTGTCTCTGGGGAGACCTGGGGGATCGGAAGCCTGTGGGGTTGCCCCTGGGTTCTTGGTTCTTAGTGAATGGCTGCCTGGGAAGGAAATGCTTCCTTCGTGGGGAGAGCTGAGTCTGTTGGCACTGGGTGTATGTTAGCACTTTTGCTGAGAGTGCTGTATTTCATCAGTGCTACTGGTGCTGTTAGTCTCTTTCAACAAAACTATCAGCTTCCAAATATATGTGAATGTAGATATAAGACAGGGTCTGAAGTCCTCTGAAGGAAGACTGTTTTTACTATTGGAGATTTAAATTGTGCACTCTGGTCAAAGCTGAGGGCTGGGCAGCTGCGCCTGGGAGTGCCGAGACCTAGCATCTGGCACTTTCATTGCTGGTACCCATTGCTCTGCCTGATGGCGAGATGTTGCTCATTGCCCCTCAGGCGGAGAAAGCTGCAACTGAGACCTCACATCTGAGAAGCCCTGTGGCTCAGGCCTGTGGCTGTGCAGACCTGTGTGAGCTAACAGACCTCCAGTCCACAAACCACAATCCTTAGAAACCGAGAGCTTCAAAATTGGTAGTCACTACGTGAGTTCTATCCAGGGTGCTTGGCCTAAGTTGCTGTTGTAGAAGTCTACGCTGCCTCAGTGACCAGGATTGGAACCACAGGGAGGCAGCTAATGTCTTTCAGTTGTTGCCTGGGTAGATCTGGGGTTTTTAGCAACATAGGGGAACAGGTACAACCTTGGGTATGGAGGTTGGGAGCCCAGTTTCTTTCTCATTTCATGTTTCGTTCGGGTGGTTTGCTGCTCCTTGTGACTATAGCATCCCTGTGTTTTCTTCACAAAAGCTTGAGCAAGAATCTCTCTTTGATAGCTCTAACTCGTGCATGCGCACAGACGCACACACTCACAAAAGATAGGTGGATGTGAGCCACTATACAGGAGGAGGTGTACAAGTCAGATCTAAGGAGATTTGAATCCCAACATCACCTCTTCCTCTAGAACAGTGGTTCTTAACCTGGGTTCTATCGAATCCTAGGGGTTTGATGAGTCGGTCTCAGGGGTTCGGAGAAGCCTCTGCCGCAGAGGCCAGAATAAAGTAATACCGTAATTTGTTGTGAGTTCGTGCACTTTGTTGGTTTTGTTCTTTGAGCAAGCTGATGTTCATGCACGGCTCATTTTGCGCACCAGTAAAAAAACATATACCTATGTCTTGAATTTGGAAAAAAAATCATATTTTATTTATCACTAAAGAAGGGTTCGGTGAATGCGCATATGAAACTGGTGGGTTTGGTACCTCAAAAAAGGTTAAGAACCACTGCTCTAGAATCATCTCCCAGATTTCTTTTTGTGCAGGGCCAGAAAGGAAATGTTTCAGGCTTTATGGACCGTGTGGTCTCCGTCACTGTTACTCAACTGGGAGGGTGTAGCAGGAAAACAGTCATAGGCAATATGTGAATAAATGAGCGTGTCTGTGATCCAATAAAACATTTATAAAAACAGGTAGCTGACAGGATTTGGCCTTGGTGACCAAGAGATTCTCATCTCTTTGAGTCTCAGATCTCTCATCTGTAAAATGGGGATAATTATACCTATTTCAGAGTGGTAGAAAGAATAGGTAAATAGCACAGGTCAGGGGTTTAGCGATATAGCCTACGTCGCTGTGGGATTCAAGGTGGTTGCTGTGTTGTTGGAATTTGCTCCAACCGCACACTTCCCAGGAATGGCTTTGACACTGAAGACTTCTCTGAAGGCTACGGAGAAATGCAGAACTATGGTTACCAGTAGAATGGGAAGCAGGAAAGGCTGAAGACTTAATGTTTCTTTTGGAATCTGGCATTATGATAATTTAGGGAAGTTGCAATGAGTCAATCTATCAAAAAAAGTATTTTTGAGGCCTAGTTCCCTGATTTAGAATGTGATAGACACTTCCGTGGTTATAAAAGAAGCAAATGTACTCTGCTCTTGCAGTTGAGGTAGGGAGGTTGAAATCGTTGAAATGCAACAATTACAGATCAGCTGAAAACTCGGAGCCACATGGGTGGTAGCTGACCATCACGGGAGGGTGTAGAAGAAACAACTTACGTGACCAGGCGGGGGGTGGGTCGTCAGGAGGCTAATCTGCAGGAGGTGGGACTTGAGCTGGATCTGAAGTGATAAGTGGAATTCCTATAAGGAAAATACAGCTTTATCTTTCCTCTCCTGATTGGACTCTAGGTCAAAATCTTCATTTTGTGTAGAATCAGAGTAAAGACTGTCAGGTTAGAAAACAGACTTTGTAACGAAGGCTCAGAAATTCTTTTCAGACCCAGTGTAGACAATTCTTGGATATGGGCATCTGTTTCTAACTTCCCAGAGTTTCATCCATAGGCTTTTTGAAAAGAAAGCAAAGCTCTTTGAGGAAGAATTGGTTTAATGGGAAAGGTCCAAATTGTTTTCTTCTTCCATTGATTTGAGAGAGAGAAAGAGAGCGCAAGGGAGAGAGATGGAAAGGGAGAGAGAAGTATCAACTCACTGTTTCATTAGTTGTTCCACTGAGTTGCGCACTCATTAATTGCTTTTCATATGTGCCCTGATTGGAGATCAAATCTGCGTCCTCAGTGCACTGGTGCAACTTTGTCCACTGAGCCACCCAGCCTGGGCTGGGAGGTCCGAATTTTGACAGACTACCTAGTACCAGTTCATAGGACCCTGTCTCTATTGCCTTTTCTCTCCTTCCTCATCTTTCTTTTGTGTCTTGTACCTTCTAGGTTGGACTTGGCCCAGTCTCTGGGACTCACTCAGCTTCAGGTGAAGACGTGGTATCAGAACCGCAGGATGAAATGGAAGAAAATGGTAAGAAAGAGAGAGTGCGTCCAACCACATGCCTGTCATGGCAGGACCAGTTCTTCCTGCAGGGTTTGGGAGAAGGCAGGGGGGAACGTTTGGTGGCTTGAGCTCCAGAGACTGGAAGGCCTGTCGGGGCCAGCTGGGAGGGAGGCTATGTGAACAGAAGGCAGAGCCATACCTCCTGACCTGGATTTCCTGACTAGAAGGATATTCTTTTCCACAGTTTCCTTAGAAATAACAGAAAATGAAACCCCACAAGCTTCTCAGTTGCTAGATTTAATCCCACCTGCTAGCCTTTTCAAAGAACTTCCTTCCCCCTCCCACCAGTAGCCAAGAATAGAAGTCAGTATTCCTTGATTGTAATGACATTTGGGGCACATCTGTTCCTATAGCTGTGTGTCCTCAGATGAAATGACAGTCAGACTGTAATGGCATTGGTGTAACCTGGGTAACAGGTAAGAATGATGAACTCTAGGCCCCTCCCAGGATCCTGATTCCCTAACAAGGAAGGGGTGGGTGGGTGAGTAACAAAACACTCAGCGCTCTCTGGTGCATGGGGTAGAGTGACTGCCGTTTCCCGAATACTGATCTAGGGCCCAGCCAGTGAGTCGTTCCATCTTTGGTTTTTAAATGAACTTACTAGAATAAATATCACTAATAAAAGGAATAAACATCAACAATTTGAGAAATTCAGTTTCATAGTAGCTTATACCCCTTCTTTTTAGAGGCATGTTACATCCAGATTGTCCAAAGTGGTTGAGTGTTTCATTTCCAGTTTTGTAAACCACAGGGACAAGTCAGAGCCCAGAGAAGAGGCAGGGTGGGAGGAGGGTGGGAAGGAGCTGTTCTGTCCTTTAACGACCAAGCAGAGCGGGGCCTCTGATGGCCTTGCTTGCATCCCTGCCGAGTCTTGCTGGCCCTTTCTCCACTCAGAAAGACCAAGCAGTCCAGGCTTGTCTGGATGACGTTCTGATCACAAGCTATATTTTCTGTTTCTTTAAGGACTGGACTATGAAGTTTTTCACCTTTACCAAATAACTAAGGTTATCCCCCTGACCTAGTTAAAAAGCAAAGTTAATAGATATTTTAAAATAGGTAATAGATATTAAGACATTTTCTCAATTTCATGATTTTTGCATAATATTTTTCTCTTCTTTTAGAACAATTTTTAAATGATTGATTTGAGAAAGAGTAAAAGAGAGAAAGAAACATTTTGTTCCACTTATTTATGCATTCATAAGTTGATTCCTGTATGTACCCTGACTGGGGATCAGACGTGCAACCTTGGCATATTGGGATGATGCTCCAACCAACTGAGTGACCTGGCCAGGGCTAATAATATTTTTTTCATAAAATTTTAATTTTTGACCTGACCAGACGGTGGTGCAGTGCATAGAGCATTGGACTGGGACGCGGAGGACCCAAGTTCAAAACCCGGAGGTTGCCAGTTTGAGCACAGGCTCACCTGGTTTGAGCAAGGATCACCAGCTTGAGCCCAAGGTCGCTGGCTTGAGCAAGGGGTTACTCGGTCTGGCACATCTGAGAAAGCAATGAACAACTAAAGTGCTGCAACAAAGAACTGATGCCTTTCATCTCTCTCCCTTCCGTCTGTCTGTCCCTATCTATTCTTCTCTCTGACTCTCTCTCTGTCTCTGTCAAAAAGAAAATTTCTTTTTGTTATACCTGCTAACAATGAAATAGATAGATAAACAAACAAATTGCAAAGCAATATTTATGGAAAAACTAAAAAAAGGCAACGAGCCACATTTATTATATATCCTGAAAGGAATTTCTGGGCAACTCTCATAATTTCTTCTGGGGGTGGGGTGGTTCTGACCTTGAAGAAAGAAGGATTTTCAGCTGCAGGTGGCTTGGCTCATGCAGTGCCCTTGAGGTGAGGCGGAGATGCCAGTTACCTGTACTGACATATATTGCATGAATCAACAATGCAATTAGTGTCTCTCCTGAACCATGCCTTGTCCTAGGCACTATAGGAAATAATGAAATAAAATGTAACCCTTCATGGAATTTATGCTCTAGTTGAAGAATCAGTGTCCTGGAAGCAGCTCGGGAATGACATTATAATTAAGGACTGGTTGTTTATTTAAAGAGTTAGTGCCTCCTGGGAGTTCAGAAGAGAGGTATGGGGGATGGCTGCAGGGAGAAGCTGAAACTGAAGGAAGAATGGGATTCAATTAAATATGTAGGTACTCCAAAGCTCCTGGAATGTGAAGAGATACCTCTGAGACTCATGGCGGGAACCTCTTGGGAGACCGATCTCTAAAAGAATCAGATTTGGGAGTTAGAAACACGGAGCCGTGTTCCCATGCTGGTCCCTCCCTGGCTGATGTGGGGCAAGTCCCTTCACTACTTTCTGTGCAAGTTCGCCACCCACCTCCTTCCTTGTCAGTCATCACCATCAAAATCATTGTCTCCAGAGTGGCAGAGGCATTGTTCAAATTGGTTATCAGCAATCTTTTCATGAGTCAGATGAGTAACGAACTGACAGCTGCCATCTCTGCCAGCACGCCCAGGGCCCGTGGGACGACGTGTGTGCCTCGGCCTCTGACGTCGCTTGTTTCTCACCAGCCACTGTGCAGCCGGCACAGTCGTGGGGCGGTTAGGGATGGTTATCAGTGTCCTATAGAACAAGATGGGAAGATCTTAGCAGACTTACCCTCTGAGAGCTTCCCACAGGCCAACTAAATTCAGGTCACTTGATGAGACAAGAATGTCAGGTTTGCAGGTGCTTTTAGCAGTCATTATTGAGCACAGGCAATCAGCCGTGAAGATAAGACATCAACCATCCATTAAAAAAATAAAATTAGAAAAAGTCAAGTGGGAGAGACGAGCCTACGAACAAGCAATTATACAGAGTGAGCAGGGAAATGGCGGAAGGGCCTATAGGGTTCAGAAGCCATGCAGAGAAGGGAGTGGGTGTGCCACAGAAGGATGCCTTCTACGCTGGTTTTAGTGGGTACGTAGAAACGTGCCTGGTGAAGGTGGGAAGAGTGTCACAGGCAGGAGAAAGGGGCAGAGGTATTCAGGGACACTTGAAGGACTTCTGAATGCTGGCGCTGACACGTGAGGGATGTTGTTCGGCTGTGGGCCTGAATCCTGACTCCCCCTGTAACAGCAGGACATTGTTGGGATCCTGACTGCTTCCTGGTGAAACTCTCTCAAGGCCGTTCCTTCAGGTACTGGGAAGGATAAGAAAAGGATAATTGGGTAATAAAGATGTCTCAAGGCTAGTAACCTAATTGGAACTGGAAAAAGATTAGCACTTGATTCTCAGAGCTATTCACGCAGCTGCCAAGGACAGCGCTGCCAACACCGAGATAGCATCTCGGACTAGTTTGTACCGGTCAGCGTTTGTAACCTATAGCGGGTTGGGTAAATCTCATCTTGCACAGGAGATGGGACGCTCTATTCCATTTCTGTTTGGCGTTAGTTCCAGTAGGACTCAAGAGTGTTTTGCAACAGGCTGACAGAATCTCATTATCAGTGGTCTTTCTCGGTTCTAGAATACAATGCAAACAGAATTCTGCTCTGTGAGGAGGTCCAGATGGACACAACCTTCCTCTCCTGGTCACAGAGCCGGGTGGGTCACATGCCACGTGCCATCATCATCTTTGCACTGAAGGTCTCCTGATAAGCAACAATTCTGTGAAATTGCTACCCGTTGCTATCTATGTAATCTTGGGCAGGTTGCTTAACCTCTGTGTACCTGTTTCCTCATCAGTAAATACCTAATATGTACCTAATAAGGGGGTAGTATCAACTGAGCTAATCCCTATAGAATTTAGATTAGTGCATGCTGCATAGTGTATAACCAAGAAATATTAGCTGCTCCTCTTATTATTATTATTTTAAAAATTATTTACCTGCTCACAAAATTCACATCTTGAGAGAATCCAGACTTTTGGAGCCCAGAGGAGATAAGCCAGGTTCCTGGGACTCTGGTTAAGAGCAGTCCTGGGTGTTTGTCCTTTCTCATTCCCCAACAACAGCTTTCCCCCATCAGTGCCTTAGCATCTGGGCTGTAGTATAGCAGGACATCCTATCTTCAAGTGGAGCAAGTCTGCTAAGCAGGGTCTTGAAGGAGATTTATGCTAGAGATTCCAAACTCGCTTCTCAGCTCCTTGGGAAACGGTCATCAGCCTTATGGCTCTCACCTTCCCATAAAGCTGCAGATAAAGATCGAGTAAAAGGAGCACTGAGCACTCCAGGTAATGAGCCTATGGCCTTGGGTCTGCTGGGAGATTGGGCAATTGCAAATACTGGAAAGTCAGAAATAACAGTGACATGTTTTACGTGTCTCTCGTACATTGTGCACAGTGGAATACTGGTAAGAGTGTTAGATTCAAGTCTTCAGGGGTTTTGTGTTCAAATCTTGATCTTGCCCTCAGCTTGCTCTTTGACCCTGGGGAGCCACTTTTGCCTGCTTAGCTCAGGTTCTTGTCTGAAGAATGGGGGTCAAGGGGGCAGGCAGAAGGCCCCTCTGTACAGACTTTTGGGATCTCTAGTCAGACTGCCTTTCCCAAACTTAAGCACCTTGGAAAGGAAGCATAGGCCTTGTCTTGACATCCTTAAGCAATAGGACATTAGAGTTTAGTTATAGAGCTCAGAGGAGGGCTGTCAGCAGGCATAGCTGATAGAAGTAGCTAATGTGCTAGGTGTTTTTCTGAGAGACATATGACCTTGTGTGCAATGGGTCACCTGGCCTCTCAAAACCAAGGAGACTGAATTGGCTCCAGGAGTAATTGGGTGTAGGGGTCTTGGGAGAAGGACCACAGGGTGCATAAGAATGTGAAGCTCCTGGTGTGGGGCGGTTGTGAGATAATTGCACATGTCAGGTGTGCTGGAAGGCAGGGAGCCAGAGGTCGAGTGCGGAAAGCAGCCAAGAGTATAGTTATCTGCTAATTATTGCTTGCACTGGAATGTTTTATTCCATTTAGAAAATGGTGTGATTGTTTTGAATTTGTGTGTGTGTGTGCATGTGTGCACTGTAGGAGAACAGCCAGATGGGTCAATCCAAGCTGTGTGGGTGGTCTCTAATTGCTGGGCTGGACTTTCTTTTGCCAATTAGGTGGCTTCCTTAGACCTGCCCTTTTATAAAATGATTACTACACGGGGTAACTTAATTTTGTATCACCTCTTTCATACAGAGTGGAGTAGATTCCATCTTGGCATATTCGGGTGCTTTCAACAGCCTGTACTGAAATCAAAATCAGATACTGGCTTAAGTGAAAAAAAGCATAGGGATGTCTTCACCCCAAAGCTGAATTCTGTCAGCATCCATACCTTGTTAGAGGTCCCCTTCAGATCTGTGTGTCCGGGTGGAAAATAGAGTGGTTGAGCAGATTCCCAGCTAAAAGGTGGCGTCTGCTGAGAACTTAGGATTTTCTTCATACTGTACACAGAAATGAACTCAAGATGAATCATAGGACCACATGTATAAGCTGAAACTATAAATCTTTCAGAAGAAAATATGAGTAAATATTTATTACCTTAAGTTAGGCAAAATCTTCTTAGATATAACATCAAAAACACCACTAATAAAAGAAAAAAATAAATTGGACAACAATAAAATAAAAAACTTTTGTGCTGTGAAGGACATCACCCAGAAAGTGAAAAGACAACAAACACACAGAATGAGAGAACATATTTGCAAATTCTGTATCTGGTGAGAGACTTGTATCCAGAATATATAAAGAACTCTTACAACTCAATAATTAAAAGACAATCAAATGTATAAATGGGCAAAGGATTTAAATAGACATATCTCCAAGAAATATACACAATTGGCACATGAAAAGATGCTCAACTTCATTAGTCAACAAGGAAATGCAAATAAAAAACACAGTGATACCGCTTCCCATCCCTGGGACTGCTGTAATCAAGACATAATAACAAGTGTCAATGAGGATATGGAGAACTGAAATCCTCATATACTGCTGATTGGACTGTACCATGGTGCAGCTGCTTTGGGAAATAGTGTGGAAGTTTTTCAAAATGTCAAACATAGAATGACCACGTGAACCAGCAATTTTAGTTTTGGGCATATCCCAAAAGAAGTGAAAGCAGGGACTTGAACAGATATTTACACACCCATGTTCATGGCAGCATTCACAAATAGCCAAAAGGTAGAAGCAAACCAAATGTCCATTAAGTGATGAATGGGTAAACAGAAGGTGGTATATCCATACAATGGGTATTATTTGGCCATAAAAAGGAATGAAATACTGGTACATACTATAACATGGATGAACTTTGAAAACATTATGCTAAATGAAAGAAGCCAGTCACAAAGGATGACACTTGATGCCATTCATGTGAAATGTCCAGAATAGGTAATTTCATAGAGACAGGAAGCAGATTAGTGGTTGCATAAGGTTGGGAGGCAGGGGTGGGGAGAAATTAGGAGTGGCTACTTTATGGGCATGGGGTTTCTTTTTGGGGGTGATGAAATGTTCTAAAATTGGAATGTGGCAATAGTTGCATAAGTCTGTGACAATACTAAAAACGACTAAATTGTAAACCATAAGTGGATGAAATGTATGGTATGTGAATTATATCTCACTAAAGCTTTTTTTTTAAAGGATGTTGTTTATCAAGTTACTGCATTCATTCCCACAATTGAGCACGGGAGTACTGTGTCGCTGTTTCAGAAAGATGTAGTCAACAGACTTGTAGTGACTACATAGAACAGTGGTTCTTAACCGGGGTCTAGGGTTCGATGAGTCGGTCTCAGGGGTTCGGAGAAGCCTCTGCCATGGAGGCCAGAATAAAGTAATACCGTAATTTGTTGTGAGTTCATGCGCTTTGTTGGTTTTGTTCTTTGAGCAAGGTGATGTTCATGCACGGCTCATTTTGTGCACCAGTAAAAGAACATATACCTATGTCTTGAATTTGGAAAAAAAAATCATAATTTATCACTAAAGAAGGGTTCGGTGAATGTGCATATGAAACTGGTGGGTTCGGTACCTCAAAAAAGGTTAAGAACTACTGACATAGAGTTAGCTGGAAGTGAGGTGCTTGGAGTGCAGAAAGCAAGGAGTAGAGGCAGGATTTACCTTCAAGGAGCTTTTGTTCAAATGAGGAAGAGTAAGCTAAATATGCAAGTACCAAAAATATTTCTCACTTCTACTTAACTGTTCTAGTCCTTCTCTCTAGCTGCCCAGAAAATCGGCAGCTACACCAAGCAGCATGCAGAGTCAGTGGAAGAGGGAGTGCCTGTTATATTCCAAAGTGACATAAAAATATTTAAAAAATTATTCCTATGTCATTATTCTGTATAAGTCAAACATCAGGATAATAAATGTGCAAGTCCTCTGAAATCCTCAATGACCATTTTGCTCTTATTTTACTTGCTTTATATATTTCTTTAACACTATGGAAAAGTTTGCTGAGAATAATTCTAGACTGAGTGGGACAGACAAGCAAATAGGCATGAAACGATCGTCCCTTTTAAAAGTGTTCCTGTAGAGTAGAGGGTGCTCATAGGGCATATTGTGCAGGGCATTTAACTTAGACTTGGGGGTCAGGGAAGCCTCCTACATAGAGCACTGTCTAAGCAGAGTTAACCAGGTAAGCGGGGTGTGAGGTGTATTCTGGGCAGAGGAAATCTACCATTCAGGACAGGTCTGGTCCTTCATATACATACACATTTGTGTGTCATCTTCACCATAACCCTGTGAGTGAGATAAGGTATTATAATCTCCATTTTACAGATTGAGAAACTAAGGCCCAGAGTCTTTAAAGGACTCTCCCAAAGACAAAACTGATCAGTAGTAGAGTTAGAATTTAATCTACTTATTGTCAGAGCTAGAACACTTTCCACTAGGCTGTACTGCTTCTTTGAACAATATATGACTATATATTTTGACATCTTCATTCTTTAAAATTTTTTTCAATTACAGTTGACATTCAGTATTATTTTATATTAGTATCAGGTGTACGGCATAACGGTTAGACATGTAATTTACTAAGCAGTCTCCCCAGTAAGTCCAGTAGCCACCTGGCACCTACACAGGTACTACAATAATTTTTACTCTATTTCCTATGTTGTACATGACCACTCCTTGACTGTTATGTAACCACCAATTTGTAGTTCCTAATCCCTTTACCGTTCTTACCCACGTCCCATCTAGTAACCTTCAGTTTGTTCTATCTGTGAGTTTGTTTCGGTTTTGTTTGTTCATTAATTTTGTTCTTTAGAGTCCACATATAAGTAAAACCATATGATATTCCTTTTCTCTGTTTATTTCACCTAGCATAATACCCTCTAGGTCCATCCGTGTTGTTGCAAATAGTAATATTTTCTTGTTCTTTTATGGCCAGATAATACTCCATTGTATATATTTATCACATCTTCTTTATCCAACTGATGAGCACTTAAAAGGTTGATTTTATGTCTTAGCTATTGTAAATAATGTTGCAATGAACATAAGGGTGCATATATTTTTTTGAATTAGTGTTTTAAATTTCTTCTGATCAATGCTCAAAAATGGAATTGCTCGGTCATATGGTAGCTCTATTTTAAATATTTTTAGGAGGCTCTCCAGTGTTTCCCACAGTGGCTGCACCAGTTTGCAACCCCGCCAACAAGGCATGAAGCTTCCCTTTTCTTCACATCCTCGCCAACACTTGCGGTTTGTTGGTGTCTAATTGTGGTGTTGGGTTGCATTTCTCTGATGATTAGCGATGTTGAGCATCTTTTCGTATGTCAGTTGGCCATCTGCATGTTCTCTTTGGAGAAATATATGTGTTCTGCCTATTTTTTAATTTATTGTTTTGGTGTTGAAGTATATGAGTTCTTTATAAATTTTGGATATTAACCGCTTATCAGATGTGTCATTTGTGAATATATTCTTCCATTCAGTAGGGTTTTTAGTTTGTGGATGGTTTCTTTTGCTATGCAAAAGTTTTTAGTTTGATGTAGCCCTATTTATTTATTTATTTATTTAGGTTTCCCTTATCTGAGAAGATATGTCAGAAAATATATCACTAAGAGCAGTGTCTAAGAGTTAAATACCTATTTTTTTCCAGTAATTTTATGGTCTCAGGTCTTACATTTAAGGCTTTAATCTATTTTGCGTTTGTTCTTGTATATGGTATAAGAAGGTAGTCTAGTTTAATTTTTTTTTTTTTTTTTTGCTTATATCCATTTTTTCCAACACCATTTACTTTGTGGGCTGTCTTTACCCCATTGTATTCTTGCCTCCTTTGTCATATATTAATTGACCATTTAGGCATTGGTTTATTTCTGGATTCTCTATTCTATTCTATTGATCTATAGGTTTGATTTTATGCCAGTAGCTTGTTGTTTTGATTTCTATATACTTGTAGTATAGTTTGATATCAGGTAGCACGATGCCTCCACGTTTGTTCTTTCTCAAGATTGCTGTGGCTATTCAGGGACTCTTGTGGTTTTATATAAATTTTTGGATTATTTGTTTTAGTTCTGTGAAAAATGACATTTGTACTCTGATAAGGATGCATTGAATATATAGATTGCTTTTGGTAGTATGGACATTTTTAAGATGTTAGTTCTTCCTATCTGTGAATTAACATGGTATATTATTTTATTTATTTGTATTTTCTTTAAACTCACTTCCCGACTCACTGTCCCTCTGCTGGAGCCCTTGGTGAGTGTCCACGAGCAAGCAAGTCTGTGGATGGGCCCTAAGAGGATGCCTGGGTTTTCAGCAGCCTTTCATCTCACCTGAATGGACAGATCCTTGTTGATTTTCACAGCCAGATGTGTGGGATTTCTCCTTGCTAGCACTGGTGCTCCTGGCTGGGGAGTCCGATTTTAAGCTGGGAACTCTTGCTCCTCAGGGGATACCTCTGTAGCTGAGATATTCCCCGATTCTCGACTGCTACATGTTGCTGTGGAGCCAGCCCATTTCCCCTCGCCACCCCTCCCAGCAGTTTTCTTTATATCCTTAGTTACAAAACTTCTGTTCATCTCTTCTTCAAACGTTTTTCTAAGTTGAAGGTTTAATTTTAATTTTGATGTGATCATGGGAGGAGGCAAGCCCAGCATTTAGCTGCTCTACCATCTTGCCTGGAAATCTTGACATCTTCGTTCTGATTACAGAAATACTTATACATGATCACTGTTGATATATTATAATTTTTAAATAATATCCATAAATCCATTATCCTGTCACTAAACAGGGTGGTATATAGTCATCAAACCTCCAAATTGAAATGTGCTGGCTTATGACCTGTTTTTCACATAAAAATATTTGTATTTCCCATGTTATTAAACAGTGTCCTGCATACTAATTGTAAAGGTTACCAAGTGTTCTCTCTTTGGGATATACTTGTAATTATCGCCCCAGTCATGGTGGAAAATTTAGAGTAGTTCTTTTCCGTATTTGTGATGAATATTTTGGCAGTTCAGGTTTTGTCTTTGATGACATTCTTAGGCTAAATCATTAGAAGTGGGATTTTTTTGTGTCAGAGTATGCACATTTTTAAACTTTTGATGTGAATTCTCAGATTGCCCTTTGAAAAGGTTGTACCAATTGTACTTTGACACTGGAGTATGATTGTTATTTTCCTGCTTGCTGCAAATACTATCTTTTTCTTTTAACTTGTCAACTTTATTGATACTACATTAATATTTTAATTTTCATTTCTTTCCTCATTATTGAAGTTGGATTTTTTATGTTTGTGATACTTTTATTTGATGCCAAAATATACGTGATATTGACTAAAAAGTTCATTAAGCATTTAAAGGACGAAGATGTCTTTGTAGCCTGGAAGTGACAGGTTGAAGATATTTTTTTGCCAAACTCTGTCACTTCTGGGAAAGAATGACATAGGTGCTTTTGAGCGGTAAAGTGAAGGGAATTATCTCTTGGATTTAATGACCATTTTTCTCTCATATAGGTTCTTAAAGGTGGACAGGAGGCACCCACAAAACCCAAAGGTCGTCCCAAGAAGAACTCCATCCCCTCCTCAGAAGAGATCGAGGCTGAAGAGAAGATGAACAGCCAGACCCAGAGCCAGGAGAGCCTCACACCCTCACAGGGACAGGAGGAGCTCTGTGACACACAGGAACCTAAAGCATGCAGTATCCCCTTAGAGGTGGCAGAGCCCCCAGGCCAGCCACAGGAGTTGCCAGTAGCCTCTACCGAACCCCCACCATCAAGCTAAAATAAAACTCTTTGAGGGGAGACCGGGGAGAAGGAAAAGAGAGAAGGCAGGCAAATAGGGAGAGAAAAACTCCCCAAAGCCTGGTAAACTGAGGGAGAAAAGAACCACCTGTCTCCCTCCCTCCCACAGGTCTCAGTAGCATTTTCATCGCAAGCATTTGAGGAAGACTTGCTTGCCATAGGCCTTTCTCTTCCTAAAAGGATGATTTAGCCACAGGATGCCCTTAATAAAGGGAGACAGTGCCTTGGAACTGCCTGCCCCAGCTGGGGCTACTGCTGTGGGGCTGGGCACGAGCCCCACCTGGCGCGGTGGAGGGTGGCTGCGCTCTGTCCGTGCTGCCTCTTGTCATCCAGTCATCAAAGCAAAACAATATGGAGGATGTGGGCAGCTTGCCCAGGCTTCTTGCTGACTCAGCACTTATTTCTGTAGTTTTAAAAGAGAATTTAATGTTTTGGTTATTGTTTGGTAGGGGGTTGGTGAGGGTGGGCTAAAAGGAGGTGGGGGAAGGAGTTCTGAGTTATTACCATTGTTTCTGAATAAAGTTTGTTTGTTTGAAGACACGTGTGCCTTGGAACCCATTATAAGATTGTCAGGTGACTTAAGAACTGATAAGCCTTGTTTTTCTTGCTTCATTAAGTTGCCATCCTTGAAGCTGCAATGCAGATATGTTAAGATAACTTTTATTTTTTAACTAAAAATAAATCTTTCAAAAGGATTGGGTGTATTGTTTCTTCTGGGGAGTGCGTTTAACTCTTCCTGAATGTGTCTTATGAAAAGGTACACAGAGAGTGAGCCCAGCTCCTGGGGCTTTAGTTTCCCAGCTAGAAAATAAAAGATTGGGCCCAGCCAGTGGTGTCCCAATGCAGAAAGCATGTGGAAGACACACCAAGACACCTTTGGGTGAGGAAAGAGCCGGGCAGCTGGGGCTCTGCACTCACTCCCTCCCGCCCCCTCAACACCACCTTATACCGGGTACTGGGCTTCTGACTTCAAAAATTGGTCTACTTTTTTTGAGAAGTATTTCAATTTATTTGCTTTAATAATCAAACTCTATAAAGAAATCTTGCTTTTCCTCCTGCCCTCTCTACCCTATGCCCTCCATCCCCTTCAGGTAACCATTTTTTTTATTGGTTTCTAGTTTATTTTCACTTAGTATATACTTGGATGATGGGCCTTGCAACTTTTAAAAGATTGGAGAATTACTTGGCTAGATATGCTCTGTGATTTTAAATTTAAAATGACGTCCTGCTTTTCAGAAGACCCCAAAAGAGGCGGGTTCCTAAATGAGAATGCTGACTCCTCATCTGATTGGCCCAGAGGCCTGATCCGACAGGGCTCATCATGACCAGCTTGCCTGGTGTGTCCACCTGTGATGTCCTCCAGGGGACAGTGCTTATCTTGTGGACTGTCCATCATTAATTACATGGTAATTCTGCCCAGTGGGGGCTTAGGAAATATAAACTGACTTTAATAATGGCCTGAACTAGAAAGCAAAACCTGTGACTTGTTCTGTAAAACAAGTCATATAATTCTTTTCAAAATGAAATGGGAAAGAACTTGTTTTCAATAGCCCGGCTGCCTGCTTCCCCTCTGTTAGTGGAAGATCAGAAAGTGACTGCCACTTTGACCTGGCTACAGCACGGCTGTGGTTGCTTTCACAGTTGAGATCAACAAAGAAGAAGCAGGGTTTGTTGTTTTTTTCTTAACTCTTGTGAATAGACAAAGGAGGGGAGAACTTGGCCTTCGAGAACCAGTCTGTGCAGACCACACCCAGCTGTCTGTGTGAGGTTCTTGTGCAGCGTGCAGAAAGCTGTCTCCTTCACTTCTAGTCCACTCCATGTGCAGTTTTATAATCAGCCTCCCAAGTGGTATCACAATGCGCAAAAGCAGGTATATAGTGGCCAAAGTAAGCAAGTAGATCTGTGCCGATCAAGTCTCACTCCTGAGGAATTGCTCTGTACCATTCACTCCCTCTTTCTGGCCCCCAAAGACCTTCCATTTGGATTCCTTTTTCCTAGGATGGCTTTTGGTCTCTTGGCCAAGACCGGGGGTCCCCAAACTTTTTACACAGGGGGCCAGTTCACTGTCCCTCAGACCGTTGGAGGGCCGGACTATAAAAAAAAATATGAACAAATCCCTATGCACAACACTGCACATACCTTATTTTAAAGTAAAAAAATAAAACGGGAACAAATATAATATTTAAAATAAAGAACAAGTAAATTTAAATCAACAAACTGACCAGTATTTCAATGGGAACTATGGGTGCGGATGCATCCTGTGCTCCTCTCACTGACCACCAATGAAAGATGTGCCCCTTCTGGAAGTGCAGCGGGAGCCAGATAAATGGCCTCAGGGGGCCACATGCGACCCGCGGGCTGGGCAGTAGTTTGGGGACCCCTGGGCTAGACTCTCATATTATCCTTGTTTGAGGTGTTCTATACTGACATTGCAGATGTATGTGTGCAGTTTTCCTGAGCCTGGGTTCTGGGCACTGTTTCTGACTTCCAGCCCTGGGTTCTTGGCCTGTCATCTTTTGTATTGTTTACTGTCCCTAGGGATTGAAAGGATTTCAGTGGAGGGTTTAAGATCTCATATTAGCTTTCCTTCTGCTTTGGAAGCTCAAAGTCAAGTGCACTTTAAAAGCCGTGGACCTGTCCTCCTGCCTCAGCTCTGTACAGCTTTGCCCTATAACTCAGGCTTGGTCAGGTTGGGCCTTCCAAACACCAATGGATACTAATTTGGCACCAAGCCTTGCTCTGTCCACCTCAGTCTTTCCCTCTCCCCTCCAGTTCTCAAGACGTGATAAAAGCAACCAGAAACCAGCTCCACTAGTGTTCTGTGCATCGTGGTAAATAGGTCGTTCTGTGCAGCATTGAGAACAGGTGATCCATGGCCCTGGCGCCCAGCAGACCCTCCATGGAGCCCAGTTTCCTCACTTTTCAACTTCCCTCTCGTTCTCCCAGGGTCATCTCTACCTTTTCGGGCATTGCTAAAACAAAGCTTTCTCTTCCTTCTCCTTTCTCTGGCATCCGCGATGGTGACCCCTGAGGATTCAGGGTCTTATTTGAGGGTTTGATCAGTTGCTGCTTTTGGAAGTTTCCAGAGGAAGGGAGAGGGCGGTGGCAAACTGACCACATAATGAAGCTGACCACACGGAGGCCTCCTCTCCCAGCCTCTCGGTGAGGATTGGAGAGCACTTTTCATAAGCACTTTTAGCTGTTGCTGCCCTCTTGGCTTGTGAAATGGGCTGTTTCTTCTGGTTTTCCAGGAAGCTCATGAGTCAGAGAGAGGATGTCTTTGCCTGGATCGTAGCTAGTCCAGAGCCAAGCCGCGAACCAAGCCCAGAGCCAGATCCCTCCAGAGGCCCTTCGTCATTCTTGCCTCCCAGCCAAACAAGGCTGCCCTTTCAGGGGAGGGTGCTGGGAATGCTTTCAGCCTCCATCTCTCCCTGTAGTTCAACTTTGTCCTAACGCAGGGATGGGGGGCTTCCCCGGCAACACAGGTGAGGCAGCAGGGTGAAGCCGCTGCTGAATGCTCGCATCTTCTACGTTAGAAAGTAAGGACTCCTGGAGCAGGTCATGGCCTCTCAGTTTGTGTCCGGGGCGCCTGCCTAACAATGAGTTTATGTTCCGGGTCCCTGTGCCCTCTGATTTGCCTCTGTATGGTCCACACAGGTATGCTGAGCTTCAAACCATTAGTGAGGAAGGGAGACCTGTGCCCTCGAACTAGTCTGAACAGATATTTCAGAAACCAACCTTAACCAGACTGAGTTTACATGTTTCTCAGAGACTGATGATTCTAGGACTGCCTTTGGGGAGGAGTGTCTGGGGACCTATGGGATCCTTCCCCTCCACAGGTGCTTAAAGTTTCCCTGGCTGTTCACTACCTTTGAACCTCCCACCCAGCAGTGTCCCCTGCCCTGACTCAGGCCTGGGCTGGTGCTGGGCGGCCAGGTAGGGAGCTCTTTCCTCAACAGGTTGTGCCTTGTCAGCCTGGTTGCATGGTGTTCACTCAGCAGAAAGTCAGCAGGGACTTTGCAGGATGGATTCAAGACCATCCCAAAGGGTTTTTGCCACATCTCCTGACTGGGTCTGTGCCAGATGCCTGCCTGCTCCTCTGGCAATTTTCTGTAGGTGCCGCCTAAGGCTTAACCCCCATCATACTTGAAAGATCCTTTGCACGGTGGGAAGTACTGGGGGTGAGAGCTGAAATGGCTTGCACGAAAAGCGAACTCGTTCCTCAGGATTTCTGTGTGCTGAATTGCCTGTTTACTTAAAGCCAAGGGCTGCCTGGGCTCCGTGCGGTACCAGTGCCTCTACTCTGCCTGGGGCCAATGAGCGCTGGTCTTGCAGGCCCAGGGCTGTCTTCCGCCTCTGGGGAGCCCTCAGTCCCGCTCCGCGGTGCTTCTCCGGCCCGGCCTGCTCCGTGCTCCCGACACAGGGCCTTTATCCTGCCCACCTCAGCTCCGTCCCTTACCCTTCTCAACATGAACTTTGCAGTAACCCCTTCCTAATTAACATCGCCTCTTCTCCAGTCTAATCTAATCTCACCTATTCCTCTTAACACAGACTCTGCTGCTGTCACTGTGTTCCTGCCACATTTCCAGAGAGGGCAGGGATTTGTTTCATTTCCCTGTCAGAGCGTAAATTTCTTGAGGCATCTTTCAGTTTATGTGTCCCGAGTTCCTTCTTCGTGCTGAGGACCCGAAAGGCCCACAGACAGGCACTTAGAGGCTCTGGCTGCTCCTGGCTCCTGCTGACATATTTTTTGGGTGTCCAGCGGTTTTGTGCTCCCAGTAGTACGGTGGGTACAGCCCACTGTTGTGGAGTGACTTCCCTGGTCGTTGATCACCATTAGAGCCACACCCTTTGGCTCAGGGTTGGGGTTGCCCACATGTTCAGAGGCAACATCTCTCATCGTTGTCAGAAACGCTCCTGTCACTCACAGGCAACAGTGCGGGGTCATTTCCCCAGGGGCAGGTGGGAAAGGGTGATAGGGAGCCATACTTGATGGCCCCCATGAGCAAGGGTCACTGTGCCCCCACTTGGCTAATCCTTTTGGGAAGAGGTATTAATGGAGCTCTGAAGAAGACACCCTCGAAGGTTCTCTCTCCGGTAAGGTGTCATGGTGCGCTGCAGGGTCAGTCTGGGAGGAAGACAACGCCCACTGATGCATTTGTCTGAAAAGTTAAAATCCCATCCAGGCCAAAGTCATACTTGGTAGCTGGCAGCATTGGCGGACTGTATGACTGGGTTCAAGGGGGCGATTTTAAGAGGTGGCTGAAGGGAGGTGAGTTCACCCTAGAGAGGGGCTGGGAAGGCAATGGTGGGAAGGTCACAAATCTAAAACCATGGGCTGGGCAGCAGCCAGAAGCGTCCTTTCCACCTGCAGAGGAGGAACCTGGGAGAGATAGCAGTGACTTTAGAGAGGGCCCCAAGCCATTTGGGGTCAGTGATTCCTGCCCTTAGGAAGCAGCTGTAAGCAGTGTTAGCCACAATTCAACAAGTATTCCTTCAACACCTGTCTTGTGGGGAGCACTGTACTAATGAGGGAGGAAAGAGGGGGTGCAGTAATGTGTCCCCACCCTAAATATGCTAGAATCTTCTTGGAGAAACTTCAGTGAGTTTGGAGCAGAGGCAAGGATTCCAGCTAGGTTTTTGCAATATTTACACCTGCCCTCACCTGTGAGATGGTGTTTTTGGGGGCAAGGAAGGTGATTCATGGAAAATACCTCCTTGAGCATGTCCTCACCAGGCTGGGCCCGCTAAGAGAGAGTTAATGTCTTAGGTCTCTTGTGCACCTGGAAAGGTGATTAACACTGGAACAACAGGTGTTTGCTAAATTCACCTGAATGTGCGTCTAATCCCAGATTGTCACCCAAATCCTAGGTGGAGGGTATTTGGGAAGGGCAGAAAGGTCCTGATAATTCCATTTGTAATCTGGGTGTGGATCCTGAAGGGAAGGTGGTTGGCCACCAGCCTGTTTCTGCTGATTTGCATTTTGTTCTTGCCTCACCAGTGGGCAGTGGGCAGTGGACACAGTGACCTTCCCTGCCTCCTCACCTGCCACCCGTTTGTGCCCATCCGACCCTGCTCTGGAGTGGCCTTTCTGGCCTCTCTGCTGCCAGCCTCAGGTAAACCCAGGTCAGTGATGGCAGGAGGGACAAGGCAGAGCAGAGGCACACGGCTGCAGCAAACCCTGGCTCCTCTCACACCTGACCTCCTTTCTTCCCCCAAACCCTCTTCCCTCCTGTTTATTTTTGTTGCAGATTTATTAGACGCACAGTTAAGTGCCCATTTAGCTCTGCAAACTGTCATCACACCTGCTTTATGAATAAGATCATTCACTGACAAAAGCCTTTAAATATTTTTTTAAAGAGAAGGTGGGGAGGAGTGGGGGAGAGGAGGGAAGGAAATAGTGCCCCAGGTCAATGAGGAGGCCAAGAACAACCGAAACCCAAGGACCGGCCTCTCCTATAGTTCAAGAATGTAACAAGGGCCCTCACAGTTGCCTTGAATCACCCTGTTCGTCAAGATGTGTGTCATCCCTCCTGCAGGATGCTGGGGTCTAGAGTTCATTCCTTTGTCTCAGCTGCCTGGGAGCACACCGCCGGGCAGACTGAGCAGCAGCCGTGCACCTGCTCAATATGGTTGCCAAGTACCTCAAGGCTCAGCAGGCTGAGTCCTTGCCCCTTGGGAACCCTCCTCCTGTTTCTTCCCAGGCTTCCCTCCTTTGGGTGGCATTTCTTCCCAAGGACATAGCTCCTTAAACACACACATGGTTCTGCCGAAAGTTGTAAGACCCTGGTGCGGTGTCTTTTTATGCCTCTGATTATCACCAGCCCTGTAGTAGGGAAGGCTTATGTCATCACATGTAGTCATCTCAGCAGCCCTCAAAGTAGCCCTGTTACCATCTCTGGCCAGAGATGCGGGACCTGAGACAACGCAGTGAAATAGCTGGCACAGTTCTCTAATGCAGCAGGGTGAACACCTTCCCATCCCTGCCTGACCTGTGCCTACTTGTGAGTTGGCAGAGTTGACAAAGCCTGGTCTCGGGGCGAAGCACTGAGGGAGACAAACCACGTGTCCCTCAGCTTCCTCTGCACGTGCTCTTGTACCTGGTCACACACAGTTGTTACTGGGGCATCTCTTACAACATGGGGTGCAGACAACAGACCCCCGTGTCCCTCTGAGTGTGAATGATTGAGCCCTTTATCTGTCCAACCAGACAAGCAACAGTGCAGGGCCCCATCCACCTCTTTTACTGTGTGCAGTCCAGGAGCTGGGGGTGTGTTGTCATCTTTTTCTGCGGTGACCTTGTAAAGGAGTGCAAGACTCTGGAAGAAACTGGAGGGAGGGTAGTATCTGAAGCACAGTAACAGAACAGTGCCCTCGCTGTGGAGTGGCAAGCAGTTCCAGGGGATATTAGCTTTTACCCCAGAGTAAGAGGGTCACAAATGGAAGCTTGTAGAGCCTGAGTAGATGCTGCCTGCTGTGTTCAGTCCTCTGATCTACCCTTGCATGCGGATGTGCTCTTTCTCCGCAGTTCTTGGAGTGACTTCTGCGGTCTCAGCGAGGCTTGGAGCCCTGGCTCAGGACCCAGAGCCTTACTTTCTGCCCCTCGGAAGCCCTGGAGCTAGTCTTCCTTTTCCTGCTTCTCCTTCTCCTCTTCCTCCTCCTTATCTTCTTTTTGGTTTCTCTTTCAGCCATTTATTTCTTTTTATTTGCTGTTTGTGTTCAATGCAAAAAATGCCATCATATAAGAAAGTCACTATGAATCAAAGCAATGTGCAATCAAAACACATTCAGCATGCAGATATGAAGCAAGGAGTGTTCATTCGCATATAAAAAGCTGGAGCTGTGTTGGAGCTGGGTGTTTCGTATTGTTTCTAAGAATAGCAAACATTTGCTTTTGTTATCAAGGTGACTGTGCTTATCTGGACCCTGGAACACCAGTGTGATCATGGCAATCAAGGAATTCAATGAGTGCACAATTTTAAAAAGGCTTCTGCACACGAGGCAGCTGTACAAGACCTTCTTTCCAGAATCAACCAAGTTTTAGACTGTCATATTCTGACTGTTTAAAACACCAGCTGATACGGAGTGTGCTCAAATATTTTTAGAAATAACATAAAAGAGTTTTTGTGAGCTCAATGCAGGTGAGTTTCCAATGATCAATTTAAGTCTTCTTTCAAGGTTTATAAATATGTGCTAAAAATGGATCTTTTAATTTTTTATGTATTATCTTACATATGCTAAAATAAAAGGCACTAATTTAAAGTTATTTGGTGCCATATTCATTTTTTAAAAGATTTTATTTATTGATTTTTTCAAAGGGATGGTGGTAGAACGAGAAGTACCAACTCACAGTTGCTTCACTTCAGTTGTGCATCGCTTGCTTGTTGCTTGTTGTATGTGCCTTGACTGGGCAAGCCCAGAGTTTTACACAGGTGACCCCAGCGTTCCAGGTTGATGCTTTGTCCACTGCACCACCACAGACCAGGCTGGCATCAAATTCTTGTAGATAAGAGAATCTGACTCTCTTTTGGTGAATGGGAATATGTGAAAGGAATGCCCAACCTCTAATCATTTTAGCATACAAGCAAGATGTAATAATTTTCCTGGAATTTGGGGTAGTTCCCAGTCGATCATTGCCCTGGCACAGGCCAGTTACTTCCAGCAAGTCAAATGCAAAATCCTGAAGAAAATAATTAAATCCCGAGACAGCAGCGAGGGCTTAGCAATGGAGAACTTTACCTAGAGTCCATCAGCACTAAACTCATGCCGAGAAACAGTGTACAGAGGATTTATAATAGAACTGGGAGGCTCCTTCCACTGTACGTATACATAGAAACATGGACGCTTTTCATACTGTCTCATAATTTTACAGCCTTATAACTTAAGGAGCCAAAGTGAAATCTGAGTCTCCATTCCACACTCTATTCTTTTATCAGCGATTTTCAACTGGGGAAACTGCAAGAATTCTAAAATAAAAACGTAGCACTTGACTATTCAGTCAGGGTACTGACCTCTTTTCTCTTAGATTGTAGAATTTCAAAAATCATAACAGCCAACACAACAATAGCCATCCGGAGTGAATGAATCAAAATTATACTTATATTTTTTGTCAGATTGGCAAAAAATGTGAGTATATTTTTTAGTGTGCTGCAGAATTTTAGTAATTTGTTTATGTGTGCCATGAGGTGAAAAGGTTGAAAATCTCTGCTGTAGATCAAAGTAAAAACTTTCCTTCTAATTTCCAAGGTGGAGTTTTAGATGTCCCCATTTCCTCAGCCATATTTAATAAATTTACCTCTCTCTTTTCTCTTGTATGAGAAATTTCATTCGCCAGATTTAACACTGACATCCACCATCCAGTTTTATTTTTCAGATGCTCTTCAAACCAGTCACATTTGGGATTCTCAATATTTCTGTATAATAATTTGTGTCATTAAAATTAAGGAGTGAAATTTAGTAGTTCTGGGATGGAAATTTTGAATTTTGATTTCTTTTATTGCTATTCTGACTTCAAGAAATAGCCATCTCACAATAGCAGGAGGGAAATGTGGTGGGGACTAACGCAAGGCAGAAGTGGGTAAAGGAGGATGGTCATGGGATGGAAAGACTGATTGGGTGGAGGGTGCATTATATGGTCTGCAGATGGTGTTATATTGAGTTGTACCCTTGAAGCCTGTATGGCTTTGCAAAATAATGTCATCCCAATTAATTCAAATATAAAAAATTTAAAGAGAGAGAGAGAAAGAAAGGAAAGAAGGAAAGAAGGAAGGGAGGGAAGGAGGGAGGAAAGGAGGGAGAGAGGGAGTGAAGGAAGAAGGGAGGGAAGGAGGGAGGAAAGAAGAATGGAAGAGCCATCTAAATTCCTGAAGATGGAGCAGTGTAGCTGACTCTCACCCAGAGCCCAGTCTTCATGCCTAAGCTGAAGAGCTGGTATATCCCTTAAGTCTCTTTTCATCTCTTTTTTTTTCCATTTGCAATTTATTGTATTTTATTTTTATGGAATTATTGTGATGTTTTTTATATTTTAAAATATATTTTATATTTTTCACACTTCCCAAATTTTCTACAATAAGTATATATTACATTTATAATCATAAAGCTGGTTTGGAAAAGTCTTCGTGCCTAGACAGAAAGCACTGTTCATGGAGATTCTCAGGATCCCCGGGCTCTGCTCTCTTGTCGGGAGGGCCTAGGTGTAATAATTCTTTTAGGAGAGCTACTTAAAAGTAAAGCAAAGGGGAAACAGGATATGCATGTGTCCCCTGAAGGTTGCTGCCACCAATTGAGCCACCAGGATTCCCCAGTTTAGGGTGTGGTGAAAGGATGTATTGTTTCCATTAAGGTTAGAGGGATTGAAATTAGTAAGAGCTCATGATGTATTTTATCTTTTTAAAAAAATGTTTTCTAGCTGTCTGCCTTTTGAAAATAGATAAAAACAACGGTTATCCCAAAGTCAATGAAAACCCCTGGCACTAAAGGGAACAAGGACTCTGGAAATGGCTCATTCAGGTCTGGGGCAGGAATTACAAAAGTTTGGCTTTGAATGTCTTGTTGTGCCAGAAAGCAGTGAAGCTATCAAACACCATTAGGTCATGTCAAAGGACATAGAGGACATAAGAACTAACTTTGGTTAATGCTTTCATTAACCAAAAGCGTCAGTAAGAACAATAATTGTAATGAGTTGAAATACATCAAATATTTTTAAATCCATGTATTCAGAATTTAAAAAACAAAACCATTTCATCACCTTTGGAGAGATGCTAAGAAACTAATTCATGATTTCAAAAACATAAATAAAAGAAAAGCAAACATTTTTTCTCTATGAACTGTATGTACCTATAGGAAATTAAGCAATTATGGAAGATAGTAAGTGAATAAGGAATGATTGATTTAGAATGTCACCTTTCAGAACCTTATTGAATAAATGAGTCTGGGTGACGATAGCCAATGTATGGTAGCAGAAAAAGACACAAGCAAACATTACATATGTCTTTTTGAAAGTACACACCATTATGGCCCTGGTCAGATGGCTCAGTGTATAGAGCGTTGCACTGGCATGTTGACTGGGAATCCCAGGTTTGATCCCCAGTCAGGGCACATAGGAGAAACAACCAATGAATGCACAACTGAATGGTCCAACTAAGCAAAACAATGAGTTGATGCTTCTTCCTTCCTTTCTTTTCTTTTCTTTTCTTTCTCTCTTCCAAAAAATTAATGGAAAAAGAAGTACACCCCGCTACCTGTGAAGGAGTCTTTTTTTGTTTGTTTGTTTGTTTTGTTTTGTTTTTTTGTTTTTTTTTTAATATATATTTTATTATTATTAATTCTAATGGGGTGACATCAATAAATCAGGGTACATATGTACAATGAAAACATCTCCAGGTTATCTTATCATTCAATTGTGTTGCATACCCATCACCAAAAGTCAAATTGTCCTCTGTCACCTTCGATCTGGTTTTCCCTGTGTCCCTCCCCTCCTCCCTATCCCACTCTTCCCTCCCTCCCCCCATCCCATAACCACCACTCTCTTGTCCATGTCTCATACCCTCACTTTCATGTCCCACCTATGTATGTAATCGTGCTGTTTTCAGTTTTTCTTTTTTTCTGATTTACTTATTTCACTCCGTATAATGTTATCAAGGTACATCCATTTTGTTATAAATGCTCCGATGTCATCGTTTCTTATGGCTGAGTAGTATTCCATAGTATATATGTACCATAGCTTTTTAATCCACTCGTCTTCTGACGGACACTTGGGCTGGTTCCAGATCTTCGCTATTGTGAACAATGCTGCCACGAACATGGGGGCGCATTTCTTCTTTTCGAACAGTGCTATGGTGTTCTTAGGGTATATTCCTAAAAGTGGGATAGCTGGGTCAAAAGGCAGTTCGATTTTTAATTTTCTGAGGAATCTCCAAACTGTTTTCCACAGTGGCTGCACCAGTCTGCATTCCCACCAGCAGTGCAGAAGGGTTCCCTTTTCTCCACATCCTCGCCAGCACTTATTCTGTGTTGTTTTGCTGATAAGTGCCATTCTGACTGGTGTGAGGTGATATCTCATTGTGGTTTTAATTTGCATTTCTCTAATGATTAGTGATGTTGAGCATTTTTTCATATGCCTATTGGCCATCTGTATGTCCTCTTTGGAGAAATTTCTATTCATTTCTTTTGCCCATTTTTTGATTGGGTTGTTTGTCTTCCTGGTGTTGCGTTTTATAAGTTCTTTATAAATTTTAGTTATTAACCCCTTATCAGATGTGCTGCCGAATATGTTCTCCCATTGTGTGGTTTGTCTTTTTATTCTGTTCCTATTGTCTTTAGCTGTGCAAAAACTTTTTAGTTTGATATAGTCCCATTTGTTTATCTTGCCTTTTATTTCAGTTGCCCATGAAGATAAATTGGCAAATATACCGCTGCTACAGATGTCGGAGAGCTTGCTGCCTATGTTTTCTTCTAAGATGCTTATGGTTTCACGGCTTACATTTAAGTCTTTTATCCATTTTGAGTTTGTTTTTGTGAATGGTGTAAGTTGATGGTCTAGTTTCATTTTTTTGCAGGTAGATGTCCAATTTTCCCAACACCATTTGTTAAAGAGGCTGTCTTTACTCCATTGTATGTTCTTTCCTCCATTGTCAAATATCAGTTGTCCATAAAGCTGTGGGTTTATTTCTGGGTTCTCTGTTCTGTTCCATTGATCTATGTGCCTGTTCTTATGCCAGTACCAGGCTGTCTTGAGTATAATGGCCTTGTAGTAAACCTTGATATCAGGAAGAGTGATACCTCCTGCTTTATTTTTTCTTTTTAAGATTGCTGAGGCTATTCGTGTTCTTTTTTGGTTCCATATAAATTTTTGGAATATGTGTTCTATATCTTTGAAGTATGTCATTGGTATTTTAATTGGTATTGCATTGAATTTATAAATTGCTTTGGGTAATATAGACATTTTAATGATGTTTATTCTTCCTAGCCATGAGCACGGTATGTGCTTCCACTTGTTTGTATCTTCCTTGATTTCTTTTATCAATGTTCTATAATTTTCCGAGTACAAGTCCTTAACCTCCTTGGTTAAATTTACTCCTAGGTACTTTATTTTTTTGGCTGCAATAGTGAAGGGAATTGTTTCCTTAATTTCTTTTGATGATATTTCATTGTTGGTGTATAGAAATGCCTCTGATTTCTGAGTATTAATTTTATATCCTGCCACCTTGCTGAAATCATTTATAAGATCCAGTAGTTTTTTGACTGAGACTTTAGGGTTTTCAATATACAATATCATATCATCTGCAAATAATGACAGTTTTACTTCTTCTTTTCCAATTTGTATGCCTTTTATTTCTTCTTCTTGTCTGATTGCTGTAGCTAGGACTTCCAGAACTATGTTGAATAAGAGTGGTGAAAGTGGGCAACCCTGCCTGGTTCCTGATCTTAAGGGGATTGCTTTTAATCTTTGTCCATTTAGTATGATGTTTGCTGTCGGTTTATCGTAGATGGCCTTTATCATGTTAAAGAATGATCCCTGTATTCCCACTTTACTGAGAGTTTTGAGCATGAATGGGTGCTGGATTTTATCAAATGCCTTTTCTGCATCTATTGAAATTATCATGTGATTTTTGTCCTTCCTTTTGTTTATGTGGTGAATCACATTGATTGATTTGCGAATATTGAACCAGCCTTGCCTCTCCAGAATAAATCCCACTTGATCGTGGTGTATGATTTTTTTCATATATTGCTGGATCCGGTTGGCTAATATTTTGTTGAGAATTTTAGCGTCTAAATTCATCAGGGATATAGGCCTATAATTTTCTTTCTTTGTGTTGTCTTTGCCCGGTTTTGGGATCAGAATTATGCTCGCCTCATAAAAGGAGTTTGGAAGTCTTCCTTCCTCTTGAATTTTTTGAAATAGCTTGAGGAGAATAGGAGTTAGTTCTTCTTTGAATTTTTGATAGAATTCACTTGTGAAGCCATCAGGCCCAGGACTTTTCTTTTTTGGGAGTTTTTTGATAACTGTTTCGATCTCATTTGCTGTAATTGGTCTGTTTAGGTATTCTGATTCTTCCAGATTGATTTTTGGAAGGTTATATGATTCAAGAAATTTGTCCATTTCACCAAGATTGTCTAATTTTTTGGCATATAGTTCTTCATAGTATTTTCTTACAATGCTTTGTATTTCTGTTGTGTCAGTTGTTATTTCTCCACTGTCCTTTCTAATTTTATTTATTTGAGTCCTCTCTCTTTTTTTCTTGGTGAGTCTAGTTAAAGGTTCATCAATCTTGTTTACCTTTTCAAAGAACCAGCTTCTTGTTTCATTGATCCTCTGTATTGTTTCCTTAGCCTCTATGTCATTTATTTCTGCTCTGACCTTTATTATTTCCTTCCTTCTACTTGTCTTGGGTTTTATTTGTTGTTGTTTTTCTAGTTCTTTTAGATGCAGGGTCAAGTTGCTTATTTGAGCTTTTTCTAGCTTCTTATGATATGCCTGTAGTGCAATAAACTTCCCTCTCAGAACTGCTTTTGCTGTGTCCCATAAATTTTGAGTTGATGTATGCTCATTATCATTTGTTTCTAGAAACTTTTTTATTTCTTCTTTGATCTCATTGTTAATCCATTCATTATTTAATAACATGCTATTTAGTTTCCAAGTGTTTGAGTATTTTTCATTTTTTCTTTTGTGGTTAATTTCTAGTTTCATAGCATTGTGATCAGAGAAAATGCTTGATATGATTTCAATCTTCTTAAATTTATTGAGACCATTTTTGTGTCCTAACATGTGGTCTATCCTAGAAAACGTACCATGAGCGCTTGAGAAGAATGTATATTCTACTGCTTTAGGGTGAAAAGTTCTGAAGATATCTATTAAATCAAGTTGATCTAGTGTATCCTTTAAGTCTGCTGTTTCTTTATTAATTTTCTTTCTTGAGGATCTATCCAGTGTTGTTAGAGGGGTATTGAAATCCCCTACTATGATAGTATTGCTGTTAATCTCGCCCTTTATATCCATCAAAGTCTGCTTTATGTATGTCGGGGCTCCTATATTTGGTGCGTAGATATTTACAATAGTTATATCTTCCTGTTGAATTGTTCCCTTTATCATTATGTAGTGTCCTCCTTTATCTCTTACTACAGCCTTTGTTTTAAAGTCCATTTTGTCTGATATAAGTATTGCTACCCCTGCTTTTTTTTCATTTGCATTTGCATGAAATATTTTTTTTCATCCTTTTACCTTCAGTCTATGAGCATCTTTTGTTTTAAGGTGTGTCTCTTGTAGACAGCATATGTATGGGTCCTGTTTCTTTATCCATGCAGCTACCCTATGTCTTTTGATTGGATCATTTAATCCATTTACATTTAAGGTTATTATTGATATGTAGTTGTTTATTGCCATTTTATTCTTTAAAGCTGTATTCTTCTTTTGCTCTATTCATTCCTCCCTTTAAACTGTTCACAAGAGGCCCCTTAGTATCTCTTGCAGAATTGGTTTGGTTTTTATGAATTCCTTGAGGCTTTCTTTTTCTGGGAAGCTCTTTATTTCTCCTTCAATTTTAAACGTTAGCCTTGCTGGATAAAGTAGTCTTGGTTGTAGGTTCCTGTTCTGCATTACTTTGATTATTTCTTGCCATTCCCTTCTGGCCTCAAGTGTTTCTGTTGAGAAGTCCGATGTCATCCTTATGGGGGCTCCTTTGTAGGTGATAGTCTTTTTTCTCTAGCAGCTTTTAAAATTTTTTCTTTATCCATTAGCTTTGGTATTTTAACTATGATGTGTCTTGGTGTAGATTTTTTTGGGTTTCTCCTTAATGGAGTTCTGTGTGCTTCTTGAATGTGTGGAGTGTTTCCCAGCCTTAATTTAGGAAAGTTTTCTGCTATGATTTGATTGAACAAAGTTTCCATTTCCTGTCCTCTCCCCTCTTCTTCAGGCACCCCTATGATGCGAATGTTGTTTCTCTTCATGTTGTCACAAAGCTCCCTTAGAGTTTCCTCACATTTTTTAAGTCTCTTTTCCTTTTTCTTCTCTGCTTCTGTGCCTTTGTTTATTGTGTCCTCTAACTCGCTTATTCGATCCTCAGCGTCATCCATCCTGCTTTTAATTCCTTCCATTGTGGTCTTCAGTTCTGATACTGTATTTGTCATTTCTGTCTGATTCTTTTTTATTATTTCAATTTCATTTTTTATACTTGTTATGTCTTTATTTAGGTGTTCATAATGACTATCCATTGTTGCTCTAATTTCTTTGAACATCCTAACTATCATTATTCTAAATTCTGCTTCTGGTAATTTGGTTATATCTGGTTCATTCAGGTCCTTCTCTGGGGATTTCTCTTGATTCATTTGGTTTGCATTCCTCTGCCTGCCCATTTTTTCTGTGTATAAGCGAGTTGTGGCCACTGGAGTCCAGTAGGTGTTGCCTTTGTGTTCTCTAGGTGTGGTCTATCTGCAGGCCCCCCACCTCCTCTGCCGATGCCTAGGGTGGTTGGGTATGAGCGTTGCCAGCGCCGGCCCACTGTGGCTTTTGCTATGATTTCTGCCTCTCCTCCGTGGGAGGGGCTGTGACTGAAGCCACAAGATTAGCACCAAGGGTAGAGGTGAGCACCTTTGCTCAGCTGCGGACCCAGCCTATTTCCGGACTTTCGCCCAGAACCAGCAGTCGGAGCCTGCTCGCTACAGTTCCGCGGGTTAGGCGGGGCTTTTGACGTGCTCTCAGCTGTAAGCTTTTGCCCGTCGGGAGCTTTAGCCCCGCCCTCGAGGCCAAGGCCCTACTGCGCAGGGTCGGAAACCAAGGTTTATTGGGGCGGGCGTGTTTGCTGACTTCCGCCGAGCTGCGTACTTCCGTTCGTCCCGGACTCTACCCCGCCCCCGCGTTCGGAGCCCGCTCGTGCACGTATGAATGGTATCCGAGGTTTCTCCGGCCGGGCGCGGATAGTAGCGTGGGCTCAGCTGCGAGCCTCCACTTGTCTCGGGGTCCACCCCGTTCCCGCGCTCGGAGCCCGCTCGCGCACGTATACTGGCCAACCGCGGTTTCTCCGGCCGGGGGGGGGGGGGGGGGGGGTTGGGGTGGGGGAGTGGGGGACTGGTGACGTCAGCTCAGCCACAGCCCCTGCCCGTCCCTGGTCCTAGCCCAGTCCCCGCGGTCAGGGCCGGCTTGCGCAGGGCCTGCCTGTTCCTGGCCTCCCGCTTTGTCCCCGTAAGTGGGATTAAAGGCGGGCCCGCAGCTTCTGGACCGCTTTCGCGGTCCCCTCCGACCCTCTGGTCTAGACCGATCTCCCACCGGCTTGGCCTCTGCCCACGCCGACAGAACCGCCTTTCAGCGTCCTGCCGCCCCAAAACCTTAAGCAGCCCTCAGCAGAGTAGGAAGGGACCTAACACTCCACACTGTAGGCCTGGGAGCTCCCTCACTTGTTTCACAGCTCAAAACTGTCCAAACGCCTTTCTAGGCTCTGAGACTGCAGGCTGGGGCTTGGTTCCTGGGACCCAGGTCCCTCCCTCTCCGCCAAACTTTCCTCCCGCCACACGGGTCTCTCCGGGCTGCCGTTTGCTCCGGGGAGCTGGGCGGCCCTCTTCGCGTTTTCTCTATTCCTACCAGTCTCAATGTGGCTTCTTCTGTGTTCCTTGGTTGAAGAGTCCACTTAGTTTTGTTGAAAGTTGGTTTATCCAGGTGATGGTTCTTAAAATTGAGTTGTAATCCACTTTGGTTCTGGGAGTTGGAAGTTGGTACGTCCGCCTACTCCGTCGCCATCTTGCTCCCCCTGAAGGAGTCTTGCAAAAGAAAACAAATCAACAAATTTAATCAAGCTCTACATCAAAATGTCAATTTATGGGAAATAAAGGAATGGAAAACATGTGCAATGATGCTCTTGTGATGAAATCAGCAACATCAAACAATCTTCCCAACAAACACATCAACATAGACTTTTAAAATTTGATACCCAAATCACCTCAACAGTCACACTATGAATCTTGTTACCACCCAAAGGGAAGATAGTGAGGCAGATACCCACCAGTGCCCCAACTCAGCAACCCTGTCTGTGGCCGATGCTCAAATACTGAACTATTTTTAGTTCCTGAGGCTGATCTAAGGGAACCATCCTCAGCACCCAGGGCCACACTGGAAACAATTGAGCCACTGGCTGGGGGAGGGGAAAAGGGAGTGAAGTGGGGAAAGGAAATGGGGAGAGGCAGATAGTTGCCTCTCCTGTGTGCCCTGAGCGGGAATCAAACCTGAGACATATGTACACCAGGCCAAGATTCTATCCACTGAGCCACCAGACAGGGCCTCCTCTTCTTAATTCAGCGATTTCCCCTATAACTATCTTCAGATGCCTCAGAACTTCCATTCCATAGGTTTATTTTCTCACTATTAACTTTCTTCTTCTTTCTTCTTTTCACTCCTATTCTCCTCAGATTCATGCTCCATTAATAATCTGAACTTTCTTCCTATTTATCTTTTATCATTGATGTCTCGCAAAATTTCCAACTCCACATGAATTGAACTATTTACTTCCTCCATGTCTACAGGAGGGCATCAGGTTGCCGCTGGAGAAAATCCCACAGGAAATGGGTGGGGTACCACCATCTATTTATGCTGACCCACCTCAATAGTTTCGTCAACACTTTCCAGAAACCATTCTTCCTTTGCCTGCCCTAGACACATCATATTTCATCTGCAATGTTTATTTCAAACCTTCTTCACCTCACTCACAGCAGGTGGTTTTGCCTCCAAATTTCCATTTAAAAAAAGAAGCTATTAGATGGAACTCCCTGTACTCCTGTGATCAAGCCTCTGGCCATCTGTCCCCAGGCTTTCTTTTATCCTTGTTGTTGCTGAAGAGGTATCCCTATTCCAATACAAAACTACATCCTTGACCTGGATTTTGGATGCCCCATCTCCAACTTTTAGAGACTTACCATGTGGAGTACATCTTTTTATTGCCTCCTCTTCAACCTCTGCATCTATTGCATGTGTATTATTTTAAATACATAGCTTTATTGAGCTATAACTGGCATACAATAAACTTTACAAATTCATAGCATGCAATTTGACAAATTTTAACATAAGTATATAGATGTAAAAAGCCACCATCACAATCAAGATAGTAAACAGATCTATCAACCCAAAAGTTTTTCTCACACCCCTTCTAATTCTTTCCTCCAGCCCTTCCCTGCTGCTCTTCCCAGGCAATCACCAATCTGCCTTCTGTCACTGTAGATTAGGTTGTATTTTCTAAAGATTTATATAGATCAGGGGTAGTCAACCTTTTTATACCGCCCACTTTTTTTATCTCTGTTAGTAGTAAAATTTTCTAACTGCCCACCGGTTCCACAGTAATGTTGATTTATAAAGTAAAGAAGTAACTTTATTTCATAAAATTTATAAAGCAGAATTACAGCAAGTTAAAGCATATAATAATAATTACTTACCAAGTACTTTATGTTGAATTTTTGCTATGTTTGGCAGAATAAATCTTTATAAAACAACTTACTATAGTTAAATCTATCTTTTTATTTATACTTTGTTTGCTCTGCTACTGCCCACTATAAAAGCTGGAATGCCCCTAGTGGGCAGTAGGGACCGGGTTGACTACCACTGATATAGATGGTAGCAAACGGTGTATATTCTGATTTTGTTTGCCTTCTTACACCTACCATAATTATTTTTCAAATTCATCCATGTTGTGTATACATTCATTATTTTTTATTGCTGAACAGTATTCCAATGTGTGTAAAACCCAAAATTTGTTTATCCATTCACTGACTGATGGGTGTTTGGGTTGTTTTTAGTTTGGGGCTATTATAAATAAAGCTGATTAGAAATTAATATACAAGTCTTTGTATAGATGTCTGCTTTCTTTTCTCATGGGAATATACTTAGGAAAGGTTGGGTTAAAGAATAGGTAGGTTTAAGTTTTTAAAGAAACTGCCAAATTGTTTTCCAAAGTGGCGGTACCATCTTATACCCCAACCAGCAATGTGTGAGGGCTTCAGTTCAAAAACACTCAGGATCATCACTCTTATTCTAATAGGCATTCTAAAAGCCGTGTCATGGTTTCTCACTGTGGTTTAAGTATGCATTTCCCTGGTCACTAATGATACTGAGCATCTTTTCATATGCTTATGTGCTATCTGTATATATATTTTTTTTGTGGAAAGTCTGTTCTAACCTTTTGTCCATTTTGAATTTGGTTGTTTGTTTTCCTATTGAAATATTTTTTTAGTCCTTTTTATATTCTGCATGCAAGTCCATTATCAAGTATATTCTTTGCATATATTTTTCTCCACTCTGTATCTTGTCTTTTTATTCTCTAACACTGTCTTTTGATTGGCAGATTTTAATTTTAATGATGTCAGACTAATTGATTTATTCTTTTATAGATTGTACTTTTTGTGTCATATCTAAGAAAGTTTTGCCTAATTCAAAGTTACAAAGACTTTCTCCTGTTTTTCTTCTAGAAACTTTATAGATTAAATTTTCATCCTGGCCAGCAGAGCTAATAAGCTTAGGTGAAAAAGCCACAACCCTTCATGTCATCTTTGCTGAAAAGTCAGTTTTTTCCTCAGCTCACATTTTCTTCTAATATTTATCGCACACTACAGTAGCCAATACACACTGACCATTGGACTCTTTCCAATTCTTGCCCCTAGCACTACTCATTCAGTATCCATGGGCTTGCCTTCCAAGTTATCTCAGGCACTATTTTTATCAGGTATTTTGCCATTGCAAATACATTTCTTCACCTTCATTATCTGTTTTCTTGCTGCCTATTATTTCACTGCTAAACCAATGTCACATATTTCAGTGGGATTTCTTTTTTTTTTTCTTTAGAGATGGCAGAACTCTTTTTCAAAGTACCAAGTTTTTTTTGTACAAGTCAGAGCATGCTAAATGCTCTCAAAGACAACCTCCAAACTTTTGTCATTTAACACAATTAAATTTATGTTTTGTTCATGTAGTTGTCCAATGTGTATTATCCTTAGTCAGGTTATTCTACTCTGTGACTTTCCTCCAAGCTGAGCCTCAGGGACCTTGTCTTAGAAGCTCTGCTATTTCTTAGTGCCTCTCCTTACTCTCTGCATCCAGCTGGCTGATGAGAGGCACAGAACACACCAGAAGTTCCAGGCCTAGAAGTGGGATATGTCCCTCTGCCTAGAGTGGCTAGAACTAAGTCACATGGCATGTCTGATTAGAAGAAACCCAGGAAATATAGTCGAGCTGCACTCCCAGGAAGAAGAAGAAATGGGTTTGCTGAGCATCTAACCTGTCTATGCCAAATAAAGGGTGATTTTCATAATAATTATAGTTGTCAGAAAATAAGACCACGCTGTCACTGACAGTTCTCAGGGGCCAGGTAAACATCCATCTGAAAGAGCAGAGGTGATTTTGTATTGGGTTGAAAGTTTAACTAGATTATCTTTGAGGCTTCTTCTAATTTCATGATCAGAGAAGACTAAAAGTCAATTAATAGCCACAGGAAGAAAAGATAACAACACGTCATGGTCCCATTTGCCTTTCTCTTCTTAAGGCCAGTTAGTTGTGTAAGGCAGGCTTTCACTGTGATTAGAGGTGATAACAAATGTTTGGTGAGCCAGGCTAGATTTGTGAGTTTCTGATGTACTTGAGGAAATATGAATACTCTTTTATTTATTATCATCTATAATTAGGCTAATATATTTACTTAAGTGAATAATTGCTTTTGGGAATGAAAATATAAACTAAAGGACCATAAGTGAAATTGCTAATTACCAGCCTTTGTCAAACCCTTGGCCATGGCATTAACATTACCCTATGAGTGACAGCTGCAGTCTTTATTTATTTATTTATGTTGTGGCAGAGACAGAGAGAGTCAGAGAGAGGGATAGATAGGGACAGACAGACAGGAAGGGAGAGAGATGAGAAACATCAATTCTTCTTTGCGGTTCCTTAGTTGTTCATTGATTGATTTCTCATATGTGCCTTAACTGGGGGGCTACAGCAGACCGAGTGACCCCTTGCTCAAGCCAGCGACCTTGGGCTCAAGATGGTGAGCCTTGCTCAAACCCAATGAACCGCACTCAAGCTAGAGACATTGGGGTCTCGAACCCGGGTCCTCCACATCCCAGTTCGACACTCTATCCATTGCACCACGCCTGGTCAGGCTGCAGTCTTTATACTAACCTATAATTATGAAATGTCAACAGGTCTCCAAAAAGATTTTCTTTTCCCATTCCAAGAACTCAAGGGCCTGTTCTTCTTTAAGGGGAGGCTTTATGGTTACAGTACTCACCTTGAATTCTCTTTTAACGAACTTGCTTTGTCATGTAAAAACTTGGTCATTTTATACTCAACCATTAGCAGCACAAGAAAATACTGCAAAAGGGAAAAGAAATAGAAGTAGTTACTACTCTATTTTTATAGTTTACAATATACTATATATGTATATATAAAAGTATTTTTATATATAAATAATATATTATATATATATTATAAAGCACATTCATTTTTTTGTTATTCAACAGATATTGATTGAGTTTTTAGTTATATCAAGCAGTAGTACATCAGGCACTAGAGTTTAATATGAGTAAGATATAGATCTTTCCCCAAGGAGCTCTTAATCTAAGTAGAGGAATACAGGCATGTAAAATACTGTGTTAGAAATCTCTGCAAAGTACAACAGGACACAAAGCACAAAGTGATTATTCCCAATGAGGGGATCAGGAGGCTAATAACAGATAAGTTTCATAGAAAGAGTAATGATTGAGCTGAATCATTCAACTTATCTAATTTTGACAACATTCCTGAGAGGCAGATTGTATTTCTATTATTCAAATGAAGAAACCGAGGCTCAGTGAGGTCATGTAATTTGTCCAAACAAAGTTGAGGCTTGAATTTGGGCCACCTGCTCTTTCTGCTGCACTACATACACTTACACAAACTGTACATAGGTTGTTAAGTTATACAGACACAGCAGAGTTTCAGAGCTCAATTCTATAGCTCAGCTAGTGATGCTGACATCCACCTCTAGCTCCTCTTCAATAGGTTAATTTCTTTCTTGAGGAGACAAAGCTCTTTGGGGCTGGTAATGCCCATCTAGACCACCTCCTCACTGTCACATGGGCTCCCTCTCTTCCCCTCCTTTGGATTCCCATTCATGGAACTCAGCCAGGGTTCCAGCTTCTCTATGAAGTCCTCCCCCATGTCCCTGGCCCTGTAGAGCCAGCTTCTCCTCTGACTTACCCTAGCACTGATTGAGACTTGAATTTTTCTCCAGTTGATGACTTTTACTCTGTGTACCCCCATCTCTCCCAGGCTGTATTCCCCTCAGGTAGGGACTGTCATAGAGTGTTCCCCGACCCCCCACCTGAGTATCTGGGCTAGGGCTGAGCCCATGCTCAGGCTCCATCCACCAAGTAATGCTTATGGTGCAGACATTTTATCCAGGAGATACAAAAGGCAATGTCCTTTTCTCCTGGTGTTTTTAAATATCCTTATTGAGCAAAATATAAAGTTGGTAGTGGACAATGAGTCCTTCTGTTGTGTGTATGTGTGCACATGCATATGTAAATCACATTGGTCTGTGAAATCCAAAGGTCTAGGATCCATTGCTCTAGTGAGTGTTTCCTAAGTGTGAGGGCCAGAAGAATCATTCAGAGCAATAAAGAAATAGATTCATGGGCTTTGTCTCAGAACTAAGGAACTAGACAATGAAGGTCCAGAGAACCAAGGGCCTGTAGGTTATTCTGACTGTAGGTGGTACTTATTATTTTTAATTTACATTTTTACTATTTTAGTGAGAGAGAGACAGAAACAGACAGAGATAGACAAACAGAGAGACAAGAAGGGAGAGAGATGAGAAGCATCAACTCATAATTGCATCACTTTAGTTGTTCACTGATTGCTTTCTCATATGTGCCTTGACTGGGGGGTCGTAAGCCAAACCAGTGACCCCTTGCTCAAGCCAGCAATCTTGGGCTCAAGCCAGCGACCTTGGGCTTCAATCCAGTGACCTTGAACTTCAAGTTAGTGACCTTGGGCTTCAAGTCAGTGACCTTTGGGCTCAAGCCAGTGACTATGGGATCATGTCAATGATCACACACTCAAGCTGGTGACCCCATATTCAAGCTGGTGAGCCTGCACTCAAGCTGGTGACCTTGAGGTTTTGAACCTGAGACCTCAGTGTCCCAGGTTGACACTCTGGCCACTGTACCACCACTGGTCAGACCGTAGGTAGTATTTAAATTATGCCTCAAACAATTGGAACGGTTTCTGCATGTAATGATAGAGGAAGAGAGGGATGGAAAAAAGTTTTGGAATAAGAAAAATGTGAGCAAAGTTGTGGCAGTTGAGAAGCAAGCTTTTGGAATGACAGGTGGACTACATGGGATATATGAAAGGAGCAGTGGGGTTTCTAGCCAGAAAGGTAGATGGTGGCTACAGTGTGACAGATTTGTACCTTATACCAAAAATAGTAGAACCTCCACGGGAGATTGGGGCTAAGAAAAGAGGATTACTGAAATTCTAATGTGCAGCAATCGCTGTCATTGGCTGAACAAATAATGTCCCACTTAAGTATATATTATTTCAAATGAATATATTTGCTGTCTGGATTAAAAAGATAACTTAATATAAAACTTTTCCTGATTATTAGGTAGCTTTTGCTTATTTTTTAGCCAATCATAAAATACAATTTCCATGATGTGAGAAGTTATAAATTTTTTTAATCAAAGCAAATGATTGAGAAGAGCTCACAGAAGCTAGGGGGAATCCCTGGAGGTGCTTGAGAAAAGCAATGGGTGCTCGGGGCCGACAGAGGAAGGGAGCTGTTGCAGGTGGAGCCCCCAGTGGGGAGCCAGCTCAGATAGCTCTGGGATGAAGTAAGGAGGACCTGCGTGGAGATGAATAGTGGTCGGTTTGACGTTGGCACCATATTTCATGGTCGGGCTATGAGTCAGTTGCTCACTGATTTTCGTACATGTCTGTCCTTTATGAACCCATCCAAATCCCCATGTCTGTGCTGAGTTATACATCCCTGAGACAGGAGATGTGCCTCCTGCTTCTCTTCTTGAATAGTCCTGGGAAAGCAGCTGGAATAAGGTTTTCAATGAATGAATCCAGCTAAGGATGGCCTTTCATTATAGCCCTTCTGGCTTAAAAAGATTCTCCTGAACATTGAGATCTATTCCTTTGGATTAAATTATAGTCCTGAATAAATGATGGTAAAAAAAAAAATGGGCCAAACAATAGCTTACTAATAACTCTGAGAAATATCAGATTTATTTATTTATTTATTTATTTATATATTTTATTATTATTAATTCTAATGGGGTGACACCAATAAATCAGGGTACATATGTACAATGAAAACATCTCCAGGTTATCTTATCATTCAATTGTGTTGCATACCCATCACCAAAAGTCAAATTGTCCTCTGTCACCTTCAATCTGGTTTTCCCTGTGTCCCTCCCCTCCTCCCTATCCCACACTTCCCTCCCTCCCCCCGTCCCATAACCACCACTCTCTTGTCCATGTCTCATAGTCTCACTTTTATGTCCCACCTATGTATGGAATCATGCTGTTCTCAGTTTTTCTTTTTTTCTGATTTACTTATTTCACTCCGTATAATGTTATCAAGGTACATCCATTTTGTTATAAATGATCCAATGTCATCGTTTCTTATGGCTTAGTAGTATTCCATAGTATATATGTATCATAGCTTTTTAATCCACTCGTCTTCTGACGGACACTTGGGCTGGTTCCAGATCTTCGCTATTGTGAACAATGCTGCCACGAACATGGGGGCGCATTTCTTCTTTTCGAACAGTGCTATGGTGTTCTTAGGGTAGATTCCTAAAAGTGGGATAGCTGGCTCAAAAGGCAGTTCGATTTTTAATTTTCTGAGGAATCTCTGAGAAATATCAGATTTAAAGAGGCAGCAATATTTTAATCCCAGGTGATACTGCTTCTGCTGCAAACCCTGGAGTCCACATCACTGTACAGAAGAGCGCTGGCTGAGGTCGCCAGCCACCTGATCCCCAGAAGAGGCAGGGAACATTAGCTGTTCCAAACATGGACATGATGGGCCAGCTACTGGGAGCCAGGTAAGGCTGGATCCTGTAATTTTAGTCACAACTTATCTCTCTTTTGGGAGCAATTGGTGAGATCAAGATGCAGAGAACCCTAATCCTATCTTGGCACAGAAACAGTCTGACTTTTGCCAAGAATTTCTACCCCAAAATTCTGCTTTACAAATAGAGGAATCAGTTGGCAAGACTGTAGCAAGGGCATATTGCATAATAACAGAACAACAAAATTTCCAGGAGGGAGGAGCATTCCTGGTACCAGCTCTAGCCTTCCTGTCTCAGGCAAGACCTTATCGTGGGCTTATTTGGTTTCTTTCTGTATCACCTGCACTTGCATTTAAGTGGAATAAAGTAGTATATGAATAAACTGGGATTTTTACTTCTCCTTAATGTTCATAGATCTTTGGGCAATTGAAATTGAGTGTTTTTGTGTATTAACTCAAAGCTGTGCACTATGGGTAACAGGGGTTATGAATGGATATTTAAATCAGTTATGATATTGTGTAATGGACACTCATTATTTGTGGTCATCCTACAACTTTCAACTCCTCCTTACATTTTGGTAACCTGCCATACTATAAATCCTTTCTTCCCAACAAAGAAGCCAGAAAATTCACAACTGCAGACCTCTCCCAGCTTGGTGCAGTCATATGACCCAGGTTCTGGCAGTTGGCCACATTCTCATGAGACTTGGATTCAGAAGTAAGAAATATGGGGGGGAAAAAAAGAAATATGGGGAAATAGCCTCATGTGAGTGATCAGTCTTTAAGCAAGCATGATAGCAAAAGTCTTGAGATATTTGGGAGTTGCGTTGGTGACATTCTTGGCTGTAAACCGTTGTGAGATAAAGTGGTTGGACATTGTTTCTGGTTGCTTACCTTCAATGTCTGCCCTCTTGGCCTTCAGGAGATGCAGTAAGTTACCTAACATTCTTAATCCATTCTTTCTTAGCTTGAAGTGCAAGGATAACTTTTGCTTTTTGTATCTAGGTCCGTACATGCTGTCACAAATGGTAATATTTCATTTCTTTCATGGCTGAATAGTATTCCATTGTGTATACGTACCACTTTATACACTCATTTATTGATGAGCACTTAGGTTGTTTCTATATATTGGCTTTATTGTAAATAATGCTGCAATGAACACAGGGTGCATGTATTCTTTCAAATTAGTGTTTTGGGTTTCCGTGAATATATATCCAGAAGTGGAATTACGGGGTAAGAAGGTGGTTTTATTTTTAATTTTTTGAAGACTCGCCATACTGTTTTCCATAGTGGCTATACCAATCTGCATTCCCACCAATAGTACACAAGAAAACCTACTATTCTAAGGAAGAAGCCACCTAACGTGCTATCATGTATGAATCAGGGTCACTCTGCTGGGACTGAATTCAGAAGTAAGCCATAAAGGAAAGTGGCTATATATTATCTAGAAAGCATGCTTGGTAAAGATAGCTGATTCTTCACTGGTGGAAGTGGCAGAATTTCTGGTATCTGGTTTCAGGATTTGTAAGGCAGCATTTGCAGAGATATTTTTGCTAGAGAAGCTTTTGAGTGTGATTGTTGCCTAGCCTCAGATTCTAACTCTCTGGTTCTCTTCAAAATTCAGTGAGCTCATCATATCTTTTAAAACTTACGCACATTCCATTTCTTTTCTGTATATACCAGCAGGGTGGATCTTGTTGTTTGCGAACACAAATGCTGACCGATACAACAATAAACCTTCTGGCATGCATTTTAACAGCCCCCACAGTGGCACTAGAGTTTTATGACTTCCATAAAAGTAAGGAATAAAAATAAAGAGACACATTGTCAGAAAACAAATACACAGTAGGAGTTTCAGAGTATATTCAGAGTTCAATAGACACTTAACACAAATTTCCTAGCCATCTGTATAAATTAAGCTTACAGGGAGAACAGACATTCATTGAGGCTCACCAAGATCATCTACCACTAAAGAAAGATACTGGATATAATAATTTTTCAGTCAGATATATGTGTTTTGCAAACTTTTTCTCTTAGCTCATGGTTTGCTCATTAATTCTCTAGAAGATATCTTTTGTTGAAAGAAAGACAGAGAGACAGACAGGAAGGGAGAGAGAGATGAGAAGCATCAATTTGTAGTTGTGGCCCATCAGTTGTTCATTGATTGCTTCTCATACGTGGTTTGACCAGGGGACTCCAGCTGAACCAGTGACCCCTTGCTCAAGCCAGCGAGCTTTGGGCTCAAGCCAGCCACCATGGGGTCATGTCTACAATCCCACGCTTAAGCCAGCAACCCCATACTCAAGCCGGAGACCTCAGGGTTTCAAACCTGGGTCCTCCGTGTACTAGGTCCACACTTTATCCACTGCACCACCACCTGGTCAGGCTAGACATTTTTAATTTTGATGAAGTCAGATTTTTCAAATATTTTTTATATGTTTATTGGTTTCTGAATTTTGCTAAAGAAATCTTTACTCATTTTTTAGTCACAAAGATATTCTCTTAAATTTTCCTCTATGAACTTTACAGTTTTAGCTTTTATGTTTAGGTTTACAGTTCATTCTGAATTGCTCATTGTGTGTGATAGGCAGCAGGAGTGCATTATTTTCCATATGGATATACAGTTTGTTGTTCCAGCATGGTTTGTTGATAAGACGTTCTTTTCTCATTGGATTGGTTAACATATTTTTGAAAATCAAGTTACTATATATTTTTAATTTCTTTTTATTTTATTCATTTTAGAGAGGAGACACAGAGTGAGAGAGAGAAAGAGAGAGAGAGAAAGAAAGGGGGGAGGAGATGGAAGCATCAACTCTCATATGTGCCTTGACCAAACCAGTGCAGGGTTTTGAACTGGCAACCTCAGTGTTCCCAGGTCAACGCTTTATCCACTGCGCCACCACAGGTCAGGCTCAAGTTACTATATAAATGTGAGTTTATATTAGAGCTCTCAGCTTTGTTTTGTTGATCTATTTGTTTATCCTTATTCCAGTAGCACATAGTCTCAACCATTATAACTTATAATAAATTAGGGAGTCAGGTAGTTTGTCTTTTGACTTTGTTCTTCTTTATAAATTTTGATTTTTTAAAAATTAACATGTAGTAAAGGCGAGTTTATTAAAAAGTATTTATTAATATTAACACACATGTAAATATATGTAATCATCACCACACTTGGAATATGAACAGTTTCATCCTTTCCCTACTTTTAATCACTGGCAACCACTAATCTATTCTTTTATTTTTTAGAAAATGTCATATAAATGGAATCATACAGTTTGTAAATTTTTGAGACTGGCTTTTTTCAACTCAGTAAAATGCTTTTGATATTTAACCAAGTTGTTACATGTATCAATGTCATCTTTTTCATTTGTTGCCTAATATTTTATTTGATGAATGTATTGCAGGTTGTTGATCCATTCACTTGTTGAAGAACATTTGTATTGTTTTCATTTGCTGGGAATTATAAATAGAGCTGCTATAAACATTCATGTATGGGCTTTAGTGTAAACATAGTTTCATCTTTCTAGGTTGTTCTTTAGTATGATTGTTTTGGATATTCTAGGGTTATTGCATTATCACATTAATTTTGGAAACCGCTTGTCAGTGTATGGAAAAGCCCTGCTTGGATTTTGATTAAGATTGCGTTGAATCTCAGATGAAAAAAACCTGCTTCAGGAAACGAACCTTAGCATAATCACCCTAGCATCAGCCAGTAAGACTCCAAGCAGGAACCTGTTAGCAAATTATGCTGTGCCCTATTGTTTGTAAATTGCCTGGCAAGTATTTGCTTGTGGTGTGTGTTCCACTCTTTCTCAATTACCTGTAAATTGCTTACACTTTAGTATGCCACAGTTTCTTTTCCTTGACTAATTATTTTATTTTATTTCCTATTAAAGAAATGCCATGTGGGCAGCAAATGAAAATAGTGATTACCCACCTTGTGCCAGATGTTTTATACACATTATGATTCTCCAACAACCCTATGAGGACTATTAACATTCCCATTCTACAGATGAAGAAACTAAGGCTTAGTTAAATTAAACAACTTGATAAGATCACATTAGCATATTGGACGCAGTTAAGATTTAAACTCAGGTATAGCTAGCTTAAAACTACATGGTCTTTCCACTCTACTACATTTTCTCTCTCTTTCCCTCCCACAAAGATGAAGTCAATGTAGATGTAAAATGATTCTGGATTTGGAAAATTTTCTGAGGAATACTTGGCTTCTGGTCAAGCATAAGTAAACACAGTATTCATATTCTTCCACAACCACATCAAAATTACAATGAAACTATAGGACAACCATCATTCACAACCACCTGAAACCTAGCTGAACAGAAGTCCTAAAACTAAGGATATAAAGAATATACCACATTGAGATGTGTAGGAGTGGCAAGGACATGAAACAGGCTGGTCCCATACCCACTTGTGGGGGATAAAAACTGGGAAAAATATGTCCGTTGTAGAGGTCCACCCTGAAATTTCAGGGGTCCCAACCCCACACTAGGTCCCCCAGCCTAGGGTTCCAGACTCAGGAAGAGAAGTCCCATAATTTCTGGCTGTAAAAACCAGTGAGGACTGTGGTTGAGTGAATCAAAGGGCTCCTGCCAGCCCATCCAAATAAGGAGTCCCAGAAGTGCCTCTTTAAAGGCCTGTACTGGACATACTCAGATTCACTTCCTCTGAGTTCCAGTGATGGGGCAATAGCTCGGAAGGCACAACAGACATACAAGAAGAACTGAATTGAATGGCAACAGGATGAGAGCTGGGGGCAGGTTTCTCCCAGACAGTGTTCCTTTTCAACACTCTTTACCACCACCACCACCACCACCATCATACACACACACCAAGCATGCCATATCTGAGTCTCCATCAACCTGGTTCACCACACCCTGGTGATTCCCTGAGATCCCACCTCATACAACTTGCAGGCCCACCCAAGATTTTCCAGTGTTTTTTCCATTCAAACAACCTGTCTTGGCTTATGCTTCATATATTCCTAAAACCTTTCAAACAAGCAGCATCTGACCTCAGCATGTTCCATACTTCTAAGTGGCCCCAGGCTTGGTACTAGCGGCAGCCAGCCTTGGTTCCCAGCTTGGCCTCTCCTGGGTACTTCAAGCCCAGCACAAGTAGCAGCTATCTGAAGATCACTCTGTAGCTTATGCTGGGGGACACTGTAAAGATCATATGTGGCAGTTGACCTTGGTTTGCACCTCCTGGGAGGTCCCAGAACCAGCACACCCAATGGATAGCCTCAGACTACTTCAAAGCACCTCCCAACCACCTCCACAAGTTACACGCTCAAGGGATGGACTCAATGAGCACCAAATCCCAGCTGAAGTAAGTCCTGCTTCATGGGGTGGGCCCTACACAGCTGATCCTTCACAGTGGTTGCTGCCAGTCCTTGCAGCTGATTGGCCTGGGGGTAAATCCATCCCAATTGAGGTGCCAACAGCAATCAAGACTCAACTACAACAAGAGAGTATACACAGCTCACACAGGGGGTCCACCTGGAGTGTCTAGCTTGGATGGATGGAGAGACGGTGCCACTGGCCCCTACAGGACACCTACTGTATCAGGCCACTCTATCAAGTTCAGGTAACATAGCAGCTCTACATAATACAAAGAAACAAACACAAGAAGACAGCCAAAATTAATAGGTACGTGTTTCACATGTCCCAAGTGAAAACACAGAGCAAAACTCCAGAAAAAGAACTAACAAAATGGAGACAAGAAATCTACCAGTTCAAAATTGTAGTTATAAGAATGCTGAAAGAACTTAGGAGAAGAGTAGATGAACTTAATGAGAACTTCAACAAAGAACTAGAAAACAAAAACAACTAGAAAACATTTTAAAAACTTATCAGAAATTAAAAATACATTACAGGGAATCAACAGTGGAGTAAATAAAGCAGAGAATCAAATCTGAGATTTGGAAGATAAGGAAGCAGAAAACACCCATCAGAACAGCAAAAAAAAAAAAAAAAAAAAAAAAAAAGAATGAGGATAGTATAAGGAGCCTCTGGGACAATTTCAAGTGTACCAACATTTGCATCATGGGGTTGCCAGAGGAGAAGAGAGAGAGCAAGGAATTGAAAATCTATGTAAACAAACAAACCAAATAAAAATTTCCCTAACCTGGTGAATAAATAGAATGCAAGTTCAAGGAAGCACAGAGAGTCCCAACAAGATGAACTCAAAGAGTTCCACACCAAGACACATCATAATTAAAATATCAAAGGTTGGAGACTAGGAGAGAATCTTAAAAGCATCAAGAAAAAAGCAGTTTGTTACCTGCAAAGATGCTCCCATAATACTGTCAGCTACTTTCTCAACAGAAACTTTGCAAGCCAGAAGAGATTGGCATGAAAGAAGTCAGTAGATACCCCACATCTATATACAAGACGGGTCTTTTCTAAGTTGGTTAGACTTACTTGAGATCATTTTAGACAAAATGATTCTCAGGAAGCTCTCTGGACCCTGGTATCAGATGAACTCTGTACTCCCACATGAATGAGCACATCCAGAAAAATCAATGCCTCTCACAGTCCCTGGGGTGTGAGTTATGTCTTTCTGTATCTTTGAATGCCCAGTACCTAAATCAGTAGTACGTGGCACTGATTTGAAAGACTAGATGAACAATGTTTTGGCTTTACAGGCTTATTCTTTGAAACTGGAAAGGGAGAAAGATCATGCAGCTTCTTTTAGGATTATAGATTACAGTACTAAAGCTATATCTTTCAATGGATTCCCTTGCTTCAGACTTTTGAGTCAAACAGATCTAAGTTCAAATTCCTAGTTCTTCCACTTACTGAGTGAACAGATTACTTAAGCTCTTTAGATCTCTTAGGGTTGCTAAAAGGATTAAATGAAAGAATACATATAAAGAGTTTAAACAATGTCAGGGATAGAGTACAATGCCAGCCATAGAGTAAGTGTTCAATTAAGAGAAGCTATTATTACTGAGGTGATTCCATAATTCTTCTTTCCCCCAAACCCAGAATAAGTTCCCATTGTCCTCTCCTAAATATTTTTTATCCTTAACATGCTCTTATTTAAAATAAATCTGTTTAATAAATAAACTTCTTATTTTGAGATAGTTATAGATTTATGTGTAGTTGTAAAAAATAATAGAGATAGATTCTCTGTATTTTTAACTCAGTTTCCTGGATAGTAACTTTTTGCAAAATCACAGTATCACCACCTGAAACTAATATAAAATAAATTGAATATCAACTGAAACTAAAAAAAAAAAATTATTCCACAATATTATATATGTTAACATGAATTTAGGAGAAATCAAAGAAGTGATTCACATTTATTATGTGTTTTTGTCTTTTTTTTTTTACAGGGACAGAGAGAGAGTCAGAGAGAGGGATAGATAGGGACAGACAGACAGGAACAGAGAGAAATGAGAAGCATCAATCATCAGTTTTCGTTGTGACATCTTAGTTATTCATTGATTGCTTTCTCATATGTGCCTTGACCGCGGGCCTTCAGCAGACCGAGTAACCTCTTGCTGGAGCCAGTGACCTTGGGTCCAAGCTGGTGAGCTTTTTGCTCATGCCAGATGGGCCCGTGCTCAAGCTGGCGAGCTCGGGTTCTTGAACCTGGGTACACCACATCCTAGTTCAATGCTCTATCCACTGCGCCACCGCCTGGTCAGGCTTGTTTTTGTCATTAAATATCAACTTTAATTTCTGTATACGGGCTAACCTACTTTTGTTGGAAACATTTTTTCATTCTTGAACATATTTTACTCAATAAGGTAGACTTTTATTTCTTAAAACAAATCATGGTATCATTAACAAGATAGTGACATTGATACAGTCAAGATACAGATATCTCCATCACTACCAAAATCTCTCATATTGCCCTTTTATACCCATATCTTTTCTCTCCAGCCCTCACCCCTTGACTTAACTCCTGGCAACCACTAATTTCTTTTCTATTTCTCTGAATTTGTCATTTCAAGAATGTTATATAAATGGAACCACACCATATGTAAAATTTAAGATAGACTTGTTCATTCAGAATATTTCTCTGGAGATTCATACAGGTTGTGGTATGTATTAATAGTTCCTTCTTGTTGCATGATTACTACATGGTATGAATATACTACAATTTGCTTATCCAATCACCTGTTGAAGGGCATCTAGATTGTAGTTTTTGGCCATTATGAATAAAGCTGCAATAAACATTTGTGCACAGGTTTTGTATAAACATAAGTCTTCATTTCATTGTCCAGAAGTGCAACTGCTGGATCTTATGGTAGTTGCAAGTTGGTTTCTTTACCCCCAGCTCTATTGAGCTATTATTGACATATAATATATTATAAACATATAACAAAAGTTTCAGGTATACAATATGATAGTTTGACACAAGTACATATTGTACAATGATCACCATAAGATTTGTTAACACCTCTATTCTCTCACATAAATATTTTTTGAGAGTAGATTTAAATTAAACTCTCTAAAGTTTCAACTATAGACAACATTGTTGATTATAGTCACCATGCTATACATTAGATTCCCTTAAATTATTCACCTTATTGCTGGAAGTTTATATGCTTTGACCAACATCTCTTTATTTTCCCCAACCCACCAGTCTCTGGTAACCACCATTCTACTCTCTATTTTTATGAGTTTTACTTTTTTAGATTTTTCAAATAAGTGAGACTATATACTGTCTTTCTCTGTGTGACTTATTTCACTTAATATAATGCCCTCAAGGTTTATCAATGTTGTCACAAAATGCAGAATTTCCTCCTCTTGATGGTTGAATAATACCTTTATTCGATGATGGATGCTAAGGTTGTTTCTGTCTCTTGGCTATTGTCATTAATGTTGCAATGAACACAAGAATGCAAATATTTCTTTGAGTTACTGATTTCATTTCCTTCAGATGTATACATAGAAGTGGGTTGGCTAGATCATATAGTCATTCTATTTTTAATCTTTGAGGAACCTCCATATTCTTTTTTCCATAGTGGCTGCACTAATGAACATACCAATCAATAGTGTACAAGGGTTTCCTTTTCTTCAAAGCCTTGCCAACATTTGTTGTCTCTTGTCTTTTTGATGATAGCCATTTTAAGAGGTATAAGGTGGTTTTGATTTTCATTTTCCTGTTGATTAGTGATGTCAAGCTTCTTTTCATGTACCTGTTGGCCATTTGTATGTCTTCTTTGGAAAACTGTCGATTCCAGTAGTTTGCCCATTTTTAATTGGATTATTAGTTTCTTTGCTATTGAGGTGCATAAGTTCACCATATATTTTGGATATTAAGCCCTTATCAGATATACGATTTGCAAATATTTTTTCTATTCTATGAGTTGCCTTTTTCTTTTGCTGATGGATTCTTTTGCTGTGCATAAGCTTATTTGTTTGATGTAGTCCCATTTGTTGATATTTGCTTTTGTGGCTTATACTTTTGATGTCATATCCAAAAATAAATATCATTGCTAAGATCAATGTCAAGAACTTTGTGTTTTCTTCAATTTTATTTCATCAAACTCTTTAGTTTTCATTATACAGCTCTTTCACTTCCTTGGTTAAATTTTTTTCTAAATATCTTATTATTTTTATGCTATTGTAAATGCCATTGTTTTATTTTCTTTCCAGTTTGTTATTAGTGTACAGAAACAAAACTGATTCTGTATACTGATTTTGCATCATGCAAGTTTACTGAATTGGCCCTGGCCAGTTGCCTCAATTGCAGAGTGTTGGCCTGGTGTGTGGCAGTTCCAGGTTCGATTTCCAGTCAGGACATACAAGAGAAGTGACCATCTGCTTCTCCAACCCTCACCCTTCTTTCTCTCTCTCTCTCTCTCTCTTTACCTCCCCCCCCGCCTCCTGCAGCCATGGCTTGATTGGTTGAGTGTGTCGGCCTCTGGTGCTGAGGATGGCTCCATGGCCTCTGCCTCAGGTGCTAAAAAAATGGCATGGTTGTTGAACAACAGAGCAATGGCTAAAGATAGGCAAAATATTGGCCCCTTGTGGGCTTGCTGGGTGGATCCTGGTTGGGGAGCTTGCAGAAGCCTGTCCCTCTGCCTCCCTCCTCTCACTAAAAAAAAAAAATACTGAACTTGTTTATTACAGTATTTTTGGTGAAGTATTTAGGATTAAAATTATTTTTTAATCTTTTAACTTTTGTAGAGTGAGAAGAAGGGAGAGAGAGATGGGGGAAAAGGAGAGAGAGAAACATCGACTGTTTCGCTTAATTGTGCAGCTATTGATTGCTTCTCGTATGAGCCCTAACCAAGGTTCAAACCAGTGACCTTGGGGTGGAGCCAGTGACTTCAAGATCCAGTTGGTGACCTTGGGATCTGTGACGCTATGGTTGAACAGGGACCTTGGTACTCCAGGAAAATGCTCTATCCACTGTGCCACCAGCCGTGGCTAAATTGTTTTTTTCTTAATTTAAGTGTTTTTTACTATAAACTTTCTGAGAACACTTTGCTGCATCCCATAAGTTTTGGAATGTTTCTTTTTCATTTTTGTTTGGTTGAAGATGTATTTTATTTCCCTTTTGATTTCTTCTTTGACACATGCTTTTTTTTTTTGTTCAGATATATGTTGCTTAATTTCCATGTGTTTGTGAATTTACCAGTTTTCTTCCTGTTGATTTCTAGTTTCAAACCATTGTGGTCAGAAAATATACTTGATATAATTTTAATCTTCCTACATTTGCCAAGGCCTGTTTTGTGACCTATCATATGCTCTCTCTTGGATAAGAATTTATGTTTGCTTGAGAAGAACATGTATTATGCTGTTGGGTGGAATTTTCTGTTTATGTCTGTCAGGTCCACTTGGTCCAAGGTACAGTTCAAGTCCAATGTTTTCTTATTGATTATCTGTCTGATTTGTGTCCTATACTTTGTCTACTTTTAAGGCAGATTAGAAGATATTCTAACTATTGTAACACCACTGCTACCTTCCCCATATTTTCTACTTCTTTCTTTTTTTCAGTTTTATTCAAGTATGATAGAGAAATAAAACTGTAAGATATTTAAAGTCATACATAATAGAGATTTGATATATGTGTACATTATGAAAGGATTCCCATCATCTAGTTAACATATGCAATCCATCATCTCACATATTTAGATCATTTTAATGAGAACATTTAAGTTCTACTCTTGAAACAAATTTCAATTATATAATACCGTGTCAAACTATAATCAACATATTTTATACTTTGTCTTTCATTTATAAAGACGATATCACCCTCACCAGGTGGTGGCACAGTGGATAGAGTGTTGGTCTGGGATGCAGAGGACCGAGGTTTGAAACCCCGAGGTTGCCAGCTTGAGCGCAGGCTTACCAGCTTGAGAACGGGATCATAGACATGACCTCATAGTTAGCTTGAACCCTAAGATCGCTGGCATGAAGTCCATGGTCACTGGCTTAAGCAAGGGGTCACTGGCTCATTGGGACCCCCCTGGACAAGGCACATATAAGAAAGCAATTAATGAGCAACTAAGGTGCTGCAACTATGAACTAGGAGTTGATGCTTTTAGCTATTTCATGCCATCAGGTGATAAAATAATCTTATTCACAGACGTGTCATTCTTAAGCTATTGGAAAGGAAAAAGAATGAGGCAATAAAGTTTTACACTCTTCAGCATAACACAAGTTTTCTTCATTCTGACTGTATTCAAGCCCAGTTAGATGAGAATAGGTCTGCCATACACCAAATCACCAGCCCTCAGTCGGCCTTTCTCTAGCATGTTTGATGATTTAACCTTGCTGGGATGTCTCCCTGGCATCTAAGATCAGAGCAGCAAATGAAGCTCCCTCAGCTGATCCAAGCTTACATTGTGAATTCCCAAAGCCTCAGGAAAGAAAATCCCAGTTGCCCAAACTTGGGTATTTTTCTACCCAAGTATCTATTAAACCTTGGTTTTGTTCTTGGCTCTAGTGCAGTGTTTCTTAACATTTTTTGAGGTACCGATCCCACCAGTTTCATATGCATATTCACCGAACCCTTCTTTAGTGATAAATAAAATATGATTTTTTTTCCAAATTCAAGACATAGGTATATGTTTTTTTACTGGTGCACAAAATGAGCCGTGCATGAACATCACCTTGCTCAAAGAACAAAACCAACAAAGTGTATGAACTCACAACAAATGACGGTATTACTTTATTCTGGCCTCCGTGGCAGAGGCTTCTCTGAACCCCTGAAACCAACTCATCGAACCCCTAGGGTTCGATAGAACCCAGGTTAAGAACCACTGCTCTAGTGTTATAAGCAAAATGGTCCCTGCTCTTGAGAAGTTTACAAGTGGTTGGGAATCAGACATGGAGATAAGGCAGGCAGACACCAGCAGATTTTTTTTTTTTTTTTTGAGAGAGAGAGTGTGTCAGGAATGGGGGGAAGGATGAGAAGCATCAACTCATAGTTGCTTTTATTTTAGGTGTACATTGAACATCTCATACATGCCTTGACTGGAATTGTGCCACTATCCCCTTGCTCAAGCCAGCAACCTTGGGCTTTTCATGACAGCTACCTTTGGGCTCAAGCTGGTGAGCTTTGGGATCATGTGGAGGATTCCTCCACTCAAGCTAGTGACTGCACGCTGATGAACCTGCACTCAGAGCCAACAACCTTAGGATTTTGAACTGGTGACCTCAGCATTCCAGGTCAATGCTTTATTCACTGTGCCACCACTAGTTAGGCTCACAGGCAGATTTTTATAGCTGGGAGGGAACTTGGAAATCATCAGGGCAACCCCTCAGTAAAGAAGAGAAACTAAGACCAAAGATGTTAAGTGATTTGTTCAAGACCATATAGAGGCAAGAGACAGAATTCAGACTTCATCTTGGGCTGGTCAGTACAGAATTCTTTCATTGATCAGTTTCCACTTATTGAAGAAGTACCATGTGGTCAGTATAATTATATTATTTCATTTAATCCTCATGAGAGCTTCTTTAGCTATTATAAATCCCATTTTACAAACAAAGATACATAGTTTAGAGAGAGGTGAGTAAATTCTCCTAAGACTAAATGAAAACATGATAGTACCAGAATTTGAACCTACTGGAGCCAGCTGATTTCAGTTTATGCCCTGAACGCCCCTCTGTGCAGCCCCTTCCACTCTAGCTGCCTCTTGACTGTGAGAACTCATAAGTGATGGAGAGCATAGTACAGCTGTATAAGCTCTATGTCCTATCTCCTTTCTTATGGCTGGTTGTTTTGTATCTTAATCTTATTGTCACCATGTCAGTGCCTGATTGGAAAAGGGAATGGTATGACCTTTCCTGGAGCAATGAAGAGCTCCATTGAAATACTCCTGAAATACCTCAGGCTTCCAGAAAGACAGAGTCCACTGTGTTTGAGTGACCTCAGGCCACGAGAGTTATTTTCTTCTGAGCATTCAGGGGAACAATATAAGGTCTGCAAATGGATTTGACCTCTCTCTCCACTGGGCTTCTGGATCTAAAGTGATTAATTCCAGAGTGTTATGTGGACTAAGTAGGTTGGTGGAGTGGAAGAACATGATTTTGATTGAATCTTGGTTTGAATTTGTCTTTGACCCAAGCATGTGCCCCTTTCTGTACTTTCATTGGTCTGCCTCTGTAAGAGAGGTGCTACATACGTGCCAACCAGAAATAATGTGCAGTGAAGACCCAATCAGAGTGGGAAGGGAATAACCAGGGCTTCCTTTAGGAGGTGAGTTTTAAAAAAGATTTTGAAAGTGTTAAATTACATTTGCCCTGGGAAACACATAGATGCCATTACCCCAGAGGCCACCAGCAAATCCTCATCCATCCGGCACCCCTCGCAGAAGCCTCTGCTCCACCTGAACTCAGCCTCATTGGCTCCCACTGTAGGCCTTTGAGGAGAGGCTGACATTCATTAACAAAGAGATTCTTTGAGAGCCCAGAAAGAAAAGCACAAGCTGGACTCTCCATCTGCCTGCTGGCCTGTTGTGTAAGAGCGGGAGGGGAAGCGAGGTGGCAGGGCAGGGCGGCTCACAGTGGCCGCAGTCAGGCCCCGGCTGCGGAGGTGCCAGCTGCACGCCAGGCTTGGCCTTGCCCACACATTTTCCCTGAGACCAGACAAAAGAGGCCTAGAGAGCAGGAAAGGGGTGGAGGCCTCAAATAAAAATTAATTAACACTATTTTCCTTTCTTTCTCTAAAGGTAATCGCTTAATCCTAAAAGCTGGGATTCATGTGTGCCCTTTGGTCTAGAACCAAAAACGGAAGTCAGAAGGATTCAGTCATGTTCAAGGTCTCACCTATTAGATTTCCTTCCTCAATGGCCCTTTGTGTGGCAATCTCCTGTGAAGTGAAACAGGCCTTCCAGGCTCTGACAAGGCATAAGGCAAACATGTCCAAGGGTAGCCATCATCAGGAAAGCTTTGACATGAAAGGATTGGGAACTGCAAGGAAGTTGGCATGTCAGGACTTGAGTTACCAAGGGGAAAGGGAACTGTAATTGTTTCCCCACTACTATTGAAGTCACTCTTTATCTTGGTAATATATTTTTCTCTAAATCCCATTATGCCCCATTTTCTCTCTGCCTTTATCTGGTCATCATTCTAGGAACTAAGAAATTATAGGCCTTGAAATTAGAAGGTTCCTTTTGAGGTCTTTTGGCCTAGATTCCTACACAATAAAGACAGGAAAGCCTTTGCTACCCTGGGCTCCATCATCTGGAAGTGGGAAGAAGAGAAAGAAAAGAGATGATGGGAAAGGGAATATGAAGAGTAGTTTGGAATCAGCTGGAAACTGGGAAGTTCCTCTCATTGTTCTTTACCTAAGTAAACGGCACAACCATTCACTCAGCTGTTTAAGCCAGACATTTAGGAGAGCATCACCGATCCCTTTCCCTCACCTCCTCAATGTCCACAGCTGCTGGTCCAGGCCATTATCATCTCTTGCTTATTGTAATGTTCCTAATTGAACTCCTGCTTTAATACACTGCTGTTCTTCAAGCTAATTTACAAATAACAATCAGAATTTTTTTCTTGATACACAACTTAATCATGTTTCTCTATTGCTTCAACAGCTCTCTATTGCTTTTAGAATAATTTTCAAACTCCCTAGTATGGTATTCAAAGCTCTACATAATCATTGGTCCCCTGCCTTTCCTGCCAAATACCCACCTACATTCAAAGCCCATCCTGGACTAGTATGATATACTCTAAGTTGCCTCCTGGATGTTTTACATTCTTCCTGAATCATCCTTTTCCCCACTCTAACTAACTCATATCTGTTCTTCGGGTCTCAGGTTGGTTCCTCATTGCTATGGACAGCTTTCCCTGACCTCCCCTAAACTGGGTTACACACCTGTTCAATGGGCTCTCCTGACTTGTGCACATGCTTCTGCTGTGGCTACTACCCCCACTACCTACTAACAGTCCATTTTTCAGATTAGTCTGTAAGGTCTTTGAAGAGGCTTGTAGAAGTAGAGTAGAAAATGCCTTCTTTATGAATTCAACTATATGACCATATTAAAGAAAGAGAGGGAAAGAATGGGGAAGGAGGATAATGAGAGATCATTATCTTAAAAGTAAAAGCAATGCTGAGCAATGTTCTACTCAGAATCAATCAGCCCACATGTGCCTCCACGTAGTATCTTAGTGAGATGAACGTGAACCTCTGTTTAAAGGTTTTTGTTTGTTTTTATTTTTGTCCTATATCACAGGGACACTAATCATAATCTGTAAGCATTTTCTAGTGAGGAAGTAACAATATGTCTCAACACTGGAAAAAACACTGGTGACTTTTAAGACACTGGATTGAATTTTTTAGCACAGTGTATTGCTGGGGAAGAATTTCTTTTTCATTTTCTGTTGCATGAGGTTTTAGAACTTTTTCTATATATTGCTGCATCACAGATTTGAAATCTGAAATTGTTTTTCAGTGCATGCTCTAGTTTTTATGCAATTTTAATTTCTTTTTGTTATAGTTATAGCCATGCATTGGTTTTTAAATTGGAGTTAAAGGGCAATGACTCTTGGATTGAACATAACCACAAGGTAATTAATGTTTTACAAACATCACTTTTACATAGTTGTAGTTGGTTTTATATATATAAAAAATATTATCTGATAAAAACACCCTCTTATTTTGTTTTAAGATTGAATCATGGCTTCTTCGAGTAGGTGTAAATGTAAGAATAGTCCTGACACCTTCTGTTATATATGTGGCTGTTACACACTTCAATGTCAAAGGCGCAATATTTCATCACTTGTGACACTCGCATAGATTGCCTATTTGCAAGTTCCCCTTGGTGATCAAGACAAGAATTGGGCTCCTAATATTGTGTGTTCTAATTGTGAGGAAATGCTTTGTGACTGGACAAAAGGAAAACTCAAAGGAATGCCTTTTGGTATTCCATGGTTTGGCGTGAACCTAAGGACCACAGCAGTGACTGTTATTTTTGTCTCATCCATACCAAGGGCATTGGCAAGATAAAACGGCATATGATCACATATCCTAATATTCCTTCAGCAATACGACCTATCCCACACTTTGAGACACTCCTGGTTCCAGTTTTCAATGGTCTTATTCTTTTAAGGACGAAGAAAGTGAACATGGTGATCAAGTATATTTTGATAAGACGCATGAGGAAATGGTTGTAGAGTCTGAAGGGTCTTCTTCCGATGTCAAGCAGTCATTAACCCCTCAGCAGCTTAGCCAACCCAAATTGAATGACTTAGTAAGAGATTTGGGCTTATCAAAGAAAGCATCTGACTTATTAGCCTCCAGGCTTCAAGAAAAGAATGTACTTCACCTGTCAGCTAAAGTATCGCATTTCAGGAAGTGTAAACAAATTTTTGTGGACTTCTTTTCCGAAGACAAACACTTTGTTTACTGTCATGTGTTGGGCAGATAAAATATATTATGCTCACTTTGTTGAAGATGGCACTGCCCACATGGAAGTTTGTTGATATTAATGTGTGTTCTGGGACAGACTGTGGGCGGGCCAGGTTGTTGTAGCCTAGGGCTTGGTTTTAAGAGTAAGCTTTTCCCCACACCCTTGACTGATTGGATGATGTAGGGTGGAATCCCATTATGCCTCAGATGGGTGACTTTGTATCAGAGACTTTCTTGTTTATATAATTGGATTAAAGGTTTTGAATCTATGCTATAAAGTGGGGCAGACTAGGAGCTTGCGCTCTCGGTTCCTGGGTTCCTGAGATTAGTATCAGAGAGGAGAGCAGATGAAGGCCACATGGAGGAGAGGAGAAGCAGCCAAGATGGTGGAATGCTGAATGAGAAGCCAGTTTGTGCAGAGTTTGTGCAGAGAGAAGGAGATGGGGAACAGAGATGTATAAGTCTGGTGAGCTAGAAACCTTTGATTCTAGGAAACTCAGATAAGTCAGTAGCTTTGTGAGCACTGAATGAGTGGGTTTTGGAGCCCAGTGTGTGTTTTTGCTTGCCTGCCGGGTGCAAGCTAGAATTAAAGCTGATGGCTCACCAGTTCTTGGCTCTGTTGTTTCATTACCGACTGTTCGAATCTAATGCAAACCTGCACTGGCCAGGCGGCTCTGATAGTGGCCGCGACTACTGGCTTTACACATGATATCAGTAGTCTTCTCAGCCAGCTAGGTGTTAGCACTTACAGTCCAACAGAATGGCGGCTATTTCTTGACAGCTCTAAATGAAGTCTGAAATGTGTTCTCCTACACAACAGTAATGTTTATACAGCGGTTCTAATTGGTTGTTCAACTCATCTGTGAGAAGATTATAATGACATAAAAATTGTCCTCAACTTTCTGAAGTATGAGGAGCATAATTGGATCATTTGTGTGGATCTTAAAATGGTAAGTTTCCTGCTAGAACAACAGAGAGATCTCACCAAGTATCCTTGCTTTCTGTGTTTGTTGGACAGCCAAGCTCAGGAGAAACACTGGACACAGAAGAAGTGGCCGCAACATGAAGCTCTGGAAGTAAGGATGCAAACAAAATATTGTGAATGAACCTGTAGTTAATCAAGACAGAATCATTTTTCCCCCATTTCACATCAAACTTGGCTTAATGAAGCAGTTTGTTCAAGCTTTGAATAGAGAAAGTGAATGCTTTCAACATATTATTTCTGCTTTTTCTGCCTTGTCTTTTGAGAAGATAAAAGCAGGTGTATTCGATGTACCTCAAATTCAAACCCTTATACGTGATGAAGAATTTGCCAGGAAGATGAATAAGGAGGAGAAAGCAGCATGGCATCTTTTGTGGCAGTGACAAAAAACTTTCTTTGCAATAAAAAAAGCAGAAAACTATGAACTTCTGGTTCAAAGGATGCTGTTGGCTTTCCATGACATTGGATGGAACATGAGCATTAAGATTCACTTCCTGAACAGTCACCTTGATAAGTTTCCCGAAAATTGTGGTGTTGTTAGTGATGAGCAGACTATTGCTGGAGCATCAAAAGAGATTGTCCTCAACAAGTACACAAACACAAGAGCTACAAAGGCAAATTTTTGCCTGAATAGAATTTAAATAAGTTTTCCGCAAATTTTATGATTAAAATAAATGTTTTAATATGTTCTATTTCGAAATTGTAGACAAATTCTGATGCAATCGTATCTTTTAGTGTATTAGTGTATTTATTGCATTATATAAATTATTATATTTTCACAAAGATGATGCCCAAGAAGACATTCTACTTTATTATGTTAAACTAAATGATGAAAATTTTACAATAAGATGAAAACATAAAATCTTGAATTGCAAATAAACTGTAGCTTGCAGAGAAAAACTAATGTCAGATTTGAGATCAGCACACTTGAATTAGGTAAGAACAAGTGTTTTTGTGGATACAACAAAAATTTTGTTCCCCAGTGTAATCTATGCTTGTATTTAATTTTTGCTTTCTTGTGTGATTTTAGAATGAACATCTTGATAAAATATAACTATTTTATGAGCCAAGCTTGCCCCTTTTCTCCTGGCAAATGAATCCTCACATGGCTATTACAGAAGCTGCCCTGTTCTCTCCTCACCCAAAATAAGCCAAAAAATATCTTCTTCTCCAAGAGTATTAACTTTGAGATCTAGATGATATAAGCCATGTCTTCTCTTGTGGGTAAAGCTGTTACATGCAAAACTAAAGGGCTATAGTTTTCAGCACAGAGCAAAGCTACTTCACTGAAAGAAATAGATAAGATAGATAGAGAGGTGACCAGAGATAATGAAAACTGATTTAATGGTATTGCTCCTTATCACTGGAGGGTCATAAGAAAAGGCTGGATGGTGGTGGTCAGGGAAGGAAACTATTAATTGGGTGTCTGCTTTTTTGGTGCTGATCTTAGACACACAAGGAAGGATGGCTACCCTAGTAAAGGTTGCACCTGAATCTGTGTGATTCTAAGGAGTATGAGGATATGTGAGGGAAGTAAATGTGGGAAATGAGAATGGCCTCTGGAGGGAGAAGAGGTAAAAAGAAGAATGGTGAGTGAAGCGGGGAGAGAACCAAGTTAGTTGGCCTAGGGGTTAAAGTAGAGTGAATTAAAATTTAAATATTTAGCCTAAGAGCTAACCTAGGCTAGACAATTAAAAAATGGAGAAAATAGTGGCTCAGAGAAGTTAATGACCCCAAAAGTATGCAGCTGCTAAAGTAGCAACCCCTGAACTAAGATTGCAATATATGTGATTCTAACATTCATGCTTACCAAACATCTGGTCTAATTCCATCTTATAACAGATAAGGACTATAAGGCTTTAAGAGGGGAAGTGAAGGGGTCATGGATAGAGCATCTGACTGAGAGGTGAAGTGACCTGCCCAAGGACATCAGTATATCCCAGTAAAACCAATCCTAAAATCACCATAACCCAGTCAAATACTCTTTAAGGCCATTCATTGCATCCAATTATAGTAAGAAAGGAAGGGGGAAGTTACTAAAGTCTTACAAGACTCTTAAAGAGCCTCCTCCCTCATTATGTCTCTATCATCTTCTTGGTAAACTAGGGAGGATATTGACAAAGTGTCACTGGAGTGTGAGACACTTGGAAAATACAAATCCTTCTATTAGGAGAGTCCAAGCGATTACTTACTTGTCAATTTAGGAAGGTAGGGCAGGATTAATTTGAGCTCAAGGGATTAGGGTAAAAATACAGGTGTAATTATTATTATTATAATGATAATCATTTATTAATCTGCAGATTATATATAGATATTACTCCACCCTGAAATAGGTTACGTGTAATAATAAGGAATAAGCCAGTGGTGAAGGTGGGGATGAGGAGGAGAGAGGTAATTGGCACAGTGGGGGACAAAAGGTAGAAACCTAAACTAGAGAAAGAAAACATGCTAGTGATGAAAGATTGAAGATAGTCTGACAGGCAAGAACTTTTATAGTTATTTATAACTATTTGTGTTAGGGAGGATCTCTCTTTTTGTATTTTCCCGAAGTGAGAAGTGGGGGGCAGCAGACAGACCCCCACATGCGCCAAACCGGGATCCACCCAGCATACCCACCAGGGGGTGATGCTTGGCCCATCTGGGGCATTGCTCCGCTGCAACCAGAGCCATTCTAGCACCTGAGGCGAATGCCATGGAGCCATCCTCAGTGCCTGGGCCAACTTTGCTCCCATAGAGCCTTGGCTGAGGAAGGGGAAGAGAGAGACAGAGAGAGAGGAGAGGGGTAGGGTGGAGAATCAGATGAACACTTCTTTTGTGTGCCCTGGCCAGGAATCAAACCTGGGACTTCCATATGCCAGGCTGATGCTCTACCATTGAACCAACCAGTCAGGGCCAGGGAAGATCTTTTAATGGAACCCAAATTTCTCATTTTGATTATTAGAAACTAGCAACAAGAATGTTAAGTAAACTATCTAAGATCACATAACTTGTCAGTGACAGGACTTGGACTAGAACTCAGGTCTTTTTACACTTAGTTTTGTGCTATCTAATAAAAGCCCACAGAATGCTAGACATTGCCCCAAGTTGGAGGGAAAGGAAAGACCGGAAGAAAAGATGTTGATATAGGTCAAAGGAGCTAGTCTGGGAGGATCTAATGCTTATCTTTGTTTTCTGTTGACACCCTCCGCCCAGCACAATTCAGAATAATACCAGAGGAGCCAGATGTAAGAAATAGTCTTTAAACCTTCATATCTGGGACTGCTCCAACTCAAACTTGTTTATGGTAACAGTAGAGCAATTGTTGGCTCATGGGAAGGTAATGTAGAACTTTTAAATCTTTCCAGAAGTGAGAATTCATATGAATGGAGAAAGAAATAAACTACATCATGAACAAATGCCTTCTAGTCATTGTGCACATATTGTATACTAATTTCACACCATTTTGAAGCTAACTCACAACAGCTCCATCCATTCCACAAATATTTGTTACTTACTATACTATGTATCAGGCAATGTGTGAGGACCTGGGGGTTTATTGCTAAGCAAAGTAGGTATGATCCTTGCCTTTAAGGAGCTTTTGATCCAGTGGTTAACAAACATTAAATAAAAATTTTGTGATTAATTATTCTTAATAGAGTTGAAATTATTAAAGAGAAATACTCAAGGAAGTAGGGCAAATGTTCTTTTAAATGCATAGTTGAGCTTGCATTGATTTAGCAAAATCTCCAGATTCTCAAAGCAAAGAATAAAGTATAAACAAGATTGGAAAGTATAAACTGACACTGCCTGGGGCTTGGGGTGGAAGTAGGGTACAGAGGGCAGAAAGAACACAAGTCATTGTCTCAGTAACCACAGAGTTTACATTGAAATGTAATACAGGACAGTCACTGGTTTACACCATTAGTGAAAGTATATACTTTAAAAGTTTTTGCCAGCAGATAAAGGGAGATGTGAGCCCTTATTTGTCTCAGCCTGGGTTCTAGTGGAGAGGCACAAGTCCCTCTGAAACTTTATAATTACAGAGCTTCAAAAAATTTGGAATTTAAAAATGCATGACCTTGGGGGAGAAGTCAACATAAAGGCTGTTCCAGTCATAGACATGACCCCATGGTTGCTGGCTTGAGCCCAAAGATCACTGGCTTGAAGCCCAGGGTTGCTGGCTTGAGTCCAGGGTCACTAGCTTGGGCAAAGGGTCGTTTGTTCTGCTGGAACCCCCCCCCCAGGGCACATATGGGAAAAGCAATCAATGAACAACTAAGATGACTCAATAAAGAGTTGATGTTTTTCATCTCTCTTCCAACCTGTCCGTCCCTGTCTGTCTCTCCCTCTTGCTAAACAAAACAGACAAAAACAAACAAAAAAACATAAAGGTAATTCCAGGCTGATATCTTTGGCAAAAGCCAAAACAGAATTTCCCTGAAAGGGCACAGACTCTTCCTTTGACATCTGCATAAATATAGATATAATGCAGATTTACACAGATTTTCACAAATCATAACTAAGATGAGCTCAGAATCCAAAATTACCAAATACACAAATGAGGAAGTCATTGAAAACATTAAAGAAAAAATATCGGATCTAATCAACAAGATTAGACCCTTAAAAATTTTAGTAATAGAATTGAAAAACCCCATTAGATAAATGTTTAAAATTACCAAAGACATAAAATGAGTATTGGAAAACATGGGATAAAAATGCCTCTAAAAATCTAGATAATTTGAAAAAGTACTAAGTAAAATATTTTGAAATAAAAAATACAGTCATTAAGATAAAAATGAATTAAATAAATTAGAGGCAGCTGAAGAAAGAATTAGTAAACTGGAAGATAGACTCAAGAAAATTAAAATAAAATTTACAAAGATAAAGAAATGGAGAATAATAAAATGGGACTAACATGTGGAAAATAGACTAAAAATTCCAATTTATGTCTATTATGGGTTTTAAAATGAAAGAACAATGACTACATAAAAAAGGAAAAAGGATGATGATCCATTAGGTAGGGTATAAAAACAGTGAAATTAAAATATTGGATAATATGACATATAATATGAGAAGGTGCTGATGATGGTAGCTAAAACATTGTATTCATATAAAATATTAATAGAATTATGGCATATAATTTATAAACCAATAGAGTGATTAGAAAGGAATAAATAAAATTGAATCAATCCAAAAGATGGAAGAAAAGGAAGAAAAATATCTCAAAGATAATTAGGAGTCAGTTTGGGGTGTGAGGGTAAAGGGAAGAGAGAGATAAAGTGAAGTTTCATGTCCTTTTTATGCTGTTCAAGTTCTCAGTAAGCTTTTTGAGCATCCTTATAACCATTGTTTTGAACTCCGCATCTGAAAGTTTGCTTCTCTCCACTTTATTTAGTTTTATTTCTGGAGATTTCTCCTATTGTTTCATTTAAGACCTATTTTATTCTCTCATTTTGGCTGTTTCCCTGTGTTTGTTTCTATATATTAGGTAGAGCTGCTTGACTTGGTAAAATGGCCTTATATAGTATGTCTCTTATAAGGCTCAGTGGTGCAAACCTCACCTGAGGTAGGCACTCTATGTGTGCCTCATGAGAGCTGTCCTTTTGTAGTTGAGTCTTGATTGCTGCTCGCACGTCAGGATTTACGCCAGGTTGATTGGCTTCAAGTACTGACTGTAACTACAATGGAGGAGCTCTTGTTCAAGGGTTGACCTTACAGAGCAGGATTTGCTTCTGTGGGGCTTTGGTGCTCACCGAGTCCACCTCTTGAGAGTGTCACTTTTGGAGGTGGTAGGGTACTGCTTCAACAAAGTCTGAAGCTGTCCACTGGGTGTGCTTCCTCTGGCATCTCCTGGGATGTGCAGGGCAAGATCAGCCAACACCTGTGCCCTGCCCAGAGCTTCCCAGTATAAGCTACAACGTGATCTGTAGATGGCTGCTACTTGTGCTGAGTTTGGAGGTGATCAGAAAATGCCAACCTGTGAACCAAGGCCAGCTGCCACTAGTGCCAGGCCTGGGGCCACTTAGCAAGAGTATGGGGCATGCTGAGGCCAGATGCTGCTTGTTTGAGAAATTTTAGGAAAGCCAGATAAATGAGCCAAGAGAGGCCCTTTGTATGGAAGAACAACTGGAAACATCTTGGGTGGGCTCACAAGTGGGTGGAGTGAGGTCTCAGGAAATCACCAGGGCTGAGCAAATAGCATTAGCCAGGTTGTTGGAGACTCAGATATGGTATCTACCTGCCAGCTCTGTGGGGGGAGGGCTCATAAAAGGAAAAATGACATCTGCCAGAACTTTTGTCTGGAAGAAAGCTGCCTTTTTATTTCTTACCTTCATGCCTAATTATTCAGTTCTTCTCTATTTGTCCTTGGTGCCTTTTGAACTGCTGCCCCAGCACTGAAGCGAAGAGTGAGTGAGTCTGAGTAAGTCCATGCATGGACCTCTGAAGAGGAATGCCTGAGACTCTGGCAGCCCTCCATCTCACTCAACCACAAATCCTGCTGCATTTTACAGCCAGAATATAGGAAGACATCTCTTCCTGGGACTGGCAACCTGGGCTGGGGGTTCTTATGTGGGGCTGGAACCCCCTTGTTCCTTAGGGAGAACCTCTGCAGCCAAGATTTTCCTCCTGATTTTTAATTGTCACATGTGGTTGTCAGACTAACCCATTCCACCTCTGTGTCTCCTAGCTGTCTTGGTGTAGCTTCTTTTCTATATCCTCAGTTGCAGGACTTCCACTCAGCTATATTTCAGGCATTCTGAATGATGGTTGTTCTATAACAGGGGTTGGGAACCTATAGTTTGTGAGCCAGATGTGGCTCTTGATGACTGCATCTGGCTCGCAGACAAATCTTTAATAAAAATAATGATAAAAATATAAAACATTCTCATGTATTACAATCCATTCATTTTCTACCGCTCATGTTCATGGTTGGGGGTGGCTGGAGCCAATCACAGCTGTCCTCCAGGACAACACTGAATTTTTATTGGATAATGCCTAACGTACACGGGTCATTGTGAGGTCAGGAAGTAAATTTCCCTCCTTTTAATCAGGTAGTCAGCTAGCTATTTGCAGAAACCCTTTTGACAAAGAAGATGGCTAAAAGAAAAAAAGATGAGGAGTATCGTACTTTTCAGCAGGAATGGACAGAGGAATTCGCCTTTGTGGAGAGAGCAGGTTCTGCAGTGTGTCTAATATGCAATGATAAAATGGCATCGATGAAATGGTCAAATATAAAGTGGCACTTTGACACATGCCATACTATATTCGCATCGAAATATCCAGTGGGGGACAGCAGCAAGAAAGCATGTCAAGAGCTACTGTGCAGAGTGCAAGCTAGTCAGCAGCAACTTCGTGTTTGGACCCAACAAGGTGACTGGAATTCAGCTAGCTTTGCTGGTGCTTTAGCAATTGTGAGAAACAGAAAGCCATTTACAGATGGGGAGTATGCCAAAACATTCATGCTTGATGTTGCCAATGAACTTTTTGACAACTTTTCAGATAAAGACAAGATAATCAAACAAATAAGAGACGTGCCTCTGTCAGCAAGAACTGTTCACGATTGTACCATCATGATGGCAAATCAAATTGAGGCAACACAAGTGAAGGACATAAATGCAGCACCATTCTTTTCTCTTGTTTTGGATGAGTCAACAGTAAGCCATTTATCCCAGTTCAGCGTAATTGCAAGGTATGCTGTCGGTGACACACTACGTGAGGTAAGACTTGCTGTTTTACCTATGAAAGAGACAACAAGAGGGGAGGATTTATTCAAGTTTTTCACTGAGTTCGCTAAAGAAAAAAATCTACCGATGGATAAACTTATTTCGATGTGTACTGATGGTGCTTCGTGCATGGTGGGGAAAAACAGAGGGTTCGTAGCGCTTCTTCATGACCATTAAAAGAGACCCATCCTAAGTTTTCATTGCATCCTACATCAGGAGGCGCTTTGTGCTCAGATGGGTGGCGAGCAGTTTGGTGAGGTGATGTCGCTGGTCATTCGGGTGGTCAATTTTATTGTTGCCCGAGCTTTAAATGATCGCCAGTTTAAAACACTACTGGATGAAGTTGGGAATAATTATCCTGGTCTGATTCTGCACAGCAATGTGCGTTGGTTGTCAAGAGGGAAGGTGCTCAGCAGTTTCGCAACTTGTCTGAGCAAAATCCAGACTTTTCTTGAAATGAAAAATGTTGAGCATCCTGAGTTATCTAACACTGAGTGGCTCCTAAAGTTCTGCTATCTCGTAGACATGACTGAACATCTGAACCAGCTCAATGTGAAAATGCAAGGTTTTGGAAATACAGTCTTATCCCTTTAACAAGCAGTGTTTGTATTTGAAAACAAGCTGGAACTTTTCATCACTGACATTGAAACAGGTCATTTACTACACTTTGAAAAACTGGGAGAGTTTAAAGATGCATGCACAGCAAGTGACCCTGCTCAATATCTTGATCTCCAGCAGCTAGCGGGCTTCACATCTAATCTCCTGCTGTCATTCAAAATGTGCTTTGGAGAATTTCATGACCGCACTAGTCTTTTTAAGTTCATCACCCATCCACACGAGTGTGCAGTGGACAGCGCCAACCTGAGTTACATCCCCGGTGTCTCGGTCAGAGATTTTGAGCTACAAGCTGCTGACCTGAAGGCCTCAGACATGTGGATGAATAAGTTCAAGTCACTGAATGAAGATTTAGAAAGACTTGCACAACAGCAAGCAGAGTTGGCGAGCAAACACAAGTGGAGAGAAATGAAAAAACTTCAACCCTTGGACCAGCTGATTGTCAAAACTTGGAACACGCTTCCTGTCACATACCACACACTGCAGCTGTGAGTATTGCTGTACTGACAATGTTTGGCTCTACGTATGCATGTGAGCAGTCATTCTCACATCTAAAGAATGTTAAGACCAACCTATGATCACGTTTAACAGATGGAAGTCTCAACGCCTGCATGAAGCTTAACCTCACCATGTATCAACCAGACTACAAAGCCATCAGCAAAACCATGCGGCACCAGAAGTCGCATTAATGGTAAGAAGTACTTTATTTATCATTGGTTAGCAGCAGCATAACAACGTTATTAAAAAAATTCAGAGACTTCTTGTACTTTAAAAGTGTTGGTCTTATGTAAAATGCCACATTTACTTGTATTTAGTGTTAAACATATTGTATGGCTCTCACAGAATTACATTTTAAAATATGTGGTGTTCATGGCTCTCTCAGCCAAAACGGTTCCTGACCCCTGTTCTATAATTTAGTTGTAGTTGTAATTTTGATGTGGTTGTAGTCGGTTCCAAGTACTGCATTTACCCACACCACCATCTTGACCAGAACTCCCTAATATTTCTTATCTCAGTGAGGATCACCTAATGCTCATCCTGAACATCTTCCTTCCCCTCACTTCCATGTTTAATCCATCACAAATCCTGTTAAATATCTATTAAATCTCTCTAGGATCAATTGGGTTTTCTCCATCTCCACTATCAACACCCTAGTGCTAGGTCTCATCAGCTCCTAGCTGGATTATTGCAATAACCACTTCCAGACTGGCTCCTGCGCTGAGATCTGGTCTACACACTGTTGTCATGGCAATATTCATCTCATCCTCAAATGTGATTTAATCTGTCCATTTCTACCCCAGTCCAGCATATTCTCTTTTTCTTTCTTTCTTTCTTTCTTTCTTTCTTTCTTTCTTTCTTTCTTTCTTTCTTTCTGTCTTTCTTTCTTCTTTACAGGGATAGAGAGAGAGAGTCAAAGAAAGGAATAGATAGGGACAGACAGACAGGAACGGAGGGAGATGAGAAGCATCAATCATCAGTTTTTTGTTGCAACACCTTAGTTGTTCATTGATTGCTTTCTCACATGTGCCTTGACCATGAACCTTCAGCAGACTGAGTAACCCCTTGATTGAGCCAGCAACCTTGGGTCCAAGCTGGCGAGTTTTCTTGCTCAAGCCAGATGGGCCCATGCTCAAGCTGGCAACCTCCGGGTCTCGAACCTGGGTCCTCCACATCCCAGTCCGATGCTCTATCCACTGCGCCACCACCTGGTCAGGTCATATTCTCTTTCTTGAGAGTCTTCATTGGAGTTTAGTACCTCTTGTGGACTGCTGGATGTGCCTCCCATTTTTATGCCATGCTTTCTTCCTCTTGACTCTCTAACTCTCACCTCACTGACATCCTTTCACTTTTTGAATGCATGTAATCTAACCTTTGCACATGCTATTCTCTCTGTCTTAATATTGGTCTTCACTCTTAAATCAAGCACCATCAGGCCTCCCCTTTACATATTCTTATGGCAACATGTGCCTCTTCTGGGAAGCACTTACCACTGAAGTGATTTTACAGGATTTGTTGGGTTATATGATTAAAACCTGTCTCCCCCTGCTATACTGCAAGTGTGGTAAGGACAGGAACTCTCTCTGATTTTGTCACCATTTTGCCTTTGATTCCTAATGTGGAGCTTGGTGCATGCATCAGATAAGATGTGCCACCCAAATGTGCTGCCTGTCGGGGGACAGAGCCAGCAGCCGTCCTGCAGCTGTCAACAACTGGAGTCTGTCTTTATTGCATAGAGTGGCATATTTGAAAACCATACCCTTTTTAGAGACATTTCACACCTGGTGACAGAGTAAAAGCAGGGTGTCATGGCTTGACAGATGGCCCCCAAAATATATGTCCATGTCCTAACACTCAGAACCTGTGAATGAGACTTTATTTGGAAATTGGGTCTTTGCAGGTATAATTAAGTTAAGGATTTAGAGATGAGATCAGTTTTGGACTTAGAATGGGCCCCAAATCCAGTGAAAGATGTCCTTAGAAGAAAAAGACGAAAGGAAATGTGAGACTCAGACACACAGAGGGCAAGGCCATGTGAAGACAGTAGCAGAGACTAAAGTACTAAAGGGATGCTACCACAAGTCACAGAATACCTGGAGCCAGTAGAAACTGAAAGAGACAAGGAAGCTTTCTCCTTGAGAATCTTTGGAGAGAGCACGGTCCTGATAACTCCCTGATGTCAGAATCTGGCTTCCATAACTTTAATTCATTGTGGCACCCCTAGGAAGCTAATGCACAAAGGCATAAAGGTCTATATTTGGGGCACCATGCCATGACTCTGATGAGCTATTCCTGCTCCAGAGTTTACTGCTGGGTTTTAAGTTTCTGATACCTGAATCATGCCAACTTTTTCTTCTCCTCAATGATACCTTCTTCCTTTTTTAACAAATTTTGATCTCTAATAAATATCTCACACTTCAAACTCTGTATCACTAAATGCTTCCAGAGAACCTAGCATAACACATTATAATAAGATATTTATTAAATAAACAAATTAAAGAAATAGGGAGTTCCTGAAAAGCAAGAACTATGTATTATTTATTTCTACAAACTTAAAGCTTAGTTCAGTATCTCAGGTATAATATATGTTCAATAACAATTTGTTAAATGAAAGAAAGAATGCATGAACATATAAAAAGAATGAGTTGAATCGATAGATCAAAATGAATTTTGTTAAATGCGTCTGTGTAATTCTTGTGAGCCTACACTCAGGAAAGAAGGAAGGGAGGGAAGAAGGAAGGAAGTGAGAGAAGAAAGGAGGAAAAGAAAGATGATTGATTGATTGTTGCTTGCTGTGTCATGAACTCAGCTAAGCATTGTCATCAGGCTTTCGTGAGGATGGGAGTGAAGAAGACAAAACTCCCATGAAGGATAGCTTTTCCCCTTGAGGGAAACATTTTTGTTCTTGCAGAGTTCAGACTCCCTATAAACATGCAGAAATAATTTCACTTCCCTGCCCCAGCCTTCTGACATAAATCCTTATGGATGAACATTTTTAGTGTAAAAAGCAAAAGTAAAACAGAAGGGACATGTTTAAACAAGGCAGTGGAATGTGAGTAAGAGAGAAAGAATTGCCACTATTTTCAACAGTTGTAAAGTCTCTACAAGGGAGGTGGGATTTCAGAACCACTTCCCATCACAGAATGTTTCAGGGGTGCAGGACCAGAGAGGTCATCCACTGCCATGCCTTCTTTTATAGATGAAGAAACTGAAGCACAGAGAGAACAAGTGATTTGCTTAAAATCTCGCTACGAATTTAGTGGCAAAGATGTGGTTAGAACCTTCAAGTTTATTTTTCAATAAATTTTAATTGCGTAGTAGAAAGGAAGGAATGAAGTAAAGGAAAGAGGAAGTTAGGAAGTGAGGGATTACTGTCCGGGTTTATTGGCATATTTAGGGAGAAAAAATAATCAGTCTCTGGTTCAGTGCTTTGGATAGATCATACCAAAATTTTTCTACAACTATATGAGGCAAAGTCCACTATCTTCATTTTTATCATCTAGGATGGTGAACTCTAAAACTAAGTGAGTTTCCCAAATAAATGGTAGAGCTAGGATTCAGATTCTAGTCTGTCTGTCTCCAAGGTCATACTTTTCCAGGGCAGCATGCTACTAGAGAGATTAAAGTGGAAAGTCACATGAAAGGATGGTGATACCTGGATTACCTGGGGGAGGCTGGAAAGCAGAACCGGAGTGGAATTTGAGTAAGTCAGGAATCTCCATAAAAGAATCTCAAAGCTCAGAGTGATAGCAAGAAGGCAGTGAAAGCAGTCTTCTTGTCCTCAAATGTCTCAGGGGAGAGACAAAGTTGGCAGCAGAGTCTATGTCTGGAGTTTGAGGTAAGAGTTGATGTCAAAGGTAAAATACTGGGTTAAGTAGAGAGGCCATGACTATCTCTGTGGGAAGACAACTATCACTCAGCAGCACTAAGGGCATGACTCTGGATACAGCAGGGGATAAGGAAATGTGTAGGATGGATCAATGAAGGAGAAGGAGAAGTCGGGTAGACAAAGCAAAAGGTCATATAAACTCCATAGTGATAACCAAGAGGTTTCTTCCTCAAGGAGCACAAGGACTGCATGCTGCTCAGGGCAACAAGAGAACTGAGTCTGTGGGATGGTTCCAAAGTGGCCAAGAGGAACCCACAATGGGAGGACACAGAAAGTTTAAAGACGGAGACTTTAAGACATTTCTTCCTGTAATCAATAGGCAAATGAGACACAACAGTCAATAAGGTAAAAGAATTTTTTATTTAGGAATTAAATTTAACAGGGTAACATTAATCAATAAGAGTACATAGGTTTCAGGGTGAACAACTGTATAGCATTTGAACCATTGATTCTGTTGCATACCCATCACCCAAAGTCAAATTATTTTCTGTCACCATATATTTATCCGTCCTTACTCTCTTCCCGCATCCAACTCTTCCCCCTGGTAACCACTTCACTTATTTTTATGTCCATGAGTCTCAGTTTTATATCCCATCTATGTGGGATATATATTTGTCCTTCCTTTACACCCTTTATTCCCCCACCCAAGAGAATATTTTAACAACATGATAGATAAACTTGATACAAGTGACATATAGGGAACTCTGTACCCAATACACCTCAAGATACACATGTTTTTCAAAATAACATAGAACATTTAATCAAATAGATAATATTCTGGGCTATAAAGAATTGTCAGTAAATTTCAAAGGATTAAAATCATTCAGTGAATATTCTGGCCACGGTAGAATTAAGTTTGAAAGCCATAACAGAAAAATAATTGGAAAGTTCTGGTCAAGATGTTGGTGTAGTAGGTAAATACAAATCCTCTCACAACCACATCAAAAGTACAACTGAACTACAGAAAAACTGTCATTCAGAACTGCCTGAAATCTAGCTGGACAGGACAACTAAGGATATAAAGAAGAAACCACACTGAGATGGGCAGGAGGGGCAGAGTTGCACACAGGCTGGTCCCACACCCATGTGTGGGGGATAAACTTTGGGAGGGATATCTTTGCTGCAGAGATCCCCTCGAGGAGTGAGGAGTCCCAGCCACACACCAGGCCCCCAGCCCAGGGCTCCAGAGCCAGGAAGAAAAGTGCCCATAACTTCTGATTATAAAAACCAGTGAGGATTGTGGCTGAGTGAGATGGAAGCCACTGGAGTCCCAGATGTTCCTCGTAAAGTGCCTCCACCCAGATTTACTCAGACTCACTTCCTCTGAGTTTCGGTGCTGGGGCAGCAGCTCAAAAGGCATTAGGGACATATGGGGAAAAACTGAACTATCTGACATCAGGATGAGAGTTGGAGGGGCAGCTTTCTTCCAGACAAATGTGCTGGCAAAACCCTTGTTCTTTTGCTAAGCCCTCCCCTCAGAAAGCCAGCGGGTGCCATATCTGAGGCTCCATCAACCTGGTTAACACTGTTTGTCCCACCTTGATCATTCCTGAGAGCCTGCCTCTCTCAACTTGTGGACTGACCCAAGCCATTTCCAGTGGCTTTTCCATACAAAAGGCCTGTCTTGGCTCATGCTTTCAGCTTTCTTAAAATCTCTCTAACACTGAGCATCTGGCCTCTACATACCCTGAACCTCTTGCTAAGTGGCTTGAGGCCTGGCACTAGTGGCAGCCAGCCTTGGTTCATAGCATGACCTCTCCTGGGCACCTACAAGTCCAGTAGCCACCTGCAGATCACTTTGTAGCTCATGCTGGGTGATGCTGGGCAAGGCACAGGTAGTGGCTGATCTTGGCCTGCCCCTCTCAGGAGGCCCCAGAGCCATCACAACCAGTGGACAGCTTCAGGTTCTGTCAAAGCACGTCTCAACCACTTCCACAAGTGACACACTCAATAAGCAAACTTTGGAGGCAGCAAGCCCCACTGAAGTAAGTCCTGCTTTGGGGGTGGGCCTCAGCACAGCTGATTCTCCATAGTGGTCACAGCCAGTCCTCACAGCTGATGGGTCAGGGGGTAAATCTTTCCCATTGTTGTGCCAACAGTAATCCAAGCTCAACTACTATAGAGAGTTGTGCACAGTCCACATGGAGTGCTTGCTCAAGCGATCAAGGAGATTGTGCCACTGAATCTCACAAGACACGCACAACATATGGTCACTCTACCAAGCCTGTGTGACATAGGACTCTACCTAATACATAGAAACACACACAGGGAAGCAGCCAAAATGAGGAGTCAAAGAAACATGTCCCAAATAAAAAACACAACAAAATTCCAGAAAAAAAAAGTTAAAAAAAAATTGAGACAAGAAATCTACCAGATGCAGAGTTCAAAACACTGGTTGTAAGGATGCTCAGTGTATTTAGAGAAAGAGTAAATTAACTTGGTGAAGACTTCAACAAAGACATAGGAAACATAAAAATGGAGATAGAAGAAAATAAAAAGAACCAGTCATAAATGAAGAATACATGAACTGAAATGAAGAATACACTATAGGGAATCAATAGTGGCCTAGATAAAGCAGAGGACCAACTCAGAGATTTGGAAGATAAAGATGGAGAAAATAGTTCAAAAAGAAAAGAAAAGAAAATGAGAATACTGTAAGGAGCCTCTGGGACAACTTTAACTGTACCAACAATTACATCATGGGGTGCCAGAATGAGAGAGCAAGGAGTTGAAAACCCATGTGAAAAATAATGACAGAAAACTTCCCTAACCTAGTGTAGACAATAGACATACTAGTTCAGTAAGCGCAGAGAGTCCCAAATAAGATGAATCTGAAGAGCCCTCGGAAGGACACTTCATAAATAAAATGGCAAAGATTAAAGATAAAAAGAAAATCTTAGAAGCAACAAGAGAAAAGCAGTTAGCTACATATATCCAAGATGGCAACAGTCTAGGTCAGTGGTTCTTAACCTTTTTTGAGGTACCGAACCCACCAGTTTCATATGCGCATTCACTGAACCCTTCTTTAGTGATAAATAAAATATGATTTTATTTTCCAAATTCAAGATATAGGTATATGTTTTTTTACTGGTGCACAAAATGAGCCATGCATGAACATCACCTTGCTCAAAGAACAAAACCAACAAAGTGCATGAACTCACAACAAATTACGGTATTACTTTATTCTGGCCTTCACGGCAGAGGCTTCTCTGAACCCTTGAGACCGACTCATCGAACCCCTAGGGTTCGATAGAACCCAGGTTAAGAACTAATGGTCTAGGTGGATGTTCCACCCACCTCCTCCCAAGACCAAACTGGAGTTACAACTTAATTTAATAACAACAATCTTGAAAAACCTCAAGACTATAGGAAGAGGAGTCTTATAACCAAGGACTCACAGACAAAGTCATATCAAGAATGTTAGGAAGGGCAGGCATATGAAAAGGGCTGGCCCTGCTCCCATGAGCTGAGCCTGGGTTCAGCAGGGATGTCTCCTATGTGTGTATGTGGAGGGGTTCCCCCTGAGAAGGGAGGGACCTAAACCCCAAGCCCAGCTCATCAGCCCAGAGCACCAGAGCTGTGAAGAGATGCCCACATAGCATTTGACTGTTAAAAGTGGTGAGTCTTCTGTCTGCCAGAAAGAGACAGGAATCTACAGAGACTCAGGCAGCCTCTTTAATTTTTTTTATTGATTTAAGAGAGAGAGAGAGAGAGAGAGAGAGAAAGAAAGGAAGGGAATGGTGGGAAGAGGGAGAGAGAGAGAAGCATCAACTCATTGCTTCATTTAGTTGTTCCATTTAGTTGTGGTCTCATTGATTGTTTCTCATATGTGCCCTGACCAGGGGTCAAACTCATAACCTCTGGTACACCGTGTTGATACTTTATCCACTGAGCAACCCGGCCAGGGTCTAGGCTCCCTCTTAAGGAGCCAATGCAAAATCTATTTCACAGCCGCTTGCCTGGGCTATGGCAGAAGGAAGGTTGAGCAGACTAGTGTTGTGTGAGGAGAGACGACAATTGGTGGGTCTGGGGAGAGACACGGGGACAGCTACCAAAATCCCTGTGCTGAGTCATTCTCTCATACTGCAACTGCCAGCATTCTGGGGCAGAGCACTCCCCTCCATGTGATGACAACCTGAGAGCAGGAAATTTGCCCATTGCAGAGATTAGGCCCTGCTGAGGAGTCAGCTGCCGTGGCCAGGGAGTAGAGGTCTAGATAGACTCAAGGAGTGACAATGTCTCAGTTCTGTGGCTATCAGGCAGGAGCTATTCCCTTCACTTTCCTGTAAATCTGACTGATGCTTCCCCTCATGACAGTTTTAATAGAACTACCCTCCTGTATGCCAGGCTCCAATGCCTGACATGCCTGATTCCTAGTGGCTCCCTCTGCTGAGGTCTGGGCAAAATTCAGGACAGACTGAGACAGTGCTGAGATTCAAATGATTTAACAACCGATTCTCTGCCTTAATGATCATTTTAAGTATTAAAAAAATTATATACCAAAAGGTAATTTATTACAGTATTTCATGCATTTAATACTTAAATAATAACAATAAAAGAGGTACACAAAACTAAATTATGTTATAAAAGTTTTAAAATATTAATAAAAAATATTAAATAATACATTACAAAAAACAATAAAACTGTTATTTAAGATATTTCCATATTGCTTCTTGATTGGCATCCTTAATTGCAATTTTTTTCAACTATAAAGGAAATGAACATTACTATGGGGGCTTAGAATATGCTGTTGCACAGATGAACATTAAAAAAGAGTAATGTAAATTTGTAATTTCTACATTAAGCAGCTGCCCAGGTGCCCACCTTAGAGAGAACTCTGATTACAAGTGCCATTTTAACAACCAGTTTGCTGAACTCAACAAAATATTAGGTGTCAGTTCTGCTGAACCTGTGCAAACTGGCTGAATCCTACCACTGGACTGAGACCTGTGATGCTGGTGGGGGGTAGAGGGCATCCCCACCACATTCTCTGAAGCTTGACTCATACCTTTCCCTCAAGAGAGACCCAATAGCCCCATCCTACCTAATCCACCAGAGGCCCTTTCAGTGACACAGCCTAATAGGCAGTCAGTAGGATGGGGCAGCAGAGGTGGATTGCAGTGTGCCTTAGGACTATTGCTGACCTGCCCGTGGGCCACATGCTGGTAAAAACTGGCCTTGGTGTGCAGATTGGTCCTTCCCATCTGCACCTAAGCTCAGCAGAAGCTGCCACAAACTGTGGATTACTTGTAGCTCCAAACAGGCAGCTGAAAGCCAGTTACAGGCAGCGTCTTACATTGGCCTGAACCAGGTGTTCTCTCAAGAGTTCCAGGACCAACACAACCAGTAGCCAGATTCAGAAAACCTCACAGCAGGATCTAATCAGCTTTGCAAGTAGCATATCCAAAGGGAGATATCATCAGGCACCAAACCCAGCTGAGGTAAATTCTGTTTCCTGTGGTCAGCACCTGCACAGCAGCTTGGATGCTTTGGTATAGATAGAGCCTCACAGTCAGCCAGTGTGGTTGTACAGCAAATCTTGATGGACATAAAGGGAGAGACTGACAGCAATACTGTCATAGTAGACGATTTTAACACCCCTTTGACATCAATGGATAAATCATCCACAAGAAAATCAATAAGGAAATGGCAGCTTTAAGTGATACATTAGATCAGCTGGATTTAAAGGTATCTTCAGAGCATTTTGCCCCAAAACAGAAAATATTTATTATTTTCAAGTGCACATGGAACATTTTTAAGGATAAACATGTTAGGACACAAAACAAGGCTCAATAAATTTACAAATATTGAAATCACATCAAGGATCTTCTCTGACCATAATGCTAAAAATCAATCACAAGAAAAAGCCAAAAAACACAAAGATATGGAAGCTAAACAACCTGTTATTAAACAATGAATGGATTGACAATGAGATCAAGGGACAAGTCAAAAGATACTGTGAAACAAAAAGAAAATGAGAACACAACAACCCCAAATCTATAGCACACAGTGAAAGCAGCCCTAAGAGGGAAATTTATAGCATTACAGGTCTATCTCAAGAGACAAGAAAATTTTCAAATAAACAATTGAACCACACTCTTAAAAGAACTTGAACAAGAAAAACAAACAAAGTCCAAAGTGAGTAGAAGGAAGAAAATAATAAAAATCACAGCAGAAATAAACAAAATAGAGACTAAAAAATACAAAAGATCAATGAACGCAGGAGCTGGTTCTTTAAAAAGATTTTTTAAAAGATTGACAAAATTTTAAATAGAGTCTTCAAGAAAAAAAGAAAGAGGACCCAAATAAAATCAGAGATAGAAGAGAAGAAGTAACAGCAGAAGCCAAAGAAATACAAAGGATTGTAATAAAATATTATGAACAACTATATGCCTACAACTTGGACAATTTGGATAAAATGGATACAGTCCCAGAAACATACAATTGTCCGAAACTGAGTCAGGAAGAATAAGAATCTGAACAGACAAATTATAGCCAATGAAACTGAAGCAGTAATAAAAAAAAAGAATTCCAACAAAGAAAAGTCTTGGGCTGGATGACTTCACTGGTGAATTTTACCAAACATTTAAAGAAGAATTAACACTTATCCTTCTCAAACTATTCCAAAAATTTCAAGAGAAGAGAAGACTCCCAAGGTCATTTTACAACTTCAACATTACCAAGTTCCAAAACCAGACAAAGACACTACAAAGAAAATAAAATTATAGATCAATATCCTTGATGAACATAAATACTAAAAACCTCAACAAAACATTAGCAAACCAAATCCAGTAATATGTTAAGTTGGTTATACACCATGATTGAGTGTGATTTATTCATTCTGGGAATGCAAAGTTGACATAACATTTCAAATCAATAAATGTGATATACCATTAAACAAAATAAAGGATAAAAATAACATGATCATATCAATAGATGCAGAAAAAGCACTTGAGAAAATTCAACACCAATTTATGTTAAAAGCTCTCAGCAAAGTGGAGGGATAGAGCAAAAAATAATCAAAAGAAAAACCTCACCACAACAGTGTGGTGGTTGACAGGGGCTGGGGGGAGGGAGTGAAAGAAGAATAAATGGTGATGGACAACAAAGCCTTGACTTGGAGTGATAAACACACAATATGGTGTACAGAGATGGGTTGTAGAATTGGGCGCCTGAAACTATAATTATGTTAACTAGAACCATCTTAATAAAATTCAATTAAAAAAGAAAAGCAGTTAGTTACCTACAAGGGAGCTCCCATTAGACTGTCAGTTAATTTTTCAACAGAAACTTTGCAGGCCAGAAGGGATTGGCATGAAATATTTAAAGTGATGAAAAGCAGGAACCTACAACTAAGATTATTCTACTCAGCATGGCTATCATTTAGAATCAAAGGACAAAGAGCTTTCCAGATGAGAAAAAGCTAAAGAAATTAATCACCACCAAACAAGTATTACAAGAAATGTTTTAAGGTCTTCTAAAAGAAGAAGAAGAAGAAGAAGAAGAAGAAGAAGAAGATCAAAATGTGAATAATAAAAAACAAAAATATGAATCATTAAAAATGTAATAAAATTGCAAGAAATACATATCTATCAACAATTATTTTAAATGCAAATGAATTAAATCCTCTAATCAAAAGATAAATGGAGGCTGAATGGATCCTTATACAAGCTGTCTAAAAGAGACTCACTTCAGATCAAAAGATACACAAAGACTAAAAGTAAACAATGAGAAAAGATATTTTATGAAAATGGAAGCAAACTAACAAATGAAAAGTTGAAGTAGAAATACTTATACCAGGGAAAATAGACTTTAATACAAAGTCTATATAACAAGAGATAAAGAAGGACCTATCAATTCTATTTCTGGGTATTTAGCCAAAAACACTCAAAACACTAAATTTAAAAAGACATACACTTCCTGACCAGGCGGTGGCGCAGTGGATAGAGTGTCGGACTGGGATGCGGGACCATCTGGCTTGAGCAAAAAGCTCACCAGCTTGGACCCATGGTCGCTGGCTCCAGCAAGGGGTGGCTCGGTCTGCTGAAGGCCCGCGGTCAAGGCACATGTGAGAAAGCAATCAATGAACAACTAAAGTGTTGCAATGGCAACGAAAACTAATGATTGATGCTTCTCACCTCTCTCTGTTCCTGTCTGTCTGTCCCTATCTATCCCTCTCTCTGACTCTCTCTCTGTCCCTGTAAAAAAATAAAGGTAAAATTAAAAAAAAAAAAAAGGCATAGACTTCCATATGTTCATGGCAACATGATTTATAATAACCAAGATATAGAAGTAACCTAAGTGTCATCAATAGATAAATGGACAAAGAAGTGGTGCATATATACAATGAAATATGGTTCAGCTATAGAAAAGGATAAGTTATTTGCATCTGCAACAACATGAATGGACCTAGAAGTATTGTGCTAAGTGAAATAAGGCAGACAGAGGAAGAGAAATGACATACGATTTCATTGGTATGTGGAATCTAGAAAAGAAAAGAAGCACAAACAGAACAGAAATAGACTCAGATGCAGAGAACATTTTGCTGTTTGCCAGAGGGGAGGGTGGTTGGGGGGCTAGGTGAAAAGGTGAAGGGATTAACAAGTACAAATTTGTAGTTACAAAATAGTTATTGTAATGTTAAATACAGCATAGATGTTATAATCAGCAGTGTTATAAAAGTTATGTATGGTGTTGGATGGGAGCTAGATTTATCATGATGGTCATTTAGTAAGTATCATGTCTAACTTATAACTTAATACCTAATGTATTATATACAATATTGCATGTCAACCGTAATTTAAAATATAAAATATATTTAAAGTCAAAAAAAGAAGAGAAAAAGAAATGGAAATGCTGCAAATATTTGAAAATTAAGATATATACTACTAACCTGACCAGGTAGTAGTGCAGTGGATAAAGTGCGGACCTGGGATGCTGAGGACCAAGATTCAAAACCTCGAGGTCGCTGGTTTAAATGCAGGCTCATTTGGCTTGAGCACAGGATCACCAGCTTGAGCAAGGGGTTACTGGCTCAGCTGAAGCCTCCAGGTCAAAGCATATATGAGAAGCAATCAATGAACAACTAAAGTGCCGCAACTACAAGTTCATGCTTCTCATCTCTCTCCCTTCTTGTCTGTCTCTGTCTCTGTTTCTTTTTATGCTAAAAAAATAAAAATTAAAAATAAATAAGTAAAATGATATACACTACTAAATTATATATAAGTTAAAGAAGTAATTACAATGGGAAGTAAAAAATATTTTAAATAAAAGATAATAATAATAATAAAACTTTGGGGATAAAGCTAGTCATGCTTACTGGGAAATTTTAACCATAAAAGCACACATTGGGCCTGACCAGGCGGTAGCGCAGTGGATAGAGTGTCAGACTGGGATGCGGAAGGACCTAGGTTCGAGATCCCGAGGTTGCCAGCTTGACTGAGCACGGGCTCATCTGGTTTGAGCAAAGCTAACCAGCTTGGACCCAAGGTCGCTGGCTCGAGCAATGGGTTACTCGGTCTGCTGAAGGTCCACGGTCAAGGTACATATGAGAGAGCAATGTGTCGCAACGAAAAACTGGTGATTGATGCTTCTCATCTCCCTTCATTCCTGTCTGTCCGTCCCTATCTATCCCTCTCTCTGACTCTCTCTCTGTCCCTGTAAAAAAACAAAAAAAAAGCACACATTGGGGAGAAAAAGTTTGAAAGTCAACCGTCTAAAAGAGTAGAAACAAATTAACTCAAAGAATTATGAGAAATGAAAATAGAGCATTAAGAGCAGAAATCCCTCATCCTGGGCACATAGCTCAATTGGTTAGAGCAACTTCCCGAAACGCAGAGGTTGCTGGTTTGTTCCTTGGTCAGAGCACATACAGGAACAGACCAATGTTTCTGTCTTTTTCTCTCGCTTTCCTCTATCTCTAAAATCAACAAATAAAAATTTGAAGAGCATAAATCCCTCTAATAAAAACAAATGTACAATTGAGAAAAATCAGCAAAAAACAGAAGCTATTTTTGTAAGAATAAATGCAATTGATGAGATTGATTAAGAAAAAAGATACAAATGCTCTATATAAATAATGAAAACGGACACATTTCTATTGATACTACAACATTACAAAATTTTAAAGAGGATATTAAGAATCCTTAAGCAAATACATTTGACAATATAAATAAAATTTACAAATTTCTTTCAAAAATCTATAGCCTATCAAAATGGAAACTAGAAAAAAAGAGAAAATTTGAATGGTACTATAATTATTAAAGTAATTGCAACTGGGCTTCAAAACCTCCACAATAATATCTCTAGGCCTAGATAGCTTCATGGGTGTACTTTCTTCAAACAGCACAAGAAGATATATCTTCAATCTTACTAAAATGATTATAGATAATAGATAAAGAAGAGACCCTCAGGTTTCAGTTTCCTCATCTGTAAAGTTGCCAGGCAGCTCCCAATCTGATCCATGATTTCATCACAAGCTTCATGTGCTCACTAAGTGGTCTCCTGTCACAAACTGTATTCACACATCATTCATATTATTTGTCACATCACTCTCCCAAAGGGAAGACACTGGCACTTTAGTCGTATCGATACTTCATTCACCGATGGTAACTACATTATAGAACATTATTAGCACCCTAGAATCCCACCTCGTGTCCAAGTCTTCCTCCATCTTAAAAGTTATCTCGACTCCCATCATCATCAACCAGCATTGCCTCTTAGCCAGTAGATGGGTTGGGTTCTCCTCATGAGTGTTTTTTCTGTGCTGGGTCCCTGGAAAAGCTGGGTCAGGGTGTGTGTGTGAACGTAGTTCGTATTCTTGCTCTCAAATCAGTTTCAGGGCTTTCCCTTCTCTTTTTATGAACAATTTAGTACTAAAGCCATTAGGAGAGCTGAGCAGAGTAGGCATCCATGCAATGTTGGTGGAGTGAGGTGGGGGAGACTTCAGTGGCCAAGAGCAGAGCTGGAGCCTGAGCAGGATACGGAGGGTGCCCATGTGGGTAAAGGGGGACCCAGTGTGGACTGTGGGAGTCTGAGGTGGGTGAGATGGACACCTCCTAGCAGAAGGAAAAGGGACAGCAGTTGGAGACTGGTTGTATACAGAAGGACTGACCAAATAAGTAAAAATATTAGGTATAATGAGAAGTGGACTTTTTACTGTAGGAAAAGGCATTTACAAATATGGACAGGGAGAAAACTAGAACAAACGCTGTGGCATTGGATTGAGATGGAGGTGTTGGTGTAAATTCATGGTTGTAGATATATGAATAGATGTAGACATAAACTTCGAAGAGTGTATGTGTGTGTCCTATCTCTGTCCACTGAAAGGGATCCAGGAGGAGCGACACACAAAATTAATAAACATACTTCACACTCAGATCTTGGTTTCTAAATACCACTCCTCAGTAAAAGGAACCAGGCTCTCTGGAGAAATGTGTGTTTCCTGGGGCAGGGCTGGGAAAGTACAAGATGAGCTGGAACATGTTGTGAAACTTGTTGTGCCAGAAAGTATGGAGATGCTCAGTGATTAATGGGACATGACAGAAGGACACAGAACCTGTGTGAGGGGTTCCCACTAGCTGAATCTGGGTCAACTGAGTCTAATATAAATAGAACAAAATTTAAATGCAGTGGAAAAAATAGGAAACACTGTATCCGAACTGATATAAGTAGATAAATGAATAAATATAAAGTTTGATGAGGAATGAGATATTTGTAGTCTCAGAATCCTCCCCTCCTCCCAAATTACTTATTTTCTATAATAGGGGAAATGATGACTTTTCAGTAGAGAAGCCTAGCAAATCTATCTTAATTAAATTACCAAAAGGCACAAAAGGAATGGGTCGTATTTAAACTGTGCATTACTTGGTAAGAACCCAGGATCCTACTATGATATTCCTGTCAAAGATGCATAACATGAACCCAATCAAGAAAAGACATTAGATAAACCCAAATAGAATGGTGTCCTACAAGAGGACTGAGCTGTATTCTTTAAAAGTATCAAGGGCATAAAAATCAAGAGAAAACTGAAGGGCTATTTCAAATTAAAGAAGAGCAAGGAGATATGACAACTAAATGCAGCATGGGACCTTAGATGAGATCATGTTTTATAAAGGACATTGTTGGGACCATGATTGAAGCTTAAATGGCATCCAGGGATTAGATGACATCTGTTCTCCTGTGGCCATGTTAATTCCCTGATTCTAGTGGTTGAATTGTAGTTGGAGAACACCCTTGTTTGCAAGAAATACTAGAGGAAAAAGCCCTTGATATTGTATTTGGAACTTGGCTTTGAGTTTGAGAAATTGTTTCAAAAGAGCAGCAGTAGAATGCTTCCTTTTTCTCTGCACGTGTTCAGCATACATTTATTGACATCTGTTATCTGCTGGGCACCAGGAATGCATGGATAGAGTCTTTGTTGTGTGTAAGGTACTCACCATGTCTGAGCAGGAACTCGTTCTGTCAACATGTGTTTGGTCACAACCAGATCAACTCTGCGAACTGAATAAATTATTCCTGTTCTCAAGGAGTGCAAAGTCTGCCAGTAGGCTCGATTGTTTGACTGGCTGGGCCCCGTGGAGGCTATAAAAGGATTCAGATTTGGAATCAGATGAACTAGACTGCATTTCTAGTTTTATGATTTAACAGCTCTGGAATCTTGAACAAATCAATGAACCGCTCTGAGCCTCTGTTTGCTTGTCTATAAAATTAAGGTTATAATTCCTTCTTCATGGGATTTGTTGTGCGGATTAACAAAATGCATAGAAATCCTTTATAGAATGATATGTAAATGTGTTTGGGTGCTAGTCTTATGTCCTGAATGATGTAGACTGTTGGGTCTAGCTGGGAATTGTACCTGAGCGTACCCTGCCACTCAGCAGTAGGCATAGTATATGACACAATCCCATATTTGCTTATCATAATTGTTGCTTTAGGGGGGAAATGCTTCCCCAGCCAGGGTTATACTCCTAATGTATTTTGGGCCAGAAGCTCTAGGTCTATGGGGTGGGGAGAAAGAATGGAAGCTGCTTGTCTCTGTGTCCTAGCTGCTCTCTAGGAGAGGGGCAGGGTGAAAGGAGGCTGTGCTTCTGGGACCAATGCCCCCTGATACGCAGGGCACAGCAGCACCGGTCCTCACTGAGGTCTTCAGGGTCCAGATAGGTTGTTGGGTATTTTGGGGGCACAACTTACAAATGCTTTGGCCCAACTCTTCATCCAGCCACGGCTGTGGCAAAGGCTCTAGGCTGACTTGGACAGAATTTGCACTTGAATGGGTCTTACAGGGCCTTGCCTGAGGCCTACACCCAGCTCATCTCCCTACCTACCCTGCCTCCCACAAAGGCGACCTGGAATATGGGGCCGTTTAGGCCCGTTGGTTAAGGCCCAGGACCAATCGGTATAGAGACTGATGGACAATATTCCCCATTTGTCCCTTGGGTGGACTGTTTGGAGACATGTCATAAGGTCCCTCTGAAGGTCACAGCAGACTGCGTTCCAGTTACCTTTAGCAGCAGCCAACTCCCCAACACACCCTTTCATTAGGATTTTCTTCTGCCCTGTCTTACTCCTTGTGCATCGCTCCACCTTGCTAAAATCACATTCTCATCCACTTGCATGCAAACTTCTGTCTCAGACTTTGTTTTGCCCCAGGCTAGGACAGAATGAGATCTGTTTGCTCCATGACAATCACTGTGTGTGGGAGGGGCCAGCAGACCCACTCTATCCCTTGCTTTAGCATTGCAGAAATAACAGTGTCTTCAGAACATTCTTTGCCCTCTCCTTTCAAGGCCAAACCTTGTTGGTGAATTGACCTAGCAGTCCCCAATGTCTGCACACTTATTGGCCAGAACAGTCAAAGGTGGCCGCGTTTTAGAGGTTGTTTTAAACCAACCAGCTGTACGAAGTAGGACTATGTACCAGGATTGTTTAACATAATTGCATGTAAATTAGATGTTTTAAATAACCTAACTTAGGGTGACCTCAGATTGCATTAGTCTCCCTAGCTGTCGCTCACTTTAGGCCTCACCTAATGATGCTTGTGAAGGGTAGGACTTCAGTTTCAGAAGTGTGGTGTGTTAGACATGTCACATTTCTTTAGTTACTCTACATCAAAATAAACCCAGCTTGGAGCACCCATCCTGTTAAGATGGTGGCAGATGCCACGTCATCACTGTGGGCAGCACAGCATGGTAGGGAGGAGCCCAGATCCTGGAGCCTGGCTCTTTGGGTTTGAATCTTAGCTCCGCCACTCACGAGCTGATAATGGGCAAGTTGCTTCAGTGCTCTTTATTCATCATGTAAAGTGGGGATAATAATAGCAACTAGATAATCATGATAAATAACTTCTTGATTGGTTTGTGGTGAGAATTAAATGAGGAAGTGCATGTAGAGGGTTTTAGCACAGTGCCTGGTGCTTTAACCCCATTACCTGGGGTGAGGTAGGGTAAGGCCAGACACAGATCAAGAGAGAGATCAGAAAGAGGTTTACAGTTTTGCTTACTCATCACTTCCTGTCAAGAACCCAGGACACCGTGCAGGGCCATTCAGGAAGGCCCTAGGGTTGGTCGTGGGACAGAGAGGGGGGAATTATGGGCAAGTACTTTACTGAGGCTTCTGAAGGAAGGAGCAGGGGAGGCAGGGCAAGTAAGCTCAAGATTGGGTAGTTTGAATAATTTCAGCAGACTCTGGGGTGTAGAGGTTGTCCCTGGCTGTCTAGTGCCTGGCCCTGGGGTAATTAGGGTGAGTGGATATGACCTGTGAAAGCCAGATAAGGAAATGCTTGAGGGTGTGGTTAATTGACTTCTCAGGAAGGAGAACTGGCTGGCTTCTACCCAGGGTCTCAAAGCAGGCTCTAGATAACTTAAAAATTAAAAAAAGACATAACAAATATATTGTGCTTGTGACGTAGAAAGTCTTTAGTAATTGTCAACTCCTATAATAAGGTGACCAATCGTCCTCCTTTAAGGAGGACAGTTCTTCTTTTGTAAGTTTTGTCCTCCCTCAAAAAGTGTTCTTCTACATGTCCTCCTTTTTGATATTGGAAGACTAATCTGTAAATGTACGTATTTGATCGATGCAGAGTTGATTCATTGTGTGTGATGTGACGTCTTTGTATCTGACATGACGATTAGTCAAGGATCAGTACAGTGCGGTGAGACGTAATTATGAGACACATGCGCTCCGCACGGGAGACCTTGAGAGAGCACACTATATACCGAATGCGCAAATGGCTTTGTGTACTTCTTACTGAATCATGACACGGCATATACGACACTGTAGACTCACGATTATTTCTTTCTCAATGAATATTCAATCATAGACAGGTAAGCACAATTCATGTTTTATTCATTCATTATCTATTTAATAATTTCCAAATACATATAATTATATTTACAAGTATTTTCACAAAATTTGAGTTTTAAAGTGAAAATCTAACCTCAAACCATATTTATTAATGACTCATTTTGATTAAATAGTTGCATAAAACAGACTTTTTAAATTAGAAAATGATAAATACACCCAAATATCACTCCAAATTAGTGGTTTTGTTTGATATTTAGTTTTACTAAATGAGTACTTTTTTCTTACAATTATTATTAAAAATTAGTAAACATAATTACAATATAAAATATTACAAATGTTTTATTATGCATTTATCATATTATAGTGTATTATTCTTGCAATGAATAAAATATTTTTTTATTTGCGATATTGTTTTCTTCAACTTCTTTTTGTGCTCCTTTTCATTGTAAATTGGTCACCTTACCTATAAGTAATTGTGATTCAAGGTCAGTGATTGGTCAGTGGTCAGTAAGAAGATTCTCACACCCCTCCTTCCCCTAGGAGTGAATAAGAATCTTAGACACTCACCTAAGGCCACCCACCACTGTAAAAACCTCCTGTAGGGGCTGTCACAAGTTGCCACAATGTAGTGACAACACACAAATCAATGATCTTTCAGTTTTGGAAGGCAGTCATCTGCAATGGGTCTCACTAGGCTGAAATCCAGGAGTCAGCAGGGCTGTGTTCTTTCTGGAGGCTCTAAGACAGGGGTCCCCAAACTATGGCCCGCTGGCCGCATGCAGCCCCCTGAGGTCATTTATCTGGCCCCCGCCGCACTTCCGGAAGGGGCACCTCTTTCATTGGTGGTCAGTGAGAGGAGCACAGGATGTATCCGCATCCATAGTTCCCATTGAAATTCTGGTCAGTTTGTTGATTTAAATTTCCTTGTTCTTTATTTTAAATATTGTATTTGTTCCCGTTTTGTTTTTTTTACTTTAAAATAAGATATGTGCAGTGTGCATAGGGATTTGTTCATAGTTTTTTTATAGTCTGGCCCTCCAACGGTCTGTGGGACAGTGAACTGGCCCCCTGTGTAAAAAGTTTGGGGACCCCTGCTCTAGGATAATCAGCTTTCTTACGTTTGCAGCCTCTAGAGCAGTGGTTCTTAACCTGGGTTCTATCGAACCTAGGGGTTCGATGAGTCGGTCTCAGGGGTTCGGAGAAGCCTCTGCTGCGGAGGCCAGAATAAAGTAATACCGTAATTTGTTGTGAGTTCATGCACTTTGTTGGTTTTGTTCTTTGAGCAAGGTGACGTTCATGCACGGCTCATTTTGTGCACCAGTAAAAAAACATATACCTATATCTTGAGTTTGGAAAAAAAAATCATATTTTATTTATCACTAAAGAAGGGTTCAGTGAATGCGCATATGAAACTGGTGGGTTCGGTACCTCAAAAAAGGTTAAGAACCACTGCTCTAGAGGCCACCTGCATTCTTTGACTCATGGCTTCTTCTTCTATCTTCAAAGCCACCGGCATAGCATCTACAACTCAGTGACTATGACTCTCTTACCTGGGTCTTTCACCTTTAAATCCTATAATTAAGTTGGGCCCACCTGGATAGTCCAGGAATATCTCTCTATCTCAAAGTCCTTAACTTAATCTTGTCTACAAAATTCCCTTTTGCCATGGAAGGTAACACAGTTACAGGATCTGGAGATTAGGACATAGACATCTTTGAAGGGATAGATATTATTCTGCCTACCCAATACTGTCACCACCGATGTCTTCACTATGTAAGTCCACACATTCTCTCAGAGCCTGGTGACCTTTCTGCTTTCATGTCAGGGCTGAGCTTGAGAATCTTCTCAAAGTCTGGAGCCCCCGAACCACCCTGCTGCATCCTGAAATCATTTGCCACTGATGTTCTCCTCCCACCTGTCTCTGCACCTGCAGTTCTCACAGAATTCCATCAGCTTCCTAGCCTTGGGGATCTCTGCCCCCTCTTACAGCCTCCCCTTCCTATTCTCCCTAACTAAGTCAGACAAGAAGCTTCTCTGGCTTTTGGAAAATAATAAACAGGGAGTGAGAAGGGTCTGCTTTTGACTCAGCAGTAGGAATTTTCCCAGAAGTAAGGGAGAACAAGTTAAAATGAAAATTCGTTGAGTTGTCCTTCCAACCCTCACTGGGTTCACTTGTTTAATGTCTGTTTTCTTCACTAGACTTTGCCTGTGAACAGCAGAGGAGTTTGTACCCTTGTCTTAGCACAGAGTAGACACACGAAAAACAAACCTCTGGGTGCCTTGCAACTCAAACAACCTATACTACTTTTTTTCTATGCTGTTATTACTGTTATTATTCTAGAAGGAAAAGCCACCTAACTGCCCCATTATTTTGCCTCTCAGTACTCCAGTTTTCCTCTCTGCGATGGTAGATTACACAGCAGGTCAGAAAACTGAGCTGGGATATTAGGAGAGTTCTCCTGATACCACTTCCCCAGTAATGGAAACCAAATGCTCTGTGTAAAGCATCTTGTATGTAATTTTAAAGGAGCACTGATAAAGCAGTCCTTCTAGCCATCCATCCGTCCATCTACCCATCTGTCCAATACAATTAGTACATTGTATGTGCAGAAGGTCATGGAAGGAAAAGTGATATTCATAGAGTAAGTACTCTGTGCCAGGTACTTTGCTGTGCACTGTATGAACATTTTTACCATAGTCCGGTAAAGCATCACTAATAATAGCTTGCATTTGATTTGCATGGCTTTTATACTACTCAAAGTGCTTTCACATATACCCCCTTATCTGAGTTTTATTAACTGGTTGGGTAAGTATGGAAGATATAATCATTGATATTTCAAACAGAAGGGGGATATTCAAACACAGAGAAGAGGCTACGCAAGTCATGCAATTAGTTGAGTTGAAGGCAGGTAGGTCTCTGAAATCCTGGTCCAGCACCACTTCCCTTCCACCCTCTGCATTCCTAGTGGTTTCACAGATTATACAGTATTTCATGTGCCCGGTTCATCCTTTCTTCTACATAGAAAACTTGACGTCTTTCCTGGCACTGTACATAAACAAATTACCCACAAAATGTATACACCTGCCTGTGCAAAGACCATGACATTTTACTCACGTGCACAGATACACATACACACACCCATGCACATATGGGTGTTAGGGAGCAAGCATTCAAAATGCATCTGAAGCTGCCAGTGGCCCAGAAAGAGCGGCCGAGACACAATGCTCTATGAACATTTGCATGCTTCCACACAGTCCAGGCTTTTTTTTTTTAAAATTTTTATTTTATTCATTTTAGAGAGGAGACACAGAGTGAGAGAGAGAAAGAGAGAGAAAGAGAGAGAAAGAGGGGAGGAGCTGGAAGCTCAACTCCCATATGTGCCTTGACCAGACCAGTGCAGGGTTTTAAACTGGCGACCTCAGTGTTCCCAGGTCGACGCTTTATCCACTGCGCCACCACAGGTCAGACGGTCCAGGCTTTGAATGGAGAGTACTGGCCACTGGGTTGAAGGGTGCCTGAATGGTTAAACATGCCTTGGAAGGTAGAGATAGTGCATTGCATTGCATTGGGAAATGTAGAGGCTTGTCTTATCCAGAGCCATCTGCTTACACTGCAGTGGTAACAGACCTGACGACCCTTCTCCTTTCCCCAGAGGTAACTTGTTTATAGTTTAGTGTGGAGATCTCCCTCCTTTCCTCCTTTCACCTTCCCCAACCCCTCCCTTTCCCTCCCCTTCTTGTTCCAGATGCCTCATATAAGCTACAAGGCTCGTAATTTTAGGGTTCCTCTCTTGTGGTACAAGCCTCACTTGAACAAGCCAGTAAACATCTGGCCCTCATGGCTCTACCTGGAGAGGAAATGAGCCTGGGGAACAGGTGTTGCTGAGATGCTTGGTGAGTAAATAAAAGGTCTCTTTTCTGATCCAGAGATACTGTGTTGGGTAGATAAATATAAACACAGATATAAAAACTTAACAAAAGTTATCTCTTCTAAACCTTTACTGTCTTTTTTTAGAGTTGTTTACACCAATAACGATGACATTATTAATAAAATTAGCCACATTTATTGAGTGCTTGCTATGTTCTAACACAGGAATAAAGGCTGTAATTTGCTCCAGGTCACACATCTGGCTAGTGGTGGAGCCAAAGAATGGGTGCCTTTGCCTAGGTGATGCTGCATTCAGTCAGCTCTGTTCCCGAGAGCAAGGCCGTGATGGGTATTTTGGACAAAGCACCTGTGAGCTGGCTTCTTGTAGGCAGCAGTGCTGAGCACAGATGGAGGAAGTCTACAGAAATAGGAGCTTTCTCTGCGGGACCTGACTCCCTATTAGCTACACTGATAGCCTTTTCCAGTTCTGGCCATGACAGTCTCCTATAACTAGACTAATTACTGCATTAGTCTTCCATTTGCCAAAAGTACAAAGATGCGAAACCTGACAGATGGTCTCCTGTGGCTTCCCTGCTGCTCCATGCCAGTGACAGCTTACCATCCCATTAACAAGAGCCACATGCTGAGCTGGACTCCCAGCGTTGGCCCATGGAGGGACCTCAGAGTGGTCTTGAGGTGGGTGGGGTGTGACAGGAAGAGAGGAGAGTGAATGGGCACCCTGCCCCCATTCACTGTTCTCCCTTCCTCCACCACCTCCTCCTCCTAACAATATGGTTGAAACACTCCATGACCACAGTCAGCAGGCACGTACTAAGCCCTGGCCCTGGACTCAGCATTTAGTGCTTCCAGCAGGAACAGGGATCACTCGGGCCCTTACAGTTTCCCCGGCCATGCCTCCCTCTGTCTGCCTTCTCCCTTCCTCCTCACCTCCCCAGATGGTCCAGAGCCCGCTCAGGTCTCAGCACCTCTGGAAGCTCTCCCTTTTCCAAATTCCGTAACAATTCCCCTCTGCACAGATGCAGTCCCACTGTTCGATAATTGCAGTATGTACTGAGGGCTGGTCAGAGTTGTGGTAGGTGCTGGTGATGGGGTTCAGGGCAGGCTCAGCCCTGCCCCCTGATGTCTGTGACCCAGCAGGGAAGACAGACGAAGCACGGAATTGCAAGTACGGTGAGTGTGAAGATAAGGGAGGTGAAGGCTGCTTGGGTGCAGAGAACAAACGAACTTATTCAAATCGAAAGATTTGAAAAAAGTCTGCCGGAATATGAATTTCTTTATTCTGTAGTCATCTTGCAAATGGAAGACTTGTCTCCTCTGTAAACTGCATATGCTTCAAGACTAATAGTCACACCTGATTTACCCTTTTTGTTGTTCCCTGAGAAATCACCTGACAACACTGGCTAGTTTGAATGGGACCAATGTGACAGCGTCTACAAGGAACCTCCCCCACTACCCTTGGCTGACCTGTCCAGTGTATGTTCTCATGGCTGCACCAAAAGCAGAATTAGGAGACTCCTGGGGCTTCATGAAGAAGAAAACATGTTTCTTTACATTTACTGCTCTGGCTACCTTGCCTGCCTGTCAGCCCAGTGCCCTTTCATTGAGCGGCCAGGCATTGGCCTAGAAGGAGTCCCAGCCCCGAAAAAGCAACAGGGGTCCCGGCACAGACAGGCCTGCGGGAGGCTCACTACACAGGAAAATGCCCAGAGCATGAAACCAACAGCGCAAGCTGGAGGCAGAAAGCTGACTTTCCTCCTGATAAAGTTCACAATGAGTCACTTTAATAAAATTAATTTCATTCAATGTCTATAAAAATTATACTCTGTGCAAGGAAGTGTGTAGGCACAGGGACGGAGCACAGGTGACTGGGACAGGTCACAGGTAGCTTGGACAGGACATGGTGGCTGAGATGGGGCACAGGTGGCTGGGATGAGTCGGGGATTAGTTCACTCAGAGACACAGATAATGACAGCGTCCTGTTAGGGGATGGTCCCAGGAGCTGGATGCCCAGGGCTCCACATCTGTTAGCTTTCCCCTTACCACAATCTCCTAGGTAAGGTATTAGCAGTGCCTCTTCTAGGATGAGGAAACTGAGGCTTTGAGATCTTCACTTGCCTGAAGTCATAGCAGGTTAGTTGCAGAACCAGAGCCTGAAGCCTGCTTCTTTATTTAGCTCCAAGGTCTCTATATTTTTTTTCACTACAGCATGCTGGACACAAATCAAAATGGACCTTTTCACTTTACAAAGTAAATTGTGATACACAAGAGGTACCACTTGTACCACAGGGGAACCCAGAGGGGGCAGAGGGCTTCTAAACAGAGGGTTAGGAAAGGTCTCATGTGAAGGTAGCAATCTTTAGCTATTAATTTTTATTATTTTTATTATAGTTTTGGACCCAGTAGGATTCTTAAAGATTAACTAGTCCAACATTTTCTGTGTGAGCTCTGCAAAGAAAGATATTGCTTTAAAATTTGCGCGTGCGTGTGTGTCTGTGTATTTGGTTTTAAAACTTCGGGAAAGCTTGAACACTATACCCCCCTTTTGATGGCTCACAATGCCCAATAGCAAATTAAAGTGTCTGAGAAATCCTGTGGTAAGGAAATCTGTTAAATCCAGGGTTTTCTGAACATATTGAACCATGCCACCCTCTTTTTAAAACCCTATGAGCATCCCAAGGAATTCTTTGTTTTCCTAGTTTTTTTAATTGAGATATAATTGATATATGAAGATGAACAACATAATAATTTGATATTTGTATATATTACAAAGTGATCACCATATAAATCATATATGTATCACATTTTCCTTATCCATTCATTCATGATGGGCACTTGGGTTGCTTCATGTCTTGGCTACTATGAATAATGTTGCAATAAAGAAGGGAGTGCATATATCTTTTTGAATTAGTGTTTTCATTTCCTTTGGATAAATACCCAGAAATGAAATTGCTGGATCATGTGGTAGTTCTATTTTTAATTTTTTGAAGAACCTCTCTACTGTTTTCCACATTGGCTGCACCAATTTACATTCTCACAAACAGTGCACAAGAGTTCCGCTATCTTCACATTTTGGCAACACTTGTTATATCTCTTTTTTTATGATAGCCATAAACAGGTGTGAGGTGATAGCTCATTTTGTTTTTAATTTGCACTTCCCTAATGATTACTGTTGTTGAGTACCCTTTTATGCACCAGGAATTTTTGTTCCTGAGAATAGTACAGCAATCCCATTCCATCATTTTCTGGGAGAGAAAAGCAGATCAAAGATAGCCAGTGCTGAGCCTAGATCCCACGAGACAGGGGTCAGGGTAGGGCTGGCACTGAGCGGAATGGGTGGATGATGACAGCCACAGGGATTTATGTGAGTCAGTCCACGAAGGCAGGGTAGTGGTCCTGTGGTCTGCAGAAAGGTGATTAACTGGGTTGGCCCCAGTACAAAGTGCCTGAGAAGCTAGGAAGTGGTGCAACTCACGGGAGGGATATTATAGGGAGTCACTGAAATTTTGTAGCATGAAACAGGTGTGATGGGACCTGTGTCTCAGAAAACCTCCAGTGAAAATGTATGTGGGTTAGAATGAGAGAGGAGACCCTGGGGACAGGGAGATGAGGGCAGGGAAAAGGTAAAGAAGAGCACTAAGATTATTACAGTTTCTCCCATTGCACAAAGGAGACCAAGGTGAGGAGAAGTTACCTAGCACAGTGTCACATAGGCAGTCTCAAGTAGAGGCAACAAGTTGTTATGCAAATGATGATTAATTCATTTTAAGTCATAATAATTTGTTACATTTTTGTTTTTAAAAGCTTTATTGTTATAGGTGTGATATATAAGTCACATACTATACAAATCACTCATTTAAAGGATACAGTGTAATGGCTTTTAATCTAGTCACCGATAAGTGCATTGATCACACCAAAAAGAAACCCTGTACCGTTACCTACATTTCTCTATCTCCCCATACCCTTCAGCCTGAGGCAACCACGAATCTACTTTCTATTTCTATAGATTTCCTTATCTGGGGCATTTCATATGAATGCAGTCATATAATCTGTTGTCCTTTGTGAGTGGATTCATTCACTTAGCATGTTTTCAAGTAAATTCATCTTAGGCATGAGTCAGTTTTTCATTCTCTTTTATGCCCAAATAATATTTCATTGCAGAGTGAAACTACGTTTTATTTATTCATTCATTAGTTGATGGACATTTGGCTTATTTCCACCTTTTGGCTATTATAAATAATGTTGATATAAATATTCGTGTAGAGCTTAATTTTTGTGAGAACAAATGTTTTCATGTCCTTGGGTATATACCTAGAAGTGGAATTGCTGGGTCGTGTCATAACTGTGTTTAACATTTTGCCAAACTGTCAGACTGTTTATCAAATTGGCTGTACTTCTTTACACTCCCACTAGCAGTGTATAAGTTTTGATTTCTCCACATCCTCTTCAACACCTGCTATTGTTTGTCTTTTTATTTTAACCATCATATTGGATATAAAGTAGTATCTCATGTTTGGATGTACATTCTCTTAATGACTAATGATGTTGAACATGTTTTTATCTACTTATTTGTATTTTTATCTTGGAGAAATGTTTATTCAGATCCATTTCCCATTTTTATATTTGGTTATTTATTTTTTAGTATTGATCTGTATTAATTATAAATTCTACACATAAATCCTTTCAGAGATATATGATTTATAAGTATTTCCTTCCATTCTATAGATGACCTTTTCTCTTTCTTTCTTTTTTTTTTTGTCTTTTTTCATTCTTGATGGTGTACTCTGAAAGTTTTTAATTTTGATGAAGTCCAATTTATCTATTTTTTCTCTTGCTGCTTGTGCTTTTGGTGTTGTATGTAAGAAATATGTATTACTCAAAAGTCACAAAAAGAAGTCTAATTTCATTCTTTTGCATATAAATACCCAGCATCATCAGTTGGAAAACTATTTCCCCCATTAAATTATCTTGACACCTTTGTTGAAAATTGACCGTAAGTGTAAAGGTTTGTTTCTGGACTCACAATTCTACTTATCAATCTATTTAAGTCTATCCTCATGTCCTTATGCTTGGACCACACTGTCTTGATCACTGTAGCTTTATAATAAATTTGAAATCAGGAAGTGTGAGTTTTCCAACTTTCTTTTTGATTAAGATTGTCTCAGCCATTCTGGATCCCCTACATTTCTATATGAAGTTTAGAACCAGATTGTTCATTTCTGTAAATTCCAGTGGGGATTCTGATAGGGTTTGTGATGAATTTACAAATTACTTAGGAGATTATTGCCATTTTAATAATATTAAGTCTTTTGATCTATGAATATGAATGTCTTTTCATACCTCCTTCCTTTTTATTGCCAAATAATATTTCATTGTATGGCTATAGCATTTTATTTATTCATTTGGATATTTGGGTTGTTTTCACTTTTTAGCTATTATGAATAATATTGCTATGAATGTTCATGGAAATGTTGTGTGCATATATGTTTTTAGTTCTCTTGGGTATGTATTTAGGATAGAATTGCTGGGACATGTGGTAACCATGTTTAACATTTTGAGGATATGCCAGACTATTTTCTAAAGTGGCTGCACTATCTTACATTCATCATTTATATCCTCAGCAGGGTACAAAAGCTCCAGTTTCTCTATACCCTAGCTAACATTTGTTATCACCTGTATCAGCCATCTTAGTGGGGGTCAGTGGGCATCTCATTGTGGTTTTGATTTGTGGCTAGTAATGTTGAACATCTTTTCATGTGTTTGCTGGTTATCCTCTTCACTTACTTCAAAGGCTCTGGGCAGTGACGAGCCCAGAGCAACCCATGGTGGTTGAATGGCCATGCCTAGCATGAGGCCTGAGCGTCCACACACAATGAGCAATGCTTACCACCTCTCTGTGCCATCAGCTGCCCAGAGCACAGGAGGATGGTATGACATGCCCTCAGCAACTTCTTGCAGCCATGGGGTAGCCAGTAGTTCCAGCATGGTGGGTGGAGGTTTTGAAATAAGAAGTGGCTCACTTTGAGTCCAAGTATTTGCCGTTTCCTTCAGTCTAGGTCAGTTGACACACAGATATTTGAAACCTCGATGAAGACAAACAAGTGACAAAATGGTGCCATTCTGAGAGATTCTGGCAGGAGCAATCAGTCTGTCTGATCTGGGTTCTGGCAGGAAACGAGCAGGAGAAGTCCTCAGGACTGATACTGCCTCCTGAGTGTCAGGGAGGCACAGGAAGGAGATATTGGATGCCCACCTATTTGCTAGACCTCGTGGGGTGGAGTGGGGGCAGGGGCTCTGCTAACAAAGAGGCCCTGCTCCTCTCTCAGGGCCCCACACTGAGGCTACACAGAGAACATGCCTGGCTTTAAGTCCTTGGATATCAGTCGCCACTGCATTCCAGCCAAGACCAGCTGTGGGAGAAAGTATAGATTCAAAATCTACCTGTTCCCATCTCTGCCTGAGAATCTGGTGAGGCCCAGAGGGAAGCTATGGGCTTGGTTTGCTAGGATTGCCCACAAGCTCAATGTTCCATGGTTTGCATGCTCTTAAATATTTATCATAAAAAGAAAGTGAGTGTCCACAGAAATAAGGTAGCAGTACACCAAACTCCACCCTGCTGAAGACTGGGTTTCTAACCGGCCCTCAGGAACATGGTGGGCACTCAGCGGAGAGAGAACAGGGGTGAAAGGCTTGTTATGTTATGGAATATTTAAAACAATACTTTATTTGGAGAGAAAGAAAACATAGGAAGATGTAATAACTACTTAAAATTGCTTAAGCAAAGCTGTTAAATGGAAAAGAAACCAGCATTTGAATGTGCGACTCTAGGAAGCAGAACTAGGTAAAACCCACTGGTAGAAGTTACACTGACATAGTTTAAACTCATTCTAAGTAAGAACTTTAATGATAGAATAACCTGAAAATGAAACTGACTGTCTTGTAAAATAATGAGTTCCCTGACACAAGAGGTACTCAAGTAGAGCCTGGGCAGTTGTTGATAGAGAATACATAAAGGGCATTCATTGAAAGAGAGCCTAATGGAGTCTCAAAAAACTTCCAACTAAAATTCTCTGTATCCATTTAGGTTGAGCCATATGAAATTGCCACTATTCTTCTCTCTGGCCACTTATACCTCTTTAATACAAGAACACTCCAGACAATTCCTGATCATCTGCACCAAAAAAGAACCATAATAATACATAACATTCATATTAATAGCACATTGCCAAATCAACTGGATTTGATCTTACAATGTTTGGTTTGGGGGCATCTCATGGTAATTTGAAGACTTTTCTTACCCCATTGGAGCCCGTGCTATATACTGATGTTAAAAGAGAACATTAGTAGCAAGAGCTTCTGGCATTTCTGACAACCACCCCACCTAGCTCAGTGTCTGAGATGGATCTGTACTGGGCTGAATTAGGAGCTAAGGGTAGTATCATTGTTTTGGAGAAGTCTGTGCTAAGGAGCCATTGGGAAGGTGGAGCTGGATTACATCGGAGGCTGCCCTAGAAGTAAGTATTGACAGATTGGAATCTTTGGGATTCTTCAAACCCTGGTGGAGCAGGGGCAGGGAAGGGAGACATAGCTTGAAATCCTTCTCAAAACGTTGTCCTAGAACTGGTTCAGGCTCCATTCATGCACAGCAAATAGTCCTTTTGCACACCTCCCAGTGCAAAGGTCCACTAAATGAGCGGATAGAGTAGAAAGGAGAAAAGCAGGATGCATACACATGCGCGTGCTCACACACACATACACAGCTTTGTATCGTTGGTGATTTTTGAAACTGAAATGAACTTGATCCGTAAAAACAACAGAAACTCAGACTTTAAAAGCAGCATATCAACATAAGAAAACAGGTTTTAAATTGAAAGAGCACATTTCCTTCATCCCTGTCCAGCGCTGCTGCTGTCTTTGGCATTGCACAGGGCATCTAAATGATGTCATGGGTAAGAGAGTTGGCTCTGGAATCAGACTTCCTGAGCTCCAACCCTGCCTCTATCACTTACTGGTTGTGTGACCTATGGCAAGTTACTTTCCCTCTCTGTGCCTCAGTTCTCACATCCATAAAAAAAGATGAGGATGATAATAGTATCTGCCTCATGAAGTATTATGAAATTTAAATGTAAAGTACTTAGAATGATGCCAATCATATAGTAACCATTCAATACTCAATTTCTAACTAAATGAAATTCTCAATTTCTTATTATTATATGATATTGTAACAGCTAATCTTCTCACAATGGGAAATCAAATCCTAGGTACTTTAGAGGAACAGATGGGGTAGTGAAGGTGGGTTTTTTTCTGATAGTTTCTATAAGAAAATGTAGAGTTGAGGTATATGGTCAAAGCTATAGTTTTCAACACTTGCTGCTCATTAGAATCAACTGGGGAGCTTTTTAGACAAAGACTGGCTATATCCAGGCCAATTAAATAGTAACATTTGGGAGTGAAGCCCAAGTCACCATATTTTTCATATTTTCTTGAGTCATTCTAATGTGTGGTCAGGGCTGTGATTTGCTGGGTCAGATTCTTGCAACTTGAAGTGTGGCTCTGGGCTCAGCACCACTGACATCCCCAGGAGTGTCAGAATCTCAGAATCACTGGTCCTGCCTTGCCTCAGACAGACTGAGTCAGAAGCTGTATTTTAACAAAATCCCCCGGTAGTTGATACACACATTGATGTTTGAGGAGCCCCGGAACAGGTGACTTCTAAGTTTCATTTCTTGCTCTGAAATAGGTGTTCAATAAATGCTAACTGAAATAATGGCAGTTACTTTATGTCCCTGAAAAATCCCAGGCAATAAGACTTTTGGAACATGGACCAGCGGGGATGCCATTAGAGCCAAAACCTGGTTTTTCTGCAGGCATGGAAACCTTGACACAGCACACCTGTGCTTACAGGCCAAGGGTAATTAATTAGCAGGGTGCCCTTGGCACTGAAGCTTCTGGTGCCAATGGCAAGGGATGATGGGAAGTGACATAGATCGATAGAGACAGAGAGTAAAAGAGATAAGATAACTTCATTTTCCTGAGGTCTCAGTGAACTTTGGTTTGACAGAGTTTAGTGCGGTAGATGGCTCGTGTGAGTCATTCACACTTGGCAGCCTCCAGGGAGGTGTGCTCACCATCACAGAGGGATCCTGGGCTCCAGTTTACTATTTCTTTTTTCCCTACTGTCTCTTTCCCTTTCTTAGCCATTTAGAGCTCAGCTTTGTACTCCTGAAAATCCCGATTGTTTTTGTCCTCCCGCTTCACCCTCTGTATCCACCTCATGTTAACCAAAGTTTCCTAAGCAGCACCTTTATGTGCTGGGGAGGGAGGTGCTGTTCTGTGTGGTGAGACAGCAAGAACCCAGGAATGGCCACCATACTAAAAAGCATCAAGAATTCGATGCTAAGTCGACATATCTTCTTCATTATGCAAATAGAAACCTGGTGACAAGTACAATAAACAAAAGATTAGTAGGCTTCCAAAATTTGAGAGTGGAGAACAAAACCATGTTCCTTTGAAAGGATTTAGCACTCCACATATTTTTTTAAATTGCGATGAAATATAAATAACATAAAACGCACCATCTTAACCAAACAGTTCTGTGGCACTAGACACATTCACACTGTGTGCAACCAACCCTACCATCCATGTCCAAAAATTTTTCATCTTCCCAAACTGAAACTCTATCCTCATTAAACACTAACTCTTCATTTCTGGAAACCTCTATTCTACTGAATTTGACTATTTTGGGGACCACATAAGTGGAATCAAACAGTATTTGTCCTTTTGTGACTGGCTTATTTCACTGAGCATAATGTCTTCAAGGTTCATCCATACTGTAGCATGTGACAAGATTTTTTTTCCTTATTTTTACTCAGTATCATGCCACTCTGAGAGACAATAAATAATCCTTGATCTAGGCAAGGTCATTCTGTGCTGTGGGGCGAGGACATAGGGAGACATACAACTAGTTTTGGCTTGGTCAGCAAAGGCAATCAATACAAGACAAAGGATCCTGGAGAAGAGATCAGAGCCTCCATCTATGAATGGAAAAGACCGAGGGGGAAATGGGAGAAGCTGATAAATGGGAGGAATGAACCAAAGACCCAGAAGTGGTCATGAATCTGGGGCTCATGAAGCTGGGGGTGTGTATGTGTGCGAGAGGAAAAATTCTTCTGCTGCTAGCTTAGCTTCCTAAATTTCACCTCCTCGTGTGTCAAGCGTGTAGGGCTCCCTCTGGGTAGCACCATTTGTTCTAGAGCAGTGGTTCTTAACCTTTTTTGAGGTACCGAACCCACCAGTTTCATATGCGCATTCACCGAACCTTTCTTTAGTGATAAATAAAATATTATTTCTTTTTCCAAATTCAAGATATAGGTATATGTTTTTTTACTGGTGCACAAAATGAGCCGTGCATGAACGTCACCTTGCTCAAAGAACAAAACTAACAAAGTGCATGAACTCACAACAAATTACGGTATTACTTTATTCTGGCCTCCGCAGCAGAGGCTCCTCCAAACCCCTGAGACCAACTCATCGAACCCCTAGGGTTCGATAGAAGCCAGGTTAAGAACCACTGTTCTAGAGCACTGATTTGGAAAATATCATCCATCACCTCGGGCTATTCTTAGTCTCTTGTAGGCTGTTGTCAGTATGTTTGCAGGCTGGGTCTGTTGCTGACTTCACTTGACTCCGTTCCTCCTCTCTCCCTTTCCATCCTCCAGGTCCCTGCTCCCTGGGGAATCCAAGGCAGGACCCAGGACACAGTCCTCAGGGAGCTCACATCTCAGGAAGGAGCAAACCCGGAAAGTTTGCCTCTTTTGTTCAGAGTCTCAGAGTAAGATGTCACCTGGAAAGAACTTTACCAGTGAACATGCCCTCATTTTACTTTGAGGACACTGGGGCCCAGGAGGGTTGGGTGACTTAAGACAAGAAGAGTTCAGGTCTCTGCTGTTTTTCCAAGCCTCACTTCCTTCTTTTAGTTGTGAGCACTTCAGCGACAGTGAATTCTCCTCTCCATCCTTCACAGCCTTCAGGCCCTCCAGTTGACTTGCTACCTCTGCCCATGCCTTGGGGACCGAAGACTGGAAAACCCATTTCTGCCTGACCAGGTGGTGGCACATTGGATAGAGCGTCGGACTGGGATGCCGAGGACCCAGGTTCGATACCCCGAGGTCGCCAGCTTGAGCGCGGGCCCATCTGGCTTGAGCAAAAGCTTGCCAGCTTGGACCCGAGGTCACTGGCTCAAGCAAGGGGTTACTCGGTCTGCTGAAGGCCTGTGGTCAAGGTACTTATCAGAAAACAACCAATGAACAACTAAAGTATCGCAACAAAAAACTGATGATTGATGCTTCTCATCTCTCTCCGTTCCTGTCTGTCTATCCCTCTCTTTGACTCTCTCTCTGTCCTTGTAAAAAAAAAAAAAAAGAAAACCCATTTCAGAGGCAGCCCTTGAAGTCCCACACCCATCATTTCTTAGTAGCCCCACACTCTTCTGACTGCACATTCTCCTTTACCCTCTTGGACCTTCTTCTTTCTGTTGTGATTGCTTCCTTTTTCAACCCTAGCTGCTCTGAGGCCTCGGGCAAACCATCTACCTTGTAAAATCCCAACAAGAATAAAAAACGAGCCAACAAATTGAATGTTGCCATATAGAACTCGAAATACCTTTTCTAGGTATTTCCAGCTCCCGCCCCTGCCCCACACCCCTCTTTCCGCACCTTTGTTTCCAGGGCCTCCTCAACCACTCTCTTGTTTCCATGAAATGACTGAAATGCCCTAAAAGGGACAGCTCAAGATTTGTAATTACTACTATATTGATTCAGGCAAGTTCTCACCTTAGGAATTTTGGATTGATGGGGCAAAATTTTTGAAAGTTCCAACACATCTCCTTTAATCTCATTAGTGCAAATTCAACTGACAGGCACTGAAGCAACCCTGGGGGGCGGGGGCCTGGACAGGCAGACATTTACATGGGGCAATTTCCTCCGCACCTGGAGCTGAGAAATCACAGTTGTCATCCCTTGCTTTGAAAGACAGGAAGATTGGTGATAAAGTCAGAGCTACATTCGGAGAAAGGACACATTCCATTCCCTCCCAGGGAAGGAGGCTCTGCGGATGGAAACTGCCAGGAGAGGATGGGAGCCCAGGAAAAAGCAGAGAGGGGGAGGCATCTCAAATGGCTCACACCTCTCACAAAAGAGAGTAGGGATTAAAGCCATCAAAACAAATCAAGCTGCCCCTCCTCTTTGTTTCCCTAACGCTTCCTTTGAAAGCACTGGCCACATCTGCCTTCCTCATCAGCAGACATCACTTAGTCTTCTAAGTCTTTGCCTGTCCTCTTCAGCGTCAGCCCAACATTGTACTTCATGGCTTGATGCTAAAATAAAACAAAATGGAGTGAAAAACATACAACTATCCTCACCATGACTTTTTTTTAAAGAAGTATTTTAATAGTAAGTCAACAGGTATAGCTCTTTACAGAGCTCACAATTTCCTTGTTTTAACATGACCCCAGGAAATAAAGACCTAATATTGCCTTTGGAGAACTGATAACTGTGTTTCCATTTTCAATTCCAACCACTGTCTCTGATGGCTTCCCTCCTCTAAAATATGCCCCTTGATCCATCTCCACTAACCAGATGTTCTTCCCTTCTCCCCCCTGCAGCCTCAGGTACGTCCTCTGTCTGCTCCTCTTGCTCATTCTTGAACCTTCTTCTTCAGAAGCCTCCCTTCCTGTGCGGGCGAAGGGTCACCCTTCCTTGTGCGGGCGAAGGGCCACCCCTCCTCTGTACCTTTGTACAATTACAGCATGCCCCCCCACCCCAAATCTGTGGTCTTGCTTTCTCTGTTTCAGTTCCCTGCAGTCAACTGTGATCTGAAAATATCCAGAAAATAAACAGAAAATTCTAGAAATAAACAACTCATAAGTTTTCAATTTCACACCATTCTGAGCAGCGTGATGAAATCCTGTGCTGTCCTGGTCCATCCCACCCCCATGGGAATCATCCCTCTGACCAGCTCTCCGCACTCTAGACTCTCTTACCCTTTAGTCACTTAGCGTGTTGTCAGAGGTCAGAGAAACCTAATGCTACATCACTATGCCCGTCACTCACCTCACTCTATTTCATCATGTTGGTTTCTTGTCAGCTCACATCATCACAGGAAGAAAGGTGAGTACAGCACAGTAAGATATTTTGAGAGAAAGAGGACAACATTCATATAACTTTTTTTTAAAGTCTTTTTATTTTTTATTTTTTTATTTATTCATTTTAGAGAGGAGACACAGAGGGGGGGGGGGAGGAGCTAGAAGCATCAACTCCCATATGTGCCTTGACCAGACCAGTGCAGGGTTTTGAACTGGCGACCTCAGTGTTCCCAGGTCGACGCTTTATCCACTGCGCCACCATAGGTCAGGCTTCATATAACTTTTATTACAGTGTATTTTTATAATTGTTCTATTCTACTTTTGGTTATTTGTTTTTAATCTCCCGCTGTGCCTAATTTGTAAATTAAACTTTATCCTAAGTACTAAAGTATGTATGAGAAGATATATAGTATATACAGGGTTCAGTTCTGTTGGCAGATTCGGGCATCCATTGGTTATCCTGGCACATTCATGCTGTGGATAAGGGAGGACCACAGTGATCTTATCGCACTGTAATTTGTTACATTTACACATCTGCTGCTCTCCCTCTGCAAACTCCTTGAGGGCAGAAGTGGTGCTAACCCATGCCCCTGGTCCTGAGCCTCTTCAGAGAGCCCCTCCCCAGCAGAGGTGCTCAGCAACTGGCAGAGGAGGGAATGACTGACACGTGGGCCCCTTAATTCACAGACCGGGTACCCAGGACAGGATGGCATTACAAAGACTATACAGCAACATGGAAAACAAGGTCCTTGCCCTTGGGGAGTTTGCTTTCAGGGAATTGGGTAAATCAAACAGACTTAAATGAGACAGTATAAACCATTTGGAACCAGAGTGACTCAGACTATGGGTACAATAGCTGAGAGAACTTTAAGTGTAGGGGAAGTCATCTCAGGGTGGGGCCTCCCAGAGGTGGTTTCATGGAAGAGTTGAGCTTTAATCTGGGCCTTGAAAGAAGTATAGAATTCAAATTGGCAGAGGAGAGCAAGGATAATCAAGGCAGAGTAAATGGTAGGGGTGAAGGCCTGAAGGAACTATGCAGTGGCAAAAACAAACAACAAGACCCAACCTGGGCGATGGGGTGAGGGCACAGCAATGAGAACTGAGGAACCTGGGTGGGGTGGGGATGGGGACAAACAATACAGTGTCCAGCAGGTGCGCTGTAGAATCATGCACCAGTAACCCATATACATTGTTAACCGGTGTCACCCCCACTAAATTCCATAAAAAGGAAAGGGGGGAGAACTGAGGAACCAACCCGGGAGTTCTGAGAGGGAAGCAGGTGAGTGGGAAAACTTGGCCTGGCCAACAGGGGGACCTATATGCTAAGCAGAGTTCATAGAATTTTATTGCAGAAATTTTTTTTAAATTTTTATTGGAAATATTAGACACTAACCTAACCCATTCTATTTTACAGATGAGAAAACCAAGGCAGAGAGAGGAGCATGCCTTTACCAAGGCAGTAGAAACAGCAGCATCAGCAGTAAAAACTGATGCAACGGCTGACTTTTACAGAGCTTTTAACAGCATGTTGAGCATTGCTCTGAGCACTTTCTATGCATATCACTTTTAATCCTCACAACAACCCTATAAGGTAAGTACATCATTTATCCCTGCTTTGCAGACCTGGAAGCTGAGAAGTTAAGTTCATAAGGTCACATGGACAAGTGACAGACTCAGCACTCTACAATGGATCTCACAGGGTGCTAGTGCTAGTATAAAGAACATGGGATTTGGAGTCAAAGGACATGCATTTAAAGGCTCCACCCTAGTAGTCATGTGACCTCAGGCAAGTTACCTAACCTTGCTGATCCTCTGTTTCCTCATTGGTACAAAGAGCATAATAATTCCTCCCTCACAAGATTTCTGTGGGGATTAAATAAGATTATATGTGTCAAGTTCTTGGCACGTAGTATATGCTCAGTAAACATTGGTTCCTTCCCCATCTCCTTCCTTCCAGGAGCCTTGACACTACCTCTATGGTCCTATGACTGCAACTCCTCTCCCCACCTGCATGTCTCTCCACTTCCTCTCTGGACACTGGTCTTTCAGACTTTGATGTCCTGCCCTGGCAGTTACTGTGGTTTGGGCCTGGGGGCCAGGGGTGGAAGAATCTGGCTTTCCTGATAGATTGGCACTGTTCTCATTTGGCTCTGGTAATGTTAGCAGCATGGGTGGCAGGACAGATCTGCTCCCCTGCTTGGGGTGAGGTTCAGGAAGTCTCACCATAAACCAGGGGAAAGGTACAACCTAAACTTCCCCAACCCTTTCAAGGAATGACCTCTTCCTGGTCCAAGTCCTTGGCATCCTGGGTTTCCTGAGCTCCTTTCCTCTCCACGCTCTTTACTCAAACTATCTCACACGCTAAGTTGTGCTGCTTAGTTGTTCAATAGGAGGCCTCCAAAGGCACTGGTTGGTAGGGTCAAGCATTTGTAACAAGAATTTTGCTCAAACCAGTTTGCTTGAGATGGAGAGATAAGATGCATATTTTCATTCCAGACTAAGAAATGGGCTAGGATGAACATTCATTTCTCCTTGTAAACTTTCAGTGTTTGGATAATTTTACAGCTTCTTGGCCTCTTGGTTGGAAACTACCATCTTCTACCCTCTTATGCGTCAGCAAGTTTGAGCACATTTGGAAATTAGTGTTTGAGGCTATTGCAGTGAATTATTGAAGAAAGACTTCAGCGGGTGAAACCTAACAGTTCAGAATTACCTGCTGTGTGCACTGCTCTGAGCGAGTGCTTCATGTATGTCACCTTGCTTAATCTTTCCAACAGCCTCCTGTAGCCAACGTGCCTAGCCAGCCAGTCCTGGGTTTTAATCACAATCTCACACTCTAATTGTGAAACTCAGCCATACTTTTCACATTGAAAAGCAGAAATAATAGCACCGATCTCATAGAGGAGTTTCAGAGGTTAAAAGATTGTCAAGCCTGACCGGTGGTAGCACAACAGAGCATTGACCCAGAATGCTGAGGTCTTTTCTCCAAACGCCAAGGTCGCCAACTTGAGCACAGGGTTGTGGACATGATCCCAAGGTTGCTGGCTTGAGCAAGGGGTTGCTGGCTCAACCAGGTCGCTAGTCTGATCCCTGGTCAAGGCATGTATGAGAAACAATCAACGCACAACTAAGTGGAGCAACAAGTTGATGCTTCCCTCTCTCTCATAAAAAAAACCACACACGCGAAAACCAATTAATTAATTAAAATAAAGACAAACAACCAAAAATCTCTTTTTAAGAGAGAGAGAGAGAGAGAACACGGCCCCCTTCTGGCTTGGGGCCAGTGATTCAGGATTGGCTCGCACTATGAGCAGGGGAGTCAGAGAGGTCTGTAGGCTAAGGCTCAGCTAGAAAGCTTGGCAAGTGTTCGATTTTGTCTTGTTGCATCTCATCAAGTTTCATTCTGTTGAAAGTAAGAAGGAGAAGTTTGGTTGTCTCTGGAGTGTTTTGGAAAGTGTGAGAGGGCTCTGGAGGGTAAGTCAGCTGGCCTATGGTTATCTTGTCCAGGACATGGGCCCTCAGTTTCCACATCTGTGAAAGGACATGGCTGGACTCAGTGATCTTGAAAGTTCCTTCCCGCTCTGCAAAGAACCTGGCATTCTAAAACATAAACTCATTTATATAACCTTAACAGTCCCATTCCAGCGTTTCAAATGTGACAGGCAGCTTAAGAGGTAGAAGAAAAATACCTCTTAAACAATTTCAAACAAAACAAAGCAAGCTACAGGCACTGCCTCTGGATTGGATACGTTTTCCATTTATTACCCTGTTCACCTGCACATGGAACAAAAACAAGAATTTTTTTTTTTTTTTAATAACACACACATTGTCTTTCTACCTGGCTTTTCATGTGGGCCTTTTGCCAGCAAACTGGATAAGATCTTTCAGGAAATTTCATAATGTCACATACTTATGCAAATTGGCAAAGTGTTTATAGCAACAGGCACCACAACAGCACCCTGAGGTTTCAGTTAGTGAAAGCAGCCAGGCAGCCTAAGTAGTTTTGAGTGCTGTGAGCACAGGAGGACAGCTCTGTAGCGAGGAGGGTGCGGTGAGATCTGTCAAAAAGACAGATTTTAGAGTGCTCCAGGCTTCAACATGGCTGCTTTCTGGTCAACCATACGTACTGGTTAAAACCACTCCATCATTTGAGTCTGGGTTTTCTATCTGACCAGTGAGAAGGTGTGGCTTTCCCATTCCATGGCTCCCAGGTTGGCTAGGAGCCGTGAATTGGGATGGCTGTCCACTGATTCAATTCCATCTTCTATCATATAGACTCTACAGTGGAGGCCATATCTCAGCAATCTCTCCAAAGACCCCACCTACTTAAAGCCAGGCCACATTAGCTGTGTGAGGAATAGGCACAGGGCCTTCCAAGTTAAAAGGAGCTGATGGAAGGCCTTGGTTATGGGCCAACTCCACCACTTACTAGTTCTGTGACTTTGGGTAAAATACCTTTCTTGAGTCTTGTTTTCTTTATTTTTGAACAAGGGTAGCCAAGCCTTAGTTTTAATTGCACTCTCACTTTCTAGGTATCTGTACGCACCCACCTCATGTGGTTGTTTGGGAGTTAAATATTTACAAAGCACTAGCATAGTGCCTGGCATGCAGTAAGCATTCCATCAACGGGCATCATCATCATGTTCTCATCTTCGTCATCATCTTCATCATTATTTTGGGACATTTGCCAAGCTGTATTGGGGGTATAAATAGGCAATATTTGAAAACTGGGTCTTGGGGCCAAATTAATTAGGGAAGTGCTAACTAATTAAACAGCAAAGGCGGACAAGCTCTCTTCCCACGAGATTTCTCAAAGCCCTCATGAGAACTGCGGCTTTCTCAAGGTGTTACAGTGCTCGTTATTTCTCGAATTGATTTGTCCTCAGAATTCTCTTTGGCTGTGGGCCATGTGAGGGACCAGTGAGTCATGAAATGCGTTTGGGAAATTCTAAGCAAAGCTTAGATCGGGAGAAAAGGAGTCTCAAAAAGAAGAACCTGGTGAGAAGTGAAGAGCGGGGCATTTGAAGAACGAGTAAGAATAAAGGAGGCGAAGAGAAAAGATTCCAACAGAGGTGACCGTTGGAGCCATGTGGGTGCCTTGGTGAAGTCTGGGAAGCTCGCCTTACATCAGTTTGTTTTGAATCTCTACACAAACCTTTGAGGGATCTAGGCTGATTGTCCCCATTTTACAGATAGTTAGGCACTGACAGGTGAAGCCGCCAGCCCGGGACCACGTAACTAGCAGGTGGTGCCGTAAGATGGGAGCCCACTTTCTCTACTGTCAAGTTCTAGCAGAGTCCGGTGTAAGAAGAAGGCTGATTGACATTCTAGCATTCAACCTCCACTTAGCCTGAAGGAGTTCAACAATTAAGATCAGCTTTAGATGTCACCTGATTGTTTTCTTTGTAGCCTCTTTTAAACGTTTACATTTGGAACATGGTAAAAATTTGCTCTGGTCAGAAGCACAATGGGATCCTTACCAAAAAAATATTTTAAATAAATCTTAGACTCAGTTGAATCAAATCCCCTCCTTCCTGCCTCTCATTCTTTTTAACTCCATCTCTATCTTGACAGTTCAGGGGTCTTGGCTTGAGTCTCCTGAACTCAGGTAACCAACCCTCCTAGAGGCCTGTGAGCTCACCACAGAAACTACTGAGGTCAGCCTGTTCCCCACAGAGTCCTTTGGGAGAAGGCACATCCCAGGGGCCTGTTAGTAGTGCAAGGAACAGCACCCCACCCAGCACTCTATTTAGCTTGGATGGAAAATGGACGCGGTGACAGTGCAAAGTGCCCTGGGCAGCAACAGGACCCAGTGAGACTCCTACACATCACCACTTGCTAATTAATTACCAGGCCACATACAGGGAGAGCTGCGTCAGTTGTGGCGTGAGAGGCGAGGCTGTGTGCTGGGTGGGGGGCCCTTCCCTCTCTCTTCTGCTGTGTGCCCAACTAGGGAACACGCCCTGCCAAAGGGGTAAGAAGCACGGCAGTAAACACTCTTGTCAGGTGGTGCTGATCAATTAGGGACAGAGTGGGAGTCCGCCTGTCACACCCAATCTCCTGAAAGCCAGCTCCAAGCACCTGGGAAAGCATGTGGAGAAAGGCCTTTCTCTCGTCATTGTTTTGATGGCTGGCTTTTGGTTTTCTGTTTTTGTTATTACTGAGAAACCAACAAAACCAAAAGGTTTCCTCATAAGCCCCAGATCGTAACAACAGATATTCTTGCCCCCATCAGTCATTCAAAGACCATGGATTAGGCTCTGCCATGCACTCAGCACTGAAATCTCTGGAAGAAGTCGAGGTAAGAGGACGGACCTCCAGAAGCTCACAGGCTGGCTGAAGCGACAAGATCCTCAAGCCAAGTAGGAGGGGGGAAAAAACAAGGACAGGGATGTACTATCTTCGGAGGCTGTAGTGGACAAAAATGGCAGCATTTCTGTTAGTTCTTTGGGGAGCCACCCTTCCACAATGCAGATGTGCAGCTGGCTGTCACAATCTCCTTAGCCCCAACCAAGCAGAGGAGTGAGTGAATGAGCTAAACCCTGTTATTACCAAGGATTTGCGTTTTGAGCAGGGACACAGAGGGAAGAAACTGAGGTTCAGAAAGAGTTTAATTTCTGCAAGGTTGCTGTGGTAGAACTAAGCCTAAAGCCAGGTCTTTCTGGCTCTAAACCTGTGCTGTTGTCTACAATGTCACTTTAACCTCCAGGAAATGAAAAGGACAAGGAGGAAAGAAGTAGAATCCAGAGCTCACTATGGGAACCCCTTTGTGGAACTGGCAATGCTAAAGGATGACCCGGAATACAGTAGCATGAAACTTCAAAGTGGAAGTAATCACTTAAAAGAAGGACCAGCTGAAGTAGCCCTCAGCTCCTGATAATGGGCAATAGACTGAGGGTAGGAACTGTGCCTTGCTTTATTAATGGCCTAATGCAATGCCATTATTTCCTGGGACTAGCACAGCAATGAACCCTTTGAGTAGTGAGCTTATGTCATGCTTGTTGACCCCTGGGAGTGGGGTTTATTTCAAAAAATGGAATTAGTTCCAGTTCCAGTTTTATTATCTTAAAATCATGTTTGTTTGATAACTAATTTATGGAAACAAGAAGAACATACATTTGCCTTTTTTTAATGCTGCCTTACACATTTTTAAAATAAAAATGTTTGTTATAATTGTACTCTGGATGGTCAGGAGGCATGGGGATGTACATGAACGTTTGTACTACTCAAACGGTTAAGAGCATAGATCTAAGTTTAAACCCTCCCTTTACTGACTGGAAAAAGGTGAATACAGGGAGTAGGAAAGGCTTTGTGCATGGAAATTGAAAATAGATCTTTATCTCATACCATCAAAAAGCAACAACAGAGCTCAGGCTGGTTGGCTCAGTGTTAGAGCATCAGCCCAGTGTGTGGATGTTTTAGATTTGATTCCCAGTCAGAGCACACAGTAGAAGCACACATCTGCTTCCCCACACTGCCCCTCTTGCTTCTCTCTCTATCTCTCTCTCTCTCTCTTCCTCTTCTGCAGCCATGGCTCAATGGGAGTGAGTTGGCCCTGGGCGCTGAGTTTGGCCCATGGCCTCCACTTCAGGCGCTGAAAAGAGCTTGGTTGCTAAGCAATGGAGCAATGCCCCAGATGGGCAGAGCATCACCCCCCTAGTGGGCTTGCTTAGTGGATCCCAGTCAGGACGCATGTGGGAATTTGTCTGTCTGCTTCCCCACCTCTCACTGAATTAAAAGAAAAAAACAATACCAAATGCATTAATGATACAAATGGCAAAACAAAATTTGAGACCTTTCAGAAGAAATACATAAGAGAATATCTTTATGAGCATGAGATAGAAAAAGATTACTTCAAGACACAAACATTGCTAATTATAAGTGAAAAAGATACATAAATTCAACTATAGTATATTAAAACTAAGAATTTCTGTTTGTCAAGTCTCCAGTGAAAGTAAAAATACAAGCTACAAACCTGAAGAAAATATTTGAAATATATATAGCCCAAAAATAATTTATTTTGAAAATATATAAAGCACCTCTACAAATAAAAAACTCAACTCAATATAAATATGGGTAAAAACCATAAAGAAACATTTCATAGAACAACGAACCAGTCAACGCAGCCTGTGGATATGGAGGAGTTAATGAAATAAAATAAAACAACATCTGAGGTTTGCTTCAAGTTTTAGATCAAAGTTGATTTCCATGTTTATTTTAAAAAGAAACACATATGATCAACAAACCTATAAAAAGATAATCACCGCATCAATAAGCAGAAAGAGGAGGATTGTGTTTCATTACCATGAAATGTCAGTTTATACCCATTTGCTTGACAAATCTAAGAAGTCTGACAATACCAAGTATTGGATATCAATATAGTCTCTTACAGACTGATGGTGGGAAATTGAAAAACCATTTAACATGATGTTGTAAAGTTGAATGCTTGCATACCCAGCAAATCTATTAGGTATGTACCGAATGTCTGTGAATATATACCCATGAGAAAATTTAGCACATGTATACCAGGAGACACATTACAAAAAAATGATCATAGTTGAATTTATCAAACTAGAGAAAAACTTGAAACAATCTAAATATCCATGAAAAAGGAATGCAGACATAAATCATAGTATTTTCATAAAATGGAACTCTCTACAGCATGGAAACAGAAGGGCTGCAGGGATACTCTCTCACTGATGAATCTAAACAGCATCATTTTTTCTTCTTCTTTTCCAAGTGAGAGGAGGGGAGATTGAGAGACAGACTCCCACATGTGCCCCAACTGGGATCCACCTGGCAACCTGGGCATCTGGGGCCATGCTCGCAACCAAGCTACTTTTAGTGGGGAGCTTGGTTGTGCTCCACAGAGCCATCTTCAGCACTGGGGCTGATGCACTCCAACCAATCGAGCCATGGCTGTGGGAGGGAAAGAGAGAAAGAGAGAAAGGGGAGGGGGAGGTGTGAAGAAGGAGATGGTTGCTTCTCTTGTGTGCCCTGACCAGCTTGTCTCCAGGAAGGATACAAGGGATATGAAAGAAGAAAACACAAAGGTTATTGGTAAGTTATTGGTAATAGTCTGGCCTTGGTCTGGGCAGTGGGTTCAGAAGTGTTGTATTATTTAGCATGCATACATATATAAAATATAGTAAAATAAAAGATGGACTTCAGTGAACCAATGAGGATAATGTGTCACGAAGCAGTGATTATGACTAACCCAGTTCTGTGAAACTAAGATCCAACCAGCCAGTTAATAAATATGAAATCCTGGGTCCATTACATGCTAACTATACGGGTCAAGTTAAGTTACTTAACATATTTTAATCTGTTTTCTTGACTGTGGGGAACTAAAAACCATGAGTCATTAAAAAGATTAACTGAGCAATAAATAAGAGGTAATATATTTTTATAACAGCTTTGTTGAGATATAATTCTTATCCCATATAATTCACCCATTTAGAGTCTAAAATTTAGTGCTTTTTAGTGTATTCAAAGTTATGCACCCATCAGCACAGGCAATTTAGAAACATTTTCATCACTACAAAAAGAAACCCTGTGCCCATCACTCCACTATCCCCACCTAAGGCAACAACTAATCTACTTTTTGTCTCTGTGAATTTGTCTGTTCAGGACATTTCTTATAAATAGGGTCATATAATATGCTGTCTTTTGTGATGGGCGCTAATATTTTTATCTTTCCCTGGAGGAGAAATTCTTAGAGTGTAGCTGTGTGAATTCCTGTTGGCCTACAAACAACAAGCTGTTGGCCTGCAGCTTGGCTGCTGCTCATAATGCTACCTATAATCACGACCATCAAAACCATTTTCTTTTAAATGATTAAGCACCATCTATCATCGAAATGCTGCAATATGCTGCCTTATTTACACAAGTGTAACAATGCCCCGTGAAGTAAGCGTAGAGAAACCAAGTCAGTTGGTCAAGGTCACAAGAGTAAGGTACTGGTTCAAAGCAAAGATCCATACCCAGGTCGGTTTGACTCCAGAGTCCAGGATCTTAACCATTACCTGATAATGCCCCTGTGTAGGATGAAATGCTATTCCTTTTGGGGGGAATGGGGAGAGTAATTAGCTTAATTTTTATCCAGTGACTTTTTTGTTTTAGTTAATTGGCAGTTTCCATTGGAATCAAGTAGGGTTACAGGCTTGAGGTATTCTTTCCTTGACTAAAGTTATTCATACTGAACTTCTTTTCTAGAAAAACTTACCTGTGGAAAAAGCAGCAATTATCACTTGAGAAAAAAAAAAACAAAAAAAAAAAAACCAGTGAATGAATAGTAGGCTATTGACTTATCGGCTGGAAAAAAATATAAAGAGCTCCTAAGTCCCTAATTATTGATGTTCAGTTAAGGATGCACCTTCCTGCTCTTCCTGCGGGTTTGAGCTCAGCGAAACAGGAAATGTTATTTTATAAGCATTGGGACAGACCAGGGGTCCCCAAACTTGTTATACAGGGGGCCAGTTCACTGCCCCTCAGACCGTTGGAGGGCCGGACTATAAAAAACAAAACAAAACATGAACAAATCCCTATGCACACTGCACATATCTTATTTTAAAGTAAAAACACAAAATGGGAACAAATACAATATCTAAAATAAAGAACAAGTAAATTTAAATCAACAAACTGGTCAGTATTTCAATGGGAACTATGGGTGTGGATCCATCCTGTGCTCCTCTCACTGACCACCAATAAAAGAGGTGCCCCTACCAGAAGTGCAGCGGGAGCTAGACAAATGGCCTCAGAGGGCCGCATGTGGCCCGCGGGCCGTAGTTTGGGGACCCCTGGGATAGACTTTTACTGGGTGTCTACCAGCTTGTGCTGCATTTTGGAAATAAATGACAGATTACAAAGAAGTGAGGTGGAGGGGGACAGTTAAACCTAATTTAATTTAACACATATATACTGCTCACAAAAATTAGGGGATATTTCAAAATGAATATGAAGTTATAAAATATCCCCTAATTTTTGTGAGAAGTCTACTGAAACTACTGTGTGTGTATATTATTACTCTGCTAGGCCATGGTGATTCCAGGATTTTAAAAGAAAGGGTCAGTGTTTTTGTTGGAAGAGAGAACTCAGGAGGGTATTTTTATACTAATTTTACAGAGCACAGAGCACTGTTTTTTCTTTGATTACACACTTATTTGGAGGAAGAGTTGTTTCTTTTGGAAATTACACTTTCTCACGGAAAGACACAGAATTCATGGCCCCTTCTTCCCTACATAGCCTAAAGGGAGCTTAACAGGGCCTGATTAAGCAAAGAAAGTCATCAAACTTTCTTCGACAGCTCAGAAATCCCTGGGGTTGAGTTGAGTTTTAGGTGAAGGGTTCATGCCAGTGTCAAACAAGTTCCCGCCATCTCATCACTGTCCACACTTGACAGGACTACATCTCCACCACACTCACTCTGACAGCCAGGAGACAAGCATTCATGCTTGAGACCTGAGGAAAGAAACACCTGGCTGCGATTACCTGCAACTATACAGTCACATTTTTGTTAAATAACTTCATGACCCATTTCTAGGACAACAGGAACTTCAGATGAAACCCAGGCTCTAAGGGTCTGCTTTTCTGTCCCTGTTCCTTGGCCTCTTTCCCACAATCTACCTTAGAGGCATCTAGATTTTTTCTCTTTGATAAGCACACAGGATTCTTTATCCCCTCCCCCACCCCCGTCGCCCTTTCAAAAGGAGAAAACAAGGAATTGAGTTGTAGACAACGTCAGCCCATGTGGCACAGAGATTCTCAGCCTGCCCCAAAGCCCAATAGTGGGGAAGAAAGGCCTGAATCTACACATTACTGACCCAGGAAAACTTTCCTTCCATTCTAGAAAGAACAAAATAGCCTTACAAGAAAACACACTTCGTAAGTTGGCTAGTTCTCGGCAATTGGAGAAAATCACCAGAGTCTGGTGTGTGTCTACAGAGGGCCAGAAGTTTCCTCAATCTGTTCTTACCTGGAGCAGGTTGAGCTAGAGACTGGATGGTAACTCAGAGCAATAAAGACATGAAGCTCTAGTAAACTCTGGTGACCCAGGTTTTCCCCCAAAACTCACTAGTCCATTAAGTCCTATGAGGGCAAGGAGTTTGTTGCTTGGAACTTACAAAACTCTCAATAAAAAATAATGTTAAATAAATATATGAAAGCCAATAGGAACCAAAGATGTGAATACTTAACAAATCTGTCCATCTGCTGATAGAATTTACAGTGAGGAGAGAAGGTTGGGGTCAGTTCCTCTCATTTCTACTTCTAAGAAAGCTACTGTGCACATCACTATCACACCAGCCCTGCTGCCACAATTAGTACTGTTAATGATGCTAGCTGCTATTCCTGATTGTTTATTCTATGCTCTAGCATACTAGAGCATCTAGTCATACTAGGCCATTTATATTCATATTTAAATTGAACCTCAAACTAACACTGTGAGGAATGTATTATTATTTCCATTTTATAGATAAGAAAACTAAAGCTCACAATAGTACTTTGTTCACAGTCTCAGTTAACAAACAGCAAAGTGGGGATTTTCATGTAGATCTAACTGACCCCAAAGCTCACTATTCTTTCTTTACTACATAGCCAAGGTATAAAAGAGAGAATGATGTCTATTGGTATGTTGTTAATAAGAGGTTCTAAAGGGAAACCATGTTCCTTGTTATGAGAAAAAATGTATCCCCAGTCAGCTCCAATATGAGTTGATCATTTCCATTTCAATGTCATTAGTTGTGGTATTGCTGTTGTGGGTTACTATTACATTCTTCTAGAATTCATGTCAAGTTTTTAATCCAGGATCAGACATTTGTAAGGGTTCCCACTAATTTATGTATAATTGTAGACATAGATATTGTCTCTGAGAACAGGCACCTATCATTAGAAGAGCATTAGCCACTGCATAAATAGACATAGAAAGATCAAGAATCCAGCACTTAAAGACTCTTTAAATAGTTCCTCGATGCAATATCCTTATTCACTTGTTATTTTAAAAGATTAAGAACCATATTTTGCTTACCCTGGAAGTGATAAATCATTCACGATAAAATTCCTAGATTATATTCTAACACCTGAGTCAGCATTATGAATGCACACAATGATTATAGCCAAGTATTTGTCTTCTAGAAAAGAGGTGATACGGCATGGTAGATAGGCATCCAATAGAAAATGGCAGGTGGTCAGAAGATGTTGCTATAAAGATGAATACCTTTCTCACCATTTGGTGAAGGAAAGAGGCAAAATTGTGATGTCAGGAGCTAATGGAAGGAAGATGAAAACAACCTTTTCTCAACCTCCTCTCCTGCCCTAGTCTAAGCTCTCAAAATCTGTAGCAATGGTTCCTTCCATACCTTAACCAACTAATTAATGTGTTAATTTAATTTTTAAAAAACTGCCTTGACCCACATTTCCTTCATCTAGTCACTCATCTTTCTAATCACCTTTCCAGTAATATTCCTTAAGAGTTGTTTATATAATCTATCTATCCTTCCTCTTCCCCAGTTCTCTCTTGAGATTCTGAAACTGACCTTGACATGATCACCAGTGTCCCCTGAGCTGTCAGATTCAATGGCTAGTCCCCATCCTTGACCTACAGCTATACTTGAAGATAATCACTCTCTCCTTTTAGAAACACTTTCTTATTATCTCATTTACAATTGCATCAAAAAATTAAATATCTAGAATAAAATTTAATCAAGGAGGTAAAAGACCTGTATTCAGAAAATTATAAGAAACTGAAGAAAGAAATTGAAAAAGATGCAAATAAATGGAAGCATATACTAGACATAGATAGGAAAAATAAACATTAAAATCTCTATACTATCCAAAGCAATCTATAAATTCAAAGCAATTCCTATCAAAATACAATGGCATTTTCTAAAGAACTAGAACAAATAATCCAAAAATGTATATGGAACCACAAGAGACCCTGAATAGCCACCGCAACCTTGAGAATAAAAACAAAGTTGGAGGTGTCATACTACCTGATATCAAATTATGCTTCAGAAATCAACACATCATGGTAGTGGCAGAAAAACAGACACACAGATAGAGAACTAAGAAATAACCCACACCTATACGGTCAATTAATATTTGACAAAGTAGACAAGAACATACAGTAGGGTAAAGGCACCATATTCAATAAATGGTATAGAAAAAAATTGGACAAGTGGGTGCAACAAAAATGAAACAAGACCACTTTTGTACAACATATACAAAAATAAATTCAAAATGGATTAAAGAATTTAAAGGAAGACCTGAAACCAAACAAATCCTAGAAGAAAAGATAAAAGTAAATCTCTAACATTTCTCTTGGCAAAATATTTTTAAATCATTTTTTATTTTTCAACTACAGATGACATACAATATTATGTTAGTTTCAGGTATACTTCCCACTGATTAGACATTATATAACTCATATCCATCTGACACAATACATAGTTATTAGAATATTATTGACTATATTCCCTGTGCTGTACTTTATATCCCCATTACTATTCTGTAGCAACCAATTTGTACTTTTTAATCCCTTCACCTTTTCACCCATTCCTACAAACACTCTCCCATCTGACAATCATTAAAATGTTCTCTGTGTCTACAAGGCTCTTTCTGTTCTGCTTGTTCATTTATTTTGTTTTTTAGACTCGATTGTTGATACGTAAGTATTTATTGCCATTGTATTGTTCATATTCTTAATCTTTTTTTTTTAAGTGGGAAAGAGACAGACAGACAGACAAAAAGGAAGGAAGAGAGATGAGAAGCATCAACTTGTTGCAGTACTTTGGTTGTTCATTGATGGTTTTCTCATACATACCTTGACCCGGGGGCTCCAGATGAGCCAGCAATCTTGTGTTCAAGTCAGCGACCTTTGGGCTTCAAGCCAGTGACCTTTGGGCTCAAGCCAGCCACAATGGGGTCATGTCTATGATCCCATGCTCAAGTCTGAGACCCTGTGCTCAAGCTGGTGAGCCTGCAATCAACAGTGATCTTGGGCTTTAAACCCGGGTCTTCAGCATCCCAGGTTGATGCTCTATCCACTGCACTTCTTCTTCTTCTTCTTCTTCTTCTTCTTCTTCTTCTTCTTCTTCTTCTTCTCCTCCTCCTCCTCCTCATCCTCCTTCTCCTTCTTCTTCCTCCTCCTCCTCCTTCCCCTCCTTCTTTCTTCCTCCTCCTGCTCCTCCTCCTCTTCTTCTTCTTCTTCTTCTTCCTCTTCCTATTCCTCTTTCTCCTCCTGCTGCTGCTGCTCCTCCTCCTCCTCCTCCTCCTTCTTCTTCTAGAAGACCCTTTAACATTTCATTTAATACTTGGTTTGGTGATGATTAACTCCTTTAGTTTTTACTTTTCTGGGAAGCTCTTTATCTGTCCTTCAATTCTAAATGATAGTTTTGCTGAGTAGAGTAATCTTGGTTGCAGGTCCTTGCTTTTCATCACTTTGGATATTTCTTGCCACTCCCTTCTGGCCTGTGAAGTTTCTGTTGAGAAATCAGCTGACAGTCTTATGGGAGCATCTTTGTAGGTAAGTAACTGATTTTCTCTTGCTGCTTTTAAGAGTCTCTCTTTGTCTTTTACCTTTTGCATTTTAATTATGGTGTATCTTGGTATGGGCCTCTTTGGGTTTACCTTGTTTGGGACTCTCTGTGCTTCCTGGACTTGCATGTCTATTTCTTTTACCAGGTTAGAAAAGTTTTCTGTCATGATTTTTTCAACTAGGTTTTCAATTTCTTGATCTCTCTCTTCTCCTTCTGGCACTCCCATGATGTGAATGTTGGTGTGCTTAAAGTTGTCCCAGAGGCTCCTTACACTATCCTCATTGTTTTTGGATTTTTTTTCTTTTTGCTGTTCTGATTGGATGGGTATTTTGTTTTGTTCTGTTTTTGTTTTACACTTTCACTTCATTATATACTAAATCACTATTTTGATTCTCAGCTTTAACTACTTTCCTACTGATTCCCTGTAAATTATTCTTCATTTCAGTTAATGTATTGCTCATTTCTGACTGGTTCTTTTTTATGGTTTTCATGTCCTTTTTTATGCTGGTGAAGTTCCCTTCAAATTCATCTACTCTTCCCCTAAGTTTATTGAGCATCCTAATAACCAGTGTTTTAAACTTTGCATCGAGTGATAGCTTCTTTCCATTTTGTTTATTTTTCTAGAGTTTTGTTCTGTTCCTTTATTTGGGACATGTTTCTTTGTCTCTTCACTTAGGCAGCCTTCCTCTGTTTGTTTCTATGTATTAGGTAGAGTTGCTATATCTCCCAAGCTTGATAGAATGAACTTATGTAGTAGGTGTCCTGTAGCGCCCTTTGGCATAGTCTCACCATTCATCTGAGCTGCCCACATGGTGCCCTCCCCATGTAGACTGTGCATACCCTCTTGTAGTAGCTGGGCCTTGATTGCTGATGGCATCTCAGTGGGAAGAATTTATCCCCAGGTCCCTGAGCTGCAAGGACTGACTGCGACCACTGAGAAGGATTAGCTGTGTAGAGGCCCAACTCAAAGAGCAGGGCTTACTTCAGTAGACTGCTGGTGCCCACTGAGTCTGCCCTTGAGTGTGTCACTTGTGAGGGTGGTTGGTTGATGCTTTGACATGGTGTCAAAGCATCCACCAGGTGTGCTGGCTCTGGGGTTTCCTGGGAGGTACAGGCCAATGCCAGCAGCCACCTCTGTTCTTCCCAGAGCCACCCAGCATGAGCTACAAAGCAGCCTGCAGATGACTGCTACTTGTGCTGGGCTTGGAGGTGCTCAGGAGAGGCCAAGCTGTGAACTAAGGCTGGCTGCTACTAGTGCCAGGCCTGGGGCCACTTAATGAGAGCTACAGGGCATTCTAAGGCCAAAATCTGCTTGTTTGAGAGATTTTAGGAAAGTCTGAAGCTTGAGCCAAGACAAGCCATTCATATGGATAAGTCAGTGGAAACAGCTTGGGTGGACCCACAAGCTGGGTCTCAGGGAATCACCAGGGCAGGGCGAACAGTGATAGCCCCATTGATGGAGACTCAGATATGGTATCCGGCTACCAGCTCTGTGTGGGAAGGGTTCAGAAAAGGAACAATGGCTTCTGCCAGCACTTCTGTCTGGGAGACAGCTGTTCTTCCAACTCTCACCTTGATGCCAGACAACTGAGCTCCTCCCCATATGTCCCTAATGCCTTTTGAGCTGCTGCCCCAGCGCTGGAACTCAGGAAGTGAGTCTGAGTAAATCTGGTGGAGGCCCTTTAAGAGGAACATCTGGGACTCCAGAGACCTCCATCTCACTCAGCCACAATCCTCACTGGTTTTTACAACCAGGAGTTATGAGCACTTCTCTTCCTGGTTCTGGAACCTTGGGCTGGGGGGCCTGGTGTGGGGCCAGAACCCTTAATTCTTCAAGGGGGATCTCTGCAGCAAAGATATCCCTCCCGATTTTTATCCCCCACATGTGGGTGCGGGACCAGCCTGTTCCCCATCTCTGCTCCTTCTATCTGTCTCAATGTGTCTTCATTTTATATCCTTAGTTGTATGGCTTTTGTTCAGCTAGATTTCAGGTGGTTCTGCATGATGATTGTTCTATAGTTTCCTTATAATTTGGATGTGGTTGTGGGTAGATGTGAGCACTGCATTTACCTATGCTGCCATCTTAACAAGAAGCCTAGCAATATTTTCTTCTGATATATCTTCTTGGAAAAAAGAGCAAACAAATAGAACTACATAAAAAATAAAAAGGTTTTGTATAGCAAACGAAACCACCAACAAAAGGAAAAGAAAAGACAACCTACTGAATGAAAGCAGATATTTGCCAATGACACATCCAAAATGGTGTTAATATCCCAAATTTATACTCATATAATTCAACACCAAAAAAAAAAAGAAAATAAAAGAAAAACAATCCAATTAAATAATGAGCAGAGGACCAGAATAGAATAAACACTTATCCAAAGAGGACATACAGATGGCCAATAGACATATTAAAAGATGCTCAATGTAACTAATCATCAGAAAAATGCAAATTAAAACCACAGCAAGATATTACCTCACATCTGTCAGAATGGTTATCATCAATAAGTCAACAAACAAGTGTTGGTGAGGTTGTGGAGAAAAGAGAACCCTCATGCACTGTTGGTGGGAATGCAAATTGGTGCAGCCAGTATGGGAAATAATCTTGAGGGTCTTCAAAAATTAAAAATGGGACTTTCTTATGATTCAGTGATTCTACTTCTAGGCATATGTCCAAAAAAACGTAAAACACTCATTTGAAAGAATATATGTACCCCTATGTTCATTGCTGCATTATTTACAATAGCTAAGATATGAAAGCAGCACAAATGCTCATCGATGGACAAATGGATAGAGAAGTGGTACATACAGTGTGTCCGTAAGGTCATGGTGCACTTTTGACCATGTGGTCAAAAGTGCACCATGACCTTACGGACACACTGTATATACAATAAAATATTACATGGCCATAAAAAAAATAAAATCTCACTGTTTGAGACAGTGTAAATCAACCTGGATTATAATATGCTGAATGAAGTAAGTCAATCAGAGAAAGACAAATACCATATGATTTGAGTTATACATGGAATCTAAAGAACAAAATAAATAAACAAACAAAATAGAAACAGAAATCAGTACAGAGAACAGACCAATGATTGCCAGAGGTGAGGGGGTTTGGGGGACTGCGTGAAAAAGATGAAGGGATTAAGAAGTATAAATTGGTAGTTACAAAATAGTCGTGGGAATATAAAGTACAGCCTAGGGAATATAGGCAATAATATTGTAATACCTATGTATGGAGCCAAGTGAGTAATGAAAAATCAGGGGAACACTTTGTAAAGTATATGATTAACCACTATGCTGAACACCTGAAACTAATACAAGATAATATTGAATGTAAACTGTTATTGGAAAATAAAATTTTTTTAAAAAAACAACAACAACAAGGCCTGGCTGGTTGGCTCAGTGGTAGAGCATCAGCCCAGTGTGTGAAAGTCCCAGGTTCAATTCCTGATCAGGGCATACAGGAGAAGTGACCAACTGTTTCTCCACCCCTCAACCCCCCCCCATCTCTCTCTCTCTTCCCCTCCTGCAGCCATGGCTTGAATGATCCCAGCAAAGTTGGCCCCAGGTGCTGAGGATGGCTCCATGGCCTCACCTCAGGTGCTAAAATAGCTTGGTTGCCAAGCAATGGAGCAGCGGCTCAGATAGTCAGAGTATCACCTGGTAGAGGGCTTCCCAGATGGATCCCAGTCATGATACATGTGGCAGTCTGTTTCTGCCTCCCCACTTCTCATTTAATAATAAAAAACAAATACAAAAAAAGTCCCTTTATTCACTTTACTTCCAGAACATCACTCTTACTACTCCACTTGCTTCTCAGTCTCCTCTGCATCTTCCTAATTCCTTTGACCTCTCAATGCTGGAGAACCCCAAGTTTCAGTCTTTGGAATGTTTTTGTTCTCTAGATGATCTTTTTTGTGTGTGTGACAGAGAGAGACAGAGAAAGGGACAGATAGAGACAGACAGACATGAAGGCAGAGAGATGAGAAGTATTAATTCTTCGTTGTGGCACCTTAGTTGTTCATTGATTGCTTTCCCATATGTACCTTGACCGGTGGGCTACAGCAGATTCAATGACCCCTTGCTCAAGCCAACGACCTTGGGCTCAAGCTGGTGAGCCCTGCTCAAACCAGAGGAGCCCACGCTCAGGCCGGCGACCTTGGGGTTTCGAACCTGAGTCCTCCATGTCCCAGTCCAATGCTCTACCCACTGCACCACTGCCTGGACAAGCCTCTAGGTGATCTTATCCAGTCCTTTCTCTTTAAATGTAATCCATGCACCGACAACCTCTAGATCGTATCTCCAAGTCTGGCCACCCCCTGAATGCATACTGGCTTACCCACTGCCGCGTCTGCATCTGCACTTGGATACCTTGTAGGCATTTCAAACCTAACTTGTCCACAACTAAACTCCTGATCTTCTCCAGCCTTAAAACCTGGTCCTTATAATCATTATTCTTTCAGCTGATTCAACTCCATTTTCTTAATAGTTCTAACCAAATACTTTGGAGCTATCCATGACCCCTCTACTTCTCCTGACTTCTCATATATTTTAGGAAATCTTGATGGCTCTTCCTTCAAAATATTTCCAGATTCTGACCACTCATCCTCATCTCCATAGCTGCTGCCCTAGTTCAAACCATCATTCCCTTTAATCTGGATTACGGAAGTTGCCTTCTTACTGATCATCCTGTTTCTACCCTTATTCCTCTTAGTCCATTCTCTGTAACACTGGTTCTCAAAGTGTGTGCCAGGGCACGCTGGTGCACCCTAGAAGATTTCCAGGTGTGCCCTATGGTATTCCAGAGAAATATGTGCCTTCTGGGGACCAAAAAACCAACAGGGTTTTTGGAGTTTAGATTTTTGGGGGACAGAGGTGTGGGGAATTGGCTGTAAGCTGACAAGCTGACAGTCTGCCCAACCACCCACCTCACTTGTCTGATTAGGTTGCAAAAGGCTGTTAAGCCTGACCAGGCGGTGTCACAGTGGATAGAGCATCAGACGGGGATGCGGAAGACCCAGGTTCGAGACCCCGAGCTCGCCAGCTTGAGCGCGGGCCCATCTGGCTTGAGCCAAAGCTCGCCAGCTTGGACCCAAGGTCGCTGGCTTCAGCAAGGGGTTGCTCGGTCTGCTAAAGGCCCGCGGTCAAGGCACATGTGAGAAAGCAATCAATGAACAACTACACTGTCGCAACGGCAACGAAAAACTAATGATTGATGCTTCTCACCTCTCTCTGTTCCTGCCTGTCTGTCCCTATCTATCCCTCTCTCTGAGTCTCTCTCTGTCTCTGTAAAATAAATAAATAAATAAATAAATAAATAAATAAATAAATAAAACATTAAAAATATATTATTAAAAGGCTGTTAAGCTGTAGTGCTGGATTATTTACACTACCCCCCATGTTCCCCGGAAAGACCGGAGGCAAGTGTCTTCTATCCTTTGTTTGGTGTAAAGTTAAGATGATATGTATGGTAGGGTTTTTCTGCACTCAACACAATTAAGAGTAAAAAGAGAGGAATTCTTCAATGTATTGATGAGGAAATGAGAGTTTGCCTTTCAAATATATGCCCAAACATTGAAGAAATCACCAGGACACATTAGGCTCATGTTTCTCATAAACACAAGAATGAAAAAACTTAACACATTCACGCCAGGACCTGCCGAATTTACTAACTCTTACTAAGAATGTATCTATAGTTATAAAAAAATAGCTTTTTTGTCATTTTATTTTTATTTTTTAACCCTTTTTTATGAATTCTAAAAAGCATAACTCAAAAAATATAACATAAAAGTGTTTTTTAATGTCAGAATAAATTTAATTTTGTCATGTTTATTTTGTTTAATTACCATAAAAGCATGCTAGGACTTTATATTTTTTTCTTTAATATTTGACTTAATTATTATAACATATTTCTCAGAAATTTGTATATAGTGCGCCTACAATTATTTTTAGGATTTTAAATGTGCCCTGACTTCAAAAAGTTTGAGAACCACTGCTCTGTAAGGTAGTTGGAATGATCCTATTAAAGTCTAGGTCTGATTATGTCACCCTTCTGTTTAAAAAGGCATCCAGTAGTTTCCCATTGAAAGTCAAAGTCCTTACAGGAGTCCACAAGGTTCTCTGTGATCCTCCATTACCTCTCTCACCTTTCTCCCTAGAGGTGGTCCCTTCCTCACTCACCTTCAGTTCCACTAGCCTCCTGGCCTTTCCTAAACATATCAAACCCACTTCTGCCCCAAGGTCTTCACGCTTACCGTTTCTTCTACCGGAAGTCCTTAGATGTCCATGTGACTCACTCCAACTTTATTCAGGTCTCTGCTTAAATGTTGAGGACTCAGCAGTCTTCTGTACAAAACCTCCACTTCTTTACTCTTTGTGCTCCTAACTAGCTTTATTCTTCTTCACTGTACAAATCACCAGCTGTCACTTTACATATTTATGTACCTGTGTGACCTGCCTGTCCCTGCTTCATTGCAGTCTCTCCGAAGGCTGGGATTTGGGATATTTTGTTCACAGTTGTATCCCAGTTGCTAGATAGTCCCTGGTGGACAGTAGCTGGTTAATAAATATTTATGAATGAATGGTTGACTTCATCATGGGAGGTGGATCTTAAGGAACAGGTAAAAATTTCCAGGCAGGTGAGAATGGAAGAGGATTCTGGACAGAGAAAAAACCATCACCGTCAACTCCAATATGAGTCATCCATTGCCAGAACCACAGAGGCCTGAGAGAACTTGGCCAATTCAGTAACTTACAAGTAATTCTAAATTACTCCGAGGTCCTGCTCCATCAATACACATGTCCTTTCAAGGATCTCTTGCAAAGTGGGACCCCTTTGTTCCAGGGTTCAGGCCATTCTATCTTCTGGGAGAACATCTTGCAGTCTGAGCTGGCTAATAGCTCTTCCTTCCCAACCCAGGAGCTGCCATCTGAAGAGCAGAAGTTGAGGGGTGGTGGTGAGGGTCTGAGGAAAGAAAGGGCCAAGGGAATGAAGGGACTGAAGCCAGGAGAGGAGGAAGGAGCTCTCAGATTGATCTTGTGGGTTAACCACACCAGAAAGGTGGGTCCAAGAAAGTCACATTTAGCAGGTAACGGGCCTTGGCTATGTGACTCAGCAGCCTCCAATGTGGCAGCCACGCTGAGTTGATTGAAGGAAGCACAGTTCCCCAAGGCCTGGAGTGAGGATGTAAAAAGCTCACTGAAATGCTCAGCAAAACTATTCATTGTCCCGTCAAGACGCTTCAAAACCAGGCTCAGAACTCATTCGAAAAGAGGGCAGGCACCTTGATCCAAGTTCACAGTGTATGTGAACAAGTGGCCCAGAATCTGCCAGGAGGCCATAATTCCATGCGAACTGGGAAACTAACAAAGTTCCGCTGAGTGCACAGCCCATTAGTGCAGGGCCACTGGCTCCCAAAGGCTCTGGGATTAGATACACAGCGCCCACAATGACGCTGTTTCATGCTCCTCTGGCTTCCTCCACTGAAGCGTCCCTGAGTGCTTTCCCAGGGCGGGTGCTTTATCCCATTAAGTGGATGAGGCTCAGAGAAGCCAAGTCTTGCCTACAGCCACCCAGCAAGTCAATTCCTGAGTCGGAATTCAGACCCAGACCTCTCAGCCCTGTTGTGACCATTGGATGGCACTTTCCGAGGGACTCTGGAGGACAGCAGTGGCCAGGGGCCAAGTCTTCTTGCATGGCACTTCTTGAGGCAGACAAAAGGGTGTAGCACTGCCTGTCCATCAGCACAGCAGGAAAAACAACCCAGAGCACGCGTCCTAGCTGAGGTGTGTCAATGGCATTTTCTCTGCAAATGAAGGACATCAGTACTGAGATTAGCAGTTGTATAATCATAAAATGTTGGAGTTGGAAGGAACCCTGGGAGAGCACTGAACCAATTTGTTTTGTTTCTTGGTGAGGAAATGGAGAAAGATTAACTCCCTGCTCAAGGTCACACAGTTGGCTCATTTCAGAGTGAGGGTTGGAGCTGTTGACCCTGTGCTCTTTCCAAATGCCAGAAATTCTCACAATTACCTGCTTTTTGATAGCACCTTGAAATTAAGTAAATCACCACCCCAAGCATTAGCCAGCATCCCCCCTCTGCTTTCTTGCTATCTGAACTGAAGTGGCATGATGGAACCGGAAGTGGAGGGATAGCAAACCCTGCTTGGACCTGTACTCTAAGACTTAAAACCTCTTGAATCATCTATTCATTTGGTTTTGAAGCCAAAATTAACACAGCTATGGAAAGAAATGCTGGGAAGTCTCAAAGAGGCTCTTAGAGAGCCAGCTTCTGCGGGAAGTGAACCTGGTCTCCCTCTGGGGCAGGTGTCTAAGGAAGACATGTCTGGAGAAGTGTTCTCAGGCTTCCATCCCACTGAGGGATGTTCATGGCTCTCGGCAGAGGGGGCAGCTGCCAACGGGAGGCTCTCCCTCCCTCATCCACCAGGTGTTCTTCCCAGCAACCTCATCAGTTTGGCAGGGAGTGCCGCAGAGGGCACTGGGATGGGCAAAGAGGTGCATCTCTCCCCTCTTCGGTCCAGGTGTCAACACATGGGATATGGAGGTGCCCCTCCCTTAACACATAAATAGGACTTTTATAGGCTGATTAATCCACATGGGATAAGTCAGAGTGTCAGTTATCCCAGGTTTTCCAGTCAGGGTCTAACCACAGTGCCGTAGAGTCCTCCACAGCTCCTATAGGGAGCAGCATTTCTAGAATACTGGCCATCCACCAGGCAGCAGGAGGCTGCCTGTTCCCCCATGGGATTCCTGGGAGCTGCAACGTGTCTTTTAAATGCCCTCCTCTCACTTGACCAGGCGGTGGCACAGTGGATAGAACATCAGACTGGGATGCGGAGGACCCAGGTTCAAGACCCCAAGGTCACCAGCTTGAGCACGGGCCCATCTGGCTTGAGCAAAAAGCTCACCAGTTTGGACCCAAGGTCGCTGGCTCGAGCAAGGGGTAACTCGGTCTGCTGAAGGCCCGCGGTCAAGGCACATGTGAGAAAGCAATCAATGAACAACTAAGGTGTCACAATGAAAAACTGATGATTGATGCTTCTCATCTCTCTCCGTTCTTGTCTGTCTGTCCCTATCTATTCCTCTCTCTCTGACCCTGTAAAAAAATATTTAAATGCCCCCCTCTTTTGGCCAATATCCTGCCCCAGACTCTGTGCTGTGCTTTTATGCAGTCAGTCCCTCCTGTCACCCCAAAAGATACAAGAGTGAAACTGCTGAAGGAAGGAGAACACTCCTTTGTTGAGAACAGCATCACCCCAACTCTTCTCATTCACCTTACTGCTTCCTGACCTCTGTGAAATGGCCATATTGGGTGTTTTGCAGATAATATATATTATGCTCACTTTGTTAAAGATGGCGATGCCCGCGTGCAAGTTTTAAGAGTAAGCTTTTCCCCACACTCTTGATTGATTGGATGATGTGGGGTGGTGCACTCTCATGAGGAATCCTCCCATTGTGCCTCAGATAAGTGACTTTGTATCAGAGAGTTCCTTGCATGTAGATTGGATTAAAGGCTTTTTAATCTACACTATAAAGTGGAGCAGACTGGGAGCTTGCTGTCTTTCTCGGTTCCTGAGATTAGTATCAGAGAGGAGAGCAGATGAAGGCCACGTGGAGGATAGGAGAAACAGCCAAGATGGTGGAGTGCTGAGGGAGAAGCCAGTTTGTGCAGAGTTTGTGCAGAGAGAAGGAGATGGGGAACAGAGGTGAATAAGTCTGGTGAGCTAGAAACCTTTGATTCTAGGAAACTCGGATAAGTCAGTAGCTTTGTGAGCACTGAATGAGTGGGTTTTGGAGCCCAGTGTGTGTTTTTGCTTGCCCGCCGGGTGCAAGCTAGAATTGAAGCTGATGGCTCACCAGTTCTTAGCTCCATTGTTTCATTAGTGACTGTCCGAATCTAATGAGAACCTGCACTGGCCAGGCGCTGTGATGGTGGCCTTGAACACTGGCTTTACATTGGGCAAATAAGTTTGTAAAATCTGTATTTTCTGGTTTTGCTCACTTTTATTGTTAAAAATGGCCCCTGCCCAGGTGAAAGGGCTAATTACCTTCCTGTTTGGGAAGGGCCATTGTTATGCTAATGTTTAATGGAGATTCTGCTCCCTCCACTGAGAGGTGCAGGAGGATTTCTTTTTCTCTCCTCCCTGATTTTTCTCCTCCCTTAGTTTTTCTGTGGCTGACCTGTCTTGGTGAGACAACAATAAACAGAGTGGCCCACCATCCTCCTACTCCGCCATTTCTTTACCAGCTGCCTGAATTCAATGAGAACCTGCATGTGAATGGCCATGTTGGTGGTCCCTGGCTATGCAGGCCAGGAGACAGGCTCTTAGGGTTTTCCCCTCTCTTCTGAGTCCCTACCATTGCCAAGCCTCTGAATGAGAGGGGCAGTCCAGCTGGGTCCTGACAAGTGAGAGGGGCACTGGCAGGTGGAACAAGCCAGGAGAGAAACAGAGTCTTTGTGTCTGACAGTGCTCTCCTTCTAGCCCCATGTAAGGAAGCAAGAACCTGTGGGGTTAATGTGCACAGAGCAGCAGGTGATGACACAGACTCCTGGCATCTTAGACACTTGTTTGGCTGTCACTAAACCTTCCTGAACTTTGGTTACTTTATCTGCAAAATGGGGAGAGTAACAGCTCCCATTGAGTTAAGATGAATGAAGGCTTTGAAATCTGATGACTACTCCATTCTAAATAAATCCTCACTTTGCTCTTGTGAGCAAGCATGGTGTTCCTCACCCTGGCTGGTTTAGCCACCTCCTGTCCCCATTGAGTGACAGAGGGGCTCATCCTGGGTGGTGGGGGTGTGGGTATAAAGGAAGTGGGTCCTAAAGCTTTCATTTGCCTCCCTCCTTTCTATAAATAAATATTCTACAAGCACTGTGCCAGGCACCATTCAAAGAAGCAATACACAAAATCCCTAATTTCAAGGAGGGACAATAGAATTAACTCTCCAGTCCTAGCCCATGATGGTGATGTACCCTTTGATTGGGACAAAACTGTCTTGCCCTCAATGTGTACATGACTGATAAACACGAACAATGATGAAAGAACTTCCTGAATCTTTAAAGCCCAAATGTCAGCTAAGAACCTGGGGAAACCAGCAATCCAACCCTCTCTGAGTGTCACCCACCTTCCAACTTCTGACTACATCAGAAGTGCTAGTCTTTGACTCACATAACCCTGTTTTTTTTAGCATGAGGTTACATCAGGGTCAGGCGTCAATCCCTAATTCTAGACAAACTCACCTCTGACTTAGTCAGAATCTCCACATTTTTTATCTTCCAAGCAATGAATTGGCACTTTTCACCAAAGAATGACTACTGGGCCCTTTATAGCCTCATTAAGCTCCGTGACTTAATGACTCTCCCGTTTAATGGAAGCCAAAGCCGTTTAAGTGGTCACAGCTGCCAGGAACTTGGTTAAAGAGTGAAACTTTCCGAGCAGGTCGGGAGTAGCTGCTCTAATCTCCCTGCCCGCCACCCCTCCCCTGTCCTTATCTCAGGCTTGTTTTGACAGCTCAGAGCCAGGTCCCACGAGAAGAACCTCAATATTGCTCCTTCCCCTTTTCACGTCTTGTGCTCCAACCCCACGTTTGCCGCAGGGGGAAGGAAGAAACAATCAAGCATTGTCTTGTTCTGGCCCCGTGTGTCAGGCCTCCTGGGATAAATATTATTTGCCTGGGAGGGGAACTGGCTGGGAGACAGCTCCAGTATAAAGTAAGGGCTGGGGAGGGCAGGAGGGAGGGCGGTGTTGTTTGGGTTTGGCTTTATTACCAGGTTAATCTTTTTCTCCTTAGTTCTGTGGATTCCCCACCACCACCACCAAACAGGCCATTAAGCAGAAGCCTGTGTTGTGCAGGGCATCTGCCAAGAGGAAACAAAAGAGGTTTCCTGCAGCGTGTGCCCTTGGTCTCGCCCTGTCCAGCTCTGGGTGAGCAAGGGCTGCACATCCCGGGGGCTGTCACAGGCTGAAAAGAACATCTTGGCATCTCCCACCTGCATTGCAGCCCCTCAGCACCCAGAAATATTACCTACTGTGGCTTGTGGCTCTGTCCTTTAACTCTGAGGCAAATATTATCAGGACAGCAGCACCTCTGTGGGTCTAGAGAGCTGGGGGGGGGGGGGATATCCTGGTGGGTCAGCTTTCACTGACCTGCTTGCAGCTCCTTACATGCCCTGGTGTGCTGCAGTTCACCACTCCTTTGCGTCTTTTGCCCCAAGAAAGCCTCACATTTCTCCAGAATAAAGAACTAAAGACCAACCATCAACTAAGAGACAGACATGTAAAGAACTGCTCCAGAGAGGCCATACATACTTCGTGACCATTTCAGGAGGAGTAGGAAGCACAAGGGCCTGCTGTGAGCCACACACCCGTGAGCTGGTGAAGGGCTGTCTCAATCTTGCGGTCACAAATCCCCCTTTCCTAACCACAAAGCTTCCCTCATCTCAAAAATGCATTTGGGTACCAGCCACCTATCCAATCACGTAATAGCCACTGATGAATGAGAACCTATCGTATGCTGGGCATTGTGCTGAGTGCTTTACAGATAGCACCCCTTTAACAGAACGACCCCCTATCAGCCCAGTTCCACAGAAAGGAAACTGAAGCTTGGAAAGGGTGAGGAAGTTGCCCAAGGTTACACAAAAAGCCCACTTCTATGTACCCCCAAAGTCCTGGCTGCTCAGAGGCGCTTCCCAGAAGTGGGGATAGATTTGTGAAGGCCCTCCCACTCCTCCACGCCTACTTCCCCTTGTGAGCTAGACGCTTCTTTGCTACAGGAAAGGGCACAATCTATGGCTGTGGTGAGAGCTGTGACCCCAAAGAATGGCAGCCACAGCCTAGCCTTTTGGGTCACTGTACCACCTTCATGTGCCAGGGATCCTATGTTCCCAGAGGGTGGAGACGCTGTGTGTGTACTTCATTATTTGTATATACAGAATAATCCAGTGCTTTGTTCCATGACATGTACAATTAGGGATTTAATACATGCTTTTTAAGGTGACAAAAATGTCACCACCCCAGGCAGTGAAATAAACATTGCCCCTCTTCCCTTAAGGAGAGACAAAGAGCCACAGAAAACCAAGCCATCCTGTGTGCTGAGTGCCATGTATCAGGAGCAGGGGTATGTGAGTCCCATAGACCTGGCTTTGGACTCTGGCTCAGCCACATCCTAGCCAGGCACCTGGGGCACGCCAGCTGACCTCTGTGAGGCCTATTTCCCAAACGTGGGGGAAAGTCAGAAGACCCACCTTTTGGGTTATTGTGAAGATTAGGGGAGAAAATGCCCACAAAATTTCTAGCAGCCTTGCTTGACCGGGAAGGCATTCAGTGTTAGTTTCCTTAGTCAGTGCACCTTCTTTCTTCCAATGAACTCTCATCATTGAAAGAGGCCCACCTCCTTACATGTAGGAGTATGGCCCCACTAGGATAACCGTACCAGTTCAGCACAGTGAGCCCTGCATCCATCCAGAAGGTGCTCACCTGGAACGGCAGGGAAAAGAGCAGAGGGCAAGGTTGTACAAGCTCTCTATCCTTACGCTCTCTCATGGATCCCCACAGCAGCCCTGTCAACTATTTTTGTATTATTATTCCCAGTCTTCTGATAAAGATATTTTAGCTTGGAGAGGTGAAGTGAATTGACCAAGCTCACATCTGGCTAGCAAGTGGCAGAGAGAGCACTAGAGCTCAATCAGCGCATTCCAAGCCAAGTTCTCTGGCCACCTGCCCTTGAGCCCAGAATACCAACCCCAACAACTGTACCTTCCCTAGGAATGAACCTGGGGCAGTCCTGCTGACCGGCTTGAGAGAGGGGCTCCCTGAACATGTTAAGTGAAATGAGCAATGGATAAAGCCACAGGTGTGAGGCAAAAAGACTTGGAAGTTGTCTCTTTCTCTACAGGTCAAGAGTCCTGGGTTCAGGTGCCAGTTTTACCACCTGGACGATTGTATGGGTCTGAAGTCATTACTCTCAATGCCTCAGTTCTGCATCTGCAAAATGGGGAGGAACAAGTGTATGTGTATACATACACACACACACACACACATACATACACACACACACACATATTCCTTAGAATAGTGCCTACTACATAGTAGTTATTAAATAAAGATTTTTTTTTAATTATTAAAAATGTTTATTTGAGCCAAACTGATGACATGCTGGGAGCAAGTTCTCAAATGCTCTCAATAGAGACATGTTATAAACATTGTTGCTGCTGTTACCATCATTCCCTCTCAAAATTTTGTGAGAAATACATGAGATGATGGATGTATAAATATGTTTGCACTGTAAAGGTACGGGATGGCACTCATATGCTGAGAGGGTACCAGGAAAAAAAGACTGGGCCACAGACAATATTTGAACAGCCTCAAATTCTTCAACATGAAATACAGAACAACTTCTACCAAAGCAATCATTTGCCTTCTGGTTTATTTTGGTTTATTTTTTCTATTTCAGTTTTAGAACAGACCTTTTATGTTATGTATCTGGCCATGTGCACTGCACCTAGTTCAGGCATTGTTAAAGAAGCAGCACCTGATCTAAGTAGACCTTGGATTTCTTAATGTGAACAGAGAATACAATTAAGCTCTGTCTCACTTTCTCAGGTAACCCAGGTGCAATCATTCCTGACAGTCTGGAGGAACCAGGCAGGCCAGCCACCCAGGGAGGGGGAGTTGCTGTTGGCTGATTAATGGCTGAAAGCCCAATAATACCATCCTTTAAGGTCCTATAGCAAAAGCTTGTTGACTCCTATTTGGCCAGGTTTAGAAAGCGTCTGATCAATTAGCCAAACTAGAGTGAGTGAGTAAGCTGTAGTGCCCAGCACCATGGTGATATAACAGGGTATACGAGGGAAGTCTCTGTGCCATGGTCCCTGCCCTTATGCGGATCAGTGTGGCTGATGGAATAAGACCAACAGAACCAAACCAATGAAAGAATCATAAATGACAGTGATGTAATGAAGGGTTAGATTTTACAGCACAGAATGTAAACTTTGGAGTCATATAGAGTGAACAGAGACAGGTGAAGGTTAAAGTGGCCAGGAAGAGGTTTGTTCGCTGGGCCTTGATGGATGTAAGAGTTGCACTGTTGAAAGGGAGGGTGGCATTCCAAGTCAGGGAAACTGTGAGAGAAACCTAGGAGGTAGGAAAGAAGGACTGTTTATAGTGAACTTGGCATGACTAGAGTAGAGGGAGTGCATTCCAATTCCCAAACTCATCCACTGCTTTGCAAAAACCAGGAAAATAAATTCCTATTGGTAATAAAACTAGTTGAAGATGGTCTATCAGAGGTCCCCAGACTTTTTACACAGGGGGCCAGTTCACTGTCCCTCAGACCCTTGGATGGCCACCACATACAGTACTCCATACACTGACCACCAATGAAAGAGGTGCCCCTTCCTGAAGTGCGGCGGGGCGGATAAATGGCCTCAGGTGGCCGCAATTTGGCCCGCGGGCCATAGTTTGGGGACCTCTGGCTCTAGTTTGCCCTGTTTTGCCTCCCATGAGTATAGCCATACATGAACCCCTCTGAACTTACTCTCCTCCCCTGTAGAATGGGATAACACAAGTGCAGCGTGATTGCTCTCACGGTGATTAGTGAGAACAGGGGGTGATATGTGGAGACTTGCAGGCCACGTGCTAAGAAACAGGTAATGAAGGAGACAGGTCTCCCTCAATTCCAGAGTCAGCAGCTCCAGGCTTAGCCTACGGAAGAAAGGCCCACTGTGTCCCGGCAGGAGCTAGTGACCATCTCTCCTCCCAGTGTTGGGAATTGTTTTGTCTCATCTGTGTTTGGGGTAGAGGATAAAGGCAGAGCTCTCTTTGAGCTGCAACACGTGCCCTGGCCACGAGAGAGACCCAGACACTGTCTCAACCTCTTGCTGTTGACATTGAGCCATAGGAAGTGCAGGAGAAGACCTCCAGCCCACAGACCCAGAAAGCATGACTTCACCCTGACCTTGTGGGGTTCTAAAAGATAACTGGCCAATTTGGAGGTCCTTCAATCTAGGGTTTTCTGAATGGAGCCAGCAGTCCTGGAGGGGGGCGGGGGCTCTCTCCAGACTGAAAAGTTGGAATGGCCTTGGGAGAACCTCTGAAAAGTGCTGACTGGCTCCAGGAAACAGAGGTAACCTGTTAGCAGATGGGAGCGCATGGGAAAGCTTCAGTCTGAGAAAGGAGCGCAGACACGCGTGGGCTGTGTTTGTGCGGAGAAGCGGGGGCAGGCGGTTGCTACGGTTAGAAACAAACAACTGGCTGAAAATGCTTTGGGAGGAAGGAGCATCTAATCCATCACCCACGAGGCACAAGTCCGCACCTCCCGAGAGTGCTCCTCGGTCTGGTTTCAGGCCACGGAGTCCAAGTTTCTGCCACAGACCCAGGGCTGAGGCTGTTTCCAAAGAGTTTGATAATTGTTTTCCACCTGTGCCTTGCCCAAGAACCACTCTGAGCGCACCTTCCCTCTCTCCTCCCACGATGCCAGGCCCCAGAAATCATTACTAAGAAAGGAGTAATCTGCCTGGGCGGGGAAGCCCTGCTCCCCAGCACGGCGGCTGTGGACCCAGGGGTCTGCCAGGGCTGCCGCGCCTGCGCCGCAGCAAGCCCGGCGGGACCCCGCGCGGCACGTCGGCGGGGCTGTGCGGGAGGAGAGGAAGCCGGGAGGGTTGTTACAGCACAGGAATCTGCCTCCCGGAGCTCCACGCCGGCCTCCTTCCCGCGCATCCGGCCTCAACCCGGGGCTGCGCCCAGCCGACCGCAGGGGGCGTCAGACGGCCCTGCTGGGGCTGCGCTGGCTAGGTGCTCCTCCGAGACCGCTGGCTTCGGCGGTCCGGGAGCCACCGCCTGCGCCTCCGTGTGTGCCTCGGCGTGCGGCATGGCGTGTGTGTGAGTGTGCGTGCGTGCGTGTGCGCGCCGGCGTGCCCGTGAGTGTGCGGGTGTTTGTGAACGCACGCTTGTGTGTGTGTGTGTCAGTGCATGTGCGCGCGCGTGTGTACGTGAGTGTGTGTACTTGCCTGTGCGTGTTAGAGTGCATATGTGAGCCCGTGTGTATCCTTGTGTGCGCGTGCGTGTAAACGGGAACCAGAAGGGGGCACTCTAATAGAGAATTCTGAGCAGGTTAGAGCCAGCCTGAAGCCGCTGTACAGGAACCCCTAGAACCCCTAGACGTATTGCTCCTTGAAGGGGATTTTTGATTGTTCGCTGCTATATTACCAGTGCCCATTAGGGTCCTGGTACGTAGCAGACGCTTAATAAATAGTTGCTGAATGAATAAATGGATCCCAGTGTGGAAGGAGGCAACTCTAGAACGGGAGAAAGTGGAGAACAAAGCCACGTTTCACCTACTTGGCTATTGGTACCAGCGGTGGCTTTGCCTCCAGGGCCAGCCTTTTTCCATATCCAGGTTGTACCAAGTTTTTTTCCTTGGTCCTGCTCTTAACACCTTCTCCCCTTGACGCATTGTTTCCCACTGCCTTCTTCCTGTCAGCCCACAGCTGTTGGAGTGGAAGACAGGAATGCAGAGGAGTAGAGCTCTGCCAATGTGGGGCTACCAAGGTGGCCTCCCCTTTTGGAAGCATGTGGTTTGATGGGGTGAGACTGGGCACTGTTGTCCTGCTCTTCTTCATTGACGAATTTAGTGTTTGAGCTTCAGTTTCCCCACTTTAAAATAGCTGCTACAACATTTGCCTCACAGAGTTGTAAAGAGTCAAGGAGGCAGTGGAAGGAAAAGTTTTGGAATACATGGTAGGTCCTACAGAAATGTTCCTTTCTTTTCCCACCTAGTAGACAACAATCTGGGAGTGCCCGTGTGCAGGTGGGGATTGGTTATGGCTTGAGAATCACTACCAGAACACCCCTCTATTTTTTTTTTTTCCACAAGATGCTTTGGAGGGAGTTTATTGGTTGTTGAAAACTGAGGCAAGCTTCATTTCTAAAGCAATCAGAAGTTAATACGCTATGAGTTATGTATTCTGCTGGGGACTGGTCACACTGGGGATGGAGATTTTCCAACTAATTAAACCAGGTTGCAGAAGTACCCAGCTCTGGTCTTGCCACTTGGGGCCCTTCCCCTGCCCACTTGGCTGCCTCCACCACTGGCATGGAGGAGATTAGCAAATTCTTCCTTCAGCTGTAGAGGGAGACACTATGTGAAAACCTAAGCCTGCAGTAACATTTTTCATCACTAAAGGCAGGATCAGATTTCACCCTTCTCAACCTGATTTAAGGACCCACCAGAAATAACAACCTTCATGCGGTAATTAGGAAATTATCCTCTTACAAATTATTAGATGTCTTCTTTCTTTTCCTGGGACAAGATGGAAAGGATGTTGTTTTCTTTTTACCATGGTGAAGCTGCTACGATTAACCATGCCACCCGGGTAATTGTTCACTTGTGGGTAAGCTGATAGCTTGCCGTTCCAGGGTGCGCCTGCCAACACACTCTGATGAAGGGAAAACTCCAGTCATACTTAAAGGAGCCCTGTAAACCTGTCCTGTCAATATCTGGAGGTGGAGAATTACACGAAGGTTAAGAAAAGGTTTCCTAGGGCTGGCTAGACATGAATTTATCGAAATGGATTGGGTGCATTCAGTCTGAGCCTGATCAATACTGCCTACTTCTGGACTTGTGGAAAACAGTGCAAAAATTCCACAGAGAACTCAAGAAGTCCCTAAAGGTCCAGGATGTTTTTTATTTGATAGCAAGGAGAAACTGTAAGATTTCTAAATCCCGATCTGTTTTAATTTAGTTACCTTCTAAAATGCTATTGGTTACAAGAGCAGAAGCCCAAAGATAAGAATGGAATTAACATCAGCCTCCTCTTTCCACACTGACATATTCTGTCTCACTCCTCCCCCTAGTCCTTGCCCACCCACATACATGCGTGCATGCACACACACACACACAACAACAACAATAACAACAACCCAACAGACTTGACAAACCTCTTGGATTCATTAAGAGTCTTCTGGAATTGTCAATATGTTGAGAGAAGAACTGAAAGCTACGTCTCTGTGTGAGTGTGCATGTGCGTATCTTTTAGCACTTCTGTTTAGCACTCAATATATTCCGAGAGCTCTTGCACATTCTCTCAAAGCAATCATAATAAAAAGACACTATGTCAGATGTTTCTGTTATCCCCACCTTCACCAAGGAGAAAACTGAGACTAAGATTCTGGGAGTTGAAGTGACTTGGGTAATGTCATACCATTGGGGTACCAGGATTTGAGCTCATGTACCCTTCCAGGTCATTAAAAATGAGCATTATCTCATCCAACTCTTTGTGGAAAGACACTCATCATTAAGTCAATGCTCTATAGGAAATGGCTGATAGTAGTTTCCATGGGATGCTCTTTTCAAAAGAGCATTTATATAAAAACAACTCATAATCCAATACAAAAGAAGAAAACTCTAATGGAAAAAAAAAAAAAGTTAGGCCCAGTAAATAAATAAAAAGAATTAAGAGGAACGGAAATCTTTTTAGTTACAAAAGTTGACAGTTTTGTTAGGAATCCCTGCGGGCCTCCTGGATGCCTCCTTGCCCTCAGCCTGTCTCCTTCTATCTGTCATGTGCAGTTCCCACTGCTCATTAGCATCAGAAGGGAAGTTTCTTTTTTTTTTTTAAGGGGAGAGGAGAGGAGATATGAGGTAGACTCCCACATGCACCTGGCTGGGATCCACCTGGCAGCCCTGTCTGGAGCTGATGCTTGAGCATAGAGCTATTTTTAGTGCCTGAGGCTGACACACTCAGATCTACAGAGCTATCCTCAGTGCCTGGGGCTGATGCTCAAACCAATTGAATGGGATAGACACGCTCAGATCAACTGAGCTATCCTCAGTGTCTGGGGCTGATGCTCAAACCAATTGAATGGGATAGGAAGAGAAGGGGGAGAGGGAGGGGCAGAGATGCGTATGATTGCATCTCCTGTGTGCCCTGACCAGGAATCAAACCCTGGATGTCCATATGCCAGGCCAACACTCTATCTACTGAGCCACCAGCCAGGGCAGGAAGACTTCTTAATGCAGCAGTTCTCACAGGAAGACTTCTTAATGCAGCAGTTCTCAGAGTGTCTAGCAGCATCTGCAGGACCTAAGAACTTATTATAGATACAGACCCTCAAGCTCTGCTCCTGACCTGTTTAATCAGAAATTCTGGAATAGGGGCCCAGCAAACTGTGTTTTAACAAGCCTTCCAGGTTATGCTGGTACACGTTCATGTTTAAGAACTACTGCCGTATAACCTACAAGAGAAGGTCCAGACACCACCCCAAGATGCACTAACCCCAACAGGGCCCCTATAGTCTGACTATTACCCATCAACACTTACTGTTTCCTCTACACTTATTTTTAATGTATCTTTGGTGCCCTGTTTCTGATCATTTGGATAGGTTTTTTTTCTTCTTCTTTGTCTGACAAACACCTACTAATCATTTAAAGCCCAATTCAAAGATCTCCCCATCTCAAGACTTCACCTATCTTCTCCCAGCGAAGTTTGCCATACCTCCTTCCCCTGTCTCCCACAACACCTGTACATACTTAGGAGCACCATCATATTCAATCCTCTCAGTGCCTCCGCAATACCCTTAGAGTGGACTGTGATAAGATCAGGGACTTAGCCTTATTTCTCTTAATCCCCAGTACCTAGCATTGTGCCAGGAATACATTAGGTGGTTAATAAATATGTATTGAATACAAGAAAAAATGAGTACATGATCCCATGTATTATAACAAGAATTCTGAACAACAGACAAGTGACTGGCTTGTGGGCACACAGCTGATTACCTCAGAGCCTGATTTGACCCCCAGGCGTCCTGACTCCCAGCCCAGGATAGCAATAGATTCATGATTCTCAACTTAGACTTGGTGTCTGTAGGTAATGTAAATTGGTAAACAAGAGAGTCATTTTTGGATACTTTGTGACACATAAGTATCCCAAATAGCCAGACCAGGTGAAATTCTTCCCTTTAGGCTTTGGAGCTGGGCCTTGGTGAGGTCACAGCCTCTCTTCGTTATCTCTGCATCTCTGCGTTTGCATTTATAAATGACACGGACACGGACCTATCACAATGGTATCTAGACCAACTATGAAACCACTTTAAATGTCCAGGAACCAACCTGTGGCAGCCAGCAATTAGCTCCATTCATGTTTTCTATTTTTCTCCCTTTGTAGTTTAATAGATAGTTATTGCGATGTAGTTTTCACTGCTTGAAGCCTAAGTGTGCAGCTAAAGAAGGGGAGAGTCCAGAGGGAAACTGCAGACAACCCCATGTGACGCGACTTTCTGGAATCCTTTCCTAGGTCTGCTGCTTTGTCTTGATCTTCTCTCTCCATGAGGAGAGTCAGAATGAGAAAAAAGATAAGGAACTTACCCCATTTATTCGTTCACTCAGGCAACAAATACTGCCTTATAATGCATCTCTGTGGGGACCCACAGCGAATATGACATGGAACCTGCCTTCACAGAGCCTAGTAGGGGAAGCGAGGGCTGCAAATAGGAATATATGCTGTGGTACAGGAAGCCCAGGGAGGCGAGGATACATACGCTGAGAGCTCGAATGTGAGTAGCGCTTAGCCAGCTGAGGTGGAGGAGGATTCCAGGCAGGGAAACCCCGCAGTGAGAGAGGAAGGCACTCCTGAAGAACTGAGAGTGGTTTCCATGGTCCTGATAGATGTTAATGCTGCATCTTGAATGGGAGGCCTTGAAATTTTGTGATGAGCCAGAGGCCCCGGCTATAGAGGATGGAGCTAACTGACAAGCTGGTCCTGGGACAGGAGACGGTAGGGGGCATAATTTTCTCAGCAGTGCCTTCCTAGAAAGTAATAGGCCAGACAAAAGTTTTCCCAAAATATACTTTGTATCATGTCAGTTTCTTGAAGCCATTTGTGGCTTTTGACTAAAAAGGTTGCAAAAGACAGGGAAAAAGATTAGAATTCATCATAATTGTCGACCTTCCCATTTCTAAGGGCAACTTCTTCAGAGCTTATAAAACATACTCAATCTCTTTCATCCTATAAAGTCCTTTTTATTCAAACTAAATATAAGTCCTTACTCACCCATTGGTAGGTGCAAGCTACCTTTATATTTTTTTTTTCTTCCTTTCATAACCAAGTCCCTCAGAAAGGTGCGCACAGCTGCCAGGCATGTGTTCTACACTCTACAGAACCACTATGATAGAAGTCGTCAATGGCCCTCAGTGGAGACATCCAGTGGACTCATTCATTCATTCAACCCGATTTCATGCAAAGCTGCTCTGTACCAGGCACTGTTTTCAGGTCCTACAATATAGTGGTGTTAGTCCTTCTTGGAATATATATTTTAGTGTACCTGTATAGTTCTTAGGTCTCTGCAGCATATGCCCCCCTTGAGCATTACCTTCTGGGAAGACTTTCTTTCCATGACCCCAATCTCCTGTGCTCCTTCTGTTTTTTTTTTGTTGTTGTTGTTGTTGTTGTTCCTTCCCAGTCTTTTCAGTGGGTTCCTTTTTCTCTACATGTTCATTAAAGTTTCACATTAGGTAGGTTGTGTTCTAGGTTCTCTAGACTTATCATCCAAGATTTTATCCTCTGACCTTTTAGTTCTTAAATATACATCTCAATATCCATATAATCAGCTCCCAGTGGATGGCATCTCACTGTCAACATAACCAAAGCTGGACTTTGTGTGCTGTGTCCCCATCTGCTCCTTCTGAGATTCCCGTCTCAGTGAATCCTGCCATGCAATTGTGGCGGCTGAGAGTCAGCCTGGACTCAGTTGTTTTATCCTTAAGCTCCCTATGCCTACAGCCTCCTTCTAGGGCAAGATCCTCATCATCTCACCAGGATCACTGCTAGAATCTCCTTGCCTACAGATGATCCTATCCAACTCATTCTTTACACTGCTTCCAGAGTGATCTTACTAAACTGCAAATTTGCCCAAGCCCTCTCCACTATTCTCCATCTTATTGAGCTATAGTTCTCAAAGTATGAGACTCCAACAGACTTTCAGGAGGTCCATAAGGCTAAAAACATTCTCTTCATAATAATAAGATATTATTTACCCTTTTCACTGTTTTGATATTTGCACTGATGGGACAAAAGCAACAGTGGGTAAAATAGCAAATGCCTTAGCACAAATTAAGCCATGAAACTAAATGCACTTCTTCACACCATTCACACGCAGAAGAGAAAAAAATGCCAGTTTCACTTATATCCCTGATGAAGCAATAAAAAAGTTATTTTTATTAAATCTCAGCCCTTAAATGAGTATCTTTTTAATATTCTTTGTATCAACATACAAAGTATACATAAACCATTCTGCTACATACCAAAGTGTGACAGTTGTCTTAGAGAAAAGCATTGATACAATCATTTGAGTTGCAAGCTAAACTAACCTTTTTGTCCCCTATCGAAGATCATTTTTACTTGAAACTGTGGTTATTTGGCAGGCAGGTTCTTAAAATTAATGAAGTGAGTTTTTCACTTAAAAATATCTGACAGTGTATGTTACCAATGATAAAATTTGATCTTTCAAGCAATAGTTAGAATTTTAGAAAATATGCATCTGCCACTATAAGCCTGAGAGCTTCCCAATACTGACTTTTCTGATCACATTGGTGGTGATATTAACAAATGTGTGGGGTTTGTCTTAAATCTTGTTTAATGAGATGTGTCAACATTTGGAATATTTATATAACTCATTAAGTCAATATTTTTCAAATGGCCAATAGTTAATGTTACAAAAGGTATATTTTAATAAATATATAATAATGTGTTTATTATTATATTAAAAATATAAACTATATTAAAAATATAAATAAAAAATATCTATTCAGGTGCAAGAGGGACCAATGTGTCTTAATGTAACAGTTTGAAATGTTCATTAATATGGCTTCAGATTCCAGATTTTAATTAACCTCTAAGAAACTACCATTTATCAAATTTTAGTATAGTATCAAAGAATATCCATAATTATCTAAAAAGGCTGTTAAAATGTATATCTCTTTCCATAGATATGTATAAATAAAATTTTCTTTATGTATTTCAACCAAAAAGCATAGTATAAAACAAAAAACATAACCTGACCAGGCAGTGGTGCAGCGGATAGAGCATCAGACTGGGATGCGGAGGATCCAGGTTTGAAACACTGAGGTCGCTGACTTGAGCGTGGGATCATAGACATGACCCCGTGGTTACTGGCTTGAGCCCAAAGGTCACTGGCTTGATCAAGGGGTCATTCACTCTGCTGTAGCCCCCCCCCCGCCCCATGTCAAGGCACATATAAGAAAGCAGTTGATGAACAACTAAGGTGCTGCAATGAAGAATTGATGCTTCCAATCTCTCTTCCTGTCTGTCTGTTCCTATCTGTCCCTCTCTCTGTCACACAAAGAAAACACAAAACGTGGTATAAATATACATGGTATAAAACCAAAAAGTATAGCCTGACCTGTGGTGGCACAGTGGATAAGCGTCGACCTGGGAACACTGAGGTCGCCAGTTCAAAACCCTGCACTGGTCTGGTCAAGGCACATATGGGAGTTGATGCTTCTAGCTCCTCCCCCCTTTCTCTCTCTCTCTCTCTCTCTCTCTCTCTCTTTCTCTCACTCTGTGTCTCCTCTCTAAAATGAATAAAATAAAAAGAAATTTTAAAAAAACTGGCACATTAAAAAAAAAAAACAAAAAGTATAAACTATATTAAACCAAGAAAACATAACATAAAACATAGTATAAAAAATTGGATGCAGATAGGAGAATTCAGCTATCTTCTATTAAGTCAGACATGTCATAACGTTTTTGTCTAAGACAATACAAATATGTTTGTTTGTCTGTTTGTTTTTTGTGGCAGAGACAGAGAGAGTCAAGATAGGGACAGAAAGACAGGAAGGGAGAGAGATGAGAAATATCTATTCTTTGTTGTGGCTCCTTAGTTGTTCATTGATTGATTTCTCATATGTGCCTTGACTGAGGGGCTACAGCAGACAAAGTGACCCTTAGCTCGAGCCAGTGACCTTGGGCTCAAGCTGGTGAGCCTTGCTCAAACCAGATGAACCCACTCTCAAGCTGGCGGCCTCGGGGTCTTGAACCTGGGTCCTTCACATCCCAGTTCGACGCTCTATCCACTGCGCCACCACCACCTGGTCAGGCCAAATATATTATTTATGTTACCATGTAATGAGATATTTTATTTTTAAATGATTAACAGAATATTAAACATTCTTAGTTTCAATTTTGAATAAAGTAAATATCAATGTTTATAACCCATATAAACACAAAATTATTTTAATCCTCAATAATTTTTAAAAGTATAAAGGAGTCCTAAAACCAAAAAGTTTGAGAATGGCTGACCTACAGTATTAAGGTCCAAATTATATATTTCCTAGGTATTTTTATTTTTAAGGTTTATTTTAATTATGCAGATTAACTTAACTCTTAATGTTTGAGGTTAAAAAAACTGATGGCTGAGAAGATGGGTAAAGAGGAGGAAAATGGGAATGGAAAGAGGCTTTGCAGCCCTGGCTGGTTGCTCAGTGGATAGAGCATCTGCCTGGCATGCAGATGTCCCTGGTTCAATTCCCAGTTAGGTCACACAGGAGAAGTGACCATCTGCTTCTCCTCTCCGCAACCTCTTCCTTCTCTCCCTCTTCCCCTCCTGCAGCCAGTGGCTCAACTGGTTTGAGTGTGGCTCTGGGTGCTAAGGATAGCTTGGTTGATTCAAGCATCGGCCCCAGATGGGGGTTGGTAGGTAAATCCCAGTCGGGTTGCATGCGAAAGTCTGCCTCGATTCTCTTCCCTTCTCTCACCAAAAAAAAAAAAAAAAAGAAAGAAAGAAAGAGACTTTGCTTGGGGTAAGAGACTCACAATGTGAGATGCAGATAGTATTTTAGAGTTGGTCACTTGAAACCTGTATGGTCTTGTGAACCAATGTTATCCCAATAAATTTAATTAATGAAAAAAACCTGATGCCTGTTAGATCACAGTAATTTGGGAAAGGATTATGACAACTAACGTTATCACTGTATCAGCCCTCTCTGACCTGCAGTCACCTCTGAACCCATGTGTCATCCTCTCAGCACTCTAATAAGTGACAGTCTTGCTATGCTCAGTGAATTTTACATGAAAATATGACAACTAACGTTGAATCTCCAAATTTGAGAAACAGTCATCCTTAAAATAAATGATTGGCTTTACTGATAAAAAAAAATAGCTTCTTTTTTTATTTTAATATAGTCCAATTAACCTACTTTTTTCTTCTGTTGCCTGCACTTTGGACTGACATCCATGAAACGATTGCTAAATCAGTGTATCAAGCTTTTCTTTTATGTTTCTTCTAAGTTTTACAGATTTAGCTCTTACATTTAGGTCTTGGATTCATTTTTAGTTAATTTTTGTCTATGGTATAAGAAGGTTCCAACTTCTTTGCACAACATACCAGGTCATTCATTATTTTGCCTCCACCAGTGTCTGCTGCTCGCAGAGCAGTGCTGTCACCAATAATATACCAGGACACCACAACCACTGCACCCGCCTGCCGGGCTGCAGCTCCAACATCTCCATATGCCAGGCTGCCTCAGCCTTTGCCTGAACTGCCCTTTCCTTGTTTTGTTTTATCTAGTCTTTTACCTGCTTTCAGGCACGTGTTCATACTTCAAAATGTGCTATTGTCTTCTCCTTTAATGAGAAACCCACCACCACCAACCCCATCAGGAAGGCTTGATCACTCCTACCTTTGTGTCCCCTAGGTATCTCTAGCCATGCATTTGTAACACACAAGTGCTGGCTCTTCATTGTAGCCTTCAGGCCCTATCCCCGGTCAATAGAGGACGTTCTCTAATCTTAGGCAAACAAATAGTTTATCATTTTTTTCCTGTTCCTAACAAAGCCACCTTGGACGTGCTCATGCATGTTTCCTTGGGCACTTGAGCAAGAGGAGATTTCTGGAAGGGGAATTCCTGGGTCACAGGGTTTGTGCATCTTCACCTTCAGCAAGTTGGTTGTTCGCCAAATTGGCTGTACCAATCTATACCACCAGCAGCAATAAATAAACCCTTCTTATCCCCCGCCCCTGTTCTTATCAACACTTAATGTAATCAGGATGGTTTTTTAACTGACGTCTGAGAAATAATATCTCATTGCTATTTTAATTTTCAATTTCCTAATTGCTAATGAGGTGACACTCTTTCCATAACCGATGCAGGTTTCTTCTGTAATTGCCTGTGCAGAAACATATAGTATTTCACTTGTCTTTCGGTTGTCTTTTTCTAAAGATATGTAATTCTTTGTATATTCTTTGTAAATTCTACCCTGTTCCTGCTTTATGCATTACATTCTTCCCTCCCTGTGTGTGTGACTAATCCAGTGATGGCGAACCTATGACATGCGTGTCAGCACTGACTCACGTAGCCATTTTCGATGACACGGGGTCGCATACCAGAGAAGTATGGGGCCGCATGCCAAGAAGGACGGGTGCAGTAGCTCAGGATAAAACATTTGCTGTAGTGTAGACACTCTGTGCTGGAGGTCTGTAGGCCAAAACAACAGAACTCCGGCACAGAGCGTCTAGTTCTGGGACTTCCGGTTAGGCCGTTTTTCTCGAAGTGACACACCACCCGAGTTATGCTCGGTTTTTTTGGTGAATTTTGACACACCAAGCTCAAAAGATTGCCCATCACTGGACTAATCTGTCAACTTGGTAGATGGAATCTGCTCTTGATCAGAAGTTTTCATCTGTAACATGGTCAAATGTATCAATTTTTTAACATATTGTTTAACAGATTCTCCCCCAACCCACGTTTATAAGACATTCCATATATTTTCATCTGAAACTTTGAGAGTTTTACTTTTCACATTCAGGTCTTTAATCCTTCTAAAATTTATTTGCTGGTAAAGAAGGATTCTACTTTTATCTATTCCCATATGTATAGTCAGTTGGTCCAAATCCACCAATTGAATATTTTATCCTTTCCTGATTTTTTGAAATGCCTTTGGCCTGTTATTGTATCGCATTGGTCAACTTTAAAGGCCAACAATATTTTTCCATAAAGCGCCAGACAGTAAATATTTGATGGTTTGTGGGCCATAGAGTCTTGGTCACAATTACCCCCCTCCTGTTGTGGTGTGGAAGCAACTGAGTGTGGCAGTGCTCTAGCAAAACATTACTTAGAAATCAGGCAGTGGGCTGCACTTGCACATGGGCCATCAGATGGCCCCCTAGTTTATTTCTCTACCTTGTTTCAATATGACTCTTTCTACTTATGTGCAGCTTTCTCTTTTATCTTTCTGTTTGGTAGAGTCCGTTTCCCCTGCTTGTTTTTCTTTAAAATTGTTAAAGCCATCCTTGGCCTTTATCCTTCCAAATAAATAAGATCTCCTTTAAAATTCCATCAAAATCCTTGATTGAAAGGGAGGAGGGGCTTCTTCTATTTTACTTTTCTAACTGCTTGAGCTGGACAGCTGGCAGCTAACTCTTCGATTTTCATTCTCTCTTCTTATTATACCTTTCCTTTAGTTATTATCTTAGCTACTTCTCACAGATTTAGTTGCTATTATTTTTATTGTTGTCATAAATACTTTCTAACAACATAGCCGTTATGATTTCTCGTTTGAATTATGGATTGTTTAGAAGTAGGCTTAAATTGCCCATGTGTAAGGGGGTGGTAAGGCTTATCTACTTTTTTAGTTATTAATTTTATATGTAATTACACTGTGCTTGGAGAATCTGGTCTAATTATATAAACTAGGTTTCTTTGGCATTTATTAAAACTTGCTTTGTGGCCTAGTGGATGGTAAAATTTTATCAATATTTCAGAATGCTTGAAAGACTATATTGTTAGGTGCCAAGTTCTAGATCAAACTTATTACCTGTACTGTTCTAAACTTTTCAACATAGTTTAGATTCCTCTGTTTTCTCTCCTACTGCTGTAGATGCTTACTTTCTCTGTATACTTAGTGCTGTGTGATTATGTGCTACTGGAGTTGTTCAGGGGCCTCCGTGAAGTCATACCCTCTTTCCCACCTGGTATGAATACATTGAGAAATAAAAAGTAAAGATGCTAATAGAGGCTAAACTGAAAAACATCTTCATGAGATCCAAATGGGCTTGCAAATAAACCCCCAAAAGGGCCAGCATGCTCCCCGAGCTTCAGGCAGCTCCAGAGCATGGCAACTTCCCCAGGGGAGCAGAGTCCATGAGAAAGTGGAAAGGACACTCCCTGGAGGCAGTTTGCTTCCCCAAGGGAGAAGGCAGGGGGCGCAGCTGAACTGCACTGTGCCATTTATCAGTGCCCATGTATCCATCAGCAAGCTACTCCCAAGGATGGAGTGAGTCAGGAGGGGAAGGAGGGGGCACATGCTTCAGGAACATCTCTCCCCATGGAAACTGGGAGCCTAAAATTGTTTCCTTTAGCATATGACTACATGGTTAAAATTGTTTCATCTTCCTAGTGAATGGTTTTTCTATTATGGTATATTGACTTTGTTTATGACTAATTCTACTTTTTGAATGAAAAGATCTATTTTGTGTGATGTTAAAGAAGCTATATGGCAACTTTAAAAATTAGTTTATGCCTGTAATATTCAGCTGAGATTTTGGTGATGGTGGTGGTAGTACTCTCAATGAGTAAATTTATTTGCTTTGTTTCTTTTTCTTTTGAAAAAATGTTTAAACCTATACAATGAACACTGTTGTACCTTTCTTTAGCCACTGCTAAAGTGTTGCTAAATCTGTGTTTCCCCTCTCATTCTCTCTCTCTCTCTCTCTCTCTCTATATATATATATATATATATATATATTCACATACATACACACACATACATAATACATATGCATATACACATACATATACACACATATGTATGTATGTATGTATGTATGTATATAAAGAGATAGATAGATGGATAGTAAGATAGATAGATAATCTTTTTACAAGTCATTTATGGTAACTTCCTCATGACACATCACTCCTAAATATTTCAACACACCTTTTCAAAGAACAAAAACATTTTTTATACAGCTATGTCACCATAATCACACCAAGGAAACTCAACATTAATTCAGTAATATTTTGTGATATTCAGATTTTCCAGGTTGGTTTTCTATTTTGATTTAGGATCCATTCAAAATTTATCCTTTGCATTTGGCCACTTTTTCTTTAATTTCCAACAAACTAGATATTCCCCCCCCCCCCCACGTACATTTCCTTCCACTTTCTATTATGTTGAATCCTTTGTAGAGTCCAGGCCTATTGTTCTGCACTGACTTCCATGCCCTGGATTTGTTTGACTCCCTAACCCTCATCATTAAATTAATCTCAAATATTCCTGGTAACAACACATACAGCAGATGGTGTCTATCTGTGGGTAACGCCAAGCTTGACTCCTTGGTTGACTTAGTAATTCCATATTTCTCCATTGTAAAGGCACAAATTCTCCTTTCTAACTAAAAAGTAACCTGTGGAGTTTTATCTTGAGACCAATTAAATATTTTTCACTCAATTATTTTTAGCATTCATTGATGAACCTTGCCTGCATAAATTATTACACTAAGTTACAAAACAGTGACTCCGTGATTCATCATTCCTTCCATATTTGCCAGATGGCATTCTTCCATTAAACGCACTGCACGTGTCCAATTTCATGATTTAGCCAACACGTCTCTGATGGCTAGTGCATGATTAGTGGACCAGAGGATCCCCAGCTTATGATGGGTGTTTCAATTACATAGTTACTTGGTTCTCTGGGTCAGATACTCAGTCACCACCAGAGAACTAGCAAGGCAAGGATTGCTTTTTGTAGTTATTAGCAGACGATGAACAGCTTTACTCCAAATCCCTAGGGTCGCTGCTGTGATTCTCTCATTGGCTCCATAAACATTCCTATCAACCAAAGTCACCTTAATTACCATTGGAACTGCTAAACCATAAGGCCCAAGTAGTAGAGAAGCTTGCACTAAAGTCTGAATCTGTTTTAGAGGTTCTTGTTCCACGACTCATTCAAAACTAACAGCTTTATAAATAGCATGGCAAATAAATCAGCATGATACACTTACATGATGTCTACATTTGCCTCCAAATCCTAAAGCGCTTTGTCAAGTAATGTGCCCCTTTCTTCATGGTAGGCATTGAAGGGTACAGCAACTTGTCTCTCACTTTGTAGGAGAATATCCTGATGTGATCTAGGTCAATGGCCTTTCTTTTTTTAACTTGTTTTGCTGTCTCCTGAAGTTTCCTGGGGTTTATCTTTCATCTTCTGGCATGATGTGTTTTATTAAGACATTTAAGGTGTGTGATACTTCCTGCTCACCAGATCTAATTAACATGATACCATCATTATAAAGGCCAGAATCATGTTTTATGAAATATTAAAATGTTCAAGATCCCTTAATATGATATTATGTCAGAGAGCACGAGAGTTGACCTGATTCTGAAAAGAGATGGTGAAAGTATACTGCTGCCCCTGCTTCTGACTGTCTTTATTGATCAGAACAGAATATAAAACATTTGCTAGATCTATGGCTGCCTACAAGCTACCAGGAGATCTGTCTACTTTCTGCAGCATATATACACCAAGAGACAGCAGCTTAGATTAAAGTTACCACATGATTAAGTTTTATACTCAAAAACCACATAATTTTTCTACCAGCCAAACATGTGAACTAAAAGTGAATGTGGGCCCTGACCAATTGGCACAGTGGATAGAGCATTGGCCCACGTGTAGACATCCAGGGTTTGATCTCTGGCCAGAGCACACATGAGAAGTGACCATCTGCTTCTCTCCCCCCCCCTCTCTCTCTCACTCTTCTCTCTTCCCTTCTCAAAGCCAGTGGCTGATTGGTTCAGGCCTCAGGCTCTGAAGATAGCTCAGATTTGAGAATTGGCCCCAGATGGGGGTTACCAGGTTGATCCCATTTGAGGCCCTTGTGGGAGTTTGTCTTTCTATCTCCCCCCTCTCACTAAAAGGAAGAGAGAGAGAGAGAGAGAGAGAGAGAGAGAGAGAGAGAGAGAAATCACTACCCCCTGCATTTACAAGTCCTCAATGGAGAAAATACATCTGAAATTCCCCTACGGTAGGGCAGTCCCAAGGATTTCTTTTTGGCTCTTCATACACAAATAGCTCCCACTCCACAGATTAGAGAACCAATGTGAAAATTGTTACTTACAAGCATGTCTAAATTCCACTATACATTCAGGTATTGGGGAAATAAACATGGTGGGTTCTTTATTTCACTGGACCCACCAGGAGATGAGCTTGAGGTAGGACTCTATCACTGGGCATACTTAAGTCTCCAGTCTTACTAGTGAGTTCTGGAAGCATTTTGTACTTTAGGTATTAAAATTAGCTCAAAAGTCAAAATCTAAGAACACCCAGAAGTTCTGCATACTTCTCTGTACCAGGGCACAGTCATCTTGACAAATGGGTATTAGTTTCTCAGGAAAAGATTTGAAGGGCCCTTTTCCCAAGGGACTCAACTTTCTCCTTGATCAAGAGACTCCAAGTCTTTTTGAACTGAGTTATGTCTGAGAAATAGGTAAGAGGTATGAAGCCGCCGCAGTCTCTTGAATCATGCTGTGGCCCACCAGACCTAGAATACTTCCACCTATATATTTCCATTAGCACTTTCGCAGACTGGCTCTCCATTCTATTCCTTTGTAAGCCTCATACATAATTTATCATACAGGTTCATGTGAGTAACAATATAGATTTCCCCCTCTCTCCCAGGAGCATGTATTTATAATTTTGTCCAACCAGTGTCTGATTGCTAAGCACCACCACCAGGTGTTCGTGCCGAGATCCATCATTACCACTGAAACCAGGGAACCCAGTTCCACCAAAATATCTACCTCTATGATCTCTGATCCATGGCAGATAGCTATAATTTTTTTTCAGTGATTCTGTTGCTTTCCCAAACAATGAAGTTCTTTTATCTTAATGAAGGGGTTATCCTTTTAAATCTCCTTGAGGCGACAGTTAAGTAGTGGCTGAGCAAGTTGCTCATGATAAGTCCATTCCAGCATTCCCATCTCCTGAGCCTTTCGACTCCTTTCTCCACCACTGCTGGTTGTAAGTTTCTGCTATTTGAACACGATCCATGACTCAGAACTTGTTCTAAACGCATAATCCCAGGCCTAGCCCAGATCCACAGAATCAGAATCTGCATTTTAGCATGATTGTCAAATGATATTCTGAGAAATGCTACTATACACCATTGTTGAGTCCAGGCTGCAGTAAGTACTACTTCTAGATATTTGAGTCATACGTTAAATCTAGAATTCCAGGTGAGTGTTCCCATGCCAATAAATTCAGCCTGATCTAATCTAATATTTTATATTCTTAAGTCTCACACCTTCAGAGTCTACTCCCATACACTCTTTCTGTAAGGAAACAAGCACCTTAACACAGTGCCTGGCAGAGAGGGACAGAGCCACGCTTAGGATATGCAGAGTCCTGGGAAGATAGACTAGGGGTTTTGTCTACATAAACAATTCCATTTTAAAATGTATTGCACAATTCATGGGTATGTGTGAGTTGAAGTAATTTATAATATATGCACACCTTTCTGGAATCTGTTCATATTGAAACAATGTAGGTCTTTTTGCTTCTGCTGTTCCTTGGAACCATGTATCTAATGTTGGTTAGATCATTACTTATGATATCACATCATCCATCCATCATGATGCCCATGAACACTGCTGCCAATGTCTCTCTCAAAAGTGGTTATTGTGCTTCACTCACAGTGATCACAGTGCAAGTTTATCCAGAGTATGCTGAATGAGAATGATCATTGTGTTCTGGTCATGTTAAATTCACCATTCAGAATTTAATAGTGTTAACATAGACTGGCACATCTCCCAGCCCTGGTTTGAACTCTTTAGGCCATAATGGCTGCACTCGTAGAATATAGTCTCTTTCACTGTTGCACACTCTTCTATCCCCGCAGCCCACTCCCGTAGCACCACCAGGAGGGAGAATGACATGTACATTGAATGTTCAGCCCTCAGTCATCATGGCTTAAGACTGACCTGAGAGAGCACAGTGATACCATGTCAGTCAAGGGTGACAGAGGTGTGAATTAGGACATGAACAGCAGGTCAGAAGCCTTCAGAAGAGACAAAGACAGCCACTCCTTGTTTTCCTGGCCTGTAAAAAGGGTTGGTGGTCCCCCAGCGAGCCAGCAGTGAAGGGTGCACAGGGTAAAGGACACCCACTGTCACTTCTACTGCTTTTGGGTTCCATTGATTAGAGTAAGTTCTTACCACAGTAAGAACACATTCAGGCAAGAGCTGCATGAGTCCACATCAGAGGCACAGCCCAAAGGGCAAGAGTTTAGTCCCTAGAGCTCTGAACTCATCTGTCTGATGTGATAGGCATTTAAAATCAGCATATTAGCACTATCCTGGTGACCCAAACCCATAAGGGGTAAAAATGCCTCAAAAGGGATCAATGGGGACTAGGCTTTACAACGTCCCAGCCCAGGCTCAGAGCTCCCTGCCCAGATGGTCCAAAGTATTAGAAGAAGACTTAGAAAATTTGGAGTAAGGTTCTTCCACCTTTCAAGACTCAGGTGGGACTTGGTCTGGTCTGGAGTATCTTGCCTGAATGACCAGTTCCAGCTTCCAAAGGGGAAGTTAAAAATTATTTAGTAGATGTTTCAGGTGACCTTCAAATCACACAGAACCATGTGCAGACTTGGGGTTTCCTCCCTGCACAGCATTGCTGGTCCTAGGTGGTCCCAAGCACTAGAGGGGAACTTGAAAATTTCTGCGGAAGGCACTGCAAGGCACATCTCTATTCCCCCCTTTAGTGCCCAGAGTAAGAGCCCTGCTTGTCTGTATCCTGTATCTAAGGGCAGTATTAGTCAGGAGAATAAATATCCTAATCTCTCTTCTGAGAGATTTTACCAGTCCCTACCCTCACAGTGACTAAACCCAGCCAAAAGACAAGTGATTTGAGTAATGCAGTCTATACTGAAAAATGCCTGGTACAAAAAGCAGTATGCAGAAAGGTGAAAGTTTATGGAGGCAAATTGAAATCTTCAGCACATAAATGAAGAATTATTTTTCCTCATTCCTGTTGATGATATTAGTCCATTGTATTCTAATCTCATTGCTAATAAATTGAATTTAGTTGAGTGATTCCTTTGTAGATATTCTGGGTAATTTTCTCAGCTCTACATTCTAGTCCACTTAATTGCCTCTCCAACTATATCAAATCTGTCACTTAAATAGTCTACTGAATTTTTCATTTCAATAATTCATTTTCACTTTCAGATATTCTAATTTTTTGTTTTATTTTCTTGATTTTTCTTTATAGTGTCTATTCTTTTATCTATATAATTATTTTATTTATTTTTAATTTTTTTTAATTTTACTTTATTTTTCTTCTTTTCCAAGTGAAAAGCAGGGAATTGGGGGACTGACTGCCTCATGCACTCTACAGGAATCCACCTGGCAACCTTGTGTGGGGCAGATGCTCTGCCCATCTGGGGCCATGCTCACAACTGAGCTATTTTTTGTGCCTGAGGCAGGGGCTCTATGGAGCCATCCTCAGCACCCTGGGTTGATGCACTAGAACCAATCAAGCAATGGCTGCAGGAGGGGAAGAGAGAGAGAGAGAAGGTGGAAGGGTGGAGAAGCAGATGACCTCTTTTCCTGTATGCTCTGACTGGGAATTGAACCTGAGACATCCACACACTAGGCCAGTGCTTTATCACTGAGCCAACCGACCAAGGCAATTATTTTATTTTTTAATGAAGTACAGTTTTTAGGTGAATTTCTTTAAAATGTGCTGGCTCTTATTCATGATAGCTTATTTCCCTGTGTGTTTTATAAATTTTAATTGAGTTCTTCAGTGAGATTTTATTTTCTGTGCAAGTTCTATACAACCTGGATTATAAAGATATTTCTCCAGAGTGGTCCTAAATTTGCTTTGCCAAATAAGTTAGATTTATTACTGGCTAACTTCCATTTTTTTATATTAATTCCTCACCCTTGGGGTTCCTGAACCATATGTTTCAATAATATTTAGACTCTAATCCCATGCATGGTGCAGGGTTGACCTTTATTTTTCATTTAAAGAAAAATGTTCATTCCATTCAGCATTTCTGAGAATGACAAGCTCTGCACATTTATGTGATCTTCTATCTTTGTTTGCATGGTCATAAAAATCAAAGCTTAACTCCTGGTCTGAAACTGCACCATCTATCCAGACTCCTTCACCATTCTCCCCATTTCCTCACCTCTACCTGTCCCAACCCCTGCTGTTGCAACGCCAGCTTCAGTGCTTACAACTCTGACTTGTTTGTTCCTAGCTCAGTTCTGCTTTAAAGTTTTTTTAGTTAAATGTTATCTAGAATTTCTAGCCTAATATGTGGTGGCACAGTGGATAAAATGTCAACCTGGAACAGAGAGGTCACCAATTTGAAACCCTGGGCTTGCCTGGTCAAGGCACATACAGGAAGCAACTACTATGAGTTGATGCTTCCTGCTTCTCCTTTCATTCTCTCTCTTTTCTCTAAAGATTAATAAATATAATTATTTTAAAAATTAAATTAAAAAGCTCTTTGGCACACCAAAAAATAAAATAAAAAATTTTTTTCTAGGAGTTTGTAGTGGCAGAAGTATATTATTTTCTCAGTTTTGGAAACTTTTTGGATTCCAAATCAGAAACCATACTTGCAGAACCAGAAGTTTTCATTACCTTTCTATTTCAAATAAATAAAATTTAATTTATCTAAATTTATTAAGTATTGATTGAGAACTTAAAAATATGTTAACCCATTGCTAAACATTGGAGATAAAGAGCTGAATAACAGTCCCTGATCTTCATAAATTGCAGTTAAGTGGGAAATACAGGTGTATTTTAAAATTACAATACAACTTGATAAATGCATTCCATTTTACAGAATAAGCAGTGGATTAAAAGAATACATGGCAAGAAGCCAGAGACCAGTAAAATGATTATTTGACTAAGAAATTAAGGGGATCTATACTAGTATTTCCATGTGCTCATTCTTTCCTGACATTTCATGAGAAATTTTATGTTTTTCTAAATCCTGAACTTAAAAAAACCCGTCAGTCAAGCAATTAAAAAAAATGAAAGTATTCTAATTCTCCTTTGGGAATTAGAGCTTAACTATTAATATAAGGCATTACTAGCTCAAAGAAATCTACTCAACATCAGGTCAAAAGCAAGAGCAGGAATCACTGAGCTGAAGAGTCAAATATCCAATGGGATGTTTCTGGAACCTGGTGCAGGAGCATGGAAGAGAGAACCAGTCATGATCTAATCAGTAAGTTATATTTATGGCTATTGATATGGTGAAAATACTGTTGTGGCCAAGTCTGCTAATGAGGATAAGTCATCCTTACAAATAAAATAAATATTAATGAGTTACACATCGTATACTTCATACAAATTCTATGAGTGGCATGCTAAGAAATAAGTTTTAGAAGCAAAACAAGACCCTAAATGGGCAATTTTGGCATTCAATTCTGTGAGGTACTGTTACCCTTGTTAGAGGTAAAAATGTTATATCATTTGAATATTTAAATGTTCAACATAAGCTATAGTATTTTGAAAACATTTTTAACGAAAGAGATACAATGAGAACAAATACCTATATAATGCTCTAATAAGAGACCAGAAACTGCCTGACCTGTGGTGGCGCAGTGGATAAAGCGTCGACCTGGGAACACTGAGGTCGCCAGTTCAAAACCCTGCACTGGTTTGGTCAAGGCACATATGGGAGTTGATGCTTCCAGCCCCTCCCCTCTTTCTCTCTCTCTCTCTCACTCTGTGTCTTCTCTCTAAAATGAATAAAATAAAAATAAAATAAAATTGCTTATATACTAAAAAAAAAAAAAAAAAAAAGAGAGAGACCAGAAACTAATCTAAAACTTCAACTTAAGAAAAAAATTCTATTTCAATGGCAAAACAAAAACTAATACAGGCAGACAAAATCTTTTCATTGTTAAAAGAGGAGATTATCTTATTTAAAGCAACATGTTCACTAATGCCCCATTTGAAGGTGCTTTTAAACACACTTTAACCAACCAACTGAACTTCAACACAATATGAAAGACATTTTTTTTCCTTTTTTTTTAATTAAATGAGAGGGTGAGAGGTGGGGAGACAGAGAGACAGACTCCAGCATGCGCCCTGACCAGAATCTACCTGGCAAAACCACTAGGCAGCAATGCTCTGCTTATCTGAAGCTGCTGCTCTGCTGATCGGCAACTGAGCTATTTTAGCACCTGAAGTGGAGGCCATGGAGCCATCCTTAGCACCTGAGGTTAACTTGCTCGAACCATTTGAGCTATGGCTGCGGGAGCAGAAGAGAGAGAGGGAGAGAAAAGAGGGTGTGGAGAAGCAGATGGTCACTTCTCCTGTGTGCTCTGCCTGGGAATCAAACCCAGGATTTCCACACACTGGGTGGAAGCACTCCTGCTGAGCCAACCGGCCAGGGCCGAAAAACATTTTCTACACCTGGAACGCTTGTCCCAAAACAAAGATCAAGACTATGAAACAATAAAATTCATGCTGTGTGACCAGTCAAAAGTGCACCATGACTTTACGGACACACTGTATAATTATATTTTAAAAATTATTTTTGAATATTAAATACTTGCATTATCTTTCAATTTTTAAAATAATTTTTAGTGAGCATTTATTTTGTGTTAAGGTTCCCTCCTCATTTTATCTTCTGGTTATTATCAAATTTCTATATTAAAGGTTATTTTTACATATTATTGAAATAAGTAATTTTGTCACAATAATTTGGTTCATAAAAGTAATAACCAAGCATTTGTTACTATATTTTTTTTCTTCTTTACAAAAAGCTTCAAATTTTTACTGTAACCTATCCATCCACAGAAAAACTATTCATTGTTTACTATTGGGGCCAATCTTTATTATTGAAAAGCACATACACAAAGAGTTATGAAAACTACAGAATTACATGATTTTAAGCATTCTTGGGAATTCCTATTTCTTTTCTTCTGCTCCACAAAGTTAACTATTTCTCAGGAATTTGGAAACACAGGCCTGTACTCAGACAGCCATGGTGAAAGTGGAGGAAGAAGAAGAGAATAAAGAGATCATAAGAGGTTAAATCATCACATTTAGTGGCTAATTAGATGTGATAAATAGGAAAGAAACGACTCTTGAATAATTCCTGAGTGTCTGGTTTTGGTGACTTGGTGGATGAAGATTTCAGGAAGAAAAACAGTGTGGGGTGGTGAGATTGTTGGAGCACAGAAAGTTTAAGGAGCCTGAGTCATTGGGCCGAGGGTGTCCTCCCGTATTTGGGCTCAGCAAAGAGGTGTGCTTCAGAGACTGAGCAGTAAATAGATGGGAGTGAGAAGCATGGGCAAGTTAGTATTTGTTTCCAACTATTTTGGACTTGTTGGGTACATCTAAAATATAACAGCAGAGATGGGTGTTTGGGAACAATATGGGATAACTAGTTTAAGCTTTCACAACCTTACACATTCTTTTAGTCATTTTGGCAAACAAAATATGACAGTGGCTATGGCTTTTAGCCTCTAAACCTTTCAGAATTACAGATTTATATACTTCAGAAAATAAAGCAGAAATGCCTTTTGGTTTTACTTTAAATTGAAACTGAAATTTTTGTGAGGAGGAGAAATCTTTTTACCTTTTTCTTTAATTTCCTCAACATTTACACAAATACAGAGGAAAAACTGACGAAAGTATGTCAAACTAGGAAATAATGTAATATAATAATATTACACTAGGAAATAATGTCGTGTATAATAATATAATAAGAGATGAAGAGAGCCCAGCAGAACCACTATGTTATGTTAATATCAAATGTTAACCTTCTGTGCTACAAGTACCTCATTCTACTTATTTTTTAAAAATTGAACATTTGTGACTATGTTCTGATTCATTTGCTATAGAGCTCAGAGTAAAAAGCTAAGGCTCCAGAGTTAGGCAAATAGAGGTTTGAATCCTGACTCTGCTGCCTCCAAGCTATGTGACCTTAGATGGGCTGTGAAATCTCTATAAGCTTCAGTTTCCGTCATGCAAAATGAGTCATCCTTGACTTCTCCTACTCTCTAACTCCACTGCCATGATATATTAAACATTTCTTGTATCTGCTACCTTTTTCCATCCCCACTGCCTGTGCCCAAGTCCAGGCTCTGAATATCTTGTGTCCAGACCATTGTAACAGCCTCCTAGTTGGTCTCCTCACATTTAATCTTGCTCTCTTGAAATCCATTCTTGATCCTACAACCAGAATGACCATCTGAAATAATAAACCTGTTTAAATCACTCTGCTACTTAAAGATTCTACCACCCATCTCCTCTTTCAACAGGACCTCTACCAAAACACTCTCTGAGCTCCCTCTGGCTCTGGGTCCTTGCACAGACTGAAGACAACCTTCTTCTCCTCCACTTCATGCGCTTTGACTACCTAATCCCTATAATCCTTCAGGTCTCAGCCTAGAGATCATTTTCTCAGGAAGTCTCTCATTCTTTATTCCCTAACTCTGTATTAGGGTTCTGTTGTTGGTATTACTATAACACAATACACTTGTCTTTTTTTTTTTTTTTTACTAATTTTGTATTAAATTTTTTATAATTACTTATTGTATGGATTAGGGTTTTGTCAGGAAAATAAGAGCTACCATATTCCAAATATTAAGAGTTTTAAAATGAGAAACATAAGACTTATTCAACCACAGGAAAGCGGAGAACCAGGAAGCCTTCACCAAGGCAGCATAAAAGCACATGGCTCTGCAGAGCTTACCAGGAATAACCAAGTGTATGAATCTCGAAGATGATGCCACTCAATATTTCATGCTGTAGACAATTCTCAAAAAGTGCATCTGAAAGCTGTTTGAAACATGCATGTCTGCCTCTGTGTGTCTGCCTACCTCTGCCTCTGGAGTAGAATGATCTCTCCTTTTCTTCCCCCTCTTTCATGTAAAGTGCCTCTCATCATGGCTGATTTCTCCTACACAGAGAAGAGACTCAGAGGAATTCAGCCACCAGTTTCTCTTCTACAGTGAGAAGACGTCAGAAGAGGAGGTCAGTGATTTTAGTTGACAACCCATAGTTCAGCATACTTCTCCTATGTAACCACTGAGCACAGTTCTGCTAATGATACAGGAGGTATTGACCTTCATGGATATTTTGCTTGTTCTACTAATGGACACAAGTGCTCATTTTCCTGAAAACACACACCCTAAAAAAGGGTAATACACATTCAATATGGTCCATACAACGAGTGAGATGACCGAAGCTGAGTTGTTTGTGTACTTTTTTATGACTGATAAGTGGATAGGTGAGTCACATCCTTCTGTCCTATACATAACCTATTAAAACCAAACAGGCCTTTACAGACCTGGGAAAAAAACAGGGCAGTCTTAGGCTCGTAGATTTCATTCCTGGCAAAGGTGCTGTAAGCCAAATGATGTAAGCTGAATCACATTTTCCAGTAGAAACTAAGCCATGTGCATTGCCAACAGCTGAATGACCAACTTTTTATAGAAAACCACCACAAATGCCACAAGTAACTAAGTTCAAATTATGTTTCTATACACAGTCAGTACAAAACTTTACACAATGGATAGATACCAAACAGGGCACTATAGAAGCTGATCATTTTAATATGATAGTCAAAATGTTAATATTTTTAAATGATTTCAGTTATATTCCCACAAAGACTAGAAAGTGAAATTACATTTTTCTAGGGAATCTTTGGATATATTCTGATGAGAATCTTTCTGTTTTCTTTTGTGACAGAGACAGAGAGAGACAAAGAGAGTGACAGATAAGGACAGACAGGAAGGCAGAGAGATAAGAAGCATCAACTATTCACTGCAGCACCTTAGTTGTTCTTTGATTGCTTTCTCATATGTACCTTGACGGGGTGTGGGGGGGCTACAGCAGAGTTTTGCTCAAGCCAGCGACCTTGTGCTCAAGCCAGTGACCCTGGGCTTCAAGCCAGTCACCCCTGGGCCCAAGCCAGCGACCATGGGGTCATTATCCCACGCTCGAGCCAGTGAACCCACGCTTGAGCTGGTGAGCCCGCACTCAAGCTGAATGAGCCACGCTCAAGCCGCATCCTCAGAGTTTCGAATCTGGGTCCTCTGCATACCAGTCCAATGCTCCATCCACTGCACCACTGCTTGGTCAGGCTGATGAGAATCTTTAAATAAAACTTTCAGGGTACTTAGGAGTTTGAGATGATTTTTTGAGAAATAAATCCAGGGAGGTATCCTTCTGCTGCCGAGTTGTTAGTACAAATCTGCTTCTAGCCAGCAAAGGTTCAAAGCAACAAATAATAGCCCACTCCGTATTTGCATTTTGAGTGTTGTTTTCTGAACTACTGCTCCATAAGCACTAGCTACTATCTTCTACCCTACTTTATGCTAGGCATACTATTTTAAAATCACTTTTAAAATGTACAAATTAACCTCTGTTTGCCCTGGAATTTCCATGATTTTATTACATTGTTTCAGAGTTTCAAGAATGCTCCATTCTAGCCAGGTTCACTGATAACACATCATTAAATTGGTATGAGTCCATAGTGATCCTTTTGCAGCTATAGTAAAATAAATCCTCTCATGAAGAAATGTACTTTCCATTTAAAAAACTCTTAAAAAAGTGAATAGTTAGTATACTTATAAGATCATCTTCTTTTCTCCATAAGCATATTAGGACATAGAGATCCAAATTCATAGTATTCCTCAGAAATGGCTGCCTCGGTCTAAATATCTCTGCACTTCCTCTTTGTGAATTGTCTTTAGAATCAGAAAACTCCAGGTGATTAATCTCATTCACTTTATGTTCACAAGGCGATTTTCACTTGTCTGAAGCCTTTCTTTTCTTCCTCTTTCTGTCTTCTTTCTCCACTTTGTTCACTGAAGTCCAGTTTTCTCTTCTATGGGGCTACCTTCCTGCTGGAGCCACACGGGAGGGGTCCATAAGTGCCAGGATGAGCACCAGATACAGGGATGCTGAAGCCAGACCCTGGCTGCCCGGAACAGAGAAGGGAGGCTGAGCTGGAGCCCATCACAAAGGTAGACTCAAGGCCGTGGAGTGACAGCACCACACTGACAAACATGACACTGGTGTTCTTAAGTCACTGACAGGCGGGTTTGGCGAAGTCTCTGAAAACTTCAGTGTTCTCTGTGAAATGAGCAGGCTGGAGCAGCTCACTCTCCTTCCTCCTCAAATATTCCTTGGCTCTATGAAGGGTATTGTCTGCTTGCTGCGAGAACACAGTAGGGTTAGTTCGCTAAGCCACTAAAATGTAAATATGTGTCAGCCTGGAGGCTTAAGTAGAGAGAGCAAATTCCTCCTGACCTTTTGTATTCTAACTCCACATGGTGAAGGTGGAGATGCTGGACTCTCCTGGGAAGGTCTTGAGGGTGAAGTAAGATTTCCTGAGACATCTGAATAATGAGAGAAAGAGTCAATGTAGCAGCTTCTCAGTTTGAGCAGCCACATATTTTAAGGCTCAGGAAAACACCAGTCCTCCTGAGATGAGCTCATCTACTCTGCCTGGAGCTACCTCCAGGTACCACCTCTCCTCCTCCCAAGTTGCCACATCGAGTCGACACTGTTGACCTGGAGTTCCTTCCAGCATGGAAACTTTCCTAACTGATTGGCACAACCTAGTGACTTTTCCTGCTGAGAGCACTGCCCCATGTCTAAACCCACCGCCCTCACCCCACCCAAGTATACCAAAAGCCCCTGACCTGATATAATCAGTGTCGACTTTGGACTTAGTGCTCTTGAAGGCTGCACAGGATTTGTTCCCCAGTGCAAATTTGTGCTGTTCAATTTAGATTATAAACTCTTGGAGGAAAGGTGCTTCATTTGTTTATTTCATCTGGTTTGGCCTGAATCTGTGCACTAAACAGGTCCTCTTTGGACTTACTGTTGAAGAAAAAGAAGTATGGTTGTTGAGGTGATTTCTGCACACATTCCAACTGTAACACTCTGGAAATGTCAGAGTAACCAAGGTCCCATAGGAACACGTGGGTGGAGCCCCACTTTCCTGTGGTACAGGCTGTCTTATGAGGTCCCCATGTGAGCTACTCTTCTCTTCTTTGTTGTCTTCTTCTAAAAAAAAGGAAGTGTCCGCTTGTTGCTTGTGTGTGTCCCCTTCCCGAGATTTGGCTGTGCTCTAGAGATTTTTTGGGAAGGAATGGGCCAAATTGCCTTTTCTGTCAGATGCTCAGACTCCTTGCCAACACTTATGGGAGGAGAGACCAATGTAAGTGTCCCGACCTTGTATCTAGAGGACACAAAGTCAGAGAGACACAAAAGAACTTACTCTGGGATTGTGGCAAGTGATGGGAGAGATGAAAATAATTTGAGTAATAGGCACATCACCCACTCTACTGAGGATGGATGAGTAGATAGCTAGATAGGGCCTACCGGAAATGACCTTAGTCATCTAGGCCAACCTCTTCATTTTACAGGAAACTGAAATCTTGAGAGAAGTAGTGACTTGCTCTTTTATGCTATTGAAAGTCTACCTGATTGGATTCAGTCCTTGTGCTTCTACTATAGATAGAGTCGAGCTAATTCTACAACAACAGCACTCTTCCCAGGGTCCCAAGGGGTCAAGGAACATGGGCAGGCCAATATTACTTACCCTACACTTGTCTGCTTCAGCCTTATACCCAAAGTTCCAACAAATTATGTCAGCAAATAAGTAAATTTCAGTTAAATAAATATGTATTTTAAACTCCCAAGCCTATGACATCACAGAATAATATAGAAGAAAGAAACTAAGCAAAGCAAATGCTATAAAATACAACTGGAATAACTGACTACAAGAAAGAAAAAATAAATCCTAAATTTTATTTCCCAAAAACCCAAAAGTGTATCTCGTGGATGTATACAAAGTATATCTTTTTCATTAACAGCATTTTTATGTTTGTTTCCCTTCTGATGATCATTTCCAAACAAGTAATCAGATAGTTCAAGAAAACCCAACTTTAAGATAAATTTTCTGACTTCCACTTTTAATATTGGTTCCTCTGAGCCCCGCCTCTACAGAAATTGTGAAGTCACCATTGTAAGAGAAGCATGTTTCATACTCCCGTGTCCCAGGGAAGTGGGCTAGTATTCTTTGAGCAGACTTCTGAAAAAAGAGTGTGTAGAAACTCAGATGTTTGTGCCATTAAGGTCAGGCTATGCAAACTGGAGTAGTCTTTCTGAATGCTGATGGCAACCCCCTAAAGCTGGGTGACAGAAAGCAGCAGCTTTTAGGGAATTCTATCATGAAAGCCAAGATTCTTGCCCGTGAAGAACACAGTGACTGACTCGGCTTTTCATCTGACTGGCCTAATGGCGTCTGTACAGAGGAAGGTTTCTCTGTTCTGTCTCAGGAGGGCATGTTGCCTACTGGAAATTTACTCCCGGGTGCCAGGCAGACTGAGGAGCAAGGTTGGCCCTGTTGTTTACAAGCACTTTCGAACCTCGGTTTCCAGTGTTTGCCGTCTTCCCAGGACGCAGGAAGGAGTCTCTGTAAATCAAGCTGTCCTCAGTGTGCCAGCCCTGTTCGTGTTTGCTGAGTCCTCAAGTCAAAGGCAAGTTGAAACAGTGTGGAGACTTTGGCTTGTTCCCCCCCTCTCTAGCTTCCCATTTTAATGAAACAATTCTAGGGTGAGGTTGGCCCTAGGAATTATTTCTCTGACTCATGTTCCCTTTGCTCTTTTCACACACTCAGAATGCAACAACTCTGAGTACGTCGTAGCCCTGGGCAGAGAGAGGCCAGCGTTGGGGCAAAGCCTTACTGGGGCCCACTCCCAAGACTGAGAGAAAAACAAGGAGGTGTCTTTCCCAAACCGATTTCTTTCAGCACCGCAAGCTATTTGGGGACACCATTGCCACACACCTCACAAAGAAGACTCAAACTGGTTCTAGCTCTCAAAGGTGGAAATAGGCCTACTTGACATCCATGTACAAAGTGGATAGAGACTAATCTGAGGGAGGGAGGAGCTGCCTGGCTTGGCCTCTCCCTGTCTGTCGGGAGAAAGAGTAAGGGGGACACTACATCTTCAGAGACCTAGGCTAACGTGAGCGACACAAACCCTCGCCCAGAAAAGCAGCTGGATTGTTGAGGGCACCTCGTCCCGTGCTTGGTTCCTCATCACCTGATTCAGCAATCATTTACTCTGTTGGCACTGGGCGGGGGGCAAAGATGATCAAGAGGTAGTGCCTACCTCAAAGAAACTCACAATTTAGTAGCAGAGGCAGCCACAGAAGCAGCTTCCATGTGATGGCAAGTGCTGGGGCAAAGTCACGCGTGGAGCACTGGCTTTCCATTCCCAAGGACACAGGCAGTCATACGCACTTCCCCAGGCATACACGTGTGCTCGCACACGCTTTCTCAGAACATAAGCTTGGTATTGTCACATATGCGCATCCGTGACCGGAGTAGCAGGAATGTTTTAGATAGAGCAGAAGAAGCCCTGGCAGCCCTGATGGGAGAGAGTTGGCACAAACGCCACATTTCCCCGCCACTTTCTCAGCAGTGCCCTCACTCCCGAAATTTCACGAGCCGCGCTCACTCAGGCCGAAACCAACAAGTGTACCGATCCAGTAACGTGCACAGCACAGCTGTCCTCTCCTTTCGCACTTCCTGGAGAGCAGAGACAATGAGGTGTCTGAGCCTCACGTTTTCACACTCTCTGCCCCTCCTTGACTGACCTTGAACATGCTCTGCCTTTCTATGCCCTGAGAGCTCTTGGAGTAAAATGTAGAAATGGGGTTTGATTGGAAAGTGAGTTTGGAGTAGTAAGATGATGATTCCAGGTGACATTTATTCATGAATTTGTTTGTGTATCTTGTCTGCATTTCACAGTTACATTCAGATGTGTAAATGTGTTAATGTTGGTGCAAAAGTCATGTGTGTGCAGGAGACAAAGATGACCATCATGTGCTTGCCTTCAAGGAGCGTGCCTTAGTGTGAGAAACTGGAGTAAACCAATTAACAAAACCAAGGAGGGTTAGCATAAATGCCCTAATAAGAATGTATCAGTAGAATTTCTAGCAACAAACCTGCCTACACTGATTTGGGTCCTCCCCCTCCCTTATTTTATCTACACATCGAAATGCTAACTAAACAAAAGAAGAAAAGAAAAATCTCAAACCCAGAGAGAGTGGAAAGTGGGAGCTAATATCCTAATGGCTCAAGAGGATTATTAGGCCTGCATGTGGGCCCCAGGGTGCTGGTATTTTCATGGCTGTATTGGCACATGCGGAAATTTGGAGGTATAATTGAATCCCTTTGATAAAACCCAATGACTTGAAAGGTTTCCCAGCCCTGGAAGGAAAACTTCTCCCATTAACCTATGGAAGTGGCAAGGAATCTTGACATCCATCTGAGGTTTTGATGGAGTCAAAAAAAAAAAAAAGAAGTCATTTATTAGAAAGCAAAATCTCAAGCCTATGCCATGTAGGGTGTGAGGTCTAGATGTAAGCTGTACATGTACATAGAAACTCCAAGCCAAGCCATCAAGATGACATAAATACCAGTCCTAAGCCAGAGAGATCCCTGTGGCTCCAGTAGGAGCAATTAAAAATTCACTTTGTGGGGGCACTTAAGCCCCAGTAGACAGGATTTCCTCACGAGGAAATGTTGTGATGAAGACAAGCTCAAAACCGAAGTTAATAAACCACACGAAGAAATAGGCATGGGGTGAGGGAGTGTGCGTGGATGGCAGGCAGAGGCAGCAGGCAGGCTCAGCTCCTCAGCAACTGGAGACAATTACACAATTTACATAAGATTATAATATACGGTCTTTAAACTGATTAGACAGATGAATAAAGAAATAAAAGCTACAGGACAGTGAAAGATCGTTTGGAAATGTAAGAGCAAAATCAATAAAAAACTATTTAATATTTTTACAAGTGAAAAATATGGTCACTGAAAATTAACAACTCAATCGACAGGTTAAATGGCAGACTTGTTTGGTACAACCACCTAGGAAAAAGTGCAACACAATTTTGAAAGTTGGTCATTCACATAGTCTGTATCTCAGCAATTCCATTTATTGGAACAAAACCAAGGTGAAGCTAAGAGACATGAATAATGGTGTTTATAGTAATGCCGTTCATAATAGGACAAACCTGGAAACAACCCCATATGCTCACTGACAAAATTGTGGATAAATAAACTGTGATACAGTCACACAGGGACCCAATGGAACATTATAGTACAGTCAAAACAGATGAATCACATCTAATGCAGCAATGTGTATGAATCTTAAAATACTTGTGAATGAAAAATAAGTCCCAGAAGACTATTTCAGCGTAGAATCATTCTTACAAAGTTACAAAACTTTTTAAAGTTACCAAAAAAGGCCCTGGCTGGTTGGCTCAGCAGGTTTGATTCCCAGTCAGGGCACACAGGAGAAGCGCCCATCTGCTTCTCCACTCATCCTCCTCTCCTTTCTCTCTGTCCCTCTCTTCCCCTCCCGCAGCCAAGGCTCCATTGGAGCAGAGTTGGCCCAGGCACTGAGGATGGCTCCATGGTCTCTGCCTCAGGTGCTAGAATGGCTCCGGCCACAATGGGGCAATGCCCCAGATGGGCAGAGCATCAACCCCCCTCCCCCATGGGCATGCCGGGTGGATCTCGGTCGGGTGTATGTGGGAGTCTGTCAGACTGCCTCAGAAATGTGCTTTTAGAAATACATATATAGACTTTCCGACCTTGGGCTCCGACTGCTGTCTGCAATCCGTTCTCTGCGATCATGTCCGCGCTGTCGCTGCTTCTGCTGAGGGGCCTAACTAGCCCGGCCCAGCGGCTCCTGGTGCCTCATGCCCAGATCTATTCCAAGCCTCCGCGGGAGCAACTCGGAACCATGGAAATCATCGTGGGCCTCACCTCCTGCTTCCTGTGTATCCTCCTGCCATCGGGCTGGGTCTTGTCTCACCTGGAGAGCTATAAGAAGCGGGAGTGAAGGGGCTGTGCTCGCCCTCTCCCTGACCTGACCAACCCCCGCCTGCCCAGATCATGTCTGCTGCATTCCTGGCCTGCCTACCCGGGACCATATCCTTCAGTTACAGTGACCTCTTCTGCAATTATGACCTCTTGATTTCACCATTGTGACATCCTGGGACCACATATTTCGGTCTATAAGGCCGTGCTCGGTAGGACTCCCCCCCCCCCCTTGTAACAATAAAGTTTATTTAAATCTTAAAAAAAAAAAGAAATACATATAAATATTCTTAAAATATGATTTTTAAAAAACTTAAGTAAGGAACTAATAATCACAAAATTCAGGGTAGTGGTTACTTTGGACGAGTGTAAGTCCGGGATAGAACCACATAAGTAGATATGTTATTTTTAATATTCTAGACCCTTTATTTTTTATATTATTAAGAAATAGATACATGTAAACAAATAAAAGAGAGGCATACATTAACAAATGATGAAAGTATATAATGAAACAAGGATTAACATCAGTCTAGTTCTGCATGCTTGAGATTTTTAAAATCCATGAGCTGATTAGACATAGCTAAAGACACTTAATGAACTGAAGGATAATTGAAATTAATGTACAGAGATAAAGAGATGACAGAGGGACAGAGAGTGAAATAAAAGGATGGCACTACAGAAAGGCAGTTGAGATACAGAGAACAGAATAAACAGGTGCAACGTTCATCTGTTAGGCATTCCAGAAGCATAAAGTAGAAATATAAAAGGATAAAGGAGAAAATAAAGGGAGAAAGAATATATGCAAAAAGGTCATAGCTGAAAAATTTCCAGAATTAAAGAAAAACATAAGACCCTAAGTTAAAGAAATACACCAAGTTCCCAGGAGGATAAACAAAAGCCAGTACAAACCTAGACATTTAGTTGTGCTTCCAAAGAATGTCAAAGATGCCGAGAAAATCTTAAAAGCAAAGATAACACTCCCTTCCCCAAAAGACAACTAGAACAATTTGGGAACAAAACATTTATAAGTCCCCCCAAAATGATTAATTACCACCACCACCACCCCGACTGGGGGAGAAGGGTGTGCTGTGAAGAGCAGGACAGGGCGTAGCCTTTGATCTGAGGACAGAAAGATGCACGGGATGTGAGGAGAGGGGTGGGAGAGGGAAGCATTTCATGCTCAGGTAATGACATGATCAGAGACATAAGGGGGCCTGGTTGTTCAGACCCTCCAAAGCAGAGGTTTCCTGGAAGGCTAGGAGCGATTGTGGATGTTATGAAATAAAAACGTCTCAAGCCATTGATTCCCAAGTCATTAGTGGTGCTTTGCCTTTGCCTTTCATTGAGTACGCTTATGTGGCATGTGGCACGCAAGGCAGGAATAAGCCCTGCTCCTGTGCCATCGATAAATGTCCTCACTGTACTACCCCTCTCAGAACACCCGAATCTTGAATGCAGTACATGATTTGGGATCCACTTGACTAGGATTCAGAATATCTGAAGGGGATTTTTCTTTTGATGCGGTATAAATATGCAGAAAAGCTTAAATGAAAATGACTGAATCCATATGACTAAATGAATTATGTATACTATACCATACCTTAAATAGCTAGGGTTATCTCTACTATAAACTTGAAGCCACAGACAACGTGGGCTTACGATTAATTTCAGTCTCCCTTCATTAAAGAATTAGAGAAACACAACCAGGTTTTTCTCAGCTTTGTCCATACGGTGTGCTTTCTCCCCCTTGGTTCTGCTCTGCCTGCTAATCCTATTCAGTGTCCTTTGATGTTATTCCATATTACATGGTACTGCCATATATTAGGTCAGTGGTTCTCAAAGTGTGCGCCAAGGCGCACTGGTGCACCCTAGAAGATTTGCCTGTTGGGGAGCAAAAAACCAACAGGGTTTTTGGAGTTTAGATCTTTGGGGGACAGAGGAGTGGGGAATTGGCTGTAAGCTGACAGTCTGCCCAACCACCCACCTCACTTGCCTGATTAGGTTGCAAAAGGCTGTTAAGCTGTGGTGCTGGATTGTTTACACTACCCCCCATGTTCCCCAGAAAGACTGGAGGCAAGTTTCTTCTATCCTTTGTTTGGTGTAAAGTTAAGATGATATGTATGGTGGTGGTTTTTCTGCGCTCGACACAATTAAGAGTAAAAAGAGAGGAATTCTTTAATGTATTGAGGAGAAAATGAGAGTCTGCCTTTCAAATATATGCCAACACATTGAAGAAATCTCTAAGACATATCAGGCTCATGTTTCTCATAAACACAAAAATGAAAACACTTAACACATTCATGTTGGGACCTGCCGGATTTACTAAATCTTACTAAGAATGTATTTATATATATAAAAAGATAACTTTTTGCCGTGTTCTTTTATTTTTCAACCTCTCTTTTTTACGAATTCTATAAAGCATAACTCAAAAAATGTAACATAGCCTGACCAGGCGGTGGCATAGTGGATAGAGCATCGGACTGGGATGCAGAAGACCCAGGTTCAAGACCCTGAGCTCGCCAGCTTGAGCGCGGGACCATTTGGCTTGCGCAAAAGCTCACCAGCTTGAACCCAAGGTCGCTGCCTCCAGCAAGGGGTTGCTTGGTCTGCTGAAGGCCTGCGATCAAGGCACATGTGAGAAAGCAATCAATGAACAACTAAGGTGTCATAATGGCAATGAAAAACTAATGATTGATGCTTCTCACCTCTCTTCGTTCCTGTCTGTCTGTCCCTATCTATTCCTCTGTCTGACTCTCTCTCTGTCCCTGTGTAAAAAAAAAAAAAAAGTAACATAAAAATGTTTTTTAATGTCAGAATAAATTTAATTTTGTTGTCATATTTATTTCATTTAATTACCATAAAAGCACTCTTGGACTTTATATATTTTTCTTTAATATTTGATTTAATTATTATACATATTTCTCAGAAATTTGTATATAGTGCACCTACAATTATTTGTAAGATTTTAAATGCGCCCCAACTTCAAAATGTTTGAGAACCACTGTATTAGGTTGTTGACTAATTGCAATTTCTCAAGTCCTCAATTTAAATCAACACAAATATAACAATTATATCTATATAGCTTCAATTTTTGCTACCCTAGTTTGGAATGGCACACTAACGTGCAATGCTAAAACAAGGAAAATTCAGCGTCTGGTGTGTTCTGTGTACTACCCCGAAGTAGTGGTGGAAGAAGTTCTATAACATTCTTGACTTTTGTCAGGATACAGTTGACTTTCAGATTTAGTACCACCAAGGTTGAATACCACTGTGGAGGAGTCACTGGCGTTTCTGACTGATAAGTGTTCTGCATCAGCATCAGGAAAACCCCAGACAGGGCAGGGAACTTCTTATGTAGTGTGAAGTAGGGCCCATCCCCAACAGAACTCCTCTGCCCAAGGTCATTGCCACCTCTTCTGCTGGCCTCAGATTCCTGTTACTTAAGCCAATTGAGGGGTGGGTGTAGAAGCACCTTGTAAGTTCATTAAAACCTTGTTCTACACCATTTAATAAGCTAACCTATTTTTCAGTTAGTTCTAATACAAGCTGAAATTTCAGCAACTCCAAATCCCTTTAAGAGATGAGTCTGGACCAGAGGCCAAGCTGAACAAATTGTAGTACTTCAGACTTAAGTGGGGCTTAAGAAATTATCTAGTTCTAGCTCAGCCTTTTTAGTTTACAGGTAAAGGAACAAAGACCAGGCAGCCAAATGATGTATTATCTTTTCCATAGATTTCTTGATTTCATTAGCTAATATTTTGTTAAGGATTTTTGAGTCTGTATTCATGAGGAATATTGCTCTTGGTTTCTTTTCTTGCAAAGTTTTTGTCTAGTTTTGGATCATGGCAATTCTAATTTTATGAGAATAAGATGAGTTAGAAAATGTTCCCCTTTCCCCATTTTTTGAAAAATTATCGTTGAATTCAAATTATTTTTTCTTTTATTGCATTTTAGAATTGACATAAGAAACTGTCTGAACCTGGATTGTTTTGTTTGTTTTTTAATAGAAAGATTTTTAATTGCAATTCAACTTAATCAATAGTTACAAGGTCATTCACATTTTTCTATTTTTTTTTTTTTTTTTTGGCAATTTGTGCCGTTCAATGTATCCATTTCATTTGAAAAAAAATCAAATTTATTCTTATAAAATTATTCATAATATATTTTATTATCCATTTACTAGCTCTAGTTTTCTCTTTCCCAATATTAGTAATTTATGTCTTTCCTCCATTTAAAATTTTTATTAATTAATTAATTTATTTATTTATATTTATTTTATTCCTTTTTTAATTCAATTTATTGGGGTAGCATTGGTTCACAAAACTATATAGGTTTCAAGTGTACAACTCAACAAAGCATCATATGCACACTGCATCATGCGCCCATCGCCCAAAGCAAAGTCTCTTTCTGTCTCCATTTGTCCCTCCTTTACCCACCTTCAACTACCCCCACCCGCTTTCCTTCTGGCTATCACCATACTATTGTTATAGCTTTTTTTCTTTTTCTTTTTGCTTAGTCCCTTCACCTTCTTTCTTCCAGTTTCCCAAACCCCCCCTTTTCTCACAGCTCTCAATCTGTTCCGTGTATCCATGCTTCTGTTTTTATTTTGTCAGTTTATTTTGTTCATTATATTTCACATATAAGTGAGATCACATGGTACTTGTCTTTCTCTGACTGGCTTATTTTAGTTAGCATAAAAATTTCCAGGTCCATTCATGCTGTCATAAAAGGTAAGATTTCCTTCCTTTTTATGGCCAAATTGTGTTTCATTGTATAAATATACTACAGCTTTAAAGGTCAAATGTGACAGACCTACAGCCAACATCATACTCAATGGGTAAAAACTAAAAGCAATCCTCTTAAGATCAGGAACAAGACAAGGATGTCCCCTTTCACGACTCTTATTTAACATAGCACTGGAAGTCCTAGTCATAGCAATCAGATAAGAAGAAGAAATAAAAGGCATCTAAGTTAGAAAAGAAGACATAAAACTGTCATGATTCACAGATGACATGATATTGTATATAGTAAACCCTAAAGACTCCACCAAAAAACTTCTAGATCTAATAAATGAATTCAGCAAAGTAGCAGGATACAAAACTAGTATTCAGAAATCAGCAGCATTTTTATACCAAGAATGAACTATCAGAAAGAGAAATTAAGAAAACAACCCCATTTACTATTGCAACAACAAAAAGTAGGGTACTTAGGAATAAATTAACCAAGGAAGTAGCCAAGGATGTGCTCATGGATAGAAAAACATTAACATCATTAAAACATCAAAGCAGCATGATATTGGCAAAAGAACAGGCATATGTCTTCTCTCTTCTTTACAAATCTAGCTAGAAATTTATCAATTTTGTTAACTTTTTCAAATAAATGGGTTTTGATTTAATTGATATTTCTCTTTCCTATTATTATCACTTTCCCCCTTTTCCCCCTAATATAAGCATTTAAAACTACACCTGCCTTGTAAGCACTGCTTTAGTGACATCACACAAAATGAAATGTTTTTATTTCACTTAGTTAACAATTGTTTCTAACCTCTTGTATGATTTCTTCTTTAATCCATAGGTTATTTAGAAGTGTGCTGTTTACTTTTCAACCATTTGAGGAATCCTCCCAACATCTTTTTGTTATTAAATTGTAATTCTATTTGTGTAATCGGGGAACATGATTTCAGTCCTTTTAAATATATTGAGAATTGTTTTATAGTCCAGCATGAAATTGATCTCAATGGCTATTCCATGTGGACTAAAAAAAAGTATGCATTCTGCTGCTCTTGGATGTATTGTTTTTAAAATGTCAATTAGGTCAAGGGCATTTATAGTGTTTTCAGGGCTTCTATATTCTTTTTTTAAATTTATTTATATATTTATTTTAGTGAGGGGGAGAGAGAGAGAGAATGGGAGAAGGAGTGGGAAGCCTCAACTCCCTTATGTGCCTTGACTGGGCAAGTTCAGGGTTTTGAACCAGTGCACCTCAGTGTTCCAGGTTGATGCTTTATCCACTGTCCCCCCACAGGTCAGGCAGCTTCTATATTCTTAGTTATTTCCTGTTTACTTGTTCCATCAATCACTGAGAGAATTTTTATATCTCCAACCATAATTCCGCAATTATCTGTTTCTCTTTCCAGTCCTGTCAGAATTAGCCTAATGTATTTTGAAACTCTGTTAGTAAGTGCGTAGACATTTAGCAATCTGTCTTTTCTAATTAAGTTGCTCCACTATTATTATGAAAGATCCCTTTTACCTCCAGAATTTCCCTGCCTTAAATCTACTTTGTCTTTTATTAATATAGCCACTCTAGCATGCATAATTAGAGTTTGCATGGCATATATTTTTCCCATCATTTTTAAACTCTTAAAAAAGCATTTAATTGAAATATGACTGACATACAAAAAGCTTTCCATATTTAATGCATACAACTTGATGAGTTTGGAAATAAGAATACACCCATGAAACCATCACCACCACAACCTATGCCATAAACATATCCATCATGTCCCAAAGTTTCCTCCAGCCCTCTTTATTACGATTATTTTTATTATTATTTTGTGAAAGAGCACTTAACATGAGGTCTACCCTTTTAGCAAATATTAAGTATGCAATACAATATTGCTACTCTAGGTTCTATTCTTTACAGTAAATTTCTAGGAGTCATTATCTTGTATAACTGAAACTTTATACACTTTGACTTATAATTTCCCTTCTTCCCCAGCCTCTGGCAACCCCCATTGTACTCTCTGCTTCTATGAGTTTAATCATTTTAGATTCCTCACGTAAGTGACATTATGTGTATTTGTCCTTCAGTATCTGGCTTTTTTCACTTACCATAATGTCCTCCAGGTATATCCACATTGTCACGGGTCACAAGATTTCCTTCTGTTTTAAGACTGAGTAATATTCCATTGTATATCTGTGCCACATTTTCCTTATCCATTCCTCCGTCAATGGACACTTGGGTTGTTTCCATGTCTTGGATAGTGTGAATAATGCTGCAACGAACATGCGGGTGCAGATAACTTCTTTGAAATCCTGATTGCAGCACCTTTTTTTCTCTATATTTGGGTACACTTTCTTTGCATTTGAGTACATTTCTTGTAGGCAAGATATGATTGGGTCTTGCCGCTTGAACAAGTCTGACAACTTGTCTTTCATTTGAACTGCTTACACCTTTGGTCAATGGGGAACTCTAGGAGAAGAGGGTGTTAGTGACGCTTTCTCCCAACACTTGCTCATCATCCCTGGTCTGTATATCAATGTTCTCAGCGCTTGATTTTTGTCCTGAGAGTTTCTCTACATGTGTGATGTCAATGTGCATTAATTCAGCCTGCACTAATGACAATATTTGCCCCTTCCTGCATCCACCGGGCCCTGGGAGCTCTAGAGAACATTAGCTGTGGATCATTTCACCTGAGCACAATCTAGTATCTATCTCGTGCAGAGGAAGAGACAGCAGCCTGGGCTTCTCAAGGCTAAGAGGCTTTGCTTCTAACCAGCTATGGGTCCTCTGGAAAGTTTTTGACATTCTGGGTCTCACTGTCCTCAACCATTAAATGTGGAAGTTGCCCCAAAGGACCTCTAAAGCCACTCCTGCCATCCCTGATCTTCTACAGGGCTATTAATTCTTGAGGATCATACAGACAAACAGCCGGCAACATAAATCAGACAAGTTCTGAGAACCAGCTAAGAAAAGTGCTTCCGAGCCTCAGGAGGGGGAAGATGAGCTGGGCCTCATGTGCTCAGTTGCACCGGAAGCTTCTTTTCCTAAAGCAGTGGTTCTTAACCTGGGTTCTATCGAACCCTAGGGGTTCGATGAGTCGGTCTCAGGGGTTCGGAGAAGCCTCTGCTGCGGAGGCCAGAATAAAGTAATACCGTAATTTGTTGTGAGTTCATGCACTTTGTTGGTTTTGTTCTTTGAGCAAGGTGATGTTCATGCACGGCTCATTTTGTGCACCAGTAAAAAAACATATACCTATGTCTTAAATTTGGGGGAAAAAATCATATTTTATTTATCACTAAAGAAGGGTTCGGTGAATGCGCATATGAAACTGGTGGGTTCAGTACCTCAAAAAAGGTTAAGAACCACTGTCCTAATGATTTTAATCCAGTGGCACCTGTGACAACAGGTCCTTGCCAAGGTAGTTTGAGGTTGACACCTGCACATCACTGGGAATTAGATGAATTTGTTTCAACATCTCCTTCCTTCTTTTCCCCCTGGCTCTATCCCTGCTTTTACTAAAATTGTGCACACACTTGTTGAAAAAAAGCCCTAGGAAAACAAGTCTAGTTTCCTTAAGCCCTGAGTTAGGACTCCATGGAGAAGCCAAATTACCCCAAAATCTCTAAAGGTGCACTCTCTAATATAGCAACCACTAGTCACAATGTCTACTGAGCCCCTGAATTATGGCCAGTCCTAATTGAGATGTAGTATAAGCATAAAATACATACCTGATACACCCAATATATGACACTATGAAAAAATACATAAAATATCACAATAATTTTTATATTAATAGGATGTTAAAATGATAATACTTTTATGTAGTAGGTTAAAATATAACATTAAAATTAATTTCTTTTGTTTCTTTTTATTTTTCAATGAGGCTACTAGAAAATTTTAGGTTGTGAATATGGCTCACTTTATATTTCTGTTGGATAGTACTGCTCTGTAGAGTATCAAATTTAATACCTTTTGGTGATAATAATAAATCTATTTATAAAAGGGAACATCCTGTAATTGAACACTCATTACCCATTATGTAACTTCAGCTACTCTACCAGTTTTTTAACCCCTTTCTCTCATAGAATTTTTAAACAAATCAACCTATCAAGACAAAATGAATAAATCTTTTTATGTCTTTCTCTTTTTTCTTTGAAATCACTGGAGATCTTTGAGGAAGATAGTGATAGCAGGACACTAGGTATGTTAGCAAAGAGTCAGCCTTTGGCTGTGATTGGGTTTGTTTGGTATCCAGCACGGGGAAATTTATCCAAGAGCCTGTTGTTCATCTAGAAAATAAATTGCAAAAGCACATGCGTACATCTGTGGTTTCCCACCTACAGACACACACACATTTAACTAATTATGTTATATATCAATGTTAAGCAATTTTCCTCCTAGCTATTATTTTAAAAATTATTATCCTTGTCGCTGGTATTGTTTCTCTTTCACTTTCTGTCTCTTGCAAACTTCGTGAACCAGACACTCTTTCCCTCACAATAGCTGCTTCAGAAATAACAGTACTCACAGAAGCAAGCCCTGGGTACAAAGTACAAAGGATGGTTTCTAATTTTCTAGTAGCCTTGGAAGGATAGCTCAGTTGGTTAGAGCATTGTCCTGAAGCACAGAAGTTGTCAGTTCTATCTCCAGTCAGAGCACATACAGAGACAGCTTGATGTTTCTGTCTCTCTCTCCCCCCTTCTTCTCTCTGAAATAAAAATTTTTATAAATAAATAAAAATACTTCCCTCTAATGACTAAACAGTAGCTAATAGCACCTCCGTAAAACATTTAGCCTGACCTGTGGTGGTACAGTGGATAGACTGTCAACCTGAAATGCTGAAGTCACTTGTTCAAAACCCTGGGCTTTGCCTGGTCAAGGCACATACAACAAGCAAGCAATGAAGAACTAAAGTGAAGCAACTATGAGTTGATACTGCTCACTCTTCCCACACCTTCTCTCTGTAAAACAAATAAAATATTTATATAAAGAAAAAGAGAGGAAGGAAGGAAGAAGGGAAAGATGAAAGAAGGAAGGAAGGAAGGAATGAAGGAAGGAAGGAAGGAAGGAAGGAAGGAAGGAAGGAAGGAAGGAAGGAAGGAAGGAAAGAAGGGAGGGAGGGAGGGAGGGAAGGAAGGAAGGAGCAAAGGAAGGAAGGAAGGAAGGGAGAAAGAGAGAGAAGTAGGGCTAGAATGACTTCTATTTCCAGAAACAACTCCCAGGATGAGAAGAGTTGGCTACCTTTCATTTGTTCCAGGGGCACTGTCTTGGATAAACATAAACCCTCCAGGGAGCTGTCTGATTCCTGGATGCAGGCAACAATAGTGCAAAGTAACTGACACCTCCTTTTCCTCTATACCCCATGAGATGTCATTCACTCCTCCATCACACATAGCCAGGACTAGGCCGGCATGGGCTATCTGAGTCTAGGAAAAGGAAGAAAGATACTAGTTGCTACCTAATACTTTGAGTATGCTAAGTGAGCAGAGCTGGGAGAATTTCCACTAAGTCTGTGCCTACAGAGAGAAATGACTACTCCCTGGTTTGGACCCAAGCTCACTCTAGTTCTCACCATGTTTCCTGGAGACTATTGCAAGAGCCTACTGTCTGGTTGTTCTGCCTCCAGCTTAGTCTGCTCTGAATCAGCCTTTACAGGGCAGTCAGAGGGATCTTCCATAATGCCAGAATGTTCATATCATGCTTAAAACCCTTCAAACAACTGTTAGGAAAAAGTTTGAAACCCATAGCATGTTTAACAAGGCCTTCCACATCAGTTGTGTTTTGTTTTTTTCTATTTCTCTAGCATCAGCTGTCACCTTATACTGGTAGCTTTTCTCTCTTCCTTTGGCACCTTTACTGAAATTATTCCCCCTGTAAGTTCAGTTCAATTTTATAGATATTTACTGAGCATTAACTCGTCTCAGGCACCATGCTGAGACTGCAAAGATGAAAGAGAAAGGGTCCCTAACCTTAACAAGCTTATAAACCTGGAATGTTCTTTCTTACCCTATTGGCCTGGTGAACAGTTAGCTGTCTCTGAAGGCTCAGCCTGTGTCTCAGCAGCCTTGAAAGCTTTTCTGGCTCTGCCAAGACAAAGTTGTCCCTTGTGCTTATGGTATAACATCTAGAATAGTGCTGCACAAAGTTTACTATGAGAAAGGAGCTTGTGCCAGAATTTAAATCAATGCACTGTTTCTTTTTTTAAGAAAGCCTTAGTTAAAAACATATAAGACCTGGCCGGTGGCACAGTGGATAGTGTTGGCCTAGCATATGGACATCTTGGGTTGGATTCCCAGTCAAGGCACACAGAAGAAACGACTTTCTGCTTCTCCCCCCTCCCTCTTCTCTTCTCTCCTTCTTCCCCTCCTGTAGCCAGTCGCTCAATTGGTTTGAGTGTAGTCCCAGGTACTGAGGATGGCTCCCTCAAAGTACATCAGCCTCAGGTGCTAAATATAGCTTAGTACTGGAACATTGGTCCCAGTTAAGGTTGCCAGATGGATGCTGGTCAAGGCACATACGGGAGTCTGCTTCACCCTTTCCCTTTTTCTCACCTAATAAAAAGTCCTCTTCTGTGTTGATCCTCTTTCAGATTTCCCTTCCCATTTCTGCACCATGGTCTCTTCCCCTTAAAAAAAATCATCTGGACTAAACAATGTACTTAATGATGCTTGCCAAGAATGAATATTTTCGAGCTAACAATTGGTCACTGGAAAAAGAGAATAAAGGGAATGGAAACAAGGTAAAATTTTGAGTATATACACAAAAATGTGTAGCTAGTAAACCAACAAAGAAAATGCAGTGGGATTATAAAACATAACCTATTAAAAGAGAAAAGGGAATAGGAACAGGTGGATAAACATTTTAAAATAGCAATATGATAGATTTAAACTCAACTAAAATGAATAAATATATTAAGTATAAGTAGTCTGAATAATCCAATTAGAATATTGTCAATTATGACAATTAGAAATAGTCATATTGGATGAAAAAGAAAAATCCAACTATGTGCTGCCCACAAGAAACCTACTTTAAACATAAAGGCACAAATGAGAGGACACATAATACAGTATACAGAGGTGTGTTGTAGAATTGGGCACCCAACACCTGTATAATTATGTTAACCAGAGTCACCCCAATTAATTCAATAAAAAAGTAAATGAATAATAAAAGATAAGAACACTAATACAATAAAGTTGAAGGAGTTATATTAATATCAGACAATATATGTTTTAGAGCAAAGAATAATTTGAAGAGTAATGAGAGTCATTGCACAACACTAAAGTGGTTAAGGCATTTAGATGAATGAAATCCTAAATGTTTACTCTTCTAATAACAAAGCTTCAAACATGAAGAAAAACTAATTGAATGCAAAAATAAATTTACAATTATACTTGGAGATAACAACAATCCTCTCTCAATAACTAATAGAACAAATAGACAGAAAATCAGCAGGAATATAGATCTGAACAACATTCTCAACCAACTTAACCTAAATGAGATTTATAGAATACACCATCCCACAACAGAACGCAGATTTTTGTCAACAACATTTACCACTATATATCATATTTTGAGCCATCAGTAGATGTAAAAGGATTCAAATAATAGTGAGCTTGTTGTCTGACCACAATGAAATCAAATAGAAATGAATAACAGAAAGTTTTCTAAAAAATCCCTGAATGTCTGGAGGCCTGCCTGGCTCAGTGGTAGAGCATCGGTCCGGCATGTGGAAGTCCCTAGTTTGATTCCCAGCCAGGGCACACAGGAGAAGCGTCCATCCACTTCTCCACCCCTCCCCCTATCCTTCCTTTCTATTTCTCTCTTTCTCTCCCACAGCCAACGCTCCATTGGAGCAAAGTTGGCCCGGGCGCTTAGGATGGCTCCATGGCTTCCGCCTCAGGCACTAGAATGGCTCCTGTGGCAAGGGAGCAAAGCCCCAGATAGGCAGAGCATCGTCCCCTAGTGGGCTTGCCAGTTGGATTCTGGTCCACAGCATGTGGGGAGTCTGTCTCTCTGCCTCCCCACTTCTCACTTCAGAAAAATACAAAAAAATATAAATAGATAAATCCCTGAATGTTTGGCAATACTACATGTAATGAACATCTAAATAATCAACAATCAATAAATAGGCCAAAAGAGGAATTAGAAAGCATTTTAAATGGAATGAAAGTGAAAATATAACATATCTAAATAGTAGAATACAGATAATCCAGTACTTAGAGGAAAATATTTATTACTAAATTCTTTCATTAGGAAGAGAAAAGTCTCTAATTAATTACCTCAGCTGTTACTGTAAGAAGCTAGAAAAAGAAGAGCGATTGAAATTCAAAGTAAGCAGAATAAAAAAGTATCAGAGCATAAATTAATGAAATGTAACAGAAAACAAGAGAAAATCAATGAAACCAAAAGTTGGTTCTTTGACATCCAGAGGACTGATAAACCTTTAGCTAAAGCAATTGTGGGGGGGGGGCACATTGCAAATTACCACTATTTAGCTAAAAAGCTGTACATTTACCACAGATTCTTTAGATTTCAAGAAAATAATAAAATAATATTATAAACCATTTTTGCCAATACATTTGCAATTTAAATAAAACATTCTTTGGGAAAGACACATACCAAACCTCAAAAATAAGTAGACAACATGAACAATCATATACATCTATTGGTGAATAGTTTTCATTAAAACAATACCTCAAAAGAAATCACAGATTCAAATGGCTTCACTGATTGTATTCTACCAAACATTTAAAAAATAAATAATACAAATTCTATACATACTCTTCCAGAAAATTGAAGAGGACAAGATACTTCTCAATTCCTTCTTTGAGAGGAACATAATCCTGATAATAAAACCTAAGCTATAACAGGAATAAAAAAGTGTAGAGCAATATTCTTCATGACCATAGATGCAAAAATCCTAAACAAAAGCTTAGCAAATAGAATCCAACAATATATAAAACGGGTAATGACTATATGGAATTTGACCCAGGAACGCAGTTAGGTTAACATTTAAAAACCATCAATGTAATTTACCATTTTAATAGATTTTTTTTTAGAAATTATTGTCTCATTATATGTAGAAGAAGAATTTTTCTGAAATTCATCATCTATTCCCAATAGGTAGGAGTCTATCTGATGTGCTCAAGGACAGCCAGGTCAGTGTGACTTGAGCAGAATGAATGAAGGAAGAGAGTAGGCCGAGATAAGATTAGACAGGTGCTAGGAGGCAGAACATACAGGATCTTAGTAAAGACTGGTTTTTCCTTTATCATAGTGACATGAACTTCTACTGAGGGGATTTCAGGAGAAGAATGACATTGCTTTTAGATGTTCCTGTGATGTTGAAAATAGACATGGGAGGATCAAAGACAGAAGTAAAGGCTCCGCTGGGATGCATTTACAATGATGCATGTGAGAGATGGCAGATGGTTTGGTAGGGAAGGTGATGAGAAGTGGTAGGATTCTGGATTCTATATGGAAGGATTGAGTTGAATGTGAGATAGATAGATAGATATATATATAGATAGATAGATAGATAGATAGATAGATAGATAGATAGATAGATATAGATATAGATATATAGATATATATAGATATAGATATATATAGATATATATAGATATATAGATATATCACACACATGCACACACATATATATATGATGAGTCAAAGATAATTCCTATGTTTTTGTCCTGAGCAAATGGAAGGGTCATACTACCATTAACTATGATGATGTAGACTACAGGAGGAGTGGGTTCAGAGGAGTGGAAGCACTGGAGATCAGGGGCTTGATTTTGAGCATATTAAGTTTGAGATATCTATTAGACACTCAAAAGGAAATGTTAAGATGGCTATTAAAAACACAAGTCCAAAGAAAAAAGTCCAAGCTGAAATTTGAAAATTATTGCTGGCCTTGGCCATTTGACTCAGCAGTAGAGCATTGGCCCCATGTGTACAAGTCCCAGGTTCAATTCCTAGTCAGGGTACACAGGAGAGGTGATTATCTGCTTTTCCACCCCTTCCGCTCCCACACTCTTTCCCTCCCACAGGCATGACTCTAATGGTTTGAGCAAAGTTGGCCCTGGGCACTGAGGATGGCTCCACAGCTTCACTTCAAGCACTAAAGTGGCTTGGTTGCTGAGCAACAGAGCTACAGCCTTGCCACCAGAGTATCACTGGTGGGAGCTTGCAGGATGGATCAAAGTAAGGATGCATGCAGGAGTCTGTCTCTGCATCCCTGCCTCTCACTTAATAAAAAACGTCCTTACTTGTGAATGATATTAACATCACAATAGAGGAAGAGATCAGCAAGGGGGTTAGTGTAGATAGAGAAGAAGTCTAAGGACTGAGTTCATGGGCACTCAATACTTAGAAGATGGGGAGATGAGATTCTCCCTTCTTGGGATGTTAGCCTTTATTGTATGTCAACGCTGTTACAAGTGCTTTGCACTTTATATAGCTCATTTAATGCTCAACCTGTAAAATGAGTGTTATTATCATTCCCATTTTACAGATTGACAAACTGAGAGACAGAAAATTAACTTGCTAAGGATAAAAAGATATTGTAAGAAGAGAAACAAAAATATTGAAGGAAAGACAACAGATCTCAACATGTGGGCTTGAGAACCAAGTGAAAATGAGATGTGTTGATAGAGCTGCTTCTATTAAACTTTTTATCAAATGAAATTCATGGCAGTTATGCAAAGAAGTTAAAAAAAATAGAAATGAAGAAAATAGAATAAATGAATAAGTGAAGGATTCATTTTTTAAAATAACGCCAAGAAACAAAAATATAGAAAACAAACATTATTTATTTAGAAAAAATAAAACATGAATTTAATGAAACAAAAATAAATAACCAGGTGAGCCAATGAAATAAAACAAAAAACAGTCATTTAGAGCTAAGGAAAAAAATTGAGGAGCAAATTAACAATTACAGAGTTAACAAATAATTTTGAAACAGCAAACAACAGCATTAATAAAGAGTGTATGTAAAGTCATGGTGCACTTTTGACCTATGACCGGTCAAAAGTGCACTGTGACTTTACGAACACACTGTACATCTAAATACTAAATTTATTAAACTCAAGAAAAATTTGAACTAATCACAGAAAATGCGCAGAGAAAAAACAAAGTTGAAGTGGTTAGGAGGGAGATAAACATATAGAGTATAGATAATGATCCAACATATTTCCCCACAACACATGAAATAGAAAAAATATTCATTAATATAAAAGAAAAGGAATAAAAAACTGTAAGGAAGGGCTCTGGAGGAGATTCCATCTTTGTCCACATGGACCTTCTGGTGGCTTCTGGTGGTCCTTGGCTGGTGACTGTACAACTCCGATCTCTGCCTGTCTTCACATGACCTTCTTCTCCTCCTTTGCCTTATGTGTTTCTCTTCTGTGTGTCTTTCATTATTCATGTTTACACTCTTTTTTCTTTACCTCCTTCTTCTTAAAGAAGTTCCTTTAACATGTCTTGTAATGCTGGTTTTGTGGTGATAAACTTTTTTTCTTTGAAGCTCTTTACCTCTCCTTCAATTCTAAATGATAGCCTTGCTGGGTAAAGTAGTCTTGGTTGGAGGTCCTTGCTTTTCATCACTCAGAATACTTTATGCCTATTCCTTTTCACCTGAAAAATTTCTATTGAGAAATCAGCAAAGAATTTTATGGAAGCCACTTTGAAGATAACTGCTTTTCTCTTGCTACTTTTAAGATTCTTTCTTTGTCTTTAATCTTTGCTGTTTTATTTATGAAGCATCTTTCTGCAGGCCACTTTGGGTTTATCTTGTTTGGACTCTCCGTGCTTCCTGGATTTGCATGTGTGTTTCCTTCTCCAAGTTAGTGAAGTTTTCAGTCATTATTTGTTCAAATGGATTCTTAATCTTTTGCTCTCTCTCTCTTCTTCTTCTGCTACCCCTATGATGTAAATGTTGTTATGCTTGGCATTGTCTTAGTTGTTCCTTAAATGATCCTCATTTAAAAATAAATTTCCCCCTATTCTAATTAGTCTACTTTCTGCTACCTTGTCTTCTAAGTTGCTGATTCAGTTCTCTGCTTCATTTAATCTGCTGTTGATTCCTTCTAGTGTATTTTTCATTTTAGCTATTGTATTTTTCATTTCTGGCTGGTTCTTTTCTAATTTTTCTATGTCCTTTTTTTAATGCTTACTAATTATTTTTGAAGTTCTCACTAAGTTCTTTGAGAATTCTTATAACCAGTGAGGAGCTCTGCAGCTGAGATAAACCTCCTGAATCTCAACCACCACATTATGCGTGTGGGGTCAATCCATTTTGCATCTCTGTCCCTCCAGCCAGCCTCAATGTGGCTTCATCTGTATATCCTTAGATATATGACTTTTGTTCAACTAGTCTTCAGATGGTTATCCAGGTTGATTGTTCATTAATTTAGTTGTAGTTTTGGTATGTTCACGGGAGGGTGTGAGTACAATGTCCACCTAGTCTACCATCTTTACTGGAACCTCTGTACCTTTAAATGTTTTTTTATATTATATATTTTTTAAGTAAAGCTTTTATTTGGGCCTAACTTGCAGTGGCATAGTGGATAAAGCATTGACCAGGAATGCTGAGGATGCTGGTTTGAAACCCCTGGCTTGCCTGGTGAAGGCACATACAGAAGTCGATGCTTCCTGCTCCCCCTCTTCTCTCTTTCTCTTTCTCCTCTCTCTCTCTCTAAAATGAATAAATAAAATTTTAAAAAGCTTTAATTAATTTTAGGGAGGGTGAGCAAAGCAAGAAGTATCAACTCATAGTTGCTTCACTTTAGTTGTTCACTGGTTGCATGTTATATTTGCCTTGACCGGGCAAGCCCCGGATTTTAAACCAGTGACCTTAGCATTCCAGGTTGACACTTTATCCACTGCACAACCACAGGCCAGACTCTTTAAAATGTTTTTAAAAGTAAATTTCATGTTATGTATTCTATACTGCAATAATTTTTTTAAAATGAAGTGATGGTCCCCCATAGCAATAAAAGCAAGAATTACTGAAACAGAACAATTCAGATGAATCTCAAAAACGTAATGTTAACTGAAAGAAGGCAGAAAGACATTTAGAGAAAAGGGAAAAATATGATTCAATATGGTTCAGGAAACATACTCCCAGCACAGGCTGGGAGTGGGAGAGGACTGAGTACAAGGGGGTATGAGGGAAATTTGGGGGGTGATGCAGATAGTCTATATCTTATTATGATGGTTGTATGACTATTTACATTTATCAAAACTCATTGAACTATAAACCTAAAAAAGATTAATTTTGCTCTATATAAATTATACTTCAATGACCTGATTACTTTTGGTGCTGCTTGCTGAAACAGAGTGCTGGCCCATACTGTTGGTAAGCCACAGCTTCAGGGGAGTTCCCTCTCAGCAGTTAACTTGTCCTTGAAATTTGATTCTCCTCTTCCCTTTCAGCCCCAGAAGCCATGCCCACCTGTAGCTGTGAGTTTGAAAGCCCTTGGTTGCATGACATTTTTTTATTTCAGCAGGGGTCTTGCCTGGGGTAGTTTTCAGATCTGAACACCTGGCTAATGGAGACCAGCTAGCGGGGATGGAGAAGGGGATGTGATGACTTGTGGGAAGTGCCTGGAACCAAAGGCAGAGGTGGCTGGCCCCAGCTGCTGGACCAGAGCTGGACAGGGAGAGAAGGGAGGGAAGAGGAGCCTGGAGCAGCCCTGCTCTCCTCTTATACTCCTCTGCCTGGGAAAGGGAAATTGCTCCTTCCTGACCACCCTGGAGAAATAGTCTTGGGCAGCTGCTCCAGACAGTCAGGTGAGGAAGGCGCATCTCTCCTGGCTGAGGTACTTTGCTTTGACACCCTTGGAGTAAAACAAACGCACTCTGGTGGTGGGCTGGCTTCCCCTTCTCCATATGGTCTGTCACCAACGCTACAACCAAACCTTGCCACTTCTCAAGAAAGGACTCGCTTGCCATGCCTGCTTTCCTTCCAGAGGGGCATGTACAAGCCTGTTGCTTGTTTTCTCCCTCTCCTGTCCTGCCAGCCCAGCAGGGGTTGTTGGGGGCAGGTCATGGGCCTGCCCTGCCATGGGAAACTACTTTGCTGCTGGCCACAGCCAGGAGGAGGACTCGTCTTGGAAAGCTGCGCTCAGCTCCCATGGGTGTGGCAGGGAGTTCAGCCATCCCTCCAGTGACACTGGCTCTCGCTTTCAGATGTACCTGGGCACTTAGGTTTGCCTCTGGGGGAAACTGGGAAGGGACAATGGGGAAATGAAACACTAGCCAAGGAGCCATGGCACTTCCTGTGGAGAGAGAGAAACAGACAAAGAGTTTGCTTGACTTGGTCTGTATCTCACATCACAGGATTTAAAATGCACCTTTGAACTGCCCCAACGGAACCACCTTAGCTAACCCCTAAGGCAAGTACAGCTCAGAAAGGTTATCTGATTTGTCCAAAGTGTCCTGGCTGGTGCCCAGCAGAGCCAGAACTGGAATGCATTCTCCTGGCTGATCTTGTTTTACCGCAATCCCCGCCGGTGGCTCCCTTTTCTCCCAGAGTAAAAGCTGACGTCCTTATGGTGGTCTTCAAGAACCCATGTGACCTGCCTTCCCTCCGCCCAGAATCTCTTCCGTCACCCCTCCTTTCCCCCTCAACCCCTCCATCCTACCATAGGAGCTGGTCCCCGAGCCGCGCAGGCATATTCCACATTACGCCATCCCCGTTGACATCAGCCTCATGAGCCCCTCACCTTCTTCAAGTCTTGGCTGAACTTCACCCTTTCAATGAGGCAGCCCTGGACATCCTATTTAACATGCAGCCACTCCCTGCCCACCCCCGACACTCTGGTCCCCTCACCCAGCTCTACTTGTGCTTCTTTCTCTAGGTGTGCCCCACGTCCCAACCCTTCAGTGCTCTTCTCTGTTCTGTTCCCCATTACTGCCTGCCTCTGTGGCCAGCATGTCAGTGGCCAGCATCTGTCTTGTTCATTGCTGTGTCCCCATCAAGGGGACGGGGACCTAACTCAATCAGTATTTGCTGAACCAATGATTAAATGAGTCTTCTAAAGTGCATGTGCGCTATATGCTTACTTGTCTTTCTAAATTTTCCCCCAGCCTCGATATCAAACTTACCAAATGATATACCTGTTTTTAAAATTTACCCCCACAACAAGGCATGTCTACAACTGAAGCCCTCGTTCGTGCCCTGACAACCCCCATCCAGGATCTTGGTTGGAGGAAAAAGCCTGTACTTTTTACTTAGAAAGGGCTGACACTCGACAACAGTGGCATTGGTGGGGAGGACACTCACAGCACATGGGGCCACCAGGCCGCACCTGGTCCCCAAGTGCTGGGGCGCCGGTGGCCCTGCCACATGACCTGAAAAGCTTCCCTCACTTACTCCTTTTGGAGATGGCATTGATGGCATTCAAGAAACTATTGTCAGGCCAGGACTTGTGGCGGGTCCCAAGATCCCTCTAAAGCAGAGGTTCTTAACCTTTTTTGAGGTACCGAACCCAATAGTTTCATATGCACATTCACCGAACCCTTTTTTAATGATAAATAAAATATGATTTTTTTTTCCAAATTCAAGACATAGGTATATGTTTTTTTACTGGTGCACAAAATGAGCCGTGTATGAACATCACCTTGCTCAAAGAACAAAACCAACAAAGTGCATGAACTCACAACAAATTACGGTATTACTTTATTCTGGCCTCCGCAGCAGAGGCTTCTCCGAACCCCTGAGACTGACTCATCAAACCCCTAGGGTTCGATAGAACCCAGGGTAAGAACCACTGATCTAAAATGAATAAGAATTTTTCTTCTTTTATCTTTTAGAGGGGCAGCACAGTATGTAAGTCCATGTCACCCCACTGCTGCCTGGTATTTGATGAGTTTCTCCGATTAACAGCAAGCTGGCCGGGGGGAGAGTGCCATTACTGAGCACCGGGCCTTGATGTTCACACACGGCATTTCTCATCGTCTTCCCAATCGCCCTGAAAGGCAGGGGTCATCTCCAGCTGATGGTTTAGGAAAATAAAACACAGACAAGTCAGGGGACCTGCCTAGAGTCTTGGCCAGTAGAGGATAAGGCAAAAGACCCTAATTCATGTTCTTTCTCATACACCAGGCTTCCTTCCTCAGGTCACTCAATATACAGCTAGGACAACAATAAGTAACTGAAGGCATAATACTCTAAAAGACTGAGGCAGACAATAGGTAAATTTTAAGAGGTGGGGAGGAGCAGGTGCAGAAAGAAAGGAGAGGGAAGACCCGGCCACGTGGCTGCTCTGCTTGCTTCTTCCCCAAGAATAGCAGTGTCTCATCTCTCACACACTACTTTTTGTGGCTCTCAAAAAGATTTTGCGTGCATTTTCTCATGACAGCCTAAGAACAATCAGACCGGGTGGTGTTTCTTTTCCCATTTCACAGATAAGAAAACTGAGATTCAGGGAGACAAAATAACTTGCTCAAGACCCCAGAGTCGATTTACTGGCAGGTCTGGGGTGCCACTCAAGTTTTTGATCCCCCAGCCTAATATTATTGTTCCCCTTCCTAATTAAAGAGAACCACTGCCTTGTGGTAACAATGAGTAGCAGCCACAGGCAGAGGGAACAGGGCCCAGGGAGGGACAAAAATAGAACTAAGACATTTTGACATATAAATTCCTGGAGGGTATGACCTGGGACTGTGTACAAGATTTTCTAGCACCCAGCTCAGCTGCCTATACCATGGGGCACCTGTGCTGAATGGTCTCTGCCAGGTGGCTGTGTACTCGTCCCAGAACCGGGTCCCTCCAACCTCCACTGTGGAAGCTGAGGGGTACAGCTCCATGCTTAGGAGGTTGGGGAGACACCCTACAGCTCAGCGGAAAGGCAGACCCTGCCAGGAGCTGGTGCCACTACTTAGAGAAATGCCACAGCTGACAACGCATAGCCTAGGAAATAATTTAGAATATGCCTGTCCTCCCTGACCAGGTGGTGGCACAGTGGATAGAGTGTCGGACTGGGATGCAGAGGACTCAAGTTCAAAATTCCGAGGTCACCAGCTTGAGCACAGGCTCATCCAGCTTGAGTGCAGGGTCACTGGCTTGAGCCCAAAGATAGCTGGCTTGAGCAAGGGGTCACTTACTCTGCTGTAGCCCCCCCCCCCCACCGGTCAAGGCACATATGAGAAAGCAATCATTGAACAACTAAGGAGTTGCAATGAAGAATGGATGCTTCTCATCTCTCTCCCTTCCTGTCTGTCTGTCTCTCTCTCTCTCTCTCTCTCACACACACACACACACAAGTATATATATACTTGTCCATCAAAACCAGAGTCAATAAGCATGAAAACACACACACACACACACACACACAGTTCCAAGAGACCTAAAATGCCCCAGAATGGAGGTTCTGCCTGGCATGGAGAGGACACTCCTCAGTGTGTCTGGGTGTCCTTTCTCCAGGTGTCACATTGTCAGGCCTTGGGCTCTTCCCCCTTCCCCTCAGGAGATTACTACCACTTCCCAATGCTGTCGGACTGCCCAGCTTCGCTGCCACAAAGCCCAGTGATCAGGGAAATTCACCCACATCAAGGTGCGTCAGTGTACTCAGATAATGGGAAAGACATCGAATCAAGTAGGAGACTGGAACCAAGTGCCGGTGACCCTGGGCACGTCTTCACGATTCTCTCTGTGAAATGAAAAGCAGCATGATCGTACTCACCCTCTGGAAATGTCACGAGGATACATGAGACCTGCATGCAGAAGCACTTTCAATACTGCAAAACAGCAAAGGAAGGTCAACTGAGATGAATAATTTTTAAAGGACGGCTTGAAGTGAGGGCATGGGCAGCCTGAACTGGTTAATTTCCAACCGGAATTTTGGGTGTGATTGCCTCTTGGGGATGGAAAGGCTTTGGGTCTATTGGAACTTTTCGATGTTTCTGAAATCACATGCTCATCCATTTTGCCAAAGTATAAATATGGGTTTAGAGGGAACTGCTCTGTTCTGTTATTCCCCCATAGAGACAGGCCCTGGGAGTGGCTGGAGAGGAGCTCCGAGCAAGTATCCCTTCCAGACCTATGGTGGACTTACATGACTTGCTCCCTGGGCCCCAGGAAGGAGCTGACTACAGCTCCCCTGGCACAGTGCTTTCTCCCAGGGGTTCAAGCTGGAAACAGAGCACCAAATGCCTTTAACCCTGAACAATGAAGATGCTGAGGACGTCCACCCCAAGCAGGTGAAAATCTGCATAGAACTTTCAACTCCTCCCAAACTTAACCACTCTGGTATCCATAAGGGATGGGCTCCAGAATCCCACAAATCAGCAGATGCTCAAGTCCCTTATCTAAAATAATGTAGAGCCCTAGCCGGGGGGCTCAGTGGATAAAGCGTTCACCCGACACTCCCAAAGTCGCAGGTTACCCCTGGTCGGGGGACGTAGGAGAAGCAATCAACGAGTACACAACTAAATGGACCAAGTAAGTGAAACAACGAGTTAATGCTTATCTTTCTCCCTTATTCTCTCTTTGTTTCAAATCAACGGGAAAATTAAAATGGCGTAGATCAATGCAGATAGTTGGCCATGCAGACATCCCAACCACAGAAGAAAACAGTATGGGTGTTCATTAAAATAAATCTGCATGTAAGTGGGCCCACACAGTTCGAACACATATTATTCAAGGGTCAAGTGTAGTTTCAGTTATTCCAGGTGTAGATTATCTATCTCACTTTTCACCTTCAGACACAGCATTTTGTTTTTTAGATATTATTTATTGATTTTACAGAGAGAGGCGAGAGAGAAATGGGGGAGCAAGAAGTATCAACTCATAGCTGCTTCACTTTATTTAGTTGTTCATTGATTGCTTGTTGTATGTGCCTTGACTAGGCAAGCCCAGGGCCCAGAACCAGCAACCTCAGCATTCCAAGTTGAGGCTCTGTCCACTGCACCACCACAGGCCAATCCTGACACAGCCCAAATGCTGGGAAAACAGTGTGGAAGTGGCTCCCTGGTGACACGGGAGGCAATGGGCTAAAGGCAGAAGCTCCAAGCAGGGAGGGTTACCACACTAAGAGCACACACTAGGATGCCAGGACTAGCCCAGCTGGAAGGGTTCCCTCCTGCTTCCTGTGTGGAGCGACCAGGCACTAGGTGCCCTCAAGGTGGCCTTGAACTTTGGTAACGGGTGTTGGATCCACTCAGTCAGTACAGAAGGGCATATATTTGCAAGGTTTTTCTAGGAAGGGAAGTGCTTGTTCAAGGCCCGTCTCAACCTCGCCCCCTGGTGGTCAGAGGGACTATTTGCAGGGTGGATGTGTTAAAGAATTGAACCAAGTTACTCCCCACAAGGGAATTGAACCCATGGCTTAAAGGACACTAAGTCGGGTTAATGTCACTCCCTTGGGAGAGCTGTTCTGGCCCAACTATGTGGGACCTCCCTATTGCAAGATGTTGTAACACCGGTGTTTTCCTCACCATATTCCTCCCAATTGCAATTACATATATAGTTCCAATGTTTATCTCCATGAAGAAAGCCTTGACCCCTGTTATAACATTGGATTCTAGCATATTAGCTGTGCTCATAACCAACTTTTTTGAAAGAGAGTAGGAGTCTCAGGTCTCCCAGCTCCACTGCAGCAAGAACCCTCTGCCTCAGATGATAGCCAGACCCTCACAGACAATGGGGGCAGCCCCCGGAGCCCATGCCCCCACCCCCGGCCTCCCCTCTGAATGACTGGCCAGCACTGCCAAAGCCCCGAGCTCCGCAGGTGTGCCCAGAGCAGGATTTGGCAAGGGGGCTGGAGTGAGGAGGGTGGCATCAGGAAGTATTTAGAGAAAAGGACTTGGAGCGCAGTTTTGAAGGGGGGGGGGCGGCAATGCCAGTGAAGAGGGACAAAAGCCGTGCAATCCACTTCCTGCCACAACTGCACCCGAATTCTCACTCTCGGAGCTGAAGACCATGGAAGAACAAATCCCCATCTTACCATCAGACTCCCTGTACGTCAGTGACCTCCTCTGAAAACAAGGGCTAGTTCAGAAACCATAGGTCCGTGATGGCGAACCTATGGCATGCGTGTTAGCATTGACACGCATAGCCATTTTCGATGACACACAGCCATATACCAGAGAAGTATGGGGCCTGTGCTGAGAAGAATGTTTCATCCTCGGCTCCTGCACAGCCAGGTGCAGTAGCCGAGGATAAAACATTTGCTGTTGTGTAGACACTCTGTGCCAGAGGTCTGTAGGCCAAAACAACAGAACTCCCGCACAGAGCGTCTAGTTCTGGGACTTCCGTTTAGGCTGTTTTTCTTGAAGTGACACACCACCCGAGTTATGCTCGGTTTTTTGGCGAATTTTGACACACCAAACTCAAAAGATTGCCCATCATTGTACTAGGGCAAGCTACAAATACTCTCATTGATAACAATGAGTATCAGTGGTATAGATAGCAATTAAGAGGCACCTCAAAATATGAGTGAGTGAGCCTGGCCAGGCAGTGGCACAGTGGATAGAGCGTTGGACTGGGATGCGGAAGAACCTGGTTCGAGACCCGGAGCTCACCAGCTTGAGCGCAGGCCCATCTGGCTTGAGCAAAAGCTCTTCAGCTTGGACCCAAGGTCACTGGCTACAGCAAGGGGTTGCTCGGTCTGCTGAAGGCCCACGGTCAAGGCACATGTGAGAAAGCAATCAATGAATAACTAAGGTGTTGCGACGGCAATGAAAAACTAATGATTGAGGCTTCTCACCTCTCTCCGTTCCTGTCTGTCTGTCACTATCTATCCCTCTCTCTGATTCTATCTCTGTCCCTGTAAAAAAAAAAAATATATATATATATATATATATATATATGAGTGAATGAATGGATTATGAATGAATGAATGAATGAATTCTTCACAAGTTATCTTAAGACAGCCTCTGACTATCAGGTTTGTCCTTGGTCCAAAGATTTCCCCCTCTTCCCTTCCTCCCTGCCCCTGCTGTGAGCCCATGTGCACAGGGCTCACCACCCGTGGTCTGGGTTCTCATGCAGTGCAGCCATCTGTCTCAGCTTGTCTCTTCTGGGAATCAGAACTGTAGATTTGGGCTTGCGGTGGGGTTCTAGAACTGGCTCTTTCTATACAGGGGCTAGAAAGATTGAAAAACGGAAAGATAGACACCTCTATATTTCTAAGCAGTGTTTTGTTTTGGGTTTTATTTATTTACTTTTTTTTGACAACCTTGAAAGAAACTGTTAAAAGTCACCCCTTGCTTTCTAAACAATGTTATCCATTGCCTGGAGATGATTACATGACCTCCAAGCAAAGGCAGGTAGTAAAGAGTTGTGATTATTGAAGAGATTAATTTCCCCATACAGAGAAATTCCCCCCCCTTTTTTTCACATAGGCAGCAGTTCAATAAATAATTAATGCTTGTTAATCTTTTAGCTATTTCTCCCATTGTAAAAAAATTAATTGGTCTTCCATCATCTATTGCATTGTAACCTAGAGGTATTTGGCACCCATCTGCCACCTGCTGAAACTTGCTCCTCCTGAAGCTCATCAGTGTGTGGCAGTGACACTTGGCATTCGTGCCCAGCCCCCAGGTTCAGGGCATGCATGGGAGCGCAGAGCTGGGGCAGGCACCCCCAGGAGAGCCTCACACAAACAGTGCCTCTTTCTTCCAGACAGCTGGGGAGTTTGCAAGCACTCTTTCTCACATCTCCTCCCTCATTGCTGAGCTCTCAATTTGCAAAAGACGTTGGGCAAGATTTATGATGGTGTGGGGGAGCAGCACCATGTCTCTCTGGGCCATGGATTAGAGACAACAAATGTCCTGGGATCACTTTCTGGCTGCTGCCACTTAGCTGTGCCTCAATTTTTTTTTAAAGATTAAGTTTTAATTTCTTTTTATTTTATTCATTTTTAGAGAGGAGAGAGAGAGAGAGAGAGGAGGGAGGAACTGGAAGCATCAACTCCCATATGTGCCTTGACCAGACCAGTGCAGGGTTTTGAACCAGCGACCTCAGTGTTCCCAGGTCGACGCTTTATCTGCTGCACCACCACAGGTCAGGCACTGTGCCTCAATTTGCCTGAGCGGGATTATTGGACCCACAAGAGGCGAGATGAGGAGGGTCAGAATGAGGGAAAGCTCCCTAGGTGGCTCAGTTCCTCTAGCTTCAACTATTATAGTTTTCTCCCTTTTAAATAATAAATCAATCATATCACCTCCTCCAGGAAGTTCTTCTAGATTAAACCAGTGTGACTACCCCCACCCCACTGCCTGACGTGCCCTTCCCCCTCGGTGCCCTTTGGCTGTGTCCTTAATGACAAAGTTCTGTTTATGAGTGTTTGTCTCCTTTGTTTTCTCATATTAGAATTTAAGCCCTTGTAAGGAATGAGTCATGTGTGTTCTATAACAAATATAACAAGCACTTGTGTGGCTACAAAGACTCATAGGAGAGAGGGAAGCTATCAGGTGGAGTAGCCAAGAAGTTCAATGAGAGGAGTGCCTGAGCCAGCACTTGGAATGGCCCCTCTTGGAAAAGCCATGCAGCTAGCCTGTGGATCCACAGGACAAGCACATGTCAGGGGCTCACTCAGGTCTGTGTCCCAGCCCTACTACTGCTGCTACTGATGAGTAATGGCACTTAGCCTCTCTCAACCCAGTTTCTCATGTGAAAGATGGCTCCTCGCACAGCTGCTGGAGGGAGTACATGAGATGATGCACGTAGACAATGTTTGCAAACTGTGGGGCACTAGTAAGTATGAGGGTTCATTGTTCCTGTCATCGGTGTGGTTTTCTCACTCTAATATTTGTCCTCAGAGACACCTACCTCCTTGTGCCCACCTTGCAAGCAGCCTAAATTCTAACATGCTAATTTACCGTCCCTCTTTTCTGGTTTCTTAAGGTAGCTTAGTGATAGAATACTGTAATGTCAGAGCCAGGATGGTCCCTTAAAGTCTACCAGCTCCTCATTTCACATGTAGAAAAACTGAGCTCCTAAGGGCTGATGCAATCAACATGAGCTTACATGGCAGCTGAGTGTAGCTCTGTCTCAGACCACACAGACCCCGACTCCACACTGCTAGAGACGGGATTTCTTAATAAGAGCATTTTGTGTGTGTGTTTACCTTGTGCCAGGTTTTGTGTCAACTAAGCACTTTATACATGGATTGTTCATTTAATCCTTATAAAACTCCATCTGGTCAGTACAATCACTACCTTCATCAGACAGACAAGATGACTGAGACACTAAAGGTCCTAACCTAAAGTGTCAAAGCCAGATTCTAAGTGATTCCAGAGCCTGTGCTCTTCATTTACTACACTCTGCTGCCTCTAAACACTATCTTCTTTCTCTCTACGAGAGAACTAGGTGAAAAATACCCTTCTAGTCACGGGATTCACTGAAAAATAAGACAGAATTCCCGCCATCAAAAGTTCAAAGTCACTCTTTTCCTCTTTCTTTCCTTTTCCTTCCTTTTTCTTCCTGAACAGTTCAATCTTCAGTCCATTTGTGGAGTAGAGCAAGACATGCTTCCATGGCAGAGAATGGGGGTGCAATGGCCCAGAGCGGGGTGTCAGAGCCCAAGCAAGGTGAAGAAAGCCTCCATGGAGGAGCTACCTGGTACTGGAATACTAGAGCCCAAATCAGGTAAGAAGGGCATCCCCGTGGGGCCTGCTCAACTGAGATGTTGGAGCCCAAACTGTGGGCGTAAGGAATGCATTCGTGCAGGGGTGGCCCAGCAGAGAGAGGAGAGATTTCTCACAGTGGATCAAGCTCATACCTGCAGAGAACTGACCAAATAAGTAAATATACTAAAGACAATGGGAGCCACATTTTTCTCTCACATGAATAGATAAAAGTTAGAATGAACCTTGTGGTTCAGGTTTAGGGTGGGAGGTACCAGTGTGAATGTATGAATTTCAATGCATGGTATTCTTGCTTGGGGAAACTGTGGCTATGTGAGAGAATTCTGCCTCTTTGAGGAACTTTTGTTTCTTCCAGGGCTATTGGAAGTCTAGGTAAAAGGAAAATGATCGTATCCAAAAAGATGCTGGACCAGTGGGTCCGGCCAGTCCTTCCTGCTCATTAGAAAAGATGCCTGCCAAATAGAAGTAGAAACACCATCACTTCTCAGCTTCAACACCACCATCCAAAACTCACCTGACACTTCCAGGGGGCAGAAGTGGGGGTGGCTTTGGACTAGTCTCTGAGAGCTACTTAAAGTCAAAGTCTTGCCTGAGCAGGCGGTGGCACAGTGGATAAAGCATTGGACTGGGATGCGGAAGACCCAGGTTCGAGACCCCAAGGTCGCCAGCTTGAGTGTGGGCCCATCTGGCTTGAGCAAAAGCTCTCCAGCTTGGACCCAAGGTCGCTGGCTCCAGTAAGTGGTTATTCGGTCAGCTGAAGGCCCGCGGTCAAGGCACATACGAGAAAGCAATCAATGAACAACTAAGGTGTCACAACGGCAATGATGCTTCTCATCTCTCTCTGTTCCTGTCTGTCTGTCCCTGTCTATCCCTCTTTCTGACTCTCTCTGGCCCTGTAAAAAAAAAAAAAAAGAAAAGTCCAAGTCTTAAACCTGGGCTTCCCCAGCCTGGGTGAGCAGGAGACTCACCTGGAGAGCTTATTAAAATATAGTATCCTGGGAATCACCAAATTAGATCTCCAGGTGGGGCTTGGAAAGTTGTATTCCCAACAATCTCCCAGTTAATTCCCGTCCAGTCAGCCTGTGGAGGTAATAGATTAGGATTGGGAGGCTCTAGTTTAGAAAATTGTGTAGACATTTGTAGTGCTGAATAAAAAAAAAAGTCTTTATTCTCAATTAAGAGAAAGAGAAGAAGAGGGAGGAGGAAAATGGAAAATTGGCATAATTATAGCATCTCCCTTTTAAGCATCACAGACAATAAATTCCTTCCCCATCAACCACGGGATGTCACAATGAGTCGGGCACTCCCCAAATGGCAAGATGCTCCAGGATACAGCACAGAATCATGAGTTTCTGATGTAGGAACAGTGGAGTGAACAATTCAAAAATTCTTTCTGGCCTTAAAAGGCCTGATAAAATTATTCTACACCATTAGCAGAATTCAACCCAGTCACCTGAAACGTTTGCCCATCCCTAAGCCAGTCACCAACATCCTGAGGCTACTAATGTCTAATTGGTTGCACCAAAAAGTAAATGGAACCTTTTCCAGCAAGTTCCACCCAAGTTTCCCTCCACAGTTGTCTGCAGAGCACCCACTGTTTGTCAGGAAGTGCAGTTAAGAGCTTCAGAATAGTCAAAGATGGGATTTGAGAAGGCATTTCATAGCTTACAGAGAACACTCTCATCACAATAAAAAGGACGACAAACAGCAGTGCTTGAACAAAGGCATGAAGTTGAGAATATAATGGTGTAGCCATGAAACAAATAGTCAAGTTGGGGCCCTAGCCAGTTAGTTTAGTTGGTTAAGAGCGTTGTCCTAAAACAACAAGGTTGCGGGTTTGATCCTCAAGTCAGGGCACACATGGGAAGCAACAAAAAAGTGCACAACTGAGTGGAACAACAAATTTTTCCCTTCCCCCTCCTCTCTCTCTACCTTCCTCTCTCTGTCTTTCTAAAAATCAATAAAAATTAAGACTTGGCCAGATAGCTTGGTTGGAGCATCGTCCCGGAGCATGAAGGTTGCTGGTTCGATCCCCTGTCAGGGCACATACAGGAGCAACTCGATATTCCTTCTCTCTCTCTCTCTCTCTCTCTGCCTCTCTCAAATTAAAAAAAAAAAAATAGTCAAGTTGGCCAAAGAACAGAGCACCATACATGACTTTTCTCCGAAGTTCAAGAGAGAATTCAATGAGGAGTCAAGAATGTTTTGTACCTCTGGGGGATGTTGCCACTACAACATGGTATAAAAATATGGAGAGTATGGAGACACCCTTTAACAAATTACTATGGGCCAAAGACTTAATAAAAGTCATAATCTCTTGTACCTTCATTTGCCTCTAATTGGGACTTTGCTGGAGACAGTACCTTACCCTGGTTGAAACACTGGGCATCAAAGCAGGGCAGTGATGACAAAGATTTCTAACAAAGAAGCCTGTCACACCCCTCAGTGCCAGCATATGCTACTTGCATGGCAGTCCCACCAGACATGAGGTCACGGGACCTGAGTCCCAGCCAGGGCTCCGACACCAGTTTGCTGTGTGGCTTTGAAAAGACCTCTTAACTTCTGGGAACCTGGAATTCCTTGGCCATGAATTAGAGATGTACCTCCCAGAGTTTCTGTGATGAGGAGAGGTACAAAAGGCTTTGTCAGCTATAAAGCACGAGGGGAACAGAATGTGCTATTGTCATCACCTAGGTTGACACAGCTCTTCTCTGTTCCTGCTTCTTGCCCTTTGCAGGATGACCACCTCTCTTTCTTTCCATGGGACACTCTGTGAATCAGGGATACTCTCCCTCCACTGTGGGGTCAACTCATGACCTTATCTATCTGGGTCAACCATGAAGAGGCATCTGTGACTCTCATCTGGGGCCCCTAACCCAGAACCCTTGAGTCCCGAACCCCTGAGGCCACTGTATTACTTGGTCATATCTTATGTATTTTTCTTTTTCCCAAAGTCACCCAGCCACATGTGCTATAATAGGAATAACATCCTCCTTAGTGAATTTGGGTTTTGCCATCTTTTTGTTAGTGGTTGGTGCCACAGCCTATTAAGATTCTATTTTCCATAAGACACTTTGCTTGTACTCCATCAGAACTGACTTGTTCAGAGCCCAGGACTGCTAAAGACAGGAGGGCCAAGCCAAGGCCCTTCTGGGGGTTACTCAAGGCTCATTCATATAAAGGGAGAACCTACATACACATAGGTGCTGAAAGGGGATAGAGTCAGTTCTCCTCCATCTCCCCACTCCAGCCCCCATGACCAAGTTTCTCTCTTTCTCCCAAAGAGGAGATCATGAATTGCAAAATGCCTTAATGGAAAAAACAGCCACAGGGAACCAGCTTAATGGGATTGTATCCAAAATCATTATGTCATGAAAGGTGTCTTTTCCCAAGTACACACAAGCTGCGTTCCAGCACTTATCCCAATCACTTTTTATAGGGCGTTGGGGCTGAAGAGGTGGGTTAGAAAGCAGCTTATAGCCAGGGAGATGCACAATACTCCAATTCAGCCCTGCTGGCTCTGGATCCTCTCACATTAATAAGGATTATTCCCAACCCCAACACACTATGCTCACCTCCTGTCTATCCCTCTCACCATCGTCCCTTTTACTTTATTTAGAGACTTTTTTTTAGAGAGAGAAAGAGATAGGGAGAGAGATGAGAAGCATCAACTCAAAGTTGTGTCACTTTATTCATTGATTGCTTTCTCATATGTGTCTTTACTGGGGGTTCAAGCCAAGCCAGTGACCCCTTGCTCAAGCCAGTGAACTTGGACTCTAGCCAGTAACCTTGGGATTATGTTGATGATACCACGCTCAAGCTAGCAAACCTGCGCTCAAGCTAGATGAGCCCATGTTCAACCTGGCAACCTCCGGGTTTCAAACCTAGGACTACAGTGTCCCAAGTCAGTGCTCTATCCACTGCACCACTACCATCAGGCAAGGAACTTTGGATGTGAGATTTGCAGAGTTGGTGTTTTCATTTATCATATTTTACAAAGCCTTGACTAGAGCAAGCCCTCTAACGTTGGGAGTGAAAACAGCATGTTCTCTGCACAGGAGAAGTAGTGGGCTGGCACCCTGGATGGAGCCATTTCACTGGGAGAGGGAGGTGAGGTGTAGTGTAATGAAGACCAGGCTGGGAGTTCTTGATCCAGCTCTGTCAAGAAACAACAGCTCACCTACAGGATAGATGTAACACCCAAATTACCTCCCAAGTTCCATCTAGATAAAAAATTCAGTGAGTTCCTGAAAGGCCTGGGTCTTGCCACTGTCAGCGTGATTGAGCTGCACAGAGTATAATTAAGCTTGAAGGAACCTGAAACATCGTTTCAGAGGCAGAATGTCATTACTATTCATAAAGGAGAGGGAAGGAATGTGACTGAAGGGAAGGGTGAAGGAAGGGTGTGTGTTGGTGGTGGGATGACAGAAGCATGTGTAGAGGATGGGATAGTCATTTTCTATAGATGATTTGGGAGATAACCTGTCCAGGGATTGGCCATTCAGTTTAGGGGCCAGTTCAAGTGGCCTGGACTTAACTAATAAGAAAATCAAGGGAAAGAGTGGAATCTCAAAAATGAGGCCTCTGCCTAATCACTCCCCTGCCACAGCAGGATCATTAGTAGCAAGGGTTCTGAGAATGCTGAGTGGGTCCAGGACAGCCTGGGTACAGGGGACAAATGTCACTGAGTGAGCCCGAGAGGGGAGAGTCATCTTCCCTGCCTCACCCACATGCACATTGCCAAGTTTCAACAAATTACAGTTTGTTGTGCTTGATGCTAGGTTAATTTGCATAAAATATGACAAAGAAATTTATAAATACAAAACAGATATAGCAAGGATTTGTACAGCTTTGTGAAGCAAGGATCTGATTGCTGAATATTTACTTGAGCAGATGATAGCTTCACTAACCTTCTGACCTGGGGCCAAATCCTTCTGGGAATAGTATACAGCAGTGGGGAATTCCCAAAATTAACTCAGTGCAGCCGCCACACAAGATATTAATATTAATGCTGTGTTGGTGTGGAACAGGTATCATTAAGTTTCCTGGTTTCAACACTCCAGAAAGAGTAGGGAAATTCCCTAAAACAAAGTTCTATTGCTTTACTTCCCACTCTCATATTGTTCTTCAAACAGTCCTTGGCATCTACGCCTGGAGCACCTGGGTTTGCTCCTGGGAACCCCCCAGAGAACCTTTCATAGGGAAGGGAAGGATCAGTCCTTCTCAAGGGGGCCGGAAATCCTGCAACTCTAGAACAGAGAGGCAAACGAGTCAAACAATGGTCAGTTCACTTCCAAAAATAGCACTAACATTTTGATGTGCATTTTCTACAAACAAAGACATTTTCCTACATCAGTGATGGGCAATCTTTTGAGCTTGGTGTGTCAAAATTCACCAAAAAACCGAGCATAACTCGGGTGGTGTGTCACTTCAAGAAAAACAGCCTAACCAGAAGTCCCAGAACTAGATGCTCTGTGCCAGAGTTCTGCTGTGTTGGTCTACAGACCTCTGGCACAGAATGTCTACACTACAGCAAATGTTTTATCCCCGGTTACTGCACCTGGCCGTGCAGGAGCAGAGGATGAAACGTCCTTCTCGGCATGCGGCCCCATACTTCTCTGGTATGCAGCTGCATGTGGCCGCGTGTCATCGAAAATGGCTACGCATGTCAGTGCTGACACGCGTGTCATAGGTTTTCCATCACAGTCCTACATAATAACAATGCAAAATAAAAATCAGGGTATTAACTCATATGCATTACTATCATCCAAGTCTCACACACTATTCAAGTTTTGCTCACTGCCCCAGTTATGTCCCAGGTCACACACTGCCTCAGTTGTCAAGTCTCTTTAGTCCTTCCATTTGGATTTGTCTAATGTTTCCAATGATTAGAGTCCAGTGATGCGTTTTTTACAGGAATTCCACGGAAATGATGTTGTGTTCTCTTTGCATTCTATTAGATGGTGTGTGATTACAGTTTACCCTATTATAGCTGATGTTAAGTTTAATCACTTGATTAAGATGGTGTCTATGGCCTGCCCTGTGATGGTGCAGTGGATAAAGCAACAACCTGGAATGCTGAGGTCGCCAGTTCCAAGCCCTGGGCTTGCCTGGTCAAGGCACATACAACAAGCAACCAATGAACGATTAGAGTGAAGCAACTACTTCTCATCCACCCCATCTGTAAAATAAATCAAGAAATAAAAATCTTTAAGAAGAGTTTCTATACTATGAAGTTGCTCCTTTTGTCTTTGTAGATATAAGACAATTTGAAACTAAAAAATATTCCAATTCCTGTCAAACTTTCACCCACTAGTTCTAACATTCATTGATGTTTCTTGGCTGAATTAACTACTATGATGGTTGCCAAACGGTGATATTCTAATTTCATCATTCATTCTAAGTATATTTGCTGGCATTCCACCATAAGGAAAGTTTTCTCTTCTCTTTACTTTTTCTTCACTTGTATATTTACATCAGTACAGACTCATGGGTTCTGTTTTACTCGATGGAATATAATTGGTTACTAACATCATTCATTTTCATGTTCAAACTGTATCACATTTGGTCATAGGAGACCCATCAGGCTGGCTTCTAAGTCCTTGTGACCTGTCTCCATCACTCTCTGAGCACTTTCTTACTTTCCAGCACAGCAAAATATTCCAGGATCACTATGTCTTTTTCCTGCCGTACCCATGAAATCAGGTTCTCCTCCAAGGAGCCCTGGCTCCTTTTAGTGGAGAATGGTATTTAGAAACTAAGAACTGAGCTTGACCAGGTGGTGGTGTTGTGGATAGAGCATTGATCTCAGACGCTGAGGTCCCAGGTTCAAAACCCCAAGGTCACCAGCTTGAGCACAGGCTCACTAGCTTGAGTGCAGAGTCGCCGGCTTGTGTGTGGGATCATGGAAATGATTTCATGGTCACTGTCTTGAGCCCAAAGTTGCTCACTTGAGCAAGGAGTCATTGGCTTTGCTGGAGTCCCCCAGTCAAGGCACATATAAGAAACAATCAATGGTGCCTGACCTGTGGTGGCGCAGTGGATAAAGCGTCGACCTGGGAACACTGAGGTCGCCAGTTCAAAACCCTGCACTGGTTCGGTCAAGGCACATATGGGAGTTGATGCTTCCAGCTCCTCCCCCCTTTCTCTCTTTCTCTCTCTCTCTCTCTCTCTCTCTCTCTCTCTCTCTCACTCTGTGTCTCCTCTCTAAAATGAATAAAATAAAATTAAAAAAATTAAAAAAAAAAAAAGAAACAATCAATGAACAACCAAAGTGCCACAACTACAAGTAGATTCTTCTCATCTTTCTTCTAGTCTGTCTGTTTCTGGAAAGAAAGAAAGAAAGAAAGAAAGAAAGAAAGAAAGAAAGAAAGAAAGAAAGAAAGAAAGAAAGAAAGAAAGAAAGGAAGGAAGGAAGAAACTAAGTCTACTTGTCTACTTACTGGTCCCAGAACCTCTCAGTGACGAGGATGCACACAAGCACACATCTGTTGTGACAGAAGCAAATCAGTGGTTGCATAACGGTGGTGGACAGGGGTGGAGGATAAGAATTATAAAAAGTTACAAGAAAACTTTTGGGTGGTCCATATATGCATATTTCAAAACCTTATCAAAATGTACATTTTAAATATGTGTAGTTAATCATATGTAATTTATACTTCAATAAGCCTTTTAACATTGTTGACATCTCTGAATTTACTGTGTGAGGAAAGGCAATGGTGTGAAGAATAAAGCTTTCTGCTTGCTCCCAATACTTAGAGTTTGTTCAATAAGTGCTTACACAGTTACCATGCTTTGCTAGTGACTTTTTTTAATTAATAGAGTTTTTTTTAGAGAAGTTTTAAGTTTATAGAAAATTTTGAGCGGAAAGTACAGAGTTCACATATACTCCCTCTTCCCCTCCACCAACTGCAGTAACATCTTGCATTCATGCAGATGAGCTTGCAATAGCTTGAGACCAATGAACTAGTCACTGATACATTATTACTGACTAAAATCCATGGTTTGCATTAGAGTTCATTCTTTGTGTTAAACTGTTGTAAAGGTTTTGACAAGTGTATAATGACATGTATACAGCATTCCTGTATCACATAGAATATAGTTCCACTGCCCTAAAATTGCCCTGTGCTCTGTCTAATCATTCCTCCCATTTACGCCCCAAGTCTTAAGGCACACTATTATGCCTTTTCCAAAATGTCGTCTATTTGGAATCATACATTATGTAGTCTTTTCAGACTGGCTTCCTTCACTTAGTAATATGCATTTAAAACCATGTATTTTCATGGCTCATTTCTTTTTATCACTGAATAATATCCCATTATATGTATTCCAAACTTTGTTCTTTTACTTTAAATAATATCTTATTTTTTAATTACAGTCAATATACAATATTATATTACTTTCAGGTATATAATCCAATGATTAGACATTATATAATTCACAAAGTAATCACCCTAATAAATCTAGTATCTGTCTTACACCATACATAGTCATTACAATATTACTGACTCTATCCCCTGTGCTGTACTTTACATCCCTGACTATTCTGTAACTGCCAATCTGTACTTCTATATCCTTTCATCTTTTTCACCCCTCTCCCTCACACCCCTCCATTTGACAACCATCCAAATGTTCTCTGTAGCTATGAGTCTGTTTCTGTTCTGTTTATTCATTTCTTTTGTTTTTTAAATTTCACATATAAGTGAAATCATATGGTATTTGTCTTCCTCTTTCTTACTTATTTCACTCAGCACAATAACTTTTAGGTCCATCCATGCTGTTGCAGATGGCAAGATTTCATTCTTCTTTACAGCTGAGTTTATTCCATTGTATATATGCACTAGTTCTTCTTTACCAATCATCTACTGATGGACACTTAGGTTGCTTCCATATTTTGGCTACTACAAACAATGCTGCAGTGAACATACGGAAGTATATGTCTTTTCAACTTAGTGTTTTGAGTTTATTCAGATAAATATCCAGAAGTGGAATTGTTGGGTCCTTCTTTGTCTCTTGTTATATAGCCTTTGCTTTAAAGTCTATTTTGTCTGGTATAAGTATTGTTACCTCAGCTTTTATTTTTATTTCCATTTTCATGAATATCTTTTCCATCCCTTTACTTTCAGTCTATGTGTCTTTCTATTTGAAGTGAGTCAGTTGTAGGCAGCATATGTAAGGGTCTTGTTTAGTTATCCATTCAGCCTTAATATGCCCTTTAGTTGATATATATGTATTTATTGCCATCTTATTATTTATAGTTTTGATTCCTGCTCTTCTTCCCCCTCTTCTCCTCCTCTTTCTCCTCCTCTTCTCCCCTTCTTCTTCTTCTTCCTCTTCTTCTTCTTTTCTTGTTCTTGCTCTTATTCTTATTCAAGAAAACCCTTTAGCCTGACCAGGCAGTGGTGCAGTGGATAGAGCATCGAACTGGGATGCGGAGGACTCAGGTTCAAGACCCCGAGGTCACCAGCTTAAGCGCGGGCTCATCTGGCTTGAGCAAAGCTCACCAGCTTGGACCCAAGTTTGCTAGATTGAGCAAGGGGTCACTCACTCTGTTGTAGCCCCACGGTCAAGGCACATATGAGAAAGCAATCAATAAACTAAGGTGTCTCAACAAAAAACTAATGATTGATGCTTCTCATCTCTCTCCGTTCCTGTCTGTCTGTCCCTATTTATCTCTCTGTCTCTGTAAAAAAAAAAAAAAAGAAAACTCTTTAACATTCCTTGTAATACTGGTTTGGTGGTGATGAACTCCTCTAGTTTTTTCTTGTCTGGAAAGCTGTTTATCTGTTCTTGGATTCTAAATGATAACTTTGCTGGGTAGAGTAATCTTGATCATAGGTAGTTGGTTTCTATCTCTTACTAGTATTTTGTGCCAATCCCTTCTGGCCTGTTGAGAAATCAGCTGACAGTGTAATGGGAGCTTTCTTGTAGGGAACTAACTGCTTTTCTCATGATTCTTTGTCTTCAACCTTTGACAATTTAAATTATGCTGTGTCTTGGTATGAGCCTTTTTGGATTCATCTTGTTTGGGATTGCATTTCCTGGACTTATATGTCTATTTCCTTCACCAGGTTAGGAAAGTTTTTAATCATATTTCTTCAAAAAGATTTGCAATTCCTTGCTCTCTCTCTTCTCCTTCTAGTACGCCTATGATACAAATGTTAGTACACTTAAAGTTATACCAGCGGCTCTTTATACTATTCTCATTTTTGTAAATTCCTTTTTCTTTTTACTGCTCTAATTGGGTGTTTTCTGCTCCCTTATTTTCTGAATCTCTGATCTGATTCTCTGTTTTATCTCCTCCACTGTTGATTCCTGTAATGTATTCTTCATTTCAGTTAATATATTATTCATTGCTGACTGGTTCACTTTTATGTTTTCTATCTCCAGTTTTATGTTTCTTCTTTATTAAAGTTCTCACACAACTCATCTACTCTTTCCCTAAGTTCATGGAGCATCCTTATAACCAGTGTTTTGAACTCTGCATCTAGTAGATTGCTTGTCTTTATTTTGTTTATTTCTTTTTCTGGAGTTTTGTTCTGTTATTTCATTTAAGACATCTTTCTTTATCTCTTCATTTTTCCTGTCTTTCTGAGTGTGTTTGTGTGTATTAGGTAGAGCAGCTATGTCTCCTGGGCTTGGTAGAGTGGCCTTCTGCAATAGGTATCCTGTAGGGTTCAGTGGCACAGCCTCCCTGATCATGCAAGCCAGGCACTCCAAATGCATCCTATCCCATGTGGGTTGTGAACACCCTCCTGTTGTAGTTGAGCTTTGATTGCTATTGGCAGCTCAGTGGGAGGGATTTACCTTCAGGCCAGTCAGCTGTGAGGACTAGCTGTAATCACTGTTGAGGATTAGCTGTGCCTGGTCCCACCCCGCAAAGCAGGACTTACTTTAGTGGTGCTCCAGAGCCTGCCGAATCTGTCTCTTGAGTGTGTTGCTTGTGACAGTGGTTGCGTGGTGCTTCAACATGGTCTGAAGCTGTCCACTGGGTGCACTGGGGCTTCCCTGGAGGTAAAGGCCAAGGTTAGCCACTACCTGTAGCCTGTCTGGAGCCACCCATCCTGTGCTATAGAGTGATGTGCAGATGGCTGCTACTTGTGCTGAGCTTAGAGGTGCCCAGGAAAGGGCAAGCTGTGTACCATGGCCAGCTGCCATTAGTGCCAGGTTGTGGCCACTTAGAAAGAGTTACAGGGCATGCTGAGGCCAAATACTCCTTGCTGGAGAAATTTTTAGGAAAGTTTGCAGCATGAGCCAAGACAGGCCTTTTGTATGGAAAAGCCACTGGAAATGGCTCGAGTGGGTTCACAGGTTGGGTGGGGCGGGGTCTCAGGGAATCACCAGGGCAAGGCAAACAGTGTGTGAGCCGGGATGATGGAGACTCAGATACGGCACCTGCCTACCAGCTCTGTGGGAGGAGAGCTCAGCAAAAAAAAAAAAAATGAGATGACCTTTGCCAGCACTTCTTTCTGGGAGAAAGATGCTTCTCCAGCTCCTGTCCTAAAGCCACACAGTTCAGCTCCTCTCCTTGTGTCCCTGGTGTCTCTTGAGCTGCTGCCCCAGCAGTGGAACTCGGAGTGAGTGGGTCAGAGTAAGTCCATGTGTGAGGGCCCTTTAAGAGGAACATGCGGGACCCCAGCAGCCTTTCATCTCCCTCAGCCACAACCTACACTGGTTTTTACAGCCAGAAGTTATGGGGACTTCCCTTCATGACACTGGAACCCTGGGCTGGAGGTCTGGTGTGGTGCTGGGACCCCTCACTCCACAAGGTAAGCCTCCACAACCAAGACATCCTTCTTGATTTTTATCCACCATCTGTCTACGACGTCCAGCCTATTCTATGTCCCTGCCCTTCCTACTAGTCTTCATGCAGCTGCTTTACTTTCTGAGTTGTGGGACTTCTGTACAGTTAGATTTCAGACGGTTCTGAATGGTGGTTGTTCTGTAGTTTAGTTGTAGTTTTGATGTGGATGTGGGAGGATTCGAGCACCATGCTTACCTATGCCGCCATAGTGTTCAATCCCCATCCCAAACTTCATCATCCAGTTTGTCTATGTACTCACTATTGAAAGACATCTTGGTTGATTCCAAGTTTAGGAATTATAAATAAAGCTGCCATAAACATTGAGTGCAGGTGTTTGGCGGACGTAAGTTTTCGACTCATTGGATAAATAGAAGCTCCATTGCTGGATCATATTATAAGACTGTGTCTAGCGTTGCTAAGAAACCACCAAACTACATTTCAAAGTGTCTGTACCATTTTTGCATTCCCGCAGCAGTGAATGAGAGTGTTTGTTGCTCCACATTGAGTCTATATTTAGTGTGGCCAGTGTTTTTTATTTTAATAGATCTCATTGTTGGTTGGCTGGCAAATGTTTTAAATGGGCTCTCCAGTGAAGGGGAAGTCCTGAACTCTTTGTGGATTTTCCTGGTGTAACTGCTCCCAGCATAGCTCATTTCAAGCATGGAGGACGCCGAACACAGAGTTGGAAAGGGATGTGCAGGATTGCAAACACAGAGTTGGAAAGGGATGTGCAGGATTGCGTGTGGGCTCAGCACACCACTGCCTGTGCAAATGCTCAATTCAGAGAGCGAGCACAGCCCTTCTCAACAAACCCTTCTGCCATGTTCTTAGACTGGATGGCCACTATGTGATCATTAAGGGTTGATACCCTGGTGCTCAGAATGGGGAAATCACATAAGCAACTTCTTCTATAGAACCCAGCCTTAAGTAGGCGTATTTCTGTTTTAATGACAAAGATGCTAAAGGTGACAAGTGGGGATTTGGCAATCAATGCTTGGTGCTACAGCAGATCCTTTAATCTATAGAAACTTGTCCTGCAAGTCACCTAACGTAGTGTATGCCAGCAAACCCAAACCATGCCACCTTACACCTTCTCTTTCTATTTTCACTTTCTTTTAGAAAGAGCTGTTAGGAGAACATCCTACTTCCCCTTTCTCCCTCACCTTTCCTCATTTCTCTCATCCTATGTAGAGAAGTGAGTTGGTGACCATTTGGAAGTAGATTTTAGATATAGAAATACTGATCTGGCAGGCTGGAGAGGATCCCATACCTTACCCAGCTTCTCACTCTGCCTTCCACCCACTCAGCTTCTCCATAACTGTTCTGGGCTTATTCTCTCTATCTCCATAGTCAACCGAGTTTCCTCGGCTTCTTAGAGGATACCTGTATAGGTATTAAGCTTTCTGAAATAAGCAGACAATTGTATGCATAAAAGATTAGTGTTTAAAACCTCAAAGAGGGTTCAATTATGTTACTGATTCTTTCTTAGTCATTAATTGGAGTTCGTAATGATTGACGATTTAGTGCTCAGCAATTATTTGATTAAAGTTAAATTTAGCTTTATACGTGAGATTATGCTTTGAAGTGGGACCAGATGAAACCAGGCTCCACAAGAACAAAACAGGTGCAGCCTTGAAGTCAGAGCAGGGGTGTGGGCACCAGACTCCTGTGCCCAGTCCCACCACATTAATCCTAATCCACTTGAATAGAGGGGAAACTTTAGTCCAATTAGCAGACAGGATTAGTGGGGGGGGGGGAGATCATCCCAGAGAAGTGAAGTCATTTGTCTAAAAGGAAAACAGTTCCCAAAGGTCCTGCAGGCCCAGCCAGTGGCCTGTGCCCGGCTGGCATCTCCTGCCCAGTCGAAGCACCCTGCATTAAGCCCAGGGCTGACCTTGGGCAGATTGTGCAACCCCTTGAGATTAAGTTCCTCATCTGTTACCTGAGACCACAAGCCTTTCATGATGGACAGGTGGTCTGGCTCAGAGGGTGCAGCCATGGGCTGGGAGCAGGCGACAGGGAACTTAACACCAACTTTGTCACCATTGGTGCTTGTGACCTTGACTGAGCAAAGCTCTTAATTTGAACCCGTTTCTCTCTCTCCCCCTCCTAAATAACAATGATGTTGCTGATGGACTAAGAAGTTACATGATGGCCTCTGTAACACCCTAGCCCACAAATATTCTGATGAACCTGATCTGAACCCCAATTCCTTGGCCTATAAGAGTCTAATGTTTTTCCTACAGTTTCTGTGAATTCTCCTGCCACTGGGTACCTCACTGGGGCGTGTTACCTCTGTCCTGTGTTACCCCACATCAACCCAAATGCCAACGCAGCCCCTGATTGTCAAAAAAATTCACTCATATACAAGCATGTTGTGAACTCAAAGAAGCTGATATGGGGAAGGCGGACATGGAGTGGGGTCACTTTGTGCACCTTGCCACCTTCCACCACCCCGCACCCCTAGGGTACAGCACAGCCTTTCCCAGGCTTGTGGGGCATGTTCCACCCAAGCCCAGGTCCCCCTAAATATCAACTTCTACCCCAAAGTACAGATCAAGGTATTTCCCCAACAAACCAGTTTTCTCCTTCTAAGGAAAATGCTGGAAAATGAACTTTTCCCTGCCCTGTACAGTCAGAACTCACATGAATATACTTTGTAAGGTACTTTACAGGTCATCTCATTCACTCCTCGCAACTACCCTGAGGACTGTCATTTTACAGATGGGGAAACCGAAGCTTAAAGATATTAAGTGACCAATACTACACACCTGGAATCAAAGCCCCTGCTTTTCCTTCCATCACCTGCCCCTTGGTGTCCGAGGCTGAGGACCCCTCAGGACTGGCCTGGGTGAACACCTGCTCCCAGGAGGATGTTGGCAAGAGACCCGCTCCCTGCCAGGAGGGGAGAAGCCCCACTTCTACACCGCCCTTCCCAGTGAGAAGCCTTGTTCTCTAACCACCAAGGAAGCAGCAACCGTCTTTGAAAGGTCTTTCTCAGGCGTGAGAGAAACAAGCTGCGTAACCAAGATCTCGGGTGGGGGACAGTCGTGCTCCTGGCTTTTCTCCTTCCTGCATACGTCCCTAATCCCATGCCTCCTTCCTCAGCCCCACTGACCCCGACCAGGATGGCAAAGAGAAGCGCTGTGCTCTGTGACTCAGAGAGAGCCGGAGCAGAGAGAGGACACCGTCCAGGCAGGACAAAGGAAGACATGGAGTGGAGTGTGAGAAAGGTTCTGGGGATATGATCTGGGGCAAGACAAGTGCACACAGAGTACATGGAAGCACATAGTGTATAAAACCAGTTCAGAGGCTGACGATGCTCAGGTAACGAGGATAATGTGAATTGGGGTACACCTGAGCAAGACAGACCTTGAAAGTCTGTTCATCTTTGGAGGGCAACATGTCCCTTACAGGACTTGAAGTCTGGCTCAAGCTGGTAATAATATGTGATTGTCAGTTCCCAAGGACGCTCCCCACTGACTGACGGTGGCCAGAGGTGGCAGAGAAATGTGCTGGGTAGTCTGGGTACATCAGGCTTGGGTTAGATTAAAGATTGGCTGTGGATGATATATATAAAAAAAAAATACCAGCACAAAGCTGACAGCTGACCGTGCTACCTTACCTAAAACGGAGGGGGGGGCGAGCTGAGAGCAGAGGGAGAGGCCTTAAAATACTGCAAAGTGAAGTTTATTTTTAGATCATCAAGTAAATGAAAGGTGCAGTTACTATTGTAACACCTTACACTTACAAAGCACTTTAGGCCCTGGCCAGTTGGCTTAGTGGTAGAGCATTGGCCTAGCATGTGGACATTCTGGGTTCAATTCCTGGTCAAGGTGCATAGGAGAAGCACCCATCTGCATCTCCACCCCTCCTGCTCTTGCTCCTTCTTTTTCTACCCACTTTACCCCCCCCCTTCCCCCATAGCCATAGTTCAACTGGAGTGAGTTGACCCTGGATGCTGAGGATGGCTCTATGGCCTCTGCCTCAGGCGCTAAGAAGAGCTTATTTGCTGAGCAACAGAGCAACGGCCCAGATGGGCAGAACATTACCTCATCGTAGGTTTGCCAGGTGGATCCCAATCTGGGTACATGTGGGAGTCTGTCTCTCTACTTCCCCTCTGCTCACTGAATAAAATAAAATAAATAAAAAAAGAAAGAAAGCACCTCAGTTCACCCACATTGTTATATGGGTCATTTTATTTAGAGAGCCGAGTTGTCCAGACTCTAGAGTTCAACTGCCTCATTTGAACATTTGCCCACCACACGCTCTTCTATGACTTTATGAGCACAACTTTCTTCTACAGATCAGGCATCTCACTTGTACAATGGAGATGCCAGTGATGGTCATCTCATGTGGTTGTTCTGAGGACTCAGTGGGATTCCTACTTACTCATTCATTCACCTGACAAATAGTGTTGAGCATCACCTGTGTGCGAAACACTGTGCTAAGCATAGTGAACAAACCATGTCAAAAGCTTTCTCTTCATGAAGTGTTCTTTCTAGTGGGGGAAACAGAAAATTGACATAATAAAAAAGTATACTGTGTTGTATGTGAGGAGATGAGCAGGATAGGAGGTATCACAATGCCTAGCAGCCCAGAAACACTGGATAAACATCAGCCGTCTCCCAGTAACCTTGTACAGTAGACAGGAATATAACTCACATTTTATAAATGGGCTTCCTGAGGCTCAGAGAGCTTAATGACCTTCGCAAGTCCACACAGTTAGCAAAGGCCAAGCGGGGACTCAGAATCTTTATTCTGACTCACACTCTGCTGTTCTCTTCCTGTGTGGAAGGGAGAGGAGACCAATTGTCGTCAGGAGTGGAAAAGCTTGGAGGGGACTCAGCCACAGAAAAGCTGCTGTCACCTCAGCTCTGACACCTCCCTCTGCACCCAGCAAGCCGCCAGAACTTGCTGAGCAGGACACTCCAGGGCACTGGCAACAGCGGCTGGCCCAGGCTGTGAGTGGCTGTGAGGAGGCCTGCTCCCATAGGAGGTCCCTGCATTAGAGTTCCCACAGTGTGCAGGCTGTCAGGGCGCCAGGGGAGGGACACCAGCTTGTTCCATTGACCTCCCACTCAGTCGACTCCTCCAGACCTGTGGTTGGGAGACAATAAAACAAAGGCAGTGGAGAATCTGTCTCCCCAGCTGGTAGTCTTGGAGTCAGCAGCCCACTCAGCATCACCGTCTCCTGTTGGGGGCGTCCATCTCCTGGGGCATCCTGGAGTCATGCACAGGTCTCCAGTGGCCAGTTCCGCCCAGAGACCTGTCTGCAAACAGGCAGGATTTCATGCACACACAGTTCATAGGGACCTCTCTGGGAGACAAGCGTCAGTGTCCACTCTAGACCACAGCCATGTGGGGCACTGACATTCCGAGACCCTACAGCCCTGCTTCTCCACAGCAGGCCATCTGACTCTCACTTGGAAGCCAAGCCCCACCTGCCCCTGGAATTAATCTGAACACACCAAGAGTAGGCACGAATTACCCTCGGTACCAAGTACCATTGAGACCAACTAGTGACCTGCCAACTTGCTTCTGCTTGTGCTTCTGGTGACCGGCCCTCTCTGTTTCTCTCTGTGCCTTAACAACTTGCTGATCCTCTAGAAAATCCTGATTTCTCATCTTGCTCTTTCCAGACTGCTTTCCCATTCATTCAGGTGTCAACCTTGTCGCTGGTGTCTAATGCTCAGCAATACCTTGACAAGCTTCCAAATGCTGCCTGCCCACCTTCTTAGGTCTTGGAATAACATGGCCTCTGAGAAACTACCCCTAAGTCCCACATTGAATCACTTCCATGTGACTGCCAGAGAGACCTGATCCCATGCTCTGCCTGGCCAGATTGGTTCTCCCCCGGCACATACATACTGTCCTCATGCAATTTCCATCACCAGAGAAAGCAGAGCTAGTCCCAAATCCCAGGGACTAGTCCCTGCATCATCCCACTGCACCTATCTGGTCCCCACCGGACCCTCCCCCCAGATATGGGTTACAGTCTGGGTTTCCTAGCTCTAAGAGAGCAGTGTGAAGATGGAGTTATATATTCTGTTTTGTAAATATCCTTTTTTAGGTTTTATTACAAACAATAAAATGTGTACAGGGTAAAAATTAGAGTTCTGCCCACAGTTCTCTTTCATCTCAGTCCCCAGAAATACCCATTCTTAACATTTTGGTATATACCACTCCACTCTTATACACACACCACATAGAATTCTTTTACACAAAAGGGAACATAAACAAATTGTTCTGCACCTTGCTTTTTTAAAAATATAACAAGCATATGTTTTCTTTTCAGGACATTTAAAGCTAACGCCGTTGCTTTAGTGGCTGCTATCGCATCCATTGCACAGATATCCGATAATATGTTTAAACATATTGATATATGGTTAAGTTTTTTCCAATTGTCACTGCTATAAACAATACAGCAATAAACATCTTTGGGCAAACATCTTTTCTGTCTTTCCGTAGGTTCACTCCTAGAAATTCTTATTTTATTTTATATTCTATGATGAATGAGGATTATTATAGATTTTTATCTGTTGGTTGGCATTTTGTGTTTCTTCTGGAAATTTATGATCTATACACTCCAATCCCCGTAACAAGGCTGCACTCTCCAGCCCCTGCTTTGTCTCAGCTCCCACTAGTCTGACCTTTCATTGAATCAGCCAAGAGCAGAATCCACCTCTCTCATATCTAGTTTGGCTCCAATAAGGCTGCAGTAAAAACATGCCTCTCTCATCAATGTCTCTAACCAGAGATGAAAGAGCCACCATCCTCCTGCCCATACTTGGTCCTCTTCAGAGCAATAGAGCTTAGGTACATGAGGACGCCACTGTCATCCAGCTGATGGTGGAGATGACCAGTTCTGGAAGGCTCAAGGAGAAACACTATCACATGGAGATGGGTGTCCTACGTAAAAGTTGAGGGTTTCAGAAGGAGAAATATGATGAGGGATAGAGATGTAGAGAATGAGAGTTTTGTCAGGGACAGTCTTGCAAAGCCCTGAGTGATGAGGTCTCATCCCATCTCTCTCCCTTCACCTGCTACCAGGTGACAAAAAGTGACGAGTGAGCTAAATCACATCACCTGCCCTCATTCTCTGGTGATGTGTTGCTTTGTGATGCTCTTAGAACCCTTTGGGAAATGCTATATCTGATCTGGGGAAGACAGGTATGGTGGTATTTGGGACAAGGGGGTGATACCCACCCTGAGCAAGGATCAGCCCTTTCCCTGTGGCAGAAATGATCATGGGCCTGAAGTAATTGTTTGCTTCAGAGGACTTAAGATCCATCCACTTCCTCTTCCCGGCTCCCACGAGAAGCTGGTAGAGGACGATCTCAGCAGGTGGCCCCTGCTGCACAAGTTCTGGTTTATTATATAAAGTAGAAAACTGGAGCCACAGGGAAATCCCTACAGATCTACCCTGCAAGCCGAATCTCTGGTAGCACTTTGAAAACTCCTAACCAGTCCTGGGTGGTCCCCTCCTCAGAACCTTTACAGAGAACTTGGGACTGGCTCTTGCATTGAATGGCCAACTCTCCTTGGACTATAGCCAAAGCAGATATTTGCGTAGTGACCTTAGCATTGTTCCTGTACAAATCTGGGACTGTGTGTGCTCATAGCTGACACTCCATTATCTCTTCAAAGTAAACATGTGAACTTCACATATACCCTAGTTCTAGAAAATTCTGAAAGGAAGAGAGGAATTAACATATAGTGATGTGTCCCCTTGCTGTGCTCAGAATAACCTCCTGTATGAGGTAGCATTGCCATCCCCTTTGACAAATAAGGAAAACACAACTTCAAAGACATAAGGGAATTTGGAGGAGATGTGTGGCTGGTAAGTGGGAAAGCATGGACCAGAGCCCAGTTCTAATTCCACGTCCAGAACTTTGTTTATCACACCACATTGATTACATAATCTACCAACCATCTTCCAAGTGGTAAGTCATGAGCAAAACTAATTTGTTTTCCCGTCCCCATCTCTCTGTTCCCATACATGAGCATCCCAAGTAGGCGATGGAGACAGAATCAGGGGAGGGATGGGAAAGTCAGTCCACCAGAGGATTTACACCTGTGGGACTGGAGGATGCCAACACACAAATGGAATGGAGGACAGAAAGGATGCTGTCTGAATGGACACGTGCTCCCCCCATCTCCATCACCCTTGCTAGTGTTGCCTTTAGAATCAGTGACACTTAAAGAGGTGAGATGGATAGGAAAAGAGCAGCCAATTCAATCTCAGACAAGTTCAAAACCAGCCACACAGAGATACAGAGAAATTACATGCCTCTGTTAGAAAGGAATTAGCCGTGCCAGTGCTTCATACGACTACAGCAAAAGCCCTCAGCACCGGGCCTCTAGGCTGCTACCGTGTAGTTTCACTAATGAGCGGCAGGTATTGGCGTGCTGGTAAATGTTTAACAACCAGTTCTCCAGGAAAAATAAAAGCCCTGAATTGTCACAGGATTTGCTTAATTTCCATGCCCAATTTCAAACTCAAATATGATGTCACTGATCGTGGAGTTGGGAGGAGATGCATACAACTAACCCTCAGCTCTGGCAAGCCAGGGCATTTGGCTCCAGATCACACCCACCCACGGTGGCAAGGTATTTCAAAAACAAGTAAGGAGTGGGGGTGGGGGGAGAGTATGCTAGCTGAGAAAATTCTCTGTTGTATAAAAGTCCTTTGAAAAGAAAGTGGATCAATTTATTTTAATGTCTTTTTCTACCTGTCTCTCCAGCCCAGGTCTGATCCAGGACAAGCTCTAAGAGTTAAATTGATGGAGAGCTCCACCTCCTGTGGCCAACTGTATTCCCAGAAGACATGGGAATTTATCTAGTAGAAAAAAATCTAATCATATCAATCTCCTGCTCAGAATCTTTCCATCCCTTCCCAGCTCTTCAAAGAATGGCTTAGCCTGACTAGTGCTGGTGCAGTGGATAGAACATCAATCTGGGACACTGAGGTCCCAGGTTCGAAACCCCAAGGTCGCTGGCTTGAGTGAGGGCTCATCCAGCTTGAGCACAGGTTCGCCAGCTTAAGTGTGGGATCATCAACATGATCCCATGGTCACCACATGAGCCCAAACGTCTCTGGCTTGAGTCCAAGGTCATTGGCTCGAGACCAAGGTTGCTGGCTTGAGCAAGGGGTCATTGGTTAGGCTTGAGCTCCTCAGTCAAGACACATATAAGAAGCTATCAGTGAACAACTAAAGTGTCACTACTATGAATTGAGGCTTCTCATCTCTCTCCCTTCCTTTCTGTGCCTGCTTATCTGTCTCCTCTCTCTTGCTTAAAAAATTTATAAGGTTACTGAGGTTTGTCCCCTGCCCACCACTGTAGTTCTGGTCATAAAAACTAAGCATTCTCTGTCTCAGCTTCCTGTCTTCCCACAGGCTTGTCTTTCTCTTCTGGAACTCTCTTTTTCTTCCCTCCCCAGGTACCCCAAACTTCCGGCCAGTCCTTCTGGTTACCTCACTCTTCTAGGAAGGCTCATAGCTTACTTTCAACCCAGGGGAGATCTTTTTTTTTTTTTTTTAACAGGGACAGAAAGAGAGAGTCAGACCGATAGGAACGGAGAGAGATGAGAAGCATCAATCATTGGTTTTTCATTGCCGTCGCAACACCTTAGTTGTTCATTGATTGCTTTCTTACATGTGCCTTGACCGCGGGCCTTCAGCAGACCGAGCCACCCCTTGCTGGAGCCAGCAACCTTGGGTCCAAGCTGGTGAGCTTTGCTCAAACCAGATGAGCCCACGCTCAAGCTGGCGACCTTGGGGTCTACGAACCTGGGTCTTCCGCATCCCAGTTCAATGCTCTATGCACTGCGCCACCGCCTGGTCAGGCCCAGGGGAGATCTTGATGCCCTAAATTACCAATCCCATATGTCCTCCACTGAACATCCAATGAGCTTTCCTGCTATCACTCACTTATTGTCTGTCTCCTCACCACAGGATAAACTCCTTGAGGCAGGGACCTTGTCTGTCCTATTTGTGGTTGAGTTCTACTGCCCAGAATGGTGTTTGATGTGTATAAGCAGTCAGGAAATTGTTGACAAATGAATCCCCAACTTCCATTTAATAATGCCTTTATCAAAATGTTTTACATGTGAAGCACTGAGCAGGCACTAGAGAGTCAGAAATCAGTAGGCACCCCGGAGGGTGCAGAAGGCTGGCCCTCTCTTCCCATGAACACAACCGCGGAGCCGGTGCCCCTGCCAGGCCAACGGGGGAGCAACCAGGTGAGCAGAGGGAAGCAAGATGAAAACTGTGGATTCCAGCTATAAATTATACAAATGCTTAGCATTAAAAAAGTATTTTAACACATCGAATATTAAGTCATTCGTACGCTCTGCAATTACTTTATCTGTCATCAGCACATTCAAGCTATTTGAAGTGGTGACAGATGGAAAGGAGTCCGTGCCAATTTTTCCTGCAGGTGCGCATACGGGCTAGAGGGAGGATTGGTACGTGCAGGAAAGGCAGCGGGGGGTGGGGTGGGGGGGGGGGGTTGACCGAGGTTATGAAACGGGAGCTGCTGTGAGAGGCTTGGCAAAAAACAAAAATTACAAATTTGCATGCTGGAGAGCTGCAGGGCGTTGCACTCCCCGGGAACTCAGTGATAAGTAACTGGGCAGCTCACCGGAGGTGAAGCGACATTTTGCCCACATTACAGAAGGGAAAAAGAAGGCCCAGTAGAACTGGGGGAGTTAGTAAGGCAGAGCTCGCCACCAGACCCAGAAGTTCTGGCTCCTCTGACCCTGTTTTAGCCTAATCGGCAATCAATTCTCTGAGTGCGGCAACCTGGAGAAAATCCGGTAAATGGCAACAGTGGGGTTGTGGGGGTGGAGGGGGGGGTACGGGTTGCCTGCAGACTAGTGCTCCTCAGAGGCCATCAGGTAGGGATTGAGGGAGGATCAACTGTGGAATGAAGAAATGGAAGGAGGACCAAATACAAAATGTCAGACCCAGGCCAAAGAATTTTCTGGAAAATTTTCTAGTACATAATGTGAGATGCACGCTGGAAAAAAAAATGGATTTCTTTTTTTTTTAAGTGAGAGGAGGGAAGATAGTGAGACAGACCTCTACATGTTCCCCAAACGGGAGCCACCCAGCAACCCCCATATGAGGTCAATGCTCCAATACTGAGCTATTTTTCATGCCTGAGGACCAACCAAGCTATCCTCAGTGCTCCGGAGCCACGCTCAAACCAATCAAGCCACTGGCTGCAGGAGGGGAAGAGAGAGAGAAGGGGAAGAGGAAGGGGGAGAGAAGCAAATGGTTGCTTCTTCTGTGCCCTGATAGGGAATTGAACCCAGGATGTCCCCATGCCAGGCCAACGCTCTATCCATTGAGCCACCGGCCAGGCCCTGAATCATATTTTTAAACCTAAAGTGAGGGCAAAACTTCATGGTCTAAGAAGGTGCTCCTGCCAGGTGGCATTACACATTTGCCCACACCCACTTGCCCCTACCTCCCCCGCAAGTTCCCAGACCTGAAGTTCTGTTTCAGACACAGCATCCTCAGCTGCCTTCCGAGAAGGCCTCCCATCCCAGAAGGGCAGAGCTTCCTCCCATCTCCTCCTGTTGACTCACAATGAGGCCCCACTCTGCTGCTCTGTCTCCCGTTTTCTTCCACCATCTGTTCTTTGTCCAATCACTTTGATTTCAGATCGCACTATCTTAACTCTCCTAATTAACTTTGATATCAGAGCTCCCCCCTCCTCCCTTCCTTCCAATTTCTTCCTTATAAACCTGGACACATTAAAACGACCCCTCAAGTAGATGAACCCCTACCTGTCTCCCACCCCAACCACACCCACCTCCATTGTGATGGGGCCAACTGTAAAAGCGAGTTCCCTCTGCAGGGTTCATGCCCTGAAGTGATAACCTATGGGTACAGAGAATACTGGTTTTCTTCCATCTGCTTGGGCAGAACAGGAAGGAAGTGACTTAAAGCACGGCACGAAGAAATTAGGTTGAGAGGAGAACTACCTTCCAGCTTGTGGAGCTGTCCCCTCCAGGCTGAAGGGGGTTCTGAGAGTGCCTTTTCCGCGTGATGGTGGCAGAAGTTTCTCGGGTCTGGAGAAGCTTGGGCAGGGCCTCACTTGGCAGATGGATTAGATACCTTCCTGATGCCAGGCTGCTCTCACTGTGATGGGCAGCGGGCCACTTTGCTGAAAGCCAACTGCCAAATAGCCAAAGTGCCAAAAAACCAATTGACTTTCAGGGAATTGACCTAGGGCCATGCTGTGGAGGCCTGAGCAGGACGGGGACTGTCGAGGCAGAAGGGAAGGCCAAAGTCCTCACAGAGTTCAGCACACTCAAATTCCATTGCTTTGATTTAGTTTAATAACCATATTTGACTTATTGTAAAGCTTCAGTAACATTAAAGAAAGGAAAACAATCTTTTATGTTTCTCAAAATAGGGCTTGGGTTTTTCAAATCTGGGAATCTTCATTCTTGTATAATGAACATCCTTATCAGAACAAAGGATGGGCTGAGATCTCTGCTTTATTTATTTTTGCATTAGTTCATTCCTACAAGAAGTAGAGACTCATTTCCAACTGAAGCAAAGCACTTTGTTAGGCCTAGGATTATCATGATAAGGAAGGGCCGGTCCCCAGCCTTGAGGAGGAACTAACTTGGCAGGGGGAGCCATCATGAGAGCAAAGATTACCACTCAGAGGTTCTGGAGTGGGGGGGACTCTGGGAAGAGGAGGGAGGGACCCACCGGGCCCAACACAAGGCAGGGCGCCTTCACAGAGGCAGGAACACTTGAGCAAGTTTACAAGGAGCCCAAGTGGAAGAAGAGAGTGGGATCTGATAGTCCTGGGAACAAACAAAACATGAGGCTGAAGCAGCATCATTACTTCAAAAATGCCCCAAATGCCACCACGACCCAATCACAGTGGGCGGGTGGCAGGGCTGGGGAGGGGTGGGAACAAGATCATGGAGAGCCCTGAATACCAAGCTAAAGACTTACAAGTTTGTTATGTAGGCCATAGGAATCCGCTAAGGAACTTTAAAGAGGGTGGTGACGGGTCTGGGTTGAGGTCTGGAAAAAGCCCCCCAAGGAGCACAGACTAGAGAGGAGGCGACCTGTGCACAGAGAGGGGCAGAGAAGTTAGGGGCTTCCTGTAACAATCTGGTTGGAAGAAAGGCCTGTGTATTGGAATCTCTCCTTTATTGGAGATCAACAATCCATTACACGTCTTCATCATCCACCACAATTGTGAATCCAACGACCTTAAACTTAAGATTTCAAGTAGAAGTTGAGAATAAAATTGGAATTAAAATGCAGAAACTGCCCTGGCTGACTAGTTCGGTTGGTTAGAGCATTGCCCCGAAGCACAGAAGTTGCCAGTTCAATCCCTGTTCAGAGCACATACAGGAACAGATTGATGTTTCTGTTTGTCTGTTTCTCTCTCTCCCTTTCTCTCTAAAATCAATAATATTTTTTAAAATGCCGAAACCCCGGGAGGTGGGGTGGGGGGAATATGCAGCCACTGCAAGATAAAGGTACTCAGATAGAAAAGGAACAGGTTACGAAGGAGCTTTGGGGCACAAGTAGGCCAGGCAGCACAGGTCCCCTTCCCAGAAGAACTTAGAGCCCGGATCTGAAAGGATGCGTCAGGAGCCCCAAGTGTCTGCGTTTGGAGGAGGCTCTGCTGCAAAGTCATCAACCGTGTGGTCTGGAAACCACTCTTCTGTGGGACCCCAGCCCCAGGGGACTATTCATGGCTCACTCTCCATGCAGGTCAAGAACAGAACGACCTTCCTTCCTGACTCGGTGGCTCCGCAAGGTCTCTGCCCCAGGAGGCCGGGCTCCCTGGCAGGCCCCGCCCCCCACCACGCCCACCGTCAAGAGAGAATGCTGCATGCTCCTGGACGCACTGGGCTGAGGAGGGAGACCAAGCCCTTGTCAGTCAAGTGCCAACAGGGCTGTTCCGAACCTGCAGGCCGAGTTAGTCATCAGCCTTACAAAATAAAGTACCCCGATAGTTAATTAAAGGAGTGGGAGCCCTGCAGGGCCCACTGTGAGCTGGGTGATCATTATTAGCTACCACAGCAGGAGATTCAGAAAGCGCCCCTAACTCCAGCTTCATTAACAATAAGCCTAACGCAGCAATCCCAGTACCTGGGGACAACGAGGTGACTAACACGCTCGGCCCCTTCACTTGGGCATTTCACCATCTGAGACTTTTCTAAGCACTGCGATCCCTCAGTTAGTGAAAATTTCAATCCTAGTGGAAGAACCACAGGCTTCTCCCTACATATTTGGTTGAAAAGCAAAAATAAGGGACCATCAATCTTAAAAAAAACGAGCAATACTCCCGGGTTCCGGGGCCATGACCCAGCTCTCTGGCATGGACCCACATGCATCCAGATCAAATTTCCACTCACTTGTAGCCTATATCCAACTTGTATGTTCTCTGCTCTATTTTTTTCTCTTTTATCATCTCACTTTCCGCCTCAAATATTACATAAATTACTTATTTACCCATTGGCCTTGCCCTCTGCCTCCCTGGGTCATGAACAGAGCAGACTTTCCTAGCTCTGAGGCTGCACAGCATGTTCACCATGAGTTGGGGTTTTCCCACAGGTGGGGAGAAGCAGCAGGCACTTCCCACTCCTGATGTCAGGACAGAATGACACGTCCTCTCAAATGGATTGAACCCGATTTGGAGTCTAAGTCCTCCACAGGGGTCAAAATATTGTACTGAGTGTTTATTACCTGGCATCTTCCACTGTAATGAAAGCGCCACAAGGAGGTTTGTTTTACTGACAGACGCAGCCCATGGACCTGGAGCAGTGCTTGGCATGTAGTAGCATCAGTGACTATTCTGTTGAATAACGCAGTGAAACTATGGCAATAACATTTCAGGAGAACATTGTATAAGTTCTACAGAACTCGCAATAGCACCGAAGCACAGAGGCGCCCGTTTCCCCTCTGTGTCACTGCACACCTACCGCAGTGGGAAGTGTGGGAGAGGGGGGAAGGGAGGCACAGCAGCCCGCGTACTCCCCAAGCCCGTGAGGCTCCGTGAACCTGCCAGAGCCTGTGAGGATGGAACTAGACGTCAGTAGGAGCAGAGTGCGACACTGCACCCAGACCAGGGCAATTGGCGAATTACAGGATGTGCACTCACACCTCCTCTGCAGGTCCTACGACCACATCTCCAACGAACTCAAGTTTGCTAGACCAGGTACTATTGCACTGCGGGAATGCAATGAGCAACATGTTCAGGGCCTGATGGAAACTCCTCTCATAGGATTCCCATCACTGGCCTGTGACACGGCACCGCTGTTGGTCCCTAGTCCTCTGCCCCCCCCCCAAGGCTTCTCATGCTTCCTGGGTGGAACCAATCAGGGTCTCCCACTGGGAGAGGAACACACTTCTACCCAGTCCAGGCTCTGAGTGGCATACTTGCTCTGCCATTGTCTCTGGTATAAAAAAAAAAAAGCTTGACCAGGCGGTGGCACAGTGGATAGAGCGTCGGACTGGGATGCAGAAGACCCAGGTTCAAGACCCCAAGTGCACCAGCTTGAGCGTGGGCCCATCTGGCTTGAGCAAAAAGCTCGCCAGCTTGGACCCAAGGTCACTGGCTCCAGCAAGGGGTTGCTAGGTCTGCTGAAGGCCCGCGGTCAAGGCACGTGTGAGAAAGCAATCAATGAATAACTATGGTGTCACAATGGCAACGAAAAACTAATGATTGATGCTTCTCACCTCTCTCCGTTCCTGTCTGTCTGTCCCTATCTATCCCTCTCTCTGACTCTCCCTCTGTCCCTGTAAAAAAAAAAAAAAAAAAGCAAGCAAGCTGGGCTGCAAAAAAAATAAAAAAGACAAGTCAAGGAGAAAGTGTTTTTAAAATAGAGTTGAGAGCCTTTGCAGCCATTCCCTGTTGATAGGCACACCATCACATCAATGCACTTCTCTAGTTACTGACCAATGGAGTTCCATCTCTTTCTTTAATGAGGCCAAAAGTGTCATGATATTTTAGTTGAGAACCAAGTAGGGCCCCATGGGAAGAGCAGCAGGTCTCTACAGTTACTGGTCCACAGAGAGGCAGCAGTGTGATTCCCAGGGAAGGCAGGATCTCTCCGAATTACCTGTATTGCTGGAGGGGAACAGAATATCATTAATTCTCCTTGTTTGTCAACGAAGCCATACGTTTAGAGGGTAGGGGAGATCTCCTCATTAGTTCTTCAGCTAAAACCCAGCATGTCTACCTTCTGAATATGTCTCACTTCTGCCCACTTCCTCCCTAACACTCCAGCCTACATTGGCTCTCACCTAACAGGTGCCCCGTGTCTGCCTGTGGTCTTGCTCCTCTTCCACCCATGCGCTATTCCAGCTGGAGAGATCTCCCCTGAATTCCTTCCCTAAAACCCTGCAGTGGTTTCCACTGTCCTTGGGATGGAGTTTAGCCTCCTTCACATGATCTGACTCCTCCCAACCACTCCAGCCTCATTCCCTTCCCACTGCTCCTCTTACTCAACAAAAGAGCCATACTCAGCTCCTCTCCGTTTTCCCCAAGACACCATGCCTCTATCCGGTATGCTGTTGCCTCCACAGCCACATCCCCATCACTCATCCTTCTCCCTCTCCCCTCCCCGCTGCTTTCAACTCACCTCTTCACTTACTAACTCCTGTTGATCCTTCCAGTCTGTGCCTTCAGGAGATCTCTGATTCCCAGACCACATGACATACCCCTGCTATCTACTATTATCTGTATAAACTTAGCCCATCTTAACCCTCATTAACACTCTCTAATGATAGGCTTCCCACATGACGAACAGCCCGGCCTGGTCTGTCTCATCTGCTCACCACTGCTTTACCAACGCCCAGTACATTCCTCAATCAATAAATGTTTAGTTCTAGATGAAAATTAAGCCCATTGTCAGAACAGCCACGAATCTCTATCTCTCTGCTACCTTCCCAAAATTCATGTCCAGTGTTGACTGGCCTTTAGTTCTAAGTTTGTTTCATACCTGGGATCCTCCTTTTATTCAATCACACTAGACCAATTTACCTGTTCTATTTCCCTATGGAATATCTTCTGTTGTTACTTTTTCTTATCCCCTCACTAACTCGGTCTCATATTCCTTCCCTAGACACTAAATTCCATCTCACCAAGAAACTCAGAAGTCCCCAGAAGCATTGAGAAGTTGTTGAATTGGCTACTTACTTTTCAAGGCTGCGGGAAGGGCTGGCACGCCCTCTAGAGGTAACAATGAGTACTTCTTTAAAAATCATCGGACCTCTTGGATTCCTGTCAGCAATTTCCAAAATCCTCAAGAATCCCTAGGTATAAATCTGGAAGGGTTGCTCAGAGTCCTCTAGCCCATCTGCCTACATCTCGAAGAGGAGAGATGGTGAAAATATTGGTCTGTTGTACCTCCTTGTCTCTTCTGACACCCCTGGCATCTAAACCCACCCACAATAAATTCAAAGAGAGTCAGCCAGTACACACCCTGGAAGTGGGCACAGGTCTGCTGTCCTTTCCTCTCTAACAGGGTGAAGAATTGTAATTGCTATTAATGAGAGTTTGTGTTAGCTAAGGAAACAAAGGTCTAAGGTACCAAATGGGAGCCAACATAATTTTTTGTGGGGGAACATCCAGGACCTCTGTTCCTGAATTTCTCTCCCAGAATTGTGCAAGAAGAAATAACATCACAAAACCTCATTTCTAACAGACTTTTATCACTTATATAATAAAATACCTAGAACACTCTGGTCAAATTCAGTAATCATGTGAAGTGGGAAATATTTGCCTGTAAACATTTTATGGCACCTACATAATAAAATGGATAATATTTTAAGGTATATTTCTTTTTGTCAGATGCAGCTCTCCCTCGCTGCTGCTAAGTCTAAAATAAGATGAACCGCTTTCACTGGGTTTGAGAAAGCTAGAGGAGAGCTATGAATTAGCATATGTTACTGTGTAGCAAAATGAAGCTGGACAGTGAGGAGATGTGGTATTTGCAGCAGCAGACTTTCTCCTAAAGAGACTTTCTCTTTACCATGTGGCACGTGCCAAATTGATCAGATTGCTTTTCCTAACACTATGCAACTCTGCGTCAAGACCATTAAGTGTTTATATATGTTCAACACTCAGTAACCTATATCAGTGCTTCTCAAAGTGTGATCTACAGAGCACAAAGAGGTCTCCAAAACAATTCTGAGGGTCTGATGTCAAAACTGTTTTCAAAATAATACTGAGATAGTATTTGTCTTTTTCATCATGTTCACAGTTCCACTGGTGGGTAAAATGCTGGTGCCTTAGCACAGCTGACGTGGTAGCACCCAACTTTTCTAGAGGGCATTGCATTCCCCCTTGCCATATGGTCACCGAAGGAAAAATAATGCCAGTTTCACTTATAAATGTCCTTAATGAAACAGTAAACAATATTAACTTTATTAAACCTCAATCCTCGAGTGCACACCTTTTGAAAATGTTACACAGTGCAGATTGAGCACTTTGATCACACACCGAAGTACAGTCCCATCTAGAGAAGAAAAAATTGTGGGTTATGTGAATTTTTAAATTTAAAAAGCTGAACTTGCTGGGGTTTTTTCATAGAACTAACTCTATTTTTATTGAAAAGAATGACTGACAATCTATATACATTCAAAAATGAATATTTAGAGACATTTTTACAAAAACAGAAAACAAAAAACCAAGCTTGTCACTTCAAAAAAGCAGTTGACAATATTTGTTGCCAGTAACAGAATTTGACCTTTCAAGAAAAAACTGCAATGTTGGAAAGCTTGTATTCGCCACTGTACACTTGACAGCTTACCAGTCCTTTCAAGGTTTTTCCTGTGAAGTCAGCTGTGTTATTAACAAATGTGACTTTTTTTAATCTTGTGTAATGAAATTGTCAACATTTAGAAGATCTGCATAACTCATTGAGTCATTTTTTCCAAATAACTAATGCATGATGTTACAAATACATGCATGGGTAAAAATCCACTCAAGTGTATAATTGACCAATGGATGCTATAGTAACAGAGTATGAAATTTCTTAGCATGGTTTTAGATGTCGCATTACAATTACTGTTTAAGAAGCTACTACTCATCAATTTTTCAGATAAAAAAATATCCACTATTATCTATTAAATACTTTTTCTCTTTCCAACTACATATCTGTATGAAACCAGATTTTCTCCATATATTTCAACTGAAACAACACATCACAACATCTTTTTCAAAAACAAACATGAGAAATGAACAGTTTTCTCTTAGGCCACTCTCCTCATTAAAGTTTTTTTTTTTTTGCTTTAGAAAATATAGTTATTTTTAATAAAAAATTATGTTATTTATGTTGCCATATAATGGGCTTATTAATTTTATTTTTAATCAAAACTTTTTAAAATTTCTTAATTTTAATTTCTAATGTATATGAATAAAACTAAACTTTCTCTCCAGGGCTTCTCTCCACCATCACTGTAATCTAAATCAAGCGATAGCACTTTCCCTACTTAAATTTTCAGTGGATTCCCACTGTAAGTAGAATAAAATCCAACCCTTTTCTGCAGAGAAGGCTCACCACCTGCCTCTGCCCTCCTCTGGTGCCCCCACCCTGAGCTCCAGCACAGCCCCTGGCTTTCTATTTCAGAACACATCAAATGTGCTTTCACTTGGGTCCTTTGCACTTCACTTTCCCCCAGACCCTTGCATGGCAGCTGGGTCATCGTACAGACTAGCCTCACTGTGTAGGACCCTCCACGAACCCCCTCCAAAGCAGCATTTACATGCACCACTTACACAACTGAAATCGTCTTAGTTGTTTGAGTTTTACATCCATGTTTAGTCTCTGTCTTCTTGCAACAGCATAAAAGCTTCTTGAGAGCAGTGGCTTCATCTGCCTTTTTCATCATTAAATCCCCCCAGTATGTAGAACAATTTAGGCAAGTCATAGGATCTTAATAATGGCTTCTGAATTATTACATCTTTCCTATGCCAGCAGAGACCATGGAAAGGAGGAAGGAGGAAGAATGGAGTGAGAAGACTCTGGACAGACACATCAGTCAAGAATCAAAAGTTAGTTGATAATGGTGGTGGGCATACCTCATAAATTGCACTGCCTTTTGTAAACATCTTAAAAAGGGAACTCAAAAGTTAAAAAAATTGACTGACCGGTCATGGTACAGGAATTAGAGCATCAACCTGGGACACCGATGACGCAGGTTTAAAACCCAGAGGTCACCGGCTTGTACACGGGATCATCCAGCTTGAGCACAGGCCCATCAGCTTCAGTGTGGGGTTGCCAGCTTGAGCGTGGGATCATAGACATAATCTCATGGTCACTGGCATGAACTCAAATAATGCTGATTTGAGCCCAAAGGTCACTCTTGAAGCTCAAGGTCGGTGGCTTGGACAAGGGGTCACTGGCTCAGCTGGAGCCCTCCACCTCAGTCAAGGCACGTATGAGTATCAATCAATAAAAAACTAAAGTGATGCAACTACAAGTTGATGTTTCTCATCTATCACTCCCTGTCTCTCTCTCTGTCTCTGTCTCTCTCGCACACACATGCAAAAATAAAATATAAAAATATTATTCTTTGAGTAGAGAAATAAAAAGGAACTCAAGACACATGAGCATACACTGTCCTTTTGTCACGTATAAACTCACATACCGTGCCCTCAATCTTGCCATGCACTTGCACACTAACTTTTTACTAAGATGCATAAACATACAAAGGTATATGCAACCACACACAGCATGCACCCACATTTGTAAAAACTCTTTCTTAAATTCCTCTCTCTTCTTTTCCTGAAATGCTGTCATTCTCATTTTTCAGTTCCTAGCCAATTTATGAGATACAGATATTCTTAAACTTCTTGAGTGTGTCAGCTGTTGAGTTCATGAGACAGTGAACTATAAGAGTAATTTTTCTCTCCTATTCTGTCAGCATTCCAGTGAAACAACCCCATGACCACGAAAAGATGTCTTCCCTCCAGGAACAACTACAATTGGTTTGATTTTATAAAGCATTTACATACCAACACAGCTTGTCACTGAATATCTTGCAAAATTAACAAAAGAAACAAAATTAGAGTGTAAATAACTGACAGGCCACCTAGTGCTTCCTCGAGTCCCACCATCTTTGCATAGAAGGAACCTCAACAATAAATCTCTGACGTAAGTGATCTTTGATTGCTGGCTAGATATAAGAAGGACAAAAAGTAAGGACACTTGTCCAGAATAGATTGCAATTCTTTTTACTTTCCTTTTTTCTTTTTTTTCTTTCTTTACAGAGACAGAGAGAGAGTCAGAGAGAGGGATAGATAGGGACAGACAGACAGGAACGGAGAGAGGTGAGAAGCATCAATCATTAGTTTTTCGTTGCCATTGCGACACCTTAGTTGTTCATTGGTTGCTTTCTCGTATGTGCCTTGACCGCGGGGCTATAGTAGAGTGAGTGTCCCCTTGTTCAAGCCAGTGACCTCTGAGCTCAAGCCAACAACCTTGGACTTTAAGCCAGTGACCTTTGGGCTCAAGCCAGTGACCATGGGGTCATATCTATGATCCCATGCTCAAGCTGGTGAGTCCACACTCAAGCCTGTGACCCCGGGTTTCGAACCTGAGTCCTCCATGTCTCAGATCGTTGGTCTATCAACTGTGCCATCGCCTGGTCAGGCTAGATTGCAATTCTTTACCCAAAACCTTTAAAGTAATTTGATTCTGTTCTGCCTATAACTGTAGATGAGGAGTCAAGGACTCTGGGCCAGCAGAGGGTGGCAGGTGATGTAGTATGACTCACAGGCCTCTGTGAACTGGAGACACTGCCACCACCCAGGGTCAGCTGACTATGCCACATGGCATGCAGGCCTGGCATAGTCAGACCTGCCAATTTCCCAAGAGAAGCTAGATAACCAGAGTTTCATGCAAAATTCCCAAATTCTTCAATGGCAGGTCATATTCTTTAAAAACACTTTAAAAATAACATGTTTTAAAACCTATCTGTAGGTCAGATTCAACCTTAAAGTCACAAGTTGGTGACTTTTATTCTAGAAGTTCAGGGAAAAAAATAAGACAAAAACCATGGTGGACATTGGGAAGGCAAAAATTTAAAAAAGAATAAGCTTTTAGCAAAGATTCAAATATTCAGAAGGGCAGAGAAGCCTAGTGGTCCCTAGTGCAATGCAGTTGTCCCTGAGTTAATTTCAATCTCATCAAACACCCACCGGGTCTTTTCTGGGACATGTTGGGGAAAAGGGATATGAAGGACTTAGGATTAGAAAATGAGGTTTAAAAGGAGAAAATAAAAATGTCATTATTCACAGATGACATAATATTTTACATAGAAAACCCCAAATATTCCATCAAAAAACAGTTAGATCTAATCACTGAATTTGGCAAAATACAAAATTAATATTCAGAAACTGATGCCATTTTCATATACCAATAATGAACAATCAGAAAGAAAATTAAGAAAACAATCTCATTTGCTATTGCAACAAAAGAAAATAAGGTGCCTAGGAATAAATTTAACAGGAACAGACCAGTACTCAGAAAATTATAGGAAATTGAAGAAAGAAATTGTAGAAGATACAAATAAATTGAAGAATATACCATGTTTCTGGACTGTAAGGATAACATTATTAAAATGTCTATATTTCCCAAAACAATATATAGATTCAACAAATAAAAATTCTAAAAATTTATATGGAACAACAACAACAACAAAACAACACCCTAAATAGAATCAGCAGTCTTGAGAAAAAACAAAGTTGGAGGTATCACACTAATATCAAACTATATTATAGGCCATAGTGATCAAAACAGCATAGTACTGGTATGAAAACAAACACATAAATCAATAGAATAGAACAGACAGCCCAGAAATAAACAATGCCTTTATGGTCAATTAGTATTTGACAAGGAAGGCAAGAGCATTCAAAGGAGTAAAGACAGTCTCTTTAGTAAATGGTGTTGGAAAAATTAGACAGGTACATACAAAAAAAGTAAAACTAGACCACGAACTTACACCATACACAAGAATAAACTCAAAATGATTAAAGACAATGCAAATTACAAAACCATAAAAATCCTAGAAGAAAACAGAGACAATAAAATCTCAGACATCTTTCATAGAAATATGTTTGCCAATATATCTCCTTGGGCAAGGGAAACAAAGAAAAAAATATAAATGCGACGACATTAAACTAAAAGGCTTTTGCAAAGCAAAAGAAACTATCAACAAAATGAAAAGGGAACCCACTGAATGGAAGAACATATTTGCCAATGATACATCTAATAAGGGGTTGATTTTCAAAATATATAGAACTTATACAACCCAACAACAGGAAGACAAACAACCCGATTAAAAAGTAAGCAAAGGACCTGAATATACACTTCTCCAAAGAGGACATACAGATGGCCAACAGACATACGAAAAAGTGCTCAACATCACTAATCATTAGAGAGATGAAAATTAAGAGCACAATGAGATATCTCCTCACCTCTGTCAGAACGACTATCATCAATAAAGCAACAAACAAGTGCTTGCCAAGAGGATGTGGAGAAAAGGGAACCCTCATGCACTGTTGGCAGGAATTCAGATTGGTGCAATCACTGTGGAAAGCAGTATGGAGTTTCCTTAAAAAAAAAAAAAATGGAACTGCCTTTTGACCCAGCGTTTCCACTTCTGGGAATATATCACTAATTGGAAAGAATATATGCACCTTTATGTTCATTGCAGCATTATTAACAAGAGCCAAGATCCAAAACAGCCCAAGTGCCCATCAGTAGGTGAGTGGATAAAAAAGCTGTGGTACATTCACACAATGGAATATTACTTAGCTGTAAAAAAAAGAAAAGAAGAAAATCTTACCTTTTGTGACAGCATGGATAAGACCTGGAGATTAGTATACTAAGTGAAATAAGCCAGTCAGAGAAAGACAAGTACCATATGATTTCACTCATATGTGGAATCTAATGAACAAAATAGACGGATGAAAAAATAGAAACAGAGGCATGGAACAGACTGACAGCTGTCAGATGGGAGGGGTTTGGGGGATTGGATGAAAGAATGTGAAGGGATTAACTAATACACACATGCACACACACATAGCACATAAACACAGACAACAGTGTGGTAATAGCTGGAGGGAAAGGGATTGGCCCTAGACAGAAGAGGGCAAAGGGGGAGAAAATGAGAATGGAAAGAGACTTTGTTTGGGATGGTGGGCTCACCAGGCAGTGTGCAGATGATGTGTTATTGAGTTGAACACCTAAAACCTGTATGGTTTTGTGACCCAATGCCATCCCCAATAAATTCAGTCCTCTGACACAGCACTACCTCTAGTCCCAGGACAGGAGGGAGAGCTAGCATCCACCTGCAACAACGTGCACCAAAGAGCTACTGAGAGGAACCCAGGGGACCCTAGTAATGGGATTCAGCCTCAGCAAGCTCATCTCCATCGTGTTGGTGCTGGATAGGAAAGCGTCCACCTTCCTGGCCCCTCTGGCAATAAGGGATTGAGTGGCAGCTGAAAACCAACTTGACTTTTGTGGCCTCTGCCATCCATTTTTCCTTCTTATTTTCTCCCCCAGAGCAGCCTCTGCCCGCTCAGTGGTCTGACAACTTTCTAAAGAAGACCCCTCATCTTTCTTATTTCTGAAGAGAACATAAGGACGTGACAGCCTCAAGAGTAAAGACTCAGGAAGGTAGAAGCATGTGCTCCTTGCTGCCATTAAAAAGCAAATAATTGAAAACAGGCATTCAAGCTTGCACGCAAATGTTCATCACTGCACTACTCAGTCTCACCAAAGGGGGAAACAACCCAAATGTCTACCGCGGAGGAATGACAATCTGGCAACGCCATACAGTAGAATATTACTCAGCCATAAAAAGGAATGAAATACTGATACCTGCTGCAGACATGGATGAACCTGGAAAACTTCTGCTAGGTGAAAGAAGTCAGACACAGAGGTCGCATATTGTATGGTTCCATTTACATAACAGTTCCAGAACAGACAGATCCATAGGGTCAGAAAGTAGATTAGAGAGGGGAAAAGGGAGTGACTGCTAATGGGCCTGGCGTTTCCCTTTGGGGGGATAAAATGTTTTGGAACGAGACACACTGTGAAAGTCCTGAATGCCAGTGAACGGTATATTTTTTAAATGGTTAACTTTAAATTATGTAAATTCTACCTCAATTTTTAAAAAATAAAAATCAGCATAGTGTGTTAAGTACTGACTGTCCAGTCTGAAATCCTGACCCTGCCACAGGCCAGCTGCGTGGTAGGGGGCAAGCTGCCTCAGTTCTCTGTGCCTCAGTCTCCTGATCTTAAGTTGGGGGTGCCAGAAACACTTTCCCCGCAGAGCTATTATGAGGAAATGGGTTACTATTTGTAAAGCACCTAGACCAGGGCTTTCAGGTAAATGTTTTTTTAAGATGTGGATGCATGAGTCCAGCCAGCCCACTCTCAGCATGCCACTCATATCCGGTTCTGTCTGGGTCTGCAGCTCTGGGATCCACGGGACAGCTGCTTTGGGGAGCTGGGTGGGTTTTTAAGTGCCTTGGGTATGGGACTCATTGTGAGCAGCGCCCTGTCTTTAAGGACTTGTGAGATTCCTGCACAGAGAAGGAAATGTGGGGCTCTGAAAAAGCCACACAAGAAAACTTAGAGGCATCAATTTCCCAGGCTGACACCCACGGGCCCGAGTTCCCTAGGCCAGCCTCCTAACCAGACTGATGAGAATGGGAGGCTGTGGAATGACTGAAAGCCAGGAGCTACGGCTGCTCCCCGGCACCGGCCCCTTGGATCCCACAGCAAGTGCTCACCCAAACTCATTGGAACAGTGACGTCATCATTGGGTTTGGGGTCATGTTTTATTTTTGTCTTTTACATCAAGTAGTTTTATTTTATTTCGGAATAGGTATTACATTGGTTCAAAATCAATCCCACAAAAAAGTACAGTGACTTCTCACCCCCAGGCCAGTTCCTATCTCCTCTCCCTCCACACCTAATCCACTCACACCCGCATGTCCTTTCCCAGTCTCTTCTAAGGTAATACAGATATTTTCTTATTTTCTCTCTTATTTATAGGAAGGGTAGCATATTGTACATACTCCTCTGTACTTTGACTTTTTTCACTTAATATACTTTAAAAATCAGTTTCTGGATACTGTCCTCATTCTTTTTTTACAGCTGTATAATATTCTATAGTGGGGAAGCACCATAATACCATTTCACTCTTGATGGATATAAGGATTGATTCCAATCTTTTGTTATTAAAAACCAGTAACAATTAATAAATTTTGCACATTATTATGCAAGTGTGCAATATTCTATAAGGCAAATCACTAAGAGTGTCATTGCTGGATCAAAGCTTACCCATATTTTGGCTGACCAGGCGGTGGTGCAGTGGATGAAGCGTCGGACTGGGATGCAGGGGACCCAGGTTTGGGACCTTGGGCTCGCCCGCTTGGGCGCAGGCCCATCTGGCTAAGGCTCGCCAGCTTGGATCCAGGGTCGCTGGCTCCAGCAAGGGGTTGCTCGGTCTGCTGAAGGCCCGCAGTCGGGGCACATGTGAGGGGACAATCGATGGGCAACTGTGGTGTCGCAATGGCAATGAAAAACTGATGATTGATGCTTCTCATCTCTCTCCGTTCCTGTCTGTCTGTCCCTATCTATCCCTCTCGCTGGCTCTCTCTCTGTCCCTGTAGAAAAAATTTAAAAAAATAAAAAGCTTACCCGTATTTGTAATTTTGATAGATATTTCCAAATTATTCAGCTTTTTACCTACCAACATTAATGTAAGAGAGTTCTAGTTATAGAACTACCAACACAATGTATTGTCAAATTTCTGTACTTTTTCCAATCTAATAGGTGAAAAATAGTTTGCTAGAGTAGTTTTCATTTGCATTGCTCCTGTTATGAGTAGGGTTGAACATCATTTTTATGTATTTAGGGGTCATTTCTGTTTTCTATCTTGTAAACTGTCTGTTCAAATCCTTCACCCACTTTTCTTTTGAGTTTTTTGTCTTATGTTGATTGGTATATATGAGTTCTTCATCTCTTAGGAAGATTCTCCCTTTTCTATTATATCAGTTGCAAATATTTTCCAAATGTACCACATTTGCCATGCAGAAATTTTTATATTATTTAACTTACCAATCCTCTATAACTTTTGTGCTGTTTCCATTTTGAACTATAGCTAGAAACACGTTACTGACCCCAAGGTTATAAAAATTTTTAAAAGAGAACTTCTCCCAAATGTTTTCTTAGTGTTCTATGGATATTTTTTTTAAATTTTAAAAACACATTTAAGTCTTTGGTCCATTTGGAGCTTTTATTTTCCTTCAAATTTTTCTCACACAAAGGAGATTCCTTGTGTCCTCTCTCTGTCCAGCCACTCTGCTACCACCCCTTTCATCCAAACCTGAACTTGGCCCTGCACTTTACTTAGACATGACAACAGCTGCCAGCAATGTAGACTTCAGGAAAAGGCAGCGACCCGAAGGCACCTCCCAGAGTGATCAGAATTTCCACACGAACTTGAGCTGTCTGTGGAGAAACAGGTTTGGGGGATAGAAGGAGGCTACTGAAGGAACCCGACAGCGGGTACCCCAAAGTCGGTTGCCTCAGCCACTTAAAATTCTTGGAAGCACTGAACAGAGCCACTTGGAAAGAGAGAAAAATGGACTTAAAAAGCAATTCCAAGGTTTCAACATGTGTTCTGTGCTGGTAGAATTCAGGACGAGGATTTGAAGGACCCTGTGGGAGTATCCTTTCACTGCTGGGCCCTAATCCTCTCCAAATCGCCTAGGCTCTACAGCTGTTGGTCAGCCAGATAAACTATTTGTTCAATTATTCTTGGCCTCGATGGGGCGGCTTGCCTCAAAGGCTTTGGGCTTTATAATTCGGGCTACTTCAATGGGCTGGGCCCTCCCAGAGCTGCCTACGGGAGCCGGGCTGTTTGAAGATGGCAGTGCTCCCCTAGTCTTCCCCTGCCCCCCTTTTCATCTCGGCCCAGACGGGGCGAGGCGGCTGACACCTCCCCACGGACCCGATGTCGGGGAGTGGAGTTAGCTTTGGGAACCATGCCAAAGCAGAGAACCAAGGCGATAAAATAATTACAAATGAAAGGGAGATTAGCAGCCACTGTCGGGACAAATGCTTCCAAAATGGTTCCTGAAATCTTGGGCGGCACATTCTCAAAGGAGACAGCCCAGCAGTTGCTGTCTCCATGGCAATGGGGGCAACAGATGCCGCGCTGCTAGCACTGGCTGCAAATGTCAGACTCAACCAAACACCAGCCACTGAGAAGGAGATGACAGACTAGGTCACCTTTGCATCGTGGAAATGGGCTGGTATTTAAGACAGTTTTATTTTCTCTGTTTATCTGTTCTCCCTCCACCTTCCCTTGGCTTCAGTAGGGTCCCACTAATAAATGGTTGGCAGCTGTTGAGAGATGGGTGCGGTCTGGCAGTTGCTATGGAAAGAGTTTTCTTTTGGGGGTTGATCCTGCGGGCTGCTGCAAAGTCCTCAGCAGCACTGGTGGGTTCTCTCTTCAGCTAAGTGCTCCTGCCGGTTCCCTCTGGTCAGTTCCACCTTTGGCAACTTACTTCCTTTGTCTCCTCCTTTGACAAAACCCCTGTTGCCTGTAGTTTCCATATCTTTGGGCCCTGATCCACCCTCCTCAGAATAAGCTGCTTTGCTTGTTCCAGACACAGGTCCCTGAACATCGTTCCAGACCTGCTGGCTCAGAAGCACTGGGTATGAGGTCCCAACATGTGCCGGTTCAACCAGCTTCTCACATCGTTCCCATGTGCCCTCGAGTTGGGGTCTACCACAGGCTCAGCCATGGCGCCATGCTCGGCCCACCCCCACCAGCTGCACCTTAAATACCCAAGTCACCAAAATCAACCCAGCTTCACTTGAGCCCACCCAAAGGTCAAAGATAGAACCAGGAGGAGGTGAAAATTCCAGAACTGTGTGTCGATGGCTCTGAGGTGAACAATAATTGGATGTCCTCTGAGGCGACAATCCTCCTTCTCTGGTCTCGATGCTCAGTGGCAGGCATTTTTCTTTAAATGTCATGCCTAATGCTTTGCAGACTTCTGGTGGAGAGCAAGGGCAGCTCAGAGGAGTGGAATTTCCTAACCTGGGAGTCAGTCATCTGAAGCCATGGTGCAGGGAGCTACCCAAGGGAGAGGCTGAACCCCAGAACTGGACCATTTGCTCTTGGGCACGCAGTTGAACCAGGAAGCCCCTGGTCCTTTTACATTTTCCCACAGTTAAAAAGGTGACAGTGGCTTGACCAGTGGCACAGGGGATACAGCATCGATCCAGGACGCTAAGGGCCCCAGTTTGAAACCCTGATGTTGCCAGCCGGGACACAGGATAATCAACATGATCCCAAGGTCGCCAACTTGAAACTCAAGGTCGCTGGCTTAAAACCCAAGGTCACTGGCTTAAGCAAGGTGTCTGTGGCTCAGCTTAAGCCCTGCAGTCAAGGAACGTATGAGAAGCAATTAATAAACAACTAAAGTGACTCAACTACGAGTTGATGTTCTCATTTCTCTCCTTGTTCTCCTTCCTGTCTAAAAAAATAGAAAATGGCAGGGGCCTAAGCCTGTGTTTCATCTACTGGTAAACTGGCCTCACAAGCCTTTCCCTGAACTAAGCAGTGAAAGCTGTTTTTGCCATATTGACATAGAATCAAAAACAATTCAAGAGCTGTAAATTGCAGGGTGTCAAGTCAGCAGATCAGTTCTCCAATATTCAGCCTTCTTTTAGACCCAATTCAAGTTCTGCTTCTTTTATGAAGCCTTCTGGAACTCATACCACTCTCTCCCTCTTTTGAATTCCTAACACGTCTATATCAGTGGCACATATTTTAGCATAAACTTAATCTTTATTTTTAGTGTTTTGCTTTTATCTCCATGTCTCCACTGTAGAAGCCCCTTGCACACAGAGACCACGTCTGATCATCTCAGCATCTCCCTCGGTGTCTGTCACAGTGGTTTGCGCACAAGCTTCTGTGAGTCCCTGCTGAGCAGAGGGGCCACATCAACGGGAGAGTGATGAGGAAAGGAGAAGGTAATACTATCTTTACCAAAATACTGATTATGTGTCAGTCCTATTGTAAGCATTTAACATGTATTGATCCAGTTAATTTTTACAAACATCTATTGAGGTGGATCCCACATCACAAAAGAGATGGTTCACTTACAGAGAAGTTGTGTGACTTTCCCAGGGTCACACAGCTGCTAAGAAGTGAAGGCAGGATTTGAACCCAGGGAGTCCAGCTCCAGAGCCCATGCTTTTCAACACACCCTAGCACCACAGAAGGAAGTCTGTCCTCTGTGGACATGTAAAAAGCAGATGAGTTCAGAGAAATGGAGGACATGTATGATTCCCACAATAAAGAAACAAGACCCCGGAATCTTTATTCCCAACTCAATTTGCAATAACCAGCAGCAAAAGGGCAGTGACCTTAACCCGGGGTCTCAGCTCTGCTTCCAGCTCCTGACAGGTTTACCCAGAGGGCAACTTTTCCCTCTGACACAGGACTGCAGCCTCCCCATCTCCCCTGCTTCCAGAGATCCTTCCTGCCTGTGCACGGACTGGGGACAGGAGGGGACGGTGGCGTGTTTCAATGGAGAATAGCCCCAACTGGTATCTCGGAGTCAATTGTTGGGAATAACCCCCAACCAGGCTGCACCAAACCAAACTGGCCATATAAGTCTCAGTGCCTTAGAAAAGCATCCCCAAAATTAAAACAATTCCTCAGCCACCTTCTACCCCCTGACACTGACTTTCTTTCAAACCCTGTAATGCTAACAAAGAAGACGCCTACGTCATTCACCTCACTCCTCCTCATCACATAGGCCTGGTACCGGCTCACATCATCACAGAAAGGAGTAGGTGAGAATAGTACAATAAGATATTTTGAAAGAGAGGCAGAGACCAGTCACAGTAATGACAGTATATTGTTATAATCATTCTATTTTTTTTATTAGTTACTGTTACTTAATCTCTTACTGGGAGAAATTTATAAGTTAAACTTTATCATAGATATGGATAGAAAGCACCATAGTGCAGGCACACCTCACTCATTGTGCTTCACAGCTGTAACATTTTTGCAAATTGAAGCTTTGCAGCAACCCTGCGTCAAGTAAGGCTATCAACACCATTTTCCCAACAGTCTCGGATGATGGTTAACATTTTTTAAAAATAAAATATTTTTAAATTGAGATATATACATTGCCTGACCTGTGGTGACGCAGTGGCTAAAACGTCAACCTGGAACGCTGGGCTTGCTGGGTTGAAACCCTGGGCTTGCCCTGTCAAGGCACATACAAGAAGTAGCTACTACAAGCTGATGCTTCCGGCTCCTTCCCTGCCTCTCCTCTCCCTAAAATTAATAAATAAAACCGTTTTTTAAAAAGGTATGCACAACTCCCATATGTGCCTTGACCAGACCAGTGCAGGGTTTTGAACTGGCGACCTCAGTGTTCCCAGATCGACGCTTTAAAAAGGTATGCACATTTTCTTAGACACAATAATATTGTATATTTCATAGACTACAGTTTAGTGTAAATACAACTTTTTATACACTAGAAAACAAAATATTTGTGTCACTCACTTTATATTGATATTTACTTTGTTGTGGTGGGCAAGAACCAAGCAATTTCTCTGAGGTCTGCATATATAGAGAGAGAGTTTGCTACTATCTGCGGTTTCCTGCGTCCACTGAGGGTCCCCCCATGAATAAGGGGGGACTACTGTATATTTATCTCATTTAATACTCACAACAATCTGCCTGTGTTCCGCAAAGGAGAAAATTAACCTAAGTCTGTAGCCAAACTACCCATAAGTAGCAGGTTAGAGATTCAAACTTGAGTCTGTTTGATGTGGCTCTTCCACTCCATTACCAACGTCCCAGGCCAGCCCTGGGACTCCCATAGCACCTAGGGTCTCAGTCAGATTCCTAAGAAGTGCCTTCTTTTTTATTTTATTTTTTTTTATTTTTTACAGGGACACAGAGAGAGTCAGACAGAGGGATAGATAGGGATAGACAGACAGGAATGGAGAGAGGTGAGAAGCATCAATCATTAGTTTCTCATTGCCCTTGTGACACCATAGTTGTTCATTGATTGCTTTCTCACATGTGCCTTGACCATGGGCCTTCAGCAGACTGAGCTGAAAAACCCGTTGCTGGAGCCAGCGACCTTGGGTCCAAGCTGGCGAGCTTTTGCTCAAGCCAGATGGGCCCATGCCCAAGCTGGCGAGCTCTGGGTCTCGAACCTGGGTCTTCCGCATCTCAGTCCGACGCTCTATCCACTGCGCCACCGCCTGGTCAGGCAAGAAGTGACTTCTTGCCTTCTTACAACCCCCTGCAAATGGGGCAAAGGTTCAGGTAAGACATGATTTTCTGAAGTTTCTCTCCATCCAAGATTTTCTTCACTCCTCTGACCCTCAGATTGGCCCAGTCCCAACCAGATCACATCCCTACCTGAGAGAAATCAACTTCTTAGGAGTCAAAAAACTATTGACATAAATAAAAGACCTATTGGACTCCATGAAATTGTTGAATGTGTTGTTTTCTCTGCCCGGGGCCAGCGGGAGAAGCGCCTTGCCCAGGAGAACCCGGCTTGCAGCGTTCCCTCTGACTGAGGTCTGTAACCTCCCGGGCTCACCTTTCCATCCCTCTCCAACGAAACTTCCAGGTGTTAACTTGGCAAGGACAGCAGAAAGGAGGCGTGCTTTTTTTGCCCTTGATAAGAAACACTTGCCAAAGAAATTCATATTTGTGAAGTGATAGCATGGGAAAAGAATCCAGTTTTGTGTTTCAATGGCAGGCTTCTGCAGACAGACAAGCAGGTGGAGCTGGGAGAACTCTCACGGCCATGGGTCTGGCTGGTTTGGATGCCGTAATGTGTTCTAAACCTGGTGTCCTCTCTTCATTCAGAGTGACACAACCCAAGAAGCCAGGAGAGAATACGGTTGTGTAACTGCCTTAGACCTGGGGTGTGTAGGATCAGCGATATATCTTGGCAGATAGAAGGAAAAGATCAGTGGAGATGTCCAGGGCTGGTGGGGGCAGAGGAGGGACTATGCAGTTTATACTTTTCTGGGAGAGCGGAGCGTAAACCTGTTTTATGGGTTAAACTTGGCCCAGAAGCCTATTAACATAAGAGCCCTGGCTGAGGGAGACACAGGGAGATGGGACCACAGGGTCTCACGCTGGAAGCAAAGAACACACTGCGATTGATGCACTGGATCTGGTGCCAAGTCATAGGGAGCCCCCTTAGCAGTAAAGCTTCTCCAGGAGCAACACAGCACCCCCTGGTGGCCGAATGGGTGTGAATGTCATTGCAATTTCATGGAAACAGTGCCACCTGCTGAACACTCTAGCTTGCTGATTTGCCAACCAAACTTCTGTAGGTACTTTCAATATGTCTACTTAAATTAGGCAGTGTAGGGTTTTTGGAAGTGTACTTGTGAAATAAAGTGAAAGTACAAAATGGTCTGATTACTGGAACATGAGAATCAAATAAAAATGGATAATAATTATTTCAATAATATGTGCTATCCTTCTGTACTAAGGTGTGAACATGATAAGGCAGCATGTTGTACTGAAAAGAGCATGAATTTTGGAATCAGATCACTGAAATCAAATTTCCACCAGCTTTGTGAGCTTGGAAAAGTTACTTAACATCTTTGAACTTCAGTTTTCCTTATTTTTAATGGGGGAAGTGTTTACCTTGCAGGATTATAGAAAAAGTTGAATGAAATCATGTTCATAAATTAAAAATGTAATGTGTATAAAGTAAATCAGATAATATGTATAACAAATAAGCTTTAATACTATAACAAAAAACTTTAACATGGAGATTTTTTTCCTAATTGTTATAATTATGTAATGTTCCTGAAATACATGTATCAAATGAGAAAATAAAATTTCTGAAGTATTTTTTAAATAGTCTAGATTTTTCTTTCTCTAGATTGGCTAATTCTGACCTTTCTCCAAAAGATAATGTATATCTGGTCACCAGGCTTAGAGATAGAATTCTACCAAATTGGGATTCTACTAACATTTATTGAGTGCTGGCCACATGCCAGACACTTTTAGAGATGCTTTTTTATTACTACCAGTAAAATCCAAACCTTCAGGATACTCCCTTATTTCCACCAGAAAAGTCTTTGTCAAAAATACACTGCTCACATAAATTAGGGAATATTTTATTGCTTCCTATTCATTTTGAAATACCCTTCATTTTTGTGAGCAGTATATTAGAACCTCTTGCTTTCTCAGCCTCCCAAGTACTTTCAAGATTACTCAGAACATTCCAGCACTGGAAACATATGAAAGTCCAAATGTCCACTAACAGGAGAGACTGTAAGTCTACCCATACAGTAAAATATGACTGCACAATAGAAAGGACAAAAACCAGGTAAATATAAAATATGGGTGAATCTTAAATCTCAGCAAACAAACAAACAAAAAACAAAGACAGACCAGACGATATATTTTTTTAAGAGTTTATTTGTTGACTTTTAATTTTTTTTTAATTTTATTTTTATTTTATTCATTTTTAGAGAGGAGACACAGAGTGAGAGAGAGAAAGAGAGAAAGGGGGGAGGAGCTGGAAGCATCAACTCCCATATGTGCCTTGACCAGACCAGTGCAGGGTTTTGAACTGGCAACCTCAGTGTTCCCAGGTCGACACTTTATCCACTGCGCCACCACAGGTCAGGCCTATTTGTTGACTTTTAGAGAGAGAAATGGGAAGCATCAACTTGTAGCAGTTGCTTGTCCTATGTGCCTTGACCGGACAAGCCCAGGTTTCAAACCGGAGACTCAGCATTCCAGGTCAACACTTGATCCACTGCGCCACCACAGGTCAGACAGTGCACTGTATTTTTATGAAGTTCTAGAATATAAAACTATAATCTGTGGTTGTAGAAGTCAGAATAGTGGTTTGCAGAGCATGGGGGCGAGGGTTGATTACAAAGGGGCACTGGGAAACTCATGGGGTGATGGAAATGTTCTAAGTCTTGATTTGGGTGATGATTACACAGGTATATACATGCAATGGTGCACTGGAACCTGCTGGAACCATCAAGAATGTTGATTGTTCTGACCAGGCAGTGGCACAGTGGATAGAGCATCAGACTGGGATGCGGAAGACCCAGGTCCGAGACCCCGAGCTTGCCAGCTTGAGCACGGGCCCATCTGGCTTGAGCAAAAGCTTGCCAGCTTGGACCCAAGGTCACTGGCTCCAGCAAGGGGTTGCTCGGTCTGCTGAAGGCCCGCGGTCAAGGCACATATGAGAAAGCAATCAATGAACAACTATGGTGTCAAAACGGCAACGAAAAACTAATGATTGATGCTTCTCACCTCTCTCCGTTCCTGTCTGTCTGTCCCTATCTATCCCTATCTCTGACTCTCTCTCTCTGTCCCTGTAAAAAAAAAAAAAAAAAAAAAGAATGTTGATTGTTAAGTTTTCATGAAGTTTGCAATTCAGTTGGCAATCATGTTGGCAGCTCGGAATCCACAATGGTGAAAGTATTTATACCACAGACATTCACACACTACAAAGCAGGGGGTTTTATCCCACCAGAGAGCTCGTTAAACATTTACCAACACACCACTGTATACACTGTCAAAACTCATCAAACTATACATGTAAGATCTATGTATTATACTGCATGAAAATTATACTTCAATGAATGGCGAGGAAAGCTCTTACCATCAAAGTATGCAGGACTCTTCTGTGGGTCACTCAGGTGAGAGAGGAAGTCTGTAAGCAGCTTTCCTGGGGTTGACAAGGAAAACTTAAGAAGTCTTTTTTGTTCAGTCATAATGGTCTAAAGCAAGAATACAAACCAAACTATATGGATCAATATTTCTGTAGAAGCCACAGAGGTAATAGATCAGTCTCATGGTTAATAAGGAAGAATTGGAGGCATTTATCAGAATTCATTGTCCATCTCTGTGATTTAACTAATTTGTAAATCATCATACAAGAAGATCCTCTGATATAGTTATACAAGTTTAACACTTGTGTAGATCTATGTAATCACCACCACAATCAGAGTAGAAAATAGTACCATCACCCCAAAAAATATGCTCTCTCTGAACCCCTCCTCTACCCCTGCCTCCTGGTAACCACGAATCTGTTCTCCATCACTGTTTGTCTTTCTAAAGTCCAGAGTAAGAAACATTAAACAATGGTGTCAACACTACTTGTCTTTTCAAAAATGTCATGTAGATGAGAAATACAGTACGTAAACTTATGAGACTACTTCTGCTCAGCATAATGCCTCAGAGTGTCATTGGTTTTTGTATGTATAAATTGTTCATTCCTTTTAATTGCTGAGTGATATTCCATTGTATGGCTGTATCACAACGTGTTTAACTATCCACCCATTGGCGGACATTTGGATGTTTCCAGCTTGGAGTAATTATGAATAGAGCATCAGTAAACATTCATATATAGGTTTTTATGTAAACATAAGTTTTCATTTTTCTAAAGCATGGAGTAGTATATGACAAATTTATGTTAACTTTAAAAGAAACTGCAAGACTGTTTTCCAGAATGGTGGGACCATTTTTTATTCCCACCAACAATGCATGAGAATTACAGTTGTTCTGTAATCTCTCCAACATTTAACATCACCAGTTATTTTTATTTTAGCTATTGTACTGGATATCTCATCGTATTTTATTTGTGATTTTAATCTATGACTTCCTAATGCCTAATGATATAGAACTTATTTTTGTGAGCTTATGTGCATTTCTATGTCCTACATACAAATCTTATAGCAGGTGTGTGACTTGAAATTTTTTCTGAGGCTGTATTTAGTGTTTTTATTCTCTTAGCAACATCTTTCACAAAGTAAAGGCTTTTAATTCTGATGAAGACCAGATTATCAATTTTCTTTTATGAACCATGCTTTTGCTATTCTATCTAAGAACTGTTTTGCTAATGTCAGGTCACAAAGGTTTTCTTCTATATTTTCTTCTGAAAGTTCTAGAAATTTACATTTATATCTATTATACATACTGAGTTGTTTTGTATAAGCTATGAGGTAAACATTCTTTTTTTACTTATTTTGCATATGAATACCCAGTTATTTCAACACCGGTTTTTGAAAAGATGATCGTTTCAACACTTGAGTTTGTTGATTTATTGATGACAGCCATTCTGACAAGTATGAGGCAAAGGCAGATTTAACGGCAGGCAACCTGGGCACGCGCCCTGGGCCCCAACTTCTGAAGGGCCCCACAAAACCCCAACTTTACACTTTTTTCTAATGTAAGGGGCTCAATATTTTCTTCTGTGCCCAGGGCCTCAACCAAACTTAATCCACCTCTGGTGTGAGGTGATATTTCATTGTGGTTTTGTATGCGGGTTCCTCAAAAACTTGAAAATAGAAATACCAGAAGACCCAACAATTCCATTTCTGGATATTTATGGGAAGAAATCTAAAACGCTAATTTGAAGAGATATATGCATCTTTATGTTCACTGAAGCATTATTTATAATGGCCAAAATATGGAAGCAACCCTAGTGTCCAAAGATAGACAAATAGATTTAAAAAAAAAAAGAGGCACATATATCCATATATAGTGGAATATTAGCCATAAAAAAGAATGAAATCTTGTCACTTGCAACAACATGGATATATCTAAGGGGACATTGTATTAAGTGAAATAAGTCAGACAGAGGAAGACAAATTGAATAGGATTTAATTTATATGTGAAATCTAAAAAACAAAATAAATGTACAAACAAAACAGAAACAAACTCGTAGAGAACAAACTGATAGTCATCAGATGGGGGGTTGGGAGGATTGGTGAAAAAAGTTAAAGTAATTAAGAAGTACAAATTTCCAGTTATAAAAACAGTCACAGGGATGTAAAATACAGGGTAGAGAATATAGTCAATAATATTGTAATACCCATGTATGGTGTCATATGGGTTCTAGACTTATCAAGGTGATCATTTCATAAGGTACATAAATGTCTAATCACTATGTTGTATACCTGAAATTAATATAATATTGTATGTCAACTGAAATTAAAAAATGAGTTTTTTAAAAAAGAAATGTGCCATTCTCTACTAAACTGTTTTTGCACCTTTGTCAAAAATTATTTGGCCATGTTTGTGTAGATCTACTTCTGAACTCTCTGTTCTGTTCTCTTGATTAATGTGCATTACTGCACAGTGCTGACTGTCTTCATTACAGTAGCTTCAGAATATGCCTTAAAATTGGGTAGTGTGGTCCCTACAACATCATTCCTATTTTTCAAAATTGTTTCAGTTATTCTAACTCTTTGCCTTCCTATGCAAAATTTTAGAGCAAACTTACCTATACCAACAAAATGTCCTGGTGAAATCTTGACTGGAATTGTGTTAAATCTATGAATCAATTTTGGCAGAATTGACCATTTTTAATGTTAAGTCTTCCAATTCATGAACATAGTATGCTATTTACTTAGGTCTTCTTTGAGTTCTGTCATCAGCATTTTTTAGTTTCAGTGAGAGTTTTACCTATTTTATTTTTTGGAGCTTTTTAAGTGATATTATTATTATTATTTAGCAAGAGAGACAGAGACAGAAAAGGAGAGAAATAAGAAGGATCAACTCATAGTTGCAGCACTTAAGTTATTCATTGATTGCTTCACATACATGCCTTGACCATGTGGCTCTAGGGAAGCAAGTGGTGACCCTTGCTCAAGCCAGTGACTTTGGGCTTCAAACCAGTGACCATGAAATCCTATCTATGATCCCACACTCAAGCCAGCAACCCCTAACTCAAGCCAGATGAGCCCATGCTCAAGCCAGCAACCTCAGGGTTTTGAACCTAGGACCTCAGCATCTCAGGTCAATGCTCCATCCACTGCACTGCTACTGGTCAAAGTTAAGTGATATTATTTTTAAATTTTGCTTTCTAGTCAAGTATTTCTGTTTGTGATAGTTAATTTCGTGTCAATTTGGCTAGGCCATGGAACCTGGTTTTAGGTCAAACACTAGTCTAGATGTTGCTGTGAAGGTATTTTTTAGACGTAATTAAGTTTAAAACAGTAGACTTTGAGTAAAGCTGATTACCCTTTACAATGTGGGTGGGCCTCATCCTATCAGTTGAAATCCTTCAGAGAAAAGACTGAGGTTTCCAAGGGAGAAGGAATTCTGCCTCCAGATTCCTTTCAGACTGAGCTGCAACATCCATCAGTTCTTCCCTGGGTCTGCTGTCCTGACCTAGAAATTTCAAGCTTGCCAGTACCACAATAGCATGAGTCAATTCCTTAGGAAAAATCTCTCTAGATAGATAGATAGATAGATAGATAGATAGATAGATAGATAGATAGATAGATAGATAGATAGATAGATAATGTATATTGTCCCAGTAGAGCCTGAGCTCTATGTAGAACAGGCGTCCCTGATTTGACTTCCCCGCACGCACAGTGGGACACTCCTGCTTATCAGCAGGGCTGGCAGCCTCTTTGAGACTACTCTTGAGGCGGCTATGAGGATGCTACTTATCAGTGCAGAGACTAACTGCCACTGGAGGAGAAACACGACTGACATACAAGTCTGTTGCAAGAATCACACAGGCAATTTATTTCTCACAATTCCTTTTGGCGTGCCTGAGTACAGCTTAAGGGTGTCCCCATCAGCATGCTCCTCTGTGGCGTGGTGACAGTCCATGTCAACATTGGAGTCTGCCCCCCCCCACTACCGCAGCAGGCCCCTTAGCTTTAGTACCTTTTCTGGCCAATGCCTTCTAACAGGTGTCAATCTACTGGATTGTCACCTCAAATCACCTTTTTGAGAGTTCCTCAAAGGGAGCCCTTTTTATTTTAATCTACTGAAATGTTACATCAAACCACTTTTAAGGTGTTCCTAGGGAAGCTTCTTGTTTACATTAACCTACAGAGTTATGACATCAAGGCACTTCTTATCTATGTATAACTTCACACGCACACTAACTGGGCCCTGCACGAAAGTCAGTCTGTTTATCACATCTACATACACTATATTAATTCCTATCTAGACAACATAACTTTATTTAATTTTCTTAATTGCATTTAATATTATATCTTAATTATTTTCATATATCTTCCATATTTTTCTATAATTCTATATATTTAATTACTATAAGCTTATATTACTGCAACATATATATAAATACATACATATGTGTATATACATGTGTATTCACACACACACACACACACACATAATGACCCTTGAACAACACAGGGGTTGAGGCACTGACCCTACGCAGTAAAAAATCCACATATAACTTTGACTCCATAAAAACTTAACTATAGTTGGACCGCCACATTCGCAGATTTTTTACTATGTAACAAAAAACTTGAAACAATACAGGTTTGAATTGCACAGGTCCACTTATATGCAGATTTAAAACTGTACACATACACACACACACACACACACATATACACACTCATTGGTTCTATTTCTTTGGAGAACCCCAACTAATACACTGGTATACAGAAATATCATTGTTTATTTGTGTGTGCGTGTGTGTGTGTGTGTGTGTGTGTGTTGACTTTACATCCAGGAACCTTGTTAAACTCACTTATTAGTCCTAGGAAATTTTTTTAGACTTTTTGAATTTTCATATTACACAATTATGTCAACTATGAATAGGAATTATTGTGCCTGGGTTAGAATGGAGAGTCCAAGCATCCCTCCTTGGGAGCCCCTCTCTTAAACCGTAACTCCAGGTAGAGAGAGGTTCCCCATACACCATCATAATGTATTGGAAGCAGTGCCCAGCAGAACGACTTGTGCTTAGGGCAGGGGAATGCCCAGCGCTGTCCCGTGGAAGCTAATTTGTACATGAGCACTGAAATGCTCCATAGGGACCGAATATTCTGGTCACTAGTTCCAATTCGGATCTGCACCCAATTCCAATAGGGGACATGGGCAGGGGAAGGTCTCATACCATCAAGCAGTTATCAGACACCATTTGGGTGTCCTACAATTCAAGTCAATTCTGACAGTCTGCTCAGAGATAGTGTCAGAACCACTGGTTAAGGGTTCAGTCCTACAAGACTGCCCCCTATCCCTCACTTCAGACACCAACTGCAAGTCCAAGCTGTCACCTGTGCTCTGACCCACTGGTTATTAATCAGAGGTTCCACGACCCTCCTCTCAGGTTCAATTAATTTGCTAAAGTGCCTCACACAACTCAAAGAAACATGTTGCTTACTAGATCACCATTTTATTATAAAAGGCTCTAACTCAGGAACAGGCAGGGTGTGTGGAGGGGTCTTGGAGCTTCCGTGATCTCTGCAGCACCTTCACGTGTTCACCCTCCCGGAAACACCCCTAAACCTGCCCTACGGCTTCAGTGCATAGGCATGGTTGATTAACTCAATGACCACGGACGAGGAAGTCAATCTCCAGGCCCCTCCTTTCTCTAGGTGGGAGTGAGGTGTGGGGTATGGGACTGAAAGTGCTAACCCTCTCACCACTTGGTGGTTCCCCTAGTGACCACCCTCTCACAGTCAGGTGCTTTCCAAAAGTTGCCTCATTAACATAATAAAAGTCACCTCATTGACATAACAAAAGTCATGTTTATTGTTTTCATCACAAAACAGTCCAAGGGTTTAGGACAGGCATGGCCAACATACGGCCCACGATTAAATTTTTCATATTCTCCGCTACTTTAAAATCCCAGCTACTCATAAGTGGAAGCATCTTTGATTATTGGAAATTGAGATATTTAAGAAGATATTGATACACGGAAAAGAATTCCACATGTGACTAATCTAGGGTTAACTTCCAATAATTGGTCGAATGGATTCGCGATACTTCTTTATTTTTTAAAAAAATTCTATTATAAAGATTTACAACTTTTGTACTCGTAGTCGATATGAACTGTTTGACGTATAGTGGCGATGTGAAACCCACATTCCTTTAGGCGGAGTTTGCCAGGGCACACCCAAGGTCAAATAATTATTTTTGTGGTCAAGTGTGCTGAATCAAGTGGCATTGTAGCATAGACAGTAGCTGCAGTTGATAACTGAAAACTGTCCAGGCTGTTTGTGAAACAAAATAATTGTTTTATTTGAGATATAACCCCTTCAAGCTCATTCTATCAATTAAATATTGTTTCGATTGATTGCGATACAGTTTGGATATTTATACGGTATATAATTATATTTTTATTAAAATATATTTTTATTAAAATAATATTGTACATTAAAATTTTTTCACTCACTTACATTTATCCATAAACAAATTACATAAAATTTTGTTTACTTAAACAAATCATTTTTGTATTTAACATTTTTAAATGTTAATATTTCGTCTGGCCTGTGAAAAAAGTTTTCTTTCTAATCTCGTCCAGCGGCAAAAACTGTTGGCCACGCCTGGTTTAGGAACTCTGTGCCAGAACTGAAGAAAAAAAAAACAAATACCTATTTCCTGTTATAAATCCCAATATCACAAGACCCGTGACATTTGGTGCAGACTTTGCAGGGGCTCTGGCGATCCTGTGAGATTGTGGGGGAACAAGAACCAGTGAAACTGGAGTTTTTAACTCATGATAGGTTCTTACCACAGGTCTGTGAAGTCAAAAGAAAATTTTAAATGGAAAGAATTTCACTTTTGTCTCCTTATCACTCGTCTGTCCCTCTCCTCCATCATGACACCCATGAGACCTGTTTTCGACATTTATTTCTACGGAACTGGAAGCTGGGAAGTTGTCTGACCATCTAGTAAGTCGATAAGGATGGTAAAATGTCATTTGACTCAACATGAGGCGGCCTGCTAATCACCGCACCTCCCTCCCCGTGACCACTTAATTTTCTGTCATCCCACAGAAGTCCCCTAACAGCTGTCCCACAGTTCCGGGTCATAAAAATTACTCTTTAGATAATATGTCAAAACACCATTAGCACCCCTCAACACCCATGCCACTTCCCCACCCTTTGCTCTGTTAAGCACTTTCTCTCCCGCCTCTCTCCCTCCAGCTCCAATAACCTCCACAGCTTCCCTCCTGTTCCCTCCAACCCACACGCAACTCTCCCACCCTCTCTCTCTCTCCTTCCAAATCCCCCCACCAAGACTGAGCACTTGTCAGAAACTGTGTGACCTCTGGTCTGGGAACCTCCTGTCTACCCCCAACGCCCTGACGTCCTGGGCCTCCTGACAGCTGGGTCCTTCCTGGATCCCCTCACATCACCAAGCTAAGCCACTGTTCCAAAATAGTCTCCCAAACAATGATGACAACCACACAGTTCTTTTGGAAGGTCTGTGTGGCCAAGACTCAAAACAATGAAAGAAAGAGAATCGGGTGGTGTGCGATGGGGGGGAGGGAAGGGGGGGGCAGCATGGCCCGCTGTCTGTGCAGAGGAGTTCGAAAGCCTGTACTTTTCCCAAGGATGACCAGAGAATGGATAAGCATAAGAATAAAACCACACACACAGGAATAAAACCACAACCAGGTCCCTATAGATTCCCATCTCTAAATACACACAGGCCCGAAAGACAGAAATAGCTTTCTTTAAAAGTGCCTTTATTGCCTGACCAGGCGGTGGCGCAGTGGATAGAGCATCAGACTGGGATGCGGAAGACCCAGGTTCAAGACCCCGAGGTTGCCAGTTTGAGCGCAGAGCCCACCTGGCTTGAGCAAAAGCTCGCCAGCTTGGACCCAAGGTCACTGGCTCCAGCAAAGAATGGCTTGGTCTGCTGAAGGCCCGCGGTCAAGGTGTGAGAAAGCAATCAATGAACAACTATGGTGTTGCAATAGCAACAAGAAACTAATGATTGATGCTTCTCATCTCCATTCCTGTCTGTCTGTCCCTATCTCTCCCTCTCTGTACCTGTAAAAAAAAAAAAAAAAAAAAAAAATTGCCTTTATTATCCTCACAGAGTGACCAGAATCCAGGGTCTGAATTCCAAAAGGTGGGGGCCTCCTTGAAGCACTAGCATTCTTCAAACTTCCGTTTCTAAAGTAGCCCAGCGTGGAGTTCCATTATACATGCTGATAAAAACTAACTGGAACTTTAAGCAGACATCATCAGTCAGAAGTTCTAAGGGAAGAGCCAGGGTTTATGAGACTTCTCACACTCTGTAAATGGCAAGAACCCTACCTGCAAGCACTCTACAAGAAGAATTCTATGTTTATAATAAAGCTCTATGGTTCTAATTTCCCTTTCCCTTAACTTCTGTTTTCCCTTAAAGAAATCTATCTTAGCACACAGGCCAGAGTGGGTACATGGCGTGGCCTGACGTGTCTGATAGGTTGCAACCCTTTTTTCCAGGCTAAATCCTTTTTGGTAATGAAACACCTAAGTCCAGTGGTTCTTAATCTGGGTTCTATCGAACCCTAGAGGTTCAATGAGTCGGTCTCAGGGGTTTGGAGAAGCCTCTGCCGTGGAAGCCAGAATAAAGTAATACCGTAATTTGTTGTGAGTTCATGCACTTTGTTGGTTTTGTTCTTTGAGCAAGGTGATGTTCATGAACAGCTCATTTTGCGCACCAGTAAAAAAACATATACCTATGTCTTGAATTTGGGGAAAAAAATCATATTTTATTTATCACTAAAGAAGGGTTCGGTGAATGCGCATATGAAACTGGTGGGTTCGATACCTCAAAAAAGGTTAAGAACCACTGACCTAGTCAATATTATTTTTCGGTCAACAATGGTAATATAGTCTTTATTTTTTTACGTTTTATAAAACATATAAACAGAAACATACATAAATCATTAAGATTACCCCTTGATGCATTCTCACCAAGTGAACCTGTCTGTGAAACCAGCTCCCAGATCAGGAAACAGGTCATCATAAAATCCCAGAAGCCCCGCAACCCCACTGCTGGTCACTCTCCCACCCATCCCCAGCGCAAACACTATCCTGACTTCTAATATTGTAGATTTGTTGTTCTGTTATTTGAACTGGATGTAGTAAAATCATAGAATATGTATAATTTCACGATTGGCTTTTAAGTTTGTAAGATTCATCCTTCTTGTATGTAATTGTAGTTAATTCATTCTCATCATAGTGCAGTATTTCACTGAATAAATACACTGCAGTTTATTCATCCATACTACTGTGGGGTATTTGGCTAGTTTTCCTTGTGGTGGCATTAGTAATAAAAGTGTTGTGAACATTCTAGAACATGATTTTTGGTAAAAATATGCATATAGTTCTGTTGGTATATACCTTGGAGTGGAATCACAGTTTTCAGAAATATATTTCCAAGAAAACAAATTCCAGTTTGATATAAACTTGATCATTGCAAGAAATGGATGTTGTGTAGTGGACTCAAGCTGGCTGTGAGCAGGGAATGGAGTGTGCAAATCTCAAGGAGATCATTCAGAGAAGCACCATATTTATTTAAAATGTTGGGAAAGAACTCTGGATAAAGATCGCAGAATCATTCAGATAAATAAGGCTAATGGATGCGGTCGGTAACTATCTTCAGAGCATCTGTGAAGATCACACAGTCATTCTTCATTCTTATATGCCAAACACTCTGAGAGTGACAGCTGTGAATCATTGGCAAAGGGCGTGCTATAAATATGCACAGTGGGCTCTAAGAAAACTGATGCTCGGAGGTTTTTTTATAATTCTGGATCGTGGTAAGGAGACAGGTGAGGTTCTAATATCTTTAAAAAAAGGAAATCCCACCTGACCAGGCGGTGGCGCAGTGGATAAAGCGTCAGACTGGGATGCGGAAGACCCAGGTTCGAGACCCCGAGCTCGCCAGCTTGAGCACTGGCCCATCTGGCTTAAGCAAAAGCTCGCCAGCTTGGACCCAAGGTCGCTGGCTCAAGCAAGGGGTGGCTCAGTCTGCTGAAGGCCCACGGTCAAGGCACATGTGAGAAAGCAATCAATGAACAACTAAGGTGTCACAACGAAAAACTGATGATTGATGCTTCTCATCTGTCTTCGTTCCTGTCTGTCTGTCCCTGTCTATCCCTCTCTCTGACTCTCTGACTCTCTCTCTGTCCCTGTAAAAAAAAAAAAAAAGTAAAAAAAGAGGAAATCCCATGTCACTGTTCTGTCCTGAACCCTCTCATTGTGTGTGAGTAAAATACTTTCATCAATGTTAGCAGATTCCCTCCCTGACACATGCAAAGCACTTATGAAAAATTTTGTCATTTTCTCTTTGAATGTGACAGAATTAATTAATCTTCCCATTTTAAAAATATTGAAACAAAGTTTTAAGAGAATCTTCATGTTCTAATTTGAGTTTTAGTCAACCATCCTGGATGTTCTGTCCTAGTAACTAGGTGACCCAACCTGTGAACCGGGCCTAGACAAGCTCAACCTTCCATCCCAACAAAGCAGTGTGGCTGAGCCTAAAGCGCCATCTTGTGTTCACAGTGAGGCAGCCACATTTTAAATATATAGTCGTATTATTATTCAGTTATTCAGTATCGAGTACTATGCCTCACTAATATGGTAGGTGCAGGGCATAAATGAACAGATAGTTTTAGAGTTCAAGTTTTCATCACTCTATAGCTTTGGACAATTACTTCCCTCTGCTTCATTTTCCTAAACCTGAAAATAAAGATAACAATAAGAAACTGATAGGTTTTCTCAGAGGCATATATAAGTTGAGCAACATGAGGCATATAAAATGTTTGCCAAGTTAGTCATTGCTCCACACACGGCAACTACAAAGCATGATCCTTGGAACAGTTGGCATCCTTGTAGGGGAGGCAGACATGTGACACAGAAAGAACATGATAAATAATCCAATAGAAATAGAAAGTTTTCCCGTGGATATTTCATCCACATAGACAAGCACCATAGCTAGTATTGCTCTAACATGTGGCCTTTAGGAATTAGGCGGTAAGACTTCTTTCATCAGTCAAAAGATAAGCATATATCAAAATAACTGTAAAAGATGCCCGTTTTGTGCAAAGAATTTCAGACATAGGGACTACGTTATCTAGCATTATTAAGTATACAAGTTATATTTTTCAAGCCTTAGCTGTTACATATTAACATATTAATATAGCACATATAAACATTTCAGACTTTTATTTCATCTACAACAAATACTTTCTAAGTTCATTAACTTTAGAGGATGAATATCAAACAATATGGTTGATAAGATAAAGGCATTAAAATATAGCATAGCCTCTAACCTGACTGGTGTTTGCACAGTAGATAGAGCATCAACCTGGGATGCTGAGGTCTCAGGTTCGAAATCCCAAGGTTGATGGCTTAAGCGCAGAATCCCCAGCTTGAGCACAGGGTCATCAACATGATCCCATGGTTGCTGGCTTGAACCCAAGGTTGCTAGCTTGAGCCCAAGGTCACTGATTTGAGCAAGAGGTCACTGGCTTGGCTTGAGCCCCCCGTCAAGGCAAGTATGAGAAGCAATCAGTGAACAATTAAAGTGATGCAACTATAAGTTGATGCTTCTCTTCTTTCTCTCCATCCTCTCCCTCTCTCCCTTCCTGTCTGTCTCTCTGCATCTCTCTCCCTCTAATAAATAAATAAATAATAGTGTAGCCTCTGTCTTGAGCTCACCCTAGTAAAAACAGTGAATTCTGGTTTTCTCTCAATCTTGCCTGGGAGGATTCTAAGCAGGGTCCCTGGGTGGTTCAAGAAGGATTCCTATCGCCTGACCAGGTGGTGGCGCAGTGGAAAGAGCATCGGACTGGGATGCGGAGGACCCAGGTTTGAGACCCCAAGGTTGCCAGCTTGAGCGTGGGTTCATCTGGTTTGAGCAAAGCTCACCAGCTTGGACCCAAGGTCGCTGGCTTGAGCAAGGAGTTACTCGGTCTGCTGGAGCCCTCCAGTCAAGGCACATATGAGAAAGCAATCAATGAACAACTAAGGTGTCACAATGAAAAACTAATGATTGATGCTTCTCATCTCTTCCTTCCTGTCTGTCTATTCCTCTCCTCTGGGCAGTTTGTTCTTCCTCTCTTTGCTAATGAGGCTGCTTTCTCTCTTTCTCCATAGCTCACTTTATGGATACTAAAATCTCTCTTCACTGCCACTTGAAGCTCTACTGTGTCCTGAAGCTGGGACCACTACTTTTCTCATAGGACTCCTTTCCAGTCACCATCTCTGTTCTAACCTGAGCGACAGAACCTCAGCTAAGCCACAACGTGACCGTGGGCACCTCAGCCCACAGCGAGGCTGGGGGTTCTGCTCCAGGTGGCCCCTTTTCCTTCTTTCCTGCTGCATCCACAAGAGGGAGCCTGCTCCAGCTTCTCCAGCCCACTGGTCCTCACCAAACACTTCCTCTTCTACTGTTTTAGGTGAAGCACCCAATTAGGTAAAATTTATAGCATCTTATGTCCAAACAAAAATCACCAGGCATTCCAAAAAAAGAGAAAAACGCACCAGAAAAATACTATCCTTAATGAGGAGAAAAAGCAAACATGAAACCAACCCAGAAATGATACAGATTGTAGAATTAATGGACAAGGACATTAAAACAGTTCTTATCATTGTATCCTATATGTTTAAGAACTTAGAGGGAAGACTGACCATGTGAGTAGAGCTGTGGGAAATATAAAAAATACCCAAACTGAATTTCTGAGAATAAAACTACAATGCCTGGGGTGAGACCACACTGGATGAGATTAACAGCCCACTAGACATTGAAAAAGAAAAGACTCATGATTTTGAGACATGGTACAATAAACCATCCCCAACAGAATACAGAGAGAGAACATACCCGCCAAAATGGAAAAAGCTTCATTGACTTGGGGCAACCTCAAGCAGTATTACTATATGAAAAGAAACACACTAAAAAGGCTTCCAAATGTAAAAAGGAATCCTCTGTGACCCAAACAGCCCATCAGAATTTTTAATTAGCTTTTATTGAACAACAACAAAAACAAATTCTATTTATTGCCCAAGACCCCAACACATAAATATCTGTGATATAGTTTCTTAAGGTATCCCCAGTTCAGACAGCTGTCCCCCCAGGACTTACCATCACATTGCTCATTTGTTGATATATTTTAATAATGTAAGAATAATAGCCTGATCAGACTGTGGCGCAGTGGATAGAGTGTTGGACTGGGATGGAGAGGACCCAGGTTCGAGACCCCGAGGTCGCCAGCTTGAGCGCAGGGCTCATCTGGTTTGAAAAAATAAAAAAAAGAGCTCACCACTCGTACCCATCAATCGCTGGCTCCAGCAAGGGATTGCTCGGTCTGCTGAAGGCCTGCGGTCAAGGCACATATGAGAAATCAATTAATGAACAACTAAGGTGTCACAACAAAAAACTGATGATTAATGCTTCTCATCTCTCTCCGTTCCTGTCTCTCTGTCCCTATCTAGCTCTCTCTCTGTCTCTGTAAAAATAATAATAATAATAATAATAATATATGACCAAGGAGGGATCATATCAAGAATACAGAAGTTGTTTAACAGTGGGAGTTCTACCAACATAAACCATTACGTTTTAACACTAAAGAAGAAAACCCACATTATTTCATGAATGAATTCAAAAAAAAAGTTTTTCCTAATATTTAATAGCATTACTAATAAAAACATTAGTTAAAATAGGAGTATGAAAAATTACTTAAACATGATGAAAACTCTTTACCTAAAATCAACATTAGACTTCTGCTTTCAACCACAATGAAGTAACAGAGATGGATTTAGCCTCACCTCATTAAAGAACTAAGTGCTGGACCAAATATACAAAACACAAGTTTTCAGACATTGCAGAATCGGCAGCGCAGGACAGCCATCCTGAGAGAGGAAAGTAAGTGAGATGAACCTCGAATGTCCTGCCTCACCACCTGGAGAAGGTTTCCAGGCTGCTGCAGAAAGGTGAAAAGGAACTGCAGCCAGCACTCTCCCCGGGTTAAGGAGACAGGGCGCAGAGCTCCAGCAGCGCAAGGCGGTGAAAACGCCGGAAGCAAAGCGTCAGAGGGGGTTGCGCAGGGTCTGCGGAAGGTCCCTCAAGGCTGTGGCTGGCTCTGCGTCCTGCATGTGTCGGGACACTGCTAAGGCTCAGAAAGACTGCCAGGAACAGGGAGGCAGATCAACCCCCAGGAGCTCACACAGCGCCAGAAACAGGGCTCCCATGGCCTGGGGAGTAGGTGGGGGGAGGGTAGAGTGAGGTGGAGGACTGCTTGATACTGGGGACGCTGGCTCCGTTCTCAGGAGCATTTTGCCTCCGTGGGGCCAAATTAGCCCTCAAAAAAAGTTGTGTGAGACCGATCCTATCGCAGCTTTAAAACAAGCCTCAAAAGAATGAAACTGACTCCAAGTAACTTATTGCATTCTAAACCAAGCCCATAAACAGGTAAAGGAATTCGAAAAATCCAGCACCTGATAACATCAAATGTACAATGTCTGGCAGCCAATCAAATAGTACCAGGTATGCAAATCAACAGGAGCGCGACTTAAAACCACGGGAAAAAAATTAATCTGTTGATGAAAAAAGCAATTTCAAAGAACACAGAGAATTATACAATTAAGTATATTTCAGCCAAGATCTCACACTTCCACCTCATCACAGCTTTTAGCAGCACGTGCTCGCTCAAGAATTAGAATTGTCAGCTTTCCTTTTACTGATTTTTAGTGCTAAAAAACCACGAAGTTATTAAGAAGGAAGGAAGCAAACGCTCAAGTGATATGTTACTTCCTCCGAATTCTCTAATCTTCAAGCTTTTAAAAAATTTGACTTAAGGGAGAGCAAAAGAAAGAGAAACATCAATTTAGTCATACACTTATTTATGCATTCATTGGTTGATTCTTATATGTGCTCTCAATGGGGATTGAACCTACAACCTTCATATATCAGGACAACTCTCTAACCAACTAAGCCTCCTGGCCAGGGCTCTAATCTTCAAATGTTTAAACCCTGGTTCACTTTTGACTCTTATTCATTCTTTTTTTTTTTTTTTTTTTTTTTTTTTTTTTGCATTCCTTCTCTTTGGGAAGTATATTCTTGTTTTATTTTTAATAAAAATATTTTATTAAAAAACAAAAATTCAAAAAATATGCCAATGACTAATTTATGCATGCCCACTATCAAAAGAGATGTTTCTGTTTTGTCATTTTGCTTTAGGCCTCTTTAATAATATAAAACAATTAAGCCTGACCAGGCGATGGCACAGTGGATAGAGCATAGGACTGGGATGCAGAGGACCCAGGTTCGAGACCCTAAGGTCACCAGCTTGAGTGCGGGCTCATCTGGCTTGAGCAAAAAAAAAAACAACTCACCAGCTTGGACCCAAGGTCGCTGGCTCAAACAAGGGGTTACTCAGTCTGCTGAAGGCCCGCAGTCAAGGCACATATGAGAAAGCAATCAATGAACAGCTAAGGTGTCGCAACAAAAAACTGATGATTGATGCTTCTCATCTCTCTCTGTTCCTGTCTGTCTGTCCCTATCTATCCCTCTCTCTGACTCTCTCTGTCCCTGTAAAAAAATAAAAATAAAACAATTAAAATTTCTATATTCTATGTTGCTCAATGCCAAGCAAAGTGAATGCCATGTAAGTATATTCTCATATAAAATGCACATATGTTTGTCATCACAACAGTCCTATGTGGTAAATATTATCATCAGTTGCATTTTACAGATAAAGAAATTGAGGTACGGAGAGGTTTGGAAGCTTGTGCTCAAGTCACACAGTTAACAATGAGCAGATTTGGGTTTCAACTCAAGTGATCTACAACCAGCACCCATGATTTTAACTTCTGTACTCTACTGCCTCTAACACACAGGCTGTGTTAGAATAGATTATCCATTTTTAAAAATAAAACTATACAAATGTATCAACTGCTGCTTCCTCCCATTCTTTTTCCTCCCTCCATCCCCAGAAGTAACCACTAATCTGAAGATGCAGATAACTCTAATTCATGATTTGCCCCTTCTCTCTACCCACCTTTGGGTCTCAAATGAAGGTGTCTGAGTAAACCATATTTTCCAATTTTTAGCATACAGTTGATCTTCATCTCTCCACACAAGAACACCCCTTTTTTTTATCAATAATTTATATATACTTTTCTATCCCCTTTCTTCCTCTCCATTCCCTCGTTGCTACATTGTTCTCCCCCACAGTTAACTGGCCTAAAGTGTTTTGTATGTATTTTTGAATTTCCACATTTCTTTGTAAATCCCATATTGATGGTAAGGTGTGTGTATTTTAAATTTATGTAAAGGGCATCTTACTAGACCTCGTAATATCTCTTACTATTTTTACTTAACCCTGTTTTCACAACATATCCACTTCACAGCTGCTCCTAAACCTGCAGGTATTCCCCAGTGCCTCCCACTCTGCTGCAAGCAGACCTGCGGTGGCTGTTGGTGGACACGTCCTGCCGTGAGCCTGTGTGGGAACTTCTCTGGAACACATGAATGCTTATGTAACCCAACACTCACAACCCACTCTAAAGAAAACCGTGCCAGCCAACACTCACCAGCAAGGCAGGAGGATTCGTTTTTCCCACATCTCTACCTCATTTGTCATTATCCAGTCTCTAAATTTTGAAAATCTCATGTCGAGTGTGTTAATACAATGTACATTTTTCTAATAGTTAATGACTTGGAGTATCTCTTTACATACTTTTCACTTTGCCTCCTCCCTTTGGAAATTCCTCTTTATGTCATTTACCCAGTTTTCTGTTGGATTTCTCATTGTTGATTCACCAGAGTTGCTTGTGTAGTCCAGCTAATGAGACTAATAATCGCTTGTCAGTTTTAGACATTGCAAATACAGTCTTCCAATCTGTCGTCTGTGTGATAATATTATCTACTGACGGGGTCATTCATCTAACAGAAATCTATCATTTTGATGCAATGCTATCCATTGAGTGTTTTTTGTTGTTGTTGTTTGGCCTTATGCTTTGTGCTTTTGTGATCTTAAGAAGTCAAAAAAACACTTTTATATAAGTTTTTTTTTTAATGTGCCCTAGGCCATTAATCCATCTGAAGTCTACCTCATAAATAAGATAAAAATGAGAGAGGGATTAATTTTATTGTTCTACTCATGGGCCAGTTCTTTGCAATACCATCTACTAAGCATTAATTTGTGGCACCAACTTTTTATCATATATCTAGTTTATACCAACAGATAGATCTATCTCTGAACTCCATGCTGTCCTGTTAGGCTATTTGCTAGTCCTCTTTGAATTGCCTTTGTCTAAAATCAATTGAACATAAATTAAAGGTTCATTTCAGGGCTCTCAATTCTGCTCCATTGATCTATCCGCCTATCTTTACACCAGTTCCAAACTGTCTTAACTAGTATATTAGAATTTTAAATCAAGCAGTGTAAATCCCCCAACTTTATTCATATGTAATAGGGCTAGCCCCCAACTTTTTAAACACATTTTATGTCATTTTTTAAAATACACAACAGTAGAAGAAGTAGTATAATGAATTTCCATTATCCATCATCTAGCTTCAATAATCATCTACATTTCTTCACCCCTTATCCATTGCTGGCTATGATTTTTTTTTACAGAGACAGAGAGAGAGTCAGAAAGAGGGGTAGAACGGACAGACAGACAGGAACAGAGAGAGGTGAGAAGTATCAATCATTAGTTTTTCATTGCCGTCACAACACCTTAGTTGTTCATTGATTGCCCTCTCACATGTGCTTTGACCGCGGGCCTTCAGCAGACCAAGCAACCCCTTGCTGGAGCCAGTGACCTTGGGTCCAAGCCGGCGAGCTTTTGCTCAAGCCAGATGGGTCCCCACGCTCAAGCTGGCGACTTCGGAGTCTCAAACCTGGGTCCTTCTGCATCCCAGTCCAACGCTCTATCCACTGCACCACCGCCTGGTCAGGCACTGGCTATGATTTTTAATACCCTTATTGAGGTATAACTTACCTAACCCAAAAATGCACTCATTGTAAATGCCCAATTCAATAATAAATAGCAAATTTGTAAGATATGCAAACATCACCACAAATCAGTTTTAGAAAACTTCCATTGTCCCAGAATACTCCCTCTTGCCCAGTTGCAGTCTGTCCTATCCCTGCTCCCACTCAAGCCCGGACAACTGTTCATCCACTGTGACTCTCCCTGTTTGTCTTCTCTGAACATTTCTCACAACTGGAATTATGCAATTATACTATATTGTGTATTGTGTGCTGTATTGTATACTGTATACTGTATTGTTTATCACCAAGTCTTGCCCATCTAGCTTTTCTCTTAATGTAATATTTTTAATCATGGATATTGAAGCATATACAATCATGTGCTGCTTAATGAGAAGGGTACATTCTGGGAAATGTGTCATCAAGTGATTTCATCATTGTGTGAACATCATAGCGTCACTTATGCAAACTTAGATGGTACTATAGACTACTATTGTACAAACCAAGACTATTGGTACAGCTTATTACTCCTTGAGTACAAACCTGTACAGCAAGTTACTGCAGAGGGCCCTTACATGAATGATGCTCACAGGACCTGAAGTGGCTGTGGGTGAGTCAGTGAGCGAAGGGTGAGTGTGTGTGAAGGCCTAGGACGTTTCCGTACAATACCATAGACTTTATGTGACCAAAACATTCTTTAAATTGATTTCTGACCAAAAGAGGGAACTGTGGATGAAAAAAGGGGTCCTATGAAAAGTAACCTCACAGGAAGATCTGATAATAAATTCCTAAATTGGCAGGTCACAGTGGGTAGTCATGTCCCAGGCTTATAACTTCTTTAGTGAAAGGTTTTAAGAGATCCCTGTCCATTGTTCTTGTGCATCTAGGTCCGTGATGGCGAACCTATGACACGTGTGTCAGCACTGACACGCGTAGCCATTTTCGATGACACACGGCTGCATGCGACCGCATACCAGAGAAATATGGGGCCCATGCCGAGAAGGACGTTTCATCCTCGGCTCCTGCACGGCCAGGTGCAATAGCCGAGGATAAAACATTTGCTGTAGTGTAGACAGTCTGTGCCGGACGTCTGTAGGCCAAAACAACAGAACTCTGGCACAGAGCGTCTAGTTCTGGGACTTCCGGTTAGGCCGTTTTTCTCAAAGTGACACACCACCCGAGTTATGTTCAGGTTTTTCTTTTCTTTTTTTTTTTTTTGCTTTTTCCTTTTAATTTTAATGGGGTGACACCAATAAATCAGGGTACATATGTACAATGAAAACATCTCCAGGTTATCTTATCATTAAATTATGTTGCATACCCATCACCCAAAGTCAAATGTCCTCTGTCACCTTCTATGCTCGGTTTTTTGGCGAATTTTGACACACCAAGCTCAAAAGATTGCCCATCACTGATCTAGGTTAACACACTTCAAACACCAGAAGTAATGCCCTTCAAAGATGGTATTAATCCTCAAAGAAGCACTTAATCTTGTTTACTCCCCTGTAACCCCGTCCCTGCCTTACTTTCTCCCACCTCCATGTAACCTTCCTTATGTTTGATTTTTCATTCACTTTTGTTCTATATTGAAGGGTGAACTTATTAGAGGGAGGTACCATATACACAAGAGAATGCAAACATTTTCTTTGAAGAAAATTTGGTCTTATGTCTCTCACACAGGTTATTTTCTCCACTTATTTGATTATTTTTTTAATATTTTTTAAGTTAATTGGAGTGACATTAATTAATAAAAATTATATAGGTTTCAGGTGTACAATTCTATAATATATCATCTGTATACTGCATTGTGTTTATCACCCAAGTCAAGTCTCCTGCTGGCACCATTTATTGCCCCTTTACCCTCTCCTACCTCCCCTCACCCCTGTCCCCTCTGGGAATCACCATGCTATTGTCTGTGTCTATGAGGATTTTTTTCCTTTGTTTAATCCCTTTACCCTTTTCACACAGTCCCCTAACCCCCTTCCCCTCTAACAGCTGTCAGTCTCTTTCCTGTACCCATGAGTTTGTTTCTATTTTGTTTGTTCGTTTTGTTTAGATTCCACATATGAGAGAAATCATATGGTACTTGTCTTTCTCTGAATGGCTTATTTCACCCAGCATAATGCTCTCCAGGTCCATCCATGCTATTGCAAAAGGTAAGATTTTCTTCTTTTTATGGCAGTGTAGTATTCCATAGTATAAATGTACTACAGCTCTTTTATCCACTCATTTACTGATGGGCACTTGGACTGTTTCCAAATCATGGCTATTGTAAATAATGCTGCAATGAACATAAGACTGCATATAGTCATTTGAATTAGTGTCTCAGGTTTCCTCACATATATTCCCAGAAATGAAACTGCTGAGTCATAAGGCAGTTCCATTTTTAATTTTTTTATTTTAATTTTTTTTTTTTAGGTGAGCGGAGGGAAGAGAGTGAGGCAGACTCCTGCATAAGCCCCAATCAGGATCCACCTGGAAACCCTGTGTGGGGCCAGTATTCAAGTACTCAGCTATTCTTAGCACCTGAGGATGATGAGCTCAGACCAACAGAGCTATTCTCAGTACCCAGGGCCATGCTCGAATGAATCAAGCTACTGGCTGCAGGAGCAGAAGAGGGGGAAAGGGAGGGAAAGAGAAGCAGATGGTTGCTTCTCCTGTATGCCCTGACTGGGAATCAAACCCAGGATGTCCATATGCCAGGTTGATGCTTTATCCACTTAGCCACCAGCCAAGGCCACTATTTTTAATTTTTTGATAGTGGTTACACCAATCTGCATTCCCACCGACAGCGCTCAAGAGTTCCCTTTTTCCAAATCCTCATCAGCACTTCTTGGTTGATTTGTTGATAGCCATTCTGGCAGCTATGAGATGATATCTTATTGTGGTTTCAATTTGCATTTCTCTGATGATTGGTGATGCCTAGCATCTTTCCTGTTGGCCATGGGCATGTCCTCTTTGAAGAAGCAACTGTTCAGGTTTTCTGCCTGTTTTTTAATTGGATTGTTTGGGGGGTTTTGGTGTTGAGTAGTATAAGTTTTTTATAAGTTTTAGATATTAAGCCCTCATAAAAAATATCATTGGCAAATATGTTCTCCCAGTTCAGTGGGTTATCTTTTCATTTTGTTGATGTTCAAAAACTTTCCAGTTTAATATAGTCCTATTGGTTTATTTTTTCTTTTGTTTCCTTTGCCTGAAGAGATATATCAGAAAAAATATTGTTACAAAAAATGTCTGAGATTTTACTGCTTATGTTTTCTTCTAGGATTATTATAATTTCAAGTCTTTTAGTTGTCTTTAATCTATTTTGAATTTATTCTTGTGTATGGTTTAAGAAGGTGGTCTAGTTTTAATATTTTTTTTTGCATTTATCTGTCCAATTTGCTCCATACCATTTATTGAAGAGATTATCTTACCCCATCGTATGTTCTTGCCTCCTTTGTCAAATATCAATTGACAACATAGGTGTAGGTTGATTTAAGGGCTCTCTTCTGTTCCTATGATATATTTGTCTAATTTTTTGCTAGTATCATGCTGAATTGATTGCTATGGCTTTGTAGTATAGTTTGATATCATGATCCTCCAACTGCTTTCTTCTTTTTCAAGATTGCTGTGGCTATCCAGAGTCTCTTGTTGTTCCATAAAAATTTTTGGAATATTGGTCCTAGTTCTGTGAAGTACACCATTGGTATATTGATATTAACTGGGTTTAATCTATAGATTGCTTTGGGTGGTATGGACATTTTAATGATGTTAATTCTTCTTATTCATGAACACGGTATATGTTTCCAATTATTTGTATTTTTTCTATTTCTTTCTTTAGTGTCTTATAATTTTCCAAGTACAGGTCTTTTATATCCTTGGTCAAAGTTATTCCTCAGTATTTTATATTTTTTGAGACAAATATAAATATTTTTTTTTAGGTTTCCCTTTCTGTTATTTCATTATTGGTGTATACAAATACACCTAATTTCCGCTTTTTTTTTTTTTTTTTTTTTTTGTATCTTGCTACTTTACTGAATTCATTTATCAGTTCTAGTAGGTTTTTGGTGGAATCTTTAGGGTTCTCTTATATAGTATCATGTCATCTGCCAATAATGACCGGCTTGTTTTACCTTTCCAAGCTGGATGCCTTTTATTTCCTCTTCTTGTCTCATTGCTGTAGCTAGGACTTCCAGTACTATATTGAATAAGTGGTAATAGCAGACATCCCTGTCTTGTTCCTGATCTTAAGAGAAATGCTTGTAGTTTTTGCCCACAGAGTTTAATGCTGGCTATGGGTTTGTCATATATGGTCTTTATTACATTGAACTATGTTCCCTCTATTCCCACTTTGCTAAGAGTTTTTAACATAAATGGGTGCTGGATCTATCAAATGCTTTTTATGCATCTATTGACAAGATCACGCGATTCTTTTCCTTCATTTTGTTTATGTAGTGTATCACATTTATTGATTTGCAAATGTTGTACCAACCTTGTATCCTCAGAATAAAGCCCACTTGATCATGGTGTGTGATCTTTTTAATGTATTGCTGGATTAATTGGTTAATATTTTGTTGAGGATTTTAGCACCTATGTTATGCTCAATGGGGATATTAGCCTATAATTTTCAATCATTGTAGTGTCCTTATCTGGTCTTGAAATTAGAATAATGCTGGCCTCATAAAATAAACTTGGGCATCTTTTCTCGAATTTTTTGGAATAGCTTGAGAAGGATAGGTGTTATTCTTTGAATGTTGGGTAAAATTCAGTGGTGAAGCCATCTGGTCCAAGACTTTTGTTTGTTAGGAGTTTTATTATTATTATTATTATTATTATTATTATTACTGCTTCAATTTTATTAGTTGTAATCTGTCTATTCAGATTCTCTGATTCTTGTTTATCTTTTCAAAGAACCAGCTGTTGGTTTCACTGATTTTTTAAAATATTTTTAGACTCTACTTAATTTATTTCTGCTCTGAACTTTATTATTTCCTTCCTTCTATTGAATTTGGCTTTGTGCATTGTTTTTTCTCAAGTTCCTTTAAGTGTTAAGTTTTATTGTTCATTTGAGATTTTTGTTTCATCAGGTAGGCCTATATGCTATGAATTTCCTTCTTAGGACTGTTTTCGCTGTGTCCCATAGATTTTGGGTTATTGTGTTCTCATTTTCATATGGTTTGAAGTATCTTTTGATTTCTTCTTTGATTTTGTTAACTCATTCATTGTTTAGTAACATGTTATTTAGCTTCCATGTCTCTCTGTAATCTTCAATTTTTTCTTGTGATTGATGTCTAGTTTCATACCATTATGGTCAGAGAAGATGCTTGATATGATTCCAATCATCTTAAATGTTTTGAGACTTGCTTTGTGTTCTAATATGTGGTCTATTCTAGAAAATGTTCCATGTGCACTTGAAAATAATGTACACTCTGCTGCTTTGGGGTGAAATTCTATGAAGGTATCAATTAAATCCAGCTGATCTAGTGTGTCATTTAAGGTCACTGTTTCCTAGTTGCTTTTATGTCTGATGTCGAGGGGTTGTTAAAATCCCCTACTATGACTGTATTGCTGTCAATCTCTCCCTGTATGTCCATCAAGATTTGCTTTACATATTTAGGTGCTCTTATGTTTGGTGCATAAATGTTTATAAGGGTTATATCCTGTTGTTGGATTGCTCCCTTTATCATTATGTAGTTTCCTTCTTTGTCTCTTAGTATAGCCTTTGTTTTAAAGTCTATTTTGTCAGATATAAGTAATGCTACCTCAGCTTTTTCGTTCGTTTGTTTCTATTTGTATGAAATATCTTTTTCCATCCCTTTCCTTTCAGTCTCTGTGCGTCTTTTGATCTGAAATGAGTCTCTTGTAGACAGCATATATATGAGTCTTATTTTCTTATCTATTCAGTTATCCTATGTCTTTCAATTGAAGTATGTAAGCCATTTGCAGTTAATGTGATTATTGACAGGTACACATTTTTTATCATTTAATTATTTTAACTATGTTTCTCTGTTTTTCTTCTTCTCCCCCCCCCCTTCTTCTTCTTCTCCTTCTCCTTTTTTTCCCTTTCATCTCAACGAATACTCTTTAACATTTCTTATAATATTTGTTTAGTGGTAATGAACTCCTTTAGCTTTTCCTTTTCTACGAAGCTCTTTATTTCTCCTTCAATTTTAAATAATACCCTTGCTGTGCAAATTAGTTTTGGTTGTGGGTCCTTGCTTTTTATCACTTTGAATATTTCATGCCAATTCCTTGTAGCCCAAAATGCTTCTGTTGAGAAATCAGCTTACAGTCTCATGGGAGCTCCCTTGTGGGTAACAAACTGCTTTTTCTTTGCTGTTTTTTAAAATATATATTTTATTTATTGATTTTATAGAGAGAGGAGGAGGGCAGAAAGCAAGAAGTAACAATTCATAGTTGCTCCACTGTAGTTGTTCATTGCTTACTTGTCATTTATGACTTGACTGGGCAAGCCCAGGGCCTCAAACTGGTAACTTCAGCTTTCCAGGTCGATGTTCTATCCACTGTGCCACCACAGGCCAGGCATTTCATGCTATTTTTAAGATTCTCTTTGTCTTTAACACTTTTCATTTTAATTATGATGTGTGTTGGTGTGGGCTTGTTTGGGTTCATCTTGTTAGGGACTCTCTGCACTTCCTGGACTGTGTGTCGTTTTCTTTCACCAGGCTAAGGAAGTTTTCAGTAATTATTTCTTCAAATAGGTTCTTGATCCCTTGCTCTCTCTCTTCTCTTTATAGTACCCCTATCATATGGATGTTGTTACATTTCATGTTGCCCCAAAAGTCCCTCACACTGTCTTAATTTTTTTAATTCTTTTTTCATTTTGCTGCTCTAATTGGGTGTTTTCTGCTACCTTGTCTTTCAAATCGCTGATTCAATCCTCTGTTTCATCTAATTTATTTATTCCTTCTAATGTATTCTTCATTTCAGATATTGTATTCTTTATTTCTGACTGATTCTTTTTAATAGTTTCTATGTCTTTTTTATGCTTGTTATCACTTTGTTGATGTTCTAAGTACCTTGAGCATCCTTATTGCTTTTTTTTTTAATTCTGTATCTGGTAAATTGTTTACCTTCATTTCATTTATTTATTTTTCTGTATATTTCTCCTATTCTTTCATTTGGAATATATTTCTATGTCTCCCCCATTTTGGCAGCCTCTTTGCATTTGTCTCTCTATATTAGGTTGGTATGGTATGACTCCAAGTCTTGGGGGTGGGGGGTTCTTATGTAGTAGGTGTTCTGTGGGACCCAGTAGTATAATCTCTTTGATCACCTGATCTGGGGTCTCCATGTATGTCCCTTGTATGGGTTATGGTCCCCTCCCGTTGCAATTGAGTCTTGATTGTTATTGACCTGTTTGTCTGTGGTGGCTTCTCAGGCTTGCTGACTGTGAGGATTGTCCCTGAACACAGTGTGTGAGTTGCTGTGCAAGTGCTAACCACACAAGAGAAATTCGCCTCAGCAGGGTCTGTTGCTTGCCAAGATTCCCCTCTAGATATGCTGCTTGTGAAGCTGATTGGATCCTGCTCTGATGCTGTCTGAGGCTGGCCACTAGGTGTTGGTTCTGAGGAACCTCTTGGGAGGGACTCCAGTCCAGCTCAATGTCAGATGTTGCTTGTGACTGACAGCCTGTTTAGAGCTACAAAGCAATCCACAGTTTGTAGCTGCCTCTTCTGGGTCTGGGTGTGCATGGGAAGGACCAATCTGTGCACCAAGGCTGGCTTTTACCAACACCAGGCCTGGGGACAAGTCAGTAAAAGTCTCAAGGATCTTCAAGATCCACCTCCATCTGCCTCCATGTAGCAACTGCCTATAAGGCTCAGTCACTGAAAGAGCCTCTGGCAGTACTCAATTGCATGAAATAGGTTCTCAGTGTGTCACCAGGAAGTGACAAGTAGTGTTCACCAGATTTATGCAGGTTCAAACTCAGTGCCAGTGCTGAGTCTGAGGCCACTCAGCAAATGTCCCAGGCTATATCAAGTCTTGTTGTCATCCACTGAATGATTTCAGACCTTTGTGGTGGGATGGGGTCTCAGTGAGTCATCAGGGTGTCAGGTTCAAACAGACCAAGATTTGTCCGTGTGCAGGAAGGATTCTGCACTGGTTAGGCATGCAAGGAAAAAAATGTCCCTCATTCTAAAGCCACATAACTTTGTCCAAGATTCGACCAGGAGCCTGAGCAGGGTTGCCAGGAGTTGGAAGGGTGAGGCTGGTGGGTCTCCCATTGGGGGAAGGTGTAAGGAGTGGTCTTTATCCCAGAGCCACACTACTCAGTCTGTCTCAGATTCTTCCCAGACCTCAGCAGGGCAGGGCCACCGGGACTCAAGAGGGTGGGGCCACCTGGAGCCCAAAGTACAGGGCTAGAGGATCTCCTATGAGGGGGAAGTGCCAGTCAGATTCACAGGAAAGTGGGGTGAATAGCCCCCACCCCAAAGTCACACTACTCAGTCACTGACACCCCCTGAGTCTACCCAGACCTTTACACCCTGGCCCAGGTTGCTGACTCCTCAGCATAGCATGATCTCCACAGGGTGGGGTAAGAGGGAGTTCCAAGGGTGGGGCCATTGTTTTCTCCAGACTGATGTTGTAAGGAGAGGAGTGCTCCATCGAAGAAAGATGGCATCTGTAGTACAGGACAGTGACTCGCACGGGGGTCCTGGTGTCTGCCCCCTCACCCCTCTTCCTAGAGCCACAAATCCCAGACTCTCCTCACACAACTACAGTCCACTCTGCTTTCCCTCTGCCAGAGACATGGGTAAGTGGCTTCAGATGAGATTTTGCATGCTGACCCTGTAGGAGGGTGCCTCTGTCTCTAGCATCCTTGTCTTTCCCTGATGGACAGACTCCCCACCGATTTTCACAGTTAGATGTTATATGGGCACGCCTTTACAGCTCTGGTGCTCTGGGCTGGGGACCTAGGGTGGGTTTGAGACTACAGGACTACAGTCTCCTCAGGGGAAACTCTGCAACTGAGATACTCTTTTAGAACCTCAGCTGCAACTCGTGGGAGCAGGGCCAGCCTTTTTCACGTTTCTACCCTTCCTACCAGACTTATTGTGGTTTCTTCTATAGACCCTGGGTTATAAGACTCCATTCAGCTAGTTTTCAGTTGATTGTTCTATATTTTATAAGTTATAACTCCAGTTTGGTCCTAAGAGGAAGTGAATGTAACATCTACTTAGTCCTTCACTACCTTGGATCTCTCCCTTTTTTATTTCAAATACATAAAAGAAGCTGTAAAACTGTTATTCCCCCAAACACTTGAGATTTTGTTCCCTGGCAATTGTCTTCAGTTCTGGTTCATATAAACTCTAATAAAAGTTTTTTTAAAAAAACTACTATAGACATCATAAATACTGTATACTTAGGCTATACAAAATATATAGAACAACATGAAATTTAATCAAGCACAAGAGAAATGATGCAATCAAAAGATGTTAAACACAAGATGTTTGAGGTTGCTGGCATGACACAGCACAATGCATCCTCTTTAGTCTATCTATATGAAAACGTATCCAGCCTGACCAGGTGGTGGCGCAGTGGATAGAGCGTCGGACTGGGATACAGAGGACCCAGGTTTGAGACCCCGAGGCTGCCAGCTTGAGCGCGGACTCATCTGGCTTGAGCAAAAGCTCTCCTGCTTTTGGTCTGCTGAAGGCCCACGGTCAGGGAACATATGAGAAAGCAATCAATGAACAACTAAGGTGTCGCAACGAGGAACTGATGATTGATGCTTCTCATCTCTCTCCATTCCTGTCTGTCTGTCCCTACTCTCCCTCTCTCTGACTCTCTCTCTGTCCCTGTAAAAAAAAAAAAAAGAGAGAGAGAGAGAAAATGTATCCAGACTTTTTGGTTATCTAATATTCCAGATTTTCCTGTTAAATTTTTGGGCAATCCTCCAGTTCATTTCTTGTCCAAACCAGAACAACTAGCTAGGCCACTGGGTTTACCTGTTTGTTTGTCATTGAGATCACAACTATTACTTAAAGTACTGCTGGGCGTGGCTTTATCCAGCTCATTAAAAATCAAGTGAGACCCCTGTAGTAGTGAAGCTGTGCGTTTTCACATCCTGAACTCCCTGGTAGGACCTCCCCCAAACTTGGGCGGAGGGCGGGAGAAATGGGGACAGTCCCAGGAAGATTGCCACAGAACCTATTGGTTTTACCCAAAGTTCAGTGTTTTATTAATAAACACTTCTAAATTAGACATATGCCCTTTGTTCAATTTCCAAAGTCCTGAAATGGCTGTTTTTGACAGTTTAGTACAATTTTATCATTGATTTGGGGGAGAAAATGTTCTGGGAAGTGGGGTTGAAAGACTGCCCTTCCCCCTAAAAACAAAACTATATAGTTTGGGAGTGCTGCTGGTTTACCAACTCATAAGTTTAAAAATTAGTAACTAAGCCTGACCACACTGTGGTGCAGTGGATAGAGCATTGGACTGGGATGCGGAAGACCCAGGTTCGAGATCCTGAGGTCACCAGTTTGAGCGTGGGTTCATCTGGTTTGAGCAAAGCTCACCAGCTTGGACCCAAGGTCGCTGGCTCCAGCAAGGGGTTACTCAGTCTGCTGAAGGCCCGCAGTCAAGGCACATATGAGAAAGCAATCAATGAACAACTAAGGTGTCCAATGAAAAACTGTTGATTGATGCTTCTCATCTCTCTCCGTTCCTGTCTGTCTGTCCCTATCTATCCCTCTCTCTGACTCTCTCTCTGTCTCTGTAAAAACACACACACACAAAAAAAACAACAACAAAGAAACAAAAATTAGTAACTAAGGGGAAAGAATTAAGCATTTTTTCTGTGCCAGGGAAATTAGATAGTCTTGACCCTGGCTGAATGGCTCATTGGATAGTGCATTGATCCAGTGTGTGGACATTCCAGGTTTGATTTCCAGTCAGGACACACATGAGAAGTGACCATCTGCTTTTCTCCTCCTCCCCCTCCTTCTCCTCCCTCTCTTTTCTTCCTACAGCCAGTGGCTTGGTTGATTTGAGCAATGGCCCCAGACTGGGGTTGCCAGGTGGATCCTGGTAAGGGCATATGCATAAGTCTATCTCTACTCCCGTCACTTAAAAAAAAAAAAAGATAGTCTTAGAGGATGAAGGTGAGTATGTGTAGAAATATTCTAGCTAATAAGTGCATAATGAATGATAGAAAATCACCATTTGGAAATTTTTAATGAAATAACTGATTCAGTAATGATCATTAATAAATAAATTTAATAAAATATATCTAAGACTTCTATACTGGAACCTATAAAACAATATTGAGAGAATTTAAAGAAAAAGTATGTGAAAGAGAAATATACTATGTTTATATGTTGAAAGACTCAGTTATGATTTAATTCTCTCCAAATTGATCTGTAGATTCAATGCAATCTCAATCACTGGCAGATTGTGTGAGTGTGTGTGTGGAAAACAATAAACTGCTTTTAAAATAAATATGAAAATGCAAAAGGGTAAGAATAGCTAAGACAAACTTGAAGAACAAAGCCGAAGAACTTACATGATCAGATATCAAGACATAATGTTACAATTAAACAGCCAGGTTTGGCTGGTCAAAAAGGCCTCCAGGGCACAGAGGCTGACAGTGAACTATCAAGAGCTGAATGCCTCGGTTGTGTCCTCAGCCTCTGCAGTGCCAGGCATCATCACCATCACTGAGACTGTGACAACCCACACTGGACACTGGTATCTCTATTATTGATTTGGCTTATGTTTGTTTCTAACTCCACTGCAGGATGAACCCACGTGGGGACCAAACTGCATTCCCATGAAAAGACCCGCGGTATACTTTTGATATGCTTCCAGGGCACACCTCAGCAACCTGGCAGTGCGCCACTAGTGGGGAGGGCTTGACCTTCAACAAGCCCAGGTGACCACAGGAGTTTTGATCATCCATTGTATCAAAGACATGCTGATAGTAGGGCTCACCAAAAACAGGCGGAGGTGCTGCTGCAACCAGTCACAATCACTAGTGACAATTGGGCTATAAACCCAGGGATCACCACAGCAGCTGCAATTCCTAAGGACCATTTGGGCAGGAAGCCAAAGAAATATCCCAAATTCAGTAAAGCAAAAAATGATTGACACTGGTGGCACCCACTAATATAATAGAGGTCCAACATCTGGAAGGTTCCTTTGGGCACTGGAGAAAGCATGGACCCACTTGGGCATTCTTTTGCCCCCACTAGTTAAGGTGACCCACAGGGGGCAATTTTGAACAAGGTTCTTTTCAGCAACAAGTCTTGGAAGCTGTTCAACAAGCCATGGCCCAGCCCGGCCTTTGGAACCTTTGGAGCCTACTAGCACAATGGAAACACAGAGTCCACAACTTCCGCTCATGCTGACTGGAGGATGTGCTAACAAGAAACTGCCACTAGGGTGTGCTGACCTCTTGATCATAGTTTGCTTGAGGCAGCCACCAGATACACTCTCTGAAAAGCAGCTCTTTGTTTGTAGTGGGGCACTGGTAGAGACTGGTGTGGTGGTACCTGTGTCTGACTAGGGCAGTATGGACACTAATCACTGCACTCCAGTACAAAAGAAACATGTCATTGCAATGCATGTTGGGAGATATTGAACTTGGAGGGGGTGGAGGTGGATCACAAAGCCACCTGATCAAGCTGTGTCTAAGAAATCCCAATCTCACTATACTCAACCATTCTTTTTCTGCTCTCCCTTAGAAAGCATATCTCAAGACTGGTTTGCAGTTCAAGTTGCCATAGTACCATGAACAGGGTCCCCGGGAACAGCTTCTGCTGTGGCTCCAAGGACATCTACATCTGATCCTCTCATTCAAATGAATGATATTATCAGACATGAAAGCTTATGCAGAACATGACCTCCCCTCCTGGACTAGATGACCAAGGCCAAAAGTCTAGGTCAAGCAACAAGAGCAATGGATGTTTGTGAAGGTAGTAGCCTCAGAACTAGGACAGGTATCCTTGTTTATAATACCTGAATAGCCAGCACCCCTAGTAATAGACAGGAACACCTCTAAGTGGGCAGCGGGTAGGGAGAAAATGATGTCTCTCCATTTTGTCCCTTCAGAATAGCCAGTGGTGCCTGGGTTGACAACACATTGGTGGAGATTATCACAGCGGGAGCAGCAGGGGAAGAGCTGAAGCTGCTGGACCTGTCACCCATGTATTCAAGGCATTTCCTTTCCAGACACCAAGTGTGGCCTACTGCTGATCGGATAGGGGTCCCAACAGCCATCAGTGGTTTTAATCAAAATGGCACTCTCACCACAGGTTCAGAACTACCTGATATCCTATGCATGAAACTTACCTCTAGCATAGATTGAAAATAAGAGGCAGACTTTAAATATCAGCAGTGGTATGGGATAGTCTTACATCCTGCAACTTGACTGTGCTACTTAACCCATAGCTAAACCCCACACAGGCTTTGTGCACATGGTCTAGAAAACCTTACAACTGCTCCCTGACCAGAGTGGCATGTGCTCTTCTGGGTTGTGTTACTTTGAGGGGTACATATAATGGGCCACGATGTGCCTGTACTGGGCTCTGAGGGTACTTAGACTGGGCACATTGTTTGGGAATTTTGATCTCCTCAGTTGTTTGCCCCAAATGACACTATATTAGAAGGGCCCCATACTTCCTGCCCCTTACAGCACTGCCAGAGACATTCTGCCGGGAAAACAGTCACACAGCTGGTTCTACTCTGCTATTGGTGTCCCTGTACCTGGCACAGGTGTATATGCCTTAGGTGGCGATGGACCACCCAATAACCCCCAATTATCCACTGGCAGAACAAGGTAGGATCTGGGTTACTGCCAACCCCTCTTGTTGTGTATATCTCAATAATTAAGGAAAGAACTGCAGAAAATCCATACTCAGGTGGTGTCAGCTATATAGTCACAATTCCCCCACCCCAACTCATTTTTTGACTCCTTTTGTTGGATTAACTCGGGCACCTGGGGTTCTTGGTTGAAGAACACCCTCCAGGGAGGCCTGACCATCCTCCAGGGTCTGGTCTTCCTAATAACCCCAGTCAGGTGTTGTCTCCAAATGACACGGAGCCTCTCCCAACAAACCTTATCTGTGCAGGTTGTTTAAGGCTCCGTGCGAGCTAACTCCACGTACAAATTCAAGGTGGGTGATGGCCCTACTGAATTTGATATGCTTTATCTGCTATTTCAGTGACTGGATGGGGTCATGGGGTGAGCTGTTGAAAAAGACAATGTCATGAGCAATCTTTCAATCCCTCTTGGCCCAATAAGAATAGGCTTTGCGCCTAGAATGTCTTTTACCCACAAGATAGGGAGGCCACACAGCTGCACTGAGCTTACAGCCCTGTGGAGGAATATCTTTCCCTATTTCAGGCTCAATGTATCCTCCTTTGTTCTGCTTAAATGAAGGCCTTCAGGCACACCCCCAGCATCTAGTATTTCAGACTCCATGGGGGAGGAGTTGGGGTCCTCCTATTCCAGCAAAAGAGGAATGCATGTAGGCCGCCTACCCTGTGGCAGCTACCAGGGTGCAGGGGGACCCTGCCAACCATGGGGTCTAGTGCACACTATTGGAGCTGATCTTGCTCTGTCCATGCTCTATGTGAGGCAGTGTTGTTCCATCTAGTGCTCTGCTGTGTTTCCCTCAGTGACTATGATACCAAGATGCAGTGAGCAAAGTGTTTGGACTTCTACTCCCAGTGGCTGGCCTTGTGATGAGCTTTGCTATCCTCCACGTAGCTGGCATCTCCCCAGACACACTCCGATCAAGAACCAATGCACCATGTTCCACCGGACAGTTTTATTTATCTTTCTCCTTTGAGTATCATTATGAATTAATAACTTTTATATATTCAATATGTTTTTATAAATCGTTGGCGTTATATTGAATTTTCTAATTGTTCCATCTTCAGAGTGGTCCTTCAAGCTAGCTTCCTGTGTCTTTTGGGGAAAGCTTCTGTACTTACCTAGGTTTCCCCAAGTCAGAGCTAAGAAAAGTTTGTGTGCAGTAGTATATATGCAAAGTAGATTTCAGAGAGCAGGAGTGAATGACGTGAAGAGTGTCACCAGGAAGAAGGGACATATTGGCTCCTGAGACTTTTTCCTGACTCTTTTTTTTTTTTAACAGGGACAGAGAGAGAGTCAGAGAGAGGGATAGATAGGGACAGACAGACAGGAATGGAGAGAGATGAGAAACATCAATCATCAGTTTTTCGTTGCCGATGTGACACCTTAGTTGTTCATTGATTGCTTTCTCATATGTGCCTTGACCGCGGTCCTTCAGCAGACTGAGTAACCCCTAGCTGGAGCAAGCGACCTTGGACCTTGGGTCCAAGCTAGCGAGCTTTTGCTCAAGCCAGATGGGCCTGCACTCAAGCTGGCAACCTCGGGGTCTTGAATCGGGGTCTTCCGAATCCCAGTCCAACGCTCTATCCACTGCACCACTGCCTGGTCAGGCTGATTCATTTTTTTGAGGGGTGTTTTAAGATATGTCTCAGAGCTATCTACCCATAGGACAGAGTAAAGCATTTATGGATTAGCTACTATTCTTCACTGATAGAGAGTGGCCTCATAGGCATTTACTCCCCCCAAATTCCTAGTTATATATGCATGACCACTGAGTGGGTTCCTGCCACAATTCTGCATCCTGCAAGCTATAAAGAAGCCCCCAGGCAGGAAGCAAGAGATTGTAGCACAAGCAGACAAGGAAGCACTATCTGCTCGTACCTGCACAAAGCCTGTCAAAGCATGATCGAACTGTTTACCACCACCATGGCTGAAATAAGAAACAAGGCTGAAAAGATTTTGAAGTGTTGTACCAGAAGTGTCTAGGACTGCTCACTTTTGGCCACTCATGCTCTCTTAAATCTTGTCCATCACAGAGCCTCCTTCCATGTAATGGCCAATCACAAGTCCTGCAGGACTCCAGCTTAGAAGATTATTAGAACAAACTATAGTCTTCACTGCTCAACTGGTCTTAAAGCTGTGGTTGAGATAGCCATTATATCCAACTTAATTCCTTCACCCTTACCAGCAATTCAGCTTGAAACACATTTTTGAAAAGAAGTAACAATTTCTCCTCTTCAACCCTTCTCTCCAGTGTTATTCCCATGACATAACCAAGGTAGCCTTTCTGCTCATACAGGTACCACACACACACAGACACACTTGTGTGTGTGTGTGATATGATCTCATTATTGTAAAACAAAAAGAAAAGAAAAATAAACAACCTAATAGATATATATAGAACACTCCATCCAACAATAACAGAATGTACATTCTTCTCAAGTGCACATGAGACATTCTCCATGGAAACCATATGTCAGACCACAAATCAAGTCTCAATAGATCTTAAAAGTATCTTTTCTGACCACAACAGGATGAAGTTAGAAATCAGTAACAGAACATTTGAAAATTCACAAAATTGTGAAAAAGTAAACTTTGTATTCATAAACACTCAATGAGTAAAAAGGAAATTACAAAGGAGATTAGAATACTCTTAGAGATGAATGAAAACAAAAATACAACATAGTAAAACTTATGGGATGCAACAAAACTGTAATGAAAGAAAAACTTATAGCTATGAATGCTTGTATTAACATCAAGAAAGACCTCAAATTAACTCTATAAATCAATGAACTAGAAAAAAATTAAACCCAATGGTAGCAGAAGGAAGGAAGTAATAAAAAATTATAACAGAATAGGTAAAATAGAGAATAGGAAAATAATAGAGAAAATCAATGAAATCAAAAGTTAGTTCTTCAAAAAAGATTGACAAGCCTGACCTGTGGTGGCACAGTGGATAAATCGTCGACCTGGGAACACTGAGGTCACCAGTTCAAAACCCTGTACTGGTCTGGTCAAGGCACATATGGGAGTTGATGCTTCCAGCTCCTCCCCACCTTTCTCTCTCTCTCTCTCTCTCTGACTCCTCTCTAAAATGAATAAATTTAAAAAATTAATTAAAAAGGAAAAAAAAAAGATTGACAAAACTTTAGCTGGATTGACTAAGAGAAATATGAGAGAAGACTTGAATTAAAATCTGAAATGTAATTGGGAGCATTACTACCAATGTTATAAAAAGGATTATAAGAGAATAATTATACTGTGAATAATTATATGCCAACAGATCAGATAACTTTGATGAAATGAATAAATTGTTAAAGATGCACAACCTACCAAGACTGAATCATGAAGTAGAAAATCTGAACAGTAAGAAAATCTGACTGTAAATTATAATTTAAAAAAAATTTTTTAGCCTGACCAGGCGGTGGCGCAGTGGATAGAGTGTCGGACTGGGATGCGGAAAGACCCAGGTTCAAGACCCCGAGGTCACCAGCTTGAGCACAGGCCCATCTGGCTTGAGCAAAAAGCTCGCCAGCTTGGACCCAAGGTCGCTGGCTCCAGCAAGGGGTTGCTCAGTCTGCTGAAGGCCCGCGGTCAAGGCACATGAGAGAAAGCAATCAATGAACAACTAAGGTGTCACAACGGCAACAAAAAACTGATGATTGATGCTTCTCACCTCTCTCTGTTACTGTCTGTCTGTCCCTATCTATCCCTCTCTCTGACTCTCTCTCTGTCCCTGTAAAAAAAAAAAAAATTTTAAAGATTGACACAGTAATCAAAATTTCCCAACAAAGAAAAGTCCTGGACTTAATGGCTTCACTGGTTAATACTACCAAACATTTAAAGAAGAACTAAAACCAATCCTTCTCAAATGCTTCCCCAAACCTGAAGAGAATGTAACACTTCATAATTGATTTTATGAGACCAGCATTGCCTGATACTAAAGTCAGATAAAAACACACCAAGAAAAGAAATATACAGACCAATATCCCTTATAAACATTGATGCAAAAATTCATAACAAAATTCTATCAAATAGTATTCAACAGCATATTAAAAGAATTATATACCATTAGCAAATGAAATTTATTCCTGGAATGCAAGGAATGTTCAACATATGAAAATCAATCAATGTAATACAGCACATTAACAGAATGAAAGGTGGAAAAACCTGTAAGATAATCTCAATCACTACAGAAATAACTGACAAAATCTAATACTTATTCAAGAAAATTACACTTAACAAACTAGGAATAAAAAAAAACTACCTCGCCTGGCCTATAGTGGTGCAGTGGATCGAGTGTTGACCTGGAATGCTGAGGTTACTGGTTCAAAACGCTGGGCTTGTCCAGTCAAGGCACATACAACAAATAAAAAATAGACAACTAAAAAAAGAAAAACCCTACCTCAACATAACAAAGACTATCTATGAAAAATTCACAGTAACATGATACCCAGTGATGAAATACAAAGAACTTCTCTTCTAAGATTAAGAACAAGACAAGGATGCTTGCTTTTTCTACTTCTATTCAACATAGTATTAGTTCTAACCAAAGTAATTAGGCAAGAAAAAGAAATAAGGGTTCTGGCCGGCTGGCTCAGTGCTAAAGCATCAGCTTGGTATCTGAAAGTCCCAAGTTCAATTCCTGGTCAGGGCACACAGGAGAAGTAACTCTCTGCTTCTCCACCTATCCCTTTTCTCTCTGTCTCTCTCTCTTACTCTCTCTCTCGCTCTTCCCCTCCCACAGCCATGGCTTGATTGGTTCAAGTGCATCACCCCAGGCGCTGAGGATGGCACTATGGAACCTCTGCGTCAGGTGCTAAAAAAAAGCTTGGTTAAAAAAAAAAAAAAAAAGCTTGGTTGCAAGCATGGCCCCAGATGGGTAGAGCATCAGCCCAGACAGGGGTTGCTGGATGGATACTTGCTGGGGTGCATATGAGAGTCTGTCTCTCTATCTCTCCTCCTCTCACCTGGAAAATAAAAAAGAAATAAGGCATCAAAGTGATAAATAAAGAAATAAAATGACCTCTACTCACAAAAGACATAATCTTATATGTAGAAAACCCTAAGTATTACACACAAAAACTGTTTGAATAAGCATTTTAACAAAGTAGAATACAGAATCAACACTCAAAACTCAATTGTATTTCTATACATTAACAACAATATCTGAAAGGCAATTTAAAAAATGACTCCATTTACAATATTATCCAAAAATAAAATATGTAGAAATTAATCAAGAAGGTGAAACACTTGTACACTAAAACCTATAAGATATTGCTGAAAGAAATTAAAGAAGACATAAATAAATGGAAAGATATCTTGTGTTTATGGATTGGGAGTCAATTTTAAGATGATAATATTACTCAAAGCAATCTACAGAGTCAATGCAATTCTTATCAAATTTGCGAAGATGTTTTTTGCAGAAATAGAAACTTTATCCTAAAATTCATATGGAATCTCAAAGGACCCCAAATAGCCAAAACCATCTTGAAAATGAAAAACAAATTTGAAAGACCCATACCTCCTTATTTTAGAATTTACCACAAAATTACAATAATCAAAACAGTGTCTTACTGGTATAAAGACAGACATATAGACCAAGGCAATAAAACAGATCCCAGGAATAAACCTTTGCATATGTGCTCAAGTGATCTTTGACAAGGGGGCCAAGACCATTCAATGGGGAAAGGACAATCTTTTCAACAAATGGTACTGGGAAAACTAGATACCCACGTGCAAAAGATTGAAGTCGGATCCTTACCTAATATCACATACAAAAATTAACTCAAAATGGATAAAATATCTAAACATAAGAGCTAAAACTATAATTCTCTTAGAATAAAACACAGAGGGGAGTCTTCATGACATGAGATTTGACATTGAAATCTTGTATGTGACATCAAGAGCACTGTCAACAAAAGAAAAATACCGTAGTAAATTGAACTTTATCAAAATTTAAACATTTTTGCTTTGACACTATCAACAGAGTAAAAAATCAACCCACAAAATGGGAGAAAATATTTACAAATTACATATCTGATAAGAGATTAATACCTAGGACATGTAGAAAAATCTTAAAACTCAGCAACAACCACCAAAAAATCTCAATATATCCAATTCAAATATGGGCAAAGACATTTCCCAAAAAAGTTACACAAATGGCCAATAATTAGATGAAAAGATGCTCAATAGCACTAATCACTACAGAAACAGAAATCAAAACCACATCCATTAGGATGGTGATTATCAGATTGATAAAGCATCAATCTGGGATGCTGAGGTCCAAGGCTCGAAACCCTGAGGTCGCTGGTTTGAGCGTGGGCTTATCCAGCTTAAGAGTGGGTTCACCAGCTTGAGTGCAAGGTTGCCGACTTGAGCATTGGGTCATCAACATGATCCCATGGCTGCTGGGTTGAGCCCAAAGGTCACTAGCTTGAGCAAAGGGTCACTGGCTCAGTGGGAGCCCCCGGTCAATGCACATAAAAGAAGCAATCAATGAACAACTAAAGTGACACAACTACGAGTTGATGCTTCTCATCTCTCTTCCTTCCTCTCTCTTTTTCTCTTTCTCTGTCTGGCAAAAAAAGAAAAAGAAAAAAAGAAAGAAATAGCAGAAAACAATCATTAGCATGGATGTGAAAGAAATGTAAAATGTGCAGCTGCTGTGGAAAACAGTACATCAGTTTCTCAAAAACCTGAACATAAAATTGATCCAGCAATTCCACCCAAGTATATACACCAAAAAATAGAAAGCAGAAATTCGAACAGGTATTTGTACACAAAGGTTCATAGAAACATCATTTACAATAGTGAAAGGTGGAAACTACCTCAATGTTTATCAACAGATGAGTGGACAAACAAAATGTAGTATATACATACATCTTATTCAGCCTTCAAAAAGAATGAAATTCTAATATATGCTACAACAAGGGTGAATCTTGAAAACATTATGCTAAGTGAAATAAGGCAAACACAAAGGACAAATACTGTATAATTCCACTTATATGAAACACTTTGAGTAGTCAAATTTATAGAGACAGAATGTAGAACTGTGATTATCAGGGGCTGGGAAAGCAAGAAATGGCAGTTATTATTTAAAGGGTATATTACTTAAAGTTTCAATATAGAATGATGAAAAAATTCTGGAGAGAGTGATGAGGGTTCCACAATAATGTGAAGGTACTTAATGTCCCTGTAGTGTATAATTTAAAGTGAGTATCCCTGACAGGATAGGTCCATCGGTTAGAGCATCGTCCAGAAGCGCAGAGGTTGCCAGTTCAATCCCTGGTCAGTACACATACAGGAGCAGATTAATGTTACTGTATATCTCTCTCACTAAAATTCATAAATAAATGTTTAAAATAATTAAAGTGGTAATTTTTATGTTTTATATATATTTACCACACACAAAAAAAAATGAAAAAAGAACTCTACTCTGCAAAGTTTTTAACTTTAACAATACATCATGGCCCTTGCCAGAGAGCTCAGTTAGCTAGAGCATCGTGATGAAGCACAGAGGTTATTGGTTCAGGCCCTGATCGGGGCACATACAGGAACAAATCAATGTTCCTGTCTCTGTCTGTCTTTCTCTCTCCTTTCTTCTCTCTCCAAAATTAATAAAATAAACATTAAAAAAAAAAACAATACCGCATGACTATTTCCCTGGACAATAAATATAAATCTAATTCATCCTTTTCAAAAACTACACAAGATATCATAGAAAGGGCATGCTGTACTATATGTATTCCCATATTGATAAACATTTCCTATTATAAATAATGCTGCGATCAGAATCTTTAAGGTGCCTATGACGTATTAAGAGTCCCCAGGCTGGTCCAAAGGTAGTGAGTTATCTCAATTGATTGTTCACAGTTACAGACTGAACTCCTCCTTCTACTTTCCCTTCTTCTCACTACTACACTTGACTAGTCTAAAAACAGGGGGCGGGGGGGGTCTCCAAACTGTGATTACTGTGCAAAGTAAATAGTATATTTAGATCTTTCTTTAATCCATTTTTCATTTTTGTTTGTTCATGGTATGAAACAGGAGGGAAATATTCTGCAGTGTTTAGCTTATGGATTTGGCTGCACTAACAACAATCTCAAATAGCTGTGACTTATACAGCATATAATTTTATGGGAATTCCAACACTGGTGTGGAAACTACTACATGAGATCATCCAAGAACCCAGCCTCTTTCTATCCTCTTACTCCGCCATTCATTTTCACGGTCCAGGATGGCTCACTGCCGTGTCCACATTCCATTCAGCAGCAGAAGAGAAAGAGCAAAGATGGGCACACCCACTTCCTTCCAGGACTCTTAGAAGTTGCCCATACCAGTTCCACTCATACCCTATCTTCCTGAACTTAGTCACGTAGCCCATCCTAGCTAAAAGGGAGACTGGAAAAATCACACTCATTCAGGGTGGCCAGGTGCCCAATTGGTACCATGACGGCCAAGGGGAGAATGGAAAATGAACAATTCTATGATATTTTCCAAAAGAATAATCAATTATGTCAACAATGTTTATTTGTTTATTTCTTTTTGAGAGAGACAGACAGACAGGAAGGGAGAGAAATGAGAAGCATCAACTTGCCTGACCAGGCGGTGGCGCAGTGGATAGAGCGTCGGACTGGGATGCGGAAGACCCAGGTTCGAGCCCCTGAGCTCGCCAGCTTGAGTGGGGGGCCCATCTGGCTTGAGCAAAAGCTCGCCAGCTTGGATCCAAGGTCGCTGGCTCCAGCAAGGGTTGCTCAGTCGGTCAAGGCACATGTGAGAAAGCAATCAATGAACAACTAAGGTGTTGTATGTCGTAATGGCAATGAAAAACTAATGATTGATGCTTCTCACCTCTCTCCGTTCCTGTCTGTCTGTCCCTATCTATCCCTCTCGCTGACTCTCTCTCTTTCCCTGTAAAAAAAAAAAAAAAAAAAGAAGCATCAACTTATAGTTGTGTCACTTTAGTTGTTCATTGATTGCTTCTCATATGTGCCTTGACCAGGGGGCTCAAGCTGAGTCAGTGACCCCTTGTTCAAGCCAGAAACATTGGGCTTCAAGCCAACAACCTTTGGGCTCAAGCCAGCAGTCATGTCAATGATCTCATGTTTCAGCTAGATGAGCCCAAACTCTAGCTGGTCACCTCAGGGTTTTGAACCTGAGACTTCAGCATTCCAGATCAACTCTCTATCCACTGCACCAGCACCAGTCAGACATGTCAGCAATATTTATAAAATAAACCATTTTCCATTAAATTAAAATGCCATCCTTGTATTTATTAAAGCCCACTGTTGGTCAAATAAGTTTGTGAATATGATATATGTGTTTGCTCGCTTATAGTTTGTATAGGGTGTGGGGGACAGGCTGTAAGCAGGACGGTCGTTATAGCCCAAGGATTAGTTTTAAGACTAAGCCTTTCTCCACCCTTTTTGATGTAGGGTGGTGCACTCTCATGAGAAATCCCATTATGCCTCAGATGAGTGACTTTGTATCAGAGACTTTCTTGTTTGTAGATTGGATTAAGGGTTTGGATTTCTACAGTATAAAGTGGGGCAGACTGGGAGCTTGCTCTCTCGGTTCCTGCTATCACCATTGCAGGGGCCTCCCTGATCCCTTGCCCTCCATTGGAAAAGCAGGTTTTCTGCTTTTTCCTTGTCTTCTCTTGTGGTTTGCCTGTCTTGGTGAGAAACCAATAAACAGAATGACCTACCATCCTCCGACTCTGCCATTTCTTCACCACCTGCCTGAATCCAATGGGAACCTGCATGTGAATGGCCACGATGGCGGCTCCTGGCCATATACCCACAAACAACTGGATCTGTTTCTAGAAGTTAATCTGATATATTAAAATAGATTTAGCCCTACTGCTGGTGGTGCAGTAGATAGAGCGTAGACCTGGGATGCTGCAGTCTCAGGTTTGAAACCCCCAAGTTGCCAGCTTGAGCCAGGACTCATTCCACTTGAGTGCAGGGTTGCTGGCGTGAGCATAGGCTTATTCAAATGATTCCATTGTCGCTGGCTTGAGCCCAAAGATCGCTCAGTTGAATCCCAAGGTCATTGGCTTGAGCAACGGGTCACTGGCTCAGCTTGAGTCCCCTGTGATGGCACATATGAGAAGCAATCAATGAACAACTAAAGTGTCATGTTGGTCAAATAAGTTTGTAAATATGATATATATATGTTTGCTCGCTTATAGTTTGCATTGGGTGTGGGAGACAGGCTATAAGCAGTTAGGGTCATTATAGCCTAAGGCTTAGTTTTAAGATTAAGCCTTTCCCACCCTTTTAATACTAAGATCTTTTCAAACCTAAGCTTTTCCCACACTCTTGACTGTTGCATGATAGGGGTGGTGCACTCTCATGAGGAATCCCATTATGCCTCAGATAAGCGACTTTGTATCAGAGACTTCCTTGTTTGTATATTGGATTAAAGGTTTTGATTTCTACACTATAAAATGGGGCAAAGCAGCCCATGCTGGAGGAGAGCAGACAAAGGCCACGTGGAGGAGAGGAGAAGCAGCCAAGATGGCGGAGTGCTGAGGGAGAAGCCAGTTTGTGCAGTTTGTGCAGAGAGAAGGAGATGGGGAACAGAGGTGAATAAGGCTGGTGAGGTAGAAACCTTTGATTCTAGGAAACTCGGATAAGTCAGTAGCTTTGAGATCCTTGAATGGAAAGGGAGTGTTTTCCCACTGTGTGTATTTCTTGCTCGCCGGGTGCAAGCTAGGATTATAGCTAATGACCCACCAGTTCTTGGCTCCATTGTTTCATTACCATCTGTCCGAATCAAATGTGAACCTGCACGGGCTAGGTGGCTATGATGGTGGCTGCGGCTACTGGCTTTATATGCCACAACTATAAGTTGATGCTTCTCATGTCTCTCTTTCTTATTTGTCTCTCTCTTTCTCACACACAAAAAAATTAAAAAGCTTTCTTATAGTTGTTATTTTATTGCAGAAATCAAAGGAGGACAAAAATTCCCAGACAACTTGGTAATGGAAGTAGGATTTATTCAGCAGGTGGAGCAGCTTGACCCCAACAGAGGCAACCAAAACACATGCTCCCCGAAGTTAGATTTCTTATGTTATATACCTTTACAGCTTTAGCTTTCATGTGACAAATGCCTGATTTCTATGACTTCTTTGTTTGCAGGCCTACATGACTTTCCTGTCTTAGGGAGAGGAAGAGGAGAGTCAGCCAGAGGGTCTGTCCTTAATAATCCTATCACTCATTCTTCTTACTGGAGCTGCAGTTCATTTCAAGGAACTGATAACCAGCAAGATCCACATCGTGGTTTGTTATTTTTCAAACATTTCTGTCTGGCCTTCTTTCCTCCCTCAAGAATACTGAGGTCACAGGCTGGAGTGTAAGACCCCAGACATTGCAGGCCCCCCTCTCCTTCGCATTCTTCTGGTTTTTCCTCCTTCTCCGCCCCCCCCCCCGCCCCTGTTGAGACCTCCAGAACATTTTATTATACTGGAGTCTCACCTTTTTTGTTTAACTCCTGGGGGATTTCCTGATAGTGTAAAACTATTCTTATTAAAGTGTTAAACCTACTAAAAGCTGAAAACTATTCCCCTAAAAGGCTATTGGGGTCCTATCCGTGCCAAACTTGCACGGGCACATGTGCTGGTCTTATCATCTTTTTGACAAGGTCCTAATGCCTGGCCTTGGTCATCTATTTGCAGGCGATAATTGATGAGATTGAATTTCTCACATATTCCTCCTTCTGCTACTAATGGATAGTCTAGTGCCAACCTGTTTTGGTAGATGATATTTCTCATCGGAGTCTGTTGATGTGCAAGGGGGGTTAGGGCTCTCCCAGTCTTGTTGGTAATGGCTTCTAAGACTGCCTCTGTAGTTGGATAATCCAGTTTAACATGTAAATGGGGGTACCATATCCCCAAGAGCCATCTTTGCCCAGGTGACAGGATTATTATAGTATTGGATTATCCTTTCTGGGGGCTACTCATTATCTTTTTAGTCTCCTATCTAGAGTTCTCTTTTCACCCATTTTTTGCCCTCTGAACAAAGCTACAACCGGCACAAACTTTCTGCAACTTACAAAACCTTCAACTTTCATAAACTTTCTTATCTATTCAGAAATAACCAACTTTCACAACTTACTTTTTCCTTCTAAAAGTACCTCTATACTTTATACTTTTTATCATTAATACCATACAATTCCTTTCCAATTAATCAGAATTCTTAATTTCCAAAAAACCTTAACCTTCAGCAACAACTAAGTTAGTAATAAGTAATCCTCTTTTAAAATATACTTCTTTTTGGAGGTGTCCTTTTTCCAAGTAGCTTATTGGACACATGACCAATATTCACAGGTTATTCTACAGGGGTAGCTATGGGCACATATATACTTTTCATTTATCTTGTAGCTGCTCTCCCAGTCAAGGGACCTACACCCCTTTTCTGCATGACTCATAGTGGTACATGCATCAAACCTTAAGATGACTTGTTCTGGCTTTTCTTTGACCCTAGTTTCCCTCCCTCCCCAGAGTTCAATTATAAGGAGCTCCACAGTGAGGTTTCTCAGGCTTTGGCTGTGCGTAGACCAGCCAGCTTCTGCTTTGTGGCTGGAGCAGGGCATGTTGTCCTTCTCAGGGTCAACTTACAGGGGTTGGTAGGATCTGTCTGCACTGTCTATGAGGGGGTCTCTATGGGAGCCTCCAGCTTCAGTCAATTGTGACAAACCTAGGCAGGTATTCCCTCTACTTTGGCAGCTGTTGGAGTGGTCAGGATCATAGTGTAGGGTCCTCTCCAGTTGGATGGAGGAGTGCTGGATTCCAATCTTTGACCTACGCCTGGTTACTTGGGGAAAAAAAGAGTAAACAGGAGCAAACAGACTGATCAGAGTCCTATTTAACACCTACTTGGATATGGTATAGGCTATTTTACCTAGAGCCCCTAGATGTCTGTGTAGTTCTGTTTCTCCTAGTTCTCGGTGGGGGGTGGGGGGAAATGGTCCCTGGCAAACTGTAATTTTGGAAGAGGCCTATTGTATAATATCTCATAAGGTGAGCACCTAGTTAGTGTTCTTGGATGGGGTACATTGAATTTTAAACAGAATTAAAGGTGAGGCTTGCACCCATTTAAGATTGGTCTCCTGACATAACTTGCTAAGCCCTAACTTTAGAGTCTTATTCATGCATTCCACCTTCCCCAAACTCTGGTCTGTATGCTGCAGGAAGCTTCTAGGTGATGCCTAAGGCTTGTGCTGTTTCTTGTACCACCTTAGCCATAAAAGCAGGGCAGTTATCAGAGCCTATCTGAAGTGGCAGTCCAAACCTTGGAATGACTTCTTTGGCCTTTCCAGTCTGGGTGGGATAGGCTTCTACCTATCCTGCTTTCTGGTGTCCTTGGCAGTGGATTACTACTATCTGTTTTGGCTTCCAGATTGCTTCCCACAGCTGAAGAATTTTTCCTGGATATTTGAGGGTTTTGTTCCCGGCTGTCAGGAGCCCTCTTTCCTTTTTTTTAATTTATTTTTTATTTGTTATTTATTCATTTTAGAGAGGAGAGAGAGAGTGAGAGAGAGAGAGAGAAAGGGGGGAAGATCAGGAAGTATCAACTCCCATATGTGCCTTGACCAGACAAGGGCAGGGTTTTGAACCGGCAACCTCAATATTCCCAGGTCAACGCTTTGTCTACTGTGCCACCACAGGTCAGGCCAACCTCTTTCCTTTTATATGGCTCCATGAACTTGCAGAATAAGAAAGGCAAAGTGAGAATCGGTAAAAAAATATTCACTTTATTCCTTTACTGAGGTCTAGGGCCCGAATCAGAGCAATCAGTTCTGCCCGCTGAGCAGAAGTTCTTTGGGGCAGAGGCCACGCCTACACAGTCTCTGTTAATGTCATTACTGCATACCCTGCTTGCCTTTCCCCTGGTGAGTTGACAGAGCTGCTTCTATCTAAATACAGCTCCCAATCTGGGTCTCTTATGGGTTGATCTTACAGGCCTGGCCAGCTGGCAGTTTTGCTGCTGCTCTCCCTCCTCTACTGGGAGCAGTGTTGCTGGGTTTAAAGTGGTACCCACCTCTTTTGCCAGCCTTGGGTTTTCACAGAGTAAGCTCTGGTAATTGATGAAACTGGCATCTGTGAGCCAATGATGCCCTCCTGTACTCATCAGAGCTACCATTATACGAGGCACCCGCATCTCCAAGCTCTGTCCCAAAGTCAACCTGTCTGCCTCCTGTGCCAACATCGCTGCAGCTGCCAAGGCCCCCAAGCATGGCTGCCAGCCCCCAGCAACTCCGTCCAACTGTCTGGAGAGGCAGTCCACCAGTTCAGACTATGACACTAAGTCTTAGAGTGGCAGAATCCGATAAATGCATAAAACTTCAACCTTTATTATCAGAGGTTCAACTCCTCTCTCTAACAAAGATGTTCTTAATTAATCTTCTACTAATAATCATACCCATTTTGCTGGCTGTAGCATTTCTAACCCTACTAGAACGCAAAGTGTTAGAATACATACAACCACAAAAAGGCCCTAATGTTGTTGGCCCCTATGGCCTACTGCAACTAATTGCAGATGCAGTAAAACTATTCATTAAAGAACCCCTCCAACCTCTTACATCGTCCATCTCAATATTTATTATTGACCCTATTCTGACCCTAACACTAGCTCTAACCATATGAATCCCTCTACCCATGTCCCACCCCCTTATCAACATGAACCTAGGAATGCTATTTATACTAGCCATGTCTAGCTTGGCCATATATGCCATTTTATGATCAGGATGGGCCTCAAATTCAACATACGCATTAATTGGGGGCATTACGAGCTGTAGCACAAACCATCTCCTACGAAGGAACCCTGGCCATTACTCTCCTATCTGTCCTACTAATGAATGGCTCCTTTACATTATCTACCCTAATTACAGCCCAAGAATACCTATGACTAATCATCCCCGCATGACCCCTAGTCATAATATGATGCATTTCAACCCTAGCCGAGACTAATCGTGTACCTTTCGACTTAGCAGAGGGAGAATCAGAGCTAGTGTCTGGCCTCAACGTTGAATACAGGAGGTTAATTTGCACTATTCTTCCTAGCAGAATATGCCAACATTATCATGATAAACATTCTTACCACAACCCTTTTTCTAGAGGGATACCACAGCCCGCTAATACCAGAACTTTATACAATTAATTTCACCCTTAAAAACCCTACTTCTAACCATCGCATTTCTATAAGTATGTGCATCATACCTCCGCTTCCAATATGACCAGCTCATACACCTTCTATGAAAAAATTTCCTACCTCGAACACTAGCCCTCTGCATATGACATGTTGCCATGCCTGTCCTCATAGCCGGCATGGGTTTTCATAAGAAATATGCCTGATAAAAAAGATACTTTGATAGAGTAAATAATAGGGGTGCAAGCCCCCTTATTTCTATGTCTAGAACTATAGGACTTAAACCTACCCCTAAGATTTCAAAAATCTTTGTGCTACCACACTTCACCTAAGAAAGGTCAGCTAAATAAGTATCGGGCCCATACCCCGAAAATGTTGGTTTATATCCTCCCCATACTAATAAATCCCCTTATCTTTACCACAATTGTATTAACAGTTATATTAGGCACAACAATTATAAAATAAGCTCCCACTGACTAATGATTTGAATAGGCTTTGAAATGAACATTCTGGCTATTATTCTGGTATTAATAAAACAATATACTCCTTGATCAATAGAAGCCACCACTAAATATTTCCTAACACAAGCCACTGCCTCAATGCTCCTTATACTGGCTATTATTATCAACTTATTATACTCAGGCCAATGAACATTCACAAAACTAATAAACCCAACAGCATCAATCATCATGACCTTAGCCTTAGCCATAAAAATAGGTCTATCCCCCTTTCACTTCTGAGTCCCAGAAGTTACACAAGGCGTCTCCCTTTCATCAGGCCTAATTTTACTTACATGACAAAAACTCACACTACTGTCAGTCCTTTATGTAATCAACCCTGTTATTTACCTAGACCTAATTCTACTCATATCCCACTATCTATTGCCGTTGGGGGGCTGAGGAGGACTCAACCAAACACAACTGAGCAAAATTCTAGCATACTCCTCAACTGCCCACACAGGATAAATAACTTCGATTTTAACCTTTAATCCAGGGATTGGGAACCTATGGCTCGCAAGCCAGATGTGGCTCTTTTGATGGCTGCATCTGGCTCGCAGACAAATCTTTAATAAAATAAAATAATAACGTTAAAAATATAAAACATTCTCATGTATTACAATCCATTCATTTCCTACCGCTCATGTTCATGGTTGTGGGTGGCTGGAGCCAATCACAGCTGTCCTTTGAGACAACACCAAATTTTTATTGGATAATGCATAATGTACACGGGTTGTAGTATGGCTCTCATGGAATTACATTTTAAAATATGTGGCGTTCATGGCTCTCTCAGCCAAAAAGGTTCCCGACCCCTGCTCTAATCCAATCATGACTTTACTCAACCTTCTCCTGTATATATTAATAACAACCACAACATTTTTGCTATTTATAGCAGCCTCTGCAACAACAACACTATAGCCCTAATCACCACAAGCACCCTAACCATCATACTCTCATTAGGAGGGTTACCCCCTCTGGCCGGCTTTCTACAGAAATGAATAATTATTCAAGAGTTGACAGAAAATAACAATATCACCCTAGCAGCACTAATAGACATTACCACTTTTTTAAACATACGCCACATCACTAACAATATTCCCAACAATGAACAATATAAAAATCAAATGTCAATAGTAAAAAACAAATAAGCTGCCTCCCAACACTAATTACTCTATCAACAATAACTCTCCCACTCGCCCCAGCAATAATTCTACTCAACTAGAAGTTTAGGAGACCGAGAGCCTTCGAAGCTCTAAACAAATAGCACATATATTTAACTTCTGTAATAAAACCTAAGGGCTTCAAGACTCTCTTACATCAACTGAATGCAAATCAACTGCTTTTATTAAGCTAAACCCTTACTAGATTGGTGGGCTTCCAACACACGAAATTTTAGTTAACAGCTAAATACCCTGACAAATTGGCTTCAATCTACTTCTCCCACCATGTAGGGAAAAAAAGGTGGGAAAAGCCCAGGCAGGATTGAAGCTGCTTCTTTGAATTTGCAATTCAATGTGTAATACACCACAGGGCTTGGTAGAAAGAGGACTCATGCCTCTGTCTTTAGATTTACAGTCTTATGCCTACTCAGCCATTCTACCCATGTTCCTAACTCTGTTGACTCTAGTCAGCAAACCACAAAGATATTGTCACACTGTACCTTTTATTTGGTGCTTGAGCGGGAATGGTGGGCACAGCCTTTAGCCTCCTAATTCGCGCAGAACTTGGTCAGCCAGGAGCCCTACTAGGCGACAACCAAATTTACAACGTAGTAGTTACCGCCTATGCGTTCGTAATAATTTTCTTTATGATAATGCCTATTATAATCGGCGTTGGAAACCGACTTGTACCCCTAATAATTGGTGCCCCAGATATAGCATTCCCACAGATAAATAACAATGGGGAACAATTTCTTTTTTCCTGTTGCATGAGGTTTTAGAACTGTTTCTATATATTTCTGCATCGCTGATTCCAAATCTAAAATCCTTTTTTAGGTGCATGCTCCAGTTTTTATGCAATCTTAATTTCTTTTTGTTACAGTTAATGGCATGTATTGTTTTTTAATTGGAGTTAAAGGTCAATGACTCTTGGATTGAACATAACCACAAGGCAATTAATATTTTACAAACACCACTTTTATATAATTGTAGTTGTTTTTAAATGTAAAAAATTATTATCTGATAAAAACACTGTCTTATTTTGTTTTAAGATTGAATCATGGTTTCTTCAAGTAGGTGTAAATGTAAGAATAGTCAGGACTATTCCTGACACCTTCTGTTACATATGTGGCTGTTACACACTTCAACGTCAAAGGTGCAATATTTCATCATTTGTGACATGTGCATATATTGCCTATTTTCAAGTTCCCCTTGGCGATCAAGACAAGAATTGGGCTTCTCATATTGTGTGTCCTAATTGTGAGAAAATGCTTCATGACTGGACAAAAGGAAAACTCAAAGGAATGCCTTTTGGTATTCCCACGGTTTGGCGTGAACCTAAGGACCACAGCATTGACTGTTATTTCTGTCCGATCCATACAAAGGGCATCAGCAAGAAAAAACAGCATATGATTGCATATTCTAATATTCCTTCAGCAATACGACCTATCCCACTCATTCCCGGTTCCAGTTTTCAATGGTTTTATTTCTTCTAAGGATGAAGAAAGTGAACATGGTGATCAAGTGTATTTTGATAAGATGCATGAGAAAATGGCTGTAGAATCTGAAGGGTCTTCTTCTGATGCCAAGCAGTCATTAACCCCGCAGCAGTTTAGCCAACCCGAATTGAATGACTTAGTAAGAGATTTGGGCCTAGCAAAGAAAGCAGCTGAGTTATTAGCCTCCGGGCTTCAAGAAAAGAATGGACTTCACCAGTCAGCTAAAGTATCCCATTTCAGGAAGCATGAACAAATTTTTGTGGACTTTTTTTCTGAAGACAAACACTTCGTTTACTGTCATGATATCAGTAGTCTTCTCAGCCACCTAGTTGTTACCACTTACAGTCCAACAGAATGGTGGCTATTTCTTGACACTCTAAACTGAGTCTGTAATGTGTTCACCTACACAACAGTAATGTTTATGCAGCGGTTCCAATTGGTTATTCAACTCATCTGCGAGAAGATTATAATGACATAAAAATTGCCCTCGACTTTCTGAAGTATGAGGAGCATAACTGGATCATTTGTGTGAATCCTAAAATGGTAAATTTCCTGCTAGGACAGCAGAGAGGTTTCACAAAGTATCCTTGCTTTCTGTGTTTGTGGGACAGCTGAGCTCAGGAGAAACACTAGACACAGAAGGAGTGGCCAAAACATGAAGCTCTGAAAGTAGGGATGCAAAATATTGTGGATGAACCTGTAGTTAATCGAGGCAGGATCATTTTTCCCCCACTTCACATCAAACTTGGCTTAATGAAGCAGTTTGTTCAGGCTGTGAATAGAGAAAGTGAATGCTCTCAACATATTATTTCTGCTTTTCCTGCCTTGGCTTTCGAGAAGATAAAAGCAGGTGTATTCGATGGACCTCCAATTCGAAACCTCCTACATGATGAATAATTTTCCAGGAAAATGAATAAGGAGGACAAAGCAGCATGGCAGTCTTTTGTGGCAGTTACAAAGAACTTCCTTGGCAACAAAAAAAAGCAGAAAACTATAAACTTCTGGTTCAAAGGATGCTGTTGGCTTTCTGCAACATTGGATGTAACATGAGCGTTAAGATTCACTTCCTGAACAGTCACTTTGATAAGTTTCCCGAAAATCTTGGAGCTGTTAGTGATGAGCAGACTACTGCTGAAGCATCAAACGAGATTGTCCTCAACAAGTACACAAACAGAAGAGCTACAAACACAAATTTTTGCCTAAATAGAATTTAAATAAGTTTTGTGCAAATTTTATGATTAATATAAGTGTTTTAATATGTTCTATTTTGAAACTATAGACAAATTCTGATAAAATCATATCTTTTAGTGTATTAGTGTATTTACTGCATTATATAAATTATTATATTTTCGCAAAGATGATGCCCAAGAAGACATTCTACTTCATTATGTTAAACTAAATGTTGAAAATTTACAATAAGATAAAAACCTAAAATCTTGAATTGCAAATAAAAACTGTAGCTTACAGAGAAAAACTAATGTCAGATTTGAGATCAGCACACTCGAATTAGGTAAGAACAAGTGTTTTTGTGGATGCAACCAAGATTTTGTTCCCCAGTGTTATAATCGGCACCCCAGACATAGCATTCCCACAGATAAATAATACAAGCTTCTGACTACTGCCCTCTTCATTCCTACTCTTACTGGCCTCCTCCATAGTTGAAGCCGGTGCAGGTATTGGATAAACAGTATACTCCCCACTAGCCGGCAACCTAGCCCACGCTGGTGCCTCAGTTGACCTGGTTATCTTTTCACTACACCTAGCAGGTGTGTCTTCTATTCTAGGAGCAATTAACTTTATTACCACTATTTTCAATATAAAACCCCCTGTCCTATCCCAGTACCAAACACCTCTCTTTGTCCGATCCGTCTTCATTACCGCAGTCTTGCTCCTTTTATCACTCCCTATCCTAGCCGCCGGAATCGCCATGTTACTAACAGTTCGAAACTTAAACACAACCTTTTTTGACCCTGCTGGAGGGGCTGATTCCATCCTACATCAACACTTATTTTGATTCTTTGGTCACCCTGAGGTATATACATCCTTATTCTTCCCAGGTTCGGAATTATTTCTCACATTGTCACATACTACTCAGGGAAAAAAAGAACCGTTTGGTTATATAGGAATAGTTTGAGCCATGATGTTAATTGGGTTCTTGGGGTTTATTGTATGAGCTCATCATATATTCACCGTAGGTATGGACGTTGACACATGGGCCTATTTTACATCTGCTACTATAATTATCGCTATTCCCACTGGTGTTAAAATATTTAGTTGATTAGCAACCCTTCACGGGAGTAATATTAAATGGTCACCTGCCATATTATGAGCTCTCGAATTTATTTTCCTTTTTACTGTAGGGGGGTTAACAGGCATTGTATTAGCCAACTCATCTCTAGATACAGTTCTCCATGACACTAACTACGTAGTAGTCCACTTCCACTATGTCCTCTCTACATGGACAGTATTTGCCATTATAGGCAGATTTGTCCATTGATTCCCCTTGTTCTCCGGCTATACCCTACACCCTGCCTGAACCAAGGCCCACTTCCTAGTTATGTTTGTAGGGGTAAACATAAGTTTTTTCCCTCAACACTTTCTAGGTCTGTCCGGAATACCACGACAATATTCTGATTACCCAGATGCTTATACAACCTGGAACACCGTTTCATCCATAGGCTTTCTTTATCTCATTGACAGCAGTAATACTAATAGTTTTCATCATATGAGAAGCATTCGCCTCTAAGCGAGAGGTCTCATTAGTGGAACTAACAACTACAAACTTCGAATGACTTCATAGCTGCCCTCTTCCTTATCACACATTCGAGGAATCCACATATAACAATGTGAAGTAATTGAGAAAGGAAGGATTTAAGCCCCCTTAAATTGGTTTCAAGCCAACACCATAACCACTATGTCTTTCTCTATAACAGAGGTATTAGAAAAATTTAAATAACTTTGTCAAAGTTAAGTTATAGGTGAAAACCCTATATACCTCTATGCATATCCATTCCAAACAGGCTTCCAAGACGCAACTTCTCCCATCATAGAAGAGCTGCTACACTTTCATGACCATAGTTCAATAATTGTTTTTCTGATTAGCTCCCTAGTCCTCTATATCATTTCAATCATGTTAACTACAAAACTAACCCACACAAGTACAATAGACGCTCAAGAAGTAGAAACTATTTGAACAATCTTACCAGCTATTATCCTAATCATAATTACACTTCCATCCCTACAAATCCTTTACATCAGGGGTCCCCAAACTTCTTACACAGGGAGCCAGTTCACTGTCCCTCAGACCGTTGGAGGGCCGGACTATAAAAAAACTGACCAGGTGGTGGTGCAGTGGATAGAGCGTGGGACTGGGATGCGGAAGACCCAGGTTCGAGATCCCGAGCTCGTCAGCTTGAGTGCGGGCCCATCTGGCTTGAGCAAAAGCTCCTCAGCTTGGACCCAAGGTCGCTGGCTTCAGCAAAGGGTGGCTCAGTCTGCTGAAGGCCTGCGGTCAAGGCACATGTGAGAAAGCAATCAATGAATAACTAAGGTGTCGCAACGGCAACGAAAAACTAATGATTGATGCTTCTCATCTCTCTCCATTCCTGTCTGTCTGTCCCTGTCTATCCCTCTCTCTGACTCTCTCTCTGTCCCTGTAAAAAAAAAACAAAAAACTATGAACAAATCTCTATGCACACTGCACATATCTCATTTTAAAGTAAAAAAACAAAACAGGAACAAATACAATATTTAAAATAAAGAACAAGTAAATTTAAATCAACAAACTGACCAGTATTTCAATGAGAACTTTGGGTGCAGATGCATCTTGTGCTCCTCTCACTGACCACCAATGAAAGAGGTGCCCCTTCCGGAAGTGCGGCCGAGGCCAGATAAATGGCCTCAGGGGGGCGCATGCGGCCCTCTGGCCAGGCCGTAGTTTGGGGACCCCTGCTTTACATAATAGATGAAATCAACAACCCCTCTATCACTGTTAAAACTATGGGCTACCAATGATATTGAAGCTACGAATATACAGATTATGAGGATTTAAATTTTGACTCCTATATAGTTTCTACATCAGAATTAGCGTCAGGTCAAATCCGCCTGCTAGAAGTCAACAATCGAGTAGCCCTGCCTATAGAACTCACTATTCGTATATTAATTCCATCAGAGAATGTCCTACACTCCTGAGCTGTACCATCCCTAGGTTTAAAAAGATGCTATCCCGGGCGCCTAAATCAAACAACCTTATTTACACGGCCCGGCTTATACGATGGACAATGCTCTGAAATTTGTGGGTCTAGTCATAGCTTCATGCCAATCGTACTTAAAATAGTCCCATTAAAACACTTTGAAAGATGATCATCATCCATATATACTATAACCTCATTAAGAAGCTAATGTAGGCCTGACCTGTGGTGGTGCACTGGATCAAGCGTCGACCTGGAACGCTGAGGTGGCCGGTTCAAAACCCTGGGCTTACCCAGTCAAGGCACATATGGGAGTTGATGCTTCCTGCTCCTCCCACCTTCTCTCTCTCTCTCTATCTCTTTCTGTCTCTCTTCTCTAAAATGAATAAATAAAAATAATTTAAAAAAAGAAGTAGAAGCTAATGTAGCGTTAACCTTTTAAGTTAAAGATTGAAAGCTCCACCCTCTCCTTAGTGACATGCCCCAACTAGATACTTCAACATGCTTTGTTATAATCCTATCAATAATTATTACACTATTAATCATTATGCAATTAAAAGTCTCTAAACATTCCTACTACTCAAACCCTGAACCCACTGTAGCCAAATCACTAAAACACCCAACCCCTTGAGAAGCAAAATGAACAAAAATTTATTCGCCTCTTTCATTACCCCTACAATAATAGGACTACCTATCGTTATCTTAATTATCATATTCCCAACTATTTTATTTCCCTCCCCCAGCCAACTGATGGCAAATCAACTAGTTGTAATACAACGATGGCTTCTCCACCTGACGTCAAAACAAATAATAACAATCCACAGCCAAAAGGGACAGACCTGAGCTCTTATATTAATATCACTAATCCTATTTATTGGATCCACAAATCTCCTTGGCCTCTTACCACACTCCTTTACATCCACTACCCAACTATCGATAAACCTTGGAATGGCTATTCCACTGTGAGCAGTTTCAGTAATTCTTGGCTTTCAACTCGAAACTAAAGCATCCCTCACACATTTTATCCCACAAGGCACCCCCATTCCCCTTATCCTTATATTAGTAATCATTAAAATAATTAGCCTATTTATTCAATCCATAGCCCTTGCTGTCCGAATGACAGCAAACATTTCCGCTGGGCATCTTATAATTCACCTTATCGGCAGAGCAACTCTTGCACTAATAAGCATTAGCACTGCAACAGCATTAATTACATTTATTATTCTTATCCTACTAACAATCCTAGAATTCACTGTGGCTCTCATCCAAGCCTACGTGTTTACACTTTTAGTGAGCTTTTACATACATGATAATGCCTAATGACCCACCAAACCCATGCATACCACATAGTAAACCCTAGCCCCTGACCCTTCACAGGCATCCTTTCCACATCACTATTAACATCTGGACTGATCATGTGATTCCACTTTAACTCAACTTTCCTTTTACTACTAGGCCTAACAACTAACATTCTAACAATGTTTCAATGGTGACGTGATGTCATCCAAGAGGGCACCTTTCAAGGCCACACACCATAGTACAAAAAGGGCTTCGCTACGGAATAATCCTCTTTATTATTTCAGAAGTATTCTTTGCAGGATTTTTCTGAGCCTTCTACCACTCAAGCCTGGCCCCTACCCCTGAGTTGGGCGGATATTGACCTCCTGCAGGCATTACCTTCCTGAACCCCTTAGATGTCCCTCTGTTAAATACATCAGTCCTACTGGCCTCTGGCATATCAATCACCTGAGCCCACCATAGCCTAATAGAAGGTGATCGCAAACACATAATTCAGGGCCTTTTCATTACAATCTGCCTAAGCCTATATTTTACACTACTTCAAGCCTCTGAATATTACAAGACCTCCTTCACTATTTCTGATGGAGTTTATGGCTCTACATTCTTCATGGATTTCACGGACTACACGTAATCCTCGCCTCCACTTTCCTAATCCTATGCTTATTACAACAATTAAAATTCCACTTTACAGCAACCCACCACTTCGGGTTTGAGGCCCCGGCTTGATACTGACATTTTGTTGACGTAGTTTGACTTTTCCTGTACATCTCTATTTACTGATGAGTTTCTTATTCTTTTAGTATTAATTAGTACATCTGACTTCCAATCAGTTAGATTCAGTACAAGCCCATAAAAGAATAATTAACACACTAAACTCTATCTTCATTAATACCGTACTGGAGACTCTACTAGTAATTATTGCATTCTGACTCCCTAAACCAACACATATGCAGAAAAGTCCAGCCCCTATGCGTGCAGATTTGACCCAATGGGGTCAGCGCGTCTTCCTTTCTCCATAAAATTTTTCCTAGTAGCCATCACTTTCCTACTATTCGACCTAGAGATCACCCTACTTCTACCCCTCCCCTGAGCAACTCAAACCAATAATCTCCCCACTATACTCACAATATCGTTATTTCTCATCTCCCTATTGGCCATTAGCCTCGCCTACAAATGACTGCAAGAAGGGTTAGAATGAGTTGAATAATGATAGTTAAAGAAAAATAAGTGATTTTGACTCACTAGACTATGGCCCCACCCATAACTATTAAATGTTTTTGACCTATATAAACACAATGCTAGCCTTTACAGCTTCTCTAATTGGCCTACTAATATACCGCTCCCATATAATATCCTCATTACTATGCTTGGAAGGCATAATACTATCATTATTTGTAATAACTGCTATAACAATTCTAAACTCCCACTTAACTCTTGCCAGCATACTTCCTATCATCCTCCTAGTCTTCGCCTCCTGTGAGGCAGCCCTGGGGTTATCCCTATTAGTCATAGTGTCCAACACTTATGGTGTTGGCCATGTACAAAACCTAAATCTATTACAATGCTAAACATCATTATACCAACAATCATACTTGTCCCTCTCACATAGATATCTAAGACTAATGTGATGTGAATTAACAGAACAAGACACAGCTCCATGATTAGTTTATTATGCCTACCCCTAATCAATCAATTCAGTGACAACACTCTAAACCTATCACTAATAGTCTTCTTCGACTCCCTATCAATACCCCACTGCTGTCTTGTTCATCTTCAAGATGTACAGCACAAAATGTTTCGCTAGGTTAGGAAGACCTAGTGCTGGGGTAACTTGTGATTCCTTCTTATAAGTCTGAAAAGCACAGTCCTGTTCCAGCCCCCAGTCCATGGGCTCTTTTTCTCCGCCACTTGTGACTTCATAGAGGGGTTTGGTCAAAATTGGGGATCCACAGATGACAGAATGCAACTGCACCCAGGAACTCTTAACCTCCTCTCCCCTTGTTGGAGAATAAATCCCAAGTATTTTACTTGCCTTTGGCAGATCTGGGCCTTCTTCTCCGAGACCTTGTACCCATTCTTCTTGAGATGGTGTAGAAGTTTGTCCATTCCTTGAGTACATCCTTGGAGAGTCTCGTGACCCAGCAACAGGTCATCCATGTACTGGAGGAGGACACATCCAATGTCCTGTGCAGGGAACTGCTGGAGGTCTCAAGCAAGGGCCTCCTCAAAGATGGTAGGGGAGGTCTTGAACCCTTGTAGGAGCCTAGTCCTGGTGTACTGTCCCTTTGTTCCTGTAGCCAGGTCCTCCCTTTGAAAGACAAACAGCTCTCAGCTTCCAGGAGCCAGTCTTGTACTAAAAAAGCATCTTTCAAGTTCAAGCAAGTGAACCAGGAGACTCAGGCAGAGAGATTAAGGTTTTGGTACTGTCAGGTACAGATTCACTGCTGCCTCATTTATTACTCTCAAGTCCTGTACTGGCTGATAATCATTAGTTTCCAGTTTTCTGACAGGAAGCAAAGGAGTATTCCAGGATGACTGGCACAGGATAATAATGCCATGCTCCTTGAGTCTCTGTAAATACACCTGGATTCCTTCCAAGGCTTCCCTAGGAATCAGGTGCTGTCTTTGGCTAACAGGCAGTGCTCCAGGCTTTAATTCTATTCATATTGGCACTTGATTTATTGCCAGCCCAGGGGGGATTATCTTCTGCTTATACCCCCATTTGGGGGTTAGCCTCTAACTGGGGGGCATCCCAGGCTCGGTAGCAAAAATTCTCTATTCCTCCTCTCTGGGGACGGTTATAGTTAAAACAAGCCTAGACTTAGGCACCTGCAAGTCCAGCTGGCCATCGTCAGCAAAAGAAATAGTAGCCCTCAGTTTGCTTAGCAGATCATGCTCCAGCAGGAGCACAGGACAGTCAGGCATGTACAAAACTGATGCAGGCCTACCTGTGGTGTCGCAGTGGATAAAGCGTCGACCTGGGAACACTGAGGTCGCCAGTTCAAAACCCTGTACTGGTCTTGTCAAGGCACACATGGGAGTTGATGCTTCCAGCTCCTCCCCCCTTTCTCTCTGTCTCTGTCTCTCTCTCTCTCTCTCTCTCTCTCTCTCTCTCTCTCTCTCTCTCTGTGTCTCCTCTCTAAAATAAATAAAATAAAAAGAAATTTAAAAAAAAACTGATGCATAACCTCATATTGTACATTTACGGGGCAGGCAGGATGCCATTTTCCTACTGGCCAAGTCACCACCGAGTGTTCAGCCCCTGTATCAGTCAGGAAGTCTATCTGTTGGCCGCCTACTATCATATGGACCATACACTCACCAGGGGCCCCTGAGTTCCGTCGCCCTCAGTTCAGGAGGGATTGCCCAGCTACATTGAACAGTGTGCCTTCCCCTTTGAAGGCGGCTGGCAAGCACACCTCCTCCTTGTGCCACCTGGGACATTTTTCCAGTGATCGGTTTCCTGGCAGATGGCACACTGATCATGCTGCAAGGGGCCCTACCTGACTGCCCATTCTTTCCCTTGTATATCTTCTTTTCATTTTCAAATGGGGGAGGCTTTCCTTTGCCCTTGTACTGAAGGGCGGCAGCTATGAGCTGTCTTTTTCTTTACTCGGAACTTATCTTCCTGCCTGTCTGCAACCTCATCGTTGACATAAATCTTGTCAGCTACTTCACTGTGTTTCTCACTCCTCTTAAAGGCATCTGCACTTTATTCACTGTCTGAGCACAACCTCCCAGCTAGGGGAGGGAAGCCTGCATCTGTTTTAGCAGGGCAGTGAGAGGCACCTCCCTCCCAGGCAAGCTTATGCTGGGACTTGATAGACCTGGCGATGACGGGCCTGAGTTAGTAGCAGTCTCTGGGGTGGACGGGGAGCCAGATGTGGAAGGGTTGCCAGTATGCATGGTGGGGGAGCCAAAGTTTCTGCTTCTTCTGGCTCTCTAGGGGTTAAAATTTCTGGCACCAGCCAGTGATGGCTCTCTGGGATTGGTAGAATGCTTTCCTGCCTTTGCCATCAATATTTGACCTCTAAACCAAGGTGGATGGTGCAAAACTAGTGTAAGCCAAGTGTCTACATAGGGAAACTGATCGGGGTGGCCTGGATCTCTAGTGACTACTTGCTACACCTTCTCTTTCCCTGCCAACACGGCTTCTTTCTAGACTCTGCATTCTTTCCTCTCTCAGTCTGCAAACATGGCTTCTTCCTCTGCCTCTTCTCCTTCTCTCTTTCTCTTTTCAAAACTTTCTGGCCAAAAACCTCTCCTCCAGCAAACATTAGCAGAACAATGGTCCCTCCCAAGCAGGGATGCAATCTGCAATTTGTAATCAATTGCCCTTCTCTGAGGGCAAGCACACATGTGGCTGCCCAGTGCCATTTTTAAGAATAAAAGTGAGCAAACTCAAACAAATTTTACAAACTCATTTGCCCAACAGTGGACTATTCTAGTTCACACAAGATCCTCAATTTCCCTGGGGACATAGTAACCCCATAATCTCCTGAGAACCCTTTCTTAAAGTTCTTGACCATCATGGCTAAAGGAGGGGGTTTCCCTAAGAACCTCATGCTTCCCACGACAGACAACAGTCACGCCACATGAAGGAATTGGGGAAGGGGAGGGAAAATTTGAAGAGGACCCATCACTCGCTTTGGCCCTGTGGGAGAGAGTTGGAACCCTCTCCCGGTGTCCATCTGGTTCACTCCACACTCATTACACTGGGGAACATTTTTGTTGCATCCACAAAAACATTTGTTCTTACCTAATTCGAGTGTGCTAATCTCAAATCTGACATTAGTTTTTCTCTGCAAGCTACAGTTTTCTTTGCAATTCAAGATTTTAGGTTTTCATCTTATTGTAAAATTTTCAACATTTAGTTTAACATAATAAAGTAGAATGTCTTCTTGGGCATCATCTTTGTGAAAATATAATGATTTATATAATGCAGAAAATATACTAATACACTAAAAGATACGACTGCATCAGAATTTGTCTAGAATTTTGAAATAGAACATATTAAAACACTTATTTTAATCATAAAATTTGCACAAAACGTATTTAAATTCTATTCAGGCAAAAATTTGCATTTGTAGCTCTTGCGTTTGTGTACTTGTTGAGGACAATCTCGTTTGAGGCTCCAGCAGTAGTCTGCCATCGTTTAGAGCTGTCAAGAAATAGCCGCCATTCTGTTGGACTGTAAGTGTTAACACCTAGTTGGCTGAGAAGACTATTGATATCATGACATTAAACAAAGTGTTTGTCTTTGGAAAAAAGTCCACAAAAATTTGTTCACGTTTCCTGAAATGGAATACTTTAGCTGACCGGTGAAGTACATTTTTTTCTTGAAGCCCGGAGGTTAATAAGTCAGCTGCTTTCTTTGATAGGCCCAAATCTCTTACTATGTCATTTAATTTGGGTTGGCTAAACTGTTTAGGGGTTAATAACTGCTTGGCATCAGAAGAAGACCCTTCATATTCTACAGCCATTTCCTCATGCATCTTATCAAAATATACTTGATCGCCATGTTCACTTTCTTCATCCTTAGAAGAAATAAAACCATTGAAAACTGGAACCGGGAGTGAGTGTCTCAGAGTGTGGGATAGGTTGTATTGCTGAAGGAATATTAGGATATGCGATCATATGCTGATTTTTCTTGCTGATGCCCTTTGTATGGATCGGACAGAAATAACAGTCACTGCTGTGGTCCTTAGATTCACGCCAAACCATGGGAATACCAAAAGGCATTCCTTTGAGTTTTCCTTTTGTCCAGTCATGAAGCATTTCCTCACAATTATGACACATGATATGAGGAGCCCAATCCTTGTCTTGATCGCCAAGGGGAACTTGAAAATAGGCAATGTATGCATGTGTCACAAATGACGAAATATTACGCCTTTGACGTTGAAGTGTGTAAGAGCCACATATATAACAGAAGGTGTCAGGACTATTCTTACATTTACACCTACTCAAAGAAGCCATGATTCAATCTTAAAATAAGACAGTGTTTTTATCAGATAATTTTTTACATTTAAAAACAACTACAATTAAGTGATGTTTGTAAAATATTAATTGCCTTGTGGTTATGTTCAATCCAAGAGTCATTGCCCTTTAACTCCAATTTAAAAACCAATGCATGCCATTTACTGTAACAAAAAGAAATTAAAATTGCATAAAAACTAGAGCATGCACCAAAAAACAGATTTCAGATTTGGAATCAGCGATGCAGAAATATATAGAAACAGTTCTAAAACCTCATGCAATAGAGAATGAAAAAAATATTGTTTCCCAGTGTTATCTTTCACACACCAGTGGAAGGTGACCGGTCACCACTCCTAACCCAGACCTATAGGGCCCATTCCCCACAACCTGTGGAGGGTGACTAGTCACCACTCCTGTGGGATCCATTCCCCACACCTGTGGAGAGTGCACAGTCACCACTCCTAACCTATGGACGGCAATCAGTGACTCTCTGGAGGGTGACCAGGCCTCCCCTCTGCCCAGTGGGGCAGGACCCTAGCATCCCTTGCCGGGTTTTACTTACCGTGGCTCTGACGCACCCTAGTTCCCTCGTTTCTTCACTGTCTGGTCCTTGCTGGGACCGGTGAAGGGATTACCCTCCCTCCGTCCTACAGAGGTGTCCACACAGGGAAATTCCTGGCATAAGCTCAACAGGCGAGTATTCAGGGCAGCTTGGGGCTCTCCAACGGGGTGCCTGAAGTCTGCCACTTGCATCTTTCCTCCTTGGTTCCTGGCCAACGCACCAATCTGTCCTTATTTTATTAATTTATAATTGTTAATATATTAGTGGTTTATCTTTTGTTTACTGGTTTAAGCTATTTGATTTATATTATTTTTACAGACCAAGTTAGTCAAACTTATTTCAATAAAACTGGCTTGTTCTGGCACTTGGCTATTGTAATTTGAGGCAGAGATCGTTTTCTTAGTTCCAATTTTTCAATGTTAAGAAGCATCTCTACTCAGCAGTAATTACAACTAAGAGGTTATACATTTGTTTCATCATCATAGCCTTAGAGGAAAAGAAAACCTTACTAAAAAGAAAGCCTGACCATAGAAGGGATCTAGTGACAAGGAACAGGATTTCCCAGGGTGACAGGCATCAAGGCTCCACCTTATCATTCATTTAAAAAACAATGAGTGTGAGCAAGTGCTAGGATGAGGCCTGATAGTTAAATAAATTCACAAGTTGATGAGAAATTAAAGAAGTGCTTTCCCAGCTCTGGCTCAGGCATATTATCCATCTGAAGTGTGTGGCTCCATTAGTCTTTTAACTGGTATCAGTGCCTCCCTGCCATTATCTCCTCCCATCAGGCTCCATTCACTCTTTCATAGAGAAGATTTGCTCAGGTTTTTGCCTTATCCTCAAAAGTGCCTTCCTTTGATTTTATAGAAAAGTAAAGCTATTTGATCAAAAGGAGCTGCACATGGGACCCCCTTCCCTTCCAGAATGCTGGTATATACCCTCTGCCTTTCTTTAAACCCTAAAGCCTGTAAGAGGTACATCTGCCACACTCCCCCCAGATTCTAATAAGTACGTCTGAGGTGGAGCCTTAGCTCTTGCATTTTCCACTTCCATATGGGTTTATGAGCCACAGGGTGGGAAGCTATTCAACTAAGTCAACCCTTAACTTACAGATGAAAGCGTTGAGACGTGATGGAACATCGTTGCATTTAGTAGAAAGCAGCTCCTTCAAGGCCAGGACTTTTTCTCTTTCACAGCTCTAACTCCAGCACCTAGAACAGTGGTTCTTAACCTGGGTTCTATCGAATCCTAGGGGTTAAATGAGTCGGTCTCAGGGGTTCGGAGAAGCCTCTGCCGCGGAGGTCAGAATAAAGTATTACCGTAATTTGTTGTGAGTTCATGCACTTTGTTGGTTTTGTTCTTTGAGCAAGGTGATGTTCATGCACGGCTCATTTTGTGCACCAGTAAAAAAACATATACCTATGTCTTGAATTTGGAAAAAAAAAATCATATTTTATTTATCACTAAAGAAGGGTTCGGTGAATGTGCATATGAAACTGGTGGGTTCGGTAGCTCAAAAAAGGTTAAGAACCACTGACCTAGAAATATGCCTACCTAGCATGTGGCAGATTTGATGAATGAATGAATGAAGCAATGAATGAACGAAGGAACAAACGAACCCATGTAGCACCAACCTTAAACTCCAAAATTGGGTTCTGGTCCAGGATATGACAGGCTTCTTTAGGACAGCCTCTGTTCTGAGTCCTTGTCGCCAGCCTGCCAGGTTCTGTATTTGTTTTGCATCTGAGGAGGTCACAGTTCATCGCAGTGTGCCCTGGGTGCCCAGCGACCGGCCCCTACCGAAGCACACACCTTAGGGAGTGTCGGGGCCAGGGAACACGTCAGATGGAGGTCAGGGGCGTGGAGGAAAGTGATGGCTTTGAGAAGGGAGGCACAGCACGCGAGCAGGTCTGGGAGGGGCGGTCAGAAGTGGTCAGGGGCGGGGAGGGGGCGGTCAGAAGCGGTCAAGGGCGGGGAGGGCCGGCTAGTGGCCCGGCCCAGGGGGGTGGGGCGCTCGCACCTGCTTGGTGCCCGCAGAACTTGGAGCACACGCTGTCAACGGTTCGCTCGGAGGTGCTCAGCACAGGTGAGATGCTCGCTGTGGGCAGGGGCCACTGCCGGGGAAGGGGCATGGACGCGGAGGTGGCACGGACGCGAGGGGGCACGGACGGGGAGGGGGCTCGGACAGGGAGGGGGCACGGACAGGGAGGGGGCTCGGATAGGGCGGGGATCGGACATGGGGTGGGGGGACTCGGACGGACGCAGAGGAGGCCCCACCCGCAGGGTCTCGACAATGTCGCCTATGCGGGAAGCGCTGGGGGGTCTCACGGTTGGGAAGCCCCACCGCGCCCGTGCCCCTCTTGTCGGGTCGCCTGCGGCCCTAGAATAAATTTGCTGCATCCCGCGCCAGCTGGGTTGCCCGCGTTGCGCGTATGAAGCCCCTGCTTTCTCCATCAAACCCGAGGATCAGAGAAAATCCGGGCGGTGATGGCTCGTGTCTAACCCAGAGCCGCTTTCGGTGGGCTCGACGTGACTGTGGGCACTGAACACACCTACTGCCCCTCCGCGGTGGCGACCATCCACAACTCACCGACCAGACACTGCCCTGAGGCCAAGGAAGCCTGGAATCTAATAAGAGGCGATGGGTTGATAAAGTCTCCCGACCCATTATTCTGCTTCCTCCAATGGGGCCATGGATAGAAGCGAATGTCAGGAGGGAAGGGTGAGATTAGAGGTGGCGGGAGAGGTTTACGTGGGACCTAAAAATAGGTTTAGGTGACCCTGTCTGGGTTTAGAGGAGCTACGACCCAGGCCTAGATGTGAGAAACATTTGTTTCAGGAAAGGAAACCTGTGGCCTCATGAAATAGATCATTTTAAAGTTTAGCCAGGCACCTCTTCCAAAAGCCACAGAAACGACCATCTTCTCCAGTCTCTTCCACCCTGTCCCTCAGTTTCTGTCGCTGCCCTCCTCTTCCCTGACCATTTGCCCCACTGCCCCACCCCTCTGGCTCGCAAAGTGACTAAGAATTTTACCTGTAATATTTTTACTTTCATTTTAATAGGTAGTATGGCTTAATCACAGTAACTGCGAGGTGGGAGACCAGTCCGCTGCAGGCTGAGCTCTTGTGACCGTTTGTAGGCTGAATAGTGACATACTCACTCTTTGTTCCTAGTGTTTCTGGAACAGATAGGGAATTGATAGGAAGGCTTTATCAAGTGTATGGTCCCTTGGTTTCACAAGGGAAGAGTGCCTGACTTAGGCAGAGTGAGGGTGATTGCTACTTGTGCATTCTTTGTTCTTGTATTTTGGGAGCCAAGTGTACAATTTCCTTTTTTAAAGAGCTTTGATTTCCTCTCACTCCTTCCAGGGAAGGTAGAAATAGTACCACCAGTTGCTTATCTCATGTGCCTTTTTCCTTATATTCTGTGGGTTCCTCCCTCACCCATCAGGTGGATGTTGGTTGTGATGGCCTATTGAATCTCACATACAGCACCAGTTACTCTATTTGGCGTTTTCCCCAATATGTCCTTGGTTGTATTTCTTGCCTAATCTCAGCAAATAGCACTTTGAGATAGTCGGAATTTGGCAAGGGCTGAGAAGAAAACAGGTGAAGAGAAAGACTTCTGCTTTCTTATCTTCCCACCACTTTGCAAGTTACCATTGGCTGAGCATAACTGGTCAAAGTACAGGTGTTACCTAGGTTGGCTATAATCAAAGGATTATCTCTTTTCCTCAAATGCATCTGCTGGTTGAAATGGACAATGGCAGTTTTACCATATGGAGAGCCACTCCCATAGCCAAAGTTCCTGTTATTGCAAAACTTTTTATAATTGGGGGTAAGAGAACTAAAGTCACTGCGGTGTCATCAACTAATGACTGTATAGGTAGCCAGAGTTCACATCTATACTTTTTCTATAGACAGGTCATAAAACAAAAACTAAATTATTCACAATATGAACAATCACAGGCCACAGGTAAGTGCTGTAATCTCACACTTTATTTGAACTTGGTTTACCATTTAACCGCCCACCCTCTCCCCCAAACCTTTACTGGGGCTAGAAACAAACAGAGATCCTTTGCATTTTAGCTGTTTTTGTTTCTCTTGTCTGTTCTCTTGCGTAAAAATCAAATGGCTCACAAGGGAGAAGGAAACTCAAAAGATCTACCAGCTTTATTTGATGAAGAATTAACCTGAAGATATCAAAGCACACTCAAGTATTTCCCTTGCAGGATTTAGATAGTATAAGCCAGTTTCAATGTTGGTAGGCGATTTCCACAAACAGCACTGTGCGGGAAGAGTCATAGCCTATTTCATAAATAAGGAAATTATACTTAGCGCTGCTGAGTATCTGGCTAGGCCTTGTCCATCTGTTAAGTGGCAGCCAGGACTTGAAGCAGAACTTACTTCTTCTATAACATCACAGTGGGTTCTTGTTTGTTTTATTGTTTGTTTGGGGTGAGGAGTTGTGATTTGTTTTTTCTCAACATTTACTTAATATATTCTTTGGCTTGGTCTCTTAGAATATTAATTTAGAGACACTCTTGTGCATTTCATGCCCATTATTGTTCAATGTAATCATAAAGATATTTCAGAGCTGAGGACAGCCTTGAAAGTGATCAAGCCCAATCCTCCTGTTTTCCAAAGAAGAAAAGTGGATCAGGAAAAACTAAGCAAGTACCTCATGTTGCTTCCCCAAATCTACTTTGCTGAGGAATTACAGCTGAAAACTAGATCTCCCGATGTTCAGACTGCTTTTTGGGGCATGTGTTATCCTTGACGATTTCCTAGAGACATGCATCACCTGGTTTAGTTTGATTGACTCTATTGCTCCAGGGGCCTGTGGACAGTAGACCATAGCCTCCCTGAATCCTGGACTCAAATATCCGCAGAGCCTTCTCCCCTTATCTACCCCATGTTCCATGAGGGAAAGAGCCTTGTTCATCTGGCCCATTGTGTTATTCCTAACAGTTCCTGCAACACAATTGTGTTCAATATTTATCAAATAATTGCTTCTGGGGTTGGAAGGATAACAGAACATTGTTGTTGGGAAAAGATCAGTTTAGTCATATCTTTAATATTCATATTAAGATAATAAATAATTATCTCATTCAATTAAAAATCTAGAAACAAATATGAAAAAATGTTACAAATGATTAATTCTAGGTATTGAATGTTATTGTTTGTAATTCTTTGTATATTAAATTCCTCAAAAGATCAAAAATCTATTAAATAAACATTTGAACAAGTGTGAGATGTCACTATAATTACATTCAGCTACAGTAACAGAAAACCCCACACCAGTGACTTAAGTAAGGAGTTTGTTTTTCTCAAATAACTAGCTATTTGGAGCTGAGGAGTCCAGGGCTGGAACAGGCTCCTTCTTTCTTCCCGCACCGTCATCCTTAGCGGGCAGCCTTCGTCTCGCTGAAAGGCGGGCGCCTCTTCTGTGCTTATCACGAGGGTAGAAGGCCTGGACCAGCTAAGTCTGCCATTTTTTATTTTCTTATAATAATAAGATCTTTCCTGAAAGCCCCACCTGGTAGACTTCTTACATCTCATTCATATAAGAACTGTCACATAGCCACTCCTAACTGTAAAGGATCCTGAGAAAATCTAGTGTTTTGTAGTCATATTAATAAGGAAGGAAAGGAGCAGGAACATTGATTGGGTAGGCAATGAGCAGAGTCTGCCCTGGTATGTTTCGTGAATCATCGACTCTTCATCTTCTACGTCGTTGTTGGGTTATTTTGTTCTTTGGTTTATTAAAAAGCAATAACTAATACGGTTGGTCTTCTAGAGGAACTTTTAAAAATTATAGTTTCTGAAACCTACCCTAAGAAGTGCTGATTACATAGGTTGGGGATGGGTCTGTAAATCTGAATAATAAACTGGCACTCTGGGTGATTGAAATGTAAGTGGTCTCCAGAGCACAGCTTGAAAAGCATCGACTAGGGCAGTGATGGGCAATCTTTTGAGCTTGGTGTGTCAAAATTCGCCAAAAAACCAAGCATAACTCGGGTGGTGTGTCACTTCGAGAAAAACAGCCTAACTGGAAGTCCCAGAACTAGACACTCTGTGCCGGAGTTCTGTTGTTTTGGCCTACAGACCTCCGGCACAGAGTGTCTACACAACAGCAAATGTTTTATCCTTGGCTACTGCACCTGGCCGTGCAGGAGCCGAGGATGAAATGTCCTTCTCAGCATGCGGCCCCATACTTCTCTGGTATGCGGCCACATATGGTCGCGTGTCATCGAAAATGACTACGTGTGTCAGTGCTGACACGCGTGTCATAGGTTCGCCGTCACGGGACAAGGGGGTGCTTTAGCAGAGGCCCCTTGTTTTATTCTCAACAGTTTCTCTACCACTCCTCTTGAGAGTATTCCTTTCTTTTTAATATTTTTTTATTGTGATCAATGTAAAGAAATGTATTGTTTTAAAGTCCTAGGTTCTAAGGCCTTTATGGGCTCTATACTGAGCTGCCCCTACAGGCAACTATTTATAGTGCTTTGGGCTATGTATTTCTCACACTTACCACTGTATCCCTAAATAACATGCTACTGGCTATTTCTTTTGCTTTTCCCAGTTCTAGATAACACCTATTGACTTCCTACCTGGGAGCAGAATTCTCTACCCCCATTATTCTGTCTCCTATTCACTTCCCTTTCTTGTAAGGTCCCAATATAGATATATCCTAATTTATTTTTTATAAAGCAATGTTTATTTAGTGTTTACATTATTATGACTATGCAAATATTATTCACAACTGTGCCTTATGATAAACCATGATTTGTACACTTCCTATCTTACAACCTTTTTTCTATTCCCTGGAATTAGTAATTTCTTCGTCTTCTTCAATTGCTTAGTTTTTGGAATACTCAGTATAAATTCTGGTTCAGACTTTGACAGGATGGCAAAATTCCTCTCAATAGAGTTAAACAGCAGGTAGCCAGTTTGATTTTTCTCCCTTGGAATCATCTGTTTTCAGCCGCCATTCTCTGGGCCTGGCTATTCTCTGAGTTCCCGCGATACTGGGAGCTCCCTCACTCGCACCCTTTTATGTGCAATGGATTCCTGTTTCTTGGATTACGTGTCTTCTCATTCCTGGGCTTTGCTGGAGCATAGCTTCTGAGAACAGGCACGTGGAGACAGAGGCAGATTTATCCTGGAACTTATAAAGCTTGTGGGCCTCAGCGAGGGCTGACAATTCTATCAAGTTGTCAGATGGGGAGGGAAAGCAGGTTGCCACCAAGAAGCACTTTTGGTAAGTTTTCTAAAGAGATTTTTAAAAGAAAAAGTCCTGAATCTCCATGGTGCCAATTTGTTGTGATTTCTTTTCTCAATCTGAATAAATATCCACTTTCACACCCAAGTTTGTATTTGATTTTTCCATTGATTTAACAAAGGGAGAGAGAAGCATCAACTCATTGTTCTGCTTAGTTGTTCCACTTGGTTGTGCACCCAGTGTTTACTTCTCATATGTGCCCTGACCAGAGGTCAAACCCGTGACCTTGGTGTGCCAGGACAATACTCTGTCCACTGTGCCACCTGGCCAGGGCCCCACTTTTGTATTTGTAATTTCATGATTTTTTTCTTAAAGAGCCCTCCCAAAATTATATAAAATTCAGGCGCCACAAGAACTGGTTGCTTTTTAAGGCCTTGCACTTTTAAGATGTCAATTTTCTTCCTTGACACTTGACTGATGGTTTGGCTGAACAGAGGACATTAACTGGAAATAATTTAGTCCCAGAATTTTGAAAGTATTGTTCCATTTTGTTCTATCTTCTTAGAGTGATGTCAAGAAGCTGATGCCATTCTGATTTCTGATCCCTTGGATTTTGTTTTAATCTTTGGAAGTTTGTAGGGTCTTTTCTTTATTCATGTTCTGATATTTCATGCTGTTGTTTTTTGTTTTTGTTGTAGTGACAGGGACAGAGAGAAACAGAGAGAGGGACAGACAGACACGGAGAGAGATGAGAAGCATCAATTCTTCGTTGCGGCACCTTAGTTGTTTATTGATTGCTTTCTCATATGTGCCTTGACGGGGGGGCTACAGCAGACTGAGTGACCCCTTGCTCAAGCCAACGACCTGCTCAAACCAGAGAAGCCCATGCTCAAACTGGCAATCTCGGGGCTTCAAATCTGGATCCTCCATGTCCCAGTCCAACACTCTATCTACTGCACCACTGCTTGGTCAGGCTCATGATGTTGTTAGTTGATGATAGAATGTTATTTTTATTTATTTATTTTTTCTGTCATTGTTCCAGGTACTTTAAAGTCCCTTTCAACTAAAAATCATATTCTGCAGTCTGGGGTGGTATTCTTCTATTACCTAATTTCCTCTGTTATGTTTTTCTGAAACTTCCATTAATTACTTAGATGGTGGATCTCTAAGTTTCTTATCTCTTCTCTTCCATTTTTAAAATTATCTCTTGTCTTTTAGTTCTAATAAATTTTCCAACCCTTCTTTCTATTAAATTTTTACATTTCTATCATTATATGTTTAATTCTCAAAGGCTTTTATTTGGTCTGGGGGCCTTCCAAAGGTTTTGTTTTATAGCATCCTGTTTTTATTTCATGGGTACAGTATCTTCTCATATTTCTCTCTGAATATTAACTGTGTTTTTCTAAATTTTTTTCTTCAGCTGCCTACAGTGTCTGTTTATTTTCAAAGTCTCTTTTTTATTAATTTTAGGTTTTGCCTCTTATGTTGAGAGCTTTATTCAAATGTCCCTGTTTAAGAACGGTATACTAAGAAAGAAAGGATGGTGCACTAAAATGGGGGGCTGTTTGTTTTTAGAGCAGCAAGCTTTGTTGCAGGGTGATCAGGCAAAGCCAGGTTTCTTGGTGGCTTATCATTATGTCTCTAACAGCTTCCTAGTATAATCAGTTTCTCATTAGAAAGGCCCCTCTCTAGCCATTTATTCCTGTCTGAGAAAAGGCCAGTAATAACTTAGATTTATTTGTTGTAATTTGTTTTAAGGCAAGTGAGTAGTAGTCTAGGATTCCAAATCAGAACTTTGTTCTTGACTCTACCCACTTTGAAGTACCTGGTACTTATGCGCCCTTCTGCGCTCTGTCAGCAGTGTGGACACCAGCAGAAGCCATTCTTGAGAGCTGAGTTCTTTTCTACTAACAAATCAAAGGAGAGATTCTAGGGGAATAAAAGTCCTGTGAACACACATACACATAACTGTTTTGCAATAACCATTTTCAAAATATTCATTACCCACCTGTAATGAAATACCTATTAATCCAGAATAAATAGGGCCTTTGAAGAAGCTCCGTATCACGCCAGCATTTGTCTAGGGGATATTGGAAGATATACTTAAGATCGGAAAGAATATGTCACGTAGTATCTTTCTTTAAGAGGCTTTATTGGGAAAATATTTTACTTATACCATTAGAGAATTTCTTGGTTATAGACTTTGGGAGAGAATTTCTGTCCTTGAAGGTCACTCTCCAAATCCATACCACTTTTCCTTTGTGCAGCCTGACATGTGATCATCAAAACGTGAAGCAGGCTTGTCTCTCCTTTGGCTGGAGAAGTTTCAGATCACATGAAGAGATCAGACAATACGGTTACAGGAATGATTTCTGGTTTAGCTTTCAAAGACCTCCTGGCTGGAAAGCCCAGGCAGTAGACACTGGATTTTCTCCCCACTTCTCAGACACCTTCCAAGAATACTTTCAAACTCCTGGCAGGCTGGGGGTCAGTCTTGTTACCTCTGTTCCTCCATCACCTACCACAGTGCCTGATACAAAATAAGCACTGGATAAATGTTGCTTGAATTAATTGACTCCATTATCCATTTTAAATTAGCCCTTCCTACTTGTCACATGCTATTTCCTGTTTCTCCTGCATCTTTTTATGTCACTTCCTCTTGGATGATGCTCCCTCGTTCTCAGAGTTGATGTGTGGAACAGCTGTAAGAAAGCAGACTGGTCCTCAAACTACCAGGACTTCGGGTAGAGTTTTCAGTGGTGAAAACTCTGCAGATCATTTTATTGAAGATGTAATAATTTCTTAGGTTATCAACAAACACACTACAGCTAGTTCCACCTTTAACCACAGTTCTGTTTGGAGTCTTTTTCTTCCTTTTGTTCCACACTGCACCTCTCCTGCCTCCCTCACAGATTTGGCCCCCTTTCTGATCCCTGCCTCTCTTTGTTTTGTTTTGTCATTGTTTCTCTGCCTCCTCTCCCCTACCTTTATCTAACATCCGGAATATTTTTGGTTTTGTTTTTTAAATTTTTAGATAAAAGGAAAGCGATAGAGAGAGAGAGATCAGTTTGTTGTTCCACTTATTTACAGTTTCATTAGTTGATTCTTGTATGTGCCCTGACTGGGGATGGAACCCACAACCTTGGTGTATCAGGACGATGCTCTAACCAACTGAGCTACTGGACCAACGCTGGAATATTTTGTACAAAGCACAATGATGTACTAATTTTAAAAGACTGGCCTGCCTATAAGAGACCTTTTCACACTTAAACCAAGCCCAGGATGGAAAATCTCTCTTCTGGCTATTTTTGTGATTGTTTCTATGCTTTTGTCTCACTGGGCTGTTTATTTTTACATGGAAGGCTCTAGACAAGAACTAAACTCCAGTGTAAAACAATGATCTGTTGATTAGTGTTTCTCAAATGCTATGACTTACAATAGGAGCACATTGACATTATTTTATCACGGTATATTTTTATATTTATTCTATTATCATTGTTGTTAACCTCTTACTGTGCCCAATTTATAAACTTTATCATAGGATAGGAAAACACATAGTATATATAGGATTCAGTACCATCTGTGGTTTCAGAAATCCAACATGGGTCCCACGGCATGTACCCAGGCTTGACTGAGAATAGCCTGGAATACGCTGAAGTCTCTCTTAATGCTACCCCAAACATTTATGCCGTCCCAAAATACGTCTCTATCTGTTTTAACATGAAAATCATTTCCCCCAAAATCTTTAGGTAAAATTGATAGTCCAGGATGAAATATCATATAGGTCTTCTGATTCCAGTTATTCCTTTGCTTACACATACACCAGTCTAAGAGGCACAGTATTAGATGATCTTTTAAGGACTCGACCAGCTTTAAAAATGATTTGAAAAAGAAATGGCACTAACAGCCTAATGACTGGATTTAGGAGATAGTTTCCTCATGATTCAGGATTAAAGCTAAGCCTCACCACTTCATTTCAGAACAAGAACTATTATTATGACAAGCTTTGTGCTAAGCCATGGGAAGCAAAAGATGAAACAGATAAAGTCTATTTTTGAGGAGCCAATAGTCTAGTGAGTAAGACATGTAAATGTGTGATTTTTAACATGACAAAGTAAGTGATAAAAAACAAGATATGTATAAAGGCACTATGGCAGCAGAGAGAGGGGCACATAGTCCACTGGAAGTTCACAGCTTTCTAAAGGCGATGACGGTCACATATTGAAAACTGAGTCGAGGTGAGTCTGGTGAAGAAAACTGAAAAGGACACACTAGGTGGAGGGAATAGCACAAGCGCAGTGTACCCTGCGACGTCAGTGGTGGGAAAAAGGGAGGTGGGGATGGAGAGACAGGCAAGGAGCCAAGCCCTTTCTAGTTCCGCCTTCCTTGGTTTCAGTCACTCGTCAACTGCGGCCTGCAAACATTAAATCAAAAATTCCAGAAATAAACAATTCATAAATTTTAAATTGCATGCCATTCTGAGTACCGTGATGAAAACTCACCCCACCCCACCCTTCCCACCGGGACGTGACTCATCCCTCTGGCAAGCGTCTCCACGCTGTATACTGTCCTCACCAGTTAGTCATTAGGAGCCCTCTCAGTTATCAGATCAACTGGCTCAGTATCCTGGTATTTGAGTTCAGGTATCCCTTATTTTATGTATTTAATGATGGCCCCAAAGAGCAAGAGTATGGATGCTGGCGACTCAGATGTGCAAAGAGCAGCCAGGAAGAGCTTCTGAAAACAGGAGTAGTACAGTACCATAAGGTATTTTGAGAGACCTTATTTTATTACAAAATATGTTTATATTTATTCTATTATTGTTGTTATTAATCTCTTACTGTGCCTAATGTACAAACTTTATCATAGGATAGGAAAAAACAGTATACATAGGGTGCGGTACCATCTGCGGTCTCAGGCATCCGTTGGGGGTCTTGGAATGTACCCCCTGCAGATAATGGGGGACTACTGTATATGCAAGCAAAGGGGGGTGGACTACATTGTGTGGCGATTAGCTTTTTTTTTTTTAAGCGAGAGAGACAGACAGGAAGGGAGAGAGATGAGAAGCATCAACTGGTCATTGTGGCCCCTTAGTTGTTCATTGATTGCTTTCCCATATGTGCCTTGACCAGGAGGCTCCAGATGAGCCAGTGACCCCTTGCTCAAGCCAATGACCTTGGGCTTCAAGCCAGTGACCACGGTGGTCATGTCTATGATCCCACACTCAAGCCAGTGACCCCATGTTCAAGCTGATGAGCCCACACCAATGAAATATTTTAACATCATTGGTGGTATAGTCAGATTTACATTGTAGGTAGATGACTCGGCTGCAGAGTGGAAATATTCATGGGCAACAGGAATTAGAGGTATTTCATTCATCCAGGCAAAAGACAGTAAGTGCCTAAGTGAAATAATTGTAGGAATAGAAATGAAAGTGAGAACTCCAAAAAATTTGGGGAAGCAAAATAAGCAGAGTTTTTGCCTCACCTGTGGTGGCGCTGTGGATACAGCATTGACCTGGAACACTGAGGTCATCAGTTCAAAACTCCAGGCTTGTCCCGGGCAAGGCACATATGAGAAGCAAGCAGCGAACAACTAAAGTGAAACAAGAAGTTGATACTTCTTGCTCCACCACCCGTCTCTCCTCTCTCTGTAAAATCAATTAATAAAATCTTGTAAAGAAAATAAGCAGAGTTTTTAGTAGAGAAAGAAAAACTACTAAACTTATTTCCTTGTTGCTTAAAAAACAAGCCAAGCTCTCACAGGTTCAGAGATACCCCTTTCACTCTAATGTATGTGGTAGAAGAACTGGTAACTGCTTCTTTGTTAATGATTTCATAACCTTAGTTTCATTCTTCCCCATCACGACTGAACTTGCTCTAATTTCTTTTCCCTTTTCATATTATTTCATTTTTGTGATGTGTGATGAGGAAAGGACAGGTGTTTTAAAAATTATTTTAAGGAGAAAGGAGATGGGGGGGGGGGAGAAGCATTGATTTGTTATTCCACTTACTTATGCATTCATTGATTGCTTCTTGTATGTGCCTTGACCAGAGATTGAACCCAGAACCTTGGCATATTGGTTCAATGTTCTAACCATCTAAGAAGAAAGCTATTTTAGAACTAGGAAATACCATAGAGATTACTATTTCCAAACTACACATTTAACAAACAAAGAAATTAAATTATAATCCTGACAGGTTATATATCTTATTCAAGGTCACAGAGTTAGTTCATAACATAAGTTGGACTAGAACCCAGATCTTTTAACTCAGAGGTCAGAGTTCTTTATTAGATCTTGAGAAATAATTATTTTTAGGCAGGATTTGTTCTTCAGTCTTTTAAATTTAGGATTCCAGTAAGACTGCCTGATTTTCATGACATTATGAAAGAAGCAAAAGAAGCAATCAAGAAAGGCCCAGCTCAAATGCCAGGCCCCTGTATGATGCTCTCTCAGATTCTCTGATGAGAATTATTCACTCTTCTATGTCCACAAGGATCACTATCAGTATATCTCAGGACATTCAATGTTTCACAAATATACAGCCCCTACTAGATTATAAACTTGAGTGCAGGACAATCTCTTATTTATTATTTCTTCAGTACCCAGCATAGAGTCTTGTATTTAATAGGCTCAGGTGGAATTTAAAAAAAAAAAAGAAAGAAAAGGTGGGGCCTGACCTGTGGTGGCACAGTTGATAGAGCGTTGACCTGGAACGCTGAGGTCACCAGTTCGAAAGTCTGGTCTTGCCTGGTCAAGGCGCATATGGGAGTTGATGCTTCCTGCTCCTCCCCCCAACTCTTCTCTCTAAAATGAATAAATAAAATCTTTAAAAAAAATTAAGAAAGAACTAAGACCACTTTTTACTTAGGAATCAAACTGAATTAGGAGGTAAATGAGCTGTTGTTCATGATAATTTTGTTCAATAGCATCAAGAACTCTTGCCAGAACAAGGTTCAGACTGTTATTCTGGTCTTACTCCTTCTATTCATGTTGTTCCAAGGACCCGCCTACAGAGAAAATAACCATGGTAGTGGTAGCCATCAAATGTTGAAGAGAGTGATGGTCTCCAGAGTTACTTAAGGCCTGTGGAGCAGGGATACACCTTGCCGGAAGTTCAGAACTAAGCCACAGAAACACCAGCCTCTGGGGCAACAGAGGACTTTCAACACCATACCTTGTGCTTCCTCTACATTCTATTACTAAGTAGCTCATAGAAGGAAGAGTATTACCCTTGTTATTTACAGAGCAACAGAAAGCTGAGTCAGGCAGAATTGGTTGTATTCCAAAGTAAACTCAGACCAGAAACCAAGAGTATTTCTGTTGACAGGGACAGATTCAGAAAGTATAAACATCATGTTCTGCAGTAAAATACTATATTCTCCCCATAACCTACTTCCCTACTGACCAAACCACACATCCCACTCTCCAGGATCAGGTAAAGGTTCAACATCGATCCCCACCCGCTTGTGAGGGAGTCCGCTACTGAAAGCAAAGGACAGAGCCTTAGTGTACTGCTCCTAAAAGAGAAGCCCAGGCTTCTCCCCTATTAATTGTGGGAATAGGTTTAACAGCACCAGAGAAGAAAGGAAAACAACATTTATTAAACCCTTATTCTAGTTAGCTGCAGACATTTTCAGTTAACCCATACAAGATTCCTCTGAGGTGGGAGTTAATGTCCCTGTTTTAGCAGGAGGTGTACCGAGGTTAAGGGATTTGTCGAAGATCTTCCTGGTAGAAATGGTAAAACCAGGACTGAACTTACGTTTGACCCTCCAGAGGTCATGTTCTTTCTATTATGTGACTATATTTCCCCTTAAAGGAGAGCATAGGAACCCAGTCTCCTTTAGGAAAATCTAAGAAATAGAATGCACCCCAACTAATATAAAACTTGACTTATATCTTCTTCAATTCAGACTTCCTCGGGCCCATTTGTGTGTTGGTTTAAGCCCTTCCTAGAGACTCTTGGACATATAAGACCACAATGTCTGGTTGATTTGACTTTTAATTATACTGTTTGGTTCATTCCCAATCTAACACAATTTCAAGGTTTAATACATGCCACCCATAGCAGAGAATGTCACACAGTCTTCTTGGTAAAGAAGCTGGAAATGTTAGGGCACAAAGATTAAGCAACACCATCTAGCTCAACTCTGACCAAATGGATGACTGGATGCAACTGCCTCTTAGATTTTGCAGGTATCCTTTTCTCTGCCTGAACTCCGCCCATACTACCTATGTTTACTTGTTTTTCAAGGAAGCATTAGTGACACTTCCCTCTATAATCATTCTCCTATTTCCCTCAAGCTGAATCATCCCTCCCTTTATTGTTATAACATGCTGTATACACTCTACTAAAATGTTTAATATACGTGTCATTATAGTTGAATTACTCTTTCTTCATTACAATTTTGCCTCCTCCTTAGATTGATTGAATCTACTTTCTAGAGTAGATGGATAATAAGGTGCCACAACAAAGAAAGAACTGATGCTTCTCATCTCTCTCCCTTCCCGTCTGCCCCTATCTGTCCCTCTCTGTCTCTAACTAAAAAAAAAAAAAAAAAAAAGTCAGTGGCTAGATAAGGTTGCCCAGACAATTCAGTGCAGGGAAGAATCTTTTCAAAAACTGGCTGGGATAACTATATATGTGAAAGAATGAAGCTGGATCCCACCTCACACCATATATAAAAGTTAATTAAAATTAATCATAGACATAAATTAAAGGGCTAAAGCTGTAAAAATCTTAGAAGAAAGCACAGGAGTAAATCTTCATGACATTGAGTTAAGCAATGGTTTCTTAGATATGACACTGAAAACACAAACAACAAAAGAAAAAATAGATAAATCCAACTTCATCAAAATCAAAATCTCTGTGCTTCAAAGGACACAATCAAGCAAGTAAAAAGACAAACCACAGAAAGGGAGAAAATATTTTCAAGTCATATTATCTGATATGGGACTTGTACCAAGAATATATAAAAAATGATTACAACTCAACAATAAAAAGATAAATAAGCCTGACCAGGCGGTGGCGCAGTGGATAGAGCGTCGGACTGGGATGCAGAAGACCCAGGTTTGAGACCCCGAGATCACCAGCTTGAGTGCAAGGCCCAACTGACTTGAGCAAAAGCTCGTCAGCTTGGACCCAAGGTCGCTGGCTCCAGCAAGGGGTTGCTCAGTCTGCTAAAGGCCCGCGGTTAAGGCACATGTGAGAAAGCAATCAATGAACAACTAAGGTGTTGCTACAGCAACAAAAAACTAACGATTGATGCTTCTCACCTCTCTCTGTTCCTGTCTGTCTGTCCCTATCTACCCCTCTCTCTGACTCTTTCTCTGTCCCTGTAATAAATAAATAAATAAATAACCCAGTTTAAGATAGGTAGTAGACTTGAATAGGCATTTCTCCAAAGATATACAAATTCTCAGCAAGCACATGAAAAGATATACAAATTCTCAGCAAGCACATGAAAAGATATTATATATCACTTAATCATTAGGAACGCAAAACAAATGAGATGCACTAAAATAAAAATGGTGAACGTGTTAACAAGAATTTGGAGATATTAGAACCCTCATATATTGCTGATAGGATTATCAAATGGGGCAGCCACTTTGGGGAAGCAATCTGGTAGTTCCTCAAAATGTTAAAATGATGAACAACAATTTCACTCCTAGGTATATGCCCAGGAGAAATGAAAGCATAGGTAAAAACAAAAATATGTACACAGGTATTCATAGTATCATTATTTATAACAACCCAACTGTCCATCAATAGATAAATAACAAAATGTGGCATCTATATAATAGAATGCTATTTAGCAATTAAAAGGAGTGAAGTATTGACATGTGCTACAGTGTGAGTGAACTTCAAAAATATTATGCTAAATGAGAGGCTGAGATAACAGGATTCCGCTTACCTGAAATCTCTAGAATAGGCAAACCCATGGTGACAGAAAATACAGTAGAGCAGTGGTTCTTAACCTTTTTTTTTTTAATTTTATTTTTATTTTATTCATTTTAGAGAAGAGACACAGAGTGAGAGAGAGAGAGAAAGAGAGAAAGGGGGGAGGAGCTGGAAGCATCAACTCACATATGTGCCTTGACCAGACCAGTGCAGCGTTTTGAACTGGCAACCTCAGTGTTCCCAGGTCGGCACTTTATCCACTGCGCCACCACAGGTCAGGCAAGTTCTTAACCTTTTTTGAGGTACTGAACCCACCAGTTTCATATGCGCATTCACCGAACCCTTCTTTAGTGATAAATAAAATATGCTTTTTTTTTTTCCAAATTCAAAACTTAGGTATAAGTTTTTTTTACTGCGCGCACTAACTTCCCCACTGATTGGCCAAGCAATGTAACGTGATCCTCTGCAGCAAGTGATGGCCAAGCAGGGCATGTCATCATGACTTTACACAAGTGTGTCTTTACTTGCGTGGCAGAGGCTTCTCCGAACCCCTGAGACTGACTCATCGAACCCTTAGGGTTCGATAGAACCCAGGTTAAGAACCACTGGAATAGAGGTTGCCTGGGGCTGAGAGGTTGGAAGGAATTGAAGAATGACCGCTAACATGTTTGGGATTTCTTTCTGGGTTGATGAAAATGTTCTAAAATTAGGCAGTGGTGATGGTTGAACAGTGTGAATATACCAGAAACCACTGAATTGTACACCTTAAAGGACTGATTTGCAATGCAATATAAAAATAATATAGAATTGTACACTTGAGCCTGACCTGTGGTGGCACAGGGGATAAAGCATTGACTTGGAATGCTGAGGTTGCCGGTTCAAAACCCCGCGCCTGCCCAAACAAGGCACATATGAGAAACGACTTGATGCTTCCCTATCAACCTTTCTCTTGCTCTCTCTCCTCTCTCTGAAACCAATAAATTTTTTTTTAAATTTAAGAATTGTACACTTGAAACCTATATAATTTTAATAACCAATATCACCCCAATAAATTTAATAAAAATTTAAAATAAAGGAGTGAATTTTATAATGTGTGAATTAAATGTTAATAAGGCTCCTTTTTTTTTTTTTAAAGTGAGCATAATCACAAGAATGCAATAAGACTTCTAGAACCATCTGAGCATGACTTTCAGATTCATTAGGAGCCTGACCAGGTGGTGGCACAGTGGATAGAGAGTCGAACTGGGATGCGGAAGACCCACGTTCGAGACCCCGAGGTTGCCAGCTTGAGCACGGGCCCATCTGGCTTGAGCAAAGAGCTCATCAGCTTGGACCCAAGGTCGCTGGCTCCAGCAAGGGGTTGCTCGGTCTGCTGAAGGCCTGTGGTCAAGGCACATGTGAGAAAGCAATCAATGAACAACTAAGGTGTCGCAATGGCAACGAGAAACTAATGATTGATGCTTCTCACCTCTCTTCGCACCTGTCTGTCTGTCCCTATCTGTCCCTCTCTCTCTGACTCTCTCTCTCTCTCTGTCTCTGTAAAAACAAAAACAAAGTTGCACAGATTCATTAGGAAAACCTGTCCTGGGAATAGAAATTATAGTTAATAGGGTTGTTGAAACCTTTAAAGTACCCTTCTTTATATACCTGACAGTTGTCTTTTATAGTGATCTAGTGACTAAATCAATAAAGGTATGTGGAAATGTCAATTAGTTGATGACTAGATAAATACAACATGGTGTTATGGGCTGAATGATGTTCCCTGCCCTCTCCCAAAATTTTACATGTTTAAGTCCTAACCTCCAATACCTCAGAATGTGACTGTATTATATAAAGATATGGTCTTTAAAGAGGTAATTAAGTTAAAAGGAGGTCATTAGGGAGGGTTCTAATCCAATATGACTGGTATCTTGGTGAGAATAAGTCCCAGACACACACAAAGAAAAGGTGACATGAAGACAGAGGCAGAAGATAAACATCTTTTTTTTTTTCTTCACCAATCTTTGCTATTTTATTTAATTATATTGAATTTTATGCATTAGCATTTGAGCTCTCTTTTCTGTTTCATTTATTTGTTGTTCTCTCATTTCTGTCACACACTTTAAAAATGATAGCATTCTTTGTCAGAAATGCCAAAGAAGTTACAGTTAGATTCATTCAATGTAATAATTAAGACATGGCCTAAACTGTTGTAACAGCAACTCCAAAATACAGAGGCTCAAATACAATTGAAGCTCATTTTGTTTCTTCTAACAGTGAGAGGTCTGTGAAGTCCAGAGCTGGAGAGGCAGCCTTGTCCAAAGAGTCTCTTGGGATCCCAGGCTCCTTCTCTCTTGTAGTTCTGACAGCCCCAAGATGATGTCTTGGTCTGTTTGGTTGAATCTCTCTTTTACTCTACATCCATGATCCAGTCTATGGGAAAAGGTGTGGTGACAGCATTGGGAAAGCACCTTTGTTTTTGATCTGATAAACCAGAAGTGGCACATGTTACTTTTTCTCGCATTCCTTTTGTCAAGACTAAACAATGTTGTCATGCCTAGCTTCAAGAAACACTAAGGAAAATGGCATCAAACTGGGTGCATGAGGATTTGGCTAAAATTTGAGGGGACCTATTGTGAAAAAAGAGGAGGGTCGGCATGACGAACAACTAATGGCCTTTGCCACAGTCCAGTATCCTTAGTTACAAGTTATCATATGTAGTAGGAAAGTATTAATCATTTTTTGCTCTGTAAAAGAAAAAATTAACCTTTGGGGATGTCAATAAAATTAATGTCCTGATTTTTGGTTTTAGATGGCCTACAGTAACCCATGTGCCAGGTAGCATTTTATGCCAATCTTGAAAGTCAACTGGGAGTCACTGGATAGCAAACTCTTCCCAGATCATAACTGGGCTGTTGGAGTAACTTGGAAAAGAAGAAAAAGAGAACTAAAACCATGACAAAAAGAAGATAAACATCTTAAAGCCGTAATGGCGAACCTATGACATACGTGTCAGCACTGACACACATAGCCATTTTCGATGACACGCGGCCACATACCAGAGAAGTATGGGGCCGCACGCCGAGAAGGACGTTTCATCCTTGGCTCCTGCATGGCCAGGTGCAGTGGCCGAGGATAAAACATTTGCTGTAGTGTAGACACTCTGTGCCGGAGGTCTGTAGGCCAAAACAACAGAACTCCGGCACAGAGCGTCTAGTTCTGGGACTTCCGGTTAGGCCGTCTTTCTCAAAGTGACACTCCACCTGAGTTATGCTCGGTGTTTTGGCGAATTTTGACACACCAAGCTCAAAAGATTGCCCATCACTGTCTTAAAGCTAGGAAGAGGGCCTCAGAAGAAACCATATCTGCAGGCACCTTGAACTCAGACTTCTAGCCTCCAGGACTGTGAGAAAAGAAGTTCCTGTTGTGTAAGCCACACAGCCTGGGGTGCTTTACTGCAGCAGCTGTGCACACCAATACATTCAGTGTAGCCACACTATGGAATATTCAGCCACAAAAAGGAGTGAGATATGATGTATGCTACAACGTGGATACGACTTGAAAATATCCTAAGAGAAATAATCACAGAGACTACACTGATTCACTTTATATGAAATGTCCGGAATAGGCAAATGTACAGATCCAAAGTAGATTAGTGTTTGTCTAGGGCTCTGACGGGTTGGAGGAGGGTCAGGGGAGTGCAGAGTGACTAATGGGCCAGGGCAGGGGTCCCCCAACTACGGCCTCCTGGCCGCATGCGGCCCCCTGAGGCCATTTATCCAGCCCTGCTGCACTTCCAGAAGGGGCACCTCTTTCATTGGTGGTCAGTGAGAGGAGCACAGGATGCATCCGCACCCATAGTTCCCATTGAAATACTGGTCAGTTTGTTGATTTAAATATACTTGTTCTTTATTTTAAATATTGTATTTGTTCCCTTTTGTTTTTTTACTTTAAAATTAGATGTGCAGTGTGCATAGGGATTTGTTCAGTTTTTATTTTATTTTTTTACAGGGACAGAGAGAGAGTGAGAGTCAGAGAGAGGGATAGATAGGGACAGACAGACAGGAACGAAGAGAGGTGAGAAGCATCAATCATTAGTTTTTCGTTGCCATTGCAACACCTTAGTTGTTCATTGATTGCTTTCTCACATGTGCCTTGACAACGGGCCTTCAGCAGACCGAGCAACCCCTTGCTGGAGCCAGCGACCTTGGGTCCAAGCTGGCGAGCTTTTGCTCAAGCCAGATGGGCCCACGGCTCAACCTGGCGACCTCGGGGTCTCGAACCTGGGTCTTCCGCATCCCAGTCCGACACACCATCCACTGCGCCACCGCCTGGTCAGGCTTGTTCATAGATTTTTTTATAGTCCATCCCTCCAACAGTCTAAGGGACAGTGAACTGGCCCCCTGTGTAAAAAGTTTGGGGACCCCTGGGCCAGGATATTCTTTTGTGGGCAATGAAAATGTTCTAAAGTTGAGTAGGGTGATGATTGCAGAACTCAGTGAATAGACTCAAAACACTGAGTTTTACACTTTATGTAAGTTATATGGTATATGAATTATATCTCAATAAAACTTTGTGGGTTTTTTTTTAGAAAATAAGGTATGTAGAGAAAGGCAGGGAAGTAGGCACATGCTCCACAGCTCTGAAAGAGAACACTGAGAATAAACAGTGACATGAGCCACAAGACAAGGCAGGGAGCCTGGGCTCTGCTTCCTTCAGGGAGAAAGGAGGTAGGAGCCGGCTGAGGATAGAGCAGCGTCCCCCAGCCTCAGCATTGTTAATTACGATTTGGGGCTGCAGAGTTCTTTGTTGTGGGGACTCCCCTGTGCATTGTAAGACCTCTAGCAGCACTCCTGGCCTCTGCCCACTAGACACCAGTCACTCCACCCCCCGCCCCCCAGCTGTGAAACCAAAAATACCCCTCCAGAGGAGTAACGCACGCTGAGAAGTGCTGGAGAGAAATGGACCTAAGGGTTAACCTTGCCGTCTCACAGACTAGTCGCCTGAATTTTCATTAGGCTGTCTTTTAAGACAGGGCAAGGTGGGAGTGGTGGAAGAACTCCAACACCATCTCAAAGGGGGGAAAATGTGTCTATCTGAAGTCAAGTAGAAAAAGAGGGAGTCAGGGCAGTTCCAGAACAAATCTGCCAAAATACTTGGCAGCTTTTTGGTACAAGTTCTGCCATTCTAAGGCACCAAACTTCTTTGGATTTAATAAAGCTATTCAAAACTTTAAAAAAAGAAAACTACAAAATCCTGAGTGTCCTACCCCGTACATGTTGACCTAGTGTATATCTGATTCAGAACACATTAGGTTATGTCAGATTAAAAGGGCCCGCCACTGTCGATTTCTCCCAGGCCTGTGTTCATCACGGCTTGCTTGGTGCTCTGCACCAGGTCTCCTCACTCAGGCACCAAAGCCGATGGAAAAAAGGAAAGTGCATCTGGAGGGTCTTGAATATGCAATTGTAACTGGAAATTTCGTGTTTTAGCCTAGAAGTGACACGTGTCATTTCTGCTCACAACTCACAAGAACCTACTTGATCACAAGAGGGCCGAAAAGTACAGTCATACCATGTGCCTGGAAGACAGAGAGCCAGAAATGTTTAATGAACAGCATTAAATACTCTCCAATTACTCTCCCATGTTGCTTTCCCTTCCTGTCCATATAATCATATAACCACATTCGTATGCACTGTAAAGCCAGTAGCCACGGCCATCATTACAGTCACCTGGCCCATGCAGGTTTGCATTTGATTCAGACAGATGGTAATGAAACAATGGAGCCAAGAACTGGTGGCCCATTACCTTTAATTCTAGCTTCCACCTGGCGAGCAAGAAATACACACAGTGGGAAAACACTCCCTTTCCATTCAGGGCTTCCAAAGCCACTGACTTATCTGAGTTTCCTAAAATCAAAGGTTTCTACCTCACCAGCCTTATTCACCTCTGCTCCCCATCTCCCTCTCTCTGCACAAACTCTGCACAAACTGGCTTGTCCTTCATCACTCCACCATCTTGGCTGCTTCTCCTCCATTCCACGTGGTCTTTCTCTGCTCTCCTCCAGCATGGGCTCCTCCTAGAACGTGATCTCTCTTCCTTTTAAAATCTTTTGGCACGAAAGCCCTCCCCCCAACACATATTAACATAATCACACCCATCCCAAGCAAGAAGGGCAACTAATATTATCACCTGTGCGACGGGCTTTCACGTGAGCAGCGCCATCTTTAATAAAGTGAGCATAATATATTTTATTTGCCCCACATGCTCACATAGAGGCAGGACATTATCACTGTTGCACAAAATGGGTCATTTGTAAGTAGCATTTTCCATCTTGCTTGTCTTGGCCAACACTCTCTCATGGAAGACCTTCCAGAGTTCTAATTCATTCTTTTTGTTGGTTGCATAATATTCCATGGCGAAGATAAATAATTTATTAAGTCAAAGGTATGACTGGTTCCAGGTTCTTTGTGATATTTGGCAATCCACATATTTAATATCCTGTCCTCACACATTGGGAGAAACTGGCTTTAACTCTTCCCCCCTGCTGAGAAGGCAAGTCCTTAGCTCTCCCAATGTCAGAGTGCTGGTTGCTAAGCATAGGCAGAAAACTAAATTTCCTTTTCTTGCTCCTCCTTTTTGATTCTCTCACTCATCTAGATTCATCCCTTTCTTCACTATTCCTACTTTCCCCATCTAAAGTAAGGGAAAACATGGGCTTTATTAAAACACAAAAGGTGTCACACAAGTTTTATTTTTAACTTTGGGCAAATGGCATCAGCCATACTTTCTCCTCTCCTCTGCACCATTCCCCTACTTCTGTGCTTCTTTCCTTGCTCCTCACTCCTCACTCTGACCCTTTTCTCTTTATGACACCTTTAATGGGTCTCGCATTTCACCTGCCTCAAATCAGAGAGAGAGGGAATGTAGATAGGGAAAATGGATGAAAACAAGGAGTACAAGGAAAAGCATGTCAACATCTTACTCAAATTATGTTCCTTTCCCAGAGATCTCTTTAGACATGTAATGAAAAGTTGACCAAACTGCTAACCTTCCTAGCTGCCTGCCTGAACTTAAAGCTACTACCTTTACAAAATATTTAGTCCTCCTGACCCTGGCTGGTTGGCTCAGTGGTAGAGTGTCAGTCTGCCACATAGATGTTCTGGGTTCGATTCTTGGCCAGGGCACACAGGAAATGCTTCTCCACCGCTCCCCCTCCTCCTTCTCTCTTCTCCTCCTGCAGCTATGGCTCAACCGATTGGAGCACATTGGCCCTGGGCACCAAGGATGGCTCCAGGGATCCTCCGTCTTAGGAGCTAAAATAGCTTGGTTGCAAGCATCTGCCCAGATGGGGATTGCCAGGTAGATCCCAGTCAGGGTACATGCGGGTGAATCTGCCTCTCTATCTCCCCTCCTCTCAACTTGGAAAAGAAGAAAAAAAAATTAATTCTCCCTTCACGCATTCTATCTCATGTGATCTCAAAAAAGAGTAAATATATTGAAATTTCAAAGGAGATTTGTCTTCATGGAAGCACTTTCTGATGTTTTCCTATTGGTAGGTTTTCCTTAGAATAATGTATTTCATAGTGTATTACCCACACTATTCTGTGTATAGTAGGACACTCATTCTTTCTGTGTTCACTGTTTTATATAATACTTTTAAAGTTATTTTTTAAATCTAGAGTTCTCAGGGACTTAGCCTCTTTGAATGTTGTTATCCAAATTATTATTGTTCATTTGAGGTTAGTTATTGCCTTGTGCCTTCACATAAAAATGGATGGATCCTATATCTCTACCACATGTTCTATAATGTTGCTAACCTAATAAACTAAGCTGATAATTTGTTAATGGAAGAAATCCACCTCCCCCACTCCTCTCCCCGATCAAACCAAGGTACTCAGCCTTCCAAGTAGCACAAGCAAATTTAAAAGTAGTTTTTACAGACCTGCTGCAGTCCCTACTGATATGAATTTTAAATCAAGTAAAAGGGCAGGGTGGAGCCCAGTATAGACACAAGGCAGATAAGGACTCTGCCTGTATTTAGGGTACTGTGTCTCAGAAAAGGGGGAAAGGGTAGTGAAGGTTTGCAAAGCTGGTTTTTCTGCAATTCTGGCTAGAAAAACAAGGAGCGTAGCAGGCTTGATCATGAAAGGGAACTATGTTAAATATTAAATGAAAATGGAGAATCTTATGTTGATCACAAATATTAACTCAAAATGGACCATCAACTTAAATGTCATATGCAAAACTCTAAAACTTCCAGGAGATAACATAGAAAACCTAGATGAACTTGGGTATGGTGATGTCTTTTTAGATACAACATGATTCATGAAAAAAAAATGGTAAGTTGGACTTACTTAAAATTAAATTTTCTGTTCTGCAAAAGACAAAATCAAGAGGATTAGAAGGCAAGCCACAGACTGACAGAAAATATTTACAAAAGACACATCTGATAAGAACTGTTATCCAAAATAAACAAAGAACACTTAAAACTTAAAAAATAAAAACTTGATTTTAAAATGGGCTAAAGATCTTAACACTTTACCAAAGGAGGTATACAGATAAGTATATGAAGAGATGCTGCACATCATCAGAGAAATGTCATTAGGGAAATGTAAATTAAAACAATAAGATATGGCCCTGGCTGGTTTACTCAGTGGATAGAGCATTGGCCCGGCATATGGACATCATGGGTTTGATTTCTGGTCAGGGCACATAAGAGAAGTGAACATCTGCTTCTCTCCCTGTCCCTCTGCTCCTCCTCTCCCATCTCTCCCTCTTCCCCTCCTGCAGCCAGTGGCTCAATTGGTTTGAGCATCACCCCGAGTGCTAAGGATAGCTCGTTGGTCCAAGTGTCAGCATCAGGCATTAAAACAGATCAATTGATTCAAGCATTGGGCCCACACAGGGGTTGCCAGGTGGATCTCGGTCGGGGTGCATGCAGGAATCTGCCTCTGTATCTCCTTTTCTCTCACTTAAAAAACAATCAACAATGAGATACCACCATACACCTATTAGAATGGACAAAATCCATAACATAGACAACACCAAATGTTGGTGAGGATGTGGAGCAACAGGAACTCTCATACATAGCTGGTGGAAATGCAAAATGATATACTACTTTGAAAGACATTTTGGCAGTTTCTATAAAACATACTCTTATGATCCATCAATCTCACTTCTTGGTATTCACTCAAGGAAGATAAAAACTTAGGTCCACACAAAAACCTGCACATGAATATTTATAACACCTTTATTCATAATTGCCAATTATTGGAAGCCACCAAGATATCCTTCAGTAGGTGAATGGATAAACTGTGGTAATCCAGACAATAGAATATTATTTAGTGCCAAAAATAATCAAGCTATCAAGCCATTAAAAAAAAAAAAAGGTCCTGGCCGGTTGGCTCAGCAATAGAGTGTTGGCCCAGCGTTTGGAAGTCCTGGGGTTTAATTCCCAGCCAGGACACACAGGAGAAGTGCCAATCTCTTCTCCACCCTTCCCCCTCTCTTTCCTCTCTCTCTTCCCCTCCCGCAGCCAAGGCTCCATTGGAGCAAAGTTGGCCCAGGCGCTGAGGATGGCTCCATGGCCTCCACCTCAGGCACTAGAATGGCTCCTGCCACAACAGAGCAACACCCCATATGGGCAGAGCATCGCCCCCTGATGAGCATACCAGGTGGATCCCAGTTGGGCACATGTGGGAGTCTGCCTCCCCTTTCTAACTTTGGAAAAAATACAAAAACAAACAAACAACAACTTGTAAGAAACTTAAATGTATATGACTAAGAGAGGAACCAATCTGAAGAGGCTACATACCATATGACTCTGAGTATGTGACATTCTGGAGAAGGCAAAATTATGGAGACAATAAAAAATTAGTGGTTGCCAGGGGAAGGATGAATGGGAGAGCACAGAGGGCAGTAAAAATACTCTGTATGATATTACAATGACGGATACGTGTCATTATACATTTGTGGAAACCCATACAATGTACAGCATCGAGAGTAAATCCCAAGGTGAACAATAGACTTTGGGTAATTACGATGTGTCAATGTGGGTTCTTCCTTGGTAACAGGTGTACCTTTCTTGCAGTGATGTCAATAATGGGAGAGACTATGCATATATGGGTGCAGGGCACACATGAAAATTCTCTGTACCTTTATCTCAATTTTACTGGAAACCTAACACTGCTCTAAAAAGACTGTCTTAAAAAAATACATGAGACAGGAAAACAAATATCAAAATGACAGTTGTAAATGTAACCACATTGAAAACTATATTAAAGATGAATGGATTAAAACCATTTTTATTAAAATAGATGGAGGTTGTTAGCCATGCAAATTCTCAAAGAATCTACCTTTTGTGCATATTTTTTGAATAACTAGATGCATGTTCATGGAAGTAAACCAAGAAATAAAAATAAATGGCATCCAGTTAACAGGGAATCCAAAACAGGAAAATGGCAAAGAGCATTGGAAGATGGTGCAGGAAGCTCATATATGACAGACACCAGTCCATTTTGGGCATAGGGGGCTAGAAGGTCTCTAGGAATAAAGTGAAACTGATAAGTTCTCTGAAGTTAGAATGTCTAGACATTAATTTGGTAGACATTTAAATATCTGTTAGTTCATTTGTGGAAAAGCACAAATGAAAATGACTATTAACTCCAGAATAAAACAAAACCATTGAAAACATAAGCCAGGCCTGGCCAGTTGGCTCAGTGGTAGAGTGTTGACCTGGTGTGTGGAAGTCTCAGGTTTGATTCCCGGTCAGGGCACACAGGAGAAGCGCCCATCTGCTTCTCCACCCCTCACCCCCGTGCCCCTCTGTGTCGTCCCCTCCCACAGCCATAGCTAGAATGGTTCGGGCAAAGTTGGCCCCAGGTGCACTGAGGATGGCTCCATAGCCTCACCTCAGGCGCTAAAATAGCTCGTTGCCAAGCAACAGAGCAGCAGCTCAGATAGGCAGAGCACTGCTTGTTAGGAGGCTTGCCAGGTGGATCTCAGTCGGGGCACATACGGCAGTCTGTCTCTGCCTCCCTGCCTCTCACTTAATAAAAACAAAGAATAAAGCCATAATGCAGTATTTGGATCAGCATTCATTCCACAAATAGGTGAGTGCTTACTATGTGTCAGACCATGTTGTAAGCACTGGGCTACCTACAATAACAACACAGGCCAAATCCCTACTTTCAGGGAGCTTACATTCTAGTGGGTGAGATAGAGGCTTAAAAATAATCATTAAAGAAAATTTAGAAGCATACCTGGGTTAAAAAGTGGGACACGTCTTCTATTTACACAAACTAGTGAGGGGATACAGAACATTTGAGCAGAGACCCAAGTAAAGTGAGGGAGAGAATAGTTGGCTCTCTGTGGGAGTATTGTAGAAAGAACAGATAGTGCACAGACCTGAAGCAGGAGTGGGTTGTATTTGATGAAGCAAAAGGGGGACCCTGTGTCAAAGAAATGGAGGGTAGGGGAGATCAGAAAGAGCACAGGGTCACATGGAGTCCTGGTAAGGACTTTGGGTTCACAGAGCCATCATTATGAAACTAATGGTTGAAACAAATGTGTACAATGCAACAACTGTGGGGTGAAGGGAGAGGTTGTAAAAGAGTTCCAGGAAGTTGTTAGGGAATGCCCAACAACAATAAATTAACAGATGGCGGTGTGTACAAATTAACTAGAATTGTGGAGGCACTTGCCAGAAAAAAAACAATTTATAGTGGTTTCCTTGGGTGGCAGGGTGTTGAGGGGTTGAGGAAGGGACCATGGGGTACATTTTTGTGTGTGTGTGATGGGGGGTACAGATAGGGACAGACAGGCAGGAAGGGAGATAGATGAGAAGCATCAATTCTTCGTTGTGGCATCTTAGTTGTTCATTGATTACTTTCTCATATGTGCTTTGACTGGGGGCTCCAACAGAGAGAGTGAGCACTTGCTCAAGCCAGCGAGCTTGGGCTCAAGCTGGTGAGTCTTGCTCAAACCAGATGAGTGGGCACTGAAGCTGGTGACCTCAAAGTTTAGAACCTGGGTCCTCTGTGTCCCAGCCCAACGCTCTATCCACTGAGCTTATACCTGGTCAGGCTATAAGCATTTTTAAAAAGCTTGTGAAAGTTCCTGCTGAAGGGTGGAAACCTCAACTTTAAATGTGTCGTCAGGTGTAAAACAGCTGACAATGTAGCCAGTGGCTCCCAGGGATGGTGCTGGCTTGGAATCAGCTATCTTTTTAAATGATATTTTCTAGATCACCATCAACTGCTATTCTCCCACCCTACATTTCTTTAGGTCACCATCCAGGCCATAGGGAAAAATTAATCGTTTTCCCTCTCAGTAAATTTTATATACCACTCATAACCTGTAGCCTATGCTACTATAAACAGGATAAAAGAAACCATGCCTGAAATCTTCTGCAGAATAGGATGGTGTTTATATAGCTGTTTTGACTTTTACTGAATTTGAATCTTATTGATTATATTCATTTATACTAGAGCTTCATCAAATCTTTAATTTTTCAAATTATATTCCAATTAGGTGAAAATGATATTGTGCGTTCATTTGTATGTCTTTAATTACAGTGAGATTTATTATCAACGTGTATTATTTGTGAATCGTGTTCATGTCTTTGCCCATTCTTCTATGGTCTTTTCCTTATTAATTTGTAAGGCTCGCTAAGGAAGTATTATGATGAGAAAACAGCTATTTGGAGTTGTTGTCTAGGCAGCTTACAGTCTGACAACCCTGCTCACATCCAGAGTCTAGACATGCAGACAAGACCCAAGCTTAGGATTCCCACTGCAACATCCAGCTTTGCTTTTCCAGGGGTACCTTTTAAAATAATCACTGAAGAGTTAAGGCCTCAAGAAGTTAGTGACCTCTACCCTGGCCATCTCAAAAGTTACTATGTGCTCGCTACCCTGCTCTCTCTCTCCTGCTGCTGCTGATGTGGGACAGAAGGCTGCCCTCCCCAGCTCATTGCCCCCTCCTCCAACCCCTCTCCCTATATCTGGGATCTGTCTTAAGCAATACACCGTGTGATGCTACTGCCTTTGTGTGAATGTATTGAAGCTGTCCCTTCGATCAAAAGGACCCTGTGGGTTTTGGTTCTGGCTAGGTAGCTCAGTTGGTTAGAACTGATATACCAAGGTTGTGGGTTTGATCCCGTCAGGGCCTGTACGAGAACTAATGAATGCATAAATAAGTGGAACAGCAAATTAATGTTTTTCTTTCTCTCCCTTCCTTTAATATCAAAACAACACACAAAAGAAACCAAAAACACGACCCTGTGGTTTTCACTTCTCCTAGGTGGGACTTGGATGCTAAGGGAGCCAGCTCCCTGCCACCTGTGTGTGTTGCTTGTGCCGCCTCACTCACCAGCTCATAGTCTGCATATTCTTTTATGTATTTATTTTCATTGATTTGGCAAGAGACAGAAAGGGAGAGAGGGAGAGTGAGAAGCATCAACTCATAGTTGCTTCACTTTAGTCGTTCATTGACTGCTTCTCATACGGGCCTTGAATGGGGGCTGCAGCTGAGCCAGTGACCCCTTGCACAAGCCCCCACACTCAACCTGGTGAGCCCGCACTGAAGCCGGTGACCTTGGGATTTCAAGCCTGGGAGTTCCACATTCCAGGCCAAGGTTCTATCCACTGCACCACCACTGCACAGGCAGGCTGCATATTCTTAATTCAATGCACTGGCTCTGCTCTCAACACAAATACCCATTTGTCACGGCTATCACAAACATTTTCCTGATTTGCTGTTTGCCTCCTGATGTTTTTGATCTATAAAATGCCAGTGTCTGAATATTTGTTTCTTGTTCCCTCCTTTATGTTTAGGGAGGCTTTTCTACCCAGAGGTCAATTAATATTTACCTATCCTCCATTTCTCCCTCCTTTTATTTACCCACGTTTTTAAAGCCGTGGGGCCAGGGGTGTCGCCGGGGCACGTAACTCACTCGCAGACGAGACTTCAGGGACACAACATGAAGACCTACTTTAGGAGAAGGAGCTGAATCCTCATTAATGCAGCCGATGCTTTGAAATCCTCAGCCATGTATTGTATTTCCTGACAAAAGATCCATTTGTTTCTGTCACTCACCTGACAGTTGTCCCTATCTTTCAGGTCTCCTAGAACCCCAATGGCAAACTTCCAGGGCCATGCTCTCCCAGGGAGTCTGTTCTTGATCGTTGGACTGTGGTGGTCAGTGAAGTACCCACTGAAGTATTTTCATCAGAAGGGAAAAAGGACCCAACTAACTCATTATTATAAGCGTCTCGAGATCTCTGAGGCCGCAGTCAGAACTGTATTTTCAATCATTGGTAAGAATGGGGGTCATCTGGCCCAGGGGAATCTCCCATCATACCCAGAACCTTTACCCCACATCCTGGACCCTGTGAAATGGAGGCTTCCATTGGCAAAGATAATAGAAAAAGGATTTCCAGTTGGCCACTAAATATCTTATCATAACCTCTGTTGTGTACCAAGCTTTGTAATATTAACAGTTAACACAGTGCGCTGTGAAAAACTACCAAATAAACTACATACATTCTTTGTCCTGGGTTGTAGGAACAGAAGATATACTTTTTGGAGGAAAACACAAAAGTAGGGGGGAAAAAAGAATTAAAAGAGTAAGTTCGAGTAGATGAGTTATAAGAAAGTACTAAATGAAATTTTGTTTCAGAAAAATCATTTTTCCCCCCAATTGTCTCTCCACTAGAATCTCAAGAGTAAACTCCCTACTCAGTGGCCTATCCTCTATCCCCAGATCTCAAGCCCTTTTAGAGAGGGGAGTTTACGCTGGAAGGCTAGTAAGGGGGCATGGAAGCGACGGAAGGAAGCCCAGAGAAGGCTGTTGGAGAAGCACTCCAACAAAACCCACCCACTTCCATTTGTCATCGAGTCCACTCTACTCTTGGCCCTTCAAGGAATGCGCAGTACCCATGGGGTGTCTTATTCTGCAACTGCATTTGTTACTTCCACCTCTGGCCCACAGTTTCTGGGAGCAGCAGAGGCAGTAACAGCAGCTTCTCTCAGAGTTAGCAAGGGCACAGAGCTCTGTGGCCCATTCTGGCTGGATTTCCCATTCACCAGCCATTCAGGCATCAGAAAGGCTTTCTCATCTTTCTGGAGCTCAGAAGGGACCGGTGCTATATGGCTTAAATGGTAAGGACAGCACCAACTTGGCCTATATAAAGCTAAAAGAATTGTATTTGGGTTAAAATAATACTGATTCACCAATTATTTCCCGAGTTCACACCATGTGCCAGGAACTCACTGTTGTAGATATTGGGGATACAGGGGGGAACTAAATAGTCTCTGCACACAGGACTTCCATGCTAGCGTCACAGGGACTTCCTTTTCCTGGGATGTTTTTTACCAACTCCTTGATCCTTTACATATAACTTCAGAAGGGACTGGGTTTGAGGGAAAATGAGGAACAGGGTCCAGAATATTATCATGGGGGATTTACTGCAGGCCCCAAGAACATTTTGTGCACCAGGTGTGAAGGCGAATCTTTGCCTTCCTGAACAGGTGACAGTAGAAGGGGTAAGAACCGAGACCTACGTGGCGGCACAGCTTTATCCATCTACCGGCCCAGTCACTAAAGCTTGCCTCTCCTGAGACAGTGTGGCCAGAAACACCACACTGAAGTGTTTAGGACACACATACCTAAAGCCATGGGAAGGACCCAGGACCACAGAGTCCACTCCGCACCCAGGACAGCACTCACCTGAAGCACACCTGGGAGCACTTCCCTCCCTCAGGTGTGCACTCATGTCTTCATCATCAGTATCTGCAGGTCTACTTTCAACCCAATTGTCGCCTTCCAGGATTTCTTTTGCTGCTCACTTGGCAAAGGGAGCCCATTCACTTAGGTGACCATGCCTTCCTTCCACCTCAGCTACTAGACAGACCTCCTGTGGATCTGTGTGGCTGTTTCTGCTGTTGCTTCTCCCTTCTGCCCCCCGGGATCCCCCTTCCAGAATAGCAGCAACAAAGGCAAGAGGTCTGCAGGCTCCTCAGCAAATACCTTACTGTATACCGAAGTGGCCAAGTAGGGCCACTGAGCCACTGGCCACCTTCTTGGCCTTCGGCCCCATTTCCACCTCTGGTGACTCGTGCTGTTTCCTGCTGTCTCCTGTTTGACTTGGAACCAGCCTTCCCTCAGTTCCCATGTTCACTTCCCCGCAGGGATCCTGGCCGAGCAGTTTGTTCCCGACGGGCCCCACCTCCACCTGTACTCAGAAAACCACTGGGTTAAGTTAATGAACTGGCAACACAGCACTATGTATCTGTTCTTCGCCATCTCGGGAATCACTGATGTGCTCACCTATCTCGTCACCCACATCCCCTTGGGGGTCGACAGATTGGTTATGGCTGTGGCAGCATTCAACGAAGGTAACTCAGTGGTAAGGATGGAAAAAAGGAACTGACAAGTTGTGATTATCAGGGATCAGGGCACACAGTAGACCAGAACTATCGCAAATATAACAACCTTCCCCAGAAAAATCCAAATCTCTGAACTTGAACAACCTGAGCAGGCTTAATCCTGCACCCTAGATGACATATTCCATTAAGCAGCACGTGACAGCACAAGGCTTTCAGGCGAGTGCATGAAATCTCCCTGCCCACTCATGCGTGTGAGTGCTTGCGCACATGTCCACACAAAAACACACAAGAACTGTCTGGGGCCTGGTGAATGCTACCATACAAGATCATGACCCCCTGTGGTTTGGGAAGACAAACTCTGCATTTTGCCCCCCACCCTGGAATGTTAATGTCTGAACTCCACCACAAAGAGGAGACCCACCCAGAGGCTAGGACACATCTCCCAATATAACTCATACTAAATGGAGTCATAAAAAAGCATTTTGTAAGCCAACAACCTCACTTACTAATGAGGGCAAAACTGAATTTCAAGTACACACACACACACACACACATAATTGATCACAAATCCGCATTTCACTTACCCATCCTGTATGGAACCCTACCATCAATTCTGTGGAGTTAAAGAGACAGCCTTTGACGTTTATCCCCACTGGACACACGCACACCATACAATTTATCTGCATATTTGTTGTCCTGTAAATGTTACATAAACTGACTTTCCAAGTGCTGAAAAACCTGGCTTGGAGGAAACAAGTGGAACAAGTCCAGAGTAAATGCTCTGACGCAGAAATAGGCAAATCTGACGGCCGTCACTGGCTTCGTGGCAGGCTTCCTCTTCTACCACCACGTTCACAACCGACCGCCACTGGACCAGTACATCCACTCGCTCCTGCTGTGCGCTGTGTTTGGAGGGGCTCTCAGTGTCTCCTTAGAGGTGATCCTTCGGGACAACATCGTGCTGGAGCTTTTCCGAACCACTCTCATTATTCTTCAGGGCACCTGGTTCTGGCAGGTAATTATCCCAACAGTGCTAACACAGTATGGATTAAGGGGCCACACTAAGCGTGTCCAAGAGAAGTCTTGAGGCTCAGCACCAACACAGCATGTATGTAGGTTTAGATGGCCACATTTCTTATCATGCCTGCCCTCCTGACCTATGTAACTTTATCTGAGTATCCTGCTGACGCATTAACAAGCAGAGCCTATGACACAGACAGTGAGCTGACTAAACAAACATCTCCCTGTCTGCCCACTCCAGTGGAGCTATTGATACCACCTATAGGATCCACTTGCTAAACTGTTCACCTGAAATTTTATTTGAAATGAACCTATACTAAAACCAGAATTAGCCTAGCAATCCTCCTATGCAAGAAGGCCTTTCTGTGCGAACGCAGGCATGAGAAATGAGATGGTGGGGATGCCTGGATGTCTTTAGTAACCACAACGAATGACAAGGCCGACTTCTCTGTATGTCCTGCCAGATCGGGTTTGTGCTGTTCCCACCCTTCGGAACACCTGCGTGGGACCAGAATGATCACTCAAATATCATGTTCATCACCATGTGCTTCTGCTGGCACTACATGGCTGCCCTCTGCATTGTGGCTGCCAACTACAGTCTCGTTTACTGGTATGTCCCAGAGAAGACGGCTTTGGTCAAGTTTTGCCTTCCTTACCAACGCCCTGCTCCCAAAGCTTATCACATTGCAGCATTTTTACTTTCAGTGACGCACCTTTCATAACTATGCAGCGCTAACGTTACCACTTAACAAGTACCAACCAAATGCTAAGTTCTGTGCAAGGTATTCTGATGAGGCTTTGAGAATAAAGGGTCTGATTAGTCACAGTAACCTGTGATAGACCCAGGTGTCAAATGCAGCTCTGACAGATCCTAGGTCTGTGGTGTAACAAAAAAAGCCTCTGAACTAGGCATTAGTACTGGGTGGCAGAGCCTGTGCTTGTCCTGGATTCATCCTGAGCCCATCACCTTACTCCCGGATTCGCCCTGCTTCCCTCTCAGAAATCTTGTGGCAATCAGATATCGTGTCAACAATTGCTAAGTGCTCTGTAAAGATAATCGCTAATTCTGATGTACTTATTTTGTCTCAGGCTCTGTGGGAAGCACTTAGTATGTTACCCAACTTAACCCTTATCACTTTATGAAATATGTAATGTTTTACAGATGGGAAAACCTGGGTTTCAAAAGACTAATTTGATCAAGGCCACCCAACAAGCAAGCCCCGGTCTTTAACCACAGTGCGAGAGTGATTTTGGCGTAGGGCTTAATTAGTTCTGAGGTTGCTGCAGCTGCCCATTTGCTCGTGGTCCCTGATTTCCCTACCCAAAGCAGACATACGTCACAGAGTCCCATCCAGACCGCACAGAAAGCAACTCGAGGTCATAGCTTCTTTCAGTTCACTGCCTGGTCAGTGGAATAATAAGAAGGGAGGCAAGAGACCTAAGTTTAATTTCAATTGCACTATTAAATATTATTAATCATGACTGCTCTATCTACCCATGATACTATCTGAGAAGTTAGATATGTAACCACAATATCTGATAGCGATATAAAGAAAATGCTTTAAGAACCATTAGATGCCTTCACATTCTTAAATGGAGGAGGAGGGAGTTTGTGGGCCGATTTAATTCATCTTACTGTTTCTCTATTACAGCCTTGTGAACCGGTTAAAGAAGCACAGAGGAGAACTCATTGGGATTCAGAAGCTGAAGTCAGATCCCACTTACCAGAAGGGCCTATTGAGTGGCTCAGATGAGGAATGAGAAGACCCCAGGGGTCATGAATAGGGGTTGACATGTCCCGTTGAACACAGACAGCTAGTGTGCACAGGTGTAGCTCATCTCCTCCAATTGAATGCTTGCTTCGGTCTGCTCTTAAGGTTCTATGTATTTACACCTTCTCATTTAATTGGCTTAAAGTCTTTGTTGGTGTGGTATCCTTCATAAAGAAAAATGGAACACCTGACCAGTGCTAGTGCAGCAAATAGAGCACTGACCTGGGATGCTGAGGTCCTAAGTTCAAAACCCTAAGGTCACCAGCTTAAATGTGGGCCCACCAGCTTGAGCATGGGATCACTGTATTAAGCAGGATAACTGATGTGATTCCATGGTTGCTGGATTAACCCCCACCAATTAAGGCACATGAGAAGCCATCAATGATGCTTCTCATCTACTTTCCTGTCTGTCTCTCTTGCAAAAAAAAAGAAAAGGAATGAAAGGAAGGTAAAGGAAGAGTAAAGAAAGAGAGAGAGAGAAAGAGAGAGAGAGAGAGAGAGAGAGAGAAAGAAAGAGAAAAGAATAAAATAAAATAAAGTCTAGGAAAACTCACTTCTTTTGATAACCTATCCCTTTTCCTCTCAAGAAAGCAAGTACTTTCTCATTAGAAAGTAAGTGAATGACAGTGTCTTTAGAGATGCAATTCTAACATGTATTTTTTAAAAGTAACAATCCACAAGCTTTGGTATTTTAAATGTTACTTGTTGTACACACTATAATACCACTGTTGATCAATGACAAAGTTGTGCCAAAGGTGATTTTTGTATTTTAAGTCGGGAAGCTTTCAGTGGCCCCGCTGAGTGCCGGAAGGCACACATTCTGACTCCTCACAAATCCCCTGGTAAGAGGGTGCAGACAGGAAATCTGTATAATGAAGTAGAGTAAGGTATCAGGTTGTGGAAGGCCTGGACTTTAAATTCAGCTGAAAGCAAAAGGTAAGAAGGACATGCAAAGGACATGAAGCCTGAACTCGTAACAGAAGTTCTGATACTCTGGTTTTGCTTCTGTTTGTTTTTTTAAAACTTTCTTCAACAAGTATTTATTACACATCTAGTTTGCCCCAGCACTGAAATGGCTGTGCGGATTAACAAAGTATGTGTCCAGCAAGGAATTCAGTCTAATGGACCGACAGGCCAGCAGTTACGTACAGGGGGACTGGCACCACAGGGTAAGTAAACCACCACACACAGGAGGACCAACAGGGAGCGCGCCCCAGAGAAAAAGCACATTCCAGGCAGAGAGAACAGTGCGCATAGGGAATTAAAGTATTAAAGAACGGAGAGTTAAATATGTTAAGTTCTACGCACTGACAAAAGTTAAGTTAGGACAAATCTGAAAGACTGAACAGTGCCACTGATTTTATGGCTCTGAAGTAGCTCTCATTTGTCTCTCACAACCACCTGGAAGTAACACTGGGTTCCTCAGAGGAGTTGATGAGTCTAAGGTTACACAGCTAAATCGCAGAACTAGTCTTCAGGACCCAGTGCTAGCTTATTTCTCTTTCCCTCTGCTGCGTCGCACTAACACGGCAGAGAGCACACGTGTGGAGCGCTGTGTGCGCTCTGGGAGAAACGCTGTAATGTGACAGGTCACCTCCCACAGTCAGCCGGCATTTCAGAGTTGAAGTTGCAGCTTGGAGATTTGCTGTGTAGAAACCCAAACATTCATTCAGCAAGTGCTACAGGACCTATTAATTGGCAGTTAATGTAAAACACATTCTTTCCTTGGGGATAGGAGTGGAAGAAGAAACCTATCCTTGGTTTTATTTTCAAAGTGAAGATCTCCATTTTGATTTAAAAGGGTGGGGCAGAACACTTTAAGGAAATGCAGTATTTTCTCCGGAGTGAGAGGCTGAGGTGTGATCAAATACAAAACGTTAACATTGATTTTGACGCCCCTTTCACAGCATGGTTGGGATACCTTCACAGAAGGGATCTACCCTGGCGTAAGTCTTCTTAGGTATGGAACTGAAGTAGAAACCCATTTCAGTGCTATTCACCAAATCCAGTCGTCGACATGTGGTGTGAGTAATCTCACCAACCTCTGTCAACCAGAGGCTCAAAGACACAATGGCCACCACAAACACCCACGAGAGCCACCACATCTCTCATGACTCCTGAGGTATGCATCCAAAGAACCATGTTTGGTACAAATGCTGGTGGTGTCACTTGAACAACTCCAGTGGGGGTTTTCCACTATGGTACTCCACTGACAGGCTGGCCAGGACCCAATCACACTTCCGTGAGGGTCAGTCCCGCACTGGTGCCGACACCTATCTGTTGACAGATGTCAATGTTTGTGGCTACTAAGGGAACAGGCAGTCAGGTGACTTCAATAAATAAAAGTGTGGGGTAAGGCTGGGGATGAATGCTAGAACTACTTTTATGAAATCATTTGTTAAGCAAATTTCAGAGGGAGTTTATTTTAACCAACAGTAAATACCTGAGACAGGATTCTTCAAATTTCTACCTTTTTCTCAGTTAGAAATTGTCACGTGAACTTTTCACATGAAATGTGACTCTAGGGAATGACATGCAAATATCCCAGTACATATATGTTATAAAACAACAGATGTAGTCTCCCTCACTCAGGTCAAAGACCAGTCTGTCTCCTGGCCTCAGTTCTGAAAGCCCGGCTCTCTACCACATCTCAAAAGCCCGACCCGCCTCAGCCAATAAATCTGCTCTCTATGACCCAGGCTCACCACTCCCACTCTGGGCCGTCGCCAGCCTCTCCATGACATTCACAGCATTCTCTTCTTAGGAAAGAGGCAGAAAGGGCACTTGACTTAGAATCACAAGACTGGATTTAAATCTTGGTTCTCTTAAACTTCAACTGAAACTTCCATTTTCTCAGTTGAAACAGGGATGATAACTAGTTTACAGAACTGTATTAAGAATCAAAGGAAAATGTCTATAAAACCACTGAGTAGCCAACATACTACTCTAAGGTCTCTGTTCCGCTGCCACCCAGCCGACAGCTCCCTTCCACCCAGCAGCCCCTCTGAAGCAGGCCACTCCAGTTCTTTGCCCTCCAACTCCACTTCCTCACTCAGACCCCATGAAGTACCATCACTAGACTTTAAGATATGTTTAAGATATGTTTTTAAAATCTGGAGACTTTCACGAGTGAAGGCCTGCTACTGCAGGAAAAGCTGTCACACCTAACCCCTGCTCCAACGCAAGAGGCATATATTCTTGACAACCACTGCTTTAATTAAATGTGATGTTTAAAAATTTCATCTTAAACTCTGCCTGCAGCTTGATGAAGGCGGATGAAATGGCCAGGACTAAGTAACCTGTATATCCAGACTGATCTCGGTTGGCTGCTGCTGCACAGTAGGGACACCCACTCTTCTTGTCATTTCTACTTTGGAATAAAAGTCAGCAAAGTTTTACTTAAAGAAGTACATAAAAAGTGGTTTAGGTTTGAAGCCACATGGCCCCTGTGGCATCTATTCAGCTCTGCCTTCAAACTGACAGCAGTCACAGATAATACATGAACAAATGGGCATGGTCTGTATTCCAATAAAACAGTGGTTCTTAACCTGGGTTCTATCAAACCCTAGGGGTTCGATGAGTAGGTCTCAGGGGTTCGGAGAAGCCTCTGCCATGGAGGCCAGAATAAAGTAATACCGTAATTTGTTGTGAGTTCATGCACTTTGTTGGTTTTGTTCTTTGAGCAAGGTGATGTTCATGCACGGCTCATTTTGTGCACCAGTAAAAAAACATACACCTATGTCTTGAATTTGGAAAAAAACCCATATTTTATTTATCACTAAAGAAGGGTTCGGTGAATGCGCATATGAAACTGGTGGGTTCGGTACCTCAAAAAAGGTTAAGAACCACTGCAATAAAACTTTTATTTACAAAAACGGGTAGCCAGCCCAGGGGCTGTGGTTTGCTGATTCCTGCTCTGGAGCAAAGGAGAACGTATATTCTCCAAACAGAAAGTTTATGCTATAAAAGCAGCCTCTTAACTGGCATTCACCTACTAAACCCCCTGGCTCTGAACTTGTGTGTGAATAGGCTTGACAAGGAGGACAAAGTCAGCAGGTGAAGATGCAGACACAGTCAGGATCCAGATACCCCACCTTTAAGAGGTAGTGCCAAACTAATCCCACATCAGGGACCCACACAATCTCATGGCCCATTTATTTCCCGTCTTAGAGCCTCTCCATTATGACATAGCTACTAAGTCAGCCACCAACCTGTAAGAATCTTGCTCTTCTCATAGTCTGGTCAAAAGAACAAGTAATCAGTTTGAGAGAGCTATGGCCCAGGTTTCTATTTGACAAATATGTACAGTAGGTTCTTTAAAAAAATAAGTTACATAAAAATTTCTGAACACAAAACTCCTATCCAGACCACTAGTCACGGAGAAGACCACAAGCTAAAAAATACAACTGACACACAGAACAAGGTTAACTCACTGTCTGCGCCCACTGCAAGCCCGGCTCAGCAGCCTGCGCTCGGGAGGGGACTCCAGCTTGTGTGAAGCGACTGTGACCTCACACAAATTTAACAGAGAAGTTTCTCCTAGATCGGTACAGAACAGACCTGGAGTGACCCTTTCTCAGTGTCCCCCGTGTGGAGTGTGGCAGCAGAATCCCAGCCACTGTGGCCATCATCCCACGACTGGCCTTCTTTAGACAGATCGGCTTAGAGGAAGGAGGTGACCTTCCTTTCAGCCAGAAAGGCAGATCGGGCTTTCATGGAAGCCATCTTTCTCTGGGAATCACTGCTGTTCTGGTGCCTGCTTAGGAGATGGAGCTGTGGTCACAACAACAGTGGAGACCGCTTTGGAGGAATTAGAAGCTGTTCCCTGTTGAAGATGGGATGCGGGGACAGTCTGGATGCGCACCTATTTGCAAAGAGAATGTCTGGTCAGCAGATGCAAATAAGCTCATCAGTTGAGAACAAAGAGCAAAGGCAAGAGAGGAGCTGGGATGGCCAGCAGTTCACTGGGGACTTACCTGGGTGGCCTGACCTTGTTGCTGGAGCTGCTGCAGCTGCTGGGCAGTGAGGAAACTCACAGGCTTGTTGCCAGCAATGAGCTTCGTACCCGCTGGCATGGTGGTGAGGATGATGTTGCGGCCCAGCCCGCTGAGGCTATGGATGGAAAGCAGGACGGGTGTTACCTCCTACCCAGAATTAGCCATGCAGTGAAGGAAACCAGGGAGGTGTGGAGCCCAGGGAAGACCCAGCATCCTAGACTGAAACAGCAACCAGCTGAGGAGACCACCCTTGTCCCAGATTTGATGCTTCCCCCGACAAGCAAGAAGAGCAGGCCCGAAGGCTCCCAGTGCTGGGGATAAGATGACCCTGACAGCCACACCCTGGATCAGCAAGAGTAATATACAGGGCCCCAGGGAGGTGTGTGCTTTGGACAAGAAACCTACCTCCAAAGCCACTGCCTTGAGACCATCAGAGTGATTTCATCATGCCCTTTTTCCCTGCTTAAGTCAGCCACAGGAAGCCCAGGCTCCCAATAAGCCCTTGGCCTCTGAGCAATCATTCCATAGGGCTGAAATGTCCAACTGGGGCCTTTCCTAGCATCCACAGCAAAAAGTGCTGTCTGAGCCACACCAGTGCTGATCCTGCTGCAGCATTTCCTGTCCCCATCCTTGCTTTTTCTCCATGGAATGTCTTACCACTCCGTGCCATATTTTGCTCTATTCTTTCTTTCCCCACTTGAAGACAGCATGGATTTTCATCCATTTTAATCACTGCCGTATCCCTAGCATCTAAAACAATACTAGTGCTCAATAAACCTTGCTGTTGAGCACAAAAAGGAGAGAGCTCACAGGGAGCCCAGAAAAACCGGCTGCCTACCCACTGTGCAACAGGGAACCACCCACAGGCCCTGCCCACCCCTCAATACAGCACTTACTTGGCGCCAAGGTTGCCTTTTATGATAGGGGCTGTGACCACACTCTTGCCCTTCATAGGCTGGCTAATCACAGAGAGTGGGACAGTGATCCGTGTAGGCAGCTTCCCCTAGAGAAAGAAAGGAATCACGTTTATGGGACAGTGGCTAAGACAAGGTGACCTCCAGGGCTATAGGGCAGAGGAGCCAGCATGCAGGTGCTTCCATCCCTGTGCTCTGCAGGGTTCCACTATTCTTGAGAACTGCCCAGGCAGGCCTCACAAAACCTCTGCTCATGTGCTGCAGGTAAGGGTTCCTATACTCTATTTAAGGGTCACCTGATCTGTTATCCTCCCGTCTCATGCTGCCTAAAGCAGTGGTAACCATACATAATTGCTCTCATGAGGGCTAAATGTATATCTACATCACAAAGGAATACATGTGTTCACTTCAGCGCAGTAAAAGTCTGAGCTCCTTACAGGGTAGGGCCTTAGTCGTTGGTGTGTCCCGACATGTGGCGTGCAAAAACTGTCTGCAGAAGTGTGAGGAAGGACAGAGGCACGCAAGAGTTAACACACCATGTGCAGAACTACTGCTTCACCGGAATACTGCAGGGCATGCCAGACTGGGAACTGGTCACGCTCTCCAGGTGCTTTCTGTTTCTCCCAGAGACAAAAGAGGTTACTGAGGGGACACTAATAATAAATTCAACCAAGCGAAAAGTCCAACCCGAAGCTAATAAGGCCTGTGAGAAACAACACTGAAAAGGACTAGTCTTTGGGATTTCACAATAGCTAAGATTTGGTAATTGTATCACCTGTTTTTAGGCTGCCTGACTTTTTAACCACTGGCTAGTAATAAAATTTATATACAGTAAAATCCTGCATAAATCTGATTCTAAAAAATTATTCAGAGGGGTGGCTTCACAGGCTGCTTAGAAAAGGCATCAGCATTTCCTGGGGCAAGCTGGTTCTAAAGAAGCCAGGCCCTCGGGAGCCACACTGTGACACAGCTATAGCCCTTAGAAAGCACTCAGAGACATCCCCGGGCAAAAGAACTATGCCTCCAGGGGCGCTTACTCTGGGTTTTCTTCTTTTTTGTTTTGTGATGGAGACAGAGTCAGAGAGAGGGACAGATAGGGAATGACAGGGAGAGAGAAAAGAAGCATCAATCTTCATTGTGACATCTTAGTTTTTCATTGAATGCTTTCTCACATGTGCCTTGACCGGGGGGCTACAGCAGACCGAGCAACCCCTTGCTGGAGCCAGCGACCTTGGGCTCAAGCTGGTGAGCCTTGCTCAAACCAGATGAGCCCGTGCTCAAGCTGGCGACCTCGGGGTCTCGAACCTAGGTCCTCTGCGTCCCAGTCAGATGCTCTATCCACTGCACCACCGCCTGGTCAGGCTTCTTCTTTTTCTAATGGTGTTATTTTCATAATGTTTTAGCTGCTTAAAAACATTTCAGGCCACCAGTATACCAAGTAGAATTGACCTTAGTCTAACCAACTGACAAGATGCGGAAAATTCCACACTTCCTACCCCACTAAATGCTCTCTGGTCATATAGGTGGGGCAAAAGTAGGCTTACAGTTGTTCGTATGGAAAACAGTACAACAGTAAATAAATAACAATATGAGAATAAACTGTGTTTCACATACTCACAGCTGTAAGCCTACCTCTGCCCCACCCTAGTATTTATCCTACCGACTCGAACAGCACAGATGCCATTGAATAGCAGCTTCCTCTGAGGTGAGAATTCCAGAGAAACAAGTGGATCAAGTAAGTGGTCTTCTTTCTTCCTTACTGTAATTCCTGTGAGATGAGAACCTAAATCCTTCCTTTTAAGCCACACTCTGTATCGGGATTTATTGGCTAACTGGTTTTACTAATGTGTATGTCCTCCGTCCTCTATCACTCTGGCTTTTATCCAAATGATTGAAGTTTTCCTACATAGTTTGTTTAGGAAAGTTAAACTATGTTTCATACTGTCTTATAAACTACAGCACAGTGCTCCTCATCTATAGTGAAATGAACACACGTGCATCCAGAAACACACCTATGCTGACATGAGAATCTGGTTTATGATACATGTAGTATGTATGTCAAGTTGGGGGGAAGGAATAAATTAGTCAATGGTGCTGGAATAATTTCAAAAACATAAAATGAGATCTCTACCACATGCTGTTCACAAAATAGATTTCAAATGGATTATCAATTATACTTTTCTTAAAACTCTTAAAGTATTTTATGAAAATACAAGCTAATATCTTTATTACCTTGGGGTATTAAGAAAGGTAAAAGACATAACCTGGGAACCATGAAAGAAATGCTGATGGTGGGGGGCAGGATGGCGATGGAGTAGGCGGACGTTCCAACTTCCACCTCCCAGAACCAAAGTGGATTACAACTTAATTTTAAGAACAATCATCTGGAAAAACCAACTTTGGGCTAAACCAAGAGGAATCTATAACCAAAGAACACTGAAGAAGCCACACTGAGACTCTTAGGAAAAGCGGACACGTGGAGAGGGCTGCCCAGCTCCTGGGAGCGAGCGGCGGCCTGAAGGAACTCGAGTGGTGGGGTTTTACTGGAGGGGGGGACCTGGGCCCCAGGACTGAAGCCCCAGCCTGCAGCCCCAGAGCCTAGAAGGCATAAGGACAGTATTTAGCTGTGAAACAAGTCAGAATACTGTTTGCTAGAAAGAGACAGATTTCTCAGACCCTGGATTCGTCTTAAAGGGAACGTGCAGAAAACCTCTTTCACAACCACTCACCCAGGGCTCCAGGGGACGGGGAGAGATGAGAGGACCAGAGTAGCAGGAAGAGAGTGTAATCTAGGAGGCACAGGGAGAAACATTGTGAGGGACAGTCACCCTAACCCCTGGGCTGAGTCACTCGCCAAATCTAAAATGAATATTTTTCCTGGAACCAGCAATAACAGCAAAGGGAAGCAGGTCACCACCCAAACGAAAGCTCTCCTGCTACAGTCAGAGCAGAGTAGCTCAGAAGCAGGAAGCCCATCAGGGATACAGTATGAGTGCTGAGGTCTGAGCTATAATGCCACCCCCACACTGCTGAGTGCACGCCCGGAGGGCGGGCGGCAGGATGCGGGAGTGCAGTCTTCTCTGCGGCTGAGGCCCAAGCGCAAGAATGCAGTCTGACCCACAGGGGCAGGGTGGAAGCCGGGGAACCTGCCAGGGCTTACAGCCTGGGTCACGCCAAAGCAGTCCTGCCTACGGGGCGAGGTGGAGATACTCTACTCTACTCTTCATCACTCAATTTTTAAAAAACTTATTTTATATTTCTTCATAACATTTTTTTTTATATGGACCGAGAGAGAGTCAGAGAGAGGGATAGATAGGGACAGATAGAAACTGAGAGAGGTGAGAAGCATCAATCATTAGTTTTTCATTGCCGCTACGACACCTTAGTTGTTCATTGATTGCTTTCTCACATGTGCCTTGACTGCGGGCCGTCAGCAGACCAAGCAACCCCTTGCTGGAGCCAGCAACCTTGGGTCCAAGCTGGCGAGCTCTTGCTCAAGCCAGATGGGCCCGCGCTCAAGCTGGCAAGCTCGGGGTCTTGAACCTGGGTCCTCCACATCCCAGTCCGACGCTCTATCCACTGTGCCATCACCTGGTCAGGCAGAATATACATTCTTTTCAAGTGCTCATGGTACATTCTCTAGGATAGACCACATGTTACGGCATAAAACGAGCCTCAATAAATTTAAGAAGACTGAAATCATATCAAGCATCTTCTCTGACCACAATAGCATGAGACTAGAAATCAACTATAATAGAAAACCTAAAAAACACTCAAACACTTGGAAACTAAACAGCATGTTATTAAATAATGAATAGGTCAACAATGAGATCAAGGAATAAATCAAAAATTTCTTTGAAACAAATGAAAATGAGCATACAACAATTCAAAATTTATGGAACAGAGCAAAAGCAATACTGAGAGGGAAGTTCATAGCACTACAGGCATACCTTAAGAAGCTAGAAAAAAGCTCAAATTAACCCTGCAACTAAAATAACTAGAAAAAGAACAGCAAGTAAAGCCCAGAAGAAGTAGAGGGAAGGAAATAATAAAGACCAGAGAAGAAATAAATGACAAAGCGGCTAAAAAAAATACAGAGGATCAATGAAACCAAGAGCTGGTTCTTTGAAAAGGTAAACAAGATGAACCTTTAACCAGATTCACCAAAAAAGAAAAAAGGACTCAAATAAATAAAATTAGAAATGAGACTGGAGAAGTAACAACTGACAAAGCAGAAATACAAAGGACTGTAAGAAAATACTAAAAGAACTGTATGCCAAAAAATTAAACAACCTAGGTGAAATGGACAAATTCTTTGAAAAATATAATCTCTCAAAAATCAATCTGGAAGAATCAGAAAACCTAAATAGACAGATTACAACAAATGACATCAAAACAGTTATCAAAAAACTCCCCAAAACAAAAGCCCTGGCCAGATGGCTTCAGGTGAATTCTAGAGAACATTCAAAGAAGAACTAATTACTAGCCTTCTCAAGCTATTTGAAAAAATTCAAGAGGAGGGAAGACTTCCAAGCTCATTTTATGAGGCAAGCATAATTCTGATTCCAAAACCAGGCAAAGACAACACAAAGAAAGAAAACTATAGGCCAATATCCTTGATGAAATTAGATGCTAAAGTTCTCAACAAAATATTAGCAAACTGGATCCAGCAATACATGAAAAAAATCATACATTGTGATCCAGTGATATTTATTCTGGGGAGGTAAGACTGGTACAATATTCGCAAATCAATGTGATTCATCACATAAACAAAAGGAAGGACAAAAACCACATGATAGTATCAAGAGATGCAGAAAAAGCATTAGATAAAATCCAGCACACATTTATGATCAAAATTCTCAGCAAAGCGGGAATACAGGGAACATACCTCAACATAATAAAGGCCAGCATCATACTCAATGGACAAAAGTTAAAAGCAATCCCCTTAAGATCAATAACAAGGCAGGGGTGCCCCCTTTCACCACTCTTACTCAACACAGTTCTGGAAGTCCTAGCCACAGCAATCAGACAAGAAGAAGAAATAAAAGGCATCCAGATTGGAAAAGAAGTAAAACTATCATTATGTGATGATGATCTGATACTGTACATAGAAAACCCTAAAGTCGCAGTCAAAAAACTACTGGACCTGATAAATGAATTCAGTAAAGTGGCAGTATAAAATTAATACTCAGAAATCAGAGGCATTTTTATATATTAACAATTAACTGTCTGAAAGAGAAATTAAGAAAACCATCCCCTTTACTACTGCAACAAAAAAATAAAGTACCTAGGAGTAAATTTAACCAAGGAGGTTAAAGACTTGTGCTTGAAAAATTATAAAACATTGATAAAAGAAATCAAGGAAGATACAAACAAGTGGAAGCATATACCGTGCTCATGGTTAGAAAGAATAAACATCATTAAAATGTCTATATTACCCAAAGCAATTTATAAATTCAATGCAATTCCAATTAAAATACCAATGACATACTTCAAAGATATAGAACAACTATTCCAAAAATTTATTTGGAACTAAAAAAGAACACGAGCCTGACCTGTGGTGGCGCAGTGGACAAAGCGTTGACCTGGAACACCTGAGGTCGCCAGTTCGAAACCCTGCACTTGCCTGGTCAAGGCACATATGGGAGTTGATGTGTCCTGCTCCTCCCCCCTTCTCTCTCTCACCGCTCTTTAAAATAAATTAATTAATTACAAAAAAGAACATGAATAGCCTCAGCAATCTTGATAAGGAAGAATAAAGTGGGAGGTATCACACTTCCCGATATAAAGATATACTACAAGACCACTGTACTCAAAACAGCTTGGTACTGGCATAAGAACAGGCACATAGATCAATGGAACAGAACAGAGAACCCAGAAATAAACCCACACTTTTATGGACAACTGATATTTGACAAAGGAGAAAAGAGCATACAATGGAGTAAAGACAGCCTCTTTAACAAATGGTGTTGGGAAAACGGGACAGCTACCTGTAAAAAAATGAAACTAGACCACCACCTTACACCATTCACAAAAATAAACTCAAAATGGATAAAAGACTTAAATGTAAGCCGTGAAACCATAAGCATCCTAGAGGAAAGCATAGGCCGTAAACTCTCCGACATCACTCGCAGCAATATATTTGCTGATTTATCTCCACAGGCAGGGGAAATAAAGGACAGGATGAACAAATGGGACTATATCAAACTAAAAAGCTTTTGCACAGCTAAAGACAATATGAACAAAATAAAAAGACAAACCACACAATGGGAGAAATATTCGACAGCACATCTGATAAGGAATTAATAAACAAAATTTATAAAGAACTTGTAAAACTCAACACCAGAAGATAATCCAATCAAAAAACGGGCAAAAGAAATGAACAGACACTTCTCTAAAGAGGACATACAGATGGCCAACAGGCAGATAAAAAAAATGCTCAACATCACTAATCATTAGAGAAATGCAAATTAAAACCACAATGAGATATCACCTCACACCAGTCTGAATGGCGCTCATAAGCAAAACAACACAGAATAAGTGCTGGCGAGGATGTGGAGAAAAGGGAACCATCCTGCACTGCTGGTGGGAATGCAGTCTGGTGCAGCCACTGTGGAAAACAGTATGGAGATTCCTCAAAAAATTAAAAATCGCACTGCCTTTTGACCCAGCTATCCCACTTTTAGGAATATATCCCAAGAACACCACATCAATGATTCAAAAGAAGAAATGCACCCCATTTTATGGCAGCGTTGTTTACAATAGCCAAGATCTGGAAACAGCCCAAGTGTCCGTCAGTGGACAAGTGGATTAAAAAGCTGTGGTACATACTGTATATACAATGGAATACTATGGAGCCATGAAAAAGAAGGAAATCTTACCTTTTGCAACAACATGGAGGGACCTGGAAACTATTATGTTAAGTGAAATAAGCCAGGCAGAGAAAGAAAAATATCATATGACCTCACTCATTTGAGGAATCCAATGAACAATAATGAACTGAGGAAAGGAATAGAGACAGAGGTGGGATAAATGGGTCCAGAGGGAAAGTGGTAAGAGGCAAAGGGGTTGATAGAAAGGGGTCAGAAAAGGGAAAGAGGTTGGTGAATACACACATAACACAACGTTATAGAGCAGAAAAGCTAATCCTGGAGCGAAAGGGGGAGGGTGTTGCAAGAAAGGGCATAAGGGGATGTTGTGGGGAACACAAGGGAGGGGGAATGCATTTGGGGGGACACTAGAATCTATGTAAACACAAAAAATTAAAATAATAAAAATAAAACGTTGATAGACTGATCTAATCAGATAAAACACCTGTAGAGCAAAAGGTTCCACGTGCAAGGTTAAAAAATGACAGAAAGGCCCCGGCCGGTGGCTCAGTGCATAGATCTAGACACCATGCATGGACTTCCCAGGTTTGATTCCCGGTCAGGGCACACAGGAGAAGCAACCATCTGCTTCTCCCCCATCCCCTTCCCCTTTTCTCTCTCTTCCCCTCCCCAAACCAGTGGCTCAACTGGTTCAGAGTGGCCCTGGGTGCTGAGGACATCTTGGTTGGTCCCAGCGTCAGTCTCAGGCACTAAACATAGCTTGGTACTTAAGCACTGGCCTAGATAGAGATGCTGGGTAGATCCCAGTCAGAGCACACACTGGAGTCTGCCTATCTTCCCTCTTTTCACCTAAAACAAACAAACAAACAAACGACAGCCTGACCAGTGGTAGCATAGTGGATAGAATGTCAACCTGGGAATGCTTAGGTCCCAGGTTCAAAACCCTTAGGGGTCGCTGGCTTGAGTGCAAGATCAAAGAGACATGATCTCATGGTGCTGGTTTAAGCCCAAAGGTCGCTGGATTGAGTAATGGGTCACTGGCTCGGTTTGAGTCCCCCAACCTCTCTACCCCCATCAAGGCACGTATGAGAAGCAATCAATGAACAACTAAAGTGATGCAACTACCAGCTGATGCTTCTCGTCTCTCTTGCTGTCTCTCTCAAAAAATAAAAAAAGACAGTAAAAGAAAATACTTTCTACACAAAGAATTAACACCCAAATGATGAGTCACCTGAAACTATGAAAAAACCAAATACCCCAGAGGAATACTGGCAAAGATTAAGAAGCCAGTCTCCCCAGCAATGAATAACCAACCTAAGGATAAGGGAAACAAACAGAAAAAGAACCTGCTACATAGAGTTAAAAAATAAATAAATAACACATGCTATCCAGCACTGGTCAGGGTAGACTTGTGGACTGGACTGTAAGCTGGTATGGTTGTTTTGGTAGCACAACTAGAATAACAGTGTATCCTTGTGGTCCAGCCTAGGCGCCTCTGCCCCACACACACTCATGTGTTCTTACACACACACACACACACTCTCAGTGTTCAACAGTTGAAAAAGTACTGTTTCATAGCAGAATGGTTAAAGCACATCCCTTCTCTGGACTACCATGTATCATTAAAAAGAACACAGTCATCTGTGGAGGATCTAGAACAGTGGTTCTTAACCTGGGTTCTATCGAACCCTAGGAGTTCGATGAGTCGGTCTCAGGGGTTCGGAGAAGCCTCTGCCGCGGAGGCCAGAATAAAGTAATACCGTAATTTGTTGTGAGTTCATGCACTTTGTTGGTTTTGTTCTTTGAGCAAGGTGATGTTCATGCATGGCTCATTTTGTGCACCAGTAAAAGAACATATACCTATGTCTTGAATTTGGGGAAAAAAAATCATATTTTATTTATCACTAAAGAAGGGTTCGGTGAATGCACATATGAAACTGGTGGGTTCAGTACCTTAAAAAAGGTTAAGAACCACTGATCTAGAATAATCCCCAAGTCATATTTTTAAATAGATAAAGCAAATCATAGAACAACCTAACAGACTCAGGTCTCTCATAGGGATTTTTCAAGATTATATATATGCATAAAAATGCTCTGGAAAAGGACTGGAAGGATAAATGTCAGAACACCAACAGATACTAGCCCTCAAGAAAGGAGAATCAGAGGAGCTGGAAGAAATTTTCTATTTTACTCTATGTACTTCTGTACTATTTTAATATTTTTTAGGAATGTGTGCATGTACTACTTTCATAAATTTGTTTCAAAATTAAACAAAAATGTCTATTGGTAAATAAGCCTATTTGGGTCTAATGAGGTGATAGAGACATTTCCACTGCTATAAAGAGAAATTCCCCAATTGGAAGGGCTACTCTTCACCACCAATAGTACTCACAGCCTGGGACGTGGAAACGACTGTGGTGCTGACAGGGACCTGCCGCACCGTGGGGGCTCCTGTGCCAATGCTGATGGGCGTGCTTGCAGCCCCAGAAGCTACGGCCACAGTCTTGGACACAGCAGCGTTCATACTGGGCAAGGACACTGCTGAAGTATGAACAGTTCCAGACCCACTGGCCACTGAGGACCCTGGCTTGGCATGGGTTGCAACTGTGATGGTCTGGCCTGCTTTGGGAGGCATCACGCCCAGGCCCTGCACGATGCGGATGGTGGCAGCTGGCTTGGCTTCTGGAGAGGCCACTGTGCTTTTCCCCTTCTGGTCAGCCACACTCACACCAAGTGCCGGCATCAAGCGAAAAGCTGAACTCGAGGCTTCTGCTGGCTTGAGGTCAGGAGTCACTTTCACCACAGTGGTACCTGTTGGAGTGGACGGAGGAGCACTGGCTGAGCTGGCCTTCGCAGGGCTGTCAGCAGCATGGACTGGATTGGAAGTGACGTGTAAGGTAGCAGAGATGCCTTTGCCTGCAGTGCCGCTTCCTGTCCCAAAGAGGTCCTGCGTCAACTTGACTGTGGTAACCTGGGACTTGGCCAACGTGGCCATCATGTCTGGAGTGATTCGCAGAACTGTCTGGCCTTTGGCATCTGTGGTGATGGAGGAGGGTGGCAGACGCAATACATCCTTACCCTGGATACGAAAGTTTGTGGCTGTGAGTGGAATGCTGTTGCCTGTCTGGGGCTTCACACCAAGCTGCCCAGTGATTGCCACCTGGGTGAAGAAGAAACAGCACTGACAAAGGGTCCACAACGCCGCACTGCTTACATGGCATTAACTAGACAATCCTCCCTTCACAAGTATGTGTCTTTCACACATATTTCTAACATTTTATTTTTAAAAGTAATAAACATTCAGGCTGACCAGTGGTGGCACAGTGGATTGAGCGTCGACCTGGAATACCGAAGAACCAGGTTTGAAACCCGAGGTTGCCAGTTTGAGCACAGCTCACCAGCCTGAGTGCAGGGTCGCTGGCTTGAGTGTGAGATCATAGACATGGCCCCATGGTTGCTGGTTTGAGCTCAAAGGTCACTGGCTTAAGCAAGAGGTCACCAGCTCAGCTTGAGCCTCCTGGTCAACTGAAGTGACACAACTATGAGTTGATGCTTCTCATCTCTCTCCCTTCCTTTCTGTCTCTTTCTCTCAAAAAGAAAAAAAAAAAGATAAAAAGATAAACATTCACAAAAGAGTATAGTATAATGTATCCATGTACCTATTACCCAGCTTCAAAAGTTAACACTTTGTCAATCTTCTTTTATCCACCCTTCTCTGTTTTGGGGGAGCTAAATGGGGGCAGAAGGAAGGAGGAGTGGGAATATTTTTAAGTAAACTAATATATAGCATTTCATTGATCAATACTTCTGTACATATCTTTAAGCAAGAACTATTATTTTAGAATTTATTTATTGACTTTAAAGAGAGAACAGAGAAAGGGGGGAGGAGCAGGAAGCTTCTCCCATGGGCCTTGACCAGGCAAGCGTGGGGTTTCAAACCAGAACCCTCAGCACTCCAGGTTGACACTTTATCCACTGTGCCACCACAGGTCAGGTGAAAAAAACTTTTTAAATTAAAAATACAAATTACTACCTAATAATATATATTTACATTTCCCATACTGTCATAAAGACATCTAGTTACAGTTGTGCCAACCTTCACTTTGAGATCAGTAGTATGGCCCAACTCCCATGTGTAATAGATGCAACCTTCTAGCCTCAGGGACACTCTCTGTCGCATGAGCAACTCTGCCCTCTCGCTACTGGACCACTGCCATCCGAATGCAAACACGCGGTAACAATTCCCACCCCACAACACCGCAAACCCTTGCTCACTCCACCTCCCCCTGCCCCCACTCCGCATCCCCACCTCCCCCAGCCCCCACCCTACATCCCCACCTCCCCCTGCCCCCACCCCACTCAGCATCCCCACTCCAGCTCCGGTTCTCTGCTCTCTTCAAAAAGAAAATTTCTCTAAAAATTTTCTATATTTACTATCTCCACATCCTTACCTTAGGTTCTCTTTGACACGTTCCCAAGGAGCCACTAATCCACTGGATCTAGTGAGGCTCACTTGTCACCTGTCCAGGGAGGGAGTGGTCAATTCTTGGGGCTCACACTGCTCACTCTCACACACCCGATTCATGGGCGGACTTCAAGAGCACACTATTCTCTCTTGATCTGCCTCAGTGTTTTCTGCCCCAGATACTGCTACCACTATCTACCCAGTCACTCAGCCAAAGCCATCATAGCTCCTTCTCTCAGACACCAGGAAATCACACCAGCTCTCCCTCCAACCCGGCACCTCTCACCACTGCGATGTCTAATCACAGAAAGGCAGCAGGACCTCTACCTGGACTGCTGCAACTTCCACCAACCTGGTCTCCCTGCTTCATCTCTGTCCCTAACATCTGTTCTACGCAGCAGACAGGGTTTCTTTACACGTAAACTAGATCAGTCATTCTAGTCAAAATCTTTCAATGGTTCCCCAACACATTTCAGTTAAAATCAAACTCCAACATGATTTAACCACTGGCAACCTGTTCCACACCTGCTCGCTAGGCCTCAGTCGCATCTGGTTTCCTGTTGATCCTCAAGCATATTTTAGATTCAGGGCATCCACTTCCTCTTCCTAACCTGGAATGCTTTAGCTACCTGCCATATGGCACACTTCCAACCTCATCCAGCAACTCGGACAGCTCTGAGCACCCCAGCTCAACAGCACTCTAGCCTCACTGCTCCCTGCTGTTCACCGCCCCTACTCCTGCCCCTGAACTTCCTGTCTGTCCCCTCGCTCTGTGACAGCACGAGCTCCACGAAGGAGGGCTCAGTCTGCGCAATATACCACTACTTCCCAACTCTTTGGACAGTGGCTGGCACACAAAGTATTCAACAAATATTTAATGAAAAAAATGTTACTTTATCATCATGTGGTTACATTTCATCTGCAAAGTGGAGATAACAAAAGTGCCTCCACCACAGTGTTATGAGTCTTAAATTATTTAATATCTATAAAATGTTTATTAGCACAGTGCAAGCAACAATTCTTTGAAGTTCAATGGTTAGCCCTGCAGTCACAACCAAGAAAGTACCAACATACCCTTTTACTAGTGGTACGCTGAAACATCAATAAAGTATATAAGGGTTATAACACAGGGTTTTAACTATTTGTAAATTGACTCATATAGCATGTCCTCCAAATTCAGAAACTCAGCTACTACCGTAAATGCTAAAATAGATGGAAAAGAACAGAAGAAATCTCTTTGGCAGCTACAGAGTTTGGTGGAACCCTCGGTAGGAACTCACACTGAAACACCTGTGAACTAAGGATCAAAGATGACAAATCACTGCCATCTCCACAGTCCTCGGTTTCAAGACAAAGGAGCCAGACCCCACCCACCTGCTTGATAATGTTCTGCCCGCTGACATTCTGGATGACGGTGGCCGTGGGAGCACTCGGAGCAGCACTGCCAGGGGAACCCGTGGCCGGCTTGCTCGCAGGGCTGGCTGTGGCAGGGAGGCTTGTCACGGTGAGTCCCGTCTGCCCGGGTCCTGGCCGCTGCACAGTGGCTGCTGTCGTCTGAGCCTTGACTGGAACGGTGGCCATTACCGTCTAGTTCAGAGCATGAGGCCAGGAGCTTAATTAGACGCTAAGATGTTGAAAAGCACGCCAGCCCCAAGAGTGTGTCCTTAAAAGTGCTTCTAACAGTGCTTACTGCTCACCACTCCCTAAAACACTCAAGCCCTTACTTCTGAGTAGTACATCTTCCATTATCAGACTGTGTCCACATTTAACATCTCATTCCTACAGAGGGCCAATATTATATGCCCCTTTTATAGTAAAGGAAACCGACGCAAAAGAAGAATTTTCTCTAAAATTACACCACTAGTTAGTGGCATGGCTAAGCCTAGAGGCATCATAATACAAGGAGCCTGAGATTTGGAATCACAGGTCTGGATTTACTCCGACCTCTACAGGAGACCTAACATTATGATCCTGGGTAAATCACCAAACTTCTCAGAAGTTCTGATCCTCAACATGTCGCGTACCACTTATATGTAAAGTACAACTCAGAAAAGTTACCCAGCTGTAACGTTAAAGGAGTTATTGTAATAAGCACTGTCACCAGCAGCAATACTCTAACGCTCCTCAGTTCTTACTCAAGACTGCCCAGTGGCCTCATTAGCCCGTCTCTGCGTGCTGTCCCTGCTCACCTGAGGCATGACTTTGGTCTGCGTAGCAGTGGCTGGAACACGAATCGGTGGTCCTGCTGGAATCGGGGGCAGTGTCTGTGCTGGCCCTGCTGACTGCTGAGTCACAGCAGGAAGACTAGGCTGGGCCACCACCCGCACCTGGGGTAGTCCAGCCGAGCCAGAGTGGCTTACAACACGGGCAGTGGCCTGAGAACTTGGTGGCGTCTGACTGGAGGCTGGGGAAAGCATTGTTCCTAGCTGTGGCATTGTTGGTGAAGACACCAGAAGAACACTGTGAGGAAAGTCGGGGGAAATTAAAAACAACCACTTAGGACATGCATACAAAAGGACTTTGGAAGGAGAAAGCTGGAGAAAAACCAGAAAAGCTTACCTGGAGCTAGATTTAGCTGGTTCTGAGAGAGTAGTAGGGCCACTTTTGTTTACTGCCGAAACCGGTGGAGGGGAGATAGGAGTGGCAGGCAAAGCTGGAGTGCTGGGAGTCACAGGTGTGACTGGGGTGGGTGGCATGCTGGAGTCACTGAGGCTCATCTGGCTCTGCTCAGAAGGGCCACTGCTGAGGACCTTCATTGAACTCTCCTTGCTACTGGACTTCTGCAAGCAGAAGATAAAAGGAAATTCATGTGCAGGTTGTTTTTGTTTTCTTTAAAGTGAGAGGAGGGGAGACAGTGAGACAGATTCCTGCAAGCGCCCTGACTAGGATCCACTGAACAACCCCCATCTGGGGCTGATGCTCGAATCAATCGAGCTATCCTTAGCGTCCAGGGCCAACACTCAAAAGAATCAAGCCAGTGGCTGCAGGAGGTAAAAAGAGGAGGAAGAAAAAGATGGGAAGAGAAGCAGATGGTTGCTTTGCCCTCACTGGGGATGGAACTCAGGACAACTGTACGTTGAGCTGACACTCTATCCCAGTGGGTCTCAAGAGTGTGCCAGGGCGCACTAGTGTGCCTTATGGTATTCCAGAGAAATATGTGTCTGTTGGGAACCAAAAAACCAACAGGGTTTTTCGAGTTTAGATTTTTGGGGGACAGAGGTGTGGGGAACTGGCTATAAAATGACAGTCTGCCCAACCCTCCACCTCACCTTCCTGATTAGGTTGCAAAAGGCTGTTAAGCTGTGGTGCTGGATTGTTTACACTACCCCCTCATGTTCCCTGGAAAGACTGGAGGCAAGTTTCTTCTATCCTTTGTTTGGTGTAAAGTTAAGATGATATGTATGGTTGGGGGTTTTCTGCATACCCCCTTGGTAAAATTCTTGGGTTGCCTTGGAAATGCGATCAGACCACTGATTTGCTAATGGCCTCACTTTGCCCTATAAATAAAGCAAGATACAGTTTTTGGGCATGCTTTGTTCTTGCCAGCAGCAATTACAGGGCCCTCCCGACCCCGTATTTTCTTAATTCTGCGTATTTTCTTAATTCTGCACTGTTACCACTCGAGACCTGGAATTACTAGCTGTGCTGGTTTGCGGCATGTGCCCAGATATAAAAATAAATATAGTTATTCTATTATAACATTTCATTATGAAAATACCGTTTTGTTAACACATCATATTTATTATTAACACATCATTATATTATTTTTAGATAAATATACCCAAATAAAATGGATAGATTTCTCAAAAAGTAGTGTGATTTGAAGAATCTGATTCTGGAAGTGAGCAAAAGTTAAGTGTAAATAAAATAGGACTTGAAGGCCGACGGGCAGAATTTAATATATAGCATTTTCCATCAATTAACACTGAACAATACGATTGGATTAGAAACCCATTCATGGAAGCTTCAAGTGATTTTGGTTTAACATTAACAGAAGAAGAAGAACTGGCAGCTATATCCACTGATCGTGGATTGATGATTAAACATAAGGAATTGTCTCTTGAAGCCTTTTGGATTTCTATAAAAGAAGAATACATAGAAATATCTAAAAAAAGTTTGAACATTTTACTACAATTTTCAACATCCTACTTATGTGAATTAGGATTTTCTACCCTCAACACAATTAAGAATAAAAACAGAGGAATTCTTCAATGTACTGATGAGGAAATAAGAGTTTGCTTTTCAAATATATGTCCAAACATTGAAGAAATTACTAGGACACATCAGGCTCATGTTTCTCATAAACACAAGAATGAAAAAACTTAACACATTTGCGCCAGGAACTGCCAAATTTACTAAAACTTATTAAGAATGTATGCATAAATATATATAAAAAGATAACTTTTTTGTCGTTTTTCTAGTTTTTAACCCCTCTTTTTTACAAATTCTAAAAAGCAAAACTCAAAAAATGTAACATAAAAATGTTTTTTAATGTCAGAATAAATTTAATTTTGTCGTATTTATTTCGTTTAATTACCATAAAAGCACACTTGGATTTTATATTGTTTTCTTTAACATTTGACTTAATTATTATAACATATTTCTCAGAAATTTGTATATAGTGCACCTACAATTATTTGTAGAATTTTAAATGCTCCCTGACTTCAAAAAGTTTGAGAACCACTGTTCTATCCACTGAGCAAACTGGCCAGAGCCCATGTGCAGGTTTAACAAAGGTGAGCTAAAGGAAGGCATGACCTGTGGTTTCCAAAGCGCTGAGCTAAGGAAAGGCCTCATCCACATTCCCTGAAACCAGTAAGTCAGACGCTTTCATGAAGTCACTTACCACCTTAGATGAGGGCTTAGGTTTTTGCTGAAGGGCTTTTCTGGCTTTAGCTGCCGCTGCTTGTGCTTGGTGAATTCGCTCTGTAAACAAGAGTGATAAGTTTTAGTGATCGTTTACTCTCAGCACAGGAAGAATGGTTTCATTAAGAGCTAAAGGCCTCACTGGTGGGGTAAGTACTGCCTCCACAATTGTGTCCTGCCTAAATGCCACTGAGAAGCACAATGGAATTGGGGCAAAAAGTCTGAAGCATCCCTAGGCTAGCTGGACACACTGTCCAGAGGCCTCACACACCAAATTCTTCCTCGCTCCTGTCACGATGAAGGTAGATCCACAGCTTTCGTCCAATGTCGTATTTCACACATGGGTCTTTTTCATAATGTAGCCGGTCCAGTGCACCACTCACTACTGTATTCACCTAAGAACGAGAACAAAGGGTAGAGTCAAATCAGACTCAGACACCAGAACCACTAGGTGTAACTCACAATAGCTAAATTTGTTCTATCCCGGCCTGGCAACGGCACTCCCAAAAACTTACCATGTATCACTTGACAAAACAAGAAACATTATGATTCCTGAAAGACTGAACTGCTGTCTGTCACCTGCAGGAGATGATGACCTAAGACCTTCACAAGCTGAAGGAAAGCTTACAACCAAATTGTGCTTCATTAACAGCAAGGGTCTTTGACTATCACTGTTCACATTCCTTGAGATACTCTACTCTACTCTTCGTCACTCAATTTTTAAAAAATTTATTTTACATTTCTTCATAACTTTTTTTAAATTTTTTTATAGGGACAGAGACAGAGTCAGAGAGAGAGAGAGAGAGATAGGGACAGACAGACAGGAACGGAGAGAAGTGAGAAGCATCAATCATTAGTTTTTCGTTGCCGTTGCGACACCATAGTTGTTCATTGATTGCTTTCTCACACGTGCCTTGACCGCGGGCCTTCAGCAGACCGAGCCACCCCTTGCTGAAGCCAGCGACCCTGGGTCCAAGCTGGCAAGCTTTTGCTCAAGCCAGATGAGCCCGCGGCTCAAGCTGGCGACCTTGGGGTCTCAAACCTGGGTCTTCCACATCCCAGTACGACACTCTATCTACTGCACCACTGTCTGGTCAGGCAATTTCTTCATAACCTTTCTTAATTCCTTTTTGGAACAAAACAAAAAATCTCTTCAAAATAAAACTGAAAGCCTGATCAGGTGGTGGCGCAGTGGATAGAGCATCGGACTGGGATGTGGAAGACCCGGGTTTGAGATCCCGAGCTTGCCAGCTTGAGCGCGGGCCCATCTGGCTTGAGCAAAAACTCGTCAGCTTGGACCCAGGGTTGCTGGCTCCAGCAAGGAGTCACTCGGTCTGCTATAGCCCCCCGGTCAAGGCACATATGAGAAATCAACCAATGAACAACTAAGGAACCGCAAAGAAGAATTGATGTTTCTCATCTCTCTCCCTTCCTGTCTGTCTGTCCCTATCTGTCCCTCTCTCTGATTCTCTCTGTCTCTGCCACAAATAAATAAACAAATAAAAACCTGAAAAACAATCAAATACATGGAAGCTAAATATACATTACTGAACATTGAAGAGATTAACAATGAGGTCAAGGAAGAAATCAAAAGATACCTTGAAAGAAATGAAAATGAGAACAGAACCCAAGAATAAATAGGATACAGAAAAAGCAGTCCTAAGAGGGAAATTCACTGCAGTACAGGATTAGATCATGAAACAAGAAAAATCTCAAATAAAAAAACTTCACACTTAAAGTAACTTGAAAAAAAGAACAAGGAAAGCCCAGAGTGAGTAGAAGGGAAAAAATAACACACAGCAGAAATAAATAAAATAGAGACTAAAAACACAATATAAAAGGTCATAAAACCAAGAACTGGTTCTTTAAAAAGATAAGTAAAATTGACAAACCTTTAACCAGACTCATCAAGAAATAAAGACAGGACCCAAATAAATGAAGTCAGGGATGAACTACAAGATGTAACAACTGACCAAAGAAATAAACAAAGGATTATAAGAAAATATTATAAACTATAGGTCAACACGTTGGACAATATGGACAAAAAATTTAAAAAAATAAAAACAAATTCCTAGGAACATACATCTTCCAAAACTGAATCAGAAAGAATCAGAGAATCTGAATAGACAGATTACAACTAATGAAATCAAAAGAGTAATCAAATAACTCCCAAGAAATAAAAGTCATGGACCACATGGCTTCCCAGAATTTTACTATACATTCAAAGAAAAACAAACACCTATCTTTCTCAAACTATTCCAAAAATTTCATGATGCTTTGGCCAGATGGCTTGCTTAGTCAGGGTCATCCTAATATGCAGAGGTTGTCGGTTTGATCCCCGGCAGGGCACATATAGAGACAGATCAATGTTTTTTTCCCTCTATTCCTTTCCTCTTTCTAAAATCAACATATTAAAAAAAAAAAAGCATGAGGAAGACTCCCATACTCATTTTAAGAGGTCAGCATTATCCTAATTCCAGAACCAGATAAAGACATTACAACGAAAGAAGATTACAGGCCAGTCTGACCAGGCGGTGGCGCAGTGGACAGAGTGTCAGACTGGGATGTGGAAGACCCAGGTTTGAGACGCCAAGCTCACCAGCTTGAGCGCGGGCCCATCTGGCTTGAGCAAAAGCTCGCCAGCTTGAACCCAAGGTCGCTGGCTCCAGCAAGGGATTGCTCTGTCTGCTGAAGGCCCGCGGTCAAAGCACATGTGAGAAAGCAATCAATGAACAACTGAGGTGTCGCAATGGCAACGAAAAACTAATGATTGATGCTTCTCACCTCTCTCAGTTCCTGTCTGTCCCTATCTATCCCTCTCTCTGACTCACTCTCTCTGTCCCTGTTAAAAAAAAAACAAAACACTTAAAAAAAAAAAAAGATTACAGGCCAATACCCGGTTGAAAATTGATGCAAAAATCCTCCAACCAGATCCAGCAATACATTAAAAAGATCATACACTGTGATCAAGGGGATTATTCCAGGGATGCAAGATTGGTACAGTATCTTCTAATCAATAAATATGATACACCACATAAACAAATGAAGGAGAAAACCACACAATTGTATCAATAGATGCAGAAAAAGTATCTGATATTTTCCAGCACCAATTTATAATAAAAACTCTCAGCAAAGTGGGAATAGAGAAAACATACAGTACCTCAACATAATAATGGCCATATGTAACAAACCCACAGCCATCATCATACTCAATGGGCAAAAACTAAAGGTTTCCCTTAAGATCAGGAACAAGACAGGGATATCTGCTTTCATCAATCTTAATCAACAGAGTACTGAAAGTCTTAGACACAGCTATCAAAAAGAAATAAAAGACATCCAAACTGAAAAGGAAGAAGTAAGACTATCATTATTTGTAGATGACATGATAACTATGTAGAGAATATAACAGATTCCACCAAAAAAAAAAAAATAAACTACTAGAAATGATAAATAAATTCAGTAAGGTAGCAGACTATAAAATAAAAACTGTATTTTCCCATGTATAAGATGCACATTTTTTTTTAATTTTGGGGTCTAAAAACTGGGTACATCTTATACAGTGATTGTAGATATTTTTACTTGCATTTCCCACTTTTTCACACTTGTTTTTGCACTCATTGTTGAAGACAGTGATTCTTCATCAGACACAGATGAGGACAAGCTACTGGATGGGAGTTTTGACAGTGATGAGGAGTTGTATAAATTTTATGATGAATAAAACTTGAGTTCACTAACTTTATGTAATACATTTTTTTTTCAAAATTTGGACCCCAAAATTAAGGTGCGTATTATACATGGGAAAATATGGTACTGAGAAATCAGTTGCATTTTATACACCAATAATGAACTATAAGAAGAGAAAACTAAGAAAATAACCCCATTCACAATTGCTTCACAAAGAATAAAATACTTAGGAATAACCTTAACCCAGGAGGTAAAAGACCTGTACTTGGAAAATTAGAGACATTGAAGAAAGAAATTGAAGATACAAATAAGTAGAAGTATATACCATGTTCATGGATAGAAAGACTTATTAACATCATTAAAATATCCTTACTAGCCAAAGCAATCTACAAATCCAAAGTAATTCCTATCAAGATACAAATGGCATTGCACAAAATAGAAAAAATATTCAACATTTATATCGAATGACAAAAGACCCATAATAGCAACAGTGATCTTGAGAAAAAAGAACAAAGTTGGAGGAATCACACTACCCGATATCAAACTATACTTACAAGGCCACAGTAAACAAAACAGCATGGTACTGGCATAAAAACAGACATAAAAATCAATGGAACAAAACAAGAGTGTAAAAATAAGCCCACGTCTATATACGGTCATCTCTCGCCATACCAAATTTCACTTTTCGTGGTCTCACTGTATCGCGGATTTTTAAATTGTACATATCTAATTTCATATCGCAGATGTTTTACTATATCACAGGATTTTGTGGTATATAGGCATTTTATATTTATTGTTTAATTTTGCAGCAAAATAAGTGTGGGAAAGGTTTATAAGAGTGTGGAGAGGGTTTATAAAGCCTTAAAATATATATCAGTAATAGAATAAATATAAGGTCGCTACTTCATGGATTTTCACTGATCCGATTGCAGGGGGTTCTGGAACCTAACCCTAGCGATAGACGAGAGACCACTGTAGTCAATATCTGACAAAGAAGGCAAGAAGATAAAATAGGGTAGAGATAGTCTACTCAATAAATGCTGCTGGAAAAATCAGATACCTGCAAAAAAATGAAACTAAACCATCTTATACCATACACAAGATAAACACAATATGGACCAAAGACTTAACTATTAGACTCAAAACCATAAAAATCCATAGGCAGTAAAATCTCAGAAATTTCTCATAGCAATATTTTTTGACATATCACATCAGGCAAATAAAAAGAAAAAATAAACAAATAGGACTATATCAAACTTCAAAGCTTCTGCACAGCAAAGGAAACCAGCAAAAAGATGAAAAGACAACTTGCTGAATGGAAGAATGGGAGAAGGTATTTACATTCTGATAACCACATTCTGATGACACATCTGATAAGGGACTAATAGCCAAAATTTATAAAACTCAACACCAGGGGAGGGGAGGGGAGGATAGGGAGAAGGGGAGGGGCACAGGGAAAACCAGATAGAAGGTGACAGAGGACAATTTGACTTTGGGTGACGGTTATGCAGCACAATTGAATGATAAAATAATCTGGAGATGTTTTCATTGTACATATGTACCCTGATTTATTGGTGTCACCCCATTAAAATTAATAATAATAATTTTTTAAAAATTAAAAAAAATACAAAAAAAACTCAACACCAAAAAATAATCCTATTTAAAAAATGGGCAAAGAACCTGAATAGACACTTTTCTAAAGAGGACATAGAGATGGCCACCAGACATATGAAAAGATTTTCAACGTCACTAAGCATCATAGAAATGTAAATTAAAACCACAATGATATGTCATCTCACACCTGTCAGAATGGCTATCATCAATAAATAAATAACAAGTGCTAACAAGAGTATGGATAAAAGAAAACCTTCATGTACTGTTGGAAAGAATGTAGTTTAGTGCAGCCACTGCGCAAAGCAGTATGGAGTTACCTCAAAAAAATTAAAAATGGAACTGCCTTTAAGACCCAGCAATCCCACTTCTGGGAATATGTTCAAAGAAATCCACTGATTTGAAAGACTATGTGCACCCCTATGTTTGTTGTAGTGTTATTTACAATAGCCATGATTAGGAAGTGGCCCAAGTGCCCAACAGTAAATGAGTGGATAAAAGTTGTGGTATATTTACACAATGTGAATTAGCCATTAAAAAAAACCCAAGAAACAGAAATCTTACCTTTTGCAACAGCATAGATGGACCTACAGAGCATTATGCTAAGTGAAATAAGCCAGTCAGAGAAAGACAAATACTATTTGAATTCACTTGTATGTGAAATCTAATGAACAAAATAAGCAAAATAGAAACAGACTCATAGATACAGAGAACAGATTAACAACTATCAGAGGACAAAGGGGTTGGGGGCTGGGTGAAAAAGGTGAAGGGATTAAGCAAAGGAAAAAAAACTCAAAGTGTGGTGATTACAAAACGGAAAGAAGGTGGGGGCGGATAGAAGAGGGTCAAGGGGGGATAAATGCTGATGAAAGGAGACTTGACTTGGGGTGGTGAACACACAATATAATATACAGGTGATGAATTATAGAATTGCACACCTGAAACCTATATATAGTAATTTTATTAACGTCACCCAGTAAGTTCAATTAAAAAAATAAATATCTTCTCCATCCTACCTGAGTGCTGGTGACATCTGGTGCAAGAAACTGGGAGTCCTTGAGCAATTCACAGATCTCTGCACGAGTGCCTTCTCCATTAGGCAGCCGAGCCGCAGCATCTCGAACTGATGACATCAGAAAATGGGAAGTTCAAAAGTCAAGCAGAGCTGCTTAAGAAAGACCAGTCTTGCCTGACCAGGCGGTGGCACAGTGGATAGAGTGTTGGACTGGGATGTGGAAGACCCAGGTTCAAGACCCCGAGGTCGCCAGCTTGAGCGCGGGCCCATCTGGCTTGAGCAAAAAGCTCACCAGCTTGGACCCAAGGTTGCTGGCTCTAGCAAGGGGTTGCTTGGTCTGCTGAAAGCCCGAGGTCAAGGCAAAGGTGAGAAAGCAATCAATGAACAACTAAGGTGTTGCAACGGCAACGAAAAACTAATGATTGATGCTTCTCTCCTCTCTCCCTTCCTGTCTGTCTGTCCCTATCTATCTCTCTCTCTGTCCCTGTAAAAAAAAAAAAAAGAAAGAAAAGAAAGAAAGAAAGACCATTCTTCCTCTCCCAGATCCTGGCGGGTAAAGTTCTCTGAGCTTTGTTCTACCTTTCTCAGACTGGTAATTGAGCGGACACTGCCCTCTAGTGGCAGTTCCCCATATACCCTGCACACTTTTAGCCATAACACCTTAAAACTATTATAAACAAAGGTAACAAACCATATACTGGCAGTGCTGTAATGTTGTAATAGAAATCAGGTATTTTCCTATCACATTACAGCTGCTGCAGACAACTCAAAAGATCCATGCATCACTATTTAGAAATTACAGGAGTTATAGAACCACTACTAAATCTTTGTCATTTCCTATCATAAAAAAATACATGTATTTCTGCATGAGAAATTTGTTTTAGTATTTTGATAACTATTTCACTATGATTGGTTTCTCTTGTAACTCTATGCATTTTATTTTATGCATTTAAAAGCGTAATTCTGAGAAGGGGTCCAAGGTGTCATGTCACCAAGTTGCCAAAGAGATCCATGACACACAAAAAAGGTTAAAAGAGCCTAGTCTGGAGAAGCAAAGCTAGAGATTCAGCTGGCCTGTGAGCAATTCCTGAATGAACAGATACTGGAGTTGAGATTTCAAGAAAGACACTGATTCCTGATAAACCTCAGGGGTAGAACTCCCCCTTCCAAAACTCCAAAGCTTCCTAAAGCTACACCTGACCCTCAAAGCTTTTTTGTGGGGGAAGGGGAGAATTAAGTAGAGCTGATTAGAGGAAAAAAAGTGATCATACCAAGAGACAGGATGGTGACATAGGCAGGCCGGTCAGAGCGCAGCAGGGAGTGCTCCCGAGCCTTATTGAGGGAGGTCTCCTTATCGAACACGCCCTTCACGGGCCCCACCACAGACTCAAAGCCATGCATTCGGAAGGTGAACGCCTTATGGGGTTGGCTGTATCTGTAGCGCTCCTATCAAGAGAAAAAAGACAAAGCTCATAAATCAGAATTAGGGAGGTTTTCTCTAGAGTCCCCATCAATAAGGATCAACCTGGAGATATTAAAATAAGAAGAAAACAGGCTATTCCACTAGGGATATTGATCCAACCACAGTGGGAAAAGGATGATCCCCAAAACTCTAGTCACTAGCAAAGAGACAAAAAGGTAAATAGAAGTGTATTTGCTATCTAGAAGAAAAGGTCAAAACATTTCTCCCCTTTTCCTCACACCATTTCTGCCCTCAGTAAACAATCCCAACCAACAGAATATTATCTAAGGTTAAAGGAATGAATTTCCTTTAAGAATGTGAACTCAAACAGAGCTGCAGAGCTACAGAGACTTACAAAGGGATTGAGCTCTTTCTTACCTGCTCCTGAAAAGCTCGTTTCTCCTCCCCTGTACTGGGCCGTACCACATAGTCAGTTCTTCTGGAACAGAAAGAATTTTGGGGAACCTGAAAAAAGCTGAACTCACATAAACAGGAAGTACAATGGTAGTTACCAGGATCTGGTAGATGGAGGAAATGGGATAATGCTGGTCAAAGGGCACAAACTTCCAGGTACAAATAAGTAAGTTCTGGGCCTAACACATAGCACGGTGACTACAGTTAACAATCCTGTTTTATATACTTGAAAGCTGCTGAGAGAGATCTTGTATATTCTCACCACACACACAAAAAAACCTGGTAATTATGTGAGGCAATGAACGTATTAACTGAGCTTGTTGTGGTAATCATTTCACACTATATACACATATCAAATCAACACAATACTGCATGTCAATTACATCTCAACAAAGCTCAGGGAAAAGAAAAGGGGCCATGCCAGACTCAAAACAGTCACGTGAGATGCTGACAGAAAGAGCTCGGGACTAGATGTCAAGTAATCTAAATACTAGACATGGTTCTGTCCCTAACCCTCAGCCTCATGCCTCAAGTTCGTTAAAGGTAAAACAAGAAAGAGGGATTGGATGAATCATTCTCAAATGGAAACTGAAGGAGGGGAATTTAGGGGAAAAGTATGCCCCCTGAAGGCAGATCACACCCCCCTCAGAAACTCTACTGTGCGATCCCTCCCCAGTTCAGAATCCCTTCCTCAGGGAGCCACTTTAAACAATGGGAGCATGCTACCCTCCTCAGGTGTGTCAAGGCACGTAAGAATCAGTGGACCCATAGGATTTCTAAGGTTTATTACAACTCTAACACACTAAGAATGTCAGAAAAACCATGGCATTACCATAAACTGTTTCACAGGACACCACCCATTGTCAGAGTATTATACTCACACACGAGGAACAGGTGTTGTGGCATCTGAGTTGTCTTCATTTTCCTGCTGGAGAAAAGGAAAATATTAGCAGGTAAATGGACTAAAAAATTCTGGCTAACTCAAGGGCTCTGCAAACCCAGTAAGAGTGAGCTGATGCTTCTTAGGAAACCATACCTTACAGAAGGCCTGGTCCTTGGTTTCTAGCCACAGCTGGAAGAGTGCAGCTAATTCCTTTTCATTATCTTGGGACTGGCCTAGTAGAAGAATTAAATGGCAAAAAATAATAATAAAATGAACTAAGGTATTATTCAATTCCACTTTCTCCTTTCTTGCTGTATCTCTGCCAGAGCGAGCCTCTGAGGCCCTGTAGCAATGGTCCTTTGCATATACTGTCACACAGGAAGGGCCTACACTGCCCTTTGTCACTGTCCTCCTGGACCACCCCTCGTGGATGTCCCCTCATTAAGTCACTCAGTCAGTAAGTATTTCCCGAGCAGCCCGTGTGCCATACTACAGGTTAGGATAGGGTTATTCTGTAAATTCAGTCCCTTCCCTCATGAAGTTTATATGTAACTGAGGAAACAGTACACATTAAATAAAATCTCAAGTGGTAGGTGTCACAAAAAATGTTATGGAAGCTTACCCTAGGGGAGTTATCCCATCCTTGGGTGGTCAGAAAAGGCTTCTGGCTAATGAGGGCACAAAGGCACTGCACACAAGGCACAATAAGAAGGCCCCAAGTCAGGAGAAAAGCTTGACTCCCCCTGACCTGCCTAGCCAGAGATGCGCACTTAGCTCTCTGCCTTCCTCCTCCAGACTAGAAGTCGCAGGGACTAACACTGCTCAGGTCTGCCTGGGTGAGGAAGGCACCATCCAGGGCCTACCTTCTCAAAGGCTGCTGAGATGACTTCACCAGGCCTCTTACCTGTTTCACTAGTCAATGCACAATACCATCACCCCAGAAAGCTCTGAACTTTCTTACCCTGGGACAACTCTTACACCCATTCTGCCTTCTAGAAATGCTACTTTACAGTAAATTCTCCTACAGCCTCATCTTCCTCCACCCCCTCCACTTGCTTTTCAGTGTGAAACCTGAATCGCGCCAACCCCTCTACTTTGTGGTGCACTGGCTACCTATGCTCTCACAGCCATGTCCTTCAGAGCTGAGTTCCGCTCTCAGCCCCATCACCAATGCCAGACTGTTGCTCTCCAGCTCTTCTGAAATATCACAAGAGCCTGGCCCCTGAGGCTCTTTCCACCCACCCTGTCCCCTGCTCCTCACAGGCACTGTCCTAGGCACTCCTCCCAGAGTGCTCGTCCACCTTGCTCACTCACCAGTCCACTTCCTGCCAGCATCCTGGGAAACTGCCACAGCCACACGGATGGTCTATCCAATCTCCTAACCCTCCAGTCTGTAACCTCAGTGACCTCCGCCTGGTACTCCACCCCAGCCATGTGCTCCCACAATCACAACTGGACTGCGTCCTTACCTAAAACTACTCCATCTTCAGAATGCCTAATTCAGTGCTTCTCAACCCTGGCTCTACAGAAGGATCACCTGGGAACCTTTAAATACCCAGGCTCGCCCCCCAACCAAACCATTAATCAGAACACCTGTGGGTAAGGCCTAGGTGTATTACTTAGAAATTCACCTACTGAATGCAGTGCACGGCCAGGGCTAAGAACCTTTACACTAACCCACACCTTTGGCCCCTGACCACAATCACCCAGACTTCTTCCTTGCTTACCCACTCTTACCAAACATTAGTCTGACTCAATGGAAAGACAAGTCCACTTCTCCAATCCCTTTAGCCCCCTTCCCTCACACTCCCCTCACATCAGTTCAGTGTGTGGCCCTCACTTCCATGACACCCTTACCAGTACAGTAATACTCAATACCTCTGTTCTTCTATCGGCATCATTCCAATCTGCCAAGTCACGAATTCTAAACTATCCACGTTTGCTATGCTTCAGCTCAGACAGCTGAGGGCTGCCAGAGAAACGCAAAGGTACAAAACACCACGACAAATGAATGACAAGCAGCCTCCAACAGCCCACAATGCTCGGCCATCTAATGTTGTCTCTGGTCAAGCTGGCTTCCCACGCTCAGTAACGATTTTCAAACTCTTCTCAACAGACAACCTCACCCCTCTCAGTTATTACTTTAACATAAAGAGAGCAAACGAAATCCCTCAAAATTCTTATACTAAAACCTACAAGCACACATTGTGAATCCATTATGCCCTCCGATTACAAGAAATGTGCTGTCTCCTTCCATCCCAAGCCAATCCTTTCCCTCATCCCAAAAATTCTGTCCCTTCTCTTCTGTATTTGCAATGTCCTTCTTTCCACTGTACCCTTTCCAAAGCGTTTAGATTCCCGGTTTTTCTCATTTTAAAAAATTCCTCTTTTGGGCAAAGTTCCCCTTTCTATCATCCCCTCCCCCACTAACCCTCTAGAAAGAGTTGTTTTGATTGTTAACAGAATAATAAATGGAACCACTGTAAATGGAGCCAGAGCTGCAATGCTAGAGGAACTGCCCTACAGGTCTTATGCCTCCAACTTTTGTTAAAAGTTGAAGGCCTAAGAATGTTTAACGAATGTTAAAACAGGACAAAATAATCTCTGGACTGGGCCTAAAGCAATACTGTACCCTTAAGAACTGTTTGCAAAGATGACAGAAAGCAGTTATTATGACTGCTGGACAGTGACCACCGGTTACTATCCTGTTAGCTTATCTGCACAAAACAAAACACCTTCTTTCTACTGATGTAATTGTGCCCCTTCCCTTTGTCATAAATACCCATTTTTGTATCTTAATTGGATCAATGCTCCCCAAATAGCTATTCTTTTTTCTGGTCTCAAATAAAATACTGCCACCTTTCACTATGAAAGGCTTTTATTGTTAGGTTAACAAGATTCGCTGTCTCTTTAACCAGAGTGCACAGGTAATGTTTAACTGGTTGCAGAAAAGAGGGCCCTGACTGGTAGCACTTGCTGTTCTCCATGGTGCACACTAAAAGAGAACTGGCCACCTGTTTTTGTAAACAGACTTTTATGAGTGCACAGACCTGTCTGTTCATTTACATACTGTCTACAGCTGACTTGCACCCTGATGGCAGGGCTGAGTAACTGCAACAGAAAGCATCTGGCCTACAAGCTTAAATCACTTATCATCTGGTCCTACAAAGCCTGCCATCCCGGGTGTCAGTGCTCCACCACAGCGACCTCACCACCAGCCCCACAGTCAGAAGGAGCTGCAGTCAGCTACCACGAGTCGCCTTCAGCTCACCGTTGTCCTAACACTCATCATTCTGATCAAGAATCACACTTGTAAGACTCCTTATTTCTTCCATATCCACGAGTCCCTAGTCTTTATTTTACTGAACCTTTTAGTATTAAGGCTAATGACCACTCTCCAATTTTTGCCTCTCATTTGGCTTTTAAGATTCAGTATCTCAGTGTCCTCCTGACTCTGCAGCCATTTCCTCCCCACATGCTCCCCCACTCTGCCTCCTCTGCCTCGAGTTTCTCAAGGCTTAGTCCCTGGCTCTCTTCACTCCTCGTTTAACACTTTCTCCCTATGCCTTTGACTTTAAGTACTATAAATACGCCAACAACTCTACTGCGACTCTGGTCTGGATTCTGAACCCGTATCTCCTACTGCCTGTTCAGTATCTCCACTGAAAGGCTCAAAGGCAGCTCACACTCAGTACACTCAACTAAACTCATGCTCCTCATCCTCCCCGAGTCTGGGCATCTCCCACAGCTGCCTGCCTCGATGAATGACTCCCTCATCCACTAAATACTAATCCAGTCAAGGGGTGCTTGACAGCACTCTTCCTTCACCCCCATATCCTATTCAGAACCAAGTCCTGTGACTTTCACCACCTATTCTCCCTCCAGGTCCAGACTAGCATCATCTCTATCCAGGCTTGTGTGATCTTTTTCACCGAATCTTCCCTGACACCTCTGACGCATACTGCCTCCTCCACCTGGAAGGCCCATCCTTTCCGTCTGCCTGGCTCCTTCCTAATAAGCATTTATCTCTGCTCACATGTTCCTTTCTCAAGAAGGTCCACCCTGACTCTACAGGCTACACCAATACCTCATTATAACTTCTATCAGTTTGGGTACTTTTCCCTTACAGAATGCACAAGTCTGTTATTTCATTTGAATAACTGTTTCCCAAAAAAACCTTAAACCCCAAGAGGGCAACACACAGTCTATAACTTTTTTTTTTTTTTTTTTTTTACAGGGATAGAGAGAGAGTCAGAGAGAAGGATAGATAGGGACAGACAGACAGGAACGGAAAGAGGTGAGAAGCATCAATCATTAGTTTTTCATTGCCGTTGCAACACCATAGTTGTTCATTGATTGCTTTCTCACATGTGCCTTGACCGCGGGCCTTCAGCAGATCGAGCAAACCCTTGCTGGAGCCAGCGACCTAGGGTCCAAGCTGACGAGCTTTTTTTTTTGCTCAAGCCAGATGGGCAGCTGGCGAGCTCAGGGTCTCGAACCTGGGTCCTCTGCATCCCAGTCTGATGCTCTATCCACTGCGCCACCGCCTGGTCAGGCTACACGGTCTATAACTTGCAAACCACTATACCCCTTTGCACCTAGCACAGGGCCTGATGCCCAGCAGCTGAATAAATGGTGTACAAATGGGAGAATCTAAGACTTTCACAGTCTTCTCTCCATGTGCCTCCTCACAGACTGCCTGAGAGAGTAAGGAGAAAGGTTTGTGAATTTCAACAGGATATCAACTGGTTTTTCCTCATCACTATTACCAGCCAACTCTAACCAAGTTGCTTCAGGTATACATTACTGCAACTTACATAGTGGAACTTTACAAACTTAAAAAAAAATAAGGCTCTTGGTTATTTGGAGCTGTCTAACAGCTTGCTGCACACTATCCTCAATAGCAAAACCTATTTTTAGGAAAGAAAAATAACGACATTATTACAAATTAATCTAAAACCACAGGTACGATATAAATGCTGATTCTTTCATAAAATACTCCTGCAGCTTTAAATTTAGCCAGCACCAGAGTGCACTGTAATAGAAGGGCCAGTCCACCTAAGCTTCAGTGAGCCAAAACCCAACGCAGGGAAAAAAAAGAGGTGAAATTCAGATCCTGAATACCAACGGTTCATGAAGGACTCTTTACTGAGCAAAATAAGAGTTAATATGACCCTTTCCAATCTTCTACTGGATTATACTACTGAATGGAAGGCAAAAGAGGCCGAAGGGAAGAAATGAGAGAATGTACACCTAGTGCGACAGGGAGAGAATATGAATTACTTACCAAGCAATTTCCACTGCTGGGTTTTCTCTTTGAATTCAACAAATGGAGAGAAACTAGAAGGTACAGCTGCAAGAAATGGATTGCATAAATGAGCCACACAGGTCAGAGCACTAAACTCAAAATAATTAAGAACCCCTGGGTTCTAACTTCCAAATGTTTCCCAGTGCATCCGGATAGCAGAGACCTTCAAGGCGTGGCACTATACAAAGCCGTAATGATTTTTTATTTGTTTATAGCGAGAAAGACAGAGAGAGAAAGTGGCAGATAGGGACAGGCAGGAAGGAAGAGAGAGAGATAAGCACCTTAGCTGCAGCAACTTTGTTGTTCACTGATTGCTTTCTCATACATGCCTTGACCCGGGGGGTTGGGGGGGTCCAGCTGAACCAGTGACTCCCTGCTCAAGCCAGCAATCTTTAGGCTCAAGCCCCAGCAACCATGGGGTCATGTTTATGATCCCACACTCAAGCCAGCGACCCCACTCTTAAGCTGGTGAACCCGTGCTCAAGCAGGATGAGCCTGAGGTCAAGCTAGCAACCTTGGGGTTTCAAACCTGGGTCCTCAGCGTCCCAGGCCGAGCTCTATCCACTGCACCATTGCCTGATCAGGCAAAGCCACAATGGATTTAACTTTACTAGGCTGCAGTTCACCATAATAGTTAATCAGACAAAGGGGAAAAAATTACTAACCGTACAGAAAAAAGTACCTTACCACGGCTTTCTCCAGAAAGATACTGCAGGGCTGGTAGCACCAACTCTGCCCAGTTGGGGGCAGCAGAGAACCAGCTATTGAGGGAGCTGGCAGGAGATGACTGCCAATCCAAAACCCGCTCCTCCAGCTGCAGGAGAGTCAAGGCAGAACCCAGTTAGCGTCCTACACTACACCAGCAATTCCCAGACATGCCAGGGCAGGCTGCGGTGTATCTGGCCAGTCTGCCCAAGCCACAGAGCCAGCCAGCACAGGGCTATGGGAGCAACCCAGAGTTCTGCTTCTCAAGGCACAGACCATTAAAAACTTCTACAATTTGAAAACTTTAGCATACATCTGACTTTCCCAAAACTCTTACCACGGGAAGGCTAGACTGCCCCTCCAGCAGCAAGATCTCTAAGAGAAGAGAGAAAAAGCTGGAAGAGATTTCATTGATTCCAAGGCAAGGCTTGAGGTCTTCAAGAGGCCTAATGAAGGAAGAAGAATATGAGAAGGAGAAAGACCAAGAACACATCCCCAGGTTGGTTTAGGCCCTCCAAACCTCCTCTTAGTCATAAAAATGCTCAGTCAAGGACCACACTGCACACTTCCCCTTGCAGGACAGGACCCCCGGACTTTGGGCTTACAGGTTCCCTACCCCCACATGGAGCACTGTTTGGGCACACCCTCCAGCTTCCCTTTCACCGTTAAGCAGGGACCTGCTGCCCACTTACTCCTCCTTGATAGCAGGTACTGCCAGCGGAGACGGAGCCTGCGAGAGAGGTGGGAGCCCCTCAGCACTGCTTAAGGGCTCAGACAAATCCTCTGCTTCAGATTTGATCATTTTTATTTTCTTCTTCTTCTTCTCCTCCTTTTCCTTAACCTTTTTTTTAAGGACAGCCAAGTCATACAGCGCTAGGAAGAAAAGGCACCACAAATGACAGGACTGTGTTTTCCCTATCAGGAAGTGAGGGGTCTCATCTGCGTCTTATTTTTTTAGGCCCACCAGAAAAAGGAAAATAAGTCTCAAAAATAAGACATTTAGTTTATTTACCAAACCCAAAGAGTGATTTACAAATTAATTTTAACAGTTATTAAGGAGCCAATGACCTGTTATTCTGCCTTTATATTCATTTTCCACTATAACTCCATTAGAGACAATAACCAAAACTGGTTATCAGCAAGAAGCAAGCTGTGATTTCATTTCATACCACAGTCAGAGGGTGGCTACCTCCAGAGGGTACCATTTACCTGCAAGAGAACCTTTCCTGCCAGCATTGACTCGAGTCATGATGTCACTAAGGGTCAGGTCCCCTGTCAGAAGGTCCGGGTGATCCTAGAAATGATATTCAGAGATTTGTTATGGAGGCCCGAATATGGAGCTAAAATTGTTGGAGGTTTTGCCAATTTACATAACAGCCAATTAGAAATTATGTGTAGTTAAGGAAATCATGCTGAATTAAAAATATACAGAGATAAAAACTGCACTTCATAACAAGGCATAGGAGAACCCAATCCCAACCTTTCTATTATATGGCATTTTCAGTTTATAAAGCTCTTTCGCATTCCTTATCTTATGTGCTCTTCAAATAGTCTTGTTCAATATCATATTCTACAGCGTGAAAAGGGGATTTCGAGAAGTTGAGAGATCTATCCAATACCACAGAGTAAGTGGAAAAGACAGGGATGGAAGTCAATTTTGACTTCCACTGTGGGATTCTTCCCATCTCACCACTCTGCCTAAGGCTAACTACCTCTCCTTCCTCCACTGTGCTCTCTGGAGTGGCTGCAATGGAATTACCTTGATGCAGTGGCGTGCAATCAGTAAAAAGTAAAACAGTAACAAGTCAGAAGAGCAAAAGATCTGATCAAGGACTGGTAAATGGATATGATTCACATACTAGTCCTTAGTGAGGACTAAATCAGACACCATGTTAAGCATGTCTTATAAAGTTAAAACATGTGCCTTCTCACATCTTTGGTGTTAACTAGCTTCTCAGATTATCCTGTCCTCTAACAATGATATAGAAAGGAAGTAGAAATAAGGTAGTGACTACCTCTACCTTCCTTACAACAGCCAATCTAGAGATTTTATATAGAAAACTGCTCATGACCACCCACCCGGCCCCAATCTTACTGGTTGATGTTTCCGCTTCTCATGGTGCCTCCTTAACATTATCTTCAGGTCACTGTCCCCCAGTTCTATTTTATCTGAGAGAAAATGAACCAAACCACATGGACTAGGTCATTCACTAACATGATGCTGAAATTTAAATCTTTCTGGTCACTTACGGTATTCAAAATTAAAATATTTCTGAGTTTCTCTTCTAAATACCATGTACTACAAGAAATAATCTTGAAACAGGATCAACTCCAATTTTTCTATACATTGGTCAATAACAATAACAATTTAGTCCACAATAACCTCAGTTACTTCGCTGCTCCTAAAACACATTAAAGATTCATAACATTCTTCTTTGATTCCTATTGCAATTAAAAATTCTTCCCTAATTTCACAGAAGTTCTAAGAAATTGCTATGGCTCTGGTTATCCCCTTTATTCTATGACTGAACTGTCCCATTGTATTATTGTCATTTTAAGGTTCTGCTTTAGCTCAAAATACAAGCTAATGAGCTCCTAAGAAAACATTCCAACCCAAAGAAATGAAGGAAGGAAGGCCTACCTACTTGTAAAAAAGTGGAATTCTACAAAAACCTCTCCAAATTCTAAGGAACAGTGCTTTGCTTTCCTGGCTGGTAAGAATACAGACCCCGCTTCCCTCTAAGGGAGTCCGCACATCTACTGCCGGCATTCCCAGGACGTCAGCAGCATCAGCTTAGTTCTCACCTGCAGTTTTCATATCCGTGGTTGAAAGCGTGGGCACCACCCTCAGGGGCACCGCAGGGCTAGGAGAACGCGCGGGAGAGCTCGGAAGCCATGAGCTGAGATCTTCAAAAGAAAAGTTTTCTTGTAAATCCAACGTGGCTGTGGACTCCAACAGGGGAGATTGGGTAAGTGGCCATTTGGGTTCAACAAGGGTAAGCCAACAACATGGAGGCCAGGGTTCCACCATTCCTTTCTGACCCTTCCCCAGACGAAATGGAGCACACTTAGGTCATTTAAACGGCTCTTCCAGGAAGAGAGACTTCAACAGAGTGACGGGTCACATTGCAGCAGGCCAACAGTCACTACTACTCTCCTGTAAGGGGAAAAGCAGTTCTCTCAAGTGGCACAACAGGACCAGAGAGGCCTACTGTGGAGGGCCCAGCCGTGCAGGGATTCACCTCACCAAAATTCAAATGCCACTTAAGTGTCAAAGGTGAAAAAGGTATGTAGTCACATCCCCCCTGACAGGAAATGTCCACCCTCCCCCTGCACCCCCTGACAGACAACTGGAATGGCTTCTTTGCTCGGGTTATATATGGCAACCACTGGCTCCAACCAAACAACAAGCTGCTGGTATAACTCCAACAGCTCAGCTACCCAGGTGCCCAAGGACACTCACCCTCTTCATCAGATGACAGGGCTGTGTCCCCACACTCTTCTTTCACCTCCCTCAGCACCTTCAAGTAGCGCTGCTGGGTCCGCCACTCGCGCTCCTCAGGGGTGCGGGATGGGGAAGGGCGCTTCTGCCGGGAGGGGAGAGCTGGGCCGCTCCGACGGGCCATTTCTAGCAGGTCCTAGGAAGAGACCAGAAGGGGGAACACATCATCATCAAAAGTTTATTCTGGTACATTCTCTACGTCTACAGTTTCTCCTTTTCACTGTTCAACAAACTCAATTCCCCCCCTCCAGATCACAAAGAAAGATGCACGCATGAATACATCAAATAAAAACAGCCTATGTTGACCATTACGTAGCAAAAAATCTAAAACTGAGTGTTGAACTGCTCCATCAAAAATGAAGACTTATTAACTAGACCCAAATATTTCCATACTGAAGCTCAAATCACTGAAAACTAGAAGAACTATGTGTCAAATAATTACCATGCTGGTCCAGCTCCAGGGTCCACTGAGCCTGGTCACTACCTATCAGTCAAGTCACTGAGAGGCCCACGTACTCTGACATCTCACACCTGGTTCTCTCAATAAGCCACAATGGATCTGAATGCCATTTATTTATCTTGGTAAACACTGAAGCTACAATATTTCATCAATTTTAAGATGTACGTTCTCTTTCCTGTTTTAATATCTCTGAAATAAGGGTACATCTTAAAATAAACCATAAGATAGAGTAATATAGTTTGTGTCACGGCTTAATTGGTAATCTTTTCTTAGTGGCATCGTTTATACTTGATACCCAATTCTCTTCCTAAAGTCATGAACTCTATTGAGTGCGCTGCCCATTCCCAGCATTACTTACACTCCGGGAAGCCAGAATCTGCTTGAGCAGCCGATGGAAATACTGCTGCTGAGAACTGAGGTATCGCTTGTATTGTGACTTGAAGCATAGCTGCCGATACTTGACCACCTCAGGGTTAAAGTGTCCATCTTAAGAGAACAGAGTACAATTATATATACATCAGTCAACAAACAGTTAATGTGCCCTTAAAATGTGGTTAAACTCTACTAAACTGGAGCGCAGTATGGGAGGGATCATCCATGTCTATGTGGAGCCCACAGTCCAGTGGCAGAGAAAGCAAATTAACAGATAAATAAATAATACTCAACTCTCTTAAGTACTATAAGGAAATTAACTTCTTAAGAGAAGTTAATTGTTAATTCTTTTAAGAGAATTAATTGTAAAGGGTAAAGAGTTAAATCAGGAAAGGGCTCTCCAAAGAATAACACATAAAATGAAGCCTAATTAAAGCAATTGTGGCAAAATATTAACAACTAATATAAGTGAAAGTTACACGAATGTTTACTGTATTACTTTTCAATGTTTCTATAAGCTTAAAAGTTTGCAAAATGAGCCATGGATGAGTAGCTCAGTTGGTTGGAGCGGTGTCCCGACACATACTTCCAGATTCAATCCCAGTCAGAGCACACAAGCAAGAGTCAACCACTGAATGCATGAAAGAGTGGAGCAATGAATGAATATTTCTCTCTCTCTGAAATATATATATATATATATATATATATATATATATATATATATATATATACACACACACACACACTTTAAAAAGTTTTCAAAATGAAAAATTGGGAGGACTATAAATCTATGGGGATTTAAGAAAAAAGTAGTAAAAATGTGGAAAGGGCAAAAGGAACAGTATGAGCTAAAGCAGGCCTGGAAGAAAACAGCCCTTGACATGCTCCAAACCTTCAAGAAATGTCTGATGACTAAAGTAGAACAGATCGTAGCTCAGGAGTGGCACAAAATGATCTGGGAAGCCAGGCTGAGATCAAACCACACAGAAACCCTTAGATCCGTGATGGCGAACCTATGACATGCGTGTCAGCACTGACACACGTAGCCATTTTTGATGACACGCAACCGCATACCAGAGAAGTATGGGGCCGCATGCCGAGAAGGACATTTCACCCTCGGCTACTGCACGGCCAGGTGCAGTAGCCGAGGATAAAACATTTGCTGTAGTGTAGACACTCTGTGCCGGAGGTCTGTAGGCCAAAACAACAGAACTCCAGCACAGAGCGTCTAGTTCTGGGACCTCCGGTTAGGCCGTTTTTCTCAAAGTGACACACCACCCGAGTTATGCTCGGTTTTTTGGCGAATTTTGACACACCAAGCTCAAAAGATTGCCCATCACTGCTTTAGATCATGGCCTCGATTTTATCCTACGTACAATGAAAATAATTTGAAAGGTTAATAGAAGAAGAATGACAAGGCTGGGAGCAAGAGAGGAAGAAAAACTGCAGTGGTCTAGCTGAGGGTCAATGGTCTCTTGGCCCAACGCTTTCCCTCCACATTCAATAAACACTGAGACCCTGCCAATGGCCTGCAAAGCCCTTTCCTTTAGCCTCATCTTCTAATCTCCCTTTTGTTCACTCGACCCCCTCCCCCTGGCCTCTATGCTGTTTCCTAACACACTTTCTTTCTTGAGTATTTAAAGCTCCCTCTGCCTGCAATGCTTCCTCTTAACACCCAATATTTTCATGGCTTGCCCTTCCTACCTTCATTACATTTTTGTTCAAACATAACCTCATAGAAATTTTGCCCAAATACTGTATTTAAAACAGCTCCTTCCCAGCACTCTAGTCACGCCACCCTTTCTTATCCTTTGTAGTACTTAAATGAACAAGTATTTGCTTATTTACCACATTTTCCTTTATTAGGATGTAAGATCATTACTCTATCTCCAGAACCACGAAGAAATGTCTGACACATATTAGCTAATTAGTAAATAATGGTTAAATGGATGGAAGCAGAGAAACCTGGGATACATTTCTGAGGAAGAAAGACTAGACCTGTTGATAGTTTGGGTGGTGGGGCAGGAAGGGGAGCAACTGAGGTCAGCTGAGCATGGCACCTACATCATTAAACCATGAGCAACTGGAACCACTGATGAAGAGAAGGAGGTCTAAAGAAGGTCCATTTTAGACATACTAGATTTGAGCAGGTAGGCGATGATGAGAACTGAGAGGGAAAGACTGAGAAGCTAATTTCCAACAGCTATAATAAAGGATTAAAGCACAAGGTGTTTCTCTTTTTGTTTTTGTGATTTTTTTTGTGTGTGTGTGACAGAGAAGGACAGACAGGCAGGTAGGTAAAGAGATGAGAAGCATCAATTCTTCGTTGCAGCTCCTTAGTTATTCATTGATTGCTTTCTCATATGTGCCTTGGGGGGGGGGTGGCTATAGCAGAGCAAGTGACCCCTCGCTCAAGCCAACAACCATGGGCTTCAAGCCAGAGACCTTGGGCTCAAGCCAGTGATCATGAGGTCATGTCTATGATCCCCTGCTCAAGCCAGATGAGCCCTTGCTCAAGCTGGCGACTTCAGGGTTTTGAACCCAGGTCCTCCGCATCCCAGTCTGACGCTCTATCCACTGCGCCACTGCCTAGTCAGGTTTCCTTTTTTCTCCCAACTACCCTAATAGTATCCAAGGTAACTAATAACAGCAATCACTTAGAATAGTATCCAATGCCTGATCTGTGGCGGAGCAGTGGATAAAGCGTCGACCTGCAAAACTGAGGTCACCAGTTTGAAACCCCAGGCTTCCTCAGTCAAGGCATATGGGAGTTGATGCCTCCTGATCCTTACCCTCTTCTCCCTCTCTCTCTGTCTTCTCTAAAAATTACTAAATAAAATCTAGGGAAAACAAACAATATAGTACCCAACACATACCTGCCACCATAAAAGGGCTATGTAAATATTAACTCAATCTTCATAACTGACTTGTAAAGAAGGTACTAAATCCTCACTTTACAGATGAAGAAACTGAGGCAAAGTTAAATGACTTGCCAAGGTCATCCAGCTAGTAAAGGGAAAATCAGGTTTGAATCCAGGTGGTCCAGCACTTCCAGGGCCCCAACTTTTAACCTTCATGTTATGCTGCCCATTGTAAAGAAACCGGAAATTTAATCTTCAAGAAATGAGCCATGAGTCTGTGACTGATGCTGTTTGGTATATAGAAATTAGACTAATAGTCTATGCCAGGGGTCCCCAAACTTTATACACAGGGGGCCAGTTCACTGTCCCTCAGACCACTGGAGGGCCGCCACATACAGTACTCCATACACTGACCACCAATGAAAGAGGTGTCCCTTCTGGAAGTGTGGCGGGGGCCGAATAAATGGCCTCAGGGGGCTGCAATTTGGCCCGCACGCCCTAGTTTGGGGACCTCTGGTATGTATGCCCTTGCCTCTGTGCTTCTGTGAAGTTATGTTCCTTCAGTCTTTAGTTTTCCTTAAACTTTAGTCATTAAACACTATACTTCTGTTAAAATAATATTTAGGATGAACTGGTTAAAGAAACTATTATTTAAATTATTAATAAATTAAAATATATTATTAAAATTAATTTAACTGCTTTTGTGATTTTTAATGTGGCTCCTGGAAAATTTTAAATTGAACATGTAGTTCATGTGCTATTTGTATCGGCCAGTGCTGGACTAGAGCGCAGTGCAAGAAGCAGACAGACCAGATGAAGGCAGGTAAGTGGGCAGGGGCCAAGTCACACTGAGGGCTATGGGTTTTATTCCAAGAGAAGGCAATTGGTGACTAACCTGCAAAGGGAAGTTTTAGGAAACTCACCCTGGTACATGTGACAGTGGCTGCTCAAGCAGCCCTAGCAAGAGCCATCGGGGAAGAAATGGGGAGTGACAGCAGCAAGTGTAGAGGTAAGGATGGAAGGTGAATGGCAGGAGCAGACAGTAACAAGAAGTGAAAGAGGGGGAAGCACAGAAAGAGGCGGGTGCCAAAGTCACAGGAGAAAATCCAGAACAGGGAAGAACCACTGATGCAAAGGGAGGTGCCAAGACCGAAACCCTGGCCAGTTGGCTCAGTGGTAGAGCATCGGCCCAGCATGTGGAAGTCCTGGATTCAATTCCCAGCCAGAGCACACAGGAGAAGCACCCATCTGCTTCTCCACCCTTCCCCCTCTCCTTTCTCTCTCTCTCTCTTCCCCTCCCACAGCCAAGGCTCCATTGGAGCAAAGTTGGCCTGGGCACTGAGGATCGATCCATGGCCTCCACCTCAGTCGCTAGAATGGCTCCGGTTTAAATGGAGCAACAGCCCAAATGGGCAGTGCATCGCCCCCTAGTAAGCTAGCCAGGTGGATCCTGGTTAGATGCATGTGGGAGCCTGTCTCTCTACCTCCCTGCTTCTCACTTCAGAAAAATAAAAATTAAATTAAAAGATAAAAAAGATGGAGGAAGCAGTCAAGCCATCAAATGCTGCAGAAGGGTCTAGAAGAGAACTAAAAAGCCATCTGCTGGTTTGGAAATTACATGCTCATTAAAGAGACATGCAACAGGAAAAAAATGCTTACTAAGACAACTGGTGAGATAATGAATATGCACTATCTGTAACAATGTATCAATGTTAAATACAAAAAGAATTCTGTATCTTCTGTATTTCCAAAATTATTTCATTTGCAGTAATATTGGAGAATGTTGTTTTTCTTCAGAGATTAATATTGAGAAATTCAGGGCTGCTTTGCCTGCAATACTCTCAAATGGTTCAGCAAAAAAATAATAGTAATAATAATTAATAGTAGTATAATAGCAATTGGTGAACCTTGTGAAGATTATATGGGTGTCTGCTATAAATTCGTGTAACTTTTCTAGGTTTAAAATTAGGCCCCGGCCAGTTGGTTCAGTGGTAGAGTGTTGGCCTGGCGTGTGGATGTCCCGGGTTTGATTCAGCACATAGGAGAAGCGCCCATCTGCTTCTCCACCCACCTCTTCTCTCTCTCTCTTCCCCTCCTGCAGCCATGGCTCAATGGTTTGAACGATTTGGCAAGCTAGCTTCGGACACTGAGGATGGCTCTATGGAGCCTCCACCTCAGGCGCTAGAAATAGCTCGGTTGCCAAACCACAGCTCAAGATAAGCAGAGCATCACCCAGTAGGGAGCTTACAGAGTGGATCCTTGTCCAGGTGCATGCAGGAGTCTGTCTCTCTGTCTCCCCTACTTTCACTTAAAAAATAAAATAAAATTTAAAATGAAAATGATGAATGAAAATAAATAGATGTCACTGGTGGCATTAACAAGAGCAGTCCTATGGGGTAGTAAGGGAATAAATAGCCCAAGGGGGAAAGGCAAAATAGTTGAAAGGGACAGACATAGCCACCTTTCCAGAAGTTTGGAGATGAAGGAATATGGTAGAGGACAATAAAGGGGACAAACGGTTAAGAACTTGTTTTAGTATGAAACCCATGAACACATCTTTAGGTTGAAAAAGAGCAAGTGAAGTGCCTACCCATGTAGGGAGAATACAAAGAACAGAGAAAATGACTAATTGAGGAAACAAGGTCCCAGAAGAGGTAACATAAAAAGATCAAAAGCAGAGGTCAATCTTAAGCAGAAAGAAAATACCCTTCATCCTCTGAGACAAGTAAAGCAGGTCAGAATGGAAATGAATTCAGTAAGATGGGTGGAGGCTGGAAGTGGGAAGTTGGAATTTATAACAAATGATCCTTTCCTTTATGAAATAGGAGGCAAGGGAGTTTGATACGCATTTAGAACTTAAGGAAACAGTGAATATTTTTTTAAAAATCAGGGAAAATAACCAAAGGTAAAACACCAAAAAAAAGTAACAGCTCACACCTGAAATTAATATGATAAATGTATGTCAACTGCAGTTGAAAAAAATGTTTTCATTAAAAAAAAAAAAGCAATAACTCAGGTATGCCTGATAACCATGGAAACCATAGTAATAGAATCGTCTTCAGCAACAGCAGAACTGAAATAGTACACTGGACAGCAAGAACCACACAGAAATTCCAGCCTTGACACTCCTTGTTTGTTTCCTTACCAGACAAGACTATCATACTGTTTGGCAGGGGAACATGACAGCAAACTAGACAGAGGTAAAATTACGTAAGGCCCCTGACGTGACCCCTTTAAAACCAAAACAGGCTCTACGAGAAGAAATGATTTATTACCAGCCCCTGGCTTCAGTGATATGAACAGAAGTGAATTCTTCTTTAACTAATAATTCACTAAAGAAGAAAATGCTAATCTAACACTCTTAAGATATTGAGGTTTGAATGATACACCTGTTCCCTCCAGGCTTTTGTAGCTGTCAAATTATCAGTTTAACAAAACTCAGAGATGCACTGTCCTCTCAGGGCCTCCTGCCAAAGCGGCCTCACCCAGAGACGAGGAGAGAAGAGGTCTCTTTCTCCTCTCTACAGAACAGAGAGAAACTGTCACGTAGGAGTGGCTCCAACCATTTTTGCAATTCCCAAATACAATGACTGATTCAGGAAGAAATCATTATTGGGTACTAACACAAGTGAGTAAAACATAAGCTTTCGGGAAGTAAGATTATCACATGGTCCCAAAGTATCCCCCTACAGACTGCTTAATTTTAAACAAAAAAAAGGTAGGTCTGGTAGATGTCATTTAAACTAGGGATCAAATGTGACGTTCGCAACAATGGGAAAACACACATCATGTGTATTCTTGGCAAAAATGTTTAACCCAAATCTAATCATGAGAAACAAGACAATTTCCCAGAACACCAGATGCTTTACAATTCAAGCATCCCAGGCTCTTCAAAAATGTCATTGTTTAAAAAAATATTTTAAGTTTTTTTTTTTTAAGCCAATGTTTTGAAAGACAAGGGTGGAAAAAAAAGGTAGAAGGCCCTAGATTCATGAAGATAAGAGACATGAGATCCAAATGCAATGCATAAACCTTGAATTGGTTCTGGATTTAAGAGGCAACTACAAAGGGCATTTGGAAACAACTGAGAAATTTAGCACAGGGGTATTCTATGATATTTGCTCAACATAAAATTTATTGGGTGTAACAGGACTGTGATCACGTGAGAGACTGTCTTGTTAAAAGATACACATATGCTGAAGTGCTTAGTGGTAATGTCATGTTTTCTGCAGAAAAGTGTATGTATACTTTTTTTGTTTATGTTCTCAAACAGACATACATGTATACACATACACATATGTAGTAATGCAAATGGTAAACAATTATTAGAAAATTTTAAAAACTAGTCATAAAGATGCCTCTAAAATGTTGGTAATGTTTTATTTCTTGACCTGGGTGGTGGTTTTACACAGCTGAGTTCATATTATAATAAAGCATTGAGCAATATACATGATTTATGTATTTCATTAAATAAATAAAAGAATGGCCTAGGCAGAAAGTGTTGCACAAAACTACTTTCTGCTAACTTGGTATCTGTACATAAAAATATACAGAATAAAACAAAGAAATGAGTGTTCACGTAAGTGAAAGTGTTCCCACCTTTCACCCCTCTCAAAAAACAACTGCTGAGCTACACACCTCGGAAAAGCTTCTGCGCAATGTGCAGAGGGTTCCCAAAGCGGAAGTTCTCCCCTCTGAACAGGGCCAGGATGAGCTGATTTTGCTGCTCAATGCTGTCTTCAGGAAAGTGTGGCAGAAACTGCTGGAGGTGTTCACGCTGAGAGTCACTCAGTACTTCTTGCCATGTTGAGAGGCTGACCACATCAAAGAATATCTCAGGCTAGGAGAATTAGAAAAAGCAGGAGAAGAGTTAACAAGACAAAAATGGGTTTTTTGTATGAGTGGTAAAAGACATATGACTTAAAATTTGCCATTTTATCCATTTTTAACAATATGGTTCAGTGACACTAAGTACATTCACACTCTTACACAACCATCACCACCATCCAAATTTAAGTTTTTTAAAATAAACTAAAATCCCACTAATCTTTACTCAATTCTCAAAACTTAAGAGATTAGAAAAGATTACATATAAACCAAAGTCTTATACCCCCAGCAGTGAACAATAACCCGAGGAAAACCCCCATTTCTGCCAAAAAGGAAGATGATGGTAGACATCCAAGTTTAGGTTAAAATGAGTGGCAGGAAAGTGAACATGGGAGGAGAGAACTTAAGGAGTTGAGGTCACCTGCTAAGAATGAGAAGCACCAGGATGGAGTTCATTTTCAACTTGACAATTGTATATTGGATATCTTCTATGTGCTACATCCTAAGCCAGACTAGTATTGTCTATAGTCTGGATGTGGGAAAAATTAAATAAGCAATTACAATGTAGTTTAAGAAGTTTACCTATAAGCACAGAGGAGAAGCACACATCCTCCCAGACTTAAGGTTTCAGAGAACACCTACCACAAGAAGGGACATTTAAGTAGAGGGGGATAAAGAAAAGGAAAAGATGTTGAGGCAAGAGGATTAGAAATTCAAGAACAAAAAGAGTTGAGGCAATGTGTGGCTGGCACCGAACAGGGAGGAAGAAGGGAGCAGCAGGCAGTATGAAAGGGGGACCTGCAAACATGTTAAGTACTTGTGACTTTATCCTAAGGACAATGGAAAGCCACCAAAAAGTTTAAGCAGGAGACAACCCAGAAATCTGACCACCTCTGAGGGGTCTCTGCATATGTGTACCAAAGCGCTCCAGGCTCAGCGTTCAACATCCTCCCCCCCAAACCTTGTTTTGCTCACCACGTTATTCCTAGCATCTCAGAGTCTGGCATAAAGTAGGTACTCAATAAAACATGTTTGCTGACTGAATGACATAGGAGACTTACTTGAAACAGTGTGCAAAGAAAACATAAATTACATCTACCAACTTCAGCGGTTGTTACTTCAAAATAAGATAAAGGCAAAACAGTGGCTCTACTTTTATCTGAAATGTTTAATATATTATAAAAGAAAAATCTGAACCAAATATGACTAAATGAAATTATATCCTAAAACCAGATAATGCACAAATGAATGTTAGCTTTATAACATTCTACACCTATGTTCAAAATACAGCAAAATAAACATGTTTTAGCACACCTTGTGCCTTGCACGTAAGCACTTAATAAATAGCAGCCACCTTAATATCAATGAGGATTAGAAAGCCTGCCTGTGGAAGTGGTCAAATCCATGCTGAGATGTTATCCCAGGACACATACTAATAAATGACTAAATGGTTACCTTACAGACAGAGATAATGTCTGGGTTTGGTTTCATGATTCACAACATGGGTAACCATTTTAATGTAAACATACACATAATTCTGCTCTTAAAATATAAAACTTATTGTTAAATGCTGAAAATTATTTTGTTAAAAATAGGGCTTATATCATCAAGCTATGTTGACATGCTATTAAACACACAAAATATAGCTTATAGGTAATTTCTTCCTTAATCAGAATAGTAAATAGACTCAATACACACAAAAAAAGAGATCACTCTGGCTGCAATGTAGATGAAACAGAAGGGAGCATAAGAGATTGTAAAGGTTGAGAGTAGGGGCGGTGGTGGGGCCACTGACAGAAAGGAAAAAGATGGTGATGATGTTCTAACTTACATCCTCCAGAAGGTCCTCTGGGAGACTAACCCTGGTGTCCCCCAAGAGACAGTCCTCCATAATACGTGCGCCATGGCCATCTCCACACGGACCCAGCTCCAGGGGATCTGTCAGCATATGGTCCAAGGAATCCATTTTTTATGCTCCACAGGTAACCTAGACAAATATATGCAGTCATATCTTGAGACAGAAAAGCAGAAATCCCAGAGATCTGGTTGACACACTCCTTCAAAAAATATTCTGGCCCAGAAAATATTTAATCTCAAATCTACCCTTAGACCTTATCCTCACACCTTCACTACAGCTAAACAGCTTTTCTCCCTCCCTTCTACCACTGCATATTCATCTGAACTTCCAAATCTTATCAGATCTCTTGTTACTCAGAATGTTTCCATGTAACTCCCAAATTTATAGAATTTCTAACTTCATTTTACACATAAGCAAAACAAGACTCAATGAACAGATCAGCAGAGTCCACAATTTAGACTTCCTAGGCCAATAATCTCTCCACTATAACATAACTTAACAATTATTTGTTTTTTAAGCAATTAATTCTTTGCTTTGTCACAAAAGAAAATTCACTGAAAATCCACACAAATAAATAATAAAGCTCTGCCACTAACTGTTATGTTATCTAATGAAGGCCTATTAAGTGACAGGGCTTTCATAGATCTCATTTAATTCTTACAACTCTGTAAGATAAGAGTTATTTTATCTACTTCACAGATATTAAAACAAGGATCAGAGTAGATAACTAACTTGCCCAACCTCAGAGGTAGGACTGAAGCTCAGGTCTGCCAGTCTGCAAACCCATTTCTTAACACTATACACAATACTTCCTCCATAAACTCCCAATTTAAATCATGTTAAGGCAGCATCTTATTATGACTTTATTAATCCAAGTAAATTCCAGAGGCTCCAAAACCTGATGATGACAACCAGTAAAGTAGTGGCCAACCCACCTTTAGTTAGTTGGTCCATCTGATATTTATAAAACCATGTAAATGTAACGCCATTTTTCTCCTTCCTGTAGTAACTGAATACAGATGGCCACCTTTACAAAGTTACATATTAAAACATTTAATATGAAATGTTTTATAAGGCTGGTACATTTCATAAGGCTGGTAGCTAAAATCAATGTAAAGTGGAGGCCATAATATTAAGCAAAGCTAACAGAAACAAGGAGCTTGCACTCACTCTAAAAACATTTGCTAAGTAAGTCCATGCTCTCATTCCTATTCCTACCAAACAGGATAACTAAGCACAGTAAAATGAAAAGAAAAAATAGACAAAAATCCAAACACCAAACACACAAAAAACAATGACTTTGGGCAAATCTTACCTTACCAGGTGTCAATTAATGAAGGGTAGATGGACCAATCCTGGATTCCTGTAATGAATAATGTCTAGATCAGTGGTTCTTAACCTGGGTTCTATTGAACCCTAGGGATTCGATGACTCTGTCTCAGGGGTTCGGAAAAGCCTCTGCCGTGGAGGCCAGAATAAAGTAATACCGTAATTTGTTGTGAGTTTATGCACTTTGTTGGTTTTGTTCTTTGAGCAAGGTGATGTTCATGCACGGCTCATTTTGTGCACCAGTAAAAAACCTATGTCTTGAATTTGGAAAAAAAAAATCATATTTTATTTATCACTAAAGAAGGGTTCGGTGAATGCGCATATGAAACTGGTGGGTTTGGTACCTCAAAAAAGGTTAAGAACCACTGGTCTAGATGAATTAGTTTGTATGAGTTAATGTAGTCACGTAACATAGTAATGACTTCATTCTAAAACTCTCAAGTGATAAAGAGCACATCTGTAAAATTGCTACTAAAATAAGCACCTTTTCCATAAATTATTTCAAGTCATTTTGAAGAGATTTCAGACCTATGTAATATCCAGCAGATTGATTAGTGCTGAAGGAAGCAGCTGTGTGGTACCAAGCAATTGTATCTCTTGCATCCCTGGTGAATTACAGTATCCTGAATATTCCCTGTGCCTAAATAACTGAAGCAGGTGAGAAAGCACATGACATGTATTTAACAACACTTTAAAATAGAAAAATAAAATGTAGAAGCAACCTGATGCTTGGAATAAAGTCCTTTTAAAAGATCTGACACTGCACAGGTTAACAGCTGCAAAGCAAGTATCCTACCTGACTCTTAGGAGGACCACCTCTGTTTCACAATTTGCTCACAGGCTTCTTCAACTCGATGGATATGTAGCTAAATTTAAACTTATTCAAGCGGCAACCTTTGTCCTGCTACTATTCTGAACAGACTTTCCAAATACAAAAAGCAGGCAGCTGCCAGAAGGCTGGAACCCCGGAAGCCAAGGACTTCTTAGTCTTGTGGCTTCTGGACCTCTTTACTAGACCAGGAAGGCCTCTCTCAATGGTCTTTCCTCTGCACCTGGTCTAACCTTACGCAGGACCCTCTCCCCAAAAGAAGCTGAATCCTAGGCTCTTTCCGGAATTACACCCAGCTCCAAATCCGTCGCCCCTGCAGCAAAGCTTTCCTAGTCATCCTGCTCCCGCCCACGGCCCGGGTCCCGCCCCTCCAAACTGTACCTCTGCGCCCAGGACCCCTCCCCCACACCTCACCTAACCCTAACTCCCAGCTACCCGAGCTATCTAGCTCCCACAGGCCCGCTCCACTGCCACATGCCCACCAGAACAGCGACCCCCAGAGACCCAGACGCTCCCTCCCTCAGCTTCCCGGCAACAACTTAACCCTTTCTCTGCCCAGGGCCCGCCCTCACCTGTATCACAGGCACGGGTCTCTTCACTCGCTGTGCTTCTCGGCCCGCGGGCTCCTGGACGTGCTCGCTCCCGCAGAGCGTCTCTGTGCGTGCACGCTCCGGGCTCGGGCGGCGGAAAAGGCGGGACATGAAAAAAGCCGGGGGCGGGGCCTCGCTGGACGGGGCCTGGAGCGTACTGAGGGGGCGGGGCCTGAGGCGGGCCGGGGGCGGTGCCGGGCGGTGAGAGCTCACGCATGTGGGTCTCCAGGTGAAATTTGCAGTAGCCTGAAGGTCTCACCTGGTTTTCGAAGCTTCCGGAGGGCCGAAACAGTGGTGATGGTTTTTACCTCGTCGCGAATGGAGGCTCCAAAATCCCAGTGATTTTATTAGCTAAGGTTTGCAGGGAGCACACCCTGCTCCAGGGAATAGGCTAAGCACTTTTTACCACTATCTTTCTACTACAGCTGTATTTTTTAGTACTCTGAACTAGTAGGTCCCATTTTACAGTTGAAGAAACAGCAGTTTCTCGAGTTTCACTTAAAAGAACGCGGACGAGAGCCTATATACCCCCGGTGTGTCCCCATTTCTCCTTCCCGTCCCTGGCCCTAGATGTCCGAAAAAGAAAACACATCGAAGAAATATTTTAAGTTAAACTGAATAACGCTCCTCTTAAGAATCTACATCCCTTTCTTCTTGCTCACTGGCTCTTAAGATAGCTTCAGACTCCACAGCTATTCCCCTCGGTTCTTTTGATTGGATACAACTACGTCAGAGAAGCTGGAGGGCCCCCAAAATGTCCCTCCCTAATTGGAAAATAGTGGTTTCCAAATAAAGCCCCATCTCTGCGCCCCTGCTGGCTGCAAAACTGCCTTTAGTTCTCCTTGGAAAGTTAGTGGGGGCTTGAATTAGAAACCACCAAGTGAATGAGCAGAGGAACATCATTCTGTAATCGTCATCTATAAATTTTCTCTCCTGAAGCCCCTGCCTCGACCACAGTGAATCAAACAGTCAAAACACTGTAAGTTTTAATAGTGAAAAAAAAATTAATCTCAGTAGCTCTTGTAACACACATACAAACAAGGAAGATGTTTATTTAAAAAAATATTTATTAATTTTTACACCTGCTGAGTAGCACAAGACTATTAACACTTAACTCACTGAATGTACAATAAATGTTCACATTTAAATAACAGGATAGGGTCAACATTTTCAACCCATGGGTCAGCTTTAGCATCTCCTTAAGTGCTTTTTATTTTTAGCCCTAAGAGTTTTATGAAAGGATAATTGGAAATCAGAAAACATTTCAAGATCAAAACAATAGATTTTTCCAGAGTACAGAAATTTTACATGATAAAATGTCTATTGTGTGAGCACAAATTAGACAATAAAAATGTAAAATCTATATGTAACTTAAAATTTTTCACACTGCACTGATTGAAGTCTACAGTGTCAATGTGTCTTAAGAAAGGAAACAATACAAACATTGGCTACATACATTTTTCCCCCAAAATTGGGTCTTCAGATGGTTTATAATCTGCCATCTCTTCAAATCCAAGTCCTTTTGAAAATCCATTACCTTGGAAGAATGTGTGGAATACCTGATCTTAAAGCAGTGTTATTTGGCTTGACTGTCAACTGCATCTCTGGTTAATCATATACAAATTAGTTTCAGAGTCTTTACTTATTCCACATAAGGACAAAAATTAAAAAAAGAAAAAGAAAGAAAACTTAGATGGGAAAGAGACAAAGAGGTCCCTCCACATTTCCTTCTGTGTATTTTAAAACTTGAAATAACTGGCATAAAATGAACATTCCATTCAGTGATTGTTTTCTATTTTAATCAATATTACACCTGGAGGTGGGGGAGGAGAGGTACCTTGCTAATTTAAAGTAAAAAGGACAAAATAGGGCCAGGTTTAACATACAAAAACTAAACTGGATCTTTAGGAAAGTCTAGTTTTCTTCAACTATCAAGTCATTCTAAACTGGACCCTAGGATATTTGCAATCATTACAATGTGGGACTTTGGGACCCATTGTGTGATTCAGGGTCAATATTTTCTATTAAAAACACTGACATTACCTCTTTGTTACCAAAGGTGTAGAGTCAATTTTCAGTTTCTACACATTTCCCAAGTAACTTACTCAAGTTCTCTTAGTGCTCAAATTTTCAGGGATAACTAAATGAATGAGGTCTCAGAAATAAAGTGCAAAATCTACATATTAGTAAAGTTATTTTAATAGAACTGTTTACTTTTCAGAAAGGTTATCTTTACTATAAAGAAGCCACTATACTTAGTTTATAGAACCAGTTTTTACCCAGAGATGTAAAGAAAATAAATTAGTTAACTTCATTTGAAATTTCAGTTAGGTCTTTCTGTTCTGGAGTGATAAATTCTACTATCAGTAATTATTCTAAAAATGTTTTAGTATATCATAAAAAGTTGGCAAAATATATACCAATCTCTGCAATGTTTAATGCGTACAATTGGAATGTACAGTAAAAAGGAGGGAAATGTTTTCCCCATTGATTTCATAGCTAACAAAGAGGAATACATATAAGCAAAACTATCACTGAGGCAGATTTTTTCCTTTCCCTGTTAACAGTGTAATATTCAAAAGATCGGATTTCTTCCATATTCCTTAAAGCAGTGATTTACAACCAGAGTGCACTAACCTCTTTTCTCTTAGATTTCAAATAAAAATAATGACAACAGCCAACACAACAATAGCCCTCAGTGTGAATGACCTGTCTTGAATTATTATATGACTATAGAGTCATATAATAGTCATATAATGACCTATATAGTCATATAATTTGATCTTATTGGTCACATTGCATAATAAGGTTGCATCTGATTGGTTAATTCTTGGTATCAGAAATCCTTATATACAAGTATAAGCACCTGATTTTTTTAAAAGTCACTTTGGAGCAAAAAGGATAAATAATTGCTTTTCTTTTCTTGTAAATCAATCAAAATTTTACCTATTCTGTTGTCAGATTGGCAAAAAATAATATTTTTTGGTGTGGTGCAGAATTTTAGCAATTAGTTCATGTGTGCCATGAGATAAAAAAGGTTGAAAATCACTGTTGTAACATATTATAAATGGTCCCCACATTCTTATTTGTCCCTTAAGTGTGAAGTTGGTCATACCAAAAGGTCCAGATTGAATTGTAGTATGTTTAAGTTGAAAGTGGTAAGAAATAAGAAGGTCCACCTTGACATCCAACTTTAAAGAATGTTCATTTTAAGAGAGCATTAGAAATTCTAAAATACACTGAATGCTGAGAGCGAGGGCTGACTGTACACCTGGTTACTGATGAATGGTGCATGGGGCCTGCAAGGCAGGACAAGGTTTCAGTGCTTTTTACTTTATATAGACATATGTTGTCTCAGTAAATTTATTTGGTACCAATATCTCTTTATTACAACCACATCAGAGAATGGGTGGCAAAGCTTTAATGTAGGAGTTTACGTTCTGCTGACATCAAGCAACCTTTCCTCTTACAGGGAGTCTACCATTGTGGAATAATAAAGTAAAATCTAGCAGAACATGGTGTTCTGACCTAATCTGCTGAGGGCCAGTATCTGTGGAAAGTACTACCACTAGCCCAACAATGATTTTCCCAAAAAAAGGCAAGTTTTATTTTTAATTAGTAATAAGAAAAATTTAGATGACAGATTTTCCTTTATAATATCACTGTCAACCCTTTGTTTCATCATCATTATTTTCATATTCAGCAGGCTCCCTTTGTTAAATTACTGCAAACTCAAAAAAATGAAGCCGTCCTGACCTAATACATATGCCCATAAAATGCCCCTTTTCCTTTGGTGCCACGGCTTGTACTGAAGTCCAATAGCCACAGACTTATCACATCCTTTTTTCCACCTTTGGTACAAACACAATACACCACTTAATAGTTCCACAAAGGAAAAGTAAGGCTTATCAATGTGTTAAAAAAACAACTCAAGAGCAAGGCAAAGTCGATCTTGAAATCTATATACTTCCCACTGAAAGATCTCCATTCCATGGAAGAAACTCCTACAGTTCAAAGAGTCAATGTGGTAAAGATGATCTTGCTAAAATAAGCCCCAGTAGTTGTATGAGTGTCAAAATTGTGGCCTCCAAACTCTTGAGTGAATGATAAATCTTAAAAAATTTGTGTCAGAAGCTTTCTGATTTATGAATGAGAAAAGACATGATTCTAGCTCAAGGATAAAAGTTAAGGTTTAGTGATATGCACTTCCCTGCTCCCATTCCCATTGGTGGTGGTTGTGATAATATACTGTGTGGACTGCTGTTGGCTGGTGGTCTGGGGGTCCAAGTCACTGTGCGTAGTTGGCTGAACCTGGACTCCCCCAGAGAGGGCAGAAGCTTGCTTTTCCTCCAATTCTGGTTGACTTTCTGATAACACATAATGACCCTAGAGCAGGAAGAAAGGATGTTTAGAACTCTGAGGCATAATGAGGGTAAGGGATCCTGAACACAGAAAGAGGGAACATGTAATGTAATATGAAATGTTATAAGGAGAGACCAAAATAGGCATTGATGGGAGATGCCTTGCCGAAGTGTTTTAGAGAGAATAAATCAATCACAGTAACTGACTACAAAGGTCATTTAAGGGAGCACCTGAGTTGTTCTACCAAAAGATATAGTGAAGAACTTCAGATAGAGAAATTTGCATTATGATGGTAACCTACATGGCAAAAGAGACATTTGCTATTGTATACCCCTAAGAATTTAGATTCCTAAAATGAGATTGCTATCTGCCAGTTAAATCTGAAGATTAATATACAATGGGTCAAATAAGAGTTAGTATCTAAAGTCTCATTAAAGATGCAAAATAGCCCCCAAGACAGGTGGTCAAGATTAACTATTTCCAGACTTCAGAATTTCAAACATCAGCACAATGAAAAGTAATAATAAACAGATTCAAATTTTACTTTGCCAAGCAATATCATTTTTGAAATGCTACTGTCAAATAAGAGACGTTTTAACATTCAAAAGCATAGGAAGATCACAATCTTAGAACAAAATCCCTTACATTGAATAAATTTAGCTTTATGAAAATACACATTGTATTTATATTTTCTCACTTTTCTTCTGATTATGAAATCTTCCTTATAGACTGCAACTAGCTATGTCCTTATATTAACATTTTAAAGAAAAATGTGTTGGGTAGAAGGTTAACTATTAGGCTGAGAAAAAAAAAGAAGTCACAGAGGAAAACAAACATTGGCCTTTTCAAGCACTGTCCAGAAAAAAAGCCATAGCAAAATACCCATTTGATTTATCTAGGGCAGTGATGGGCACTCTTTTGAGCTTGGTGTGTCAAAATTCACCAAAAAATCGAGCATAACTCGGGAGGTGTGTCACTTCGAGAAAAATGGCCTAACCGGAAGTCTCAGAACTAGACGCTCTGTGCCAGAGTTCTGTTGTTTTGGCCTACAGACCTCCAGCACAGAGTGTCTACACTACAGCAAATGTTTTATCCTTGGCTACTGCACCTGGCCGTGCAGGAGCCAAGGATGAAATGTCCTTATCGGTATGCGGCCGCATGTCATCGAAAATGGCTACGCATGGCAGTGCTGACACGCGTGTCATAGGTTCGCTATCACGGCTCTAGGGCCATATACTCGGAGTCCACGCTCATCAAACAACTCTAACTATGATTTGATTTTCCAGGTGGGTCTTTCTTTAGCAGGAGGGGGCTGGTTCTCAACCTAGGGTACATGGATTTCTTAGGTGGTCCACAAGTGGGCTTCCAAAAATCTATGAACACCCCATAATGTACATTAAATTTGTATTGTGGCAGGGGGAGAGGAACATTCTTGGCTCTAGTCAGGTTCCCAAATGAGTTCCTGGCCAAAAACTGGGAGAGTCAATGTGTCCCTTAGATAGCAAAAATTTCACTGATCATACCATTTTGCATTAGTTTTTGTTTTCACTGACAATAGTGTTACTCTGAATTTACACATCTCTCCTATGTCTAGTTAACGAGACTTTGGAAGCTCAAAAATGACTAAGCTCTCAATATGCCTTGGGAAAAATAAATCAGGTTTTTGAAGCTATCTGAACTATGCTGCTACTCTTTGCGGCCTCTTGGAAAACAGGCTTACCCTGGGAGCATCCTACTATTTCTATCCACTGAAGAGTACTTTTCTTAATTTAAATTTGCATATTCTTTCTCCTAATAACTTAGAGACAGGCCAGAATAAACCAATGAAGATAAAAACAGAGGTAGCAGTTACAATCAACATTGATCTGCCTAACCTAACTATAATAAGATAATTTATGATAATGTTTTTCACCCTGGGATAGCTGAATTGTTTCAAATTGTTTAAAAGAGCTCCATAATGGATTCATTATGCCATTCTCTCCCAACCCAAGTGGATAACCAAAAGTAATGAAGACTCATACATTCCAAGGAACACAGAAAAAGGTGATCGATTATGAATCTATATGTATATGGATCAAGGAGGTTCATTACAGTTATTCACAGGATAGATGCTTATTAAGCATTTACTATACAGCCCAGCCACCAGTGCAAGGCACTGAGAATAAAGAGCTAAAGACCAAGACTCAGCTTTCATGGAATCCATCATCTACTGGGAAAAGACAGACAGTAAACCAATAAGTAAAATAAGCTGTGATAAGGGTTATAATACAGCTTCACGAGTTGTTATGGGAACACAGGGAAGGTACTTCTAACTCAGATGTTGAAAGCTGGGGAGTAGAAGACAGGGGACAGGGAGATGGTGCAGTGGGACGGATAGGAAAACCCTTGCGAGCAGCACAGCTTACCGGAGTGACCGCCTTCACTTGGCCCGTTGTGACAGGAGTTGCCACACCACTATCTGTAATCACAAACTGTCCTGGGGGAAGTGTCATCATTTGAATCTCAGATGCTGAAAACAAAATATCCATATTTCAGTAGTCTCATATTTTAATACAAGTTGTATATAAAAATACCTAACTAGTGACCACATTCCCCTCTGAGAGACATCATGGATTCGCTTGCTGTGAGAGTCTTATGATGATGTGATTTCTTGATATAGTAAAACCATCTCCGAGAAGAAATTATCACATGAAGTTAGCATAAACTTACCAAATATTGAAAATAATCAATGCATCTCCCTTAAATGTGGCTTCTGAATATACATAAAGACAAATACTCAACAATATTTTTAAAATCTGGAAATAAGATACAAAAACTTACGAACCAGTAACCTCCATGCTTCAGGATAATGCTCTAACCAACTAAGCTATCTGTCCAGGGCCCTGTTAGTTTCGTATACTGCTCATAAAAATTAGGGGATATTTCAAAATGAATATGAAGCTATAAAATATCCCCTAATTCTTGTGAGCAGTACATTTCTATCTTTTATATTCACATTTGAATCAGTGGCACAATGCATCCACTGTTGCTTAGCAATCACAAATTAACTTGAGTTTTATTTTACTACCAGTGTTATTCAGGAAAATTAAAAACAAAGTTCACCCTAGAACCCAGTTGAGTCTCTAAATGATATTTTCTACTAAGAGGTACCAGAATTTCTTGAGAAAATGTGAATTCCAGACCTGGGGCAGAAAACATATAAGGTGGACCTAGAACATGATGTCACACCAGTTTTCAAGATGATGTAAAAGACTACAAGGTCATGTAGAAAGATACCAGAGCCAATCCAAAGATGCTCCCATTAGCTGCAGATAGAGTCATCTAAGCATCAGTGAGTATGACAACTACAGCGGTCTGAAACACATCAGATGTGCTGAAATTCATGAGTACATAACGACACTAAGACACACACACACACACACACAGCCCTGGTTGGTCACTTGGATGATACTAGAAAACAACACATGATTTTTGAAAATTGGCAAATAAAGGAGATGAGTCAAGTATTTAAGCACTTATCCTACCATTCCTATGCAAACTGTACCTCAGGGTAACCTGGTCATTAAGGTAAAATAGTTTTCTTTTATTGAAGTTTCCTGACTAATTAGTGTACAAAAATGGTAGAATCGGACTGTGACAACTTCACAATCCCTAATGAAATAGTGGAACAAAGAAAGAGACAAACACTGTGTGCCCCTGAAGGAAGACCATGCCACCGACTGTGAAGTATCGGGAAAACGGAACCGAATTTCAGTCAGGCCTCTGGAGCTAACTGCCAGCCAACAGAACGTAAAAGGGACAGAAGATAGCATCTTAAATGATAACACGGGGATGTCAATAGCAAAATCCATGTGGGAGAAATGTGGGAACGTGGAAAACTCTACAGGACAAATGATCCAGTTTTCTCAACACATAAATTGCAACTTAATAGAAAGAGAGAGAGAACATATGTGTTAAAAGAAACTCAGGGTCCTGGCCATTTGGCTCAGCGGTTGAGCATCAGCCTGGCATGTGGAAGTCCTGGGTTCGATTCCTAGTCAGTGCATACAGGAAAAGCACCCATCTGCTTCTCCACACTTCCCCTTCTCCTTCTTCTCTATCTCTCTCTTCCCCTCCTGCAGCCAAGGCTTCACTGGAGCAAAGTTGGCCCTGGGCACTGAGGATGGCTCCATGGCCTCCGCCTCAGATGCTAGAATGGCTCTGGCCGCAATGGAGCAACGCCCCAGATGGGCAGAGCATCACTCCCTGGTGGGCATGCCACGTGGATCCCAGTCAGGCACATACAGGAGTCTGTCTGACCACCTTCTCGCTTCTAACTTCAAACTCAAAACACATAATTGCAACATTGGCCCTTATTTGAAACCCAGTTTGAACAAACCGACTATTAGAAAAATTTTATGAGATAATCACAGAAATATGAGCACTGACTGAATATTTGATGGCATCAAAAAATTGCTGTCATTTCTTTTTAGGTGGAGAACTGGGAGAGAATGATGAGGGGAATGGGCGTAATCCAGAGGAGATAAAATTGGCCATGAGTTGATAACTGTTGAAGCTGGATAATGGGACCTGGGGCATTCATTACACTAGTCTATTTTTGTATATTCAAATTTTTCCCTAATAAAAAATTTCAGTTCTAGTATCTTCAGGTTAGAATGCTAGTTCACATTATACTGCTCACAAAAATTAGGTGATATTTTATAGCTTCATATTCACTTTGAAATATCCCCTAATTTTAAGTGAGCAGAATATTATCACCATGACTATCTTCATCATTTCACATTTCTTTCACAGGAATTAAACTGAATATAAATGTCAGTCTATTTACCAGAATTCTACTGGTATTTACCATGACTAGAAACTGGGCCTAGCCCTCATTGTGCCCACCAATAGTTAAGAGAATAGACTGTAAAAATAACTAAATGGACGAGTTGGAGCCTAAACCCATACTAAGTGTATATAATATAGCCAAAGATCAAACACAACAGAGGCAGACTCCCCCAAAACATCAGTGGTAGGGGAAGATCATCACTGGACTTCCTAACTTCTCAGCCCCTATTCCTCCTAGTTCCTAGTACTGCAGTTTGTTACCCCTATTCCTGTTCCTTCCACACCTCCGCTCATAAAGGTCATACCCAAGGCTGTCATTCCCAAGACTGTTACCTATTCTAGTAGCCAGGCTTTTACTGCTTCTGTATCACGAAATCTCAGGGTTTCGAAAGCAACTTCTCAGGTATCTCTCTTTACTACCTAATGATCTTTTTAAGCCTAAGACTACCTCCTTCGGAGAGGCAGCCCAGCAGGGTGGCTTAGTGTAAACTCTAAGGCCAAACAGGCTGGGTTCCAAACCTTCACTACAAGCTATGTTCCTCAGACAAGTTATTCTGTGATTACATTACCTTATCTGTAAAATACTAATAACTACTGTATTTATCTCATAGGTGGTTATGAATACTAAATGTATATATGCGTGGTTTAGAAACATTCCTAGCACAAAGTAATAGCTCAATGAAAGTTAGCTAACATTATTATTGTGTGGTGTTAGTGATATGTTAATCTTTTGTATACCCAGGATCTAGTACACTTATTGATATACAAGCATCCAAGTAATATTGGTGGAAGAGATGAACCAATTATATCAATATGTCCTACATGTAGCCATCTAGTCTACTGTTTAAATCACCTGCCCACACTTCCTCCAGCCATATCCCTACTGTCTCTGAAATGGGCAGCTCTCAGATCAGAGTGCTACCTTGGATTTTGTTAGGAAACCCACTCAAATACATGCATTACAGGTGAAGAAAATGGTCAGTGATATTTTCATCCTGAAAATCCATTATAAAGCGGATGAATTTATGACCCAGGGCTGCAGGTTCCCCAGCCATGACCCACAGCATCATCCCCTTGCCTCTCACTTACAGTAGCCACGGAAGGAATTCCAAGTACTAGGTAGGTAGGTGTGCTGCACGGAGGAGCTCTGCTGCTGCTGCTGCTGCTGCTGGAGGGCCTGGCCTTGTGCGGAAGAACCACCTTGCATGTGGGAGGGGCTGAGCCCCTGCTGAGACTGCTGGGAGGAGGGGCTCAAAGGCTGCCCTGCCACCTAGAGAGACACAGGGTGCCAGAGTAGAAAACTATGAATTCCTAATATAGTTAAGCCTCACAAATAACTAAAGAAAATAAGTCAGGCTAATGTGAAATATAATACTGAAAGTACCACTGCTAAAATAATATTTTAAATGCATATAGAATTAATGTAAAGTAATCATAACAATGAAGTTCTACTTAGTTTTCGAAGGATTATCTCTAAGAGTATCCAAAAAGTTCATTTCAGTACGCTTGTTAGAAAGATAAATGAAATAAAAATATAATTATCTATTGTACATGAAATGAAAAGAATGAGAAGCTAAATAACTTGCCTATGTCACAAAACTGATCTGTAACACAAACTGAAGCCATAATTCTCATGGATGTATACCGGAAGTCCCACAGAATTGGTGGAGATAAACAGGGGGACACATGCCCACAATAGGAGGTGAGGCTTCTCCTGTCCACAGGATAAAGCTCAGGCCCCACAATCTGTCTCTCCAGCCTTTCATGCTCCAGCTCCAAACTACCTTTCCAGCTTTTTCCCCCAAATATCATTTCCTGTTCCTAATCTGAACGGCTGTCTATAAATACACTACAATTTCCCATCTCTGTGTCTTAATTCAAATGAGAGCATATTCAAATCATAATGCTTTCCCCAACTACCATGTCAAAATCATACCTAATTCAAATACCACTTCTACAAAAATGTACTTGATTCCCTGCTAAATATAATCCTCTAAACTCCTCTGACTTATCTACATATCCATATCGCCCTTGGACCCAGGCAGAAGGGCTGTAGGACTCCTGGTCAGCCCTTCTCCAGCTGTGTCCTCCTCCTGTGAGGCCAAATGAACATGCCCTCTCAGAATGTGTGTCCCCTTTTAGGCCTCGCTCCGGGCAGCACACCCCGCAATCCCTGTGGAAATGGCCCTGTACCCACTTCAAGGGTCTACACAAGTCTCTTCCTTGGGTCTGTCCTCCTGCAGAGGTCCTGTCTTCTGGATGTGGGCTCCTCTAATGGTATGTGGGCACCTGAGACCAAGGGGGTGGCTAAGGGATTGCCATTTACAGTGGTGGGGTCAAAGCTGAGACATATGGGTTGAGGTGCCCATGTGGGTGCAGGATAGAGCTTGGGTGAAAAGAAAGGGGGACCCGCCTCGGGGAAGGTGGTCCCTGTACCACCACATTCTGACAAGGAACTCTGAGGAGTTCCTCTTGGCCCCCCAGCTTCAGGTTCCCTTGAGAAATGTAAGAGTGTGATGCTAGTGTGGGCAGGAAGCTTGGAGTCCCTTCTGGGTAGAAGTTGCCTGTCTTGGACTAGGAGAAGCAATAAGAAAACTCACAGCTGCCTAACCTCACACTGGGAGGGGAGGGTAACCAGGAAGGCCTCCCTCTCTACTACCTCCACCCCCACCCCCAGCAATAAACAGGAAAGTAGAGAATGTGCAGTGCATGCCCTGGATTTACATGGCAACTGGAAGGACACAGAGCTAGCAGTGGCTGGGCAGCTGCTAGTGCCATCCATGGTGTTTGGCAGAAAATACAATTAATTTGGAATTGTCGCTATCTGTGTATCATGTTATTTTGCATCAGTTGTTACTTTACATATATTTTTCTATTTTGTAATTATAAAAGTATAAGCATCAAGTAGGAAGATAGAACATATTTTACTTAATGGTTTGTTATCTTGATTCAAGACATTCAAGTACACAAGCACATGGCATGCAGGTCTTCATTTGAGCTCTTCTCCTGGAACCTTGACTATCAGGGGTGGGCCTGCATGCCCCTGTTATGGTACCAACACCTTCACTTCACATCCTAATGACTTGCACACTTCTGTTGTCTCCCTACTAGACTCTAAGCTCCTTGAGGATGGGACCTAGAAAAGTTTCATGTGAACAATAAGATTTAATACATTTTTAATGGATCTAGCTATGCTATCTTAATTACAGGCTCAATTATAGAAACACAGTAATAGTCTTCAAAGTCAGTGTTTCCAAATTATAGAAACAACTTAGCCATTGCATACTATCATCCCACCATAGAGAATAGGAAGCAGTGACCATGTTGTTGCTAGGATATCATATCATAGGGCTCCTTTTGGATAGAAGTTAATCACTTAATGAGTCCATAATACCAATATAAAAATTAAGGTTCAAAATAAAAATATTATTTTAATAGTCAAGGAGAATAAGTCAGAAGATAATGTCTCTTCACTCTAATTCTTCAAGGTCCCTAAAGCCATACAGTAAGTCCCTGAGTACAAACATCTGACTTATGTACAACTCATTCTTACAAACAAAGCACTATAAGTACTGTTGGTCATCAACTGCAGTTGGACTTCAGTGACAATGGTATCATACAGTTACTTGACTCCCATGGCAAAGAACTAACCAATGAATATCTCATGGAATTAGAGCAGCAGATGATAGCATTTAGGGAACTAGAAACTCCAAAACCAAAAAAGTTTTCTACAAAAGAGTGAGCTGCTGTTTTTCATCTCACTGAAGCAGAAATGGAAAAGTTAGAGGAGCAATATCCTCCTACAGAGAGGCTCACCAGTTTACCATAGTTACTGCAGGCCTGAGATATGACAAAGGCGTTTGTGATGGGAGAAAGAAAAGCTCTATACAAGCCTCCCTTGATGCCGACTTCAAGACACCGACTCCAGCAGCAGAATCAAACCTAACACCAGTCCCATCCTCTCCAAACAAGTCCATCATCTTCTGCATCTCCCAAGATTGCTTAAGGTTGTATTTGAAAATGTTTACGTATTTATAGGCACAGAAAGGTAAAAATAAATAGTATGTTAAGACAAACATCTGTCTAAGTTGCATTTAATAGGTAAATGTACCTGTTCCAACTTACGTACAAATTCAACGTAAGAACAAACCTACAGAGCCTATCTTGTTCGTACACCAGGGACTGCCTGTGTTACAGGCTGTGAACAGTCTACGGAGACGTGTACCTGGGAGGATGATGGAGCAGAGGGGGTGGGCTCCGCGACCTGGATGTGCTGCACCTGGATGGCATGCTGAGTGTAGGTCTGAGGATCATGGAGCTGGCCCACGTCCACAGTGGACTGCTGAGACTGGTGAGGGGAGGTGGCCTGGAGGGAGGGGAAAAAACACATACATACGTACTGATTGAGGTTAAGGGAAATCTTTTCAGAGAAAAAATTTCAGCTAAACCAATATCCCAAAAGAAATATAAGGATAGAATAGAACTTTAGATCCAATGCTTCCTTCCCAGAGAGCCCATACCTAAGCCAAGCTGGCAAACATTAAAGAAAAAGACAGTTTTTAAAATTAAACTTATAAAATATAAGCCACTAATGCTATTAAATTCTGAAAGAGCTAAAAGAAATATAGCTCTTAATAATAAGCTAGATGAGCTCTCAGGAATTGAAAATATTCTTCCCTTAAATTTCAATTAAATTTAATGACCTGCCCTTTATGAGTTGAAGGATATCAAAAACGAGAATTTGCTTTTTAACTTGTCACTATTAAACCACTACAACAGTGGATTATAACCTTTTATGTATAACAGGCATCTTTGAAAAGCTGACTAAAATATGAACCCTTTTCCAGAACAGTGAACATATATACTCTATTTCACAGGCATGTCCAGGGACTCATGGCTTCTTCTAAAGCCTAAAACTAAGAACCCTCCCATAAGAAAAACAAAATAAAGTAGTCAGTGACAGTGGCAAATTCCAATTTCCTGCTCTGGTATTAGTTTCCAATTTTCAGGGATGGAATTATTTCAAAGCAACAAGTTTGTTCATTTGTGCCTTGAGGACACTTCCTCAGCATAATGTTTTTCTTCTTCTTTTACAAGTGAGAGGAGGCCCCGACTGGGATCCGTGTGGGGCCGATGCTCTGCCCATCTGGCGCCATGCTCGAAACTGAGCTATTTTTAGCACTTGAAGCAGAGGCTCCACGGAGCCATCCTCAGCACCTGGGGTAGATGTGCTCGAACCAATCAAGGCTTGGCTGCGGGAGGGGAAGAGAGAGAGAAAGAGAGGAGGGAGAGGTAGAGAGGTAGAGAAGCAGATGGTCACTTCTCCAGTGTGTCCTGACCAGGAATCGAACCCAGGACATCCACACGCCAGACCAATGCTCTACCACTGAGCCAACCGGCCAGAGTTTTCTCAGCAGAATTAAATAAAACAATAATTCTGGGAGGACTCCTTCTTTCAGTTCCCTAATCAGTAAGAATGAGCTACTAATTATCTGGTAGATGGAACATAGTTATACAACTATACCAACGATTTCAACCTTTTCCATCTCATGGCACACCTAAACTAATTACTAAATTCTGTGGCACATGAAAAAATGCATTTTTTGCTGATCTGACAAAAATAATTGGATCAAAATTATTCTTTACAACCTCCCATTGATATAAGTAATTCAATGCCCAAGTAAATACTTATAAAACTGGCTCCTCACCAAGCAGTCAACCTGAGTGATCAAGAATAAGAATGCAAAAAAGACTCAAAAAGTCCACGCTGGTACGGTCCTTCTGTAGCACAGCAACCGCACAGGCTCGAGCCTAAACCTTCTTCTGGACTACTCTGGACAGAAGTCTCTTACACTGCCAAGGCCAGAGCCCTTGACAGCCTGTAGACAGGAAGTATTACAAATGCCTCTGACTCAGAATTTACACACAAAAGCACATTATTTGTAGGGTCCCGCAGCAGCGCTGGGAATTGGTCGCTTTTGTTAACATCAGAGTCGTTTGTGCTGGTGACATGATGGCACTCATGAAGGTAAAGAGAGATCAGTGCAGTGCAGTGCATACCGGGGCCACTTGCACCACTTGAAGTTGTATGTGCTGAGGCTGCTGAAGGCCTGAGGCGGACTGCGACACGGGGATGTACTGGATTCTCTGGTAGTCCCCTTGTGGCGTTCGGTAATCTGTTGTTAAGGTCTGGGACAGTTCCGTCATGGCTTGAGTTAGCAGGTCTGTTGTCTAGAAAATTCACACAAAACACATTAGCTGATAACAGTACTGCTTATAGTTACTTTAGTGCTCTTAAATCCCACAAAAATTTAATTTATAGCACCAGTGCATCATGAAACTTACATATCAGCTCTGAGCTCAGATGGAAAATTTCAAACTTGAGAAGACATTGGAAGATTATCTGTATTTCTGTATCCGTCTGTCTGTCAGGCCCGGGGGAGTCACCCTCAAGGTTCTGACTATCTCGCGGCCAATGCGCAGCACTGAAAACCCCTTCCACAGAGGAGACCCGGTAGTAACCATACTGGGCTACATTTGCAGCCAGTTAATTAGGTAAGGCAGACGTGGCTTTGGCACCGTACGCTGCGACGACCCCTGGAGGAGAGGGGATGCTCCCCAGCCACACACTTACCACCACAGTCTCCCCAGCAGCACTATCCGCAGTGAGCACAGCTGGCGTCGCGCTGATCACAGTTGTGGTCAAGGGCGTCTGTATGGTGTTGGGCAGCTGGGCATATTCTGGATGCTTCTTTCGAATGTGCTGTACCATCTTGGTCTGAAAAATTATGGCAGAAAAACAAGAATAACTACTGGAATTAGTTATTTTTAGTCTTTCTCAAACGCAAACCTTCCAAAGGTTCCTAAAGTCCGCGCTTTTAAAAAAAAAAAAAGGAGATCGATGCTAACTCTGCCTTTCTTAAAGTGGCACAAAACTATGAAAGGGAAAAGAGAAGTGGCTGAGAAGAGACTAACGAATCATGTGACCCCACACTATCAGGCAAGGTAAGAACACCTTACAGCCTCCCCTATCCCCAACACCTGCAGCAGTCAATCACTTGCCTCCCAGCAAAAGTGATCCTTTTCAAGAACTATCACGGAAGTCCTTATATAGTACTTCCAGAAGCCTGAGCTCATAAACTCTGAGGACGGACTGTTCACATATGAGACCCTCAGCAGGTGGGCCAAGGAAAAAGGAATCAGTCAAGCGCTCAGGCTACCAGATGGTGCTTATTCTGGGAAAGTCAACCATGTTTTCTTCCCATCTTGCTATGGTTCTTGCTCTCAAGAAACAGCTCCAAACACCTCTGTCAGTTCTCCATCAAGTCAGAAGAGGCCATCAGAGCATCTGGAAGAAGCCATCTTCTCTCAAAAGAGTCCTTAAATTGTGGCCTTGATTCAGATTTGGTCAGAAGCCCTCCCATACCTTGCTGCTGTACTGTTTGGAGCAGTGGGGGCAGCAGACAGGAGGGGTTGCAATTGTGCCTGTGAGCTGGGTGTGGGTACTCAGCATGGGGTCTGGCTCTCCAGGACCGGCAGGACGCAGTTTCCGAATGCTTGGTGGGAGCTCGGCCCCAGGATGGTTCTTCAGAATGTGGGCTTTCCGCTTGCTGGCGCTTTTATAAACCTGCAAATTCAAACACAGTTCCACTTTCCTGCTTAAAGCCAACCATCTAACAATTTCCTTACAAGAAAATGAGAAAAAGTATTAGTGTAGCCCAAAATAAAATAGATATAATGTAACCCAAAATAAACAGATATAAGATAAATTAGAATAAAATAAGAACATCATCTAGATATGCCAGGCATCATCCTTGAATTTATATATATATATATATGGTAGTAATAAAAAAAAAATAGCTTTTACCCTAAAGTTTAAGAGGTGGATATACAGTCCTAGAAAGAGAACTGTTTCTAAAGCCAGGTCTTCCTTTAGCCTTCTTGTGAAAGCTCTCATATGATGGATACAGTTGACGACTAGATGCCAAAGAATCTTCCAAAAGGAAAAGTCTAACAGCAGCCAGCACCTGTAGTGGTGAATCTATGCTTTAAAAAGACTTCTTACGTTTAAGCTGACACAGATATGCTGTATATGAAAACAATATCACAATAAAGCAATAAACAGGTGTTCCCTTTTGTAACTGTGCATAAAACAGAGAATGAAATAGTACAGATAGAGTATTCCACCACAAAACTTTTTCACGTCCTACTCGAGCTTCTAGAAATTTAAATCTACCATCTATTTTACAGACCGGATGATAAAGACTCTCATTTTAGAGCTTAGAAATTTTAAATGAATTCATATACTAAGCTCTTGGTAATAAGACTCTTCTTTTGTAACAAAAATCCAGAGAGAAGGAACAATGAGTAAAACAAAGTCAATTCATTCTGAAGAGAAAGAAATGGCTTAAAAGGAGGCTAACCTTCTAGCCCTTCCTTGCCTGAATGGAAAAATACTGAGTGAGAGACAGAGAACCATCTGTTAAGAGCAAGTGCAAGGTCCTAGCCTGTAGTCATACATGCAGACAAGCTGGCCCTAGGCAGGCTCCCACAGAGGCATACACTGGGGCTGGCTTCCATTACCTTATCGCAATACTGACAAAAGTAATCCCGGTTGGGTTTTATGATGGGTAGAGTCAACTCTGGCACCTCCTCTATCTTCATGTCCGGGTGCCTCTTTGATAAGTGATTTACCTAAAGGGAAGAAAAAAAATGAGAAAAAGGGACCCTGTTATGAACAGAAGCAAAATAAATGTCTCTGAGAGTGACTGCTAGAAGTTGAAATTCTCTGAAGCAGTGCCCCAAAACAGTAAGGCCTTTGGCCAGAACCAGCACACCGAGGTCCATCTGACACCAGGGCGTTAACATCACTGTTATCGGAAAGTAACAGGAATTCAGCAAATTACTGAAGGTGAGTTGGTTCACTGAGGATCCCGATAACAGTCTCGATGAAAGAACTGCTGTTAGAAAAAGGAAAATTATAGTAGCATGAATTTCTTTGGTGAATTCTCCTGATGCAAATTGTCTTTCCTTATTTAGTGTCCTAGCCTTAGAGAGGACACTGAATGAGATAAAAATTCAGGTTCTGAATTTTAAATGATGTTCTATGACTTGAGTTCCTGGCAGAAATACAAAGTCCTTAGTTAACGTCATCAATAGTTTCTGCAACTTTAAGCTAAACAGCATATAATGAAACCAATGTTACCAGAGGCTAATTGACACAAATAAGAATTAGCTCCTATGGCTTCTCATCAACATTATAATGAAATGACGTTCTTTGAGGACCTGTTGTTTTCTGGCCATCCTAACTTTTCAGCTAACCTGGTTCCCATGCCCTGCGTGGATGAAAAGTTTCCTCTGTTGCTGTTTCATATCTGGAAGAGAGAAGCATTAAAGGAAATGGTTGGGGAGAAGGCAAAGACCCCACGAGAACGAATATTCAGGAACACAAATGAGAAAAGGGAAGTAAAACACAGTAAGATCAGAGACTGAAAAAGGGTAAAGCAAAACAAAACTCATAATGAAAAGTGATAGATATCAACCTCTTCCAATGAACTGCGGCAAGAGAGGGCGAAGGGAGACTGGGGAATTGCTGGCCTCTGTGTTTCATCCTAGCCACTGACAAACCTATTGACATATTTGTACAGAATGTAATAGAAATGCCATCACCATACAACAGGAATGGATAGGTGTGGAAGATGGCAGGTGGAGCCCAGAGCCATTTAGCACTGACCAGCATGCCTCGTCTCCGGAAGCCCATCATACACAGGCGGCACTTGAATGTGAAGCTGTCATAGTCTGTGGACGTGATACGAGGCTTAAACGTCTTGGAGCGGCTGATGCGGTCAGCTTTCTTGGCCTCCCTCTCAGGATTATGCATTCTTTGCATGTGTTCCCGTAGTTTGTCTTTTCGCTATTGAAAGAAAATTTTAGAAAAGGCAGGATGATGAGAAGTGGGGATAGAAATTCTTTTTAATTTTTGTCTATTTATTTATTTTAGAGAGACAGGAAGGTAGAGAGAGAGAAACATTCATTTGTTATTCCACTTATTTACACATTCACTGGTTGATCGCTGTATATGCCCTGACCGGGGATGGAACCCACAACCTTAGTATATCAGACAAGACCAGGATGAGATTGAAGGGATATATAACAAAAATAAATAGACACAAGTTAGCAGTAACCACAACCTACCAAGATGCATATGAATTACTAGAGTGCTGGAATATACAAGGACATGGCAAAAGTGAGTAGAAATAACTCTGTTCACTTGCAAATAAGTGCATTCCACTGAGCCTCGGTTGAAAATGACCCAACCCTGGCTGGATAGCTTGGTAGGTTGGAGCATCATCCCTAAGTGCAGAGGTTGCCGGTTCAATCCCCAGTCGGAGCGTATACAAGAACAGAGTGATGTTCCTGTCTCTAACTCTTTCTCTCCTTCCCTCTTTCACTCTCCCTCTCTCTCTCTCTTTCTCTCCCTCTTTCTCTAAAAATCAATAAAAAAATTAAAAACATATATTAAAAAATGAACATTCAATTTGAAAAATACTGATTTTTGAGAAAAAAAGACTTTGCATTTATGTAGAAGAGATCAAAGGGTACATGGGATAAGTTTGGTAAAATGTAAGACAAATTAATAATGAATGAAAGGTAACATTGGCTATATAAAGCCATATGTACACTCAATTCCCACAAATTTTAACAAACATTCCTCCAAATCCCAAATGAATTTAAGTAAGAATCTCTCATATTAAGAATTTAGAAGTTCAAGTAAACAATTACACTGTCCACTATGGATAGAGCATGTGGTCTAGGTCCAGCCCAGGTCCATGTTACATGGACAGGACAGCCAACCAGAGCATCACAAAACAGGAACACTTTTAGAAAAACTGTTGTTTTTTTAAACTGAGAAACAGAAAAACCTAGACCCATTTATACTTTTCACATTAGAGTCCTTTCCAGAGTTATCATGCTCCCGTATAATAAAAGCCATCAAGATTATATTCCATAACACACTACAACAAAATTTAGGCTTTGAAAATTATTTCTACTACTCTTTAGTGTTTCCACATTCTATTCAACTACATCCTTGTAAAGTTATTTTCCCCTCCTGAATCCATTTCTGATTCTTTCCCAGCTCCCATTACAGCACGACCTACAACCATACCCAGTGAAATGTCCCTCAGTGACATCTTTGCAGAATCATCTAATTTCCCAAAGAAGTCATTTTTATTGTTTTCACATTTATTTGTTTAACTCATATCTCTGAGTTTCCCATGGGTTTTTCCTTTGCTTCTTCTAAATTTTAGGCAGGTTACCAAATTTATTTTTTATTTAAATCCTTCAAGTCATAACATTTTCCCAAAGTAGTCTAAGCCCTCTCAACATGCTACAGACTTACCACCTCCATTAGATGACCATCCTGCAGCCTTCAGGGCTCAATTATCAGGCTCTTACATTAAAAAGTGCTCAGAGACCCTGGCCAGTTGGATCAGCGGTAGAGCATCAACCAGCATGTGGAAGTCCCAGGTTCAATTCCCAGTCAGGGCACACAGAAGCGCCCAACTGCTTCTCCATCCTTACCCCTCTTTTTCCTCCTTATCTCTTCCCCTCCTGCAGCTAAGGCTCCATTGGAGCAAAGTTGGCCCAGGTGCTGAAGACAGCTCCATGACCTCCACCTCAGGCACTAGAATGGCTCCCGCCCAAACGGAGCAATGCCCCAAATGGGCAGAGCATCACCCCCTGGTAAGCATGCCAGGTGGATCATGGTTGGGTGCATGTGGGAGTCTGTCTGACTGCCTTCCCACTTCTACCTTAGGAAAAATACAAAAAAAAAAAACAGTGCTCAGAAAAAATCTCTTAATATGTTAAGTTAATGGATTGTTCTCTTAGGAATTCCTCAGTAGCAATTTAGTTCTACTCATTATACATTTGGATTCTTTCAGAAGCTGCGTTATTATTCTATTTGTTAGGGATTTACATTAATAATTATGGGAAACTAAAGTGAGATTTTTTTCCTTTAATTTTATCATAATAACTAACTCAGGACAAACATGAGGGACAAAATGCATCTGCAGTCCAGGTCTTTGAAAGTAGGTGATGAGCAGATGAAACAAGCAAGCACTGATCCTTAGCTCAACGGCTTTCAGTGGCCATGAGAACAACTTCAGGCTGCTCATTGCCTACACACCTTAAACTGCTTCCCACATGTAGAGCACAGGAAATCTTTGCGGTCCGAATGTCGAAGCATGTGGAGTCGCAGTTTGTCTGGACGGCAGAAAGCCTTGTCGCATTCTGTACACTGGTAGATCTTTTCTGAGTGGAAGCTGCGCACGTGTTTTTTCACCTGGCAATGAAAACAGAAAAAAGTCAGGGAACCCAGACACCAAAGGAAATGACAAAAGGTAGCTTATCAACTCTAGGGGGCGCCAAAGGCATTGCCATGCACTTTCACTAAGCAAGCAGTATAATCCAATCAGATGTGACTGATAATAACACACCCTATCCCTACCACAAAATGACAAAACAAGTAGCCAGAAGCTTTATAAATCTTAACCTCTCATATGACTTGACAAGGAAGAAAGAGTACTTGCTTAGTCAAAGCCCTGATTACATGAAATTCACATTCTTTATTTTATTTTTAAGATTAAAGTTGGAGTTCTCTTGGCCTTAAATGAAGGCTACTAAAAATAGTATATCAATAGGAAGACAAAAAATAATTCTCCCTTTTTCCTGCCTCCAAAATGTACAGAAACAATTTAGCCTTTTACCCATGTATGAGAACAATACAATGCCAGCATTATTTCCCCTTAATTGGGACTTACTACTCCCTATACTTTTAGATAATTTAAATAAAGACATTTGGCCTTTGAGCTCTCTAGCCATAAATATCCAATGAAGAATTATGGGTGGGGGCTAAGCAGTAAGTCATATCAAACTATTCCTAGAAGACATTTTTCTTTATTATTTTTGGAGTCTTTTTTTGCCATTAGATTCTGCCTTAAGGCAACTTTCTATTCGGTTGAGAAGTGATAAAATTACCAAGACTTCCAACAACGGTAGAACTGTGATTAAATCACAGACTCCTTTTGCTTTGAAATTTAAAAAAAAATGAAAAAAAGGACTATTTTTACTAGCTATTTAGATTTACTTATTCGTTGATCGGTATATAACAAAATAATCACTTGAAGTTCAAGTGAAATTATAAATATTCTGAAATTTATCTTTGCCCATTTTGTTCAAGATATAGTACAGGGGAGGAGGAGGTCAGTGCTTGACACAAAAGTGTACATTATATACCAACTTTCTCTTCGTTTCCTTCTAAAATGCATGACCTCAGTAAAATGAAACAGGGAAATCAGGCTGGGAAGATAATGTTCCCAGGCCAGGAAATGGGAGCATATCTCTTCATCTTTGCCAGTACACACTTTTTAAAACTTAAGATCAGATAAGGATGTTTATATCTGTCATACAGAAATGTCATACAAAAATTTTGGCATGTCAAACATATATGTTTAAATGCCAATGTCTAATTTGGTCAATTAAGGGTCATAATAATATTTGTTTAACAAAAATAGTTTGATTGAAGAAATATTGTTTTCAACCATAAAGTTGTTAGAAAGAAGGGATGAAAATGCAGGTGCTAGGCAGTCTCAATTTTCCAAAAACTAAGGTTTCTTTTACCAACACAAGGAAGTATATAGGAATCTCAGGAGCAGACACTTACCTGGATAAAATCTGGGAATCTTTTCTTACAAGTTGGGCAGGTGAAATAGCCATCAATGATATGAATGGCCACATGATCTTTCAACAAATCAAGGCGGTCAAAGGATTCTGGGCAAAAAATGCAAGAGTAAGTCTTCTGGTCCGAGTGGAGCTTCATGTGGCTCTCCAAGGAGGCGCTGCTGATGAAGCCCTTGTTACAGAGGTCACAGGTCAACGGGCAGTTCCCCTCCCGCCCGTGGAAGCGCAAGTGTTGGTCCAGCTTGTCCTTTTCACGGAAGGCCTTCCCACACTGCAAACATTTAAAAGGCCGGAAGGACTTCCGAATAAACAGATGCTGAAGAGCTGCATTCTGAAAGACACACATAAACGTGATGATTTAGTGAGGAAACTAAATGTGCCACTCGCACGTTTTTAGAGAAAGAGGATGATCTCTGCAATCAGATTTCCCATAGACATTAAACTCTGGGATGCACAGTTGAAAAAAGGTTTTTCTGATGAGACATTAACAATGAAGCCACCTCAAAGAAGTTCATCTTGAAAAGACAAACGTTCTCTGTGTTTTGTTTTATGTCTCTGTCTGTGTGTCTTTTTATGAAGGGATTTAAGTAGCATTCAAAATCATATTCTCAACAAAACAAATCCCAAAGTGATGTAAAATAAAACTGAAGATTTGGAATGAGGCTGGTTCAAGTCAGCCAAATGTTACTCACTCAAGTACTTGAGAAAAAGAATTTGAAGCTAGATTAAAATGTTTAGCAAGAAAATGTGGTAATAAAAAGAACTGAAGGGTAGTTTGCCAGGGACTGGGTGAAGGACGATATGGGGTTTCTTCTCATGGTGAAGAAATATTCTGGAATTAGATAGTGCTGATGGCGACACAACTTTGGGAATATTCTACAAACCACCATAAAAGAACAAATTTTTATGGTATGGGAATTATATCTTAATTTAAGAAAAATAACTAAAAAAGAAACAAAGGGTACAGACTTATGTGAGCATGTTTGTTCATGAGATAAGATAAATGAGCACACACTATACACGGAATATGTGCATTTAATCACTTCCTAATTGGGAAATGCAAAACACATGTTTTCGAGGTAGCGAGTTAGTTCCCAATGGTTAGAATGCCATGCTAACAAAGTTAAGCTTAGTGCTTCGTTCTGGCTAGACCAACTTTGCCCCCCTCCTTTTTCAGTGACAGATTGCACTTCTACTGTTGATTCGCCAACTTGTAAATGCATGCAGTTGTTAAAGGGAATCCAAGTGAGAGAACATGGAGACTCAGTGTGCATTCATCAGTACTGCTGGGAAAACAGTTCCTGCTCTACTGAGAGCAGATGAACAGAATCATCTTTCATTCAGTTAAAACAGAATTGATAGTTATACTACAATGAAGTTTCATTCATAAGTTCCTCAGAATATCAGGGGGAAAGCTCTACATAGCTATGAGAGGAAAACAATCACTCAAAAAGAAAATACACGCATACATATATGTATATATATATATATATATGAATGGGTATGCTTATGCAAGTATAAGGGAATAGAAACTGAAGGATTAGTGGAGCTTTTAATGCATTATTTGTGCAATAAAAAAGTAAAATGAACAGTGCTTAAACCCTTCAACTTACTTACAAGCAGCAACTTAACTATATTTGATATAAAATAGTCATTTAAGAAAAAAGCAAAATTATTGTTTTTGATGTAGTAAAAATTCGGAACCAAGTTACTTAATCATAAAAAATGTCTTTCTCAGGGCTGGGAGAGACATATTTTACCTACTCATATATCTTGAGTAGATACTTAGTAATCCCTTGTTTTCCCAAGTTTCCTGGGGCTGCTTCAGGGTTACATCAGATTTTTTTCTCCTTCGCAACAAGATCCCTTAAAAAATACCTTATTTCATAGGAAGTGTTCAATAAAAGTTTGAGAATTAATTAAATCTATTTCATATGAAAATCAAGAAGTATTATTTCAAGATCTTCTCTATAGCATCTTCAGAGATCTTTAAGAATAGACCTTTTTTAATCAGCCACAGAGCTTTCTTCCACTTCATTATACTGCTTAGTAGTTGCCTGATCTTTTTAGTCCACAGATCTTTATTTTACATAAAACCTCCCAGTATTTTGGCTACTTTCAAAATTTTATGGAAATATTGCAAGTAAACAAATCCTGAGGTTCAGAGTCAAGATTTAGAGTGCTTCGGCACATAAGAATCATTTCTTTCATCCAAGTTCACTAAAGTTTCCAAGGGCAGACACATTGTACAACTGTTCTTGGCCTTACTGGGGTTCTATTTCTCCTTGGGTGCCCAATCTAGAACTCAGTTTTCTTTTGATCCATTATGCTAATAAGTCTCCTGTCATTACAGATTACTATAAGTGCCTTCAGAAACTTGATCTAAACTAAGCAGCCACCTGGCTCCACTTTCTTAGTTCTATCAACAAACCTTATTCTTAATTGTCTTTTTAATTTCCACGGAGTCCTGAATGTTATCTAAGTCCTTAAGAACTAGATTACAATTCTCTGATCTAATGATACTAATGTCATCCTCCCACGAGTGCTGAAACCATGTCAACCCCGTGACCCATTTGCAGGCCGTTTCTACTCTGATATCTTCTGTAGTAGAAGTACAATTGGCACACATTTCTAGAAGAAAGCATGAAAATGGTTGACAGCAGCACAGATCGATCCATTATGGATCTTCTGATCCCCAAGTCACAGCCAGTCAACCGCACCACATCGCATGGCATGTGAACTACTCTCCAGGTGCCCAAATGGTGTAGTTTCTAAAATCTGTGACAGGAGATTTAACTTAAAATGAATTGAATTTGAAGACAACAGATTCTTTGCAGACAAAGACTATACTGTTTCTAATGTATGATATTAATAGCTAAAGAATCCTAAATTATTAATTTTCACATTATTTTAATCATGACATTAAAAGGAAATCAATCATGTTTCTTTGATGGCTTTAAAAAAAGAAAAACAATTATTCTACACCCTCTTTTCTGCCCAGCATTCAAAGGCTTTGGTGGGTTAGCCCTGCCGAACATCTCACTCACTACTGTCCTTCCCTTGGACACTCCATCCGAGGGTCAAGTAGCATGTGCACTGCCACATAACCATGCCCAGCACATTCCTGTGTCCCGGCCTTGATCCTATGGCTGTCCTCCTTTAAAAAGGTCGACCTTCTCCCTGTCTCCTTTTAAGGCCCAGTTTACGTCTCACTTCTTCTATAAATTATTCCCTGACTCCATCTTTTTTTGGTCTTTCACTCTTCCACATTCTTATTAACAATTATAGGCTATACTGGTATATTTACCACTTAACTGTAAACTACCTTATATTAGCATTGTCTCCCCATTTTAGACTATAAGCGCCCAGAGGACAGGACTCAGGGTAAAAGAGATTGTGTCCATAGCACAGTGCAGAACATATAGTTAGAATTCAATACCATTCTGTAAGTCATTCAAGCTGTTTGAGAGCCAGAAGGGACCTTGGAGATCACTTAGTCCTATCCTTCATTTTGTGGATGAGGAATCTGCAGCCCACAATTTATTCACTGATCTTTGTGAAAATAAATTATCATTATTCAATAACTAATTTACTGTAGCAACTAAATTGTGATTTCTACCAGGATTTAGTAAGTACATGTTGCAAAGAACAGCAGGTAAGGCAAACACTTAAATAACATTCTGTTATGTTATGGGAAACACAGGAAACAAACCTACCTGCAGCTCCAACTGAGCAGGCAGCATTAGAGGAGAGAAAAATAGTTACATTACCAATGGGATTGGAAGACTTCCTTTCAGTTGGTCATTACCAACCTGGATAGAAAAGATGAAAAAAATACATAGCCCTACTTTTTAGAATGTGTGAGAGTAAATTAAAAAAAAAAAAAAAGAAAGAAATAGTTCAACTAAGACTGACCTTTTCAAAAGCTACATGCATATGGCTTTTGCTTTGACACAAAGAACCCTGTACTAAAATAAGTAACCCAATTCACTCAAGAATATAAGTCAATCATAGCTAGATTATGCTTGTATATCCACAACTTTACTACACTTGTGGGCGTTAGTTTTTTCCCTAACAAACAAACAAACAAAAAGAGCATTTATCTGGACTTAGTAAAATATCAGAATGGCCAAAGCAGAAAAGACAGTAATTGAGCAAGAAAGTGAAATGCAGATTGGGAAATGATGCAGAATGATGGATGGGAAGTTATCAGTTCACAGCTTCCTGCCTTTCTTGTCTATATTCATGTGTTTTCATATCATTTTGAAAGAACATATATGGAGCCAAAAGTGTTCCACGTTTCCATTGCAGGACCCTCCCAAATGTTATTCAGCCTCACAGCGCTTTGGGCCCTTCAATGCTATAGATATTTAAATGTATTTTTACATGAAGGCATGGACTAGACTGTTTTTCAAGGTCCCTTCTAGCACATAAGCGAATAAGACCAGATGAAATATAAGCTGCACATATGGAAGTAAGAAGACCAACAGAAATAAGCTGAAACCATTATCCATCTAGAAATTGTAAAGCCTGGGAAGCTATGAGAAAAAAAGCTCTGTCATCACACATAAAGCACTAATAAAAGTCTTTATGCCCGCTCATACAAACAGGGGTTTAAGTAATTATTTCTCAACACAAACTGTCAGCACAGCACTTGTTCCACAACACCAATTGTTCTCCACATGCAGCCCCTACAGCTCCTAACTCAGACTCAGATCTACCTGTGAAATAAGGATAAAAAGAACACACCTGCCTTGGAAGCCATGGAGGCCACTGCGTCCCTGTGGCCTAAAGTCAAGATGCAGGTCACACAGGTGAGACACTGACCTACTCTGGGACCTAGAGCTCAACCTCAAGCTGTCCCCTGTTGTGTGGGGTACACCTGCCATATCAACTTAGACCCAGGTCCCTTAGCACTGATGTGTAATGACACTTGCCAGTCTCCCCTTGGAAACTGCAGATAACCAAATGAAGTTACCCAAAATTAACTTGAGAGCTATGATGAGACACAGATTAGCCTGGCTTAAATGTAAGTGGTTATTTTAATTAAATGTACATATTATTTCTCCATTTCCTATGTGTGAGTGTAGGGATCCAGAGAGCTATCCTATTTTAACTGTATCAGTCCAGGAGCGGCCAAAAGCCAAGCTTCTGTGTCCTTAGTAAATGGGTCAACTCTAGGACCAGCCATCTAGCCTGCCACGGGGACACGGAGACATTGAGAAATAGTTAACACTTTCTTCCAAAATAAGGGGATTGAGCGTGTGATAAGCTAGATGCCAGATTTCAAAGTGAATGGTGAATAGGTTAGAAAATGTAGCACCTTTTCAGCTGGCTGACTGGAGAAAGGTCAGCACCTAGTGAGAGGAGCTCTGCTTCCCACTTACTCGGATGCGTTTGGCCCTGCGCATGTCATCAGCTGTCAGAGTGCTCTGGGTGGGCAGCGCGCCCTCCTCGTGCTGGGGCTGCAGGTGCAGGCTGTGGGCTTCTGGCTCATGCTCCAGAGAAGACGGGGCTTCCTGAGGCAGCTGAGGGATGGGGATAGCGGTCTGCTCTGGTTGATCCAGCCCATTCAGAGTAGCTGGTTCAGCCTCATCAAACTGTTCCTTTGGGGAAAAACGTAGCAAGTCCTGAAATTGCAATAACCAGGAATTATGTTATTACCTAGATAGAGATTAGCGCTAGAAGGACTGTCAGCTAATATTTTAAATGGTTGGAGTCATAATGCTCAGAAAAAATATTCTCCTTCTGGGAAACTTAATTAGGTAGCTACCCATCAAATGCTAAAAGTAGGAGATTTGCCAGATCATTTCATGAGAAAAAAAAATGTCACAGGACCCTTCTAGAACATTATAATTCTAATTTTTAAACTAATTAAACAGAGTCTTTCAATAATATCTCCAGACAAATTCAAATCATTAGGGCAGGTAAGTTGGATTTTTGTTCTAATAATATTTGAAAATACATTTTCCTTTGCCTTTCTCTAGCGACACTTTAACTAACAGGCAGCAACAGACCGCCAACCTCTGAGGGTATTTGTATCAAATCCAATAACAGCTCATTAAGTCTTCTAAGGAAGCATTTAGAAGTAACTCTTTCCCACCCACCCCAGTACCTGTGTCCCATCATCACACTTCTCCCCATTTTCACTGGTTATTTCCAAGCGGATAAATTTTGGAGGACGCCCTGGCCGTCGACCTGGGCCAAATCGCCTCTTGCCACGTCCCCTTCCTCTGCATCTTGCTCTGGGGACAAGAGAACAGGGTACAAATAGTTACGGTTCAGTAACACTCCATCACTAGTATTTCCCTAAATCTTGATGTCCTCTTTCTTTCTTGATTCTTTTTCTAATGGAAACAATTGTTTTCGCTAATATATGCTTTCTAAATTCTCACCTTTGCCATTATACAGCTCAAAGAGATGTCTCAAATTATTCAGGAAAAAAAGGAGCTATAAAAATTCAAAGCGCTGGCAGTATTTTGCTCTTGTAAAATCTGGAATCAGGAACACATCTGTGAAGTGACGGGGGAAATGCAGACGGGACAGAACACACTACACCTTACAATGTGTCCCTAAAGATAAGATACAGTGTGTCCCTAGAGACGAGACTCCCTGCTTTCTTCTTCTCCCCTTGCTTCATCTCAGGTTCCTTCCAAAAGTGTGGCTTTCCAAGAGTCTAATGAACTTTCCTGTTTTACTTTAAGCTTCTGGAAGGTCAGAACAAGTTGGTAATTCAACTGTTTCATAACATGCCAAGCAAACACCAAATAAATTTTATACCTGTTAACAGATTTCTAACGTATGAAAATTCCTTAGTAAAAGGGATTCAGAAAGTCCCTAAAACTTCTTTTAAAAAATGTGAGTGTGAGATGTGTATAAAATTATTCCAATCATTATTAATTCTTCCAATCATCTATTTAACAACTCAACAAAAAGTATATATTTTTCCAGGAAATTTTTAAAATTTTTTATTATGGTAAATTCTGAACCTAGGCAAATGTAGCGATTACCATAATGAGCACAATGTAACCATTACCTAATTTCAATCCTATCAATTTATGGCCAATTTTATTCCATCTATATCCCTGCTGCTTCCCTATGCACATACCCATTATATTATTTTGAAATAAATCCGAGACATTTAATCTATAAGTATTTCAGTGTGTATCTCTAAAGCATAAGGACTACAATATATACCTGTGTGTGTGTGTATGTGTGTGTGTGTGTGTATAGTGTGTGTGTTATATAATATATATATTTTATATATATATATATATATATATATATATATATATATATATAATATATATATATCTCCACACCACTGTAACATCTAACAAAACTGATAGTTGCTCAGTATTATTAAATCTAGTCAAAGTTCAAATTTTCCTAATTGTGATGTTTCTTTTAACAATTGGCTAGAAAACATTTTTATCTATTATGTATCACACACTATGCTAGGCACCAAAGACAGCAAGTTACGTACAATAGTGTTTACTATCAGAAGACTAGCAAAGGCAGCAGGCATATAAACCAAAACCACAATATAACATGAGAAGTACAACAAGAGAGTCACGAGCAGAGTTTTAGGGTTACCCAGGAGGGAATGACTTAACTCTCCTTGTGTCCTCCATTCACTTCAGACATTTACTGCCCTGGTCACTCCCTAGACCTTGTCATCCTCAATAAGTGCAGAACCCCCATTATCTCAATCCTATGCACTACCCACCCTGACACTACCTCCTAACTTTCTTGCTCATTGCATCTAATACCTGGACTTAACAATCCTTCCACCTCATTACCAACTCCAATCCAATCCTCTCACCTATTTGCAGTGCTATATCCTCTTGCTGTTTTCTCTCCCTTAACTCACACATAAATTCCAGTGTCACTCATTGTAGTCCCTCCCTTGTGTGTGCTCCTGATTTCCACCTCCACTGCTGTCTCATTTCTCCTGAGATGCTGTGTGCGCTTAGCGGAACCACAATCCTGTGCAACCAACTCTGCCCACTCTGCATCGGTGCTCTCGCAGTGGGCGAAGCTGGAAAATGACACGGAGCCACGCTAGTGGTCTCACTTTAACTGACGACCATGAAACTCATGGGAGCTCTCCATGTTGCAGACAATCACACTGCACTTCCCAGGAACATGTACTTTCCCACTTCCCTAAATGCCACTTTACACTATCTCCTCTTCTTCAACTCCTATAAAAGTTAGTAACTGCATCTGCCCCACTGGTACTATCCTATTCCAAACCGCTTTCATTCCTCACAGAACTGTTGAAACAGCTTCCAACAGGAATTCCTGGCTTCATGCCTGATCCAATAAGCCAAAATGTTTTGTATTTTTATCCCAGGTGATGTTTTAAAATATAATTGATATCATAATATTACCTGATCATAATACTCCCTCTAAAGGCTTCTCACATTTAGAATAAAACACAAATTTCTTACCATTACCCATAAGGCCTATCTGATCTGGCTCCTGCCTACCCATCCTTTGTGATTCTCCCTGATTCTTTCTTATATAGCAGAATTAAACATATAATTAAGGAATTCTACTAAAAAAAAAAATTGAAAATCAAAGATGCAGATTATTTCAAAGGTATGCAATCTTAAGCCCATATTTCAGAATCTTTACTTAGAGGAGAGTAAACTATGGTGGGAGGTTCTCCTGTTTCTGGGCACTGGTTATGCTGGAAAAGAGAAAGTAGGACAGGATAAAGGGGGCAGAAAGAAATTTCCCTCAGCTGGCTGACCAGGCGGTGGTGCAATGGATAGAGTGTCAGACTGGGATGCGGAGGACCCAGGTTCAAGACCCTGAGGTCACCAGCTTGAGCGCGGGCCCATCTGGTTTGAGCAAAGTTCACCAGCTTGAGCCCAAGGTCGCTGGCTCAAGCAAGGGGTCACTCAGTCTGCTGTAGCCCCCCGGTCAAGGCACATGTGAGAAAGCAATCAATTAACAACTAAGGTGCCACAATGAAGAATTGATGCTTCTCATCACTCTCCCTTCTTGTCTGTATGTCCCTATCTCTGACTCTCTCTGTCTCTGTCACAAAAAAAAAAAAAGAAATTTCCCTCAGCAGCCTACCTGGTTACCTGTCTACACACATGTATCCACACACACTCATTAGTTTATAGACAATACTGAAATGAGTCTGGGCCTTGAAAAAATAAGTTTTTGAAACCTTTCCCATCATTATACCTGCTAAATACATCCAGTTTCTCATCATGAGAATTAAGATGCTGTTGCAACTGCTCCGAGCTTATAAATCGGCGGTTACATTCATAGCAGGGCCAATTCTTCTCTTGTTCTCGAAGAACTATAGTCATAGGAGAGAAATTATAAAGGCTGATGATCAATAGATAGCAACGAAACTCAAATGCCCAGTATCCTCACCCTTCTCATCTCACCACAGCCCAGAGTTCATAAGCATACACAGGGTCTGCTATTTGCATTACTGTTTAAAATCAAAGACTAAAGTGTGACATAGAGCAGGTTTAGGACCTTATTTTCTGATATAGTCATGTTAGACATCAAAGGGACAAACACCCTTATACTAACCTCCCAATACACACACACCCACACACCCTTACCACACTGGAAAGGCAGAAAAGTGCTACAATGGAAATCTGTATTCAGATAGCCTAATGATTCAGATGAAAGTCTCATGATCTGAGGGCATATTTTATCACAAATAATTTGAAAATTCATGTTCAATATATCTACAGTACTTTGGCAACAAAATGTTCAGAGCTGATTATATACATAACCTATGGCCCAGCAATTCCACTCCTAGAGGTACACCCAACAGAAACACACACACATGCTCGCTAAAAGACATGTATAAGAATGTTCACAGTGGCACTCTTCATTATATCCAAGAACTGGAAATAACTCTGTTATATAACGAATTTAGCCAGCTTTCATCCCTGGTTCCTAGGAAATAATCTCTAAATCTCTGGAGTTTCCCAAGTAATATGTGTTCTGTTTATTCATAGTAGTCTCTGGCCATCTCTGAGTTGTTTATGCTAATGAGGTGACTGATGTGGGCTGGCTCTGCCAGAAAGCCCAAACATCTGATTACAGATTGCTTTGAGCAAGGTGATGTCAGGAGCAGAAGTTGGAGAGGTAAATTCAATCACAGGACAATGATCAATCAATCATGCCTATGTAATGATACTGCAATATAAACTCTGGACATCGAAGCTCAGGTGAGTTTCCCTGGTTGATAAGCATACATCAATGTGCCAGGGAGGTGACATGGCCTAAGGATCTATCTGGTATTCTATTGTATGCCTATACCACAATTCATTTATCTATTTGACTGTAGATAGAAATTTAGGTTATACAATACAATTCTGACACTAACTACTCAGAGTTAGGTCACATGGCAATGAGAATGAACCAGTTACAATACACAACAATATGGACGAATCTCACAAATATAAAAAGCAAAATGCATACACCAGAAGTATACCCATTATATAATTCTATGTATATAAAGTTCAGTCACAAGCATATTGTTTCTGTGGTGTGGAAGTCAGGAGAGTTATACTTGGGAGTGAGGAAGAATGGTAAAAAAGCACAAGAGGTCTTTGGGGGTATGGGTTCTGTCTGTTTCTTGGTCTGGATGCGGGTTACATAAAAATTCATTAAGCTGTATACTTATAAAGTGTGCATTTTTATGTATAGGGATTATACTACTGTAACATTTATCTTAAAAAACAAAGCCAATGCGTGCCTTGCTATGTCCTCAGAGATGATTAAATCTAGATAGGAATCATCCTCTGATCTAGGTTCTAATTTAGTATTTGGAGGTTTTCATTATGTTAAGTACTATTTTCCAACACCCATGAAAGACACATAAATATGTCACTGTCATTTGATCTTAGAATTAGACAAGAATGTATAGCTCTACAAAAATCTTCTGGAGTATCTTCTTAAATATAATGAGATAGAAAAATTAGGGATTGCATAAAGAGATCCTATATATAACTTAGAATTCACATATAAAGTATAAAAAAGTACAACCACCTTTTCTTTCTTCCTCAGAAATGTCGTGGATTTTCTGGTTTACAAACTCAGCATAGGATGCAGCATACCACACCTGCAAGGACCAATACATTATCAGGACCTAAAGGACATCATTGGGTGTTCTTTGCATGCTTAATTTTTTAAATATATCTCCTGTTTATGCAAAACAATTCAGGCTTTTCCAGAGCCCGTGGAAAACAAAGAAACAACAACAACAAAAAAATCACACTGGGAGCTTTTAACACCAGTCTGCACATGGTCAGTCAGGAAGTTCGTTTGCCAAGACACACAGAGCGTATTTTTCCTTTTTAAAACAATTGTTTTTGTTATTAGAATAATTTCACAAGAGATAATATTAATGGCTCTTCATCTAAATAAAACATAGCCTCTCTTAATGTTTTTATCTGTATTTAAACACAGGTTTTTACACAGGTGTAATGATAGTGGCTTCCACCCCTACCAGTCACCAAACAGCTCTTACTTGGTTCTCCAGTGACTTTCAAATGCTACCACCTCCTCAGTTTCTTCCTCCCTCCTACCCCACCCCTGTCTGGCTCTTCTTCCTCTCCCTGACTTCTAAATATTGTGTTCCTCAAAGCTCAGTCCAAGTCCCTAAGGTAATTACATCCATTTCCAACAAATTCTATGATAAAACTCCCAAATCAATATCTCCATCCCAGAGCCTCCTGCTTCCCTTCACACACATTCTACTGCCTACCTGATATTTTGGATGTTTTACAAACAGCTCCAACTTTAAAAGTCCAGAACTGAATCTGAGATGTTGCCCTACTCCTTACTAACCCCTACTTATCTCCTCATTTCAATAAATACCCTACTTTCTGTCTAATTGCTCAGACTTGAAACCTAAAAGGTATCTTGGATTTCTCAGTTTTCTCCTTTAGCAAGAACATCCTATAGCAAGAATGTTCTTCCTGTTTCTGCCACCTAACTTCATGCAACACAAGGTCTTGCCTTATCCTCTGATGAGCCTCCTCTTTTCTATTCTTGTTCCCTGCAATCCATGCTCCACACAGAAGCTGAAGTGGTTTTCTTAAAACACCATCCGATTCAGTCATTCCCATGCTAAACAGCCAGCAATAGCTTGTTTCATAAAAAACACAAAATGCTTGAGAGGCCTCCACAACCTGGCCCTACCTTGCTAAGCAATCTCAGCTGGCATCACTCTACTTTACCTTTTCTTCAACCAAGAGGACTGTCGTCAGTGACTCAAACAGGCTGAGTTCTTTCCTACCCCACCTTTATTTGCCTGTGTTGTATCACCATCAGGAATGCTGGATTTTCCCCCTTCACCTGCCCCCTAACCCTTCTACCCTGCTGGCCCCTTCTCATTAGCTGGCTCTCAGCCTAATTACCATCTCTTCAACAAGGCCTTCCCTATCCATCAATATAAACTGGCCCCTTTCCTGTTATTTGCTATTTTTGCACCATTTGTTTCCTTCATAATGCTTGCCACTACAGTATTTGATATTTGCTTATTCACATCTTTCTGCCCAGCTTCCCTCTAGGACACAAGTTTCTTGGACACAGGGCACCAGTGTCTGAAACCTAGTAGGAGTTTGATATGTTAATCTCTTCCTAGTGTCTGAAACCTAGTAGGGGTTTGATATGTTAATCCCTAAATGAATTAATCATATATAATTGTTATGGAACATTATTTTAACTATATAAAATTATTTATTTTGAAAGACTTCATTTTTAACTGTGATACTGAAATGTAAGGTTACCAAATGTGAAATTGTCAGAAACTTTTTCCTGACTGACTTGCTCAAACCCCTTAACTTCCAAGGACATGTGTTTCAAATGAGGAAAAGGACACATGAGTTCAATCGATGGGAAAGCACAATGTCAAAACTTGCAAAAAGGGTAAGGACTTGGGAAAATATCCCAGAGGAGAAAGCGAAGCACTTATACCAAAAATACCACACTGTTATCTATACCTTGATGACAAAGATGACAGATGCAGAAAAGCACAAACATCCATGATGAAGTAAAACAGTGACTCAGTAAAAAAGTCAGACTGCACACAAAGCAGTTAATACCTTAAACCAAAGTCCTCTATGTGTGCCTTTTAACATGTGCAAACGTGTGCTGTGATTTTAAAATTATATTTAACTAAGTCTAATATAGCTCCTACAATTTGTATAAAATAATCAGTTTTGTGGATTTTAAAAGGCCCTGTCTTAAAGTTTAGCTGGGAGCATTTTTTTCCCTTAATGGTGCATAAAATAATGATGTGTTTAAAGTCACTGGTATGCGAGAGTTAGTAAGATATGGCATTACAAAATTCTAATGTATCTAACTCTATCTTTGTTTATAATTATTTCCTCAGAATAATTTTCAGAACTTGGGTTTACTCAGCCAAGACTATCTTTGCCATAGACTGCCAGAAATATTCTACAAAATATTGCAATTCTCTCACATTCGTTGTACTGTACCCATTTATTTTTGCTAAGAAAAATAGTAACTCATAATTGTCTTAAGGGTTTTCAAATTATCCACATTGAAAACATTTAAAAATATTTTTAGCCTGACCTGTCGTGGCGCAGTGGATAAAGTGTCAACCTGGGAACACTGAGGTCGCCAGTTCAAAACCCTGCACTGGTCTGGTCAAGGCACATATGGGAGTTGATGCTTCCAGCTCCTCCCCCCTTTCTCTCTTTCTCTCTCTTTCTCTCTCTCTCTCTCTCTCTCTCTCTCCTCTCTAACATGAATAAAAGGAAAAAAAAAAGAAAAAATAATCTGAAAAAAAAAATTTTTTAACTATTTTATTCCTTCTCTAAATAAAGTCTATTCCTGGCATTTGTTCATTTGTCCATCTGGATGTAGTGAGGTCAAAGGTATACAACTCTCTTGTTTTTACACTTAAACCTTTAAATGTATATTACAAATATTTTCCTCATTTTGTTTCTCATTCTTATCTGTGGTTTTGATTGTTATACTGAACTGTTGTATTCCTTTTAATTGTTCTGTCTGTCTTTACCTCTATAGTTGCCTTAAGAGACAAAATAATCTCCCCTCCACACTTTGATTTTACCTTATCAAGAATTTATTGGAATATGGTGTGAGATATGTCTCCTTTTTACATATTTTCTTTGGGGTTTAGGGATTCTCTAGTTTGTGGTTTCAAAGACACAGGTTTTGTAGAGCTTTAAACAAAGTCTAGGTCTTTGCTCCCTATCTAGTCTCACTTTATGCTGATGAAATCATATCTCACCAATTTTTCACTTATGTCAGGAAGTTATAAAGCATTTTGACCCCCTCTTTTGGCCATGTTTCTAACATAGATTATTTTAAAAGATATTTTCACTTGGAATCACTGCGTAATTTTCATTCTGTCACCAAGAGTTAATATTTACACAAATAGAAGAGAGTTATTCCTGGAAAATATACTCCTGAAATCAAAAGTCTGTGCATAGAATTCTTTGGGCAAAATGAATTATTCAGAAAAAGAAAAGAAATATTGCCCATATATCTGAATGCCATTGAATAGGATCTCATTTCCCAAATAGTTCTTCTTTAGTGTGTATAAATCATGTGGAGTGGCCCTGTCTTTAATCACCCATCACAAATACCAGTCTGCTCCTCAAGACAACTACTTCCTTATCCCCTGGCCTAGTGCCTTCATACAGAAAGGCCTCTGATATACCCAAAAGTCAAACATATTTCATTCTGTTCTATTTATGGGATTATTATAGATGTACAGTATATAGCATTTATTTAATGAGTAAGTAAATTACAAGGAAAGAATCATTTTTGTAAGAATCCCACTTCAGGGAAACAAAAGGTAGGAAAAGCATTAAATAAGCACAATTCCTAGCAGAGGCCCCATGGCCCCAGCTCTGTACCTTAAGCTCCTGCTTGGGCTCCACATTCTTAATTGTTGTGTAATACACATGATGGCCATACTGGTAAGCCACCAGGTTCTGCTCCAAGTGATTCTGAGCTGGACGTACAAACATCATCCAGTTACACAGGGTCTCATCAGACAACTCAAACCACAGGTCTTCATGCGGATCCCTGTCTTTTCTGTCCCCTTTGTCAAGAGATACCTGCAACCAAAGAGAAAGGTGAAAGCTACACCAAAAAATAAAAATCAAATCTTCAAAATGATATGCATTAATGTCAGAATATACAAAACATTGCTCCTTAAACTAACCATATATCCTGATTCTCCCTGTAGACAGATACTGGAATTGCGTCTTGCCAAATGAGAAAGGGAAAGGATGCTCTCTGACGACCCACCCACAGGAGAATCACCTGGCAGAACTTCAGTTAACGGCCTGACCTTGCAGCTTCAGTTGATGCTTCATCATTAACTACTTCATCAAAAACTGCTACAAATAAGCCAGAAAATGCAAGCAAAACACTTTCCAGTTCATTACAACTTGCTTTTATTTGGGATTCAATTGCATTCACATATAATGTATAGATGGTATTTCTCTTTATAAAGTAATATTTCTTCTTGGAAATCTTGAGCATTTACCAGAGAACACCTCCCCACAACAGCAGCTAATTTCTCAAAACACAGATCCCAAATATTTTTCCTTTCTACTACCCTTCCTTGGATCTCCAGACAACTCTTGCAGAGGCAGACAGCAAGGGATTAAACAGAAGCAAGAGCATCAAGTGGAGATCAGTCTAAGTACATTTAACAAACAGTGAACTATTCTTTAACACAAGATTCAACATTTGTTTCAAAAATTGCAAAGTGGTTTCCTTGAAAACATGAATGGTACTTAGCAGGTTACATGAGTCTACATAATCCTCTGTATTCTAGTCAGTTTGGGGAGGGAAAAGCTGTTAGTACCCCTGTTATGGACTGAATTTATGTCCCCTCACAAAATTTTTTTTAATTTAAAAAAAGAAAAAACTTTGCATGTTGAAAACCTAACCCTTAATACAGGGGTCCCCAAACTTTTTACATAGGGGGCCAGTTCACTGTCCCTCAGACCGTTGGAGGGCTGGACTATAAAAAAAACTATGAACAAATCCCTATGCACACTGCACATATCTTATTTTAAAGTAAAAAAACAAAAGGGAACAAATACAATATTTAAAATAAAGAACAAGTAAATTTAAATCAACAAACTGACCTGTATTTCAATGGGAACTATGGGTGCGGATGCATCCTGTGCTCCTCTCACTGATCACCAATAAAAGAGGTGCCCCTTCCGGAAGTGCGGCGGGGGCAGATAAATGGCCTCAGGGACCGCATGCGGCTCATGGGGCCATAGTTTGGGGACCCCTGCCTTAATAGCTCACAAGGTAACTATATTTGTAGACAACGTTTTTAAAGAAGTGATTACATTTAAATGAGGTCATGAAAGTGGGTCCTAATCAGTGGTGGGATTCAGCCAGTTTGCACCGGCTCAGCAGAACTGATACCTAATTTTTGGTTGAGTTTGGCAAACCGGTTGTTAAAAATGGTACTTGTGCCTGACCAGGCGGTGGCGCAGTGGATAGAGCATCGAACTGGGATGCGGAAGACCCAGGTTTGAGACCCCAAGCTCGCCAACTTGAGCACAGGCTCATCTGGCTTGAGCAAAAGCTCGCCAGCTTGGACCCAAGGTCGCTGGCTCCAGCAAGGGATTGCTCTGTCTGCTGAAGGCTTGTGGTCAAGGCACATGTGAGAAAGCAATCAATGAACAACTATGGGGTCACAATGGCAACGAAAAACTAATGATTGATGCTTCTCATCTCTCTCCGTTCCTGTCTGTCTGTCCCTATCTATCCCTCTCTTTGACTCTCTCTCAGTCCCTGTAAAATAATAAAAATAAATAAATAAACGGCACTTGTAATCATGGTTCTCTCTAAGGTGGGCACCTTGGCAGCCACCCAATGTGGAAATCACAAATTTACATTCCTTACTCTTTTTTTTAACATTCATCTGTGCAACAGCATGTTTTAAGTGCCCGTAGTAATGTTCATTCCGTCCCATAGATTTAAAAAGTTGCAAGTGAAGATGCCAATCAAGAAGCAAATGGAAATATCCTAAATAATAGATTTATTGTTTTCAGTCAGGTATTATTTAATATATTTTCATTAATGTTTTAAAACTCTTTCTTATAACATAATCTAGTTCGTGTACCTCTTTTATTGTTCTTATTTAAGTATTAAATGCAAAAAAAAGTATTAAATGCATGAAATAATAAACTACCTTTAAGTATATCTCTTTTTTTTATACTTAAAATGATCATTAGAACAGAGAACCGGTTGTTAAATTATTTGAATCCCACTACTGGTCCTAATCGAATCTGACTGGTATCCTTATAATAAGAGAGCAGGACACCCTGAGGGACACTGGGCACCCATGCAGAGAGGGGTGACCATGTACAGAGGTAGCAAGAGGCCATCTACAAGCCAAGGAGAGAGGCCTCAGTGGAAACCAATCCTAGCAAAACTTGATCTAGGCCTTCTAGCCTCCAAAACTGTGAGACAAAAATTTTCTGTCATAAAGGCACCCAGTCTGTGGTGTTTTGTTATGGCAGCTCTAGCTGACTAATACAGCTCTAATGCCTTAGCAAACAACTGCTATGAATGAGGAGACTCAGTAGGAGAATGTGTGTCTGTTTAAAAACAATCAGAACACAAGTGAACTACAAATATTACCTTTAGATGAATATAACAGTCTTTGAGCTCGGACTCCCTGACAAGGGGTCCCTCCACAGGGCCAAACTGGGTGCGCTTAGGGATGCGCCTTTTAGAGAACACGCCTCCGAGGAACCGATCAATGTAGAGGACCAGCGGGAGGCTGGCTCTTGCCCTGGTGAGCACAGGCCGGTTGGGGATGGGGTGCAAGGGGCCATGCTTTGGGCACACCGAAGAGTGTGCATTGTTACACTCCTCACACCCTGCAAAAGAAAGAACATCTGGAAGTCGACTCTTTCAACATGACTTGATCTTAAGTAAGAAGTTCTAAGCTGAAAAATCCCCAAGTCTTCAGGCCAAGATTCAATTAACTCCTACAATTATAGCACCCATTCAATTGTTATATATTAGCTTTCAAAGGCCAATAAAATCCTGTACTTTTCCTCTAAAATCAGGCAGAATTAGCTATACCTGCAAAAATAATATGCAGGCTATGGCTGTGACGTATTCCTCTACTGGATATTAATTCAAATAGTGGCCACTAAATTTACAAATCAATTACAGTATGTCTGAAAGGAAAAAGAGAAGAGCTTATTAGGCTAAATGTTACAAAATCTGATGAGATGAAAGAGGTGAATTTAATAGTATATAAATTATATCTTAATAAAGCTGTTAAAAAGAACCCTGACAATATTGTTTAATCAGTTTTTTCAAAAAAATTATAGAAGCCTCACTGTCAGGGCATGGCAAACAGAAAGACAAAGCGTGCTGTGTAGTTTGAGAGCTCAGCTCAGACTGTGTGAAGATAACGTGAAAACAAATGAGTTTAACCACCCAGCCTTCATTCACTTGGATGGCACGATAGCCCAGCCCTGACAGGACATGTGTTTCCAGCTCATTTCCAAGTGTTTAGCTTGCACTAAGTACCCACACTAACTCGCTCTTTCCCCATAGCACCCATCTGTCAGCAGTCAGAACTAGATGTATTTAGTCACAAAAGAGAGGAAGGTGACTTCACCACACAGAGATCACACTCATGACCCTTACCAAATAAATTAACCAGTCATATTTTACCCAACTCTAGCCATGTGATGATCTGGGTTAGGAAACAGGTATTATCAATTTCAATGATTCTCCAGTAGTGGAGATCTACTTTGTATTAATGCCTGTAAGAGAAAGTGACTTTATGCGTATTTGACTAAGGAGTGGCCATGAAAACATTTGAGTCCAAGGAAAAACAAATGAGGCAGTTCTCGATTGGATGTAAGGTAAACACTGGCCCCATGCAAATGGGCTTTACCTAAAGCACATGGAAGTTCCCAGGAGAAGGTGGGACCACAAAGCTCTGAATAGCCTGGATTACTCAAATAAATGAGATAAAAACTCTACCATGGAAGCATGGAAATCAATGCAAAGAAGCAATGATTTGGTAGGTGGAAGCAGAAACACCCTCTTCCCCAGGCAGGCAGTACAGACAGGCAGTATGTGGTATGTCGAACCATAGGCACACTGGAGCCCAATGACCTGAGTCTGAACCCTGATTCTTGCAACAACTGAGCATGACCTTGAGAAAGCTACCTACTTCAGAAAGCTGTAGAGAACATGAAAAAAGTCAGAAAATATAAAGTGCTCGTGCTGGAATACAACAGGCATTTTTTTTTAATTGATTGATTTTGGAGAGACAGAGCGAAAAAGGGAAAGAGAGAGGGAGAGAGAGACAGAGAAGCATTCATTTGTTGGTCCACTTAGTTGTGCATTCTCTGGTTGCTTTCCATATGTGCCCTGACTAGGGATCGAACCTGCAGCCTTGGTGTTTTGGAACAATGCTCTTACCAACTGAGCTAACTGGCCAGGTCACAACAGGCATTTTAAAAAAGTAATCATGAAAACAGGTAAAGCGTATTAGAGCTGAAAGTACTAAATATTCCAGAACTGGACAAACTTATCACAGCAGTTTGGTAGTCCAAGCTCTGGTGTCAGAGAGACTTAGGCTTGATGCTTGATCCATCAGTCACCCCTCCATAAGACTGAACAAGCTGCCTCGCCTCTCCTGAGCTTGAGGATGGAGCTGATGCCCACGGAGTAGGGAGCACAGTGTCTGCAGACAGGAAGCCCTCACTCACAAGAACTAGCTCGTACTTACATAAGTCATGTGGGTCAAAGGGCCGAGGTGGATCTGGTTCCCAATCATCCAAGTCTGTGTCTTCACCGTCATCTTCCTCATCTTCCTCTGTGTCCTCATCCTCGTCTTCATCCTCTTCCTCTTTGGCCTCCAATCTACTCATAGGGTTCTGCAGAGTAGCCAAAGGGTCTGAGCCATCCACACTCTCAATTGATGGCAACACCTGGTTATGTACCGGTAACGAGGCCTGGACAAAGTTTCATCATCAAGTTAGCACACACTTGCTTTCAGTTAGCTGGTACACATGGACACACATAAAACACAGGTTGGGCAGCTGATGTTCTTCACATTAGTTCCCTTCAAGGCCCAGTATTGACTGTAAAGGGAAGTCTGCCTTCTTTTTGCTAGTGCTGCTCCACATCCAGACAAGCTGGTGGGAAATTCCGTGTGCTCCCTCCTCTGACATTGGCAGGACTTTCAAAGCCCGAGAGCACCACTAAGAGCTCTCAAACCCTCATGCTGACCTCACCCTCCACCTCAACAAATCTCCCAGCCGAGCCAGTCTCCTTTCCTTACTCTCTCAAGATATTTGAAACCTGCTTGAGAGGCCAGCCCTGTCTCCCCAGGAACTTCAAATATACAAGTAACAAAACTTTTCCTACCCTCTTGGTGTAAGTGTGGAATCATCACTTACACCAAGTCTTAATATCAGAACTTAATTTTGGGTGGGGGTCCCTCCTGCCTTTTCAGTGTGGCCACAACAGTGTAGGTAAGGATTTGACCTATCTTCAACGACTTTACTTTTAATACTAAATACATAAAGCAGCATACAGTTGGTAAAATTCAATAGTTAACAGCTCCCCTCTTACATCTCAGAAAGGAAGAGGTTTTTTTAAGTACAAATGAAAGAGTTATCTATTTGTTTCATCATGCTGAGGTAGTCTTTTGCAAATAAGAGAAAGTTTGGGTCTACTGGGTTAATGCTACCTTACCAAATATGCAGCAGAAAATAAATGTTACAACTACTAAAATTAAAGCAGTAATCAGAAAACTCTCAACAAACAAAAGCCCTGAACCAGAAGGCATCACAGGTGATTTTTCCAAACATTCAAAGAACTAACACTTATCCTTCTCAAACTATTCTAAAATATTCAAGAGGAGAGAAGACTCCCAAACTCACATTACAAGGGCAACATTACAAAACCAGACAAAGGCACTACAAAGAAAGAAAAGTATAAGCCAATATCCCTGATGAACAAACATGCTAAAATGCTCAACAAAATATTAGCAAACCAGATTCAGCAATACGTTAAAAAGATCATACACCATGATCAAGTGGGATTTATTCCTGGGATGCAAGGTTGGTAAAATATCCACAAATCAATAAATGTGATACACTGCATAAACAAAATGAAGGACAAAAATCACATGACCACATCAATAGATGCAATAAAGCATTTGATAAAATCCAGCACCCATTTATGCTAAAAATTCTTAGCAAAGTGGGCTTCTTCCTAGAAGAAAACATAGGCAGTACAATCCTGAACATTTCTCGTAGCAATACTTTTTCTGATATACTTCCTCGAACAAGGAAAACAATAAAAAATAATGAACAGCATAGCCAATGAAACCTTCAACAAAATGAAAAAACAACCCTCTGAATGGGAGAGCACATTTGCTGATACACCTGATAAGGGGTTAATTTCCAAAATTTACAAAGAACTTAAAAAATTCAACATAAAAAATATAAACAATCCAATTTAAAATGGGCAAAGGACCTGAATAGATACTTTTCTAAAGAGGACATACAGATGGCCAATAGACATATGAAAAGATGCTCAACATCACTAATCATCAGAGAAATGCAAACTAAAACCATGATGAGATATCACCTTACAGCTGCCAGAATGGTTTTCCTCAATAAATCCACAAACACAACTGTTGGCAAGGGTGTGGAGAAAAGGGAACCCTTGTGCACTGCTGGTGGGAATGCAGATTGGTGCAGCCACTGTGGGAAACAGTATGGAGATTCCTCAAAATATTTTAAATGGAACTGCCTTATGCCCCTGTGATTCCACTTCTGGGAATTTATCCAAAGAAATGCAAAGCACTAATTTGAAAGAATATTTGCACCCTTGGTGTTCATTGCAGCATTATTTATAACAGCCAAAATTTGGAAGCAGCCCAAGTGTCCATCAGTAGATGAGTGGATAAAAGAGCTGTGGTATATTTGCACAATAGAATACCACTTGGCCATAAAAAGAAAAAAGAGAGCCCTGTCTGGATAGCTCAGTTGGTTGGAACATCGTCCCAATACACAAAGGTTGTCGGTTCAATACCCGGTCAGGACACATATGGAAACAAGATTGATGTTTCTGTCTCTCTCTCTCTCTCCTTTCCTCTCTCTCTGAAATCAATAAATAAAAATTTTTTTAAAAAAAAGAGAAACTTGGCCTGTGGTGGTGCAGTGGATAAAGCATCAATATTTAATGAACTAACAACATTTAATGCTGAAGTTGCTGGTTTGAAACCCTGGGCTTGCTCAGACAAGGCACATACAAGAAGCAACTACTACAAGTTGATGCTTCTCGCTTCTTCCCCTCTTTCCCTCTCTCTCTTTACTCTCTCTAGAAATCAATAAATAAAATCTTAAAAAAAAAAGGCCCTGGCTGGTTGGCTCAGTGGTAGAGTATCAGCCTGGCATGCTGATGTCCCAGATTGGATTCTTCCCGGTCAGGGCACACAGAAGTAGTGACCATATGCTTCTCCACCCCATCCACTCCTCATCCTATCTCTCTATCTCTCTCCCCCCTCCCCCCCCCCCGCCTCTCTCTCTCTTCTCCTCCCACAGCCATGGCTTGATTGGTTTGAACACGTCAGCCCCAGGTGCTGAGGATGGTTCACAGAGCCTCTGCCTCACATGCTAAAAGCAGCTCTTTACTGGAGCATTGGCTCAAGACTGGGTTGCTGGGAGGATCTCAGTCAAAGCACATACAGGAGTCTGTCTCTCTATCTCCCCTCTCTTCACTTGAAAAAGAATAATAATAATGCAGGAAATCTTATACTTTTTAACAGCATGGATAGACCTAGAGACCATTATGATAAGTGAAATAAACCAGTCAAAGAAAGACAAGTACCATATGATTTCACTCATATGTGGAATCTAATGAACAAAATGAACTAATAAGCAAAATAGAGTCAGACTCATACATAGAGAGCAGGTTGACAGCTGTAGGGGATGGGGTGCCTGGGTGAGGGATGTGGAGGGATTGAGCAAAAAGGGAATAAAAGAAAAAATGGACACAGACAGCAGTGTGGTGGATTGCCAGGGGGAGGAGGAATGGGAGGATGTGGAGACTTTCCTCTGTTCTGATCTCCTGTGGCACTTAGTCACAGAATCCCACTCTACATCATCCAGCCTCACACCCATGTTTCATCTCTTCATAAGCCAGCCCGGATCATGTTGGAAGAATCAATGATGGTTTCTGTGGAGTGGAGATATCCCTGTATCATGTTCCATGCATTAGTTGGGACCTACAACTTCCCTCTCAAGTTAGAGTAAGTCTAAACTTTCTGCCACATTAAGACAGCTATTCAGATACGTCAAGACCCAAAACCTGTAATTCATCCAAGCATTGCTCACATGGCCAAACTTCCGGGTCCCTTGTCATCCTGCTGTCATCACACATCCGTCAGTGGGTTCCATATCTCTAGGTCATTAGCATTTATGACTGCCACTGTTCTATGGCTGACCTATTTTGAATATGCAGTTAACTAAAATCTCAGAGTCCTTTTTCTCTCCTCCTCGGGACTCAAGTGGCTGATTTTCACTTAAATGAGGGGATTTCACATTGATCTCCAATAAATTTCATTTATTACTTTTTCTGTTCTTCCCATCTGCCAAGATCTTTCAGAATCTTGATCCTGACATCTCATACATTAGCAATCCCTCACAGCTTTGTATCCATTGCCAAACACCATCTACTTCCCAATAGTATGCATTTTCACATGAGTCCACCATGTCGCTCCAACTGCACCTCAGGGAAGCAGAGCATGGGCTTTGGAGTCAGACAGATTTGGATGAAAATCTGGCCCTACTACTTAGCAATTTAATAAATTACTCTGAATTTCAGTTTCCTTATCTGTAAAATGGACATAGTAATAAACCTATACCTAACAGGTTGCTGTGAGGACTAAAGGAAACAATAACATATAAGAGGCTAGTGGTAAAGTGTTTGGCATTTAGTAAGTGCTTCATATTAATAATAATACATTACTTTTATCATAAATACTGTGAGGGCTGAGATAACATCATATACTTCCTCTACACCTTAAAAGTCTGCTGAACATTAGGAATTCAATAAAGATTACTTCATGAAAATATATTTGGTCCCTTTGGAAATGACATCAATCGCTTTAGGCATCAAAAGGAACTCTGTTGCTAGTCACAGATACATCCTTTTTTCAGTTGTGCATCAAAGTCTGAGAACTTCTTAAACAGAGCCTGACTACAGCAGTTTAAGATCATTGCCCAACATTTGTTAATACTCGGGCTTCAGAGAGCAGATAAAATCAGTTAGCTCAAATAGTATCTGCATGTTTTAACATGCACTCATGTAACCCAGGAGCCCGGACTTGCACATGACATTCCATCTGCGGAGCTCAGCTTTTAGAAACTTTGTGCAGAAGGGCCAAATTCTGGGGGTGTTTCTGCTTCAGCTTCAGTAAAAACAATAAAATACTCGAGGTGAGGACTCTACAAGGAAAAGAGCAGGGAACGTCTGGCAATAAAACTGCATTTGCCACCTCCCCTTAGCTTCCTCCTCTGATCCTGCGACGAAGCTACTTGGTTCCCACTTGTTATCTCAGAGCAGTTTCAATATCACCCTTTATTCTAAGCACTTAAATTGTATACGGGTTAGCCCTGAATGTTATCACACACTGAACAACCAAAGCATACGTCCACCTCTGCTCATCAATTCTTCAGCTCTTTGCAGAGCCAACTTCACAGAATGCATTCAGCAATTCAGTCATTCCAGTGAAGCTGTGATGCATTTTTTTCCCAACAGATGCTGCTAGAAAGACTGTGGTTCGGTGAGGTTACTGCTGGCTTCCCGCCACTGCTGAGAAAGCTGACATTAGAATAGTACCACCAAGCTTTTCCTCCCCCGTGCTGAACTCCCCTGTAAGACTGGCAAAGAAAAGACTTGAACACTTCAGCATTATCTGGAAAAGCTAATGTTAAAGCAGAGGCTGAATACATGCCAGAATCGTGCAAACTACTGTTGAAAAGGGATGAAAAGGGTCAATGACAATTATGTCTAGGTCAAAACTGTATGCCTCCAGAGAGCATAGACCTTAACCCTCAGTAGCATGCATTATAAAATTGTTTAATAATTCAAATTCAACTGACACTCACTGAGAGCTAGGCATGTTTTTTTAATTCCTTTGAGGCCAGGTAACATTACTACACAGTTCCTAAGTGGAAGAGATAAAATTCAAATTCTGACTCTGCCCTGCATTTCCCCACTACATCACAATGGCCCCTGCGGAGTGAAGTCTGTTCAAGGAAGGCAACAGAGCAGATAAGCAGCACACACACCCTGAATCCCAGAGCCATAAGGTCACCACACCTGTTCCGGAGACAATAGCCAGGCAGTAAGGTGCAATGGATGCCAATTAGACTTACACAAAAAGAATATGAAACAAAAAAATTTGAATCCTGTACATGTTGTCACACACAATAAAACACGGTAGGAGAAAAAAAAAAGTGTTTGTTAAACTTAAGAGTACTCTGTAATTAATTCTGAAACTATATAACTCATTTGCATTTCAGATACAATTTATCTGAGAAGTGAAAACTGACACTGGACAGCAGCAAACACAACAGAACGCTCTGGGTTCCTACTGAGACCAATTAGCAGTGTGGCATATTTCATTCTCAGTGTGTGGGAGTCACACACGTCCGCTTCCAGAAACAAAGACGAGACTATGCTTCCAGGTCTGAAGAGTACTGGTGCCTTCCGTAAGCAGGAGGGCATTCACATATGAAAAAGGTTTCAAATATCACCACTACTAAGAATGATTGATGATAGGAAAGTTTTTTGTTAAGGGAAAAAAAGGTATTTATCATCTGTGTTAAACCCTCACCTCAACTTTCTATCCAGAATGTATCCAGCTCACAGAATAAGCTGACAATCAATGAGGTGTTATAGTCAGAAATAAAAACTGTGCTGGTTGAAACTGTAATAAGATGCTAAACCAATAGATACATTTCCACATAATGACCATGTTCATAGGGCTATCTGAGTACAACTTCCCTTTTGTACAGAACATGAAACAGATTGTTTCTGGAGATTGGAGGAGATGAAGGGCCCTTTGAGGTACAAATGGCAACAAAATCTCTAATTAAAACTATGCCTTAATTTTAAAACAACAGAACACCATTTTGCATATCAGATTGGCAAAATATTAAAAGAATGCAAATACCCAATGAGGCAAGGGTTTGTGGAAATGGGCATTCTCCTATATTGTTAGGTAGGAATGTAATTTTTTTCAGTTTATAAAAAGCAATTTAAAGAGTCTTAGCAAAATGACCTTCCCATTTACAATGGCAAATTTCAAACAGATATCAGATAGAGAAAACAGTATAATACACCTCACCCACCATCACTCAGCTTCAACAATTATCCACTCATGGCTAACCTTTTTTTAATTTAACTACTCTCACACACTTACCCTCACTAGATTATTTTGAAGCAAACCTTAGGCATTATACATTTTCATCTCTAAATAGTTCAGTAGATATCTCTATGAGAAAATGACTTTTAATTTTATATATTATCATACCTAAAAATTAATCATCCCTTAATATCATCAAATACCCACTTAGCGTTAGGATTTCCCCAATGTTTTTTTTTTTTAATTGATTTGTTCAAAGTCTCCTTTAATTTATAAATTTCCATTCCTCTTCTTTTCCATTACAATTTATATGTGAAAGAAACTAGGCTATTTGTCCTAGTTTCCCACAGTCTGGATTTTGCTGACTGTATCCTCATATGTCTTTTAACTTGTTCCATTTTGTCTACCATACTTCCCTTAAGCTGGTAGTGGAATGCAGAGAATCGGATTCCGGTTCAGTTTAGGGGGAGGAACACTCCCTATGTGGTGAAATGCAATAGAAGGGACAAAACAGCTGGAGGCCTATAATGAATGGTTTTCTCTTTTCCTGTGATATTAGCAACATTCAGAGGGTTAAGTGTATTCATCCATTATAAAGTGCCTCATCAGCTTTTTCTTGATGGTTTCAGACTATTGTTGATCACTGCCTAGATCCGTTTCATTAGAAGATGAAACATGGTGATATTCTAAGCCAGTCATAACCTCTTTATTTATTAGTTGGAATGCTTCTATAAAGAAGTTTCTCTCATCAAGTAATTGTTTACCTGAGTACCTTCAGGGAGAAAGGCTGAATTCTTGCCTGTCATTTACGGGTTTCCTGAATAATGAATGTTGTGGTCCCCTGGCATCCTCAAAGTGACCAGTGAGTTATTTCTTTTAATATCTGCATGAGCTTATGAACTTTAAACATATTTAATGTATTTCAATTCATTGTAAATGTTTTTCTTTTTTTTACAGCTCAAACTGTCACATTTTGGCTCCTTCGAGTAAGGTCTTTCCATAGGACCCCAGAACAGAAGGTATTACTAAGCTCCTTGCATTGTGGTAAGACCAGATGTTTCAGGCACATCTTGTACATTACCTGCCCCAGAGCTGGAACCGCCATTTCTTTCGTGAAAGGTTCATTTAGCCCTGAACCTTTCACGAAAGAAACTATAGAGACCACATCATTGCTACTAGATGGATGATTATATCTAAACCTTTCCAGAAGCCAGAACTAGAAAACATGTTTGTTTGTTTTTTTAAGAGAAAATACATCATGAGTTCATATGTATGAAAATGACATTCTCACATAAATTTAGGATTCTGGGCTTTTATTTAATTTATTTGATTTTTATATTTGTATCTTTTTCACTTTCTCAGTTCTTAAATAATTCTTTTCCTTTTTTTTAAGACTTTATTTATTCATTTTAGAGAGAAGAGAGAGAAAGAGAATTGGGAAGGAATTAGAAGCATCAACTCCCATATGTGCTTTTACCAGGCAAGTCCAGGGTTTTGGACCAGCGACCTCAGCATTCCAGATCAACGCTTTATCCACTGTGCCACCACAGGTCAGGCTGTACTTTTTTTAAATTTATTGATTTGAGAGAGAGAGGAAAAGTGGAGGAGAGAGAGAAACATCAATCTGTTCCTGTATGTGCCCTGACTGGGGATTGAATCGGCAACCTCTGTGCTTCAGAACAATGCTCTAAACAAGCTATCCAGCTAGGGTATTCCATATAATGTACTTTACATCCCCATGACTTTTTTTTTTTTGTATTTTTCTGAAGTGAGAAGTGGGGGTAAGCAGACAGACAGACTCCCACATGTGCCCGACTCGACCGGGATCCACCCGGCATGCCCACCAGGGGGCAATGCTCAGCCCATCTGGGGCGTTGCTCCATTGCAATCAGAGCCATTCTAGCACCTGAGGCAGAGGCCATGGAGCCATCCCCAGCACCGGGGCCAACTTGGCTCCAATGGAGCCTTGGCTGCGATAGGAGAAGAGAGAGAGAGAAAGGAGAGGGGGAAGGGTGGAGAAGCAGTTGGGCGATTCTCCTGTGTAGGTCCTTGCTTTTCATCACTTTATTTCCTGCCAATCCCTCAGTCTTGCAAGGTTTCCGTTAGGAAATCAGCTGATAGGCTTATGGGGGCTCCCTTATAGATAACTTACTGATTTTCTCTTGCTGCTTTTAAGACTTTGTCTTTATCTTTTTTCTTTTCATTCATTTTAGAGAGGAATGAGAGAGAGATAGAGAGAGAGAGAAAGGGGGGGAGGAGCAGGAAGCATCAACTCCTATATGTGCCTTGATCAAACAAGTGCAGGGTTTTGAACTGGCGACCTCAGCATTCCAGGTTGACACTTTATCCACTGCGCCACCACAGGTCAGGCCTAACCTTTTTTAAAAAGATTTAATTTATTGATCTTAGAGAGAAGAGAGAGAAGGGGGGACAGGAAGCATCAACTCATAGTACTTGCTTCTCATATGTGCCTTGAGCAGACAAGCCAGGGGATTTCGAGCTGACAACCTTAGCATCCCAGGACAACACTTTATCAACTGCACCACCACAGGTCAGGCTGTCTTTAACCTTCTGTATTTCAGTTACAATGTGTCTTGGTGTGGGCCTCTTTGGGTTCATCTTGTTTGGGACTCTGTGCTTCCTGGACTGATATGGCTATTTCCTTCATCAGGTTAGGAAAGTTTTCTGTCATTATTTTTTCAAATAGGTTTTCAATTTCTTGCTGTGTCTCTTCTCCTTCCAGCACCCCCATAATGTGAATTTGTCCCAGAGGATCCTTACACTACCTTCAATTTTTAATTTCTTTTTCTTTTTGCTGTCCTGATTGGGTGTTTTGCTTCCTTATGTTTCAAATTGCATATCTGACTCTTGGCTTCATCTACTCTACTGTTGGTTCCCTGCAAATTATTCTTCATTTCAGTTAGCATATCCTTCATTTCTGTATGGTTCTTCTTCATGGTTTCTATGTCCTCACTAAATGCCTTGAGCATGCTTATAACCATTGTTTTGAACTGTATCTGGTAGTTAGCTTGCTTCCATTTCGCTCAGTTCTTTTTCTGGAGAATTCTCCTGTTTTTGCATTTGGGTCATGTTTCTTTGTTTCCTCATTTTGGCTGCTTTTCTATGTTCCTTTTATAAATTAGGCAGAGCTTCTACATCTCCAAGACTTGGCAGAACTGCCTTGTGTAGTAGGTGTCCTGTAGGGTCCACTGGCATAGCCTCCCCAGTTACCCAAGGTGGGTGCTCCAGGTGCACCCTTTTGTGGACTGTGTGCACTGTCCTGTTGTAGTGGAGCCTTCATTGATAGTGACATCACTGGGAGAGACTGACCCCCAGGCCAATCAACTCCAAGGACTGCTGGTTGCGACTACAGCAGAGAAGCTGCTGTGCAGAAACTGACCCTACAAAACAGGACTTGCTTGTGTGGGGCTTTGGTGCTCATCTAGTCTACCTCTTTAGTGTGTCACTTGAAGGTGGTACGGTTGTAATATGGCATGGTATGAAGCTGACCAATGGATACACTGGCTCTGGGGCCTCCCAAAAGGTACATGGTCAGCCACTGACTGTGCACTGCCTGGGGCCACTCAGCAAGAACTACAGAGCAATGTGAAAATAGCTGCTACTTGTGCTGGGCTTGAAGGTGCCCAAGAAAAGCCAAACTGTGAACCAAGGCCAGCTGCCACTAGTGCCAGGCCTGAGGCCACTTAGCAAGGGGTAGGGGCATGCAAAGGCCAGATGCTGCTTGTGTGAGAGATTTTAGGAAAGTCCAAAGCATGAGGCAGGAGAGGCCATTTGTATGGAAAAGCTACTAGAAACAGCTGGGGGAGGGGGCTGCAGGTTAGGTGGGCAGGGTGTCAGGGAATCACCTGGGCAGGGTGAACAGTGTGAGCCAGGTTGATGGAAACTCAGAAATGGCACTCACCTGCTAGAATGTGGGGAGAGGGTTCAGAAAAGGAACAATGGCCATTGCCAGCCCTTTTATCTGGTAGAAAGCTGCCTTCCCAGCCCTTGAAGCTCTGAAGCCAACCAATTTAGTTCTTCCCGTATGTCCCTGGTTCCTTTCAAGCTGGAACTCAGAGGGAGTGAGTCTAAATAATTCCATGTGTGGGCCCTTAAGATAAACTGCCTGAGACTCCAGATGCCCTCTGTCTCACTCAGCCACAATTCTCATTGGTTTTTTACAACCAGGAGTTCCTGGTACTGGAACCCTGGGCTGGGAGGCATGAGGTGGGGTTGGGACCTTTTGCTCCTCAGGGAAGACCTCCTCAGCCAAGATTTCCTCCCAATTTTATACCATCATATATGGTATAAAATGGGTATGGGACAAGCCTGTTCCGTGTCTTCACTCCTCCTACCAGTTGTGATGTGGCTTCTCCTTTAAATCCCTTATTATAGGACTTTCATTCAACTAGATTCCAGGTGGTTCTGAATGACAGTTGTTCTATAGTTTAGTTGTAATTTTGATGTGGTTGTGGGAGGAGCTGAGTACTGTATTTACCTATACCTGGCTTAATTTTTAAGTATTAATTAATATAATTCACCATATTTTAAAAAAAGGAGAAAAATCTCTAGAGATTTAGAAAAAGCACTTGATAGCAAACATCAATTAATAAACTCACATTAAAAACTAAAAAGAAAGACAACTTGCTGAACCTGGTAAAGGGTATTATTTTATACAAAGTCTGCACTAAACATCATTCCTAATAGCGAAACTTTTCTTCTGAGAGCAGGAAGGAAAAAAGGAACGCTACTTCATCACTTCTATTCAATAATATATTAGAAATCCTAGCCACCTGACAAAAAAGGGAACAACAACAAAAAAAGACATAAGAACTGGAAAGAAATAACATGACTATCAAGAAAGTCAAAAATAAAAGAGCCTGATCGGTGGTGGCACAGTAGATAAAGCGTTGACCCAGAACACTGAGGTCACCAGTTCAAAACCCCAAGGTCACTGGTTCTGATCATCGCTCGCTCGTCAGTGCTGGGTGGCTGGCTTGAGCTGGGGATGGTCCACAAGATTCCAAAGCTCACCAGCTTGATCCCAAAGGCCACTGGCCTGAGAAACCCAAGGTTTCTGGCTTGAGCAAGTAGTCACTGGCACAGCCCCAGTCAAGGCACTTAGAGAAGCTTAATTAAAGTGAAAGCAACTATGAGTTGATGCTTCTCACTCTCTCTCTCCCTTCCTATCTTTCTCTCTCTCTCAAAATTAAAAAAAAAGTTAGAAAATATAAATTTTAATTATGAACCATCAGAATACACCAAATATCTAGGAATAAATTCATTGAAAGATGTGTGAGACCTCTTCTTGGAAGACATTTTTTTTTACTTTTATTTTAAAGCCAGGGCTATAATGTATTCACAGACGGAAAGACACAGTATTATAAAGATGTTAATTCTTCACACACTGATGTATAGATACAATGAAATTCCAATGAAAATGCAGCAGGACTTTTGTGGAAACTTCCAGATTGATTCAGAAATGTACATGGCAAAGCCAAGGGTCAAGATAATCTTGAAGAACAAAATGGAGGAAGGATTATAGTCCTGGATACACTGTAGTTTTATATTCGTAAGACTGAATACTATATAGCAATAAAAATAGGAGGGGAAAAACCCACAGCTACACCCAACAATATGAATGAATCTCCCAAACATAACATTGAAAGCTAGAAAAAAAGGAAACCATACTGAGTATTTCCAATTATATAAAGTTCAAAACCATGAAAAAGTAAAGCTACAGTGTTAGCAGGCAGGGGAGTAGTTAGAAGAGAAGGAAGAGTGATTAGGAGGGAGCATGAGGATGGCTTGTAGGAGCTGGTAATGCTTTATTATTTAACCTGAGTGTTAGGGGTATGTTCACTTCTTGATATATCATTGTACTATATGTTTAAGATTTTTTGCACTTTTATACATACAATTTATCATTTAATTAAAAATAAATAAAAATACCCATAAAAAAATATGGGGACCATAAAGGAAATTACTCAAATAACATGGAAAAATGCAGATATAAAAATGATTATAGAGAACATGTTAGATATGGAATGCAAAGACAAGTCAATATACCCACAACTGGTCTTCTAAAAAAGTGAACATATCAAATGAAACAGTAAAGATTTTAAAAGGCCCAACAGGTGAAATTTTTCCTAAAATAAAGTCTTGACCTACACATCAAAAGGTCACACCCTATTCTAGGAAATTCTGATTTATATACTAGTGAAGTCATTAGACTTCAAAGAAAACTTCAAGTATAAAGAAATAATAAAACAGGCTTTATCAAAGAGATAAAAAAAGAATGAGGAAAATAATCAAAACTAGACTCCAGATTTCTACAAATTAAGTGCCAATAGAGAATGCAGCAAAATTCTAAATAACTGTGGTTACTGAACAGAACATAAATATATGAGTTACGATAATAATGCAACTAACACAAAACAGTGGAGAGGCAGAGGGGAGGAAAGGTGCTGACGTCCATGCCACAGCAGGAGCCAAGGACAGAACGGAACTGAAGCTCAAGCATCGTTTAGGAAAAATGTGATGACTCTAACCTCTTTCAGTTTCACCTCAATTTCTTTTTCTTCTGCTAAACTCAAGTAATATTAAAGTTTATGATATTCAGATGAATAATAGCATTTAGGGCAGAGTGCATTTTCCCCCTGCTCATGTCTGTATGACTGGAAGGTTGTCTACAATAATAATTACCAAACTATTCAGTTAACAAAGATGTTTCTGGTTTGTTTGGGTTTTTTTATGTACTTGTCTATTTTTTTGCATTGCTTCAACTCTTTTTTGTGTATGTGAGTGACAGAGACAGAGAAAGAGACAGAGAGAGGGACAGATAGTGACAGACAGACAGGGAGAGAGATGAGAAGTATCAATCCTTCGTTGCAGCTCCTTACTTATTCATTAATTGCTTTCTCTATGTGCCTTGACCGGAGGGCTACAGCAGAGTGAGTGACCCCTTGCTCAAGCGAGCGACCTTATGCTCAAGGCAGTGACCTTGAACTTCAAGCTAGCGACCGTTTGGGCTCAAGCCAGCGACCATGGGGTCATGTCTATGATCCCACACTCAAGGCAGTGACACTGCGCTCAAGCTGGATGAACCCGCACTCAAGCCAGCAATCTCGGGGTTTCGAACCTGGGTTCTCTGCATCCCAGTCCAACGTTCTATCCAATGCGCAACTGCCTGGTCAGGCATTGCTCCAACTCTTTATGAAAAATGTCATCACTCCAAAATTGACTGAATAAGTTAATCATCTATGAAAAACCCTTAAGGACATTTCATTTTATTTTTTCCTGCCAAGTTGTAAAAACTGATTAAATCTATCCATTGCTTCCTTGACAGAATCAATATTCACAGAAACAGACATGGTTTTTACCTGCCTGACCAAGTGGTGATGCAGTGAATAGAGCATCAGTCAGCCTGGGCTGCTAAGGACCCAGGTTTGAAACCCTGAGGTTACCAGCTTGAGCGCAGGCTCGTCCCCTTGAGCGCAAAGTAGCCGGCTTGAGCGTGGGGTCATAGACATGACCCCATGGTCGCTGGCTTGAACCCAAGGTTGCTGGCTTGAGCCCAAGGTCACTGGCTTGAGCAAGGGGTCACTGGCTCAGCTGTAGCCTCCAGGTCAAGGCATATATGAGAAAGCAGCCAATTAACAACTAAGGTGCCACAATTATGAGTTGATGCTTATCTTTCTCCCTTCCTGTCTTTCTGTCCCTCTCTTTCTCTCCCTCTCTCTCAAAAAAAGAATATACCTAACTATTACAATATTATTAAAATAAAATAACTCTGTTATAGACTAAATGTGTCTTCCCAAAAGTTATTTGTTAAAATATAATCCCCAATGTGATGGTATTGGGGGAAGCCTCTGAGTAGTGATTAGGTCACAAGGGTAGAGCCTCCTGAATGGGGTTAGTGTCCTCATAAGAGAGACCCCAGAAAGCTACCTAGCTCCTTCTACCATGTGAGGACCCAAGGAGAACATGGCCCTCACCATACAGAGTCTGTTGATGCCTTGATCTTGGAATTCCCAGTTCCAGAACGTGTGAAAAATAAATCTCTGTTATTTGTAAACCACTCAGTATATGGCATTCTGTATATGTAATCTAAAGAGATTAAGACAAATTTTATTCAAATACATAAACCCAACAAAGTTGTAGATTACTACCAATCAGGAATAAATTTACCCATAACTTACGTGACAAGGACTCCTAAGAATGTTCTCTATATTTCATAAATAATATCCATTAATAAATATTAATATCATTAATAAAATTTATTAATGATATTAATATAATTACTATTCAGTTTTCAAATTTTAAAATGGAAGTATTCAAATCATATATAAAAAGTTCAAAAGCAGAAAATGCTTACCAATTGAGAATTTATTTATAATCAGTCATGACACTCAGTGGTACAGCTAAGTTAGTCATACTAGCGAACATAAAAGAAAGTTACTTGGACTCATAGTTTCTACAGAGTAAGACTGACATTATCTAGCTTCTGCACCCTCTTTATCACTTTCGCAACCTGGAGGAAAGTAAGAAAGAAGTCCCTTGAAGTCAAAAATGACATATAAGAAATATAAATTTAAAAAAAAAATAAATGCTTTAAAAGATAACCAAAAAGAATCTTGGTTTTTAAGAAGCTAGAATGATGTAGGTTGCCATCAAATTTAATTTAATATATAAGAAACAAACATAGGGAGAATACACAGTGCACAGGGTTGCAAACATTCCAGGGAAGGGTAACATTCCTAGTATTATCCCCAAACAACAAAAAGGCAAAAGGCAACTCATTACCTGCTGAGCTGTGGCATCCTGTTGGACATAAGCTACCTGGCCTGGATCTGTAAACAGAGTCTAGACAAGAAAACAAATATAACAACAAACTTATCAATAGATCTTTAGACAGTTCACCTACACAGGAAAAATTATCCTACTGCTAAGCACCAATTTGTGGGAGAGTTAACTCCCATATAACTACTAATAATCCTTCATTAATAAAGAAGATAAAGATAGTAAACTTACAGGTAGCCAAAGCCTTTCATTCAGATGGCACCAAAGAGATTGTATAAGCTAACCCATCTCAATGGGCTAACATAATTCATAATTTTTCTCTTAAGCAAAGCCTCTCTTGCGGTTAAATGTCACAGCTATTAAAAAGGCATGTCATTAAAACTTAGAAGACATGCCATGAGTGAGGGTGCATGCACTCACACTTAACACTATGTATCACAAGGGGAAGACTTGCAATTGAATGAAAATGCATTAAAAGTATTTAAAAATACAGAAGAGTGCTACATATGTAAGTAAGCATTACAACTCTTTCAAATATAAAATGCATACTCATTTTCAGAAAAGAAGTAGAAGAAAAATAAATTGGATTTAATATTCCATAGATTCTTTTTTGGAAAAAGCCAGTAAAACCATAATTTAAAAGGAAGTTCTCATAAACACATAATTTGTGCCATGATGCAGCAAAACTGACTACTGAAAAAAAAATCTTCAAAATTATTTAAGCCAGGGCACCACAGAAAATTTTCAATACAGAAAAATATTCTTTCTCCTAAAACTTTGAAAAAATTTTGATTTGCCCAATCCTTAAGAAAACCTATGGGAATAAGAACTATGGCTAAATTTTTATTGCAGAGGAATGTAAAGGAGAAGTTCAGCCAGTGTCGGGTTCTCAGATTTGTCATTAAAAAGACTATCAAAATTTAGACATTTAGCAACATAATAATAAACTAAAAGCTGGGCACAGCACATTATTTACATAAACTATATGATCTTATTTTAATATAGTTAGGGGGCTATGCTTAAGCACAGACATTGCCAATTATCATCTTAATATTTGGCAATTTCATGTTTATACCAATTCAAAAAGTATCAGGTAGGCTCCATTTCTTCTTGGAAATGATTTGAGCCTATTGATTAAATATTGCATATAAGGGCAAATTTTTATTACCAGGATCCTACTATAAAAGTATGGAACTTATTTTTTTTTAAGTATGTTTACAAGTGCTTTGCACAGTGTAAAGTTTTAACAAGAGAAACTAATAGTTACATATCAGAGAAAACTTTATCATGCATTTGGAAACTAATACCCCATGTCATTGGCAAAAATAAATAAAAGTAACTGTAATTGTACAGCTTTTACAGTCCTACAAATCAGTCAGGTATTAAGAATAAACAGCAGTTGCCTGACCAGGCGGTGGCACAGTGGATAAAGCATCAGACTGGGATGCGGAGGACTCAGGTTTGAGACCCAGAGGTCGCCAGCTTGAGCACGGGCCCATTTGGTTTGAAGGCCCATTTGGTTTGAAGGTCAAGGCACATATGAGAAGGCAATCAATGAACAACTAAGGTGTCACAACGAAAAACTGATAATTGATGCTTCTCATCTCTCTCCGTTCCTGTCTGTCTGTCCCTATCTATCCCTCTCTCTGACTCTCTCCCTGTCCCTATAAAAAAAAAAAAAAAGAAGAAGAATAAACAGCAGTTAATAAGCTAGTAGGACCCTTTGCTTATACATTTAACGGTAATAATCTGTTTGTTTTCACTGATCTGTCTTTGATTAAGCTAAACAGAACTAAATGCCATTTTTGGCCTGCTTCTTGATACATAAGAAAAATGACAAGTTGATAATCTAGTCCATGATAACTGAGTAGAAAAACTGATACAAGGGTAGTGCTCTAACTCAGCAATTTTCAACAGGTGTGCCGCAAAAGTTTTTAAAACATGCACTACTCAACTATTTAATCAGGGGCACTGACCTCCTTTCCCTTATATTGACAAATAAAAAAATGACAACAGCCAATACAACTATAGCCATCCAGTGTAAATGCTCTGTCCTGAACCATAAATATATAGGTTACATAATAGAGTTGTATCTGACTGGTTAATTCTTTGTACCTGAAATCCTTATATACAAGTATATAGGCACCTGAATTTTTAAAAAGTCACTTTGGAATAGAAAGGGCAGATAATTACTATTCTTTTTTTGTAAGTCAATCAAAATTATACCTATTGTTTTGTCAGATTGGCAAAAATATATTTTTCGATGTGCCACAGAATTTTAGTAATTAGTTTATGTGTGCCATGAAATGAAAAAGGTTGAAAATCATTGTTCTCATTACATTTAATATAAATAAATAAATCGCATCTTCCTCTGCCAAACTGGTTATAAACTCCTTGGAAGCACAAATCTTATCTGAATATTTCCTGTATCAACAGCCCCCCAGATGACTACCACAGAATAAAAATAACTAATTAGTGAATTAATTGATTAATAAACAAATTATACACAATAGTCATTCACATGCCTGAGCAGCTTCCACAGGATGAATGTATACCAGTGTATGCTCCGGACCATCCACTGAAGTGTAGGAGGCACCATCGGCTGTGTACACCACCTGCTGGGGAGGACGAACCTGGTCATCCGTGTAGACGATCTGAGCCACAGTTCCAGCGTCTGGGACAAAGTGTACCTGAGGCAAAAAGCAGCAAGTCTGTAGCAACTACCCCTGTAGAACAAACCCAATCTCACAAGAATACATGGCAGATGAAGCACGGTACACATTTGCATTTCTAAAATAGCCCCAATGAAAGAAGAATGGGAATTGATACAACCTCATCTATGCTGAGTTAATGACTCAGAGACAGGAGCCAACCACTTTGTCATGCACTGATTTACTGCTTACGATTAGGCAACTGATTTAAATTCCCCTTTGCCTCAAATATCCAATGCAGATATATCTTTCCAGGAATAATGAGGGAGCACGTAACTGATCTGGAAGTATGAATGAAGATTCCTGCCTGGTTACCAATATTCCAAAACACAATACATAATACAAAACAGAAGTTATTCTGTTATGTGAAAAAAATATGTCAAGATTCAAAAGCCAATTGCTTTTTAACACATTGTGAAAATTCTACTTTGTAACTAATACCGTTTCCCCCAAAATAAGGCATCCCCCGAAAATAAGACCTAGTGCAATTTTTTTCAAGCTTAGAAATATAAGGCCTCCCCTGAAAATAAGACCTAACATGTCTTTAGGAGCAAAAATTAATATAAGACACTGTCTTATTTTCGGGGAAACTGTAGATTGTTGTACATGGAAATAGAGCCATGAGAAATTCTTGATGGAATTTAGAGTTTGGCTGGTTATGCTGATGTTTGTGATGACATGACTACAGTATATTAATAAATGTTGATTTTTTGTTAAACAATAAATGTGAATTCTTGTTCATGGAAAAATAAGACAGCCCCTGAAAATAACACCTAGCACATATTTAGGAACAAAAATTAATATAAGACACTGTCTTATTTTAGGGGAAACACAGTAGTGCCTTTCAACAGACACATTAAAATGAGGTCGCATAAAAGAGGTCACTTTCTTTCCTCCAAGTTCTTTCACACTCCAAAGCTATACTGGAGGCTATTCGTAAATGCTTGCTGAATCGATGACTGTAACAGAATTGCTTACCAGCTAGATAAAGATACAGAAAATTCTAATGAAGTATTTTAAGAGACTCTAGACAACTATTTCAGTTGTCAACAGGGTAAATAATTTTCTGTCTACCAAGAACTAAAGCAGAAATTGAACTTTCTAAATTGTTTTCTGAGTAGTTAGCTTTGGAGGTTTGAATTCTTGAAGGTTCAAGTTTGACACACAGCCTGAGCCTCATATTGAAGGTATAGAAGCAGATGGTCAAAGTACATATTTGGGAGAGAAATAATTTATGTGCTGATATTGAAGTTGAGCACTCATAGGTTGGAATCCTTACTCTTATACTGTCTTGGCTTTGGATCTAACTTTTTTATTTCAATTTTCTCCAATGGATAACAGTAGAGAACCCAAAGATGATAAAGTTACCATAATTTAACCCCCAGAAAAAGACCTAGAGAGCAAATGCAATCAAGTACCACAGATATATTATAAAACAAACTTCCACTTCTATACTAAGTGATCAGTCCAGCTACTACATAAATTTAATTTGTCCATGAAGATATAGTTTATATATTGGAAGAATTAGGTTTATAACATACTTGCGCTTCATATTTAAGTGCTACAAGGTAATTTTGTGACCTTAGATTTGTTCATTAACATTAAAACCTTGCACTGGTTTCAATGCTTTAAAAATGCAACTTGGTCTTCAACACTCACTGTTCTGCTAACTCAAAATTCCTAGCTTGGAGAAGGAATGGTTAGGAAGAGGGTGCAATAAGAGAGGGTGAGATCTGCAGTCTATTAACGTCTGATCACCCACACATGAAGACCCTGGTCACATAGTGCCATAACCATATTTACCTTTATTCTGTTCTTTAATGAACATTTCTGTTTATAAACAAAACACATCAAAAAATTATATATATATGCATGAAAGTAGCCTTCAAAACGGTTTCCATGAAAACAAAGCAGCATTCTCAATGATTCTGGGAGAAGTATCTCTAAAACCTTTTTGTTTTCTTTTTGTATTTTTTCAAAGTTAGAAGTAGTGAGGCAGACAGACAGACTCCTGCATGCTCCCGACCAGGATCCACCTGGCATGCCCACCATGGGCAATGCTCTACCCATCTGGGGTGTTGCTCTGTTGCCGCCAGAGCCATTCTAGCACCTGAGGCGGAGGCCATGGAGCCATCCTCAGAGCCCGGGCCAACTTTGCTCCCATGGAGCCTTGGCTGTAGGAGGGGAAGAGAGAGATAGAGAGGGAGGAGAGGGGAAAGGGTGGAGAAGCAGATGGGTACCTCCCCTGTGTGCCCTGACAGGAAATCAAACCCTGGACTTCCACACACCAGGTCGACGCTCCACTGCTGGGTCAACCAACCAGGGCCTCCAGAACTTTTTATTTTTTAAGTATTCAGACTCAGATTTTTACATCATACCAGAAGATCAATTTTATTTACTATATTTATTATATTTCTTAAATTAAATAAAATGTGTATATTTAGATGTTTCAATCAACATCCTCATTTTGATAATATTGTGATCATGTAATTTAATAAAAAATTAAACTTAAAATTACATATTTGTTATCATGCTTAAAAATTAAGTTTTATACTTTGGCCACATATAAAACATGGCTCCATATGACTGTCAACTCTTCTCAAATGCATACCAAAAAATGCAGAGGTTTGCCTTTGCTATGAGAAGAGCAAAAAGAACAAGTAGTTGGTTATTAACAGCAGTTTGAAAGGCAGAGATCACAATCACAGCAGCATTTAAATAACTGACTAACCTCCAGAGCTAATGACTCAATAGGACAATTTTCAGTTAGAGGTTTACACTCCTAATTTAAAAACAAAATAAAAGCCACTCACTTTATAGACAAACCATGTACTCCATCACTTGCAAAGAATCAAAACCATACACTAGATAACATCAAAGAAACACACTTTCAGCACCAATCACAAAATAAAACAGAAGAGTGAACAGTGGTGACAGTGAGCTGGAGAAGGGCAGGGAAGCCGCTGGGTGGTAGCCCAGCTCTCTGAGTCACACTGGATACACTGACAGGGCGTTCCAAGTACTGCAACACTCTTGCTTCTGACCCACCAGTTCTGCAAGGCAGTTCCCTCACAACTATTCAGCTACTAGAGAGAAGCTGCCATCCAGCTGTCAGCAAACTGTACCCAACTGAAAAGATGCTATCAGTACCAAGCTGGGAAGCCCCGTCTTCACCTGTGCAGCATTCTCTTCGTGTTCTGCAGACGGAGGCCACACGTGCGCGCCTTCGTCTTTGGAGTCCATCCTTTCCCTACTGGACAGCTCTACGTTGGAGGCACCTAGGGCAGCACGGCGCGGAGGACAGTCATCTGTCCACTACATAAGTGTTCATGAAGAACAAAAAGGTGTCTCTGCAATGTGCCTGAAAAAAGAGAGAAAAAGGAAACAAAACTTTAAATTGATGAATGTTTTAATAAATTACAGTTTCAACCACAAAGAGAGAAAAATAAAACCCTGTAAAAGATAACACACTTGGGCAAAAAGGTAAAAGCAGATAAATTATTTGTTATAATTATACAATGTATTGCATGCTTTCTATGTTCAGACACACATGATACAATGTGAATACTTAAGGTAGTTCTTAGTTCTCCTGCTCAGGAGAATGAGGTTGTCCAATACAAAACGCAGGTCAGAGATGGGTTCACACACAGGTCTAACTGCCACCCCCAGCCGTCTCCTCCCTTCCACACTTGCTTAGGCACTGAGCTTCTAGACCACCTATATAGTTGAAATGAAGAGCAGAGTAACAAGAGGGAGCTAAATCTTCTGGGCCCCAATTTGGTGAAAATAAATAATCAACTTTGTTTCCCACTTGGTTGGTACAGGAGTGATTACTGAACCAACAAAAGCCTTACCAAACACCAATATGCACTAAATCTGCATTTTGAAACCTTATTCTTTTTCAAAACAAGCATTTTAAGGAAATCGATCTTCCCTTTTGATGATGATAAAAATGCTGGCAGTTTTCAGTCCCCTGAGGTTGCCGTTTAATAGAGCAGCAGGGCAGCCATGCCCCATAACCTTCCTCCCAACACCATGAGAGTAGCATGCACACACTAACCTATAGATTAGTAAGACCGCTGGCCAAGATCCAACCAGAATTTTCTCCATTGTTAATGGTGAAGGGGACCAAAGTGTTGCCTTTTGGGATATTGATCGCAAACTGGTTACTAAGAAACAAAAGACTCGGAAATAACCGCTGATGGGCTGGCTCTCTTCCTGCCTAAGAAATTGGGATGCAAAGACCTACTGCATAAACGGACTCAGGATACTCAGCTCACTTTGAATAGGAGGGCTTCAGGCAGAGGCCTTTTAGCTAGATACCCACTGTGTCCTGTTGTTTCTTAGCTGCCTAGCAAGGATTCACCTGCCCTGTGTGCTCAGCTCTTCCTCAATTACCTATAAATTGCCCCTTCTCACTTTTTCTTTGTGGGGCAGCCATATTAGGCTTGCTAGCAGGGTTACCAGCTGCAAGCACTTTGCTTGATTAGTGCCTGAGCACGTGGCAGAGGCACGTGTGCATAGCCCGTGTAAGGCTATGGCTGCTTGCGCTGGAAAGAGATGAGAGACTGTGGACTGCAGATGCATGGATTGCCTTCCGGCCACCTTGAGGAGCCTTTTGCTGTTTGTGTGCATGAGAGGCCATTTCCCCTGCCTTTGTGCTTGGTGTCACCGTTGTGAGACTTGATTAAACGTATGGCCCAACCCTTTCTGGCTCCACAGTTTTTCTACCATCTGCCCGAATCCAGTGTCGACCTGCCTGGCCTCAGCCACCAACATTACATTCTCCTTTGTCCAAAATGTCATATATACCCAATGTTGCCTCACTCTATTTAAAATTTTCGTGCTTATGTGAATTCCCGGCACACATATATTAAAATTTTGATTTCCCTGTTAATCTGCCTCTTTTAATTTGATTATTAGGCCAGCTAGAGAAACTTAGAAGTTGAAAAGAAAAGTATTATTTTTTCGGCTCCCACAGTGGAAATAAACTGAGAACATTCTAAGACTGCACAGGCTCCAAACTCTGAACCAGATTAAGGCCCAAAGAAGAAAGAAAGAAAAGATACTGGAACACCCGATGTCTGGGCCTCTCTGACATACATGAACTGCCATGTCCGCACTGCGTGGGAGCCTCTGCTGGGCTGTGGAGAAGCCTGCTCCTTCTCAACACTACCATCCTCACCACCACCCCAACCCCCCACCACACACAATTCATCCTGCAAACACGTACATTAGAGAGTACTGGAAACAATGACCATATCCACCGACAGATGAAAGTATAAACAAAGGAAGAGGGGGGAACTTTCTGGCAAAATGGAAATGTTTATATGTTATATCTGGACTGGACTGGTGGTAACATGGGGAATTATGGGGAGTCAAAATCACAAACCTATTCAATTAAAATATGTGAATTTTATCATGTATAAATTATAGCCTAATAAAGTTAATTATTAAAAACTTATAAACAGCACTAAACAGATATTAAAAGATATTCAGAGTGAGTTGTAGAGTCTGTTAACTATACATCAACAAAGTTGTTATATATATATTTAAAAGGAACATAAAAATAAGAAACCTAGAATAAATGTCAATAACAATATACAGCTGTATATGAAGAAAACCATGTTTTTCTTTTGTTCAAAAGGACATAAAAGGCTCAGTATTACAAAAGCATAAAACGTTCCATATGGGGAGCATTTTTAAAATTTTATTGTGAAATAATTTCAGACAGAAAAGCTGCAAAAATTTAATACAAAGAATTCCTATATTTCTGCACTTAGCTTGCCCAAATGTTAACATTTTATCATGTTTACTTATATTATTCTCTTTTTTAAATTAAATTTACTGAAGTGGCATTGGTTTATAAAATTATATAGATCTCAAGTTTATAATTCTATAATACATCATCAGTATATTGCATTGTGTGCTTACCACCCAAAGTCACATCTTCTGTCCCCATATACTTGACCCTTTACCCTACACCAGCTCCCCTATCCCCATTCCCTCTTGTCACCACCATATAGTTGTCTGTGTCTATGAGTTCTTGTTTGTTTGTACTGTTTGTTCATTTGCTCCTTTCAGTTTTTTGTTTGTTTGTTTTTTACAGAGACAGAGAGAGGGATAGATAGGGACAGACAGACAAGAACAGAGAGACAGGAATGGAGAGATGAGAAGCATCAATCATCAGTTTTTTGTTGCCATTGTGACACCTTAGTTGTTCATTGATTGCTATCTCACACGTGCCTTGACCACGAGCCTTCAGCAGACCGAGCCACCCCTTGCTGGAGCCAGCGACCTTGGGTCCAAGCTGGTGAGCTTTTGCTCAAACCAGATGAGCCTGCGCTCAAGCTGGTGACCTCGGGGTCTTGAACCTGGGTCCTTCCACATCCCAGTAGGACACTCTATCCATTGCGCCACCGCCTGGTCAGGCTCCTTTCAGTTTTATATTACATACAAATGAGATCACATGGTTCTTGATTTTTTCTGTCTCACATTTCTCTTTACATGATGTTCTCAAGCTCTATTCTTGTTTTAGAACAACAGTACTTCATCTTTTCTTATGGCTAAGTAGTATTCCATTATATGTATATATATAAATACACACACACACACACACACACACACACACACTGCTTGTGGGAATCTAAACTGGGACGGCCAATACGGAAACCAGTATGGAGGTTCCTCGAAAATTAAGAAGAGTTACATATAACTGAGCAACCCCTCTTCCGAGAATCTACCAACAAAATTTGAAAACATTTATGTGCAAAGATACACGTACCCCTCTGTTCCTTACAGCGCTATTCACAGTGGTCAAGACATGGAAACAACTGGAATGATACAATGCCCTTTTACTACTAAATTCATAGTGCCTATTTCCCAAAAATGGGACATCTTCCCACAAACCACAGTACTAGTAACAAAACCAGGAAGTTACCGGTGAAACAGTGCTATTACCTAACTTATAGACCTTATTCAAAAGTTGTCAACTGTCCACCCTTTCCGGTGCCCTTTTCAGGCTGATGCAGTGCCCTAAAGGGCTGACCCAGACGGTAAAGTAGGTCTCCATAAAACCCCGAGAAGAGATTATAAAACTGCTCTTTGAATCCTGTCCCAAGTCACAGCTGGAAGAAAAAAAGAAAAAATGTTGCCAATTGTCTAAGTTAATATCCTTTGCAGAGAATGAAACTTTTCTGGGGGCCTGGAGTCCAATCTGCTATCACACACAGTACACTGAGTTGTCTTATCATTTCAGTCCCCTATGATCTGGAACAGTCCCCAGTCTTTCTTAGTTTTCCATGACCTTGACATTTTTGAAATGCACAGGCAATTTATTTTTCAGAATGTCTCTCAGTTTGAATTAGTCTGCCATTTCTTCATGGTTACATTCAGATGTATTTTTAGCAGGAATACCACAGAAGATATGTGTGCTTCCTATATAGAAATTTGAGATTTTTTTTTTTCAACTTGGTTCACCGATTGCACAAATACTCAAGAGGGTAGAGGCAGGCTTATCCCACGCACTAAAGAAACATGCACAGCCAGAGTGCCTTTCCATATTTGTTTTAGTGTCTAGAAGGTACTTATTGTTTTTCATTTTCATTTTATTTATATCTTTATTAATAGGCAGAAAATTCAATCGACTCAAAAGTCAAAAGGCACAAAAAGGTATACAGTAGAAAATCTCCCTCCCTGGAATCCTTTAGCAACTCTTTAGAAGCAATTTGTATGATCAATTTCCTGTCTATTCTTCCAAAGGTATTTATTTTATGCATATACAAGCAAAACCATATATATTCTCTGCCTCTCCAAGCACAAATAGCAAATACTATTGATTCCATACAAAGTAGCATCTTTTCTAAACCTTGTTTATTCCACATAATACCAGTTTTTGCATTTTTCCATATCCATATAGCATTTCCTCATTCTTTATTATAATGTGTCATATTTATAACACATTATAATTTATTTAATCAATATCATGTTGATAAACATTTAGGTTATTTCTAATCTTTAGCTATTACAAACAACACTGATGAACAACTTTGGACATACATTGTTTTATATGTGTTAGTTTCTTGGATTCTTCTAAAGTCTCTGAGGGAAGATACTGAATCAGTTAAAGTGGCTGTAGGACTGTTAAATCCTTATTAGTTTCTGAACTCTGGCACTGGAGCTCGTCTCCGTGTGCCTGGTGCACGAGGACACTGAGGATACACAGGGAAAAGGGCTCAACTCGGTGGAGAGACAGCAGTTAGTACAAGAAGAATAATGGTTAAGAGCCTGGGCTCTGACCTGGATTTGGGTAGCAATTCTGAGACTTAAGTGAACTTGGGCAAAACACAGAAGTTTCCCCAATTCTTCTTCCTTTTCTGTAAAATGGAGACCATAGGTTATTAAGAGAAAGACATGGCTTGACCAGGAGGTAGCACAGTGGATAGTGTCAACCTGGGACAGTGAGGACCCAGTTTCGAAACCCTAAGGTCACTGGCTTGAATATGGGGTCGTAGATGTGACCCCATGGTCTTTGGCTTGAGTCCAAAGGATGCTGGCTTGAAGCCCAAGTTCGCTGGTTTAAGCAAGGGGTCACTGGCTCAGCTGGAAGCACCCCACCCCCAGTCAAGTATGAGAAAGCAATCAATGATCAACTAAAGTGCCATAACGAGTTGATGCTTCTCATCTCTCTCACCTTCCTGTCTGTCGCTCTCTCTAAAAAAAGAATTACATGAAAGAATTCATGTACAATGCTTAGTGCAATGCCTACCATATAATAAATACATTTAGCTTTTTTAAAAAAAGGTATACAATCATGATTGCATTTTTCTGTCTAATTGTCTGACTCCCCCTCTCAACTCAAAAGTTCTTTCAGGGCAAGGAATGTGTTTGTTCACGAGAGTAACTCCAGCTCTGGCACATGACAGGTACTCAATAATTAAAGCAGTGGTTCTTAACCTTTTTTGAGGTACTGAACCCACCAGTTTCATATGCGCATTCACCAAACCCTTCTTTAGTGATATATAAAATATGACTTTTATTTCCAAATTCAAGACATAGGTATATGTTTTTTTTACTGGTGCACAAAATGAGCCGTGCATGAACATCACCTTGCTCAAAGAACAAAACCAACAAAGTGCATGAACTCACAACAAATTACGATATTACTTTATTCTGGCCTCCGCGGCAGAGGCTTCTCCAAACCCGAGACCGACTCATCGAACCCCTAGGGTTCGATAGAACCCAGGTTAAGAACCACTGAATTAAAGGTACCACCCTGTGCAATGGGAAAGAAGAGAAGGGCACTAGTCCCAGCCAAGCGTTCAGGGATGACGTCCGGGAGAAGACGAAACGTAAGGACAAATTGGAGCAAGTAAGCAGAAATGGGAAGGGCCAGCCTGAAATATCTTTGTTCTAATTCTATCAAAATAAGAAAGTAGACATTATATGACATAAAATGCCTGTAAATTACATCAGGCAAGAGTAAAGGAAGAAATAAAGGAAATAAGTGCCTAGCAGACATGGAGCAGAACAATAGCAGTTAGTATACGCACAGGAAAGTCTGTCTGTAAAATTTAGCAATGAGGATGAGACATACTACCCACAATAGCCGTTCCCAATAATTTTAGAATACTGTGAGCAAATGAAGAAGCCCACGAGGGTGAAAACCCTTTAATTCAAAAAGTGTCTAGAACCCATAGAGAGACACAGAATAACCAGTTAGTAGTTCTTGTTCTTTAAGATATACATATAGTTTTAAGACCTATTGAGCTTCTGTAATTATTAAACTATTTAAAACACCACTGTAACATTCTGCAATTATTTATTGTTTAATAAATAGTTCAGGAAAACTGAATTCTAAGCCTGATTCCACACTAAGTCACTTTAAATCCTGTAGCACCAGTGTCCTTATCTGCAAAAGAGAACATAAAATGGTTTTTTGTTTGTTTTTTTTGTTTGTTTTGAGAGAGAGAGGGAGAGAGGCAGGGAAAGAGACAGGAATATCAAGCTGCTCCTTATGTGACCTCCTGACCAGAGAATTAAACCTGCAATCTCCATGCTTGGGACAAGACTCCAACCAACCAAGCTATCTGGAACTATCCAGCCAGGACTTAATTGTTTTTATGATTGATTGATTGATTGATTGATTTTTAGAAAGACAGAGAAAGAAAGCAAGAGGGGGGGAGGAGGAAAGAAGTATTCATTTGTTGTTTCACTCAGCCATTGGTTCTTCACTGGTTCTTCCTATGTGTGCCCTGACCGGGGATTGAACCAGCAACCTTGTCATTTCAGGATGATGTTCTTAACCAACTGAACTAACCAGCCAGGGCCAAGGTTTCTAACACCTATCCTAGCGTTAACCTTAGATGGAAAACTGTAAAGTAGAAAATCCATAGAATCTGAATTGACATCCTGGCTTCCAGACTATCTCAAGTGCTCACTATTTACATTAACCTTGGCCGAATCACTTAACAACTCTCAATATCACCATATGTGAAATGAAGATAATAATTACCCCCTAGAGTTATTGTCAGGGTTACATGATATATATAACAATTCTAGGTCTAAGATTTGGCACAAGTAGTGCTCCCATATATCAACTTTCATATTCTAAAGAGCTTATAAGAGGTTCAGAATTTTAAAAATATTTCATATTTTTAAAACCTATTTATCAAACAGTAAATGCCCTGTACATGAACTTCCTTTATAATAAGACTGGACATATTTGGTTTCCTTTTTAACTACACAATTTATAACACTGTTAATCTTTCATCATCTGCAATGTTTATTATTTTATTTTTCAAATTGCAGTTGACATTCAACATGATTTTGTTAGTTTCAGGTGTGCAGGAACCCTGTTGAACATGACTTCCAGGACATGGGGAGGGAGCACCCAGGAGCTGTGTCTGCACTGCCCACTAGGCAGGTGCTGGCAGGCTCTGTTAGCAGGATACAAACTTCCTCCCACTCCCGACCCCTTTGTCTCTTCTAGAGACCTGAAAGAACTAGAGAACCAAACTACACTTTGTCTAGATTAGAAAATGGTCATCCGTATTTCTTTCTTTTACCCATTGTCCAAAATGTTAGACTTTATTTAGGAAGAGAAGGTCATGCTTGCCTTTCTATCCTCTCTAATGACTTTATTCAACAAATATTTATTAAGAGGCTTAGTAAATGTCAGGTGCTGTTCTAGAACCTTAACAAACATCAGTACAGAAAAAAAAAAAAAGAAAGAAAAAAGACACTTGCCTCCTGAAGCTTCTAGTCTACTTATTTTTTCTTGACTAGTGTTGCATAGTTGAAAGTATGAGCTTTAGCCTGATCTGTGGTGGTGCAGTGGATAAAGCATCGACCTGGAACTCTGAGGTCACCGTTTCTAAAATGAATAAAGTCTTTTTAAAAAAATTTTTTTTAAAGTATGAGCTTTAGAATGAGACCTATCTGGGTTCTACACCTCCAGATCTACTAGAAGCTTAATGGGTGTGATGTCAGTGAGCTACAAACTGATCCTCAGTCTCCTCACTGAAAATCCAAACTATCTGCCCAGGTTGCTGGTTGTTAGAATAAATGATTTGTCTTTACCAAGTCTATAAATGTACTTTTTTTCACATTTTAACATTTCTGAACTCGGGATCTATTTTACACCAGTAGTGTTCTGCAGTCGCTATGATGCAGGGGCAATCAGGATATGGCTGCCACTGTCTGCTCCCGTTTGCCCTTGCTGACAGCCCTCCGGGAGTTCTGTGCTCGCTTCACTGAGTCGTGTGCTCTGTCAGCACAAGACATCCTGAGTCTAACTGCCATTTTAAATGTCTTCAAAAAGATTACACCATAATTCGGTATTAAAACTGAAAAGCATAGGAACAGCAGCTGGGCATAAATTTGATTAGGGAAGCAAATATCCATAATTGGAAAAATGACCTTAACAACCATACCTATAGGGCCTTGGTATAAAAGACAGCAAAGTAGATGAAACTGCATTATGCCCAGTAATAAAAGAACAGGATCAGCCCTGGCCAGTTGGTTCAGTGGATAGAGCGTCGGCCTGGCATGTGGACGTACCAGGTTTGATTCTGTCTTGAGAAGCGACTATCTGCTCCCCTTCCCTTCCCTCTCCCCTTCTTTCTCTTCTCCTCTCACAGCTGGTGGCTCGGTTGGTCCGAGCATCAGCCTCAGGCACTGAGGATAGCTCAGTTGATTCGAGCATTGGCCCCAGACGGGGGTTGCCAAGTAGATCCCAGTGGGGCATGCGGTAGCCTATCTCCCCTCCTCTCGCTTAAAAAAAAGAAAAGACCAGGATCAAAACTCCCAGAATCAGTATTAGTTTCTTGGAGAAGATTCCTGGTGGCCCTGGCTGGTGGCTCAGTGGATAGAGTATCAGCCCAATGTATGGATGTACTGGGTTCGATTCCCAGTCAGGGCACACAGGAGAAGTGGCCATCTGCTTCTCCCCTCCCCACCTACTCTCCCTTCTCTCCCTCTTCTCCTCCTGCAGCCAGTGGCTTGATTGGTTTGAGCATGGTCCTGGGCGCTGAGGATAGCTCCTTTGGAGCGCATCAGCCTCAGGCACTAAAACCAGCTTGGGACTCGAGCATTGGCCCTAGATGGGGTTGCCAGGTAGATCCCAGTTGGGGCATACGCGGGAGTCTGCCTCACTGTCTCCCTATTCACACCTAAAAAAATAAAAGAGTCCTAGCGACAGCTGCATGCCCTCTTTTAAGAAACACTGGGTTGGCCCTGGCAAGGTGACTCAACGCATAAAGTGTTGTGCTGAAGTGCTGAGGTCGTGGGTTCAATCCCTGGTCAGGGTATGGAACAATGAGTTAATGTTTCTCTCACCCTTCTCCCCAACCCCTCTCTCTCAAATTAATGGGAAATTTTTAAAAAACAAACAAAAGAAACACTAAGTCACCAATACTCTTAATGGCACAGACACGTCGATTCCTCTGAGTCAAAAAGTGATTCTGAGAGTGATGGAATTTTAGGAATAACCTAGTCAATTTATTTCACTTATATTTTCTCTTTCCTATATGCACAAAAGTGATGTGATTAAAAACATCTATACCTAAATAATAAATCTGAAAGAGCTCTTTTAATAAGCAATACAAATAAAAATTCTAAATGGCAAAAGCACTTATATCAGAGTTTAATTGCCAAGGCTTTTTTCTTTTGTAATGATACTTTAAAAAGTGTACCTTCCCATCAACATCTTTGATTTAATAAAATATAGTAACATTTGGAATCACACAGCATAATGACAAACATTCAAAAAATGGTAGCAATTTATTTCATGCTTTGTGAATATCAAACGTAAAATGGTGAGCAAAATCCCTGCTCCCATGGAACTCCTGGACTGATGAGAGAGATGGACAAGGAGCATGTCCCAGCGCACCTGGGGAGACACCTGCATGGTGGGACTGAAAGAGATGAAGAGCAAGGGGAAGGACGCAGGGAAGGTAAATACGGCTCCCCAGCCAGGTCCCTAATAAGGCTGGGCCTGAACCAGACAACGGAGTGTTCTAGTGGCCTGGCCAGCGTAAGTGCCTGCCTCCTGTCTCTACCATTCCCCTCCTGCTGCTCACCATGCACCAGCCTGGTTCCACCATCTCTGGGCCTTCTGTGCAGAATGAGGCCACTACTCCAGACCCACAGGACTGGGAATTGAGAAGCTCCCATTTCATCGCCTGCATAGAGATGGATGGAGAGACCTAACTTTGCCTTCAAAATAGGTATGTACCTGGGATCACAGGTCCATCTATAAATACAATTTCACTTTAAAATGTTATGTATAGTGTGAATAAATTCCAGAGGGTTACTGACACATTACTAAACCGCAGAAACATGAAGAATTCAATAGAGATTTCTGTACTGCTGTGGTACCTTACATACTAAAACATCATTATTTAAACAGAAAGAGGTACGCCACATTCCAGACTTTTCTGGTTTGTTACAAACTAACTAGCATAAATGGCTGGCTCTGTCCCTGAAACCCAACACTAGACAGGCCATAGAAAGGAGGAGGAGAGAGGCCTGATGGACCTGGATGAACATAATGCAAGAAGAATGAGTTGCACAGCACACGGAAACAGCACATGATCAGGCCAGAGGCTGCCGGAGAGCTCCCCTGTACTGCCGCTGCCTCTGGGTCAACAGCAGAAAGGAGTCAGGTGAGTCTTTAACCAGAGTCCTTGCTGTACCTGAAGCTCTTTCACTTAATTCTGTTTTCATTCCTTTCAGCTTTTTGTCCTTGACTTCCCAGTTACAGAAACGGTCTTGAGCCCAAATCAAGAAAAGCAGCATCACCAGCCATCACAATAGGCTCACAAAGTAAAGGCAGGTATGCAGAATAAAATTTTTTTAAAACGAATAACCCCATGTAAGAGCTAGTGAGACTTGACATAGCATGAGCTGAACATAAAACATGTGCAAGGCCTCAGAAAGATGGTCACTCAGCAAAGGACAAAGATTTAAAAAAAAAAAATTAAATAAAAATGCCCTCCCTGTTAAAAAAAAGTGTCTTGATTTTTTATTTTTCAAGTGCCATTTTTTTCGCCTAAGACAAAGTTCAATATACAAATTAGCTCATTACAAAATACTTACTTTAAGAATTTCAGGGCCCTGGCTGGTTGGCCCAGTGATAGAGTGTCAGCCCAGCATGTGGATATCCCAGGTTTGATTCCCAGTCAGGGCCCACACGAGAAGTAATCATCTGCTTCTCCATCCCTCCTCCTCCCTTTCTCTCTTTATCTCTCTCTCTCCCTTTCTCTTCCCCTACCACAGCCATGGCTCAACTGGTTTTAGCACTTTGGCCCAGGCACTGAGGATGGCTCCATGGAGCCTCTGCCTCAGGCACTAAAAATAGCTCAGTTGCCAGGATGGCTTCAGGGGTTGCTGAGTTTGATCCCCACTGGGGCGCATGTGGGAATCTGTCTTTCTATTTCCCCTCCTTTCATTTGCAAAAGAAGAAAAAATAAGAATTTCAGAACTAAATCTTATGAGACTATAAAAACTCAGAATAAAAACTATACATCAAAGAAAAGTTTGATGCAGAGTAATGAAGGGGAAAATCAGTGTCATTTGAAAACTCAAATTAAGCCACCTACTGGTAAAAAATGACAAAGATCAGCAATCTAAGTACATGAACAGTTCTATGCAAATGTTCCAGGTCTGTAAAGCAAAAACAATGAATTAAGTTAAGCTCCTTGGTAATAAATATGGACATGTCTAACTGATCTGAGGAAACCAGTTAGGGAAGGGGCACCAGGCTAGAACCTTTCCAGTAAGGATGGCAACTCAGACATGGATTAAATTCTAATGCTAATTTTAATTTGAGTGATGACAATTCGACTACACATGTCCTTTAAAGTTATGTTAGATACTGTATTTTGATTCTCAAAATACAAAAAGTTTATTTGCTAATAATTTAATTGAAAATAGATGAAATATAATAAAAATTTAAGAAACTATCTGTTTCAATCTCAGTGTTTAAACATAGCTAGAAAGCAAAACTAAATATATTAAGGCAAATCAGTTACCTCTTTATAAAATAACTTCATCAAAGTACTCTTCAGCTCTATAATTAAGTTAAATGATTTTTTAATTGTGGTACTTGAAAAAATACAGGGTTAAATAAGATAAAAGGCAGATAAAGACTCTTGTGAAGATATGAGACTTCCGGATCTAGTTATTCTAAACCAGGGGTGCCCACACTTTTTCAGCTTGCGAGCTACTTATAAGATGACCAAGTCAAAATGATCTACCTACAATAAAAATGCAAAACATAAATTTATTTCTTCTATATTATCATTATTTAAGTCGCTATTATTACTATTTAATATTGTGTATTCTTCTTTCACCTTTCTCCTTCTCAGCTCTCTTTTTGGAGGAAAGTCAATGTCATAGTTTTTATGAACAGTCCAAAAAAGCTGCTCCACATTTCCCTTCTTTGGAATAGCAATGGCACACAGACAGATGAGGCAAACGCACTTAGAATATGACATAGTGAAAAAAATCCCCTCCCATTCTGTATGAAAGTGGTATGTTTTAGGCTTCTTACTCGGAGCAGCTATGGCACTCATTTTTATACCCTTTGTTGTATTTAGTTTAAATAAATTGAAGGCTAACTATGCAGCAATGTAACTGAACAAGTTAGCGTGGTTTAACGCACATGCATAGCGTGTCAAAAGTTCAGACGTCAGATTGACTACCCTGTATGCCAATCAAAAGACAAATGTCTTTTTAATGTCATGCGATCTACCCACACTTCCTTCGCGATCGACCAGTAGATCGCGATCAACGTATTGAGCATCCCTGCTCTAAACACTTTAGAGTTTGGCAGGACAAGAACTTTTTTATGTTTAATTTTACTGTCAACTATAATACCCCCTGTCCTTGAGCTAGGCACCTGCATTCCTACATGCAGAGTGCAAAGTATGCTGAAGTCACACTCCTGGATTCCAGTCCTGGCTCCACCCCTCACCAACAGTTGTCCTTGTACAAATGACCTAACCAATCCATGACTCATCATTTAAATATGAAGACAAAAATAGGGTCTACTTCATAGAGTTGTAAAGAGGATTAAATGAGCTAATATTTGTGAAGCACTTAGAACAGAGTCTAGATTATGGTAAGCATTTTATGAAATGCTTAAAATGCATTAAATTTAAGAAATGATTAGAGCCAATGCTGAGTCACAATTAAGAATGGTAGAGCATGAAGAAACCACCTATGGGAAGGGAGGAAGGGAATATAAAAGGGAAGAGAAGAAGAAAGGAAAGCAATGAAGAAACAGAAGGAGATAAGAGTATTCTAGAAGAGAACAATAATATTAAGAATAAAACGAGGTGGGAGGACAAAAAGAACAGAGTTGGGGTGAGTCCAACAAAGCAAGAACCAAACAATCACAGTGGGTAGTGAAAGCGGAGTAGGGAGAGATTAAGAGTAAAATTAAAGAGAAAAGAATAAATCAGATTGTACTGAGCTCACTGAATAAGAATTAGAAGTGAAGGCCTGACCTGTGGTAGCACAGTGGATAAAATGTCAACCTAGAATGCTAACCCTGGGCTTGCCTGGTCAAGGCACACATGGGCGTTCATGCTTCCTGCTCCTCCCCCCACCCCCCACTCCCTTCCTCTACTCACCAAAATGAATAAAGTCTTTAAAAAAAACATGAAAAAAATAATTAGAAGTGAAAGTAGAACAATCTATAAAATTATTCCAACAAGAAAGATTTCCTGAGTAAAATAAACTCAACAGTAATAGTCAGGGTTGGGAGAGGGGACACCTGTTAGATTTCCACCCTTCTCTAAGTAAATAGAGTGACCTTTTGAGAACCAATGGAATCCTAATAAATTGCCCAGAGCACAGCTCTTAAAAATACCCCTAAGTACTATCAAAAGACGTATGAATAACACAATGTGGTATATACATACAATGAAATATTATTAAGCCTTCAAAGGGAGGGCAATTCTGATACATGGTACAACATATATAAACTTTTAAAATATCATGCTAAGTGGCCCTGGCTGATTAGCTCAGTTGCAGAGCCTCGGCCTGGCCTATGGATGTCCCAGGTTCAATTCCCAGCCAGGGCACACAGGAAAGGTGCCCATCTGCTTCTCCACCCTTCCCCCTCTCCTTCCTCTCTGTCTCTCTCTTCCCCTCCCACAGCCAAGGCTCCATTAGAGCAAAGTTGGCCTGGGCACTAAGGATGGCTCCCTGGCCTCTGCCTCAGGCACTAGGATGGCTCCAGTTGCAATGGAGCAATGGCCCAGATGGGCAGAGCATTGCCCCCTGGTGGACTTGCCGGGTGGATTCCAGTAGGGCGCATGCAGGAGTCTGTCTCTCTGCCTCCCGCTTCTCACTTCAGAAAAATAAAATATATATATGCATATGTATCATGCTAAGTAATAAGCCAGACATAAAAGGACAAATATTGTAAGAAAGGCCACTTATATGAGGTACCTAGAGTAGTAAAATTCACAGTGACAGAAAGCAGAGGTTACCAGGGGCTCAGGGAAGTTACTGTTTAATGGGTACAGAGTAATAACTGTTTACAATAATGGAAAAGTTCTGAAAATGGTAATGATTGTACAACATTGTAAATGTACTTAATGTCAATGAATTAGACACTTAAAAATGGTTAAATGGTCAATTTTATTTATATGCATATTTTACCATAATAAAAAAATTTTAATTAAAACATTCTATAGATGACCCCAGTAGCAATCACCAACCCACGCCACCATAGTGAAGATGGGACTTCACTGGTCCCTTTTCTGTTGCAATCATGAATAAACCCCATTGCCACACAAGAGCCTCTGCTCTCATACTCACAACAAACCCTGACCTCCACTGGTCCTTCCCCTGCCCAGCCAAATTAAGCCCGCGCCCTTCCTGTCATTACCACCATCACTCCCAGCTCAGCTCTAACATAACCCTGCGTGGAATTCCTGTTCTTTTCTTGTACCAGGATTGCTATGACAAGAAAACACCAAAGTGTCTGGCACATAGGTGAACAATAAATAGCAGAGATTGCTATTATTGCCAATGTCCCACTAGACCTCAGTCTCATTCTTCCCCCTTCTTAAGTAAAGTACAAATACCTCACCCACATAAGTTACCTCTAAGACTTTGTGGCGAGGGGGAGGGGAGTACAGCAAATGAAGACAGTAGAGTGCAAAGGAAGGTCACTTTTCTGTTAAAGGCTTAGTCACCACAGGCTGTCCTGGGAATCTATTTCAACTGCTTGTTTTTCCCCATCTCCTGGTTCCTAACTCACAAACTCTGTCTCTGGTTCTGGGTTTACTTCCTGCATCTGTGACTCCTGACCTGATTCATGTTGGATTTACTCCACACTTTTTAATGCACATTTGGGAAACTCCCTATCCCACTGGCCAGAGATCCTACCATCAAATACAATCTTCTGGTTCTGGCATGGTGCCCCTTGGTCACCAATGCAGTAAGACAGTCACTGGCACAGGATATGCCAGGGGTCCCCAAACTTTTTACACAGGGGGCCAGTTCACTGTCCCTCAGACCATTGGAGGGCCGGACTATAAAAAAAAAAACTATGAACAAATCCCTATGCACACTGCACATATCTTATTTTAAAGTAAAAAAGCAAAAATGGGAACAAATACAATATTTAAAATAAAGAACAAATAAATTTAAATCAACAAACTGACCAGTATTTCAATGGGAACTATGGGTGCGGATGCATCCTGTGCTCCTCTCACTGACCACCAATGAAAGAGGTGCCCCTTCCGGAAGTGCGCAGCGGGGGGCGGATAAATGACCTCAGGGGGCCGCATGCCGCCCCAGGGGCGTAGTTTGGGGACCCCTGGGATATGCAGTGGCTAACATGTACTGGATATCTACAAGGTGCTGAGGACTGGTCTAAGCAATTAACACTTACCGATCCATTTAATTAATGTAATGTCCACAATGACCCAATCAATTGTTTAAAACTCATATCCTCACAATTCAGATAACTTAACAGTACAAAACAATAAACAAGCGCTCTGTTCTGAACACCTGATAACCATCACAAACTGAGGTATTATATTAAATTTAAGAGCTACAAAATTAAATCAAGTATTATGTTCACTCACTTGGAATGGCAAGTAGAGATTATACATTTAACTGATTTTTAGAACAAATAGTTTTAGAACATAACAGAAAAGGAAAAATACTAGATTCAGTTCTAAATGGTGAACAGGAACTGGCAGTGGTAGTAGCAATGAACAAATAGCAAAATTACACAAATTTCAGCACAAATGACCCATTCTTGCTGAGAAGGGGAAGCCCAAATAATCCATCACTTAAGTTTCTCAATTTTAAAAATTCACAACAAATTATTAGCATTGAGAAAAAGTGGAAATGAGCTGTTAAAAAGAACACTTTCACCTAGCCCGGCAAGATTTCCAAGTGCTCTCAAGGGCACTTTATTTGCTCTTCACAATTTTGTGAGAGGGTTGGTGCAGTATCGTTCTACATTTCACAAAGGAGAAAATGACTTCGGAGAGAGGTGACGTCACTTGTCCACAGTAGCGGGTCTGGTCAGCCTGAGGTCCCTCCATTTGTCATCTTACCCTACCATGACCCCAACTGAAGAGCTACTAGAAGCCCACAGTGAGGGTGGAGTAACAGGACTAAAATATTTTTAAGTGCCACTCAGAAGTAAAATAAACACAGCTTTCGTTAGGGGAAATAAGCCTAAGGACCTAAACGTTTCTGGGAAAGTAAATAAACAGAGAAACCGGCTTTGACAAAGGCTTCCAACAAGATTTAAAAATAACAATCAGCATTTGACTAGGTGCCCCCCAGAAAAAGTGTTTTTTAATTAGACCATTATGGATTCAGAATACTTCCACATAAACAGAGAAGTCTAAGGGTAAAGATTAGGAATGAAAAATTGGGTCCTGGCTGGTTTGCTCAGTGGATAGAGCGTCAGTGTGGCATGTGGCAGTCTCAGCCCTAGGCGCTAAGGATAGCTAGGTTGGTTTGAGCATCAGCCCCAGATGGGGGCTGCCGGGTGGATCCCAATCGGGACACATGCCAGAGTCTGTCTCTTTATCTCCCCTCCTCTCACTTAAAAGAAAAAAAGGAACGAAAAAGTCATAATAATGGGTCCTCCAGTTATTCCTACTGATACCATTCACATTTAACATTTTTTTAAAATATTAATAAAGCAAACAATGAAATGCTCAAGATTGCAGAAAACTCCAGACAAACTGCCTTTGGAAAAAGAGCTCCAGAGAAACCTCCAGAAACTATAAACAGGCAATGGAAGATAAATTTTAGAGTAAGCAGCACTTTTCACATCATGAAACTAAACTCTGTGTTACAAAGAACTACTGTAGACTGTATCCTAAAAATATATGCCTAACTTGTATCTGGCCATCATCAAGGACAATATACTGTGTAACTGGAAGAAAACTGAACCAAGGTTTACAAAATAAACAAACAAACCAGATTAGAAAACACACCATGACAAAAGCATGCAAGAAATGAAGTTATCAAGTAGGTCTGAAACTGTGGTGACCGTGGCCTTCCTTTCACCTTCATTTGTGTGTCCCCTTGCCCTTCCACTTCCCATGCAGAAATCTTCACATTGCACAATGATTCCTCCTACTTTCTTGTACTCAGAAAGGGCTTCAGAGATGATCAACAAAGGTTTTCTTCTGTGAAAGACGGTTCCTTTTTCTGGTCAGGACTGTGGCACTCTTTTGTTGTGCCTCAAAAGAGGCATGCAAGCAAATCCTTCTTCCCATCAACCCAAGAGAGCTTTTCCTCTCTGGTTCAGATTAGAACTTTCCATGTGTGAAAAAACAAAGACAGATCCTCCCAGCCCATTTGATAGTTTGTTAGCAATGTGTAAGAACCCCATCAAGTCACTGAAAAGAAGTTTTCACATTCACCCAAAGAAATGAAAAACCCAGGTTAAGGGACTTGCTGGGGGTCTTGGCCTGACAATTCTACATTAAAATTCTTGAGAGTTCAAAAGGTACCAGCCTTCAGTGTGAGTTCTAAAGAATGATAAACCTTGATGTCTGCCTTTTCCTTTTTACAAAGAATAGCTGGTTGGCTGGTAAAATGTGAGGGGGATTACAAAGAGAAATCTCTCAGGAGTCCTCCATTCTACTCTCACAAGATTTTAGGTGCAAACCTCAAAGCCTCAGAGTATTATCACAGGCAAAAGCATATACATCATTAGCGTCTGCCTTGGGAGATACTCACCAAGTAAAAGGAACAGAATACCACCACCAGTGCCTGAAAGCCTCATGGCACCCTCTCCCAGTGGCACCACCATCTCCCCTGATGATCCACATTTCTACTGGTGGCTGCAGAAGGGCAGACACCCAATCCCACAGGAGCTGAGTCCAGGCATTTTAATTTTATTTATTTATTTATTTATTTATTTTGTGACAGAGACAGAGAGAGTCAGAGAGAGGGACAGACAGGAAGGGAAAGAGATGAGAAGTATCAATTCTTTGTTGCGACACCTTAGTTGTTCATTGATTGCTTTCTCATATGTGCCTTGACCGGCAGTCTACAGCAGACTAAGTGAGCCAGCAACCTTGGGCTCAAGCTGGTGAGCCTTGCTCAAACCAGATGAGCTCACGCTCAAGCTGATGACCTCAGAGTCTGGAACCTGGGTCCTCTGCATCCCAGTCTGACGCTTTATTCACTGCGCCACTGCCCGGTAAGACGGTTATATTTCAATGAAATGTTTACATTAAACAAAACTTTCTCCCAAACCTACTTACCTGCTCACCTACTACTCCACCTGCTCATTCTAGCACACAATAAAAACTCGGAAGCACTGTCTACAACCGACCTCCACTTCCTCACCTCACATTCCCTCCTCGGCCGCCTCAGCTGCCCTTCAATGCCCACACTCCCCTGAGACTGCACTTTTAAAATGCTGCCAAATCAAAGGCTCAGTCCAAGGCTGCCTTCTCACTTGACTTCTCCACAACATCTGCACCCTCTTTAGAACTCTTTACTCCTAACAGTTGGCAGAAGACTTCCCCGCTGTCATCCTAGGTTCTGCAGCTCCTTCACAGCTGCTCCCAGTGACCTGGCTCCCAGGGCTGCACTCCCGGGCTCCCTCCCTACTCTCTTCTCTCTCCTGGCTCCCACCTCTCCAGAGCACACACCAGGCTTAGGGCTTCTGCAGAAGATGTGCCTGAATGCTTATCACATCCTCTTCCCTGTTCATATCTCAGAGTCAGCGTCACCTCTTCAGTAGGTCTTTCCTGGTCCCCTCAGTCACATTACTCTTCTTTAACACTGTGCAAAGTAATTAAGTGATGTATATACTTGTGCACTGTCTGTACCCCCACCAGGATGACTGCAGAAAAGCACCCTCCCCTTGGCACCTAGAGCCTGACCCCTCGGGCCATCAACAGCTGTCCTTTGAATGAATGCACAGTGCAGTCTTCCCCGCCTTAGGAGGGAATCTGCTACTTAACAAAACACTCTTAGGATGAATTCTCATAAATGAACAATGTTTTACCATTTAGAATGATGATCACATCCACATCCACAGTTAAGAAACTAGGTATGCGTATGACATCAGTGTTTGTAAATGAACTTAAATGAGCTAGAAAGAAAAAACCACAAAGGGGGAGGAAAGCAAATTATACATGGCACTATCTAGTACCACAAACCAGTCAATCAATCAGAATATTCTGATGGAATGTGAACTCATGCCAACAATGCAAATGCGAAGGTACATGAAAAAGCTAAGAACTGTATGATTTCACACATAGGTGGGATATCAAACTGAGACTCATGGCCTGGCCTGTGGTAGTAGTGGATAGTGTCGAGCTGGAATGCTGAGGTCGCTGGTTCAAAACCTTGGGCTCCCCAGGTCAAGGCACATATGACAAGCAACAAGCAAGCAATGAACAACTAAAGTGAAGTAACTATAAGTTGATACTTCTTATCCTCCCTCTTCTCTCCTCTCTCTGTAAAATCAATTAAAAAATAAAAGAGAGATTCCTGGACGCAAACAAAATTGAAGGGACTGGGGTGGGGAGAGGAAGAAGGATAAATATACAGCGATGCTAAATGATTTGACTTTGGGTGATGGGCAATCAACAGTTCAAATACTATAGAGATGTTTACCTAAAACCTATGTACTCTTATTGATCAACGTCATCCCATTAAATTTAATTTTCTTAATGTTTATTGTATTGATTTTAGAGAGAGAGAGAGGGAGAGAGAGAGAGAGGGAGAGTGACAGAAATATTGATCTGCTCCTGTATGCGCCCTGACCGGCAACCTCTGTGCTTCAGTTCAATGCTCCAACCAACTGAGCTATCCAGCCAGGCCTTAAATTTAGTTTCTAAATAATAATTTTATAAAAAGAATGTAAAGTGGTGTAGACACTATGGAAAACAGTCTGGAAATTCCTCTAACGACTAATAACCCAGTGATTTCTCACCAAGGTATAATAAACCCAAGGGAAACAAAAGCATATGTTCACATAAAAACTAGCACATGAATGTTCGTAGCAGCATTATTCATAATAGCTTAAGTAATGGAAAACCCAAAAGTCCATCAACTGATAGATAAAATGTGGTATTTCCATATAATGGAATATTATTAACCAAAAATAAGAGAAATGAAATACCTTGAATACTTTGTTCTGCTAAGTGAAAGCTAGTCACAAAGAACCGTATCATGAATAATTCCACTTATATAAAATATGCAGAATAGGCAAATCAATAGAAATAGAAACTAGATAAGTGGTTGCCCAGAGAATTGAGATAAAATGGGGAATTAAGGGGCAATAGCTGAAGAGGTGTGGTGTTTCTTTTGGGGTTAAGTGGTAACAGTTGCAAAACTGTGAATATACTATAGCCACTGAATGTACATTTTAAAAGAGTGAATTCTATGGTATGTGAATTATATCTTGATAAAGCTATTTTTTGTTTCTAATGGGCATTTAAATCGATGCAAACCTTCTAGGAAGCTATTTGGCCATAAACATCAAGAATATATATATAGCACCTGACCAGGCGGTGGCGCAGTAGATAGAGCGTTGAACTGGGATGCGGATGACCCAGGTTCAAGACCCCAAGCTCGCCAGCTTGAGCGCGGGCCCATCTAGCTTGAGCAAAAGCTCATCAGCTTGGACCCAAGGTCACTGGCTCCAGCAAGGGGTTGCTCGGTCTGCTGAAGGCCCGCGGTCAAGGCACATGTGAGAAAGCAATCAATGAACAACTAAGGTGTTGCGACAGCAACGAAAAACTAATGATTCATGCTTCTCACCTCTCTCCATTTCTATCTGTCTGTCCCTATCTATCCCTTTCTCTGTCCCTATTAAAAAAAGAAGAAGAAAAAGAATATATATATATATATAGCCTGACCAGGTGGCAGCACAGTGGATAGAGCATCAACCTGGAATGCTGAGGACCCAGGCTCAAAACCCCAAGGTCACTAGCTTGAGCATGGGATCACAGACATGACCCCTTGGTAGCTGGCTTGGGCCTAAAGGTTGCTAGCTTGAAGCCCAAGGTTGCTGGCTTGAGCCCCGGGTCACTGGCTCAGGGCACATATAAGAAGCAATCAATAAACACTTAAAAGTGTCACAACTACAAGCTGATGCTTCTCATCTCTCTCCCAACCTCTTTTATTATTATTATTCATTTTAGAGAAGAGAGACAGAGAGAGAAGTCAGGGAGGAGCAGGAAGCATCAACTCCTATATGTGCCTTGACAAAGCAAGCTCAGGGTTTTGAACGGGCAACCTCAGCATTCCAGGTCGATGCTTGATCCACTGAGCCACCACAGGTCAGGCTCTCCCATCCTCTTTTGATATACTGTATTTTCTCATGTATAAGACATATCATGTTTTGAAAGCTTTGGGGTTTAAAACTGGGTGCATTTTATACAGTGGTTGTATATCTTCATTTTAAAAGTGTGGAATTTCAAATGCCATAGATGGAACTGAGGAAGTGGCAATATACGAAGACAGTGATTCATCTTCAGACATAGATAAGGACAAGCTAATGTATGGGAGTTTTGACAGTGATAAGGAGTTGTATGAATTTTATGCTGAATAAAACTTGAGTTCAATAACTTTATGTAAAACATACATGTGAGCGTCTCATACGTGGGGAAATACAGTATATCATTAGATAGATAGATAGATAGATAGATAGATAGATAGATAGATAGATAATTGCTACTTCAGTAAATATAAAGGCATTTCTGATTAAAACAGTTTGAGACAGTGTCAGAGGCAAGAGAAATTTAAGACACGCTCAGGGACTATTAACAATGAGAGAGAAAAACATCAAATAGTAGTTAGGATGAGGCTATAAAAGACTACAGGTTGAAGTATTACAAGTTCCAAAGTTCATGAACTGGTTTTATCAAAAGCACCTGGGTCCAAGGAGAAAGACAAACTGCAGAGTTTCACTCCTGAAAAATGTTGCCATCGATTGCAGAGGTAGAGGTAAGAGCAGGAATCTTTGTTTAGAAACCTCCCCAGAGGATTCTTGTGTCGGCCACATCTGGCTAACTCCCCACAATAAGAAAAGAAAAATATTTTATCATGGCAAGAACACTTTTTGGAAAACCATTCTAGAAGTTATATGAGGGAGAGGTTATAATGAGGTCAAGAACTGCCTTCAGTAAGCACTGGGCAAAGATCAGAGCTCTGTTAATAGATATTCATACACAAACAAATGTTCAGTGTTCACAGCCTTCCCCTTAATAAAAGACTTTTATATTATTCAGGTAAACTTAGCAAGAATCCTTATACCTTTCTTAAAAACTTACCACCTTCCCTAAATCTGAAAAGGCGGGTGGGTGTTCACTGTGGTGGTCTTCCTTGCCCACCAGATTCCTCCCATAGGCATTTGATTCTCCAGCTTCCCTTTACAACATGATACCAAGGAAATCTATTCCATACAATTATCAGGAATATTTTAAATAAGCTTTGTATATAAATATGGATTTATGAGGAGCATTTGAAAACTGAAATATTGATAAAAATGACATCGAATAAATATTGAGTATCCATGTTTTTCAACTGTGACTAATGGCTTTACATAGCACCAGTACAATTCTCTCCAGCGACCTTTTTGAACAATGGCATTCATTTGCAAGACAAACAGCAGGGGACAAGTACAATCTGTGGACCTGGCACACCTGTACACAGAAAGCTATCTGGCCCACATATCTAGGGCGTTTTTGTTGAATTAGCAATTGTAGTAACTTCTATAAGTAGGAGACTTGCAGGTGGATATTTCGGGGGCCCTGAAAGCCTTTCTTACTGTGGTTCTGGGTGGTAACTATGACTCTTGACAACTACAAATACAACTTGTTAGCATAAAATAACTGGATAATGCAAGGAGGCATAATCTAAATCTTGAATACGCTATTTCCTCAATACATTCAAGTGCTTTAAAATGTTTTAACTGGAAAAAATGAATATTAAAATAGCTTAGAGGAAATTATCCTAGAGCACAATTTTCATAATTTAATATTATGTATATGATACAAGAGAAAACAGTGTAACTAGTTTTCACCCTACCTCAAACTCCTGAAACATACACAGCCTTTTATTCAAATAAACTGAACCATGGCACTGACCCAAGACTAAGAAGCAAACTGATACTGGTTTGAAGTAATTCCTTTTATAAACAATTCACTCCCACTGCAAACAGTTTCATGTGGGTTTCACCTTCTGTTGTTCATTTTCAAATTCTCATTCCTCAACCTCAGTCCTTTGTTTGCAAAGTAAAAATTGAAACACAACATTGTCAAAAACAACTACTTGATTAACAAAATGGTGAGCCCAGTGAGGCAGTTATTATCGCCTTGGGTTAGAAACTGGCATATTACTCACTGGCATATAATTCAGATTTGTAATCTAAATTCAACCTCCTCCATCTTAATAAAACTACTATAACAGGGCAGCAACCCCTGATCTAATACTCAGAGTTGTCTACTACAAGCCAGTACATTTCTTAAAATGTTTTCTCAGTACAGGGTAATGGGAAAATATTGAATGTGAAAGCAGGTTAAAGCTCTTTATCTTGACAACTGGAATAATACCAATAATACCACCTGTTACCTAATTCGCAGGTTCACTGTTAAGATACTGAGGGACGTTTGTTACAGTAGAGTAAAATGGTATAGAGCAGCCGTTTTATCTCATGGCACACATACACTATTTACTAAAATACCAAAAATGTGTTTTTGCTGATTTGACAAAAATAATAGATATAATTTTGATTCATTTATACTGACAGCTATTGTGTTGGCTGTTATATTTTTATTTGACAGTCTAAGGGAAAAGAGGTCAATACCCCTGACTAAATGGTCAGTTATTGCATGTTTTAAAAATTCTTGTGGCATACCAGTTGAAAATTGCTGGAATAAAATGTATTACAAACATTAATAACTATTTAAATTATGATCACCACAGGCTAAGTATTAGATCATGAAAATATCTTACCCATGCTGACCAGTGGTAGTGCAGTAGAAAAAAAATCAACTTGAAATGCTGAGGTCTTGTTTTCAAAAAAAATTTCTTATCCAGCCAAGTTTAATTTCCAACTAGCCTGACAAGGCAGTGGTGCAGTGGATAGAGCGTCGGACTGGGATGTGGAAGACCCAGGTTCGAGACCCCGAGGTCGCCAGCTTGAGCGTGGGCCCATCTGGCTTGAGCAAAAGCTCACCAGCTTGGACCCAAGGTCGCTGGCTCCAGCAAGGGGTGGCTCGGTCTGCTGAAGGCCCGCAGTCAAGGCACATGTGAGAAAGCAATCAATGAACAACTATGGTGTCGCAGCAGCAATGAAAAACTAATGATTGATGCTTCTCACCTCTCTCCGTTCCTGTCTGTCTGTCCCTATCTATCCCTCTCTCTGACTCTCTCTTTGTCCCTGGGGGGGGGGGGAGTCTTTAAAAAACATTTCCAACTAAAAGTCATTTTAATATATATTCATTATTAAACAATTGATTTGGGAATAAGGATCTCAACTGTAGGTATATGTTATGTCAAACGTATTGGCCCTGACCGGTTGGCTCAGTGGTGGATCATCGGCCTGGCATGTGTATGTCCCAGGTTTGATTCCCAGTCAGGGCACACAGGAGAAGCAATCATCTGCTTCTCCCCCCTCTCCCTTCTCTCTCTCTCTCTCTCTCTCTTTATCTCTTTCTCTCCTATAGCCGTGGCTCAAATGGTTCAAGCAAGTTGGCCCCAGGCACTGAGGATGGCTCCACAGCCGGCCTCAGGTGCTAAAAATAACTCAGTTGCCAAGGAACAGAGCAGCAGCCCCAGATGGGCAGAGCATCACCCAGTATGGGGTTTGTCAGGTGGATCCGGGTTGGGGCGCATGCAAGAGCCTGTCTGGCTGCCTCCTTGCCTCTCACTTAATAAAAGAAAGAAATCTCAGCCATATCTACTCTTCGCAAACACCTGCTGAACCATTTTATGCAGATGTGGACTACAACAATGTTGGTTGGATTCATTTGCAAATCCAGTGAAGGACATAGATGAGACCACAAAATTGGAATCCCCTACTAGAGGCAGCTCTTTGTTTTAAAATAAAATCAGCATAATCATAGTTCATCTGATAAAAAAATATACACTGTATAAATTCAATATTACTTAAGTAAATAACCAGTGGAACAGTCATCATTATAGCTACTGCCATCTACTGAGCACCTATCATATGCCAGGCATTGTGAGCTGTCCTGAGTATTGAAATACTCAGTGTATCTCTCAATATTTAAATACTCAAATGTCTTGAGTAATCCTCACAACAATCAGAAATTACTTGTCCAAGGTCATATCGCTGATAAGTGTGATTTGAACCGAAACCTTTTTTATTACAGAGCTTAAACACCTTTTCCATTCTCTGCTGCACAGCTTCCCCCAGGCAAAGCTGCCGAAACCCACGTATAGCTTGGACCTGCTGCTAATCCCTTGGTCTCCCACCAGATGATGCAATCACTAGGCTAGGCCTGATCTCAGAGGAACCAGGGAAGGTTACAATTTACCAGCCCACAAACAGATTTAATTGGGCAAATTAGTCAACAGCCAGAGAGTCAAGGGAACTACAAACTTATAGTGAAGGGTGCCTGTTCTAAAAATTCAAATAATTTTTTAAAAACACAATCATATTTATTAAATGCCTATTCTGTACCCTGTATTGTTTTAGGAACTAAAACAAAGAGTGAATATTAAAATATTCTACAGAGAGCCTGACCAGGCAGTGGCGCAGTAGATAGAGCATCAGACTGGGATGCGGAAGACCCAGGTTCAAGACCCCGAGCTCGCCAGCTTGAGCACGGGCCTATCCGGCTTGAGCAAAGAGCTCGCCAGCTTGGACCCAAGGTTGCTGGCTCCAGCAAGTGGTGGCTCGGTCTGCTGAAGGCCCGCGGTTAAGGCACGTGTGAGAAAGCAATCAATGAACAACTATGGTGTCACAATGGCAACGAAAAACTAATGATTGATGCTTCTTACCTCTCTCCGTTCCTGTCTGTCTGTCCCTATCTATCCCTCTCTCTGAATCTCTGTCCCTGTAAAAATAAATTAAAATAAAATAAATAAATAAAACATTTAAAATATTCAGCAGAGAAAATATAAATAACATGTATTCACCATTGTGAAAAAAAAAGCTACCCGTGGATACATAGCAGAACAGAACATAGCAGCCCTCAAATATTAACTGAATCAATTCGTATCAGAAAAATTGGTTACTCCAAATATTTTTGCCAGTTCTCATAGTGCATGCCATTTCTCTGAGAGTAGAATAGGTAGGCTTTAGAGTCTGCATATCTTTGACTTTATAAAACCAAATTATTTTCCAAAGTCATCAGGCCAATTTATATTCCTACCAGCCAGGGAGGAATGTTCCTATTGCTCAATAGCTTCAGGACTTGGTAGTGCCAACTTTACTTTAGGTGTCCAGTAACATGGCACTACGGTTGCAATATGCATTTCCTTGATTATTAATAAAACTCAACACCTTTCCATGTGTTTATTAGACATGTGGACTTTTTCCTTTTCTTGAGTGCTTGTTCAAGACTCGTGCCCACTATTCTATGAGCGCAGGGCAGGTAACATCTTATTTAAGAAACACTTCTCTAGCCTGACCAGGCGGTATCGCAGTGGATAGAGCGTCGGACTGGGATGCGGAAGACCCAGGTTCGAGACCCCGAGCTCGCCAGCTTGAGCGCGAGCTCATCTGGCTTGAGCAAAAGCTCACCAGCTTGGACCCAAGGTCGCTGGCTCCAGCAAGGGGTGGCTCGGTCTGCTGAAGGCCCGCGGTCAAGGCACAGGTGAGGAAGCAATCAATGAACAACTATGGTGTTGCAACTGCAACGAAAAACTAATGATTGATGCTTCTCACCTCTCTCTATTTCTGTCTGTCTGTCCCTATCTATCCCTCTCTGACTCTCTGTCCCTGTAAAATAAATAAATAAATAAAACATTAAAAAAAAAAAAAAAAAAAGATGCCTGACCTGTGGTGGCGCAGTGGATAAAGCGTCGACCTGGGAACACTGAGGTCGCCAGTTCAAAACCCTGCACTGGTCTGGTCAAGGCATATATGGGAGTTGACGCTTCCAGCTCCTCCCCCCTTTCTCTCTTTCTCTCTCTCTCTCTCACTCTGTGTCTCCTCTCTAAAATGAATAAAATAAAAATAAAATAAATTAAAAAAAAAAAGAAACACTTCTCTAGCCTGAGGTCATAAATAAATTCTCCTATATTAACTTCTAAAGGGTTTATTGTTTTGTTTTTTATCTCCTGGATCATCATTCAAATGCTTCAATATGTGTGAGGCTGCTACTAGACTTCTTATGGTGTTCTGCTGATCTATCCCTCTATCCAGATGCCAGTATCAGACTGTCTTAATTATTGTAGTTCTTCTTCTCTGGTAGAGAAGTTTTGTTTTCCCAATTTCTTTTTCTTTCTCAAGAGTGCCTTATCATTTATTGGACCTTGACAAAAATTATAGTATTGGTTTGTCTAGTTTTTTAAAATTTGCTGGAATTACATTAAATCTGTCAGTTTTCAAATAATTGACACCTTACAATACTGACCTTCCAATCCTTGAACTAGTGTGTCTCTCCATTTATTTAGGTTCAATTAAAGTCACTCAAGAAAGCTTTAGAATTTTTTCTGTAAAGGTCTGATACGTATTTTGTTAGACTTAAAATACATCTCCTCTAACTTACAAATGTAGAAAAACCATGAACCTAAAAAAAATGTATGATTTTTTAAATGTATAAAAACATATTTTGTAGAGTTTGGGATAAGTATATATAAATATGAATATAAACTTTCTTAAGCTTTTTAAATAAAACGAAGTGCACCAAAGCACAATTAATGCTTCATAATTTAACTCTATGGTTACTGTTCTGTAGTTATCATATGTCATTTCAACAGATTCAGTGTACTTGAAAAAACATAAATGTCACATAAATGAGTGTCTTAAACATCTATTAGTCATAGGTCTTTATGTTAATTAAATTATGAAGTACGTAACACTGAATAATTTCAGTTATCAACTGCAAGAGAAAAAGAATGAAAGAGAAGATGAATAAAAGATGAGCAAGAGACTGAAATTTTATTAATATACACACCATTGCCTGAGATTGAGAAATACAAATACTTTGCTCCTAGCCTTAGCTCCCACCACTCACATAATTCACTAACCGTCTGTCTCCTTTTTCCCATTTGCCAAGTAGTTACTACACTATTCTGTTAATGCCACACATTCAGGATTAAACAAAAACAGGTGCCTTAGAAAGGACACTTAAAAAGTTAGTCAGCCCTGGCCCTGACTAGATGGCTTAGTGGATAAAGCGTTGACCTGGCACACTAGAGGTTGTAGGTTCGACCCCGGTCAGGGCACGTCTGAGAAGCAATCAATGAGTGCACAACTATATGGAATAACTAAGTGTAACAGCGAGTTGATGCTTCTCTCTCCATTCCTTACTTTCTCTAAAATCAGTGAAAAAAAGGAAAAAGTTAAGTCTAACACAAAGCAATAGTTTTAAGTATCTCACTATCAGAAGGACATTATAAGGTTGCCTGAAATCACGGTTCGTCGCAAGACTGAAAATAACTCCCACTAGATTGGCCTTGAAATCTTCAAGCAATGCTAAGAAAATGGTAGAATATCATACAAAAATAACAATTTTGAAGAAAAGAAAGAAAATTTCAGTAATCACTTTGAATGTCTTAATTGTATTCACTCCTTTATTCCTCCAAACATTTTAAACTCCAGTAAGTAAAAGGCATTCTAAATGAGGGGGGCTAAAAAGTATCCATAGCTTTGAAGGATCTGTAATATTTTTTAGGAAGCAAGAAATAAGCAGAAATCGTTGCTACCCGATACAAATTAAGAACTCAATAAAGGTTACTGATATAACAAAGCAGCAGAAATGCTGGGACATTCACAGACAAAAGGAATCACTTTCAAGTAAGATGGTCAACCGGGCAACAGGGGGGAATGAGTGCTTCCAATTTGCTCTAGTTCAGGTGTTGGCAAACGAGAGCCCACATGCGGCGGGCCACCTGCTTTTGTATGGGCTGTGAGCAAAGAATTGTGTTTACATTTTAAAATAGTGAAAAGACTCAAAAGAAGAGTATTTCATGACATGTGAAAGGTAGAGTACTTCAAGTTTTGGAGTCCATAAATAAAGTTTAATTGGAACACAGCCATGACTTCACACTACAGGAGTAGGACATATCGCCCACAACGCCACAAATATTTATTTACTCCCTAGTTCTTAACAAGTTTCCCAACCAGTGCTCTAGAAGGATGGATAGGATAGGATTTTAGTAGGCAGAACTGGGGGGGAGAAAGGAGAGGGCAGAGAGGAACAAACATTCCATTCAAGAGATGAAGGAGTGAAACTAGAAGGAAAGCACCTGAATGTTGTAGGGACAATGGGAAGACACACTTAGCTGAAGGAGAGGGTCCAAAAATTAATATAGGTAACTGAGCCCGATTACTGTGTGCTTTGTTACTGAGCCATTTATACCATTGTGGTACAGGGCGACAAGCATTCTTCTACCTAGTCTATGAAATTGGTACTATTATTTTCCCCATTAATAAAGAAACTAGTTAATGATTTAATAAAGAAACTAAGGCTTCCAGAAGTTAAGTAATGGGACCAAGGTCACAACCAGTCAATTGAGCCGAGCTATGATTCTAGGTTCCCTTGCCCCCAGAGCCCATGCTGTTAAGTGCTATACCATATCAAACCCCCACAGAGGGTAGGTAGTAAAGGAAATACATCTACAAAGGTCAATTAGGGCAAAATTGTCAATGTTTTCAAATATAGGTATAAAAATATATGACATTTTTAGCCTGCCCTGTGGTGGTGCAGTGGATAAAACATCGACCTAGAATGCTGAGGTCACTGGTTTAATGCCCCAGGCTCACCAAGTCAAGGCACATTCAGAAAGCAACTACTAGTACAAGTTGATGCTTCCCACTCCTTCCCCTCCTTCCTCCCTTTCTCTTATCTCTAAAATTAGTAAAATCTTTAAAAAATATATATGATTTTTCTCCGTAGGCTATGATTCTTTAACTGTGTTTAAAAGGACATCTGTCCATGTCTGACCAGGCAGTGGTGGCACAGTGGACAGAGCATTGACCTGGGACGCAAAAAGCCCAGATTCGAAGCCCTGAAGTCGCCAGCTTGAGTGCAGGCTCACCATCCTGAGCGTGGGATCACAGACATGGATTCCATGGTCACTGGCTTGAGCCCAAAGGCCACTGGCTTGAAATCCAAGGTTGCTGGCTTGAGCTCAAGGTCACTGGCTTGAGCCCCCCAGTCAAGGCATGAGCTGCTCCACAGAGTTCCATACTTAAAGTGAAACTATTATGGCCTTTCATAAATCATAGGAGAAAAACACTGTGAGCTTGATTTTCTCAATTTTAAGTTTTCCCAGAAATCTTCCTTAAATCTTTGAAAAATGGTACATTATAAAAAATCAATGAGTGCCCTGGCCAAGTAGCTCAGTTGGTTAGAGCATCTTCATAAAACTTTGCTGGCAAGGTTGTAGGTTCGATCCTGAGTCAGGGCACAGACAGGAAGCGACCAGCAAATGTACAACTAAATGGAATAACAAATGAATGCTTCTATCTCTCCCTTCTCATTGTCTCTCTAAAAACCAATCAATTAAAAAAAATTGTTAAAAAAAAAAAGAATCAACAAATGAATGCATAAATAAGTGAAACAAGTTGATGTTCCCCTCTATCCCTCCTCCTTCCTCTCTCTCTAAAGTCAATAAATACCCTGGCTGGGTAGCTCAGTTGGTTAGAGTGTCGTCCACCATAGGTCAACGTGGCAAGTTCAATCCGCAGACAGGGCACATACAAAAATCAACCAATGAATGAATAAATAAGTAGAACAACAAATAAATGTTTCCCTCTCTCTCTCTCCTAAAAATCAATCAATAAATAAAAATTATAAAAAATAAAATCAATAAATAAAGAAAAGAATTTCAAGATTTAAAAAAATCAATGAGTAAACAACAGATCAAATTTGGGGAAAGTCAGTTGCTTATGCTTAGCTCAACTTTTTTATTAATGAATAATATGGTCAATAGTTGTCATTTTATTATTTTAAGTTCAAATGATTAAATATATTGATTCAATAGCAGTTAACTTGATTATCTGGAAGTGGTTTTAAGATTAAATTGTTCTTCAAAAGAATAATGCTTCTATTAGAGCTGACATAAGCACTAAAATAATCAGATACATCTACCTATTAGCAGTATATTTGTAGGAATTAAAGAAACGAAAAGATTAAGTACAAAAAGAAATGTAAAAACAAAAAGATAAAAAATTGCATGATGACAGTGCCACTTGGGATCACCCACCTACCAGACTGAGTCTAAGGCTGCACTGTGCAATAGAAATATTATGCAAACCACGTGCATTGTTTTTTATAAATTAAATTTAATGGAGTGACATTGATCAACAAGAATACACAGGTTTCTGGTAAACATTGTTATAGCATTTGGACTGCTGATTGTGTTGTGTGTCCACATGCAAATTTAAAATTTTCTGGAAGCTAAATTTTTTTAAAGTAAAAAACAGGCTAAATTAAATATATTTTATTTAACTTAACATATGTAACATGTTATGTCAACATGTAATCAATATTTTAGAAATAGAATATTTGGGCTTTTTCTCATATTAAATCTCAAATCTGACATATATTTCATATTTATGGCACTGGCCATATTTCACATGCTCCAGAAACCACATTGGACAGCAAGAGCTAAGGGACTGCTATTCTAAAGGTCACAGCAGGAAAGGGGCATGGATTGCTACCAGACACTGAAAGATAAACATATGGATCAAGTAAAGGAGTATCTAGCTCCAATATTCTAATGTTAAAACGAGAGTTCAGCCTGACCAGTCCGTGGCACAGCGGATAAAGCATCAGACTGGGATGCGGAAGACCCAGGTTCGAGACACCACGGTCGCCAGCTTGAGCGCGGGCCCATCTGACTCGAGCAAAAGCTCGCCAGCTTGAACCCAAGGTCGCTGGCTCCAGCAAGGGGTGGCTCGGTCTGCTGAAGGCCTGCGGTCAAGGCACATTTGAGAGAGCAATCTATGAACAACCAAGATGTTGCAACGGCAAGGAAAAACTGATGATTGATGCTTCTCATCTCTCCGTTCCTGTCTGTCTGTCCCTATCTATCCCTCTCTCTGTCCCTGTAAAAAAAAAAAAAAAAAAAAGCGAGTTCAATGAAGACGTGATCAACAAATAATAACAGATTATTTTAGTATTTTATAATGATTGTTTTCACCACATTTTAACTAATCTTGCTATAGTTGTGACTTGGGATTATCCATACCTCCCACCTCCCTTTTCATTTCCTCACCCTGCCTAATTCTCTAAATTAATTTCAAAGTTATCAAAAAATAAATAAACTACTTTCAGGTGCTTTCCACAACCTGAACAAACTTAAAAATCGTCACTGCCTGACATGTGGTGGCGCAGTGGATAAAGCGTCGACCTGGGAACACTGAGGTCGCCAGTTCAAAACCCTGCACTGGTCTGGTCAAGGCACATATGGGAGTTGATGCTTCCAGCTCCTCCCCCCTTTCTCTCTTTCTCTCTCTCTCTCTCTGTGTCTCCTCTCTAAAAAAAAAAAAATGAGTAAAATAAAAATTTAAAAAATCGTCACCATTATGAGCAACAGGAAACCACTAAAGGATTTTGAAAAGGTAATGGAGCTGGCCTGCGGTGGCACAGTGGAGAGAGTGTTGTGAACACTGAGGTCGCTGGTTCAGAACCCTGGACTTGCCGAGTCAAGGCACATAAGACAAGCAACCAGTGAACAGCTAGAGTGAAGCAACTACTTCTCATTCCACACCCCTCTTTGTAAAATCAATAAGTAAAACATTTTAAAAATAAGAAAAGGTCATGGAAATTATGTTTCAGTGCTAACACTAAAGTATCAATGTCACAGGAGCCGGAGGAAAAAAACTGGAAAGGCACCAGTCCAGAATGTTCCACATAAGTCTTGAACTAGGGTTATAACCTCGATAAAAGGACAGAGGCCAGGTACCCGTTAGCAGTGATCCTACTAAATCATGTAAATAGTATAATACCAGAGAGGGAAAAGGCTTCAACAGAGCATGACCAAAATAATAAAGTCAGAAAAAGCTCCCCTCTCACCTTCCTGCCCCTACCCCAACAGTGGAGAACTTGGAGCACAACCATCCTGCAAAGATTTTAGCAAATATTTGCTTAACTCACTCTTTCTACACCAGACCAACTTCTCATTTGCTATGACACATTTAAAGTAAATTTATGAAAGTAGCTATGATACATTTAAACAGCAGTTGATAAATTCTGCTTGTGAAAAGAACACACAAATTGCTAGACAGGGTGTGTCTACACATTTTGGAAAGGAGGTGAGGTGGGGGAATACTATGTATTTTAGTGGTAATAGGTCAAAGTGCATCAGCCTTCTATTTTAAAACAAACTCTAACTGAACAACTCAAACATTGCAGTGACAGGATGTTTAATAGTTTACTGTTTTTACTGATGAAATTATGTACCATATTTTCCCATGTATAAGACGCTCACTCCCATATATCAATATAAAATGCACCTTAATTTGGGGACCCAAAATTTGAAAATAAAAATGTATTACATAAAGTTATTGAACTCGTTTTATTCATCATAAAATTCATACAACTCCTCATCCACGCGAAAAAGCAGAAAATGTAAGTAAAAAAATCTACACCCACTGTATAAGACGCACCCACTTTTTAGCCCCCCTATTTTTCAGAAAAGGGTGCGTCTTATACATGGGGAAATATGGTAGTTCACCAGTGCAAACGATGTAAAATAATTAAGAATGTCAAAATTATAGCTCAATATTTCTCAACTCTTCGAACAATTCAGCTTGTTACTCAGAAACCTATCCTATAGGTTATGTATTTAAGAGGTAAAATGGATCAAATACTCTAATTCTTATAATTCAGAGGATTTCATGACCCCCTTGAATTAACAGGGAAAACTATTGAAAGTGACATTCAAGTCATCAGGTACGACCTACATTTTTTTAAAAATCGATACCAAACCCATGTACCATAATGCTGGCTGTAAAAATGTTTTTATGCACACTTAAGATGTGAAGCACACCAAAACATCAGCAGGGATTATCTCTGCTAATTGTACTTTAGGTAGTTTTTACTTTTTAGAGTTTCTATATTCTATTTGTTTTCTACAATGACTTAAAAAATAAATGTATACAAGTGGAAATTAAAGCAGTACCAATCAATTTATGATTATTTTGGGTTGATATGCTATCTCTTATACTACTATAATGTCTAAGTAAAAAGCAAGCAGGGCCTTGAAGACATGGACTTGGCCTTACATGTAATACATACTCGGTTACATTCACATGCACAATAGGAATACATTACACACATCAATGTGACAAAGCATGCTACAAAACAGTAAACCAAAAATGACTTGAGAAAAACAGCAGTTTAGCACCCTTGCAAAACACAGCAGTTAAGAGTGGGTGCTCGAGGAATAAATGTTTAAAAGGAATTACTTTCTAAATAGACCAGATTGAATCAACGCTGCTTTAAACTCAGCTTTGCTTCAACCAACCTTATTGTTTTCTCAATTCTTACAGCAACATTTAAGTATGGTTCTTCAGCGTAGAAGCTACTGTGGTGCTGGGGGTGGAGTGGGGGGGAGAGTACTAAAAACATACGATACACCTTCCTGCCTCGGAAGACCTTGAAGTAACAAAAGAACGAGTCAGGAGAAAAAGAGGCCACGAAACAGTCCCGAGTGATTTTGTTGTTTTTAATGAAAGTAAGTTCTGTGGAGTTTAAAGAACTTTTTGCTGGTGATGAGCCTAGCAAGATTTGAACAGGCGAATTAGACACAGGACTGAGCTGGGTAGGAGTCATCACATCTTTAATCCTCTATGACAGCACCCCAACCAACCCTCCTTGTGCGTAAGCGTACACAAATATTGACTGAAAATTAACTAAAATCCAACAAATCCTCCAAGCCAAGCTAAACAGGTACGCACACGAAATTCAACAGCTCTGCGTTCACTTTACTTAGGAGATAAAGAGTACCTACCTAACACCTGGCTACAGACTAACGATTGCTTAATGAGTACTGATGATCGGCTGGAAACTATAACACCATCAACCCGCTCCCCAAAGGCCTTTAACGCCCGCCTTTGCACTCGATAAACAGCCTAGCTGACCATGGCCTCCGTCCAGCCCACCCTGGGCCATTGTTTCTGCAGACTAACCCCAACGAGACAACCCCATATCCCTCCAAGCGGGGACTCCCCGGGTACCGGTGACGCCCACGTGTAAATAGAAAATGGGGACCGGCAATCAATGGCAGATGGTGGCATGGCCTCATAAGACAAAGCGAGGCACCCCTCCTAAAGTAGCCCTCCAGGACGCACGCCTGCTGCCCACCCGGCCCCGGGGCCCGTGCCACGCCGCCGTCCCCGAGCCCTGGCCGACGAGTAGTCCCGCAGCACCCTGCGCGCCCGCCCGCCCAACCGCCGCCGCAGGAGCGCGCCGGGCGCCCGACTGCCGTCCCGGCCCAACCAACGCGGGCAGGGGAGGAGAGGTGCGCGCGGCCGGCGGAGCGTGCGAACCACTCGGGGGTCGCAGGGAGGAGGCTGCGCCCGGGAAAGGCAGGGGAGAATCTGCGCCGTGGCCATCGCAGAATGCAGCGCCAGAAGGGACTACTCTAAGGGTTTTTGCCCCTTTCCCCATAGAAGGTGCAGATGGTTTGACCCCCCCAACCCGAGTGAGGTGCCTTGTCCCAGCCCCGACTGGACTGTACCATCGGGCGGTGCCGCCGGGATTTCTCCCCCCCACCACCACCATCAATTCCCCCCCACCCGGGTCCGCGGTCGGTTGGCCCCGGCCGGGCTCTGAGACGCGGAAAGAGCTTAGCGCCATTTTGGGTGGGACTAAGCAAAGACGAAACACCCTCCCAGTCGATGGGGTACTCTGGACGCTGGTTTATACGGTTCCCTTAATCCTTTAGGTACTTACACGGTGTTGGGTGAGGGGAGCTGGAAGATCAGCGGGTCCCCGATCCTCTCTCCCTAGGGGTGATGGAAATCAATCCCCCCCCCGCCACCTCCAGGTGGTTCTTCCCGCCGCAGAGTGGGAGCAGCATAAAAGGCGGGGTCTTATTACCATAATCTGCCTGGCAACCTGATCTCGGCGTTATGTGATTGGTTGAACTCAGTAAACCCCATGCCCAGCCTAGAGACAAGTAATGCTGGGGCGAACTGACAGGCCCAGATTTAAGACTCATGACCAAGATCCCGAGGCGCTAATTCAGTCGGCAGAGAAGCCAAAAGGAGATTCACACAACGGCCCAATGACTGACGACCTCTTTATTTCGTGCTCTGCTGTTCCTTTAATACCCAATCAAAGAGCGCGTCTCAGACAGCGCTCGCCAGCGTTCATACTCGAAGCCAATCAGAAAAGTCGACTCTTCAGATTCAGGGTCGACCAGGCTCCGAGGGACCCGCGGGCTCCGGGGCGGGGAAACTACCGGCCTCCGAAAGCCGGGTGGAGAGGATGGACTATAGGTGGGGTTCCAAGCCACCTCCTCCACGCCCCGAGTCCTAAAGCGGCCTTTCTTCCTAGCGCGCAGCTGGGACCGGTGCTCTGCGTGGAAACCCACTTCCCGGCCTCGGTCTAGTGTCGCTGGGCTGTCCAGAGCGCTTCTTGAGCTGACGGCGCTTTCTTCCACCTCGGACTCGCCAATTCTGTTCAGTCCCGGCCAAATCCTGGAGCGCCTCCCTGCATCTCTTTACCCTTGCCATTCTGAAAAAGGAAATGATTTTCGGAAACGTGCAATATTATTCAACTTCTTAACCTCAGGCTTCCACATTCCTTAAAATTGCTTTCTCAAAGGGCAACCGAATGCATGAACTCAAGCTTTGGAGCAAGAAACCCAGCTTTAGTTACCCCTAATATGAATGGCAAGTAGATCTCGAAGAGATCTTGAAACTGTACCTTCAGGAAGCAGTTTTCCCATCCATGACATCTATCTGGCTACGTTATTTTGAAGATTAAATGAAATTTACGTGTAAAATACTTAGTACAATGGAACGTAAGTGAATAGTACAGTAGTATTAATGGGGATAAAACATAAAATTACTAAACTATTGGCTAACCAAGTAAAAGAAGAAAGGACAAGTAAAAGCCTTGAGAAAAGCCCAGCCGGGGTAGTTGGAACGTCGTCCTCTTTGTGAGTTTGATCCCTGGTCAGAGCACATACATAAAGCAACCAATGAATGCATAAATGGGTGGAGCAACAAGTTGATATCTCTCTCCCCCTCCCTCTCCTCTTACCCCTTCCCCCCAACCCCCCACCTCTCCCTTCTCTTCCCTCCACCCCTCTCTCCCCTTTCCTGTTCCCTCATTAGCCCTTTCTCTCTTACTCTAAAATCAATCTAAATAAGAGATGGAAAGAGGAAGCATATAGAAAGCACGAAGAGGGGAAATGTAAATTTCACTCAACAACATCATCTTTACTGTTTTGTTTTTTAAAAAAACTGGAAACAAAGATTATACTTTGAGGGATCACTTCTATAGTTGGTAAAAAAAAAAAAACTGGAAATAAAGTTGCAAAAATAGGAAAACGTATTTAAAACTCCAAGACAGTTGACTACCTTGTAAGCAACTTTATAACTAGACTGTGTCTTGTTCCTCTGCAGATTCCTGTGCAGGGAGCATTGGGCTTAGAATAAAAGTTATCAGTAAACAGTTGTTAAATTTAATTGAAAAGAAGTATAAATTGGGACCTGGTGAAGCAGAGCTTAGCATTTATAAGACATGCTATTAGCTCTTTAGTGGGTATATGGACACATGGACGTCAGATGCCTTAGGAAAGATTATATTGGATAAGAGTCCTAAAGTTCCCTTTTAGTTCTGGGACAGGTCCACTCTTCTATCCCTTGGTCTCTAGAGAAAAACTTCCCCCATTCTGATATTTCACTTTATTAAATCCTCTCTAATGAATTGGATGCTCTCAGCTGTGATCTTTTGACCAAAAATGACACCAAGGAACCCAGAAGAAGAACTTGCCATGAAGAATGGAGCTACAGTATATAGACTGGAGAGCCCAGCTTACCCTCATGGACGTGGAAATAGTCTAAAACTTTAGAGGGCACTAATATTATAGACAGATACCACCCCAGAGACATTTTATTCAGAAGGTCTGGTGTGAACCTCAGGAATCAGCATTTTATATAAAAATTTAAATTAATTTTTAAGTTTACACACAGTAAAATTCACTCCTTTCAATGTACAAGTAATTATTGAATACTGTGTCTAGTCACTGAGTTCAACAATGAGGACAGAATTGGGAATCTTACCCCCAAAAGTCCCTGCTTTTATGGACCTTACAGTCTAGCAGAGACAACAGAAGAAAATTAATAAATAAGATAATTGCAGGTAATGATTGTTGTTACAAAGAAAAAAACAGAAAAGGCAAAGATGAGGGTGTAGGGCCAGTAGCTGTGGCTATCACAGCCACTGGCTCCTGCAGGTTCCCATTAAATTCGGATAGACGATAATGAAGCAGCAGAACCAAAAACTGGTGAACCATCTTGTATTCTAGCCTCGCAACCAGTGGGCGAGTAAATACATACAGCAGGAAAACACTTCCCTTTCCATTCAGGGCTCCCAAAGCCACTGACTTTCTCCTGGTTTTCCTAGAATCAAAGACCCCACCAGCCTTATTCAACTCTGTTCCCCATCTCCTCTCTGCACAAGCTGGCTTATCCTTCAGCACTCTGCCATCTTGGCTGCTTGCCTCTGCAACAACGTGGCCTCTGCAAAAATGGCCTCCTCACTCTTCCTTCTTCCATCTTCCTAAAACCTTTTGGTGCATAACCCCTTCTCCAGCACACATTAGCATAACCAAGCCCCTCCCCAAACGGGAAGGCAATCAGCAGTATCACATGGCAGCGGCATCACGTGGGCTGCAGCCATTTTTAACACACTAAAAGTGAGCAAAACCGAATAACACAAATCTTACAGACTTATTTGCCCAACAGAGGGGAATAATGGCAATTTAAATAGAGTGTCAAAGAAGTCCTTTCTAAGATAGTAACATCTGAGCTGAGACTTGAATGGTAAAAACAAGCTAGCCATGTTAAGATCTTGGCAAATATTCCAGTCTGAGAGAAGGACAAATGTAAAGGCATTAAGGGGGAAAAATAATCCTGGCATGCACTTATTCATTCATTCTTCCATTGAATAGTTATGCCAGGCACTGTCCTTAGGTGCTTTGAAAAAAACACAACACATAAAAACCCCCTCCTTTACAGATCTTTCACTGTAATACTGAACAACAATAAGAAGGTCAGAGTTGCTGGAACATAAGAACAGTATGGTAATACAAGAAAACTTGGAGAGCCTGACTAGGTGGTGGCGCAGTGGATAGAGCGTTGGACTGGGATGCGGAAGACCCAGGTTCGAGACTCTGAGCTCGCCAGCTTGAGCGCAGGCCCATCTGGCTTGAGCAAAAGCTCGTCAGCTTGGACCCAAGGTCACTGGCTCCAGCAAGGGGTTGCTTGGTCTGCTGAAGGCCTGCGGTCAAGGCACATGTGAGAAAGCAATCAATGAACAACTATGGTGTCGCAGCGGCAACGAAAAACTAATGATTGATGCTTCTCACCTCTCTCCGTTCCTGTCTGTCTGTCCCTATCTATCCCTCTCTCTAACTCTCTCTCTCTGTCCCTGTAAAAAAATAAATAAATAAAATAAACTTGCTAAAACCAATGAATGAAAATTTAATGGTTTGACAGTGACATGGTAATAAAATATCCACAAAAGATACATATTAATTACAATGGAACAAACAGCAACTTTAGAGTGGAGAAATTTGTCAGACACCATCAGAACGAGCAAAGTTAGTATCCTCTGGAATAGGACAACAGACACCGCGTGACCATGCGCATGATGCACTGAGGCCACAATTTCACTTCTGTAATATGGTTACCAATAATTAATAATCAGAATCTAATTGTAAGGAAACAGTAGGCAAACCCAAATTGAGGGGCATTCTACAAAATAAGAGGTGTATGCTCATAGACTAATGAAAACTAAAAGCATAACTAAATGTGGTATGTGCTCTGGATTGGATTCCAGGCCAGGAAAAAACATTTATATATATAGGAAGGACACTATTAGAACAATTGGTCACAATGGAATGAAATCTGTATATTAGATAATACTATGTAAAGGTTAAATTACTGACTTTGACCATTGTACTGTGGATATATAACAGTATATTCTAGCCTTTAAGATATATACACATCGTAAAAAGGAAATGTCTGCAATTTATTCCTTTCTTTTCTTTTTAAAGATTTTATCATTGATTTTAGAGAGAGGAGAGAGAGAGAAAATGGGGCAGAGGGAAGAGTAGGAAGCATCAGTGCATAGTAAGTTGCTTCTCATATGTGCCTTGACCTGGCAAGCCAGGGTCTTGAACTGGCAACCTCAGCATTCCAGGTCAATACTTTATCTTCTGCACTACTAAAGGTCAGGCTGCAATTTATTCTTAAATAGTTTAGGAAAAGAATTACATGTACATATGGTTAAAATGCTAACACATGGAGAATCTACATGACAGATGTATAGGAATTCTTTTACTATTTTTGCAATTTTCCTGTAAGTTCAAAATAATCATGGAAACAAAATCAAAACGGCCAATCATTTGGCCTCAGGTTTGCATGTGAGAAAAGGGGATGACTGATCCTAGAACTAGGTGGACAGCAGAGTGTCAAGGAGTTGGTGACCAGGCCAGAGTTGTTTAGAGTGTCACACTTAGGCAGGAGTGGTTCAGAAAGAAGTCTAACAAGATCCAGATGTGGGTAATGGGGAGTTTGACATTGGTGCTGGTTTGAACAGCACTCACCAAAGTCCATATCTGGAACCTGTGACTGAAATCTTTTTTGGAAATAAGCTCTTTGCAGATATAATTAGTTAAGATGAGCTCATACTGGATAGGGTTGGCCCTAACCTGATGGTATTCTTATAAAAAGAGAAAATAGAGACACAGACACACAGGGAAGGATATATGAAAAGAAAGCCAAAGATTTCCAGCCACCACCAAAAGCTTGAACAGAAGAATTCTTTCCTAGGGCCTTCAGAGGGAGCATTGCCCTGACATCTTTATTTCAGAAGTGAGGCTCCAGAAGTATGAGAAAATAAATTTTGATTGTTTTAAGCTATCTAGTTTGTGGTACTTTGTTATGACAACCATAGGAAGAAACTAAGACAACATTATAAAGTGAGTAAGATACTATGTGGGTGGGTGCAGGATGTGTGTGTGTGTGTGTGTGTGTGTGTGTGTGTGTGTGTGTGTATAGGGGTAGCTGAATGTGAATGGCTGGGATCACAAACATTTGTGAGGCAATAGTTTTGGGTGTTTTTTAAAAAGATTTAAAAGGAAAGGCTAACAAATTCAGCAGATGAATATATTAAAATCTGATTTTTATATAAAATCAGACACAATTTATATTATGGAGTAGAAAATAAAATGAGCTTTTTTTTTAATAGATGACTTTTCTACCTGCTTTCCTTCCCCAACCAGCCCACTCAGACTGCACCCAGCTCACTGTGAGCTGTGGTCTCCTTCTAGGTCATCTACTGAGACCTCATCAGCCATGACGAACTATTCTCCAACATCTAAAAGTCCACGAGGTTGTAAATAGGCTGTGCCTGGAGATGGAGGGGTGAACGGTGAGTAGGAAAAAGGGTAACAAGAATAACTCACTCATTGGTGGAATGCCTCCATTGGTGGAATACCCCAAGGGTGATTGTTTCTACAGAAGAGTATTCACTATTGTTGATATTGTCATGAACCATCATTTGCAGGAAATCAGCTTCACAAAATAAAGCTTACAGGAAGTACATCAAAGATTACATGAAATAAATCAAAGGAAATTTTAAGAACAGAGACCAGAAAGAATAAAGCCTTTTCTGACAGGGGCTGCAAAAGAAATCAAGCACATCCTTCATAATTTCAAAAACTACCATTTCTGGCCCTGGGCAGATGGGTCAGTGGATAGAGCGTTGGCCCGGCGTATGGACATCCCGGGTTTGATCCCCAGACAGGTTACACATGAGAAGTGACCATGTGCTAGTCTTCCCCCCCCCCCTTCTCTCCTTTTTCCTCTCCCACAGCCAGTGGCTCAATTGGTTTGAGCATCAGCCCCAGGCTCTGAGGATAGCTCAGTTGATTCAAGCATTAGCCCCAGGTGGATCACGGTTAGGCACATGTGAGAGTCTGTCTATCTCTCCTATTCTCAGTTAAAAGAACAAAACAAAAAAACACTACATTTCTGTATTAGTGAAAACATGAATCTATACGGCATGTTTGCTCTGCTAGACTACCGTGAGGATAATATGACTCCATGTATGATTTTCATTAATGATGGTTTAGAAATGGAAAAATGTTAACAAATCTGGAAAGTTGGATCTATCACCTGTCATCATATCTGGCTGCTACTTTTTATCTACATACCAGGACTAAGTCAAATGGGACTGATGTTATCTTGAACTCTTCACTTATTTTTACCTTGATTTATTTGAAGCAGAGGCATTGTTTCTTTAAGAAAAACATGTTATGTAGGTTGTATAAAAATAAAAGGCATTTAAACTAAAAAATAATTAGACAAGATGACCACAGAAGAACTTGCTATTATGGAGTATCTGCTTTTGTTTGTGGCCCAGACGCTCAGAAATCTTAAGTCACAAAACTGGAAATCACTTTCAGGTCAACAGCTGGAATCACAGATGTTGGAGGAAGAATTATAAAGGAGGTGATGTCCAGAAGAAGCCTGGAAAGTGATTAAGAAGAGAGAGAAGCTATCCCTGATGAATTTAGATGCTAAAATTCTCAAGAAAATATTAGCCAACCGGATCCAGCAATATATGAAAAAAATCATGCACCATGATCAAGTGGGATTTATTTTGGTGAGGCAAGGCTGGTTCAATATTTGCAAATCAATCAATGTGATTCATCACATAAACAAAAGGAAGGACAAAAATCACATGATAATTTCAATAGATGCAGAAAAGGCATTTGATAAAATCCAGCACCCATTCATGCTCAAAACTCTCAGTAAAGTGGGAATACAGGGAACATTCCTTAACATGATAAGGGCCATCTACGAAAACCCACAGCAAACATCATACTAAATGGACAAAAATTGAAAGCAATCCCCTTAAGATCAGGAACCAGGCAGGGATGCCCCCTTTCACCACTCTTATTCAACATAGTTCTGGAAGTCCTAGGTACAGCAATCAGACAAGAAGAAGAAATAAAAGGCATCCAAATTGGAAAAGAAGAAGTAAAACTGTCAATATTTGCAGATGATATGATATTGTATATAAAAAACCCTAAAGTCTCAGTCAAAAAACTACTGGACCTGATAAATGAATTCAGCAAGGTGGCAGGATATAAAATTAATACTCAGAAATCAGAGGCATTTCTATATACCAACAATAAACTGTCAGCAAAAGAAATTAAGGAAACAATCCCTTTCATTATTGCAGCCAAAAAAATAAAGTACCTAGGAGTAAATTTAACCAAGGAGGTTAAGGACTTGTACTCGGAAAATTATAAAACATTGATAAAAGAAATCAAGGAAGATACAAACAAGTGGAAGCATATACCATGCTCGTTCGTGGCTAGGAAAAATAAACATCATTAAAATGTCTATATTACCCAAAGCAATTTATAAATTCAATGCAATACCAATTAAAATACCAATGACATACTTCAAAGATATAGAACACATATTCCAAAAATTTATATGGAACCAAAAAAGAACACAAATAGCCTCAGCAATCTTAAAAAGAAAAAATAAAGCAAGAGGTATCACTCTTCCAGATATCAAGGTTTACTACAAGGCCATTATACTCAAGACAGCCTGGTACTGGCATAAGAACAGGCACATAGATCAATGGAACAGAACAGAGGACCCAGAAATAAACCCACAGCTATATGGACAACTGATATTTGACAAAGAAGGAAAGAACATACAATGGAGTAAAGACAGCCTCTTTAATAAATGGTGTTGAGAAAATTGGACATCTACCTGCAAAAAAATGAAACTAGACCATCAACTTACACCATTCACAAAAACAAACTCAAAATGGATAAAAGACTTAAACGTAAGCCGTGAAACCATAAGCATCTTAGAAGAAAACATAGGCAGCAAGTTCTTCGACATCTGTAGCAGCAATATATTTGCCGATTTATCTCCACGGGCAAATGAAATAAAAGGCAGGATAAACAAATGGGACTATATCAAACTAAAAAGTTTTTGCACAGCTAAAGACAATAAGAACAGAATAAAAAGACAAACCACACAATGGGAGAACATATTCGACAGCACGTCTGATAAGGGGTTAATAACCAAAATTTACAAAGAACCTATAAAACTCAACACCAAGAAGACAAACAATCCAATCAAAAAATGGGCAAAAGAAATGAATAGAAATTTCTCCAAAGAGGACATACAGATGGCCAATAGGCATATGAAAAAATGCTCAACATCACTAATCATTAGAGAAATGCAAATTAAAACCGCAATGAGATATCACCTCACACCAGTCAGAATGGCACTCATCAGCAAAGCAACACAGAATAAGTGCTGGCGAGGATGTGGAGAAAAGGGAACCCTCCTGCACTGCTGGTGGGAATGCAGACTGGTGCAGTCACTGTGGAAAACAGTATGGAGATTCCTCAAAAAATTAAAAATCTAACTGCCTTTTGACCCAGCTATCCCACTCATAGGAATATACCCTAAGAACACCATAGCACTGTTCGAAAAGAAGAAATGCGCCCCCATGTTCGTGGCAGCATTGTTCACAATAGCGAAGATCTGGAAACAGCCCAAGTGTCTGTCAGAGGACGAGTGGATTAAAAAGCTATGGTACATATATACTATGGAATACTACTCAGCCATAAGAAATGGTGATATCGAATCATTTACAACAAAATGGATGGACCTTGATAACGTTATACGGAGTGAAATAAGTAAATCAGAGAAAAACTGAGAACAGCATGATTTCATACATAGGTGGGACATAAAAGTGAGTCTATGAGACATGGACAAGAGTGTGGTGGTTATGGGGTGGGGGGAGGGAGGATAGGGTGGGATAGGGTGGATGGGAGGGGCACAGGGAAAACCAGATAGAAGGTTACAGAGGACAATTTGACTTTGGGTGTTGGGTATGCAACATAATTGAATGATAAGATAACCTGCAGGTGTTTTCTTTGAACATATGTCCCCTGATTTATTGGTGTCAGCCCATTAAAATTAATAAAAAAAACAAAAAAAGAAGAGAGAGAAGCAAAATGAAGACTCAATCAAATTGTCTCCTCCATGAAACACAGTAAAATAAAAAAGGACAGAAAAATGTATAAAACAGGAAAGTATATTCCATCCAACATTGTTACTTTAAGAAAACACCTTTAAAACTGTGACTCAGTTTGAAAATTCTGGGCCATAATTTAGATTTCAATATGAGGGAAGCTGTGTTAGCAAAAATTATTATGAATATATTGAGTATGCTATATAGTTCATCCTATTTTTGAATCTCATTTAAGAATAATCATTGTGAGAAAAGTCTTCTCTTAGAAATATAATGTCAACAGATATCTGCAAATTAACACAAAAAAGAAACTACAGCATGTAAGGAATGTTAGAAAGCCTCCAGCCAAATCAAATCTCCTTAAACATTAAAAAAAAATCATACTAGCGAAAAACTTAGGAATATAGTGAATGTGGAAAAACTTTTAACCCGAAACAATACCTCAGGGATCATGAGAAAATGCATACTGGAGAATGTGCATTCATGTGAGTGCTGAATAGTCAATTCAAGTGTTCTTTTTCTTTTTTTCCCCAAGTGTTCTCTTGAATATCATCCCTTACTCTACATTTAAGTATGCATATACATTGAAAATCATATAAAAGTGATAAATGTGGGAAAGCCTTCAGCTGTAATAGAAAAACTTCATCTTCATCATTTTAAGAAGAAAAGTTTCTATTCAAATGTCAACTCAATAGACACCAAGAAAGACAAATTGTATAAAGAATGTGAGAAAACCTTCAGCAACAAGTCAGATCTCACAAAGCATGAGAAAATTCATACTGGAAACAAACCCCTGAATGTAATCAGTGTGGAAGTAACTTTAGCTAGAAGCAATACCTCATTAAAGATCAAAATGCTCATACTGAAAAGAAACTCTAGCCCGATCAGGTGGTGGCGCAGTGGATAGAGCATCGACCTTGGATGCTGAAGACCAAGGTTCAAAACCTGAGATCGCTGGCTTGAACCCAAAGGTCACTGGCATAAAGCCCAAGATCACTGGCTTCAGCCCAAGGTCACTGCTTGAGCAAGGGGTTACTGGCTCAGCTGGAGCCCCAGTCAAGTCACATACAAGAAAGCAATCAGTGAACAACTAAAGTAACACTACGAGTTGATGCCTCTCATCTCTCACCCTTCCTCTCTCTCCCTCTCTCTCTCAATAATAACAAAACAAAAGAAAACAAAAAAGCCACAGTTGCACCTATTTTTAGAGTACTTTCATATAATGTTAGTGGCATTATGAACTGTTCCAGTCTTTTTGGAAAGAACTGTAGTAACATCAATTAAAATTAAATATGGAGCCTGACCAGGCGGTGGCGCAGTGGATAGAGCGTCGGACTGGGATGCGGATGACCCAGGTTCAGGACCCCGAGCTTGCCAGCTTGAGCACAGGCCCATCTGGCTTGAGCAAAAGCTCGTCAGCTTGGACCCAAGGTCGCTGGCTCCAGCAAGGGGTGGCTCGGTCTGCTGAAGGCCCGTGGTCAAGGCACATGTGAGAAAGCAATCAATGAACAACTATAGTGTTGCAATGGCAACAAAAACTAATGATTGATGCTTCTCACCTTTCTCCGTTCCTGTCTGCCTGTCCCTATCTATCCCTCTTTCTGACTCTCTCTCTCTGTCCCTGTAAATAAATAAATAAATAAATATGGACATATGTACATACATATTTTAGAAGATAACTAGATACCGTATTTCCCCATGTATAAGATGTACCTTAATTTGGGGGCCCGAAAGTTGAAAAAAAGGCAAGTGCGAAAAAGTGGGAAATGCAAGTAAAAAAATCTACAACAATGAGCGCAAAAACAAATGTGAAAAAGCGGGAAATGCAAGTTTAAACACTGTATAAGATGCACCCAGTTTTTGGATTCCAAATTTTTCAAAAAATGGTGCATCTGAGACATGGGGAAATACAGTAATTGTTTAACTCAGCAGTCCCAATTCTAGGATTCTGTCTGGAAGAAAAAAAGTATCAATATAAAATGTTTAAGGCAGCATTTTTTATAACGGCATAAAACTGAAAATAATCAAAACGTAATGGTAAAAAGAATATTTTTAAATGATACATCCATACCCTAGAACATTATGCAGTGATGAAAGAGAGTGAACTATAGTTGTATCAGTGAGCTCGCAATGATTTTCAAGAAACAATGTTGAATAAAAAAGGCAAAATGAAAAAAATGGCTTGTATTAGTCAGGACTCCACTACAGAAACAGAATTAGTAGGGACGTATATTAGGGCTGTATTGCAGGAAATGGCTTACGTGACTGTGGGGGCTCGCTAGGCAAATGTAAAAGCCACAGGACGGCCCATCAGGAAGGGCAGGCAGAGTCTCTGGCACAGGGCGAAGCTCTAGCTCACAGGTGGAATTTCTTCTTTTTCCTGAAGTCCCAGGTCTGCTCTTAAGGCCTTTCAGCTGATTGGATAAGGCCCTCCAAACTATCTAGGATATTACTTAAAGTCACCGATGATGGATTTTAATCATATCTACAAAACACCTTCATAACAACACCTAGGTTAGTGTTTGATCGAGTAAAACAAGTTGACACACATATATATAACTGACCATCACATGTATAAACTTTCATTTTTGAAAAACAAAGAATGAGAAAAATCCTTGTATATTTATGTGTATACGTAAAAAACTGTACATTTGTAGATAGATATATATATAGCATAGCACATATGTGTTGTGCATGTGGTTGAGCATGGAGGAAAAATATTGAACAGTTACCAAGTATGTGGGTTAGGGTGATGCAGATGGAAGGGCAGGAGAAGTGGAAGAGAGTGCCAAGCAAAACAAAACAAAACAAAATAACAGACTGCAATATAAAAAACATAAACCTCAGGATATATAGCTATTATCATATTTATGGATTTATATTAAAGCTATCTATGTGGATCTAAATCAGTGGTTCTTAACCTGGGTTCTATCGAGCCCTAGGGGTTCGATGGGTCGGTCTCAGGGGTTCGGAGAAGCCCCTGCCATAGAGGCCAGAATAAAGTAATACCGTAATTTGTTGTGAGTTCATGCACTTTGTTGGTTTTGTTCTTTGAGCAAGGTGATGTTCATGAACGGCTCATTTTGTGCACCAGTAAAAAAACATATACCTATGTCTTGAATTTGGAAAAAATAATTATATAGGTTAAGAACCACTGATCTAAATACATAAAGACATTTAAAAACTAAAATATATAAATATTTAGCAAGCATTCAATAGATATAAAAGTGTGTTCATTGCTTGTTAATTTTCTAAACTGTCATGTTAAAGAGATAACCACAGGTTCCAAATGGTGTCACTCTTGCTAAAAGCCCATGATACCAAACCTAGATTAATACCTGACCTAACTGCAGTTTCGACCTCTCCCAGAAACATAATCTTAACCAACCAGTCTGGAATTTTGTGGTCAGGCACCAACAAGGTAATCTGTCACATGGGCCCTCTCCATGCCCCATGGAAAAAAGAGGTAATCTGTATGATAAAACTCTTCCGCTGAATTCCCTCAAAGGAAGGATGTCCAGGCCTATTAACAAAAAAAAGTGAAAGCATTGGCCACCTCCCTTCCTGTAAAAACCCTCCATTCTGTAAAACCTCTCAGAGTGATCTTTCAGTTGTTAGATGGAATGCTGTCCAGTTTATTAATTGCCTAATAAAGCCAATTAGATTTTCACATTTACTTGGTTGAAGTTTGTTTTTTAACAATCATAATAAAAAGAAGTGGACATGTTCTTGTTTAGTATCTATTTTAAAATACGAACAATATCTGTATTAGTGGTCTAGGTATTGTCAGGGCCATGCTCCCTCTGAAGGCTCTGGGGAAGAATCCTTTCTTGCCTCTTCCTAGCTTCTGGTGGTATTACCTAACAGAACTTCATCCACCTGGCAATAGGAGAGCCAAACACTAAACACCAAGAATTGTAGTGGAAAAGAATTGGCTATTTTATAAAGAATGACACTACCCAGGAGAAGAGAAGCTAATGCTTAAAAGCCTGAACTCCCCAATCTGGGGTTGGGGTGGGTTTTTAAGAATTTAGAAGGAACAGATATGCAGAAGCGTTGGTGGGGCAATGTTGGGCAGATAAGTTATTTTATGCTCACTCTGTTAAAGATGGCCACTGCTTTCACGTGGTGATGCTCTCACATGATAGAGTTAATTGCCCTTCTTGCTTGGGAAGGGGTTTGGTTATGCTAATGTTGTTGGGGGAGGGACTTCTATGGCAAAAGTTTTAAAAGGAGGAGCCAGGAGGTCATTTTGGGGAGAGATACCATGTTCTTGTAGAGAGGAGGAGCCCATGTTATAGCAGGGCAGAGAGGCCTAGTGGAAGAGAGGAGGTAGCCAAAATGGCGAAATGCTGAAGAAGAACAGTTTGTGCAGGAGAAGGACATGGGGAACAGAGGTGAATAAGACTGATGAGGGCCTTTGATCCTAGCAAAAACTGGAGAAAGTCAGTGGCTTTGGGATCTCTGAATGGAAAGGGAAGTGTTTTCCCTCTGTGTGTATTTTATGTGTCAGCTGGGTGTGAGGCTAGAATAAAGGGAAATGGCCCACAAGTTCTTGGCCCTGTTGTTTCTCTACGATTGGTCCAAATCAAATGAGAACCTGTGTTGGCCAGGCGGCTGTGATGGTGGCCCCGACCACTGGCTTTATACACAAGTTTTAGTCGGAGGACCTTGGAGCTTGACCATTAATGGTAAGGAGGGTCAGCACCAAATCTTCTTGAACAACAGACCCTTCATTTTCGAAAGGGTTCCAGTGTTCAATTTCCAGGGATGTTCCAATGTTACCAGTGTTGGAGATCTTGAGTTCCCAAAGATAGAAATCAAGAAAAAACCCTATAAAAATTTCCAGACAGTTTATTAAGCTTATGCTTGAGCACAAAGAAGGCAGCTCAGAGGAACGGACAGTCCTCTGAACTGGCTTGGGGGCTGGCTCTGCTTTGCTGCTTTTATAAGCTGGGTACAAAGTATACTGGTGCAAAAAGGTCAGCTTTTTGAAAAGACAAACTGGTGAAGGTTCTGGAGAGTGGAATTTTCTATGTCGTGGTGGGACTACTTCTTCCTCTTTGGTTCCTTGGCAACTAAGTATCTTGCCCATGCACTGTAGGGGCAAGATGGTAGTGTTGCTCGTTATGGTCAGTCCAGGAAGGTTGTGTAGCTGCCTACCTAACCTTGATCAGCTGAGCATGAAACAGTGGTTTTTACATCTTCTGGCTACCTGGTCTTAACTTGGCTTCCTGGCCACCCAGTATTTTCCATTTCCAGGTCCAAGTCCCTATACTGTCTCACCAGTCCTTTGGTTCCATGGTGGGGGGAGAGGAGCACGGGTTGTGAGACTTTGGTTCCAGGTGCAGCTAGAGGTCAAAGTTCTCTGCTCTGCATATGCTTCAGAAGCAGAACTTTCCGTTTTAGTCTGTTGTCTCTAAAAATAAACTAAGTATCTTATTAAACAGGACAAGAGCACTTTGAGCTGGTACTATGGTTAATGGTGGCCACAATCCTAGGCATTCCTTGGTTTCGGTGACATCACTCCAGATTTTGCCTTCACCTTCATTCACATGGCTATCTCTTCTCTTTCTGCGTGTTTGTGTCTCCAAGTTTCCCTCTCTTTATAAGGACAACAATGATTGGATTTGGGGCCCACCCTAACTCAATATGACCTCCCCTTAACTTGATCATATTGTGGTAAGGTGCCAGAGAACAGTAAACCTTAGTATTGGCAACGCCATTTTAAAGAGGAAAAGTCAGGCTTTCTGTCCCGCTCTTTCTTTGGAAAATGGAAGGAGAAGGATATGAAAGTCTCCTGACTTACAAGGACAACTGGGTCATTTTAGTTTCAGTTCTCTGAAAGGATTAAGGTTATCTGAAGAATTTCCTTTCCCTTTCAATAAGAGACAAAATTTACATATTACCCTACTAAGGTGACAAGACGTCCTGCTTTTTAACAATTTGTCCCGTGTCTCGCGGCATTTTTAAAAAGTCCCGATTTTTGGAAAGAATGCATGAAAAGCTAGGGAACGGCGGGAGAATGGGAAGGGAATATATAATTTTTGGCGGAGAGACCCAGCCTCAGCCTGAAAGCTCCATATAGACCAAATTTTTAATCAAGAACCAACCTCCACCTCCCCGCCCCTCCACCCCCCGTCAATGGTGTCCCGCTTTACCAATTTTAAAATCTGGTCACCTTACCCTACACTGATCTTGGCTCTCCCTCCCTTCCTTAATCCTGAGATTAACGTGTACCTCTAGGCCAGTGGTTCTTAACCTTTTTTGAGGTACCGAACCCACCAGTCTCATATGCGCATTCACCGAACCCTTCTTTAGTGATAAATAAAATATGAATTTTTTTCCAAATTCAAGACATACGTATATGTTTTTTTACTGGTGCACAAAATGAGCCGTGCATGAACATCACCTTGCTCAAAGAACAAAACCAACAAAGTGCATGAACTCACAACAAATTACGGTATTACTTTATTCTGGCCTCTGCGGCAGAGGCTTCTCCAAACCCCTGAGACCGACTCATCAAACCCCTAGAGTTCCATAGAACCCAGGTTAAGAACCACTGCTCTAGGCAAAGGAGAAGAGATAGACACTAAAAGGTTATGAATGTATTTTGATATGTAAAATGACACCACCATTGTGTTACCTTGAAAGTTTTAACATTTTTTAAATCCCTTAGACAAATGTTATAAGCTTGTTAATGATTGTGTCATGCTGTCATGCTCCCCCCAACCTGTGTGTGGTCAATGAGAATATAACCAGTGTTGGGCAGATAAAATATATTATGCTCACTTTGTTAAAGATGGCACTGACCACATGAAAGTTCGTTGAGATTAATGTGTGTTCTGGGACAGGCTGTGGGCAGGCTGGGTCGTTATAGCCTAAGGCTTAATTTTAAGAGTAAGCTTTCCCCCACATCCTTGACTGATTGGATGATGTGGGTGGTGCACTCTCCTGAGGAATCCCATTATGCCTCAGATGGGTGACTTTGTATCAGAGACTTCCTTGTCTGTAGATTGGATTAAGGTTTTGATTCTACACTATAAAGTGGGGCAGGCCAGTAACTTGCTCTTTCGGTTCCTGGGTTCCTGGGATTAGTATGGAAAGGAGAGCAGATTAAGGCTACATGGAAGCCAGGAGAAGCAGCCAAGATGGCAGAGTGCTGAGGAAGAAGCCAGTTTGTGTAGAGTTTGTGCAGAAGGAGATGGGGAACAGAGGTGAATAAGTCTGGTGAGCTAGAAACCTTTGATGCTAGGAAACTCAGATAAGTCAGTAGCTTTGTGACCACTGAATGAGTGGGTTTTGGAGCCCAGTGTGTGTTTTTGCTTGCCCGCTGGGTGCAAGCTAGGATTAAAGCCGATGGCTCACCAGTTCTTGGCTCCGTTGTTTCATTGCCGACTGTACGAATCTAATGGGAACCTGCATGAGTCAGGTGGCTGTGATCCTGACCTCGACTACTGGCTTTACAAACAGCCTCTGAGATACATTTGGGGCTGCACGATTTGGGTCAGATATGCCCCATGTTAGGCATATGTGGCCAGCACATTAATAAATCTCTTCCTTTTAATAAAACCCTTTAAAATTCATCTGAACTTGGTGTCTCTACATAAACCCATGGAAGTGAGGTACGGTACTGTAAAGCTAGTAGCCAGGGTCAGGATCACAGCCGCCCTAGTCAGTGCAGGTTCACATTAGATTCAGACAGTTGGTAATGAAACAATGTAGCCAAGAACTGGTGAGCCATCAGCTTTAATCCTAGCTTGCACCTGGCGGGCAAGTAAAAACACACACTGGGGTCCAAAACCCACTCATTCAGTGCTCACAAAGCTACTGACTTATCCGAGTTTCCTAGAATCAAAGGTTTCTAGAATCAAAGGTTTCTAGCTCACCAGACTTATTCACCTGTTTCCCACCTCCCTCTCTCTACACAAACTGCACAAACTGGCTTCTCTTTCAGCACTCCACCATCTTGGCTGCTTCTCCTCTCCTCCACGTGGCCTTAATCTGCTCTCCTCTCTAATGCTAACCTCAGGAACCAAGAGAGAGAGCAAGCTCCTGGTCTGCCCCACTTTATAGTGTAGAAATTCAAACCTTTAATTCAATCTACAAACAAGGAAGTCTCTGATACAAAGTCATTTATCTGAGGCATAATGGGAGGATTCCTCATGAGTGCACCACCCCACATCATCCAATCAGTCAAGGGTGTGGGGAAAAGCTTACTCTTAAAACTAAGCCTTAGGCTATACCGACCAGGCCTGCCCACAGCCTGTCCCCCAACACACATTAATATCAACAGACTTGCACATGGGCAGTGCCATCTTTAACAAAGTGAGCAAAATATATTTTGTCTGCCCAAAAGGTACTTTACAACAATATTTGTTAAAACCCTATCCTAGCCTGACCTGTGGTGGCGCAGTGGATAAAGCGTCGACCTGGGAACACTGAGGTCGCCAGTTCAAAACCCTGCACTGGTCTGGTCAAGGCACATATGGGAGTTGATGCTTCTAGCTCCTCCCTACTTTCTGTGTGTGTGTGTGTGTGTGTGTGTGTGTGTGTGTCCTCTCTAAAATAAATAAATAAAAAGAAATTAAAAAAAAAAAAAAAGTCTTTAAAAACCCTATCCTAGCCTGACCTGTGGTGGCGCAGTGGATAAAGCGTCGACCTGGGAACACTGAGGTCGCCAGTTCAAAACCCTGCACTGGTCTGGTCAAGGCACATATGGGAGTTGATGCTTCTAGCTCCTCCCCCCTTTCTCTCTCTCTCTCTCTCTCTCTTTCTCTCTGTATCTCCTCTCTAAAATAAATAAATAAAAAGGAATTAAAAACCCTATCCTAAATAAGGTCAAATTCACAAGTGCCCAAGGTTAGAATTTTAACATATTTTTTAGAGGAACACAATTCAACCTATAATAGTATCCAACTTATAATCAAAGTATTTTATTAAAAGAAAATAACAACTATGTCACATTTATTGTAATTGTTTAACACTGCCCTGGAAGTATAACCCAATGCAATAAAATATAAAACAAAAGTAAGAGATAATGACTGGAAAGTGTTGGGCAGATAAAATATATTATGCTCACTTTGTTAAAGATGGTGCTGCCCACATGGAAGCCCATCACCCAGGTGATATTAGTTGCCCTTATGCTTGGGATGGGCGTAATTATATTATTGGGTGTGGGGGACAGGCTGTAAGCAGGCTGGGTCGTTTCGTTATAGCCTAAGGCTTAGTTTTAACTGGGCAGTGGTGCCGTGGATAAAGAGTCACACTGGGATGCGGAGGACCCCAGTTCGAGACCCTGAGCTCGCCAGCTTGAGCGCGGGCCCATCTGGTTTGAGCAAAAGCTTGTCAGCTTGGACCCAAGGTCGCTGGCTCCAGCAAGGGGTGGCTCAGTGTGCTGTAGCCCCCCTCCCCCCCCCAGTCAAGGCACATATGAGAAGCAATCAATGGACAACTAAGGAACCACAACAAAGAATTGATGTTTCTCTTCTGTCTCCCTGTCTTTCTGTGCCCCGCCCCTCTGTCTCTGCCAAAAAAATAAAAAAGAAGGCCTTTATGGAGCCCTAGGAGTGCAGGTTTCCCATCCAGGCACACTTGCTTTGATTTACTATGTTGTGCATGGCCTGCTCATTTGCCAAGGTTAATTTTGATCCACTGCCCTCCTTGCTGATAGCAGGAGACAGAACTGCATGATTGATCTGTGATTCTCTTGTTTGTTGGAGGCTGCAAGCTGACAGGGTCATTGTGGTTTAGATTTTTGGGGGACAGAGGTGTGGGAGACTGGCAGTTAGCTGACAGGTTCCTTGCTGCTCATCTCCCCACCTCATTTGCTTGATTAAATTGCTAAAGGCTAAATTCTTCCCACAATCTCGGACTGTTTATATTGGTAAAGGCAATTTACATGCCCTTCTCCACACCTGGGAGTTAGCTATGTTTACCCTTTGTTTTGTGAAGTTGAGATGTTATGCAGGGTGGAGGGTTTTCTGCACTTGGGAGAATTCTTGGGTTGCCTTGGAAATGTGACTTTGTATCAAAGACCTCTTTGATTTGCTAATGACTTTGCTCTGCCATATAAATAAAGCAGTTTGGGAGTGGAGACTTGCTCTTGCAAGCTATTAGCTGTGCAGTGGTTCCTCCCAATCCCATCCTTTTTCTTTCCTCCCCATCCTATCCTTTTTCTTTCTGTGTTTATTTTCTAATCCTCCACCATTCCCACCCAAAACCTGCAAAGTTATTTGCTACGGGGGATTGCAACACTTGATAGTACTTACTGGTTCCAAAGTGGTTTGTAGGTTGTAGCCCAGCAGCCCCTGTATGCTTTTATTTGTGGTTAAACTATTAGAGTAGCTTAATTGCTAGTTGTTTATTAAAGAAGGTCACTTTCTGCCCTGGCCAGTTAGCTCGGTTGGTTAGAGCTAACCCAGAAACATAAAGGTTATGGATTTAAACCCTAGTCAGGGCACATACAGGAACAGATCGATGCTTCTCTCTCTCTTTCTCTCTCTCCCCCTTCTCTCTCTAAAGACAATAAATAAAAATTTAAAAAATTATTTAAAAAAAAAAGAGAAGGGCACTTCCTAAGCAGAAGCTGAGAGCTGTATTAAATGTAGACTGTTTAAAACAAACTGTGGCCCTTTGCCAACATTTTCCTCCTGTTTATAATTTGGATTCACCTCCAAGCGAATAGTGTTAAGGGGAAATGACAGGATATTACAGTGGATAGAAGTAAAAGATAACTTATGATTTTGAGCCTGTAGTTGGAAAAGTAGTATCAGGGAGCAAAATGGGGAAAAAAAGGTTTAATAGAGTAGATGGAGAAGATGTTAATGACCAGTTTTCAAAAAGATAGTGTAGAGCCAGCAGTCATGGCCACCATCAAAGCCGCCTCGCCAACACAGGTTCAGGTTTGATTCGGATCAATGGTAAAGAAACAATAGAGCCAAAAGCTGGTGGTTCATTTTCCTTTAATCCTTGCTCGCAACTGGCAGGCGAATAAATACACACAGCAGGAAACACTTCCCTTTCCATTCAGGGCTTCCAAAGCCACCGACACAAAATGAGTTTTCCTAGAATCTAAGGCTCCCACTTTGCCTCCATTTTGGCTGTCCCCTCTTCTCCATGTAGCCTTTTTCTGCCCTCAAATGGCCTCCTAGCTCCTCCTTCTAAAACCTTTTGGCACGAAAGCCCTCCCCAGCACACATTAGTATAATCAAACCCATCCCAAGCAGGAAGGGCATTAATATTATCACCTGGACGACAGGCAGCACCACCTTTAACAGGGTGAGCAAAATATATCTTATCTTACCAACAGATAGCTTCCAGAAAACATTAAATAACATAGTTTCTATTTAAAAAATTTTTTTTTTTTACTTATTTTATAGAGAAAAGAAGGGAAAGAGAGAAAGAGAGACAGAAACACCGGTCTGTTCCTCTAACCAACCTATCTATTCAGCCAAGGTAAAGAAAATACAGTGATAACTTAAGATACGAGTTTAATTCATTCTGTTACCGAGCTTGTAAGTCAGTCAACTTGTATATCAAACAAATTTCTCCCATTTAAAATAACTGAAATAGATTTAATCCATTCCAGCCCTGTGAAACATCCCCAAACCATCCTAAATTATGAAAGAAGGCATGCTTTTAATTAAGAACACACATGTATACTTTACCAATGAATAACAAAATATATGAAATAAAAGAAAAAAGTGTTATTTAGTACAGTGGTATCTTGAGATATGAATTTAATTCATTCTGTAACCAGCTCGTAAGTCAGTCAACTTGTATATCAACTGCTGATACTGGCTCCGTGCGCCAACACACCAACTAGCGGCAGCTTCCCGAATCACAACTCATATCTCGGAATTTCACTCGGATTTCGAACAAAAATATGGACCGAGTCGCAGCTTGTATCCTAAAAAATTCATATGTTGGTCTGTTCATATCTCAAGGTACCACTGTACTGTATTCTTACCTTGGAGACAGATGAGTACGGCTAATGGAGGTGAATGGTGGAGGAGGTGGGTGGGAGGAAGGGATGCAGGCACTGTAAACATGTAAACTAAAACTGCACTTTCTTAACACTAAATGTAAACTAAAACTGCATTTTCTTTACTTTAAACAAAACTAAAACTGCACTTTTACTTAAAATGACACCACAAAAACTTAATTGTAAAAAAATGCACTTTCTTAACTTTAAACTTAACCTAAGCTTAATGTTATGTATTTTTCATTTAATCATAACCTGCTTTTGCCTTTTTGGCTGCATTTTCGGCACTTTCACTTGCAGGACTTTTGAATAAAAATCTATCCAAAGAGGTTTGCTTTTGCCTGCCTTTTAAAATGTTTGAAATGTGACAAACAAGTGTCACTAAAAAATGCTGAAGCACGACCAGTTGAAAATTTTTCTGGGTGTTTCTTTTCAATGAAACTTGAAAGCTTCCCCCACATTGCCAGCATGTCTTTAATTTCACTTGTAGAAATCACTTCCTTCGACTCTACCTCCTCCTCACTACTAATCTCTTACAGAAGCTCCGTATGTTGCATCATCTGTAGCTCCTTCAACTCCTCAGTTGATAGTTCCTCCTCATGTTCCTTGATGAGCTCGTTTACAATACCCTCATCTACCTCCAGACCCATCGACTTTCTGAGGGACACAGTCTCTTCCAATGCTTCTAGCTTGGTTTCGGTCTCTGGTTCAAATCCTTCGAAGTTCCTGTCTGCAATAACATCAGGCCATAACTTTTTCCATGCCGAGTTCAAGGTTCTTCTTGTAACCTCTTGCCATGCCAAGTCAATAATGCGTAAACATATCATGATGTAGTGATCTTTTCAAAACTCTCGAAGGGTTAGAATACTATTCTCAGTCACCTCAAAGCAGCGGCGGAACAAGTGCTTTGTGTAAAGCTTTTTAAAGTTGGAAATGATGCCTGACCTGTGGTGGCACAATGGATAAAGCGTCGACCTGGGAACACTGAGGTCGCCAGTTCAAAACCCTGCACTGGTCTGGTCAAGGCACATATGGGAGTTGATGCTTCCAGCTCCTCCCCCCTTTCTCTCTTTCTCTCTCTCTCTCTCTCACTCTGTGTCTCCTCTCTAAAATGAATTAAAAAAAAAAAACCTTTAAAATAAAAAAATAAAAAAAAGTTGGAAATTACCTGCTGATCCATAGTTTGCAAGATTGAAGTCGTGTTGGGTAGGAGGTAGAGGACTTTCACGAATTTGAAATCATCAAGAATATTATCTTCAAGACCAGGTGGGTGGGCAGGAGCATTATCAAGGATTAGCAATGCTTTCATTGGGAGTTTATTTTATTGAAGATATATCTTCACTGCAGGACCAAAGACAAGATTTACCCATTCAATAAATACTGCTGCATAACCCATGCCCTAGCATTGGAGCACCACATAACCTGCAGTTTTTCTTTAAGAATCTTTTGAGTCTTAAAGGCTCGAGGACTTTTGGAATGATACACTAGCAGTGGCTTTACTTAACACTCACCACTAGCATTTGCACACAATGCTGGGGTCAGACGGTCCTTCATGGGTTTATGGTCTGGCAGCTTCTTCTCCTCTGCGATGATGAAATTCCTCCGGAGCATTATTTTCCAAAACAATCCTGTTTTGTCATAGTTGAACACTTGTTGGGGATGTAGCCTTCCTTTGTGATAAGCGCGGCAAAACGTGCGATGTACTCCTCAGCTGCCTTAACATCAGCACTCGCAGCTTCACCATGCCTCAGCACCGAGTGGATGCCAGATCTCTTCTTGAAATTTTCAAGCTTGCTGTGACTTGCCTTAAACATATCTTCTGCTGCCTCTTTTGAGGTTGATGGTTCTTTCTTCTTCAAGTCGCCATAAATAATATGTGCCTTTTCGCATATAACAGTCTCTGTCACTGTATCTCCTGCCAGCTCTTTCTCTTTCACCCACACCAGCAGAAGCTTCTCCATTTCTTCATGGATATTTGTCCTTAATTGGGACAGAATTGTAGTTCCTTTCGCTGGATTTGCACTTTTGATGGCATCCTTTTGTTTAAGGATGTTACAAATTGTAGATGTATTGGGGTCATACAGCATTGCCAGTTCAATCACTCATACACCACGCTCATGTTTTTCTATTATTTCTTGCTTTACAATAAGAAATAAGAATTTAATTCGTTCTGTAACCAGCTCCTAGGTCAGTCAACTCATATATCAAACTGCCGACACTGGACCCCTGTGCCAATGCACCAGCTAGTGGCAGCTTCCCAAATCACAACTCATATCTCAGAATTTCACTCGGATCTTGAACAAAAATACAAACCGAATCACTGCTCGTATCTTAAAAAATGTTGGTCTGCTCATATCTCAAGGTACCACTGTCCTTTCTAAGAATATTCACCAATGAAACATTTAAAACATCTTTCTGGGAGGAACAAGATGGCAATGGAGTAGGCGGACGTACCAATTTCCAATTCCCAGAACCAAAGTGAATTATAACTCAATTTTAAGAACCATCATCTAGATAAACCAACTTTGAAATAAACTAAGTGGACTCTTCAACCAAGGAACACAGAAGAAGCCACATTGAGACTTGTAGGAAAAGCGAAAACGCGAAGATGGCTGCCCAGTTCCCCAGAGCAAATGGCAGCCTGGAGAGACCCGCGTGGCGGGAGGAGAGTTTGGCGGAGAGGGAGGGACCTGGGTCCCAGGAACCAAGTCCCAGCCTACAGTCCCAGAGCCTAGAAAAGGCGTTTGGACAGTATTGAGCTGTGAAACAAGTGAGGATACTGTTTGTGAGAGAGAGACAGCTTTCTCAGACCCAAGATTCTTTTTAAAGGGACAGCGCAGAAAACCTCTCTCACAACTACGCACCCGGGGCTCCGGGGAACGAGGACAGAGGAGAGGACCAGAGCAGCAGGAAGAGAGTGTGGACTGAAGGCACAGGGACAAACACTCTGAGATACAGACATCCTAACCCCTGGGCTAAGTCACTTCCCTAATCGAAAACGAATATTTCCCCTGGAACTAGCAATACCAGCAAAGGAAGGCAGGACACTAGCCAAACAAGCTCTCCCGCGGCAATTAAAGCAGAGCTGCTTAGAGGGGGGGAGCTCCCAGGTCTACAGTATGAAGAGATAGGGCACTTCCTACTCTGCTGAGGGTTGCTGAAGGGTTTGGGGCGACAGGACGCTGAATCTGTCGGCGTGGGCGGAGGCCCAGTCAGTGTGAGGTCGGTCTACCCAGCAGGGGCAGAGGGGACGCGGGAAAGCGGTCCGGCAGCTGCGGGCCGCCTGTAACCCCACCTGCGGGGGAAAAGCAGGAGGCCAGGAACGGGCAGAGATCTGCTCTGCGACCCTGCACAAGCAGGCCCTGACCACGGGGACGGGGCTAGGACCAGGGCCGGGCGACTCGCGGCTGAGCTCACACCAACAGCCCCGCCTGGCAGGAGAAACCGCGGTTTGCCATCCAGCGTGCACGAGGTGGCTCTGAACGCGGGGGCGGGGTAGAGCCTGGAACGAGTGGAAGCTCGCAGCTGAGCGCACGCCAGCAGCCACGCCTGGCCCAATAAACCGTGGTTTGCGATCGTGCGCAGGAGGGCCCTAGCCTCGAGGGTGGGACTAAAGCTCTGGACGGGCAAAGGCTCACAGCTGAGAGCACGTCAAAAGCTCCGCCCAACCCGCAAAACTGTGGTGAGCAGGCTCTGACTGCGGGTGCTGGGTGGAAGCCTGGAAGCAGGCTGGGTCCGCAGCTGAGCAAAGGTGCTCACCTCTACCCTTGGTGCTAAGGCTTGTGGCTTGAGTGACAGCCCCTCCCGCGGAGGAGAGGCAAAAATCACAGCAACAGCCGAAGTGGGCCGGCATTGGCAACGCCCATACTCAACGGCCCTAGGCAGCGGCAAAGGGGGCGGCGGGCCTGCAGACAGACCACACCTAGAGAACACAAAGGCAACACCTACTGGACTCCAGTGGCCACAACTTGCTTATACACAGACAAAATGGGCAAGCAGAGGAATGCACACCAAATGAATCAAGAGAAATCCCCAGAGAAGGACCTGAATAAACCAGATATAACCAAATTACCAGAAGCAGAATTTAGAATAATGATAGTTAGGATGTTCAAAGAAATTAGAGCAAGAATGGATAGTCATTATGAATACCTAAATAAAGAGATAACAAGTATAAAAAACGAAATTAAAATAATAAAAAGGAATCAGACAGAAATGACAAATACAGTATCAGAACTGAAGACCACAATGGAAGAAATTAAAAGCAGGATGAATCATGCTGAGGATTGAATCAGCGAGTCAGAGGACACAATAAACAAAGGCACAGAAGCAGAGAAGAAAAACGAAAAGAGAGTCAGAAAATGGGAGGAAACTCTAAGGGAGCTCTGTGACAACATAAAGAGAAACAACATTCGCATCATAGGGGTTCCTGAAGAAGAGGAGAGAGGACAGAAAATAGAAACTTTGTTCAATCAAATCATAGCAGAAAACTTCCCTAAATTAAGGCTGGGAAAGATTCGACACATTCAAGAAGCACACAGAACTCCATTAAAGAGAAACCCAAAAAAATCTACACCAAGACACATCATAGTTAAAATACCAAAGCTAATGGATAAAGAAAAAATTTTAGCCTGACCTGTGGTGGCGCAGTGGATAAAGCGTCGACCTGGGAACACTGAGGTCGCCAGTTCAAAACCCTGCACTGGTCTGGTCAAGGCACATATGGGAGTTGATGCTTCCAGCTCCTCCCCCCTTTCTCTCTCTCTCTCTCTCTCTCTCTCTCTCTCTCTCTGTGTCTCCTCTCTAAAATGAATAAAATTTTAAAAAAGAATTTAAAAATAATGAAAAAAAAACCCTACTGGACCTTATAAATGAATTCAGCAAGGTGGCAGGATATAAAATTAATACTGAGAAATCAGAGGCATTTCTATATACCAACAATGAACTGTCAGCAAAAGAAATTAAGGAAACAATCCCTTTCACTATTGCAGCCAAAAAAATAAAGTAACTAGGAGTAAATTTAACCAAGAAGGTTAAGGACTTGTACTCGGAAAATTATAAAACATTGATAAAAGAAATCAAGGAAGATACAAACAAGTGGAAGCATATACCGTGCTCATGTCTAGGAAGAATAAACATCATTAAAATGTCTATATTACCCAAAGCAATTTATAAATTTAATGCAATACCAATTAAAATACCAATAACATACTTCAAAGATATAGAACACATATTCCAAAAATTTATATGGAACCAAAAAAGAACATGAATAGCCTCAGCAATCTTAAAAAGAAAAAATAAAGCAAGAGGTATCACTCTTCCAGATATAAAGGTTTACTACAAGGCCATTATACTCAAGACAGCCTGGTACTGGCATAAGAACAGGCACATAGATCAATGGAACAGAACAGAGAACCCAGAAATAAACCCACAGCTCTATGGAGAACTGATATTTGACAAAGGAGGAAAGAACATACAGTGGAGTAAAGACAGCCTCTTTAACAGATGGTGTTGGGAAAATTGGACATCTACCTGCAAAAAAATGAAACTAGACCATCAACTTACACCATTCACAAAAACAAACTCAAAATGGATAAAAGACTTAAACGTAAGCCGTGAAACCATAAGCATCTTAGAAGAAAACATAGGCAGCAAGTTCTTCGACATCTGTAGCAGCAATATATTTGCCGATTTATCTCCACGGGCAAATGAAATAAAAGGCAAGATAAATAAATGGGACTATATCAAACTAAAAAGTTTCTGCACAGCTAAAGACAATAAGAACAGAATAAAAAGACAAACCACACAATGGGAGAACATATTCGACAGCATGTCTGATAAGGGGTTAATAATCAAAATTTATAAAGAACTTCTAAAACTCAACACCAGGAATACAAACAATCCAATCAAAAAATGGGCAAAAGAAATGAATAAAAATTTCTTCAAAGAGGACATACAGATGGCCAATAGGCGTATGAAAAAATGCTCAACATCACTAATCATTAGAGAAATGCAAATTAAAACCGCAATGAGATATCACCTCACACCAGTCAGAATGGCACTCATCAGGAAAACAACACAAAATAAGTGCTGGCGAGGATGTGGAGAAAAGGGAATCCTCCTGCACTGCTGGTGAGAATGCAGACTGGTGCAGCCACTGTGGAAAACAGTATGGAGATTCCTCAAAAAATTAAAAATCTAACTGCCTTTTGACCCAGCTATCCCACTTTTAGGAATATACCCTAAGAACACCATAGCATTGTTCGAAAAGAAGAAATGCGCCCCCATGTTTGTGGCAGCATTGTTCACAATAGTGAAGATCTGGAAACAGCCCAAGTGTCCGTCAGAGGACGAGTGGATTAAAAAGCTTTGGTACATATATACTATGGAATACTACTCAGCCATAAGAAATGATGACATTGAATCATTTACAACAAAATGGATGGACCTTGATAACATTATAGGGATTGAAATAAGTAAATCAGAAAAAAAAAAAATCCTGAGAACAGCATGATTTTATACATAGGTGGGACATAAAAGTGAGTCTATGAGACATGGACAAGAGTGTGGTGGTTATGGGTTGGGGGTGGGAGGGGAGGTTGGGATAGGGAGGAGGGGAGGGGCACAGGGAAAACCAGATAGAAGTTGACAGAGGACAATTTTACTTTGGGTGACGGGTATGCAACACAATTGAATGATAAGATAACCTGGAGATGTTTTCGTTGTACATATGTACCCTGATTTATTGGTGTCACCCCATTAAAATTAATAATAATAATAAAAAGAAAAGAAAAAAAACATTCTAAAAAAAACCATCTTTCTGGTTTATTTAAAACTTAATTTTGGTGACCCTAGTTTGGTAGCTCAGTTGGTTCAAGTGTTGCCCTGACATACCAAAGTTGTGGGTTAGATTCCTGGTCAGGACACACACAAAAATCAATCAATGAATGCATAAATAGGTGGAACAGCAAATTAATGTTTCTCTGTCCCTCTATCTCTATCATCTCTATCTCTACCTCTCCTTTCTCTCTCTCTAAAATCAATAAATTAAAAAAATTTTAAGGTAATAAAATTCTAAATTTTGGGGTTCTCTCACCACCCCTGTGGTAGGTCCAAGCTGGTTGGGCTGTGTGAGTAGAGGCAGCGGACAGGCAGCCCAAGTTTGCAAAGGCTCTTGACACACTGGTGTCTGCCTCCACGATGCCCAAGAGGAAAGTCAGCTCCGCGGAAGCCAAAAAGGCAGCAGGAAAGTATAAATCCACAGAAAAAAGTGCAAACAAATGGAAAAAGGGAGAGCAAAGAGAAAATAGGAACCTAAAGAAAATATAACTATGGAAAATTGAGAAACTTAAAATAAGGCAAGTCCAGTCTTGGATGAAAAAGGAGAGAAAGAAGCCAAGTCTGACAAATATGATATACCTTGTCTTAACAGTGGTCCCTGTTTCCCCCCTTGTAAAATCCAGAGAGACATTTTATATCAACTATTTTGTAAATGCAAGTTTTTTATTAGTTCTGAAAATATTTTTAAGAAGGAGGAAATTATTTTACCTCATCCCATTTATAAGTGTAAATGTTTTTTTTCAAAAAAATTGTAAATCATTTGCTGATTGTTTATTTTTTGGAACAACCAGAAAATAGGAAGATATAAACATGGGAAGCTTTGATTGTGTTGGGTGTCAGCTTAACATTCAAAAAATGGGGTAATTTTTATATATTATAATACAAAGCATACTAACTGGCCATTTGGAATCAGTTATGCATTTAATATGTCTTAAACATTTTAAATTCTATTCCCATGTTTTTGGTAGAATTGCTTCCTAAAGAAAACCAGTCTTGGCCTTGGCTGGTTGGCTCAGCGGTAGAGTGTCAAGCTGGTGTGTGAAAGTCCCAGGTTCAATTCTCGGTCAGGGCATACAAAAGAAGTGACCATTTAATTCTCCACCTCTCCTCCCTTCTTACTCTTCTCCTCCCACAAATGTGGCTTAAATGAACAAGTTGCCCCAGGTGCTGAGGATGGCTCTATGGCCTCACCTCAAGCGCTAAAATAGCTCAGTTGCCAAGCAACAGAGCAGCAGCCCTAGATGGGCAGATCATCAGCCCCAGAAGGGGGTTGGTAGGTGGATCCCAGTCAGAGCACATATGGGAGTCTGTCTTTCTACCTCCCTGCCTCTCATTTGATTTTAAAAAAAAACAAACACTCTTTGATCTTGACTTTCCCTGTCAGAATTTCGCACACTCTGTAAAACCTTTGGGTGGTAGTCCAGTGTTCCACTGCACTTTGTAAATATGCAATGAAGGACTGAAAATTTGATTATGTAGCATATATGGTATTAAATTGTGACTTAGTGGGACTTTGATGTAACAGCATATAAACATTTGAAGAGCCTGACCAGGCGGTGGCGCAGTGGATAGAGCGTTGGACTGGGATGTGGAAGACCCAGGTTCGAGACCCCGAGCTCGCCAGCTTGAGCATGGGCCCATCTGGTTTAAGCAAAAATGCTCGCCAGCTTGGACCCAAGGTCGCTGGCTCCAGCAAGGGGTTGCTCGGTCTGCTGAAGGCCCGCGGTCAAGGCACATGTGAGAAAGCAATCAATGAACAACTATGGTGTCGCAACGGCAATGAAAAACTAATGATTGATGCTTCTCATTTCTCTCCGTTCCTGTCTGTCTGTCCATATCTATCCCTCTCTCTGACTCTCTCTCACTGTTCCTGTAAAAAAAAAAAAAAATTGAAGATATTGGCACTTGATACCTGTTGGGCAAATGAGTTTGTAAAATTTGTATTTTTTGAGTTTGCTCACTTTTATTGTTAAAAATGGCTGTGGGCAGCACCGGATATGGGATCTGTGAAATTGCTAATTATCTTTCTGCTTGGGAAGGGCCATTGTTATACTAATGTTTGCTGCAGGAGAGGTTTTGGCGCCAGAAAAGTTTTAAAAGGAGAGAAGGAGAAGTAGAAAGAGAGAGAAGCCAAGATGGCAGTGAAAGAGAGAGGATGCAGAGTGCTGAAGGAGAAGATGGAAAACCAGAGGTGAGGGGCTTTGGGACTATAGGGGCCTTTGATTCTTGGAAAAACTGGAGAAGATTCTCCTGGTTGTGGAATGGGAGAATGTGTCAGTAGCTTTGTGATCTCTGAGTGAAAGGAAAGTGTTTTTCCCTGTGTGTTTGCTCTCTGGCCTGTGCGAGACTTGAATAAAGGAATGGCCCACTATTTTTTGGCTCCACTGTTTCTTTACCGTGTTTCTGAATCTAATGGGAACCTGCATGTGAATGGCCACTGTAGGGTGGTTAGCAATGGGGGACGGTCATGTGAGGAACTCTGACCCCGGACTTTGGCTAGGGCCACCCACACAACTAAGCACGCCAAAACTAAAGTTCCCAGAGATCTTTGGGAAAGGAGCGACCGTCTGTCAGCCAGTGAGATTTCACCACGTCATATTAGCTCGCCAACCCTAAAGGACCCTTAGGACCTGTTTAAATACCTCTCATGCAGTCTAATTCGCACGACTTCCATAGCCTCTGTCCCCGGGGCTAAGGAACATCGTTGGACAGGATGCGCGGTACTTAATAAAGCCTATTATTATTCCACACTTTGTGGTTTTTGGCCCCCCTTCCTTCTTTCTCGGCGGGGAAAAATACCTTACAGACACGATGACCATGACTACTGGCCATACAATACCCTATTAAGAAAAATTTAGCCTCCAAATTTTAAGCTGGCAAGTCACTGGAATAACTGTTTAGAAAAGAATCACAAATACATGACTTTTTAGGTTTTTGTTATATATGTTAAGAATTGTGAACAAATTAAAATGTCTGTATACTTATCCTCAAAACAAACAACCAATAAAATCTCAATTATGAAAGAAAGAAACCTAATTTAAAATAATTAACACAGGGCTATTTTTTTTCTAAGTTTTTTTTTTTTCTTTTACTATTACTCATTTTAGAGAAGAGAGAGAGAGAGAGAAGGGGGAGGAGCAGGAAGCATCAATTCCCCGTATGTGCCTTGACCAGGCAAGCCCAGGGTTTCGAACTGGTAACCTCAGTGTTCCAGGTCGATGCTTTATCCACTGTGCCACCACAGGTCAGGCAATGCAGGGCTATTTTCTATGTAAAGTTAAAACCCTCTGTCTGTATAGTGTTCTATAGCTTGCTGACTGGGCCTTTTGCGAGGATGGCCTCATTTGACCTAAATGTGACTACAAATATAATGGCTGGCCAAACAGTAAACTGGGGTAAGTCTTAGGCTAACTAAGAAAAATAAAATGGAAAATTTTTTTAGAAAACAAAATCCTAAAGCAAATACAGCCAAGATTGATACACTGAAACATTGTTCTAATATTTGGTAATCCATGAATAATCCTCAGAAATAGATATTGCTGATGCAAATCAGATGAAAGAAATGTAGGTGGATTATTTTTAGCACATATGGCAATAATGAAGAGTGAGACACAGAGATATTGTTACCAGGGCCATGCATGCATAATTATAAAGACAGAGGAAGCTAAGTGCCATTAGTTAGAGAAATAACACTCTGTTAGTAAGGGCTACAGTTTTTTGATTATTAAAAGTAGGAGACAGTAAGAAATGAGAGGAAAATTCCATTGTACTCTCCATGTCTATCATGATACTTCATGTTTGGATTTTAAGTTCCCTGAGCTTTTCGTTCCTTCTCAGCAAACATTAACAAGAGAAAGATACTGCATATATTTACATTTAAGTAGGACACTTTCACCTCATTAACAGTGTTTTTTATTTACTCTCTTCTTGTGGTCATGAACGTAAATATTCTCTTCTCTTCCTTAGCATATTAAAATAACCAATAAAGAGTTTAAAATTAAGGAGGAATATTTTCCTTTAAGATATTGTTTCAAATTCTAGTATAGCATCCAATTTTTTTTCATTTGAGTCAAGACAAAAATCAAAATTTTAAGTCAAATTCTTTTATTTCCTCATAAGAAAGAAACATTAATTACCAATACCTACAAATGCAATCATTGCTGATGACTAGGTGTTGGGTAAATAAGTCTGTAGAAATTGTGTTATTTGGTTTTGCTCACTTTTAATTAAAAATGGTGCTGCCCACCTGGGGTGGCTAGTTACCTTTATGCTTGGGAAGGGGCTTGGTTATGCTAATGTGTGTGCTGGGGGAGGGATTGTCCCCTGAAAGGTTTTAAAAGGAGCAGCTAAAAGGCCATTTTTTTATTATTATTATTATTATTTTTTTTTTTTATTCATTTTAGAGAGGAGACACAGAGTGAGAGAGAGAGTGAGAGAAAGAGAGAAAGGGGGGAGGGGCTGGAAGCATCAACTCCCATGTGCCTTGACCGAACCAGTGCAGGGTTTTGAACTGGCGACCTCAGTGTTCCCAGGTTGACGCTTTATCCACTGCGCCACCACAGGTCAGGCTAAAAGGCCATTTTAAAGGAGGAGGAGACCACGTTGTTCCAGGGGAGAGAGGCCATGTTGTCAGAGGAGAGGAGGCAGCCAAAATGGACACGAACGGAGGTGGGAGCCTTTGATTCTAGGAAAAAACGGGAAAGAATGGGTTTTGGCCCCTGTGTGTTTGTTTTTACTCGTTGGCCAGTATGAGTCTAGAATAAAGGAAAATGGACCAACAGTTATTGGCTTTGTTGCTTCATTACTGTCTGTCTGAATCAAATGCAAACTTGCAAAAGTCAGGTGGCTGTGATGGTGGCCGCAGCTACTGGCCGTACACTAGTTTCTAGAAAAAAAACCTTTTAGGTTTGTTTATTTGTTTGCACAAAAATAACCTATACATGCAAACACCTCAGGCTATGCTCATATCCTAGTCATTCAGTTTTTTCATGTATGAATTACTGAAAAGTATACCCCAGGTTAGAGAACAAAATTTATCCTGGAGACTTTGAATCTGCATAAACTTTCCATGCAAAATACCATATTCAAGTTCATATCTGCATTTCTTCCAAGGAGAGATTTCGGTTTACAGCAGATTCCAAGGAGTCTAAGATCCCATAAAGACTTAGAATTACAACCATGGAATAATTATTGAAAACAAAGGACTTTTATATTGAATTCTACAGGCATTCTAATTAGCTACATCAGTGCTTCTAAAGCTTTAGTTTACACACAAATCATATGGGGATCCTGTTTAAAATTCATATTCTAATTCAGAAGGTCTCAGGTAAGGTATGAAATTCTTCATGGTCTAACAAATTTCGATGTGATCCCATGGCTGCAGGTCCATGGAACACAATCTGAGTAATCACTAAAAATAGCTCACACCTGAAAAGTACCACTTGCAGAGTTCAGAAAATTTCACTTACTTGTACCCCAATGTCCAACAAAGAATAAAAACTCTACAGCATTACTTTTCTCATATTTGGAATTGTTGAAAAACAAAATTCAACCAAGTAAATTTGAACATTGAATTGACTTTATTAAGTGATTCATGAATCAAACAGCATCCATCTAGCAATTAGAAGTGTGCTCCCAGGGGTTGTACAAAGAGGAAGGTCTTTATAAGAAGAAGGGTGGGGCCAGGGACTAGTAACAAAAGAAAAGAAAGGGTTATTTTAGGGCCTAGACATCTTTTGGGTGGGAAGGGAGAACGGAAGATTTTCTTTCTACCGTGCAGATTCTTTGTAGTGGGATAGAGAGGACCCATGTGACAGACTACCTACTGGTGCTTGACCACAAAATTCCAGACTGGCTGATTAGATTGTTTCTGGGAGAAGTTGAAACTGCAATTAGATCAGGTAGTAAATCTAGGTTGGTTATCCTGGCTAGCTAGCATTTTGGGCTGTGGCTTTCTATTTAACAGAATAAAGAATATATTTATGAGATGAAAAGTTGCACTATTCTCCACTATTTAGAAGGTCTGAAGCTGACTTTTGTAGATTTATACATCATAGAACCTCTCTGATTGAACTTCTTATTTTTGTGTTTCTTCTTTTAAACTTAAAAATCTTTAACTTTTATGACTGATTTTCTTTTCTGTTGTGGCACTTTAGTTGTTTATTGATTTCTTTCTCATATGTACTTTGACCGTGGGGCTACAGCAGACCGAGTGACCCCTTGCTCAAGCCAGCAACCTTCAGTCCAAGCTGGTGAGTTTTGCTCAAACCAGATGAACCCACGCTCAAGCTGGCGACCTCGGGGTCTCGAACCTGGGTCCTCCGCATCCCAGTCCGATGCTCTACCCACTGCACCATCGCCTGCTCAGGCAATGACTGATATTTTTAAAGTAAGCTTTTATTGAGCCAAAATGTTAGCCAAAAGATTGGCCTTGTGGCCTAGAGTCTAAACTATCTGCAGCATGGCTAGGTATAGAAAGCAGCATGTTCCTTGTCCCAGAGTTTTCTGTAAGCCTTTTTATACATCAAGTTGAGGGAAGAGGGAAGAAAGAGGCAATGTGAAGGAACTTACATGAGCTATAGAGAAAGAGTTGGGAACAGGTGAGGCAGGCCAGCTCTGGGATAGCAGAGCATAAAGAAATGTCTGCTCCTATGGAGTGGCTAGGGGAGCAGTTCGGAAAGGCCACATGTAAGCAAGCAGAGACTCCTGGAGTTCAATGGTGCCTGGGTAGTATAATCTGAGGAAATAACCACATGGAAATTAATCTAAAATTCCAACGAGCAAAACAGGAATGTGAGAAGCCTCTTGTTAGTTGGCCCGCAGACATTAACAGGTGAACAATTCCTGCCACTATAATGTAACTAAAAAAATACATTTCAGGATTATTTTCTTATCATTTCTATCCCCCTTCCCAATCCATAGAATTGGTCCCACAGAAAGAGTTTATTAATAAGATGCTGTCTGTTCCCCCAAAAAGTGGACATAGATATAAATTGACGATGCTCCTGGTCATTAACCCTTTGAGTAGTGAGTTTTTTCATGCTTCCTGACCCCCAGGAGTGAGTTTTTTTTCAAAAAATGAAATTAGTTCCAGTTACAGTTTTAGTAACTTAAAGTCTTGTTTGTTTGATAACCAATTTATGGAAACAAGAAGAACATACATTTGCTTTTTTTTAATGTTGTCTTACACATTTTTAAAACAAATTGATGGTACTCTGATGGTCAGGAGGCATGAGGACATACATGAACGTTTGTACTACTCATAGAGGTTTAAAAAAGCCATAATTTCATTATCTTCAAGACTGAAATACTGCCCTCTTTATTTCATTCTCAGGCATATAAGAACCTTCTTATAAACAGGTTTAGAAATAAGTAAAACAAATACATCTTATTCCAATTGGTGTCACAGCAAAGGGACCAGGAGTATGTGGGCTCTAGACTTCATGTAGAAAATATTTCATGACACAAGCCCAGGTGGTTTTGAGAGTATGCTCATTAAAACTGGGGACAGAGAAACAAAGAAAGGGCTTTTAACAGAGGAAGCAGGATCATAACAAAGGAGTGAGCTTAGACAGAGCTGCCTTGACCCTTTAGAAAGGAAGTCACAGAGGCAGAAGAAGTGAGACAGCTGGGCTGTGTGAACTCAGGAAACAAGTTATGAAGGCAAATGGAGGGCCTTGGAGACAGATTCAGGGGGTTAGTTAGCCTGGAATGAGCTGCTGCTTCCCACTGTTTCCCTGGTTGCAAGTCTACTGCAAACCTTTAGACCTTACGACAGTGTTTCTCAAATTTTTTGAAGTCGGGGAGCATTTAAAATCCTACAAATAATTGTAGGCGCACTAAATTCAAATTTCTGAGAAATATGTTATAATAATTAAGTCAAATATTAAAGAAAAAACATAAAGTCCAAGAGTGCTTTTATGGTAATTAAACAAAATAAATACGACAAAATTAAATTTATTCTGACATTAAAAAATATTTTTATGTTACATATTTTGAGTTATGCTTTTTAGAATTCATAAAAAGGGGGTTTAAAAAATTAAAAAATGACAAAATAGTTATGTTTTTATATATATAGATACATTCTTAATAAGATTTAGTAAATTCGGCAGGTCCCGGCATGAATGTGTTAAGTTTTTTCATCCTTGTGTTTGTGAGAAACATAAGCCTGATGTGTCCTAGCAATTTCTTCAATGTTTGGGCATATATTTGAAGGCAAACTCTCATTTCCTCATCAATACATTGAAGAATTCCTCTTTTTACTCTTGTGTTGAGTGCAGAAAACCCCCACCATACATATCATCTTACCTTTACACCAAACAAAGGATAGAAGAAACTTGCCTCCAGTCTTTCCAGGGAACACGGGGAGTAGTGTAAATAATCCAGCACCACAGCTAACAGCCTTTTGCAACCTAATCAGGCAACTGAGGTGGGGGGTTGGGCAGACTGTCAGCTTACAGCCAATTCCCCATACCTTTGTCCCCCAAAAATCTAAACTCCAAAAACCCTGTTGGTTTTTTGGTCCTCAACAGGCACATATTTCTCTGGAGTACCATAGGGTGCACCTATGAGCTCTGGAATACCAAAGTGGCGCACACTTTGAGAACCACTGCCTTAGGAGAAAGAGTGCAAAGATACATGCCTGAGAAAGAAGAAGGGGTAGGGGGGAGGAGGTGCAGACATGCCCAAGGGAGAATGTGCACTGAGTTCTTTGTCTTTTTTTTTTTTTTTTGACAGAGACATAGTCAGAGAGAAGGACAGATAAGGACAGACAAATAGAAAGGGAGAGAGATGAGAAGCATCAATTCTTCGTTGAGGCACCTTAGTTGTTCACTGATTGCTTTCTCATATGTGCCTTGACTGGGGGGCTACAGAAGAGCAAGTGACCCCTTGCTTAAGCCAGCAACTTTGGGCTCAAGCCAGAGACCCTGTGCTCAAGCTGGCAATCTTGGGTTTTCGAACCTCGGTCCTCCGCATCCCAGTTGGAGGCTCTATCCACTGTGCCACATCATGGTCAGGCTGGATTCTTTGTCTTAAAGGTTTTTATCTGTTTTATACAGGCAGGGAGTTTAGGGCAGGTTTCAGGGGAGGATCTCAATAGAATATTCATCAGCTTTCCAGGTGTGACCTTTAATAAACTGATACATCAAAATGAGTATAGAGAGGGGTCAGGGTCATTCTCTGGTCAATTTCCCCTTCAGACAATGTCACTGGCAAGGGACCAGGATGAAGATGGTCTGCCCCAGCATAATCGGGAATGTGTAAACCATTTGCTTGTAAGTGTCCTTGGGGAAAAGGAGATCTTGTGATTTGTTGGCTGGCTGTAAATCACTTGACCATCTGTTTAGCTATCTGTTTCAGTTCCCACTTGCCAAGGAATCTTCCTAGCTTCTTATTATCCTGCCTCATTGGGATAGGATCATCTCTTTCTTATACATTCATCTTATTTTTCTTCTCATCTGCTTATTTTGAATGATGTACACATCATCAGTTCCTACCCGAAAGTTTTGCCAACATCTATAACTTAACACAAAACAATTTAAACTAAAGCTTTGTGCAGTGGCAGTATCATAGCTAACGAGGTTTATCCAAGGCATAATTTTTGCTAATAAAAAAAATTAACCAATTCCCCTTAGTTACTGATATGTATCTTCGATTACGCAAAACAACTTTGTAATCAAACCCTTAAAATTCTGCTTAACTCTGTCAGCCTCCAAAACTTAATTCACCAAGGTCTATTATATCATCCTCTTTGATTCCTAAAGTTATTCAGAATTTCAAATGGGAAAGAAAATGTAGAAGTACATCCGTTTTCTTTCCCCCAGCCCTAACAAAAGCCTGTAGCTTCCCCTCTGCCACTTTGAGATCTAAGGGGAAAAGACAACAGCAAAGAGGCAGAGAAGCTACTGAAGAGAAACGTGGTACAGAGTGTATTCCGATATTGTTCACATCCCATCTTAAGTGGAGACTGGGACCAAAGCCATTTACAAATAACGCCATATATTGTAAATGGTTAATAGCATGGACTCTGCTGTCAGACTTAAAGAAAAAAATACTGTTTCTTTCGCCTTCATATGCCTCATTTCCCGCATGTATGAAACAAGGACAATATGGAGGGTTATCTACCAAAATATTAATTCCTCCTACTTCTTTATTAACAAAAGTTTATTGGGCGATCTCACAGCCTTAGGTCACGGGACATAATTCCAACAAAAATATGTCTATGTACGTCTTTGAGAAGGGATACCCATCACCCTTTCTCTCTTGGAGGTAGGTGCTATGTGGAGAAGTATCAGTGATTTTGTGGCCATGAAAATGAAAGACGTATGTTAAGAATAGTGAAGTAAGAAGATAAAATGAACCTAAAATCTCGGTGACCTCACTGAGTCACACATAAAACTGGACTGGGCTCCTTATTAAATGGAAAAAGAAAAAGACATCCTGACTTACAATAGGTTTTTCTATTATATGTAATGTGTCCTAACTGATAAACTATTTCAAAGAATTATTATTATTATTGTGACAGGCACAGAGAGAGACAGAAAGAGGGACAGATAGGGAGAGACAGGCAGGAAGGGAGACAGATGAAAAGCATCAATTCTTCGTGTGGCACTTTAGTTGTTCATTGACTGCTTTCTCATGTGCCTTGACTGGGGGGCTACAGCAGAGCGAGTGACCCCTTGCTCAATCCAGCAACCTTGGGCTCAAGTCAGATACTTTGAGCTTCAAGCCAGCGACCATGGGCTCAAGCCAGCAACCATGGGTTCAAGCCAGCGATCATGGGGTCATGTCTATGATCACACTCAAGCCAGTGAGCCTGCGCTCAAGCTGGACAAGTCAGCACTTAATCTGGCAATCTCGGGGTTTTGAACCTGGGTCCTCTGTGTCCCAGTCCAACGCTCTATCCACTGCACCACCGCCTGGTCAGGCTATTTCAAAGAATTATTAAGAATATTATGGAGCCTGACCTGTGGTGGCGCAGTGGATAAAGTGTCGACCTGGGATCACTGAGGTCGCCAGTTCAAAACCCTGCACTGGTCTGGTCAAGGCACATATGGGAGTTGATGCTTCCAGCTCCTCCCCCCTTTCTCTCTCTTTCACTCTGTGTCTCCTCTCTAAAATAAATAAATAAATAAATAAAAAGAATATTATGAAGTCTGTGATAATGAATATAAAAATGGTGCCTGGCCTGTAGATAGAGCATGGACCTGGAATGCTGAGGTCGCCAGTTCAAAATCCTGGGCTTGCTGGTTTAAGGCACATATGACAAGCAACAAGCAAGCAATGCAAAACTAAAGTAAAACAACTATGCTTATCACTCCTCTCTCTCTCCTCTCTCTGTAAATTCAATAAGTGAAATCCTTAAGACAAAATGGTTAACATAGGGTCTAGTATATGATGAGCATGCAATCAATTTTGTAATTGTCATTATTATTTTCCATGGCTCCTTCATCCTTCCCCATTTCGAGCTCCTTCCCCATCACAAGCTTTTTGCATTCTATTTTATTTCTACACCATCAAGCAAATCAAGGCCTCATTATCTTACATCTGGGTTATAATCAACCCACCAGGTATTTTAGTTGTACTTGAAAGATGAAGTCTTTCTATGTAGATAGAAGGGATGAGGGCTTTACTTGTGAGGGACAAGATGGTGTCAACACAGGTCAGGAGGTCAGGAAAGCAGAGCACAGCAGAGACCCCATGCTTTTTTGGAGGATTCTAAGATTCTTTGGAAATTATGAAAATATTCTAATACCGAAGCTTAAGTAAGAGCCTCAATTTCAGTATTTGACCCAAACTTATTCTTCCATTCATTGATTCTTTATTTTTTAACAAAGTTATTTTATATTGCATACTTTTCATATGTGGAAACATGCTGCTACCTCAAGTCTCTCTGAAAGCCGGCCTCAATGATCTATAACCATCAGCATAATCTTCCTCATCAATTTCATGAATTGGTAGCAGCAGCCCTTGTTTGACTCAGCTTCACACTGTTTTGTCAACCAACTTGGGTACCTATTAACCTCATTTTTCTCCATCTTTGTTTCTTTTTTAAGATATATTTTTTTATTGATTTGAGAGAGAGAGAGAAAGGGTGTAAGGAAGGAGCAGGAAGCATCAACTTGCAGAAGTTGATTCTCATATGTGCCTTTACCAAGCAAGCTGGGGTCTCAAATCGGTAACCTCAACATTCTAGGACAAAGGTTTATCCACTGTGCCACCACAGGTCAGGCCTTGCATTCTTTATCACAGTCACACACATGCTGCTAGATTCCAAGCTAAGCAGAACATCAGTTTGTAAATAAAATGCAATATAATAGTACAAATGGTTTCATACTTAAGAAACACATGCTTGTTTTTTAAAATAAGTTTATTATTTTTCATAGCACAATGCCAAATATAAAAGAAAATAGATAAAATATTAAAAAAGATTAATGAAGTAACACGACCACCATCTGACAAGAAAGGTGTTAACTTTTGAGAGGTATTCTTTTCCCAATTTTTTCATGGCTTTTATATAGTTGTAATAATTTTGAACATGAATTTGTTGAACTTCATGTTACATCACAAATATTTTCCATGTTCTTATATTGGATTTAATATGTAACTTTTTGATAGTTATATATTTCAAATTTATTCTGAAGCATTTAAGACAAAAGGATATAAGGAATTGTAGAATGAAAATTCATAAATCCTTATGGAGCTTAAAAAAATAAATATTTATTTATTTTTATAAATAAATTGATAAAATTTATTTATAAAAAGAACAAAAACAGTTTTATTATTATTATTATTTCTTTTTATTTATTTATTTTAGAGAGGAGACACAGAGTGAGAGAGAGAGAAAGAGAAAGGGGGGAGGAGCTAGAAGCATCAACTCCCATATGTGCCTTGACCAGACCAGTGCAGGGTTTTGAACTGGCGACCTCAGTGTTCCCAGGTCGACGCTTTATCCACTGTGCCACCACAGGTCAGGCCAGAGTTCATTTTTTATTTTTATTTTTTTACAGTGATAGAGAGTCAGAGAGAGGGATAGATAGGGACAGACAGACAGGAACGGAGAGAAGCGAGAAGCATCAATCATTAGTTTTACATTGCTGTTGCGACACCATAGTTGTTCATTGATTGCTTTCTCACATGTGCCTTGACCACGGGCCTTCAGCAGTCTGAGCCACCCCTTGCTGGAGCCAGCGACCTTGGGTCCAAGCTGGCGAGATTTTGCTCAAGCCAGATGGCCCACGCTCAAGCTGGCGAGCTCGGGGTCTCGAACTTGGGTCTTCTGCATCCCAGTCCGATGCTCTATCCACTGCGCCACCACCTGGTCAGGCGATAAAATTTATTTATAAAAGTTCAATTGATACCTTCTGTATAATCTTCCTTATTTGTAGCTCCTTCTTTCTCCAGCACAGGTAACTCCTTTCAATCCATGAATTTATCTATACTTTTACCGCACATGTGTGTATCCTCAGTGGTGGAATTCAAATACTAATTTAACAACAGGTTCTCTGCCCTGATGACCATTTTAAGTATAAAAAAACTGTATACCAAAAAATACTTTATTATTTCATGCATTTAATACTTAAATAAGAACAATAAAAATGGTACACAAAACTAGATTATGTTATAAGAAAGTTTAAAAATATTAATGAACAAATATTAAATAATACCTGACAAAAAACAATAAAACTGTTATTTAAGATATTTCCATGTTGCTTCTTGATTGGCATCCTCACTTGCAACTTTTTCCTCCTATGGATGGAATGAACATTACTATGGGTGCTTAGAATATGCTGTTGCACAGACAAACATAAAAGAGAGTAAGGAGTCTAAATTTGTGATTTGCACATTGGGCGGCTGCCCAAGCGCCCACCTTAGAGACAACTCTGATTACAAGTGCCATTTTAACAACAGGTTCTCCAAAGTCAACAAAAAATTAGGTATTGGTTCTGCCGAACTGATGCAAACCAGCTGAATCCCACCACTGGGTATCTCTGAGTAATATGTAATACTATTATTATTATTTTTTTTTACAAGGACAGAGAGTCAGAGAGAGGGATAGACAGGGACAGACAGACAGGAACAGAGAGAGATGAGAAGCATCAATCATCAGTTTTTTGTTGCGACACCTTAGTTGTTCATTGATTGCTTTCTATATGTGCCTTGACCATGGGGCTACAGCAGACCGAGCAACCCCTTGCTGGAGCCAGCAGCCTTGGGTCCAAGCTGGTGAACTTTTGCTCAAGTCAGATGGACCCGTGCTCAAGCTGGCGACCTCAGGGTCTCGAACCTGGGTCTTCCGCATCCCAGTCCGATGCTCTATCCACTGCGCCACCACCTGGTCAGGCCGTAATACTATTTCATGTTTCAAACTCTATATAATTAACCTGGCCAGTGGTGTTGCAGTGTCTAAAGCATTAACCTGGAATGCTGAGGTAGCTGGTTCAAAGCCATGGGCTTGCCTGGTCAAGTCACATATAAAAAGCAATTAATGAATAATTTAAAAATCTAGCAGCTATGAGATGATACTTCTTATTCCCCTGCCCCTCTTTCTCCTTTCTTTGTAAAATTAATAAATAAAATATTTTTTTAAAAAACCTCTATATAATTAGCATCATACTGTATATATTCCACAATTTGCTTTTATTTCTTCTCAATGTTACATTTATGAGAGTCACTCATGTCAATTCCTATTTGCTATATGCATCAAATAAATATACATTAGTTTCTCTTGTGTTTTACTGTTAAATATTTAGATGGTTTGCAACTGTATATATAATGTTCTGACAAATATTTTTCTGCATATTATATTTATTTTTTTCTCATGTAGGATTATTCTCTTATGGGTATCCCAAAAGTAAAATTACTAAAAAGAATGAATATTTATAAGATCATAAAATAACTTACTGAAAAGATGATAACTATTTATTTATTTATTTTGTGAGAGAGTGAGACAATCAGAAAGACAAGAAGGGAGAAAGATGAGGAGCATCAACTCGAGTTGTGGCACTTTATTTGTTCATTGATTGCTTCTCATATGTGCCTTGACCAGGGGGCTCCAGTTGAGCCAGTGACCCCTTGCTCAAGCCAGCAACCTTTGGGCTCAAGCCAGCAGCCATGGAATCACTGCGCTCAAGCTGGCAAGCCTGTGCTCAAGCCAAATGAGTTTATGCTCAAGCTGGCAACCTTGGGAATTTGAACCTGGGACCTCAGCATCCCAGGTAGAAACTCTATCCACTGCGCTACCACCTGTCAGGCAGGATAATACTAATTTTATATATATTGCCACCAGAAATTTATTAGTTCTTTGTTTTAGCACATACTCACCATTCATGGATAATATTACTAATTTTTTTCTTTACTTTGCCTGGATTGATCAGCAAAAGGTGGTGTCTTGATTTCTGGTGAAGTTGAAATTGAGTAACTTTTTCATACTATCAATTAATCATATTACCTTATCTGTGATCCGTCTTTTGCCCATGTAGGAAAGGAAAAATTCTTATTATACCCTTCTAGTTTCTTTGGCTAGTCTAATAATCAAATTGACATAACACAGATTAACAAGAAAAAAAATTTAATTACATATGTACGTACAAGGGCCCATAACCCAGGGCAAGTCAAGCAGTTGAAGCCTATATGCCACCTGAGCTAAGGAATGGAATAGGGCCTGAGGCGTCCAAGGGGCAGAGGGTGATTCACAGCACCACATTCTCGTGTTGGGAGATGTTCAGTAGTTAGATGTTTTCCCTCCATACAGATAAGTCATTCAGATAAAATGTTATATCTGGTAATAGATAGCTCTCTCTCTGAGCCAGGCAGGCCCTCTTTCCTCACTGTCGAAATTCTTTGAGGTAGTTAACGGAGAGGTAAAAGTCTTTTTGAATCTGCTGAGTCTTGATTGCTTTCAGCTCAAAATAGTCCACAGGTCAAAGTGACACATTTGGGGACAGTGCATTCTGAAATCCTTTACCCATCAAGACGAATGAAGATTTACCTCATCTTAATAGTCTTGAAAATAACAATATATTAATTTGTTGTCAAATTTGCTATAAATTTTAAAATATGCCTTGGTACATGGTACAGTTTTTATTTATTTTATTATTTGATTGATTGATTTTAAAAAAGAGAAAGAGAAAGAAACATTGATTTGTTGTTCCACTTTGCTGTGCCTTCATTCGTTGCTTCTTATGTGTGCCCTGACTGAGGACTGAACCCACAACCTTGGCATATCAGGTTGGTGCTCCAACTGAACCAGCCAGCCAGAGCCCATGGTTTTTTTTTTAATAATGCATATAAATACATAAGTAAAAGGTTTGATAATTGATTACATTATAATGTCAAAAAATCAAAGGTCTTTAGTGCCAGCACTATATTTTACATGAGACTAATTCCACTTTTTTTTTATATTCAGATAGGTATTATGGTCTAGGTCCTACTGTCATTTTTCTGAGCTTTCTGGGCCACCATAGGATCAGTTGATATATTTACCATTCACTTTCAACTTTTCATTTATGGTAGACAGTTCTGCAATTTTAAAATAATGATTTGACTGTTAGCATAAATTAAGACATAGATTTAATGAATCAATAGTCCCACTATAAAAAGAAGAACAAATAGTATCATTTACTTACCTTTCTTATACCTCCTCTTATGAAATAAAGTCCTAGGAATTAGCAGACATTACCTTTTCTTTTCTTTTTGTATTTTTCTGAAGTGAGAAGTGGGGAAGCAGAGGGACAGACTCCTGTATGCACCTGACCAGAATCCACCCAGCATGCCCACTAGGGAGCGATGCTCTGCCCATCTGGGGTGTTTCTCCTTTGCAACCAGAGCCATTCTAGCGCCTAAGGCGGTGGCCATGGAGCCATCCTCAGTGCCCAGGGTCAACTTTGCTCCAATGGAGCCTTAGCTGCAGGAGGGGAAGAAAGAGAAAGAAAAGAGAAGGGGAAGGGTGGAGAAGCAGTTGGGTGCTTCTCCTGTGTGCCCTGGCTGGGAATTGAACCCGGGACTTCCACATGCCGGGCTGACGCTCTACCACTGAGCCAGCTGGCCAGGGCTGACATTGCCTTTGAAGCCTCATACAATTAATATATCTATTAGCAGGTCAAAACAACTATCAATCTACCAAAAAGTACTTATTGAACACTGCTTTAGGTTCAGGCCTGTCGCAGGTGCTAGAAAATGTAAGGAAGGTGAATAAGTGGTCCCTGTAGAAACAGCAAAGATGAGAAAAGTGAGAAGTCAAATTGCAGGTTGCTGAACCAGGTAAAAAAAAAGTGGTCTTTAGTAACCTGCTAAAGAATATAGAATTCTTTCTGTAGCAATTGACAGCTCTAAAATATTTGTTTTCTTTTCTTTTGGCCATACCCAAAATCAGTGGAAATCTTTTTTTTTTTTTTTTAATTTTAACAGGGACAGAGAGAGAGTCAGAGAGAGGGATAGATATGGACAGACAGACAGGAATGGAGAGAGATGAGAAGCATCAACCATCAGCTTTCTGTTGCGACACCTTAGTTGTTCATTGATTGCTTTCTCACACGTGCCTTGACCGCAGGCCTTCAGCAGACCGAGCAACCCCTTGCTGGAGCCAGCGACCTTGGGTCCAAGCTAGTGAGCTTTTTGCTCAAGCCAGATGAGCCCGCGTTCAAGCTGGTGGTCTCGGGGTCTCGAACCTGGGTCCTCGCATCCCAGTCCAACACTCTATCCACTGCACCACCGCCTGGTCAGGCAGTGGGAATCTTTAAATGCACAGACATGCATGGGGTTGCCTTTGCCATATTTGCCATGAATCTAATTAAATAATGTTATTATTTCTCTTTGGATTAAAAAAATGTGTTTTAGAAAGATAATTCAGGAGACAGTGTGGAAAATGGACTGCAGAGAGGAGATATGGATGGAGGGTGACCACTGGGAGATTGATTGCAGCAGCTCAGGTGAGATATGACGAAGGTCTAATGCTGCAAGACACCATGCTAAGCGCTACAGGGAGCACAAAGCTGAACAAGACAGAGCCCCTGCGTGAAGGATGAATGAATGGAAATGTCAGACTGCATGCTTGTTTACCCTAACATGGTGCCCCTGGAGATGGTGATGTAAAAAGATATGAATAAAAAGAGACATGCTTTTATTAAAATCCTGCTGAATGTAAAAATTATAGAAAGTATAATTCTTGCTTGATTTTTTCAATTTGACTATGTTGTCTCCCCTGTCTTTATGTAATCAATTTACACATCCTGCTGTTTGTGTTTTGACCAACCATAAAAAACAAGGCAACAGGAACAGAGCAGTCAGCAGTTGCCTGGGCTTATTCACTGATGTGATTTCATTAACTACCTACTTGCTGAGCCAGAGACAAGAGGAAAACAAAAATCTCCTCTCTCGGTTCTGTGGCCAGCCAAGCGGTTACAAGACTGTCAAAGTCCACAATGATGGGGATCTCTTTCTACTGCCCAGCTTGCTCATTTGCTGACTCACTGTGATGGAGGACTGAAGTTTCACACTAGACTTAAAGAAATAAGTGAATCATGGAATTCATTTCCAGGTTTCAGTATCCATGGCCAGGTGGCAAAAAAATCAGACTTGCTCTCCTGGCCCAAACCTCCATTACTCACCTGTGCTCTGGTGTGGCTCCAGCTCAGCCTCCTGGGCCTAAGGAAAATCTACTGTTTGCCTCTGCTAATGAAAAGGAACACCCAGTGCGGAGCCCCGTCCCACAGCAGAAAAGAATGGGACTCAGAGTCAGACATGGTTGAATATGAGCTTTGTCAGGGCTGTGTGACCTGCGAGTCAGTTGATCCCTTTCAGCTTCAGGTTTCTACGTGAAAGAATATATGTACAACACCTGGCACTCTTGTACCTTGCTGGTCATAATGAAATGGTGCCATCTCTTTGGAAAACTGTTTGGCAGTTTCTCTAACAGTTAAATACAAATTTACCATAGGCATCTACCCAAAAGAAATGAAAACATATGTCCATACAAAGACTTGTCTGTGAGCGTTCATAGCAGCATTCTTTGTGAGTGAATCACAAAGACATTATGCTAAGTGAAAGAAGCCAGACATAAAAATCACATATTATATAAGTCAGTTTACATGAGGAAAGGCAAATCCAGAGAAGATAAATGTTAAAGTGGCTTATAGTTGCTTAGGGCTGGAGGAGTGGGGGAGGGGAAGGAAAGTGACTATAAATGAAAGATCTTTTGAGGGGGACAGAAATGCTCTAGATTGGATTGTAGTGATGGATGCATAACTCTGAATTTACTAACAATCATTGAATATACACTTAAGCTGCTAGAAGTTCATGGTATATAAATTACTATAATTCAATAAAACTGTTTTTAAAAAAAGCTACCAGTCATTTAGTAGATACTCAACACTATAGTGAATCACTATCATTTAATAAGCATTTATTGGTAAGTGACTTTAAACACATTATATGCCTGAACTACACTCTTATTTTTTAGGCATAGTTTTAAGTTTCAGAAACTTGTTTTTCAAATACCACTTTCACTACTTTTTCCATATCTACTTACCTACTGAGCCAGGATAGTAAGATGTTAAGAAAATTCCTTGGCAAGTAGAATAGGGACAAATAGCTGAACAAAACTGGCCAATTTACAGCCAGATGCAGAATGTCACCTCCCCAGAGATAACATCTAGGCCTCAGTTGTATTTTAGCTTCAGGCCCCAGATGGGTGGCCAGGACCAGCTACAATGACTAACTGCCCTGGTGCTAACTAAAATGAAGATGCTATTGGAATCCCTGTTTTAAGGTAAGAGACCCTCATTTTATTTGAGTTTTTTGTTTGTTTTTAAATTCTTGAGGTGAAGCTAAAAATTAAATGCTGGTTGCTTCCTTTTTGTTTATCATTGAAAATTGAGGTTTCTAAGAGTTAGAAAATTTTAATTTAATAAAATTAGAAGTTGTATGGTTCTGGTAATAGAAGGTATGAAGTATGGAGATACTTTTTTGAGGAAAAAAATGATTACTTCTGAAGAGGTAAAAAGTCTGTGAACATTGTAGAAAGTCTGTAAATTGAACACCGCCAGCCTCTCTCCGTGACATTTTCTGCTGCCTGGTGGGACCCAGAGTTGTTTTCACTCCACTCTCTCTTCTCAGTGCAGGGAAATCCGCCTGTCAGGTGCAGAGTAAACCCTCCCTGACGATGCACCTCATCAGCGCTGAGACCCAAGGTGAATTTTCCCTCTGGCTGGAGAATCACCCACCCACATGACCATCCCCAGGTGATACCTAGGTGACCGAGCCTGGTGAGTTAGGACCTGATCACCCCTGATGGCTGAAGGGACCCCTTCCCTCTCCCTTGTTTGGCCCTCGTGGAGTTAAGTGCCCCGTCTTAGTGGGGTAAACAGGTCCACAGGCTCCTTTGTATTTCTCAGTTAGGGACCCAAATAACTTGACCTGGTACACGGCACCTTAATTGGGTTCCAGGAAGATGTTACCATGGTGACTCATAGGATAATTCCCAGTCCTTTACCTGGAACATTTATTACACGGATTTTGACAACCCCACTCTTAACATGTCATGTCTTATGCACAGGGTTCTTCTCTTCTTCAGTGAGCCGAAGCAGCCTCGCCCAAGCTCACTTCCTTCACCGGGACTTGAATATCTCAGGGAGCAAAGCAACCCTGCCCGCCCGGCTCTCCCTGTTGCTTCATTGCTTTGATTGCAGCAGACTTCCTTTGTTCCCACCGTGCAATCACAGTCCTTGAAGTTTTCATTAGGAGACTTACCAGGCCTCCTGCTAAGTAATTAGGGATGTAAATAAGGCTAAGGTAACTGACTGAATAAAGCGTCACTTAAGATGGTAAGCGACTGAACTTGCCCCTGCTTGATATCCAGCACCCCTCATTCCAGCCTTCTTAAAAGTTATCAAAAAAAGAAAAGAAAGAAAGAAAAAAAATCTGTGCCTTCTCTACAAAAATCAGTAACTGGGCTTTATGTATAGATCTTCATATGTTTCATCTTTATGTGATTATATATGGTGTGTTTTCCAACTCCAGATGGCATAACTAGGGTGTAATATTTTATTGGCCGAAAAAAATTAAGTGCTTATATATATTAAACAGAATTCTGCGATCTGGACAGAATATTTATATTAAAACCAGTTTAAGTTTGATAGACATCGTTTATCATAATTACCATAAAATATACTGCTTACAAAAATTAGGGGATATTTTATAGCTTCATATTTTAAAATATTCCCTTAGTTATTGTTAGTATTGTAGTGTGTGTGTGTGTATATATATATATTTGTTTCACCCAGGTTTACAAAATATTTATATCAGAATCTTTTGGTTAAGTATGTTTGACAACTTTCCCAAGGTTTGAATTTTAAGAGACTTTTTCTTAAACCTAGCAATGACTTTGAATTATTCCAGTGTACCACTGGAATACCTCAAGGATTTGTTCTTTCTTCTTCTTCTTTATTTTATTTTTTTGTTCTTTCTTCTTATGAAAAAAAGTTTTTGAACTAATTAGGCCTATATTAATATGCTTGAAATTGCATAAGAAACTTGTAAAATAAATAAATAATAATAACTATGTTCTATTTATATAAACATTTTCTTTATTAAAATAAATGTTCTAAAAGATTCCAGCCTGCCCTAGGGAGGAACTTGCAAAAATTTAGAGCCAAGTTGAAACAGGAAACTGAGAAATAGCAGGTGTCCTGTCAGACACCAGGCAAGCCAAGGGGATGGTTCCCTGTGGGAGCATCAAGTAGGGAGACTCTGGGTTTTGGGGACATTTATGAATTGTTTCTTGTACTCAGTGCATGCTTCCAATGAGCCATGTGCAGTGTTTTAAAGTTTCACATATTTGTTCTTTTTATATTGAAATTTTGTGTTGAATATGCTTTGTATTTTTATGTCATTTCATAATCTACAAAGAAATTATTATCTTGGAATGTTATATATTACAAAAAACAAAGTTCTTTTTTGTTTAAGTGAGAGAAGGGGAGATGGAGAGACAGATTCCCACATGCACTCAACTGGATCTACCTGGCAACCCTGTCTGTCTAGGGCAGGTGCTCAAAACCAAGCTATCCTCAGCTCCCCAGGCCGACGCTCAAATCAACTGAGTCCTGGCTGCAGGAAGGTAAAAGAGAGAGAAGAGAGGAAGAAGGAGAGAAGCAGATGGTCATTTCTCTTGTGTGCTCTGACCAGAATTGAACTCAGGATGCCAATACTCCAGGCTGATGCTCTATCCACTGAGCCAATGGTCCAGGGCTGAAAAACAAAGTTCTTAATCAATTACATTATAATAAAATCTATAACTACATCATTTTAAGTTTTGTTACTTACAGATAGTCATTGTTTTACTCTAATGCTTTTACAAATATGTTACATCTTTTAAAAATCCATGAAAAGGACTCTGACTTTCCAAACTCTTTGAACTAAATGAAGATTTATAGAACTTAAAAGAATAGCTCAATTCATGGGAATATTAGCAAATAATAAAAATATACAAAAATTAATTACATAAGACCAAATCAAATAAAAATTATTCTTATGGCCTGACTAGGTGGTGGCGCAGTGGATAGAGCATCAGACTGGGACGTGGAGGAACCAGGTTCAAAGCCCTGAGGTCACCGGCTTGAGGGCAGGCTTGCCAGCTTGAGTGTAGGATCATAGACATCACTCCATGGTTGCTGGCTTGAGCCCAAAGGTCACTGGCTTGAAGCCCAAGGTCTCTGGCTTAAGCAAGGAATCACTCACTCTGCTGAAGAACAAGGCACATATGAGAAAGCAATCCATGAAAAACTAAGGAGACTAAGGAGCCGCAACAAAGAATTGATGATTCTCATCTCTCCCCCTCCTGTCTGTCTGTCCCTATCTGTCCCTCTCTCTGTCTCTGTCACAAAGAATTATTCTTATGACTGTTCAAAATATTACTGATTCTTAAATCTTTTTGTTTTCTAGCAATTTGTTAAATTATACCTTCATAAGCAATATTGAAGCATTTATATTTTCCTCCATACCTGATCCCTCCAGAATTTGGCAACTCTTAATAAGTGAGTAATATTATTTTCATGATGATATCTTTATTTGCATAAATCTAATAAGAATCTTTTCTCTTTATAATAGGACACATAAAATCAGTTTCCAACTGTGGTCATATTAACCAAGACTTTGGGAAGTCATGTCTGAAAGAGACATTCCTGGGCTCTGGACCTCACCAGCAAGCTTTAAGGAACTAAGATTGACTAATAGCCTGGTACCTTGTTTATTCATGTGGTTCACGGCACTCTTTCCAAGTAAGGAACGAAGGTTGCTTTCCTGAAAGATGGTGACAAAGGAACCTTGAGACATTTTGGGGAACCTCAAGAATTTGAGGAATTCACCCAGACCTATAGGTACCACAGACAAAGCCTGATGGCAGCTGTGTGGCTTGGCTTCTTTGCCCTGGCGGGGGGGGCAATTAAAGCTCAAACTCAAGATTCCTTATGAGATACCAGCAAAGCAGATTTTAAAAGTCTATATAGTCAATTGCAATTCTTGCTGTATTTGTGCAAATAATCAGGCCAAATTAAAAATGCATGTAATGCAGTAAATTGTCTTGATTTGCCTATCTTCAAATTGAGGATGATTTTAGGGGGAAAATTGCGTTTCAATAAAATATATAATACACAGTTGTGGATATTAGACTCTAGTAAGTTTTATTTTTCACTACAAATTGGACTCCTAAATTTGTCTATTTTTCTTCCAAAATAATGTTTCATTTTTCTCCTCTTCTTTGACTTGGAATTATTGAGAACTACTGATACCTTGTAAGCCATACAAAATTTACCTATGCACTTGATGACATTACCAGAAATATTTAAACAGCAAATAAGGAGACCTATCATATTATAACTGCTTGCTTTCATTCCAACAAAAGCTTTGTTTGCATCTATAAGGCTTCTCAACTGACAGTTTGTCACACTCAGACTGGGTTATGACTTGGGTTTTTTATAACTCTTTGAGGTTTTTTTCTATTTTTATAAGTTATTTGCTTATGACTTTATTTACCTGACTGCTCATTTGCCAGTCTAGATCTGTATTATTGCCTCCTGTAATGAAACTCAATGAGCTGGCTAAACTGACTTTTGTCAGGGCTAAATGAGTGAGTAGGATACAACAATTTCATAATGAGATGATAATACTTCAGGAATTACAGCCCATCCCTACCTTAGAATAATCAGCTAACAGCCCGACCAGGCAGTAGCGCAGTGGATAGAGCATTGGACTGGGACACTGAAGACCCAGTTTTGAAACACTGAGGTTGCTGGCTTGAGTGTGGACTCATCTGGCTTGAGCGTGGGTTTACCAGCTTCAGCATGGGGTCGCTGGCTTGAAGCCCAAAGGTCACTGGCTTGAAGCTCAAAGTCACTGGCTTAAACCCAAGGTCACTGGCTTAAGCAAGGGGTTACTTGCTCTGTTGTAGCTCCCCGACTCCCGTCAAGGCACAAATGAGAAAGCAATCAATGAACAACTAAGTTGCCGAAACGAAGAACTGATACTTCTCATCTTTCTCCCTTCCTGTTTGTCTGTCACTATCTATCCCTCTCTCTGATTCTCTCTGTCACACACACACACACACAAGTCAGCTAACAGCCTCTCTGTTTTACTCTCAGATCGCATTCCCTGTGTCCCTTAGATCAGGCAGGAGAGACTTGTACACCCTATGCGGGAAGGAACCACAGCCCTTGTCGGTAGGAAGCAGTTACTAGAGGAGACCCTCCTCCTGGACGGATCTGAGGAGGGAATGAGGCAGGAGAGTAAGAAGCTAGGAAAGTTCCTTAGCAAGCAGAATGGGAAACTAAGACAATTAGCTAAACAAACTGGCCCAGCAATTCAGTCAGAGGCAGAATGGCACCTCCCCAGAGATAACATCTAGGGCTCAGTTTTACTTCAGCTCAGGCCTCAGGTGGGTGAAGGCCAGAATATCTACAGTGACTAATGACTCCCTGCCCTGGGACTAACTGATATGAATATTATATTAGAATCCTTCCCTGAGGCGGCTCCTAAACTTCCAGTCTTTAAAAAACCCTCAAAACAAAAGACCCATTGCTCTCCTTCCCGGAAGTACTCCTTGCCTTTTCCTTCCCCCTTTCCCTCTTCTTACACTCTATAGGCACGCATTTCTTTCCTTTTTTTAATTAATTAATTAATTAATTATTATTTTAGAGGAGACAGAGAGAGAAAAGGGGGGAGGAACAGGAAGCATCAACTCCCATATGTGCCTTGACAGGGCAAGCCCAAGGTTTTGAACTGGAGACCTCAGCATTCCAGGTCAACACTTGATCCACTGCGCCACCACAGGTCAGGCCCTAGGCACGTATTTCTTAAACTGTAAGGGTCCCTACGAGATTTGCAACCAGGGGAACAGTGGACAGCGACAGCTTGTCCTGGTTAACCCTTTTTACCTGTTTCCGAGGCCCCCTTTTCTTTGAGTTACCCAAAAAAACATCAGGCTCTCCTGTTGTTTCTTCTATCTTAAACCCTTCCTTGTTTCACTGTCCCCAGCTTTAATGAACATACTCTCAGAATAGCCTGGACTGTGTTGTGCCATTTTTCCTAGATGAAGACAAGAACCCTCCCATTACCGGCTGGCCCTAGGCAGACCTGAAGGGCCAGGTCCCCTGTCCCCTAACACTTACCATATGTACAATTATCAACTGAAAAATTTTCTTTAAACAAAATTACTATAAAAGTCTTATGTAAGGCCTGACCAGGCGGTGGCGCAGTAGATAGAGCATCGCAGAGGGCCCAGGTTCGAGACCCCGAAGTCGCCAGTTTGAGCGCCGGGCCATCTGGTCTGAGCAAAAACTCACCAGCTTGGACCCAAGGCCACTGGCTCGAGCAAGCGGGTTGCTCGGTCTGCTGAGGGCTCGTGGTGAAGGCACATATGAGAAAGCAATCAATGAACAACTAAAGTGTCACAACAAAAAATTGATGATTGATGCTTCTCATCTCTCTCCATTCCTGTCTGTCTGTCCCTATCTATCTCTCTCTCTGTCCCTGTAAAAAAAAATCTTATGTACGTTTATTTAAAAATAAAACTTTGTATCACTACAGTAAATGAAAAACTACCATCATTTGTCATAAATAAAATATACTGTGAAAATAAGCACAAAGACAGCCAAATTATTTAGTTTGTAGGCAGATGTTTTTGCCTAAAAAAGGTTTGCTCTCTCTGCTTGAAAAAGGAGGTATAAATGGTGACAGAGGGACACTTGACTTGCGGTGGTGAACACACAATGTCATCCCAATAAATTCAATGAAAATAATTTTAAAATGTCAGAGAGATGACTTGTCCCAGTAGAGCCTGAGCTCTACGTAGATCAGGCGTCCCGGATTAGACTTCCCCGCACGCACAGTGGGACACTCCTGCTTATCAGCAGGGCTGATAGCCTCTTTGAGACTACTCTTGAGGCGGCTATGAGGATGCTACTTATCAGTGCCGAGACCAACTGCCACTGGAGGAAAGACATACAAGTTAGTTGCAAGAATCACACGGCAGTTTATTACTCACAATTCCTTTTGGCCTGCCTGGGTACAGCTTAAGGGGGCCCCCTTGGCATGCTCCTCTCTGCCGTCTTTGGTCAGAGCTGCGTGGTGACAGTCCACGTCAACAATGGAGTCTGAGTGACTAATGTAGCAGGGGGGGTCCCTCAGCTTTAGTACCTTTTCTGGCCAATGCCTTCTAATAGGTGTCAATCTATAGGATTATCACCTCAAACCACCTTTTTGAGAGTTTCTGGAAGGGAACCCTTTTTATGTTAATCTACTGAAATGTTACATTAAACCACTTTTAAGGTGTTCCTAGGGAAGCTTCTTGTTTATGTTAACTTACAGAGTTATGACACCAAGCCACTTTTTTTCTAGGTATAACTTCACACGCACACTAACTGGGCCCTGCTTGAAAGTCAGAGTCTGTTTATCATATTTGTACACTATATTAATTCCTATCCAGGTGGCATAACTTTATTTAATTTCCTTAATTGGTTTTAATATTATATCCTAATTACTTTTATATATCTTCCATGTTTTTCTATATTTCTATATATTTAATAACTATAACATTATATTACTACAACATTTAGGCATTTCTCTTTAATGTAATCAGACCTGGAGATTGGAATCCCAGGCCAAGAACAAAGAAACATTTTGTTTGGTAACCCTACCATTTATACAGAGTTGAAAACAATTGAGGTCAGATACCTTCTTAGGGTTTGTGAAGAAGCAGCCGAGCCTGCTCCTGGTACTTCATCATTATGTCCATAAAAGCAGACTCCTGGAGAGAGGCTGGGAACATCATGAAGCCTGACTGTCAGGTGGGGTGAGGTGTGAGGTAGTGTGACTTGGCCTAAGGCCTGAGAGAATCCTCACAGAGATCCATAATAGGGAGAAAGGAGATGGCATCTCCCCTCCTCCCTGGGGAGTGAGTGAGTCTCCAGGCTTAGAGCTGCTACCCAGCACGGGGTGTGGAGATAGAGGCCTTGGAGGAGCCTGGGTACACCTGAGTGGAGACCCCGGGGAATGGCAGCCCAGGGACAGTTGAAGTGGTCAAGCCAGAGAGCCTCTCTGATGGAGGGAACCCAGCAGGGTCCACTGAAAGAATCACCCTTACACTAATGCGAGAAACAATTTCCATACCTGAGACAAGGGGGCAGAGACAAGGCAGACGTCATTTAGGGAAGACACATGTTTCCCCTCTTCCTTTCCTCCCAAAATAATGGGGAAAAGAGATTCAATTAACCCTGGCAGAGGGAAATAGTAAAACATTTCATGTTTGTACTCCACTTGATTCTGACTGTTCTGGGTCGAGAAGGATTAAGCAATTTAAAAAGATCTCATTTTCACACTCTGCCATTCAACTAATGCCTTTCATGAAACATCTCAAATTATCTTTGGGATCTCCTACCATTTGGGAAACATTGCTCTCCGGGAAGTGACCAGATGCTTTCAGCCCCACCTTCCAACCCTAGGGTTGACCACTAGCACGCTGAAAATGTGGTCAAATGATTTCTAAGCTACTTCTCCTCTTAGTTTTTATAAACTTTGGTCTGTCTTTTCCAAGTGATAAATGTCCAGGGCAAAATTTAGTAACACTACATGCCTGAACATAGTGATTTTCCTCACTTGCTCTATTTTCCTTGTCCCTTACTGATTTCACAGCTCTTGACTTTCCTTGGTCAGCAGGGGAGAATTCTGTCTACCACTTTGCACTGGGCTAAGGGATAATCCAGGGTATGAGCTTCCCAAGGCACCATGGAAAGGGAAATGTTGGTGTTTAGTTCTATTTTTAACTCTTTAAGGAAACTCCTGCCTACAATGGTCAGAGTTTGAGTTCAGGTTCTGCCTCTCCTTACCTATTTAAAGCTTTGAGCATGTCCTTGAACTATGTTTCATTATCTGTTAAATGGGATGAATTATAATATCTGCATCCTAGGTTGTTGTGAAGCTCAAATGAAGTAACATGAAAATGTACACCATACAATTCTGCAAATATGTTACTTTTCATTTTTGTGGTAGTTTTTAAAGGGGCACTTTAAAAAGTAATTTGTTCAATTAAGATACGTATGTGTGCTTCAACATCTTTTTTAAAATTTATTTTCTTTTTAAAATTTTATTTTTAGATTTTATTTATTAATTTTTAGAGAGAGAGGGAGAAGGGGTAGGGGTAGGAACTCCCATATGTGCCTTGACCAGGCAAGTCCAAGGTTTGAAACCGGCGAACCCAGCGTTCTAGGTTGACGCTTTATCCACTGTGCCACCACAGGTCAGGTTCAACATCTCTCAGAAACATAAAATTGAAAGACAAGAATAATTTGTAGAAACATATACAATGTAACTCAATGTGGATTTTATTTTTCCAGCTTTACCTATGTATTGTTAACATATAACATTGTGTAAGTTTAAGGTATGTGATGATTTGATACACTTATGTATTGTGAAATACATAACCTTACAGTAAGTAGTGTTAGTGAACACTTCTATCACCATTTCTTTTTTAGAATTACCATTTCTTTTTTTGTGGTGGGAACATTTAAGAACTTTCAAGTATACAATACAGTATTGTTAACTTATAGTCACCATTTGTATATTAGATTCCCAGAACTGTAAGTCTTCACTTCATTTCCCCCACGCCCAGCCTCTGGAAACCACCATTCTACTCTCTGTTTTTGAGTTGGCTTTTTTAGATTCCACATATAAGTGAGATCATACAGTATTTGTCCTTATCTGTCTTACATTTCACTTAACATAATGCCTGCCTTCAAGGTCTATTCATGTTGTCACAAAAGGCAGGATATCCTTCTTTTTATGGCTGAATAATATACATATATATAATGTGTGTGTATATATATAAATATATATATTTATATATATATTTATATATATACACACACACACACACATACATACATACACTATATATCTCTCTCACATTTTCTTGGTCTATTTACCCGACACTTTGTTTCCATATTTTGGCAATTGTGAATATGCTATAAAATATGGAGATGCAGATATCTCTGTAAGATACTGATTTCATTTTCTTGAGCTATGTACCCAAGAGTAGACTTGCTGAACCATGTGTATAGTTCTACAGTGTGTCCATAAAGTCATGGTACACTTTTGACTTTACCGGACACACTGTATTTTTTAACTCTTTAAGGAAACTCTATACTGTTTTCCATAGTGGGGGAACCAATTTATATTCCCAGCAATGGTGCACAAGGATTTTATTTTTGTCACAGTCTCACTGACATTTGTTATTTCTTGTGTTTTGGATATAGCCATTCTAAGAGATGAGAGGTGATATCTCATCATGGTTTTGATTTGCATCTTCCTGATGACTAGTGATGTTGAGCATCTTTTCATGTACCTGTTGGCCTTTTGTATGTCTTTAGAAAAATTGTGACCTTTAGAACACATAAAACAGTGCTGTATGTTGTTCATGAATAAATACACATGTAGGAAAAGTATTAATGGTAAAACACATTAAATTCATGAGAATGGTTGATCCTGGTGAAAGGGAAGCCATGGGACTGAGGAAGGGTACACAGGTGCTCCAGGGGTAGCTATGGTATTTTATTTCTTTGGGAAAAAAAGAAAGAGAAATATTCATAGCAAATAGAACAGTTTATGAGCAACTGTTTAATCTGGATGGTAACCACATGAATGTTTACTGTTATTCTCTATGCTTTTGTCTTTTAAAAACATTTTCCTTTTCTTTCTTAATTTAATTTTTAATTTTAAAAAAATTTAAGTTTTCAACTATAGTTGACATTCAATATTATTTTATATTAGTTTCTGGTCTACAGCATAGAATTCAGACAATCATATAATTTGTGAAATAATCCCCCTAATATTTCAGGTACCCACCAGGCACCGTACATAGTTATTACAATATTATTGACTATATTTTCTATGCTGTACTTTATATTCCTGTGACAATTTTGTAACTACCAATTTGTACATCGTAATTCCTTCACTTTTATCACTCAGTCCCCTAGCTCCCTCCCTTCTAGCAACCATCAGTTTGTTCTCTGTATCCATGAGTCTGTTTCTGTGTGGTTTGCTCATTTATTTTGTTACTTAGATTCTACATGAAAGTGAAATTATATGGTTTCTCTGTCTGACTTATTTCAGTTAGTATAGTACCCTTTAGGCCCATCCATGATGTTATAAATGGTAAGATTTCATTCTTTTTTATGGCCGAGTAATATTCTATAGTAGGTATGCACTACCTCTTCTTTATCCAATCATCTGTCAGTTGGCACTGAGGTTGCTTCCATATCTTAGCTATTGTAAATAATGCTGCGATGAACATTGAAGTGCATGTATTTTTCCAAATTAGTGTCTTGGATTTCTTTGTATATATATTCAGAAGTGGAATCACTGCGTCATAATGCAGATCCGTTTTTAATTTTTTGAGGAAACTCCATATTGTTTTTTACAGTAGCTACATCAATTTGCAATTCCATCCCACCAACAGTGCTGATGGTTTCCTTTTCTCCATGCTCTCACCAACACTTGTTTGTTGATTTGTTGATGATAGCAATTCTAATAGGTGTGAGGTAGTATCTAACTGTGGTTTTAATTCGCATTTCTCTGATGACTAGTGACCTTGAGCATCTTTTCATATGTCTGTTGACCATTGGTATGTCGTCTTCCATGAAATATCTAGTCCGGTCTTTTACCCATTTTTAATTAAATTGTTTGTTTCTTTTACTGTCAAGTTGTAAGCATTCTCTATAGATCTTGGACATTAACCCCTTATTAGATCTGTCATTGGTGAATATTTTCTCCCAATTGAAAAAAATTCTTAAACAATGTTTTGGCTAAATGTCTAAAATTTGGAGAAAACAGAAAAGATAAAGACAATGACAACAACAAAATCGAACTAAAATAGCTACTATCAACATTGGCTGATATATAAACTGCCCATCTTTTTTATTCACTTATACACATAAATGCAGGTAAACACAGCTGGATCATTTTATTTTGTGAAAACCTAAGCACCTGCTGGCAGTTGGATCAGATTGCCTTTGGCCTAGGTGTCAAACAGAACTCTTACACAAACAAAACCATCTCCACCACCGTTTTCTCAGTGAGGCTTCTGGTTTATAAAACTGCCCTTTACAAAGGCTCTGTTGTGTAGAGTGTAAATATTTATCTACATCCACTTAGGACTGACTGGTGTTTGTTTTTCATTTATATTTCACTGTGTTACATGATGCCAAATTTATCTGCCTATGCACTCCATTTAGTTTGGGAGAAAAAAACAAAACCATTTTTTGGTGTTGGGAGACATACCAAATGACGGTGGATTTGTGCAGCTAGCAATTCCAGGTCCTGAGTGAGAACAATATGGAATGAAGAAAATAAACTTAAAGGGAAAAGGGATGGGATCAAGAAAATAAACTTAAAGAGAAAAGGGATGGGATCGGGAGGCCTCTGCAAGCTGATGGCAAGACAGAGCAAAACAGTCCCCAGTTTGCTTTATTATATAGCCATACACAAATAAGGAAGTCTCTGATACAAAGTAACATATCTGAGGCATAAACAGGAATCCCCCCCATTATGCATAACTGAAATCAACCAACATCTGAACAAACAAAGGGTAAAAGGAAGGAAGGGCATGTAAATAGCTTCTAGCAACTTAAGCAAGCAAGTGAAGTGGAGGGTTGGGATGAGTGCAAATACTCAGCTTTATAGCCAATATGGAGGTGTGGGGGAGAGAACTTAGTCTTTTGCTAAGCCCCGAATTTACAAAGGCTTTGGGACTTGCAGTCTCCCACACCAAATGTTCAGGTGATTAACTAAATTAGTCTTTTTTTTCTTTTCAGATTTTTATTTATTCATTTTTAGTAAGAGGAGAGAGAGAGAGGGAGACGGGGGAAGGAGCAGGAAGCATCAACCCCCATATTTGCTTTGACCAAGCAAGCCTGGAGTTTCGAACTGGTGACCTCTGTGCTCCAGATCAACGTGCTATCCACTGTGCCACCACAGGTCAGGCAAATTATTCTTTTCTATCTACTTGGTTTAGATGAATTGTACATGTCTTTTCCTTCTACCTTAGGAATAGATAAGGATATTTTTTTCTCTCCAGCCTTTCCCTTTTCAACCACCTAGTTCTTTTAGTTTGGGTTCAAACTCAGGAGTTGGTTCAATATTCAACCAGACAAGAAATCAGGATTTGGCCTCTGATGTCTGGAAAAGCCCCCCAAAGTCTAAAATTGAACTGTTCAACATAGAAGCCACCAGCCACATGTGGCTAAGTTTATTAAACTAAACAAAATTTAAAACTCAGTTTCTCACTCACAATTGCACATGCTCAGTGGGCAGCTGTGCCTTCCGTGTTGGGCAGCACCAATGAAGAACATGTTGCATCCCAGAAAGAGCTGCCAGCCAGTACTGGTCTGGAGTCGCATGGCGACTGCTATGGTCCTGCACTTCCCAGATCTCCCACTTTCATCTTCTGAACTTTGAAAACTTCTACAGGTGCGACTCTGGATGAGGAAAGCTTGGGTAATACATGAAGGAGCCCTCTTCATTCCTACAGGCTGCTCATTCTGGCTAAGCTACTCAGACTTCTGTGCTGGCCAACATCTTTGAGCTCTTTTAAGATTTTCAGATAAAGATCTTGCCAAGGGTCAGAAGTAGATTCACCCATCTAAGGCCCCTTCTGATTTTATTTGTGAGAGATTAAAAGGATATGAGGCAATGCAATAGATAATCCAGTTTTACCCTTAGACAAACTTCAAGTCACTGCATCTTAAGTATTATTTTTTTAGAAATGAGACTAATAGATGCAGAGTGTGGAGAAACTGGACAATATGTACTCAGTGTCTCCATAAGGTCAATAAGTGGTTACAGTTCAGAACGCCTCTTATTTTTGTAAAGGACATATTCTAGTGGCATATAGGATAACAAGATAAGCTAACTTGGTAATCTTTGAATCAAGGAAAAATAACAAATGAAATTCCTGGTGAGCATGTCTTTCCCAAATTCATGAGATTTTTGTTACAATTCTCTGCATTGTTTCTGTGATCTCACCTGATGAACCAGTTTAACTTTTCACCGGGTTTATTCTCCCTTGGCTTTTCTCCATTTGGCTTTTACAGAAGTGTTCTCTATGGTTATTTTAGAATGAGTCAATATACCATTTAGACTAAGTCACCAGATTTGTTAGCACACCTATAAAGTATTTATTATTCAATTAATAAAAGTATGTCCTTTGCAATAATTGCCATAGGGCATGGACACAAAGTTAAAAACACTCAGAAAGTTATTTAAAACTATAAAAGTTTTCAGCCAATGATAAACTTTAGGTGTTAAGCACCATTAAATAACTTTAAAGCAGCTTTCACAAAACACTCTCTTACAGAGAGGCCAGATGAAGAAAGATAAATGTTGGTCCAAACACTGAAGGAAGCCAAGCTAGAGGCTTCACCAAGATTGGAGTGGGGAGGAAGTTATGTATACAGGGTCCTCCATGATGAGGTCTCTGCTGTAGTCTGTTCCCTCTTCTCCAGGTGGAATTCGGGAGCTGTAAACTGATGTGCCCTAGCAGCTCTCAGATTGCTACAGCGCTGCAAGGGAGAGGCAGTCGCTAGGGTAACCAAACCTCAAACCACGTAGGTCTTTAATAGACATAGTCAACACTTAAAATTATTCCTAGAAGCAAATAGGCAGCTTGTTCTGGCCCTCCAGGATGAGTTCAATCTCCTCCTTTCAGATTTTCAGAAGTGGAGGAAATACATTTTATGAGTTCTAATTTAATTCTGTGAATTGTTCCTGAATGCCCGGCAAGTATTAGCACTGCGTGTTGTCACCACTGCCTTCTCTTCTAATCCTTGGAGGCTAATCATTGCTACCAGCTCCTCACCTCTGCCTTTCTACAGCAACAATAATGAGCTTGGAAAGAGGAGCTGAGGTTTTAATCAGCCACACAGAGTTATTAGTTACAACAAATCTCACCTGTTTTTGAGCATATTATTTAGGGCAATGCTTAGACCACCATACAAGCATAGCCATGTGATTATGCAAAAACCTATTCCGAGGCTCCACCTAAGACGCAGATGACTCACAACCTTTGGAGAGAGGTGCCAGGAATTCTGCATTCTAACAAGCTCTTTTCCATGATTCTTACATTAAAATTTAAGGTGGAGTGGATGGAAGATGAAAAGGTTTTCTATGCTTTTAATTATGAAAAAATGAGTCAGAAATGCAGCTAAATCTCTGAACCAGAACAGAAAAATTAATAATTGAGAAATAACTCTGGGCAAAAAGCAGAAGTAGATGAATATTAAAGACATAAACTTCTAAGGGGTCCAGTGACTTGGCAAGCCCAGTGATCATACAGTCCTCATTTTTCAAGCTAGTCCCAGTTGCAATATCCTGTTCTATTGGTTGAGACCATTGGCAAGTGTTCATCTTCTCTTTATTTCTATTTCTCATTTATATTTGGAAAATGAGAAATAGACATTTCTGTGCAACAAACCACATAGAGTTTTGTAAAGATGAATCAAATTAGATAATATATGTAAAAGCAGTTTGCAAAATATAAAGTGCTTTACAAACATTATTAGGTCCAGAAAATAGTGAATTGTGTTATTCTTTTCACTGACTGATCTTTTGTCATTTTAGAAAAATCATTTACTAATTCAATCTTCTCTTCTGTAAATTAGGACCATGTCTTTGAATCATGAGTGAACTATATTATGGTGCAATCAATTCATTCATTGTTTGTCTTTGTGATCGAATTACCAATGTGGTACTTTACACTGATTATGGAGATGTTCAGATGTATTTTTTAGGGGTCTTCATAAACATAGACATCTCATTCCTTTTGTGATTTTTTCAAATTGGTTCTTTTCATTTTGGCTCTTTGTTTTAAATTATCTATTTAGGTTTTTAAATAAGTAATAAATTTGCAAGAATCAAAATGTATAAAAAACTGTAATATAAAAAGTCTCTGCTTCTCCATCACCCATTCATTCCAATGCCCACCTACAGTTTATAAGTAATAACTCTCATTGATTTCTTGCATATACTTACAGAGCTTATTTTTATGCACACACAAGCAGATATAAGCATATACTATTCCTTCTTTTACTTTTTAACATGATGACAGCATACTCTGTATAGTATTCTGAACTTCTTTTACTTAACAATGTATCTTGAAGATCTTTGCCTAACACAATGTAAAGAGTTTCTTCAATCTTTTATACAGCTTCAACAAATTCAATGGCACATTGCATAGCTGCACTGTAAGTTATCTAACCAGTCTAATCTTGAGGAACTTCCAGGTGCATTCCAATCTTTCATCATTATAAGTAATGTTGTAATGAATAAACCTGAGCAATCATTATTTTCCATTTGTGTGAATTTATCTGGAAGATAAATTTCACATGACTCATTTTCTAGCCTCTGCATGTTTTGGTTGATTTGGGTGGACTACTCCCAAGTTGTGCACATCTCTCTTCAATTAGAGAAACCAAAATTGTACACAATACCTAAGAATAATCTTCCCAGTGCTGAATATAACAGGATTGCTTTTCACTCTTTCATTCTTGCAAATCAAATTTGCCAGAATTGTAAATGTAGTTTTTAAAAGTGGCCTAACAACATGTTCTCAAAAAAAAAAATTATTAAAAATGACCTGCCTGACCAGGTGGTGGTGCAGTGGATAGAGCGTCGGACTGGGACATGGAGGACCCGGGTTTGAAACCCTGAGGTCGCCGGCTTGAGTGTTGAGAGCTCATCTGGTTAGAGCAAGACTCACCGGCTTGAGCCCAAGGTCACTGGCTTGAGCAAGGAGTCACTCGGTCTGCTATTGCCTCCCCATCAAGGCACATATCAGAAAGCAATCAATGAACAACTAAGGTGCTACAACGAAGACTTGATGCCTCTCATCTCTCTCCCTTCCTGTCTGTCTGTCTGTCCCAATCTCTGTCTCTGTCACACACACAAAAAATAATGACCTAATATTGCTGAAGAATATAAAATAGCTAAGCACCATGATTTCTCATTATATTACTGCTGTTTATTTTTATACATATTTTCCTTTTTAAGATGTGTTCTTTGTTTGGGTTTCTATTTTAATTGAAAAGTTTAATTACAGTCAAGTCTGTTTAATATGCAACAATGAAAGCAGTTATGAACGAGGGTAGAATGGGAAAATATTATTTTAACTGTCAAGTACATATGGTGGCTACATGTTTGGATTTAAAATATTTCATTTCCTTATCCGATTATGTGTCTCAATTCTAGCCTTAGGAAGTATAATCACCACACAAATGCAGGATATCTTTAGCCCAGGAATTTGGTAGCTGTAGCCTGTTAGTATTTAAGGTGTCAGCAATTGCTTGAGACTGTCCAGTTTCCCATAGTGTTGATAACACCCAATGATTAAAAGTGACAGTAGCAGGCAGAAAAAGCTGCTAACTCTAAGGAAATTCTGAGGTATTTACTATAAGCACATGCAAGCCAAATGGTACTGCATCAATTTTTTTTTTTTTTACTTTAAAAACTACATCAGTTTTTGATAAGTGGAACTTAAGTAATAGAAAGCCACAAACAATCTCAAAAATAACTGTTTCACCATGATTTTCTCTATGCTTTACCTGTCCCTTTCTTTTCTTTTCTCACTCCCAGATCTCCTTTTGGCAGAATTTCACAAACAGGGGTAAACTGACTTTTTAAAAAGAATGTCCTTACCTGACTGGTGGTGGCACAGTGGATAGAGCTTTGATCTAGAATGCTGAGGCCCCAGGTTTGAAACCCAGAGGTTGCTGGCTTAAGCTCGGGCTCATCTGGCTTATGTGCAGGCTTGCCAGCTTAAGTGTGGTATCATTGACATGATCCCATCGTCTCTGGCTTAAGCCCAAAGGTCACTAGTTTGGAGCCCAGAGGTCACTGGCTTGAGCCCAAGGTCTCTGGTTCAGCTGAAATACCCCATCCCTGCAGTTACAGCACGTATGAGAAGCAATCAATGAACTAGAGCAGTGATAGTCAACTTGGTCCCTACCGCCCACTAGTGGGCATTCCAGCTTTCATGGTGGGCGGTAGCGGAGCAACCAAAGTATAAATAAAAAGATAGATTTAACTATATTAAGTTGTTTTATAAAGATTTATTCTGCCAAACAGCGAAAATCTGACATAAAGTACTTGGTAAGTAATTATTATTATATGTTTTCACTTGCTGTAACTCTGCTTTATAAATTTTATAAAGTAAAGTTACTTCCCGCCTGACCTGTGGTGGCGCAGTGGATAAAGTGTTGATTGACCTGGGAACACTGAGGTCGCCAGTTCAAAACCCTGCACTGGTATGGTCAAGGCACATATGGGAGTTGATGCTTCCTGCTCCTCCCCCCTTTCTCTCTCTCTCTCTCACTCTGTGTCTCCTCTCTAAATGAATAAAATAAAAATTAAAATTAAAAAATTAAAAAAAAAAGTAAAGTTACTTCCCTACTTTATAAATCACCATCACTGTGGAACCGGTGGGTGGTTAGAAAATTTTACTACTAACAGAGATACAAAAGTGGGTGGTAGGTAAAAAAAGTTTGATTACCCCTGAACTAAAGTGACACAACTACAAGTTGATACTTCTCATCTACCTTCCTATCTGTCTGTCTCTTTCTCTCACTAAAAAAAAAAAAAAAAAAAAATTAAGAAAAGAAAATCCTTGCATTTCCTCAAGGGAATGGCCAAGAAAGGAGGTTAGCAGTTTGAGGAACTACGAGGTCCTGGGTAACATAAAGTAGACAGGTAGTTAAGAGCTCACTTAGTTGTTTTCATCAGACACCTCTGAACTCGAATTAGAATTGATTTATAACATAGCTGAGTGATAGAAAAAGAGAACTCGAGATTGAACACCCAAAATATTTTACTAAAGAGCAAAGCAAATGGCAAGATGAAGAATTACATAGAAAACCCATCGTTGAAGGCATGAATCCTTAAACTTCTCTGCACTCTTTTTTTTCTTTTTGTGGCAGAGACAGAGAGAGAGTAAGAGAGAGAGACAGACAGGAAGGGAGGGAGATGAGAAACATCAATTCTTCCTTGCGGTTCCTTAGTTGTTCATTGATTGATTTCTCATCTATGCCTTGTCCAGGGGGCTACAGCAGATCGAGTGACCTCTTGCTCAAGCCAACGATCTTGGGCTCAAACCAGATGAGCCCACGCTCAAGCTAGCGACCTCGAGGTCTCGAACCTGGGTCCTCCACATCCCAGTCTGACGCTCTATCCATTGCGCCACCACCTGGTTAGGCTTCTCTGCACTCTTTACCACTGATAATTCAACCTCATTGATCCTGAGAGCTTCAACCTTAATCTAGCTAAGGCAACAGCCAAGAGTAAAAGATTAAAAACAACCATTGCAAGAATAACTCCTCTTGCAAGGATGGATTATTGCCCCATACATCGTCTTTACGACTTGAAACTGTTACAATCTTTTTATTTGATGATGTTAACTTGATCTTCTAATATTCAAGAATCACTTATGCTTACCAAACATGTCAGTTGATACATTTGTCTTATAGTTTATCTTTACTGTTCCTGTGCATTTCACTATAAATATTTCTAGCAGATCTGAAAGATTGCACAAATAATGAAATCTCAATGATGCAGGTAATGAACTTTTGAATTACATTTGACCCTCGAATAACACAGTTTTGAACTGCGTGGGTCCACTTAGACATGGATTTTTCTTAATAAATACTGTAAATGTATTTTCTCTTTCTTATAATTTTTTTAATAACATTGTCTTTTCTCTAATTTACTTTATTGTAAGAATACAATGTATAATACATATAGCATACAAAATATGTGTTAGTGGACTGTTTATGTTATTGGTAAGGCTTCTGGTCAACAGCAGGCTATTGGTAGTTAAATTTTTGTGGAGTCAGAATTTATACGTGGATTTTCAACTACATGGGTACTGGTGTCTCTAAGCCCTGCATTGTTCAAGAGTCAACTGTACTTGTATCAAATATTCAACTGTCTGCTTCTCACAGGTTCCTGCATTTAGGGGCAACCTCTTAGTCTTCAGTTTCACCCCAACATACTTTTTAATATGCATTTCAAAGGAAAATAAGTTTCTCACATAACCACATTACCTTTGTCACATCTAACAAATTTAACAAAATTCAAATGAATTTTCATTTCATAATATTTTATCATGGCTATATAATTTAGTAGGTGAATAACAGCAAAGTACAGATGGTACAACCCTGGTTTTCTGAAAAGATCTGGAGCAAATCTGGTCATTCCAAGATTAGCAACATCTAAAGGCATGACAGCGGAGTTAGTCACCACTCGGTAAACAGGTCCTTGTCTGGTGGGCAGCCCATCCAAAAATGGAGTGAGACCCGGTTTACTATATAGTATGTCTGGAAACAAAGCAAGTCTTCAGCAACTTCCATCATGTAAAATGTAACAGGGGATTTAAAAGCTGATTTGGAATATGTTTCTGGACTGCTGGATGCAGAACTCTTTTTATCTCAAAATAGTACAGACAACATCAAACGTCCCCGCAGGGCAGGCAGCCAGGAGCTGCTCTGAATGCTGCGGACTGTGCTTTCACAGAGGTACGCCAGCAAATGTGATCAGGAGCAACTTATTATAAAACGAGAACCACATTAAAGCGCCTCCGGAATTTGGACAACAGAGCATTCTTTGAGAGTAAAGCTGCTGAGAGTTAGCGTACACTTATTTCAGAGTCCCCTGTAGAAGGAATAGTGTTGTGGGTGAAAACATGGGAAATACTTATTTTCAACAAATGAACTGTGAAATATTTGATGATGTTTAGATGGTATGTGTCCAGTCTAATACTGTACTTAAGAGAGAGAGTTCTAGAAAAAGGCTGACCTGGGTTCAAATCCTGTTATTTCCACCTAATTTCTATATAACATGGAATGTACATATGTAAATATTCTAATCTCTCTAAGCCTCAGAGAGTTGTTACTAGTATTAAATTAAAAATTAAATGAAATAAATTTTAGCTTCTCATATACCTTGATATTGAAAAGGGCTCTCCAAATAGCTAGTATGGGTATTCTGGTCTCCTAAAATCTGTAACCCCATTGTCAATTGGTATATTATCTTTTAGTTCTACGCGGCAAGCTCTCCTGAGTTTGGTTACCTTAAGAGAACACTTTAAAGGTGGTACTGGTAAGATCAAATTTCTCACCTGCAGAACAGAAGAATATCATATGACAGAGTAATTCTACTTTTAGCTATGTAGCCAAGAGAAATACAAACATATGCTCACACACAAAAACTTGCACACAAATTTTCTTAAAATCAATATTCACAACAACCAAAAAGTGGAAACAAATGATGAATGAATAAATGAGATGTGGCATATACATATGATACAATATTATTTGGCAATAAAAAGGAATGGAATACTAACACATACTGTAACATAACTGAACCTTGAAAACATTATGCTTAGTTAAAGAAGCCAGTCACAAAAGACCACATATGTTATGATTCCATTCATATAAAATCCTTTTTTATTTTTTAGATTTTATTTTATTAATTTTTGGAGAGAGGGGAAAGAGGGAGAAAAAAAAGAGAGTGAGAGTGAGAAAGGAGGGGGAGAAGTGGGAAGCATCTACTCATAGTAGTTGCTTCCTATATGTGCCTTGAGTGGGCAAGCCCAGGGATTTGAACCAGCAATCTCATCACTACAGGGTGATGCCACAGGTCAAGCCATATGAAATCTCTTAAAGAGGTAATTCTATAGGTATAGAAAATAAATTATTGGTAGCCCAAGGTTTGGGGAGGGAGGCTGGGGGGAAATAAGGAGTGACTACTAATAGGTCCAGTGTTTCTTTTTGGTGTAATTAAAATGTTCTAAAATTGATTGTGATAATAGTTACATAACTCTGTGAATATACTAAAAGAAAGCTGAGTTGTATACTTTAAATGGGTGAATTATATTATATGTAAACTACATCTTAATAAAGCTGTTATATATACAGTATTTAAAGAACACAGAACAAAACAATAGCAAGAAAAAAAACAAGAATAGACTTTGGAGGTCCCCCTCTAACTCTGTGAGCCTCTGTGGGACACAGCTGAGCTCACTCGCTGACATTTCTTAATTGAAACAACAAACAAACAGACGCTGCCAATATGTCAAAGAAGATGACTTGTTCTACATCTTATCTTCAATTCAAAAGCTGTCAAGTAAGTTAAAGCTTAGTGCTTTTGTAGACTACCTAATCAACATCTATTTTTTTTTTTACATGGACAGACTGAGAGTCAGAGAGAGGGATAGATAGGGACAGACAGAAGACAGGAACGAAGAGAGGTGAGAAGCATCAATCATTAGTTTTTCGTTGCCGTTGCGACACCTTAGTTGTTCATTGATTGCTTTCTCACATGTGCCTTGACCACAGGCCTTCAGCAGACCGAGTAACCCCTTGCTGGGGCCAGCGACCTTGGGTCCAAGCTGAAGAGCTTTTTGCTCAAGCCAGATGGGCCCGCGCTCAAGCTGGCGACCTCGGGGTCTCGAACCTGGGTCTTCTGCATCCCAGTCAAACGCTCTATCCACTGCACCACCACCTGGTCAGGCGACATATATTTAATGACACACAGAATAACAAATAGAATACTGAAATGAGGATCCCAGAAAAACATTTGAGAAGGAGGAAAGATAAAATTTGTGGCTAATTTGCCAGTAAGATCTAAACTAAACAATGTTGGGAAATATTGTCATTGACATTGTCTATTTCTTCCTTGAAATTCTTTCCCCAGTTTTCCCTTCCTATTTGATTTTCATTTGAATATCACTCATCTCCCAGCTCTGCTCCCACCTCCATATCTTTGGGGGGTTCTCACTGATATAAGATGCTCAGCAGATCGTTATTTTTGCCCCTCTTCCCACACCAGGTCCTAGTCATTGATTCAGGAGTGGTGTGTGACCTAAGTAGTGCAAGCAGAGAATCTCAGGACTCTTGTTTGGAAGGCTGGGTCTGGACAGTTTCCTGTGCTGATGTAGCATAGGATCTGAAACCGTTGCAGATAAATCATCGTTAGCTTGTGGATGAAGCTGCCCCATGAGGAGGACCAGCAGAAGCACAGACAGATGAGCTGAACTCCTAGCTGGAACCATGCCTACTCTCTGCTTCTTCATCTCTAGATCTTTCCAGTCATGTAAGCCAATAAATATTATTTTTGTTTAAGCCAGTTTGAATAGGTATTTCTATTATTTACAGCCAGATACACAAAAATGAGACCATTCTAATAAATTTTAAACTCGTATCGCCTGACCTGTAGTGGCACAGTGGATAAAGCGTCGACCTGGGAACACTGAGGTCACCAGTTCAAAACCCTGCACCGGTCTGGTCAAGGCACATATGGGAGTTGATGCTTCCAACTCCTCCCCCATTTCTCTCTTTCTCTCTCTCTCTCTCTCACTCTGTGTCTCCTCTCTAAAATGAATAAATATAAATTTCTTTTTTTAAAGAAATTTAAAAAAAGATGTTTGAAATTTTAAACTCATATCTAAACTTAATATCTATTAAGATGCTTATGACAACGCTCAGTACATAGTATTATGTATTAGTTATAGTTATTGTCAATAAAAGTGCTAGTATTATAAAATGAAGATAGTGACTAACCTATCTATTTAACAAGGTATTAACAAGAAAAAAAACAAAAAAAGTGTATCATTCATTCTTCCTTCCATTATTAAAGTAATACATATCCATTATAGAAAATTTGAAAACCACAAAAAATATTGAGAAAAATAAAACAATTATTTACAATCTAACTATCCAGAAAAAATTCATAGGTTGGGGTTTTCTCTCTCAGGCTATTTTAAATGTGTAATTGAAATTATTCTATATACACAATTTTGCATTCTGCTTTTTAAAAATTTACCATATCTCATTAAGCATTTTCTATTACGTATTAACATTTTAGATTATTTTCCTAGAATGGAGTCCTAGAAATGAAACAAGTGAAACTTATAGCGTTCTTCTGAATATAAAATGAGATAATGGATACAAAAGAAATTTGAAAATTGAAAAACATTATAGAAATATGAGATCCTATTGTAATATCATTATCTCTTCCCCAAACTTGCTTCTCCCTCTGAATTCTCTCTTCAGCTAAATTGCAGCAGCATAATCACCATCACTATAAATAGCCAACTACAATACCTATTGTTCTGTATCGAGCACTTATTATGTGCTATACAGTGGGCAAAACATGTAAGAGCTTTATTCATTGCTTCATTTAGTGTGTATAAGATCCCTGCTGAAAAGGTGATATTTTATTATGCAAAGAGAATGCTGATCTTTGATGAAATCAAACCATTTAAGGTCATACAATCAGAAATTATAGAGCAGGGATTGAAACCCTGAAATTCATCTGAATGTAAAGTCCCTGCTTTAAGTACCGTTGGCTGCTACCATCCCTACCTTCTCTCTAGTGTGCCTTTCATCTGTGTCCCTCAGGTCTTTGAGTGGGGCAGCTTCTACTTCCTGTGTCACTCTTCTGCATTTCTACTTCCTCTGCCCTGTTTCAGGCTCTCACTGTGTCTCCCCTGGATTATTGCAATGGTCTCCTGGTCTGGCCCATCCTTTCTCTGTCCTCCTGCTGCCAGAGTAATCTTCCTAAAATGCAAATCTGACCATCATTTAGTGGTTCCCTATCGCTGTCAAAATGAAGTTCAAAATCTTTAGCTGAACACCCTTACTTCTCATGATCTTTCTTTTCTCCATCATTTCCATATGGGTTCATGCCACTTCATGCAGTCCTGGCATCGGTCTGGGTTCATGTTCACACCCAGACCGATGCCTCCACTTGGCTGACACCTGCTAACCGTAGCCACCTACTTTGTCTATGTGACTCCTATATTTTCAAACTTTGTTAAAGCATCTTCTCCTTTGGGAAGTTTTCCCTGTTATCATGACACTTTTTAAACATTGAGCACAAAGCCTTTACTTATTAAGCAAACTGAGAACAAGAAGCATATCTTATTCACCTTTATATTCCAAGTAAAGCACATGACATGCTATAGGTGCTAAATAAATATTTGTTGAATGAATTGTGCAACGTTGGCATTGATATCTCATCAGGAAATGTTAGGTTGTATTAATAAAATACACACTGTCCAGAAAAAAGATTATTTTATACTCCATATAGCATGTGAAATATTGTGGTCAGTTTTGGAATCCACATTTTTAGAGGCTGATTGTTAAATTGGAATGTATACAGAGGCATATAGAGGGTAAAATGGTCTAGAAACAATGTCACAAGAAAAAGGATTAGAAAAACGAGTCTGTTTACATATAAGAAAAGACTGAGAATGAGGAGAGCAGAATGGGATATGACAACCATCTTCAAATATGTGATCAATAAAAGGACAAAGTTACTAACTATAAAGCTGTGAGTTTCTCCAGCCTTCTATTATGGATATTACAGAAAGAACATCTGCACAGGGTAGAAAGATGACCCAAATACCTTCAAACTCATTTTTTAAATTAAGTGAGAGGCGGGAGGCAGAGACAGACTTACACATGCACCCCTACTGGTTTCCCCCTTGCAAGCCCCATACTGGGTGATGTTCAGCGCATCTGGGCCACTGCTCTGCTGCTCAGCAGGCGAGCTAAGGCAAGTCCATGGAGCCATCCTAAGCGCCTGGGGCCAATTTGCTCAAACCAATCAAGCCATGTCTGTGGAAAAGAGAGAGAGGGGGAGAGAGAGAGAGAGAGAGAGGAGAGGAGAGGGGGAGGGGTGGAGAAGCAGAAGGTCGCTGTGTGCCCTGACCAGAAATTGAACCTGGGATTTCCACACGCTGGGACAATGCTCTACCAATGAGTCTACCAATCAGTCAGGGCCTCTTCAGACTCTTTGATTTGGGGCTTCACATCAGCTTTTTTAAAGAGCAAGTGCTGTGTAGAAATCATTAACAATAAGAAGTTTTAGTGCTAGGAATTCCCTACGCTGAGGTTTTCTTAATCATCATTTTATATTTTTTTCAGTGAAGGCAAAAGAAATCATTTAAAGAAAACACCAAACAGGAGCACTAAAATATGTGACATCATTCTGGGCAGCTGAGAACTGGATGGCTTCTTTCAAATAAAGGATCTGGGACAACACCAAATAGAGGTAAGTAAACACACAGGGTTCCATGCAATAACAACTCCAAAAGGGATTTGCAGCTAGAGGCAGCTTTTCTCAGGGCTCATAAAGATTAAGCTTTGGGGCCACTTTTGTCCCAGTCTCCTCCAACACCCTGGCAGAGACCCTAACAATCTCACATTGTTTGTCTTCACAAGGACACCCAAGAGTGTATAAGATTTAGGCCTTACAATCCTTGTTTGCTTCAAGCCTGTAAACCAGTACACCAGCAAAACAGAACTTAGTATATGTGTAGTGTGTTTAAAATTATTTTTCAAACTTTGTATTTCAGACACACCTACATACCCAGATTATAATCTGTTGAATCAATGATATCTTTGGAAGCAAAAGATATTTACATATGTACTCTAGGGCCAGATTCTTTCCCATGTCTAGACCCTGCTCTGGCAATATTGAACTTGGGTGCTCTGTCTTGATTTTAAGTAGCTGATCTTTTTGTCTACTTGGCTTGTTTGAAAAGCAGATCTTTGTTTTAGTGTAGGCCAGTAGGAGGTAGGAGAAAAATAAGTTAAAATAGCTAAATCATAATTACCTAGCCATGTGATAAAACTATAAATCATATAAGGTTAAACCTGTTCTGCTTCAAGCCCTCTGAGAAGTGATGTCACCTGTTCAACATCAGTGACTGGAAGGAAACACAGAAGCCTTCCAAGTAGAAAAAAAATATGGGACAGCTAGGTAACTTTCTAACTCCTTGAATCTCTGTTTATTAATAGAAGAGCAATTTTAAAGTATATCACTAAGCTACATCAAAATGCAAGTAGGAAGAATGGCAAGTCATTAATACCTTTTCTATGTCTCTACGGAGGGATTTTTTATTTTTTTTAAGAGAGAGAGAGAGAGAGAGAGAGAGAGAGAGAGACAGGAAGGGAGAAGGATGAGAACCATCAACTCATAGTAGCAGCACTTTAATTAAATTCATTTTTATTTTATTCATTTTAGAGAGGAGACACAGAGTGAGAGAGAGAGAGAGAGAGAGAGAGAAAGAGAGAAAGGGGGGAGGAGCTGGAAGCATCAACTCCCATATGTGCCTTGACCAGACCAGTGCAGGGTTTTGAACTGGCGACCTCAGTGTTCCCAGGTTGACGCTTTATCCACTGCGCCACCACAGGTCAGGCAGTAGCAGCACTTTAATTGTTCATTGATTGCTTTCTCATATGTGTCTTGACAGGAGGTGGGGAGGACCTCTAGCCAAGTCAGTGACCTCAGGGTTTCAAACCTGGGTCCGGTCCTCAGCATCCCAGGCCAATGCTCTGCCACTGCCTGATCAGGCTTCATAGAGGTATTTTTTTATTCATTATTTATTTATTTATCTATATTTTAAATGTTTATTTTATTGATTTTAGAGAGAGGAAAAGAGAGAGGGAGAGAGAGACAGGAACATCAATCTACTCCTGTATGTGCCCTGACTGGTATCAAACCAGCAGCAACCTCTGTGCTTCAGGACGATGCTACAACCAACTGAGCTATCCAGCCAGGGCTGTAGGGATTTTTTAAACTAATATTTTCTGCTATCTGGTAGGGAGCTGGTTAGCATGATGTGAGCAGATCTTAAGTTCTGAAGTCACACAAACCAAGATTCAGTTTCCTTCTTGCTAGTTACTGGATTTTGGCTGTGGGTATATTATTGAACCTGTCTGAGCCCCAGTTTCCTTATCTGTAAAATGAAGGTAAAACTCATCTTACAAATCTTAATGGTCTCTCTCTCTCTTTAAAGATTTTATTTATTCATTTTTTTTTCTTTCTTTTTTTTTTTTTAAAGCTTTATTTTTTTTTAATTTTATTCATTTTAGAGAGGAGACAGAGAGAGAAAGAGAGAAAGGGGGAGGAGCTGGAAGCATCAACTCCCATATGTGCCTTGACCAGACCAGTGCAGGGTTTCGAACTAGCGACCTCAGTGTTCCCAGGTCGTCGCTTTATCCACTGCGCCACCACAGGTCAGGCTCATTTTTTTTTTCTTTACAGGGACAGAAAGAGAGTCAGAGAGAGGGATAGATAGGGACAGACAGACAGGAACGAAGAGAGGTGAGAAGCATCAATCATTAGTTTTTCATTGCCGTTGGGACACCATAGTTGTTCATTGTTGCTTTCTCACATGTGCCTTGACCGTGGGCGTTCAGCAGACCAAGCAACCCCTTGCTGGAGCCAGCGACCTTGGGTCCAAGCCGGCGAGCTTTTTTTTGCTCAAGCCAGATGGGCTCGCGCTCAAGCTGGCAAGCTCGGGGTCTTGAACCTGGGTCTTCCGCATCCCAGTCCGACGCTCTATCCACTGCACCACCGTCTGGTCAGGCTTATTTATTCATTTTAAAGAGTAGAGAGAGTGAGAGAGAATGATATAGGGGAAAGGAGCAGGAAGCATCAGCGTTCAGTACAGGGCGTCCTCAGTTTACGACAGAGTTCTATTCCTGTGACAGTGATGTAACCCAAATTTTGGAGTAAGTCAAAACATACCCTAGCCTAAGTCACTTACCTATCCTAACACAGTTAGTTGTAAAATCATAATCTAGAACATAAAAACACAACTAAGCCACAGAAAAAGGAAAAGGACATAAATCTACTGTACTGTACACTGTAGTGTAGTAACAGAAAAAAATGACAGAAAATGAGTATAAATAAAATTCCTTACTTTATTCCTGTGGCTGGCTTGCACACTGGAAGGGGCATTGCAAGGTGAGAGAGAGGGACCTATTGGGAGGAGGAAGCTGGAGAAGCAGGAGAACCTGCAGCAGGTGCTGGAGATACTGGGTCGGGTGAATCAGGATTGCCTGAGGAACATGCAGGAGAGGCTGGAGTTGATTCTACCTGTACTACAGGTGTTTCATCTCGAGAAGCAGCTGATGTAGAGGGTGCAGGATTTGTTGCAGGCCTCTCTATCTTCTTAAAGAATTGTTGCAGGCTAGTCTGGAAGGTTGATGACTTCTTCTCTTTCAAAATCTGCCTATTAGCATTGCAAGGCTTCCATAACAGCTGAAATATGTCTCAATTTTGAAAAGTTTGTATGGGAGTGAGCATCGTAAACATGAAGAGTCATATGTTAAGACTGTTGGAACCCGAAGACCACCTGTAGTTGCTTCTCACATGTTCCTTGACCTGATAAGCCTGCCGAGGGTTTTAAACTGGCAATCTCAGCTTCCAGGTTGATGCTTTATCTACTGTATCACCACAGGTCAGGCTCAATGGTCTCTTGCATTTTCAACTTCTCCCTCCACCCTCCTCCAGTGTCTTCATATTATTAACAAACAGCAACAGCAACAACAGCAAAACTCTCCACCAATACTCCTCAAGAGCTACTCTACTAGATTTGCTCTTTAAACATCTCAGAGGAGATGACAGTACTTGTTATTTCTCCCTCATGAGCCACTTAAACCTTTACTTTCTGCAAGTAGCTTTTAATCTTACAAAGAACTGACTGATGACCAAGTTCAATGGTCTCCAAATTCAATGTCCCTTTCTCAGTCCTCATCCAATGTGGCCTTTTCTAGCTTTTGATGTTCTGCTGTGATAAAAAACATAGTTTGAATAGAAAAATAGTGTATCCTTTGGGTTTCTTTCTACCTCTTTTGTTGCTGGCCCCATTGGCTATCTTATGGGTTTAACAAATAATTTTTGGGTAGGTAACTACCCAAATTCTAATTCTAATATCAACCATTTTCTAAACTTTTCCCAAAGTAATTACTATGCATCTCATGCTGGAGATTTTGCTGACATTTCATCATTCCAGCTCTCCTCCCCAACCACTAATCTTCTCATTTCTGCCAATGGCATTGTCATCATCAGATTCTCCCAGGCACCATGTTTGTACATTTGAGGTTCTTTATATTCCTCCCCTCCTTCTCTTTCAATGACTCCTGAGGTGAATGACTTGCATTTTGCATCTGTCTCCTTTCCAATCACACTGTACCTGTCCTAGTTCTACCCATATTTATTCTTTCCCCCATATCACAAAAGTTTCCTGGTTGACCTCTTTGCCTCTGGGCTCTACTTTCTTGCTCATATGGCTGTCACATTCAATTTTCCTAATAGCTAATGCTAGTTATATCTTTGTCCAAAGATTCCTATGGCTCCGCAGTCTCTTTTAGGCAGTGATACTACTAACCACCCTACCTTCGCTATTCATTACTCCATGTTCCAGTGAGTGAAATACTCACGTTTTCTCAAAGATGCCTGTTTTCCAGTGCCATGCCTTTGCTTTGATTGTGCCTTGCTTCTTGTTCTCTCTTGACACTGTGTATGCACGCCCTGTGTGTATTCCCAGAAAACCTCAGATGTAATCTCTATGATCCTTGTCTGGTACCCTCAGCCAGAAGAAACAACTTCCTCCTCCTCTTATTCCTTAAAAATGCAGGCAGTTCTTAAGCAATGTCACCCTAATGAATTCAATTTTTAAGGCAGTTCTCTTAGGCCATTTATGACTTTCCAACTAGTACTATACTTATACATCTACAAGTTTTATCCCCTCTGCCAGATTGTAAAGTCCATTTAGTTGTCTTCATTCAACAAATATTTTTTGAGTGCCTATTAGGAACAGTGCAATGCTAGATTGTGAAGGGACAAAAATGAACAAAACATGGTTCCTCCCCTCAAGGGACTCATGGCCTAATTAAGGAAACCGTAAAAAAACTAAATGATATTTACTTTACAAGTAGTGTGTCAGAGGTGTACACAGAATGCTTTGAGGAGCACAAAGGAGGTTTTAAATTTTAAAATTATGACCATACTTACCTTATTTTTCTTAAATGTTCTTTCTTTGATGAAACTGGTGATAATATACAGCTCTTTCAATTTAATGTTTTATTTGGAAAACCTAACTTAAAATAAGCAACTCCAATTAAAACATTTTTTTTTAAACTGGGCCTTGATATTCAAGAATCAAACTCTCAAAACTATTAGTGGATTAGTATTCCCTGGAGAGCTTAAAAAAAATAAACTGATTCCGCCTGACCTGTGGTGGCGCAGTGGATAAAGCGCCAACCTGGGAACACTGAGGTCGCCAGTTCAAAACTCTGCACTGGTCCGGTCAATGCACATATGGGAGTTGATGCTTCCAGCTCCTCCCTCCTTTCTCTCTTTCTCTCTCTCTCTCTCTCACTCTGTGTCTCCTCTCTAAAATGAATAAAAATAAATAAATAAAAATAAACTGATTCCTTTATATCACCTTAGCCTTAGTGATTTAGAAATTCTAAGATAGGGGCTTAGGAATTTGCCTTTTTACAAATCTTCTTAGTTGATTTGGATTTGCATTCTGATTTGGGAACAACAACACTAGCCTTGTTTACCTCACCTGAATAGGTGTTGGATAACTGTAAAGCCAGTAGCCAGGGCCACCATCACAGTCGTCTGGTTCGTGCAGGTTCGCATTAGATTCGGACAGTCGGTAATGAAACAATGGAGCCAAAAACTGGTGAGCCATCAGCTTTAATTCTAGCTTGCACCTGGCGGGCAAGCAAAAACACACACTGGGCTCCAAAACCCACTCATTCAGTGGTCACAAAGCTACTGACTTATCCGAGTTTCCTAGAATCAAAAGGTTTCTTATTCACCTCTGTTTCCCATCACCTTCTCTCTACACAAACTCTGTACAAACTGGCCTCTGCCATCTTGGCTGCTTCTCCTCTCCTCCACGTGGCCTTAATCTCTGCTCTGCTCTCTAATGCTAACCTCAGGAACCGAGAGAGAGCAAGCTCCCAGTCTGTCCCACTTTATAGCGTAGATTCAAAAACTTTAATCCAATCTACAAACAAGGAAGTCTTTGACACAAAGTCACTTATCAGACATACTGGGAGGATTCCTCATGAGAGTGCACCACCCTACATCATCCAATCAGTCAAGGGTGTGGGGAAAAGCTTACTCTTAAAACTTGCACGTGGGCAGCACCATCTTTAACAAAGTGAGCATAATATATTTTATCTGCCCAACAATAATAAAGTGTCAAATGAATGAGTGAGTGCTGCTCGTATAAATGTACATTAGGGATATAAACTTTAGGGTTTTTTTCCCAACAATGAAATACAAATATCTTAGGTGTACATGAAAGAGAACCCTTAGGAGAAAGTCTGATTCTTAAGAAGATAGAAGAAACAGGAGATTATTTTAGAACTGTTTTAGTTTAAAAAATTTTTTTTAAGTAATTTTAAATTATGAAGTGAGAGGAGGGAGGCAGAGACAGACTCTCTCATGCACCTGGACCGGGATCCACCTGGTAAGCCCCCTACTGGGCAATGCTCTGCCCATCTGGGGCCATTACTCAGTACCCAGGGCCAACTTGCTTGAACCATTTGAGCCATGACTGTGGGAGGAGAAGAGAGAGAGAGAGAGAGAGAGAGAGAGAGAGAGAGAAAGAGAGAGAAAGAGAGAAGGGGAGGAGGAGGGGTGGAGAAGCAAATGGCCGCTTCTCCTGTGTGCCCTGACTGAGAATCGAACCCAGTACTTCCACAAGCTGGGCCCAAGCTCTACCAATGAGCCAACTGGCCAGGTCCAAGACTTTTTTACTTTTATGCACAAAGAATAATAAATGAAAACACAGTACTCTACAAATGACTTGGTAACTGACATGAGCATATCGAAAAATTATTGTATAAGAATTGCAAGACTAGCTGGGTCTGTGGTAGCGCAATGGATAGAGTGATGACTGGGAATACTGGGGTCCCTGTTTTGAAACCCTGTGCTTGCCCAGTAAAAGCACATATGACAAGGAACCAATGAAAAGCTAGAGTGAAGCAACTACTTCTCACTCATCCCCACCCCCTCCTCTCTCTAAAAAAAAAAAAAAATTAAAACAAATAAAAGAAGAGGGAAAAAAAGAGCCCTGGCAGGATCGCTCAGTTGTTTAGAGCATCATCCTGAAGCACAGAGGTTGCCGGTTCAATCCCCAGTCAGGGCACATACAGGAACAGATCAAAGTTTTTCTCTCTTTCTCCCTGTCCCTCCATTCCTCTCCCACTTAAATCAATAAAAAAAGAAAAAGAAAAAGAATTGTAAGACTAGGTAAGGGCCTCTCAATGTCATTTAATAAAAAATGGGTAACATTTTAAAGTCAAGGACATTAATAACTGGGGCAATAAACTCCTATTAATGATCCTTCAGTGACCTGAAAATGAAAATAAACATTTTTTTCAGGACCTAATTTTAGATTGAAAACTCCCTACATCGTTTTTCAACATTTCTTTGTCATATCCATGATATCAGAGTTTAGTATTGATTACACAGTCCCAAATCATGAATATTGGGACCACTGTTCTGAACTCAGGTAATTTCACTTGCTTTTTTTCTCTTATGATTTACTTTCGTAGGAATTTAGAAATCGCTGAGTTCAAGTTCCTGATTTTGTGGGCAGGGAAACAGGCCCCAGAGGGACTATAACACTCATCCAAGTCTCCACAACAGAACTATGACTTGACTTGCCAGTCACCTGGTACTGTTTCCACACATATTGTCATAGCAACACTTGTACTTGGTAACATGTCGCTTCACCCTCCTTTCACCCCTTAGATTTAATTTTCTTCATGATTTAGACTACTATACATTTATTTTTCATGGAATTAAACAATTTGATGAAGTGAGACAGGTTTTTAATATTCACACTTGACAGAGGGGAGTCCAAATGATGAAGGACCTTTGGCTTGCCCATAGTTACACAGCTGTACTAGTCAGCTCTGGCTGCCATAATGAATTACTATAAACTGGGTGGCTTAAACCACAGGAATTTATTTGTCACAGTTCTGCAAGCTGGGAAGTTCACGATCACGGTTCATTGATGAGAACTCTCTTCTTGGCCTCCTTCTATCTCCTTCCGTGGGAGAGGTTGCAATGAGGTTGTGAGAGGAAGAAGCAAGCTCTCTGGTCTCTACCGATAAGGACAATAATCCCATTATGAGGACTCCACCCTCAGGACTTTAATTCTAATTATCTCCCAAAGACCCTATCTCCAAACACCATCACATTGGGGTGGGAGGGGGTGTGTGTCAGGGCTTCAATATATATGAACTTTCAGGAGGTCACACCTTAGTCCATAGCAATAGTACTAGGACTAGAACTCAGCATAATTGGTTTCAGTGTGTGGACCCTGAGAAAGAAGATACCTATGAAGAAGGGCTTCTGGTGGTTAACTGGGCTCAAATTTGAAAAACAACAAATAATCAAAACAGAGCCTAACAGCCATTTCTACACAGAGGTCTTGCACACAAAATATACTTTAGGGAGAAGCCTTTATTGAACAGCCTGTCTCTGCATCTCTGCACTGAACTGCTTGCCTGTACTGTGTTTCTGTTATTGGAGCCAGTGTGATAAAGAAATTCCCGAAATTTTATTTCAGCCAACAGGACTGAAGCTTTGGAACTACAGAATTGTGCAGGTTCAACCAATCAGAGTGTCTCTATTTTGACCAATCAGGACAGTTCCTTTTGGGCCAGTCAAACTGCAAGGATTTAGAGTCCTCATTTGCATGAAGGCAAACCAATCAATGACCAGGGTGGGGACTTCTGTCTATATCAGACAGCTCCCTGATGCCTCTGGGAATATACTTACCCCTTTTCATTGGTAGCTGTGTTTCCTTGTCTAGGTATTCTGGATCACAGGAGCAGTGCTGAGCAAAGAGTGAATGAACCAAGAGCAGAGCTGCCTAACTTAAGAGGGGCCTGGCTCCAGAGCTACCTCACAGCTCTGCTGTTTTCAGTCATGCTTTATCACCATTGAGCCATTTTGCACTGAATAACGTTTCCTTCTTTACTGCACCCCAAATTGGGGATTCCTTTTGGGGTTAAATTTGTTCCCATGACCATCATTTGACAGATGACACTGCAGAAACTGTTGAAAGTCTTCACGGTGAGGGAGCCCTGCTGTATGCCTTCCTCAAGTTTTGCCAGTGGCATAAGAGAGGCATAGAAATAAGGAAGAGAGCAAGTGCTATAATGGGAAATAGCATTCTGGGGATTCAGGAGGTGATGACATTACATCCAATTGAGCAGGGAAAGAATACAAATGCTTTCAACAGGTAAATGTTGGAGAGTAGACATTGCAAGCCTAGGAAGGGCTATAATGAAAAGGTATGGGTTGTGTAGGGAGTAACGGGCAGAGCCTGCTTAACTGCCAGGAACTGTGCATGTCACACAATAAGGCTGGAAAATCCAGTGTTCTCATTGCCCCAATCCTTTTAATCTATGGACACTGTTTCTCCATATTTACTGTTTACTGGGGTAGAGACCCTGCTCTCCATTTATTTGGTTGAATCTAAAGGGACTAAGTAGCAAGGACTCTACATAGGGTTGGTTATAAATCTCATGGCTATTGAAAGAAAACAAAACCCTGGTGAGGGCGTGCCAGTTGTGAAATGGGGCAGCAGAACGTTTTCCCAGTTGAAGTGGAAATGCAGAGAAAAAAGGCACAGAAAAGCAGCTCTCTTGCTAGTCATCTTAACCCGAATTAAGAAAGATGATCTTTTCCTATAATACAGGAAAGCGGACCCTGGGCTTAATGTCAAAAGTGGTTCTTACACCGCTGGTCTCCAGTGGGAGGTAACTAGTGTCCGCTGGGAAGGAAGGGTAAGAATAAGGCCTAACGAACGGAGGTCAAAAGCGTGGAAAACACCGCTCGGTACCGCGGCGAGGAAAGGACGAATCGGGCCCTGGCGACCTGAGCCCAGGATAGGGGCGCGCCCCGGCAGGGGTCGGGAGAGGAGGAAACTGCCACATTTATCCTTTCACTGCTTCGGATGAGTGCCATGGGCTGGGGAAGACTGGGGAAAATTTATCCTGTTTTTTGAAATCCTGTGTTTAATAAAACCATTTTTCATAACCAAAAAGAGGGCGGTACTCAAAGGCATCTGAAAAATACACCGCATGGGCGGGGGAGCGGGGCGTGCCTGAATCAGGAGGCTACAGGCGGAGAGACCCGTGCAGCCCGGACCGATTACTGCGCAGGATGCAGGCGACCGTTGCAAGCTGCAACGCGGCCCGAGGCGGGTAAGGAGCCCACCGAACGAACGCCCCCAACGCCTCTCGCCACCTAGGGTCAGGCAGGGGCGGGGCTGTCAATGGCCGGGGGCGAGACCCAGAGCGCGGTTGAGGCGGGCGAGAGATGCAGGCTCCTTCGTTCCGATTGGGTCTGTGCTGACCAATACGCGGTGCCTTAGAGCTGCTCTACGGGCCATCATTGGGCAGTGGAGAAGGAGGGCGAGGCTTTATGAAGTCAGTTCCGGTTGGTGTAAAACCCCCGGGGCGGCGGCGAACGGGCTTCAGATGCCTCTGGGTCGCGGTCGGAAAGGTCCTACTACTTGTGTGTGAGCTTCAGGCTGAGCGCTACAGTGACCCGGCGAGGGATGGCGGCCACCGGGACCGCGGCCGCCGCGGCCACGGGCAGATTCTTGATCCTGCTGCTGCTCGGGCTCACGGCCCCCGCCGCAGCGCTGGCCGGCTACATCGAGGTGGGGAGAGAAGGAGCGCCCGAGCGCAGTCCCTTTCACACGCCGCTGGAGCTCGGCCTGGGGGCGTGCGCGCTGGGGGGAGGTGATGGTCTGGCGCTGCGGCGGGTCCGGCGCTCCCTCCCCCCGTCCCTGCTTAGTGCAGTGCTTATCGCTGGAGGTCGGGCTGTCTCGGCCGCCGCAGAGGCCAAATGAAAGACATCGGGGCTGCCGGGGGCGGCAGACCGCGTCGGCGCCCCAGCCCCCATCCCGTCCTCGGCCCCGCCGCCTCCTGGAGGGGGGGGGCGCGCGGTCCAGGCGACCACCCGTGCGAGTCTCGGTCGGCAGCTCAGGTCTCCGGGGCGTCCTCGGGCTGAGGGAGCAGCGCGCTCCCCGTGGACGGTGGTGGGCTTTCCCCTCGGGAAGCGGCTGATACATCTTTTGTTGGCAAGGTGGGCTCGGTTGGGGGATGCAGTTTCCCGGGGCAGCCCCGTGGAAGTGCTGAGGTGCGGGGCGAGCGCGCTGGGGCTGCACGGAGAGTGCGCTCCTGCATCGGGCGCGGGTATCCCTCTGCTTCCTGCTCGCCTGCCTCCCTCTCCAGAAGGTCCACCGCGTTGGCACCAGGCCCTGGAGAGGATTTGCTAAATGGGACTGTATGCCTGAGTCTAATAAAAAGCGGACAGTCCTCTCTGGTGACGGTGTAGCTCCCATTTAAGAGTGGGTTTCTGCGAGTCGGGGAGGTAAATACTATTTGTAATCGTACTTTTCTGGACTTAAGTAGCTCTGCATCGGATAACCCTGTGAACATCTCTCTGCTGCGACGTGGTTAAGTGGCACAAATTCATGGGCAGTCCGCTGGGGTTGAGGCCGCGGGAACAGGCGGGTCGCTGAGGTCGGTGTATGTTCTGCAGTGAATCTGGAGACCGCCGCTTCACAGAACCCTTTCTGTTCTCGGAGGGACCAGGGACTTTTTTACCTGCATTCTTGAAATGGCGCTTGAGCTGTTGGACTGGAATGGGTGTTTCTGGTGGTGTCCTTTATATTTCTTTCCCCTCTTCACTGTTTTAAAAATTACAATTGGTTCTGCATGTTTAGCTAATTTCAGAGAGCAGTGAAACAGGATTTGATTACATAGGCGGCATTGACAGAGCTTCCTAATAAAAACACCCCAAGTTAGAATGTGTTCTACAGAACGTTTAAATATTTCCACGGGTAAAATCTAAGCAAGAACAAACTTTCGGATGGAAGGGCTTAAAACGTTTATATTTATTCTGCTTAAAGCTTTAGGAAAAATGAATCTTTAGGGGGATAAGAGGTTAAATTTTAAGTAGGAATAGTTAATGCTATATAAAAATGCTTTTAGATTACGACTATTTTAGCTTCCACACAATGGTTGATTTAATTTGTATCTTTGATCCATGTAAGCTACATCAGTGGGATGGGAGGGGAAGGGAAAAAAGGATTTTGTATAGAATATAGAACTTAAAGCTTACAAAAACCAGTATTCACACTTTAACCTTACTTCCCAAGTGATATGAGTAACTTCAGGCAATAGTGAATTTAAAATAAAGAATTCATCAGTTTTAAAGAACATCTATCTAGTTTAAGCAGAAGGTTAACACTGACATGCCTGCAAGAAAGAATTAACTATCAGAATTAGTTGTGGATTAAATTTTTATTTTTACCCACAGTATTGTTCAGTTGAAATGTCTGCTAGATAGAAAGCAGAAATTAAGACATTTCCCTGAAATGGTTTTTTTTTTTTTTTGAAATGGTTTTTAAATGTTATTTTATGCTAATTCCTGTTCTTCTGAACTATTATTTTTGCCTACTAAATTGTTTTTCAAATGTTTTTATTTTCTGTCAAGCAGGCAGAGTTTTATTCATATGTATATATTTTGATTTTGTTTACTTGTTGTCAGGCACTGGATTGCTTAAACCTTAATTTAGGTGGGAATGTCCTAAATCGGGATGTTTTAGGGAAGGTCCTTATTGAGATTAGCCAGACGGATTCTAGCCAAATCCCTGATCAAGTTGCTTGGCACAGAATTATTAATTGGAGAATCTTTAGTGTGGCTTGGTGTTGACTGGATTAATCTCTTACACCTGTTTAAAAAGAAAAAAAAAATGCCCCTGTTCTTAGGGTCACTTCCTCTTTTAAATCCAAGACAAATCCTGTAGTGTGCATGTTCCCATTTGGGATTCTCAAGCAGTATTTGTGCTGAAACTCTGCTCACTATATAGTCGACATTGAGGCTACTGAGAGCCAGAACTTGAGTTCTTTCTGCCACGTTTAAAAGTAAGTGGGCCATTTGATAGCCAGCTTTTAGGAAAGTCAAACTCAGTATGACACATGGAGCAGAAGGTAAAGGCTTTGTGTCATTATATTTCTGAGTGGTGGTATAGGGAATGTCTGATTATGACTTGGAGAGATACCAGTGCATCTGATAGGACTGTCCTTATTTTATCATTACTATGTTAAAAATCTCTTGGTAAATATGATAAAGTAAGTTTTAACAATCAGGTCCTCCTTTCATAGAGGGAATTTGTTTCATCTAAAACCTTTCTGCCCCATGGAATAGCCACATATAGCTGCTGACCTTGCATTTTGGATAGTGTGATTCAGAAATGAATTTTCCATTTTATTTCATTTTAATTAGTTTACATTTAAAGATTGGTATTCAAGTCAGTGATTGGGAAACTTTTAACTGTTTAAAACAGCTTGGTTATGTGAATCTACTTTAACTACATTTTATGAAATATGAATGCAGATCAAGTATTTCCTATGAAATTTTAGCATTAGCATAGAGCTGTACTGTAGTTGTAAAATGCACACCAGATTTTGAATACTTAGTATGAAAAAGATATAAAATCTCAATTTTTACATTGACATTGAAATGACAATATTTTAGACATTGGCAAAGTAAAATGTATTAAAATTAGTTTCAGTTATTGTTTCTTTTAATTTTTAGTGTGGCTACTATAAAATACATCTAGGGCTCATATATTTCTACTGAATTGCTAATTTGATATCTTGCTTGAAGTTGGTCCTGCATGTGTTTTTATTAACACAGTTTAAAATACGCTGCTCTTTTTTCCCCAATAAATAAACTCTTGCTTGAAGTTGGTCCATTGTGAGCTTTAAGTGTTTTCTTAGGACAATTTTGAATTATTTTTCCTCATTTCTTTTCTTTAAATTAAATTTTATTTAGAAATAATTCCAAGCTTACAAAAATGCAGAACTGTACAAACAACTCTCATACCCTTTACCCAGAATCACCAGTTGTCAACATTTTCCCTACATAGCATTTGCTTCATCATTCATTTTGTTATGCATTTTTTGCTGATCTATTTGAAATTAAGTTGCATACATCATGCCTCTTGACTCCTAAAAATTTTAGTGTGTGTTTCCTAAGAACTAAGGACAATGTCTTGCATACCCTTAAGATAGTTGTCAACTTAAGAAATTTTAACATTGGTACAATACTTTCATGAAATCAAACACTGTCTGTATTCTAGGTTGTCAGTTGACCTAGTAATATCTTTTGTAGCATTTGAAAACCTGGTTTTCTTAAAGCTAAAACTTTAGAATACTTGGCACTAATAAGTGAAAGGTTATTTTTTCCAAATATAAAACTTATTTGATATTGTTGACTTGGGAAGTCAAAATTTAAAAACTTTCGAGTCTTTAATTGCATTATTTACTGTTTGTTACAGAATTCTCAGGCTTTTGACTTTTTTTTTTTAGAATAACAGAATTCCTAACTATTATATAGGTTGTGCTGCTCACTAAAAATAAAAAACAGATGTAAACATAAGAAATGAAAAATAATTTGAAATCCTATTATCCAGGGAAAGTTCACAGTAAACATTTTGGTTGTATATCTTCTGGACCTGTCAGGTACATAACATTTTATAAAAGTGGCATTTATTGCATATTGAAGCTGGCACCTAATAATTGTTTTAAAATGCCTTGAATTGAACTATTGAGAAAAAGTAAAGAGTAACCTTTGTGTGATCAAAAAGTAGGGGTAAGTATTTGTATAGTAATTGTCTTTCTGGAGGGGGCAGTTTGAGGGAGAATTGGAAAATCTCCCACAATTCAATTTTCTTGAATTGTTTTTTTAGAAAGTGAGATTAAACTAGATTACTTTGATGCTTAACTATACTTCATGTAGTGTACCCTGATTTATGGCCTGAAATGGAAGGTGAGCCATGTAGGAACATTCAGATAGAAATGAATTCCATTCCTTTGTATCAAGTATAAATAATTACTTTTGCTAAGAGAATTTTTCTTATGTAAGTAGAGCGAAGTCTTTTTTAATGAAATCTTTTAAAAGATAATTGTAATCTATTGATTGATTGACTTGTGAGGGAGGTAAAGAGAGAGAGAGATAAAGAAAAACATTAATTTGTTGTTTCATTTATTTCTGCATTCATTAGTAGATTCTTGCATGTGGCCTGACTGGGGATTGAACCCATAACTTTGGTGTATGGGAACAATGCTTTGAGCTACTGCGCCAGGGCTAACTGTAATCTGTTTTTAAAATAGGAGTTGTCATTTGTTATTCACACTACTGGTGTTAGATACTAAACAGAACAGTAGTAAAAACAAACAATGTGGAGTGCTTTTTGCTCTTCTAAATGCACTTGCATGTGATTTCTAGGCCCCACCTCCAGAGATTCTCATTGAGTCCATCTGGGATTCTCATTTTCACATGCTCCCCAGGTGATTCTTCTGTGTAAGCAGGGAAAAACAAAATTCTAGCAAACAAAACCCAACAGAACTCACTTAGGAACACTTACATAAGTCTCGAGATATTCTGGTGAAGTAGGTATTCTTATCCACTTAAAAAGGGACTCAGAGCATGGGTCTTGGGTCATGCCGCGGGGCCAGCGTGTGAAGCTGTGTGTCCTATTCTCAGGGTGTTGCTCTTTCTTTCCTCCACATCAGGATGTTTCATAATGTTTCCCTTCTGGTTGCAGATTTATTTTTATGCACATCTGCCTGTCTTTCCCAGTACCAAAAAACCTGATAGGAATATTTTCTTTGAAAGAAACTCAATTTCATAGAAACTACTACATATCACGAATCAATATATACCAAACTGTGAACAGTGGTGTTATCCTTGAAGAATGTAATTACAGGGGACTTTATGTTTTTACATTTTTTTATGGCTTTTAAAAATATTTTAATGCCTTTTAATATAATATGCAGGGTTTTTAAAATACTAGTAAGCTTGTTTAATCTTTATAGTCTCTAAAATCTTTTTAGAAAATATTATCCCCCTTGTATCTTATAGAAATCATGGACTGACGTTATTTGGAAGAGAAAATGCTACAGGCACCAGATTTACAATCCTTGGCATAGTTGACAGGAAGGAGAGGTTGATTCAGTAACTAATATGACTGGAATAAGAGTGTGGTGGTCCAGAAAAAAGGATAATGAGCATTTGGAGGAGGGTGCCTGTAGGGCTGGTTAGTTGAGAGCTCAGCACAACCTTTCCAAACTGCTGTTACCAGCCTCAAACCTCAGGGTTGCAACCTGGCTGTTACAGTCTGCAGAACAAGCTCTGATGTGATAGGGGTCAGGGGTAGAAAAGACAGTCTTTTCTTGTATATCTCCTTCTAAGTGAAGAAACCTTTCTCAAATCCCACCAGCTCAAGACCCCCTCCCCCAAAGTCTTACTGGACCTAATTGTAGCAGATGGCTTCCAGCCAAACCAGAGGGCACTGTGACCTCTGTGATCAACTTAGATTTCGGATTGGGTTCTGTTGGAAAAGAGGACTAAGGGTATTAGATAACAACCCAACAACATAGTGCATTCTCCATTTGGGAGGATACATAACTGGACTAGTTGGAGAGAAAAAGAATTTATTCTCACCAAAAGTATCTGTGCATTAAAAGTTTGGTGGTGAAAAGGAGACATTGGAGGAACATCTCACACTGTGCAGTTACTAGGATTTTCAGCACTTCATTTTGAGGGGTATTACAATCTAGAATAAAGTGACTGAAATGGTGAAGTATATGAGAAATTTAACATGGAACATGGATGAACTCTAAGGGAGATCGGGAGATCTTTAGCCTAGAGAAGAAGATAAGGGATTTATTTAGTGGTGGTGGTAAAGAACAGAAGTATTTTTGAATATTTTATATTTGTTTTTGGAAGGCTAAATAGATAAATTGTTTAGGCGAAGCAGAATTTTTACCTGGAGAAATGAGCTGATACAGAGTGTAGGACCTTTATTTTACTCCCTTTAATTATGGATATTTTAAACATAGTATAGTGTATTTATAAAAGATACTCATATATTCACCACCCCATCTTTTGTTAAAATTTTAACACTTTAATGTTTGCCTTAGCCTTTCTTTTTGAAAGAACTGAAATATTCTAGATACATAAATAAAACATTATAATACAAAGGCCTTTCAACTTTTCCACATCCCATTAACCTTCCCTTCCAGAAGTAACTCTTATCTTGAGTTTGGGAGTTTAGCATTTTCATTCATGTTTGCATGTTGAGAGAGATTCCTATCATCTCTTTGGATTCCAAAGAAACTTACTCTGACTCTTAGAGTTGTAATAAATATTGGTTTATCAGTGTGATGTTCATTGTTTGACAGTGTCTTATGATGGTTTTAGGAGATAAGAATGCTAAGGTACTTGAACTGGAAGTAAAGGTAGTCCCAAACTTACAAACATCTGTGCCAAGCTTACAGAGCACCATTTCCAGCCCTCTCCAATCAACATCAGAAGCCCCTAGGTATTTTTGAGTTTTTAAAATTTAAAAGTACACAAAAGAGAAAAATTTATGGCTTAGTGTATTTTCATAAAACAGATGCGTATGCAACTACCACTAAGGTCAAGAATTAGAACAGCCTCTCCCCCAGTAACTGTTACCTTTTATTATCAAATTACTTCTTGCTTTTCATTCTAGTTCTATTGCCTAAGCACTGATTACTTAACACTGTAGCTTCGTTTTTCTCGATCTCTAGTTTTAGGTAAATGAAATCCTTCTGTTTGTATTTATAAGTATCTGGACTCTTTCACCAAACATGGTTTTGAGAGTTCTTTTTATTGTTGTGTATAGTTGTGGTTCATTTGTTGCCATTGCTGTATAGTAGTACTCCATTGTGTATGAAGAAACCACAATTATTTCTGCTGTTTACATTTCCCAAATGTTTCCATTTTGAGGTTATTGAGATAATGCTGTTCTCTCTGTGGCTTGCCTTTTCATTCTCTTAAAGATGTGTTTTGAAGTTCTTAATGTCGTATTTATCCAGTTTTTCTTTCTTTTTTAAAGAAAGTTATTTAAAATTATGGTTTGGTGCTTTTTGTGTCCTATTTGAGAAGTCTCTTCCTATTCTGAGGACATACAGTTATTCTCTGGTGTTGTAGATTATAAGCCTTTTGTGTTGCCTGTCTCATTTGGAACTACAGTACCTGGAACTGATTTTTGTTTGGTTATGAAGTATGAGACATTTTATTATTTTCTTTCCATATGGATATCTAGCCCATACCATATGGCTATCCAACCTGCACCATTTATTGTTAAGGTTATCTTTTGCCTTCTCTTTTCCCATGATACCTTTGTTGTTAATATCTCTATATTGGTGAGTCTGTTTCTGGGCTCTCTTTTTTTTGTGCGTGATAGAGTCAGACAGAGGGACAGACAGACAGGAAGGGAGAGAGATGAGAAGCATCAATTCTTTGTTGCGGCACCTTAGTTGTTCATTGATTGTTTTCTCATATGTGCCTTGGGGGGGGGTCTACAGCAGACAGAGTGACCCCTTGCTTGAGCCAGTGACCTTGAGCTCAAGCTGGTGACCTCGTGGTCTTGAACCTGGGTCTTCTGAATCTCAGTCCAATGCTCTATCCATTGCGCCACTGCCTGGTCAGGCTGTTTCTGGACTCTTAATCCATTGGTTACTTGTCTGTTCTGGTACCAAGTCCACAATGTCTTAATGACTGCACTTTATTTTTAAAAATATTTATTTATTTGAGAGGAGGGGAGATAGAGAGATAGACTCCTGCATGCACCCTGACTGGGATCCACCAGGCAACACATCTGGGGCCGATGCTCAAATCAACTGAGCTAACCTCAGTGCCAGGAGCCGGTGCTTGAACCAGTGGAGCCACTGGCTGCGAGAGGGGAAGAGGGAGGGGAAGAGAAGCAGATGGTCACTTCTCCTGTGTGCCTTGACCTGGGATTGAATGACTGTACTTTAAAATAAGGTTTTATATCTACTAGGGCAAGTTCTTGGTTGTCTTCAGTAATGTTTTAACTATTCCTTGACCCTTTTCTTTTTATACTGTATACATTTGCCACACTTAAATATTTTATTTATTGATTTTAGGGAGAGGAGAGGAAGAGGGAGAGAGAGAGGGAAAAAGGTGGGGGTGGGAGTGGGGAGGAGAGGGAAGTATCAACTCAGTAGTAGTTGCCTCTCCTTTGTGCCCTGGCTGGGCAAGCCTGGAGTTTCTAACTGGCAACCTCAGCATTCCAGTTCAACACTCTTATCTGTTGACCACCAGTCAGGCTATATTTGCAACATTTAACCAAAAACAGCCACCTGGTGAAATTTCGACTGGGATTACATTGTCTGTAGTTCAATTGGGAGAAAACGACATATTTCTAATATTAAGTCTTCCAGTCCAGAAACATGGCATTTGCTATTATTTAAGTTCTTCCTAATTACTTTCAGTGTTTTATAGTGTTTAGATTTATTCATAGATATATACTTTTTTAAATGGCATCTTTAAATTTTTTTTTGTCATTTTATTGTGGTTATGGAAATGCAATTAATATTTTCAAATTGATTTTGTATTCAGAAGTCTTGCTAAGCTTGTGTACTACTGATTCTAATAATTTATCTGTAATTTTGGAATTTTCTGAGTATATTTTGTGAATTGTGAGTTTTATTTCTTTTCTTCCAAACCTTGTATCTTTTTTTTTTTTTTCTTTACTGCACTGGCTATGACTCTAGCAACTGTTCCGGAGAAGTGGTATTGGTTTGGCCAGTGAGCTGCGTCAGTTAGAACATCATCCCAAAACAAGGTTGCAGGTTTGATCCCGTCAAGGAAAGTATATGGCAAGCAACCAGTGAATGCACAACTAAGTGGAACAAATGAATGCTTCTCTCTCTGTTTCTCTGTCTTCCCCGTCATCTCTCTCTCTAAAATCAATCAGTTAAGAAAAAAAAAGGAGTTGTATTAGCTGGTATCTTTTGTCTAACTCCTGATCTCGGAAAATATATTTCACCATTCATGTAATATTTGTTGGTTTTTTTGTACTTTATCAGATTAAGGAAGAGTTTCTTTATTCTAACTTCAGAAAAAATTCTTGTCATGAAGGAATGTTGAATTACTCGGAAGCACTTTTTCAACTATTAAGATGATCATTTGGTTTTTCTTTTTAGATAGTGTGAAATACAGTCATTGAATTTTTAAATATACAAATGACTTCACATTCTTGAAATAAACCAAACTTAGCTCCTTTATTTCCTGGATTTGGTTTGTTAAAATTCCATTCAAGATTTCTTGCTCTATGCTTAAAAGTGAATTTGACCAAAGAAGTTGAGGTACCTGACCTGTGGTGACAGTGGATAGAGCATTGACCTAGAATGCTGAGTTTGCTGGTTTGAAACTCTGGGCTTGCCAGGTCAATGTCCATAGTAGAACCAACCATGTGTTGATGCTTCCCACTCCTCCCTGTTCCCAACTCCCACCTCTTTTTCTCTCTCCCCTCTCTGAAATCAATAAATAAAAATCTTTTAAAAAATAAAAAAAACCTGACTGCCTGTCCTGTGGTGGTGCAGTGGATCAGCGTTGACCTGGAAATGCTGAGGTCGCCAGTTCGAAACCCTGGGCTGCCTGGTCAAGGCACATATGGGAGTTGATGCTTCCTGCTCCTCCCCCCTTCTCTCTCTATCTCTCTCTCTCTCTTCTCTAAAATGAATAAATAAAACTTTAAAAAATTGTGAATTTATAAAAAAACCCAGCACCTGACCGATGGTGGAACAGTGGATAGAGCATCAGACCTGGGACAGTGAGGTCCCAGGTTCAAAACCCTGAGGTTACCGGTTTGAGCATGGGCTCATCTGGCCTGAGCCACATGCTCACCAGCTCAAAAGGTCTCTGGCTAGAGCCCAGCGGTCATTGGTTTGAAGCCCAAGATAACTGGTTTGACCAGGGGATCACTGGCTTGGGTTCAGAAGAAAGCAATGAACAAGTAAAAGCGAAGCAACTACGAATTGATGCTTCTTATCTCTTTCCCTTACTGTTTCTTTTGCTCTCTGTTTCTGTCTTTCTGTTGCATGCACACACGTTAAAAAAGTTGTGAGGAGGGGACATTGCCTCTTTTCATGTTTTCTGTAATATTTTAATTTTTTTAAAGTATAGTTGATACACAATGTTATTTGGATTTCAGGTGTACAACATAGTTTCTTAACATTTATACTCCTTACAAATTAATCACTGTGAAAATTAAGTAATTATGTGTCAATTCTCTAGAATATTTTATGTAAGATTGGCATTATTTTTTCCTTAACTGTTCAGGAAAAATTTACCAGCAAAGTTATCTGAAATTTTCACTTTGGTAAGATTTCTAATCATTACACGAGCTGCCAAAGTGAGCACAGGTTTCTAATTATTTATTAAAAAGGATTATGCCTGTCTTTACTTTAGTTGTTTATTGATTGCCTCTCAAACGTCCCTTGACGGCAAGGGGATTTGGGGGAGGTTCAAGCCAAGTCAGTGACCCCTTGACAAGCCTTGGGCTCAAGCCCATGAGCCTGCACTCTAGCTCCCAACCTCGGGTTTCGATCTGGGCCCTCGGTGTCCCCTGCAGGCAGACATTGACACCCCCCCCCCCCCCCCGCAGATGCTCAGTGCACTGCTCTACCACAGGTTCGTCCCCACCCTCTATTTTTAATTTTTGCAGAAACACCATATGTTTTCCATAGTGACTATACTAATTTTTTTTATTAATATAATGACTACTAAATTACAGCAACAACGTATGAGGGTTCCCTTTTCTCCACATCCTTCCCAGTTCTTATTACTTGTTGATTTATTGCTGATAGCCATTCTGACAGGAGTGAGGTGATATCCCATTGTGGTTTTAATTTGCATTTCTCTTAATAGTGATGTTGAGCATCTTTTCATATGTGTGTTGTCCTTCTGTATGTTTTTGGAGGAATTTCTTACTCTTTTTTTTAAAAAGGTTTTAATTATTGATTTTAGAGAGAGAAAGAGTGTGAGGAGTGAGAAGCATCAACTCGTAGTAGTTACTTCTCGTTATGTCCCTTGACTGAGCAAGCCCAGGGACTGGTGACCTCAGCATTTGAGGTCAATGCTTTATTGACCACTGTGCCACCACAGGTTCAGGCGAGAATTTTTTTTTTTTTACACAGGGACAGAGAGAGTCAGAGAGAGGGATAGATAGGGACAGACAGGCAGGAACGGAGAGAGATGAGAAGCATCAATCATTATTTTTTCATTGCTGTCGCAACACCTTAGTTGTTCATTGATTGCTTTCTCACATGTGCCTTGACCGTGGGCCTTCAGCGGATGGAGCACCCCCTTGCTGGAGCCAGCGACCTTGGGTCCAAGCTGATGAGCTTTTGCTGAAGCCAGATGGGCCTGCGCTCAAGCTGGCGAGCTCCGGGTCTCGAACCTCCGTCTTCCGCATCCCAGTCCGACGCTCTATCCACTGCGCCACCGCCTGGTCAGGCTCAGGCGAGAAATTTTTATTCAGACCCTCTGCTCATTTATTAATCAGATTGGTTGTGTGTGTGTATGTGTTGCCTGAGTTCCTTACATATTTTTTGGATATTAACCTCTTCTCAAATGTATCAGTGTGAATATATTCTCCTGTTCAGTAGGTTGTCTTTTTGTTTTGTTGATAGTTTTCTTCACTGTGCAAAACCAGTTTAGTTTGATGTAGTCCTGTTGGTCTACTTTTTCTTTTGTTGCCCTTGCCTGAGGAGATATATCAAAAAAGTTATTGCTAAGAGCTATGTCAAAGAGTTTATTTCTTACGGTTTCTTCTAGGAGTTTTATGGTTTTGGTTCTTATATCTGAGTCATAAATCTATTTTGAGTTGTATATGGTAAAGAAAGTGGTCCAATTTCATTTTATTTGCATGTACCTGTCCAGTTTTCCTGTTGAAGAGACTTTATTCTATTGTATACCCTTACCTCATTTGTGGTTGATTAATTTGACCATATAAGTGAGGATTTATTTCTGGGCTCTCTAGTGTATTCCTGTCTTCTTGCATTGACCCCTTTATTATTGTGTAATGTCCTCTGTTCTTTTTACATATTTTTGTTTAAAGTTTATTTTTTCCGATGTGAGTATTGATACCCCTTCTTTTCTCCCTCCCTTCCCTTCCCCTCGTTGAGGCACCTTAGTTGTTCATTGACTGCTTCTCATATGTGCCTTGACCTGGGGAGAGGGGGAGGGACTATAGCAGAGCGAGTGACCCCTTGCTTAAGCCAGCGACCTTGGCCTCCAAGCAAGTGATCTTTGAGCTCAAGCCTGCGACCATGGGGTTTCGAACCTGGGTCCTCCGCTTCCAAGTTTGATGCTCTATCCACTGTGCCACTGCCTGCTCAGGCATAGTCCATTAATGTTTAATATGATTTCTAAGGTACTTGGGTATTTTGTTTTATTTTAGTGAGAGAGAGATAGAGAGAGGGACAGGTAGGGACAGTTAGGAAAGGAGAGAGATGAGAAGCATCAATTCACAGTTGTCACAATTAGTTTGTTCATTGTTTTCTCATATGTGCCTTGACTGGGGGGCTCCAGTCAAGCCAGTGACCTTGGGGTTTCGAACCTGGGCCCACAGTATCCCAGGCTGACACTCTTATCTATTTTGCCACTGCCTGGTCAAGCGGTACTTGGTTTCTATCTCTATTTACAACTTTTTATTCTACCAGTTCTGTTTTTCTTTAATTGAGATATAATTGATAAAGAACATTATATTACTTTTAGGTGTACAACATAAATCCAACATTCGTTTATATTGTGAAATAATCACCCCCAATAGGTCTAGTTAATATCCATCACCAGCTGTAATTTTTTATGAGAACTTTTAAGATTTACTCTCAGCAAATTTTAAATATACAAGGCAGTATTGTTAACTGTAGTCACCAGGTTGTACATTACATCCCAGGGCTTATTTTTAACTAAAAGTTTGTACCTTTTGATCCCCTGCCTTATTCTCCCCATTCCCTTCCTTCACTTGCCGCAATAACCTAGCTGTTCTTTTTGTCTATAGGTTTGTTGTTTTTAGAATTCCACATATAAGAGATTATACAGTATTTATCTTTCTATGTCTGACTTATTTCACTGAGCGCAATGTGTTCGTGTCTATCCATGTTGTGACAAATGGCTGGATTTCCTCTTTCATGGCTAAGTAATATTCCATTATTTATACATATATTCACATACACTGTTTTTCTTTATCCATTCCATCCAACTATTGGATTGACATTTAGCTTGCTCTGTTTATTTCCTTACTTAACTCCTTTGGGATTAGTTATTTTACTTTTATTACTTTGTAATATATATATTTTATTCCTTTAGTGGTTAGTTTAGACATTGTAATCATTCACTTATCAATGTTTTATATTAATTGGTATTTTTACCCTCTCCCTGGACCTAGTTATCAGTATAGTAACACATTGAAAAAGCTTGTAGCCTAGGAGCAATAGGCCATAGGTGTGTTGTAGGCTAGACCATCTAGAATTGTGTAAGGGCACTTTATGATATTCCCACGAGGGTGAGATTGCTTAACACGGATTTCACAATTCATCCCTGTCATTAAGTGGCACAGGAGTGGATTAAATAAACCTCGGGTAATTCAAATTTTCAGTGAGATGGAGGGCCTCTGATTTAGATGTACATATTCTGTTTGTTATTTTTCATGTCCCTTGTATTCATGACTCAGTTTCTGGAATAACTTTTGTCTTCCAAAACACACTTCAGAATTTTTTTAGGGGTGGGTTGTGTGATGATATATTCTTTCACCAAATCTGTATCTGTTTCATTGCCTTCCTTGCAAGATAGGTTCATTGGAAATATAATTTCTTTAATTATTTTAAAGTTTTTTCTTTATTGATCATATTTGTTGTATCAATATCCTGATGTTGAATACTAATACCTTTACTTAGCCGTCACCATAATTGTTGCTCCTTTAAAGGTAATATGTTCTTTATTTCTGGCTACTTTTTAAGCTTTTTTCTTTGAATCTGGCTTTCAGCAATTTTACTGTTCTTTTATTTTCTTTTTTTAAAAATAGTATTTTAAAGTTTATTTTTATTTTAGAGAGAGGAATACTGACAATTTTTTTAAAGAGGAGGAGAGACAGACTCTCACATGCACCGCGACTGGGATCCACCTGGCATGCCCCCTATGGGGCAGTGATGCTCTGCCCATCTGGGGATGTTGCTTGGCAACCGAGCCATCTTTAGTGCCTGAGGCAAGGCTCCATGGAGCCATCCTTAGCACCTGGGGTTAAACATGCTTGAATCAGTCAAGCCCTGGCTGCAGGAGAAGAGAGAGAGAGAAGGTGGAAGAAGAGGGGTAGAGAATCATATGGTTGCTTCTCCTGTGTGTCCTGACTGGGAATTGAACCCGGAATGTCCATATTCCAGGGCTGACACTCTATCACTAAGCCAACCGATCAGGGCCACTGACCTGTTTTTGTATGTGCCCTGACTGGAAATTGAACCAGCAATCTCTGCTTTGGGATAATGCTCTTAACCAACTTAGTCATCTGGAAGGGCTCCTTTTTTGTTTTTAATTTATTGACTTTAGAGAGGGGGAAGGAGAGACAGAAAGAAACATTGGTCTGTTTCTGTGTGTGCCCTGACTGAGGATCAAACCCGCAACCTTCGTGTTTCAGGATGACACTCTAACCAACTGAGCTACCTAGCCAGGGCATTGTTTTCCTAGTTGTCTTCATTTAGGAGATTTGATCTAAATTACCTAGTTGGCCACAATTGGAAGTTAGTTTCCTTGAAATTAGATAGTTACTGAAAGTTTATAGAGAGAATCTGTGTATTTAAGTAATTAGGGAAGAATAGACAAATAGGAATAGAGTGGCAGATTCTGCTGATGGTTGGATTAATAATTATAATAGTTATATTTATGGTAAAATTGCTATGTATGGTGTGTGTTCATGGAAGACTTAGAGCCTGACCAGGCGGTGGCGCAGTGGATAGAGCGTCAGACTGGGGTGTGGAGGAAGACTTAGAACAATCTTCTGAGACAGAACCTGTGGTTTTCCCTGTTTTATAAATGCTGGAACTGGGGCGTGTACAGGTAAATTAACTTGACCACGGTCACAAATCAATAGAAGAGATGAACTGGTTTGTGGGTTTGAGCAGAGGGCTTGGGTTGGCTGCCTGGGGAAGAGATATCCCAGGGTGGCACGTGAGCACCAAAGGTCTATGGATGAGGTTACCAAACAGTCAACTTTTAGAAAAGCAAAAATTTGCATTAAATATTTTTTTTTAAGACTTGATTCATTTTTTAGAGGACAAAGAGAGAGAAGGGGGAAGGAGCAGGAAGTATCAACTCCCATATGTGCCTTGACCAGGCAAGCCCAGGGTTTCAAACCAGCGCTGTAAGCATTCCAGGCTGACGCTTTATCCACTGCGCCACCACAGGTCAGGCTGCATTAGATAATTCTTTATAATCAGAAGGAAAAAAAAGAAAACTCTTCTGAGGTTGTTTCTCAATCTTTTTTCAATACCAACTCATTATTCATAAAACTTAAATTGACAGAAATTATACATTGTGACTTGAATATGTATTATCTGTCTCAGGAACCTACTTGCTACCACTTACACTCTGTCATTGAAAATGATTGTGAGAGTCTAAATTGACTTTACAAATTATTGTGACTCTTAGTATGTATCATGTGTTAAAAAAAAATATATGGTTATTGTAAAAAAAAATTAAAAATAAAAGTAAAGCCAAAACAAAAACCAAAAAGAGAGAAATGAACTATAATTCGTCATCCAGATAAATTGCTTTTTTAATTATTTCAGTCTTGTTTTCTGTACATCTTTTTTTTTTTTTTTTTTTAACAGGGACAGAGAGAGAGTCAGAGAGAGGGATAGATAGGGGCAGACAGTCAGGAAGGGAGAGAGGTGAGAAGCATCAATCATTAGTTTTTCATTGCCATCGCAACACCTTAGTTGTTCATTGATTGCTTTCTCACATGTGCCTTGACCACGGGCCTTCAGCAGACCAAGCACCTCCTTGCTGGAGCCAGCGACCTTGGGTCCAAGCTGACGAGCTCTTGCTCAAGCCAGATGGGCCCACGCTGGGTCTCGAACCTGGGTCTTCCGCATCCCAGTCCGACGCTCTATCCGCTGCGCCACCAGCTGGTCAGGCTCCTTTTTTTTTTTTTTATTCATTTTAGAGAGGAGACACAGTGAGAGAGAGAGAGAGAAAGAGGGGAGGAGCTGGAAGCATCAACTCCCATATGTGCCTTGACCAGGCCAGTGCAGGGTTTTGAACTGGCGACCTCAGTGTTCCCAGGTCGACGCTTTATCCACTGCGCCACCACAGGTCAGGCTCTTTTTTTTTTTTAAGTACAGATTTTTCTTTACATGTTTATAACCTATCCTACCCCCACCCCCACTTGACGTATTGAATAACTTTCCAAGCCATTAAATATTTTACAACCTTGCTTGAATTTGGAATACTTAGGCTGATGCACAGACATTTTGAGTTATTTCATCAAGAGTGCTGCCTACCACCCTGACCAGGCAGTGGCTCAGTGGATAGAGCATTGGAGCTGGATGTGGAGCACCCAGGTTCGAGACCCCGAGGTCGCCAGCTTGAGTGGGGGCTCATCTGGTTTGAGCAAGGTTCACCAGCTTGAGCTGAAGGTCGTTGGTTCTAGCAGGGAGTCACTCAGTCTGTTATAGCCCCCCCAGTCAAGGCACATATGAGAAATCAATCAATGAGCAACCAAGGAAATGAAAAGAATTGATGTTTTTCATCACTCTCCCTTCCTGTCTGTCCCTATCTGTCCCTCTCTCTGACTTTTGTCTCTGCCACAAAAAAAAAAAAGCCTGGGGAATGTGCCTACCAGCCAGTGGTTGGGTATTTGCCAGCACTATTGGAGCTTATTTGAATATTTGATTGCATTTTGCCTTTATTTTAGAAGAATGAGTGAAAAAGTGGGAAGAAAAATGCGTATTTTATTGGTGTGAAACGTGGTTTGTTGGAGTTGGTGCTTATTTGGTCATTTAGGGTCAAGTCTTCGAACTTAAGTGAATATGCAGTTGGCGCAATTATGTTGGAAATGTTAAGGAATGTTTATGAAATGGTAGGATTAAGCTTCTGAAGGTATTTTCCCATAAAACATTAGGTATAACTGAGTTTTGTACAAATTATTAGCTTTTTGAGTAGCAGAACACCCAAATAACAGGCCTGCCTTTAAAATTGCTAATCTTTTCAGGAATATATTACATATAAAAGCAAAGGTGCCTGACCAGGCGGTGGTGCAGTGGATAGAGCGTCAACCTGGGATGCTGAATTCCCAGGTTCAAAACACCAAAGTCTCTGGCTTGAGTGCAGGCTTGCCATCTTGATTGTGGGGTCACTGGCTTGAGCTAGGGATCATTGACATAATCCCACGGTCTCTGGCTTGAGCCCTCTGGTCAAGGCACATATGGGAACCAAGCAGTGAACAACTAAGGTGACCTAGCTACCAGTTAGGTTTCTCATCTGTCTTTCTCACCCCCCCTTTTTCTCTCATGCATGCACTAAGAAATAAATAAAAGCAAAGGTTTTCCTATTCTATAATATTTAATTCATTCCTTTATCATTTGATAATTACATTTCTAATTTTTCTCTAAGCAGTTTGCATTGGCTATATCATTTTTTATCCTTTTAACTGAATCTCACATTGACATTTTAGAAGAGTCCTTGGATATAACTTTTCAGCCTGATCAGGCAGTGGCACAGTGGATAGAGTGTTGTTGACCTGGGATGTTGAGGACTCAGGTTCAAAAACCCAAGGTCACCAGTTTGAACGAGGGCTCACTAGCTCTAGTGCAAGGTTGCTGGCTTAAGTGTGGGATCATAGACACTCCATGGTCGCTGACTTGAGCCCAGAGGTCACTGGTTTGAGGCCCAAGGGTTTGCTGGCTCAGCAGGAGTCCCCTGGTCAAGGCACATATGAGAAAGCAATCAATGAACAACTAAAGTGCTGCAACTACAAGCTGATGCTACCTACCTCCTTTCCTGTCTGTCCCCCCCCCCCCCCCCCAGCGTGCATGCTCTCTAAAAAAAAGTCCTTGGATATAACTTTTCAAAAATTGTAGACTTTCTGAGGTAATTAGGTCACATTTTATTTTTAATTATTGATTTTAGAGAGGAAGGAGAGAGATAGATATCAATTTGTTCCACTCATTTCATGCATTCATTAGTTGATTCTTATATTTGCCTTGATCCAGTATTGAACCCACAACCTCGGTGTACCCAGATGATGCTCAACCAACTGAGCTAGTGGCCAAGATTATCACACATTTATTAAATTGCTATATGCAGGACACTGTCACAGAACAAATAACACTAGTTGAAGCAACATACAGTTCCTAAGATGATAAATGAAGCAAACCTTTTATGTTGGAAAAATGATAGTAGTTCTTCAGTCTTTTATAATAGATTATTTTCATTTGGCTTATCTTTTTAAAACCTATTTTTATACAGTTTACTTCTAGACGTTTTACATTGTAAGCCACAAGACACAAAAATTTCCCTAGATTGTACAGTTTAGAATCCATAGGTTTTGTGTGTAGTTGTATGTGTGTGTTGAAATATACATAACATAAAATTGACTGTTTTAATCATGTTTAAGTGTACAATTTAGTGCTATTAAGTATTCATAATGTCAGGCAACCATCAATACTGTTCATTTCCAAAAATGAAAAAAAGTTTTTTAATGTTTATTGTATTGGTTTTAGAGAGAGAGAGAGAGACAGGAACATCAGTTCCTGTATGTGCCCTGACCAGGGATCAAACCAACAAGCTTCACACTTCGGCATAATGCTCTAACCAACTGAGCTATCTGGCCAGGGCCAAAATATTTCTGGAACAGAAAAACAGGAACTTTATACCCATTAAACTGTAACTCCTGTTCCCTTCCCCCAAACCCCTGGAAACCTCTCAATGAGTTTATTCCAGGTACCTCATATAAGTGAAATCATGCAATATTTGCTCTTGTATGTTCGTTTTATTTCATTTATAATGCTTTCAGGGGTCATATATCACAATGTCGTTTCTTTTTCAAGCTGAATAATCCATTGTGTGTATATATACAACATTTTTTTCATTTGTTAATAGACATTTGGGGTGTGCCACCTTCTGGCTGCGTGAATAATCTGTGAACATTGTTGTATAAGCTGTATATCTATTTGAGTTTCTTTGTTCTCAGGTACGGACTGAAAAGTGGAATGGTTGGATATGGTAATTCTATGTTTCTTCTTCTTTTTGTTTGTAATTTTATGTTTAACTTTTTGACAACTGCCAGACTTTTCCATAGTGGCTGCACCCTTTTACATTCCCACCATACCAAGCTGCAGGTGTTTTAGTTTCTCCACATCACACGGACACTTGTTTTTTTTTTAATAATAGCCATCCTAACATGGGTGTGAAGTGGTGTCTTACTGTGGTGTTGATTTTGCATTTACCTGATGAGCAGAGATGTTAAACATTTTTCATGTTGGCCATTCATGTATCTTCTTTGGAGAAATGTCCATTTGGGTCTTTTAGAGTTGAATTTTTGTGCTGGTTGTTGTTGAGTTGTAGGAGTTCTTTATATATTCCGGATATCAATCCCTTATTAGATATGTGATTTACAAATACTTAAACTCATTCTATAGGTTGTCTTCATTCCCTTGATAGTGTCCTTTGATGCACAAAGGTGTTTTTTTTAAATTGATAGAGAAAGAAAGAAACAAACAAACATAGGTTGTTGTTTCACTTATTTATGCATTCATTGGTTGATTTTTGTATGTGCCCTAACCAGTGATCATGCCCACAATGTAGACATAGCGGGATGACACTCTAACCAATTGAGCTACCTAACCAGGGATACACTGAGATTTTTAATTTTTTTTTTTTAAGTCTTAATTATTGAGGCTTTATTTGGTACAGAGCATTACTCGGTCGGGACTCACTGGCATGGGTGATGGACACCATGAATCTCTCTCGCCGAGATTTTTAATTTTAATGAGGTCCAAGTCAGCCATTTTTTCTTTTTGTTGACTGTGCTTTTGGTATCATATCTAAGATAGGCCAAATCATATGTGAAGATTTTAATTGTTTTTCTAAGAGTTTTGTCTTTATAGGTCTTACGTTGAGATCTTTGGTTCACTTGGAGTTAATTTTTGTGTATGGTTTAAGGTAAGGGACATTCTTTGCAGGTGATTATCCAGTTTTCTCAATAATATTTGTGTTGAAATACTTCCCTTTCCCCATTGAAGAATGGTCACGGCACCCTTATCAAAAATTATTTTGACTATACTATATGCAAGTTTATTTCTGAGCGCTCTATATGTATTTTTTTAATGATAATAACACTGTTTTGATTATTGTACTTTTGTAGTGAGTTTTGGAATCAGGAAGTTTGAATCTTTCAACTTTGTTCTTTTTCAAGATTGTGAGATTCCATGTGAACTTTAGGATGGGTTTTTAAATTGCTACAAAAAATGTTGGGATTAATATGGGTTTGCACTGAATTAGATTACTCTGAATAATGTCATTGTAACAGTATTAAGTCTTCTAATTCTTAAATGCCTTTGGTTTTTAAAGTAAATTACTCTTATCAGATTTCTTAGATTTGACAGGATATGATTAGTTTTAGTTTATACTATGACACCTGGGTGTTAGATGAATTTTATGCGTTTTAAATTAACTGCCAACCCTCCTAACTGTAATGCCTCGTGCGTAACCTAAAACTGATTGAAAATGTGCGGGCTGAAGACCAAATGGAACCGGAACTTGAGTTTTATTTGGCTCTCACTGTGGTATTTATGGGCTTCATAGTATTTGAAATTCAAGTTAAACATCACCATTTTCAAATAACATAAATTAAGTTAAAAATGCTTTTCCATTTTTTGAAGAAATGGGAAGATGTGGCAGCAGTGCTGAAGTAGCAGCAGGCTCCCTCCAGTTGTCAGAGATGCTGTACTTTCTTTCAGGGAGGTGGAGTATGGGTTGCCTTTCTTTTAAAATTGAGAGATGGTGAGGCAGACAGACAGATGCCCACATACCCCCAAGCAGGATCCAGCCGGCAAGCCCCCCATGGCTATGCTCTGCCCATCTGGGGCTGCTGCTCCATTGCTTTGCAACCAAGTTATTTAGTGCTTGAGGCAAGGCCATGGAGCCATTCTCAGCGCCCAGGGCCAACTTGCTCCAACCATTTGAGTCCTGGCTGCAGTAGGAGAAGAGAGAGAAGGAGAAGGGGGAAGAAGGAGAAGCAGATGGATACTTCTGTGTGCCCTGACCAGGAATCAAACCTGGGACTTACACATGCTGGGCAGACGTTCTACTGCTGAGCCAGATGGCCAGGATTGCTGTTTTTGTTTTAAGCCCTGGTTTGCTCCTGTTAAACAGTTTCTACTCTTGTTGAAAAGAGGGGAAAGATATGAGGATGAAGGAGAATCATTCTAATACAACCAACATGGTTCACCTAGATTTGGCTTGGGTACATGCTAAGTTACCAGATAGTATTACATACCTAAATAGCTACTTGACCTGCCAGTTTCTGAAGGGTTCAAGGTGAACTAGTTCTGATGACATTGAGATGTTTGTAGACTAAGTATGTGTGCTATACATGTTCTTATGTTCTTATTTTTTCTAGACAGTGTGTGCTAATGTGATGCTGAAAATTACTGCAGTGCTTAAATACGTACTGAAGAGCCTTTCTTTTCATGGTTAAGGGACTATTGACAGAAATAATTTCTCCTTACATTGTTTGTGTTGATATGTCATTTAGAGGCTGAACTAACTAATTACTAAGGACATATAAATAGTTTTAGTAGTTTTTAAATAAAAAGTACACACGCATATGGATATATACACCTATACATTGTGAATTATAGTGATACATTAAAATAATTCATTTGGAAATATTTCTTTTTTTATTTATTAACTGATTTTAGAGAGACGGAGAGGAAGGGGGGGAGAGAGAGAGAGAAACATTCATTTGTTCCACTTAGTGGTACCTTCATTGGTTGCTTCTCATGTGTGTCCTGACCAGGGATTAAACCCATAACCTGGTGTTTTGTAACAATTCTCTGACTAAGCTAATTGGCCAGGGTTCATCTGGAAGTTTTTTAACTACAAAAGATATAAAATGAATTTAACAAGGTGGTTGTCATTTTTATATCCAAAATGTAATGGTTTGGAATTTGCTGATGGTTGCCATGCTCTTATCTGCTTTTTATTGATTTGCTTTTATGGAGTGTCTCAATTCAGATAAAAATGACATGTTATTATACTGAGTAATTGGTTAAAACTTGGCTGTAAATCATCAAAGGAAAAAAGTTTTAGCACAAAGTAAAAGATGGTTTGGTTACTCCAGGTCAAAGAAATGACTAGATGAATTTAAAGAAAATCAGTGTTTGAGGAAGGCTACAAGCACTGGTGCAGAAATATCACAGAGTTTTCTTGCAAATTTAGTTGAAATTGGGAGAGAGATCACTGGACATGCATCTTTGGAAAAATGTCTGGCTCCCTCCTTGACATGGTGAGGCATTCAGATACCACATGAACTGGCAATGAGAATATTTCAAGCATGTAAACTTGAAGGAAATAACAAGGTTCTTAGAGCAAGAAAGGATACTCATGCCTGCTCCAGGAAAGTTTTCAAGAAGTCATTTTCTTTTTTGTGCTTCAGTAGATTTTAAGAACATTCAGCCACCCTCGTCCATGAAACGTTCCAAAATAACTTTTATGCTCTAGATCAGTGGTAGTCAACCTGGTCCCTACTGCCCACTAGTGGGCATTCCAGCTTTCATGGTGGGCGGTAGCGGAGCAACCAAAATACAAATAAAGAGATAGATTTAACTATAGTAAGTTGTTTTATAAAGATTTATTCTGCCAAACTTAGCGAAAATCTGACATAAAGTACTTGGTAAGTATTCATTATTATATGCTTTAACTTGCTGTGACTCTGCTCTATAAATTTTATAAAGTTACTTCCCTACTTTATAAATCACCATTACTGTGGAAACTGTGGGCGGTTAGAAAATTTTACTACTAACAGAGATATAAAACTGGGCGGTAGGTGTAGAAAGGTTGACCACCCCTGATCTAGATACTTAAGTTGATAACATTTTTGTCTATTCTTTTTCTCTTTATTTTCATATTTGTTCAGGAATAGACTTCAAATTTGTAATACTACGCCTGTAGAAAATAGAGTACCATCAGTGTCCCTTTCTTTGTGATTACTTTTGACTGCCATTTAGGAAATGATCAGACAGTAATTGGGGGTTTCTGTACAGTATGACAGAGGTTTTGAACCCTTCCCTTTCATTAAAAATATTTTTTAAAATTTATTTATTAATTTTTTTTAGACTAGAAGGTGAAGGGGTTGGAGAGACTGATTTATTATCTCATTCATCCATGCATTCACCAGTTGATTCCCTCATGTGCTCTGACTGGAGATTGACTCTCAATCTTGGTATATTGAGACTGCTCCAAACCAACTGAGCTTTCCAGCCAGGTCTGAGACTCATCCCCCCACACTTTTTTTTTTTTTAGGTGAGAGGAGGGAAAATGGTGAGGCAGACACCTGCATGAGCCCCAACTGGGATCCACTTTATAAACCCTGTCTGGGGCCAATGTTTGAATCAATTGAGCTATTTTTAGCACCCGAGAGCCTGTGCTCTTGGACTAACTGACCTATCCTCAGTGCCTGGAGTCACACTCAAACCAATTGAGCCAATGGCTGTGGGAGAGGGAGGAGGGAGAAGCAGATGGTCACTTCTCATGTGTGCTCTAACTGGGGATCAAACCTGGCACATCCATATGCTGGGCTGATGCTCTATCCACTAAGCCACCAGCTAGGGCAGAGGTCCCCAAACTACGGCCCCCTGAGGCCATTTATCTGGCCCCCGCCGCACTTCCGAAAGGGAGACCTCTTTCATTGGTGGTCAGTGTACGGAGTACTGTTTGTGGCGGCCCTCCAGCGGTCTGAGGGCCAGTGAACTGACCCCTGTGTAAAAACTTTGGGGACCCCTGAGCTAGGGTTTTTCTAAAACGGGGTGGGAGAAAATGAGAAGCATAAACTCGTAGTTGTAGCACTTCCGTTGTTCATTGATTGCTTCTCTAGCCAAGCCAGTGACCTTTTGGCTCAAACCAGTGATCATGGGACCATGTCAGTGATCCCACGCTCAAGCCAAATGAGCTCATTCTTGAGCCAGGTGACTGAGGTTTTGAACCTAGGACCGTAGCATCCCAGGTTGATGTTCTATCTACTGTGCCACCACTGGCCAGGTGGAGACATGCTGTCTCCCTCACTATGCCAAGCCTCCACGCAGTTGAGGACTTTGAGGACTTGAGACCCATTTATTTTGTTATCTCTGGAGGCTACTCTTGTAAGGCTCTTACAAATGTTTATTGACTTAAAAGTAACTGAATGGTTTCTCTGTGATGTGAAGTCTGTTTGGTTGTTGTTATTTGTCTTTGGAAGAACTTTGGATTTTGTTCTGTAGTTGTCAGAAGCCTGGGATGTTTGTTTCAATCAGACATAAGCATATAAGTGAATCTAAAGAGTTAGGAGATGGAGGAGAGTGTCCCCTGTGTGTCATGTCTGTTGTTGTTGTTACCACACTCCCCCCTCCTCCCGTCCCTGGTCCAGCAATTGGATAAAATTTGAACTTTGGCTCATACAACCCATACTTAATAAGAAATGTCTCATGGTCCTTTTTCCTAATTCCTATTGTTCATTTTACTTGTAACCACTTGTCTCTTGAAGTAGCTTGGCCTCTTCAGACAAGCTTTGTGGCTCTTACCCATTTAACTCTTGGTAACTTGAGGATTTCTGAAGGAACCATGTGCGTGCCTCATTCTTGCAGTTTCCAGGAACTTGTGCTAGTCTTCATATTGGAAGACAGGAAAGTAAGTTTAGTACATGGAATCAGTCTACAAATAAAAGAAAAAAGTAGTTCAGGTCTTGTCTTTCTCAGCACAGTATTACTGTAACTGAACATTCAACACAGCACTGTCCAGTAGAAATAAATGTAAGGCATATGTGTGATGTAAATTTTTCTAGTTGATGTTATTTTTAAGTGTTTATTTTATTGATTTTAGAGATAGATAGTGGAACAGAAACATTAATATGTACCTGTATGTATCCGGACCAGGGATTGAACCAGCAACCTCTGTGCTTTGGGACAATGCTCTAACCAGACATTTTATTAAAAAAAAAAAAATCGAAACATAGATGAAATTAGCTCAGTTTAGCTGATGTATTATTTTAACATGAATAATCATATTATAAAGTCAGCATGTAATAAATGAATGAGATCTTTTGCATTTTTAAATTTATTTACTAAATCTTTGAAGTTCTGCATGTAGTTTACATTTATAGCCACATCTCAATTTGGAGGCTAATCTTCTCTGGAAATACTTGATTTATTATTTAGATTTTATAAACTTTAAAGTTGAACGAGTAGACTTACGTTCTGTCTGTACTCAGACTATTCCCTCAGCTCTCATGTGTTCCTCGGCTCATAGTAGCCTTGTTTCATTCTGTCCCTTCCATCACATTGGAGTGACTGGTGCTCTTATATAACCACTGAAATCTTTGGCTGACATTTCAGTTGTTACTGCTTTATCTCTCCTGGTTCTTCTCCCTCAACAAAGGACTTAGTTTCTTTATGCCCTGATACTGATATTTCTTATGGTTCTGTCCTTTGTTTTAACTGGACAGTCTCCCCAGATGATCTTACCTAATCTGTGGTCTTTCAGTCTGTTGTTGAATTGCAAATTCATAATTCCAGCCCAGACTACCCTCTGGAATTCATGACCTATATTTTTGCTTGTTAAATATCTCCACTATTGCCTTACCTATGGTGGTGCAGTGGATAAAGTGTTGACCTGGAGCATTGAGGTCCCTGGTTCAAAACCCTGGGCTTGCCTGGTCAAGGCACAAATGGGAGTTGATGCTTCCTGCTCCTCCTTCCCTTTGTTTCTTCCTCTCTCTAAAATCAATAAATAAAATTTTAAAGAAATCTCAACTGTCACTATTTGGATAACCTTTGAGTGTTTCACATACTGTGCATCCAGATCTGAAATCTGACCATCTGCCATCCCTTATCTCTTCCGTACCAATTCTTTTCAGGGTCTCTGTTGGTTTTTAATTCCACTACTTTCTTAGTTGTCAGAATTGGAAAGTTGGCATCATTTTGACCCTCTTTCATGTCCCCTGGCCAAATCCTAACAGCATTTTCATTCTGTCCTTTTCTCACTCATGCCATTAGTTCATCACCTTTCTCCTGAATGAATGCAGTGCTTGCAAATGGGCCTCCTTGTCTCATAATCATGCACCTTCCGCCTGCTAAAACATGCCTAGCAAGGACATACTCATACTGGAAGAGAGCCCAAGTACAGTTTCGGTGGAGAAGAGATTTTGAGGACCTGTGCCTTTCACCTCGCTCTAGCTGCTTCTTTTCTGTGCTAAGCCCTGTGCCTGCTTCTGTTTTAGCTCTTCTCAGATTACAGTGCTCTTAGTTTCTGCTTCCTCACCTCTCGCTCACCCTGTGTGCATTAATTATATTGTATTCTGGTTTCTCTGTCTGGGTCCTTTCCAAGACTGAGTGCCCTCAGTACGTAAATGAAGTCCTGTTGGTGTGCCTGGTGTGTTGCTCAGCCAGGGCTGCTGTAACAAGTACCACAAGCTGAGTGACTTAAGCATCAGAAATTCATTGTTTTCTGGTTCTGTTCTGGAGGCTAGGAGTAGAAGACTGAGGTGTTGGTAGGGCTGTGCTCCCTCTGAAGTTGCTAAAGAAGGATCTCTTTGAGGCCTCTCTTGGCTTTTGGTAGTTCCTTATTAGCTTTTGGTGGTTTCTTAACTACATCTTCATATTGGATTGGGGGCCAACCCTACTCTAATATGACCTCATCTTAACTACATCTGAAATCACCTATTGCCAAATAGGGCCACATTTGGAGGTTGTGGGGGTTAGGACTTCAACAAAAGAGTTTTGGGGGACACACAATTCAACCCATAATACCTAGTGATTAGCATGCTGACTGTTAGTAGTTGTAAAGTGATCAAATGAAATCTGAGTAAAGGGTCAGAAATTTATTCTCTTGACTCGCACTATGTTTAAATAATAAAAAATAAAAACTTTGATCTTGGCCCTGGCTGGTTGGCTCAGTGGTAGAGCATCAGCCCGGCCTTTGGAAGTCCCCAGTTTGATTCCAGGTCGGCGCACACAGGGGAAGCACCCATCTGCTTCTTCACCCTTCTCCCTCTCCTTTTTCTCCTGCAGCCTAGGCTCAGTTGGAGCAAAGTTGGCCCAGGTGCTGAAGATGACTCCATGGCCTCGGCGAATGGCTCCATCCGCAGCGCAGCAACACCCCTGATGGGCAGACCATTGCCTTCCGGTGGGCATGCTGGGTGGATCTCGGTCAGGCGCATGCGGGAGTCTGTCTGACTGCCTCCCTGCTTCTAACTTTGGAAAAATACAAAAACAAAACAGAACAAAAATACTTGTGATCTTGTTAATTTCCCATCTCTAGTTTTCAAATATATTCATAGGAGGTTTGAATTATTAGCCCTCAAAATGATGCAGATAGATGATTCTAGTAGTTTTCTGGCTCTGTCCTGATGAGGGAGTGCTGCTTAGTTTTCTACCGATTTACCCTAAGAATAAACCAATAAGCCTTGGCCTGTGGTGGTGCAGTGGATAGAGCGTGGACCTGGAACGCTGAGGTGGCCATTTCAAAACCCTGGCTTGCCCAATCAAGGCACGTAGACAAGCAGTCATTGAAGAACTAATCTGAAGCAACAGTGATTGATACTTCTTGCCCCCCCCCAACTTCTCTCTGTAAAATGAATAAATAAAATCTTTAAAAGATAAAGCAAATCAATAAGAACAAAGAACAGGATAGAAGGAGAGATGTGCATCAGATGTTGAAGATGGAAAGCAGATGGAGCTAACTAGCTGGAGCTAGGTAACCAGAAAAGGCTGACACCTAAAATGGGAAAGTCAACTAATAGCAAACTGAGATGAGGATGGAAAGTCGCCAGTGCTCGGAGTTGGGGAGGCAGATAGCAGGGAAGGGGTTGCAAATGAGGTACTAGCCTCTCAATACCCCTCCCCACTCTGTAACCCAGGAAAAGACTTAGAATTTACTCAGGACGGCAGGTCCAGCAGATGATGCATAGGGAGATGCATGTCTTCCTCACAGGTGGTCCCAACAGGGAGTTGTGGGATTCCTTTCCGGAGAGGTGAGAGAGAGTCACCTGTTTGACAGATCCTATCCATATGCAGAGAACTAACCAGTTTTTCACTGCCCTCTTAATATTGAACGAAATGGATAGCTTAGGATCATCAACCATTTCAGGAATGCCTTGAACATGGACAATACCAAAACATGAGCAAAAGAAGTTAATGCAAGGAACAGATACTCTCTTGATATTTACCTCAAAGAGGAGAGAGTATTACATCAGTGAAATAATTGTTTGCAATAAAATAAGGCTTTTGGAAAATAAAGAAGAGTCTTGGAGATACTAGAAACATGATACCATAAATTTAAAACTACCGAAATCTTTCAGGAAGAGGGAACAAAAGAAACTAGAAAGGAAAAAGAAAAGAAAGGTAGAGAGAGAATTGATACAGGAGGTCCAAGAACAGAGGAAGCCTATGATTGAGTATATCCAGGTTGATGAGACCCCACCGAGAGCTTAGATAGCATATGATAAAAGACCCAGACCAAGCCATGTTATAGTCAAATTTCAGAATGCCAGAATTTGGTGAGATCTTAGAATTTACCTCTGTATGGAGAAGACAGATCTGCACAAAGGAGTAGGAAAAAGGAATCAAACTGGAAAAAAAAAAAGACAGATCTGCACAAAGGAGTAGGAATTAGGAATCAAACTGGACTTAGATTTATCAGCAGCAGGGCTGGAAGCTATGAGGACAGTAGCTTCATGACTTAAATTCAGAGGGAAAATTCTGTCCAGCTTACAATTTAGTGTTTGTCCAAATTACCGTTAAAGTCTGTGCATAAAATAAAAACCTTTTTGAGACCTGTCACATTTGAAACCATTCACATACCCTTTCTTAGGAAGATAGCCACAGTAAATCAAGAAAGAAGAAGGTCCCGACCAGGAAACGGGAAAAGTCGAAGGAATTTTCTGGGTGGTTATAATCATGGTCCCAGAGATGGTGTCTGTGTTCAGGCCTAGAGGATAATTAGAGCAGGTGAAGCAGGGATATAAATGGTAGACCGGGAGAGGGCTGTCTTCAAGGAAAAAAGATTGGGAAACCGGGCCTGACCTGTGGTGGCGCAGTGGATAAAGCGTCGACCTGGGAACACTGAGGTCGCCAGTTCAAAACCCTGCACTGGTCTGGTCAAGGCACATATGGGAGTTGAGCTTCCAGCTCCTCCCCCCTTTCTCTCTTTCTCTCTCTCTCACTCTGTGTCTCCTCTCTAAAATGAATAAAATAAAAAGTAAAAAAAAAAAAGTAAAAAAAAAAAAAGATTGGGAAACCACTGGATCACCTGGGCAGTGGTGGCCCAGCAGTGGAAAACCATTGACCATATGGCTGCACTGAAGAGGGCCATGTAGATCTTTTGAAGTCTGTTTTAGTGATCAGTACATGTGAAATCAGGCAGGTAAAAGATTCAGGTGCTGATAAATCTAAGAGGGGAAAATAAGATGCCTAAGAAAGGAACTGTACATGATACATTTTTATGTTACAATAATGTAAGTAGAAGTATTGATTTGACCAGTGGATCAAGGGGATATGGGAGGATGAATATAGGTATGCTAGTTTGAGTTAAATTCTTTTTTAAAAAAGAAAGTATTTATTTTACAGAGAGACGAGGTGGGGATGAAGCAAGAAGTTAACACATAGTTGCTTCAGTTTATTCATTCATTGGTTGTCATATGTACCTTATCAGACAAGCCCAGGGATTTGAACCAGTGACCTTAGCATTCCAAGTCGATGCTTTATCCACTGTGCCAGCACAGGCCAGGCTGAGCTAAATTCTTTTTAAATAAGAAGTTGGTCATTTCAGGATTGAAAATGATGCACATAGTGGAGGTAAATAGCACACATGAAAGAGCTAGAAGTGCTTCTTGTGAGTGGCGTGCTTGCCTGGGGTTCAGGATTGCTGGCTTGCTGTGAGCCTTGTGTTTTGTGGCTTTTCAGGCTGTGTACATGGATTCACTTGGCAAACAAAACAAAAATACCTATCTATTTATATGAAGACTCGTATAGTGTTAGTCATTTTAAAATTGCTGCTGAGTGATATCTGCTAATTGATACTAGTTTAAGTGTCTTGAAGAAACCAAGAACACAGGCTTCAGAGTCACACACTTACTTGGGTGTAAATGATTCTTATTCTAGGTACTGTTTCTAAATACTGTGGGTAGAAAAACAGATGAGAATCTTCCCGTGAGGACTTGCATTCTGATGAAGGAAGCTAGACAGTGCAGGTGAATGAGAAAGGTAGTTTCAGATTTCTTGTGGAGGGGTAAACAGTAATGCATTGGGGACTGTCCTCAGGAAGGCCCCTCAGAGGATGCACACTTGAGTCTTGAAGGGTGAGATTGCCTGGTCAGGAAGAGCAGGGGAAGGGAGTTCTAGGTAGAGAGCCTTGAGGCTAGGGAGACCCTGCTGGTGTGTGGATGCAAGGACACAAAGAGGCAGTGCTGAGCACAAGGTTGGGTGATGGAATGAGGGCAGGGGTCCTTGTTAAAGAATGGGAATCCTGCCTGACCCCATTCAGGGCTGGGTGGCGCAGTGGATAGAGTGTTGGACTGGGATGCGGAGGACTCAGGTTCGAGACCACAGATTCAGGACCCCGAGCTCACCAGCTTGAGCCCAAGGTCGCTGGCTCCAGCAAGGGGTGGCTCTGTCTGCTGGAACCTCCCCACCCCCCAGTCAAGGCACATATGAGAAAACAATCAATGAACAGCTAAGGAACTGCAATGAAGAATTGATGCTTCTCACCTCTCTCCGTTCCTGTCTGTCTGTCCCTATCTGTCCCTCTCTCTGACTCTCTCTGCCTCTGTCAAAAAAAAAAAAAAAAAAAAGGAATGGGAATCCCCTAGAACAGAAGAGTGATGTGTTCTGAGATAACTTTAGAATGCTGTGTGGAGAATGGATCATAGAGTGCAAGACTGGTCACAGTTCCCCAGAGGCCCACCCGACAAGGAGAACAATAGTGCTCTTGTACTTTCCACTGTGGGCACACACTCACATTTACATCCTTCTTAGTCATTCATTTAAGTGTAGCATTTCTTCCTGTCCTTCATGCGTTTATTTAGTAGTCAGGTGGCTTGATCCCAGGGAGGCTTATTAATGGCTGTGGTAGCATGCAGTAAACATACTGACGAGCAACTCATACTAGTTTTATTACTTTACTTTTTAAAATTGCTGACAACTACAATAAATGCACGTGGGCATGGGTTCCAGACAGGAAGAATTACTGTCTACAAGCAGATCTGGTGTGAGCTGATAATACAGCCTGTATTTACTTCCAAATTTAAATGCTATGTAAATCATAAGAAAGGTGCTTTAAGATGCCTTTTGATTTGCTTTAAACTTGGAGATGGTGGGGCTCTTTCATATTTTTTTATTTTCACAGTTTTACTGGATATTACAAGTTAAAAGTGAGTTGTGACATCAAGCTTGGTACCTGAATATTGCTCGCACCTGGTAAACATAGTAAAATGTTTAGCAGAATAGCACATAGAAACTGCTATTTGGTCTGACCTGTGGTGGTGCAGTGGATAAAGCATTGACTTGGAATGCTTGAACCTAGGGCGCTGGTTCTAGGCCTCAGGCTTGCCTGGTCAGGACACATACACAAAGCAGCTATGATCTGATGCTCCCCCCTCCCCCAATCTTTCTCTCTCTCCTCTATCTAAAGTCAATCAATAAAAAGCCTGACTGATAATGGCACAGTGGATAGAGTGTCGACCCGGGATGCTAGGTCCCAGGTTCAAAACCCTGCAGTCACCAGCTTGAGCGAGGGGTCACTGGCTTGAAGGTGGGATCATCAACTTGATCCAAAGGTCGCTGGCTTGAGCAAGGGGTCGCTGGCTCTGCTGGAGCCCCTCCCCCACATCAAGATACATATGAGAAGCAATCAACGAACAACTAAAGTGCTGCAACTATGAGTTGATGCTTCTCATCTCTCTCCCTTCCTGTCACGTCTGTGTCTCTTGCAAAAAATAGAAAAAAATTGCTATTTGTATTTTAAAATATGAGTTTGCCTCTCTTCCTTGTGAAAAGTCATTTTGGCAAATTGTCTATCTATCTTATACTTATGAATAAAGATGGGATTTGCCTAAGAATTTCTGCCCTTTCTTGCCTTCTGGCATCACAGAATCTTAGAAATAAAGAGCTAAAAAAAAGTTTTTGGTTTTCACTGTCTAGTAAAAACTAAGAAAAAAATTCAGAAACATAAAGTCTGTTCTTTTGTTTTTTTTTTTTTACAGGGACAGAGAGAGAGAGTCAGAGAGGGATAGATAGGGACAGACAGGAACGGAGAGAGATGAGAAGCACCAATCATTAGTTTTTCATTGCCATTGCGACACCTTAGTTCACTGATTGCTTTCTCACATGTGCCTTGACCATGGCCTTTCAGCAGACTGAGCAACTCCTTGCTGGATCCAGCGACTTTGGGTCCAAGCTGGCGAGCTTTTGCTCAAGCCAGATGGGCCTGCGCTCAAGCTGGCGAACTCGGGGTCTCGAACCTCGGTCTTCCGCATCCTAGTCCGACGCTCTATCCACTGCGCCACCACCTGGTCAGGCTAAAGTCAGTTTTTAATATTATGGAATATTATTTAAAAACAAACTATCGGTTTACTGTTGCCATTGTTTTATGAAAAACATTTTAAAACAAAAACTGGAAAGAAGGTAATGTTAGAATTTAGGAGTTTTTTGTCAAGAGAGAACAGTCAGCAATTTTATTCCCTTATAGTCAGTCATGTGTGCACACACAAATAAGTGCACTCTAGACCTTTCTCACCTTTCTCATTTTTCAGGGGGTCACTGAAAACCTGTTGTAGACCTTAGTTCCCCCACCGTGAATGTTAGACAACCACTGCTTAAAGTGCCAGTAAAAACCATGCTGCACGTTAAAATATGAATGTTTCTGTCAGCGTGGGTTTGTTTTCTTCCTATCTTCGTCTGGATGTATTAAAGGAAGAAAGATGCAGTAGAATTCACTTCAGATCTGACATTGGTCTTCCACGTTTGTGGTTGGATCCTCTTGAAGTCAGAATTCTTCAGCCAAAGCAGACTTGTTGGATAGTGTCCCAGCATAACTTTGGTAAAAAATCACTAGTTTGAGTGTTTATTTTAGTGAAATGGATCTGTCTGAAGAACAGAATACTTTTTTTAAAGGTGTAAGTTACTACATTTCAAGAACATGAAAATTTGAAATATGCTAAAAAAACCTAATTTTTAATGACTGTGACTTAGTGCATTTAATAAACAGTATCACTGAGCTTCAGATCAGCCAGAGGTATATTTATAATTTCTGATAATATTGCCACATTTGTGCTTGGGATTCCACAGAAAACCTCCCATCATTCATATTTCTATTATCTAGGAATCAATCATAATAATTTAGAATGAACATACTTAATTATTAATATTTAGTCAGAAGTATTTCTGAGTGTTATTTGAATCATTTCCCTCTTTGAAAATTTAGAAAACACATCCTTATGTACATCCCCCAGTCTTGTTCACACTATTTATTTAGTACACTCTTAGTAAGTAATTATTTAGTAATACTGGCTGTTGAGTTCAGAGGTTAAGCCCAAGTTCACACCATTTAGATGATAAATTACTGCTCCAGGCTCTCTGACCTCTGCATTCAAAGTATGGCAGGTTACTGCTTAGCTTTGCCATCATGCAGAATCTTATTCAAGGAAGCTGTTTCTGTTTCCAGGCCATGTTTCTAAGGCATCAGGAGTTTTGGAAAAGTAGAGTTCTATCTGTTGTAATGTGAACCAAAGTCCAAAGTTAATATTGTAGGTATCATTTATTGTAATACCAAAAATTTGAGTAGTGCCATGTTTAGATTGCACACACGTGACAATTAAGGTCGACTGAGTGAATAACTTCCATGAGGTTGCATAGCTAGTAAGTAGAGAGAATATCCCTTAAGAAAATTCTTTTAGAGCTAAGTTACATGGTGCTTTTTTTGATCATAACAGTGTCAATAGTGGCTGCAGATTCGTGTTGACCTCACTTCCTTGCCAGCCAAAGGCCAGCCCAGAGCCAGGAAGCCAGCAGCTCCTGGTGATTTTCCTTTAAATAAACAGTAGGACAGTATTAAATTGTTCATGTAAACATTTGGTGACTGAATTCACAAAAAATAAAATGTGAAGTATTATTGCAGCCTACCTTAGGCATGTCCATTTTAATAGGTAAAAGGGAAATGTGCAGTCTTTAACCCCATTTCATGCTGTTCTGGATTTGGGGAGGATGACTGGGCACATAAGCATTTCCTGTGCTCTTTTGACGCGCCCGTGATTTAAACCCTAGTTTTGTGTTATCATAGCCAGAGAGAATTAAATCTTGAGGAATCAGCCTTCTGATAACTATGCTAACATTTGAGTGCTTGCTCTAGGGTAGGCATTGTGCTTTAGTGCATTATCTAAATTTAACCCCCACAAGCCTGAGAGGAATGTGTATGTTAGTAGCCCTGTTTTCCAGATACAAATAATGAAAACCTTATTATGTCACCAAAAGAAGAACTTCTGTGTTAACATGCACTCTTTTAAGCACTGTACACGTATTAACTTATTTAAACCTTAAAACAACACTGGTTTTGGAAACAGGTCCAGAGGAAGTTAGGTAACCTGCCAAAGGTGGCACAGCTAGTCATTGATGGGGCTGGAACTCAGTCATGGTTTGCTCACCTCTTCAAGCCCATGCTCTTAGCCACCACATCATGCACTAATGAGATCAGGAGTGGGATGAGCAGAAGACTGATGATTGGACAGGGCACATCCCTAAGGTCATAATAGCTGTGAAAAATCAGTGTTTTAGAATTCCTGTTTTATTATGGGAAAGAAACAAGAGCCAGTAAAGAGAGTTTTAGTTCCATAAACACTGTTCTGCATCTTTTTCTTTTAATATAATTATAGTATTTAATGTATTTTTAAATAACTTCTTTTATAAAAGACTTCCTGCTCTCATCTGAGAGACACATACAGAAAGACAGACCTCGCTTAATTCTGGGTGCCTGGATCCTTCCCAGTGTGATACAGATGGACAAGCTATCACGATCCTGTAAAAAGCCTGGGAGACAGCCATTTCCAATCATGGAAATGGTACCTCAGTTATACTTTAATACAGTGATTTTTAACCTTTTTACACTTGGGAGTGGTGAAAATAGAATTACTTTGGGAACCACTAAGGCAGAAGTCACTCTGAGCATAAGTGAATTTGGCTAAGATCAGTTGGTCCATAATCCTCATACAGCATCAGAGGGCTTATGTCTTTTGTGGACTGGCATGAAATTTCTTGGCAGGCTGGTCCATGGACCGGTCGGTGGTTGAGAAACATTGCTTTTCTATTAGAGCTCTAATAAAAGCAGTGGTTATTTATACAAATCACTGCCTATGAAAATATTACCTAACAGCTGGTATATGTCAGTGGAAAGATGGTGGCCTTTTGCATTTGGAGTTTTACTCTTGTACTTCTAATTAGCAGTAGGAAGAGGCCAATGCTTTTCAACTGGTGTAAATGCATATTGTCACTCTTAAGAACAGGTTTTCTTAGTTTGCTGCTAAAACTGGAAAATGCTTGACAAGAATCTTGCTATTTTATTAGACAGTGGGTTGAAATGTCTGAAGTTTGTTTTGTTTGTGTTTTGTTTGTTTTAATTGAAAAGTTCACTTGTGTACTGTTGATGATGATACTCTAAAGCAATGGTAGTCAACCTGGTCCCTACTGCCCACTAGTGGGTGTTCCAGCTTTCATGGTGGGCGGTAGCGGAGCAACCAAAGTATAAATAAAAAGATAGATTTAACTATGTTAATTTGTTTTATAAAGATTTATTCTGCCAAACTTAGTGAAAATCTGACATAAAATACTTGGTAAGTAATTATTACAATATGCTTTAACTTGCTGTAACTCTACTTTATAAAATAACCATTACTGTGGAACTGGTGGGCGATTAGAAAATTTTACTACTAACAGAGATGCAAAAGTGGGCGGTAGGTATAAAAAGGTTGACTACCCCTGCCCTCAAGGCTCCAAATTATTATAGGCACCCTTTGAGAGAAAAAACAAACAAACAAAAAAACAAAAGAAAAACAACCTGTACTTTCTTATATCGTAGACTCTGGGAAGAATTGTAGTAGTTCTCCCATTGGCGAGAAGTCAAAGTTAATATGTATTTGTACGCATGGGATTTTGCGACATTAGAATGTGTGCTGACATTCAGAATAACTCATAAAGTTTTCAGGCATTGGGCCTGCTTTGATTATACTTACTAAGTTGCCCTTCTATTTTTGACAGATTGAAACCATGTGATCACAGTTGAAATTCAGGAAGGTAATGAAGAGGATTAAAAAATCAAAACCAGTTTATTTTCAGCTAATTTTAGATTTCAAGAAAATATTACAGAAATACTAGAGTTCCCCTTACCCTTAGCCCACCTCCCTTAATATTAACATCCGACATAACAACAGGGCAGTTACCAAAACTGGGGGATTAACATTGGTGCAGACTGTTAACAGACTTAAGGACTTCACTTGAATTATTACTCCAGTTTACCCATTAATGTCCTTTCCCCGGTCCAGGATCCTGTTCAGACCCCCACTTTGCATTTACTTGTCATTTCATCATCACCCTTTTCTGGTCTGTAACAGTCTCTCAGTCTTGCCCCCAGTCTTTCCTCATAGGTGTTCTAAATCTTATTGCTGGTAAGGTTAATGTATTGGAGGCGCCTCCACTGTGAAGTAATTTGTTTTCCTTTTTGGAGTTAGTAAATAGCTTGAGGGGGGGGGGAGCTACCTTGAAACTGTGTGGATTTTTTGAACTGCTCAATTAAGTAATAAATCTTAGGTGCAGGTTTGTGGACCAAGAGTTAAGTCATTTTTAATTTACAAATCATACAGTAGCACTTACACATTGAACAAATGAATTAGTATAGAGGGTTTTTGTATCCATTAATAGGTTGTCATTTTACTCACTTTAGTTTTAAAATGTCCATGGGTACCAATGTGGTGTCTTTGGATATCACTAGCATGTAGGTAAATAGACATCCCAAAGGCACTTACCACTGCTGTCTTGTTCAGTATTTATTAGACCTGCCAAAGGTGGCACAGTGGGTCATTGATGGGGCTACAACTAGAACTGTGTTAAGTTGACTCCCCAGGGCAGTGGTCTGCAAACTCATTAGTCAACAGAGCCAAATATCAACAGTACAATGATTGAAATTTCTTTTGAGAGTCAATTTTTTTAAAACTTAAATTATATAGGTAGGTACATTGTTATTAACTTAATTAGGGTACTTGTAAGCTGGCCAAAGAGCCGCAGTTTGCCAACCACTGCCCCAGGGTGAAGCTTGGACACCTGAGGCTGTAATGTAGCACCTTCCTATGCAAGGAAACAGGATTTACTCATTCATAGGTTAAACTCCTCTTCAGAGAGCAGCTCCCTTCATGACAGGCACTTTCACAAATTCTGGAGCCAGATTGGATTCTGAATTGCTTCAATGAGGGAGGTAGCAATGGTTTACTTACTTGCTTGGATTAGGAGCGCTGCATTGTCCTGAGTGGCTTTGTGGAAAGGAGGTGGAGTTTAGGTGGGCCCAGGGGCTGCAACTCTAGAGGTGTTGATTAAAGGCGTGGGGTAAGTTAGGTTCACACTTAGATTTATTGCTTTAAACCTTTTCAAGTTTTCAACCAAGTTACAGAAGCCTTTTTACCAAGTTGAATTTTTGTCCTTAGCTAAACTCTTTTCCCTGAGCCACATTAATAAAATGGATTTTCTTACTAAGAATAAATTACTAAGTAAAATGGAAGCACTGGACTAGGAAAGCAATTGATGCAATTTGTTTTCAAAGCCTTCAGAGTGCTGCCACGTGCATAGATCACAAGGACTGTCTTAAGTGCCAAGGCACGGGGCATTAATTTTCCTTTGGAGTGGATTCCAGGTTCACAGGATATCAGAAGTGCTGACTTAGCAGTGAAATCCCATTTGTAACATGTTAGATTAGGAACCAGATTGATTTATACATTGATGTAATGGATCAGGGCAGTGTGTGTGCTTAAGAAATGGACAGCCCATTAAATAAGAGCTTTTTCAAAGTAGAGAAGTACAAACAAAACAAAAAAGATCCTATTATACTCTAGACAGGGTTGGGGGATGTTTGATTAGTTGATTCCTAGACATGGTCCACAGAGGCTTTTTATATTTCAGATGATAACTTCTTGAGAGTCTCTTATGACCACAAGGATTAATCTTTCTGAACTTAAAAGTGAATCACTACAGCATATTAGCTGTCTGGAGTGATGCCAGTTACTCTTCTTTTTCTTGGTGGTAACTGATGTAGGAACCCTGGCTGCTTAGCTGCCTCTTCCTGTTGCTTTAACCTCTGGTATTTGCGATTCTCTTCAGGGAAGGTAATGCTGACCATCTCATAACGCACTTAGCACTGCTGTACTGACCTCAGTGGTTGATCCATAAACTGAACATTTATACAATGGGAACGCTGTGGTCTTTTAGCCAGCAACCATAATGAATAACATGTGGAACATGGTGTCCGGCGCTCATAAATGGTGCCTGCACTGTTTTGACCACTCCACAGCTGTCTTACCTGATTCATTTTTGGAGTCTGAGAGGTGAATCCCCCCACTCACCACTCACCTCCTCCTTGACATCACACCCGAAATTGTATTTGTTTAATGACTGCTTTTAATGTTAAAAATAAACAAGGCCACAGAGAGAATTTAGGAAACACTGCTCAACATTTTTCTGACTTAACTGGTAATTCATATATAGCAGGTTTAGGAAACTTTTTCTGACCTGTCAATTTGGCTGTCTTTATTACATAGGTAGCATGTCTTACTGGTTTTTTTCTTTTCATTTATTTCTGTCTAGGCTTTTGAAGTAGGAAGGAAAGAATTTGGGGAGAGCACTGGTTCCAATACACAAAAGTGTCCCTGGAGGGTTCTGGCATTTGCCTCTGTGTGTATCTGCCTATTTTCTGCCGTGTCACAATAAACTTTCTAGCTGTAATTCTTAGATATGGCTCCCAAAAGAATGGCCATCACAAGAGGTGTTTGGTTCATATATTGAATTCATTGTGAGAATTAATACATTTGTCTTGTGTGTCCTTGTACTATCTCATGATTTTTTTTGATTAAACACCGTTAGTGTTCTTTTCCACAGACATCTTTAAATTACTTTCTTTATTTCTTTGAGGACGTAAGATTTAACGCCAATCGGTACCTTCACGTGCAGTTGTACAGAAGGCATAGGATCTGCCTTCTACTCTATTAGTAAATGACTATCATCACAGTAGGGCCACAAGCAATTCTAGTTAATAAAGTTGCTAATTTCTTCTCATTAGATTTAATAGGTGCTTTTCAATCGGATTGACCTAGGCAACTTTTTACTTACAAATTTACTTTCTCAGCTATCCACCTGGTGTTTGTACTTCTTGCACTAGTAGAAAGCAGGCTAATTTTCATATTTCAAAGCAAAACGTTTAGGATGGTAAACTGTCCTGGAAAAAGATTATAATGTATTTCAAAATCTAGTGTAGGCTCCCAGTTGGAAGGACCGTTCATGTCTGTGTCATCCATCCATTAGCATAGAGCAGTGGTTCTTAACCTTTTTTGAGGTACCGAACCCACCAGTTTCATATGCACATTCACCGAACCCTTCTTTAGTGATAAATAAAATATGATTTTTTCCCCAAAATTCAAGACATAGGTATATGTTTTTTTACTGGTGTACAAAATGAGCCGTGCATGAACATCACCTTGCTCAAAGAACAAAACCAACAAAGTGCATGAACTCACAACAAATTATGGTATTACTTTATTCTGGCCTCCATGGCAGAGGCTTCTCCAAATCCCTGAGACCGACTCATCGAACCCCTAGGGTTCGATAGAACCCAGGTTAAGAACCACTGGCATAGATAAATAAGAATTGTGTAGAAAGCACACATTTTCCTATACAGTACTTTAAGTTGGATATACCGCATTTCCCCGTGTATGAGGTACAATGCACACTTTTCCAAAAAAATTTGGGGTCTGAAAACTGGGTGCATCTTATTACATAGTGGTTGTGGCATTTCAAATGCCATAGATGGAACTTAGGGTGAGATAATAATATATGAAGATGTGATGCGTGATCAGACACAGATGAGGAGAAGCTAATGGATGGGAGTTTTGACAATGTTGAGTTGTATGAATTTTATGATGAATAAAACTTGAGTTCAGCCTGACCAAGCGGTGGCGCAGTGGATAGAGCGTCGGGCTGGGATGCGGAAGACCCAGGTTCGAGACCCCGAGCTCACCAGCTTGAGTGCGGGCCCATCTGGCTTGAGCAAAAAGCTCGTCAGCTTGGAACCAAGGTCGCTGTCTCCAGCAAGTGGTTGCTTGGTCTGCTGAAGGCCCGCGGTCAAGGCACATGTGAGAAAGCAATCAATGAACAACTAAGGATGAACAACTAGGGTGTTGCAATGGCAATGAAAAACTAATGATTGATGCTTCTCACCTCTCTCCGTTCCTGTCTGTCTGTCCCTATCTATCCCTCTCTCTGACTCTCTCTCTGTCCCTGTAAAAAACAAACAAAAAAAACCGAGTTCAATAACTTTAGGTAATACATTTTTTTCAAATTTTGAGCCCCCAAATTAAGGTGCATCTTATGCACGGGAGTGTCTTGTATATGGGACAATATAGTACTTCTCTTATAGGAAAATCATTTTATGTTAATTGTTCATTTTTAAAAAGAACAGTATAATAGAGAATAAAATCTAACCATACTACCCCCTATCCCTGCCAAGTTTTAACATTTAAAAAAAAAACGGTTTTACTTTGAACAGTCTTTTCATTAGAGAAGACCACAGAATTCCATTGTGGGTGCAACCAACCTTGTTAGCATATTTCTAGATATCAGGATATGTGTTTGTTTTTCCTAATGCAACAGACTTTGCAGGAGATTTACTGTCATCATGCCTAGATGTTATTTCTCACCTGTAACTTGTGAATTGTTAGAGAATACTAGCCAAAGAAAGACTTTATGCAATAGTTGATTTTTTTTTTTTTTTTTGCCTGACACGAGGTAAAATTGTCCATGAAATCCCTTTTAGGGTTGTTTCCATGAATGACCACCAGTTGACTAACACTAGCCAGACTTGTCATCTTCCTCTTCCTCATCCGCCTAGCTAATCAGTCACCAAGTCTTGTTTTGCTCTCTGTGATCTCTTGGACCTGTCTTTCCATCACCCTCCCTCAGCCCAAGCTACTGTGTCTCACTGGACTGTGCAGCTCCAGGTTCCAGAGCCATTCCCCTGCATCGCTCTCCTTTCCCTTCGGTCTGTTCTTCACCCAGCATCCAGAGAAAGCATCAAAGCTACATTTTGTAAACACTAGTTTTGTGCTTAAAACCTCTCCACATACCCAGTGATAAAGACCAAAGTCCTTTCTTGGTCCACAGACTGTCCAGTCTTGTGTCTGCATGCCTCTACTCCCTTCTTTAGTGTTCTACTCTCCCCTCACTTTGATGCTCATAGCTCTGCCCTACTCATGTGCCATTCTCTTTGGGAAGCTTTCCTGATCACCTTCTCCAAGCCTAAGGCAGATTCCCTTGTTACATGCTTCTTCATCGCTGCATTCTTTCCTTTTTAGTGGTCTGGGCATGTGATCACACATTTTTTGGTGTATGGACTACTGTACTAGATCACAAGCCCCATGAGGGCAGGGGCCACAACGTTTTAGTCACCCTTGTGTCTTAAGCATTTCACTTGTTGCTTTGCAAAATATAATAGTAGCTGCTCGATAAAATTTAGTGTGAGTGAATTGACTAAAATTACTGGAACTTTAGACATTTTATAGTTTTGTGGTTTGACATTAAGGGACAGAAAGTAGATTTGCTTGTATTAGAGGAGACTGCAGTTAGGTTATAGGTTTCTAAATCAGAAGCATCCAGATGAGGACTGTGGTTTGGACTTCTCATTGACCTTTCACTTTGATTATGTACACCCAAAGGTCATTTTTTTAAAGCAAGAGAGACAGAGGAAGGGAGAGGGAAGCATCAACTTGTAGTTGAGTCAGTTTTAGTTGTACATCGATTGCCTCTCGTACTGCCTTGACTGGGGGGCTTCAGCCAAACGGTGAGCCCATGCTCAAGCCAGCGACTTCAGGGCTTCACACCTGGGTCCTCAGTGTCACACACAGGTGGACGCTGTATCTATTGCGCCACCACTTCGTCAGGCCAAAGGTCATTTTTTATTCTGGCCTAAGTCTTGGGAAAAAGATTTGCTTATGACATAAAAATAATAAACAATGAAGATTTTTTAAAAATCAGTTCTGTCACAAACAACTGAATAAGCTTTTTGCCAGCTTTTTTGGAGTAAACCTGTTTTTTGCCCTCTTTGGTAGGCTCTTGCAGCCAATGCTGGAACAGGATTTGCTGTCGCTGAGCCTCAAATTGCAATGTTTTGTGGAAAGTTAAATATGCATGTGAACATTCAGACTGGGAAGTGGGAGCCTGACCCAACAGGCACAAAGAGCTGCTTTGGAACAAAAGAAGAAGTTCTTCAGTACTGTCAGGAGGTAAGAGTGTTGCCTGAAAGTTAAAACTTTATTTTTCCTGTGTCGAATTTGAGCCTGTTTGCCTTAGAAATGGATAGTCTGTCATTATTCTCTTTTGACCTAAGGTCAAGTTGCTAATGGCTGGTACTTGGGGTCGTTTGTTTCCAAGCCAGTGATATGATTGAGACTTCTCAGAGGCATTTGCCTGTGTGTGCTGTGAGCTTCAGTTCTCTAAGGAAACAAGCACGCAGAAGCACAGCCTGCTTCTCTTCTCTGGGCTTCTGCTTCTTATGGGAAGATGTGAGGCTAAACACGTCACATGTATGCTGTGTTTTCTGCTTGTTGTAATGACCATCTCAGGTCTGATTCAACTTGGTTTTGGTCAAAACTTGACCTAGCAAGGTTATAAAATGTTGAACTTCTTACAAGACTGGCACCTAGGGCCAGGGTCAAAGCATTATTTTGTAATTTTATTAACAGACATTTTATAGACTTGCCTCTTAAATGTTTTAGTTCATGAACTCAGCTACTTAATCTGCCCTACAAGTGGCCTTGGTCTCTTAATAGATTTATTGAGCTGAAAGCTTGCTGCTTTTTTGTATGTCTTTAAGTCTTAAGTAAAGATTTCCTTTTTTTAGGAGAATGCATTACTTGTCAAAAGTCTCACAAGAAAACTAATTGTTACAATATCTTTTTACTTGAGGAGTTTATCTGCAGCCAGGGGCAGCAAAGTGGAACTTGAGGTTTATCCAGGATAATGGTGACGCTGAGCAAACAGGGACACTCCTCCTTACTTGCGAGTGAATGTCCGTTGTTTATGGACCAAGTCATGTCAGTTTATTGTGAGCATGTTCTTTTCCCTTGCAGATGTATCCAGAGCTACAGATCACCAACGTGATGGAAGCCAACCAGCCCGTCAGTGTGGACAATTGGTGCCAGAGGGACAAAAAGCATTGCAAGAGCCACATTGTCATTCCTTTCAAGTGTCTTGGTGAGTATTCTGTAGACATTCTTGGGTACTTCGCAGGAAGTGTGATCCCTCATTTTTATTCTCTCTTGGCTCATAGTGAAATAATCTAAATCTGTTAAGGGGGAGAGGCTACAAGAATTTATTGTGGGACTTTCTCTTTTGAATATTTATTGCTTTCTGTGTTGATAATTGACTTGTCTTTGATGGTCACTAACTCTCCCTCTCCCATTGTGGGAATCCTATCTTTTAAGGGTATTTTCCATGGCCCTGAATGAGCCAGCAGTCCAGCTTTGCTTCCCATGGAGAGTGAAGTTTAAGTCATAGTCGTGCAGCCCACAGATACAGCATTAACATAGACATTCAGGGTAGTTCTGTAGATGTATGTAAATTTTTAGCCGTGAATTTAACTTTCACCGTTCCCTCCCATCTTTAAAATCTTTCCTAAAATGGAATGCATTGCTTTTCTCATTCTCACATGTAGCAAAATAACAGGAATAGACGGCATCTGAATAAGTGTTTAAAATACATAGCAGTTACTTTGTTTTAAAAGTACTCAGTAGGGAAAAGGGGGACACTTCTGTGCTTAACACCATTTACTTTACTCTTGAGCATCATGCAGTAGTGTGAGACATGGAAAAATTTTTTGTGATGAGGTTTAAGGATGTTGTTCTATTCTTTTTGGCTCCAAGAAATTTCTCTGTATGAAGTATCATTTATTCTCTATAAAATTCTCAAACTAAATGAAACAGTATTCTTGAGTATTTGTAGATAGACAGTACTTGGAGTAATTTCTTCCTTTTGATCTTTACCCCTAAAGACTTTGCAGCCTGGTCTTCCTCTTTCTATATGTTCTATGTCACTTGCTGGCTCCACGACCCTCCCAGAACTCTGAGCTTGAGACCTGGGAGACCTTGATCTCCATGTCCAGTGAGTTTTCAAGCCAGTCTGACTCTTGCCTCTTCATTATGGCTTATATCCATATTTCAGGGCACTGAGGCACTCGAGGACGTTGCAGCAGACTCAGGGATATTGTGGGATGTTTTTGGTTTTCAGGGGAAACATCTGTCATACATCCTGTGAACTACTAGCTGGGGATATTCACAGTTTCAACATCTGATTATTTTATTTTTTTTCTCTGACCTTTGTTAAAGTATATTAGTGGTTCCTATGATAAAAAGTCAGCATCACAAAATCACTGTAGCAGAAAGAAGAGTGGTAGTGTCAGTGGATGACAACATTGGAGGAGTTGTGCGGGCCCTAAGGTGTTAGGACACAGCGCTTAGTAATTGGTTGGCCATAACTGTGTGACTTTTGGGCATTCTTTTGGACTTGGGGTGCTATGAGAAAAGTTACTGAGGCACTTACGCTGCTGTGACTTGGGAGTTTGGGAATCTCTGGCTTAGAACTTCTCTGGCTGCTTCCCACTCCTCTAGCTGAGCCGTTCATTATTTTCTTCCCAGGCTGCAACAGTGGCCTCCATGCATGTTCTTAGTTCTATTGTCCAGTTCATTGCCCTCTGGTCTAAAATGAAGACTGAGTGGTCTCTCCTGCATATGAAACACTTTAGTAGCTCTTCTTCACCTAAAAAATGTTTAATTAATATCCTTAGCATGGATTAAAACTCCATAATGTGGCCCTTGCTTAACTCTGTTCTGTTTTCTGCATGTGCGTGCGCACGCACACACACACACACACACACACACACACACACACACACACACACCCCCTTCTGTGCTTCAGACTCTTCATCAGCATGGACAGCTCATGGCTGCTGGCCACTTACCTCCCAGTTATTATTGTTTGGAGTGACTTTCCTCTACTTAACTTTACTTGGGAAGTACTCTCTTTAAGACTTATCTTAGGGGATGCTTCCTTTAAAGAAAGCTTTTCCTCCTGGTTTTAATTTCTCTCAAGATAACTAAATTTCTGAAATTCTCTATGGTCTGACCATTACAACCATCACACTGCATAGTCAGTGAATTGTTTCCCTATCGTTCTCTAGCTTTGTTGTAAGCACCTGGAAAACACTGGCCCTGCTTGAGTTTGTGGTCCCCTGAGCCCACAACAGTGCCTAGAACATAGATACACTCTTTATGATCATTACCAGACAAGACCTCTGCCATAGCTAGCACATGACAAAAGTTTGGTTTGACTGCTTTATTTTCACTGTTGTAGTTTGACTTTCTCTGTGTTACAGAACCAAACAGTGAAATGAGCTTGTCATTAACTAAGTGCATAGACAGTTTGACCAGAAACCATTCAACACTTTCAGTGCGTTGCCACAAATGAAGCATTTTACAGTCTTCTTTGTTACTTAATTCAGACAGTTTATTCAGGTTTACACCAGCATCCATAACAACTTTTTAACCAGTTGGTAGAGCTACCCATTTTTATTTTCAAGTGCATGCAGTTGCCTGAGCCCAGGTTGGTGAAGGAGCAGCTAGGTGACTGAGGTGGGAGGAGAGCAGTGCTGCTGCTGCTTCCTTGTCTCCAGTTAGCAAGTGGCAGGTTCTCTCTCAGCTCTCCCACAACCTCCCCGCAGAGCACCCAGTAGAACTGACATTGGTTAATCGGCACTACCTTCTTTTTACCATGGAGTATTTAGAAAGCCTTTGGTGATAGACTTTTAGAGGTACGTTTTACCTTTTTCAATTAAAAATAGAACAATTCAAAATTAATTTCAAGTTTATAGAATGGTTGCAAAAATAGTGCCTGAGCTTTTGTTTATCCTTTCCTTAGATTTCAGATTTTCTGTTGATTGATCGACATGATAAAATTAGCTATGGCAGAGGTCTTGTCTGGTAATGATCATAAAGAGTGTATCTATGTTCTAGGCACTGTTGTGGGCTCAGGGGACCACAAACTCAAGCAGGGCCAGTGTTTTCCAGGTGCTTACAACAAAGCTAGAGAACGATAGGGAAACAATTCACTGACTATGCAGTGTGATGGTTGTAATGGTCAGACCATAGAGAATTTCAGAAATTTATTAACTACTAGTTTTTTGTTTTATAATTGTTCAAGTTGCAGGCATGATGTCCTTTTGTCTCTACTTTTGCGTTTGAAAATAAACTTATTTATTTATTTGTATTTTTCTGAGGTGAGAGAAACAGGGAGGCAGAGAGACAGACTCCCGCATACGTCCGACCAGGATCCAACCAGCAGGCCCGTTGGGGGTGATGCTCTGCCCATCTGGGTTGTTGCTCCATTGTAGCCGGAGTTATTTTAGCACCTGACGTAGAGGCCATGGAGCCGTCCTAAGTGCCTGGGCCAACTTTGCTCCCATGGAGCCTTGGCTGTGGGAGGGGAAGAGAGAGATAGAGACGATGGGGGGAAGGGTGGAGAAGCAGATGGGTGCTTCTCCTGTGTGCCCCGACCGGGAATCAAACCTGGGACTTCGACACGCCAGGCCGACGCTCTACCACTGAGCCAACTGACCAGGATCACCTTTTATCTCTTAATATGTATTTCCTAAAAACAAGGACATTCTCCACAGCCCAGTCACCAAAATCAGGAAGTTATTATTGGTCCAGCATCTGATCTCCAGACCCTATTCACATTTCACCTGTTGTTCCAGTAATACCAGACAGAATCTGATTCACAACCTTTGTGTTCATTTAGTTCTCTCTTTCCTCATCTTTCATGACCTTGATATTTATATAGCGCAGTGATTTTCAACATTTTTCATCTCATAATAAACATAAACTAATTACTAAAATTCTACTAGAGAGCTCAGTATTCCAGGTCTGTGCTACCATAGGTCAGGTGAGTTGTAGGAGTTCTTTACAAATTTTGCATACATATTAACCCCTTATGGGATGTGTCATTGGCAAATATCTTCTCCCATCCAGTAGGCTGGCTGTATTAGATTTGCCGATGGTTTCCTTTGCTGTGCAAAAGTTTTTTAGATTGATGTAGTCTAGTTCCCGTTTATTTTTTCTTTTTTTTTCTCTTGCCCAAGGAGAATATATCAGAAAAATTCTGCTAAGGGAGATGTCAGAGATTTTACTGCATATTTTTTCTTCTAAAAGTTTTATGGTTTTGAGTTTTATATCTAAATCTTTAATTCATTTTGAGTTTATCCTTGTATGTGGTATAGGAAGATGGTCTAGTTTCTTTTTTCTTTTTGGCCCTTCACTGTCTAATTTTCGTAACACTATATATTTACTAAATAGATGGTCTTAACCCCACTGTAGGTTCTTGCCTCTTTTATCAAATATTAATTGACCATATAAACATGGATTTATTTTGGGGCTCTCTAATCTGTTTCATTGATTTTTGTGTCTGTTTTTACGCCATTACCATGTTGTTTTGATTATAATAACCTTGTAGTATAGTTTGCTTGCCATCAGGTAGCATGACACCTCCAGATTTGTTCTTTTCTCAGGATTGCTGTGGCTAATCAAAGTCTTCTCTGGTTCCATATAAATTTTGCCATGTTTGTTGCATCTCCATCTTTTTAATAAAGGATTTAGCTGTTCCAAAGTCTCATCGATGAGTTCCATCCCTTTTCCTTCTTCCCTTTGTCCCTTTCTCCTCCAGAGGTAATTACCACCAAGCCGTTGTTAGCATGTGTCATTCTCATGCATGTTTTTGTGCTTTTGCACATAGTATGTATCTATAAACTATAAGTTTTAAAATTTACATTGATGGTATACTACCCCTGACCTTTCACAACTTGCTATTATTACTTTATATCATTTTGGTGTTTATCTAAGGTGAGATATAAATAGATTTAGTTAATTCATTTTTAACCTGACATAGTATTATACTGTATTTTTTTTAATTTAACCTAGTTTCTTTATTGTTTGTATAGAACATAGCCAGTAATGAAATAGCTGTTTTAAATTTTTTCTGGTGTTGCAGTTATACATATAAAATTGAAGTTTTATCAGTTAAAGTATATTACCTGTTGTCTAACTATAGATTATTTTATTAACTATGTTTGAATGGTTTGTGTTGTATAAAAGCAGTGACTCAGTTTAAGACTTTAGCCACATTAACAGCCTCCTATGTACCAGATTTTACTATGACCTTTTCATGTGGCACAGAAATGTTAAGTAACTTGCCTGAGACCACTCTGCTAGTAATGCTGGTGCTCAGATTGCACCCTGGCATTTAATCCTGTACACACTGTCTCTGTTGTTGCTTTTGTCATACATGAACAAATGTAAAAATTGCCTCATTACAAAATAGTCACATTAAACAATGTAAGTTGGTGTTTAGATGTAAGAATATTATATAATTTCTACTTAGATAATCAGAACCTAACTATCCCTTAGAAGCAAATCCTGGTTTACTGTGAGATTTATTTTTTTAAAGCTTTGATTTCACAGGGTAACAAAATTTTTGTTGCATCCACTAAAACACCTGTTCTTACCTAATTTGAGTATGCTGATCTCAAATCTGACATTAGTTTTTCTCTGTAAGCTACAGTATTTTTGCAATTCAAGATTTTAGGTTTTCATCTTATAAAATTTTCAACATTTAGTTTAACATAATGAAGTAGAATGTCTTCTTGGGCATCATCTTTGTGAAAATATAATAATTTATATAATGCAGTAAATATACTAATACACTAAAAGATACTATTGCATCAGAATTTGTCTACAATTTTGAAATAGAACATACTAAAACACTTATTTCAATCATAAAACTCCAGCAGTTAGTCTGCCATCATATTTCTGTCCCATCACCCCGATAATGCTCTTCCATCATCTTCAGATCTTAAATGCTTCTTCTTTTATTATTTTTATATATTTATTTATTTTTACAGGGACAGAAAGAGTCAGAGAGAGGGATAGATAGGGACAGACAGACAGAAACAGAGAGAGGTGAGAAGCATCAATCATTAGTTTTTCGTTGCCTTTGCGACACCTTAGTTGTTCATTGATTGCTTTCTCACATGTGCCTTGACCGCGGGCCTTCAGCAGACCGAGCCACCCCTTGTTCGAATCAGAGACCTTGGGTCCAAGCTGGCGAGCTTTTGCTCAAGCCAGATGGGCCCGCACTCAAGCTGGCGACCTCAGGGTCTCAAACCTGGGTCTTCCGCATCCCAGTCTCGACACTCTATCCACTGCGCCACCACCTGGTCAGGCTCATCTTCAGATCTTGATGAGAGCGTCAGGCCATTTGTTTAACAGACTGTCCCTGAATTTGAACTTGTCTTACTGTTTTATGATTAGAATGAAGTGACATATTTTGGCAAAATGACTGTATAGGTAATAAGTCCTTCTTACAACATCACATATGTCAGTTTGTCCATGATGGATAAGGTAGTGTCTGCCAAAGTTTTCCATTGCTAGGGTACCTAGTCCCCTCTGTCATTAGCTCCTCATTGGTGGTTCTTACCTGAGTCAGGTATCGCAGTGGTGGTTGGTCTTAGACCTGGGTGTCTTTCAGTACATAGCAGGCTAACATAAGTGTCATCTGTACTTTAGGGGAATACCTGGTCTTAGTTTATTGGGCAGAAATACAGAAGTAAAAGGTTAAGAATATTGTTTATGTAAAATTGGGTGGTGGGAGGGAGAACCTGTGTGTGTTTGAGGTAATGAACGGGGGTCCTCTTCCTGTTTTCTTGTTACGGGTTGTGTAGTCTTGTAATGGAACCATGAGGACTTGCAGTCCAGGAAGAGTGAGGACAGTTGTGGGCTTAATGGTTGTAATGGCATGTTGAGCTCTTGTGGCCGTTCACTTGGAGCGATAACATTCAGTGGGCCTTTGATAAGAGATACACTGCACCTGCCTATACCTGCTCTGCAACTGTCATAGTCTGCGATGAGGGTTGTTTCCATCTCGATCATGATCAGGGTTGCTTTTGACAAAACTTCTCTTTTCCAGTGGGTGAATTTGTAAGTGACGTTCTACTAGTTCCAGAAAAGTGCCAGTTTTTCCACAAAGAGCGAATGGAGGTGTGCGAGAACCACCAGCATTGGCACACTGTAGTCAAAGAGGTAAAAGAGTGGATGGAAAAAGTCGTGTTTTTTTTTTTTTCTTCTTTTGGGATAGAAAGCATTTTCTTTCAAATCTCCCCATGATTTTAAATTATTTTTCTTTGTCAAAGTTAGCTATTCGTTGTATCTTGTATCTTCTAAATTAAATATATTTGGGAGAAGAATTGATTCTTTTGTAGAAAAGTTTGGTGTTGGCCATCCAGACCCCAGAGGTGAGGATGTTAAAAAAGATGATTAAATAAGGCTCTTGTCTACAAGGCTGCTCCTGAGGGCGGACATCCTAAACACCAGGCCTCAGGGTAGGAATGACCTGTTATGGACAACCTGGTTACACACACTGACAGGATCAGGTGTCATTTTATTCTAGTGGAGAGAAACAAGACCGTTTCCTAGCGCTTGTCTTTGTAGTTTGGTTGGTTCTCCAGTTTGTTTTTCTTCGGTCAGATTCTGAAGCAGTGGCCCCCGCAGTGAGAAGGAGGCGAATGAGGACCCCTCTTTCTGGCATTGATTGTTACTGGAAGAAACCCCTTTATTTCTTTTCAACTTTGGGCTCTCATTGTTTTTTGCCCAGATGATGTTTCCCCATTTCAAGTTAGGCAAAATGTGTAAATCTTCCTAAAATAGTAACACCACAACATTTTGACAGAAAATCTCTGTGTCCAAGAGAGAATGCATTAAATAGTCATTTGATAAGGGAAGGGGTATTTTGGCTAAAGCCAGGAGTCGGGTGTGTTCTGATGTTGGTCCATGGGTTTCTTTTAGGCCTGTCTGACTCAGGGAATGACTTTATATAGCTACGGCATGCTGCTGCCCTGCGGGGTCGATCAGTTCCATGGCACCGAGTATGTGTGCTGCCCTCAGACACAGATCATCGACTCGGCTGTGTCAAAAGAAGAGGAAGAAGACGAGGAGGAGGCAGGAGAGGAGGATGAAGAGGAAGACTATGATATTTACAAAAGGTGAGCTCCTGTCCTGAACCCCTGAGGTTGTTTGCTGGTGACTGTGGGCGGCTGGGTGATTTGGGCGTTGGCTCATTCATGCTGGAGCTGAGCCAGTTTGCACTTCATTCTAGCTGGATCTGATCACGGGAGGACTAGATCCAGCTAGAACTCTTATTTCAGCCTGTGTTATTCTGGGCCCGTTGTTTTCTACAGGGGGATGTGGTCCCTGTTCTCTGACTTGCCTCTGCTGATGTTGCTGGGCTAAGGCTTTTGTGGTACAGTGAGATGCGAGCTGAGCCTGTTTCCTGTCTCTATTTCAGGATGGGGAAGGGTTTCATTGTTGTGTTTTGTCTGTAGGAGCTGGTATTAATCTTCCTCTTTTATTGTGATCTCTAGTGAGTTTCCTACCGAAGCAGATTTGGAAGACTTCACAGAAGCAGCTGTGGATCAGGAGGGTGAGGACGAGGAAGAGGAGGAGGAAGTGGTGGAAGACCGTGATTACTATTATGACAGCTTTAAAGGAGATGATTACAACGAGGAGAACCCGACGGAACCCAGCAGTGATGGGACCATTTCAGAAAAGGAAATTACTCATGATGTTAAAGGTAACCTGCTGTAGAGCAATGGCCATAAAATCCACATGGTGATGATTTACTTAGGGTTCTGTGCTGCATTCTTCACAGATAGGTCACAGGAGAGTTGGTGCCTCTGTGTGGAGAAGGGGAAGCCAGCTTGTCAGCATGCTGGCGCTGCCATCTTAGCATGGCGGCTGGGCTGCTGCACGGTCTGCCGGTGACACATCCAGGGAGAGCACAGAGCTGAATCAGAAACTGCTCTGTGCACTGGAAGGGCTTACCTGGAGGATAAGCAAGAGGGCATGGCTGCCCTTGGGCAGGGTTCTTCCCCTCAGTGCTGCACAAGCCCTGACCCTCGCAATAGGAGTAGCTGCCTCGGCTCTTCTCCTTCTGAGTGCGTCCCAGTCTGCAGGCTGTCCTGGATGGCACTGGGCGGGGTGTGTAACTGGGAGGGTGAGGCGTACTGCCTACTCTAGGGCATTGAGAGAAAAAGTTTGTGACAGTTATAGAACCATTTGCACACAGCCTCCTGCTGATTATGTATTTGAAACCAACTGAGATCTGAAGCATTATTTAGGACCCAGCTAAGGGGGAATTACTTAAGTAATCTAGAGATTGATGATTCACCTCGGAGAACATAAAAGTGTGTACTCACCCTTTCCAGATGCTTCAGTAGTGTTTGCTGTGCTTATCACCACTAACACAGCCTGTTCACCTGCATACCCCACCGAGACAGACCAATTAGGCAGATGTCCCCACCTAACAGAGCAGCAGTGCGGGCCTCACACAGCTATGACATAATTAGTTCCTTCATGTCAATCTGTACATCAATCTAGACTCAAGAGTGTACAAGAAATATTTTCAGTTCCTAAATGTCTATACTGTCCTCGAATGGAAATGACCACATCATCAGAAATGACTGCTTTGAGCTGGCGAGGTAGAGAGGATGTTCAGGTTTTGTCTAGTCCTGGCCTTTGCTGGTGCTAAGTTTCACCTGGTCCTTCCTTCTCACCTGGCCCAGCCCTGTGGTCTGTAGCGTTGTGAAGCATTTGAAGCTGCTACCTGTGTCCTGCTGACATTCTGACCATTTTCACACAGCTGTCTGCTCCCAGGAGGCGATGACGGGGCCCTGCCGGGCCGTGATGCCCCGTTGGTACTTCGACCTCTCCAAGGGAAAGTGCGTGCGCTTTATATATGGCGGCTGCGGAGGCAACAGGAACAATTTTGAGTCTGAGGATTATTGTATGGCTGTGTGTAAAACGATGAGTAAGTCCCGCCACGCTGGCTCTGCAGCAGATTGTCCTGTCCAGCATTTTGTCTCTCCTGGCCGTTCACGTGACTGCGTCTGTGTAGTGCTCCCTGCCTACTTGGGTGTTTGCTGTCGGTCGTTTCCCTCATCCTGTGCTTTCTAGATCTAGGCTTGCAGTTGTAAGCTCAGGTCTCTGTGTCCTGTGCTCTCCATGGGTCTGGTGGTGGTGGTATGTGGCTGCTTCTTTCTCATCCTCCCATGTAGTCTGCAGACTCCCAGAGTGCTTTGTGTTGGTTTGGAAGGCAGCCATGTCCTCGGTTGTCTCTAGTTGAAAGGCACAAAAGGGTAAGCTGATCATCCATGAGATCTGTACATGATTGTTTCCAGGTTTTGCATCTCGTTCATGTCTTTTTGAACTATCCTGTCGCCAACCTCTGTGATGCCTGCTCTCCAAAGGTGGTACAGGACTTTTAGGAATCTAGAATATTGAAATGTTTGCTTTATATACTCTAGGCAGAAGGCTTTGCAGCTAAGTGGTAGTAACTGTTTCTCTAATATTGGGCAACACTGGGCCATGCAGAGATTTAGATAGTGAAGGAATTTTAGTTTATGTGGTGAAAAATGTATGATTCCTTAGGGAAACTCTGGCAGAAACTCTTTTATTCAGAAAAGATGTAGAGATAGCAATTGATATTTTCTGTTTTGTTAAACTAAGCCAGCAAAGCATTGTTTTGGATCGAAACCTGAGGAATCGGGGCTCCTGTAAGATTGTATATTGGATATACAGATGGCGATCTTTTCTCAAAAGGATCAGAGCTGTCCTTCAACACATTAACCCAATCTGCAGTGGTGTGCTTTTTCTGTTTCGGTGGGGAGGCTTGCCGAGGAGCAGCATGTGTTTGTGTGATTTTGTTGGGGCCTCTGACTGGCATGATTTGAAAACCCACTGTTCCGGTGGTCAGGTTCTTGTCCCTCCTTAAAGGGGATTGAGATGGGCAAATGAGCTGGTTCTTTCCCCTCAGACAGAGAGCCGTGGATCTAGGTGAGCCCATCATGATTTCAGAACCAAACCTCCAGGCCTGCTGCCTGTTTCTCTTTTTGTTTCCAGAGTGGAGGCAACGTGTGTTTGGTATTATCTTTATCCAGCCCAGTGACGTGACCCAAAGACTCTGCAACACATAAGCCTTTAAGCTTGCAGGCCTGCATCCCTGGTGGCGACATGCTTAGTGGCATGGATGGACTTCAGGGCTTTGCAGTTCTCCCAGCTGCACTTTTGAGTATCATGGACAGTGTGGTTTTTGAAGCTGTATGACCTAATTTAGTTGATTTGAAAGTTGCTGTTGTAATTCTATTTAAATGTATGTAGGAGCCACATATGCTTCAGAAGATTTTATGTAGTTGTAGCTTATAGGTATAGTAAATAAAATGAGGTGAATGAAAGATGCTCTGATGAAAGACTTTGGAGTGGCTGGTGCACTTGTACTTATATTTGTCAGTGACACCTTTGCTTGAAAGTTCTATTGAAGGTGGTTTGGAACGGGTAGATTTGTTTTTGAAATAAAATTTGTTGAATTTGGGCATTTACTCCTCACTTAGGTCTGACATATCATGATATAGCGAGTTACAGACCAGTCCTCCCTAACTTGGGAAATATCAAGGGAATTGGGCTAATAAGAGTTTCCATAGGTATTTCCTGAGAGGCTGGCTCAGTAACCTGTCACTCAGTCCCTTCCTTTATATGATTTGATCCCTAGCCTGGGGCCACTAAGAGTATATGCTTGACCAGCAGCACAAAGCTGTTGTTCTGCTGGGTTTGTTCTCAGGGTGATAGCCTGTTGAGGTATCTTTACACTGGTGAATCCTTGTCAAATGTTGCAACTTTGTCCTGTCACATACAGCAGCTTAGTGTTATCTCTGTTATTGGGGGTGGGGCTAAAAGTCCTTCAATGATAATGAAAACTGAAAAACTGTTGCCAGAGCAGTTTGGACTTTCTCTCCTCAGTCTACATGCAAAGAACATTCAGCTGAATCAGTTCCCCAAGGTAGGTTCTAACCTAAATGTAACACGAGGAAGACTTGAGCACCAAAGTTCCTTTCAAACAGAGAACTTTTGAATGCCCTGTGTCTGACTCCAACCCTCCTCTCTGGTCAGGTGCTGTCAATAACAGCAGGAAGGGCGTTTTTAGGTTTTAAGATTTCAAGAACTGAGGGACAGTATAGAAGAAGCAATTTCCTTTTATGCCCCTGAAGTCATAAGTAAATTCTTTGCTGGTACCAGGCTACTGGTGTACCAGTTACCAGGGGACCTGGACTAGCCTGGCAGGTGAATAATACCATGTCAGGAAGATGGACCAGTGTGATCGAGCAGAGCCGGGTCTTGGCAGACAGATAAACCTGTACTCTGAACATGGTGAAAGACAGACTAGTCCACTCTGCAGTCTTGAGCTTGGTTTTCTTCCCAGACCACAGTCAGTTTCAGCCTGGGGCCTCACCCCCAAAGAGGACTCCTTCTGTCATTCTGTTTCAGTACCCCCGACTCCTCTGCCGACCAATGATGTCGATGTGTATTTTGAGACCTCTGCAGATGATAATGAGCATGCTCGCTTCCAGAAGGCTAAGGAGCAGCTGGAAGTTCGGCACCGCAACCGGATGGACAGGGTAAACCTCAGCACTTCCCTTATCTTCATGGTGTTTGGCACTGGGTGACACAGTTTATAGTTGAAGTAAAAGGACACCCTCTCCCTAATTGTCATGCTAACATGTCACCCAGGTGAGGTGTGAGAGTGTTAAGGGGACCTATATGGTGTGACTAGTCCTCCCCCTTCCCAGCTCCATGGTAACATAATTAATTACCCTATGGATGCTTGTGTTCCACATTCTTGGCAAGCACTGTGCTATCATGTTCTTGTTGTTGTTATTTATTTTTTGCCATTAATTAGCTTAAATTTTATTTTAAAGGGAAATTTTATATCACTGTTTTAAATAGCTGGTATCATTTGTAAATATAAAAAGGTAAGTGAAAGCAAGATATTAGCTAGATGCTGTTGCCTGTCAAAGGTCCTGAGTCTTGGGGACGTTTTCTTTTCCATAAAAGGGTGGTAACTGTTAGAGCAACATGAGCAGCATAATGCAGCTTGCTCCTCTACTTACTCAGAAGGATTGGAAGAAAATTAACAAGGGAATTCCTTGCTAGGTTTGAGTACCACGTAACATTTCACATCCACCTGTGCTGCATTATTTAACAAGGCGAAGGCCTTCCTGACATAATAATTCTGTGAACAGGCTGAAACAGCCATGAGCTTGTGAGGGATCATATGTGTGAATTACTTGTACAGAGATTTTACATTAGACTCAGGGCTGGCAGTCGTTTTTAAATATTGGAGAGAATTGTTTTAGATTTTTTAAAAATTCATATATTTATTTTAGAGAGGGAGGAAGGTGAAGGGGGAGAAGCATCAATCCATTCCTGTGTGTGCTCTGACTGGATCAAACCCCCAAACTCTGCACATCAGGACAGTGCTCTAACCAAATGAGCTATCTGTCGGCTTAGGGATTACTCTCCGATTAGCGTGCTCCGCCTTTGTTCTAGGTAAAGAAGGAATGGGAAGAGGCTGAGCTGCAAGCGAAGAACCTCCCTAAAGCAGAGAGGCAGACGTTGATCCAGGTAAGACACACTCCAGGGACAGAGCTTCTAGCCTGGCCCTTTGAAATGTGGTCAGAGCCAAACTCCCAGGAAGTTAAGAGTTTGACACCTTCTTTTAGTTGAGAGCTTAAGTTACAAGGAAGTTTTAACTGTCCTGTTTTTTTGTTTTGTTTTTAATCTCTCAACTGGTGTTCTTCAGAACAGCTCCCCTATGGGAGAAGGAAAACAAGTCCCCAGCCAGAGCACACCTAATTCCTGCCAGCAAGTAACCTTAGCTTAGCTATTTGTTAATTCTGCTTTCCTGGCAAAGGTGCGTGGTCATCTTCACTCGTAGGCTGTGACCTGTTTTTCAGCGGTACTGAAGTCGTTTCCCCCCAGACTTAGGAAAAGTCAGAAGGCAGAAAAGAATGCGCTCTGATGCCACTTCATCTCGGACTTTTAGAGAATGTAACCTTGATATCATAGCAGCAGCTGCATTCTTTTTAATGGAAGGGTGTTGATAGGGATAGGGTAGCAATCTACAGGACAGATTTGGGTTTCATAAAACTTTTAAACATTTTAAATCAGTTGGTGTTGTTTAGCAGAAATTTCTCCTCATGATAATCCTTTCTCAGAACACCTAGAAAATCCAAGAGTTTATTTCTATGTAGGCAATGCATCCTATGCAGGAAAGTTATTCCAACAGTTGTAAACTATACCTTTAAATGTGGTCAGGTGCCTCACAGATAACAACTTGCCCTTCAGGACTTCACTGTGTACGACTCAGCAGAAGTCACCGTATTGCAGGATATGTTGCAGAATATATCACTCACTTACTAGGCTGTGGATTCAGGATTTGTAAGTTGGTGTCTTGCTGCACTGTGGAAAACACAGCATTTCTTGCAGTGCACATGGGGAGCCAGTAATGTCAGTGAGGGAGATTCTGAGGAGTCCTCTGACACTCCCTTTACCATGCTGTCATCAGACAAGGAAGTAATCGCACTAACGAATCAGATAAGATAAAGTGGGCCCTTGAATTGTGTCATTTCATTGACCATGTTTCACGATGTTGATGAGATGCTATAGCAACTGAATTCTCTTTTATAGCAACTAGCCCATGGTAAAATTGGTTTCTTTATACATCGTTTTGCTTAAAGTCACAGAGGCTATCGGAATATCTCCCCACACTGAACCTGTTGCCAGCTCACACAGGCCTTAGGCAGGTAGCAGCCAGCATTGGATTCTGAAGGTGTCTGCCAAACTTCCTCTGGGTGCCATGAATTACATTGTCTGCTTCCTGGGTCTAGCACTTCCAAGCTATGGTGAAAGCTTTGGAGAAAGAAGCAGCCAGTGAGAAGCAGCAGCTGGTGGAAACCCACCTGGCGCGAGTGGAAGCCATGCTGAACGACCGCCGCCGAATGGCTTTGGAGAACTACCTGGCTGCCTTGCAGTCTGACCCGCCGCGGGTGAGTCTGCTGCACAGCAGGTTCCGGGACGCGCGTCCTCGGTGCGCCTGCCCTGCAGCAGTGTTTGTGTGAACCAGTGCATGGCACACAGCTCAGTGAAATTACGTTTTTATGACAGGTTCTGACAAGACTGGAGGTACGGAAAGTAGAGGAGGGAGGAAAGGTATTTTGTTGTAGTATCTGCTGATAGCAGCTTAGTATTCCACAGAAGCTTGCCTGTGTTGTGGAGGAACCTGCACAGAGAGCACAGCCTCAGGATGGTGGTCGGCAGTTACCCAATTTTAATTTTATTTAAAAATTTTTTTTTTAATTATTATTTACTTACTTATTTATTCATTTTAGAGAGGAGAGAAAAAGGGGGGAGGAGCAGGAAGCATCAACTCCCACATGTGCCTTGACCAGACAATCCCTGGGTTTTGAACCAGTGACATCAGTGTTCAAGGTCGATGCTTATCCACTGCACCTCCACAGGCCAGGCCTTATTTTAAAACTTTAATAAATTTTATTTAGTGATTGTTTTTTTAGGAGGAGAGAGAGATGCTAATTTGTTCCACTTATTTATGCATTTACTGGTTAAATTTTTTATGTACCCTGACTGCGGATTGAACCGTCTACCATGCCATAGCTCTAACCAACTGAGCTACCCGGCCAGGGCTGAACCCATTCTATTTTAAATAAAATTACGAAGAAAGGGGTAAAGTAAGGTTTCCTATAGAAACCCTTTTGTGCTGGTAGTCTCCAGCTTTTTTATCTTTTAACATGTCTTGCTTTGGGGGGATGGCAAGTACTGGAAAGGAAGGTATTTGCATCCTCCTCAGATAAGTAAGTAAGGTCGCAGGAACTGCCTACTCTGTGATTAGGGCATCAAAGAAAGGCTGAGCCACAGAAAGAGTACACACTGAAGGACGACAGTGGGACAGAAGTTAGGGGAAATACTGTTTGTTAAAGAACCAGTATATAACGGATTTAGATTCTGGTACTTAGAAAGGTAGCATCTTGTAATGGTAAGCTCTAGAGGCTTTTGGAAGTAGAGCGTTCATTCTTGGGCCTTGATGAACTTTACATTGTTAGGGAATTTATAAGGCTTTGTTTTTCTATTTTCAGTTCTCTAGTCTCTGGTTATTAAAAACAACTGTTCTCTCCTGCAGCCTCATCGCATTCTCCAGGCCCTGCGGCGTTATGTCCGCGCTGAGAACAAAGATCGCCTGCATACCATCCGTCATTACCAGCATGTGTTGGCTGTCGACCCGGAAAAGGCTGCCCAGATGAAATCCCAGGTGCGCTAGACAGGAGAAGTTGCTCCGGAGTGTCTCTGGTAGGGCAGCTGCTTTGACTGATGTTGCACAACACTGGTAGGAGTGTTTGATATCTGTCCTTAAAAAATGGTTTTTAATTTCCAAAAACAGTAGGTACAAGGTTCGGTTTTTGCAAAGGTACTATTTTAAAAATATTCTGAGAGTTTAGGAATGTATGATTATATTAAGAGGTAAGTTAAGTCATTATCTAAGTTTATTTCTGATTTAGGGTACCACCAGAATAAATATTTGAAATCTTTTCCAAGGCAGCAAAATCAAGTAGATCTTAAAAATTGGTAGCTTTTGTACATTATACATTTCTGTTTTTTTATTTTTCTGAAGTGAGACGGGGGGTGGGAGGGCACAGACAGACTCCTGCATGCGCCTGACTGGGATCCATCTGGCATACCCACCAGGGGGCAATGCTCGGCCCCTCTGGAGTGTTACTCCAATATAATTGGAGCCATTCTAGGACCTGAGGTGGACATGGAGCCATCCTCAGCGCCCGGGCCAATTTTACTCCTATGGAGCCTTGACTGTGGGAGGGGAAGAGAGAGAGAGAAAGGAGGGGGGAAGGATGGAGAAGCAGATGGGTGCTTCTCCTGTGTGCCCTGGCCAAGAATGAACCCGGGACTTCCACATGGCCAGGGCCATGTTTCTGTTTTGACAGACACTTCTGCATTCCTGGGTTTTGTCCCATGCCAGGTCTAGCTTTTTTTACAGTCATCTCTAAGAGTTTGTTTCTGGGCCCTCTTTCTACTTCAGTATTGTTCACACATTAACTTGAGTTTTACATTTGTAATGTTGGGGATACTTGTAAGTTTGGGTCCTTGTCCATCATCCCAGAAGCTCTCCCTCCCAACCACTTGTTGCATGTGTGTTATGATTGGAAGGTATTCTGCTCAATAGTCCCTGGACTGTTGCAGTGCGGTTGCCACTCTGTTGAACAGATGTTTGTGTGCTTCCTGTCCACCTGCCAGACTCTGTCCTAGCACCTGACAGTGCAAAGTTGGGACCCTGTGTCCCTTGAGCAGCTCACTGTCTGGTACAGAATTAATATATACACTAGAGAGATGGAGACTAATTGTCCTTAAACATGGGTTCAGTTTAGCAGTTGTATGTTTGGGGTAACAAATGAACCTGGGCTTCTTAAGGGCAGGAAGAAAAGGGGTCAGATATGGGGATCATAAGAGAAGGGGCCTGTGGTGTGGCCTAGAGCCGAGTGCTTTCCTGTGAGCTGGATGGAGTGGAAGAGAAGAAGACAGCCACGAATCTCTCTCCTAGAGTGGTTTTCAGGAAGCTTAGGGTGGAACAATGCGTACATCTTGACGTGTTTTTTTTTTTTTCAGGAACAGAGAGAGGGATAGATAGGGATAGACAGGAAAGGAGAGAGATGAGAAGCATCAACCATTAGTTTCTCGTTGCCGTTGCAACACCTTAGTTGTTCATTGATTGCTTTCACACACGTGCCTTGACCGCGGGCCTTCAGCAGACCGAGCCACCCCTTGCTGGAGCCAGCGACCTTGGGTCCAAGCTGGCGAGTTTTTGCTCAAGCCAGGTGAGCCCACGCTCAAGCTGGCGAGCTCGGAGTCTCAAACCTGGGTCCTCTGCATCCCAATCCAACGCTCTATCCACTGCGCCACCGCCTGGTCAGGCTAATTTTTTTTTTAAGTAATCATATTTTCAAATTTTTTTTGTGTGTGAAGAAAGTAGACTGTCGTGTAGGATTTTACAGAAAAAAAATGGTTTGTTCTGTAAGATGATTGTAGAAAGAGAGCCCTGTTTGGTATATTAAATTAATAACTAAGGAATGAGTGGCCTACAGGCAAGATCAAAGTGCCACACCAAGTCACACAGAAGTAGAACCCTCCCAAGAAAACCTCAGGGAAAAACCCAGCTCTACCTGTGATAATAATGGCTCTAAGCCCTGCGTTCTAGCGAAGCTTGGCTACTGAATTACATTAACCTTTAGTCTGTTCTGTATTCTGTTATCTAAACTCTAGAGAGCCCCATGATAACATGCACATTTGGATTGTGAGTGATGTGCTTTTCCCCATGCTGCAGCTCAAAGGTTTATGGTCTAGACACCAATTTTCAGTGTTCCACCCTGTGGTTCTTGTCCTCATGTATGTGTATGAGCTTTCCACTCTCAAATGGCTCCTTAATTCATATGAAGTAGTCAATGTCAACACATGCTAAGACTGGGTGATCCATGTTTTGGTTTCTATTTGCATTTTTTTCTCTGAGGCATTCACTCTTGTGCTTTCCTATCAATTTACTTGATTGAAATAATGGCAGATGTAAAATTAAATTGCTTCATCCTTGCTTTAAAGGTCAGAGAAAGATTAATCTACAATAAAAGCATCTTTCTATTTAATCCCCCTCCTTGACCCTTCATGTTAATCGAGCCAAACCCACATTATTAATCCATCGGTTTAGATCGCCCTCTTTAGGAAGAGCTTGGTAATGGCAAATGTAACCAGGCCGTAATAACCTTCTCGAATAGCTTGTGTGAACTGTAACAATGTGCCTCACTGTGTCATTGGAGTGCAACTTAGGCCAAGTCACCTTCCTTTCTACCCTGAAAAGCTTATAAAGTAAGTGACTCGTTTCAATGGCTTTTTAAAAAAAGCTAACAGCCTTGGAAATTTTGCATTCAGAAAGGGTGTAGTGAGCTGTGGAAGACAGATGGTAGAGAAGTCTTCTTGAGCACCGCTTAAAATCAGGTTTGTATATAACTTATTGTAAACTTTTGAAAGACTAGCTAATTTAATTAGAATAAACTAGTTATCACCATGATAAATCATTTCAAGCAGTTAGTTCACTAAGCAAAGTCTCTGAATGGTCCTTTCTCTCCACAGATCTAATTTTTAGCCAGTAATTTCATTCTCTTTTTATCCCATCTAATCTGACTAGTGGTAAAAATTGGCCAACTCTTTCCTATATTCACTCAGTACTGAGTACCTGGCAGTATACAAACTGGGTTCTTTCTAATTCATTCCATACAGTTAGTAAGTTCCTCATATGGAAGTCAAGTCAGTAACTGGCAAGTGAGAATTCTTAAATTTGTGGATATAGTCTCAGATCATAGTTTGAACACATTCTTTTACTTCAGTGGTCAGTAGCTATGGTGCGGGGATTAATACACTCCCTCTGACCAGCTGCTTTGCTGGACTCTGCCGAGAACATACTTTGCAGCTGGCCTTTGCGGAAGTGTGTGGGTGTCCACCTGGCCCGGCTGTCTTGATGACAAGGCTTATCCACTGTACTGTACTTCTAGGTGATGACACATCTCCACGTGATTGAAGAAAGGAGGAACCAGAGCCTCTCTCTGCTCTACAAAGTACCTTATGTAGCCCAAGAAATCCAAGAGGAAATTGGTGAGTGCTGACTATACTTGTATCAGAGTCGGGTGGGATTCTTGCTGGGGCTGAGAGTGGTGCTGTGAACGGGTTAGAGATAGGACTAGTTGAGGCTGTGAAGCTGGGTGTCAGCACGCTGTGGTTTGAGAAGTCTGGAGTTCATGTGTCATGGTCAAGTACTGGCTCTGAGCTACAGAGCCTTGAGTTTCGTTGACCTACACTCTGGTACCGGAAGAAAAATCTAGGATGTAAATTGCAAGGGACTAGAGGACGTCTCCTGTTACCTGTTCTCCTTGATTGCTGGTGTATTTCAAGGCACCTCTTACACATGTTCTCATTTTTCCTCCCTCTTCTGGGCTTTCTTGTCCGTTTATTCAACAAATACTTAATTGTGTCTGCTCTGTGTCACCAAGTGAAACGGTGCACAAGCAGACAGTATCTCTTGGAGCTCATGTTATAGCAGGAAAGAAACAGACAGGAAAACAAGTATCAGATGGTGATGACAGCAGTGGGGGGAGGTTCAAGTAGGGTGGGGTAGTCAGGGAGGCTGTCTCAGGGACAGTAACTTGAGACCACAGGGGAGAAGACACTGTTCCCACAGGCAGGGACTACTGCAGAGACCTGAAGTTTAACTCAAGTGACAGCCACATTTGAGTAGATCAGGGAGGCCAGGACTTTGGGAGAAGTAAGGGTGAAGAAGTAGGCAGAGGCCAGTTTGTTGGGAGATTTTAGAAAAATTAAACGGTTTGTATTTTATTCCAGGACAGTAGAAAGCCATTGGAGGCTTTTAAACTAGTGAGTGACTTACTTGATCTGGATTATGCTTTTTAAAAAGAACACAAATTAAAAAGGGAAATTACTTGGCTGCCCTGTGGAGAATTGAAGAATAAAATTGGAAACCAGCAGGGAACGATTGTAAAAATCCAGGAGTGAGGTGGTTGTGTGCACTAAGACACGATGGAGGAGATAGAGAGGTATGGGCGGTCCTCAGGGCAGTCTCAGGAGGAGATGAACGGGGGTACTTGGGGCTGGGTGGAGAGTGAGGAAAAGACGAGCATCAAGGAAAATGCCCAGCTTTGCATTGTGAGCAAACGAGTGGGTGGTGGTGCCAAACCTTACTGAAGTCAAGCCTTGTCTTTTACACACTTTGAATGAAAGTTGTTGTTGGACTTGGCGTGCAGGTATAAGGTAAGCTCTTAGATTGATGAGCCAGTGCTCGAGCGTGAGATGTGAGGTACAGAAAAGGGAGTCTTGCCTGACCTGTGGTGGCGCAGTGGATAAAGCAATGACCTGGGAACACTGAGGTCGCCAGTTCAAAACCCTGCACTGATCTGGTCAAGGCACATATGGGAGTTGATGCTTCCAGCTCCCTCCCCCCTTTCTCTCTTTCCCTCTCTCTCTCTCTCTCACTCTCACTCTGTGTCTCCTCTCTAAAATGAATTAAAAAATTAAAAAAAAAAATTTTAAAAAAAGAAAAGGGAGTCGTGATATGTGGGTGGTATTTAAAACTGCCATTAAGATTAAATTGGTTAAATAGAGTGAGTTGGGTGCCCAGGAAGGAGCCCTGGGGTTCCCAGTGCTGGGGTTCTGCATCGTCACAGAATCAGGAAGTATTTTGGCCGTCGCTGACTGGGGGCGCTGGGAGGTGCTCCTCTGGGCAGAGCTTGCACTCTGTAACGACATGAGTTAGCCTTGTTCACTCTGTGGGTCCTGTGCCTAGAACCTCAAGTCTCCTGAAAACCTGGTTCCCTGCGTGTCTGTCTTTGTCAGATGAGCTACTTCAAGAGCAGCGTGCAGATATGGACCAGTTCACTTCCTCTATCTCAGAGACCCCTGTGGACGTCCGGGTGAGCTCTGAAGAAAGTGATGAGATCCCGCCGTTCCACCCCCTCCATCCCTTCCCATCCTTACCTGAGAACGAAGGTGTGTGTGATTGACAGGGCAACTTGATGGTGGTGGGAGATGGAGAGTGGGAGGGAAGGGAGGTAACTGCAGTTAAAAACTGAAGTCAGACTTTGGAACTGGGATTGTGTTGGGGATGCTGTGTTCCTAGTGAAGCTTGGCCAGGGGAAGAAAAACTCGGTTCATTGAGCACCTACTATGAGCAGGCACTGGAGTGGGTTGGTATCACCATGAAGCTAGTCCTGTTTCTCACATTTTATAGATGGCTTGCTTAAAGACACTGTTTTCCTGTCCTCTATCAGCTACTGCCAGTGTGTCTGAGACCTTGCGTGTGGAGGGCATTTCACCTTTAAGTAGCACTTTCACATTAAATTTTGTCATTATCTTTTCATAGCAGTCTTGGGAATTGGATAGTGGAGAGGCTACAGTGCTGACATCACTTGCTCTGCCAGTAGGTGGGGACAAGAAGCTATGTCCCTGTCCTTCCAGTCAGGCATGCTTCCTTCTGTTCCCTTGCTGATTCTTGACATCCAAAGGGATTTCTAATATCTGCGGGTCTGCACCAGAAACAAACAGCTTCTGGTGAGACGGGCCATGAGACCAGGGCGTGAAATCAGATTTTATTTGTCTGCTACTGCTGCTGCTGATGGAGGTGATGATAAAAATAGTGGCCACAGCTCTAGACCTTATCGAGTACCAGCTTTAGCTAAGCATCGTTCGTGGGTGCTCTCAGTTAATCCTCGAAATACCCCTCTATTGGAGTTTCCCCATTTCGGCATCCCAAGGTCATGTAGCTCGCAGGTAGAGAGGAAGGATTTGAACCCAGGTTGATTTGGTCCTTCAGTCCTGGGTAGTCCCTCACCTCTGACCAGATAAACAGTACTGGACGAAGGCCTGAGGAAGGCACTGGGGGGACGGGGGAGTCTCCAGCTTAGCCTTCAGACCTTAATTGTCTTCTAAATTAGCTATCTTGGGGGTACCAACTCAGGTGGTCCTCCAGTCACATAAGAGAATCTGTGAAGGGAGCCAAACTCATGCAGAGATGGCGCTGCATCCGGAAGACCTGCTGTCAGAAAGCCTCACCCCCATGGTGGCCCTGTGGTGGCTGTGCTCACGCAGCCTGTTTGGGTGGCAGCATTTGGACATAGCTGAACTAGGACCATGTTTCACTTTCAGAGAACCATAATCAGTACTAACTTCTGATTTTGTTCATTTTTGAGAAAAAGGACTCTGTGGGCTAAGCTAAATAATTTGGGAATCGCACAGAATTTCCACCGGCAGACCCAGGACAGACCACCTTCTTCCTCGCCCGCCCCTGGTCACAACCACCTGTTGTTTATGAAAGTTTCAGGCCAGGTTTTTAAGGAAGAATTCTTTTTGTTTATATTATAGAGGGATTCTAAAATAGGAAATTTTAAAGAAGCTATTTTCTTTCTTAATCTCCTTTGTGCTATTTTGTTTTTATTGTTTTCTTTTCTGCTAGACACCCAGCCGGAGTTGTACCACCCAGTGAAAAAAGGTTGGTTTGTCAGAGATGTTCGCTTTCAGATCCTCATTCCTGTCACTTCCCCAGTGTGTCCCGTCTCATTTTCTGTTTCATAACATCACTGTTTTTTTTCCACCTCATTTCTTCAGACGTGTGTGTGGAGCCAGAGTCGTCCTGTCTCCAGCATCTAGAGTCCAGTGTCAGTGGTACTGGAAACAAGGGGGCCATTCTGAGTTTGCCTCCTGGAAGTACAGAGAATATTGGAGTAACCAAAATAATGCTCATAAATCCTTTTAACCCGGGTAGACTTTTTAAAGTCTATTTAATTTAAACAAGTTGGTTGCGAATAGCTGTATGAAAACAAATACACTTAATTTCTGGTCAAGTGGAGAGTCATTTTTCTTTCTTTCTTTTTTTTAAATCTTGTCCTTTTTTCTCTGCTGCTTCCACATACATCTTTTCCCTTTTTTAGCTGTTTCTTGCCCTTTGTGCCTAACTGTCCATTGCCAATTGTTTCGTGTCCCTTGAGTTATAGCATTAATCAAATGTAGAAGCTGACGGATGACGCAGGTAGGGACAAGTGAATTCTTGCTGTAGTGAGTGTCCAGTTTTCAGAAAAAGTTAACGTTATGTAAGCATTATGCTGAGTGCTTCACACCCTGATCTCATTTAATCCACTGAAACACACTGCAAGTAGGGTTTTTAGCTCTTCATAGATTAGGCAGTTAAAGAAGCCATAGAGATGATAGGACTTTCTTAAAGTAAGGAGTTTAAGAGGCAAAGAAACCGGAATGTGAGCCCAGCTCCCTCTGTCTTCAAAGCCCATGCTGTTTCTGTTACAATAAAGGCCATGGTCAGCTGCTGAATTTCCCAGGTAGCCTATACACTCTAGGGTCACCAGGAGTCAATTCAGATGTTTCCTGTTCTTAGTGTTCCATGAGCCCGCCCTTGGCTCTGTAGACAGATTGTCAATGGACCAGGTGGAGTGTGGCCTAAGAGAGTGGTGGTGGTGGGCCGCCGCTTGTTCTCAGAACCTTGAGAGTATGATTTAAATCTTATACAAAAGTGCTTATATGTTAATGCTTTATTTTATCCTACAAGGATATACCTCTTTATCACTGTTAACATTCTTCTGAACAGCACATCTTAAAATGTTTATAGATCAAACCTAAGGTGTTTGTTGATCAAGGTGAAAGTTTTAGAAGGTTAGACTGACTAGCTTTCGCCTTCTTGCATCAACTCTTACTAGTTGGGACAATTAATTTAAACATTAACTTTAGTCTCTTAAAGCCACTTGTTTATCCATTTTATAAAAATCAAAGTGGTTTTGGTTAGTGTTTAAGAAACATGTGGGCTATATTACCAATAAAGTATTAGAACAGTCTGGACTAATTAGGAGGTCCAGTGCCACATTATTTCCTCTGTAGGATTCCGCCCTGGACCAGTGCAGCACTGCGGGGGCGGGCCCAAGAAGAGTGGTGGGCGGAGCTCCGCCCACGGTGGGTCAGCCCTAATGGGAGCGTCTGCCTGCGCCAGCACCGCCCCTCCCTCCCATAGTGGAAGTGCTGTGTGGCTGCTCTTTCATTGGTATTTTGAGACTACAAAAACCAGCCCTGATGTAACTTACCCTAGAATCAAGTTGTGAAATCATTCTTTTAAATGAAAGCTTTAGAGGAAAGTTACGTCATTGTTGACTGTGTTCTGAGTTTCTGTGTCAGCTGGCCTGCAAGTTCAGCAACTGCTATAACTGTTACAAATTACTCTGTGTCAAGAACAAGTCTGAAAAATAACTCATAGACACAGACAACAGCATGGTGATTACCAGAGGGAAAGGGGTGGGGTGGAGGTAGAGAGGGTAAAGGGAGTAATAAATGGTGATTGCAGGAGGCTTGATTCGGATGATGAACATACAATAGAATATACAATTGATATATTTTAGAACTGTATGCCTGAAACCTATGGAATTTTATTAACTAGTGTCATTCCAATAAAGTCTCTAAAAAAGGAAAGAAAAAAGACAAGAAGAAGCCTGGTTGTGAGCAGAAGGCCCTGCTGTGGCTGGCCTGGGGTCATCGTTTGCCTTTGACAAGCCCCGGGCAGCAGCACTGCTTTGCACATACACTTCTGTTTGAATGTCACTCACTTGCAGGTGGTCACCTTTGCATGTGAGGATCCTGTCAGGTTGAGCTGTTTATAAAAGGTTCAAGTCATGGACGGCTATATAGAACCGTAGAGATTATTATTAATGAGAAAGTATTAGGCTAGCTAGAAACCACATGCTTTGGAACTAAAAATAAAAAGGATTGCTCCTCACTTTCCTCTTGCTGTGTTTGTGCTGGCTTCGGTCACACTGCCCCTTTGGATCCGGTCATTTGGAGTGCTATGCACAGCGATGCTTGCTCAGGTTGTGTCTGTCCTTGACAAGAGGAATGTTGCTATTCTTGTTTTTGGTTTTATTTATTCATTTTTAGAGGTAGAAGGGGGAGGAGCAGGAAGCACCAACTCCCATATGTGCCTTGACCAGGCAAGCTTAGGGTTTCGAACTGGCAACCTCAGCTTTCCAGGTTGATACTTTATCCACTGTGCCACCACAGGTCAGGCTGGAATGTTGCTATTCTTGCTATTTATAGACAGGTAGCTTCCACCTGGTGTTAGGGTTCTGCTCCCATTTTTTTTTTTTTTTGAAAGAGAGAGATAGGAAGAGAGACAGGAACATCAAGCTGCTCTTGTATGTGCCCTAACCTGGAAATTGTTATTATTCACTGATGAAGACAGAGGGAGGGAGACAGAGGGGAGGGATAAGGGAAGCATCCATTTGTTGTCTCAGTCGTGTATTCACTGGTTGCTTCTCGTGTGTGCCCTGACTGGGGATTGAACCTGCATCCCTGTCGTCTCAGGATGAAACTGTTAATCTACTGAGTAACTGGCCAGGGTGGGTTTGGTTCTTCCTTTTTATGGAATGCTTCCTTCCCATTCATTGTCTAATAATCATCAAGGATGTGACCATCTGTGATCCAGGCCCTGCCAGGTTACAGCCTGGCGGGAAACACAGGAGAAAATCAGTAATTACAGTGGTGTTAAGTGGTATAACCTGGGGATGTCTCCCAAGAGGAGCTGTAGCTTGAAGGACGAATAGGAAGGGTTTTTGGGTTGGGAAGGTTATTTTAGGCAGACAGAATTGCCTGTGGGATAAAATACGATGCTCAAGGCAAACATGCAAATTCGTTGCTGGTCTGACAGTTCCATTTGAAGGGAAGCCCAGGTGTTGAAGGAGCTAGTTGGCAGGATACTAATAGGGGGTGCTGGGTAAGGTAATGTCAGATGCCGCTCAGGGCGTCACTTACATGTGACGTGTTCCATGCTAGAAAGGTTTTGCACTCAGCTTCCCTTTCTCTTACAAAAATCATTCTCCTCTTGAGGCTTGCGTTCCATCTTTGCAAGTTGGGTATAAGTAAGCTCTCTTTGCTCTTCATTCCCATCAGCTCTCTGGAAAAGGCCTGTTTCATTCATCCTTATAGAGCACAGTGCTTCCTCAGAAACGGGAACCAAGTAGCATATTGAATGGCAGGGAGGAAGCACTCGGGCTCTCGGCCCTCAGGAGGGAGTTGCTTCTGTGAGAAGCACGAGGTCAGCCCGTCCTGGGAAACTGAGCTGTGTTCTCTCTCCATACAGGCTCTGGATTGGGAGAGCAGGACAGAGGACTGATCGGTGCTGAGGAGAAAGTGATTAACAGTAAGAATAAAGTGGATGAAAATATGGTGAGCCATTTCTCTTTTGCCCTGCCCGGTTTTAATTGTGAGAAAAATTATATAGAGTGAGTGGCATTGTTTTAAATGAGACAGATGAGACACTGAGTGTTCATTTTCCATGTGGTGTAAGACGGAATAAAGAATTATTTTTTAGTCTGACCAACGGCAGTGCAGTGGATAGAGCATTGACACGGGATGCTGAGGGCCCCAGTTCAAAACCTTGAAGTCGCCGTCTTGAGCCACAGGGTCTCTGGCTTGAGTGTGGGATCGTAGACATGATCTCATGGTCACTGGCTTGGCTTGAGCCCCCCAGTCAAGGCACATGAGAAGCAGTCAATGAACAGCTAAAGTGACTCAACTACAAGTTGATGCTTTTTATTTTCTGTCCTCCCTCCCATTCTCTCCCTTCCTGTCTCAAAAGTATTTATATTTTTCAGCAGTAGCTCATTTCTTGATGTGCAGTGGGAGAAAATATATTGCTTACAAAAATTAGGGGATATTTCAAAATGAATATGAAAATATAAAATATCCCCTAATTTTTGTGTGCAGTATATTTGCAACTGAAGAGGTGAATAAAATATCAGGAGCCACTTTCAAGTGAGTAGAGATTTCATGGCTTGAAAATGGAGTAGAGCGGGCTTTGGTTCTTATACTGCCTTAGGTTGATACCTCCGGTTTATTTTGTTAGCACTTTCTATCACTCACATTTCTGGTTTCTTGATAATCTCTCCTGAAATAAATGTTTTTCCACAACAGTCACCTAGAGGAAATTCAGGGGAAAGCCCTTAAAGGACCCACAGCTCTACTATAATCTTATGTTCACACTTACTCCTTCATGTAGGAGTTTGGGGAATGGATTTAGATGAATGTGACAGAATGATTGGTTAGTGGATGTCCATTAGGTATTTACTTCCCTCTACCCAATAGTGAAGTTCCCTTCCACTCAGTGACTGACATTTTCATGCTGTTTCAGGTCATTGATGAGACTCTGGATGTTAAGGAAATGATTTTCAATTCTGAGAGAGTCGGAGGCCTTGAAGAAGAGCCGGTATGTGTTTAGCTCCAGAACCCACTGCCAGATTAATCTCCAAGAAGGTTGGGAAAAGTGGAGTTCTCCTGTAGGGCTGGTTATCTGGAAAGCTGATGGTGGCGCTCCCTCGGGTTCTAGGGACACCGCTAAAGGAGCGTGGCCGGGGCTGAGCTGCTTGTCTCTGGCTTGCAGTCTTCCACACCATGCAGCTGGTCACTGGGCTTTACTGCACATCTGCTTTGTCACCCTAGGAATCCGTGGGACCACTGAGAGAGGACTTCAGTCTGAGCAGCAGTGCCCTCATCGGCCTGTTGGTCATTGCAGTGGCCATTGCTACGGTCATCGTCGTCAGCCTGGTGATGCTGAGGAAGAGACAGTATGGCACCATCAGTCATGGGATCGTGGAAGTGAGTAGCTGGGCTTTCTTCCGACTTGGCCCTGAGCTGGCGAGGGTTTGCTCTCTGCTGCTGGAGCTTTATGGAATTCAGATGTCTGTGTTTCCTGGGCACTGCGCATCAGTTAAATTGCTCCCTGGATTATTAGGTCACATCTTGGAAGTCAGCCCAACTGGATTATGTTGATTCTATGACAAAGAGCTGCTGCTGCCGACTTTTAACATTAATTCGGGCTTTATGAACGTGAGGAAATTGCAAGAGCACTTTATGTTTCAGAGGGTGAAACTTTTCTCTGATTATTTCCTGTTTCCTTTCCTTAGGTATGTTAGATATTTGAGAGTGAATGGGCTGATGCTCTTCTCTGTTGTTTGACCTGTTTTGTGAGGAACAAACCAGGCCTGTGACAGATCAGGCAGCAGTGGCGATCACGAATGAACTAAGTTTTAAACGTATGAACTGGGACTCGTGTTCTTTTCTAATGGGGGAAAAACAGTAGGAAATTTAGAAAACAGGGCAGGCTGCTCTTTTATCTTCTGCTGATTTGTAATTGGAACCGCTCACCACTTGTTTTTGGTGGGTGGTGGAAATGTCGAGCCTCTTGATTCTAGAAAAGGAATACAATGAAGAATATAGGATGCTCTGGAAGATTAGTTTCAATGCACGTAGTTACATGGTTTCATCTCCTGTGAGACATGGACCTAGTTTCAAAATTTCAGAGCTGGGAAAGACCTTTGTTCTGTGGGGATGTTCACCCAGGCTGTCCCAGGTGGTAAGTAGCAGACTGGGACTGGCGTGTTACTGTGGAGCTAGGAAATTCAGTTCCCTCTTTTCTCCAACTTGGACTGAGCTTTTAGGACTCCAGCTTTCAGAAGTATTGCCTCGTGGACTGTCCTCCTTTCTCTCCGTGTCCTATGTCCTTACCACCAGCTTCTCCTTGGTTCACCCAATAGAAATGGGCTGGTATAGGGCCCTAGGGGATTGCACAGCAAACAGCTGTCTCTTCTGAGTCCTGTGCCATTATCTGAGGTATGCTACAGTGACCACAACATTTGTTCCTCCAGGTCGACCCAATGCTCACCCCTGAAGAGCGTCACCTGAACAAGATGCAGAACCATGGTTATGAAAACCCGACCTACAAATATCTTGAGCAGATGCAGGTTTAAGTGGGAGAAGATGTACCCCCCCCCATTGGAGGGGGGGTGCAGGGGGGCCAGAGGCCCAGTGTTTGGATGGACTGCTGACCAACAGTTACTTCCAGAGGATTTCATCCTGCATTCAGACCTCTTGGATCATTAAGACTATAAAGTACTACTGTAGAATCACAATTTCCATTCTTTTAAATGGGTGAAATGTTAATATAACAATATATGATATATAAACCTTAAATGAAACAAGGAAAGGATCTATTGCAGATATTTGACTGATGTAGGTTTCTTTTTTAAATTAATCAGGCACTCCGCGTCTGTTGTCTCACACGCTCTCTGTAGACATGGCAGTGTTGATTGGCAGTGGTAGACTGTATAGGCAGGTTGTTTGTCCTGGTTGCATTGTATAAACCCACTAAGGCACAGTCACCATCCTGGTTTTTATTTTATTTTTTTCAAAAGGCAGTATTCCCTTTTTAAGTTGCTGAGAAACTAAATGAAACAGGAAACTAACTGTAAGACCATTGAAGCATGGCTTGGTACCCTCTCAAAGTTATTTTAAAGGACCAGTTTCTTGGGAGTCTGGTGTTCCCACTGCTGGGTGCCTTGGTGTCTCCACACAAGTCCTGTCGCCAAGGAGGTTGGAAGCGTTTGAGTCCCAGCATCTTTTAGCCAGCCTGCCATATACAAGATAGGGGCCCACGACAGCCTTCCTTCTAAATCCAGTTCTTCCACAGCTGCTAGCCGGTAGTTTGTATATGACCTCTTTACGGTCCACCATTTACTTACCATAGCGTCGTACAACTCACGTCCCTCCCAAGTCATGTCCAGATGTGCTCTTTTTACCTCCTTGGAGATTTCCCTTGGATGGCACTGACCCTTGTCCCTCCCTATTGTAACGTGACTTCTCTGCCCTCCCTCTCCCGTCACCAGCCTTGTTGGTGTTCACTAAGAGGACTGCAGTCACAGGTGGCCAGTGGCCCCGGGAGACCGTGGGAGGTGTGCTCTCTGTGGAGGGAGGATACTGAAATGGTCTGTAGACACCATGCAAAGTGTTGAAGATTTTGTTTCCTTCACACAAGTCTTTGTAATGCTTGTATAGTTGATGTGGATGCTCACAGCTTTTTCTTTTATTTTTTTTAATTCTGAAGGTTCTGGTAACCTGTGGTGCATTTTTTTCTATTTCCCTGTGACTGTTTTGTTTTGTTTTTGTTTTTTCCCTCCTTCCCCTTAATCCATGTCTCTTCCCACTATGCACAGTAAACTTCACTTACAAACTCCTGAATCTGATCTGTGGAGAATGTACAAAGTTTAAACACATCAATAAATACTTTAACTTCCACCAAGACTCCTTGTTTCTTGTTGGCCTGGCGTTGTGCTTCGATGGTGGTTTGAACCCTCCTGCCTCCAGGCGATGGAGACAGTGGGAGATGATGGGTGTCTTCCTCCCCTGGAGGACATAGGCTTCTGGCCAATGCGGAATAGTCAAGCAAGTTGGACTCTTGAGTTTGAATTCCATTAAAATAACAGGGAAAGTGATTTAAACCTAAAGGCAGGTAACTGTCTTTTATGAACCTTAGCGAAATTATTCTTTCATCATTTCTTTAATGCTTTTCTCCACTGTATTTTCGAAATTTTCTAACATTCCAATTGGTTGGACCTTAAACCTCCCTGATAGCTTTTCTTTTTTTTTAAGTTTTATTTCATAATCTTAATGATAATGTTGCCTTTATCTTCCAATTTGTAGTGAATTTTGTCATCATAGTTTTAAATTTCATGAGCTGCTTTCTTTTAAATATATTTTTGAGTATCCTTTTTTTTTATGATAGCAAATCCATCTGAGTTTATGTGTTAGAATTTCTAAAGATTTCTTTCCTTCTCTACCTGTTTCCTTTTGAGCTGTTGATTTCCTATAAATGTGTAGTGATCATTTTTTTGATCAGACTTAGGAATGAAGCACAGTTTAGGTTAAAAAATAAGAGTCAGCCAAGAGTTTTGTCCAGCAAAACAGTAATTTATTAACGAGAAATTTCTTGGTACTAGGAACAGTGAGTAGGGCTTGTGGCTGAATTTTCAGAGGAATGTTTACAGCCTCTGTTTCTTGAGTTGTATTTTTTTTTCCTTCAATTATAGTTGCCATTCAGTATTTCCATTTCTGAGTTTTTTAAGTAACTTGCCATGAGGAGGTGTGTTTACCTGATAACCTGCTCACAGCACCTTGTACAGGGGGGAGGTTTTTACTAGTGTTTGATGTCTAGCTATATGTGTAAGGAAAATCGGGGCTGATCTCAGAGTCGTCAGTCTTGTTTAGTGTAATGTCAGTTTACACACATGGTGCAGTATTTATGCGTATACTTGCATAAATGTACATACGCACATAGACAATGTATCTTCCCTAGGATACTGGAATAGGGGTATGCATTTTAAGAGCCTCTGGCCAGGAAGCACCTTGGACGAACCAGTTAAACAGGCTGGTTCTTTGTAATGATCAGTCCTTCCTCATCTGCCTCTCCCTCCTGCACTGGCCACTCAGGCTGCTGCCAGGAAAGTTGTGGAGAAGATGAAACTTGACTTTCTTTTTAAATCCACTTTCTGCCAGAGTGCGGCAGAGTGTTGCCACTCAACGCTGCAAAATCAGCCGGCAGGTGTGATCTAGCGCTCACGGTTCCAAGTCTAAATAGACCAGCTGCATTTAGTTTAGTGCCTCCCACCTGGCTAGCTGCTTTACAGGCAGCATCCCGTTTTATCGTTTGTTTCCACCTTTCGAGAATGGGTTTTCTTGCTGTACAGAAAGCTGAGGTGTTTTCTAGCCTAGTTAAGGGATGGAGCAGAGATCCAAACCCAGCTCTGTCACAGTCAGCCCCTTATTTGGTGTCGAATGTCAGCCCTGGAAGACAGGCGTCATCTTACAAACTGGTGTCAACTAGGACCTATCCACTGGTCAACTATTGAAACGTGGATCCGCTATGAACACTCCTGCTGCTGCTGGACGTAGCAGTAGTTTGGGGTGGTGGTGAAACTGCAGTGGTTTCTGTACACAGTCGTTATCTAACTGGGGTCAGTACAGGGGCCTCCAGGGTAAGAGGTGAGTGTCAGCAACCAGGCTCACGTCTCCCTCACCTTGGATTGACTGAGATCTGTAGATAATGGTAGCTATGTGCAGGGAAAGGTTTTTTTTTACATTTTGAATGAAAATGTCATGGAAATTATGTAAGTCAGGGACTGGCCAGCAGGCTTTGGCCCCAGCCCAGCACTGTTCCTTCATCGGGCACCAAAAGAAACGTGCTTGCCTCCTGGTTTCTGCCTCGGTGAGTCAGCTTTGCTGTCTGTGGAATGTGGCCCTGCCCACCTTGCTGTCAGCTCTCAGCTGACTGGCACGAGGTCATCCTACCTCCCTGATGGCTTGCAGTTACAGATGGGAGCCAGCCCAGGCGGCCTGGTAACAGCTCTGGTTTCGGTTGCTGTGATACGGATGTTAGGAGACCCAGATTGGGATGTGATGAGTCCCTAGGGTTAGGGGAGGTCCAGAGGTCCACTCTAAGGGAACATACTGTCTTGTGTGTAACTTGTTAGAAGTGTTGGACACAAAATGGATGGAAGGGACTAGAAAGGGCCTCTCATTTTACATTCTTAACATGGCCACAGAGTCCCTCGCTGTTCAGCATAGAGCCAAAGTCTGATGTGTGCAACGGGTTCTTTTTCTCGGGGACTAAGGTGAAGGCCTCTTTAAACAAGGTGAATGGAATCTTAACTTGTTACGTACCTACTATGAAGAAAAGGGAAATCACATCTGTCCTCTGTGGGTACTTGTAACAAACAAGCCTGAACAGCTGCAGACTGTCAGTGCTTCCCAACTCTGAGTAGCCTTGGTATGCAGAGAATGGGACAAGACATACAAAAGTTTTTTTCTAAAATGGATGTGGCATGACTTTTTTTTTTTTAAGGATAGAATTTAATTTTTTAAAAAAATATTTATGGAAAGAGAGAGAAAAAGGGAGGGGGAGGAGTGGGAAATACCGATTTATAGTAGTTGCTTCTCCTGTGCGCCTTGACCAGGCAAGCCCAGGGTTTCAAACTGGAGACCCCAGCATTCCAGGTTGATGCTCTATCCACTGTGCCACCACAGGTCAGGTGGGGCACAACTTTCTTGAGGAATCCTTGGGAGTTCTCTGGCCAGGTTCACTCAGGTCTCGTTGAAATACTGAGATTAGGCCCTGGCTGGATAGGTCAGTTGGAGCATTGTCCCAAAGCCACAGGGATTGCCAGTTTGAGCCCCAATCAGGGCACTTACGGAACAGGTCAATGTTCCTGTTTCTCCCTCTCCCTCCTTCCCTTCCTCTCTTGCTAAAATCAATACATAAAAATAAAAAAGAAATACTGAGATCACTGGCTCTTTTTGATTACAGTAGCAGTCTTAAACATTTTTAGTATATACCTTGTATGTATAGTTTTTTTGGTTATATACATGTACTGACTGTCATAAATAAAATTTAGGAAGGATAAAAAGATTTTTTTCCCTCTAAAGTTTATTAAGAGTACAAAGCCTTTGGTGTACAATACTAACATTTTTAGTGCAAGCAAAGAGATCGCCTTCGCCAGGTGATCATGTAGTCTTGATAGAGCACTCGCCTCTGTAGGCTTCCTCCTTGATAACATAACCCCAGGGTCCTAGAAAGGTTGCAAATACATAGATGGGCTTTCTACAACACAACCAGTACGCCTCCAAACTGCCCAAACCATCAAGAACAAGGTCTGTGAGAAACTGCCACAGTCAACAGGAGCTGCACAGTTACACTTAGCAGATGGGAGAAGGAATGAACTGGTTGTGCTGATTCTGTGGGCAGAGAAAGGGAGATTTTCAATCATACTCTCAAGACAGAGCGTGAAGTAAATAGCCCAGGGTAAAAGAAATGCATTTCTAGAAAGGCTCCAAGGATACTCCCAGAGTACCAGCTCAGAGCATCTGTATTTGCCCAGTTTATAGACCCCAGGGTGTCTTTTGAGCAGCCTCCTATATTTGCAGGATTTCCATATTAAAGTTATTCATATTCAAGGCAGGAGCCAGAACTCTACTTCCTAGCAGGCTTGGAGGTAGGCCAATGATAGGCACTCACAGGAAACTTTTTCAAGAAAAGCCACGGGGCATTCTGGCTAGAAGTGTGCGGCTTCCAGCCAGCAGTGGTAGCATTACTGGTGTGCAGGTGAGTCTCCCGGAAGCGGCAGAAGGAGGGCTTCTGGCAGCATTGTTGGTGTAGCTGGCCTTGTTCCTGGCTGTTGCTCTTCCCCTCCCTGGCCTGTCTGGCCCTCCCAGAGAGTATGTGAGCTTCCTAAAAAGTTTAAATAATTTCCTTTTTATTTTTATTTTTCAAATTAGAGAATTTTGTTTGTGAGCTGCCAAGTTGACAAAAACTTCATTGAGGGCAAATTCACTGAACTTGAATAATAAAAGTACCTGTTACTGGCATCAATGAAGGAGGTAGGGCTAAAAAAGTGCTATGAAAATAAGGGTTCCACGTGGGGAAAAGTAAATCAAGACACAAAGGAGAGTAAGAGTAAGTTCAGTCAATGCTTGAATTGAGAGTATGAATGTGAACTTGTGTATTAAATCTATTTTTAAAATTTCTAGATTTGTCCACCGAAAGCCCCAGAACAATGACCAACTCAATAGTGAACATCCCTTGGGCTCAGATGGCTGTCTCAAAATACCATTTCTCACTGAAAGAAAGACCATTTCTCACTGGAGGGCAGGAGGGTGTCTTGCTGGATATCAATATCCAGCAAGATGAAACTGGGACAGAAAGCACAGAAACAATCAAAAGTAAGGATTGGATCAAAAGGACTCAGCCAAATGGAGAAGGCTCCCACTGGCCAACGAGGAGACAATTTGAACATCAGTGAGCACAAAAGTGGCAACGGACCAAAGCACAGCAAACATGCATCAGTCAAAGAGTTCATCATAACACAAAAATAAAACCAATTGGTCCCTTTGGAAGATGTTAGGGAATAAACTATTTTGAAAACTGCTGGATAAGGGGAAAGACTCAGGCCTTTTTTCTTCCTTTTAGATATACCGTATTTCCCCATGTTTTAAGACACTCCCATGTATAAGACACACCATAATACTGGGGTCCAAAATTTTAAAGAAAACAGGTATTACATAAAATTATTGAGCCTGGCCAGGTGGTGACGCAGTGGATAGAGCGTCGGACTGGGAAGCAGAGGACCCAGGTTTGAGACCCAGAGTTCACCAGCTTGAGTGTGGACTCATCTGGTTTGAGCAAAACTCACCAGCTTGGACCCAAGGTCGCTGGCTGTTGGGCAGATAAAATATATTATGCTCACTTTGTTAAAGATGGCGCTGCCCACATGGAAGCCCATCACCCAGGTGATATTAGTTGCCCTTATGCTTGGGATGGGCGTAATTATATTATTGGGTATAGGGGACACAGACTGTAAGCAGGCCGGGTTGTTATAGCCTAAGGCTTAGTTTTAAGAGTAAGATTTTCCCCACACCCTTGACTGATTGGATGATGTAGGGTGGTGCACTTTTCATGAGGAATCCCATTATGCCTCAGATGAGTGAGTGACTTTGTATCAGAGACTTTCTTGTTTATAGATTGGATTAAAGGTTTGAATTTCTACACTATAAAGTGGGGCAGACTGGGAGCTTGCTCTCTCTTGGTTCCTGAGGTTAGCATTAGAGTGGAGAGCAGAGAAAGGCCATGTGGAATAGGCAAGGAGAAGCAGCCAAGATGGCAGAGTGCTAAAGGAAAAGCCAGTTTGAGCCGAGTTTGTACAGAGAGAAGGAGATGGGGAACAGAGGTGAATAAGGCTGGTGAGCTGGAAACCTTAGATTCTAGAAAACTCGGATAAGTCAGTAGCTTTGTGAGCACTGAATGAGTGGGTTTTGGAGCCCAGTGTGTGTTTTTACTTGCCCGCCGGTGCAAACTAGAATTAAAGCTGATGGCTCACTGTAAAGCCAGTATTTGCGGCCACCATCACAGCCGCCTGGCCAGTGCAGGTTTGCATTGGATTCGGACAATCGGTAATGAAGCAACGGAGCCAAAAACTGGTGAGCCATCAGCTTTAACTCTAGCTTGCACCCGGCGGGCAAGCAAAAGCACACACTGGGCTCCAAAACCCACGCATTCAGTGCTCACAAAGCTACTGACTTATCCGAGTTTTCTGGAATCAAAAGTTTCTAGCTCACCAGATTTATTCACCTCTGTTCCCCATCTCCTTCTCCAGCACAAACTGTTCAAACTGGCTTCTCACTCAGCACTCCGCCATCTTGGCTGCTTCTCCTCTCCTCCATGTGGCCTTACTCTGCTCTCCTTTCTAATGCTAACCTCAGGAACCAAGAGAGCAAGCTCCAGGTCTGCCCCACTTTATAGTGTAGAAATCCCAACCTTTAATCCAATCTACATACAAGGAAGTCTCTGAGGCATAATGGGAGGATTCCTCATGAGAGTGCACCACCCTACATCATCCAATCAGTCAAGGGTGTGTGGAAAAGCTTACTCTTAAAACTTGCACATGGGCAGCGCCATCTTTAACAAAGTGAGCATAATATATTTCATCTGCCCAACACTTACCAGTTCTTGGCTCCATTGTTTCATTACCGACTGTCCAAATCTAATGCGAACCTGCATGAGCCAGGCAGCTGTGATGGTGGCCTTGGATACTGACCTTACACGGGCTCAAGCAAGGGGTTACTTGGCCTGCTAGAGCCCCCCGGTCAAGGCACATATGAGAAAGCAATCAATGAACAACTAAGGTGTCACAATGAAAAACTGATGATTGATGCTTCTCATCTCTCTCCGTTCCTGTCAGTCAGTGTCTATTCCTCTCTCTGACTCTCTCTCTGTTTCCATAAAAAAAGTAAATAAATAAAAAATAAAAAATAAAAAAGTTATTGAACTCGTTTTATTCATCATAAAATTCATACAACTCCTTATCACTGTCAGATCCCCATCCATTAGCTTGTCCTCATCTATGTCTGATGATGAATCTCTGTCTTCAACAATGAGCACAAAAACAAGCGTGAAAAACTGGGAAATACAAGTTAAAAAATCCACAACCACTGTATAAGATGCACCCAGTTTTTAGACACCAAAGTTTTCTAAAAAATGTGCGCCTTATACATGGGGAAATATGGTACTTTACCACACAGATGAGAAATTTATCTTCAAGGTAGTATTTCAAGTAAATAAACAAGGCCTAACCAGATGGTGGTGCAGAGAATAGAGCGTTGGCCTGGTGCAGAGGACCCAAGTTCAAAACCCTGAGTTCTCATGCTTGAGTGCAGGCTCATCAGCTTGAGCATGCGATGGCTGACTTGAGTGTGGGATCATCAACATGGTCCATGGTTGCTGGCTTGAGTACAAGGTCACTGGCTCAAGGGGTCACTGGCTCAGCTTGAGCTCCACCCCCTGCGCCCACCCCACACCCCCGCCCGTGCCCATCCCCGCCTTTGCCCCACCAGTCAGCAACTGTGAGTTGAAGCTTCTCCAACCTGTCTCTCTCTCTCTCTCTCAAAACAACAACAACAAAAAAAAATTGAGATACTATGTTTACATTTTCTCCTGAAGTTAGAATCTAAGCCTGGAGCCAGTTGAACAAAGCAAGAGATAAGCAGCTATGTGCTTCATGTTAAAAACCATGCCACCAGCTATGAAGTAATCTTTTCTCCAAAAATAATCCTTTATCTGATTAAGCCTCTAGATAGTACAATTTGCAGGCAGTACAAAGGGCCAGGGAACTCACTGAATAGACTGCACTTTGGGAACACCGTCAACAAAATCCTGACTGTGAGGAACCTGAAGAACAAATGATCTGATTTCTTTAGTAAATAAGTTGTAAAGGGAGAAAAAGATGAAATGGGAACTCCTGGATTAAAAGAGAATTAAAAGATATATTTAAAACAGCAGGCCAAAGCTAAACTGTAGTGTGTGTATAGATTCAGGCCTGGATGTTACAACCATATAAAGGAAAAAGAGAAGGTGATCACCATGGAGGTCAGTGGAGTGCTGTTTTGGAGACAGGTACAGGGAGGTCTGGGATGGATGGGCTGGGGCCGGCAAGGTTCTGTGTCCTCTCATGGATGGCCGGGATAAGGATGTTGCCTCATAAGAGTCCAGTGAGCTATATATTTGTTAACCTGTTTTTATATTGGTGTTACATTTATGAAAAGTTTTAAGTGATAACAGAAAGCCAGAAACATTTGCTTACATTTTCACTCATTTATTCTTAAAAAAAAAATGTTTTATTTTATTTATTTTAGAGGTAGAGGAAGGAGGAGGAAGAGAGAGAGAGAGAAACGGAGACATTGATCTTTTCTCGTATGTGCCCTGACCGGGGACTGAACTGGTAACCTCTGCACTTTGGCACAATGCTCTATCCAGCCAGGGCCATTCATTTATTCTTTTAATAATTTAAAAAACACTGAGTATGAGCAGGGAAACTTAACAGAAATGGAACCTTGCCTTCGGGAGCTTTGTGTCTGAAGGAGTGATGTGTGCCACATGTCTCCACGGTCACCGCACTGGATTGGAGCCACGTGGAAGAAGGTGAAGCTTTCTGGGGGGCTATGTGCAGTCCAGACAGGAAATAATGGTGGCTGGGAAAAGCAAGACTGCAGCAGAGGAAGAGAGAAGTAGATAGACCCCAAATATATTCTGGAGATAGAACTGGCAGACGTGATGGTCTCTGTGTTGTGGTTTGTGAGTGGGATAAGAAAGAAGTCAGTGATGCCTTTAGAACTGTTTGACTCAATGGATGATGAAGCCATTTACTAAGATGGCTGGATCTGAGGTAACATAATGAGACGGTACTTGTGGCACTAAGACCTGATGTTCGACCACCAAAGGAGTCTCTTATTCTCTCCCAGGTTCCTAGAACTTAACCTTATCTCTCGGAGTTGATAAATGCCTTGCATACAGAAGGCTCCTGATGCTGTCATTTGGACTCAATACAGATGCAATGCATTTACTCTGAATCTAGATGAAGAGAAAGGGGTGCAGGTCAGGACAGTTCCCCTGTGATCATTGAGTCCTGTCAACTTACTGAGTGCATGCTATGTGTGTGACAGAGGAGGAAGTGTAACAACTTGTCATTACATTAAGCCCATTCTGTTTAATCCTCATAAAACTATGATACATGAGGTAAGTGCTTTTATTCTTAACTTTTACTGAGTTTGGGCTTAAGCTGCTGACGTGCTTCCAGTGTCATGGACTGTCCTTACCCATTTGTTCTTGCAACATATTTGGAGATCTCTTATGTGTACCAGAAAGTCACAATGCTACATAATATAAGCTCTAACTGAGCACTGCACCAAATTCTTTTTTTTTTTTTTTAAGATTTTATTTATTATTTTAGAGGAGAGAAAGGGGGGATGAGTAGAAAACATCAACTCATAGTAATTGCTTCTTACATGTGCCTTGACCAGGCAAGCCTGGGGTTTTGAACCGGCGACCACAGAATTCCACATCAATGTTTTATCCACTGCGCCTCCACAGGTCAGGCAGCACTACACCAAATTCTGGGAGAAGTGAGGAAGAGATTATGCCTGAAGGAAGTGCCACAGAAGGGGTATTTTAGCCAAATTTGAATTTCACCAGGGGAGGGACAATGTGGGTCAGAGTGACATGGGAAGGATTCAGGCCAGTGTAGTGGCACTGTGAAGGCCACGGCTGTGGGGGAGTGTTCAGTCTCCTGCAGCTGTGCACTGACTGGTGACTGACGGGTGGGGGTCATCCAGGGAGAAAGCAGAATTGCCTCATGACTACTGAACAACTGGAATTTAGAAAGTGCATTTTTACCTTCCAAAAAGCCCCTTCCACTGGGCAGGTCAAATATATAAACCTTGTTCCAGAAGAAGTAGATACATTCACGATGATGGCCCCATAGCTGATTCATTCTGCCTTACCCAAGTCATTGTAAACCTCTTCCACACCTCTCTCTCTGCAAATTTCTCACAGGAGCGGGATGTGCCCGCAGGCTTGGCACAATCTGTTCCGCCTGGTTTTGCTGCCTGCTTTCACAGTCTTAGTAACAGAGCTCTGTGATTGGAGACTTGGCCTGGGTCTACCTGACGGCCCCCTCTCTCTCACCTTATTACCAGGTGGAGTCAGTGTCTTCTGACCTGTGGTTGGGTCTGTGCTTCTACATACACTCTGTCAGTGGCCTTGGTCCCAAGGTCATAGGGACCAGGTGGAGACAGCCTCTGAGGGGGTCCCAGCAGGCAGAGTCCTGGGGCAGGGAAAAGACGGACTTACCTGAGAGGTGGTAGGTTCAGGGTGGGAGTGTGTGGGGGTAGAGAGTTATAGGAACCAGGTGGAGACAGCCTCTGAGGGGGTCCCACCAGGCAGAGTCCTGGGGCAGGGAAAAGACGGACTCACCTGAGAGGTGGTAGGTTCAGGGTGGGAGTATGTGGGGGTAGAGAGAGGCAGGGGGATGGAAGCTGCACAAGTTGGTCACTACTGCACACAAATGACATGGGCCTCAAGCTGGACTCTAGGTTTGAGTTTGGATTGATCCCTGTGAGTATAAGTATCTGGTGATGTCCTTCAGGCTGTCTGCTGTTGGTTTTCTTCATTTACAACTTAAAAATAAGAGTACTTAATTCACATGTCATGTTGTGAGGATTAAACCAAATGGGTTTAATCAAAATAGATGTGACACAATGATCACAGGGGAAAGGTCTTGACCTGCACTACTTTCTCCTCATTGGTTTCGTGGTAAATGCATTGCATCTGTATTGTGTCCAAATGACAGCATCAGGTTCCTTCTGTGTGCAAGGCATTTATTAGCTCCAAGAGATAAAAGAGGACGCTCTAGGAATCTGGGAGATGATAAGAGACACTCCTTTGGCAGAACAGCAGGTTTTAGTGTCATGATTGACGCCTCATTCGTGCTACTTTGAAATCAGCTATGTTTGCCCTGGCCAGGTACCTCAGTTGGTTGGAGCATCATCCCATGGACCAAAGCTGTGGCTTAGATTCCTGGTGGGGGCACATACAAAGGCCAACCAGTGAGTGTATGGATAGGTGGAGGGGTGATGTTTTTGTGTCCCTGTCTCTGCCTCTCTAACATCAATACTATCATAACCAGAGAAAACAGTGAAAGATGGACAAGTCTGGAAAGGAAGTCTGGGGCTTGTTGACTGCAAAGCAGGGATTTTTATTTTATTTACTTTTGTTTTTCAACACCTAGAAGAGTGCTTAGCACATGGTATGTCCTCAGTAATATTTGTTGATTATGTAATACACAATATAGTACAAATGGAGAAGTTCCCAGGCAATTGCTAATGTAGAATTGGCACTGCTTCATGAGGTCAGTGCTAGGAAAGCAGATTTATCCATTTGAAGCTGTAAAATGAGATGCCAAGAAAGTGTAGAGAAATAAGGGGCCCTGGCCCAGTAGCTCGGTTGGTTAAGCATCGTCTTGATATACCAAGGTTGTGGGCTCAATCAATGCCCAGTCAGGGCACGCGTGCGCGCGCGCGTACACACACACACACACACACACACACACACACACACACACACACATCAATGAACACATAAATAAGTGGAACAGGAAATCAATGTTTCTCTATCTGTCCCTTCCGCTCTCTCTTTAAAATCAATAAAAAATTAAAAAGAAAAGAAAGTGTAGAGAATAAAAGGAAAAAGGCTGAAGAGAGAAGTTCGGAAACTCTAAAGTTAGGGGCCAGAAGGCAGGACCAGAATCCAGGGTGTATCTGGGGATGGGATCCATCCCAGTCAGATGCTGCAAGTGTGTAAAGGATGCTGGGAACGGAGAGGGCATTTGGTTGGGCAGCTCAGGACTGATGCCCCGCCCAGGGAGAGCAAGAAGCAGGCTAGCAAGGGTCCCTAACAATGAAAAGGGGCCAGCTACTGACCACGGGGTTGCCTAGGGCAAGGGACAGTCCGGTTTTTGTTTGGGTTGGAGGGGTTGTAATTGAAAACTTGTCGTGTAGCCAAGTGGAGAGTGAAGTTGCAAAAGGGTGGGAGGGAAACCATGGTTGGCATTAAGGAAGCGGGTGGAAGGGATGTCTTCCCGCGCAAAGGGAAGAGGCCACTTCTTCCAGGAGAAAAAGAAAGAAAGCGCGCGGGTAACTTCTTTTGCTGCTGTTGTTAGGGACTTACTACGACGAGCGGGGCATAGTTAGTGCTAATGGCCACCACCAATTAAGCCGTCGATCTTACTTCTACATCACCGTCAGGCCGGTGGCCTCATTTTCCCCTTTACCAGAGGGAGGAGGTTCCCCGGAGGCTCTCGGGGGCCGTGGGGCGGGAACCCGCGAGGGGCGGCAGGTGTGGGGAAGGTGCAGGCGGGAGCAGAGGGCGGAGGGCGGGCCGGGGGAGGCCACACCCTGAAACTACCTGCGCGGGACAGGAAACGTGAAGGCGAGAGCCACTCTGCCGCGGCCGGGCCCTGGGCCGCCATCGGAACTCTCCGCGACCTGCGCCCCCTGCGCCCCCAGCGCCCGGTGCGCCGCGCGTCCCGCGTCCCCCGCGACCCCTTGACCTGGCGGCCATGGGAGCCAGCCGTCGGCGGGAACGACGTCTCTGAGACCCGCGACGGGCCACCGAGACCATGTCGAGCAATCGGGGCCGCAAGAGCGGAGGGGGCCCCAGGGACGGCGGAGCGGGACTCAAGTACAGCTCGCGGCCGCAGGTAGGCGAGGACGCGGGGCGGCGGGGCTGCCGGCATCCGCTCCGGCCCGGCTGCAGCCCCGACCGGCCGGGGCGAGGGGCGAGGGGCGAGGGGGCGCGGGTTTGCAGGCGCCGTTGGGACCGGAGAGCCCAGGTGCGGCCGGAGCTGGACGGTCCGGCAGGACTCCCCGGCCTCGCAGCGCTACGCTTTGTCTTGGTCGAGGTACCGCTCCACCTGTGCCCCTTTGTGGCCTCGGCGCTGGCCCGACAGGTGGAATTTCCTGTTTGACGGGTGCTTGGCCGGAGGACCTTTGGTACCTGCCCTGCTGCACGCCAACCACCGGGGCGGCGGGAACGCTCAGGGGTGTGGGCGCCGCGCTCTCAGAGCAACCCCAGAAGGAACCGGGGACGGAGGCTTGGAGTGGGTGTCTCGGACCCGGGAAAGGAAGTTTCCCGGGGCCTTTGGAGTGTAGCCTCCCTTGGCCTCTTCTGTAATTTGTTTTTTCCTTACTGCTCAGAGGCATTTCGGGTACTTTGCAGAGGACACCCGAGAGACCAGAACTTTGGTTGCCATGGAACCTGAAGCTAAGGACTCCACGGAGGGGCTTGTCTGGTGCTCTCCAGGACAGGACGGAGCTTTTAGGAAGGTGGCTGTATGGGAAGCGATGTGGGAACGTGCGTCTTGAGCCTTTTCGAAGAGACGAAGCTGGGAGCCCATGTTTGGCAGGAAGAGCGATTAGTGACCTGAGAGATCTCAGACATTAGTTAAGATAGAGCTGGGATGGATTGTTAGTTACCTTCTTGAGGGACACACTTAGGTGGCAGTGCTCCTGCGGGACAGGCAGCCAGATCTGCACCTGTCTGTCCAGCGGGCCCCCCAGGTTTCCTGGAAGGCCCGGCGAGGGCCGGCACTGAGGGACGCCCAGACGCAGGGGCTGCTCTGGGAGGGCGCTTTGCCACCGCAAATGACAGGCCAGCTGTGCCCCTGAGCTCTTTCCTGTGTCCCTGGGCCCAGGAACGTCCTCTCTGCTCCACACTGTGGCCATGGCCCCTGTGGCAGATCAGATTTTGGAGCTCTCTAAAATCACTTCCATTTTTCCAAGTAGCATCTTGGCTTAGGCAGCTTGCAGATGACCAGATTCTGGAGCTAGTGTGGTTAACCCAACCCCCGGGCAAACTTGTTTTTTTTTTCACTTTCATCCCTCTGAGGAAGAATCTCTGACCAACCTCTGGCCCAGAGGCTGGGCCCGTGCCTCACCTGCATCTGTGTGGTTCCTTCCTCTTCCTTTCTGTGACTGCTGTGATTGGGGACCCTTGCTCCTCGCCCACGGGGCGCTGGACTCTGCCTCCTCAGCATCCTTAGCAGAGAGCCAGGGTTTGGTATTTGTTATTTCAGGGCTTCCTTTTTTTAACTCAGGACTTCCCTTTTTGAGACCCTCTCCTGCTGACTGGGAGATCAGGGTGTTCCTGGAGTCTTCTGTGAGTCATCTCCCTGCCCACGTGTGCTACAGGGGCCAGGCCTGGGCTCCCCTCCACAGCCTACCCTGTGCCAAGGGCCCACTGAGTTGTCTCATCACCTGCAGGCCCTTGCTTCTTTCCCATGCCCCCTGCTCATTTCTCAGGGCCTGTAACGCTCATCCACTCTCCACCCCACTGTGATCTTTCTTCCACTTCCACTCGGCTGGTTTCCTTCATGGCTCACTCTTCCCCTGCCAACTCCACTGAACCAACCCTGTATCTCGGTCTGTGCCAGGCCCTGTTGCAGGGATGGCTGGCAAAAGCAGGTAAGAGATGGCCCTTTCCCTTACGTAATTTGCAGTCCTGTGAGCCATGCTGAGAGGGTAAGAGGTGTGTATCAAATACACAGTATGCCTGCAAGAAGTGGCCTGTTGTGCCCCGGGTTAGACAGGACACAGTGTGCCCTCAGGAGGTGGCCTGCTGTGCCCCAGGTTAGACAGGACACAGTGTGCCCTCAGGAGGTGGCCTGCTGTATCCCAGGCACACTTCCAGTCTTCAGTACCCCTCCCCACCCCAGGCCTTACCAGCAGTCTCAATCCCTGGACCACCCGACAATGTTCACAGTCCGGGTCTTCAGGCTGTTCCTTTTCTTCAGGCTGTGCCTTAACTTGCTCCCTGACCAGAAGCTGTGGCTGTCTCCCCTGGGTTTGTCCTTGGTGCCCACTGAGCCTAGCTAGGTCATGCCAGCTCCCACAGGGCACTGTTGCATCTGAGAAAGGTTCTGTTTGGCTGTTTGGCGGTACTTGTGTCTGGCTTTGTCCTTCCCAAGGCTGATGACTCCAATCCTTGCTCCACCCTTACCTGTCCTCATGCAGTGGGAAGGGGCCCCTCTGTACCCCCCACTGCCTCTGGAGCACTGATGCGCAGCCATGTCTGAGACTCTGTGGGCCCTGCCTGCATGAGAACAGGTGTACAGGTGCAATCATGTGGCTGGGAAGCCTGCCTCACTGAGTGTCCCGATTTCTGCTGATGGCCATGAAGTTGCTTTGGCATCCATTGGTTCCTTCTCAAGTCTGGATTGCCCCATGCAAGACTCGGTATGCCCTAGGCATATGGAAACCAGCATTGGGAAATCAGATATAGTGGTGTCAAAATCAGAGGTTGTGGGGGCTAGGCTGTATAGCTCTGGCTATTCAGAAAGCCATCTCTTGTTAACTGGTCAAACATGCACTGAACCATGTAACAGATCTTTATTTGTTGCCTACTGACTGAGCATGAGCCAGATACAGGGCAGTAGCCTGGAGAGAGAACCCAGATACAGTCTGCCTTCGGGGAACTTCCGGTGTAGTGTGGGAGACAGGGGATTAGATTCTGTGTGATGAGAACTAGATTCCGGAGAAACCCAGGATGCGCTCCGAAGATGGGCAGCTAACCCAGGCTTGAGGGATCAGAGCAAGTGAACCGGGGCCAGAGGCCATCTGGTATGGTGGCAGCTGTAACCAACATGGAGGCAAGACCTGGTGCCGCCACTTTCCTGCCGGGTGATCTCAGAGATGTTACCCAATCTCTCTGAGCCTCGGTTTCTGTGACTATAAAATGGGATGACATACATGTTACAGGTTTGTTGCAAGGATTAGAAGGGACACTTTACATGAAAGCCACCTGTACGTTGCAGCGCGGAGTGTAAATCACAGCTTGAATTTCTGAGTTGAAAAAGGACCTGAGACAAACAGTGAGGTGTTAGCAAGACAGATACTTGTGAAGAGGCTTGCAACCCAGTTGTCAGTGGGGCGCTGTTTTTGGGGAAGTGCTGGCCTGCCCTGCTGGACACAGGGAGTCTCTCTGAGGAGTGCTGGGGACACATTCCAGCCTCCGAGATCCTCTTCGTATGGTTCCAGTTTTCATTTTCTTTTCCTTACGCAGCTATTGTGAACATGATCCTCTATAAATAGAAAAAGTGTGCCAACACCATGGAACCAGCTACTCATCCCTTTCTCCTTTTTATTTCCTCCTCCCCCTCCCACCATAAGAACAAAACTTCAAAAGACTGACTCCTTTTTTGGGGCTTTCCAGAGGAAGAGGGTGAGGCGAGAGCGGGGAAAGTGGTCAGCTGCTGGACACTGAGATTGCTCTTTAGGTGGGACTCACCTGACAGGTGCTGCAAGTGGACCAGAAGCCTGCCTTCTTCAGAGGGCATCAGTCCACCTTGGTCCTGGGAAGACCTGGGAATTCACGATCCTCATTTAAGAGATGGGTAAACTGAGGCAGAAAAGAAGACAACCATCGCTAGGTAGCTGCCTACCCCCTGTGTGAGTGCACCGAGTGTGGCTCTACCCTGAACAGGCTTGTTGATGGAGGGACCATACCTCACAGCCTCCTCCGCATGGTTCCTCAGTCTGCCCCTGGGGGGCATGATGTCTGCGCCACTGTGGTCCTCAAGTTCCCCTGATGTCCGTTCCTTTTCTGGCTTGTGGTTTTGCCCAGGCTGTTGGCTCATGTCTCTCCGAGCCCCCAAGGCCCTCAGGGCCCAGAGATGTTGCTTCTGACATTGTGCGCATACTCTTGGAGTGTTTAGAGTATTATTAATCTGCGCCAGCATTTACTGAGCATATATGTTGTTCCGTGTCTTAGTGCTATTATTATTACCCTTTTATAGGAGAGGACAATGGAGCTCAGGAAGGCTGGCCTAAGGTCACAGCGTAATAGTACGGGATTTGAACCCAGGTTGTCTGACTCCGCTGTGTTTTACTTGGATTGCTCTAGTGCAAGACAGGGCTGTCAGCCCAGCGGGCTCAGGAAGGGATAGGTTATTAAGGGGAAGATTTGATTAGGGTAAGAAACTGAGTTTCTTTTCTGAGATGCCTGGGGCTTAGCACAGTTTGAATAGCATTTGTAGTATGGGAATGAGAATGGGAAGTCTTGGGTTTCTCAGAGAATTCTCACTCTGGCTGGCAGAGGTGAGAAGTGGTGTTTGGGGTTTGCTCAGAGCTTGTGGCCAATAATTGCCCCTTTTTATTTAAGAACTTTTCCTGGAGCAGGTCCCTACTAAAAATTCTGCCTTGGCTTCTCATATTTTCAGAATTTGCTTGCTCTTTCCAGGCTTAGCAACAGCATCCTTGGGGTCTTTGTGATGGTTGTATGACTGCTCAAAATCTGGCTCCTTTGTCTCCTGAAATGATGAGGGTGATGGTGAAAAGGAGAATATGATGACATCATTACAAACACACACACTTAAATTCATTATCTTTATTTACCCTCACAGCACAGCATGAAAAAAAAAAAAGCCTACTTTACAGGTGAGAATCCTGAGGCGCAAAGCATTTGCATAGTGGGCCAAAGGCAGAGGTAGAACAAGAGTTCAGACCTAGATCTGTGAGATTTCAAAGGTTGTGAATGGCATTATCCAGTTGTATTAAAATGATGGTGATTGGGCCTGACCTGTGGTGGCGCAGTGGATAAAGGCGTAGACCTGGAACACTGAGGTCGCTGGTTCGAAACCCTGGGCTTGCCTGGTCAAGGCACATATGGGAGTTGATGCTTCCTGCACCTCCCCCCGTCCCTTTCTCTCTCCCCCCCCTAAAATAAATAAATAAGTAAAATGATGGTGATTGATGCATATTCCCAGCAAAATCCTAGAACACGTCATTAAACCGCGTGGTGGGCACCAGGCGCCAACACAGGGCCACCAAACACAAGTCCACTGTCACACCAAAGTCGTCTCGTTTTTCCTTTTGATGCACTGATTTGTCTGGTAGACCAGAGATATGATTTCAACAAGGCTTTGGACAAAATGTACCATTATTTATTGTACATGTGAATTAAAGTCATAATGCATAATTTTAAATAAAAAGAAATTCACTCCCTCAAGCCAACAAATCAGGTAGCTTACATTTTTCATGCTTTTCTCCATTTCTTACCCTACGCACATGTTTTATCTAGTTGTTGTTATGCACATAACAATTTGTGTTCTTGGAAAGGGATTGTATCTGCTGGGCACAATGGAGGACTAGAGGCCGGAGGACATTGGGGTCTGGTAGGTTTGTGTCTGATTGAAGGACTGTGCTCAAGGGGGTTCATTTGTGGATCCAAGTCAGTGTAGGCTGATCCTGACTGCTTCCTGGGTCCTGTGATATTTCTTATTTGGTAGCAACCCTGGTGAGGTTTTGGAGATTTGCTTATTATTGTGTCGATGGATGACACCCTCCTGGAAGAGAAAGGTCACACACCTTGGATGACTTGATTATGAGTCAGAAGGATGTTGACAGCCAGCAGGACAGGCTGTCAAGAACAGAACTGTGTTCATCCGTGTTCGGGGTAAGTGATGCACTCACCACACACCCTGACAGCGGAAACAAAGGCCACCTTCCTCCCACGGTTGCGTGGCAATGTGAGCCAGGATGATGAGGCCAAGTGGAGACCCAGATGTAGAGTTGACACCAAGCTCAGTAAAAGCCAGGCGTGTAACATGGCTCCCCAGACTCTAAAGCAAACCTTCGTTTTTTTTTGTTTTTGGTTAAAACTTTAAATTATTATTAAACGGCTAATATATACATATGTAAAGAAAATTTGGCTCAGATAAGCAGCAAGAATTTAAAAATGGGGTAAGTGCCCTACAGAAGCGTTTTACTGACTTGGTGTTAACCCTGTGCATGTTTTCTGAAGGAAGTTGCTTTTTTTTTTATTACAAAAGTTAGGACGGGTTTTTTGTTTGTTTTCTTTTTAAGTTAAGCAATATAGAAATATATAAAGTAGAAGGTGAAATCTCTCTGAAATTCTCTCATCCAGATTTTATAACCTCAATAAATTGTCTTATATTCTCTCACAATTCTTCTATGCATATATAAATATGTACTTATTTGGATACAAATATATATGTGTACACAGTTCTCGCTCAGATGGAATAATAATGTCTTTCCTTTTCTGCAAATAAAAACGTGGTTTCAATTAATTCATCATACATTTTTAAATTATTTTTCTAATTTTAATTTTTTGTTTTGAAATTAAATTTAATGGGATGACATTGATAAATACAAGTTACATAGGTTTCAGGTGAAGATCTCTATACCACTGAACTGTTGATTGCATTGTGGGCCCGTCACTCAAAGTCAAATCATTTTCCATCACCACATTTTTAAACTATCTTAACCCATGATAAGATTGTAGAGCAAAGATACAGCCTCCAGTCCCTTCCCTCCACCCCCACCCCCACCTCACCTCTATTTTTACAGAGCAAATGGTTTACCCTGAGATTGAGAGTAGGATGCAGGTGTGATGGGGTGGGGGGTGAGGGGTGGGGAGCTAGGAAACCTGGAAGGAGTCATCTCACTAAAACGGTGGGGAGGGGTCCTGCTTGGGAGCTTCTCAAAGGAGATACCTGAGGTGTTTAGAAGGATAGAAAAGGCCTATGTACTTTCTGACTTTATTTTCACTTAACCTTGTATCTCAGATAGTTTTTCCATATTAAATCTTTTAAAAACCACTTTTGATTGCTGTATAAGCTTTTATCCAGTGGATATATTATTTATATTTATTATTTTATTCTTTTATTACTCGTGTGTACTGATTGAATGTACTAATGGAAACAGCACGATTGGGATCAGGAAGATAATTGATGAGCCACTGTCCCCTGGAGACCATGCTGGTCAAGCCTCATTTGGATAATGCTGTCGAGTTCTGGGTTCCATGTCTTAATGGGAATATGGCTAACTAATAACATTGTGAGGCTGAACCAGATGGCCACCAGAGGCTTAGAAAACACTTTAATTTCTAAATGATTGAGCTGACTGTGTTTAGCCAGAGAAGAAGCAGAGTCAGAGCATATATGTCCTCTTGGAACTATTTCAGGAGCTGCCCCAAGCTGAGCTGCAGCAGTGAGGCTGGTCCCACCGCAGTGCTCATGCACAGGCGTCACTGTAATGCTGATCACACTGGGGGTCAGGAAGGATTTGTAATGTTGGCACTAAATGAAAATACTGTTTACCCCAGAAAGGGAGGGAGAAGGGAGGATGTCTAAACACTGCCGCAGCTCTAGGAACCCGATTCCAAGGATGCAGTGATGCTGTTCTCTCCCGGCTCTTATCCTATGGGGATTCTGGTTATTGGACTTGGGTCCCCAAGTATCCTCCCTTGGTGGTGGTGGTACTTTATTGTTAGCGTATACAGTGGTACCTTGAGATACAAACAGACCAACATACGAATATTTTTTTTTAAGATACGCGCTGTGACTACTCCTGTGACTACTCGGTTCGTATTTTTGTTCAAGATCGGAGCAAAGTTTCAAGATACGAGTTGCGATTCGGGAAGCTGCCTACAGTTGGCGCGTTGGCGCATTGGCGCATGGGTCCAGCGTCGGCAGTTTGGTATACGAGTTGACTGATTTATGAGCTCGGTTACTACAACGAATTAAATTCGTATCTCAAGGTGCCACTGTATAGTCCTTTCGCCCAAAGAGCAGCTTAGTTTTGTAGCTCCAACATGCCTGGGAGCTTACTCAAAAGGTGGAAGACATGTTTCTGAATGCAGTCAATTCCAGGAGGCAAGCAGGTTTGGGGCTTTACCACTAACTTCTGCAGAGCCTTGGTTGGCTTCACCAAGACAGCTATTAAAAATGTCTTAATGGACTACTACTCAGCAATAAAAAGCAACAAGCTACCGATGCATGCAACAACTTGAATCCTTCTCCAGGGAATGTTGTTGAGTGAAAAAAGCCAGCAATCTTTAAAATTTATATACTGGATAATCTATTTTTATAGCATTTGAAATGACAGCTTTAGAACCGGAGGATAGGTTATAGGGGAGGAAACCAGGAGGGAGGAGGGCCCGGTAACGCCCAGACCACGAGAAGGATCAGAATCTTGACTAGAATCTTGACCGTGAGGGTGGATACAGAAAACTACATCAGTGAAGGAAGTGTATGAAACACATGTTTAATGAGTACAAGCACAATGGGAGATGAGAATAAGATCGGTGGGTTATATTAATGCTGTAGTGATATAATATAGTTTTTCAAGATGTTAGCATTGGGGGACGCTGGACACAGTACACAAGGGACCTCTTGGTGTTATTTCTTACAACTCCACGTGATTCCATAATGACCTTGACAGAAATTTCAGTAATTAAAAAGGTACTAGCCTATGAAATCAAAATGTGGGCTCAGAAAGAATGAAAGAAGTTCCACGGTGCTGCCTTCACTTCTTGTTTCTCTTGCTTTGTTTCTGGGGGAGTCTGCCTGGTTGTGGTTGTGTGTGGTTGAGCCTGACGCACGCGCGGGGAGGAAAGGGGAAGGTCTGGGGCCAGAGGAGGACCACTGGCAAAGAAGGACGGGCTGGTGCTGACAGGCTGGTGCAGTTTAGTGGGATCAAAGAGCCCAGGGAAGGGGCAGGGCTGGGGGGAGGAGGCGGTGAACTTGGAGCCCAGATGGAATGCTCTGGTTAAAATTACAAAAGAAGATGTGTCTTGGGGGTAGCTTTTAACTGAGGACTAGGAGAGGAAGAGACTGGGAGAGTTCAGTTTAGGTGGGACTGAGGGCCAGCGCTCACAGCAGGGCAGAGGGTGCTGTAAGCAGAACCATGGAGGGAGGGGCCGTTCTGTCCCCCTCTCTACACAGTTTGGAAAGTTCCCTGGGCCCTGGCACCTTGGAGACTATCCTGGCTTGCTCTGGGAACACTGGCAGCAGAGAGAGACAGTCAGTCTTTCAATCAGTCAATCAATCAGTTGCTAACCCTGGCAAGGTCAAGGGTAGAGGTGGTGGGAAGGGTAGCAGAACCAATAAGAACTGGGGCACCCTGACCTCCTGGGACTGCCTGGTCTGCTCATGATGGCAGTGAGATATCATTGATGCCAAGTGGGTGGGGCAGGTCATAAGGGAGGCAAGGTCCCAGGGAGATAGATAGTATCGTGGATTGAGGTGGTCAGCAGAGGTTTCCCCAGAAGGTCTTGGCCTTGGGCTGTGTCCTCAAGAGCAGGTGGGTTTGGTAGGTGGTGAGGGGGGTTGAGACATTTTGATGGGATGGGACCAGCCTCCTGTGTGGTTTTATACAGGGTTGGTGGCCCCCTGGCTGATGGCAGGGTGAGAGGTGAGGGCAGTCAGCAGCCCTAGGTCAGAGTTGAAGGGGTAGAAATCATATACAGTGCTGGACACAGCACGCTCCCCTCCAGGGCCCATGGCGTGGGCTTTGTAGGAGGTTGAGTTGTGTAGCGGCTCTTTGATGCAGGTAACCTCTGAGTCTCAGTGTATTTGTGAGGGCAGAGGGCAGTAGCTGTGCCCTGAAAAGCAGCAGAGTGTCTTGCGAACACTGGCTTTCAGTCACACTGACTGGGCCTGGAACTTAGCCCTGCCACTTCCTAACTATCTGGGTTGTTGATAAGTTACCCTCTTTTAAACCATTTTTTCTCATCTGAAAATGTAACCTAGGTGTAAGATAATATATATTAAAAACACTTAACATGGCCCCCAAGATGCACAAAAACATGTTTGTGGTGGCCTCCGCCTGAGGTGGTGGTGCGAAGGCCCTTGGTGACGGGGTCCTCCTGTGGACGTCCATCCCCGTTGTGCAGACCCCTCCTGGCGCTGCGCTGAGGTTCCTGACCAAGGTCAGTGTCTCACTCAGTGGTTTTGAAACCTGTCATGTGCTTCTGGGACAGTGTTTCGAGGACCAAGTCCTGCTGTTACGTCAGCCTGTTTATTTTATTTTAAGGTGCTGCAAAAAACCCTTCATTTGAAATAAGATTTTAATGTTGTTTTTTTTTTTGTTTTAGATTTTATTTATTCATTTTTAGAGAGAAAGGAGAGAGAGAGGGCAAGAGAGAGAGAGAGAGAGAGAGAAAGGGGGGAGGAGCAGTAAGCATCAACTCCCACATGTGCCTTGATCAGGCAAGCCTGGTTTTTTTTTGTTTTGTTTTGTTTTTTACAGGGACAGAGAGAGGGATAGACAGGGCCAAACAGACAGGAACAGAGAGAGGTGAGAAGCATCAATCACTAGTTTTTTGTTGCCGTTGAGACACCTTAGTTGTTCATTGATTGCTTTCTCATATGTGCCTTGACTGTGGGCCTTCAGCAGACCAAGCCACCCCCTGCTGGAGCAAGCGACCTTGGGTCCAAGCTGGCGAGCTTTTGCTCAAGCCAGATGGACCTGCGCTCAAGCTGGCGACCTCGGGGTCTCAAACCTGGGTCTTCCGCATCCCAGTCCGACGCTCTATCCACTGCGCCACCGCCTGGTCAGGCAAACCTGGGGCTTTGAACCAGTGACCTCAGTGTTCCAAGTTGATGCTTTATCTACTGTGCCACCACAGGTCAGGCCAATTTTAATGTTTTAAAACATGTTTTGGAACAACTGGAACTTGTTGTGCTGAGTAAATGGCCTCTGGGTTGCCAGTGAGTGGAAAGACCCCAGGAGGACTTTCTTCTCTCCCCAGCCCATCCCTGCCTCCCCAGGGCAGGGGAGAGTAGGAGAGGGGCAGAGGGGTGGCGGATGGAGCAGACTGCCCTCCTGCCTACTGGCTGCCTGGCTGGCCTGGCTTTGGCTGGCCTCTCCCTGGGGCAACCTGGAAGACCTGCCCGGTCTGCTCATGCCTGGCTGTTTGAGGCCATCAGGTAGACTTGTGCTATTAAGGGTTTTTTGTTTTGTTTTGTTTTAATGTTTTAACTTGAACTCCAGTTGCTCCACCATACCAGAGTGGGAATGGGCCTTGCCTGGCTTTGGGCAGATGGACGGACAGTGGGTGGAGAAGTTATAATTGAAGGGAGATCTTGGTAGGCCTGTCATTAGCATGAATCAGCTAATTTGTTTTACAACACCTCTACTTAGAGGAATCTAAGGGGTTATTAACCCACTTTTTAGAGGGGAGAACTGAGGCACAGTGAGGAATATTTGCCCCAATGGCTCTGAGTTCCCAGGCCTGACGCCTCATGTAGGCCACACCTACTCCAATCCCTCAAAAGATTAAAAAGAGACTTGTATCCAGGGGTCCTCCCTTAGTCTATTGTTTGTCCCCTTTGGGGGTCCTGTGACAGGTGTGTGTGGTCCCAGGACCATGACTGTGTGGGCAGGGCCCCAGGAAGTGCAGGGAGTGAGGGCGGGGAACCAGCCTGAAACCCACAGGAGCCAGATACTAGCTGGCAGAGGACCAGCCCCTGGGTTTCTGTGCTGACAGTGCGGTGGCTGAGTCAGTCCCTGGGGATTTTTCTTCTTGCTCTGACCAGGTGTGCAGGGCTTGTTTTATTTCCTTCACTGGGAACTGTTAGCCGTGGGTCAGCTTTCTGTTCCCCTACATGGCTGTGGGCCACAGACTTCAGGTAATTCTGGGCTCCTTCTTCTGCTGGGAGGACAGTGAAGGCTCAAAGGGCAAGGGTGAGAGGGTTGGGCGACAAGAGGCAGAGGTCTACCGCCAGCTCACTGGACCTCGGCTGGGTGTGTGCGGCTCTGAGGAACTCCCGGGCAGCCTAGGAGACTCTCGATGATGCTTATCAGCAGTTGTGGGAGGGCCCAAGAGTGGAAGCAAAGTCCAGTCCTGCACAGCAGGTGTGCTGCACCTGAGTGGCTGCTTAGAGCAGGCGCACTGAGGCTGTCACCTGACCTGCTGGCCTGGTGCCTTTCTCTGTGGTGGGAGTGGGTGAGCAGGCCCGCAGCCCCTGAAGTCCCCAAGAGTCACCTGGGCCTGGGCCCTGACCACTGGGTCCTGATCACTGTGTTGGCATCTCCCTGGAGAGGGTCTTGGGAATCTGGATGCCAGGCAAGCACCATGCTTGTTTTATATTTCTATTTTACTTTTTATTGCTATTTTTCATGCCCAGACAGGTCTGGGGAGTGCTGGGGTGGTGCGAGCAATGGGAACCACAGCCTCTGTTCTTGAGACTTTGGCTTCTTGTAGGATCAGTCGTCCGGGTTGGTGAGTGGGTGGAGGGTTCTGATGTGGGCTTTGTTTTCCTTTCTCATTTATCCCTTTGGTCATCCTGTGATGAGCAAGCCAAGTGTCCTCTCTGCTGGTCACTGCTGGGTGGGGCCACAGGGGCGGCAGGACAGGTGAAGTCTCGCTTTCGCTCTCACTCTCGGGAGCCTGCGCGTGGGCTGGCTGCTCCGTCCACAGCTGCCCGAGTTTCCCTGTGTGTGGGTGGTGAGTTATGTAGAGAGTTCATCCTAAGTAGGGCCCCGCCTGCCTGCAGACAGGGTCCCTTCATAATCAGCCACTCAAAAAGGGGGCCTTTCTCCAATTTACCTCTGGTATCTCAGTGCTGTGTACTTCTTCCCTCAGCATCACCTAGGGAGACATGTAGCGTTAGTTTTTGGAATTCATTTCTTGCACTGTGGTCTTAGGTGGCCTTGACCCATGCCGTGTTTCTGGGGCCTCTGGCCAGGATCTAACACGAATTGGCACCAGGGAGCAGCCATGAGAGTTATGCTGGCTTTGCCTTTCTGCTCGTAAAGGCTTGCATCTGTGAGTGCCACGGAATACCTTCCCTTCTTGGAAACCATTGCAGGTGCTGAGATTGTCCTTTCTTCCTCGAACAATCTCAGGGATATTTTATGGTTCTAATGACCATAGAGACAGTGATGATATCATGGAATTGAAATCCATCCCATATGGTGGTGGGTACACTGAGTCACCGAACCTGAGTACGTGAACCGTAGCTGCCACAAATCAATGGCAGAATTGGCCGTGGCGCATGAAACCAGCCACCCTGTTCTAGTCTCAGTTCTGAGCGACACACCTTTGTCTCCAGCCAGTGACATCACCCCTGCCCCTTGACCTTGTCCTTCAGCAGCAAAGCAGGTGACCAGTTGCCATGTGATGGTCTCTCCCAGGACTCTGAGTGACCTCTTCTCTTTTCAGGTACATGCCCCTGCCCAGCAGGTCTCACCCAACTTTAGCCAAATGGGCAACAGTCTTAAAAAAAAAGTCTGGCATGAAGATTTACTTTTTCCTTGTTCACTCTGGTTGAAATCTTGCATGGTATTTTGGGTAGTTAGTGTTATTTTTGCCATTTATAAATGTCAACACTCACCAGTTGCTTTTCTGTGGCGAGGACCACACTCTGAACTGCTGGTAGCAAGTCTAACTTTAGATTTGCTGGTCCTGGTCCCCAGAGCTAGTGGGAGAGGAGACCCTGGAGAGTTTGGAGCCCGTGACAGGCCTGTTACCGTGTGTTTGGGAGTCAGGAGAAGGGTACTCCCAAATGGGAGATTCTTTGGTTCACCTGGACAGAGTTTTGTTTGCTCAGTATTTACCTTTCAGCCCTGGTGAGTTTTTCCCTCCCCTCCCCTCCCCTCCCCTCCCCTCCCCTCCCCTCCCCTCCCCTCCCCTCCCCTCCCCTCCCCTCCCCTTTTTCTTTTTCTTTTTTTTCTTTCTTTCTTTTCAAGATTTTATGTGTTGATTTTAGAGAGAAGGAAGGGAGAGAGAGAGAGAAAGAGAATGGTGTGGGGGAGAAGCAGGAAGCATTGACTCATAGCTGCGTCTCGCATATGTCTTGACCAGGCAAGCCTGGGGTTTCCAATGGCGACTTCAGCCTTCCAGGTCCACACCTTATTCACTGTGTCACCACAGGTCAGGCCTGAGTTTCTTTCTTAACGAGAGTCAGGTGACTGAAAGGGTCTTTCTTATATCATCAAATGGCTTTGTTAATCAGTTTCTTTGGATGAGCACTGGCCTTAAGGAGGGTATGTGTCACTTGGACTAGTGTGCTTAAAGCAACAGAAAATAGGACCTTCTCCAGTTTTCCACATCCTCCTGGTCTCTGAACTGTGCCCCTCTATTGCTCCAGTAAGCTGGATGGCAAAGGTGATCCTCCGATCCTGTCCCTGCAACCTGCCCTCTGGGTTCTCTCCCTTCATCCCCCCGGGTTCCTCCCTCTGTGTACCCCAAGCCCTGCCCGCCCATCTGTGCTTCAGGAAGTCATTTCTTGCTCTCTTGTCTGAGCGGGCTTTGAGCCATGCTGTGTTTCTGAGGACTCTGGCTGGCCGGTGGGAACTGGCCATGAGAGTTATGTGACCTCTATGTCTGTACGGAGTAAACAGGCATGTACACCCACAGATGTGTTTACTTTTACGTAAGGGAGAAAGGAGAGGCAAGAGCAGGCACTCTTCTGTGGACTCTGAGGCCCTGTAGAGAGATGGTTCTGTGTAGCAGAGGACCCCAAACTATGGACTGCGGGCCAAATTGTGGCCACCTGAGGCCATTTATCCGGCCCCCGCCGCACTTCCGGAAGGGGCACCTCTTTCATTGGTGGTCATTGTATGGAGTACTGTATGTGGCGGCCCTCCAACGGTCTGAGCGACAGTGAGCTGGCCCCCTGTGTAAAAAGTTTGGGGAGCCCTGGTAGAGAGACGGTTCCTCCCCACCATAAAGACACCTGAAATGCATCTAGAGTGGGAGGGCGTGACTCTCATCCTAGCTTTGCTGCTTTTCTGACTTCACTACCTTTGTGACTTTGTACGGGTCACTCCCTCTCAGTCTCAGTTTTCTTATCAATAAAATCACTGGGTTAGGCCAGTTGATCTCTAGTATGCCTGAAAATGGAATCGAGAGTAGGGTTGTAAAAGGAAGTAGTCTAGTTACTGATTAAACAGCATTTCTGGGCTGAGTGGAGCCCAGCACCCACACTGTAGGGTGAGCAAGACCCTGCCATCCAGCTTGTCCCACTGCTGGTGACTTGCTCCATGGCCAGGCCAGGTGGCCTCTGTGGTATACTCTGCATGCTATCAGCCACCTCCCCCTTCTTAAGGAACTTGCTTTCCTGTGTTCCTGAATACTTACTTCTTGAGTTCTGGAAACTGACCCCTGTGTGAGGCAGAGCCCAGGATGAAATCCGGACTGGCTGCATGATCTTGAAAAATCACTGCTTTCCCTCCCTGCCTTATCTGTAGCACTGGGCTGACGTAGCAGTCATGGATGATTCCAAGGCTGTTGTGAGGTTCCAGTAAGGAAATAGTTGTGAAATGACTCTGTAAATTAAAAATAATCATAACAATTATTTTCTTACATTTCTTCTAACACATATACACACACAGCCTGTTTAGAAAGCCTAGCTCTAAAGCTTTACTATTTTTTTTTTAATTTTTAAATATGATCAGACCACCAAGGGCCATTGGCCATTTAATGAAAACCCACAGCCTGAAAGAGAAGGACAAAGACAAAGTTCTGAAGATAATTAAAAAAAAATCTACTTGGTAAACTAAGAGCCAGAAGGTAGTACGTTCATAAAAATAAGAAAAGTCTACCCAATAAAGTAACCATTAAAGAATAAAATACCACTCTTGGAAATAAAATACATATGTGATTTTTTTTTTTTTTTACAGGGACAGAGAGAGAGTCAGAGAGAGGAATAGATAGGGACAGACAGACAGGAACGGAGAGAGGTGAGAAGCATTAATCATTAGTTTTTCGTTGTTGTTGCGACACCTTAGTTGTTCATTGATTGCTTTCTCACATATGCCTTGACCGCGGGCCTTCGGCAGACTGAGCCACCCCTTGCTGAAGCCAGCGACCTTGGGTCCAAGCTGGCGAGCTTTTGCTCAAGCCAGATGGGCCCGCGCTCAAGCTGGCGACCTCGGGGTCTTGAACCTTGGTCTACCGTATCCCAGTCCGATGCTCTATCCGCTGCACCACTGCCTGGTTAGGCTGTGATTTTTGAAATTTAAAGAAAAACATTCATTGCCTTCATATAAATCTTGAGATCAGGTGATTTTGGTTCTCTGGTTTTGTTCTTTACATGGTCTGTTGTATCTCTTTTCCTTATTTATTTATTTATTTATTTTTTTTAGAGAGAGAGAGGGACAGACAGACAGGAAGGGAGTGAGACGAGAGGCATCAGCTCATAGTTGTGGCACCTTAGTTATTCATTGATTGCTTTCTCAGATGTCTCTTGATCAGGGGCTCCAGCAGAGCAAATGACCACTTGCTCAAACCAGCGACCTTGGGCTTCAAACAAGTCACTTTTGGGCTCAAGCCAGTGACCATGGGATCATGTTTATGATCCTGCACTCAAGCCAGTGACCCCGCACTTGAGCCTGCGCTCAAGCTGGCGAGCTTGGGGTTTCAAACCTGAGTCCCCAGCATCCTAGGTTGATGCTCTGTCCACTGCGCCACTGCCTGGTCAGGCTGCATTTCTTTTTATTTTAAATAATTAAAAAAATTTTTCATGACAACTGACATACAATATTGTATTAGTCTCCGGTATACAACCCAGTGATTAGACATTATATGACTTACTAAGTGATCATCTTGATAAGTCTCCTACCCATGTGGCCCCATACACAGTTGTTAGAATATTACTGGCTATATTCCCCATGCTATACTTTACATCCCGATGACTATTCCGTAACAAACAATTTGTGCTTCTTAATATCTTCACCTTTTTCACCCACCTCCTAATGCCCCTCCCATCTGGCAACAGTCAAAATGTTCTCTGTATTTATGAGCATGTTTCTGTTCTGTTTGTTTTTTTGTTTTGTTTTTTAGATTCAATTGTTGATAGATATGTATTTATTGCCATTTTATTGTTTAGAAATATATATTTAAATTGTATTTATTAGGGTAACACTACTTAACATAATCATGCAGGTTTCAGGTTACTAACTCCACAACACATCTCTGTGCACCGCACAAGTCAAGTCCTCGTCCATCTCCATTTATCCCCCTTACCGTCCTTCAACTGCCCCCATCCTGGCATTCACTGCACTGCTGTCCATGTCCATGAGGTGTTTTGTGGTTTTTTTTGAGAGAGAGAGGAAGGGAGAGAGATGAGAAGCATCAACTCACAGTTGTGTCACTTCAGTTGCTCATTGATTGCTTTCTCTTATGTGCCTTGACTGGTGGGTTCCAGCTGAGCCGGTGACCGTGCTCAAGCCAGCTACCGTGCTCAAGCCAGTGACCTTGGTCTCAAACCAGTGATCTTGGGCTTCAAGCCAGTGACCTTTGGGTTCAAGCCAGTGACCTTTGGGCTCAAGCCAGCAACCAAGGGATCATATTGACAATCTTGCGCTCAGGCTGGTGACCTCAGGGTTTGAACCTGGCACTTCGGTGTCCCAGGTCGATGCTCTATCCACTGCACCATCACCGGTCAGGCAGGTTTTATTCTTTTTTTATTGTTAATATTTCTTCTTCTCCTTCTCCTTCTCTTCTTCTTCTTCTAGAAGACCCTTTAATATTTCATGTAAAACTGGTTTGGTGGAGATGAACTCCTTTAGCTTTTTCTTGTCTGGGAAGCTCTTTATATGTCCTTTGATTCTAAATGATAGCCTTGCTGGGTAGAGTAATCTTGGTTATAGGTTTTTGCTTTTCATCACTATGAATATTTCTTGCCACACCCTTCTGGCCTGCAAAATTTCTGTTGAGAAATCAGCTGACAGTCTTAATGGGAGCATCTTTGTAGAGCTAACTGCTTTTCTCTTGCTGCTTTTAAGATTCATTGTCTTTAACCTTTTGCATTTTAATTATGAGGTATCTTGGTATAGGTCCTCTTTGACTTTGGGGTTCAGTGTGTTTCTGGAACTTCTATGTCTTTTTCCTTCACCAGGTTAGAGAAGTTTTCTGTCATTATTTTTTCAAATAGGTTTTCAGTTTCCTGCTGTCTCTCTTCTCCTTCTGGCACCCCCATGATGTGAATGCTGGTGTGCTTGAAGTTGTCCCAGAGGCTCCTTACACTATATATTTTTTCTTTTTCTGTTCTTTCTTCTTAGTTTAAATTTTTTTTTAAGATTTTATTTATTTGTTCAGACAGGAGAGGGGGGGAGCAGGAAGCATCAACTCCCATATGTGCCTTGACCAGGCAAGCCCAGGGTTTTGAACCGGCAACCTCAGCGTTCCAGGTCGATGCTTTCTCCACTGCGCCACCACAGGTCAGGCCTTCTTTTGCTGTTCTAACTGGGTGTGTTTTGCTTCCTTATATTCCAAATTGCTGATTTGAGTCTTTGCCTCATCTCCTCCACTGTTGATTTTCTGTAAACTATTCTTCATTTTAGTTAGTGTGTCCTTCATTTCTGATTGGTTCTTTTTTATGATTTCTATGTCCTTTTTCATGCTATTGAAGTTCTCATTAAGTTCCTTGAGCATCATTATAGCCATTGTTTTGAACTCTGTATTAGGTAGGTTAGGTAGTTTGCTTGCCTCCATTTTGCTTAGTTATTTTTCTGGAGATTTCTCCTATTCTTTCATTTAGAACATGTTTCTTTATCTCCACACTTTGGCTGCTTTCCCGCATTAGTTTCTGTGTATTAGGTAGAGCTGTTATATCTCCCAGACTTGGTAGAGTAGCCTTGTGCAGTAGGTGTCCTGTAGGACCCAGTGGCACTGCCTCCCCAGTTACCCAAGCTGGGTGCTCCAGGTGCCCTTCTCTGTGGGTTGTGTGCACTGTCCTGTTGTAGTTGAGCTTTGATTGCTGTTGGCTTCACTGGTAGGCTTTGACCCCCAAGCTGATCGTATGGGAGGACTGTCTAGGACTGCAACGGAGAAGATGCTGTGCAGGGGTTGACCCTACAGAGCAGGACTTACCTCAGTGGGGCTTTTGTGCCCACCAAGTCTGTCCCTTGAGTGTGTCGTTCTTGTAGGTGGTGCATTTGCAATCTGACATGGTCTGAAGCTATCTACCAGATGCACTGGCTCTGGGGCCTCCTAGGAAGTTCAAGGTCAGCCACCACCTGACCCTGCCTGGGGCCACTCAGCAAGAACTACAGAGCGATGTGAAGATAGCTGCTACTTGTGCTGGGCTTGGAAGTGTCCAGGAGAGGCCAAGCTGTGAACCAAGGCCAGCTGCTACTAATACCCAGCCTGGGGCCACTTAGCAAGTGGTACAGGGTATACAGGGGCTAGGTGCTGCTTGTGTGAGAGATTTTAGGAAAGTCCAAAGGCAAGAGAAGCTATTCGTATGGAAAAGCCACTGGAAATGGTTTGAGTGGGCTGCAAGTTGGGTGGGGCAGGATCTCAGGGAATCACCCAGGCCAGGTGAACACTGTGAGCCACGTTGATGGAAACAGATATGGCACTCGCCTAACGGCTCTGTGGAGAAAGGGGAGTGTCTCAGAAAAGGAACAATGGCCTCTACCGGCACTTTTGTATGGCAGAATGCTGCCCTCCCCTTCCCCCAGCTCTTGCCCTGATTACAGACAACCCAGTTTCTCCCGAAAGTCCCTGGTTCTTTCAAGCTGCTTCCCCAGCACTGGAGCTCATATGGAGAGAGTCCCGGTAAGTCTGTGCACGAGCCCTTTCAGAGAACCCACCTGGGACTCCCGGAGCTCTCTGTCTCCTTCAGCCACAACCCCTGCTGGTTTTTACAGCCAGAGTTATGGGAGCCATGGGTTAGGAGGCTTGGTGTGGGGTTGGGACCCCTCGCTCTTCAGGGGGAACCTCTCCAACCGAAATTTCCCTCCTGATTTTAAACTGCCATCTCTGGGGTGGGACCAGCTGGTTTGGCATCTCTGCTCCTCTGCCAGCCTGGATGGGGCTTCTTTACATCCTTAGTTGTAAGACTTCCATGCAGCTGGATTTCAGGCAGTTCTGAACGGTGGTTGTTCTACAGTTTAGTTGTAGTTTGGATGTGGTTGTGGGAGGATTCCAGAACCCTGTTTACCTACACTGCCATGTTGACCTGAAGCCTGTTGTATTTCCATACAAATTTCACAGCAGCTCATCAGTTTCTACAAAAAGCCTGCTGAAATTTTGATCAAGATGCTATTGAATTTCTAGACAAATTTAAGAGTAGACATCTTTAACTATATTGAGTCTTCCAATCCATGAACATGAGATAATTGCTTGATTTATTCAGGTCTTTTAAAATTTTTCTCGGTAGTGCTTTGTATTGGATGGACATTTTTTGTCAGATTTTCCCCAAGTATTTTGTATTGTTGATGCTGTTGTAAACAATGTATTTTTAGCTTTAGTTTTCAATCTGTTGTCGTTAACATATAAAATACAATTGATTTTTGTATATTGATCTTGTATCCTGCAACCTTGCTAAACTCCTTATTTCAGTAGCTTGTTTTGACTTAGAAAGCCGCAGTCACGAAGACAGTCTGGTTTTAGCATAAAGACAGAGGTCAGAGAGACCCATATATATATGGGCAACTGATATTTTAAAATTTGTATTTATTAATTTTAGAGAGAGAGGAAGGGAGAGAAAAAAACATTGATTTGCTGTTTTACTATTTAAGCATTCTTTGGTTGATTTTTGTATGTGCCCACAACTTTGGTGTATCAGGATGACGCTCTAACCAACTGAGCTACACAGGGCAATGGGCAACAGATTTTTGGCAAAGGATTGTATCCAAAATCTATATATAAAAAACTCAAAACTCATTGAGAAAAATAATCAAACTAATTAAAAAAAAACTAATTAAGATATACTTTGAAAAGATACTTCACCAAAGAAGATAAACAGATGGCAATTAAGTATACAAAAAGGTACACAACATTGTTAGTCATTAGGGAAAAGAATCTTAAAACCATAGTGAGATACCACTATATGTCTATTAGAATGGCTAAATTTAAAAAGATTGACTATATAACCACATATTGGACAGGATGTGGATAACTAGAATCCTTGTATACCTGCTGATGGGAATGTAAAATAGTTTAGTCACTTTGGAATACTGTTTGACAGTTTCTTAAAACAATACACCTATCATGCAAACTTGCTCTTCTACTTCTAGGTAAGAGAAATGAAAGCATATGCCAATACAACACTTGTACAGGAATGTTTATAGCCGCTTTGTCTGTGATAGTCCCAAACTGGAAACAACCCAAATATCCATCATTAGATGAATAGTAAACAAATGCCCTTGCTGTACACCCATACGGTGGGACACTACTTAGCAATAGGAAGAATGTACTATTGACATAATAAATATATAACATGATTGAACCTCAAAATATTGTGTTAAGCAAGAGAAGCCAGACAATAAAAAGTGCATGTTTTATAATTCCATTTATATAAAGCACTAGAAAAAAGCAAACTAGTTTTTGCTGACAGGAAGCAGATAAGTGGTTACTTGGGGACAGAAAAAGGAATTGGGAAGGATTGGGAGGGAGAGACCAGGAGGAAACTTTTCAAAGTGATGGATTTTGTTCATTATACTGATTGTGGTGATAGTTTTTTGTGGGTGTATATATATGCCAAAATTGTATACTTTAAATATGTAGAGTTTTGTCATTTATACCTCAGTGAAGCTATTTTTAAAATTCTATAGAAGGTTTACAAGAGTAAGTTAAAAAACCACAGAATGCTGAAGAAACCCAGAATTCTAGATGACAAAGAAATGTAAAATATAAGAATGGAGGAAAAGGCAGATGGAGGGCTAGAGAACTACAGCTAGTGCTTGACTTATGACCACAATTGGTTCCGACAGACCAGTCGTAACACGATTTGGTAGTAAGTTGAGTAGGCTATATGTACAGTACTGTGAAATGATGTTATAAAAATCTTTAAGTCGTATTTTATCATAATTTTCTTTCACTATTGTTATATATCATAATTTTCTTTGTTCATTTTATGCCATTTGTATCATCTCTACACCATTTTGTTTCTTATTTTTACATTCGTCAGGTTTAAGTAAAACACTGCATTACCAGTACAACTGGTTTAATATTTGCAAAACATACAAAATTACAAAATACAGGTGCATACAAAAATTGTTCCAGCCTGACCTGTGGTGGCGCAGTGGATAAAGCATCGACCTGGGAACACTGAGGTCGCCAGTTCAAAACCCTGCACTGGTCTGGTCAAGGCACATATGGGAGTTGATGCTTCCAGCTCCTCCCCCCTTTCTCTCTTTCTCTCACTCTCACTCTGTGTCTCCTCTCTAAAATGAATAAAATAAAAAGAAGTTAAAAAAAAAAAAGATTAAAAAAAAAATTGCTCCAGACGCGGAGCAGTCATGGCTAGCGATTGTGGTCGTAAAGTCAAATGGTCGTAAGTTGCATAGGTCATAAGTCGATCAATACCTGTACTCTTTATTCTTGGTGTTTTAAAGTTTCATTGTGATATATTTAGTTATGTTTGACTTTTTATTTCTTTTTCACCATTCATTGAGCCCTTAGAATTAAAGAGATATGCTTTGTTTCTATGATAATGTCCTCAGTCAGGCTCTGGAATTGTGCTCTGGTGTCATAGAAGATAGAGGTAAGGTAAGGGCATTGTTAGAAGCCTTCATATTCCCACCCCTGTCCCAAACAAAAGTACTCCCACCCAACCAGTGCCCCATAAGGGGTGGGAAATTGATTTCTGCAGACCTGAGGACACCAGGTACAGAGGAAGGCTGTAGTGAGCTGCCAAAAGAGGTAAAGTCTATTTCTTCACATGTTCTAGAATGCCAATGGCTGGATTGAAATTGCTCCATCCAAGAGATTAAAAAACTATTCTCTGGAGCCCTTAAAGCACCCCATAGAAAAGATCTACATAGCTTAACTGTTAGGAGTGCCCAGTAAAAAAGCTCACTTACTTTTGGCCTATAGTAAAGCCACTTGTGCCAAACCATTTACAGAGAACTTCCAAACAAGATTTCAGACCTTGTTCCTAAATATAAATGAACAACAAGCATCTCAGGGCATTTGAGGAAAGCTTTTGACATGAAAGAGAAAATAGAGAAAAGAGACTCAGTAGAAATACAAATACGAGAAGATTGGCCCTGACCAGGTAGCTCAGTTCACTAGAGTATCATCCCAGTATGCCAAGGTTGTAGATTTGATCCCAGTCAGGGCACATATAAGACTCAACTAATGAATGCATACATAAGTAGAATAACAAATTGATGTTTTTCTCTCTCTTTCTCTAAAAACAGAGAATAGTTGTACTGGGAAGAAAACAATAGCAAACAATATTTTCAAAGACTAATAATGAAACATAGTGTGGATAAAAATTTAAAAACTTTTGCCCAATCACTATTGGGAGGTTGGGTAAGAGACAGCAAAGGAAAAGGACATTAAAATCCACATTATCATAATAGAAAGTCAGTTGATTATATTTTAAATAGATGAATCAAGAGATAGTGGTATTAGCATATTATTTAGAAATATGGAGACAAATCCCAAAACAAGCAGTTTGAAAGCATTATAAGTAGTTGCCTCTGGGGTGTTTCTTTTCTTTTCTAAAATCTATTTTTATTGAGATATAATTGCCATAACTATTCTGTAAGTTTAAGGTATACAGCCTGTTGATTTGACACATTTTTATACTGTAATATGATTACTATGGCAATATAATGGAGTATGTTTCTGTGTGAGATATTAGATATAGTCACAAATACAACCAATTAGGAAACTAAAAACTTAGAGATAAAAGTATCCAAGGCCCTGGCCAGTTGGTTCAGTGGATAGAGCATCAACCCGGCTATGGGTGTCCCAAGTTTGATTCCTGGTCAGGGCACACAGGAGAAACAACCATCTGTTTCTCTCCCCATCCCTCCTCCCTTCACTCCCTCTTTCCCTCCCTCAGCCAGTGGCTCAACTGGTTGGAGCATCAGCCCTGGGTGCTGAGGATAGCAGGTTGGTTTGAGTATCAGCCTCAGGTGCTTAAAATAGCTTGGTTGATTTGAGCATTGGCTCAAGACGGTGGTTGCCAGATGGGTCCCTCTTGGGGCACATGCAGGAGTCTGTCTCACTACCTTCCTTCCTCTCACTTAAAAAAAAAAAGAAGAGAAAAGAAAGAAAAAGTATTGGAATGTGGCAGGCGTGGGAAGACTCTTTCATAAGTAATGTTTACATATAACAAAGAAATATCAGTTCAAGCATATTATTTAGAGTTATTAGGTTAACATCAGAAGAACCACATCTGGAAACTTAAAAATGGCCACATCTGTAGAATTTGGCATGTGGGCTCTTGCTTTTATTACAAATCCTTCTGCAGTGGATATGAGGTAGTTAAGCTTATAAACCTTCAAATTTCATGACACATAGCCCCTCTCCAGGATTGAAGACAGGCAGATAGAATGTTAGAAAAGCTTGTCTGTCATAGCATGCTGACACCGCACCTGCCCCATCCACACTCATGGTCGCCCATCCCCACCCGGATGCCTCCTGACAGGGAGGAACAGGAGAAGCTGCCATCCTATTGGTGAGAAATTTTGTTGCTTTTCATGCTCTTGTGTACGTACTATGAATTCCAGTAGAGACATGACCTTCTTACCTCACCTTGAAATCTTGTACTCAGGCACTAAGGCTAAAAAAGCAAGGTGGCTTGTTCCCCAGTGACACACAGAGCTGCCCAGCTTTATGCCCTTTTTTTTTTTTTTTTTTTTTAAACAGGGACAGAGAGAGAGAGAGTCAGAGAGAGGGATAGATAGGGACAGACAAACAGACAGGAACGGAGAGAGGTGAGAAGCATCAATCATTAGTTTTTCGTTGCTGTTGTGACACCTTAGTTGTTCATTGATTGCTTTCTCATGTGTGCCTTGATCGCGGGCCTTCAGCAGACCGAGCCACCCCTTGCTGGAGCCAGCGACCTTGGGTCCAAGCTGGCGAGCTTTTGCTCAAGCCAGATGGGCTTGCGCTCAAGCTGGCGAACTCGGGGTCTCGAACCCGGGTCTTCTGCATCCCAGTCCGACGCTCTATCCACTACGCCACCGCCTGGTCAGGTTTTACTGCCTTTTACTTCTGACTGGTTAAACATTGGTGAAGCAAGGTCACTGGGGAGGGTGTACAGTTGGCACACTGTCCACAGGCTCCTGGTGCAGGGATTTGTGCGGCCTGGGGTGGTGGTGGCTGCAGAAGGGGCTGCACTGAGGCACCCAGTGGCCAGTCATGTCCCTGGGCTGAGCCCGCCTCCCCCACACCTGAACCTCTATCTGTGTCGAAGATGATTCATTTAAGTGGAGGGCTTCAATGAGTGGGTATAGATGGGCTGATGAGCTGAGAGAGAGTTTCTGAGCTGCAGTGCCTTTCTCTCTGTTCAGAGCATGAATGGCTTTGAGGAAGGGCTGGAGTTTTTGCCGGTCAACAACACCAAGAAAGTTGAGAAGCGAGGCCCTAAGACCTGTGTCGTGCTGGTGGTTGTGCTTCTCTGCATCTTCTTGGTTTCTCTCACTGTCGGTTTACTGGTGTGGCACTTCCAGTGTGAGTACAACTGGGAAGGGGGGTAGATCTGGGGAGGCGATGTGGGTGTGGCCTACGTCCTCCCTCAAGGGACAGAGCCAGGGCCCTCCTCTTATGGACCGAGGGACAGAGTGGAGGGTGCAGTGGAGGTGGGTGAGGGTGTGTCTAGGGCTCTGTCTCTCTTGGCTCTTCTGAGCCATAGAGAGCAGAGGATGATAAGGAATTGATCAGAGCTGGCCCATAAGGCTCATGTGTCCCTGTTTGTCAATTTCCTTGCGTTCCATGCTGTTGGTCTGAGCTTGGGCGTGGATTCCAGCAGAGGCCTCCGCCACTGCCTCCACGCCCTTCATCATGATGACCACCCAGCCTGCTGAGGGCAGCGAGTGGACACTGAGGGACGGGACAGGGGCGATGCCACCTCCTCTGACTGTTCTTCTTCCCTGGTCCTGCACAGACCGGAACGTACGGGTCCAGAAGGTCTTTAATGGCTACCTGAGGGTCACAAACGAGAACTTTCTGGATGCCTATGAGAACCCTAACTCCACTGAGTTTGCAGAGCTGGCCAACAAAGTGAAGGAGGCGGTGAGTCCAACTCCGGGGCCTGAGCCCTGTCCCTGCTGTCTGCTGGGCCATGGCAAGGGCGCCCAGGCCCCAGAGGGGAAGGGAGCGGCATGGGCTGGGAGCAGGGGACCAGTGCTGCTTCCTGGCCTGTCCTGAACCTCCTCTCCTTCCCTCAGCTGAAGCAGTTGTACAGTGAGATCCCAGTTTTGGGTCCCTACCACAAGGAGTCAGCAGTGACTGCCTTCAGGTGGGTGCTGGGGAGAAGGCTGGGTGGGGGGTGCAGGGAATGAGATCCATGTGGTGTGGATGTGGGAGAAGTGCCGTTGTAGCCTGCAGGGTGATGAAGCCGTGAGGTCCCAGCTTGGAGAACCAGGGTGCCAGCCCCGTTCTGTTCTTCATGCCTATGATTTGGCATACCTGGCTCTTCTGTCTGGGCAGCGCTGCTCAGACGAAGGGCCCTGACGCAGGTGGTGGGATCAGCACTGCGCCTGCCACATGGGCCACTCAGGAATGGCTGTGCTTCTTTGTTATTGTTTCAAATTTGGGTTTGGGCCTGCACCGGCATCTCAGCTGGGGACAAACGGGCACCCAGAGCCTGCTCGCAGCTGAGACTTGGCCCTTTCTCCCAAGCGAGGGCAGCGTCATCGCCTACTACTGGTCAGAGTTTAGCATCCCCAACCACCTGGTGGAGGAGGCTGAGCGCGCCATGGCCCAGGAGCGCGCCATCAAACTGCCACCGCGCACGCGCACCCTGCTCTCCTTCACGCTGACCTCGGTGGTGGGCTTCCGTGAGTGTGGGGCCCGCCGGGGGGTGGAGCAGGGGACCACTGCAGGGGGAGCTACTGTTCCTGTGCTGGAGGGCAAGTGTGCTGGCCGGCACCTCCCTGTAGAGGAATAAGGAAGCAGGAATGAGGAAAACGACCAGATCAGTAAATATTTCATTCTTCTTGTTTTTTAGCCACTGACCCCAGAACAATACAGACCGCCCAGGACAGTGAGTATCCTGCCCTCCTCCTGGAGGATGACTGGGATGTGGCCAGATGCCCTTTCAATGGAGGGGTCCCCAAAAGTCACACATCAGTCACAGCCAACCCGATCTATGCCCTGAGAAGCATAAGTAGCCCCCTGAGTCCTGACAACCTGGGACTCCTTGGAGAGGCCAACCCTGGGGGCACCCCTGTAGGGCTCTGGGCTGCTCACCCTGCGGGCTCTGCGCCTTTCTGCTGGGCTCTGCCCCACCTCCTCTTGTGTCCCACACAGACAGATGCAGATTCGCCCTGCACGCCCGAGGTGGGGAGCTGACGCGCTTCACCACACCTGGCTTTCCTGACAGCCCCTATCCGGCTTTCGCCCGCTGCCAGTGGACCCTGCGGGGGGATGCCAGCTCTGTGCTGAGCCTCACCTTCCGAAGTTTCGATGTAGCGACCTGTGATGAGGGGGGCAATGACCTGGTCGTGGTGTATGACACCCTGAGCCCGGTGAAGCCCCGGACTCTGGTGCAGTGAGTGTCCCCGGGGAGTCGAGGTGGGCTGAGGGAGCTGGGCGGCTGCCGCTGGTGGGCGGGGCCTCTGGGGCGAGTTGCAGCATAGGTTCCCGGACATAGTGTGACTCGGAGCCACAAACGCTGAAACCTGCAGGCAGCAGAGAACAGGTGTGGAGCCAGTCTCAGCAGGAGCTCCAGCAGAGCCTCTCCGAGGGCATTGCTCTATGTGGGCAATGGCAAGGAAGGCTCCTGGGTCCCCAGACACCCGTGAGCAGGGTGCTCAGCCTTTACCTGCGGAGCGGAGCTGCGGCCTGCTGCTGGAACGCAGCTGTGCTGAGGCCGACAGGTCAGGAGGAGGCTGCCATGGAAAACATAGTTTGTCACTTGCAGTTCCCAAGAGGAGGGACTGCATGGGCGTCATGGGGAAGCACCAGGGTCCTCAGGAGGCAGAGGACACTGGCAGAAAGCCCAGGCAAAGCTGTTCTGTTGTGGTTTCTGCAGGAAAGTCAAGGAAGGCAGGGTATGCAGACTGAATAATTCCAGTGAGTTGTGGCACTGTCTCTCCTGGGCTGGTGCCTGCTGGCAGGGTAATTAGGGCAGGTGGAAGGTGGCCTGCAGTGTAAGAGCCCCAGGGAGGAGGTGCTTCGCACTCTGGATCGGTTGGTTTGCATGTGAAAGGCTTGGTTTGGGGTGAGTCTGTAGTATCTCTAGGGATTATCTAACCCTGGGAGGGTAGTTTCTCTAGAGTCAGCAAGGCCCCAGATGTGAAAGCACCAGGATTACAGGAAATCAAAAGGCATCATGGATTTGCCCAGGAGGCTGGGTGTGTGGGTGATGCCAGCTAGCCAGCCACAGATTGGGGATGGCGCTGCCTTCAGAGGCACTGCAGCGGCGGGCAGACTGCCTGACTCACTATTCTGCAGCCTTCTGCTGCTGTCTGTGGCAGTGAGCTGGGCAGGTGGTCCATGATTGATAGACAGTGGGCTAAAATTCAAGCCCAAACCAAGAGAGAACCATCTGCTGCCACAGTTTAGCCATCAGGATGTCTGCCAACCACCTTCTTTGTGCAGGGTTTCTTTCCCTCTCTAACTTATTAGTTGTACAGCGAATAAATATATCTCCTGCAAGAAAAGAAGTGGAAAACAGACACGCATAAGGAAGACACACAGCATTCACAAACTTACTTTCTAGAACCAATCACTTTTGTGATGTATAGTCTTCCAGACATTTCTGCTGTGGGTGTATATGTTTGTGATTATATTTAAATGCAGGATCATACAGTACCTTTGGTTTTGTTATTTGATTTTAAAAAATAAAGTGTACAGGGTTGAGCAAAAGTAGGTTTACAGTTGTTTATGTGGAAAATAATACAGTGACAAGTAATAATACAAGAATAAACTGTGTTTCATGTACTCACAATTTTAAACCTATTTTTACCCCATCCTCTATTATGATTCCTTTCCAAATCAGTATTTCTGTTTCTAATTACATTTTTCGTTGGTTCCATGATGTAGTGCTGTTGAGAGGCAGCAGGACACGGTCATTGGCCCTGTGGGCTCTGGAGCCTGATGCTGGGGTTCGAATGTCTGCCCTGACACTGACTGACTGTGGAATCGTGGGCATGTTGTTTCACCTCTCCATGCCTCAGTGTCCTTATCTATAAAATAGGGATAATCATCTCTACTTCACAGAGCTTTTATGAAGCTACCTGAGTGAATAGCTATATAAGCACAAAGAACAGGGCCTGGCATGTTCTTTTTTATTTATATTTTTTAAGCAGAGAGACAGGCAAACAGGAAGGGAAAGAGATGAGAAGCATCAACTCATAGTTGTGGCACTTCGGTTGTTGATTGATTGTTTTCTCATACCTGCCTTGACTAGGGACACCAGCCTAGCCAGTGACCCCCTTGCTCAAGCCAGTGATCTTGGGCTTCAAGCCAGTGATCCCGTGCTCAAACTGGTGAGCCTGCACTCAAGCTGGCGACCTTGGGGTTTCGAACCTGGGACTTCAGCATTCTAAGTCTATGCTCTCTCCACTGTGCCACAACTGGTCAGGCTGGCATGTTCTTAATAAGTGTTAGTTGTTCATGCTGTTATTATTACTAGTATTGTTATTATTTAGCCTGTAGGTACTTAGTAAATCTTCTAATGTTAGGCAGTCAGTGTTTCTGAGGTTTTTCCTTTTTTCCTCTTAAGTGAGAGGAGGGGAGATAGTGAGACAGACTCCCGCATGCACCCTGACTGGGATCCACCAGGCAACCCCCATCTGGGGCTGATGCTTGAATCAACAAACTAGTCTCAGTGCCTGGGTGGATGTTTGAACCAGTTGAGCCACTGGCAGCGAGAGGGGAAGAGAGAGAGAAGGAGGAGAGAAGCAGATGGTTGCTCCTCTGTGTGCCCTGAGTGGGGGTGGAACCCTGGACATCTGCAAGCTGGGCTGATACTCTATCCCCTGAGCAAACTAGCCAGGGCCAGTTTTGCTATTTTAAACAATAACCTTATAACTAAATCCTTATTTAGGTGATGGTTTGTGTGGAGTGGGGCTTTTCAACCTCACCCTTGGCCTTTTGTGAAGGGGACCAGGGTTAGGGATGGGGTCCTTGGGCCCCTTCTGCTTGGATTCTGCTTGCTCTCACTAATGCCCTCCCTTTTTGCCCCCACAGGCTGTGTGGCACCTACCCCCCCTCCTACAACCTGACCTTCCTCTCCTCCCAGAATGTCCTGCTCGTCACGCTGATAACCAACACTGAGCGGCGACATCCTGGCTTTGAAGCAGTATTCTTCCAGTTGCCTAAGATGACCAGTAAGGAGGGGCAAGGCGGGCGGAGAAGGGGGCAGTAGTTAGTTGTTGGCCTGAGTCCAGGCAGCCATAGGCCAAACCCTGAGGCTGGTGAACTGGCCCCAGGTTGGTGACAGAGCTTGAAGATACAGTCATAGGGCCATTTGCCCTTCATCTGAGTCAGGAGCTGTCCCTTCTGGAGTCAGCCCCCAGCACTTGGACTTTCCAGCTACTGGTTGTGGAGCTTCTAGGTGCCCGGCCTGCAGCCAATGGGGAGTGTGGGCTCTGCCTCAGGCCGGCTCCAGTTCCTCCGCCTGCCTGCTGGCCGAGCACGTCCTCAGCCCTCCTGCTCTTTCTTCTTTCCTCTCAGGCTGTGGAGGCTACTTACGTGAAGCCCAAGGGACATTTAGCAGCCCCTACTACCCAGGCCACTACCCGCCCAACATCAATTGCACTTGGGACATCGAGGTAGGAGCTGCGGGGGTGGAAGAGGGAGGGTTGGGGAGATGGGAGAGAGGAAGAGAAAGAGGGGGCAGGGTGGTCCAGGGTACACGTGAGAAGGGCAGAGGGGGGAAGAGCTCCTTAGTAACCCTGAAGCTGCAGACGTGAAGCCCAGGGGCATGCAGGTCGTGCAGTGCCCGGCAGGCCCAGGCTCAAGCCCTAGCTGCCCCTTCCACCATAGTGACTGGGGGCCCTCGGGCAGAGCCTCAGCTTGCTCCAGGTAGCATGGGAGTGCAGCTGACTGCCTCCCAGGGGAGCGGTCAGGATGAGGCTGGAGTATGCGTGGGCATTAGGGAAGCACTTGCTGAAGGGCCTGAGACAAGAGTCCTGCTCACAGGACTGCTCCTCACCCTGTCCCAATCAGAGATCCTTCTTTGCCCTCCTTTTGATAATGTTGGGAGAATTTCCCAGCCTTCTTCAGCGATGGAACAGTGTGTCTCGCCTCTGAGATTAGAAGTTCCTCCAAACACAGACCCCGCCCTCCTGCTTTGTGTCACTGTGCCCCGCCCCCCTCAGCCCCCACAACTCACCCTCACCTTCACTGATGTCCTTGGGTTTGAGAAGCAGCAGAGACCCAGGAGGTGGGTTTCTCTCTCTCTCTCTCTCTCTCTCTCCAGGTACCCAACAACCGAAATGTGAAGGTGATCTTCAAACGCTTTTACCTGTGGGAGCCCAACATGCCCCTGGGCACCTGCTCCAAGGACTATGTTGAGGTCAACGGGGAGAAGTGAGTACTTTGGAGAGGGGGGAGGGGGGTCGGCCGGAGAGTGGGGGGTCAGCTGGGGAGTGAGGGGCTGGCCAGGGAGAGGGGGTCCAGTTGGGGAGTGGGGGTGTTGACCGGGGACAGGGGGGTTGGCTGAGGAGTGGGGGCTGGCCGGAGAGGGGGTCAGCCAGGGAGTGGGGGGGCAGCCAGAGAGGGGAGGGTTAGCTGGAGGGAGGGGGGTCGGCCAGTGAGTGGGTGGCCGGGGAGTGAGGGGCCAGCCGGGGAGAGGGGGATCAGCTGGGTCTGAGAGGGGGGCCGGCCAGGGAGAGGGGTTTAGCTGAGGAGTGGGGTGTCAGGTTAGAGACAGAGGGGACCAGGCCAGCGAGGGGGAGAAGCATCTGGGGAGCTGGCTTGGTGCTGCTGCCCATGGGGGAAGGTGCCCCAGCCTGAAGGTGGGTCCCCTGCCTCCTCTTGGCCGCCTCCTCCAGGTTCTGCGGGGAGAGATCCCAGTTTGTGGTTGCCAGCAGGAGCAGCAAGATCACCGTCCACTTGCATTCAGATCAGTCCTACACCGACACGGGCTTCTTGGCCGAGTACCAGTCCTACGACTCCCGGGACCGTGAGTGACTTTTTTAGGAGGAGGAACCAGGCTAGAGGGAAGGACCCGAGATGCATCTCCGTGCTGCATCCTCTTAGCACTGGGCTCTCCTCCTTCTGAGATGGCACAGAATGGAAGATGCAGGTCCCTCTAGTAGCCTCCTGAGCAGAAAGGCTGCCTGACTGCATGTATTCCAAAAGGTCTCGGTGAACACTGGCACACATCATGCCCGATGTCCCGGGGGGGCCCTTGGAGCCCGAGGACCCCGAGTGCCTTTGGGCCCCCTGTCCCTATGGTTCTACATCACTGTGACTTAGATCATCGGTGTTTGTCTTTGTGGTCCTTTAGCACCTTTATGATTAATAGCATAGTTGTGAGACATTAGAAAATTCTGGACTGTGACCGTCACATTAACCACTCCAGCTTTGGCACGTCTGCTATCTGTCCCTGAGAGCTCTGGCAGTTTCTGTGGCCTTTGATGTCACTGACCGCAGTGTGAATAGCAGTTCTTCCACATACACATGGTTTCTTGTCTCAGACCTGCCTCAGAGAATAACCTTTCGGAAGACATTTTTAACTATACGCAGGAATCCAAATTTAAGTTAAAATTCCACTGCCTGGCTCTCCACCAGAAGTGTAATTAGACGAGCAAACCCCTTTGATAAGTGACTAAGCTACCGAGACAGAGAAAGTGACAACGGCTTCCTCTCAGCTTTGTGGTCTGCCTGATGACATCAGTTGTCAGACACCTTCCAATTTCAGAAACATGGAAATGTGGAAAATATTTTAATTAAGGAGCTGTGGGGCTGCTGCTGTTCCGTGTTGCTGATGGAGGGCCCGGCACTCAGGGACGTGGCTGGCCTAGGACACGGGGCGGTAGAACTGAGTGCACAGGCAGCCGGCCCCTCTCCACCCTGCCTGGAGCTCCCCGGGGTTTGCCCACTGGCAGACAGGAGGGACCCCGGGCCAGCCTTCCCACATGGGCTGTAAGAGCTGCCTTGCCACAGCTTGGTGGGCCTGGGACCCCTGCCTGGGGTGCCAGCTGCAGCCCTGCTCCTGTGTGGAGGGCTGGACTGGCAGGTTTTCTCGAGTCCTCATTGTGACTGAGGTGGGCTGTGAGGGAGGGGCGGCGAGGCAAGGAGCCACCTCCGGGAGGCAGGGGTGGCGGCAGCGGACTTAGGCCGATCCTCTCCCCTGCAGCGTGCCCAGGGAAGTTCATGTGCAACACGGGGCGCTGCATTCAGAAGGAGCTGCGCTGCGACGGCTGGGCCGACTGCGCCGACTACAGTGACGAGCTTGACTGCAGTGAGTGGGCTGCGGCCTCGCTGTCTTCTCTTGCCTTTGCTGTGCCCGGGCTCCGGCCAGCTGGCCCTCGTTGCCCAAGGGGGCGGGGAGGTTGTGCCCATACCCTGTGTAGACATCTAGCCCCTTCTCACGTTGCTGTTTGGGGCCCAGCTCCTGGGGAGCAGACAGAGGTGCATTATTGCTGTGCTGTCCACTTTCGGTGACGCAGGGCACCCGGACCCATTTCCCAGATGGGACTCTGTGCCCAGGGACGCAGTGAGGGATGAGTGAGGCTGTGGGGCTCACACCCCTGCTGAACCTCACCAGCTGACCATTGTCCTCGCCCCCTCTAGAATGCAACGCCACCTACCAGTTCACGTGCAAGAATGAGTTCTGCAAGCCCCTCTACTGGGTCTGTGACAATGTGAACGACTGCGGGGACAACAGTGATGAGCAGCAGTGCAGTGAGTGCCCGTGGGGGCTGCCCCGGCTCCCTGCAGCCAACTCCGCTGGGCCGTGCCCGCGGGGGCTGCCCCGGCTCCCTGCAGCCCACTCCCCTGGGCCATGCCCTTGGGGGCTTCCCCGGCTCCCTGCAGCCCACTCCCCTGGGCCATGCCCTTGGGGGCTTCCCCGGCTCCCTGCAGCCCACTCCCCTGGGCCATGCCCTTGGGGGCTTCCCCGGCTCCCTGCAGCCCACTCCCCTGGGCCGTGCCCTTGGGGGCTTCCCCGGCTCCCTGCAGCCCACTCCCCTGGGCCGTGCCCGTGGGGGCTGCCCCGGCTCCCTGCAGCCGACTCCCCTGGGCCATGCCCTTGGGGGCTTCCCCGGCTCCCTGCAGCCCACTCCCCTGGGCCGTGCCCGTGGGGGCTTCCCCGGCTCCCTGCAGCCCACTCCCCTGGGCCGTGCCCGTGGGGGCTGCCCCGGCTCCCTGCAGCCCACTCCCCTGGGCCGTGCCTGTGGGGGCTGCCCCGGCTCCCTGCAGCCCACTCCCCTGGGCCTTCAAGCCCTGGCTGAGTGTTTTATGCTTCCCAGGTTGTCCTCCTGGGTCCAACAAGTGTGACAATGGAAAGTGCATCCCGAAGAGCCAGTGGTGTGATGGAGTGGACAACTGTGGGGACGGGTTCGACGAGGCCACGTGCAAGAGCGGTAAGGCTGGCCCAGCCCACCGTTGTTCAGGGGCTCTCCTGAACAACGCCAGAAGACAGGTGTGAACACTCACACGTAGTGTGTCCGAAGTTTAATAAACACAGACAGCCCATTGAAGTGTGATGAGAAAGAGTGTCCTGAAGGGAAGAATCTTCTAGGAGGTGTAGAACCTTTGGCTGGGCTGGAAGGACAGCGGGCAGTGGTGCGGATGGTGGGCAGGCCTGGGTGAGGGGCATAAGGGTGCACAGAGGAGGAGCTGATTTTCTTCCTGTGCCCTCCTTCCTCTGCAGTGAGCACCGTCACCTGCACCAAACACACCTATCGCTGCCACAATGGGCTCTGTTTGAACAAGCGCAACCCCGAGTGTGACGGGAAGAAGGACTGCAGCGATGGCTCGGACGAGAAGAACTGTGGTGAGCAGGGCGCCGCCTGTGGATGTGGGGCCGGTCACTCTGTGGGCTGGTCACTGTGCGTGCACACACAGTGTTCCTGCTTATGCCAGTGCCTACTCACCCATAGCTGCCCTGGGGGGAGGATGGGCTGCCTGAGGAAAGGATGACCTTGTTGATTGGTTGATTGGCACGAAGACACTGTCCCATAGCATACTCTGATCCTGAAGGCCAGGCCCAGGGCAGCCCTCATGGCAGTGCCTCTGTGGCGGCTGTTGTCCTGGTGGCAGTGCTGGGCTGGCCCCTGGTTCTGGGCCTGGCCACAGGGCAATGGCAAGCGCTGGCTTCCGGTCCTGCCAGGAGGAGAAAGGGTACAGCTTACCGGAGAACTTGCAGGATTTTTTTGCCCGCACCCTGCTCCTTACTTTAACTGTAGCCCCTTGTGTGTATCAGAAGCCCTGGTCTCAGGTCACGTGTGAGCACAGCTGCATCTGTTCTGTGACTTCACGTTATCTATCACTGTTGCCCCGAGAGCTGTGTCTTTCAGCATTTGACAAAGAAATCTAGGCAAATGACACCCCTAGTAAATCTAAGCAAACCAGCAGGTGTCTCGAGGGCCCCGGAATGCATTTGTGCAGAGGGGGGAGGGGAGTGTGAGGGTATTGAACTTGGGAACAGGGGAGAGGGGCCCCGTGGAAGTCAGTGGGTCTGAGATTGAGTTACTTATTTGTAGGGGTCCCTCACGCCACAACTGTTCCAACAGTGCTGTGGCCACCACAAGGCGACTGCCCCGTACATGCTGTCTCTGGGCCTGGTGTGGGGCCTGGAGCTTGTACCCCACCTTAACTCACTGCCCTCCCTTCGGGTTGTCTGCCCTCCCAGACTGCGGGCTGCGGCCGTTCAGCAGGCAGTCCCGGGTGGTTGGAGGCAAGGACGCAGAAGAGGGCGAGTGGCCCTGGCAGGTGAGCCTCCACGCCCTGGGCCAGGGCCACCTGTGCGGGGCTTCACTCATCTCTTCCAGCTGGATGGTGTCCGCGGCCCACTGCTTCGCTGACGACAGAGGATTCAAGTGAGCCACTGGGCGGGAAGCAGGGGGCCTCCTTGGAATTCTTGGTATTCTGGGGTTGGAACACCCATGTCTGTGAGTCATGCCAAGGTGTGGGGCACTGGGGCAGGGGCAGGGCTGGAGGGGTTGCAGACACCCCAGGAGGGGCTTGCTGACAGTAATAATGAAAAACAGCATCTCTTCGGTGCTCCCTCGCAGTCTAGCACTGTCTAAGCGTTTTGCCTAGCAATCTGGTTAAGCAGGTCTGGCAACGTCCACATTTCATAGAGACGTGGGTTCAGGGAGGACATTTGCTCAATGTTGGGTGCCCAGTTATTAAATTGCAGGGATAGACTCAGACCCGGTGTGTGGGTTCTACAGTCTGTACACAGGCACGGCGCTAAAGGGACTGACTCCCTGGGACTTGTTCAGTAAGAGGGCAGCTCTGGCTTGCCAGGTGACCTTGGGCAAGTTAGTCATAATTCCTAGGCCTCAGGTTTTTCAGTGGAAATGGTGACACTGCCTTCTTATCCTTAGAGTTGTGAGACTTAGATATGGCAACACACCTGAAACACTGAGCCATGTTGGGCACACAGTAGGTGCTCTTCACATAACCTCAGGTCCAGGGCAGACTTGAGCCTGGCACAGGGACGATCCCTAAGGAAGGGCTATGCTGGGCTCTCAGGACAGGCCGAGCAGGTAGCCCGACCCAGGGCTGGCTCTTTGTGTCTTAGCTCCAACCTACGCAGGCCATCTGGCCATTGGCTTTGAGGGGGAGTCCAAGGGGGTGGCTTGTTCCTGGAGGAGCAGGCACAGGGGAGCAGACCTTCCAGGGATTCCCAGCCTCAGGACCTTCCTGCTGAGCACCCGCTCTTCTGCCCCAGGCAGCTCCCTGAGGGGCCCTGGCTTGCCATGACGCCTTTTTGCAGTCAGGAGAGAACCGCCATGGGCTTGCAGGAGAGACAGGGTCTGTGGCAGCATGTGGCCTCAGGCAGATGTGAGGCACGGTCAGATAGGCATGTGGGTATGGGAGATGGAGGGAGTAGGGTCTGTGCTAGGTGGCCACACCTGCCCAGCTGGTGTCTCGGTTACTGGTAAGTGTGCATACCTTAAACAGTCAGAGACTAGGTCTGCTCATATAACCAAAGACTGTCCCCAGGGAGTAACACGGACTTTAGAGGAAAGACTGTGTGGTGGGCCTAACAAGGCAGACTTTGTGTAAGAGGTGCTGGAGTTGGGCTCACCAGGCTTTTGAGGTGTGGCCTTGAGCCACCTGACTGTCCTTTCTCTTCCCATTTTGTCAGTTTTGCTCCAACTCAACCCTGGGCAGGAATGCTTTTCTTGCTTTTTGAGGTGATGGGAGCTTACTTAAGAATGTTTTAAAATAAACTTTATTTTGGACTATAGGTTAGTTGCAAAGATAGTATGGAATGCTTGTGTACCCCTCGTCCACTTCCCCTTGCTGTTAACGCGGGGCATCGGTCAACCCTGGAAACCCCCACTGGTCCCTTACGGTTGACCACGTGCAGGCCCTCCTGGCTGTGCATCAGTGTTTACCCTGATGTCCTTTCTGCTCCAAGAGCCAGTCCTAGTCCCTCCCCACTGCACCCCTGCTGTCCTGCCTCCCCCACTCTCCTGCAGTCTGACAGCTTCTCAGTCTTTTGTTTGTTTTCATGACCTTGACCATCTGGAGGCCAGGTATCCTGTAGGATGCCCCCCATCAGGGGGTGACTGACGTTCTCATGTTGTTACAAGGTTTGGAAGACTGTCACATCATTTTAGTGGGTAAATGATACCAACATGACACCGCTGGTGATGTTAATCTTTGTCGTTGGTTAAGACAGAGTTTAACCAGCTTTCTCCACTAGGATGTGACTGTTTTCCCCCTAACTGCGTACTGTTCTTTGGATGTGAGTCAGTTTGGAAATTCTTCTGTGAGGAAGATTTGTCTCTTCTCTCCCTTTTATTTAACCATCTGTTTATATTCCTACTGACTTGTGTGTACTTGTATTTCAAGTTCTGAGTCCGGGCCCTGTTAGTGACTTTGTCGCTTGAGTTGTTTCAGATTCGACTATTGAGAGCTCACTGTGTGTGACTTCTGTGTCCCTTTGACATGGCCTCATTCTTTTGTGTGTGTGTGTGGGTTTTTTTTGAGCCAGTTCTTTGCTTTCTGGCACAACCAGGAGCTATAGGCTCACCTTGCGTGTTGCCTGACTGAGCCTAGAATGAGCCCTTTTAGTGGGAAAGGATAAACAGAAACCAAGGTCTAGGTGCTGGGTGTCCTCTCAGGCAATCCCACGGTTCCTGGGCCTCAGAAGGGCAGGATGGCCGCCTGTGTGTTTCTGTGCGCCGTGGCCTCCTGCGCTTCTGCCTCCCTTCAGCTTCTCACCCCTCATCCCCATTTCCTTCATCCTCTGTTGACTGTCAATCTTACGTCTGCCAATCAATGCATTCAATAATCACTGTTGTTATTAGATTGGGGAAGTAGGACTTGGTCCCTGATCTTCACAGACTTCCCAGGGTAAGGGGACAAGATCTGCTTTGTGTGCATATGCACATGTACAAACGTGTGCAAACACATGTGCACACACACACGCACACAGGTCTAAGTGCTGGGCTAGACCTGTGGACAGGTTGCTGAGCGCTGGTGTGTGGCGTTTAGAATTCTGCCTGAGCTCTGGGGAGTGTGAACTCTGTCAGGGAGGCCTTTATGAGCAGGGGTGTCTGATCTGAGTGTTGAAATGTGAGGGTGTTTGTCACAGAACAAAGTTACTCAGGCCTGCCAGGCAAAGGGCCAGTTGTGAGCAGAGGCAGGCAGGTAGGTGTGGAGTGTGCAAGGACCTGGAGTGAAGTTACTTTGGACACATTTCTAGGTCAGTGAATGCTCACAGGTTGTTACTGCGAAGTGATATCGTCTTGTGGTTAAGAGCATAGGTTGCCTGAGTTGGGGTTCATGGTACATGACTTGTTAACTCTGTGATCTTGGGCAAGTTACTTAACCTCTCTTGTGCGTGAGTCATCTTAAAATGGGCGGCTTGGCGAGCAGTCAGCTGTCTGACTGTAAACTACTTCCAATGTGCTCTCTAACACCACGGCATTCACTGGGGGATCCAGGTGGCCACACCTTGCCCGCCGCTGTCTCAGTTACTGGTAGGTGTGTATACCTTAAACAGTCAGAGACTAGATCAAAGACTGTCCTAGGTGAGTAACATGGGCTTTAGAGAAAAGACCGCTGTGGCCGGGCTTAATAGGGAAGACTTTGTAGTCAGAACCCTGTTTGGTGAATGGCTCTAACGTCTTCCCCTCAAAGTCCCGCAGCTGTCGGACACAGTCCGCAGTCGGCTCTATCACTTGCGTCCTCCTAAGCCGAGCTCCCGCAGATGTGCACGTATATTTTTCTGAACTAGTTCCGAATAGGTACAGATACCGTGCCACTTCTTCCCTGAGGGCATCACCCGTATCTCCTAAGGACAAGGAGATTCTCCCAGGTGACCGCAGCACAGCTATCATACCCAGAAATGACAGCGCTGGCTAGTTGCTGTCCGATTCTGCCAATGTTACCCTTTAAATCCTGATCCAGTCTAGGGTTATGCTTTGTATCCAGTCATTCATTTTCTTTAGTCTCTTTCAAATCTGAAACAGTCTCCCCATGCCTTTACTTTTTGGTCTGTTATGGCATTCCAGCTTTGAAAAGTCCAGGCCAGTCACTTTATAGACTCTCTCAATTTGTACTTTTCTGATTGTTTTTCCTTTCTTTAGACTTAGGTTGCATTATTATTATTATTATTATTTTTGGTGGGAAATGCTACCTAGGTGATATTGTGTCCTAAAAAGACACATGCTAATTATGGGGATGACTGGGAGAACAGTCATCTGACCGCTGGGTTAAGGTGGTGTCCCTGGTTTTCCCTGTTATAAAGGTACTTCCCCTTTATAAATCATCTTGGATAATACTTTGAATCGTGGGATACCTTCTTCCCCAACAATCTTTTACCCAGTGGTCTTAGCATTCTTCAGTGATTCTTGAATGTGTTGGTTATTGCTATGGTAGGTGCAAAATGCTATTTATATATTTATTAGCTGATGGTGTTCTATAAAGAATAGCTTTCCTCGCCTGACCTGTGGTGGCGCAGTGGATAAAGCATCGACCTGGGAACACTGAGGTCGCCAGTTCAAAACCTGCACTGGTCTGGTCAAGGCACATATGGGAGTTGATACTTCCAGCTCCTCCCCCCTTTCCCTTTCTCTCTCTCTCTCTCTCTCTCTCTCTCTCTGTGTGTGTGTGTCTCCTCTCTAAAATGAATAAAATAAAAAGAAATTAAAAAAAAAAAAGAATAGCTTTCCTTCTCCCCTTATCAATATTTTTGAAATTACTTTTTAGACTTGGGATGGACTCATGTATTCCAGACCCCCTTTTCTATTATTCAGCATGTGTAGTAAATAATCTTATTGTTTAATTTGATGACCCTGATCTTGGCCAGTGTGCACCTTGCCCTATTGGCTTCATTGTTGTTTGAACCCTCACTCGTTTCTGGTAAAATAAACATTCTAAGTTGGCTTTATTGTTTACCTGCTCCAGACCTGAACACAACCATTTATCCATGGAACCTTGGTGCTTTTTAATGGAGAAAGATGCTTAGAAACCAAGTTCTGGGTGATATTGGGGATGTTATTTCATTTAGGCTATTCTTTGTTGTTTTTTTTTTCTTAAATTTTTTTATTTTTCCGAAGTGAGAAATGGGGGTGGGGGCGGCAGACAGACTCCCGCATGCGCCCAATCGGGATCCACCCGGCATGCCCACCAGGGGGCGATGCTCGCCCCCCCACATCCCCCACCCCCCGCCCCGTGGGTTGCTCTGCTGCAATCGGAGCCATTCCTGCGCCTGAGGTGATGGCCATGGAGCCATCCTCAGCACCCGGCCCAACTTGACTCCCATGGAACCTTGGCTGTGGGAGGGGAAGAGAGAGACAGAGAGAAAAGAGAGGGGGAAAGGTGAAGCAGATGGGCGCTTCTCCTGTGTGCCCTGGCTGGGAATTGAACTTGGGACTTTCACACGCTGGTCGGACACTCTACCACTGAACCAACCGGCTAGGGCCTGTTTTTGTTTTTTGTTTTGTTTTTTAATCATGAGCTTTTCCTGCTACCTCCTATGTACTGGGCTGATCCTCAGCCCCTGCCCCTATTTGCAGCCCCATTTTCTCAGATCAGAAATTGACTCCCACCATCAGTGTCTTGTCCTTGTGTGTTCAGTCGTTTTGCAAACATGAGACACTTTCAGAGTCGCTACACTGATCCTGCTGCCAACAACAAACCCAATACATAAACTTCAATGTATTTTCAACTCATCTGGGCCTTAGAATACAGGGGTAGGTTTACAGTTGTTTGTATGGAAAGAGATACGCGGGTTATGATTGTTACAAGAGCTTTATTAATTATGTTCTGTGTACTCACAAGTGTAAACCTACTGTTGCCCACCCCCGTGTGTGCCACCGTGTAGAGAAGTGTTTGGATTGAGTCCTGTGTTATTCCTTCTGTGGAGGATTGGATTAAAAAGATATGTTATTTTTTGGTAATCAGATATAAATGAATTAGAAGAGGGAAACAAAGGGAATGGGGGTGAGCGAAGTGGCGGGAGTCACCTGTGGTTTCCAGCTCGGGTGTGCGCAGGCGTCTCCGTCCTGGGGGCGTGCTCACCTGGGCGGCTCTGCGCACCCTGCAGGTACTCCGACCACACCATGTGGACGGCCTTCCTGGGGCTGCTGGATCAGAGCAAGCGCAGCGCCTCGGGCGTGCAGGAGCGCAGGCTGAAGCGCATCATCACCCACCCGTCCTTCAACGACTTCACCTATGACTACGACATCGCGCTGCTGGAGCTGGAGCAGCCGGTCAAGTACAGCAGCACTGTGCGGCCTATCTGCCTGCCCGACACCTCGCACGTCTTCCCTACGGGCAAGGCCATCTGGGTCACCGGCTGGGGCCACACCTACGAGGGAGGTGAGCGGAGCACCCCGGGCTGTCCGGGAGTCAACGGAGGCTCCTAGTGAAAGTAGGGGGATTTGGAGGCCGGACTGTGGGCGGAAGGCCCAATGGTGCCACTTAACTGAATGACTTTGGCAAGTTGCCTAAATTCTGAGCCTTTCCTCACCCGTAAAATGAAGATACAAACAACTCCCTAAATGCTACTATATTCAGTGACTATAGGAACATTGTTGTGGAAACACTGTGCAATTTAGAGAGGACTGCTAGCCGTGCCCCATGGTGGGAACCCGGCCTCCTCTCTCCTTCTGCCTCCATCTGAAGGTCGCTCGCTAGTTGGTAAAGGATACATTGAAAAAAATCAGGTCTACTATAATATGCTACACTGCTGAAAATTTGTGGACTATAGAGAGGAAAAAGAAAACTAACCTGCCTTAAGGCTCTTCTGCCTCAACCAAACCTCCGTGGGCACGCTGTGGTGCTTTCTTCAGCTTTCTAGTCCTTCTCCATCCCACCCCCACACCCTGCCTGCTCTCCGCCCACATCCGCTCACGTCCAGCCCCCAGTGACTGCACATGGTGCATGATGTCCCTCCATGTGGTGCGTGATGTCCCTCCAGTAGTCGTGTCATCAGCTGTTTGTGAGCCTCAGGCTTTGGGTTGCCAGTCCAGTGATCCCTGTGGAAGCATCTTGGATGGTGCTGCCCCCCGCGTGGCGCAGACCCCAGGAGCCGGCCTGCCCACTCAGCCCATCCTGTCCTGTGCTCCGCAGGCTCTGTGGTGCTGATCTTGCAGAAGGGAGAGATCCGGGTCATCAACCAGACTACCTGTGAGAAGCTGATGCCCCAGCAGATCACCCCACGCATGATGTGCGTGGGCTACCTGAGTGGGGGCGTGGATGCCTGCCAGGTGAGTGCTGCGGCCATGTCGGCGGGTGGGCGGGCTGGCCGGCCAGGCGATGCTGCCGAAGCACTCAGCCCTTGTCTCCCCTTAGGGCGATTCTGGAGGCCCCCTGTCCAGCGTGGAGGCAGACGGGCGGATCTTCCAGGCCGGCGTGGTGAGCTGGGGTGAAGGCTGTGCTCAGAGGGACAGGCCAGGCGTGTACACGAGGCTCCCTGTGTTTCGGGACTGGATTAAAGAGCAGACGGGGGTGTAGAGGCAGGGGCCATCCACTGGGCACCCCAGCGTGTACCCAGGTGGGCCAAGAAGAGGATCTCTGTCTGCAGCCCTGCCTCAGGCCCCCCAGAACCCAGACTGCACTGACTCCCCAGGACTCTGGAGATGGAGGACCAGTCCACAGAGCCTCTCACCTTCCTCGGCTACTAGAGCCGGGTGGGGAGGTGAGGAAGGGAGATACGGCAACGCCCAGAGCAGAGAGGCTTGAAGAGACCGTGGCCTGTTCCCTCCAGCCTTAATCATTCTTGAAGATCTGCTTTATCTGCCGCTCTGCTCCATGAACAGCTGTAATGTTGCCTCTGAGTGGGGCTGGTGGGGCGCTGTGGGCCCTTAGGGGCACACTCTTCAGGAAACCTGGGCCCGAAGGACCCTGGAAGACACAGGCCTAAGATTTGAATTGTTTTATCAGCTCCCAATGGGGGTTCAGAGTGTGTATTTGTGTGTGTGAGTAAAATACTTTATTTCTTTTTAGATAGTTTTGTTCTTACTGGCATTGCTGGGCTCTCCTTTTTCCTAACCCCAGTGCAATAAACTGGGTTTAAATTCCTCTCAGCACAGACGCCGGAGCAGCTAAGAGTGGGGCCTCGTTGCGCTGTGGCTTCTCTAGGCCAGCAAGGGCTGCGTTTCTGCTCTCATCTGTAGCTTCTGAGACCTCAGAGGGGGAGGAGATTTATCCCACGGAGGAAGTAGGGCAGATTCTCCATGAAGTGGGGAGTGGTGTGTGTGTGTGTGTGGCCTCGGAGGAGTCATGCTGTCTTGCTTACAAGTTCTCACATCTCTAGTGCCATCCATAATCCTTTGAGTTTTCCTTGAATTAGTTTCAAATATTCTTGTTTGGAATGACCCAGAAGCACAGTGTCAAGGATCTAGGAAAGGCTTAGGGAGCTCTTGAAGGGTCATTTTGAAGCATTATATGACCTGGGGGGGGGGGGGGTTGGAGGAGAGCAGCCAACCTAAGAGAAGCAAATGGCCAGTGTCATCAAGGAAAACAGATGGTCATTGCTTATCACTCTATCCTCAGCTCAGGCCTGGCTCCTAGGAGATGCTAACACAAATTTGCTGAATGAATGGTCTTTGCCCTCTGAGTTTTGGAAACCAAAGGGAGGAATAATGCAGTGTGATTGAAGCAATCTGGTCAGACTTCTTGGAGGAGGTGAGCTGCCTCTTTCATTTTAGTATGCGTGTTTTACCTTCTGGGGGGGAGGGAGTTTTGTTTTGACACCTAGGGAGGCATCTGCATTGAATTTCCCTTCCTGGGATGGGAGAGAGTATCTGTTGTTACCAAGGTATGGTAAGTGGGAGAATGGATATGCTGTCAGAAACGCCTGTGCAGATGGGACCCTGTCATGAATAGCTGATGGGCAGGGAGAGGTTCCGAGGCACAGGTGCCCCTCAGGCAGCCAGGCCTTGGCCCCGTGTGGGTGTGTTTTCCCACACATGGGTTCAGGGAGGCCAGCCTGGCCGTGCCTCCCACAGTACTCTGTTCTCCTGTCACTGTGTTGAAACACCCTCCCCAGGTCAGAAGTGTAGGCAGGGTCATCAGTCGAGTTCCTAGTAAAAGTGCCTTTGTCCCCTACCGGCACAGAGCCCTCTCCACCCCTGTTGCAGTTGACTGTGGTTTCTCAGGCCCCTTGTTTTCCACCTAAGAACCTGCAGTTAGCCTGACCAGGTGGTGGCGCAGTGGATAGAGCGTTGGACTGGGATGCGGAAGGACCCAAATTTGAGACCCCGAGGTCACCAGCTTGAGCGCGGGCTCATCTGGCTTGAGCAAAAGCTCGCCAGCTTGGACCCAAGGTCGCTGACTCGAGCAAGGGGTTGCTCGGTCTAATGAAGGCCCGCGGTCAAGGCACATGTGAGAAAGCAATCAATGAACAACTATGGTGCCGCAATGAAAAACTGATGATTGATGCTTCTCATCTCTCTCGGTTCCTGTCTGTCTGTCTCTAATTATCCCTGTAAAGCCAGTAGTCGAGGCCATTAACACAGCCGCCTGGCTCATGCAGGTTCGCATTAGATTCGGACAGATGGTAATGAAACAATGGAGCCAAGAACTGGTGAGCCATCATCTTTAATTATAGCTTGCACCTGGCAGGCAAGCAAAAACACACACTGGGCTCCAAAACCCACTCATTCAGTGCTCACAAAGCTACTGACTTATCCGAGTTTCCTAGAATCAGAAGGTGTCTAGCTCACCAGACTATTCACCTCTGTTTCCCATCTCCTTCTCCAGCACAAACTCTGCTCAAACTAGCTTCTTCCTCAGCACTCCGCCATCTTGGCTGCTTCTCCTGGCCTCCACGTGGCCTTCATCTGCTCTCCTCTCTGATACTAACCTCAGGAACGGAAAGAGCAAGCTCCCAGCCTGCCCCACTTTATAATGTAGAAATCCAAACCTTTAGTCCAATCTACAAACAAGGAAGTCTCTGAGACAAAGTCACTTATCTGAGGCATACTGGGAGGATTCCTCATGAGAGTGCACCACCACACATCATCCAATCAGTCAAGGGTGTGGAGAAAAGCTTACTCTTAAAACTGGCATGTGGGCAGCACCATCTTTAACAAAGTGAGCATAATATATTTCATCTGCCCAACAATCCCTCTCTCTGACTCTCTGTCTCTGTCAAAAAAAGCAAAAAACAAACAAAAAAACTTGCAGTTAGTCATCAAGGTTACCCCCACCCTCTCCAAGAGAGTCTCAGTGGTCTGTGGTATGGGGACTGGGCAGATGGTCACCGTGTTCCCAGTGTGGCCCCTGGGCCAAGAACAACAGTGCCCCCTGGTGAGTCTCAGATTCTCAGACTCCACCCAGACCTCCTGCCTCAAAGAATCTGGGGTGCATGGCGGTCTGTGCTTCAAGGGATTCTAATGTACCTCAGGTTTGACAACCACTGGACAGGTGGCCATGGGCCAGCACAGTCAGCTCACTCAGTATCCCACCAGGTGCCCAGACCTCAGCGTCCCAGGTTGATGCTCTATCCACTGCATCACCATTGGTCACGTAAAAGGGTGTCAGTGCTTTTAAAAAGACCATGGAGAAGTCTAGTGTCCCGCGACTGCCCGGAGATGAGAACATGTTCAGAATCTATAACAAGTGAGAAGTCAGACTCATTGCTCCGGGCTCATCACTGATGGCTCTCATGAAGGCAGGAAGTCATGGTAGAGTCTCAGTTGACAACAGAGTGACAGCCAGCCTGTGTCCACTCCTCCCTGCTGAGGACAGTGGCTCAGGCTGGCAGTGGTGGCACAGGCACACGCCACTGCATTGGCTGGGGTTTGAGTGACAGGGCCAGCTGCTGGCCTGTCTTTCCTTCACTCAGGGGAGTGCCGGGGGAGGGGCTAATGGCCAGAACTACTCTATACACATTTGCATTTTTAATTTGAGAATTCTAGCTGCAAGCGTGTGACAGAAAATTAAAGTTCCTTAGTGCAGTGCACATGGTTGTAGCGAGGTCTACAGTGCTGGGCATGAGAGAAAGTGCATTTGGAGACCCACTCGTATCATCACTCCTGGAGTCCAGTTGTTGAGAGCGAGATGGCATCCCTCACCTGCTGCAAACGTCCAGACTGGCTGTCACCTGCTCCGAAGGGCCTGGCACTTGGTTAATGCTCTGTGTTGCCTTCCTTAAATTCTTAATACTTTTGGACCAAGGGGTCCTGCACTTTCATTTTGTATGGGGCCCCACAAATGTAGGTGATTCTGCAGCTTTATGCATGTCTAGGTACCCTAAGGTGGTCATGGTGTGAACTGGGCAGGGAGCAGGGTCTGAGAGGCTCTGATGGGGTGGGGCGAGGCCTGGAGCCCGCCGGGAGGTGGAAATGACTTCATCCAACCCCGATCTGCTTGCTGCCCTGTTGTGTGGGCTCAGGGGCAGGGCAGTCTGCAGACTCCTTCAGCAAACCTGGAGAAGGGGATCTTAGGACCCTTTGCTTACCTGCAGGTATGGGACCCCACGGGAACTTAGGCACAGTTGGGGTTCGCGGAGTGAGAGAACGGGGTGGCATGGGTGAGGGCAGGGGTGGGTGGCACTGCAGCCCCCATGTGCACTGAGTGAGCAGCCGAGCTTTCCAGGGAAGGACCCAGTGCTGTCGGACTGTTGGGTGAGTGCCCTTCTCAAGCTCCGTGAGCCACTGCAGGGTCTTTTCCTGACTAGCTTTTTAAAATTTTTTGGCTTAAAAACTATCCATCTCTCTGGTCCCTCTAAACTACTTTGTATCTTAATTTTTTCTGCCATCCATCAAAAACGTTTTAAGTTGAGTGAATGTTTTATTCTGTTGCATGGACAGGGAGTCTGACCCAGACCTAGATTCTGCAGGAGTAACAGGGACATCTGGATTACTCTACACACATTTGATTTTATAAACAGGGAAGGGCCCAGTTTGGAAGTCTCCAGAGACCCAGAGACCCAGAACCATGAGGGCTGGAGGGAAAATATTCAGCCACTAGGGGGCATCGCAGGACTTCCCTTCCAGGCTTCCGGCCGTGTGGTAGGATGTGGCCCTGACAGGCAGGGGCTGCTCATCGCCTTCTCCAGGTAGGCTGATGGTGGGTGGTGAGCTGGGATGAGGAAGGACCCCAGGTCCAGCTGTTCTTGGAAGGCTGTCTGCTGCTTTCCTGTCACTTTCTAGAGCAGTAAAGTTGTTGCCCTGCCTCAGGGTGAGGTCAGTCCTTTGGCCGTTTAATCCCCTCCCCATCTGCAGTCAGGACCTGCTGGCCCTCAGACCTGGGACATACACTCCCAGCGCACGCCCAGAGGTTCAGGTGACCCGTGGGCAGTAGGTGGGTGTTCTCTGAGGAGCAAGTGTGAAACATCCCGTGAACACTTCCAGCTGGCAGCTGTGACACGTAGGTGGGTGTGTTCTTGTTCACACAGACAGACATTTTGGGGAAGAAGGAAGGTGTGTGTTTTAGGGATGAAGCTCGATTATGCCACAGGACTGGGACCTGTCTGGGACCTCAGGGCACCCTCTCCTTCCCCAAGGGACCCCAGGTGCCTACCGACTCATTTAGGGGCCTCTCCCTTTTTGTGGTGGATGATGTTTTTCACTCAGGCTTGGAATCTGTGTGTTGTGCACCTGCAACCACATTTAAGGGAAACCGGATCTTTCGTTTAAAAATTTTGTTTTGGCCGAGAGAGACAGATAGACAGGAAGAGAGAGAGAGAGAGAGAGAGAGAGAGAGAGATAAGAAGCATCACCTTGTAGTTGCATCACTTTAGTTCATTGGTTGCTTCTCATACGTACCTTGACCAGGGTTGGGAGGGGGCTCCAGCTGAATCAGTGACCCTTTGCTCAAACCAGCAACCTTGGGCTTCAAGTTGGTGACCTTGGAGGGGCTACAAACCTGGGACCTCAGCATCCTAGGTCAACGCTATTATGCACTGCACCACTGCATGGTCAGGCTGGGAAACTGGGTCTTTTGGGCCGTGGTCTGAGACATTTGGATTTCTTAGAACTGAAATTGTGGGAGAACAAAAGTCTAACATACCTAACATGTAATGAAGGATGCCTCCACAGTGTTCTAGGTGCTTTACTTGTTTTCTTTTTTTAACTACTTTTATTTATTATTTTTAAGACTTCATTTATGCACTTTAGAAAAGAGAGAGAGAAAGTGGGAAGGAGCAGGAAGCATCAACTCCCATATGTGCCTTGACCAGGCAAGCCCAGGGTTTTTTTTTTTTTTTTATTCATTTTTTTTTTTTAGAGAGGAGACACAGAGTGAGAGAGAGAGAGAGAGAGAGAGAGAAAGAGGAGAGGAGCTGGAAGCATCAACTCCCATATGTGCCTTGACCAGACCAGTGCAGGGTTTTGAACTGACAACCTCAGTGTTCCCAGGTCGTCGCTTTATCCACTGCGCCACCACAGGTCAGGCAAGCCCAGGGTTTTAAACTGGTGACCTCAGTGTTCCAGGTTGACGCTTTATCCACTGCGCCACCACAGGTCAGGCAGTGCTTTACTTGTTTTAATTTAAATTCACAACAATGCCACGGGAATTCTCAGGAATTCTCATTCTACAGACAGAAAACTAATTCACTACTAGTTTAAATAACTGTCCAGGGTCCTGCATGTAGGAACTATTGGATCTAGGATTTGCGTTCTGGTGACCTGGCCCCAGAGCCAGCACCTCCAGGCACTGTCCCAGCACACACACGTAGTGTGTGACTCATTTACCAACATTTCATAAAGAAAGGAAATGTTAACATGTAGAATAAAGCTAGGCCATACCTTTAGAAAACTCAGGGACCAGCATTTGGGAACTGCTCCTCTAAGCGTGAGTCCTCCTTTGTTTTGGGAATTCTGACAAACCTGGCCACAAGACCTTCCTGCTGTAGGACCCGTTTTCCAGGCTGAGGGTGGCTCTAGGCTGGTGGTGTGCTCACCTCCTGTCTGCTCTGCTGGCCTGGGTGGGATGTTGCTGCACATTCGGTCCCTGGGTCCCCCAGCCAGGAGGAGGGTGAATTTCAGTGGCCATTGTGCAATCTCAGTTTGCCCAATGCAGCTGGTTGGTTGGGGAGGGAAGGAGAGTGTGTGTTGGCGGGGAGGGGGGTGATAACTGCTATCTCAGGTCCACTGGGTTGGGATTCTTCAGGGTGACGGTCAGGAAAGGAGCCTGGAAAGCTACCAAATAACCCTGAGAATGATGAGACTAATCCCCAGAGAGGACTGGGACTATTATCACCTGCTCTTACATGGTCAGATCACCTAGAAGATGGCCTAGGCTTCTTCTACAGGATGACAGGCATTGGCTTTGACAACAGGAAGGGAAGATGCCAGAGAGGTTGTGACTAGTGGCCATTCCTCTGGGTCTGCGTGGTGGCCCGGACTCCGGCAGCCCAGCTGGCCGCACCGCCTGGCCCAGCGCCCTCGGACAAGCCCTGAGCTGTGACAGACAGGAGAGGCGCAGAAGCTGCCAGCACATCGGGCCAGCAGGCGTGATTGGGACCTGGAACCACTGACCACATGGGGACCTGTCTATACTGCCTTATGTTCCCAGACTCCCCCCCCCCCCCCACACACACAAAGATGCTGAAGAAACAGCAGCTTTGCTTCTCAGGGAAGCGTTTGCACACCACACGACAGGCCTTGTGGCCTAACATGCCTGCAGAGATGACATCACATTTTGATGAAGTCCGAACTGTTAGGGTTTCAAGGACTTCCACATACGTTTCCTGTTTCCCTCCTTCTCCCTATTTCCCAAGTCCCATCGCCCTGGGTCTGCAGCTAAGATAGACACCATGTTCCACCTTTGCCCCTCACCTCCCATTGTTTCCTAAAAGGTCACTGCCCAGGGTTGTTTCCAGGTCGGGGTGGAATCCGGTGTCTGTTTCTTCCATTGTCTCAGCATCTTCCCACCGGAGGGGTGTTTGTTTTCCGGGACCTAACCCCCCTCTCCCGTTCCCCGTTGGCCCTGCTTTCCCTGCCCTGCATGCGTCCTTCCCCTTGGGGGTAACACTGCTCCCTGCCCACGTCCCCAGGATGGGGACTGACTCAGTCTCTGCCTGGCCTCTCCGCTGGAACGTCATGTGGACTCGTTAACTCAGAAGGAGAATTCTTCCGCCCTCGGCCTGTGCTTTTTCCTCGTTAACTCAGAAGGGGAATTCTTCCGCCCTCGGCCTGTGCTTTTTCCTCAAGAGCTTCAGAACACGGGGTGGGGGTGGCGTGGGGTGGGACCTAGTCCAGGAGAGAAGCTCTCATTAGCTTTCGCTCTCCCCACAGCAGCTCCGTCTGTCCGTCCGTCAGAGAACAGCCCACAGAATGAAAAGGGCATCAGAGACCTCTCTGAATTTCATCGTCTTAGTCCTGTACAAGTACCTGGGGGATAGGACAGGAATCATGCATCGCAACAGACTAGAAACACATGGAAGTATGCTTGTAGCATGTGACCGTTGGGGGGAAATGGTGACAAACTTATTCATACAAGCTGGAGGAAACGATGAGGAAGGCTTTTCTGTCGCAGCGGCTGGCAGCCATTTGTGGTGGGGGGGCGGGCAGTGGATGTAGGTTGTGGGCTGCAGGCTCATCAGTCCCGGATAGGCAGACAGGTGGAGAGCAGGTCCTGCAGCCGCCAGGGCCGGGGGAGAGTTGACAGTCCTAGTGAGCGTGAGGTCAGAGGAGCCGGCTACAGCCTGGGCTGAGTGCAGGGGAAAGAGGTGCTTTGCAGGTGTACAAGGACCTCCCCATGACCTCCTGTAGACACGGGAAGTGCTTCCTGAGGTACCAGCTGCTGAGGGGACCCTTGCAGAACTGGAAGAGTGCTACGTTCACCTTCATAGTTGAAAGAACTCCCAGTCTGCGTCAGATGTATTTGCATCTCCCTTTAACGCTGTTGACAGTTCAGACGGCTTCTAGAGACAGGAGCTCGCTGCTGCTCCACTCATCTCTGTCCACCTGCCCTGCCAAATGGAGTTCTAGGTTATCTTGGCGTCTGTCTCCCAGTGGACGTCTGTTGGGAAGGACTCTGGAAGATGATGTGCTCCATGACACATCAGAAGTGTCAGGAAGACCAGCAGGTCCTGATATACATATACCCTCTCATTGCGTCCTCGTCACAGTCCCACCTGAAGCCTTGAAATGCTGGGCCCAGGACCCCTCTTTCCAGGTAATAAAGTCACTGGCTTAGGCCCATGAGGAAAAGGCCAAAATGAATTTTCATTAGCTGGGCTCTGAAATGGCTCGTTCAGCCGTTCAAAATCTTTCCCTCTCCCATCACCGTGGCTACCCCCAGCAGCCTGGGCATTTTCCTTCTTCAGGGGCCAAACCACCTGCTTTCCCTTACTCCCCCTCCTAGGCCAGAGCGCACTGGAGGAGACGCTTCCTTAAGTGCTTGGCACTGAGCAGTGGAACCGTGCATCTGACTTTGATTCAGAGGGAGGACCACTGCCCTCACCTTCCTCCTTTGAGCCGCTCATTTCTGCTGGCTGCTGCTTGGCCTTGGGCGAAGCCTAAGCAAAGGGAACAGAGGCCAAAAGTGATGAGGGCACTTGGCGTGGAGCAGCGAGTGGAAAAGGATAGAAATCCTGCCGGCTCCACGGAACACATACTGGGTTCTGCTGAGCCCGGGAAAATCCCCTTTGCTCAGGTTTCTCATACCCAAAGAGAACCCACAAAATGAGCGTGGGGGTGAGGGGGACAGAAATCCTCACCAATGACAACGATTTTCACTGAGGGGATGTAGCAGGGCTGAAAAGCCAATTTCATTTTGTTCTAGTTCAAAGGCCTTAGAGCATCATCCTGATACACCAAGGTTGCAGGTTCAATTCTTGGTGAGGATACATAAAAGAATCAACCAATGCATAACTAAGTGGAACAATGAATCTATGTTTCTATCCTTTCCCCTCTAAAATCAAGAAAATAAAAAAGAGTGGCTAACAGTTTCAGCTGTTTTATTGGGTGCTTGTTTTAAACAAAACAATTTTTTTTTTTTTTTTTTTTACAGAGACAGACAGATAGGAACAGATAGATAGGGAGGGAGATGAGAAGCATCAGCTCTTTGTTGCAGCACCTTAATTGTTCATTGACTGCTTTCTAATATGTGCCTTGACTGGGGGCTCCAGCAGAGCGAGTGACCCCTTGCTCAAGCCAGCAACCTTGGGTTCAAGCCAGCGACCATGAGGTCATGTCTATGATCTGATGCTCAAGCCAGCGACACTGTGGCTCAAGCTGGCGACCTCAGGGTCTCAAACCTGGGTCCTCTGCATCCCAGTCCGATGCTCTATCCACTGTGCCACAGCCTGGTCAGGCTCAATTTGGTTTTAAAAAATATTTTTTTAAGTTTGGGTTTAAAGGCACACATTGAGTCCCTGCCCCGGGATTCATCTAAGTGAGAGCAGTAGGGGGCGCTCACATACTATATTTCATAAATTACGCAGGTGTCCAGAAGTAAGTTTTGGGCAGCACACTTTCCACACCTCCCTCTCATTCAATTTTATGGTGAGTCTTGGGCAGCAGAGAGGAGGAAGCCCTGTGCTCCCTTGTGTGGAAACACCGGGCTGGGACCCATGTGAAGGCAGCCTTCCAGGAGCTGTGTACGTTTCTTCCTTTCTCTGACTCCTCACCCCAAGCTGTGAGCACACATGGGCAGTGCCACAGCTTTCCAACTGTTTTCCGCACACTGTGGGAGAACTCACCACACTTTGGAAAGGCTGCCTGGCAAGCACCTCTAAGTCCCACACGTGTGTCCTGAGCTCCTGCCCTGGATGGCTGATCCCTGCACAGGGAGCCAGCCTCATTCTTATGCGTTTGGAGTTGCGCAGGAGGAGTCTTCACCAGATTCTGAGGCTGGAACAGGTTTATGGGGGGCAAAGGAATTTGGGATCATGGTCACTACTATGGGAAATAGCAGTTTCTTTTCTCTCTTTGGGGTGTAGACAGAGCCCCAGGATGCTCCTCAGAGCCTCTTTTCCAGAACTTGGACTTCATCTCAATATGTGTGGAAACACTTTACATCTTAGAGAAGGTTTTCTTCTCCAAGGTCAATCATAACCTTACCCTAAGCTTTCTTCACTGTTATTTTCTAGGTTTCCAGCCAGACTCACACCACATACAAGGGAAGCTGATGAGGAGGATGGCTTCTCCATGAACAGCTCATAATTTGGTGTTTCTTCATTATTGAGAATGAAAATAGCAGAGTAGGAAGTGTGTCGAGATTCAGACTTAAAAAAAATTAACTACAACCTGATAAACAGACTGCCATTATAGTGGCCTCGTATCCACATGCACCTCCATACCGCCTCATGCCCTCACTCCAAGGGGACTGACTTCTGTGTGCCAGGCCTTGGGCTGGACTCCACACATAGTGCTCTCTTGTTCTGTACTGTTTATCACAGGAGGGAAGACAAGAACCTTAAAAGGGCAGGGAGCATACCTGCTGTTTCATAAGATCAATACCCAGCTATTCACAGATGCGTTCTGGGCTCTAGAAAGGTGAGCATGTTATCACATGTTCCTGCCATCCTGGGTTAACATGATCTTAGACCGAGCCTGAAGCATATTCAGCCTTGACCTGCGATACTTTTCATTCTCATCGGGGTTAACGAACCTCTTCTACATGGTTAATACTTTTCATGGGACCGTGTTACAACTTCTGGGAAGCAAGGACCTAACTTGCATGTCTACACTGAGAACAGGTTATACAACTTATTGAACTTACTGCAAAATGGCCTCTAGGAACAATGTGTGTGTGTGTTGGGGGGGGGGGGGACGGGACTAGGCAGAAGGCCCAGTTCCAATTTTAAGAGCCAGTCAGAGCAGGCTGGGAAGGGTGTCCCAGGGAGAAGAGTCAGCTTAAGGACAGTGGCCCGATTAGAAAGATGACTCTGGTAGCAATATGAAGGATAGACTGGAGGGGCTCAACTGGAGAGGCAAGAGCAGTCAGAAGCCTGTTTTTATCAGGCCAGAATCAACCAGGGTTTGAATTAAGCTGATAGCAGTAGGGATGGAGAAAATGATAAAAATGGTATCAGCGGGTGGGACGATAACCAAGGGGGGTATTAACCAGGTTACACAAGGAAGAGTGCATGACCCGTCTGCATCTTTACAAGGTCATATCCAACTCTTTGATTGTAACTTAACCTCTTATTCTCCCTTTAAAACTAGATCCTACCATAAAAGACAAAAACATTTATCTGCATTATTTAATTCACATTTCCTGCCAGTATTACTCATGTCTCCCAAACTGCTAGGGCCCAAAAAGAATCATGCTAGATCTGGCAGGGAAAAGTTCCTGGTTTCTCTTCCAGTCACTGTGTCTGGGAGAGTTCTGGGCCCACATGGAGAGATGCTCTATCGAGTCACAACCTTTAAGGTTCCAGCCCTGCTAAGTGGCCTGATTTTAGAGTCAATCTTAATACCTTTTTATAGTGGGTAAGGAAGGACACGATCTGTGCAGACCTTACATTTACCTCTTCTTATCTCACTGGGTTTCTGAAGGTCTATGACTACGAAGTGCTAGCATTTTACAAACTGGATAGCATCTGAAAAGGAATTTTTATGAATCTTGCAGGCAGACTCATTTGCGTTCAATAAAGAATTCTGTTCTTGACAGACTGACAGCTGTCAGAGGGGAGGGTGTTGGGGGACTGGGTAAAAAGGTGAAGGGAGTAAGCAAAAAATAAAACAACAAAAAGAAAACATCCTCATAGACACAGACGATAGTGCGGTGATTTCCAGAGGGAAATGGGGAGGCAGAAGAGGGTCAAGGGGGGATAAATGGTGACAGGAGACGACTTTGGATGGTGAACACAATACAATAAACAGATGATGCACTATGGAATTGTACATTTAAAACCTCTGTAATTTTATTAACCAATGTCACATCAGTAAATTCAATAAAATATTTTTTTAAAATTCTGTTCTCGGACAAAAGTCCTACCATATGTACATTGATGCCTAGACTGCCAAAGAGAGCCTGTTACATACAGCCCCTAATTTGAATTGATCTACAGGAATTTGCTTGTGATTTCTTTTTATGTTCTAAAGCAACTTTCCCAACAGTCTCCAGTTGGCAAGAACCATCAGAGGCAATTCACTTGAGGCTGGTCACTTACTGGGGTGTGTCTGTGCGCGCATGTACGTCTTGTGTTGCTAAACCCAACTTTTCAGGTTCTCTGGTCAATGAGACTCATTCACTAAATGACCTTTAGCCAAAGGCAACCGGAAACGTTAGCTGTGGAAAGATTAAGTAGGGTTAGAGAGAAGGGTGTGGGATTCTGTGTGGGAGCCAACCCTACCCAGAGCCTCTACAGTAACTTATTTGCTTACCTATAAAATGGGTAGGCATAGAAACTTCAGATATTTTTATAGAAAAATTCAAGTAAACCAATAAGAGATTAAGGAAATAAAACAGCTTTCCCTTTGTCTCCAGGGCTGTTCAAACCTTAGTTCTAAATCAGTTTGCTAATAAGAAATTTCTTTCTAGACTGAAATGCCCTTGGTTTTACAATTTGCATAAAAATTTACCCATTTAAAGGAAGGAATTAAATTTTGGATTTTTTTTTTTTAAGGTAAGAGGAGGAGAGCTAGTGAGGCAGACTCCTGCCTGTGCCCTGACTGGTATCCACCCAGTAACCCCTTCTGGGGCTGATGCTTGAATCAACCAAGTTATCCTTAGCACCTGAGGCTGACACTTCAACCAATACATTGAGCCACAGGCTGAAGGAGAAGAGAGAGAGAAGGAGGAGGGAGGGGAAGAGAAGATAGTTGCTTCTCCTGTGCCCTGACTGGGAATCGAACCCAGGATGCCCATACGCCAGGTGGGTACTCTATCCATTGAACCAGCAGCCAGAGCCAGAATTTTATATTTATGAGCAAGTTACCTACTTAAATTCCTGGTATATTTGCAGATTTCATTTTGTTAACTTTCTCAGTTCAGTACTTAGAACTCAGTCCCTGCTCAAAAGAGAATGCCCAACCTGGTAATTTTAATTCATGGACACCTTTGGCATCCTTTTCTGAAAGGGTTCTTTTCTGGTTTGTATTCATATGCAAATCAAACTCTATGACATAATTACTTTAAATTCTACATTTTGCATTTATATATATCACCTGTGTGTGAGGCTACTGAGGAACCCAGCAGTTTGAATGGTCTGGTAAACTGGATTTAAAACACTAAACACACCCACTGAATGAAAGAGAATGCTTCTTAAAATTTACTCTCTTCCTTTCTGAACATAATTCTAAAGTGATGTTGGTAGCTTGGGACCAATGAACTAATTTTCTTTCACTGTTACTCTCATTCTATAGACCAGTCAAAATCCACATCAAGATGAGTCTCAAGTTAGAAAGCTCTTCCTTTGGGCTCTCGCAGGCTCACCACCTATGCAACGGGCTGCTTTCCCCCATTTGTACCTATTTTGACTCCCTGGTTCTAATATATTATTGAATGGTCAGCAACAGGTGTCTAATCAATAAAGAATAACTTCAGAAATATTGAGAGTAATTTGTTAAGATGCAACCCACCACTCACGAAGTAGCTTTGCACAAGAACCTGGTTCAACAGCTGTAGGATCAGATGGCTCTCTAGCCTCCTTTATGTCCTTTTCCCATCAAGGGATGGTGCTTGTGCAGGCTTTGCACCAGCAGCTCTTTCTTACTTGTCCAGGGAGCTGACACGTGCTGTCTAACGTAACACTCTTCTAGTCTGGACACACTCTGGATGTTTGCTTAGGTAATGCATTACTCTGGTGACTGTTCTTACCCACTGACCTTAACCAACACTGTCAGTTCTTCCTTCCAGCCAATAATAAACTGCAGCAGGAAGTTTTACTCCATAAAGCAGTAAGATATTTTAATGAGGAAAAACCCATATCTTATTCTTATGTTTCTATTCAAAGACACACAAAACCAGTTTTTCCCTGCCCATCCCTTCTAACTTTATTTGTGACCATGTAATAAAGGCCAGTTTAAAGATTTTTTTAAAAAAAAGTTTAAACTTTTTAAAAAAAGATTTAACAACCAGACTAGCAAAAAGGTACTCAATACATACTTTCCTTATAGCAAACGAGCTAATATTTCAGTACAATATCGCTATACAGAATATATACAATACACATATGTGCACAAAGCAAACACTAGAGGCTCAGAACAGATTTGAAAAACAATATTCACATTGATTACAATAACTCTAAAAATGATTGTAACGTTCAAACGGCACTTAGTTTACAAAAAGGTCACAAAAATATATATATATATGTAGTCACCAAGAACTATGATTCCTGCAAAATACTAATAGCCAGATACTAGTATACAAAATGTGAAGTTCTGACATTGTATACATTTTTAGGAAATAAAATCCAAAAAAGAACCATTTTTGTTATTGTTGAAAGTCAAACATGCCAAGTAACTTAGCTATGGCCACTGTTACCAGTAAAGCCATACTTGAATGAGATGACAACTGGATACAGAGCTGGTGAACTGGGACTCAGCCCAGGTAAGAGGGCCGCACTGATTCCAGGAGAGGGTAGACGACATAAAACACCCAGCGACCTCATCTAAATCACACTTCCTCCCAGCGTTACCGCCCCTAAGGGTCTCACTAAATTTCAGTGCCCTAAAAGAATTATAACTAGCAAGTCCCCCCATGTCCTCGATGGCGGCTGACAGGTGAACATGAAAGCATGCATCAGCTAGCTAGAGTGCTCATCCGTCCGGAAGACTGTGGTGCAGTTTCCTGCGAGTCTGGCTGTGCTGACAGGACTCCCGTTTTAAACGGAGCCAGAGCTGTACGCTAGCTCTGTAAAATACTGAGCTAATGTAGCAGCAAATATGAAACTACAGAAACAAAAAGTTTATTTAAAAATTCATTTCTGTTACATCAAAACAATTTTTTCTCTTCACATCTGTCTCCTTTAACCAGACAGACATCAGTTTTACGGTCTATTATGTTGATCTGACTTTCTCATTTTGTTGCTGTGGAAAAAGAAGTGTCCCAATCCTGGAAAGTTTAATTTACTCTTAAAAATGGAAATACAGCAATTTTAAAGTAAAAGAGAAAAAAGGTCTGTTCTATAAGTATCTCTCACAAATATATATATTTAAATATTAAAATAGGCTACATAGGATTTTTATAAAATGGCTTTTGAAAAGATAGTAGAGGCACACAGAAGCCACATACTACCCTCCAACTGGACGTAAGGTGCCATCGAGGGGCCCGTGAAGAGGCGGGCAATCTCATCTGATGCGGGAGCACTGGCAACAACAGAAAAATCAAATGTATTACTGGAACTTGGATTGAAGCCAAAGTTTATTTACCCTTTCAGGGACTCGTGTTTTTGGACTATATCTTAAATACAGGCATTAGAAACCATCACTTTGTACAAGGAAGAAAATGAATCAAGTTCAGTGACCTGACTCCTTCCAAACCCCAACAGCACACATGCATCGCAGGCACCTGGAGGACGAGCAGTGCCCCCACCCCGCCCGTCACTACGGAACACTCTCAGTATGAGAGACTTGACGCAGCATCTGCCAACTGGAAAATTCAATTGATAACAAATAAAAGAAAAATATACTTATAACCTAATCATAGAAAAGGTTCTCTCTAGAAAAAGGTGTTTCTAGAAGCTGCACGAAGGGTCCCCTCCCCACATTTAGATGACCACAGTCCCTACTGATCCCAAGGGGGAACAGGGGGTGCTATGAGATGACAGGCTCCTCTTGAAGTAGGGAAGATTTATTCTTCCTCAGCAGGTACTTTGGTAACCTGAACATTTAGTTATAGGACATTTTAAAAAACTTAACTGAATAATGAAATCTGGAAATGGTTACATGACATTTGGGAAAACGTGGACAATTTAATAAACATCATGAAACTGTACCTCCTCAAACCATTAAGCCAAATGCTATCAATAAATCATCACAATGGATCCCAGGGCTCTAAGCTTAATCAGGAAAAGTATGTAATGGAAAGGAGAAAGGCAATCAAAAACTTTGATTTTATAAACCAGCACTTCAAACTGAAAATTAAAAGATGAGTTTATTTTTTTAAAAAAAGTTTTTGTTTTCTACCAATGGTCTGAACTCTTAAATTCTTTGTTAACTATTTTGTAAACAGGAACCTTGGCATTAGTTGGAACTGACCTGGGTCCTATACTGAGGGAGCTTACTTTCACTAAAGTAGCACAAACACTTTAAGGCAGCTAGCTCACTGTTGGGATACTGCCCAACTGAGATTCCGGCAACAACGTCTTATATCTTTGCAGAGACTATTTGTAAAGACATAAAGACATGGGCCTATTATTTTTTTCTATCATGAAAATATAGTCACTATGATATAGTGAAAATATCTAACTGTATAGTTTAATATCAAGTTAAAAAAAAGTACAACTGTGATATCACCAAGAATCTCCACCCCATAATCTGGCAGATTTAACTTTCCACTAATAAATCTCAACATACTTATGATCTAAAACTGAACTGCCCACAGAGGGTATGTTCTTAGGTGAACCTGGAAACTGGTTCAACTTCACCTCACTGGTTAATACTGCTTTTTGCAAATCTGTCTTGCTGCCGTCTTTCTATTGTCACTGCATTCTGTCAAACAACTGAAAGATAAAAATGGGTGTAGGCAAAAAAAAAAAATTACTTAAGTTAAATTTTGATGATTTTTAACTTAAAGCCTGTGTTTAGCTATAAATATTCCTCATGGACATGTTCACGATAACAGAGCTTCATCCAATTGTTTGTGTCAGAAAAAAAAAATCAAGTTTCTATAGTCTTCTCTCAGTAACTTTCAAAATCTAAATATATTATAAATAAAGCATTTTATGTCAATAACTTACAGTGGAAAAAATATTTACTACCTTTTGGCAACTTTGGGTCCTTTCAAAGTGAACTTTATGAGCCCCCACCCTCCAAATTAACATCAACATCTAAGAAACTATTACCCCTTGCATGGGTGTGTATTTCAGAGTTATAACTTCACATTTTGAAGATGAGTGAAAATAGAATTAATTGCTGTATGGAAGTTTCTAATTCTCTTCAATAGTTCCTTATATCTGAAACTCCTTTCAGTTAATATTATAACTTTAGGATTGTTCTTTCATCAAGTAGTAAGAATAATTCCATGTAGTACGGTATAAATCACCACAGAGCAAGGTATTTTTCAGGGACTACAAAGCTAAGAGGCTAAAACACAATCTGAGAATCTTCAAAATAAAAGTCACTAAACTAGGTAAGTGGCCTCTATTTAGACTGAGATGAGTACAAGAATAAAAAATAGTAAGAAAATACTGAAAGAGCAATACAGCTTTCCAAGGCTCTCTGGGAATCCTTTACTCACTGGAAGGGCCTGGCTCAGTAGTTAGAAGGTAACAATGTCACCAACAATAAGTACATCAGATGTGCTGACTAGTCCATTCCACTTGGTAAAATAGTGTAGTGAAATGGAATTTTAAAAGTCAAAGGGCATGTGTCATAACATGGAACCAAATTACTGTAATCCAGATGGTGCTGAAATGTTAAAATGTAAGGCTCAATGAGGCTATTTAAACATTTTAGTACACTTAGTCTCACAAAAATCAAGAACTTTAAAAACTGGCAATGTAACTAAAAGTGTAACTGATAACTTGAAATAAAAATTGATTACTTAAAATTCAAATGAAGAAAAATCCATTTAAATATATTTGAGGGCAACAATCTCCATCTGCTTCCTTTTACAGAAAACGTAAAAGAACCCACCCACCAATATGAATCCCGTTGTTTCTGAATGTGCACATCAACCGCCATGCGGGACTGCGGGAACTGCAGCCCCAGCTCCGCTCCAACGTCAGGACACCTATTTGGTAGCTTAAAAATTGAAAATAAACGTTTTTCTTGTATAAAATACTTGGTTTTAAAAAGGGAATTTATCGTCTATCCTAAAATTGAAGCCCTTTAAATATCACAGTTACCCTCCTGGGCTTTAAGACAAGACAGCTCTACTTAAATATTCTAAACTGGATTATTTTATGTTTAGTTATAATGATGGTTTCTCACGAATGAGAGAATGTAACGGGCTTCCATCTGTTTGCAATGTTCTCCATATATTCTGGTAAAATTTACATACAGTATTTAAACACCCCTCACTTAGCTGGATTTTAAATAAATCTAATTAAAATGATACATAATTACCCCTTGCAGCTTAGTTTTCTAAAAGAGATCCACAAGCTAAATACCCCAAAACTGTGTATCAAGAAAAATGCAGAGCCTCCCGGAACAGAGAAAAGAAGGCCTCTGTTTATACCGTTTTATGGTAAATACTAGTTAACCATATTGTTAAGGTTTGGAAAGTGAACAAGTAACCAAGTATGCATTTACATAGTATTATATTAAAAAATTTCATAAAACTTGAAAATCTGTGCAATCTGTGACTACCAATGAGAAGCTAAAGTTCCCCTCGGGGAAGAGCAACCAGCAGGGTAACCCCGTTCTGAGAACACCCAGTGCCGGGCCACCCAAAACGTGTGGCTGGCCAAGTGCGCAGGAGAGCTGTGCTGAAGTGTCAACCAACAAAATCCCCAAAGGATGCTAATATATTTCATTAACCCTATTTCTCTCCTTTTTCTTTCTTTTTAAAATAATCTTCAGACCTGAGGGTAACAACTGCTGGTCACAATCTTTGTCTTGTCCATATAAGATTTAAAAATTAACTTTGACACTTACCTACTGGTAGGCATAACAGTTTTCAAAGTATATGATGTTACAAACAAAAACTCCTGACCTTTCCAGCTGAGAGACAGCAGTACTGCCACTACCAGTTCATTGGAGAAAGTAAGTCAACCATCTGAGTAAAGAAGCGAAAGTGCTGGGAGCCCACCATGGCCAGTACGTGTTGGCTTTCCCGAAGGTGATCCACACACACCTGGGAGCAAACGGGTAAAACAGGCATGCGGGGAGATAAGGAGCTGAAACAAGTTCAACAGCAGACTATGCAAAGAGGCTGAAAGACAATTAGCCTAAAAACTCTCCATCTCCAATGAGTTTTCTTTCCCTTCCCTTACAATCGTGGGGGATAAAATAAATTACAGAATTAGCAAATTTTAAGAAATGAAAAAATTATATCATTACAACTTAAAAATGTATTTTATTACTAAGGTCTAGCACCTGGAGAAAATTCAGATCTTTTGTACTAAGAAACTATATTTTATTTCTTTTTCTCTTGATATAATTAGGTGCTTTCCTAATGATTAAACTTCGGGGACATACATAGGGAAAGAGTTACTTAAAAGTTCACTGTTCACAAACACTTAAATATTTAGGATCAAGGTAAGTGATGGTTTAAATGATACTAGATCAAAGTACACTCCAGCCGAGAGTATCATATAAATTTCAATTACAAACCAGGTTTCATTTTTTAGCTGCAAATGAGGTGTTATTCATTAATTTTAGTTCTTCTTTCATCTTAACAAGTGTTTTCTCCCCCAGCTTTATGAGTCACTGACCATCATTTTATAGCCTTTTCTCATCTTTTACATTATTGCTTACATTGTGTAAAAACTATACTAGTTGATTTTAATAAACTTGGCAATGTCTAAAAATATTTTTGAACAAGGACACTGTATCACTGTCATAAGGGATTTCTGTAAACAGTCTTAGTTGGGTTAAGAACATAGCCTTACCAGATAATTCTTTATTTTGTTCAAAACAGCATAATAAAAACATCCCCAACAATACATAAACCTACATATAAAATATAGAGTATCTCCAATATTTTTCCTTTATATAGTATCATGACCATATATATATGCAGAGAAAGTATTGTTGATGGGGCAAGAGGAAAACTGATTTAGGCAGTGACCTCATTAGTCAGATATTAACATTCAAAGACCAGGTAAACAACAATTTTATCCAGAAAAGCAGTATTAAAGAGTTCCTATGAAACTGAGATTTACATATTACATTCTCCATTCCTGGTCATTTCATGCATAGCTCAACTATTCTCAATCATGGTTCTTTGCCTTCTTTTATAGAAGTAAAATAATATTTGGAGGACTGCTACTATAAAGGTACAAGAAATGCTTATCTCAATATCAAATTTTCACCATGAAAAGTCAGAATAGAATTGACAAAGCTTAACAAAAAAAGAGTACCGGTATGTTGGATTTCAGAAGTATTTACCCTAATAATTTTTAAGAAAACTTACCATAAATACTTCCAAAAACAAGGGGCTTTACAAAATACTGTACAATGTCAGGTGTATAGGAGTAGACATTCAGGCCACCTGTCAAATTCTTTTTAATAATTTGTTTTTGGTGTACCTTTTCATCCCAGGAAGGTCAATATTCATTTAATCAGAACGTAATGACCTGTTGTTAGCAGACCTTTAACAATGGAAAACGAAACTGATATGTTTTAAGTCAACTGTTTGTCCTGAAGTCTCATAGTTTTCTTTCATGTTTCAACATGTTACTGTGCACTACCAGAACCAACCTCCCAGCCATCAAAAATAAAACAACTGCAGGGTTTACAAAGTAACAAGGGAAATTTTTCCCCAAACCCTTTTTGGTTTAAAAATTAAATTAAAAAGTACAAGACAAAGCACAGGCACTTTTCAAAAACTAAAATGAAGCCAAACCATGAAATTACTCAATAGTTATAGAAGACAGCTCTGGTTTTGGGGGCTCCTCTCTGGCTGCCTCGACACAAGCACTGGTCTTTGGCTGCTCTGGCATTTCTTCTTCCTTCTCTGCCAGTCCACCAAGAGACCCCAAGGAAAAAGTGCTTTCACAATTCTGAGTTGAGGACACCTGTGAAATCACAGGCATCTGAACAGAGGAGTTGCTTTCAAAACTGTGTTCTCCAAGATCATACTGAACGAGGCTCTCTTCTTGCTCGTGGTTTAAGTAGTCTGGTACTAGGAAATCACTAGACAAGAGGCAAAGGATGAAACACAATTAATTTTCAAACTGGTAATTAGACAATAAAAAGACCTGATTTGTAAATCAAGATTGGGATTTTTTATTTCTCTAATTTTTGAATGAAGATCAAATCCAGGAATTTAATTTGTAAACTGTCCTCAATATGAACCAATGCAATTCATTAGAGCCAAGTACATCAGCTCTTGTTACCAGCAACAGGTATGACTCAGTGACTCACCTTGGACACCTAAATAGTCATTCTTGTTTTACATAAAAGAGTTTCTGTTAAGCAAAGATCATTTGAATAACTTATGCTTAACCTTTCTTGGACTATATATTTACTTAAAGGTATAAATTGGCCCTGGCTGGTGGTTCAGTGGATAGAGCATCGGCCTGGCATACGGACGTCATGAGTTTGAGTTCTGGTCAGGGCACACAGAAGTGATCATCTGCTTCTCCCTCCTCTCTCCCTCATCCCCTCCTGTAGTCAGTGGCTTGACTGGCTCCCGTGTGGCCCTGGGCGCTGAGGATAGCTCTGTTAAGAATAGCTCAGTACTTGAGCATTGGCCCGAGATGGGGTTGCTGGGTGAATACCAGTCAGGGTGCATGCGGGAGTCTGCCTCACCATCTCCCCTCCTCTTACATATTAAGAAAAAAAAGGTATATAAACCTAGTTTTATTACTTCCTGAATATAAGTTAGTTAATAAACTAAATCCTTAGGCATAAATGATCTTAAGCAAAATCTACAATACAGAAAATTATAAAAAACTTAACTATCCTATTAGATTTGGCATATGAAAACTAAGAAATTACATTTGACTCAGAATTTGGAAATGAATGCCATGAGATTAGTTATATTTCAGTCCTCAGAGGCTATTTAGTTTCCTGATAACTCAAAGTACTCAATAATGTACTGATATAAATTATAAGTATTTAGTTACTGAATATAAGATATACCAAAAATTTAGTAACAGTACATATTATTCCTGAGTGGTGAGATCAGAAAAGATCTTTAATTTCTTATATTTCATACTTTGTTATATTTACTAAATTTCAACTATAAGCATTTTCATGGTTAAAACATTGCTAAATAAGTCTTATCTCAGATGCTTTCTTTAAATCTTTATTGCTTTATTATATTAGAAATGTCAACTAATACTCCGAATAGTTATTTTATAATTGTTTAGTCTGAATAAAAAAATTAAAGTCTGAGCATCTGTAAAAGCAATTTAAGATGTGTCATGTTATACTATATATTCTATAAAGTTTTAAGGTATTAGACAAGAGAAGTGGAAGACAAAGGGACTCGGTACAGGAAAGATATTAACAGTTGGAGTTGTTAACAGGGACACTACTTTAGTCCCAAACAACTTTTAATATGACACGGATAATCTAGGCGTAATGATATGATAACCAGATGCTCACTTAGAAATAATTACCTTAAACAAAGCAAATGTCTGATCTGAAAAGTAAAATCTATGCAGAAATATTTGAAATTTATTGGGAAATAAGATTTAAATAATAGAAATGGTTTAAAATTTAAGATTCATATATAAGAAACTGAGCATTCCTACACATGTATTAAAAATAGACAACAAAATTTTATATGTAGAGAGGGTCTTAGGAAACACCTTTCAAGCTTACACTTCATCTTTTTCTAAACTTTCAAGCTTCTCCATCTGTTAGTGACATATTCCATCTTAATAGCAGTTAGTGGTAGAGCTAGAAGTAGGATCTGACTCCCTTGCATACCCTATAAATCAGAAAGGTAATTCTTTTATAAATTAGTAATAGTAAAAGCATGAAGCTGAAAGAAAAAAAGGAAAAAGGATTATTTGATTTGATCTAAATAATCACATCCATTATAACTGCTACTGAAATCTCTCTTATCCTATATTCCTTTGTACAGAACTTTGAGAGAGAGAGAGAGAGAGAAAAATGGTCAAAAATTTTATTAACATCTGAAGAGTCTGAAATGACCCAATATCACTGAATATCATCTGACATGGCAAGCTTTCCAATACGGTCTATTTAAGATCCACTATAGAATTACTTTAACCTTGTATTAAAAGAAAAAGAAAAAAAAAAACAAAAAACAAACCCAAGACCTAAGAGGATAAACAGTCTACTCCTACAGGAAGAGATTTCTAATTTCAAATGTAATAATATATTTAATTATATATACTTAGAAGATTCAGCAAAATTTTATCAGATCAGATTGGAGGATGGACAGTGGGAACTTAAAAGGAATGTGACTGATTACTAGGCAACCTGATAAAGACAGAGCAGACTGCCCTAAGAGCAGGAAAAGAGAGTTGAGAAAGCAGTTTTCCTGGTTCGGTTTTTGTTGTGCACCTCACCTGCTCTGGAAGTAGTTTGCTAGCTCTGACGCTTCATGGTTCAGACTCCTCAGGTGCACGATTAAATTTCCAGAGTTGGTGAACATGGCGCCACATGTTTTGCACTCGTAAATCCGAGGCTTGCGGATAATGTGCCGGGAAACCCTCATGTGGTGTTTATATTCCCCGAAGGAAGTGAAAGTGGCACTACATATCTGGCACCGGAAACAGCGTTTACCTTCGTGCTTTAGGCGATGCATCTTTAGCGAGTAAGCCCTGGTGAACTTTTTCCCACAGCGGTCGCACTGAAATGGTTTAATTCCTATAAAATAAAGCAAAACAAAGTATTATCTAAAAACAAAATGGACAGAGGGTCATAAGCCTCCCAAATGTCTGAACTATAATTGTGAAGCAACAGAGAATTTGAAAAGACAAAATCAACAGGAAAAATAAATGCTAAATCATTATCTCAGGAAAGGCACAGAACATCTGAAGTCATAACTGCTTTTTTAAAAAAAGAAAGGCAGGCAAGAGGGGGTAGGGTAAACAAACTAATACTCAGATTGATTTCTGAATACCGTTCTAAATCATCTATTTTGAAGACTTCTAAAGACAACTACAGTATTTAAATAGAACCTAAGTCTCCACATAACATTTGTTTAATTTCACTAAAGTAGTAAGGTTTGTATTAGAACAGTGGTTCTTAACCTTTTTGAGGTACCGAACCTACCAGTTTCATATGCGCATTCACCGAACCCTTCTTTAGTGATAAATAAAATATAATTTTTTTCCAAATTCAAGACATAGGTATATGTTTTTATACTGGTGCACAAAATGAACTGTGCATGAACATCACCTTGCTCAAAGAACAAAACCAACAAAGTGCATGAACTCACAACAAATTACGGTATTACTTTATTCTGGCCTCCGCGGCAGAGGCTCCTCCGAACCCAAGACCAACTCATCGAACCCCTAGGTTCGATAGAACCCAGGTTAAGAACCACTGTATTAGAAAGATGTGAGAAAGATCAGTACTTACCCTTCATTCCAGACCTCAGAGAGAAATAAGAAAATAGAAGAAATATTCTAACTTCTCTGAATATACTTAATGATCAGGACAGAACTACCATTTGGGCACTTGGGTTTTGGGGTATTTAATGTAACTGTGATAGAAAAATACGTAGAAATCAACATGTACAATATAAATTACATTAATGGTCTCTTTATTACTGCAGTTTTGGCAAAAATATTTTAAAGCCTTCACAATATAATCTGTTGATTTATCACAGTCATAGGGAACTGGTAGTAGTCACTGAGTATAGGTGTTTTACCTACAAGAATTTTGTTGCTTTTATGTGATCACTGAACTTAAGTTCAAAATCTGCTTTATATAATCATTTATCCAAAATCTCTTTCATACTAAAAAAGGATTACAAAGTTAACTATTCAGGACACAGAAAAATTCAGGATTGCAGAATTAAAATTTTAAAAATCACTTATTTGAAAATAATTTCAAACTTCGAGAAGCTATAAGAGCAATACAAAGAACACTTACACCTTTTCATCTCCTTTTGCTTACTATCTGCATTGTGCTTTTCTACCTCATCACACACACACACACCTCACATACCCAGTACCTTTAATTTACATCTCTCTCTTTCTCTCTCTCTCTCACACACACACACAAGCACGCACACACACTGCTCCAAGCTCTCATCGGAACACTTATGGAACATATATTAAGGAAACAGCTTTCTGACATTGCACCACTTTAGTCACAGACCTAGGCTTATCTGTTCTCATTTGACTTCTCAGAGATACCTATATATTTTTTAACTCAAAGCCACCTATTTTCTATTTTTAACTGGGATTCCAAAATAAAATGTAGAGTACTCATTTATGGCGTAACAGGAAAGATGACATTACCTGAGTGGATGAGCATGTGCTGTTTTAGGTTCTGAATACGGGTGAATCGCACCCCACAAGTTGGACACTGGAAAGGTCGGTCTGGTCCGTTTGGACTCGGCCGTTCTGTACTGCTGGTAGAAGGAGCAATGTAGAGTTGGTAGGGATACTGAGCATTTTCCAATCTAAAAAACAGACCAAAGAAGGCAACCAGGCTCTGATTTTTAAGTTGAACAAATATTTCTGCACTTTATATGAACAAATAAAAAACCACATAAAGACTTTTTGAACAATTTAACTGTTAGATGACAAGTTTCACTGACAGCGATATGAAGAATGCTATTGTCTACAAGGGCCAGCATCCTAAGCGAGGCTGTACAGCCACAGAACATATTATAAACAATATTCTCTTAGGATCCTTTTTTTTTTTTACAGGGACAGAGAGAGAGTCAGAGTCAGAGAGAAGGATAGACAGACAGGAACGGAGAAAGGTGAGAAGCATCAATCATTAGTTTTTCGTTGTTGTTGTGACACCTTAGTTGTTCATTGATTGCTTTCTCACATGTGCCTTGATCGCGGCCTTCAGCAGACAGAGCCACCCCTTGCTGGAGCCAGGGGCTGTGGGTCCAAGCTGGCGAGCTTTTTGCTCAAGCCAGATGGGCCCAAGCTCAAGCTGGCGACCTCGGGGTCTTGAACCTGGGTCTTCCGCATGCCAGTCTGACACTCTATCCACTGCACCACCGCCTGGTCAGGCAGGATCCTTAATCTTTCAAATCCTCTTCTTCCTACCACTGCTTTGATTTAGGCCCTCATCAATACAAGGCTGAATTAATAACTCCCTCTTTAACCTCACAGCCCTCTAAGCCATCATTCTGTTTCACAATGATCTCTCTGATTCCATTAGCTCCGCTTAAACTCCTGTAATGGTTCAGTTACCTTCAGAATAAAGTCTAAACCCCTCTGTAAGGCACTCCTTAGGATATGGGTTCCATGTACTCTTCCAGCCTCATGTCTTGTCATACTCCCCAAACATGCCCTGCAACCAGCAGCTCCTCCTAATAGTTCTCAGTGCTGCCATTATGATCATTTAACTTCCTCTCCTCACCAATATTCTTTGCATAGATAATGCCTAGTCATTTTATAAAATGCAGTAAAATCACTGCCTCCTTCTGGAAGCCTTCTTTAACTTATCAGTGTCTTAGGCAGGTAGCTTCCTACAAAGAGTGGTAGAACCCTCTGTATATCACTCAAGATTATGTTTACTTGCCTATCTTCAACCTCTCTCCCTCCCGTAAAATTGGTTCATCTCTTTGATAGCAAGGACTACACATTTCTTTTCTTCTTCTTTTTTTAAAAGATGTATTGATTTTATATATAGAGAGAGACAGAAAGAAAGGCAGTGGGGAAGGAGCAAGCATCAACTTGCTCCCGGGGTTTTGATAGGGCAACCTCAGCATTCCAGGTCGAAGCTTTATCCACTGTGCAAACTGTACCATCAAAGGTCACATTTCATCTCTAATATCTCTACTACTTACCACAGCATCTAGTATACAACACACAACCTCATTAATGTTTGAAATTAAGGAATCTAGGCACATTTTCATTTGTTTATACCTTCATTAATTTATTCAAGTGATTCTGGTACCTAGCCTGCTATGCCAGGTTTAGCTATTCAAAAATAATAAACTTTGTTTGAAGTCTTTAAATTCTTCAAGTTTTCAACAAATACAGTTTTTAAGTCTGTCCTCCACTCTCTGTGAGGAGTTAATTCAGTGGTCAGAGACAGATTAATACTCCAGAAAATTATCAGAACATAGAATTAAATAGGGTGAACCAACAGTGGTTAATGCTGATTTATTTTAGACTGGTGGTCAGGAAAAGCTTCCTTGAGAATTGACACTTGTCTAGACAGTTATCTGAAGGTCAAAGAGAAGCCAGCAACATAAAACTCAGGGGAGAAAACATTGCAGGGGGAATAAAAGCCCTAAGTGGCCGAAAGGCCCCAACGCAGAAAAAAATACAGGCTATTCTATAAACTAAAAGACCTACAAGGCTAAAATGTAACATGCAAGGAAGAGAACGGCTTGAAGGGACTTAGGCAGAAATCATACCATGTAGGGCTTTAAAAGACATTAACAAGGAGCTTTCATTTTAAGTGTAAATCTGCAGAAATCATTTAAGAATCTACTGTTTAGCATACATAACCTGACTTAAAAAAACAAGATCATTCTAGCTGCTACACAGAGAATGATTAGGGTAGGGGGAATGCAATCAGGGGCTAGATGAAGGCTACTGTAGTAGTAAAGCAAAAAAAGATGGTGGTGACTTGGGTTAAGGTGGCTGTGGCAGAGATGGAGGAAAAGTGGACTAATATAGGATATGTTTTGGAGGTAGAGATGTGAGGACATGCCTAAGGATTAAATATGGGGAGGGGCAATGTGGAGTGAGGAAAGGAACAAGTATAATTCCCAGAAATAATGTTTGAGAAACTAGAGGAATGATGATGTTATTTACTGACAGGGGAAAGAATGGAGGAGTGGCTTTGAAGGGGAGTTAGAAGTCTTGAGTTCTGTTTTGGACATGTTAAGTCTGAAATGTCCCTTATATATATTCAACAGAGTGAACCCAAAGATGACTTGGGAATTGTGGGTATACAGATAAGGGTTTGACAAATATGATGTGACACCACCTCATTATTCTGAAAAATATACTAAAATGAGTTCCCAATAAACTTCTTATATAATTCCCAAATAAAATACTTAAAATGACATACTATGTTAGTACTAACCGATCATCATCATCTGCGTGAGCATTAGTGCTAGAAGTACTTTGAAGTGTAGGTAACCCTTCAGTGACACCTTCATCTACAGAGCCTGAAAATAAAAGAAGACAGCTGTCAATACTTCGGTATAAATAAGCCAAGATAATAATTGCAAGCTGTAGCTTCAAGTCTTGAAAAACAGACTAAAGTATATGTATATCCTAAGTGTTCTATAATATTTCACTTTAAATACTGATATAATTTAAAAAGAATCTGTATATAACAACAGCCTTATTACTAAAATTCTTTTTGGAATATTTCTTGGATACAAATTTTAGAAACAAGCAGAGCAATTCAAATGTAAACTAAACAAAAATTCATAAAAAATTAAATATTGTACCAATCACTCAAGGAACCAATTTTTATCTTAAAAATCTTTTATTGTGACATATCCCTTTTATGCAGAATTAAAAAGGTAGCTATAAAGTGAACATCTGTGCAACCTCCACACGAGTTCCACTGACACTCCCGGGACCCTAAAAGTCCCACCTACCCTTCCCTGGTCATAAACCCCTCCTTCCAGGAGGTAACCGTTATCTCAAATACATGTGCCTATAAACTAGGGGTCATTCTGCAGGAACACAGCTAGGTACCACCATCCACCAAGCACTATCACATTACAGTGGCAAAGTGGAGTCACTGAGGGTGCAACAGAGACAATGGGGCCCTTAAGCCAAAAATATTCATTATCATGCCCTTTAAGGAAAACTCTGCCACTATCACCATGAACACTACAGTTTAGTGTTGTCTGGTTGTAAACTTATATAAATTGAGTCACACTGCATATATTCTTTTTCCTTTTTTTAAAGATTTTTTCATTTGAGAGAGGAGAGAGAGAGAAGGGAGAGACAAGATGGCAGGAGCAGGAAGCATCAGCTCCCATATGTACCCTGACCAGGCAAGCCCAGGGCCTTGAACTGGGGTCTCAGCTTTCCAGGTCCACACCCCATCCACTGCACCACCACAGGTCAGGCACACTGCGTGTATTCTTGTGTCTTGCTTCTTTCCTTCACTACTGTGGACTTACTCATGTTAGTAAAGGTAAGTAAAATTTAAAAACTGTCTGATATTCATAACCTATTTCACTCCGAATGGACCATTTCAGGCTGTTATGAACAATGCTGCTGTGAATATTTTTGGACAAGTAATCGAATGCATATACAGGAATTGAATTATTGGGTTCGAAGATATGTTTATCTTTGACTTTAATAGAAAATGCTAAACTCTTTTCAAAAGAGATTACACTGGGAAACAATTTCTTTTCCATTTTCTGTTGCATGAGGTTGTAGAACTGTTTCTATATATTTCTGCATCACTGATTCCAAATCTGAAATCTGTTTTTTGATGCATGCTCTAGTTTTTATGCAATTTTAATTTCTTTTTGTTATATTTAATGGAATTCATTGGTTTTTAAATTGAAGTTAAAGGGCAACGACTCTTGGATTGAACATAACCACAAGGCAATTAATGTTTTACAAACATCACTTTTACATAATTGTACTTGTTTTTAAATGTAAAAAATTATCTGATCAAAACACCCTCTTATTTTAAGGTTGAATCATGGCTTCTTCAAGTAGGCGTAAATCTAAGAATAGTTCTGACACCTTCTGTTATATACGTGGCTGCTACACACTTCAACGTCAAAGGCGCAATATTTCATCATTTGCGACACGTGCATATATTGCCTATCTTCAAGTTCCCCTTGGCAATCAAGACAAGAATTGGGCTCCTCATATTGTGTGTCCTAATTATGAGGAAATGCTTCGTGACTGGACAAAAGGAAAACTCAAAGGAATGCCTTTTGGTATTTCCTTGGTTTGGCATGAACCTAAGGACTACAGCAGTGACTGTTATTTCTGTCCGATCCATACAAAGGGCGTCGGCAAGAAAAAATGGCATATGATCGCATATCCTAATATTCCTTCAGCAATACGACCTATCCCATGCTGAGACACTTTCGGTTCCAGTTTTCAATGGTTTTATTTCTTCTAAGGACGAAGAAAGTGAACATGGTGATCAAGTGTATTTTGATGAGATGCATGAGGAAATGGTTGTAGAATCTGAAGGGTCTTCTGATGCCAAGCAGTCATTAACCCCGCAGCAGTTTAGCCAACCTGAATTGAATGACTTTGTAAGAGATTTGGGCCTATGAAAGAAAGCAGCTGAGTTATTAGCCTCCAGGCTTCAAGAAAAGAATGTACTTCACTGGTCAGTTAAAGTATCCTATTTCAGGAAGCGTGAACAAATTTTTGTGAACTTTTTTCCCGAAAACAAACACTTTGTTTACTATCATGATATCACTAGTCTTCTCAGCCAACTAGGTGTTACCACTTACAGTCCAAAAGAATGGCGGCTATTTCTTGACAGCTCTAAACAAAGTCTGAAATGTGTTCCCCTACACAACGGTAATGTTTATGCAGCGGTTTCAATGGATTATTCCACTCATCTGTAAGATTATAATGACATAAAAATTGCCCTCGACTTTCTGAAGTATGAGGAGCATAATTGGATCATTTGTGTAGATCTTAAAATGGTAAATTTCCTGCTAGGACAATAGAGAGGTTTCACGAAGTATCCTTGCTTTCTGTGTTTGTGGGATAGCCAAGCTCGGGAGAAACACTGGACACAGAAAGAGAGGCCAAAACGTGAAGCTCTAGAAGTAGGGATGCAAAATATTGTGAATGAAACTGTAGTTAATCAAGACAGGATCATTTTTCCCCCACTTCACATGAAACTTGTCTTAATGAAGCAGTTTGTTCAGGCTTTAAATAGAGAAAGTGAATGCTTTCAATGGACCTCAAATCCGAACTCTCATACGTGACGAAGAATTTTCCAGGAAGATTAATAAGGACGAGAAAGCAGCATGGCAGTCTTTTGTGACAGTTACAAAGAACTTCCTTGGCAATAGAAAAGCAGAAAACTATGAACTTCTGGTTCAAAGGATGCTGTTGGCTTTCGGCAACACTGGATGTAACATGAGCATTATGATTCACTTCCTGAACAATCACCTTGATAAGTTTCCCGAAAATCTTGGAGCTTTTAGTGATGAGCAGACTACTGCTGGAGCATCAAACGAGATTGTCCTCAACAAGTACACAAATGTAAGAGCTACAAACACAAATTTTTGCCTGAATAAAATTTAATTAAGTTTTGCGCAAATTTTATGATTAAAATAAGTGTTTTAATATGTTTTATTTTGAAATTGTAGACAAATTCTGATGCAATTATATCTTTTAGTGTATTAGTGTATTTACTGCATTATATAAATTATTGTATTTTCACAAAGATGATGCCCAAGAAGACATTCTACCTCATTATGTTAAACTAAATGTTGAAAATTTTACAATAAGATGAAAACCTAAAATCTTGAATTGCAAAATAACTGTAGCTTACAGAGAAAAATTGTCAGATTTGAGATCAGCACACTTGAATTAGGTAAGAACAAGTGTTTTTGTAGATGCAACAAAGATTTTGTTCCCTGGTGTTATACAAAATTTACATTACTAACCACAGTGTGAGTGAGGGTTACATTGTTCCACATCCTTACAAATACTTGGTATTGTCGACTTTTTAAAAACTTGCCAATCTGGTGGGTGTGTTGCAATATTTTATAGTGGTTCAAGTTTCATTTCCCTTATTACTAATGAGGGCAAACACCTTTTCATATATTTATTGAATCCCCTCTTTTGGAAAATGTCTGTTCATGTCTTGTTATTGAGTTGTTTGCTTTTTTATCACGAGTTTCTTCTATCCTGAATACAGGTCCTTCGTCAGTGATACATATAACAAGTATTTTTCCTTCTTCCATGGCTTTCCTTTCATGGTTTCTTTTTATGACCAAAGTTTTCAATTTTAATTTAACTGAATTTTGTCTTTTCCTTTACAGCTATAGCTTTTACATCTTGTTTTTAAAAATCCCTCCCTATCGCAAAATATCTTACAAAAGATTTATATTTTGCCCTTGACATTTACTTCTTTTTGAAAATCTACCTGGAGTGGACTTTGTGATTGAACACATTTACTGACAAGCCTGTCTTTTCTTCTCTGCAGTGCACTAAACACACGGTATGCGTCCAAGTTTTCTACTTGTTCCATCCGCTTGTCAGTATCTGCTTCAGTGCCAACCTTCAGTTAACACAGCTTTATAAATCTCACATCAGAGCAGATCTTCTTACCCTATTCTTTTTCTTCCTGAACATCTTATCTATTCTTGGACCTTTGCATTTCTTTATATATTTCAGAATCAGCTTGTTGAGTATAAGTGGCAATAATCATTCCATTTCTCCCCTTTTATTAGTTTGGAAATTACATAATCATAATCTTTTCCCATTCTTCTTTACTAGAACTTCAGAAATTAGACCCATACTTATCAAAGTCTAAAATTAAAGAAATCCTTTACTTCCTCCTGGATAACAGTGTAAGATCTTAGAGCACTTAATTCCATTCCCCACTTACTTCCATTCTGCAATTTATAAGTTATTGTGATATTTTATTTTGTTTTGATAAATCCTCACATTATGACTTTTACACAGCAATGTTTACCTATACTTGTCTACACTTACCTTTCTTTGCTCTTCATTCTTACTTGTATGTTAGACCTTTCATCAATTTGTACTTCTTAATCCATTTCTACCCATCCTCCCAACCCCTCTCTCCTATCTGGCAACCATCAATTTGTTCTCTGTATCTCTGAGTTTGTTCATTTGTTTTTCAGATTCCACATATAAGTAAAATAATATGGCATTTGTCTGACTTATTTCACTTAGCATTATACCCTCTAGGTTCCTCCATGTTGTTGCAAATGGCATGATTTCATTCTTTTTAATGGATGAGTAATATTCTATTGTAGATATGTACCACACTTAAGAAATTTCTTCAGCCTGACCAGGTGGTGGTGCAGTGGATAGAGCGTCGAACTGGGATGTGGAAGGACCCAGGTTCGAGACCCCAAGGTTTCCAGCTTGAGCGTGGGTTCATCTGGCTTGAGCAAAAAGCTCACCAGCTTGGACCCAAGGTCTCTGACTGGAGCAAGGGGTTACTCGTGGGATCAAGGCACATATGAGAAAGCAATCAATGAACAACTAAGGTGTTGTAACAAAAAACTGATGATTGATGCTTCGCATCTCTTTCCGTTCCTGTCTGTTCCTATCTATCCCTGTCTCTGACTCTCTGTCTTTGGAAAAAAAGAAAAAAGGAAAAAAGGAAATTTCTTCAGTGATGATTTGCTAAATCGTTTTTGTTATTTTGAAAATGTCTTTATTTCACTTCCATTCTTGAATGATACTTTCACTGTGTGTAGACTATATTATATTGGTAGTAACTTTCTTCAGCACATTGAGGACATCATTCTACTGGCTTCTGATATTTTTATTAAAAAGGCATATTCTTCTCAATTTTTTTTTTCACTGAATTGTCTCTACAATGTGTCCAGTTTTGTTGCATTATTTTTATTTGGGATTTGCTGGGGTCTTTCATCAATTCTGGAAAATTCTCAGACACTCTCTTTTCTCCATTTAGGACTTCTATCGAACCTATATTTGCATTGTCCATAATCCTTATCTTTTCTACTGTAGTCTTCTTTTTTAAAATTTATTTATTTTAGAGAGGAGACACAGAATGAGAGAGAGAGAGAGAGAGAGAGAGAGAGAAAGGGGGGAGGAGCTAGAAGCATCAACTCCCATATGTGCCTTGACCAGACCAGTGCAGGGTTTTGAACTGGCGACCTCAGTGTTCTCAGGTCGATGCTTTATCCACTGCGCCACCACAGGTCAGGTCTCTACTGTAGTCTTTACTATTGTCTCTGTGATGGTTAATTTTATGTTAACTTGACTGGGCTAAGGGATGCCTATATAGCTGGTAAAACATTATTTCTGGATGTATCTTTGAGGGTGTTTCTGGAAGAGATTAGCATCTGAATCCGTAAAGACCAAGTAAAAATCTCCTTGCTGATGCAGTTGTGGATCATCCCATCCCCTGACCAAACAGAACAAAAGCTAAAAGAAGGGCAAATTTGCTCTTTGCTTGAGCTGGGATATCCATTTTCTCCTGCTCTTGGACAGCAGCCTTCCTGATTTGCAGGCTTCTGGGTCTGGACTAGAACTACACCACCAGCCTCCTGGGCCTCCAGCCAGCAGACATCAAGCTGTGGGACTTTTCATCCTCCATAATTATGTCAGTATACCTCTCCTAATAAATCTCTATCTATCCTTTTGATTCTGTTTCTCTGGAGAACCCTAATACAGTCTCTACTAATTTATCTTCTGATTCACCAGTTCTCTTTTCTGTTAAGTCCCATCTGCTGCTAAAATGTGAACTGAGTTTTTTATTTTGGTCATTTTCCCCCTAGATACTTTGTTTTTTTTCTCAAATCTGCTAAATTACTTTTTAGTTTACTATTCTCTACAATTTTTGTCCAAACTTGTTTACTCTGTTAAACATAGTAAGTGTATTTCTTTTATATCTGTGTGAAAACGATGCCAATTGGCTATGCCAACTTATTTCTACTGCCTGCTTTCTCCCCCACTGGCTCTGTCTGCCATGTTTCCTTGTAGCCTACTTGTTTTTGACAGTGATTACTGCCCTTGAAAATGGTTTGTAAGGAACTGATGTGCAGAAGTTAGGATGACTACGTCCCTTTTCACAGAAGCTTTATGTTTCCTTCTGCTAGGTTCCTAGAGGACACTACCTAAACCAAATTCACTGAGATCCCTTTGCTTCCCCAAGCAAGCAATAATCAAGAAGTAAATCTGCCAGAGGGCCGGGTGCAACCACAACTTCTCAGGGCTGTGTTTCCCATCTGCTTTATCTTCTAGTCTGCCCAGTGCCAACACAACTGTTTCCACAGTCCCCTGGAGTCTGGAGGAAGGGGAGCAGGTTTAGTTCTATTGGTATAGAACTTTGGGGTCCTTACTTAAACCCCTAGACATCCCCTGGGTTTTGACTTCTATTTCCTTTGCTCTGAGTTGATGAACCAAAGCTCATGTGTGTTTTTTGGCACACATCTTAGGGAAAAACTGTTTTAGTGTTCTGATAGTTACTTATCTATCTGGGGTAGGCTATCCCCAACCACCTTTTCAAATACTTTTAAGGTACTTAAAAAAAATCACATTGTTGTTTTTACTGGGAAGGTAGATCCAAAAAACTAGACCGTCTTCATCAAGCACTGCACTTTGCTGATGTCTTTACCATGTGCAAACAAGCTGTGTGCACCAACTGAATAGGCCAGAGCTGCTGACGCTGTGCAGTTCATTAACAGCAAGCAAGCTTTTGTTTGCAACATTCTAATGAAAGCTAAAATGTACTAATCATAACAGTTTGCACAACACCATGTATGTGAACATTTAATAAATACCATCTGTTAATAGATGCATAGGATCAAATTACTTCCCCATGAAATTTAGAATCCAATACTTAATTTCTCCCCTTTGGAACACTTCAATTAGTTGATATTAAGAAACAAACACATTTTATACTTAAGTAAAAATTTCCAAAAAACTAAATCCCTTTTTTGCCTGACCAGGTGGTGGTGCAGTGGATAGAGCATTGACCTGAGATGCTGAGGACACAGGTTCAAAATCCCGAGGTTGCTGGCTTGAGTGCGGGCTCACCAACTTGAGCGCAGGATCACTGGCCTGAGCGTGGGATTATAGACATGACCCCATGGTTGCTGGCTTGAGCAAGGAGTCACTGGCTTGGCTGGAGCCCCCGGTCAAGGCGCATATGAGAAATCAATCAATGAACAACTAAGGTGTCTCAATTACAAGTTGATGCTTCTTATCTCTCTCCCTTCCTGTCTGTCTGTCCCTATCTATCCTTCTCTCTCTCTGGCTAAAAAAGTAAAATAAATTCCTTTTATGGCACCCATACTTACTTTATAAAATCATTTATGCCAAATAATTTGTAACAGGGTTACATTTTGCTTTGACTCTTTAAATAAAGAATACTAAATAGGGCTCAGGCTGGGTGACTCAGTAAACGGAGCATCAATTCCAGCTCAGCAAGGTTGTGGGTTTGATCCCTGGTCAGGGCACATACAGGAATCAACCAATGGGTGTACAACTAAATGGAACAACTAAGTGGAACGAGTTGATGCTTCTCTCTGTCTCTTTCCTCCCCTTCCCCCGACTCTCCACCCCTCAAATTTTTGGAAAAATTTAAAAAAATACTAAATATATGTATATTTTGTTTCTTGACAACTCACAAAAATCATCAAGAACACCAATCATTATACTCTGTTCTAATGCACTGACAGGGTTCTGAAAGGAGACAGTGAGTTTGAATCACCCCACTGCACCTTCACTCTTCCTGCCCCAACCTCCATCTCACCCTTGCTGTGCGTGCTTAGGAGTTCTCTTTCCCTTACTGTGGAAGACATGTTGGCCCCACTCCAAATATGCCTATTTATCCAATTCTTAATCTTTCTGATTTGTTTTTAATCCAGATGTGGGTTAGGGGGCAAGACAATGCTGTATTTTGTTTAAAAAGGAGCTAGCTGTTCACTTACCAATATCATGCCATTCTCACTTTTTCTTTAAAGAAAATGGAACTAAAGACTAACATTTCAATCTGTCCTACGATAAAAACTGGAAAAAAAATCCAGTATTTGGACCTGGTCACCATGGACACATACACACACAAAAAAACTACTTTATAGTAATATTCTGCAGTTATTCAGAATACAGGCAATATTAAATCTTATAGGAAAAACTTGCAAAAAAGGCCTAGAAGTATTAGGGCAGGCCAGTAAGACTGATCTAACATTTTCACTTCACCACCAGACAAGCTATACTACTTTTAGGCGGGGGTGGGATCTTGGCAAAGAGAAAATAAAAACCACTCTCCATTGGATTGATTCTAGTAATGTTAAGGGTTTGCTTCAAAAGCTGGAGAAAAAGGACTAAAATGGATTACCAGATAGATCTTGCAGATGGTCTCTCTTAAAACAAAGCTATTTCCATAACCTAAAATATCACCTAAAGCTTGGCCTCTAGCTCCCTAATTTTGATGAAGAGTGAACATGGAAAGTAAAACGAAGGGCACTCTCCTCTATTTCATGGCTATTAAACGAGCCAAAGGCTAAAAATAAAAACCACTCCAAGCTAAATTAAGAGTTAACAAAATACACGCTTAGAATTCCATCCACATTATAACACATTGTATTATATCACTTATGTAACAACTGGAAATAAATAAATCTTATAAACTCTTTTTTCTGAGACTATTTTTTACCAATGGTAACAGTTGTAATCATATGAATTGGGATTTTAACTGAAGTAATTTAATAGTAGGCTATACATGCAATATTATTTTGCTAAGGTGGTAGTGTTGTTTCTTAAATTACTAACGTAGTTTTCTCTCTATACTATAAGAATTCTGCTCTCGGCAATTGGGGCTAAGAATTCTGAACAGACCCCTCTCACCTTACGAGACAATAAAGTTGATTTAGAGAAACAATCAGCTTTCTACGGTGAGGGCTATCTTACTAAAGGAGATGGTACTCTCTTCCACCAATAAAGAGTACTGTCTGTTTCATCAAACAGACTCCTGTTTTTTGCTGCTAACCATTGATTAAGTACTTAGGACACTTATTAAAACTCTTCTCTGGTGGTGGAAAATAATTACAGTGGGTAATCACTATTCAGCATTTACCATGTGCCAGCCACTGCTCTAAATGTTTTAAATATAGTATTTCATGCCTGAGGAGGCAGCCTCTAATATCTAGGAACTGGCCTGACATTGACACTGGCCTGGTGGTCACAGATGGGGCCTGCTACTTTCCTGTTGGACATAAACCAATCTCAAAGAACACCTACATCAGACCAGGTCACATGGTCTGAAACAAAACACAGAATTTTAAGCACAAAAACAAGGTCATTGTGTAATCACAAAAATACCAAACATCTTCCTTTCTAGCTAATATAAATTATTGCTGCTTTAGGTCAGCTTTGGTCTATATTCCTAGACCAGTGGTTCTTAACCTTTTTTGAGGTACCGAACCCACCAGTTTCATATGCGCATTCACCGAACCCTTCTTTAGTGATAAATAAAATATGATTTTTTTCCCAAATTCAAGACATAGGTATATGTCTTTTTACTGGTGCACAAAATGAGCCGTGCATGAACATCACCTTGCTCAAAGAACAAAACCAACAAAGTGCATGAACTCAACAAATTATGGTATTACTTTATTCTGGCCTCCGTGGCAGAGGCTTCTCCGAACCCCTGAGACCAACTCATCGAACCCCTAGGGTTCGATAGAACCCAGGTTAAGAACCACTGTCCTAGACATTTGTTAAGATATCATAAAGTTATTCCTGCTTTCTGACATCATCAGTCCCGAGGAAAACCCACTTCCATAAATCTTCCCTAAAATTACTTAACACACACCTCAAGTCCCTCCTAACATCCACTGCCTGAGAAACTCTAAAGATCCATGGTGTGTGATCTCCCACATTATAAACAAGCAATGAACTCAACTTGTTTAATTCTAGGTGTGCTCCTGGTGAGCTCTGGCAACAGGGCATTGGCAGATGGAGGACCCATGAAGACTCAGCCAAAGTTCTTGTTGCCTTGTGCTGGGAACCTTAGTAACAGAGTACACATCTAAGATCCCTCTTGAGGTGCAACCTGCCCTTGGCTGGGAGGTAGCTCAGGCTTAATTGAGCTCAAATATCTTTTTTAAAGTAAAATTTATTTTTATTGATTATTTTAGATAGAAAGGTAGAGGAAGAGAGAGAAGACATTGACTTGCTATTCCACTTATTTATGCATTCATTGGTTGATCTCCCTCCCTCCCTCCTTTCCTTCCTTGAGAAAGACAGACAGGAAGGGAGAGGGATGAGAAGCATCAACTCATTTTTGCGGCACTTTAGTTGTTCATTGCTTGCTTTCTGATATGTGCCCTGACTGGGGTGTTCCAGCTGAGCCAGTGACCCCTTGCTCAAGCCAGTGACCCTGGGTTCAAATCTATGATCCCATGCCCAAGCTGGTGACCCTGTGCTCAAGCTGGAGACTTCAGAGTTTCAAATCTGGGTCCTCAGCATCCCAGGGTGATGACACCCTGTCCCCTGCGTTACTGCTTGGTCAGGCCAACGGTTGCTTCTTGTGTATGCTTTGACCAGAGATTGAACCCACAATCTTGGCATATTGGGATGAGCTCAAATATTTCACTGAAGCCGTTCAATGTTGGGTTTATTTTGTTTTCCTACAAAAAAAAAAAATCTTTTGGGAGTATTTTGGCTATCCAATCGATCTATCTTTGTTCCCTGGTGAAAGAGTTTTCTAGCCTTTTAACACCTGCTCCTATGAGGTCACTGTCTAGTGTGTTGACACTTGTTTACAAGAGGAATAAACTATAATGAAAGTATGGACAAAGGAATGATTAGTCCACCTAAACTGGCCCTGGAGACTGACTTCAGAAGATCTCTTACTGGCAAAAACATTTAAAAACTTTGAAAGTTCTGACATTTGATAAACTTTGAAAATATTATGGGAAGTAACAGAAACCAGTAAGAAAAGACCACATATGACATGACTGCATTTATATGAAATACCCAGAACAGGCAAATTTATAGACAGGATATTGTTGGTTGCCTAAAGCTGGGTGTGGGCTAGGAGTGAGTCACTGCTAAGGGGGTACATGGTTTCTTTCAGGGGGATGAAAACATAGACTTAGATTGTGGGCATAGTTGCACAACTCTGAATATTCTAAAAACCACTGTAAGATACAGTTTGAATGGGTGAATTCTGTGATACGTAAGTTATATTTTAATGCAGATGTTTAAAAAAGAACCTTATAAGGACTTCCTCAATTTTGTCTTTGTGTCTTGATAACTGCTTTGCTTATTTAAGTTTCACATGCCCAGAATCGGGCAGGAGGCTTTGTCTGGTCCCTGATCAATGACAACTGGCCTTTAGCCAAGACATGGAAATAAAAAGTTACACAAGCATTATTCTTATGGGCTGCTGCAGTTCTCATGAGTCATCGCAAGCACCTCTTCCAGGCCAGATAGGTGCTTCTTTCAAGTTTTCTCACCATTAGTACTGTTATCTTTCAAACAATCAGCTTCACCAACGATAATCTGGAGTTTCAAGAGGCCATTTTGGGGGGAGTTTCTGACAGGAACAAGAGTGCTCATCTGAGATTCATCAATATTATACCAACACTGAAGTGGGAATTTTAAGAAGTTAATGCTGCGGATGCTTTCAATATATGGCTTTTCTGTCAATGACACAAGGAAGCAAGCACCGAGGTACCTCTTTAAACACCTCCAGTGAAGCTATGAGTTGTTTTTTTTTTTATGGTGGACTGAGTCTTCCCTAGGCTAAAGAGTTAGGTTGTAGTGGTAGAAAAAAATCACTAGATTCTGTATTCTTGAGTAGGGAAATCCCAACTTATTTCTCCAATAGCAGGGCCACATATCACATTAATATTGCTAAAAAAACTTCATAAGCTTTATCTTTTATTCAGATTCTTCACTGTCCTTATCCACAAACTTCAAGAAAATAAAAGGAATTCTAAAACTGTAATTATCAAAGCACTTATAATTACCCTTAAATTTCCAAGTACTGCTGAAAGCCTTGGTGGCAATATGGTAAATCCTCTCTAGGACTCCTAAGATAATTTTATGAGTTAAAAATAGGCTGCCTTTGCCTGACTGGTGTTGGCACAGCGGACAGTGTCGACCTGGAACAATAAGCTTCCCAATTTGAAACCCTGAGGTCACCAGCTTGAGTGCAGCCTCCTCAGCTTGAGCAAGGGTTTGTTGCCTTGACCACAGGATCATCGACATGATCCCAAGGTCACTGGCTTGTCTTAAGCCCCCTGGTCAAGGCACATATGAGAAGCAATCAATGAACAACTAAAGTGAAGCAACTATGAGTTGATGTTTCTCTCTCTCTCAAATCAGTTAACACACACACACACGTTTGCATTTTACGAGTGGGAATTTTTGTTTCTTTTTCTTTCCTCCTTTTTATTAAATTTATTGTCGTGATAAGTTTTAGTTTAAATCTTAGGCTCTATCCTACTGCCATCTGGTAAGATTAAATATTACAGGAGAATAAACTGATGCCTCCAGCTTTACCACCAATAGGTTATGGGCTATAATCACCAAAGTACCTTCTAAATGATTTATAATTTGGAGTTTTGTTCTTCTGAAAAAGATGCCACCAGAGAAAACTTGCCAGTGAATATCAAAAAAAAGGAACTAATCAGATATTGTTAACAACTGATTCCGCAGAATAAAACTTCAAGGTGTTCTTCACGGGATTCATGTTTCCCAACTTAAAAGACATTCTTATTTTATTTTATTTTTTAGCAATCCCCATGTATGCAAAAAAGAGAGAAAGGAAGAAAGAAACAGGAAGGGACAAAGATGGGAAGCATCACTTTGAAGTTATGGCACCTAGTCGCTCATTGATTGCTTTCTCACATGTGCCCTGACCGGAGGGCTCCAGCAGACCAAGTGACTCCTTGCTCAAGCCAGCAACCTTGGGCTTCAAGATGGTGACCTCAGAATTTTGAATCTGGAACCTCAGTGTCCCGGATCCACGCTCTATCCATTGCACCACCACCAGTCAGGTAATTAAAAAACATTCTGTATGTCCTTTCCTTCTGAGGGGTTTTCAGGAGATACTGACTTTAAAAGTGAACAGCTGCCCAAGATGACAAAATCAGATTTGTTTTCTGATTTTTCAGTACTCTTTTCTATCCTTTTGCTAAACTAACCACTACTAATCTTATCACAAATTTATAACTCACATTAACCCTACTGTTTTTTGACCCCCTAAAATCTCCTAAGGAAGAACAAAACTCTTGTATGTATGTCTCTTCCAGACTGTAGCTACTACTCAGAATTTAACAGGTCGCTGGATCTATTATCCTCCATCTGAAGTGGCTGTACAAAACTAAATATTCCTTTAAGCACTTCAAAAGGTAGATTTTCTTTAACAGGCCCCTCATATTATATCACATCCCAGCTTGCAACCTTGTATAAAAAAGGCCTTCACCTCACATCATCAAAATGCTTCAAGTCACTGCAATACTATCAGCAAGGCTCACTCAACCAGAAAGACACTAATACTTGGGCAATCCTGATTATGATAGTTTGTTGTCTTCAGAGTCACTTCAGTCTGGTTTGTAGGAACTATTTAACTCCACTTAAGGAATCTGTCTATTTTAAGGACCACAATTGGCTCACCCCAGTTGTAATGAATGATACCTATTTTTTCAATATTTTTACCACTAGGATATTACTTATGTGCAGAGTTATACATGTCTGTTGCATACTAACTTATCCTGTGTATTTGGAGTTACTGTTAAATATTTTCAGATATTATTAAAACTACCACCCATGACTGACTGGTGGTGGAACGGTGAACAGAGTGTCAACCTTGGACGCTGTGGTCCCAGGTTTGAAACCCTGAGGTCGCTGGCTTGAGTACAGGCTCATCAGCTTGAATATGGGCTCACCAGCCTGAATGCAGGGTTGCTGGCTTGAGTGTGGGATCATAGACATGACCCCAGGGTTGCTGGATTGAGCCCCAAAGGTCACTGGCCTGAGCCCAAGGTCGTTGTCTTGAACAAGGGGTCACTGGCTTGGCTAGATACGCCAGTCAAAGCACATATCAGAAATAATTAATGCACAACAAAAGTGCAGCAGCTATGAGCTGATGTGTCTCATCTCTCTCCCTTCCTGTTTCTCTCTCGCTAGAACAAAAAAACAAACCATATAAAACACCCCCCCTCCCAAATAAAAACACCAGCCACCCATCCTGTTCAAATACAGGTGTGTTCCTGGTGGTCTTTTTGCAGGTGGGCACCGAAATACTTAATAGATAGGTATTACTATTCTTACTTTATAGTCACAGACTCAGTGAAGTTAAGTGACTTGCTCAAAGTTGCATATCTATTAAGTAGCAGAAACCAGTAGCACAATCCAGATGTCTAACTCCAAGTCTGGAACTCACTCATTCACTCATACTCATTTATTTATTTTTCTTCTTTTCTAGGGGAGATAGACAGACTCACAAATGTGACCCTGACCGGGATCCACTTGGCAACCCTCAGCTGGGGCTGATGCTCTGCCCCTCTTGGGCCATGCTTGCAACCAAGCTATTTCTAGTACCTCAGGCGGAACCTCCATAGAGCCATCACCAGTGCCCGGGGCTGATGCGCTGGAACCAACTGAGTCATGGCTGCATGAGGGGAAGAGACAGAAAGAGAGAGAGAAGGGGGAGGAGTGGAGAAGCAGATAGTTGCTTCTCCTGTGTGCCCTGACTGGGAATTAAACCCAGACATCCACACACACTGGGCCAACACTCTACCTCTGACCAACTGGTCAAGGCCAAGTCCTGAATTTTTAATTGTTATGCTATAGAGAGAATATGATTGACGCTGCAATTCCAACATTAGTCTAGCTGCCCAACTCAACAAGTTTATCTAGCACTACTGAGAAAACTGTCCAATTATTTAATATCTTCACAGACCTCAGTAAATGATCACTTTTCTTTTAATAGTAGATTTTAGAGTTTAGAAGTAATTTAATTCCTTTGTTAATATAGTAAACTGTGGTAATTAGTATAGTAATAGCTTCACAGACCCCCATTAACGATCACTTTTCTTTTAATGGCAGATTTTAGAGTCTAGAAAAAATCGAATTCCTGTGTTAACGTAGTAAACTGTGAAACTAAAACTATTTATACATTGGTGCCTACAGATAATTAAATATGTCAAGATAAATAATGAAACCATATCATGAAGTCCTTCTCACTTATAAAATTTTTCTTAAATTCTAGCAAATATTGACAGTCACCTTTCTGAGTAGCAAAAGCCAACCTAAACTTGGTGTTCTTTTTTCTCTTTTAAGTTCGCTTTATTTATTGTTTCTACACTATTTGCCCTAAGTTGGGGTGTTAGACTTTACAACCCCTTGGTGGACAACTCGTAATATAGGGAACTTAATTATTTGAATTAATTTCATGGATAATAAAATTTATCATTTTAGAATTTCATAATATATGTATTAAATATTATAGTCTCAGTCTCTGGTATGACAAACTACATCTTATGTATCTTGTTTAATAAATTAGTAAGTAACCTGATCAGGCACAGTGGATAGAGTGTCAAACTGGGATGCAGAGGATCCAGGTTCAACCCTGAGGTTGCTGGCTTGAGTGTAGGATCATAGACATGACCCCATGGTTGCTGGCTTGAGCCCAAAGGTTGCTGGCTTCAGCAAGAGGTCACTTCCTCTGCTGTAGCCCTCTGGTCAAGGCACATATGAGAAAGCAATCAATGAACAATTAAGGAGCTGCAACAAAGAATTGATGCTTTCCATCTCTCTCCCTTTCTGTCTCTCTCTGCCACAAAATAAATAAATAAGTAAAATTAAGTACCCTTATGTAATGTATTCTTATGGAATATGGAAAAAAAACATCATACACAACTTCCCTATCTCCCTCCCACATTTTCTGACTGCCTATCAGGAATTTAACATTTTTCTGTAAGGCTTTGTCTTAGTGTATAGATTTGGAATAAAGACAGGTTAGTTGAGAGTGACTAGTAAGAAATAGCTATTTTCTTCTGCCTGTTACTGGATATGTGGTCACTTGAATTTTTCAGAAGTATCTTTACCCAAATTCAGGAAATGATTTTTAGTCTGTGTTGTGGGTTAAACTGTGTCCCCCAAAAGGACACATTCAAGCCCTAACCCCTGGCACCTTTGAGTAAGACCTTATTTGGAAATAGGGTCCTTGCAGATGTAATCAAGTTTAGATGGACTCATATTGGAATAGGATGGGTTCTCTCTTCCCAATCCAGTAACTGATGTTCTGATAAGGACAAGGAGATTTGGAGCTAAGCAAATGCCATGTGCAGATAGCCACAAGTTGTGAAACATTAAGGAGTGTCAGGTACAGCCAGAAGACAGAAAGAGGCAAGGAAGGATCCTTTCCAACAGCCTCCAAAGGGAGTATGGACCTGCCAACACCTTAATTTCAGACTTCTGGCCTCCTGAACTGTGAGAAAATAAATGTTTCAATAACTTTGTTGTGGCAGCTCTGGGAAACTCATAGAGTATACTGTGGGTCAAAATACAAGACAGCAACAAGTTCTTGCCTTCCCAGTTCTCAAACCTTCTGGATAAATTCTCTTTATTATTCTTTGTTGGCTTTTCTTCTCCCCCTAAAAAGAGATACTTCTCAAGAATCAGTCCTTTGATTTTGGCATGTATGTGTGTGTATTTATTCCCTGTTGAGATTCACTCTGTCACTGCTAAAAGGAAAGACCAAAACAATAAATTGGTAAACTTCAGCCATAAGCTCACAATCTTGCCTTTTTAACTGCGTTGAGGCATGATATTGCTTGGTCATCACCCAAGAATAAATCACAAAGAACTTGTTGACTTAATTCTTAAAACTGGATTCTGACCTCCTTTTACTAATTGTCATATTATAGGAATTGCATTTAATAGGCTCCTTTATATGATTACCGTTTTTTTGGTACCACTAAGAAAGAAGAGGTAACTGTAACAGACTGTTACTTGTGATACATATCTGGATTCAGATAATAAAATATAAAAAATTGTGACTTCAAATCAATAAACACAGGGGTGGGTGAAGTAGGTTTACAGTTGTTCACATAGAAAATAATACAATAATACGTAATAATGTGAAAATAAACTGTTTTGTAGTCAAAACTGTACACCTGCTTTTTCAACCCTTATATAATGTTATCTATATTTTCTTAGTCATCCAGTACTCCAACCTCTTCTATTTCCTCAATCCACATATTCAATTTTATCAGGCAGTAATGATTCTTCTTTTACAAAGTTTCTTAATATCCATTTTCTTCATAGTTTTAGTCTAAGCATCCTTCTTCATACAACGACAACTATATGACAACTTGTTTCTGAGACTGTCTTTGCCTAGCCAAACTTCCTTCCTGCATATTAATACCAAATTAATTTTCCTAAAATATTGGTAATGTTTTATTTTTTATTCCCTTTAAGGTAAACTCCTTGTGATCAGTATAATAAAATCCAAGCTTACTTGGCCTAGCTGTGGCAGACAATCCTAGTTGCATACAATATCCATTCTTTACTAATTTTGTTTTAGGAAGTTACACACCCAAATAATATACATGTCTTCCCAAATACCCTTGCAGTTAGAAAAACCATGTGATATAATCTGGCAGAAGTTTTTTAGAATTTCTGGGAATGTCTGTGCTTCTGATATAAGCACTAGCCCTTTCTAGAACATGAAGCTGAAGAAGCAGCAAGCATTTTATAACCATAAGGCAATAAGCATACATATAAAACTGACTAACTAAAGATGGTAGATTATAAAACACCAGGAGTCTAGGTCACTGATTATTACATCGTACAGACACTGTACCAGTCCTGGACTTCCAATTTTTGAATGTTTTATGTGGTAAAAATAAAATCCTGTTTGGTTCAAGCCACTCTGAAGGAATTTTGTTACAAGCAATTGAATGCAATCCTAACTGAAACCAGTGTTCAAAGCTCTGCACAACATGCTCTCAACAGCTCATGTTGTCTTATCTCCAATTATTTTCTATACTTGTAGGTTTCTGTGCTTTATTCACATCATTTTGCACTGAAATTGCTGCTTACCAACCATTCAGTATTCTTCCACACCTCCATGCTTTCATACATTTCCAAAGAAATGTCATTCCCTCCTCTGGACAAACTTCTTAACATCCAGCTTAAATATACAATGTTAACTTTTCTTTCCTTTGCGAACTTGTAATACTTTGTTCATATCTCTAGCCTGGCATTAACCATTAATTTACACATCTGCTTCCTCAATTAGACTATTAAATCCTCAGATGCAGTTGACTGTCTCTTTTTTATCAGGTATCCCCAAAGTTTGGCACATGTTTTCATTAAATATTTTAAAAGAATAAAACTAACTGGATTTTTAAAAACTAGATATTTTACATTTAATTTATTCATATAAACCTGTGTCTGTCTGCTTTTGTCCCATCAGAGACTGTTTAATTATTTGCTTTCTTCCCCAATAAATAACTTATTTAATCCTTTGAGTAGTATGAACGTTCATGTACGTCATCCAGAGTACGATTGTATATGTACATCTTTAAATTTTGAGCTGGAGCAGTAAAGGAAATAATTTCAATTAGTATGTTCTTCTTGTTTCCATAAATTGGCTATCAAAGAAACATGATTTTAAGTTAATAAAACTGTAACTCAAACTAATTTCATTAAAAAAAAAAAATCCAAAAAACTGAGAACAGCACGATTTCATACATAGGTGGGACATAAAAGTGAGACTATGAGACATGGACAAGGGTTTGGTGGTTACGGGGTGGGGGGAGGGAGGAGAGGGTGGATAGGGAGGAGGGGAGGGGCACAGGGAAAACCAGATAGAAGGTGACAGAGGACAATTTGACTTTGGGTGATGGGTATGCAACATAATTGAATGATAAGATAACCTGGAGATGTTTTCTTTGAACATATGTACCCTGATTTATTAAAATTAATAAAAAAAACCACCTTACTCCTGGGGGTCCACAAGCAAGTTAATAAAACTGTAACTCGAACTAATTTCATTAAAAAAAAGAAACTCACTCCTGGGGGTCAGCAAGCATGAAAAAAACTCACTACTCAAAGGGTTAAGAAAATTATAGTACTAGTAGTATCTAAAAAAATCCAGTTAACGTGTTTTATTCTTCCTAGTATTTCCTACAGGACCTAGCACTAACCTTTAACCTAGTAAGCACTTAAAAATGCTTGAACTGACTTTATTATACATCACGGAAAGCACAGAAAACATTATACCTATAGAGGAAGACTGTGGACTAATCAGAAGGTCCTCTTGGACTTGTTCACTTCCTGGCACTGTCTGCTGATCACTCAGTGAACTCTGAGATGCACTGACAGGCTGGGATACTTCCTCATGAACCTCCTCGTCACTTAACCTTTCTACTTTGACCCGGACATCTTCTTCGGTACCCAGAGGCAAGGTAGTTTTTGTGCTCTCACAAGTCACAAAATCAGTCATTCTTCTGTCTGTCTCAGATGGGCCAGGTAATTCTAAAGTTCGGGTATTTTCTGCCTGCTTAACCTTATCAGGCTGAATCCTTCGATCAATTCCAAAAGGAAAAGTCCAGGGAAAAGCTAAAGAAGAATCAACAGCTTGATTCCTATTTTCTGAGTAGGAAGCTGAAGAATTCAATACCTGGGGAGAGCTTGTTTGTGTGCTGCACTTTACAGGACTTCCAGGAGACATGACTATGTAGCTTTTGCGCTTTCTCCGGGATTCTCGGCAGACAGGAATGGTTCTTTCTACCACACTGCACTCTGAAGATACTGGTGAAAGGCTTCCATCGCGAGAAGTAAAATTGCAGTTAGAGTTATTTTCTTGTCCAGCATCTAGACCCTTTTCTGGTTGGCTGTTGGGAGTATTCCATAAAATGCTTGATTTCATGAACTCTGAGCAGGTGCTAGCAACACTAAACATTTGCATATAGCTGGCTGCAGCCAGAACATCAATGATATTTTCTGTGTTAATTGACAGAGTCGCTGTATAAGCATATTCCAGAAGGGGTATAAAACCAGTCACTGTAACATGATGCAAATCCAACACATTCTTGTTCTCATCCTCTGCTTGGCCTACAAGTTTGGTGCGAAAAAAATCACTGCAAGCTGCTAGTACGACCTTATGTGCCCGGAAGATTTTGTCCTGGACACGAATAGTGATATCACAAAAATGTCCATCATTTCGCAGCATATTTAGCTTTCCAAGCATTTCCTGGCTGTGGGAAGAAGAGCTATGAGTAAATGTTTTCACACCCATCTTTTTCCTTCCTCTTCTTCAGATGTTCTTCAAGGATGCAAATGAATCAGAAATGACCTAAAAATACATAAAATAAGCATTAATTGATGGTTTAGTAATTGAAATTAAAACACACTCACCCCCACGTATATGGGCAACTAATTTTCAACAAAGAAGCCAAGAACAGGAAATGGAGAAAGGAAAGTCTCTTCAATAAATCACGTTGAAAACACTGGATGGCCATATGCAAAAGAATGAAGCTAGACTACGATCCTAACTATACACCAAAGTTAACTCAAAATGGATTAAAGATTTGAATGTAGGACCTGACAATAAAATATATGTAAGAAAACATAAGCTCTAAGCTTATGGACATTGGTCTCCAAGATGTTTTTGTGAACTTGATTTCAAAGACAAGAGAAATAAAAGCAAAAATAAGCAAATGAACTACATCAAATTAAAGAACTTCCGCACAGCAAAAGAAGCCACTGACAAAACAAAAAGGCAACCAACTAAATGAGAAAAAGTATTTGGAAATGATAAGGGGCCAATATCCAAAATATTAAAAAAGTTATATAACTCAACAACAACATCTGATTTAAAGAAGTGGGCAGAGAACCTGAAAGATACTTCTTCAAGGAAGATATTCACATGGCCAACAGATATATGAAAAGATGCTTAACATTACTAATTATTAAGGGAATGCATGTCAAAACTACAAGGAGACAGTATCTCACACGTGTTAGAATGACCATTATTAAAAAGACAAGAAACAACAAGTACTGAAGAGGATGTGGAGAAAACTGAACCCTTGCACACTGCGGGTGGGAATGTAAATTGGTACAGCCACTATGGAAAGTCCCTCAAGATTTTAAGACTAGAACTTCCATATGACTCAGCAATCCTACTTCTGGGTATTTAGCTGAAAAGTTTGAAAACACTCATAAATATGTATTTATTTTTGTATTAGTTATTATTGTATTATTTTCTATACAAACAACTGTAAAGCTACTTTTGCCTCACCCTGTATACAAGAGAATATTATTCTGCCACAAAAAGATGAAATAATGCCATTTGCAAAAACATGAATGGATCCTGACAGTATTATGCTAAGTGACATAAATCAGATGGAAAAGAATTTTATTCATGCGTGGAATATTTAATAGTAAGTAAAAAGTCTATAGACACAGACAACAGAATGGTAGTTACCAGAAGGGAAGAAGGGCTGGGGGAGTGAAGAGGGTAAAGGGGATCGAATATATGGTGACAGAAGGAGACTAGAACACATAAAAAAGTATACTGATATCAAATTATGTTATACACCTGAAATTTATAAAAGTAGTCAAGTTACTCCAATAAATTTAATATAAAAATAAAAATGCAAAACCTCTTCATAAAAACTTCACATACTGAGCTATTTTTAGTGACTGAGGCTGATGTGCTCCAACAGAGCTAACCCCAGCACCTGGTGCCTTGCTGGAACCAATCGAGACAGCGGGAGGGGAAGAGAAATAGAAGGGGTAGAGAAACAGGGATGCTTCTCCTGTGAGCCCCGACAGGAATTGAACCTGGGGCATCCACACGCTGGGCTGATGCTTTATCTACTGTGCCACTGGCCAGGGCCTTTTTCTTTCCCCTTGAAAAGGTTTTCAAAAACTGGAGATAGCTAAGGTTTCTCTAAACTAAATGTCCCTTGTCCCTTTTAGTGCTCCTAAAAATCTGATTAACAGACTTGCTATTTAGATTGCTCTGCTCTGAACAATCTCTACCTCTCAATATTCCTTTAAGACTAGTTCCCAGGTCCTGGCTGGGTTTCTCAGTGGATAGAGTGCCATCCCGACACACCAAGATCATAGTTTCAATTCCTCGTCAGGGCGGGCACATATGAGAAGTAACCAGTGAGTGCACAACTAAATATACAAATAAGTGGAGCAGTGAGCTGATGCTTCTCTCTCTCTTTCTCTCTCTCTCCCCCTCGCCCCAATTCCTCCTCTATCCCTTGAAATCAATGGAAAATTTAAAAAATTTTTGTTAAATAAAAAAAGAGAGAAAAGACTAGTTCCCAAAAGTGCAAACAACATGAAAGGTATGATAGAATTTTAACTGAACGTACCTTACTATTTTTACTTCCCTGTTTTGGACACATATATTAAGGCTAAATCAGGTATTCTGAAAGTCAAATCATACCACTGACATTTTGTTTACATTATCAAAAACTGACTCAATAGACGTGATACACTTTCCTAAGTGAAGGGGGGAGAAACACAAGTACAAATAAACGTCCTTGATCTCAATGAGCCTGCAGTCCTTATGAAAAAGAACTAAGTGCCTAAGACTGACTACAAGAGGTGTGCTGTAGTGCTATGTGAAAGCAAAGAACGCAACATTTGCATTGTGCCAGGCAGAAGACGCACCAGAGAAGAGAGGGCCTAGTGAAGTCAGAATTTTGCCAGGTGGTGAAGCAGAGGGAGTTTCAGGCTAGCAATGAGTTTCAGGATCACACACAATGTCAGAAAACGCACCACCCTGTACAATGTAGGTACTGTATTGGCAATTTATTGTTAGTGGGCACTAAGATATTCTAAATGTGAGCATGCAGAGGGCAATGTTAGTTCAAACATCAAACAATCCATTACTGAAACATTCCTTCAAAAGTTATATGCAGGTAAATGTATATGTGAAAGGGCAAAGGAAAAAAACAGAACCTAAAGATTTTCAGCTGAATAAATATGGAAAGATCAGTGAATATTCTAATATGGGAAGAGAAAATGGTTAATCTGGGACTCTTCCCTGTTTGATAACATGATAAAAAGAATAAAAGGCATAAAGCCCTGGACCAAGACAGCCAAGTAAGGTCACCGAAATAATTATCTTAATCAGATAAACTTGCTCCACAAGTAATCACGATGAGATACTAGAGAGCTAGAATTGGTCTAAGCCCGTGATGGCGAACCTATGACACGCGTGTCAGTCCGCGTAGCCATTTTCGATGACACGCGGCTGCATACCAGAGAAGTATGGGGTCGCATGCCGAGGATAAAACATTTGCTGTAGTGTAGACGCTCTGTGCTGAAGGTCTGTAGGCCAAAACAATTTTTGTTATTTAAACTATAAATATAGCGGAATTATTATTATTATTATTTTTTCCTTAAAGTGACACACCACCCAAGTTATGCTCGCTTTTTTGGTGAATTTTGACACACCAAGCTCAAAAGATTGCCCATCACTGGTCTAAGCAAACCATCATTTAACGTATTTATTGAATTCCACTGCATAGGAATGAGATGAAAAGAAAACCAAAGGTCTATATAAAGTTTTTTGATCATTTTCTGCACCCAATAGACTGGCTTTAAAAAGCAGCGAGACTACTTTGACCGGGACCATGTGGTTTAGGGAAGAAACATGCCCTTAGAGCAAGCACACAGTTTTAATGTAGGGACAGTTTGTATAAACAAAGTATAGAGGCAAGAAATTAAACAGTGTATCTGGAGGACATGTGTTAAAATATGTGAATATAAGTTTAACAAGATATCCAAATGAAACTGCTTAAATCTTGGTTTAGATGGAGGGCCCAAACAACAGAATCTATATAAACAGAGGTGCAAGATCACCTATGCGAGAAGTTAGTGCAAAACTGCTCTTTAACTTTTGAGTTACAACTACTTTCAAGGTTCAGAAAATAATTTTAAAAAATTTAAATTTATTGAGTTTAGAGACAGAAAAAGAGGAAGGGAGGGAGGGACAAGGAAAGAAGCAGGGGGGAAAGGGAGAGACAGAGGAACAATCTGTTCCTGTAGATGCCCTGACTGGAGACTGAACCGGCAACCTCTGCGCTTTGGAACGAAGTTCTAACCAACCAAAGCTATCCAGCCAGGGCTTAGAAAAATAATTTTTTAATAAAATTATCAGTGTGTTGTGAGTTCCAAACCCTATCCCAACCCTTCTTACTTCCCAGCCAGGGGAAGAGGTTGAGGTATGTTAGCTATTTGTCAAAAGTTACAGAAAATGTGTCACACCTTAAAAATATCTAAAGGGTACGGGTCTGATTTAAACTCTGGTCAAGACTAGGAAGTATGCTTACCATCTCCCAACAGAATATAAACACAATACAGTAGAGTGATTGAGAGGGGCCTCTGGTGCCAGAATGCTGGATTTGCTTCCTGGTTCTGCCATTCATACCTATGACCTTAGGCAAGTCACTAACTGTACCTTAATTTCCGCAGTAATATAGGACAACAGGACCTATCTCAGAGAGTTCTGAGGATTAACTGGCCTAATACATATAAGTGCTTGTAATAGTACCTAGCACAAAATAAATGCTAGTTAAACATTGGCTGCTGCCGCCACTGTTACTACCATTAAAGATCTTTTCTTCTTACTAAACATTTGCCTTTCCCAAACCTGGAAGGGCCAGAAACTACAGTCAGCAAATGAAGAAGAGTAAAAGTGCAAAGGGGAGGAGAAACAGAAAGAAAAAGGAAGCAAAAACCAACTAGTCAGCAAATAAAGAGAAGTAACAGCACAAAGGGAGGGGGAAGCTAGAAAGAAAAAGGAAGCCAAGAAAACCTCACTTTTCACTGAGGACCTGTAGGAGGTGTGAGGTGGGCAAGGAGGAAAACCACCTTTAACTCTGAATTAAGTTCTTAAAAATAACGTTTTTAATTCCTGAGAGTGACCAGCAAATAAAAACGTACATAAACTTATTTATGTACCTATTTAATTTTTTTTTTTTTTTAGAGAAACAGGAAGGGAGAGAGAGGGTTAAGAAGCATCAACCCAAGGTTGTTTTCACTTTAGTTATTCACTGAGCTTCTAGCATGTGCCTTGACAGGGGCCGTGCCAGTGTTTCCTTGCTCAAGCCAGCAACCTTTAGGCTCAAGCTGATGAGATTTTGGGGGATCATGTGTTTGATTCCCCACTCAAGCCAGCGGCCCCTGAGCTGACAAGCCCATGCTCAGAACCAGCGACCTCAGTGTTCTGGGTTGATGCTTTATTCCAGTGGTTCTTAACCTGGGTTCTATCGAACCCTAGGGGTTCAATGAGTCGGTCTCAGGGGTTCGGAGAAGCCTCTGCCACAGAGGCCAGAATAAAGTAATACCGTAATTTGTTGTGAGTTCATGCACTTTGTTGGTTTTGTTTTTTGAGCAAGGCGATGTTCATGCACGCCTCATTTTGTGCACCAGTAAAAAAACATATACCTATGTCTTGAATTTGGAAAAAAATTATATTTTATTTATCACTAAAGAAGGGTTCGGTGAATGCGTATATAAAACTGGTGGGTTCGGTACCTCAAAAAAGGTTAAGAACCACTGCTTTATCCAATGCGCCACCACCCATCAGGCAGAAACTGAGTAAGACTTGCCCTTCAAGGAGCTGGATGGAGAACCATGCAAAATAAACTGAAATGAACAGTGGTATTGACACTGAAATGGCAGACTAAAATAAAACGGATTCTGAATACCTTCCATAAGTCAAACTTGTTTGATATAATGGTTACACATATATGGTACAAAGTCTGATACAGCTGGAGGTATAGGATGAGAGAAAGATGAAGTTAGACTGAAAAATGCCTCGTATGCCTGTATTTATTAAATGGATTTCCCAACACACAGTGATGGAAACAAGTCTCAGTATACATTCTATAATGAAAATTACATGTACAAATACAGTTAGAAAATACTACAGTACCATATACTGTGGCAAAACGTGGGATGAATTATATTTTTTGAAAAAGTCATACCTATACATAACATGGACCATTCAGAAGCCAGCAAGTATCACTTAAAATTTTCATAAATTAGATAATTCCATTAAACACATTTCTTTTCGTGTGCAGATAAATATGTACATGTGCAGTTATATACATATTTGGAGCTCATTTAAAATTCTTGAGTAAAGATAGCTATTACTTAATACCAATATCTAATGTAGAATTTATGCAACATTCAAGAGTAATAAAGATGTACCTGTGTAATAACAGTTTGTAATTTGAACTAGTAAGTCATTCAGAAAGTTTTCTTCCAACACTTTCGATTCCAAATTACTTAGGGAACAGTACACATGCTTATAAAGTGGTAGTTGCTAAACAACACAGACTTTAAAGAGAAAGAAAATGATCCTATGATTTATTTATTTATATATTTTTTGTAGTGGGGTTGACAATTTTTTTGCCAAATAAGGTACACAGCCTAGCTGTTAAAAGGGAATGATTTCAGTTACACAAATCTTACATTTTAAATTCTGACTTTTCCATTTACCAGCTAGGCATTAAATCTTAATCAAGAGAATGAAAATAGCACAATTCCTGGCATGAAGTAAGTATTCAATAAATGTTAGCTACTATTATTATCCAAGAATCTAAACAAAAATGAAATAGAGATCAAAATTCAAAATGTCTATTATTACATGACAAGAACACATCTTGGATATGTATACTGTGCTATAAAAGATTAGCTTAGTTCCTAAGAATTATCACAGGATCTGTTATTAAAATAGAGTAATAGCTCTTAAAATGTAAAGTGGCTGCCTAAGATGATTAAAGAGAAAGTAATGAGAGACTGCTAACCTTAAAAGTAATTTGGGCGTGACCAGGTGGTGGCACAGTTGATAGAGCATTAACCTGGAACGCTGAGGACCCAGGATTGAAACCCCAAGGTCCCCAGCTTGAGCGCGGGCTCACCAGCTTGAGTGCAGGGACACTGGTTTGAGTATGGGATCACAGTCATGATTCCATAGTTGCTGGCTTGAGCCCAAAGGTCGCTGGCTTGAGCAAAGGGTCACTAGCTCCGTAGCCTCCCCCCACCCCCACTGGTCAAGGCACGTATAAGAAAGCAATCAATGAACAACTAAAGTATTGCAACTATGAGTTGATGCTTCTCATCTCACTCCTTTCTTGACTTCTCTCTTTCTCTCTCAAAAAACAAATAAACAAACAAAAACAAGTAATGAGGACAGGAAGACGTAATATTTAATAAAAATTTGCATTTTTAAATATCCAGCCACATCTGAAAACTGTATATTAACCTCACAAATGATAGAAGATTTTAGCTGACCTGAGGTGGCACAGTGGATAAAAGTGTCCAATTGGAATGCTGAGATTGCCAGTTCGAAGTCCTGGGCTTGCCTGGTCAAGGTGCATACATATAAGTTGATGCTTCCTATTCCTTTCTCTACCTCTTTCTAAACTCAATGAACAAAATCTTAAAAAAAGGTCACAGATGATACAAGATTTTAATAATGCAAAATCTGAACTGAAATACTTTCATTCCCACTCTGCAGTCTAAGTAACACCAATCAAGGACAGAAAAGAAGGTTAAGGAGAGGAACATAGAGAATTTAAGAGACCTGTAAGAGGTATATCTAGATGAAAGTGTTGTTTGTACTAGCTAACTGTCCACTATGTAGCAGATGTAACACACTAGGAGCTTTAAATATTACCTCACATGAGGTAAGATGACAATATTCTCATTTTACAGAGGAAATTGAGACTTAGAATATTATTTTATTCAAGGCCACTTATGTTTATGCCATTCTAAGGACTTAGGACCTTACTCAATAGGTATGGGTAGCCACTGGGGAATAGCATAGTTATGCCTACATTTTAAAAAGATTACCCTGGTGCCTGACCTGTGGTGGCGCAGTGGATAAAGCGTCGACCTGGGAACACAGAGGTCGCTAGTTCAAAACCCTGTACTGGTCTGGTCAAGGCACATATGGGAGTTGATGCTTCCAGCTCCTCCCCCCTTTATCTCTTTCTCTCTCTCTCTCACACTCTGTGTCTACTCTCTAAAATGAATTAAAAAAAAAAGAAAAAAAAAAAGAAGTACTTTCTTAAAAAGATTACCCTGGTGTTAACACAAAGGATAGATTTAAGGGTAACTAATTTAACAGTATACGTATATAATAAAAGTGAACCAAGTCAGTGGCAGTGAGGATAATATTTGCATTCAAAAGGCAAGATAAAAACCATCTGAGAATATTTAGAAGGTAAAATCATCTGAGCATGGTTGGTACTGGGGATAGGGTGGTGGAGTAGCTAAGAGAGAATTTGACCCTCGGCCTCCAACACAGATGACTGAGTAGATGATGTTTTCACCAAACAAGACAGAAAATGAGAGGAAGAACCAGTTTTGGTAGGGATTAATAATGAATGGAAAGAAATATTTTGCTTTAGGCATGCTGAATCTGAAGTACTTCTGAGAAAAATATCTGAGTGTAATTGCATGTATGAAATTGCCCGTTCTGGTTTGGAGTTCAGGGAAGAGGTCAGAGCTGGACCTGAATATGCATTTTAGATAAGTCATTGATAAATTTCATTTTGTTCAAAGTCAGAGCTGAAGACATCTAAAGAATGTGTGGGGAAGAAGAGCAGAAACACAAGTTGTGAGAAACTTGGAAAAGGCAAAGCAAAAAAATTCAGTGAAAATATTTTATGGTGCCTAATTTATCTTTTGATCCTGTCCAGTACTGAGCATAATGCACACAAGAGTCAATAAAATATGTGAATGGATAAATATATGCCATGAAATTTCTATCTGGTTTTTCTAAAGTGCCTGTACCTATTCATTATCAGCAGTTAAAAGGTGGGGGAAAAGTTGCAATTAAAACTGACAGTCTTGCCTGATCAGGTGGTGGTGCAGTGAATAGAGCGTCGGACTGGGATGCAGAAGACCCAGGTTCAAGACCCTGAGGTCGCCAGCTTGAGTGCGGGGTCCATCTGGCTTGAGCAAAAGCGCCAGCTTGGACCCAAGGTCACTGGCTCCAGCAAGGGGGTGGCTCGGTCTGCTGAAGGCCCGCAGTCAAGGCACATGTGAGAAAGCAATCAATGAACAACTATGGTGTTGCAACGGCAACGAAAAACTGATGTTGATGCTTCTCACCTCTCTCCGTTCCTGTCTGCCTGTCCCTATCTATCCCTTTCTCTGTCCCTGTAAAAAAAAAAAAAATTGTTTCAGAAAACTGACAGTCTAATCAACAGACACTTCTAAGAAGAAATACAAATGGCCAATAGGTAAACGAAAATGATGCTTATCTTTACCAGCTATTAGAGAAATGCGAGTCAAACTACAATTGGATACCACCTCACGCTTTTTAGATTAGCTATTATCAACAAGACAGGTAATAACAACTGTTGGAGAGATTGTGGAGAAAAAGAAACCCTCACTGTTGGTGGGAATGTAAATTAGTGCAACCACTATGGAAGAAAGTATGGTGGTTCCTCAAAAAATTAAGAATAGAACTACCTTATGACCCAGCAATCCCTCTACTGGGTATATACCCCCCAAACTTGAAAATATTGATATGTAAAGACATATGCACCCGCCTGACTTGTGGTGGTGCAGTGGACAAAGCGTCGACCATAAATGCTGAGGTTGCCGGTTCGAAACCCCGGCTTTGCATGGTCAAAGTACATATGGGAGTTGATGCTTCCTGCTCCTTTCCCCCATTCTCTCTCTTTCTTTCTCTCTCTCCTCTCTCTAAAAATGAATAAATAAAAACTAAAAAAAAAAAAGGACACATGCACCCCCATGATCATTGCAACATTGTTCACAGTGGCCAAGATAGGGAAACAACCAAAGTGCCTTTCAATAGAGGATTAGATAAAGATGTGGTAATACATATATACAATGGAATACTACTCAGGCATGAGAAACGATAACATAGTATCATTTATGACAACATGGATGGACCTTAGTAACATTATACTGAGTGAAATAAATAAAATAGAAAAAGCTAAGAACTGTATGATTCCATTCATAGGTGGGACATAAAATTGAGACTCATGGACATAGATAAGAGTGCAGTGGTTACCAGGGGGAAGGAGAATAGGAAAGAGAGAAGGGATGGGGGAGGGGGAGGAGGAGAGGTATAAGAAGGATAAATATAAGGTGACAGAGAATGATTTGGGTGATGGGTATACAACATAATCGACTGCCCAAATGTGGAGATGTTTTCCCAAAATCTATGTACTCTAGTTGACCAATGTCAGCCTGTTAAGTTTAATTGTCTAAATAAATAAAGGAAAAATTGACAGTCTTAAATTTGAATTAAAAGCATCAGCATGAACTCATAATGTAATTCATCTTCAGCAGTATTTCTAGTACACAGACTGGCTTTCAAATTCCATTTTTCATTAAAAGGAACCATGGCTCTTTATAGAGAAATGGCTGATTATACTTCTGAGCCACTAAATGTCTACCTGGAACATGTTATTAACAGAGAGCAAGGCAGCCACCAAAGATTACTAGGCGTGTGCCAAAACTCAAGTCATCTTAAGGAAGTTAATGAATGGCCAAAAATGAAACAATAAACTCAAACACATAAAATACGCTTAAAGTCAGGAATTCCTTCACATGGCACTAGAAACAAAGACAAAGCGAATTTGTCACCTTTAAAAGATGCCACTTTGCCAGAGGGGTGGGGGTTGGGCGACTGGGTGAAAAAGGTGAAGGGGCCTGGCCTGTTGTTGTGAAGTGGATAGAGTTGACCTGGACACTGAGCTCGCTGATTTAAAACCCTGGGCTTCCTGGGTAAAGGCACATTTGACAAACAATGAACAACTAAACTGAAGCTACTATAAGTTGATACTTCTTGCTCCTTCCCCTCTCTCCTCTCTCTGTAAAATGAGTAAGTCTTAAAAAGAAAAGATTAAAAAAAAGAAAAGGAAAAGGTGAAGGGATTGAGAAGTAAGAAAACAGTCGTGGGGAATACAATCAATAACATTTCTTCTTCTTTTTTTTTTTTTTTACAGGGACAGAAAGAGAGTCAGACAAGAGGGATAGATAGGGACAGACAGGAACGGAGAGAGGTGAGAAGCATCAATCATTAGTTTTTCGTTGCAACACCATAGTTGTTCATTGATTGCTTTCTCACATGTGCCTTGACTGCAGGCCTTCAGCAGACCGAGCAACCCCTTGCTGGAGCCAGTGACCTTGGGTCCAAGCTGGTGAGCTTTTGCTCAAGCCAGATGGGCCCGCGCTCAAGCTGATGACCTCGGGGTCTCGAACCTGGGTCTTCCGCATCCCAGTCCAATGCTCTATCCACTGCGCCATCGCCTGGTCAGGCTCAATAACATTTCAATAACTATTTATGCTGCCAGTTTGGTACTGGACACATGGGGGAACGCTTTGTAAAGTATGATTGTCTAACCACTGTACACCTAATACTAATACAAAACATTAAATGTAAACTGCAATTAAAAATAAATTTAAATGTACATAAAAATTTTAAAAAGAAAAAAGATACTACTGATTATTTTGAAAACTGGTTTAAAATAAGGGCAAAAGATGAAGAATTTATTCTGCCTCTTTAATACAAATGGCATGTTTTGGTAATCAAATAAAATATGAGGTATCTCTTATAGAAATATCCCAGCTAATCAGTGGAGAATCAGAATCAGAAGATTACCATTTTTGTACCCCTTTCCCCATGAACAATGATTTATAGCTTCACAAAAAAAAAGAGCAGTAAGACATTCAAAAGACAACAAAATCTGCTCAAGTTTCTAGATCCAACTACCAATACCTAAGAAATAATGAAGGCTGACAGGAATATGTTAAGCTACACCACTGCAATCAAAATCTAGATTGTGAGAAACTCTACAGAGACAAAAGACTTGTTTGAACGAATAAACAAGAAAAAAAAAAGATGAAGGAGAAACTGGAAAATGAAAGTTGTATATTAAAGAAACTTAAAAGGTTTTATGAGCCAGTTACACTGTGTGCATCTTATTTGAAAAAATAAACATACCGGTATAGACAATACATTGGTGAGTTAATCTGAAATGTTTCTATTGACCATTTCATAAGTCAAGAAAGTACTGTTAATTTTTAATGTGATAACATGACTATATATTTGATAAAACAGCTTTATTAAGATATAATTCACAGCCTTGGCCCATTGGCTTAGTGGTAGAGAGTTGGCCTGGCATGTGGATGTCCTAGGTTCGACTCCTGGTCAGGTCACACAAGAGAAGCGCCCATCTGCTTCTCTACCCTTCCCCCTCTTGCTTTTCTCTCCCTCTCTTTCTCTCTCTTCTCCTCCCCTCCTGCAGCCATGGCTCCACTGGAGCAGGTTGGCTCTGGGTGCTGAGGATGGCTCCATGGCCTCTGCCTCATGTGCCAAAAAATAATGGTTCCGGACACAATAGAGCAAGATGGACACAGCATCGCCCTCTAAAGGGCTTTCCAGGTGGATCCCAATTGGGATGCATGAGGGAGTCTGTCTCTGCCTCCCCTCCTCTCACTAAAAAAATTTTAAAAAGGATATAATTCACACCCCATAAAATTCACCCCTTTAAAATGTTCAAAGCTTTTTTAGTATTTCACAAATTTGCAACAAAACCATTTTTAGGATATTTTCATCACCTTGAAAAGACACCCTGTATACATTAACTAATCAACCCCTACTCCCAACAACATACACACACTTCTACCCCTCTGCCAGCTCTAAGCAATCACTAGCCTACTTTTGTTGTTTATACATTTCCTTACGCAGGACTTTCATATGAACTTCATATAATTTGTGAACTTCTGTGGCTGGTTTCGTTCACTTAACATAATGGTTTCAAGATTCATCCAGGTTGTAGTATGTTATTGGTGCTTCGTTTATTTTTATGGCAGAATAGTATTCCACTGTAGAGATACAGCACATTTTCTTCACTCATCAGCTGAAGGACATAGGGTTGTTTCCACCTTTTGGCTATTACGATTAATAATGCTAACTGTATTCATATAACAAGCTTTTATGTGGACATATGTTTGGAGTTTTCTTGAGTATGTATCTGGGCGTGAAACTGGGTCCTATGGCTAACTTTATAATTGTTAGAGAAACTGTTACACTGATTTCCAATCCGAGCCAGCAATGTATGAGGATTCTGATTTCTCCACATCCTCAACACTTATCATTTGACTTTTTGATTCTAGGTGTCCTAGAGCAGGGGTCCCCAAACATTTTACACAGGGGACCAGTTCACTGTCCCTCAGACAGTTGGAGGGCCGGACTATAAAAACAACTATGAACAAATCCCTATGCACACTGCACGTATCTTAAAGTAAAAAACAAAACGGGAACAAATACAATATTTAAAATAAAGAACAAGTAAATTTAAATCAACAAACTGACCAGTATTTCAATGGGAACTATGGGTGCGGATGCATTATGTGCTCCTCTCACTGACCACCAATGAAAGAGGTGCCCCTTCTGGAAGTGTGGCGGGGGCTGGATAAATGGCCTCAGGGGGCCGCATGTGGCCCGTGGGCTGTAGTTTGGGGACCCGTCCTAGAGGGTGTGAAGTGGTATATCTCATTGTGGTTTTGATTTGTAATTTCCCTTATAACAAACATCTTTTCATGTTTTTATTGGTTATTTGTACCTTGCTTAGAAAAATATCTATTCTGCCCTGGCTGGATAGCTCGGTTGGTTAGAGCATCAACTGGAAGTGCAGAGGTTGCTAGTTCAATCCCTGGTCAGGACACATACAGAAACAGATCTATGTTCCTCCCTCTCTCTCTTTTCCTTTCTCACTAAATCAGTAAATAAAAAGGGGTTTGTTTTATTAATTTTAATGGGGTGACATTAATAAATCAGGGTACATATGTTCAAAGAAAACATCTCCAGGTTATCTTGTCATTCAATTATGTTGCATACCCGTCACCCAAAGTCAAATTGTCCTCTGTCACCTTCTATCTGGTTTTCCCTGCGCCCCTCCCCTCCCCCCTCTTCCATGTCTCATAGTCTCGCTTTTATGTCCTACCTATGTATGAAATCATGCTGTTCTCTGTTTTTTTCTGTTTTACTTATTTCACTCCATATAATGTTATTAAGGTCCATCCATTTTGTTGTAAGTGATCCAATGTCATCATTTCTTATGGCTGAGTAGTATTCCATAGTATATATGTACCAAAGCTTTTTAATCCACTTGTCCTCTGACGGACACGTGGGCTGTTTACAGATCTTCGCTATTGTGAACAATGCTGCCACGAACATGGGGGCACATTTCTTCTTTTCAAACAGTGCTATGGTGTTCTTAGGATATATTCCTAAAAGTGGGATAGCTGGGTCAAATGGCATTCGATTTTTAATTTTTTGAGGAATCTCCATACTGTTTTCCACAGTGGCTGCACCAGTCTGACCTCACACCAGCACTTATTCTGTGTTGTTTTGCTGATCAGTGCCATTCTGACTGGTGTGAGGTGATACTGCATTGTGGTTTTAATTTGCATTTCTCTAATGATTAGTGATGTTGAGCATTTTTTCATATGCCTATTGGCCATCTATATGTCCTCTTTGGAGAAATTTTTATTCATTTCTTGTGCCCATTTTTTGATTGGATTGTTTGTCTTCCTGGTGTTGAGTTTTATAGGTTCTTTATAAATTTTGGTTATTAATCCCTTATCAGACGTATTGTCGAATATGTCCTCCCATTGTGTAGTTTGTCTTTTTATTCTATTCTTATTTTCTTTAGCTGTGCAAAAACATTTTAGTTTGATATAGTCCCATTTGTTCATCCTGCTTTTTATTTCATTTGCCCGTAGAGATATATAGGCAAATATATTGCTGCTACAGATGTCGGAGAGCTTACTGCCTATGTTTTCTTCTAAGATGCTTATGGTTTCACGGCTTACATTTAAGTCTTTTATCCATTTTGAGTTTGTTTTTGTGAATGGTGTAAAGTTGATGGTCTAGTTTCATTTTTTTGCAGGTAGATGTCCAATTTTCCCAACACCATTTGTTAAAGAGGCTGTCTTTACTCCATTGTATGTTCTTTCTTCCTTTGTCAAATATCAGTTGTCCATAAAGGTGTGGGTTTATTTCTGGGTTCTCTGTTCTGTTCCATTGATCTATGTGCCTGTTCTTATGCCAGTACCAGGCTGTCTTGAGTACAATGGCCTTGTAGTATATACCTTGATATCCAGAAGAGTGATACCTCCTGCTTTATTTGTTCTTTTTAAGATTGCTGAGGCTATTCATGGTCTTTTTGGTTCCATATAAATTTTTGGAATATGTGTTCTTTATCTTTGAAGTATGCCATTGGTATTTTAATTGGTATTGCATTGAATTTATAAATTGCTTTGAGTAATATAGACATTTTAATGATGTTTATTCTTCCTAACCATGAACACGGTACATGCTTCCACTTGTTTGTATCTTCCTTGATTTCTTTAATCAATGTTTTATAATTTTCTGAGTACAAGTCCTTAACCTCCTTGGGTAAATTTACTCCTAGGTACTTTATTTTTTTGGCTGCAATAGTGAAGGGGATTGTTTCCTTAATTTCTTCTGCTGACAGTTCACTGTTTGTATATAGAAATGCCTCTGATTTCTGAGTATTAATTTTATATCCTGCCACCTTGCTGAATTAATTTATCAGGTCCAGTAGTTTTTTGACTGAGACTTTAGGGTTTTCTATATACAATACCATATCATCTGCAAATAATGACAGTTTTACTTCTTCTTTTCCAATTTGGATGCCTTTTATTTCTTCTTCTTGTCTGATTGCTGTGGCTAAGAGTTCCAGAACTATGTTGAATAAGAGTGGTGAAAGGGGGCACCCCTTCCTGGTTCCTGATTTTAAGGGGATTGCTTTTATTCTTTGCCTATTTAGTATGATGTTTGCTGTGCGTTTGTCATAGATGGCCTTTATCATGTTAAGGTATGTCCCCTATATTCCCACTTTACTGAGTGTTTTGATCATGAATGGGTGCTGGATTTAATAAATAAAAAGTTTTTAAAATAAAAAAGTCTATTCAGATGCCTCACCCATTTTTAATTGGGTAATTTGTCTTTTTATTATTGAATTATAAAAGTTCTTTATATAGTCTAAATAACAAACTGCTTATCAGAGACATGGCTTACAATTTTTTCCTACCATTCTGTAGGCTGTCAATTTCACTGTCTTTATGGTATGCTTTGAAGTCCCTAAGTATCACATTTCGATGAAGCCCAACTTATTTATTTTATTGCTACTTGTGAGCTTTTGGTGTCATATCTAAGAATTCTTTGCCAAATCCAATGTCCTGAGGATTTACCTTGTTTTCTACTAGGGGTTTTAGTTTTAGCTCTTACATTTTAGTCTTAAATTCATTTTATTTTATATATGTTGTGAGGTAAATGTCCAAACTCATTCTTTCACATGGGGCTGAGCAATTCTCTCAGTACTGGTTTTTAAAAAGACTCCTCTCTACCCCCTTTGTAAGGTCTTGGTACCTTACCCTGTTGGAAATTAGTTAAGTATAATGTATGGGTATATACCTGGACTTTCAGGTCTATTTCATTGTTCTGTATCTTTATCCTTATGCCAGTTCCCAAATGCCTTGATTACTGCTGTGGCATATTAAGTGTGAAGTCAGAAAGTGTGTGTCCTCTGAATCTTCCCCTTTTCATTCTTGTTTTGGATATTCTGGAATCTTCAAAAGTCAATATGAATATTAGAATCAGGTTATCAATCTCTACAAAAAGTCAGTGGGGATTTTGATAGGGATTGTGCTCAATTCGTAGATTAGATTGGGAAGAGCTGCTATTTTACAACGTTTAGTCTTCCAACTCATGAAAAAGGGATATTTTTCCATTACTTAAGACAGTTCTTAGTTTCTTTAAACCAGTGGTTCTTAACCATTTTTGAGTTACTGAACCCACCAGTTTCATATGTGCATTCACTGACCCCTTCTTTAGTGATAAATAAAATATGATTTTCCCCCCAAATTCAAGACATAGGCATATGTTTTTTTACTGGTGCACAAAATGAGCCGTGCATGAACATCACCTTGCTCAAAGAACAAAACCAACAAAGTGCATGACTTTGTTAAATTTCTTGCTTTATTTTCTTTTCGAGAGAGAGAAAGGCAGGAGAAAGATGAGAAGAATCAACTCATAGTTGGTTCTCATACATGCCTTGACCAGGATGGGGCTCAAGCCCAGCAAGCCAGTGAGCCTTGTTCAAGCCAGTGATCTTGGGATCATGTCGATGATCCTACACTCAAGCTGGATACCCCATGCTCAAGCCAATGAACCTGCACTCAAGCTGGTGACCTCAGGGTTTCCAAATAGGGACCTCAGCATTCCAAGTCAACATTCTATACACTGTGCCACCACTGGTCAGGTTTTGCTAAATTCTTTTTGATGCTATTATGAATGGAACTATAGTCTTAATTTCATTTTTGAAAGTTCATAGTATTTTTATAATATTTATTATTCCCTTCCTTCTGCCTGCTGTAGGTTTAGTTTGCTCTTCTGTTTATAGCATCCTAAGGTGGAAGGTTGATGATTCATCTGAGGTCTCCTTCCTTCTTAATAGAGGTATTTACAGCTATAAATTTCCACCTAAGTACTGCTAATGCTGGATACTATAAGTTTTAATGTAGTGTAATTTCATTTTCAACCACCTCAGAATGTTTTCTGATTTCCTCTTTGACCCATTGTTTATTTAGAAGTATGTTTGTTTTCAAGTTGAGTTCTTTTAAGTATTTTGATATTAAACTTTTACTGGATATATGATTTGGAAATATTTTTCATCATTCAGGTTGCCTTTTCATTTTTTTGATAGCTAACTTTGCTGTGTAGAAGATTTTTAGTTTGTTGTAGTCACATTTGTTAATTTTTCTCTGTTGCCTTTGCTTTTGGAGTCACATCCTAAAATTCAACACCTAGACCAATGTCAAAGAGCTTACTGTCTATGTTTTCTTTTAGGAGTTTTATGCTTTCAGGTCTTACATTCAAGTCTTTAATCAATTTTTGGTTAATTCTTGTGTATGGTGTAAGATAGTGATCTGCTATATAATTCTTTTGCATGTACCAATCCAGTTTTCCCAACAGCATTTATCAAAGAGGTTGTCCTTTCCCACTGTATATCCTTTGTTGTAAATTAATTGACCATAGACACATTAAGTATATTTCTGCTCTCTCTGTTCCACTGATCTATCTGTTCTGTGCAAGTTTCATATTGTTTTGGTATTACAGCTTTGCAGTATAGTGTAGAATCAGGTATCACGATACCTCCAATTTGTTCTTTTTCAAGACTGCTTTAGCTATTTGTGGTTTTTTGTGGTTCTAAACAAATTTTAGGATTATTTTTTCTAGTTGTGAAAAATGCCATTGGAATGTTCATAGAGATTTCTTTAAACCTGTAGATTGCTTTGAATAGTAAGGACATTTTAATGGTATTAATTCTTTCAATCCATGAGCCTGGCATATCTTTTCATTTATCTTCAACTTTTTTCATCAATGTGTTCTCATTTTCAGTGTACAGGTCTTTCACTTCCCTGGTTAATTTATTCCTAGGTATATTATTCTTTTTGATGCAAATGTAAATGGAATTATTCTTAATTTCTCTTCCTGACAGTTTATTATTAGTGTATCAATATACAAATGATTTCTGTAAACTAACACCTGTTTCCTGCAACATGACTAAATTTACTTATTAGTTCTAACAGTTTACTGGTGGGGACTTTAGGGTTTCCTATATACAGTATCATGTCATCTGCAAATAGTGAGTGTTACCACTTTCTTTCCAATTTGGATCCTTATTTCCTTTTTTTGCTTTACTGCTGTGAGTAGGACTTCCCAATATTGTGTTGTCTTGTTCTTGATCTTAAGAGGCAAATCTTTGAGCTTTTCACCATTGAGTATGTTACTTGTTGGTTTTTCATATGTAACTATTATTATGTTGAAATACCTCCTTCTATATCCCTCTTTTTGAGACTATCATAGATGAATGTTGAACTTTGTGTCAAATGCTTTTTCTGTGTCTACTGGATAATCATATAATTTTTATCTTTTATTGTTAATGTGGTTATTATCATGTTGATTGATTTGTGGATTTTGAAACATCCTTTCTTTCCAGGAATAAATTCCCTCTGATCATGATGTTTGATCCATCTAAGATTGTTGAATTCAGTTTGCTAATATTTTCTTTCTTTTTTTTTTTTTAAATTTTTTTATTTTATTCATTTTAGAGAGGAGACACAGAGTGAGAGAGAGAGAGAGAGAGAGAAAGGGGGAGGAGCTGGAAGCATCAACTCCCATATGTGCCTTGACCAGACCAGTGCAGGGTTTTGAACTGGCGACCTCAATGTTCCCAGGTCGACGCTTTATCCACTGCGCCACCACAGGTCAGGCAGTTTGCTAATATTTTCTTGGGGACTTTTGCATCAATGTTCATCAGGGATATTGGCCTGTAATTTTCTTTTTATGTGGTGTCCTTGTCTAATTTTGGTGTATGTAGCAGTTTAAGTTGGTAGCAATTTTAGTTTAAATGCATTCTAAAAACTACCATGTTTTACTCCCACCAATGCTTTAAATGTCATATTTTACATCTTTAATTTTGTGTATATCTTAACAAATTATTGTAGTTATAATTAATTTTATTACAGCCACCTGCCACATAATATTTCAATCAATAATGGTTACCATTTATGAGGGCAGTTTCATAACATCGTGGTGCAATGCATTACTCATACATTTGTGGTGATGCTGGTTTAAACAAACATGCTACACCTGTAGTCATATAAAAGCATACATACAGTACATGCAATCACAGTAGCAAGATATACTGCTAGGTTTGCAAAAGTATACACTGTGATGTTTGCACAATGATGAAATCACTAATGATGCATTTCTCAGAACTCACTCCTGCTATTAAGCAATGTGTGACTGTACTTTTATCATTTAACTTTCATAGCAGTTTTATAGGTTATCATTTAACTTTCACAGAAGTATTATAGGTGGCAAATCCCCTACCTTTACTATAGTATTTATTTGCCTTACAAGTGAATTTTTACTTTTATGTTTTGTTGTTACTAATTTGTGCCTTTTCTTTTCAGCTTAAAGAAGCACTTTTAACATTTCCTGTAAGGCTGGTTTAGTGGTGATGAACTCCCTTAGCTCTTATTTGGAAAACTCTTCTCTGTTTCAATTCTGAATGAGAACCTTGCTGGATAGAATATTCTTGGTTGTAAGCTTTTTCTTTTCAGCACTTTGATTAAATCATGCTCCTCTCTGGTGGCCTGCAAAGTTTCTGCTGAAAAATTAGCTTATTGTCTTATGGGGTTCCTTTGAATGCAATAAACTGTTTTTTCCCTTAGTATTTCATGAGATATCTCTCACTCTTTTTTTTCTTCTTTACCAAGTGAGAGGAGAAATAGAGACAGACGCCTGCATGCATCCCAACTAGCATCCACCTGGCAAATCCCGTCTAGGGCCGATACTCTGCCCATCTAGGGCCATGCTCACAACTGAGCTATTTTAGTGCCTGAGGCATAGGCTACTTGGAGCCATCCTCAGTGCCCAGGGCCAATGTGCCCAACCCAATCGACCTGTGGGTGTGGGGGAGGGGAAGATAGAGAGAGGAGGGGGGGGAGGGAGAGAGAGGGAGAAGGAGAGAGGGAGAAGGAGAGAGAGAGAGAGAGAGAGAGATAGAGAGAGAGAGAGAAGGGAGGGGAGGGGAGAAGTGGAGAAGCAGATGGTTGCTTCTCTTGTGTGTCCTGATCGGGAATCAAATCTGAGACATCCACATGCTGTACCACTGAGTCAACTGGCCAGGACCTGAGAAATCTCTTAAGACTGTTTAACTCTGGACATTTTTATCTATAATCTGTCTTGGTGTGAATCTCTTTAGGTTTGTTGTGTTTGGAAATTTCTGTGCTTCCTGGACCTATGCAACTTATGACCATTCGACTGTATGACCACAACTGCTAGCCACGACTGCTCCGCGTCTGGAGCAGTTTTTGTATGCACCTGTATTTTGTAATTTTGTATGTTTTGCAAATATTAAACCAGTTGTACTGGTAATGCAGTGTTTTACTTAAACCTGACGAATGTAAAAATAAGAAACAAAATGGTGTAGAGATGATACAAATGGCATAAAATGAACAAAGAAAATTATGATAAAATATGACTTAAAGATTTTTATAACATCATTTCACAGTACTGTACATATAGCCTACTCTCTGACGAGCAAATCGTGTTACGACTGGTCAGTCAGAACCAATCGTGGTCATAAGTCCAGCACTAGCTGTAGATCTTTTTATTTCCAATATTGTACTTTTCAACTCTAGTTTTTCCATTTTGTTCTTCTTCACAGTTTCTACTCACTACTGTTATTATTTCTTTTATGTAAAACCTTCATATATTTCCCTTTATTAATTGTGCTTTCCTTTAGTTCTGTGAACATATTTATGGCTACTTTGAAATCTTTTTTTTTGTTAAATCTGTCATCTGGTCTGTCTTAGATGGTTGATTTTTGTGTTGCCTGCTTTTTTTCTGGTATATGAGCCATGCTTTCTTGTTTCTAAGCATGCTTTATAATAGTACGTTGAAAACTGGACGTATCGATATTACATGGTAGCTACTCCAGTTACTGTCCAGCACACCTCACCCCACAGCCTGGTATTTGTTATTGATATCTGCTAGTTTACTTTTCAGTGACAAGCTGGATTATTTTAAATGAAATCTATTCTGTAATCCTCACAATATTAAGCCTTTGATGTTGTTCCCCAGGGCGGTGCATATTTGGGGATGTCCACAGTTACTTGAATTTACAGTGATAGGACAGGACTTTCTTTCTCTTTCCTTAACATCCCCAGGTATTAAATTCCACTAACTGCTCTATTGTTTTACAATGCCCTGGGGCACGAATTGCTCCAGAGATTAATTAAATATGACTCCTCTGAAGGGCTAGTTTCTGGGAAGCTGTTTGATTTTTGTTCTGACCACAGGAGCTCTCTCCCCAGCTATCTGATTCTCTGGTTCTCTGTGCATATCAACCAGCATATATTCTAGGCTACATAGTCATTAAATCCGCAATCTTCTCTCAAATGCCTTTCAACACAACTACTACTATTCTTGAGAGTACCTGTATCTTTTAAGTTCTAAACACAATGTTGTTTTGGAAAAAGATTAGAAACTATTTTTTTGTGATCTACTTTTCCTTCTAGTCAAAAATTAGAGATGGAGCTCAGGAACTGAAGATGGAGGTAATGGTAAACTACTCTCTCACAAATTCCACTGCTCTAGGAATTTAGTGCTTGGTGAAGAGGGGAAAGCAGCTAGAGAGCCTCAAGGCTTAACCTGTCTGACATGGAACCACCACTTGATGAGCTGGGACAAGGATGATTAAGGTCTCAGTATTCTCTCAGTTTGTTGTGCTCAAGGTTCTTTAAGTGGGAGATAAGTAAAAAAAAAAAAAAGGTAAGCTTCTCAACCATACCGATTATTGTATTTAATGTAAATGGGCTATTAAAAACACCAATTAAAAGACAGGGACTGTCAAGGTGGATCTAGAAGACCATGATCCAAATATACTATCACTAAAAGAAACTCATTTTAAATATATTTTAGGTGGTTTAAAAGAAAAAATCTGGATAAAACAAGTCATTCAAACACCAATCAAAAGAAAGTTGGAATTGCTCAATTCATGTAGAAGTAAAACAATTCTCAATGTGTGCACTATAAAAGAGAGCTTCAAAATGCACAAAGCAAAATGACAGAAATGAAAGGAGAAATATATAAGTCCCTATTTTTACTTGGAGACTTCAACATTCCTGTTTCATCTGTTGGACTGGGATGCGGAAGACCCAGGTTCGAGACCCCGAGATTGCCAGCTTGTGCGTGGGCCCATCTGGTTTGAGCAAAAGCTTGCCAGCTTGGACCCAAGGTCACTGGCTCCAGCAAGGGGTGGCTCAGTCTGCTAAAGGCCCGCAGTCAAGGCACATATTAGAAAGCAATCAATGAACAACTATGGTGTCGCAATGGCAACAAAAAATTAACGATTGATGCTTCTCATCTCTCTCCCTTTTTGTCTTTCTGACTCTGTCTCTTTCTAAAAAAAAAGACATTGTTTCCAAAGTATGTTCTCTGATCCTAAAGGAATAAAACAAACAAACAAACAAAAATCAGTAACAGATTTTAAAAATCCCTAAACATTTGGAAATTTTAAATAATACATGGACCACAGAGCAAGAGTCAAGGGAAGTTAAGTATGTTAAATTGAACAAAAACAACCAAAATTTATGGGATGCAGCTAAAATAAGTGTTTAGAGGGTGTAATACTGTGATTTATAATAACTATAATATTTGGTCTTCATCCCCATTTCTGGCATAGAGCTCCTAAGACATTTGGAATCCCTAAGTGATTACAGCAAAGATGTTTCTTGTTAATGTTAATTAACTGAGTTTTGGAACATCCATAAGGACAGAGCTGGTTGCCAAGAACATCAATCATATATGATTGGAGTGTTGAAAATTTCATTCCCACTTCCCTGACCTCCAGGGAGGGGAGAGGGTACAAAGGTTGAATCCATCATGCCTATGTAATCAGGCCTCCATAAAACCTTAAAAGGATGAAGTTTGGGGAGCTTTTGGGTAGTTCAATATGTGGAGATTTGGGGAGATCAGTGCATTCAAAGAAGGCATGGAAGCTTCATGCCCTTTCCCTATACCTTGTCCTATGTATCTCTTCAATCTGGCTGTTTCTGAGTTATAGCTTTTTATAATAAATCGGTAATCTAGTAAATAAATACAAAGCTTCCTTGAGTTCTATGAGCTGCTCTAGTGAATTAACTGAACCCATAGAGGGAGTTGATGGAACCTCTAATCTATAGCTGGTCCGTGAGAAGCAGAGGTGACAACCCGGACTTGTGACTGATATATATAAAAAGAGTGAGGAGGCAGCAGTCTTATACAGGACTAATCCCTTAACTGGAGAGTTTGACACTATATTCAGGTAGAGTTTGGAAAGAGTTAAATTGTAAAACACCCAGCTGGTGTCAAAGAATTGCTTGTTAGTGTGGGGATCCTCCCTCCGACATTAGAATTGAATGCATAACACCTTAATGGAAAATTTATGCCATTAAAAGCTTGTACCTTGCCCTGACGGGAAGGATAGCTTGGTTGGTTACAGCATTGTCCTGAAGTGCAGAGGTTGCAGGTTTAATCCCCAGTCAGAGAACATAGAGGAACAGACTGATGTTCCTGTCTCTCTCCCTCCCTTCCTCTCTTGATAAAATCAAGTTAAAAATTAAAAAGAAAAGCCTGACCAGGCGGTGATGCAGTGGATAGAGCATCGGACTGGGATGTAGAAGACCCAGGTTCAAGACCCCGAGGTCGCCAGCTTGAGTGTGGAGCCATCTGGCTTAAGCAAAAGCTCGCCAGTTTGGACCCAAGGTCGCTGGCTCCAGCAAGGGGTTGCTCGGTCTGCTGAAGGCCCGCGGTCAAGGCACAAGTGAGAAAGCAATCGATGAACAACTAAGGTGTCACAACAGCAACGAAAAACTAATAATTGATGCTTCTCCTCTCTCTCCGTTCCTGTCTGTCTCTATCTATCCCTCTCTGACTCTCTCTGTCTCTGTAAAAAAAAAAAAAAAAAATTTAAAAGAAAAGCCTCTATCAGAAAATGAGTAAGGTCTCAAATTAATAATCTAGAGCTTCCACTTTAAGGAGCTAGAAAAGAACAAAGTAAAACCAAACCAAGCAGAAGGAATTAATAAAGAGCAGAAATCTATAAAAGTGAAAAAACAGAAAAATCAATAAAACAAAAAATTTGGTCTTTAAAAGATCAATAAAATTGATAAAGCTCTAGTAAAATTGTCGAAGAAGAAAAGAAACAAATTACTGGTATCAGGAATAAAAGAGAGGATTAGCAATTGTTGAAGTGTCGCAACTAGGCTCAAGATAGAGTCACTTATGCTAAGTTCAGCAAACTGGAACTTAACTGTTTCTATGCTTGGCTCTTCCAGAAAAGAAAGGCCTAAGCCAACTGGGCTGCAAGACATCTCTTCTCTCCATAGAAGGAAAGTAACCCTGCTTTGCACACTCAGCAAATGCCCATTATAACTTCTTTGCTCCTACTCATTTTGGTCTATAAAACTCTATCATTTTATACACTTTGGGAGTCCCACTCTATCTCTAGGCTGGATGCTGCCAGATTCATGAATTGCTGAATAAAGCCAACCAGATATTTTCAAAATTTATGATTGGTGGATTTTTTTCTTTAACACACTACAGATATAAAAAGCATAAGAGACTACTACCAATAACTGTACACACAGAATTTGACAACAAAGATAATATGAACCAATTCTTAAGATAAACACACACAAAATTCAACTAAGATGAAATACATAAATACATAATCTGAATAATTCTATAACTATTACAAAATGGAATTCATAATTCAAATCATTCTAAAAGAAATCTGCAAGGCCCAGATGGTTTCACTACAGAATTCTACCAAACACTTAAACAAGTAATACCAATCATACAATTTCTTCCATAAAATAAATCTTCTCAGTTTATGAGGCTAACAAAACTCTGATATGAAAACCAGACAAACTCAGTACAAAAGAGAAAACCACATAACAATATCTTTTGTGAACATAGGTGTAAAAATCCTCAACAAAATATTTGCAACTGGCCCTGGCCAGTTGGCTCAGTGGTAGAGCATCGACCTGGCATATGAAAGTCCTGGGTTCGATTCCTGGTCAGGGCACACAGGAGAAGCAACCATCTGCTTCTCTTCCCCTGCCCTTCCCCATTCTTTCTTCCCCTCCAGCAGCCATGGCTCAACTGATTCAAGTGTGTTGACCCCAGGTGCTGAGGATGGCTCTGTGTAGAGCCTCTGCCTCAGGCGCTAAAAATAGCTCATTTGCAACATCAAGCACCAGCCCCAGATGGGCAAAGCATTGGCCCCAGACAGGGGTAGCCAGAGCAGAGCACAAGTGGAGTCTGTCTCTCAATCTCCTTTATCTCCCCTCTTCTCACTTAAATTAAAAAATATATATGTATATTAGCAACATATTTATTGCTTTCCCCCTAAGATCAGGAAAAAAAGAAAAAAAAACCCATGAGCTGTATACATACCGGAAAGGGAAAAAAATACATAACTCTTCCTACTTATAAATAATTATGTACATCCAAGGAATCTTAAAAAAAGAAGCCTCCTAGAGTTAGTAAGTGACAGGATACAGCATCAATATTAAGAAGTAAATTGTAGCCTAATCGGTGATGGCATAGTGGATAGAGTTCAAACCGGGATGCTGAGGTTCCAGGTTTGAAATCCTGAGGTTGCCAGCTTGAATGCAGGGTCACCAGCTTGAGTGCGAGATCATAGACATGATCCCATAGTCACTGGCCTAAGCCCAAGGTTGCTGGCTTGAGCAAGGGGGTCACTGGCTCAGCTTGAGTGCTCTCTGGTCAAGGCAAGTATGAGAAAGCACTCAATGAACAACTAAAGTGACACAACTATTAGTTGATGCTTCTCATCAATTGCATTTTTAATAATAGCAATAAATAGGAAATCAAAACTTAAAAATTTCAATATTACAACTCCAGAAAAAACCCCCAGAATATTTAAATATAAATCTAACAAAACATGTATAGATCATACATACTGAAAAGTAAAAGCACAGATAAAAGAAATCAAGGAAGTCTGACCAGGCAATGGTATAGTGGACAGAGCGTCAGACTGGAATGCAGAGGACCCGGGGTTGAAACCTCAAGGTCGCCGGCTTGTGTGCGGGGCTGCTGGCTTGAGCATGGGATCGTAGACACTACCCCATGGTCGCTGGCTTGAGCAAGGGGTCGGTGCTCTGCTGTAGCACCCCCCCACCATCAAGGCACATATGAGAAAGCAATCAATGAACAACTAAGGAGCTGCAACTAAGAACTGATGCTTCTCATCTCTCTCCTTCCTGTCTGTCTGTCCTTGTCTCTCTCTCTGTGACAAAAAAAAAAAAAAAAGCTCCAGGTAGAAATTCATCTAGTTCCACCTCCTTCTAATACTTAAATCATTTGATTGAAGTTATCACAATCATAAAATCCTTGTATTTTGCAGTATCATCTTGATCATGAGTGCCTGCCACTTCTAACTGTTCACATTTCTCTTTTCTAAGTTGGCAACTGTCATCAGTATTTTAATTAATTAATTTAGCCCTGACACATGACAGATGATGTTCATGTGTGATATACCTCTATGGACAAGGCCAGATTTTAAAACATAATAGTATAAAATATATACCATGTAAAATTTGCCATCCTAACCATTTTTAAGTGTACATTTCAGTGGTATTAAGTACATTCACACTGCTGTACAGCCAGCACCATGACCTACATATTTCCAAAACTTTTTCATTGGCATGGCCAGATTTTGACAACACTCTAAAGAACTGCAAGGAACAAATGCAAACATCGCAGACTTTATTTTGGCATGATATTCCCTAAAGGTGTTTACAAAGTGTGTAAGAAATAAAGTCAAGCCCTAGCCAAATGGAACAGAAGATAAAGCCTTAACCAGGCATGCCAAAGGTGGCAGGTTTGACCCCTGGTCAGAGCACATATGAAAAGCAATAAATGAGTACACAACAATGGAACAACTAAGTGAAACATCAAGTTGATGCTTCTTGCTCTTTCTCTCTCTCAAATCAATGGGATAAAAAGAAATAAATTCATCTATTTCAACATATCAAAAGATTTCATTTTAGTATAAAGAAAAAAATATATCCAATTACATTTTTAAAAATTAAGCTTTGATACTGAGAAGGAATCTTGATTTTTTTTTATTCTCTACCCCACAGATATTTAAAAGGCAGCAAATATGTAGGTAAAATTTATAGAATTACATTGTGTATTATGTTACTGCAAATTTCTTCATTGTATCATTCCTGCTTGTAGACAATATGGATGTACAACTCACACTTTGCTTAGTAGTCCTCATTACAAATGCATTCACGTATAAAATGAAACTGAAGTATCTATAACAATGACAAATACTTCAATAATTCATAATTGCCATAACTATGAATGGTACTGTACATTAATAATGGTTCTTTACAATAAGTTGTAGCACTTAACCTATGGAAGCCCCATTCTTTAAGCTCTAGCTTTAATTCACAACTGATAAAAAGACACCAATCACAAAGCCTCTGCTCTTACCTGCTCTTTTGAGGACACTGACTAAAGTTTCTAAAGAATAGGACTCCCTACAGCAACTTTCGAAATTACCAGTTTTTGAAGATCTATGCTAGACAACTGTGGGAAGACATTGTGTACTGATAGTCAACACAATACGAAGTGTCTCCAAAGGAACCCTATGTCAGACTGTGTGAGGTATGACTCTGGAACTGATAGTGTTCATTCTCTTATACTACGTGTATATACAATACTACATACTCACGGCTTGAACATTACTTTAGAGGTTAAAGACAGAAAGGATGGAAAAAAAGACAGTAAAGAGGAAATTTATCCCCCACCCCCACAACTAGGAAAAAATCCCTCAGAAACAGAATGAAGGAAGTAGAATGCTAAAGCTGAAAAGGGTATTAGGAGATTATTTTATAGTTTAAGAGAAGCTGAGCTCAACAAACATTTATCAGGTGCTACATACTATGCTAAAAAGCCTAAAAGGGTTAATTAACCAAGTCAGTAACTTGATGGAAAATGGAGTGAAGCTCAGATTGCTTGATTATTGGAGTCCACTGTTTTCTGCAAAAATCAGAGTTAAAATTAGGACCTGGAGTCAGTACTCTTAAATTACAAGCACTCTTTCCATTGATTTAATAATAGTATAAGAATACTTCTGTTTCTATATAGAAACAAAGTTCTTATTAAAATAAAATTTACCTTATCACTTCTAGAAATCATGTTGTCTAATCAAACTAGTAATCAACTATCCTGAAAATGACAAACTGCTTTTATACAAATAAACAGATTGGGGTGGGAAAAATCATGACTCATTATGGTAAATAACTCTCTAAACTGTCAAAATTATAGAAAGTCAGGCAAATTCTGTAACAAAATGATTTTTGAAAAAAAAAATTGCTATTGGGCCAGAATGTTTTAAAAGATGAGGTCTCAGTTGATGAGTATTTGCTGCAAACCAATCTAGCAAAACAACCCCAAATCACCAGAGTATCATACTGCATATCACTAGCCTGGGAAAAAGATCAAAGTAGAGTTTCTATTGAATGCACATCATGTCCAAACCATCATAAAGTTGAAATATTTTAAGTAAGTCATGTAAATCAGGGAACGTCTATATATGGAAAGTGCCCAGTGCCTAGTATACAGCATATATACAAGAATATAATATAGTACTGAGTAATAGATGACGTATGCTTATTGATAGATCTGTAACTGTATCATGATGATGAATTCTGGCTGAATTCATCTTGAATCTCTAATGCCATCATCCTTCCTGAACTTCAATTCTGGGCCTCTAATGACTAGTTAGATTGCTAGACAATTCCATCTTTTAAAACTTACCATCTAAAAATAAACTCAAGTTATTTCTCCTCAACTGATAATATACTGCAGAATTTCTAATTCTGTTAATGTGTTTCAATTGCCCAGTTATCCAGAGCTTAAAATCTGGCACTCACTTTTGATTCACTACCTTCCACCGCCTTTCAAAACCTAGAAATCTTCCCCCAGCTATCTTCCCTTCACAGGCAAATTTAGAAAAAATTAGATACTTCCCTACTTACTTATGAATGTTTACTGATAAATCAAAGTCATTCTCCAGAGCAAGAGGGTTAATTATGTCCACTAACTACCAGGAGAAGATAATGGTCTTCCAAGATCATTTAGTCTTTGTTCTCTAGTCTTCATTAGTTTGGTCTCTCTCTGCTTAGTTTTGAGGTGATGGTTATGGATATTATTAAATCCAGCATAATCAATAAGCAAAAAAATTTAAAAAATCTAAAAGTGTTAAACAGAGATATGTAATTATAGTGAAAATAAAATGCAGAGTTAAATATATTAATAAAGAGAAAGCATACTGCCCCTATCAATGGGATAAATCACTGAATAGTATAAATGATTTTAAAATACCCACAGCAAATCCTGGAACATATTAAGATGTTATACTTACATAATTGACAATAATCAACAAGTGACAAGGAAAAATAACTGGTGAAATGGACAAACTTTTGAGTATGTGGGTAGAGTAACGTCAACACTAGATGGCACGATTTCAAATTCTTTAATCTTAAGACCCCTTTATACTCTTAAAACTTACTGAAAATTCCAAAGACCTTTTATTGTCAACTATATTTACTAACAGTTACCATTTATGAATAAAACTTAGAAATCTAAAAACTGATTAAAATATAAGCTGATTACGTTAACGTATTTTTTAAAAACATTTTCTAATGTGATACACTACATAAACAAAAAGGATAAAAATCATAGGATCACACCAATAGATGCAGAAAAAGCATTTGACAAAATCTAGCATCCATTTATAATAAAAAGTCCTAAGAACACCATAGCACTGTTCGAAAAGAAGAAATGCGCCCCCATGTTCGTGGCAGCATTGTTCACAATAGCGAAGATCTGGAAACAACCCAAGTGTCCGTCAGAAGACGAGTGGATAAAAAAGCTATGGTACATATATACTATGGAATACTACTCAGCCATAAGAAATGATGACATCGGGTCATTTATAACAAAATGGATGGACCTTGATAACATTATACGGAGTGAAATAAGTAAATCAGAAAAAAAGAAAAACTGAGAACAGCATGATTTCATACATAGGTGGGACATAAAAGTGAGACTATGAGAAATGGACAAGAGAGTGGTGGTTACAGGGTGGGGGGAGGGAGGGAAGGGTAGGATAGGGAGGAGGGGAGGGACACAGGGAAAACCAGATAGAAGGTGACAGAGGACAATTTGACTTTGGGTGATGGGTATGCAACACTATTGAATGATAAGATAACCTGGAGATGTTTTCATTGTACATATGTACCCTGATTTATTGGTGTCACCCCATTAAAATTAATAAAAAAAAAAGTCTCAACAAAGTGATAACAGAGGGAAAAGATCTCAACGTAATAAAAACCATATATGACAAACTCATAGCTAACATCATATTCAATGGGGAAAAACTAAAAGCATTCCCCTTAAGAACAGGAAAAAGACAGAAATGTCCACTTTCACCACTCTTATTAAACACAGTATTGGGAATTCTAGCCACAGCAATCAAATGTTACATACAAAATAGTTTAATATTTGTTCTAAGAAATTTGTCACTGTTGTCAGTCTAAGTAAGAATATCTGTGTGTGTGTGTGTGTGTATATATATATATTATTATTAAAGGAACCACACTTTTTAGAATAGATTCACATGAGTACTCATTTTTGAGAACATGCTTTTACTTACTCTGAACACTAATAAACATGTATGCAATCTTTATTTGATGATGGTTTATTTCCCAAGGGTCTTCCTTAAGTTTTTATTAAATTTTCTGGAAGAATTCCAAGTGGGCTACTGTATCTGAGTTATAAAAAATTATTTACTTTTATAACTAGCCATTTTCTAAGCAAATAAAGAGTGCAAACATAAATGAAATAGAAAATAGACAATCCAGCCTGACCAGGCAGTGGCGCAGTGGATAGTGTTGGGACTGGGACACAGAAGACCCAGGTTAGAAACCCCAAGGTCGCCAACTTGAGCGTGGGCTCATTCGACTTGAGTGTAAGCTTGAGCATGGTTGCTGGCTTGAGCATGGGGTCGCTTGCTCTGATGTAGCCCCGAGTCAAGGGACATATGAAAAAGCAATCGATGAACAACCGAGGTGTGCCGTAACAAAGAACTGAATGTTTTTCACCTCTCCTTTTCTGTCTGTCCCTATCTGTCTCTCTCTGTCACAAAAGAAAAAATAGGAAAAAAAAAATGGACAATCCACAGAAAAAAATAAAAGCCAAAACTTCTCTCAAGAGATAAATAAAATTAATAAACCTTTAGCTAGACTGATCAAGAAAAAAGGAAGAAAATAAAAGGGGTGAGGCAGAAGGAAAACTTAGGGAAGAGATATACAGAATGACCAGGATGGTAGAATGTTCCAAAAATCAAGAGTGTAGAGTATTTTCAAAGGAGGAGTGGTTGGCAGAGTCAAATGCTACTGAAAGGTCAAATAAGATACAGATCAAAGTCTATTTATTTTAGCCACAGGAGTCACTGATGACCTTATAATAGCACATACAGAGGAGGTAACAGAGTTAGATGCTAGATTGCAATAGACAAAGATAACGAGTATACAGAAATGAGGAAGTGAAAATTGTGAGTACAGACAATTCAATCTTAAGAAGTTTAGTTCTAAAGATAAAGCAAGGGATTAGCTGGAGGGAAATAAGGTTCAAGGGAGGATAGTATTTTTTATAAAATGGAAGAAACTAGACAACTCCCTTCCACAGAGTTTTTTTTAATTGTGATGAAATATATCACAATTAAAATTGTGAGAATTTTTTTAGAGAGTGAGAGAGACAGACAGACAGACAGGAAGGGAGATGAGAAGCATCAACTCATAGTGTCAAGTCACTTTAGTTGTTCATTGATTGCTTCTCATATGTGCCGTGGGGGTTGAGCTCAAGCTAGTGACTATGGGGTCATTTCTATGATCGCACGCTCAAGCTGGGGACCCCACACTCAAGCCGGATGAGCCATGTTTAAGCCAGCGACCTAAGGGTTTCCAATCTGGGTCCTCAGCATACCAAGTCAACACTCTATCCACTGTGCCACTACTGGTCAAGTGAGAATATTTTAACTGTTGTTAAACAGTTAAACAGAGAAGAAGAAAAAGTTAAAGATACAGGAGCAGGTGTTAACAGGTAGCATAATGCCTAAGGAACTGGATTCGGTGCACAAGTCAAAGAACTGGCCTTAAACAGGAGACCCAGTGATGGGAGAAGGAGAAAAGGAAGGGAATAGTTACAGTTAAGTTTATAGATGGGTGGAAAGAAGCGGTACCAATTCTTGTCTGATAGCTTGGCTTTTATTTCTCTTTGAAGTTATAGGTAGAGGCAAATGGTTGAAAAGAGAGGAGATAAAGTAGAATTTTGAGAAAATGGAACATGAGAAATATGCATGGAGAAAAGAAAAAGAATGGCTAGGAAGCACTGAAAATGCAACTGAAATTGAACACCACAGATTTGTACTGGCAAAAATTTATGGCTTTTGAGGTCTATCTCAATAACCTGTCAGAAAAAAATCAGTAGCTTTGAAGCAGTTTCTAAAAATTTATAATAATCATTAGTTGATAGTACTTACATAGTATTTAATATGTACCAGGTATTTTTTTTAAAGATTTTAGATATTAAATAATTTAATTTTCATACAACCTTTTGGGATAGGTATTACTTGGTATCTTTATTTTACCACTAAGGAAATGAAGCACAGAGAAGTTAAGGAACTTACCCAAGGCCACACACACAATAAGTAATTATGAGTCAAGTTTAAATTCAGGTGGTGTATGCTCAGTTTGTGCTCTTAACCCTATGCTATTCTGTCTCTCAAGGTAAAGATAAGTAAACCTAATTCAAGAAAACAAAGAAATAAGAAAAAAATAATACCAGTTGGGCCAAAAAAACAGGACAGTGATTCCTGTAAACAAAAATAATTCTCATAGGAATATGGTTTGTCTAATTTTATATTGCACATAAAAGGCAGCAAAGATAAAAGAAACTGTGTCCCTAAGACAGGACTGAGAAGCCACAAAAAGGAAATGAGCAGTGTTGGAAAATCCAAGGAGAAAAGCAAAGAGCCAGGGTGGAAGTAAAACCTGAGAGTCAATGTATAAAAATGAGAAAAAAGTAAAAGTGGATGACCAGGAAACACCAGTAAGAGAAAAATGAAATGAAAGCAAGTATATCTGAGATTTTGAAAACCCTTTCATTTTCGTTGTACTAAAGAATTTCCTAATTTTTTTTTTTTTAGATAGAGGAAAAAGAAGGGGGAGAGAGAAAGGGAGAGGAAAAGAGGGGGAGAAAGAGAGAAAAAGGGAAAGGGAGAGGAGAGAGGGAGAGAGAGTGGAAGAGGGAGAGGTGAGAGAGGGACAGAGAAGGGAAGGGAGGGGGAGAAACATCGATTTGTTGTTCCACCTATGTATGCCCTCATTGGTTGATTCTTGTGTGTTCCCTGACAAGGGATCAAAGCTGCAAGGATGCTCCAACCAACTAAGCAGCCTGCCAGGGCCAAGAATTCATTAATTTTATCAAAGAGCACAAATAAAATATTTAATAGCAGCTAGAATTGACTATGCTTGCATACTAAGAGTAGACTAGAATTAAATACTTAGCAGCTTAAGAACTGAATTAAAGAGAAAATCATTTAAAAAAGGAATGATATAAAGTTGCTTCAAAAGCCAGAGGGTAACAGCTGGATAAAATTCTGATTCCAGAGATTCATGGTCTTGGCTATATGCTATCCCAAGATGTTTGTGGTTATGCTAAATGCATCAAATCAAACGAATGGCAAATCATGCCAACATAAAGAAATATACCATTTAATATAGCAATAAAGTTGAAAACTGATTATCAAACATTTGTAATTTTAAGGGTTTTTTTTTAACTATACAAGAAAATGATTAAAATGAAAGAACATTTGATGTGGAGATAAGGAAGATGTTCTCCAAAAACAGTGATATTACTAAGTTTCATTCACCAGTTTGTCTTATAAGACAAAATTGTCAATGTGAAATATGACAATGATACAAGTCAGTGATTTATTCCAGGATCAGTTATGTAAAAATGTGCTGGCTAAGGTCACCCTTGGCACTAATAATAATATAAGTGAATTAATTAATGTAATACTCAATGTGCCCTTCAAGCAAGAATGTAATATAAATCTAATGTACCTTTATGTTTTTAAAGGCACATATACAATCATTATTTTAGATCATGTGACTAAGAATCTAGAGATTTCTAGCTCAGTGCCTAAAATGGGGTGAAGTATTTCTAATATAAAGAACAAAGAAAACCAATGTCACTCCAATAAGTTTAATAATAATAAAAAAGGACAGAGAAACTAATGTAGCTTTCGGCTTAACAGGAGATAAATTTCAAGCAATTACTCTGTGGTACATAAGAAACTGTATCAGTCATGAATGTGGAGGCATTTAAGTAAAAATGGCCCATAAAACTTATATAAAAAGCACGCTCAATAGCAGTCTACAAAATACCAGAAAACAACAGGGAATTTATATACATATGATATATGTAATATTTATAAAAATTATAGTCAGAAGGAACTTTACTAATTAGAAACCCCTTTACAATAGTTTTTGATACTTACTTGACTATTTTCAGTGACAAAATAGGTTTATCCTTTACAAGGCCAGGAAGACTCACTAAAAAATTTTTAAAAACCACTGTAAACACAGAGGATATAGCATGTTGCTGGTTTTGTACAACTGTCAATATGTTATGATAAGAATATATTTTTAATCACTCCAACATTATAAAAAATTCCAGATATAGCAAATTTAAAGAATTTTATAGGTTAGCCTGACCAGGCAGTGGCGCAGTGGATTGAGCGTCAGACTGGGACACAGAGGACCCAGGTTTGAAACCCTGAGGTCACCGGCTCGAGCACAGGCTCACCACCAGCTTGAGTGTAGGGTTGTTGGCTTGAGCCCAAAAGTCACTGGCTTGAAGCCCAAAGTCGCTGGCTTAACCCCAAGGTCACTGGCTTGAGCAAGGGGTCACTCGCTCTGCTGTAGTCCCCCACACAAGGCATATATGAGAAAGCAATCAATGATGCTTCTCATCTTTTTCCCTTACTGTCTGTCCCTCTCTTCCACACACACACACACACACACACACACACACACACACACACACACACACACACACAATTATAGGTTAATGCCTGGATAGCCAGACCTAGGTTCTACCATTATCATTCTACTATACTTGTTTTATCACATATCTAAACGTCCATCAACCCATCTTGACTTTTAATGTTCTACTTTTTAAATGCCTATTATAATGCTATCTAAATGCAGTTTCTGAAGCAAGGTCTGATACGCTAAGGTCTGATATAATAGGCATGACAAGCATGTGGGGGCTCTTGGCAGGTGAACTTCAGTGTTGCTACAGGACAAAAATCAGTCATGTACTTTCTTTAATTCATGGTGAATGAAAATATATTCATTTTTATGATGTTATATATAAGTTGTCAGCTGTAACAAAGTGGTTAAGCACTAACTCTGATGATCAACAGACTCGTATTTGAAACCTAGATATTGAGCATGCTCTTTACTTCCTAAATAAGATACTAGCAGCATTATCAGGGGTTAATGTGAGATTTAAATGAGATGATGTATAAAAATTTCACAGTGCTGGGTGGGCTTTTTGAAAGGGTTCAACAAAAGTTAGTAATCATCATTGTTGTATTTGGTCCATTCAACTTACCAAAATGGGTCTAGCTGTTATGTGGTCACAGATACCTACGTTCCTGTTTTTGGCTGTTTTTTTCATCATCTATGTGTTCTAATAATCTTGGGCAACCTATTTTTACTAAGATGAAAGACAGAAAGAGTGTGAATGGGTCCAAAGCACATGTATTCTCCATTTTCCCACTGGACTTCCTAAAGGAAATATATGCCCTTTACCTCACCAAATGCAGTGGTAGTTAGTGTACACCGAAAATTGCATCTTTTGCTTTTCAGCGCCTGGTAATAGGCAGCTGATAAATTGCCCAATTATGCTGTCTACTTTAGACAACCATTCCTCTTTCTTAAAGTCTCATTTGAAGACCTAAACATAATTCCTATCAAATTTTGCCCAATACAAACAAAATGTACTAATCCTCACTGATCACATGCCCAAATGCCTTTTATATTTGCAGGTAGCATTGTATATGCCAGTTTTGTTGGGCTGCATACATAAAATGGATTCAAAAACTTCTACCAACTACATGCCTCTTTAAAGACATAACTTTCAAGAAAATCTTATAAAAACAAGCTTGAAGTCTACTTCTCTGTTTACCTCTAAAGATTAGTCTTAAGTGTTTTTTCTGTGCCAGAGGAATCAGAACCTAATTGCAAAATTTAAAAGTAGTACTCTTGTATTTCTTAAAGTAAGTAACATACTTTGTCTACTACTAATCTTTCTGCAGTTAAGATATGAGAATATATTAGTTTGTAAAAGGTATGGCAAAGGTAAAGAATAATTCATCTTAGAAACTAATTAGGGTGAGACCTCTTTAAGCATACTTGAATGTGCTGGCGTGCCAGCCCTGAAGTTTTCCTCTCCTTCTAAGGCTGATGACCCCGAGAACCCCGAGTCTACTCTCCCTGCCGCCCCAATCCTCCCCTTATGCCATGTGGCCCCGAAGTAAGCAGTCAACCATTCATGGTTTATGTCCCCTTTTCCACCAGTGATCTCTATAACTGGAAGAACCCAAACCCATCCTTCTCTGCTAACCCCCATGGTCTAATGCTTTATTAGAATCTATTTTCTATACTCACCAGCCCACTTGGGACAATTGCCAGCAGCTGCTTCAGACTCTCTTCACCTCTGAAGAGAGAGAGAGAGAGAGAAAGAATCCGGGCACAGGGCGAAAGCTTGTCTTGGGCCATGATGGCCAGCTGACCGCCGACCCCCTTCGCCTTGAGGCGGTGTTTCCCCTTGCACACCCCGATTGGGACCCCAACAAGACTTCAGGTAAGGAGGCTTTCGAATGGTATCGCCAGACTCTAATGGGCACTCTGCGCCAAGCCACTCGAAAGCCCACTAACATGTCTAAGGTATCTGAAATTATTCAAGGGAAAGACGAATCCCCAGCGGCTTTCTTAGAACGTCTCCAGGAGGTTACTGTGTTTATACTCCTATAGACCCGGAAGCCCGGGAGAACCAAAAGGTGATTAATATCGCTTTTGTTTCCCAGTCAGCCCCAGACATTAGACACAGATTACAAAAGTTAGAAGGCTTTGAAGGAAAGTTATTGACCGAGTTAACAGAAATAGCCCAGCGGGTCTATAACAACTGAGATGACCCAGCAGAGTTAAACAAAAAGGTAACTAAAATTCTAGCGGCCATGCATGAGGGGAAAATGAAGCCTGCCCCCAAAAGGCCAACAAACCGGGTGAGGCCGGAGGCTCCCCACTAGGAAGAAACCAATGTGCCATTTGCAAGGAGGAAGGGCACTGGAAGAACGAGTGCCCCAAGTGGCAGCAATCTAAAACCGTCCTTGAAGCAAAAGAAGATTGAAAAGGTCAGGGCTCAACAGAGATCCCCCAGGAGCCTATAGTAAAGCTACAAATTGGGGGCAAAAATATACTTTCTAGTTCAGGGGTGCTCAATATGTCAATAGTAATCTACTGGTTGATCGTGAAAGAAGTGTGGGTAGATCACATGACATTAAAAAGACATTTGTCTTTTGATTGGCATACAGGGTAGCCAATCTAACGTCTGAACTTTTGACACCCTACTCATGCGCGTTAAAGTGCGCTAACTTGTTCAGTTACATTGCTGCGTAGTCAGCCTTCAATTTATTTAAATTAAATACAACAAAGGGTATAAAAATGAGTGCCGTAGCTGGTCCAAGCAAGAAGCCGAAAACCTACCACTTTCATACAGAATGGGAGGGGATTTTTTTTCACTATGTCATATTCTAAGTGCGTTTGCCTCATCTGTCTGTGTGCCATTGCTATTCCAAAGAAGGGAAATGTGGAGCGGCTTTTTCGGACTGTTAATAAAAACTATGACATTGACTTTCCTCTGAAAAGAGAGCTGAGAAGGAGAAAAGTGAAAGAAGAATACATAATATTAAATAGTAATAATAGTAACTTAAATAATGATAATATAGACAAAATAAATTTGTTTTGCATTTTTATTGTAGGTAGATCATTTTGACTTGGTCATCTTATAAGTAGCTCGCAAGCTGAAAAAGTGTGGGCACCACTGTTCTAGTTGAAACAGGGGCCACGTTCTCAGTTCTGAACCAACCAGAGGGACCCCTCTCAACTAAAAGGACCTACATTCAGGGGCCACAGGAAAAACTAGAGCCTATGCCTGGACCCAAGCCCACATAAGCTATCTTGGAGCAAAAGCTGTGACTCACTCATTCCTTATAATGCCTGACTGTCCCTACCCTCTGATTGGGAGAGATTTACATCATAAGCTACGGGCTACTATCTCTTTTGAAGGGGAAGTGCCGAAGGTAGGATTTAAGGCCGCCACCCCCCCATCCCGTTACTAACATAGTAACTTGCCCCTTAAGTGAGGAATATCTCCTCACTCCAGGACCATCAGGCATCAAGGACCAGGACAATACCCTCTTGTGGAGGTGGCAACAGAGCATCCCAGGGGTCTGGGCTGAATCAAATCCTCCCGGGATAGCCACCCATCAACTGCCTGTCATAGTTCACCTCCTGAGCAATGCAACCCCAGTTTGCATAAGGCAGTAGTACCCAATGAACCAGTGGGCCAAGTGGGGTAATAACCGTCCATATTCGGCGGCGAAAAGAGGCAAGAATTCTTGTACCCTGCAAATCCCCCTGGAACACACTGCTACTGCCAGTTCAGAAGCCAGGACAGAAGACTTCAGACCAGTCCAGGACATAAGGGAAGTAAACAAGTGGGTAGACACCATCCATCCCACGGTCCCTAACCCTTACACCCTACTAAGTTTACTTCCTCCCAACCGGGACTTCTATATGGTCCTTGACCTGAAGGATGCCTTCCTCTCCATCCCGTTGGCACGGGTAAGTCAACCCCTTTTTGCCTTTGAATGGGTTAACCCAGCAACAGGGAAAAGCGGGCAATTAACGTGGACATAGTTGTCACAAGGGTTTAAGACAGGGGTCGAGAACCTTTTTGGCTGAGAGAGCCATGAACGCCACATATTTTAAAATGTAATACTGTGAGAGCCATACAATGACCTGTGTACGTTATGCATTATCTAATAAAAATTTGGTGTTGTCCCAGAGGACAGCTGTGATTGGTTCCAGCCACCCGCAATCACGAACATGAGTGGTAGGAAATGAATGGATTGTAATACATGAGAATGTTTTATATTTTTAATGTTATTATTTTTTATTAAATATTTGTCTGCAAGCCAGATGCAGCCATCAAAAGAGCCACATCTGGCTCGCAAGCCATAGGTTCCCGACCCCTGGTTTAAGAATTCCCTTACACTCTTTGATGAAGCATTAAGCCGGGACCTGTCAGACTTTCGCAGGGAGCATCCTGAAATTACTAAAATTACTATCCTCTAGTATGTTGATGACATTTTGTTAGCAGCTCAGACTTTAGAAGACTGTGAGACTGCTACTGGGGGTTTACTTTCTTATGCCAACTGGGCTACAAGGTATCAGCTAAAAAGGCTCAACTGTGTGTAAAGACTGCCACCTTCCTAGGATATAGGCTCCAGGAAGGAAAAAGAATCTTATCAGTACGAAGGGTTCAGGCTATCCTAAAGATCCCCACTCCCAAGTCCAAGCAGCAGTTACGGGTGTTCCTAGGTGCTGTAAGGTACTGCAGACTGTGGATATTAGGCTTTGCAGAAATAGCAAAGCTATTATACACTTGTACTGGGGGAATAGAAGTGCTACGGTGGGATCCCGAAGAAGAGAAAGCCTTCCAAGAGTTAAAAAATGCTCTAGCCCAGACACCAGCCCTAACGCTCCCAAATTTAGATAAATAAGCCTTTCCAGTTGCATATCAGTGAGACTCAAGGCACTGCAAAGGGGGTACTCACTCAGTACCTCGGACCCTGGAAGAGGCCAGTTGCATATCTACCCAAAAGACTAGACCCAGTGGTGGCTGGATGGCCAAACTGTCTTCGGGCAATCGCCACCAAAGCCCTCCTTGCCAAGGAAGCTGAAAAGCTCACCTTTGGACAAGAGGTCCAGATCATAATGCCGCATTTGGTAGAAGCTTTGCTCTGCAGCCCTCCCGACCAGTGGATGTTCAATACCCTAATCACTCAATACCAGGCAACTTTGCTTGACTCTGCCCGCATTAAGTTCTTGCAGACTTCTGTCCTCAATCCAGCCACCCTGCTCCCTGACAACGATCCAGAGGCCCCCCTACATGACTGCCTAGAACCTCCTAACTACAATAGCCAGTAGCCATGAAGATCTCACTGATCAACCCCAACTGGCAGCAGAAGCCACTCTCTACACGGATGGAAGCAGTTTTGTACAGAAGGGAACTCAGAAAGCAGGGGGAGCAGCAGTGAAACAGGATAAGGTAATCTGGTGTGCAGCACTCGACCAATGCATGTCTGCACAGAAGGCAGAGCTAACAGCCTTAATCCAGGCCCTGAAAATAAGACAGTGTCTTATATTAATTTTTGTTCCTAAAGACGTGCTAGGTCTTATTTTCAGGGAAGGCCTTGTATTTCAAAACTTGAAAAAAAATTGCACTAGGTCTTATTTTCAGGGGATGTCTTATTTTCGAGGAAACAGAGTATGTTAAATTTGAACTGGGGATCATCACTATAAATGATCACTGGGGAACAAAATTTTAGTTGCATCCACAAAAACACTTGTTCTTACCTAATTCGAGTGTGCTGATCTCAAATCTGAAATTAGTTTTTCTCTGTAAGCTACAGTTTTCCTGCTATTCAAGATTTTACGTTTTTATCTTACTGTAAAATTTTCAACATTTAGTTTGACATAATGAAGTAGAATGCCTTCTTGGGCATCATCTTTGTGAAAATATAATAATTTATATAATGCAGTAAATACACTAATACACTAAAAGATATGATTGCATCAGAATTTGTCTACAATTTCGAAATAGAACATATTAAAACACTTATTTTAATCATAAAATTTGCGCAAAACTTATTTAAATTCTATTAAGGCAAAGATTTGCGTTTGTAGCTCTTGCATTTGTGTACTTGTTGAGGAAAATCTCATTTGATGTTCCAGCAGTAGTCTCCTCATCACTAACAGCTCCACGATTTTCGGGAAACTTATCAAGGTGACTGTTCAAGAAGTGAATCTTAACGCTCATATTACATCCAATGTTGCAAAAAGCCAACAGCATCCTTTGAACCAGAAGTTCATAGTTTTCTGCTTTATTGTTGCCAAGGAAGTTCTTTGTAATTGCCACAAAAGACTGCCATGCTGCTTTCTCCTCCTTATTCATCTTCCTGGCAAATTCTTCGTCACGTAGGAGGGTTCCAATTTGAGGTCCATCGAATACACCTGCTTTTATCTTCTTGAAAGACAAGGCAGGAAAAGCAGAAATAATATGTTGAAAACATTCACTTTCTCTATTCAAAGCCTGAACTGCTTCATTAAAAGTTTGATGCGAAGTGGGGGAAAAATTGATCCTGTTTCGATTAACTACAGGTTCATTCACAATATTTTGTATCTCTACTTCCAGAGCTTCACATTTTGGCCACTCCTTTTGTGTCCAGTGTTTCTCCCGAGTTCGGCTGTCCCACAAATACAGAAAGCAAGGATACTTCCTGAAACCTCTCCGTTGTCCTAGCAGGAAATTGACCATTTTAAGATCCACACAAATGATCCAGTTATGATCCTCATACTTCAGTAAGTCGATGATGATTTTTATGTCATTATAATCTTCTTGCAGATGAGTTGAATAACCAATTGGAACCACTGCATAAACATTGCTGTTGTGCAGGAGAACATATTTCAGACTCTGTTTAGAGCTGTCAAGAAATAGCCGCCATTCTGTTAGACTGTAAGTGGTAACACCTAGCTGGCTGAGAAGACTACTGGTATCATGACAGCAAACAAAGTGTTTGTCTTCGGAAAAAAAGTCCACAAAAATTTGTTCACGCTTCCTGAAATAGGATACTTTAGCTGACCAGTGAAGTTCATTCTTTTCTTGAAGCCTGGAGGCTAATAACTCAGCTGCTTTCTTTGCTAGGCCCAAATCTCTTACTAAGTCATTTAATTCGGGTTGGCTAAACTGCTGAGAGCTTAATGAGTGCTTGGCATCAGAAAAAGACCCTTCAGATTCTACAACCATTTCCTCATGCATCTTATCAAAATACACTTGATCACCATGTTCACTTTCTTCATCCTTAGAAGAAATCAAACCATTGAAAACTGGAACCAGGAGTGTCTCAGAGTGTGGGATAGGTCGTATTGCTGAAGGAATATTAGGATAAGTGATCATATGCCGTTTTTTCTTGCCGATGACCTTTGTATGGATCAGACAGAAATAACAGTCACTGCTGTGGTTCTTAGGTTCATGCCAAACCGTGGAAATACCAAAAGGCATTCCTTTGCGTTTTCCTTTTGTCCAGTCATGAAGCATTTCTTCATAATTATGACACACAATATGAGGAGCCCAATTCTTGTCTTGATCGCCAAGGGGAACTTGAAAATAGGCAATATATGCACGTGTCACAAATGATGAAATATTGCGCCTTTGACACTGAAGTGTGTAACAGCCACATATATAACAGAAGGTGTCAGGACTATTCTTACATTTACGCCTACTTAAAGTAGCCATGATTCAATCTTAAAATAAATAAGAGGGTGTTTTAATCAGACAATAATTTTTTACATTTAAAAACAAGTACAATTATGTAAAAGTGATGTTTGTAAAACATTAATTGCCTTGTGGTTATGTTCAATCCAAGAGTTGTTGCCCTTTAACTCTAATTTAAAAACCAATGCATGCCATTAACTGTAACAAAAAGAAATTAAAATCGCATAAAAACTAGAGCATGCACCCATAAACGGATTTCAGATTTGGAATCAGCGATGCAGAAATATATAGAAACAGTTCTATAACCTCATGCAACAGAAACTGAAAAAAAAAAAATTTCCCCAGTGTGATTGTGCAAGCAAGTAAAAAACCAGTTTTAATTTTTTTCTTTGAAAGGGCCTAAAAGCACTTACACTCCAGCAACAATGAATATTCCAAACAGCCATATCTTGCTTTCTACATACCATTTCTCACTAAAAACAACCAAGACCACTTAGATCATCAGCCCATTCCAGACCTAGAACAAAGAAAGTAACAAGGCCAACCTGGGATAATTTGTGCCAAAACACACTCCAAGACTAATGGCAAGGAGTGTTAAAAAGATAGGAGTCAGTCTGAAAGGGGTCTTACCGTCCAAATTTGGGACAATTTGATCACTAAAAAAGAAAACATTAAACATAGTTACAATAACATAAACAAATTAAAACTCATGTGCCCTTAGTGCTTATTCCATAAAAAAAGAAAAAATAATCTCATTTGCCACCACTGGTGATGACTGTTTCTTCAGCTCTTTATTCTGAATATTGGTAATTAAAGAAGAAATTAAATATTTGCTTTGTATTTCTAGGAAGAACTTTAGTTCACCCTGAATTAATTAAGAAAATCTTCCTTACAGAAACTCACTAGTAAAATAACATACAGTCATCAATGGGTGCTAAATCACCAAGCAAAAGGTAGTCAGAGACAAGCCAGTTGCTTGGTGTTACACAGTACTACTACCTCAAGATTATACAAATCAATAACAGGCAAACTACAACTTTGCAGCATATCGGTAGGTCACCACTCTAATCAAGTAGTCACATTTAGCATCACTGATAGTGTGGCAAGCTGATATTGTTGCCAAAGAAAGTTAACTTTAAGCTAATCAAGCTTTTCTTCCTTTTTTTTTTTTTTTTTTTAAAGAGAGGGATCAAACCAGCAATCTCTGCACTTCTGGATGAGGCTCCAACCAACCGAACTATCTGGCCAGGGCTTAATTTTTTATTGACTGATTTTTAGAGAGACAGGGAGAGAAAGGGAGAGGAAGGGAGAGAAAGGGGAGGGGGAAGGGAAAGCATTCATTTGTTGTTCATTGGTTGCTTTCCGTGTGTTCCCTGACCCAGGATCAAACCAGCAACCTTGTCTTTTGGGACACTCTAACCGACTGAGCTAACCTGGCAGGGCTAATCAAGCTTTTCTTTGGGGCTAACTTTCACTAACAGAAAATTCAGGGGGATAGAGGAATAAGTTAAATGATACTATGAGAAAACAGAGAAGTCCATAATATGAGAGTATTCTATGTGTAAGACAGTTTGGTTAACTATCAGAAAAAAGGAGATGGATATTATTCCTTTAAAAATATTTATGCATAATTGCCTAATGCAATGTATGAATCTTGACTAAATACAGCTACGGGGTAGTGTAGTTCCCAAAGAGACTTTGGAATATGAAGGAAATTTACACAGGTTGATAACCAGGGTTAGTAGGAGAATGCACTTATTTTTAGCAAATGCATGCAGAAATACTTGAATATCTTGATGTTTACAATTTGCTCTCAATTGATACAGGAAGGGAAAAGAGAGGGGGAACAATATGGCAAAATATTAATCACTAAATTTAGGTAGTGAAGTATTGATTTTATTTTTTTCCCTCAACATCCATAAGACTGAAATTCTTCATAATAAAGTTAAAATAAAAGTGTACCTGTTCTGAGAAGTCTAGCAGAAAATACACCTACACTGGAATAATATCTGGGCACAAATCTCACCTCTATTACTTAACTAGTTGTATGGCCTAAGGCAAATTACTTAATATCAGTTAAGTTTTCGTCTCATCTATAAAACTCAAGCAATAATATCTAAATCGTTAGGTCGTTCTGAGTTAAGTAAGATCACATATGTAAAATGCCTAGCAACGTCGCATAAAATAAGTAAATCGGTTTTTCACAATTAATGGATGCAATCATCCTAAAATACAAGACTATAGGAAAACATTATTTTCCCATTCCATGGTAAGAGACTACATTAGGTAAAATTACATATCCATTGGCAGTCGATGTGAAGTAATGGGGAAATGAAGATATATATAGTACTTTTTAAAATCCAGTAATTCCAGCTGAAACCCTAAACAGCTAAAATCTCTACCTATCTAAACCATATGCCACTAAATTGTTAAGTCTGCTTTTGGTAATAGCCTACAGTCGAGTAAAACAGTAAGAAAATAAGTGGAAGTTAGGGAATTTTTCCCTGACCGTAACAGATCGACATACTTATCCACCTGTATGCTGAATTTTTTTTTTTAATTTTTGCCACCATTTCTAAAAGTAAGTTCTAATAAAGTATGCAATTATTGGGCTTTATTCTAAGTTCTGGTTGCGATTCACGTAACTTACAAGGATGTAACGTACTTATCATTTCACTTCAGTAACCCCTTTTTCTGGTTAGGCCAGCAGAAAATGACTAGATCCTCAGGTAGAGAAGAAAAAGAGGCGACTGCATTTTTTTCTTTTTTAAGAAGTGCCATTCCTTTTCTTTCTAGTACCAGGGAAAGGGCAGTCAGGTCTCGGGTTCCCCGGCTCGCCTAGGTGAGAGGAGCTAGCACCTCAGCCTTCTCTGGGTTAGGGTGCTGTGGGCAAATGGGCGTGCAAACGACGTGTAGCACCGTGCAAAATCGGGGTAATTCCTCCTCATCTGCGGGGCCAAGGCCAGTCTCCTTCTCGAAGGATTAAATGCCATTATGGGGACCCCATGGAGTGTCGCCCGGAGAAGACGGGGGACCGCCCCAGTCTTTCCATTCCGTCCGGCGCCCCACTGGGGGACGCGCGGTGTCAGCCACTAGGCAGGAGCTCCCCGAGGGCACAGGCGGCAGGCAGCGCTGGCCGCTGCCCAGCTCGGGCCGTCCGGCCCGTTCGCCCTCCCCTCCCCTCCCTTCCCCATTACCTGCGGGCGGCGGCGAGGGGGACCGGAGGCCTGGTGTTCCTCCTCCTCCCCGCCAGGCTGTGGCGGCGAGGTGGCGGTGGCGGCGGCGGCGGCGACAGCCCGGGGGGAGGGGGCGGAGCGCGCGGCTCGCTGCCTCTCTCCTCCCCCGGGAGACTGAGGGGACCCTATCTCGGGCCGCCGCGCCTAGGCCCGTGAACGGCCCGTGGTTGGGGCATGGCGGCACACCGCAGCAACGTGCCCGCGAGGTGGGAGTGTGCGAAGCCGCGCGAGGAAAGCACCCGTGGCGCTGGGAGGAGCGAGGGGACGGCCGTTGGGGGTGGTTAGCCAAAGGCAGGCAGCGGTTTAGGGAGCGCGGCGACGGCTCGCGTTTTCCTGCCTTGGGGGGGTAAGGGGAAAGGGAGTGAGGGGAGGGGAAGGGGAGGTTGGGAGGGAGCCGCCGCCGCGCGCGTGCGGGACGGCGCCGCCGCCGTTGCCGCTCCGCTCACTCCAGCCTGTTCGGGGGGCACTTTGTTTGTGTCCCACAATGCTCTGCGCGGGCGGCTGGGCTGGAAAAGGGGAGGGGAAGTGGGCGGGGCGAAAGCGAGTTCGGGGGCGGGGTGGGGGCGTGGTGCTGGTGGTAGTGGGGAACAGTTCGGCGCAAGCGCAGATTGAGCTGCTCGCGGTCGCCCCTACTGTGAGCGACTCGGTCTGCTTACACGCTTTTCGGTTCCGACACTGCACCTTTGCGTGTGTGCACACGTGCAGATTTACATTATATATTTCATAAGCTCGGCCCACTTTGTCTTTCCTCTGGCTGTTCCCTCAGCCTGCTCCCCGCTTGCATTCACAGAAGCATCTGGGCATGGTTCACACTTCTTGCATTTTTTCCCTCTTTGAACTAAAACCGAAAGAAACTCCGTTTACTCGAGTGGTTTCGGTAGGGGGGCTGAAACTGGAACACCCCAGACCTTTTTGGTGAGGACGGTTAGCTGGTAATCCGCCCATACTTCACATTTGGAAACTGTGGCCTGCCAAGAGGTGGCCTCAGCCAGGTGACGGTTCCGCTTCCTTTGTAGACAGCCGGCCCTGGCCCGGTATCCCCAATTCCGTACCGCCTTTGCCACTCCACGACATCCTCTCAGTGCCCCGAGGTTGCTCTAGCATTTCCCTGGGCGTCCTGGCGAGAGATGCGGCTCTGAAATGTCTGGAGGAAGTGAGTTTGTTTGTCTCTACCGCCAACACAGTGCACTTACAGCTGCAGCAAAAAGTACGCCTATTCTTTCCGCGATCCTAAATTTCACTTTATTACACCGACACTTCCCTGGGATTTCCACGGAGGAAGTGTGCGGGCCATCCTGAAGTGGCGAATACTGCCTGGGGAGGTTTTAGAGTTCTATGTCAACTGCAAAATCGTGTAAAGTGTTTAAACTCCCGGGACCCTAAGAGTTAGCTTCCCCGGGCCTGGTAGGCGTGCGTTTGGGACTAAGACTTGGTGGGAAAGAGGGGCCCTCAAGGCAGCAAGCAGCAACTCTCCCAGGTGACGCCAGCCCACCTGCAGAGTGCTAGGAGGTGAATTGGGGTTGTGGCTTGGAGGCCCAGAGGCCTCAGAAGCTCTGCATTTGCGTACTTTATTTTCCCACGCCTCCAGCTTTTAAACAGAAAGACTTCGAAGTGCTTTGTGCAAGGTGAGCTGACTTCTTGGAGTGGATTTTTCTTGGTGACACTTTACATTAATCCCCTCCCTGAGACACAAGCAGCCAAACACCCTAGCACCCTAATTCTAACAATTTAAATCACTTTAAAAATAAAGATAATAAAAAAGTCTAATTTTATAGTCCTTTGCCGTTTCCAACAAGTAAATGTAATATTTTCCAAGTGTATATAATATTTCATTCTCACAGCGGCTGTAATACATAAGTTTGACTAATTTTCCCAACATCATTTTATCCCCGTTTTAGAGATGAGGAAAACCATAAAGATGTGAATTAGGCCCAGAAAGCTTTGTGCTGAGATTTGTAGAAGGGGAAGAAAACAAACAGGAAAGCAAGACTAAGAAGGGGCAGGAGCTTGAAGCCTTGGTAGGGTGTGTGTGTTCAAGGGCAAGTACAAGAAGAATCAGTGTGGGAGCAAAGTGTTAATGAATGAAAAGTCAATCCAGTAAACGTGAAGATCTAATTTGCTTTTTAGAGCATCCCATCTAGTAAGCTTTTCATACAGTGTGGAAGGCTTTGATAGGCAGAAACTGGGCAGAGTGAGAAAGTTATTAACAAAAGAAAAGAAAGGATTGTCTCAGGCAAGGTTACCACCTTTCCTTAGGTGAAGGCAGGAGGTTTTATCAGGCAGATTGCCTCAGCGTCCTTTGGGGGATGGAATGAGTCCAGGTGACAGATTACCTCATTGGTACTAACAGAGAATTCCAGACTGACACAAGATTGCATTCCTGGAAAAGGTTGAAACTGCAATTAGGTCAGATATGAAATCTGGGTTTGGGGTCATGGGCTTTATAGCCTAAGTGACTTCATTTTGGGTCTGTCGTTTTCTCTTTAACAGTAGTCAGGCAAATTCTATCTACCTCTCCTAGGGCATTTAATAGGACAGTCAATAAAGACAATTAAGCAAGTCTTTACTTAGTTTTTCTCAAGGGACTGAGGTGGCCTCTCCTTTCACAGCAAAACTAACAGTGCTGACCCAAAAAATAGCCTTCTTTAGATTGTTCTCTTGTTGTCTCTCCCTTCCCCACCTTTTCTGCTTTTCTATTTGTCATGTTACATTTTCAAATTTTATCATCCTCTTTTCTGCCCCCAGACCCCACTCCAGTTTGGAGAATCAATTAACCAAGAAATGGCTGCTGGGTCCTTAGGACACAGTGCTAGATTCTTAGAGCTGATGTGAGGATTAATTATGTAGGAGCCCTCTTTTCTGTTTTGACTTTGGGCAGTTTCAGACTCCATGGCTTCTGCAGCCTACCACCTTTCTTTTTCCTGGGCTAGTAGAGACTTGCCTTTCTCTGACACTAGATTAGATAATACTGCTGGGAGGATGTTATGAAACCGAATCCCGCACACAGGTGAAACAAACAAACATATACAGTATTAGGAACCTTTAATTACTAACCTGGTGTGGATGATTCTAAGGAATTTAGAGTCCAGGAAAATAAGTTTTTATTTCAGTCACGAGCTGTTTGGAAGACCAAATGCTGGCAAAAAATAAAATAATTCAAAAAGGCACTTTCTTGTGGTAGACCAGTGATGGGCAATCTTTTGAGCTTGGTGTGTCAAAATTTGCCAAAAAACCAAGCATAACTCGGGTGGCGTGTCACTTTGAGAAAAACGGCCGAACCGGAAGTCCCAGAACTAGACGCTCTGTGCTGGAGTTCTGTTGTTTTGGTCTATAGTAAGGTGACCAGATGACCCGCTTTTGGCGGGACAGTCCCGATTTTTAACAATTTGTCCTGTGTCCGCGACATTTTTAAAAAGTCCCAATTTTTGGAAAGAATGCATGAAAAGCTAGGAAACGGCGGGAGAACGGGAAGGGAATATACAGTTTTCGGTGGGGAGACCCCACCTTGACCTGGAAGCTCCCGCACTGCCCCAAGAGCTGGCTGCCCCGTGCGGCCCCAAAACAAGTAACTTTGGGTGGGGACGTACCTGCTGGGTGGCGGCTGTCAAGTCCCCTAACTACCCATATGCCCACATCCTGGATGCCAGTGTGAGGCTCCAGGCTCCAGGCTCCGCGAGGCGCAAGCCGCTTGGTCTCCAGCAGGTGGCAGGGCTGGACGCAGGGAGCGTGGCTGCTGTAAGGACGAGTACAGGTGGGGAGTATTGGTTTCAGGACCGTGTAACCCGATCCCTCTGACTCACTCAAAATTTCCCATATAGTAAGATTTCTGAAAATGATCTTTTTAATGAGGTAACATTATTAAAAATATATATTGATAAGGAAAAGGTTAAATCTTGGGCATCAGCAAAAATCACAATAGAGAACAAATGGTTAGAAATATTTCATCATTTTGAAACAAACCATGTTCCATACAATAATGCACTAAAAATTGTGGAATACATGCTGTCTTTACCAGGAAGTAATGCTGTGACTGAACGCGTTTTTTCTATGCTAAATAAAGTGTAGACATCAGAAAAATCACAATTAAGTGTTGAGACTTTGAAAGCCATTTTATGTGTGAAATATAATTTAACAAATTCTTGTGAAAAATTTCATGTCCTTTTAAACAACGACAGCAATCTACTAAAAAATATTCACTCAAATGAGAAATATGCCAAAGAATAAAATAATACTATACATAATTTTTTAAATGTATTATATTTGTAAATTGTACTTATGTTGAAATTTAAAAAAATATATTACAATACTATCTTTGCATTCTACGAAAAATTTTTTTGCTCCATATAGACCAAAGTTTTAATCAAGATCTCCCCCGCCCCCCACCCTCCGTCAGTGGTGTCCCGCTTTACCAATTTTAAAATCTGATCACCTTACTAGACCTCCGGCACAGAGTGTCTACACTACAACAAATGTTTTATGCTTGGCTACTGCACCTGGCAATGCAGGAGCCGAGGATGAAACATCCTTCTCAGCATGCGGCCCCATACTTCTCTGATATGCAGCCACATGTGGCCCTGTGTCATTGAAAATGACTATGCGTGTCAGTGCTGACACGCATGTCATAGGTTCGCCATCACGGGCCTAGCACAATGTCTAGCACACAATAGGTATTTGATGAATGTTTAATGGATGAATGAGTCAGTTTAATGGATGGAATAAGTGAAGGTGAAGGCCAATTTTATCAGCTAGTAGAATGGCAGCTTCCCAAGACCTGTGACTTTAGGGAAGAAGCTTGTGCTTCAGTGAACTTACCCATTTCTGTGCAAGATTCTAGAATATCCAAGCTTAGAATTCCTACTTGAGATTTTTGAAAACTCTAGATTTTAAAGATGCAACTATTGAAATACAACTCATCGTCAGAAAGGGAATTGTTGGGCTTTTTTTTTAATTAAAGGAAAGGGCAGCGGTTTGATATCAGTGACTAAATCTTGTTTGACAATGTTTTGCTCTCAGACCCACCTCCCCACCAGCCACACTATTTTTCTTCCCTTTCACAGGAGTCACAGCCAAACTTCTCAAAAACTATTACGGTTCTTTACTTTCGCACCTTCTTTACTTCCTACCTTCTCTAAATTGATTTTCCCTTCACTCTACCAAAATGTATTTCCTTAAAGTCACAAATTATTTCTGTGTTGCCAAACCAAAGGATGTTTTTCACCCTCAAAATACTGGACTTCTGAGCAGCATTTGTTCTTACTGAGTAAGTCCTCCCTGCAACGTGAAGTTCTCCCTTCCTCATCTTCGCTGACATTCTTCTCAGTGTGCTACCAAGACTGAGAACTAGTGTTTATACTACCTTCCTAGACCAATGGTTCTCAAAATGTGGTTTCTAGACCTACAGCTTCAGTATCTATCACTTGTCAAATTGTTAGAAATCCAAATTCTTAAATCATACCCAGACCTACTGAATCAGAAATTCTGGGGTTGGGGGGTCTATCAATTTGGATTTGAATGAACTCCCAGATGATTTGGATCCATGCTCAAGTTTGAGAACCAATATCCAGGCAATCCCATTCACTTATACAAACTTTGCCAACTATGATTCTTACAGGGATACCAGTAGCCCAGATGTCTCTACCCAGCTCCAGATCTACCTATCTTACTGCCTGTTTAGGTGTCTCAAAGATACCTCAGACTGGGCAAGACCAAAATAAAAATTGATGGCCTTCTTCTGTAAACATGGTTCTTTCTCATTGTATTCTAAATCATAGAATGGTACCACTTTATATTCAGACACAAAAATCAAAAACCTGTGTCATCCCTGATACCTCCCTCACACTCATCCTTGCCAGGATCCTTGCCAGGTACCTAATTTATTAACTTATGTCAATTTTACTTTTCAAATTTGTTTTAAAAAGCTTTCTTTTTATACTATGGAGAATTTCACACCTAAAAAATAGACGAGTTTTAAAAAAATGGAAGCAGGTACCCATCATATAAGTGCTCAAATCCAACAAATGGCCAATGCTGCCTCATTCATATCCCCATCCATTGTCTCCTTCCCATATTATTCTGAAGCAAATTCCAAATGTATATTATTTATATGTAAACATTTTAGTCTATCTCTCTAAAAAATGATAAATGTATAAAAACACACCACAATACTATTATCATAATGTTGCGGTGCAACTCATGAGAAAACGGAACCAGAGCCCAAGTTGACAAATTGATTAAGAATTTGAAGAGACTTTATTACCGGCTGGCGACTGTCCGCTGTGGGAAGATAGGAACAGTCCTGAGCTCAGGAGGAGAGAGGTATTTAAGGGGAAAATCCACAAGGTTACAGTTGTTTCAGCACATTTGTACAATATCTTGCAAAAGTACACATTGTTCTAAAGATAATAAACCATTTACCTGCAATATCTGCAAGGTTGAAGCACAAAAAACGGATCCTGCCTCTGTTAGCAAGATTAGATCTGAGCCTAACTGCTGAGGCTTGTAAAAACTTTCTACTTGCAGCTGTAGCTATAAACTAGTTCCTCTTAAGTGTTGAGCTAAATTGGGTCAGGGGTACTTTGAATGGGCTGGCACGCCAGCACACATAATTTAAAAACAGCAATGATTTCTTAATATAAATACAAAATTTCTAGTTAGTATTCACCCTTCCAACAGACCTATTAATGTTACGATATTTCTTTCTTTCTTTCTTTCTTTCTTTCTTTCTTTCTTTCTTTCTTTCTTTCTTTCTCTCTCTCTCTTTCTTTCTTTCCCTTTCTTTTCTTCTCTCTCTCTCTCTCTTTCTTTCTTTCTTTCTTTCTTTCTTTCTTTCTTTCTTTCTTTCTTTCTTTCTTTCTTTCTTTCTTACAATTTGTTTCAGTGAGGAGTTATACTGTGTTTGGTTGGTATATCTTTTGTTCTCTGTCTTCTTTTCTTCTTTGTTGTTTTCCCTGTACTTTTAAACTTCTGTTTAAGAAACTAAGTTTATTTTTGCCTGACCAGGCAGTGGTGCAGTGGATAGAGCATCAGACTGAGATGCAGCGGTCCCAGGTTCGAAACTTGAGGTCGCCGACTTGAGCACTGACTTGAGCGTGGGGTAGCTGGCTTGAGTGTGGGATCATAGATATGACCCTGTGGTTGCTGGCTTGAAGCCCAAGGTCACTGGCTTCCGCAAGGGGTCACTAGCTCTGCTGTAGCCCCCTGGTCAAGGCACATATGAGAAAGCAGTCAGTGAACAACTAAGGTGCCCCAACAAGGAATTGATGCTTCTCATCTTTCTCCCTTCCTTTCTGTCCCTGTCTGCCTCTCTTTGTCTTTGTCACACACACACACACACACACACACAAAAAAAAAAAAAAAAAAAAAAAAAAGAAAGAGAAAAAGAAAGGAAAGGAAAAGAAAAAGAAGAGAAGAAACTAGGTTTTTTGTCTGGCATTTTTTTTAAGCAAGGGAGACACAGACAGAGAGAGAGACAGAGAGAGGGACAGATAGAGACAGACAAGAAGGGAGAGAGATGAGAAACAACAATTCTTTGTTGCGGCATCTTAGTTGTTCACTGTCTGCTTTCTAATACATGCCTTGACAGAGGGCTACAGCTGAGCCAGTGACCCCTTGCTCAAGCCAGCGACCTTGAGTTTCAAGCCAGTGACCTTTGGGCTCAAGCCAGTATCCATGGCATCATGTCTATAATCCCATGCTCAAGCCAACGACCCTGTACTCAAGGTGGTAATTCTGATCTCAAGCCAGATGAGCCTGCACTCAAGCCAACGACCTTGGAGTTTTGAACCTGAGTCCTCAGCATTCCAGGTTGACGCTCTATCCACTGTGACACCACCTGGTCAAGCTCAGGTTTGCTGGTTTTTTAAATTCAAACCAGTCATCTTTTTCCATATATGATGTGATCCAGTTCCTTAGAAATTCTGCAGATAGAATGCACCTGCTAGAAGATAAATTTCTGTCAGTAGTGGAAGGAAAAAACAAAAAAGAAAAGATATGGGAAAAATTGATGAATACCTATTATAAAAATAGAATAGTATACAATAACACTTGCTCTGTTTTTATTTTATCTTGTTTTTGTTAGCTGCTCTTTTCTGATTGTTGACAAGATTTCCAAAGGATTGATCTCAAATATAAAAAATGATTTAGGATTTTGATTCACCACAGGCAACATACATATTAGAAGTTCTTCCTTGCTTCAAAATAGAAACTAGTTTAAAAAGCTCTTAGGTTTATCCATAACTAGTTTATTCTCATAAGCCTTGTTATCTGCAAGGTTGAGTGGGGAACTGCCCATATGGTTTGATTTTTATGTCATATGGAGGAGCTGCTCCATTCCTTAAATTACCCTGTGGTAGAATGAATATACTTCTATTATGAGATTGAACATTTAGACACCAATTTCCTTTACTTAAGGCAAATTCTCCATTAAATTCAGCTGGCTCTCCAATCTATATCAGTATGTCAAACATTTTCTCTAAACTGTACTCCTAAATTGTCATCTGGTTCTGCTCTGCAATCACCTCAAATGCAACCTTTCCAAACAGAATTGATCCTTCTTGTCTCAGACTTATTTTTTCATCTGAGTTTCTCATTTTGGTGAATTGTACTACCATTCACCAAATTTCCCAAGCGAGAAACCCGAGAGTCTTCCTGAGACCCACATCCAATCAATAATTAGTCTTCTGAGTCATGGTCCTGAACATTCTGTCTACTAGTCTCCATGGCATTACCAATGCCTTAATTCAGGTTCTGCATCCTTCTCACTTGTATGATCGGAGAGTCAAGCCCTTAATCTGTCCACTCCCCACATCCCCACAGTGTAGCCAGGGAGGTCTCCTATAAAGACAGCTGATCACATAATTCCTGTGCTGAAATCTTATATAATGGCTATTTATAGAATAAAGTACAAACTCCCATGTTACATGAAATATCCATTTTCAGAACCTCATCCAGCTCTCCAAGTATTCACTCTCCTCCATCCACCCTGCCCCACCATTTTTCATACTTTCCCAGTCTGCTCATATTCTCTTCACTGTCTGTGTCTTTTTACATAATGCTACTCTTGCCTGGGAAGCCCTTTCCCACTTTCCTTTAGCTAAGTCCAGATGTTCGTCACTAGCAGCCTTTGGAAAGTGGTTTCGGATAGTTGATGTGTAAGCTAAATACGCTCACCTATGTGCTTCCTTAATTTTTTGTACTTACCAATATCATGACACTTATCACGTGGTTGTCTGTTAATTTTATTTCCCCTTTTTCCAAGCAGGTTTTTATGACAGAGACTATTTTGTGTATCTTTGAAAGCCGAGGATCTAACAGAGAGCTAACGTTCGGTTAGTACTCAGTAAATTTTGGTTGAATAAAGAGAAAAAATTAAACAACATTTAATGAGTGGCTTAAGAGGGTATTAAAACATATTTTATATTCAATACAGTTAAATTTTTTATTGTAAAATATACATAACACAAAATTTAGCATATTAAGCCTTTAAAAATTTTGTATTGATTGATTTGAGAGAGAGAGAGGAAAGGAGAGAAACACTGATTTATTGTTCCACTTATTTGTGCATTCATGAGTTGATTCTTATATGTGCCCTGATCGAGGATTGAACCCACAAACTTGGTGGATCACGGTGATACTCTAAGCCAGGGGTCGGGAATCTATGGCTCGAGAGCCAGATGTGGCTCTTTTGAAGGCTGCATCTGGCTCGCAGACAAATCTTTAATAAAAAAAATATAACATTGCCTGACCAGGCAGTGGCACAGTGGATAGAGCGTCGGACTGGGATGCGGAAGACCCAGGTTCGAGACCCCGAGCTCGCCAGCTTGAGCACAGGCCCATCTGGCTTGAGCAAAAGCTTATCAGCTTGGACCCAAGGACTCTGGCTCCAGCAAGGGGTTGCTCAGTCTGCTGAAGGCCCGCGGTCAAGGCACATGTGAGAAAGCAACCAATGAACAACTATGGTGTCGTAATGGCAATGAAAAACTAATGACTGATGCTTCTCACCTCTCTTCGTTCCTGTCTGTCTGTCCCTATCTATCCCTATGTCTGACTCTCTCTCTCTGTCCCTGTGTAAAAGCAAAAACAAAAAACAAAAAAAAACACATTAAAAATATAAAACATTCTCATGTATTACAATCCATTCATTTTCAACCGCTCATGTTCACGGTTGTGGGTGGCTGGAGCCAATCACAGCTGTCCTCTGGGACAACACCAAATTTTTATTGGATAATGTGTAATGTACATGGGTCGTTGTATGGCTCTCATGGAATTACATTTTAAAATATGTGGTGTTCATGGCTCTCTCAGCCAAAAAGTTTCCTGACCCCTGCTCTAATGCAACCTAGCTACCCAGTCTGGACCATTCTAACCATTTCCAAGTGTACAACTTAGTGACACTAAGTACATTCAAATTGTTGTGCAACCATTACCACTAATTCTTTCCAGAACCTTTTCAATATCCCAAATGAAACTCAGTATCCATTAATCAATAACTCCTCATTCCAGCCTCCCCTCAGCCCTTGCTAAACTCTATTCTACTTGCTATTTCTATGAATTTATCTATTGTTGCTAACTCAAATAAGTGGAATCATGCAATATTTTTCTTTCTGTGACTGGCTTATTTTACTTAACATAATATTTATTTTATCTTTTATTTTGAGTATGCTTATTAAAGCTGGGGAAAGTGAAACAAGGAAGAGCTTAGGGTAGGAGAAGCAACAGGAGAGAGCCTAGGTGGGGCTGCTTTGGTCTCTAGAAATGTTATAGGAAAGAAATGAGCTAGGTGGGGCTGCTATTGACTCACTGGAAATTCAAAGAAAAAGGAGCATCAAAGAGAGGGTCTGGGCATTAGCCTGGGATGAGCTGCTTCAGTCCTTTGCTCCCCTGGTTGTAAGTCTCGTGGGGACCCTTGGTGTTTAGGAGATGCACATCTGTCAGAAAGAAAGGCACAGGCGTGCTCTCGGGAGGAAGAGTGCACCCTTAGCATAATGTTTTCAAGGTTCATACATGTTGTAGTGTGTACCAGAATTTTATTTATTTTTGAAGCTAAAAAGTATTATATATACACTACATTTTGTTTATCCATTCATCTGTTGATGGACACTTGGATTATCTCCACCTTTTATTATTGTGAATAATACTAAATATTGGTCTGCAAGTATCTGTTTGAGTTCCTGCTTTCAATTTTTTTTTAATATACATACCTAGAAGTAGAATAGCTGGACCACATGGTTATTCTAATGTTTACCATTTTGGGGATCCACCACTCTGTTTTCCACAGTGATTGCACCATTTTACATTCCACCAGTAATGAACAAGGCTTCCAATTCCTGTACGTCCTCGCCAACACTTTTTTTCTTTATTTTTTCTTTTTTTTTTTTAGTGAGAGAGAGGAAGGAAAGGAGGGAGAGAGACAGACAGACAGACAGACAGACAGATAGACAGGAAGGGAAAGAGATGAGAAGCATCAACTTATAGTTGCGGCACTTTAGTTGTTCATTGGTTGCTTTCTCATATATTCCTTGACTGGGGATCTCCCGGCGAGCTAGTGACCCCTTGCTCAAGCCAGTGACCTTGGGCTTTAAGCCAGCAACCTTGGGCTCAAGAGAGCGACCATGGAGTTATATCCATGATCCCAGGCTCAAGCTGGCGACCTCAGGGTTTCAAACCTGGGTCCTCAGCATCCCAGGCAAATGTATCCACTGTGCCACTGCCTGGTCAGGCTTTTCTTTTTCTTCTCTTAAAGATTTTATTTATTGATTTTAGAGAGAGATGAGAGAGGAAGAGAGAGAAGGAGGGGAAGAGTGGAAAACACCAAACTCATATTAGTTGCTTGTCATATGTGGCTTGACCAGTCAAGCCCAGGGTTTTGAACCATCAACCTCAGCATTCCAGGTCAATGCTTTATCCACTGTGCCACCACAGGTTGAGCATTTCCTTTTTTTTTTTTTTTTTTAATAGTAGCCTTCCTTTTGAGTATAAAGTGGTATTTCCTTATGGTTTTAATTTTAATTTCCCAAATGGCTAGAGATACTGAGCATCCTTTGTGCTTTTTGACTAACTGTGTATTTTTGGAGAAATGCCTTTTCAAGTCTTTTACTTATTTTAAAATTGGGTTGTTTATTTTTTCATTCTTGACTTACAGGAATTCTTTATATATTCTACATATATTCTATCCATTTTTTTCCTTTTTGTGGGCTGCCCTTTGATTCACAAAAGTTTTTTAATTTTAATGATGCCTAATTTATCTATTCTTTTTCTTTTTTGGTCTGTGTTTTTGGTGTCATATCCAAGAAATATTTGTCAATGCCATGAAACTTTTTCTATGTTTTCTTCCATGAGTTTTATAGTTTCAGCTTTAATGTCTAGATTTTTTTATCCAATTTGAATTATTTTTTTTTAATTAATTTATTTATTCATTTAAGAGAGGGGAGAGAGAAAGAGAGAGAAAGAGAGAGAGAGAGAGAAAGAGAGAGAGAAAGGGGGGAGGAGCAGGAAGCATCAACTCCCATATGTGCCTTGACCAGGCAAGTGCAGGGTTTTGAACCGGCAACCTCAGCATTCCAGGTCGATGCTTTATCCACTGCGCCACCACAGGCCAGGCTGAATTAGTTTTTAATACGATGTAAGATAAGGGTCCAGATTCATATAATTGAATGTGGATATCTGGTTTTCACAACACCATTTGTTTAAAGACTGTCCTGTCAACAGATGATGTGTTGTGCAATTGTGCACCTGAAACCTGTATAATTTTGTTAACTAATGTTACACCAATAAATTCAATGAAAAGGAAAAAAAGAAAGTCATTTGATTGCATATAAGACAGTTTATTTCTGGAATCTCTACTCTATTTGATATATTTATATGTTTGTCTTTATGCCAGTACCATACTGTTTTGATTATTGTGGCTTTGTATTAAGCTTTGAAATCAAGAAGTGATGGTTTTCCAAGTTTGCTTTTTTTTCAAGGTTATTTTGATTACTTGGGGTCCCTTGAGATTCCTTATATATTTTAGAATGGATTTTTTCTTATTTCTGAAAATATGTCATTGAGATTTTGAAAAAGAATAGCAATGAGCTTGACCATGAGGTGGCACAGTGGATAGAGCATCGGATTGGGATGCAGAGAACCCAGGTTTGAGTTCCTGAGGTTGCAGGCTTGAGTGCAGGCTCACCAGCTTGAGCGCGGAATTGCTGGCTTGAGCATGGGATCATAGGCATGACCCCATGGTTGCTGGCTTGAACCCAGAGCTCACTGTCTTAAAGCCCAAGGTCACTGGCTTGAGCAAGGAGTCACTCATCCTGCTGGAGCCCCCCAATCAAGGCACATATGAGAGAGCAGTCAATGAACAACTAAGGTGCTGCAATGAAGAGTTGATGCTTCTCATATCTCTTCCTACATGCCTGTCTTTCCCTTGTCCCTCTCTCTGTCTCTCTCTCTCTCTGTCCCTGTCTCTCTTGCTAAAACAAAACAAACCAAAAAACTGAAAAAAAATAATATTAGTGAATCTGTAGATTGCTTTCGGTAATATGTCTTATAATATTAACTCCTCCAATCCATAAATATGGGCTACCTTTGCAACAAAGAGTTGATGCTTTTAATTTTTCTGCCTTCCAGCCTGCCTGGCTACCCCCCACACCCTGCTAAAAAAAATTATATATATATGTCAGCCAATATTTTACCAGAAACCTTGAAGGCCAGAAGGATGTGGGATGAAATATGAAATGTTTAAAGATAAAAACTGTTAACCAAAATAATTACATCTTGTAAAACTTTCCTTCAAAAATAAGGGAAAAATTAGCCCTTGTTGATTAGCTCAGTTGGTTAGAGCATTGTTCCAAAACACAGAAGTTTGGGCACATACAAGAACAGATCAATGTTCCTCTCTCTCTCTTTCTCAAATCAATCATCAATCAATCTTTTTTTTTTTAAGTAAGACATTCCAAGGAAAACAAGCCAACAGAATCCATTACTTCTAGACCTGCTCTATAAGAAATACTAGAGAGAGCCTGACCTGTGGTGGTCCAGTGGATAAAGTGTCGACCTGGGAACACTGAGGTCGCCAGTTCAAAACCCTGCCCTGGTCTGATCAAGGCACATATGGGAGTTGATGCTTCTAGCTCCTCCTGTCTCTCTCTCTCTCTCTTTCTCTCTCTCTCTCTCTCTCTCTCTCTCTCTGTCTCCTCTCTAAAATAAATAAATAAAAAGAAATTAAATAAAATCTTTAAAAAAAAAAAAGAAATACTAGAGAGAGTGCTTTGGGTTAAAATGAAAGAATGCTAGACAGTAACTTGAAACTGTGAGAAGAAATAAAAATCTCTGATAAAAATTTGATACTAACTTATAAAAAATAATTATAAAGCTAAAAATGTTTGTTATTTTGTACTATTCTGGGTTGAATTTTATCAAATTTGAAATGTTTTTTGCCATTATTTCCTCAAATAATTTTCCCCCCTTTTCTCCTCCTTCTGGGACTCCCATTGGTGTATGCTGGTCTGCTTTATAGTGTCCCACAGGTCCCTTAGGCTCTGTTTACTTTTCTTCATTTTTTTTTGTTTCTGCACCCCAGACTCCATAATTTTGACTGTCTTATTCTTAAGTTTGCTAGCTCTTTCTACTGCTTGTTCAAATCTGCTGTTCAATCTTTCAAGTGAATTTTTTTACTTCAATTATTGTCATTTTCAGCTTCTGAATTTTTCCAGTTCCTAGTATTTTCTATTTCTTTCTTATTATTCTCATTTTGTTTATATATAATTTTCCTAATTTTATTTAGTTTTTTATTTATTTTTTAACTCTGAGCATATTTAAGTTTGGTCTAGTAAGTCTGATATCTGGACTTCTTCACGAATGGTTTCTGTGAATTTATTTTGTTCTTTTGAATGAGCCCTATTTTCCTGTTTCTTTCTACACCTTATGAGTTCTTTTTGATGAAAATTGGATATTCAACTATTATATGGTAACTCTGGAAATCACATTCTCCCCTATTCTGGAATTTGCTCTGTGTTTTGTTTGTTTGCTTGTTTGTTGTTAAAAGCTATAGTAGTCTGTTTTCAGAGTTTTCCTAACTATTTTTGCAAAGACTACTCCTTGTCATGTGTGATTACTGTAGTCTGTTCTGTTAGCTCACAGTCAGATGATATTTTGACAGAATTCCTTGAATCTCATGCAAGTTTCTAGTGTTTGCTGATTAGCTGTGTCCTAGGGCATTCTTTTAGCGCTTAGCTAGGATTGTCCTGAGTGCAAGCCAAAATCTTGATTTTATCAGGGCTTTTCTGAGCATACGTTTTGCCTGGATGTGCATGTGGCTTTCTAAATTTCCTAATATATTTGTCTTCTTTTAAATGTCCCAATTTTCCTGTCTCATCTTAGCTTTTCCTTTGGACCTTAGATGGTCTAATTTGTGTCTCCATCTATGATCTCTTACCCCTGGATGCTACATCTATTGTCATCTTGCAAGCTTTATGAGAACTGCCCATCACTTTTTCCACTTGAGTTCTGAGTTGCACACAACATAGACAAGTTCCTTGTATCAGTCCTTGAAATATCCACCAGACAATTTATAACAAATGTACACAATAATTTGCAAATAAGATCTGCTTTGCTTTTTCTAGTTTGAGCTATAGTACTAAAAACCATGCTACTACCACTTCAAGACCAAATTACTGCCATGCTAGAAAGTGGTAGAGTAATGATGAGTAAAAATGCCACAAAACTTTCCTACCAGTTTGAAAATGGCTTTTCTTTTTTTTTGGATTGGACATTTGTTTGGTGGCTAGAAGCCTTTGACTATTTTCCAGAGCTGTAGTAAGGTTACTTTAAAAAGTTTCTGCCTTTTTTTTTTTTTAAGTGAGAGAAGGAGAAATACAGAGACAGACTCCCACATGTGTCCCTATCTGGGGCTGATGCTCTGCTTATCTGGGGCCGCTGACAACTGAGCTATTTTAATGCCTGAGGCAGAAGCTCACAGAGCTATCCTCAGTGCTTCGGGCCAATGTGCTCAATTGAGCCATGACTGTGGGAGGGAAAGAGAGAGTGAGAGAGAGAAAGAGAGAGAGAGAGAGAGAGAGAGAAGAGGGTGGGGTGGAAAGACTGATGGTTGCTTCAACTGTGTGTCCTGACTGGGATTGAACCTGGGACTTTCACACACTAGGTTGACGGTTTACCACTGAGCCAACCAGCCAGGGCAGTTTCTGTCTTTTGAAAAATTGTTTCTGTAGGAGTAAATACAGAAAACAAATTCATGGTTACCAAATGGGAGGTCAGTGTGGAGGGGAGGAGGGTGAAAATACCAAAAGCAACTGAGAAGTAAAAATTGACAGTTATAATAATAATTTTGGAGATCTAAAGAACAGCATAAGGAATATAGTCATTAATATTGTAAAAATTATGTATGGTGTCATTTGGGTACTAGACTTATTGGGATGATAACTTTGTAAGGCAGTGGTTCTCAAAGTGTGCTCCAGGGCACACTGGTGCATCCTGGAAAATTTCCAGGTGCGCCCTATGGTATTTCAGAGAAATATGTGCCTGCTGGGGGCCAAAAAACCAATATGGTTTTATAGTTTAGATTTTGGGGGGACAGAGGTGTGGTGAATTAGCTGTAAGCTGACAGTCTGCCTAACCCCCCACCTCACTTGCCTGATTAGGTTGCAAAAGGCTGTTAAGCTGTGGTGCTGGAATGTTTACACTACAGCCCATGTTCTCTGGAAAGACTGGAAGCAAGTTTCTTCTATCCTTTGTTTGGTGTAAAGTTAAGATGATATGTATGGTGGGGATTTTTTGCACTTGGTAAAATTCTTGGGTTGCCTTGGAAACATGATCAAAGATCTCATTGATTTGCTAATGGCCCACTTTGCCTTATAAATAAAGCAAGATGTGGTTTTTGGGCATGCTTTGTTCTTGCCAGCAGCAATTACAGGGCCCTCCAGACCCTGTATTTTCTTAATTCTGCACCATTCACACTTGGGACCTGGAATTACTAGATACACTGGTTCTTGGCATGTGCCTAGATATAAAAATAAATATAGTTACTCTATTATACCATTTCATTATAAAAGTACCGCTCTTTTTATTAACACATCATTATTATATTTATTATTAACACATCATTATATTCTTTTTGGATAAATATACCCAAATAAAAATGGATAGATTTCTCAAAAAGAAGCATGATATTGAAGAATCTGATTCTGGAAGTGAGCAAAAGTTAAGTGTAAATAAAATAGGACTTGAAGGCTGATGGGAAGAATTTAATTTATAGCATTTTCATCACTTAACACTGAACAATACAATTGGATAAGAAACCCATTCATGGAAGCTTCAAGTGATTTTGGTTTCACATTAACAGAAGAAGAAGAACTGGCAGCTATATCCACTGATTGTGGATTGATGATTAAGCATAAGAAATTGTCTCTTGAAGCCTTTTGGATTTCTAGAAAAAGAGAATATGTGGCAATATATAAAAAAGCTTTGAACATTTTACTATAATTTTCAACATCCTATTTATGTGAATTAGGATTTTCTACCCTCAACACAATTAAAAGTAAAAAGAAGGGGCAAGATGGCGATGGAATAAGTGGATGTACCAACTTCCAACTCCCAGAACCAAAGTGGATTATAACTTGATTTTAAGAACCATCATCTGGATAAACCAACATTGTACTGGACTGAGAGGACTCTTCAACCGGGGAACACTGAAGAAGCAACATAGAGACTGGTAGGAAAAGCAAAAATGCAGAAAGGGCTGCCCATCTCCCCAGAGCGAAAGGCAGCCCAGAGAGACTCGTGAGGCGTGAAGAGAGGCCAGCGGAAGGGTGGGGACCTGGGTCCCAGGAACAAAGCCCCAGCCTATAGCCCCAAAACCTAAAAGAGGCGTATGGACAGTATTTAGCTGTGAAACAGGTTAGGATACTGTTTGTGAGAAAGAGACAGTTGTCTCAGACCCAGGATTCTTCTTGAAGGGACGGCGCAGAAAACCTCTCTCACAACCACTCACCCGGGACTCTGGGAGACAGGGAGAGAGGAGAGGACCAGAGAAGTGGGAAGAGAGTGTGGTCTGGAAGGCACAGGGAGAAAAGGTTTGAGGGACAGCCATTCTAAACCCTGGGCCTAGTCACTCCACAAATCTAAAACAATATTTCCCCTGGAACCAGCAAGGGGAAGAAGAACACCAGCCAAACAGGCTCCCCTGTGTCAATTAGAGCACAGTCGCTTAAAAGGAAGGAGCTTTCAGGACTACAGTATGGACTGTTAGGGTCTGAGCTGCAGTGCCCCCACCCACACTGCTGAGGGAGGGCTTGTTGGAGGGCGGGCGGCGGTGGGACGTGAAAGCATGGTTCCGTCGGCGGAGGCAGAGGCCAAGCCAGCTGGCATGAGCTTGGTCTAGCCCAGCAGGGGCGAAAGAAACATGTGAAAGTGGTCTGGCAGCTGTGGGCCCACCTGCGACCCCATTTGTGGGGGAAAAGCGGGAGCCTGGAACGGGCAGAGATCCGCCGCTGGGCAGGGGCGAGGGGGTGCGCAGCCTCACCCGGACTCTGAGGCTTGAAGCCCTGCACGAACAGGCTTTGCCCACAGAGGAAGCCCTGGCTTGCAGTTGAGCGTGCACCAGCAGCCCAGCTGAGGAGCAGAGGTTGAAGGGGGCAGGGCAGAAGCCTGGCTCCCAGCTGAGCGCGCACCCAGAAGCCCCTCCCGGCCTGAGGAACAGGCTGACAGGGACCCGCAGCTGAGCAAAAGTGCTCACCCTTGCCCTTAGTGTCCAGGCTTGTGGCCCGAGTGTGGTGTGCGGTCCCACCCGTGGGAGAGGGCCAAAGGCCGAGACCGGCGGAGGCTTATAGAACCTGGCACAAGAACAAAGCGCCTCCCGCAGAGGCCAGGCGGAGACTGCAGCAGCAGCTGCAGCCTCTGGCCCCAGCAACACCCATACCCAACCGCCCTAGGCAGCGGCAGAGGGGGTGGCAGGCCTGTAGACAGACCACACCTAGGGAACACAAAGGCAACACCCATTGGACTCCAGTAGCTTATCCCTTCTTACACACAGACAAAATGGGTAGGCAGAGAAATGCAACCCAAATGAATCCAGAGAAATCCCCAGAGAAGGACCTGAATGAATCAGATATAACCAAACTACCTGATGCAGAGTTTAAAATAATGATAGTTAGGATGTTCAAAGAGCTTAGAGCAACAATGGATAGTCATTATGAACACCTAAATAAAAGGATAGCAAGTATAAAAAAAAATTGAAATAATAAAAAAGAATCAGACAGAAATGACAAATACAGTATCAGAACTGAAGACCACAATGGAAAGAATTAAAAGCAGAATGAATGAAGCTGAGGATCGAATCAGTGAGTTAGAGGACAAAATAAACAAAGGCACAGAAGCAGAGCAGAAAAAAGAAAAGAGACTCAAAAAATCTAAGGAAACTCTAAGGGAGCTTTGTGACAACATGAAGAAAAATAACATCCACATCATAGGGGTTCCTGAAGATGAAGAGAAAGAACAAGGGATAGAAACTTTGTTCATTCAAATCATAGCTGAAAACTTCCCTAAATTAAGACTGGAAAACGTGTTCAAGAAGCACAGAGAACTCCATTAAAGAGAAACCCAAAGAAATCTACACCAAGACATCATAGTTAAAATGCCAAAGCTAAGTGATAAAATAAAAATTTAAAAGCTGCTAGAGAAAGAAAGGCTATCACCTACAAAGGAGCCCCCATAAAGATGATATCCAACTTCTCAACAGAAACACTTGAGGCCAGCAAAAAATGGCAAGATATATTCAAAGTAATGCAGAACAAGAACCTACAACCAAGACTACTCTATCCAGCAAGGCTAACGTTTAAAATTGAAGGAGAAATAAAGAGCTTCCCAACAAAAAAAACCCTCAAGGAATTCATTAAAACCAAACGAATTCTGCAAGAGATGCTAAGGGGCCTGTTGTGAACAGTTCAAAGGGGGAAAAGAAAATAGCAAAATAGGAATACAGTGTTGAAGAATAAAATGGCAATAAACAAATACATATCAATAATAACCTTAAATGTAAATGGATTTAATGATTCCATCAAAAGACATAGGGTAGCTGCATGGATAAAGAAACAGGACCCATACATATGCTGTCTACAAGAGACACACCTTAAAACAAAAGATGCATATAGACTGAAGGTAAAAGGATGGAGAAAAATATTTCATGCAGATGGAAATGAAAAAAAAGCTGGGGTAGTAATACTTATATCTGAGAAAATGGACTTTAAAACAAAGGCTGTAGTAAGAGATAAAGGGAACAATTCAACAGGAAGATATAACAATTATAAATATCTACACATCAAATATAGGAGCCCTGACATACATAAAGCAGACTTTGATGGATATAAAGGGTGAGATTAACAGCAATACTATAATAGTAGGGGATTTCAATACCCCGCTAATATCACTGGATAGATCCTCAAGAAAGAATATTAACAAAAAACAGCAGACTTAAAGGATACACTAGATCAACTCAATTTAATAGATATCTTCAGAACTTTTCACCCTAAAGCAGTAGAATATACATTCTTTTCAAGCGCTCATGGTACATTCTCTAGGATAGACCACATGTTAGGACACAAAAGTGGTCTCAACAAATTTAAGAAGATTGAAATTATATCAAGCATTTTCTCTGATCACAATGGCATGAAACTAGAAATTTACCACAAAAGAAAAACTGAAAAATACTCATACACTTGGAAACTAAATAGCATGTTATTAAATAACAAATGGATTAACAATGAGATCAAAGAAGAAAAAAAAAATTCCCAGAAATGAATGATAATGAGCATACACCAACTCAAAATTTATGGGACACAGCAAAAGCAGTACTGAGAGGGAAGTTCATAGCACTACAGGCATATCATAAGAAGCTAGAAAAAGCTCAAATAAGCAACTTGACCCTGCATCTAAAAGAACTAGAAAACAACAGCAAATAAAGCCCAGGACTAGCAGAAGGAAGGAAATAATCAAGATCAGAGCAGAAATAAATGATATAGAGGCTAAGGAAACAATACAGAGGATCAATGAAACCAGGAGCTTGTTCTTTGAAAAGGTAAACAAGATTAATGAACTTTTAACTAGATTCACCAAGAAAAAAAAGAGAGAGGACCCAAATAAATAAAATTAGAAATGAGAGAAGAGAAATAACAACTAACATAACAGAAATACAAAATAATGTAAGAAAATACTATGAAGAACTCTATGCCAAAAAATTAGACAACCTAGGTGAAATGGACTAATTTCTTAAATCATATATCTTCCAAAAATCAATCTGGAAGAATCAGAACACCTAAACAGACCAATTACAACAAATGAGATCGAAACAGTTATTAAAAAACTCCCAACAAAGAATAGTCCTGGGCCTGATGGCTTCACAAGTAAATTCTACCAAAAGTTCAAAGAAGAACTAACTCCTATCCTCCTCAAGCTATTTCAAAAAATTCAAGAGGAAGGAAGACTTCCAAACTGCTTTTATGAGTGAGCATAATTCTGATCCTGAAACAAGGCAAAGAAAACACAAAGAAAGAAAATTATAGGCCTATATCCCTGATGAATTTAGACGCTAAAATTCTCAACAAAATATCAGCCATCCGGATCCAACAATATATGAAAAAAATCATACACCATGATCAAGTGGGATTTCTTCTGGAGAGGCAAGGCTGCTTCAATATTCGCAAATCAATCAATGTGATTCATCACATAAACAAAAGGACAAAAATCACATGATAATTTCAATAGATGCAGCAAAAGCATTTGATTAAATCCAGCACCCATTCATGATCAAAACTCTCAGTAATGTGGGAATACAGGGAACATACCTTAACATGATGAAGGCCATCTATTACAAACCCACAGCAAACATCATACTAAATGGACAAAAATTAAAAGCAATCCCCTTAAAAGCAGGAAACAGGCAGGGATGCCCCCTTTCACCACTCTTATTCAACATAGTTCTGGAAGTCCTAGCTACAGCAATCAGACAAGAAGAAGAAATAAAAGGCATCCAAACTGGAAAAGAAGAAGTAAAACTGTCATTATTTGCAGATGATATGATATTGTATATAGAAAACCCTAAAGTCGGGGGAGCAAGATGGCGACGGAGTAGGCGGACGTACCAACTTCCAACTCCCAGAACCAAAGTGGATTACAACTCAATTTTAAGAACCATCACCTGGACAAACCAACTTTGAACAAAACTAAGTGGACTCTTCAACCAAGGAACACAGAAGAAGCCACATTGAGACTGGTAGGAATAGCGAAAACGCGAAGAGGGCTGCCCAGCTCCCAGGAGCAAACGGCAGCCCGGAGAGACCCGTGTGGCGGGAGGAAAGTTTAGCGGAGAGGGAGGGACCTGGGTCCCAGGAACCAAGCCCCAGCCTCCAGTCCCAGAGCCTAGAAGAGGCGTTTGGACAGTTTTGAGCTGTGAAACAAGTGAGGGAGCTCCCAGGCCTACAGTGTGGAGTATTAGGTCCCTTCCTACTCTGCTGAGGGCTGCTTAAGGTTTTGGGGCGGCAGGACGCTGAAAGGCGGTTCTGTCGGCTTGGGCAGAGGCCAAGCCGGTGGGAGATCGGTCTAGCCCAGAGGGTCGGAGGGGAAGCGCGAGAGCGGTCCGGAAGCTGCGGGCCCACCTTTAATCCCACTTACGGGGACAAAACGGGAGGCCAGGAACGGGCAGGCCCTGCGCAAGCCGGCCCTGACCGCGGGGACCGGGCTAGGACCAGGGACGGGCAGGGGCTCGCGGCTGAGCTGACGCTACCAGTCCCCCCCCCCCCCCGGCCGGAGAAAACGCGGTTGGCCAGTATAGGTGCGCGAGCGGGCTCCAAGCGCGGGAACGGGGTGGACCCCGAGACGGGTGGAGGCTCGCAGCTGAGCCCACGCTATTATCCCCATCCGGCCGGAGAAAACGCGGATAGCATTCATACGTGCACGAGCGGGCTCCGAATGCTGGGGCGGGGTAGAGTCCGGGATGAGGGGAAGTACGCAGCTAAGCGGAAGCCAGCAAACACGCCCGCCCCAATAAACCTTGGTTTCCAACCCTGCGCAAAGGGCCCTGGCCTTGAGGGCGGGGCTAAAGCTCCGGAAGGGCAAAGGCTTACAGCTGAGAGCACGTCAAAAGCCCCACCTAACCCGCGGAACTGTAGCGAGCAGGCTCTGACTGCTGGTTCTGGGTGGAAGTCCGGAAATAGGCTGGGTCCGCAGCTGAGGAAAGGTGCTCACCTCTACCCTTGGAGCTAATCTTGTGGCTTCAGTGACAGCCCCTCTCACGGAGGAGAGGCAGAAATCACAGCAAAAGCCACAGTGGGCCGGCGCTGGCAACGCTCATACCCAACCACCCTAGGCACCGGCAGAGGGGGTGGGGGGCCTGCAGATAGACCACACCTAGAGAACACAAAGGCAACACCTACTGGACTCCAGTGGCCACAACTTGCTTATACACAGAAAAAATGGGCAGGCAGAGGAATGCAAACCAAATGAATCAAGAGAAATCCCCAGAGAAGGACCTGAATGAACCAGATATAACCAAATTACCAGAAGCAGAATTTAGAATAATGATAGTTAGGATGTTCAAAGAAATTAGAGCAACAATGGATAGTCATTATGAACACCTAAATAAAGAGATAACAAGTATAAAAAATGAAATTGAAATAATAAAAAAGAATCAGACAGAAATGACAAATACAGTATCAGAACTGAAGACCACAATGGAAGGAATTAAAAGCAGGATGGATGACGCTGAGGATCGAATAAGCGAGTTAGAGGACACAATAAACAAAGGCACAGAAGCAGAGAAGAAAAAGGAAAAGAGACTTAAAAAATGTGAGGAAACTCTAAGGGAGCTTTGTGACAACATGAAGAGAAACAACATTCGCATCATAGGGGTACCTGAAGAAGAGGAGAGAGGACAGGAAATGGAAACTTTGTTCAATCAAATCATAGCAGAAAACTTTCCTAAATTAAGGCTGGGAAACACTCCACACATTCAAGAAGCACACAGAACTCCATTAAAGAGAAACCCAAAAAGATCTACACCAAGACACATCATAGTTAAAATACCAAAGCTAATGGATAAAGAAAAAATTTAAAAAGCTGCTAGAGAAAGAAAGGCTATCACCTACAAAGGAGCCCCATAAGGATGACATCGGACTTCTCAACAGAAACACTTGAGGCCAGAAGGGAATGGCAAGAAATAATCAAAGTAATGCAGAACAAGAACCTACAACCAAGACTACTTTATCCAGCAAGGCTAACGTTTAAAATTGAAGGAGAAATAAAGAGCTTCCCAGAAAAAGAAAGCCTCAAGGAATTCATAAAAACCAAACCAATTCTGCAAGAGATACTAAGGGGCCTCTTGTGAACAGTTTAAAGGGAGGAATGAATAGAGCAAAAGAAGAATACAGCTTTAAAGAATAAAATGGCAATAAAAAACTACATATCAATAATAACCTTAAATGTAAATGGATTAAATGATCCAATCAAAAGACATAGGGTAGCTGCATGGATAAAGAAACAGGACCCATACATATGCTGTCTACAAGAGACACACCTTAAAACAAAAGATGCTCATAGACTGAAGGTAAAAGGATGGAAAAAAATATTTCATGCAAATGGAAATGAAAAAAAAGCAGGGGTAGCAATACTTATATCAGACAAAATGGACTTTAAAACAAAGGCTGTAGTAAGAGATAAAGGAGGACACTACATAATGATAAAGGGAACAGTTCAACAGGAAGATATAACTATTGTAAATATCTATGCACCAAATATAGGAGCCCCGACATACATAAAGCAGACTTTGATGGATATAAAGGGAGAGATTAACAGCAATACTATCATAGTAGGGGATTTCAATACCCCTCTAACAACACTGGATAGATCCTCAAGAAAGAAAATTAATAAAGAAACAGCAGACTTAAAGGATACACTAGATCAACTTGATTTAATAGATATCTTCAGAACTTTTCACCCTAAAGCAGTAGAATATACATTCTTCTCAAGCGCTCATGGTACGTTTTCTAGGATAGACCACATGTTAGGACACAAAAATGTTCTCAATAAATTTAAGAAGATTGAAATCATATCAAGCATTTTCTCTGATCACAATGCCATGAAACTAGAAATTAACCACAAAAGAAAAAATGAAAAATACTCAAACACTTGGAAACTAAATAGCATGTTATTAAATAATGAATGGATTAACAATGAGATCAAAGAAGAAATAAAAAAGTTTCTAAAAACAAATGATAATGAGCATACATCAACTCAAAATTTATGGTACACAGCAAAAGCAGTTCTGAGAGGGAAGTTTATTGCACTACAGGCATATCATAAGAAGCTAGAAAAAGCTCAAATAAGCAACCTAACCCTGCATCTAAAAGAACTAGAAAAACAACAACAAATAAAACCCAAGACAAGTAGAAGGAAGAAAATATTAAAGGTCAGAGCAGAAATAAATGACATAGAGGCTAAGGAAACAATACAGAGGATCAATGAAACCAGAAGCTGGTTCTTTGAAAAGGTAAACAAGATTGATGAACCTTTAACTAGACTCACCAAGAACAAAAGAGAGAGGACTCAAATAAATAAAATTAGAAAGGACAGTGGAGAAATAACAACTGACACAACAGAAATACAAAGCATTGTAAGAAAATACTATGAAGAACTATATGCCAAAAAATTAGACAATCTTGGTGAAATGGACAAATTTCTTGAATCATATAACCTTCCAAAAATCAATCCGGAAGAATCAGAACACCTAAACAGACCAATTACAGCAAATGAGATAGAAACAGTTATCAAAAAACTTCCAAAAAAGAAAAGTCCTGGGCCTGATGGCTTCACAAGTGAATTCTATCAAAAATTCAAAGAAGAACTAACTCCTATTCTCCTCAAGCTATTTCAAAAAATTCAAGAGGAAGGAAGACTTCCAAACTCCTTTTATGAGGCGAGCATAATTCTGATCCCAAAACCGGGCAAAAACAACACAAAGAAAGAAAATTATAGGCCTATATCCCTGATGAATTTAGACGCTAAAATTCTCAACAAAATATTAGCCAACCGGATCCAGCAATATATGAAAAAAATCATACACCACGATCAAGTGGGATTTATTCTGGAGAGGCAAGGCTGCTTCAATATTCACAAATCAATCAATGTGATTCATCACATAAACAAAAGGAAGGACAAAAATCACATGATAATTTCAATAGATGCAGAAAAGGCATTTGATAAAATCCAGCACCCATTCATGCTCAAAACTCTCAGTAAAGTGGGAATACAGGGATCATTCCTTAACATGATAAAGGCCATCTACGATAAACCGACAGCAAACATCATACTAAATGGACAAAGATTAAAAGCAATCCCCTTAAGATCAGGAACCAGGCAGGGTTGCCTACTTTCACCACTCTTATTCAACATAGTTCTGGAAGTCCTAGCTACAGCAATCAGACAAGAAGAAGAAATAAAAGGCATCCAAATTGGAAAAGGAGAAGTAAATCTGTCATTATTTGCAGATGATATGATATTGTATATTGAAAACCCTAAAGTCTCAGTCAAAAAACTACTGGACCTTATAAATGATTTCAGCAAGGTGGCAGAATATAAAATTAATACTCAGAAATCAGAGGCATTTCTATACACCAACAATGAAATATCAGCAAAAGAAATTAAGGAAACAATCCCCTTCACTATTGCAGCCAAAAAAATAAAGTACCTAGGAGTGAATTTAACCAAGGAGGTTAAGGACTTGTACTCGGAAAATTATAGAACATTGATAAAAGAAATCAAGGAAGATACAAACAAGTGGAAGCACATACCGTGCTCATGGCTAGGAAGAATAAACATCATTAAAATGTCTATATTACCCAAAGCAATTTATAAATTCAATGCAATACCAATGACATACTTCAAAGATATAGAACACATATTACAAAAATTTATATGGAACCAAAAAAGAACACGAATAGCCTCAGCAATCTTAAAAAGAAAAAATAAAGCAGGAGGTATCACTCTTCCGGATATCAAGGTTTACTACAAGGCCATTATACTCAAGACAGCCTGGTACTGGCATAAGAACAGGCACATAGATCAATGGAACAGAACAGAGGACCCAGAAATAAACCCACAGCTTTATGGACAACTGATATTTGACAAAGGAGGAAAGAACATACAATGGAGTAAAGACAGCCTCTTTAACAAATGGTGTTGGGAAAATTGGACATCTACCTGCAAAAAAATGAAACTAGACCATCAACTTACACCATTCACAAAAACAAACTCAAAATGGATAAAAGACTTAAATGTAAGCCGTGAAACCGTAAGCATCTTAGAAGAAAACATAGGCAGCAAGCTCTCCGACATCTGTAGCAGCGGTATATTTGCCGATTTATCTTCATGGGCAACTGAAATAAAAGGCAAGATAAACAAATGGGACTATATCAAACTAAAAAGTTTTTGCACAGCTAAAGACAATAGGAACAGAATAAAAAGACAAACCACACAATGGGAGATCATATTCAACAGCACATCTGATAAGGGGTTAATAACTAAAATTTATAAAGAACTTATAAAATGCAACACCAGGAAGACAAACAACCCAATCAAAAAATGGGCAAAAGAAATGAATAGAAATTTCTCCAAAGAGGACATACAGATGGCCAATAGGCATATGAAAAAATGCTCAACATCACTAATCATTAGAGAAATGCAAATCAAAACCACAATGAGATATCACCTCACACCAGTCAGAATGGCACTTATCAGCAAAACAACACAGAATAAGTGCTGGCGAAGATGTGGAGAAAAGGAAACCCTTCTGCACTGCTGGTGGGAATGCAGACTGGTGCAGCCACTGTGGAAAACAGTTTGGAGATTCCTCAGAAAATTAAAAATCGAACTGCCTTTTGACCCAGCTATCCCACTTTTAGGAATATACCCTAAGAACACCTTAGCACTGTTCGAAAAGAAGAAATGCGCCCCCATGTTCGTGGCAGCATTGTTCACAATAGCGAAGATCTGGAACCAGCCCAAGTGTCTGTCAGAAGACGAGTGGATTAAAAAGCTTTGGTACATATATACTATGGAATACTACTCAGCCATAAGAAACGATGACATCGGATCATTTATAACAAAATGGATGTACCTTGATAACATTATACGGAGTGAAATAAGTAAATCAGAAAAAAAGAAAAACTGAGAACAGCACGATTACATACATAGGTGGGACATGAAAGTGAGGGTATGAGACATGGACTTAGAGTGGTGGTTATGGGATGGGGGGAGGGAGGGAAGAGTGGGATAGGAAGGAGGGGAGGGACGCAGGGAAAACCAGATTGAAGGTGACAGAGGACAATTTGACTTTTGGTGATGGGTATGCAACACAATTGAATGATAAGATAACCTGGAGATGTTTTCATTGTACATATGTACCCTGATTTATTGATGTCACCCCATTAGAATTAATAATAATAAAATATATATTAAAAAAAAAAAAAAAAAAAGAAAACCCTAAAGTCTCAGTCACAAAACTACTGGACCTGATAAATGAATTCAGCAAGGTGGCAGGATATAAAATAAATACTAAAAAATCAGAGACATTTTTATATACCAACAATGAACTGTCAGCAAAAGAAATTAAGGAAACAATCCCCTTCATTATTGCAGCCAAAGAAATAAAGTACCTAGGAGTAAATTTAACCAAGGAGGTTAAGTACTTGTACTCGGAAAATTATAAAACATTATAAAAGTAATCAAGGAAGATACAAACAAGTGGAAGCACATACCGTGCTCATGGTTAGGATGAATAAACATCATTAAAATGTCTATATTACCCAAAGCAATTTATAAATTCAATGCAATACCAATTAAAATACCAATGACACACTTCAAAGATATAGAACACATATTCCAAAAATTTATATGGAACCAAAAAAAACACGAATAGCCTCAGCAATCTTAAAAAGAAAAAATAAAGCAAGAGGTATCACTCTTCTGGATATCAAGGTATACTACAAGGCCATTGTACTCAAGACAGCCTGGTACTGGCATAAGAACAGGCACATAGATCAATGGAACAGATCAGAGAACCCAGAAATAAACCCACACCTTTATGGACAACTGATATTTGACAATGGAGGAAAGAACATACAATGGAGTAAAGACAGCCTCTTTAACAAATGATGTTGGGAAAATTGGACATCTACCTGCAAAAAAATGAAACTAGACCATCAACTTACACCATTCACAAAAACAAACTCAAAATGGATAAAAGACTTAAACATAAGCCGTGATACCATAAGCATCTTAGAAGAATACATAGGCAGCAAGCTCTCTGACATGTGTTGCAGCAATATATTTGCCGATTTATCTCCACAGGCAAGAGATAAAAGGCAGGATAAACAAATGGGACTGTATCAAACTAAAAAGTTTTTGCATAGCTAATGACAATAAGAATAGAATAGAAATACAAACCACACAATGGGAGAACATATTCGACAATACGTCTGATAAGGGGTTAATTACCAAAATTTATAAAGAACTTATGAAACTCAACACCAGGAAGAAAATCCAATCAAAAAATGGGCAAAAGAAGTGAATAGAAATTTCTCCAAAGAGGACATATAGATGGCCAATAGGCATATGAAAAAATGCGCAACATCACTAATCATTAGAGAAATGCAAATTAAAACCACAATGAGATATCACCTCACACCAATCAGAATGGCGCTCATCAGCAAAACAACACAGAATAAGTGCTGGTGAGGATGTGGAGAAACGGGAACCCTCCTGCACTGCTGGTGGGAATGCAGACTGGTGCAGCCACTGTGGAAAACAGTATGGAGATTCCTCAAAAAATTAAAAATCAAACTGCCTTTTGACCCAGCTATCCCACTTATAGGAATATACCCTAAGAACACCATAGCACTGTTCGAAAAGAAGAAATGCCCCCTCATGTTCGTGGCAGCATTGTTCACAATAGCGAAGATCTGGAACCAGCCCAAGTGTCCGTCAGAAGACGAGTGGATTAAAAAGCTTTGGTACATATATACTATGGAATACTACTCAGCCATAAGAAATGATGACATCGGATCATTTATAACAAAATGGATGGACCTTGATAACATTATACGTAGTGAAATAAGTGAAACAGAAAAAAGCTGAGAACTGCATGATTTCATACATAGGTGGGACATAAAAGCTAGACTATGAGACATGGACAAGAGTGTGGTGGTTACGGGGTGGGGGGAGGGAGGAGAGAGAGGAAGGGTGGGGCACAGGGAAAACCAGATAGAAGGTGACAGAGGACAATTTGACTTTGGGTGATGGGTATGCAACTTAATTGAATGACAAGATAATCTGGAGATGTTTTCTTTGAACATATGTACCCTGATTTATTAATGTCACCCCATTAAAATAAATAAAAGAAAAGAAAAAAAAGAAAACAGAATAAAAGTAAAAAGAGAGGAATTCTTCATGTATTGACGAGGAAATGAGAGTTTGCCTTTCAAATATATGCCCAAACATTGAAGAAATCGCTAGGACACATCAGGCTCATGTTTCTCATAAACACAAAAATGAAAAAACTTAACACATTCGTGCCAGGACCTGCTGAATTTACTAAATCTTACTAAGAATTTATCTATCTATCTATATATATAGAAAGATAACATTTTTGTTCTTTTATTTTTTATCCCCTCTTTTTTATGAATTCTAAAAAGCATAACTCAAAAAAGTAACAAAATGTCTTTTAATGTCAGAATTAATTTACTTTTGTCATTTATTTCATTTAATTACCATAAAAGCATGCTTGGACATTATATTTTTTTCTTTAATATTTGACTTAATTAGTATAATATATTTTTCAGAAATTTGTATATAGTGTGCCTACAATTATTTGTATAATTTTAAATGCGCCCTGACCTCAAAAAAGTTTAAGAACCACTGTTGCAAGGTATGTAAATTTCTAATCACTATGTTGTATACCTGAAACTAATATAATATTGTATGTCAACTATAATTGAAAAATGGAAAAAATGTTTCTGTGGGGGAATGAAAGCTTAAACTTCCTAGTCTGCCATTTTGCTGATGACTTCTTCAACAAAGGTTTGCCTTCATTGAACTTTCACCAAGGGGCATCAGAGGACTTGTGGAACCTAAATGAAGGTGTGTGTAAAGTCACAAGAAAAAATGGTAGGAACAAAGAGACACTCTTAGCCACAGTTGAGACAGTTGAGAGCTGATAAGCTTATGAAATGAGTTCTGTCCAGGTAGCATAAATTGCTTGGGGAGTTGGTACCTGCTGACAGTATAGGAACAGCTGCAGTTACATGCTACAAATGGTTAGGTCTGATTGCTGTATGCAAATTAATTCTCATCCACGAAGGGTCTTGAGCCATGCCAGAAATGACCAAGTAGAGGAATATGTGAAAAGAATGAGATGGCTGATTCTGGCATTAAATTAGAGCTTCCCTTCAGAGCTCAAAGAATCTGTATAATTCAATTCATTCCTAATGGTAGCTGTCATATTAACTTGTCTCAACCTTCACTGTAGTTCACAGCTGTATCTTAGAAGTGATTTAGGTAATAAGCTTTTAGTAACTGCCTTCATTTCTCCATTTCCGCACTCCCCCTACCCCAACAGCAGTATTGTCTGCCTCTCCTTTGCCTCCGACTCCCTCTATAAAGATATGCTCCAAGGAAATAAAATGCTAAATGAATTCACAGTAAGGTACACATCGTCAGTAAGGCTTGATTATAAACCCTCCCAGAGGCTGTTGCATTTTAAGAGAAATCTATATTTCAAGCTAAGAAAATTTCTAATTCTGAAATTTAATTCTAATCTTGAATGTTAGCAGTTCCATAGTAAAGAAAACTTTTAGAAGACATGATTACAACTCAGAATATTTTTCTGTTTTTCATACTTCTGGTAGTATGGAGAAATTCCAGATTATAAAAGGGCTTTAGAAAACTAAATTTCTTCTCCCCATATCAAAAGATACTCTGGGGCTGATGTGAGTATGACATCATTAGGGATAAAGCCAAGACATTAGGGATAAAGCCAAGACCTTGACCACAGTGAGCAACCAGGTCAGGGAGATTTTCACCTTGGTACAGGAAAAGACTAATGAGCAGAAATAGAACAGATCTAATTCAGGATCTTGACTATTTTAGAGGCTAATAAGCAGCCTCCAAGTCTTTATATGGCCTTTCTTCCTAGTCGTTGGCAAAATCTTCCTTTAGATACAGTACAAGTGAGGAGCTGCCGGTGCTGAAGCCAAGAGTGGGAAATATACTCCTCACAAAAATTAGGGAATATTTCAAAATTAATATGAAGTGATAAAAAGAAGAAGCATTTGATTTTTTTTTATTAAACAAGAACATCAGAAAAGCAAATGACAAGTCAAAGAAAGTTGTTAAATTATGCAAATGAGATGCAAACCCAACTTTTAGTTCATTGGTGAAAATGCGCTATACAAAAGGCTGAAAGTACTGGAGTCTCTGCACGTTCCCCGATCCCTTAATTTTTGTGAGGAGTGTACATTATCACTGTGATTGAATTTAACCTCTCCCTGTCTCTGTTTCTTTTTCTGTAATGTGGGAACAATAATATCTATCAAAGAGAGTTAGAACATTTTTTATTTCAAACTACAGAAAGGCATACTCACCTAGGTTAAGTTAAAAAAAAAAAAGGAATTTAGAGGTTTTCTTTCCTGCATGTCCAAAGGCCACTGGCTTTTGGGCAAGGCTGGCTCCATAGACCCAAAGGATGCCTTTAGAACTTCCTGGCTCTTTGTTTCTTAGCTCTGCTTGTTTTTACTTAGCTTTATCCTGAGACAGTTTTAATTTATGTGTCATTTAAGATGATCTAAAACACTTATCTTGCAGCTTAACAATTCCAAGAGGAAATTTAATTCAAATATCATTCCGGGAGAAGATTATATTGTCTTGTTCAGGTCAGATGTCCAAACACTAACCTCTGGATGGTGGGATGCTTCTGATTGGCCAGCCTAGGTCATATGTATAACCCTGTGATTTGACCACTATATCGTAACCGATTGCCTTTTCAGGATCTCATTGCCTGGAGGCGGAATTTTCTAAAGAATTCTAGGAGCAAAGGATGGCAAAGTATTCTGGGTGTAAAAATATTATAACTATAACCTACAAAACCTACTACTACAGGTTAAAATATCTAGTAAGCAAACACAGGGAAGCTGTTTACAAACTACAATTACAATAGAAACTTATTATTCAAATAATTATTAATAGCATGACCATTTAAAATCAAGAAAGCTGTATTATATGAAGCTAGCTTTACAAATCAGTGGCAAAAGATGTATTGATCAATAGCAGGTGTGGGATAACTGGTAGGGCTCTGAAAAAATGGAAGTAGGAGCCACACCTCCCACCATACACATATACATACTCCACAATGACTAAGATTTAAATGTAACAATGAAACCAAAGAAGCATCAGGAGGAAACCTGAGAAAACTCTTTTATAGTCTAGAAATAGGTAAGGTCTTTCTAATCATGATTCAAAACTCTGAACTCATAAAGAATATGACTGATAAACAAAAGTACATGAAAATCAAACATTTGTAGGGTGAAAAACATCAGTTGAGAAAAAGTAAAAAGGCAAAACAAATGGAATGAAGAGCAGTGGTGTGTTGATGGCCAGCACTATTTCACCAGAGTTGATGATTACATTTTTAAAAATTTTGCAAGGTGGTGTGTCAAACACAACCATTGCTTAAAATTATGTTATATAAACTTAGAATTAAAGAAATCATATTACAAACAAAGGTAATAATGAATCTAAACCCATCACTTTCTAATTGTTTACATGTTACTGTCACCCATGCTCTAGAGGTTATTTACATCTATTATCTCTGTGTTGTGGAGATAGTATATGATGGTCTGCTGCACATCACTTTCCAACTTTACATTTACTGATGTCATGTTGGCAGTTTGAATTTGTCTGTGGTGGGGATATTCACGTCATGGAAATTGGCAAATGTTATAACCAAGGTTTATTTTCCTCGGAGATTATTGTTAAACATTAACCAGCACAACACTGGAAAAAAAGTTTTGCAATCACATTACAGAAAAAGGGTTAATCTCCATATGCATAATGGGCTCTTATAAGCCATGTATAGCTTCTATTACCTAGTAGAAACATAAGAAAGGTACTAAATAGAAGTAAAGAGGTGCTCTGTGTCACAAGAGAAATGTAAATCAAAACCATTCTGAGATTATTTTTTATCTATTAGATTACAAAAATCTAAGTTTGATAAAACTCTGTTGGCAAGGCTGTGGGGAAACAGGCATTCTTATACATTGCTGGTGAGGATATAAACATGTATAACCCTTTGGAAGGCATTTGGCATAAATATACATATATATATGTTAATTATATATATAATTACCAATACATAGACTAGGGGTCCCCAACCTTTTTACAAGGGGGCAGTTCACTGTCCCTCAGGCTGTTGGAGGACCGGATTATAAAAAAAGCTATGAACAAATCCCTATGCACACTGCACATATCTTATTTTAAAGTAAAAAAAAAAAAACGGGAACAAATACAATATTTAAAATAAGGAACAAGTAAATTTAAATCAACAAACTGATCAGTATTTCTTTTTCTTTTTATTAATTTTAATGGGGTGACACCAATAAATCAGGGTACATGTGTTCAAAGAAAACATCTCCAGGTTATCTTATCATTCAATTGTGTTGCATACCCATCACCCAAAGTCAAATTGTCCTCTATCACCTTCTATCTGGTTTTCCCTGTGCCCCTCACCTCCTCCCTATCCCACCATCTCTTCCCTCCCCCCATCCCGTAACCACCACTCTCTTGTCCATGTCTTATATTCTCACTTTTATTTCCCACCTATGTATGAAATCAAAGTGTTCTCAGTTCTTTTCTGTTTTACTTATTTCACTCCGTATAATGTTATCAAAGTCCATCCATTTTGTTGTAAATGATCCTATGTCATCATTTCTTATGGCTGAGTAGTATTCCATAGTATATATGTACCAAAGCTTTTTAATCCACTCGTCCTCTGACGAACACTTGGGCTGTTTCCAGATCTTCGCTATTGTAAACAATGCTGCCATGAACATGGGGACGCATTTCTTCTTTTCAAACAGTGCTAAGGTGTTCTTAGGGTATATTCCTATAAGTGGGATAGCTGGGTCAAAAGGCAGTTCGATTTTAATATTTTAGGAATCTCCATACTGTTTTCCACAGTGGCTGCACCAGTCTGCATTCCCTCCAGCAGTGCAGGAGGGTTCCCTTTTCTCCACATCCTCGCCAGCACTTATTCTGTGTTGTTTTGCAGATGAGCGCCATTCTGACTGGTGTGAGGTGATATCTCATTGTGGTTTTAATTTGCATTTCTCTAATGATTAGTGATGTTGCGCATTTTTTCATATGCCTATTGGCCAACTGTATGTCCACTTTAAGAAATTTCTATTTATTTCTTTTGCCCATTTTTTGATTGGATTGTTTGTCTTCCTGGTGTTGAGTTTCATAAGTTCTTTATGAATTTTGGTTATTAACCCCTTATCAGACGTGCTGTCGAATATGTTCTCCCATTGTGTGGTTTGTCTTTTTATTCTGTTCTTATTGTCTTTAGCTATGCAAAAACTTTTTAGTTTGATATAGTCCCATTTGTTTATCTTGCCTTTTATTTCATTTGCCCGTGGAGATAAATCGGCAAATATATTGCTGCTACAGATGTCAGAGAACTTACTGCCTATGTTTTCTTCTAAGATGCTATGGTTTCACGGCTTACGTTTAAGTCTTTTATCCATTTTGAGTTTGTTTTTGTGAATGGTGTAAGTTGATGGTCTAGTTTCATTTTTTTTGCAGGTAGATGTCCAATTTTCCCAACACCATTTGTTAAAGAGGCTGTCTTTACTCCATTGTATGTTCTTTCCTCCTTTGTCAAATATCAGTTGTCCATAAAGCTGTGGGTTTATTTCTGGGTCCTCTGTTCTGTTCCATTGATCTATGTGCCTGTTCTTATGCCAGTACCAGGCTGTCTTGAGTATAATGGCCTTATAGTAAACCTTGATATCCGGAAGAGTGATACCTCCTGCTTTATTTTTTCTTTTTAAGATTGCTGAAGCCTTTTGTGTTCTTTTTTGGTTCCATATAAATTTTTGGAATATGTGTTCTATATCTTTGAAGTATGTCATTGGTATTTTAATTGGTATTGCATTGAATTTATAAATTGCTTTGAGTAATATAGACATTTTAATGATGTTTATTCTTCCTAGCCATGAGCATGGTATATGCTTCCACTTGTTTGTATCTTTCTTGATTTCTTTTAAAAATGTTCTATAATTTTCTGAGTACAAGTCCTTAACCTCCTTGGTTAAATTTACTCCTAGGTACTTTTTTTTTTTGGCTGCAATAGTGAAGGGGATTGTTTCCTTAATTTCTTTTGCTGACAGTTCATTGTTGATATATAGAAATGCCTCTGATTTCTGAGTATTAATTTTATATCCTGCCACCTTGCTGAATTCATTTATCAGGTCCAGTAGTTTTTTGACTGAGACTTTAGGGTTTTCAATATACAATATCATATCATCTGCAAATAGTAAGAGTTTTACTTCTTCTTTTCCAATTTGGATGCCTTTTATTTCTTCTTCTTGTCTGATTGCTGTAGCTAGGACTTCCAGAACTATGTTGAATAAGAGTGGTGAAAGGGGGCATCCCTGCCTGGTTTCTGATCTTAAGGGGATTGCTTTTAATTTTTGTCCATTTAGTATGATGTTTGCTGTCGGTTTATCGTAGATGGCCTTTATCATGTTAAGGAATGATCCCTGTATTCCCACTTTACTGAGAGTTTTGAGCATGAATGGGTGCTGGATTTTATCAACTGCCTTTTTTGCATCTATTGAAATTATCATGTGATTTTTGTCCTTCCTTTAGTTTATGTGATGAATCACATTGATTGATTTGCGAATATTGAAGCAGCCTTCCCTCTCCAGAATAAATCCCACTTGATAGTGGTGTATGATTTTTTTCATATATTGCTGGATCCGGTTGGCTAATATTTTGTTGAGAATTTTAGCGTCTAAATTCATCAGGGATATAGGCCTATAATTTTCTTTCTTTGTGTTGTCTTTGCCCGGTTTTGGGATCAGAATTATGCTCGCCTCATAAAAGGAGTTTGGAAGTCTTCCTTCCTCTTGAATTTTTTGAAATAGCTTAAGGAGGATAGGAGTTAGTTCTTCTTTGAATTTTTGGTAGAATTCACTTGTGAAGTTATCAGGCCCAGGACTTCCCTTTTTTGGGAGTTTTTTGCTAACTGTTTCGATCTCATTTGTTGTAATTGGTCTGTTTAGGTGTTCTGATTCTTCCAGATTGATTTTTGGAAGATTATATGATTCAAGAAATTAGTCCATTTCACCTAGGTTGTCTAATTTTTTGGCATAGAGTTCTTCATAGTATTTTCTTACAATGCTTTGTATTTCTGTTGTGTCAGTTGTTATTTCTCCACTATCACTTGTAATTTTATTTATTTGGGTCCTCTCTCTTTTTTTCTTGGTGAGTCTAGTTAAAGCTTCATCAATCTTGTTTACCTTTTCAAAGACCAGCTTCTGGTTTCATTGATCCTCTGTATTGTTTCCTTAGCCTCTATGTCATTTATTTCTGCTCTGATCTTTATTATTTTCTTTCTTCTACTGGTCCTGGGCTTTATTTGTTGTTGTTTTTCTAGTTCTTTTAGATGCAGGGTCAAGTTGCTTATTTGAGCTTTTTCTAGCTTCTTTTGGTATGCCTGTAGTGCAATGAACTTCCCTCTCAGTACTGCTTTTGCTGTGTCCCATAAATATTGAGTTGATGTATGCTCATTATCATTCGTTTCTAGAAACTTTTTTATTTCTTCTTTGATCTCATTGTTAATCCATTCATTATTTAAAATCATGCTATTTAGTTTCCAAGTGTTTGAGTATTTTTCAGTTTTTCTTTTGTGGTTAATTTCTAGTGTCATGGCATTGTGATCAGAGAAAATGCTTGATATGATTTCAATCTTCTTAAATTTATTGAGACCATTTTTGTGTCCTAACATGTGGTCTATCCTAGAAAACATACCATGAGCGCTTGAGAAGAATGTATATTGTACTGCTTTAGGGTGAAAAGTTCTGAAGATATCTATTAAATCGAATTGATCTAGTGTATCCTTTAAGTCTGCTGTTTCTTTATTAATTTTCTTTCTTGAGGATCTATCCAGTGTTGTTAGTGGGGTATTGAAATCCCCTACTATTATAGTATTGCTGTTAATCTCACCCTTTATATCCATCAAAGTCTGCTTTATGTATATCGGGGCTCCTATATTTGGTGCATAGATATTTATAATGGTTATATCTTCCTGTTGAATTGTTCCCTTTATCATTATGTAGTGTCCTTCTTTATCTCTTACTACAGCCTTTGTTTTAAAGTCCATTTTGTCAGATATAAGTATTGCTATCCTGGCTTTTCTTTCATTTCCATTTGCATGAAATATTTTTTCCCATCCTTATACCTTCAGTCTATGTGCATCTTTTGTTTTAAGGTGTGTCTCTTGCAGACAGCATATGTATGGGTCCTGTTTCTTTATCCACGCAGCTACCCTATGTCTTTTTATTGGATCATTTAATCCATTTACATTTAAGGTTATTATTGACATGTAGTTGTTTATTGCCATTTTATTCTTTAAAGCTGTATTCTTCTTTTGCTATATTCTTTCCTCCCTTTGAACTGTTCACAACAGGTCCCTTAGTATCTCTTGCAGAATTGGTTTGGTTTTTATGAATTCCTTGAGGCTTTCTTTGTCTGGGAAACTCTTTATTTCTCCTTCAATTTTAAATGTTAGCCTTGCTGGATAGAGTAGTCTTGGTTGTAGGTTCTTGTTCTGCATTACTTTGAATATATCTTGCGATTCCTTCTGGCCTCAAGTGTTTCTGTTGAGAAGTCAGATGCATCCTTATGGGGGCTCCTTTGTAGGTGATAGCCTTTTTCTTTCTCTAGCAGCTTTTAAAATTTTCTCTTTATCCTTTAGCTTTTGTATTTTATCTATGATGTGTCTTGGTGTAGATTTTTTTGGGTTTCTCTTTAATGGAGTTCTGTGTGCTTCTTGAACATGTGGAATGTGTCCAAGCCTTAATTTAGGGAAGTTTTCAGCTATGATTTGATTGAATAAAGTTTCTATTTCTTGTTCTCTCTCCTCTTCTTCAGGAACCCTTATGATGCGAATGTTGTTTCTCTTCATGTTGTCACAGAGCTCCTTTAGAGTTTCCTCACATTTTTTTAGTCTCTTTTCTTTTTTCTGCTTTGCTTCTGTGCCTTTGTATATTGTGTCCTCTAACTCGCTGATTCGATCCTCAGCATTATTCATCCTGCTTTTAATTCCTTCCATTGTGGTCTTCAGTTCTGATACTGTATTTGTCATTTCTGTCTGATTCTTTTTTTTTATTTCAATTTCGTTTTTTATAGTTGTTATTTCTTTATTTGGGTGTTCATAGTGACTATCCATTGTTACTCTAATTTCTTTGAACCTCCTAACTATCATTATTCTAAATTTTGCATCTGGTAATTTAGTTATATCTGGTTCATTCAGGTCCTTCTCTGGGGATTTCTCTTGATTCATTTGGTTTGCATTTCTCTGCCTGCCCATTTTGTCTGTGTATCAGAAGATTGTGGCCACTGGAGTCCAGTAGGTGTTGCCTTTGTGTTCTCTAGGTGTGGTCTGTCTGCAGGCCCCCCACCCCCTCTGCCACTGCCTAGGGTGATTGGGTATGGGCGTTGCCAGCCCCGGGCCACTGCGGCTGTTGCTGTGATTTCCGCCTCTCCTCCATGGGAGGAGTTGTCACTCAAGACACAAGCCTCAGTTTCAAGGGTAGAGGTGAGCACCTTTGCTCAGCTGCGGACCCAGCCTATTTCCGGGCTTCCGCCCAGCCCCCGCTGTCAGAGCCTGCTCGCCACAGTGTCTCTTGTTGGACGGGGCTGCTGATGTGCTCTCAGCTGTGAGCCTTTACCCGTCCGAAGCTTTAGCCCCGCCCTCGAGGCCAGGGCCTGCCCGTGCAGGATCGCATACCGCAGTTTATTGGGCCAGGTATGGCTGCTGGCATATGCTCAGCTGTGAACTTCAGCTCATCCTGGGTTCTAGCCCCGCGCCCGCATTCAGAGCCAACTCATGCACGCAGGATGGCAAACTGCGGTTTCTCGGGCCTGTTGGTGCTGCTGGCGTGAGCTCAGCTGCGAGCTTCCGCCCGTCCCTGGTCCTAGCCCCATTTCCGTGGTCTGGGCTGGCTTGCGCAGGGTCGCAGAGCAGATAGATCTCTGCCCGTTCCTGGCCTCCCTCTTTTTCCCCCCGCAGGTGGGGCTACAGGCTGGCCAGCAGCTGCTGGACCACTTTCACGTGTCTCCTCTCCCCCTGCTGGGCTAGACTGAGGTCACACCGGCTGGGCCTCTGCCCCTGCCTACAGATCCGCGTTTCAGCGTCCCGTCGCCACCGTCCCTCCAGCAACCCTCAGCAGAATGAGAAGGGGCCCCGCAGCTCAGACCCTAGCACTCCATACTGTAGACCTGGAAGCTCCCTTCAGCTAATCAGCTCTGCTCTAAGTGCCGCGAGAGAGCTTGTTTGGCTCGTGTTTTGTCTCCCTTTTCTGGTATTGCTAGTTCGAGGGGAAATATTCATTTTTGTTTAGGGAAGTGACTCAGCCCAGGGGTTAGGGTGGCTGTCCCTCAGAGTGTTTCTCCCTGTGGCTGCCAGTTTACTCTCTCTTCCCGCTGCTCTGGTCCTCTCCTCTGTCCCCGTTCCCTGGAGCCTTGGGTTAGTGGCTGTGAGGGAGGTTTTCTGCGCTGTCCCTTTAAGAATCTTGGGTCTGAGAAAACTGTCTCTTTTTCACAAACAGTATCCTCACTTATTTCACAGCTCAATACTGTCCATATACCTCTTCTAGGCTCTGGGGCTGCAGGCTGGGGCTTTGTTCCTGAGACCCAGGTCCCTCCCTCTCCGCCAAACTCTCTTCCTGCCACACGGGTCTCTCCGGGCTGCCGTTTGCTCTGGTGAGCTGGGCAGCCCTCTTCGCGTTTTCGCTATTCCTACCAGTCTCAATGTGGCTTCTTTTGTGTTCCTTGGTTGAAGAGTCCACTTAGTTTAGTTCAAAGTTGGTTTATCCAGATGATGGTTCTTAAAATTGAGTTATAATCCACTTTGGTTCTGGGAGTTGGAAGTTGGTATGTCCGCTTACTCCATCGCCATCTTGCTCCCTCCTGACCAGTATTTCAATGGGAACTATGGGCATGGATGCATCCTGTGCTCCTCTCACTGACCACCAATGAAAGAGGTGCCCCTTCCGGAAGTGCGGCGGGGGCGGATAAATGGCCTCAGGGAGCCACATGCGGCCCATGGGCCATAGTTTGGGGACCCCTGACATAGACTGTTTGATCTAGCAACATGTCTCTGGAAATGTATATTATTTGTATTATATTGTATAGAATGCTTTTATTTATTTAATAGCAAATGATTGGAACACAAATATCCATCCACATGATCTGGTTTAATCAATTGTGAAAGATTTAGATAGTGGAATTGACCAGAAATGTAAAAAAAAAAATTGAAGATACTTTCCAAGTTGAATATGGAAAAATATCTAAGCTACATTCTTCCCTCCCCCAGTTTTATTAAGATATAACTGATATGCAACATTGTATTAGTAATGATGATTTGATATATGTATACATTGATTTGATATATGTACATACAATGATTTCATATATGTATACATTGCAAAATGTTCACTGCAATAAGTTTACTTAACATCCATCATCTCACAGTTACAATTTCTTTTTCTTGTGATAAGAGCTTTTAAGATTTACTCTTTTAGCAGCCTTCAAATATACAATACAATATTGTTAACTATGGTCACTAGTACATTACATCCCTGGAACTTATACCTGGAAGTTTGTACCTTTTGACCACCTTCACTCATTTCCCCCAACCCTAGCTCCTGCCCTCTGACAACTACCAATCTGTTCTTTGCTTCTATGAGTTCACTTTTCCACATATAAGTGAGACCATATAGTATTTGCCTTTCTCTGTCTGGTTTATTTCACTTAGCATATGCTCTCAAGGTTCACCCATGTTGTTGCAAGTGGTAGGATTTCCTTCATTTTAATGGCTGAAAAATATTCCAGTGTGTGTGTGTGTGTGTGTGTGTGTGTGTGTGTATGTGTATATATATATACCACATTTTCTCTATTCATTCATCATGTTACATTATTAAGTGAAAAAAAACCCCAAGGTTAACATCATCAGAATGTAGAGTATGTTATCTTTTGCAGAACAAAATAAAACTATAGTTGCATTTTACTTGCATAAATAAAGTCTAGAAGGTTAAACAAGAGACTAATGAAAATGGTTAGGGGGCAAGCTGCAGTATAGGGTGTGGGAACTGGATAGGCAGGGAATGGGGTGAGAACTAGACTTTGCATCATCTTTTTACATGAAGATAAATGTTAAACTATGTCAACATAATACCTTTCTATGAAATTTAATGAAAAGTATTAAATTAAAGGTTTATTGAAGAGCACTCGATTGTTTAATTCACTAGACATTCAATAGTCATTGAGCGTTTACCATGCGGCAGTCGCCGTTCTAGGATCTGTACCAGAAGATAGCACCAGATCATGTAAGAGTTGGCTTCTGTCACATACACCGCTCTTCAAATGTTGCATCTTCCGTTATGCCTGCCCAACAGTTTTCTCTTGTCCCATCTAGTCTCATATTCATAACCTCAGCATGGTAAAAGTATCCCCTAGGCTATTTAGGTCTCATAACAATTCAGTGTTTGTGTTCTTCTCTGTATGCATTTTTTTCCCTACATTTCCACATATTTGCTGGATTTATTTTTTTAAATTAATTAATTAATTAATTAATTTATGAGAGAGACAGACAGAAACAGACACGAAGGCAGAGAGATGAGAAGCATCAATTCATAGTTGCGGCACCTCAGTTGTTCATTGATTGCTTTCTCATACATGTCTTGATGGGGGGGGGGGTGTCTCCCGCCACGCCAGTGACCCTTAGCTCAAGTCTCTGCAACCTTGGGCTCAAGCTAGCAACCTTGGGCTTCAAGTCAGCGACCTTTAGGCTCAATCCAGCCACCATGGGATCATGTCTATGATCCCATGCTCAAGCTGGCAACCCCACGCTCAAACTGCTGAGCTCATGCTTAAACTGGATGAGCTTGCGCTTAAGCTCACAATTTTGGGCTTTTGAACCTGGATCCTCAGCATCCCAGGTTGACGCTCTATCCCCTGTGTCACTACCTGATCAGGCTACTGTTTTTATATTTGAGTGAGTTGTTCAATGTAGTTGTAGAATATAATATCTTAAAAGCTCAGGGATTTAATTTTATGGATAGTGAATAAATAGACAAAAGTTCCAGTGAGGTTACATTCTACAGATATGAGAGATATGATGGAGTGTACCTTGTCAGTATCAGAGATTATGCTTGTGGGTTCATAGTTATTATTTCTGCTGCCCTAGAGGAGATTGCAAAACATTACACATGTCCATGCATACACACCCACATTTACCCATTTATGAATATTAAGCTGCTGTCATACTACCTAATGGCTGTGTCTTATTGATGGCACATCTGGTGATAAGTGTGAATGAAGTAAACTTTCTATGGTCTCTTGCTCTGTCCCCCAGTGCTAAGGACACTGTAGATATTTGCTATGCCTCTGGATCAAACTGATGGGTAAACTTCTGGATTGGGGGACTTATTCTCATTCAAAATGAAGCCAAATGGTCAATAAAAATCAAAGCCCTGACTTTTTAAAATCCTATTCTACCTACCACAATAAACAACATACTCAAAAAGAAAGACAACCAAGGTGTGAAAACATATATAGAGAACACTGTGCACAGAGAAGAACACAACATTAAATTATTGCTAGACTTTAACAGCCCTGGGGGATATTTTTACCATGTTGAGGTCATAACTATGAGACTGGATTAGAGAAAAGAAAACTGTTTGAGTGGGCATAATGTTAGGTGGCATTTGATGTGTGGTTTGCATGTGTCTGAAGATACAAATTCTTTTGCTTTGGAGCTCCACTTACATGGTCTGGGGCCAATTTCCAGCGTTCCTGCAGGACCTGTGCTCTCTTTTATCACAGTTCTTACTGCAGTTTTCCTTTTTTGTAATTGTTTAATAGGTGGTGAGCTCCTTAGAAGGAAGTACACAAAACAGAACCAAACCAAACCAAACAAAACAAAAGAAGAAAGTACCCATTTCCTTCGTGTTCCCAGCCTCTAGCAAAGCCCTGGCATTTAGAATGCTCTTAATAAGTATTTGTTGAAAGAGTGGTGGAGACATGCCCTTGGAAGCAGGAAACTGGATGACATTGTAGGTATCTCTCTGCTTGGGGGATCTGGAGTCCAAAAGGCATGCTTTGTTTTCTAGTCAGGTGGGCTGATGGACGACTGTTCTCAGAAACTGTTAAGATTTTCTCCTCCAGTTAGCCTGCACTTTGCACACACAAGGCAGCTGGCTCAGCACAGCCGACTGGGACAGTTCTCAGCTCCCTGCCAGCCAGTGAGGCTCTCCCATCAATCTGTCCCAGTCTGTCCTCCCAGTCCCTGCCATCTGACTGTAATCCAGTCCCCTTCTTTAGATTTCTCTGATTGCCAGCCTGCTGTTCTCATCTCTGTCCATTGCTGTCAGAGCTGCTCAGACTTGGGCAGCCGTGAGAGACTAAAGAAAAGTGAGTTCATCCCCAGAGCATGTATGCAGGCAGCCAAGTCCTCCAGGTTTGAGTAAAGTGACCCAATCTATTTGGTATTTACTGGGCAGTCACACAGGGACATGTCCATTCTGGGATGTCCCTCAGCAAGACAGATGCTGCCTTTGCCAGATTTGCCAAAGGTCCTTGAATGGAGTTTTTGGTGGGAGTCATAGGAGGTCAAAGTACACTGTCCACCCCTCCCCAATTCTACTATCCACCAGTTTTGCCTTAATAGTGAATTCTAACAGGAATTTCTATTCTTAATTTCATTTAGAGTTTTCCCAAATTGAAATCCATCACCTGGCCTATAGATGCAAAGTTAAAAAACTCAAAATTGTGGCTTTCAAAGACAATGCACTATTTTGTTTCTGGGGGCAAAGAATTGGCACTGGCTAATGAGTTCTATTCTGATGTACAATGCCCTCTGATTGTGTATTATATATTAGCACTCTGGACTTGAAAGAGACAATTGTGTAATGTTTGCCTATTGAGACTGATCATCTCAGCTGCACAGTATCACATACCAGCCGGGCTTGTCATTCTCACATCCAACAGCTTTTAATTGTTGTGTTGCCCTTTAAGGGCAACCTTGCTCAGAGTCTGGAGAACAAAAACAGGGAACTACCTAAATATCAGCTCCTTCCCACCCCGAGAAAAAAGAATCCATTTAGATGAAAAGGATTTGAATATTCTAATTCCCAGAGAGTGATCATACCTTAGAAATTTCCATTATCCATTAAATCTAAATGTGAAGGCCAGGGGATTGCTTCTTCCTAATAAATTAGGAAGTATATCAGACAGATAAAAAAGGGGCTTGCATGATTATATACCATAAGTTGGAGACTAAAATAGAAGAAATGCCTTAAAAGCCATTGTCAGGACCCCATTGGATACAAGTAACAGAAAATGCCACTCAAATAAATAAAAACTTTTATTGCCTCACCTAACTGAAAAGTCCCGGGTTGGAACGGCTTCAGCATGGCTCGATTCCAGGGCTCAAAATTATCTTCCAGATTCGGACCAGTGTTCTCTACAGCTCAGCTCTTCTTACCTCTACTGCAGTGTTCTCAGGTGGGTCATCCTCCTCTCTGGCAACTCAGCTCACAACTCTAGTGGAAGTACAAAGATTGAATGTCACTCAACCAACTTGGGTCATGGTTCTCATTCTGAACCAATAATAATGGCCAGGAATCCTGGAGGTGAAAGGCAGGGTCAAATTCATCAACCTGAACCATGTCCACTAGCAATAAAAAGTGGTGGGTATTTTCTAAGGATGAAAAACTGGTATTACTACCAGAAAAATGAGGCTGGATATTGAACAAACAAACAAACAAACTGAGGTACTGTGCCTTCATCTCAATTTCAAGAACGAGTGTCTTTGGCGATTTGTAATTTAAGCCTCTTGTCTTCTTTCAAAAGCTGTCTATAATAAAGATGACTATTTACTGAGTGCCAGATATGTGTAAAGTGCTTTACATATATCCTCTCATTCAATCATAAGATCCTCTAGTCTAAATAAGAAGATGGAGGTCCGGGGAGATTAAATTACATGTTGTTAAACACACAATTATTAAAGAGTGAGTAATTATTCAATCCTGGCTTAACTCCAAAGCCCATGCTTATTCTCTTTTTGTGTGTTTCCCAAACTTGCCCATTTACAAAACTTTCTGGAGTATTTATTAAAAATACATGTTCTCAGGCATCCTCTTCCCCCTCCCCCAAGACTGTGAGTCAGTAAGTCTGGGCTAAAGTCTGGGAATATCTTTTGTTAACAAGTGTGCTCCATGATTCTAACAATCAAACTAATTTGAAAATGCACAATCTCATGCTGCCTCCCACAGGTTAAAAAAACCTGCAAATGACCACTGATCAATGCTAGTCTCTCTTCCTGTTTTCTTTCTTCCTCCACAGGTGGTCTGTGGGGGGTTGTTTTAGCTGCTGGTCATGATCAGTCCTCTTTTTAGTCTTCTCCAAAATGGGGTGCATAATATACTGCTCACAAAAATTAGGGGATATTTCAAAATGAATATGAAACAATAAAAAGAAGCATTTGATTTTCTTTATAAAACAAGAGCATCAGAAAAGCAAACAAGTCAAAGAAAGTTGTTTAATTATTCAAGTGAGATGTAAAACCAATTTTTATTTCATTGGTGAAAATGCACTATACAAAAGGCTGAAAGTCCTGGAGTATCTGCACATTCCTTGATCCCCTAATTTTTGTGAGCAGTGTTAAATTCCACTGGTGTACAAGAAGACATTATTTTCCCTCATTTTTCTATATCTATTTACTTTTCTTCTTAAAAAAAAAGGAATATGGCTTTACTAAAATTTGATATCTAAATTGACAGTGGCATTCTCTCTCAACCACAAACGCAGAGCCATCTATGATACCTTAGGTGTCTTAAGAGGAGAGTGAGTGTCTTACACAACAGAAGGTTGATGGGACCCCTTTTTTTGTTAGCTCCCAGGCATTTGAGGCCTTATCTGTCCCTAAGTGGAATTACTGAGTACCGTATTTCTCCAAGTATAAGATGGCACCAATTTTTCAAAAAATTTGGTGTCTAAAAGCTGGGTGCATCTTGTACAGCAGTTGTAGATTTTTTGACTTGCATTTCCCACTTTTTTGCACTTGTTTTTGCGCTCATTGTTGAAGACAGTGATTTGTTATCAGATACAGTGAATGAATGGGAGTTTTGACAGTGATGAGGAGTTGTATAAATTTTATGATGAATAAAACTTAAGTTCAATAACTTTATGTAATACATTTTTGTTTTCAAATTTTGGGCCCCCAAATTAAGGTGCGTCTTATAAATGGGAGCTTCTTACACATGGGGAAATACGGTATATTATCCCATCTGCTCCCTAAAGTCACCAGCTCAGATGGTTTCAGAGACAAGTTTTACACAATCAATAATCATAAAATCCTTAAATGTATTTTATTTGTTTCAAGTGATAGAAAAGGGGGAAACTACCCAGATTGTTTTTTCTTTTTTTCCCCAGGGACAGAGAGAGGGATAGATAGGGACAGACAGACAGGAACAAAAAGAGGTGAGAAGCATCAATCATTAGTTTTTCGTTGCTGTTGCGACACCATAGTTGTTCATTGATTGCTTTGCTCACATGTGCCTTTACCGCAGGCCTTCAGCAGACCGAGCCACCCCTTGCTGGAGCCAGTGACCTTGGGTCCAAGCTGAGGAGCTTTTGCTCAAGCCAGATGGACCCACACTCAAGCTGGCGACCTCGGGGTCTCGAACCTAGGTCTTCCGCATCCCAGTCCGACTCTCTATCCACTGAGCCACTGCCTGGTCAGGCTACCCTGATCTTTTTATAAAGTTAGTATAACTTTGATATCAGAGCTGACAAGAACAAAACAAGAGAAGAAACTTATCCATTAATCACACTTAAGAATGTAGGAGCAAAATTCCTAAATGAATATTAGCAAATTTAATTCACTAGTGTAGTAAAAATAATAGGTGTCTGATACTTCTCATAAATAGGATCCATGCATGGAACATAGTCATACATTGTCATTCTTTTCCTCTTGCTGTTGTCCTTGTAAGCTGTATGGTGGGGCTAGTTCTTTCTTGTCCCTGAATAAATGAAAAAAGTCATTGACTATTTTAGCCCCATTAAGTAAAAAGTCCTTTGATGTATAGTGCCCGGTAATAGTCAAAATTTCCAATGTCAGAAGCTTAAAGCTTATCCCCGTCCTTCACCTGAGCCCGCAGCAGGTGGAGTAAACAGCATGGTAACTTGTCACATGTTTTCCTCCATTGATTTTCTCCTCCATCCCAGCCACTCATTACTTGGTCTCTGACTCCACTAGGGTTGAACCAGGGGAAGGGAGAAGGGCAATAAAAAAAAGTTCTACTTTCTGAGCACAGTTTTGAACTGTAATCAGAACACCCTGGGCTGGGTAGAAGTTAAAGCTGCCTTTTTCTGTCATGGGGCCCTTCTGGGAGTCTTCTTATTCCTGGGAATCTCTCATCTGCAATTTCATTCATGCGGGAGAATCTTTTCTACCTGCTTACTTGGATTCCTCCCATAGCAATTCTTGTTCGTTCTTGAAGCTGGCCTTCTTAAATGGAACTAAGATGAGTCCACAAAAGGAAATTCTTCCTAATGGCCCATAACTGGCCTGTGGGAAATATCTCCATCCTTCACTCAGATAAATTCTGGGAATGTGAGAATGCCTCGCTTTGCTCAGCATCCGAGCAGCTACCAGCCAGTCTCTCATCGTTCACATTTCTCAGATGTTAGACACAGTCTACATTGTCCTTCAAGCTCTAAAAGACTCTGTGAAGAGCAAGGGGCCAAGAACCTAGATTCCAGTTTAAAAAAGGAAATGCTCGGACTTGTCTTAAGAGATGTGAAGACTTATTTTTAATGTTTTAGAAATTAGACCAGGGGTCCCCAAACTTTTTACACAAGGGACCAGCCAGTTCACTGTCCCTCAGACCATTGGAGGGCCAGACTATAAAAAAAACTATGAACAAATCCCTATGCATACTGCACATATCTTATTTTAAAGTAAAAAAACAAAACAGGAACAAATGCAATATTTAAAATAAAGAACAAGTAAATTTAAATCAACAAACTGACCAGTATTTCAATGGGAACTATGGGTGCAGATGCATCCTGTGCTCCTCTCACTGACCACCAATGAAAGAGGTGCCCCTTCCGGAAGTGCGGCAGGGGCTGGATAATGGCTTCAGGGAGCCACATGTGGCCCGCAGGCCGTAGTTTGGGGACCCCTAAATTAGACCATAGCGGGATGATGCAAGAATTGAAAAAAGATATCGATGGAACAAGATAGGAGGCCCAGAAACACTCACATAGATCTGGACATTCGATATATGATAAAGGTAGAATTACAAATTCATAGGGAAATGATGGTGCTTGGAATATTACTTATTCACATGTAACAACAAAATATTGGATCTCTCTCTTACACTAAAGGTTGGCTATAATCTTACAAGTAAAAAATAACCTTTAGAATTTTAAAAGAAAATATAGGTCATCATGACATTGTGTATAGAAAGGTTTATTTTTCCACTGATTATCAAAACATATCAAATATATATGTCCAATATATTATATATAGGCATCAACTTGTTCACTTGGTTGTTTTATTTAGTTGTACACTCATTGATTGCTTCTCATAAGTGGCCTGACTGGGAATTGAAACTGTGACCTTGGTGTGCTGGGAAAATGCTTTATCCACCGAGCTACCCAACTAGGGCTAGAGAAATTTCTTAAGCTTTATATCCAAACCTCAAGTTATATAAGAAAATGATAAAGAAAAATTTAATTACATTATATTAACATTAGACATTCTGAAATAACAAAAAATACTGTAAACAAAGTAAAAACACAAATTGTAGACAATTGGGAAAAGATTATTAAATGCAAACTCTGACAAAGAAATAATATCTAGAATACAGAAAGAAATCCGACAAACCAATGATGATGATGATGATGATGATCATAGCCAGGCATTGTCTTAAGCTCTTGAGATATATGAACTCATTTAATTTTTATCATAACCCTATGAGGTAGATGTTTATTTTTCCCACTTCACAGATGAAGAAACAGGCACAGAAAGGGTTGGGTAACTTGTTTAAAGTCACACAGCTGGTAAGTGGTAGATCTGTGCTTCAGTTTAGGAGTCTGGCTCCAGTTCCTATGGTTTTAACTACTATGTTTGCTCTCAAACCAGTAGAAACATACACCCACGTAGTCAATGCACATATAAGAAGAATCTCCACCTCCCTAGAAATCAGAGAAGTGCAAATTAAAGTACCAAGGTGAAATCACCTCATACCCATAAATCGAATAAAAAAATAAAAAGTCTCATAATACTAAGTTTGAGTGAGGATGCAGGAAGAAAATGGAAACTTTTGTATATTGGTGGAAATATAAATTTGCACAACCATTTTGTAGAGCAATTTGGAAAGATCTAGTGTATTTGAAGGTGCTCATACCCTTTGACTCAACAGTTTTACATCTAGAAATATACCCTAGAGAAATTCTTATTCTGTGCACAAGGAGATATGTTTAAGAATATTCATTACAGTGTTGTTTGTAATAGCAAAATTTGAAAACCTAAGAATTCATCAACAATAAAAAAAATGTGGCATACTTATATGATGAAGTAAAATGCAGAAGTTAAAAATGAACCAACAATACAGGGGGTCCTCAGGTTACAACCCAGTTTTGTTCCTACGAAAGTGACCTAACCCAAATTTTGGTGTAAGTTGAAACACACCCTAGCCTAAGTCACTCACCTATCCTAACACAGTTGTAAAATCATAATCTAGAACATAAAAACACAACTAAGCCACAGAAAAAAGAAAGGAACATGTACTGTACACTGTACTGTACTAACAGAAAAAATGACAAAAATGAATGTAAAAATAATTTCTTACCTTTATTCCTGTGGTTGGCTTGCACACTGGAAAGGCCATTGCAAAATGGGAGAGAGTGACCTTTTGGGAGAAGGAAGCTGGAGAGGCAGGAGAACCTGCAGCAGGTGCTGGAGATACTGGGTCGGGTGAATCAGGATTGCCTGAGGAATATGCAGGAGATGCTGGAGATGAGTCTACCTGTACTACAGGTGTTTCATCTCAAGAAGCAGGTGATGTAGAGGGTACAGGATCTGTTGCAGACCTCTCTACTTTTGTTTTTATTTTTTTTCATTCTATTTTTCTTTTTCTTTCTTTCTTTTTTTTTTTTTTTACAGGGACAGAGAGAGTCAGAGAGAGGGATAGATAGGGATAGACAGACAGAAATGGAGAGAGGTGAGAAGCATTAATCATTAGTTTTTCGTTGCTGTTGCAACACCATAGTTGTTCATTGATTGCTTTGCTCACATGTGCCTTGACCGCGGGTCTTCAGCAGACTGAGCAACCCCTTGCTGGAGCCAGTGACCTTGGGTCCAAGCTGAGGAGCTTTTGCTCAAGCCAGATGGGCCCGCGCTCAAGCTGGCGAGCTCAGGGTCTCGAACCTGGGACTTCCGCATCCCAGTCCGACGCTCTATCCACTGTGCCACCGCCTGGTCAGGCTGTTTTTATTTTTTATTTTTTTGAGAGTCAGAGAAAGGGAGTCAGAGGGAGGGACAGATAGGGACAGACAGGAAGGGAGAGAGATGAGAAACACCAGTTCTTCATTGCGGCTCCTTAGCTGTCCATTGAATGCTTTCTCATATGTGCCTTGACGGGGGGGCTACAGCAGAGTGAGTGGCCCCTTGCTCAAGCCAGTGACCTTAGTGTCAAGTCTATGATCCCACACTCAAGCCAGTGACCCCGTGCTCAAGCTGGTGAGCCCGTACTCAAGACAGATGAGCCCGCGCTCAAGCCAGTGACCTTGGGTTTCGAACCTGGGTCCTCTGCATCCCAGTCTGATGCTCTATCCACTGCACCACCACCTGATCAGGCAGGCCTCTCTCCTTTCTTAAAGAATTATTCCAGGCTAATCTGAAACTAGTTTGCCCATGTAGTCCGTAAGTACGACGCTGATGGCATAAGCCAAAACACTCATGTCTCAATTTTTTAAAGTTCTTATGGGAGTAAGTGTTGTAACTTGAAACATTGTATGTCATAACCCGAGGCCCCCCTGTATATACACCAATTTGGGTAAATGTAAAAAATATAGTATTGTGTGAAAAAAAAAACCTGTTGAAATAAGATACATAGAGTATGGGGGTTCTAGTCAAGGTGATGGTGTAGGTAGATGCAATACTTGAATCCTCCCGTAATCATATAAAAGTTGAACTGCCTGAACAACCATCATTTCGAATTATATGAAATCTAGCTAAACAGAAGCCACATTGAGACGGGTAGAAGGGGCTGAGACATGGAATGGGCTGGTCCCACACCCACGTGTGACTCATAAAAATTGGGAGGGATATCTCAGCTATGGAGGTCCCCGCCGAGAAGCAGGGGGCGCCAGTCCCCACACCAGGTCCCCAGTCTCACACCAGGGTTCCAGTGTCAGGAAGAGAACCCCATAACTTCTGGCTGTAAAAACCAGTGGATATTGTGACTGACTGAGATGGAGGCCTACCACGTAAAGGGCCTGTGCACAGACTTACTTAGACTCTCTTGCTCTGAGTTCCAATGCTGGAGCACCAGGGACACATGGAGGTGGACTAAGTTGTGTCATGTCAGAGCAAGAGCTGAAGAGGCAGCTTCCTCTCACACAGAAGTGCTGGCAGAGGCCATTGTTCCCTTTCTGAAGCCCTCTCCAACCCCGCAGAGTCAGCAGGCTGGCACCATATCTGAGTCTTCATCAACCTGGATAACACTGTTCACTCCACCCTGGTGATTCCTTGAGACCTCACGCCCACCCAACTTGGAGCCACCCAAGCCATTTCCAATGCTTTTTCATTACAAAAACCTTCTCTTGGCTTATGCTTCAGACTTTCCTAAAATCTCTCAAAGAAGCAGCATCTGGCCTCAGTGTGCCCTGTACCTCTCACTAAGAGGCTACAGGCCCAGCACTAATGGCAGCCAGCCTTGGGTCACAGCTTGGTCTCTCCTGGGCACTTCCAAGCTCGGCACAAGTAGCAGCCATCTGCAGGTCACTTTGTAGCTCATGCTGGGTGGTCCTGGGCACAGGTGGTGGCTGACTTTGGCCTGCACCTCCCAGGAGGCGCTAGAAGCACTCAGTGGACAGCTTCAGACTAGGCTTGAGCATCACCCAACCTCCTCCACAAGGGACACACTCAAGGGCAGAAGCAGACTGAGGTCGGTTGAGGCCCCGGGTGCAAAAGAAAATATTGGGCTCCTTAAAAATAAAAGAGAGAGAGACAGGGAAAAAAAAAATATATGTTAACTATATTTTTAAATAAATAAAAAAATATTATGTACTGTTAATGTTAAAATTGCATGTATGAAACCAAACTTGACGTCATTAGAAAAAAGTGTAATGGGGTTTTGCGGGGCCCAGAAGTCAGGGCCCAGGGTGTGTGCCCGGCGCACCTGCTGTTAAATTTGCCATTGCTCAAGGGACAGACTCAGCGGGCACCAGAGCACCACTGAAGTAAGTCCTGCTCTGTGGGAGCAGCCCCTGCTCAGCTGATCCTCCATAATGGTCACAGCAAGTTTTTGCAGCCAATCAGTCTGGGGGTAAATCCCTCCCATTGAAATGCCAGCAGCAATAAATTACAACAGGAAGGTGTACACAACCTATATAGGGTGGAGAGGGGGAACACCTGGAGTGCCCCGCTTGGGTAATCAGGGTGGCTGTGCCACTGAACCTTACAGGACACTTACTGCATAAAGCCATGCTACTACACCCAGGAAACAAAGCAGTTATACCGAATACATAGAACCAAACATGGGGAGGCAGCCAAAATGAGGAGACAAAGAAATATGTTCCAAATGAAAGAACAGAACTAAACTCCAGAAAAAGAATGAAACAAAATGGAGACAAGCATTCTATTAGATGCAGAGTTCAAAACACTGGTTATAAGGATGCTCAATGAACTTAGGGGAAGAGTAGATGAGCTGTGTGAGAAATTCAAGAAAGAGATAGGAAACATAAAAATGAAGATAGAAAACATAAAAAGGTAACAGTAAGGAATTAAAAATACATGAACTGAAATGAAAACTACATTACAGAAAATCAACAGTAGAGTAGATAAAACAGGATCAGATCAGAAATTGGGAAGATAAGGAAGCAGAAAATATCCAATGAGAACAGAAAAAAAAAAAGAATTAAAAAAATTGAAGATAATATAAGGAGACTCTGGGACAATTTCAAGCATACCAACCAACATTAACATCATGAGGTACCAGAAGGAGAAGAGAGAGAGCAAGGAATTAAAAACCTATGAGAGAAAATAATAATAGAAAACTTCCTTAACCTGATTAAGGGACTAGATATATAAGTTCAGGAAGCACAGAGAGTCCCAAACAAGATGAATCAAAAGAGGACCACACCAGACACATAGGGTTAGGCAAAAGTAGGTTTACAATTGTATGTGAAACACAGTTAATTCTTGTACTATTATTAATTATTGTATTTTTCCATGTGAACAATTGTAAACCTATTTTTGCCCCATCCATATAATTAAAATTCCCAAGGTTGAAGATAAAGAGAGAATCTTAAAAGTAGTAAGAAAAAAGCAATTAATTACAAGGGAGCTCCTATAAGACTGTCAGAAACTATGCAGGCAAGTAGGAATTGACAAGAAATATTCAAAGTAATGAAAAACAGGGACCTACAACCAAGATTATTCTACCCAGCGAAGTTGTCATTTAGAATCAAAAGATAGATGAAGAGCTTCGGAGACAATTAAAAGCTAAAAGGGTTCATTACTGTCAAACCAGTATTATAAGAATGTTAAAGGATCTTCTTTAAGAAGAAGAAAAAGAAAAAAATATGAATAATAAAATGATAAAAAATACATATCTATTTATAACATTGGGGAACAAAACTTTTGTTGCATCCATAAAAACACTTGTTCTTACCTAATTCGAGTGTGCTGATCTCAAATCTGACCGTTTTTCTTTGTAAGCTAGTTTTTTTTTGCAATTCAAGATTTTAGGTTTTCATCTTATTGTAAAATTTTCAACATTTAGTTTAACATAATGAAGTAGAATGTCTTCTTGGGCATCATCTTTGTGAAAATATAATAATTTATATAATGCAGTAAATACACTAATACATTAAAAGATATGATTGCATCAGAATTTGTCTACAATTTCAAAACAGAACATATTAAAACACTTATTTTAATCATAAAATTTGTGCAAAACTTATTTAAATTCTATTCAGGCAAAAATTTGCATTTGTAGCTCTTGGCATTATTGTACTTGTTGAGAACAATCGCGTTTGATGCTCCAGCAGTAGTCTGCCATCATATTCCTGATCCATCGCCCCTGATAACGCTCTTCCATCGTCTTCAGATCTTGATGAAACGTTCTCCCTGCTCATCACTAACAGCTCCAAGATTTTTGGGAAACTTATCAAGGTGATTGTTCAGGAAGTGAATCTTAAGGCTCATGTTACATCCAATGTTGTGGAAAGCCAACAGTATCGTATCCTTTGAACCAGAAGTTCATAGTTTTCTGCTTTTTAGTTGCCAAGGAAGTTCTTTGTAACTGTCACAAAAGATTGCCATGCTACTTTCTCCTCCTTATTCATCTTCCTGGAAAATTCTTCGTCATGTATGAGGGTTCAAATTGGAGGTCCATCGAATACACCTGCTTTTATGTTCTCAAAAGACAAGGCAGGAAAAGCAGAAATAATATGTTGAAAGCATTCACTTTCTCTATTCAAAGCCTGAACAAACTGCTTCATTAAGCCAAGTTTGATGTGAAATGGGGGAAAAATGATCCTGTCTCAATTAACTACAGGTTCATTCACAATATTTTGCATCCTTATTTCCAGAGCTTCACGTTTCGGCCACTTCTTTTGTGTCCAGTGTTTCTCCTGAGCTCAAATGTCCCACAAACACAGAAATCAAGGATACTTCATGAAACCTCTCTGTTGTCCTAGCAGGAAATTGACCATTTTAAGATCCACACAAATGATCCAGTTATGCTCCTCATACTTCAGTAAGTCAAGGACGATTTTTATGTCATTATAATCTTCTCGCAGATGAGTTGAATAACCAATTGGAACCGCTGCATAAACATTACTGTTGTGTAGGAGAACACATTTCAGACTCCTTTTAGAGCTGTCAAGAAATAGCTGCCATTCTGTTGGACTGTAAGTGGTAATACCTAGCTGGCTGAGAAGACTACTGATATTATGACAGTAAACAAAGTGTTGGTCTTTGGAAAAAAAGTCCACAAAAATTTGTTCACGCTTCCTGAAATGGGATACTTTAGCTGACCGGTGAAATACATTCTTTACTTGAAGCCTGGAGTCTAATAGCTCAGCTGCTTTCCTTGATAGGCCCAAATCTCTTACTAAGCCATTCAATTCGGGTTGGCTAAACTGCTGCGGGGTTAATGACTGCTTGGCATCAGAAGAAGACCCTTCAGATTCTATAACCTCATGCATCTTATCAAAATACACTTGATCACCATGTTCACTTTCTTCATCCTTAGAAGAAATAAAACCATTGAAAATTGGAACCAGGAGTGTCTCAGAGTGTTGCATAGGTCGTATTGCTGAAGGAATATTAGGATATGCGATCATATGCCGTTTTTTCTTGCCAATGCCCTTTGTATGGATCAGAGAGAAATAACAGTCACTGCTGTGGTTCTTAGGTTCACACCAAACCATGGGAATACCAAAAGGCACTCTGCATTTTCCTTTTGTCCAGTCACGAAGCATTTCCTCACAGTTATGACACACAATATGAGGAGCCCAATTCTTGTCTTGATTGCCAAGGGAAACTTGAAAATAGGCAATATACGCATGTGTCACAAATGATGAAATATTGCGCCTTTGACACTGAAGTGTATAACAGTCACATATATAACAGAAGGTGTCAGGACTATTCTTACATTTACGCCTACTCGAAGTAGCCATGATTCAATCTTAAAACAAAATAAGAGGGTGTTTTGATCAGATAATAATTTTTTCATTTAAAAACAACTATAATTATGTAAAAGTGATGTTTGTAAAACATTAATTGCCTTGTGGTTATGTTCAATCCAAGAGTCATTGCCCTTTAACTCCAATTTAAAAACCAATGCATGCCATTAACTGTAACAAAAAGAAATTAAAATTGCATAAAAACTAGATAGAGCATGCACCTAAAATAAAATTTTAGATTTGGTGTCAGCGATGCAGAAATATATAGAAAAAATTCTAAAACCTCATACAACAGAAAATGAAAAAAACATTTTTCCCCAGTGTAATTATTTTAAGTGCAAATGGATTAAATGCTTCAATAAAATGCCATACAGAGGTGCCAAAAAATGGGTACTTAGACTTATTGGGGTTTTCTCACTGGGTTGTACCTCTAAAACTCATGTAATATTGTATGTCAACTTTCTTGTAAAGCAAAAAATATTCAAAGTAAGAATATACATATAACATAATATTATTCTATAAGATTTATACATCTACAAAACAATGCCATTTAAGTTATATGCATAGAAAATGTGTAGTACAATAATAGAAACTTGAAATAAAATGATAAACAATATATTCATAGTAGTGTTTACCTCTAACAAAAATAAAATGTAATGAAAATAGGGATATGTCCTTACAGGGCGCCTTAGTTATGTTCACTATGCTTAATTTAAAAAGAAATTGGGAGTCGATTTCTAAATATCATTTCCCATGGTGAAACAGCTGATATCAGGTCTGGGACAAGAAATCTATATGATTAGTCACAAAAAAACTTGTTTTGCAAGGAAGCTCTCCCAAACTATTTGAGACCATGATAAAACAACACAGGAACCACTTTGAAGGGGCTCCCATTGGCCAATGTGGGACAATTTCTGCATCAAAAAGAATGATAACTATTGTGAATTAAAATCTGTCAAATACATAAAAATCGTGAGTTTATAATGATACCTAAAATAATGTAGAAAAACCTAATAACTTGTCATTGGAAGTTGTTGGAGGCATAATTTACTATTCTAAAAATGAATAATGATTAAGTATTTCTTTTATCTTCCTTATGCCACTATATTTATTTCATGGTAACTAAATATTTGATAAAAGTAGGTCTTATGATAGAAAACTTCCCACTAATAAATGAAGAAAGAATCATAGAATTTAAAAAAATGCATCACTTTCAATCTCTAATGAAATAATTGATCTAGGCAACATTAATTAATGATCACAAGCTGAAATATCAATTCTGTATAATGGAATGGTCAGGATGATACCACCCACACTCTGTAATCAATCATAGCCTCCCCCAAAGTGGGACAGCCAAACTTTATATGCTTCATGAGGTGATGCAACAGGAAGTATCTCTTATGATGTTTCTTGTCTATAAAAATTGAACATGATTCTAATCGAGTCTTTAGAACTGCTGCTAGTTTTCGGGAAATATAAGAGATAGAAGAAATACTTAAATGCTAAGAATATGATTGGCAAGATCCAAAAGATGGGATATGGTATAGGAAAAACGACCCAGTTTTATCAACAAATCCACACTATGCGAAACAAAAAGTGGCATTAGAGAGAAACAGAGGGTAAGCTATTACGGAAAAAAAAAAAAAAAAGACTGAGGAGTGATAGTAATCCAGCACACCTGAGAGGCCCTTGTTTGGACCCTGGTTTGAACTAATCTACAACAATAAGATGCATTTGAGAGAAATCAAGGAAATATGCATAGGGATTGGTAGTAGAGGACGTTGAGGAATTATTGTTAATTTTGATAAATGTGATGAAGGCATGGTGATTATGTTTAATAAATGTCTTCAGTATTAAGATAAGGACACTTTAGACAGACTGGGACATGGTGAAATGCCTTCCAAATGGTGTTTTACCCCCAACCCTTCAGGGAACATTAACGAACACAGAAACCGGTCAGACACTTCACTCAGGACTGTATATGGTACAGAGTGGAAGAGGAGAACAGAATGTAAGTGGAGAGGAGCAGATTTCCTGCCAGTTGGTGAGACAAGTTTTGGAGCGAGCACCAGTGTTTGCGTGGCTGCTGCAGCCCCTCACTCCAGAGTAGGGGCATCCATAGGATCAGTGCAGGTAGGAGAAGGGCACTATATTCTGGGGGCATCGGGTAAATTGTGGGAGCGGCCAGGAGGAAGCTGTACTCTTTCTACTGGTGAAAACTGAACTTGGACGGGTCAGGGTTCCCATTCCAGGCTAATGTGGCTTAAGGACATTTGGCTGACACTTTACAAAACGTAGACTCGGTGTTCTATGTACACACATAGAGCCCCAATCCAGTAGCAAACTCATTTTACAGTTAGAAAAACATGCACAAAACCATTTAGCTTTTTATATTTTAGAAAGATTGGGCAAGAACTACCTCCACATTTCAGGCTGCTGCTCTAACAGCTGTATGCTTGTAAATCTTTCTTAATTTCCTGCACACCATTTTCTAAAATGCAGGAAGACTATCAAGAGAGTTGCAGGGCCCTGGCTGGTGGCTCAGTGGATAGAGTGTCAACCAGGCATGAGGATGTCCTGGGTCCATTCCCCAGTCAGGGCACACATGAGAAATGACCATCTGCTTTCATCCCCCTCCCTTTCCCCCTCCTCTCTCTCTTCCCCTCTTGCAACCAGTGGCTAGGTTGTCCAAGCAGCAGCCTTAGGTACCGAGGATGGATGGCTTGGTTGATTTAATCATTGGCTCCAGACGTGGGTTGCCAGGTGGATCCCAGTCAGGGCACATGTGGGTGTCTGTCTCTCTATCTTCCGTCCTCTCACTTTAAAAAGAGAGAGAGAGAGAGAGAGAGAGAGAGAGAGAGAGAGAGAGAGAGAGAGAGAGAGTTTCAGGCTTCAGCCCAAAGGTGTTAAGAGCTTCTATCTTCTTTCTGAGCATTTATCCGGAAGGTTGTTCTCATAAACCAAACTGTGAGAACATTTGCCAGAGTTTTCTCAGGAGCAGGTTTACCTTTTCCTGCTAGATCAGAATTAGCTTCCTTCTGGTATTCACACTTCTTGGGGCATTGGGCCACTACCAAGCAGGGGCTATTCTGTTCTTAGAAGCTGATGCTCTGCTCTTTGGATTTGGTGACGATTCTCCAGTGGAATAGGGGGTGTGGAATGTTTCTGTGTCAGTTTGCCAGTGGTGAGAAGATAGTTGTCCCAAGAATTTCCATTTGTGGGTTCTGAACTGTCCAGGGAACCATCTGCCAAGGCGATACTGGTGGTCTTGTGGGCAGGGAAGGTAAGAGCACTTGAAGATTGCTATATTTCTGACCATGCCTGCTGACGGAGGAACTGTGATAGTTGATTTCTCACATTCTCCACCATTAAGCAGTTCCTTTTGATAAATTCCCTTCTTGCAAATTCCCTAGACTCTAATCTGGGAATTATATTTTGATGTTGAAAGACTTTGCATTTTGGGCTTAATTTAGAGCACATCTACCTTGTTTATAATGAGTTCCTATTACAAGTTAAATGCTCATCTATACTCTCTGTGAAGGCATGGGACTAAGGTGTTAATGAGAAGAGGATGAAAAAAAAAATAGTGTGTCTTTTCTGGACTTCAGGAAGATAACCCCATATATGTGCCAGCTATTGGAAAAACAGAGACTATTATTGAGCAGAAAACTATTAAAGAGGTCTAGATTGAACATTATGGCTTTTCCAAGGCATTTTGTTTAAGTCAACCTCAGTTGCCTCATCTTTAAAATGAGGCTAGTAATAATTAAGGTAAATAATGGCAAGAGGTTTAACCTGATGAATATCTGGAGTGACTTTTCCTTAAATTTGGGAAATACTGACAATTTATCCCATTCATGCAATTATTTACTATTGTTTTATATACCCATTCGTTCATACATTCCTTCACTTAACAAATATTCATAGTATATGAAATTAACAATGCATGATACTATGGAGGCTAAGATAAAAAGTTTCTGCCCTCATTAATGACCATTTTAATTGAAGAGAGAAGATGTGCATGGAAAATTGTAATGCAGAGTGTGCTAAATATGGTAAGGAAAGTGTCAAGCACTATGAGAGTTCAGAAAAAGAGAAATTGCTTCTAGGAGGGAATTTCATGGGAGACTCAATGAAAAAAGAAGTGGATGAATTGAGGTTTGAAGCATAAATAAAAGATGAATGGGCAGATATGGAGTGAGGCTGGGGGGTTGGGTGGTGGCTATTCTGCAGGCCCAGCAAAGGCCTGAGCAGAGACTCGGAGATGGAAATGTATGGGATGTATTTGAGGAAACTATAAAACATCTAGAGACAAATTGAAAACTGAAAGATGTATGCATGGAAGACTAATTAGGAGACAACTGCCACAATTCAAGAGAAAGTTAGTGAGGATCTGAACTCAAGGGTTGGGGGAGAGAAGGAGATGTGACAACTCTTAGGGAAATATGACCAGGGCAGTGAAAAGGAAGGGATGGAGGTAAGAAATGCTGGAGGTAAGAATCCCCACAGTTGCATCTTTTCTTCAAGGTTGGTGGTCACTTCTCCAAACCTGAATGTCCATTTTTTTATTTGAATAGCCCTGGTCTTCATATCCAATCATCTGTTCAGAGCAAGTGATAGACTTTGGCCAAAGAGTGGTACGATTTGCATAGGATTTTGTCAGGGTATGCTGCCTACCGTTGTGTCTTCAGGGCCCTTCAAACTCAGTTCAGCCAGTTCCTGTACAACCAACCACCGTGACTTCTATACTCTGCTGTCGTTTGGGTTGAAACGGGTTTAGTCTCTGGGAAAGGACTGTTGTAGGATATGCCCGAAGAATCAGGGAACAAAGTTAGTGTAAACTCTGTGGTTCCCCAAAGGCAGGAATTTGACAAGCCTGGAGTTTGAGGGTGAAGCTGATGTGAACAGGACAGATGGTATCTCCAGTGCCCCTCAACTTGACCTCCCAGTTTTCAAAATTGGTATGGTTTGTTCAAAATCCTGTCTACTGCTTCCACTGAGACCGGCTTTCCGCACTCAGAATGGAGTTCTCTTTGCGGTCTGTTAGGCCACAGTGCGGTTTCCCTACTGGATTCCTTTTTGTGGTTGGAGGTCAAACACTTTCTTGCCTGCTGTTTCCAGGAATGCATGGTGTGTCTCAGCGTGCTGCAGGGAGGGTTTTATTTTACCTCCCTTGAATGAGATGGCAGTCCTCCAGCAGGCCTGTGTGCATGTATAAATAGAGGGACACGTAGCCTGCATTTAATATCCAGAACATAAACCAGCCACTGCTGCGTGCTCCCCCGTCCTGTTTTGATGAAAGGCTGCTGACAGCACCACAGACCACGCTGTGGGGCCCAGCAAACCACCTAATCCCACTGCTTTATCCCAGGCATAGATGGGGCAGGTTTCACTGCCAGGACCCATTTCTTTCCAGCCACCAGCAGCTCTGAGTTTCATTGGATTTTCCTGCTCCAGCTGGCCATTTTTATAACTCTTGGTTAGACAAGCCAGGGTGAACATGGGAGACTGAAATGTACAGCTAATCCCCGAAAATTTTTTTTAGACAGAAGAGTTAGACTCATTTGCCTGTGAATCCCTTTGACTATGGAGCAAATGTCCAAAGGGCCTATTGAGAGTACAGCATTTCCTTATCCCATGCCCAGTTTTTCTACAATGCACCACAGGGGAGTGCTCCTTGCTACTTTATTTAGGATGAAGTGTGAATTCCTGCCATTCAGATTCTTTACAGTACGGTCCCAAACTACTTTTCCAGTCTTATAATTATCGCACTCTTACTTTGGCTTCTATTTAAGTAGATTGGTCTACTCTCTGTTTTCCAAGGCCCATTACACTATTATTGCACGGGTCTCCTCCCCTAGCCTAGTTCCCCTTCTCTCTAACCTATTGAAAGCCTTTCTATACATTAAGGCTGAGTTTAATTTCAGGGTTTCTATGATTGTTCCCATCCAGTGGTATCCTTCTCTCCATAACATGTATTGTTTCTACCCTTTATTTAATGAATATTGTATTACTTAAAATAAATTCTTTATCGGACAGATTTTAGATTGGAATTCTGGATCCTAGTCTCCCAGAGAATGGAAACTCCATGAGGTCAGGGTCCATGCGTTATCTTCTTTGTAACTCCTATAGTGTTAAGTACCATGTAGTACACATTAGGGGAGCCAGAAGGTGCTTACTGATTGAATAAATAATTACCCAGTCTCAATGAGGCAGAGCTTTAGCAGTATCCATTAGTGAATGCTGGGACCTTTTAAGGGCGTTCTCTGGCTAAGCAGTGGAAAATTAGAATATGAGGTAATAATTAAAGTTGTCCTCAGGTCCAGAAGGAGCTGAAAGACTGTTACTCTGGTGGAGTTCCCTGGCGCCATCTAAAATGTCAGCTTCACTTGGCTCCCAGGTTGAGTTAGTTCCACAGTTTTAGGCTTCTTGGGAATCTATGCTATGACTCAGAAAACCAGTTTTTCACAATTGTCATCCCTTGATAGCCTTCATATTCACATTCAATAAGTACTTGATGATTTGAATTAAGTAATGAACAGTTCATCCAACTTTTATTAGTATTGTGGAGAATGTCTGGGATGTTTGTATATGATGTTGATGCTTTATTTTTTTTTGAACAATGCCATCAGAATTCCATAAGTACCTAAAATATTAAATCAACAGTTGAAGAACTTTTTCTTTAAACAGTGAATCTAGGGGTGGTGGGGTGGAGGTAAATGAGGTCAAATAAGTGACGGAAGGTATTCTGACTTTGGGTGGTGGACACCCAATGCAATATGCAGATCATGTATCATAGTCATGTACATCTGAAACCCATATGATCCTATCAACCAATGTCACCTCATCAATTTAATAAATTAGAAAAATAAGCAGTGAATCTGATTCTTGTTAACCTCTAAATAGAAATATGATTAATAAAATGAGGACTCAACTATAATACTATTTTAGCACAAAATAAGGAATGTAAAAAGTAGAAAAATACCCTATGATTGTTGCATGTGGCTTAAAAAAGGGCTTTGAAGATAATTCTAAAAGAGAACGTCCAGAAATGTATTGTTATAGAATAATTTTTGTAATAATAATAACTTTTACTTCCTGAGAATTTGTTGTGAGTCATTAATAATTGATATTCCAAATTCTTTTAATCATAAAATAATCCTGTGATGAGGGATTTTATTAGCAGTGTTTTAGAGATATGGAAACTAAAGGTTAGAATAGTTCATCAGATTTGAAATAAAATTTGTCAGACTGCAAAGTTCCTGAGCAATTATGCTGACCACCTTGAAAGACAAACAGTGACTGGGTATGTTTAACTTCTTGTGTCTAAGGCAGTGATTCTTAACCTTTTTTGAGGTACCGAACCCACCAGTTCCACATGCGCATTCACCAAACCTTTCTTTAGTGATAAATAAAATATAATTTTTTTTCCAAATTCAAGACATAGGTATATGTTTTTTTACTGGTGCACAAAATGAGCCGTGCATGAACATCACCTTGCTCAAAGAACAAAACCAACAAAGTGCATGAACTCACAACAAATTACGGTATTACTTTATTCTGGCCTCCGTGGCAGAGGCTTCTTCGATCCCCTGAGAACGACTCATCGAACCCCTAAGGTTCGATAGAAACCAGGTTAAGAACCATTGGTCTAAGGCCACTTAGTTCTGGGCATTGCACAGCTCCAGGGAGCAGCACTCACCCTGCTCATAGCATATCCGGATAGTTTTTATGACAAATTTTTTAGCTGATGGCAGTCGAGTATCTGAAGTAAAGGGAGTGAATTCACTGCTGTCCAAAGCTTATTCTTAATGTTCTATGGTCACATGTAGAATGCAGGGTCCATAAACTGTAGAAATTAAAAATCTTGAACAGCTTCTAACCCTAGTTAGATAGCTTGGTGTTAGAGCATTGTCCCGATAAGCAAAGGTTGCCAGTTCAATCCCTGGTCAGGACAAATACAGAAAAGGATCGATGTTTCTGTGTGTGTCTCTCTGTCTGCTTTCTTCTCTCCCTAACATCAGTAAATAAATTTTAAAAAATCTTGAGCAGCTTCTCAATGAGCCATCTTGGAATTGAAGAGAGTTCTTATTATTTAGAACCTGCAGTGGTATCTCCCTTGCTTATTGTCATGGTACTGGCTTTCTTCTATGTAGTGAACTGTATTCCCCAAATACAGCAATTAGTAACTAACCTTCTTAGTTACTAATTTAATTTAATAGAAAACAATGTATTGAGAATTTCTTGTCTTTCTTATCTTTGAAAATGCAAAGATAAGCCCTTGACAGCAAGAATGAGAATGTGGAATGAAGAGAAGGGGTGACATTGTGGAGGTGGGGATTTGAGGGAGGAGGCAAAAATAAACATATGACTTGCTTACACTTTATAAACCATAGAGGAGACTGAAATCTGAAGACTATTCATAAGTATATTAATGGAAATGAAAGGTGGTCATAAACAACATTCTTTGGGAACATAGAAGCGAGAAGAGTTTATTCCGTCTGGGAGAGCTGGAGAAGCTTCATGAAGGGTGGGACAATGGACCTCACTCTTGAAGGATGCGCAGTCCCCTTAGACACAGAGGAGAAAAAAAAAATAGCAGTAGTGAAAACATGAGGTGAAAGTGGTCCAATAGCTAAAGAGAAAGTGAGGTGTGTGTACATGTGATAGATCAGGGAGCGGAGGTAAGGATTATAGCAGGAGACCTAAAGAAACCTGAATATCCTCTTGAAGGCTTTAGATCTTACATGGGCAATGGGGAGTCACTGAAGAATTTTGAACACTGAAGGTCTTTTGATCTTTTGATTTTCCAGAGATGGCTCCTTTTGTATGTGCCATTATTGGGTAGTATGGGTTATATCATTCATTCATTCATTTCAGGAGAGTCATCTCAAGGAAAGGGACCTTATCATGCTTTCAACCCCTTTTGCCCAGGTTTGATGTCCTATTTGTCATTTCCTTTCTCTTCCCTTTGATATTTTTGGCAAGGAAAGAGTTATACCATTGTTTCTGGCTGTTGACATTGGGGTCAGGTATTTGATTCATATTATCTCATGACTTATTTTCGGTGAGTTGAATGGGTCAGAGAATAAGCTGTTATTACCGTTCAAGGGTTGAGAGCTCAAGAGTTTAGGAACAAAAGAGTTGGACCAAGAACCATGTAGAAAAAGAGGTGGGACAGGATCAAAGTGCAGGACGGCATACCATGGAGTGAGAGCAATCTCGAAATAGAATATGCTTCTCTTTGGATTTCACACCACAGGCTTTCACAGGCAGCCTACCCTTGTCACCATGAGTTTCAGAGTTTGGAATTGGGCACCGCACCCTGGTGTGAAGCTGTTAACCTCCGGCATCAAGGCCACAGCTGCTGGAGAGAATTCCTCTTTCAAGCTGTGGCCTCATCAGAGTTCTTCATCTGGACATGCTGCAGAGGGTACATGTTCCTAAATCCAGTCTCATGATTCTGGGGTTCTATATATACTTGGGCAGCCCCACCCCTTTACTCTAGGACACACACACTGAAGAGCCTTTCTGTAGTGGGTCATGGCACTGGGGAAGCAGTGTGCATATGTGTGTGTGTGTCTATGTGTGTGTGTGTAGCCCTCTTAATGAATAGGACAAGAAAGCCTTCCAGATATTTTGTCTTCTATTTCCAGAAAGAATAAAACTTGAAAGAATGTGGATACTTTGAGGAAATTAAGGACATTTCTAGAGCATGGCTTTTTACAGCGAAAGTCTGCTCCGGTTCGAGACAGGTTACAGTTTTCAGATTCGGGATGTCTCGAGCCTTCAGCCCGTTTTCCTTGCTGTGTGCTGTGTAGTTGCACCTAAGCCATCAGCAGAGGGCTCCCTCCAACCTTAGGAGGCGGGACTGATGCTTGAGAGGCCAGGCGATATAAAGGAGAGATGAAACGCACGTCTGACAGCGAGTTTAAAATCCAATGCCCCAAAGTACTTTAGTAGAGAAGAAACCCTAACCCATCCTGAAAACAGACCACTTCAGCAAAAAGGTATTTGCTAGCGTTTACGTTAAATGACACTGTTTAAATTCCTGGATCAAGGTCAGCATAATGTTTATTCTCAGAGTAACACATAGTTAAGTTATTCTTCAGAGAACCTAAAAAGCAGAGCAACTCTCTGACCAATGGTTTAATTGTTTCTGAACTGGCAGCTCAACAGCTCCTAAATATTCAGTCATAGCACCATCAATCACCACTGGTCCCAGTGGCCTTTGCCCAGGTTCATGCCAGCTAAACACAGAGTGCCTGATGGATACAGCACAATGTCAAGGTATCTAATGGCCATGATCTAATAGGGTGATTGGAGCTGGCCAACCCTTCTCAGTTAAAATTAAGAAGGCTGCAGGCTGGCCTGAATAGTTAGTGGTTCAGTGGATAGAGCATCTGACTGGGATGCAGAGAACCCAGGTTCAAAATGCTGAGGTCACCGGCTTGAGCGTGGGCTTATTCAGCTTGAACATGGGCTCACCAGCTTGACTGTGGGGTCGCTGGCTTAACCGTAGTGACCCCATGGTCGCTGGCTGGAGTAAGGAGTCACTTGCTCTGCTGTAGCACCCTGGTCAAGGTACATATGAGAAAGCAATCAGTGAACAACTAAGGTGCCGCAACAAAGATTTGATGGTTCTCGTCTCTCTTCCTTCCATCTGTCTGTCTCTGTCTGTCCCTCTCTCTGTCTCTGTCGTAAAAAAGGAGAAGAAGAAGAAGAAGAAGAAGAAGAAGAAGAAGAAGAAGAAGAAGAAGAAGAAGAAGAAAGCTGCAGGCTGAAAATGAGATGGGGAGAAGGCAAGTGGGCACTGCCAGGCAACATCTGTCTAAAGTTAGTATCTCTACTGACTTTCCACTCTGAAGAGGCAGAAGTCTGGGGTCCAATAGCAGGTATTAGTTAGAATCAGGGTGTTCTGTTACTTGGAATTTGCTAGACAACCTCTGTCCAGGTTTTACTATCTAAGTCTTTCTTCTTAGCTCTAGGTAAATAATCACATTCCTTTATTATAACCTCATCTGAGACATGTTACAGCAAATGATGTCATCACTTGTTTGATATCAGGTATGTTTCTCTGAAGGAAATTACAGGAGAATGCTCCAAATTCCTTGACTATGTTTGAGAGATGACTTGGTCTTTTATTTGGGGGTGATGAAGACAGACATATTTAGTCAGTGGATGAGGTTTTCTGAACTTTTAAATTCAAGGAAAAAGGAAGCATCATACTGTGAACAAAATCAGCCTTTACCTGTCTCCTAATAAAACGTATCAAACAGCCTTGGATGGTTCGCTCAGTAGATAGAACATTGGCTTGGTGTGCAAATGTCCCAGGTTTGATCTCTGGTCAAGGCACACAAAAGAAGTGACCATATGCTTCTCTTCCCCTTCCTCTCCCCCTTCTCTTCCTCTTCCCCTTCCTCAGCCAGTGGATCAGTTGGTCTGAGCTTTGGTCTCAGGTGCTAAAAAAAAGCTCGGTTGATTCCAGTGTTGGTCCTAGACAGGGTTGGCGGTAGTCAGGGCACATGTGAAAGTCTGTTTCTCTGTCTCTTCTCCTTTCATTTAAGCAAACAAACAGTATTAAACATGGTGACAGGGCCACCTGGCCAACTACGGCACCAAGTACTAAGTGAACAGGAGGTAAAGTGGGGTCTGCGAGGTCAGTGTTAATCAGCATGATCTGGAGACATTTCCAAGAAGAAGCGTGTGTCCTCCTGTGATAGAAAGGCAAACACATAGAGTAGAAACTGGGGAAAGCCGCTCCAGGCGATAGAGGTGGGAAACTCAACGGTTTCTATTTGTGCTGGCTTCTTTCTCATTCAGATGTTTCTCATCAGTCACATTCAGATCGATTCCACTTGCAAAACTCTGCTGGCAGTCTTGCTTGGTGAATGAGACTTGGTGGCAAAATCTCTGGCATTTTCTGATCCTGGTCTGGCCCTGTTCTTCTGGTGTAGTGCTTGGTGCTTTGGCTCCCAAGCAGAAATTGACTAAGCTTAGGCTGCTGTTGAATAAAACCAAATGTAAAACAGAATGCTGGAACACTGAACGAAGAGATTTTTCTAAATGTGGGGGATGGGGACACAGTGGAAGACAGTGGGGGATCAGGAAAGGGAGGGGTTCCTCAGAACCAGACTGAATCATGCTCTGGTGAATGTGTGTCATGGTGTCCTCTTGTCAGCATCCTGGCTAGTTGTGCCAGGGCAAAGGTTACATACCCTTTACTCTTTGATTTCACTAATGGATGCAATACGAAATATTTGAGTCTCCGGGGCCAGTCTTTCATTTTCTGTCCCTCAAAAATGTTTGTGACCCACGACTCCCTGACATCACTGATTTTTCTCCTATTTCTCCAACTTAGCCTTGAAGCCTCTTATCAGCTTCCTTCTTGGCATTCCCTTCCCCAGCTCTGCTGTTTCGCATGTGACCCATCTTGCGTGCCTCCCGTGATGCTAACTTCTGTACTGTTAGGGAGCACGCTCACCATCCCACTCCTTACACTGCCACAGCAAGGGTGGACATCCTGTTGGAGAAACTTCTAATCCCTCTCTTCTCACTGTGGAGGCTGAGAAAAGGGGTGCTGCTGTCCATAGCTCTTGGCTGTTTTTCCCAGGGCCTGAGCACATACATTCTGCTGCTCTTGTCTTTTATGCTGCTGTCTGGATTTGATTTCCCTACGCGTGGGTCATGGGGTCTGAGCTTAGGGTGGAGACCCAAGTACCAGGAAGCAGAGAGCCCATTGATTTCTGATCCAAGATGATTATCCAGTACAATAAAAATATACACACATATACAGGCACACACATGCACCCAAAGCAGTAACACAGTCACACAGTTCATAATTCAAAGGACTCAAAAGAGCGTATAGTAAAAAGTCTTCCTGCATTCCTGTCTCCCAGCTTCTCAATCCTCTCTGTAGACCTAATCAGTGTTTACAGTGTCTCACAAATTCTTCTGGACATGTTTTTTTTTATATACATTAGTGAATAAATACCTACATATATGTCCATACATTTCCCCACAATTGGGGCATTCTGTATATTTTGTACAACATATTGTTGTTGTTTTTTTACCTTTTAAAATGGCTGTATAGTATTTCTTTTTAAATAAACTTCTAATTGAATTTATTGCAATGACACTTATTAACAAAGTCATACAGGTTTCAGGTGCACAATTCTACAACATATCATTTGTACACAGAGTATTTCATTGAATAAATTTCCATGTTTTATTTAACTAGCCCTATACAAATGGAAAATTTTGTAGTTTCCAATCTTTTGCTGTTATATATATTAAAAATAAAGTTATTTGGTCCTCAGATCTTGTATTTATTTTCCAAAGGCTTAGCACTCAGAGGGGAGAACAGTGTGGGCCACCCTCCACATTTTGCTCAAGACTGGCAGTGGACTTGAAGTCCCAGATCAATGAGGCAAACACATCCCATCCAGGTTTGCTCTTTTGTTCCCGCTAATTATCTCCAACTTTTCACCACACAGAGAATGTATGCTATGCATTCCAGTGTTCACTAAATTAGGTAATTATTTATTTTGCTTTTTCCCTCTTCATCCAAGTTAAGGATTTGGTTGTAACCAAAATATTTTTCCAGCAAATGATGCCCCAATCTCCTCAGAGTTCAGGTACTGAATTCCCTGAAGTTTTGTAGCATGTTATAATTTGCAAAGCACTCACAAATAACATTCTTTCATTTAATCCTTATACAAGTGTTTTGAGGTTGACAAGACATTTTCTAGATGAAGAAAGTGAGGCTCAGAGTGAGACTATGTGGCTTATTCAAGGTCACTTAATTGATGAATAACAGACAAAATGTGAAGCCAGATCATCTAATACAGTCTGCTGCTTTTCTAATACACATACTAACTCTTGACCATGTATGTGACATTAAAGTCAGCTTTCAATTTGGAAGATGGTGGGAGGCTGAAGTTCAACCAATTCTTCATTTCCATTAGCAGATAAATTGAGGCGATTCAGACAAGAGGAACGATGGACCTATTTATCCACACCGATCCCGTGGGATGGTGCATAAGATGACAAGGGCAATGCTGGCTGTCTAGGGAGAAGTAGAAAATATGGCAGGAGAAGTGTTTGAGTAGGAAGCCTTTGATCTTGGAGCACATGTGTAATGTGGAAGTCAGGGGATGGGCTTTCAAGCTGAACAGCAAGAAGAACAGAAAAGAATATATATATATATATATATATATATATATATATATATATATATATATATATATATATATATAATTCTCTGCCACGCTCACCTGTTAGTCACAGAGCTTGGGAAGAGTATGTGCATAGTATGACAAGGCCATGTTAATTCACTCAGGATGTAGTGGAAGTGATGCTGGTGTCGGGGGACTACCTCTGCTCTGCCCAGCAAGGAGGGGCAAGGGTGGCAAAGGGCTTTGTTACTGGTGACACTCAGTGCTGAATGTTAGGCACTGTACTTGTCTCCCCTTCCTCCCTCTAAGGAGGGACTGAGGTCAGGTTCATGTGTGTGGCTTTCTTCCCACAGATGTGCTTTCTCTCCAGCAGTTCCTCAGCTCCTAGGAGCACAGGTTTCTGGCTGTTTTGCTGCATCTGATCACTAGGTATCCTCAGATGCACTACCCCTGCTGCAGCGACCTTGGCTGTGAGAGAGCTGTGAGCAGGATCAGCGCCACTCCCGAGAGGAGAGCTGCCCCCAAGTGGCAGGGATAGCAAAGAGGACGGGAGCACTGGGCACACTCCTGGAGGAGAAAGGAGGGCTTTTCAGGGGGCACTGCCATTGGACACAGAGGCAGGGCTGGGTTATCGTGGGCTCAGATGCTGTGAAAAGGGCTTTAGGAAGTATCCTGCAGACAGTGGGGAGTATGGAGGAACTTTGGGGAAAGGAGGACAAGATCCAATATGAATTTTAGCAATCCCACTCTGTCAGCAGTTCACTCATTTGTTTCCTGAACACTGAGTGCCTGCTATGGATTGAACTTTTGTGCCCCACTTGCCCTGACATCCCGGCTTCATATGTGAAAGCCGTGACCTCCAGTGTGATGGCATCTAGAGGAGGGCCTTTAGGAGGTAGGTAGGTTTAGATGGGGTCATGAGGGTGGGGCCCCTACTGATGAGTTAGTGCCTGTACAAGTGGGGACTCCAGAGATGTGTGCTCTCTTTCCCTCTCCCAGTGCACACACCAAGGAGGGCCTTATGAGGACACAATGGAAATGTGGCTGTCTGCACAGCAGAAGGTGGGTCCTTACCAGGAACCTTGGTTTCGGACCTCTAGCCTCCAGAACTGCGACAAACAAATTTCTGTTGTTTAATCTACCTACCATGGTACCTTGTAGGGCAGTCAGAATGGATGAGGACCACATACACCACACCACCAGCACTAGCTTGGCTCCAGCTATCTGGTGGTGCACAAAGTCTCTGTCTTTATGTGCTTACTGTCTATTGGAGATGAGAGGGAGTCATGAAATGAACAATCCACACCAGATATGTATAGTTACTAATTATAAAAGAGAGTAAGGGGACCTCGTTTAGATTGGGTGAGGTGGGGGAGGACTTAACTGAGGATATGACCTTCAACCTGAGACCCCAAGAATGAGTTGAAGGGAGCCAGGCATGAGCAGAGGAGAGCATCTCCACCTTTGTGTGAGTGAAGCCCTGCAACGAGGAAAAGCTTGGTGAGAAATTGACAAGATACCAATGTCACCAGAAGGGGTAAGATAAGACTGGGAGCTGTTAGGAACGGTTTACTTAGGAACTTGTAGTTCTTGTTAAGAGGTTTAGATTTATATTCCTAGTGAATTAGGGAGCTATTAAAGGGTTTAAGTGGAGAAATGAAACGATCCAATTTTTATGTTTAAAAGATAACTCGGAATAACGTGAGAATCAGATTGGACAGATGTCAAACGGAATGGGAGAGGCTTGTTGTGAGGGCTGACATAGCCCTGCTGGTATGAGGTTATCCTGAACAGCAGTAGGAATAGAGAGAAGTGGGTGCATTTGAGGACCAGTGAATGGGATGGGTGGGGAAGAAAGGGGAACAGAAGGTAGGCCATAGGTACAACAGCTGGGAGGGAGATGGTAAGTTTGAGGACAGTGAGTCTGGTGGGATGTTGGAAACATCTGAGCCTGTGTTTCAGGAGACAGATCCAGCCTGTGCAGAAAGGAGTAAACACAGCAGGCCTGCCACTGCTGTCCTTAGAAAGTCCTGACTGCACTTGGCCTTTGGCTGGTGTCTGGAAACTTGGCTCTCAGAGTGTCCTCATTCAACAGTCAACTGATAAGGCTGGTTCTCTGTGGCTAGACTGTTTGTGCAGACAATATGATTTATGCTGGACACCTGCTTTTCTTCTGGGAGTCTGGAACTTTGGTACATGCTAGGGAGAGGGTGCCTGCATGACCAGCCTCCAGTTAAAACCATGGGCACTGAGCCTTTCATGGGCTTCCCTGGACAGAAACATTACACACATGTGTGTTTCTTGGGGGAGGGGGGAGTGAGCTCTGTGTGACTCCTTTGTGGGAGGGAGAGAGCACACAGAATCCTCACACATATTTCTCCAGACTCCACCTGTGTCTTGGTCCCTTACAATTCAGCTGCGTGTCCTTACTTCATCTCCATAATAGTGTTAGCCATAAGAAAACTACGTGCTGAGTCCTGTGAGTTCTAGCGAATCTCTGAATGATGGCTTAATCTTGGGGACCCCTAATAAAGCCTCAGGATTTAAATTTGGGAGCAATCAACATGTAGAAAAAACTGAAACATGGGAGCATCAGAGACTACCCAGAAGGTTGAGTGGATCTCCTCAACTTAGGAATGGAGGGTCAGGGGGACAGAAACTACAAAGGAGGCCAGAACACAGGCAGTAGTAGACAGGACTGTCTTCTGGATTTAGCACAAGGTCATTGATGACTTGAGCAAGAGAGTTTCCATGGCCAGTTGGTGGAGCAGTTTGTTAGGAGGTGAGGAGGGGAGAGATCTTTCAAGTGTGATGGTGAAAGAAGCAGAGAGGTATATGGGTAGGTATAAACATATTGTTTTTAAGGTGGAAAATACTTTTTATTTTTATTTTTTTTGGTGACAGAGACAGAGTGAGGGACCGATAGGGACAGACAGACAGGAAGGAAGAGAGATGAGAAGCATCAATTATTCGTTGTGGCTCCTTAGTTGTTCATTGATTGCTTTCTCATATGTGCCTTGACCAGTGACCTATAGCAGAGTGAGTGACCCCTTGCTTGAGCCAATGACCTTGTGCTCAAGCCAATGACCTTGGGCTTCAAGCCAGTGACCTTTGGGCTCAAGGCAGTGACCATGGGAGTCACGTCTGTGATCCCACACTCAAGCTAGTGAAACTGCACTCAAGCCAGTGGCCCCATGCTCAAGCCAGTGACCTCTAGGTTTTGAACCTGGGTCCTCTGCATCCCAGTCCGATGCGCTATCCACTGCGTGACTGCCTGGTCAGCAAAGGTGGAAAAAACCTGATCATTCTTCTCATGTATTAAGTGCTTGCTGTATGACAAACTTTAGGCTAGGTGAGAGTGACAAGATGTGGTTCGGCCTCATGGAGTGAGTGGTTCTTCCTGTCTCCAATAGTGGAGACAGGAAGAACCTCCAGTGTGTTGCCTATTTGAAATGTGAAACGCACAATGCCAGAAGGGACTTACCCTAACTCTAGAATTCCTTTGTGGAAGTGACCTTGAATTTGGGACTTGGAGTAGGAGTTTGTTGAAGTGGGGAGAGGAGAAAAAGAAAAAAGGCAATAGCAGGAAGAGGGAAGACTGTGTATGAATGTCTGGAGGGAGAAAAGAGTGCGTACTTTGGAGGAGCTGCGGGGGTTTCATGGGCGAGGAAGAGAATGAAGAGGCACAGTGCTGAAGCCGCACAGCGAGGTGCAGCGCCTCCAAATACTGGTGGGGGGCGCCAGCCAAGAGAGAAGCCCAATCTGCAGGAGAGAGAGTATCGTGGATGGTTTGAGCACCTTGAGAATGTGGAGGGCTGTGGTATCTAGGAGGGACTGATTCCGCTGTTAGGAAAACACCTCACCATGTAACAGAAAAAGGAAAAGAAGATAGATTTTTAAAAGGATAGATATAGCTACAGGTGAGACCTAAGGATTGGTGGCAAGAAGTTGTGCATTGTTGTGCGATGACGTTTATTTTCTTGTGGGTAGGTTTATTTTCACCCCATCCCCCTTCCTGAGGTGGAGCACATTGGAAGGCTTAGAAAAGAGAAGGAGTCTTTGATCAAGTAAGTGATGATGGAGAAGAGATGTTCTTTCAGCACTGAAACACAGAGGAGAAAGGCTCACAGAAAGCCAACGTTAGCACAGTGCACAGTCTATTATCTTTAAGACATGCTATCCTTGATCCTGTCCCTGTGTCCTTGATCCTTTCCTTGTTTTCCCTAACCTCACCCTTGAAATCTGAAGACCCAGCTTTATGTAGTAGTGACGCTAGACAGAACCAAGAGACTGTAAATCATGCTAGATGCCAAGGCCAAAAAACACATTATTCTGGGGAGGGTGGGGAGAACGAAGGGGTTGACAAGGATGGTGGTGGGTGGGGAAGCTGATCCACGTGAGATCCTGGATGTCTAAACCTGATGCGCTGTGCCCTTTAGAGGGGTTGGGAGATTAATTTAATAAGGTTGAGAAATTATCTTCTGAATCTTCACCCTCCTCTGGACGCCATAGCAATTGGAATATGCCTCTTGAATCCAAAATATGGTAGAATGATGATGTTCTTCTAAATTTGTGCCTGCAACTTGATCTGTTAACAGCAAGGTGTGTCTCCTCTCTCTCTTTTCTCATGGGAGATGCAGTGTTGGTTTCTACTTATTAGAAGGAGAAGAGGAGAAGAGGTCATTGACTCGCAGTAAGGGGAAATGTGGCAGAATCATGGACTTGAGGAGAGTGGAGAAAATTCAAAATAATTTCTTAGAGAAGTAGCACTAGAGCTGGCTAAGGAAGCCTGCTTGGGTGGGTTGGTCAGAGTTTCCATTGGCAATTGTAAGTTTTATAGTGTCACTTATGTGCTCATTGGTGTGATGTCCCTCAGTGGTGTGGAGCCTGGTTGTTAGCATAGTGGTATCAAGCCTGAGGCAGAGAGTTGACTGGTCCTTTCCGGGGGGAGCACCTCAGAAAGTCAACGGGACAAGCAAGTTGGGAATGTTGGCAAGACTGATGCTGAGGTGCTAAAATGTGGACTCTAAGCAGGACAGGGAAAGATGTAGAGGCAGAGGAGAAATAAAGACAGGGGAATGTGTGCATATGGGGTGACCCAAGATCTGGGGATCCTTAATATACTGCTCACAAAAATTAGGGAATATTTTATAGCTTTATATTCATTTTGAATTATCTCCTAATTTTTGTGAGCAATATATATGAATAGTGGGAGATAGGGAGGGATCTGGAAGGACAGGAAGATGTGGTTGAGGAGTAGGATATTTGAATTAATGACTTCAGAGGTGAAGAAGTTCTGAGTAATCAGCCAGCTCAGGATGTGGCCTTGGGAGGGCCCGCGTTGACCCCTGTCATCACTGGGACCCTCTCTTTGATGCAACGTTCACAGGGCTTCTCTCTCTCTTTTCGGTGTCTGGTGCACATCCCATCTCAGCTACCCTTTCCCAATTTCTGGTCTGGTCAGAGGAACCCACAGCATCTTTTCTACTTCCGGAGAAATTTATTCCACATGTGTCTGATTCATTTGCGTTTAGAGAAACTTGAAATCTCCAGTGTCCAAAAAACCCTTTCAACTGCTTTTTTCTTCCCTTTCTTAGAAACAGGAAGTTGTATTTGGCTGAGGATAAACTCGTCAGTGAGGTTGGGACTTACACGATATTTGGAATGAGGAATGGTGAGATCTGAGAAAGGTTTCTTTACTCTTTCCCCTCCTGGGGCAACTGTGCATCTTCCAAGGGTAGGGTGGGCAGCTCGCAGGGATGGAAGATGAGCCAGAACTTTCCTGTCTCTCATCGCTGAGCCCAACCCGGGACCTCAGGGAAAGTATGTTCTCAAAGAGACAGGTGTCTTAGAAACCTGCCTTCTATATTTTTTCTCTATGCACTAGCATTATTGTATAGAACGTCTCCTCTTTCTCATCCCAATACTTAAGCTGCATCTGTGAGGAGCCCTTTTACTTAGTTTCTTTTGGGGGGTGTGGGTTGGCTGCCACTCAATTTTAAAGAAGGAAGGCCAACTAGCTACGTCCCAAATGGAATATCAAGAAAGCTCCATATCTGGAGAAGAATAGACCGAACTGTGAAAGAGCACACCTGTTTGATGAGTCTGGCCAGGTTGTTGGGAAGTTTTAGCCCAGAAAACAGGCAGGTAGCTGGGGAGGGTTGACAGGGTCCAGTGAGTCAGAGGGATCATGGGGGTCATAGCCCAACTGCTCTGCCCACTCAGTGTTTCAGTGCTTAGCTCCCCTCAGTGTGGTATTTTGTTCTGTTTAGAATATTTTCAGATGTAAGGTCAATGTGACCACATTATGTCCCTTTAGTGGTTACACAGATTAGGCTTAAAAAAATGTCAGCTTAGGTTGGTGACTTCTTCCTCTTTTGCATTCCACATGCCAGCTCAATCAAGGGACCACAGGAAAATGTGCCATTCTAGAGGTTCGCTTTCTCATTAAGACATGCTATCCTTCAGCCAAGGGCCACCAAAGGTGAGTAAGTTTATATTTCTGAAGGGCAGGAGTGCTCCCTTACCCTGCGTTTCAGCCTAGCATCCATGGGCAGAGATGCTTCCAGTCCTGAGGTGACTTACTGTCTAACTCAGTGGTAGTCAACCTGGTCCTTACCACCCACTAGTGGGCGTTCCAGATTTCATGGTGGGTGGTAGCGGAGCAACCAAAGTATAAATAAAAAGATAGATTTAACTATAGTAAGTTGTTTTATAGAGATTTATTCTGCCAAACTTAGCGAAAATCCGACATAAAGTACTTGGTAAGTAAGTATTATTATATGCTTTAACTTGCTGTGACTCTGCTTTATAAATTTTATAAAGTAAAGTTACTTCCCTACTTTATAAATCATCATTACTGTGGAACCGGTGGGAGGTTAGAAAATTTTACTATGAACAGAAATACAAAAGTGGGCGGTAGGTATAAAAAAGTTAACTACCCCTGGTCTAACTGGTAGTGGAATTATGGGTGGTGAATACTGGTGGGAATATACTTCTCTTCACTTAGAGGATGCCCTCCACTCTACACGGAGGAGGACAGGCGTCAGGGACAGTCACCTAACCTTACATAAAATGTCGCCTTCACAGTCTTCACCACATTAATTCTCTCTCATGTTTTATTTTGGCCATGTGTTCAGTAATTTAGCTTCAACTCACCAATAGAGGCAAAAGGAAGTAATAAAGCTGTGGCAGCAGAAATCTGGAAACTCAGGGATAATACTACATCTGATTCTCTTTAGTCAATTCCAGATTTCCCGTCATTCTTATAGACAAACCATTCCTAACTTCCAAACAGCAAAGGGGACACTGCTGCTTCCTTAAAGGACTGGTGATGAGAGGCCAAACATGTGAAAGAGAGAGATGGCTGTGGGGTCTGAGCCTCTCTTTCTACAACTGGGAAGACTCAGACATGCAGTCTGGGCTGGTTGAAACCCTGGCACCTAGCAGCGACACGGCCGTGTTACCACTGTACAGACCCAAGAATTCAGTGGTGACAAAGCCTCTCTATTTTCCTTGGACCACACATTTAAAATACCAAGACAAAGCAAAAGCCAACATATTCTTAATAACTTTCCTATTGTTCTTGTCTCCTCTTTTTGCAGGAGGGGAGAGGTTTGGAAAAAAGAGAAGACTACTCCAGAAGAAAGAAGAAGCACTGTGTATTTGGATGCTAGGAAGAAGAACCACCTGCAGTAAAAGGCATGTTTGGTTCAAAAGCCCAAACACAAAGGATCTAGAACCTTGATGGCGAACCTATGACACTCGTGTCAGTGCTGACATGCGTAGCCATTTTTGATGACAGGCAGCCGCATACGGACCAGAGAAGTATGGGGCCGCATGCCGAGAAGAACGTTTCATCCTTGGCTCCTGCACGGCCAGGTGCAGTAGCCGAGGATAAAACATTTGCTGTAGTGTAGACAATCTGTGCCGGAGGTCTGTAGGCCAAAACAACAGAACTCCGGCACAGAGGGTCTAGTTCTGGGACTTCCGGTTAGGCCGTTTTTCTTGAAGTGACACATCACCTGAGTTATGCTTGGTTTTTTGGCGAATTTTGACACACCAAGCTCAAAAGATTGCCCATCACTGATCTAGAATCTAGTGGACATCACCAGAGAGAAAGATGTAGAGCTGGTATGAAGGACAATGGTCCCACCAACCCTGGAAAATGTTCCTGGGAGAGAGGGGTGGTTTGCTGAAATGGTTCAGGGAACAGCCATGTTGAAAACTTCCGTAAATTCACAAAACCCTCTGGTCAACTACAGGAGAACAATGGCAGAAAATAAACCCTACTTATCCTAAGGATAGAAACTTGGAAGTGAACTTTGATGCTAATGTACCACCACCTTTAAAATATTTCTGGCAGGTACTTGGGAGGACACAGGTGAATGACCAAGTTACCTGCCGAGTCAGGGCCATGGGGACTTCCATTAGGAGGCAGCAGCACCAGTTTCCATTAGGAGCACTAACTGGAAAATGCAAATTCTCAGCAGAAGAAATGCTGTTGCTTCTTTGCTGGGCAAGAAGGGTGGTCGTGCTTGGCTGTGGGAAATGATGATGTGGTCTCTCTCTGCAGATCTGTTTTCTGAGTCCCTGAGCTGCAGCTGTTGAGTTTCCAGACACAAACAAGCATGTATTCTGTGAGCTGAGCGAGCCCACACAGCGAGGGGAAGCCAAGCGGGATTCCATTCTGCTTTGCACATCAGCGCGCTGCTGCCAGCTGAGGGCCAGGGCGAGAGCTGCGCCTGGTGACGGTGCGGGTGGGAGGGATGGCACAGCTGGACGGGCGTGGGCAGCTCATGGGTGACACACTTGGCCTTGATTGTTTTGGGGAAAATGAGAAATGAAAGGAGATGAAGAACTGCAGAAACAGATACCAGCCGCAACAAAACCGGTGCGCAGCAGGGGAAAATCTGGTTTCCCTCGTTGTCATCCACAGGCCTGCGTGCGCGCCTGTTTATGTTTAGGTGAGCTGGCCGCCCACTCACTGAAGAGTCGGCACACAGAAAAGGCTGATGCGAAACGCGGTCAACAGCCACCCTTCGCCACACAGATGTGACCAGTTAAGGGAACTATAGGGGCTGAAATCCCATTAGCTTTTCCTTGTACCCAAGGGCCCGAGTCCCCACTGGCCCCCTTTCCTCCTTCACACAGGACTCCATATAGCATCCTCTTTGCCCATGTCACCATGTATTTGAAGGGGCTTTAAGAGAAAGCAAAAGGGAAGGACAAATCGGTAATAGGTGAGGGAGGATAAAAATTTAGATATTTTCTTTCTTTTCGCTACAATATAATTTCTTGATGTTGTCTGTGTCTCCTCATGGGTTTGTGACCATGTAAGACTGAGCCAGAGACCCCCTCTAAGCCGGGAAGAGATGAGGAGCAGGTAGGGAAGGTGAGACTTGGGAGGCTCTCTGGTAGGTTTCCCACGGCTAGGGAGGAATGCCACTCTGTGTAAGAGGGCTGATTGGGCCCAGAGGGTTGTGAGATGGCGATGGGTCCTGGTGTGGAGAGAAAGAGCTAAGGGCTCAGAATTCCTCAGATCCTGAGAGAAGCTTGTCTCTGCAGCTGGTCAGGAGGTAAAAGTGAGGATGGGGGCACATGCAGAGGGGAACGGGATGGTCTTTCTCAAGAAAAACGAGCCCAGAGGCACGGCATAACAGCTATTCCTCTGAGCTGTAAGTTTCCACCTGAAAAGTGAGTCTCAGAGTGCAGCCCCCAAACCAGCAGCCTCCCCGCCACCTGGGAACTTGTTGGAAATGCAGACTCTCAGGCTCCCATTGGACCTGCTAAATCAGAAACTCGGGGTGGGGCACAATCTCTGTTTTAAAAGGATCGTTCTAGATCAGGAGTCCCTAAACTACGGCCCGCGGGCCACATGCGACCCCGAGACCATTTATCCAGCCCCTGCCGCACTTCCGGAAGGGGCACCTCTTTCATTGGTGGTCAGTGAGAGGAGCACAGGATGCATCTGCACCCAGAGTTCCCATTGAAATACTGGTCAGTTTGTTGATTTAAATTTACTTGTTCTTTATTTTAAATATTGTATTTGTTCCCGTTTTGTTTTTTTACTTTAAAATAAGATATGTGCAGTATGCATAGGGATTTGCTCATAGTTTTTTTTTATAGTCCGGCCCTCCAACGGTCTGAGGGACAGTGAACTGGACCCCATGTAAAAAGTTTGAGGACCCCTGCTCTAGATGATCCTAATGCCCCACTGAAGTTTGAGAACCACTGGTCTGGATTATGCAAATGCACACAAACAGTTGCCTGAATGAGATGAATTCAGCAGGTGTTTGTGAAGCCACAGGAAGGCCTGAAAGGACTCAGGCAAGCTGCCTGCTCCCAGTGTGTTCAGGGTCCGGGGACCTAGTTCTAGCCTTCATCCTTGGGTTTGAAGTCCCCTGCCCTTTAGAAAGAAACACTGAACCATACCAGACCACTACATTGGCACAAGATCACACTTTAGTTCAGAGAGACGTTTGTAGAAATACTTGAAATGGCTCCACCCCTACAGGTCGAAGCCAAGAATACAGCTCTCCACAGTCCGGCGGCCCCTTGGGTGATGGGTTTTAATACTGAAGAGAGTCATAGTCACTTTCGAAGCAGTTTAGGAGCTTGCTCTGACATTCACTGACCCCCTGCCCCACACCTCTCTTGGACTACTTTTTTCCCCTCTGAGGTAGATTATTTATAGGGGAAACCAAAGAGAAAACATTTTTTTTTTTTTTTAGTTTAACTTTGCTAGTCCTTTGCAAACAGGCTGACGGAGTCTCCTGTTTGTATCAACAAGTGCACTTTTTACCTTTTAATGTATGCCCGCTACTTGAACCCAAGCAAGGTCCTACCCTCTAGAAAGTAGACATTAAGATCTGTTGGCCCATCCTCTCTTCCCCTCCTGTGCCAGAGGGGCTGGTGCAATATGAGACCTGAGCAGATCATGCCACTGCCACATGTAGGGTGGTCAAAGTGAGGATACTTGTCTGCAACCCAATACCCCAAGTCCATGAGCACAAGACAGGACCTGCTCCCCCAGGTCACATAGGGCATGGCTGGCTTCCACAGGGCTTGGCATCCTCGGGTTTCAGATCCTTGTTGCAGGTGGCGGAGGCCTGGCCGCTGGGGTCCCGGCACTCCACGGTCCGTCGCTGCCAGCCAGTTCCACAGCTGCTGGAGCACTCAGACCAGTCCCCCAGCACCCACTGCGCATTGAGCAGGGGCTGGATGACGTTGGTGGTTGCTCTCTCTTTGCTGTTCTGTATGCTGAAGTTAACGTCATTAGGAAGAAAGAAAGTATATTTGACTTTGGGGGGAAAGACCTCACTGGGGACTGTTAGGAGCTGCACAGTCAGAGGCTCAGGCAGGGGCCGGAAGCTCTGTAGCCTCTCCAGGGTGGCAATGGAACCACTGTACTTAAGGATGGTCCCCTTCACCAGGATGTCCTGCTCTATGGTGGAGATGGCAAGGTTCCCATTGAGCAGGTACTGCCCGTCAGCTGTCTTCAATGCCAGGTAGTTGCCATCGTTCTGGACCCCTGGGTGGCTCCGCTGTTTCACATCAATGTTTGTGGCACCGGCTGGGATGGTGACGATATCATTGTAGCCATAACTAGGACAGGAACAGAAAGATACCCTTAGGACCAGTGGCTTCCCAGCCCAGAGCCTAAGGAAGTTAACCTGCTGCTGACTGGGGGTGGCAGATGAGAACCAGTAACAAATAATTATGCTGTTGCTTCCAAGTTCTAAATAAATTCGCTGCCGAGGCCAAGTGGAATGTTTTTGTATGTTGGCTTTCACGGGCTTTTGCTTTGCCTGGCAACTCCATCCCAGATGCTGAGGCTGAGGAGCTGAGATGTGTGGGTCTTGACAGTAGCACAGGGAGGAGAGCAACCCCGAGGGGTTTGGAAAGCTGCACTGGGGCTTCAAGTCTGGCAGCTCTCGGCTCAAATGACATCTCCCACATAGTGAGTTTTCTGCACGGGTATAAAACTTTGCTTGGCCACTTTCATATCCAGAGCTAAACCCGTGTGGAAAAATATGTTCCACACACTCATTCCAGAATCTGATGCCTCACTCCACCTCTTAGAGTCCATCAGTTCTTAGTATTTGGTTAATATAGCTCCAGGGCCGGAACCAGGGCTTAGAGGACCTGTCTTCTGGATGGTCCCAGATACCATGAGCTGTGCTTCTGGGTGGATAGGATGCTGTTTGCGGGGAATGTTTCAACTCTATTGTAGGTCTTTATGTGGGCTGAATGGACCTCAGTTCTTATTCTTATCTTCTGGAGTGACAGCATTTAGATTTCACAGACTGGGAAGAAAGTGGAAAGGACTGAGGAGCACAGCTGTTGGCCCTTCACTGTTTCTGCGTCTGCCCAGTTGGGGTCAGCTGCTTGGTCTGGGGCAGTATGAAAGCATCCATGGGCCCATTTGTCTAATGCCTAAGAGGGAGCCGGCAAGGAGACCCAGTATCTGAACACCCCACATCCCAGGCTTCTTTTTTCTATATGCTCTGATTTTCAATTTTTTTTTTTTTCTCTAGAAAGAGGGAGGGAGAAGTGGGAAGCATAAACTCATAGTAGTTGCTTCCCGTATGTGCCTTGACCGGGCAAGCCCAGGGTTTTGAACCGGTGACCTCAGTGTTCCAGGTCTACGCTTTAATCACTGCACCACCACAGGCCAGCCCTGATTTTTAATTTGAAAAAACCTCCCAGTAGTCTGCTGTGGGCTGATTCTTCTCTCTTGAGCCTGGTGAGATGTGAGACAGGGAGAGACAGAGGGGCCATGTGGCTGTGTAACACCCGCCCTCCCTTCTCTCCAAGAAATGCCTGAAACCCAGGAAGAAGGCTGTCCAGGAGTTCAGAATGAACTCTGAGATGAGAACCAGGAAGAGAATCTCTTCCTGGATGTTATTAATCATCACTGTGAGCTTAGAAGAGTCAGGTATTGTTATTAAAGTTTAGTTTCTTCATCTGTAAATGGGGAGTCATGGTGCTGGCCTTGCCCATCTCAGAGACTTGTTTTCGGAATCAAACACAGCTACGGATGCAGACTACTAAGCTGTGAGACTTATGAAGGAACTGAGACCACTGAGGCCCCCTTCCCTTGTACCCCCTTCTCTAAAGACCCACCTGCAGACAGGACAGGCTTGCCTGGAGTAAGGGTAGGTGTCATTCCCAAAACAGACCTGGAAGAGCCGCTTCCTGGCAAAGGTCCTGGTTACTCAGTGTAGCTCTACTGCCAATTGACTCAGAGATGATCCATCCCTGTCTATGTGGCCTCCGACTGCCCTGTGCATGGTTTTCTGTATGGGCCAGACCCTGTCATGTCATGTCTCTTTACAATGGCTCGGGGATACAGAGGACTGCTGACATTTTATCAAGAACTTGAAGCTCAGTATTCCATGGGTGTTAAGGAACAGCTACACTGGAAACGGGGATGTGATTCCAAAGCCTGTTCTGTTCTTCCACCTCGGTACTGAAGTACTAGGCGGTTTACCTGGAGGGGTTGAGGGAACCGGAGATCTTCCTGCAGGAGTTGCCTTTGCCTCCACACACACCACATTTGTCCAGCTTCCTAGGTGAGTCCACCACGTGGTCACAGCCAGCCTTGACACACTGGCCACGAACACAGATGGCCAGAGTCTCCGGCCCACACAGGGTGCCATCGATCACCTGCAGCAGGGAAAGGGAAAGGAGGACAGGGCGTGGTGGGCACAGAGGCAGCCTATGGCTGGGGGGAGGTGTGTGTGGGGTGGTGGTGGCAGGTGACCTTCATTCTCATCCATGGATCAGAGTTCCAGGAGGATTCTCACCTTGGCCTCAAAGACTTTGAATTCACTCCTCCCCCGGGCTCGGCAGAACAATTTGCAGCGGTCCCGGGGGGACACCCCCGCATACTTGGGGACCCACTGCAGAAGGTTCCCATCCATGTCGGTGTAATTGTAGGCATTATACTTCTCACACTGCTGCTCACGGAAGCTTTTCCCTGGAAAGAGTAAGAAAAAGAGTTAACATGCCATGTGGAAGCAGGGAGAACCCAGCTGGAGTTCAGGGCAACTTTCCTCCTTCTGGTTTTACCTGACCCCAGGACACAGGCCCACTGTCTCCTGGGCTCAGCACTTTTAGGTACACCCGACCTCGTGCCACGTGTGACCCTCATTCACAAGGGCAAGGAGGGGAGCATCCCACCTTAGTTGGGTTTTCTGGGCCAAATACCCTATCCATTTGAAGAAGATTAATTCTTCAAATTAATCTTTTACAAATACACTCCTCACAAAAATTAAGGGATCAGGGAACTTGCAGTTACTCCAGTGTTTTCAGTCTTTTGTATAGTGCATTTTCATGAATGAAATAAAAGTCGGTTTTGCATCTTATTTGCATAATCGAACAACTTCGTTTGACTTGTTTGCTTTTCGGCTATTCTTGTTTAATAAAAAAAAATCAAATGCTTCCTTTTTTATTGCTTCATATTCATTTTGAAATATCCCCTAATTTTTGTGAGCAATATAAATAAACTTGGGTGGAAACAAGACAATTTGTTAAGTGTAGAAAACCAAGAGTGATGAATGTGATTATATTGGTGGCCGCTGTTGGCATGCTTTATTTTGACTTCCTTGGTGACATGGAACTCGTGGCCCTGGACTTCCAGACGTGCAGCTCCAGCTCTCATCCTGCTCTGCACCCCACCTGATGCTGAGTGTCTAGAGAGGACCCCATTATAGGTGCTATGATTACTCTGGCTCAGCACAGCCCAACTTCCTCCATTAACTGGACTGATTTACATTTGGTGATACTGCCATGTTCCGGTCTGAGACTGAACATTTGAATGTTTACATCCTCCATTTCCAAGCTGCCATTAAGTCCTTCCATATGCAGGACAACCTGTGATGTTAAATGTCTCTGTGCCGCTCTCACCACCTCAGGCCGCCTCTCACAAGCCCAGGCCTTGTGGCTTCACTTGGGACCCAGTGCCCAGCCTCCTACACAAGGCTGCCTCCTTTCCCAACCTGCTACATGCTGCTTCCTGAGCAATCCACCTGCAGTACGGCTTTCCCCCCACTCCCGAAATTAAACTTGCTTTTCTGACTGTGGCTCTCCAGCTGCACCCCCGCATGGCCTGTGAAGACTTTTCAAGTCCCAGATGGCACAGCCCACTCCGCAGATGGATTCCATGCATCCGGTGGATCTGGGCCACCATGTCTGAAAATGTTTCCCAGGTGACTTGTGAGGACAGCTGTCACTGAGGACTTCTAGGTGCAATTTTAGCTTTCATGAACTTTTGTCACCTGCTCTTGCAAAGCTGGGATATTCCGCTGGACTCCACCTGAGTGAATCACAGCCCCTCTCAAACCTCCCGCCTCCAGGCCCGTCCTCCTGCTCTCCATCACCATCTCAGTCCTCCAGGCTCTGCTCAGCCCTCCCTCCCCGTAAAGCTTCTGACAAGTCCAGGCTTTTCCTTGTTCTGTATTCCTCATAAGCCTGGAGTCTCTGCTTCACAGATTACGTTTCATTTGCCTTTTAAAAGGGGTCTCAAACTCGAGCTAGACGGCACGTTCCTTGAGGATGGAGATCATGCTTTGTGCATTTAAAAAATATAATTTATAACATCTATTTATAACAGTTCTAGACATGCAATGGGCACTAAAAACACTTGTTGATTGAGAAGACTCATCCTGGTGCATCAGAAATTGTGATATTACTAGTGACCATGTCTATCTGGCAAACTCTCACAGTTCTCATGAATGCTTCACCCGTAAGCCAGGCAAACTCCCACAATTCTGGGACACAGTTGCTATAGACTCCTGCTGCTGCTGCTTCTCACATCTTGCAAACTGCAAAACTATAGATTCCCCCATTAGACACCAACCCAATGCCAATGTGTCTTTGTACTTGGATGGATCGCTTTTAAGCTTCTTGTCTTTTGCTGCCTGCCAATACTTCCTGGAGCTGCACAGAGGGGAGTTGATTGGGATGGTAAGGAAAGAAACTTCTAATGGCTCCTTCTCACCAGTTCGGCTGCTGCCATTCCTGCCTCTGGGGAAATACGTGTACTTTCTAGCAGATACGCAGGGTAGGAATATGCCAAGGAGGTAGAGGCAGTGTTGCTTTCTGGGAAGATTCCTTTAGGTTTGGTTGGGAGTGACATCCTTTGTCTCCACTTCTTGGAAGACCAGGGCTTTTCTTCTCCTTGACTTTCCCATGCTCTCTCTGCACAATGAGAGCTGTTTTGGGTCCCTAAGGGCTGCCCTAAAACTCGGTGCCCCACAGAACCCATCCATGTCTGGATCACAAGAAAGCTCTATATCCCTGGAGATGCACCCTACTCCTTCTTCTTTTGGGATCTTAGGCAGCAACAAGAACAGCTGCTCCTGCCTGTGTGGATGTAAGTGGGAATTACCGTCAGGGGGACACTCCTCCGTATGGCACGACTGGTACTTGGCTCTCCGACCCAAGCAGTATCTTCCTCCGTTCTGAGGCTCAGGGTCCTTGCACTCACGGTGTGAAAACTGTACTCCTCCTCCGCAGGTCCGGGAACATTCTCCCCAGGGTCCCCAGGGGGCCCAGCCTCCATCCACCACGGCCTGCAACACACAAAGCCACACTGAGAGTCAAGGGCAGCATGAAGTTCAGTAAATTGCCTGAATCATTTGTTTCATGGCTATGTGGTCTGCTTGGCTGTCGGCTTTGTGAACACAGAGGCTGTGTTGGACGTGCTCACGGCTGACTGAAACAGCGTCTGAAACAGCGCCTTGCCCTTGGTACGGTACTCAGTGTTTGTTGTTGAATGAAAGTCTTTTATGGGAATAAGGTTGGGTCTAATGCAGCCGTTCTTCACTGGGGCCAGTTTTGTCCTTTGAGGATATTTGAAAGTGTTTAGAGACATCTTGGTTGTGACAACTGGAGAGGGTCTATGTTGCTGGCCTCTTGTGGGTACATGATGACATGCTGCTAATCACCTAACAATAAACAACCACAATGAATAAGACACTCTCTATGAGCAAGACTTGTGCAGCCCCCGATGTCCCTAATGCCAAGGCCAAGGAGTCCTGGTCTAAAGGAACGCCGTTGGGAAGGGTCGCTGCTTGTCTACCAGCTACCAGTTCAGGGGGGCAGGCGAGCCCTGGGAGATAAACAGAGTTGCTTCCAACTTTACAACTGACCCGGGAGAACAAAGCTTTGTCATCGGTGGGGTGATAGAATTTTCAAAATAAAAATAATTTTTAAAATTATAAAAATAATTATTTACTGGTATAAAAAAATGAAAACTATAGAAAAGTGTCAAGAAGAAAGTAATGCTATAAAAAAAGTATTACTACCCAGATAAAACCATTGACATGATTTCCAACAAGATTCTTTCATACTTTTGTTTTCCATATATAATCATAAAGATGTAGTGTTTTAAAAAAGTTTTTTACACAGAAATGATTATGTAACATATATAGTATTTTATGATTTGTCCTTTCCCCTCAAAAATAGATGATAAATAGTATTCCATCATTATCCCATGTTAACCTCTCCCGGCAAGGAGCTTGGCTCTGGTGCTGGGGAGGGTTGCACGGGCCTGCCCCCTCCCCTCAGTGATATGTGAAGCACATAATACGGGGGGGGGGGTGAGGGGATATCTAGAAGAGAAGTTAAGTATCTGAGAAGGAAGAGGATAGGTGGCTGAGGATGAAGCCATGAACCCTACCCTGACTCAGGCTTAGCATCAGACTGAGCCTTATCTGGTCCGAGCAGGTTCCTGAGACTCAGTGCAAAGGACACATGTCACTGAAGACAGCCCTTGGGAGAGTGAGTGGTTGAGCTATCCCCGTGATTCAGTGCTGGGCTGGCACCAGGCTACACAACTTAGAGGATGCTGCTTCTTAGGAACGGCTCAGTGACTCTCAGGGAGAGAAATGTGATCAGCCCTACAGTTTGGAAGGATTAAGAGCAGGGCAAAGAAGCGAGTCTTAAAACTCTCAGTGGCATTGCCTTGGTTATTCTGGCAAATTCGCTCTGTCCGGGGCCAAGTTTCCTCTCCCTGTCAGAGGCAGTCTGATTCCTTCTCCCCTCCTCTTCTTTGAGTATGGAATTCCCACAATTACTGCCCTCTAATTATGAATTCAGCTTAGACATGGGTATAATTCTTTCATTTGATTAAATATTCCCCTTCTGAGTCACTCTTATCTGTTTATAAAGAATTCAGAATGGCTTCATTTTTTGAGTGCCCATGGTCTGGTCTCTGTGCTGGACTGTTCATACTTGTCACCAGTCCTCACAAGCCTTCAAGTCAGCTCCAGAGCAGCCCCAAATGGGGAGTTCCAGCAATGCCTGGCACCCTGGCATCAGCCGTGTACTCTGAGTACGGCTTCGAAGGGCTCCTCTTGTGTTTGAATAAATACGCTTTGCTTTGTTTGTAGAAAGATGAGTGATTTTACTTAGAGGTCAGAGTTATAGCCTGGCCCACAGTCTCTTAGTTCATGGCTCTCAAGTGCAGTTTCCTCCTTGAAAAAGCTCTTCCTCGCCTTCCCCTTTCCCCACCCACCTCCGTGTCTCTCAGGGGCCATTCCTCACCTTTGGCCTCTCTACTTCCTCCTCAGGAAGACAGCGGCCATCCCAGCAGAGGTGCCCAGGCCCACAGGGCGTCCCATCAGCCCAGGGCAGGCTGCCATTCTTCGTGTGGCAGAGGGGCTCAGCACCGTCCATGTGGCACCAGAGCTGGGCACAGATGTCTTGTGCGGAGGTGTTGGGGCAGTGGCGGAAGCCCAGCCCAAAGATCTGCTTGCACTGCTGGTCCAGCTCATAGAGGGCCCTTTGGCCAGGGAGGTCTGTCGGAAGGGGCAGGGTCGAGGTGGGGGCATCGAGGAGACAGTCTCCTGAAAAATGGAGGAAGCAGAAGAACAAGGATAAGGGGCTACAGTTTTCCTCTCTCAGCTCCCCTTGGCTCCCATGTTACCCCTAAATCCCTACTGACAATGTTTAAGGTGTAGACATCATGCTTTCCTTGACCTTGGTCTGAAAACTCAATACTCATCATCGGGATAGACAGAGGCGGATTAAGGTCAGTTGAGGCCCCAGGTGCAGAAGAAAATATTGGGCCCCTTACATTAGAAAAAACTGTAAAGTTGGCATTTTGCGGACCCTACAAACGTCGGGGCCCTTCAGAAGTCGGGGCCCAGGGCGCACACCCGGTGCACCCACTGTTAAATCCACCTCTGTGGATAAAACTTGCCCAATTTTTGACCATCAGCTGCAAACTTTATTTTTAGGATTGCATTTCTTTTTGTTGTCCAGAACATCTGATATGATTCAGTATTTACCTACAGAATGTCAGCCAACTGTAATGATAATCTATGTCAATATAATCAGGGGTGTAGAGGAACTTTTGAAAAACCATGGCACTCAAAATAAAGCCGAAGTACTTATGTTTTGTATTCTATGTGCCCCTGCCTCCTTTAAGGAAAAGAATCGGGAATAAACTGTGTTTTCACTGCTTTACTTCACAAGTCAAGTTGTTCTACCCAGGCGCACCGCTCCCACCCCTCCCCACCCCAACTCTGTGCTCTTGTTGCCATCTGAGCTATCACATGACATGCCACACCAGCGGGACACTCTCTTCTCTGCTCTGTGTTGCAGGCGTTCTTCCACTTCTTCACGCCTTGTTCAGACCCACCTCCTCCAGACAAACTTTCTCAAATAATTCCACCTGCTTTGTGACTGACCATCTATAGCAGCCCAAAACTCAGGCTGCTGGAAAATGGGGTGAGGAAGAACATGCTTTGTGGGAATGGCACGAAGGCCATGGCAAAGTGGGTGAGGCATGGGACAAATCTCTGAAGTCTCCTCTAATCCTAAATGGCTACCATGCTTTGTGATGGCACTCAGCCAGAAACAGTGCAGGTGCCTAAGGTGATCTAAGGAGGCCCACCGGGCAGAGCTCAACCACCAGCAGCTGGCCAGGGATGCCTACCGTGCCCACCGTCCAGGAGCTCCATGAGGTACATGGCACTGCAGGGAGACCAGGGCAGCGTCTTATTTAGGTGGATGAAGAGGGGTGCCATCATGTGATGCTTGCCCATGGGCCCAAAGAGCCGTGCACAGGGCTTGGAGTCATCGTGGGGCATACTGAGGACGTGCCCTGGGGACGGAGAGAGACCCGCAGTCAACCGTGACAGTCTCCACACCCTGCTCCAAAGGCGTTCTATATGGCCCAGTGCTCCCTCCCACCCTTTGATGAGAGAGAGAGAGAGAGAGAGAGAGAGAGAGAGAGAGAAGCAGCATGCCCTGCTCTAATTCCTTCAAGATTTTTTCACCTTGGGCTTTTTTCTTACAGATGCTTTTTCAGAGTACCGAGGAACACTGCCACCCCTTTACCCTCTGCCTCAACCTGTCTCACGTTCACGTTAATTCCTAGTCACAGTATCTTCACAATTCATTGTCCCGGAGTTCTTATTGCTCCACTTGGACATCACATTACAACTCTACCCAAGCGATTGTTTCATGTTTTGGCGTTTTCCTGGTGATCTCTGACGAAGCTCCAGGATGCTATTTTAATATTTTGGCCTTATGCTCAGGATGGGAACGGAGAGAGCACAATATGTATTGGCATGTCATCGTTCTGTCAGAATTATGAGGAGAAACTGGCTCATGGAGAGGGTTGTGTAATCCTCCGGGCCTGGGGGAGCCTGGGCTGGGAAGAGGCCGTTCTTTCTGACAGCATGGCAGCGCTTACCCAACTCGTGGGCCAGTGTGTAGGCCGCCTGCAGCCCCTCGTCCTCAATCACAGAGCAGCTCTTGTTGGGGTCACAGATTGTGCCAATGTCCGCCACGCCCAGGGTGTCACACATGCCCTCCTTCCCGCAGAAGTTCTGTGTGGTGGAGAGGGTGAGATCGTGAGAACAGGCACAGCTCAGAACCTCCTATTCCTGCTGCTCCCTGACATGAAGGACATTTTTTAAGCCCCAAATCCTTATTTCTTCGCAAAGGACACTCATTTGGGGAAGATTGTATCTCTTTCTACGTTGGTGTGTGCTAGGGCTGGCTGGGACTTGGGTAGCTTGTTTTAGGAGGCAGGTCAGTACAGTGGTTATACACATTGACCCTAAAGCAAGATTACTTGGGATTGACCATGGGTGCTGCCACTTTGTGACACTCTGTGTCTCAGTTTCCTCAGCTGTAAAATGGGAACTGTACAACAGTACTTGCCTGGGGTTGCTGTGAGGGCTGAGGTGTAAATAAAGCCTGGCACACATTATCACACTCTCTAGTACTGAGGAGGCTGCCCGTCTCAATCATACCAGATGGGTGAGCAGTCTCCTGATTTAAGGACATCTTGATGGTAACCACCTGGTTACCTGTCCCTGTGCCGAACAACTACCCCAGCTGGACCTCCTCTCTTAATTCCCACTCCAGATCTCTCCCTGGGCAGTGTGAGCCCATTTCCTCTTGCTATGACCTCAGCAGACAGCTGGTCCCAAACATTTGGATAACAGCCCTTATGAGATTCCTCTCCTTCCCTTGCAAATACCTCACACTTGTCCTCATGACCTCCTCCTCCTCATTCCACACCCGAGGCTCCTGGTGTCCAGCTGGGGCCAGCAGGGAGACATTCCCCATGTTTGGGCAGGCCTCATGGTCCTGCCTTTGATCTACCCACCCCAGTTCCCGCCCTCCCCGGAAAGAGCTGGTCCACAGACCTGTCTGGTGAGCAGTATGGCGGTGTCGAAGTGCTCCGGGTGCCGGTCGCTGGGCTGGTTGAAACGCTGCTGCCAGCTGCAGAAGTTGCGCAGTGTGAGCCCACCATTGTCAGACACTTCTGGGCCCCACCTCTCATCTTCCACTATCAGCACTTTCACCACCACCAGGTTGATGGAGTTCCTAATGCTGGGGTGCTTGTAGATGCGGGCAGCCACTGACATTAGTGTCAGGATGTGGTTCTGTTGGGAAGGAGGGAACAGGAAGAGGGAACGGTTCAATCTCCCAACCCGCTGCTGGCCATGGCCTCACCTCGCTCCCCTAGCCCATGTGCCCTGCTCTGTGCCGAGCGCCTGATAAATGGCATTTTGCTGAAAACTCACACCCTCGAGGCCCTTCATTTTTCATAAAAGAAAGTGGTGTCTCAGTAACTGTCCCAAGATCACAAATCTAATGAGTGAACAGCCAGCACTTGAACCCAGACTGCCTGGCTCCAAAGCTAGTACATTTAACATCTTGACCAGACACATGTGGCTACGTAAATCAAAATTAATTAAAACTCAAAGAAATTAAAATTACAGCTCCTCTGTTACACTGGCCATGTTTCAAGTGCATAAATAGCCATCTATGAAATGTGGCTACTGTATTGGACTGAGCAGACAGAACGTTCCATCACAGAAAGCTCTATCGAATGAAACTGGTTATTCTGCCTGGACCTTGACACCGACAATCTCCCTGCCAGCTGTCCCATGCCCCCTTCTCTCTGTTCTCAGCCCAGACACAATTATCTAAGCACTCCAGGTTAGAAGAATTTCCCTCTTAGAATCCAGCTGCACATTTTCCTGTTGTCTACTGGAGTTAACTTCTCTTCAGGATGGGAATGTTAACCCTGAAAATTTTGCTCTGGTAATCACTATGAACAAAGGCTACTCTGCTCCTGGTGTGGGGCTCAGACCTGATCTATGTCATCTTGTTACATGCTTACAATAACCCTGGGAGTATGTACTGCAATTCCTCCTTCTAAGGCCACACAGCTCCTCAAGCCAAGATGCAGCTCAGGCATATCCCTGTCCGAGGTCCACCTTCTTCTCATTAAGTTTACTTGGCCTTCTGGTTTTTGCCTGGACGGCCATGAAGGGTTTATTCCCTTCTGTCTGAGGCTTGAGAGAATCCAGTGGGCCTAATGAGACCCAGATGCTTAGACTCACACCTGCTTTCAGTCCCACCCAGGCCAGCTGAAATAGTCTACATCATTGCTTGGCCTCGGTCCTGTCCCTGGGCTGCCAGCTGCTCCCCCGGCTTTGGAGGAGGCCAGACTGGAGCTGACTCTTCTGCCTCAGGGATTTCTAAAAGTGAGTACTCTTGGGTTATTTTGTGGAAGAGGAGGCAGAAGGACAGAGGCACATGTGCCTTCAGCCATGAGTGTGGCTGGCTGAGCAGGCCCTTGCTTGCCCTGCTCCCTGTTCTCTGGGGTGCCATCTCTGTCAGCCTCCCTTTTTTCTCTCTGGTGGTCTGGACAGGGGAGTGGAAGGATAAAGGAGAGTGAAAAGCTAGAGAGGGACAGTCTATCATTTGAGGACATGTGTGGGCGGGAGTTCCAGAAGAATCCCATCATTTGTGAATGGGATCTGCCCATTCACCTCTCAGGCAACAAGCCAGGTATGTGGTAAGTCCTACTAACAGGGGTTGGCAGGTTACTAAGGGTGTCAAGTACTCCAGCTATGTTAGGCTGATGTAAATATCTTATCAGCAAAGCTGAAACTTGGCACTTGCTCTTGGAGTTGGATTCCTAAGGGAAAAAAAGCAATCACATCATTATGCAACTGGGGGTGAGGGCTGAGGAATGGTAGCTTGCTGAAGCTACTTCCTGTCCAGGTCTTCATTTTCCCAGCGGGCAGAAAGTCTCCTGGTCTCTGACTCTAAGAAGGGCAGAGTCTGATGGGCCAAGGACCAACTCCTGGGATTTCTCTGAGGCAACCTGCAACTCTCCTCGTAAGACTTCTTTCCTTTGAGTCCTGATTTTGTAATCTCAAAACAGGGGAGATGATGTCTTACAAAGAAGACGTGAAGATCAGGGATGCCTGCTGCTCAGCATTGGTCCCAGAAAAATATGTAAAGGACTGAAGGCTTGAGGTTTAGAAGGGTCAACATTGCCAAGCTGACCAGATCAGACGAAGGCTCTCAGGCAAGCAGCTGAGTGGAGACCGTGCAATGGCCACATCCCCAGAAACACCTAATAAATAATACACTGTGGTGTAAGCTGCTGCACAAAGGTGGGGTGAGGCATTGGGGATACTTCCCAACATTCAGGTTCTCAGGGACTTTCCTCCTTTGCAGTTTGGGTAGCTAATAGCATCTTTTCCAGACAACGAATAGCTGTTGGGCTGAGCTGGCTTTCCTTTAAGGCGGTGGGTTAAACCAAATGACCCGAAAGTCCTTCTGGCTGCTATCTCAGAAGATAATTTCCAGTGCAGGGAGTCTGCAACAGGGTCCAGTGTTTCTTTAAAATCCCCAAACCTTGTCCCACTTACCTCCCTTCTTCTGTCTCACTGAGCTTTCTGTCTCCTCTGAGAAATGGTGGCAGGAATGCCAGATATGTGCAGTGCACCTCTGGTTTCCCAGAGGGAAGGACCCCTGGACCTTGGTGGGGTGGTGGCGCTGAGTTGGCGAGCCTCAGATTCTCAGCCAATTCCCTGGGCCAAAAGGGCAGGCCTGAGTTACATCCCACAGGTAGTGGGCTCAGGAGCCATGGAGAAGGAGGTCAGATGGCTCGCTGCACCACCTGGTGTCTATTTGTACCTCCTTGCACACCAGTGCAGGCTGCTTGCTGTGGCATGCGAGTAACATTGTGTCCCTGGTGGAGCCGAGTCCCAGAATAGCAGACAGCCTCCCACTAGCATGGCAGGTAGGCTGGACAGAGTCCATGGCCAGCCTGGCCCGCGATGGTTAAAGAACCCTCCTTTTGAATGACAACGTGGGGATCTGATGCCTTTAACACGTGTTAGGGAAGGTGGGGCATTTTTCAGGGAATCATTTTCTCCACTGGCTCTCCCAGAACCTGGAAAAGAGAAAACCACCCCAGCCAGCATGGCTGCAATACAGCCCTCTTTGATTCTTTAATCTACAAACAAAAAGATCCATCCCATAGCTCTGGTGCAGCCAGAGCCATGAGGGTGGGAGTCTCGGAGCAGCTGGGTCTGGGTCACACGTGTTTCTAGCAGCTTCTTCTGGTCACAGTGCCATCCTTTATGCTTTGCTCACTTGCTCCTTGCACTGTGGGTCCTCCTGCTTTTCCTTGTAGCATGCCTGGGAGAGGCAAGGAGATTGTGGATGTGGAAACCCTCTGACCTCAGCAGCCAGTGCCGTAGGTTTCCTTTTATTCCTTCTGGGCATCTCTGTAGGGCCTGAGGCTGCCAAGGAGGTGGGAGAAGCAAAGGAGAAGGAAAGAAGCAATAGGAGAAGAGAGAATCCTGTACAGTCGTCCTTAATTTCTCCTCATTCTCAAAACAGCAAGGGCAAGGCCCCCTTTCCAAGGCACACGGTTATTACACACAAGGAGTCAAGTGTAGTACTCTCAGCCAAGCAAGCTGAAAAGTAAAACCTCTCTGCTATGTGGGACAGCAGAGCTGACATAGCAATGTCTGGCTACGATGGCATGTGGCCATACTGGCCTCCTACTCTGACAAATACAATCACCGAAGGCAACTCTTGTTTCAGTCATGCTTTGATGAGCACCTACTGTGTGCTGGGCACTGGGTTGGGTGCTTTCCACTTTTTATTGCATTCTTAACACAATGCCAGGACATTGGTATAATTGTTCTTATTGTGCTGGTGAAAAATTGAGGTACAGAGAAATTGGTAACTTGTTCAAGAACAGCGTTATTTGTATTACTCTTCAAAGCCTATCCTCTTAATCATGACACTGATTTTGCTGCTTCAAAGAAAGCTACAAGCATTGCTGAAACAGACTCAAGCAAGTGAGCTTGCCCTGCCACAGTCTATGTACACACCCCATCCCATCTCCCCTCTCCCTCCTTCCCCCACAGGGAGAAATGGTGAATCAAATACCTTTGACTATTAAGGCATTTTTTGTTTTGGAAAGTATTTCATGTGGGAGAGCATAATTCACACATAATCAACACTTGTCTTTCATCCAGTGAAGACTTGGATGGCTACAGTGAGTGGGGCATGTACCTGTTTTTGTTATTTTTCCAGAGCAGGTCATTTTGGATTATTAGAGATGGTACTAAACTGGGATCATGCTGGGCAAGGAGGGATCCATGCTCACTTTAGTGTTAGAGTTTATGGGAGACATTTTCCCCAGAAGATATGGTTAAGGGGAGGTGAGATGGCCATGACTTAGCCCTTCTCTGAAATCATTTGCTAGTAGCTTGACATCTGGAGAAACCTCTGCTCTGCTCTGGGGACAATGAGGGCCACTCCTAGCAGCCTCTCTGCTGAGCAGAGAATTTAGAAGCTCAGCTTGCAGTTGCTTTCCCAGCAGGACAGACTTCCCAGACTGAGCGTGGGTGCTGCCCAGCCCCCACTCGCTCTGCTCCTGCTCCAGTTTCATCCAGAGAGCAATTAGCAGCAGCCGGATGCAGACAGAGTTAATGGTCTCTTCCGAGGTGGTCCCTCCTTTCAGAAAGCCCCCTTTGTCTGAGCTCTTTTACTCTGAAACCAGATAAGAAGGTGGGAAGCTGGGGCCCCTCCGTCAAGGGATTAAGTGAACTCAAGTGTACAGAGTCCTGGAAAACTTCATTGTCACTCGGCAGCTAGACCGGCCTCGAGCAGGGCTGGTTCTTTCTCTGGCCTTCACGGTGGTTTCTTCTCAGTATCTTGGCAGCATGTCTTTGGACTGTTGGGTTCAAGGAACCATTCCCACAATATGGACTAGTGTCAGGGGGTCCACAAAGCCACAGAGTTACAGGCCCTCTTCGAGCCAAAGGCAGCCGGGCACAGTGAAGAGCACTGTGCTCCAGGTCAGCAGCTCTTCTGGCCCCTGCAGGGGGTCACACACGCTTAGTGAGCTGCACCTTCCTTGTCTAACTCCCCCAGAGGTATTTCTACTGAGGCGATGAGCGTGACAACCACCCTGCAGATGGAAGGCACTCAGAGTGGCTTCCCTATATAACGCTGAACTTTCCAGAAGACTCATCATGAGGCAGCTCACCTTGTCCAGGAGTATCTTTTCACAGATTAGCAAATCCAGGCCCTTGATGGGGTAAAGTCTCTCCTCATCCTTATCATGTCGCCAGTTGCTAAACCACTCACAAGTGCCTCCATCTGTGTGAATGAACTTGCAGAGAGACTCTTGGAGAACTTCAGAAAGAACTGGATTCTATTTTGGTGAGAAGGATCTGAGCAGGTAAGGTCTTTGGGAACTAGGACTTGACGTTCACTCTTGGCGGAACTCATGGACCCATTGAGGAAGCCCAGGGGACTGAGCTGAGAAGTTCAAGTTTATTCTTTGGCACCTCCACAGCTGGCGAGCAGTCAGAGCAGAGGGGCCAGTGGGCAGTCATAAAAACAGCTGTGCCTCAGCCCCTGCCCCACCGCAACTGGAGTACACATGGGCTGTGACGTAATGAGACTAAAAGGGAAGTGGCAGGGCTGGTCCAGCTGACAGAGGACTTCTCTTTGAGGTGTAAGACCTAGCAGTAGATGCCTCAGGTTGATCACAAGTGCCTGATGTCCATTCCGATGTGCTCTCCTGACCTAGGCTTGCTGGGTACAGAGGTGCATGTCTATGGGTGTATTTGGAGGGGGAGGGGATGGAATAAGCATGTGCTAGGTCCAGCCAGGTATTGTATGAGGCGTCATCCTGGGTGGCTCTGCAAAGGGAAAGTCGACTTGTCTGGTATAGCAAACCTGCATCAAAATGCAGCCAAACATCCTGCCTTAGTGTCCTGGGCACCCCAAAGCCTAGCACCAGATGAGCCTGCTTCTGATGGCTCTGGGGTCTGCAGGGGCCACATATGTCCTTGAGGCAAATACTCAGTATCTTAAATGTCTACTCTAGGTGAAGAGTTCAGAGAGCAAGATGGTAGGAAGGCATTAGAACGGGCATTTTGGATTCGGAGACTGACAAGCAGTTACTTTTTCTGTTGCTTCCTCGTGTTCTTATTATTCATACCTCCTGGTTCACAGGCAGATGTAGACACTGGTCCACTGGTAGGGGAGAGACTCAGCAGCTCAGCTCTGGGTTTGCAATGAATATACTTCAGCCACTTTCTGATGTTGCCCCAGTAACCAGGCTTGCCTGTCCTCAACGGAGATGGAAGACACCCCTCCTGACACCCTATCTAGGACTTGCAGGGGAGTCAGGGAAACAGATATTAAGTCAGTGTAGATGTAGAGCCTGTGGGGCAGACAGCCTGAGGGCTTGAGGGCTTGCAGCTGTCTTGCCCTGCTCTGGGAAAAGTGATGTCTGTAACAGACAGAGTGCAGAGGAGCCTGCTATGGGCTTAAGCCTCCCCTGCAGGGGCCAGAGGAGCGGCCACATGGACCTCTTAACCCCTAGTGCTTCCCATCAGTCCATCTAGGATGCATTGCCCAGTGATGGTAGAGTGGGAAAGAAGGTGTCAGAAACAGGAGGGTTGACTAAGACTTGTTTGGACTATTCTGCACAGGTGATGCTGAGATGCTTGGTGCCTCCTACAGTCAGGTACAGGCTGAGCATAGAAGAGGGTCCCCAACGGAATGGTCTGGTCTTCTCCACCTGACACATTACTGCAGTAAGAGAAAGCGAAGCTCCTACACTTCACCTGGTCTGTGGGAGAGATGTTGGGGCCAGGGCAATACAGACACCCCCTGCTGAGTCTGCACCATCTTTGGTTCTAGTTAGAAACCATCTGGCTACAGAGGCTGTCCCCTGAACATAGTTTTCCTGCCCCAGCTCAGTAGAGAACTAACTGTGTCTGGGCTTAGATCAGCTGGGGTGGATCAAGTATAGTTATGATTCCACTAGGAACAATAACTGAGAAAGTTTGTATCCCCACTCTCTCCTCCCCTCCCTTTCCCACTGAAGCTGCAGTTTCCCAGACTAAGCCCCCAGGCAGAAATCCTGCTCCCCTCCCTTCTTTGCTGATGCTGGCACTGCCAAGTTCTGCAGGGCCTAGCGCCAGGTTGGCAAGGTAGTTCCACCCCCTGATCAGAACCAGCTGGGCACACGGAAGTGGGGCAGCCCCTTTCCAGGTTCAGTTCCCTCCAAACAATGCCCTTCATTTGTAGCAATCTTGGTTCTGCACACAAGGGAGTGAAATAGCTACATCTTTCCATGGGAATTCTTAGGTCTGGAGACAATAGGAGGTTAAGAAATGGGGGTAGGGTGGATGTTCTTCCAAAATGTTCAGTGTTGGTCACTAGTGGGAGAGGCAGGTGCCCAGGGGTGCTTTTAAATTCATTTTCAGGTCAGTTTGCTAATCACTGCGGGAGGTTCAGAATGGGAGGAATGGGGGGGCAGCTGATAGGGGGAAGCGCTGGGACCTCCATCTTAAATTGGAAGGGAGGTGGGGGGTGCTGGATATCAGAAGTTAAGCAGAGCTCTGCTCTTTCTCAGAAAGGAAAAACCTTGTTTGCGGTCGGTCTTGGGAGAATGAGGAACGCGAAGGTTTTTCTCAGGATAGAGACGGGAAGAATTTGGACACCCTTGGAAGTGACTGGAGACCTCCGGGCAAAGCGAGTCCTACCTGCAGGTCGGTTCCGTAGAAGGTTGCCATGGACGCATCAGCCACGAGCAGCGTTTCCACGAAGCGAGCCTCAGACACAAACCGCTTGGTCCTACTTGTGGCCCCCAGGGGTGATGGCAGCTCGCTGGCGTCTTCTGACACGTCTTCTTCGCCCTCTTTCTCCTGTGCCTCCTCCTCCTCCTCCTTCTCGCCCTCGTCTCTTTCCTGTCTCTGATCATCGCCTTTCTGCACCCCCCACTCGGGTCCTCCAGGGAGGGGGTGGGGTTGGGCACGACGTGCCCCGGGTCCCCAGCGCTGCAGGCGGTGCGGCCGGTGCAGGGAGTCCCCCGCTCCCAGCGGCTGGATGGTGAACTCCTCGCTGTCCAGCAGGAAGGAGCCGCTCAACCCGCCGCACAGGCTGACTGCTGCTAGAGACTCCGGCACCCCGTTCACTGTGCCCGAGAAGAAGCAGGCGCGCAGCTCGCGCTCGTCCCCGGCAGCCCCGCCGGAGCCCCCAAGGCGCTCGATCTTGAACTCGGGTGCCAGGAAGCTGGCGTCAGGCGCCAGGCGCAGCACGAAGCCCTGGCCGAAGGCGGACAGGTGGAGCGCCAGCTCGCCCGCGCCGTCCGCCCACCGCGTGGGCACCACCAGCTCCGAGGCCGGGCCCCGTACTCCGGGCCGGGCCGGGGCGCCGCGGGCGAGCGGCTGCAGCAGCAGCACCACCAGCAGCAACAACAGCAGCAGGAGCGGCGGCCACTGCGGCGCGGCGCGGGGCATGGGGGCTCCGGCTGCGACGCGCGCAAGAGAAGAAGCCGGCCCGGCGCGGGCAGGTGCTGGCGGCGCAGGTGCTGCCGGGCCGCTCCCTCTAGGAAAAAGGAAATCAATCAGGCCTCTGGGCGACTCAGCCCGTGGGGGCCTGGCCGCGGCGCGGTCCCCGGGCGGCCCCTCTGGCCGCGCAGCCGGTTCCACCGCGCTTGCCTGCTGATCAGAGCGCGAGCAACTGGCGCCTGGAGCTGCGCGCGCCCGCCCTCCGCCCCTGCCTCCTCCCCACCCCGGGAAGCACCGAGTGGGCTGCCGAGCCCTTCGTATTTATACTTCCTTCCTGGCTTTGACATAAGAGGTTTATTTTTGATCTCTCACTATTCCCGTTTTCCCTCCCCTGGGATCGGAGAGAGAAACTGAAAAGAGGGAGCGAGAGTGGAGAGAGAGAGAGAAAAAAATTGGATGAAATGTAAAACCAATCAGGAATCAGCGGGACTTGCTCCCCTCTCCACCCCCCCCCCCCCCTCAAGTGTCAACTCCAACTTTTTCCCCTTCCCTTGACGCACGGTCCCACATTAACTCCTACAGCGCTGGAGTGGCTCTTGGCAGTTGTTGTGGAGGGCCAGTCCTTCCCTCCTTTAAGGCCAAGTGCCCAGGACACATTCTCTGAGTGGCTCCCCGCCTTGGCCCCAGCCACTGTATTGGGATCCCTGCCGAGTCACTCTGGGCATATGACTGCGTAGAAGAGAGGTCTCAGGAGAAGGTTCCAGAGCTTTTCATTGTGAAGCAAAAGAGATGGGAAAGGTCATATTAAAACCATGCCCTCCCACTAAAAGCCACATTTTCACCTCAAGCTTGGGATTGGGAAAAAATACCCCCTCCCCCCCATCAATGGAACCTAGGACTCAGTTACTGCCCCTCACAGGGGCTAGCGGGCAGAACCAAGCACTGGTGGTAAAATACCAGAAGTGAGGTTGGCAGCAAAGGGCGGGGGGGGGGGGGGTGTCACCCACAGGGAAGGGGAGCCTTTCCCTAGGAGGGCAACAGGAACTGCGAGTCTGATCCTGAAAACTCGATTGGAACTCTGCTCAGTTCCCTGGAGGACTTCATGACAGGTGGCTGTGAGTACAAAGAAGTATGAGTGTTGACTCATTCTGTCCCACACTGCCACCTCCCTCTGGGATGAGGGGACTGAAACACAGAGAAGGGAACGACATAGTCTACAGCCCTCTCTCCAGACCACAAAACGCAGCATTTCATGGACCCTAGTATTAATGGCACAGGTCTGGAGATTGGATTCAGAATCCTGTTCTCCAAGTATCTGCTACCAGTGTTCTGTCTGTGTTGGGGGCACCGACAGTTGAGTGGTCCACATTTCTTCTTAGCCCATCCAACTCCTTCTGGCATGGGTGGGTTTCGGCATGCACCTGAGACTCTCAGGGCTTGTTACTTCCAAAGAGGAGGCTCTCATAGCCGTAAAGAACTTTTGTGACTACAGAACCCCAGAGGAAGCCTGCCAGATTCCTCTCTCTGCTTTCTCAGCAAAGCGGAAGAATGGCTTTGGATTAGATGAAGGAAAAGATGAACTTCCCAACCCAGCATGCTCTAGTATTGCCTTTCCTGGATAATTTACAAGATAAGAATAACTGAAGTCTCAGATGTTTTCCCCAAAACACTTCTAGAGGTGGAGAAACGGAAAGGATGGCCTCTTCAATCCTTTTCCAAAAATGAGCAAAACACCTCGCCCCAGCACAAGGGTGTAACGAACTTGGGAGAGTGACCGGGCAGGCAAGGCTGAATCCCATTTTGCTTCAGGCCTGTTGTAACATTTTGATCACTGGTCTTTGCTTCCTGAAGCCCATTTCTCAGAGCAAAACTCCTAATTTTCCATAGCAATTAGGTCTCTATAGGTCTTCCGTCTTTGTAAGCACCTGCGAGGGGTGGGATGGAGTGGTGAAGCCCAGTTTCCCTTCCTCTCCTCCTGAGTGTGTATTAATGGCTACAAGTGGGACACCCAAGCAGACCAGGAAAAAGTCTTGAAGGTCTTTGGGGGTCTCTGGTCTCAGTTGGGAAGGCTCTGGAGGTTTCTCTTTAAAAATAGAATGAAAGGCCCCTGAAGAGAGTGCTTTGGAAGCTCCTGTGGAGAGAGAAGGACTTTATCCTGCCCCATTTCAACAACTCCTGGCTGGCTCACTGCTGGGTTGGGTCTGCGTGGCTACCCTCTCCCTCCCTCCAGCTCACCTGGATTCATACTTCCCAGCCAGGGTGGCGCCTGCCACTTGCAGTGTGACCTCAAGGTGTCAGGCTTGCCTTAGTTATGCTTAAACCTGTGTCCTTGCCACTGGGACTGAGAAACTGGTGTGTGGTGAAAGTCCTTAGGAGAAGGCAGGTGAAACCAGTATAACAAAACAAACACCAATCAGCCAGCCAGTGTGAATCCCAGAGGGGTATCTGTGGGATTTCCTACACTACCACGTTCTTACCCCAAATACAAATTACTGAGCGGGTTGGGGAACTCCACCAGAGGGTTAAATCCAGCTTGCTGCCTGTTTTTCTACAGTCCACAAGCTAAGAGAGTCCATTATATATATATTTAGTCCTTTATATTTTTTAAATGATTGAAAAAATAAAGTTATAAGATTTCATAATATTTGAAAATGGCATGAAATTCACATTTCAGTGTCCATAAATACAGTCAAGTTTTATTGGAATGCAGCCCTAGCCATTCATTTACACACTGGCTGCTTCTGTGCTTTAAGGGCAGGGTTAGGTTGGCCTAAGATACATTTACTATCTAGCCTTTTGCAGAAAAAGTTTGCTGTCTCCTGAATTACAGTAAAGTAGCATTGACTTGAAGTCCTCAAATTTCGAATGTGGGATTACTTTGACTCAGTATTTGTGATTCTTATGAAATAAGCTAAAAAATGAAATAATATAAACATAGGGAAATAACATAAAAATAAAATTAAAAAATATTTATGTTTATCTTTACTTCTGTATCTAGTGATTATTTGTTATTTAATTGGCCCTTAAGTAATTAAAGGAATTTTATGTTTATAGTACCTTATATTATAGGTCTATAATGATTTTTTAGTTTTTAATTAACTATTAGTAACCGACATTTCCTATTTTTACAACGAGTTTTATAGAATGTATATCATAAATTTATAGTGCCCTCATACAACTCAACACCAAACAAACAATCCAATTAAAAAATGGGCAGAGCACCTAAACAGACACACCTCTCCCAAGAAGACATACAAACAGCCAACAGATATATGAAAAGATATTTAATTTCATTAGATGTTAGGGAAATATGCAAATCAAAAGTACAGTGAGATACCACTTTACACCTGTTGGAATGGTTATTATCAACAAGACAAATAATAATAAGTGTTGGAGAGGCTGTGGAGAAAAAGGAACCCTCATTCACTGCTGTTGGGAATGTAAGCTAGAACAGACACTGTGGAAAAATAAATAAATAAAAAATAAATTGATAGTGTCTACTAAGCTCTGGTATTCCCTAGAATGTCCTTCCTGTTGGAAGAAACATTAGTCATCATCTAATCTACTTAGACTTGCATTTTGCAGAGGAGATAAAGAAATGCAGAGGTTTATAGGACTTGCCCAAATATTAAGAATTGGTAGCATTTTCTTTTCTCTTAAGATAGTATGGCACCTCCTGCTTGAATATAAAGAAACTATATTGCTTTTAAATTTTGTTTGCAATTCATACCTCCTTATTAAAATTAAATGCTTACTCTGGGCCAGGCATTGTTCTAAAGACTCATTTTAATTTAATTTTTAGTAATAATAGCTTCCATCTTTTGAGGGCTTGCTGTGGGTTAGGCTTTGTGCTGAAGAGTTCACAAACATCATTTCACTTATTGTCATGACAATCCCCTGAAAAAGACATTCTACAGATAAAGAAAGAGATTTAGAGGTGTTATATAACTTGCTTAGAGTCACTCATTTAATAAGTGTTCCTAACAAAGGTCACATTCGTAAGCTACCAATTAAATTTAATATTTTTCTGGTGATGATGCAGTATGCTGAATTAGTGTTCCTTTGTTTAGAATCAGGGATTAAATCATGGTATTACAGAGCTGGAAGGGACTCTAGGACTTCATTTTTAAAGATCTCAAAGAAGGGAGTAAACAACTTTTATTAAAAGCTTGTTCTAGCACTTAAATATAAACAGAGTTCTCTCTTTCTAATCAAAATAATACCCTTTTGCCACAATTTATGTTTATTTTCTTTAACATTGGCTATTGTGTAATCACCATGGCCCTGAACTGCCTATAACAGAGAGAGAATTTCCTGGTCCTTAATGCGTCATGCTGCTGAACAAACATCCCAGGCAGGCCATGTGTGATTTTTGCCATCTATTTTATGCTGGCACTCACCTTGTATTCCCTTTGGTATTTGTGGTCAACATTTGTATGCATACAAGCATTACTATTTATTTCTATCTGTTTAATTCTTTCTTAATTCTAAATATTTTATCATTTGAAACTTTTGTAATTTCACCCAGTATATAGAAGGTGAGGCTACTTTAAGTTCAATTCCCTAATTCCTGTAAAGTACTAACTACTCTGATGATTTTCCTTCCTTCATCTAGCCGTTCTGCTGTTTATAGACCCTCTCAATGGGTGTGCTTCCAGTCCTGTTATCTATAGATCACTGAAAACCAGATCTATACAAACTCTAGTGTGATACGGACATTGACTTGCTTGCTGATCAGACTTTTTTATTTATTTATTCATTTTTTAGAGAGGAGACACAGAGTGAGAGAGAGAGAGAGAGAGAGAGAGAGAGAGAAAGAGAGAAAGGGGGGAGGAGCTGGAAGCATCAACTCCCATATGTGCCTTGACCAGACCAGCGCAGGGTTTTGAACTGGCGACCTCAGGGTTCCCAGGCCGACGCTTTATCCACTGCGCCACCACTGGTCAGGCTGATCAGACTTTTAATTGATTTAATTTAATTTAATTTAATTAAGTTAGAGGAGGAGAGATAGACTCTGGTGTGCTCCCTGACTGGAATCCACCCAGCAACCCCTGTCTGGGGCTGATGCTCAGACTAACTGAGCTATCCTCAGTGCCTGGGCTGATGCTTGAACCAGTTGAGCCACTGGCTGCAAGAGAGGAAGAGAGAGAGAAAAGTAAGAGGGAGGTAAAGAGAAGCAGATGGTCTCTTCTCATGTGTGCCCGAACTGGAGATCAAACCCAGGAAGTCAGCATGCTTGGCTGACTCTCTATCCACTGAGCAAACCGGCCAGGGCCTTTTTTTTTTTTTTTACAGAGACAGAGAATCAGAGAGAGGGATAGATAGGGACAGACAGACAGACAGGAATGGAGATAGATGAGAAGCATCAATCATTAGTTTTCGTTGCCATTGCGACACCATAGTTGTTCATTGATTGCTTTGCTCACATGTGCCTTGACTGCAGGCCTTCAGCAGACCGAGCCACCCCTTGCTGGAGCCAGCGACCTTGGGTCCAAGCTGGTGAGCTTTTGCTCAGCCAGATGGGCCCGCGCTCAAGCTGACGACCTCAGGGTCTTGAACCTGGGTCTTCTGCATCCCAGTCTGATGCTCTATCCACTGCGCCACTGCCTGGTCAGGCCTGGCCAGGGTCTTAATTGGCTTTATTACAGCAAGAAGCAAAGAAATATTTTTGTTCCTATCATTTGTATTTTCAGTGATTAACTGCCACAAATTGGGCTCATTGTGGGGCATCCAAAATATAAAGGTTCCTGAAGATCCATGTGGAATGTGTCTGTGATTGCAACCTGCAATCTGTGATCCCTAATGTGGCTGGTGGTGAAGAGTTACTTGCACATATTAAGTCTTACATGCAATAACAAGGGCAGTGATGATAACAGAGGCTTAGGTTATGCTTGTTTTACTACTTTATGGCCAGCAGGTGGCATTGTTGAAACTTGTTATTTATCCTTTTGCACAATTTTCAGAGCAACTTTTCCAAAAGTCAGAAATCATTATCATGCAAGTCTGAGACAGCAGTCCTTCAAAACTGTACAACTGAAAAAACTGGACGTTCATTAGAGTTCTTACAACTAGTCACTGGAGAAAGCTGAAGGAGGTGGGGTGTGTGGTTGTCATGCTTAACATAACTTGCCCTTCTCTCCTTCCTACCATACTTTCTTCATCTTGATTTCTAGTCTTCATCAGACCAGTGTCTCTTAACTCAAATCACCAGTCAGACAGTCTTGGCGAGCTAGTCAAGCTGAAATGCCTTTAGGGTCTGGGACTATCTCAATCCCAAGAACGGTTTGGTTTCTGTACACTGGTTAATTATTTAATGTCAACAATACATTTTCCCCAAATTTTTATTATTAATTCTAACCACCAGATGGGAGTCTCATCACATTTACCTTTTATAGCTGATACAAGAAGGTCTGAAATCTCTAAACAATGGATCTAGTTAACCACTTTTGATAACACAGACACACACAGACACAGACACACACACCTATAAATGTTATGTTTTACTGTACAAACTTGCCAAGCTGCACCCCTTTCTGCTTGTTTTAAATGGAAGAGAAGAGAGACAAAGGAAAGAAGCCGGGGTTTCAGGATGGAGGGTGATATCTCAGAGCAAATGAGGTGCTTATTCAAGGCCATATTGGTATGAAAACTATCCATTCTTTATAAACGTGCTTACACTTATTTAGAATGCGAAGAGCTAAGAAGAGTGCTCGGCACCCTGGTAAGCATATGCAAATGTTCGTTGTTTTCTATCATCGTTGCTGTCATCATATTGTTTTCTATCATCACTGTCCTTTTCATCATCCCACCTCCCCAGACAAAATAGTTGTAGAGCATCTGGGGTTTATCTTGACACTGGTCCTCACCCTCAGGGTCTCCCTCCTTTCAGAGTTGCCCATGGTGCTCACCTGACCTTCTGCTGTCATGGATAGAAGGGAATCCAAATCATGAACACTTTGGTGTGATAGCAAGTACTGCTGGGAGTGTTTGAATTTGGAGAGACTGAAGGAAGGGGAGCCAAAAGAAACAAACAACTAATGGTAGAATTTCAGATACTGTCACTACAGCACAAGGTAGAAATCCGGGGGCCAGAAACACATGTCAGGGCACCCAAATGTTAGACAGGGTGCACCTGCAGGCATGGTGAAGGCGGATCTCTGAGCTCGGTGGGAGATGAGACGATGAGAACATTACAGCCCATCTATCCTACTGTTCAAGTATGCTTGGGTAGTAAAGGAAATCAGCATTCTTTTGATTCTGGATTAAGAAAACCTAGTGGTGTTTTTTTGGTTTTTTTTTTAAATTCTTTTAGGCACTTAGATCTAGTGAAAACTGTGTAGCTCTCCACCAAGCCCACTTCCTGAGATTTCTGGGATTATTTCTTTTCAGAACATTCTTCCTTGCAGTTGGCTCTGTGTGATGTCTCATCAGGCTCATAAGCACGAGAGGATTTTAAAGAGGGACATAGACATTAGAGGTGGCCAGGAGAATCATTTTTCTAACCTCTCACTTTACAGTTGGTAAATCGAGACATATGAGTACATCATTTTCTCAGAGCCACACAGCTGATTGACAGAAGATTCAGGTCTAGAAAGTGGGTCCTCAGTCCCATGCTCTCTGCATGCCACATCTAATTCCACTCTCTTCCGCAGAGCAGGACCTGAGCTCCCAGGGTTCGTGTGACATGACCCAAGTAACAGAGCTCCTGGTGGTGGGCCTGGCAGTAGCAGCCAGGTCCGTGGAATGCAGTGGGACATACTGTTCTATTTCAGCGTTCATTGTCACTTAACCTGCCCATGTTATCCTCATTCAGAACTCTTCTTTTGGTGTGTTTGTTTTTCCTCAGTAAAAGAATCTTTCATCATGGAAGAATTCAAAGTACTTAGGATTTTGCCACGTGAATGACTTACAAAAAAGTTTATCTGTGCGAAACTAAGAATGTGGAGGTATCTCTTGGATGTCTCAAAAGGTGAGGAGAAACAGGAGAGGCCTGGAGACTTAGGAAGAGAATGGTATGTGAAGCAGCCACATGGCGGAGAAGAAAGGGAAGGGGATAAGGATGGGAATGGCATGGAGCTTCCAATGTTGAAGGCCCTTTCATGTCTTGCCTTGTGTTTGTGTGTGTGTATGTGTGCGCACACTCACTCATACCCATTCATTTTCTCTCTCTCTCTCTCTCTCTCTCTCTCTCACACACACACACACACACACACACACACGATGGTGAAGGGAGAAGTGGACACCTTTCCATTTCTCCTCTCCTACTTTCTTATGCTCTTATCCCTATAGCTCCTGACACAGTCTTCTCCCTTCTTCTTGGGCTTTACTCAATTTTCTCCTCTTTCTGAATTTTCTTCTTTCCTATTTTCCATTATAAGCTCCCTACTCAATGTACAGTATTTTCACTCCTAGTAAATAATTTCGGAAACCTAGTATGTGCCAGAAATGGTCCTAGGCAACATGGGCAAAGAAATACAATAGATAGTTCCTGTGTTCTGATCATCTGTTTTGTCCAGATGGTTCCTAGTCTGGTGAATGGGACAGTTTAATAGCCAGATCATTATAATATAATGTTACAAGTACAATAATAAGCCATATGCAAAGAGCCTGGCATAGAGACTAGGAATTCAGGAAACATTTGTGAAGTAAATTGATTAATAAATTATGAGAGCACAGAGAAAGTAGTAATAGCTGGATTTTGATGGGCAAAGATAAGATTGAAAAAGATTCCATTTGAGTGCTATTTTTTATTGAATTTAATGAATGAGTGGGAGTTCACCAAACATTGGAGAGGGAGCAACCATTTGAGAAAGGTGGGAACACATGCACACATGCACACACACACCTGAGAACCTTTTGCATTTGGGAAAGTAATTGAGTGCAGCGAGTCTTGCAGGCTGGAATGGTAGGTACCAAGGAGTGGCGGGCAATGATGAAGTTAGTTCAGTCAAGTGGTACCTGGGTACTATGAGCTTTCTACCAGAGGGTGGTGCATACTCATTAAATTAAAGACTTTTGAGGAGGGAACTGATAGGACTGCCTTTGTCTTTTAGAAAGATAACTCTAGCAATTATGTAGCAGAAAGATTGTATTAAGGAAGAAAGTGGAGTAGCTGAGACCTGTTAGGATGAGCTTCCTGGAGATGGTGTGGTCTGAGCTAAGGAAGTGAGGGTGCAGATGAGAGGAAGGGGAATGAATACATTGGAACTTTCCTGAGTCAGTCCACCGGGACTTGTGGTGGGTGTAGGGGCCAAAGGAAAGAGGAGATGAGGATGACTAGTCCAGTGGCAAGGTGAATAGAGATGCCAGTGGCTAAGTTGAGGAAAGCAGGAGGAAGTAGGTAGGTATGTACATGTATGTTGTTTTGAGAATGTGCATAGAAGGGAGTTTGGCTTTCAGTCTATTAAGGACCCTCCGGGAGAGCTCGGTGGAGACGGATGCCTATCTGTGCCGCTCAGGCAGTGATGCTGCTGGGAATGCGGACTTGGGAGCCAGAGGCTGTATTCTGCTGTATACGCTGAATATGTCTGAAATCAGAGATTCTCTTTGTTTCCTTTTAAATTTCCACTCAGCCCTTCAGCTTCCTTATTCCTGCATTTCTCTTTCTTTTCTCAGCTCCAAGAGCAGAGGTGAAATCCACCTGTCCAATCAACATTTTTGCTGTCCCCCTCCCTTCGCATCTGGGGCCTTTCTGGAAGCACTAAGCACTTTTGGTTTTTCTTGATGAAACGCAGTGATTTTCCCCAGTAGGGCTCTGTGGTCTACAAGAGTCTTCCCGTTGGTCTGTTGGCTGATTCAAAACGTCAGGGTGGGATGTCCCAATGTGTAGGAGAAGATTCCTGGCTAGCTCGGAGAGAAAACAGGGAGGAAGGGAGAAATCTTTACTTAGAGTGACTTGATGTTTGGAGTCTCACCAACCACAGCTTGAAAGTATTGGACAACTCGCTGGGCTGCTCCTGCCAGGTTGGCTAAGAAGTGACATTACTGGATCCCATCACCTCTTGGCTCTCAACAGTGACAAGGGAGGCTGCACAGAGGTGCAGGGAGGAAGAAGTGAGGGCTGTCGAAGCACGAACAGTCTATTATTTTTAAAAGGAGATAACATCTGGCTTCTCTGCAGAGCATTGGAGAACCCACAGTATGGGAGGAGAGAGGGATCTGCTGGGCGCCTCGGGCCCTGCGCTGGGACCCACACTCAGTGGGAAGTGGACTGAGCCAGGAGAGCCACAGACAACTTTTCTCCTGCCTTCGGCCTGGGTTCAGGGATGGTTTTATGTTCTTTAATTAAAGACCAGTGTTTTCTGCCTTTGAATTTCTAATGTTCTTGGGGATCAGAGAAAAGTCATGTGTATAAGCCTCATGCATATGAGGTGTGAGCACTCAGAGATTCTTTTTTTCAGTCTGGGCTCTCTGCTCTCACCTTGGCTATCCATGATGCTCCTCTGCATTGCTCACGAAGCCTGAAGGAGGTAATGCGCACTGATGAAGTTAAGTGAGAGATGGGGACAGAGGTATGCGTCCCACAGAGCATTTCTGAATGAGATGTCAGAGAAAAACTTTGAGGGCAGTAACCTTATGAATTGGGAACCTTCCCATTGTAGGACGTACACTAAGAATGCTCCCAGCCTGTTGGGTTTAGTGAGAATGGTGGATGACAGCAGGGAGAATAGACGGAATCATTTGTTTCTCATTTATATGAATTGTACCCCCCAGTGCTGGGCGACTGACACCTTGGGCAGCCTCTGTGGTGACCCTCCCTGCAGAGGCCTTTCGGTCACGCCTTTTTTCCTTTTCCCTTCTTAAAGAGTCCCCCTTCTGGTCACTGTCTGACATTCTCCTATCAAAAATTTGTTTTGAAAAAGGATTTGATTCTTATATGGTGTAAATATATGTGAATGGGAAACATTTGAAAGCTATTACGGGATCTTTCCATCCTAGTGTACACGAAGATGCTGGCAGCAGCAACTCTTGAGAAAGGGGAGTGAGGGTGTATGAGAAGAATGAGAGAGAGTTGACAGAAAGCATGGGGCAGTGAGGCAAGACTAGGAATGTAGAGGTGGAAGGGAGAGGGCTGTGCTAAGAGGAGACGAGAATGGAGGAACATGGCGCTTACCCTCTAACTTAGCTAATAAATGAAGAGAGCAAGAGTTTGTGGCCCAGCTCAGTTCTTCTCAGCAGAACTAATCAAATCAATTGCAACCTCCTGAAGCGAGAATTGTATTGTGCTTTCCAATTACAGGAGTCTCAAATAATGTTATTCGCTCTGCGGACTCAATGTGTTCTAACCGACGATTGTAATACTTTTCTTCCTCTTTCGTAGATAAGAAGTTCAAAGATCATTTAGCCAGCACCCTCAAGTAACCCAGCTGTATAAAGGGGGTTAAAGGTACCAGGAGAAGGTAGCCTGGACCTGTTATGTGGTGTTTCCCCAAGTCTAGTCAGGACCCTGTGTCTAGCCTCTGTGTCTAACCTCCTAGCTCCAAGAGAACAAACCCAGGAGTTAGCCCCAGAGCAAAAAAAACCAGAGTGGGTGCCTGGGAGGGAAGAACGAGGGTTAAATATTTCCTCTGAGTGAAGAAGGATGGCCCCGGGCCCAGAGTTATAATTCACGGGTCCATAGATGAATCTCCAGCTGCTTCAGCTGTCTCCACATCTGGGAGAGGACTGGCCAAGGGGACCAGCATCGGGGGAAGCCAGAGGATGATGCAGTCACTCCCCGAACCTTTCAAGATGCTTCCAGAGCCTGTGCCTTTCTAGATGTCTTCTACTTTGCCGAGCTCCGTGGCACAGTTTCCACGAAGAGCAGATAAACACGTCTGGGATTTTTAGAGATCTCTGACAAAGAATGTTGAAGACATAAAGCACACACACTAATATGGTAAGTTCTTAAATCTATTTCTGTGCCAAACATGGTCTGAATCCTCACATGGTAAGTCCATGATTTAAGAATATCTGATCTGAGGAACTGAGAGATTTCTTTTAGCCACTGCCTTTCCCATTAAAACCTTGCTGAGATCCCAGAGCTTATTTCTTGTTCCTGCTCGCATTCTCTTTTTTCCTTAATTCTTTATTCCTGTTTGGGGAGGTGCCCCAGGACGCTTGATTTTCCAGGGAGGCAGAGTCAGGCTTGGTGTCGATGCTGGTGAATGGCCAGGATCTGAGAGAAGCGGCTTCTATGTCTCCACACTGCATTCTGTGGCACCTCCTTCTGGCCTCTGTGCAGCATCCCCTTGGAAACTCCTGCACCCACCTGGCTCAGCCAAGCCATCGGCACCTGCTCTGGGGACTGTCAGGGAGATTGATATAAAAGAAAAAGAAGTCTTGGTTTTGATGAGTTTCCTGTCCAGAGCAGCTGTAGCCCAGTCTTGGCAAAAGGGTTTCCACATTTAATTAGCAAAGAGGAGGTAAGTTCAAATGGAATATTCCTATGCTAGAGATGGATTACATGTATGCTGAAGAAAGAGAGAAAGATGGAGCGGTCAAGTCCGTGTGAGCTCAATTCAGCTGCTTCCTGAATGAGAGGTAGGAGTTAGGAGCACCGGTGGAGACCGGACGAGAGCACATCCTCTGTGGGAGGCACGGTTCTCACAAGGCTGTGCACACAAAATAACAGCTTCTGAGCAGAAGAAGCCAAGCTAATTTCACTTGAGCCAGGTTTTCATGTAAATGGTAAAGAGAAATGAGTTTAAAAGACAGGCAGAGCAGCTGGGTTGCTTTAGACAAGGAAGTTGGTCTCTCTGGACCTGAGCTGCCGCGACTATGAAATCAGAGTACTGTGGTAGGTGGCGGGGGCATTGGCTAAGGTTGCTGTCACAGAAGTATAGGAAGTTTATAACTATGGCAGCAGTGTGTTAGGCCTTCCAAACTTCCCTAGGAGAGAGCCGAAGTATCTTGTCCCATGTTCCACAGGCTGTGAGTGAACACGCCGAGATTAGAATCAAGTCCATTTATTCAGTTGGTGGTAATAAAGAGCTCCTGTTTGCCAGGCCCTGTGCCAGGCCCTGGGGGATACAACAGTCAGCAAGACAGATAAGGTCGCACTCTCATCCTAGGTGGGGAAGAAGGGGGAGGAAGTCAATAAAAAAGTCAAGATTCAAGTGAACAAAATAGGTTTAAATGGAAGTAAATGCTTTGGAGATGATACAACATGGAACCATGGTCATGATTGGGGCATCTTCCGTTGGGTGGCCTAGGAAGGCCTCTCTGAGGAGGTGGCACTTGGGCTGGGATATGAAGGGAAAGAAGAGGACAGCCCAGTTGTCAAAGGGCATGAAAGGCCAAGCTGGAGTACCCAGCTTTCACAGCATGCGCTGGGCCCCCAATCTTTCTTTTGGGAAAGGAGTTGCTTTTTATTTTTCAAAGATCATGGAGGACAGGGAGAAACAAGAAGATGCCAATTATAGAGTCCGAATATGGACGTAGGGCTGCCAAAGTAACCTCGGAAGTCCGTGAGCAGAGCTGGGAGAGGTGTTCCCATGAGCTTTTCTCCTTCCTTGTTAGGAATACTGGAAAACTCCAGAAGGTGATGACACAGTCATCTTGGAGGGCCAAGTAAGGCTTGGTGGTAGTAATAATAATAGAGAATATTAACAGTACAGTTAGATAATATTTAAGAAATATTTTTCTATGTATTAAGCACTTCTAAGTACTGTTTAATTATTAACTTATTTAGTCCTCATACTAACTCTAGAGATGGGGAGTAGTATTATCCTAATTTTAATAATGAAGTAGCTGAGGTTTGGGGAGTAGAGTAACGTATCCATGATTGCACAGCTAAGATTGGTGGAACCACGATGTACTTCTGGGTCCTTCAAGCCTGGGCTCTTCATCATCATGCTATGTTGCCTTCCACAAGCCTCAAACAGTCATGTAATATTTGATCTCGAAGTGATCTTAGATTTTATTTAGACCAGAGATTTCTAATGGGTCTTGTGACTGAAGACCTCTGACCAAGGCTAATCTGTCCTCTCTTGACAGGTTAAGAAAATTAAGAGTCAGAGAATCAGATCAGTGTTGCAAACAGGGTTTCAATTTTGAGTTCTCATAACTCCTGCTCTAGTGCTCTACGTACTCTACTCCAGCAGATACCCAGATCTCCAATCTCTAGTCATGAACTGAGTAGAACTGCAGCTTCCCAAGCAGGGAGAGACAACTGTTAAATAAGATAATGTGCATAAAACTCGTGGTGCAGTGCTTAGCATGGAGTTAGTGCTTGGTACATGCTAGTGCCTTTGAGAAAGTCCACACAGAAATGTTGGGTTTCTGTGCTCAGGGGTGAGACAGTTGGGCTGTGATTGGGGAAAGAGAAGCTTGATTCACATGCTGCAGCCGTTGCCAAACTCCACTGATCACAGTGAAAGTGAAATGCCTTTGGAAACCTTGTAACCCACCATTAAAACTGCTGGGTATAGGAAAACAATTGCTTGCCCTATATAAGTGGCTTATGATTGCCCTCGGTTGTCTGAGTTTCTCTTTAATTATAGGCCCTCTTTAAACACTCAAACACACAAGGCCTTTGTAAACTTGAACTCCCATTCTCTCTCGCACACAATCCTCCCATACGCACACTCTCCCTTTCATTTTGAAGGCATAAACTCCCATGTCTTACTCATCACATAATGAATTTCAGCCCAATGAATCTCAATTAAAGAGGGGTCCCAGGAGAACTGTGGGCATCTGAGCAGTCTTCCTGTTCCAAGGCCCCAGGGGGCCCTTGGAAGAGTGGATCCTTTATGGGGAGAAGATAATGGGTAAAAAGTGCTCTTCACTGATGAACCAACGTTCTCGTCCCTTCAACAATAGAACTGTTTATTTGAGCAGTCACTTCCCTGAGAAAAGTTCGAAATTCTTCCACACCACCTCCTCTTTATGCTTCGCAATCCTGTCCTTGCCTCTTCTAAACTCCACTCAGAGCCTTTTGGTCCTGGGAAGACATTCTAGGTATCAGGAGAGGTAAGGAAAGCCTTCCATGCTCTACTTGCCCTTCTTCTTTGCCAGAAGAAAGGACTTGATTTTACCAAAAGTCATGGAGGATCTCCAGAACCAGAACCGAATCAGGGCTCCTCAGACTCCTCTTCAAACTAGATGTGAACTTATGGCTTGATGGTCCATCCCCAATGACCAGCACTCAGTCTCTAACTCCAGTGCCCCACATTATACTTGGTTAAGGATCAAATGAGATCATCTCATGGGAGAAGTACCCGCTGACTTTTCTACTGTCCACCAGCCCCTCAGCCCTTCCCTGGCAGGAAGACAGCCTCATTCTCCACATCCCTTCCAGGCATTGGTATGCTGGTCAATATACAAAAGTTCCCCCCTCTTCCTTAAGAAGATGGTGGTAACATTTGCCTATTTCTGTGGTGTTAACGCTCCCACAGGGTCTATTCCAAGCTCCTACTGTGATGCCTTGAGTGGGGAGATGAAGAGTAGCATAAGTTAGTTTAGCATTTCCATCCTTCTTCCACCTCACTCTGCTCTCTCCTGGGAGCTGTGGGCTGTCCTGGAGGGTTGGTGGTTTGGAAATTAATAGTTAGGAAGTGATGAGGTTTGTTTTTAAACATAATTTGTAATTGCAAATTTATATAATTTAACTTTTAAAAATGATTGTGTTTAACAGCTGACTGGCAAAATTCCCGAAAATTTAACAATCTGCACCAACCCCATCCAAGGCACAATAGCTCCCTGGAGAGATAGATTGTGGGCCTAGGTGGCCCTGGGTTTCAGAAGAGCTCTCCATGTTCCTGGGAAGTTGCCCTTCTGGCAATAGGACATTTACAGGGATAATACTTGGTTCTGGGTCTTTTAGGGGACATTGTGATGGAAGAACAGCAGGGATGTTGCAACAGGAGGGGCTGGGAGAGAGGGGTCTGTGGTGGGTCTTCCTTCCCATTTTCTCAGCCAAACTGCCTTGAGATAAAGGTTAAGACAGTCGTCCGCTGGGGCAGAAGTAACCGATATGTCGGGCACAAGGGCATAACTTGAGGGCAAAAAACGCGAACCGAGATTCCAGCGCCGGTTTCTCTGGCCAGCCCACGCCTCCTGCCTCTGCTCAACGCCACTCCCTCCCCGCCAGTGGCTCTCGGCTCTGGAGGCGGGACCGAGTTCTTCGGTGGCCCATGGGGGCTGCCGGCTGCAAGCTTTGGGAGGCTGGGAGGCGAGAGAGGGTGGGGCGCTGACTGGGCAGTCCAAAGAGAGGGGGGCCTTTAATAGGCTCGCCCAGCGCAGGGTTTGAGGCGCTACGAGTGGCTGCAGTTCGGAGAAGCGGCCCGGCACCACCCTCTAGTTCTCGGCTGCAAATCTTCGTCTTTGCACTTGACAGCGATTGCACTTAAGTCCCGGTGGCGCGCTTTGCTTGGGAAGGCACAGGTAGGAGCCGCGGGCTGCGGGCGCACGCTCGCTGCCCTGGGAGGAGTCGCCCTCCCTCTGCTCTCCTTTCTGGGAGCTGCCCACTGCCCGGAGCGTTGGTGGTTACGACGAGCGCGCGGGCTGCACAGAGACAGTGCCGGCGGCTGCTCCCATAGAGCGGTTGTGCGCTGTCCGGCGCCATGCTTCTGCTGGGTATCTTAACCCTGGCTCTCGCCGGGGGACCCGCTGGCGGCTCAGAGCCAGAGCGGGAGGTGGTGGTGCCCATCCGACTGGACCCAGACATCAACGGCCGCCAGTACTACCGGCGAGGTTCCGAGGACTCTGGGGATCAGGGGCTAATTTTTCAGATCACAGCGTTTCAGGAGGACTTTTACCTACACCTGACACCGGATGCTCAATTCCTGGCGCCCGCCTTCGCCACTGAGCATCTGGGTGTTCCCCTCCAGGGCTTTACCGGGAGCTCCCCAGACCTGCGACGTTGTTTTTACTCTGGGGACGTGAACGCCGAGCCCGATTCGTTCGCTGCTGTGAGCCTGTGCGGGGGGCTACGCGGCGCCTTCGGTTACCGAGGCTCCGAGTATGTCATTAGTCCGCTGCCCAACGCCAGCGCGTCCGCGGCGCAGCGCAACAGCCAGGGCGCACACCTCCTTCAGCGGCGGGGCGCTCCTGGAGGGCCTCCTGGAGACCCCACCTCTCGCTGCGGGGTTGCTTCAGGCTGGAACCCTGCCATCCTGAGAGCTCTGGACCCTTACAAGCCTCGGCGGACTGGTTTAGGGGAGAGTCGCAGCAGGCGCAGGTCTGGGCGCGCCAAACGCTTCGTGTCTATCCCGCGGTACGTGGAGACATTGGTGGTGGCGGACGAATCAATGGTCAAGTTCCATGGCGTGGACTTGGAGCATTATCTGCTGACGCTACTGGCCACAGCAGCGCGACTCTACCGCCATCCCAGCATTCTTAATCCTATTAGCATTGTCGTAGTCAAGGTGCTGCTTCTCAGAGATCGCGACGCAGGGCCCAAGGTCACCGGCAACGCGGCTTTGACTCTACGAAACTTCTGTGCCTGGCAGAAGAAGCTAAACAAAGTGAGTGACAAGCATCCTGAATACTGGGACACCGCCATCCTCTTCACCAGGCAGGTAAGTTGATCTGTCACTTTTCTGGACTCAGATGACGTTATTTGCTTGGGGTCACTGGCATTAGCTCTCCAAATGCCTTTTGTGCTGAGCAATGCCCCCAAGTTCAAATTTTGTTGATGTCTTTCGACGCCCACTTTGAATCTTCTAGCGAGAGCCGGCTCCTAAGCTAAACAGAGGTCTGGCTAGTGCTTCTGGATGCACGTGGGCGGTCGGCTCCTTCCGAAGGTGTTGGCCTGGTGTGGCCAATCAGCGCCTCCTAGATCAGGCGCCAAGGGGCCGGAACCCAGGAAGTTGCCGCCCAGGAGCCGCAGTTTGTCTCCTAGACAGACAGGAGGCGCTCGAAGGATGGCGTTGGAGAGGGCGGGAAAAGTCTGCCCCTTTCTTTGGGGGCGTCCCAGTCGTTTCAGAGATGCAGGCTTCCTCCCTCTGCTTATAGAACTGGCCGATCCAAACGGCCGAGTTAAGCGCCTGGCTACATTTCTCAGAGGTAACAGTTCAGTTAGCCTCTCTGTTCAGAGCCTGGAAAACCTGGATTGGGATGGAGGGAATTATTTGGGATATTTTGTGGTTTACGGTGAAAGGACAGACTCAAGTACTGGGACTATTCCCTCTGTCATTCCTGCCTCTCCCATACCCCTCTGTGCTGGGCCTGTTTTCTTTCTTTCTTTCTTTCTCTCTTTCTCTCTCTCTCTCTCTCTCTCTCTCTCTCTCTCTCTCTCTCTCTGTCTCTCTCTCTCTTTCTTTCTTTCTTTCTTTCACAGGGACAGAGAAAGAGTCAGAGAGAGGGGTAGATAGGGACAGACAGACAGGAACGGAGAGAGATGAGAAGTATCAATCATCAGTTTTTCGTTGCGACATCTTAGTTGTTCATTGATTGCTTTCTCACATGTGCCTTGACCGAGGGCCTTCAGCAGACTGAGCAATCCCTTGCTGGAGCCAGGGACCTTGGGTCCAAGCTGGCAAGCTTTTGCTCAAGCCAAATGGGCCCGCTCAAGCTGGCAAGTTCGGGGTCTTGAACCTGGATCTTCTGCATTCCATTCTGATGCTCTATCCACTGTGCCACCGCCTGGTCAGACTGGCCTGTTTTATATTTGAGGGGTTTCCAGCGAATTCAGAGCAGGTAATCTAGTTAAAGCACCTGTTTGGAGCTTGGGGGTTCACTTGGGGCTGAATTGGAAAGATCTCTTTCAATTTTCCCATGTCCTTATTGGTGGAGAGTGACTCCTTTGTCTTGATGAATGCTATGGAACAGAGCAGGCAAGATTGTCTATGACCCTGAATCACTGAAACTTCCTGTGAGTGCCTTTGACTGCAGCCCCTGGCAGTGTGGACTTGGAGTGAGCTCAGTAAAGAGCATTTAGGGACCCTAGCTAAATTAGGTTTGGAAAGATACAGAATATTGGTGTTAGAAAGCAGATCAGAAGAGCAGCTCTGCTTTTTGCTATGGATCTGTAAGAATTTTAGATTTGTAAATGTTGAAGAGATTGAGTACTGTGACATTTCTTAGATGGAGGAGACCGGGAGAAAAAGGGGCATTCACATGGCCTGCTTCCTCTGATTTTAGGGGTTGCAACTTGAATCTGTGCCATACTCTTGTTTTGGTAGTTTAACTACAGCGTTCTGGGGATGGCACGGAATCCATGGTTACTTATGGGGCTCTAAATCTCCACTGTTTCCAAATGGCCCCTCAAAGCTGGACTGATGCACTTGGGCTGGAACTGGAGTCTTCCACACTAACCTATTTGGCACAGCTAGTCCCTTTCTGGAGTTGAACTTCCTCCTTTCCCAGCCTTCTCCTCCCACCACCTGGTTTCTCTAGGGAGGTCTTTGGCCTGAGTCTGTTTCCTTGTGCTCATTCTTCCAGTTGAGGTCTATAGAGCTGCCACTGCCCAGCCCCTGCAAGCACTGCCTGAGTCATGGGGAAGCTACAAAGGAGGTGACTTTGACCTCTGCACACAGGCCAACTCGGCAGTCAGATTGCTGGGGGAAGAAAGCAAAGGCTGAGAACAGGATATCTTAATGGGCGAAGCAGCTGTTGTTCATCTGCTACGTGGGATGCCCCTGTGGCGGTCACTTAGTGGCTCTGAACTACCAGACCTCAGTCTCTGCTGCCTAGTGGTGAGGCTGACTTGTAACCAGCCCTCGGAAGAGGATTCCTGTGAGGCGTATGGGCCATGCCATCAGAAGAATCTACCTTTTGAAGAAGAAGCCATCAAACAGCGTGACAGCTTCTGTTTGTCAGAAGGGTATGCTACATCCGCAGGGGGCTGTGTTGACCATGCATAATAGGTGCAGGATGTATGAACACTTGGGCCAGAAGAGTGATGGGCAAGATGTCACTTGTAGATGCTGTCTTTCTCTTAGGCATCTGGAGGGCAAAGCCAGAAAGTGGGGAGGCTGTGTTGGCAGGTCTGTCCTCCACGTACGTATATGCTTTATGCTTTAGAATAAACGTCGCTCCCTCACCTCCTTGCCAGCACAGACTTCAGAGCCTGCTGCATTCTCAGAGTCTTAGGAACTGCTCATTCTTGAACTCCCCCGGGAAGGTACAGTATGCGATGAGAACATGCGCGCACAGCTGTGCTTTCTAGACTGAGGCAGATGTGGTCTCCGGGAACCTGGAGGAGTCTCCCGCTACACTCTAATACAAGAGGGACTTTTGTTTCACTTTGTAAGGGTCAGTAGTAATCCTTTAAGTGTGATGTATGATCTACTCTGCTTAAATCTAGTTTGTAATGTTGTTGTAATCAATGCATTTTGAACTAAAATTTGAATATGTGTATACACTATGTATGTAGTTTATCTGGATAAGAAGTTTTTAGAGCCCTGGCCAGTTGGCTCAGAGGTAGAGCATCAGCCTTGCATGTGGAAGTCCTCGGTTCGATTCCTGGTCAGGGTACACAGGAAAAGCGATCATCTGCTTCTCCACCTCTTCCCTTTCTCTCTCTCTTTCTCTGTCTCCCCCTCCTGCAGCTATGGCTCAAATGAATGGTTCCAGCAAAGTTGGCCCCAGGTACTGAAGATGGCTCCATGGTTTCACCTCAGGAACTAAAATAGCTCGGTTGCTGAGCAATGGAGCAGTGGACCCAGGTGGTCAGAGCATCACCTCAGTAGGGAACTTGCCGAGTTTTTTTCAGAAGTCTGTTTATTTTGTAAACCACCTTTTGTTTATAAGGGATCTTGAAATGATATACACCTTTGGAGTCATGCAGTTTTTGATTCTCTCAGAGAAATCTGAAAAAATGTTTAGTGACTCTTTCTAACTGATCCCACTCTAGTTGTGGTTTCCACAGAGAGAAAGTGGTTAGGAAGGAGTCAGGCTGACTCCCCTAGAGCTCTAGGTACTGGGGGTACCCAAAGGGAAAGCAGTAAGAGCGACATGACCTGCAGACACTGGAGTCACCTTACCTCCCTTCAACTGACAGCAGAATCACTGTGCATGAAGCAAGTTTGGGCCAGGCAGTGGGGGATGCTGGTGTCCTCTTGGTGGGCAGAGGAGGGGTGTGGGATGTTGAAATCAAAACATTAGGAAGACAAGGCCCAGGGAGTATCCTGTGCACACAGGAGAAAAAAATAATCATATGACAAGTATTTTGACAATTTGAGGAGTTTACTTAGAGATTCAGAGAAAGTTCATGTTCTTGGAGAAAGAGTGCACCTCTGACTTTATAAAGTGATCGGCTTTCAGTCTCATAAGAGCAGGGTGAGATCAGCACAGGATTGGAACCAGGACTGTGCAGAAATGGAGCCAGGCTCTCTGGGTGGACGTTATTTCTACGTGGAGAAAGGATTCTGAGGCTTCTTGTTGCATTGGCAAGCAGGGGCCAGCTGTCTCTTGCTGAAACTCTCTTCTCTCTTCAGATCCAATGCCTCTGCTGTGTGGGTAACTTTGTGATAGACTGGTTTTCATTCATTTATTTGTACATTGTTTTTAATACTTATTGAGCATCTATTATTTGCAGGAACTATCCTGGGCTATGAAGATACAGCTATTAGTAAAAAGTGGCTTTTGGCCCCCTATACTCACTGCCTGTCAGGGAGCCCAACAAGAAAACAGCTCATTACAATAGGATGTAGTAAGTGTCCTAGGAGAGGTGTGGACCCTCCTCTGTTGGGAATCAAGTGGGGGGTCATTCTTCTTAAACTAGAGCCTGGGAAGCCCTCAGAGAGACAGCCCTCAAGAAAGACACTGAGGTTGGGGGCTGGTGCTGATGGAAAGGAATCTGTTGTCTCCCATGTAGGAAACCTCTCCTCCCTTTAACTGTCTATTTTGCTATTTGTGACATTACCTCCTTTGAACTGACTTCGGATTTTTAGGATTTGTTATTTGTGAGTTTTCTGCCTGCTTAATCCTTCAGTGACTTTACTTTTTCCTGGGGTGCTCAGTGCTGCTTTTCCCCCGTCCATCCCGTCTCCTTCTGTGCTCCCCTCTCCTCTTTCAGGATGAGTGAGGCAGGCTCGTGGTCATCCTTCTCTCTTGTCTGCTGTTCACACTCACCTTTCTGTCTCTCCCAGGCTCAGAGCTTACCTTATTGTTTGGTACTTGATTGTCTCGTGGGGGGTATCTATGCATCTCTACACTGCACAGAGTGGAACAGCACACTGGAACCTCATTTGTGACAGAGCCGCTTCTTTCTATAATTAACGCTTTGCAATATGGCAGTGAAATTTAGTGCTCAGATAAAAAAATAAAAATGTTAAAAGCAAAACGATAATATGTATTTTACACATTTTTCCCAATACAATAAAAAGAATCATAATTTTGTCAGGATCTTTTCTCGTCAGGCCTTGGAAGATATTAACAAAGAACGGCATCTGTAGATTTGGTTTTTAATAGTTTGTAAATATCACTACATGGAAACTTGACACCGCTTCTGCTAGGGAGAGGAAGGTGTGGAAGAGGATTGCTCTCTGACTGGTGGGGTGATTCCCCCTCTCCCTTCTTTTCCTACCTACCCCAAGTAAGTCAGCCAATGGTAATGTGAGCTGGAATCTTTTCTGTTTTTTTAAAACGCTGGTTAGTCAGGAAGGCAAATGAGGTTTTCTCCCTCCTTGGGTCTTGCTCTTCTCTTTCCTTTGAATCTCTCAGTAGTGACCCTATCCTCGCCTTGACCCTGGCTTTGGTTGCTTGGCACAATAGGAGGAACATGGGCTTGAATGGAGTCAGGCAGGGCTGATTTGAATCCTGACACTCGCACTTTTTAGCAACAGCCATTGAATGAATCAGCTATTTGGTCCATGGAATGAAGATAATGATGACAATGACGGTACCAACTTAACGGCTGAGTTACCACGTGTTCCAGAATAGTGGCCTAGTTAACGGCAGCTATTGTCATCACTACTGTAGTAGTCACTCAGGACAGTAGTCCCCCTTTATCCATGGTTTCGGTTACCTGCAGTCAACTATAGTCTGAATATGTTAAATGGAAACTTCCAGAAATAAATAATTCAGAAGTTTTAAGTTGCATGGCTGTTAGTCACTTAGGAGCCCTTTGGATTATCAGATCAATTTTTGTGGCCTTTCCGGTCTTGTATTTGGGCCACAGTTATTTTACTTTATAATGGCCCCAAAGTTCAGTAGTAGTGATGCTGGCCATTCGAGTATGCTGAGGAGAGGCTGTGAAGTGCTTCCTCTCAGTGAAGAGGTGAGAACAGGACAGTAAGATGTTTTGAGAGAGAATCCACATTCACGTAACTTTTATTACAGTATATTGCTATAATTGTTCTATTTTATTGTTAATCACATACTGTGCCTGTTATAAATTAAGCTTTATCATAGGTATGTATGGATAGGAAAAAACACAGTATATATATAGAGTTTGGAACGATTCACGGTTTCAGACATCCATTGGGGGTCTTGGAGCATATCTGCCTGGGGATAGGGGGGCTGTATATTTTTGTTGTGGTTGAATGATTCCTACAGGTCCATTTCCAGGATTTACATTTGGGATAGGCCTGATTTAAAGTATTCTGTCCCATTTCCCTTGCAAGTTTACTTAATATTTGTCTGATGACATTCCTATTTGTGAGTGGAAACTGTGGACTCCAGCTTTTGCCCGTCCCACTGATCTGTAAACTCCTTTAAAGCAGGACCTCTTTACATCTTTGCAGCCCTTTGATGGGTCCCTGCATGCCGCCGTAGTTTATTTAGCATGTGTTCCTGGAAGGAAGGTGTTGACATAGCGAGAGGACTGCGTGTAGCTGTGGGCGCCGAGGACATTCACCTCCTTTCCCAGGGATCATCAGTGCAATGTTGGTTTAGGCTGTCAGGCGGCGGGGTCGGGAGAGGGAGTTTTAGGCTCCTCTGGCAGTTCATCTTGGCTATTTGCCCTCTGTTTTTCCCTGGAGAAAGGAAGAACTAGAGTGAGGAGCCAGCAGGCAGGGGACACAGCAGGAATGGGGTCAGTGTGTCAATGCAGGTGTGGGGCATGGAGCCAGGGGCTTGCTCATCCTGGGAGGTGGTGCAGACACAGCTGGGAGCACTCTCGACACTCATTCCTGCCGGTGGCCTCTCCCCCATCCCTCTCCACTCAGAGGTCAGCCCATGCTCTGGGGGCTGGGTGTGGGGTGGACAATCTTGTCCTCTTGAAGTTCCCCAGCATATTCATTCTTGGGGTACATGCGTACCGGAAACAGTACGGGTTCATGGGAATTGCTCAGGTTTGAGGCCGTGCTGCCTGGATTTCAACCCTCCCTCTGCCCATCCCTACTTGCCTGACTCTGGGCTCACTGTTTGACCCCGGCCTAGTTACATACCTTCTCTGGGTCTTATCGGTAGAATGGGACCTCATAATGGCATCTGTCTTCTAAAACCGTCGTGAGGGTTCAATGAGCTATTACAGGTAAAACTCTTCAAATGGTGTCTGGCGCATAGCAGCAAATCCAGAAACGCCAGCTACTATCATTATACTAAGTCTGGTCTTCCCGCAGCGTTGGGTTCCCCTCTTTTTCACTGAGCTAATTCTTGGTGTTTTGATGATCTCAGTCTCTTGCTATAATACCGTTTGTACATCTCGAGGGCTTTATATTCCAGTGAAACTGAATCTGCTTACAGCAGTCATAGGACATGCTATTTTCTCCTTCACTATGCATCCTTAGTCATTTGCCCCAGCACCAAATTGCTAGATTTCTTTTCTTTTCTTTCTTTTTTTTTTTTTTAACAAAGTAAGGCCCTCCCATTCGTGGGGATTATAAACAAATGGATTTTGGGTTGGGTGAGAAAATGCAGTAATGCGTGACGGAGATTCGGATGGGAAACGGGGAAAGAGGCAGTAGTAACATGAGCACAGGCGGTTCTCGCCAGTGGTTCCGACTTCCTGACAAGTGTGGTGCTATTCAGACAAGGACCACCGCTGGCCTTGGTGTCAGAAGCATGGACCCAGGATGCCATTCTTAACTGTGTGGCCTTGGGTGAGTAGTCTGAATTCACTGAGCCTCTGTTTCCTCTTCTGCAGAAGGACAGTATGGCTCTAAAGTTCCGTGAGTATAATCTTGGATGCTGTGATGTGGTCATGAACATGGCCACTGGCTCACCTGCTGGGAGTTCACTGTGAGCCAGCAGTTGGCTGAGAACACACACACACATATATATCTTCTGCCACATTATAACAATTTAATTCGATTGATTTTTTTGTGGGTATCTCCTCAAAGCTGGCAAATACTGGGCATTGCAGCATGTGACGGGGGAGAGAGAGGAGGTGGGAAAGAGGTCTGTAGGGAGGAGAGCTGGTGGGAGTTGTGGGGGGGTTGTAGGGAGAACCTTGATAACATAGCCCAGCCACTGCAAATTGTTATTCTTATTTATTTTCAAATAGTGGCTCTCATCTTAAATTATCTTATGAAAAGGGATAGTTAGACAAGAATAATCCAGGAGGATTAGGTTCTTGGCCAAGGTGATTCTTGGGTCATCTGGAGAAGCAGCTGCAGCTACAAAGGAGAAACGACAAACTCTCAGGAAGCGTGAGGCAGGTAGGGACAGGGTTGGGAAGCGTGAACATTCTCCAGGTGGAAAAGAGCCCGGACAGCTTCCATTTATGGAGACAAGAGCCCGGGCTGCAGAGGTTAAAGCAGTTCAAGTGCATCTGAGTTCATTCCAGAGGGTGGAGACGTTTAGTGCCACAAACGAGGCTCCGCTGAGCCCTGCACGCTGCCTGCGGGCCTTCACGGCATGGCGGTCCAGCGAGTTGACTGGGGGAGAGGGACGGGCAGTGCCTCTGATCCGGAACAGCTGCATCTTTCCACAGTGAAGGACAGTTGCTCTCAGCTACACCCAGACCCTCAGGAAATTCACGGGCTCTTTCCTTGTTCCTCTTGTTTGATCCAGGGAAGCTGGGACTTCTTAATGGAAAGAACAGGTTGCTCCTGGCCGGCAAAGGCCTGCAGCTGCCTGTCTTTGCTCCAGAGTCCACCCTCCCTGAGAGGAAGGAGGCTTTGGCTTTAAGGACCTCCCAGCCACAGTGGTGGCTGTGGGCAGCTGAGTTCCAGACCTCGGTCTGAGCTTGCCATGAGCTCTAGTTAGTTACGATGAGCAGAGAGCATAGGACCCTGAACTTGCACAGGGGTGAACCCTCACTTTCTGTGAGCTAGTTTTATTCTACACATGTGGGTCCGTGGGCGGGATCATCCTTGGGGTTTTTCATTCTGAAGGCGTATCACCCAGATACGGCTGGGTGAGCTTCCAGGGAGTGGGGCAGGAGCAAGGGCCTAAGGCATCACTGGTCTTACCTGCAGGTGAGAACGGGCCCTTCCCCCGAGTTGGAAACTGAGGCCCTGGGAGAGAAGTGACTCGCCCAGTGTCACACATCTACTTAGTGATAGGATGAGGACCAGAGCCTGGGCTTCTTATTCCTGGGCCCCCTCTCTCACATAAGGCCAACAGTGAGTGTACATGGTGCCCCCAGGCAGTGTAACATGCTTATCTTACAGGCTCTGACCATCAGGCCAGAATTTTCAGAGGCTACCCCCTCAGTGGGGTTCCTGTACTCTAGCATCCAAGAACATATGGGCCGCTTATCAACCCTGCTTCATGATGCTCCTCCGCGAACTTTCATCCCTTCCTTCCTCACCCTGGGCCCTTAGCTGCATCCACAGCTGGTCCACGTGACTCAGTTCTCTTTTTCAGCAGTTAGATTCCCTAAACTTCTTGTCAAGTGGACTCCTTTTCCCAAGTTTTGGCAGCAGTTGTCTTCTGGGTTTCAGAATTCTGGGGAAGGAGACCTTTGGGGGACAGTGAGCTTTTGGAGAGGAAAGGGTAGTTGGAAGAGAAGGGAATTTGAGGTTCACCCCACGGTGCTCCCATAAGTGGAAGAAGGGCCATGTGCCAGCGCAGGATGGCTGATCAAGGCTGCACCCTGTCCTGCCCGTCGCTGACTATGGGTTCACTCTGATCACCCTGGAGGTTCTCTGGCCATGGACACTAAACTCATTAGGAGGTGTGACTGTCACCTGACCATGGAAGCCAAGTGTGACTGCTCAGGTGGTAAACTTATGAGTGCTTTGGGTTAAATTGTGCTGATTTTCTGTGCAATGACTACTTTCCCTCTTGTGCCCACCTTTCCCCGTGCCAGCTTGCATCCGCACACACACGCATGTACACGCGGGCACACACATGCCCTCATGCACTGCACATGGCCCTACAGAGGATGAAATTGAGAATAGCTTTGTGTTTGTGGGTTTATGTAAACACCTTGGCTCCCCAAGGAAGATGTATGCAGCTTTATCTGGAGCGTTAGCTCAGGAGTTGCTGGGCAGTCAGGTGTGACGTTTTGGAAGAAGCACTGACTGTTCAAATTACACCGATCTGGAGGGCACATCGCTGCCTGGTGCTCGAATCTATCTCAGCCTTGGCTTCCTGGTCTGTGAAAGGTGATAACAGCAGTCGTTATTGCAGTGCGAGGCTGTGAGGATTCAGTAGGGTCATGTGTGTGAGGTGCATGCACAGTGTCAGCACTTAATCAATCATCACCATGATGAACTGTGATCACAAGTCTCAGTTTCCACCTTGGACACACAGGTATCATGATATATCTGCCTCTTAAGATTGTTGTGGAGATTAAATGAGGCGAGACCTGTAATAGTTTCTCATCAACTGTAAAATGCCCTTCACAATAAAGGCAAAGATGTAGAGCAGAGGTCTCCAAACTACGGCTCCAGGGGCCGCATGCGGTCCCCTGAGGCCATTTATCCAGCCCTGCTGCACTTCCAGAAGGGGCACCTCTTTCATTGGTGGTCAGTGAGAGGAGCAGAGGATGCATCCGCACCCATAGTTCCCATTGAAATACTGGTCAGTTTGTTGATTTAAATTTACTTGTTCTTTATTTTAAATACTGTATTTGTTCCCATTTTGTTTTTTTACTTTAAAATAAGATATGTGCAGTGTGCATAGGGATTTGTTCATAGTTTTTTTTATAGTCTGACCCTCCAACGGTCTGAGGGACAGTGAACTGGCCCCCTGTGTAAAAAGTTTGGGGACTCCTGACGTAGAGAGAAGACCAGCCCCACCTTTCACAGCATCTTACGAGGATCAGAGCATGTGCAAGTGTCTTACTTTATTCCCAACTCCTTGGCTTTTATGGTATCTAGATGCATTGCTGAACCATAATGCCCAGTAAATTTTTTGAGACATCCACTCCATTGTGTCTTTCTGTATCCCCTGGAAGTGCTTCCTGTCAGGTTAGAAACTCTACCTCTTGCTGCAAGTTATGTTTCAGAAAAAAAAAAATTATGTTTTAGTACAAAAAGTGAGACCTTCCTGCTTAGGTCAAAATACATTTAATTTTTTTTTTTTTTTTTTTTTTTTTAGCATTCATTGAGCCCACGGTCCCCTTGAGATCTGTAGCAATCGAGCTGCATCTGGGTAGGGGTTTGTCCACCTCACTCTGCCTCCTCCCAACCCAAAGAAGCAGAGCTCAGGCATGGGTGGGATCTTGGCCGGTGACTCTTTGGCTGAAAATCTGAGCTTAATTCATGGTTGTCCAAAAGCAGTCACTCAGCCATGACCGTGGCTGCACAGAGCTGCCTGAATGGAGAACTGCCTTCTGCCCCCCACCTGCCTGAGGCACAGTCAGGGACTCACCCTGCTGTGGGCGTCACCGTTCTCTGGTCTGGAAGGCCAATTCTATATAAAGCAATGGCCCTTGTAGTTTAATTTTGTACCTCCTAATTTTCGCCCATAAGACCTCCCTGGATAAAATTTGTGAGCCACAGAGGTGTCTTCCTGAGGCCTCCTCCCTCAGTCCGGGTCAAGTCCATGGCTAGCGCACTGCTCCTGGAGAAAGGGCTTGGCAGCAGAGGTGCTGCCCCTGGTTAGGTTTGGAATGCTCTCCCTTCCCTTCAGGTCCTTTCTGTGTCTAACTTCTGGCTGGCTTCTGCTTCCCCTTGCCCTGGCAGGACCTGTGTGGAGCTACTACCTGTGACACGCTGGGCATGGCTGACGTGGGCACCATGTGCGACCCCAAGAGAAGTTGTTCTGTGATCGAGGATGACGGGCTCCCATCTGCCTTCACCACTGCCCACGAGCTGGGTAAGGCTGGCTGGGCTCTTGGATGGGGTAGGAGAGCCCCTCCGCTGGGTCCTTCTGGGGTTCTTTGGGTGCTTGGGTTGCGGGGGAGCACACGGGTGTGTCTGTGCTTTCTCATATCCTGAAGCCGTAGGATCCTGTCCCAGGGCTAGAGTTTTCAGTGGCAATGGCTTTGTTTGATTTTCTCTGGTTGCCCCAGCTTAGTTGGCCAGTGATACTGTCTGAGAGCATCATGAGTCAGAGTGCCTCATCCATTAAGCACTAACGGGAAAATACATTAAATACACTGCTGTTCTCCCTGAGCCCACAGCCTGCTGGATAGGACAGAACACCCTACACCATAATCTTGGGGATACCTACAAAGTGATATAACAATATGTGGAAATGACCGGCCTGAAAACCACAGACATGGGCTCTCTAGCTTCCCCAGCTGACTCTCTTCACCCCTACCCCCATGCCTTCTAAAGTGCACTGCCCACTGAGCCCTCTTGCCTCACCCCATAGGCCATGTGTTCAACATGCCCCATGACAATGTGAAAGTGTGTGAGGAGGTATTTGGAAAACTGCAAGCCAACCACATGATGTCCCCAACGCTCATCCAGATCGACCGTGCCAATCCCTGGTCCTCTTGCAGTGCTGCCATCATCACCGACTTCCTGGACAGTGGGCACGGTAAGCCGGGCGACACATCAGGGCTGTCACTGTTGGCAGTGCTCAACGCTTCTCTGGACCAGCTCTCTGTCACCTGAGGTGTGCATAACCCCCAATGGGCTCTGAAGTGGGTCCATTCCATTGCCCCTTGCTTTATTCTCTGCCTATCATTCAGATACTGGGCTAGCCAAGCCTCACCTTCCCCAGCTCTTCTCTAATGAATGCCTTTGGCTCTCTGCAGGAGACTGCCTCCTGGACCAACCCAGCAAGCCCATCGCCCTGCCTGAGGACCTGCCAGGCGCCAGCTATTCCCTGAGCCAGCAGTGTGAGCTGGCCTTTGGTGTAGGCTCTAAGCCTTGTCCCTACATGCAGTACTGCACCAAACTGTGGTGCACTGGCAAGGCGAAGGGACAGATGGTATGCCAGACCCGCCACTTCCCCTGGGCAGATGGCACCAGCTGCGGCGAGGGCAAGTTCTGCCTCAAGGGGATCTGTGTGGAGAGACACAACCTCAATAAGTACAGGGTGCGTGTGCTGGAAGGGGGAGACTCTGGGGGCCTCCACTGGGTACTAGTCTCATCCCAGACTGGCTCTGGGATCATCACTGTATCGCATTGCCATGCTGTGCCTTGAATTCCCTGTCTGTGCTTCTATTACCTTCTTGACTCTAAGACTGGAGAGAAAAGATATGGTAGCTAAGAAAACTTGGTGAGGCCTTAGGCAGGTGGGGGAAGCTCTTCAACTGGAGCAAGGGATCCCAGCACTGAGCTTGGTGCCTCGCTCTGCCTGGGGCGGAGCTCTGGACCCAAAGCTAAACACTGATATTTGGAGTTGCTCAATCTTTGGCTTCTTCCTTTCTTCCCTCATCAGCTCTTTCTGAGTATGTTCCATTTTCAGGGAGCTTCAGACCAGAGCTGAACAAGGCTCAGAACTAAAAGGAAGTAGATTCCTGGGCACGGCTCAGTAATTTACCACGTCCTGAACCAAGTGTCAGTTTCTGTTGTGATTATTGCTTTTTGAAGCTGAACCATGAGTGAACAAATTTATTTCTCCTGATAAGTAGGAATAGCAATCAAACCAGAACAAATTCAAAACCCCAAGTATTCTCGGTGTAATAAAAATTTTCTTCAGGTCTTGGGTTGGGGTAGTAAAGGGATTTGTACTTTCCCAGGCAGAAATAAGAGATCCCTTCTTTCCCTAGATCCTGATGAGGTTCAGCCCTTCCCCACCCTGGCCCAGCTGCAGGAGAGCTTGGCTTGGGGTTCTGTGTACACAGAAGCTTTATAATCAGAAAGCATTCACCAAGAATTTTAGCAATTGCCCTGAGATGGGTGCGGTACAGAATTATGTAAAATATTTTTCTGTGTTCTGGGACTATATATTTAATTAAACCTGAGCCACTTGTTAGGCAATGACCCACTGTGTTCAGGGAACTGTGTAAGATACAACGGTGGTCAGAAAAAATAAATAAAAATGGGCCACATCTCAGAGGACTCATAGGCTCTTGGGGAAGCTGGAAACGAAACAGCGAGGAATGCGTGTGTTGAGGCAGAACTGTGAGAATGTTTCATGGGATAATAGGAAAGGAGAGATTAACAGTCATTTGAGGGGTCTAGAAATCCTTTGATTAGGGGGTTGGATTTGATGAGATCCCTGAGGGATGAGTAGGGAGAGATGGCATAGAGCCATAGCAAAGTCAAGGGGTGGGGCAAGCTGGAGGGGTGGGTGGAAGAGGGCTCTATCAAATCAGCTTTGCAAAAGTGGTTTAGGCTGGACTGCAGTTGACTGGACCACCAAGTTGATGCATTTAGACTGGAAGGTCCTGAGTGCAGGCCGGTCATGGACAATTCCTGCTCTTGAGAGATAAGTCAGGAGGACAAGGAGATTGATCAAGAGGATATTAGATATAGGAAATGTGATATAAGAAGCACAATATTCTTTCTGAAATTCTCAGTCTATCAGCAGCAAAATCCACTGCATCCTTAGCCTCTTTTATGATAACACCACTCTGTTTCAACTGAAACATAGCCTTGCATATAGGACACTATTGTTGTCCATCAAGGTCAAACACAAAGCTTCTCTTGGCAATCACAGTAGCCCCCCTGTGATTTCAGTTGCAAGACTACCACTCTGACCACCAAGGTTCCATTTTCCCAGCTCAATCCCTCTAGTGTTTGGACTCCAACAGTTTTTCAGACTCATCTGACTGTAAGCTATTGATCTGACCATCTTGCCATTATTTCTCATTCTTCTCATGCCCTCACCAACCTCTTTATTGACCACCATACCCCTACTCACTTGGATAAGATACCACCGTGGTGGAATCCAACTTTCACCTACTCGATTGTGCCAGAGTAGATGAATGTGGCTGGAGAAGAACGTGCAGTGCTCACTGGCCTCAGTTAAAATTCATTGTCTGGACATCTAGGTGGGCCCATGATGCTGCCCAGGAGTCATATCATCTATTATTTCTCTAGTTCACTCACTCTCCCAACCTCCAAGCTATGATTTCACACCATCACCTATCTCCTCCTATTACCAACTGTTTCTTCTTCATTTTTACTTTTGCCAGAAATCTTTCTTCTTAATTCACTAACAAAGAAAAACAACAAACAACAAACAAACAAAAAACAAAAGAAGAAAAAGAAAAAGAAGCACTAAAATAATCAGAAGAGAACTTCCACCAACTTCTACCACTACATCCACCATCTGATGTGACCTGCTTGTGTGCCCATGTATCTTGCCTTTTTCCTTGACAATGGATGGATTGCCCATGCTCTTGTCTGAGTCCATACTGTACACTTTGCCTGAATACTGTCCCCTCTTGTCTCTTCATGGGAAGCACTCTACCAATTCCCCTTTCTCTTGAAATATCAGATTTCCCGTTCTTGAGCTGAATCACTCCTATCAGGGTTCAAACTTAATGTAATTTTTCCCATCTTACACAAAACTTCTCACGATCCTACTTCCTCTGCATATATTGCAGCTGAACTGACTTCCTTTACAGCGAATGAAGTTCCTTGAAAGAGTTGTAGAAACTTGCTCTGTCCAATTCCTGTCTTGCCATTTTCCTCTGGATTCCTTCTGGTCAGGCTTTCTCTCCCACAGTCCCTCCAGAATAACTTGTTAAGGCCATGACATGGCCTTCACATCGCCAGAGTCAGCGAGCTGCTACTCCTCGTGCGGCCTGACCTGTGAGCAGCGATTGTGCATTGACCCTCCCTCCCCTGGCAAGACTTGGTCCCCTGTCCCTTACAGGTGATCCCTTCTCCATCTCTACCGATTCTTCTTCACACTCCTCTTTTCCCAGTGTGGCTGAGCTCAGGCCTAAGCCTTCATTCTCTTCTCTATCCACATTAATTTCTTAGATGATTCCTCTGGACCACTGGCTTTAAAACACTACTTACATTTTTTTTTTTTTTTTTTTTTTACAGAGAGAGAGTCAGAGAGAGGGATAGATAGGGACAGACAGACAGGAACGGAGAGATGAGAAGCATCAATCATTAGTTTTCCGTTGCCGTTGCGACACCTTAGTTGTTCATTGATTGCTTTCTCACATGTGCCTTGACCACGGGCCTTCAGCAGACCAAGCAACCTCTTGCTGGAGCCAGCGACCTTGGGTCCAAGCTGGTGAGCTTTTGCTCAAGCTAAATGGGCCTGTGCTCAAGCTGGCAACCTCGGGGTCTCGAACCTGGGTCCTCTGCATCCCAGTCCGATGCTCTATCCACTGCACCACCGCCTGGTAAGGCACTACTTACATTTTTAATTTTTATCTTCAGTACAGACTTCTCTCCTGAACTATAGACCTGAATGCCCTACTGAACCATTTTTTTAATTAATTGTTTTTATTGGGGTGACGTTGGTTTGCAAAACTATACAGTTTTCAAAGGTACAACTCAATACAACACCATCTGCACACAGCATTGTGCACCCTCCGCCCAAAGCAAAGTCTCTTTCTGTCCCCATTACACCTCTCCCTGTTTTGTCCTCCTTCACCTAGCCCCACCCCCTTTACCTCTGGCTATTGCCACACTGTTGTCTGTGTCTGTGTGTTATATACATATATGTGTGTCTCTGTGTGTGTATATATACACACACATATATATATATATGACACATATATATATACACACATATGTACATATATATTTATACACACACATATATATGTATATGTGTGTATATATATGTATATATATAAATTTTTATTTTTGCTAATCCTTAACCTTCTTTTATCCAGTCCCCTCACCCCTGCCTTCTAACAGCTGTCCATCTGTTCCATGTGTCCATGCCTCTGTTTCTGTTCTGTTCGTCAGTTTACTCTCACCACTGATTCTGGTGTCTCCGTGTGGGTAACTGACAAACATGTGAACCCAGCTCCTGGGAGCCGAGCTCTTGATCTCGGAGGAACCTGCTTTGGCGGCTCTGTCCTCCAGTTGCTCCTGCCAACACCGTTTTCCTCTCACTTCACATCCAATGTCTCAGCAATTCCTGTGGACGCTACTCTCAAACAGACCCTGCCCCTAAGCATTTCTACTGCCCCTCATCAGCTGTACCTTGACCCGGGCCACCATCACATCTTCCTTGGGTTGTTGTGGTTGCTCCCTGACTGCTCTGCTTGCTCTGACCTTACTCTGCACGGACTGTTTCCATCATAGCAGCCGGAGGGTCCTTTAAAATGCAAGTCAGGTCACGCTACTTCTGGACCTTTCCTCGTCTCTTAGAAGGAGAGAGTCCTCCCTCCTCCTGCATCTCCTGCGTCTCTTGCCCTTGTGACCTGGACCTCTGCGGCTCCTCCCTCCTCCAGGCCTTTGCACTTGCTCCCTCTGTGTGGAACGCTCCTCCCTACTATCCATGCAGCTCTCTCCTGTACTTCCTTTAGGCCTCTGCACAAGTGCCACCTCTGGAGGGAGGCCTCTATGACCCCTTGTAATACAGAGCACCTCAGCTCTCTGACACCCTTCCCACACCCCTTTTTCCTACCTGCTTTTAACCCCATATGACTATGTGCACAGGCTTTTTTTCTTTTTTTACACAGGGACAGAGAGAGAGTCAGAGACAGACAGGAATGGAGAGAGATGAGAAGCATCAATCATCAGTTTTTTGTTGCAACACCTTAGTTGTTCATTGATTGCTTTCTCACATGTGCCTTGACCACGGGCCTTCAGCAGACCAAGCCACCCCTTGCTGGAGCCAGCGACCTTGTGTCCAAGCTGATGAGCTTTTTGCTCAAGCCGGATGAATCCGCACTCAAGCTGGAGACCTCGGGGTCTCGAACCTGGGTCCTCCGCATCCCAGTCCGACGATCTATCTACTGTGCCACTGCCTGGTTAGGCTGCACAGGCTTTATAAAAAAAGTATATATATAGATGTATACTTTTAAAAAATATTTTATTTATTGATTTTAGAGAGAGCAAGAGATTTGGGGGCGGGGATGAGCATGAAGCATCAACTCATAGTAGTTGCTTCTTGTATGTGCCTTGACTGGGCAAGCCCAGGGTTTTGAACTGGTGACCTCAGCATTCCAGGGCGATGTCTTATCCACTGCACCATCACAGGCCAGGCCAGTCTTATTTTTACTTGTCTACATGGCTGGCTGAGAGCAGCCCCCATGGTGTGACGGGACGAAACCCACTGTGCCAGGCATGGAGTGGGGAGGGGGCGGAAGGAGCAGACGCAGAGGACTCTCTTAGCAGCAGAAGGATGGAACGAGGAGAAAGCATGGGGAAGGGCAAGTGTTCTTTTTTTATAGGATTGAACCGTCATATTGACACACTGAAACCAGAACTCTGACAGTAAGACAGATAGAATAAATATGCTGCATATATACATAAATTAAAGCATTTACGTTGCATGTAGCCAGCTCCTGATGAGCTCCAGGTGGATTAGTGGTTTTGGATGATCTGTGACTGCGTTTTAATCCCAAACTTGTCTAACAGGGCTGATTCCTTTATTGGCCAACTGATGTGTGCTCAGGGGATAAAAACTCACTTTACTGTCATCATAAGAGAAACATAATGAAGACTATAAATTTTCTATCCCCTCTCCACCCTCTTAAAAAGTAAGACAACACTGCATAATTCACCCCAAAGCCAAAGAGAGTTTTAAGATTGCTTAACAGTCTCTTATGTTTATCTCCTCTTAGCACAAACATTAGAACTGTGTGTAGTGAAATGTTTTCAAATTCAACCCCCAACTGAGGTTAAGAGCAGCTTGTTTCTGTGAAAAAGTCTGAATTATTAAACATTTATAGGTAACAATATTCATATAGCTATGGTTTATTGGCACGGAAGGGGGCCGGCCATGCCTTAGATTTAGAGAGCTGTAAATACACTAACAATAGATTGGGAGAAACTTTGAACTCCTGCACAGTGGGAAGCACAGTGCTAAAAGAATCTTCATACATGTTGTGTCATTTAAATCTGTCTGACCACACACCTGAGTATTGTGGGTCCTGCTTTTGCCAATGAAGGACCTAGTATTTATGAAGTTTCCCTACTTGCTCAAGACCACCCAAGTGGTGAGGGCCGAGGAGATTATAGAATTTGGCTTGCTTGACTTCACTGCTCAAGATGCCTCTCATCTGAGCAGCCTTATGTATTTGGGACCAGTCGGCATTTGCTAATTAATAGGTTGAATTGTCGTGTGGGCCTTGTGCACACTGATGATTTGCTTGTCATTTTTCCCTGGTGGTACAGGGGGATGGGACCGTGGAGGTCGTACCAGTGTTGCTCTTCTGCAGGCTCAGGGTATGGGTGTGGCACCCTGACCCACGCAGGAGTGTAACAGACTCTTCCCCACAGGTGGATGGCTCATGGGCCAAATGGGAGCCCTACGGCCCCTGCTCTCGCACCTGCGGTGGAGGAGTGCAGCTGGCCAGGAGGCAGTGCAGCAACCCGACCCCTGCCAATGGGGGCAAGTACTGCGAGGGAGTGAGGGTGAAATACCGATCTTGCAACCTGGAGCCCTGCCCCAGCTCAGGTGAGGAGGGAGGGCAGCTGTGGCCGGGGTCTGGGGAAGGTCTGGCTGGAGGTCACAGGCCCCACTCTGGGTAATTGATGGCCACAAGTTTACTGAAATCAATATTCTGTGCCTTAAGACAGAACCTGGGAATGCACAGGTGCACATTCCTTTTGGGGTAACTTCTCTGTCTGCTACTCTCTTGGCAAAGGGGTTTTCATCTGGATGATCCGACTGGGAGGCTAAATGGCCCCAGGGAATGGAGACCAGAAGTCCTCCCAAACCCATCTTGACGAGCAGGAATTCATTATTCAGGGCCCATGACCTTGAGAGGGGAAAAAGTTACATCTCTATTGTTACTAATCTTTTTAACTTAAAATTTAGAGTTTTCTTCTATTAGAAATTTAGTATTTTACTAACGTTTCTATCTAAAATTTGGTAGTAGCAGTAACTGTGACTTTGTCACCAAGAGAAATCATGGATATTTCACATTACATTTAAGCTGTCACAGATTTCTCAAAATGTCACTTGTGCTTGTTACTACTTCAAAATTATAGTGGTTATAAACTCCTTATTGAATCTTGTTATTTAATGTGTTTTAGACTCCTTGTTGAGTCTTGTTATTCAATGTGTTAACAAGGAAGCATATATATTCAAATATGTATCGGCAGTTATATATTGATATAAGTGGTATTCTTTGTAATCTATGTAATTATTTTGATACATTTCATAACATTCTGAAAACAGTTTCAGTAGCTCCTAAAGGGTTCTGTAGCACAGAGGATTAGGACACCTGTTGCAGCTGGCTGCAACACCAGAGTCCTGGAGAAGGGGGCATAGCGCCTGGGAGAGGCCTTGCCATCTGCACCCTGCATCCTGAGGTTTCAGCCTGTATTAGTCCTTTGAGATGGGTGGCTTCAGTGCTGAAGTCACACAGCTGAGGGTGGGGAAGAGCTGCTTAGAACCATGGGAGGCTGTGAAACTTGGGCAGACTCTCTACTTTGCCCCGATCTTGGCCCTTCCCTTTAACTTTCTGCATGTGCTTTCTCCCTTCCCAGCCTCTGGCAAGAGCTTCCGGGAGGAACAGTGTGAGGCCTTCAATGGCTACAACCACAGCACCAACCGGCTCACCCTTACTGTAGCGTGGGTGCCCAAGTACTCCGGTGTGTCTCCCCAGGACAAATGCAAGCTCATCTGCCGAGCCAACGGCACTGGCTACTTCTACGTGCTAGCACCCAAGGTGAGCGAGACTGGGGTAGGAGGTCAAACAAGGTTCAAATTCTCGAGGGGAACATCCAGTTGAACTGCTCCTCTCTCCTTTTCTCTCCATCCTGGGGGTGCTGCAGGTGGTGGACGGTACGCTGTGTACCCCTGACTCAACCTCAGTCTGCGTCCAGGGCAAGTGCATCAAGGCTGGCTGTGATGGGAACCTGGGCTCCAAGAGGAAGTTCGACAAGTGTGGAGTGTGTGGGGGAGACAATAAAAGCTGTAAGAAGGTGACAGGACTCTTCACCAAGCCCATGTGAGTTGTGGGCCCTGGAGGATATGGCCAGGGTGCAGGGGAGAGGAGAAGGAAGTGGCATTGTGCCCAGGCATTAGAAGCTTTAGTTTGACTTGGGGACCATTCATACTCTTCCATGAGTATGACATTCATTCATTCATTCATTCAGCAAACAAAGATGAATGCTCAAGGAATATACCACCTACCAGGAGATGCTATTCAGAGAGATGGCCAAGAGTTGTTAGGGTCTGTCTTGAGCCCTAGGGTAAGACTGACCTAGGTTCAAGTTTCAGTTTTCAATATTCTGGAGGACTTTGAGCAAGTGACACAGTCTCTAGAAAAATAGAGATCTTCACTTACAAAGTATGCATGTCACTAATATAGTTGATGTAGTGCTGTCTTAAGGGAGGGAATCTAGGTAAGACACTTAGCGGAGTTTTGGTGCATAATAATGCTTACTAAATGTTCATGACACGATAACAAAATGTAACTATGCTGAAAGTAAAATGGGACAGATTTCCCCTGTCCCTGGGCCTTGGGACCAGATTAAGGTGAGCATGGTACTGACCTGTAGAGAGAGGTGGTGTGAGAGGCTGGGACTGAGGAATCCCCCCTTCCTGGGAGACTTGTGCTAGGACCAGCTGGAGAAATGTGTCCAGGCCTCTTCCATTCCCAACCCCAGAGCCTGGGGCTCCCTGGCGTGGGCTTCCTGAGGTCCAGCACATTCCCTTTAATTTTCCAAAAGAATGTGCTCCTTTGAAAGTCCTGACCCATGTTCTGGCAGCCCCTGGGACAGGCAGAGCCCCTGGGGTCTCATTTGAGGGGCAGGTATGTTTGCTCTGAAAACGGGATCCCAGGAACCTCAGGCACCCCTGTGACATGGGGCGCTCTGCTGAGCCTCTAGGTGGGCAACTTCTTTGGTAACTTGGACAGTGCAGACAGATGGTGTCCTAGGCTGTCCTTCACAGGGATCTGCGGGGCAGGGGTGGGGTGTGGGGGGTGGGCAAGTGAGGAATTAAAGGTAACACCTGAAGACCGATGTCACTGGTTAAATGACAGGATTTCCTTTTGTAGAATGTTGGAACTAGAAGGAACCTTTGAAATCATCTAGTTTAACCTACTCATCATATAGATGAGGATACTGGAACCCAGAGAAACTGGCTTTCTTAAAGCCACCAGGGAGTTGGTGTCCCATCCAAGGCTTGATCTGAGTCCCCGACGGCAGGGCCACTGCGCAACTCTGCATTGAGGCCTCAGCCTTGAACTCAGGGCCTGCAGACTCACTGCCTTCCCCTGCCCCGCTCCCTCTGCCTCGCAGATATCTGCCGAGCACGTACTCTGTGCCAGGTGCTGCGCTTCGTGCTTTTTGTGCTGTAGCTTCTTTAATCCTTATTGCAGTGCAGTGAGGCATGTGTGATTATGGTCTCTACAGGGGAGGAAACTGAGAGGCTAAGTCACTTACCTAAGGCCACACAGCTCAGTGTGTGGTAGGGGCCCCTCTGATGCCAACACTTCTGCTTTCACTCACATGCTAGAATTCGCCAAAATATAATTGTATTGAAGAAAACAAGATCATGAGGTGGTACAGCCAGCCTCTTCAGTTTTAGATGACCTGAAAACAGTCTCCCTTACAGCTTCCAGCCTGTGTGCCTCCATGCCCCTCTACGCTGTGGTTCAAGCAGCCTGGGGAGCCTTTGTTCTCGCCATCTTGCGACCTTCCCCTGCTCTGAGAAAGGGGAATTAATTATGACTCTAGAGAGGCCGAGGTCCTTATGTCCCAACATCGGTCTAATGCACAGTCCTCTTCCCGCTGCAGGCATGGCTACAATTTCGTGGTGGCCATCCCCGCAGGCGCCTCGAGCATTGACATCCGCCAGCGTGGCTACAAGGGGCTGATTGGAGACGACAACTACCTGGCCCTGAAGAACAGCCAAGGCAAGTACCTGCTCAACGGGCACTTCGTGGTGTCACCCATGGAGCGGGACCTGATGGTGAGGGGCAGCGTGCTGCGCTACAGCGGCACGGGGATGGCGGTGGAGAGCTTGCAGGCCTCTCGGCCCATCATGGAGCCCCTGACCGTGGAGGTCCTCTCTGTGGGGAAGATGACACCACCGCGGGTCCGCTATTCCTTCTATCTGCCCAAAGAGCCTCGGGAGGACAAGTCCTCCCACCCCAAGGACCCTCGGGGCCCCTCCGTGCTCCACAACAGTGTCCTCAGCCTCTCCAATCAAGTGGAGCAGCCAGATGACAGGCCCCCTGCGCGCTGGGTGGCGGGCAGCTGGGGGCCGTGCTCCATGAGCTGTGGCAGTGGCCTGCAGAAGCGGGCAGTGGTCTGTCGTGGCTCCCTGGGGCAGCGCACAGCGTCTGCTTGCAGCACAACCCATCGACCAGTGGAGACGCGAGCCTGCGGGGACCCCTGCCCAACCTGGGATGTTGGTGTCTGGTCGCCCTGTTCCAAGAGCTGTGGCAGGGGATTTAAGAGACGTCCACTCAAGTGTTTGGGCCACGGAGGGCGGCTGCTGGCCCGGGACCAGTGCAACCTGCGTCGGAAGCCCCAAGAACTGGACTTCTGCATCTTGAGGCCATGCTGAACGCAACCATCTCTTTCTCCTCCTCACTGTCCAACCCATTGGTGCTGCCAGTATTCTGGCTAGCTGGAGCCCTGGAAAGAGGGCAGTGGCTAGTGGCCCATACCACAATGTCACCATACCCAGGGACAAGGATCATGGGTGGGAGCGAGCGGTTCCTTCCTCCTCCCTGGCCTGGGTGGGGAGCTAAGTAACTAATGCACAATCTACCTCACAGTGGCTCCCCTGGGGCCCGGCCTTGGGGAGAGGCCGAGAGGTGCAGGAGCTAGACAAGAAGGTGCTGGGGTCCAGTTTCCACGGGATCTGGAGGATGGGCACTCTGATGCAGAACTTCAGGGACCTGGGCCCCGTTAGGGAGGCCACAGGCTGCTGGAAGAGCCATGGCCCAGCAGCTTGGCACCCAGGTGGCCCCAGGTGCTCTGAGATGTCTCTGAACAAGGTGCTTTTAGCCCTACTTTCCTATTCTGACTGGCATGGACTGAACAACACAAACAAGGGGTGAGCAGGAGCTGAGGGGAGAGGGGGTGAGCTGTGCCAGCAGCCTGGGCCACTCCTTTTGGGAAGAGCTGGATGTACAGCGGGAGTCCTGAGGTTCCTCATCTTCCTTTCCTTCTTGGCCTCTCCCATTTAAGAGATACTTCTCCCTGTGTCTTCCAGGATGCCAGACCAGTGGGCGGGCTTTCACACAGCTGTCCTCTGAGGCTTTGCAGGTAGAGATAGGAAGTCAATAAGGGAGCCTGTTGTCTTCCTCAAGAGAGATCCGACCATTAAAAAAAAATGCTGAAGCTTACAAGGGGAGGTGGACTCTGTGGCTGAAGCAGGGAGTCTGGGAGGAAATCCCGAGGGCTCTGCTGTCATTGAGGCTGGGTCTGAGCTTTGGGGGAATTTTGCTCTAGGATGGGAAGAATTAGGCCTAGTTCTGATAGCCTCTTTCTCCAGGGAGGCAGGTATAAATCAGGCTGATGCCTTAGGCTCTGCATTGCTTCAGAGAATCTTCAAAGTGGTCACAGTCCCATGCCAACAAAGAAGGCATGGGATATGCCCAGGAATGCTAGGTGCTGAAAACCCACATGCCTGCGGGTTGGCTTCTATTCAAAGAGTTCCATCCATTCTACTGTTGGACATGTCATGTTGCATCTTAGGCTGTGGTTTCTGCAGTTGGAAAACGGGGTTCACTATTTGCTACCTCAGGCTTGCTCTCTAGGGACCCACCCATTGTCCCTCCCCGGGGGCAGTGGTATCCTGGTGCTTCCAGAACACCTGGCTGTCATCCTCTGTAGATTGAGCTGTCCAGACACAAAGATGAGCTTGGGTGCCTGGCTCTCTGCTCCCCGCAGTATAGCCACTCGCTACGGCTCCAAATGCAAAGACAGAGTCTCTTTCTCTAGGTGCTCTGGGAACAGGTTTCAGGAGACATCAAGAACCAATTACCTGACCCTGTGGCCCTTGATAACCACCAGTAGGAACCGTTGGAGACCTGTCTATCTTGGGAACATGTTAGGGGAGTAGAAACCAGGGCATTTCCTATAGCTCCAAGTGGGAAGATGTTTTGGGGTTAAAGATTCTTTGGCCAATGAGGGTATTTCTTCAGTGTTTAGTTGCCCCGGTATGCACTCCGAAGATTCTGCTTCTGAGTGTAGGTAATGAGTTCTGGACTTCAGTGAGGTGACATTAGAGCAAGCGTCTTTTATTTGGTTTCCCCTAATAGTCAGAATCCACAAACCAACCAGCCAGCCAGGCAGCCTCTGGGATGGTGTTCTCATCCTGGTCTCACCCTGGGCTGAGCCCTTGCGCAGAGCAGCAGCGTGCAGGCAGATCTTAGAGGCAGTCTCCCTATGGGAACAGAGTGAGGAGGACCCCTCCTCTGTGCAGGAATGAACACTTGTGGGGCTGCAAGGCTGAAGGGAGCCCAGGGTGCCCCGCCAGAGGCAAACCCTGCAAGCTGACGACAACACTGCACCCTGTGCTCGGTGCACCCATCCTCCACGAGGAGAGGGTGGCATGGGGGCTGTGTAGAATGGGCAGGGAAATGGGGTGGGTGGGAAGGGAGCTGCCATTGGTGGGGTACTTGGCCCCCTAGTGAGCGGTTTACAAATCATTTCAAGGAGGGACAACCAATCTTGTTCCTGACACAAGCTGGGTCTCCATGCTTTATTTCTGTCATGATGTTTTTCTTTCTCCTTTTTTTTTCTTTTTAAAAGAAATATGACCAAGACAACTTGGGAGGTTTGTCTTGCCTTTGACTGTTTCTCTAATCCAACCGTGCTCTCCAAGGCTGAGCTGAAATAAGCCTCAAGGCACAGGTTTCTAGTTACAGAATAAAAAATTAAGGTGGCACCTCATGTCTAATGGAAGAAGAGGAACATTCTGGGGGCTCCAGCAACTTCTTTAGTGGGGTTTGGACCAGCAAAGATCTGGGCTCAGGAGCCCTCAGCCTCCTCTGCCCATCGTGTGCACTGATTGCAAGAGTCCAAGCTTATGGGCCTAACCTTGCTGGAGTGAGGGGTGGGGGCAGTGAGAACAGGGGGAGAGACTTGAATATTTCTAGCCTGGAGTTGGCTCTGGAAGGCACGAGACAGTGTTGTTTGTAGAGCTCCCCCCCTGCTGTGTCTGGTTCTTTTGCATTCTGTGCACAGCAGAAGGGCCAAAGGACTTGGGTCCTGGGTGGTCTGTGTATACCGTGTATACGTGGGCGCTGGCTGCTGCAGGGACAACAGCCGACTCCTAATAAAGTTGTACGTATTTAAAATCTGTGTCCTGCCTCCGTGACTTTATCTCACCAACAGACACTTTCCCCTTGTCGAATGACCATCCGCCACATGCCAGCCACAGTGCTCGGGGGCTGGGACCTAACAGTGAGTAGGACAGGCACAGTCCCATCCCAGGCACCTGGCTGGGAAGGCAGAGCCAGCAAGTCAGCAGGCAGAGAAACTGGACAGTGGCTAGTGTAAGTGTCCAGAAGAATGAGAACTAAGGTCTGAGTGTATGGGTTTTAAGGGGTAGAGTGCCCAGGGAAGCCTGGCTGAGGATGGGCACAACCCCGTAAGGTAGGGCAGGAGTCTTTCACAGAGGAGCAACGTGCTGGGGTTTGGGGAGCAGGAGGCCCTCTGGGGCTATACCGTGGGGAGGGTTCGAGGCAAGGAGAGGCCAGAGGGTCCATATTGCGGGGGATCCCGGTACCTGGCTTAAGAGGAAACCCCAAGTTTCCTGATAGAAAGTTTCACTTCATTTGGAGAAACTTTTTTGCTTCCCAGCTCTGTTTTAGTTTGACAGTGTTAGCAAGTAGGCAGGCAGGAGAGAGGGGGTAGGATGAGTTTTAAAAACATCTACCTGGGAGCCCAGAAACTTGTGTTGGTCTCAGATCTGAGATCATCTCTTGGAACCCCATTTCCTATCTGTGAGGTGAGAAAGATAGATGTAATATTTAATGTTCCTGTAGGGTGTTGCTAGCTTTAACCGTCTGGGTTTCCATGCACAGTTAAGGTTTCAATTTCAGTAGATGATAATTTGGTGTCAGTTGCGGTTCAGAGATGACAGGGCTTCTCCTCACGCCTCTCCTGCAGGGAGAGGTGTCAGGGAGGGTGACTTCTTCAGGAGCTGATTGTAGACCGGGAAGGGTCTGGGGTGAAGGGTGAGGGTGAGGGGCTTGGACCCAGCTTCAGCACTTGATAAAAGCTTCCAGTGGAAGGAGGAACTAGCCAGAAGATCCTCATGACACAATGAGCTAGATGGGTCTGGAAGGGGTCTGGAGGGGTTCAAGTGGATGTGCAAGCTAGAAGAGCCAGGAACTGTATCGTTTTGGTAAAATTACTCAAAGTGCGGTTGCATTGCTAGGCTTGTTATTTATTTATTCTTTAATCCCTTCTGTTTTCCATTATAATAATAAGACCTTTCTAAGGAAAAGTTCCCATGGGTTGGGTTAGGGGTAAAGGAAAACTTTCTCTACTTACAACACTCTTGACACTAAATGTGTACATGTTCTTCCCTACACCAACCAATTTCCCAGCTCTCTGACATACACTGGGTGTCTCATCATTTAATTTATTTCTGACACTAGCTGAAATCAGCATCGGACTCCACAGGATTGAGGGCTCAGTTCCACAAGGCTGCCCTCACTTCAGTCACCAGTCTCCGAGAACGGGTCCCCAGGCTACCCACGCTTCTGACAGACTTAGCTACGAAGTGGAGGGCTTCCCCAATCCTTGCTTAGGGTTGGTAACTTGCTGGAATGGCTCATAAAACTCAGGAAAACATTTACTTCTGTTTGCTGGTTTATTCTACAGGACATGATAAAGGATACAGGTGAATAGCCAAGTAAGAAGATGCATAGGACGAGGACTAGAAGGGTTCTGAGTGCAGGAGCTGCTGTCCCTGTGGAGTTGGGGCATGTCACCCTCCCTGCACGTGAATATGTTCACCAGTCCAGAAGCAATCTAGACCGTGTAGTTTAGGGATGTTCACGAAACTTCCTCAGTAGACATGCTGGATTGTTAACTTAATCTCCAGCCTCTCTACTCCCCAGAAGATGGGTGGTGAGGCTGGAAGTTCCAGGTTTCTAATCACGCCCTGGTCTTCCTGGTGGTCAGCTCCTATCCAAGAGCTCACCAGTGTTCGCTCATTAGAACAAAAGACATTTCTATCACCCAGGAAATTTCAAGGGTTTTAAGAGTTCTGTGTCAGGCCTGACTAGGTGATGGCACAGTGGATAGATCATTGACCTGGGATGCTGAGGACCCAGGTTCAAAAGTCCCAGGTCATTGGCTTGAGTGCGGGGTCATCTGGCTTGAGTGCGGGGTTGCTGGCTTGAGCTTGGGATCATAGATATGACCCCATGTTTGCTGGCTTGAGCCCAAAGTCACTGGCTTGAGCAAGGGGTCACTGGCTCAGCTGGAGCCCCCTGGTCAAGGTATATATGAGAAAGCAATCAATGAACAGCTAATTTGCAACTATGAGTTGATGCTTCTCATCTCTCTCCCTTCCTATCTGTCCTTGTTTGTCCCTCTATCTCTCTCTTAAAAAAAAAGTTCTGTGTCAGGAAGAATGAGTGCAGAGGTCAATATATATAGTCAATATCACTTTATGATATCATAGCAAATAAAAGAGGAAAAAGAGGAAGCTAGGTCTCACCTCAGGAGATTCAGGAGACTCCAAGTAAGGTCAGTGGTAGCAACTTACACCGAAACTCTCTGGGGCAGACAAGCCTGCCTGTCATTTCAAGCTTTCTGGAGAAGCAAGGAGCAATTTTCTAACTTCACTGGCCTTTGGAGAGAGGCAGGACCAATTTGCTTTGTAATTCAGTAGAGAAAAAGCTTCAATAATTGTCAAAGGGTCTTGACTTTCCGGGCCATGCTCTCCCTGCCCAGTGACCCCTGGCTGGTCCCCAGCAGGCTGAGCTGGCAGGACCAATGGCAGCGTGTGTGACCCAGAGAGTCTTTCTGTGGCTCCTTGGCTTGCACCCAGCCCCGTTGGGTGAGTCAGCCCTGAAGCCTGCAATCCTAGCAACAAATCCCAAAAAAGCCGCATGTCTCCCCCTTCAAGCTCTCCAGACGCCACCACATCCCTCCCCTCACCCCGTGACAGCCCAAGGGGACTGCAGTGACATGGTCATTGATCCCAATTCTGTGGCTCTGCTGCAATAGGCACTCAGCACCCTGCCCCCGGTGTTCAACCGGGAAGCCCTGATGTTTGTCCTCCTGTGTTTGGTCAGTAACGTAAATCACATTCCAAGTCCTGGCCAGAATGTTGCTGAAGGAGATAAGAGTTCCTGGCTTCCAGAAGCATTCCAAAGAAGAAACAGAACTATTTGTTTCCAAAGGAGAGTGATTTTAGCAGAAAGGGCAAGACAGAGAGGAAAAGAGAAGGGAACTTCCTCATGAAAAATCAGATTTGGAAACATAGTGAAAATATTGTCATGGCGAATGCATGGAGTTTGATGAGATTTTACCGCATCCTGAAGTTGTTACAGTACGTTCTTCCTGCCTCCTGTCCCCCGCCCTTTCTGGGGGCCACAATCCCAACAGTATGAACAGGGGTTTAGGCCACTGCTCTCTAGGACTTCTGACCAACTGTCCAGGTGCTCACATGGAACTGGGCTTGCAGTCTCAACAGGGAGTACCTGTCACTTCTACCATGAGTAGTCTAGCAGATAGTCCTGATTTGATGCTGTTGGTGTTGAGGATTTTGCAGAAAGAGCCCCTGGGAGGTGTGAGGAAAGGTATCCAGGAGAATGACACTACTGCTTGAAGAGCCCTCACTGGATGAGTTTGCAGTACTCCGGGCAGCAGTTAGCTCAGCACCCAGCACGGGGCCTGGGGCGCAGTTAACTGTCAGTGAGAATTTCCAGGATGGCGCCTTCCCTGGAATGAGCATCAGCCAGAGAGGGATGACAGAGCCTGTCTCCTTGGAGCTACGAAGACCCTGCTCTGTGCGGGTGCTGTTTGTTCTAATGTGCAAACACAATTCCATTTGGTCTTCACAACCATCCTCTGAGGATTGATCAATCCAGAAAGAAACTGGGGTTTCGAAATGTGAAGTAACTTGTGCAATGTTACCCTGGCTAGCTCAAGTTTGCTTCCTTCCAGAACTAGGCTTTTCACTGCTCCACTGCAGTGTAGGTCTTGTCAGCCTCTCAGTAAGGCAGGGAGAAAACTACCTGGTCATTTCTTTTTCCCTGAAAGATTTCTTGGAATGCCTTAGGAGCATGTTCTCGAGGCCATGTTTTGTGATTTCCAAAGGACCTATTAACACAACCCAAAGTGGCCCTGATTCTTATTCTCTTCGTAAGAAATCTATCCACTCGATTACTTTCTTGTCTGTTTCCCAGTGGAGTTTCTTCTGAGGTTTTGAGGGCTGGTATTTGGCTTTTGGAACTGCTTGCCATCAAATAAATTTTATTTTATTAATCACCAAATCATCACTCATGGAGTTAAAGGCCCCTGTGGAAACTGCCCCCTCCCTGACCCTCCCTCCTCCACCAAGGGTAACCATCACCTTGAGTTAGCTGTTGATCATTTCTAGACATTTCTTTATTCTTTTCTTTAGTGAGAGAGACAGACAGACAGACAGGAACAGACAGACAGAAAGGGAGAGAGATGAGAAACATAACTCACAGTTGCAGCACCTTAGTTGTTCATTGATTGCTTTCTCATTTGTGCCTTGACCAGGGGTCTCTAGCTGAGCCGGTGTCCTCTTGCTCAAGCCAGTGACTTTAGGATCAAGCCAATGACCTTTGGTTTCAAACCAGTGACCTTTGGGCTCAAGCCAGCGACCATGGGGCCATGCTTATGATCCCATGCTCAAGCCAGGGATGCTGCACTTAAGCTTGTGACCTTGGGGCTTTGAACCTGGGTCCTCAGCATCCCAGGCCAATGCTCCATCTACTGTGCCACTACCTGGTGAGGCTCCATTCCTTTACTCTTTCACCAAATATATGTATCCCCTAAGCAACGCATCATTTGCTTTGCATACATTCCAACTGTACATACAGTTCTTGCATATACCTGCCTATCCTCTATGTTTTTCTGCAACTTCTTCTCTTTGCTTAACATGTCTGGTTCAGTCATTCCTGTGGATACATACATGTAGTTCTAGTTTACTTGTTTTTCAGTCTGCCATATTATTCCATTATTTGGATATGAATGATGGGCATGTAAGTGGTTTCTAGGACATTGTTAATGCAAACAATTCTGCTGTGAAAATTTTTGTACATGTTTTCTGGTGCATGTATTATAAGAGAGCTATTAGGGGTGAAATTTCTGGGCCATAGGATGTGTATACTTTCAATTCTATGGTGAGCTATTTTCAAGTTGCTCTACAAGTGGCTTTACCATGCCTGACTTTTGCCAATTTACCTTTTTTATTGTCCACCAGCTGGGGTTGCTTCCTGACCCACCTTGCTGTTAGGTAAGGGTCAGATTTCTCCAGTCTCTCTCCCTCCCATTCCCTACTTTCTACCCCTTTCCCTCCCTTTCCTTCTCACTATCAGCCAGGATTCGAGCAGGAAGTAGATGACACACTCAAATTAGGATCATCTGAGGGGAAAGTTGAATAAAGAACAGTTTACAAAGGTGTGGGCAAGCGGTAGGGAAACCCCAAGAGCTAGTGCAGCACCCCAAGCTGGTAACTGCTGGGCTCAGTTTCCACATGTGCCCTGAAAGGTGAGGGAGAAAGGTTACGAGGACCAAAGTTAGAGAGGTCTGTGTGGATAGGGTGGTCAGACAGGTGCTGAAATTTTAGACTGAGGACACAGTTTCAGTCGTTTTATCTACAAAAGGGGAGATAATAGTACTTATGTCATAAAGCTATTGTGTGAATTCAGTGGGCACAGTGCCTAGCATGTAGTAAGTGCTCAATAAATGCCAGCTCGTTATTACTTTAAACCAGGAGTAAGTTACATAGGCTCAAGAATTCTCAAAGAATTTTCTTAGTTGTTATTTCCCAATCTGTGTTGAAATACAAGTGGGTTAAGGTTGTTCTCACAGTTGTTTCCTGACATTTAAAAAAATAACTAATGTGGTATTTCCATTTTATGGGGTACTTTTCTGGGACTCTAATTGTTTATATGGCTCCTCAGAAGTCAATAGGGCTCCTGCTTTCTGAATAGTGCAGAACTGTTTTGGGGAGATGAATCTCCAAGATTCTGAAAACCGTATTTCTCATTCTTTTCCAAAAATTTTATTATGACAAATATCAGACATGCAAAACTGGAAAGAATTATGGACTATCAGATATCTGTTACTTAGAGTCTATAATTGTTATTTTACTGTATTTGCTTCATGTATTTCATAGACTTAAACAATTTTTTTGTTGTTAAACCACTAGGGAATGACATCCTGACACTTCATTCTTAAATACTTCACTGTGAATTTCCTGAGAACAGGGTCAGTGTATTTTGTTTTTAATTTTCCCATTGATCTGAGGGAGAGGGGCAGGGAGAGAGAGAGAGAGAGAAAGAGAGAGAGAAGGAGAGAGAGAAGGAGAGAGAGAGAGAAGTATCAACTTATTGTCTCACTTAGTTGTTCCATTTAGTTGCACTTACTGGTTTCTCTTCTTAGTGCCCTGACCAGGGTCAAACCCATGACCTCTGGTGCCCTGGGTTGACACTTTATCCACTGAGCCACCTGATCAGGGCCAAGCATAAGGATAGTCTTAATACTATTATCATATCTAAGAAAAATAACAGTTCCCTGATAGCATCAGATATCTAGTCCATATTTAAATTCTCCCAGTTGTTCCAAGAATGTCATTTATAGGATCCAGTCAAGGTCTTCCCATTGAATTTCAGTCTCTGGTTATTTCCTGTGGTGCCTTCCATTTCCCAGGCCTTTCCCGTGCAGCTCTCAGGCCGCACCACATCGGCAGGCTTATACTGCCAGCTTTCCCACGAGCAGTGAGGCTGTGGGATGACTTGGTTTACCCGACTCTTTTTCAGATGTCCTCGAGGACATTCATTCTTTCTTTCATGGATGGAGTTCAGCCCACCTTCTCTCCCTAGATTTCCCTGCTATTCTTCTTTCAAAGGCCCTCCCTCCTTGATCTTCAACACCCCAAAGACTCTATTAGGGTAAAGTAACAGGTCTGTTCCTATTCCTAGGAAAGGCTTTTCCTGTGTCTTCAGCTTTAAGTGGGTCATTTAAAAACAGGGATTCATTCATTTATCCTACAAATATCTATATATCTCCCAGGTCCAGGCACAAAAAATACCTCTGCTTCCTTGGCTGTTTATTTCTCTTTTCCTGGTTTCTGTGCTGGGTCCCTCTTCTCTCTCAGTTTTTCCTTCTCAGTTTTCCTCCTGAACGCCTCTTCCTCCTGATCCCTTCAATGCTGATTCTTGGCTCATTTCGTGCACTTTCTCTGGAGATCATGTGCTGTCCCATTGCTTCAGTGAAAACTACATATCAATGGCTCATGAATATGTCTACCTAAGCCTTTCCTACACCTGTGCTCACCCAGACTCCCTCCTAGAAGGGACTCCCACATCTCATTGGTCATCTAATCACATGACTTGATACCACTCTCCCTCCTCATCCACCAGAGTCTTTCAAGTTGGTCACTTCTGTTCTTTTCTGGGGCTGCTGCTTTATTGCAGACCAGCATCACGCCTCCCCTGAAATATGTCAATAGCTTATTCCCCCACCTCTCTAGTTCTGAATGTATCCCCTTCCGTCCTTCCTTCAGGAATGTTTTTAATCTGACAAAATCTGCCCCATTTTGTCTTCTCCTGGCATCCTCTGTGTCCTTTAATAAAGATATGTATACAGCTCTATGGGATTATAGAAGAGCAATTGCAGTAGTAACTTTCAATGGATCTGGGAGGACCTCACAGCAGAAATGGTGTTGGAGATGTGTGTTAAAGAATGAATGGAATTTGTTAGGAGATAAGGAGGGAAAGCATTCTTCACAGTGGGGCAGGCATGTACAATGGAACAGGAACCTTAAAAACAGAAATTGCTTGGTAAGGCTAGACTACAGAATGCATGGGACAGAGTGGTGGGAGATAGGGGTTGAAGGTTGAGCTGGGGTCTTATGATAAAAGGCCTTCTATGCCATATTCAGGAATTTGTGCTTTGTGTGGTGGGCAATAGAGAGCCATGGGAGGATTTTAAATCAGATTTTTAAATCGGATCAGATTCTAATCAGCTCACAACTCTAATGAGCTTGTAGTAAGCATGATTAAAATAGGAAAAGACTGTTGGCAGGAAGATGAAGTAAGAGGCTCCTGCAATAATTTAGACTTAAGACCATGAAAGCCAGGACTAGGGCAGTATAAGTGGATTGAAGAAGATGACAAACTAGAAATATATAGGATGAAGCGTGAGCTGGTCTCGACAAGTAACGGTATACAAGGTATGACAAGGAAAAAAATGTCAGCAGAAACTGCAGATTCATGTTTTCCCTCTCAATGACTTCCTTGACTTTGTAAAGGAAGTATAAAATTTAGCCATTCCTTGACCCATGGGTATGAACACAGAGCAAGGGGAGAGAGAAGTGGGTATTCTTGATCGTGTCTCTGGATTAAGTTCTAGGTTATAGTACTGCCAGTTCCCAGGGAAGAAATGACGGGACATTGTTCTTTCCTCCTGTTGTCCTCACTTCCTGCCACTCCTCGTTACTGACTACCTTAGTTCCTGGCATAACCCCCCCCCCCCAATCCTACTATTCTGTGGTTAGCTTGGCACCAAGAAAGCATACAAGGAGACATGGGAGACTGAAAGAAAAAGAAAATAGAGCAATTAGAGAAAAAGAGAGATAGTCCACATACATTAGAATGAAAACAACTATATGGTATTTCAAGTTATTTCAGCATAGGTCATATAAACAGATTTATTTTTTAATATACCCCCTGTATCTTTCAATTAAACATACATTGTGCATAAAATATTTTAATACACATATCTGAAGATGGGAATAACAGAAACATATGTTAACGGAGTTAAGTAACTCTAGGGATAATACCACTGCGTTACAAGATATTATGGCTCCATATGTTATCCATAAAGAACCCTGTGGCTTTAATGTAGAACACACTCTATCTTGGACTGGCAAATGGATTGAAGTCAGGGTGAGAAAAATGAGGATCTTCTGAATGAAGGTTTATGTACTGTATCTGGGCAAGAAAACCTTCCTAAATCAACCTGAGTAAATCTCCTTGCTAGAGTCTCTGTTTGAAATGATGATTTCAATGGTTTAGGCCACTACTATTTTCTGCATTCCTGGGAAAGTTTGACACGTAGAGATTGCTTTTGAGATAATTAGATAAATATAGAATTGTTTAATGGGCGAGTCTTCTAGTTGCCACGAGTTCAGGGCACTATGTCTTGGTAAGTCACTTTGCTTTAGTTTTTCAAGAGCCACCTAGTTATACGTAGTTCTGGGGCCCTGAAAAACCATGGTCCTTGGAGTCAGAGCACCCAACCTTCTGTCTAGGTTCTGCTGCCCCTAGGTCCAGTGACCTTCTGCAAATGACTTGTCTTCTCTCAGTATCCACTTCCTCATTTGTTAGATGTGGCGTTGGGTCACATGATCTCTTTCAAGCATTAAGACTCACCAGTTCGAAAATCTCAGTTCCAAGGGGAATTTCAAAAGTATTTTTTACTCACTGAGAGGCAGGGAGACAGAGACAGACTCCTGCATACATCCCAACTGGGATCCACGAACAAGCCCTTACTGGGTGATGCTCAGCAGCCCATCTGGGGCTGCTGCTCTGTTGCTCAGCAACTGAGCTATGTTAGTGCCTGATGTTGGGGCCATGGAGCCATCCTCAGCGCCTGGGGCCAACTAGCTCCAATCAAGTCATGGCTATGGGAGAGGAAAAGAGTAAGAGAGAGATGAGAGGGAGGGGTGGAGAAGCAGATGGTTGCTTCTCCTGTGTGCCTTAACTGGGAATTGAACCTGGGACTTCCACACACTGTGCTGACACTACCACTGAGCCTATGGTCCAGGGCTCAAAAGCTTTTGTCACCTTTTCTGGAAAGAAAAAAGAGAGAAGTATATTTTGGCTTTCTACTTTATAAATTTTCACTCCTTATGGAAGTTTTCCCCCCAAAGCACTCCTACCTGCTCTTTTACATGTAGAAAGCTCTCAGAAGAAGACTAAATATTTGAGAAGTCTCAATACATAGGTTTGCCACTGCTTCTGAGGTTTTCTTAGTTCTTTTGGACTTTTAAAGTAGTTTTGGAGTTCAGGAAGTAGGGAGGTGATGCTTAAATATTTCTTTTTTTCCCCTGTACTTATTATGATGCCCATACCTACACACCAAAATCCATTTTGAACTCTGCACTGCCGCCCAGTGGGTAGCCCTTATCACTGCATTCTCTTTGGGCCTTGGGAAAGAAACCTGGATACATTTTGGAAGATGGGATAAGGGTGGTGTTGTTGGGTTTCCTACATCCTGACAGACACTGTTAAGTCTTTACATGTTGGATATGTTATATGGTTTCATAGGTTATGAATATTTATATGTTACATCCTCTGCATCTTTCTAGCAGTTTGATGAGGTAGCTTAGTCCCATTTTGCAGATTAAAAAGCTGCCATTGGTAAGTGACAACTAGGTTGGTAGGATTTAGGGATAGAAACAATGATTTCTCTTAAGCCTCAAATCTCACAGAGATTCCTCACAGCCAAGTTTCTATTCGATTGCTGTCTCAACATCAGAAGAGAATGAATTTATTGTTGGACCCTGTTTCCAGTTCAGGCCAATAGTTATCTATGGCATTGTGTGTGGAACTGTGGAGCATACAAAATAAAGCCCATGAAATGGTCCTTACCCCTATAGGGCCTGTAGTCCAGCTCGGAAGGTTGCTCATACACTTAATGAATAAATAAATAGCGCAGAGTAGCTGAGAATGTTTCATAGAGGAGGAGGAGTTGGGATGGATGAGAAAAGCACAGATCAAATTTAGGGGCTGGAGGAGCTGGATGGGAAGTGGCCAGAGTATGACAGATTAGGATGTTATCTCCTTGACATAGGCGCTGTGTCCTTTCCTATTCTTTTTCTCATCCTTTCCCTCTTTCAATATTTATCATTTTTACAACTGGTATTCAGGAATATGGTCTATGAGACATAGGATCTGCACTCAGAGAGTTCACTGTCTAATGGAGAAACTTTACAATTAGCCTAAGTAAAAGCACCAGGCAGGGACAAGTGAGCATCTTGGCAGGGTGAGGAAGCAGCTGCTTAAAGCAGAGGCACTGTGGGGAGAAGGTGTGCCGGGTAAGAACCAACCTGTGGAAGGCTGAGTTCCTGCCCAGAAAGTTGGGGTTTTATGCTGAGCCAAACAACGGGGAGTCTGGTTTCTAAACAGAGGACTAGCATTCTGAAATCACATAGCATTGATTTTTTAAAGTAAGAGAAATGAAGAGAAGAGAGAAGACTATAGACTTATATACCTTATGCCAGAAATGAGTTGCTGCGTTAATGTGTTGAACTCTGAAAACAATTATTAAGGATTCTCCAACACTGCCATGCTGTTGCCTTTCTTCGCCCAGAGCTATGTCTGGGGGGACTTAGCGATGACCACCACAACTCTTCCTAGGTTATTTAGTGTGGTCTCTGCAAGTTTAAGAAATTGCCTAGGGATCTCAAAAGATGAAGAGCTTCAAACTGAAGCTATAGACAGAATAAGCTCCCCGACTTCTATGAGATTGAGGGGTCCTGTCACTTTTTGGAGTTAAGCATGTAATTGACTGTTCTTGTTAGTTTTTTCTTTTTAGTTCCCTCCCTATGGAAAAAGGTCAAATGCAATCCCCTCCCCCAAATGAAACAGGCAACGTAGAAGAGAAAGCAGGAAGCCAATTTAGCATAGAAAAAGAATGGTGATGGATTATTTAACAAATTATATGCATGCAATACTCAAAGCTTCTAGGAAATATGGACTGACTTAGAAAACATGCTTCTTATTTGACATGAGAACTCTTCATTGATGAATCTAATCTATAGACACACTCACTCAAAATGTGCAAGATTATACCTAGAAATGCTTATTGCAGCATTACTTGTAATTGGAAGGAAGAAAGAAAAGAAGAAAGAAAGGCAAACCTTAGATTCCTATCTAAAAGGGAACTATTTAAAGCAATCATGGTAATCGTGGTACTTCGAATAAAATGAATTTCTATGTGACAGTGAAAAAAAAAGTGGTAGCCCTGGCCAGGTGGCTCAGTTGCTTGGGGTGTGCCCCTGTGTTGCTAGGGTTGTGGATTCAGCAAGGGTCCACCAATGGATGGATACATGAGTGGGTGGGACAACAAATCAACGCCCTTTCCCCTCTTTCTCTAAAATAAATTTTTAAAAAATGTTGTAAAACTATGTATTCATTTTGTAGGGCTGACATAACTATTGCCCCCAACTTGTTGCCTGAAGCAATTTTCTCACAATACTGAAGGCTAGAAGTTCAAGATCAAGGTGTCAGCAGGTTTGGTTTCTTCCATGGCTTCTCTTTGTGTCTTGTAGCTGTCTTCTTCCTGTGTCTTCACAGGGCCTTTCCTCTGTGGATGTCTGTGTGCTGTTCTCTTCTTATAAGGATACCAGTTGTTGGGCAGATAAAATATATTATGCTCACTTTGTTAAAGATGGTGCTGCCCACATGAAAGCCCATCACCCAGGTGATATTAGTTGTCCTTATGCTTGAGATGGGCGTAATTATATTATTGGGTATGGGGGACAGGCTGTAAGCAGGCAGAGTCCTTATAGCCCAAGGCTTAGTTTTAAGAGTAAGCTTTTCCCCACACCCTTGACTGATTGGATGATGTGGGGTGGTGTACTCTCATGAGGAATCCTCCCATTATGCCTCAGACAAGTGACTGTATCAGAGACTTTCTTGTTTGTAGATTGGGTTAAGGGTTTGGATTTCTACACTATAAAGTGGGACAGACTGGGAGCTTGCTCGCTTTTGGTTCCTGAGTTTAGTATTAGAGAGGAGAACATGTTAAGGCCACATGGAGGAGAGGAGAAGCAGCCAAGATGGCGGAGTGTTGAGGGAGAAGCCAGTTAGTGCAGAGTTTGTGCAGAGAGAAGGAGATGGGGAACAGGTGAATAAGTCTGGTGAGCTAGAAAGCTTTGATGCTAGGAAATTCGAATAAGTCAGTAGCTTTGTGAGCACTGAATGAATGGGTTCTGGAGCCCAGTGTGTGTTTTTACTTGCCCGCCAGGTGCAAGCAAGAATTAAAGCTGATGGCTCACCAGTTCTTGGCTCCATTGTTTCATTACTGACTGTCCAAATCTAATGCGAACCTGCACTGGCCAGGCAGCTGTGATGGTGGCCTTAGCCGCAGATACTGGCCTTACACCAGTCATATTCGTTTAGGGATCCTAATGACCTAAATTTAACTTAATTACCTCTTTAAAGGTCTGTGTCTCTAAATATAGTCACATTCTGAGGTACTTGGGGTTAAGACTTCAACTTGTAAATTTTGGGAACTACAACTCAGCCCATAAAAAGCTACATTTGATTGTATTAGTTATATTTTAATGTTTTATTTTTTGGTATTATCTTAGGGACAAAGAGCACACAAGTTGTTCAATTCATGATTTGCATACAGGCTTAAACCCTGGGTTTACCCCTTTGTAACAGCTTCCCTAAACCTCTAGAACTACATGGGGAAAATAACAATAAGATTTTTATGACAGTCACATTAAATAATGAACGTAGAACATTAGGCACAGTCCTTGGCATTTTACTAAGATCAATAAATATTTTTACTTTTATTACTATGATAATACAGAAAAAAGCTCTCACTTGCAATTTGGGATTAAAAGGTATGTTCTTAATCCCAGAGTGTTGTTAACTGAGTCTGGTTCAGGAGAACAAATACTTGAGTGTCTCCCATGTATTCAAGGCACTGTGTTAAACTCTTCAGAGAAAAAGGTAGGTGCCTGCCTGTGAGTAACATAGCAATAGGCAGACAGGGCTTCTTCTACTAAACCATTCTACAAAATAAATCACCCTATAGCCTAAGGAGGAAATGCCTACAAAGCACTCAGTAAGAACCGAATATATGATGATTGCTGTTGTCAGTACTTTCCTCTCTTTTGTAGAGAATACTTCTCGGAAAATGAAATGTATTAGGCAGCTCAGGAAGCATAGATTCAGGGGAAATTACTTAAGGGAGATGTCACTAAACTATGCACATTCTGATCACTTCAGGATGGAAATACCTGTGATGGCTGGTTAGGGTGCCATCTCCCCAACACTGGGGACTGGGGAGGGGGCGCTGACATATTTTATTTTTAGTATTCATTTTTTTTTTTTTTTTGGTCATCAAGAGCTTCTTTAATTATAGCAGCATCACAGAGATGTGTTATAGCTTCTTATATCACTGCCACAACCTAACATTAATATTTTGGGACTTCCTCCTCTAAGATTGTTTCGGAAAGTGTGGTAAGGTACCAAAGAATTGCAAAAATTAATATTAGTATTTTAGGAGAGAAAGTCAGGCTTCTTGCCCCATTCTTTCTTTAGAGAATGAAGGGAGAAGGATATGGGAGTTTCCTGACTTGCAAGGATGTAGGCAAAGGAGGGGAGATAGACACTAAAAGAGATTTGTGAATGTCTTTGATATGTAAAATGACATCACTATTGTGTTACCTTGAAAGTTTCAATGTTTTTTATAGATCCTCTAGCCCAGGGGTAGTCAACCTTTTTATACCTACCACCCACTTTTGTATCTCTGCTAGTAGTAAAATATTCTAACTGCCCACCGGTTCCACATTAATGGTGATTTATAAAGTAGGGAAGTAACTTTACTTTATAAAATTTATAAAGCAGAGTTACAGCAAGTTCAAGCATATAATAATAATTACCAAGTGCTTTATGTCGGATTTTTGCTAAGTTTGGCAGAATAAATCTTTATAAAACAACTTGCTATAGTTAAATCTATCTTTTTATTTATACTTTGCATACATAGAAATTACATTAGTTAATTGAATTATTAGTGGGATCCCTGAGGCTGATGCTGGGAAACTAAATATTAAATATCTGGTTCAATTTTTGTGAGGAGCAAATGAAGGTCTCCCGTTTCAGAAATATTCAGGCATTTTCTTTCTTTCGTCATAATATGATTAACAGCACTAAATCCTGATTCCATAAGATATGAGGTAGGGAAAGGTATCAATAAAGTGAATTCCATTTTCCACATATTTGGATATAAGAATGGCATTTTTAAATTTTGCCATAGGTTTTCATATTCACCACTGTCGAATTTATGTTTACTTTCTTCATCATATCTAATTTCTAACAGTTCTTGGCAAATTGTATTAGCCTCTTCAATATTTACGGTAAAAGGATTTTTCATCCAGTCATATACCTTCAATTTCAGAATACCTTCAAATAGTTTTTCCATGTCCAATTTAAATTCGTTGAGGTGGCTACTGAATCAGTCAATACTCTGGAATTACATCATCTTTTATAGATAATAATTAAGAAAACTGATGAAATTCTCTCTTCAATAGATTATGATGAAGTAGTTCAAGTTTGTCAATAAATAATAGCACAATACTTTGGCAACCTATAAGAGTTTTATTAGCTCTTTGAAGCTGCAAATTGACATTGTTAAATCTCTTGAAAATATCTGCCAAGTAAAAGGCATCATTCTTTACTGTTTTTAACTGTTGACACAGATTGGTCTCATTATTACTTTCAAAAAATTGTATGACTCTATCATATAATGCTACAAATCTAGCCAAAGATGTATCCTTTGACGGCCACTGAATTTCTGTGTGCAGAATTAACTTAATAAAATCTTCATTATTGTCCTGGCAAAGCTGCCGAAACATTCTATCATTCTTTGCATTGGATTTAATCTTGTTTATGGTTCAAATTATTATAGTTGATGATGAATGGAGACTTGTACTTAGATGTTATCCTACAAGATGTTGTCTGTGCACCACACAATGAATACATAAAATATTTGGTACTTCCTGCTTCAAATAAGCAACAAATCCAGGATAGTGACCTACCATTGATGGTGCTCCATCAGTAGCACATGCAACAATATTATTCAAAGGAATGTTATTTTTTTTGTAAAATATGTTTTCACAGTATTAAATATAGATAATCCTTTTGTATCTGTGATGAGATTTACTGTGAATAGCATTTCTTCTCATAATATATTGTTTTCATCAAAATAGCGTACATATGCCATCAATAAAGCATCATTATCTGCAATGGTAGATTTGTCCAATTACATGGAAAATGAAGAGTTTTGGAGAATACTTATAAGTTTGTTTTCAACATTAACTGCCATTTCCTCAATTGGTCGCTTTACTGTGCTATCACTTAGGGGCAATGTTTTTAAAATTTGAGGTATATCCTGATGCATTACTGTTGAGATAAATTCTTTTATAGAGGGTATTATTACAGTTTCTCCAATATTATAGCTTTTACCACTTTTAGCAATTATTTGTGAAATACGATAAGTAGCAATTAATCTATCTTCGTTCATTGTATGTTGTTTCTTAAATGATGCAACGATAGTTGAATGACTTTGAAATTTTTTATATACAGTGTGTCCGTAAAATCATGGTGCACTTGCTTTCCTGTGACCGGTCAAAAGTGCACCATGACTTTACGGACACACTGTATTTCCTGAAAATATTCAATGGGCTTGTCCTTGTCATTTGGATGCTTTGTAGAAAAATGTTCTCGCAATCGACTTGGCTTCATTGCCTCATTGGATAATGTTTTATGGCACAATAAACACATTGGATGTTGTTTATTTGCAAAAGATTCTATGAAACATCTTCAAATACTCTGGCGAATAGCAGCGTGCGTATTTCTTTCTTTTTCTGAGACATGAGCTCACGATATTTCACAATATTTTGTTTGAAGCTGTAAGCACGTGCTTGCTCTCAGAAATCTACGTACTGACTTTAGTTTTGATTACGTAATGATTTAGCTTCACTTATGTAACGTGAACAAAACCTATGCGCTTGAAGTCTGTTGCATGGTTGCGATGTTACAAGTGTCGTGGTTGAGCGAGAGTTTGTCAAGACGAGACTAAGTTAGTGAGTATCCGTGGTTGTGCGTTTTATAAAATTTTATGTAATGGGCATTGGCCAATGGCATCACTTCTTTGCGATGGAGCGAAGTAGCGAGACATTGGCTAGTTTTGGCAGTCCAAGGGGGGTTCCTAGAATGTCACCCTATTAACCTAAAATCTGGGAATTGAGATGAAAATATGAGTTAATTGGTGTCTCCATTGTCCGGCAGTTTCTGTCACAGAAAGAAGTGTTGAACCATGGAGTTCTTTGTCTACGGGGTAATAAAACGATGAACTGCTAGTTTTTGGGTGACAACAGGGGTCATAAACTGCCCGTTGGATTAGGCAGTGGGTATGGACCTGGGGTTAGGTACCTGGCCACTTGTGGATGCGGGCCAGGTGGTCGTGAAAAAGGTCAGGTGCAGTCCCAATACAAATGCCCTGTAACAGAGTCTGACGCTGTCCTGATCTTGACTGGTCAACAGTTAGTCTATTAGTATGTAATTGTGGCGCCGTTTGGTTGCTCCACTACCACCCACCATGAAACCTGGAATGCCCACTAGTGGGTGGTAGGGACCAGGTTGACTACCACTGCTCTAGACAAATATTATAAGCTTGTTAATGATTGTGTCATGCTCCCCCAACCTGTATGTAATCAAGGGTATATAACCAACCTCAGACTTATATTCGACATTGCACGATTTAGGTCAGCTATACACCGTGTTAGTCATATGCAACTGGCTTAATTAACAAAACTCCTCAAAAATTCATTTGGATTTGGTGTCTCTATGTAAACCCGCAGAAGTAAGGTACGGTACTTTACAACAAAAGGTTCCTGCATATTGTTGTCCCTTGCCCATGGGTCTGAAATAGTTTTGCTTCTTGTCCTTTTAGTTGGTCCTCTGTCAATTACCCTGTGTAATTATCAGTCAGTAGTGCTGGTGGTTTTCCGGCATTGGGGCTTTGTTGTCTTGGACTAGTGAACATCCATCATTATACACCAATATACAAAAAAATTTTTTTTTCTTGTGACGAAAACTTTTAAGATCTAGTCTCTTGGCAATTTTCAAGTAGACAATGCAGTATCATTGAGTATAGTCAAACCCAACTTCTCAAAGCCAGTTTTGGTTCTGGGCTTTGGCCTGTGGGTCAGGCTCTGTCAAGGCTTAGGCCTGGGAAAGGCTAATACCTGGTGGTGAGGTCTCCAGCTCAGCCTCCCAGTCTAAACAGGCCACTGCCCCATTGGCCTCAAGACCTTCATTTTGGTGCCTGGGGTGTATGTCCATCTTGACCCCATCTGCTCAATGTGTGCGCACCAGAGCCGGCTGCCAGCGGACTCCCATTTCATCATAACAGACTGACTTATCAAGGCCAATTTGACAAAAAATAAATAGTATTTGGGCTAGAAAGGGGGTCAACTTATTTCTTCTCCCCCCATTCTTTCCTTTGAGAGAAATCATGTATTGATGGAATTGGCTTTTTTAATGAGAGAGAAAAATACAGTTATGTATCTCTTAATGATAAGGCAATTTTGTCATTGTGTAAACATCACAGAGTGCAGTTACTCAGACCTAGATGGTACTGCCTACTGCATACCCAGGCCATATGGCATAGCCTACTTCTCCTAGGCTACAAGCCTGCACAACATATTACTGTACCAAATAGTGTAGGTAATTATAACACAGTGGCCAGTGTTTTTGTATCTAAACATAGAAAATGTACAGTAAAAATAAGGTATAATAAAGATAAAATGGTACCCCTATAGAGGGCCCCTTACCATGAGTGGCACCTGGAGGACCGGAAGTTGCTCTGGCTGAGCCAGTGAGGGAGGAGTGAGTGAGTGTGAAGGCCGAGGACATTACTGTAAACCCTGTTGACTTCAACAACACTGTACACTCAGGCTACATTAAATTTACAAAACAACATGAGATTAAATCAAGCACAAGAGAAAATGATGCAATTAAGAGAAACGGCATACTGTTTTCCAGCAAGCTTTTTTAATAATTAGAGTATATACTCTAATGATAAAAAGTATAACGTAGTGAATACACAAACCAGTAAGATAGGCATTTGTATCATTTCCAGTATTATATACTGTACATAATTATATATGCTATGTTTTTATTCACCTGCAACAAACAGTGGTTTGTTTACACCAGCATCCTGCAAACACATAAGTAATACTTTATGTTAGGGTGTTAGTACTGCTACGAAGTCACTAGATGACAAGAAATTTTAATCTCCATTATCATCTTTTGTGGCATGTGACTGTATATACCTACAGGTTTTGTGCCAGAGGTGTCAGATATGGGAATATGGCCAAAGGGCTACAAAGAGGCCCAAGGAGCTGAGCTGAGCGAGCAGAGGGGCGGGAGCATATCAGCATCACCTGCAGGTGGAACACTAGCCATCAGTGGAAATCGGCTGCCCAGGGAGCTCCGGTATCTGGCCTGAGGGCGGAGTGTGGTAGGGCCTGTGGGGAGCCCTGCGGCTGGCAGGTTCTCGTAGCCAAGGATCCAGGTTCCACTCTGTTTGAACTGTGGGTGACCTTGCGATTGCTGCTCTTCCTGGTGCTTTGGGCCCTTATCTGTAAATGGAGATGATAGGAGTACCTGCCTGGTAGGCTGCGGAGCGGACCAAGAGAGATAACATAGGAAAGCACTCAGAACACTGAGTGCCAGGCTGCTCTTATCGTCCCCCCAGCACTCGTGGCTGTGAACGCAGACCGCAGTCAGGAGCACACAGGCCTGTGAGGAAGGGGAAGGGAGAGGGACCACGTCCTGCTGCTCCTGAGCCGCGCAAGAGCTTTCTGCCTCTCACATCTTGTGTTACTGCGCCAGGGGTCTCCGTGGAAGATTTCCCTCTCTCAATAAGGTCACTTTCCCAACCCCCCAGGGCAAAGGTGTATTTAATGGCTGGCGCACTGGGCACATGGCCTGGGCCCTGATTTCTGAAGGGCCCCCTAGAGCCCCAAATTTATACTTTTTTCTAATGACATCAAGTTTGGGTTCATGTTTGCAATTTTAACATTAATAGTACATAATATTTTTTATTTATTTAAAAATATGGTTAACATGTATTTTTATTTCCCCTGTCTCTTATTTTTAAGGGGCCCCAAATTTTCTTCTTTGCCAGGGCCTCAACGGACCTTAATCCCCTCTGCCTCAGGGTTGAGAGGTGGCACCTCTTTGTGCCTCAGCCACCAGGCCTCGTCCGCCAAGGTCCTTTTTGTGACGACCAAGCTGTTACTTCCTCGTACCCTCTTGGTTCTGGAAACTCATGCCCAATCTGCGAAGAAACGTGCCTCAGCTGCCACTGTCACCCCAACTTGATAGGCCTGTCCCTGAAGAAGGAAAGTGAGGTGGCAGCCTCTCCGGCTTTTTGCTGCGCAAGGCTCAGCCCTTCATGGGCTTTCATGTTGGAAATATGAAGTGTGACTTCCCTTGCACGGAGAAGCCTGAGCCAACCCACGTTTGGGCTTATCTCTTTTCTCAACACAGTGTTTGTTTTAGGAAAATCAAAGCACATTCTTTTTCTGCTTCCTTCAAAGGGAGGACGAGCCAGGCTGGGAGCAGGGGCCCCTGAGTTACCAGGGGTCAGCTCAGAGTTTCCCTCTTAGCCTGCCCCTCCCGTTGTGGAAGCCAAACATTGTGGCATCTGATGGAATGGGGGTACCCACGCTCCGGGCTCTCACTGGGCAGCCTCTTTGAATGTAGCTCTGGGATGGGAGGATTCCCCACGTCACCCAGGCCTACAGACCTCCTCACTCCAACTCACAGCCCTTCACCATTTGCAGCGAGGCCCCTCCTCCGTCTCAGGTTCCTCCTTGCTGGGCCACCCCTCAGGATTCTGCAGTCCCTCTATCCCTGCAGGGCTCACTCTCCTGTCTGCAGCCACAGAGGCCCCAGCTTTGCAAGAAAGTTATCCCTCCTGTCCTCAAGTTCTTGCATCTTCTCTCTCTTTCTTCCCATCCCAGACCCCCGAGTCCTGAGGGCCAGCATCACACTGCCTGCTCCCCTCCAGGGGAGGTCAGAGCCTGTGCTCCCCATGTTCACCTTCACCGAGGGCAGAGTTTCTTGTTGCTGCAGCACAGAAGGAGTGAGACCAACTCTCCAAGGCCCAGCCGCTGGGAACAAGCAGTTCATTGTTTGACATGCTTCTAGGAACACTGGGAGTCCCCTGGGTCACCGGGTGCCCTCAGCCAGCACTGGACAAGGCCTTCGTGTAAACTCTGGAAAGTCACTTGGATGGACCTCCTGGAGCTGCTGAGTCACAAGAGCTCCAGTAAAAAGTTGGTCACTCATGGGTAGGGCTTTAGAGGGTGCAAATCACCTTTAATAGCCGGAATCCTGTATTGCAATGCTGTTAGGTTTAAAAAATTAAAAAACAAAAACAAAACATATAGATATTTTTAAACACAGAGAGAAAAGCACAATGAAAGCCCAGGTACCTCATCACCTGATTCAAAAGACCCTGACTGACTGCTGCTGGTGCTTCCTCAGCCCTCTCTTCTCAACTCTTTCATTACAATACTCTTCTCTTTAACTTGCAAACAGAAGTTGACTTTTTAGATTAATCTGGCTCATGCTTTCCTGCCACAGCAAACAGAAAGAGAATGCCATTATCATGGCTTATTTTTTTTACACTCAGGAGACACGACCTGTTTTAACAGAGAGTTTTATCCAATGGCAAATTGTTGTCAGAAAAAAGCTCAGCCTACTGCCAAATGGAAAATAGGTGTTTTAGGCATGTATTTTTTTTTTTACATGCAATCAGACAATATTGGCCAGTTTATGCAGCTAGCTGCTTGGGCTGGGGGTTTGGTTGGGACTGGCTCTTCCCTGGAGCCCTCTCTGGACCCTGGACTAGCTCTCCTGCAGCCCTGATGGCTAAGGGAGCAGCAGCTGAGCATGTTGCCTGTGAGCTTACTCATCAGTCTTTTTAAAGGAATACCACCATAATATCTGCAAAACGCAGCTCCGGGAAAAGGTTTGTCTTTCCCGATATCTGGTATGATCATTTTTATTTTTTTCTGACAATGAGAACTAAGAACACTGTTATGCTTTCCCTTTTGCCTTGGCTACCAGGAAGTCTGGTACTTAATTTATAGCCCAATTACAGTGACTATTTCACCTATGGCTCCAGTTAACTTATCTCTCCCCATTTCCTTTCTATGGTTTCCGATTTCTCACCTTTATCTTTATAAGCCTTGGGTACAGGGGTTTTATGGTATCCAACCCTCACTTTCATTTCTTTGAATTAGGAGTGGTAGAAATTGAAAACAGAAGCAAACAGAATGCAACTGCACTTACCCTATCCATAGGACCCTTGTGAGAAATCCAAGGAGGCTCAAGTACTGGACCGAGACCTCACAACCAGTAAGGGAGGGGGAGGGTAACCACACCTACCCATAGGCAGCATGATTACCTTTGTAGTTTATGGTTCTGACTTTTAAAAGGGCTTGCTCATATCTTGAGCAAATTGTCTCAATTTGTCCTTGACTTATTCTTTCAACACATACTCTTGGCTCACTTTCTCGATAACATATTCGGCACCATGGGTGAATAAAAGATGAAACTAACATTGTCCTTAGGGAATTTACAGTTTCATAGGGAATATCAGACCTGTTTATCTAAATTATAACACAATATAACAATGGTGAGAGTACAAGATAACAATGGTGAGAGTGTTTTAGATAAAGTTTATTGGAGTTGAGAGGAGGAAGAAGTTATTTTAGATGAAGAATGAAGAATGAGGGCAGGCTTTGTGAAGAAGGTTGGTGTTTAAGTCGATTCTTGGTAATGTCGCCTTTTTGCAGAGGATGAGATAATACAGAGGGAGAAAGAAAGTTTCCCCACATCCCCCAGTTAGAAGTTATTACTGTTATAATCGCCCCATCTGCCTCGCTTACTGAAGTTGGTCCCGTGGTTTAAAGACATCTGAAGTCTGCATTAATTTGGTTCTTAGGTGGCAATTATTTAAATAATAGTATTTGGGGAAGTACTTTTTTTTTCTCATGGGACAAAACATTATGTTGAACTAATTTATAGTAAACTAATTTATAGCCACTGAGTTATTTCAGCTACTTTAAGAAAGGGTTGAGGAAACTGCTTGGTTTCAGGGACAGCTTGAACCAGGCTGGATATGTCACAAAAAGCCATTCTTTTCACAGAATCAGTTTCTTGAATTTGTTGATTTTTTCCATTGTTTTCTTTCTAATGTCACTGATTTCTGCTTGTTTTAGATTTATTTGCTTTTTTTCTTTTTCCTAGTTTCCTAAAGTGTCATCTTTTCTAATAGGTTTATTCAATGCTATACATTTCCACTAAACACTATTTTCCCTGCGTTCCATGAATTTTGATGTTTTATTTTCATTTAGTTCTAAATATTTAATATTTTTTCTTGAGATTTCTTCTTTGACCCACATGTAATTTAGAACTGTGCTGTTTAATCCCTATTTTGGATAGATTCCTGGGGGCTCATTCTCATCCAGGTCTTTGCACTTTTCTAAGTCCTTCTGGAATGGTGATGCCATGGTTTGCAGTGTCACTCAGTTTTTGCTATTTAATATAGTCAGAAGTGATTTATACTTTTTCTTAAAACTGACTGGTGCTCTCTGGGGCCACCGACTCATTCACAGCCCACGAAACTGCCTGCATCCTGGTTCCGCTAGCAACGCCTTTGTGCTGTTTAATCTCCAAGTACTTTGTTCTTTCTGTTAGTCATTTCTATTTCAATTCTGTTGTGGTCTGAGAGCAGAAAATGTTTGATTCCTAGTCTTTTTAATTAATTAAGGTTTGTTTTATGGTCCAGAATGTGATCTAAGTGAATGGTTCACATGAGCTTAAGTAGTATGTGTTTCTTTGAGAAGAATCTATATTCTTCTGCTGTTGAATGAAGTAGTCTATAGATGTCAGTTATCACTGGTTTGTTGTTGGTATTGTTAAGTTCAACTACATCCTTAATGATTTTCTGTGTCCTGGATCTGTCCATTTCTGATAGGGGGGCACTGAAGCCTCTGACTCTAGCTGTGCATTTATCTGCTTCTCCCTGCAGTTCTATCAGTTTTGCCTCATGCGTATTGACGCTTTACTGTTAGGTTCATATGCATTAAGTATTGCTATGGCTTCTTGGAAAATTGACCTGCTTAGTCCTGATTACTTTCCTTGCTCTGTAGTCTGGTCTTTCTGAAATTAAGGGAGCTTTCGTTTGCTTAGCGTTAGCATGATATATCTTGCTTTCTTTCTTTACTTTTAATCCATATGTGTATATTAAAAGTGGATTTTTTATAGACAATGCATATACCTGGGTTTTGTTTTTTGATCTATTGTGACAGTTTTTGAATTTTAATTGATATACTCAGACCATTGACATTTAAAATAATTATTGATAGAGTTGGATTAATATCTACTATATTTGTTACTGTTTTCTATTTGTTACCCTTGTCTTTGCTCCACTTTTGTCTTCCACTTCTTTTCTGTTCTGAATAAATATATATTTACTTCTTTTAGTGGCTGTCCTGGAGTTTGCAATGTACATTTACAACTAATCCAAGTCCATGTTCAAATAACACTATACTGCTTCACAGGTACTAAAAGTACCTTGTAATAACACAATAATCCTAATTCTTCCCTCTTGTCCTTTGTATCATTGCTGCCATTTATTTCACTTACACATAAACATACATAAATATAGATGTATACACACACACAAGCATGCATAATTGAATACATTGTTGCTATTTTTACTTTGAACAAATCTGTTATTTGTTAGATCAATTAAGAATAAGAAAAATAAAAGTTTTTATTTTATATTCCCTGATGCTCATCATTTTTTATGTAGATCCAAGTTTCTGAGCTATAACATTTTTCTTCTCTCTGATGAGCTTCTTTTAACATTTCCCTCAATTTCTGTTTGAGAAAGTCTAATTTCACAGGGTAAAGAATCTAGGTTGGTGATTTCTACCTTCCTTCCTTCCTTCCTTCCTTCCTTCCTTCCTTCCTTCCTTCCTTCCTTCCTTCCTTCCTTCCTTCCTTCCTTCCTCCCTTTCTCCTTCCTTCCTTCCTTCCTTCCTTCCTTCCTTCCTTCCTTCCTTCCTTCCTTCCTTCCTTCCTTCCTTCCTCTTTCTTTATTTGTCAGTCTTTTTACAGGTTTGTCAATTCCATATTTGTGGTTTGTTTATTTAAAAAGTGACATTAAGGAAACTATAGCTAAAATCATTAGAAGAGAAGACTATTACAGCCATACCACCCTGAGCATGCCAAAATCTCATTTAATCTCTGAAGTTAAGCAGGCTTGAGCCTGGTTAGTACTTGGAAGAGAGAAGTTTGTCAATTTTATTGATCTTTTCAAAGAAATACCTTTTTGTTTCATTGATTTCTTTCTATTGTTTTTCAGTTTTCAACTTCTTTGATTTTCACTTTCCTCTTTATCATTTCTTTTCTTCCACTTGTTTTGTGCTTATTTATTTATTTTTGTTTCCCTTTATTGAGGCTGGAACTTAGATCATAAGTTTGAGACTTATTACACTGTTTTCTAATACATCATTTAGTTCTATAAAATTCTCTCAAAACACTGCTTTATCTGTGTTCCACAAATTTTGATATGTTGTATTATCATTTTATTTAATTCAATGTTTATTTTTTATTTCCCCTGAGACTTCCTCTTTGATCTGGGGGTTATTTAGAAGTGTATTGTTTATTTTCCTGTCATCTTTCTGTTATTATCGTCCAGTTTGATTCTATAACTTCAATTATTTTAAATTTGTTGAGTTTTGTTTTAAGACCCAGTATAAGATCTATCTTGGAATATGATAAGGGAACTTGAAAAGAATATGTAACTGTTGTGGAGTGTCTGGGTGGTGTGTTTTTTAAATGTCCTTGAGATCCTGTTGGTTAATGGTGGTGCTGAGTTCTTCTATGTTCTTGATGATTTTCTGTCTAGTTTTCCTATTAATTGTTGAGAAAGGAGTAACCCATTGCTGGAGCCAGCAACCTTAGGTTCAAGCTGGTGGGCTTTTGCTCAAACCAGAAGAGCCCGCGCTCAAGCTGGCGACCTCGGGGTCTCGAACCTGGGTCCCCAGCTATACTTGTGGATTTATATGTTTTTTTCCTTTTTGATTCCATCAGTTGTTTCTTCACATAATTTCCAACTTTGTTGTTTGGTTCATACACATTTAAGATTGCTATGTTTCTTGGTAGATTAACCCTTTAATCATTATATGATGTAGTAATTTTCTGCCTCAGGTAATTTTCTTTGCTCTAAAGTGCACTTTATATGATATTAATATAGCCACCTCTGATTTTTTAAATTAATATTTGCATGATATATGTTTTCATCCTTTTATATTAAATCTACATATATCATTATATTTGAAGTGAGTTTATTGTAAACAATACTAACTTTTTCATGGCTTTTAATCCACTCTGCCAACACCTGTATTTTATTGGCACATTTATATTATTTGCATTTTTTTTTTTTTTTACAGGAACAGAGAGAGAGTCGGAGAGAGGGATAGATAGGGACAGACAGACAGGAACAGAGAGAGGTGAGAAGCATCAATCATTAGTTTTTTGTTGCCATTGCGACACCATAGTTGTTCATTGATTGCTTTTTCACATGTGCCTTGGCCGCGGGCCTTCAGCAGACTGAGCAACCCCTTGCTGGAGCCAGTGACCTTGGAGCTGGCGAGCTTTTTGCTCAAGCCAGATGGGCCCGCACTCACGCTGGCGAGCTCGGGGTCTCGAACCTGGGTCTTCTGCATCCCAGTCCCACACTCTATCCACTGTGCCACTGCCTGGTGAGGCTATAATTTGCATTTAATGTAGTAATTGACATATTCAGGTTTAAATCTGACATTATGTTATTTCTCCTGTGTTTTTAGTTTTTCTCTCTTTTAAAAATATGATTTCTTACGGGTTGGGTTACTTGAACTTTTTAGAGTTAAATTTTGATTCATAGTGTTTTTGACTGTAACTATTTGTACAGCTTTCTTAGTGGTTGCTCTAGTGATTATATTGTATATACATAACTTATTACAGAGTACTGGTACAGTCATTTTATCATTTTGGGTGAATTGGAGAAACCTTACCTCCCTTTCATGCTTAACTCTAAGTCATTTATAATATAGTTGTCTGAAATATATACATTTAGGATCAGATCAGACAGTGTTACAATTTTGGCTTCTATTGTCAAATATTATTTTAAAAAATTAACATGAAACAGAAAATACATTGTCTTTAATAATGTTTTTATGATTCCCACTGAGTTTCCTTTCTGATGTTACAACATTACTTATTTTGTTCTTTTTTTTTCTCTTTGGAAAATATCCTTTAGCCATTCTTTGGGTAGGATTCTTTTGACAAATTCTCTTAGTTTTCCTTCAGCTGAGGATGTCTTGATTGTTTATTCATTTCAGGAGAAGATTTTTGCTAGATACAGAATTCTGGGTTGACAATTGTTTTCTCTCAACACCTGGAAAATATCATGCCACTTTCTCATGGCACTCATGATTTCTAGTGAGAAATCCAGAGTCATTTGAATTTTTCCCCCATATAAGGTTTGATCTCTCTCTTGCAGAACATTTTCTCTGTTTTTAGTGTCCATAACTTTTATTTTATTTTATTTTTTTCTTCTTCTTTTCCAAGTTAGAGGAGGAGAGATAGAGAGACTCCTGCATGCACCCCAACCAAGATACACCTGGCAACTCCTGTCTGGGGCCGATGTTTTGCCCACCTGGGGCCGTGCTTGCAACTGAGTTATTTATAGCTCCTGAGGTGGAGGCTCCACTGTGCCATCTTCAGTGTCCGGGGCCACTGTGCTTGAACCAATTGAACCATGGCTTATGGGAGGAAAAGAGAGAGAGAAAGAGAGAGAGAGAGAGAAGGGGAAAATGAAGGGGTGGAGAAGCAAATGATCACTTCTCCTGTGTTCCCCTACTGGGAATTGAATCCAAGACATCCACATGCTAGGCCAATGCTCTACCACTGAACCAACTGACCAGGGCCTTTTTATATTTTTTAAGTAAAAGGAGGGAAGATAGTGAGACAGACTCCTGCATGCACCCCAACTGGGATCTACCAGGCCACCCCTTTGGGGATGATGCTTCACTACCAAGCTATTTTTAGTGCCTGAGTCTGATATGCTATGCTTGAACTAACTGAGCCACTGAGAGAAGCAGATGGTTGCTTCTCTTGTGTGCCTTGATAAGGAATTAAACACAGGACATCCATATGTCAGGCCAAGCCTGTATCCACTGAACCACCAGCCAGGGCCCAGAACTTTTCTGTGATGTGGTTTATCCTATTAGAGATTTCTCAGGTTCTTGAGTCTATATGTTTCTGCCTTTTTCTAAAATTGGAAGTTTTTGCCTGATGTGGTGGCGCAATGGATAGAGCATCGAACTGGGATGCAGAAGACCCAGGTTCGAGACCCCGAGGTCGCCAGCTTGAGCGCAGGTTCTTCTGGTTTGAGCAAAAGCCCACCAGCTTGAACCCAAGGTTGCTGGCTCCAGCAATGGGTTACTCGGTCTGCTGAAGGCCCGCGGTCAAGGCACATGTGAGAAAGCAATCAATGAACAACTAAGGTGTTACAATGAAAAACTGATGATTGATGCTTCTCACCTCTCTTGGTTCCTGTCTGTCTGTTCCTATCTATCCCTCTCTCTGACTCTCTCTCTCTGTCTCTGTAAAAAAAAATAAAAATAAAAATAAATAAAATTGGAAGTTTTTGGGTTTTATTTCTTCAACTACTCTTTCAGCCTTGCCCACTTTTTCCTCTCTTTTCAAGACTCCGGTGACTTGAATGTAAGGTTTCTCCCTCTATCATTTTCTCTCTTTTCCCCCTTGCAATACCGGCATATCCCTAAAGCTTTGTTCATGTTTCTTTTTCCGTCTATTTTCTCTCTGTTGTTAATATTGAATATTTTTTATTGCTCTATTTTTATTGTTCACTGATTTTCTGAAATTTTTTTGTCTCTGTTCCTTTCTTCTGCTGGTGCACTCACAAATTAAGTTTTTATTTGGGTTATTATATTTTACAGTTCTAAACTTTTTCTTGTTTTTTAAATGTCTTTTATTTCTTTGTTGAGACATCTTTTTTATTTGTCTCAGGCACGCGCAGCGTGCTTATAAATTGCTCTTAGAAGCATTTTTATGATTGCTGCTTTATAATCTATGTCAGATAATTCTAAGATTTCTCTCATCTTGCTATTGGTATTTATTGATTGTATTTTTTATTCAAATTGTTTTCCTGGTTTTTGGCATATTGAGTGATATTCCATAGAAACTTAGACATTTTGGATATTATGTTATTTTCTTTAAGCACTGTTCTAGCAAGGAAAGGCCATCTTGCTATTGCCAGAAGCAAGTAGAAATCTGGGTCTCTTCACTTGACCTCTAATGACACCTCATTGTTGCTAATCAGGGGTGGGATTCCTGGCTTCTCACTAGGCCTCTAGAAACTTCCCTGGCTGGCAGGGGTAGACGTACCTTGTTCCTACTTCCCAATGACCTTCACTGACACCAGGAGAGGAGTGTGCATGGTGATTTTATTACTACGAGGGGACAGAAAGTCCTGATTTTCTACTAGGTTTCCTCTGACACAAATTCTGCTGTGGGAGTGATGGGGCACCTCATTACTCCCATGTGGACTTGACATCCAGGTTGCTTTTGGTCTCCACCTATATCCCGAGGGAAGGCAATTTGTTACCTCCTGGTGGGGATGAAGCTCCTTTCTCGACCTCTTGTGACAGTACCATGCAGGAACGTTGGGGGTCTCTCATCGCAGCTTGATGAGGGTGGTGAAGAGCAGCTTCCCATTCAACCTTTGCTGGCAGACATGACGTAGGGCCACAGCTTTATTTCTGTGGCACCCTGCTAGTTTTCTGTCTTGCTAAGTTCCTCTTCCCTGCTCCTTTGGCCAAATAGAGGCTTTTGTGGGGAGTTTTTCTGCCTTCTGGTCTGTTTGCCACCTTTTTCTGAACTAAGTCTAGTATATGATAGGCAGAAAAACAAGCCCAGGGAACTCCCCACTGTGTTGTGAGTCCCAAAGTCTGAGTCAGTCTGCCTTCTCTCTACCTTTTAGTCCTATTATGTTTGTTTTACATATTTTGTCCAGAGCTTCTGGTTGGATATGTTGGGAGTAACAGGGAAATGTATGTCTATTCCATCTTGGAAATGAAAATCTAGCTCTCTGCTTGAATTCTCAAAAAAGTTATCACATTGATCTAAATTCGGGACTGGGATTCTAGGAAAGGGCAGCTTTTACAATTTTTTTTCAGTTGAATTTGCATACATTTTAGTGAAAATATATATAACATTTAATATTAAGATTTAATGACCAGGAACTGTGCAAGCTGCTTTACGAATGTCCTCCCATTTATCCGTCACAATCACCTTTTGTATGTACATTGTTATCACCCTGAATTTACAGATTAGAAAACTGGAGCTTTGTAAGCTGCCCAGATGGTCAGTGCAGGGCTGGGCGCAGAACCTGCACCTGATTTTAAGGATTCTATTGAAAGGCTGACTGCCACATTCTTTTGTCTTGGCAGCCTGGCAGGCTGCTGGCTTGTTGATGGATTGTTGACTAAAAGAGTTATGCGGTTTGGCCAGAGTCTTTGTAGCTGTGGTTGTTGGTGTTTTTCAGGATTCCCACTGACCCAGGAGGGTACTTGGGGACAATTCTTAGAAAGTCAGGGGTTGAACCCAGGATCTCACAGCCATCTTCCCTTTTCCAGTCCCCAAACCAAAACAAGTTTGTCTTTTTTTTTTTTTTTAAATGGGTCTGTCCTATCTGCACTTCTCACAAGAAATTGAATTAGTTTAAAAGTTTGACCACAGTATTTGCACTAGCACCTGACTTTGTTTGTACCTCTGAGTTTCTAAACCGGTAGAGCAAACCAGCCTCAGCCTAAGGAGTTCTCTCACTGTGCCCATGTGTGCTTGTAAAACGTGGTTTCCTCTATCATAACTCGTTGGGGGTTTTAGCTCATGAGGGCTGGTTTCAAAACAAACATTTAACATTTGTCTTGGACTTTAACCAATTCCGCCAATCTAACATTCTCTTTAAAGTGCAGTGGTGACTCCAAAGTATGTGGTGGAGAAAATAAAGGAGCCCCCTTCATACTTCCCATCTCTGTCCCTGGCTAGGGCTGAAAGCCCACCATTAAGGCTGTTGCCTGTGTGCAGCCAGTTCCTACAACAGGGAAGTAGGTTGTGCGGTGGGGAATGTTAGGGCTGAGTATCAAAGCAATAGAGTTTAGAATTTATGGGTTTCTGGGATGCTTGGCCACATGCAAACAAGCACAGAGAATAGTCCCTGATTCCCATCCTGACATGTTAGACCTGTGACAAACCCACAGGCAGAAAGAATACACTGAACTTGAGATGAATAAGGGCAAGGCTTTTGGAGTCTGAGACATGTTAGTTCAGTCTCAGCTTGTCTACATACACTTGTATGTCATTGGAAGGGCTGGGTGATTTCTGAGTTTCAGCATTCTCAGCTGTGAAGAGAGGAAAGCAACATCTGACACTCAGGCTTGCTGTTGTGAGGATTACATTAGATGGTGCAGGGCAAATGCCTGGTGCACAATAAGCACTCAGTAAATGCTAACAACTCATGACAGGGCCAAAATGCAAGAGATATTTTCATGTGTTCTGTGTTTATCACCCCTTTAAAATTATTCAGTGGGTGTAATCTTCCTTTACCCTGGAAGGAAACTTTAGCAATACATCTTATCAACACATCAAATCTCACAGCTACGATTCAGAAACTCCAATGTTCAGAGAAAGATAACTAAAATTCTGAACTAGATTTAGTGTTAAGTCTCCTCCTACCTGTGGCTCAGGTGAGCCTCAGGGGGACTCCCCGTGAAGCTGGCAGTGGGAGGGGAGTGGGGGAGCTGCTGGGTGTCTCCATTTTTCAGCTCTTTCTTCTCATCTTCTTCTCTACCTCCTGGCTGGCTTCTTTTCCCTCCATGTGTGAGGAGGTGGAGGGGAGTGGTGAGAAAACGTGTGTGTGTGTGTGTGTGTGTGTGTGTGTGTGTGTGTGTGTTGGGAGGACACAGGAGAGGTACCTCTTGACTGGAAATGCCTCGTAGTGGCTTTGTGCTCTGGGTGGATAGAGCATGCTTTCATTGTGGCTATGTTGGTGTGTTCTTTAGTTATTCCCAGCACTCTCCCTTCTGCAATAAAGTGACTGTATATATTTCTTTTTATATTCAGGGACCATAAAAAGGAAACCTAGACAATTATTATTTTCTTTATTGTTTTTTTTTTAAACACTGAATCCTTCTGATTGCTTCTTTGGGATGTGTTAAAAATAAAGGTTTATTCAGTGAAAATCAAAATCACGAATACATTAAGATGAAACATCGCTATGTAGTGATGGATAAAAATAGAAAATGCTGTGTTAAGAAAAGCACACTCTCTGAAAGCTTGCCCAGTGCATTGCAAACTAGGGGCAACACATTGAAGGTATCGCACGTGATATCCCTAAACATACTGTTTTCCATTTCTATTCACCTATGTCCCTAGACTTGTGGCCCCATGTGGGCAGTTGCTTACAAACTCCTCTGCCGGCTCAGCAGTCCTGTGGGGTTGACCTCCCTCTTTTGTCTGGGTCCCCCCTTCCCGCCACTTAGGTGAAATCCTTTGACAGAATTTATAAAATAGCCCCACTCTGCTTTTCTCCTGGGCTAATGTCTTAATAATTGGGAGTCACTATGTACCCTATGCCTTGACAAACTGTGGGAAAGTTGATTGATTTCCATGAAACTAACTCTAATGTCACCAAAATGACAAAATAGCGAGCTTCTGACTTTCCCTCCTCCCATAGATGAATATAGAACTATTCATGAATCCTTTTCCCTCTGAGAAAAGTCCTGAAACTAAGTTGAGTGACTCCTAGACATCAGGCACCTGAGGAAACACCCACATTGAAATGGGTGAGCAAGGCTGAGAAACAGTCTCAGCATAAACTATACCACCCAACACAGTGCCTTACAATTGGGAAGCCACTCCCAATTCCCAGCTTCTCCCTGAGGGTGAGGAATTTGTACTGAACATCTAGTATCCCAATTATCAAAGCTGCCACCTGAGGGATGTGCCTCCAACCACCTAGCTCTGAGAGCCCATGGGGCTCACATTCTCAGGTCCCACAGGACTGTTGTAAACAGAGACAGTTGTTAACAGGTGGTACACAAACACCCCTTGTGGCTCTGCCCCTGGATTCAGTGCTCAATGTCTCTCCAGTAGAGAGAATCGGCTACAGGCTGAGCTCTGAGCTGGCTCTAGGAGGAGCCTGGCCTTCCTACATCTGTTTGGCTGATGCCCTGCATGCTGGCTCAAATGGAGCACACACCTAGTTGTCATGCCAGGGCTCAGGGCAGGTGGCCTCATCCCCCTGCAGCCTCTACATAGCTCCAGCTGATGATTTATGGCTGCCCATTATCTTTATTCAAATGCCTTAGCTTTCAGGAACATCTGTTCTGCCATGAAGCAAGCTATACCATTTGCAGTGACATATCATCAGACTCTTCTGGGGACAGATTAGGCTTTTGAAAGGACAGAAGCCTGACCTTCTGCTGCCTAGGGAAAGCCAGGTTTCCTACCAGCTCATCAGAGACCTTCTCCTTACCTTCAGCTACTGCCCCAAACTATGGCAAGGTCCGGGGCTCTGCCTGGCCCTCTTGCCTCCAGTCCTCCCATACTGTCCTATTCTGGGTCTGCTGAAGGGGGAGGAGCTCTTACGTCTACACCAGAGCTTCTTAAAATTGGTGGGTTTATGAAAACAGATTGCTGGGTCTACTTTCAGAATTTCTGATTCAGCAGGTCTGGGGTGGGGCCAATGACTTGCATTTCCAACAAGTTCCCCAGTGATGCTGATGCAGTTGGTATGGGAACCCCACTTTGAGAACCACTCTAGGAACTTGTGGTCCCCGACCTTAGACTCTGCATCCTTTACATCTCAGATCTCCTCATCTGAGCTCTTCTTGGAGGCCCTCCTTAGAGTCACCGGTTTGTGCAGGGATAACAGGAGGCCAGGGTGCCTTTGTGTATAATTTGCCTACACCTGTGTAGATGTTTAAGGAGTCTGTTCTCTACATATGAGTCAGTCAGGAGTTAGTCTGGAAAGCTGATCCACTATGAGCTATGGGAAAAGAGATTTCTTTTTTTTTTTTAAAATTTTTATTTTATTCATTTTTTTTTAGAGAGGAGACACAGAGTGAGAGAGAGAGAGAGAGAGAGAAAGAGAGAAAGGGGGGAGGAGCTGGAAGCTCAACTCCCATATGTGCCTTGACCAGAGCAGTGCAGGGTTTTGAACTGGCGACCTCAGTGTTCCCAGGTCGACGCTTTATCCACTGCGCCACCACAGGTCAGGCCAAGAGATTTCTTATAGAAATGGATTCTTACAAGACATGGCTGTACTGGGAAGAAGTTGCCTAAGTGACCCCATGGAGAGGGGGCAGGTAGGGTAGTGGACTGGCAGCCAAGTGTCTGGTGATGGCCTGAGTGCTCACTGGAGGGCAGGGCTGGTGACCAGAAGGAAAACACATCAAGAGTGGAGGATGAACTGGGACACATGGGTGCTTCTGTGACAACTTGGATGGAGTGGAGGCCTCTGCTATTGTCAGTCCGAGCTCTAACCCAGAACCACCAGGAAAAAGGATTCTGGAAAAGTTGTCAATATGACAATTGCTACAATATATTTTTGAGTTTCTAGGTTTCTAGTAGTCAGTGTCTTTAACTACCTCCTATCTGTTTTCACTGACTACTAACTCTTAAACCAGGGAGGAGAAAGAGACAAAACCCTTAGGGCAGTGGTTCTTAACCTTTTTTGAGGTACCGAACCCACCAGTTTCATATGCGCATTCACCGAACCCTTCTTTAGTGATAAATAAAATATGATTTTTTTTTCCAAATTCAAGGCATAGGTATATGTTTTTTTACTGGTGCACAAAATGAGCCGTGCATGAACATCCCCTTGCTCAAAGAACAAAACCAACAAAGTGCATGAACTCACAACAAATTACGGTATTACTTTATTCTGGCCTCCGTGGCAGAGGCTTCTCCGAACTCCTGAGACAGACTCACCGAACGAACCCCTAGGGTTCGATAGAACCCAGGTTAAGAACCACTGACTTAGGGGCTCCAAAAAACGTCTTTGGTATACCTCTTGCCTGAAACAGAAGTCAGCTGACTTTCCTTAAAAGGCAAAGTCCACATGGCTGTCCATGAGTAAACTTTGTCCTGAGCCCTGTAGCTAGGGGACTGAATACCCTAGTTTGCCCCAGTTTCAATTTACATCGATTGTCCCAGCACAATCATTAACAATGCTTCCTTGTATTCTCGAAAATATGCTGGTTTGGATGACCACTTGGCTATTAGCTCAACATCAAGCTTGCACTTGCCGATGAGGGGATGGGGGAGCTGAAGGCAGAGGAAGGGTCTACTGGGATTCCCTGGAGCCCCGCCTCCTCTCAGTCATGCTGCAGTTACTGGGCTGCAGCATGAAGACCTGTGGCCAGAACAGGGGGAAAAATACCCCAGGCTATTCCTGTCCCAGTGCCCCTCTATTTCCCCCAAATTTCAGAAAAATAGTTGCTGTGTCTCCTGTTCTCCCAACACCGCCCCAGTCCCCAGCACCTGGGCTTGGGGTTCGACCATGAGGCTCAGTGCCTGCCAGCAACCTTGGCTTTCCTTACGCTTATACCCACACGCTGGCGCCCAAGGCCTGACGCTGCACTCTGACCTTTCTGAGTGTGCCACTGTGGGGGAAGGGGATGCCCAGACAAGGTGGGGACTGAGGGGGGGGGTAGTGCCTCAAGGAGTCCCCTAAAATGCAGGCTCTTGAGGGCACCCTATCCCATCAGAGCATGTATGTTCTGGAGAGGTCCCCTGAGGTGGCCGACCGTGGCCAGTGGCCAGTGGCTTCTCTGAGGGAAAGGCAGTCACTGTTTGAGAGTGGCTTCTCTCTCCAGACAGTTCCTTTCCATTTTTCTCTTTTGGCAACTCGGGCACATCGGCCTATGGAAAGTACAACACTTTGTAGTGGTAGCTGCCCAGGCTCTGAGACCAAGCAGATCCCAGGTTGACACCTGAGCCCTGTGCTTTACTAGCTCTGTGATTTTATTTTAATTTTTTTACTAGCTCTGTGATTTTAGATCAATTACTTCACTTCTCTGAGCTAGTGGGACTCTTCTTCATATACTGGGGAGAATAAGAATTTATTACTTGCTGATTGGCATTTGAATTAAATGAGGTAGCGGCCCTGCACACTGCTTGCACGTGGGAGGTACTCAGTTGCTATGTCCTCCTTGCAGCTTCAGGCTGGTGGTTGAGGTCAGTGGTCATTCATTGACCTGCACTGAGCCAGGCATAGCTCCACCGGACAGTTTCTTGGAGAACCAGGGTTTGACTATGTCAGTGGTTAATTGAAATTCAAGACTTTTAATACCCATTTCCTTCAGGTCACTAGCTGATGGCGTGAATGTCCGAGGGAATGAATGAATGCAGACAGCTCTAGCTTTATTAAAAGTGACATGTGCTGGAGGGAACAATGAAGAGAGTCTTAGCATCATGTCCAGATCCAATAGGAGACTGTACTGTATTCCTCTAGCTGCTGTAAAGAACTGAGAAGGTGGGTCAGAGAAACACGGTAAGTCGAGAAGAGAAAGCTCGGACTCTGGGGACAGAAGTAGGGATGGGGCCCTCGGCAAGTGACTTAAGCTGAACTCACCCTCCTTCTCTATACACCTGGAGAGACATTATTTATATCAATTAATCAACAAGGTGCCTGGCACTAAGCACTCTTGTTGATGCTGGTGTTATTCTCAGCCATATTTCACATGTAGCTCAGTAGTTCTATTCAGCATCTTCTCAGAGCTTCCTGCTCACTTCCATGGTAGTCTACTTGAGGTTACTGTTTAGGTCCTGAAATGTTTTCTGTCCACCTTTTTCTTCTGCATGAATGCTTTAAGACCCCAATGGAGTCGCATCTCTCCATGAAGACTCCCAAGTTCTTGGCCTCTCCTCTGAGGGCCCTCCCTGCCTTGTCCTTGATTGCTTATGGCTTTGGGTTGATAATGTGCTTTTCTGGGGGCAGATGTGGTCTGATCTCTCCAGTGAGATGGTTAGATCCTTGTAAACAGGAAATCTGTCCTTTTTATCTGCTCCTAGTACAAGTGCACGTCATGCACGCCATGCAGTGGTATCGAATGACCGCTTACGGAATCATGTGTCTTCCCCTTTTAGTACCAAGTTTTTACGGGAAAACAAACTTGAGAACACCAGAGCATTCACTCCGCAGATCCCTCTATTTCCCAACAATAGCTTCAGGATGGCACCTGTCCTCCATTCCATCCTCATTTCCCAGCATGGAGTTCTGGGGTAGCAGAAACCCCAAAGATGCAGTGACCTCAAAGGTCAGAGGAGGCTGAAGAATTCTGCATTTTAGTTAAGCGAGGAGCCTGATGCTGCAAGTGTGAACATCCTTCCCAGACAAAGTGTTGTGCCGAAGCAGAGAGTGGTGACTACCTTGGCCTTCTTTGCCATTTAAGCCTGGTAACTAAAAGTAGCCCTTTCCCAGACAAGGCCAGAAAGCCCCAGCTTGAGAGGGGCAACATTTGTGAGGGTGAGTGTGTTAGTCAAATAAGTTTGTAAATATGACATATATGTTTGCTTGCATTTAGTTTGCATTGGGTGTGGAAGACAGGCTGTAGGCTGTTAAGGTCCTTATGGCCTAAGGCTTGGTTTTAAGACTAAGCCTTTCCCAACCTTTTAATACTAAGATCTTCTCAAAACTGAGGTTTTCCCCACACCCTTGACTGTTGCATGATGTGGGGTGGTGCACTCTCATGAGGAATTCCATTTATGCCTCAGATGAGTGGCTTTGTATCAGAGACTTCCTTATTTGTATATTGGCTTAAAGGCTTTAATTTCTATACGATAAGATAAAACAGACCAGGGGCACTCTTGCTCAGATCCTGTCATCAGCATTGCAGAGGAGAGGCAGCCAAGATGGCAGAGTGCTAAAGGAGAAGCCAGTTTGTACAGTTTGTGCAGAGAGAAGAGAATAGGGAACAGAGGTGAATAAGGCTGGTGAGGTAGAAACCTTTGATTCTAGGAAACTCAGATGAGTCAGTGGCTTTGGGAGCACTGAATGGAAAGGGAAGTGTTTTCCCACTGTGTGTATTCCTCGCCTGCTGGGTGCAAGCTAGGATTAAAGCTAATGGTCCACCAGTTCTTGGCTCCGTTGTTTCATTATCGTCTGTCTGAATCAAATGCGAGCCTGCATGGCCAGGAGGCTGTGATGGTGGCCATGGCTACTGGCTTTACAGAGTGTGTTCACAGAGGGGACTGAAGGGAGGGGAAACGTGAGGCTAAACCTTCTTCCAGGCTGAACCCATGTGTTCGGATACTCGGTAGAAGTGGAGATATGGGAATTGCATGCTTATTACTTTTTAGCTATGGCCTTCTTTCTTCTAACTAAAGTTAACTTACCAGTATATATTCTTATATAAAACAAACTCAGGTGGAGCTGCTCTGGAGAACCCAAGAGTGGGGAGAGGGGCTATGGGTGCCACCAAGCACACTGATGGAACCAGGGAATCGTAAACTTAATTCTTCTTGCTTTTGGAGTCTTTTTCACCCCTAAAAAGTGCCTCGCATGGGTAGAACCTGACATTTATTATAGCCCATTTAAATTTTACATTTTTCTGTGAGGTTATGTAATCTACTGGTGATATCTTTGCTTAAGGCTCCTGCTCTCCTTTCTGCTGGATCACAGAGCATGTGGTCACGATGTGAGATAGCCAGGAGGTTCTGCACACTCAGGAAACGGCAGTGTTAAGTGAGCTGTGTGCTGAACAGCGTTCCTTTTTTTCTAGAAGCAGAGGCAACGGGGTGCCCCTGAGAGGGGATGTTGTGTGCAGCACTGTGTGTGAGGTGGGTGTCTGTGTGAGGCCTGGGTGGGGAATGAGGCCTAAGGATGGGGGTGTGGACGTCCTGTTGTGTGTGGTCTTCCAGCTTTGTGGGCCCAAGGCTCTGGTTTGAATGTCACTCTCAACGTTGGAGGCGTTTGGGCTGCTTCCAGCAGAGCTGGTTGGTGTTGAAGGGCCCTGGATGATGGCTGTGGGAATGGCACCAGCCTGCCTGGCCTCTGAGGTAGCTCCTTCCTCTGTGTCCCTGGGAGCAGGCGGAGGTGTCACAGGCTGTGTGGGAAAGGAGGGACGCCCAGGGGTGGAGAACGGAGGTGGGTGTAGCCCAGGAGGGGCCAGGGAAAAAAGCAGAAGTGGGAGCCTTGGGGGAATAAGGAGTAAGGGCTTGAAAACCAGGATAAGACATTTCTCTAGCACTTGGCTCTCTTTATCTCTTAAAATTAAAGCCAGGCGTCTACTGGAATGTTTCACTTGAGATTCTTCTGGGAAATTAAAAAGATTGGGGAGAATGGATAGTGAGTTGAACTTTTCTGCCTCAGTTGATAGCATATATGCTGGGATGGGCAACACAGTCATTTGGTATTTATTTCTTCATCACTTGGTTATTGAGTTCCTACTGTGTTCCAAACATTGGCTTAAGGGAGAGCTAAAATAGATGTCCTGGTGGTGTCTGCTCTCAAAGAGTTCATAGTCAAGTGATGAATGCAGACAAATAAATATATGATGATGTGATATATTATTCATCCTGGAAAATATCAACAGTATATATTATTTTCATATTATTTATTTGTGTACAATCTAGTACAAATATTAACACATTAATATACTAATAACACACAAATTTTTAGTATATAATAATATAATTTATATGTATAAATTATATAATTATACCTAGTAAATCAATAGTGTATACATACATATACACACTTATATGTATATATACATACTATATAGCATATCAAGTATATATATTATTCATATTCTGTATTTGGCTATATATGTATATTTACACGTACAAGTACTTTGCCATTGCCTTCTGCCTCTGCTAACTCAGATAATCTCTTAACAACTCTATGCTCATAAATGGCATTATTGAACTTGAACAAGACCGTCTCCCCCAGTTTATCTCTTAACTACCCCCCACCATACAACCTCTCAATAAAGGTGAACACGGAGTGCAAGAGGAAATAAAAAAATAAGAATATTTAACTTTACCCCAGAGAGTCAGAGAGGCCTCACAGAGAATAAGTCTTGCAAAGACTGCTTTTCCAAGATTGTGTCTACATCTGTGTTGGAGATGGAGAGGGAGGGTGGAGGCATTCCAAGTAAGGAATCTGAACTTCCCAGGGCATGGCAGCAAGGGACAGCAGGGCACCTCACTTTAGGTCAACCCACGCCAGGTACGGGAAGCCAGAGCACAGCCGGGACTGTCCAGCCCAAGCCCTCTGGCCCCACATCATAGAAGGCAGTGCCAGAGCCCCCCAGACATGTGCACGGTTCCCATCAGCTGGCTGGAGTCCAGGCTCCGAGCACTCCAGATGACAACAGTGCTCAATCTAGCCAGTGTGGGAAAGGAGGGTGGGGAAGGTGGAGGAGGACTGGAACCGGCCTGTTTCCCAGCAGTGATGCCCATCCCAGCTGTCAGCTCTTTGCCAGAGGGGTCAGCACAGTGCTGGTGATGGAGCTGTTTAAGGAGCTGTCCATGACGTTGCTCAACCTCCGGCACGTGGAGTCCGACTGCCTGGGTCAGCTGGCCATCTGTATCTTGTTTAGCACCCCTCCTCCTGTGAGTCCTGCTCTCTGGCCCATGTGTCCAGCTGAAGGGGAGGTTTGCAGGCAGAAGAGGTTGGTCTCCTTGTTCTTGCTGTGTTTCTCTATCCAAACAGATGCTTAGAACAAATAAACAGCCCAGGAAGCCTTGGAGAGGTTATGGCAGCCTTAGCTGAGATGTGCTGTCTTTTTTGAAGACTGCTGATGTGCTTGAAGGGATCAACATCTAGGGCCAGATCACATCTGAGAGTGTGCCAAGGACAAGGTTCTCAGATCATCCATGATGACAGTATGCAATATTAGTTTAATGCTTCACGGTTTCCGAAGTCCCACAATCAGCAGCCAACAAAGAGTTAATGGGGGTCTTGCATTCAAATTCTTGGGAGCTCTTTTCTGCCTGTGTGATTTTGAGCTTGGATAGGTTAATCTAGAAAACATGACAAGTCTTGGCAGCCACAAGCTATGCTTTGATTGTATGAGTTTATTGACTACTGCTCCCTTGCTTCCTTTAGGAGAACAGGCTGCGGGAAACCTGTGGGACAAAGCCCTGTTTAGCATTGGGGACTGTCCCCGTGTCAGACCTTTCACATCTTAGGGCAGAGAATGAACCTGACTGGGAATCAAACAGACCTGGGCTTTTGGACTCTCACCTCCATTTAGCAGGACCTTGCTGTGAATTTCTTTACTTTCCTGGGCCTTAGTTTTCTCCTTGATAAAGTGAGAGTAACAATACCCTGCTCATGGGGTTTTGTGAGGATTCACAGGGCAGCATTCAACAACTGTGACATCCCTTCCCATTTTCTCCCCTGGCTCATTTCTCTAGTCTCATCTGGCAGGAAAATCATGTTCATTGCTTAGCTCTTTTATTTTTTCCTTTACTTGGCTGAGTCTTTTCCAGGTTGCTCCATACTTTTATCCAGACCCTTAGTCACCTCTGAGACCAAGTACCTGGGTACTTTATAGCTCCCACCAAGCATGGCAGTAAGGATGTCATGGGCTTGAATGAAAAACCCTAGACAGTGCTTAGCAGAGGGGTGGCTTGCAATAAATGTTAGCTATGACTATTACTGTTGTTAAGTGGGATTTATGAAGAAAAGCATAATGATTCATAAATCTTGGGGCTGAAGAAGACATTTGTGAATATTCTTGTTTTGACAGATGAGTCCTTGGTGGCAAAGTAAGCTCCAATATGGGCTAGATCCCAGTAATAAGTCATTCATTCACTCATACATTTATTCAACAAACACTTACAGAACCCTTACTATATGCCAAGAACTGCACCAAGTATTGATATAAGAAGGTGGGTAGGCATAGTGCCAGCTGCCAAGGAGCTCACAATCTCCTTGAGGAGATAGACACGTAAATAGGGTATAATACATGTGGTAAGTGCAATAATGGAGGCTGGCATGGGGTATTTGAAGACTATAGAGAAGCCTTTAATATACCTTCAAAAGGTCAGAAAATACTTTGTGGAGCTGGTAGTGCCTGAGCTCAATCTTAAAGAAGTCGAAGCTAGTCAGGCTAAGTGGCGACTGCTGGGTGTGGGCCCTGGAGGGCAGGTCAGGTGTTCTTGGTGAAAGGGAGGAAGAACACTGCATGCAGAGAACTATGCAGCTCCTGACTTCTCAGGCCAGATTCCATAGAAGAGGGAGATCTGGAGCAGGAGTTTCAAAAAGGAGAGAGAATTCAATTGGTAGAGAACACTCTCTCCTAAACAGGGTCTTGAAGGCAGAAGCAGATACAGTGTATGTTGTCACAGAGAATGGATTGAAGTGGAGAGGCCTGGGCCAGATGGTGGGGTGGAAACTGGTGAAAGTTCTGAGATTTGTCACCTTCTCAGGTACTTTCCTGTGGGTTATGGGAGAACACATAACTCGGAAATGCATATTTTCTGACAAGGCATTAGAATAAAGGGAATTAAAAAGCAGGATATCATGGCCTGGAATACTGAGGACTCAGGTTCGAAATCCTCAGGTCTCTGACTAGAGCACAAGCTTGCCAGCTTGAGCACAGGGACTCCAGCTTGAGCGTGGAAATGATCCTGTGGTCACTGGGTTAAACCCACAGGTTGCTGGCTTGAGCAAGGGATCACTCGCTCTGCTGTAGCCCCCAGTTAAGGCACATATGAGAAACAATGAACAACTAAAATGATACCACTATGAGTTAATGCTTCTCATCTCTCTGTCTTTTTTTTAACAATTTAATTTTTTTCTAAATGTTTTATTTATTTATTTATTTATTTATTTATTTATTTATTTATTTACAGGGACAGAGAGAGAGTCAGAGAGAGGGATAGGTAGGGACAGACAGACAGGAAAAGAGAGAAATGAGAAGCATTAACCATTAGTTTTTTGTTGCCGTTGTGACACCATAGTTGTTCATTGATTGCTTTCTCACATGTGCCTTGACCGCCGGCCTTCAGCCGACTGAGCAACCCCTTGCTGGAGCCAGCGACTTTGGGTCCAAGCTGGCGAGCTTTTGCTCAAGCCAGATGGGCCCGCGCTCAAGCTGGCAACCTCGGGGTCTCAAACCTGGGTCTTCTGCATCCCAGTCCGACGCTCTATCCACTGCGCCACCGCCTGGTCAGGCTGTCTGTGTCTGTCTTCCTTAAAAAAAAAAAAGCAGCAGGATATCATATAAAACTAGGTCATCTACAGTATGCAGTGCATGTGGGTTGAGTGATGTTGGGTTGTATGTTAGGAGCAAAGTCCCATGTGGTATGTGAGGTTCATACAGATGTAGTAATTTTCTCAGTTACCTGCTCACTGCCCAGGAAGGACATGGTGAGTATTAACTGAGCCAAGGACTTTGGCACTTCATGGATTAGATGGGCACCTCACAACCAACAGAGGATTCTTTAGTGACAGATTTCCTGCATTAGTCAGGGTTTTTGATTGTAAAGAAAAATACCCAACTTGATTAACTTAAGCAGAAACTAAATTTATTGGAAGGGTATTTGGTAGCTCTTGATATCTATGGGCAAACTAATGAAGCAGTCTTGTGCACACGCAACAGGAGACAAGGCTCAGTCAAGGTCTTACCATGGGAGCAAGGGGCTGAGGATGCTGTCTCTGATGTCACATTTTAGACACTGCTGCCCCTGGGTACTTGCCATCACAAGAATGGCATCCTGATCATCTCTAACTGATCCTTGGATTTGAACCCAGAGTTAAGCCCTTGTGGCAACCTCTGATTGGCCGCACTTAGGTCACATATCCTTTCTCCGGCTACCAGGGAAGAGGAAAGAGGCACTCTATAGTCTCTTAGGCTTCTACAAGAAGGAGGCCTGTCTTCTGCCCAACTTGGGATTTCTTCCCTTAGCAGGAGAGTGTTTGGATGCTGCTACGTTCTTTGACCTTCCAGGCCTGGCTCCCAAAGGCATTTACTCTCCAAAGCTACTGTCTGGTTTCGTAGCAAGGTCTGGGGGACTAAAGAGATTTCTTCATCACTCCTAGGAGCATCCATCTCCTGAATTCTTAATTGGTCTCTTCCAACTCCATCCCTGAAAACTAGATACTGTTTCACTTGGAGTGAAAAGAGATGCAGCTGCCTAACTTTAAACAGGATTTCATTTTCCTCTGATACTTATGCAGCAACCTCCTGTCTTATATTGTATACATTGGAGGTAGGCAGGAGGGCAATGTTAGTCTCTCCAACTTTTTCAACTTTCTCCTGCTTTGACAAATGGCAAATTTTATTATCATTTGTTAGGCCCAAGTTATAAAAACTGAGAGCTGTTCCAGGCTGTTTGGCTCAGTGGTAGAGTCTTGACCTGGTGTATCCATGTCCAGGGTTTAATTCCCAGTCAGGGCACACAAGAGAAGCGACCATCTGCTTCTCTCCCCATTCCTCTCCCCTTTTCTCCCTCTTCCTCTCCCACAGTCAGTGGCTCTATTAGTTTGAGAGTGACCCTGCATGCTGAGGATAGCTCAGTTGGTCCAAGTCCACCTCAGGCACTAAAAATAGCTTAGTTGATTTGAGCATCGGCCCTGGGCAGAGGTTGCTGGGTAGATCCTGGTTGAGATGCATGTGGGAGTCTGTCCTACTATCTCCCCTTTCAAACTTCAAAAAAACAACCCCTCCAAAACTCAGAGTCTTTATTCCTCTCTCCTTCCCTCCCTCTTTCTCCTGTCTCTCCTCCTTCTTCCTTGATCCCTTGATGGATCTAATTTGAGTTGCTTCAGAACCCATGCTAGAATCAGAGAAAATGGTTGGGCAAAATGCACAGAGATGTAGGTTTAGAACCTCTTTGAAATTCCAATTATACTTTCACTTGTTTACTATAATGAGAAAATCCGAGGGCCAGACCTGTAATCTAGCTTTAGGCCCAAGGCATTGTAGGGTATGTAGAGCCCAGAGTTCAAAGCCCCATCACCATGTGCAATTTCAATGGCATAAGCAGATGGCATGATCAAGTGACAATTATTCATGACTTTTAACTCTGCATTTCCTCTTTTCTCTTCCTCTTTGTTTGTCCCTGGGGAACAGTGACCAGAGCCACATTCTTTCATTATCATATTTCCTTCTGGATACTGAACAGACCCATTCTGAGACACTGATCTGTGTGAAAGCTCTCCAGGGCTGGTGGGAACACTGCTTTTAGACCAGGACTTGTTTCAGCAGCTTATCTTCTGGTACTTGCTATTCCAAAGAAAAGACTTAGGAAGGAGAATACAAGAGGCCATCCAACTGTGTGTGAAGTGGGGTTTTAAGTGCAGATTTTCAGTCCACACCAGGGATTAGAGTGAGAACAAAATTAATGTTGCCTAAGCCCCTCATCTATGACTTGTGAGAGATAAGCGATGGGTATACAACATAATCAACAGTTCCGATGCTATAGAAATGTTTACTTGAAACCTATGTACTCTTATTGACCAGTGTCACCCTGTTAAATTTAATTTTCTAAAAAAAGAAAAAAAAGAGATAAGGGAATATGTGCAATTTACCCTTTCACCCAGCCCCAGTCATGGTCATTTGTCATAGCTCCTTTATTTCCTACTTTGGATCCCATCAGCTATGGCTCGGGTGGGGTTGCCAGGTGGAGTAACTATCACCTACAGTTACCCCCTAAACAGAAGCTGTGCACACGGCAGTCTTACAGGTTGGAAGAGGGTGTGGGGCAACCTAGGGATCATGGCTGCTGTCTCTGTTAGGTGTTCGAGTTTTAGTGCGGGGTGGAGGTAGCTGCATATGTGTGCAAATACACACGTGAATATATGCGAGAAGGAGTGTACATGTGTTGGGTCCTGATGTTTGATTCAGATGGGTGCTTGGGTTCGAGGCCGGAGTGGGGGAGGGGTGGGTGGGCGGAGCCGAGGCAGCAAAGCTACTGCAGTGGGAAAGGGCGTTGGGGGGACACGTGGTGGCAGGCGACTCAATTTTAGGCTGAATGGAGTTTGAAAATTCTTTGTGTAGCTACATAAAAACGATGAAAACTTTTTTATCCGAGAAATGATTTTATTTTCTCTCTTTCCTTGTTTAGTTCTTTTAATACAATAATTTGCCAAAGTTGTTAAGAGAAAAGAAAAGAAAGACAATTCCTCAAATGGGTTCAAGGTGCAGAAGGCACAGCTGAGCTGCGTGGTAAGGAGCTGTGTGTGGCTGAGAGCAGGCTCAGCGGGTCTGGGGACGTGTTGCCAGCTGCTGGCCTCCTCCCCTGGCAAGGACCACGTCTCTGCCCACCCATTTGGCAAAGCTGCTCTTTATCTTTACCTTCTGTTTTGGTTTTTATTGGCACTTTCTTTTTTCCCTTTTAACTGTGTCCAATCAAATTGGCACCATGAGACATGGGAAGACCAGTTGGAGCCATCCCATTTCTCCTGCCTATCAAATTCTGGGGTTTGTGTTTCCTGTCCTGTCCTGTGTCCTGGCCCCGGCTCACCCTGGCTCACCCTGGCTCACCCTGCCTCCGCTGACATGAGGCTTTACCCTCCTCTTACTGTGTGTCTATAACTCTGCCCATAGGCTTTGGTGGTAGGTGAAGGTGGTCACCATGTAAAAGGCAGAACAAAACCATTAGGAGAAAGGGACACACTTTTACCCACAGCATTCAGTCTTTGGATCTTCATTGGTTCCATACTTTCTCCATTTCATAAGTCTGTAACACTGAATCATGGGGAGACTAAATAAATTGCATGCTTGCTTCAACGAACTAGTGACAAGTGTGGCTTTTTGTTCTTTGAACACTTATCTCCTTCTCTTGCCCAATTTCAGATACTGAGGGAAGAGTTGAATCACAGAATTTTAAGGTTGAAGGGTTTCTTAAAGAACATTGGCAGAAGTTCACATAATGTTCTGGGAAACCCTCTCAGAAGTCAGCCCTCTGCTTCAGTCAGAAATGCTCCATGCTTCCTGCTTTCATGTTTTGAAGTTTGGCAAGTTGTGAACTCCTCAGGTATATTTCACATGCCTTTCCTATAGATGAGTAAAGTGAGGCAGACAATAAAGAAAAAAGAAAACAAATGTCTTCAACCAAGAGTTCTACTAGCAATCTTTCCATCAGTTAAAAAAATGCAAATCAAAGCCCAAATATTTTAATATTTAGGTAACATTTATCAAGACAAGTGGAAATGCTTTACAGAACCCTGGGTGGGGGGTGAGTTATATTGTTAAGAATGCTTATTTTTGGCAGGTTGGGAGAAGATTGCTATCACTGTAAAGGACCATGGTGTGGGCCAGTCTTCGTTTTTATATTTTAAGAGCATAAATGCTGGTAATATAGTGATAGGAGATAAGGTCTAAATATTGCATAAGAGTGTTAAGACTATAGATTAAACTTCTTGGTTGGAGACAAGTGATTTTCTTTGGATGTTGAAATTAACAGAAGAAGACCACCTGGTGGTATATTCCACCATCTTTACTCCTCTGCTAGAAATATGCTGCTTGTTGCAATCCTAAGTGGAAAGATCTTGCTTGGCCTCCAAGGGGCTGGTGGTCATAATTAAAACAAGACAAAAATTAAAAAAAAAATCTAGTTTGAAGCTCATCTATGCAATTATGCAATGAAATTTGATTTCAACATATCTCTTTTTTAAAAATATTTTTCTTAAGTTAGAAGTGGGGAGGCAGAAAGATAGACTCCTGCATGCATCCCTATCTACCTGGTAAGACCCATACCAGGCAATGCTCTGCCCATCTGGGGAGTTACTCTGTTGCTTGACCACCAAGCTATATTAGCACCTACGGTGAGGCCATGGAGCCATCCTCAGCATCTGGGGCCAACTTGTTCCAACCAAGCAATGGCTTTGGGAGAGAAAAAGAGAGATAGAGAGGAAAAAGGGAGAAGGGGAGGGGTGGAGAAGCAGATGGTCGCTTCTCCTGTGGGTCCTGACTGGGAATTGAAACCAGGCATCAACATGCTGTGCTGATGCTCTACCACTGAGCCTACCAGCCAAGGCTCAATATATCTTAATATCTTGTCTTGTCTAAATATTCTTCTCTTGCAAGATGGTTTGAAAAAATAATTCAGAATCTTTTAAATGTCACCCCCAGATGACAAAATCACCATTCCTTTCATCTATTCCATGTAAAAGTATTGGAATATAGGAATCTTTCTTTTTTTAAATGATCTTTTTTTTTCTCTAAATTTATTCATTTTAGAGAGGAGACACGGAGAGAGAGAGATAGAGAAAGAGAGAAAGGGGGGAGGAGCTGGAAGCATCAACTCCCATATGTGCCTTGACCAGACCAGTGCAGGGTTTTGAACTGGCGACCTCAGTATTCCCAGGTCGACGCTTTATCCACTGCGCCACCACAGGTCAGGCTATAGGAATCTTTTGATCATTAAATCTGGAGGAACTATATAGATCATCCAGTTCAATAGTTTCCAAACTATTCTCCAAGGAAAGAGAGAAAGTGTTCAGGGTAAAGGGGTGGTCCTAAGTGGGAGTCTTTAGGTTCCGCGGGCCTGCTTCAACCAGAGAAGCTTCCACGTGGTAGGATGTTCACATCACAGTTGCCTGGGAGAAACTAGTCACTGATACAAGTAGATTTTACTATGGTTACATCATGGTTTTCAAGCTTTTTACTTAGCAAAGGAATTATTTTTTTTCTACGTGCAATCTGTTTGTATGTACTACACATATATTACCATATGTTCTATATGATAAAATGTGTTATATAAATAAACTAGATAGAATTAAGAACGAATCTGAAGAATAAGTGGAGGGCCCAGAGCCCTACCAGCTTGGATTTCTTGATCTTTGGAGATACTGTCATGTAACTTTAGGATTTCAGGGACTTAGAATGGAAACCACTACTCTGGACCACAGGTAGGGAACTAAAGAAGTATGTATTAGTGGAATCTTTGCAGATGAGATAACATCTCATTTGCCAACGGGTATCTTCCATGCATTTAGCTGAGGCAGAATCACCACAGGCAGACCACATGCAGGAAGTATTGTAGAGAGTTGGCAAAGTTGCATTCTAATGAAACAGCATGGCTGCAGCCACTTGACAAGAAATGTGGTCAGGTAGTCGAGTTGTTTCTCATCATCAGGTGGCTGCAAATGATCTGCAGTGAAGTTCATTGTGGAAGGAATGAGGGCCTTAACTGAAAGACAAAGAAGCCAAGCTGAACATCATTCCAGGTGCCAATCTAATGGTAGCACCAGCAAATCGCAAGGGAAGTTGTGTTGGTTTACATGTGTCAACGAAAGAAACTTCCAAACCTGTAAGAACTTTTAATAAGTTTATTTGAGCCTAACTGTCCACAATCACTGGGAAGGAAAGTCTCAACAGATTGAGAAAGTGCTCCAGAAAATGGCGGTTTCACTATTGATACATCAGAATCAAAGGGGAAGATATAAGGGGGTTACATGAAATTGGTGATAGATTAGGGTGATGGGAGAAAACAAAGAGTGGGGAAATCTCTGGGATTGGATAAAAAGTGAAAATGTATATACTGGAACTTCTTTTACATAGGCAGGAATAAGAAAGTTAATGATTCACATAACAATAACAATGAAGGGGCTGTTGGTTCCTGCTCTGGTAGGATGACTGCACCGAGGTGAGCAGCAGAAGACATGTTATCTGGTATGTTATTGTAGATGCAAAACACAACAGACAGGCTCAGTGAAAGTAAGCATTGACCTTTGTTAGAGAAAAATACCTCCCTAGGACATGACTACCCACAACAAACTGCTTTTACTTATAAAGTCTTTATTTCAGACTATCCTGTGTGGTTACTGTAGGTCTCTGAGTTTACAAGGCCACCATTCAGGCTTTTCCTGAGCTTGTCAGGTTCAGCACGTGGCCCCCTTTACATTCACACATGTGGCATGGAAAGACTTCAGGTGACTGCTTTATCATGGAATGGAAGTTCATTCTCTTACACTGTCCAGTGACTTGCTTGTCTTACTCCTTAATCCGACTCTGGCTCCCTCAATTATCCCCACACCTTGGAGGAAGCCGTGGTGTCCTTCAATTCCGTGAATTGCTGGGGCTCCCAGGTCATCTGGCCTCCTTGTCCTGCTCAGTCATTCTATTTGTATGTGGAAATTGGGATTTCCCAAATGCCTGGGGTAAGTGGTGGGATTATATAGGGCAGAGGTTGAAGAAAATATTTGGTTCTAGGTGGGGACTAGGGAGTAATATGATTTTTAGTTTTTAAATTCAACAATAGATTTTCTTAATGAAAACCACCTAAGGAGACTTCATGGCTAATCTCAATGTTGATTTTTTCTCTAGGGAAGTCTTTGACACCTTGGGTTGTCACATCTGTACAAAAGACCACTGGAACAGTGTCAGTCTTCAAGACAGACTATTTTAAACTCAGCCTCTATGATTTGGGTGATTGGGTTGTTTTCCCCAAGGCATTGGCTTTCTAGCGTCGCCCATCTCATAGTTCATATATGACTTATTCAGATATTTGGTTGAAGATTAAGATAAAGATTGTAGTTTAAGAATAGACTTTTTATCTGTGGGAAACTAAGAGACTGGTAGTGTAATGATCCTGGCCTGGGCTTCTTTAGCACATTTAATTAATTCTAACAACAAATTTTACTGTGTGTTGAACATACTAGACAATGCTCTAACAAACTGAAATAATCTGATATGGTAATGGAGAGTGGGTATAAAAAAGTCATGATTTTAAAATGTAGTTACCAACCATTTGCCTGATCAGGTAGTGGTGCAGTGGATAGAGCATTGGCCTGGGATGCAGAGGACCCAGGTTTGAAACCTTGAGGTTGCTGGCTTGAACTCAGTCTCACCAGCTTGAGCTCAGGGTCACTGGCTTGAGTGTGGGATCATAGACACGACCTCATGGTTGCTGGCTTGAGCCCAAGGTCGCTGGGTCACTCGCTCTGCTGGAGCTCCCCAGTCAAGGCACATATGAGAAAGTAATCAGTGGGTAACTAAGGTGCCACAAGGAAGAATTGGTGCTTCTCATTTCTCTCCCTTTCTGTCTGTCTGTCCTTGTCTGTCTCTTTCTCTGTCACACTCTCTCTGTTTCTCTCACTAAAAATAAAATAAAATGTAGTTACCAACCTATGGTTCCGGAGGTACCATGCCAGTCATTATTCTTCACCGTGGGAGACTTGTCCATCAAGTCCAGATTGGCTGTTTTGTTTCTTTCCCATCGTTGGGGGAAGGGAGGCAGTGCCTGGCTCCATGCCAGCATTCCTAACCCTCATAGCAGGCTGCTGTATCATCTGGGTGGGCCTGCGTCTTTTGTTACCTATTTATTCCCAAATCCAGACCACTTTTGAACTCTTGTTAGAGAACACTCCAACACAGGGGTGCCCACACTTTTTCAGCTTGCGAGCTACTTATAAGATGACCAAGTCAAAATGATCTACCTACAATAAAAATGCAAAACATAAATTTATTTCTTCTATATTATCATTATTTAAGTTACTATTATTACTATTTAATATTGTGTATTCTTCTTTCACCTTTCTCCTTCTCAGCTCTCTTTTCAGAGGAAAGTCAATGTCATAGTTTTTATGAACAGTCCAAAAAAGCCGCTCCACATTTCCCTTCTTTGGAATAGCAATGGCACACAGACAGATGAGGCAAACACACTTAGAATATGACATAGTGAAAAAAATCCCCTCCCATTCTGTATGAAAGTGGTAGGTTTTAGGCTTCTTACTCAGACCAGCTATGACACTCATTTTTATACCCTTTGTTGTATTTAGTTTAAATAAATTGAAGGCTAACTACACAGCAATGTAACTGAACAAGTTAGCGCGGTTTAACGCGCATGCGTAGGGTGTCAAAAGTTCAGACGTCAGATTGGCTACCCTGTATGCCAATCAAAAGACAAATGTCTTTTTAATGTCATGCGATCTACCCACGCTTCCTTCGAGATCGACCAGTAGATCATGATCAACGTATTGAGCACCCCTGCTTCAACATGAAAATGCTCCCAAGGGCCCAGGAGCTGCTCAGTGCGGTGGGTAGGCTGGTGGAGTCCTCAGGCCTGATTTGCTCTGCTTCTTTTAAGCCCCTCAGCACTAATTTTTTTGTTTGCTTTTGGGGAAAAAATATCTCATTATTGTTTATCCTTTATTTCCTGGAATTTGGCATGGACGTTGTCATTGTTTTATTGATGGCCTACAAAGGAATAAACCATTTGAGCAATAACAATGGCAAAAGTGGTTTCAAACTACTTGACTTTTAAGTCTGGGTGTCTATTCTGTTAGAATTGAATGTGCATTGAATTTGGGGTGGGTACAAGGGGGCTGTATTTATTTTTAAACTCCTTTCGGCAGTAATGAAAACCAGCTGCCTCTCCAGCAAGTGCATGACTTTCCCATAGAAAGCCCAGTGGACAAATTACAGCTATACAGCGCTTTTCTGGGTTTGACTTAGCCTAAGTCAGAGCCTACTTGCATTTTTACGCTTTATCTTTTAGTCCTTCAGCCCTTGGTCATGGATTGATTGATGGCTTCTTTCCTGGCTCTTCTGTACTTGCAGCACCTATTGGCACTTTTAATCTGTGGGGGACATATGTAGGACTTCTCAGTCACTCACTCCTGGGGGCAGAAAGGATAGATTCCCTCATGAGAAGGTGGCTCCATTCAGTTTCAGCCTGGGGTGAGATCCAACATCTCTGCCTGTTGCATGTAGCTCCAACTCCAGGTCCAAACTGCGTGCAGTTTTGGGAGCTAGGGAGGCCATTCCTTCTCACATGCTGTTCCACTAGCACAGGGGTCCCCAGACTACAGTCCGGCCCACGGGCTGCATGCGGCCCTCTGAGGCCATTTATCTGGCCCCTGCCGCACTTCCGGAAGGGGCACCTCATTCATTGGTGGTCAGTGAGAGGAGCACAGGATGCATCCGCACCCATAGTTCCCATTGAAATACTGGTCAGTTTGTTGATTTAAATTTACTTGTTCTTTATTTTAAATATTGTTCTTGTTCCCGTTTTGTTTTTTTATTTTAAAATAAGATATGTGCAGTGTACATAGGGATTTGTTCATAGTTTTTTTTTATAGTCCGGCCCTCCAACAGTCTGAGGAACTGGCCCCCTGTGTAAAAAGTTTGGGGACCTCCGCACTAGCATCTCTGGTCACCTTTTCTCCGGAAGGGTAACAATGAATTAAAATTTGTACTTTAGTTTATAAACTGATGGGTAGGGGGGCCAGGAGCACAGGAAGGTCCCTGAGCAGAGAGCAGGATGGCAGACAGCATTGCTCTGGCCATCTCTGTGGGTTGGGCCACCTGAGAAAGCGGAAGAATGATTTACTAGGTGCTGCCTTCATCTTGCACGGATGACACAACCAGATGATGGAATGTATTTTTTTATTTCTGTAAGAGAATGCTTTTGGCAGGGACATTTCCCAGTTATTAAAAATAAGGCGATGAGGTGAGCTATAAATGCAAGCCTTCAGGTAGGAAAATCCAGAAGAAATAAGTAAGAAAAAGATGGAGTGGAGACTGCCTGTAAGAAAAAAAAAGAAAAGTAAGTGAAGAGAAGAATAAAGAAAGATTGTCAAGACCGAATAGGAGAGCTAGAGAGTTCATAAAGGCTAGTCAAACATAGGCCATGAGTCCAAGAAAGAATAAAAGTGACTTTCTTCCCTGTTCTGCCCCTTCTCTCCCCTGCAAAAGAGAGAGGGTTGGGGGCGGGGTTGGCTGGGAGATTGAATTTACAGGTCAATGGAAGAAACAGTAAGAATGAGAATAAGAAGCTCAAGGATTTTTAAGTCATTGGACACCCCTGAAGCTGTGGGTAGTGTGCATTTCAGAAAGATTTGGGCAAATTTCCGCAGAACCCATTCAGGAAACATGATACGGTGTGTCTTACCTCTCCATAGAGGGACATGATCTGTAGAACCAGAGAAATACACACAGCTGAGCCTCAGATCCACTTCGCATACTACTGGTCAGTGTTTCAATATATTTAGCTCTTCATTCTATTCAGAATAGTGAATTGTTTCTATTATTCACTTAGTTTTGTTTTAGTATATTTTCTCACTCCTCACAAGACTATAAGAGTGTTAAGGACAAAGAGAGTGCTTTATTTTTCTTTTGCATTATTCACAGCCTTGTAGAGCAGTGGGCAAATGGTAGATATAGAATATGACAGTGGGGTAAATGGTGACTTCATAGGAAAAGACCAGCTTGCCTACCACACCCTCCTTCCCTTCCTTTGGATATTGATCAAGAACTTCCATGTGCCACACACTGTTATAGGTCCTGGAGATGAATAGCGAACAGGCAGACCAGATCTGTTGAGGCTTTCATCTAGGAGGGAAGAAAGAATGCATAAGAAAATGATTGACATATAACACGTCACATGGTGGTAGCGCTATGCAGGGCAGTGGAGGGGAGAGAGGGTAAAGTGGCAGGAGCAGAAGGATGTTAAGGGCTCTAGTGTATACGCAGTGCAGGGAATGTTCTATTTTTAATATTTGTGTCTTTTGAGTAGAGAGAGATGGGAGAGATTGCTGAGGGTGGAGCATTCCAGGCATAAGGAACATTAAAGCCCTGAGGAGAAAGATCCCCGCTGTGTTTGGAGGACAGCAGAGAAGCTGGTGGGCTGGAGTGAAGTCAGTTTTTTTGGGGGGCGAGGATTGCAGATGAGGTCAGAGAGAGAGCCAGGGTTTAGCCACATGGGTTCTTATCAGCAGGGTGGAAAGTGTATTGAATTCTATCCTGGGCAAGATGGGAGCTACTGTGGGGAGAATGGATTGAGGGGCAAATGGGGAAGCTGTGAAACCCAAGGGGCTATCAGAATCGTGGAGGCAGGGATGGTAGTGCCTGGGACCAGGGTGGTAGTAGCTGATGTGAAAGAAGTGATTGGATTCTGGATCCTTTTGGAAGATGCAGCTTGCATTTGCTGTTGGGTTTGATGTAGGGAATGAAAGAAGCTGAGGAGTTAAAGATCAGTCAAAGTGTTTGGTTTTTTCAGAAAATGTATGTAACTCAAGCTTAAGGACTTTGGATAGTCTTTGAACAAAGGCAGCCTGACATGAGCCTGGTTCTCAGTTTCCTCAGTGACTAATCTGGAATGCTGAATAAATAAATGATGGTGATGAAACTATGCCTCAGGTCCAGATAAGGGCAGAATACGTGCCATTCAGGGTAGGTTATTCATTCAACTGACAAATATTTACAGAACACCTATTAGTTTTTAGAGCAGTTTTAGGTTCACAGCCAAATTGAAGAGAAAGTATGGAGATTTTCCATATATCCCCTGCCTTCACATACACATAGTCTCCCCTACAATCAACATCCTGCACTTGAGTGGCCCATTTGCTACAGTTGATGAACTTGCGTGGACTTATCACAATCACCCAAAGTCCATAGTTGACATGAGAGTTCACTCCTGGCGTTGCACATTCTATTGATTTTGACAAATGGGTAATGGCATGTACATATCATTACAATATCACACAACATGGTTTCAGAGCCCCAAAATTCCTCTGAATCATTTTAGTTCCTAGTCATCCCTCCCTTCCACTCAGCCCCTGGCAACCACTGACCTTTCTGCTGTCTCTATCATTTTCCCTTTTCCAGGATAGTTGGAATCGTACTGTGTGTAGCCTTTACAGATGGACCTCTTTCACTTAGTCTTACACATTAAGTTTTCTCCCCATGCTTTCATCACTTCATAGCTCACTTCTCTTCACTGCTGAATAATGTTCTATTATTTAGAGGTACTACATTCACTTACTGAAGGACATTTCATTTGTTTCCAAGTTTTGGCATTTATCAATAAAGCTGCTTTGAACATCTATGTTAGGTTTTGATGTGGACTTAAAATTTCTACTTTTTTGGGAGAGTAAATTCCAATAAATGTGATTACTGGACCATATATATGGTAAGAATATGTTCAGTTTTGTAAGAAACTGTCAGGTGTGGGGAGTGGGGGAATTGGATAAAGGTGGTCAAAAGGTACAAACTGCCAGGTGTAAGTTAAATCAGTACTAGGGATGTGATGTATAACATGATAATAGTCAACACAGTTGCGTGGTATATTTGAAGACTGCTGAAAGTAGATCTTAAAACTTCATAATATATGTAAGTCAAGTCATTATGCTATACACCTAAACTGATAGTGCTGTATGTCAGTGATTTCTCAATAAAACCGAAGGAAAAAGTTTTTTGCCAAACTGTCTTCCAAAGTGGTTGTACCATTTTGCATTCCCACCGGTAATGATTGAGAGTTCCTGCTGCTCCACATCCTTGACAGCAAGCATTTGGTCTTGTCAGTGTTTTGGATTTTGGTCGTTTAAGGCTTGTGGTGGTATCTCAGTTAAATTTGCATTTCCCTAATCGCATATGATATTGAGCATCTTTTCACATACTTATTTTTTAATCTGTATATTTTCTTTGAAGTGTCTGTTGAGGTCTTTTGCCTATTTTTAATTGAATTGTTCATTCTCTTATTGTTACCTATTAAAAGTTTGTTTGTATATTTTGGATAGCAATCCTTTATCAAATATATCTCTTGAAAACATTTGCTCCCAGTTAATCATTTGTCTTGACAAATTTTTCTCAAGCAGAAGTTTTTAATTGTGATGAAGTCCAGCTTATCAATTCTTTCTTTCATGGATTGCATCATTGATGCTGCATCTGAAAAGTCATCTCCAAGCCCAAGGTCATCAGGGTAGTCTCCTGTGCCATCTTCTAGGAGTGTTGTTGTTTTACATTTGTTTGGTGCACTTTAAAAACATTATATGGTAGCCTGACCTGTGGTGGCGCAGTGGATAAAGCGTCGACCTGGGAACACTGAGGTCGCCAGTTCAAACCCCTGCACTGGTCTGGTCAAGGCACATATGGGAGTTAATGCTTCCAGTTCCTCCCCCCTTTCTCTCTTTCTCTCTCTCTCTCTCTCTCTCTCTCTCTCTCTCTGTCTGTCTCCTCTCTAAAATGAATAAAATAAAAATTAAAAAAAAAACAACAAAAAAACCAAACAAACATTATATGGCTTCTGAACCTTACCATTCATGTTTCCCAAGGTTCCTCCTTCTCACCCATTGTTTAATATGCCATTTCACTCAAATAAAAAACAGATTATGTAACAACTCCCAATAGACTGCAATTTTTATGTACAACAGATGCAAAGGGAGATAATTTAACTTCTAATTAAGTCTTCTGGAAGATGCTGGGAGACCCAGGTCAACGGGCCAGTCCTTATTTTCCTGATTATTTTATCAGAGATGCACATCTTCTCTTAGATGATCTCAGCTTATTTGTGTCATTGTGCCTGCTGTCCCTTCCTTCCCCCTTTCTCTTTGAGTTTTCCCCTTGTCTACTTTCCCATCCTGACTGAGTCAGGAATAAGCTGAGAGGGAACTGGCTTTTGAACTCTTTTGGTTAAGGCTTCATTTTGTTGACAAAGTTCTGGAAGTGACAACTGTTGAGCTGACTGGTGTATTTTGTTCCGTTGAAAAATTGTGATGATGCCCAGAGCAACAGTTCCATGAAAATCTTCAACCCACCTGCACTGACACTAAGGTTATATATGGGGTTGTGCCCAAGTGACCTCAGTGTCATTTTCCTCCAGTCTGCATCTAGGCCGATTGCCAGTTTCTTTCAAGATCCTGCACTGACTTTATAAACCCAAGAATATTTGGCTTTCATTCCCAGTTGCCTTTATGTTTGGTTTTGCTTTTTCATGTGCTATGCATATACTTAAAAAATTTTAAATTAATTATTATTTTTTTTAGGAATCTAGAGATTTAACATTGGCTCTTGAGGGTAAGTTGCCTATTTATGCATCATGACCCCAAGGAACCAGAAGTCCAGAAGTACAATCATGGACAACTTCTGAAGCACTGGATATTCATCCTCCCAAAGCAGAGTTCAAGGCTGGCTCAGAGGTTTGATAACTGCTGCATCTTTCCACCCAATGGTGGCCATGCTTGGGGAAGAAGCTGGTGCGTGCTCAGCTGAAGGGGTGAGGAGGAATTATGGTGTCAACCAAGATGGGGTGAAGGCAATACTGTGGGGGAACACTGTCCTGCCAGCAAACTTTACAGGGCTATTAATAAATTTGTTAAGTCTTAGTAGAAAGGATAACTTAAAAATAAGTGTTCATGATTAATATGTAAGTGGATTGATGGGGATACAAGGAGAGACGGAGGACAGACATGGTGGATGTTGCTCAACAATAGCATTAGAGCAGGGAGAAGACTCACCCATGTGGAGTAGCAGAGACTGGAGAGGGATGATATGTGTCAGAGAAGGTCTTCCCAGCCAGATTCAGATGTAGTGAATTTGAGTTAGGACCCAGGAGTCTGTTTTCCAGAAACAGCTTCCCCACCCCATTCCCAGGTGAGGCTCATTAACATTTAGATTGGCAAAGTCCTTGGTTTAGACCAGTGGTTCTTAACCTGGGTTCTATCGAACCCTAGGGGTTCGATGAGTCGGTCTCAGGGGTTCGGAGAAGCCTCTGCCGCGGAGGCCGGAATAAAGTAATACCGTAATTTGTTGTGAGTTCATGGACTCTGTTGGTTTTGTTCTTTGAGCAAGGTGATGTTCATGCATGGCTCATTTTGTTTACCAGTAAAAAAACATATACCTATGTCTTGAATTTGGAAAAAAAAAATCATATTTTATTTATCACTAAAGAAGGGTTCGGTGAATGCGCATATGAAACTGGTAGGTTCAGTACCTCAAAAAAGGTTAAGAACCACTGGTTTAGACAAAAGGTGGGCAAATTATAGCCCCAGGTCCAAACCCAACCTACATGCTCCCACTTAACTTCCTCCTTTCCTCTTTTTTTACAGCCTTGAGCTAAGAAAAGTTTTCAGATGAAAACAAAACAAAATCTAAAACCATAAAAAAAAAAATTAAGAAAAATTATGTGTTAAAGATGTAAGTGGGCTGCAGAGCCTAACCAATTTATTACCTGGCCCTTTACAGGAAAGGTTTATCTACCTCTGGCTTAGTAAGATATAAATAAATAGGGCCTGACCAGGTGGAGGTACAGTGGATAGAGCATTGACTGGGATGCTGAGGACACAGGTTTGAAATCCTGAGGTCACTCGTTTGACCTCAGGCTCATCCGGCTTGAGCATGAGGTTGTAGGCTTGAATGTGGGATCACAGACATGATCCCATGGCCGCTGGCTTGAGCAAGGGGTCACTGGCTTGGCTGTAGCCCTCTGAGAAAACAATCAATGAACAATTCAAGTGCTGCAACTACAAGTTAATGCTTCTCATCTCTCTCCCTTCCTGTCTGTTTCTGTCTCTGTCTCTCTCACTAAAAATAAATAAATAAATAAATAGGATTTTACAACTGGTGAAGAGGTGATGTGATCAGCACAATGTCTAGACTCTCCTTACAGGTAAGGGAATGCTTGCTTTGGGGGCAGTTCTTATTGGAATGGGATGCACAATCAGTTCTTAAACTTCTACTCTGTGTCAGGTGCTGTTAGGTGTGTTGTATTTGCCCCAATGCATCAAGGTTCTAGATAAGGCAGAAATCAAATAGGCTGCTCACTGAGAGGGTACTTAAAATTATTTCAGTTCCACCTTTGTTTAGCTGGGGGAAGAGAAAGTAGATTAGGCTTCGGAAACTCAGGGGAAAAATTTTTCAGTGATACAAACTTAAGGCACTCAAATAGTGTCGTGAGCAAGGGATCATCCCTGAATGGAGTCACACACATTTGTGTCTTTCCACATGCCAGGTTTATTCAGGGAGATCTCCCTGATAAATTAACAGAGTCACATGCAGGTTGCACACAGAGAGGGGGAACTTACACCACAGTAATGAGTAGAGCAAGTGCCTGCAGTGACATCCTGGTCACATGTGCTGTCTGCAGACAGAGAGCCAGGTGTCAATCTGAAGCCAGGAGGCTACAATGGTGGTATGCGACTGGAGGAATGGGAAGTCATGCCAGGCTCTGAGCATGACCCATGGTACAGCCAAGTTTGAGCATTGAATGATCGCAGCTCTTATAGCCCACAATGGGCGGTGGTCCCACTCATGTTGATGTTTAGATACAATTTTTATTCAGGTGTCTGAACTTGTTGTTTGGGGTGTTCCAGGTCTTGCTCAAGGGCAACTCAATTATACCCCATTTCTTCAGTCTTTTTAAAAATCTTTTATTTATTTATTTATCTATCTATTTATTTATTTATTTTTACAGGGACAGAGAGAGAGAGAGTCAGAGAGAGGGATAGATAGGGACAGACAGACAGGAATGGAGAGAGATGAGAAGCATCAATCATTAGTTTTTCATTGCCATTGTGACACCATAGTTGTTCATTGATTACTTTCTCACATGTGCTTTGACCGCAGGTCATCAGCAGACTGAGCAACCCCTTGCTGGAGCCAGTGACCTTGGGTCCAACTCGTGAGATTTTGCTCAAGCCAGATGGGCCCGTGCTCAAGCTGGCGAGCTCTGGGTCTCGAACCTGGGTCTTCTGCATTCCAGTCCAACACCCTATCCACTGCACCACCACCTGGTCAGACACGTCAGTCTTGAAATAGCACTTGACATAACTTATAACTGTCATAGCTGACAGTGACTTCTGGTTAGATTTCCAAAAGTGTTCCAAAGTTTGCTCTGCTCCTGCTCTACACAAATAGGCATGCATTATAATAAATGGGGATATGACTACACTTTCTGAAAAATGGCTTTGTGAATGCTGTCTTACTTCTTGGCATATAAACCGGTCGGTGGGGGTTGGGGGTTTGTGAAGAACGTGGGTCAGTTTTGGAAAGGATATGATTCCAGAGATTATTGAAAAGGAAGGGCCCAGCCCCCAGTAGACCAGTTCACTCAAACTCCAGACAAAGGCTGAGATGTGTGGTCCAAGGCTGTTTTTTGTGTGGTGTGTGCCCCTCGCACCTAGCACCCCTGCCCAAGGTTTGCAAATTGGGGAGCGATGGCTGAGGATGGAGTGTGAATCAAGATTTGTAACTTTGGTGCCTGGGTGGGGTTCTCAGGTCACGCTGCTAGAGAAATCCATTCCTACTTCTGGGCAAGCACTGGATGTTGGTCTGTGTAGGTTGAGTCCCCAGAGCAGCAGCCTGTGAAAGCTGCCCCCATTCAGCTGAGGACAGGGCACCTTTGGGTGGATTGAAACCTACTGTTCCTGGAAAACTCATGGGCAAAACAAACTCAGGGGAGAGACTAGACTTTCTGCCTGTATATCATGAGGCTTAAACAATTTATTAACAAACCCAAAGCAATATATAGCCATGAAACAATGTTTCAGTCAAGTGTGGACCCCATGTATGATAGTTGTATGCCATACAGCCTGGGTGAGCAGTAGGTTATACCATGTAAGTTTGTGTAAGTCACTTTATGATGTTCGCACAATGCTGAAATCAACTTTTGACACATTTCTCAGGATGTGTCCTTGTTGTTGAGCTGTGCATGACTGTTTTTGCTTTTTACCTTGAGTTTGTATAGATTGGTTGCACACATTAATTCACTTATTCCTATACAAATGTAGAAACAGAGACTTAGGGAGGTGAAGTAACTGGCCCACGTCACCCATTGAGTCAGTGAGTCAGAATCTGAACCCAGTCCTGTGTGATTCCAGAGCCGGCTCTCTTTCCACGTGACCCTACTGCCTCTGGCAGACTCATGGGTTACTAGGGAGGTCCTACAGATTAAGAACCATTTCAAATGAGAAAACAGATAGGGAGAAGTAAAGCAACTTGTTCAAGGTTGATCATCTAATTACTAGAATTTCTTTAGACTTGCTTCCGGAATAGGGAGATCTGAGTTGCCATGAACTTCTAAGAACTTCTTATCAAAGGAATTGAGAATGTCAAATGGAGTGTGTTGAAACCCATAGGAACAAAGGAGTATTGAGGGAAAAGGGAGTTTGCAGAACGAGCACATTTCACTTTTCTTAATGACCTGCCAGTTGATGCATTCTTTGAAAGGGATTTTACAAGGCAGCAAGGTCTGAGCTGCTTTCTGCAGTTCGGCTCCAGAGAATATCTATCTATTTATTTATTTATTAGCTCTTTAAACATTCAGTTGGCTTGCCTTAAGCAATCACCCCTAAGTTTTGAGTTCATAGATGGACATAGGCCAGGTACGGGAAAAGTCTCCTTCATTCGACTCAGGACCCTGAGAGTGCAGAGTCCAGGTTGATGTCCAGCCATTGGGTGCACCTCTGGCCTGGAGACCCTGACCACAATAGCTCAGTTCAAATAGCTCAGCTGCTAGCTGCAGTGGAAGGCATGTCCACGAAAGGACTTGACATTGACCAGTCCACCAATTCCTGTCCCAATGCTCCAACTGTGAAGCTGCCACTGCCCAGAAGAAGGGTCCAAGGCCAAAGGTCTCTGCGAATCAGTGAGTTTTCAGAATTGTAGGTATAACCCAGCTTTCTTACCTGAACAGCTTCCTGCTCTATATCACTGAGAACCATCGTCACACTGTAGTTTCTGCAGACGGCATGACGCAGGGCCAGGGTCTGAAGACGATTCAATGTTCTTTGATGAGGCACAGCCTCCAGTCATTTCACTGGGGTGATTTAAATGAGGCCCTCCCTAGAGGTGGGGAAAGTCTTGGGTGGCCTCTTTAATCTCTTGTCTCTGACAGTGCACAGTTTTGCCTCTAAGAGCTGACTGAGTAAGATGAAGAGTCATGTAAATACAACAGGAAATGAATTAGTAGGGGCTGCCAGCCCAGATGGGGGCAGTGAGGCTGGGATCTGGCCCTCAAATTATTCGCAGTTAACCCTTCTCTAGCCAGACTTTCCCAGCTTTGTCAATAGAAACCTGAGTACAGCGGGCACGTAGAGTGGGCACTCTGCCTTTCCTTTTGGGCCTGTTTCTGAAGACAGAAGAGACAAACCACAGGGACCCAGCCTTTGCCCACAAAGGGATGCCTAGTTCTCTGTGGGTTCTTTGGTAAAATACCCCAAGGAGCACAGAACTATGAAGAGGCCTTGAAGGATTTCTTGCTTGATACCCCTGTTTTCAGAGGAATAAAATAAAGCTCAGAGCAAAGATCTCAGTGGCTATCTCAATGCCCACACAGCATAGTAGGGGTGAGGCTGACAGGACCTGGATCTTCAGAACCTCAGGCCAGTAGTAGGTTTACATCTCCTCTGCCTCCCTGACATAGGGCTCTCCTATGGAAATCCATAGGCCATGGCAAACGAAGGGTGGGCCTCATTCATTCATAGAAAAGCTGTTACTAAGCTACTGTGGGTATAACAGACAGGCTGCAAGGCCCCACCCTCCTGGTGCTTACAGAACCAGATATTTGCAGAGAGCATGTGTGGGCTTAGCTCTCTTGCTCTTTCTCTCCCTTTCTTCAGTTAGTGAGAAACAGATACACAGAAAAGGTGTTTTCAGGGAGGTGAAAAGGGAGGCTGGGGGAGTGGAGGAGAGAAAGAATGAGGTGTATAAGAAGGGGGGCAGAGAGAGATATCTCCCAAAGGATGTTCACAGAGAGGGAAATATTTGGCTGCTGCTCCTGCTGCTTTTAAAAAATTAATAAAAGTGAGCTGAACGAAATCAAACTCCTTTAACTCTCTCAAAGGCAGACTTTTCTCCTTTCCGGTAAACTTGAGTTACCATGGTGAGAAAGTGGCCTGGGACAAGTCAGATATAAAACACTGGCAACACCAACCCGGCCCAGCGCAACACGTCGACCAGTTAATTAGAATGACCTGCCATGTGTTTCCCATTCTTTGCAACAGATTCGATTACTTTATGATTTATCACCTGTTTTTCTAAGCAAAGCTTTAGCCTTCATTCTCAGCTCTCCTTTCTTGACGTGTAAAGAATGGTTGGGGGCACCAGCGGTAGGAGAAGTTAGACAAAATGAGTCAATTCCTTGTTCCTTCAGAAATCTTCCTTAGAGAGACCCTGGAGGCCATTGTATCTGTCCCTTATTTTCATTCTCCCTCCTCCCATCACTAATCTAATTCATTCACCTTATTACCTCTCTTTTTAGTTAGTTAGTAGAACTAACTTGTAAAAGATTGCTCTGTGTCCACACCAAAAACAATGCCCCTGTTCACGTGGTACTTTGGAGGTCACAAAGCTCTGTCATGTTTCATTTCATCCCACCTTCTCAACAACCTGGAGAAGTAGAAAGAGCCAGGATCGCCCTACTTTCTGTTTACAAGAATGAGGCTGGAGGCCCAGAAAGAAGTTAAAGCCTTGCCCAGGATCTCTCACATGAAGTAGGTGCAAGCTTGAGGCTTCTGCATTCAAGTCCATGGCCAGGAGTTCTCTTCACAGTTCAGCTGTGTTGTCAGGGACTCACAAACTTAAAGGGCACAGTGCAATGAGCATCTGACCATGAATGAGAGAAGAGAAGAAAGCTATTTGCTTCTCTTCATAGTCTTTTCAACTATAAACTTAAAAAGTTGTAGAAAGAGTTTACCTCTTAGGTCCAAACCGGCTCTAATGTTTGCTGTTAATGGTTTCACTATAGGAAAACATTGAGGCTGAGTCCCTGAGAGGCAGCAGTTCTAGAATATTAAATATTTTATTTTATAAAGTAATGTACTTATTAAAAGTTAACATTCATCTCTGAGCATACGTGATCATTTTAACATTAGCATTGCTGCTAACAGTTACAAAGAAGAGATATCCTGTTAGGCAGGAGAACTGAACTTAAGTGGATTCACTCGAGATTCAGGTACTCGGTTAACTTTTCAAATCTGAATTTGCTTTCAGTGGTTTACCCAGAGGTATTCAAACAGGATGATAGTGATAAATCAGGGTTTAACCAGACCAACAATAACAAACATTGCTAGCATTTATTGGGCACAAAATAAAAAGCATTTTTTCCCCTTGGATTATTCTATTTTAATCTCTCCCAAGAACCCATGAGGCAGGTTATCTCCTTGTCAGTGAGGGACTGAGACCAGGATATACTCTGTGAGTTGTTTGATGTTTTTCAGCTGGTAAAGGCCACACCCAGGGCTCACACCCAGGCAGCTTGTGTAGAATTGGGTCTTTACTGATTGAATTTACTAACTTGTTTACAGTGGGTGAGGCTCTGGTTAGAGAGCTGAGTGAGAACACTCACTATTGGTAGGTTCTCCACCAAGGACACCAACAGACAGATAAGATTTTTCTTGGAGACCTTGGGATTAGACCAAAGATTTCCAGTTGTCTTAAAGGATGCTTCAACAGTGCAGGACTGATGCTCAAGACCCAGAGCCTGGGCAGTGGTGGAGACTCCACAAGAGTCTCACTGTTTGCCTGTCAGTGTCCAGACTCCTGCAGACCCCCACTCACTGTTATGACAACACATTACCTCAGATTCATTGCAGTTCAACTGAGTAGGTTACCATAAACCACATTCCAACATGTGTTCCTGGGGAGACACCCTGGGGTCACTGATTGGACTTGGGGGAAAATCTTAGTACTTAATTGAATTTGTAAGGCATCAAGTTCTTCTTGATGGAAAATGGGGAGAAGCCTTAGTCCTATCAACAGCACATTTACAGCAGTCTCCTGAGTGGTTTATTTCTGCAGATGGAGAATCTCAGTCACTTTATGTTCTTATTGTTTTCAATTTACTGACCAAATTCTGGGACTGGACCCAATTTGAGGTTTGTAACCTCTTGTGTGTTATTATAGAGAGAAGTAGGGCACAATTAATGAATTTCTCATTTTTGCCTATGATTCAGACATATTTTTAAGAGTTAGGAGTTACATATTTATGCATGTGGATGTCCTGTGCATATGTACATATTTATTCAGAAATATGCACATGTGCTCTAACAGACTTTATCTCTGGAAGGAATCTCAATCTGACCTACTTAAAAAATTTTTTTTTTAAATTTATTGATTTTAGAGAGAGAGGGGAAGGGAAGGAGAGAAAGAAAAAAATACCATTGATTTGTTGTTCTACTTATGCATTCATTGGTTGATTCTTGTATAGACCCTGACAGGTGATTGAACTCACAATCTTGATGTACTGGGACAATGCTCTAACCAACTGACTTACCCGGTCAGGGCAGTGTATAATCCTTTTAATGTATTGATGGATTCTATTTGGTAGTATTTTGTTGAGGATTGTAGCATCTATATTCACCAGGGATATTAGCCTATAATTTTCTTCTTTGCAGAGTCTTTATCTGGTTTTGGAATTAGGATAAGGCTGGCCTCGTAAAACAAGCTTGGGAGTCTTCCCTCCTCTTAAACTTTTTTGGATAGTTTGAGAAGGATAGGTGTCAGTTCTTCTTTGAAGGTTTGGTAAAATTCTCCTATGATCTGGTCCAGGACTTTTGTTTGTTAGTTTTTTGAATACTGCTTCAATTTCACTGGCTGTAATCTGTTTATTCAGATTCTGATTCTTCCTGATTCAGTTTTGGAAGATTGTATGTTTCTAGGAATTTATCCATTTCTTCCAGATTGTGCAATTTGTTGGCATATAGTTGTCTGTAATATTGTCTTAAAATCCTTTGTATTTCTTTGGTGTCTGTTTATACATCTCCTTTTTCATTTCTGATTTTATTTATTTAATCCTCTCTCTTTTTTTCTTGATAAATCTGGTCAAAGATTTGTCAATCTTGTTTATTTTTTCAAAGAACCAGCTCTTGGTTGCATTAATCTTTTGTACTGCTTTTTTTAGACTCTATTTTATTTATTTTTTGCTCCGATCTTTATTATTTCCTTTCTTCTACTCACTTTGGGCTTTACTTGTTTTTTTCTTTATGTATAAAGTTACATTGTTTACTTGAGATTTTTTTGTTTCATGAGGAAGGCCTATAATATTATGAATTTCCCTCCTAGGGCTGCTTTCACTGTGTCCCATAGATTTTGGGTTGTTGTGTTCTCATTTTCATTTGTTCCAAGGTATCTTTTGATTTCTTCCTTGATCTCAGTGTTATCTTATTCATTATTTAGTAACATGATATTTAGTCTTTGTGTGTTTTTTAGTCTTTTTCTTGTGATTGATTTCTAGTCTCATGCCATTATAAAAAGGTGCTTGATGTAATTTTGATCTTTTTAAGTTTATTGACACTTGTTTTGTGTCTTGACACATGGTCTATCCTACAAAATGTTCCATGTGCACTTGAAAAGAATGGAGGCCACTTTCTGGAGTCACCATCTGGGGCTGCTCATTGTACTAAGTGCCAGATGTTGGAGCCCATAGCTGCTGCCCTGTCTCACCAGACTGGCATCCAAGCAGGTGAAGATGTTAAAGATATCTTTTCCAGAGCAAGAAATGAAAAGTACAGACTTTAAAAATATCTACTGAAAATTTTTCTACATGACAATCCATTTTTAATATCAGTGATTCCATCTCTGGAATGGATATCAATAAACAGAGAAATTTGTGATTGGATCATATAGTCAGCCTTTAGATTCCTGGGATAAGGATTATTATTCCTTTGGTTTACTCTGTTAAAGGACAAACAATTGTGCTACATATTTTTCAGGTTAGATTCTCAGAATGACCAGGGATATAAATAGATATTCATTGCATGGTCTTCAGATCATTCTCATGTTCATAAAAAAATATTGTATGCAGCAACAAGAATAACACTGGTAAAATGGTTTGGAGGTAGCCACATTAAAGATGAAGTATTTGGAACAGTAAAGAAAGATGTATCGTTACATCGATACAAAAAATATTTGCTGTCACAATCTCCTTCTGCCCCATTGCCTGCAGCTGAGGAAGAATTTTGACAGATTAAAATTAATGTACAAACTGACAGGGGTGTGGACACTGCACATAAAATACTGGAAGGAGTAACATTTCATATTTATCAAGAATTTTTTCAGGCTTTGGAAAAACTGAATAACAAACAGCTCAAATATGTGCAATTGGAAATAGATATAAAATATGAAATTATAATTTTGGCCAATACAGCAAATACAGAACTAAAATATTTGCCAAGGAAGATTCCCAGGGATTCAGTATGTTACCATTTCTTTCTGTATAAACATTCCCATGAAGGAGACTATTTGGAGTTCATAACTTAAATTATTTAGTCAATGCCTGGATACATATGCAGTATCAAAATGGACTGAATTCTAGCTGCAAGAGCCCACTGCTAGAAATTGTAGAAAGACAAGAACAAATGGATGTCATTAGAAAGATTGAGATGGAAAATAGGGACAAATTGACCGCAGGCTTCCTTTAAGCAGAAGTATACCCCAAACAGTACGCACATAAGCAAAATTTTGCAAGCCAAGGTATCCTGAAGAAAAAAGGAGAATTCAAAGACAAATTAGGGGTCCAGCTGAAAATGAAGCCACTATTGATTAATATCATTAGCATTACAATACAATTTTTTAAAAAGTGCAGCCTTTAGCCTGACCAGGTGGTTGCACAGTGGTTAGAGCATTGACCTGGGACAATGAGGACCCAGGTTTGAAACCCCAAGGTCAACAGCTTGAGCATGGGTTTATCCGATTTGAATGCAGGCTCACCAGTTTGAGTGTGGAGTCCCTGGCTTGAGCGTGGGATCATAGGCATGACCTCATTGTTGCTGGCTTGAGCCCAAAGGTTGTTGGCTTGAACCCAAGGTCTCTGGCTTGAGCCCAAGGTTGCTGACTTGAGCAATGGGTCACTGGCTCAGCTGGAACCCCCAGTCAAGGCATGCATGAAAAAGCAATCAGTGAACAACTGAAGTGTCACAACAACAAGTTGACACCTCTCATCTTTCTCCCTTTCGGTCTGTTTGTCTCTTTCTCTCTCTCTCTCACTAAAAAAAAAGTTCAACTTTTAATACAGGAGACTGAAATCATTCCATGTTGATGTGTAGTAGCGAAAAAGATAAAATGATTATACTTTTTGAAAAATAGCACTTTTCACTTCTGTGTGTTTTTAAAATTAATGTTATAGAAGTCTCATGATTTCTATTTTTGAATTAAAGCTAGAAAAGTGATATTTAATTTTGTCACACTGTTTTCATCAGGTGATGATTACTTACTTTCACGTAATTCTTCAAGTTTTAACAGTTGGGTCAATTTCAGAAAGTCTAATGTCTGAAAGTAAGATGTACTTGGTTATGCATTACTGAAACATAATTTTCTTTTCTTTAAGGGGGAAAGACCATATTCACACTACTTAAGGAATATGCTAAGAACCAGGTCAAATGATTTTCTAAGCTGAAAATGAGTGTGCCTGAGAAGAGGTGAAAAGTTGCTTACTTGGAGAAGCACTGGTAATGCTCAGAATGGGATCATGCCTGCAGCTGCTAGAAACTGCTTTATTGCAGCAGTCTTCTATTGAACTTTCTGGTTTTTTAAAATGGCATTAGATCAGCTCACTCTGAAACCTTATGGGTACAAGATATTTTCTGTGCTGCTTTAGTACATTCTGGTGACTCAAAAGCTTTCTATTTCAAAAGTAAGTCATTGCCTTATAAGTAGTGTGAGGACAACCATTTATGTTCAGTTATTAATATAATATTAAATATTACATTAATATAATTCAAAAGCAAATAATATGTAAAGTCAATAATATTGAAAAAGTTTTAAATATCAAATTTTATTTCTTTCCCAAACCATATATATATGTAGGTAAGTTGTGTTCTTTAGCAGTTTTGAGCAAATATTCAGATTTAATAAAATTATTTTAAGGTCCTTGTACTTATCAGCCTAACACAGATAAACACTTAAGAATCTTGTTTCAATGTATGTGTTATTTCAGACATATTTTAAAAATAAAAACACATACTGAAGCTTTATTTTAATTGGTTTTAAAATGCTTATGCTTATTCTGCTAATATTAAGAATTTACATAAATGATTCTATTTTATTATTAAAGGGTCTTCAGCACTCCATGTAGCATGCAAATAAAATATTTAGATATTTAAAAAAGCTTTGTGACTAGTGATTTTTGGAAATTTTACATTATTTTCTTTATCAGTATTTTCCCCCAAATAATTTTGAACTCAAGCATTTTTCTCTCAATTAGCAGAAAATACTTGCTGATTACATATGAAGTGCATTTCAAAACATATTTAACTCTTTCCTAGAACTTTGCATTTTCAGCTACAACATACAGAGATTTTGAGCCTAATTGTTCTGTGATACTTGAAATAGGGGGAGCTGGAACACTTCGCCATATTTAATCTGCTGAACCTCCTATGAGAGCCATCACTTGAAAGTGTTTTCTAAATGAATTGTGGGGACCCAGGATTCAGAATTTTAAAGTCTAAACTTTACTGCATAAAACAACATCAGAAATGCATATTTTATAGTATAAAATATGAAACACTCACTTTTACAGTTTATTACCTATGGTACTATATGCTCCTTTCAGAAATTCAATGTGTATTCAAGTAAAACATATTAGAATAAATAGAGATTGACAGATTTTTTTTCTAGAATTAAGAGTATCTGTGTGGATTTTAAAATTTAAAAATAATGAGAACATGCAAAATAGTCAACAGTAATATTGTGCTTGTTTGCTAGAAATATACTTTAGGCACTGGCTGGTTGGCTCAGTGATAGAGCATCACTGTGAGAGTCTGGGGTGTGAATATCCTGGGTTTGATTTTGGTCAGGGCACACAGGAGAAGCAACCATCTGCTTCTCCACCCCACCCTCTCCTGCAGCCATGGCTCGATTGGTTACAGCATGTGAGCTCTGGGTGCTGAGGATGGCTCTGTGGAGCCTCTGCTTCAGGCACTAAGAATAGCTTGGTTGTGAGCATGGCCCCAGATGGGCAGAGCATTGACCTCAGATGGGGGTCACCATGTGGATCCCGGTCAGGGCACATGAAGCAGTCTGTCTGTCTTCCCTCTTCTCACTTGGAAAAAGAAGAAAAAAAATTAAGATATAATTTAAGTTATTCCATGGGTGCACAGGTAAACACAACATACACATAAATTCCTGTATTGATAATCCTGAAGCTATTATTTTTAGTCAGGAAGATTATTAACTTGTTATAAAGGTATAAAATAATTTAGTAGTGAATGTTTTTCTGTACCACTCTTTAAATTCCACTACACTACTTGAAAGCAAATGAACATTTCAGAATAGAGATGTGATTACATAGTCTTGAACTAATTATTATTTTGTTGAAAATCAGTGATGTGTTTGTTATTGAGTATAACTCATCATAACTATAGAAGGTGAATAAAGTACTCCCAATAAATTTATAAAGCATTGAAGACATTTTATAAGTGCATTTTATATTTCAATAAATATTTTTTTCTCTTTAAAAAAGGAAAAGAATATATATTCTGCTGCTTTGGGGTAAAATGCTATGAAGATAATAGTTAAATCCATCTACTCTCGTGTGTCGTTTAAGGCTGATATTTTCTAGTTGATTTTCTGTCTAGAAGATTTATCCATTGAGATCAATGAGGTGTTAAAATCCCCTTGTATTATTGTCAATCTCTCCTTTTATGTCCATCAAGATTTGCTTTATGTATTTAGGTGGTCTTATGTTGGGTGCATAAATGTTTACAAGGGTTATGCTCTCTTATCATAATGTAGTGTCCTTTGTCTCTTACTATATATAGCCTTTGTTTTATAGTCTAGTTTGATAGATATTAGTATTACCGCTCCAGCTTTATTTTCATTTCCACTTGCCTGATATATCTTTTTCCACCTCTATACTTTTAATCTGTGTGTATGTTTCATTCCAGGGTGGGTCTTTTGTAGACAGCATATATATGGGTTTTGCTTTCTCATCCATTAGGCTATCCTATGTCTTTGGGTTGGAGAACGTAAGCCATTTACATATAAGAGTGATTATTGATAGATATGTGTTTATTGTCATTTTATTCTTTTAACTGTGTTCCTATAAATTTTTTTCCCTTCTTCTTCTTAAAGAAGACCCTTTAACATTTTTTTGTAATACTGGTTTGGTGGTAACAAACTGCTTTAGCTTTTTCTTGTCTGGGAAGCTCTTTATTTCTCCTTCAATTTAAAAATGACAGCTTCGCTGGGTAAAGTAGTCTTGGTTATAGGTCCTTGCTTCTCATCATTTTGAATGTTTCAGTATGTCAATCCCTTTTGGCCTGAAATGTTTCTGCTGAAAAATCTTCTGAAAGCCTTATGGGAGCTCCCTTGTAAGCAACTCATTGCTCTTCCCTTGCTGCTTTTAAGATTTTCTCTTTGTCTTGGACATTTACCATTTTAATTATGATGTGTCTTGGTCTGGGCCTCTTTGGGTCCATTTTGTTTGGGACTCTGCATTTCCTGGACTTGTATGTTGTTTTCCTTCACCAGATTAGAAAAATATTTAGTCATTATATCTCATATATGTTCTCAATCTCTTGCTTGCTTTCTTCTTGTTCTGGTAACCCTATTTTGTGGATGTTTGTATGCTTCATGTTGTCCCAAAGGTCCCTTAAACTATTCTCATTTTTCTAAATTCCTTTTTCTTTTTGCTGTTCTGATTGGGTGTTTTGTGTTACCTTGTCTTCCAAATCCCTGATTTGAATCTCTGCTTCATCCAACCTACTGTTAATTCCTTCTAGTGCAGGGGTTGGGAACCTTTTTGGCTGAGAGCCATGAATGCCACATATTTTTATTTATTTATTTAATTTTATTTTTAAAATTAATTTTAATGGGGTGACATTGATAAATCAGGGCACATATGTTCAGAGAAAATATTTCCAGGTTATTTTGACATTTGATTATATTGTGTACCCATGACCCAAAGTCAAATTGTCCTCCATCACCTTCTATCTGGTTTTATTTGTGCCCCTCCCAGCTCCCTACCCCTTTCTTAACCTCCCCCTTCCCCCAGGTAGCCAGTACACTCTTGTCCATGTCTCTGAGTCTCATTTTTGTGTCCCATCTATGTATGGACTCATATATTTCTTGGTTTTTTCTGATTTACTTACTTCACTCAGTATAACGTTATCAAGGTCCATCTATGTTGTTGCAAATGATCCGATGTCATCATTTCCTTTTTATTTCCAGTGTCTTTTTTTTATATTAATTTTAATGGGGTGACATTAATAAATCAGGGTACATATGTTCAAAGAAAACATTACCAGGTTATCTTATCATTCAATTATGTTGCATACCCATCACCCAAAGTCAAATTGTCCTCTGTCACCTTCTATCTGATTTTTTTTGTGCCCCTCCCCTCCGCCCTCTCCCTCCCTCTCCTCCCTCGCACCACCCCGTAACCACCACACTCTTGTCCATGTCTCATAGTCTCGCTTTCATGTCCCACCTATGTATGAAATCATGCTATTCTCAGTATTTTTCTGTTTTACTTATTTCACTCCGTATAATGTTATCAAGATCCATCCATTTTGTTGTAAATGATCTGATGTTGTCATTTCTTATGGCTGAGTAGTATTCCATAGTATATATGTACCAAAGCTTTTTAAGCCACTTGTCCTCTGATGGACACTTGGACTGTTTCCAGATCTTCGCTATTCTGAACAATGCTGCCACAAACATGGGGGCGCATTTCCTCTTTTTGAACAGTGCTATGGTGTTCTTAGGGTATATTCCTATAAGTGGGATAGCTAAATCAAAAGGCAGTTCGGTTTTTAATTTTTTGAGGAATCTTCATACTGTTTTCCACAGTGGCTGCACCAGTCTGCATTCCCACCAGCAGTGCAGGAGGGTTCCCTTTCCTCCACATCCTCACCAGCACTTGTTCTGTGTTGTTTTGCTAATGAGCGCCATTCTGACTGGTGTGAGGTGATATCTCATTGTGGTTTTAATGTGCATTTCTCTAATGATTAGTGATGTTGAGCATTTTTTCATATGCCTATTGGCCATCTGTATGTCCTCTTTGGAGAAGTGTATATTCATTTCGTTTGCCCATTTTTTGATTGGATTGTTTGTCTTCCTGGTGTTGAGTTTTATAAGTTCTTTATAAATTGGTTATTAACCCCTTATCAGACGTAGTGTTGAGTATGTTTTCCTATTGTGTGGTTTGTCTTTTTATTCTGTTCTTATTGTCTTTAGCTGTGCAAAAACTTTCTAGTTTGATATAGTCCCATTTGTTTATCCTGCCTTTTATTTCATTTGCCCATGGAGATAAATCGGCAAATACATTGCTGCGCCAGATGTCGGAGAGCTTACTGCCTGTGTTTTCTTCTAAGATGCTTATGGTTTCACGGCTTACATTTAAGTCTTTTATCCATTTTGAGTTTTTTTCTGTGAATGATGTAAGTTGATGATCTAGTTTCATTTTTTTGCAGGTAGATGTCCAATTTTCCCAACACCATTTGTTAAAGAGGCTGTCTTTACTCCATTGTATGCTCTTTTCTCCTTTGTCAAATATCAGTTGTCCATAAAGGTGTGGGTTTATTTCTGGGTTCTCTGTTCTGTTCCATTGATCTATGTGCCAGTACCAGGCTGTCTTGAGTAAATGGCTTTGTAGTATACCTTGAAACCCGGAAGAGTGATACCTCCTTCTTTATTTTTTTCTTTTTAAGATTGCTGAGGCTATTCGTGTTCTTTTTTGGTTCCATATAAAGTTTTGGAATATGTGTTCTATATCTTTGAAGTATATCATTGGTATTTTAATTGGTATTGCATTGAATTTATAAATTGCTTTGGGTAATATAGACATTTTAATGATGTTTATTCTTCCTAACCATGAGCACGGTATATGCTTCCACTTGTTTGTATCTTCCTTGATTTCTTTTATCAATGTTTTATAATTTTCCAAGTACAAGTCCTTAACCTCCTTGGTTAAATTTACTCCTAGGTACTTTATTTTTTTGGCTGCAATAGTGAAGGGGATTGTTTTCTTTATTTCTTTTGTTGAGAGTTCATTGTTGGTATATAAAAATGCCTCTGATTTCTGAGTATTAATTTTATATCCTGCCACCTTGCTGAATTCATTTATCAGGTCCAGTAGTTTTTTGACTGAGACTTTAGGGTTTTCTATATACAATATCATATCATCTGCAAATAATGACAGTTTGACTTCTTCTTTTCCAATTTGGATGGCTTTTATTTATTCTTCTTGTCTGATTGCTGTGGCTAAGACTTCCAGAATTTTGTTGAATAAGAGTGGTGAAAGGGGGCACCCCTGTCTGGTTCCTGATCTTAAGGGGATTGCTTTTAATTTTTGCCCATTTAGTATGATGTTTGCTGTGGGTTTGTCATAGATGGCCTTTATCATGTTAAGGAACGTTCCCTGTATTCCCACTTTACAGAGAGTTTTGGTCATGAATGGGTGCTGGATTTTATCAAATGCCTTTTCTGCATCTATTGAAATTATCATGTGATTTTTGTCCTTCCTTTAGTTTATGTGATGAATCACATTGATTGATTTGCAAATATTGAACCAGCCTTGCCTCTCCAGAATAAATCCCACTTGATCATGGTGAATGATTTTTTCATGGTGTGTTTTGTTACCTTGTCTTCCAAATCACTGATTTGAATCTCTGCATCATCCAACCTACTGTTAATTTTTTCTAGTGCAGGGGTCGGGAACCTTTTTGGCTGAGAGCCATGAACACCACATATTTTAAAATGTAAATCTGTAGAGCCATACAATATGTTTAACACTAAATACAAGTAAATGTGTGCATTTTATGTAAGATCAACTTTTAAAGTACAATAAGTCTCTGAATGCTTTTTAATAACTCTGTTATGCTGTTGCTAACCAATGATGAATAAAGTACTTCTTACCATTAATGCGACTTCTGGTGCTGCATGGTTTTGCTGATGGCTTTGTAGTCTGTTTGATATGTGGTGAGGTTAAGCTTCATGCAGGTATTGAGACTTCCATCTGTTAAACGTGATCGTAGGTTGGTCTTAACATTCTTTAGATGTGAGAAAGACTGCTCATACGCATATGTAGAGCAAAACATTGTCAGTACAGCAATATTCACACACTGCAGTGTTGGTATGTGATGGGAAGCACATTCCAAGTTTTGACAATTAGCTGGTCCGCGGGTTGAAGTTTTTTCATTTCTCCCCACTTGTGTTTGCTCACCAATTCTGCTTGCTGTCATACAAGTCTTTCCAAATCTTCATTCAGTGACTTGAACTTATTCACCCACATGTCTGAGGCCTTCAGGTCAGCAGCTTGTAGCTCAAAATCTCTGACGGAGACACCGGGGATGTAACTCGGGTCAGCACTATCCACTGCATACTCTTGTGGGTGGGTGATGAACTTAAAAAGACGAGTGCGCTCACAAAATTCTTCAAAGCACGCTTTGAATGACTGCAGGAGATTAAATGTGAAGCCTGCTAGTTGCTGGAGATCAAGATGTTGAGCAAGGTCACTTGCTGCACATGCATTTTTAAACTCTCTCAGTTTTTCGAAGTGTAGTAAACGACCTGTTTCAATGTCTGCAATGAAGAGTTCCAGCTTGTTTTCAAATGCAAACACTGCTTGTTGAAGGGATAAGACTGTATTTCCAAAGCCTTGCATTTTCACATTGAGCTGGTTCAGATGTTCAGTCATGTCCTCAAGAATGTAGAACTTCAGTAGCCACTCAGTTTTAGCTTAGTCAGGATGCTAGACGTTTTTCATTTCAAGAAAAGTTCAGATTTTGCTCAGACAAACCGCAAAACAGCTGAGCACCTTCCCTCTTGACAACCAATGCACATTGCTGTGCAGAAGCAGACCAAGATAATTCTTCCCAACTTCATCCAGCAGTGTTTTAAACTGGTAATCATTTAAAGCTCAGGCAACAATAACGTTGACCACTCAAATGACCAGCGACATCACCTCACCAAGCTGCTCGCCACACATCTGAGCACAAAGCGCCTCCTGATGTAGGATGCAGTGAAAACTTAGGATGGGTTTCTTTTCATATTCACAAAGAAGCACTACAAATCCTCTGTATTTCCCCACCATGCACGGAGCACCATCAGTACACACCGAAATAAGTTCATCCATCGGTAGATTTTTTTCTTTAGCAAACTCAGTGAAGGACTGGAATAAATCCTCCCCTCTTGTTGTCTCTTTCATAGGCAAAACAGCAAGACTTTCTTCACGTAGTGTGTCACTGACGGCATACCTTGCAATCATGCTGAACTGGGATAAATGGCTTAAGTCTGTTGATTCATCCAAAGCGAGAGAAAGAATGGTATTGCATTTATGTCCTTCACTTGTGTTGCCTCAATTTGATTTGCCATTTTGATGGTATGATTGTGAACAGTTCTTGCCAACAGAGGTATGTCTTTTATTCGTTTGATTATCTTGTCTTTATCCGAAAAGTCGTCAAAAAGTTCACTGGCAACATCAAGCACGAATGTTTTGGCATACTCCCTATCTGTGAATGGCTTTCCATTTCTCACAATTGCCAAAGCACCAGCAAAGCTAGCCAAATTCCAGTCCCCTTGTTGGGTCCAAACACAGAGTTTATGCTGACTAGCTTGCGCTCTGCACAGTAGCTCTTGATATGCTTTCTTCCTGCTGTCCCCTTTTGGATATTTCAATGCAAATGTAGTATGGGGTGTGTCGAAGTGCCACTTTATATTTGACTGTTACATCGATGCAATTTTATCATTGCATATTAGACACACTGAAGAACCTGCTCTCTCCACAAAGGCATATTCCCCTGTCCATTTCTGCTGAAAAGTACGATACTCCTCATCTTTTTTTCTTTTAGCTATCTTCTTCATCAAAAGGGTTTCTGTAATTAGCTAGCTGACTATTTGATTAAAAGGAGGGAAGTTTACTTCCTGACCTCACAATGACCTGTGTACGTTACACATTATCCAATAAAAATTTGGTGTTGTCCCGGAGAACAGCTGTGATTGGCTCCAGCCACCCACAACCATGAACATTAGGAAATGAATGGATTGTGATACATGAGAATGTTTTATATATGTATTATAGGAACAGAGAGAGAGAGAGAGAGGGATAAATAGGGACAGACAGACAGGAACGAAGAGAGATGTGAAGCATCAATCATTAGTTTTCCGTTGCCGTTGCGACACCATAATTGTTCATTGATTGCTTTCTCACATGTCCTTTACTGTGGGCCTTCAGCAGACCCAGCAACACCCTGCCGGAACCAGCGACCTTGGGTCCAAGCTGGCGAGCTTTTTCTCAAGCCAGACAGGCCCATGCTCAAGCTGGCGTGCTCGGGTTCTAGAACCTGGGTCTTCTGCATCCGAGTCCTACACTCTATCCACTGCGCCACCGCCTGGTCAGGCGGGAATGTTTTATATTTTTAATGTTATTTTTATTAAAGATTTGCCTGTGAGCCAGATGCAGTCATCAAAAGAGCCACATCTGGCTCACAAGCCATAGGTTCCCAACCCCTGTTCTAATGTATTCTTCATTTCAAGATATGTGTTCTTTATTTCTGATTGGTTCTTTTTTTATGGGGTTTATGTTCTTTTTCATGCTGCTGTCATTTTCATTTAAGTTCCTTGTAGTTCTTACTAAGTTCCTTTAGAATCTTTATAACCATTCTTTAGAACTCTGTATTGGGTAAATTGCTAGCCTCCATTTCATTTAGCTCTTTTTTCTGGAGATTTGTCCTGTTCCTTTATTTGGGGCATGTTTCTTTGCCTCCCCATTTTGGCAGACTCTTTGTGTTTGTTTTTATACATTAAGTAGATTTGTTATGATCCTAGTCTTGGTATGGTGGTCTTATGCAATAGACATTCTGTGAGACGCAGTGGTATAGCCTCTTTGATCACCTGAACTGGGAGCTCCAGGAATGTCCCTTGTGTGGGTTATGTGGGCCTCCTGTTGTGTAATTGAGTTTTGATTGCTATTGGCTTGTTTGTGTGTAGGGCCAACCCTCAGGCTGGCTATGGGGATCAACCTTAACCACAATGTACAAGCTGCTATGCCGGTGCTGACTACATGGAACAGAATTTGCCCCAGCAGGATCTGGTGCCAGCAGAGATTTCCCTTTGTATATGTTGCTTTTGAAGCTAACTGGATCCTGCTCTTATGTTGTCTGAAGCTGATTACTGACTGTGTTGGTTCTGGGCCTTTTGGGAGAGAACCTGGTGCAAGCCAATGTAAGGTGCTGTCTGTGACTGGCACTGGGCAACCTGTTTGGAGCAGTCTCGATGTGGCTTCTTCTATAAATCCTTGGTTATGAGACTTCTCTTCAGCTAATTATCAGTTGGTTACTCAGGCTTGTATTTCAGTTGTGATTCCAATTTGGTCCTGAGAGGAGGTGAATGTAACGTTCATCTACTCTGCTGCCATCTTCCCACATCAAGTATTTTCATAGCCAGAACTAGATTTAACATGACTTATCTATCTAGTAATTAATTTAGCTCCACTTACATAGCGCAGATGGTGTTCTGGACTCTGCTCTGAGCACATCACTACTATTAACTCATTTGATTCTATTTATAACTCCTTGAAGTGGGTCCTTCATTATTATCCTAATTTTATAGGTCATTTTATAGACCAGGAAATGGAGGCCAGTTTCTTTGTCTGCTGGTGAGCTGTATTTGTATGGGGGGGGGGCGTAGTGATGTGCAATACTGCTGTTTTGTTTGGAGGTTTGTATTCTGTTTTCCTTGCAACAACAACAACAACAAACCAGCACAGAAAAGCCTGAATCATCAAAGACTGGATTTACTTAATGATGTACTGGTTTTATGGCTAAATACTTATAGCTATTAAAAAACATGTTTATTATTAAAATTCCTGCCTGAAACATAACTCTGTTATTGTGATATTTAAACTCTCTGGCTTCTAATTTCCCCTCCCTTTGAAACAATTATGTGCATAATGTGATTTTTAATAATCTGTGGTTTCTTTGGAATGCAAATATTATGTTTAATCATCACAGACTGTCCTTCCTAAGGCTCTTGGCCTCCTTGCCTTTGCACACACAATGTTTGTTGTCCAGAGTACTTGGTCTCACTCCTCTCACAGGCCAGGCTCCAAGGAAGGATGGCTAACAACAGGTGAGTCCTCTCTCAACTCAATAAGCTTCTGCTTGGATGATGGAGTTGGTCACACCTGGGTTCTTATAAGCTGTGGCTTTGCCCAGGATGGTAGTGGAGAGGAGCTGAGAGGTGAGTGGGTTCAAGCTGTGCTATGAAGTAAAACAGTTGCAAGTTGGTGATTGACTGGTCAGTGAAGGAGAAAGAAGAATCTGCTATAGAATTACCCCTCATCTCCTTGGGTTCAGGGACTTCTATATTTCTAAATCTATCACAGTGCTCAGTACCTAGAAAACAACTGAAAAATATTTATTAAATATGTGAATAAGTGAGTGATCAATGAAGAAAATGTGATCCAGTGAAGTTCTGTGAGTTGCTCTGGGTCGTATACCTACTTAATGGCAGAATTAACCTTAGAATCTAAGTTACCTAAGTGTGGCAGCAACTTTGGCTTTCTGTACTTTTTGAAATCTCTCTCATCTCCCTTAAGATTTTTAGTTCTTTGAAGGCAGGTACTATGAAAAACTCAAAGTAACCAAAGCTATTTGGCTGTGGAAGATGGGATCAAAGATGCATGCGCATTTTGTTAGGCATGATGTCAACTTTACTTTTTCATTATCCTTGTTTCTGTCCTTTGTCCATTCCATTCTAGCAGTGGCCCTACCTACTTCTCGCCTGCAATACAAATGCTATAGCCTCCTAACCTTCCACTGTTGTCTTTTTATTTACATGCTTTTGGCCACCTGAAATAGAATCATCTTAGCCCTGCTACTTATTACTAGGGAGATGTTGGCCAAGGCACTTATTCTTTTAGAGCCCGAGTTTACTTATTTGTCAAAAGTAGATAATAACAAAAAAATGTCCTACTAATACTGTGAAAATTTGTCGAAATATATGTGAGAACCAGGCCAGACCACAAAGGCTGGGCCAGGCTAGAGGATTGGAGAGACCGACCAACCAGACTTGGCTAAGGCAACTTCCTTTTTGGTTCACTGTTGTCTCAGCTAGCAAGCAACACAAGGAATAGAGGGCGTAGAGCTGTGCAGGTGGTGGTACCTCTCTGGTGCATGCTAATGGTTCAGTGAGGTTTCAGTGAAACAACTGAGAGCAAGAACTTCTTGTGGTTCAACCTGCTGTGTAGATCTAAAGGGTTCTTTTACTATTAATGCTATTATGACAACCAGTGCCAGAATCTGCACTGTGCTAGATATTTTTTGCATACTTCATCATATTTGATCAATGAGACAGAGGTAAAAAGTAGATATACTCATCCCCACCTTATAGTTGTAGTTCCAATAGAAAGGTTAAATAACTTGCCTGAGACCACAAAATCAGGATTATTTTATTACCAAGCATATTAATTTCTTTTTTATTTAAATAGTTAACATTTTTTCATTGACTTTTGAGAGTGAGAGAGAGAAAGTCATCAATTTGTTGTCCTACTTAGTTGTTCCATTTAGTTGTGCACTTATTGTTTGTTTCTTCTATGTGCCCTGACTGGGGATTGAACCTACGATGTCTGTGTACCAGAATGACGCTCTATCCACTGAGCAACCCAGCCAAGGTTCCAAACATATTAATTTCAATTTACAGTTTTCATCAAATTCTATACTCCTTCTTTTTGTGATGATGTGAGATGATAAATGCCTATGTGATAATATGAAGTGAGGTGAATGACATAAAGATTGTGATAGAGCGTTAGTCTATTTACTAGAAAAATTACTTGGAACACATTCACTGCAGTACCTTGACAGTCAATCTGATAACCAAAGTGGCTATGAAGTGACTAATGGGTAGATGATGTCTACATCATGGAGACTCTGGACAAAGGGATAATCCAGATCCCAGGTGGGACAGAGTGAAATGGTGTGAGGTTTTATCACGCAGCTCAGGACAGTGCACAGTTGTTTATTTCTGGAATTTTCTATTGAATATTTTCAGACTACAGTTGACTGAGACAACTGCAGGTAAAGGGGACTTTTATATGTATATAAAATTAGGAGAGTGGTAAGTGCATTAGCATTAACATTACTAAAGGTTCATCACAATGTTTCCAGAATGAAAGGACAGTCTACACCCTGAAATAAAGAAGTACATTGTAAACCTTCAAATGCCAGTCTTCCAGCTTGAAAAAAATCTAAGATCTCATCTTCACCAGCTATACAGTAGGCAATGTAAACCTTTTAAATCAAGAGAATTTCTGTAACAAGTGTTGTGAGTCCTGGGTTTTGCTCACATGTACAGAAACAATAATAATTGGCTTGGTCAAGCTGGAAACAAATATAATCTGAAAGAATGGTCCAAGAGATCCTGGAGAGGAAAACTGTGGGATAATCTAATGATTGGGTATTTCTAACTTGAAGGAGCTTTGAAGAAGAGAGGAGATTATGGATAATTTATATATATCTATATTTTGTGTGTGTGTGTGTGTGTGTGTATGTGCGTGTGTGTGTATAATATATAATATTGGGAGAGAGATCTAAAATGTAAGATCAGTATATAGGTAGTGTGGCTGTCTTAGCCTCAGTTCTTCCTGATATGAGGGCCTTGTGAAGATATTTATTTTGGAAAGTGATTCCTCCAATGGGAAGAATTGAGTTGGGACTGGGAGATTGAACAGGGAAAGAAAAAATTACAAGGACATATCATCGAGTGGGTCACTGCTGTGGGTGACTGATTGAAGCTCTGCCATGCTAGAGAGGCCTCTGATAAACTGTGGAGTGTACCCCAGACAGATGTTTTGGCCTGGCGGAAATAGAGTAGTTTATCTATTGACCTACTGATCAAGGTTGCCCATGGAGTTACCTCCTTCATTTTAGGTTTTTCCAAATGTCAGGTGACTGATGAGTTCCTGTAAGTGGAGAGAAACCCTAGAGTGGCGGGAGAGATAAAGCTACTGTCAAGCTAAACCTGCATTCCTCTCTTAACTGTACCATTTAATTATCATGTCACTTTTAGCTAAGGTCTTCATCTAAGGCAGCTACTCAGTTCAAGGGCCAATTGCTTATAAAACTATGGGCTGCCTGAAAAAAAAAAGCAGAAATAATGAGGAGAGGAAACTAAAATTAGTGCAAATGAGATGACCTTTGCCAATAGCAACTCCCTCTGCCTCCCTATTTTTTTCTGGCTGCCCTTGATGTAGTATGTTTTATGTACTACACACTGCATTAAGCACATTCCCAGGATGGCCTCTGTTGTTTAATTCTCATGAGGTGGACACTATTGCTTTTCTCATTTGGGAGTTGGTTGGCAAAGGCAGATGTTGATCAGCTATCTCAGTGCATCCATGTTTGATAAATCTGAAAGGCCTAGCCAACTGCCAGCACTCTGTCTCATGACTCCATTTTATTTTTCTTGTAAGCATATTTTTTATTGGTTTATCTAGTTGCTTGTTGTTGGTCTCCTGCCACTAGAATGTAAACTCCATTGCATTGGGACTTTATCTTTTTGTTAGAATGATGCCTAGAATGTGGTAGGTAGTCAAATACTTACTGTTGATTGAAAAAGGAAAAATGAGGTTTCACTGATGTGAGTACAATAAAGTTTGTCTCATTTAAAAACATAGTTATAAAAAGTGATAGATACTGGTACAGGTAAAGGGGAAGTGGCAAAGTCTTGTGGAGCAAGTATAGATCTCAATTGGAAGCCCACAGAATATGGAGTCAATGATGAAAAAATGCAAAGAAAAAGTGAAAAAAGAAAAGATGGAAAGGGATTTATTTAAATTACCCCACTTATCATTATTTATTAGGCATATCTTTAATGCTGGAGACCCAGACCCAGAAAATTGGTCTGGTGTTGTTGCAGGATCCCAAAAAAACCACATGGAGGATCAGATGGAGCAGACATAGCTTTTATTACTTACATGCATGGGCAGCACTCATGGTGGCAGGTCAGTGAAAGCTCTGCACCCTGTTGAGGGGGCCTGAAGGTTTTGTAACTAAGCCATGGGTAATTGCTTAAGTGAAACTCTGTCTATGGGCAAGCAAGCAAGCAGGTGAGCAGGCAAGCTGGGGGTAGGGGGGAGTGTGCACACAGTTCTGTGCTATTTCTCCTTGATAGTATATAGTGACTCAGTTCCTTTGTCCTTAGTAAAACCTCAGATACAGTTTTATTACTTTCTCTCCTGTAGCTTGTAGCCAGACTCCATGACCATGGCACCAGGGACTGGGGGCTGCTTTTTCAGACTGGTGATTAGCAGAAGAATGCTTACAAGGGACTGGGAAGGTAGAAGGGCCATGTCCAGCATCAACTCCACAATATCTGTCGCAGATGTGCTTAACAAATGGGGACACAATGGAGATAAAGTGTGATAAGAGGTAGAGGAAAGAGCAAAGGGGATTCAGAAACTTGGTCAGCCAAAGGTCATCACCACAAATTTAATGCTACTGGAAATTCCCAAATCTGGGGGTTCCATGTAGGAGGGAGACTTTATTTAGTGAAAATAGCGCAATTACGATAATACAAGTCAGCTGTGAGACAGTTCAGGCATGAAACAGCTCAGTTGAAGCATTTCAGGCATCACAGTGGGTGAAAATGCAATCTTTGATGGAAACTGAAAGTGTACTCCACTGAGACAGAGGATAATTTATATGAGAAGAGTTCCCACCCCTGGTGGCTGATTGGTCTATTTCTAGGGAAATGAGGGCTCTAAATTGTCAGAGTTTGAATGGTTCAAATAACACCATCCTGATTGGTTGGAATGGAGCTGCTCTGATTGGTTGGCAAAGATGAAAAATGAGACTATAGCTGTGTAGCTACAATTGGATGAAAAAAGCATTGGTTTCATTGGTCAAATTTCAATTCTAGGAGCCTCTATAAGGGTCGACTCAGACCAGCAACACAGTGCAGAAGCTGACAGCTCGACCTGTGTGTGGCTTTTCCCAGAAAAGCAATGTGCCTGAGAGACCTCTGCAAACAATGGCTACTAGACTCTGCTTATGAATTTGGGCCCGATTAACCATAAGGAATTCTTCTTGACAGTGTTTTTTTTTGTTTCTTGGGATCAACTAACTGAAGATAGAGGTAAAAAGAGACCTAGAGAAGGCTTTCTGTAAGATGTTTGTCAGATCCTGGCCTCTCTGAAGCATCTGTGCGAGTGATTTGTGGTATGTGTTAGGGAAAAGGAGTTGGAGAAGTCTTCCACTACAGGGACCTGCAAAGAATTTGATTATGTTGCCAAGTTTCAGAGTCAAAGAAGGCAAAACTAATGTTTTTTTACGAATGCAGGTCATCAAATGTTATCCAGAAATGGAGAACAGCTTTGATTAAACAAGAACAAACTACCACATATGTAAAAATTAGCTCCCTGAGAGTGAATTTTTTGAAGGTGACAAGGTCTAGAAAACCTGACAGAAAAAAACAAACAAAGCAAATTATCTTGGGCTTGTTGGATGTGGTTGGCAAGGTCGGGTGCTGTGTATAGAGCCAATAGTTGAATCGGAATTCTGTATTTAGTGAATCACCGTTTCCCTGTCAAAGATGAACTTGTCAGACTGATCTTCAAAGGGTTCAACGATCCCAAGGTCCCAGGAACAGTATACCCACTCTTCCTTCTTCATCTCACAGGGTTCTTCCACTGGTGTCTGAAAGGCTTCGCTTCCTTTTCTGTGGGCAGGGTGCGGCTTAGGCTGGAGGCTGAAGTCAGAAGAGACATTCCTGACTCCTACACACCCACTGTTCCTTCCCCTTCAGGTGTCAAAACTCTGGGGGCTCAAATCTCAGGCTGGCAGGTCTGACCTTTCCTGAAACTCTCTGTGCTATTCTAACAAATACTATCACTATTACATAAGCGATATAAGGAACGTCAGGAATATGCAGCCCAAGGAAGAAGTACATTTTATGTTTTGATTTCTTCTTTTCTTTTGGCAAAAACCTGTTTGTCCTATCCCTGTTAGGAAAGAAATAAAATCCACTTGGTGTGGAGCGGGCAGGGGACCATTCTGCTTGACCATACTTTAGTCTGGTACCTGTTCTGGGTGCCGCACTGGTTACAGAGAAGTCACTGTGGGAAAGCACAGTGTGGTTGTAGGACTGAGATGCCCCAATATGCATGCTGGCTCCCAAAAATTTTCAGCCAGAGCCAGGTCTCCTCAGTGAGGAGTGATCTGGTTACAGATTTGGTAAGACCTCATTGGATCACGCAGTGAGTATCATCCTAAATTAGAGGCAAGTCAGATGAAGAAAAGACACTTGCCCAGTAGAAGTTACGTGTATTATTGAACAGATTATGAATTGGTGCCATTTGTGGGATCATCCTTTTCCCAGCCACCCAGGCTGGAAAAATTAAAATCATTTAAACATTTAAACATTGCCCTAGATTGAAATCTGAAATTGAAAACTATTCTGTCAGCGAGTCTTTTCTTTTTTTTTAATTTTTTATATATATTTTATTATTATTAATTCTAATGGGGTGACACCAATAAATCAGGGTACATATGTACAATGAAAACATCTCCAGGTTATCTTATCATTCAATTGTGTTGCATACCCGTCACCAAAAGTCAAATTGTCCTCTGTCACCTTCTATCTGGTTTTCCCTGTGTCCCTCCCCTCCTCCCTATCCCACTCTTCCCTCCCTCCCCCCATCCCATAACCACCACTCTCTTGTCCATGTCTCATATACAAGTCTTTTCTTTTAATGAGCTGCCATCACCATGGCCCAGCTCATCCTCTGGGGGCAGCTGGGAGGAAGGTGAGTACAAGATCTGGAGAAAGACAGTCTGGATTTGGATGTGCATTTGGCTCTGTTGCGTGACTTGAGCAACTCAACCTTTCTGTCCCTCAAGTTATTCTGATAAACTGGGATTAATAATGTTTCTTACTTTTCAGGATTATTCTGAGGATTAAATAAAATAACATTTATAAATATGAAGGTGATTAAATGATGTGGTCTCAATTGTTTTTTCAGACTGGTGATTAGCAGAAGAATGCTTACAAGGAGGTGTGCCAAAATGTTAGATATTTGTATATCATGATGAGATGTAGGGGCTTGAAAACAAAGTTGCATCCTTGTGATTTTCTATATTTTAAAAATTTCTTCAAGAACATATATCACTTTTGTAACTGGAAACTATAAATATGAATTAAATTTCCACCAAACCTTTGAAAACCAGCTGAGATGGTACTCTGTTCATTAAAACCTTCCAGATCTTACAGTTGACATAGATCCTTGTCTGAGCATGTTACTGAATCACTCTGAGGCCTAGTTTGCTCACTGGTAAAATGGGAGTTAATAAACTTGAATAGAAAATATATACACTATTATGCACATATTATATATATTATATCGTATATCTATATATCTATATCCATACACACAATATTATAAAGTCATAAGAGATTGGGGAGGAATAGATAGTGCTGCTTTGGTAACAGGATTGGGAGAGGAATTCTCCTCAGGTCAGACTGCAGAATCACTGTACCACACGCTATTGGTGGCATTGACCCAGAAGGACTTTACCACAAGCAAGAGCCAAGACACTTTCACAGACCTTTACCAACTTAAAGCAGAAGAGAAAGAAAATGGCATGGGTCCATATTAACTAAGAGGGCTGGGAACTGTGGGAATCTATGACCATTTCCTAAGAAGTTTCATAACCAGTTGTAGGGGACTTCCAAAGAAAACTGGAGATTTTGACAGATTGAATAGAAGTGGGCAGAGCCTGAGTAATGCTGGCTATTCTGTTGCAATGACTTTCTTTTTCTTTTGGCTAATCCACCCAAGAAATAAGTATATTTATACTTATTCATTGTGTGTGTGTGTATTTTTTATTAAAGTATATAAAATATATATACTTGTCCATTGAATGAAGAGAGTTTGAAAGAAAGAACAAGAACTATAGAAAGGATAATAACCCATTGAGGAAAGCAAAGGTACCAACTGAGACACAAGACAGACTTATGTTAAACCCTAAATCTGATTGTAGTAAACCTGGTCCCTTATAGCTCAGAGACACATGGTGGAACAAAATCTCAGCATTCCATGCTATTCAGTGGGCTGCCAGGGGTTAGTGAGACTTCATGCAATGTCACTGGGGCAGGACTGGGAAGAAGTGAGACTTTGAATGTTCCCAACATTTTCTCCAACATCTTTTACCAAGAATTATATATATTAACGCCTATCTATATTTTGGGATATCTGTCCCAGAAAGTAAAAATAGTGTATGGGGCTGGTATGTGTGTGCATATGTGTGTAGTATGTGTATGTAGATAGATAAACAGCAAATAACAGTATTTTTAAATACCTGTTTTGCATATGAGAAAATGTTCACAATTATTGTTGGCAGGACTAGACATAAAGAAGATTTAACCTGTTATATAGTTGAATAGAATTTCTACAGAACAGTTGAGGAGGTGTTATAGAGGACAGATAATAAAATATATTTCAGTACTTTGCAGATTTTATCACTGTTTAATAGTTATAACATTTTATCTGGTTCTATGACAGACCTGTGAGGTAGGTAGAGTACTATCATCCTGTCTTACATATGAGTACTGGGAGGGGAGAGTGACAGTCCACAGGGAGTGGCAGGTGGGTACTTGAATCTAGGTCTTTAGACTCAAACTCTCATGTTTTCATGCTACTGCATGAAAAGTAGTAACATTTTGTATCTTATATCTCATATACTATATATATTACATATCCTAGATCTTACCAGTCATTTTATCAAAAAATCTTGGAGTGACTTATAGTCAAAATGGCAGAGTGGCTAAAATGCTGTGCTTCCCTTCTCACATGACTATGTCAAATTTAGAACTAAATTATATAACATGACAACTATCTGAAGACTAGCTGAACAGAACTCCTATAAATAAGGATATAAAGAAGAAACCACCATGATAGTAATAGGTGGGTGGAGATGTGAAATAGGCTGGTCCTGTACTCATGTGTGGCAGTTAAGAACAGAGAAAGATATCTTGGCCTTGGAGGCCCCTCCTGAAGAGGATTTAAGTGAGATTTAGTCCAAAATGCAAGAATGTCTATTGTTAATAAATCAACAAAAAAGAAAAGAAAAAAAATCAACAAACAACAAGTGTTGGTGAGGATGTCGACTAAAAGGAACCCTTATGCACTCTTGGTGGGATTACAAATTGGTGCAGCCACTATAGAAAATAGTATGGAGTTGTCTCAAAAAATTTAAAATAGAAATACCATATGACCCAGCAATCCCATTTCTGGATATTTATCTGGAGAAATTCAAAACACTAATTCAAAAATATATATGCATTCTTATGTTCATTGTATCATTATTTACAATACCTAAGATATGGAAGCAAACTAAGAGTCAATTGATAGACGATTGGATAAAGAAAATGTGGTACATTAATACCGTGGAATATTAGTTGTCATAAAAATAATAGAATCTTACATTTTGTGACAACATGAATCGATCTAGAGGGTATCGTGCTAAGTGAAATAAGTATGACAAAGAAAGACAAATATATGATTTCAATTATATGTGGAATCTAAAAGCAAACAAAGGAAATCTTTGTGTTATTCTGACAGAAATAGAAAGTTTACTTTTCCTACAATAGCATTCATGTATTTATAGCCCGCTTCTCTAGACATACAGTTTTCTAGAATATCCATGGGAATGCATTGCAAGTGATATCCAGTTGTTATTCTAAACACCCTGTGTCTATTTTGACTTTTCTGTTCCACTGATGACATTCACTGCATTCACAGGTGCCTCAGACAACTGAGTCTGTGGTGTGGAGGTGGGTGCACTTCAAAAGGGTGGTGAGGGAAACTGACAGGAGCTTGGGATGGTGTGGTGGATGTGATAAAACTGCCATGATCCCCTTGGAGGGAAGATTTCCCTCCCTGGGTATTGAGAGTGTTGTCAGTAGACAGCGGTCAGCTCCTAATGGAGCTGCCTCATCCGAGGTCACACCATCCTGGAGATGGTCCACATCCAGTGACTGGTCAAGGCTGAGTATAAAAGCCCAGCTATTTGGGCCAGTTCAGGACAGCTCAGAGTTCCCTGTGGAGTCGGCCAAGTCTGCTGGACCTGCACTGCAGTCTGACTTCTCCCTGTGCTCTCTCCCACTTCTTTCCTCTCCTGTCAGAGGTGTGGATTCCAGAGACCTTCCCTAGGGAACATCCTGAGCCCTAAACTCTCAGAGCTTGCTTCTTGGAGAGTTCGAACAATAGTTTTATTTAACTATGCTTTCTTTTGGAGCAGGGGCTGGTAAACTTTTATGTAAAGAGCTGGATAGTAAGTATTGTAGGCCATGCAGTCCACTCTGCCTTTTTAGTGTGAAAGCAGACAAAGATAATATATGGATGAATGAGCATGGTTGTGTTCCAATAAAACTTTATTTACAAAAGTAGGAGCTGGGCTGGATTTGGCCCGTGGGTTTAATTTGCCAGAGAATCACTGAGTATTACTGAGAATTTCTGACTAATAATTTCAGAGGACTGGAGAATTCTGGATAATTCCTGATTAATTTCTTCATGCCCAATATTTTATAAGTTATAGAGTAACTCATTACTCTGCATGGTGAGTGTTGAATGGTGGATGAAGGTCGTTGACACCCTCCTAACATACCTAACAGCCCATAGATGCAGTTTCAACATAAGACAGATGTATAATCTAATGCTAGAAGGTCCTTTTAGACGTTGTCTTCTGCTCTGGGCAGAGTTATTCCCCTTTAGTCCTGTTTATTAGCAGCTTTGGCCTCATCTTCTTAGGATCCATGGAGATGGAGAAAGAGGGCTCCCAAAGGGAAGAATGGAGGGAGGAAAGGCTGTGGCCTCTGCCAGGACCTCTGCATATGTTATTTCGCTTCATTCTCACAAATGGTGGTATTAGCATCTCCATTTACATAGGAAGAACTAAGCTCAGAGGAAGTAAAGAACATGGTTTGCAGAGCTCTTACCAGCAGAAATCTTACTAATTTCAAACCCAGGTATGTTGGACTCAAAAGTCCATGCTCTTTCCACTACCCCAGGCTGACCTGCCAGCCTGGCCTTGGATTGGAGAGAGTTCCTCCTTACGCCCTGGTTGTTTCTGCCAGAGAGGACTTGGCACGAGGAGCTGAAGCGTGGCTCTGTTCCTCAGCTTCATTGGAGGCTGACTCTCCACATTCTTGCCACGAGCCAGTTTTGGGCTGTGGCATCTTAAGAGCTGAGGCATCTGGAGCCCAGGCTGGCTGAGGTGCTGGCTGTGATCAGTACACTTTCCGTCCTTGCAGGTACGAGCATGAAGTGGGCTGGTACCAAACCCTGTCACCTCCCTCTGTCAGGCAGCTGTCATCTTCCCCACAGCCGGTGTCACTAGGCTAGCCAGCTCCTTGGGAAGGTGGAAGAGGAGACTGGGAGGCTGAGGGTGAGAGAGAGTCATGCTACTGTGGTGCTTTCTCACCTTTCAGAGATGGAAATGACACTGCTCGGGCACCAGCATGCAGCCTGGGTCCAGCTGCACATCATCAGTGTGGCCCTGGGTGAACCCATGATATCTCAGAACTGCTCTTTACATTTTAGGAATGCCTGCTAAAGCAGGATTTCTAGGTCTACCTTCAGAGTTTCTAATTCAATAAATCTGGGGTGAGGCCTGGGAGTATGCATTTCTAGCAAGTTCCTTACTCACCCTTCAAGTCCCTTTCCAAGCTCCTTTTCTATAAAGCCTTCCGAGGTGCTGTAGTTCCAGCTGTGCTCTGTCTTCTGAGCTCCTGAACTGGGATGTCCTATAGTTTGGACTCCTGAGGACTGCGGCAGAGTCTGCCTGGAGTGCTTGCAGGGGCCGGATGCTGGAGCCACATCCTGGCTCAGGGTGGAATGTCAGCACTTATTCATGGAGGTGAAGACAGGGAGGTGGTGGCATGCATAACAGGTATTTGTCATCCCTGATTTACAGATGATCATATTTTCTGCATGCTGGGCTTGTCTTTAAAATCAAATGATACAGTTCTCAATGATAGCTGCGATTCTTCTTACCGCCATATCTTCTGTGCTACTTGGCTTTGTGCAAACCGTCCTGAGTGTAGGCTGTGTCCTGTTCGTTGTGCGTTACTGGGACTAGTACAGGGGTGCCAGGTGATGGCAGAGGCTGCAAATAATAATTTTCAGATATTGAAAGAATAGTTCCTGAAGTTTTTGTTCTGGTCATAAAATGAATGCAGACATGATGCATTTTCAACTGTAATCTGCATTAGTAGCATTTCCTTATTATTTTCTTAAGTCCAGGCAATCAACGAACCAATAAATCAGGCCTTCAATGGCAGTGTTTGCCAATTTTTTGTGGTAAAAAGGCTCGCACTCTATTCAGTGGCGTGTGACGCCACTAAGGGCGGGGTTGGGAGGGGCGGGTGGCGGCACACGGCCCGGTCTTTCCACCACGCAGATACACTCGTCGAAAATAACCTCAAGACACAAATAATTATACACTTATTAGGAAGGGACGGATTTTTAATTATTTATTACTTTTCTAAAAAATAGAATTAAATTTATTGTAAGTGTGCTTAATTTAATCATTAATAATCGCTGTGTTTAACACCTGTTCGACCCATTTCTGAAACGATGACGAGTGGCTCTCATGAATTCTCGCCATCACACCCCTGGATAAATTGGTATCGATCTGCATAAGTTAGGATGTTTTTGGTTGCAGCTAATAAAAGTTTAACCTAATCTGACCTAACCAAGGTGGAGATTATTTTGCCTCACTAAATTAATGTTATGTAGAAGAGTAAGGTAGTTCTAGTTTCAGGCCAGGTGTCCCTAGAAGCCGTTCTTTTTCCTTTCTCAGCTTTTCTGTCCTCTGTGTAGGATCAGGATGCCTGCTTACAGCTCAGACCTGATCTTCCAAGGTCCTAGTCTGCCAGGGAAGGGGCAAGTGTTTGGTTTCATTGGCTCTGACAGTATTTGTTTCTGAACCAGGCACTGTGGTCAGGCAAAGCTGAGGCTCTTTGCTGTGGGCTGAATTGTGTCCCCCACCCCCAACTCCTAAGTTGAAGCCTTACCCACCATGTGACAGTATTGTGAGATGGGGGCTTTGGGAGGGGGTTCAGTTTAGATGAGATCATGAAGTAGGGCCCGTGTGATGTGATCAGTACTGTATAGGAAGAGACTGGAGAGCTTCCTCTTTTTCTTTGCGCCATGACAACGTAGAGTGAAGGCAGTGATCTGCAAGCCAGGAGAGCCCTTTCTGGGAACTGAATTGGCTGGCACTTTGATCTGGGACTTACCAGTCTCTAGAACTGTAAGAAAAAGTCCCTATCGCTTAAGCTACCCAGGGTATATATAGTATTTTGTTATGGAACCCCGAGCTGACTAAGATACTCTCTTTGGCCAGGCTCACCCTGGCAGCTGGGATGAAGTGAGGTTTACCCAGGCACCTGAACTGAGTTGGGTGATTCCTTAGAGGAAACTGCAGGTAAAGCTACCAGATGGGTGATTGCAGGCAAACAGCAAAGCAAATATCCATTGTAAGATCTGTCTCTTGGGACGGAAAGAATGGCTTCCTGGTTCAGAGGGTTCAGCTGTCAGGGTAGTCTTTATGGAAATGTCACTGGATCACTCATTTTGTAGAAAAGAGAGGAAAAGAGAAGAGGAAAGAATGAAAAGCTTTCAGACACATCCAAATAGCTCCATGACCTGGGGCCTTGCTGTCCCCCAGGGGAGCATGGCAAGATGTTTCTGGCACAAAGGACTGCTAAGAATTTTGTTTACTGAGTCCTAGTGTTCAAAATTTAGTTACTTGGGTGAGAAGCTTGTGCCCAGGGATGGGGGCTCTTAGGAGGAGTAACTTTACTGAAGAGTATCATGCAGATGCTAGGAGTATCTTGCCAGGCCTTGGTGTGAGTTCTGAATTTACTAGCCATCACATCACCACTGTTTAACCTTAAACTTGGTGGGTGAAGAGTTATGCTAGTGTTCAGAAAAATGAAGTGTGAACTGGAGGATCACAGGCCAATAGCTCCACCAGGAAACTGAAACGGGAGCTGGGTGAGCAGCGGGCAGGTATGGATGCAGCGTTTTATATTAACTTCTAAGGATGATGAAAGGAAGAGAAACTTTGAATAGAAACAGATGGTGGTTTATCTGTTCCAGACTAGTAACTGTTCCTCAGGGTCAGTCAAGGCCATGGGTACAGGAGAGATTGCCAGGCTTCTTGGCCAGCAGTGATTCCAGAATTCTCCCTGTCCCCAGAGGTTGACAAGATGTTGACCTGGTGTTAGTCCTGCACTTTGGATGCTGTGCAGTGGAGTGGTGCCAGAAAGAGCCTGCCACATGCACGTGGCACATGTAGTGTGGTGAGATTCCCCTGTGCGGTGGCACTGTGTCTGATGTCATACACACCGTCTCCTCTGATCCCCTCCACAACTGTATATTATAGTCAATTTTTCTTATTTACAGGAGAGGAAACTGAGGCTTAGAGCTCATAGTTACATAGTTGGTAAGTGGCATTACTAGACTCTAAACCAGATTTTTCTGACTTCAATGGCTGTGTTGATTTTTTCTCTGTGAACATGATTGCAGGGGAGCAGCTGTTGGTTGAAGAATTTTATATGTGCAATCATCCCTTTAGCTATTCCTGAGGGCAAGGCTGTGTCTTGTCCACAACCATACCTCCAGTGGCTAGTGGTAAAAGTTGAAAAAACATAGGGTTACATACAGCTGTGGGACTCAGCTGGTTTGCACTGGTTTGGCAGAACCAATACCTAATTTTTTGTTGAGTCTGGCGAACTGGTGTTAAAATGGCACTTGTAATCAGGGTTCTCTCTAAGGTGGGCACCTGCGCAGCTGCCCAATGTGGAAATCACACATTTACATTCCTTATTCTTTTTTAACGTTCATCTGCGCAACAGCGTATTCTAAGTGCCCATAGTAATGTTCATTCTGTCCATAGGTGAAAAAAATTGCAAGTGAGGACGCCAGTCAAGAAGCAATATGGAAATATCTTAAATAACAGTTTTATTGTTTTTGTCAGGTATTGTTTAATAGTTTTTCACTAATATTTTAAAACTCTTTCTTATAACAATCTAGTTTTGTGTGCCTCTTTTATTGTTCTTATTTAAGTATTAAATGTATGAAATAATAAACTACTTTTCAGTATATCTTTTTTATACTTAAAATAGTCATTAGGGCAGAGAACCGGTTGTTAAAGTATTTGAATTCCATCACCAGTTACATATACTTTTCTTAATAATGCTCATTTAAAAATTCTAACTAGAAATGAGGAAACTGAATCTCAGAGAATTTAGATACTTTGTCTAAATTCTCACAGATTGTTATTCAAATTCAGGTCTGTGTGAATTTAAAGCTAATGGTCTTTCCATTGTTTGTTATATCTCTCCCTTAACCTGTCTCCCAGTACAACTCAGTTTATTTTCCCACTGGGTAGAGAGTGAGGCAAATACGGGTGGGGGAGGGAATGGTGTGATGGTCAGGTTGCCTTAATCTGGAGTTGATAAAGAAACTGAGAGGTAGACCAATAAGCTGGATCCTGGCCCCTCCTGACTTTCAATTAGAATATCTGCTTTAGTTTTTGTAATTTGTTTCCTCAGACTTAATTTTTTTCCTAAATGGGATCTCTCCTAAGATATTTCATATATAGAAAATATTATCCCAACTTTTCTTTGGTTTTTAAAAATTAACATTTAATTTATTAATGTTATGTATTCAAAAACCTAGTGTTACCTTAGAGTTTAATTTATAAATCTTACTATTCTATTTATAAGCTTAGCAAATATTGTCAATTACTTCTAAGGAATTTGATTAACAATTGAGCCCACTTATAGACTAAATGCCTCTAAGCTTTTAAAATTGCATTTATGAATTAAATATTTTAATCTCATTTTGAAGTCTTTCAGTATCTTAACAAAATAAGGTTTCTCAACTTCTTAAATAACTCATAAATTTAAAAGAACAAACTTCCATATATGGTGATCTTTAAGAACTCTTAACTGTACCAGTACTAATATAAACCTAGAAATATTAAACTTAAATATACAAATATAAATAAATTATTCACACATTTAAAGTTAAAATTTCCAATGCAGGTACATTCAAGTGCAAGTTCCCGTGAATATTACAGATACTACTTATGTTGCTAAATAGGCACAACTTTCTTCTTAACACATAAGTGTTAATGCTGTAAGTTTGATACACTTCAACCTTTTTATTCTTAATTCTAAATCTTCCTAGAGTTAAATGAATCTTACCCTCTTAAGAAGTAACAATGCCGTGCCATGCAATTTTGGGTGCATTCAAAGATTTTAGCTAAGATTTTCTTCTGGATTCTTGCTAGTCCCCTTTGTAGTCCCACAAGGACCTTGCTAATGTTATGAGTGATTGGTCTTATACACAGCATTTTACAAACTGGTATGGTCACATGGCTACTTACCACTGACATCTTCCCTGTTTGTTGGGACCTGCACTGTCTGGAGTGTTAAAATTTAGAGTATTTTAGCATCTTTTTCTTGCTTACATTCATTTTATTCCACTTAGCCCTATTCCAGGCTATTCATGGAAGTCTGCAACCAGCTCAGTCTGCTACATGAACTGACTTGATTTTGCTTTGCTTTGTCTAGGATTCATTAATTTCTTTTCCATCTAGCTCCAATGACCTTCGACACCAATGGAGTTCTATTTTCTTTCCATAGTCTTTGTGACCAGTAGGACCACACAACTTACACAGTTATTAAAATGATATCCAATTACATCCTACAGATCTCACAGATTCTAAAGCAAAACACCTGACAGTTGCACAAAGGGTTCTATTGTTTAAAAAGGTGTTTTCAAACATAACACTAGTAGGATCTTCATGGTTTTGAAGAAAGACCAAATATCTGGGGAGCAACTGTTGTAAGCCAAGTGCTTTATGTACATTATTTCCTCTGGTCTCTAACACCCCACAGAGTCTTTATTTTTATCCTGATATTCAAGTGAGGAAGCTGAGGTTCATAGGGTTTGAAATTTCTCAAGGCCACATAGCAAATAAATGATGAAGTTAGGACTAACTAGCTTTTAGGATTGCTTGCAAAATTCGTGATCCTTCTTCTGTGTTGGTTCCCAGCACTTTGAATGTTTTATTACCGGGCTCTCTGAACAACAGGCAGTCTCCTCACTTCTTCACTCTGACAACAAAAACTTTCTAGTATAAGCCTACTCTTTCCAGACAATTTCCCTCAAAGTTCTTAAGCCACCAAAACAAACAAACAAAAATGGGTTAAGAGTTCCAAAGATTTTTATGACAGCAGCACATTGAGGGCAAGTCCTAAGACACCAGTTATAGCTACAGCTTTGGGTCAACATCCCAGGGTCCTGAGGGGATTGTAAAGTTCAAATCCTGACCTTAGCTGAAGTCCTGACACTCTTTGAGAGATCCCTGATATGGACATGCAGTGTTGGCCAACAGTGGGCCAGAGCCACAACAAAAAGATCTTGGGACTGGGGTCAGGCATTCTTGATTCCTGTATTGGCATCTCCATTTGACCGGCTGTGTGATATAGGGCTGAACTATGAATTAAAGAGACCCCCCCATTACTTATATTATTCCACTAAAAGTGCTGTTTTAGACTTATTTATACATAGGTTTTTATCATTCTTGTACATACATAAAAAAAAAATATGAGTGAATATACTGATTAAAGTATTCCTAAAACTTTCTCACTATTATGAGTTGACTTTTGGCTTAAACATTGAAAGCTACATTTTTCTGCATAATTGCTATATAAGGTTGTGATAGCATGTTGATGGTATGGTGACAAGGGAGGCACCCAAAAATGCAGAAATGCCCAAATCTTGCCTCACTAATCACATTTCCAACAAGCCTGCTAAGATTTTCTTTAAAATATTTTTTCAATTACGGTTTATATTCAACTTTATTTTGCATTAGTTTGAGGTGTACATCCTAGTGGTTAGACAATCACATACTTTACAAACTGTTTCCCCCAATATTGCTAGTACCCACCTGGCACTGCACAGAGTCATTACTATACCATCGACTACATTTCCTATGTTGCACTCTACATCCTCATTAATGTAAGGTTGGCGGATAATGGGGGAAGGTCGCGTGAGGAACTTAGACCAGGGAACTTTTACTAGAGCCGCCCACAACCAAGCGCGCCAAAAAGAAATGTCCCAGGAGTCCTTGGGAAGAGAATGACTGTCCATCAGCCAGTGAGATATCTCCACATCATATTAGCTCGCCCATCCAACAGACCCTTTAAATATCTCTCACGCGAATTATCCCATGTGACTTCTCTGCCCCCTGCCCCCCCCCCCCCCCCGGGACAGAGAACATCATCCGGGCAGCGCGGTACTAAATAAAGCCTTTACTATTCCACACTTTGTGACTCTGGCCTCCTTTCTTCTTTCTTGGCAGGGAAAAATACCTTACATTTGGTGCCGAAACCCAGGAGGAGTCAGAAGTCCACAAGGACTGCTCCTCTCCCCTTCCCCTCTGAGAAAGAACCAGGATCTCTGACCTTTAACCCACTTTAACTCATGGTGAGGTAAGCCCCCTGCCTCCAAAATCCCCTCAGTTCTTTCCACCGAGACTCCCTGTCTGAAACTGTAGCTACGTCAGGAACCTCTTTCCGTTCTGAGTGTGTGTGTGCCCATGGAGATGTCCTGAGCACATCCACTTTCCTTATCCGTCCGTGGCCAGAGCTTGAGTTTTGGGATGTCAGTTCTCAACTCTGACCACTCCAAGGACTGAGGGTGGTTGTGGGGGCACAGGAATCCAAATACACTCCTGGAGTTGCCTTATCTGAAATCTTTCCCTCCCTAAAGAAGAAGAAACTGTTCTTCTTCTTCGCTGTGGCCAGGCCACAGAACCCACTGGATAATAGGACCAGGTAGCCTCCTGAAGGGACTTCCAGTTTTAAAACCCTCACCAATTTAACTATTGCCAAAAAGCTGGGAGCTGGTTGGAGATCTCTTACATCAGGGGTTTCTAGTTATTCACGCGCCCATCCTTAATCTCTGTGCTGCCAGTTCTACATGCAGGCTTTTTCTTTTTGTCCAGAGAAACCTCACCTAAAACCTTCACTGCTAATCTTTCCTTCTCTGTGGACTCCCAAGTCTCTTCCCCTCCTGCCTGACCCCCGGGGGTGCCTTTCTCTCGGGACCCCTCTCTGGTACCTCTGCGGACCTCTTTCATTCGGGTCTCTTCCCTCCAAGAGCCCCCACCCCTCCTTTTGCAGGATCCTGTTTCTCATTCACCTGCAAATACCAGTCCCTCTTTTTCCTCCCCTGCTGGCCAGGGGCCCCTCCCTTCTCCACTGTGTTCTTAAGCCCCTCTTTGTCAGGCCATCCTCCGCCTACCATTGGCTCTTACACCAGTTTGCAGGATGCCCAACCCCAATCTGTTTGCAGGAAGTTCTGGCCCTGTCCTGTCTCTGGCTCCAGCGTTTCCAGCTGGATCTGGGTGTCAGGCTCCCTAGGAGTCCTCCTCTTCTTATTCTCAACCTGCAAGCCCCTATCCAGGACCTGTGAACATGGCATTTAAAGTTTTCAATGGTCACAGCTAGTAGAAAATGGCCAAGGCTGTTCACCAGGCCTGCATGCAGCAGAAGGTAATGCTCCAAACCCAGACTCTTGTGGCAGCCCTGAGGCCAGCAGAGCAACAGGGCAAGGCATAGGAAGTACCCGACCCAAGTCTGGGCCATAAAGAAATCCCCACCAGGAGCTTGCTTTAAGTGTGGCAAGCAGGACCACTGTGCCCGACAGTGTCCCTGCCTGTAGCTGCCCACTGAACCCTGCCCTGACTGCAAGCAGCCCGGTCACTGGTGGAGTGATTGCCCCCTTTGGGCAGCAGGCTCATCCTCAACATCTCTATGTGGAGGACAAGCCAGCCAGGTGGGCCCATCGCTCGAACTCCTAGGACTTACACCCTGGACATGGAGACCCCCATCATCCTCACCAAACCGCAGGATAATGCTGCAGAAACTGGTAAGTCCATCTCATTTCTTGTGGACATGGGAGCTACCTTCTCTGTTTTGCCACCACACTCTAGACCTCCAATTCCCTCACAGGCCTCAGTTTTGGGAATTGGTGGGACCTCTTCTTTTCCCCTTCGCATGTCACCCCTGACATGCAGTTTGGACGGAATCCCCTTTTTGCACTCGTTCTGGGCTGAGACATTCTACACAGTCTCGGAGCCACTATCCAGCTGACAGCATCTTCCCACTTACTCCTACCATTCCTCACTACCAAGGGCTCCCCCATAATCAATGCTAACCTCATTTCTAACCATGTCTCTCACCTCAAGCTTGCTCCCATGCAGGATCGCTAGCATTCAGAACCACTGGGCCCTACTTGTCTGTGGCTCACCAAAATGTTGGGCCCTACAGACCCTTCTATTGCTCCTGTCCCTTCTACCAGGAACCTGCCGCCAGAGTGAGCTGAAGCAGGGAGCAATGCTGTTCAGTAGGACTGGCCTGATGAAAGAAAACATCAATCTCCTTAACCATCTGCGAAAAAATTAAGCAAGAATCTCTCCTCCTGCAACCTACTTAACTCCTGATAACAGCCACCCATTCTTACCTGGGCTTCCCTTATCCTAAATCTTCTTCTAATTATCAATGTATAACTCATATTTGCTTCTCTCTTTTAAATTCTTACAGAACCGCATCCGTGAAATTTCTCAACTGACGGCCAAACAGATGTTTCTCCTGACACCCTTCAGAACCACCACTTGCTGATCTCCCCCTTCCCATGACACCCCTAATCAGCAGGAAGTACCCAGACGAATAAGCGGCACCCCTAATTAACACAAAAAGATCAGAATGTAAGGTCGGTGGATAAGAAGGGAAAGTCACGTGAGGAACTTAGACCCAGGAACTTTTGCTAGAGCCGCCCACAACTAAGCGTGCCAAAAAGAAACTTCCCAGGAGTCCTTGGGAAGAGAGCAACTGTCCATCAGCCAGTGAGATATCTCCACATCATATTAGCTCGCCCATCGTGCAGACCCTTTAAATATCTCTCACATGGATCATCCCATGCAACTTCTCTGACTCCTGTCCTTGGGGACAGAGAACATTGTCTGGGCAGGGCGGTACTAAATAAAGCCTTTACTATTCCACACTTCGTGGTTCTGGCCCCCTTCCTTCTTTCTTGGTGGGGAAGAATACCTTACAGTTACCATTCTGTAACTACTAATCTGTACTTTTCAATCCCTTTACCTGTTTCACCCAGACCCCCAATGTCCTCTCCTCTGACAACCATCAGTCTGTTCTCTGTATCTATGTATCTGTTTTTGTTTTGTTTGTTCATTTATTTTGTTCTTTGGATTTCACGTATAAGTGAAATCATATAGTGTTTGTCTTTCTCTAACTGGTTTATTTCACTTAGCATTAAACCCACTAGGTCTACCAACGCTGTCACAAGTGATAAGATTTTCATTTTTTTTTCTTAGAGGCAAGAAATAGTCCATTATACTATGTATCAAGCTTTTTTACCCATTCTTCTATTAATGGGCATTTGGGGTGCTTCCATAGCTTGGCTATTGTAAATAACGTTGCAGTGAACATAAGGGTGCATGTATTCTTTCAAATTAGTGTTTTGGGTTTCTTTAGATGTAGTATACCAGTATTGTAATCACTGGGTCATAAGGCAGTTGCATTTTAAATATTTTGAGGAAACTCCATACTGCTTTCCACAGTGACTACACCATTCTGCATTCCCATGAACAGTACATGAAGGTTCCCCTTTCTCCACACCTTCTAAGATTTCTAAGGCACTATGCTCCTAGGGAACAGAAGTTGAATAAGAATACAAGTATAACTTGGTTGTCAGCACTGAGCGCTCATGGCACTAAGAACTCTGATTAGAGGTCCTTGGAGCTCACATCACGGGAGACCTAAATGAAGACTTCTGCTTCAGCGTTAAATCAATTAGGGAACACCCTGGTCAGGTGAAGCTTAATGTGGGACCCTGGGGGCATTTAAAGGGTAGAAACGTCCATTTTGCACCAGGGGATTGTTCTTACAATCCTGGTTTCCTGCTTCTTTTATCAAAGGTTTGGTCCCAGCACCACAGATAGCCACTGGCTGTGGGACCGGATCCATTCTCTGCAATGGCACCGAGGGCAGATTGCTTGGCCAAGGACAACAGCTTGAGTCTCAATTATGGGACTGGGTCAGGCAGCCAAAAGGGATGCCTGAAAGGGAGTCCATGATTCAGTGGAGCTCCATTGTTTTCTGGAATTGGAAGGCTGCTGGCATTAACAGCCACATTCATTTTGCAGACAAAAGAACATTTGGTGAGATGATTCAGCTGCCCCCGCCCAGCCACGCCTTTCCTTATCACTTCACAGGATGCTAAATAGACAGAGGCATTTAAACCTGCTGGCTTGGGCCCAGTTTCTCACCCCACACCCCTACAGCCAGTGCTCCCTCCTGCTTAGTATGGAAATCAGGCAGGGAAGTGGGATGATTCTTTCCTCCAAATCAAGAAAAGAATCAAACTTTATATTCCTAAGTGGCCTTGCAGGACCTTGGCTAAAGTTTCTTACAAAGTTTCCAGGAAGAGCAGAGAAACTACCCATGTCAAGCTTAGGGTGATCGTGGCCATCTGTACTTATCCAAACAAGTAAAATGGATTGGGACACCCCGTGAAGCCAAAAAGATATGAGTATGGTTGTGTTTCTAAGTGGTTGCAACCATGGGGTTGGAGCCACAGAAAGCTGGGTTGGATGCCTGGCCCTGTTGCTTATTCTATAAGATGGACTCTTGGACTCTTAGCTCTCCCTAAACCTCAGTTCCCACCTCTAGAAGTGGATGGTAAGAAAAAAGTGCACTGAAGGGCTCAGCCTTGTGCCTGGTACTCTTGAGCAGTGAATGAAAGATAGCTGTTGTTATTGCCTAGGGAGGGGAACGGTAGGGGCAGATGACTCAGTGCAGAACTAGGCATTTGCATAGAAATTCCTCTTACTTGCTGTTGTCTCTCCCCTAACCCCCAGTGCATTTTACTGAAATCCTGGTCTATAAAATCTTGACACATTGCAATGTCTTGCTTAAAATGATATGGTGAAAAAGACACTAATGGGGCGTGATAAGGTATGGTGTGTGTGGAAATATGTGAATGAGAATGAATTTACCAATGCTTTGGTAATTTGATTACTGGTACAGTTCCACCAGCAGGTGAAATTAATCATTGAGACAGTCTAGTTTCTACTTTCTGGCTAAAGATGTATGTTCTTGATATTTAAAGCTGTCCCCACTTATTTCCAGAATTAATTAAAACCAATAACTATAGAAATAATTATGCTTCTAGAAATACTAGCAGGAACCAAGTAATGGCCTCTCTGTAAGAGCCTATCTGTAAATGGGAATATTCTGGGACGTCATTCAGTTGTTGTCATTAGGATGCTGGCATTACAGTTGTGGTGACCATAAGCATCTTCAAGGGTGAGGAACACAGTGAAAACTCTTTCTGTGCCTAGTAGCCAGTCTTTCCTGGGGAAACCTAGTTAGCTCTGGGGAGTAATCCATCCATCTGAGAGAATCTGGCAATCTCTATGATTCCAATGAATTCCAATTTATTTCAGAGGTAGCCTAGGCAGGAAAAGACATAAGGACCTTATTTGAAAACATCCACTTCTATTGTTCAGCCCAAGAGCCAGACAAAAGGCTTTGAAAAGATGTAAGGAGAAACAAGACTTCCAGAAGAGTTGAACTTTCTTTATTAGAATATTACAATAAAATAAGTATTGGGATGTAACATACAGCACAGAGAATATATTCACCATATCATAATAACTATGGACAGTGACAGATGATTTTTAGACTTATTGTGGTGATCACTACAGAAGGTACCTGGTAAGGTTGTGATGTATACAGATGTTGATCACTATGGTCTACATCTAAAATGAAGATAATATTGTATGTCAACTATAGTTAAAAATAAATTTTAACCCCCCCCACCCATGTCTCACTCCCTCCCCTCAATATAAATTCTGGGAGGAATCTCAGACGAGCTAGTATCCTGACCCAAAACACTCATTTATACAGATGAGAAAACTGAGATTTACACAGCTGGAGTGCTTAAGAGCTTTGGAGACCAGAGCTTAGATGTCATGATTACTGGTCCAATGTTCTTTCCCCCAGAAATTGTCATCAGCTATTTGTGGGTTGCCTGCTGGGTAAAAAGGTATAGAAAGTATGAGACACCTCACCTTACAACATGGAGCTAACCATGTAGTCAGACAAACAAGGCATGTACACATAGAGTAATAACAGTTATGGGCCATGTATGATAAGGACCATCCATGTGATGGCACTTGAAGGGGAAATCTTAATTCTTGGTGAACCTGGGAAGCTTTCAAAATGGTGGAATTCCAGAAGGGCCATGGAGGATGTGCATGAATTGGATGGGAGGAGAGAAAGGTCATTCTAAGTAGTCAAAAGACATGTTCAGAAGAGTAAAGTTGGGATAGTAAGAGGAATATCTGTGAGTCAGCAACAATGGGGCAAAAGAATAAGTTTCCTGGGCTTGCTCACAGATTGTTAGACTTTGGGAATACTTCAGAGATTGTCAGGCTCAGTCTTATGATTTTACTGTTGAAAATATTAGGTCCAGAAAACGTAAGTGGCTTACCCAAGGTTATGTGGCTATAAAAAGAGTCAACCTGAGATTAGATAATGAGATTTCATTATCTTTTTTCCAGTACATTTTTTATTGTACTCTGCTGATCATAGGAAAGTGATAAAAAAGAGACAGAGAGACCACACAGGACCTTAGTGAGACACAAGATATTTGTACATTAAGCACTGGAAACATGTGACCATTCTTGAATGTGAAATTAGCACATGGTCAGAGTGGTACTACATAAAACTTGAGCTGGTGGAGGTATGTGAGACAGACAGGGATTGAAGGGAGAAGCAGAGAGATCAGTTTAAAAGGCCCCAGATGTATACCAGCTATGAGATCCTATGCACTGAGGTTATCAGAAAGAAAATGGATAGGACAAGTTGATAAGAGAGAGACGTGAACCGCAGGCTACGGTAGTGGCAGGAAATAAGAGAAGATGGAGTCAAAGACTGCTCTGGAAATTCCGAGCTGACCAGTTGTCCATGATGAAACCACCTTACACTTTTCTCCTGGCCTTCGTTGTCATTTTCCCTTAGCACTTCACTCATTTATTCTTTCTTTGAACAAAGATTGTTGGGCCTGCAGAAGGTGTTCCATATTCACCCCAGCCAGTAACCAACTGAACGGGATGCTTTGTTGTTTTCTTGGGATCTACCCCCTTAAACTCTTCTTGGTTAGAGTTGTTAAAGAGAACAGAGGCGAAATAAGGAGAACAGCTTGGTTATTGAAAAGAAAAAAAAAAACCCTGATTGTCTGAGAGGGTGTTGAAAAGCCAGCAAGATTTCAAATGCGAGGAGGATCAAAGTGTCTTGGGAAGGGAGGAGGCGGGCCCTATGCACACAGAAGCTCCCGGGTCTTAGGGAGAATAAAGGATCCCAGTGTGAGGGCAACAAAGGAACGCTTGTGCATTCACAGTCAGGGGCCTGTGGGGGTAACGGACAGCCTTGGCCCTGGGGACTGGCTAGGGTGGCTCTAGGCTCAGGCTGCTGCTCCCCAGGGAAGCGGAAGGGCTCTTGTGCCAACAGTCAGAATGGGAGCAGCTGCCCAGGGCTCCTTATGTCTGGGGGAGACCCAAAGACAACTTTAAAAGACTGAGGGTGTCTGAAGGGCAGAACCCGTGCTTTCCTTCCCATCCATTCTATCTCTCAGTGATTCCTACCCCGCCCTGGCTCTGAATACCTTTAGCAATTAGGGTTTGTCCCTCTCCTCTTCGTCATGGTGACAGCTTATATTAAAGGTTTAGTCTTACCTAGGGCACTCGAACAAATTTGACAAATGGGTCAAAACGCACAGACCACCTAATAGATTGCTTGTGGTCATATTGAGAAGTATTCTCTCAGGCATCTAGGCCAAGCATAATGATTCTAGGCATATAGAAAATGTCAAAAATGGTTTAACTTATATTGTTTCTGTCTCCTAATCATACAAAATAAAAATAGGTTGCAAAGTAGGTTAGGGAAACATGGTCAAAAACTCCATGTCAGATAGCTTCCCCATTCACCTTCCGAAGTGTACCACTATTGTCAGTGCCCTCCGGTTGCCTCTTGCCTGCTCTGAGGTCAGGGCAGTGTGGGGTCAGAGAGAAGTATTCTGAAACCCTTGCTCTGCTACTTCTAGTGTGTGACTTTGGGTCAGTTACTAAATTTCCCTGGACTCTGTCCATTGTCTGTAACCTAGGCATGATTTCCAATTTGTACACTTTGGCGGGACAATTTAGCGAGTCTCGGGCAAAGAGTAGGTATGAATTAGGATTAGTTCTGGGTGAGACCAGTTTAGAGTTTAGGACTTCATATTTAGTTCCTTGTTATCTCATAGTTGTTTCCTATGTAGCGTTCTGGGATCAGGGAAAGTTAATCTAAAAAAACCGTGATCACCAGGAAAGAGATGACTATGTGGTAGGGATCATTATGCTCAAGTTCATCTTAGAGGTCAGCTCCCTCATGATGCTGCCTTGTGCGTGGACACCACACACAAATGCCCATTTAGACTTTATTATTGGAAGCCCAAGGGCTGGATGGTGTGTGGTTAGGGAAGTCATGTCCTAGCAGTAAAGAGTCAGTGACTTCTGCAAATAGCAAGCTGAGCCAGAAATGCAATCCAGGCACCTCACACCCTGCCCCATACCTAATGATAAGGCCATTCATTCCTGTGTTCTGTATCCGGGAATAGACATCCCTGGAGCCAAGAGGGTGACATCAGGACATCTGGTGAGCTCACTCTGCTGCTCTGATTTGGATATAGAGAAGTATCAGAGCTCCAAGAAAGGGTTCTGCTGCTCAGAGGCCAGTGGTGGGAACAGGTTTTTCCCTGGAGACTAGAAGGAGCAGCGAGCTTTGAGATGTCTCCACAGCCATAGGCAGAAAGATCCACTGAAGCACAGAAGGGAAAGGGAGAGAGAGAATGATTTATGAGTAAACCCTAAAGGAGCAGCACTTGCCGGCTTGACCCCGACACCAACTGAGGGGCGTGGGAGAGCATTCTGCAAATATTTTAGAGGCACTGGTGCCAGAGAACTCAATGCCTAAACCTGGATGGAAGAGCAGGGAGGGAGCCCAGAGCTATGTCTGTCAAGAAAAGATTTCCCAGAGCTGTCGAATGCTGGCCTCTTCTTTTAGGGACTCCTGTCTGCTTGGGCATCTCCCCATGGCACAGGGTTTAAGAGCCGACTGATTCTAGCATACAGACCATATGGGCTGGGTCACTTTTCCTGTGGAGAAATTGAGCAAAAAGCATAAGGAAGACAGGCAGTGAGAATAAGACGAAGAGAATAGCTTTGTCTTTTCTTTTATTGTCCTGTTTAATTCTGAGGATCTGAGTGATCTGCCTGGTGTGTGCCACCTTCCCCTTGGTCTCCTTCTCTTTTCTTAATACCCTCTACAGCTCAGTTAAACTTTTATCTCCATTTGGACACCCATCCCAACCTCAAACGGCACACCTTTGTCATTACACCCGCCTTACGCCAACACCTTGAAAAACCACAATACACTTCAGCATGTTAAAGGCTCTGAGATGTCCAATGGGCAGATAAATATAGTATTTCAAACTTTATTCATTCTAATACATCCTTAATTGGTTTGAGCATGAAATTCTGCTTTAGGTAAACATGCTCTAGGCTGGCCTGAGGCTTTCTTGCTTGCCGATTCATGTATGTATGACTGTCACCCCCTGTTACCTTCCAAGTTTCTCAGCAGAAAGACTACATGTCCTAGTCCTTTGCAACCCTCACAGAACCTCTGAAACCCAGGTGCTCACACTTGTGTGTAAGTGAAAGGTAAGAGGAATACTAGAATCAAAATGAGATAAAAGACGACAAAACTGGAGAAAATTGGCAATACATAGATAAAGGGATGGTATCTTGAACATAGACATTTTTATAAATAAGGAAAACAATAAATGTTACAATAGGGATGGAAAAATCATGAACAGTCACTTCACAAAAGATGAAATGCACAAAGCTTATATACATTTGGATAAGTCTTTAACTTCACAATAATAAAAATATTAAAGAAAAAATGAAGTATTATTTTATCAATTAAACTGGCAAAAAAGAAAGACTGAGTTAGTGAGGATAAAGGGAACATTGCTGGCTTTACAAGTAAGCCAAAACATAGTTATTTTTTTATAGGATGTGCTAAAAATAGGAACTTCCCCATTTTAAACTATTTATCAAAAATGTGTTATTACTGGGTATATGATATTCCATAATATGTAACATCAAAATCTATTTAGCTGCCATTTTGGCTGGGTTTTTAATTTGTTTCTAGGGTTTTGTCTGATCTTTGATTATTTCCTTAGGATCAAATTTGAATAATAATGGATTAGCTGTATACTGCAAAATAACAAATCCCTCCCAAACTACCTAAATATGATACAGCTCAAGACAACAGCTCTGATTTGACAGGATATAGCAGGATAACCTGTCTCTGTTCCATGGGAAGCCCAGAAGCCTGGGGCTGGAGTCTCCCTTAGGCACACTGACGCTTGGATGTCTCCCTTACGCACACCGAAGCTTGGATGTCTCCCTTATGCACACTGATGCTTAGCTGGGGCTGTCAGCTGAAACTCCTACATGTAGCCACCTCTTGTGGCCTGGATTTCCCACAACATGGTGGTTGGGATCCAAGAGCAAGTGAGGAGGGTATTGTATTAGGGTTGTCTGTCTGCTGTAACAAACGAATGCACAAATGCATTCTTTTATTGTTCTGCCAGTCAGAAGTCAAATAAGTCTTACCAGCCTGACAGCAGGGCATGGGCAGTGCTGGGTTTCTTTCGGGAGCTCTAGGAGGGAGTTTGTCTTCTGGCTTCTTTCATCCTCTAACCCTCATTCCTTGCATTCCTTGGCCTGGAAATCCTTCCTTCATCTTCAAACCAGTGAAGCATCTTGCTTCAGTGGTCACATCACCTTCTTCATCTGGGGACATCTCCCTCCGCCTCCTTCTTATAAGTATAGTTGTCATTGCATTTTGGGCCTGCCCAGAAATCCAGGGTAATCCCTCCATTTCAAATCCTTAACTTAATCAATCTGCAATGTCTCTTTTGTTATATAAGGTAGAATTAATTAATTCACTGAACAGAGTTGCCAGAAGCTGGGCGGTGGGGGAAATGAGAAGAGGTTAGTAAAATGATACAAACTTTCAGTTATAAGAGAAATAAGTTCTGGGGATCTAAGGTACAGTATGGTGACTACAGTTAATATTTTTGTATTATATACTTGAAATTTGCTAAGAGAATAGATTTTATCTGTTCTCATATAAAGAAAGGTAACTATGTGAGGTGATGGTGGGTTAATTAACTTGATTATGGGGATCATTTCACAATGTATATAGTATACATTCATTATGTTGTACACTTTAAATACAATACAAATTTATTTGTCAATTATATATTAATAAATCCAGAAAGAAAAAGGTAGCATTTACAGGTTCTAGGAATGATGGTCTGCATATCTTTGTGGGTCCATTTTCAACCTATTGCAATGACCACAGGTTTTTCTTCTCTTTAGCTGGTTTTACGGGAGGCCATCAGTTAGACAGTCGGAGCTGCAGCTGGCAGGCTGGCACAACTCTGGTGGGTGACGTGGAACCTAGGTCACCTATTTTGCTGCTTACTTATGCTCTTTGGTCCTGCTCGGGCTCAAATAACCATTCAAATTTAGGTGGACTGTCACGGGACCCTCAGCTTCATAACCTGGTAGGTCTGACAGAGCATGGCTTATAATGGACAACTCTTAAGTGTGTGGTCATTTGGTGTCTTGTAGTTAGGTGTTCTGTCTCCAAGGCCCAGTAACATGCTGAGAACTATGCTCAGATAATTGATAAATTCTGCTGTAGGCATCATTGCCTGCTCCGGATTCCCAAATGCCTGAATTGTGACTTTCTCACTGGGGTTCACTGTTATCGCTACCTCGCCGAATCTTTTCACCACCAACTTGAACACCACCACAGGCCCACACACCATATAGCCTGAGTGTCAAGACTTTTAGCACCTTGACCTGGACCCCTCTCCAGGCTGGCAGCCTCATGTCACCCAGTGTAAGCAGAGGGCAGGGTGTCTAGGTATGGAATGTGTTGCATCCAGAATCCAGAGGGGCGTCCCAGGCACCGTGCTTCCTTCTGCGTGGTAGAAATGTGAGATGCAGCCCTCTGTCTTTTCCTTTGGGCATCTCTTAACATATTGGACTCCTAGAAACTTAATTAAGTGGCTGATCCCTGAATCTCCATAGGTTTTATGAGCCACCTCTGGAGTGCATGCATCTTTCCAAAGCTTCTTGCTTGCCCTTCCTAGGTAGCGTGAGGTTGCCGATGTAGCGGGTCAGTGTGATATTCTGTAGACTGCCTAGGAAGTCAGACCTCTTTGGATTATGCTGTGACACAGGGTAGGAGAGTTAAATCTATAAAGAAATACTGTTTTCTGCCTCAGGCAAATGCAAACTGTTTCTGATACTTTAAAAAAAATTGTAATAGAAAGGAATGCATTTGCAAAATCAGTAATTATGTATCCTGAGGCCTTGTTAATCTGCTCTAGCACAAAATCACTTTGGACACAGCAAGTGCAGCTGGGCCTGCTATGCATTCATGCCTGAAGTAACATATAGTCTTTCTACAGGGTTTGTTGGTTTCTGCAGTAGCTAGATGAGTGAATTAAAAGGAGATATTATGAGGACTATAGACCCAGCATCTTGTCGGCCATTAATGGTGACATTCATCCTCCTATCCTCCCAGCGAAATGATACTTGGGCTGGGTATGGGGAAGTAACAGTTCAGAGATTTCCAGTTAGCCTTTTCTACTACGTAGCTTTTATCCCATTAAGCCAGGGATCCAGAGTGGAGGTAAATCCAATGCCGAGTACATCAATTCCAATTATGTCCTTGGGGACTGTGTGAGTAGAGCAGTGATGGGCAACCTTCTGAGCTTGGTGTGTCAAAATTCGCCAAAAAACCAAGAATAACTTGGTTGGTGCGTCACTTCAAGAAAAACGGCCTAACCAGAAGTCCCAGAACTAGACGCTCTGTGCCGGAGTTCTGTTGTTTTGGCCTACAGACCTCCGGCACAGAGTGTCTACACTACAGCAAATGTTTTATCCTCGGCTACCGCACCTGGCCATGCAGGAGCCAAGGATGAAACGTTCTTCTTGGCATGCGACCCCATACTTCTCTGGTATGCGGCCGCGTGTCATCGAAAATGGCTACGCGTGTCAGTGCTGACACGCGTGTCATAGGTTCGCCATCATGGGAGTAGAGTGTGTGGACTGGGCCCTCTGTGATTTGAACTTCAGCCAGCACTACTTTTATTACCTCGCTCCTGAGGCCTTAGCTCTAACAGGGAGCCATCATGATGCTTTGGGTCTCTGGATTACCAGGTCAATTAGACTGAATGTTCAACTGTTGCAGTAAATTTTGGTTATTTCCTGATACACAGTTACCTGAGTAAATAGCCACAGGAGCCTTTGGGGAATCTCATGGTATGTATTAGCCCTGGTATTGCAGGATCTTTCCTCCCAGGAATCCAGTTATCTGTACAATCAGTGCTTTCAGTCAGCACGGAGACATGAGCAAAGGATTATGTTTTTTATGTCAGGTGTCTGCTTTCAGCCTCCTGCTCCTATAATTATGCCCTTTCTTAATTTATAGCTATTTGACAGTACCCTTGTTGGCTCTGTTTCTCTGGAAGTACCTTCATTCTCATGGATATTAATAAGCCCAGCTTTGTGACTGTCCTGTCATTTATCATCAAATTTAACTGGGAATCCCTATAGTTCATTTGCTAAATTTAGCAACCCTGGGCTCCACGAATCTTCTTAATTATTGGTGACCTGAATGAAGAATGGTCTTTGGGGCTCTCTTATGGAACATAATGAATGCCCTGGTGGGCCTTCCAGCCTAACATACTCTATTTACTCCAGCATGCCTGCTTCACTTAGCCCTGTAATGCCTTTTTCTACTGTCTGCCAGGCCAACTAGAGCATTTCTTTACTTTCTTTTTTAAGTAAAAGGAGGGGAGATAGAGAGACCGACTCCTGCATGTGCCCTGACTTGGATCCTCCCAGCAACCCCATCTGGGGCGGATGCTCGAGTACCAAGCTATTTTTGGTGCTTGAGCCTGATGCACTTGGACCAACTGAGCTATTCTCAGTGCCCAGGGCCATGCTTGAATCCATTGATCCACTGGCTGTGGGAACAGAAGAGAAAAGAGAAGGGGGAGAGGAACCAGGGGGTGGGGGAGAAGCAGATGGTCATTTCTCCTTTGTTCCCTGACCGGGGATCAACCCTGGGACATCCACAGGCTGGGTTGACACTCTATACACTGAGAAAATCAGCCAGGGCTACTAGAGAATTTCTAATTTCCTGGTGGCCATGGCTTTTACAGAGTTTTAAGAGTCATTCCAGTAGCTGTTAGCCCCACACCCTGGGGCTCTTCAGGTAGTGTTAAATTCATTAATCAGAGGAAGTGCCCTGAAGTCAATTAATGTTGGCTTACCTAGTTTTACATTCTGGCTACTTTGATCAAGCACCTTCAAAGTCAATCCCAGGAATATTCCTTGGTTTTAGTACAGGCAGGCTAATTCTTGCAATTCTTTCAGCGCATAGTCTCTTCCCTACCTTATCAGGCACAGAATGTCCCCCATTGGGTTCTTATAGAATTTAACTCTAGTTATTGGCCTAGCTACAAAGAAAAAGCAGGGGGTCAGCTTCTGAACTTCACTTATTGCCTGGCAGAGGAGAGGGTCCTGAAGCAAGCAGTGTCCATCTATGGAGTGCCAGATCTTACTAGGGAATGGTGGGCCATCTCTGTAAGCCCAAGGCTCTGGAAGTCTGCAGGATCTTCCACTAGAAGTCCTAGTATCATAATTCAGGATGCCAGGTGTTGCCCACTAGGGCTCTTCCTTCTGCATAAGAGATTTGCATGGACTGAGTTTAAATGTTTCCAGAGCTCTGTGACTCCAACAGTTAAACATTGTACCTGCCACCTAGCTGTGTCTGTTCTACCACTGCAAGAGATGAGTGCCTCCCTCTAACTCTCAACTTAGCCATGAATTGTTAATGGCTCTCACTCTGTCCCTTTGCAGTGTATCTATATAACTTAGAAGCAATTAGCCAACTCTTCTGTTTTTTATTCTTTTAAAGCATTGTTCTTTCCATATTTTTAAAATCTTACAGCATTCCTCTCCACTGGGACGTTCCCCAGGGTACCACTGGTGAAATTTTTATCCGTTTGAGCCCCATATTGTGCTAGAGATTACGCCTCATCTGCCAACCATGATGGTGGTGAAGGGGGTGGGGGAGCATCCAGTCCCAAATTCCATTGTTCTTTTTTTATAAGTCCTGGGCCCGCTTTGAGAAACAGGTGCCAGGATAGGATGGGAGACAATGGGGAAGGCCCTGAGAGGGGGCTGGGAGAACAGTCAGCTTGTGACATAGGTCTGTCCTCGGCTGAAGGTGAGAAGAAAAGGAGGAAGGTTTGGTGGGAGCATTTTATTGAAAAGGAAGTCTAAGAGTTCAACAAGGCCGCAGGGAAGTGTTCAAGACAAAGGAGCTGGTCAGGGGTGTCTTCATGTCTTCTAGGTGCAGGTTTGTCTAGAATCCCAGCCATGCTCTGTCACTGGCCCATAGGAAGTGTGGCCACAGTTGAAAGCAGGGATGGAGTTCAAAGTGAGGTAGCTGGACTTTTCAATAGTATAGGCTCCTGTGGTGGGAGGCATGAGAGGTACATTTCCATGGTTTCCACAAGGACCATGTCTTTAAGATGCCCAGAATCTCTTTTGTACTAGTACCTTCTTAATTTTTGTAGAGGTCTTAATAGAAGGTGTTACACCCTTGATGTGGTCTTAATTCTGAGCTCCCCCCCGCCATGTTATATTGGTAGCTTCTTATATTCTAACTGTGCTGCAATTTAATTTGGTCTAAGCTATCTTTTATATTTACAAAATTAAAATAATTTAACTTATAGTTGGCATTCAATAGATTAGTTTCAGGTATACAGCATAGTGGTTAGACATTTATATAACTAATGAAGGGATCCCCCTATAGGCCTAGTACCCACCAGGCACCACATATAGTTATTACAATATTATTGACTCTATTCCCTATGCTGTACTTTACATCCCTTTTTGAGAATTTTCACTGGGTGGAGAGACTAGAGATACATTGCTTTATTTATATTCCTTCTAAATTCAGAGTACAAATTGATTAGTTCTTTTCTAAGTTAGTCTCTTTTTTGTAGCTTCTTATGGTGTGCAGCAAAAGAAGTCAACTCATGTTTTGAATGTTCTTCCCGAGTTCACAAGTTCATTAACTACGTTTTCTGTCTCCCAGATGACTGTTACTGGGCAAAGGGTCACTGCCCGATGGCTCAGAAGCCATACTATGGCATCAACTTTTGAGAAAAGAAAGAGCTTTTATTTGCCAGTTTGGCTGGCAAGGGGACAGGAAGCAAATCTAAGTCCCCCATCCAAAGTTTGGAGCAGGATTTTAATGGGTTTCAGCACTGGATCTTCTTGGACAATGGACCCTTCACTTCTGAAAGGGCTCCGGCATTCAGGTCTGGTCATGTTCTAGTCCTTTGGCTCCTTGTGCCGGGAGAAGTTAAGGGTTCACAACTATTACTCTTAAGTGATGTATCCAAGATTTACTTGTAAGTGGTATAAACTTTGGTTCCAGGTTTTGTTAGAAATAGGATAAGACTAGTTTGAGCTGATTCTGTGTTACAAACCACCCCCCTTTGGTTCATTCCTCAACCTTAAGGACTAGGAGTGACCGCTCTAGCTGCTTCTTGCTGACAAAGAACAATGCAAAAGGATAAAAAAGTATATATTGTATGCATATTCATGCTTTATACATACAAAGAAAAAGATTTGCCATCAACAACAGGTTTTCACCAAGAATGCCTGGTTGAAACAATGAAAGGTTTACAATATTAAAATATTTTTTGAGTAATTAAAATGAGAAGAAGAAATGATATATTTTAGTGCTTAGATATGTAAATTATATCCAAAATAGTTTAACACTCAACCACTTAGTTGTGTCAAAATTAATTTTCCTTGAAGTAGGCACTATTCTCAGAAACAAGCAGTTCTTGCTTTGCATAGTAGTGTGGGACCATAAAAATGGCCAGGAAAAGCAATCTTCTTAATAATGCAGAAAATTATGATTGTCCTGAGAGCTCTAAAAATCTGTTATATATTAAAAACTCTGTCAGTTAAAATATAAAAGCAAATAAAAACAATTGTAAAAACATATTTATTTGGCACACTACTTTAAACCATTAGAAGTGTTGAGAATTATAGTGTTATTTCAGTGTTAAAAATTAATTAAGAGTAATTTGAACAGTGCTTGTTCTTGTTTGTTTGTTTGGGTCAAATAACTTATATTACATAAGCATCTTTTCTGTATATACCATGGCAAATTGTCATATTCCTTTCAATTTGGATTAGTTTCCACCATTTCACCATTTGTACTTTCAATGTTGTGAACTATTTCTGTAATATCCTTTAATGTGAAGTTTCTTGTACCATCACTTCCTCTGGGACATAGTCATCCTTTTCATCACAACCCTTTCGCTAAATTCCTGTGGCTGCATAGCTTGAAGCTTTAGAAAAGCGGCAGTTTCAACATTCCCATGATCAGCAATTTCTTCCAATTCCATTTATGGTCAACTCAATCTCACACTCAGCATTATAATTTTTTATGTTTTCACTGCCCTTGCATCTTTGTTGGACAATTCTTTTGATTATCTACTTTTGCAAAATGTCATCCGTGTGACAAGGAGACTATGCAAGCGTGTCCTTTGTTGACTGTGAGAGAACTGATTAATAGATGCGTGGTGACCAATCACTAGCAGAATTTAAGATAAGTAAAGTGACTGGTCATTAATCATAAAATGATGCCAATTACTCATAGTGACTCCTGGATGAAGAGCGAGCAGGGAAACTTGTATTTCATGAGATTAGTCTCAGTATGCATGGCAACTGAATTTTGAACTGTGCTGTTAGAAAACTGGTGTTATATAACTAAATCATTGTCCTCAAAATTTGTGGATGTGGGAATTGTATAAATAGAGGACTGGCTATACCCTCCTTGTTTGCATTGACCCAGACAGGCTTAGAGCTGACTGCTGAGTAATAGCCTGTTTAATGAAAGGGTATTGTTTCAAGTTTGGAGCTAAGTACCTGGAGGAAGTTTTACTATTATTGGGTCAGCCATCTTGACTTTTCCTGGCCTCCAGTCAATCCAAACATTTATCTTTTGTAAAATTTCTTCAGGGATTTCTAGTTGAAGCTCGTCTTCCAATTACAATAGCACATTGTAGACCTCACAAACCCTTTCAAGAAAGGTTAACAGGTTCTCCTGGGGCCCTTGTTTGGGGCTCATTTGTGAAGTCCCATAGTGGGTGAATGCAGTCTGCTTCAGCTGGGTGTGGGTCTGGTGTGCCCCAAGTAGATCTCAGCAGCTTCAGTGGGCATCCAGTGACCCCCTCACCCTGCACCCATGCCAGCATGGACCTTGGGGCCACCACAACCGGGGTTCAGCCCCGGGGCTGACCAAAGCTGTGGTAGGAGCTGAGGACAGAGGCAGAGTCGTGGTTGAGGGTGCGCACTGCATCCTGCTGTGTCTGCCCGCTGGTCTTCTGTAATGCTGGTGATTGAGGCCAGGCAGGTTCACACTGAATTCAGGAAAATGGTAGAGGAACTGTGGAGCTTGAAAGCATCAAGCCTTACATGTTTATTGGAGGCTAGCAAAGACAAGTGAGAGAATAAATAAAGGAAAACCTGCTTTTTACAGTGAAGGTCAAGGGATCGGGAATACTGTACCTCACAGTGGGCAGTGGCAGGAGAGCAATCTGGGAGAATCTCCCTCAAGGGAAAGCACCCGTAGCCTTACAAAGACTGTACACATGTGGCGCTGCTATGTGTTCACGCACTAATCAGGCAAAGTGCTTGCAGCCGGTAAACCAGCGAGCAAGCCTAATACATCTGTTTTCCCCACAGCTTCCCACAGTTTCCTTTCCTTCTTCTTCTCCTCCTCCTCCTCCTCTTCCTCTTCTCCTTCCTCTTCTATTATTAAGTGAAAGGTGGGGAGGCAGGGAGACAGACTCCTGCATGTACCCCAACCAGGATCCACCCAGCAAACCCCCTACCAGGTGATGATCTGCCCATCTGGGGCCATTGCTCCATTGCTTGGCAACTGAGCCATTTTAGCCCCTGAAGTGAGGCCGTGGAGCTATCTTCAGTGCCAGGGGCCAACTTGTTCTAACCAATTGAGCCATGGATGTAGGAGAGAAGAGAGAGAGAGAGGGAGAGAAAGAAGGAGGAGGAAAAGCAGATGGTTGCTTCTCCTGTGTGCCTTGCCTGGGAATCGAACCTGGGACATCCACACACTGGCTGATGCTCTACCACTGAGCCAGCAGCCAGTGCCCCCATAGCATCTTCTAAGTGGATACTTAATTTGTCTCTGGGTCATAACTTCAGGATTCACAACAGCTTCAGAGTAAACTGCTGCACCTGGAACAAAGCTCTCCATCATGGGGTTCTCTGTTGCTAACTATACAGAGCAGAGGCAGAAAAGGGGGATAGCATGTATACAAATCCCCGAGGTTGGCCTTGGTCACCTAGAACTGTAAGGACATTTCTCAGCGGATATTGCCCTGCTGGAGGCAGAGTGACTCCTGGGCCGAATTGAGTACTCCCATGACTGAGGGAAGAGGATACCCTTCCCTTCTAACTATCTGGCAAGGAAGGGTATAGGGCCTGTGGCCCAAGGATTCTTGAGGAAGCCTCAGTGTTACTCACAGGAATTCCCACCTCCTACAGTGGGTAGTACTGGAAGGCTGGGGAGGAGGGGGAGGAGCCAGATGTAGTAAATCAGGGTTATTATTTAGCTCTGACTAGGGCAAGATAGGATTTTTCCCCAAGGGAAAAAGTCTTTCATCTGAACCATAATTTTAATTTAAAGACCCATTTTCAGGTCTTTTCTCCTCTGATTCCAATTGATTCTGGGGTCAGGTGGTGTTACAAAAGATGACCATCTTATGGGACATAAAAGTGAGAATATGAGACATGGACAAGAGAGTGGTGGTTATGGGATGGGGGGAGGGAGGGAAGAGTGGGATAGGGAGGATGGGAGGGACACAGGGAAAACCAGATTGAAGGTGACAGAGGACAATTTGACTTTTGGTGATGGGTATGCAACACAATTGAATGATAAGATAACCTGGAGATGTTTTCATTGTACATATGTACCCTGATTTATTGGTGTCACCCCATTAGAATTAATAATAATAAAAAAAAAAGATGACCATCTCAGTCACAGGCTCATAGCTAAATATGGACCAATTTTGAAGACAGCATTCTAAAGGACCTCAGTCAAGTATGCTATTAACATTTCCCATTTAGAAAAGTTTCTATCAGTTTAATTGAAGCAAATATAACACAGAGCAGGTTCAATAAAGGTGTGCTGCAGTCACCAGTAGTTTATGCCTATTAACCAATTCTCAACAGATAAAATACTCAGACAAACATAGGCAAAGACATCCAAAACCCCGGGATTCTTAAAATCTCCTCAAGGGTGGGACTCTAACACACAATCCTGAGGAGATTATTAGATAATTTAGGCACAATTTGTGTTTTAATGATGTTACTCACCCAAGAGACATCTGATCCAAAAGCTCTTTCCTTTCCCCAAAGTGAAAGTTGAAAGTAGTGCCGAGGAGCTTGGAGCATCACGCTGAAGGAGAATCAGGAACAAACTGGTCTACATGGCCACTCAGGGTTGAGTGCAGGTGCCCACATGTGGTCCAAGGCCATACTGCCTCTCGTAAGTGGTCATAAGACATTCGTGATTACTAAAACTGTTATCAAACAATGGCTGTCTGATGTGCATAGAAGCCAATATCATGGCACCAGCTTTTGAGAAAAGAAAGAGCCTTAACTTGGTCTGACCAGTGAAGGTGCAGTGGGTAGAGCATTGACCTGGAACGCTGAGGTGCCAGGTGTAAACCCTAAGGTCACCAGCTTGTGCATGGGCTCATCCAGTTTGAGCGTGGGATTATCGATATGATCCCATGGTCACTGGCTCAAACTCAAAGGTTGCTGGCTTGAAGCCCAAGGTCACTGGCTTGAGCCCAAGGTTTCTTGTTTTAGCAAGGGGTCACTGGCTTGGCTAAAAATACCCCCCCACCCACCCACCCATCGAGGCACGTATGAGAAACAATCAATGAACAACTAAAGTGCTGCAACTATGAGTTGAAGCTTCTCATTTCTCTCCCTTCCTGTCTCTTTCTCAAGGAAAAAAGAAAGAACTTTAAATTGAGAGTTCAGTCTTTAGGGAGATTAGGAAGCAAGGTTCAAATCTGACTCCCTATACAGCTTCGAAAGCAGGATTTTAAGAGGTTTTAGCACTGGATCGTCGATGACAAAGAACCCTTCACTTCTGAAAGGGTTCCAGCATTCAGATTCCAGTTATGTCCTGGTCCGTTGGTTCTGTGGGGGGAAGCAGTTAAGGTAGTGGTTCTTAACCTGGGTTCTATCAGACCCTAAGGGTTTGATGAGTAGGTCTCAGGGGTTCGGAGAAGCCTCTGCCATGGAGGCCAGAATAAAGTAATACCGTAATTTGTTATGAGTTCATGCACTTTGTTGGTTTTATTCTTTGAGCAAGGTGATGTTCATGCATGGCTCATTTTGTGCACCAGTAAAAAAACATATACTTATGTCTTGAATTTGGAAAAAAAATTCATATTTTATTTATCACTAAAGAAGGGTTCGGTGAATGCGCATATGAAACTGGTGGGTTCAGTGCCTCAAAAAAGGTTAAGAACCACTGAGTTAAGGGCTTACAAATAGTACTCATAAATGGGGTAAACTTTGGTTTCAGGCCTTGTTAGAAATAGGACAGGGCCAGTCTGAGCTATTTCTTCATTTATGTTACTGCAGGATGCAGTTTTACTAAATATTTTACCACTATGTAACACAAGTGGCCATTTTTCTAGCCTTCACCTACTGTCCAGTTTCAAAGCCCAATGCCATATATTTTAGTCTTTTGTTATAGAAGAACCCCATTTATATACCAGTAATATCTTTTTCTATGTCATTAAATTAATGCTTCAGTAATAGTGCACAAGAAACAACTACAAAATATCATACAACGATAAGCGTTTGTTTAGTGATGCCTTTCTGAATTAGCTGATACAGGCTGGACACACTTGAGCAACTGTGCTCTGAGTCTTTCATTCATCTCATGGGACCAGCAGGCTAGGTTTTTTCCAAGTTGAGGGCAGAAGCACAGGAGAACAAGTTCAATTGCTTAGGTTGTTCCTGGGGACTTTGGGGTTGCTGCACTTGCTAACATTCCATTGGTCAAAGCAAATCATGGGGTCACACCCTAAACCCTGGGGTAAGGATGCATACTCTGCTTGTGAAGATGGAGGAGGGAGACAATAAATATTACCCAAGATAATCTTTTTCACAACAGGAATTTACTCTTAGTATTTTGTTGCAAACCATGTTTTAATTTTCCTGTTTAGAGATCAATTTGCTTTAAGAGATTTTTGAAGTAAAACTAAAATTTTCTTGTGACTAGTAGGCTAATTTTCTAAACACTTGTGAGGCTACTTTCAACATATTTTTCAATCTCTTTGAATAGTCTAAGATTGTAGAGAGTTATTGATTACTGCTTCTATTTTGCTAGTTTTAGTTGGTCTGTTAAGATTTTTTATTTCTTGATTTAGTCTTGGAAGATTATATGCTTCTAGGTATTTATCCATTTTGTTCAGATTGTCCAATTTTTGGCATATAGCTTTTCATAATATTTTGTTATAATCCTTTGTATTTCTGTTGTGTCAGTTGTTACTTCTCTTTCATTTCTGATTTTATTTATTTGGGTCTTGTCTTGATGAGTTCAGTTAAAAGCTTATCAATTTTGCTTATTTTTTCAAAGAATCATCTCTTGGTTTCACTGATTCTTTTAAAAAAATTTAAATTACACTTTACATTTAATATTATTTTGTATTAGTTTCAGGTATACACCATAGCAATGAGATAATAATATACTTTATAAAGTCTTTCCTCAATATTTCCAGTACCCACCTGGCACCATAGATACTTGTTATAGTATTATCAACTATATTCCCTATTCTATACTTTTGTTCCTGTGACTATTTCATAACTATCAATTTGTACTTATTAATCCTTCACCTTTTACACCCAGTTCCCTAGCCCTCTCCTCTCTGACAACCATTAGTTTATTCTCTGTATTTATGAGTCTGTTTCTATTTTTTTTGTCCATTTATATTGTTGTTCAGATTTCACATATAAATGGAATCATATGGAATTTGTCTTTCTTTGATTGATTTATTTCACATTCATTGATTATTTCTGTATTTTATTTTAGACTCTGTTTTATTTTTTTATTTATTTCTATTCTTTTTTTTATTTTTATTTCTATTCTTTTAATTCTCTTCCTTCTACTCACTTTGGAATATATATATATATATATATATATATATATATATATATATATATATATATTTTTTTTTTTTTTTTTTTCCTAGTTCCTTTAGGCTCAAGATTTGATTGTTTATTTGGGATTTTTCTTGTCTCTTGAGGTTGGCCCATAATGCCACAAATTTTTTTCTTGGGATTGCTTTGGCTGGGTTCCATGGATTTTTGAGTTATTGTGTTTTCATTTTCATTTGTTTCAAGGTATCTTTTGATTTCTTCCTTGACTGCATTGTTAATATATTCATTATTTAGTAACATAGTACATGTATGGCTTGTGGCCATGGACATTCAGGTTTACACTGGATTCGGGCAGAGGGTGAAGGAACTGGAACCACAGGACGGTGGGCTATTCTGTTCATTAGACTCTCACAATGGCGGATGAGCAGGCAGGCGGGGCAAAACTGCTTCTTTGTTTCTCTCAGGGCTACCAAACAAAAACAGGTGGGGGGGGGCTTTCTCTGGCAAACAGTAGCAAACAGTGGCCCCTCCCAATGGCTGCAAGCAATTCACAATTTACAATCTGCTGCCCTGAGGGCAAGCTCCTGCAGCCTTACATAGATTATACATACATGGCGCTGCCCGTGATCATGCACCAGTTAGGCAAAATACAAGCGAGCAAGCCTAACACACTTGTTACACACTTGTTTGCTCAATAGTACACTACTACTTTATTTGTTTTAAGTGACCGTTTATTGACCACTGACACTGTGCCAAGTGCTATGTTAAGTGTTTCAAATGTGCTGCCTCATGGACTCATCACCACAATGCTATGAGGTTGACATAATTATTAGCCTTATCCTAATCTCTCTGGATACATGAATGATCTGCCCCAAATCTCACAGCAAAGTAAAAGATTTGAACTTGGGCTCCTCTAATTCCAAAGTCTGTGCTCCTGTCCTTGTCAACACTGCCTTCTTATTTGAATCCTGCCTCTGTCTCCTCTTCAATCAAAACAATGACATCGCTACTATCCCAGAGGCCCTGAAAATCCCAAAGAAACAACAGAAACTGCTGACTGAAAAGAATTTGACTATCGATGGCTATCAACAGAGTAAATGGTAATGGGCTGTTTTCCTCGAGTCCAACCTTGTGTCTCCGGAAGGAAGTACGGCTTGCTGAGTGTTGTTGCTGAGCTTGCCAAGAGCTCGCAGCCCTTGAGCCCAGCTGAGGAGCACCAGTGGCAGTGGCGAGGAAGGGAGCCCCCCCCCCCGAAACTCCTCTTTTCCTGACAGCAAATGCTTCCACAGGACACTGCACTGTAGGGCGGGACAGGGGTTACAGGAGGAGGGGTGGTGGAGGATTTATTTTTCAGTTAACAAAAATCTGAGGGAATCCCTTTTGGGTGTTTTGTTTGGGGTCTGAGGCCATTTCTGTGCAGCTGTGCACGTGTAACCCCCTGACCACTCGCTCAGTGTTTTGCAGCCGTTGTCTTGCACTTCACTCCGCAGTCCCTGCTGCCCCCTCAGCCTCCCTGGCCAGCTTTCTCTTTCTGGCAGCAAACTTCTAGCTCCATCTCTGAGGGATTTGTTCTCATTTCAGGGTTGGACGCTTCTCACCTTTAAATTACAGAGTCAGTTTCTTGAGAAGAATGAGATAATAGATATGAAAATACTGTCATAGATAACAAGGGTGGTGGTAGTGGGGGAACCAAAGCTTTGTTCCTGGGCATGCCCCATGTCCAGTGGGCATTTGCTAAAGTAAAGAGGGCTGGACTGGCCAGAAAAAATAGAGGTGTTTGGGAGAAAGGTGCTAGGAAAGGGAATTTCTAATGTAGACATACGTGTCTTTTCTAGGTACAGATTAATTAGGGACCCTGGGGATCTGAATTTAAGATCTCCAGGATCTGATAGCGACACCAAGCCGAGGGCTTTGAGACTTCATGTCATGGACTTATAACTCAGGTTTACCTATGCCGAGTCTCTCTAAAGCTCCATCAGATGCCTGGCTCTCTTTGGCAACTCAGCTTGTCATCTGCCCTCTGGTTGAACACACCCACTCATGGTAAACTCACTGTGTTCTGAGACAGCTATTTCTTCTTGAGCAGATCCGGCAGAATGCTCTTCCTTGTACAGAATGAGAAGGACCCTCCCTGGTCTATGATACTTCAAAATAAGAGGTAAGGACTTATGAGCAGGGTTCAGAGGGAAATGCTCCCAGTCCTTTCTTCTCTATTTCTCAAACACTCATGCAGACGAGGGGAGGACACGACTTAAGAGAAAAGGCCCAGAAGCCCGCAGTCAGTTGAATGTGTCCCGAATTCATGGGCTGATGAATGAGATACATTTGTCCCTGTTACCCTTTTAGTGAATGGCAACCCTCAGCAAGAGGTTGAATTTCCCCGTATGAGTTTTTACAAGGTTTTGCCTTGGCTCACAGTTATTCCCAATGCTCAGAAAGTCAGAAAACGGTGACGTGAAGGGAGACAAAGAAGCGGGGTAGTGGGGAGAAAGAGAGGAAGAGATGTTGGGGGTAGAGGAGGAGAAAGGAAAAGAGAGAAAGCGCAACGCATAAAGACACAGGGAAGGAGTCTACCTAACGTAGCGGCTGTGCATATGGACAGGTAGGGAGAAAAGTGTCAAGTGCTAGAAAGAGAGTGGAGGACAAATGAAGAGAAGGAAAGTAAAGTGACTGGGGGCGTCTTTGTTTGTACTGGCTCCAGGTCTCGGGCTCTAGGTTCTATATTGCTTCTCTTCTGGGCAACCCAACTCCTCCCAGAAAGTGGCCCCCTGCCTGGGAAACTTGGGGAGCAGTGCAGAGGGTAGTGGGGACTGCATTAGGAGGCCTGTGGAAGTTTCTGGTCTGTACTGACATGATCCTCAAGCTCAAATGTGGTACCCTGACCACTCCAGAAAAATGGGTCCTGGGTGAGTGGGTTTGGACAGAACTGCCGAGCACTGTCGTTTGGCCATCACCCCAACCTTGGTGCCGTCACCATCCTGGCTTCCCTTGCTGTCAGAGAGGTTGGTGAGTTGGGAGGTGGTATTCCCACAGCTGCCAAACATTCAGTTCTGAAGCCAGGCAGAGGGTTGGTGGTCCCACGAAGACCTGGGACAGAATGGGCCCCGACACTCACCACATCTGGATCCACTTCTGAGATAAGAGGAGAGAAATTCCTTCCCCTCCTAGGGCTTGGGAACATAGCTTAGGGGTGGGGTGTGTAGGTTACAGACCAGGGTCCATGGTGCCTGGAAAATGGGCACTATTTTTAGTTTGTTTTTCAATTTCCATTAATGAAACTTGTTTGTGCAAACCTTTTCTAAACTATGAGGCTATTATTTATTACTGTAGTCTCACCACAAGCCAGTGAAGAATATACAGTGTGTCCGTAAAGTCATGGTGCACTTTTGACTGGTGACTGGTCAAAAGTGCACCATGACTTTACGGACACACCGTAGTTCTTATTCTAAAGAAGAGAAGACAAGCAGGAATGGCTCAAAGGGTTGTGTAGACTCCAAACCCAGTGCGCTTTCCACTATGGTACATGAGCAGCTGTTCTCTTAAAGGCATAGGACGGGTTAGTCCTGGGTCTTTGGTAGCTGGGGGAGTGGGCAGGGCTTGGATTTTCACTCCCTTTAGAGGTCTGCCTGCATTTTCTGTGGAGCAGCATAGAGTAATGGAAGGAAAGCATTCTCTTTGTTTTTCCCTCTCCAAAGCGAAGCCATTCGCTGCTAAGTGCACGTCCATGATAACACATATTAATCCTGCTGGGGTTCATGGCACCCGTAAAGCAAATTCTGGACCTATTAAAAAAATCAGAGAGATGATTTGTGTATGAGAAACCCTGGAGCAAGGGGTGAAACAACTGGACACCAATAGCATTTTGCAGGGTGCTGTGGAGGGAATCTTGACATTGTCCAATAATCCTCGGTCCTCCCTTGCACAGCATGGTCAGGTCCAGTCAGAACCCAAGAAACTTGAATTGGTAGGAACCAGATTTAACCTCTCCAGTATTTATTATGTGAAAGGGCTGTGCATAGTTTGCTCAGGAGGTAGAAACTGGGCAAACTAGTTTAGTTTCACAGTATAACAGATAGGAGAAACCCAGCACATATAAAACCGCAGTATTTAGAAGTACACGTGAGCAGCAAGAAAGAAATGGGTGAGGTGCTAGGTGGGGCCAGAGGAGGGAAGTGTCACATTAGACTGGAGAATGAGAAAATAAAGAGAAGCTTCATGGAGGAGGTGGCAATCAGGGTGCCATTTTGAATATGCAGGGAGCCTCATAGTTTATAAGAGTTCTGCATATATTATTTTGATACACAATGTTGTGGCAGCAGATGTTGGCAAGGTGGAGAAACAAGCAGTAGCCCACTGCAGAGGTGAGAGGATAAATGGATGTAAGTTATTCGGGAAGCAATTTGACACTCAGAATTCAACTTCTAGGGAGTTATGCTGCAAACAGAGTCAGATCCTGGTACATGTGCAACATCAAGAGCCCCTCCATGACAATGCAGTGGTAGCAGAAGACTCACAACAACCCATGTATTCATCACTGGAGATTGAGCAGCAGAGGTGGGGATGGAGTCCTTGCTGGCCTGGTGACAAAGCCTGTGTATGACTCCGCATGTTCCCCTCTGGGCTCATTTTGTCTGACAACTGCTAGCTGTCGGGCAAGTGTTTCTACATCTTACTCTGAAAGTTACTATTTCTCTCGTTTTCTTGTGATGGTTGCTATGCCACTGAGATAAAGGTGGAGTGGATGCCAAGCTTCATGGGTGGTACCTGGTTTCTCTTGCTCCCTTTACCTGTCCTCCATCAATCATGCATGATAAAGTGTGGGCGGGTCACCGGTGCTGAGGGTGGAGTCCCCCCTCATCCCCCACAGCCCCTGCAGTGTGTGGGCTGGGAATGAGACCCCTGGGCCCTTGTTTTGCTTTTCTCTAACACCAGGGTCCTCGGCATGGCATCAGGCAGACTTCTGTGCTCATGCCCTAGCTTCGGTGGCTGTCTGCATGCAGTGTGCAGCTTCTGAGGAAAGGAAGGTGTTAATGGCCTTGTTCCCACTCCTGTCCCATGAATCACACCAGTTTTATTTTTCAATCTTGCACATTCCACTGACGAGCGCCATTTCCTGGTGTCTTACACAGACTCCATAGCAAGATTTGGCCAGGATCCTGCAAAAGAAAGGAAGCGACAGGCTGCGGGGTGGCCTGGGATCTGGCCCATGACTCCTGGGCTCGCCCCATTGTGTATAAAGGGCAAAAAGGATGCCAACCAGCCCCCAGCATTTTTGCAGAAGTGCTGAAGAGCATGGTCATTTTTACAGTCTTGATCTGGGCATATGCTGGCTGGGATGACCATTAAAGTTGGTCAAAGGGCCTGATGTGTGAAGGTGAATCCACAGGCTGCAGTAGAGGCCTGCTGTGTGGAATTCCCTTTCTGGGAGTTTGGTGGGAAGCACCAGTATAATAATCCTGATCTCTATCCCTTGCCAACCCTGAAACACAGCTCCAGTCCCTGACAAAAACAATTCTCTCTCAGATGGTGACGTGTGGGAAGTGTGCCCATCTGAGCCTGTACTGTACATTCCTCTCCCTGACGGGACGGTGCATGATGAATATTTCACCTTCATAATCTTGGCCCCATTTGGGGGCTTGTGAAGCTGTCTAAATCCAGTCATCAGCAGGAATACATGCCCTCAGACTTAGAAAGTGGGAAGCAGAACTTGGCTCCATTGGGATGATGATTTATGATGGAACAGCCAGCTGGGAGTGGATGAGGCGAAGGGGGAGGAAGGAAGACAAGAGCCTGTGGAACTCCACTCACAACCTATAAAAGCAACAATATGCATTCTATTGAGAGATTATATTCCAAGATACATTTCCTACTGCGAAGGATACAGCGTCTGGCATCCATCACTTGGTGGGGACAATGAAACTCTGTAGGAAGGTGCCGGATAGGTCTGCATTGAGCCCAGGGCTGGGTTTGCAAGAGCCATGGCCTTGAGGTTGTGTGTCCCCTCCCTAAGCACCCACAAGACCTGGATTCCCATAGCTTGTTGGGCTTTGTACTTCCACAATCTGGCTGCTCCTGAAACTCCATCCCCTTCATAGGTCATCTCAGACTGAAGTCCTCTCTCACCACAATTCTGACTTTAGGACATTACATGGCTCAGTCAGATCAATAATTTTCCTCTTGTGTATTATGCCTTTTGTTCTGTCTCTGTGACATCTACAAAGTCATCCCCGCTCCCTTGGAGTTAGAATCTCAAAGACTAAGCAGTGTGTTTGGGACCATGGGATCAGAGACTACCTGGGCTGGCATCTCAGCTCTGTACTTAAGAGTTGTGTGATTTGGGTGAGTTTCTTCCTATGCCTTGTTTCCTCATCTGTAACACATGGACAGTAACAGTGCAAGTAAACCCATTATTTGAAGGATTAAATGGAACAATAACTTAGCTCAGTCCCTTCCACATGGCTGTTGTCCATTACATGGAGTCTCATCAGAGTGGTGATGTTGATGGTGACGACAGCGATGGTGATGCTGATGATAAGACAAGTACGGCTTTGTAGTCACTAAAAATTACTGTGAACAAGTGACTGTTTAAGCTGAAAAACTTTTTACAAGATGCTGTAACTTGGCTGCCTTTTGCATTCTGTATGGTTTCCCGACAATGGGCACCAGCACACCTCTCTGCTTCTCTCCAGGCAGAGTGCAGTAAGAAGGCAAGAGCTTTGGGGCCACACAGACCTGGAAATGAGCTGTGATCATGGATAGATCACTTAGCTCTTTGAGCATCAGTTTCCTTATCTATGAAATGGGAATAATAACATCTAGTTTCCATGACTATGGGTTGGATGAAGTGATATAACTTGTACAGCTTGCTGAATGTAGTAGAAACATAATTAGCTTTCCAGGCACTACTTTCCTTCGCTCACCCTTTCCTCCTAAGGTTCTAGGCTCCATCTAGCTAAATCCTTGTTCTTTCTCAAGATCTGTTTGAAACCTGCTTCCTCCATTAATTCTCCCCCATATATGCAGACAAATTCCCTGTCCTTATTAGATTTATTGCTTTGGGTGCCTGAGTTGGAGATTTCAGGTCTAATTGACCCACCAGGCTGGAATGCCATTACTCTGCTTTTCTTAAGCCTGACATCAATTCCCTTAAACTTGTAGAATTTGCCTGGAAGACGTATATGAGATTTGCTCCCCAGCTGGAATGAAGACTCTTTGAAGGTGGTTTTCTGTCTCACCCACGTTGTGGATCTTGCTTCTAGCACAAGGCCTGACAAATGGTGGACCCAGGAGGCGTTGAATGAATGTAAGACTGAATAGTGCTCTAGAGAGGAAGAAGGGACTCTACAATTCAGAGAGAGTTCCCTAGTGGCAGCCGCTTGATGCTCTGGGAGGAAGCTTTTGCTCAGAACCAGCCCTGCAGTTCTATCATATGAGCTTAGGCCTCCAGAGTGTGGCTCTGTAAACAAAGGGGGGAAAAAGCTTTCTGATCAGCCTGTTCTGTTTGGATTGGCAGGAGGTTTCCAGTTGGAATTAGTGCCTTGGACATGAATATCAGAGTCATTCCACATGAGAGGAAGGTTGGCTGGCTCAGTTTGCAACTTTGATGTAGAGCATGTGGGCCTGAGGGTGCGACTTCAAGAGAGAAGGAGGGATGGAAACATAGGCTTTGGCTGTGTTTGGGATTTCCTGGGTCCTTCTCAGGTCATTCCAATTGGCCAGGCATTCTAACTTGTCCCTAACTTGCTCTGTTACTAGCTAGCAGTGTGACCTTAGGCAAGTCACTTTACTTCTCTGGGCTTCAGTTTCCCCATCTGTAAAATGACAAGGTAGATTAGAGGATCCCTAAATTCCCATTTCACTGTTCTATGACATTTTTTGTTAGTCTGCAATTTTTCTTATATCCTGACCAGGAAGCACTGACATCTTTGATGTATGTTGAGGTGGGAAAGAAGAAGGGAAATTGAGAAACAAGGATATAAAATGCATCCTGAAATTAAACCCAAGTCTCATTTTCCCTGGTCCTTTGCACTTGGAACTACCGTATCTCCTCTTTTTTTGCCTGTTTTCTACCCATCCCCAAAGATGACCCCTGTGGGAGATGACCACAAACTATGGTAGAAGCCCAGGACTTCCTCCGTCGGTGAGCCTTGCTTTTCTCCTGTGCATGGGAAGGCTGATGGCACCTCCCTTACTTGGAGGTGGCAAGGATTGAGTGAGCTGGAATATGCACTGTGCCTTGGAAACTGTCAGACACCACAGAAACCGTAAGGAATTGCGATTATGGCATAAAGCCGGCCCGATTGGAAAAACATTAGCAAACAGCACTTTTTCCGGTGGCCCCTTTCTTCCTTGAAGATGTTTCAGTGCAAGGGATGCTTCCCCGGCTGCCTGTCAGTGGCCTGCCTTGTTTGGTTTTCCCTGCGCCTTTGGAAGAGAAACGCTGCTGTCTGAGGCTTCATTGCTTTACATGCTTTTCCACTATAGCAGAAAAAGCATTTTCCATATGACTCGGCTTATCCCGCTTAACATGTGCAGCAGCATCCTCTAGGTCTTAGAATGAGAAGAATTTCCTCATTTTTCTTTCTAATCCCTAGAACAGAGAGGTCCAAGGGGCTGTGCGGGGAGCAGATGCTGGAAGGTGGCAGTCCGGATGGTGTTCTCTTCAGTGACGGGGTCAGAGTTGGAGGTATGGAGGGAAGGGGCTCTGGTTCTTGGGTTTTGGCTTTACCACATATTAGTTGAGAGTTTGAAGGGACCTCAGATGACAAGTAATCCAGCCTTCTTCTCAGCTCTGAGAGGTAGCGCTGGGCCCGAGGTCACCAGCTGGTTTGGAAGGAGTAGGGACTGGTACCCAATCTCCAGGCTCAGTTCCCGTACTCTTTCTAGCCTACCATGTAGGTAGGTCCTTTTTCTTCTTCCTCTCACTCCCCATTCCTCTCTTCTCCTCTGTTCCTTTGCTTCTATTTCCTGAGCCCATTTGATATAACTCACCGAATGGAAAAGTTCTCTGAGTTTATAGGGCAGGCAGGTCATTTGATAGGGTTGGTGACTTCTACATAGAAGCCTGGGTGTGTTCTCAGGATGTCATATCACCAGCAGCACCCAGGGTACAAGCTCACTGCACTGGCCTCTGATCAGAGATCCCACCCATAAGTCCCAGGACTAAGGGGTCAAAGACACAACCTAGGAACTGCGGTTCTGTGGTGGCAGGTGCCCACTGTCCCACTTCCCCTTCCTTGTTGACATGGGAGGAGCATTAGTGTGTGTGCTGAACACCCACAAAACAAGTGATATTCAAGATCTCCCTCCCTGTACCCAACCTTCCCCATCCCTGCTGTCTCATTTCCCCCTTGTGGACACCCAAAGCCACGAGGATGGGCCCTGCAGGGTCTAGTTGGCAGCCATCTCCAGAATCACCCAGATAGCACTGGCCTGAGTTCAAGTGCCCACATCAGCCCAACACTATGTTGGCTTATCTAGGGTAACACACCATGGGTAGATTGCACCCTCTGGCAACAGCTGACTCTATTTATTCAGATGAGATCAATTTTCTCTCCCTTGCACTTTCAACAAGTTCAACCTCAAGGTTCGCCCTCCACCCCCTGCCCTGTCTACTGCCAAAACCAATAAAAGGCAGAAGGAGGAAGTGGAGGATGGGGGAGACTACCCACTGTAATTGACCTGTCAGCTGAACCCTGGATTTCCTGGATCTGGGGCGTCTCATAACCCAAATCAGTCAGTTTGCAGCTAATAGGGAAGGGAGCTGTTTTACTTCCTAATCACTCTTAGAGATAAGTGTGTTCAGTGTATGTGGGAGAGAGGTCTCCACCAAAGAAGCTTCTGCCCAGCTGCCCTACCGCTGTTCTTCTTCCTGGGCTGGGCTGGAGCCTGCGCAGTAGGAAACTGATCTGTCACTTGTGGGTGGAGAGAGGGTGGGGGAGCATCTGGGCCTCAGTGCTGCATCTGGGACATGACGAGAGAAACAAGCCAGGATCCCCAACCTGGGGCCCAGAGAGCAGCTCAGCCCTCCCCTGAACATGACTTCCCATTGTTTTGTTAGCTTCTCACTCTCACACAGTGACTACCTTTGAGTGAGTGGGATCATTGGGCTCACAGTCCCCATGGAGGAGAGTTCTGGAGTGTCATTTCTTCAATTTTCTATTTCTATCTAGGAGTTTCATGTGAAATGGTGAGTGTGTGTTGGGTGATGTTCAGCCTGGCCACTCTTTGGTGTGGAGCCACACTGACCACAGGGCTGGAGAGCTGAGACATGGAAGGCTTGGGATTCTGTCAGGTGGGGGAGGCAGAAGGGAAGGGCAGTGAGGTTTCTTCAAATGCGGGGCAAGCATGGAAGCCAATATCACACTCATCTGTAAACAATTAATTCTTCTCTGTTTGGTGTTTAAGACCCTCTACTTATTTGCTCTGCTTGCACCCCCAACCTCGTGGCGTTCTCCCGTCCTGCCCCCAGTCCTCATATGAATGCATCATTCCTGAACACTTTAGGGCCTTTGCTCTGCTGCCCCTCTGCCTCCATGTCCTTTTCTCAGGTCCAAGCCACACCCATTAACTGAGAATTTTATTTGACCCCACTTCACCCTTAATTTCTTCACGTACCCCTCTGAGGCCACTCCTCTTTCCTCTGGGCCTTCTTTGTCCCTTTCTTATAAAAGCAAGAACAGTCTTGTGTCAGTTGCTCATAAATGGTCTTGTCTCTCTTGCTGGATTGAACTCCCTGAAAGAGAGTTTTCTCGTTTTCTCCTGTCTTCATATGGCCCAGTACAAGGCCCTGTGAGTAGGAACAAGCCTATGGGGGTGAGGGTGGGGGTGGGGCAAATAATCCTGAGCATGTATTAACACACATCTGCATATAGCATATAGTATATTTACATAGAGCACCATGAAGATCAAGTTCCGGCTCTTGGTTGTCTTGAACAGAGGGCTCTGATGGGAAACAGAAAGGAATGAGAAGGCTCCAGGGCTCCAAGGTACAGTTAGAAACATCAAATTTCCGAGCTGCAAGAGGTGTGATAAATCATCTGGTTTGACCTCTTCTTTTACAGATGAAGAAACTCAGGTTCCTTCAGCAAGAGGTGACTTGCTGGGAGTCATACAAGCAGTAAATGGTAGAGCAAGACCTGATTTTTCTGATCTGATAATCCTTATACCTATTTTGTGGTTTTTCATGACAGCTCTGGAATCTTCTATACTGCCCTCCACATTCTAGTTTGAAAATCCTAGGAAGCCTGCTCTAGATTCCTCTATGTTAAATACTGGAGGGGAACCAACTTAAATTCAAAATACCACTTGCTGCAGAACCCCAAGTCTTTAGGCATTGTTCCATCAGCACTGCTGCATTCCTGGCCCTGCCTCCTGGGGCCTGGCCTCGCGATGGATTTCAGATGGTAGCCGAAGGCGGGGTGGGGAAGGGTGGGGGCGTCGGATGGGGTTGGGGGGAGAGAAAGACAGAAAGAAAGTGGGATGAAATGAAAGAATAAATGAGAATAACATACAGAAGCATGGGAAGGGCAGATCTGGGAGCTGGGGCACTGGGTTCTAAAAAGAGAAGGACCTTCTTCCCGTGAGAAAATTATACGCAAACTTCAGATGAGTGTCCTGTGTGGGGCAAGGACGCATGGATCTCCAGAATCCCGCTGCTATGAAAAGGGGACGGTTCTGGACTGGAGCTCGCTCCTGACATATGCTGATGGAACTGGGCTCAGGCTCTGGGTTCCTGCATGAGGCATCTCAACAACTGGGAAGTCTTCTAGGAATATCTTTTTCACAACTAGATTCAGAAACCAATTGAGGTAACGGGGAGAGATGTAATGTATCATCTCCTCGTCCTAACTCCCCAACCAACATTAGCCTCAAGGCTCTGAAAAGAAGTGATTTTTAACTATCTTTTCCTTGTCCAGGGCTTTTTGGAGAGACTGGGACAAACAAGGTCAGAAGGAGGGCAGCCCAGTCAGGTGGATGTCCTAGCAGGGAATGTTCCAGCAGATCCTGGGCACCAGCTTGATAGGTTCCCTCTGTCCAAGTTTGCCCGGGTTAGCCCAGCTTTTCCACTCATCTGCCATAGGTGATAGAAGAAGCAGGAGGCCTGGTGGCTTTCAAAAGAACTGCCTTAGCTTCAGCTGTCTCTCTTTCCCTGAAAAAAGTTTGTTGATTATTTGATCTGAGAGAATATCCTTTTAAGTGACTACGAAACCCAAAGAAAGTCCTTCATTGGTAAACCAGAGACCTTCCTCGAGCACCTCCTAGCAACAGAGGTCAGAGCTGGTCAGAGGGAGTATAGCCACGGGTCTAATGGCAATCTTCCTTGAGTCCCAGATGTGAGCCGTGGCTTCCAATAGGGGATGAGAGGCTTGAATTTGCCATGTCCCCACATGGCTTTTGGCTGCAGAGCTCAGGGATTGTGCAGCCTGCAAACATGTTGCCAGGAGGAGTTCTGTGCCACAATCTGGTTGGCTCAGGGCCTGATGGCCCCTCCGAGAGACCCGGCCTGCAGACTACAGGAGTGGTCAGATGTTGTAGTGGGGGCACTGTTCAACCAGAAGCATCACTGGAACAAATTTTCAAGATTTCTCTGCTGTGCATGTGCACCTTGGGTTTGGCCTTGCCCCTGGCCACCTTTTCTCAGTGTAACGAGCATTTATTTTTCCATCTCTCTGTGCTCAGAAAAGAAACTCTCTTGAACCTACGAGGTATTTAAGGTGAGACAGGATTTCCAAGATATCTGAGATTTAAAGGTTAGTCGAAGGAACGGAAAAAAAGAACCTAAAGCTTTGATTACTTTGTGCAGTCAAAACACACTGAAGGGCATATGTGTGTCATTTGTGCTATGACACACAAACTCTCTATTAATAATTTTTTCCTCCTCCTCCTCTTTCTCTTCCTCCTCCTTTTCCTCTTCCTCTTCTTTCTCTCCTCCTCCTTATTCTTTTGAGTGTGCTTATTTCTAACCTTGGATCTCTTTATATTGGTCTGGAAATTAAAGCACAGATAAATCAATACTATTGTTTTCCAAAGACTGTCATGGACAAGGGCATGTTTTTTGACCTCAAAGAAAGTTGAGAGATCCTCGCTATTTCTTAAATCCTTTTCTGTTGCCTGAGGGAAATGAGATTGGCTGCCTTCTCAACGATCTCCACACATTTAGGAAGAGAAACAAGTGGACTGGATTTCTACAAGGCATCGAAACGCCAACTTGGAAATAAGAGCAGTTAGCTGGATCTGGAGTTGACATGAGTCATGAACTGTTAGGTATCCGTAGAACCAAGCTAGTTGGAGTCCCTTGGAATATTCCTGAGGGCATTGTGTCCCTAAATTCCATCTTTTGCCTTATCCTGAAGGATCCAGCGTGGCAGTCAAGAACAATTTTCTAGGAGTAAATTCTTCCCTTTGCCATTTTCCCACTCTTCCCTCAACTCTAAACCTTGTCTCTTCATAGACTTCTCTAGGTTTTCCATTTTAAACACAAAGATCTATTAAGAATAAGAAAACAAAACGTCTGCTGGTTGTCATGTGCTTCCAGAAATAGTGCTCAACTATTATTTATGACCTTGAAGTCAGAATTTCCAAGGAAGCATCTGGAGTGTATTCTAGGGAATGGGGTGATTTGTAGTGGCCTGGGTGGTTGTTTTGCCCCAAACATGAGACCACATGTTCCTTGGGTAGATGGACTCTCTTTTTATGGGTCCCATCTGACTAGTTTGTAGCTGAGTGGCCCCCAGAGGACGTAGAGGAAGACTTGGTCTTCAACTGACCAAGAGAGCAGCCACCTCTACTGACTTTCAAGATATTTTGGAAGCTGGTGAGCCCAGAAGTTAAGAGCAAATGATGTCTAGCCAGACCCGCCTCTATGCTCCAAGGCCATGTGACTTAATGTCTCCAACCCTCTAAATCCTTATACAAAAGTGGAGGATAATATCTGCCTTATAAGGTTGCTGTAGTGATTAAATAACATTGAGGAAATGTTTAGCAAAGGCCCGGCCCATAGTAAGCTCCCAATACATGGTAGCTATTCGCAAATAGAAATTGACCTGTATCAACACTCCTTTCTTGGTTGTACAAACCTCTGTAAATGGAATAGGCGGTTGCTGGCTTGTTTGTCTCTGTCACCTTCTCGGTTATGAAATTCTTGTTCTGCACAGTACATTTCCAGTGTTTAGCCCAATGCTTGGAACCTAAGAAACTTTCTCTAAATGTTTGTTGAATACATTAATAAATGAATTAATTCAATAGATAAGGAAGGAGGCAACTCAATGGGTAGATGTTTAACTGCTTTTTTGGAGAAGAGAGTACGGATAGACCTGTTGAGACCCTCAGGCAGCACCATGTTCAATCATTTTGCTGAGGGAAGGCTCAAATTTTTCATCAGCTTGAGAAGTTGTTGAGGCTGAGAATTCACTTGGGAATGGGGATATTAGAAGACTTTCTGTTTCTCTTCTGCCCTTAATCCAGGAGGGCCTCATCACTCCAGGGAAGACACGCCCAGACAGCTCACTTTGTATAGATCTCAGGGTCCCCATTCACGTTAAAGTCAACATGAAAGGCCTCAGTGGGCATGTGTGGTGGCCCTGGACTCTCTTAGCATGGAAAATGACCTAGATTTCTTGACACTGAGACTCACCTTCCAAAGGATGATTCATTTTCAAATAACCTGAAAGAAATGGAGGAGGTAGAAAGATTAAGGGTAATTAAGATAGCTCCTCTGGAGAAAGAACTGCAGGACTATTGGGAGCTGGCAAAGGTTCCCGTGATGCTGGTGCCAGCTCATGCTAGATCACAAGCATATCTCTTCCCAGCTGCATGGTGAGAGTATTTACACTGTGGAAAATGGCAGATGCTACAAATCCAGGCTTCCCTCCTCCTCCCAAGAGAGGAGGTTGTTAAATATTTACAGCATACCATTGGTTTCAATGGAAGGCCAAAGATATACACAAGAAATGGGAGAGAGGATGGTGATGTGTCTGGGGGCTGTGCAAACATCACTGGGAAAGTGGAATTTTGCTTGCTGAACGCAGTTTGAAAGTATTCACAGACCCAAGCTGGGGAGAATTGTTCTATTTTCAGTTTTGAGTGCTATAGCAGAGGAATTTGGCAACAAGTCTTTCTGAGGCCAGCCCCCCTTTAACAGATAGGGGTTGCCTTGGGACTGAGGCAAATGGAGTTTCCCAGAAAGCAAACTAGGTAAAGGGGTGGGAGCCCCATGCTAAGGAGCCTTCAGTCCACAGGCAGTTCACAGTGCTGCACAGGGCCCGCCCATGCTTGTCTTGCTTTGTGTCACCGCCTTCTATCTTTTCTCTTTTATGTGCTTGAAGTGAATTTTAGTAATAAGTAAGACACATATGTCAACCCTGAAAGAAAAAGACACTTACTAAGAAAGGTTCCTGGTGGCTAATTGGGCTCAGATTTTAAAAAACAGAGCGTAGCAGACATTTCTGTAATTGCACTTCAGAGAGAAGCCCAATAGCCTGCCTTTGCTGAACAGCCTGTATGCACTGAGTTTCCACCATCTGAGTCAGCCCTTATGAAGGAGTTCCTGGAATTATATTTCAACCATTAGAATGAGGCTTTTCCTATCCAATCAGAGCAGCTCTACTCTGACCAATCAAGACAATATCTTTTGGGCCAATCAAACTGCGAGGATTTAGAGTCCTCATTTGCATGAGGATGGACTACTCAGGGACCAGGGACAGGAACTTCTGTCCATATAAACCAGCTCTGGCTCAGAGAGCACATTTCTCTTTCCATTGGATACTGATGTTTGAGTCTCCTTCCTGAGCTGAAACACCCAGATCAGAGCAGACTAGTGCAGCGCAAAGCAGACCATCAAGGAGCAGAGAGGAGCACAGAGCAGAGCTGTCCAACTGGAAAGGAGCCTGGCCCCAGAGCTGTTTGACAGCCGTGCTGCATCACAGTCAAACTGTTTTGCGCTGAATGGTTTTTCTTCTTTCCTGCCCTCCAAATTAGGGGTTCTTGTTGGTATTGAATTGGTGCCAACAATCATTGGTTAACACATAATAATTTAAATTTCACTCAGCAGTGTCTCGCACAGAGTGAACACATTAAAAAGAAAGAAAAAATCCTAATATGAATTGAGGGTTTGAGTACGTTCTGTACAAATTACATATATTATCTCATTTAAGTCTAAGAAACCTATGAATCAAGTACTATTACTCTATTCCCAATGTATCACAGAGGTCCCGATACACAGAGACACAGCCTCTGGAAGTGACAGATCTATGATGCCAACACAGTCCCCATTTTTAACTGTTATGCTAAACACTTGTTTGGGATTTGAATGCCTGTCAAGGAGAGACACGAAGATACAATGTGATTTGTCCAAGCTGGGATTTCTCTGAATGGCCCTGGCTATGAAACTTTGTTTTATTTTGGAGGGCTTCGACACTCCCTGACCTGGCTGGGTCACACTATTACACCCTTTGGGTTTTAAAGACTATCTGATTCTGTGTTCCAAATGCTAGCCTTCCTCTCCCTCCCTCCCTCCCTTGCGCTCTCTCTCTCTCTCTCTCTCTCTCTCTCTCTCTCTCTCTGCATGCATGCGTGTGTGTAGAATAACAATGAGAAACCCAACTCCGAAGCCACATGTTTCCCTTTGCTGCTTGTTAATTTTAACAAGGCAGCTGGTGATTTGGGCTGAGAGCTTACTTTTTTTTATTAACCACAGCTTTTCCTCCCCATGGATTTCCTGTTTGTAGTTTTGGGGGTAAAGTGTCTTGGTAGAGGCGAGCCTGAACCATTCCAATTCAAATGGAGCAGCTCTCAAGAACCTAGGCAAAGGGAGCCTCACCCAGGCCAACCTTGGTTCTTCAAAACGAAGACTTTTATAACACATTGGTTATAGGCCAGGGCTCTCTGCTCAGCATGGGGGGTATGGCAGAGATAAAGAAGACCAAGACCCCCAAGGAGCACCCAAGCTAGTAGTGGGGATTAGACAAGCCCAGCGTGTTATAAAAACCCTGTTAAGTACTCTAAGAGTGGCGTAGGGCTGTGGCTGAATGCAGAGGAAATAGCAGATTCTGGATCTGCAGTTTTCATGGAGGAAGTCAGATGTGAATTGGCCTTTGAGGAGCAGGCAGGTGTTTTTATTTGTTGTCTTATATATTTTTGTTTTTTACAAGCAGGGATGAAAAGAAGGGCATTTCAACCAGGGAACAATCCCCTGAGAAAAGGCCTAGAGGTGAGCATTTGTGGAAACAGTGACTCTTCTGGTGAGACCAGACAAGAGCCCATGTGAGGGAGAAGGCAAGATGGCAAAAGTGCCCAGGAGCCAGATCGTGGGGGTCACATAAGGCCATCTGAAGAGGTTGGATTGTTATGGGCAAATAATGATCACTGTGGGTTATTGTGAGCCAGAGGAACATGATCAGCATTGTGCTCTAGAAAGATCACTGGTGAGTGGTCCTTAGGGTTTAGAGCTGTGTGGGAGTGCACACTGAAGGAAATAAGCCAGTGGGAGTGGCGAGGAGGGGCGGGGTGAGGGGACAATGCCAGGAGAGACCAGGAGCAACCGAAGGTAACCCTGAGGTTGTGAACCAGGGTTATTTGGATGTTAGCAGACAGCTGAGATGAGAAACCAGCGAGGGAAGGAGAGGAGATTTTTGGACAACTTGAGTCTGAGGTGTCAGTGAATCACTGAAGTGAAAAGATCTAAGTGCCAGCTGTAGTGCAGGTCAGGTTAGAAAGAGAGCTTAGGGCCAAGGTTTTGGATTTCTCTGCATCGGTGGTTCTTAACCTGGGTTCTATCGAACCCTAGGGGTTCGATGAGTCGGTCTCAGGGGTTCGGAGAAGCCTCTGCTGCGGAGGCCAGAATAAAGTAATACCGTAATTTGTTGTGAGTTCATGCACTTTGTTGGTTTTGTTCTTTGAGCAAGGTGATGTTCATGCACGGCTCATTTTGTGCACCAGTAAAAAAACATACCTATGTCTTGAATTTGGAAAACAAAATTATATTTTATTTATCACTAAAGAAGGGTTTGAATGCGCATATGAAACTGGTGGGTTCGGTACCTCAGAAAAGGTTAAGAACCACTGCTCTGGATGGAGGTGAAGCAGAGGCTCTAAGAGGAAGACACTTTTAGCAGGCAACACAAAAGGGTGATTAGAGAGTGAGAAAGAAGATATTTAGGGAGTTGAGGGCTCCAAAGTCTAGGGGAGGAGAGCCAAGGGGGTAGCGAGTGTGAGGAGCATGAGAGTTGGGGAAAGACAATTGGACTTGACCGTCAGGAACACATTGATGACATCCTGGGGAGAGAAGCTGCTGTCGGGTGGTACTCTCAGAAGTCACAGCATGGAGGCATGGGTGGAAGGTTCTGAGATATCGCCTCTAATTTATTCAGATTAATTCATCTATCATATATTCACAGAGCGCCTACTATGTTGCAGGCACTTAACTAAGTTAGTACTAGGTATATAGCAGGGAAGAAATAAGACAGAGACCCCTTTCTCTTTACAGAGCTTGCAGCTAAATAGAGGAAATAAGCATAATGACTAAGAAGTCATTTACCGTATTTCCCCATGTATAAGATGCTCCCATGTATAGGATGCACCTTAATTTTGTGGCCTGATATTTGAAAAAAAGTGTACTACATAAAGTTATTGAACTCAAATTTTATTCATCATAAAGTTCATACAACTCCTCATCCATGTGAAAAAGTGGGAAATCTAAGTAAAAAATTTACAACCACTATATAAGACGCACCCAGTTTTTAGACTTCAAATTTTTCTAAAAATGGTGCATCTTATACATGGGGAAATATGGTAATTTTATTATGACAACTTAGTCTGGGGATGAGTAAATGCCATTGAAAAAGACTGAGTAGGAGTTCATCAGGTGACAGGTGGGCAGGGAGGTAGGGGAACAGGAGGGGGAGGAGGCAAAGGAGAAGGCCCTGAGATGAAAGGAGCTTGGCAAGAGGGAGGGACCAGAGAAAGATCCTTAGGGATCCTTGACTGGAAGAGAGGACCTTTTCTGGGAAACTTGTCAGTGAAGTCAAGACAGAGACATGAGAGGCCTGAGGTAGTAAAGGTCTAAGTGCAGTTGCAGTTACGACAAGGAAGATTCAGTGTGGGAAGGCGACTAAAGTGAGAGACTGTTGCTGGTCTTCAGTAGCAAACACAGACAGCCTACGAAGAAGAACTCACGGCAGGGGACTGCTGGTGGCCTCAAGGACCTGAAGGCAGCCTCTGGATGATAGCCAGTGAGAAGTGGAGCTTGTTAGCCTTCTGTCTGCAAGGAAGCAAATTTGCCATTAAGCTGAATGAGCTTAGGACAAGAGTCTTCCCTAGCTGAGCCTCCAGATGAGAACACAGCCCAGATAATGAATCAATTGTGGCCTTGTGAGACCCTGAGCTGTGCCCAAACCCCTGATGTGTGGACACCATGAGATAATGTAGGTGTGTTGTTTTAGATGGGTAGGTTTGTGGTAATCTGTACATAGTAAAGAAAACTAATATGCTCAGGATATTTTTAAGCAAAAGTGTTAGAAGCTGTAAAGATGGAGTAGTGGAGGATGTGAGGTTAAAATGTGCCAGGGCTGTCAACTATGTCATCTGAATAACAGATGGGATGAGGTCATGGCGAAAGCAGAAGAGGATAGAATTGAGGCAAGAGGATTTGAGGGGGAGGAGGAGGACAAGAGTTATTAATTTTCAGAGATGTTCTTATATATTTCCCAGTTTCCCTTCCATTGAAATTGTCCTCATCTTTGAGATGTTCCTTTACTCCCTCTTAGGCTGTTTTCCATAGCTGACTTACTTGATACAAAATGCTGAGCTATCATTCAATCATTTAATTATTTTTCTTATTTTTATTTTCTTTGAAAATATTATCCTTACATTAAAAGAAAATAAATGCTTTAAGTCCATTTTGTTTTATTATTTATTTATTTATTTATTTTCTTAAGTGAGAAATGGGGAGACAGAGACAAACTCCCACATGCACCCCAACTGGGATCCACCCAGCAAGCCCCTAGTAGGTAATACTCTACCCTTCTGGGGCATTGCTCTGTGGCTTGGCAACTGAGCTGCTGTAGCATCTGAGGTGAGGCCATGGAGCCATTCTCAGCACCCGGGGCCAACTTGCTCTAATGGAGCCATGGCTGCAGGAGGGAGAGAGAGATAGATAGAGGTAGATAGATAGATAGAGAAAGAAGGGAGAGGGGGAGAGTTGGAGAAGAAGATGGTTGCTTCTCTAATGTGCCTTGACCCAGAATCCAACCCGGGACATCCATATACCAGGCTAACATTCCACCACTGAGCCAACTGGCTAGGGCCTATAAGTTCATTTTAAAAATAAAATTTTAAAATGAAAAACATAATTCATCCAGAATTCTATAATCTTAACATATTTACTGTTGCCATTTTCTTTGGTGATTCTTTCCAGCCTCAACATGCAAATGTACCTATACCTAATTATAATTGCAGTTACATGTAAAATTCTATTTATACTTTGTGATTACATACTTTATATATGTCCCTTGTAAATATACATGTCATGTTGAGTTTTCTCTTATTGTAAACACTCTTCTAGGCTGTTTCATAATTTTTTATGTTTTTTTATGACTAAGTTGAAATACCTAATTACTTTAATATTTATAGATTGCTACAATTTTAAATTTTATAGATCATGCTTCAAAATCATCTTTTATTAGATAACTTCTTTTTCTTCTTTTGAAAAAAACATTTAGGATAAATTCTTACAAGTGGGGATATTTAGTCAAAGGTAATAAAACTTTTTATGAATACATACACACACACACACACTCATCCCATTAAAAATAAACATCTAAAGATAATTAAAATACTAAATTATTTGAAATAATTTCTTTAGCATGTATCCTTATGACCAAAAGTCTGAGTAGGGATTTAGGAAGGTGACTCTTTTAAGGCATAGAGGTATATTTTTTCCAGATTATTCTTCCACAAACGTAATCATTTCTCATATCCATGCATTCACATATCCATCTATCTATCTATTTGTCTACCCACCCACCCACTCATTTGCCCATCTGTCTGTTCATTCATCCATTCAACAGGCAATGTGTTTTCACCATTATTGAGGCAAAGTGCTTAGGGGTGTTCCCTTTCTTTTTCTATACATAACACTGAAGTTTTTTCTGATTCATCCATTCTCTATTCTGTCTCTGATCACTCTAATCAATCTTCCTGGGTTTAAAAGTTTTGGCATACTGTTCTGGCTGGATAGCTTGGTTGGTTAGAGCATCATCCTGAAGCACAGAGGTTGTTGGTTTGATCTCTGGTCAGGTCACATGCAGAAACAGGTCAATGTTCCTGTCTCTCTCTTACTCTATACCTTCCTCTTTATAAAATCAATAAAATAAACATAAAAAAATGTTTGGGCAGAAAGAAAAATTGGTCCCTCTTATTTGCCACCCTCCTCATCCTTATAAGGATACTTCTGCTCATGTCCCAGACAAGTTGTAAAGATAGAATCGTATTGTTTTCCATCTAAAGAAAAACATCGCATGTGTCTCACAGGAAAAGAGCATTAATCCATGTTGGTGATATGGTGCTTTCCCTTATGCCAGACCTGTCAAGGCATATGACAAAGTAATCTCATTAAGACAAGGCATATTGTTTTCCACAGTGTGAAGAAAATGAAAGGAAAACCAGTAACTCAGTGGTTCTTAAGGTTTTTTAATTCTTCTTTTAGGTTTTGTACTCTATATTATTATGATTTTCATAGATTTCAGTCATTAGTTGGGTAGTATCTTTGCTGCGTGCCTAAGAGCAGAGCTTTGGGAAATAAGTAAGGGTAAGAAGAAGACATGACTGCCGGGTCTTGCAGCCAGAGTGGAAGGTAGACCTTCCTCCCTTCCTCTTTCTTCTTTTTCTCCTCATTTCCTTGTTCCTTCCCTCTCTCTTATGGACCAAGCAATAAGGAGTAAGTTATTTGTTTCAGTTGGTCTCATTTCGATTCTCAAATATCTCTGTTTTTGTGTACACACACACACACACACACACAAAGTTGGACTATGTATGCATTCTTTTAATATATCATTAAAAGAAGATAATGATTAGGTCTGTTTCTTCTGAAGGCTTCAAGGTCTTCCAGTGACCAAATGAGTATCTTCTGACAAAACTTGTTTTGGTTCTCATTACAGACTTACACACAGAGAAAAACAGAGAAAAACGACTCTGTCTGACATAAAATGCATTATGTGTCTAGTGCTATGTGACCTGACACCATCAACATTAATTGTTTCCACTCTTAACTAGACCCTAGTGCTTATTTGAAACTATTTTTCATCCACTCCCAACTTCCCTTCCAGGTTTGCCCTTGGGAGCCGTGCTCTTTAATTTGGCTCTTTTCTCTTTCTTTCTTTCTTTCTTTCTTTCTTTCTTTCTTTCTTTCTTTCTTTCTTTCTTTCTTTCTTTCTTTCTTCCTTCCTTCCTTCCTTCCTTCCTTCCTTCCTTTTTTTTTTCCCTTGCAGTCTTAATCAAGCACCCAAGTTGTCCTAGTTCAGGTGAAGTTTCTTCTAAAACACGTTTTTCTCCATTCACATTTTTTTTTTGCACTCTTTCTCTTTTAAGTAATGGCAACTTTCTAAAAAAAAATCAACAAAATATGTGCTTAATGTGTGTGTGCAGAATGTTGTGGTGGGTGCCCAAAGGGGCCTGCAGAGTGTGTGGGGATGAGGACACAGGTGCACAGGAAAGATTCCAAAAACGTCCTAAAATCAAACCAAACCAAACCCCAAATTCAACAACCCTGTTGTCTGGTATGTTTCTGTGGATATTTTTCTGGGCAACCCTTACTTCACTGAGCTGCTTCCTTTAGTACCCTGTGACTTCTCCATGTCGGCGGGGAGTTTCATCACTATCGGTTCCATTAACCTCTTAACATACGTGGTTGGTTGTTAATCCAGAAAAGAACCTTTACTGAATGTCTTCTATTTATCAGGCGCTGTGTTGAGCTAGATAGCAGTAACTTGGTTGGTCAAGCCAGAAAGTCAAATTGTCATAGAATTTCAGAGAAGGAAGAAAGGCCACTTTCGGTTGGAGTGGGTAGGGAGTGGAGGATAGGGGAGACATTAAGAAAGTGTAGTGTTTGGATATATGGGCAAAGAGGGGCCACAGAGGCTTTCCAGAAAAGAGAAACAGAACAAACAGGAGCATCGGGGCTGGGCTGTGTTAACACAGGGCCTGGGGCTGAGTGAGTAGAACAGTCGGGCTGAACTGAAAGGTTTGTGTTTGTGTTGGGATGTCCTGGAAGATAAGGTGGACAAAGAATGGCTTCTGTGTTAGAAAAACTGTGTGGCGGCTCACCCACCACTTGCTCCCGTTGCTTACCATCCCACCTGCTTTCAGGCAGTCTTTAATTCTTTTTGGCTCTTTCCATAATTTTTCCTCTGAAGGACTGGGGCTGTATTTATGCAGGCATATCCTATTACAAGTTATAATACATATAAGGTTTGGTTACTGGACAATGTTGTGTTCTTTAAAAAACTCTGTTTTTCAATTATAGTTTACATTTAATATTATTTTGTATTAGTTTCAGGTGTACAGTACAGTACAATCATGTGCTTTACAAAGTGTTCCCCTAATATTTCCAGTACCTACCTAACACCATACATAGGTATTACTATGTTAAATATTGCTGTATTCTTAATTAAAACATCTGGCTTACCTCTGCATAAACCTGTCTACTCTTGAGTGAGGCCCCTGCACTTTTATATTTACAGAAGGCTCTTGGCTGCTTCCATAATTACAACTCTCTGGCCCAGTTCTTACCCAGAACAGTTCAGTCATCCAGTATCTCTTAGCTAAAACTCAAGATCATATGATGCCAGGGCTAGAAGGGACTTTTAAACTCATTCACTTAGCCCCTTCATTGCACAGCTGTCGAAACAGACACCCACAGAGTGTAGTTGACCCAAGTCCATATCACTGATTTGCTCATTGATCATTAATTTGCCCTTTTGTTCACTTAGTAAAACATTTAAAAAGTACCCAAGAAAGGCCACATGCAAATATGAATAAAGCATGAGGGATAGACTTGAGGATCTCACACTTTAGTTGGACAGACTTAGAAATAGGTAATTGCAACCTACTGAAAATGCCGTAATAGAGACATGAACAAAGTGGGGAGGAAGGGGTTAAATTTGTCTCAGTGAGCCAAGGATGCCTTCACTGAAGAAATGTCTTTAGAAACTATGTCTTGAAAGACAAAGGAGAGGTCACCGGGCAAAGAAGCAAGGATGTTCCAGACAGGGGGAGAGCAAAACAAGCTAAGAATTGTGCAAGGGGATGGGGAGGTTTGACAGTGATAGCGCGTATTGTGGCTTGAGGGTCCTTGGCAAGGAGAGGGTGGTGTATGGTCACAGAGGAAGGTAGGGGCCAGATTGTAAAGGGCCATGGGTCTTTAAATAGAAAAAACCTGATCTGAATTTTTTTAGTACAATAACACCCACAGAATTGTGAAAGATGACATGGAGTTTTAAAGGAGGATAGTAGAAACACCAGTAAGAGAATTCATGCTTCAGATAAATCCTGATATCATTGTGAATGAATCTGATGGTAATGGATTTGAAGAAGGTGGACCTGATTTGGAAGATGTATCTAAGTAGAATGAATAGGAGATGGCAATAAAATGGATCTGGAGATATAAAAGTGGAAGGTGATACATTTTTAGCTTGATTGTCTGGTCATTAATAATGAAGGGATGGATGTCAATGCATCACCCATTTCTGATAAAAGCTCTCAACAAAGTGGAAGTAGAGGGAACATACCTTAATGTAATAAAGGCCATATATGACAAACCCACAGCCAACATCACACTCAATGGGCAAAAACTACAAGCATTTTCCTTAAGATCAGAAATAAGACAAGGATGTCTGCTTTCACCGCTCTTATTCAACACAGTACTGGAAATCCTAGCCACCACAATCAGAAAACAAGAATAAATAAAAGACATCCAAATTGGAAAGAAAGAAGTAAAACTGTCATTATTTGCAGATACATGATACTGTATATAGAGAGCCCAATAAAATTCCACCAAAAAAAACTACTGGAACTGATAAATAAATTCAGTAAAGTAGCAGGGTAAAAATAAATATGTAACAATTGGTTGCATTTTTATATATTGGTAATAAACTATCAGAAAGGAAAACTAAAAATACAGTTTCATTTACAATTGCATCTAACAAATACCTAGGAATAAATTTAACCAAGGAGGTAAAGGACCTCTACTTGAAAAATTATAAGACACTGAAGAAAATAATTAAGAAAGTTATAAATAAATGAAAGCGTATACCATGCTCATAGTCAGGAACCATTAATAATATTAAAATGTCCATATTACTTAAAGCAGTGGCTGGCAAACTCATTAGCCAACAGAGCCAAATATCAACAGTACAATGATTGAAATTTCTTTTGAGAGACAAATTTTTTAAACTTAAACTATATAGGTTGGTATATTCCTTATCGAGGGAGTGCCCGCTCATGGTATTTCGTGGAAGAGCCACACTCAAGGGACCAAAGAGCTGCATGTGGCTCATGAGCCGCGGTTTGCCGACCACTGACCTATAGCAATCCATAGATTTAATGCAATTCCTATCAAAATGTCAATGGCATATTTCACAAGACTAAAACAAATAACCCAAAAATTTATATGGAACCACAAAAGAACTCAAATAGCCACAGCAATCTTGAGAAAGAGAAACAAAGTTGGAGGTATTACACTACATGGTATCTAACTATATATTACAAGGCTATAGTATTCAAAACAGCATAGTACTGCCATACAAACAGACAGATCAATGGGACAGAATAGAAAGCCCAGTAATAAACCCATGCCTTTATGGTCAATTAATCTATTGCAAAGGAGGCAATAACATACAATGGGGTAAAAAGAATTTATTCAAAAAATGGTGTTGGGAAAATTGAAGAGAAACCTGCAAAAAAGTAAAATAAAAAAGAAACAAGATCACCTTCTTATACCATATACAAGAATAAACTCAAAATGTGTTAAAGACTTAAATGAAAGGCTCAAAACCATAAAACTAGAAGAAAACATAGGTGGTAAAATCTTGGACATTTCTTTCTTTCTTTCTTTCTTTCTTTCTTTCTTTCTTTCTTTCTTTCTTTCTTTCTTTCCTTCTTTCTTTCTTTCCTTCTTTCTTTCTTTCTTTTCTTTCTTTCTTTTTTTACAGGGACAGAGTGAGAGTCAGAGAGAGGGATAGATAGGGACAGACAGACAGGAACGGAGAAAGATGAGAAGCATCAATCATTAGTTTTTCCTTGCCGTTGTGACACCATAGTTGTTCATTGATTGCTTCCTCACATGCGCCCTGACCATGGGCCTTCAGCAGGCCGAGCCACCCCTTGCTGGAGCCAGCAACCTTGGGTCCAAGCCGGCGAGCTTTTGCTCAAGCCAGATGGGCCTGCGCTCAAGCTGGCGACCTCGGGGTCTTGAACCGGGGTCTTACGCATCCCAGTCCGATGCTCTATCCACTGTGCCACCACCTGGTCAGGTTCTTGGACATTTCTTGTAGCAATATATTTTCCTGACTTATCTCTTCTAGCAAAAGAAACAAAAACAAACAAACAAACAAAAAAAAAAGAGAGAAAAGAAAAAATAAATAAATGGAAGTATATCACATTAAAAAGTTTTTGCACAGCAAAGAAAACCATCAACAAAATGAAAAGACAACCAACTGAATGGGAGAGCATATTTTCCAATGATACATTCTATAAGGGGTTAAGATAATACTTTTTTTGGTATTTTTCTGAAGTTAAAAGCGGGGGTGGGGGATGTGTGGGGGAGGCAGGCAGACTGACTCCCGCATGCGCCCTACCGGGATCCACCCAGCATGCCCACCAGGGGGCATTGCTCTGTCCATCTGGGGCATTGCTCTGTTGTGGCTGGAGCCATTCTAGCACCTGAGGCAAAGGCCATGGAGCCATTCTCAGAGCCCAGGCCAGCTTTGCTCTAATAGAGCCTTGGCTGTGGGAGGGAAAGATAGAGACAGAGAGAGAGGAGGTGGGAAAGGGTGGAGAAGCAGATGGGCGCTTCTCTTGTGTGCCCTGGTCTGGAATAAAACCCAGGACATCCACACACCGGGCCTACACTTTACCACTGAGCCAATCTGCCAGTTCCAAGATAAAAAATTTATAATGAACTCATACAACTCAACACCAAAAACAAACAAACAATCCAATTTAAAAACAAAGAGGACCTAAATAGGCAGTCCTCCAAACAGGACACACAGACAGCCAATAGACATATGAAAAGATGCTCAACATCACTAATCATCAGAGAAATACAAGTTAAAACCACAACGAGATATCACCTCACATCTGTCAGAATGGTTATCATTAATAAATCAGCAAATAACAAGTGTTGGTGAGGATGTGAAGAAAAGGAAACCCTCATGCACTATTGGTGGGATTGTAAGTTGGTACAGCCCATTATGGAATACAGTGTGGAGGGTAAAAATAGAACTATCATATAACCCAGCAATTCCACTTCTGGGTATTTATCTGAAGAAATCCAAAACACTAATTTGAAAGAATATATGCACCCCTATGTACATTGAAGTATTATTTACAATAGCCAAGATATAGAAGCAACCCAAGTGTTCATTAATAGATGAGTCGATAAAAAACAGTAGTACATATATATACAACAGAATATTACTTGGCCATAAAAATGAATGAAATCTTACCATTTCTGATAGCTTGAATGAACCTGAGGGTATTATGCTAAGTGAAATAAGTCAGTCAGAGAAAGACAAATATCATATGATTTCATTTATGTGTATAATCTAAAGAACAAAATAAACAAACAAAATTAAAACAGACTCATAGATACAGAGAGCAGACTGATGGTTGCTAGAGGGCACAGGGTTGAGGGATTGCGTTAAAAGGTGAATGGATTAAGAACTACAAATTGGTAGTCACACAATAGTCTCGGAGAACAAAATGTAAAGTCTAGGGAACATACTTAATTCTGTGTGCTGCCAGGTGGGTCCTGGAAATATTGGGCGGCTCACTTTGTAAAGTATATGATTGTCTAAACATTATGCTGTACACCTGAAACTACAATAATACACAATAATGTTAAATGTAAACTGTAACTGAAAAATAAAATTTAAGTAAAAAAAATGATGGTGGGATGTCATTAGATTAAGAAATGAAGAAGAAGAGTGGGTATGAGGGGGAAGTGAAGGAGGAGATGCTGTGTGGAGTTGGGAGGGTTGGCGACGTGGGTCTTGACATTTAGATCTGGATGTCTTCACATTAGAAGCAGATATGTCAGGGCTGGAACCCAAACTGATTCCAGTTCCATATGCTCATTGATAGCAATGTGCTGCCCTGGCCCCCTTGCTCCGTGGGGATTCCAGTTCTTACTTGAATCTCACTGCAATGCAGAGACTTTACTAAATGGCCTCTCTCACTCAGTCAAGACCAAGGGATAATGTGTGTGTTTGTGTGTGTTTTCTCAAGTCATTTCCCAGGACTGATGGCACCCCAGGACTCCAGGGGAGGGCCTGTCAGATGGAGCTTATTTATTTAATGAAAAGAACTTAATAATTTGGTTTTGTTTTCCCTGGTTCTTTATTTTTCTTTCTACCTCCCTCTCCTTCCCTGGGCTTTGCAGGGTGGGAAATGGGTCAGCAGCTTGGCCAAAACATTCTTGAGTATTTAATTCTTCAGCTGTTTTACAAGCCTGACTGGTTTATGTAGCTAATCTCTCTCTTCTGCTTGTCCCTGGAGGAGTGTGTGTGTGTGTGTGTGTGTGTGTGTGTGTGTGTGTGTGTGTGTGTGTGTGTGTTGGGGGAAGGGGAAGAGAGAGACGCCATGGGCAGGGGCCCTGTTTGGTCAAGAGAGCTAAAAGTGTCAGGTCTGGAGTGCCAGTCTGTGTGTGTACACACGTGTTCTGTGTGGCTCCTTACTCAGTCTGGGGGGCTTGGGGAGGTGGGTTGTCTCAAGGTTTGCTGTGAGGTATGAAGACTCTGAAAAGGTGTGCAAAGATATGATTCCAAGGTCTGGCCATCAGTGGGCATCTCTGTGTCCAAAGAGATCACATTTTATCTAGAAATGACAGTAAATAGCTACATGCTTAGGAATAAAAATCATTTCTAGGCTTCCTTCAAAATTCATTAAGGAATTTTCTGCTGACCAAAATCTCCAGTTCCCTCCTGCCCTTGTAGAAGGACTGGAACCACAAGGATTGGAAGCCTTCCAAGGCAGTATCCTTCTGGATTCCTTAGTCTGATGAAACCCCTCTCACCCAGTTTATTGAGCTGAGAATTTTAACTGGAACTTTTTATAAGTGTTCTCAACTGAGGAGGGTAGAAAGGATGCAGCAGCAGGAAATGGGCCTTGGCATTAAGGCCCAGTGCAGATCTGTGTCTCTGTCAGAAAACGGGATGGCTCCACGATTCTGAAGTCTCCCAAATGTCTTGGATTTTGTCTTAAGAAAGTATGGCGAAAAAGAGTTTGTGATGTTTATTGTGCGCTAGGTCTTACATGAAGGTTCATGTACATCATCACACCATGCTTGACAGATCCCTGAAAACATAAGCTTTACAGCTACTGTTACTCTTGTTTACATTGTACAAGCGAAGAAACCGAGGGGCAGAGTATTAAATGATGTGTACCGAGCCTGCAGTCTCCAGACTCCATACTGTTGTACGGTGTGATTTTCTTAGCATTTTCTCATACACTTCCGTTTCAGAGTCCCCACCACAAAAATGTGAGGCCAGGCGAGGTATGATTATCCCCATTTGACAAATGAGGAAACCTTGGCTAAGAAGGGTTAAGTGACTTGGCCAGAGCCACAGGATTAATTAGAAGTAGAAGCAGACGTAGATCTTGATCTCCTGATGCTTGGTCCAGACTCTCCCTACTCCTCTCAGCCGCCTGCTCATTTTTGTGACTGCTGCACTCAATCTTATTCCTGGGTCTTGTTTTTTGAAGGGTGGAAAATTCCTGTTTAAATCTCCAATCTTAAAGTGTGTAACTTAAAGAGCCCCAGGGAAAACAAATCAACTGCAGCACTTTCCTTCAAGGCTACAAAATCCAACCCAGAATTAATAGGACGTTATTGTATATAAAATGCTAACCTGATTAAAAACATACTTATTGAGGATTAGCAAGTCTGTTATAGCTATAAATTTCCTTCATGGTCATTAAAATTTAAAAATATGTTTCTAATAACAATGCAATTATTTATATAATAACTGCCTGAAGAAAATAGAATTAAATGCATATTGGGAGAGTATAGATTTCAATCTGTAACTCAGAGAAAGCCTGGGATTGTGGAGGTGGGACAACAGGAACAATGAAGGTCTCTTTAAAAGAAGAGAGAGTAAGGTGGAGCATGAGATCCTTCTGGGTCTCATTGGCTTTTCACATGGTGTTTGTGCCAAGTATTCTCACTGCATTTCCAGATGTACCTAAATTATTTCCTAGGTGAAAGTTAAAGGGGAAGAAACAAGGTGGTGGGCCTTGGTGGCTTGTCATCTTTTGCTTGGCCCCAGACAGCTCTTTGATTGCTGTTAAAACTATGTAAGTCAGAGGAATTACATGATAGTATCATTTTGTGGGAACAAGATTTAAGAACCACCATAACATTTCTGGAAATTCAGTGACTGTGTTCTACTGTCACTGTGAGCTTAGGGGGACATGATTGACTATACGTGGAGATGGGATTGATGGTGTAATAAGCTGTTTGACAAATGGTGTTTCCATGCCAGATGTGACCACGTGGTCTTGCTCATATACTGCCATCTGCCAGGCCTTCCTTCCTTCCTTCCTTCCTTCCTTCCTTCCTTCCTTCCTTCCTTCCTTCCTTCCTTTATTTACCTATTCACAATTTTTATTTAGTGCTAATTAATTGCAAACAACTGGGTAGGCATTATAAGTGAATATATATGTAAATGATACAAGAAACCCCACTCTTGTTGGTATGATTTCAAGGTGTCGGGAAAAGCCCTGGACTAAATGGTTCCATTTACTTCTCATTTCATTTATTTAAAAAATATTTATTGAATACTTCTTCAGTACCAGAAATGAGTATAGATTCCAGATCTATGGTGGGGGACAAAACACATTCTTGTCTTTCTGGAACATACTACATACTTGATGCCTGAAAATTTATAGAGAGGCATAAAAAGTGCACAATAAGAAGTAAGACTTGAAAAGATATTCATTCATTCATATTGGAGAGAAAAAGTAAAACTATATTTAGAAATGACATGATCTTGTATATCAATAGATGATCCTAAACTGTGCACCTAAATAAAAAAATAAGTTCAGCAAGGTTGCAGGATAGAAGATTAAAACACAGAACTATATTAAATTTTTGTACACTAGCAATAAGTAATCTAAAAATAAAGTTAAGAAAAATATTCCATTTACAGAAGTCTCAAAAAATACTTAGGAATAAATTTAACAAAAAAGTGTAAGACTTGTACATTGGAAACTATAAAACATTGTTCAAAGAAATCAAACACCTAAATAAAGACATCTTATGTTCCTGGACTGGAAGACTTACCATTGCTGAAATAGTAACACTCCCCAAATTGGTCTACAGATATCTCAGCTGCCACCTCATTCTTTCTTTTCTGCAGAAATTGACAAGTTGTTCCTAAAATTCCTGTGTAAATGCAAGAGACCCAGAATATCTCAGACAGTCTTAAAAAAGAAGAATAAAGTTTAAGTATTTATACTTCTCAATTTCAAAACTATGTTATAGCAAGAAGGACTGTGTGGTATTGGCATAAGGAGCAATATATACACTGCTCACAAAAATTAGGGGATATTTAAAAATGAGTATGAAGTGATTAATAAAAGAAGCATTTGATTTTTTTTATTAAACAAGAACATCAGTGTTGGGCAGATAAAATATGATATGCTCACTTTGTTAAAGATGGCGCTGCCCACATGGAAGCCCATCACCCAGGTGATATTATTTGCCCTTATGCTTGGGATGATGTGGGGTGGTGCGCTCTCCTGAGGAATCCCATTATGTCTCAGATGGGTGACTTTGTATCAGAGACTTTCTTGTTTGTAGATTGGATTAAGGGTTTGGGTTTCTACACTATAAAGTGGGACAGACCAGTAGCTTGCTCGCTCTTGGTTCCTGAGGTTAGTATTAGAAAGGAGAGCAGATTAAGGCCACGTGGAGGCCAGGAGAAGCAGCCAAGATGGCAGAGTGCTGAGGGAGAAGCCAGTTTGTGCAGAGTTTGTGCTGGAGAAGGAGATGGGGAACAGAGGTGAATAAGTCTGGTGAGCTAGGAACCTTTGATTCTAAGAAACTCGGATAAGCTTTGTGAGCACTGAATGAGTGGGTTTTGGAGCCCAGTGTGTGTTTTTGCTTGCCCGCTGGGTGCAAGCTAGAATTAAAGCTGATGGCTCACCAGTTTTTGGCTTCGTTGTTTCATTACCGTCTGTTCGAATCTAATGCGAACCTGCATTGGGCCAGACAGCTGTGATGGTAGCCGCGACTACTGGCTTTACAATCAGAAAAGCAAATGATGAGTCGAAGAAAGTTGTTCGATTATGCAAATGATATCCAAACTCAGTTATCATGATTGAGTAGCAAATGACATATTGGAAGGGATGAACAGAAGCGTTTTAAACTAGACAAGAACGCCACACATTAACTGTTCAGTAGGGTGTACGGTCACGGTCACCAAGACTGCCAAAACACAATGACAGCGATGGAGCATGGACAGGATCAGATTGTCCAGTAGTGCTTGTGGGATCCTCTGCCACTGTTGCTCCAAGGCAACTTCTAGCTCAAGAAGTGCTGTGGGAAGCATTGGTCAGTTTGCCAGACCTCTTCCCAGTGCATCTCAAGTATGTTCAATGGGATTCAGGTCTGGAGAACATGAAGGCAGTCCGTTCATTTGATTCCGGTTTCTTGAAATATGCCATTAACGAGATGCGCACCACAGGGCCTTGCATTATCATCCATGAAAAGAAAGTTGTTTCCAACTGCTCCAGCATAGATCAGAGGAATAGCATTGAGAGTTCAGAAATAAACCCTTATATTTATGGACAACTGATTTTTAACAATAGTGCCAAGACAATGAATAGGGCATGAACGCTCTTCATCAAATGGTGCTGAGAATACAGAATATCCACATGCAAAAAAATGACTTTGGTCCTCTAATTCATATCATATACAAAAATTAATTAAAACTGACCTAAATGTATGAGCTGAAACCATAATACTCTTAGAGAAAGCAACCATAAATCTTCATGACTTTTGAGACAATAGTTGCTTAGGTATGACATCAAAAGCACAAGCAATCTAGACTAACAAACAAACAAACAATCAAATAAGACTTGTCAAAGTTACAAACTTTTGTGCTTGAAGAGACACAATGAAGAAATTGAAAGGATAGCCCATTGAATGGGAAAATATACTTAAAAATTATGTATCTGATAAGAATGTAGTATCCAGAATCAAGTAGTACTTAAAACTTAACAATAAAAAGACAATTAGCTTAATTAAAAGTGGAAAAGAATTTGAATAGATATTTCTCTATAGGAAATATACACATAGCCAGTAAATACAAGAAAAGATTCACAGCATCATTAGTTGTTAGGGAAATGAAAATCAAAACCACAATGAGATATCACTTCACACTCACTAGAAGAGCTATAATAAAAACAATAGGCAATCACAAGTGTTGGTGAGAATATGGAGAAAATGGAACCCTCATATCTTTCTCATGGGAACTGATGCAGCCACTTTGAAAAACAAGGTGGCAGTTATTCAAGCAGCTAGGGATAGAGTTACCATATAATGTAGAAATTCCACTCCTAGGTATGTACCAGAGAAAACTGAAAAAAAAAAATGGGTGCATGAATGTTTATTACCAACATTAATCATAAAAGAGACAAAAAGTAGAACAATCCAAATGTTCAACAATTGACCAATGGATAAACAATATGTGGTATATCCATATAATGAGTTATTATTCAGCCATGAAAAGGAATGAACATGTTACAATGTGGATAACTTTGAAATCATGGTACTAAATAAAGAAGCCAAAGACAAAAGATCATGTATTTTATTATTCACTTTATATAAAATATCTAGAATAGGCAAATTCATAGAGACAAGAAGTTAATTAGTGGTTGGGTGCCAGGTGATAGGGGAAAGAGAGATTGGAGAATGGCTGATACGGAGTTTGGGTTTCTTCGGAGGTGATGAAAATATCATGGAATTAGGTAGTGATGATGATTGTACCACTCTGAATATATTAACAATCATTGAATCTTATACTTAAAAAAATTAATTTTATGTTATGTAAATTATATCATTAAAAGTACTTGCAATGCAAGCATTCTTAAGAGAAGCTATAAATGACTAATATATATATTTTAAATAAATGAACTAAGAGACAAAAGGCGAAGACAAACTTGAGGAGCTTATAGTAGTTAGTACCAGGAAGCGGGGTAAATGGGGCCAGAGAACAATCACACCCTTTTCCTTTTCACCATTTTACCTGGGGCTGGCTCTGCATGCTCCAATTGTCTCCCTTTTCTGACCTGGTTTGGTTTTGCTTCCCAGTGTATCCCTAGTGCTCCGTACATAGTAGGTTCTCATAAGACTTGTTTAATAAGTGAATTATTAAAACTTTAAAAACTTGTCTGAGACTCCTGGGTAATTTTGGGAGGAGATAAGTTTTGAGAAAAGTTATAGATCTTAAGTGAGAATGTCAGATTTATCTTTTGAAACAAGATTCTCCTATTGGACAGAAAAGCAGAGCCTTGGTCCCTCAAACCCTTTGCACAGCTCTGCACAAGCTAGAAACCCCTCTTTTCTTACTTCCTTACAGCCCCGCCAAGCTAAGCCAGGTCATAGGAGGGAAGCGATATTCCTGGAACAGAAGACCCTGCAGTTGTTGGTGGTTATGTTCTGACTTCATGGTGGACAAGGCTCACGGGTTTAGTTATGTCTCTAAACTGTGCAGCTGATAGAGTCAGCCAGAGATTACTGTGGGGAGTGTTATGGGAATGTTCATAGTTAGCTAAGGAGTGTACTCAGTTAACAATGTACCATAAATACATATGGCTTTCTATACTTGCATTGTTAAAGATGTATAAAATGTACTAACACACATTTACATGTATGAAAGAAGCATGCATTCATTTAACAAATGCAGTGATTCCTTACATAACTTTGATATACAATTTTGTTAGAATAACATATGGACTGGACCAATTGTCCTGCTCTCTTAGTAAGTCTGGGCCTTTGGACATGTGACCCTACCTCTCTGGTTCCCATGTCCTTGTCTGCAGAAAGTTCAGGGTTTCACTTCTAGCTCTTAGTCTGCCTTTACCCTATTACTTGACAAAGAACATTAGAACTAAAACATCTTTAGAAAACAGTTTGGAGATTCCTCAAAAAATTAAAAATCGAACTGCCTTTTGACCCGGCTACCCCACTTTTAGGAATATACCCTAAGAATGCCATAACACTGTTCGAAAAAAAGAAATGCACCCCCATGTTTGTGGCAGCATTGTTCACAATAGCGAAGATCTGGAAACAGCCCAAGTGTCCGTCAGAAGACGAGTGGATTAAAAAGCTTTGGTACATATATACTATGGAATACTACTCGGCCATAAGAAATGATGACATCGGATCATTTACAACAAAATGGTTGTACCTTGATAACATTATACGGAGTGAAATAAGTAAATCAGAAAAAGAAAAACTGAGAACAGCATGAATTCATACATAGGTGGGACATAAAAGTGAGACTATGAGACATGGACAAGAGTGTGGTGGTTACGGGGTGGGAGGAGGGAGGGATGGGTGGGAAAGGGAGAAGGGTAGGGGCACAAGGAAAACCAGATAGAAGGTGACAGAGGACAATTTGACTTTGGGTGATGGGTATGCAACACAATTGAATGATAAGATAATCTGGAGATGTTTTCATTGTACATATGTACCCTGATTTATTGGTGTCACCCCATTAAAGTTAATAAAAAAAAATAAAAAAAAATAAAACATCTTTATAATTATTAGCATATAAAATAATATTAAATGAAAATGAATTTCTCATTAAATCAGAAGGCAATAATAATAATAATAATAATAATAAAAATAATAAATTTTAATCTGCTGTGAACTAAGGCATATCTGTTTCCCCCAAAATAAGACCCAAGGAAAGCTTTTAACTCCACCAGAGGAGCAGATGAGCCGCCTCCCCGTGCAGCCGAGCATGTGTGCGGCATTGGTCTGTGTGCCCGTTGTCTCTCAAGTTTTAAGCCAGTGGCTCTCAAACTTTATGAAGTTGGGGTGCATTTAAAATCCTGCAAACAATTGTAGGTGCACTATATACAAATTTCTGAGTAATATGTTATAATAATTAAGTCAAATATTAAAGAAAAAATTATAAAGTCCAAGCATGCTTTTATGGTAATTAAATGAAATAAATATGACAAAATTAAATTTATTCTGACATTAAAAAACATTTTTATGTTACATTTTTTGAGTTATGCTTTTTAGAATTCATAAAAAAGAGGGTTAAAAAATAAAAAAATGACAAAAATGTTATCTTTTTATATATATAGATACATTCTTAGTAAGATTTAGTAAATTCGGCAGGTCCTGGCGTGAATGTGTTAAGTTTTTTCATTTTTGTGTTTATGAGAAACATGAGCCTGATGTGTCTTAGCGATTTCTTCAATGTTTGGGCATATATTTGAAAGGCAAACTCTCATTTCCTCTTCAATACATTGAAGAATTCTTCTCTTTTTACTCTTAATCATGTTGAGGGTAAAAAATCCTAATTTACATAATAAAATGTTGAAAATTGTAGTAAAATGTTCAAAGCTTTTAAAGATATTGCCACATATTTTTCTTTTATAGAAATCCAAAAGGCTTTAAGAGACAATTTCTTATGTTTAATTATCAATTCAAAACCACCACCATACATATCATCTTAACTTTTCACCAAAGGATAGAAGAAACTTGCCTCCAGTCTTTCCAGGGAACATGGGGGGTAGTGTAAACAATCCAGCACCACAGCTTAAGAGCCTTTAGCAGGGGTCCCCAAATGTTTTACATAGGGGGTCAGTTCACTGTCCCTCAGACTGTTGGAGGACCTGACTATAAAAAAACCTATGAACAAATCCCTATGCACACTGCACATTTCTTATTTTAAAGTAAAAAAACAAAATGAGAACAAATACAATATTTAAAATAAAGAACAAGTAAATTTAAATCAACAAACTGACCAGTATTTCAATGGGAACTATGGGTGTGGATGCATCCTGTTTTCCTCTCACTGACCACCAATGAAAGAGGTGCCCCTTTCGGAAGTGTGGTAGAGGCCAGATAAATGGCCTCAGGGGGCCGTATGTGGCCTATGGGGCCATAGTTTGGGGACCCCTGACCTTTTGCAACCATATCAGGCAAGTGAGGTGGGGGGTTGGGCAGACTGTCAGCTTATAGCCAATTCCCCACACCTATTTCCCAAAAATCTAAACTCCAAAATCCCTGTTGGTTTTTGGTCTCCAACAGTCACATATTTCTCTGGAATACCATAGGGCGCACCTGAAAATCTTCGAGGTGCACCAGTGCGCCCTGGTGCACACTTTGAGAACCACTGCTCTGAGGTAATGTGATAGTAGTTAACATATTTTTTAGTTCTTTCTTTATGTCAGGCAGTGTATTAAAGAGTCTACTGGTGTTATGTTAGTTAATTTTCACAATAGTCATATAAGGTAAGAATTATTATTCTTTTTCTTTTACTGATAAAGAAACTGAGGCACAGAAAATTTTAAGTATCTTGTCTAAGGTAGACAGTTAGCAAATGACAGAGATAGACTTCAAACCCAAGCAGTGTTACTCCAAACCCAGCACTCTTTTAACTACTCTCTTACATCTTCTTTTATAATTCTAAGATGTGAAATCATGAATTGAGCGTAATGTGAACAACTCTCCCAAAACTGTAGAGTATGCTGCAGGTTGAGAGTAGAATTAGCAGCTTATCATCAAGGTACAAAGAACCAATTCTTAAATCATATGGTTTGGCCTTGGCCAGGTTTCCCAATAGATAGAGTGTCATCCTTGCATGCCAAGGTTGCAGGTTTGATTCCCAGTTTAAGACATGTATGAGATGCAATGAATGAGTGCACAACTAAATGGAACAACTAAGTGAAACAACTAGTTGATGCTTCTTCCTCTCTCCCCTCCCCCCAAACTCAATAGAAAATTAAAAATAATTATATCATGTTTTTTCAAGAGAATTCCTTTTGGTGAGTAAAATGGCTTAGTTAGGATTTGCCCAGTCATTAGTATGGGTCATGCAAAACCCAGTGTAAGGACCCAGATTCCCTTTATGTCCTTCTGAGTCACTGACAAGCTACAGTGGCAGTCTTCAGAGCATTGGTTTTCTATGGTGAGCTGCTCCTTGGTTTTTGTTTAGTTGTTGAGCATAGAGAAAATAAAGAGAGAAGGTAAGGGGAGAAGGAAGTCCTTCTAGAAGTAACACTGAAGGGTGTTTCACGGAGGCTACTAATCACTGCCTGTGATTCAGTGACAAAAATGACCAACGAATGCCCATGACATGAGAAAACAGGCTGAGGAAACTTTAGGTTGATCCCAGCTCTTAAAGGTTAGGTTTCCAGGCTTTGGTTTATGAGTAACATATTCCTCCATGTGGTTTGTCATTTCATTTTATTGGGGAAGGTTTTCCCATAAAGTTCCTCTCCAGATCATCAAAACTCTTTCAAACTCTTGGGAACTAATTCCCTCTGAATGCCTTGTAATTTCCTTCCCCTATTGTGTCTTCTTTTCTCTCCTGTTGGTAGCTCCATTCCAAACTATCTCCCTCTTCATCCACTCTATCTCAACTGGTCATCCCAAGGAATTTTGTTTTCCTAGAGCCTTCATTTTGAAAATGTTGCTTTCTATTCTAGGGACTGCTTTATGGGTCCGACAGGAAATCTCTCCATTTATCCTTATATGGGGGGAGATCTATGAGTTAGTGTAGACCTTACTTAGATCTCATTTAGTTAAACCTACCCCCCCAACAACATATAAATTCTCTTTATAGTGTTTATGTCAAGTGGTCATCCAGTACCAGCATCACCTGAGTAAGGGAGTTCAATTTTTAGACAATTCTGTTAGAAAATTTTTTGTTATGGTAAAGATATGTGATATATACCCTTAGTCCCATTTCCACACTCACTTATATCACAAGTCTTTAAGATCTCTTTATGGCTTTTGCCTCACTATATACTTTTTTTTTTTAATTGAGGTTACATATCTTGCTTTTCTCCCCCCAATAATTCCTATGTATTTTCAACAGTAAAAGCATATTCCAGGTCTGGTCCAGCAACACAGAGGAAGAGACAGAGAAGACAAAGGCACAGAGGATGTGCTCTGTGCTCTATATCCTAAGATTATATTAGTTTTTGTTTGGTAATTTCATCCCTATGATAAATTTTCTAGAAATTAAATTTTTAAGTTTTTTAAAATTATAGTTGCTATTCAGACAGATTTCCTCTATGATCCAAAAATAACATATTAAATGGACCAAGTAGAGCAGTTCTCTTTAGTAGTGAAAGACATTCTCTGAGTTGTGACCACTTGTGTTGTCTGTGTAGATGACTGGTTAGATGTATGAAGGCTTATGGCTTTGTATTGCCATGAGGTTGACTTAATTACTTGATGAAGGAACCTGAGTGGACCCTTGACCAAGGCAAAGGGACTGGGGTAACAGAAAAAAAGTATACTGCTTCATTAGATAGTTAGCAAGATGAGGACGGGGTACTTGATTTGGGTATGAAAATCAAGGTTGAATTTGTCAAAAAAGCCAGAGAAGTAATATCCAGTTAGAAATGGGTGGAATCAATTGACTTTATTTTCATTTGTTGATGTAAGGGGAAGAAAGTAAGACCTGATATCTTGTCTCCAGGCTTATGTGAGTATTTAGTAAACAATTTATAGACCTTGATAAATTCTCATCATTGAACTAAAGGCATTTGTGTTGCAATCAGAAGAAATGTCTTAAACATTCTTAACTGACAACACAGGCTATTACTGAGAAACTAGGGAAAAGAAGCACAAGGATATGTTCCTAAAGCCCAGAAAAAGGCAAGGGATATCTACATGTAGGGAGATCCTGATTTCTTCCTAGAATCCTGTAGGTATCCCATGGCCAGAGATGAAGAGATATATTAGTCCCAAACTCAAAACTAGTCCCACAGAGGAGACACTCTGAAACAAGTGAGGGTAGAATAGAGTCCACAGGGCCACCTGATTAAGCCACTGTGGTCAGAGGGAAAAATGTATTGGTGAAAACAATGAACGGTTGATATCTTCTTGGGATCCCATCTCATCCCTTGCCTTTTTCTGGTCTCACTGCCCCTCCTACTGTTGAAGTGAACAGGCTGGAGGACCCACATCAGCATTTTCTCTAGAACTTGGCCTTAAGCAAGAATGTCAAAAGGACTTCAGAAGCTTGGCATGTGGACTAGTACAGCTCACTAGGGTGAAGTCTTAGACAATATTAAGGGATCCAGCTATCCTGTAGAGCATCCCTGTCTCACTTAGCAGGAATGGAACCTAAAAAGAATCTTAGAGATCTCACCTTCTTTCATCTGTATTGGTCAAGTCTGACCCCAGAACCATCTTTTGGGTTACTGAGGGACCTAACACAATGGCTGGTGCCCCCTAGCCATTAAATCTACATGAACTATTGTCATAATTAAAAGTCAAGTCAGTTTTCTAAAATAGGGTTAACTGTTCTTAAACAGTTTGAATCCAGAGGACCTGAAAGTATTTGGGTTGCATGAATTCCCATCAAGGAACTATATAGAAACTGATTTTGTTATTATTCCTGACAGATAGCTAAGCACAAAGTGACTTCCTGAAAACCCCCTGCAGAGCATTAGCAAGGGCCTTGGGAAAATAACTAGGAAGCCTGCCTCATCCTTTGCTATGTTAGGCAGCAAACTCTGCTTTCCTTCGCCAGGAACAGCAACCCGACAGGGCTCCCTCTGCCAGATATTAGCTTCCCTGCTGAGTCAGGCAGAGCTGGAAAGGCAGATGTCAGCCAAGTGGGGCTTGCTTTGAGTCATATCCTGGTAAATGTGCATCAGAAGCAGGTGAAAGATGTTAAATTTCACACAAACTTACACTGGACGATAGGTGAAGGACTTAGCAGCCCTCAGCTTTACCTCTTGCCCAAAAGCCAGTTGCTATGCAGAGAGAAACACACCAGAACGTTGTAGAAAAGAATGCAGAGCAGTCCCGGGGGCTAAGAATTAGAACAGGGTTGGGAGTTGCCGCAAGAGTGCTGACATGGGGTCCAGTATCTACCAGTCATGGGACTTTGAGGTTCAAAGAGGCAATAGTTACAAAACAACATGAATGTACTTAGGACTGCTAAACTGTAGACTTAAGAATGGTTAAGAAGGTAAATATTAGGTTATGTGTATTTTACCATAATTAAAAAAATAATAAGCTGATAAAGGGGACAGCCAAGTACTAAACAACATAAACGACAAAGGTAATAATTTGCCCACAGTTCTTAGGTGCAAGCAGTATAACGGGAGCAAAACAGCTCCCTCTCTAGCTGTAGCTGAGGACCGAGTGTGACATCTTGTTTGCAAGCTCTCTCTGAAGGCCATCCCAATGCACACCTTAATTTTGATGGCTGCCCTCCGCGTCAGCACCTGCTAACGCTCGGATGCTAATCACTCATGGCTCCTTGCTTCGGCAAACGTCTGAGCCCTCCTGTTTCTCGGTTGAGACTGTGATCTTTTCAAAGAAACATTATTAAAAACTGAAATGAATCAGGAAATAATGACAAATTGCATGAGTAAAAAAGTAGCTTTGTTTTATTGAATACACATACTATAGATTAGTCATTAAACTAAGAGCGTGACATGTTGTTTTTAATCCTTGTAATACTTTGCAAGAAAATTATTATTGTGCATCTTCGAAAATCAATGGCATTGCTGTTCATGAGATCTTAGGCGCACAATGAGGTGAAACCAAGACTCAAGCCCTGGTCTGATTGGCTCCAGAGTCTGTATTTACATACTTTTCCCTCCATACTGCTCCTAGACTTCCCATTAAAAGAATTTTCATAGAAACAGCAGAGAGCTGTAGCAGATACCCACATAGCCCATGACAACCATGCTCTGTCCCTGATTAAAGGGACCCTTTTAGCTCTCTGCCTGCCTTTCAGCTCCTGCTTGTTGCTCAAGAAACTTGTGGTGCAAACCACTTGGTACTTTGCAACCCTAAATTTTTCTCCCTCTCATCTCACAAAATATACTGTCTTCAAAAAATCTACCCATTACAACAGATCAATGATATCACAAGAGCTTTGTTTGCTTATTTAACTTGGCTTAGAGTAGGTGCTCATGAATATTTATTGAATGAAAGAATGGCTGACCTCTTAGTGATGTCATATTCTCCCCACCTCTCAAGAGCTGTTCATCCATCTTGTCCTGCTATCTAAGGATAGATATCAACTTTCATTTGGAGCTCATTTTTCTTTTTTTTTTCTTTTTATTTTATTCATTTTAGAGAGGAGACACACACACAGAGAGAGAGAGAGAGAGAGAGAGAGAGAGAAAGAGAGAAAGGGGGGAGGAGCTGGAAGCATCAACTCCCATATGTGCCTTGACCAGACCAGTGCAGGGTTTTGAACTGGTGACCTCAGTGTTCCCAGGTCAACGCTTTATCCACTGCACCAGCACAAGTCAGGCTGGAGCTCATTTTTCACAGCCCAAAGCCCTCCTTTTTAATTTGAGTTTGTATATAACCCTATTAACTCTCAGTATACTTACAGGGTTCTGTCAAGTGAGCAAGTTCCTTCATAGCTCATGTTAACTTCTTTAACTACCTCCAGAGCACTGCAGATGCTAATGTTTACCCCAGTGAAGAGTGATGATTATGATCCTGGCAGTGATAAATAAGTAACATTTATGGAGCAGTGAATATGTTATAGGCATCATGCTAAGAACTTTACATGCATCATCCCATTGAATCCTCATAGTATCCTTTGACCGAGATCCTATAATTATCCCCTTTTCACAGATAAGAGAAACTGAGACTGAGTGATTCATGGCCAAACTCATGCATAGCTTTTTCTGTCTTTAAAATGTAAACCACTTGGTCCTTTGCAACCCGAAAGTTTTCTCTCTCTAATCTTACAAAATATACTGCCTTCAAGAAAACTCTACTCATTACAGCAGACCAATGATGTCACAATATCCTACAACAATACCAAATACACAATAAGAATTAGTACCCACTCTGTAGTAGGAGTTATGGATATCTTATTACAGGGAGTTTTGGACTATCCTACTTGGTTGATTAAATTGGCCGTCCCCCTCCTTCCAGGACCTGCTTCCTTTCAAAGAACACAGCCCTTCCAGAAAGCCCTCAAGCTGTATAAATTTTGACTGGATCCCATTCAAAATCAGTATTTTACACTTAATCTGCTTCTAGACAGAGCAATCAGGATCAAGAGGATTTATGAGAAGTATTTTTCTGGAGCTTGACCTTTCTCTCATGTTTCATCATTTGTTTATAGTCTAGTGTCTTCATGAACTTCAGCCCCATCCAGGGGCCTCCAGCTGTGTGATGCTATCCGATAGCTGGCCCCTCACTGATGGAGTGGATGTTCTTGGCAATGAAAAGAAGAGGTGGGGGCTGGGCAAGGGGGAAGTATAGGGCTTTGATGCCTCTGGCAGATTAGAGCATGACTTCTCAGGAGTTTGTAAACTGCCTCTCCACCACCTACCTTGATTAGACTCTCGTTCTGTTTCCTCATGATCTCTAGAGCCCTAGCCCTACCTTTCCTTATACCTGGCTGATTCACATTTTGCATTGTGTTCAACACTGGAGATGGAGAAAGAGTGAATGTTGGTCAAATAAGTTTGTAAAATATGATTTTCATGTTTGCTCGCTTATAGTTTGCACTGGGGGCTGGGCAGCTCCAGGTATATGTGGTTTGTGAAATTGCAAATTACCTTCCTGCTTGGGAAGGGCCATTGTCTTGCTAATGTTTGCTGGAGGAGAAATTTTCAGGCCAGAAAGTTTTGAAAAGAGTAGAGAAAAAGGAGAAGAGGTGGAAAGAAGCCATGTTTGCAGAGTGAGATAAAAGAGAATGCAGAGTGCAGGAGGAGAAGCCATGTTGGCAGGGAAAGAGAAGGTGTGCAGATGGGGAACCAGAGGTGAGGGGCTTTGCGAAATCCACTGAGACTGGTGAGGCTTTGAAACCGGAGAAGATTTTCCTGGTTGTAGAATCAGAGAATAATTCAGGGCTTTGGGAGCACTGAATGGAAAGGGAAATGTTTTCCCTGCCTGTTTCCTCGTCAGCTGGTGAGAGACTTGAATAAAGGAATGGCCCACCATTTTTTGGCTTCTTTACCATCTGTCCGAATCCAGTGAGAACCTGCATGTGAATGCCCACGATGGTGGCAGTTTCTGGCCATACAGTGGGGAGGGAGAAAAGTTTTAGTTCTGTAGAAATTCATTTGGAAAAATAAGCATACTGGAGTTAAGCAAATCTCCATGCTGCCCCTGAAGTGAGTGGTTGTTAGGTCTTTATAAAGCCCAGGTTGTGTCAGCTAATGCCCCATCTCTTTAAGGTCAGAGCTTCCATGATTCTAGAGTGAGCAAATCTGTGGTCCCAGACTTGTCCAGGAACCCTTTTGCCTTCCTCTCCTCACCTAGAACTTGGATAGCCTGGACGAAAGGATTCTTTTTCAGTCTGTTCCACTCCTCACATTCAGGGAAGTGCAGTGGCTCTGTTCTTTCCCGCCCTGGTGTCACTTGGAGATTACTGCTCAAAGGGACTGCTTCTTTCTCAAGGCATGGTTTTTTTTAAAGTTCACAATATTCATTTATTTTTTTGTCTCTCCATTTGTCTGCAAAAACTCTGAATTCTGATTAAAATTATGCCAATTAGAAAGATAGTTTTTCAATCTTCCTGAATATTTCCAGGATCACTTGAAGTATTAGGAAATTTGGATACCAGGATTTGTAGATTTCTGGCTGATTATGAAGCATGAGTAGCAAGTGACCTTATCTTCAGAGCTCTCACGAGGTCCCTGAGAGAGATGTGAATAACAGTTCTTGGGAACATTTTGCTCTTTAAGTGCTTGTGTTTATTTTTAAATAAAATATTATGCACATACAAAATATTCAAAAAAAATTTTTTTAATTTATTTTTCTTTTTTTCCAAGTGAGAGAGAGGGAGATAGAGAGACAGACTCCTGCATGCTCACCGACTGGTATCTACCTGGCAAACCTGCCTGGGCTGATGCTCTGCCAATCTGGGGCCATGCTGCAACCAAACTATTTTTAGCACCTGAGGTGGAGTCTTCATGGAGCCATCCTCAGAACCTGGGGTCAGTGCGCTTGAACCAATCGAGCCATGGCTGTGGAAGGAGAAGAGAGAAAGAGAGAAGTGGAAGGGGGAAAGGTGGAGAAGCAGTTAGTCGCCTATCTCGTGTGCCCTGATTGGGAATCAAACCTGGGACGTCCAAAAAAATTTAAAGTATGTAATATCTAAAAGATAAATTAAATATGCCTGGACTAATCACCCAACTTAAAAAATAGAATGTTGCCAAAATAATGAAGCAATTTGTACCCTTCTTGTTGTCCCCCCATAAGGATTTTATATTTATTGTTCTCTTTCTTTTCATTACAATTTGAAGGCATAGTTAGCAAAATAAATTTATTTTATAATTTTGTATGCATTTGAACTTTATATGAATAATATCACACAGAGTATTTTTTGTGCCTTATGATTTACAGATTCATCTGAATTAATTTAGCCATAATTAATTCATTTTTGCTGCTGAATAGTTTTCTGTTATACGACTATGTCACCTTTTTGCCAAACACCAACCATTGTGCATTTGGTTCTGTCCCATGATACTACTAAGAATGAGGGTGCTGGGCTCTGGCTGGCTGAATGGTAGAGCATCGGCCCAGTGTGTAGAAGTCCCAGGTTCAATTCCTGGCCAGGGCACACAGGAGAAGCTCCCATCTGTTTCTCCACCCTTCCCCCTCTCCTTTCTCTCTATCTCTCTCTTCCCCTCTCGTAGCCAAGGCTCCATTGGAACAAAGTTGGCCCAGGCGCTGAGGAGGGTCATGGCCTCTGCCTCAGGTGCTGGAATGGCTTTGGTTGTAACAGAGCAACGCCCCGTAGTGGGTTTGCCAGGTGGATCCCAGTCAGGCACATGTGGGAGTCTGTCTCTCTTCCTCCCGGCTTCTCACTTCAGAAAAAAGAAAAAAAGAATGAGGCTGCTGTAAATATCCTGGGTCATGTTTCCAGGGCACATGGGCAAGCACCTCTTCTGAGTCCAGTATTTCCTTTTACCACTTTCTCCACCTTCTCAGCTTCTCTGCTAAGATTCTGTTCTTCCTAAGTAAACTCATTTCTGGTCATTATCCTCAGACACTATGCCACACACCTTGGTGGTATAAATGTAACAAGGTGTGATGCCTTTCTGTGGCCCTTTCTGTTTTGTGGAATCACTTATCAGAGCATTTGTGTTGATCACCTAACTGCAACCTGACAGCTGGACTATGGTACATCTTCCACTCCCTCTACCAGCCATCACACCTCTTCCATGCTTCAAAATCACTCTCTATACTTACCCTTTTTTCCCCTTCAACCCCCTTATAGGTCCCAGACAACCTCTGCTTTCCAAGTCAGCTTTTTTACCTATCCTTTTGATTCCATTCCTGAACCAAATTCCCCAAACAATCTTTTACATATTTATGTTTTCAGTCCTTAGTTTTTCTGGAAGCCCACCAAACATGGTGTGAGTCTCCATATCCTAAAATTCCCCATATCTTAAAATAAGTTGTTTATCTTAAACAACTATCCCACTCCTGCTTTTCCTTGAAAAACTTCTTTGCTACCTTAACCTCTAATACCCAACATCTCTCATCATTTGACTTCTGCTGCAATCTCTGTGGAAAAGTTGCTCGCGAAGCTTACCAGGGGCTTATCCAGTTTGAAGACTTTCTCATTGTACCTTCTCACTTCATGCCCTCTCTGAAACTCCTTTGTTTTTCATGACATACTACTGCCCTTGTTGATTGGATTGTTCCTTCTGCTCCTTTCTTTGTCCTCTTCTTCCTCCCTGTGCACTCCCTAAGTTTATACTTTCAAGGTGGCATCCATTCCTTCCATTTTAGCTTAGCAAGGGGACTTTTTTGGGAAGGCTTCTGGGACCTCAGCAAAGGATGGAGTAAAAAGCTATGGTATGCTCCAGCTTGATCTGGACCTGCAGGGACATTCAGGGGAGGTATGATGTGTGTGTGTGGGACAGCTTGTATTTTCAAATGGTTAAAATTCTTAGAGTCAAGTGGCAGGTGTCTGCTAATTGTGGTTCAGAATGTCTCACCCATTTCTTCCAGTGGGTGGAAATTCTGGAAAGCAGGATGTAAGGGTCTAGCTAGAGCTGGGCAAGATTTCCAGGTTCTAGTCAAGCAAGTTGTTGGCTGAGCATGTAAAGTAGGAGATGGTAACAAAATAACAAGACACTTCTGTAGAATTAGGCTTTTAATGTATGTATCTCAGTCTTAATTAAGATTGGTTTAGAGACTGGGCAGAATGATCCAGGCCATTTCTGGACTGAGCAGCATGGCTCATACCATGAACTTCAGTGCTATCAACTTCATATGGTCTACCTGCTAGTTGTCTCTCTCATTCTATCTCCCCCCATCTCTTTCTCTTAAAACCTGCAAAAAAATTGCAAGCACAGAAAAAAGAACCTTTTTCCTTCTTGACTTTTTGAGAGTAAGTTGGTGACATGAGGCACCATCAGCTCTAAATATTTTATTGTGTATGTTCTACAAACAAAGATGCATACATCATCAAAATGCAAACATTAAGACCGGAAAATTACTACCATTTAATTCTCAAGCTCCATTTGAGTTTTATTTATTGATCCAATAAAGACTCTCGTAGCAACAGGTTCTAGCCTTGAATAAATCATGACTTAATGTCCTTCAAGCTGAGTTCTTCAGTTTTTTCTTGACTTTGTGATCTTAATAGTTTTGAAGACAAGTCCAATTATTTTGTAGAATGTTATCAGTTTTTTCTAACTGGTGTTCTCATGATGAGATTCAAGTCATACATCTTTGCTAGGAATATTCCTGAAGTAATGTGGCATTCATTTCATTGCACTGCTAACATGCATATGACCTCAATTTGTCCCATTACTGATGATGTTAATTTTGATCACTAGATTAAGTTTGTATCACTCAGACTTCACTGTAAGTTATTTTTCTTCTCTTAGTAGCTAATAAATATTTTATGAGAAGTCGCTTTGAGATTGTGAATTACTCAACTATGAACTTATTGATTAATTAATTTATGTCATTGTAAACTTATGGATTCTTATTTTATTAACTATGTTTTAATCCATTATTATTTGTTATTATTATTTTTTCTTTCAGTTTTATGTTATACTAGCTGTACCTGGCCATGTGTTGCTGTGGCTCAGTCTGGTAAAATGGAAAAGAAAGAAAAGAGAAAGCGCACATTTCTAATATGTTTAATTTCACAATGCTTGTGGGTATACAATAGTTTTTGTTGTTCCATTGTCTGTGCAGATATAGAGATTGTCTGGTTTGCTGACTCTAGAAAACGCAACATATAATTGTCCATGTGAGAAGCAATTCGTGTCTATATCTAAACCACACAATTCTAAAGATTGGCCCTGAGCTTTGTTGATGGTGACTGCAAACTCCAATCGAATTGGGAATTGCAATTTCTTAAATTGAAATGGCGTATCCATTGGAATCATAGGAATGTGAGGAATGAGGACATCTTCACCTTTGAAAGGTCCTGTGAAGATTGTTGCTTCTATGAAATTGCTCATTAATTTTTTACTGTAAGCCATTTGCTGCTGCAAAGCTTTGGCTGGTTGATATTTTGCAACATGATAATTGGCACACCGATTTTCAATTGCAGTACATGTGGTGGCATCCCTGGCAGATCAAGTGAATTCAAAAATTCTGTTGGATAATTGACCACTTCATCTGCTTCCACAACAGTGTCGATGGACTTGTATGTGACTGCCTCACTTTGAATGTTAGACTGAATAATATAGTTAAGTTCATAGACGTCTTTGTTCTCGGCCGCTAGAATAGCTCGTTCACTAAGCCAATTGTGATTCTTATAATTGGAAATTTTAAATGGATTGTAAATTGGAAAAATTGAAATGGAATCGTAAAATATTTAGTATAGTGTGTGTTGCTTTTACGTCCAACAGATGGCGCTGTTTTTCAAAAAACCATGTTTTTATCTGCCACAGGTGTGACATCTATATAATAATAGGTATATAAAAACACATGTTTATTCAAATGCAACATTGTAGCAAAATTTCAAAGCAATCAGTGAAGAACTTTCAGAGATTTAAAATTTTGAACAAACATTTACATTTTTATTTATATAGATTGATTTCAGGTGTACAACTTAGTTGTTAGACAATCATATACCTTACATAATTCTCCCCTCAGTATTTTCAGTACCCACCTGGCACTGAGCATATCATTATTTATTTTGAACTAAATTGTCAGCTGGCTTTTGTGTTTTCTGTTATGTTCCATTATTCTTTGAAAATTACTTTTTCTTTTCCTGTTATAAAAAGTAGGTTCAGACTTATCTTTTACTTTAATTAATTAATTAATTTTTTTTGTGAGAGAGAAACAGAAAGAGATAGAGAAACAGACAGACAGGAAGGGAGAGAGATAAGAAGTATCAACTCATAGTTGCGGCACTTTAGTTGTTTATTAATTGCTTTCTCATATGTACCTTGACCAGGGGTTCCAGCTGAACCATTGACCCCTTGCTCAAGCCAATGACCTTGGGCTCAAGCCAATGACCTTGGGCTTCAAGCCAGTGACCTTTGGGCTCAAGCCAGTGACCATGGGGCCATGTCTATGATCCTATGCTCAAGCAGGAAACCCTGTGCTCAAGCTGGTGAGCTCACACTCAAGCCGATGAGCTTACATTTGAGATGGTGACCTCAGGATTTTAAACCTGCATTCTCAGCATCCTAGGCCTATACACTGTACCACCACCACCTGGTCAGGCTCTCTTACTTATTTTATTCAGTCTTAGAACCAGCCATTTTTTCAGAACCTTGGGTCCTTTTAATAAAAGATTGTATTTAGGAACCCAAATCTGCATGCTAGATGAATTTACTGCTACTGTGATATATTGTTCCCAACCCTCTCACAGAGAAAAGAACAAGGGAATACACACACATTAGTATCTATGTTTCTCTGTATATTGATAGCCATTATTTCACATTTATATCTTTAATTCCAATTTGTAAGGTTCATTCTAGCTTTCTATTTTGGTAACTATGAAGGTTATTTTTATATGTCAACCCAATGGGGCCATGGTGTCCCCAGATATCTGGTTAAACATTTTTCTGGATGTGTCTGTGAGCGTGATTCTGGATGAGATGAACATTTGAACTCGGGTTTGAACTGAAGCTTACACCATTAGCTCTCCTTGTTCCCAGGTCTTTGAACGGAACTATACCATTGGCTCTTCTAAGTCTCCTGCTTGGCAATTGCAGATCTAGTGACTTTTCAGCCTCCCTAACCATGTGAGTCAATTCCTTAAGATAAATTCTTTTATATCTATACTTATATTATCTACATATACATGGATATCTTTATCTATATTCATATATCCTATAGGTTTTCTTACTTTGGTGAATCCAACTAATACAGCAAACTAAGTGAAAAGCCTAAGTCCATAATTCTCATATAGTTATTTGTTTGACTGATAATCCTGTATGTTAACAATTTCTCCTCACTGTCACAACCCAGCTCCCCCTGCATAGAGGTCATTCTCACCTCTAAGGCTCTGACCACCTGTGCTGGGCTGCCCTTTTGCACCAATGGTTTCTTTGCCCAACTTGGGCTCTGAAACCCTTCAGAGAGCACAGGTGACCTTCTGATGCTGACAGCCTACACGGCTGGCTCAGGATGCATTTCTCCTCCCACACTGTGGGAGTGTCTACCTTGCTCTACCCCACCAAGATTTGGGGCTAAATTGCTCATAAAGAAAGGGAGATGAGAGGAATGATGGTGAAAAGAAACAAGAGGAACAGGAAGAGGATTTTAATTTTTTAAAAGAGATCTAGTTTCTCCCTTCCCAACTATTTATTTGCCATGGCCACTGATGTGTACTGTAGGTACTTTAAAATCTATATATCTGAAACTGCTCATATTTCCTCTCCAGTGAAAACATTTCTCTCTTAACTTTCTAATACTGCTGATGGGAGTATAAATATTTTTTTCTTTCTAGGGGACAATTTAGCAATGTGGTTCAAGTGCCTTTGAAAAATCCTACATTTCTTTTTACCTCAAATTATACTTTTTGGAATTTATTCTAAAAAATAATTAAAGATGAATAGAGGTATTCAGCTTTAAAAATGTTAATTATAGATAAAATTAGAATCATGCAGAATATTTAGCACCAGGGAGGAGATAGAGTTACAGTAAGTCCCTGAGTTACAAACATCACACTTATGTACAACTCTTACCTACAAATAGAGCATCATAAAGGCTACTGGTAATCAACTGCAATTGGTCATCAGTAAAAGTAATAATCATACATCTACCTGACTCCCAGGGCAAAGAACTAAACAATGAAGACTTCTTCGGAACTAGAACAGCAGATGATAGTAGTTAGGGAAGAAAACAGGGATCTAGAAAAGCTTTTTATGAAAGAGCTGATGATTTTTGTCTGATTGGAGCAGGAATGGCAGTTAGAGGAGCAATATCCTGATACAGAGAGATTCACCTAAGTTTACCATACAGTTACCGAGGGCCTGAGATTGCACAGTATCATTCATGATGAGAAAACAGGAAAACTATGTACAAATCTTCTTGGATGCCTACTTTAAGAAACTGACTCCAGCAGTAGAATCAAACCGATTCGAACACCAGTCCCAGCCTCTCCAACAAGTCCATCATCTTCAGCATCATTCAAGATTGTTTAAGGTTGTATTTGAAAATGTTCATGTATTTATATACACAGAAAGGTACAAATAGATACTAGGTTAAGACAAACATCTGTCTAAGTTGCTTTTAGTAGGTGAATGTACCTGTTCCAACTCATGTACTAATTCAACTTAAGAACAAACTTACAGAACCTATCTCGTTCATAACCCAGGAACTACCTGTACTTGTAATAAACCCATAAGGTAGCATTCTATGGAGTCTATGCACTATGCAATCAGTACATAGGTGTTGAATTACAGTTATTGATATGGAAATACCTTCGCTATATGAAGTTAAGTGAAAATAGTTATAAAAATGAAATGATCCCAATTTATGATTAAAATATGAAAAATATTTATGTATAGGGAAAAAAACAACTTGGGAAAGTAAATCAAAAGAGAATGTTAACAATGAGATTATGGCCATTTTCCTTTTTCACCTTAACTTTGTTTTCAGGCTTTCTTTTCCACCAAATATTTTTCCTTATACAATAATCAAAGCTCTGAAAAGAAAACTACGTATGTCCTTGGCCTGACTTTCCCATTTCTGTTAATGGTACAGTCATTCTTGGAAGTCCTCAAACCTTCTGAATTGTCACTGAATCATCTCATCTGTCACAGAATCCTGTTGATTCCTCTTTCACAACATTATTTCTTGGGTGTCCCTTTCTTTCTGCTCTCCTGCCGTCACTGCAGCTCAGGCTTTGTCACCTCACTCCTGGGCTATTGCATTGGCTGCATTGACAGAGCTTTCTACTCCATCCTGACCCAGGCAGCCAGACAAGCTTTCCTGGGGGCAGTTCTTTGATCCCATTGCTCCCTGCGCAGAGATCTCCAGTGGTTTTTCTCTGTGTCCTAAATAAAGGCTGGGTGCCTTAGCTTCGCCTTCTGTAACTGGTCCCATCTTATGTTGCCTTGCACTAATTTCATACTTGAACTCTGTTGTCCAGCAAGCATGTTCTAGCTTCACTTTCTTTTTAACATATATTATACTTTCTTGCTCTTGTGCTTTTCTCAACTGCAGGCCATTCTGGAATTTCCCTTTCCCCCACCTCTGTTCATTCTTCAGTGCCCTACTCAAATGTCACCTCTTCTATGGTGTCTCTCCCTGGAGCCCCATTAGATATAATTTTTTCATGTCTGAACAATGTAGCATTTTGGACCACTCCCATATTATACACCATATGTGCCATTCTCTTCTTTCCTTAATTGAGCAAACTTTCTTCCTCTGAGATACAATCATTCCTCTACAGAACCTGAGTATCCTTCCTTGGAATTCCTATGCTTGGCTCACCTATCCTGTCCATTTCACTCCCAACTCTATGTTGGAGAAAACCAGAAATTGAGGTAATAAGATTTAGACTTGAGCTTCTTAATCTTCTTTGAAACTGCCTGCTTCTCAACCCACTAAACCAAAAACTATCAAAATTGAATTTGCAAAGGTCATCACAATCTTCATTTGCTAAATCCAATAGTCACATGTATGTGAGGGAGTCTAGCACAAGAGGGCTGACTCTGCTGCCAGACAGCCTAGGGTTTGAATCTCAACTTCCCCTTTAACTGTCTCTGTCTTCTACAAGTAACATAATTTCTTCAAGAATTAGTTTCCTCTTCTATTAAATGGAGAGAAATAAGAGTACTTTCTTTTTTCTTTTTTAAAAAATTTTTCTCTACAGCTTTGCTGAATTTGAGTATTTTTTTTTTAATTTTGTATTTTGTGTTTTTTTAAAATTAACTTTAATGGGGGGACATTGATCAATCAGGGTACATGGGTTCAGAGAAAACATCTCCAGGTTATTTTGACATTTGATTATATAGCATACCCATCACCCAAAGTCAAATTGTCTTCCGTCACCTTCTATCTGGTTTTCTTTGTGCCCTTTCCCTTCCCCCAAAGAGTACTTTCTTACTTGGACTATCATAAGAAATTAAATGAGAAGATGTTTATAGAATGTTTGCATAGTGTTGGACACCACAAAGTGCTCTGTAAATATTAGCGCCCTTTATTATTACACCACGAAGTCTAAGATCATTGCACTGGATTCTGCCTCGTCTTCACCTTCAGTTCCTGTTGTAGCCCTTCCCTCCTGTCCATCCCACATATTTTATGTTTCCATTATGAAAGAATGCACATAGCTTTCCAAACGCACTGTACCATTTCTGAGTTTTTGTGCTTGCTCTTTCTTTGACAAAGAATGTCCTTCACTCATGCCTTATTTACCTGGCTGGGCATCTATCCATCTTTTAAAACCCAACTCGTATATCACCTCCTAGTGAAAGCCTACACTCCTCTTCCCCACTAGACGACTTTACTACCTTCTTTGTGCAATCTTTGCACCTTGTATGTACAGTATTTCCATTGTTGCACTCTATCTTATTGTTTACATTGTCACCCCCAACTATGAGCTCTTTGATTCTGCTCCTATTTCTCTATTCAGTACCTCCCACAGAGTGTGAGACATATTAACCACTCAACAATATCTGCTGAATGATAAAATTCTCCAAAATAGCAGAGCCAGGACTTGAAATCAGGACTTCTCACTCCTAATCCCACATGCTTTTACTGACATCCCCCAAAGTCACAAGCACATTGAGTCAGTTTTGCAGGTTGTCATCTAGTGTCTCCTGGCCTTGGACTGACCCTGAGAGTGAGATTTACTGCCTCGTGTTATAAAAACGTTAGACTCCAGCTCATCTCAAAGGAGTTGTGCAAAAAGGGACAAAAGGACGTCAGAAAACATTGGAGATGTCGCAGTTTCTGAGGCTGAAGGCAGGAACCTCAAAAGACCCCATAAAAAACAAAAGAAACACAAAAAACCCAACTCTTTTTAAAAGCTCAGTAAAAAGAAAAAGACACTATTAAAAAATTTTGATATTAACGTGATCTCCAGACTGTGTTTATTGAAACAATCTTAGGTCCATAATCAAAACAATGTTTTATCATTTCCCCTCCAGGCTGATCACAAGCTACAAACGGGATCATCTGACACAGCTCTTGTGCACTTGAAACTCAGACTGAAGCTGTGCCATTTTAACTGTACAAAGAAAAATAACTTTTCAAAACCCCACATATATATTTTTCTGATTCATCCTTTTGATATTTTACTTGGACCAAAACTCAAATTCACTTGTTTTTCTCCAAGCACATATTTGGGCTATTTTCATCATTGTTCTTGGAAATGATTTTTCCTTTTGACATACGGTACATTCAATATGCAACCTGATCAACACCATCACAGGCCACGGCATTGAGTCCCTTGTGGGTTGTTAGGAGCATCTCTAAGATATGTCTTTACTTAGGTTGACCAGCTTTTTAATTTTGCAATGTTCAGAAAAATGTGTGTGTGTATGTGTGTGTGTGTGTCTGTGACAGTGTGTGCGTTTACATCTGTGTGCATTGTGTTTGCTGGGGGAAATGCTGTTTTAGTATGTGTTTTCAGAGGGTTTGGGGCTTGTTTGCTGATATGAATTAATGACATTACATGTTTTGAGAAGATATTTCTAGTTTTAATTTATCTGAAGAAGTATTCCAAGTATAGGAGACTTAGCATGGGGAGACATTATGTCTCCTGGATGTTGTAGGCAAGGGATATTTGTTAAGAGAAAATGGAAGACTCATCAAAACTAGACAAAATTTCTCCTTCTTATCTGTGGGGAAGAAAAGCCAGCTGTTCCACTGACATGTGGTTTGACCTGACAGCTTTCAGGACCTGGAGCATGAGCAGAGTGAATGAAACTCAGTCTGCTTTTGCTCCTGGTCAGGGTGCTAACTAACCTCTGCTTTTCCAGGTCATCTAGTGGGTCCACGGCCAACCACCACACAGAACTCAGCTTCTCTATATAACCCATTCACAGCCTAAGTGCCACTCTGTGTCCTGATTCTATCACCCTGTCCCCTAATTAATCAGCCCCATTACCTTTATTCTTGAGCCTTGTCTGCACTATCCTTTCTTTTCTGATCTTATCTCTCTTTGTTATTGTTCCTATTTTCTCCTCTTGCAATCTGGCCACCTTAATTCACCCCATCCAAATTTATTTTTGCTTCTGTCTTTACCATTGTTTCTTGCCTTCAATTTTCTTTAGGCTCCTTATTCCTGGCTGTTCATCTTCTCTGCCATTCTTTTCCTCCCCTGACTCCTGGATCTAGGCTGTCAAATGGGAATCCAGGAAAATCACTGACAGGTAAGGAAGACCACAGCAGAAGATTGAAGAATACATGCCATGATAAGCAGGAGCAATTAGAAGTCCCTGGAAGAAGTCAAATTCCTTTAACTTGGTCTGTTTTTAATACACAACGGGAGAATCAGAGCCAATCAAGTAATGATGCTGATTCTGGCTTATTGTGCTTCTTAACATTTAATAAATGTTACAGCTGGATACAATGGCCAGATGAAATTTAAGATCCTCCCAATGATGAGATTCTATGGTTGGTAGAGTATTATAGCCCTAATATTTTAAAATTATCTACAATCAAAGGTGCTATAATTGCCTGTCCTAAATGTGGCCACAGGCCACACTTTCCTATCCTAGCTAGAAGGAGGAAGATCCAGCCATGTTCTAAGCTCTGTGGAGTTGTTTGACAGGCATTGCCTTTTCTCTCTCTTGTGACTGCTGTGGTCAGAGCCAGGGAACTCTAGCACACCCAGAGCTTTCAGAGAGGCCAGAGTTGCCGCTTTCCAATTCCTCCCACAGCTTAGGGAGGAGATGAGATATCAGTGCTTTCATTCCAGTGTTGCTGGGGCTTCAAAACACCATCAAGCAAACTGATAATGGCCTTGGCCAAGACCTTTGTCCCAGACTTGGTATTCTCCTGGTTTTGAAGAATTCCTGCCAGAACCCTTCAGTTTCTCAGCCAGAGAGGGCGGTGTGCCCATGGATGCCAGAGTCTCCTCTAGAAAGATCTTCTAGGGGGACATCTTTTCCTAAGATCTTTCACTGGAACCCCAGTTGCTACAAGCAACAGAGCTGTACCTTGGTTTTACTGGCATCTGATCAGGGGTGATAGTGAATTTTATGTGTCAACTTAGCTAGGCCACAAAACCCAGATATCTGGTCAAAGACCAATCTGTATATTGTTAGGAAGGTATTTTTAGATGAGATTCACATTTAAATCAGTAGATTTTGAATAAAGCAGATTACCCTCCATAATGGGGGCAGGCAATCAGTTGAAGGCCTTAAGAGAAAAACAGAGTGAAGTCCCCCAGGAAAGAAGGATTTCTGCCTCTGAATGACCTTCAGACTTGAGACTGCAACACGATACTTCCCTAGGTCTCCAGGCAGCTGACCTACTCTGCAGGTTTTGGAGTTGTCATCTCTATAATCCCATGAACCAATTTCATAGAAACAGCTCTATCTTTATCACTTATCCATCCATCTATCTATCTATCTATCTATCTATCTATCTATCTATCTATCTATCTATCTATCATCTATCTATATATCTATATTTCTATCATTTATCTATCAGCTATATATCCTATTGGTCCTGTTTCTCTGGAGAATCCTGATGGATACACCAGGCAAGGACTAATTGGGACAAAGCAGAAGGTGCCCTTTTTATTGTTGGTTAATTTATCCCTGCAGGAAGATCCTTATAGCAACTCATTAAGTGTTCAAGATTTAGTTTTACCTTAGCGGGGTGACTGTGTTAGTGACTATGAGATATCCCAATTTTAGGCTGACCAATCAAGCTGGTTTGCCTGGGACTATGGGGTTTCCTGGAATGTAGAATGTTTAGGGCTAAAACTGGGAAAATCTAGGAATAAATTGGTCAAACTACATGACTTCAACAATTTGGACTATTGTATTATTCTACTCAAATATCCAACATTTTTGAGAAGATTACAAAGAGCACTTATAATGAACTTATTGAGAAACTATTGTGCCTAATATCTCCTTAGCTCCCTAGCTCTTGGTTATTAATGTAACAAGCGTTCATTCCCTATCATAAACGTGTCATTTCAAGGGCCTGGTGTTGCATCCAAGAACCTGTCATAGCCTTACATAAACATATTCTTCTAATGTCCCTAAAGGACTTTCATTATGAGTGTGCCTCATGCCAACAAGCTCATTTATACCCTGGCCGTAACATAGTTTTAGGATTCTCAACACTAATTGCCACAAGCCACATCAGACCATGCACAGGTCCAGTTCTGTGGGGACATTGTTTGGGAGAGACACAGCTACATATCCATCGGGACAGGTTCTGTACCTTATTTTCTCAAATGCTGATGTTTTGTGACTTCCAATTTTCTTGCAAATTCACCTTGAAGCTGTCATGAGTCTTACATGTGCCCCATACTAAAAATTCCACACCTTGGCCCCTTCTCACGACTGGGTCCTGAGTGGACTGTCTCTGCTCACATTTGTCCGCAGAATCTCTACAAGATCAAGGCCCTTCCTCAGCCAAACTCTTTTCCTTTTGGGCATAGTTTCTTGGCCACCCAGTCAGTAAGACTAAATAATGGAGAAAGTTGAGGCATGATGGAGTTAATGCCCCCTTGCCTGATCACCCTGTGCTCCTCCTTCCTGGGCACATGGGAGTCACAGTCTCTCAGAGAGACTGTGGTCAAGAGGGTCCCCAAGCCCACAGACCCTCAGTGGCCCAACAGTTCCATGTGGCATATAATTTTATATGTGAGAAGCTGTATATTGGAGATTATTGTATGTCTATTTGTCAGACACTGAACTTCAGTGCTCAGGAAAACAAAGCCCTGTGCACTCACACAATTATAGTCGTTGGCAAGAACGCATTTACTCAGACAAACAGATATCTACAAACAGAAACTCAACCTCTCAAAGGCCTCCATGGCAGGTACTGTCCAGGCAATTCACTTGGTTCAATAGATAACATTGTCTCCATTTTACAGACGAGGAAATAGGCTCAGAGAGATTAAACAGCATGTACAATATCACACAATGAATAAGCAATGAGACAAAGCTTTGAACTCAATTTTTTCTCACTTCAAATGCCAGCTTCCTTCCTCTGATGCTTCACAGCTTAACAAAGCACAGATACATGAAATACTCCAATCTTGACTTCATCCTCTTTAAACTCAAAATTAAGATAGTGGGATAGACTGTAAAGAATGGCCACAAACTCTCCCCATCCCTGTATGCATGGTTTGTGCATTATGGGTTTCCCATCATGAGATGGAAGCTTACTCTTCACAACTTGAATCTGGGTTTGGCCAGCCAACTTGCTTTGGCTAATGTGACATTAGCAAATGTGATGCAAGATGAGGTTTGAAAAGTGCTTGTGCATTGGAGCTTGCCTTCTCTGGCTGCTGCAAAGCCTTTCTCTACTGTGTAACATGCTGAGACATGTAACTAACTCAGTAGCTAGTACAAACCACCAGAAAGGGGAGTGATTCCATCTTGAACCAACGAGCTTCCAGCTGACCCTCCAATTTCATAACTGTAGTTGCATGAATCTAGGAGAAACAGAAGAACTGTTTATATGAACCCAACTTAATTATGCACAGATTTGAGAGCTGACAAATAATTGGGATTGCTTGTTATACAGCAACAGATAACTGATATGAAGGCTACACCATCCCTTGGTTATATAAGCAACAAATGCACACCTCCATGCCTCACCCTCCACACACACACGTTCACACAGGAGATAATCACATACTGGTTCAGCTCCTTTGTTCTTTCACACTGCACAAGGTGGAGAATGCTCACTGCATTGCTAAGCTTTCAGGAAATGTCTCACCTAGACCTATGCACCTCCGTTTTTTTTATCTTTCTCTTACTATTTATTCCCAGTCTCTTGTTTCAGATTCTTTGTGTTGGGTGGAGGTGGAGAGTAGTGCTTCCCTGGGACTTACCACTGCACTGTAGATAATGAAGTATTGGTCCTCTGGTTCACTCTTGTGCTTTGCAAATCTTCAAGCTCCAAGTGTTTCAAGAATTCACTGTTTTTCTTCCTTTCCTTTTCCATGTTGAGCTCTAAGTTCAGTATCTCCTGGTTATCCTGGGTTTGTGGTGGTGATGGTGGGGCAGGTGGGCTTAGTGGGAGTGGAAAGAAAATCTGCTCTGATTCCTTTATGAATGAATAGACCTGGGGTTGACCAGAAAATGTTGAGAAGTTTCTTACTCCAGGGCATAATTGGTTTGTATATGAGTATAAGGATTGATTTTCTTCCAAATACTAATTTTGGCCTCCCTTCTTCCATTCAGTTAGAAACAATTGTATTTCTCTATGAATATAACATAGGCCTTATTTTTATGACCTAAAACCCCTGTCTATTTAAGCTTTTTGTCCAGTGAAAACAATACCAAAATATAAATGTCCCTTCCGTTCCTAGGTTGATTAGCTTTATTATTGCTATTATATTTTGTTATGCTTAGGCACTTGAGGAGTATATTAATTTAAAATTAAACCATATGCATTTCTCATACTGTCAGTCAACTTTCCATATTATATTTTTTAAAAAGGAATGTCAGCAAGATTTGGCTTGATATTTTTATTGAAACCATTCAGCAACCATCTAGAACCAGGAATGCTTAACTTTCTGTAAAGAACAAGATTGTAAATATTTTAGGCTTTGCTTTCATATGGTTTCCATCACAGCTACTCAACTCTGCTGTTGTAGCATAGAAACAGCTATAGACAGTAGTAATAAATGAGCATAGATGTGTTTCAATAAAGCTTTATAAAAAAACCCCAGAAAACAAAGTGGCAACAGGCTGGATAAGGCCTGGCAGGTTATAGTTTGCTAACCCCTGATCTAGAACATGGAGATTCTGAGTGGTGGGTATACAGTCTTTAGGTTTATATGTCAACCTTCCCAAGATGAGTTTACTTATGTGCACAAGAAGGCCGGTATTGGAAAGGACACTTGATAGCATCTTATTTTACAGATGAAGCAATAGGGGCTCAGAGAAATGAAGCAAGGACACCCCAAATTAAGAAACTGAAACTCTTCTATTGACTCTGAGCCAAGAGTATACACCAGTTGCTAGATATCTTTCTTTGAAAAGTTCCAACAAGTTTCCAAGAGCCTTTAACAATAACAACATCTAACATCTGGATATCAGTTTATGATTTACAAAGGAGGAAACTGTCCTATTATATACGGGGACATATTGATATTCATTGACTCCAGTGACTTGCTCATGATTGAAAGGTCAGTAATTGATAGATCTAGGCAGAAACCTATGCCTTTTGATTCTAAGACTAGTGTTCTGTTTAGCTAATTAAACCTATTTCTCCGTAGATACAACATCTGCATACCTCTGGCAAGATACAGAACCTGTGAAGGAGGAAAAAGTTTGTATCTTTTAATTGGTAGATTTGGTTTTGAATATGCTCCTGGATAGAGCAATGGAGGTGATTCTTTTTGGCTCCTGTCTTTGGAGGTTTTATTTTAGAAGTCTAGGCTTGGTCTGGTATGAAATCTTAAAGTGATCCTGACTCTTTAATTAAGTATCTCCAATGCTCCCTGACACCGCCCCAATTAAATGCAAGAATCTGGCATCTACACAAACTTTTGTTAGATGGGTTCTCAGGTATTCAAAAGTGCAAGGTGCTTGCTGAATAGAAATTATTAAATACAGAATAATTTATTTTGAGTATCTCAGCCCTAGAAATGCTTTTTGCAGCCTGCCTATCATTTTTCTTGGGGGAATGAGTGGTGAGTATGTGCATTTTGGGAGTCGGGTACACCTGGGCAATACAGGGTACCCAGACAGCACTGCCTGGTATCTATCAGTCCCACCCCTTCTAGCCTTTCTGTGACAACCTACCAGGGCAGCAATCCCTGGCAACATCTTTCTACTCACATTCCTGAACACTGCTGAACCTAGCCCAGCTAAGCTCAGCCTGCCAAGCAACCCAGTAAACAGAGTGTGGTGAATGGCTCAGAAGAATGCAGGGGCTGAGGCCAAGGCCTGCTTGGGTTTATTAGCATTTATGTGGTATATTTATTTAATTGTATTTGCAATTTTTTCTTCATTTTCTTTCCTTGCTTTTGGATGGCTTATGACAAAACTTTTTGGCATCACATCTAATTATACTATTTAAAAATTTTCCCCTTCACTCCTGATAGACTGGCAAATATCTTTCAACAAGCTTGATGGAATTAAGACTAAATGGCTTCTTTGCACTTAATTTAGCACAGTCCGCTGGTGCCAGATTTCCAGGGCACAGGGACCCGTTATCCCCCTCACTCACTTCTTTGAGCTTCTCAACTCTGTTCTGCCTTTTATATTTGTCAAATCTGGAAATAGATTTAAGAAAATGCACAGATGTGACTGAACTAAGAGGAGCCTTGAGGCTTTAGGGTTTGGCAGAGAAATGCAACAACGTGTTGGGAAGGGTCCTTCAATGGTGTGAGGAGTCGTCACTTTACCTTTTAGTTTTGCTTCCTAAAGCACAGCTAACAAGTGAGGACACATGGACTAGAAGTAGGGGGTTGGACCTGAGTTTCATGTTATCCTTCTGTTATGCTCATTTTCTAGACTTGTTAGAGGGTAGCGTTAACACTTAGACTTGTCCATCCATCACATATTTCCTAAGTTCCTCTAACATGCCAGACACTGAAATACAAGCTGTTAGTATTGTGAATAAGACTATCTTTGCTCTGTCAGCACTTTTGTTTTATTTAGGTGAACATACAGAATAAAGATAGGTTAGGTGTTGTTAGAACCCTTTCTTTTTTCTTGAAAGGGTAATCTTTCATAACTTGCAAGAAAATGAGGAGATCTGGGTTTACTATAGTTTTCCTCCAAAGGTTAAAGTTCTAAGCTGGTCCTTGTATCCTCAATCTCAAACAGCATTAACTAGATGAGCACAGAAGTCCACTGACTCTAAGTTTTGTGGGTTCCAGCCCATGAATGGGGATGCAAATGGTTCCTATACCGGCTAGTGAAATTTGTTAACCTGCTGGTTCCCTTTTTATCTACCATGTTAGATAAAGATGTCACCCTAAGAGTAACATAAGCTTTGAGCATCAAGCAACAAAGAACAGGGATCATCAAAAGGTGGAAAACAAATGAGAGCCCTACAATTGCCCGAATTTACTAATAGGAATAAGTTTCCAGATCACAATACAGTTACGAGGAACCCAGGCAGAGTTCAGTTGTTCTCCTGAATGGAAAAGATGGAGCTGCGAGTCCAGGAAAACCAAGATAGTTGGAATTATCACCATACAAGAGAATCCTGCACAGAAAGAGAATTCTGGAGAGTCCTCTTCAAGTTTTTAGGCCATGCATCTGAGGAAATTATCCAAGGCTGGATTAGAGAAGACTGCAACGAACTCTTACATAGGGCTGGAGTGCTGCCTGCTTCCTGAAGCCATAGTGAAGAATCTCATCATTGAAGCGGTATCAGTTAGAGATCTAAGAAGTGTCTTGTCTCAGCACTGGAAAAATTTACCCCTAAACTAAATGCAGCCCTGGTTTCCATCTAATAAAGTTTGAAGCGAGTTATAAAAGGATCAAACTCTGTTCAAGTTACTTAGCCATATTATGGAACCAAACTTAAGAAAAAATTTAAGGATATAAAAATATCTAGCACATGACAAGGTAAAAATCATAATGTCTGGCTTCCACTTAAAAATTGCTAATAATGGAACCCATAATGAGAGGGAAAAAATCAATTAATCAAAAGTGACACAAATTGATATAGATGATAAAATCAATATAAAAGGATATAAAATTAGTTACTGTATTCTACATACTTAAAAAGGTAGAGGAAAGACAGAACATTTTAAATAGAGGCAGGCAAAATATCAAAAAGACTCAAATTTATAGAAATAAAAATTTTAGTCTTTGAAATATAAAAATATTCTAGATAAGATTGATAACAGATTATATTGCAGAAGAAAAATTATAAACTTAAAAATATAATAATAGAAATTGTACAAAATAAAACACAGAGAGAAAAATTTTTAGGAAAAAACAAGGAATAAATCATCAACAATCTGGGACAACTCAAGTGACCAGATAGCTATGTTGCTGGTAGAAACAGAGTTCTTTTATGGAGTCAGATGGAAGGCATTCCAAAGGACTCACAATGGAGGGATGAGCTTCGTGATAAGATTTATTCAGGGATAAAATGGAAAGCTGCCCATGGGGTCCCAATGTCTCATCTCCATCTGTTCCACCATGGCAAATGTATAGCTTAGTCTTCATTAGATCCAGGAGAAAGGCCAGTGTTCAGAACTTCTGTACCATGATTCAATCCATATCAAAGCTTAGTTCAGTTTATTCTTTATCCTTCAGTGCAGTCTGTGTTCTCTGCTGCATTTTGATTGATGCTGTATCTAGGCCCAAGCTTGGAGTCAACTGATTGTCAGCAATTGGCAGGCCCCTGGCAACTAGCACCACGTGGTTGCTTGAAGAATGCACAAACAAAGGGAGCAAGCACGTTACCAATGAGAGCAAAGAATAGAGAGTTTCTTTGTTAGGCTTGGGTTATATTACTTCGGGCTTTGGAATGGAGGAAGTTTTCTTTAGACTAACTAATCAACTTCTTAATCTTTTGCAGGTTTCTTATGGTTCCTCTCCTTACCAAGTCAATCCTTTCCCTAGGCTAGACTGACAGGCTTCTACAGATGCCATCTTGATTCCTACTGCTCATGCCTCAAAGTAGAAGCACTTTCTCCTGTTGTCTGGAGGTGGACCAGTTGTTCCCTGAGGAGATTGAAAGCTGGTGCTTCCTCCATTCCACAGACCCACTGGCAAAAAATGAGTGTTCTTGTTGCCCCAAATTTCTTGCCAGCATTTGGTATTGTCACTGTTTTTGATTTTCTTCATTCTAATAGGTTGTGGTGGTATTTCGTTACTGCATGTGTAGTTTTTCTTATACCAATATTTTATTTTATTTTTATTCTGTCGGGTTTTATTATTCTTTTTTATTATTGAATTTATTAGGATGGCATTAGTTACATGATTATATGGTTTCAGGTGTACAATTTATGACACTGTGCACTGTATTGTGTGTTCACCTTTCCTTCAAGTCAATTCTTTGTCCATCACCATTTATTACCCATACTGTCCTCTACCTCCTCCTTTGTCCAGCAATCACCTCATTGTTGTCTGTGTCCGTGAGTATTTTTTGTTCTTTTTAGCTCTACCCCTCTACTTTCCTTGCCTATTCTCCCTACCTCCTACCCCATAGCTGTCAGTCTGCTCTCTATGTATGAGTCTATATTTTGCTTATTAGTTTATTTTATCCATTAGATTCCACATATGAGTGAAATCATATGATACTTGTATTTCTCTGACTGGCTTATTTCACTTAGCATAATGCTGTCCAGCTCCATCCATGCTGATGCAAAAGGTGAGATTTTCTTCTTTTTTATGGCTGCATAGTATTCAATGTGTAAATGTACCACAGCTTTTTTATCCACTCTATTTTTTGCAGAGGCCCAAACGCATCATGGTTCAAAGAACTCTTCAATTGACCAGTTGACTTCTTGTTCTTCATCTATTGCCATGTCTTCTGTATACTCTGTGCTCCAGTTGAACCCAGATATGGTAGATGCTGCCTCACCAGGTAAGGTTAATTAAAAATTTTAGGTAAAACAGAAAATCATAAAAAGTGATATATAACTGTGATGCGTATTTTATTTGAACTCAGAATACATAAATATACATTTATTCAGCAATGTTTTGAAATAGAGCCAAGATAATTTCTTGGAGTATAAGTTGATTGGTATTGAGAGTCATTTTTTTGGATAAGTCACACCAATAATAGATTATTTATGACTTACAGTTAGTATCATTTTTTGATGGGCACCTGGGATGTTTTCATATCTTGGCTATTGTAAATAATGCTTCAGTGAACATAGGGGTGCATATGTTCTCTTGTGTTAGTGTTTTGGGATTCTTAGGGTATATTCCCAGAATTGGGACCACTGGGTCAAAAGGCAATTTCATTTTTAATTTTTTGAGATAACTCTATACTATTTCCCATAGTAGCTGCACCAATCTGCATTCCCACCAACAATGCACAAGGGTTCCCTTTTTTCTACACCCTCACCAATAGTTGTTGTTTATTTATTTAATATTATTTTTATTTTTCCGAAGTGAGAAGCAGTGGCAGCAGACAGACAGACTTTCACATGCACCTGACTGGGATCCACCAGGCATGTCTACCAGGGGGTGATGCTCTGCCCATCTGGGCCATTGCTCCACTGCAACCAGAGCCATTCTAGCACCTGAGGCAGAGGCCATGGAGCCATCCTCAGTGCCCAAGCCAACTTTGCTCCAACGGAGCCGTGGCTGCAGGAGGGGAAGAGAGAGATAGAGAGAAAGGAGAGGGGGAAGGGTGGAGAAGCAGATAGGTGCTTTTCCTGTGTGCCCTGGCCAGGAATTGAACCTGAGACTTCCACATGCTGGGCTGATGCTCTACTGCTGAGCCAACTGGCCAGGGCCTGTTTGCTGATTTATTGATGATAACCATTCTGACAGGTGTGAAGTGATATCTCATTGTGGTTTTAATTTGCATTTTCCTGATGATTAGTGAGGTTGAACATATTTTAATATATCTATTGGCCATCCGTATTTACTCTTTAGAAAAGTTTCTATTTCAGTCCTTTGGCTATTTTTTAATTAGATGGTTTGCCTTTTTGGAGTTGAATTTTGTAAGTTCTTAATAAATTCTGGATATTAATTCCTTGTAAGATATATTGAATATGTTTTTCCATTCAGTGGGTTGTCTTTTCATTTTGTTGATGGATCCTTTTGCTGTGCAAAACTTTTTAAATTTGATGTAGTCTCATTTGTTTATCTTTCTTCTCATTTCCCTTGCCCAAGGAGATGTATCAAAAACAATATTGCTATGAGAAGTGTCAAAGATTTTTTTCTAGGATTTTTATAGTTTCATGTATAATATTTAAGTCTTTAATCCACCTAAGTCTTGTATATGGTGTCCAATTTTATATTTTTGCATGTTATCTGTCCTATTTTACAAACACAAATTATTGACTAGATTATCTTTACCCCATTGTATGTTCTTGCCTCCTTTGTCAAATATTAATTGTGCATGTAGGTATGGGTTGATTTCTGGGTTCTATATTCTGTTCCATTAATCTATATGTCTGTTTTTATATAAGTACTATGCTGTTTTGGTTACTATGCCCTTATAGTATAGTTTGATATCAGGTGGTGTGATTCCTCCAACTTTGTTCTTAATTCTCAAAATTGCTATAGTTATTCAGGGTCATTTTTAGTTCCTTATAAATTTTTGGAATATTTGTTCTATTTCTGTGAAATAAACCATTGATATCTTGATAGGAATTATGTTGAACCTATAGATTGCTTTGGATCATATGGACATTTTGATGATGTTAATTCTTCCAAATCATAAACTTAGTATATGCTTCCACTTGTTTGTATCATATTCTCTAATGACATGATATTGAGCATTTTTTATATGCTTAATTGTCATCTGTATATCTTTTTTTGTGATGTATCTGCTCCCATATTTTCCCCATTTTAATATGTTCTTTTTCTTGTTGTTGAGTTTTGAAAGTTGAGTTTAAAGAGTGCTTTGTATATTTTGAGTACAAGTCATTTATAAGATACATGTTTTACAAAATTTTTATCCCAGTCTGTCTTATCTTTTTATTTTCTTAATAGAGTTTTTGCATAGTCAAAGTTTTACTTTTTTTTTGTATTTTTCTGAAGTGAGAAGCGGGGAGGCAGAGAGACAGACTCCCACATGCGCCTGACCGGGATCCACCTGCATGCCCACTACGGGGCGATGCTTTGCCCATCTGGGGCGTTGTTCTATTGCAACCAGAGCCATTCTAGCACCTAAGGCAGAGGTTATGGAGCCATCCTCAACACCAGGGCCAACTTTGCCCCAATGGAGCCTTGGCTGCAAGAGGGGAAGAGAGAGAGAGAAAGGAGAGAGGGAGGAGTGAAGAAGTAGGTGGGCTTTTCTCCTGTGTGCCCTGGCCAGGAATTGAACCTGGGCCACATGCCAGGGCGATGCTCTACCGCTGAGCCAACCAGCCAGGGCAAAGTTTTACATTTTAATGAGGTCCACAGTTATTTTAGTTGTAACCCCCTGTTATACAGGAAGAACATTCTATACTTTTGTAATTATGTTACAATCTTTTAGTAAGTCTATGCCTCTGGGCTGAGACCTTCACAATGGCTTCTCAACTTTCCCCTTCCACTTTAGATGAGAGAGGAAAGTTAGAGTAGGGTGGAGTAGAGTATTTCTCTTTATCTAGGTCAGTCAGGTATGGTAGCTCCCATCAATTAGGCTCTGGTAGAACAGTTCCCATTGAAGGCAGGCTCTTGTTAAGGAGAAAGATAACTTTGGGCATTTCAAAATGATTACTCCTCTCCTCCTGTTGGAAGAGCAAGAAATATTTTCTCTGACCTTTATCCTTAGAAGCTTGTGGGGTTCCTGGAGGTAAAACTCATGAAAGTATAAAAACTCCCTTAAGTCTGGGCCCTTCAGTCTCCAGCAATTTGTTAATTATCCATTAAGTGTTCCTACCAGGCTCCACTTTTGCTCCTATAAGCTCTGTTTCTCTATATCCACCTGTCACACTAATTTTTAGGTCAGTGGTTTGTCCTCTGACTTCAATTCTAAGATTGATCTAAAATGAGTTGTTGATTTTAGTTGGTTAAGCTGTTTTTCTTGTTTTGGGGATGGGAGCAATGACTTTCAAGCCCCTTACAAGTGGGACAAGAAACCAGAAGTTGTCTATTGATTTTTGACAAAGATGCAAAAGCAACAGAATGAAGAAAGCCTTGTTAATTACCAAATCATGATGAAACAATGGGATATCCATATTAAAACAAACAAACAAAAAACACTTTTAACAATATTTGGACTATATGGAAAAATTAACTCAAAATGGATCACAGAATTGATTGTAAAACTTAAAAATATAAAACACTTAGAAAATCTTAGGAGACTAATCTTCATAAAATTGGGTGTGACAAAGATTTCTTAGTTATAACACCAAAAGAATGATGCATAGAAGACAAATTGCTGAATTAGATTTCACCAAAATCAAGAACTTCTGATCTTCTCAAGACACTGCTAAGAGAATGAAAAGACAGGCCACCACAAGGAAACAGTAGCTGGAAATTACACATCTGATAAAGGACATGTACTTTGAATATATAAAATCTCCACATTTAAGAGAACAACAACAAAAAAAACCTCTAATGAAAAAATGGGCAAGAGAGTTGAACAGATTCTTCACCAAAAAATAAATTAAAAAAAATCAGACATCAAAAAATTACATGAAAAAGTGTTCAACATTATTTGTTGTTAAGGAAATTAAAAAACAAATTAAAACCATGAGATACAGCTCTGGCCAGCTTGCTCAGTGGATAGAGCATCAACCTGGCATGCAGAAGTCTCAGGTTTGATCCCCAGTCAGGGCACACATGAGAAGCAACCATCTGCTTCTTTTTCCCTTCTTCTCCCTCTTTCTTTTTTCTTTCCCTCTCGCAGCCAGTAGCTTGGTTGGCTCAAACATCAGTCCCAGACAAGGGTTGCCAGGTGGATCCCAGTCAAGGCACATATGGGAGTTTGTTTCTCTGTCTCCCTTTTCTCACTTAAAAAACAGAAACAGGGAGAAGCAAGATGGCGATGGAGTAGGCGGACGTACCAACTTCCAACTCCCAGAACCAAAGTGGATTATAACTCAATTTTAAGAACCATCATCTGGATAAACCAACTTTGAACTAAACTAAGTGGACTCTTCAACCAAGGAACACAGAAGAAGCCACATTGAGACTGGTAGGAATAGCGAAAATGAGAAGAGGGCTGCCCAGCTCCCTGGAGCAAACGGCAGCCCGGAGAGACCCGCGTGGAGGGAGGAAAGTTTGGCGGAGAAGTAGAAACCTGGGTCCCAGGAACCAAGCCCCAGCCTGCAGTCCCAGAGCCTAGAAGAGGCGTTTGGACAGTTTTGAGCTGTGAAACAAGTGAGAGAGCTCCCAGGCCTACAGTGTGGAGTATTAGGTCCCTTCCTACTCTGCTGAGGGTTGCTGAAGGGTTTGGGGCAGCAGGACGCTGAAACGCGGTTCTGTCAGCGTGGGCAGAGGTCAAGCCGGTGTGAGCTCAGTCTAGCCCGCATGTAATGCCACCTACGAGGACAAAGCAGAAGGCCAGGAACGGGCAGAAATCTGCTCTGCGACCCTGTGCAAACTGGCCCTGACCGCGGGGACTGGGCTAGGACCAGGGAAGGGTGGGGGCTCGCGGCTGAGCTCACACTACCAGCCCCGCCCGACCAGAGAAACCACAGTTTGCCATTATACGTGCGCGAGCGGGCTCCGAGTGTGGGAACGGGGTAGACCCCGAGACAAGTGGAAGCTCGCAGCTGAGCCCACAATACTATCCCCGCCCAGCCGGAGAAAACGCGGATTGCCATCCTACATGCACGAGCGGGCTCCTAATGCGGGGGCAGGGTAGAGTCCGGGACAAGCGGAAGTATGCAGCTGAGCGGAAGCCAGCAAACACGCCCAGCCCAATAAACCTGGGTTTGCGACCCTGCGCAGAAGGGCCCTAGCCTCGAGGACAGGGCTAAAGCTCCAGACGGGCAAAGGCTCACAGCTGAGAGCACGTCAAAAGCCCCGACCAACCAGCGAAACTGTGGCGAGCAGGCTCTGACTGCGGGTTCTGGGCAGAAGTCTGGAAACAGGTTGGGTCCGCAGCTGAGCAAAGGTGCTCACCTCTACCCTTGGTGCTGAGGCTTGTGGCTGAAGTGACAGCCCCTCCCGTGGAGGAGAGGCAGAAATCACAGCAAAAGCCACAGTGGGCCAGCACAGGCAACGCCCATACCCAACCATCCTAGGCAGCGGCAGAGGGGGTGGGGGACCTGCAGAAAGACCACACCTAGAGAACACAAAGGCAAAACCTACTGAACTCCAGTGGCCACAACTTGCTTATACACAGACAAAATGGAAAGGCAGAGGAATGCAAACCAAATGAATCAAGAGAAATCCCCAGAGAAGGACCTGAATGAACCACTATAACAAAATTACCAGAAGCAGAATTTAGAATAATGATAGTTAGGATGTTCAAAGAAATTAGAGCAACAATGGATAGTCATTATGAACACCTAAATAAAGAGATAACAAGTATAAAAAACGAAATTTAAATAATAAAAAAGAATCAGACAGAAATAACAAATACAGTATCAGAACTAAAGACCACAGTGGAAGAAATTAAAAGCAGGATGAATCACGCTGAGGATCGAATAAGCGAGTTAGAGGACAAAATAAACAAAGACACAGAAGCAGAGAAGAAAAAGGAAAAGAGACTCAAAAAATGTGAGGAAACTCTAAGGGAGCTCTGTGACAACCTGAAGAGAAACAACATTCGCATCATAAGGGTGCCTGAAGAAGAGGAGAGAGGACAGGAAATGGAAACTTTGTTCAATCAAATCATAGCAGAACACTTTCCTAAATTAAGGCTGGGAAACACTCCACACGTTCAAGGAGCACACAGAACTCCATTAAAGAGAAACCCAAAAAGATCTACACCATTAGCTTTGGTTAAAATACCAAAGCTAATGGATAAAGAAAAAATTTTAAAAGCTGCTAGAAAAAAAAACGCTATCACCTACAAAGTAGCCCCCAGAAGGATGACATCAGACTTCTCAACAGAAACACTTGAGGCCAGAAGGGAATGGCAAGATATAATCAAAGTAATGCAGAACAAGAACCTACAACCAAGACTACTTTATCCAGCAAGGCTAACATTTAAAATTGAAGGAGAAATAAAGAACTTCCCAGAAAAAGAAAGCCTAAAGGAATTCATAAATACCAAACCAATTCTGCAAGAGATACTAAGAAGCCTCTTGTGAACAGTTTAAAGGGAGGAAAGAATAGAGCAAAAGAAGAATACAGCTTTAAAGAATAAAATGGCAATAAACAACTACATATCAATAATAACCTTAAATGTAAATGGATTAAATGATCCAATCAAAAGACATAGGGTAGCTGCATGGATAAAGAAACAGGACCCATACATATGCTGTCTACAAGAGACACACCTTAAAACAAAAGATGCTCATAGACTGAAGGTAAAAGGATGGAAAAAAATATTTCATGCAAATGGAAATGAAAAAAAGGCAGGGGTAGCAATACTTATATCTGACAAAATGGACTTTAAAACAAAGGCTGTAGTAAGAGATAAAGAAGGGCACTACATAATGATAAAGGGAACAATTCAACAGAAAGATATAACTATTATAAATATCTATGCACCAAATATAGGAGCTCCGACATACAAAAAGCAGACTTTGATGGATATAAAGGGCGAGATTAACAGCAATACTATCATAGTAGGGGATTTCAATACCCCTCTAACAACACTGGATAGATCCTCAAGAAAGAAAATTAATAAAGAAACAGCAGACTTAAAGGAGACACTAGATCAACTTGATTTAATAGATATCTTCAGAACTTTTCACCCTAAAGCAGTAGAATATACATTCTTCTCAAGCACTCATGGTACGTTTTCTAGGATAGACCACATGTTAGGACACAAAAATGGTCTCAATAAATTTAAGAAGATTGAAATCATATCAAGCATTTTCTCTGATCACAATGCCATGAAACTAGAAATTAACCACAAAAGAAAAACTGAAAAATACTCAAACACTTGGAAACTAAATAGCATGTTATTAAATAATAAATGGATTAACAATTAGATCAAAGAAGAAATTAAAAAGTTTCTAGAAACAAATGATAATGAGCATACATCAACTCAAAATTTATGGGACACAGCAAAAGCAGTACTGAGAGGGAAGTTTATTGCACTACAGGCATATCATAAGAAGCTAGAAAAAGCTCAAATAAGCAACCTGACCCTGCATCTAAAAGAACTAGAAAAACAACAGCAAATAAAACCCAAGACAAGTAGAAGGAAGGAAATAATAAAGGTCAGAGCAGAAATAAATGACATAGAGGCTAAGGAAACAATACAGAGGATCAATGAAACCAGAAGCTGGTTCTTTGAAAAGGTAAACAAGATTGATGAAGCTTTAACTAGACTCACCAAGAAAAATAGAGAGAGGACTCAAATAAACAAAATTAAAAAGGACAATGGAGAAATAATAACTGACACAACAGAAATACAAAGCATTGTAAGAAAATACTATGAAGAACTATATGCCAAAAAATTAGACAATCTTGGTGAAATGGACAAATGTCTTGAATCATATAACCTTCCAAAAATCAATCTGGAAGAATCAGAACACCTAAACAGACCAATTACAACAAATGAGATCGAAACAGTTATCAAAAAACTCCCCCCCAAAAAGGTCCTGGGCCTGATGGCTTCACAAGTGAATTCTATCAACAATTCAAAGAAGAACTAACTCCTATCTTCCTCAAGCTATTTCAAAAAATTCAAGAGGAAGGAAGACTTCCAAACTCCTTTTATGAGGCGAGCATAATTCTGATCCCAAAACCGGGCAAAGACAACACAAAGAAAGAAAACTATAGGCCTATATTCCTGATGAATTTAGACGCTAAAATTCTCAACAAAATATTAGCCAACCGAATCCAGCAATATATGAAAAAAATCATACACCATGATCAAGTGGAATTTCTTCTGGAGAGGCAAGGCTGGTTCAATATTCGCAAATCAATCAATGAGATTCATCTCATAAACAAAAGGAAGGACAGAAATCACATGATAATTTCAATAGATGCAGAAAAGGCATTTGATAAAATCCAGCACCCATTCATGATCAAAACTCTCAGTAAAGTGGGAATACAGGTATCATTCCTTAACATGATAAAGGCCATCTACGATAAACCGACAGCAAACATCATACTAAATGGACAAAAATTAAAAGCAATCCCCTTAAGATCAGGAACCAGGCAGGGATGCCCCCTTTCACCACTCTTATTCAACATAGTTCTGGAAATCCTAGCTATAGCAATTAGACAAGAAGAAGAAATAAAAGACATCCAAATTGGAAAAGAAGAAGTAAAACTGTCACTATTTGCAGATGATATGATATTGTATATTGAAAACCCTAAAGTCTCAGTCAAAAAACTACTGGACCTTATAAATGAATTCAGCAAGGTGGCAGGATATAAAATTAATACTCCGAAATCAGAGGCATTTCTATATACCAACAATGAACTGTCAGCAAAAGAAATTAAGGAAACAATCCCCTTCACTATTGCAGCCAAAAAAATAAAGTACCTAGGAGTAAATTTAACCAAGGAGGTTAAGGACTTGTACTCGGAAAATTATAAAACATTGATAAAAGAAATCAAGGAAGATACAAACAAGTGGAAGCATATACCGTGCTCATGGCTAGGAAGAATAAACATCATTAAAATGTCTATACTACCCAAAGCTATTTATAAATTCAATGCAATACCAATTAAAATACCAATGACATACTTCAAAGATATAGAACACATATTCCAAAAATTTATATGGAACCAAAAAAGAACACGAATAGCCTCAGCAATATTAAAAAGAAAAAATAAAGCAGGTGGTATAACTCTTCCAGATATCAAGGTTTACTATAAGGCCGTTATACTCAAGACAGCCTGGTACTGGCATAAGAACAGGCACATAGATCAATGGAACAGAACAGAGGACCCAGAAATAAACCCACAGCTTTATGGACAACTGACAAAGGAGGAAAGAACATACAATGGAGTAAAGACAGCCTCTTTAACAAATGGTGTTGGGAAAATTGGACATCTACCTGCAAGAAAATGAAACTAGACCATCAACTTACACCATTCACAAAAACAAACTCAAAATGGATAAAAGACTTAAATGTAAGCCGTGAAACCATAAGCATCTTGGATGAAAACATAGGCAGCAAGCTCTTCGACATCTGTAGCAGCAGTATATTTGCCGATTTATCTCCATGGGCAAATGAAATAAAAGGCAATATAAACAAATGGGACTATATCAAACTAGAAAGTTTTTGCACAGCTAAAGACAATAAGAACAGAATAAAAAGACAAACCACACAATGGGAGAACATATTCGACAGCACATCTGATAAGGGGTTAATAACTAAAATTTATAAAGAACTTATAAAACTCAACACCAGGAAGACAAACAACCCAATCAAAAAATGGGCAAAAGAAATGAATAGAAATTTCTCCAAAGAGGACATACAGATGGCCAATAGGCATATGAAAATATGCTCAACATCACTAATCATTAGAGAAATGCAAATTAAAACCACAATGAGATATCACCTCACACCAGTCAGAATGGCGCTCATCAGCAAAACAACACAGAATAAGTGCTGGCGAGGATGTGGAGAAAAGGGAACCCTTCTGCACTGCTGGTGGGAATGCAGACTGGTGCAGCCACTGTGGATAACAGTTTGGAGAATCCTCAGAAAATTAAAATCGAACTGCCTTTTGACTGAGCTATCCCACTTTTAGGAATATACCCTAAGAACACCATAGCACTGTTCGAAAAGAAGAAATGCGCCCCCATGTTCGTGGCAGCATTGTTCACAATAGCGAAGATCTGGAACCACCCCAAGTGTCCGTCAGAGGACGAGTGGATTAAAAAGCTTTGGTACATATATACTATGGAATACTACTCAGCCATAAGAAATGATGACATCGGATCATTTATAACAAAATGGATGTACCTTTATAACATTATACAGAGTGAAATAAGTAAATCAGAAAAAAAGAAAAACTGAGAACAGCATGATTTCATACATAGGTGGGACATAGGGGTGAGAATATGAGACATGGACAAGAGAGTGGTGGTTATGGGATGGGGGGAGGGAGGGAAGAGTGGGATAGGGAGGAGGGGAGGGACATATATATATACAAACAGAAACAAAAACAAAACTATAAGATACAATGACAGCCTTAGAGTTTTTAAAATCAAAAAACCTGACCATTCAATTGCAGACAAGAATATGGAGGACCTGGAGCTCTTATACACTTTTGGTGAGACTATAAAACAAGCATCCCCTTTGGAAAGTTTAGCAGTTTCTTAAAAAGTGAAACATACAAGTACCATAAATCCAGCCACTCTTATCTTAGTCTTCACTTAACAGAAATAAAAGCATATGTCTATACAAAGGTTTTTATCACGGATGTTTGCAGCAACTTTCTTTGTAATAGCCTACCTAGCACTAGAAACAACTCAACTCTCCATTAATAAATGAATGGATAAATTGTGGTACATTCATACAATAGAATTCATTTATAAGAAGGTAATGAACTTTTGATGCCCATGTAACAACATGGATGAATGTCAAAATAGTTATGCTGAGTGAAAGAAGCCAGGCATAAAAGAGTATATACTGTAGGATTCCACTTGCGTAAGTGAAAGAAGTCAGAGTAAGACAAACACCAGATGGTCTCACTTATATGTGGAATTTAAAGAACAAAACAAAACAAACAAACAAAATAAAAGCAGACTCATAGATAAAGAAAACAATTTGATCATTGTCAGAGGGGAAGGGATCTGGCAGCTGAGTGAAGAAGGTGAAGGAATTAAAAAATACAAATTGGTAGTTACAGAATAGTCACAGAGATGTAAATTACAGCATAGGGAATATGATCAATAATATTGTAATAACTACGTATAGACCAAGTGGATATTTGAGACATTGGAGGAACACTCTATAAAGGATTTTCTAACCACAACACTGAACATCTGAAACTAATACAGAATAATATTAAATGTGAACTATAATGGAAAAAAATATATATGTAAAAAACCAAACAACAAAATATTGTAGAAAATAAAAACTAATTTATAGTGCTAGAAGATGGATCAGTGGGTGCCTGGGATAGAATACCAGAATTAGGACTTTGGAAACTTTTAGAGTAAATACATTTTAATATTTATATATACACACACACATAGCATCAGTTTAATCTTGGTATTGGTTTCATGGGTATAGACATATATAAAATTATCAAAATTTTACACATTAACCAGTGAAATTTATTATGTGCCAATTAGATCCAGATAAAACTTTGTAAAAAGTTGCAAGTGTTGGTGGGAAAGTATTTCCAGATTAGGGAAACAGTATTGTGAAGCCTGTGACACTGGAGACAGCTGGGAACAAAGGATTACTGACCTCTGTAGTGAAAGAAACCTGGCGAGGTAGCTCATCCACCCCATTTTCACTACTGAGTTTTCATTCTGATGATGTTTGTGCAGTACCACATGGTATTCAACAATACAGCCACACTCTTCTCTCACTCTGCATGGGGGAAGGACAAAATAACAGCATTACATATAACCGATATGTGATGAAGAATGGCATTGACAGCTATTATGAGGAGAGTAGAGGATGGGCCTCACAGAAAAACAGGAAATCCTGTACATTTGTGTCACACCTGCAGAGGGAGAATGCAGAACCTCTGATCATGAACATCACCATCTGCAAACTTTCTGTTGGAGAGGAATTTCCCTGTCTACTGTCAATCTCTTCTTATAGTTAATATTATTTCTTGTGTTCTTCCAGAAGAGACAAAATAGCCTATCAGTATGTTACGAAGTATCACTTTGCCTACATCGGAGGCATGAAGTGTTCATTTGTACATTTAAACTTCTACATAGTTTGTGCCCTCAAGTTGAGGCTGCAGGTTCCCCTGCAATGGTAAGAGGTAATCAGTCACAGCTCTTCACCCAAGTTCCCAATGAGGATGCTCTCAAAGCTACAGGACACTTTCTCAATCAGGAAAGTTACTAAAAATCCACTGCTTTCATTCAGACTTTCCCAGTTTTACGTGTGTGTGTGTGTGTGTGTGTGTGTGTGTGTGTGTGTGTGTGTGTATTTAATATTATCACACATGTAGGTTCTTGTGTTCCCCATCAGATAACAGTTTCATCACTGCAAGAACTCCTTATTTTCTCCTTTTATATCCACCCCATTTTCCTCCCACAGCCCACTTGCCACCCTCTGTCCAACCTACAGTAATCACAAATCTCTTCTTCATCTCTATAATTTTGTCATTTCAAGAATGTTATATAAATGGAATCATACCATATGTAATTTTGGCCTATTGGCTTTTTTTATTTATCAGAATTTTATTGACGATTCATGCGCGTCGTTGTCTATACAAACAGTTCATTCTTTTTTATTGTTGGGTAGTATTCCTTGATATGGGTGTGCCATAGTTTGTTTAATCATTCACCTAATGAAGGGCATCTGGGCTGTTTTCAGTTGTGGGCTATTGCAAATAAAGCTTCTCTAAACATTCACATATATACAGATTTTTGTGTGAATGTAAGTTCATTTTGGATAAATGTGAAGGGTATAATTGCTGGGTTGTATGGTACAGCATGTTTAGTTTTATAAGAAATTGCCAAACAGTTTTCCTGAGTGGCTACACCATTTTCCTTATCCACTAGCAATGTGTAAGTAATTCTGTTTTTCATCTTTCTACCAAGTATTTGATAATCTTTGTCACTATACTTTGTTTTGGCTATTCTGTAAGGTACCTAGTGATATCTCACTTAACTTACATTCGTGTGTGATTGTGAATCAAATTCAACTTCTGAAAGGAAAAAAGTAGTAACTGATGTTCAATAAGAAATCCTTTACCCAAGTTGAGGAAGGACCTCATACAGTCCTCCAAGGATAGACGGAAAGAATATTCTACAGGGTAGAATAAAGCATAAAGAACATTTTCCTGTGAGGTAGTGTTTTAACAATACACTTGCAATGTATTACACTTGCTATACACTTTAAGAAAGCTTAAAGAGTATAAAACCTGCTTTTGAAGATCTTAAAAATGTATAGAAATAAGCATATTTATATATTATAATTGTTTTCTAAAATAAAGAGAACTTGAATTTTCTTATTTTGCAACCTCAGTTCTAAGATAAGCTTACAGCAGTATTGTCTAAAATGTATTCTCCAGAACACTTGTTCTTAGACATGTTTATAGATGTTATGGGGAAAAGGTAAAACCCTGTAAAATTTGTTTTATGAGAAGTTAGAATATGAATAATCACGTGGAAACTCTGGGAGGAACATGCACTATGCGAAATAATATTTATATTCAAACTGTGGGATCCCTCCCTTTCTAGGAACACACTTTGGTGACGCTGAGCTAGAGAAAAACTTATGTTCTGCAAATGCAATAAAAACTGAGACCAGAATTCAACCAGCTGCTGGGGAATAGTTCAGCAGGGTTCTCTACTCAGGACACTAATGATAAAAATGCTTACCTTTATATATTACTTCTTAACTTTATTAAACAGCTTCAGGAGCAGGGGTCTGGGCTGTAGTATGCCAGCAGCCAGGGTCAGGCATGGGAAGCCGGCATGTGATCTGAGAGGGGGTGTTGTGCGGAGAAGCTGAATGAGAAAGCCAGGCAGGCTGCCCAGGAGAAGGCCCCAGGCAGAGAGGGAGAAATTGGGTGTGTGCCAGTTGGAGGAAACTGCATTGTTCAATAAAAATGTTCACAGTTGCTATCACCTTCCTACTACTTGATTTAGAAATTGCACTTGGTCTATGTCAGTATGAGTCAAGGTGGGGGAAGAGCCTAGAGAACTCCCTTGGCCAAATAGTGTAGGGGTTACACCTCTTCATGGGGCTGAGAGCCAGGGCCATAGGCAGGGAGGGAGCTACTAAAGGTGACCCTGTATGAACATGTCTTCCCCTTCACCTTGGACCCTTTTCCTGGGTGGAAGAGGCTGTGTGTTCTTAGGTTCACTCAGACAAGGCTCTGATTTGCTCCGAGAGACATCTCCAGTGGGAAGCAGAGTTGCATGACCGTTTCTTTGACTTCCACTGTCTTGGTGAACCAGATGTTATATCTTTTGATGCTGCTGCAGTGTCTGATGTTTCTTTCACTAAAGACTCTAATACCCCTCTCCTAATGTCTAGGCTATCTGATGCACATGCCAAGGCCAAAGAACTCTAGCTCATGGCTTCTGAGAAGGCAAATTTTATATTTGGTCCAGAGGGTATATTGTGGTGGATGGTTAAGTTCTCAGAACAGAATTTTCTTTTTAAATGGTATAGGTGGAGATATTATTCATAAGATTTTAGAACAGGGTCTCCTCATGATGCCATTCAGTAAGTGCTCGAAGATAGTTGAAGTATTACATAGACCAAATGACTTTCTTGTATGTTCAAACAATTTGGGCACCTTTAGAAAGCCATTCTCCACTCACCATCTTTTAGAGACAAGAATGGATTTCAAAAAGATTCATTCTGTACAGAACTGAATTAAGAGTTAAGGGATTGTAGAAAGAAGAGGTGATAAGGAATGATGACTTTACTGAGGTCTGAATAATCCTGAAAGAGGCAAACTTCTTTCTCTTTTCTTCATTACAAAGAGCACTGGGGCTTATACAGGGAGAAGAGAGGTCCCCTCTGGTGTGATTTTGATATACTGGTACAAGCACAGGTCTTGCAAGATTGATTGGTTTCATAGCCACACTCCTCATGTGAAGATGTATATTCTCTGCTCCACCTCTCATTCTTCTTCTTCTTCATATAAAAACATTTTTATAGGCAATATGGTGGCAGATATTCTATGGGGAGCAGTGGGCTAGAGTTATTAAGATGTACAAATCACAGCCATCTATGAACCACGGGAAGCAAGCTGGTGGAGCATCTCCCAGCCCTCCTCTTGCTGCTTGAAGCATATTTTGTTTCCCCAACATAGGGTTTCCAAAGCCTACTCTATTTTCTTGAGTCCTCTTGGAATCTGGTGGGAGCCAGGACTGTTGGATCAGGGCTTGGTCTGTGACTTCTATAAGTTTTATTACCTCAATGCAGAGTTAGGAACCAATTATCCTAACCATCTCTGAGATGTAGACCATTCTTCTTGTGGCCAAAAAATGGGGTACAATGCAGGCAGAACCCAAGTTTCCTTGCAGTTAGGTTGTATCTCCTGGATATGGCAACTTTGAATGAGTGGGTTCCCCTGCTGTGGAACAGGTACAGAGATCCAGCCTAGAAACACTTAGATTCTTTGGGCATCAGTGGGTAATGGGTGAGGATGCTACCTTTTCTGCTTCATCTGGAAGCCTGGGGAGCCACCATAGAATCAGTGAGCAGAGGCTGATGGGGCAGTTTGATGCAGGGGCTCAGGATAGCTCCTGATACAGTGTCTCTAGACACTTTCTCAGAACTCTACTGATTTTTGTCAAGACCCTGGCTGGGAAGCCAGAGTTCTAGGGCTTAGAAGGCCACTAATCCTTTCTCTGATACAGCCTGAAAATGGTTTTCCTGGCTACCTCCTGGCTGTCAGGAGCCCTGGTAGACTTTTTGCCGCAGCCTGCCATCCAGAGGAAAGAAACTGACCACTTTTCTGCATTCTGTGCCATAAATGAGAAAAATATGACAATTCGAATTGTCCCCACACCCATGGGATATGGTATTTTAGTTTTAATTATTTGCACCCTGTTTCATTCCACAAAGAATATGCAGTGGCTTAAATATATATACTTATAAGTATTATAACTAAAAATATATACTTATAAAGGAATAAAAATAAATAACTGAATGAGTAAGGGTGATGGGAAAATAGTAGTAAAAAGAGCCATGAGAAATTTTACCACTCAAAATGTATACCCTATGGCCTTATATGCATCCCAGAGTTGAGTTACAAATGTGTACCTATAGTAAAGTAAGTTAAATCCTAAAACACAATTCGATAAAATCAATTTTAATAAGGGAACAAATCAATGAAGTTTGAATCCAGAACTCTATCAATCAAGCCATGAATTGTGTATCTAAGAGAAACTTTTTCATTTTTCTTTATTGGCTTCACATGAAAGAATATTCATAAGCTACATGTAAGTTATAAGTTACAGTAATATAATAAGTACCCATGAACTTACAATCAACCGAGGATAATGTATTCTGTAACTTGTCACTACCTACAGCTTCCTCCTTGTTCCTCTGTCCTCTTCTCTTCCACCAGAGAGAATTACTATCCTAAATATTTTTATCATTCTTTGAATTATTTCTTTTGCTTTGGTTTATCCCAATTGCATAAATGAATAAGTAATATTTTTGTTCAGTTTTAAGTTTTATGAAAATAACAGGTTGAAGTTTTCTGAGATTTGTTCTTTTACATTAAACATTGTTTCCAAAATTTCATGTTGTGGCACGTATGTGCAGCTCTTTCTCTTTTACTGCTCTGTAATCTTCTTTTTTGTGACTACATCACCCTTTATCCATTCTTTGTTGTTGAGCCTTTAGGTTTCTTCTGGTATTAAATAATGAAAATTACACTGGGAAACAAAATTTTTGTTGCATCCACAAAACACTTGTTCTTACCTAATTTGAGTGTGCTGATCTCAAATCTGACATTAGTTTTTCTCTGTAAGCTACAGTTTTTGGCACTTCTAGATTTTAGGTTTTCATCTTATTGTATAATTTTCAACATTTAGTTTAACATAATGAAGTAGAATGTCTTCTTGGGCATCATCTTTGTGAAAATATAATAATTTATATAATGCAGTAAATACACTAGTACACTAAAAGATATGATTGCATCAGAATTTGTCTACAATTTCAAAACAGAACATATTAAAACACTTATTTTAATCATAAAATTTGCGCAAAACTTATTTAAATTCTATTCAAGCAAAAATTTGCATTTGTAGCTCTTGCGTTTGTGTACTTGTTGAGGACAATCTCATTTGATGCTCCAGCAATAGTGTGCTCATCACTAACAGCTCCAGGATTTTTGGGAAACTTATCAAGGTGACTGTTCAGGAAGTGAATCTTAACGCTCATGTTACATCCAATGTTGTGGAAAGCCAACAGCATTCTTTGAACCAGAAGTTCATAGTTTTCTGCTTTTTTGTTGTTAAGGAAGTTCTTTGTAACTGCCACAAAAGACTGCCATGCTGCTTTCTTGTCCTTATCCATCTTCCTGGCAAATTCTTCGTCACATATGGGGGTTCGAATCTGAGGTCCATCGAATATACCTGCTTTTATCATCTCGAAAGACAAGGCAAGAAAAGCAGAAATAATATGTTGAAAGCATTCACTTTCTTTATTCAAAGCCTGAACAAACTGCTTCATTAAGCCAAGTTTGATGTGAAGTGGGGGGAAAATGATCCTATCTCAATTAACTACAGGTTCATTCACAATATTTTGTATCCCTACTTTCAGAGCTTCATGTTTCGGCCACTCCTTCTGTGTCCAGTGTTTCTCCTGAACTCAGCTGGTCCACAAATGCAGAAAGCAAGGATACTTTGTGAAACCTCTTTGTTGTCCTAGCAGGAAATTGACCATTTTAAGATCCACACAAATGATCCAGTTATGCTCCTCATACTTCAGAAAGTCAAGGACAATTTTTATGTCATTATAATCTTCTTGCAGATGAGTCAAATAACCAAATGGAACTGCTGTATAAACATTACCATTGTGTACAAGAACACATTTCAGACTCTGTTTAGAGCTGTCAAGAAATAGCTGCTATTCTGTTGAACTGTAAGTTGCTAGCTGGCTGAGAAAACTACTGATATCATGACAGTAAACAAAGTGTTTGTCTTCGGAAAAGAAGTCCATAAAAAATTGTTCACACTTCTTGAAATGGAATACTTTAGCTGACCAGTGAAGTCCATTCTTTTCTTGAAGCCTAAAGGCTAATAACCATTGCCTCATACATCTTATCAAAGTACACTTGATCACCATGTTCACTTTCTTTGTCCTTAGTAGAAATAAAACCATTGAAAACTAGAACCAGGAGTGTCTCAGAGTGTGGGATAGGTCATATCGCTGAAGGAATATTAGGATATGCGATCATATGCCATTTTTCTTACTGATGTCCTTTGTATGGATCAGACAGAAATAAAAGTCACTGCTGTGGTTCTTAGGTTCATGCCAAACTGTGAGCATACCAAAAGGCAATCCTTTGTGTTTTCCTTTTGTCCAGTCATAAAGCATTTCCTCACAATTATGACATACAATATGAGGAGCCCAATTCTTGTCTTTATCGCCAAAGGGAACTTGAAAATAAGCAATATATGCATATGTCACAAATGATGAAATATTGCGCCTTTGACATTGAAGTGTATAACAGCCAAATATATAACAGAAGGTGTCGGACTATTCTTACATTTACACCTAATTGAAGAAACCATGATTCAGTCTTAAAATAAAATAAGAGGGTGTTTTGATTAGATAATAATTTTTTACATATAAAACAACTACAATTATGTAAAAGTGATGTTTGTAAAACATTAATTGCCTTGTGGTTATGTTCAATCTAAGAGTCATTGCCCTTTAACTACAATTTAAAAACCAATGCATGCCATTAACTGCAACAAAAAGAAATTAAAATTGCATAAAAGCTAGAGCATGCACCAAAACATGGATTGCAGATTTAGAATCAGTGATGCAGAAATAAATAGAAAAAGTTCTAAAATTTCATGCAACAGAAAATTAAAGAAAATTGCTCCCCAGTCTTATAAACAATGCTGATGAAATCATTTAAAAATATATATCCTGGTGCACATATTCAAGAATTTCTCTGGGGGTACTTATGTAGAAGTAGAATTATTAGGTACACTTTAAAAAATATAACAAAATGTTTTCCAAAACAGTTGTACCAATCTACCATCCTTCCAGTAGAGTATGAACTTCCTCAAATATTTACCCTTTCCAACTGTTGACATTGCCAGAGTTACTGATTTTTGCCAATCAAGTGGCATAAACACTATCTTATGTGGCATTAATTGCATTTCTTTGATTAGTAAGGCAGTTGAATTTCATGTGTTAATTTGTTTTATGTTTTTCCTCTTCTGTGAAGTATCTTTTCTTAGATATTTTCTACATTATTTTATTGAGTCTTTTCTTGTTGACTCAGAATATTTTATGTCTTCTTTTAGACCAACTTTCCTTTTTCTAGCCAAGAAATTTTATTTAGTCTTATGATTTCAATTTTTTCCTATATGCTGATTGCTCAGTATTCAGCCCAACACTTTCTTTTGAGTGTCACGCCCATGATTCCAACCGCATACTCCACATCTCCACTTGCATGTCTCATGGGATTATGTGGCTCAACATGTCCAAATTGAGCTCATCATTTTTCCCCACACTGGCCACATTCTTCTAGTTTGTTTTCTATCTCAGGGCTATCACCCCCAGTGACTCTGGTGTCCAATCCCTCACTTAAGTGTGCTTTAGGACACTAGCCTCTCCCTGATATGCCATGTTCAATCACTCAGAATGCTAATTCCTAAATATCCCATGAGCCCATTCCTGTCTCTGCATCCTTCATTCAGTACGCAGAGGAAATCCTAATCACTGCATAGCCCTCTTAGCTGGTCTATTGGCATTCCATCTTGTGTCTGTTTGCACTGAAGCCAGGGTGATATACTTCTAAAGCACATTATGTGGTCAAGTTACTCCCTTGTTAAGAAGGTTTTCTTTTTCCTTTTTGTTAAAACATTTTTGTGGCTTCTATTTTTTGCAGAGGCCCAAATGCATCATGGTTCAAAGAACTCTTCAATTGACCAGTTGACTTCTTGTTCTTCATCTATTGCTATGTCTTCTGCATGCTCTGTGCTCCAGTTGAACCCAGATATGGTAGATGCTGCCTCACCAGGTAAAGTTAATTAAAAATTTTAGGTAAAACAGAAAATCATAAAAAGTGATATATAACTGTGATGCGTATTTTATTTGAACTCAGAACACATAAATATACATTTATTCAGCAATGTTTTGAAATAGAGCCAAGATCATTTCTTGGAGTATAAGTTGATTGGTATTGAGAGTCATTTTTTTTGGATAAGTCACACCGATAATAGATTATTTATGACCTACAATTAGTATCAGTTTTTGAAAGTGGATCATAAATTTGACCATTGTGAACCAATATGAGTGCATAATTTTTTTTTATTTTAAAGACTTATTTTCTCTCCCAAATAATTAAAGTAATATTTTTTATATTTATTCATTTATTTACTTATTTTTAAAGAGAGAGAGAAAGAAAGACAGACAGGAAGGGAGAGAAACGAGAAGCATCAACTTGTAATTGTAGCACTTTAGTTGTTTATTGATTGCTTTCTTATATGTGCCTTGACCAGGGGACTCCAGCTGAGCGAGCCAATGACCCCTTGCTCAAGCCAGCGACCTTTGGGCTCAAGCCAGTGACCATGCGGTAATGTCTATAATACCACATTCAAGACGGTGACCCATGCTCAAGCCAATGACCTGCACCCAAGCTAGTGGGCCTGTGATCAAGCTGACAAGCTTGGGGTTTCAAACCTGGGTCCTCAGCATCTCAGGGCGACATTCTGTTCACTGTGTTACTGTTTGGTCAGGAATACTCATATTTATTTTGATAATATTTTCTTTTTAAAACTCATTTGCATGAAATCTTTTTAAAGCATTCTAGAATAAAATGAAAATATAAATTAAAACCATGAGATACAACAACAGCCTTATTAGGTGTTGTTTCAGACAATATCCTCATCTTATAAACTACATTTCAGTTTAATTTTTATTTGGAGCAGTGTTGCCCACCTAGAAAGTTGTTTCTACTGCCTACAGGAGAATTTTGATAGTGATGTTGTGTAGAAATGAATAAATTTAAAGAAAGGGGTGGGTTAGAAGTACAGTATGCTTAACATCCATCCCATCAGATCCAACCGTCTCTCTGTACCCCATGAAAACAAGTTCACCAAACTTCTAGGTGGGAATCACTTTCCACATATACTTGGCACTGTCCCACCTATCTATGGGACATTTACTCATTAGTTTGACTACTATTTTGGAACACATATATGTGCCAGACACTGAATCCAGAGCTGGCCACCATACCTATGTGATTTAACCAAAAATAAGTTTAAGCAGTAGGGACATTAGTTCACAATTGGGCTCAATGCTTGTTAGAAGCCTCCATGTTATCTAGTGTTGCCTTCCTTGATTTAAGGAAATGTTGGGAGATTCAGAGACAAAGGAATGGTTGAAAGATTGACTGTCTTGCTTGAGGAATTGTAAGAACCTGAGGTTTCCTCTGTGGCAGGATCAGCACTAGGGTGACAGATCTCATCTTGAAAAGGGGATTTTCCAGAGGTGTCTAGTTTGTGCAGCACAGAGAGTGCAGACAGCTCCCTGTCACCCACTACAGGTGACCAGTGGTTCCACCCACCTGCCCTGAGGCCTGGTGCCTCTGCCTTGCTATATTTGTGGCTGGCTTTTGGTCTTCACTATGAAATCCTTACCAGCTAAACTCCGCTAGGGCCTAATGGGTTTACATAAACATTCCCATGAACGACTGTTATGGTTTGAGACTCTTTTCCCTTGAGGTGTTGGGAATAGCCGTTTTGATGACAAACCTCAGAAGGGCATGTTAGCTTTCTGTTAGCCTGCAGAGAATTAGAGGGAAATTCCTGCTGGCCTCTTCTCTGGTCCACCCTGGCTTCATTTTCCATCTCTGGAAGCTTCCAGCCATGCAAACATATACAGCATCACCATGGCAACACTGAGACAGATACATGCATATGAAAAGAGCACGAAGCAAGCCTCTCTTCTGATGCTTTGTCAGGAGGGGAAGGAAGCCTTTAAAGGTTTCAGAACTGCCTTATTTTATCCCCTGATTTTCACACAAAGCAGCTACCTTAGTCATGCATAGATCATCCTTTCCCTTGTCTTTTGCTTTGCTTGTGGAAGTGAACTAGAACAATAAGAGATCTGAAGAATACACTGCTAAATGAACAGAGCCTCATATCCCTAAGCCCTCCTTGAAAATGATTAGCCAGCTGTTAGATGGGGAACTGGCATGATGAATATGATCAGGGCTCTCCACACTGGGTTAAGCTCCCTGTTTTCCCAACAAGACTTTTTACTTGTCTCTGTGAGTTCTGAAGTTGTCCTTTCTGTCTTTACTCCCACCCTGGTTCAGGCTGTCACTTCCTCATGTTTGGGTCATTGTGGCAGAATCCCAGTAGCTCCCCCTGCTTATGCTTCCCCTGTCTACTCACCTCCCAGCCCCTGGTTGTCCTTTGCACCGAGGTAGACAAATCGTTCTATGGTTATACTTGAGGGATCTAGTCATGTCCATGTCACATTGGGTCCTGGTTCACACCCAACACTTTTTCTCCAGGTGAAATCAGGTTTAAAAGAATATCAAGTGGTGATAGGAAGAACAACTGAAGTTTGACATAGCAGCAGAGAAATGCTGGTGGAAATGTAGTGATGGTGAAAATGGTAGTGATGGTGGAAGGTCGGTGGAAGGCAGTGGAGGCACAGGTGGGGTGGGAATAAACAGGGCAAAGGGCAGCGTTTGTCAGCCCATCATACAGTGTGTTTTCAGAATACTAACTCTGATCACTAGATCATGCTGGGATGCTGGGATGAAGAAGACTTTGAAGCTGCACTCAGGTTCTATAGTATAGTGATGGTGGTTGATTGCCAATGCCCATGGTTGGTGCAGCAAGAAGTATTTTTCTCCCTCGAAATAAATGAGTGTATCTTCCCTAAAGGTGGGTATGGAGAAAGCCAATGATCATGGGCCTGCGTAGAGAATGAGCAACTTTCATCATAAATCAACTTTCATCAAGTCACCCCTTGGTTCTAAGAGAAAGATATACTCAGTTTATCCTCAAGCCTAAAGTTCTTTGTCTGCTTTCACCTCCTGCTGGCCCATACCAACTTTAACTCCCAGTTCTCAATTCAACCGACCTTCTGTGGTTAAGCTCATCACCTGTTTAATCCTTGAAGGCAGTGAGTCATACCTGCTCCCATATCTTGAGTCCAAGCCCTCTCCTTCACTCTACTTTCCAAAATTACTTGCCGGGAAGCCCAAATTCAGGACCACTTCCTCCACAAGCCAAGGGGACAGCTCTGCCCTCAGGGATTTCTCTCTTCCTCCTCTGTGCAGCCTTTCCCCTATAGTCTTCTTGTTCCAGGTTGGCACCTGAGTCTTTCCTCACAGCTTTCTGTGTTTTAGGCCTATCTTGTGATAGATGGAGCTCTAGGCCAGAGACAATGTCCTGCTTTAACAAGCCCTTATAACAAGGCCAGACTTGTGGGGAGTGCTTGGTTATCACCTGTTGAGATTCTATGTTATTTCAAAAGTTTGCATTGTTAGTGTGGCATGCTCTTTATTGCCTACCAGAGATGCATTCTACTCTTCTGGTTTGGACATAACCCCCAGGGTTATTTCAGTAGTGCTGTGCCCAGCTAAAGCACTGCCTTTCCCAGTCTACTCTAAAGCTAAGGGTTAATAATGAAAGACGCAAATGTTGTTGGGTAAGACTCTTGGGCAAGTTTATTAAGAGGGAAACAGAGAAAGCTGTTTTACAAACATTTCCCCCAGTTTATGACTTGAATTTTTATTTTCTTAATATAATCTTCCAAAGGGTAAACTTTTTTTAGTTTTGATCAAATCCTGTTTGTCACTTTTTTCTTTTATATTTTTGTGTCATATCTAAGAAGTCTTTGCCTAAACCATGGCCACAAAGATTTTCTCCTAGTCTTCGCCCTTACTTTTAGGCCTACAAACCATTTTGAGTTAATGTTTATATAAGGTATGAGGTAAGGGTCAAAGTTATATTTTTCTTTTTTTGGATAAGGATGTCCATTATTCTCAGTGCTGTGTTTTGAAATTACCCACATTAACTCAGCATTAGGGACCTCTGTGGGTAGGCTACGGGGGGTGGGTCCTGAATACCACTTGATGTTGTGTGTAATGTTTTGTGAGTATGCGTACATGTGACTTAGAGATGAAGGAGTGGAAGTAGATATAACCCCCAGGTCTCATCCGATTGTGGAAGAGGCCTCTAACCTCCAAAAGGGGCTCCACTCTAATGTAATTTAACCTTCTTCTTCATCCCATTAAGCAAAGGCAGCCACAAAAGGGAAGTCAAAGATGCGTGTGAGCTGCTCTGGAGTTCCCGGGAAGAACACGATACCATCCATTGGGAGTAAGCCTGTACAAACATACACAGATTATTCTTAATAACAGTATTAAAGCTGAGGTTGTAAACCTTGCTCATTCTGATACTAAGCATCTTACCATAATACGTAATTCAAAGCAACTGCTTGAATTGTTTTGAAGTTTAGTCTTCTGGGTCACTGTGTTTTAAATGGGCTAACATTGTTGAACAAGGGTATTTAAAATTTAAGTTGACAAGAAAACTTTAATTAGCATGATTCTGTGAATGTGATAAAAATTAGTATTCTAAATTGAGAATTTTGAAATCCCCAAATGTCAATTGGCTCTAAGCATCAGCCATCACCCCTTGCCTCACTGGACTGGTCATGAGGCCCTGAAAACAGTGAGCTGCTCAACTTCCAGAGCTGTGAATAGTCTGCTGGTTTTGGTGGCAGCAGTATTGCTCATGGCGATGAGGAGATGAAATACCTTCCTGCCAGGACAGAGAGCTGGGCTCCCATTGGCCTTTCACTCACTGTGGCAGCTTCTTTACTACTGTTTCCAAGTGTTTGGTCAGGCCACCCATTAGCTTACCTTTCCCTGTCTCTGCTTCCCAAGGGGCATTGAAGGGCACTGTGACTCAGTACAAGTCCACCATGTTCCCTTAATCAATGGATGTCACAGGACCAGAGAGCTGTGACCCCTTTCATTTGCAGTGAGGAAATCAAACCCCCAGGTAAGTGAAGTAACTTGTCTAAGTTCACACAATAAGAGGTAGAACTGCTAGGTGCCCTGATTGCCAAGTCAGTGTTCTTCCCACCAATTACAGAATAGAAACATGGAAAAGCAAGCAGACCAAGCAGTCAGCCAGACTTAGGTTTGGATTATGACTTTGTGCTTATAACCTATGCAACTTTGAGAAAGTCAATGAACTTTTCTAAGCTTCAGTGTCCTCATTTGGAAACAGAGATCAGTATTCAGCAAATACTGATTAAGTACCTTTTGTGGACTGGCACACACTGTTTTTTGTCCTGGGTAGATAGTAGGAAATGATACAGGCCAAGTCCTTTGGCCCAAGACCCCAAGAGCTTACATCTTAGAGTGTATAGAGGATAACACAAGGGCCTCTCTGAGAATGTTATTGCAACATTAAATAAGGCAATAAATGTGACTCTCTTAGCAGAGTTCTTGGCAGAGTAGACATTTAATAAATGGTAACTGCAATTATAATTATTACTATATAATCCATATATCTATTCACAGTCTCGCAAAAGAAAGTGAACACCTAGGATGTCAAGGCCCTGTCTTTGATTCCTCTCTAGGACCACAGTATCTCTGGTCTTCCAGGCATCTCATGGCAATCTTTTCAGTAGCCTGCACTATCCTCACCTATCTTCAAACTCTCAAGTAGAATCCTCACTTCTGACGGTCTCTGATGGCCTGTTGATTAATCCAGATGCTACCCTTTTCTCAGCTGGAACTGCTCCTGAAAACCTGCAAACCCTCTGGTGACCCTATGCCAGCCCCTCACAGGTTGTATTTTTTAGTGGCCCCTCAGCTCCCATGTGCTTGCTCCCCTGGTTTCTGAGCTGTGGGCACTAGGCCCTGCTTTGGCTCTGAATCTGGGCTTCCATTGGCTCTCTAATACCCTCATGTGGGGTTGGTTTGCTCTCTTCTGTCCAACCCTGATGTCCTCCTTAGCTCCTCTCAAGTTGTAATTGACCCAATTTCTGCCAACATTCTAGTGCAAGTCATTAGAGTCTGAAATGTACTCCCTGCCTCAGGCTTATCCCGTCTCCAGACCACAGTCTGTTCTGAAGTAATTGGACTTATGGGTGGGGAGAATAAATTTTGGCTTTAGAAGCTTGTAAACTCTCTACTCTATCCAACCTTCACATATGGGGCAGGGTGAGCCATGACTTGGGTTGGTGGGTACAGAGACAGCTCTTTGGAAAGGAGAAAAAATGGAAATTAGAATGACCCATTTATACATAGTGAAGTGCTGTTGAAATCACATTTCTTCTTCTACTGTCATATCTCAGGGGTGTTCCTGTAAAGTTTTCCTGATATATTGGAGTCTATGATCTCAGTTCAACCCAGGTTCTGCAAATCAGAGGAGTGTAAAGTTGTAAAATCAGCAATTTAAAAAAATGTGATTATGTATAACAAGCCAATTTCTGAATAGTTTATGTCTCTTTCTACATCTTCTCTTTGGTGAATATAATTGAAAATTAGGTAACAACAATAGCCCCAAACTATGGAGTACTGGGGAATACTGTTCTAAGTAGTTTAGCTATGTTAACTTATTTAAGCCTTAAAACAACTGTATGAAGTAGGCACTGCTATAATTCATTTTATTAAAGATGAAGAAATTGAGGCACCAAGAGATTAACTAATTGGTCCAAGGACACGCAGATGAGATATAACCCCTGCCAATTTAGCCTCGTAGTCACCAAGAATACCACCTATGATCCACTTATTACTTGGTAACTCACATGAGAGAAATGCCTTTTATCTTCTTCCAAAAAAGAGCAGTATTTTAACATGAGTGCACATCTCATACACATTTTGTTGCCAGAAACTCTTACTAGGGGCAGCATTGGAGTGGGAGGATTAGTGATATGTGCCAGGTTGCAATTTTCCTCCCTTCTACATCAAAGCAATAAGGGTAGCTCCTTCCTCTTCTCCCTTGAGAAGTGTGAATGCAGCTTTCCATCTCTTTTCAATGGCAGACTATTGTCCATCCAGCTGGGAAGGTCTTATTCTTGCTTAAACTGTCTATGTTCCAAAGAGCTTGTTCAAAAATTTCAGATTTATAAATCAAATTGTACTTAAATAAGAATTTATTATTCTGCCTGACCTGTGGTGGCGCAGTGGATAAAGCGTCGACCTGGGAACACTGAGGTCGCCAGTTCGAAACCCTGCACTGGTCTGGTCAAGGCACATATGGGAGTTGATGCTTCCAGCTCCTCCCCCCTTTCTCTCTCTCTCTCTCTGTGTGTGTCTCCTCTCTAAAATGAATAAAATAAAAAAATTAAAAAAAAAAAAAAAGAATTTATTATTCTGATTGGTAAACTGAGTGTCAGAAGATGGGCATGTGTCATTCAGTGCCTTCTCTCCATGCTCTTTGCATTTGTCAAGTACTCCCAGTATGCTCTACTTTGGTAACAGAGATTTTAGAGGGTAGGCCAGGGGTCGGGAAACTTTTTGGCTGAGAGAGCCATGAATGCCACATATTTTAAAATATAATTCCGTGAGAGCCATACAACGACCCATGTACGTTATGCATTATCCAATAAAAATTTGGTGTTGTCCCAGAGGACAGCTGTGATTGGCTCCAGCCACCCACAACAATGAACATGAGCAGTAGGAAATGAATGGATTGTCATACATGAAAATGTTCTATATTTTTAATGTTATTATTTTTTTTATTAAAGATTTGTCTGCAAGCCAGATGCAGCCATCAAAAGAGCCACATCTGGCTCGTGAGCCATAGGTTCCTGACCCCTGGGGTAGGCCATTCTGCAGGTGAGTCATACTTGTTTTAAGACTGACATAGCTGGGTAGTTAAGTCTGTTAAATTTTAGAGTTCAGTGTTAGAAAACCTATTGTTACTGCACATCTAAACTGCTTTTCAATAGCTATTTTAGTTAACAAAGCTGATATTTTTATTTTACCTTTTCAGTTTATTTCAAACATATATGTACTATTTTCTTTTCTATCATTAAGTTGGCCAAATCAGTCATGAGACATTGTTAAAATACACATAGGTTTATATACACAAATACAAATGCATGAAGAGCTATAAATCAAGATTTAGAAACATTTCAAGCAAAAATGCGTATAGTAGTTTTATTTTCTTTTCCTAGGTTAAATCTACCATGCTTGGGAGCTGGACTCCTAGAGCTAGACTCCTAGAAAGTCTGAGTGTCTTCAAGTGAATTATCTATAGTCAATGGATCTGAATTTTCCCTAGTATGTCTTTCCAAGTAGCCAGAAGTGAGGATGCAGTGGTAAGCACAGAAGTAAGAACGAAGAAGTAGGCACAGAGCAGGATCAACTTGAACATGTCAGTGGTAGTACTAAAACAATGCTTGGCTGGGGTCAAAACTAATAAAAACTGTTTCAATTAGTCTGGACCTTATCTTAAACTTTGTTACAGAGGAAATGATTAACTAAGAATACAAGCAGATATGTACTATTCAGCAGATAATTTGCTTACTAATACAAATTATATAGAATAAATGCCATTTTGGGGTGCCTATCATGTAACAGACAATTCCACATCTACTCTTTCAGTTATTTTTCTGCTCACCTTTTTGAGGAAGCTGGAAAACAGAGAACTGGATGTTAGAGAAAGTGTACAAGATCATGTAGCAGCAGTTGAGTTTATTAACAACAGGGTGTATCTTCTTTCTATTATACGACACTAAGAACACAGAATTTTATTAATTATGAATATATGTTATGTTCACTGTTTTCAAGAAGTAGATAGCTGAACTGCAAAGATAAATGTACACCCACAATGAAAAGATTAACTATCAATTATGCTCCAAAAGCTAAATAGTTAAAAATAAACAAAAAAACTAATGGCAGTCAGGAAAGCAGCATAAAAATAAATTGAGAATACATATATGGAGAGAGAGAGAGAAAAAGAAATTATATTAAGAAACTAAGTGGAAATTCTGGAACTGAAAAATACCATAGCTGTAATGAAACATTTACTAGGGGTTCAACAAAAGTTTAAGCATGCAGAAGAAATAATAAAGAAGATTGGATGACTAAAATGATCAAGTCTGAGGAAAAGAAAAATAAAGGAATAAAGAAGAGTACATAGAGCCTAAGGGATTGTGGTCACCCACAAGTGAACCAATATATTCATATGGGAGTCTCAGAGGAAAAGAGAGAAAAGGGAGCAGAAAGATTATTTGAAGAAACAATGGGTGAAAACATCTTGAATTTGATGAAATACTTAAATCTACAAATCCAAGAAGCCCAATAAACTTTAAGGAAGATAAACCTAAAGAAACTCACACATAATAATCTAATTGTTAAAATTGCAAAACAAATAGAGAATCTTGAAAGTAACAAGAAATAAATAATCTATCATGTTTAAGAGATTCTTAATAACATTATTATCCAATATCTCATTCAAAACTTTGGAAACCATAAGAAATAATATTTAAAGTGCTGAAAGAAAAAATGTAGTCAATTAAGAATTCTGTATCTGGCAAAACTGCTTTGCAAAAATGAAAGGGAAATTAAGATATTTTTAAATAAATAAAAGCTGGTGGAGTTTGTTATAACTAGATCTGCCTTACAAGAATGCTAAAGGGAGTTCTTCAGGTTGAAATGAAAGTATACTAGACTGCAATTTGAAAGCTGTATAAAAATATTAAAATCTCCTATTAAAGTTAAATACATGGATACACGGACAAACTGAAAAACCAGTTCTATTGTAATTTTGGTTCTTAATTCGACTTTTTATTTGTTACCACACTTAAAGGACAAATGTATAAAACAGTCTCAAAATTTATGTTATTCATAATGTATAAAGATGTAATTTGTGGTATTAATAACATAAGTAGGGGTCAGATCTATATACCTTTAAAGTTTTTTATTGTGATTGAAATTAAGTTTATATCAATTCAAATAGATTGCTACAACTTCAGGATGTAATCCTCATGGTGATGACAAAGAAAATATATATAGAATATATACAAAAACAAGTGAGAAAAAAAATGTGTCACTACAAAGAAATCAACTAAACACAATAGAAGGAAATAATGGATAAAAGGGGGAGATGAAAAGCAAATAGCAAAATGTCAGAAGTAAATTTTGCCTTATCAGTGATTACTGTAAATGTAAATGAATTAAACTCCCCAATCAAAAGGCATAGACAAGCAAAATGGGTATTTTAAAAATAATCTAACTATATTCTGTTCACAAGACACTTTAGATCTAAAGACACACACTAATTCAAAGTCAAAGAATGAGAAAAAGATACTCCATGTTAAGAGACACCAAAGGAGAGCTGGGGTGCGTATACCAATATCAGACTAAATAAAATATAAATCATTAACTGTTACAGGAGACAATGAAAGACATTGTATATTAATAAAAGCATACATTTATTAAGAAAACTTAACAATTATAAACAAATATGCACCAAACATCAGAACCCTAAAGTATATGACACAAACATTGACAGAATTGAAGGGAGAAATAGTTCTACAATAATAGTTGGAAACTTTAATACCTCACTTTTAATAATGGCTAGAAAAAAACAGACATAAGATCAATAATAAGTTAGAGGATTTGGACAACACTATAAACTAATTATATCTATCGCTTCTCGGCCTTTTGGCTAAGATCATGTGTAGACTAATTATATCTAACAGACATGTACAGACACATCACCCAATAACAGCAGAATAGACATTTTCCTCAAGTATACATGGAATATTGTCCAGGAATAATCTAATGTTAGGTTACAAAACAAGTCCTAAATTGAAAAAATTAAACCATACAAAGTATTTTCTTATCACATAGAATGAATTTAAAAATAAATATCAAAAAGGAAACTAAAAAATTTAGAAATATGTGAAAATTAAACAACACACCCTTAAACCACAAATGGATCAAAGAAGAAATCACAAATGAAATTAGAAAATACCCTGAGGTAAATAAAATGAAAACATAACATTCAAAAATATTTGGAATATTTCAAAAACAGTGCCGAGGGGAATATTTATAGCTGTAAATGTGTGCTTAAAAAAAGAAAGATCTCAAATCAATAACTTAACTTTTTTAACCTAAAACACTAGAGAAACAATCGAACTAAACCTGAAGTGAGTAGAAGGAAAAAATTAATAAGGATTAGAATAGAGGTAAATAAAATACAGACTAGAAAACAGTAGACAAATTTAATAAAACCAAGAGTTGTTCCTTTGTAAAGATGAAACTGACATACCTTTAGCTAGATTGGTTAAGTAAGAGAAAGAAGACTCAAATTTCTAAAATCAGGACTAAAAGTGAGAATATTATTAATACTTTTACAGAAACAAAAATGATTCTGAGAATACTATGAACATTTGTTCACCAATAAATTAAATAATCTAGATAAAATGGACAAATTTTTAGAAATATGTAACCAACCAAAACTGATTCATGAATAAATGCAAAATATGACTTCTAAGAAAACTACTACTAAGTAGATTGAATTGGTAATTAAAAACCTCCCAAAAAAGAAAAGCTCAGGACCAGATGGCATCACTGGTGAATTCTATACCAAACATTTAAAGAATAATGACCACCAATCCTTCCCAAACTCTTTTTATTAAAAGATTTTATTTATTTATTTTTAGAGGGAGAAGAGAAAAAGAGAGAGAAAGAGAGAGAAAGGGGAGAAGCAGGAAGCAACTGTAGTCGTGTCTGATATATGCCTTGACTGGACAAACCCAAGGCCTCAAACCAGCAACCTCAGCATTCCAAGTTAATGCTGTATCCATTGAACTACTGCAGGTCAAGCCCCAAACTCTTACAAAGTACTAAAATAGAGGAAACACTTCTTAACTCATTTGATGAGGCCAGGATTACCCTGATACAAAAGCAATACGAAGATAATATAGTAAAAGAAAACTGTAAGCCAGTATCCCACATGAATATTGATGCAAAAATCCTCAACAGAATACTAGCAAACCAAATTTAGCAGCCCACCAGAAGGATTATATACAACACAAGCAAGTGAGTATTATTCTTGAAATACAAGGCTGTTTCAACATATAAAAATGAATCAATTTAAAACACCGTATTAATGAAATGAAGAAAACCTCTCACATAATCACCTCAATTGATGCTCATAAATCATTTGACAATATTTAATACCCTTTCATGATAAAAAATAAAAACAGCTTAATAAGATAAGAATAGAAGAAAACTTTCTCAAAATGATAATATATATATATCTCCCACAGGTAAATAATGCTCAATGGTGAAAAACTGATAGATTTTCCTTTAAGAACAGAAAAATAATGTGGATGCCTACTTTCATCATTTCTATTCAATATAGTATTGGAAGTTACAACTATAGCAATTAGTCAAGAAAAATAAACAAGAAGCATCCAAATTAGAAAGAAGGAAATAAAAATATTTCTGTTTGTTGATTAAGTAATTTTGTATATAAAAATTCCGCACAAATTCAACAAACAGTAGAATACAAAATCAACAACAAAATTCAGTTGCCTTTTATACAATTTGAAAAGGAAATTAAGAAAATAGTTTCATAGCACCAAAATAATACAAAATACTTAGGAGTAAATTTAATCAAGTCAGCAAAAAACTTGTAACTTTAATTAAGTCAGCAAAAATCATGGAAACTATAAGACAGGGGTCTCCAAACTATGGCCTGCAGGCCGCATGCGGCCCCCTGAGGCCATTTATCTGCCCCCACCGCACTTCCAGAAGGGGCACCTCTTTCATTGGTGGTCAGTGAGAGGAGCACAGGATGCATCCACACCCATAGTTCTCATTGAAATACTGGTCAGTTTGTTGATTTAAATTTACTTGTTCTTTATTTTAAATATTGTATTTGCTCCCATTTTGTTTTTTTACTTTAAAATAAGATATGTGCAGTGTGCATAGGAATTTGTTCATAGTTTTTTTATATAGTCTGACCCTCTAACGGTCTGAGGGACAGTGAACCGGCCCCTTGTGTAAAAAGTTTGGGGACCCCTGCTATAAGACATTGTTGAAGGAAATTAAAAAAGATGTACATAGTGGAGAGATATCTGTGATCTTGGATTGAAAGATTTAATATTGTTCAGATGACAATACTACCCAAAACAACCTACAGATTTATTGCAATCCCATCAAAATGTCAATGACATGTTTTGCAAAAATAAAAAAATTCATCCTAAAATTCTGTGGATTCTTAACAAATCCTCAGTAACCAAAACTATCTTCAAAAAGAAGAACAAATTTGGTTAAATCACATTTTTAAATTTCAAAACTTACTCCTGAGCTACAGTGATCAAAACAGTGTGATCCTGGCATAAGAACAGATATATAGAAGAATGGAATAGAATAGTGAGTGCAAAAGTAAACCTTCATGCACATGGTCAGTTAATTTTCGGAAAGGGTGCCAAGAACATTTAATGGCAAAGGACAGTCTTTTGAACAACTGGTGCTGGGAAAATGAATATGTACATGAAAAAGAATAAATTTGGATTCATACCTAACACCACATACAAAATTAACTCAAAATCAAACAGAGACCTAAACATACTGTAAGACCAAAATTAGAAAGCTATGAAAAACATAGGGAGGAAGTTTCATGACATCAAATTTAATGATGATTTCTTGGATAAGACAGTTAAAGCACAGATAAAAGAAAAATAGTTAAATTGGATTTCATTAAAATTAATAACTTTTGGGCATCAAGGGATATTATTAAAGAGTAAAATGTCAACCTACAGAATGGAAGAAATGATTTGCAAATTGTATCTAATAAGAGATTAATATCTAGAATATATAAAGAGCTGCTGCAATTCAACAACAACAAAAAAGCAATTCAAAGTGGACAAAGAAGTTGAATAGATATTTCTCCAAAGAAGATATACAAAATGTCAATAAGCACATGAAAGTATGCTTAACATTACCAGCCATTAAGAAAATATATGTGGGATATAAAACCAAAATAAATAAATAAATAAACAAACAAGTAAAACAAATAAGAAACAAAAAAACAAACTCATAAATACCGATAACAGAATGGTGGTTACCAGGGGGGAAGAGGAGTATGGGGAGAATGAAGAGGGTAAAGGGAATCAAAGATATGGTGATGTAAGGAGACTAAACTTCAGGTGGTGAGCACACAATAAAATATACAGATGCCTTATTATAAAGTTGTACACCTGAAATTTCTGTGATGTTATTAAGCAATGCAAGTCTAATAGATTTAATTAAAAATACAAATCAAAACCATAATTAGATTCCAGTTTATACCCATTAAGATGTCTTTATTAAAAAAAAAAGAACAGAAAAATGAGTATTGCAAAGAATGTGTACAAAGTTGAACCTTGTGTATTGTTTGTAGAATATAAAATGTTGCAGCTGCTGTAGAAAACTATTTTGTGGTTCCTCCAAAAGTTAAACATAGAATTTCCATACGACCCAGCAATTCCATTTCTAGGTACCCAAAATTACTAAAAGCAGGGGTTCAAACAAATACTTATACACCAATTTTTATCAAAGCTTTATTCACAATAGCCCAAAGGTATCAATACCCTAAACGTCTATTAACCAATCAGCACATAAACAAAATGTTATACATATGTATAAGGTGAGAAATTATTTAGCCTTAAAAAGAATGTAGTCCTGACACATACTACAACATGGTTGAACCTTGAAAATGTGCTAAGTGAAATAAGATAGACACAAAAGGACAAATAAGACATGCTGTCACTTATATGAGTATCTACAACATTCTACAGTGTGTCCGTAAAGTCATGGTGCACTTGCTTTCCTGTGACTGGTCAAAAGTGCACCATGACTTTATGATCACACTGTATTTGAGATGATGTAAAAATTCTGGAAGTGGATAGTGATGATGGGTACATAGCATTGTGAATGTATTTAATGCCACTGAATTGTATCTTTAAAAATTGTTAAAATGGTAAATTCTGTTATGTTTATTTTTCCCACAATAAAGAATCTCAAAATAAAAATACTACCACTTAAATGTCAGCTATGATGTTATATCAGGAATAGACACATTTTAATTAGCATTTTTCAAGAAACAATGGATCATACTAAATCATCCATATTCTTTTTGCTGTTTCTCTTTTATGATAAATGACATCCAAGTTCTTTGCAAGATGGCCAGCTGAGCTTTGTGGTCCATATGTGAGAGAGAGAGCTCTGTTATCTTTTCCACCCCTCACTTGTCATTTATACAATTCTAACATATTAACATTCACTTTATTATTACTGATATATAATTGACTTATAACAGTATGGTTAGTTTCAGGTGTACAACATAGTGATTTGATACATCTACATATTGCAAAATGATCACAAGTCTAGTTAACATCCATCACTACACATGGTTACAGTTTTTTTTTGAGATTATAACTTTTAAGATTTACTCTCTTAGCAACTTTCAGACATATAACAGTACAGTATTATTAATTATAGTCCCTTTAAAACATGTATATATTCAGGTCTTGGAAATTAGATGTGAATAAATAGTGCATATATTTATCATAATAGTGGCACTTTTACTTTTCCCCTTGAAAAACTTATATGGATGTTTATTTTATAATTAATAGTGTATGTAAGTAGAGAAAATATGGGAGACATTCTACAATTTCAATGATGTGTGAAGATTATAAAGGAGTGATCAGTCAGGAGGGAATTAAGTAAGAAAATTTAGGGAGACTTCTTGGTGTTAACTTCTAGAGCTGTTTAAAAAGGGACAACACAAGTTAGAAGAAAGGAAAAAATAAAATAAAGATAATAAACTAAGAAAAATAAATACGTCAGTCACCATTCTAAGGTTTAATATATGTTCACTCATACCCCTCATGATAAGCCTATCAGATAGATATTATTATTAACCATACATCACAGAATAAGGAATTCCTGCAAAGTCACATGGCTACTAAGTGAGAGAGCTGTGATTTGAACCCAGGTAGTCTGTCTAGAACCCATTTATTGTCTAGAACCACTACTAGCTCTTCCTGTTCCCACTCCTGGTAGGAGAGGAGTCCTTAAAAAAAAGAAGGAAGTAAGTATTTGCTGAGCAGTTAAAACTACCAACAAATAAATTTATAATGGTTGAGCACCACTATATGTCTGACTATTAGCCAAGGAGTACATGAGAGAGGAACTTCCTGTTACCATAAGTAGGTTAATTTTTTTTAAGTTCGTTTATTTATTTATTTATTTTAGAGAGGAGACACAGAGTGAGAGAGAGAGAGAGAGAAAGAGAGAAAGGGGGGAGGAGCTGGAAGCATTAACTTCCATATGTGCCTTGACCAGACCAGTGCAGGGTTTTGAACTGGCGACCTCAGTGTTCCCAGGTCGATGCTTTATCCACTGCGCCACTACAGGTCAGGCAAGTAGGTTAATTCTTACGAGTACATTTTGATTACTGTATGGGTAGAAGCACTGTTGGGCTTCAGACCTGTAATAGGTGAAGGTGCCACCCTGTGTGTGGGACAGTGTCTTTCTAGATAGAGGGAATTACAGTGTGTTTTGGGTGTGGGGATCAAAAAAGAGCAGAGGGACAGCTGTCAGAGAGATGGGGGACGAGGGTATGGGATCAGAGAAAGTGAAGGGATTAGTGAAATTATATATACATGACACATAGATACAGATAACAGGACAGCAAACCCCAGAGGGAAGGGAGGAGGGAGTAAGTGGGAAGGAGGTAAAGGGGGTATAACAGGGTTAGGGGTGAGGATGTTATATTGAGTGGGACACTTGAATCCATATTAACACAATAAATTAAAATTAATAAAATTAAAAGATAAATAAAAAAATAAAAAGTCAGGCCAGACCAGGCATGGCACAGTGGATAGAGCATCAGACTGGGACACAGAGGACCCAGTTTCGAAACTCCAAGGTCACCGGCTTGAGTAGGGGCTCATCCAGTTTGAGCAAGGATCACTAGCTTGAGCCCAAGGTCACTGGCTTGAGCAAGGAGTCACTTGGTCTGCTGTAGCCCCCCCCCCCATCAAGGCACATATGAGAAAGCAATCAATGAACAATTAAGGTGCTGCAATGAAGAATTGATGCTTCTCATCTCTCTCCCTTCCTGTCTGTTTGTCCCTATCTGTCCTCTCTGTCTCTCTCTGTCTCTGTCACTAAAATAAAATAAAATGTCAGATTATTAAAATAAAAAGAGAGAATGTCTTGGTAGGCAATGACTATTGGGTAGTCATAAGTTAATTATTAGGTGTTTGCTTTTATGACTTTCATTTTCAATTAAGAAAATTGAGGCTTAGAAAAACAGAGTATCTCTCCCATAGCTGGAACCCCAATTCAGGTCTGTCTGACTTGTGCTCAGAATTGAAGATTTAGGGCAGTCTGTGTCCCTAGCCAGACACATTTCTGGAACTTTTCTCTGAAAGGTTTGGCAAGTTTTGTGTTGTGTTTCAGTTAGAGAAGCAGACGTTCTCTTGTTCTTTTATGTGCTGATTAATGTTTTAGAGCCATTCCAAAGGGAAGCTTCCAGGGATATAGAACTTCCTGCGTTACCCACAGCTTGATATGTGTATTTCTTTTATGTCTTTATATAATTGGTTGATAAAAATGTTGAATAAGAGATAGCCAGAACTGGGCAGCATTTCAAAATAATCTCAAAAGACTGGAGTTATGGGCCAAAATCAATAAGATAAAATTCAACTAGGTAAAATGTCAGGTCCTGACTTGAAGTTAAAAAAAAAAAAAAAAGAATTGCAAAAGTACAAGGTGGTAAAGACTTGGTTTGAGAATGCTTGCAATTTGGTTGGTTGAGCTTAAAGCCATGTTTTGAAATAATGACTAAAATAGAGTCTTAGGTTGCATTTAAAACAGAATTGGTGTCCAGAGCAGAGGAGTGGTACACCATTGTCCGTGGTTCTGGTCATACCCCATCCCCAAATCATTTAGAACCTGAGGGACATTGACAACCAAGGAACTGTGGTCAAAGGAAGTAGGATGGCAAGTGTTGAGAAAACCATGAAAAATAAGGAGCAATTCAGGAAACCTGGAGGAGAGAGGTCCTGGGTAAGAGAAGCCTTTGACTGGCTGCTCACTAAAAATTCTGAACTTCTCCCATCAGCAGGCATAGGTGAGGAGAATCCTGGAGTTAAGAAGGGGTAACTTCTTCTAGAACTAACAAATTTGTTTTGCAAAGATAATTGTATAAATGATTTCAATGGCCCAAAAACATCATATTAGGTTTATTTAAAAATTCAGGGATGCTTTTCATTTCTATATTTCTTATATTAACCCTTAACCAAAATCAAATGCTGGAAAATAAAATAAATGTTTGTTGAAGACAGACTATATTTTGAGAAATGGACTGCTTTGTGTAGAATATATGCAAACTAGGAATCAAAACAATGTAAAAATCTGCATTTCAGAAAGTCCCTTGTTGACTTGGGTTGACGCCCAATGGTGAAGATTCTTACATGCGCTATTAAGAGGTCCCTATCTATTGTCATTAAATCCACCTTTATATTTAGGAGATTTACATAGAAAATTTAGATTCATCAAGGGGATGAATTACCCAGTTCTCCCCAATAGAGTTGAGACATAGTCCTCAACTTCCTCTAAAGTTACCTGCACCCATACCTGTCTTCATTTCCTTTTTTCCAGCCTTGGAGGACAAAGCAGTGGTTTTTCAAACCTTTTCTGTTCATGACACAACTTTAAATTAAGGGACTAAAAAAACCCCACAAAATATAATGTCAGCAAACAATTACAGGGAAATGACTGTATCGGGCCAAGAAAGCTTCAGTGTCTATGAAGGAATCTCGATCACCATGCTGTCCTGGCTTAACTTTCTTACGTAGTCTTGAAAAGCGCCAGTAAACTACAGGACATACACGATCTTTCTTTTGCACTGGCTTGACGCTATGCTCAGTCTCTTCCTTCCTTATTTACAGGAAGTTGTACAGAGCTCTCAGTGTACAAATGCCACCTTTCCAAACCTTGCCGTTAAGCATTATGCCTGGCAGATACTAGCAATTACAGAATGTAAAATCAATTGGAGTACAACTAAATCTTGCACCCTGATGACATTGTGGTGGCACACTGGCATAGGGCACAGAGATGAGGCATTCCTCCTGTGGCACAGGCTAGCCCATGGGTTATGTCCTTGTCCCTTTTTCTTCTGACACCATTGGGATTTTGTTCTAAATCATTTCTCTTGCTGACTTATTTTCAACCTCTCCACAACCCAGTTTGACTAGATACTTACCCTACTTCCTCTTTTCTCTCCCAGCCCCACCTCCCAGCAAATCTCTTTCCCTTTTAACAATTTTTTTGGAAAAATGTTTTACATTTACCCTCTTATTCTGCATAATCCATTCATTCTTTAAACCCCTGTTGGTGCTTCATAGGTTCTCATGCTTGATCAACTTCTCTTCTTATTATAAGATACTCTATGAGTGATTTTATCTACTTACTAGGCTTTAATAATCACTTGTATGTGGATGAGTCTCAAGTCTAAATTTTCAGCCCAGACTTCTCTTCGAAGCTTCAAGTTCAACATGTCTGAGATGGATCTCCTCCTTCTCCACTAAAAGGTACCTGAAATTTTCTGTCTCATTTGGTAGCAGAACCATGGATTTACCCAAGATAAAAACCTGATGTAATGTTTGACTATTTCTGCCTCCAATTCAGTTAATCAGTTCTTACTATTTTTCTTTTCTCAGTAGTTCCTGAACAGTTCTTTCTAGCCCATCTCTTCAGCCAGCCATAGCTTTATTTAAGACCTTCATCTCTTCTTCCCAGATGACAGAACCAGCCTCAAAATGGATCCTGCTATTTCAAGACTCATTCATCTCCAGCTCTTTCTCCACAGTGATCTCTTCAAATTCAAACCAAGCACGCTGCTGCCACCAGTGATTTCTCCTTGGATGACAGGCTCCAAACTGGTCTATGCATTTCTCCATTATCTGCCTCTCCAGCCTCATTTCCCACCACTTCTAGCCTAACTCCTTACCTTCCAGTGACCGAAAATGGCCACACATGTTCTCTCTTCATTAATCCCCTGGATCCCCCCACCTTTGTTTTCTTTATCTCTCTCATCTCTGAGTTTGCTTGTTTCTCCTCCAGAATCCCTTCCCTAGTTGACACCAGTGCAGTTCCTGCCCTTGCCCAGCCTTCAGTCACATGTGTTCAGTGAAGAGGATGCTCCTAAGTGCTTAACTAATAGCATTGGTAGACAGATGCCATTCACTACACTGACTTTGAAAATTTATTTTTCCTATAACATTGAATATGTTTTAGATGATTGAAGTACTATAATATACGCAATTCAGAAGACTTGGAAGAAAACATCACTTACAATCCCACTAGTCCTAGAAGTCTTATTATCAAAATATTTTTCATGGAAATATTATTCCACCCTCCTATCTACGTGTACATATACATACAAATTTTTATATAATAGTCATATCATACATCTCTCTTTCGAAATATGTTGAGCACTTTAACACATGCCAGACACAGGCCTTACTCTCTGTCAGCTATATTGTGGTTAGAGAGTTAGACATTAATCACAGAGTCACAAAAATAAACACCAAGTACAACTTTATTTATACAGTTGACAAGTGCAAAGAAGGAGAGGCACGTAAAACTATGAGGGCATAAGACAAAAAGAATTGATTACTCAGGAGATTGGGATGAACGGGTTAAGATCTAGAAGACGCTTGAAGTTAACTAGCTCAGAAGGCTTGTGTATTGTTGGGTGGTCTGTTCTTAATGCTTACTTTTCTTTGATATTTGCTCTTATCAACGAAGTGCTAAAAACTTCCTAGTTAAAATTTACTTGACATAAAAGTATCCTGGGCATGGTATTTCATCAGATGGATATATTGCCATTTAATCAATTCCCTAACAAATATTTAACTTTCTTACTTTTTATTATGAATTATGCTGCAATGAATATTTTTGCACACCTATCTTTGTGTATGCCTCCAATAATATCCCAACGATGTATTTTCTACCAGCGAGAGTGCTGCATCAAAGGGTGTGCAGATTAAAGATGATGCGACTGACTGCTTCCTTTTTCTCAGCAATGCTCAGCTGACCTGTTTTTCCTTTGGTCATCAGTGTATGGGTATACCTAACTCTGCATGCTCACCCATTCTGGGACTTCCCTTGCTTTCTAATCTTTACAGATGTTCATCTCACTAAAGTTTTAGTTGTAATGTCTTTGTTTGCCATTGAGTGCTAAACTTTAAAATAGATTTTTGTTTGTGCAAATTTCTTTTGCCAGTGGTCTCTGTGTCACTATATCATTTTCAAGCTGTCTCAGTGTTTGTTTCTCATTAGCTCATTGACGGCAGGGCCCCTTTTGGCCCAATATGTTACCTAAATCATAGTAGGTACTAATAAAATAATATATTTAAGGATTAATTTTGAGGGCTTTGCAAATTACCTGACCTGAATAAGGGTGGCAGAAGTCAAGATAGTAGACAGTCATCATGATTTGAGAATCAAGATCCTCCTTCTGAGTCATATGATTTGGTCACATGTACAATCTTCACTTTTGCTACTACACAGCGCTATATTTCTTTCTCTTAAAAAAGTTTTTTTCACTGAATTGAGGGAGAGAAGAAGGGAGAAAGAGAAAGAAGGCAAAGGAAGAAAGAGACAGAGAGAAGCATCAACTGGTTGTTCCATTTAATTTTGAACTCTTGGTATGTGCCATGACTGGAATTGAATGCCAGACCTTGGAGCACCAAGACAATGCTCTATCCACTGCGCAACCCAGCCAGGGCCTACAGCCTTATATTTCTAATTTCAAACTTCTTTAAATATAGGGAAGAACTAAGCTTAGTGGTCTAAATGTCTCTTCAATATTATATTTTTCCTTTAATCTTCAGGCTCCCAAGAGGTTGTAAGTCTCCAACATGGGACCCACTAGCTCTTTCTGAAGAAGGACAGTGGACAGATACTGGATATCTGGACAAGGTTTCACACTAAGCACCCTGGCATTCCAAGGCCTAGGAATAACCAGTGTTCAATGTCTAGAACAGAGGGTTGAGGAAGAGTGAAAAGACATAAAAACATATACTATAAGGAATGATTTAAAGATCTGTGGGTATTTCTTCAATAAAAGAAATGATTTCAGGAGTGAGAAAATATAAAAGCTGTCATCAAATGCATTTTAATTATAAAGGCTATAAAAACATAATTTTTTATCACTCAAATTGGATATAACACTATGGATTAATTAAGGAACATAATTTATTTTGCACAGTTACTGTTGCTTATAAGTTCACTACTTTATTACTTTATTTTTTAATTAACTCATTCAACAAATATTTATTAAGTCCTAACAGAAACCAGACACTGTAAGTAGGTGCTGGAAACTCAAAGGAGAACAAACCATCCATTATCCTGCTCTCATGGAGCTTAGAGAATCAGAAATGTCAGAGCACTGGGGTCAGGAACCAGCTCAGCTGTGCCTAGGGGTGAGGGAGTGGCGCAAAGGGAGAGGACATATGCTGTCGTGTGTCATATATTGACAGTGACTTCGTTGCTTGAGTGGCCTCATACATCAAAAATAGTGGAAGATAAGGGGTCAGAAGAATTTGTAAGAAACACTGTGTTAATGACAATGCTGGTGGTAATAAAAAGAGTAAGCAAGAATTTTGGGGGTAAAATGTAATTGTTTCCAGACACTAAATTTGCTCAGTGATGTTTCCATTTTAAAAGTATCCACTGAAAGCTATAAAAAAAACCTTTATTGTCAAAATGTTGTCATGAAACAAATTTTAAAAAATGTACTTTGTTATTGTACATTTGAAGCTCTGTAGCTTTAATGTTCCCTTTCGTACTGAAGAATTGTTACTATAATGCATTATTTTAGAATGCAAATTTTCCTATAATGCTAGTATTGAGTGATGGAATAGACTGCATTTGAATTATATTTCTTGGTCTGCATGACCATGTGTCAAGGACCGCAAGCTGCTGTGAAGGAGATTTTGGTTCAACATTAGATGAACAAATTTTGTAAAGAAGGAAATCAGAAAGGATGACCATTTCTTTTTTTCAGAATGGCAATGAGTTGTCTCTATAATAATAATAATGATAAAAATGATGATAGCAATGGTAATAACTGTTTCTTGTACAGTTCCTCCATTCCCATAGGTTGTGCTTAAAGTTTTTCACACATTATTTTACTTAATCTCAAAAATATCTAAGAAGTATTATAGTGCATATGTGTGTGTATGCACATGTGCAATGAAACTGAGGAGGAGCTATGTGAAACTGCTAGCTCAAAGTCACAGAATTAGAAAGTGGCAGCACCAGGTTTTGAATACCTGCGCTGGAGCACCAGCTCCCATGCCTCTGTTCTCAATTATGAGACTATTCTGTCAGGTTTTCATCACTGGAGGTGTTCAGGGATAAATTGGATTATTGCATAAATGAAACAATAAAGATTGAGTTCAAACTTTAGTTTGAGAAGAGGGGGTTCACTGGGGTTAACATCTAAGCCAGTAATTCTAAACACTTTTGGTGATGGATTTTGTTGAGAATTTGACGGCAATCTGTGGGCTTTTTCCCTTGGAAAAAATATGCATGTGTGCACACAGATGCAAACCATCCCAATGCAACATTTTGGGAAGTGAGGGTATTCATGCAGCTCGTGACACTGCCCGTGGGCCCTGGGTGGCAAGCCATTGCTCAACAGATACTTTTGCTCTGCTACAGGCTTTTGGAGGTGGATTTCCCTTCAAGTTCTGCCCACACATGTTGAGATGGTACCACCACCATGTGGCACTAATAGGAAAAACAAAGCACTGACATAAGAAGAAAGAGAGCACTCCTTATACATTTCTCAAAGCAGGCTTCATGTGCATTTGCAAATCTCCCCTTGGCTGTTACAACTTCAGGTGCATTCAGAAAAACTCAGAAACAGAGCCACAAACCACATGGAAAGCCTCCACTGGTGTTATTATTTATGGGGCACCAGAGCCTGTCCCTCCCCAGCAAGCCCCATTGCCAATAAAGAAGTGAAGGAAAACTGGGGAGGAGGGAGAAGATTATGGAGAGAAAAGCGTCTGTGGAAGAAAATATTTTTATATTTTGCTGATTTCTGGTTCCTGCCTTGCCTGATGGTGCATGTGTTTCCAATCTGGAATGTGTCTGTGAGCTTCGGATGCAGAGAGAGGCCATCAGGCATGGGACCTCTCCTCTGCTACCCCCATCCCACCCATCTGCTCTCTGGCAGACAGGAGCTTGGGCACTGAGGGCCTGGAAGACATTCCTCAGCCGGCTTAGACCATCTTAGTTTGGCACCCTTCTCAAAAACATAGACGCGTGCCTGTAAGCACACGCGCATTGATGGGGTTTCATTGTCATTTAAACCTCCTCATGTGGACATTTGGATTGCAGAAGTTTCCGGGGGATTATGAATGCACATTAGGGCCTCCTGAGTCCCCCGGGGAAAATTACAGTGTTTTTCCTTTCCTCAGACCAGCTCTTCTATTTGAATGCATTGTTACAGGCTTAAGTAGTGCTTTGGCACCAGTCCTGGGAACAGGGAGCAAGGCTCTCCACACAGGTTTCTGATGATTTCTGGGGAGGCTCTGCACAGGGCAGGTGTGCAGGGCAGGGGACGGAACGCCAAAGGCTGTGCAGAAAGCATGTTTGAGCCGTTCCAGCCCTGTCTCTGCTCTGCTTTGACTTGGGCCCTCTTTCTCATTGACTCCACTCTTGTTCCCATCCAATTCATCCACCACGCCGTCACCAGAGCAACCTTCCTCAATAACAAAAACGTTATTATGGGGCTTAGAAACCCCACATCGCTCCCTGAGATCTTGTTATAATCAATAATTGCAATAACATCTACCCCTTACGGAGCTCTTACTCTGCCCCAGGTACTTAACAAAATGTTTTCATGCAATTCTTTGATAATCTCCCAAACAGCTTCACCAGGTGAGGTTTACTGTCCTCCACACTTTAGTGGCAAGAAGGCTAAGATTGAGAGTACTTACTGACAAGGAAACCGAGAGGGAGGGTATGCAACAAAGGTCACACAGCTGGCTGCATGAAGTTGTGCAACTTCTATATATCCTGCACAAGGACACCAAAAAGCAAGTGAAGGAGTCCTTAAATCCAGCTAGCCCTCTGCTGGCCAAGCCATTTCCCTCTGCAAGAGGCCCCTTTTCTGCTCTGCTCTGTATTCAGGGAGGTGCAATGTGCATTCTTCAAGTCTTAACTTTCCATCATGTGTAATGACTGTTCCCTGGGCTAGTCCCTGTAATGCTGGTGTTCATAGGGACCCAGAGATGATCCCGTATGGCTCCCTACCTCAGAAATGTACAGGTATGCACACAGTAGAGGGGCAGAGTGCCCAGGGACAATTCTCTTTCCGTGGGCTAAGGGTATAGGTGGTGCTGTGCTCAGTGTACTCAGAACACAGAGAAAAATCATCCTCTCCAACTTGTATGGGGGGAGGAGGAGGGTGGAATTCCAGAAAGATGTCTAGGAAGGTTTCCTGGAAGAACTGATAGCTGAGAAGTCTTACTATGGATGCCCACTTAGCCAGATGAAAGCAGGGTAGGAAAGAAGAAGTTCTAGACTGGAGGACCAACAAGAGCAAAGCACGAAGGTGTGAATGATGTGGGTGTCCAAGGTCTCACTGTGGAAAACTCCTTTGTAAGTGAACTTGCAGTAGAGCAATTTAAATCTTAAGAAAAAATTTGTTCAGAGAATTCAGTTAGAGTAAAGATATGAAAGCCCTTTACAAAAATATTCACATTGACTAAAATAAAGACAAGTTGCTAACAGGCAATGACTTCAGTTACTCCCAGTCGTCACTGCAGGAGAGCTTGGGCAGCCACCTTCGCTGGGATGTGATGGGTGCTGTGAATGCATTTGGCTGTGTGGATGGTGATGGATATCTGTTATGTCTGCTCCTTCAGCCTAACGCCCAGGCTTTCTCATTGTACCTCCCATGCTGCCCCTGGCCGGAACCCAGTGAAGCAGAGAGACTTGGATATTTCAGGTGGGAAAAGCTTGATCACCTGTACTGCGCTGTACATCATGTCTAGGTCGGTAGTTCTTACACTTCCTTCCATTCTTAGACTTTATTGTCAGTTCACTTAGCTCACTTTGCTAGATGCCAAAGCCCACCCCATCCCTGTCAATCACACCTATATCTGTTCCATTTTTACCCCCAAGCTCCACCAAACTAAGGATTTCAAGATCTGTCCACATCTTTATCCCCAGGGCTTTATTGATGAAGATCTATTCTCATTATGCCATTGGTTTTCCCTTCTGTTCTTGCCATATTAAATTTTTTTAATCAAAGTAACACATGAATAAAACTTAAAGAGTCAAATAGTGTTACAGGGCCGATAACAAAGAACAGTTCTGGGTCCCACCTGTCTTCATCCCTAAGTCCTTCCCTGACAGCAGTTTCAACTCTTGGCTTTTTTGTTGGGTATATACCTTCACGTTTCCAAACAGTTTGCATGTATATTTTCAATTTAAGACATCATGAGGATTTTAGTGTCCTCCCTGCATTTCATAATGATTTCACAATTTTGGTTCAATCAATCCTAAATTTTTACAGGATGATAGTTATATATTATATTAATAATTGCATCATAAAATATAATTACATTCCTTTTATAAGTTTTTTTACAGAGTTATTTTTCTTTATTAAATTTTCTATATATCTATCAAAGTTTTGCTTCAAGCTCTTATACAGAACTCTCAACAAAGTCCGAAGCATCAAGCAGATTATTGACCCCTCATCTTTGGGCCCCTCCCTCTTGCTCTGATCTGAACTGGGTACTCCCCAAGCTTGCTGCCCAGCTGCCCCAGGGACTTTCTTTTACCAACAGCCTCATCATCATTTTCTCTTCTGATTTAGATCCTGATTTCCTCTTTCTTGCTTTATTTTCTTTCTTCCCCACTCTTTTTCAGTGGTGCAGTCTCTTCCTTTTTTATTTTATTCATTTATTTTTTATTTCTTTTCAGTGAGAGAAGGGGAGACAGAGAGACAGACTCTCACATGTATCCCAACGTGGAATCCACTCAACAAGCCCACTAGGGGCAATGCGCTGCCCATCTGGGGTGTTGCTCTGTTGTTCAGCAACTGAGCTCTTCTTAGCACCTGAGGTGGAGGTCATGGAGCCATCCTCAATGCCCTGGGCCAATTCACTCCAATAGAGCCATGGCTGCTGGAGGGGTGGAAAGAGAGAGAGAAAAAGAGAGAGAGAGGCAAGAAGGGGAGGGGTGGAGAAGCAGATGGGTGCTTCTCCTGCATGCCCTGACTGGAAATCAAACCTGTGACATCCACACTCTGGGCCAATGCTCTACCACTGAGCCAACAGCCAGGGCTGCAGTCTCTTCTTAAGAAAGGATACACAGGAAGTAAATTTTTGAAAATGTTTTTATACTGTTCTCACACTTGACTTAGTTTAACTGGCTTTAGAACTCTAGGTTGTAAAGATTTCTGTACATAATTTTGAAGGAATTGCTCTACCATATTAGAAAGTCCAATGTGAAGCTGATTCCTTTTATACTTGAATTTTCTCTCTCTGAAAGCTTTTAGATTTTTTTCTAATTATCCTGCCCATTCTGAAATTTCACAGCGAAATGTCTTTCTGGGGATTTTCTTTTCATACTCATTTAGTCTAGGAAGTCACTTTAATATTGGGAAAATTTCTTGTATTATTTCTTTAATCACTTCCTTTTCGATTTCATGTGTTTTCTATTACTGGAAATTGGATATTAGACTGTCTGGATTCCTCCCCTTTCTTACCTTTCCTCTACTAGTTTCCATTCTTTAACTTTTGATTCTGAGAAAGTTCCTTAACTTTATCTTCTATTCCCCTAATTGCTTTTCTGTATTTTTAATTTTCACAAACATTTTCATCCCTAAGAGTTCTTTCTCGTTCTCTGATGTGCCTTTCTTCTAATAGCATCCTGTTCTTGGATATGTTATCTTCTCTGCCTGAAGATGTTAATAGCTTGTTTTATTAAAACAGTTTTTCCTGCTTTTTCCATATTCTTGCAAAAAGTGCATTATTTTTCTGTTTATTTTAGTATAGGTCCTCATGTTAGACTCTTTCATAACATATTTAATGACCTCAACTGTCCACTCTTATTTAAGAGCGAGACACTATAAAATTCATTGGAAGTTGTAGTGGGGAGATCCAGCTGTATAAGTGGGGAATTTCACTGTGAAACCTCTTTGGTGAGGGAAGAAGTGGGACCTAAAATTGTCAGTATTATTGTTCTTTTCTTTAATCCAGAGAGGACCGCCAGTCTCTTGACTAGAAAGGCACAAACTCGGCTTCTGCTTTCTGAGTGTGTCAGTGGGCGTGATAGCAGAAGCCTCGCTGTTCAGTCTGTGGACTTCTACTTCACACCTGCCCTCTGGTCATGTCCCCACATCCAGAAGCTCTCTCTTTAAATCCTTCCCACTGGTGTTCAGAAGAGATCACCATTTGGATCTACAGGGCTGGGACAAGGCTGGGGGAGGGGACTCACTCTTCCTAATTTGGAAAGTTGAGAAAAGAACAAAGCAAGACTTTTAACAAATCCACTTGCTTTTTCCCTCAACTTTCAAATTACCCAGTATCACCAATTTGTATGCCTTTTTGAGGTTCTGCAATCCAAATTGACTAGCTTTCTGCTGTCTCCCCGTGTGTAGTTACCCACTTTTTATCTTTCTTCACCCCTCTAATAAGTCAGTTCCTATTCAGCCACCCATTTTCTATCTCCCAACATTTTGTCAATGTGTCTGGTCATTTGCAATCTTTTCTCTCATTCTTTTTGTCTCCTTGTTTCAAATTTGTACCTTAATTTTAATGGCACTTTAGAAGAGAATACAGGTGTATGGTAGTATTCAAGTTGACATAGTGAACTGGAAGCTATTTTACCTAACCTTTCCTTTCCTGATCCTTCATCCTCCTTCTAAAAATTATTTATAACAGTAGAGACTGCATTTTGAATACATTGTTACTGAGAAGCTTGTATTTGTTGAATAGGCTGAAAATAGAAAATTTGCATATTACAGAATTGTGGGTAAAGAAAAATTGCCAATGTATTTTTATCTCTGAAATAAGTCCAAGGCAGTAAGAATTATCAAAGAAGGAAGTGTGGTCTTTTGAAGTGCAACACTGGATGGTGGTCAGGAGACCTGTGTTCTTATTTGAATTTCAACTCTCCCACTAGTTAGCTGTACTACTTTGGGCAGATTAATTTTCCTCTCTGGGACCCAGTTTCCCCAGAGGAAGTTTCCTCATAGCTCTTTATTTTTATGTTTTTTTTAAGTTTCTGATATTTAGCACTCACCAAAGGAATATCAGTTGTTGGGAAAAAATTGTGTATGAAGGCAAATGCTCACAAAAAGAGTCCATATTCCAATGTAGTCCATAAGTTTTATTATTTTTTCTCTATATGTGCTCAAAAACTATTTTTCTATTTATGGGAAAATACTTTTCCCACTATCTCTGAGTAATTCTTGGATCTATTTTTAAATCATAGTAATCTCCTCTTATCCAAAAGAGAAGCATTCCAAGTCCCCCGGTGGGTGCCTGAAACCATAGATAGTACTAAAGTTCTAACCCCTGTATATACTATGTGTTTCGTACAATGTATACCTTTTACTTAAAGAAAGCACTTTACAGCTTCTCTTGGGCATATCTGAATTGCCAGCATTATTACTCTTGAGCTTTGGGACTATAGTTAAGTAAAAGAAAGTTACTTGAATACAACCATGGTGCCACCACAACAATCAATCTGATAATCTACATGGCTATAAAGTGACCAATGGACAGGGAGCATATACAGCATGAAGCTTCTGGACAAAGGGATAATTCAGGTTCCAGGTGGGATAGAGCTGGGTGATGCGAGATTTCATCATGTGTCTCAGAATGGTGTGCATTTTAACACTTATTAATTGTTAAAAAATATTATGAATTGTTAAGTTTTGGAATTTTTCATTTGATATTTTTAGACTGTGGTTGACTTCATGGAACTGAAACCACAGAAAGTGAAACAACGGATAAGGGGATAGACTGCACTGTTATCTTCGCTGAAAGTAGCAAATATTTGGGGAGCTGGTACTTAATGCATGCAGTTCTGGCACCCTGTCTGGAGCTGAGCTTTTTTTTTTTTTTAAGTGAGGGAAGGAGAGATAGTGAGACAGACTCCCACATGTACCTTGAGCTGGACCCACCTGGTAACTCCCATCTGGGGCCGACCCTTGCACCAGCTGAGCCACTGGCTGTGAGAGGAGAAGAGAGAAAGAAGGGGGAGTGGGAGGGGAAGAGAAGCAGATTGTCACTTTTCAAGTGTGCTCTGACTGGGAATTGAACACAGGACGTCTGTGTGCTAGGCTGATGCTCTATCCACTGAGCCAAGGAGCTGAGTCTTTTAATGCATGCTTCCATAGCATGTGCCTCAGAGCCTTCTCACATGCTGATTCTCTCTGGAATACTCTTCTCTACCTTTTATTCGGACTCATACTCACCCTTTAGTTCTCAGCTTGATAGTCACTTCTTCACAGAGGCCTTTTTCAACTCCATAGACTAGGTTAAAACTTCTGTCATATGTTCTAATTTTCTTTTACCTTTTTTTTTTTAACAGCTCATATGACCCTTTAAATAAAAAGTACTACCCAACGCCTACTGTTGTCTCAATTCCTTGGTTTGTGCTTTCTCTGATATCATCAATGTACAAATCTTGGCTTTTTCAGTTTCCATGAAGAAACTGACTTATACTGAGAATGTTAATAGAACTTATTCAGAGTTTGGACGATTTGAAGGTGAGTGGAAATGTAAACCACGTGGCCTTCTTTTGCTTTCCAGCTTCCTTTTACTTTCCTCCTTCCTCCCATCTCTGGTCCTGAAATATTTCCTCCTTAATTGCCCACAGGCACTGCACATTCTCTTCTGTCACTCAGGTGGCTTTCCCCTTTCCCTGAAACTTTGGTGCCAGCTGACTTCCAGGCAAAAGAATCTTTGCTTCTATCCAAAGTACAAGACATCCATTTCTAGAAAATAAAATAAATTCTTTCCCTAGGAATAATTTCAGTGAATAATATTCCTCAACTTTAATTATATATTTATTTGTGTAATTGCATGTTTAATGCTTGCTTTTTCTACTAGACTTTAAGCTTTATAAGGGCAGGGACCTAGTGTTTCTTAATCTTATTTTTTGCTATATCTGCTGTTCTTCACCAAGGGACTGATACATAGTAGGTGGTTTAATGAATGAATTGGATAAAAACAGTTCAGATATTCTAAAATCACTTGTTTTCCAGAGAAAAGTACTATTGACATGGCAGGAAATTTAATTGTCAAAGTGCTTACATCTTTCAATGAAGAAAAGTGTAGATCAACATTTTACAGGATGAAGAAGAGAAGTGGGGGCTTTTAATTGAAATAAATATGATGTGGCCTGGAAATTTTGAATGGGGTCAAGGTTAATTCATTCTGTTTGCTCTTGGCCCAGTTATGACCCTTATATAAGTAATTTTGGCAGTAGATAAAAATAATAGAAGTTATGGTAGCCTTAGTTTATTCCATGCGTTGTTTTAGTTAATTTTGTCAATGAGCAACTAATGTAGATATTATTATTTTGACTTTACAAATAAGTATAGGAAACTCACTTAAATTCCACAAATACACTTAGTAATGTTAGATGTATTTCAAATTCAAAGAACCTAACTTCTTAGCATCTCCTGTTTAAAAATTAAAGGAAAGGAAAAATTATTATATTTATTCTTATTTTTACTGTTTCCAACACTCTTCATTTGTTTGTACAGAGCCAGATTTTCACTTGGTATTACATTTCTTCTGCCCAAAGAACTTCTTATAACATTTCTTTTAGTACAGGACTTCTAGCAATGAATTTTCCCAGCTATTTTGTGTGTATGTGTGTGCTTTAAAGATATTTTTAAAATTAATTTTTGTAAGACATTTTACTGAGTATAGAATTCTTGATTGACAGTTTTTATTTTAACACTTTAAAGATGTCAATCTACTGTCTTGTATTCTGCATAGTTTCTTGCTAAAGGTTTGTGTTAATTCTATTTCTTTATATTTGATGTTACTTTTTTGCCTGGATGCTTTTAAGATTTTTCTCTTTACCTTTGGTTTAAATAAGGTTAACTATAATATGTTTGTTTCTGAGTGTGCATATATCCAGTTTGTAATTCTTTAAACCTTTTGGGTCTGTGGTTTGTTATTGTTTATTAATTTTAGAATATTTTTAGCCATTAGTTCTTCCAACATTTCTTCTGCCTTCTTCTTTTCCTTTTCCTTCTGGAACTCCAGTTACACATATACTAGACCTCTTGCTATTATCTCAGAACTCTTGGATGCTCTGTTAAGAGTTTTCTATTCTTTTTAGAGTTCTATTTCATCCACTGTGGAGGAGGATTGACTAGTCTTCTAAAGTTCCTCCAAGAGCCTCTTCTTCTATTTCCAAATTAATTTCTTATATACCAAAACACCTATTACTAAACATTGCATCTCCATTTGGTGACAATTAAATTATTCACTTATTTATGATGCGTTTATAGGCAATTACATGGACACAGAAATAGATGCTTTCATTTATTCATGTAGATTTGATCTAACATAACAAGATGAGAAGCAGGCATAGAGAACTGAGTATCCTTGGCCAAGGTCACACAGCTGGTAAGTGGTGGAGTCAGGCTGACTGGCTTCAGAGACCTAAGAGTGTACCTACTGGCTTGTGATGCTTACTTAATGCCACTCAGGTAGAACTGTGCCAAAGTAGAGAACAGTGTGTACCTTTTAGTTTAAAACACTTTTAGTGCCAAGTGCTTTCTGATACATTAGTCTAGAAACATTACCCTAAATGAGGGAGTTGACCTGAAGGAACTTTGTGCTTTTTGGCCTTGGAGGTGGATGTGTAGAAGGAGAATGATACCTAGTCTGACTCTTTGACTTGACTATTGATTGGACTTTACTCATGGCAGTTAATAGCATTAGAATCTTATTTTCTGAGTTTTGCCTTACAGAGATCTATTTCTAGAACAAAACTTGGTTCCTAGCTATTTTTTTTAGCATCAGAACTGAGATAAAGGAACCATAACTGGCTGAAAGTCTTTCTCTGGCCTTATAGCTCTATGTCTGAGGAAAGATACACAGCCACACTGCATGTGCAGGGCACCAGGATTGTGATCTCCAGAAATTGCCCAACTCTTAGAGTGCTGACAAGGACATATGATTCTGAAAGATGGTGCTGTAAAAAAGGCAAGCATGCCTAGGGAGGAGACCTATCCTGAGAAAGCAGTTGAAATGTTTCAATGGCTCCAAACCACCTTTATGTATTCATAAGAGGAGGGAGCCTAGAGTCCATGTGTGCTGCTCAGTGGTGAGATTCAAATAATTTAACAACCAGTTCTCTATCCTAATGACCGTTTTAAGTATAAAAAAACAATACACCAAAAGGTAGTTTATTATTTCATGCATGTAATACTTAAATAAGAGCAGTAAAAGAGGTACACAAAACTAGATTATGTTATAAGAGTTTTAAAATATTAATAAAAATATTAAATAATACCTGACAAAAAACAATAAAACTGTTATTTAATATATTTCTATATTGCTTTTGATTGGCATCCTCACTTGCAATTTTTTCCCCTTTTATTCAAGCATCATCAGCTGTGTGATTTATCTTTAACTATCTTTTCACTGTAGGACTAGGATCTCATTTCTTTACTTATGGATGGAATGAACATTACTATGGGCACTTAGAATATGCTGTTGTGCAGATGAATGTTAAAAAAGAGTAAGAAATGTAAATTTGTGATCTCCACATTGAGCAGCTGCCCAGGCATCCACCTTAGAGAGAACCCTGATTACAAGTGCCATTTTAACAAATGGTTCACCAAACTCAACAAAAAATTAGGTATCAGTTCTGCCGAACTGGTGCTAACCAGCTGAATCCTACCACTGGTGCTGCTGGTCTTTGCAACCGTTGGTAAGTAACATCTTTGGACTTATGCACTCTTCAAAGACCAGGGAATAAGTACTATAACAAGACACAAAAGCAGAGGTAGTATATGCCATAGGACATGGAGCTGGTAAGGGAACATAGAGGGACCGTTATAGTGGAGATAGACTCCAGGAATTCAGATCAACTGTCTAGTCACCTATATGATGCTCTTCTAGGAATGTGTGAAGTTGATATATTCATAAAAATGGACATGTGATAAAGAGGACAATGAAATACACATTAAAGTAACCATAGAAACAGTCATTAAATACTATAGAAAAATATAATTGTAGCCCTTTTTTTCTGACTAATAAGAATTTTTACATAATATCTCTGGCTCCAAGAAACTTGAGTCTAACTGGGGAGAGAAGATACACACATAAAAAGCTAGTCCTATAGAATAGCCTTGGGAGAGGCAGCATGAGTTAATAATCCAGGTATGAACATGGTTGGTTTCAGATCTTTCACTAGTCCTGCAGAGGTGGATTAAGGTCAGTTGAGGCCCCAGGTGCAGAAGAAAATGTTGGGTCCCTTAAAAAAAGAGAGAGACAGGGAAAATAAAAATACATGTTAACATATATTTTTAAATAAATAAAAAATATTATGTATTATTAATGTTAAAATTACACATATGAAACCAAACTTGGTGTTATTAGAAAAGAGTGTAAAGTTGGGGTTTTGCAGGGTCCTTCAGAAGTTGGGGCCCAGGGCGCCTGCCCTTAAATCTGCATCTGTAGTCCTGTGATTTTAGCTAACTATTTAAGCCACATTTTTCTTATTTTTGAAATAAGAATACTGTGATTACCTCATATATCTAGTAAGTACTAAATAAAAACAAAAACATGTAAAGCACTTAGGTTGCTATTAGGCATATATTAAGATTGTAGTGGTTGTTGACTCTAAATGTAATATAGTGTGTCCGTAAAGTCATGGTGCACTTTTGACCTGTGACCGGCCAAAAGTGCACCATGACTTTACGGACACACTGTAAATAAGAAGTATGTGGTTAATTTGCTAGGACTGTTGAAACAAAGTACTACAAACTAAGTGGCTTAAACAACAGAAATTTATTCTATCATAGTTCTGGAGTCCAGAAGTTCAAGATCAAGGTGTTGGCAGGGTTGGTTCCTTGTGAGGACTGTGAGAAAGAATCCATTCCATACCTCTCTCTTAGCTCCTGGTGGTTTTTCAGCAATGTTTGCTATTCCTTGGCCTGAAGACGTGTCATCCTGATCTCTACCTTCATATTCACATGGTGTTCTTCCTGTGTGGGTCTGTGTGTCCTTTTTATTAAGGATGCCAATCATATTGAATTAGGGGCCTGTCCTACTCCAGTACAGCTTTATCTTAACTAGTTACATATGCAATGACCTTATTTCCAAATAAGGTCACATTCTGAGGTATTGAGGGTTGGAACTTCAGCATAGGAATTTGGCAAGGTTGGGGAAGTATAATCCAACTTTGTTATAAATGGTAAATAAAAGGAAAAAAAACCTGAGAAGATAGAGGAGATGGAAATAAAACTATAGTATCCAGGGTGATCAGTAACATTTTCTTAGATCACATGGGACTTAACCAAGTTGACAGAAACTTGGTGGTGATGAGGCACAGGGGCCATAAGCAAGAAAGACATAGAAGCAGAAATGTGAAGGTATGTTGAAGGAAATCAGCCAAGCTGGATTAGAGAGTATGGGCCAGGGAGAATTTTGGAGGCCTTTGACTACAAGTAAGGAGTTTGCGCTTTATACTTTTGGCAGGAAGAAGCCATTAAAATATTATGACACACACCACAGAGACAAATAAACAGTTCAGACAAGACTTGAAGTATGTAAATATTTGCTCCAGTTATTGAAAATGACACTAGAGACTCATATTACTAGTGCATTTACTATGAGTCACTTTGCAATAGTGAAATTGGATTAAGAGGACTCATCCTCTTTCTGGAGCTCTTTGCATATATTTGGCCCATTGGCTTGTTGGATGAGAGCTTGCCTGTGGGCCAACTGACCTAATTGATATGAGGATAAGATCAAATGAATAGAATACATAGAGTTCTCAGGACTGAAGGGAGGATAAATAATGGAGATCTGGTAGACTGACTGTGTTAATTAGGAAATGCTGGTGAGCAACCGGGAGCTCTGAGAGGAACAGGTGGTCCACTAACTTGGTCTCAAGAATGGGCAATGAGCTTCATAGGTTTACCACAGCTCACTGCCATGGCTGTGCCTCTTTGCTCCATTAGGATCTCAACACCTAGGTCACACCAGAACCAAAACATCATGGAAAAGTAAAAATGTACTCCACTAATCATTCATTTGGTCTATAGGATGCCAACTAATTTCAAGGTACGCTATTGTTTAATTTCAATTGTTGGTTGCTGTGGCAGCAAATTGGCACAGTCCTCGTGTCTGACACATCTGTCCCATCACTCACGGCAACAGCAACACCTGGCACCATGCAGTTCTGTGGGCAACCCCACAGTCACTACACACTATATAGGTTTTATAATTAACTTGTCAACACTCCCCACGAGTGGCTGGATATTTCCACTGGTCCTGAAGGGCTTAGCTCATGGTATGAGCCATAGTGTGGGAAGGTTTGTTTTCTTTTTTTGTCTTGATTCTTGGCACCAAGCCTGGCACCTCTGGTGGATGAGTTTGCTAAGATCAAGTCCTTTTCTTCTGCATGTCTCTGTCCTCTCAGTTATGTAGAATTCTGTTTAGAAGGGCTTCATTATTGGTTCTTTAGAAGCCAGTATTATGGTCCTATTACAGAGAGAATGCAAACTGAAAGCAAATGCAAGCTGATTACATCCATTTAATGTGTAAGTACTCAGATTTTGTATGTACCTACCATGTTACTCACTGTATGTTAAAATGCACTGGATTCTCTGCACCTGTGCTCTTTTCCCTAAGGTCTTCCACTTACTTGAGAACTGGATATCAAATCTGTTTACTTTCTACAGTCGTGATGGCGAACCTATGACATGTGTGTCAGTACTGACACGCGTAGCCATTTTCCATGACACACAGCCGCATGCGGCCACATACCAGAGAAGTATGGGGCCGCATGCCGAGAAGGACAATTTATCCTTGGCTCCTGCATGGTCAGGTGCAGTAGCCGAGGATAAAACATTTGCTGTAGTGTAGACACTCTGTGCCAGAGGTCTGTAGGCCCAAACAACAGAACTCCGGCACAGAGCGTCTAGTTCTGGGACTTCCGTCTGGTTAGGCCATTTTTCTCGAAGTGACACACCACCCGAGTTATGCTCAGTTTTTTGACACACCAAGCTCAAAAGATTGCCCATCACTGTTCTACAGTGATCCTTGGCATTGATGACCCCACCAGCACTGAGATAATGCAGGTAAAACACACTTATTACTTGGCACCTGATATATTATAAACTTTAAAGACATGCCTGTTGTATTTAAAACACAGCAAATGCAATCATTTCCATAACATGCCTATTGTAGCATCAACATAGACTCTTCCAGTCTAAAAATCACCTTTTGTCTGGGTTTCTTATAAACCAGTGTTTTTCAACTGCCAGTCTCAGACCAGTCTGCCAGGAATTTTGTGCCAGTCATGAAAGAGTTCACCACCTGGATATTGTATAAAGATTATAGAATCAATGATCTTAGTTGAATTAGCTTATGCTTAGGGTGATTTCTGCCTTAGTGTCCCTGAAATAATTTTCCTATTTTCACAGGTTCCCAAAAGTAAAAATACTGAAAACCACTGTTATAAACAGTCATACCCAAATGGTAACACTGACTGGAGTTATCAGGGAAGGAAGAGGTGTTGGCTTTTGTGGTGTGGCCAACATATGGTATCAGCTCTAAGTGGTGATCCAGGAAGGGAGTGTATGCCTTCCAGATATGACAGAGATTGGTGGATCTTCTTATTTTCTTTGTCTGCCATATGATATTCAGTAGAAAGGCCAGACCTAGAAGAAATTTGGGGGTAGTAGCTGATCATGCCTAATATTTTCCATTAAAAATAGATTAGAGAAATAATCATCTTTTTGTCTATGGCTTAGTGTTTTCAATATTTCTCTGGACACAATGAGAGAGAAAAACGGAGACATAGTTTTTGTTTTTAGAAATTTGTCATGTAGTTGTTTGAAGAATATTCATAGGTGAAAACAATAAATAAATAACCTTAGGAAAAGATTTACAAAACTTTTGTGATACAACCCAGAGCAATTTCCAGATTCAATACAATTTCTATCCAAAAACCAATGATGTTTTTGTAGAAATAGAAAAATATATCTCAACATTTGCATGTAATTTCAAGGGACCAAAAATAGCCAAAAAAAAAAAAATCTTGGAAATGAAATAAGTTGAAATTATCACCCTTCCTGATTACAAAACTTACCACAAAGCTAAAGTAATTAAAACAGGATGTAGGAGCTTCCAGTCAAGATGACAGCCTAGGTAAATGCAATATTCACATCCTCTCACAACCATATCAAAACTACAACTAGACTACAGAACAATCATAATTCAGAACTACCTGAAACCTAGCTAATTGTAAGTCAATCATAATTCAGAACTACCTGAAACCTAGCTAAATGTAAGTCCTACAACTCAGGACATGAAGAAGCCACATGAGTCTGGCTGGAGGGGACCACAGAATGAGCTGGTCCCACACCCATGTGTGGTGAATAAAAACCAAGAGGCATATCTTGGCTGTGTAGGTCCTCTTTAAGAAGCAAGGGGTCCCAACTTTATTTTACATCAGGCCCCCAAACCCAGGGTTCCAGTCCCAGGAAGAAAATTTCCCATAACTTCTTGCTGTAAAAAGCAGTGGGGATTTTGGCTGAGGGAGACAGGGGCTGCTGGAGTCCCAGACATTCTTCTTAAAGGGTTCGCACATGGACTTACGCAGACATACTTGCTCTGAGCTTCAGCACTTGGGCAGCAACTCAAAAGGCACCAGAAACAAATGGGGAACTGAATTATCTGGCATCAGAGTGACAGCTGGAGTGACTGAAGTGCTGAGCCCTCCCCTCGCAGAGTCAGCAGGCGAACACCATATTTGAGTCTTCATCAATCTGGCTATTATTGTTATCCCTGCCCTGGTGATTCCTTGGGAGCTCACCCAACCAATGTAAGGGCTCACCAAGCTGTTCCCAATGGCTCTTCCATCAGAATGACCTGTGTTGACTCATGCTTCAGACTTTCCTAAAATCTGTCGAACAAGCAGTGTCTTACTTCAGTGTGCCCTGTACCTCTCACTAAGTGAACCCTGGTCAGGCACTAGTGACACCTGGGATGGTTTGCAGCTTTGTCCCTCTCCTGGACACCTTCAATCTCAATACAAGTAGCAGCCATCTGCAGATCGCTTTGTATTTTATGCCGGTGGCCCCCAGAAGAACATAGATTGGGTTTGGTTGTAGGAAAATGTATTGCAACTATAAATATCATAAGGGTTTAAGGTAAATCATACAGCTCAGTAGCATACAAACAAATTACCCAATTTTTAAAATGGGCAAAGGACCTGAATAGACATCTTTCCAAGGAGGATGTATGAATACCCAACATGTAAAGATAGATGCTCAACATCACTAACCATTAGAAAAATGCAAATTAAACCCACAATGAGCTATTATATAGCATGCCTTAAAATGCCCATTATCAAAAAGATGAGAGATAACAACTGTTGATGTGGAGAATCTTACTGTTGGTGAGATTGTAAAGTAGTGCAGCTATTATGGAAAACAGCATTAAAGTCTCTCAAAAAATTAAAAATATAACCATATGATCCAGCATTTCTATTTCTGGGAATAGATCCACAGAAAACTAAAACTCTATGTCAAAGGACATCCACACCCCCATGTTTCTAGCAGCATTATTTATAGCCAAGACATGGAAGCAACCTAAGCGTCCATCAATGAATGAATGGATTAAGAAGTTGTGATATCACAACCACATACAACATGCACGCACGCATGAATATTATTCAGTCATAAAAATGAGAAAATCCTGCTACTTGTGACAACATGGATGAAACTTGAGGGCATTATACTAAGTGAAATAAATCAGACAAAGACAAATACCATATGATCTCCAACACGGAATCTAGAACAACAATAACAGCAACAAGACAACCAAATTCATAGAAAAAGAAATCAGATTTGTGGTTACTTGAGGTGGGAGTTAGGAGGAAGAGGAATTGGATGAAGGTGATATAAAGGCATAAAGTTCCAGTTATATTACAAATAATTACTCAGGATGTAATGTACAATATGATGACAGTATTTAAGACTGCTGTATGAAAGTCAGCTAGAAATGGCATCTTTCTTGCTTGCTGGAAGGGAGCTGGTGCACCCTTTGGGACCCAGCGGGAGCTGGAGCCAGAGCAGCTGACCCAGGAGCTGTGGGCAGAGCTGGAGGCCACTTGGTGAAGAAGCATGAGGGCGGGGATTGTCCCAGTGGTCCACGTCTGTTTCCTTCCACCTGATCTGGGATCTGCACCAGTTGCTGAGACAAAGGAGTTCCGCAGTCTATCTTCATGAGTTCCTAGAAGGCAGTGAAATCTACCTCCTGGAGGTGGTGATGCCTCCTAGGAACCCAGAGTTAGCTGCCCTCTGGAGAAAATTGAGATGGGTAACAGCTGGCCAATGAAGAATATAAGTGGATACCTGCAATGTCACGTGTCAGGATTCAAGGCATAGTGAGATTTTCAGTGACCTGGGGAAGCAGGTGAGTTCAGTGAAGGCTTTGGCCGTCAGCACCTTCAACTTCATTTGCTGCGCTTACCTTGAAAGCCAGTGTATCTTCACAGAAATTGCCCTGCAGGTACTGGCTACACTTACTGTCGCCTCTGTGGTGGATCTGACTGGGCCATGCACCCTGGTATGGGCGATGGTAGGTGAGCGGAAGAGATATAACTGGTCCTTCGTTAAAGTCTGAAAAGGGCTTCAGGCTCCCAGCTGCCAATCACTGACTCTCAGTCAACCCATCAGGCTCTCTGTACTCAGCTCTGGTTAGTTAGGGCCCGGCCAGGGCTACCTGCTCCTCCTGTGGGAAACCCCATCTGTGGTCAACAGGGGAGACTCAGAGAACAGCTGAAAACTAGTGTGTCAGTACTCCTAATCCCGGTGCCCATGTGCCTTCTCTAGTCCATCTGGGCCCTGCTGGGGCTGATGTTTTACATCGGGAGTGAAGAGAATCCAGAGCGCCCCAGAAGTAGACCATAGAGCCTGAACTTGCTCGGTGCATGGATCAGTCGTCATCTTTGCTCCATGCATCCTTAATGCAGACTGATAACTTACCATGAAGCCCCCACAAAAATAGAAAGAATTTCCTTTCTCCAGCTTGTGCTGAACGAGGAACTGATAAGAGGACATCAAATAAGAGAAAGACAGTTTGGCACAGGATGGTGGAATTGGAAGTGAGGCAGCTACCTTCTATCTTCACCCTCTTCTTTCTGCTGGCCTTTCTCAGGTTTTCTGTATGCTTCTTCCCATCCCTGCCATTCACCAGTCCTCCTTAAACTTCCCACCTTCCTGTTACCCTTTGCTCTGCCTCCCAAAAGAAAACAATTCAGAAGGCAAAATAAAACAAACAAACAAAAAAAAACCCCACTGTCTCTGCCTCTTATTACAAAATCCCTTGCACTTGTCTTTAGGACGGGTCTGCCTACTGTGGACTCTAGTAAAAAACAATGTTTTTTTTCGTGGACAGGGACTATTGTCAGATTTAACTCTCTCTAGATATAGAAATAAACATACATATGAATATGTATTTAAAAAAGACTGCTGTCTGATATACAGTGTGTCCGTAAATTCATGGTCCATTTTTGACCGTGTGACCGGTCAAGAGTGCACCATGACTTTACGGACACACTGTATATGAAAGCTGTTAAGAGAGTTGATGCTTAGTTCTCATTACATTAGATAGATAGCTAGATATTGATATGAGGTAATGGATGTTAACTCAACTTATTATGGTATTCAGTGCATGATATATAGAAATCAAATCATGACCATATTTTCCCATGTCTAAGACATCCTTTTTTTAAAATTTGGGGTCTAGAAACTGGGTGTGTCTTATACAGTGGTTGTAGATTCTTTTACTTGCATTTCCTGCTTTTTCACAGGGATGAGTTGTATGAATTTTATGATGAATAAAACTTGAGTTCAATAACTTTATGTAATACAATTTTTCCCCAAATTTCAGGCCCCCAAATTAAGGTGTATCTTATACATGGGGAAATATGGTATGTTGTCCAACCTAAACTGGTCAATTATATCTCAATAAAATTGAAAAAAGAAAGTGGGGTCTGATCTGACCAGGCAATGGCACAGTGGATAGATAGAGTATTGGACTGGGATGCGGAGGACCCAGGAATGAAACCCCGAGATCAACGGCTTGAGCACGGGCTCATCTGTTTGAGCAAGGCTCACCAACTTGAGCCCAAGGTCACTGGCTTGAGCAAACGGTCACTTGGTCTACTGTAGCCCCACAGTCAAGGCACATATACGAAAGCAATCAATGAACAACTAAGGTGCAGCAACGAAGAATTGATGCTTTTATCTCTCTCCCTTCCTGTCTGTTTGTCCCTATCTGTCCCTCTCTCTGTCTCTGTCTCTGTCTCTGTCTCTCTCTCACACACACACACACACACACACACACACACACACACACACACACACACACACTGGGGTCTGGTGTGGAAGCTGCATAGAGAGGCCTGGCAGGAGCAGCAGGCAGGGTGGGGGCTCTGTGGGAGATGGGGCTGGATGCAGGGGGGAAGTGGGAGACTGCACAGGAGGAGGAGGGCTGCTTGGTGGTGACTGGGCAGGAGCCACGTGCCAAGAAGAAGGACCCTTGCTGCTATTTTTACCAGGTCTGAGAGAGAAACAGTGGGCAGAAGGAGGTGGGGAATGGCCAGGATCCTGCTGAAGCCGGGCCCCAGGCCTGATGTTGGGGCTAGGGGCGTGGCAGTTGTGGGATAGAGGGGACCTGTGAGTTCTCTGCAGTCAGACATGATCCCACCTCCTCCTCCTGGTCCTGGTCCCCAGTGGTTGATGGTCTGCGGTGGGGAGGTCAGGTCAGAGCACTCCCACCTCCTCTGTGTGCAACTTTTCCATGTGCAGTCAGCTGTGGAGGAGCGAGAGACCAAGGGTGTTTATCTAGGGGACAGTCTCCACATGACTGTTCCGCATAGTAGATGAGAGCATTGGATTAGATACCAGTACAGCTCTGATAATAATTCTTTGGTCTGTACCAACGCAGGCATCGTGTGAGGCAAATACATCAGTGAATGCCAGGCATGTGTTCTCATGCAGCTGCCTCCCTTCTATTAGTGTCATCCTATTTCAGTGAACTCATGTGCCAAAGGGCCTAGCCTAATACCTGGCATAGAGTAGGTGCTAAAAATGGCACCTATTGTTTTCACTGCCCCCTCATGGCTCTAGGTCTCCCACTAGAGTCATCCTTCAACACTTTGTCACTGCTTATGTGTGCTGTTTACACACTCACCTTTTCCCCTCTTCCTGGTCTTTATGAAGCTAATCCCAGATCACCCACAGTCACTGCCGCAGCACAGGAATGAGCTCATCAGGCGTGAAGCAGGACTGACATTGCCTAGTAACTGGGAAAATAGCTCCAGCAGGCCCCACAGGGGCTAGAGAACCTCATCCCTTGGGCATGTGAGAACGGAAGAGCTTCATTGCAATAAAGATACAAACAGACTGAATTGGTCCCCAAACACCGCGCCTTGTGTGCCTGACACTCAGGGGAATGATTTTATTTGTGTCCTGCTTAACCACCTTCTCAAACTCCAACATGTACTTAAAAGGATCAGAGAAGAGAAATAAACAATCAGGGTTGGAGCCTCTCTGAGCCCTCTCTCAGAAGATGCACACAAAGATTCACACACATATGCACAACAATGTACAAATTCACACACACACACACACACACACACACTTTGGGCTGACTTCCTGTCTCATCAGTCTGCACCGATTCAGGGGAGTTGTTTATACTGCAGAGGCCTTCAGCCATTCTGTGTGTCTGGATTAGAATGAGGACAAAAGTTGTTCAGATCAGAGATGCTGTGCAACCATATGTAATGGATGCCTGCTCCACTTCCTGGTCCTTCTCCACTGCACAAACTGTAGCTGGTAGGAAAGTTCAACACGTAGTGGACAGTATGCTGCTGCCAGTCACACAAGGTGGGAAAGGGGGTGAGTGTTGAGAAACTAATTTATATCTGTGGCAGTTGGTCGTCCTGGTTTGCTTATGGAGGCGCTGGGGGTGCTCAGTTATTTTTTAGGGATAATTCTAAAGTAATGAGAGACTTTTTTTTTTTTTAGCAGGACAGCTATGCTGAAGAATTTTCTGCCCAATTGCTAAATAAGAAGCAGGAGAAGGGCAGACGGAATAATGCAGTGACTCCATGAGAGTTGCTTTGTTCGCCAAGCCTCCAAATGGGGAAGGTGGTATGAGAGAAGACTAGAATACAGGTCTGGAGAGAGGAAGTCTCACCTGTAAGTGACAGTTTATCATTAGGAGGAGAGTGAGGTTGGCTGGGCTCACACAGAGTCAGGTTGCCTGGAGCTGAGTCCAGGTCCTGAGTCCTCTCACTGGCTATGTGACCCAAGGCAAGGCCTCTGATGTGAAATGAGACTAGTGATACTCCACAGGGTAGGTGTGAGAATCAAGAGGCCATATGTATGTGGTTCAAAGCCCAGACCCTGAAGCCAGCAGCAAATTCTCTCACTCTAACCATCTAACATTTGTGTGAGTTTTTTATACCCCTGCATTCGAGAGCCAGCTCACCTTAGGTGTTTTATCTGGTCTAGTTTCATCAGTTCTCCTGATCTTCAGACACAGGTCTTGACTGTTTACTCCTACTTCATCACTTCTGGTCTTTCAGCAGGTCTGTAAGTCACCATCTTTGCTCCCACTGCTTATCCCTTGACATCCTTCATACCTCCTTACTCCAGGTCTCGTGGCATCAATTAACAGCTATGGTTCTAGCCCTGTGGTCAACCCCTAGCTTGTTGGAAAATTATCATCCCCCAAGCCCACATATAATGTTTATAGATAACATAATATTACAATATTTAAATATTAACCCAATTCATATAAGCTTAGACTTAATTACTTCTTCAGTCATTATCTGAGTCTTGGGGCTGGATTAGAGCCAGAGTATTTTGGTTCAAATCTTCTAACATTTTCCTCCTATGGAATTGAGATGAGATAAGGTGACTCAGAATGGATTGTGAGCCTGAGCTAATCCAGGGTAAATCTGAAATGAAAAAGGATCTGTAGAAATGGTAACCCCTATATTCTTACCCACAATTCACTCTGCGTTTCACTCCAATTTGGCTTCCAGCCTCACCACTTTATTGAAATAACTTTTGCTAAAGTCAGTAATATATGCTCTACTCAATGGACATCATTCATTTTTGGGACAGTTTTATATTTTCATATGAACTTTTACTTATTTAAGTTATAAAGTATATTTAATTATTCAAAGTCCCAGAGTATGATACTATCACAGGGATTAGAAAGAGAACACGTGCTTAGTAACAAACAGTGAGTTTAGTCAGTTTCACATAGATTGTTTTTACCTTCAGGAAATCCAGAATGCCTAGAAATTATTAAAAATTTGAAGAGGATAATTTTTGTAAGCTTTTTCCCCTCAACTTTGGCTAAATGTAGCCACATTAAAAATAGTGACATAGTCTTTGATCATGAAGCAGAAATATATAATGGTAGATTTCTTACTCAAAAATGATATTAAACCAAAGCTCTCATTCAGCAACACTATATATTAAAAAAATAACATTCTAAACTTTATAGCACATTCCCAGGTAACGTTAACCAGATTAAAACATACAGAGAACCAATGCTATTATATATGTACTTGAGCTGGACAATTTCTCAAGTAATGGAGTCATGTTCAGGAAATAATACTTAAAAATATAAATTCTTATACAGTGATTTCTTTGTTAAGTCTTTCAAATTCTTTAGTTGGTAGAAATACTTAAAATCTTTAACTGTAAAGTCATAGTTGCAATGGTTTGATTTTTACTGAATCTTGAAATTTTTAAGTACCATTAAATTTATTATCTTCTGTTTCTTTTTAAATTACACTTATTGGGGTGACATTGATTAATAAATTTTATAGGTTTCAAGTGTGTATTTCTATGATACATCATCTGTATATTGCATTGAGTGTCCACCACCCAAAGTCAAATCATCTGTGTCACCATATATTTGGCCCCCTTTACTTAATACTCCTATGGGGATAATTATCATAGTCCTCAGCTGATTCAACCAACCCCTTTAGCTACTTGGCTCAGGGACAAAAGTTGGCTGGATGATGTGCTTAATCATCTTTGTAGGAAAAATGTCTTCTTCTACTTCCTATTCCTCCTCCTCAATCACCTCCTGAGTAACATTTCAGGAGGGTTGCTGACTTATAGACTTAAAGGCATCTATAACACTGGGGAACAAAATTTTTATTGCATCCATAAAAACACTTGTTCTTACCTAATTCGAGTGTGCTGATCTCAAATCTGACCATTAGTTTTTCTCTGTAAGCTACAGTTTTTTTGCAATTCAAGATTTTAGGTTTTCATCTTATTGTACAATTTTTAACATTTAGTTTAACATAATGAAGTAGAATGTCTTCTTGGGCATCATCTTTGTGAAAATATAATAATTTATATAATGCAGTAAATACAGTAAAAAATATGATTGCATCAGAATCTGTCTACAATTTCAAAACAGAACATATTAAAACACTTATTTTAATCATAAAATTTGCGCAAAACTTATTTAAATTCTATTCAGGCAAAAATTTGCGTTTGTAGCTCTTGCATTTGTGTACTTGTTGAGGACAATCTTGTTTGATGCTCCAGCAGTAGTCTGCCATCATATTCCTGTCCCATCACCCCTGATAACGCTCTTCCATCATCTTCAGATCTTGATGAAAGCATTCTCCCTGATCATCTCTAACAGCTCCAAAATTTCGGGAAACTTATCAAGGTGACTGTTCAGGAAGTGAATATTAACGCATAATGAAGTAGAATGTCTTCTTGGGCATCATCTTTGTGAAAATATAATAATTTGAGGTCCATCAAATACACCTGCTTTTATCTTCTCAAAAGACAAGGCAGAAAAAGCAGAAATAATATGTTGAAAGCATTCACTTTCTCTATTCAAAGCCTGAACAAACTGCTTCTTAAGCCAACTTTGATGTGAAGCTGGGGAAAAATGATCCTGTCTCAATTAACTACAGGTTCATTCACAATATTTTGCATCCCTACTTCCAGAGCTTCACATTTTGGCCACTCCTTCTGTGACCAATTTCTTCAAAGCTCGCTGTCCCAAAAACACAGAAAGCAAGAATACTTCATGAAACCTCTCTATTGTCCTAGCAGGAAATTGACCATATTAAGATTCACACAAATGATTCAGTTATGCTCCTCATACTTCAGAAAGTTGAGGACAATTTTTATGTCATTATAATCTTCTCACAGATGAATTGAATAACCAATTGGAACCGCTGCATAAACATTACCATTGTGTAGAAAAACACACTTCAGACTCCATTTAGAGCTGTCAAGAAATAGCTGCCATTCTGTTGGACTGTAAGTGGTAACACCTAGCTGGCTGAGAAAACTAATGATATCATGACAGTAAACAAAGCGTTTGTCTTCGGAAAAAAAGTCCACAAAAATTTGTTCCTGCTTCCTGAAATGGGGTACTTTAGCTAACCAGTGAAGTACATTCTTTTCTTGAAGCCTAGAGGGAGGCTAATAACTCAGCTGCTTTCTTTGATAGGCCCAAATCTCTTACTAAGCCATTCAATTCGGGTTGGCTAAACTGCTGAGGGGTTAATGACCGGTTGGCATCAGAAGAAGACCCTTCAGATTCTACAACCATTTTCTCATGCAACTTATCAAAATACAGTTGATTACCATGTTCACTTTCTTTGTCCTTAGAAGAAATAAAACCATTGAAAACTGGAACCAGGAGTGTCTCAGAGTGTGGGATAGGTCATATTGCTGAAGGAATATTAGGATATGGGATCATATGCCATTTTTTCTTGCTGATGCCCTTTGTGTGGATCAGACAGAAATAACAGTCACTGCTGTGGTCCTTAGGTTCACGCCAAACCATGGGAATACCAAAAGGCATTCCTTTGCATTTTCCTTTTGTCCAGTCATAAAGCATTTTCACAATTAGGACACACAATATGAGGAGTCCAATTCTTTTCTTAATCGCCAAGAGGAACTTGAAAATAGGCAATATATGCATGTGTCATAAATGATGAAATATTGTGTCTTTGATGTTAAAGTGTGTAACAGCCACATATATAACAGAAGGTGTCAGGACTATTCTTACATTTACACCTACTCAAAGAAGCCATGATTCAATCTTAAAACAAAATAAGAGGGTGTTTTGATCAGATAATAATTTTTTAGATATAAAAACAACTACAATTATGTAAAAGTGATGTTTGTCAAACATTAATTGCCTTGTGGTTATGTTCAATCCAAGAGTCATTGCCCTTTAACTTCAATTTAAAAACCAATGCATGCCATTAACTAACAAAAAGAAATTAAAATTGCATAAAATCTAGAGCATACACCAAAACACAAATTTCAGATTTGAAATCAGTGATGCAGACCTATATAGAAAAAGTTCTAAAATTTCATGCAACAGAAAATGAAAAAACATTGTTCCCCAGTGAATTGATACATTTATAGATGTTGTTGAAATAGTGTCTGAACATTTTGCTTTGGATAGAAGTCTTTAGATCAGGGCCTGGATGATCAGTTTATTATAAAGAATACAGCTCGGGAAACAGCCAAATAAAATGAAGGAGATGAATTGAGCAGGGTGGCATCAGCCTCCTAGCATTTCCACATATGCACAGCCTGGAAGTTTCACACCACCCATTTCTTTATCTCTCATGTCCACCATAGGGTTTTCACACCATTTCTTTCTTCTTGGCACCTTCTGTTCCCTTCTGAGACACTACTACATACTCCGGGTTGGCTTCAAGCTTCTCTGGCCATCATTCTGTTTCCTTTTATGTATCTTCTTCTGTCCAGGATTTAAGTTTAGAATTCCTCAGGGTTTTTTTTTTTGTGTGTGTGTGTGTGTGTGTGTGAGAGAGAGAGAGAGAGAGAGAGAGAGAGAGAGAGCAAAGGACAGACAGGAACAGAGAGATAGGAAGGGAGAGAGATGAGAAGCATCAACTCATAGTTGCAGCACCTTAGTTGTTCATTGATTGCTTTTTCATATGTGCCTTGACTGGGAACCTCCAGCCAAGCCAACAACCCCTTGCTCAAGCCAGTGACCTTGGGCTCAAGCAAGCAACCTTGGACTTCAAGCCAGTGACCTTTGGGTTCAAGCCAGTGATGATGGGTCATGGCTATGGTCCCATGCTCAAGATGGTGACCTCGGAATTTCAAACCTGGGTCCTCAGTGTTCCAGGCCAACATTCCATCCACTGCTCCATCACCTGGTTAGGCTAGAATTCCTCAGGTTTTTATCCTAGACCACCTTTTCTTCTCACTTTGCTTCCCTCTGGAAGATCTCACCCACTTCCATGGTTCCAAATACAATCTATCATCTTCTGTCTCTAAGTAAGACTGCTCTTCTGAGCTCTATACTTGTATATGCAGCTCCTGCCAATTCTACCTATGACCCTAGTTCCATGCACTTCTCTCTCTCCTCTGCCTCTCCTTTTTCTATATTCACTGTCCCTCACTTGGATAACTGTGACAGCCTCTGCATTCATTCTGATGTCTTAGCAACTAAAGTGATCAGACTCTGTCCCTAGTCTGTGTTAAACTCTTCAGTGGCTCATCATTATTCCTAGGGTAGGTCTTGAATAAACTTACTCAGAGTGTATTTTCAGCACTCAGGTTTTGTTTTCGGTTTTTGAATATCCAAGGTTTCTATCCATTTCAGGGTCTTCTCACATCTCAGACTCTTGTCAGGTATGTCCCTTTTACATACTTATGTGGTGACATGGAGTTTTCTTTTGTAGCATGTATCACAATTGCCACTAAATGTTGATGAAATTTTTTGTTTCTTGTTCATCTCCACCACTGAATTGCTCTTTAAAGTCAGGCATCATTTCTCTTTTAACAATTTATCCCTAATGCTGAGCACGTTTACTTGATTCAACAAATACTTCTCAAGGGACTGAATAAACCAGTGAGGGATAAAGGCATGGGACAATTCTGGTATTGGGCTTTTCCCCAAACCTTGAATGTTGTTGCTAAGGTTGGTGCTTATGGATAGAAGTGACATCCAGATATAGATTTTTGACTTCCACAGAGGGGACCATCTATGTCAAGGCCATTGGGTGTCCCAAGGACAGCACTTGTATATCTGAATAAGCATGATGACAACAAACCTGTGAGATTACAGGGTGTCCAGATTGACTCAGTTGTGAAGAGGGAGACTATGACACTGTCTTGCTTTGACAAATAATAAATTGGTAGCATGATGCTATAAAAGGAGTCTGGGCTCAAGCAACCACTAAACTAGGGTTTGAATCCTAACTCAACAGCCTATTATCTTGTAAACCAGGCAAGTTATTGAATTTTTAAGCCTCCATAGTCATCTATCTCATTGGATTGTAAGGATTAAATGATGTAATCTACAAGAGCTCAGCTCAACGTTTGGCACATAGCAGAAGCTGACTAAATGTCACCATTATTGTTATTATTAATGGTACCAATTCTGTAATAAAAAACTATTTGACCTTGGCTAGGTTGCTTTCTCCAGCTGTAAGATCATCATCTTTCTCTTTCTTTCTTTCTCTCTCTCTCTCTCTCTCTCTCTTTCTCTCTCTCTCTCTTTCTTTCTTTCTTTTCTTTGACGAGGTGACCTCTATATTCTCCCCCCTTAAAAAATTCAATGAATGAGGTCACATTTAAGTCTCATCTATTCTGGAACTCTTTAAAACACTCCTATGGGAGGGGTAAAATTATTTCTCTTTGAATCCACACTCATTTAGACTTGTTCTGGAAGATAAGCAAGAATGACACACACAGGAGGGAAGTCCAGTCCAGTCTGGCACAGTCCTACCTGGAATCTGGTACTTTCGGGTGGGACTAGAGGCAGATGTTTCATGACAGCCACATCATGTACATTTTTTTGGGGGGGGGGAATAATGGCAGAAGAGAAATCAGAGAAGCAGGATGACTTAAATTTATTTTCTTGGAAAGAAGATTTTGTTGGCAAGACTTTTGCTTTGCCTCATAAATGGGCAGGGAGGCTAACTGAGCAGGAAGAACTGGGTTTGAACCACTCCCTCTTTGCTGGCTGGACCCAAGAACATTGCCTGTATGAGCATGGTTCTTGGTTCCAACTCATACTTTCCTTCTCCAGAAGACCCGGGCTGTCCTTCTGCCCCTTTGGTGGTCTGCCATTAATCTGATACATTTGGATGAAACGTGTGGGAGGAAAAGAGAATGTAGAGGACAATGGCTTTAAGTAGGGAGAGTTGGGGGCACAGAAGAGAGGAATCTCTGTGCAAAAGATAGTATTCTATCCAGCTGAGTGACAGAAATCCAACATTAACAGTGTTTTAAACAAGATTAAGGTTTATTTGTCTCAGGCATTAAATGCTAGGGAGGAAGACCAGAGTTGTTACTATAGCTTCAATATGCACTTTCCATATTGTGGTACAAGATGGTTGCTCCAATGTTGGTCATCACACCTGCATTCTAGGCAGCTGGAAAGAGGAGAGAAAAGGGGAGGGGAAGGTTCCATACCTTCTCTTTAAGCACATTTCCCAGAAATTAAACACGTTGCTTCAACTTATACCCCAATGGCCAATATTTAGTCACATGGCTACATGTAGCTACAGAGAGACTGGGAAATGTATCCTGGTTCTGAATAGCCACATGCCCTTCTAACTTTTGCGGGGTTCTATCACTAAGGAAAAAGTTGAGTACAGGCATCAGAACACAACCAGTAATCTCTGCCACACCCTGAAAACAAGAATGGACACTGCAGACTAATGTTATAAGGACAGCCACAATTAGCCTTAAAAGTGGCTCTGGAGTCAGGCAGCCACCAATCAGACCTGATTAGACTTTCTAAATCTCTCTGAGCACCAGTCTTCTCTTCTGTAACATTAAGAATAACTTCTCCAGAGAATTACCAGAATTAAACGAGGTGATGTTTGTAACTTGCCTAGTGTCCTTCCTGGCAAACAGTTGGAAGCTTACAATAAGCCTTAATGATTACGATGTTTGTTTTGGATGCAGAATCTCCCCAAGGATGTCCTTTTCCTTTGACCCAACTGGAAATGAGATTTCTAGCTGGTCACCATCATTCTTGTGACCCTTACCCACACCCTTCAAAAAGGCCGTTGTTTTCTCTCTAGAGAGATTAGCCTCTTTCTTGCTCAGATTTTGAGTTCTTCTAAAAGCCAAGATCTCCTGGACAGGATAGAGTCCTAGCATTTTTGTAATAATAGCTTATAAGAGGAAACGATCAGTAAATTCTCTCTCCAGTTAGTGCTTAGTGCTCTCAAATGTGCATAAATTAGGCTTAATAAAGCACTTATTGTCTACTTATCAATAACTCATTATTGAAAACATACCTGCTACCTGTGGTGCAGTCACAGAATACCCAGAGAGGCTCCAGCCCCCAATCTGCCTTCTTCCATCTGCTGCCTAACAGCCAGCCAATGTTTGTGCTTCTCCAAAGGGATTTTATTAATTGCCAATCACTGCAGGGAAAATACATGCCTAAGGGTAATCTTTCCACTTCCATCCCAATTGAGGCACACACCCTGGCTTGTGCTCCTAAAACACAAGGCATAAGGCCAACTTGACTATCTACTGGGCAGCTTTGTTCTACAGGCGGTGGGTCCAGGCTGTGCCTGCTGCTGACCTGAGCAAGGTCATGCTGTTTTTTTCTTTGTACAGAACCAGAAATGTCAAGTGTGATTTCAGAAAAAAATTCAAGGATTCATTTAGGCAGAATTTTACAATTTGTGAAGCATTTTTGTATGTCAATAAAAGTAACAACAAGGGTAATACCAACATTTATTGCATATACAAAAAGTATTTCATACACATTCTCTCTAAATTTTACCGTCTAGCAGAATAAGCTTTACTGTATACCAGTCTTACAGATCAGTAAACCGTGGCTCAGAGAGTACAAATGACCTATCCAAAAATACAAGCTCAAAAGTGGCAACTTTCAAAAGAGGCAAACTTGGGACTTATGCATTTTTCTGATTCCGCTATAATTTCTTGCTTCATCAAGGAGTCAAGTAGAAGAAAGAAGAGGACAGACTTGGGCCATAAAAATGCTCTCTAGAAGGAAACATTTTAGAACCATAGCTGAGTGGTGCCTGCTGTAAGATCTTATGGGCTTTAGACAGCATAGGAGCCAAACACTGTCTTTCCTAATCACCCTTCCAGTGAAGGCAGCAGGTGTTTCTGAGGACCACTGGCTAGGAAGGCTGGAGAGAGAGAATGTTGTCTTTAGATAGGGCATCCTAAAACTCAGTACCACTGACACGTGTGGAAGTTACATCAGAGGGAAACCGGAAACCCTTCATAATAGTAATAACAATGATGTCATTTTTTTCCTGTTTCATATTTAATATCACAATTCTCCTTGGCTTCTTCCATTCTATAATTGTATCTCTTATAGTAATATTCTTAAACATCAATACATATGCCTTTTCCTACAATATCTATAAAACAATTTCAAATTTTATTATCAATATTACTAGTAAGATAAAAACTACTGAGTCATAGTTAATATTTCTTTTATTGTTTTAATGTGCTCTGCTGTTGGGTTATTTTGTATTTTTATGTTCAACTTTATGACATTTTTCTTTTCCTATTTGCTTTAATTATATTTTTGTACATACAATATTTACTGACTTGAAATACAAAACATTAAAACAGTGGTTCTTAACCTGGGTTCTATTGAACCATAGGGGTTTGATGAGTCGGTCTCGGGTTCGGAGAAGCCTCTGCCGCGGAGGCCAGAGTAAAGTAATACCGTAATTTGTTGTGAGTTCATGCACTTTGTTGGTTTTGTTCTTTGAGCAAGGTGATGTTCATGCACGGCTCATTTTGTGCACCAGTAAAAAAAACAGATACCTATGTCTTGAATTTGGAAAAAAAAAATCATATTTTATTTATCACTAAAGAAGGGTTCGGTGAATGCGCATATGAAACTGGTGGGTTAGGTACCTCAAAAAAGGTTAAGAACCACTGCATTAAAAACATACGCTCAGAAGACTTCACTCTTATCAAAACTTCTCTAATCTACTTTCTTTCAGGAACCACTTTCATTAGTGTCTGTATTCTTCTAATTTATTTTGTAAATGTATGTGTGTGTGTGTATAAGTGGTTTTTTTTGCGCAGACATCCATATATTTAAAAGAAAATATTCTCTTTTTTCTTTTTCTTATTAAGATAACACAAAATGTTTAATTGTTAAATCACACTTAACATAGATTATGGATCTACCCAGTTCCCATTTACATCTCATTCAAAGGACATAGGCAAGATACTGGTCAAACATTCTTCCTGTGAAGAGGTTCAGGGCCACAGCTCTCCCTGTGCCTTTTATCCCCGTAGTAAACCACATTCTGTTTCGTGCTTACCATGCGAAATGAAACAATGGACATGGATTGCTGCTTCTTTGGCTGAGCATTTTGCAGGGTTTCCACATAGAGGGTAGCTGATTTCTTCCATCCAGGGCAAAGGAGCTGGTCCTGCAGCTCAGGGACGGCCAGATGGGAGAGTGCCAGGCTGTGTGAGGAGGGCAGAAGCTTCCTCGCTCTCTGGGCCCACCACTCTCCTGACACCTTTGTGTGTTCACCAACCTGGAAACTCAACAATGCCATCTGATCTCAGCTTGATTGATGCCACTCTGAGCACTATGTGCTTATCACTGAGTGAGCTTTACAAACACTGCTTCACTGAATTGTCAAAACATTCTTGCAAGGTAGACATTATTCCTGTGTTATAAATGAGGGAAATGAGGCTCTGACAGGTGCCTGAGGACACACAGCTGATAGTGGTTAGACCCAGAATTTGCCCCAGTTAGCCAGATTCTACCCAGCCTGTAACTACTGTATTCAATGCAAATAAAGCAGTTATCATAATGAAATGCTTAGTAAAAAGCTCAGGTCCGGGAACATAGCAAGTACTCAGTATGGCAATTACTGTCTAATCAACAGTGTGAGCTCATTGTGGGCATTGTGTATGTATCTTTTTATGACTCCAAGTGCACAGCACAGGACAGGATGTGATTGCTTAATTCTCACTGACCGATGGTGACTTCAGAAGTAGAACATCCATGGAGAAGAGCAATGTAACTTGAGTGCAGCACTGGCTTAAGGCGTGCAATGTGGACACGATTGGTGACGGTCAACGGCTTGGCTTTCCCAAAGGAGCCAGGCCGGCTGGGCTGTGAGTCTCAGGCTCTCCTGGGGTTGACAGAGCCTGGGAAAAGCTACAGAAAGGAACAAGAAGGTCATTGTTGCCAGCTATAAAAGTTCAAGGACTTTTCCAAAGAAAAGGGATAGGATATGGGTTAACTGAGTTTTCAACCTCAAAGTAACCATAGGGACTTGCCTGATTCTAGCAACCAGTCATACTTGTGGTGAGTAAAGAAAGTGGTAAAGAAGCAAGGCAGGGGCAAGGATTTGACATCCCCAAATTGTTCTGGTCTCATCGTGGGCTTTGTAAAAACAGCCATGGGAACCTACCAAAGCAACACTGAATGTTTGGACCCAACATCCTCTAGCATTGGGGGCAGCTGCCTTCCCCCGGTTCCAATCACCGTCAGCTCTCCGCCGTGCTTCCTTCACCCCAAAGAGGCACACCAAGGTCCAGCTCTGAGCCCTGTCCCATGGGCCCCTATGAAGTTCAGTCCGCTCTTCAGCTGCAGGCCCCTAAGGAGGCATCACTTGCTGTTCGCCAGATTCTCACTAACTAGGTCAAATTTCATTTTGTCATTGAGTATGTGGACAACAGGTCAAACCAGAAACTTGAGTGACTTTGAATGATTTAAATGAACAAAGGGGGGGCACGTGTTAGGTAAGCTCAGGGACACAGGCCGTTGTCCACCTGGAAAGGACTGACTTGCCTTCACTAATGGGCCTCCTCCTGTCTTTAAATGCTAACAGCTAGAGAGAGTTAAAAGGATTTCTGAAAGGTTTATTTTGGGGTAGGTTTGAAAGCTCCCCTCTCCTGTTCTGTTTTTCTTTTTAGACAGCTTTGCACAAGGGGCAAGGCTCCTGCCAAAAGGCCTCGTAATGCCCCTCTATGGGGACTGAATTTATCCGCTCAGCTGTCCCTTGTAAATTTATTCCTGTGTGAGATTTTTCCCAAACCATTCATTCCTTCGCTTAGCTCAGGCAGCTGGAATGCAGAAAAAAAAATACATTTTTTCTTTTTCTTTTCCTTTTTTTTCTCCCAAGAATGTGCCTTTTGTGTGCTGGGAGGGGCTGGGCTGGAGAGAAGAGAAAGCAGACATGGGTGCCGATGCACATACCCATGGAGCCGTGAGCACCCAGGGCCCAGGGCTGCCCCCGCTTGGTGAGGGGTGGCATAGAGCCCCCGGGATGCCAGTGGTGAGGGTGTCTGCAATGGGGGCCTCTGGTTCTCAGCCTGGGACTTGGCCAGAGAAACACCTCACTGGTTGTTTCTATAGCAACATCACAGTTTAACTGGAATGGAAAGCTCCATGGGTTAGAGCCAGGAGTGGCTTTCCAGCTGCACGTGTGCACAAAGTGGGTCCATGGGGAGGAGGAGAGTGTTGGGAAATTTTACTTTATTTTTCCTTGAGTGGTATGGTCTCTGAGGCAGGTGAGGACTGTCGAAGGGGTTGGAGGTGACATATGTGCTTGAAGAATTTGGTTTGCCTTAGGGACAGTGAGAATTTTCCTGCAAGGCATGACCACTGGGGAGGCCTTGCATCTTGAGCAAAACGGAAAGGTATGTTGGCACGAGCAGGCACATGGATCGGCCGGACGGTCTGTCCTCTGCACTCCCATGATGTTTATCTTCCCAGAGGATACCAGCACATTGGGGTGGTTGAAAATTTAGCAGCATTGGCAGATGAGTCAGGATAGGAGTGTGCTCCGTTCTGTGGACTTGTGCTGTGGAGCAAAGGGGGTTTGCAGTAGCTCGAAGTACAAATGATTAGAGGTCCAGGGGTCCTGCTGTATAATCTGCCAGCTGCAGTCAGAACAGGCAGATGAACACTGGCACCCCAGTTCTGGGCCACATCTATGCCATGGCATTCTGTGAGGGTTTCTGCCAAGAATAGCTGTTCAGGAGCGCAGAGTCTCCCACCCAGCCAGGAATCTCTATTTTCTCTTATGGGCTGGGAGACAACTTTTAGACTTACTGAACCTGCACCATCTTTTTCTATCTATAGAATATTTACACTTTTTTGAGGCAGGTGCCACTTCTATCCCTCCAGCACCATAAAGATCACCTGGTTGGTCATCTGATTAAGAGGCTCATTCATTGAATGTGTGTGTGTTGCTGAGGCTCTGCCTTTTTAACGAGGTGATGTCTGTGCTGCAGACCCATTGGCTACCATTTAAGTAGCCCAGGTAGGAATACTCATTCTATAGCTTTTTCGGCTATCAAGAATAGATGAACATTCTCAATTGAATGTTCTTGCCATGGTTCGCTGGCAGGGTGGTGGTTTCTCTTTCGTGAGCCTGTCTTTCCTGGTTGTGTCCTTCCGTAAACGCTAAGTGTTTCAAACACCAGTTTTCAATTTCAGTGTGCCGCTCCTTGGAATGAATAAGTTTGAGGGCAACCATAGTTTGTTTCTGGAATGATACTATCACTTAATGGCTAAGAGTTCAGCGCTTGACATAAGACAGACCTAGATTTGAATCCTGGATCTCACTTATATAGCTATGAAACTACCTTTTCTCTATAAACTTAGTTTTCTCAACTGTTAGGACTAAATGTAATAATGTGTTTGAATCACCCAATTATATTACTTATTACCATTATTGGTTATGCAATAATTGATATATGTTAGAACTTATGAGCTGGAAGCCCCCAGGCTGAATGTGCCCTTCCCCCAGACCCAGATGTTTGGCCAGTACAGCATTTTAAATAACATTGACTTAGTTGCCAACATCTTAAAATTGGGAAATTTCACATAAAATTTGGAATTTGAGGCTTATGTTGAAAAATCATTAGCTCTGACAAGCCTGGCTCCAGTTTCTTGTGTGGTAACAGTCAGGCAGTGGTGAGCTGAGCAGGAGTGGTGACTTTTCATGGGGTCTACACCTCCAGTTCACCAGCGGCTCAGTCCTCTTGTTTGTATTACCTCCTCCCTGTGGGCACATGTCCTTGGGTGCCCGCACCTATAGGGTCCCTGCCGACTCTGGAATTCTAGCTATTTTGGCTCACTGATGTGTAGTAAGGGCCCTGGAACCCAGCAAATCAAGTTAAAGTTAACCTTGCCAATAATGCTTCTCTGCTTAAATGAGAGAAATCTGATAGCCTCTTCTTTGCCATCCAAAAGAGTAGTTGATTTTATTACTCTCAGCAATGCCTTGGGGGCCAGAACCTGCTGATCTAAAAAAGTCTCCCTCTTTGATCACTGACCACTGGGTCATCTCAATAGTGTGTTTTCCCTGCCCTCATACCAAAGTCTAAAATGCTCATGACTTTGGCCTTGCAGTTTGGGAAGGTGCTTCTCTTGCTTTCATGCTGATGTCTGGGTGGCACCTGAGCATAATTTACTCTTTTCTTGACTCTTGATTATTTTGAGTCTCTAGAGCTGCCTGGTCCTAGTGCTCAAGAATTTTGCTCATTGAGTTAACGACAATGCTAGACTATGCTCCTGGCTCTTTCCCAGAAGTACGTCTGGTGCTTAGGAAGGACCATGATGGGAAGAAACCTTTCTTTCTCTCTCTCTGTCTCCCAGCTTCTTTTGTATGGGATGGAGGTAGAACCACAACAGCATAGAGGTGAAGGGTTGGAATGAAGAGGCCTGAGCCTCCTTCTTTTCTTCACAGGCTCTTCTGTAGAGCCACAACTTCATGAAGGTTCTGTGGGATTCAACTTCTCCCCTCTGCCTAAGACACATCCCATGAGGTTGTTGAGCCCTGGGGAGGTGCTGGGTCTGAGCATGGGGTTGAGGTCTGGGAGGAACTCGACGGCTTCTGTGGGTGGATAGGTTTCTCTGATCCTTAGTGTAATGCTGGTGGCAGAGGCCAGGCAGGTTCACATTGGGTTTGGGCAGACAGTAGAAGAACTGTGGAGCCGGAAAGCGTTGGGCCATTCCTGTTTAATAGATTTTCACAACGAAGAGCAAACAGGCAGGGAAAAGCCTCTTCTCCTCACAGCAAGCAAACAAACAGCAAAATGACCCCTCACAGTGGCAACAAATGACCTGCAATTTGCCCTGAGGGCAAGCACCTGTAGCCTTACACATGTGGTTCTGCCATGTGCTCATGTACTAGTCATGCAAAGTGCAAGTGAGCAAGCCTAACACAGCTGTTTCCCTACATTCCACTTTGGGGTTGCTCACCTCACAATCTATGTGACAGATATCTTCTGCAATGGTCCTTGTGTGAGGAGTGAGGTAGATTACATCACAGAAACAGTACAGACCACAACAAATGAATAAGAAAGGCACAAGCTATACCCAAGATGACATTAATTACAATGGTGCCCCTCACAATATCTCCCTGAGCACTCTGCCCAGAGAGTTAACTGGAGGCCCACTTCTTACCCCTTACCCTATGGTAGATGGGAGGCCTGTACAGTTCAGGATCATGTCCATTAAAGAAAATGTCCTTGGCGCAAATCTGCAACTGGATGGGAGCAGCTGTGCAGTGCAGGAGGGCGTCCGCAGGTGCTGGGCCCTCCTGTCAGGGTCTCTCATTACTATCCACAAGTGGAGTTTCCATCCAGCAAGGGAGCCAGTGCCCCCCTCTTGTCATAGTCCCTTCTTTAAGAGTCCATCATACTGTTCAATGATCAGTCCATGAGAGCATAGCTGTCTGTACAAATCACCAAAGGTAAAGGTCCATTATAGGCAACTAGCCATAGAGCTCGTTGATAACAGACCTCAACACCTTTCCATAAGCACTCTGTCCATTGCCACAGCCCCATCCAAACCCCTCAGCAAGCTCACAGGGTGTGGCAAGGTCAAACACATTCAAGGCCTGTGCCACCTTGATAGTTCTCTAAGCTGCTGCTGCTGCTGAAAAAGAAAAGAGCATCTATTATCTTCTAAGGCCAACACCTGCTGCACATTAGAAGGGGATCAGTGGACTGCCAATTTCACATGGGACCTTTGGCCCCCCACCCACCCTAGTTAGACAGGTCCCTCAACCTTCCTCCTATTCAAACTGGAATAATAGGTCTTGGGGATCCTCCTCCCTCACAGCTGTCTTCATCATATAATTCTGCAATTGTGCAACCTGAATGCCAGTCATTTCCTTGGCAGTTGTTAGGGCTGCCTGCTTCCCCCACTTTTTCAGCAGTTGGAGCCTTTGCTCTGGATTAAGCTTCCACCTAAGCTCTAACACAGGGTCCCCAAACTTTTTACACAGGGGGCCAGTTCACTGTCCCTCAGACCATTGGAGGTTTGCCACATACAGTACTCCATACACTGACCACCAATGAAAGAGGTGCCCCTTCCGGAAGTGCTGTGGGGCCGGATAAACGGCCTCAGGTGGCTGCAATTTGGCCCATGGGCCATAGTTTGGGGACTTCTGTTAGAGTCTAACAGGACTCTATTAGACCTGCCATCCAATTTCTCTTTATCTTCCCCAGCTGTAATCAATACTGCCTACATCTGTGTTCAGGTAACCTTTACAGGCCCATTTCTCTTGTTAATTGGTGGGGGCGGGTGCAGCATGGGTAGCAGATCGCACAGCCTTATGGTCCCATGCTGCCTCCAGCTCCCACAAACCTGCCACTGTCTGTATAACAGTGTTGACGTGCTGCTCCTCATAGGGGCTCAAGATAGCCATGGGGTGCTACAGAGAATACGGTCCTTTATCCCTGATGTAAATACTTCCTTATCTGGCCCACAGGGTCTCAGGTATAAAGCAGCCTTCTTCATGTCTAGTTTCCAGAGGACCTGCTGCAGCTTGGTATATGACTGCCACTGAATCACTGCCCCTGGAAAATCTCCAGCATTCTGCCAGACTGTACGAATGGCAGCCATCACCCATTCTAATAGTGTATGGTTTCCTGGGTTGTCATGGCAGTCCTGAAGACACTGCCTCAAGGAGTAGTGCATGGTAACAGCAGCTAAATTCTCCATCTCTGTTCCAGAGAGCATGATGCCATCCACCCCTATGTCCCACAACCACAGCAACTAAGATGCCAGGGACTCAGTGAGTTTCTGCTTAAATTTCACCCCTCACCACATCAACTCTGTCTGGGTGTAGGGCCAGACCACAGAGTGCTCCACTACTTGAGGAGGTGGTTGTGCCTGCCCCTGAGGCACATTTTGCTGCTGGGTTTTTACCTTCTGGGTGACTACCAGCCAGGCTCTGAGTCTGCCTATGGCAATTTTAGCCTGAATCTCTTCCTCAGAGAATGAGAATTTGAAAATGCCTATAATCACGTCACATATTCAGAGCCACTCCCCTGGCACAAATGCAGCTCTTTGTTCAACAACTGCTTCAGCTTTTGCAGCTGCCAGCTCTTGGCCTGACACTGAAACTCAAGCTCTTGAACTCATAGTTGTTTCTCTAACTCCTGCTTATTTCAGCATTCTGCTTCTAGGGAAAACTGGAGTTCTCAAACTTGGGTGGCCTGTCTCACAGAGATTTCAGTTTCTTCTTGTGGGGTTATATAAAACACCCAGCCCATGCCCCCACAACAGTGTAGCCACAGGGAACCATATGCTGGAGAACCACAGCCACTCCTCTAGCTCACCCTTCAAGGTTATTGGTAGCTCCATAGCAATCTGATCTGAATCCTGCCTACTATGCCAGATGTAATGCTAGTGGCCAAGGCGAGGTGGGTCCACACTGAATTTGGACAGACGGTAGAGGAACGGCAGAGCTGGAAAGCATTAGGCCTTTCCTGTTTAATAGATTCTTAGAATATCAGACAAGAAAACAGGCAGGGAAAAACCTCTTTTCCTGGCAACAGGCAAACGAACAGCAAAACAGGTCCTTGCATTGGTGGGTAAGTGATTTGCAATCCGCCTTCAGGGCAAGCACCTGTATCCTTACATAGGCTACACACACGTGGCTCTGCCACATGCTCATGCACTAATGCAAATACAAGCAAGCAAGCTTAACACAGCTGTTTCCCCACACTTAGCAAATAGCCCTGCATGAGGTCTGGCCTCTTCCCTACCCCAGCAGTATCACTGTGGTTGTTGGTAGTCTGGGCAGTTAGGAAGAGTGGGTGGCTGCCATTGGGAATGTGATTCTGTGACTTTCTATTTGCCAAATTTTCCAACTTTGGGGACAAATGCTCCATGAATTTTAGTTTTGTAGGTTAGTGTGTAATGACTGAGAGACTGGCTTAAAGAGCTTTGACATTCCTGCCACCACCTCCAGGAAGTGGGGTTGAAGCAACAGAGCATTTTTAGAAGGTCCAAAGAAAATACCATTTTGTGCAGAAACAAGCTTGCTATTTAAGTTCCATCAACAAATTGACAGGAGAGCAAGAGACATCCAAAAATCACATTATATTTTCTACAATTTTGATAGTCTTAAGATAATCCACTTGTGTGTTCACTGATCTAAAGACACAGAACTCATTCATACTAGAGGTTGGGTTTACTCACCTTGATTATCTGGATATGAGTGGCCTTGTCCTCTCTAAATGTCTTCAGATGAGTGACAGAATAGCCAAGCTCATTGGCCTGAGGCTGACCTGTGAAGAGGCTGCTGGGATGCCCTGCTCCTCACATGGCCATGGGAAGCTGGTGAGGAAAGGCTCCATGCCCATCTAACCGCATGTCCCTGCAGATCACAGGCCTCTTCACACCAGGTCTCACTGGACACGATAACTTTTCATCCCAAATCTGCACTGGCGTCAACTGAAAGCTCTGGCCAGAGAGCTGGATGCAAGCCAAAGTTGGCAGGTTTAACAGGCACCCCTAAATGACTCCGAGCTTAAGAAACACCCATTTCGCATGTGGACTTTAGAAAATCATGTGGAGAATGCTTCTCATTCCTCAATTTCAAACATTCTTTAATAGTATCTCTGATTAGAGTGGAGAAGTTCCAGGAACCTAAATGCCAAACCCTGGATGGGACAGGGTATGGGCTTCATAATCATCTCATGCTGCCTGGGGCTCCGTTCAAATCAGGTCAGCGAGGGCCTCATTACTCAAGACACCTGCTGGAGGGAGCTTCGTAACCAGCTCTAGATGTCCTTCTCTTTAAGCTGCAATTGTTTCATTTAAAGACTTGACCTGACACCTCTTGGTTCCAGTTGGCACACATTTTCACTTAAAAGCATCAAATGTTGGCTCCAAAGGAAATTTAGAGATCTATTTCTGAGTTCCCATTTTTATAAATGAGGAATTACAGGTTAAAACTAGTAAAAAATAAAAGCTACCATTATTAATTCTTGAATCTGCATTCAAGGAGCTTCATGGAGAGAGGAACGTAGGAAGAAAGCAACCAACTAGGAACAAAATTATTCTCCCCAGATTCAGCAGTTGCCTGGGTAAAGATGATCTCTCATTTCTATCAATGATGAAATGCCGTATCCCCCCTCCCCAGCTTCACTGTCTCTCAGAGGGGGCAGCTTGCCTGGCCCCACCTGCCTGAATGGGTGCTTCCACCCAGGAACTTGCCACCCCGACTTGCTTGTGGTGGGACATGTTCTGTAGACACAGAATGACAGTTACGTCACAAGCTCTACTTTGGGCCTCAGTAGCGTTAACATCGAGAATGGGAGCTACTTTCCCAGAGCTTACTATCTAATTTTAAACATATTAAATTGCTTGTGATTTTAACTGTCTGCTTTCTGCCTTGCAAGAAAATTTTGATGCTTTGATTTTTTATAAAAAAACAACTCATTCCTTTATTTTCTCACTCCACAAATATTCATAGGAAACCACTCTATGTCAGACATGTAAGAGAAGATTTGTTTTTCCTGGAGTCCCATCTACTGTATGCACTGCGGTGTGCTGGGCACGTTACAAAGAGATGCACCAAAGAGATGTATGGTAGGCAGTGGCTGAGTGAGTAAATGAGAGAGATGATGGTTCCTTCCTCTCTTACATTTAATTTTTAAATTGAGGTTAAATTAACACAGGATGATTAGCATAACCCGAACTGCACATGTCTTCAGTGCTCTCTTTGTTGAGTTTCACGGTGGTTTTCTATGGTTATTTTAGCTAGTTCTCTAGCTTTATGTTTTAAGCTGTTTCTGCCCTCAGCCTATGACCCAGACTAAAATATGACCTATATGTCTTGGTGGGGGGCGCCCCAACACAGCCCCAGGAAGTGGAGGAAGTCATGCTGTGAAGCTTCCAGAATCCTCTGCCAGAGAGCATCCTGGTGCACACTGGAGGCTGCGGCAGCTCCAGGTTCCTGCCTTGTGGGCATGGAGTCACACGGGAAGAGATGAAGCCACAGAAGGTGCTGAATTAGCTAGTCGTTCAGTTTGGACTGAAGGTTTCTGGCAGAGAAAAAGGCTAAAGAGGGTCTCACACTGTCTGAGTAGAGCAGAAATGTAGGCTGGGCACAGGAACAAGAGAGGCCTTGAACCACACTGGAGAAAAATTACTCGAAACTTGGCAGTGGGCAGGGAGGTGCCTGGGTGTTCTCTCAGAGCAGGGCTTGGCCGCGCCTTCCCTTGGCTCTCCATTCACTTGGCTTCCTCGGGGTCCTGCCGGTCCTGCTGAAGCAGAGGTGAGCTGATAGGGTTTTGTTTGGTAGGGATGCACATATTTTCTGTCCTGGGGATTATGGTGTATGACCCTGTGAGGCATTAACCAATTTAGATTTTAACCTCACTATCCTACCCTAACTTTTAAAATTAATTGCCTATCAAAATCAAACTTTGTCACTTGAGCAGTTGTAATGTCTTACCAGTTTTTCTCCTTCATTGATAAATTGGATCAACTTTGTGACATGTATTCATGTTATATTTGAATGAAAATCACAATAGTACCTCTTTGGAGATGGCCCTCTCCCAGGTACCTCTTCTCCAGGGCCCAGGTAGCTTAGGCGGCTGGTGTCCCCAGGGTCCCTCATCTGCCTCAGGGTCAAACTCGTGGACAAGCCGTGCTTGGTGGAGACAATGTGCACGCCTGTTTGCTGTGTGTTGGGGAAGTGCATGGAGGGAAGGAGTATTTAAAACATGGTGCTGGGGACACAAACATAGATCAGGGACAATTCCTTTAGTTTTCCATTTGCCAAGTTGTTCCAGGGTCCAGGGCTGCCAGCTTGAGCGGGTGACTCATTCTGAATGGAAACATTTGTACACACAGCACAGCTCCTGTCCCCTGCCCGTGCTGCAGGGCCCAACCACTCTGCACTTGCCTTTGCCCCTTTTAATGTATTAGTGGGAACCTGGAGGTTACCTCCTTGGGGGTTTCCTGAAACATGACCCATTCAGACCTTGCAAAGTTGCAGGTGGGACACAAGGCAAACAAAGGTAGCTCTTGAAGCCCCAGGAGCTGGCCTTAAATCCTGACACGCTGGGGTGTGAAAAGCTTGGAGGGAACAGTCAGGTTGAGGTGAAGCAGTAAACGTCTCCAGCAAGTCAGGAAAGGAGTGAGAGTGTAATTACGTGTTAGCAGTTGACTGACCCAGGGCAGCAGCGTGCCTGCAGGATGGCCCTGTGAAGTGGCACAGAGAAGCAGCAGCTGCGAAGGCAGCAGAGGGCTGGGGGACAGAAGCCACTCACACTGGCAGAGCCACGAACAGAGTGAAGGCAGAGGTGGCTTAGAAGGTGCAGAAGCCACATTCTTCTTCAGGTTGGGTACAGGGATCAGGTGGAATCTACCCCATCACCAGTGTCTGAGTCCCCTCTGGCGCCTTTGCTTTTGTCTCGGTTTGCTCTGTGAGGGTTGTAATGATAGCTCAACCTTTGTCTGGAAAAAGTAGGAAGTGCTTCATACACAGCTCACTTATTCTTCACAACTTTATCCAGTAACTACTATTATCATCACAGAAAAGAACACGGAGCCTCAGAGAGGTTAAGCAATTTCCCCAAGGTCACACAGCTGGTAAGGGGCAGAGATGGAACTCAAACCATGGTCTGTTTGGATCCCAAGCACTGTAGTGCTGTGTTACACTCGCTGCTCCAGGAAAGACTGTGATCCCAGTTGTGGAAAAATATTAAAAGTAGGATAGAGGAACTGCCAAGCTCTTTTCTCCGGCAGGGCGGGTTTTTTGGTAAGACTGAGCTTAATGGCAGCTCAGGCTCAGGCCATATGCTGCTTTCTGTGCCCTCAGACCCCAGAAGTGCGAGGCATTCAGGGAGAGACACAGAGCGATATTACTGCTGTGAACTTTCATTAGGATGCAGAGAGTTTTCTTATGTTTTTGGAAAAAATCCATCATCTCAAGAGGCTATATAATGCTCAAAACAGCTTTAGAAAATCTCTTTGGAAATTGCTTTCTGAGCCCCAGGTACATAAATATATTTTTATATATATTCTTGATCATGGCAAGCCTTAGTCCTTGGAGGCTAGCTTTGAATGTTATAGAAATCCAAAGGCAATTGAGAGCCAAATCCGGTCACGGGGGTGAATTATCAATTTCAAAATTTCAGTTTTGTTTAAAAACAAGCTAGTGTTAGTGGAAAGCAGCATGGCAGATCATCTTGAGTAGCTCAGAAACTGAGCGAGACATTTCCACGCTAGAGGATTTTAACAAGATTTTTAGCAGAAGCCCTGCGTTTTTAGGTTCCTGCATATCTCGCCAGCTGCATCGCAAACTGCTTTTCCACTCCCTCTCCATGTCTCTGTCACCCAGCTTCCTTTCAGTTCCTTGGGACAAAGTGCATATTACCTGTCTTGGGCCTTAACATGCATTATTTTCTCGGCCTCACTGTACCCCGCTCATCGGTCAAGCCCAAGTTTGAATGCCATTTTTACAGTGTGACCTTCTCACCTGAAACTCCTTCCATGGCTCCCTCATTTTTCCTTCCCAGTTGTAATAATAGATTCCAGGTAATTTTTACTGGCAGGGTCCCTTGACTCCACCACCACCCAGCAAGTTTCCTGATGGCAGACACTGCCCTGGTTTGCTCACCACTGTGTCCTCAGCATTCAGCAAAATCTATGGTGTATTTTTGGCACTTAAGAAATATTTTTGGGCCCTGGCCGGTTGGCTCGGTGGTAGAGCATCGGCCCAGTGTGTGGATGTTCTAGGTTCAATTGTTGGTCAGGGTACACAGGAGAAGTGACCATCTGCTTCTCCATCCTTTCCTCTCTCCACCCCCCCCCTTCTCTCTGTCCTTCTCTTTCTCTTCTCTTCCTGCAGCCATGGCTCTATTGATTCGAGTGCATTGGCTCCAGTTGCTGAGGATGACTCGGTGGAGCCTCTGCCCTCAGGCGCTAAAAATGGCTTGGTTGTGAGCATGGCCCCAGATGGGCAAAGCATCAGCCCCAGACAGGGGTTGCCAGGTGGACCCTGGTCAGAAGCATGTGGGACTCTGTTTCCCTATCTCCTATCCTCTCACTTGGAAAAAAAGAAGAGAAAGGAAATATTTGTGAAAAAGTAAACAGGAGCATTCAAGCCACCAGTTACCAAACGCCTTCTTCACCCACATCTGCAGCCTCTTCTTCTTCACTCTCTCCTCAAACCTCTCCTCGGCATCTCAGGACCTTTTACTCTAGGGATCTCCTCTCTCCACCCACCAGGTTCTCCTTCCTCTCCTTGCCTCTTGGTAGGCACCCATCAGCTTCTAGCTGCCACTGTATTTCTTTCCCCTGCTAAGTTTTCTCTTCAGCCCTGCCTCTGTAGAGCTCCTGCCCAAAGTTTCCAATGATCCATTACTCATTGCTACATTTCTCATTTCCCTGGGCATGTGGAACCTGTCTCAAGGACCAGAGCCATTTTTTCCTCTTCTGCTCCTCTTCCTGTGTGCTTTGTCTCTGAAATGTTTCAGAATTTGTCCAGTCTCCTAAAATGAAACTATAACGCGATTATCACCTCATCCATCTCTTCTTCTGTGTTCAACTTCTCACCAAGGGAAATTAGTTCTGCTTCTGGAGTGACACTTGCCATTCTAGTTCCCTATCCATTCTGAGGACAGAACTCTAGGGCAGGCTCTAATTGTTTCTCAGTTGGACAGTTAGAACAACCTCAGAAATGCCTCCACTCCTAGGCAGTGGCCAAGCTTTCCCTGGACCTTACAATTCACCCTTCAAAAGAATGGTTAAGTGATAATGGCTTCTATCTAGGAAAGATAGATCAATCACTACATCCTTTACTATTTTTATTCCTATTGTCCCCAAAGTGTGGCCCCTGGATCAAGAAGAGCAACATCACCTGGGAGCTTATTGGAAATGTAACTTCCTGGGCCTCACCCCAGACTGATGAATCAGAAACTCCTGGTGGGGTAAGGGAGGCAGCAAGCTGTGTTTTAACCAGCCCTCTGGGTCTCCCTGATGCACGCTGAAGTTTGAGAACCACTGCTCTAGAGAGGTCAGCTTTCTCGTTTATCTTTGAAGATTGCAATTACTTTTGTACCTCCATGAATTTGCATGTGCTTTTCAATCTGAGTGAAATGATTTGCCTGCATCATACACCACATCCTAGATCTCACACTCCATGCTTTCCCCACCTGTCAAATTCTTGTTCCTTCTTACAAGTGTTGCATTACTTTTTCATGGAGTGTCCCCTGGTCCTCCCAGTTGTGTGAATCACTGGTGCTGCCCCCCCTGAACTATGGAGATGTGTCTGCTTTTGCCTTGTTATTGTGTGTCTTCACAGCCTTCCATATAATAAGCATTTTCTGAATTCACTCGGGTCAATGTGCTATTTAATACACCTTGGCAGGAAAGGGTGAGGCTTGTCTTTTGGATAGAGAACAGGCCAGAGAACATGCATCATACAGTCCTTCAGGAACTTGATGTCCCAAGGGAGGTGACCTGTGTCTCCTTCCCTGCAACTGGCTCACCCAAAGTTGGGTAGCTTAATTTTGAAGACATATCTGAAATGGCTACACCCTTGATTTCTCAAAAGATGAAATATTTGAAGAGAACAGAATGGAGGGCAACTCATTAGAAAAGCGATGCTAAGAAAGACTCAGGACTCCAAGCCCACATACCTAAGCTAACAAAGCAAGTGGAGACATCCCCCACTCCCCCACAAAAACAAAACAAACAAAACAAAGACACTCTCAATAAAGGAAAGATATGAAGATCTGTAGCTTTCTGATCTGCTGGGTTGGCTTCTGTGGTAATGAGGTGGACATGACAAAGCATTTTTAGTTATAAGGTCATTAACCAACATGTGACACTTTTTGCCTTTATTTTTCTCTGCTTGTTACAAACTCAACTGTATCCTTCAAAAGCCATATGTTGAAGTCCTAACCCAAAATGTGATTCATTTGGAGATCGGGATTTTAAGGAGGTAATTAAGCTAAAATGGCATCTTAAAGGTGGGGCCCTAGTCCAATAAGAGTAGTGTCCTTATTAGAAGAGAAAGAGACACCAAGAATGCACACACACACACACACACACACACACACACACACACAGATAAAGTAGGCTATTCTCAAGCCAAAAATATGAATATCACACACATACACATATTCATAATTACATGTCATTTAGGTGAGTCTTATGGGTCCACACATCCTGATATAATCTGGACTTTCACTTAAATTCTAATGTGACTGGAAACTAAATAATTACATAATTTAAATAAATCTGAACCTCCCTACCTCAAATTAGAGGCATATTTCTCATTCTGTCTCTTATATCCTCACTCTATCCAAGGACTTCGAGTCCAGGAGATAATCTCAGACTGGAAACGTTTTGCAGTGCCTATAACTTGACTATTTCTGTAATCTCTTGAATAACACTGCTCATTACACAAATGAAAAAATATGGGGATACATGAATAAAAATAGAATTATTTTAGAATGAAGGGAGATACGACCTATGTGCAATTCAATTTCATTTTAGCCAACTTCTAATTTTATCTTAGTGTGTGCTAGTGCTAGAAATTATATACGAGGTCTCAAGAGTAACTGATCAAAGAAACAATAATAATGAGGACAATGACACAATGACGATAATTTTTAAAATTCTCACCTTACCTTATATAGCATTTATAGATGATACTATGAAAGTTCTGAGGAATTAATATCTATTAATATTAGTGATTAAATTTCAGAATGAGAAAAAAGGAAGAACACAGAAATCATTGGATTGTTCCCAATATCACCCATAATCAGTAAATGTGACCACCAGGACATGAAAATCCAAGTGTAATACATCTTCCATTGGTATCTGTAAGAACTTTGACTTTAAATATTTATTTTTTTTTATTCTTCACTTTTTGCTTTCCAAGACACCAGTCGTGCGTATGTTAGACTCTTTGTCTGTATTCTGCATTGTCAGTCTATTCTTTCTTCTATCTACCCTTTTCTCTATTCACATATCTTCAGGTCCACCAGCTTGACTCTGCTATGTTTTATCTGATATTAGTCATACCCAATGAGCTCTTTCTTTCTGATACTGCAGTTCTAGAATGTCCACTTGCTTCTTTTTAAATAGATTTCAGTTCTCTGTTAAAATTCTTTATCTTTTCATCCATACTCTTTGTCCATTATTTCTTTATTTTCTTTTAAATATTTGTTGTAGTTCTTTTCAAGGTCCTTTTATGCCAACCCTAACTGCTGGATATTTTGTGGGTCTTTCTTTCTTTCTTTCTTTCTTTCTTTTTTTTCTTTCTTTCTTTCTCTTTTTTTATTTCTTGATTATTGGTCACATTGTCCTTCCTCCCTATGCCTCACTACTTATAGTTGTTTACCACATGTTATATATGAAAGTACTGTAGAGACTGAAATTAATGTTAATTTCCCCCAGGAAGGGCTTATTCTTTCCTCAGCTGGACAGACAGTGTAAGGGGATGACCATCTCAATGCCTTAAGAACATAAACTGGGTTGTAGCTGGGCTGCAGTCAGACTCAGTTCTCTCTGCTTTCAAATGTCTCAGGCAGGGGTAAGAGCTGGTGCTTGTTTGCTTCAGGCCTCTTCCTCTAGTGGGACTTTGTCTCTGAAATGTGAGATTGAGGGAGGTTTGGCTCTGCCTTCCTGGTCCAGCCCCATTCTGGGCAAAGTTCCCCAGAGTTCGAATCGAGATCTTGTGTCTCTTTCACCTCTAACCCAAAAGTTTAGAGCTTTCCCCTCCACATCACACAGACTCAAAGTCTGCCAAAGTTCTGATAGGGACCCTGTTGGTTATGGGTGCAAGCCCCTCCCACTAGTACGACTACCAGGAACTTTGAAGCTCTGCATGAGTTCGCTCTTCCTTGAGTCTCCTGGGTCATACCATGTGGAATAACGGCTCTTTGGGAAAGCCAGCCACATGCCCAGGACTCATCTAGATTCCGCTTTTACACAAGGCTGCAAGGCTGTGACAGCTTCATCTGATTTCTCTGCCCTCTGCCTATGGCAGCTCAGCCCTTGAGGCCTCACCAGTGCCCCTGGAGAGGAAACTTCCAGCAACCTCACCTCATTTTGCACATGCTCTTCCATTCTGGAATTCTTATTCTTCTACTCTTCTTTGCCTCTGTGGTTCTCACACTGCTTTTAAAAATAGGATTTTGTGATATGTCTTTACTTCTCTAGCTGTTGCAGTAGGGGGAACGCCTTGTCTCTACCTACTAAATCCTACTCAGAGGCACAAGTCTAGAAGCTATTAATCTATTTTTCATCAGTGAAAGCACACTGAGTCATATTGTTTTGCCAACATTTCATTTTAAAAGTTTTCAAACATACTGCAAAGTTGAAAAAAATTTACAATGAAGAATCCACATACCCTGTGGTGTGTTGGTCAGCTTGTTCTCCAAAGGAAAAATAAAAACACACTCCTTTGTATGTTGCTGACTTCTATGGTGTAGGTATTCCCTACCATCGCCAATTTTAAGCTATAAATGTGTCTTGGGAAAGATTTGAGCAAAATTAACTTCTGCAAGCCAGCTCAGGCACACCACAGCATAGAAGCATCACCTAGATTCTGCCACTAACATTTTAACATACCTGCTTTACCATGTGTATCCACTTTTCTTTACACCATAAATATATCTTATTTTCTGTACATTTCAGATACAAGTATAATTCCTTTGACTACTTCAGCATGCATATTAACTTAAGTTTAATATTTATTTAGAGCAGTGGTTCTTAACCTTTTTTGAGGTACCGAACCCACCAGTTTCATATGCACATTCATTGAACTCTTCTTTAGTGATAAATAAAATATGATTTTTTTCCCCAAATTCAAGACATAGGTATGTTTTTTTACTAGTGCACAAAATGAGCCATGCATGAACATCACCTTGCTCAAAGAACAAAACCAACAAAGTGCATGAACTCACAACAAATTACGGTATTACTTTATTCTGGCCTCCGCGGCAGAGACTTCTCTGAACCCCTTAGACTGACTCATCGAACCCCTAGGGTTCGATAGAACCCAGGTTAAGAACCACTGATTTAGAGTATTTTTATGGGAAGTGAATGCTCAGTCTTAATTGTATATTTGCTGAATTTTGCCAAATTTGTAAACCTGTGTAATCTAGCCCCTATCAAGATGCAGAAGAGTACATGCACCATAGAAATGCCCCCAAAGCTTGGCCAACTGAAACTTTCAGCTTTTTTTTGACATTCACTGCCACTCAACCAGGACTCTTTCTAATACTCAATCAAATGATCATTTCACCTAAATGTTCATCTTTATATTGGTTCTACTTTACACTCACCAGGATGAATGAGCAGAAATTTGCTTTCACATAATTTTGAAAATAGATTTTCCATAAAGCCTGAGAACTTCAGTCCCCAAAGTGAACACATCATGTCAAAGGGCATCACAGCTATTAACAGTGACCGAGTTTGAGTCCCCAGGACAGGCAAGCAACTTTACATCTCATCCCTTTAGATTCCCTTCAGGTTCATTACCCACACTAAATACGTGTGAGTCATTCTTATGATAGTCCCATGACATCGCTGTCCTCCCAAAGAACAAGCTTTCCCCACCTCCCGCCCCTGGCTGAGCCTGACCACACTTCACTTGGCAATATATGCATTTGGCTCTCACCTGTCATAACTCAGGGAAAAATATCAGTCAACAGCAAAAAAAGAACCAAAACAAAATCCAGAAAAACACTCAGCAAAAAAGAGAGAAAATTGTCATTTGCCTTCAATTATGAGAAAGGATGTTTTAGACTCAAGCAGTGAGAAATATTGGACAGTGTTTCAAATTTTAAACCACAAATCCATGTTCCAGATGAAGAAAGCAGGTTTGGAGAAAGGCAAATAGAAATCTCTTGCCTAAAGTACCAAAATAGAAAATATTGTCAACAATAATTTTGTCTATCTGTGATATTAACCATGACATTGGTCAGGACATGATGGCTGCCTTTTATTACTTGAAAACTGTTTAAGATCATAACATCTTACACATGTGTCATGGTTTTAAAGATTTTATTCTGGACACCTTATTTGCCAGACCTAGAAGAATGGATAGAAGTTACGTGAAGGCAGATTTTTAAAAACCATTACAGCTGTGTAACAATAAAATGGGTTATTGCTAGATACTTCCAGATTTCATGATTTCATGATTTCATGACCGCATGACTCTCCAATGACCACATTTTCCAAACAAATTGGGGTCGTATTTTTGCCTTGTCAGACCCAGACAGCTCCCTTTTCAACCTGGGCCTACCGTCAGAATGGCTTCCCCAAAGAAAGGTTCTTCTGTCATCAGTGAGGTAGTGAATAAGGAATACACCATCAACATTCACAAGTGCATCCACAGAGTGGCTTTCAAAAAGTGTGCCCCTTGGGCACTCAAAGAGATCTGAAAATCTGCCATAAAGGAGATGGGAACTCCAGAGGTACACGTTGACCTGAGACTGTCCCACCCAGTGTCCGGGTGAGGTTGTCCAGAAAATGTCATGAGGTTGAAGATTCACCAAACAAGCTCTACATGTTGGTTACCTACAAACCTGTTCCCACTTTCAAAAATCTACAAAGGGTGAATGTAGAGGAGAACCAACCACTGATTGTCAAATAAAGTTATAAAACTGCAAAAAAACCCAAACAAAACTATAACACTTGGAGATAATAGTCAGGAGATTGTTATTATTTAGTTCATTCAACAAACATATAGTTGTGTATTTTATGGCCTCCTTTTACACATCAAAATAGTTATGCTTTTATGAATAATAATTTACTTAACCATTGCCCTACTGTTGCACATTTACAGTGTTTCTAATTTTTTCAAATGACAGATATTGTTGCAATAAAAGCATAGATTGAGGGGCATATACCTTTTTAATACCCTTAAACAACATAGTAGAATCCTGTTCCAAAAAGGTTGTGTCAATTTACAAACTTATAAAAATGTCAGAGTGCCCATTTTACTGCATCCTCACCAACACTGAGTGACACTAAACCACTCAAAATTTGTGTTGTCCACGAAGACCCAAGTTGGACATCACCATACCAGCTTTGGAAAATGTTATGTAACAGGTTCCGATTGGTTGGTTTAACTGAATGAACTTTACGGCACCATCTAAGTTTCTAGAGTTATATTTAGAATTGATTTAATTATGATATAGTTAGTTATACCATGATTGGTTTTATAATTAAAGCAGTCATTTTTTTCTCAAAACATTACTAAAAATATACAGGAAATGTCTAAATGGCATAGCTAACGTATAATAGATGTTGGTATAATCTTTTGTTTTTTGGTAATTTTGGAGACTACAGTAGTCATGCTTGCAAATTAATTCACTTACAAAGCAAATAATCTTCATTGTTTAGTTATACATTTTAATGTATGTCTATGTCTATCTTTATATAATAGCTCAGGCTACCATAACAAAATATATAGACTGGCTGGCTTAAACAACAGACATTTATTTCTCATAGTTCTGGGGACTAAAAGTCTGAGATCAGAGTGGTAACATAGTAGGATTCTGATGAGAGTTCTCTTCTTGGATTGCAGATGGCTGCCTTCTCACTGTGTCCTCACATGGAAGAGAGAGAGAGAGAGATTTCTCTTTTTATAAGTCCACACAGTTCTATTGGATTATGATCTTATTTAATCTTAATTACCTTCTAAAGACCCTATTATCAGATATAGTCATATGGGGCTTAGGGCTTCAACATATAAATTTGGGGGATGGGGCATAATGTAATCTATAGCCATAAGTATGTTTAATAAAAATGTACTATTGGGATACTATTTGAACAATATTAAAATATATTTTTTAAAATTATAAACCATTGAATTGATTTTGTCTCAAGCTTTGGTCTCAAGACTCTGTGACCCCTTGAGAAGTGTGTGTGGGTAAGATGGAATGTTTCTGCTCCAAACAAAGATAGAAACAGTGCCAGAGTTCTCTGAGGACTTGACAGAAGACCTTGTCTCCTCAGACCAAGGATCAATGCCAAGACCCTATTGTGGTTATTTACTGCTGTGTGACAAATCATCTTAAAATTGAGTGGCTGAAAACAACGACAATAATCTGTCATGGTTTCTATGGGTAAGGAATTAGGGAAGGGCTTGACTGGGTGATTCTGGCTCTGGGTCTTTCTTGTGGTTGTAATCAGATAGTAGTTGAAGCTAGAGCAGTGGACAGGGAATGATTGGAGCAGCTGGAGGTTGGCTGGGTATCCCTTTCCCTGCAGATAGTCTCAGAACTTCTCTGTGTGGTCTCTCTATGGGCTAGTTAGTGTGTGCTTCCTCACAGCATGCTGGATTCCAGGCAGTCAGATTACTCATATGAGGCTCAGTGCTATAGTGCAGCATTACTGCTCACAAGGTGAAAGTTGCATCCTTGTCTATGACTTAGACTCTGATGTCATGCAGTGTCACTTTCTTGACATTTTATTGGTTATAAATGAGGCACAAGCCCACCCAGTTTCAAGGGAAGGAGAATTAGACTCTACCATTAACGGAAGAATGACAAGGTTCCAGAAGAACACAGGGGATGAGAGTTATTAATGCATCCATTTTTGAAAAATACAGTCCTCCACAAGCCCTATTATAGGATACCCGGACCCAAAAAATGAGTGTTTCCTGCTAGAATCTCCATGGACAGTCCCAGTCCTAAAATGTTGTGTGCAGTTCTGAGCACCTATTTTAATCAGGATGCATGAGAGAGTGTGAAAACTCATCCCCTGAGGAATGATCATAGGAAATAACTTTCTTTGTTCTGGATGAGAGATGTGAGAGGAGATGTAATCACTATTTTAACACATTTGAAGGACTGTCAGGTAGAAAAGGGAACAGGCTTAGTCTACCCCTGGTCGGTGAACTGTGGCTCGCGAGCCACATGTGGTTCTTTGGCCCCTTGAATGTGGCTCTTCCACAAAATACCTCATTCGGGCGCTACCTCGATAAGGAATGTGCCTACCTATATAGTTTAATTTTAAATAATTTGGCTCTCAAAAGAAATTTCAATCATTGTACTGTTGATATTTGGCTCTGTTGACTAATGAGTTTGCCGACCACTGGAGACGGTTCTGGAAGGGTGGATGACTACAGGGTTTTCCAGGACTCTGAGTATCCCAATGATGAAACTCAGAAGGTTCCTTGGCTGATTACCTCTGTTACATATCCTACATCCAGTTTTCTCTTAAAATGTATCTTTTAACTAAAAATTAGAAAGTTTTCAAACCATTAGACTTGATCAAATAAATGAGTGTTACAGTGGCAAAATTGGGTAAAGTTTTGTCTAATGCAAATTATACACTAGGCCTATGCCTCTCAAATAGGAGTTCCCGTATCCCAAATGCTACAGGTATTGTGCTAGTATATACTGAAAAATATAAGATGAATATACTAGTATAATATTCACATGTATTTTAAATTAAAAGCTCCAAGAAAATTTCCTAGTTGCAGGTAGTTAATCAGAGTGACCATGCCCCAAGCAGACCCCCAACTCCATTTCCCTGGGGATAACATGTAGAAAAGATTGATTCACATAGTTCAGGGCACAGACTGAAGAGAAGGAATGCCTGGGTTCAAGTCCTGGCTCTGTTACTAGTTATGTAACCCTGGGCAACTTAACCTCTCTGTACTCTAGTTCACTCATCTGTGAACTGGGAGTAATACCTACCTTGTTGGATGACTGTAAAGACAAAATGAATTATATATTTAAGTATATATTTAATAATAGTACTTAGAGCAGTGCCCACCATAAAGTACCACCTAAGTATTTATTGAATAAAAGTGTGAGGAGTATGAAGAGCCTCCTTTGGAAGATAATGAATAGGCACTTCATCACTGCATGATCATGAGCAGGTTCTGGAACTCATGCATTTTGTTCAAGGAATCAGTACAGAATGGGTCAGAGCCCGCACTTCCAGAAGGAATTTTACAAAACTGAGATGGATCGAAGGCCACATACCTGCTGGGTGGTTTTTGATGATCTAGACTAGAAGTCAGCAAACCTATTCTGCAAAGGACAGAATAGTAAGTATTTTTAGGTTTGTAGCTCATGTGACCTTTGTTGCAACTATTCAAATCTGCCATTGCAGCACAAAGGCAGCCATAGACCATGCATACATGAATTAAATGAATGGTTGGGCTGAATTTGGCTCATGGTCCATATCTATAGCTTGCTGATTCTAATCTAGATCACGCTGTGCCGGGCCTGAGCAAGCTGAAAATACAGTGTTTTATGACGAGGCTGAAGAGCAAAAAAGCGTTAGAAGGGGAGACAAAGCAGAATAGTGCCACAACCATGCCACCTCTCTTCCTGGGGCAAACTCACTCTGAGGTTGAACAGGTCCTGTGTGTGTGACTTGAACACTTAATGCCACGCATCCACAAACACAGAGGGGGACCATGTTGGGGATGAGAGTATGCAAGTCATTCATTCTCATCATTACGTGTTCTATTATTGTATTGCAAAGTCTTTGGGAAGAGAGTTGAGGTTTTTATTTTCCTTCAAACCAGCTCTAAAGCCCAGAACAATGCTGTCCATTCTGTGGATGGTCAGTGATCCCTTGCTGACTGTCTATTTCTTCACCTGTAGTAAGATCTCCCCAGGCCCATATGGAAACCTAAAAGTTCATGATGGACTAATTCAGTGAGACTCTTCCAAAGGAAGTTCAGTCCCTGAGGGAAGTGATTGCACACTGATGGAATTTTTGCACACTGAATGGAAAGGTGATCTTTGACTTTTGGCTGTGTCAGAGTAATAAGTGGGAGACTGATTATTTCTAAGAGTGCAGTTCTTCCCGGCTCTGATAAGAATGGAATGCAAGCTACCATGGAGAGTCAGGTCACTAATTATTCCCAGAAACCTCTCTGCCTTGAATCACTGTTATATTAATTATGCATTAAATTAGAATGTTTGCAAAGGCCCAGAGCCAGCTGTGCTGCAGAGCCCGAACAGCATGGGGAGATCAAGGAGCGTCCTGCCCAGCACACTGCAGGGACCAGCCAGTGAAGCCCAAGGCCTGAGTGCGCAATGACCCTGCCTGATCTCTGACCCAGCTGTTTGCAGCCTCCTGCCAGAGAGCTTGTTCTTGGCACTGAGCAGACAAAAGGAGAGGAGGAAGAAAATGACTGCTGCCCCTCAGTACAGCCCTCTGCTCTGTTGCAGTCGTGCTCAGCTGAGAAAAAACACAGAATGATCATTTGGACATTTTCCCCCCATGGTAACAAATACAAGATACTCCCAGGTGTTTGCTAACATGGAGATAACAGTCTGGACTCTTGTCTGACAGTCCATTTTTATCTCAAGTGTTTGGAGCTGGGTAGACCTGGCTATTGCTTTGGTTCAACTATTTTATCTCCTTTCCTTCTTCCACCTTCTCCTCCCTTCTTGTGTTCTCCATGAGCGTAAAACCAAAATGTACTAGCTACTCAGTTGTAAAATAAACAGATGATAAATGGCAGTCTCTGTGACTCTCGGGTTATAATTCCATCGAGGGCTGGGGTTGAAGTCATAAACCACAAGAAGTGAAGCGTGACCCATAAATAGCCTTCCGATGGAATTACAGCCTCATAACTCAAAAGGGACCTTTGAAAAAATAATTCTTAAACCTAGCTTTAATTCCAAGAAAGAGGCCAGACTATAGTAATATCTTATAATCCGTTCATCAGTAAACAAATAACTCCTCTGTATTAATGTGACATTTATTATGTTGAGGTGAATACCCTGACTGCTCTCTGGGAGGTTATTCCTGAAACAAGGCAGCAGTGCCCCAAACAGAACCAAAGAGAGGCATACTGGAGCCCTAAAGTCAGAAAGACCACCACAGATAACCATAAATGTGCACAAGGTGAGGAGATACCTGGAGGCGGAAAGAAGAAGTGACTCCTGACAATGGGGGGGGGGGGGAGGTCCTAAAGAACAATGGGGGAAGGTGGCAAGAAAAGTGATTTTCACACTTTTCCTCTCTTCTTTTTTCACTTGTGTGATAGCCTGAAGTGGCTGAGCTTGAGTTTTATGGGAAGTAATAGATTGACATGAATTCCATCCATGCTGTAAACATGTTTGCTATTTTCCAAACTAATTCTGCTTGATCTTGTAATTTATTAAAGCCGGTTGATCTCATACATCCCGAGAGTTATGACAGGCTTTTTCATAATGGTTTCTTGTGTGATGAGAGCAAATATTCATACATTACAGAGAAAGTAAAACAAATCCAACAATTCTGCAGGAGTGGGATATTTAAATGGGAGCTTCTGGTGATCATAAATTAAGCCATCAAAATCCCCTCAGAATTCACTGTAGCCTTAGTATTAAATAAAACAACATATATTTAAGAATGGGCAAATGGTAGTGGCTTAATATGTGGTTATTCATTGACACAATTTGTACCATAAAATTCAGAAATATTTTATGAATGCTCTTGTACAGATACTTTTCTCAGTAGATTGTTATTTATGATAAAAATTTATAGCTATGAAGAAAAGCATCAGCAAAGAATAATTTAAGATAAACTATCAGGCCAAAATAGAAAAAGAATAATTTTTATCAAACTTATTGAGATACAATTTTCTGATCAACTTTGTGTTTAATATGCCATTTCTTTTTTAGTTTCTTAAGGTTGAAAATTTAGATTATTAATTTGAGAATTTTCATTTCAAATACAAACATTTAAAGTTACAAATTTTACTCTAAATATTGCTCTGGCTGCATTCCACACATTTTGATATGCTATATTTTAATTTTTGTTTTCCTTTTAGAAATAAAAGATATAAAACTATTTTTTAATTTTTCCTATTATTAAATATTGATTCATATGTTATTTTTTAAATGTTTGATGAGGATTGCATTAAATCTGTAAATGACTTTGGGTAATATGGACATTTTGACTATGTTGACTTTTCCAGTGTATGAATGTGGAGTACTTTTTCATTTCCTTGTATATTCTTCAATTTTCTTTAACAATGTCTTGTAGTTTTTATTGTATAGGTCCTTCACATCTTCATCAAAATCCCACTGGCACTTTTTAAAGAAATAGAACAAAAATCATCAGATTTGTATGGAATCATAGAAGACTCCAAATAGATAAAGCAATTATAAGAACAGAGAACAAAGCCTGTGGTATCATACACATTGACTTTAAATTATATTACAAAGCAACAGTAATTGAAACAGCATGGTATTGGCAGAAAAATAGATACAGAGACCAATGGAATAGATTTGAGAGCCTAGAAATAAACCCACATGTATCTGACCAAATAATTTTTGACAAAGGGGCCAAAAACATGACAGAAAAGAAAGCCTCTTCAATAAGTGGTGCTGAGAAAATTGGAAGTCTACATGCAAAATAATGAAACTAGACTGCTGTTTTTCACCATATACAAAAATTAACTCAAAATGGATCAAAGATCTAAATATAAAACCTGAAACAATAAATTACATAAAAGAAAACATAGGTACTAAACTTATGGACCTTGGTCTTACAGAAGATTTTATGAATTTGACTTCAAAGGCAAGGGAGGTTAAAGCAAATACAAATGAATTGGGCTATATCAAATTAAAAAGCTTTTGCACAGCAAAAGAAACCACCAACAAAACATAAAACCCTATACGGGAGAAGATGTTTGCAAACAACACATTTGATAAGCAGTTAATACTCCAAATATATAAAGAACTCATACAACTCAACAACAAAATAACAAACAATTTAATTAAAAAATGGGCAGAGGACTCAAACAGACACTTCTTCCAAAAAGACAAAAACGGCCAACAAATATATAAAACGATGATCAACTTCACTAGCTATTAGGGAGGTGCAAGTCAAAACTGTTAGATTGGCTGTAATCAACAACACAAGTAATAGGTGTTGGAGAGGTTGTGGAAAAAACAGAAATCCTCATTCACTGCTGGTGGAAAAGTAAACTGGTACAGCCACTATGAAAAACAGTATGAAGGTTCATAAAAAACCTAAGAAAAGAGTTACCATATAACTCACCAACCCCTGTTTTGGGTATCTACTCCCCCATTTGAAAACATATAATTGTAAAGATATATGTACTCTTATGTTCATTGCAGGATTATTCACAGTGGTCAAGACATGGGAACAACTAAAGTGTCCTTCAATAGATGATTGGATAAAATTGTACATAAATACAGTAGAATACTACTCAGCCATAAAAAGGTGAAATACTGCCATTTGCAACAACATAGATGAGTAAAAAGAATATCATACTAAGTAAAATAAGTCAGATGGAAATAGTCAAGAACCATATGATTTCACTCATATGTGGAATATAAAACTGAAAGCAATAAGCGGACAAACAAAAAAATAAACAAAAACTCATTGACGCAGATAACAGTATTATGGTTACCACAGGAAAAGGTAGGAAGTAGTAAAGGGTAAAGCGGGTCAAATACATAGTGACAAAAGAAGACTTGACTGTGACTGGTAAACACACAATGCAATATATGGATGATGTATTATAGAATTGTATACTTAAAATCTATGTGATTTTATTAACAAGTGTTGTCCTGATAAATTTAAAAAAAGGAGATTTTGTAGAATTTTTTCTGGTATTGATTTCTATTTTAATTCTTTTATAATCAGAAAACATACTTTGTATAATTTAAGTTTCCTTAAATTTACTGAGACTTGTTTTATGACATAGAATATGGTCTTTCTTTGTGAATGTTCTAAGTACATTTGAAAAAATTTGTATCCTGCTGTTGCTAAATGAAGTATTTTATAACTATCAATTAGGTAAAGTTGGCCAAGAATTTTGGTCAAGTGTTCTATATCTTTACTTATTTTCTGTCTACTTGTTTAAGTTATTAAGAAAAAAATTTAAATTGCTATCATTGTGTCTTGGTCTCTTTTTTCTGTTGGTTCTAACAGTTTTTGTTTTATTCATTTTGAAGTTGTTAGGTATTATTAGGTACATATACATTTGATTGTTATGCCTTTATGATGAATCAACCACATTATCATTATGAAGTCATTATGATCATCTTTATTTTATATTATATCCGTTGTTCTGAAGTGAACTTTGCCTTATATTAATGACAGCCACTCCAGATTTCTTTTGATTAATTTTGGCATGGTATTTTCTTCCCATCCTCTTTGTTTTAACTTTTTCTATCTTATAAGGAGGGTTTCTTCCAGGCAAATATAAGTATGCTGTGCTTTATAAAATCCAATCTGACAATCTTTTGATTTTTAGCTAGTGTGACAAGTTTTCTTTAATATTTCTTGTATTGCAATTCTGCTCCTGATAATTTCCTTTAGCTTTTATTTATGTAAAATATCTTCCTTATTTCTAATTTATTCTCTATTTTTCTTCATTTTTGAAATATAATTTTCCTGAAAACACAATTCTATGATAATGGTTTCTTTCAGAATTTTAAGGTGTTGCTCTATTTTCCTTTGGTTTGCATATTTTACCATATAAAGTCTGCTGTAATCCTTGTCTTAGTGTTCTATATGTGACATAACTTTTTATCTCTAGATGATTTGAAGATTTTCTTTTTTGCCTTTGGATTTTTAGAGTTGATTTTCATATGCTTTGGCATGATTTTTTTTAATATTTATTCTGTTTGGGTTTCAATGAGATTTTATTTTTCTGTCAATTTGGTTAAGCTATTAGCTATTATTTCTTTATATATCTCTCCTTTCCCTTTCTTGAATTTTAATTATGCATGTTATACTGCTTTGATATTGTTCCATAGGTATACTGCTCACAAAAATTAGGGGACATTTTAGAGCTTCATATTAATTTTGAAATATCCCCTAATTTTTGTGAACAGTACATATATTATTTTAGTTTGTCAGTCTTTTATCTTTGCACTTAATTTTGGATATTTTTTATAACTATGTCTCAAGCTCACTGATCTGTTCTTCTACAACATGTACTTAGCTTTTAATCTATCCAGTATATATATATATAATTTTGGATAATTTCATTGTAACCTCTAGAAGTTTCATTTCAGTCTTTTTTTAAAAAGGCTTTCATTCTGCTCCTCATCATGTCCATGTTTTCCCCTTTCTGTCATTTATAATTTTGCACATATTTATTTACTTTCTTCTGATTATGGACAGTGTATTTCTATTTTTGGCATGCCTGATAATCTTTTTATTATATGCTACATATTGTAAAATTTAATGTTATTGAGTGCTGGGTTTTCTTATAGTCCATTTAATCATGTTGGACTTTGTTTTGTCATTCAATTAAGACAGTGGTTAACTTTGGGTGGGTGGTGATAAGATTGGGGCATTGGTTACATTGATGTGTAGTTGTCACAAAATTCACTAAAATATACACTTATGGCATGTTCATTCTACTCTAAGTTAACTATATGTAATAAGGCTATTTAAAAATATTACACAAGTTCATTTAAAAACATTTTAAAATAACACAAATATATAGAAAGCAAAAATTAAAACTTCTATTTCACCATTCCTTTATTTCCTCTTCTCCAGAACCTAAATTTCTTTTCAAAATATGTAAAATTTGTTTTAATATGCAGAGTTTTTTATTTAATGGAATATTTTACAATACTGAAGAAATCACATGTGAAAGTGTGCAACTGAAACTTGGCATGCAATCATCATTTATATCATGATTTCTTTTGAGACAAAAGAGGTAAACAACAAATGGTTAACATCCATGAGTTCCAGACAACATAGCACCATCATATATTTTATATGAATGTAGAAATGTAAGGAAAAGTCTCAGAAAGAGACAAAGAAAATGTTAAGATGCTTTCATAATCATCTCAAAAGTTTTTTTCATCATTAAAGAAGCCATGAAAATGCAAAATAAGCATAAAAACAGGTATTTTTTTGCAGAAAATGTGTAAAAATTTTGAGAACTATTAAACAGGTACAGTCAAAAACGCTGTTGATAGATGTTGAAGCAATTGATTTAAAGGTTTTTTTAGATGCAGAACTCTGTTATAGTAGGAGTTTAACAAATCTTTTCAAAATAAAAGTATAAAACTGGACAATAATTTAAAAAAAATAACTGTTCCAGAGCTCTGCAGATCAGCCAGAGACAAACTAAAAATTGAGAAGCATTTATTCATAAAAACCTGCTGGGACTTCATATGAGAAAAATGGAATTCTACCAAGAGTTCATGACCTTTTTGCCTAGAATGATTCCTACCTTGTACCCTCTCCAAAAACTTGGTCTGTGAAGTAGTTTTGCCAACACAAGACTTCCCATGAAAGCCAGCAGCTCTACTGCTAGAGTGGGCTACTTTGATTTGGACAGGAGGGTCCAAACTCATTCCTGGCAGCATTATCAGTAAAATAGTATATGTGATAAGAAATGAATGGGAAATTCTTACAGCTTTGCTAACCTGAGTTTGCAGTCCCAGTTATGACAAATGACAGACCAGTCAAAAAGTTAACAAGGAGATCCTGGAAATGAAAGAATCATTGGAAGGCTAAATAAGCTCTCTTTGCCTCTCTGGCTGAATGAAAAACTATGCTCATGTTTACAGGGGACCCAAGAAAGTCCAGGGGAAAATGGAAGCCTGAGTAGACTAGAAATGTACCTGAACTTTAACTATTTCCCTCAACATACACCAGATCTACCAGTAGAGGGTAGAAGCCTTAGAGGCTCAAGGTTTTTGAGCACAACTTATGAATTTTTGACTTAACAGTAAGCCATGCAGACTCAGGATGGCCCTGGGAAAGCTCGGCATAAAAATTAAATGAGAATTTTTAAAAACTGAGCAGAGACAGTAGCTACACACTCATAAAGTCATGTTTTTTCAGAGCAAGTCCAAGTAAGTTACTATAAACAATAACTAGCTCATGAAAAAAATATAATTTAGAGGTGTTACAATATATGGTCTACAATGTATGATCTAAAATGTCAGTTTTAAAGAAAACATCATGAGATAGTGAAAGAAACAGAAAAATATGACCAATACTCAGAAAAACAAATTCATAGGAATGACTCTGAGTGAGCCTAGATGTTATATTTTACACACAAGGACTTCAAAGCAGTTCTTATAGTATATTTTAAAAATTAAATGAAGGATGATGTCAATTACTCTCAAATAAGAATTCTCAATAAAAAGAAGCCAATAGAAATTTTAACATTTAAAAGCACAATAACATATAAAAATTAATTAAATGGATAAATTTAAGATGGTAGTAGAGCATGAATTGTAGTGGTGCAGTGGGTAAAGCATCAACCTGGAATGCTGAGGGCACTGGTTTGAAACTCCAGGCTTTCCCACCCAAGGCACATACAGGAGAGCTGATGCTTCCTGCTCTGCCCCTTGCCCCTTCCGCCCCTCTCTCTAAAATAAATAAATAAATAAATAAATAAATAAATAAATAAATAAATAAATATTAAAAAAGGAAGTGCATGTTTAAAAAATGGCAAAAGAAAGAATCAATGAACGCAAAGGTAGATTAATAGAAACTATCCAATCTGAAAAGTGGAGAGCAAAATAGATTGAAAAAAATCAACAGAGCCTCAGAGACCTATGAAACAATATTAAACACACCAACATGTAATTAGAGTCTCAGAAAAAAGGAGAGAAAAATGACAAGAAAAATACTTAAAGAAATAATTAGTGAAAATTTCACAAATTTGATGTAAAACATTAATATACACATCCACAAAGCTCAACAAATTCTAAGAAGATAAACATAAAAATCTCCATTTATGTACATCATAGTAAAATTACTGAAAACTAAACACAAATAAAAAATCTTGAAAGCATCAAGAGAAAAACAATTCATCCCAAACTAGGGAATTATAATGCAATTAATGGCTCAACTGTTATATGAAACAATGGAGTCCAGAGCAGTGGAATGACATAGTACAAATGATAAAAAAAAGTCAATTATACTTTATATCTAGCAAAATTATCCTTTGAAAATTAAAGTGAAATAAAGACATTCTGAGATAAACAAAGACTGAGAATTTATTGTTAGCAGACCAGCCTTATAGGACATAATTTGGTTCTGATATAGAGATATACAAAAAAGGTATGTAAAGCTAAATAAATAAATGATATGCCAAACTATACTTGTTTCACCAAAAGAATAGCAGTAAAGGAAAAAAAACCCAAGCCATATTGAAAACAAATAGCAAATATCAGGCACAAATCAAATCATATCAATAATCACATTAAATAGTTTACTAAGTAGACTAAACACTTCAGTGAAAACAGCTTATTATGTTGTATACAAAAGAAAGACTGTGTTGATGTACTTTAACTTTAAATCTACAACTAGATTGATAGTAAAAGAATGGAAAAGAGATGCCTATGATATAAACAGTAAACAAAAGAGATGAAGTGGCTATAGTAAGAGCAAACACAATAGACTTCTAGAAAGTATGTATTAGTAAAAATAAGCAGGAACATTTCTTCTTTTTTTAAAATTTTGTTTAGAAAATTAAATTTAACAGGGTGACATTCATTAGTAAGAGTACACAGGTTTTAGGTCAACCTTTCTATAGCATTTGAACTGTTGATTATGTTGTATACCTATCACAAAGTCAAATCAAATCATTTTCCATCATTTTATGTTTGTCCCTCTTTACACCCTATACCCCACCCCTCCCCTACATACCCTTTCTCCTGGTAACCACTTTACTTTTATCTATGATCCATGAGTCTCAGTTTTATATTCCACTTATGTGTGAAATCATACAGTTCTTAGCTTTTTCTGATTTACTTATTTCACTCAATATAATGTTCTCAAGGTCCGTCCATGTTGTTGTAAACGCCACTATGTCATCATTTCTTATGACTGAGTAGTACATATGTATATATGTACCACATCTTCTTTATCCAATCCTCTATTGAGGGACACTTTGGTTGTTTCTATGTCTTACCACTGTGAATAATTCTGTGATGCACATGGGGGTGCATGTGTCTTCACGTACCAGCGTTTTTGAGTTTTTGGGATAGATACTCAGTAGAGGGATTGCTGCCTCATATGGTAGGTAGTTCTAGTCTTAATTTTTTGAGGGACCACCATACTTTCTTCCATAATGGTTGTACTAATTTGCATTCCCACCAGCAGTTAAATAAGGGTTCCTTTTTCTCTATAGCTTCTCCATCACTTGATATTACCTGTCTTGTTGATAATAGCCAATCAGACAGGTGTGAGGTGGTATCTCACTGTGGTTTAGATTTGCATTTCTCAAATAGCTAGTGAAGATGAGCATCTTTTCTTATAGCTGTTGGCCATTTGTATGTTCTCTTGGGAGAAGTGTCTGTTCAGGTTCTTTCCCCCCTTTTTTAAATTGGACTGTTTGTTTGTTTGTTACTGAGCTTTCTGAGTTCTTTGTATATTTTGGATATTAACCCATTATCAGAGATGTTTGCAAATATCATCTCTTATTTATTTCATAATGAAAAAAATGTCGACATATCTGAAAGCTGTAATGATTTTAAATATGTATGCACCTGATAACAGGACCCTAAAAAACAAAACACTATAACTGAGAAAATTGAAAGAAGATATAGACTATTTAATAATTACAGTTGAAAATTTCAAGACTCTTGATATTGACAGAACAAATGGTTAGAAAATTAATAAAGATATAGAAAATTTGAAAAACACTGTTAACCAACACCATCTGATATTTATAGAATTTTTATCGAACAACAGCAAATATATTCTTTCAAGTGCATGTGTAATACTCTCTAGGATAGACCATATGATAGGACTTAAAACAACTTTTTATAATTGTAAAAGGATTGAAGTCATTTAAAGTATGCTCTCCAACCACAATAAAATTTAATTAGAAAGCAACAATGGAAATTTGAGAAATCCAAAAATATCTGGAAATTAAACACAGTTTTAAATAACCCAGATCAAAGAAGAAATCACAAGGGAAATTAGAAAATATTTGAACTGAATGAAAAGGAAAGATCACATAAAAATTAAAGGATACAGAGAAAAAAGTGCTTAAAGAGAAAGCCACAACTTTAATTGTTAAAGTTGTATTCACTGTTTAGAAAAATAATTTTATAAATTGGAAAAAGTCTTATTGTATGAACAGATTTTACTTTGTTGTTTAGTTTTGTGTATGTCCAGTAGCCATGGCCACCATCACAGCTGTCTGGCCCGTGCAGGTTCGCATTAGATTTGGACAAATGGTAATGAAACAACGGAGCCAAGAACTGGTGGGCCATTACCTTTAATCCTAGCTTGCACCCAGCAGGCAAGAAATACACACAGTGGGAAAACACTTCCCTTTCCATTCAGGCTCCCAAAGCCACTGACTTATCCGAGTTTCCTAGAATCAAAGGTTTCCAGCTCACCAGCCTTATTCACCTCTGTTCCCCATCTCCTTCTCTCTGCACAAACTTTACACAAATTGGCTTCTCCCTCAGCACTCCACCATCTTGGCTGCCTCTCCTCTCCTCCATGTGGTCTTTCTCTGCTCTCCTCCAGCATGGGCTCCTTCTAGAATGTAATCACTCTTCCCCCAGAATAATGTGATCTCTCTTCCTTTTAAAACCTTTTGGCGTGAAAGCCCTCCCCCAACACACATTAATACAATCACGCCCATCCCAAGCAATAAGGGCAACTAATATTATCACGTGGGCAATGGGTTTCCACATGGGCAGCACCATTTTTAACAAAGTGAGCATAATATATTTTATCTACCTCTCTGTCAAAAGTTTTTAAGACTTTAAATACACATAAATGTATTGCATATATATGTGTGCATATAAATGCACATCATATATCGTAAAATGTCTTATCAAGAAACAGTCTTGTAGATAATCACCACTATGTATGGTGATTCTGCTAACTGTCAGGCAGTAGGCTAAGCATTTTATTTACATAATCTCATTAAATGATCACAACAATACTGTAAGGTATTACTAAGAAAAAAAAAGCTTAGAAAATGTATATCTTGCCTACACTAACAGGTCAAACATGTAGCAGAGCTGGACTCAAACCCAGGTCTCTTAGAAGGCAAAGCTAGTGCTCCTAATTTCTATTTTAACCTCTCACTCTCAGTCCTCAATGCTACATGTTCTTCAGTTACAAAGACTGAAATGAGAAATCACTCTTTTTTATCATTGCAGAACTATGATCTATAGGTTTACAAATCCCTGTGAGTTCTTGCTTTGCCAACTCCATTTCTTGACATGCATAGCTTTGTTTAACTTCGGGTTACTATAAGATGAATTGTCTATGTGCCCTCCGAAGAAGCATATACTAAGTCACATATTTCTTGCTTTACTTCTATTCAGATCTTTGTGTGCTCTTTTTTTGGTTTCTAAATCAGTATGCCTGACTTTGATATGAACTCCTAGCACTAAGGCACTATCTGAAATAGAGCTTCACGGTTTAGTTTGGAAAACAGTGCTTTCATTCTGACTTGTGGAGGATGATGGAATGTAAACAGTATTGAAAAGCAATATTGATCAGGGTCAAAATTTTTAGAATCAGGAAACATCCTGTAATGTTAGTTGGGACAATACAATTAAATAAAAGCCACTTTAAAAGCCTGGAAGTCATCTCATAGACTTATATGTGCGATAACTTCCAAAGAACTATGAAGCAAGTGACTGAAACCATGGACCATAAATTTTTTTTTAAAAAAAATAAGTAAAAATACAAACTTTAGCAAAATTCATCTTGTTTATTTTCTTTTACCAAGGCTATTTTTCTTTGGCTAGAAAAAAAAAAGGCATTTGGAAGGATTTCGAATGTCTTTTTTTCCCAGGTATCTTATCTTGCAGACAAAACGGAGGCCCAAAGAATTGGCAAGGCCCTCGGAGGTCCTTGGTTCTCGTTCACTGAGCATCCTAGCTGGCCCCTAACTCATGCCTCAGGAGACATGTGGAGGGGACCTGCCGGATGGCACACAGTTCAGAGCTACGATGAAAGCCTGTCTCAGATAGCTCAGGTTGCTCCCCATTTCCATACTTTGGGCTTTTACCTTGACAAATGCATATACAAGGGGGTCTTCAGATTATGACAGTCTCAACATATAATGTTTCAAGTTTATGATGCTCACTCCCATAAAAATTTTTTTAAAAATTGACATGTGAGTATTTTGGCTGTTATGGATGCCTTGCAATGCTATAGGCAGATTTTGGAAAAGAAGAAGTCATCAACCTTTCAGAGTAGCCTGGAACAATTTTTTAAGAAGGTAGAAAGGCCTCTTGTGCTGTCTACATTACCTGCTTCTCGAGATGAAATACCTGTAGTACAGGTAGAATCATTTCCAGCATCTCCTGCATGTTCCTTAGGCAATCCTGATTCACCTGACCTAGTATCTCCAGCACCTGCTGCAGGTCCTCCTGCCTCCTAACCAGCTTCCTCCTCCCAATAGGTCACTCTCTTCCACCTTGCAATGCCCCTTCCAGTGTGCAAGCCAACCACAGGAATAAAGGTAAATTTTTTTTACACTCATTTCTTCTGTTATTTTTTCTGTTACTACAATATAGTGTACAGTACAGTATATTTATATCCTTTATATTTTTCTGTGGTCTAGTTGTGTTTTTATGTTCTAGATTATGATTTTACAACTGTGTTAGGATAGGTAAGTGACTTAGGCTAGGTTGTGTTGTTTTTTTTTTTATTCATTTTAGAGAGGAGACACAGAGAGAGAGAGAGAGAGAGAGAGAGAGAGAGAGAAAGAGAGAAAGGGGGGAGGAGCTGGAAGCTCAACTCCCATATGTGCCTTGACCAGACCAGTGCAGGGTTTTGAACTGGCGACCTCAGTGTTCCCAGGTCGACGCTTTATCCACTGTGCCACCACAGGTCAGGCCAGTTGTGTTTTGACTTACACCAAAATTTGGGTTACATCACTGTTATAAGAACAGAACCATGTCATAACCCAAGGACCCCTGGATTTATCATAAAAATAAAATTCTTTCTAAGACCCAGCAAGACCTTTGGCTATTGTTAAGGGAAAAATAATACCATGGCTATATTGCTTTTTTTCTTTTTGTCCATTTGTGTCTTCATCTGGGCTTTTAAATTCCCTAGCCAAGCTGCATCCAATGCCAGGTAGGTTCCTTGTTGAGACCCAGAAGGGCTCCTTTCTTCTCTCTCCTGTGCCGGGTGACCTAAACAAAGGTCTCTGAATAGCTCTTCTCTCCAGTCACCTGGGCCCCTTTCACATCTCTTTTTAAAATACCCACATTTCTAAGGGTTCCTGTTCCTGAAACGAATACCGAGGGGAAGGCAATGGCACTGGCGATAGATATCACATCCCCATGGCTATCTCTTCCTTTCCCTTAATTGCTCCCATGTCATTCTTTTTTCCCATTCTCCCAGCTTGCTGTCTTTGGCTACACCCAAGGCATGGCTACTTTGCATTTCTATGGCTTATCTCCAGTTATTTTTTCTTCTTTCTCACTTTTGGGTATCTTTCTCTGCATTCTGAATCCTAGAAGGAGGGTAGTCTGAGAGAGATCCCAGATAGCATGGGGTCTGAGGAAAGACATAGCAGGTAGGCATAGGGGAAGCTGTTTCCTCTCAGATTGTTCACTTATCAAACCCAGTTTAAGAGCCTGGGAAGTTCATCCCAGTACCTCTGCTCAACCTTGACTGAAGTCTGGGGGGCTGTCTATAAGCACAACACCCTCCCCATGTGAACTTCTATGTCACAGGTTGGTTTTGTTTGTGTCATCACAGACCCAGTGGAGGAGAAAAGTTATTACTTGCAGAGAGGCACCATAGTATATAGATGGGCTTTAGGAAACATTTGAGTTGTGAAGATCAATGCAAGAGACTGTGAAAAGCCACAGTTTTTTATGTGAATGAGGCAAGGTCACTGTGTGGGTGAGGTGAAGGCAGTGGTGGGATTCAAATAATTTAACAACTATTTTCTGCAATAATGACCATTTTAAGTATTATAAAGAAAATATACTGGAAGGTAATTCATTATTTCATGTACTTAATACTTAAATAAGAACAATAAAAGAGGTACACAAAACTAGATTATGTTACAAGAAAGAGTTTTAAAATATTAATGAAAAAAATGTTAAATAATACCTGACAAAATACAATAAAACTGTTATTGAAGATATTTTCATATTGCTTCTTGATCAGGGAGCACCAGTGCACTCAAAATCTCTCAGGAAAATTTTGGGCATAACACAAAGCTGAAACAAATGACAGCTTGTCACCCTCTGGTTGTTTGGCACTTTTTCTTTTTATGTTATATGTTTGTTTACTGAAGTAACAAACGTGAAGGAATTAAAACGTAGTATTTCATCAAAGATATGTATTATAAGCATAGTGCCATCAATTTTTTTTCACCTAGGATGGATTGAACATTACTATGAGTGCTTAGAATATGTTTGTTGGGAAAATAAGTTTGTAATATTTGTGTTATTTGGTTTTGCTCACTTTTATTAAAAATGGTGCTGCCCACCAGGAGCGACTGATTACCGTCATGCTTGGGAAGGGGCTTGGTTATGCTAATGTGTGCTGTAGGAGGGGTTGTCCTGCTGAAAAGTTCTAAAAGGAGGAGCTAGGAGGCCATTTTGAGAGGAGGAAGAGACAACGTTGTTGCAGAGAGGAGAGAAGCCACGTGGTTGCAGGGGAGGAGGCTGCCAAAATAGAGGCGTGCAGAGGGGACTGAGTGAGACTATTGGGCCTTTGTTATTTTATTTATCACTAAAGAAGGGTTCGGTGAATGCGCATATGAAACTGGGGGGTTCGGTACCTCAAAAAAGGTTAAGAACCACTGGTCCAAGGGAACAGGTTAGGTTTTAGGATTGGCAAGATCTCTTCCCATTCAATCTCAGAGGGACAGACTGATGTATTCAAAGAAGAAAACTGAAGATGACTGGTCAGTGCATTATTTTTTTCTCCAAAGTTTATAACTACTTTATCATTTATAAAAAGCCTTTTTGTCTCATTGTCTATGTTCAACAAACATGTCAGAATTAGTGGGGGAAGGGTATTCATTTTGTGGACATAAAAGGGGCCACATCCTAAACCTGACACGCTCAAGGGAGGTCAGCATGGGGGACCTTATAAACTCAAATACCAAAAGTAACCACATAAGATAGTCTAAACATAAAAATTCCTAACTAAAAGCAGATGATGGGTAAGTAGTCACATCCTAAGCCTGTAGCTTTCTTGCTAAAGGTTCATCTTTACCTTAAGTGAGCCTACTCTCTTTTTGCATCTGAAATAACATACATTTGAGATGTCAGAGTAATCTTCTTTTTCAGACCCCTCAAGGCACCTACCTGCACCAGAGCAGAGACCACAAACCCCTCATTTTATCTTGTTCCCTGAATACCATCTCTGGTCTGTAAATGCTAACTATCCTCTGCTCACCAATGCAAAAGATGTATGGGTCTCTCTGACTTTTTATTCAGTCCTAAAGATTTCCCACTTTTTCTTCCACATTCCTTAATCTACAACCAATGAATTTCATGAAACCCCCCTTACACCTCCTCCTTTGATTCTAATGTATAAACTAAGCTGCAGAACTCTCATTCTTCCAAGCATTTTCTCACTCCATTGAGATTTTGTTTCTTGGCAACTGTCATCAGTTTAGTTCAAAGACATTTATACAAATTCTCTACAGGTTTGGGCATTTCTTACATGAGCAATTTCATTTAAGCACGTATTGAGCACCTATGGTGTACATGCCATGCCAAGAGGAAACCTTCCTTGGGATGAGGAAGCAACATGGGAACTGCAGATTCTGCTTCATCATTTAAGTGCCCAAGTCCTTTGCGGCTGGGATTCCTGTCTCTTATCTTGGTTCCCTCGTGGGCACTCAGTGACTAGGGGTGCTCAATATACTTTTTGCTGAATAGAGTTATTTGCTATTGGAGGCTGGGGACCCCAACACCTTCTATTCATGCACCGTGATTGGTCAGTTTTCTAAGCAGTCCGAAACAACTGTGATTAGTTCTCAGTATTAATAATGCAGAGCACCTCCTCCAGGTATGGCACTGGATTAGTCTGCTGCTCAAGTCCTCCCATGCATTCATTCCTCTGTTTGTCACTGGCTGTCTCTCTCTCCCCATTTCCTTTTGGAAAACGAGCCAGCTCATTCAACACACCTCGTCCCCAGGTCCCCAGGGGAGCAAGATGGCGACGGAGTAGGCGGACGTACCAACTTCCAACTCCCAGAACCAAAGTGGATTACAACTCAATTTTAAGAACCATCACCTGGATAAACCAACTTTGAACAAAACTAAGTGGACTCTTCAACCAAGGAACACAGAAGAAGCCACATTGAGACTGGTAGGAATAGCGAAAACGCGAAGAGGGCTGCCCAGCTCCCCGGAGCAAACGGCAGCCCGGAGAGACCCGTGTGGCGGGAGGAGATTTTGGCGGAGAGGGAGGGACCTGGGTCCCAGGAACCAAGCCCCAGCCTGCAGTCCCAGAGCCAAGAAGAGGCGTTTGGACAGTTTTGAGCTGTGAAACAAGTGAGGGAGCTCCCAGGCCTACAGTGTGGAGTATTAGGTCCCTTCCTACTCTGCTGAGGGCTGCTTAAGGTTTTGGGGCGGCAGGACGCTGAAAGGCGGTTCTGTCGGCGTGGGCAGAGGCCAAGCCGGTGGGAGATCGGTCTAGCCCAGAGGGTCGGAGGGTAAGCGCGAGAGCGGTCCGGAAGCTGCGGGCCCGCCTTTAATCCCACTTACGGGGACAAAGCGGGAGGCCAGGAACAGGCAGGCCCTGCGCAAGCCGGCCCTGACCGCGGGGACCGGGCTAGGACCAGGGACGGGCGGGGGCTCGCGGCTGAGCTGACGCTACCAGTCCGCCCCCCCCCCCCCGCCGCCCGCCGGAGAAACCGCGGTTGGCCAGTATACGTGCGCGAGCGGGCTCCGAGCGTGGGAACGGGGTGGACCCCGAGACAGGTAGAGGCTCGCAGCTGAGCCCACGGCTGCTATCCCCATCCGGCCGGAGAAACCCCGGATAGCGTTAATACGTGCACGAGCGGGCTCCGAACGCGGGGGCGGGGTAGAGTCCGGGACGAGCGGAAGTACGCAGCTCGGCGGAAGCCAGCAAACACGCCCGCCCCAATAAATCTTGGTTTCCGACCCTGCGCAAAGGGCCCTGGCCTCGAGGGCGGGGCTAAAGCTCCGGACGGGCAAAAGCTTACAGCTGAGAGCACGTCAAAAGCCCCGCCTAACCCGTGGAACTGTAGCGAGCAGGCTCCGACTGCTGGTTTTGGGCGGAAGTCCGGAAATAGGCTGGGTCCGCAGCTGAGGAAAGGTGCTCGCCTCTACCCTTGGTGCTAATCTTGTGGCTTCAGTCACAGCCCCTCCCACGGAGGAGAGGCAGAAATCACAGCAAAAGCCACAGTGGGCCGGCGCTGGCAACGCTCATACCCAACCACCCTAGGCGCCGGCAGAGGGGGTGGGGGGCCTGCAGATAGACCACACCTAGAGAACACAAAGGCAACACCTACTGGACTCCAGTGGCCACAACTTGCTTATACACAGAAAAAATGGGCAGGCAGAGGAATGCAAACCAAATGAATCAAGAGAAATCCCCAGAGAAGGACCTGAATGAACCAGATATAACCAAATTACCAGAAGCAGAATTTAGAATAATGATAGTTAGGATGTTCAAAGAAATTAGAGCAACAATGGATAGTCATTATGAACACCTAAATAAAGAGATAACAAGTATAAAAAATGAAATTGAAATAATAAAAAAGAATCAGACAGAAATGACAAATACAGTATCAGAACTGAAGACCACAATGGAAGGAATTAAAAGCAGGATGGATGACGCTGAGGATCGAATAAGCGAGTTAGAGGACACAATAAACAAAGGCACAGAAGCAGAGAAGAAAAAGGAAAAGAGACTTAAAAAATGTGAGGAAACTCTAAGGGAGCTTTGTGACAACATGAAGAGAAACAACATTCGCATCATAGGGGTGCCTGAAGAAGAGGAGAGAGGACAGGAAATGGAAACTTTGTTCAATCAAATTATAGCAGAAAACTTTCCTAAATTAAGGCTGGGAAACACTCCACACATTCAAGAAGCACACAGAACTCCATTAAAGAGAAACCCAAAAAAATCTACACCAAGACACATCATAGTTAAAATACCAAAGCTAATGGATAAAGAAAAAATTTTAAAAGCTGCTAGAGAAAAGAAGACTATCACCTACAAAGGAGCCCCCATAAGGATGACATCGGACTTCTCAACAGAAACACTTGAGGCCAGAAGGGAATGGCAAGAAATAATCAAAGTAATGCAGAACAAGAACCTACAACCAAGACTACTTTATCCAGCAAGGCTAACGTTTAAAATTGAAGGAGAAATAAAGAGCTTCCCAGAAAAAGAAAGCCTCAAGGAATTCATAAAAACCAAACCAATTCTGCAAGAGATACTAAGGGGCCTCTTGTGAACAGTTTAAAGGGAGGAAAGAATAGAGCAAAAGAAGAATACAGCTTTAAAGAATAAAATGGCAATAAACAACTACATATCAATAATAACCTTAAATGTAAATGGATTAAATGATCCAATCAAAAGACATAGGGTAGCTGCATGGATAAAGAAACAGGACCCATACATATGCTGTCTACAAGAGACACACCTTAAAATAAAAGATGTTCATAGACTGAAGGTAAAAGGATGGAAAAAAATATTTCATGCAAATGGAAATGAAAAAAAAGCAGGGATAGCAATACTTATATCAGACAAAATGGACTTTAAAACAAAGGCTGTAGTAAGAGATAAAAGAGGACACTACATAATGATAAAGGGAACAATTCAACAGGAAGATATAACTATTGTAAATATCTATGCACCAAATATAGGAGCCCCGACATACATAAAGCAGACTTTGATGGATATAAAGGGCGAGATTAACAGCAATACTATCATAGTAGGGGATTTCAATACCCCTCTAACAACACTGGATAGATCCTCAAGAAAGAAAATTAATAAAGAAACAGCAGACTTAAAGGAGACACTAGATCAACTTGATTTAATAGATATCTTCAGAACTTTTCACCCTAAAGCAGTAGAATATACATTCTTCTCAAGCGCTCATGGTACGTTTTCTAGGATAGACCACATGTTAGGACACAAAAATGGTCTAAATAAATTTAAGAAGATTGAAATCATATCAAGCATTTTCTCTGATCACAATGCCATGAAACTAGAAATTAACCACAAAAGAAAAACTGAAAAATACTCAAACACTTGGAAACTAAATAGCTTGTTATTAAATAATGAATGGATTAACAATGAGATCAAAGAAGAAATAAAAAAGTTTCTAGAAACAAATGATAATGAGCATACATCAACTCAAAATTTATGGGACACAGCAAAAGCAGTTCTGAGAGGGAAGTTTATTGCACTACAGGCATATCATAAGAAGCTAGAAAAAGCTCAAATAAGCAACCTGACCCTGCATCTAAAAGAACTAGAAAAACAACAACAAATAAAACCCAAGACAAGTAGAAGAAAGGAAATAATAAAGGTCAGAGCAGAAATAAATGACATAGAGGCTAAGGAAACAATACAGAGGATCAATGAAACAAGAAGCTGGTTCTTTGAAAAGGTAAACAAGATTGATGAACCTTTAACTAGACTCACCAAGAAAAAAAGAGAGAGGACACAAATAAATAAAATTAGAAAGGACAGTGGAGAAATAACAACTGACACAACAGAAATACAAAGCATTGTAAGAAAATACTATGAAGAACTATATGCCAAAAAATTAGACAATCTTGGTGAAATGGACAAATTTCTTGAATCATATAACCTTCCAAAAATCAATCTGGAAGAATCAGAACACCTAAACAGACCAATTACAGCAAATGAGATCGAAACAGTTATCAAAAAACTCCCAAAAAAGAAAAGTCCTGGGCCTGATGGCTTCACAAGTGAATTCTATCAAAAATTCAAAGAAGAACTAACTCCTATTCTCCTGAAGCTATTTCAAAAAATTCAAGAGGAAGGAAGACTTCCAAACTCCTTTTATGAGGCGAGCATAATTCTGATCCCAAAACCGGGCAAAGACAACACAAAGAAAGAAAATTATAGGCCTATATCCCTGATGAATTTAGACGCGAAAATTCTCAACAAAATATTAGCCAACCGGATCCAGCAATATATGAAAAAAATCATACACCACGATCAAGTGGGATTTATTCTGGAGAGGCAAGGCTGGTTCAATATTCGCAAATCAATCAATGTGATTCACCACATAAACAAAAGGAAGGACAAAAATCACATGATAATTTCAATAGATGCAGAAAAGGCATTTGATAAAATCCAGCACCCATTCATGCTCAAAACTCTCAGTAAAGTGGGAATACAGGGATCATTCCTTAACATGATAAAGGCCATCTATGATAAACCGACAGCAAACATCATACTAAATGGACAAAGATTAAAAGCAATCCCCTTAAGATCAGGAACCAGGCAGGGTTGCCCACTTTCACCACTCTTATTCAACATAGTTCTGGAAGTCCTAGCTACAGCAATCAGACAAGAAGAAGAAATAAAAGGCATCCAAATTGGAAAAGAAGAAGTAAAACTGTCATTATTTGCAGATGATATGATATTGTATATTGAAAACCCTAAAGTCTCAGTCAAAAAACTACTGGACCTGATAAATGAATTCAGCAAGGTGGCAGGATATAAAATTAATACTCAGAAATCAGAGGCATTTCTATACACCAACAATGAAATATCAGCAAAAGAAATTAAGGAAACAATCCCCTTCACTATTGCAGCCAAAAAAATAAAGTACCTAGGAGTAAATTTAACCAAGGAGGTTAAGGACTTGTACTCAGAAAATTATAGAACATTGATAAAAGAAATCAAGGAAGATACAAACAAGTGGAAGCACATACCGTGCTCATGGCTAGGAAGAATAAACATCATTAAAATGTCTATATTACCCAAAGCAATTTATAAATTCAATGCAATACCAATTAAAATACCAATGACATACTTCAAAGATATAGAACACATATTCCAAAAATTTATATGGAACCAAAAAAGAACACGAATAGCCTCAGCAATCTTAAAAAGAAAAAATAAAGCAGGAGGTATCACTCTTCCTGATATCAAGGTTTACTACAAGGCCATTATACTCAAGACAGCCTGGTACTGGCATAAGAACAGGCACATAGATCAATGGAACAGAACAGAGAACCCAGAAATAAACCCACAGCTTTATGGACAACTGATATTTGACAAAGGAGGAAAGAACATACAATGGAGTAAAGACAGCCTCTTTAACAAATGGTGTTGGGAAAATTGGACATCTACCTGCAAAAAAATGAAACTAGACCATCAACTTACACCATTCACAAAAACAAACTCAAAATGGATAAAAGACTTAAATGTAAGCCGTGAAACCATAAACATCTTAGAAGAAAACATAGGCAGCAAGCTCTCCGACATCTGTAGCAGCGGTATATTTGCCGATTTATCTTCATGGGCAACTGAAATAAAAGGCAAGATAAACAAATGGGACTATATCAAACTAAAAAGTTTTTGCACAGCTAAAGACAATAGGAACAGAATAAAAAGACAAACCACACAATGGGAGAACATATTTGACAGCACATCTGATAAGGGGTTAATAACTAAAATTTATAAAGAACTTATAAAACTCAACACCAGGAAGACAAACAACCCAATCAAAAAATGGGCAAAAGAAATGAATAGAAATTTCTCCAAAGAGGACATACAGATGGCCAATAGGCATATGAAAAAATGCTCAACATCACTAATCATTAGAGAAATGCAAATTAAAACCACAATGAGATATCACCTCACACCAGTCAGAATGGCACTTATCAGCAAAACAACACAGAATAAGTGCTGGCGAGGATGTGGAGAAAAGGGAACCCTTCTGCACTGCTGGTGGGAATGCAGACTGGTGCAGCCACTGTGGAAAACAGTTTGGAGATTCCTCAGAAAATTAAAAATCGAACTGCCTTTTGACCCAGCTATCCCACTTTTAGGAATATACCCTAAGAACACCATAGCACTGTTCGAAAAGAAGAAATGCGCCCCCATGTTCGTGGCAGCATTGTTCACAATAGCGAAGATCTGGAACCAGCCCAAGTGTCCGTCAGAAGACGAGTGGATTAAAAAGCTATGGTACATATATACTATGGAATACTACTCAGCCATAAGAAACGATGACATCGGATCATTTATAACAAAATGGATGTACCTTGATAACATTATACGGAGTGAAATAAGTAAATCAGAAAAAAAGAAAAACTGAGAACAGCACGATTACATACATAGGTGGGACATGAAAGTGAGGGTATGAGACATGGACAAGAGAGTGGTGGTTATGGGATGGGGGGAGGGAGGGAAGAATGGGATAGGGAGGAGGGGAGGGACGCAGGGAAAACCAGATTGAAGGTGACAGAGGACAATTTGACTTTTGGTGATGGGTATGCAACACAATTGAATGATAAGATAACCTGGAGATGTTTTCATTGTACATATGTACCCTGATTTATTGATGTCACCCCATTAGAATTAATAATAATAAAATATATATAAAAAATAATAATGCAGCATTTGTATCTCAATGGCAATAGAGTGACAGACGTGGAGAGGAGTGGAAAGGGCAAGGTAGCAAGAGAGGGTTCAAAGAAATGAGGGCAATGGGGAGAAGTGGTACAGATAAATGAAGATGTAGCTAAAAAGGATCGTTTGAGCAGTGAGCAGCAGACTCAACTCATGAGATGAGGCACATCAGCCACAGAGAATGCAAAATGAAGCTATGTTCCCAGGGAACAAAAAGTCATCTCTGTACTGTACACTCACAACTCCTAAATGCAGAGAATACCCACTGAATGCCATGTCTGTGTGTATGCTCACAATGTTGGCAAGCTCTGTGATACCTAAGAACACACAACGGAAAACAAAGACAAGTAGTTTTTCCCTTGCAAGAAATGTCACCAAAAATATTCCAAGCATGGGATGATTAGCACCAATCCATTGGCTATCCAGAGTGATCTGAATACAGAAGTCTGACTGTGCAGATACTTGGGCTCTGATTGGCCTTATGGGGGCATCCACAAGCCCTTCCTCATGCTGCTGGCACCATCAGATATCCTTTGAGCCTAAACTGATTAAGAGTTGGGATAAGAAGATTAGTCAAAGACTTAGACATAGAGAGCAGGCTGACAGCTGTGGAGGGCAAGGGGGCTGAATAAGGAGGGCTGGAGGGATTGAGCAAACAAGAAAAAACTAACCTCATGAACACTGACAACAGTGTGGTGATTGCTAAGGGAGAGGGAAAATGAGGTGAGGGAGAATTTAAAGGGTTAAATGCTGATGAATGAAGACTTGACGGGGGTTAACATACAATACAGTGTACAGAGATGTGTTGTAGAATTATGCACATGAAACCTGTATAATTATGTTAGTCAGTATCACTCCAATAAATTCAATTTAAAAAAATGAGTCAAACGGTGCTACCTTCTAGGGTTGGGGTGTCATACCCCCACCATCTCCCAACAGCCCCCACAAGCTGGGAAGGTCAGCCTGCTCAGCTGAAGGCATTTAAGGGGCAAAGAATATAACCAGTGTCATGGGAGAAGTAGGGACTTACATCCTGGCTTCCCTGGTGTCTGATGAAGCAAGTGCGAGCCCCTCAGGTTCTCAGTCCTGCATTTCCTCATCTCTAAAGTGGATTGATACATTGCTCCTGTGTCACAAACAAGATAACGTAAATGGAAATGCTGTATAAAAGTGCTGGCCTCCTCTAAGTTCACAGGCGTGCTGGGAACCTGGGCTAGCTCTTGCAACTGGTTCTTTCTTCTGTTGATCCCAGCACTGTGGCAATTAACACCAGTCTTGTGCCCTGGGACCACCTGGCTTGGCGGAAATAAACCTCTCTAAGAGCTCTGACAACTTTCTATTTTTACTCCCCTCCAGATCCTTCTTCTCCAGGGCAACCACACACACAATGCCATTTTGCAATTTATTTTCATTTTGCAGAGAACAGCCTTCCCTCCTCTTCCCGTTTGGCTTCTGTGGCCTGGCCATGTTACTTTTGGATGGCCCTGGGCTGTTTCGGCCTCGGTGCTGGCATAGCCTTGTTATGCCAGCTGGCGAAGGACAACACACCTGTGGCTGTGCTAGGCTGGGCTGGGGAGGTGGCTGGGCAAGGGTCCTAATTACTTGAGGGTGACACAAGGCTTGCCAGCATGACTTCATCCATTTACTCTCACCAGGCTTGCTGAGCCCTGAGGGAGGCTCAGGGTGTTTGTGCAGCTGCCTTGGACCCTGTGGGACAGGACCATCTTACCTGTGGATCCTTCTTCCTGGCCTCTACGTGGACATCTCTGTGCAAGTTTGGGCCACTCTCAAATATCTGGCTTACAGAATAGTCATGCTGCTGTCTTTTCTTCTCAGTGTTTGGAAATCATATTGTTTTAAACAAGAAAACTTAAAAACAGATGGGTTGTGGTTTTCAGGCGTCACATCTCCAAGAACATGATAGAAGCCAGGAGTCAACCCATCTGACTCTTTGGGATCTGATTCTGCATTTCTTACATTGGCAAAGTCTTCACTGAAGATGGAAGTGCCCAAACTGCCAGCTGGGGAGGAGCCACAGCTCCATGCCAGAAACGTGCCTCCCTTCCTCCCGTCGCCATTGCCTCCTCAGCAAGAGAACTTGGGATGGAGGCTGACTAAGCCTCATGTGCTGTCTCGGTCACGAAAGATGCTGATCCATGGTCTTCTCTCCGTTGTAGTTGTTTTTCAGGGATGGTGACAGGAGGTGCTGAGTCATTAATGGTCTCTATCTCAGTCTTTCTGGGAACACAGGCTCTTCTTTAGAATTAGGGGCTCAGCGATCTGGGACTTAAAACTATGTTTTTCTCTGTGCAAAGTAGCCCTTTGAGGGATCGAATCTGCATCCCAGATCCCATCATCCCTCACAGAGGAAAAGGATAAATTGTTCCCAATGGGCTCCTCAGCTAAAGTGACAAAGTCTCATGCCCATGTGGAACTGGGAACAGAACACAAGAGACCACTCTCTGTTTCCTCATCACACCCAAATAAAAAATCTGGCTAGAAAATAAAAGAAGCAAAAATAAATAAATAAATAAATAAATAAATAAATACAACAACAACAACAACAACAAAAATAGAATTAGAAAAAAAGAGATCTGGGTAGAAGGTAAGTCTTGTGACCAGAGAAAAAAAGCATTGGAGAAAACATAATAAATGCTAATCATAAACATTTTCATGAGGAGGAGAACTTATCATAGTAGCACAGGATTGCCAGGGGTCACTTTGAAACCCATTCCCCTTATGGCTGCACGAGGTCTGACAGAGAATATATTTTGGAGCATGCGCCTCTAATACAGTGTTCCTTAAAATGTGTTCCATGGAGCACTTGGTTGTGAAAGTCATTTTTATTAAGAAAGAGGTTCATGGTCAAAGAAGATTGAAACAATGCTACATTCTCTGTTTGGAGATTCACAATATGCATTAACACAGCAATTTTCAACTGGTGTGCTGCAAGAATTTTTATACTCAGATTGTCAAATAAAATAATGACAACAGCCAACACAATAGCCATTCAGTGTGAATGCCCTGTCTTGAACCATAAATATATAGGTCATATAATAGACCAGAGGTTCCCAAACTACGGCCCGCGGGCCAAATTGCGGCCATCTGAGGCCATTTATCCAGCCCTGCCGCACTTCCGGAAGGGGAACTTCTTTCATTGGTGGTCAGTGTATGGAGTACTGTATGTGGCGGCCCTCCAATGGTCTGAGGGACAGTGAACTGGCCCCCTGTGTAAAAAGTTTGGGGACCCCTGTAATAGACCTTATATCACAAGGCTTAGTTTCACATATGGTCGGGGAACAGAGCCCTTCTTAGACTAGTCATTTAGGTTTTCTACATCATATGAGGTTTGGAATTGCTTAGTCAGAGCACCAAACCCTCCACAGAGTTCCAATCCAATTCTTTCTCACTTCTTCTTGCGGACCCTATTTCTGCTGGTACATGTCTCAGTATTCTCACACCTCGCCCATTATTCTACTGAAATTCTACATGACCACTTTCTACTTCACTGCTCGTGTTTTCCTCCTGGCAAGATGTTCCTGTGTTCTAGTCACCTGTGGCCCAGCCTGGACCTCTAAAGTAGCTTTGAAACCCTAAAACAGTGATTTCCAACATTTTCATATCATGGCACATAAGCTAATAACTAAAATTTTATATGACACCCAAAATATATATATTTTTGCTGATCTGACAAAAAATAGTATAATTTGTTTGATTAAAATAATAATATTATTATTATTAATAATAATTACCCTTTTTGCTCCAAAGTAACCTTTAAAAAACCAGGTGCTTATACTAGTATATAAGGATTTCTGGTACCAAGAATTAATCAATCAGGCACAACCTTATTATGTGATGTGACCAATAATATGCAACTCTTTACTTAGGTTCAAGACAGGGCAACCACATCATATGACTATTGCTGTGTTGGTCCTTATCATTTTTTTAATTTGACAATCTAAGGGAAAAGAGATCAGTGCCCCTAACTAAATAGTCAGGTATTGCATGTTTTAAAAAATTGTGTGGGCCCTGACTGGTTTGCTCAGTGGTAGAACATTGGCCCAGCATATGTATGTCCCAGGTTGGATTCCCAGTCAGGGCACACAGGAGAGGGCCTATCTGCTTCTCTACCCCTTCCCTTTTCACTTCTCTCTCTTCTCCCCTCCAGAAGCCATGGCTTGATTGGAGCAAGTTGGCCCTGGGTGCTGAAGATGGCTCCATGGCTTCTGCCTCAGGCACTAAGGATAGCTCGGTTACTGAGCAATGGAGCAATGTCCCAGGTGGGCAGAGCATCGTCCCCTAGGGGGCTTGCCAGGTGGATCTTGGTCAGGGCACATTGCAGGAGTATGTCTGTCTTCCTTTCTCTCAGTAAAATATATATATATTGTGGCACACCAGTTGAAAATCACTGCCCTGAAAGAACATTCTGTCCTCTTATAGTTACACTTGAAAATGGCTCTGATTTAGCCTTAGATTTAGCTAAGAAGTTTTTAAAACATGTTCCAAGGGATGAAACACAGGCCTACCCACCTTTTTCTTCCCCTGATCCATCAACCTATTTCACGTCTGTTATAGATTTACTTTCAAAGGGGAACCAGGTGAAAGGGGTATGCACAAGACCATCTCGGGTTGTTTCATTTTCCCGGTCATGATAAATTTACCAAGAAAGCATTCCCCTTGGAGCCATCCCTGCTGACCCTTCTGTGACACCTGTGGGGTCTGACTGCAAATCAGTGATTCCTGAGGTCAAAAGAGTCCTGGCTTCAAAGGAAAAATGTTGGATGTTGGTGCATTTGCTAGCTTGTGTACCCTTTCTTGTTACTTTGGATTGATCATTAAATATGGAAGGAGACAGAAGGTACCCACCAGTCATTCTCCAAAGGATTGCTTACTCTTTGTGAGGCCAGTGTGCACTTGACTCACTGCTCCTTCTTCACAGCCTCTGCCTTTAGGGCCAAGTACACAGTATTATGTGACTTGAAGTAACTCAATAAAAATCTTTGATTAAATCTGTGTTTACATGATGTTATGAAGAGAGAAATTAATTCCAGTAACTCTTTGTCAAATAATGTCAATTATTCAACTTTTTTCCCTGTCCAAATGTACAGGAATTTGTCTGTACATGAGAAGTGTCCCTGTGTTCATTTCCTGGATGGCACTTGTTTAAGCCATGTTCTTCCAGTGTGTGAAAGTGTCTCTACACATCACTTTCCAACAGCTGAGCTGGGATGGGCTTAGGTGGTGCATAAAAGCCATCACCCAAAAGGAACGCTGCAGAAACCACAAAATAATTCACAAGGCACACAGGAAAACAGTTGCTTCAGATGTGCCCTCAGCACTCACACACATTTACACGGGTTGGGGAGTTTTGCTTCTTCCATGATGAGCTCCATATGTCTCTGTTTGGCTTTTTTTGTTTTGCTTTTTTTTTCTCTCTCTCAACCCATCCTCTCTCTTTTGTTTGTCCGGCTTTCCTCTGATGATCACGTGTATGTGCTGAGTATCTAGATGGCACCTGGGAAAACAAACACAGAAACCCTTCCCGGAATAGCCTGGTTAATGGAAGAGCAAGGAGAAGTGAGCTGCATAACAGTGTCAGGACTACCAAGGGAATTTCTCTACCTCTAATGTGTATGTCTCTGTAATTCCTCATTTAGAACAAATAGGAAGTGTCACCATGAGGGTCACACCTTGTTAAAATCTTCTGTTCTCCTGCCTGATGCCTCCAGCTCCAACATGGTCATACACGAGGAGAATATGAGCAAGATTTACAATAATTGTGTAATCGACCACCTGGCTTTCAGAACAATACCTGGCCCTAGACTGTGTATAAGACCTTGGGCAACTCTTTTAACCTGGGAGCTATATACTCTGAAGGCAACTGAAATGAGTGTTAGGCTGGAGCCACCTGGAAATGAGTCCTGACTCACGTTTTGGTGGCAGTAATGCAGTCAAGAAGATATTTTGCAATGCTGCTTCATTGGGTCTGAGAGTCCACTGTGGGACCTCACGCGGAATAAGCAGTCCTGGAGACATGCTGATTACAGTAATTACCCTTTTTGAAATGCATGTTAATGCTTATTATGTGCCAACCATAAAACCTGATGTCATTATATAAAAACATAAACCTCACATGGAAGGTATTAGCATCCTTTTTTTAGCTGTGAGGATACCAGGGCTTAGAGGGATGGAGGAGCCTGTCCAAGGTCACACTGCTACAAAGTTGCTGAGCTGCCATTTACCCCTGGCCAAGTGTGACCCAAAGATGAGTCACTAAGCCCTCTGCTAAGCCTCCTCCTGGAATGTAATAGAAGGTAGGATGGGGAAGTGGGCCATCTGAGGTTTTCTGCTCCGAAATTGGGTGGAAAACCGTGGGGTCAGGTACTCCTTTATGGGATTTCGGCCCCAGCTCAGTTTGCTCATGTGAAGCCAGAGTGAACTCTGTGGCTGGTAATGGCTGTGAGTCTGACAGACTCTGAACAGTTCTCTGATGGTAGTGCCTCCCTCATAGGGCTTTGTGATTAAACAAGAAAATACTTACAAAGTGCTGGACATATACAAAATGCCCATAAAATAATGTTTATTGATAGATGTTCCCCCCTTTTATAAAACTAGGTGTTGGATATTTCCAAGCCATTTTACAAAGGTAATTTTTACCATTTTTCTTCTCTTTCATTCTTACCTAAATCATTTCTGCTCAAGATGAGAATCTGTCTTTTACATTATTTAGTGACTGAGCTTGCTTTCTTCTTCTCCTCCTCCTCCTTTTTCTTCTTGTGCTTCTTCTTGTGGTAATTCTTCTTCTCCTCCTCTTCCTCCCTCTCTTTCTCCTTCTCCTTCTCCTTCTCTTTCTCCTTCTTCTTCTTCAGTTCATTCAGTTCTTTTATCCAAAGAGAATAATGCTCTTTACAGATGAACATATAACTTCTACTGGAGCAATTCCCTTCTGAGTATTTTTGGGGTAATACTGATGACTATTCATGGAGTAATAATGACTATGATTATAATAATGATTTCCATTTATTTGAGATTTAGAGAGTATATGCACTTTGAATTAATTCTAAAATAATCCTAGGAGATAAGCATTATTTGACTCATTTAACACATCAGCAGTAGCACTCACTTTGTTCAAGCGGTCAATGTCTAGGTTTGCCTGGTCACAGACTGCATACTCCAAATCTATGGGTATCATGACACCTTTTCACTCATGTGAAGAACAGTCCATTTTCTAGCAACAATTCCCAAGGACAGTGTCTGCCAACCAAAGGTTTCCCAACTTCTCAGTGTCATCATGTGCTATCAGTCTTGGTATCTGGGTGTCCTTGGACTCCCTCCACCATATGGTCTCCATAAACAGTTCCTGGCATATCCCTCCCTCCCTCCTTCCTGTCCACTGATACTACTTATTCGTGAACTGTCACATCCAAAAGCATGTCTTCAAGTCGGAGGCCCTAAAAGCCATAGGACACCATGGCACATGTCCTTCGAGAGTCAATTTACTTCAATTTGGGGGATTTTAACCAGTTAAGTAATTTTAACAAGTAATTTAAAATTTAAAGTATTTTACAGTATATCATTTTTTCTAGAGTAGAATGCAACATTTACATACATTTTAAAGTAATACACTCTTTCAGGAGAATGCATCTCTAGATATCAATATTTTAAACACATGGTCATGTGCCTCCCGTAGGTTGTTGTTGGAAAACACTGAGAGGTTCCTGACTGTGATATTTATCGACATATAGTTATAGTAGCCTCATGAGGTTTTGGGTAAACAATGCAGTGTCTCTGCCTACCTGCCTGCTTCATAGGAGCTGCCAATGTAATAGATGGAGGATATGCCATGTTGAAAACCCAATCCAAGGCTGTGAGGAACAACTCTGTAACTCCCCATAGGAGAAAGCTGGATCAGGAAAATGGTGTTTGGAGGATAAGAAAAAGAACATCCTTTCCCTCCTGAAGAGACTTCTATCACATGCTCCCAATGACAGCCAAAGTGAGGGGATAATACTTATCTATTGAACTCATCACTGGGAAGACAGGCTACCATGAACAGGTGAGACATATGAACATGTGTAAGGACTATATCTACACCTGGAAGACAGTGGAAGGAAGGGTGCACTCATGCATTCATTTATCCATTCATTCAGTCTTTTACTCATTCGTTCCACAGATTTATTGATGGTGAGTATAAGATTCCCAGAAATCATGCCCATGTGAGGCAGTCTACTAAGTAGTGAATGAGCCTCACATTGAACCATCTTTCAGTAATTCACGCCCATACCCTCACCCTGGAGTGGGAATACCTCCTATCACAAAGTATCAGAAAACTCTTCATCTGTTTCTAGTCCTTAGCACCTGCTTGGAAGACAAAGACCTTTTAACAGACTGGCCTTCATTTCATCCCTCACTCAGCCCAGTGAGTCTTCTTAGTGCTAAATTTGGTAGAGAATATCTAAAGAGAAAGCTTTTCATTGTCCACACCGACATGTCACCTTGTTACTTGTGTCTGAACTAGCATTGGGAGACAAGTGCACAAAAGGAAACCAGTGACTCTCACTTCTGAAATAAAATCACCTTTACCTGTAAACCAGAAGACCTCACTGTTAACACTCATCCATCATCAGAAAGCACTAACAACGGCATGATTTCTGGGAATCTTATACTCACCATCGCGCAGAGAAAGTCTCCCTCTTCCCTGTGTTTACAATCTGGGGGAGACAAAACTGAGGCAGATAGACACCGAAAGGAAATAGACACAACTAAATGACAAGCACTGGACAAACACAAACAGATAAGAATAAATATTGGCTTTGTATAAAAGCCAAGAGCGTAGTGCATTCTGTCACATTTTGCAGAAGAGAACCTTGTTCCCACAGACAGAGAGCCATCATTGTGTCCTGGCCTCACTGGACTCTGCGGGGATTGAAAGTCCCCAAGGAAGTCTGATGTGACCTGCAAAGTACCAAATTGGAAAGGTTAGAAGGTGTGAAGGGCTTCCGGACCTTTGTGGAGAAGTCACGAGAAAGGGCAGATAAGTGGAGTAAGAGGGGGGAGGACTGTGACTTCTCTCTTTAGAAAGATGGCTCCTTCTGAGGGAGATTGCTGGCACTGTCACTTTGCAAAGTCCCTTCAGCTCCCAGTTCTCTGAAAGAACGCTCTGAAGTCTATCTGTTGCCATGGAGGCCCAGTGAATCGCCCTGATTTCCTCACTGCTCTGTTGTGGTGAGAAGAGATGACTGGGAGACCACAGCATCTCACATCCCTGAAGAGGGGGCTGCAGAAAAAACGCTTCGTTCAGCCAGACATTCTGATGTCCACTGAACAAGCAAAACATGTGGCCATTTGGAAACAACCAAATAATCCGAGCCTTTCGTGTGGGGTACACCGTACTTATACTATTTAGCATTGGGAAGACTTGGCAAGAGACGTGTGTGTGTGTGTGTGTGTGTGTGTGTGTGTGTGTGTGAGAGAGAGAGAGAGAGAGAGAGATAGATGTGTATACTTGAGAGTGTATTCCGTGTGAGTGTGTACATGCAAATGTATGTGTGTATAGGGGGGTGCCTGGGTAGATCAGGGTGACCGTGTGACATGAGTTCACGTGTGAGAGAGCATCTGGGGGAAGCTATGTGTGTATCAGTTTTCTGAGTAAGTGTATGTGAGCGAGTGCATGTGAATATGCCAGTTTGCAAAAGTGAGTGTAGGCCAGTATGAGAGCTATTGTGTGTGAGTGTGTGTACTGCACAAACATGTGGACATGCGTCTGAGGGCTGTTGGAGAACAGGAACTTGGATCCCAGCTGGTGACATAGGCAGCATTTCCTGAAATTGCTTCTGACTCACAAGCATTCTAAGACCAGCTAAAATAATACAAAAACAATTTAGATATGCAGAAACTTGAGTTTTCTTTCTTTTGGTTAGTTTACACAAAGACGTTATTATTGCAAAAGAAATTCATCTGAAGGTTTCCCAAATGCAGTGGAGACACAACCCCTGTCTTGCCGTGGGGTGACCTTTTGCTCACTTTCGCTGCTGGACTGTATCAAGATGTGTATGTCAGCTGCAGTCGTAACCAATTTTGCTCACAGCTTAAGCTTTCAGAGCTCTCTCCCTGATCTCATAGTGGTTTTCATGCCACGGCATGAGCATCTAATGAAACCACAGGAAACTGGAAGTCAGTGTTCATTGACCTGGGGGAGATCAATTAAGCTCTCGGCACTTAGCCCATTCTTTAGACAATCTGGGATCAATACCATTTGCCTTACCTACATTAGAAACTCATGGAAAGACCCTGGCCAGTTGGCTCAGTGGTAGAGCATCAGCCCGGCATATGGATGTTCCGGGTTTGATTACTAGACGGGGCGTACAGGAGAAGTGACCATTTGCTTCTCCACTGCCTCCCCACCCTCTTCTCTCTCTCTCTGTCCTTCCCCCCTTTCTCTCCCTCAGCCATGGCTCAATTGGTTTTGGGGGGGGGGTCACCAGGTAGATGCCAGTTGGGCGCATGTGGGAGTCTGTCTCTCTTCTTCTCTCATTTGAAAAAGAAACTCATTGAAAAAGATGAGCTGAGGGTAGAAGGCCATTTTCAAAAGTCCTACACTGATTATTTGATAATTACCTTTTGATACTAAGCAGCAAACTCAAGAGGCTCTGAAAGTTGGCCCCTGTGTTCTCTGATGGCCAGTCTGAATTTCCTTATGTTTCTATCATTCCTTGGACTGTAGCCACTTACAAAGAGAGGGAGAAAAGGGACCTCTCTTACATTGAATAATTCATCAATTTAGAATAAATCTTTATGTTGCTCTCTATAAGTAAAATTTTATTTTGAAACCCCCTGAGCTGCTACTATCTTTGTACATCTGCTCTTGTCTTAGCTTCCACCCCTCCAGCAGGGCACAACCTGTCCCACACACTCCTTTCACCTGGGAAGCAGCTGCAGTGACTCCCAGCAGGGCTAGAGGACAGCAGCACACAGTCCAGACCCCCTACTGGAGTGACACCTGACGCCATTCCCACAGTCTCTGCAGAAGAAAGAGAGTGAGGCCTGCATCCCAGTCAGATGGGACAGGTGGAAATTCCACCGTGGCTGCAATCTGGATTTCCTTTGTCACATCACTAATTTATTCTTGTGTCTCAGCTGTGTCCATCCCTGCCTTTGGAATCCTTGCTTCTAATCTATGAGTATTCAGGGAGCCCCTCTGTGCCCATTAGTGGGGGAGGCATTAGAAGACATGAGCAGCAAACAAGCCACAGGCCCTGCCCTCAGGGAGCTGCAGTAAAACAGGAAAAGAAGACATTAGGTAGTAAGTAACATATAATGAGTTGCAGGGGTGAGCAGGTGACTCTGACTGTGAAGGACAAGGGCAGGGAAACCATCTTTGGGGAGATGATGTGAAGCTAAAATTTGGAGGTCTTAGAACCCAAGTTCCATGAGGATAGTCCCCAAAAGGGTACCTGACATAGCAAAGTTCTTTACATATTTGTTCAAGGAATAAAAGACTTAACAATGGGGGATAATTTCATGCAGAATATTCCAGGAAGTGGGAATTTTACATCTGATGGGGATGTAGCCTCTTCCGTGACATAAAAGAGGTCCTCATGGCTGCACTGGAGATAGTGAAGGGAGAAGCAAAGTAGCCAAATCTGTACAGGGAGGCAGAGACCAGCTTGGGTGGCCCGAGAACCTTGGTAAAGAGTTTGGGCTTATTCTGGGGTCATGAGGAACCAATAAAATCTTTGAGGTGTGTGACCCCCAGACAGGTGCTGCACACATTGAAGTGGTTGTTCTCAAACTCACGTGTGCGACTAATCCGCCAGGGCCCCTTATAAAAACGCAGACGATGCAGTAGGAGCAGCCTGGTTCTGCACCAGCTCCAAGTATTTTGCTACACAAAATAATTAATTCTAGAAACTGGCATGGATCATAATCTTAAGGCACCCAGTCCAAGGGACTATCTGCCTGTCACTGGAAAGTCATCTGCTTACGGTGACTCAGTTTAATAGCAGCAGTGGGTCTAGAGTCTAGACCCCAGGTTTCTCTGAATAACAGCTGAAAATTCTTTCTGTTTTACTAAATTCTCTTCCACGTGGCCTTTCTTTTACCGTTCCCTATCAGGATATGAATGGAGGCTGACTGTGCCTAGAAACAGGCCATCAGCCTGTACTGGAGGGGATTCCGGACCTCACCCAAGTCCTAATACATTAACTGCAGAGCTCTGTGGCCTCGGAGCTGGGCCAGGCCACAGGGCTTCCTGAGCCCAGATTGGCCACAGCTTGAGACATGCTCATGGTAACTATACTGTGGTCTTTCTCTTCTTGGATTTTAATGAATTCTGGCAGTTTGCACATTTGTCCTCCTGGTGACCAGATTAAATGACCAATGTTCCTAACTACCAAGGTTGGTCCTAGGAAAACCTGCAGTAGTGGAAAGTCACCTGAGTGGCATCACAGTAGGAAGATATAGAAAATTCCTCCAGCTAAAAATATTCCTTTCTTGCTTGTTATTGTTGACTACAGTTCCATCTCCAGTTATTCATACTTTGTGTTAAGCACTGTCTCATAGTCCAGCCCCTTTTTAAAAACTTGAGGTTAACTAATAAGTCACTAACATCTTAGTAAGAATTAGGTAACCAGCTCTTCCCCAGACTAGGAAAGAGTTCTTGGCTAAAGAGTGGGCCCAAGGTGAGAATTAGGAGTGGGGGAAAGCAAGCCAGCCAAGGAGAGACAGGAGACAGATAAAACTTACTCATTTCACTCTCTTGCTAGGGCCAGCTCTAATTTTGACCTCCAGATGCTTCCTAGTTTTCATGGCTCCTAATCAAAGTCAGTGGTGATGTAAGGAACTGGAGGAAAACCAGGTTTTCTGATTCCAGGTGGAGTTTACAGTAAAGCTGGAATCATACCTGAGCCTTGTGTGTGCCTCTTCATCCTACAGACAGTATGATCCTTCTAACATTCATGTGTGCCACCTCTGGGGTGGGGTGGAGACTTCTGGGGTGGGGCAGAGATGTATTAAAGGTCAGTGAAAGAGATATAAGATTATTTTTTACCAGAAAGGAAGAATGTAATTAGGTTAAATAGTACCTGCTACAGGCTTTTGAAATGATGCCCTGTTGCTTTCAGAGCATGGTCACACGTATGTCTTTACCTTAACAATTACCTTGTTGGGAAGGGGGCTACACATTTTATTCACGGCAAAAAGGTCACTCTAGGACTTCTTTAAAAATGCAGATTTCTGAGCTCCACACTGGACTTTCTCGTCCAGTAGATTTGGGGTGTGGCCTTTGAATCTGAATTTCTATAGCACATAGGAGTGTGTAGACTAGTGGGATAGCCATTGAAAATGCAGATTATTTCATAACAGAGCTGGTAGGTGCACAGGTCACTGGATTTTGATCTTTTAGAGCAGGGGTCGGGAACCTTTTTGGCTGAGAGAGCCATAAATGCCACATATTCTAAAATGTAATTCTGTGAGAGCCATACGATATGTTTAACACTAAATACAAGTAAATGTGTATGTTTTATGTAAGACCAACACTTTTAAAGTACAATAAGTCTCTGAATTATTTTTAATAACGTTGTTATGCTCTTGCTAACCAATGATGAATAAAGTACTTCTTACCATTAATGCGGCTTCTGGTGCTGCATGGTTTTGCTGATGGCTTTGTAGTCTGGTTGATGCGTGGTGAAGTTAAGCTTCATGCAGGCATTGAGAATTCCAACCGTTAAACATGATCGTAGGTTGGTCTTAACGCTCTTTAGATGTGAGAAAGACTGCTCACATGCATACGTAGAGCCAAACATTGTCAGTACAGCAATACTCACATGCTGTAGTGTGTGGTATGTGACAGGAAGTGCATTCCAAGTTTTGACAATCAACTGGTCTGCGGGTTGAAGTTTTTTCATTTCTCCCTACTCGTGTTTGCTCGCCAACTCTACTTGCTGTTGTGCAAGTCTTTCCAAATCTTCATTCAGTGACTTGAACTTATTCACCCACATGTCTGAGTGAGGCCTTTAGGTCAGCAGCTTGTAGCTCAAAATCTCAGATGGAGACACCGAGGATGTAACTCAGGTTGGCACTGTCCACTGCACACTTGTGTGGATGGGTAATGAACTTAAAAAGACGAGTGCGCTCACGATATTCTCCAAAGTGTGCTTTGAATGACTGCAGGAGATTAAATGTGAAGCCCGCTAGCTGCTGGAGATCAAGATGTTGAGCAGGGTCACTTGCTGTGCATGCATCTTTAAACTCTCCCAGTTTCAAGATGTAGTAAACAACCTGTTTCAATGTCAGAGATGAAGAGTTCCAGCTTGTTTTCAAATGCAAACACTGCTTGTTGAAGGGATAAGACTATATTTCCAATGTCTTGCATTTTCACATTGAGCTGGTTCAGATGCTCAGTCATGTCCACGAGATACTAGAACTTCAGGAGCCATTCAGTGTTAGCTAAGTCAGGATGCTCGACGTTTTTCATTTCAAGAAAAGTCCGGATCTCACTCAGACAAGCTGTAAAACGGCGGAGCACCTTCCCTCTTGACAACCAACGGACATTGCTGTGCAGAAGCAGACCAGGATAATTCCCAACTTTATCTGGCAGTGTTTTAAACTGGTGATCATTTAAAGCTCGGGCAACAATAAAATTGACCACCCGAATGACCAGCGACATCACCTTACCAAGCTACTCGCTACACATCTGAGCACAAAGCGCCTCCTAATGTAGGATGCAGTGAAAACTTAGGATGGGTCTCTTTTTATGTCCACGAAGAAGCGCTAGGAATCCCCTGTTTTTCCCCACCATGTATGGAGCACTATCAGTACACACTGAAATAAGTTTATCCATCGGTAGATTTTTTTCTTTAGCGAACTCATTGAAAGACTTGAATAAATCCTCCCCTCTTGCTGTCTCTTTTGTAGGCAAAACAGCAAGACTTTCCTCATGTAGTGTGTCACCAACAGCATACCTTGCAACCACGCTGAACTGGGATAAATGGCTTACGTCTGTTGATTCATCCAAAGCGAGAGAAAAGAATGGTGCTGCATTTATGTCCTTCACTTGTGTTGCCTCAATTTGATTTGCCATCATGAGGGTACGATCGTGAACAGTTCTTGCCGACAGAGGCATGTCTTTTATTTGTTTGATTATCTTGTCTTTATCCGAAAAGTCGTCAAAAAGTTCATTGGCAACATCAAGCATAAATGTTTGGCATACTCCCCATCTGTGAATGGTTTTCCGTTTCTCACAATTGCTAAAGCACCAGCAACTTAGCCGATTTCCAGTCACCTTGTTGGGTCCAAACACGGAGTTGCTGCTGACTAGCTTGCACTCTGCACAGTAGCTCTTGACATGCTTTCTTCCTGCTGTCCCCCGCTGGATATTTCAATGCAAATGTAGTATGGCGTGTGTCGAAGTGCCGCTTTAGATTTGACCGTTTCATCGATGCAATTTTATCATTGCATATTAGACACACTGCAGAACCTGCTCTCTCCACAAAGGCAAATTCCTCTGTCCTTTCTTGCTGAAAAGTATGATACTCATCATCATTTCTTTTTTAGCCATCTTCTTCTTCAAAGGGTTTCTGCAATTAGTTAGCTGACTACTTGATTAAAAGGAGGGAAGTTTACTTTCTGACCTCACAGCAACCCGTGTACATTACACATTATCCAATAAAAATTTGGTGTTGTCCTGGAGGACAGCTGTGATTGGCTCCAGCCACCCACAACCATGAACATGAGCAGTAGGAAATGAATGGATTGTAATACATGAGAATGTTTTATATTGTTAACATTATTATTTTTTTATTAAAAGTTTGTCTGCGAGCCAGATGCAGTTATCAAAAGAGCCACATCTGGCTCATGAGCCATAGGTTCCCACCGCGTTTTAGAGTTAAGAACTGTGTCTCATTCATACTGGCACCCCCCTCAGTGCCTAGCACAGTACTTTGCACATATTTTATGAACAAGTGTTTGCAGAAATTTAGGGGTTAAGAAAATACTCATGGAAGTGGCCTCTTTAAATAAAAAGGACTTCAGGAGACAAGGTCTGGGGTGAAAAGTATTCCAGAAGGAAGAAATATCAAAAGCAAAGTCATGAACATGGGGCTTTCCATGTATAAAGAAGAGTGTTATTATTTGATTAGAGCACAGATTATGTATGTATCATGAATAATGGGGAGAAGGGACTACAAAAATAAGGAAAGATCATATTGTGGAAGACTATGAATTTGGAATTTATGCAGTTTAGAAACAATGGGACAATGCTGAAGTCCATGTGTTTGTGTATTTGGGATACAAAGTAGGTGAATGCAATGTCAAATAGGATTTATTTCAACACTGCTAAACCACTTTCTTACCAGAACAAAGTGATCTAGAAGGCTTCCATGTAAACTCCAAACAACTTTTTTTTCTTTTTCTTTTTTATTCAGTGAGAGGAGGGAAGGTGGAGAGATAGACTCCTGCATGTGCCCCAACCAAGATCGACCTGGCAAGCCCACTAGAGGGTGATGCTCTGCCTATCTGAGGCATTGCCCTGTTGCTCAGCAACTAAGCTCTTCCTAGTTCCTGAGGTGGAGGCCATGAAGCTATCCTCAGTGCCTGGGGCAAAATTGCTCCAATCAAGCGATGGCTGCAGGAAGGAGAGAGAGAGAGAGAGAGAGAGAGAGAGAGAGAGAGAGAGAGAGAGAGAGAGAGAGGGGCAAGAGGGGGAGGGGTTGAGAAGCAAATAGGCTCTTCTCCTGTGTGCCCTGACTGGGAATCAAACCTGGGGCATCTACAAACTGGGCTGACACTCTATCATGGAAACAACCAGCCAGGACCCTCAAACAACTTCTAAAGTCTTGATATTCTAAACTGTAATCTGTAGCTGTCCCCTTGGGAAATCACTAATTCCCACATCAACTAGCAGCTGAATGATATTGGGTTCTTAATCTTTATCTCTAGCCCATCCTCTCTGGGACTTAAATTCCAGATGATGCCTGAACACCTCCATCTGGATGTCCACTGAGTACCTCACCTATAACATCCTCCAATGTAGACCCAGTATTTTCCCTAAACATTCTTCTTGGACTTCCTATCCTGGCTTAGGGTATTCACCTACCCACCTAAATCAGAAACGGGAGGTCATCTTTCACCTTCATGCATAAAGAGCCATGGAAATTCTGTTCTTCAGATAGTACCCCTGTCCTACCCTAGTGATATTTGTAATAAAAATAATAATTTTTGTTTTCCTTTTTCACATTTACATGTGCATGATTTCACACCTATGAGCCACCTATGAACATCTATCTCTAAAGTGGTGATGAGGAGGGAAATTTATTATAATAGGAAAATGGAGAAAGGAGGGTCAATATTCAGTATTTGACAACAAAAATCAGAGTCTGAGGTCCTAATAATATTAGGTTTCAAAGCACAACTTTATTGAAATATTTTCCCAAATTTTTTAAAATTCCAATAACATACCAAGAGTCAGCCTTTGGAAGATAAATACTGAATGTACTATAACTTGAGTCTAGAGAGATCACAGGATCAATGTCTTAAAGGAAGTCCCCTACTTCCATGAGAGGAAAGAAATCTTAACTCTTGAGGTCCAGTGAGAACTAAGAAGGGAAAGGGTCTGGAAGATAGAACAGACGCATGTACCCTGACTTCTCTCTGCAGCAAGCTGAAGCCCCAGAGGGGGTGTTGGTAGAGAAGTGAAGGGAACTGTATAAAGCACATGGGGCGGTGTGGATGCCTCACTTTGAGCCCTAGGAGGAGCTGGCTGCCCCAGATGGCCCTACACTAGCATGGGGAAGCCACAGCTGAATAAAATGGCCCTGCAACACTTTGGGCAATGAACATGCCTATTATAGCTCCTGAGCTTCTCTTACTCCTAGGTGACATGGAGTGATCTAGAAATCTATGTATGCAATGAGGGGTACAGAGTCAGCAGAGTGGAAAGATGGGAGATGTGGCTAAGACTTTGAGGGGCAGCAGTGGCCACAAGAGTCATGGTGAGATGGTCAGATAGGAACATCTCCAGACTCTGTCTGAGTCAGGTGAGCAGAACAGATGAATGTGGGCAGACAGCAGCAGTGAAAGGCAGCAGGTGCCCCAATACTCAAAAAAGTGAGGAGTGCTATTGGGCACCCAGAGAACCCAGAGTGAGACCTGCCGGGGCTGATCCACAGGCATCATAAGGTCACTGACTGCCTGAAAACTAGACACCATCTCAGGAGAGGAAAAGCCATGAAGAGGAAATCTGAAAGGTCGAGTCTTTTTTTTTCAAGTGAGAATAGGGGAGATAGAGAGACAGACTCTTGCATGCACCCCAACCGGGATCTACCCAGCAATACTCGTCTGGGACCAATGCTTAAATCAACTGAGCTATCTTCAGCATCTGAGGCTGATGTTGGGTCCAATTGAGCCATTGGCTGTAAGAGGGGAAGAGGGAAAGAAGGGGGAGAGGGTGATGTGAAGAAGCAGATGGTAGTTTCTTACGTGTGCCCTGACTGGGGATTGAGCCTGGGACTTCCACACGCCAGGCTGATGCTCTAATCACTGAGCCAACCAGTCAAGACTGAAAGGTTGAGTTTTTACCTGAAAGACTGAATTTTCCCAGCAAGACTGTTGGAACCAGAGGAGACCAAAAAATATTCTTAATTGCAACAGAATATAATCTGGCAATAAAAGTGTGACCTTTGAGACAGAAAACACCTACTAAGAAGGGCACCTGTTGGCTTACTAGGCTCAAATTAAAAAATAAATAAATAAAAAACAAAACTTGATTGTTAACTGGGCTCAAAGTTAAAAACAAAGTAAAACAGAACAGAGGCTAGCAGCCATTTCTGCAAAGGAGCCTCACACACAAACTGCACTTTGTAGAGAAACCACTATACTCAACTGCCTGCCTGCACTGTTTCTGCCATCTCAGCCAGCTCTTACAAAAAATTCCTGAAGTACAATAGGATTGAGGCTTTCCCCTTCACACAGCTCTGACCAGTAAGAGTGGTTCTATTCTGACCAATCAGAACAGTGCCTTTGGACCAAACTGTGAGTCCTCATTTGCATGAGGATGGACCAATCAGTGACCAGGGGTGGGTACTTCTGTCTATATTAGCAACTTCCTCTCTGGCTTTAAAGTGTGGGTAGGAGATACACTTTCCTCCAAAGATTGCAGGCTGTGTTTCCCTGGCACAGAGCAAACGGACCTACATAGCTCTCATGAGCAGCCTAACAGCCATGCCTCATCACTGTTAATACTGAATAAAGTTTCCTTCACTGCACCCCAAAGTGGGGATTTTTGTTAGCATTGAATTGCCTCCAGTGACCATTGGTATGGAAAACTGATACATGCTATAGCATGAATAACCTTGAAACCATTATGGTAAGTGAAGGAAGCCAGTCATTAAAAGATAAATTTTCAGTTTAGTACCTTTGGTTGGATGTGATAGATTACTGGAAGAAACATTTCTTTGAACTCACTGTCTACGATGAGAATACTGTTGCAGATATTATTACTTAACATTATACATATCCTCTCTGTGAAATCTCAGGAGAAATGGGCTTTGGCTTTCGATTCAGGAATAGTTTTTCTTCTCCTGAATAAGTGGTTTACTTTTATAAGAATTGTGATTTGTGTGAAGGATTCTTTTCTACTGGTGTTGGCTGCTAGATCGATGAGAGCTAGTTTTGTGATCCATCCCTAGCCTTTCCTTTCTCATTATTTATACACAACACACAATGTGCTAATCTCATGCCTGGCTTTTCTTATATCCCTATTTTACCCTTATTTTCTCTTCATGATCTACTTCTATTTTTTTTTAATATTTCTGTATTCTATGTATATGTATATAAGAATTCCGCTTGGAACAAATAAGATAGACCTCAAATCTCCAGAACATCTCTGAATCAGCCCCCTGTTTCCTTGGCTCATGTCTTCTTGTGTCCCATTAAGATTGGTGTCAGGGGTCTCCTAAGTGTTCCCCCAGATTCATGTCTCATTCTTGAACATTCATTCTCTGTATTTATGCTAAAAATATTTTTTTAAAATTGACTCTGCTTATAACCTTCAATGTTACCCTTACTTTAAAAATGGGGTCCAAGTCTCCTAGGTACATGTATTTAGCTCTTCAGCACTTGACCCTGTCCTCTCTCCCCTATCACCTCCAGGTCCTCTGACACCCCCAAAAGCCCCTGTCCCCTGAACTTTGTGCTTTTCCTTTCTCTTGGCCTTTGTACATAGCTATTCTCTTTCTGGGTGCTTGTGTCCCCTTATTCTCTCTGAGGAAATCTCACTCAACCAGGTGATCCATGTCTGTAAGCCTTTCTCAGAACCTGTGCTCCAGAATCTCATGGAGTTGCTTCTGCTTTACTGAAATCACCCTTGTGATCAGTGGATTCCACAAGGCAGGAACATTTTTTTCTTCATCTTGTGTCATTGGTACTTAGCACTGTGTGTGATTTTTGGTAATGATTGCTGAATTAATTTGAGTATGTTAGAGTTGATGGCTTATAAATAATATTACCATTTCCTTCTTCTCCACTAAATTCAGAATGCTAGAGATCAATGCTTAAATCAAAACAAAAGAAGAGATAAAAATGTCAGCTGTATTACTGATAAAGTTAGAAAATACAGCATGGATGAGTGGTCAAACCAGGTTTCCTAGAGCTCTGTTCCAAGACCACATGTTGGAATGTGTCAGATGAGGCTAGTTTGGATTTATAGAGCAGACCTGTTTACCCAGAATTACCTCCTCACACTCCTCAAGAAAGGGACAAACTCCAGACTTACCCTGCAGAGTGAGTGAGCCTGGGTCCCAACCATGTATGCTCAGCCCATGGAAGCCAGAGCTGGGTGGAATACAGCTGCTCGATGGGCAAACAGTTTTCCAGGGAGACCTCAGAGGGCCTGAGCCACTCATTCAGTGCCTTATTCCCAATTCATCCATCAGACAAGTCACTCGTCCATAAAGTAAGAGAAGAGAGAGAGAGTTTATTTTTCTCAATACTTTCAGAGGTAGAAGCTTCTATTTTGGAACCAAGATGGTTAGAGCCAAGGGAGAGAGTGTGTTGGTCAGAGTCTTATGCAGGAAATAAAGCCTCCTTTGCTGATCTGGGCACAAGCTGTTATTGGGATGTACTGAGCATTACTATTAACCTTTTTGGGTAGAAAGAATGCCATAATGGTTATAGTTATGTTAAAGAAAAAAAGCTTTTATCAGTTAGAAATGCACATTGAGATACTTATGGGTGAAATAATATGTCTTGGATTTATTTTTAAAATATTTCAGGTAAAACAAGAGGTGAGAGAAAAGGCAGAAACAGGTGAAACAATTGGCAAAATATTGATAATTTTTGAACTGGATGCTAGTTACCCAGGGGTTCATTATGCTATTCCCTTCAATTTTCTGTATGTTTAAAACTTTTCATAATACATTTTTATATAAAGAGGGTCCATCCATTTTGTTGTAAATGATCCGATGTCATCACTTCTTATGGCCGAGTAGTATTCCATAGTATATATGTACTAAAGCTTTTTAATCCACTCGTCCTCTGACGGACACTTGGGTTGTTTCCAGATCTTCGCTATTGTGAACAATGCTGCCACGAACATGGGGGCGCATTTCTTGATAACATTATACGGAGTGAAATAAGTAAATCAGAAAAAAATTGAGAACAGCATGATTTCATAAATAGGTGGGACATAAAAGTGAGACTATGAGACACGGACAAGAGTGTGGTGGTTATGGGGTGGGGGGAGGGAGGAGAGGGTGGGATAGGGAGGAGGGGAGGGGCACAGGGAAAACCAGATAGAAGGTGACAGAGGACAATTTGACTTTGGGTGATGGGTATGCAACATAATTGAATGATAAGATAACCTGGACATAAAAGTGAGACTATGAGACATGGATAAGAGAGTGGTGGTTACGGGGTGAGGGGAGGGAGAAGAAGGGATAGGGAGGAGGGGAGGGGCACAGGGAAAACCAGATAGAAGGTGACAGAGGACAATTTGACTTTGGGTGACAAGTATGCAACACAATTGAATGATAAGATAACCTGGAGATGTTTTCATTGTACATATGTACCCTGATTTATTGGTGTCACCCCATTAAAATTAATAATAATAATAATAAAAGATAACCTGGAGATGTTTTCTTTGAACATATGTACCCTGATTTATTGGTGTCACCCCATTAAAATTAATAATAATAATAATAATAATAAAAGATAACCTGGAGATGTTTTCTTTGAACATATGTACCCTGATTTATTGGTGTCACCCGATTAAAATTTAAATAAAAAGAAAAATAAAAAAATTAAAAAGAGATATTCAGTAACTTAGGGAATCTCTGAGTTGTCTACAAAACCAGGCTGGGCAGCGGTGTGCAGGAGGCAGCCAGAAGTGACAGGCCATGCCATCCACCGAACCGAAGGCTTACAGCTACCCAGGGTGAATGATAAATGCCATCTCTGTCTTCCCTACATTTCTGTGTCCAGAAATCGGATGTAGCAGTGACCCTCCTCCTCCTATATAGCCTGATTGTATCTTCTTCAATCAGATTACTGGTTTCTAGAGCAAAGACTGGGCACAAGCATCTGATTGGCTGCACCTGACCAGACCCTGGTTTCCTGTGCTCAGTTTAGGAAGCAAGCATGAGGCATCTGTGCATCTCTGGTGGGAGGTGCACTCAGCTTCAAACATGGGGAGGGCAATTACTACAATTCAGGACGGGGATTCAGATCCTATTTCAGAAGTAACATAACTAGCCCTTGCAAGGAGAAAGTGGTTCTCCCAATGCTTTGAAGTGTGTTTACGTTTTTATTAGGCTTTCACTGTAGCCTCTATAGCAGCAATGGGCAATCTTCTGAGCTTGGTATGTCAAAATTCGCCAAAAAACTGAGAATAACTCGGGTGGTGTGTCACTTCGAGAAAAACGGCCTAACTGGAAGTCCCAGAACTAGACGCTCTGTGCTGGAGTTCTGTTGTTTTGGCCTACAGACCTCTGGCACAGAGTATCTGCACTACAGCAAATGTTTTATCCTCGGTTACTGCACCTGGCCATGCAGGAACCGAGGATGAAACATCCTTCTCGGCATGTGGCCCCATACTTCTCTGGTATGTGGCCACATGCGGCCATGTGTCATCGAAAATGGCTACACGTGTCAGTGATGACACGCATGTCATAGGTTCGCCATCACGACTCTATAGCTATTAGCACTTGTGCAGGTCTTTGCAGTTCGCAAATGTTTTCACATACATTCTCATATGATCTTAATAATGTTATATTTATAGTTTCCAAGGTGTTCTCACACTGTTCTCCATAACAACTTTGACTCAGAACCATCCCATATTACAATGAGAACTTTTTGGAAAAGAGAGATGAAGTGATTCAATCAACCAAGTTCCCAAAGCTTTGAAGTGCTGACCTCAAATTTTGAATCTGAAGACCCCTGCTCTGAGGTGTAGCTGGGTCATTTTCACTGTGACACCACCAAACTTTGAGTAATGACTTCCAGTCAAATTGTGAGCATGTCTTCCTTCTCTCAATCTAATCAAGAACCAAAACTCCATAGACTTTTTTCTTCCTTTGATAACTTTTCTAGATAACTTTGTGAATCTTCTGAGGACTATCACAAGCAGACACAAAGAATACCAAAAATTTATGAGCATTTAGTTTCAGACAGAGCTGTGAACTTGACAGCCTATTACTGTTAGGCAACACTGAATACCTATCTCGAGTTAATTGTCAATGAGGTGGTGGCTCCAAAAAATAAGGCAGATGAGTTAATTATCAAAGAATCCAAAATATGAAAGAGTTGTAAAGGTAATTAAGTCTGGAAAGAAGGTTGATGATACAGTACCAGTTGTCCAGTCCGAAATGCCAGAGAGTCAACTAAGATAATTGCTTGATGTTCACTGCTGCCTCCCTAAGAAGTGTTTACACAAGGGCACCTGGAAAAAGGGCCGAGATCTGCAAAGTGTCAAAGAGTTGCTGCTGTGAATGCAAATAACTGGCCTCAGCACATTCCAAGGGAGAAAGTGGGGGGAAAGAGTATGACGCTATGTCAAAAGAAGGCACAGGCCCAGCAAGCTCTCCCCTGCTGCTTAATACAGGAAATATCTCCCAAACATCTCAGCTAATCCTCCACCAATACAATGAGAAATGAGCTCCTCTGGCAGCCAAGCAGTTATTAAGCAAGGACAAAAAAATATTCCCGCCCATAGCAACAGAGCCAAAGATAACAGCAGGGAATAGAGACACTGCAGAGACAAGGCAGATACAAAACATTGGAGCCTGGAGCCCTCAGCCCCAAAGCGACTGACGTGTGAGAAATAACGGGCCCCCGTTTTACCTAAGAAGCTGAGCAATGTCTTGTAAACTTCAGGACTTAGTGTATATAGCCAGGATCAAACTGAACTCAGCGTCGTAAAAGAAAGTAATAGGTTGTAGAAAGGACAGACAAGCCTGAAATGGGGCCACATCTTGAAGCTTTTAGATCTGGTAACTGGCCTGTTGATGAAACAAACATGGGAGGCAGAAAGATGCAGTCTGCATTCTCATTTGCAAGAACAAATGGGTTTATAAACATTCTAGTGCACAGGAAGAATTTCATGTATAGGGAGATTTGCTTTCCAACAAATATTCCTCCAAAATGCCCCTTTCTTATCAAAGGACTCATTTCCCCAACATTCTTCCGAGTTCTTTGTTCACACTGGAAGGGAACCCTTCCTAGATAGACAATCTCTCACCAACAACTCATAATTCCCAATTGTATTCATCTGAGGGAGCCGTCCTATTTGTCTTTAATAAAGAAGTTGGGTTCCTGTTTGGGGTTTTGTAGGAAGTAGTGGCAACTAGTGAGACAGGAAGCCATGGCACAGAGCCCAGGGGAAGATGAATGAGAAAGAAGTCATTTTCTATCAACTATTACTACTTGGAAAGTATTTATTTTTACTTGTTTTTTGCAACAAACTTGTTAGCCTTAGTATTTTGTCACCAAACAGACTTTAGAAATATCCAACATGCTTACTTTACAGAAGGGAAATTGAGGCTGAGAGTTTAAAATTCTTGTTCAAGACCAGCCTAGACCCCTTCTTCTTCCCTCTGAGTAAGTGCTCCATTAGTCATCCTACCTAGTCCCTTCCTTGAACTGGGAAACATAGCCTAGACTATTATTATTTTAGAGTTCTTTTAGGAAAAAAATGAAAACTATTTCTTATCTCGACAATCTGTCTCAATTTGTTAGCTTCATTGGTCCACAGCAAAATGATCCAACTTCTTTTAACTCATTTTTTTATTAAAAAAAGATATATTAGAATCCACTGTAATTCCAGATGGAGGTGAAATGTCTACCGGCTACACCAATTCCAAATCCACCCATTCTTTTCCCCAGTGAGCACACTCACCTCCTCCTTTTCCTCAGAGAGGAATTGTTCATATGATGACAAAACTATAGGCTGAAAAATACAAAGTTACACCAATCATTGGTGGTTTGCTGTAAACCACAAGCGACTGCCCTCAAGAATTTGACTGCACCTCTGCTCTCCTGAGACTGAACTGATGGCTACTTTGGCACACCTGAAGATCATATCTGGGTCTTCAACCCATACGGTAGAGTGTAGCCTCTAGCCCAGCCTAGGTAGCTCAGTTGGTTGCTGCATTGTCCCAATGTACCAGGATTGTGTGGTTGGTCCCTGTACGGGTGCATATAGGAGTCAACCAATGGATGTACCGGTGGGTGGAAGAGCAGGTTGATGTTTTCATCTGTCACTCTTTCCTCTCCCTTTCTTTCTCTCTCTCTAAAAAAATCAATAAATAAGTAATTTTTTTTTAAAAAAAGAATGTAGCCTCTGGAGTCAGAGGGCTCTCAATTATGAGAAAATTACATGCCCTTTTTGGGCCTCAGTTTTCTCATCTGTAAAATGGATCAAAATAGTGCTTATTTCAAGGAGGATGAAAGATAAATGAAGATTTAATGTGACAATCCATTTAAAGGGGTTTGGAAGAACACTTGACACAGAGTAAATGCTAACTACCATTGTTTTGATGAGTATGGAATTAAAAAAATATAGGAGAAAATATTAAATTTCTGCCAAACCACTGTTATCTGTAATTATATTGCCTTATCTCCAGGTTTCAAATTGTTAGGAACAATCCTACAAACTTTCAATCAGTTGCTTTCTTTCAAACTCCTATTTTAATATTGTGTGCCTGGAAGGTAAGTTGAGAATATTGCTCTCCCTTACCTAGTGCTATAAGTAGCCAGTCTTCTCTTGTCATTATCAATATATAGAATAGTTTTACCTTTTTAAAAAAATTTTATTTATTGATTTTAACAAGAGAGATAAAGAGAAAGAGAGAGAGAAATAGAGGAACATTGAGCTATTGCTGTATGTGCCCTGACCAGGGATCAATCTGGCAACCTCTGCACTTTGGGATGATGCTCTAACCAACCGAGTTCTCTGACCAGGGCCTGACCCTTTTTAAATACAGTATGTCCGTAAAGTCATGGTGCACTTTTCACTTTTGACCGGTCAAAAGTGTACCATGACTTTATGGACACACTGTATAAGTTTAACCAAGCTATCCATGAACATTTTCAAAAGGAATACACACAGACACACAAACACACAGAGAATAATTGAGCAAAAGTAGTTCAAATTTCTTATAGTCACAGTTATTGATTGCCAGAATTTAAAAAGTACCCAACCTTACCTTGTTGGCCTTCTTGTGACCTGGATAAATGACGATGAACGACTTCTGACACATGGCAGGTCTGCTTGTGAGTAAGAATTCAGTTCCTCCAGGATCCTCTTCCACAGCCCCTTTCTAACCGAGGACCCACCTCCTCTGACCTCACCTCTCAGACCCACCCTGTACTGGTCCCTTAAGTGAGTAGGACACTTTGTGTCTTTCTCTGGGCTTTGAGCCAGCCTTTTCTTTTACCTCTCTTTTAGAGTTTTCCATGGTTCCAGATTCTACCTCTGCTGTGATCCTGTCCTCTCTGCTGGTTCTTTTTCTGTGTAGCTTCTGTTTGACTAAAGCCGTCCACCAGTCAGAAGTTAACACTGGTTCTACCCTTCTCTAAGGCTGTAGTCTTCATCCATCACCCTAACATGGCAGTTGGGTCTGGCCTCTGACAGTCACATCTTTCTCTAGGGTCAGCCTGCCTTACATCACCTCCTTTCAAGCCTTGAGTTCCATCTAGGACCACCCATTGGGTTCCCTTTCCTGTGATCTAATTTGTTGTAAGCTAATAGGCTGGGCCCCGAGTTGCTGAGAAAAAATGATTGACAGCTCCTTTGCTCAATGACTGATCAACTCTTTTTTGTTTCAATTTTTCAGCTTCCTCAAATTCCCTTTGTTGACTTATTCCTTGGGAAGCTTTCGGAATCTTCCGGAATTCTAACATCGGTTTACAGATTCATATATATTATGCACATACTATATTTTCCACTTAAAATAGATGAGGGGAAAACTAATTCTACCAGAAGAATATGAGGCCAATTCTTTGCAGCTTGGTCAGATGCTTGGTTAAACTAGAGAGGTGATTTATTTGCTCCTTTAATGGTTGCTGAGGTGATGGACAGGAAATGTACTGACTTAGGTAATCCCAATCAATTACTTGCTGGTAGTTATAACCAGCTTGCTGAATGAGCATGGGCAAGGCTCCCAATATTGTTCTGGTAATGGGGTTTGTAGAAAGTAATAATTACATTATGGCCAGAGAGATCCAGATATGTTAGCCCCTGGGAGCTCTGCCTTCTGCAAGCCCCTCAGGTTTCCCTGAGAGCTGAGAGAAATATTATCTCAGCATAACCTTAGCCCAGGAGTGGGAAAGCTGGCTTAAGGTTTCCAGCTCGAATAACTTAATTTTGTATTTACACCATTGTCCACCATACCGTCTCTATTTGCTCTCCCTCCTCCAAGTCTGGAGGTCGTCTTGGCATATCCCTTTGCTTTCCCAGGTAATTTCAAGCATAGTCTCCTTTTCCATATAATTTAAATCAAAATGCAATCTTAGCCATTTAAAAGCCCTTTCCTTCCCCACAGCTGGCTCAGGAACCTGTGGGCCGTTTCTTCCCTGGTTCCACCTTTCCCTCCCTTAACTCCTGCCACTGATGGCACCTCCTGAGTTTGGGTGAAGGGAAGGAGAGGTAGTTGATGAGGGCATACTTGGATAGTGCTGTTGATACTTGGGATTGGTGCCTTCTGTGTGGTATGCATCCCAATGGTGTGTGTGTCTCTCTCCTAAATCAGTGCAGCCCACACACACTTTCCACTGGAGTTGCCTCACCCTGGAAGGAGCCTCCATTAACTTGAGTCATGATACTTCAGTGTGTACCCCTCAGCCAAAGGGAAACGTAGTCATGTTGCCCACCAATGATGGAAACGCAACTCGATCCCTCAACATTTCTGTTCCTCTGTCTTTCCTTCACAGGAAGCACCAGCCCACCTCTCACCATTCAACTTTTCTACATTAGAGACCAGTCTTTGGATCCAGGGACAGAGGACAAGTTTTTCCAAAATCACTGCAGGTTCCACTGTAGCCCCGGTAGCTCAGTGTGCCTCCCACTGTCAGAGCCCCTCAGCTGCTAGCCACTCATCTCATCCAGGTGTTGGGATGAAGAGTGTAGGGTGGTTAGCAATGGGGTGGTCAAGTGGGAAATCAGAGCCCCAGTCTTTGTCTGGGATCGCCCACATGGCCAGGCGCACGGAAACTACACTTCCCATAAACCTTTGGGAAAAAAATCGACTGTCTGTCAGCCAGTGAGATTTCACTATGTCATATTAGCTAGACGACCCCAGAAGGGCCCCTTTTAAAATCTGGCACCCTGCGGTCCCCAGGAAGAGAGATTCCTGGCGTTCATCACCCGTGCCAGTGAGTCCCGACTGAGTAACGCTCTGTACCAAATAAAGTCTCAATAATTAAGACTTAATAACTACACTGATTTTATTCTTTCTCAGTGGGGAAAATACCTTACAAAGAGGAGAAAATGGTAATATGAAGGCAGGCTGCTAAGGAGACTAGGTGCAAGATTTTTATTACTTTTAGTTTTAAGAATCTAACCAAACTTTTAAATTTTTTTAACTATAAGCAATACTTATTGGCAGGCTATAATTAACATCCACTAAAGTTGATCATTGGAGAAACTATGTGGCTGCCTCTGACCTCACTGCCCAATTCTGTTTCAGATCCAATGAGCCTCTCTCTATGATGCTTAAGCAGTTACTGAAGTCCTTCCTCACCTAAACCCTCTGCCAGAGTCCAGGTTAGGCTTTTTACTGCTATTTGTGCCCTAGATGCTGTAACCTGTCTTGCAACACATCATCAGGGTCCCTCAAGACTCTCAAATGATTACATTTCAAATGCGAGAATTTTAATGCCTTCCAGGAAAATGTAGATGTTTTTCTTAGGCATACTCAGCAAATCCCATGCAGCATATTGAATGATCTGCACAAGAATGTTTGGGCGGTACATTTCCTCAGTGGGCAGGTTGCCACATTCCTCACCTATGAGTAAAGCTTTCTAGGTGGCACAGAGAGGTAATGCCCAGCCTTCCATCTCCTGATGCCAAGTTCTCTTCAACTGATGCTCTCCTTGCAGCTCCTAGTAACATATAGAATAGGCATTCACTGTTACTGAAGCAGAGCAAGGGCCAGATTCCAGCGCTTTAAAAGAGTGATGCTCTCACACTTTCCTTGGAGCTCCTGCAGTGAGACTATTTTAAAAATATTACAGAACCAGCCACCTAATTTATACAGAGATGGGAAAAATATAAAGCCAAAAATAAAAACAAACAAACAAAAATAACAACAACAACAAAAAGAAAAAGAACAAACAAAAAAATCAACCTCCTCCATCCCAACATCCAGAATCAGATGGATGGTAAATCCTTCCATCAAATTTTGTACTGGTGATGTCAGAAAGAAATGTCCCCAGAGGCTCTTAAAAGCATTTAGAACATCATATAAATAGAATCAGATAGTATGTAACCTTTTGAGATTGGCTTCTTTCACTCAGTGTAATGTCTTTGAGATTCATTTGATTTCTTGCATGTATCATTATAGGACATGTTGCATGTATCAATATCCTTTTTTAAATTTTTTGTATTTTTTTTTGAAGTTAGAAGCAGGGAGATAGTCAAACAGACTCCCGCATGCACCCAACTGGGATCCACCAGGCATGCCCATCAGGGGGCGATGCTCTGCCCATCTGGGGCATTGCTCTGATGCAACCGGAGCCATTCTAGCACCTGAGGGAGAGGCCATGGAGTCGTCCTTTGCACCCGGGGCAACTTTGCTCCAATGGAGCCTTGGCTGCAGGAGGGGAAGAGAGAGATAGAGAGGAAGGAGAGGGTAAAGGGTGGAGAGGCAGATGGGTGCTTCTCCTATGTGCCTTGGCCAAAAATCAAACTGGGGACTTCCACATGTCAGGCCAATGCTCTACCGCTGAGCCAACCAGCCAGGGCCCAATGTCCTTCTTATTTCAGATAATAACAATATAATTCACCATATTAACAAGCAGAATAAAACACCATTTGATCCACATGATTGTTTCTAAATAATATGCAAAATATCCTATGAAAAATACAACATCCATTTCTGGTAAAAAATTAAATAAAAACCTAGCTAGAAGTAGAAATAATAAACTAGAAATAGAAGAGAAGTCCTTGATCTGTAAAAAAATTAAAAGGCATTCAGATTGGAAATGAAGGATGACTTCAACTTCTCTTTAATCATATATAGCATGATCATATACACAGAAGGTCTTAAAGAGTTTACAAAATGCTGATAGAACCAATAAGTGAGTTAAGCAAGATTGAACACAATGTAAGTATGCATATAGATATCTATAGGTAGATATAGGTATAGATGATATAGATATCTCCACATGCTAGCAACACACATTCAGACATCAAAGGTACAACAGCATTTACAATAGTATCAAAAGTATAAAATATCTCAAAATAATAAAAAATATGCAAGATACGTACACTGAAACTATAAGACATTGCTGTGGTAAATTTAAAAAGAACTAAAAAATGAATCAAAACTCAATCTTTTAAAGATGTCGATTCTTCCTTGTTGACCCATATATTCAATGTAATCCTATTGAAAGTCCTATTGAAAATCCTAGAAACCTTGTTTAGAAATTGACAAGGTGATTCTAAAATTTATGGAAATGACGGGACTATTTACAATATCTCTAAAAGGACCCCAAAGTTTTATGCTATGTAAAATCAAGACTTGTTTTAAAGTCACAGTAATCAAGATAGTTAAATATTGGCATAAAGTTAGAGAATTAGATTAATAGAATAAAAAGGAGGCTTTAGAAATGGTTTTGCATGTATTGACATTGGTATTTGACAAAGGGGCATGGGTAATTCAATGGTGAATAGTTAATCTTTTCAAGAAATAGTGCTGAAATAAATGACCAGCTGTGGTAGGCAAAATTCAAAGGTGTCTCCCTCAGATTCTGCATTCTGATTGTTCAAATAGTAATATGGGTATTACTGCTAAAGAAAGCAGAGGTGATTAAGTTTACTGACTTTAAATAGGAAGATTATCTAAACTTATCCACCTGGGGCCAATCTAATCACTTGAGCTTTTAAAAAAGAGATTTTTCTGGTTGGAATGAGAAATGTACGGTGGAAGAAGAAGGCAGAAATGAAAGGTCAGAAAGAATCAAAGTGTAAGAAAGACTTGACTCACTGTTGCTACTTTCAAGGCCACCAATGATGGAGGACATTCAGGTGGCCTCAGAAACTGAGGACAACCCCCAAAGCTGGCAAGGAAATTGAGACCGAACTCTAAAACTACACAGAACAAAAATCTTTCAATAATATGAATGATTATGGAAAGAGATTTTCCTCTTGAGTCCCCTCCTTGATTTTGGCCTTGTGAGCTTCTAAGCAGGGACCCAGCTACACCAAAGTGTACTGTGAGAGAGTCAGTGGTGTTGAAGGTTATAGTATAGTATAAGGAGGCACAGGAGCATGAATGAGCTTGGGGACAGAAGCAGTCTTGTGTGCCAAGCTCAGGAGCAAACTGTCATCTTGTAAGTCTCTGGATTTGTCAAGGGTTGCCTGGGCAGCAAGCAAAAATGGATCAAAATGAAAGGAACAATAAAAAATGGAGATAAAAAAGAAGTGAGAAGAAAAAATGAAGGTAGGGAGGAGCAAACCAGGTGGTACCATCAAGGATTTTAAATGATAATTTAAACATAAAAATACATAATTCTGACAGCTGGCAAGAAGTAGGCAAAGATACAACTAACAAGGCCTAAAGCCCAATCGATGGATGAAGCGGCCTGGGGAAAGGCTGGTTGTGGGTCTCATACACTCTTACTTAGTGATCCATCTTCTTCAATACCTGTGTCTGAAGGACGGCTGGGCAAATTCACTCTAATTACACACAGAATCAGGAATGGCCTTTCATATTGTGAGATGATGAATAGAGTGGGAGGCCAGTAGGGGAATTCAGTCGATGTTTCTTGGAATTTCCTTGGAAATGCTGAATGAAACCTTAGAAAGAAAACTTTGTGGACACTGAGATCATAACCCAACTATCACCGAGGCTACAGATGCACCCCACTGGGTAATTCCAAAGCCCCAGCGTGAAATTACTCACACTGGGACAACATAGAGAGACTATCTCAAGTATAGCATTTTGTGGGTATTAGCAATCACAAATGTATTTAGTTTATTGAAAATGTAATAGTGTGGTTCCCCCAAAAAGTAATCATTTACTTTCAAAAACATGAATATGCTATTTTCTGAAGAGGCCAAGAGATTCCATCTGAGTCATAGACTTTGGATGGTTGTTGTGGACTGAATGGTTGTACCCCAATACTCCTCAAATACTATGTTAAAACCCTAACTCCCAATGGGATGATATTTGGAGGTGTGACCTTTAAGAGGTAATTAGGTCATGAGGTTAGATCCTTTATGATGGAATTAGAGCCCTTATAAGAAGAGATATCACAGAGCTTGTTCTGTGTCCCTACTATGTAAGGACACAGTGAGAAGATGGCCATCCACAACCACGTAGAGAATGCTCACCAGAAACCAAATTGGCCAGCACCTAGATCTGGAATTTCTAGCCTCTAGAACTGTAAGAAACTAAATACCAGTCTATGTTACTATGGCAGTCCAGGCAGTGTAAAACATAGGTCTACTGTAATTAATTCTGGGAAGAACACAAATGCAGTCATCTTCAAACATCATAGCTACACCACGCTGCAGAAGAGAAAAAGTGACAATGAGGATATCAGTATTCTACTTTTGATACTCCAACTAACATAATGTGTGACTTTAAGTGAGGTTTCACTTCTGGGACTATTATAGTAAACTAAGGGGTTGAGTGTAAATGCCTCAAACACCTTCTGGTTCCTAAGGAATCAGTCAGACATCCCTCCTTTTAATTGTTGCTTGAGTTGTTATGACTTATACCTATTCTCAGCCCAAAGGGGTGACAAAAATGGAACAATATGTGTTCTCTATTTCTGGAGGTTCTCATCTATTTGCAACTTTGGTTTTAAATGAGAGGAGGGGAGATAGACTGTCACATGCACCCCAACAGGGATCCACTCGGCAACCCCCATCAGGGGCCAATGCTCGAATCAACGGAGCTATCCTCAGTGTCCAGGGCCAACGCTCCAACCAATTGAGCCACTTGCTGCAAGAGTGGAAAAAGAAGAGAAGGAGGAGTGAGAGGGGAAGAGAAGCAGACAATCACTTCTCATGTGTGCCCTGACCTAAGATTGAACCCAGAACATCCACACGCTGGGCCAGTGCTCAATCCACGGAGCCAACTGGTGAGGGCCTATCTGCAACTTTTATGCAATTTCTTAACTGTAAGAACTTTTCTTAATGTTAGGGTTGATTGCAATAGGTTCATAGCAATAATGAATGGTTAATATGTTAAGTGCCTTTGGGCCAAGCTTAGTTGCCAGACAACTAGTTTTTAAGTTCTTGAAGGACGAGAACACTGGGGGGCTAGTTCAGCAACACCTGTCATCTCTCCTGTGATTTAGAGCTGTTTGTGGTGAGTTTGGGCCGGCGACAGGTGTTGAGACCTCAACTGTCATTATAGGTAGGTGGGCGAGACCAATTAGGTGGTGCAAAATCATTAGTGTGTGTAATTATTCCAGCTCCCCCTTGAACAGCTGTCCTTGAAGGGATAGATGGACATGAGAGGGGTCTGGCTGTCTGGGTGGGTGGAAGAAGGTCGGGTGTTTCACAGAATTTCACAGTCCCCTTGGCAGGCGTAACTGGAGCCATTAAACTGATCTCATACATCTTGATGTTATTTCTCTCAACAAGCAATAACCTCAGCTTTCCATGACTGCGGTCTCTGTAAGCTGGGAACGAATTCCTTGACTCTGAGTGAAGGTATCCAATTTGAAACAGAAAAAAAAAAAATTTATTTCATAAAGGTATTTTGTCATCAGGGAGTGCCCCAAATTTGGAAGAGTCCAGTGGGTAAAGGTCACTTTGGAAATCCGTACAGAGTCAGAGCAGCCATTACTCACTCAGGCACATTATAACCAACATTTATTGGGCATCTGCTGGGTACTAGGTTCTATGCTAGATGTTTCAGATACTGAAGATGAAAAACTATGGTTCTTGTTTTAAAGGAATTCACATATTAGCAAGGCAGATGAAAACTGAACCTGTGAGATTAAACAAATGAAATTGTAGACGTTCAGCTTCTTTGGCCAACTAAAAAACAGCGACTTCATATGGTTCAACCAGATGTTATTATGTCTCGTGTATAACATGCTACCACAACAAAGAGTAACGTGTGATCAACTTAAATGTTGGCTACTTATCAAAGGTTTTACAGAGAAGATGATATTTAACTTTGGCCTTAAAGGAAGAATAAAGTTTTGAAAATAATTTAAAAGGTGAAGTGAATAGGAAGTAAATTGCATTTATGTCATGAATATTTATTGAGCATCTACTATGTATAGGATGGTATAATATGTTTGAGATACAGTGTTCAGCCTGGATAGTTGATAGTCTCTGTCTTCCTGGAATTTATAGTCCAAAGAGGGAGGAAAATCTTAATGAATAACAGACCAATTATTATTTAATTATAATTCTGATAGATGCTAGAAAAAGGCAGTCTGCTATGAGAGAAGGTAATGGGGGACCTCACTTGGTCTGTGAGGCCAGAAAAAGCTTCAGCTGAATTCTCCAAGGTAAGACAGAATTAGCTGGACCAGGTGTGGGTTGAGGACAGCATCTGAGACAGAGGAATTCGCATGTGCAAAGGCCTTGCAGCAGGCCCCAGGAGCAGCATTTCACTTTCCCAGAGTTTACTAGCCCTAAAAGCACATGTGTCTCTGATATGATTACTTTTCCAGGGTCTCTGGCACTTGCTTATTATACACTAGGAGACGTGGGTTGAAGGATGAAGCCAGATCCCTAAATAGGTGACTTGGGTGAAGATATTTAAGCTAGGATCCATCTGCATGGAAGAAAAATCAATTAATTAAATAAAAATGAAAGCAAAATGGTATTAATTTTTTCAGTTGTTCTAGAGTTTTCAGCCTCCTTTTCAGATTTCTGCTATTTCCTCTTAGATCTTATGCCTAGGATGTCTTAGAGAAAAGAGACTTAAAACTTTTCAGGAGTTTTACCTGAAAGCATACCAGAGTTACCCACTTTTGAGGGATACTGGCAGTTTACAAGTGTCACCCATTTGGATCACTTCTGGAGGCTCAGTGCTCTGACACAGAGTTTAGTAACAGACTACAAATGGAATGACAGCCTCAGGATCTGACCAGTGAAGATCCAACCTAAGACAGGCCTGGGTTGCTGGGAGGGTTAGGGACAGAGAAAGTGATGGGGCTGAGACCCTGGGGAGCTGTTACCACCTGATCATGGGCTCTACTCTGCCTTTTCTGTATGCCTCACATTGTAGCATTTGCTAAAAGATCGGAGGTCATCATAGACATTGGCGGTTACCTTCCCCGGATAATGAAAATGAGTCTTGCAAGTCCCAAGGCAGTTAGTTCTACGCAGCAGGCTGAGGCTCTTTAAGAGCTTTAAGATTTTAAGCTCTTTAACTGAAAAAAAAATCCATGGATTGATTGGTTCATTCATCCACTTAATAAATATTCTGAGCATCCCAAGTGGCCAAATCAGCACTGGGCATAGAAATATAGTAGTAAGCAATATGTAAGCAGTTTTTGCCCCACAAAGTCTTCTCTCAAGGGCTGCAGAGAAGTAAATGTGTAATGGTAGTGTAGTTGGAAGAATTTGTTAAGAAGCACAGACAGTAAGAATTCATTGAACACAGAATTAATTCATTTAACACAGCCTGGCAGAGCAATGAAGGGCAGCAAGTACAAAGACCCTGAGGTGAGAGACAGGCTGTGTCTGAAAAGTAGCTTGATATGTCCTGCCTTATTGCTCCATTGCTGTGTGTCAGTAGGCAAGTCACTTAACCTCTCTAGGTTTCAGCTACCCTATATGGAATTTAAAACATTGAATAACTTATCTATATTCTCAGACAAGTCAAACATTCATCATGGATGAACAACAGACTAATGATCTTCAAATATTTTTATTCATATACCTGTTAAGATAACTCATAAACATTTAATATTTTTAAAATATCCCACATGTATTTTTTTTTCCAAGTGAGAGGAAGAGAGACAGAGACAGATTCCCGCATGTGCCCTGACCAGGATCCACCCTAGGGCCGATGCTCTGTCCATCTGGGGCTATGCTTGCAAACAAACAATTTTAGCTCCTGATGTGGAGACTCCACAGAGCCATCTTCAGTGCCTGGGGCTGATGTACTCAAACCAAGTGAGCCATGGCTGCAGAAGGAGAGGAGAAGGGAGAGAAAGAGAGAGAGAGAGAGAGAGAGAGAGAGAGAGAACAGGGAATAGGAGGGGTGGAGAAGCAGATGGTTGCTTCTCCTTTGTGCCCTGACTGGGAATGAAATCCAGGACATCCACATGCTGGGCTGGCACTCTACCACTGACCCAACTGGCCAGGGCTCCATACATATTTTTTAAGTTGACATTACAAATTTATCATGATTCTACAAACAAACTCTCTTTAACAGTTGGGAATTTTACCATACTCCCTTTCTTCTGCTTGATTTTATTCTATTATATTCTATATGTTCTATGTGATTTCATTCCAATATAATTTTTGGCCTGAAAATCTTTCTTTGATCATCCTATCATATCTGTGCAACAAAAATATGTATATAAATTGAAATTTGTCCTTAAAGTTTTCTGAGCCAATATGTTTAAAATGTTTCTTCTGAATAATTATTATTAGTAGTAGTAGTAGCAGTGCCTAATTGTGCAAAACCACCTAAATATACTGTAAATTTTTATATGCTTTATCCATTAGAGTAAAATAGTAATAAAAATGGTTTAATGTAATAGATGTCTTTATTTACTGTATTTTTCAAAAATACTTATACATAGATTTTTTTAATGTTGTTAGACTGAGACAGGTTTTAGAACCAATTCTATTGCTATTTTTTATTTTTATAGATACAGGTTTTGAGAAATCTTGTTTGTATAAATAAGAATAAATGAAAAGAGTTTTGGATATGAATGTCACTCAATTCTTTGAACTGCATCTGAGTTATTTAGCAAAAGTAACCAAAAGTTTTTGCGGTTATTTTAATGACAGTAACACCTTGGAAGCCAACTGACTTTTAGGATTTGTTTTCCAGTCATAAAGTTCTTCTCTTATTTTTGAGGAGCTAAGCCAGAAAGGTTTTTACCAAGGCTAAATAGGATGACAAGAATTCACACTCCTTTTTTCACTTTGGCTTTTTGTTTATCCAAATATATTCTGGAAATATTGGAAAAGAGAAAATATTATTGATTTTAATACACCTTTGCAAGTACAATATTTTATCATGTGCTCTTATTTTATTGTGCTCTTTAATATAGTATGTTTGTCAAAATTTTTAATCTGCAGTGTTGACCCTGAGTGGACAATCTCTAGCACATAGTCTGGAGACACAGCTGCCTCAGACCAGCCAGCCAAATCAGACTACTCCTGTGAGATAAAATTATGACTTCATTTTTTAAGTCAAGTTTTCTTTCATCCAAGGGACAATCATTTCACTTCTGAATTCGGACTCTTATCCAGGCGTAAAGAGCCTTTGTCCAACTTGTCACCTAGATGAAGGAGGGTGCCTCCACCTCAAATGTTTTCTTTTCTTTTGTGTGTGTGTGTGTGTGTGTGTGTGTGTGTGTGTGTGTGTGTGTGTGTGTGTGTGACAGAGATAGAGAGAGGGACAGATAGGGACAAACAGACAGGAAGGGAGAGAGATGAGAAGCATCAATTCTTCATTGCGGCACCTTAAGTGTTCATTGAGTGCTTTCTCATCTTGACTGGGGGCTACAGCAGACTGAGTGACCCCTTGCTCAAGCCAGAGACCTTGGGTTTGAGTTGGTGAGCTGTGATGAAACCAGATGAGCCCACAATCAAGCTGGCGACCACAGGGTTTCGAACTAACCTGGGTCCTCTGCATCTCAGTCTGATGCTCTATCCACTGTACTACCTCCTGGTCAGGCTCCAATGTTTTCCTTATGTCCCTGTCAGAGACTCTCCTTTAGGAGAGATGTTTTCTAGAACTGTCTTTGCATGTAGTGTTCAAGAGATTTTCATGCCTAGTAAGCAGTGCACCCTAGTAAGCTTTAAGATGAGTGACAGGCATAAGGTTGTTCTATAAAATGGGAGAAAAGTGGTTGGAAAAAAGAAAAAAGAGTTGAGAAATGTGAACTACAGAAGGAAGGTATATTCTCAGGTAGAAAGAATACAAATTTAGATTGAAGACCTAAAAATTAATTTTCTTAAAATGTTCAATGCCTGCCCTGGCCAGTGGCTCTGTGGATAGAGCATTGGCCCAATGTATGGACCTCCTGGGTTTGATTTCCAATAGGGACAGTCAGGAGAAGTGACCATCTGCTTCTCTCCCTTTCTCTCTCCCTTCTCTACATCTTCCCCTACTGCAGTCAGTGGCTTGATTGGGAGCTGAGGATAGCTTGGTTAGTTGAGCGTGGCAGCTTCAGGCACTAAAAATAGCTCGGTACTCAAGCATCAGCCCCAGATGGGGTTGCCGGGTGGATCTCTGTTGGGGTGCATGCCGGAGTCTGCCTTACTATCTCCCCTGCCCTCACCTAAAAAAGTAAATAAACAACAAAAGCCAACAAACAAACAAACAAAAAAACCCTGCCAATCTCTGAATAGCCCTGGAAAAATTTTCATGTCCCCCTGTTTAAAGAATTCTGATTTAGAAACAACTTTTGTTTGCAAACTTAGTCACTGAACACTAAATTCATTCTGTATTCATCTCTCTTCGAAGTTTACTGAAATGCATTCTCTCCTTAAGAAGAGCTGGTGCCTTTAGCACAAAGATGCCCCGAGGTGCAGACATCCTGGGGCTCACAGCCTGCGCCCTCATTTCCCACACAGATTCTCTTACCTGAACATCTGCAGAAGGGGAAGTGGCCTCAGGGGAAGTCCTTTGGGGGAGCTTGTAAGGTTAATCAGCTTCAGGGTGTTTCCATGACAACCAAACAAATGATGTATTTTATACAGCTGAAAGAACTTCAACCTGTTTTATATTGATTTTATAGGTAAGTGAAGCAAGAGAAATGGGTGTTGAATGTTCCCTAAATGTCACAGTTAGTAAGTAGCAGAGCTGGCGGCAGTCAGGGTTCTCGATTCCCCAAATCAGGGCTATCCGTAGATAAATGAAGCACTGGTTAGCATTATATGGAAATGACAAATGAGTTGATTGACCACATTTTAAAATTTTTACCTACTTGCCCAGTGTGTCTTTTGGACACAATATAGATTAATTCAGATGGTCTTGTACCTCCTGGGGTTTTCAAAGGATTCACACTGGGGATGACTGGAAGGGTTGTTTACTATGACTTTCCCAAGAGTCAGTTTTTTGGAATCTTTATCATCTGTCAAGTGGCCCCAGGGTCCACTGGCCTTGGGCTAGACAGGAGTTTGAAACTGAAGTGCTTCTAATAATTCCAGATAGCAGGTGCTTCAAAATAACTTTCTTTAAGACCTTGAACAAAGTTGGCTTCATTTCTAAGGCTCTTCTCATTTAATTCAGACTTCACTGCTCATTCCCTACTCTGCAGCTGCTGGGAATTCCGGGTGATCGGAGTGGGCCAGCTATGAGCATCTCTCAGCTTAAGTCCCCGTCAGCTGCCACGTGACTTTTCTGGGTTATGACAACATAAATACCCAATCTGAGTGGGACTCCAGGGGTGGGGAGAAGTACAGTCTGATAGCTGCTGGCATGCATATCATCACTACCGCATCCCTCTGTCTGAAATGACCCAAAGGTGTGTCTTTAGACATTAGAGTCATGAAACATCTAACTCTTGGTTTCTGTGGGGTACAGATCAATCAAATCTACAGAGCTAGAAAAACAAGGAAATAAATTATGGGTGAACTTAACAAGAATAGAGAGTTCACTAGTATAATCAGCAATTGCATTTTCTGAATCCATTGGACAATTCTCTTCATTTCGGAAATGCCTTTAATAAAACCTTTAAAAAATAAATGCAGGTAACTGCAGAAAAGTAAAAATCCAAATGAATATGAAACTTAATTATCTAGAGTTTAAAATTATTAGTATGCATATGGATTTTAGAAATCATCTGTGAAATGGAGATAATATATCTAACATGTAAGATTGTGGGGAAAATAAAGTGTTATAATAAATTTGACGCATTTAGCCAGAGCCTTGTATACACTATGAGTTTTTCACTAAATTCAGTGCCATCATTTTATAGATGAAGGACTGAAAGTCTGGAGAGACTGACTTGTCCATGGTCAGAAAGCTGCTGGGGAACTGACCAAGCCCTTCAGACTGACACTCAATACAGCATCCTTTCTAGTTTAAACGTTTGCAACCTCAGCAAGTTTAAATCAACACACTTTGGCTCAGCCCCTAAACTCTAAAAAATGCTGAGGGAGATGAGACTTTTTTAGAGAAAAGATTTCTGGTTCATGTCTCACTAAAAATTGCTTGAGGTTGCTGGACGAGTCATAGGGAAGCTCCAGTCTGCACAGAGCCCTCTGCCTTGTAGCGGTTAGGAGCTGCATCCACACCACCAGAGGCTTGATCCGAGAGGGCAACCTCCGGCCACGGTAAACACACACGGGGGTCTGGAAGGAGAACTGAGAAGAAGGAAAGCCTTATAAGATAGGTGATGCTGCTAAGAAAAGGAAGCTATGGGGGCTTCTCTTTTTTACCCCAAATTTCCAGCAACCTTGCCTTTAATAGATAATTATGCTGGCCACTCTCAGGATCATCGAAGCCCATTTTATATCCAAATTTAGAAAAGCTGATTGAGGGAGAATGTTAATTAACAAAGCATGGAGCTGACTGTCCAGGTCTGTCCTGCTGGCATTTCCCCCCAGGGCTCTATAACGGGCAGAACCAGGGGCAGATCACTCAGTTCATGCACTGTTACAACTCTGCATAAAAAAACATATGCCTTGTAACTTTTCTTTATCTTACAAAAGCCATTAAGTACATTGATTCAATAAACATATAATTAGAATATTTTGTTCTTAATATATTCTTTCAAATTTACTCCCTTAAAATTGGCCTTTTTCTCTTCTATTAATTGGATTTGACTATTTGCACAGCTTTAGACCCTTTCTATTTTATTGTCTATTTAACTATTTTTTAAAAACTTCTTTATGGGGAAAGGGTTGAGAGATGGGTATAAAAGGTGAAGGGGAATATAGTCAAGAACATTGTGATAAGTTTATATGGTGACAGATGATTACTAGAATTAATGAGGTGATTACACTGTAAGGGATAAAAATGTCCAGTCACTGTTGTACACTTGCAAGTAATATAACAAACATAATATTGTATAACAACTAGACTTAGAATTTTTCAATGGATTTCTTTATGCTAATTATTTTTTTTCTTTTTCTTCAATGCTATCCAAGATTTAAAGAACATACACGTGGGGAGGCTGGAGAGAGAAGGCTGGAATGTGTGCTTGTCAGCCATACTTACCATTCGTGGGCAATGATTCTTCACAACAACCATTCAATGGATGGATGGATGGATGGATGGATGGAAAGGCAGAAAAGACTTTATATATATATATATATATAAAAGCTGTCACATACCAGCTTTTTAAAAATGATGGATAAATTGTGTGTATTTATGATTTTGCATTCTGCTATTCTGTTTTCTAGACATCCGCTGAGGCCTTCCGGCCTTTCCTGAGATTGGACAAAATCACCAGAAACTTCCCAACCCCATAATCTATGAATTTCCAAAGTTCTCTTCAATTTTTTTCTGAATTTTGGGGTAGAGGGCAGACTGGAGTGTGTGTTCTTAAGTCCTCTCTTGCTTTGGGGACTACTACTGATTGCTCACAGCTTTGTCTCCATTACAGCTTATAACACTGTCATTCTGGGAACTAAAGAGACCAAAAAACCCAACTTGTGGAAAATAAAGGTGAATAGGGAAGATACTTATGAAGATTTGGGAGGGTTGGGAGACGGGTATTAAACTGAGCGTGGAATACAGAAACCACCAGCCCAAGTGGAAGAGGGAACCTCATCATTCTCAGGATGTGCTTTTGCCCCACTGTCCCCAGAAAATTCCTCTGGCCTTTCACCCCGGTACAAACCTTTTATTGTCTTCTTGGCTCCCATCTTTCCCTTCCTTTTAAGAACAAAAACTATGAATTCCTCTCCTTATTTGATACAGAGTCCCTTTCTCCTTTCTCTGGTATGTTAGCACTTAACCCAGGCAGCCTTATAAAGGCATTTGTCCTCAAAGATAATTTTCTACCCAAGAGAAATTCTGGTGCTGCCCTGTGAAGGTAGCTTTGTTAAAATTAAGATTATTTGTATGTTCATATAATGTTTCATGTTTATATCATGCTTGATCCAAATATTGGCTATTTTATATAGCTTTATGTACAAAGTAAACACTGTATGTACACAGAATAGCACAAGTGACTTGTGTCGCAAGCTCACTGGGATTCATGGTTCCTCCGCTGGTGATCTGGCTGGTGGTCTTGAAGAACTGCCTATCTCTACTCTCTGAACTCCCATGGGGAAACAACGCAGGCACCTGAGCTGTGTGGCAAGCTGAGAAGTGGCCGGATTCAGACCCATTGAACTAAGGATTCAGACCCATTGAAGTAAGGATTTTCAAGAACAGTGCCAAATAGTGAGTCCAAGTCAATAGTTCTCATAGAGTTGCAAGAGTCATGCTGGGGAAATCAAAATTAGTTGGAAAATCCAAAGATTAGGAATAAAGTAAAAAAAACAAACAAAAAATGTGTGTGTGTGTGTGTGTGTGTGTGTGTGTGTGTGTTCTCTGAGGTTGGGTGTTGGAGACATAGTCAAGGAAGGATTAGGGGCTAACCAGAGTGAGAACAGAATGGAAGACTATTGGACCATCAACAACTTGCCTTTTTTGAACACAAACTCTTGTCAAACAGAGCTTTTGGCCAGCCTCCTGGGGACACACAGGTACTCTTGGGCTCTTGGGCACCTTTTTGTCCATTGGAAACCTCTGCTTTTTTGCAGTTTATTGTTATCAATCCTGTTCTTTTCTTAGCAATAGTCTCTCTTTGTGACCACTATCATTGGAAGTAGTATTAAGTGGTTGGATTCTCCCCAGGGATTTTCTTGGAGAACATGTTGTATTTTGAATCCCATAGGGAATAAAAGTACTCTGATTTGAAGTTTAACTGCAAAAGCAGTTTTATACCAGCATGTATATCTTGTTATGTAGGATTATTCCCCACTATAGAATTTGTCAATCATGAAACTCATTTATTAGCTTCCACCTGAACCCTTATATTAGGCATTTATTAAAAGAGTCTCTTGACATTATATTTTAGTAAGGAGCTCTTACATTTACATTGTCTTTAAAAATTATGTGTGTTTCTGAGCATAAAGGTGATATATGTTAATATACATATAAGAATACAAAAATAGATCATTTAAAGGTTGAAAATACTCCACAATCCTATGCCTATAATTCTACCCCTAAAAATCCCTGTAAATAGTTTGGCATATACATGTGTATGTGTATACAGATATATGCTTATGTTTATGTTTATAATTCAGTCTGTTCTGCAACTAAAAATCTTTATTTGAAGTATAATTAAGAAAACATTAGCTTCAGGTACACAATGTGATGACTAGATATTTGTATGCATTGCAAAGTGATAACCACAATAAGTGTGGTAAACATCTATCACCATAAGTAGTCACACATTTTTTTCTTGTGATGAGAACTTTTAAAATCTACTCTCCTGCTCCTTTCAAACATAAAATGCAGTATTGTTACCTACCATGTATGTTCGACCGACTTATTCTTTTTATAGCTGAAAATTTGCATCTTTTGACCTACTTCACCTATTTAACCCACTCCCTAACCCCCAATTCTAATCTTTTCTTTATTTCTGTGAGCCTGTTTTTAGTTTTTTTTTGTTTTTGAGTCCACATATCAGTAAGATTATACATATTTATCTTTTTCTGTCAGATTTATTTCACATAATATAACAATTTTCATGTTGTCTGTTCATGTCATAAATGACATGATTTTATTAATTTTAATAGCCTAATAATATTCATATATATATATATATATTTTTTCACATTCTCTTTATTCATTTATCAGTGAACCTTTAGGTTGTTTCCATATCTTGACTATTGTAAATGTTGCAATGAACAAATGGTACATGTATTTTTTTTAAATTAGTGTTTTTGTTTCCAGATAAATACCCAGAAATGGAATTGCTGAATTATATTTTTATTTTTTGAGGAACCTTCACACTGTTTTCCATAATAGCTATACCTATATACAGGAGGTAGAAGGGGAAGACCAAAGAGTGGTACAGGTTTCACTGGGGTCAAAGACTATTTGTCCTGGGGCTACGTGATAATGTGAGCAGAAAGATGGCAGATGGTTTCCGAAAGTAAAGTGTTAGTATTCATGATTTGGAGATTGTAGTTCTGCCACCAAAAACAAGGTCCAGAGCAGGATCACCATGTGAGGTTGACATAAAATGGGAGAAAGATCAGTAAATAGAAGACCATGAAGAATCAGAGAGGCCAGAGTGTTGGATTGGTGGCTCACAAGAATGTTCAGCTCACAGAATGAGGACAAGAGTGAAGTGGGAGGATGGTGAGCCAGGTGTAAATACTGAAGGGCAGTGGCTCAGGCTCCCACGCCGAAGGGTACCAGGCAGGAGATGGCATTGCCAGATGGCACAAGCATCAAAAGACCAGGTGTAGGCCAAAACAGGGCTTCCCTTTTGCCATGAGGCAACAAGCCTATCTTTTCCATGTTTGTTTTTCTTATTTTTGTCATTTGTTACAGTTTTTAAAAATATGGACATTGGTAGGATGTAATGAGTGAGCCAGGAGTTATACCTGTGAAAGAATATGGCTGCATATGACCCTCCATAGGATGGAGTGGACTCAGGTGCCAGGTTTGGTTGTTTTAATTATATTATGCAGATAAAGGAGATTTATTGAAGGTTTTTGAGCAGAACAGTGGCATTATCATAGTCACGATTCATGAATTCTAATCTGGCATGGGCGTCTCAGGTGGTACAAACAGAAGCAGAACTCTAAAATGGAACTGGTAAAAAGCAAAGGCAGTAATTTGGCTCAGATTTCTGAATGCCTTGCTCTTCAGAGTGCCAAGGAAGAAGGAAAGACTTCTCCAAAATAGTCTTGACAGTGTTTGGTCCTGATTGGATGAAGAAAATGACAAAATGGAGAAAGAAAGCATGGAGACAAGCAACATCATCAAACCTGCAGTTGCATCTGGAAAATAAAGACTGAGACATTCTCCAGGAAGTTAGAGCTGACTTCTGACAGAGCACTGTCAGGACACAGGTGGAAGTCAGAATGCAAGGGTGGAGGGAAGGAGCAGTCACTGTGAGGGCAGGGCAGGCTGGCAACTCTGTCAAGGAACTTGGTGGTCATGGGAAGGGGAAAGCAGCCATTAGAGGGAATAACTGTTTTAGGAATATTTTATTTTGTTTAGTGAGAGAGAGAGAGGGACAGAGAGGGACAGACAGACAGGAAGGGAGAGAGATAAGAAATATCAATTCTTTGTTGTGGCGCCTTAGTTGTTCATTGATGGCTTTCTTATATGTGCTTTGACTGGGACCTCCAGCCGACCCAGTGACCCCTTGCTCAAGGCAGTGACCTTGGGCTCAAGCCCGTGATTATGAGGTCATGTCTATGATCCTACGCTCAAGTTGGAAACCCCTTGCTCAAGCTGGCAACCCCTTGCTCAAGCTGGTGAGCCCACAGTCAAGCCAGATGAGCCCGTGATCAAGCTGGAGACCTTGGGGTTTCAAACCTAGGTTCTCAGTGTCTCAGAGATCTACTGCACTACCACCTGGTCAAGCTGTTTTAAGAATATTTTCTAAGAAAGGAGACTCCTGGAAAGACCCTCTTCTCTTGACCACTGAATCAACCCACTCTCCTAGTTTTCTTTTTATCTCATTGCCTTTGCCTTAGTTTTCAGAAAAATCTCAGGTTGGAAGAGACCATTGGAAGGTTAGGGTGACATTGTGAGTTCTCCCAAACCTGGCTCCCTAGGTTCCAACCTGGTCTTTGGGCAATTTCCAGTCACAATGAGACCAGAGATGCAGAAAAGATACAGAAGACAGAGGAGTGCATGGGCTTTTCACACATCCTGTTTTGTTCTCTCCAGAATGCCTGCTCTGAAAAATTACCTTCAACGTAACACATGATGAGTCAGCTGTTGGGAGTATGAAACTGCTTCAGTGTTTGAAAACCAAAAATAAGTGGGGGGGATAAAATGTTGGATAGAGAATCAAAGGTGGTGGAGTTAGGAATTGAGATTTGTGTCCCAAATCCCTTACTATGTTTCTTACAACATTCAATCTGGGACCTAAGCCCTTGGGAGACATCTATGACAATGAGAGTCACTGTCATTGACAGTCCAGCAAATATTGACATACAAACTGCATAAGGCAGAGAGGGAAGGAGAAGTGCCCCACTTTTCCTCTCTCCCTGCCCCTGTCTCTTGCCAGTGCCCCTCCCATAGCCGAGCCCAGCCAGAACCCCATTGCCACAGGACTTGAGAAGCACAGCCTATAGGGCTTGGTGACCCCATGATTCAGAAGAGATGAGGGATGGGAAGAAATGATGAGCTGACAAACAGGTCTGGCCTGGCATAAAAGTGCATTGTGTCAGGGTTTGATCTCACTTAACACAATTTAACAAGTCGGAGTTTTCAGCAGACTCTCACTAGACCTTTCTAAAAGCTCATCCTTTCTTTGCTTTATTTTCCTTCTACTTCTGTTCCTTTCAGGATTTTGTGGTTAATAAAGTAAAACCTGTGTCTTCTGGCACTTAGGCTTATTTTCAGTTTGGGGGGAAAGCTGTTTTGTCTGAACTAAAGAATGGGGAGAGGCTGCATGCCAGGCGGAGAGGGCGAAAGCTGCCTCCACTCTGAGACCTGCGTTTGCCATGGGAAGCAGCGACAGCTCAGGCCAACCGACTCAGGGTGGACCAAGAGGCAGTTAGGAAGGAGGAGGGGTGAGCAGAGGAGACAAGCAAAACTGTGAAAAAGGGAGACTTGAGGTCTCGGCTGATTGGCTCAGTGGTAGAGCGTAGGCCTGGCGTGTGGATATCCCAGGTTCGATTCCCGGTCAGCGCATAGAGGAGAAGCACCCATCTGCCTCTCCAACCCTCCCCCTCTTGCTTCTCTCTCTCTCTCCCCCTCCTGCAGCCATGGCTCAATTGGAGTGAATTGGCCTTGGGCACTGAGGATGGCTCCATGACCTCTGCCTCAGGTGCTAAAAAGAGCAGGGTCACTGAGCAATGGAGCAATGCCTCATATGTGCAGAGTATCACCCCTTAGTGGGCTCGCGGGGTGGATCCTGGTCAGAGCACATGCGGGAGCCTATCTCTGCCTCCCCTCCTCTCACTGGATAAAAAGAAAGAAAAAAAAAAAGAAATAAGACTTGTATTTTCATTGGCCTTTCCTTTTCCGGTACCCTCAACCCCTCTTCCAACAGAAATCCAAGCTAAACCCAGACAGACATGCAAATCCACACAAACAAAATCTCCTTGGAGTTGAGACCATGAGCCATTCACATCTTACTATGAGTTCAGTTTGGTATTCCTCTCCCAGGGATCCTTGCATTTAAATTTTCATTCAACATTATGAAATGAAATGCCTTACAGACTATTAAAAAGCGACTAAGAGTCAGGAGTCTGTTTTGTCCCTTAAAAACACAACAGATGCTGGTCTACAGGCAGGTCCTGGTCGGGAAGGAGGACTGCTCAGGAGGGAAGACAGAGTGGGACGGGAGGCCGGGGCTGCTGGCCGCCCGCGGAGGAATCAGGCAGCAACGGAAGTCATGGGTGTGCTAGTTAACTATGCATCCTTTCTCTCTGTGCTCTTGGGTTGGAAGTAGGAGGTTTGAGATATGACAATCTAAATGAAGTAGGATTTCTGCATCAGATAAGAGAATGAGGGGAGGAAAGCCCTCGGTGAGACTTAGATGAGTTTGGAGAGGAGATGGTGGAAATCCTGCCACTCAGAGCACCCGCGTGAACCAGGACCCTGGTGAACCAGAGCGGACTTTGGAGCCAGGGAAGGTCGAGGAACAAGAAACCAAGAGGTAAAGTTAAATAAAGAGAAACAGAAGGCAAAAACATTGCCTAATCCGAAAAGAACACACTTACATTTTGATGTCATGTAATATAGTTCCTGCTCCCAGAGGAGAATTCCCACCCTCCCCCCACGCTATGTGATACCAGGCAGGGCCAATTCCCAGAGCCCTGGTCAGAACAGCTCTCAGAAAAACATCTGTAAGGATTTGCTGGCTTCCCTAAACAGAAGGGCCGGCTGGGCTCCTCCAGGGCCTCGCACGCTTCGAACTTGCTGACAGGCTCTGCCAAGAAATGCAAGAAGAGTCTCCCTCTGTTAAAAGGGGCTCTATTCTTCCCCACGGAGGCTGCAGAGTGACCCGATGAGGTGGCAACAGTTCAAGTGAGGAGTGAGGAGCCTTGGTGATGAGGTCCCTATCCTGGAGCCCTCCCTGAGAAGAAGTCCACGGGGGGGGGGGGGGGGGGGAGGGGGCAGCCCCCTCTCCGCTCCCTACAAGGGAAAGTGGCCCAGGAAGGTCTTTCTGCAATAAGTGCTGTCACCAGAGGAGAGTCTGGGGAGACCCTGCTGCTTGGGCCACAGTGGGATCAAGAAACAATCTCTGCTCAAGTGATGAGACAAACTAATCAAATTTGGTCTTAGGAAGTGAAAACATGAGGTTACTGAAAGGGAGCGGGTCTTCCAGGCCCAGATTCTGCCCCATACATCAGAGGGTCATGGAAGCTTCTGGATCTCCAAGAAGACCGCTGCTCACTTCAGGTGTGGCGGCAGAATACTAGCGCTGAGGGGCTTTCCTGCGCTGTCCCCACATGATAGGCCTCATCCTCAGAGGTAATCTGGCCTGATGAGTCATTGTAATTTAAAGTCCATTAATGTGATTTTTTATTTTAAATTTCTACTGTGAGGCGGAGTTCAGCTGCTGCAGCTTGCCAGATTACCTTCTGTGCTTGCATGCCTAGCTGGTGAATGCATTTATCAGCTTCCAAAATGTTTCCTTCCCTTTAACACCTTAAAGGTTTTGAGGAACAGGAGCAGAAACTCTGTAGAACATTCTAGATCGGTGATTTCCAACCTTTTCATCTCATAGCACACATAAATTAGTTACTAAAATTCTATGGCACACCAAAAAAAATATATTTTTTGCCGATCTGACAAAAATATTGGTATAATTTTTATTCATTCACACCAATGGCTATTGCTGTGTTGACTGTCGCCATTTTCTAAAATTTTACAATTTAGTAGAAAAGAGATTATGCCCCTGACTAAATAGTCAGGTACTTATTGCATGCATTAAACGTTCTTGTGGGACACCAGTTGAAAATCGCTGCTTTGGATCACCTTCTCCAACTGCTGGTTCTCAGAGAACCGCAATCTTGTTGACGTAGATCCCTAAACGGTGAGCACTTCGCCCAGCTTGCTCTTGTCTTAGTGAGAGTCCACTAAGCCAGTTGCTTCCCTTAGCCTTACATCATCCTTCCCTGTGGCGGTGAGCAAATGGGTGTGACACTCAGAGGGTCTGCATATTTGTTATGTTGACCTAAGTTTGCCTTGATATAATTCAGCCACTCATGCTTTGGAAGAGAAATGGTCCTGGTGAGAAAGCCGCGGTGGAAACCGGGCTCATTTGCTCTGAGAACGTGTCTGGTGCGATCTATGTTTCTGGCTCACGTGCTGAGGAGCTAAACTTACTCTCATGCCTCCTCCTATGTCCATCAGGGAGAAAAACATAAAAACGTTGGCTCTATCTATATAGCACACAAGTCACATTTTAGGTAATGATTCTAGGACATGTGCCTAGAAGACGAGTGATAGCAAAGAAATGTCAATTAACTATAAACAGTAGGTTACAGATGTGGCCATGAGATGACCTCCTGATAGCCATTATATCTATTCCCCTGTTTCCACCTGTCCTGAGAGAGAGAGAGATCAGAAGTAAACATATTTTTACTTTTAAATGATGGATCTACTTTTCTTTAAATCTAATTGGTTAGACTGTAGAGGAAAGATTTATACTCATATGAATTGTGCAGAAAGGAATTTTAACAATGGAGAGGCTGTGTGAGACAACATAGACTGCGGTCATAATTCAGAGAAGAAAAGGTTTTCCAGAAGGGTTAGCATCCATTGCCAACTCTCCCAGTCACAAGCCTGTACTTCTGTGTGCGGGAGTTCTCTAGTGAATCCACTTAGAGGCACTGATTCATACCGTCAATAAATAATCCATTGCTCATTCTTCCATTGATAATCCTAGAGACCCAGATATCTGAACTGCTATGAATCTTTACCTTGCTGGGTTTCCACTTTGATTAGGTAGAGCAGGATTTCTCAACCCCGTCATGAGTGACATTTTGAACTTGGTCATTCATTGTTGGGTGGGGGGGAGGGTGGCCCTGTGCATTGTAGGATGTTTAGCCACATCCCTGCCCCTAAACAAAAGTGCCATTAGCACCCTTCTTTCAGTTGTGATAACCAGAAGATGTCCAGGCATTGCCAAATTATGATATCCCTCCTCTCCCCTATGTTGAGAACCACTGATCCAGAGAAATCTTTTTTCTCCAAAGTTTCTCAACAATTAGGTTAGCTCTTTGGGGAGCTGCAGAGGGACAGAAGACGTCATTCCCAATAATATTCATCACCAGCAGGCTACTGGGAATGGAGAATTGCTAGCCACATGTGTGCCTTGAACTAATGATCCTAGTCTAGAGGGGTAAAAGATCACCATGGCAGTGGTCACTCCCACTCCCACCCAGAGCACCTGGGTTTCCCATGTACAATCTCGATCAAGTCGTAAGTGGGCCAGATCTTGCAAGAGAATATGAATTCTGGATTCAAAACATGAAAACAACTCTTTGGCAACAGGCAGCAGTGAGAGCGGAGAAGAATAATGACACTGGCTTCCTATAAGAATTCCTCTTATTTTTGTAAGAAAGAAATCTGTGCTGCGACAGAGGCATGGAGGAAAATGCTGTCTGTAAACAACATGCTCCCCAAACATGTGACGTTATCCCAATAACTCTGAACAGAGGGCTATCACATCAAAAACAAGCAAACAAAAGACCATTTGGGCTATGTACACATAGCTGACACTTGCTCTGCATTTTAAAAGAATGTTTCTGTGGTCAGTAACATCTGAACGTTGTTGGGTGAGGTAACCCTGAGGTTGCCACGGAGACATGTTTTCCAGTGGTGCCTGCATCATGAAACTTTGCTGAGTCTCTTCCCTGCTGCAGCTAAATGCCTGGATATTGAGGGATGAGAGTCATGCACAAAACCAAGACACACCCGAAAGAGAACAAAGCTGAAGTAATGAGGAGACTCCCCAAGCCCTTTCCAACCCCAGACCCCACAGTCCCATTTGTGCATAAGGAGGACAGTTTGGGAATAGAATTGGTTTCTGAGCATGCAGTAAAGGTAAAAAGAGCCAGGGTCAATGAATATGCATGAAAACGGGGCACGGGGGAGACTCCTCCCACTGATGCTCAAGTCCAAAGAGGCATCTGGTTTGAACACATTTTCTTTGAAGTGGAAGCTGGTCCATCATGCCAGCATTCTGAACTCCCAGAAGAGGAGAAATTTTGGTTGCCACAAATAGGCTGGAACTGCTTTTGACAGAAGCATTTGGCTGCATTCGTGGACTCTGAATTCTACTGGAATAAGATTCATAAGCAGGTAGGTTGTCTCTGTCACACAAATTCTACTAGGACTTAGCCAGAGTGCTTTTCACAAAGAGTAGCATCTCAGGGGACCCAGGACAGATACTTATACATGCTTAGATTTCCCAATGGCTTTCTCTCTGTGGATGAACTCATGTCCTGAAGAGGCTGGATTAGTCTCTGACAAGTGATGTCTCATGCTTAATGTATCTGTTTCCAATAAGCCAGGTTTTATAGTCTGTCAGTGAACTGACTGCAAAGTTATAAAAGTTGATGTCATAAAAAAGAAACACAAGTGGCTGACACATCACATTGTATCAGTGTCATCCTGTGCTCTGGCAGCTAGACTGGCCCTCGTTAACAACCAAAGAGGTGTCACAAAAGCAGACTAATTGGATTTTAATATAATAAGGGTTTCATACACCCCACCCCTCATGGCTAGAAAGAGCTATGACTATTGTGTTGCTTCTGGTTTCCAGGGAAATATATTTTCCTGTGCCCCTGCTGAGATGTTCTTGGTCAATGTTCCCAAAAGGAATAATGCACAATGGAATGGTTGCTGGCATCTTCACCAGTGAGAATGAGAACTAATGAAATGTTTGAAAGAAATAAATAGACTTCAAACTAGCATTTATTAAGTTTTAAAGACTTCACCTCATCACAGGTTTTTCTGAAAATACCATGATTTATTTTCATTTTATGGTATGTCTAGTTGCTAGCTAGGAAAGGTAGAGAAAGAATAGCTCATTTTAAAAACAACTTCATTTCAGTATACCCACCCTATTTAGGGTTAACCTGCCTCTTTTTGAAATTTTATTCTATGCAACGTTTTAGCCAGGGAGCCCAATGTTCTAACCAGCAAGGGAGAGAATCACCCACCACCTGATTCAGAGACAGACTACCCATCACCTGATGCAAGAGAAGAAAAGTGGTACTCGTAAACCTACACATTGAGAATGTCATCAGGACCTGAGACTGCTTCAGGGAATTGTCTTTCTTCTCCCTTCGTGCCTGTTTCTCTCTTTTTGTGGGCTTCTTTTCCTTTCTCTACCAGCTGGCTTCTTCAACCCCAGCTTTTATAACATCAATTTGAACACGGCTTTAGATGCTCCAGCTTTAACTTAAACTCAACACACCCTTTATTTCACCTCTTCCTCAAATGCCTCGTCCCCCAAAAGCCCCGCCTCCCATTTAGCACCCAGCTCACCTTTTCAGGACCAGCCACTGTAGAGCTTTGACAGCCCATAAACCAGCTACCATAGGTCATTTGCCTGCCCTTCAGGACTGGGTGGTGAAGCATTCCAGGAACAAGAGAAATGTGCTGCCATGGTAACCAGGTATGTGGGTGGAGCTGGCTCTCTTAGCGGGGCTGTGCCCTGTAAGCAGAGATCAATCTCTACATAAGCCATTGGGTACCATCCGAGATCTTAAAGACATCATTCCATCCTGTCCATGATTCAGTTCCAAATGATTTTTCCACCTTTCCTTTCAGCCCAAATGAAGCGCTTGCTGGTCCTTGTGGACCTCAGCTTTCTTAACTGTGTGAGTTTTTATTTTTCCCACATATGGGAAATCTGCCACATGCCTTTATCTCAGCCATCTTTCAAGGCCCATCCCTTCTGTAAGGTTTTCTCTGATCCTGACTGATTTGGGAAATGGGGAAGACCATATGTCTTCCCTCCCTCTAAGCATGTCATGTTGCAATGTAATACTGCAGTTCTCCCATCAAAATGTGGAATCTATTTCTCCACCCCTGGAATGTTGGGTTTGACCTTGTGGCTTGTTTTGGTGAAAGAAACACTAGCAAATGTGACAGAGGAAGGGGCTAGAACACTGTATATGAACCAGGGTTTTCGCCCTCTCTTGCTGATAAAAGCCTTTTTTTTTCCACCTGGAGAGTTAGGCTAGACTATACATCTGGGTAGCAAAAGGTCATATAGGGTAAGATCCCATCTGTCCCAGACATCCTAGACATGTGAGTGAGACCATCCTAGAGCATCCTACACTATTGGACCTTTCCCAAACAGAAGAGCTACCAGACCCACCACATAATTGGGAAAGTAGTAAGTAGGAATCCTCTGAGCCACTCAATCATGGAGCTGTTTGTTATGCAGCAAAACAAACTGATGCACCATTGCTCTGCACTCCCCATGTTGGAATCTCTCTTCTGTTTTGAATAGCCATAGCATTTTATCAATATTTTTTATTAGGCACTTGTCACTTGCTACATTTTCTAATGATCATTTATGAAAATACTTAACATCTATGGTAGAATAGATTAAGGACTGAATTCAAGTTGCTTCACTTTGGTATTTTGCCCCACCTCCAATCCCACAGCATCTAAGTGAACACTGATGTGGAGCAAGCCCCTCAAAGCATTTGTGGCATGAACTGGTGAAGGAACCGATCAAGGGGTTCCTGGGCTGAAATCTAGGTTCTGCTACTTACTAACTGTGTCTCCCTGGGTCAGTTATTAAGCCATTGCATTGTGCCTCAGTTTTCTGATCTATAAAAGAAAAGGATAATAACAGAACTGATACACAGAGTTGATATAAGGGTCAAATGACTTCAGAGAGTTGTTTGTTAAATAAATCAGTGAGGGGCATCCAGGGTTTCCTCAACAACAGTGGTGTCCAATCTTTTTACACTTGGGGCCAGGAAAAAATAGAGAATTATTTTGGGAACCACTAAGACAGAAATCATCTTGAGCATAACAAATTTGACTAAGGTCATTGGGTGTATAGTTTTCATACATCAGGGTGGTTAATTCTTTCATGGATCGGCACAAAATTTCTGTGGACCAGTCCATGGACTGGGGTTGAAAAACAGTGCTCTAGATCATCCAGCCTGTGAAGACCATACTCTGTCATCTTCACTCTCCACTTCCATCAAGTGTCATCTGGAGCCTCATCCACTGAGTAACAGCCTAACTGGCCACCAGCTAATCTCATAATCCAGTATCGACGGAGATGGTGGCTCTCCCAGGGCTCTCCCTGGGCTTTGGAGCAGATGAGAATTCAAAAGGGGGATGTCTGGAGATAGTTGTTGAGAGTGTGGTCTTCAGAGCAATTTATATCAAGGTGTGAGTTCATACTCTAAGCCAGAGATTGGAAACCTATAGCTTGTGAGCCAGATGTGGCTCTTTTGATGGCTGCATCAGGCTCATAGACAAATATTTAATAAAAAAATAATAATAATAATGCCTGACCTGTGGTGGTGCAGTGGATAAAGCGTCGACCTGGGAACACTGAGGTCGCCAGTTCAAAACCCTGCACTAGTCTGGTCAAGGCACATATGGGAGTTGATGCTTCCAGCTCCCCCCCCCCTTTCTCTCTTTCTCTCTCTCTCTCTCTCTCTCACTCTGTGTCTCCTCTCTAAAATGAATAAAATAAAAATAAAATAAATTTTAAAAAATAAAAAATAATAATAATGTTAAAAATATAAAACATTCTCATGTATTACAATCCATTCATTTCCTACTGCTCATGTTCATAGTTGCGGGTGGCTGGAGCCAATCACAGCTGTCTTCCGGGACAACACCAAATTTTTATTGGATAATGTGTAACGTATACAGGTTGTTGTGAGGTCAAGAAGTAAACTTCCCTCCTTTAAATCAAGTAGTCAGCTAGGTAATTGCAGAAACCTTTTTGATGAAGAAGATGGCTAAAAAAATAAAAGATGGGGAGTATTGTACTTTTCAGCAGGAATGGACAGAGGAATTTGCCTTTGTGGAGAGAGCAGGTTCTGCAGTGTGTCTAATATGCAATGATAAAATTGCATCAATAAAACGGTCAAATATAAAGCGGCACTTCGACATACGCCATACTACATTTGCATCGAAATATTCAGCAGGGGACAGCAGGAAGAAAGCATGTCAAGAGCTACTGTGCAGAGTGCAAGCTAGTCAGCAGCAACTCCGTGTTTGGACCCAACAAGGGGACTGGAATTTGGCTAGCTTTGCTGGTGCTTTAGCAATTGTGAGAAACAAAAAGCCATTCATAGATGGGGAGTATGCCAAACATTCATGCTTGATGTTGCCAATGAACTTTTTGACGACTTTTCGGATAAAGACAAGATAATCAAACAAATAAAAGACATGCCTCTGTTGGCAAGAATTGTTCACGATCATACCATCATGATGGCAAATCAAATTGAGGCAACACAAGTGAAGGACATAAATGCAGCACCATTCTTTTCTCTCACTTTGGATGAGTCAACAGACATAAGCCATTTATCCCAGTTCAGAGTGATTGCAAAGTATGCTGTCGGTGACACACTATGTGAGGAAAGTCTTGCTGTTTTGCCTATGAAAGAGACAACAAGAGGAGAGAATTTATTCAAGTCTTTCACTGAGTTCGCTAGAGAAAAAACTCTACCAATGGATAAACTTATTTCAGTGTGTACTGATGGTGCTCTGTGCGTGGTGGGGAAAAACAGAGGATTCCTAGAACTTCTTCATGAACATGAAAAGAGACCCATCCTAAGTTTTCACTGCATCTTACATCAGGAGGCGCTTTGTGCTCAGATGTGTGGCGAGCAGCTTGGTGAGGTGATGACGCTGGTCATTCAGGTGATCAACTTTATTGTTGCCTGAGCTTTAAATGACTGCCAGTTAAAAACACTGCTGGATGAAGTTGGGAATAATTATCCTGGTCTGCTTCTGCACAGCAATGTGTGTTGGTTGTCAAGAGGGAAGGTGCTCAGCCCCGTTTCACGGCTTGTCTGAGCAAAATCCAGACTTTTCTTTTTCTCTTTTTCTTTTATACAGGGACTGAGAAAGAGAGAGTCAGAGAGAGGGATAGATAGGGACAGACAGACAGAAACGGAAAGAGGTGAGAAGCATCAATCATTAGTTTTTCATTGCCCTTGCGACAGCTTAGTTGTTCATTGACTGTTTTCTCACATGTGCCTTGACCGTGGGCCTTCAGCAGACCGAGCAACCCCTTGCTGGAGCCAGCAACCTTGGGTCCAAGCTGGTGAGCTCTTTGCTCAAGCCAGATGGTCTCACGCTCAAGCTGGCGAGCTCGGGGTCTATCCCAGTCCGACGCTCTATCCACTGTGCCACTGCCTGGCTAGGCCAGACTTTTCTTGAAATGATAAATGTCGAGCATCCTGAGTTAGCTAACACTGAGTGGCTCCTGAAGTTCTACTATCTCATGGACAGGACTGAATATCTGAACCAGCTCAATGTGAAAATGCAAGGTGTTGGATATACAGTCTTATCCCTTCAACAAGCAGTGTTTGCATTTGAAAACAAGCTGGAACTCTTCATCCCTGACATTGAAACAGGTCATATACTACACTTTGAAAAACTGGGAGAGTTTAAAGATACATGCACAGCAAGTGACCCTGCTCAACATCTTGATCTCCAGCAGCTAGCAGGCTTCACATCTAATCTCTTGCAGTCATTCAAAGTGTGCTTTGGAGAATGTCGTGAGCACACTCGTCTTTTTAAGTTCATCACCCATCCACACGAGTGTACGGTGGACAGCGCCGACCCGAGTTACATCCCCGGTGTCTCCGTCAGAGATTTTGAGCTACAAGCTGCTGACCTGAAGGCCTCAGACATGTGGGTGAATAAGTTCAAGTCACTGAATGAAGATTTGGAAAGACTTGCACAACAGGAAGTAGAGTTGGCGAGCAAACACAAGAGGGGAGAAATGAAAAAACTTCAACCCGCAGATGAGCTGATTGTCAAAACTTGGGACGTGCTTCCTGTCACATATCACACACTGCAGCATGTGAGTGTTACTGTACTGACAATGCTTGGCTCTATGTATGCATGTGAGCAGTCTTTCTCACATCTAAAGAACGTTAAGACCAACCTACTATCACGTTTAATGGATGGAAGTCTCAACACCTGCGTGAATCTTAACCTCACCACATATCTACCAGACTACAAAGCCATCAGTAAAACCATGCAGCACCAGAAGTCGCATTAATGGTAAGAAGTACTTTATTCATCATTGGTTAACAACAGCATAACAACGTCCGTTATTAAAAAGAATTCAGAGACTTATTATACTTTAAAACTGTTGGTCTTACATAAAATGCACACATTTACTTGTATTTAGTGTTAAACATATATTGAATGGCTTTCACGGAATTACATTTTAAAATATGTGGCGTTCATGGCTCTCTCAGCCAAAAACGGTTCTCGACCCCTGCTCTAAGCATTTACTCTTCAGGTGACCCTAGCAAGATGACATTTTCCTCTCTGAGTCTCCATTTTTTCATCTGCAAAATTGGAGCACTAATATTTCCCTCACAGGGTTGGTATAGGCATGACGGTGCACGGGTCCATTAACAGCCATCACTGCTCCTCCCGCCCCTCCCCCGCTGACACTGTTACTTCTGTCTCCAGTACAATGGCCCTGGCCACATGCTCTTGCCTAAAGGAGACACGCATGCCAGGTGTATATGCCAAAGGCCTATTTCAGATTCAACTAAATTACGAACTGCCTGGGAACACGTCTCCATCTCTTGCAACCTTAGTTTGGCAATGGCTGTTGTGTTCTTTCTCCATATGAGGTGGTCACTTGCACAGCTGTAACAGGTTCGCAGCATGTTGATACACCTCCTCCATCCTGGACCTACCACAGCTGTGAGTCTGAACCGGCTGTTATGAATGTCAAAGGGAATGTAAAAGAGACTGGTGGCTGCATCAGACTCCTGATGTCATCTTACAAATTTCTTTCAAGTCTGTCCATTCTTACAGCAGCCACCCTAGATCAAACTCTGATTATTTCTTACCTTGCCAACTGCAACTGGCTCCATCTACACTAGAATCCACTCAGAAAGTAGCAAGTACAAGGACTTCTGTGATGGTTGCTTATTTAGGAGTGGGGTACAGGCAGGGTAGAAGAAGGAAAGTCAAGATAAAACTGTATAAGTGAGGTCACCAATGTGGGCACCTAGGACCCATCTGGAACTCTGTGGATTGCCCCAGGGAGGCATTTATCTCTCAACTCTTCTTCATGGGCTGAGGCTTGCTTCTGGAAGCATGATCGCCCTGCCCTCCCAGATCATTCCTACTCGTGCATTTAGAGTTTTACCTGGCATCGGTGTTATAGGAGAAGTCCTGTACTTGAGGTTGGGGCTGTTTGTGTGAGGGAAGGTGAAGCCCATGTGGGAATGTCCACCACAGCCATGGCTGGCCTCAAAGAAGAAAATGAACAGGTATGAGGCAGGACACTCAAGGTTTCTCATATAATCTAACTGCTCTATCCTCATGAATGTCACATATATAAAGATCTCAATTCTATTATAGCTTTGCTCAGCTCTGCCACTGTCCTGTTTCTTCTCCTCCCATCCTTCACCTCTGCAAATGGGATACCCTAATTTCTTGTCATTTCATCAAAAGTGCTGTGACTTCACTGAACCTAGGGCCTTAGCACATGTATTTCCTTTTTTCACTAGCAAACTCCTATTTGTCCTTCACCTCTCAGCTCAAGAATCATTTCCACAGAGGAACTTTTCTAACCCCATCTCCAGGATGGGCCAGCGTCCTCTGTCAAGCCTCTTAGAAATCCTTACCATCTCCCTTTATACATAAAGACTGTGTCAGCATTTGCCTGGGGAAGAAAAGGGGAGGGATGGTAGTTGAAAGACAAGTCTGGGAAAATGATTGTCTTCTCACTCAATACCCTTTGGGACCTTTGGAAACTTATACCATGTTCTTGTGCTACCAACTAAAAATATTTGGTAATTAAAAATAGGTCAAAGTAATAAGTCAACTGAAAAAATTCTGACTGGTTTACCAATCTTTCTGGTTGCTGCATGTCTGGAAAACGGCTCCCACAAGACCCTCCACCTTTCCAAGGCCTTTCTTTTCTCCTGGGTTCATCCTTTGCCAAGTTGTATCTTGCTTTTCTGGGACATATCTTATTCTCCTCCTGAGATGCGGTGGTTTGGGAGAACTTCCTTTCTTGGTTCTCTGACTGTGTGTGTTGCCTTTTATTCAAAATTTGAGAGCATCTGGCTGGCTGAGGGCCTGCAATGCACAGAAGGGTGACGTCTGAGGGTAAAACTCACAGGACTCTCAAAGAAGCAAAGGTAAATGTCTCAGTCATTAAATATGAACAGATCACAAAACTCAGGCAATAAATTTAACTGCAAATTTTCTGGCAACCAAAACCAAAAAGGTGTGGGGGGTGGTGAGGTGGTCTTTGATTTGGAAAAATTATATCCAGGAATGTGTCTGAATTTCATAGGTTCAGGAAGACCTGCTGATTTTTAACCTTTCTCTCAAAGCCTTGGTCTGCCTTCCGTAATCATGGTCCTTTTCTTCTTTTTTAAAACAACTTTACTGAGGTAAATTGATGTGCAATAAACTGTACACATGTGATGTATACAGTGTGATGAGTTTGGATACATGCATACACCACTGATGCCCACACCACAGCATCAAAGTAGCAGACACATCTGTCACCTTGAAAGTTTCCTTGTGTCCTTTGGTTTGTTTATTTTGTGTGTGTTGTGAGAACACAACATGATCTCTACCCTTAACACATTTGAAGCATACAATACAGTATTGCTGGCTCTAATCCCTGTGCTATCTATATACAGCAGGTGTCCAGAACTAATTCATCTGGCGGAACTGAAACTTTCCACCAACTGAACAATAACACCCCCACTCCAGTAACTGCTATTCTACTCTCTGCTTCTGTGAGTTTGACAATTTTAAAGACCTCATGAAAGTGGAATCATGCAATATGTGTCTTTCTGTGACGGATTTATGCCATTCAGAATAATGTCTTCCAGGTTCATCTGTATTGTTGCAAATGGTACCTGATGTCCACCAACAGATGAGTGGATAAAGAAAAAGTGGCAAGCTTAGTTGGTTAGAGTGTCATCCTGATACTTCAAGGTTGTGTGTTTGATCCCCCGTCAGGGCACACACAAGAATCAACCAATGATGACATAAATAAGTGGAACAACAAATTGATGTTTCTATCTCTCTCTTTCTCCCTTTCTTTCTAAAAATCAATCAATATTTTTTAAAAAAGAAAGAAAAAGTGGTATATACATACAAAGGGATAGCATTTAGCCTTTATTTTATTTTTATTTTATTCATTTTAGAGAGGAGACACACAGAGAGAGAGAGAGAGAGAGAGAGAGAGAGAGAGAGAGAGAGAAAGAGAGAAAGGGGGGAGGAGCTGGAAGCATCAACTCCCATATGTGCCTTGACCAGACCAGTGCAGGGTTTTGAACTGGCGACCTCAGTGTTCCCAGGTCGACGCTTTATCCACTGCACCATCACAGGTCAGGCTAGCATTTAGCCTTTAAAAGGAGAGAAATCAGTCTCTTCTTTTTCACTTATTTTGTTTCAAGCTTTCTTTCCTCAAAACATTGTTTTAGCACTGACGGGTTAGCTCAGTGGTACAGCGTCGCCTGGCATGTGGAAGTCCCAGGTTCAATTCCCAGTCAGGGCACATAGGAAAAGTGACCATCTGCTTCTTTACCCCTTCCCCTCTGCTCTCTCTCTTCCCCTCCAGCAACTGCAATAGTTAGAGTAAAGTTGACCCCCAGCACTGAGGATGGCTCCATGGCCTGCCTTAGGTGCTAAAATAGCTTTGTTGCTAAGCAACAGAGCAGCGGCCCCAGATGGGCAGAGCATCCCTGAGTAGGGGGCTTGCTGGTGGATCTCAGTCAGGGGCATGTGGCAGTCTGTCTCTTTACCTCCCCGCCTCTTACTTAATGAAAAAATCAAAAACAAAATCATTGTTTTATGTCTTTCCTCACTCTCCTTCTCTCTCTCTCTTTCCCTCTCCTCTCCTAGTCCTCTCACTCCTTGTTCTCAACCTTGTGCTCTCTCCATTCTTTTTCCTCCCACCCCCTCAGCTCTCTCCATCTCCCCACCCTTTGCACACCCCCTTCCACAAACTTTCTACTCCATTAAGGTTTCATCATCCCAAGGGCTTCCAGCAATTTGAAAAACTTGAAAGGAAATAGAAGAGAACTCAGCTGTCAGTGAGCCTTCCTTCCCTTCCCCAGCCACTTTCGACAAGGGCAGAGGACTCTTTCAGACCCGATCCAACACCCTTTGTCTCTATGAACCTGTCCCTGATCTCCCTAATAAAACCACGACGCTACCTACCCTTGGGCTGCTGGCAGGAAGGACCCTTCCCACCCTGCCTTCCTAACTGCCTGCCCCCAATCTACCATGCAATCAGGCTCTCCCACCTGGGCACACGTGTGGCCCAAAGCCAACCCCAAGTTCCTTGCTGGACCTGCTGAATGAAGCAACCCTTCTGCTCCTGCACCCCAGCTTCAGACTGATGCTTCCAACCAAGGGCATGTGATGGAGGGAGCCTCTCCCAGGCAAATGGGCTTTGTAGGCAGAGAAGTCCATAAAGACCTCAGTTCAAATGGCTTTGGCAGCAACGGAGCACAAAGAGGACTTTTAAAGAAAGTCATCCCTTATCTGTCAGAAGAGCAAAGCCAGTTGCTAATACTTTATTCGAGTTTATCACCAAAGTTGGGGGTGGAGAAGAGAGGCCTGGGAATTATTTCCGTTTGTAGACAGACTCAGTCCAGGGGCTTGCGGACTTTATACATCACTGGTGGCCAGAGTTCCTTTTTGCTTTTACTCCAGATAGAAAAAATAAAATGTGAAACTTCCCACTTACAGATCAATAGCCTTTGAGCTAGGCCTCATTGCTAGAGGTCTCTGTGCAGATGGACTCAACCCAGATAGTTTCCAGGTAGGGATTTCTGTGCTTGAAACCTTGTTTGGGGTCCTCCCCAAATCAACCCAAGGCCAACACCTATAAGCTTGTGTCCTCACAGCAATACAAAGTCTCCTACAGTGTTTCTTCCTCTTGCTTGGCTGTCTGCAGAATTTGGGTCTTAGAGGAGGCTCCTGGGACTTTCATAGATGAGGCTGTGTATTGTGACCTGGGGGAGAGCAGGAAGAGGAAAGGGGAAGAGGTCGGTGTGGGTGTGAGGAAGAAGGGGTGACGGTAACTGAGCGGAGTAAGGAAGAGGTGGGGACGGTGTGCATGGCTGTGGGCAGAACTTGACTTCCGAGCCAGAATGTTGGACTTGGAGGGACTTGGAATGAATGGGGGCAGGTTGTTCAGGACACTTGAGATAAAGATTTTCAATCTATAGAGTGTTTCTCTGTCTCTCCACCTGCTCCCAGCTTGCTTTCCTTCATGCCGTCACATGATCTCACATCAGAAGATATGAGTGCCAGCCATGTGCCTGTTACTGGGGTCACAGCCATGCATAGGACAGGTGTATTCCTTCTCCTCCCAGGGCACTAAGTCCTCTTCATCCTTCTGAAGAAAGTCATTCTCTCCTGGAATTTAACCCTGCCCAGGGTCTTTTGAAGGCTGAGCTACATTACCAGTTGGACGGGGTGCTTGCCCATAATCATAACTCATGGGGCACAGTGGATGGATAGGATGGATGCGGCTAGAGAAGGCGGAGCAGCATTAACTATGACCCTGCCAAAAACTGCCTATAAATGGAATAGTTCCAGGCAGCTAACAGCTTGTTAAGTTGGGTTGTTTGACAAACCAATGAATCTAGACTGAAGAAGAGAAGGCATGAGTGGGCATGGCAGGCTACAGTTATCTTCAAAGATCTGAAGGTTGTATTAGGGGAAAAAGGTAGAGGTGTTTATAGTGACTGTAGAAAATACAGTTTGCAATACTAGCTGGAAGCTATAGGAAAATTAACTGGCTTAATGTAAGGAAATTTTTCTAAAGCATAGAGCTGTCCAGAAATGCATGAGCTGTCCCTTGAGGGAATGCATCCCCCGTTCCTGGAGGTAGACAAGCAATATCTGCACCATCCCGCTGGCCATGTTGCAGAATTCAGAGGATGGTGTACCTCCATGATTCCCAATGTCTCTCTAATTTGAACATTCTGAGATTCTATAAAACATGGAGCAACTTTATTTAAAAAACCACACCACTCATTTTTAATTTGGGGGTTCCTTTCACATGTGACTTTATATAGGGTGGGGGAGACAAGATTCCAAGAATTTTCTTTGCTGCCTTTGAAAAACAATGACAGGGAACTTTTTCACTTGAGTGTTTCATCCTAGTAACTTAGGTAAACAAGGCCCGAGTGCTTTACCAACAGTGAAATGGTACACATTTCTGGGATCCTGGTAAACCCATATTGTCCTTGTCTCGGTCTGTTCATGTTTAGAAGGTACTATAAGGTCTTAATTCTTATTTTCCTTCTTCAGTCTGAAGAAGCAGGAATTAAGTGCAATGAGAATTGTATAACCTGACCTCTGAGAAAGATGCATGGCTCAGAAGGGAAGCTAAAATTACTCAGGTAGTCAGTACCTGGCTGAGTAGCTCCCTAGGTTGCTGGTTCAATCCCCTGTCAGGGCACATATGAGTGTACAACTTAGTGGAACAACTTAGTGGAACAAGCAACCAATGAGTGTACAACTTAGTGGAACAAGAAATCAAGGTTCTTCTCTCTCTCTCCTTTTCTCTATCTCTCTAAAATCAATCAAGCACCAACAATAATAAAGTTACTCGGGTAATTTAGGATTGCCGTTTTGGGTTTCTCTGCTATGCCTAGGGTTGCTGACGCTGGAGCCCAGCGCCCTGCCTGCTGTGTGGAGGTTGGCTAAGCTTGTTTAGAGCCACTCCAGAGAGAAGCCCTGAGCCCCTCAGGAAAAGGCATTCCATGTGCACGGGGGGTAGGTTGTCTCTCTGGGTATCACCATGGCCCATGATCTGATGTCCTGCCCTCCTGGGCAGCCTTTGGTGAGGTGCTTGTCTCCAGGTCTGTGTGCTGGCTGGGCCAGGTCCTACACACAGCCACCACCTCCTGGAACTTGCCAGAACCCAAGCAGATCCCCAGAATCAGGACTTTTCCTTGTGAGGGGCAGGAGGGAATATTTGGGCGTTAGTGCCCTTCACTCCAGAGCCCCCATACTGGAGGTTCCGAGTGCTGGAGGGGCCGTGCCAGCACAGCCTTGCTGTAGTGCAGGCCGGCTCCCCTCCTGGAACAGACTCAACCCTGGGGAGGTTTACGACACCAAGCCAGACTGCGGGAAGGAGAGGGGTGTCCTCACTGTCATCTTTGATTTATTATGCCTCTTTCTCATGCACATTATGCCCCAACTTTTTAAAACTATTGCATTTTCCAAGTAGCATTTCCTCAGCCTAGACTAGCCGAGGTGCGGCTACAAGGGCCCCTGACCTCAGCCCGTGCTCTAGTAACCCTGTAACGAGGGGCCTTCTAAGGAAGCGGAGATACACTGGCCTTTTAGAAAGACTCTCATTGGCTCTAGAGACAAAAGTAAACAGTGAGACTGGACATCTCCAACTCTTTATCTCCAAAACGCAGCTGTTTTATAAAGATCCCACCCTATCCCCACCCCCTGCCACTACCCAGGATGGAGATTTGGCTCTTGGTCTACTTCTTGTGTTGACCTCTAATAGCCCTTACTAGTGGGTCCAATGCCCCTGAAAGAGTCCTGTGCCCGTGGGCTCTCTGTGCGTCTCTGTCACTGTGGCATCAGGTACCTTCTAGCCTTGTTTGACTCAATCTTGGTTGGAGCCCTTGATGAAATTCTCTCTTTGACTTTTACTAACTTATAACAGATCATTCCAGATGGACTGGGTCCTGGACCAAATACCAAGCATCAGCCCCCCAAACTCACAGGTGGGTGTAGTCAGGAAGTCACTAAAACACCAAATGGATGGCTGAGGGTGACCCTGCCAGCTGAGCTGGGCCGGGTGGGCTCAGATGGTGCAGCATGTCCTGTTATTCTGATGTGTGACCTGTCTCACACTTGGCTGGGGCCAGAGCATGGGCGGCAGGCCCGACTCAGCTGTGTCCTCTGGCCTGCACACAACATCTTTGTCATGCAGCTTGGCAAGGGACTGCTTGATTCTTTCTGTTACTTCAAAATAGTGGTCGGAGAAGAAAGGCGCTGTGGCTGGTCCATCTGGAAGAATAGGTTGAGGCACAGGAGGGAGGAGCTCAGTGTCTGTGGGGATTGGATGTGCAGGGAAGGGAGAGGGGCAGATAACGGTGTAGCTGCAGCATTTACATTCAAAGGCTCAAAGACATATACAGAGATTGAAGAATTCAGCCCGGGCAGGAGACTTGCCTGGGCCTATCTGCAAAGACTGCTTACGTCTTAGTGATAGTGAATTCCCCAAACGGCAGTGACTGTATCTGAATTCCCTCTTGAAATCTCCATGGTACAGTACTTTGCTTTTAGGAGACAGACTGGCTTGCTGGTCAAGAGGGTGCAGCCTGAAAAGCGCAGCCTGAAAATCGCAGCCTGGAGCCAGGCTGCCTGGGTTCAAATTCCCACTCTGCCATTTACCCTGGTGAGTTTGGCAAATTAAATGCCCTCTCTGTGCCTCAGAGTATGCTCATCTGATAAGTGGAGATAATCACAGTGGCCACTTTGTTTTGAGGATTAAATGAGATGAGTCATAGAACAGTGGTACATTTGCTATTGCTCTTAGGGACACAATAGGACTTGGATGAATGAATAACTGAAATTTAGATAGAATTCTACTGTAGGTGGGCTGGTGCTTAGTTTGGGCTTTTTCTTATCTTTAGTGCTTAACTTCACCCTGATATTTGTCAATTATTTTACAAATTGAGGAGTTTTAAAATTATTTAAATCACGTGAACAAGAGAGCTTAAAAGAAAGAAACACATGTGTCGAGAACTCTTCTACCTTGAAGCAGTCAGCTAGGACGACAGTTCTCTCCCAAGCTCCACACCGGGGACAAAATGTGCAGTTCTTTGCAGTTGATGGACCGCAGGTGCCCAGAAGGCCTGGGTTACACTGCTCAGCTCCCCTTGTGACCAGGCGCCGGCATTGGGCAGGTGGTCTTTCAGACACGGAGCAGCCACCTGGGGCCACAGACTGGAATACAGCTCCAGGAACTACATGTTCTCCTTGGGAATGTGGGGTTTGCCCTTGGTCTTGATGGCCCAATGCGCTGGCCACCTGAGAAAGCTGGCCAAAGTGACACGAAATCATAGGCTCTGTCACATGTCAGGTGTCCAGGGAAGGACTTGACATGATCATCCTGGGTAGCATGTGGAGGGGAGCATGCGCTGGCCAAAGAGCCCATGCTCAGCCTGGGCTCTCCCCAGCCCCTTCCACCTCAAAGCACTCAGCCTCCCCCGCTGGTCCCCTGCGCTGAGCTCACGTGCACAGGCACTGGCCTTGCGGCAACCCTGCCAAGTCCTCGGCTTCCCTCAGCCCTGAGCCGCCCATGGAACGCAGGCAAGATGATCAGCAGCCCAGCTGTTAGGAATCATTTTGAGGATGAAAACAATTAAACTGGGCAACAAGCCCACCACCAAATCCTGTCCCCTCCTTTGCACCCTCAGCACATTGTTCCCCTCTATCCCTTTCCTAGTCACCTCCCTCTGCCCCGCCCCCGCCCACGGCCCCTTGAGAACCCCTGCCAGCAAGGTGCTAGCTGCAGAGGCACCCACTCAGTCGTGTGGACTTGGAGACTCTGGGTGCCAGGGCAAAGGGTACATGGGTCTGGAAGCATCTCTCCCCTGGGAGGTTGGGCCAGACTCAGCCAAAGTCCCTGCCATCTGTGCAAGGAATAATAACATTGCCAAACAGCATGCTTTCCCGGGGCTGTCCTCCATGCTCTGTGTAGCACACTCTTGGAAACTGAGGCATGGCTTAGGAAGGCTGTGAGCAGCCCAGCCATCCGTCCCAGGCAGCCCCACAGGCTCTGCAGTCCAGGAGCTCAGCACTGCATCTGAAGAAATTCCTCGGACATCCTTGCCAAGGTGGGACCAGCTAAAGAAGGACCGGGAGCTAGAGTGGTCCTGGTCTCTGCATTCCAGCTGTGCAGGAGCAGGTGACAGGGACATCATTGGTCTTTTCTGGTTCCCATGTTCCATGCCACTCCCAAATTCCCCTGAACAGGCTTGTTCTTTCCGCTGGTGCCCCCTGAGGTCTAGAGCAGTGGCTCTTAACCTGGGTTCTATTGAACCCTAGGGGTTCGATGGGTTGGTCTCAGAGGTTCAGAGAAGCCTCTGCCGCGGAGGCCAGAATAAAGTAATACCGTAATTTGTTGTGAGTTCATGCACTTTGTTGGTTTTGTTCTTTGAGCAAGGTGATGTTCATGCACGGTTCATTTTGTGCACCAGTAAAAAAACATATACCTATGTCTTTAATTTGGAAAAAAATATCATATTTTATTTATCACTAAAGAAGGGTTCTGTGAATGCGCATATGAAACTGGTGGGTTCGGTACCTCAAAAAAGGTTAAGAACCACTGGTCTAGAGCAGTGCCTGACACCCTGGATCCTCGCAGCATATCTGCCTTACCTGGCACTAAGGAAGCCCGTCTCTGCTGGCGTCATGGTGAGGAGCAGCGGTGACCTGTAGAGCTCCAGAGCCTTTCTGTTTCAGTTCCAAAACAGTCCAGGGCTGAGAATGGGGACCTGGGAAGTGCATGCTGTGAACCAAATTCTCTCAGGTCCTCCGCTTTTGTCCTCTATCCCTGCCTGCCCTTCCCCACCCTCTGCCACCCTGTGGCCACAGCCTCCCTCTTCTCCTCCACCCTCTCTTCATGCTTAAGTGCTGGTAGCTGGTCTCACCTTAGCTATTTGCTTTAAGTATTAAAGTCTTAAGCTAAAAAATCTCTAAGAAGACTGATTTTAGGCACTGACAAGGGTTGAGGGGGCCTATGGTGAGGAAGGAGTGACAATGGGGACTTCCAGGGCCGCAGAAAATGCCCATAAGACCCAGCTCCCCGAACAGCCCCACCCAGAGCTTCCCGTGTTGTACATAAGGCACTGGGGGAGGTGACTCAGAGACCCGGCCATGCTTTCCAGTGAGGCCCATGCTGAGTGTGAACGCTGTCTACAGGGGTCCTGGGAGCTGAATGAAAGCAGCCCAGAGTGAATTTCTTCTCAGCGTATCACTTTACTGCAGCCAGTCCGCCCTGTCGCCAGGGGGGGAGACCCGCCCACCCTCACAGCTGCCTGGGTGTGGCCTGGGGACTGGGGAGGCTGGGCTGAGAGAACAGATGATTTCAATTTAAGGCAGCATTTGGGGAGAATACTATTCCACTTGCTCAGTTTTCTTAGTTCTCCCCACTCCCCAAACTTTGATTCCGTCAGTGGTGGGTGAGAAAAGCCTGTTTCCATGGCAACGCCACTGTGAGAAAGAAAAATCAGCAACACAGAGCAGGCTGAGTTTCTGTCTAGAAGAAGGGGCTCGGGTGGGTCAAGAAATGGAAGCCCAGCAAACCCTGAGGGGATCCTGAGCCTCAATACCCTGATGGTTGACCTTTCAGCTCACGTGGGGCCTCTGGAACCGGTACAGAATACAAGAGAGCCCCCAGTATGCTTACGTCCAGCAAAGCACACCTGCCCCTGGCCTGGTTTCCATTAAACCAGCCTGATCTCTTTGGGCTCTGAGCCTACTGGCCTGTGTTTATTTTCATGGCTGATGTAACCCAACCAGACTGATGAGTCTGGATCTTTCTCTTTTTTCTTATGTTGTTTCCTGTTTAGCTGAATGTGTTCAATATTTCTGTGCATATTCATTTCCCATCCGATGCTGCCAAAGAGAACCATGGTCATTATTTTATCTTCCAAGGCCATTGCCTGGACATTATTCATAGTCAAAGGGTTCAATCCAAAGGGAAAGACTCTTTGGGAAAGAGAAAGGGTTTCTGTTCAAGCCCTACACCCTTCGGGGGTTGTCGAAGTTGAGTTTCTAAGGAGAAATTGTTGGCTGGACTTGGTGTCCCAGCCCTCGGCCAGAATGGGATGTTCAGGAAAGGTGCTTCTAGGAGGCAGGCTGCTTTGAAAATGTCCAAGTCTGGGCCGAAGGATTTGGGATAAAGTGACCCTTATACTCTTCGGAGGTTCTCATCCTGCTGGTTTCCTTGGACATCCATCCCAGCCGAGCTCTGGGTCTGGCCAGAACTAATGGCCCTGGGTTTGGATATATCCCCCAATACAATCTCCTCCATGGGTTTTGCCCTTCACTCAAAACTCCACTGGGCCTTTTAAAGTAAATTGAATCCATATGTTTCTGATTCATTTACACTTAACTCATCAGAATGTTCCCCTTTTTATGAGTGATTTGTTGTCTTAAGATGCCTTTGCAGTCTTGTTTATAAGCATTTCTTTTCCCCTTAGAAACAAGATAGCACGTCTTGTGAAGGCATGGGGACAGGGAGCAGTGGTGGTAGAAATGTAACTTCAGGTCTGAGTTTGGTTTTGGTTCCCAAGAGGCAATGTTTCAGCAGAGCTGTTTGGTTTAAGTGTCAGAAGATTTCTTTTTGCTTTGAGCATGGGATTGGGAGCTAATATCCGTACCCTTCCTCTTGGGTTGGGAACTCAGTGAGTGCAGTCTCTTTGAGTAGTGATGTAACCTTGGGCAAGTCACTCAATCTCTTTTCTCCTCAAGTCCTTCATCTGTGGAATGGGCATGATCATGCTTCCTGCCTTACAAGACTGTTGTAGCAATAATGTATTTGAAACTGTTATAAAAATGAGTCATATGGAATCAGCTAATGTTCCTTTAAAAAGTGCCAAGCCCAGGCACTATTCATCCTTTACTTCACATGCCATCCCTTTGCTCCACAAAACTCTACTTATCCTTTAAGACTCAGTTTGAGCATTACCTATTCTAGAACCTTCCCTATACACCAGCCTTGACCCCTTAAGAACAGTCTATCAGTTTCCCTTCTGTGTCCCTGCAACATCTTATATATGTCTCTGCGGTCAGACTCATTGCTTGTTAACTGTTTCTTGGTATTACCTGACTTCTCCTTTATGAAGCTGACATCCCCTTGAGGACAGTAAACTGATATTCATCTAGATATTTCCAAAGCCAGGGACAGGGTCTGACCCATAGAATTGCTCAACGACAGTTTGAAATTGGGGAGATAAAGAAAAAGGAACACAATGCTGGGGTTTTTGTTTGTTTGTTTGTTTTATTCAAGGTGAATCCAGTTCATTCTATCTGGATTTTTAAGAAAGTGAAGCTGGGCTGAGAGTGATTGGTTAGGTTTCTCTTTTTGCTCTGAGTGCTATTTTGTTAACGCAAACCAGAGGGCAACTTCCAAAATCCACGAGCAGCAGCACGCTTCGCCAACTATATCAGCTCCTTTGGTCACACTCAGTTTTTTGAGACAAAAGCAGTGTTTCCCAACACAGAGGGTTAGATGCAGTGATAAATGTCAAAATCCTCCAAAGCTATTCCTCTCTTTAAGGTTCGTCATGTATAATGGTAAAGGGGAAAGTCCTATCCCATTTTATGAAAGATTTATTGTCATCACTGATCCCTCTTTCCTCTTTCAGTCCGCATACTGTGCATGCAGGCTTGGGGGAATGAAAAGTAAATCCCTGTAGATTCAGCATCCAGAGTCACTGAGTATTGAATGTAAGAATCAGTGAATGTAGCCTGACCAGCGGTGGCTCAGTGGATAGAGCATTGGACTGGGAGGCAGAGGACCCAGGTTCGAGACCCCGAGGTCACCAGCTTGAGCGCGGGCCCATTTGGCTTGAGCAAAACCTTGCCAGCTTGGACCCAAGGTCGCTGGCTCGAGCAAAGGGTTACTCGGTCTGCTGAAGGCACAAAGTTAAGGCACACATGAGAAAGCAATCAATGAACAACTAAGATGTCACAACGAAAAACTGATGACTGATGTTTCTCATCTCTCTGCGTTCCTGTCTGTCTTTCCCTATCTATCTCTCTCTCTCTGACTCTCTCTCTGTCCCTGTTTTAAAAAAAAAAAGAATCAGTGAATGTAGAAAATGAGGTGTGGTCATACAGACACTGTGGGTCTTGGAACAGATTGACAGAAATTGGAAAAGATAGCTTCCTTTAAAACTGGTTGCAGACACAGAATTAGGATGCACCACTGACTGCATGACAGAAAATTGTGGTCATTTCTCTAATAAAGGAACACATTATAGGTACAGAGGAGGGGAAATTAACTGTGACCAGTGTAACTAGAAGGGACTGTTCATTAGACTTGAACTTTGAAACAGAGTTAAGGCCTGACAGATAGTGATGGAGAAAAATTACAGGCACAGAGACCAACCTGAGCACAGCTCATGAGGTGGACATGTGCAGCACATATTTTATGAACATCAAACAGACCAGTGTGGTTGGAGCAATAGTGTCTCTTGGGAATATGGTGAGAAATAAAGCCAGAAAGACAGACTTGAGCTTAAAGAAGCAAGACTTTATTCTGTAAGCAATGGAAAAACCACTATTTTTAATCATAGGATGACTTCATCAGAACTACAGAATAGAAAGACAGCTTACTGAATACCTGCTATATTCAAGCAACAATTTTGATTTGTATGAATCAATTCATCTCTTCCTCATTTCAACCCATTTCAATATAATTATAAGAACAATTATTGCTCATTTTACAGATGGCTAAACTGAGGCACGGGTAAGATAGGTGACTTGCCTAAGTTTAAACCTTCAACAATCAGTAGAACCAAGATTCAGCTCTAGATTTCGTCTTGATTTCAGCTCTAGAATTCATGCTCTTAACAGGTCTCTCATAGGTAAGAAGCAGGAAACTGGTGACTCAGTTAGAAACTATGTCAATATCCATATGAAAAAGGTCTGAGGACCAGAATGGGAACAAAGATTTTGAAATAAACAGAACAGATGGAAGTGATGCATCCAAGGCCCTGTCCCCAATCTGATGTGAGGAGGGGGTTGGTGAGGGAGAGAAAGGAATCCAAGAAGGCTTTCTGGTTTGGGATTTGACCTACAGGAAGCAGAACAAGTCTTGTGGAGAAGATGAAGAATTCAGTTTTGAACATGTGGAACCAGACACTCATGTGGAAATATCTCACAAAATGTTGCAAGTGTAGGCTGGAGAATGTTTGGAGCTACAGATGTTGAAACACTGAGGGGATCGTTGAAACCAGGGCGGGTCATATCATCATGGTCTCTTTGAGACATTAGAACTTAAGCTGTCAGCTGTTATTAGTTTTCTTTTCTCCATACTTAGGTTGTTAGTTGGCTTGAGATCTTTTTAAATATAAGTATTTGCAGCTATAAATTTCCCTCTAAACACCGCTTTCACTGCATCCCATAAGTTTTGGTATGTTGTGTGTCCATTTTCATTTGTCTCAAGGTATTTTCCAATTTTCCTTGTGATTTATTCGTTGACCCATTGTTCTTTAATTTCCACATATTTGTAGATTACCTAATTTCCTTCTGTTATTGATTTTTAGTTTCATCCCATTGTGGTTGGCAAAGATACTTGGTTCGATTTTAATCTTTTAAAATTTGTTGGGTGTAGTGTTCTGTATATGTCTCTTAAATCTAATTGGTTTCTAGATTTGTTCCTTATTCAGCTTCTGGCTGATTGCCTTATCAATTATTGAAAAGTTGGTACTGAAGTATTCTACTATTATTGTAGAGCTGTCTATAGTTTCCTTCAATTCTGTCAATATTCGCTTCATATATTTTGGGGCTCTGATTCCTGATGTATATATGTTTCTATTTGTAACACTTTCTTGATGTCAATTGACCTTTTTATCAATATATTACATCCTTCTTTGTCTCTTATAACAGTTTCAACTTAATGTACATTTTATCTGGTGGTATTAGTTTAGCCACCTCAGCCCTCTTCTGATTACTATTTGCATTGAAATATCTTTTTCCATTGAAATATCTTTCACTTTCAACCTACATGTGTCCTCAGGTCTAAAGCAAGTTTCTTGTAGGTATCATAGAGTTGAATCAGGCTTTTTTCTTTTTCCTTAGAGTATGCAGAATTATTATAATACTGTTTTATCTCTATAAATTTTGGGTCATGCTTTTTTATCTATTCTGTTGATTTATAGCTTTTTTTTTTTTTTTCAGTGAGAGAAGGAGAGATAGTGAGACAGACTCTGGCTTGTGCCCCAATGAGATCCACCTGGCAACCCCCATCGGGGACCAATGCTTGAATCGACCAAGCTAGTTTTAGATTCTGACGCTTACATGCTCGAGCCGACCAAGCTATCTTCAGAGCCCAGGGCTGATTCTTTAATCAATCAAGCCACTGGCTGTGGGAGGGGAAAAGAGAGAGAAGGGTGAAAAGTAGGGGGAGAGGAGCAAATGGTTGGAATTCAAACCTGGAATGTCCATAGACCAGGCCGATGCTCTATCCACTAAACCAACCAGCCAGGGCCAATATATGGCTTTTGATTGGAGAATTTAAACCATTTATATTTAAAGTAATTAGTAATAGGGAAGGACTTATTAATTCCATTTTATTATTTGTTTTCTGTATGTCTTATAGCTTTTCTGTTCCTCATTTTTTCTATTTATTGTCTTCTTTTGTATTTGATTATTTCTAGTGACATATTTTGTTTCCCTTCTCTTTTCCTTTTGTGTATATTGTTTTCTTGTGATTACCATGGTGGTTACATATAACCATTTTAAATTTATAGCAATCTATTTTGATTTGATACCAACTGATTTCAATTACATACAAAATCTATTATTCTCTTTTACAACTCCATCTCCCAAAATTTATGTTATTGAGATCAGAAATTACATCTTTATATATTATGTTCCTCTCAACATAGATTTATAATTATTTTTATACATTGTCTTTTAAATTCTGTCAAAAATAAAAAGTAAGGTTGTAAAGCAAAATCAGAATAGTACTAGATTTTATATTTGTCCATCTATTTACCTTTTAACAGAGATTATATCTTCATAGAACTTTGAGTTACTTTTAGCTCCCTTACATTTCAACCTGAAAAACTCCCTTTAGCATTTCTCATAGGGCACAACCAGTGGTAATGAATTTCCTTGGTTTTTGCTTATTTGGGAATGTTTTAATTTCTCTCTCATTTTGAAGGACAATGTTACTGGATATAGAATTCTCACCTGATGATTTTTTTTTTTAGCACTTTAAATGTATTATCCCAATGCCTTCCAGCTTCCAAGTTTTCTGATGAGAAATTGTCTGATAGTCTTACTTAACCCTTGTATGATGAGTGACTTTTCTCTTGTGCTTCCAAGATTCTTTCTTTGTCTTTGTCAATAGTTTGATTACAATATATCTCAGTTTGAGTCTTTTTGGTTTTTTCCTACTTGGAATTCATTGAGTTTCTTGAATTTTTAGATTCATGCCTTTCTTTAAATTTGAGAAGTTTTCAGCCATTATTTCCTAAAATTAGCTCTCTGACTCATTCTCTGTTCTACTTCTGGGACTTCTATACTTCTTACTTCTGTAGTACATTCATTGATCTATTTTATGGTATTAAATAAGTCCCTTAGTCTCTGGTCACTTTTCTTTATTCTTTTTTCATTCTGCTCCTTAGACTCAATAATTACAAATGTCCTGTCTTAAGTTTTATTGCTTTCTTTATTCCTATTCAAGTCTGTTTTTGAACTCCTCTAGTTAATTTTTTCAATTTAATTATTGTATTTTTTAATCTCCTGAATTCTTTTGGTTCTTTTTATATAATTTCTATCTTTATGTTATGATTTTCATTTTATTCATATATTATTATTTTATTTCCTCTAGTCCTTTGTTTATGTTTTCCTTTAGCTCTTTGAAAATATTTAAACCAATTATTTCTCATAGATACAAAGAACAGATTGGTGGTTGCCAGAGGCACAGGTTGAAGTGTAGGTTAAATGGGTGAAGGTGACCAAAGGTACAATCTTCCAGTAATAAAATAAATAAGTTCTGAAATTTAATGTACAGCATGGTCACTATATTTAATAATATGTTGTATATTTGAAAGTTGCTAAAAGAATAGATAGTATAAACTCTCATCACAAGAAAACATATGTAACTATGTATGGTGATGGATGTTAACTAGAGTTATCATGGTGATCATTTTGCAATATATACATATATCAAATCATATTATTCATCTGAAACTACTATAATGTTATATGTCAATTATATCTCAATATCAAATCAAATTTTTGGTACAGCCATTGGATAACCTTACTAAAAGTTGAGGAGTACTAAATTCCAAAACACAATTGCTCCTAATAATCAGTTAGTTAAGGAGTGTGAACCTGTATTAAAAGCAGTTACCTCTGAGTACTAGAATCATATACTTTGTTTCTTTGTACTTTTCTGTGTTTTCAATACTTTCTATATAGTAGATATTATTTTATAATTATAAAAATATCTCAATAAAATTCTTATTTATCACAGATCTTGCAAGTTCTCTATACATATACTTTTAATGATTAATCCATTACATACACTTGAAATAAATTGCAGTTTTCTAGAAATCATACTACAAATAAGGCTTTTCCCCAATAGATACTTTGTCACTTTAATTATTCCATGTAAGGATGGAGAACTGCATCTGAAATTTTCCCCTCCAGCCATTTACTCCCTATAAGGAATAATTTGAAGCCAGCATGCTTGTTTTAGAGGGAATTTATGTATCAGGTGACAATGCCAAACTTTTCTGTCAAGGCAAAGGAGAATACTCCCAAGGGCATGAGGTACTCCCAAGGGCATGAGGGCATAAAGCTCTGTTGGCTCTGTTCTCCATTGTGCCCAACTCAGGACCTGGCAGCAGTAAATAAATGAATGAAAAAAGGCCCTGACTGGTTGGCTCAGTAATAAAGTGTCAGCCAGGTATGTGGATGTCCCAGGTTTGATTCCCAGTCAGGGCACACAGGAGAAGTGCTCATCTGTTTCTACACCCCTCCCCCTCTCAATTCTCTCTCTCTCTCTCTTCCCCTCCTACAGCCATGGCTCAATTACAGTGAGTTATTGAGCCATGGCTGAGTATGGCTCCATGGCCTTCACCTCAAGCACTAAGAAGAGCTGCATTGCTAAGCAACAGAACAACACCACAGATGGACAGAGCATCGCCCCCTAGTGAACTCACTGGGTAGATCCTGGTCCAGGCACATGTCAGAGTTTGTCTCTCTGCCTTCCCTCCTCTCGTAGAATATAAGAAAAAAAATGGAGAAAGCTAATAACTAATTTTCTTTATAGAGCATTGTCTAAAAACAATCTTATTTTCAATACTTTAAGGATCAAAGAAAATCCTCATAGACAACCTCTCACCTCCACTCCCCTACACATACCTTATTTAAATGTTTCTTTCTAGAAGTTAATTAGTCACTCCAAGAACTAGTAACTTTTTTAATGGTCAATCTCGCAGAAAATAAGGAAAAAAAAAGATGATGGCTTTAAAGTCTTTTGTGTTCAACGCTTGTGTTTCTTCATGGATGATTTCTGCCATTTTCATTTTCTTTCTTTCTTTTTTTTTTTTTTGTATTTTTCTGAAGTGAGAAGTGGGGAGGCAGAAAGACAGACAGACTCCTGCATGTGCCTGACCAGGATCCACCTGGCCTGCCCACTAGGGGGTGATGCTCTGCCCATCTGGGCTCTTGCTCCATTGCAACCAGAGCCATTCTAGCATCTGAGGCGGAGGTCATGGAGCCGTCCTCAGCGCCTGGGCTAACTTTGCTCCAATGGAGCTTTGGCTTTGGGAGGGGAAGAGAGAGACAGAGAGGGAGAAGAGGGGGAAAGGTGGAGAAGCAGATGGGTGCTTCCCCTATGTGCCCTGGGTGGTAATTGAACCTGGGACTTCCACACACTGGGCTGATGCTTTATCGCTGAGCCAACCAGCCAGGGCCTTTTGCTTTTTTTTTTTCTTTTCTTTTCTTTTCCTTGTACTACTCTTTATTCATGTGCTTATAATTTTCTTTTGTTGAAGATTGAGCATTTGGGAAAAAACAAACAAACCAAACATGACTACCTCTTCCAGTCTTTGAAGACTGTCTCTGTGCTGGGTAAGTCCTTACATAATTAGCTGGGCTATTCTAAGCCTTTGGATCAACCCAAGGAGAAATTTTAAGGTCTTCTCAGGTCATCTCTGAGATTGTGTCTTACCTGGGCCTTTGTATGTGGCTTTTCAATTACCCCATGTACACACCTGCTTATAAATATTTTAATTGTATGAAGAGTCTCACCTCAGGTTTCCCTTGGAGTCTTGTGTGATTTCACCTATAATCCCTATCCCAAACATCTGCAGGTCTGTAGTTTCCCTGAAGCTCTCCTGAGCAATGCTCATTGCTTCTCTCTGTCTCAGGTGAAGCAGAGACTAGTCTTTAAGGAAGCCCCAGGTTACTGAACTCAAAGGGGTTGCTTCTTGGGGTGCTCTATTCAAGAATCAGTTGTGGTTGTTACAAAGTAGTTTTATTTACTTGCAGCAAGTAAAGGAGGCAGGGGATTCATATCTAAAGCTCTGACCTCCAGGGAGGCTTAGCCATTGCTTATATATATATATTACTTGATCAGTCACATGTTGATTTATTTTTTGAGGTTGGCTGCACTTATCCATTTGAGTTCTTGTCAAGCTAATCCTGTTTAGGGCTGGTTTGCAAAATACTGTGCTATAAGTTCACATTTAGCAAAAATAGCATTTAGAAGGAATGTCTTGTACCTTGAAACCCTTGTCCTATCTAATACCCTGATAGGAACATTACAAATAAGGTCAGCTTTGCTCCCTTTAGTTCAAGGAAGAGGATTGGGAACTGCTGCCTCCTGCAGACCAAAACCATGCCACAGTGGGGACAGGGAGGGCAAAGGGCAAGCACAAATATCACAAAGCTTTCTATTGTTTTGAATGTGGATTTTTCCTGATTGTTTGCTTGGTTTCTGTAGACCTTTGACTGTCTATAGCTCATTCAAGGTTACTTTTATCAATTTTTGGTTGTTTTGTGATGTCTTCATGAGGAAACGAGGGCTCAGAGCTTCTTAGCCTGTCACTTTGCTAATGTCACTGTCCAATATCATTTCTGACTCCTTTTTTAGCAAGTCCTGGATGCTGGACATTCTTGACAGACCAAAAGGAAGGCATACAGGAGAGTCATGTAGGTTATCCATGATGAGTTTTCTCATATGTGTTATAACAGATGACTTGCTCCCATAAGCAGTATCTATCTATGCTTCTCAGGAGCAACAAGCTATGAAGAATGAGTATACATAACAGAGGCCTGGGGAAGCCCAGCTCTTCCATACAGGAGAGTCATGTAGGTTATCCATGATGAGTTTTCTCATATGTGTTATAACAGATGACTTGCTCCCATAAGCAGTATCTATCTATGCTTCTCAGGAGCAACAAGCTATGAAGAATGAGTATACTTAACAGAGGCCTGGGGAAGCCCAGCTCTTCCAGTCCTGACTGCAAGTCCCAAACATTAAACAGCTCTATCCCAGTGTTACTGGACCAGGAGCCAGGAGACATTTTTGCCATGGCTGATCGAAAGCATGTCTCATTCTAGGCAGGCAGCTGTGAAAAGACTCAGTTTCTGTGAAAGCAAAGACCGAGACAGGAAACTTACACAGGTAGTTTATTTGGGAGGTTGCAGAAATGGGGGATGAGAGAGAGTGAGAAACAAAAAGAAGAGCCAACATAAGAACGTTGTGCCTGACCTGTGGTGGTGCAGTAGATCAAGTGTCGACCTGGAATGCCAAGGTCGCCAGTTTGAAACCCTGGACTTGCCCAGTCCAAGCAAATACAGGAAGAAACTATAGTACTATGAGTTGATGCTTCCTGCTTCTCCCCCCCCCTTTCCCTCTTTCTAAAAATTAATAAATAAAATCTAAAAAAAAATGTTGAAAAAAAACAAAGAATGTTGCATTGATATTGTTACAGTGGACATTAGGGACTTAGTTCTGTTGGACTTTCAAAGCATATAGAGTCATTCATTCCCAGAAAGCTGGGAGGCCAGTGTATTTATTCATTGTAAGGAGTTGCCCTTGGGGACACTCACTCCTCTCATGACTCTTCAGAACTACACATCCTGGGTCTTATGGGCTTCTATCTATCTCTGAGGTATTACACTGCAGGTGGGGCAGCGGGGGACTCTGACATCGGTGAAGAGTGTATGTACATGGCTGAAGTGGTTGGTGCTCTCTGATGACAGGGTATGCTGATGTGGGCTGGCCAGGTCAAAAGTGTTGCTAGCATGGCAGTCATGTTACAGCCTCATGAATATGTATGTGTATTGGTCTACCAAACAGAACTCAACAATCTAAATGTAGACTCTCGTCTCTTCTTCCTCTGTTTTCTTTCTCTCCTTTTTCCTTGTCATGTTTCATCTATTTAAAAAGAGCCTCAGTACTATAATCCCATGCTTTTCTAAGCCACCGCTGTTATATAAGCTGCCCCTTGTTTTTCTAGTGGTTGGTAAACAGAAATATATACATCTCAATCCCTTTGGAAAGTCTTTAGTATATTCTTGGGGTTCTCAGGGTTCTGTATGTTGAAGAAGCAGGGAATTAGGAGGCCCCTCAACAGCTATGGGCTGGCTTGGTGACTCTGTACTGGTTTGCATTAGCTTCTCTATGGGAAATGCAATACAAAGAAGGTGCCCAGGAACCCTGCACAGAATGTGCAGCCTTTCATGCTGACTCTCTTCCCTTGGGGATTCTTTTGGCTGAACAGAAAGCTCTCTGGGCTCTACAGCTAGAAAACATCACTGACATAACGCAAACCCTGGGCAGCTGCTGGACGCTGAGATAGCTCATGACGAACAGCTGTGTGAGGTTTGACCTTCAGGGAAAAGCAACACCCCCGTAGGCTGTTTTCCATTTGGATTTAGTGCAAACGAGGCACAATAACAATTAAACAGATGTATTTGGAAGGGAAGGAAATTGCAAAGGTATTTCATTTGAAGTAAGGAGGGGAGCTAAAGGAGAAAAGAATTTTTATGAATGACAGCAGAGAGAACCTTCCCTAGAACTGAAAGAGGTATAAACTCATATGAGTCACTAGCTTTATGAGAGAAGATTTCCCTGGGCGTTATGTGATCCTGTGCTGTGTAAGTAGCCCACCCCACTAGACCATGAAGAAGCCCTGTGGTTGAACAAGTATGACTATGTGAGAAGAGAGGGGTTGAAAGAAGAGGTTCTATTCTTAAGACCACTGGAGACACTGGGTTAGACAGTGTGGGATGCTTGCTTGTGTTGAATATTTAGTGGTAAACATCTTGATTAAGATATTCTGGGAAAGGTTGTCAGGACTCGGGGCTTTAAATCTTGAGAGAAGGATATTTTTTGTAAGATCACTTGAAATTCCCTAGAAATTGCTTAGATCAGTATAATAAAAAGAACAAAAATAATCCATGCAAAAGCATTAATCATAAGAAGTTTGAAAGGCAAACACATTTTTGGCTGTAGACAACTGCAAATAAATTTTGGTTGCCTTCCTTAAGCAATGCCAGCTGGAGGCCCCAAACTTGCTTTCCTGAACCAAGATGGACTCTAAGAGAAGAAAGGAAAGGAAAGGAAAGATACTTTTCCCCAAATGACTCTAAGTGTATCTGGGGTAAGGCAAATATAATGTGATGTGATGTGATGTGATGTGATGTACTAGTGATTTCCTCTGCAAATCGTTATTGCAATTTGGGGCTCATGGTAGTGGCGTAATAGATGTTTGTTCAACTCAATATATCAATAGCCCAAATTCAATTTGGATAAAGCAAATTAAATTATGTTTAATCTTACTATCAAAGTTGAATCATGTGACTTTATGAAGCTTTCTCAGTGTATTTAGAAAGAGGTTGTAGGAGAAATAGACCACAGAGCTTCAGACTTGGACATGTATCCTTATAGCATGCTTGACCATAGAAGGTATGAGCTTCGGTGTCAGATCTGAGTGTCTGGCTCTGCCATTTACTAGTTGTTTGATTGTGGAAACATTGTTTAGCTTTTTTAAAGCTTAGTTTATTCCATTATAAAATGGGTATAATAACTGTACATACCTATAGAGTGATGGAGATAATACTCATAGAATACTTAGTACGGTATTTTGCACAGAGAAAGCAATCAATGTTAGTTGTAGTTGATCATCAATAGTACCCTCCCCCACCCCAGCATCATCATCTAGAACAGGAGGGGTAAACTATGGCCCACCACCAGTTTTCTTTGTTTTTTTAGAACATTTATTTTTATTTATTCATTTCAGAGAGGAGACACACACACACACACACACACACACACACACAGAGAGAGAGAGAGAGAGGAGAAGCTAGAAGCATCAACTCCCATATGTGCCTTGACCAGATCAGTGCAGGGTTTTGAACTGGCGACCTCAGTGTTCCCAGGTTGACGCTTTATCCACTGTGCCACCACAGGTCAGGCTGGCCCACCACCAGTTTTTATAAATAAAGTTTTATTGGAATACAGCTATGTCCATTTGTTTACATTCTTTCTATGGCACCTTTATGCTAAAAGGGCAGAGTTTAGTAATTGTGACAGACCACATGGCTGGCAAAGGCTAAAATATTTACTTTCTGCCCCTTTGCAAAAAAAAAAAAAAGAGTTTGCTACCCCTGATCTAGAAACAAGAAAATCCAGAAAGGTGTTTATTTGTTTATTCAGGTTTAATTACTAGAAAGTCATAGCTTTGATTGAAAGAAACTAGATGAATGACTCTGTGAAGCAACAGAATATCATGTTTTCCTATTAAGAGGCAAAGATGAACAAATGCTAAGAGGGAAAAGTAGAATCTTTTTGCCCGAACACTTTACCCAAAGAGAAAGAAAAGAGATAGAATCTTTCAGTTAAATAAAATAAAAAAGCCACAGAAACAAGCTGAGAACTCCTAATGAGTTAGAAAACAATGATTTCCATGGCCTTTGAGTGTGTCTAAAGTTATTTGATTGCAAAAGAAATTCTTGTTTCTGAGTCCAGAGACAAATAAGGTAAAGGTCATGTGCATAGAAGGAAAGTAGTTGTATACAATAAGGATATATGTAGAATTTATTCTTACTGTTCTTTTTTTATTCTTTACATCTGAGAATTAACACAGGCAAATACAGAGTACAGTAGAATTCCTGGTCTTCTCAAATTGCCTTTTAGACTCATAGGAGAGAAAGCAATCTTCAAACTCAGTTGGAATGAAGGAGTGATAAAAGTTGGAAACAGCAACAGATTAAAAAGAGAATTAAATAAGACCAATAAAAAAAAAAAACCCAGCACCTCAAAGTTAGATAAAAATTGCTAAAGGAAGAGGATTAAAAAGGGGACTCACCCAGGAAGAGAGGTTGGTATGACTGAAAAAGAGAGGCCAGGCCAGGAAGGACCACAGGACAGGGTTAGAATTAGCATCAGGAAACTGGGCAGTCTCAGCAGGCCAGTGCCATGCTTCACTGGCGCTGGGGAGCCATGCAGGTGCTGAGCCAGGTGCCCTCTGTCCGTAGATGAGAGCGCATGTCTCCTGGCCTGAGAAGCTGTGTTACGTGACCTTCTGGCTTTCATTGATCATCCAGAAGAAATGATGGAACACCGTTGCTGTCCTGATATTTTGCTTATGTTTTCAAACTACCCGACATTATCTTCACTTTTAAGGATTAAGGACATGCATAAACAGAAAGTGGGGGCTTGGGTCACTGTAGGATTGGAAGTGGCATAGAAAGAAAAGTTCTCAGTGTCTGCAGGGTAGGTGTCAGCTGTAGATCGCCCCCAAAACTAAGACTGTAGTGAAACATACCCTGTAGGCACATGGTAATTGAAGTCATCAAAAACCCGATGTCCAGAAGTTTTGTGTATCTCTTTACTGTCTTTTAGATTGTTCTAAAGTATACAATAGAGATCTGGAGATGTACTGAGAATGGTCCTACAGTCATGTGTGCCATGCTTGGTAGCTATTGTTATTTTCATCACTGAGGCCAAACTAAAAATGTTGGGGTTTGCCATTCAATAAAAATGTTTTATTTATTTCTTTGCAACAAACAAGCAAAAAGCATGTACTCTGAAAGACAATGTGACTTTCAGATCCTCACCCCTATTAAATCCTAATCCCAATGGACCCCTTCACTTCATTCTGTGATGAATTCCTAATGTGGCAATTTGCAGAAGGAGCCTAGGACCACTAGTGAGCTTACCACCAACCTGCTTTTTATTCCTGATTCTTGAATGAAGGTCCTAAAACTCCCTACTCAATGACCACCACCACCATCAGCTCCTATCTTCCTAGAAACACTAAGCTTGTTCTGTGCATTTGCAAAAGAAATGTAAACATTTGAATAATAATGTATTTTTAAAGGCATAATGGGGTTAATTTAGGTAAAAACGCATTTCACATCATCTGCAGAAGAAATCTAGTATGTTTTGGAGTTCATTGGGGAACCAGAAAATATTCAGTTTTATAAGAGTATTAAGTTTTATTGAATTATGTCTTTATTCAAGGCGCTTTGGTTCATCTACTGAAACTGGAAGTTTAACTCAGTGATCTTTGAGCTAGTAAAATTTAAACCATAATGAGAATCTTTGGATGAATAAGTTGGGCCTTGAAGGCTGCCAGATATTGGATGTCCCCAGAGATGGGATTGTTGGTGGTTATTATTTCTACAAATAACCAAAGCAAGCTTGCCTGTGCCCTTAAGTGGCCCAGGGGCAGTGGATGAACAGTGGAAGAGGACTCAGGAGCACAGGTTCTGGTTCTGGGTTTGCTAATAGCTAAAGTTCCCAAACTTCTCTGGAATTCAGTTTTACCCTCTGTTAAAAGAAGGAAATAAAACAATTGGTGATTCCAAAATACTGATCTGACATTCAAGCTAGTTACTTACAGCTCTCCAGGGTAGATTGTTAAAAATATGCATTTCTTAGTATAAATCTGGAAGCAGCTTAACTGTCCATCAGTAGGGGACTGGTTAAATAAGTTATGGTATATCCAACCATAAGGGCCTTTTAAAAAGCATGTGCTGATACAGAAAGATCCCGATGTAATATTATTATGTAAAAAAAAAAAAAAAGCAAAGTACAGAGCAATGTGTATGACACTCTTGCTCTTGTGTAAGTAAAAGTGCACATGTGGGGCATAGCCTTGTTTTTGTTTTTCTGAAGAATATGTAAGTAAGGTGACCAACGTTTATACAATGAAAAGGAGGGCAAAAATAAATTTAAGAAAATAATATCATACTGACCTGTGGTGGCGCAGTGGATAAAGCATTGACCTGGGAACACTGAGGTTGCCAGTTCAAAACCCTGCACTGGTCTGGTCAAGGCACATATGGGAGTTGAGCTTCCAGCTCCTCCCCCCTTTCTCTCTTTCTCTCTCTCTCTCTCTCTCTCTCTCTCTCTCTCTCTCTCTCTTTGTGTCTCCTCTCTAAAATGAATAAAATAAAAAGAGAAATTTATATAAAAAAAAATCGGGACTGTCCCGCCAAAAGCAGGATGTCTGGTCACCTTATTTTAAAAAAAAAGAAAAAAAGAAAATAATATATAAATAAAAGAAACATTTCATTCATTGCAACAATAATACACTATAATATGATAAATGCATAATAAAAACATTTGTAATATTTTATATTGTAATTATGCTTACATGCCTATTAATTTTTAATAATAATTATAAGACAAAAGTACTCATTTAGCTACTGATCCTTGACGAATCGTCATGTCAAATACAAATACATCATATCACACGCAATGGATCGACTCTGCATTGATCGAATATGGACATTTACAGATTAGTCTTCCAATATCAAAAAGGAGGACATGTAGGAGGACACTTTTTGAGGGAGGATGGAACTTACAAAAGAAGGACTGTCCTCCCTAAAGGAGGACAATTGGTCACCTTAATATAAGACACTCTTAACACTGCAGCTTTATAAAATTGAACAGCTCTACACATTGAGGTAGGATTAATAACAGTGATAGTATTAGTTAAGAACTGAATCACCTCATCTGCCCTTCTTGTTTCCTTTTATGGATGGGGACAGACAGCAAAGGGGAACTGGGCATGATACTTAAAAAACCCAGAAAGCCTGCTTCAGTAGAAGCTGCAGCATCTCATTTAGCTTAATTTGCTACAAGACAAAAGCATTCACAGACTAATTAGTCCCTTGTGCCCTCAGCCCTTCAGACTCAGGTTTGGGAAAAGTTTCCCCAAGGGGCTGCGGGTCTGGTGCTGAGGGAAGCAAAGGGAAAACACCTCCACTGTAAGACATGCAGTGAAGGCCAGAATGATTGCCATGGAGGCTTGTCACTTTAGCCTAGAGAAAGATTTGATTGGTTAGTGGGAGAAACTAACAAAGGCTCCAGAAAGTTTAAAGAACCTGACAGGTGGACTTAAAGGAAAACTAGCCCTTCCCAACCCAAAATTTTAAATGTGGGCTTAACGAAGATCTGGCCCTTCTGGCCCTTTCCCCTTCTCTCTGTCTTCCTGCTTGGCAACAAGCTTGCCCTGCTTGTTTATTCGCGGGGTCTCCAAGCAGCAGCCATGCTGTGGGCTGGCAGCCAGACAGTCTCCCAAGCACAAGCTTCAAGCAGCACCTGGACTAGACTGAGCTTTGATATGGGCTAAACCATGACACAGACTATCTGGACTTTAATCTTTATACTGGGTTTACTGAAGACAAGACTGGACTCTTTCCTTCACAGTACAGACGAAAAAGAGACAACCTGCAAGCAACCTTCTATTTCAACTCTGAATAAATCTTACTGCAAACACCTAAGCTTCTCCAAATGCAGGTTGTTTGAAATTCCTTTCTCTCGACACCACAACAGAGCCCCATTTTCACCCGTTTCAGAACCAGGAGTCACTTTGTGCCCTTCAACATTTACCTATCAGTGCATTATAACAAGCAGGTGCCTTGGTGTTGTGGGAAGAATGTGGAGCAGTAAGTGGACCTGAGTTTAAGTCACACACTAGCTGACTAAGGTGTGAAAGTAGCTCCACTCCTCTGGATCTTAGGACTCTCATCTTTTAAATGGGTCAGTAGGACTAGCAATACAATTTGGTGGTTCTGTTTTAATTTGCACGAAGTGTTTATAATCTACCTTGGGAGACATAGGCATATGGAGACACTCAAACGGAAATATGGAAAAAGAACATGCACTAACTCAGCAAATGCTTTAAAGTTCTTTCTTTGCTTCTAATTTTCTGTGAAGAATAGAGAAGAAATAACCTGTCCTTGGGAAAAGCTGGACTCTTGTATAAGAGAGAAACCGCACTTGCATGAAGCAAGAGAATTGGAGGTCATGTATGAACAGCCCTGGGTTTCTCTCATTGTTGTGGAGCTCACCTTAACATGTTTATTCACTTAAAACTCAAGGAAACCAGACTCAACAATAAAACTTAAGCCTAAGGCCCTTGGCCACATTAGCACTAATCTGTAAAATAAAGGGTTACACAGATGATCACTAAGTTTTTTGGCAGCAATAAAATTCTGATTCTACAATTTCTGAAAGAAGGTTCAACTGAAGAAATTTTTCCTCTGATACTGGATTTCTCCCTGTTCAGTAGAGTCTCCATTTCCAGTTTAGGACTTTATAACTCCATATATGTCCTGTGCACAAAAGTCCCCCAAGGATAAAGTTGGAGAGAAGGTCCTACAGTAAGCCACCCCCGCTCTCTCCTCTCTCCTGGCTCCACCCTGTCTGGGCCATGCAGTGGGACGGGAAACTTAGCTGGGGGAAACCAGGTGGCTGACCAGCCTGCCTAGTCACAAAGGCCCCAGTGAGTGTGGGGAACAGCACATGACAGGGATTCTGGGCAGGTCAGATTTGACGCCTAACTTGACCTCATTGGCAGCCAGAGTTTGATAAAAACATAATTGAGCTGGGGATTTCCCTGACAGTTTAACGGATGGCTATAATTAGGGGGCCGGTACTGAGGGTGGAGATACACAGATCCCATTGTAGGGAGGCTAAATGCTAGAAAGGTTAAGGCCAAAATATGGTATGAAAGAAGCTCAAAGTTTTTCAATACATAGGAGGAGTAAGTAAGTCTGTAGGGAAATGGGTTTACTAAGCATGGGCAAGGATTCCCATTTCCTGTAGGTTCCTGGCCTCAGACTTGTCATTAATTGTGGGTCTTTGTAGTGGAGCTTTGAGTCTTCAAGTTGTGGCTTCAGAGACTAATTCTATAGAGGAGAAGTAGAGAATATGAATGAGCATTCCAGTTTGAGAGGTTATATGTGGAAGGTCTCAGGAAGCAGCCAACTTGTTTTTCTTCCCCTAAAACCATCTCCCCCATGAATAATAATGAAAACAATGATAACAGTAACTGAAACACATGCATACATTTCTAATGTTAAATTTAATCAATATTTATCAGGCTTGTTTAGGCTTCATTGTCAAAATGATGATTAATGAAAGTGGCTTTAAGCCCAAGATGCTTTCTGAGACTTTTCAGGCCTTTTTCTTAGAAGCAAGAAGTCACAGTGTGCCAGCCATAATAAAATCCAACTTAGAATGATCAAAAATACAGTGAGTAATGGCAATAATGTTCTCATAAAGGAAAACAACCGCTCATGATTTGGACCGAAACCCAGGGAGTTAGTGAAACTCCCAACCATGTAGGGCTTACAGGCTGGACTTGGAAATACTCTTACCTGGTCTCAGCTCTCATGAGGTCATTTCTTGGTGAAGTGGGTAAAGTAGCCCCCTGGAAGAAGATTCATTAATTCTTCTTCACAAATTAAATAATCCCAAGGTTGGAATGGATTTTGGAGGCCATAGAGTTCAGAGTTTGAATTGTGTCTCTGCTATTCCTGCCAAGTAGCCCCCTCTGCCGCTAGGATCCCAGGGATCAGTTCTACCTACCATATTTCCCCAGGTATAAGACACTCCCATGTATAAGATGCACCTTAATTTTGGGGCTCAAAATTTGAAAAATAAAATGTATTAGTTATTGAACTCAAGTTTTATTCCTCATAAAATTCATACAACTCCTCATCACTGTCAAAACTCCCATCCATTAGCTTGTCCTCATCTGTGTCTGATGACAAATCACTGTATTCAACAATGAGCACAAAAACAAGTGCAAAAATGTGGGAGATGCAAGTAAAAATATCTACAACCACTGTATAAAATGCACTAGTTTTTAGACTCCAATTTTTTCGAAAAAGGTTGTGTCTTATACATGGGGGAATATGGTATTTATACAGCCTATTCCAGTTTGGGCAGCCAAGAGTTAAACAACAACAAAAGCTTCTTTCTAAGATGGAGCAAAAATCTATTTCTACCTCTCCCTGATTAGTCCCACTGTACCCCTTGGGGTCACATGGCACATGACTAAGTCCCTGCCATACATGTCACCAGGACTAGCTGTGTGATTTGCTAGGAAAAGGTGGGGTCGCTTGTTAAAAATTATTAAGAATTTTTGCCTGGCCTGTGGTGGTGCAGAGGATAAAGCATCAACCTGGAATCCCGAGGTTGCCAGTTCAAAACCCTGGGCTTGCTCGGTCAAAACACATAAGAGAAGCAAATACTACAAGTTGATGCTTCCCGCTCCTCCTTCCATCCCTTTCTCTCTCTCTCTGAAATCAATAAAAATAAAATCTTTTTAAAAATTTATCAAGAATTTCAAGATAGTGACAGCAGAGCATGATCCCCATGTGGCCATGCAGGTGAGCAGACCTGTATGCAACTCTGCTGTTTTGTTTCTGGGTGACTGGACTTAGTAGAGTCCAAGCAGAAAGCGACTTTATTTTTCTCCACTTAGTGTGTGAAATTCTTTTTCAATTCCTTTGCTTTCCTGCAGATCCCATAAAATACTCTGATCATTTCAGATATTAAAGGTCCGGAGGGGGAGCAAGATGGCGACGGAGTAGGCGGACGTACCAACTTCCAACTCCCAGAACCAAAGTGGATTACAACTCAATTTTAAGAACCATCACCTGGATAAACCAACTTTGAACAAAACTAAGCGGACTCCTCAACCAAGGAACACAGAAGAAGCCACATTGAGACTGGTAGGAATAGCGAAAACACAAAGAGGGCTGCCCAGCTCCCCGGAGCAAACGGCAGCCCGGAGAGACCCGCGGGGCGGGAGGAGAGTTTGGCAGAGAGGGAGGGACCTGGGTCCCAGGAACCAAGCCCCAGCCTCCAGTCCTAGAGCCCAGAAGAGGCGTTTGGACAGTATTGAGCTGTGAAACAAGTGAGGGAGCTCCCAGGCCTACAGTGTGGAGTATTAGGTCCCTTCCTACTCTGCTGAGGGCAGCTTGGGGTTTTGGGGCGGCAGGACGCTGAAAGGCGGTTCTGTCGGCGTGGGCAGAGGCCAAGCCGGTGGGAGATCGGTCTAGCCCAGAGGGTCAGAGGGGACCGTGAAAGCGGTCCGGAAGCTGCGGGCCCGCCTTTAATCCCACTTACGGGGACAAAGGGGGAGGCCAGGAACGGGCAGGCCCTGCGCAAGCCGGCCCTGACCACCGGGCTAGGACTAGGGACGGGCAGGGGCTCGTGGCTAGCTGACGCTACCAGTCCCCCACCACACCCCGGGCCGGAGAAACCGTGGTTGGCCAGTATACGTGCGAGAGCGGGCTCCGAGCGCGAGAACGGGGTGGACCCGGCAGGCTCCGACTGCTGGTTCTGGGCGGAAGTCCGGAAATAGGCTGGGTCCGCAGCTGAGGAAAGGTGCTCACCTCTACCCTTGGTGCTAATCTTGTGGCTTCAGTCACAGCCCCTCCCACGGAGGAGAGGCAGAAATCACAGCAAAAGCCACAGTGGGCCGGCGCTGGCAACGCTCATACCCAACCACCCTAGGCACCGGCAGAGGGGATGGGGGGCCTGCAGATAGACCACACCTAGAGAACACAAGGGCAACACCTACTGGACTCCAGTGGCCACAACTTGCTTATACACAGAAAAAATGGAAAGGCAGAGGAATGCAAACCAAATGAATCAAGAGAAATCCCCAGAGAAGGACCTGAATGAACCAGATATAACCAAATTACCAGAAGCAGAATTTAGAATAATGATAGTTAGGATGTTCAAAGAAATTAGAGCAACAATGGATAGTCATTATGAACACCTAAATAAAGAGATAACAAGTATAAAAAACAAAATTGAAATAATAAAAAAGAATCAGACAGAAATGACAAATACAGTATCAGAACTAAAGACCACAAAGGAAGGAATTAAAAGCAGGATGGATGACGCTGAGGATCGAATAAGCGAGTTAGAGGACACAATAAACAAAGGCACAGAAGCAGAGAAGAAAAAGGAAAAGAGACTTAAAAAATGTGAGGAAACTCTAAGGGAGCTTTGTGACAACATGAAGAGAAACAACATTCGCATCATAGGGGTGCCTGAAGAAGAGGAGAGAGGACAGGAAATGGAAACTTTGTTCAATCAAATCATAGCAGAAAACTTTCCTAAATTAAGGCTGGGAAACACTCCACACATTCAAGAAGCACACAGAACTCCATTAAGGAGAAACCCAAAAAAATCTACACCAAGACACATCATAGTTAAAATACCAAAGCTAATGGATAAAGAAAAAATTTTAAAAGCTGCTAGAGAAAAAAAGACTATCACCTACAAAGGAGCCCCCATAAGGATGACATCGGACTTCTCAACAGAAACACTTGAGGCCAGAAGGGAATGGCAAGAAATAATCAAAGTAATGCAGAACAAGAACCTACAACCAAGACTATTTTATCCAGCAAGGCTAACATTTAAAATTGAAGGAGAAATAAAGAGCTTCCCAGAAAAAGAAAGCCTCAAGGAATTCATAAAAACCAAACCAATTCTGCAAGAGATAGTAAGGGGCCTCTTGTGAAGAGTTTAAAGGGAGGAAAGAATAGAGCAAAAGAAGAATACAGCTTTAAAGAATAAAATGGCAATAAACAACTACATATCAATAATAACCTAAAATGTAAATGGATTAAATGATCCAATCAAAAGACATAGGGTAGCTGCATGGATAAAGAAACAGGACCCATACATATGCTGTATACAAGAGAGACACCTTAAAACAAAAGATGCACATAGACTTAAGGGAAAAGGATGGAAAGAAATATTTCATGCAAATGGAAATGAAAAAAAAGCAGGGGTAGCAATACTTATATCAGACAAAATGGACTTTAAAACAAAGGCTGTAGTAAGAGATAAAAGAGGACACTACATAATGATAAAGGGAACAATTCAACAGGAAGATATAACTATTGTAAATATCTATGCACCAAATATAGGAGCCCCGACATACATAAAGCAGACTTTAATGGATATGAAGGGCGAGATTAACAGCAATACTATCATAGTAGGGGATTTCAATACCCCTCTAACAACACTGGATAGATCCTCAAGAAAGAAAATTAATAAAGAAACAGCAGACTTAAAGGAGACACTAGATCAACTTGATTTAATAGATATCTTCAGAACTTTTCACCCTAAAGCAGTAGAATATACATTCTTCTCAAGCGCTCATGGTACGTTTTCTAGGATAGACCACATGTTAGGACACAAAAATGGTCTCAATAAATTTAAGAAGATTGAAATCATATCAAGCATTTTCTCTGATCACAATGCCATGAAACTAGAAATTAACCACAAAAGAAAAACTGAAATATACTCAAACACTTGGAAACTAAATAGCATGTTATTAAATAATGAATGGATTAACAATGAGATCAAAGAAGAAATAAAAAAGTTTCTAGAAACAAATGATAATGAGCATACATCAACTCAAAATTTATGGGACACAGCAAAAGCAGTTCTGAGAGGGAAGTTTATTGCACTACAGGCATATCATAAGAAGCTAGAAAAAGCTCAAATAAGCAACCTGACCCTGCATCTAAAAGAACTAGAAAAAGAACAGCAAATAAAACCCAAGACAAGTAGAAGGAAGGAAATAATAAAGGTCAGAGCAGAAATAAATGACATAGAGGCTAAGGAAACAATACAGAGGATCAATGAAACAAGAAGCTGGTTCTTTCAAAAGGTAAACAAGATTGATGAACCTTTAACTAGACTCACCAAGAAAAAAAGAGAGAGGACTCAAATAAATAAAATTAGAAAGGACAGTGGAGAAATAACAACTGACACAACAGAAATACAAAGCATTGTAAGAAAATACTATGAAGAACTACATGCCAAAAAATTAGACAATCTTGGTGAAATGGACAAATTTCTTGAATCATATAACCTTCCAAAAATCAATCCGGAAGATTCAGAACACCTAAACAGACCAATTACAGCAAATGAGATCGAAACATTTATCAAAAAACTGCCAAAAAAGAAAAGTCCTGGGCCTGATGGCTTCACAAGTGAATTCTATCAAAAATTCAAAGAAGAACTAACTCCTATTCTCCTCAAGCTATTTCAAAAAATTCAAGAGGAAGGAAGACTTCCAAACTCCTTTTATGAGGCGAGCATAATCCTGATCCCAAAACCGGGCAAAGACAACACAAAGAAAGAAAATTATAGGCCTATATCCCTGATGAATTTAGACGCTAAAATTCTCAACAAAATATTAGCCAACCGGATCCAGCAATATATGAAAAAAATCATACACCACGATCAAGTGGGATTTATGCTGGAGAGGCAAGGCTGGTTCAATATTCGCAAATCAATCAATGTGATTCACCACATAAACAAAAGGAAGGACAAAAATCACATGATAATTTCAATAGATGCAGAAAAGGCATTTGATAAAATCCAGCACCCATTCATGCTCAAAACTCTCAGTAAAGTGGGAATACAGGGATCATTCCTTAACATGATAAAGGCCATCTACGATAAACCGACAGCAAACATCATACTAAATGGACAAAGATTAAAAGCAATCCCCTTAAGATCAGGAACCAGGCAGGGTTGCCCACTTTCACCACTCTTATTCAACATAGTTCTGGAAGTCCTAGCTACAGCAATCAGACAAGAAGAAGAAATAAAAGGCATACAAATTGGAAAAGAAGAAGTAAAACTGTCATTATTTGCAGATGATATGATATTGTATATTGAAAACCCTAAAGTCTCAGTCAAAAACTACTGGACCTTATAAATGATTTCAGCAAGGTGGCAGGATATAAAATTAATACTCAGAAATCAGAGGCATTTCTATACACCAACAATGAAATATCAGCAAAAGAAATTAAGGAAACAATCCCCTTCACTATTGCAGCCAAAAAAATAAAGTACCTAGGAGTAAATTTAACCAAGGAGGTTAAGGACTTGTACTCGGAAAATTATAGAACATTGATAAAAGAAATCAAGGAAGATACAAACAAGTGGAAGCACATACCGTGCTCATGGCTAGGAAGAATAAACATCATTAAAATGTCTATATTACCCAAAGCAATTTATAAATTCAATGCAATACCAATTAAAATACCAATGACATACTTCAAAGATATAGAACACATATTCCAAAAATTTATATGGAACCAAAAAAGACCACGAATAGCTTCAGCAATCTTAAAAAGAAAAAATTAAAGCAGGAGGTATCACTCTTCCTGATATCAAGGTTTACTACAAGGCCATTATACTCAAGACAGCCTGGTACTGGCATAAGAACAGGCACATAGATCAATGGAACAGAACAGAGGACCCAGAAATAAACCCACAGCTTTATGGACAACTGATATTTGACAAAGGAGGAAAGAACATACAATGGAGTAAAGACAGCCTCTTTAACAAATGGTGTTGGGAAAATTGGACATCTACCTGCAAAAAAGTGAAACTAGACCATCAACTTACACCATTCACAAAAACAAACTCAAAATGGATAAAAGACTTAAATGTAAGCCGTGAAACCATAAGCATCTTAGAAGAAAACATAGGCAGCAAGCTCTCCGACATCTGTAGCAGCGGTATATTTGCCGATTTATCTTCATGGGCAACTGAAATAACAGGCAAGATAAACAAATGGGACTATATCAAACTAAAAAGTTTTTGCACAGCTAAAGACAATAGGAACAGAATAAAAAGACAAACCACACAATGGGAGAACATATTCGACAGCACAACTGATAAGGGGTTAATAACTAAAATTTATAAAGAACTTATAAAACGCAACACCAGGAAGACAAACAACCCAATCAAAAAATGGGCAAAAGAAATGAATAGAAATTTCTCCAAAGAGGACATACAGATGGCCAATAGGCACATGAAAAAATGCTCAACGTCACTAATCATTAGAGAAATGCAAATTAAAACCACAATGAGATATCACCTCACACCAGTCAGAATGGCACTTATCAGCAAAACAACACAGAATAAGTGCTGGCGAGGATGTGGAGAAAAGGGAACCCTTCTGCACTGCTGGTGGGAATGCAGACTGGTGCAGCCACTGTGGAAAACAGTTTGGAGATTCCTCAGAAAATTAAAAATCGAACTGCCTTTTGACCCAGCTATCCCACTTTTAGGAATATACCCTAAGAACACCATAGCACTGTTCGAAAAGAAGAAATGCGCCCCCATGTTCGTGGCAGCATTGTTCACAATAGCGAAGATCTGGAACCAGCCCAAGTGTCCGTCAGAAGACGAGTGGATTAAAAAGCTATGGTACATATATACTATGGAATACTACTCAGCCATAAGAAACGATGACATCGGATCATTTATAACAAAATGGATGTACCTTGATAACATTGTACGGAGTGAAATAAGTAAATCAGAAAAAAAGAAAAACTGAGAACAGCACGATTACATACATAGGTGGGACATGAAAGTGAGGGTATGAGACATGGACAAGAGAGTGGTGGTTATGGGATGGGGGGAGGGAGGGAAGAGTGGGATAGGGAGGAGGGGAGGGACGCAGGGAAAACCTGATTGAAGGTGACAGAGGACAATTTGACTTTGGGTGATGGGTATGCAACACAATTGAGTGATAAGATAACCTGGAGATGTTTTCATTGTACATATGTACCCTGATTTATTGATGTCACCCCATTAGAATTAATAATAATAAAATATATATATAAAAAAAAAAAGGTCCAGCACCATCTTTTATCAACTCCAAGCTCTCTTTGGTCATGAATTTTGTCCTTCCCTGCCAGGGCCTGGTTGTGGCTGGGAAGCCAGTGGAGACTGCTTCTCCTCTTTGTGCTCCTTGCCGGCCCTCTCGTCCCTATCCCACCTCTGCCACCGTCCTGTTTCCCTTGGCCCCTTCGGGGAGAAAGGTGGTGGGCAGAAGAGGTCTTCCATCCTAGAAGTGCAGATGTGATCTGGCACGAGCGCCCTCTGTGTTGACAGTCTGAGCCCTGCTTCTGTGTCACGGGCACTTTTCTAGGTTCATTTGAGCCCCTCCCACTGGGGACTGCAGTTTTCTGGTGAAGGTACAATTTTCTCCCTTGGCTGGCTGCTTGTGACACTCCCCAGGCTCATGGTTGGTGGCTCACCTCCCTTTTCTTCAGCTGGGGTCACCCACGCTGCACCCCTCACGTTGGCAACCCCCTTGCTTAGAGAGTGTTTTGAGCAGCTTCATGTTTGGGCGCTCCCTAGGCATCTATACTGGGACCTTGGAAACGTATTTTTGTTTGGCCTTTGGTACAGCTCACTTCAACACAGCTTCCTCTCCTTTCCACCAACACTGCCCTCCCCCACCCCCAGCCACAGTCTCTTTCCTGCAGTCTGTCCTCCAAATGGGAGCCAGGTACCACTTCTGCAATCCTCCCTCATTCCAAGGGACCCATGTCACACCTACTGGGAGGCTCTCTAAAGCTTATCTTGGTTAGAGAAGAAATTAGGAGAGGACTCACACACATCTTTTTTTTTCTTCACAAACCCCCTTCCGAATGGATTCTTCATCTTTCCTGCCAGCTGGATGTGGGTGAGAGGCAGATGCAAACAGAAAGCATTCTTGGCCTACCACCCTTTTTTAAATTGGGGTCTTGACACCTATTGTACATAGTGTAGGTCTTCAAGGGAAACAGACAATAGAAGAAGAGATGTCCCACTTTACCATCCTTTCACACAAGCGATGCACTGCGAGGCATCGGAGGGTAACTACAGCTGTGGACTATTTGTGTCCCCCACCCTCACATTCTTATGTTGAAGCTCCAACCCCTTAAGTGAATAAGTTAGGAGAGTGAGGTTTTATAGAGATAATTAATGTCAAATGAGGCCATAAGAGCAGAAACCTGATTCTATAGGACTGGGATTTATAAGAAAATACTAGAGAACTCTTTCTTTCTCTCTGCCACGTGAGGACACAGACAGAAGGTGGATGCGAACCAGGAAGAGAGAACTCAGCAGGAACCAAACCAGCCAGCACCATGATCTTGAACGTCCAGCCTCCAGAGCTGTGAGAAAATAAATGTCTATTGTTGAAGCCACCCAGTCTATGGTGTTCTCTTACGGCAGCACAACTCGACTAAGGCAATTGCTGTGCCCTGTCCTAAATGTTACCTTTTGCTTTTGGATGTTACCTGTTCCTTGAGCCTTTCCCAGCAGGCCAGACTTTATTTGCTCACCTCTTTGAACAGACTCTTGTTTGTTTACACATTGGAGTCACATCTTTCACAGGGGTTGCTGTTCTACCTTGGAGTCACATCTTTCACAGGGGTTGCTGTTCTACCACAGGTGAAAATCTGAATCAACACCGCAGCCTTGCAAACCTCTTTAATTCCTTTTTAAATATAAATATGTGATAGGAGAAAATGAAGGTGGGGCTGGGTGCATAAACATACAACCAGGCTTGCTCTCTTCTCAACATTATTTAGATGGTAGCTTTTGATTCATTCATTTATTGTCTTATTTTCACTGTTTTATTCTCTATGCTTCATTTTTTAAATGTAGGTGCAGAACTTATATTTACAACTCATTTCATTGTCTTCAGATTCAGGTCTTTGTTCTGCCATTCATTGATTTATTCAAAATAATTGATCAATCTCAAAGTATACCCTCACACACTTATTAACTGTTTAGGAAGAGACAGTGACATTATAGTAATGAAGTGAGCCAGACACCACCTTTATCAAGTGATCTCCATCACCATCACCGTCGTAAGTCATATGATCCTCATGTACGCCATGACAAGGTGCACTGGGGAGAGGGTGACAGCATGCTGTCATGTTCTTGCTCAAAATATAGAACCTCCATCTAGCCTCAAGAAAACACCAGGCAGACTCAAACTGAAGGATGTTTTATAAAAAAACTGACCAGAAGTCTTCAAAAGTGTCACAATCATGAAGTAAAGACTGAGTGAGGGACCATCTCACAGATTGGAGAGATGGTTTCTGAGTGGGATTCTGGACAAGAAAAGGACATTAGTGGGTCTGACTCTGATACCAATATTAATGTGTCCACACCACCAAGCAATTACCTCCATTCTAATACTATCTACTTGAAGATAGCGCCAGATCCACAGATCACGGGCTCAGTCCTGCAAGATTGCTTCCTTTCCCCCTTCAGATGTCAACGGCAAGCCCAGGTTATCACCTGTGCTTCTGATCCACGGACCATAGATTGGCGGCTCCCAGGATCCCCTCCTCAGGTTCCATTAATTTGCTAAAGCAGCTCACAGAATTCACAGGAACATGACTCACATTTACCTGCTAATCAAAAGGATGTAACTCAGGAACAGCCAAATGGATGAGAGGCACAAGGCAAGGTCGGAGGTTGGAGGCAGTAGTGTTGAGCTTCTTAGCCCTCCCTTCACCTACCGGGATGCTCCACCCCTTCACCTACCGGGAAGCTCCCCTAACCCAGCCCTTCGGGTTTTGTGGAGTCTGCATTGACCAGACCTGGCTAATTAAATCATTGGCCATTGGTGACTGAACTCAATCTCTGGCCCCTCTCCCTTCCCAGAGATGGGGCAGGGGACGGGGCTGAAAGTGCAAACCCTCTAATCACAAGGTTGGTTCCCCAGGCAACCAGCTCCCATCCTTAGGTTACCAGGGGCATTTCAAAAATCATCTCATCAACATAACAAGAGACACCTCTTTTGCTTTCTTCATAGGGGGTTCCAAGTGTTTTCAAACTCTGTGCTAGGAATGGGGACAAGATCAGAAACATATTGCCTGTTACAAATCATAACGTCACTGTGGGACAGTTGGTGTCAAATAATGTCTGTAGATTACTGTTGGATCAACGATAGCATCCTGGTTTCAATAATTTCACAATGATTTTATAAAATGTTAACATAAGGGGAAGCTGAGTGAAGAATATATGGGAACTTGGTATAATTTTTGAAACTTTTAATAAAGTTTATCAATATTTTGAACAAAAAGGTTTAAAAATACATATACTGAGTACCTATTCTGTGCCGTCTCTGGGCTGGGAAGACAGTAGTGAGCAAGACGCAGACTCTGCCCCCAGAGGCTTAGAGCCTGGTCTGCAGAAGGACAAGGGAACACCAATCTTAGGAGAGACATAAGACAGGTGTGTGTACACAATATAGTGAAGAGCATATAAGAAGGTCAGAGAAAGCTACCAGTCACATCTAAGCTGGGCTTTGAAGGTTAGTTAGGTCTTATTCAATTAAAAGAAGGGCCCATGGAAGACAGAGGTAGGGGGTTGTCCAGGAAGAGGGGGAAAATTATGCAAAGGGATTCCCTTTGGGGAAATCTAAGACCTCAGTGTACTGGAGGGTGTCAATGTAAAAAATATCCAAAACTGTAGAGAATTCTTATGAGTTTATTTGAGCCAAGCTGACAATTGCCAAGAAGCAAAATCTCAATGGAACAAGAAAATGCCCCGGAGAATGGGAGTTTTGCAGTTTATATTACAGTATGGACCGGTTGGTGGTAGATTAAGGGGGTGGGAGAAAACAAAGTGGGGGAATCTCTGAAGTTGGATAAAAAGTCAAACAGAGACACACGCATCTTTTGCATTGGGGGGCAGAGGATAGTTAGCATTTACAGCACACAGAGCTGGTATTGGGGAATAAGTAACAATGAGGGGCCTGTGATCTCTGTGCTCTGGTGCAGGTGGGTGCCTGACGGGCCTGAAAAGATCACTCTGACATTTCAAAGGTATGTTATCTTAGATGCAGAAAGGCAACAGGCTCACTTAAGGTAAAGACGGACCTTTTGTCAAGAAAGCCACAAGCTTAGGAAGTGACTACCCACCATGATTTGCTTTTAGTTAAGAATTTTCATGTTCAGATCATCCTATGTGGTTATCTTCTGTCTCTGAACTTGTAAGGCCTCCCATGCTGGCCTCCCCTGAGCTTGTCAGGTTTAGCAAGTGGTCCCTTTCTCACCCACGGGGAAGAAGGGTGGGTGTGGGCGTGGCCTCCGGGGAGAAGGGCGCAGTTTATGGCAACAAGTGCTGCAAGCAGAGCAGTAAGCGGTTCATGAAGGACACCCTAAAGCCCCGCTAGGGATTTGGGGATGGAGTGTCACCAAAAGGTTTCAAACAATTTTTACATGAGATTGAGGGCTTAGTGAAAGTGTCTGGCTGCTGAGTGGCTATGGCAGGGGTCCCCAAACTTTTTACACAGGGGGCCAGTTCACTGTCCCTCAGACAGTTGGAGGGCCAGACTATAAAAACAACTATGAACAAATCCCTATGCACACTGCACGTATCTTAAAGTAAAAAACAAAACGGGAACAAATACAATATTTAAAATAAAGAACAAGTAAATTTAAATCAACAAACTGACCAGTATTTCAATGGGAACTATGGGTGCGGATGCATCCTGTGCTCCTCTCACTGACCACCAATGAAAGAGGTGCCCCTTCCAGAAGTGCAGCGGGGGCCGGATAAATGGCCTCAGGGGGCTGCATGTGGCCCATGGGCCGTAGTTTGGAGACCCCTGGACTATGGGGACCAGACGAGAGTCCGAGAAGCCAGAAGAGGCTGGGAGGTCGCCTTGGTAAGACATCAATCAGCAAGTGATCCCGTGTCCTTGTGAGTTTTGCTCCTCTCCTCAGAGTAACGCCAGTGGAGATGGAGTTCTTTCACGGAGTCCCAAGGAACGCACTCCAAGAGACACACACATGAAAGGGTGTGGCTTGGAGGCAGGAATTAATGAAGTTGAAGTAGAAGGATGCTCCCCAGTACCCAGGCACTCAGGAAATGTCCATTCTGCCATGGAAAAGTCCAGCCAGGTCTTCATCAGACCCAGGAGAAAAGCCAGTGCCTAAATTCTGTGCCGTGGTTCATTCTAGTCTGCGTCCCTGTCTGGCTAGCTAGCCTGTTCCTGGCTATGCTCTGGCTGGCGCTGTGCGCAGGCCTGTGCCCAGGAGCCCTGGTGGTCTGCTGTGGGCCCCAGGCTGCTACTCTGCCTGCCTGGCTACGGAGAGAACCCACAAACATGGAAGCTTATTTTACCAAACGAGAGAGAGTAGAGCAAACTCCTTGTTAAACTGATTATATATTATCTGGGCTTGGGATAGACTAGGAGCTCTTCAAATTAACCAATCAACTTCCCAATCTTTTGCCAGCTTATGTTGGTCCTTCCCTTAACCAATCCGTTTCCTAACTCTTCCAGGGTTCTGTGTCCCTTATCCAATTCGATCTTTTCCCAGGCTAGATTGATCGGCGTCTATGGTTGCCATCATGGCTTCTACTATGCATGCGCCCAGCTGAGGTACCCACCATGGCTCCCATCTCTCCACCCTCCCCTGACTCTCAGAAAGAAACACACTTCTCACAGAATAGCTTAAGATCAAGCTCAGAAACTCCATTTAGTTCCAGAGTCTGTAACAGATATAGTTGCAGGTAATTTGGGTTCTGTCCAGCAAAGCAACAATTCTCATCAACTTAAGTCTTCATGAGAAGATGGGGCCCTGGGACCCCGCCTTTCAACTGTAAGCAAATAATAACAAACCTTCTACTTGGGACCAAGCCACTTATAAAGAGAATGCCCCGGAGAGCATCTTAATCCTTGTAATTGCAGTATTTATCATCTGGAAGCACAACTATTCCTATGTTGCCAGATTCATATAATCAGCATGACCTCAATGCTGAGGAGACTACTATGAATTATTAGGCCTCTCATTTGGATGCATATAAAATAAGATTTTATACAACAGTCTGGGAAGGTCCTAGGCAAGAGAAGAAATCAGTCTTAATGCAAAGAAACAGGTTTTTAATGGTGGAAACTTTAAGTACCACGTTAGCAGTGGGTAAGACATTTTGTGCAGGAGGGTGCTGCCTTCCAGCACTCTTGTTTTGCCCTCGTGGGCTACTGACCTTCAGAGTTTTTATCACCTCCATGTGGTTCAGTGCAGGTGGAGATATTGCAAGGGACTAAGCTTGGTAGTGAATAAAATAAAGTTTTCTCAAAATTCCCATGATGCTTTGTTTATTCATTCATATAATCAGTGATCACGTGTCTACTTGGGCACCAGATACTCAAACATAAGGAAGATTGTTGCCTTTCAGTAGCTTAGACTCAATCAGAGAGAAGCATATTTTAGGGGTAAACAAATAACCACAGTGCACTTGTCATTAAGTGCTGTTGTTGACTTATGTTAAAGGACAGGCAACACCAGGACAAGAGCTTGCCCTGCCTTTGGAGTGGTTCCTGGAGATTGTCTGCAAGGAGCAGTTGGACAGACTATCACCAAGAGGTGAGGTGAGAGGCAAGGCTCACGAGGAAGGTATTTGGGACAGAGCTAGGAGGACCAACCATCCTGGTTTGCCTGGAACTGACGGGTTCCCTGGCCTGCAAAACTCCCACTGCTGAAACCCAGACAGTCCCAAGTGAACCCCGATGGTCCATCACCTGAGGAAAGGTTAATGAATGCCAAGCTTGAGAAATGTTAGGTCTATACTATTTTTATAATAATGACCTGTTGCTAGGTGGTCAATAATTTTTTGTTTGTAAAGGTGCCCTTGGGGGGGGGGGCTAGCAAGAATTTCACTTATTATAAGCTATTTATAGAGAGACCTTCACTGTCCACTCTCTCAATCAAAATACACCTCATTTGCTCTTTTAACAATGAAGTCCTGAAACAGAAATAGAGCATCGAGATCTGTGATTTCCCTTGTCTTCTCTCCCTTCTGTTTCCCTCCTGTATTTCCCTCCTCCCGACCTCCTCCTCCTCCTCCTCCCCAGTCTCCGTCTCTTTCTTTAGCACCAAGTACCTTCTAACTGCTTCTCCACAGAAGCAGCAGAGGTGCCATCTGCCTAGAGAAGGTTGTTTCTGGGTTCTGGAAACTGTGTTGCAAGAACCTACCTAACAAACAGGAAATAAACAAGTCCATTTAGACTCTCAAAAGGAAAACCACTAACAGGGAAATGGTAATAACAACAGCGTAGCGGAAAGCTGATTTCCTCAGCATCACGCCATTGCCCACAGTGTTAGCTGCATTCGCTAATCTCATGCAGTGAGGACCTGAAATTCCATCCAGCCCAGAAGCTTGTTTTCAAAAGCTATCAGTTTGGTCACAGTATTTATAGTGGCTCTTTTTCAGTGTCCAAGTCTCCAGCCCTCCCTCCTGATGGATCGCCGTGTTGGTGGAAATACATTTACACCCTCCTTCTTTATTAGAAGCTAAAAATGAGAGTGGAAATGGTCTCTTTGGTCCTAATGTCCCGTCATTCACATGTACAAACACACATCTCTCTGATGTAAGTTCAGGTGCATTTTCCCATCCCTTCACCTCTCAAATCACGTGGACAAGTAGAGTTCTGGGCACACAAAGAACAGAACCCCACACAAATTTCAAAAGGTGTGCCAAATGGCACACACAGAGTATAGGGAGAGGCTGTGATCTGACCTTTGGTGATTCCCAGAGCCACAGCTGACCAGTTATCCTCAGCAGCAGTGACCACGTCCTGTAGGAGAAACAGAGGAAAGTGGGGTCCATGGGCAGCCCACAGGCCCTTAAAACAATGGGCGTGAGTGCTGGGTTCGTCGGGGCCTCCAGTGCCGTGCCTGGAGCCCCAGCAAGACTCACTGCGTATTTGTTGACTTACTGATGAGCCTGTAATGGGAGAGAATCAATCTAGAGATCAAGGATTCTAACTCTCCAACAAGCAACAATATGAATAGGGAGAACACCATCAATACAGCTCCCTCTCTTATACTGCCATTTTTTATAACCATTTTCCCAGGATCCAGTGCCCCCTTGACCCCCACTCCCACCCCCACGCTGTGATGGCATTACAAAGCTTCTGTTTTTTTTCAGGAAACAGCGGATATTCCCATTTTTCTATTTCTTATCTATTCAATGATAATTTGGGGAGAGTAGATAGAAGTTATGGGTTTCAGCATCAAGCACACGTGGCATCCCCTTCTAGCTGTCACTTACTGGCTGTGCAACCTTGAAAAACTTGTTTAGTAATGCGGAGACTGTTATTTCTCTATAAAACAGTGATGGCACAGACTACATCAAAATACTGCTGTGCAGAGTTTGAGGACGTCAGGATCCTCATTCCTCACAGCCACTTAGGAACTCGAGATGACCGAGCAGCCACACTACTTTCAAGGTCGCCAGTTGGCTGAGCCAAAAGGAAAATGCTCTCAGGAAAGTTTCTCCTTAGCATTTTTGATGGGTAACAGGCTCAGGTACTGATTGGCTGGAAGCAGTCACATGGCGCCACCCACCACAAAGGTCTAGGTAGAACAATTCCCACATTCAGGGTGGGCAGTCTGTAAGATGGGTAAAGTACCTTGCACTAGAACCGCATACTCCACATGGTCCATCCATGCTATCTCGATTTCAGTTTGAATCTATTATCTATAGAATGTTGCGTATTATTTTAATGTATTCAGAAGTGTTAATGGCTTAATTGATGTATTATGGTCCATCCATGCTATCTCGATTTCAGTTTGAACCTATTATCTATAGAATGTTGCGTATTATTTTAATGTATTCAGAAGTGTTAATGGCTTAACTGATGTATTATGGTCTCCCTTTCAGAAGCACCTACAGTTTAACAGAAGATTCTTGGACACGTGATATTAAGACGCATGGACAGAATCTTGCCAGTAACTCAGATGGTGGAAAGACACAGGTTCCTGGGAGGAGGCAGGATCTGAACCGAATCTGGTTCTCCGGGTAGCATCTTGGTAACACGCAACCAAGGACAACTTTCAACACGTGACATGGGGCACCTGGGGCCTTTGCTTCAAGCCTGGGAACTTGTTTACCATTTGCTTATTTATTTACTTACTTATTTATAAATGTTTACTTGATGCTTGTATGAGGCAGGCACGAAGAATATGTCATTGAAGAAAGCTAAGACGTTGGTCCATGGAGCTTGCATTTTAAAAGACACTGAAGAACACAAGAATAAGCATGAGAATGAGCACGTAGGTAGCAATAGGTGTTGATAGCTGTGTCTATGAATAAACAAAGTACGAGGTGTCAACCATGCCAGGGTTGCAGAGGACAGGGGTGTTGCTGCTTGATTCAGGGTGGTCAGGACAGGAAGCGAGGGAGCAGGATCTGGGGAGATCCAGAACACTCCAAACAGAAGGGCCAGCAAGGGCCAGGCTCCGAGGGGAGAACATTCTGGGCTTATCTGAGGCAAGAGGGGCATGGTGGGAGGAACAGGAGTTAGGAGCGGGGCCGTGGGGCTTTATTCCTGGGTCTGCTATGGCTTTGCTCTGGTTCACGCAGCTGCAAGCAACAATGTGGTTGTGGAGATGGACTGGGAGTGACTGCCTGGGTTTGTTCCCAGCTCTGGTCCTTACCAACTGGGTGAGCTGGGCAAGTTCCTTACCCTCTCTCTGCTTTGGTTTCCCTTATGTAAATGGGAGAATTCTACTTTATGCCATCTTTAGGAGGCTTATGAGTTAATTCCCACAGAACACTGAAACCAGGGCCTGCCATGCTGTGAACGCAATCTGATGTGACCAGTATCTTTTAGAGCAAGTTGCCTCCCCTCTGTGGGGCCCGTGCTGTCATCCACAGACTGCAGGCTTCAGAGAGATGGTTTCCTTAGGCTCTCAGCTCAGAGATCCTTTGTAAACCTGATGCTATTTTGCATGCTGTTCTGGAAACCGTTTCAAATCATTTGTTCCATTCTCAGGAACTGTTTTGCATAGTCTGCCCCCATCATAGTCCTCTTGCTAGATGTAACTTCTTTCCAGTGATGCTGCGGATGGGGTCTTTAATTTGTCTTGGCTAGACTTCCACTTCCTCTGTGTCACTGGTGGGTTTCGTTCCTTCTGGGAACTTTACACGCCACTTCGGTCCCCTTAGTTGATTAAAAACAGTATCTCCATAAACTTCAATACACTGGCGAGCCACCTCTGTAGCAGAAACTTTGAAAAATGAAATTTCAGGCTGCAGGCTGTTTTCTCTCTGAAGACCAAGTGTCTGGGAAAGGTGCCACTTTAACTACAGGGATGCCAAGTCACAGATACTTAAGGATGGCCCTCTCTGCAATGTTGTCCAGGGTGCCAGCACAGCCTTGTCCCGCCTAATCCCTGCGCGGGTCGTAGTGCGCCCCGTAGCGTGGTCCCGTAATGTACTTTCAGGTTCCTGCGGTCTCTCTAGGCACTCAGGGCGCTCTGTGCTCGGTCAGTGCTGGTGAGGAACCCTCAGATCGGAAGCACAGGGCGTTTTAGAATGAAAACTGAAACCAGGGGTTAGTATCTCTTTCTGTGAATGACGCATTCTGTGTGAGACATCACCCCCTCTGTGGGTTGCCCCGAGGCCGAGGCCGCAGACTGACTGAATGTACCTGCGACCAGGGGTGCTGGGCTTTCCCTCCCCAGCCCGGGACCCAGAAGCAAGGCGGCCCAGGGAGGAGACCAGGGAGCCAGTGCCACCATCTACGACCTCTCTGACATGAGTCTCATGTTTCTCCTCTATACATTGTGGGCGTGGACCTTTGTTTTGGTGAATAAACGACAACATATGCCTTTATAAATTTGTCACTTATCGAATTGCATAAACAATATACATATTTGTCTTGCTAAATAAATACTGGTTGTTTTTGATCTCAGCAAGTCCATGTCCTACTGAGTTGACTGTGTTTCTTGGTCAGAGGAGAGAGAGGGAGAGAACAGCACCTAGAGCGGACCCAGGTCCGGGACATGCAGCCCGGTGGACGCTGTTCCGTGTCTTCTCCGGTTCTTCCTCCCCCTCAGTGTCACCGATTTGTCTCTAAACGATTGCAGACTTATGCACCTGTAAAGCAATACACACATTAATGACACCAGCGCTCTTTGTGGTTCTCTTTCCCAGGGCTCGTTGCTACGAAGCTGGGGAGGAAACTGCGGACACGGTCGGGTCAGCCAACCCCACATCAGGCCCGTGCCCTCAGCACCTTTTCCTCCCCGTTCGTTCCCTCCTGTCAGAGCCCCAGGGCTCTGCAGCCCCTCTGCCCTCGCTGCCCTCTCTACCTTCCTCACCAACGTGACTCCTGCTCAGCTCTGATCTGTGCAGGGTCACCAGGAATCACTGACACACCCCCAGGCAGAGGAGGCCTCCCTCCAGAGTGTCTCCAGCCCTCCCTGCCTCCTTTCTGCCCATACCCCTCCCCAACCTGCAGACAATGACTTTGTCTTTTTAAATGACTCAATCTTAAACCCACCTGGCCCTTCAGAATATGTTCTACGTTTAAGTTGATTGAATACATGGAATGTGGAGGAGACTGTGGGGGAGAATACATAATTTTCTTCAAGGTCTCCCAGCAAAGTGGCACCTAAGAATTCTGGTCCCTCACCTAGAGTTTTTCGTAGAATCAGACTAGCTAGAGCTTGGATCTGCTGCCGGGGTGGGGAGGTGAGATGTTTGCTGGGGCGGCGCACATGTCCTCCAGGGATCACCGTCTGCAGGCAGAGGTACTGTCTGTCCCCCACGTGGAAGTTCATAGCCCGCTCCAAGCTGGAGACGCTCCTATCTTGCTGGTTAAGGCAACATCGCCACCTCCTGGCCTCCATGACACCTTTGTGGCCTGACTTGGGAGGTCTTGGGCGCCCTCTTGTGGGCTCTCAGACGATGCAGCAGCGTGAGAACGACTTGATTTCCAGGTCACTGCTAAAAATGATGCCCCTTGATCCATTTCCACCTTTGCTGTTTGAGCCATTCTGCTGCCTTGTGTGCTGAAACCAAGTCGAGAAAACAAGGCTTTATAATAACACAAGATGCACACGATCAGAAGCATAGGATGTAATAAGTTGCCAGGCATAGATGACAAAGCATGCTCACTGGTGACAAAATGTCCAAACAGCTCCCCTAAGTGGCACACACAAGTGAAAACAGTGGTAAATGGTGAGGAAAGAATTATGGAGGACGACAGAAATGAATTGGCTAGCGAAAAGAAGTGGAGGGAAAAATAGGGGATGCTGTTCTGACCCACATGCCCCTCCTCCAGGACTTTCATCACTAACAAGGCCTTATAACAGCAGACCTGAGTGTGGAAGACTTTTTCCAGAGGGTTCTGTGGCATTTCCAGTTTTCTTTGTCTGAGCCACTTAGTAACATACTGGGTCCCTGAATCTTCACTCAATTCTTCCGTGCTATATTTGTTATCATTATTATTATTGATTGATTGATTTTAGAGGAAAGAAGAGAGAGAAACATTGATTTGTTGTTCCATTTAGTTATGCACTTATTGGTTCCCTCTCATGTGAACCTTGACGGGGATCAACCCGCAACCATGGTGTTTCAGGACGACGCTCTAACCACCTGGTCTAACCCACCAGGTGCCATGCTATTGACAATCACTGACAGCTGGGGGTTGGGGGGCACTCAGCCTCAACCTCTCTATCAGCCCTGTAAGAATCTCAGTGCCAGCCCAACTGGAAATACACTGCCTTGAAAGATTTATTTTGATCTGGGACAGATCGCATGCCAATGTGTCCTGCCAAGAAATTATTGCTGTTGAACTGTTGGTTTTCATTGCTGTCAAACATAATCTTACAGGGAGAGCAAGGAAAGAGTCACCAATGAGGGCCAGAGGAGACAGAAGGCTTTTGGCTGGGTGGGTGGGACTTTCTTAGAGCATTCTAAAGATTTTATTTTAAAGGAACAACTAGAATGGCTGTTTTCTGACGAGCATTGCCACCCACAGTATAGCTAATCACTCATCAGTGGCAGTGACTGAGTCCAGTCCACCTTTAATGACCCACATTCAACAATTCACAGGTGCCCAGGGCGAGGTCCAGTGAAGACCTGGGGCCCTAGGAGCAGGTTAGCTTTGGGCATATGTGTGGATTCCCTCTTTATCCTTAATGCAGACAGTCCTGCAGGGTTCAGCCTAACCCACAAAGTTGGGAAGAATAAAGAAACAATTTGCAATCTGTGCAGGTCTAGGCTACTGAAGGGACTGTGGGAAAAAATCAGTATGGATGCTTCCTTTTCAGTAATGCTTCTCAAACACTCGGAGGCATGGAAGGGTGAAATTTTATGCTACTGGTTTTGTTGTATTATTGTTTTGGTATTGATTCTAGTAAAAATAATTTTAATGCAAAACCAGTAGAAAATCAAGAGCTCAGCATCTGTTCAGATGAACTGCCACATCAGACCTTGTCGTAGGAAGACTTTTCACTATTAGAAGTCAAAGATATTTACAAGTGTTCATTTCATTCGTTGTCCTTTCCTGGGATTCAGTTTTCTTCTTTACACCAGTGGGAGTTGACCGTTTAAGGACCTTTATCATTCTAATGCTCTTTGGTTCTTTGAAAAGAAGCCATATATTGTCCCAAGGTTGACTGCCTGTCACATTGTCACACATAGTGGTTCTAACTTTAGAGAGAAATGTTCATCTGCTCATTCATTGTTCCCATCCATTCATTCAACAAATAGTGAGTGCCTACAATCTTCCTGACCCCACTGTAGACACCAAGGACAAGCTATGAATATAGCAAGGTCCTGGTCCTCTGAGAGCTTCTGTTCTGATGGGTGTCAAACACAATAAAAATGTGAAGGCCTATACTATAATGTAGTGTCGTGCAGTATGATAGAATGTCATGGCGGCTAGTAATGAATGCCATGAAGAAATATAAGGCAGGATAGGGACACCGCAGTGAGGAATGTTATTTAAATGGAGTGGGCAGGAAAGTCATCTCCGAGATGGCATGTGGGCAGAAACAACGGAGTAAGGAAGTGGGCAGCCAGGAGTCCAGGAACGACCATGCCCGGCAGAGGGAAGGGCAGGGGCGAAGGTTGGATACAAGCTTGCATGGTGTGCTGGGTGGAGAGGACACTGGGAGTTAGGAGGTGAGGCTGTGCAACCGGAGCCCAGCTGATGCTTGATGCTAAGTGCTATGGGTCATCACGGGAGAGCTGGGATGTTCCGAAGGAAGAGTCATTGTTGGAGCACGTTGCTAGGCACTGGGAGCCCCAAGAGAGGAAATAGTGTCTCTGAGCTGGAGGATCCTTGGAACGAATGCACACTGACCCGTAAGAGTGATAGTGAGAGGCAGTGTGTGCAGGATCAAATGTACGGGGCAGACACTGGTTCTGAAGGAGCTTCAGATACTCGAAGGGCCTCACTCAGTGGGAGGAGTCAAATCTGAACCTTGAAGAAAGGAAACACTGAGAAAGGAAGCTTTTCAGTCAAAGAAGGAGTAATGGGAAGAGGTGGCAGTGGGCAGGGCCCGTGTGGACAACGGCTTGGTTGTAACAAAAGCAGCTCACAGCAGAGCAACAGGACAAGAGTGGTGCAGACAGGCCCACAAGGAGGGAAGGACACGCATGACACCTCTTTCTAAAGCTGGAAGAGAAGGTGCTTCTCTTCATCCCAGATGTCATTGTATAGAGAAAATGGCTAGGAGTCCGATGCCCTTTATTACTCTATGAGATGGTTAATGGGGCCTCATGCTGTCCAAGTGCTGAAAAGGATGGTTACCTCATCGGCCACCGGGCCCCACCTGCCCCGGGGGTACCACACTCCTGCCCCCAGGGCACGGCTGAGGAAGGAGGGCAGCTGAGCGCTGCCTGCAGGGCCCATCTCTCATCATGTAACTCTGCGCTCCGCATTCTCACCAAGCCCTCTGCGTGCTCCAGGGCCTCTCCACCAGGGTCACCTTTCTGCAGATCATGACTTATCCAGAATGGGGCTGTCTCTGTCTCAGCCTGTGTCCCCTGCCAGTGTGAGGGTTTGTAAGACCCCAGCTTACTTGGGCACAGACTGGAGCCGGGGACCTCAGACCATCTGTCCTCCCAGGGCCGGGTTCTGAGCCGTGCCTGCCAGAGGCACACTGGTGACCCTTCTGCCACCATCTATGAGATAATGTCTCTCCATTTTGGGATTGTGACATAGTTATCTCAGATCTCAACAGCCAGGGCTCACATTCCAGGCCTGAGACCAGTGTGACAACAGCGAAACCTGAGCCGTGAGGGGACATTCTCAGGCTCAAAAATCACAAACCCAAGAGGGAAAGGCATTTGATCAGAAAATGACACCATTCGGGTTATTTTAATTCTCTGGATTTGCGCTGCCCTTTAAGTGGAGCCCCTTCTGTCACAGGACTTTGGTGCCAAGTGACCCTGGTGGATGACTTTCACTTGTTTTCAAGTGTAGAACAAGGTCATGCTTGGTTTGGTGCACTGTGAGGTTGTACAGGCAAGAGGGCAAGCCCCAGCTCGGTCTGTGCTTTCTGCACACAGGACATGCTCTCAGCAGCCTGGGCCAGGTTCTGAACTCCGTGGCAGATGGCCTGGTGTGAGTGCAGGAAGAACTTGTTCCCCTCCCAGCCTCTACTCCTACCCCACAACAGACAACTCCTGAAACTTCTACTCTAGTTCAAGGTACAACAGTGTGGTGTCTAATGCCATCTAGGCAAGTCATTTGATCATTCTGAACTTGCAACTAAGAGGTAGAAACAAATGTCAACCACTTGGAAAGCCCATCATCAAATAATCAATTAATGAATCCAGATTATTTATGTACCTACTACTTATTGAGCATTTTGCCCTGTACAGTGCAGAATACAAACCTATACACAGCATTCTCTGTACTCGCAAGGAATACCTAAGGAAGGTGCGAAATACAAGGCTTATACTTAGGGAGCCATAAACAAATGGTAGAACACTGACTGGTCTGGCACTGATGATAATAGCAATGGGAAGGAAAAGAAGAGAGACTATTCCAGTGGGCAAACAGCTGGAGAAAAGGCCTGTGCCCATACCAGTGAGTCACCCTAGGCCTTTTTCTCTCTCAAGACTGAAGGTAGAAGACCCTTTCCCCAGAAGAGTGGGGGAGCCTGCCTTCAGGATGTCAGCAGTACTGAATGAGAGTGCTTGGCTTATAAGAGGGTTCATACCCTCTTTAGAGTGATGAAGGGCAGCATGGATTAATGGTGACAGGACCAGATAGAATCCTTAGTTCTAGACCCAATGAACAGAAAGGCTTTGGATAAACTTTTCATTTAAACATTGAAGGCTTTAGGTTCTCGTCTGTATATTAAGGATAATATTGGTGTACTGCAGCGGAAACATTATGGAGTTGCAAGTGGGAAGACCCAGGTTCCAGTCTCAGCTTTGCCAAGGAGAATAACCACCTTTATTGTGGTCTGTGTGCTAAAGGTTGTTTTAAGGATCCTCAACATGTTAGCCCCATCCCCTACCCAGTCTCTATGAGGAGAGTGCCATTATTGTTTCCGTCTATAATGGCTGATGTTGTAAATCAGTTACCCAAGGGCTAATCAGGGGCAGACCTGGGATTCCTACTTGGCTGTCTTTGACAGAGTCAATTTCTTAACTCCTAGGCTGTTGCCTCTTGAAAAATTGGGTGAGTGATTGGGCAAGAGACACACTCTCTGCATTTCAGTTTCTTTTTCAGTAAAGTGAGGATACTAATAAACCCCCAAAGTATCTTAACAAGTGATTCTCAAACTCTAAATAAGATACTGGATATGAAATACTTTATAATTTAGCAAGTCTTATTCATGTGTAAAGTATTACATTTGTCAGAGAAATGATGAAAAGATAAAATGAGGTTCATCAAAAATATTCCGGATAAAAAAAGTATGTACCCTGATTTATCAATGTCACCCCATTAAAATTAATAAAAAAATATTCTGGAAAAGTGGAAAACATAAGTATATCCTTTGATCATCAATACTACCATCATCCTGAGAAAGGCCAAAGGTGATTAGGTCCTTGGACTCCATGAAAACTTGGGCGTGTGGTTTATTCTTCAAATCTGCATGGTATCCTTAATTAATTGGATTTTGGCAGCTTCAAGAGAAATAATGTAGCTTAGAAACTTTTTATCCTAGAATACCAGAGAGAGCCAATATATTCGAACACTCTCAGAAAGAGCATCTCAAAGCTTATCTCCTCCGTCTTCACTTTCATTATGTGCCCTTGTTTCCTTCTTCCAGTTGAGACCCAAATGAGGTCTGTTGAGAGGCAAGTCAAGGTGAAATCTAATCATTTATTCATGTTCATGGCAAATGTTTAGAGAGTGTCATCGCTGTTCCAGACACCAGCCAAGAATGGGAAGACAGTTTTCACTCAGTGTTACAGAGCTAGACAGGACCATGTCTATTACCCAATCCAACCTCTCTGATTGGAAGGAAAGAAAGTAACTCCAAAGAAGTGAGGAGGTTTGTCCAAATCCACTGTGACCCACGACAGGAAGCCGGATGTTCAGATGCCCAGGCCACGGTGTTCTGCCCCTTTTGTTCTTTCCTTCTGGGTGAGTTTCGGGTGAGTGGGAATTTGTTCAATATCCATATCATGTCCCTGTGACAATTCCAAAGAATGTCAGATGATTTCTTTAAAAGCTCACCTTTAAAGTAGTTCCTTCTCTGCCTTTATAAGCTGCAGAGTTGAGTAGGCACAATCTATACTGCTCACAAAAATTAGGGGATATTTTATCACTTCGTATTCATTTTGAAATAGCCCTGAATTTTCGTGAGCAGTATATATGGGTCTCATGGACACTATTAATCACCTGATTTCCAGTGGCAAGGAGTGCTTCCCTTTAGGACTGAAATCTGCACCCATGTAGCTGGTGTGTGCTTCGATGAACTGAAACAACCACCCACCACCATTAAATATCAACAAGTTCCCACAAAGCTGACATTCTGCTCCTTCCCGCCTGCCTTCCTCCTCACTGACAGAGGATCAAATAGCATCATTGATGGTATTGCTAGCTTAGCATTATAAGCAACACAAAATGTAACAAAAGCAGAGGGAGGGAAACTTTCCCCAGGGTTGGGTTAGAGATCGGAAAGTATTTCTCTTAGAGGGCAATCAACACCACGTTTTGAGCCCAGAATTCATCCCACTCCTCCTGCGGTGATAAACAGGCCCTTTCACTCCGGCTACCAAGCAGTTCCAGTTGGATAAGTGCTTACGAGATGGGTCATGGTTAAGAGCTGTTTCTGGCGACATTTCCACCTCTGCCAGTCTCAGAAGGCATTAGCTAGTTAATGTGGTGACAGGTCCCTCAGAGACTCACCAGTTGCAGATGAGGGCTGCTACCACTATGAACATGCTTCATATGCTACCGAGCAGCTGGTATATTTTCACACAAAAAGGGCAATCTGGGGGAGATAAAAGCCTAAGGTGTCCCCTTGCTCATTTAGAAGTCGGTGCTCTTCCTGTCATCTGGTTTAGTTGAGGGGATTTTGAGGGGTGTGGGCTCCACTGTGTGTGGAGGAAGATGGAAGAATCACCAGATGGCAACAAGGATTCCAAGCCTATCAGAAGAAAGCAAAACATTACTCACTGACACAAGAAGGCTGCCAACTTCATTTGTGGAACAAGTAACTGTACGCAGGCAAAGTCTGTTACGAGCCTAGGTGGAGAGGACAGGGGAACTAGCCAGGGAGTCTGAAAATTTGTGAGATGATAGAAAATAGTAAGAGGACATGGTGTAGCACTTAATGCCGGAGAAACTATACTAAACAAGACAGTCCGTCTTCAGGGGGTTTACAGAAAGGCCTTTTCATAAGGGGCAGGTTAGGTGGATGCTTGACTACCCTAGACGTTTCTCAGTGAAGTCAGCTGGGTATGTTTCAAGCAAGTTGTGCTAACTCCAGCCCATTTATGATAAACCTTTGTTTAATTACATTTTAATTTTCTTTTAAAGGAACTTCTTTATTACATATCACTTAACGGTGCAGGTGTAAAAGGCATCTAGAACCATGAGCAGATGCAATGAGCAACAGTTGTTTGCTTTTACACTCCGTCTTTCCCATTTGAGCATTAATTCGTCAGCATTTTCTCACCAGTTTTCAGAAAATTTCTGGAAGAGGCTAAACTTGCCGAGGTGATTTGAGGGAGAGGAAAGCTTTAGCGATATCTCCAGGGACTGCTTTATATTTTTTAAATGCCTGAACTGTTTCTACAATAGGTCTTCCATGGGAAGTTCAACAAGTTACTAAACACTCTGAGTCTCAGAATCTGGACTGAAAATCAGGGGAAAAGATTGACATAGCAAAGATTTTTAGTTGGGTGTTTTAGCTCAGGCTGCCATAACTAAGTGGCATAGAAGGTGTGGCTTGGACAAGAGAAATTTATTTCTCACTTCTTGAGTTTGAGAAGTCCAAGATGAAGGTGCTGGCATCATAGGTTTCATTCTAAGGCCTCTTCTCTTGGTTTGTAGAAGGCCACCTCCTCATCATGTGCTTGCATGACCTCTTCTTTATGCGAATGAGGAAAGAGGAAGCCATGGTGTATCTTTCTCTGATTCATACAAGGCCACTAATCCCTTCATGGGGGCTCCACCCCCATGACCTCATTTAAACTTAATTTCCTACCAAAGGCTCACCTTCTAATACCATCACATGAGGGAATATGACTTCAACATACAAATTATTTGTGGGACACACAAACAGTTCATAGCATTGTGTGAACGTTTGGAACAGGTAAAGAATTTATCAAATTGTTTAATCTTACAGTTGGCAGTTATTCTGATTTTACAGAAGGGAATAAAATGTGGAGTCAAGGACAAGAAATATTATTTTTAAGACTGACATGTAACCTTAAGTTGACCTTCATATTAATTTATCTAAAAGACAATTAAACTAGCCAGGCAACCAAATCAACCCAGGAAGATTGGTAACCTGATACAGGAGAACAATTTAGAGATAGAAGGAAAGCAATTTGGGAGCTTCACAAGAAAAAGGAGAAATGACAAGAGATACAAAGTTTTTTTTAAAGGTTTTCCCCCCCTGTTGTTCAGTTTTATTAAGAAAAAGGTTTCAGAATAAACATAGGGAATTGGGTGAAGAAAACTATTGGCCCAAGTCTACGTGCTATAAAAGAGACCAGATGAGGAAAATTTCTATCACTTGGGAAAAATCCACAGAAACCTTAATCTCATGAAGAACTCGGGTCATTCCACCTCAACAGCGGGCATTTTTCCATATCCCAAACCTCCGTATGTGGAGCTTGCTGTAACCTACGTCCTTGCCCACTCCCCTCCAGACTGCTGAAAGGGGGCACAGAGCCCTGATCCCCAGGCATTCAGGCCACAGATATTACTGTGACATCCCCCCATGCACACTTTTTTCCCTCCTTATCTGTCCAGACAAGTTTTTGCCCTGTAAATGCGGTACACCACTCACAAGTCCACACCTGGGCAAGCTACACACCTGTACATGGGGACGACTTCTGTTTCAATCATTCGAGTACCAGTTTTTCTATCTCATCTAAACAGATCATCGAAAAGGAAACTTTTGGGTCCTCACCCATATGCAGGATGTGCCAAGCTGTTGGGACCAGATCTGGTGCTAATTATCCGGTGCTCTATGCTGGAATAAGTGGTTAATCCCAAGGAAGTTTACACTGGAGACTGGACAACCAGTCTTGGCTCCAGAGACTATTCCACATCATGTGTTGTGCAAATGTGCCCGGGCCTGAGGAAAGGGCTTCGTTCCCCAGCAGATGGGCTTCTTATGCAGACCTGCTCCAAGGGAATAGATGACCCAAGCATTGAATTGTCTAGAGTTTCTTCTTCTTCTTTTTTTTCTGAAATGCATCAGTCTTCATTCTCTCACTGACCTTCCTCCTTTGCTCCTGTACCTACTCTTGCCCTCTCTCAGATCATGGCCTAGAGGTTTATTCTGGCCCACAAACAGCAGGTGATTTCATCCCCACAGGGCAAACTCTGACCTTATGACTAACCCAGACATCTTAGATGCATTAGTTTTCATTCTTGTGGCAGCTGCCTAGTTTTGTTCTGTTGTCTGGCTAATAGTTGCAGCAAATGTGGTGGGAAAGATAGCAAACACCTGTGAAAGGGAGGGGAAATTTATGCTATTCTTTCTTTTCTTCAAGGTTATTATTTTGTCTTTGAAAAGTTTTCTTTGTAGTATCCTAGATATGGTTAAAAAGAGCAGTTGGAGGTGTGAAATAAATAATTTTAAATCTGAAACTAAAAGGGTTTCCAAGATAACTCAGTAAATGGAAGAGATACTCATCTTTCCCTTCCTGGTAACTGCATTCCTTACAAATTTGTGTCCAAGGCAGGGGAAGAGGAAAATATTTCCAGAAGGTAGGTTTTCTTTCTTTTCTTTTTTCTTCCCTTTCCCTTTTTCTATCTCTTTCTGTCCTTCCTTTCTTCTTTCTTTTCCTTTTGATTTCTCCCCTTTCCTCCCTTTCTTCCTTCCCTCTTCCTCCCTCCCTTCTTTTCATTTCCTGATCCGAGTGCAATAGACTGGGGAGTAGACAGTGTATTTTGGGTACTTCTGTGACAGCAAAAAACTTTTTCTATCAGGACTGATTTTCTTTGAAAGCACAGAGCTTTAGAACCTTATGGTCCACATCTTAGACTGCAAACAATACTGTTATAAAATTGGATTTATAGAAAATATAAAAACAAACTTCTTTCACTTGACATTTGATGCTGAATAAGATATGAGGTCCTAAAAGAGAAATCTGTCTTCCCCTCATCCCTTTCTAAATCTTGTCCAGCAAATTTTACTGAATTTACTCACATATTTTCCTTCTAAAAGTTAATAAGATAATCTGTAATTACATGAGTTTCAGTATTTATTTTGTACCTACTATGTACTAGGTATATACAAGGTGGAGGAAGAGTAGGTTTACAGTTGTAGAAGAAACAGTTTTGTCTTGCATTATTTAATTATTGTATTTTCCATATGAACAATATAAACCTACTTTTTCACACCCTGTATATGGGAAAGTTGAAAAGGCACAGGATATAATGAGAAACAAAAAGATATAAGATATGTTCCTTGCCCTTGAAGAATTATACTCTTATTGAATATTTTAACTGTCTTCCATCAATCCATCCATCCATGTATCTACCTATCTACACACACATTGATCAGAGAGACAGTGTAAATAATCCAGAGGAAGGAGAGTTTTTTAACTAGCACAATTGGTAGAGCTTCACAGAGAAGGCGGAATGTGTGTTGGCCCTGACAGAGGGTGCCCACCTATGCACAGCTGAAGGAGGGGAATCTACCTAATGGAAAAAGGAGCATGGGCCAAAGAACAGAAGCAGGAAAGAGCAGATAACCAAGCCCCTAGATTCCTGTGAAACCATTTCCATAATTCATTTTACCCCCAAGTAAAAGTCCTACAGCGAACCAAGCCCAAGTGATGCTCCTAGAGATATACGAAGCCAACAAAAGATGCCCTCCCTTTTCTTGAAACATCCTTTGTTTTTAAAAGGAACTAACTTTGCCATCACTTTGTTGAATTTGAACTCCATGTATTTGCAAAGGATATAAACACCAAAAGGGTTTCTTGTTTTTGTTTTCTTAATAAGATCTATCTTCCCTAATGGCAAGATATGAAATGCAGACATTTTGCTAAACCAGTTACTTTTCAGGAGGTTCAGGGACACATGATTCTTTAACAAGGGCACAGGCAAAAGGCTCTTTACCCAGGTTTAGAGATCACCAAATCCAATTCAGAGAAATGATAGCTTCTGAAGACACGTTAGTGCCTTTATCTGCAATTGCAGACTTTTGTGTTTATCTAGCTTGGTCTTTACCCCCATGGATTAGTCCAAGTGTCTGGAAGCAATTATAGACAACTCTCCATTGCCCATACAGGGTGCAACGGCGACATGGAACACAAGGGGAAGAAGAAAAAAACCTAAGTGTGGATTTATTTATAAGCCCTAGTTCTTACCTTAATCATTGTAACACTCTATTATTAAAATTAGTTTGCCATTTCCCAAACACACACTGGCTAGCGACAAAGAGACCTATTTTGGGTTAAAATGAGTAGATAATGTCACTTCAAGAAATGTTTTCTAAGTTTGGATCTTGAAAGTATTCTTTTTTTTCTATCACTGCTCTCTCCTAACCTTCTACATGCCAGAAATAGTGCGCTAGTAACTCATACAGCAGTGTCAGTAGGTAAGGTTTGAGACATCAAGACACATAGAGAAAACAGATTTTGTCATGGTGGCGAAACATCAGAGTCAGGAGTAGTTCTCTGTATTTCGTCACATGCTGCTTTCACTCCCAAGAAAGCAGAGTTCAAATGTGTTTTCAGACCAGAGACAGGTGAGAAGTGATAGGGAGGTGGCAAGAACGCTCAGCACATTTGAGAACAGCACAGTGTATCTGCCAAAGTGGCGGCTGGGGCCCAGATTTCCCTCGCCACTTTGGAGCTGCCTGGTTTCCAAACCTGTTGCTATTGGGTCACAGCAGGAAAAGGGTTCTGACAGTTTTCACTTGTCTCTTGCTTGACACTCTTCTGGCTTTATGTCCTCTGTTTTTCAAAGCAGCCAGTGCTGACTCTGGGTACCAACTATCAGACAGGTCTCAGGTTGTGAAGGCGATGTTTGAGGCAGTCTCCCCTCACTGGCTCTCTCCTGAGAAAGGCTGCTTTGTAGCAGCAGCATCTCTCACTTTTATACCACAAAGGCCTGATGGAGGTTTGCTAACTGCAATTCACCCTTCAGTGGTTTCACTCTTTTATCCACAAGTGCAGTGCAAGCAGCTGCTGCCCTGTGTGATTGCTGGCACTCCCAGTGGAAAGGCAACGGGGTGCCAAGTTAGGGCTGGGCTTGCCCAGCTGGGCCTTCTACTGCAAAGCATCACGGATTCCCTTCCTCCACCATTACCACTCCTCCTGTGGTTCCCATTTCCACTGGTAGCCAGCAGGTTGGCTAGCCTTCCTTTACTGTCCTGGGAAAGCACCTCCTGGTCCAGTGCAAAGGAAGCCTAGATAAACAGCAGCCTGAGGCCCTTGGAGCCCGAGCTGGCCAGAGGACAGTGTGTATGAACGGGTGCTGGAGCAAGGCCTTGTCACCTGCTCCCTCAGACAGTGAGCGACTGAGAGGATGCTGCTGCCGACATTTCCAGAGATCACTTGTACTTTATAGAGCTTGTTCTTGTGTTCACTTCTAAAACAGAATGTAATGCATTTATTCCTTTATCTGAAAGAAACTTAAGTCTCAGTGAAGCTGACTGACATCCTCATCGCTAATTAAGTGGTGGGGCTAGGATTTCGATCCTCAATTATCTTTTCAAGTTCATTTTAATTTACAGACACCTAAAGCTCCCTCATATGTAGGAATTAGTAGGAGCAGACCTAAAAAATTAAAGGGGGTCAGAATGTGACACCACAACCATCAAGACCATAGGGATAGGACTAAGCTGTTTACGTGTGCGATCAAACCCCTTGTTTCTCTAAGCTCTTAGGGATTGTCAATCATGATCAGAAATACTTCTCAGGAAGTCTTCAAATATTCCCCCGGTGTACAAGAAACCATTCCAGGTTCCCAGGCCTCCACACCAGACAGCCCACACGCACCCGTCCAGCTTCCCCCACCCTGACCCACACACCCGTCCAGCCCCCGGCCTGCTCCTGCTAGATCCTGCTGTGCTGCCGCACTTGCAGCTTTCCATGTCTTCCTTTATTTTGAAATTTCTTGCTTGTAGAGAAACGTAGATAACAAAAATTTACCATCTTAACCATTTTTTTAGGGTACAGTTCTGCAGTGCTACACATACTTACACTGTTGTAAAGATGATCTTCAGAACTTTTTAACCCGCAAAATTGAAAAACTCTGTACCTATTCTCCAACAACTGCCTGTTCCCCCTCCCTCGAACCTACAACCTCTGCTCTCCGTTTCGACCTCTCTAGGCACCCCAGGTAAGTGGAAGCATCTGTCTTCACACATACTGCTCACGCTCCCTCTTTCCATATACCTTCCCCACGCTGTCACTGGCTAATTCCTATTAGTTCTTCAGGAGTCAATTTAGATATTATCAACTCAGGCTTTCCACGGTCCTCCGAACTCAACTAAGTGCCCCCCCCCCCATGATGGCATCCGATTGGAGTTGTCTGCTCTAATCCCTTGATAGGCTAAGTGTGGGGGAAGTGCGGCATTCTCCATGGCATACACCTGGGTGCTTGTTAAACATGCAGCAAACCAGGCCTTGAATGAGATCCCAGGTAAATCACACACACACTCAAGTTTGAAAAGCATTGTTCTAACTCACTAGACGGGGGTCGGCAAACCACTCATAAGCCACATCTGGCCAACCGTCTGTTTCTGTATAGTTTTATTGGAACACTGCCAGTCACTTGTAAATGTATTGTCTATGCTTTTATGTGACAATGGAAGAGCCAAGTAGTTGCAAAAGAGGCCACCATATGGCCACAAAGCCTAAAATATTTTTTCTCTGGCTTTTTACCAAAAACATGTGCTGGCTTCTCTACTAGACTACAGGCTTCTTAAAAGTGAAGACCCAGCCTTACTTTGCTTTGAAAGAGAAAGGCAGGCTTGAGGGCACACTAACAAGATTTACAGCTGGTGCTGCCATTTTCTAGCAAGTGACAACTTCTCTGTGCCTGGTTTCTCATCTCTAAATAGGGCTACATAATATGATACCTTAGTATTGAGTGAATTTAATAATTTCATGTAAGTGAAGTCCTTCAAGTGGCATCAACAAATGTTACCTCTTAGCTAGTACCAGGAATTTTTAGAGCATCATGGGGAATTTGCTGATGTTGGCAGAATGACCCATGTAACAGACACCATCAACACTTACTCTCTGCTTCTTCCTTGCTAACATCTAATGATTTTTTTAGGTATCTAACATTCCTGGAGGGTGACCTCCACTATTGCTACTCAATCATGATAATGCCATTCTCCATGTCAGTAGATTGGCCTATGGGTGGGCAGTTCTGGTCAATGAGATTCTTGAAGGGCTTCTGGGAAATGGTTTCCCTGTTTTTATTTTAAAAGAAAAAGCAGTCTGACCAGGCGGTGGTGCAGTGGATCGAGCATTGGACTGGGATGCGGAGGACCCAGGTTTGAAGCCCTGTGGTCACTGGCTTGAGCACAGGCTTACTAGCTTGAGTGCAGGGTCACTGGCTTGAGCAAGGGGTAATTCGCTCTGCTGTAGCCCCTGGTCAAGGCACATATGAGAAAGCAATCAATGAACAACTAAGGAGATGCAATGAAGAATTGATGCTTCTCATCTCCCTCCCTTCCTGTCTGTCTCTATCTGTCCCTTTCTCTTTGTGAAAATAAATAAATGAATGAATGAAAAAGACAAAGTGATGCCCCTATTCTTTCACAGATAAGTCTTTTTGTGTGAATGTGATGCCCCAAACTGCAACCACCATGAAGGTAGATGGCCTGAAACAGACATACATATACAATGGCAGAGCAGATGGGACAACCTGTCCCTTTTTTAGGTTAGTTGCTGAATGCATTAACCCCTGGGGCTTACCTACTCAGGAACTAATTTTATGGAAGAAAACAAATTATCCTAGCAGCTTCAGTCCAAGCTCCCTAACTTGTATTGCCAGGAACCATGCTTACACATATTTTTATTCCACCCCAACCTAACAACTGTTGTTGGGTGCAAAGCGGAAAGAAGTATGGTAGCTGGAAAATGAGTGGGCTGGGTAGGGCAAAATAAAACAATGTCCCACGCTAGTGCAGGCCCGATTCCCCCTTTCCTGCGACCACTCCCGGCTGGGAGTGTCTTCTCCTGATACCTGTGGCTCCTTCCCAAATGCCAGTCTCCCTTGTCAGAACTTGTTACCCAAGTAACAAGCTGGCAGGCTGTTTCAAAGTCAGATGGGTTCTGATTAGTTCCGTGGCGGTATGTATTATCTCCCCTCTGGGGAAAAGGACAGCTTATCTTTTTGGGGCAGAGAGAGTACAGGTGGGGTCTCTTACATAACAGGAAATATGCAGACGCTTCTTTGGGTTAGAAGTGCCAAAAGATTCCTTAGAATGTATAGCCATGGGGGTTTTCTGGTGTGTCAGCTTATATACTGGTTTTGTTCCACTTCTGAGCCAGGACTAGTAGCAGAGTCAAAGTAACACAGGTGCTAAACACATGAGGGTCAAGTATGGGAAGAGTGGTGCCAGAACACAGGGCTCCACTTGTCCTGAGAGCACCTTGGCCCCAGGTGAAGGTCAAGAGTCAGCTCCAATAAGGCAGGGGGACTCCCTGCACTTCCACCCCTGCAGATGCTCACCTGAAACAGACATGCTGACCTCTTCCTGCCTGGGAGGGTCTAAGGGAAGAGATGCTGGAGGAACTCTGGAGCCACAAAAATCACCCAAACAATCAACTTTTAAGGGGAGAAGGCTCCAGGAGACACTATCTCATTTATGTCCTTGTCTTTAGGCAATAACATTCCTAGAGCCTCTCAATTACATTAGCACAAAATTTACGGTTAAAAGCCTGGGGTGGGGTGGGGGTGGAGGGAGTAGAAAGATTTCACAACATTCTTCCATAAATCACTTCACCTTGTATGCACATCACCTACTCCAGAGTCTAATTAAGAGAATCTGGACTTGTTCTAGACCCACCTGTTCTCATCAGGTCCATAACTCAGGGAAAGTAGGGCTCTAATGGGCATATACAGGATGAAGGGCGAGTGAAGGTCAGTGCCGCCCTTCATACCTTTCCTGTCAGTTAATTCATGTGTGTTGGTCAAATAAGTGTGTAAATATGATATACATGTTTGCTCGATTATAGTTTGAATTGGGTGTGAGAGACAGGCCGTAAACTGGCACGACTGTTATAGCCTAAGGCTTAGTTTTAAAACTAAGCTTTTCCCCACACCCTGGAATGTTGCATGATGTTGGGTAATGCACTCTCATGAGGAATCCCATTATCCCTCAGATAAGTGACTTTGTATCAGAGACTTCCTTGTTTGTATATTAGATTAAAGGTTTTGATTTTTATACTCTAAAATGGGGCAGACCGGGAGCTTGCTCTCTCTAGGTTCCTGAGATTAGCATTAGATAGGTGAGCAAAGAAAGGCCACGTGGAGGAGAGGAGAAGCAGCCAAGATGGTGGAGTGCTAAAGAAGAAGGCAGTTTGTGCAGAGAGAAGGAGATGGGAAACAGAGGTGAATAAGGCTGGTGAGCTAGAAACCTTTGATTCTAGGAAACTCAAATAAGTCAGTGGCTTTGGGAGCCCTGAATGGAAAGGGAAGTGTTTTCCCACTGTGTGTATTTCTCGCCCGCCGGGTGCAAGCTAGGATTAAATGTAATGGCCCACCAGTCCTTGGCTCCATTGTTTCATTACCGTCTGTCTGAATCAAATGGGAACCTGCACATGAATGGCCACAGTGGTAGCTCCTGGCCATACATACAATGTGCATTTCGTGTATAGCACTTCCCTGACTGTCCCTCTGCCTCCTTCTCCTCCAACACTTTCTCCTATTTGCTCCACTTTTCTAAAGACACTGCAGCCTGGCACAGCCCCTCTGCCTTCATTACCGGTGTTCTCAAAGACTAAGTGATCCTTAAGGACAGGGGTTAAAATCTTTTTGTGGACCATCAATTCCCTTTGATTTTGCCATTACTGGTTCCGATGAAAAGTTCCCTGTTAGACTTGTTCCTGTAGTTCCTACTCTTCAGGCATTCTCTGGCATGGAGCAGTGTAGTCTCCCTTCCCTTTGGAAGCACTGAGCTAAACATGCCAACTGCCATATGAATTTGTTGAAGGAGGACAGAGAGGTCACAAAGGCCCAAATTTAACTGCTCTTGGGCAGACTAGGAAGAAACAAAATCTGTGATGCAAATTTCTTTCAGGAAAGGGTGTGGATCTACGAAAAACTTTGACTGTCTATTTTGACGTTTTCTGGACAGGAAATGTGTAGCCACCCAGGAAAGCAGCCTTCAATGACATCCACATGGGGCTGATGTGCTGGAAACCAGCCAATGAGTAAGAAACCACATGAAAAATGCCCCCTCCCCCTCTTTCCTGGAATTGTTGGGAACTAGATAGGACCCAGAGGTCTGGCTTTCAAGAATGGTCCTGAATGAACATTTTGAGTTTGCTGGTGGATGGTGGGAATAGAGAGCTCAGAAGACTGTCTTCTCCTTCAAAGAAATCTGTTTCTCTCTTTTCCTTGGTTTATCTAGATTTTGTGTGTTGATGGATCAGGTATATGTATGCACAGGGCCAGGCTATCAACAATCTTATAGACGAGGGCAAAAGGGGCTCATTCCTCTACCTTACACCTTACATATTCCTTTTTTTAAAAAAAAAAACAAGAAAAACAACACAGTCTACGCACCAGACACCATAAAAAGTACGACAGCTGGACATGTATACAACTGGTTCAGAGATCCCTCTATCGCCTGCTACAAATGGGCAGAACTGAGGAAGACTGTGCCACTGACCCCCATGTTTCCTGAGCTGCAGTTCAGCTCCCAAGGGCACAGGCCTCCGAACTGGTCTCTGAGTGGCACCGCAGCTCTCCTGCCCCAGCCTTCCAAGAGCGGTGAATAACCTACAGCAACAGGGAGACGCCTGTCCTCTTGGTGTTCTCTGGGGTATCTGAGGCAGAGGTTGTCATGGGAGACTCCTCAACTGAGGCACTGAGATCCAAGAATTCCAGAATGATGTCCCAGAGGCAATAAATCAAGTTCCTGAAACAAATGGACAAAAGAACTAAGAGGAAAGTCTGCCTTAGCAAGAGACACCAGATATTAAAACATTTACCTTCCCTCCTCTCACCCACCTGATATCCTTAGTGGACTCTAAACTTCAACAGTTTGACAATGCCACTGGCATTTATTTAAAAGTTTGTTGAACTAAAAAAAGCTATGACTCCAGTTAAGGTAGAAACAGAACTTGAGATAGGATTTGAGGAAATTCCGTATTTATTTATACAGCTATGTTAGCACATCAGCCCTGTTCCTGTGAGGGAGGGAGATAACTGTCTAAGAATCTGAGAGCTACTGACTCTGTTCCTCACACTTAACCACAATGGATTCACTGGTTACTGCGGGCAGTGATGCAGAACCAGGAACGCTGAGCACAGGCAGTTAGTGACCGCTGTCTGCTTTCGGACATGGCTTCAGAGTTGAGTGGAAGGACTCAATATTTTTCTGAAGCCTTCTCTCCCAACGTACCAGCTAGGAAAATACCTACCTCTTTTGAATTATTCTAGGAGTATTCACCCAGTATTTCTAGTCACTTTACCAAAGTCCAATCTGATTAGCTTATTTAACTCATATTAAACAAAGACAATTCCTGACCCTAACAGTCATTGTGCTGTGAGACCATGATCCTATGGCTGAAGATCATTACGGGGCCTGTGATACACAGACTGGGAACGGTTCTCAGTATTCACAGAGGCGGCGGATGTTGGAAAGAACCAGTGAGCACAACGACCAAGGCTGGAGGGGACTGAGCATTTTCAATAGCTCATGAGGGGCCCGCATGGAGCTCTTCTACATGCAAGTACAGAAGCTGGTCCGACACTAGCTACTACCACAGGACAGCCTGCACGGGAGCGGCAGCACGGGCTCACTCAGTGATGTGGGCGGGGATATCACTCTGCAGTCAGGGCCCAGGGCAAGCGGGGCCTGGGCCCCGTTCCTCTCAGTGTGGGCACCTCTGAGACCTGAGAGGGCGTCGTTATGCTGATGTGGGGACACACTCGTCAGCCTACCTGTTGATGCGGGGCTGCTGCAGTGACTCTAAGACCAGACTCCAGCTCAGCTGGCACCTGCTCGCCCCCAGGACTTCTACCACAACAGCTAAAGGGAAGGACACAAATGCAGTTTCAGTGCTGCAGCAACATCTCATGCCTGCTCTCTTGATTCAAATGGGTGTTTTGGTGTTCCTCTGAACCACACAGCCAAACCCTAAACCCTCAGAAAACAGAGAAGCTAAGAAAAAACATTTCTTAAGTTAGGTGTCTAAATAAGAATGGACCTCAAGAAATAATTTTGCACCTGGCCACTAAAAGGCAGGTACCCAATGTAGCAGTTTGGGTTGAAGGAAAGGTTACTAACAGGGAACAACACTGTCCAGAGCTCAGAGCTCACTACTGCAGCCTGGCTAACAGAGCACAGCCATAAACACGTGGCCCTTCCTGCCCTCAGAAATAAAACAAAACAATGTGAAGCAAAACAAAACAACAAAACCCTCTTTAGAATTTGTTTTTAGCTACTGCTAAGGATCATGCATTCCACTCAGTGTTCCCAATTTATCAAAGATGAGCTTCTGCAGGTTGTGTATTTTCTCCCCCAGTGCAAAATGCTGTGCGTTGGCAGAGAGGCTGAAGTCCCCACCTGGTGGCAATGGTTCTGAGCGTGGCCCTGTGGTGCAGGCAGAGCTTCCCAGACTGACCCCACACTTATCACCCCAGACGTCTGCAGGCTTCTCACCTACTATCTATGGTGTGGTCCTTGGGCTCCTCTCTGGCCCCTCAGTCCCACGTGGTGGAGGAGTAACAGAACCAGAGCCCTGACCATTTTCCTGCTAGCCTGAGAACTGGTGGGCTGATAGGCGTGGAGTCCAGCCATATTTAAGGCCCTTCTAATTATGAGGATGGGTGTGGAAAAATGGTGGCAAAGCCTGACTGGAGGGGAAGTTATTAGGATAATCAGTCTCATTGTTCAGTTACCCGGCAGGACTCCCATCAGACTCTGCAAAGCCTGTCTCTCAGCAGCTGCCTTCTGCTCCTGGGTCCTTACAGGCCGTGGATGCTTAGGCAAAACCCCACCGGGCCAAATGGACTCCCGAAGAAGGCGGAGGTACTGCACCCAGTGTTGTGGACATGTCAGATTAGCTACTTGCACCTCCAGCCACCTGTGGTGGAAGAGAAAAGAACGGTCAGATACACCTGAAGGACAAGGCATGCCAAGGTGTAAATTACGTGAGCAATCAGAATGGGGCAAAGCAAAGTTAGCACCACCTCTCAGAAATGAAACCAGTTAATTCAACAACTTGGGATCACAGAATTCAAAGATGAGTAATAATGATACTGTTATTTACTGAGTGTCCGCTATGAGCCATATGTCCTATTAGGGGTTTTACAGATGACAACAATCAAGGGCCGCTGTCCCTGGGCAAGGCTGCACCTCTCCAACTCCCCTCTAGTGGGAAGCACTGTAACTTCTCAGTAACCTGCGCACAGAGCCTTCACAGTTGAGGCTTTGAAGATTTTACACAAATCCCTTTCCCTTGCCACCCTGTGCAGATCTAGCTGGTACTCAAGTCTGCATGGCCTGTCTTGAGCATGTCCTACACCTGGCCCTTGCTCACAACAGTTCTCTCAATGACAAGACCTTTTCTTTGCCAGTGGCAGAAGTCCACTTTCCGGTAAGACCTGTTTAAACCCCACCCCCTCCACAGACTCCTTGACCACTCCAGACAGAAGTGCTTTCTTTCCCCTTAGACCTCGATCGGCAATTAGTTCTACAGCACAGGTTTGAAACTAATATTTTACTTTAGAATATAAATTACTTTCTCATGTGTTTATAGGTTTCCTTTTCTGAAGAAACTATAAGCACCACAAAAGCTCTATGTTTTATACTTCTAAAAAGTTTCCCACAGTGCCCTAGGGCTCAAGAAATGTTTGTAGGTTGACCAGTAATTATTATAATGAAAATTTCTCCCTTTGTCTAAATCTCAGAAATGAGTTAGTAGCTCTGAGTGAGCAGGTACACTAAGCCGGCAGTTCTTTTCCACTTTCTCCTTTACTTGTCCCTGCATTTTCTCATAGCATGTGGTCACTAGCTCAGGTCAAGCCCACTGAGGCCTCCTTAGTACGCACCACAACTGAGATGGGCATGGCTCTAGCTGTCATGGACAGACCATCAGCCACTCCTTCCCAAGCATGGAAGACGACTTGGTGCAGCACCACATGGCAGCTCAGGCCATCGCTCCTATACCCGAGCTACCTGTCACCCATCCAAAGCAGAGTAAGCTGCCAAGGCAAACTTTATTTAACTTCCATTCTGCCAGACAGTCTGCATTCCGCTCAAGCTAGGCATTCCAACATTGGGGGCTGCAATCCCCCAAGTCCAGGGCTCACAAATAATTCTAAGAATAGGAAGTCTGAAAGGTAATGGCAGGGCAAGCATGGCAGACATTGATGGACATCAAGAGCGGTACAAAGCTGCTCTTGCCCAAAATAGCCATCACCATCGTATTTGTTATTCTTAGGGCTGCATCTCCTTTTTATAGAGCTTTTCATTCAGCGAGCCTAAGATACCTGATGAAAGGGATCCGTAGCAAGAATTCTTGCTCCTGTTTATAGAAGAGGGCCACCAAAGGGGGCGGATACAATGACCTGCTCGGGTTCTCTGCTGGAAAACCCAACTCTCTCACCCCAAGTTCTCTTCTTCACCTCAAGCCACATGCACTTATGTGACTTCTGTTAAGGTGAACAATGTGTACTAGGGTCTCATCTGAGTGATCTCAGGGACAAGGACTAGCACTTAAAAACCAAAATGTTTAAGTCCTTCAAAAAGCCAGAATCCTAAAGTAACCACAAAGACATCGGCTAGAATTAGTTCTAGCTCAGTTTCTCATTCATGTACATATATAGTAAGCCAGTCTGCCCCTATTTTTGTCCTCTGGAGCCAATAATGCCTGAGACTCAACTCTTCAAAGTATCCCAGAATCTACTCAACCCTTCCTAGACTGAGCGTAACATCCCATAGCAATGCTGGGTACCTTGGTCATCTTTTGGGTACGTGCTCACAGTGCATGAGACTGATTATTCTGAATTAAGGTTCTCTTTCATGGTCACTTAGTGACTCAAGCACACAAGTGCAAAAACAAATTTTAGCATACAGCAAGATATGAATTTATAAATTTATACAAATCTACAGGCGTACAATTTATCAAACTCTAAATGGGAATGTTAGGAAAAAGAATCAAAGTATGAAAAAGTAAAAATAAACTCTTGAAAATGAGGGTGAGTCAGTGAGCCAAGTCAAATTGTGAGATTTGGCTAAGATAATATATGGAATTGACAAAGATGATTGAAATCTCCAAATAAAATATCAACTGCTCATAAAACAAAGACACTGTCAAGCATTGGAAACCCTGAGGCACTGGACTGATCAACAGAAAGCCCTAGAAGAGTCAGTCCCAGGATGATACGATGTACAACTTGTGCAAACTGGCAGAAATAGAGGACTCGTGTCTAAAGAGGAGTGCAGTTTGGACAGGGTCTTCTATTTGTTAGGCGCTATGGTATTGTTTCAAACCCAGGAGGTAAAAGACACAAACCACACACACACTGAAACCTTCACTCCTTTCAAGATTCTCCCCTTGCTCAGGCTCTTCCTTCCTCCTCCCAGAAAAGAGAGCCTTGCTCTTGGACATTAGCCTGGAATTAGCCTGCTTTCACTTCCCAGCCCCAGGCAGCCCATGGAGAAGACGAGGGCAGTAAATCTTTCTTGCTCACAGAACTTCTGAGATATGGTATCTTGTCATGAATGATGAATATCCCATCCTGGAAGGAAAAAATGATAAGCCCTAAACCAAGAAAATCACACCACTGCTGCCACTGCCAATACCCCTCACCCTTCAGAAAACACAAAACACCTGTGAGCTGCAGACCAGTTTCTCAGGCATGCTTTATTATTGTACACAAAACCTTTCTCTTTCTATTTTTCTCTTTTTCTTCTTTTCCAAGTGAGAGGAGGGGAGATAGAGAGACAGACTCCTGCATGTGCCCTGACCGTGATCTACCCAGCAAGCACCATCTGGGGCCATGATCGCAACTGAGCTATTTTTAGCACCTGGGACAGATGGAGGCTGCATAGCTTCCTCCTTAGTGCCCAGGGCCGATACACTTAAAACAACTGAGCCATGGCTGCAGGGGTGGGGAGAGAGAGAAGGGGGAGGAGGAGGGGTGGCTTCTCCTGTATGCCCTGACTGGGAATCGAACCTGGGACATCCATATGCTGAGCTGACGCTCTACCACTGAGCCAACCAGCCAGGGACAATGCCTTTCTTAAGTTGTAAACAGCCACCCTCTCTATTCCACATGCTGTCTTTCTATACTTAATCTAGGAGTGAGAAAGTTAAAAAGAAATCTGTGTCCCTATAGCTCTCTTGAAGCAAAAGGAATGAAATTTATGTGTCCAAGTCTCTGGAGTCTGTGGGCACTGCTCACTATTGTGCTAACAGAAATCTGAACTGTTAAGGCAGGCACACATACACATATGCCTGAATTGTGTAGAAGAAATCATTTACTAAAAACAAATACTATCGTTTATGTACTACAACACACACAAGGTCAGTGTGGTAGAGAACAGTCTCAAATAGCTTTGGCTTTATTTCCTACTACTAGTCCAGTCCTGATATTTGCTTTAGAGATATCACCTTCTACCATCCCACCTTTTTCCCAAACAAAAGGAAAAAAAAAAAAAAAACCAAACCAGGTCTGTTCTGTCAGACCATCATTGAATAATTCAGAGCAAATGGAAGCCGCACTAGCAGGCCCAGAAATAGCCAATAAAAGGAGGGAGAGGCAACAACAGATTGACAGTGAGACACTCAAGAGCTCCCCCTGATGCCAGAGGCGGCAGGAGAGGACGTACATAGGAACTGGGAGTGCACGGCTAATCCATGTTCAAAGGAACCTGGTTTGAAATAGCTGCAGACAGAGGAATGAAGTCACTGGGGCTTAAGATGGCACTTCAAGGCTAGCGAAGGTCATTTCTCATCCAAACAGCAGAATGAAATCTTGTGCGTAGGGGAGAAAGCTTTAGGGACCATGTATAATCTCATTAGCCAAATTTCCTTTACCTTTTCCTAAGAGCCACTATGGCTGGGTGAGGAAGGGCCCTCAGTAAGCATGGCTTAGTGGGGAAGGAGGGGGGGGAGGATAGTGAGATCAAAACACAGAACATGGTCCTAAGAGCACTAACAATACATGTATTCTAACAAAAATGCCCGGAACAATCTCAATAAAACAGACTCATTCCTTGTACCCCTTTTATCCACTGGGCTGTACTTCTGTAGAGAACCCAGGGGTAATTATGCTCCAACCTGATCTTCACGTACCAAATAGTTTGAAGAAAAACAGAAAAGAGAAATCAATTAAAACTTCTATCAGTCTAAACAGATCTACATAGATTAGAAGTGTCAACCCATTTTATTGCCCTTAGAGCAGGGTTTTCCCACCTTGGCACAAGTGACTTTGTAAACTGCAAATTCCTTGTTGTGGAGGGCTGTCCTGAGCACTGGAAAATGTTCAGCAGTATCCCCCCCCCCCCATTAGTTGTGTGACAATCAATGCTGACTCCAGACATTGCAACATGTCCTCTGAGGGACAAAATGCTCCCAGTTGAGAATCATTGCCTTAAACTTAGGGTCTTTTGGAAACAACGTATCACGCCATTTTTACAGTCATTTTAAAACTGGTAGTTGTAGCACAGTATTGTTCAAATTGTAGAATGAACAGCTTAGAGGCCATGTAATCGGCTTTGTGGTTTGTGACATTTAAATATGTCTAAATAGAAAAAGATTAGACTATAAAACATAAAAGTGCACCTCATGTTTTGGGACCCTTTTGTTTCATATACATATGTATATACTATGTGGATATATCAGCTGTGTATTTGTGTGTATGTGCGTGCATGTATGTATGTGGGTAATGATGTAAAATGTATTTCTCACCGTGGGCTGAAGTTTTAGAAAAGTTTGAAATACACTGATATAGGTATATGAAATGAGGAATTCCAAGAAAAGGGGGGAATGCTAAACCACATTTTAGCCTCCTGGAAATATTTCCCAACTCTACCCTCCATCCCCAGCCCACCCAGCACCCTGTAAAATATTGATAATGGCACAAACCATGAACATTGTATTCTGTATACATTCATAATCCTAGCATATTACTATGAACATTTGCTCTTTAAATTAGTAGCACCAATCTATAAGGTAGAAAGAAAGATCTTGAGCATGCCAGTGGGGGACCCATGGCATTTCCCATTAAACAAGCTGTTTTTGACAATTTCACATTGGATAAAAGTAACACTTCTCTTCCCTCCATTCCTTTCCCAGGCCCCCGCCTTCCTGCCATGGCCCCTTGGTGTGTTTATTCAGTTTCTCCCTGGCAGCTCTCAGCTCTAGGCTTCTCAGTGCTGTAATTACCCAGACCCAAGTTCCTCAGCTGCATCTGAGCAAGTTCAGCATCCCTATCCTCTGTCTGTGTATCTAGGTCACCATCCTTTCCTGCTGGGAGAAGAATGAAGAGGAAATGAACTTCAAGAGCAAGATACTCCTACTTCTCCCAATAACTATTATAAAATCTAACATGGCTCATGGAGTCTACATAATTTCTTCTTTGATTTTTGCTTTTATGTTTTAAATCACCGATCCACATCTTTAAAACATATGCTATGGGGTAGGCTAAATACTGCCTAAATACCACTCTTTAAGAATCTGAGTTCTATACGTTTGTATCTAGCCACAAAAAGGTTTGTTTCTGATCAATAATGTACAAGTTATGGATATAAAATATACACTAAGAATTGAAGCATTCTTAATCAAGGAAGGAAGCAAAGAAATCATCTGTTGAATCTTAAGAGGTTATCCCAGTTCAATCTCACCAATTCACATAAAACCACTGAGAACCAGGGAGCATTTAACAGCAAGAGGCTACTTTAGAGCTGGAAGAAGATGGAGAAGTTATCCCTATCCAAATTCCTTACAAAGTAGAAATCCCCTGGGTAATGTCATGGCATAGCTAAAGGTTCTAGCCTGTGAATCCAGTGTTGGGCTTTTATTTTAGCCCAACTAGGAATGTGAGTTTGGGGAAGTTGCTTAATTCCTGAAGAGGATAATATCAGTTTACTGGAGATGCTTCTTAATGTTGGCAACCAAAATCTGCCTCCTTGTAACTTCTATTGTAGTTATTGCTCCTACCTGTACCCCCTGAAGTTAACAGGAGGTATTGAAGTTACTAGGTCAAATCTTTTATAAGACGACACTTTGCATTTTAAAATACATCCATTATTGCTCCCTAACCTTTTTCTACCAGTTATACATCCTTGATTGCACCAATCTCAAAGTGGAGCACACAGAAGACACTCAATAAATGTCTGATGAGTGAAAGTTAGAGAGGACCTTTCATCATCCTGATTCCATCCTCTGTGTGTGTGCTGCTTTGTTATTCCCTCTTAAAATGGAGTGCCTAGAACCAAACACAACCTCCAGATGTGCCCTGACCAGCAAAGAGCGCAGAGGATTAGTGCCTTCCTTAATACAGACACTATAGTTGAAGATTATACTGGCCTTTTGGGCACACACATCAAAGCACTGACTCATACTGAGTTTACAATCAACTAAATCCTAAGTCTACACATGTGCTCTAAGAAAATAATCACAATCCTCTTTGTTAAGCCTAGTCTTGCCTTTTGTACTTGTGTACTTTTTAAAAATATCTAAATTCTGATTTATAACATTTATTTCTATTAAATTCCATCTTACTAGTTTTAGAAGATCATTCTAGCCTTTCTAAATCTTAACTTTTGTCATCCATAGTATTAATTATACCTCTAAGATTGGAGTTACTTGCAAATTTACTGATGAAAGAATTTAACAGAATAAGAGCAATACCCTACTACTGAAAATTTCCCTCCAAGCTGACATCGATTTATTAGATATTTTTAGACTAAATATACTCAACTAGCCACAAATCTCTTAAAAGTACTGCAGATTAGATCATGTACACCCATTTTGTCCATGTGGATATTATGAAGGTATGGCAAACCTTGTTGAAATTCATACACAATATAACAACCAGTGGACTCCTTTCATTTAATGGTCTAATAACCCTGCTAAAGAAATAAAAACAATGTTATCAAGTAGGACACATTCCCACTGGACACACATTGGTTTCTAGAGCTCGCCATTTCCTTCCCCAAGTGTTCACAAAACATCTATTTAATAAACTGCTTCAGAATTTTCCAGAGATAAATGTCAGGTTCAACAGTCTGTTTCCATTTTTTAAAAGGCATGATATCTGTCCACCTCCATCCCAACCCATCGCTGTATGGCAATTTTCTTAATGATTGTAGGTCTTCATGATAAATATAGTTTTTCAACCCCATGGAATTCATCTGGATGAGGTACATGAGCTTTAAAACAGGTTAGATACTCTCTTATTTTCATTCTCATTTTACTGTTCAATTCTAGTTTCATCAACTTTGTTCATTTTCTCATTAGACCATTTTCCTTGATGGAAAAAAAAAAAATTAAATAGCCCAGGCAAGCAGCAAACCATTCATTGCTGAGTAAATGAAAAATGCTCTATCACCGTAACCAGTTAACACTATAGTATCTGTTTCAGTTTGCCCATACAAGGTGTGGCAAAGGTAGGTTTACAGTTGTTCATAGGAAAAATACAACAATTAATAAATAATAACACAAGAATAAATTGTTTTGCATACTCACAACTGTAAACCTACTTTTGCCCAACCCTGTATTTCTTTGTTCTTGTTCTTAACATGTGTGTGTGTGTGTGTGTGTGTGTGTGTGTGTTTTAAGTATTTTCCCCTAACATTAATCCACAATTTCAGCTCTGAGTTTAAGCCTACTGGACACCATTCTTGTGAGTTCTATTGATATTACTTACTCAATATGTGCCCCTTCTATTTTTTAATTCATGTTGATCTACAATCTGACTTGTTAAATACCCTGGTTTATACATCAATAGGATATTAAACTTCCTAGGGTAGGAATTTGGGGTCATTGTTTTGCATTTTGATAGTATAGTGTCTGGCACAGAGTAGGTAATAAAGATTAGTTACTAAGTGAATTGATGATGTATATGGGACAAACACTAGTCTTAAAGCACAACACATAGTTCTAAATAAACTTTGCAGAAAGCAAACATCACAGTACTTAAAGCAGCAGCAGAATAGTGAGCTCTGTTATTTGTGCTAATAGAAGATAATAAGATTACAGAAATAGTGGACTATCTAGAAATTCTTTATATCTGGCATTTTATAAGTAGTTATATAAATATTTGTTAGGTTTATTTTCCTAATAATTATTTGTTAGGCTAATATTACTATTAGCTATGCACCAATACACCAGCTGTGAGGTGGACGTTGTAGGACATGCACTGGGTAATAAGTCAGCTGAGCCAGAAAGAAGAATTCGTCATGAATAAACCCTGAAATCCACACCTGTTATGCATCCCCTTGGAAGGGAAAAAGGAAGGGTGCAAGGGAGTGGATCAGCCATGCTTCATATCCAACTCTATAAATCTCAGAGAAGACAGACAGCTGCCAGCAGCTGTTTTTTCAGATTTCCTGGCAAACTGGCCCACCCGATAGAAAAGACTGAAAGTCAAACAAAAACAAAGGGGTTATGAGGACCGTGAATCACATGGTGTACTTTGGGAAGTGCCCCTGATGGATGAAGCGGCATCAAACTGGTTCCAACCTGTTTCTTATAACTAGTCAGAGGAAAAGGAGGTAGCAGAATGTTGGGGCAAAAAATGATCAGGAGCAAAGTTCAGGCTACCTTTCCATCAAACACAGAATGAGAGAGACACACTTGGGGTTTTGTGTTCATGGGACAAACGACACTGATTACAAAGGAAGACCTCTAGAAATCTGTTCAACCTAAGGGTGAGCAGTGTGACACCCTCAGGACTCTAGTTTGGAAGTTCATAATGTGAACACAGTGTACCTTTAAAGACCTGCAGCTCAACTCTCTCAGTTCCGGACTGTGTTGCCATCAGTGCACGACACCCATCTTTGAGAAGCCAGGGCCAATGGACTTTCAAGCTGGGCAAAATCAAAGTCACTCTGTTTGGATGACTGCCCGCTATTCATCTAGTCTAAGTAAAGCAGCAGCAGGGCATCTCCCTCACAACCACAAATCCTCAGTCTCTACAACAGCCACTATCTTTGCTCCAAGTCTACGCGACTTCCTTGTTAGGAGGTCACCACCATTCTCACGCCAATAATGAGCACAAAACAGGCTCATACCTGTGGGGAAAAGACAAATTCAGTAGCCAGAAGAGCTACAAATTTGCACAGAAAGTGTTGTGACCAGTGAAATAACACTGAAAGGACACAACTGTGTCATCTTAACCACTTAAAAGCTGAATGAACTCTCAGTTCTGGCTTCCTTCTTAATGAAATGGGCTAATTCTTGCCCTTTCTTCTTTACAAGTCATCAAGATCAAATGAGAAACATGAAGGCAATTTCCAGAGTGCTTGTGTGTCTGTGCATATGTCAGAGGAACGTTCATTTGGATCCCCTTAGAAAATACCTACCAGTTCCAAGGGAGTAAACAGTGGCAGGGTCCTGAACAAGCTTTGCATTTCGTACCTCGTCCACCACTTTTGTAAAACTTATTCTACTGCAACGCTTAGGAATGTGAATATTAGAACAGTGAAACATTTGCGTAATGAGTGTTTAAAAAGACTGGGGAGGATCGACTTTGTGGAGTTACGGGTAATTAGAAGACTATTTAGAAATCCTTCCTAAAACTAGATCTCTATATATTAAACAATGAAACTTTCACTGCAGAGACTGCAGAATCCAAACTGAATCCCTCCTTCTTTCCTTGGTTCCAAGTGAACGGCAAATGTGTCTCATTCTCAGTCACCAGGTAGTTATCCTGAACCTTGCCTTTCTCAGCACCGAGGGCAGGGAGGTGGGTGAAGACGGTGAAGGCTGATTCAAGTAGCCACCCATTCAGAAGAATATTGAGTCTGGTGGAGAAGAAAGGGTGGGGAGAGGAAGAGAACCACTTAAAGCTGAAGCACTGGGAAGAAAAATAAGACACATAAGAAGGCAAGAGGCAGGAAATTTAGTGGTCGTCTTGACAGACCCCTAATTGCTCCTAGTCATCTTACCTCACAGGGAGATTTCCAGGCTCTGCTCTGGGCAAAAGGTGCCACTACAGGAGAAGAGGGAGGACCTGAGGAGGAACAGGTAATAAGTATGTGCTCTACTGGATGGGCTGATTTGTAGAAGACTCAGAGTATGCTCGGCCATAGGGTGGTCTGAAAGCGAAATTCCTAAGTAAAAGTGGGTCATAGTAGATAGGCATGTTCTAGGTCTGTAGCTTCCTTCATGAAGGTCAATCTTTACCTTTGAAATTGTCTATTGTCCTTGTGCACCTAAGATAACAGACCTTTGAAATGTTTTCTTTTCCAGGCCCGTGAAGACACAACCACTGGACCACACTGTTATCTTGTTGCCCACAACCCGTCTCTACGTGCCGTTATTAACTATCCTGAAGTATGTCTCTCCATTTTATCCAATCCCAGAGATTTCCCCGCTTTGCTTTCTCCCGTCTCCCCACTCTACCACCAATGGATTTCACGTACCCTCCTTATGTCTCCTCTTTTGATCCTAATGTATAAAAAGCTGCAAAATTGCCATTCTCTGGAGCATTTTCTCAATGTGCTGTGATTTTGCCTCCTGGCAACTGCTGTCAGTTTGGCTCAAATAAACTCATATAAGACTTTTTCTTAGGCTGGACATTCTTTTCTTGACATCCTGAAGCTGCATTTATACAATAAGCATGCTGTGTTAATATAGATTATATATTTATTGAAGGAGGGCTAAGTTCCCCCAAAACCAAGCTAATAGGAGAAAGCGAAAGGATCTTCCATGGCAAAAAAGCAACAGGAAATGCACTTGATCATGTAACAGGTCAGTAAGACTGACTCTAGCACTGACAACCTTTATGTCAGTGATGTGTATATCTAAGGCAGAGGTCCCCAAACTATAGCCAGCGGGCCAAATTGCGGCCACCTGAGGCCATTTATCCGGCCCCCGCTGCACTTCCGGAAGGGGCACCTCTTTCATTGGTGGTCAGTGTATGGAGTACTGTATGTGGCAGCCCTCCAATAGTCTGAGGGACAGTGAACTGGCCCCTGTGTAAAAAGTTTGGGGACCCCTGATCTAAGGCTTTGGTATCCAAGAGGGCCTTTAGTATAGGACCAACTAATTTATAGAGTACTGACAAAATTTTTCAACTTCATATGTCCAGCTGGTTTTATCACTGTGGACCACGTACATGGTTCACTCTGGGTTCCTGAAACAAAACTGTTCTCAGTGAATCAGCTCCAGCACTGAATCCTTGATGAATGGAATGCACCCAAAGGGACGACTCCTGGCAGTATGCCCTGCTCAGAGAAGCAACTGTATGTCGAAGACTGATCAGACCAAAGAAAAGAAGGGTGAAAGATGAAAAAAACTGGCTCTTCTAACGGTCTGAAGTACCAAGGAGAAAACAGATAAGTAGCCCCTGAATCATGAAACAAGACAGAAATGATTCTGATCACTATCACCCCCAAGGCAAGGACCTATAATTGCAAAACGTAGCTCACTGCAAGATGAATGGATATTATTTAATCTGTAGCCCCTCCTGGTGCCCAGAGTGAGAATTCCTGTCTGAACTCTCTCAAGTAGCAATAGCCTGGTGGGCTTTCCATAATGTATTTAACAAAAGAATCTCTCTGTCTTGTGTGTAAGCTCACACAGATTCAGACAGGGGCTGGTTGAAAAATATTGAAAATACATCTAAAGGTTAGTTTGTGTTTAAAAGTAGAAAAATGTTCCATCTCCTTCTTAAATAGATTAGCTCAATTGGTTGGAGTGTCCTCCTGAAACACCAAGGTTGCCGGTTCCAATCCCAGTCAGGGCACATACAGGAAGTGACCATTGAATGCACAACTAAGTGGAACAACAAATGAATGCTTCTCTCTCCCCTCACCCCTCCCTGTCTCTCTAAAATCAATCAATCAAATAAAAAAGATAAGAAAATGTTTCAGTGCCTGGAACATTCTTTATCCTAAACCAGTCTAAAAATACCTATCTTATAACTATCTTATAAGTGTTTCAGAGGAAACACTACTTTCCTCTGAAAATCTAGCTAACATTTACCCTTGCAGAAAGGGGCAGGAAGCATGTCATTCGACCTCATATTGTTCACTATTTCTAATTCTTTGGGCTATCACTTCTAAGAGGCTGAAAGGACCTTAAAGTAGAAACAGTGCCACACTCAGTCCGAAGGTCTAGCACACAGCAAGTGCTTAATAAGTACACATAAATGTTATCCTTTTCCAAAATTTATTTGTAAAGAGGCCACCATAACAATAACTAAATAAGGTCAGTTTCCTCAAAAGCAAAAGAAAAGGGCTGGGAGTGCCTGGGTTAGGAAGTAAGTGGCTCCCCGGGTGTGAAGAAAGGCAGTTTCTGCTCTGGATGTGACTGGGAAACATTTTAAGTACGCACATGAGACGGGACAGAGTGCAGACAGACGATATGGAGGAGGAGGACCTGATCTGAAGGATGCAGAAAAGACTGTCTCACAGGGTCTTGACTATAGATCACAAGGCAAGCTCACTATAAAGACCTCTCCAAAAATCCATTAAAATGTTAAGTACATAATGTACTCTACATCAGATGTATTATTACTGTCATAGCAAATAAAAGTCCCCAAGGAAATGCAATGCAGAGCTTGTAAAGATGGATGAGGACTCACATTCAGTGAGTGCTATCACGTGCCAGGCATCCATCAAGAGGCTTTCATTTATTATGTCTTAACCTCCAGCCAATTTTATGAGCTAGGCACTTTTGGAGAGCAACTCGAGGCAAAGAGAAGTTAAGTGACTAGCTCTAAAGTTCTATAGCTGGTAGCCTCAAAGCAGAATTTGAACTGATCTGTACAACTTCAAAGCCCACATTCTTACTTTCCCATCTGGAAGGAAAGAGGTTAAGAAAGGTAATGGCAGGAGATGCTTCCAGAGGGTATGCTTAGATGGGGCCTCCCAGGGGGAGGGCATGATGGAAGAGGAGAGGGCACTGTGTTCTGTGGGAAGGAGAATGCCACTGGGATGGGAGACGGTCTGAAGGGTTCAGAAGAAACACCTCTTTGCTCAGGTCCCACATGGCTCCAGAAATTGGGAGTTGCCCCATTGAAGAGCTGTGGGGGAGGGATGTAAGATATCCAGCTTACCTTTGAGCTGCATGTCCCCCAGAACTGTTTAAAACCCTAAGATTCTCATTAGTGATAAGCAGAGGTCTGATTCCATTGCAAAGGCATGTGATGTTCATTCATTTGACACAAATTTACCAAGCGCCTTCCATGTACAGGACTAGGTGCTTAGCACAGAATAGTTAATAAGACATGGTCCCTGCCTTTGAGATGCATGCAGTCTGAAGCTGTCCTCAAACATTGTCTTGGATTCCTATTTGTAGTTACAGATGGGCAAGAGACACCAATAACTTGACTTGGAATGAAGGTTCTGAGGTTTAAATGCCTCATGATATTCTGGTTTTTTTTCTTACCTGTTACAATGACTAAATCTCAATGTCTGAGGTATGAACACTGAAGAACATGCACCACGCACAGAAGTCCAAAATCATATGCACAGGCACCGGCAGTCAGCTGACAGCAGCGGTTACGGCCTTAAAGATGTATTCAAGTACAAACTGTGAGTAAACGACAGAAAGGCACGGCGTCTTTACCCTAAAGTGTGTGTGGAATAAGTGGCACCTAAGAACTATGGTAGGGGCCACTCAAATAGGAGAGACTGCCGGGACCCATCCTGGCCCAGCCTATCAAAGTCAAGAGCTTCCCACTGTCATAGGGTCTAGTGCAGGGGTCCCCAAACTTTTTACACAGGGGGCCAGTTCACTGTCCCTAAGACCGTTGGAGGGCCAGACTATAAAAAAAAAACTATGAACAAATCCCTATGCACACTGCACATATCTTATTTTAATTTCTTTTTATTTTATTCATTTTAGAGAGGAGACACAGAGTGAGAGAGAGAAAGAGAGAAAGGGGGGAGGAGCTGGAAGCATCAACTCCCATATGTGCCTTGACCAGACCAGTGCAGGGTCTTGAACTGGCGACCTCAGTGTTCCCAGGTCGACGCTTTACCCACTGCGCCACCACAGGTCAGGCTGCACATATCTTATTTTAAAGTAAAAAACAAAACGGGAACAAATACAATATTTAAAATAAAGAACAAGTAAATTTAAATCAACAAACTGACCAGTATTTCAATGGGAACTATGGATGCGGATGCATCCTGTGCTCCTCTCACTGACCAACAATGAAAGAGGTGCCCCTTCCGGAAGTGCGGCGGGGGCCGGATAAATGGCCTCAGGGGTCACATGCGGCCCGCGGGCTGTAGTTTGGGGACCCCTGGTCTAGTGGAAGAGGCATGAGACAAGCAGTATTCCTGTTAACCAAGCAAGCACAATATAACCTGAGCAAAGCCATCACTGCAAAAAATTACTTTCAGCACCTTATAAAAACAGACTGAGTCAATAATTACAGGGCCAGGAAATAATCTGATAGGAACATTTGAAAATTAGTTTAAGATACTTTTGTATCTGGGGCTTTTGCAAAAGTATGCCATTTTCTACAGTAGCTGTGTATAGAAAGAGATCAGGCCTAAGACACCAGAAGGTACCAGAGGTGAACTGAAAGAGTTTCTGCAGCAAAGGAAAAAGCTGTAATCAGTATTACCTGAGAAACTATTAATCTTAACTCTGATCATCTTTTTCTGAATGGGAATGGGATGTACAATAGAATAGACACCCAAAGAGACTATATAATCTCTGATCCAGCAATGCTTTAAGAATAAAATCAGAATACAGAGATGGAAAAGAATCTATATGACACCCTCATATGTATGTGTCCCCGAGGCCAGTTAGATGGAAAGCAAGAGATTACAGGGAATAAGGTACAGGGACTTTTGAGGGTGCTGGTCTGTGGCCACCACTTTGTGAGAGAGCTTGCACAGTGCGGGGTGGGATGGAGTAGAAAGCACATGGGTTTTGGGGCCAGGGTGACTTAACTGGGATCTTGGGTGTAGCACTTACTACTTCTCTGATTCTGGGACAGTTATTTAATCTGAGTATCATTTTTCTCAACCATAATATGAGGAAACACATCTCTCTCATAGATATGCATTGCATATTAGTATATAAAGAACACAGCAGCTTACCCGGTATAATTAGTATTTAATAAATGCCAGTTCCTGTCTTGTTGCAATTGCTTGTGTCTCTTTGGTAGCAGGCTTAGAGTTTTCTTAAAGATATAACCAGTATCAAAGAGAGCCTTTATCCATCTGCTACATAGAAATGTCTATAGAAAACACCCGAATGGACTAGACACAAAGAAAACCTAAGATTCTGGAGTAACCTAAGAGAATAGTGGAGGCAAAAGAGGTCATCTCCTCATAACTGTCCTTAAAGATGAATGTCCCCACCTGAAGCACTGTATTCACCAATGGTCCCATACTCTGTCAACAAACCTCCTGACCTTCCTGAGAGATGGTTTGTAGAGACCTCTTTTGTAAGAAAATTACTCCATGGCCTAGCATAAGGGCTTGTCATTTAATTTTCTTCTGGGTCCAGTGCTTATTGGACTCTTTCAACCTAATGCAATCTTTCTTTTCTTCCTCTATCTACTTTCTGACTTGACATACTTTTCTACTCTCCTTTTTCCACAGATCACAGAACCTTCTTTTTTCTCCTACTCTTTGCCACACTGTACAATTCCCACATGCCCCAACACACACATACACACACTCTTTCTCTCTCTCTCTCACTAAGAAATCCTAACACAGATGCCAGGAATGTGTCTACTGCCCTTTTGACACAGAGTCTAATGCCATCCTGGGGCCATGAGGAGGGCAGAGCCACGGGATGTGGCATTCAAGTACTCTACCGCTAGCCTGCTCATATTTTTATCGTGGCGTTACTCTGGGCATCCAGGCAGGGAACTGGTCCAGCTGCTTCTCATTCCTTCACTCTACATCAGTACTCCATAATAATCTCACTCCTTACCTTGGCTGGATCCTCCTGCCCCAAACCTTCTACCATCAATGGAGCAGAGTACACCTCTCCTCTTTCCCTCCAACCTAGTCTACGTCTATGCACTTGTCCAATTTCCTGAACTAATTCTGATGCATGCAGAAGTACTGTCAACTTTCTTCTGCTTTTGGACATGAGCAGTCTGCACAAGCTGGATTTACTCCTTGGCACAGTCTGCTGCTCCCACTCCTCTTCCTCTCACTTTGTCTTTAATTCCAAATAAGGAGTGCTCCTTCTTACATAATTGGATGTTCCCGGCACAGAAGCTGACATACGAGGTCAGGCGCGCATGTGTGCAAGACTCCCCTTTGACTTAACAATGCCATTTTTGGGCATCTAACTTCTCATCGGCTCCCTCCCCTACTTTCTCCACACCATCAACAATCAAGGGAGATTTATGAAGCTTGGCTCAGATCAGAACTCTTTCAACCTTGGCTTAGAAGGAGGGGTCATGAAGTTAAATGTACTCTTTTTTACTTATTTCCTTATAGGGCAGGGGAGGAGAGAAGGAGGGAGGGGGAGGAGAGGAAAGAGGGAGGTAGAGAAAGAGAAAGAGAGAGAGAGAGAGAGAGAGAATGAGAATGAATGCTTAAAATCTGGCAGAAGTCGCTGGCGTCCAAGGGAGTTGTGTATATAGGTCTTTTAAGGAAGCAGGGAGATAAACAAAGCTGGAAGCAGAAGAAATGGACTTATCTTCTTGGAGATGATAATGCTGAAGGTTAGAAACTGACATTTTAAGGAGGAGGTGCATCTAAATTTAGATGGCCGTACCCCCTGATAACTGCAGTGTGGCCAAGATAATCAGGGAAGGGGCAGCAGATGCCAGCGGCAGTAATTCCAACTCTACTCCTCTTTAAAGTGCAGAGCGCAAAGGGAACCCACGTCCTCTGCAAGGCTCTCACTCACATACTTGTGGTTTCAGAGAGGGAAGCAACATGCTGCCTCCTGCTGACAGTCTCCCGTTGGTCAGCACTGACCCGCTGCCCCCGCCACCTCTTCCAGGAGTAGTAGTGGCAGGGTGTGGGGGTGTGGGGGGTGATAGAGCTTTGAGAAGATATCAGATTGCAGTTTATTTGCTTACCAAAGCAAAGCCAAAGAATTTGGCACTACATGAACCTCTTTTTAAAAATAAAAAAATGCAAGCTGCCTGGAATGAGTAACACGGGATGACTTTAGGATGGTGCAGTGTCCTTTGTACTGTGAGTGTGCCTAAGTGGAAAAGCAATTTGTATTTTACAAGCTGAATATGATATCCTCCTGCAGAATGTATACTACTCTGAGTCAAAGAGTTCTGGATTGGCTTTTGTCCCTTCAGATCACAGGGCAAAAGTGTGATCCCAAGAGACAGTCGTTACAGCTGAAAATCAGACAAACCTGGGTTCGAATTCTGCCTTTGGTACATACAGGTATAAGAGCTGTGATCTTGATTAAATAACACAATTCTCTGTAAGCTTTAGTTTCCTCATCTTTGAATAGAGGATCTTAATATCTCTTTCACGGGGCTTTCGAGGGGACTAAATAATATAATATCCTTGTAAAGGTTCGGCACAGTGTCTGCACAAAGTAAACTCAACAAAACGCTAGATGGTGAATATTCTGAAGCTGGTAAGATGATCAGTGTCTACACACTGAATCCTTAAATAAGCCCCTATCTTTTCCATGAGTCCCAAGTACATGGGACCTTGCTGGTATGAGACCATGGGCCATAGGCATCAGACCCTTAGAGCCTCCGGAGGGAGAGCTGGGATGCCTCCTCCAGCTATCTAGGACTTCTTGATTCCTATCTTAAGGAACCGTCAAGAACACTGTGAACCTAGCACAAGATATTTGAGAAGAGGGCAGAGTATATTCTATATAACTCAGAGGGGCAGGCACAACAGTAATAGTGGTAACTGAAGAAGGCAGCTAGTAAGGGGGCAGGCATCCTGAAGACAAAAATGGAACAAATTTGGGGGCCCTAGCTGGATGAATTAGAAAAAGGAAATACTTTTCACCCTTTTTCCTTTTTCTAAAGAGCAAATATTAAGACCTAACTTTTACTAGACATGTTACATGCACCTAAAGACATAGTTACCACTACAATTCCTGTTTTCCAGATGCAGACCCAAAGCTCAGGGAGATATAGAGCAGAATAGTGGTATGTTATAGTAGTTAAAAGAACTTGGGCTTTGGGAATACCTGGGTTTGGTTTCTGGCTCCAGCACATATTAGCTTTGTGATTATGGATAAGGCCCTCAGTTCTTATCAACACTAACCTGTAAAATATGTGAAGAGCAAGGGCTGTGTCTGTTTTGTTCACTACTGACAAGCTCTTACTATCTTTTCAATGAATAAAAAATAAGACCAAAACAATTCCCCAGCTGGACAGGGAGTTATGAGCATTTTAAGGTAAAGTGGGATGAATGCTACAAAACAACCTGGACAAATTTCTGCCAGTCAAACCAACAGCAAGCTTAGACTACAGTGCATATAACAATATAGTTACCTCTTTACATGCTATCCACTCTACTTGATTCTTGTTCCTTTCCTGTCGCCTGCTGAGGTAATATAACCTGGCTTGGAAATCTCACAGCTTGCAGTTCCCTGGCTACACATTATACCACTTCTTCAATGATCTGCCTGTAATTCCAAAATAGATATTTCTCTCTACCTTTTTGGTACTGACCCAAGCCTTTCAATGTTCTGAATTATTTAAACTCTAGGTAAACTTCCTACATTTTCTTATATGAATCTCAATCCTTTTTAATTTCTTCTGACTTGCCTATCTCATCTATATTTTTGTGTTCCTACTAAATAATTTAGTGTTCTGAAACCAATTCATCATGTTAATTATTTGAAGAGGGAGGGGGTAATCAATTATCACATACTACCTAGTTTCAGATTCTTCCCATTTGCTGAGAGCACTTGCAAGATCAGCAAAGGGAAGCCCAGCAGAGGGCGAAGAGAAATGAATTGGATTAGGTCAGAAGTCTCACAGAAGCAGAGCCATGCAAACTTTCGACAACAAAGTGATTAATCAAAGCTTTCTGATACTCTCCAGGCGGTCTTCATTTCCGTACGCCTATAATAGAGACTCTATCTTCCTTTATGAGCACACGTTACCTGGACTCTACTCTTTCCCTTCCCAGTGGAGAATGCAGTATCACAACCAACCCTTGTCCAATTTGAGACTCCAATGTGAGGAACTCACCAGTCTTACCTCTGAATTAGGGTCCCAAAGAGAAGATGAAGAATTTTCTGCATGTTTTCTGTACACAACCATCTCCACTGTTCCATCAGCAGGAGGAGGAGCAGGTCTAGAGCTGTGTCAGCTAACTCTGTCTCTGTTCCTGGAGAATAAAAAAGCATCAAAAATAACTCAGAAGAGACCCATACTTGAACATTTTTTTTTTTTTTAACAGGGACAGAGAGAGAGTCAGAGAGAGGGATAGATAGGAACAGAGAGAGGTGAGAAGCATCAATCATCAGTTTTTCGTTGCGACACCTTAGTTGGTCACTGATTGCTTTCTCACATGTGCCTTGACCGCGGGCCTTCAGCAGACCGAGCCACCCCTTGCTGGAGCCAGCGACCTTGGGTCCAAGCTGACGAGCTTTTGCTCAAGCCAGATGCGCCCACTTTCAAGCTGGCGACCTCGGGGTCTCGAACCTGAGTCCTCTGCATCCCAGTTCCACGCTCTATCCACTGCGCCACCTCGTGGTCAGGCTTGAGAAATATATTTTAATGCACTGAGTCTTCTCTACCTGTATCTTATCTTGTAGTTTTGTAATTCTTCAGTTCTTAAGTTATGTCAAGAGATGTTTACTGCACAATAAAAAATTCAGTGATAGGTTCTGTATTTCTTTACAATTGTCTTATGTTCCTTAATCACTTGGTAAATTTTTTTAAATCTTTTAAAATAATTTTGTATATAATGATTTTGCCTACCTAGCTTCTGTTTCTTTTGTATTTCCACCAGGGAGTTGAATGTATTTTGTTCCAAGTCAGTGCTCACAACTGGTGACTAACTGGAACTGGCAAGGACCAGTCTCTTCCATACTTACATTCCCCTCGCCTCCACAAAGCACCATAGAAATGTTGTGGGCAGCAGGTTTGGGATTCATTCTCCTGCTAAAAAAGTGCTTTGAAAGCATCTCCATTACACAGAGGTGTTGGGTTGGGATCCAAGAAGCCTCAGTTTGATTTTGAGACAGCATGTGGTTTTAAAAATAGCACTACTTCTTTGGGAAAATGCCAGGACAATTACTGATTTCTTTCCTATTTCAAAGACTGGCCACAAATGAGCTCACACCCATGCTAAACTAAATACACCCTGAAGAGACATATTTTATGGACGGAAGCATCTGTTCTCTAACCCTGTTCAGGGGTCCCATGTCAACTCTGATTTGGTTCCTGGCAGACTTTCTCAATAATACATAATGTTCCAGAATGAATCTTAGCTATTTGGTTCTATTGCTGAGATTAATTTTATAATTAATACTCAAAAATATTTGTTAGGCTAGAACCAATGGGTATTCTCATAGCTTTACCCAAGCTCTCCTCCCTTAAAGGTTTAGAACATAAATGACTTCAGATTTGGATGTTTCTGCTAGAAATAAAACCTACTTTCTTTTTAATAACATCCAATATAAATTTTTTTTCTTCTGCACTGCATTTCAAGGGGGCATGGGAGCTTATGTATTTGTTTCTAGTAATTTGCTCAAAGATGGGACATTCAGTTCCTTTGGAAATAGCATCATTTTGAGCCTTAGTTACCCTCCTGAATTCTATTATTTTCTCTGGTTTATTATTTATTACATAGAGCTGCCACCATGTGGTGACAATTAGTCATAACAGTAAAAAATAAAAGCAAATAAGGTACCAGGTGCTCTTGACGAAAATGGCAAATTTTCTATCAATGAACACTTTGAGTCTCTTCGGGTTAGAGTAAGAGTTCAGAAAGGAAAACCTGTCTTTGTGCCCTGTTCCTCTGCTCAGTTCAGCTCTGGGGACAGCGTTGTAGTTTTTATTTGCATCCCAGCACTCAGTGCAGTACCTCAAACCCTGGTGTTGACCACATGGCTTACTTAGCTGAACAGAGGATAAATTAAAGTGTCAAATCTCAACTATCAAAAGTCCTTAGTGGACTGTGCCCTTGCTCCCTTCCCTGTGGAAGCAGAGCTCTAGTCACTCACCGGAATCACGGCTGCTGGGGTCCTGGGCTGGCATGGCTGCATCTGACAAGTAACTATCTACACAACCTTTGGGGACACATTCAGGATATTTCCCTACAGCTTCTGCTGGCTGCATTTCCAGTAATTTTTTCTGTTTTTCAAGAAAAGATTCCATCCCAGACATGGACAGGATCTCTGACTCCTGGAAAGAGAGCAGCAGCAAATTACACAGAGAATGTGGAGAGCAGAGGCGCAGCCAAAGCCCTTTGTCCCTCTCCTTCCCTGCAAACGTATCATGAGCATAGAACCCAACTATGTGACCAACTTTGGAAGTTTTAATTTTTTTACCAAAATCGCAGGTAAACAGATAGTTGTAGTCTCACTTGCCACCAACACCTCTGGGTTACCTGTTTTCTCCCAGGAGCTAGTTCTTCTTCATTGTGTCCCACACTGTCCCACACCTGTGACCCTTGGAAAACTGATAGGCTTCCTTCCTTCCTATCAACCCAGTACTAGTGAAAATTCCAAACCACCTGGAGAAATACTTTTATATTAAAAATTAAGAGATCCAGATGTTTGTAGTCCTTTAGCAGGACACTTAAGTCCTTTCTGACTTTGGAGAATGCCCCAAGCGCCTATAACCGTAGGCTCAATGCCCCTTTGGGTAATTCCAGTTTTCTAGGCTCTTCTCACCACACTGCCTTCCTGGAGACAATAGAGAATCTTCTCAGGTGCTTCAGTCATAGTCAGTGCAGGAGCGATTTTACTGGACGAGAACCTCAGTCTGGACCTAGTTCAGAACAAAGAGAAGAAACAGAAGATAGCTTCCGGTCTTGATTCCTACATAAAGAGCTGATAAGTATTAACACCTCTAAACAAACACACCTACACTTATTCTGGGAGCTTCCAGCAGTCAAAGTTGACAGAACCAACCTGGCCCTGAAATCTCCCAAACAATACATAGTCCAGAAATTCTTCATATAAAGCACAACTCTTGCACTAAGCTTTGTCTACAGTGTATCAGAAGGCTTTTGCTAATGGTGAGCAGTCTGTCTGGCTGTATTCCCAGAGGCTAGAAGAGTGGCTGGCACGTACTACACGCTCATTAAACACTTGCTGATGATTAGACAAGTGGCATGAGTTTTGTTGTTGTCGGGACCTTTTCGCACATCCACTTATTTTATTCTCCTTGCGTTCCAAATAAACCAGGGAAGGGACTGCAAGTGCTAACCCCAGTGTTTCAAGGAATAGGATTCTCATGAAAACACATCTATGCTGACCCTTCAAAGTATGGGCCCCGTAAAAAAGGCTAAGAATTATGTTATTCTGGCCCATAAAACATGAACACAGAGATAAAGACAGACCAACACACATCCCAAAAAGGCTAGGAATGGGGAGTCTTATTTCTGACCTATGAAACACATAAAGAGACAGAGAGACAGTCAGTCAGACATACACACACTCTCCAGCCCCCACATTCTCTCTCCATAATGACCCAGATACAGATATAAAGTTTTCCCTTCCACATTTTGGCTTTGAGGACTGCTAGGAAACATCTGAGACCCTGGTGCAGGATAGGAGGAATAACCAGTTACTAAAATGGGCCTTGCAGGTGTCCATTCTTGACCTTCCCTGTTTATTGCTAGTATATGCAACTTCTGAGCCAAGATTTCCAGAAATCATGGCAAAGAGAGATCAGTTATAAACCTTAGCTCTTAACAGGAAAAAACAGCTCAATTTTCTAGGAAAATAGAAAAGGAGAATATCCATATTCCACAGTTTTCCTTCTCATCACAAATCCCTGACCAGTCTGGGCCCTGGGTTCCCATGGCAAGACAAACAGTCAGCAAGGCTGCCTATACAGCATATCACGCTGCTTTTGGTTGAGCAGTGCAGAGCCTGAGGTCTGGCTTTGAATAAAAACTCATAGGGACGACCCATCTCCTTTCTTCTAGAGCTTGAGAGTTAGGGTGGGCTTTGTTTGAGGACTGGGGATCAACCTGAGAATTGGGAAAGAGTCCTTGGGCAACTGAAGGGCTTCTCACTTGCCAGCCTTCTTGCCTTCTGTCTGGGGCTTGCTCTCTGTCTCGGCCTCACTCAGCTCCTCTGTGGGGCTCTGGGGTTCAGAGCGAGGAAACGCTGTCTTCAAGGTATCCATGATGGCGTTCACCACCATCTGCAGGGGTCAGACAGAAACCACCGAATGAGCAGTTTTTTCACGGTGCTTTATGCAACCAGGATAAGCAGAGAGCGATGCTATCTAGTGGAGCCTTATCCACCAGCAGAGTCAGACGCTGGCTAAGAACTTAGTGGCAACTATTCTCCCATTCTCTAAAATCTTCCTTTTCACAGAGTTAAGACCAACAACATCATGGGAAAAGAAGCTGAGACAAACAACGGGATAATAAAAACCTGGGAGTTCTGCAGGCTGGTGAAATACTTTTCATTTTCAATTTCTTTCTTTGCATATTAGAGAATGATTTTTAGCTTCCAAATTGATACTTTCACCAGATATGAATACGCAGAATATAGGTGGGAATATAAGAGCAGGAAGAGTGAAGATTTTCAAAATAAGAAATACAGTCTAGAGGCACATATAATATAAACATGTTCAGGGTAATTCACACAGAGTAAAGAGCTAGCGTTTCTAGTTAATTCGAACAATTTTTTTTCTTTCAGTACAGAAACAATAACAAAAATCACTCAAGTCAAAATTAAGAAATCTGAAGTTGACAGAAACTTCTCTACTCAGAAAGAGTAATAAAACAATCTTCAATGCAAAGTAAGAATTATCTCTATTTCTCAGAATGGGAAAATGACACATAGATATTTGCTTTTATAAAACATACAAGCAGATTCCAAGATGGCAGGGAAGTAGGCAGACGCACAGACTGCAACCTCCCAGGACCAAACTGGATTACAAATTAATTTAAGAACAATCATCGTGAAAAACAACTGTGGACTAAAACAGTGATGGGCAATCCTTTGAGCTTGGTGTGTCAAAATTCACCAAAAACACCGAGCATAACTCGGGTGATGTGTCACTTTGAGAAAAACGGCCTAAACCAGAAGTCCCAGAACTAGACGCTCTGTGCCGGAGTCCTATTGTTTTGGCCTACAGACCTCCGGCACAGAGTGTCTACACTACAGCAAGTGTTTTATCCTCGGCTACTGCACCTGGCCATGCAGGAGCCGAGGATGAAATGTCCTTCTCAGTCTGCGGCCCCATACTTCTCTGGTATGCGGCTGCGTGTCATCAAAAATGGCTACGTGTGTCATAGGTTCGCCATCACGGACATAGACGGTAGCATGAATGTGCTTAATGTAGCTTAGGAAATATAACTTGCTCTCTGGGCTCACAAAATTGTAGTCTTTGAAGAGGGTCCTTATCTGTTTTGTTGACTGTGGTACCATGAACAATTAGTACAGTACACAGATTCAGACAGGTAAGCAGTGAGCAGATGCTGAAAGAATCAATGAATGAACATACCTGCATGGAACTCTAGGGAGTTTACTTTGTGAACTCCTCTCTAATTAGCAGTTCCTTCCTCATAGTACTGAATGCCTCCTAACTCCCACCATGTGAAATTCCACTTTCTCACTTTTTCTCGGGAAGTATAGCTAAAGAGAGGGAGCCCTCTCTTCAGGCAATGAGTCAGTGTTTTCCAACTTTTTAAAATGCATAACATCTTTTGATAAACATAAACTATACATTCTACCCCGAGGACTTTACAATCAGTTGGTAATCTCTGTTTACAGGCTCCAACATGCTACACAAATATCCTTCTCCTGCGATCTCCAAAGGTCCTGAGATACCCTCTTGAAGAAGGTACCAGTCTCCCCACACTCTGTTCTCCAGCAGAGAATCATTATACCAATCTAAATCCAGCTTAGTGTCCCATTGTAGGGGTTTCTTCCCCAAGTGACCAACATTGAGAATGATCTTCCCTTCTCGAAGAGACCTTCCTGCCCCCAGCTCTCTATGAAGGTATAGATCTGTTCTTACATCCCTCCACTAGAATAACTATGATCCCAGGAGTTATGTGTACCCTTATGTGTCAGGGATATTGTATCCTCTGAGTTACTTACTATAATTCAACAAGTTGATGATCCAACTACTATTAGGAAACAGGTCTTGAAAATTCTAGTCCATGTTCTCCTAACTTCTCTGAGCTGCCTCTCCCTGTCCCCTTATTTTTAAAGCATCACATCCAGGCTGATGAGAAAGTAAGCTGAGCAGTGGTCCTGCTGGTACCTTGTCTATCCTGGAGACCATGAACGGTTTCTTGACAAAGGCAATACGGGCATCCGTGTTCAGAGCAAGGAACTCCTGCATCTCCTCACTATTAGCGATCTCAGGAATGGCACAGAGTTGCTGTAAAAGACACAAGAACTTCAAAGAGAAATCCTAGTCCACAAGATCTCTCCACCTTGGCTGTCTGGAGGGTAAAATGAGCATACAGCCAAAACAGAAGGATGCTGACCTTTAGGAATGTTTCCAGGAGGCTTTTACGGGCTTCAACTTTGTCACTATCCATGTTTCCAAATGGGAGATCTGGAAAGAGCTTTTTAGGACCCTTCACATCTTAAAAAAAAGAAAAAAATTACTTAACATTCTTTGAGAACTATTCCATGTAAAACACAGATTATATGTAATAAAAACTAGAACTGTTAAATTTATTTCCATGGGATTTTTTTCAGGAGTTCCAAATATACCCCAGGCATATAATACATACAACCCTCTCCCATTATTATGTGAATGTTAGAGTATGAAGGGCATATATTATATACTACAATGGTTATGAATACAGACCCTGAATTCCAACTGCCCAAGTTTAAATTTCAAGTTGCTTAACCTTCCTTTGACTTTGTTTCTTTTCTGTAAAGTGGAGATAATGGTAATATCTATCTCAGAAGGTGTTACCCAAATTCAATGAGCTAAATATGTAAAGTGCTTAGAAGAGACTCTAGCATATATTTTCAAGCTTGCCTCAGTAGTAGCTATTGTTATAGAAAAAAAATGCTTAACTGAAATCCACAGTTTGTGCCTAAACTTATTAAAATGTTTATTTGGGTAATAATTAGTTTTAAATAAACAATGTAGCTGCTTACTAGCTTATTTTTAGAATTAAGTTTGACTACATTTTTTATTGTCTGTCTTATGGCATACCTAAAAAAAGTTGTTAGAGGAAAGTTCGCAAGGGTTTCTGGATATTTTCATACTTAAGAACAATCAATCTGTGAATCTGAAAAAATGACTTAACTCCTCATGCTACCTTATAGACATACACTGAACTGTGAAAGCTTCTTTCTTAAGTGGAACTAAATGGGACGCCAGGGCAAAACATTCAATGACAAAGGAGTACCTCAGAAACAATGTGACCATTGTTGTCCAGTACTAAAACCCAAATCACCTGAATGTAAATCAGGGGGAGAGGGCAGTAAAAGACCCTTGAATGTCGCATTCTCTTCCTCCATCCCTCCCCTCAAACCAACAGGCCACCAGCCTCTCAGATCAAGGTAGCTAGAAGTAAAAAGCAAACAGGCAGTCCAGGGATGGGGGAACTCCTGACTTTTGATGAATTTGCGTAGATCAGATTTCTCCTCCAGACGGGTCTGTAGGTTCAGGAACTCGCGGTAGCGGCGATTCACAGTGTGGTAGGCCAGCTGCTGCAGGCTGCTGCTGTTCTCGCCATCAAGGGCAGTCTCATACTGTTGAATGAATAACCTTTTTTACAGTGTCAGTTCAACAGCCACACAGTAAGAGGGTAGGGACCTGTTCCTCAGTCTGTTCCAGAACGTACCAGATCTGATAGCTGCTCTAAGTTGTAACTAACAACTCAAATTCCTAGGAGGGCTGAATGAAGGAATGAGGTGCATTTCCCAAAATAATGTGGCCCAGAAATTGAAAAATGAGTTATACTGCTCTCTACTTCTTCCATCTCATATCTCCATCCTCCAAACACTTTCCTCTAACTACTTATAAAAATGGGTACAGAAAAAAAAATAGGTACAGAACTATTTTTCAAATTCCAAAGACAGAGCGTAAAACAGAAGGTACAACACTGATATAAATGATACAACCTCTTTCACCCCGTAATTATAGGGCTGGATGTTACAAGAGGATAAATATTTTGCCATTATATTCAACCTGTAATTATGCATTTTAGTTGGGGGAAAAATAATTCAAAACAGCTGGTGAACAAAAATCATTTGTCTGGAATGCATTAAAGGGGCATGCATGTGTATTTGTTTTGTTCAGAGCAGATGAATTATTATTCTTGGAGCTAAACTAAATATTTTTTTCTAAAGTACATAGAGAAGACACATGAAGTTCGGCGATGTTGTAAGGCGTACAAGTTCACCTGCTTGGAGGGCCAGTATGAGGGAAAAGAGAACTTGTACTGTGTGCTTCCCCAGAGTCACTACCCTGAACATGAAAGCTGCAACCTAGTACAGGGAAGACCTTTAAATACAATGAAATGCTGTGGAAGAACCAACTACGTATGTGCTTGCTCTCAGAAGTACGTCACCATGCTAGGTTGAGGCACTATACTGTGGGCAAGCAATGGAAGAAACAATTTCCTTGTTGGTGGGATTTGAGCCAGGTGTTTTAAAAACTTCTAGAGCCAGAAAGAAAGAGAGAGGTATTCATTATGAGCTGACAAGAACAAAGTAGTCCATCAGACCAGGAAAAGGCCCAGTTAAGAGACAGATGGAATTCCGGGTGGGGCTCTCACACTTGCAGGGCCTTGGAGTTATAAGGCTTTCTTTGGAATATTCTATTCCTTGAGGGACACTATCAATATTGATACATTTCAAACCTCGCTGCTCTTCAAAATCACTTGGGCTACTTTCTAAACATATAGATTCTGATAGGCTCTATTGTATTCTGAATGAGAATTTCCAAAACTGGGTCCTAAAATTTTGTAAAAAAAATATAACTCTCCAGGAGCTTTTCAGGAAACTGCTGCTCTAATTAAACCAGCCATCTGATACATAAACGCCTTTTATGATTTCTGCAAAGTAGTTTCCACTTCTGGACTTAAGCATCTCTAGAAAAAAGAAACTACCTTCCGAGGTATGTACAGATATATGTAAACAATCTTCCTTTTAAAACAAACTACAAAAGATATGAGTATTTTTAAAAAGAAAGAAGTCAGCAGGGAACAAATATGAAAAGAAGATTTTTGGGTAAGGCTCTATACACTGGGAACCACTGAAAAATATGACTCTCAGTATCCTAACAACCTTGAGATTCTAGGACTGTGTGGGTATGGATAGAAGCCTACTTGGCTTTATAAATTAACTTCAGACTCTTAACAAACAAGGAGTAGCCCCTCTCTTTAAAACCCTAGCTTCACTGACTGCTTTCCAAACCCACTACAAGCCCAGCGTGGGTGACCACAGTTACAATCCTGTTACCTTCACTGTGTAGAGTGTGTACGGGTGGAATCCAGTGCCACTGTGCTCTCGAGCAGTAACGGTGCCAGTGATACGCAGGTTCTGGATGACAACTGGGCCATCTGGACTGCTCAGGGGCTCAAAGCTGAAGGTGGCTGAGCTGAGAGGACCAGTTGGAGAGGACAGCAAAACCTGTGGCAGACTAGGATCTAGGGAGCTCACACCATTGGTAAGATCTTTCTCTAAGCTGGAGGGACGTGGTGGGCAGGTTCTTTCTGGACTCGCTAGCAGAGTTGTAAGCGAGTTGACATCTCCTTGCTCTACCTCCTTGTCTGCTGTGTCAATCTGGATCTCCGGGCAGGAATTCAGCATGGAGACCAGTAAGCCTGTCTCTGTTTCAGTTCCTGGACATTCCTCAGCCTCTGCTCCTTCAATTCCTTCTGAAGCCTCAGTATCCTTAGACCCCAGAGACTGGGAGCTGCCTAAGGCACACAGAGCATCCTGGATCCTGTCAGACAGAAAGCTGCTTGGGGTCATGAGCATGATGGTTTCTTTGCCCAGTTCAGACAATGGAGACTCCAGCTCTGCGTCTTCACATAAGAACAGAGGGCTGCGGATATCTGGCTGTAGGAAATGAGATGAGTTGTTTCCTACTTTCCTTTCTTCTGGCCCTCTATGCAGATCTCCCTCTACAGCTTCATGGCCTTCTTCTGCTTCTGGGGAGGAGCGTAGCAGTCCCTCAGGCTCACTGCAATTGAGAAGCATGGGTGCTGCAGCTGGAGAGGATGCTTTCACTTCCAGCTGACTCTGTACTTCAACAATCAGTGGCAGAGACGTGGGCACTGAGGGCTGTTCCAAGGTGCTGGCTGGGCAGAGTGGTTTAACCACTGTTGCTGGATTGTTTCTGGCCTTGGAAAAGATGCCCACAAGTACAACGTGGATCCAGTCGGGATCGGACAGCTTGCTGATCAGTGGTAAGAACACATTGCAAGTGATGAGTTCCACCACTACATGGCGTCCTGTCCGGGTCTCCAAGTGGGGCTTTGGCACTAGACTTTGAAGCAGCAAATTGACAATGTTACGTGTATGGGTAACCTCAGCACTGGAGCTTTGCACAGCAGGATGTGGGGCCGTAGCCCTGCAGTAAGCCTCCCAGAGTTGGGAGGCCTCAACTGTACCACTTGGTTTCCCTGCCACAGCCTCCTTTGCCTGAATGTAGCTCTGCAGGTGACAGCCGCAGAGAGTCAGAACTCTTTGGGCAAGAGCATGACTGTCCACCATGCCCATCCTCCGCCGCAGCTCCTGTGCCAACCCTCTCATGGCCGCCTCCATTTCTTCCTCGAAGGCTGGCTCCGGACTCACTGAGCAATACCAGGATGACACAAAGTCCCGAATAATCATCTGGATGGTGCGGTTGATCTCTTGTTCCAGCTGCCTCTCTGCCTCAGGGTTCGGGGGGCAGACGGTCATTGGGATGAAGCGTTCCAGATGCAGGCGGCCCGAAGCGCCCACGATGGCTTCCGGGCCCAGCCATCCCCCCAGCACCATGAACAGCGCAGACAGAAGGCAGAGGAGCCACACATTGACCAGAAAGTGGATGACCAGGAGCCAGCCTAACACGACCCCCACAGTCATTAGCTTCCGGCCATTCAGCAGGCTACCGAGGCAAGAGTTGGACCTGGCTGGGGTCACTTGGAACGAGGACATTGTTTCGGGCTTCATAGCTGAAAGAACCAGGGGCTGCCCCCGGCAACCGTTGTGTCTGCAACACTAGGGAGTCTGGGGGGTCGATTCGGGGACCCTGCGCAGCCCTGGGCCCTCGCCGTCCTACAGGCGCCGCACAGCGACCGCCCTGGCTCCAGCCCCTTCCGGCGGACACGCTGCTCTCCGGGAACATGAACACTGCGCGGCCCGCATCCTGCCCGCGTCCGGGTCTCTGCGCGGGCACGGCCGGGCTGGCGGGGCTCCCTCCCCGAGCACTTACAGACACCGAGGGCCGGGTCGGGCACGCCGAGTCACACACCGCTGGGGCGGCCGCCTACAGGGCCCCGGCGTGACTTGGGCTCAAGAGTGTCTTCTCCGCAGGTTTCGGAAAGGCCCTCCGCCGGGCTGCGGAAGCCCGACCGGGATACTGCGCTCCCCAGCCCAGATTCTAACAGGGCTACCGGCTTGAGGCCGCCGGCGACAGCTTCCGGGTCGCCTCCGGCGGGAGCGAGGCATGATGGGGGAGCGGCCGCGCGCCCACAGGCGTGGCGCTGCTCGGCGCCCTCTGTTGTTCAGGAAACGTTATTACGGCACTATCACAATGCCTTCTCCAAACCTGAAAGAGTGCAGAGCGCCTATTGGCCAAGAGTGTGCCCAAATTCCCCAAGTGGTAAGAAGCCCTCCAAGACCCAGACTTCCTGCTTTAATGATTATATGAGGCCAGCAAACACCTTTTACTGCTTAGGAAAGATTCTCAATTCAGTGTATTTTAATCCTGTTGGGCAGATAAAATATATTATGCTCACTTTGTTAAAGATGGCGCTGCCCACATGGAAGTTCGTTGATATTAAAGTGTGTTCTGGAACAGGCTGTGGGCAGGCCGGGTCATTGTAGCCTAAGGCTTAGTTTTAAGAGTAAACTCTTCTCTACACCCTTGACTGATTGGATGATGTTGGGTGGTGCACTCTCCTGAGGAATCCCATTATACAGAAATTTCCTTGTTTGCATAATTGGATTAAAGGTTTTGATTCTATGGTATAAAGTGGGAGAGGCCAGTAGCTTGATCTCTCTCTCTCTCTTTGGTTCCTGAGTTCCGGAGGTATTAGAAGAGAGGAGAGCAGAGTAAGGCCACGTGGAGGAGAGGAAGCAGCCAAGATGGTGGACTGCTGAGGAAGAAGCCAATTTGTTAAGAGTTTGTGCAGGAGGAGATGGGAAACAGAGGTGAATAAGTCTGGTGAGCTAGAAGCCTTTGATTCTAGGAAACTCGGATAAGTCAGTAGCTTTGTGAGCACTGAATGTGTGGGTTTTGGAGCCCAGTGTGTGTCTTTGCTTGCCTGCCGGGTGCAAGCTAGAATTAAAGCTGATGCCTCACCAGTTTTTGGCTCCATTGTTTCATTACCGACTGTTCGAATCTAATGCGAACCTGCGTGGGTCAGGCTGCTGTGATGGCGGCCTCGACTACTGGCTTTACAAATCCTATGTACACATTTTTTTCACTGAACGACATGTTTTAATATTCACTCGCTTCGTCCAATGCATCCTCTCCACTCCCGCGCCATCCCCAATACACAGCTCTTCGAATTTGTTCTCCGGAGTTGCAGAATACAAAGCATAAAACGTTCGTACAGAGATAGATTTAGTCCTTACATTTCTTACACAATACTGTAGAGCAAAATCATGTTTGTGATTTGGAAATGTTTGCTAGTGGCATTCCCCAAGCAACCAACTGTTTCGAGCATCTGCTATATTCAATCGCTGTGATAGGTGTGGAGAAACAGAAGCGATCCTTGCCCTCAAGGATCTTGCAGCTAATTGGGGAGATGAGTTCTTGGATCATGAGTGGATATGTAATAATGCAAGTCATTGTGGAATAAAAGAAAATGCAAAATCTTATAGGGATTCAAGGGAAGGAAAGATCACTGTAGGTTGCAGTGGTTAAAGGGGAACCTCAGAGAAGGTAGCTTTTATGCTGAATCTTTAACAGTGACAGTTTCTATTCCCCTGCGTTTCTTATTTCTTCCAAAATATACAGAAAAAGAAGGCAGAGATAGAAATCTATTTTCAGACACTTCTCTAATATATTTGCTTTGGAATGTATTCTGTGTTTGTTTCTGTTTAGTAAATTTTCCTTCAGTTGTCCACAAAGGCAAAAGTATCTGTAGAAAGATTAAATATCTACCAGTAGCACTCACCATGCATCATTACAATGTTTGTTTCAGGTTCATGTGAAGCCAGCTTCCTTCTCCATCTTTGTTTCTAGGAGCTCCGTCGGCAGTGTGGCTCTCCTTTTTATTTCTGGCACAGGTTGTACACCATTTGTATAGAACTGCTTATGATTGCCCATTTTCAGCATTCTTCTTGCTGTTAGTAGCCTTTCATCATTACAAAATTAGTCCTCAAATACTTAGAGGAATCTTTAGGAAGATTCCAACCAAAAATTGTGCCCACAAGAAGCATATTTTGACTTCTTTTCGCCTCTCCATTTCTATTGTTGGGGTAAGATTTCTTTGAATGTGAAAATGAACCATCATTTAAATGTGGGCATAATTTATGACTATCACTTTTATAGCAAAAAGTTTGATTTAGGATCAAAGTGTTCACAAAGCAGACTGGGCACATCCCTGATATCCTAGAATGCTGGCCCCCTTACTGCTGCTTTCCTTCCCACAGAGAATGAACATAAGAAGTGGGGACTGCCCATATTTGTCCTCCCAAACCATCCCATTGTCCCAAGGGGCAGTTAGACAATCACAGTGATGATCATAACACCTTACTAAGAGCTAAAATAAAAAAGTGGGTAAGGAAGGGACTGATGAAGATTCTGAAGACTTCCTTGTGACAGTTCAGAAAGTTTACTCTGCAGCATAATCTGGTTTGTTCAGGGTGGTAAGAAACTGACCTTGAAAATGAATGCTGGCCCGCCTAATCAGATGGTCTGAAGCACCAAGGTAGCCAAAAGTACCTTCCTGGTTTTGAAGTGAATCTGATGAAGCAGGACTGTTAGATGAACATGTCAATGCAGTTGTCATTTGGACTGCTGTGAGCTTCTGCCTCAGGGTCTTGAGCCAACCCCATTCCTAGACAGAATAATCAGTGGAGGAGGTGAGAGTCAGGTCTGATGCTTAATGTGAACGTGGGGGGTGGGGACTGGCTGTTTAGCCACATTGCTCACCATCTTGCTAGGTCCTTCCTTCTTTATTTCTTAGTATATTTCAAAACATAGGCATAGTACTAGAGTGCTTAGGTTAACAAATAAGACTATAATTCATCTAAAGGGATTCTCAGTCTAGTTAAAGGAGAGAGACACATAAATAGATGAATATAATTGAGCATTAACATGTGTGGTATGATAGTTACAATAGATGTATATATAATAAAATGGGAACACAAAGAAGGGGTGCTCACTGGGGAATTGGCTGGTGCCAATGAAGTCTTCATAAAAAGTTTACCCTTAAGTTGGCAAAAGCGTAAGATCTAAGAAAGTTTTTTAGGTGAATATAGGGTAGAACAAGGGGAAGAGGAAGATACAGTCTTTCAGGCAGAGGCAGCAGTGACAAAAAGGGACAATGAAAGCAAGGGGAACTGCAGCAAGAGGCTGTGCTGCAGGAAGCTCAGACAACACCTGTTTCCCCTCTATAATGGAATTCAAGATAACTTGCTAAAGAGAGGGACTTTTGGGGCAGAAGAACTGATGGTTTGAAATTACTGCTATCAGAATTAGAACAGGATGTATTCCCCAAAGTGGAATTGCTGGGTCATAAGGCAGCTCTATTTTTTATTTTTTTAAGTTAACTCTATGCTGTTTTCCACAGTGGTTGCACCAACAGTGCATTCCCACCAACAGTGCACAAGGGTTTCCTCTTCTCCACATCCTCACCAACGTTTGTTGTTGTTAATTTATTGATGATAGCCATTCAGACATGTGTGAGGTGATACCGCATTTTGGTTTTAATTTGCATTTCTCTGATGATTAGTGATGTTGAGCATCTTTTCATGTCTATTGGCCATCTGTATGTTCTCTTTGGAGAAGTATCTATTGAGGTTATTAGCCTATTTTTTAAATTGGACTGTTTGTTTTCTTAGTGTTGAGGAATATATCTGAAGAAACTTGAAACACCAATTGAAAGAATACTGTATATGCACCCGTATGTTCATTGCAGCATTATTTACAATAGCTAAGATTTGAAAGCAACTGCAGTGTTCATCAGTAGATGAGTGGATAAAAAAAGCTGGTACATTTACATAATGGAATATGACTCAGCTGTAAAAAAGAAGAAAATCTTACCCTTTATAAGTGCATGGATGAACCTGGAAAGCATTATGCAAAGTGAAATAAATCAATAGAGTAAGACAAGTACCATATAATTTCACTTATATGTGGAATCTAATGAACAAAATATACTAACAAATAAAATAGAAACAGATCCATACATACAGAGAACAGACTGACAACTGTGAGAAAGGAAAAGGTAAAGGGATTAAGCAAAAACAAAATGAAACAAAGAAACTCATAGACACAGACAACAGTTTGTTGATTATGGGAGGGAAAGGGAATGGGAGAAGGAAAAAGAAGGTAAAAGGGATAGATGGTGCTGGCAGGAGTATAGGTAGAGCGCAGAGCGCATTCCTAGCACCTGTGGCTGATGCAATGCTGTGAGAACACTCCAGCACCTGAAACCTTCCTAGGCACACCTGGGAGGGAGCTCACCTGCTGTAAGGAAGTGACTTAGTGCCAACCAGGCAGCTCCCTGATCTTTTTAGCCATTGGCTTTGAAGAACACTCTGTAACACCCTATAGGCTGAACCTGTGTATATAAGCTAGCTTGCTTCCTGAATAAAGCGGGTCAGCGGATCTGCGGATTTGTGTCACTGAACCTGGCCTCCAGAGTCGGGTCTCTGCGTCTCTGTCATCCTCACCCCTCGTGGGCCTTGTTCACTCAGGAGATTTGACTTGGGATGATGAACACACAGTGCAATATCCAGATAATACAGAAATGCATGCCTGAAACATATTTTATTAACCGATGTCACCCCAATAAACTCAATAAACAAAAATAAATAAAATTTCTCTTTCTGGTAAAATAAAAGAATTAAAATAGGGAACTAATGAAGGTCATGCAAAAGAATAAAGAGGGGTTAAGGGCATTGCTGAGATTAAATGTCATGAAACTGCTCTTCATAGATGTTTCTAGACTATGTATTGAAAAGAATGATTCTTTCTGGAACTGCACAACCCTCACAACCTAATTGCTGTTAGTGCAGGTTTGGGTCCAAGTGAGGCTTTAAGGATGGAACAGTCTTACACTTCTAAGGGAAAGGGTTTTGTTTTTTGCAAGAATATAATGCCTAACAAACTGACGTGATATAACAAACTAATATAACATTTCTGCTCACAACTTAATGCCCTGAAGTTGGTCATTTGCTCATACCAAGCTGCAGTGTAGCAATGATCCCAGCTAAAATTAAGTGTTCTATTACTACAAATATTAGTTCTATTATTAGTAATACTTGGAAGCCTCTGCCAAACTTGTGGTTTAAAATAAGGAAATAAAATCGCTATAAATTTCAGATCCAATGATGTTTCTGTATGAATCCTCAGATAGCTTATTGACAAACTGTGAAAAGAATGGGAAGACTTATCTAGGTGACAGGTAAAAGCACAATATATTGAAATTCTTTACATTTTATATGTTAGCAATAAAACACTTGAAAACAATAATAAAAAATAAAATTTACAATGGCAAAAAAAATACTTAGATATAAATCTAACCAAACGTGTAAGAACTTTTGGAGAAGATTATAGAACTTGAGTGAAAAACATTAATGTTCAATATTCATGAGAAAGAATTCTCAGTACTACAAAAGTAACATCCTCCTCAAATTGATTTATAATGCAATTCCAATAAAAATCCTAACAGTATTTTGAGAGGAACATGATAGATTGATTTTTATCATTTATGTGGAAATTAAAAGGGTCAAGGATAGCCCAAATACTAAAGGAGAAGAAAAATAAGGTGAAAGGACTTGTCCTTCTAGATATCAAGTTTTATTATAAAATGATGGTAATTAAGACTGTGCTGTTGGTGCCAGGAGAGACAAATTGTCTATTGAAACAAGACAGGAAGTTTTGAAACAGATTGATGAATATATCTGACCAAAGAAGCTTTCAGATCAATGGGGGAAAGGAGGGGCTATTAATAATGGTTCTGGGACAATTGGTTTTACACACCAAGAACACAGCATAAGCTCTCTACTATACAGAGAGCACAACAGTCAACTCCAGATGGATTAAGGACTTAGATATAAAAGCAAAACTTCAAAACATTAGAAAATGTGGGCAAATGTATTTCAGAACTCAGGGTAGAGAAATATCTCTTAAAATACACAGAAACCACTAATGAAGATAGAAGAATTGATGAATTTTTTACAATAGAACTTAGGATTTTTGTACATCATAAGTTATGATGAAGAAAGTAGAAATCTATATACATATAATTGAAAACATTCATATGTTTAAATATTTTTTTAAAACTACTAACCAATAACCCAGATAACCCAATAAACAAACTGGCAAAAATAAATAGGCATTCCACAGAAGAGAAAATATGGGGAGAAAGAATTTAATATTATTTAAAAACTCATAAATTTGAAAACTCTAAATCAAAAGAGTTACTTTTATACAGTCTGGTGTGTATGTGAAACTCAAAATCCTTTAGAAAATAATCTGGCATTGTGAAATTGAACTTTTATGTAGTTTATTTCCCATCAAGCCCACTCTTAAGTATGTATCCTACAAAAATTCTTCACTTATGCACTAGGAGACGTAGATGATTGTTCATTGAAATATTTTTCATAATATGAAAAGAAAAGCTGGAAACATCCTAAGTACTCATTCACAGAACTGCACCTACATATAACAATCTGGATAAATCTCAATGGAAAAACACGTCTTTCGAACAGTGCCTATGACACTTTAACTTGCGAGTGCCTTGTTAAATTTCTTTTTATTTTATTCATTTTAGAGAGGAGACACAGAGTGAGAGAGAGAGAGAGAGAGAGAGAGAGAGAGAGAAAGGGGGGAGGAGCAGGAAGCATCAACTCCCATATGTGCCTTGACCAGACCAGTGCAGGGTTTTAAACTGGTGACCTCAGTGTTCCCAGGTCGTTGCGAGTGCCTTGTTAAAATGAAGACTCTCATTTAGTGAATCTGGGCTAGCGCTCAGATTGTGCATTTCTAACAAGATTTTGGATTATGCCACTGCTGCTGGTCCAAAGATTACATTTTCATTAGCTAGCTCCTAAGACATACGGTAAATGTTTTCTTTATGGAGCTAGGGACCAAGCTACACCAGTGAGTTATTTAGGTAAACAGTACATACATATGGCATAAACTGACCAAAAAAACATAAAATACAGAATAATAATTATTATTTTGGAAGACAAGACTTGTAGGACTGCATTAGATAGATGCAAGGTATAGTTAAGTTGTATGGTGGGTCATGGATTTTGTTATATTGATTATTAGTTCTGTAATCTTGACCTCAACCTTATGACCCTGACTCTTAATCAATAAAAAGTAAAGATTAGGTCAGTAGACATTTTCAATCCTCACTATTCACCAGGATCACTTGGGGGAAATTTAGAAAACACCGATACCTACTACCAATGGCCAGATATTCTGATTTCATTGCTCTGGTTGAAACTTAGGTATTAATGTTTACTAAATGATTGCTGTGTGCTGCTGATTATAACTAGATTTGAGAACCACTGGAATAGAGCACTTCTGAAGTTCTAAATGTTAGTAGTCTGTGATTTGAACATAAAATATATTTTTCTTATTAATTGGACTTATTGGAAAGGTTTTCCTGGTTCAGCTTAAATATTATGTTCTTCAGTAATTAAAACAGAGGTTTTCAAACAATGTAATCTTCCTGACCAGTTAGAGTTTTGACATCTGGCTCACTGTTGTTTCTGTTATCTGATACAATGCCCAGCAGAGTTGGCATTTACTGTGCATGCATGTAAAAAGATACCAATGAATAATGGTTTGCTGAGCTCTGGTTACTGAGTATTAGCCAGAAGTCTCCTCCAGGCTAATTTTCATCTCTCCTCTGGGCTCCTAAAACAATTTGTGTTTTCTGCGTTGAGGCACTGCTGCTTCTCAGTACAATTATTTGTTTGCAGGTCTCTCTCTCTCCCACTACACCGTGAGCTTCTCAAGGCCAGGGTCAAGGTTGTATTATTTTTAGACCCTCAGAGCTTAGTCCAGTGCCTCAGTAACTGTCTAGGAGAATAGTAGATAAATGATGTAAATCTTTTTTTCTACAGTATATAATGAATCTTTGCTGCTTCATTCCTGGTCCTAATCTAATGATTCAGGAGTCAGGACTTCAGAAAACACCACCTTTATTTTCTGTAGAACTAAGTAAATTTAATATTTTAGAGTTGTTTTAGGTTCACAGAAAAACTGAGCAGAAAGAATAGAGGGTTCCCATTGGTTCTCTGCTCTGCCCCCTCTCCAGTCTTTCCCACTATTAACATCCTGCACCACAGTGATACATTTGTCCTAATTGATTAACCTACATTGACACATATCATCACCGAAAGAAAACCCGTAGTTTACATCAGGGTTCACTTTTAGTGTAGTGCTTTTCATGGGTTATATGTATAATGACATTTATCCACCATTATAGTATTACATGTATATAGAATAGTTTTTTGTGCCTTCTAAATCCTCTGTGTTGTGCCCATTTATCCCCACTGGTGATCACCGATCTTTCTATTGTCTTCATAGTGTTGTCATTTCTAAAATGTTATAGAGTTGGAATCATACAGTATGCAGACTTTACAGATTGCTTCTTTTACTTAGTAATATAGTTAACTTTCCTCTAGACCATTTTGTGGCTTGATAACTCATGCATTTTTAACACTGAATAATATTATATTGTCTTGATGTACCAGTTTACCCATTCAACCTACTGAAGGACGTCTTGGTTACTTGCAAGTTTTGGCAATTATGAATAAAACTTCTATAAACATCTGTGTGCAGATTGTGTGTGAACATAATTTTCAAATCCTTTGGGTAAATACCAAGGGATTTGATTTAGATTGTACAGTGAGAGTATGTTTATTTTTGTAATAAAGTGCCAAACTGTCCTCCAAAGTTGTTGTAATATTACATGCATTCGCACCAGCAATGAATGAGAGTTCCTGTTTCTCCACATACTGGCCAGTAGTTGTCCATGTTCTGGAGTTTGGCCATTCTAATAGGCATTTAGTGATGTCTCATTGTTGTTTTAATTTGCATTTCTCTGATGACATGATGTAGAACACCTTCCCATGGCATTAGTTTTCATCTGCCTATCTTCTTTGGTGAGGTGTGTATGTTCAGGTCTTTGTTCATTTTTAAAATTGAGTTAGTCACTTTCTTATTGTTGAGTTTTATGAGTTCTTTGTACATTTTGAATAACAGTCCTTCACCAGATATATCTTTTGAAAGATTTTCTCCTAATCTGACATAGATTTTTTATATCTCTGATATCAACCTGAAATTTGATTATTTGCCTTTCTATGCCAAAAGTGGAGAAAAGGGGGGGTGAAATCAAGTTAATTGAGGATTTAGGTTAATATTGTCCTAGTTGATTGAAACATTATTATCTTTGACTTTGGTGGGCAGTGACATGCCCATTATTTTCCCATTCCTTAAGTGTGGGTAAGGCAAAAAAGACTGTCTACCTTCCTACTCACTCCATCTTTGTGCCTGATCTCACTCTGTCTCCCCTTACCTGACCAAGCTATCAATGGCCAAATTTCTGGGTGAATGGGTGACAATGAGACCCCTTCCTTCTCTCTCTCACATTACTCTAGATGTTCTTTTGAGCTTACAATTAGAGAGAGAGAGAGAGAGAGAGAGACTTGTGAATGTGCCCAGCATTTATGTGTGGGGCTCCTTGGGAGCAGAGAGAGGACCTGTGGAAGCAAATGCTTCATGAGGGACAGGAGTCTTTGATGACAGACAAGCAAGAGGCTGTGGACCTTGGCTCTGTAAGCTGGTGCTGGCTGAACCCAGGCAAACAGCTGTGGGAAATTTCCTTAATGAGCAGCATCCTAGGCTAGGAAGAGGGGAAACTGGAGACCTAAGGCATGTCTTTTGGGAAGCAGAAGAAAGGACAAGTCTTTGAGAGCAAAGTACGAGGGGCTTGGTAGGACAGTTTTGGAGTGTCAGGGAAGGAGGACTGAATGTAATGCTGATGTGGTTCTTGTCCGTTCTTTCTACACTGGTCCATACATAAACCCTGCCTAACTCTTTACTCTGATGCCCAAGGTCCCATGTACCTTGTTTCAGTTAACCTTCCACCTGACTACATCCCCTTTTATTTCCCTGTATGAATTCTGCCCTGTGAGACTTTCCTTCTCACTGTCTTCCTAACAGGCATGATCCCTCCCTGCCTGAGTCTTTTCTTCTGTGTTTGCCTTTAACCCTCTCCGATAGCCCCTCTCATTCCTTCTCTGATTTTACCCAAAGGGGAATCAAGAACACAAGCATACTAGCAAAAGAAGGACTGGTCTTTTGTTCCTCTGTAGTATTTGGAAAAGAGCTTTAAACATGTACAGATACAATGAAGCTAGAAGAAGAACTGTGAATATTTTTTCTTCTATCTTTAAGCAGAACCCTCACCTGAAACTATTGCTGGGAACATCTAATTTTTGGAAAATGTTTCTTGGAAATGTCACTAATATGCAGTTTTGAGGGAGGACATCTAGGGTGCTGGCTAAGAGCACAGGCTCTGGGCAGGTACCTGAGATCCAGTTTCATGCCACCATCTGAACTCTCTGTGCCTTTGGTCAGGCTACCCAACCTCAGTTTTCTAATATGGGGATACTGATAACATTTACTACCTCAGATTATAGTGAGAATTAAGCAACTTAATATACATAAAATACTTCAAAATCTGGTACATAGTAAGTGCTACATAATATATAAATGTTTGCTATTATTTTTAATGAGGAGCTAAAAATCTGTCTTTCCACTGGTCAGCATTTTTCAGGCTCTCAGCACTCATTACATTTTCAAACTCTCCCTTGGTAGGGCAGTGAGTCAGAGGGGAAGAGGTGGGGGCGCACTTCGGGGAAGAAGTAAAAATCCTTCCAAACAGGACAGACGCGGAACAAGTGAGGCTATCAATAGGATCCCCAGGAGTCTCCTCCCCCTCCCCACTCCATCATCCATACAAAGCCATTGTCCTGGTGCAAGCAGTAGCTCCAATTTGTGTACTGTCACTGTCTGCAACAGGGACTTGTAGGGGTAAAATGAAAAATGTTATTATTATTTCCTATTTTTCTCAATGTCTCAGTCATGGAAGGTGTCCCATTCAAGGCCATTTGGGTGTCATCAACACACCAAATTTAAAGAGGAAAGATGATGAATCGTGAATGTTTATGAGGCAACAGCAGCAATTATCGTGATGGTAATGAAGAGGAAAGTGAGGAGATGGGCCCAGTGAGATGCTTCTCCAGAGCCTAGGACGGTGGAGGGAAGTGCTCTGGTGACTTGGGAATTACCATTGCACCAAGATGAATGGAGCGTCTTACCCAATAGCCCTTGCAGATACATTATTAAAATAATTTTTTTAAAGAAATATGCCTTGTGGAGCCTGCTTTGCAAGTTTTACATTGAGCGAACAGCTATTTCTTATGTTAAGTTATTTCAGCTGTAGAATAGAAAATTGTTGAAATAAATGGCTGGAGAATTCGAATTGCATTCATTCTTGACATTGGAACTGACAAATAGCTTCATTCCCCCACTGAAATGGAAAGTTTATTAGACTGAGACACAGGCAGGTTTTGGGGAGGAGAGTGCATCTGCATTTTATTTTTATTATAACTCTTCTAAGATGCTATGAGAGAGTAAAATAAAATGCTTTTCTGAAATCCCACTGGGATATATCCCTTACCCCTTTCTCCACATTCAGCTGGAAATAAAACCAATTAAAACATTAATTTATAACTGGTGTAAAAGCCATTCTGACAGCTGATTATAACCACGTGAGCATGGAGTTTTCAGGAGGAATGATGTTGGTAGGTAGCGGAGGGGGCGTGAGAACTCGGCATCGTGATGGGCTGAGTTGGGGCACTTGCCCATCTGAACCAGCCCACCAGGTGCTGAGCATCTCCGAAGAGAAAGGATTGATACTGGGATGGTCTTTTGGGATCTGGAGAACAGTTTTGCCAGAGCCCTGAAAACTGTTCATAAGAATATTGCAGATTTCTCCTTGATATTTCTTCAACGTTAGCTACTTCTCCCCTCCCTGCCAGCAGAAATCATTGCAAGGAGAGAGGCAAAGCATGTGACATTCAATGAAGCATGAACAGGATGAGGCATATGGAAGCTGCAGGCTTGCTGGGGTTGCTGGGCTACACTCACCTGGGCATTCAGGTTGCAAATCATCCTGATCCTTCTGATCGTGTCTTCAGAGGAAGTTGCTCATCTTCTCAATACCATCCCTTCCCATCTTAAGGTCCTTGATCATTGCTCTTCATCTTTTCTTCCAAAACTTGTCAGGGGCCTGCACATCTAACAGACTTCATGAAGTACAACTTACCCAGTTCCATATTGGAGAACAGCCACTCTGCCAACTCTGATGACTTAACACTGATTGTTAATTTATAAAAGCCTGATGAAAGAGCCTCCTGATTCCTGGCCCTGCCCACATGGATGCCACAGTCTTCTTCTCGTGTCTCCTGAATATCATGTGCCCTTCATTCTCCCATTCCCGGCAGAAATCCCCAATGCAGGGCCTGTGACATCTCTGCCTGATAGGATCATGCATCAAGTAATCAGCCTCATGTGCAACATTCTAGGTATTTCTCATCACTTCCCAGTTTGAGCTATGAGACCTGGGAAGCAGGGTTAGCCCCCGGGAGCCAAAATCTGTGTTGGAGTTGGAATTTGGCCCTGACCACTTAGCACAACATAGCCCAGGATTTCTGGGGCCTCCTCTTCCACAAGGCTTGAGAGAAGGCTTCTGAAGTCTTTGGGGTCCAAAACGCACTGATCAGAGGATTGTGGGTGTATGCTGTTTACTTAAGAAAAGTTCTTACTTTGATGGGCTCACTGCAGTCCTTTAATAAAACCAGTACTTGTTTCTTACAGAAGCCCTAGAATGTTGATGGCAGCATGGAAGCTCTGATCGCATTGCTGATTTATTTAAGTCAGGGGTCCCCAAACTCTTTACACAGGGGGCCAGTACACTGTCCCTCATACTGTTGGAGGGATGAACTATAAAAAGAACTATGAACAGATCTCTATGCACACTGCACATATCTTATTTTAAAGTAAAAAAACAAAACGTGAACAAATACAATATTTAAAATAAAGAACAAGTAAATTTAAATCAATAAACTGACCAGTATTTCAATGGGAACTATGGGTGCGGATGCATCCTGTGCTCCTTTCACTGACCACCAATGAAAGAGGTGCCCCTTTCAGAAGTGCGGTGGGGGCCGGATAAATGCCCTCAGGGGTCTGCAGTTTGGGGACCCCTGATTTAAGCAATAGTAGTCCCTGTGTCAAACTGAATCTTCTGCCATGTTCATCCTGATGATATTCTTTGTAATTCTATTATCTGTGTCTGTCTTACTTGAAAGCTTATGCTTTCCCCATACTGTGTCTTATTGGAAGACTCAGGAATTGAATCCTATCCTTACACAGTAAATAGGTAACTAAAGAACTCTTCAAGTCTAGGACCAAATAGAATTTTTGCAATTATTCACCGATGCTAGGCAGTGCTGTGCTGTGAGCCAAAGCACCAAGGCATAACTTGGGGCTGCAGAAGCTGCTGCTGGGGTGTCATCCTGGGTGCACACCCCAGAAAGGACCTTGAAGGAGAGGACTTGAGTGTCCAAGGTTGAAGAAATTATGCCTCCTCCTAGGAGTGGTCAGAATGTTACTTTTCTTTAAGCACCTCATCATTCATGGGCTAGATGTTAAAATGTTGATAATATGGGGATGGTTTCATGATCTAAATTTCCCATCTGCTGTTGTTAATGATAGTTATTTTTGAGCCCTTACTATGTGCCAGTCACTATACTAAGTGCTTTAATATTTTATTATATTTTAGTATTCATCTTGTTTAAGTTTGCCATACACTCATATTCAGTGAAAGCATCAGATTAATCCCACTCTCTCAGAACTTTGGTTATTCTTGCTATAGGCCCAGTGATGACATGTTATTCAGGCCTGTTGGCTGTCATTTTTAGGCTAAAACTCAAGGAATATCTAGGCCCCAGGGCATTCAGAAGGGAGAAAAGAGATTTGTGGGCAGATAAAATATATTATGCTCACTTTGTTAAAGATGGCACTGCCCACATGCAAGTCCATTGATATTAATATGTGTTGCAGGACCGGCTGTGGGCAGGCCAGGTTATTATAGCCTAAGGCTTAGTTTTAAGAGTAAGCTTTTCCCTACACCCTTGACTAATTGGGTGATGTGGGGTGGTGCAATCTCATGAGAAATCCTCCCATTATGCCTCAGATAAGTGACTTTGTATCAGAGACTTCCTTGTTTGTAGATTGGATTAAAGGTTTGGATTTCTACACTACAGTGTATCCGTAAAGTCATGGTGCACTTTTGACCTATCACAAGGTCAAAAGTGCACCATGACTTTATGGACACACTGTATAAAGTCGGGCAGACCAGAAGCTTGCTCTCTCTCAGTTCCTGAGGTTAGTATTAGAGAGGAGAGCTGATTAAGGCCATGTGAAGGAGAGGAGAAGCAGCCAAGATGGCAGAGTGCTGAGAAAGAAGTCAGTTTGTGCAGAGTTTGTGCTGGAGAATAAGATGGGAAACAGAGGTGAATAAGACTGATGAGCTAGAAACCTTTGATGCTAGGAATCCCGGATAAGTCTGTAGTTTTGTGAGCACTGAATGAGTGGGTTTTGGAGCCCAGTGTGTGTTTTTACTTGCCAACCGGGTGCAAGCAAGGATTAAAGGTGATGGGTCACCAGTTTTTGGCTCCATTGTTTAATTACCGACTGTCCAAATCAAATGCGAACCTGCACTGGCCAGGCAGTTGTTGTGGTGGCTTTGGCCACTGGCTTAACATTTGGTATAGTCTGTGGCAGGATTCGATACAGATCAGTATGGAGCCACCATCACCTTTGAGCGGTGGAGTAGAGAACTGGCTGCTATTATGGTTCCCCATCGCTGTCCTTTTGGGGGTCGTAGGCTGGCTGACTTTTATAGCCATGCATGAGGAAACCGAGCACTCTGTGGAAAAGGCTGCCCAGGACCTACAGGCTGAGCAGTGGAAGGAGCTGGAGGAAATGTGGGAGAAAGAGATGCCGACCCTAGAGCCAGAGGAAGTGCTGGAGGAGGAGGCTGACCAGGTTTGTGAGATTCGCCTGAAAATGGAGCAGCTGCTGGAGAAGGAATTACAGCTTTGTGAGTTTCAGATTTCCCAGGATGTTGTGGACATTTCCAAGAACCACCAGCAGTGGGAGGCCGAGGCTGAGGCCGGAGTTGGAGTTGCAAGGCCTGCTGAGCAGAAGGCAGTGGTGGCCCAGGGCTCAAGCCCAGAAGCAGAGAAGCTGGTGCTTTCAGTTCCTCTTTGGAGGATGAGGAGAATTGGGCTGTGGTTGCAATCCGCAGTATCCAGAAGATGAGAGCCCAACTGGAAGGAGTACCTGTTACACTCCTGATAGATCTGAGATTTTGGGACATAGGGGTGGATGCCATCATGCTCCCCAGAGCAGAAATGGAAGTGCTGACTGCCATTGCCACATGCTTCTCTTTAGGATAGTGTGAGACCTGCCATGATGACAGGAATGAGGGGGGAGGCTAACACCCCATGTACGTGGACTGATTTCCTGGACTAAGACTGGAGTGAGCACTGGCTCTTTTGTTGAATGGACTTACGAATTTTGGACAATGTGAAATACCCTGATGGGGGTCAGAGGTGGCTTTGATGGAGGCCCTTCCCCTGCCCCAGGAAGCCTTTCAAAGGGCAAGAAAGAAGGCCGAGGACATTTTGTGCTTTTGGCTAAGTGCTCAGAGACTGGTGAAATGTACCTCTGTAATTGCTAAAATTGTATAATTTGTCAAGCTGTTGTAATTTGTGTAATGTGCCTAATTTCCTTGCACAGAAATGCCAGTGGTATAGATTGTGGGTAGTAAAGTGAGCATAGGGGTGGATTGTTGGGCAGATAAAATATATTATGCTCACTTTGTTAAAGATGGCGCTGCGCACATGCAAGTCCATTGATATTAATGTGTGTTGGGGGACAGGCTATGGGCAGGCCAGGTCATTATATCCTAAGGCTTAGTTTTAAGAGTAAGCTTTTTCCTACACCCTTGACTGATTGGATGATGTGGGGTGGTGCACTCTCATGAGGAATCCTCCCATTATGCCTCAGATAAGTGACTTTGTATCAGAGACTTCCTTGTTTGTAGATTGGATTAAAGGTTTGGACTTCTACACTATAAAGTGGGGTAGACTGGGAACTTGCTCTCTCTTGGTTCCTGAGGTTAGCATTAGAGAGGAAGCAGATTAAGGCCACGTGGAGGAGAAGAGAGGCAGCCAAGATGGCGGAGTGCTAAGGAAGAAGCCAGTTTGTGCAGAGTTTGTGCTAGAGAAGGAGATGGGGAACAGAGGTGAATAAGACTGAGGAGCAAGAAACCTTTGATGCTAGGAAACTCAGATAAGTCAGTAGCTTTGTGAGCACTGAATGAGTGGGTTTTGGAGCCCAGTGTGTGTATTCACTTGCCTACAGGGTGCAAGCTAGGATTAAAGCTGATGGCTCACCAGTTTTTGGCTCCATTGTTTAATTACCAACTGTCCGAATCAAATGCAGACCTGCACTGGCCAGGCGGCTGTGATGGTGGCCTTGGCCAATGGTTTCCCAAGATTTAAACTCTATCAGTGTGCCAATGATATGGTAGGGACGGTCCAGCTTTTCTAGCAAAATAGGAGACAGTTGTGAGTTAGTATTCCTTCTCTGCTGGTACCTGCTGGACTGAACTGACACAGCAGTCTTTGTTGATTATTAGCATTATCTCCTTATCAGTGAACTATGAATATGGTGAGGTAGCTTCCATGAGAAATTAGGTTTCATTTTTCTGTGACTTGGTGGAGAGATTAGACGGGGCAAGGTAAGGAAGCACAAATTATTCAGCCTGGTTCACAAAGTCAAGGTTTACCCCAAGTGAGTGAGTCCATATATTTTGGTGGTTCTGTTCAGTGTCTGGGATATTCCTTATCTGTTCTTGTCTTTTATGTCTTTGTGCATTGTTCCTCTATCCCTGGATGTTCTTGGTCTCATATCTAACTCCTGATTCCTACTCCTACCCTTACACATTCTTCCTAATATGTGAAGTCCTTTAACCCAAACTCAAACTTTCTCCTTTCCTCTTTCCTTACTTATTTTCTGTAAAGCCAGTAGCCAGGACCACCATCACAGCCGCCTGGCCAATGCAGGTTCACATTGGATTAAAACAGTCAGTAATGAAACAACGGAGCCAAGAACTGGTGAGCCATCAGCTTTAATTCTAGCTTGCACCCAGCGGGCAAGCAAAAACACACACTGGGCTCCAAAACTCACTCTTTCAGTGCTCACAAATCTACTGACTTATCTGAGTTTCCTAGAATCAAAGGCTTCTAGCTCACCAGACTTATTCACCTCTGTTCCCCATCTCCTTCTCTCTATACAAACTCTGCCAAACTGGCTTCTCTTTCAGCACTCCACCATCTTGGCTGCTTCTCCTCTCCTCCAGGTGGCCTTAATCAGCTCTCCTCTCTACTGCTAACCTCAGGAACTGAGAGCGAGCAAGCTCCCGGTCTGCCCCACTCTATAGCGTAGATTCAAAACCTTTAATCCAATCTACAAACAAGGAAGTCTCTGACACAAACTCACTTAACTGACACATACTGGGAGGATTCCTCATGAGAGTGCACCACTAAACATCATCCAATCAGTCAAGGGTGTGGGGAAAAGCTTACTCTTAAAACTTACACGTGGGCAGTGCCATCTTTAACAAAGTGAGCATAATATATTTCATCTACACAACAATCCTCCCCGTGCTCACTTCACTACCCACAATCTACACCACTGGCATCCCTGTACAAGGAAATCAGGCACATTACACAAATTACAAATACATGACAAATCATACAGTTTCAATAATTACAAAGGTACACTTCACCAGTCTGTGAGCACTTTGCCAAAAGCGCTAAATGTCCTCGGTCTTCTTTCTTTCCATTTGAAAGGCTTCCCGAGGCAAGGGAGGGCCTCCAGCAAAGCCACCCCCCACCCCATCATGGTATTTCACATCGTCAAGAATCCATAAGTCCACTCAACGAAGGAGCCAGTGCTCACTCCGGTCATAGTCCAGGAAATCAGTCTACGCACATGAGGTGTTAGCCTCCCCACTTATTTCTGCCATCTGGCCGGTCTCACACTGTCCTAAAGAGAAGCATGTGGCAATGGCAGTCAGCATTTCCATCTCTGCTCTGCGGAGCACGATGGTATTTACCCCTATGTCCCAAAATCACAGACCTACCAGGATCATAGCTACATCTTGCTGCTGGGCTCTCACCTTCTGCAGCCTGTATATTGCAACTCCAGACCAATTCTCCTCATCCTCCAAAGAGGAACTGAAAACACCAGCTTCTGTTGCTGGGCTTGAGCCCCGGGCCACCGCTGCCTTCTGCTCCATGGGCCTTACAGCCACTGTCTCAGCCTCAGCCCCGGCCTCGGCTTCAGCCTCGGCGTCCTGCCACTGCTGGCTCTCCACAACATCCAGGGAAAGCTGCAACTCACGAACCTGTGATTCCTTCTCCGGCGTCTGCTCCATTTCCAGGCGAATCTCTCAGACCTGGTCAGCCTCGTCCTCCAGCGCTTCCTTCAGTTCCAGGGTCGGCATCTCTTTCTCTCACGTTTCTTCCAGCTCCTTCCATTGCTCAGTTTGCAGGTCCCAGGCAGCCTCCTCCATGGAGCTCTCAGTTTCCTCACGCATGGCTGTAATAGTCAGCCAGTCAACAGTCCCCCCAAAAAACCATAGGAAACCATAACAGCAGCCCATCCTCTACCCCACCTCTCAAAGGTGGTGGTGGCTTCATACCGATCTGTATCAAATCCTGCCACAGACTATGCCAAATGTAAAGCCAGGAGCCGCCATCGTGGCCATTCACATGCAGATTCGCATTGGATTCGAACAGTCGGTAATGGAACAATGGAGCCAAGAACTGGTGAGCCATCAACTTTAATTCTAGCTTGCACCAGGTGAGCAAGCAAAAACACACATTGGGCTCCAAAACCCACTCTTTCAGTGTTCACAAAGCTACTGACTTATTTGAGTTTCCTAGAAACAAAGGTTTCTAGCTCACCAGACTTATTCACCTCTGTTCCCCATCTCCTCCTGCACAAACTCTGCACAAACTGGCTTTTTCTTCAGCACTCTGCCATCCTGGCTGCTTCTCCTGGCTTCCATGCGGCCTTAATCTGCTCTCCTCTCTACTGCTAACCTCAGGAACTGAGAGCGAGCAAGCTCCCGGTCTGCCCCACTTTATAGCATAAATTCAAAACCTTTAATCTAATCTACAAACAAGGAAGTCTCTGACACCAACTCACTTATCTGAGACATACTAGGAGGATTCCTCATGAGAGTGCTCCACCCTACATCATCCAATCAGTCAAGGGTGTAGAGAAAAGCTTACTCTTAAAACTTACACGTGGGCAGCGCCATCTTTAACAAAGTGAGCATAAAATATTTCATCTGCTCAACCTTTTCCTTCCTTCTTTCTCTTTGAGTTTTGTTTGTACATTAAAAATTTCATCATCACATATTTTATTATAGAGGTTAAATGAGAAAGCATGCTGGCTTCGTAGCAAGGTTACTTGGGTCTCAATTCCGGCTCTTCCCCATTTCCTATCTACAGTGTGTCCGTAAAGTCATGGTGCACTTTTGTCTTGTGACCGGCCAAAAGTGCACCATGACTTTATGGACACACTATATATGACCATGAGAGAGCTCCCTAACTTCGTTGTGCCTCAATTTTCTTATTTGTAAATAGGATCAACATTAAAACTACTTAGCTTCAGGGTATGTTAACATTGACTAAATTATGACAAAGAAAGCCTGTAGAAGTTTACTTAGCATATGATAAGCTCTCAATTAACATCGTGCATTGTTATGCTATCAGTATCTTTTTAATGTTTATGTTGCAATGAAAAACAGGCTTATTCAGGTTAGTTATTGTAAGGAAAAGAGAATTAATTGTATAGATACAAAAGGATTAGCAGTACGATGGCCTCAGGATAGGGAGGAGCTCCAGGGACTGGCTACTCTCTTCATCTTGGTTTCAGACTCTGGGATGTCTCAAAGTATCCGCTTTTCTCTTTGATTCACACTACTGGTCAACTAAAGCTCTCCACCTTCTCCAGCACAAATCTTAGAGAAAGGTAGTCTGGTGAGTTTTCCTAATTGCTATCACTGCTTCTGAGTAGAGCACTTCAACGCAGACTACCTCAGGATCACCTGAGATTAGGTGGCACACACTATGGAGACCCACACACCCCAGAGACTCCAGGGAGTATGTGCAGCCTGTCAGACTGTGGGGGTGAGTGCATTCCACGAGACATGAAGTCAGTAGTTGAAGTAAGTTTCACAGAAAATTCCATTAAAATGCTTCCAGTTTTCAGAGGGCACAAAGCAGTTTCCATTTGCCATGTAGTAATTGTCTCTCTGATTCCCCTGAACTAGCTAAAAATGCAGTCCCGTTGTTCACTTACAACAATTTGAACCATGGTGTTACATATACCGGGTAACTTTGCAAACTACACTAGAGGGGAGACTTCAATCCAGGTACTTTAAAAAAGGAAAATTTACTTGCATTTTGTCTTGATCTGCACAGAGATCAAAGTTGATTATGACAATGTTGGGCAGATGAAATATATTGTGCTCACTTTGTTAAAGATGGTGGTGTCCACATACAAGTTTTAAGAGTAAGCTTTTCCCCACAGCCTTGACTGATTGGATGATGTGGGGTAGTGCACTCTCATGAATCCTCCCATTATGCCTCACATAAGTCAGTTTGTATCAGAGACTTCCTTGTTTGTAGATTGGATTAAAGCTTTTGAATCTACACTAGGGAATGTGGCAGGCCGGGAGATTGCTCTCTCTTGGTTCCTGAGGTTAGTATTAGAGAGGAGAGCTGATTAAGGCCACATGGAGGCCAGGAGAAGCAGCCAAGATGGTGGAGTACTGAGGAAGAAGCCAGTTTGTGCAGAGTTTGTGCTGGAGAAGGAGATGGGGAACAGAGGTGAATAAGACTGATGAGCTAGAAACCTTTGATTCTAGGAAACTTGGATAAGTCAGTAGCTTTGTGAGTACTGAATGAGTGGGTTTTGGAGCCCAGTGTGTGTTTTTACTTGCCCGCTGTGTGCAAGCTAGAATTAAAGCTGATGGCTCACCAGGTCTTGGCTCCATTGTTTCATTACCGACTGTCCAAATCAAATGTGAACCTGCATGTGAGTGGCCACAGTCGCGGCTCCTGGCTTACATTTGGCATAGTCTGTGGCAGGATTTGATACAGATCGGTATGAAGCCACCACCACCTTTGAGCGGTGGAGTAGAGAACTGGTTTTATGGTTTCACATAGCTGATTTTTGGGGGACTGTGGGATGGCTGACTTTTACAGCCGTGTATGAGGAAACTGAGAGCTCTATGGAGGAGGCTGCCCGGGACCTGCAAACTGAGCAGTGGAAGGAGCTGGGGGAAACATGGGAGAAAGAAATGCCGACCCTGGAGCTGAATGAAGTGCTGGAGGACAAGGCCAAACAGGTCTGGAAGATTCGCTTGGAAATGGAGCAGATGCCGGAGAAGGAATCACAGGTTTGTGAGTTGCAGCTTTCCCTGGATGTTGTGAAGAGCCAGCAGCGGCAGGAGGCCGGGGCTGAGGCTGGTGTGGGAGCTTTGACCGGGGCTGGAGCTGCAAGGCCTTTAGAGCAGAAGGCGGTGACAGCTCGGGGCTTGAGCCCAGCTGCGGGAGCTGATGTTTTCAGTTCCTCTTTGCAGGATGAGGAGAATCAGGCTGGAGTTGCAATTCGCAGTCTCCAGAAGGTGAGAGCCCAGCAGCAAGGAGTTCCTACTATACCGCTGGTAGGTCTGTGATTTTGGAGCATAGGGGTGGATGCCATCATGCTCCCCAGAGCAGAGATGGAAATGCTGACTGCTATTGCCACATGCTTCTCTTTAGGACAGTGTGAGACCTGCCATGATGGCAGGGATGAGGGGGGAGGCTAACACCTCATGTGCGTGGACTGATTTCCTGTACTATGACCTGATGGGCACAGGCTCTTTTGTTGAATGGACTTATGGATTTTGGACAATGTGAAATACCCTGATGGAGGAGTGGGGCAGCTTTGATAGAGGCCCTCCTTCTGCCCCGGGAAGCCTTTCAAATGGCAAGAGAGAAGGCTGAGGACATTTTGTGCTTTTGGCAAAGTGCTCAGAGACTGGTGAAATGTATCTTTGTTGAAATTGTATGATTTGTCACGTATTTGTAATTTGTGTAATGTGCCTAATTTCCTTGTACAGGGATGCCAGTGGTGTAGATTGTGGATAGTAAAGTTAGCATAGGGTGGATTGTTGGGCAGATGAAATATATTGTGCTCACTTTGTTAAATTTGGTGCTGCCCATGTGTAAGGTTTAAGAGTAAGCTTTTCCCCACACCCTTGACTGATTGGATGATGTAGGGTGGTGCACTCTAATGAGGAATCCTCCCAGTATGTCTCATATAAGTGAGTTTGTGTCAGAGACTTCCTTGTTTGCAGATTGGATTAAAGGTTTTGAATCTATGCTATAGAGTGGTGCAGGCCAGGAAATTGCTCTCTCTTGGTTCCTGAGGTTAGTATTAGAGAGGAGAGCAGATTAACGCCACATGGAGGCCAGGAGAAGCAGCCAAGATTGCAGAGTGCTGAGGAAGAAGCCAGTTTGTGCAGAGTTTGTGCAGGAGGAGATGGGGAACAGAGGTGAATAAGTCTGGTGAGCTAGGAACCTTTGATTCTAGGAAACTCGAATAAATCAGTAGCTTTGTGAGTACTGAATGAGTGGATTTTGGAGCCCAGTGTGTGTTTTTACTTGCTCGCCATGTGCAAGCTAGAATTAAAGCTGATGGCTCAACAGGTCTTGGCTCCATGGTTTCATTACCGACTGTCCAAATCTAATGCAAACCGGCACTGGCCTGTCGGCTGTGGTGGTGGCCCTGGCTCCTGGCTTCACAGGCAACAAATTTCCAGTGGTTCAAATTTAAAGTTTGTTGCTTGATGTTGAGGCAGTCTCTCTGAGATCCTTCTGTATTTGATGGTAGTAACTTATTGAGCTCTAAGAGTCTAATAGAAAAATTCTATTAGATCTGCAATATCCATATTGTCAAAGAATTTTCTTTTTTAAATTTTTATTTATTTATTTTAGTATTATTTTTTATGTCAAGGAATTTTATTGAATGCCATCATCTGAAGTTTAGAATCTTGTAACTAGGCCCTTATGATACTAGGAAGTATCAAGGCTGCTTACTAGACGACACCCACGACACCCAGGCATGGCTAAGCTTGCAGCTCCATGTGTGCTTAGCCTGTTTAGTGGGTTAATTTTGAGATCTCATAAATGAAAGTTCTTAGGTTCTCTCAGTTTCCTGAGATTTGTGTTTGTTTCAAAATATATTCATGTTCAACTTAAATCTGTTTAAAAACTCCTAGAAACTTGAATTTATAACTAGAAAAGGGACATAACTTTTCTAAAGAAACCAAGTCATAAACACTGCCTGGTAGCTCAATTTTAATGTTTAAAAGGCTAACTGAAGCCACTGAAATTTTTCATGCTTGACATGGAAGGTGACCAACTTTTTTACAATGAAAAGGAAGACAAAAATAAATTGAAGAAAACAATATCATAAATAAAAGAAACATTTTATTCATTGCAACAATAATGCACTACAATATAATAAATGCGTAATAAAACATTTGTAATATTTTTATATTGTAATTATGCTTTTATGCCTATTAATTTTTAATAATTATTGTTAGAAAAAAGAACTCATTTAATAAAACTAAATAGCAAATAAAACCACTAATTTGGAGTGATATTTGGGTGTACTTATCATGTTCTAATTAAAAAAATGTCTGGCCTGACCAGGTGGTGGCACAGTGTACAGAGCATCGGACTGGGATGTGGAGGACCCAGGTTCGAGACCCCGAGGTCGCCAGCTTGAGCATGGGCTCATCTAGCTTGAGCAAAAAGCTCACCAGCTTGAACCTAATGGCACTGGCTCCAGCAAGGGGTGGCTTGGTCTGCTGAAGGACCGTGGACAAGGCACATATGAGAAAGCAATCAATGCACAACTAAGGTATCGCAATGAAAACTGATGATTGATGCTTCTCATCTCTCTCCGTTCCTGTCTGTCTGTCCCTATCTATCCCTCTCTCTGACTCTCTCTCTCTGTCCCTCTAAAAAACAAAACAAAAAAAACCCACGTCTGTTTTATGCAACTATTTAATCAAAATGCATTATTAATAGATATGGTTTGAGGTTAGATTTCCCCTTTAAAACTTGAATTTCAGGAAAATACTTGTAAGTAAATTATACGTATTTGGAATTTATTAAATAGATAATGAATTCATAAAACGTGAATTGTGCTTACCTGTCTGTGATTGAATATTCATTGAGGAGGAAATAATCATGAGTCTACAATGTCATATGTGCCGTGTCATGTTTCAGTAAGAAGTGCACAAAGCCATTTGCACGCTAGGTATATCACACGCTCTCTCAAGGTCTCCCTTGTGGAGTGCGTGCATCTCATAATTTCATCTTGCCACAATGTACTGATCCTTGACGAATCGTCATGTCAAATACAAATACGTCACATCACATGCAATGGATCGACTCTGCATTGATCGAATATGGACACTTACAGATTAGTCTTCCAATATCAAAAAGGAGGTCATGTAGGAGGACACTTTTTGAGGGAGGATGGAACTTACAAAAGAAGGACTGTCCTCCCTAAAGGAAGATGATTGGTTACCTTATAATGACAGTAACTGTGGGGTATGGGAGGGGATTGCTGGGCGGAACAAGAGGCTGGCTTTCCCTCTGTCCATAAAAACGTGCATAAGAAGTGGTTGCTGTGATATTATGTTATGATATGTTTATCTTTTAACCATTGAAATTCTGGCTATGACACTGTACTGAAAGAAAAGCCTGACTTGCTACTGGGGATTTGTCAAGCTGCTGGGAGTATTATCAGGGTGAATGGGAGAAGAGAGGAATTCGGATAAGGTGGTGCATCTGTGTGTTTGCTCAGGGAAGATGGAACAGCCAAGGAAAACAAGTAAATCACATTGCTGGGGAGGACAGAATAATTAACTAAGGAAGTATTTTACACAGTTCTGACAATTTCACAGCACAACAGATTTATTCCAGAGAGTAAAGCCCAAGGGATCTCTCTGGGTGAAAACTTATGGAAAAGAATAAGACAGATTAAAAGTAGTTTTTAGTGAATCCAAGACATATTATGTAAAGAGTAGCACAATTAATTCTATAACAACTTAAAGTTACTTGTTGGTTTGTGATTGATACTATTAATATCTGAATGTAATCAAAATTTTGTTTAAGATTTTATTTATTTATTTATTTCAATATATATTTAATATAAGATGGGCTAGCTATCCCTATGACATTAAATTACTTAGCCACTATTTACGCTGAAATAAAAAAGAAATACATTAGCCTATGGTTAAGAGTCTATGTTCCCAACTCTACTTAGTCAGAAATGAATACTTAGCAAGTGATTAACTTGAGCAATGAATCCGACTGTCTACTTGCTATGCTTACCCTTTTGAAGCAAGGTGAGATTTTCCAGGGGAGTAAGTAGTAAGTGTATCTTACTTTTTTTATTAAGACATGGGGAGCAATGAGGAGTATTTGAAGACAACACTCACTTGTGGCCTGTCCCCTTCCCCTCTCTGTGTTCCTATCAAAGGAGCCATCACTGTGTCTTCAGTATTCCATCCCCGCCTTCTATAACCTGGACCTAAGAGTGCTTGGGAAAGGATCCTTAAAAAAAGCCTTTTAAAATTATACACTCTTGTCAGGAGAATTAAAGGGTCTATGTAAGAAAAATTGCAGAGAGAAAACGGATTAAAATGCTGAAAACTCAAAATTGTGCACTTATCCACAGAGGGGTTTTTGACTGAGATATATAGAGATGTAGCTGAATGGAAGAATTTATTCAACTCAAGTCTGCAGGGAAAACCAGGGGGTAGATTAAGCAATGATTGATAAATTAAGTGGGTAATTATTTCTATTTTAAAATTTTTTGCTTTAATTGCATTTTCCTTTAACTATGTTAGGTAGAAGTCTTATGCTGAATTCAGACAAGTCATTTGACATTTGGCAAACTAGAATGAATCTACGAGATATAGCTGGGAGTGAGAAACTAGAGTAATTCCCAAGAGGCTCCTCATCCTGAGCGCAAGGGAGCTGGGCCTACAAGCTTGGCCTATATTGCAAGAGGGCCTCAGGGTCTGAAAGGAGACCGATTCTGTATACAGTGTGGTGACTGCCACTCCCATCTGTAGGAGCACAGAGTACGTCTTTCTTGCCTCCTGGTTCCTGCTCTGCACCCTAGGAAGAGAAGTGAATGTACGAAAGTAAAATCAGAAAAAAACCATCTCGCAGTTCTTTATGATTTTGAAACACTGGCTTTGATATCACTCTGACCAAAGTCTGCTCCAACATGGGAGCGGAGGCTCTGTTGCCGTATAGCCTTAGATCATTCTGCAGCATTTTTCAAAATGGTATCATTGAGACATAATTGACTTATAATAAGCTATACATTTCAATTTGAGAGAATTTATATATAAATTGTGTGTGTATACTCATGAAATAGATATATAACCATGGGATTATAACATTTACATATTGGGATCAGAATACATTCTAATTTTGCTATTAATTCCCTTCTTGATCAATGTGCTTCTGGTAATTAATTCTTCCAGCATTTTTATGTCTGAAATTGTTTTTATTTCATGTTCATTTTTGAAAGATACTGTCACAGGGTAAAGAAAATGTAGGATCACAGTTTTCTCTTTAGTACTTTAAAGTACTTCTAGCTTACATTATTATTTTTTTGGTTATGTGCTTTTATAATTGAATATATTGGGCTGACACTGGATAACATAATTATACAGGTTTCAGGTACCCAATTCTACAACCCATCTTTGTATTTCATATTGTGTGTTCAGCTCCCAAGTCAAGTATTTGTTCATTACCATTTAAGCTCCCTACACCCTCCTGCATTTCCTCCCCACATCCCAGCAATCACTACACTTTTGTTCAGGTTCATGAGTTTTTCCTTTATTGTCCTGTTTTGCTCAATCCCCCTACCCCTCATTTATTCCCCCCACCCCTGACAGCTGTCAGCCTGCTCTCTATGTATGAGTCTGTTTCTGCTTGTTAGTCCATTTTGTTCATTAGGTTCCAAATATGAGTGAAACCATATGGTGCTTATTTTTCTCTGACTGGCTTATTTCACTTAGCATAATGCTCTCCAGGTCTGTCCATGTTGTCACTAAAGCTAAGATTTCCTTCTTTTCATGAGTGCATAGTATTCCATTGTGCATATGTACCACTTTTTTTTAATACACTCATCTACTGATGGGCACTTGAACTTTTTCCACATTTTGGCTATTGTAAATAATACTGGAATGAACATAGGGGTGCATATATTTTTTCTAATTCATGTTTTAAGGTTCTTAAGAAATTTTCTCAGAAGTGGGATAGCTGTGTCAAAAGGCAGTTCCATGTTTAATATTTTGAGGTAATCCCATACTGCATTCCACAGTAGATATACTAAATTGCATTTGCACCAACAGTGCACAGGGGTTCCCTTTACACACTTGCCAACACTTGTTTATTTATTGATGATAGCCATTCTGACAGGTGTGAGGTAATATCTCATTTTGGTTTTAATTTGCATTTCTCTGATGATTAGTGACGTTGAGCATCTTTCCACATGTCTGTTGACGCATCTGTATGTCTTCTTTAGAAAAGTGTCAATCCAGGTCCTTTGCCCATTTTTTCATTGGATATTTTTGGTATTGTTTTATAAATTCTTTATAAATTTTGGATATTAATTCTTTATCAGATGTATTGGTAGATATGTTTCCCTATTCAGTAGGTTGTCTTTTTATTTTGTTGATGGTTTCCTTTTCTGTGCAAATCCTTTTTAGATTGATGAGGTTTCATATGTTTATTTTTATTTTGTTTCCCTTGCCTGAGAACATACATTTGAAAAAAACATTGCTAAGAGAGATGTCTGATATTTTACTGCTTATATTTTCTTCCAGGGTTTTTTATAGTTTTGGGTCTATATGTAAGTCTTTAACCCATTTTGAGTTTATTCTTGTGTATGGTATAAGAAGGTGGTCTAGTTTCAATTTTTTGCACATATCTGCCCAATTTTCTCAACACCACTTATTGAATAGACTATATTTACCCCATTGTGTATTCTTGACTCTTTTGTCAAATATTAATTATCCATATCAGTGCAGGTTGATTTCTGGATTCTCTGTTCTGTTCCATTGATCTATATGTCTGTTTTTATGGTCCTGTAGTCTAGGACCATAAAAACTAGGTAGCATGATCTTACTAGGTAGCATGATTCTTCCAACTTTTTCTTTCTCAAGATTGTTGTGGCTAACCGGGATCATTAGTACTTCCATATAAATTTTTTTAGAATATTTGTTCTAGTTCTGTGAAATACACCACTGGTATATTGATAGGAATTGCACTGAATCTATAGATTGCTTTGGGTAATGTCAACATTTTAATGATATTCCTATCCATGAATATATGCTTCCACTTATTTGTGTTTTTTAGTGTTTTTTCTTCAGTGCCTTACAATCTTCTGAATACAGGTCTCTACATCCTTGGTTAAATTTATTCTTAGGTACTTTATTTTCTTGAAACAGTTGTGAATGTATCGTTTTCTTAATTTCCTTTTCTATAGATCATTATTGGTATATAAAAATGCAATTAATTTCTGGATATTTATTTTATATCCTGCTACTTTACTGAATTCATTGATCAGTTTTAGTCATTTTATTGGGTGAAATATATATATTTTTTATTGTTTTGAAGTTAGAAGGAGGGAAGCAGTCAAACAGAAACCTGCTTGCACCTGACCGAGATCCACCTGGCATGCCCACCAAGAGGCGATGCTCTGCCCATCTGGAGCATTGCTCCATTGTGGTCAGAGCTATTCTAGCACCTGAGGTAGAGGCCATGGAGCTGTCCTTAGTGCCCTGACCAAATTGCCTTGGCTGCGGGAGGGAAAGAGAGAGACAGAGAGGAAGGAGAGGGGGAAGGGTGGAGAAGCAGATGGGCACTTCTCCTGTGTGCCCTGACTGGGAATCAAACCTGGGACTTCCACAGGCTGGGCTGATGCTCTACCACTGAGCCAACCGGCCAGGGCCTTGGGTAGAATCTTTACAGTTCTCTACATACACTATCATGTCATCTATAGATGATGACAATTTTACTTCTTCCTTTTCAATTTGGATACCTTTTATTTTTTCTTCTTTTCTGATTACTGTGGCTAGGATTTCCAGTACTATATTGAATAAGAGTGGTGATAGCAGACACCCCTGTCTTGCTCCTGATTTTAAGGAAAATCCTTGTAATTTTTGTCCATTAATTATATTGTTGGAAGTGAATTTATCTAGTATTTATTACTTTGAGGTATGTTCCCTTCATTCATACCTTACCAGCCAGGAGGTGGGAATGAAACACCCAGGAGGGGAAGCACTCGTCAGATTCCCAGGAAAGTGGGGAAACGTCTCCTGCCTCAAGCCCAGACAAGTGAGTCACAGTTACCCCTTGAGTCTGTTCAGACCTGTACTCCCTGGCCAAGGCAGCTGCCTCCTCAGCAGAGCCTAATCTTGCAGGGTGGGTTGAGAGAGAGACCAGAGCATGGGGAGATTGTCTTCCCCAAGGCTGATGCCATATGGAGGGGAGTGCTCCCCCTTAGAAAGATGGCTACTGCTGTATTGGAGAATTAATCAGTACAGGGGTCCTGGTGGCTGTCTCTACTGTGTCTCTTCCCAGAACTGCAAGCATCTGAGTATCTTTATGTAACTATAATCTGATGCTCAGCCCTCCCTCTTCCAGAGCTCGGAGTAAGTGGCTATGAATGAGATTTTGTATGTTAGCCTTTTATGAGAGTGCCCATGTTTCTGTGGACTCCCATCTCTTTTTGGCAGATAGAAACCTTCCTGTTCTTCATAGGCGAATGCTATGTAGGTACCTCTTCCTGGCTCTGGTGCTCTGGCCAGCCCGAGGTTTAGGTTGTTCATGTCTCAGGGGGGACCCTCCCTTGCCCTCTGTAGCTGAGACATCCTTCCAGAATATCATCTATTGCTTGTGGGAGCTTGGGCAGCTTTTCTTATGTCTCCACCCTTCCTACCTGTCTCAATGTGGCTTCTTCTATGACTTGCATTGTTTTTAATCAATAATCTGCTGTCATCTTTACAATATATAAACTTGTGTATGTAATGTGTGCTTTTTCTATGACTGCTAGATTTTCTATTTATTACTAGTTTTAAGCAATTGGAAACGATGAAGTTTTCTTCACATTCATTGTGTATGGGATTCTTGGATCAGTGATTTATAGTTGTTATAAAATTCAAAGAAATTTTAGCCATTATATTTTCAAATATTTTCTTCTGTCTCTCCCATGTCTTATTTTCCTTAGTCAATCCAAATATGAATATTGGACCACTTCTGTCCTCTGATGTTTCCTTTCTCCAGTCCATTTCTTCCCCTATGTTTTCATCTGGGATTGTTTTATTGCAATATATCCAAGTTTGCTAATATTTTATGTTATGTTTAGTTTGCCATCAATGCCATCCTGTGATTTTTCTCTACCTCAAATATTGTGTTTTATCTCTAAAAGTTCAATTTTGTTCTTTAAAAAATATATCTTTCATTTCTCTACATGTTAAATTTTTTATCTGGTTTCTTAATCATGTAGAGCAGAGTTTTAAAAAAATGTTTTAATGTGCTTGTCAACTAATTTAATTTTCTGTTTCATTTCTAGGTCACCTTTGATTGATTAATTTTTCATTACTATCGGGTATATTTTTCTGCTCCTTTGCATGCCTAGTAATTTTTTACTAGATTTTAGACATTGTGACTTTTCTTGGTGCTTGATTCTTTTGTACTCCTGTCAATATTCTTGAGTTTTGTTCTCGGGGTGTATTTAAGTTACTTGTAAGCCATTTGACCTCCTCAGGTCTCACTTTTAATGTCTGTTAAGCAGGACTAAAAAAAAAGTTTAATTTGAAGCTGAATTTTTTTTCCCCACCATTATGCTGACAAAACCCTTCTGAATACATTGACTGTTAATTATGATTAATTAACAGTCAATGGGCTGTTAATTATGATGCTTTACCCTATTGCTGGTGAGAACAAGCATTGTTTCCAACACTATGGGAGTGTCCTGTACTTTATAATCCTTTTGTTTGCTTCTTTTCTGATCTTGCATAGCTTCCTCACATGCATGGGTCGACTGTACTCAGTCTAATACTTTAGAGAAATTCTTTGCAGATCTCTGGAGTTCTCCTTCTGTGTAATTCTCTCCTTACTGGTACTCTGCCTTACTAAATTCTAACTGCCTTTCCCTCTCTGGGCTTCCACCAACATCTCCTTAATTTAAGGAGGGTGCTGGGCTCTGCTGGATTTCCCCCACCTGAATCTCTCTAGGCAGTAGACTGGGAAAGGATAGACCCAACTTTATTTCTCATCACTAATCACTTTCCCTTGTATACCTAATGTCTGATGTCTTCAGGACTATTATTTTATATGTTTTGAATTTTAGTTACTTTTGTGGAAGGTTATACCCAATTCCTATTAGTTCTTCTTGGAACAGTGTTTATGTTCTGACTTCTGGGATATTGATAAAAGTGCAGGATAGGGGATGACTCTGCCTGTAATGTACCATCTCAGGACCACATGGTATGCTGTTCCCCTGCAGAAAACACTACTACACAATTTGTTCACCTAATTAACTCCCATTAGTTTTCTTAGTCTCAATACACACATGACTTTATTCAGAAACCTGTTCTGTGAGCATCAGTTCTTTTTCTGACTTCCTTTTCTAGATGATTTTATGGTATTCTGTGCTGCTCCTTTTGACACACTTATTCACAGCTGTATTTCTTTTCTTTATCTTTCTTCACTGCAAGATTATAAGCTCTATGAGGCCAGAGACACAACAATCTTATTCCCTGCTGGAGCAAAGTAGGTTTTATAAATATTTGACCAGTAAATAGAAGATAAAAGCAGTTGTATGTGTGGTAGGGGCAATGGTACCTGGGGGGTGATGGGTACTCAGAATAAACATTAACTATTGCTGATATGAGTCACATGGTAACTGACTGAAATTACTGACTAGACTTATCTATAAGCATATCTGAGTTACATCCTTAAGAAAAGTCCAGAAACACTTCAGGGTTGGGGACATTCTTTTGTAGAAGAATGAAGTACTTCATCTGAATTGGTGGGGCAGGATTTGGTAAAATCTAGGTTATTATCATTTTTATGTTATCTGTATTTATAGGCTGGTGTGCTTAGGAATATACTATATATATTGTGTCCTAATATGCATCATTATATAGTAATGTTTAATTATTATATGTACCGTGTATCACAATAGATGTTTTAGAGGATAAATATGTATTTTTATTTATTTTTCATTGCTTGTTTTACCCCATAGGATGTAGCTCTATGAAGTCAGGTACTTAGTTTATCATGTTGTCCCATCCCAGATTCTAGAGTGATCTTTTTCACATAGTAGGTACTCAATAAACTTCAGTTAGATGCATGAATAAGTTATCTTTATAATACTCCATTTTAATTCCAGTTAAGTAGTATGCCAAACTATTTCTTTTTGTTTACTTTTAAAAACACAATTAAGTGGAAATCAAACTACATTCTCTCTTTATTTTATCCTGCCTATAGGGAGTCTGGCTACTGAGATTAAAATGGCTTAACTAGGGCTCCAATATTCACCTGGTGGGAGCTTAACTTAATCGCAGTCAAATTACCTCAGAGGAAATTAACAGCTTTCTAAGAGCTGAGCTTGACAACGTAAACACATGGAAGCCCTAGGGTGCATACGTGTTCATAGTGCGCTGGGATCAGGAGACATGAGCAGCCCCACATTAAACAGTGGGGAGACATCATTAGGGTTATGATTAAGCTGCCTTGTAGGGCAAAAAGTACTCTGCTGAGAGAAGGCCAAAGTCCTGCTGAAAACATCACAGCTTTGTTACTTATTATAAATTTCTGGTGATTTTTCTTCTTCCTCAGTCAAAAATAGTAACAAGAAGTATTACAGCTTCACCATGCAGGTTGGCAGGATGAAGACTAGGATGTGCAGGGTTGGGTGTTCTAGAAGCAATGAAGCAGTGAGTGAACAAGGATTTATGTATCCCTTAGAGGTAGAGTTATGGGGACAGCCAAAGTCAGGGTCAGGGTAGGTTGCTCAGTCGAGAGAGTTGAGAACTGAGCCTTTCCAAGGAGGAAACCTGGAGATCAGTAGTCTAGGAAAGCTCATGTGGACCTGGTGATGAGGGAAGTGTGAGTGGTTTCCAGGATGATCTGACTTATATCAATAGGATAGCCCCTTTCCGTAGTGCTGCTTTTAATGAAAAGCTAAGTGCATGCCAGGTCTTGCTAGCTAGGTGTGGGTAGCACCTGGCTCCTCGCTGCATAGCTATCTTGGCTCATGATAATGGAAGGAGTTCTAGATCTTGGTTTGATGTGTCTATTAGGGCAAAGCAGAATGTCAAATACCAGTGCTATTCTCTGTTTACTGTTGCTCTCAGAGTTCAGAGCATGGAACAGACACCACTCTGGGTATCTTAAAGTAGAAAAGACCTCAATATGGAAAATTAGGTGCTTCAAAATAATTAGAATTAGTGCAGGAATAAAGTCAAGAGTTGAAATTACTGAGCTCAAGGACATAATGCTAGGGCTGCAATCCAGGGATCAGAAAGCCAATCTTTGCCACAAATGCCTCTTGAGACCCATGCATCTGAGAACTGGACACTCAGATGTCATGTCTGGCTGCTAGTACTGTGTCTTGATTCTCACATATACAGGACTTGACCTGCCAGTAGAAACAATGATGGAAAGATGGCCTCTGCTCACTTTCATCTTGTAGATATCATTCCAGGAGGTCTAATTGGTAAAACCTAAACCAGAATCTTAGAGACTGAAAAATGTGGAATTTTTTTAGAAAATTTAATTCAGTGGGGTGACATTAAATTCAATTTTCTACCCTTTCCCCCAAAGCCCCTCCCTCTGGTAACCACTTCACTTGTATCTATCTATTTCTCTTTTGCAATGCCAGGAAGAGGGTGAAACAAGAGAGGTACCTAGTGAATAAAATGTATAGGGTTACTCCACTCAGGTTCAGGTATCTACCTCATAGCTCTTCACCTCATAGGAATATTGTGATCAGTTACTGAGATAGACCTTTTACAGAACTTAGTATAGATTTTAATACACAATGAGTGCCCACTGATTATGGAATCAATGATTTTTAGCTATATGGAGAAAAGGAAAATGATGTAATTTCCTCTGCTTTTATGAATTCTCTTCAAAGAATCTCCTCCTTCAGTAGATCTGTGGCCTCATGTTCTATACGCTTTTTTTTTTTTTTTTTTTTTTTACAGGGACAGAGAGAGAGAGAGTCAGAGAGAGGGACAGATAGGAACAGACAGACAGGAACGGAGAGAGGTGAGAAGCATCAATCATTAGTTTTTGTTGCCGTTGCGACACCATAGTTGTTCATTGATTGCTCTCTCATATGTGTCTTGACCGCAGGCCTTCAGCAGACTGAGCCACCCCTTGCTGGAGCCAGCGACCTTGGGTCCAAGCTGGCGAGCTTTTGCTCAAGCCAGATGGGTCCACGCTCAAGCTGGCAACCTCGGCGTCTCGAACCTGGGTCTTCCGCATCCCAGTCCAACACTCTATCCACTGTGCCACCGCCTGGTCAGGCTAGGCTTTTGAGGGTGATGGTCATAAGGCCAGGAAGGACCTGGGGATCAGTAGTTTGAGAAGGCATGAATGGCACTGATTTTTAGCAAGTCCTGCTGCTTGTGATAACACCTCTCTAAACGTATGGGCCTCTGTTACTTCTCCCCTAAGATTGGAGCCTTTAGCAACAATGAAAAACATGTTGACATCTAAGTACATCTGCCTAATGCTTTCACACACAATAGTAGCCTGTTAACAGTCCACCTTAGAATGTTGTCATTTTATACTTAATGATTGATTGAAACATAGATATCAATGGGAATGATAGCCCCAAGCTGTGATCATTGATATGTTATATAAACGCAGAAAATATTTTAAAATGGAGAAGTAATGGGAAGAGCATTAGGACACTGGCCCTTGAGGAAGACAAAAAAGAGAAGAGAAAAGCAGCTTAAAATTAGAAGTTGCATCAACAGCTACCAGGGTTAATCATAGCTATATGACTCTAGGAAAATCACTTCATCATTTTGGATTTCATTACTCTATCCATTAAATGATGATTAGAATAGCCATGTGTTTTTCAAACTATTGTAAGAGTGAAAACATTTGATTCCTCTGCCCTGTACCCCCCCCCCAAAAAAAAGAGAAAACGCTAAAGAGAACGTCTACTCAACACCGCACACACAAATTGATTCCAGGTAAATTTTAGATCTAATACAAAAGGTAAAATAAGCCTTTGAGAGGATAACATAGGAGAATATCTTTATATTTGAAATAAGTGAAGCCTTCTTTAAAAAAGCACAAAAATGATTTACTTCAGAGTAAAATATTCATAAGTTGGACTACAGTAAAATAAGGAACTTTTCTGGTCATTAAAAGACTCCAGTAAGAGATTAGAAAGGCAAGCCACAGAATGGAAGATACATGAAATGTGCAATGACAAGAGAAGAAAGAGCTCATATCTGAAGTCATCTATAGCTTTGTCTAAATAAAGCTCCAAATTAACAAGAAAGGTTTGATGTCCAATAGAAAAACGAGCAACAGTCCTAACCAGGTACTTAGCAAATGGCCATAAAACAAATGAAAAGAAGATTCAAACTCATGAACCATCAGGGAAATGCAAATTAAAATAAAAATGAGATATCAATCTATATCTACCAGACTTGCTAAAATTAAAAATACGGAGCCTGACCAGGTGGAGGCGCAGTGGATAGAACATCGGGCTGGGATGCAGAGGACCCAGGTTTGAAACCCCCAGGTCACTGGCTTGAGCGTGGGCTCATCTGGTTTGAGCAAGGCTCACCAGCTTGGACCTAAGATCACTGGCTTTAGCAAGGAGTCACTCACTCTGCTGTAGCTCCCCAGTCAAGGCACATATGAGAAGCAATTAATGAACACCTAAGATGCTGCAACAAAGAATTGATGCTTCTCATCTCTCTCCCTTCCTGTCTGTCTGTCCCTATCTGCCCCTCTCTCTGTCTTTCTCTGTATCTGTCACACACACAAAAAGAAACAACTGATAAATACAAAGGATTGAGTGTAGAGCAATGAGAATTTTCATATACTACTAGAGGGTTTGTAAACTTATACAACCACTTTTTTAAAGAATAATTTTATTTTCTAGCTTTATTGAGATATATTTGACATACAACATTGTGTAAGTTCAAGGTGTACATGTGATCATTTGAATGATTACCTCAATAATGTTAATTAACACCCCACCATCTTAGATAATTACCATTTTTTTGTGTGTATGGTGAGAACACATAGGATTTACTCTTTCAGTAACTTTTAAGCATATAATACAGTATTGTTAACCATGGTCACCATGTAGTACATTAGACTCCTGAACATAATTGTCTTATAACTTGAAGTTTATACCCTTTGACAAAAATTTTTCCATTCATCCCACCCCCATCCCTTGAAAACCAACATTCTTTTCTCTTTCTATTAGGTCAGCTTTTTTTAGAGTTCACATGTAAGTGAAATCATGCAATATTTGTCTTTTTGTGTCTGACATTTCTCTTAGCATAATACTCTGAAGATCAATCCATACTGTCACAAAAGGCAGGATTGTCTTTTAATGTGTGTACATGCACACACATACATAATATATATAATATGTATATACACATATATGTTTTCTTTATTCATTCATCTGTTGATGGACACTTTGCTTGGCTATTGTTAATACTGCTATGGTGAACATGGAGCTGCAGCTATATTTTTGAGACAGTGATTTCATTTCCTTCAACGATATACCCAGAAGTGGATTGCTGGATCACATGTTAGTTCAATTTTAAATGTTTTGAGCAACCTTCTTACTGTTTTCCATAGTGGCTGCACCAATTTATATTACACAGACAGTACATGAGGGTTCCCTTTTCTCCAGATCCTCACAATCATTTGTTATAACTTATTTTTTGATAGATAACCATTCTAAGAGGTGTGACATGATATTTTATTGTGGTTTTGCATTTTTCTGATGATCAGTGATACTAACATCTTTGCATGTACTCTTTGGCCATTAGTAGGCTTTTTATTTTTATTTTTTGAAAAATGTCTATACTAGTCCTGTGCCTATTTTTAAAATCAGAGTTGTTTTGTTTTGGTTTGTTTTTGCTACTGAGTTGTGTGAATTTGTTTTATATTTTGGATATTAACCCCTCATCAGATATGTGGTTTGCAAATATTTTCTCTCATTCTGTGTGGTTGGCTTTTCATTTTGTTGTTTCTTTTGCTGTGCATAAGCTTTGTAGTTTGACATTGTTTCACTTGTTAATTTTTGCTTTTGCTGCTTGTGCTTTCAGTGCCATGTCCCCCCACCTCTACCCCTACCCCCACCATTGTTGTGAAAACCAATGTCAAGGTGCTTTATCCATATGTTTTTTGTAAGAGCTCTATGGCTTCAGCTTTTATTTAAATCTTTATCCATACTGAATTAAGTTTTGAGTGGTATAAGATGGAATCCAATTTCATTCTTTTGCACATCTTTCTTTCCAGCATCATTTATTGGAGAGATTATTTTTTCTCCATCGAATATTCTTGGCTGCCATGTCAAATATTAGTTGACCATATATGTGTGTTTATTTTTGGGCTCTTGACTCTGTTCCATTGGCCTATGTGTCTATTTTTATTCTAGTACTGTGATGTTTTAATAATTTTAGCTTTGTAATTAAGTTTGAAATAAGGAAGTGTGATGCCTCCAGCTTTGTTCTTTATCTCAAGGTTGCTTTAACTATCCCAGGGTCTTTTGTAGTTGCATACAAATTTTATTAGCATTTTTTCTGTTTCAATGAAAAATGCCATAGGAATTTTGATAGCTACTGCACTAAATCTAGAGATGGTGTCCGGTAGCCCTACAATCACTTTGAAAAATTGTCATGACCTACTTAAGTCAAATATATGTACATCCTATAGCCACAAAATTTTTGTATACCAAAATACATCCAAAGTGATCACAACTGCCCTTGTAATAAATAACTAACCAGGGAAATGCAAGGTTTCCATGGAGAGTAAAATAAATAAATTTTGTAATTCATATAATATAATTCTAAATATCAATGAAAATAAATGAACTACTGTTGCACATAAATTACAAAAATCTTATAAATATAATGTTAGCAAAAGAATCTAGTTTCAAAACAATCCATATTTATATAGTTTATAAATAAGCAATGCGAATTCATGATGTCAGAGTAATGAGTCAGATTAATATTTACTTTGGAGGAGGAAAGAACAAGTGATTAGGAGTGGGCATAATTGGGCTTTTGAGGTGCTGCTAATGTCCTACTTTTGATATTGGGATGGTTTACATGAATGTGTTCTTTTATTTTTTTCTACTTATTTATTTATAGAGAGGAAAAGAGGGAGAGAAACACTGATTTTCTGTTCCACTTAGTTACTAATTTATAGGTTGATTCTTGGATGAGTCCTGACTGGGGATTGAACCCACAACCTTGGCTCAGGATGATGCTCTAACCAACTGAGCTTCTCAACCAGGCCTCCTGAATGTGTTTTCTTTATGAAATTTCATCAGGTTTAAGATTTATGCCTTTTCTTCATGTTTGTAAGTAAGAATGTAAACATCATCAACAAAAGGAGAAAATATGAGGGAAGTACACTAATGAAAAAGAAAAAAAACTGGCATCTGGTTTATTAAAATAATTTTCTGTTTTTTTATGTTGAAATTTACAATACTTAAGTTTATTAATAATAAGGTTATTTATTTTTTTTTACAGAGACAGAGATAGAATCGGAGAGGGGGATAGATAGGGTCATACAGACAGGAACAGAGAGAGATGAGAAGCATCAATCATCAGTTTTTTGTTGCCATTGCGACATCTTAGTTGTTCATTGATTGCTTTCTCACATGTGCCTTGATTGTGGGCCTTCAGCAGACTGAGCAACCCCTTGCTGGAGTCAAGAACCTTGGGTCCAAGCTGGTGAGCTTTCGCTCAAACCAGATGAGCCCGCGCTCAAGCTGGCAACCTTGAGGTCTTGAACCTGGGTCCTTCCACATCCCAGTTCAATGCTCTATCCACTGTGCCACCGCCTGGTCAGGCAATAATAAGGTTATTTTAATTATTAGAAATCAACATTTGTATTTTTTTCCCCAGTGATCTAATCTCTCCTCCAGCAACAAATCCTTCAACCACAAAGACAGGTAATGCAAATATATCTATTTTATTTAATTAATAAAATAATCTATATCTATTAAGAATATATGTTACAAAATATATCTATTTTATTTCATTAATTTATTAATTATTTTTTATTCTTCTTTTCCAAGTGCAAGGAGGAGAGATAGAGAGACAGACTCCTGCATATGCCCCGACATGGATCCACCCAGCAATCTCCATCTGGGGCCAATGCTCTGCTTATCTGGGGTCATGCTCACAACTGCGCTATTTTTAGCACCTGAGCCAGAGGCTCCATGGAGCCATCCTCAGCACCCAGCTGATGTGCTCCAACCAATCTAGCTGTGACTGTGGGAGGGTGAGTGAGAGAGAGCGAGAGAGAGAGAGAGAGAGAGAGAGTGAGAGAGAGAGAAGGGGGAAGATGAAGAAGCAGATGGTCACTTCCCCTGTGTGCCCTGACTGGGAATCGAACCCAGGATATTCACATACTGATCCTAAGCCCTACCACTGAGCCAGCCAGCCAGGACTGATATATCTATTTTAAACATTTCACTGTGCAGTTTCAAGATGGTGGGAATACAAGGGGTCATCGGGTTATGACAGTCTCAGTATATGACATTTTGAGTTTATGATGCTTACTCCCATACAAATAAAAATATTGAGACATGAATGTTTCAGCTTACGCCATTAGCATTGTACTTAGGGGCTATGTGGGTGAACTATATAGTTCCAGACTAGCCTGGAACAATTACTTAAGAAGGTAGAGAGGTCTGCAACCGATCCTGCACCCTCTACATCAGAGGTTTCTCAGGATAAAACACCTGTAGTACAGGTAGACTCATCTCCAGTGTCTCCTGCATGTTCCTCTGCAATCCTGATTCACCCAACCCATTATCTCTAGCACCTGCTGCAGGTTCTCCTGCCTCTCCAGCTTCCTCCTTCCAATAGGTCACTCTTTCCCACCTTGCAATGGCCTTTCCACTGTGCAAGTTAACCACAGGAGTAAAGGTAAGGAATTTTTTTTACAATCATTTTTTTTCTGTTACTACAGTACAGTGTACAATACAGTATATTTATGTCCTTATCCATTTTTATGGTTTAGTTGTGTTTTTAAGTTCTATATTATGAATTTACAACTGTGTTAGGATAGGCAGTGACTTAGGCTAGGATGTGTTTTAACTTACATCAAAATTCAGATTACATCATTGTTGTAGGAATGGAACTGTGTCGTAACCCAAGGACTGCCTATACTTTCAGCTGGGGTCTGCTCAAAATCTGCCTAGTATAGGTTCTCAAGTTAATACATTTGTTTGTCACTTAACCATTAAAAACCTACATGATAAACATACACATAAAATTTGAGTAAAATATATTGGATACTGAAAATCCTGGAGAGTAACAATTTGGAACGGCCAGACTGTTTGGTGCAGTTCTCACATTCTGCCTGCCTGACTCTGAGACGGTGGCTGGAATGGATGCTGGGAAGTATGCTGTCTCCCTGCTGCTGACGTAGGCCTGCCAGGAAGGCAGCCAACCCTTTGGTAAACTCTGGGCACATTTTTATATTTTCTTTTGTGTAGAAGGCTGTGGCAGATGCTTGCTTCCTTTGTGAACAGCCTGTCAGTCCCTGTGAGGTAGAGTAGTGACAGAGGTGGCTGTGGAACCAGTGAACTTACTCTGTGGCGGAAAGGTGAAAAGTGTAGCTGCTTCTATTTCATGTGGATCTCTGTGCGATCTCTGGGCAAGCTGTCTGGAAATACAGTAACAAGAATGTCTCTGCTGACTTCAGGGGGGTCAGAAAATTGAGGGAAAGTGTTGCTTTTTGCTTGTAGAGTCAGGCTTTCCACTTTTTATCTTATGTGAACTAGATTTGACATGCAGGTGCTTCTTACTGAAACATCCTTGGCTTTTTTAATATGGCCACCTCTCTTTGTTCCTTGTACCCTGTCGGCTCTCAGTATTTTTTGCTGACTTCTCTGCTTTTTCTTAACCTCAAATATTAAAACTCCTTTAAACTCTGTCATAATCCTCTTTTTGTCTCACTCTACATATTTTCTTCTTGCATGCTTCATCCGTTTCCATGGCCTTAAATAGTATATATATGTAAACAACGACAAATGATATATCCAAGTCCGTCACCTTGTTCTGAACAGCCAAAGAAACTGGCACTAGGAATGGAATCTGAGATCACAAAAGTAAGCAATGATCTGAGTTATACAGGATTAAAAAGGGAGGTAGGTATACAATATGATACTTATTCTAGAGAAATAATTAATGAAAGAGAGCCAACAAAAATTTAAAATAAGTATAGAAAGTACTTTTCAAGAAATAAAGATACTGGAAATATGGAGCAGATCAAACAGTTATTATAGAAAAGTCGAAGTGATTATTAATAATTGTCTCTCCAGCAGATTAGGGAAAGAGGCTGAAAAATCTCCTTCAGTATGGAGGTGTGCTAGGTGAAGCCCCAAGAAAATAAAGCCACTTCATACAATAAGACCACCTTGACAGTAAATACCATGGATTGGAGTAGAAGCAGATCAAGATTTGGGAAGGCTCTGCCCAGTTTAAGTGAACTGATAGTCACATAATCAAATCTCCTCTCTCCCTGCTGCTGCCTCCTCTCCTGAATAAGACAGGTTAGAGTGAATCTTTCTGAAGTGTGCACTCTGATGGGAAGGTGAGGACAGGAGAACCAGTGATGAGCAGAAGGAAGAAAGCAGAAAATGAAAGGGCAAGAGTGAATGTCCTACTTGGGAACTACTACTAATATTTGAATTTGACATCATTCTTTCCTGAATGAGACTGAGATTTTAATAAGTGAGATTATAGAAATCATTAGAAGGGACTAAAATTTAAATAGGAATAGAATGAAAAGAAAATGAGATGTGTGCTCTAGGCCTATTGAATGTTCAAAGTCAAGTAATCTTGAAGATAAAATGTATTTCATGATATACCTAACTGAGCTGAAAACTCTGAATTCATCAAGCAATCATTTATTGACCACCAGATATGTATAAATTATTATCTAGGTATTAGAGGTAGAGCAATACACAATTTCGATAAAAGTCTCTTACCACATGATACTTTCTGGTGATAGTCAAACTAGCTAAGTCCTGAGGAATGTCTAAGTCAGACAGCCTGTGTCTCAGTCTGTAGAGCACCACTGCTCAATAAATATGAAAATGTTCCACATCTGTGCTTTCTAATAGCTCCATGTGGCTAGAGTGACTGAGAAACTCAAGTTCTAATTAAATTTAATTAAATTGATTTAATTTACGTTTAAATGGCCACCTGTGTCACGTGGTTATCGTATTGGACAGAACAGCTCTACAGTTTTAGTACAATTGTATAATTAGTCTTTATTCAAAGCCCTTGTACTATTTAGGACTCAGAAACCAATCCTACAACTGTACTATGGACACTTGAAAAATAAAGCACGTACTAGTTTTTCAGAATGAAGAGTTTAAGAAATATCAATTAGACACCCTATTATTTGTTATTTAGGATACTGATGTCATTACTGATTATGTTCAACCACTTGATCTGTCACGGTCCGCACAGGGTGAATTACAGCTTCTCTCAGTTCTGTGTTTCTGTGAGTGTCTCAACTTCCAGAACTCAGTAACTTTCTCAGTTGGGCACTGCGTTTTCTGTAATTGATGCTTATTTGGAAATGAAGGTTTCAGGAAAATGTCTCAATGATCATTTTACACTTACTATGAGACATAATAAGAAAAGAGATATTCTCCTTTGCTCAGTGGTGGGATTCAAATAATTTAACAACCAGTTCTCTGCCCTAATGACCATTTTAAGTACAGGTATAAAAAAAATGATATACGAAAGGTAGTTTATTGTTTCATCCATTTAATATTTAAATGAGAACAATGAAAGAGGTATACAAAGCTATATTATAAGAAGGAGTTTTAAAATATTAATGAAAAAATATTAAATAATACCTGACAAAAAACAATAAAACTGTTATTTAAGATATTTCCTTTTTCATTTTATTTTTTTTACTGAGACAGAGAGAGAGTCAGAGAGAGGGATAGATAGAGACAGACAGACAGGAACGGAGAGAGGTGAGAAGCATCAATTGAGAGGGAGAGGGTGGGAGGAGGGGAGGGGCACAAAGAAAACCAGACGGAAGACAATTTGACTTTGGGTGATGGTATGCAACATAATCAAATGTCAAAATAACCTGGGGATGTTTTCTCTGAACATATGTACCCTGATTTATCAATGTCACCCCATTAAAATTAATAATAATAATAATAAAAGGACAAGAAAAAAAACAAAAAGCAAAAGATATTTTCAATGACAGCTGGTCACCCCCTGGTTGTTTGACACTTTTTCTCTTTGCGTTATATGTTTGTTTACTGGAGTAACAAATGTGAAAGAATTAAAATGTAGTATTTCATCAAAGGTATAATGAATTTTATGAAGTGAATAAATAAATATCACAAGCATAGTTTTCTTAAATATTTTTTGCCTATGGACAAATGAATATTACTATGGGCACTTAGAACACGCTGTCACACAGATGAACATTAAAAAGGAGTAAGGAATGTAAATTTGTGATTTCCACATCTGGTGGCTGCCAAGGTCGATTTAATAACCGGTTTGCTGAACTCAACAAAAAATTAGGTATTGGTTCTGCTGAACTGGTGCAAACTGGCTGAATCCCACCACTGGATTGGAATGAAACAAATTCTAGCAGTAGACCCATGCCATCCTCAGAATCACTTTTTTATTGCAATGAATAGTGCTAATGGGTTGAGCTCATTTTGGTAGCTGGATGCTTCCTATCCTAATAGAAGTTTTGTCTCAGGAGGCTCCTCAGCTTCATATGCAAATATGTTCCTGTCAAACCCTAACATCAGTTTGACATACATACTTCAACATGGTTGAACCCCTGTGGGAATTATTCAGGTGAAGTGTTGGGCAGAAGGAATGACACTACACAAATGTGGGTTAGAACTGAAATAGTAAAGAAATAAAAATTAAGCATAAGTACAATAAGCTGTGGAGAGATTGGCTAGTGAGCTAGGGAAGGGAAGCGTCATGCACAGGCTTGTAGGATGTCTGTAAGGATTAAAGATTTCTTTCCACGTGTAACACAAGCTGTTGTGACACTAAGCTCATACTGAGTGCATGTGTGGTTTACAAACCTCACTAGTGCAGTCATCCATGGGCAAACAATTTAAGTGTGTTCAAATATTTTTGTAAAGTTGAATAATTTGCCAATTTCTATGTACTCAATGAATGACTTCTTTTTCTTTTTTTTCTTTTCTTATTTTTGAGAGAGAGGAAGGGAGGGAGAGACAGGAACATTGCGCTACTCCTGTGTATGTAGAGACCAGGGAATCGAATGGCAACTTCTATGCTCTGGGATGACGCTCCAACCCATAGAACTATCTGGCCAGGGCTTAATTTCTTTTTACAGAGAAAGTAAGGGAGAGAGAGAGGAGGGAGAAGGGAAGCATTTATTTGCTGTTCCACCCAGTGGTGCATTCATTGGCTGCTTCTTGTTCGTGCCCTGGCTAGGGATCAAAGCTGCAACCTCGTTGTTTGTTTTGGGTCAACACTCTTGACTGACTGAGCTAACCAACCAGGGCCTCAATGAATGATTTTGATAGTCATCTCCAGTATCTCACACATTTAAGGAGGAAAATGCAGCTGTTTATAACAGAAAAGCTTTCAGTAGACTTCTCTCTCCCTCCAACTGCACAGACATGCAATTCTCTGTCAAGTAAATATCTCTTTCATGGGTTCTAGTTTTTCTCTTGTACTTTTATGCCGTTGTATATGAGCTTCATTGTCTGTGTGTTACCCAAGTCACTGGACCCATCATGTTTGTTAAAGAAACTCCTGGAGCCTGGCAGATGTTGGCGCCATGGATTGAGTGTCAGCTGGGGATGCTGAGGGCCTGCGTTTGAAACCCTGAGGTTGCCAGTTTGCGCAGGGGCTTGTTGCTTGTTGGCTTGAGCATGGAGTCACTAGTTCCAGTGCAGGTTTGCCAGCTTGAGCACGGGGATGCTGACTTGAGCGAGGAATCATTGACATGATTCCATGGTTGCTGGCTTGACCCCAAGGTTGCTGGCTTGAGCAAGAGGTCACTAACTCAGCTTGAATCCCCTCTGTCAAGGCACACATGAGAAGAAATCAATAAAAACAACTAAGCCTGACCAGGCGGTGGCACAGTGAATAGAGTGTTGACCTGGGATTCTGAAGACTTGGGTTTGAAACCCCAAGGTCACCAGCTTGAATGCAGGGTAACCAGATTGAGCAAGATCACTGGCTCAGCTGGAGCCCCCCAGTCAAGGCACGTATGAGAAAGCAATCAATGAACAATTAAAGTACTGCAACAACAAGTTAATGCTTTTATTTTTTTTATATTTTTATTTTTTGCAGGGACAGAGAGAGAGTCAGAGAGAGGGATAGATAGGGACAGACAGACAGGAATGGAGAGAAGTGATAAGCATCAATCATTAGTTTTTCGTTGCCATTGCAGCACCTTAGTTGTTCATCGATTGCTTTCTCACATGTGCCTTGACCGCGGGCCTTCAGCAGACTGAGCCACCCATCCCTTGCTGGAGCCAGCGACCTTGGGTCCAAGCTGACGAGCTTTTGCTCAAGCCAGATGGGCCTGCATTCAAGCTGGCAAGCTTGGGGTCTCGAACCTGGGTCTTCCGTATCCCAGTCCGACGCTCTATCCACTGCACCACCGCCTGGTCAGGCAACAAGTTAATGCTTTTAATTTCTCCCTTCCTGTCTGTCTATCCCTCTCTCTCTCTCTCTCTCTCTCACTAAAAAAGAAAGAAAGAAAGATAGAAAGATAGAAAGAAAGAAAGATAGAAATATAGAAAGAAAGAAAGAAAGAAAGGAAAGAATATTGGACATTCACACTCTTGGAATTGATTACTTTTAATTAACTTTTTTATATATATATATTTTATTATTATTAATTCTAATAGGGTGACACCAATAAATCAGGGTACATATGTACAATGAAAACATCTCCAGGTTATTTTATTATTCAATTGTGTTGCATACCCTTCACCAAAAGTCAAATTGCCCTCTGTCACCTCCTATCTGGTTTTCCCTGTGTCCCTCCCCTCCTCTCTATCCCACTCTTCCCTCCCTCCCCCCATCCCATAACCACCACTCTCTTGTCCATGTCTCATATTCTCACTTTTATGTCCCACCTATGTATGAAATCATGCTGTTCTCAGTTTTTCTTTTTTTCTGATTTACTTATTTCACTCCGTATAATGTTATCAAGGTTCATCCATTTTGTTATAAATGATCCGATGTCATCATTTCTTATGGCTGAGTAGTATTCCATAGTATATATGTACCAAAGCTTTTTAATCCACTCGTCTTCTGACGGACACTTGGGCTGGTTCCAGATCTTCGCTATTGTGAACAATGCTGCCACAAACATGGGGGCGCATTTCTTCTTTTCGAACAGTGCTATGGTGTTCTTAGGGTATATTCCTATAAGTGGGATAGCCGGGTCAAAAGGCAGTTCGATTTTTAATTTTCTGAGGAATCTCCATACTGTTTTCCACAGTGGCTGCACCAGTCTGCATTCCCACCAGCAGTGCAGAAGGGTTCTCTTTTCTCCACATCCTCGCCAGCACTTATTCTGTGTTGTTTTGCTGATGAGTGCCATTCTGACTGGTGTGAGGTGATATCTCATTGTGGTTTTAATTTGCATTTCTTTAATGATTAGTGATGTTGAGCATTTTTTCATATGCCTATTGGCCATCTATATGTCCTCTTTGGAGAAATTTCTATTCATTTCTTTTGCCCATTTTTTGATTGGATTGTTTGTCTTTCTGGTGTTGAGTTTTATAAGTTCTTTATAAATTTTAGTTATTAACCACTTATCAGATGTGCTGTCGAATATGTTCTCCATTGTGTGGTTTGTCTTTTTATTCTGTTCTTATTGTCTTTAGCTGTGCAAAAACTTTTTAGTTTGATATAGTCCCATTTGTTTATCTTGCCTTTTATTTCATTTCCCCGTGGAGATAAATCGGCAAATATACTGCTGCTACAGATGTCGGAGAGCTTGCTGCATATGTTTTCTTCTAAGATGCTTATGGTTTCACAGCTTACATTTAAGTCTTTTATCCATTTTGAGTTTGTTTTTGTGAATGGTGTAAGTTGATGGTCTAGTTTCATTTATTTGCAGGTAGATGTCCATTTTTCCCAACATCATTTGTTAAAGAGGCTGTCTTTACTCCATTGTATGTTCTTTCCTCCTTTGTCAAATATCAGTTGTCCATAAAGCTGTTGGTTTATTTCTGGGTCCTCTGTTCTGTTCCATTGATCTATGTGCCTATTCTTATGCCAGTACCAGGCTATCTTGAGTATAATGACCTTATAATAAACATTGATATCTGGAAGAGTGATACCTCCTGCTTTATTTTTTCTTTTTAAGATTGCTGAGGCTATTCGTGTTCTGTTTTGGTTCCATATAAATTTTTGGAATATGTGTTCTATATCTTTGAAGTATGTCATTGGTATTTTAATTGGTATTGCATTGAATTTATAAATTGCTTTGGGTAACATAAACATTTTAATGATGTTTATTCTTCCTAGCCATGAGCACGGTATATGCTTCCACTTGTTTGTATTTTCCTTGATTTCTTTTATCAATGTTTTATAATTTTCCGAGTACAAGTCCTTAACCTCCTTGGTTAAATTTACTCCTAGGTACTTTATTTTTTTCGCTGCAATAGTGAAGGAGATTGTTTCCTTAATTTCTTTTGCTGATAGTTCATTGTTGGTATATAGAAATGCCTCTGATTTCTGAGTATTAATTTTATGTCCTACCACCTTGCTGAATTCATTTATAAGGTCCAGTAGTTTTTTGACTGAGACTTTAGGGTTTTCAATATACAATATCATATCATCTGCAAATAGTGACAGTTTTACTTCTTCTTTTCCAATTTGGATGCCTTTTATTTCTTCTTCTTGTCTGATTGCTGTAGCTAGGACTTCCAGAACTATGTTGAATAAGAGTGGTGAAAGGGGGCATCCCTGCCTGGGTCCTGATCTTAAGGGGATTGCTTTTAATTTTTGTCCATTTAGTATGATGTTTGCTGTTGGTCTGTCGTAGATGGCCTTTATCATGTTAAGGAATGATACCTGTATTCCCACTTTACTGAGAGTTTTGAGCATGAATGGGTGCTGGATTTTATCAAATGCCTTTTCTGCATCTATTGAAATTATCATGTGATTTTTGTCCTTCCTTTTGTTTATGTGATGAATCACATTGATTGATTTACGAATATTGAACCAGCCTTGCCTCTCCACAATAAATCCCACTTGACATGGTGTATGATTTTTTTCATATATTGCTGGATCCGGTTGGCTAATATTTTGTTGAGAATTTTAGCATCTAAATTTATCAGAGATATAGGCCTATAATTTTCTTTCTTTGAGTTGTCTTTGCCCGGTTTTGGGATCAGAATTATGCTCGCCTCATAAAAGGAGTTTGGAATTCTTCCTTCCTCTTGAATTTTTTGCAATAGCTTGAGGAGGATAGGAGTTAGTTCTTCTTTGAATTTTTGTTAGAATTCACTTGTGAAGCCATCAGGCCCAGGACTTTTCTTTTTTGGTAGTTTTTTGATAAATGTTTCGATCTCATTTGTTGTAATTAGTCTGTTTAGGTGTTCTGATTCTTCCAGATTGAATTTTGGAAGGTTATATGATTCAAGAAATTTGTCCATTTTACCCAGATTGTCTAATTTTTTGGCATATAGTTCTTCATAGTATTTTCTTACAATGCTTTGTATTTCTGTTGTGTCAGTTGTTATTTCTTCACTGTCCTTTCTAATTTTATTTATTTGAGTCCTCTCTCTTTTTTTCTTGGTGAGTCTAGTTAAAGGTTCATCAATCTTGTTTACCTTTTCAAAGAACCAGCTTCTGGTTTCATTGATCCTCTGTATTGTTTCCTTAGCCTCTATGTCATTTATTTCTGCTCTGATCTTTATTATTTCCTTCCTTCTACTTGTCTTGGGTTTTATTTGTTGTTGTTTCTCTAGCTCTTTTAGATGCTGGGTCAGGTTGCTTATTTGAGCTTTTTCTAGCTTCTTATGATATGCCTGTAGTGCAATAAACTTCCCTCTCAGAACTGCTTTTGCTGTGTCCCATAAATTTTGAGTTGATGTATGCTCATTATCATTTGTTTCTAGAAACTTTTTTATTTCGTCTTTGATCTCATTGTTAATCCATTCATTATTTAATAACATGCTATTTAGTTTCCAAGTGTTTGAGTATTTTTCAGTTTTTCTTTTGTGGTTAATTTCTAGTTTCATGGCATTGTGATCAGAGAAAATGCTTGATATGATTTCATTCTTCTTAAATTTATTGAGACCATTTTTGTGTCCTAACATGTGGTCTATCCTAGAAAACGTACCATGAGCACTTGAGAAGAATGTATATTCTACTGCTTTAGGGTGAAAAGTTCTGAAGATATCTATTAAATCCAGTTGCTCTAGTGTATCCTTTAAGTCTGCTGTTTCTTTATTAATTTTCTTTCTTGAGGATCTATCCAGTGTTGTTAGAGGGGTATTGAAATCCCCTACTATGATAGTATTGTTGTTAATCTCGCCCTTTATATCCATCAAAGTCTGCTTTATGTATATTGGGGCTCCTATATTTGGTGCATAGATATTTATAATAGTTATATCTTCCTGTTGAATTGTTCCCTTTATCATTATGTAGTGTCCTTCTTTATCTCTTACTACAGTCTTTGTTTTAAAGTTCATTTTGTCAGATATAAGTATTGCTACCCCTGCTTTTTTTTCATTTCCATGAAATATTTTTTTCCATCCTTTTACCTTCAGTCTATGTGCATCTTTTGTTTTAAGGTGTGTCTCTTGTAGACAGCATATGTATGGTTCCTGTTTCTTTTTCCATGAAGCTACCCTTTGTCTTTTGATTGGATCATTTAATCCATTTACATTTAAGGTTATTATTGATATGTAGTTGTTTATTGCCATTTTATTCTTTAAAGCTGTATTCTTCTTTTGGTATATTCTTTCCTCCCTTTAAACTGTTTACAACAGGCCCCTTAGTATCTCTTGCATAATTGGTTTGGTTTTTATGAATTCCTTGAGGCTTTCTTTTTCTGGGAAGCTCTTTATTTCTCCTTCAATTTTGAATGTTAGCCTTGCTGGATAAAGTAGTCTTGGTTGTAGGTTCTTGTTCTGCATTATTTTGATTATATCTTGCCATTCCCTTCTGGCCTCAAGTGTTTCTGTTGAGAAGTCCGATGTCATCCTTCTGGGGGCTCCTTTGTAGGTGATAGCCTTTTTTTCCCTAGCAGCTTTTAAAATTTTTTTTTTATCCATTAGCTTTGGTATTTTAACTATGATGTGTCTTGGTGTAGATCTTTTTGGGTTTCTCTTTAATAGAGTTCTGTGTGCCTCTTGAATTTGTGGAGTGTTTCCCAGCCTTAATTTAGGGAAGTTTTCTTCTATGATTTGATTGAACAAAGTTTCCATTTCCTGTCCTCTCTCCTCTTCTTCAGGCACCCCTATGATGCGAATGTTGTTTCTCTTCATGTTGTCACAGAGCTCCCTTAGAGTTTCCTCACATTTTTTGAGTCTCTTTTCCTTTTTCTTCTCTGCTTCTGTGCCTTTGTTTATTGTATCTTCTAACTCGCTGATTCGATCCTCAGCATGATTCATCCTGCTTTTAATTCCTTCCATTGTGGTCTTCAGTTCTGATACTGTATTTGTCATTTCTGTCTTATTCTTTTTTATTATTTCAATTTCATTTTTTATACTTGTTATCTCTTTATTTAGGTGTTCATAATGACTATCCATTGTTGCTCTAATTTCTTTGAACATCCTAACTATCATTATTCTAAATTCTGCTTCTGGTAATTTGGTTATATCTGGTTCATTCAGGTCCTTCTCTGGGGATTTCTCTTAATTCATTTGGTTTGCATTCCTATGCCTGCCCATTTTGTCTGTGTATAAGCAAGTTGTGGCCACTGGAGTCCAGTAGGTGTTGTCTTTGTGTTCTTTAGGTGTGGTCTGTCTGCAAGCCCTCCACCCCTTCTGCCGCTGCCTGGGGTGGTTGGGTATGGGCGTTGCCAGCGCCAGCCCACTGTGGCTTTTGCTGTGATTTCTGCCTCTTCTCCTCAGGAGGGGCTGTCACTCAAGCCACAAGCCTCAGCACCAAGGGTAGAGGTGAGCACCTTTGCTCAGCTGCAGACCCAGCCTGTTTCCGGACTTCTGCCCAGAACCCACAGTCAGAGCCTGCTCGCCACAGTTTTGCGGGTTGGGCGGGGCTTTTGACGTGCTTTCAGCTGTGAACCTTTGCGCATCCGGAGCTTTAGCCCCGCCCTCGAGGCCAGGGCCCTTCTGCGCAGGCTCACAAACCAAGGTTTATTGGGCCGGCGTGTTTGCTGGCTTCCACTCAGCTGCGAACTTCCGCTTGTCCCAAACTCTACCCCGCCCCCGCTTTCGGAGCCTGCTTGTGCACGTAGGATGGCAAATCACGGTTTTTCCAGCTGGGCAGGGATAGTAGTGTGGGCTCAGCTGCGAGCTTCCACTTGTCTCGGGGTCTACCCCGTCCCTGCGCTCGGAGCCTGCTCGCGCACATAGAATGGCAAACCGAGGTTTCTCCGGCCGGGCGGGGCTGGTAGTGTGAGCTCCGCCTCAAGCCCCTGCCTGTCCCTGGTCCTCGCCCCGTCCCCAAGGTCAAGGCTGGCTTGCGCAGGGTCGCAGAGCAGATCTCTTCCTGTTCCTGGCCTCCCGCTTTGTCCCTGTAGGTGGGATTACAGGCGGGCCTGCAGCTTCCGGACTGCTTTCTCGCGTCCCCTCCGACCCTGCTGGGCTAGACCGAGCTCACACCAGCTTGGCCTCCGCCCATGCTGAAAGAACCGCATTTCAGCGTCCTGCCGCCACCATCCCCTTCAGCAACCTTCAGCAGAGTAGGAAGGGACCTAATACTCCACACTGTAGGCCTGGGAGCTCCCTCACTTGTTTCACAGCTCAAAACTGTCCAAACGCCTCTTCTAGGCTCTGGGACTGTAGGCTGGGGCTTGGTTCCTGGGACTCAGCTCCCCCTCTCTCCACCAAACTCTCCTCCCACCACATGGGTTTCTCCGGGCTGCCGTTTGCTCCGGGGAGCTGGGCAGCCCTCTTCACGTTTTCGCTATTCCTACCAGTCTCAATGTGACTTCTTCTGTGTTCCTTGGTTGAAGAGTCCACTTAGTTTAGTTCAAAGTTGGTTTATCCAGATGATGGTTCTTAAAATTGAGTTATAATCCACTTTGGTTCTGGGAGTTGGAAGTTGGTACGTCCCCCTACTCCGTCGCCATCTTGCTCCTCATGACGCCAGATTTTAAAGGGTTAATTAACTGTTTTTATTGATTTAAATTTATTGTGTTTATATAGATTCTAGTGTCCCCCCGAATGACTTCCCCCTCCCCCATGTTCCCCTCCATATCCACCTTGCCTCCTCCCCCCAATGCACTCCCCCCTTCCCTCCAGGATTTGCTTTTCTGCTCTCTGTAATGCTGTTATGTGCATATAATTTCACCAATCTCTTTTCCTTCTCTGGTCCCATTCTATCAGCCCCTTTCCCCCTGTCCACTTTCCCTCTGGTCCCTTTGATCCCACCTCTGTCTCGATTCTGTTCCTCAGTTCACATTGTTCATTGGATTCCTCAGATGAGTGAGGTCATGTGATATTTTTCTTTCTCTGCCTGGCTTATTTCACTTAACATAATAGTTTCCAAAGGTAAGATTTCCTTCTTTTTTATGGCCCCATAGTATTTCATTGTGTATATGTACCACAGCTTTTTAATCCACTTGTCCACTGATGGACACTTGGGCTGTTTCCAGATCTTGGCTATTGTAAACAATTCTGCCATAAACATGTGAAATTCACACTCTTGGAATTGATTACTTTTGATTAACTTTTAAAGAAAGTTGGCTCTTTATATTGCTAACAGGGAGGAGGGGCAAGAATAGATGGAAGACAAGTCAGGAGTTAATTTAGTAGTTTCGGTGAAAGATCCTGGATGCCCAGGCTAGATTGATGCTGAAGGACACAAAGCGCTATGAATGGCTTGAGGTGTATTGTGGAAGTAATATTGAATTAATGGTGAATTTGGTTCAGAGTGGCACAGAGAGGAACTAATCTAGTATAACTTCCATAGCTGTGAATCAAATAGTGCCGGCGGGGTCCCTGTGACATGAATGAGAAAAAGGTGGTACAGTAGTCACAACATGCACAAGACTACAGTTTTAAAAGATTTAAACCTCACATCTTATTATATTAGTAGGGCAGGTTTTGTTATTTTACCTCCTTTACAGATATAGAAACTGAGGCTCACTCTCTCATAGGAGACTGGTGAGAGACAAGATTGTGATGTGAAAAAGGGAGAGGACATAGCTAAAGAGGACAGAATAGTCTTAAAGAAGGGGTAGAGGAAGGTGAGAAAAGTTGTGCGGGCTTTGTGGGGTCTGAAGGAAACATGGAGGAGGCACACTAAGTAGACTTTGAGCAGTGCAGCTCTGGGTGACCAATGGAACCTCCTTTTGTTGTCCTTTGAGAGATGGAAAGAAAAGAGGTTTTGGGGGATAATTCATTTTGATGGTCGAGATATTTTTCTTTTTATATGATTTTAGGCAGAAAATGGTGGCACAGTGGATAAAACATCAGACTAGAATGCGGAGGACCCAGGTTCAAAACTCCGAGGTCGCCAGCTTGAGCTCAAGCTCATCTGGTTTGAACACAGCCACCAGCTTGAACCTAAGGTCGCTGGCTTGAGCAAGCAGTCACTTGAACTGCTGTAGCCCCCCAGTCAAGGCACATATAAGAAAGCAATCAATGAAGAATTGATGCTTCTCATCTCTCTCCCTTCCTGTCTGTCTGTCCCTATCTGTTTCTCTCTCTGTCTCTCACAAAAACAAAACAAAACGAAAAGAAAACACAAAGAAGATTTCAACTTTAATATTGTTCAGCTAATATCGTTACCTTGGGCATAAACATAAAACATCACTTGACCAAAGACAGATTTGAAAATCTGAGCATGATTTGATAGCAGTGAAGAAGTGTATTTAACCAGTGTTGTGTTAGACTTCGTGAAAAACAAGATTAGACAGATCCATTGAATAGAAGTTATGAAAGGTCTGGAATAAAATGTGAATTGAAATTCTCATTAGCCAGATTTGCTATAAACTATTTTTCCCATTGAAAGAAATGTTAGAAAATATAGACAGTTATTAAGAGGATAAAAATATTCACAGCTAATTATTAAATCTTTTAGTATTTTAAGGTATTTCTTTTAGCCTTGGGTATGGATGCATGCATATATGTGTGTAAAAACTTCATTATATGATTAATATTTGAAATTATACTATTCATAACATTTTATAACCTATTTCAAGTGCTCTGTGAACATTTTATATTAAATAGTCTTTACAAAATAATTTCTGATGGCTGCCCAGTTGTTCATCATATGGGTGTGCCATGAGTTATTTAAACATTTCATTCCAGACTTTATTTTAGCTCGCCCCTCATTACCCTAATGGAGTTTATTATTGGCTATTCATTTTTTTGCCATTATAAATTCAGTGTCCGAAACTTCCTGTCCTAAGTCTGTAACTAATAGATTTTGCAAAATTAGAATTGCTCATCAAAAGTTATGAACACTTGTGCTCTCTCTGGCAGCACACATACTAAAATGGGAACGATGCCGAGAGTAGCATGGCCCCTGCACAAGGATGACACACAAATTTTTGAAGTGTTCCATATTTTTGGCTGTTAACTAGACTTATTGTGGTGATTGTTTTTGCAATATATTCAGATATAAAATCATTATGCTGTATGCTTGAAACGGAAACAATTTTATATGTCAATTATATCTCAAATGAAAAAAAGTCATGAACACGATTAGAGCTCCTGGTAGTTATTGCCAAATGGCTTTCTAGGTTTAAATCCCTTTATAGTCCTTATAGCAGATGATCAGATTTCCTGCTTCACTGTGTATATGTGTGTAAAAACTTCGTATTTAACTTCTAAAACGTGAAAAATATCTGACGGTTTTCGTTTGCACGTCTCTGTGAATTTTGACAATTTTCACGTGTTTATTGACTATTTTTTTCTCTTCCAAATTAAGTTTCTATGTCCAGTTTATCTTTCTGTTCTGTCTTCATCAGTTGAGAAAGCTTGCATCCAACACACAACCATAACTAAGTAAATATTTTTACAATTGCCTAAAAATCCATATGGTCTTCCACCCGGGAACCAATAATGCATACAGTTTGTGGCTCCTCTTCTATTCATATTTCCCAATTTAATGATTTCCCCTTTAAACTATGGTATTTAGAGAAAATGTGACTTTTTCCCCTACTCCCTATAATCCTAAGAGACATTCTCTCAGTTGAAACTTTTCTCTCTTCATTTGCACTGCTCTTCATACATCATTAGTAGGAACTCTTGGGTTATGCGAGGTCAGTGCATGGACTGCATATTTATTGAATTCTTATTGCATTTCTAAATGAATGCACTAGCCATGCAACTACAAATGAAAGCCTTAAAAATAATAATTTGCATAATTAGCTGTCAGGAAGGCCTAGGTTATTATTTAAGTACATATGTAACATTACATCTTCAAGTGTTAATTTATGCTCTGTTCTTTCCAGAATGATTGAGCTGTTTGATAGTTTTATTTATGACTCATGCTTTGATCCATTCTGCAGCACTGATAGTGTTGAGATAATGGAAATTTATAGTTAGCTCTCACAAGAGGCCATAACACATGTGACTGTATGTTTTCTCTATTGCTACAGGCTCAATTTGTAACATAAAGTACTTAATAATTGTTATTAATGAACCTGCTGTGGTTGGTATATAGACACAGCTGGAAAACACATCTGTTGTCAGAAAGCCTGGGGTGAGTAAAGCACCAACACTGCAGGAAACTAATAACTACAAAAGGAAATGACATCACAGAGACAGAGGAAGTGCTCCTAGATGTTAGCTGCATCTAGACAAGAGAGTTAGGATAAATTTCAGAAGAAACAACAGAGAATTTGGTTATTCGTAAACATTTTCTTCTATATTGATCTCAAATGTCTTCATTTGTAAGCCTGAGTTTCAGGGTCACTTCATATACTAAATATTAGTAAGTCTTACCTTGTTTTTTAGATATGAACAAATAAAAACATAGTCCAAGTTCAAACTGAGCAACTTACCTTTCCAGGCTTATCTTCTTTTCCTCTTGAAATATTGTTGTTCTATTCAAATTGGGTTATTTGCCTTTGTTTCTGCAGAGTTTTGCTTCCCTGGCTGTGTGCTTTTTCTTAGTTGTTACCTCCATTGGAGGTCATTTCCCTCAAACAGTTTCAAAAGAGAAAAAACTTCTTTTTCCTTTCTCGCTCCCTCCCTGCCTCTCTTCTTCCTTCTCTCCCTTTCCCTTCCTTCCTTCCTTCCTTCCTTCCTTCCTTCCTTCCTTCCTTCCTTCCTTCCTTCCTTCCTTCCTTCCTTCCTTCCTTCCTTCATCCCTCCCTCCCTCCCTCTCTCTTTCCCCTTCTCCTTTCCTTTCCTTTCCTTTCCTTTCCTTTCCTTTCCTTTCCTTTCCTTTCCTTTCCTTTCCTTTCCTTTCCTTTCCTTTCCTTTCCTTTCCTTCCCTTCCCTTTTCTTTCATTCCCTTCCTTTCCTTTCCTTTCCTTTCCTTTCCTTTCCTTTCCTTTCCTTTCCTTTCCTTCTTTTTCCTTTCCTTTCCTCCCACCCCTCCCCTTTTCTTTTCCTTCCTTCCTTCCTTCCTTCCTTCCTTCCTTCCTTCCTTCCTTCCTTCCTTCCTTCCTTAATTTTTATTTTCTTTCTCCCTCCCTCCTTTTCTTCTTTTCTTCCTTCCTTTCTTTCTTTCTTTCTTTCTTTCTTTCTTTCTTTCTTTCTTTCTTTCTTTCTTTCTTTCTTTCTTTCTTCTTTCTTTCTTTCTTTCTTTCTTTCTTTCTTTCTTTCTTTCTTTCTTTCTTTCTTTCTTTCTTTCTTTCTTTCTTCTTTCTTCTCTCTTTTAATTTGTCCCCACTCTCAAAGTTCATTTTCTTTATTCACCACTGGCAAGCATTCTAATATATTTTATATATATTACTTGATTATATGAAGCCTTACAAAATATGTTTTGGTCTATGTGCCTTTTTAAATTTTATGGAAATTATCGATCTGATTTTACTCCTTTTACTTAGCGCTGAAGTGCCAACCATCTGTGAGCATCTACTTTATTCTTTTGAAATGGTAAATCAAACTTCATGTCTATCCACTCAAACTGATCTGCCCACTCCCCCAGTCGGTCATATGCACTCAATGTATTAACCCGTCCATCACCTCACACATTTTACTTTTGTGGGGGGAGTGAGAAAACTCAAGTTCTACTCTCTTAGCTAGTTTTAATTATACAACACCGTATTATCAACTCTAGTAACCCTTTTTATACAATAGTCCCTCAGACCTCTTCACCTTATCACTGAAAGTTTATACCCCTTTACCTTCCTGTCTCTACTTCCTCTACCCCTTCACTTCTGACAACCACCGTTCTACTCTCTTTGTTTCTATTAGTTCAACTTTTTTTTTTTTTACATTCCACATGTAAGTAATACTATACAGTATTTGTCTGTCTGTGTCTGCCTTACTTCACTAAGCATATGCCCTCCAGGTTCATCCTTGTCATCACAAATGTCAGGATTTTTTTTTTTCTTTTTTTAAGGCTGAATATTATTTTGTTCTGTGTGTGTCTGTGTGTATGTATCACATTTTTCATGTCTAATCATCTGTCAACAGACACTTAAGTGGTTTCTATACATTGACTATTGTGCATAAGCCTGCAGTCAACATGGAAGTACAGGTATGTCTTTGAGATAATGATTTTGTTATTTTCATGGATATGTGTCCAGAAGTGAGATTGCTGGATCATATGGAATATTCTCTTTTTAATTTCTTAAGGAAGCACCATATTGTTTTTCGTAATGGTTCTACCAGTTTATATTCCCAAGAAAAGTGTATACAGTTCACTTTCTCCTTTTTTCCTTTTTTGGGGGCAACAGATGGGCACTTTAAAAAATTTATTTCTTTATCTATTATTTATTTATGTTTTTAAGTTGAATTTCTAGGGGTGATGCTGGTTAACATAATTAGGGAAATTTTAGCTGCCAAGTTCTACAGTACAACTCTGTACACTGTATTGTGTGTTCACCTGCTCAAGTGAAGTCTCCATCCAACATCATTTTCCCCTCCCTATTCCCTCCTCCATCTCCCCTACCCTCCCGCCTGGCTCTGACAATCACCACACTGTTGTTTGGGTCTGTGAGTTTTTCTCTTTTCCCTTTTTTGCTCTATCCCTTCACTCCTCACCCCCTGACAGCTGTCAGCCTACTCTCTATGTGTGAGTCTATTTTGGTTTTTAGTTCATTTTGTCCATTAGATTCCACATATGAGTGAAATCATATGGTGCTTGTCTTTCTCTGACTGGCCTATTTCACTTAGCATACTGCTCTCCAGGTTCATCCATGCCATAGCAAAAGATAAGATTTCCTTCTTTTTATGGCTGTGGAATATTCTGTTTTGTAAATGTACCACTGATTTTTTATCTACTCATCTACTGATGGGCAGTTGGGCAGTTACCACATCTTGGCTATCATAAATAATGCTGAAATGAACATGGACATGCATATATTCTTTTGAATTAGTTTCTGAATTCTTAGGATTAATTTCCAGAGTGGGATAGCTATGTCAAAAAGCAGTTTCATTTTTAATATTTTGGGGGTAATTCCATACTGTTTTTCACAGTGGCTGGATCAATCTGCATTTCCATCAACCGTGCACAAGGGTTCCCTTTTCTCCACACCCTTGCCCATACTTGTTTTTGTTGATTTAATGATGACAGCAATTCTGAGAGGTATGAGGTGATATCTCCTTGTGATTTTAATTTGCATTTTTCTGATGATTAGTGATATTGAACATCTTTTCACATGTCTATTGGGCATCTGTATGTTCTTTTTAGGGAAGTGTCTATTCAGGCTCTTTGCCCGTTTTTAAAATTAGATTGTTTTCTTTTGGTGCTGAGTTTTAGAATTTCTTTATAAATTTTAAATATTAATCTCTAATCATATGTATTAGTAAATATATTCTCCCATTTAGTGGGCTGTCTTTTCATTTTGTCGATTGTTTCTTTTGTTGTGCAAAAACTTTTTTTTTTTTTTTTTTTTTTTTTTTTTTTTTTTACAAATGTCTTTTTAATTTTTATTTATTCATTTTAAAGAGGAGACACAGAGTGAGAGAGAGAGAGAGAGAGAAAGGGGGGAGGAGCTAGAAGCATCAACTCCCATATGTGCCTTGACCAGACCAGTGCAGGGTTTTGAACTGGCGACCTCAGTGTTCCCAGGTCGACGCTTTATCCACTGCGCCACCACAGGTCAGGCAAAACTTTTTTAGTTTGATGTGGCCCCATTTGTTCATCTTATCTCTCGTTTCACTTGCCCAAGAAGATATATCTGAAACAATATCGCTATAAGAAATGTCCAAGATTTTATTCTGCCTATGTTTTCTTCTAGGATTTTTATAGTTTTGTTTCTAATATTCAGGTTTTTAACCCATCTTAATATTATATTTTTAGATGAGAGGAAGAAGATAGTGAGGCAGACTTCCACATGCACTCCGACTGGGATCCACCCAGCAACCCTATCTGGGGCCAATGCTCAAGCACTGGGCCACTTTCAGCACCTGAGGCTGATGTGCTCCAGTGGAGTCATCCTCAAACCAGTGGAGCTACTGGCTGCAAGAGGGGAAGAGAGAGAGAAAGGGGAGGGGAGGAAGCAGATGGTCGCTTCTCTGGTGTGCCCTTACTGGGAATCGGGAACTGAACCCAGGATGTCCATATGCCTAGCTAACACTCTATCCACTGAGCTACTGCTCAGGGCCCCATTTTTTTTTTTTTTTTTTGGACAGAGACAGCAAGAGACAGAGTGAGGGACAGACAAACAGGAAAGAGAGATGACAAGCAATGCCACCACCTGCTCAGGCCATTTTATTCTTTTGTGTGGTATGAGTTTATTCTTGTGTGTGGTGTAAGAAAATGGTTTAGTTTCTTTTTTTCTTTTTATTTTGCACATATCTGTCCAATTTTTAGAACACCATTTACTGAATAGACTGTCTCTGCCTCATTGTATGTTCTTGTCTCCTTTGTCAAATGTTAATTGACCATATAGGTGTGGATTGACTTCTGAGCTTTCTATTCTGTTCTATTTGTATATATGTCTGTTTTTATGTGAGTACCATGCCATTTTGGTTATCATAGCCTTGTAGTATAGTTTGATATCAGGTAGTGTGATTCCTCCAACTTTGTTCTTTCTCAAGATTGCTGTGGTTATTGAGGGTCTTTTGTACTTCTATATAAATTTTTAGAGTATTTGTTCTAGTTCTGTGAAATACACCATTGGTATCTTGATAGGAATTGCATTGGCTCTATATATTTCCTTGGATAATATGGGCTTTTTAATGATGCTAGTTTTTTTCTATCCATGAACATGGTACACACCTCTACTTGTTTGTTTCTTCTTCACTTTCTTCTGTGTCTTATAATTTTCTGAGTACTAGTCTTTTACATCTTTGGTTAAATTTATTCCTATATATTTCATTCTTTTTGAAGCAATTGTATATGGTACAGTTTACTTGGTTCCCCTTTCTGATAAATCATTATTATTGTATAAAAATGCAACTGATCTCTGGATTTTGAGATAGTACATTTTACCTGATACTTTATTAATGTAATGTATCAGATTTATTAATTGTGTATACTGAGTCATTCTTCCACCCCACAAAAGAATCCCAATTGATCATCGTAGATGATCCTTTTAATATTTTGTTGAATACAGTTTAACAATGTTTTGTTGAGGATTTTTACATCAATATTCATCGGGGATATTATCCCGTAATTTTTTTGTGTGTGTAGTTTTTGTCTGGCTTTGTTATCATTGTAAAGCTGACTCTGTACAATGAGTTTTAGAAGTACTCCTTCCTCTTCTATTTCTTTGGAGGAGTTTGAGAATAATTGGTATTAACTGTTTAAATGTCTGGTAGAATTCACCAGTAAAGCTGTCTCACCCTAGACTTTTTTTGGAATGCATTTTATTATTGATTCAATTTCCTTACTAGTAGTTGAGATAAGGAGAATGTTGGTTGATGTCCATCTTTTTCATGATCTCTGAGCTGAGCTAGAGAGTGCACAGAGGAAGTTGAAATACTTGTAATAAATACTTCTTGAATATAGAGATATAGAGCTCATATAAAGTTGATGAGGATACTTATTATCTCTTTGCCTTTAGTAGCACACACCTCATGGCTTAGGAAATGAAGGAACTGCTATGATTTTGTATTTACTAAAAGCTATGCATTTTTTTTGTTTGTTTTTTGTCTTTTTTTTCCAGGGACAGAGAGAGAGAGTCAGAGAGAGGGATAGATAGGAACAGACAGACAGGAACAAAGAGAAGTGAGAAGCATCAATCATCAGTTTTTCATTGCCGTTGCAACACCTTAGTTGTTCATTGATTGCTTTCTCACATGTGCCTTGACCGTGGGCCTTCAGCAGACTGAGCAACCCCTTACTAGAGCCAGTGACCTTGGGTCCAAGCTGACGAGCTTTTGCTCAAGCCAGATGGGCCTGCGCTCAAGCTGGCGAGCTTGGGGTCTCGAACCTGGGTCTTCCGTATCCCAGTCCGACGCTCTATTCACTGCGCCACCGCCTGGTCAGGCAAAAAAGCTAAGCATTTTAATAAAAATTCTCATGTTATCAAAGGGTCATACTGACTTTGGAGAAGACACATATATTTAGAAGTAAATTTGAAACACTAGGTATATTAAAAATATGATTTCTATCTTTGTGAATTGTTTTGAAAATGAAAGCATACTCAAAAGGCCATAGTGGGGTTCTTACAATGAAATTTAGGAATGCTTGGAATCAAAGGACTAGGAGATTAACAATGATGCTCCAGGGGAAATGAGGCCCAGCAGGTAGTATGATGGTATGATAGTGAACCATGGAGAATAAAGTAGACATGGTGGATCATGAGTGCTAAATCTAAATGGCGTCTTTGTCTCAAATATGGCCATAACTGGATTCTAAATTTTGGAAGTGATTCTGAGAGGTCATCTAGCCCAGGCCCTTTCAAGTATAAAATATTCTTTAAAATATGTCACCCATTTTTGTGTGAACACTCTCATTCATGGAGATCTCTCTACCAAAAACACAGCCTATTACAACCTATTTTATTTTTGGAGAGCACTAATTATTAAAAGTTCTTCCTTGACAATTCTAAAATTTGCCCCTTGTAAATCCACTTGTGGTTCCAGTTCTGTCCTGTGGACAAATTTAGAAGGAGCTACACTATTGGAATAATAATGACCCTCTTATAGTCTCCATGCCTCCAATGATAGGCAGGTAGAGACTGCCGGATCCTTATGCATTTCAGCCTCTCACCATTCCCAGCTTTAGTTGTGACCACCAAAATTGTTTTTAGGTATTGTCAAATGTCCCTGGGGGAGGGATTGCTCTGCATTGAGAACCACTGTTCTATGCTCTCATTCTGTCAGCCTCCTTTCCTTCAAAAAATTTTTTTCTTTACAGCAAAATGTTTTGAGTGTTATTTCCTCATTTCCTCTCCTAACATTCTGTCTTCATAATGAAGATAGACTCTCTCCATCTCTATCTGTGTTATTCTCTTATTGAACCCATCTAGTCTTTAAATAGCCTCTATATTCACTGTTCACAAAAATTTAAAGGTATTTTATAGCTTCATATTCATTTTGAAATATCTCCTAATTTTTGTGAGCAGTATAGTATTACTTTCATAGTAAGATATCCAGCTGGGCTTATCATTTATATTTTGCACTCTGATCCAGCTCATCTTAATTTGCAAATGTATTGGACAGTTTGAATACAACATGTTCCAAAACAAATTTTTAATTCTTCTTCTTTCTAAATCTATTCTTTCTGTTGTCTTTATCTCAGTTAAGGACAATAGCTTTCTACTTATTAATACTTTGATTCTCACAGTCCCCTCTATTTCATTTTTCTCACATTTCTTTCTTATTTATTAGGGGGAAAAAGAGTCTACTTTAAAGCTATATCTGAAATCTGGACCCCTTTTATCCAACTCTACCACTACCATGTGCTTCAAAGCCAACATCATTCCCCACTAAGATTATTCTAGTCTTCCAACTAGTATTCCTGCTTACTCCCTTGCTCAACCTCATCTGCCCGTTCTCTATAATCAACACAACCATCAATTGATCAACAGAAAGCTGTATTAAATCATATCACATCTCAGCTCAAAACCCTCCAGGGGCTTTTTATATAATTCAGAGTAAAACTGGAAGCCTTACAATGGCATAGAAGATGACATCTCCTACTTCCATCCCCTTACTAGTTAGTGGTCTCCTCTCTGATCCTCACACATCATGGCATGTATCCACGCTGGGGCTTTTGTATTCACTTTTCCTTGGCTTATAATGCTCTCCCTTAAATGTTCACATGGCTTCTTCCCAGAATTCATTTCAAGATTTGAATTAAAATGTCTTTTTTTAAAAATTGAATCCTATTTAAAATTGCAATTCCTGCCATCTCCGGCATTCTCTACTTTCATTCCTTTAAATTTTCTCCTTCACATGTCCTGCCTTCTAATGTGCTAGGTAATTGACTAATTTCTTTGGCTTGATTTGTTCTGTCTTTCACTGGAAGAAATATTTGCCTGCTTTATTCACTGCTGAATGGGCAGTTCTTAGAAAAACAGAAAATGGGCAGTTCTTATAATGATTAACTAGAATCACAGAATAATTTTCTCTTCTTGATAGTTAATATAGAAAAAATGAGGAGCTGAGTTTTGCAAGTTTCAGATGGTTATTTAATCTTGATCTGTCACCTGCCTCAGCAGTAGGGTGACTAAGTTTGTTTAAACCTATACTAATTTGCCTGACCGGGCAGTGGCACAGTGGATGGAGTGTCGGACGGGGATCCGGAAGGCCCAGGTGCTTGAGCAGGAGCTCGCCAGCTTAGACCCAAGGTCGCTGGCTCCAGCAAGGGGTTGCTCAGTCTGCTGAGGGCCTGTGCTCAAGACACATGTGAGAAAGCAATCAATGAACAACTATGGTGTCTCAACGGCAACGAAAAACTAATGATTGATGCTTCTCACCTCTCTCTGTTCCTGTCTGTCTGTCCCTCTCTCTGACTCTCTCTCTCTCTCTGTCCCTGTAAAAAAAAATAAATAAATAAAGTGCTTTTAAAACCTATACTAATTTGACTTTTCAACTTACACTATGACGCTAATCAAAATCCTATACTGTATAGTATCTCTGCTCCTGGATTTCTTTGTTATACAAATGAATTCTGGACCAGTGTCTGTGTGTGCTAATTCATAATGAGCAGATGAGGAAAACCATTACACAGGATCATCATGGAGGCAGGTAAAAGTGTAGGGCTCTGACTTAAGCATTTTTTAATGTGCAAAAAAAAAAAAAAAAGACTTAAAAATGCTGATTAGATTAATAATACATGATTATTCCAATACATTCTACTAGTTCATAAAATATTAAGAAACAGTAAAGGTTGTACTGAAATATTAACCATTCATATTTTGGTGGCCATTCTTACATGCATTTCATTTTATCATACATACTATACATTAATTTAAATAAGTGGAGCCTATTAAAGTCTTTATTGTGGATACATTTTTAATGCCTGTCTTTTCTCCTCTAAATCCTCTGTCTTCCCCATGCTACTCACACTCTCTGGTAATAGCATAATGGGATATGCCTTGCATGCATAGCCTTCTCCACATTTATATAATCAAATACACATGTCATAATGTGTCAGTTTCAGTTTTCTTTGCATTTCTCTTTCTTGGACTTCTTTAGTCATCTTGAATTTTTAAACTACTGCTTTTAAAAATTATTTTTGGATATTTCTAACCATATTTCTTCAAATATATTTTTATTCCTTTATTGCCTCTTTCTTTTGTCTGTCTTCAGTTATGAATGTATTAAACCACAAAATGTTTTCCCATGTGTAACTGAAGCATTTTATTCTTAAATCTATTTTTCTCCATTTTTTCACTTTAAAAAATTTTTATATTTCTATCCTCAAGTTCATTTATACTTTCTTCTGCACTTTTCAGCAGTGACAAGTCAATCCAGTGTTTTGTGGTTCTTGTTTTCCTGGATGTTGTACTTTTCAGTTCTAGAGTTTCCATTTGGGTTCTTTTTCATGATTTCCATTCTGCTGACACATTTCCCTATCTCTTTATTCATGAAGTTCATGTTTTTATTTAACTTCTTGAACAATAACAGTTTTAAAGTCTTTGTTATTCACTTTTAACACAGGGTCATCTTGGTGTCTATATTTATTTACTACTTTTTCTCATAACATTTGATAATATCTCCTTTTCCCCATATGTAACGAATTTTTCGCTTTATTTTGATTATTGTGAATACTATGTAAGGACTCTGGGTTCTTAACAGTTCCTTTGAAGAGTGATTATCATTGTTCTAGTAGGCAGTTAGCTGGTCAGTTACCTTAGAATTTTGAAGGCTTGGTTTTATATATTGTTAGGGAGTTCTGTCTTATAGTTGCCCTCCTAAAATTTACTCCTAAATATGATACTTCTGAAATTTCAAAAGAAGTCAAGGATGTTTCTAAATACTTCTAATTTAGTGTGATTTAAACTTCCAATTCTGTTTCTACAGCAGGGCAACAACAGCTGAATGTTCTCCTCAGTTTTGCCTTCTAGCTGTGGCTTCCTGATGGACTCATGGACCGACCCCTTTTTCATACAGCTGTAATTCATGGGTCAGCCAAGGATTTGACAGCATTTATATACATTTTGGGGTTTGTACCTCTTTGGTTCTCTCAATTCCTGGATTTCCCTTCTTAATTTTCAGTTACTCCAGAAGGCTTGAACTTTGTTCCTTGGTTTTCCAATTTTAAAAACTGTAGTTTTCTGCTTGAGTTATAGCTGCCTCATACCATGTGACTTTTGTTTCCTAAAATAAAGCTACATGTGATGGTTAGTTTTAGATGTCACCTTGGCTAAGGTGTAGTACTCAGTTTTTCAATCAAACACTAAGCTAAGTGTTATGATGTTGGTATTTTGTAGGTATGGTTAAGATCTACAATCACAGATTTCAAGCAAAAGGGGTTATTCTCTATTTTAGGTGTGAAACTCATTCAATCAGTTCAAAAATCTTAATAACAAAACTTAGGCTTCCCTGAGGAAAATGAAATTCTGCTTCAAGACTGTAATATCAGTTTCTGCCTAAGACTTTCTAGTCTCTAGTATGTCCTACAGATTTCAGATTTGGCAAGCCCCACAATGGTGTGAGTCAATGGAAATCCAGCTCTGTGCTGTGTCTGTCTCTCTCTACCCCTCTTTCTCTATACATGTATGCACACACATTTGTAGTTATTTATATATTTATCCAAGGATATCTATCTACTTATCTATCATCTATATCTATCTATCTATCTATCTATCTATCTATCTATCTATCTATCTTTCTTTCTTTCTTTATTTATTTCTATCTATCTCTATCTGTATCTACATACATATTTTTATATTATCTATCTCCATCTATCTATGCATCTATCCATCAACTATTAATCTATCATGTGTTTTCTCTTATAAAATAATCTGTAAATGTTTATCTACAAAGATTTTGTTTTTCTTTTTCTTGAATTTTACATTGAATTGGACTTAATTTATCTGTACTTGGTGTTTTTATTATGAAAACAATTAACTACCGTTATGATTTAAAAAACTGGTTATAGGTTTATGGAACAATTAATATATATTTTTCCTTCTTCAATCAGTATTAGTAATGTTGGGCAGATAAAATATATTATGCTCACTTTGCTGCCCACATGGAAGTTCGTTGATATTAATGTGTGTTCTGGAACAGGCTGTGGGCAGGCCGGGTCGTCATAGCCTAAGGCTTAGTTTAAGAGTAAGCTCTTCCCCACACCCTTGACTGATTGGATGATGTAGGGTGGTGCACTCTCTTGAGGAATCCCATTATGCCTCAGATGGGTGACTTTGTATCAGAGACTTCCTTGTTTGTATAATTGGATTAAAGGTTTTGAGTCTGCTATAAAATGGGAGAGAGCAGTAGCTTGATCTCTCTCTCTTGGTTCCTGGGTTCCTGAGATTAGTATTAGAGAGGAGAGCAGAGTAAGGCCACGTGAAGGCCAGGAGAAGCAGCCGAGATGGCAGAGTGCTGAGGAAGAAGCCAGTTTGTTAAGAATTTGTGCAGGAGGAGATGGGAAACAGAGGTGAATAAGTCTGTTGAGCTAGAAACCTTTGGTTTTAGGAAACTCGGATAAGTCAGTAGCTTTGTGAGCACTGAATGTGTGGGTTTTGGAGCCCAGTGTGTATTTTTGCTTGCCTGCCGGGTGCAAGCTAGAATTAAAGCTGATGGCTCACCAGTTTGTGGCTCCTGTGTTTCATTGCCGACTGTTCGAATCCAATGCGAACCTGCATGGGACGGGCTGCTGTGATAGTGGCCGCGACTACTGACTTTACATTTGGCGTAGTCTGTGGCAGGATTTGATACAGATCGGCATGGAGCCACCACTACCTTTGAGCGGTGGAGTAGAGGACTGGTTGCTGTTATGGTTTCCCATAGCTGTTTTTTGGGGGACTGTTGGCTGGCTGACTTTTACAGTCATGCGTGAGGAAACCGAGAGCTCTATGGAAGAGGCTACCCAGAACCTGCAAGCCGAGCAGCAGAAGAAGCTGGAGGAAAAGTGGGAGAAACAGATGCTGACCCTGGAGCTGAAGGAAGCGCTGGAGGAGGAGGCTGACCAGGTTTGTGAGATTCACCTGGAAATGGAGCAGACGCTGGAGAAGGAATCACAGGTTCGTGAGTTGGAGATTGCCCTGGATGTTGTGGAGAGCCAGCAGCGGTATGAGGCCGGGGCCGGAGCTGAGGTCAGGACCGGGGCTGAGGCCAGGGCTGAAGCCAAGGCTGGGGCTGAGGCTGAGGCAGGGGCTGTAAGGCACATGGAGCAGAAAGCAGTGGCAGCAGGGGGCTCGAGCCCAGCAGCAGGAGCTGATGTTTTCAGATCCTCTTTGGAGGATGAGGAGAATCAAGCTGGATTTGCAATCCACAGCCTCCAGAAGGTGAGAGCCCAGCAGCAAGGAGTAGTTACGCTGCCGGTAGGTCTGCGATTTTGGGACATAGGGGTGGAAGCCATCATGCTCCCCAGAGCAGAGATGGAAATGCTGACTGCCATCGCCACGTGCTTCTCTTTAGGACAGTGTGAGACTTGCCATGATGGCAGGAATGACGGGGGAGGCTAAAGCCCTATGTGTGTGGACTGATTTCCTGGACTACGACCCGAGTGAGCACTGGCTCATTTGTTGAATGGACTTATGGTTTTTGGACAATGTGAAATACCCTGATGGGGGTGGGGGTGGCTTTGCTGGAGGCCTTCCTGCCCCGGAAAGCTTTTCTCATGGCTAGAAAGAAGGCTGAGGACATTTTGTACTTTTGGCAAAAGTGCTTAGAGACTGGTGAAATGTGTGTACCTTTGTAATTTTTGAAATTGTATGATTTGTCATGTTGTAATTTGTGTAATGTACTCATTTCCTTGTATAAGAATGTCGGTGGTGTATATTGTGGGTAGTAAAGTGAGCATAAGGGTGGATTGTTGGGCAGATAAAATATATTATGCTCACTTTGTTAAAGATGGCGCTGCCCACATGGAAGTTCGTTGATATTAATGTGTGTTCTGGAACAGGCTGTGGGCAGGCCGGGTCGTCATAGCCTAAGGCTTAGTTTAAGAGTAAGCTCTTCCCCACACCCTTGACTGATTGGATGATGTAGGGTGGTGCACTCTCTTGAGGAATCCCATTATGCCTCAGATGGGTGACTTTGTATCAGAGACTTCCTTGTTTAATTGGATTAAAGGTTTTGAGTCTGCTATAAAATGGGAGAGAGCAGTAGCTTGATCTCTCTCTCTCGGTTCCTGGGTTCCTGAGATTAGTATTAGAGAGGAGAGCAGAGTAAGGCCACGTGAAGGCCAGGAGAAGCAGCCGAGATGGCAGAGTGCTGAGGAAGAAGCCAGTTTGTTAAGAATTTGTGCAGGAGGAGATGGGAAACAGAGGTGAATAAGTCTGGTGAGCTAGAAACCTTTGGTTTTAGGAAACTCGGATAAGTCAGTAGTTTTGTGAGCACTGAATGTGTGGGTTTTGGAGCCCAGTGTGTATTTTTGCTTGCCTGCCGGGTGCAAGCTAGAATTAAAGCTGATGGCTCACCAGTTTGTGGCTCCTGTGTTTCATTGCCGACTGTTCGAATCCAATGCAAACCTGCATGGGTCGGGCTGCTGTGATGGTGGCCTTGACTACTGGCTTTACAAGTAATCTATATTTTTTCCTTAGAATTGGTATCTTTTCTTTATGCTTTATAGTTTAGTGGTATAAAGTTTTTCATAATACTCACCTATCATTATTTTAATATCTGTGCATTTCTAATTGTATATAGGTAGAGATCCTTAATATTTTATATGTTTTATTTTGTTGGTGGTGGTGGTGGTAGTGGTGGTTGTGGTGTTCTCCCTCTTTTCATTTTATTATAAATTATCTTTTTCTTAAAATATTTTATTTATTGATTTTAAAGAGAGGAGAGCTGGGAGCTTCAACTTGCAGTCATTGCTTCTCATATGTGTCTTGACCAGGCAAGCCCAGGGTTTTGAACCAGCGACCTCAGTATTCCAGGTTGGTGCTTTATCCACTGCGCCCCCACAGCTCAGACAAATTTGTTTTTTTTCTAGATACCTTTATGACTTTGCTGATCTTTATTATATTTTTAAAAATAAATTGAAATATAATTGACATATAACATTGTGTAAGTTTAAGGTGTACAATGTATAGGTTTAATGCATTTATATATTACAGTATGACTACTACAGGAGCATTAGCTAATTAATACCTTTATCATGTCATATATTCACTATTGCTTTTGTGTGTTGAGAATAGTTAAGATTTTGTCTCTTACCAACTTCAAAGTTTATCATAGTGTTGTTGACTATTATCTTTATATTGTTTATTAGATCTTTAGGAATTATTTCTCTACTAGGTGTAGGTATGTACACTTAAACAGTGCCTCCCCAATTTTCCTACCTGCCCCAGACCCTGGTAACCACTATTTTACTCTGTTTTTATAAGTTTAATGTGATTTTTTAAAAATTCTACATATAAGTGATATTATACAGTACTTTTCATTCTCTGTCTGACATTTCACTTAACATAATGCCTTCACAAATAGCAGGATTTCCTTCTTTCTCATGGTTGAATAATATTCCAGTGTGTGTGTGTGTGTGTGTGTGTATACATGTGTATATATATATACATGTGTATATATATACATGTGTGTATATATATATATATTAACATTATTTATCCATTGAAAGACAGTTAGTGTGTTTCCATATCTTGGCTATTGTAAATAAAGGTATAATAAACATGGGTGTATAGCTATCCCTTTGTGATGCTGACTTTAATTACTTCAGACATATACTTAGGAGTAGGATTACTGAGTCATAAGGTAGTTCAATTTTTAATATTTTTAAGAAATGCCATACTATTCTTTATAATGGGGGTACCAAGACTTCATGTTTTTTAAAAAGATTATTAACAGTTGCTTTTAAGTTATTATACCCTCACTTCAACTTGCTTCATATTTATTTTGATGTATTTTTAATAACTTACCAGTGCTTATTTTGTTTTTCAGCCTTTGTTCTTTCTAATATAAAGATTTAAAGTTAGAATTTTTTTCTAAGTATTACTTTAGTTCTATCCCATGTATTAATATGCACTATTTTTATTATCCTTCAGTCTTAAGTACAAATTTGCAGTATAATCTCCTCTGACCTATCAGTTATTTAGAATTTCTTTTCTCTGTCTGACTTATTTTACTTAGCATAATACCCTTAGCTCCATTCATGTTGTTGCAGGTGACAAGATTTTTGTATTATTTCATTTATATGTGCAAGCTAATAATCAAAACAGAAACAAATTAAAAGACACAGAGAACATTTTGATGGTTCTTAAATGGAAAGCATTGGGGGGATGGGTACAAAAGGGGAAGAGATTAAGATGTGCAAATTGCCAGTTATAAAAAGTGACAGAGATGTAAAGTACAGCATAGGAAGTAGAGTCAATAATATTGAAATAACTATGTATGATGTCAGATCCGTACTATGCATACCAGCCTTGGTTATCAATTCATTGCAAGCAGCACTCTGTGGCAGATGATCAAACTGACAGTTTCAGCTTGCTATAACAACAAAGTAAAGCCTATTTCAGTGCTCTCTTCTCTATGTGATAAGCCATTATGTAAAATTAGATGAAGAAAATAAAATAAGTTATCATTCTCCTGACCAGGTGGTGGTGCAGTGGATAGAGTGTCGGACTGGGATGCAGAAGACCCAGGTTCGAGATCCCGAGCTCGCCAGCTTGAGCGCGGGCCCATCTGGCTTGAGCAAAAGCTTGCCAGCTTGGACCCAAGGTCGCTGGCTCCAGCAAGGGGTTGCTCAGTCTGCTGAAGGCCTGCGGTCAAGGCACATGTGAGAAAGCAATCAATGAACAACTATGGTGTCTCAATGGCAATGAAAAACTAATGATTGATGCTTCTCATCTCTCTCCGTTCCTGTCTGTCTGTCCCTATCTATCCCTCTCTCTGACTCTCTCTCTGTCCATGTAAAAAACAAAAATTATCATTCATAAATTATATAAATGTCTAATCACTATGATGAACACTTGAAACTAATATTGTATGACAACTATAATTGAAAAAATTTAAAAATTATTAAGGGAAAAATGGTTTACTTTATAACTGCAAAATTTATTTTAAAAATCATTTTATTTTGCTTAATGATTTCTGTTAAGTGACTTTTTAATCAAAGGAAAATGTATTTTGCATGTTGGCACTTCCATGAAGTTTTCTGAGACTTGCTTTAATGCCTAATGGGTTGTAAATTTTCATAAGTGTCCCATGTAATCCTGAATAAAATGTACTTCTTCAGGTTGTTGTTGAATTTTAGAGAGCAGCAAGCAATAATATACCTTCTTCTCCACAAGAATTCTAGTAGCAATCCAAAAATAAAACGAAAGTTGACACATGTAATCTAAAATATCACTTTAATTACTAATTAAGCTGATGTTAGAGAAGGATTTTAACCATAGAAAAGTAAGTATTTTAATATAAAACTTCATATTTGGCAGAATTATCTATCTGGTCTCAGGGAGCAGTAGGCTCAAGTGGGCCTCTGATAATGAGTGGTGGCTGCTATGGTCAAATTCTAGCATAGTGTAACAAAGCAGGCTATGTGGTTCCCCTTGGAAGCTTGGTTTTAAGCAAGAGAGAAAAGGCAGAGTCTAGTATCTGTATGCCATATTTTTGCTTCATTTAACAGTCATATATTTAGTTTCTTAGAGAAGAGTGTGCCAGCATTGGAGAGAAGTCATCAGTGTGACTACAGTGGAATCCCCACAGCATGAAAGGACATATCAGGGGTGTCCTCCTCTTAACATTAGTCTCTGTAAGTTTATCATATCAAGTCTTTTCATTGCATCATTCAAGTCATTTAAATCTTAATTTTACAACAGTTCATCCAACTATGTAAAAGCCTTACATATATTAGCTAGCAATTTCAATTTTTGTATGTAGACTACATTATATTGCTAAAAATGTTTACTTTTCATTTATATGGTTTGCCTTTTTCTTTACTAAATTTCTGACTTATTTTCTGAAATAGTTTTATTGCATTATTCTACTTTAAAAGGACTATTAAGTTCCTTTTATTTTTACTTTTCTTTAATAAAAAATTATTTAATGTTATACATTTTCTTCTGAGTATAGATTTTAAACTTACCTCATATTTTGGTATTTTTGTTATACTTTTCTTTGGTCTAAACACTTTTTAAAGGGGAAATAAGGTAAAAATGGACAACAAGATTGGTCTCTAAAAAACTGTAAGTGACAATAAAGAGTTGTTGGAGAGTTATTTATAAAGACAAACCTTATTCTATTAATCTAGAGGATAGTAGGAAGAACTTTTGGTAGAGTGTAGGCTGGTTGTACCAATGTGAGTGCTGATTTTTGCTTATTTTTCCTCCTAGTTGAGTTGAGTGCATTCTTTTGAATCCTTTCTTAACTCAACGCCCAGATTCCTATTCCTGCATAATAATAAAATTCTGTCTGCCCCTTACAACTCTCCACCCCTCCCACCTCATTCTCAAAGCATAGTACTAACAGAGAATGCAGTGCTCACATGGAAAAGAAGGCTTGTGCTAGGGATATAATTTTGATAGAAGTAACTCTTCTTTCCATCATTATTCTATCATTAGGAATGGTTTTTCCATTCAGCAAGCAAAGAGGAAGGAGAGGTGGCTCTCTCTTTTTGATTCTATGAGAAGAGGGATCATCAGTTAAGGGAGGATGTAAAGGTAATGAGACAGAAAGACTTTTGTAAGAAGTCATAGTATAAAGTGAATTCTCCACCCTTGGTCACTTCTCATGTATAACAATAGACAACCCCTGAATTAGTGAGTGACTGTAGTTTCAGTGAATCAAGCTGAAATGATGAGTTTTGTCCTCCAGATATTCTATATTAAGCCATACATCCTCAGCAGAAAAACAAAACATAGCCTATTATTTAATGTGGATCTTAAGGTCATAGAAAACTAGCACCTCCCAAGCAATAAACAAATACTGGGTAATTGATTTTATATCTGACCTATGATGCCTGCAACTTTACATGACAATTCCATTATTGTTATGTTAAGTTTTTTTTTATTTTTTAAAATATATTTTATTATTATTAATTCTAATGGGGTGACACCAATAAATCAGGGTACATATGTACAATGAAAACATCTCCAGGTTATTTTATCATTCAATTGTGTTGCATACCTGTCACCAAAAGTCAAATTGTCCTCTGTCATCTTCTATCTGGTTTTCCCTGTGTCCCTCCCCTCTCCCTTATCCCACCCTTCCCTCCCTCCCCCCACCCCGTAACCACCACTCTCTTGTCCATGTCTCATATTCTCACTTTTATGTCCCACCTATGTATGAAATCATGCTGTTCTCAGTTATTCTTTTTTTCTGATTTACTTATTTCACTCCGTATGTTATCAAGGTCCATCCATTTTGTTATAAATGAACCGATGTCATCATTTCTTATGGCTGAGTAATATTCCATAGTATATATGTACCATAGCTTTTTAATACACTTGTTTACTGACGGACACTAGGGCTGTTTCCAGATCTTCGCTATTGTGAACAACGCTGCCACAAACATGGGGGCACATTTCTTTTCGAACAGTGCTATGATGTTCTTAGGGTATATTCCTAAAAGTGGGATAGCTGGGTCAAAAGGCAGTTCGATTTTTAATTTTCTGAGGAATCTCCAAACTGTTTTCCACAGTGGCTGCACCAGTCTGCAATCCCACCAGCAGTGTAGAAGGGATCCCTTTTCTCCACATCCTCGCCAACCCTTGTTCTATGTTGTTTTGCTGATGAGTGCCATTCTGACTGGTGTGAGGTGATATCTCATTGTGGTTTTAATTTGCATTTCTCTAATGATTAGTATGTTGAGCATTTTTTCATATGCCTATTGGCCATCTATATGTCCTCTTTGGAGAAATTTCTATTTATTTCTTTTGCCCATTTTTTGATTGGGTTGTTTGTCTTCCTGGTGTTTAGTTTTATAAGTTCTTTATAAATTTTAGTTATTAACCCCTCATCAGATGTGCTGTCGAATATATTCTCCCATTGTGCGGTTTGTCTTTTTATTCTGTTCTTATTGTCTTTAGCTGTGCAAAAACTTTTTAGTTTGATATAGTCCCATTTGTTTATCTTGCCTTTTATTTCATTTCCCAGTGGAGATAAATCGGCAAATATATTGCTGCTACAGATGTCGGAGAACTTGTTGCCTATGTTGTCTTCTAAGGTGCTTATGATTTCACGGCTTACATTTAAGTCTTTTATCCATTTTGAGTTTGTTTTTGTGAATGGTGTAAGTTGATGGTGTAGTTTCATTTTTTTGCAGGTAGATGTCCAATTTTCCCAACACCATTTGTTAAAGAGGCTGTCTTTACTCCATTGCATGTTCTTTCCTCCTTTGTCAAATATCAGTTGTCCATAAAGCTGAGGGCTTATTTCTGGGTCCTCTGTTCTGTTCCATTGATCTATGTGCCTGTTCTTATGCCAGTACCAGGCTGTCTTGAGTATAATGGCCTTATAGTAAACCTTGATATCTGGAAGAGTGATACCTCCTGCTTTATTTTTTCTTTTTAAGATTGCTGAGGCTATTCGTGTTCTTTTTTGGTTCCATATAAATTTTTGGAATATGTGTTCTATATCTTTGAAGTATGTCATTGGTATTTTAATTGGTATTGCATTGAACTTATAAATTGCTTTGGGTAATATAGACATTTTAATGATGTTTATTCTTCCTAGCCATGAGCACGGTATATGCTTCGACTTGTTTGTATCTTCCTTGATTTCTTTTATCAATGTTTTATAATTTTCCGAGTACAAGTCCTTAACCTCCTTGGTTAAATTTACTTCTAGGTACTTTATTTTTTTTGGCTGCAATAGTGAAGGGGATTGTTTCCTTAATTTCTTTTGCTGACAGTTCATTGTTGGTATATAGAAATGCCTCTGATTTCTGAGTATTAATTTTATATCCTGCCACCTTGCTGAATTCATTTATAAGGTCCAGTAGTTTTTTTGACTGAGACTTTAGGGTTTTCAATATACAATATCATATCATCTGCAAATAGTGACAGTTTTACTTCTTCTTTTCCAATTTGGATGCCTTTTATTTCTTCTTCTTGTCTGATTGCTGTAGCTAGGACTTCCAGAACTATGTTGAATAAGAGTGGTGAAAGGGGGCATCCTGATCTTAAGGGGATTGCTTTTAATTTTTATCCATTTAGTATGATGTTTGCTGTGGGTTTATCGTAGATGGCCTTTATCATGTTAAGGAATGATCTCTGTATTCCCGCTTTACTGAGAGTTTTGAGCATGAATGGGTGCTGGATTTTATCAAATGCCTTTTCTGCATCTATTGAAATTATCATGTGATTTTTGTCCTACATTTTGTTCCTGTGATGAATCACATTGATTGATTTGCGAATATTGAACCAGCCTTGCCTCTCCAGAATAAATCCCACTTGATCATGGTGTATGATTTCTTTCATATATTGCTGGATCCGGTTGGCTAATATTTTGTTGAGAATTTTAGCATCTAAATTCATCAGGGATATAGGCCTATAATTTTTTTTCTTTGTGTTGTCTTTGCCCGATTTTGAGATCAGAATTATGATCGCTTCATAAAAGGAGTTTGGAAGTCTTCCTTCCTCTTGAATTTTTTGCAATAGCTTGAGGAGGACAGGAGTTAGTTCTTCTTTGAATTTTTGTTAGAATTCACTTGTGAAGCCATCAGGCCCAGGACTTTACTTTTTTGGCAGTTTTTTGATAAATGTTTCGATCTCATTTGTTGTAATTAGTCTGTTTAGGTGTTCTGATTCTTCCAGATTGAATTTTGGAAGGTTATATGATTCAAGAAATTTGTCCATTTTACCCAGATTGTCTAATTTTTTGGCATATAGTTCTTCATAGTATTTTCTTACAATGCTTTGTATTTCTGTTGTGTCAGTTGTTATTTCTTCACTGTCCTTTCTAATTTTATTTATTTGAGTCCTCTCTCTTTTTTTCTTGGTGAGTCTAGTTAAAGGTTCATCAATCTTGTTTACCTTTTCAAAGAACCAGCTTCTGGTTTCATTGATCCTCTGTATTGTTTCCTTAGCCTCTATGTCATTTATTTCTGCTCTGATCTTTATTATTTCCTTCCTTCTACTGGTTTTGGGTTTTAGTTGTTGTTGTTTTTCTAGCTCTTTTAGATGCAGGGTCAAGTTGCTTATTTGAGCTTTTTCTAGCTTCTTATGATATGCCTGTAGTGCAATAAACTTCCCTCTCAGAACTGCTTTTGCTGTGTCCCATAAATTTTGAGTTGATGTATGTTCATTATCATTTGTTTCTAGAAACTTCTTTATTTCGTCTTTGATCTCATTGTTAATCCATTCATTATTTAATAACATGCTATTTAGTTTCCAAGTGTTTGAGTATTTTTCAGTTTTTCTTTTGTGGTTAATTTCTAGTTTCATGGCATTGTGATCAGAGAAAATGCTTGATATGATTTCAATCTTCTCAAATTTATTGAGACCATTTTTGTGTCCTAACATGTGGTCTATCCTAGAAAACGTACCATGAGCACTTGAGAAGAATGTATATTCTACTGCATTAGGGTGAAAAGTTCTGAAGATATCTATTAAATCAAGTTGATCTAGTGTATCCTTTAAGTCTGCTGTTTCTTTATTAATTTTCTTTCTTAAGAATCTATCCAGTGTTGTTAGTGGGGTATTGAGATCCCCTACTATTATGGTATTGCTGTTAAACTCACCCTTTATATCCATCAAAGTCTGCTTTATGTATGTCGGGGCTCTTATATTTGGTGCATAGATATTTATAATAGTTATCTCTTCCTGTTGAATTGTTCCCTTTATCATTATGTAGTGTCCTTCTTTATCTCTTACTACGTACAGCCTTTGTTTTAAAGTCCATTTTGTCAGATATAAGTACTGCTACCTCGGCTTTTTTTTCATTTCCATTTGCATGAAATATTTTTTTCCATCCTTTTACCTTCAGTCTATGTGCATCTTTTGTTTTAAGGTGTGTCTCTTGTAGACAGCATATGTATGGTTCCTGTTTCTTTTTCCATGAAGCTACCCTTTGTCTTTTGATTGGATCATTTAATCCATTTACATTTAAGGTTATTATTGATATGTAGTTGTTTATTGCCATTTTATTCTTTAAAGCTGTATTCTTCTTTTGGTATATTCTTTCCTCCCTTTAAACTGTTTACAACAGGCCCCTTAGTATCTCTTGCATAATTGGTTTGGTTTTTATGAATTCCTTGAGGCTTTCTTTTTCTGGGAAGCTCTTTATTTCTCCTTCAATTTTGAATGTTAGCCTTGCTGGATAAAGTAGTCTTGGTTGTAGGTTCTTGTTCTGCATTACTTTGATTATATCTTGCCATTCCCTTCTGGCCTTGAATGTTTCTGTTGAGAAGTCCGATGTCATCCTTATTGGGGCTCCTTTGTAGGTGATAGCCTTTTTTTCCCTAGCAGCTTTTAAAATTTTTTCTTTATCCATTAGCTTTGGTATTTTAACTATGGTGTGTCTTGGTGTAGATCTTTTTGGGTTTCTCTTTAATGGAGTTCTGTGTGCTTCTTGAACGTGTGGAGTGTTTCCCAGCCTTAATTTAGGGAAGTTTTCTTCTATGATTTGAGTGAACAAAGTTTCCATTTTCTGTCCTCTCTCCTCTTCTTCAGGCACGCCTATGATGCGAATGTTGTTTCTCTTCAGGTTGTCACAGATCTCCCTTAGAGTTTCCTCACATTTTTTGAGTCTCTTTTCCTTTTTCTTCTCTGCTTCTGTGCCTTTGTTTATTGTGTCCTCTAACTCGCTTATTCGATCCTCAGCGTCATCCATCCTGCTTTTAATTCCTTCCATTGTGGTCTTCAGTTCTGATACTGTATTTGTCATTTCTGTCTTATTCTTTTTTATTATTTCAATTTCATTTTTTATACTTGTTATCTCTTTATTTAGGTGTTCATAATGACTATCCATTGTTGCTCTAATTTCTTTGAACATCCTAACTATCATTATTCTAAATTCTGCTTCTGGTAATTTGGTTATATCTGGTTCATTCAGGTCCTTCTCTGGGGATTTCTCTTGATTCATTTGGTTTGCATTCCTCTGCCTGCCCATTTTGTCTGTGTATAAGCAAGTTGTGGCCACTGGAGTCCAGTAGGTGTTGCCTTTGTGTTCTCTAGTTGTGGTCTGTCTGCAGGCCCGCAAGCCCCTCTGCCGCTGCGTAGGGCGGTTGGGTATGGGTGTTGCCAGCGCTGGCCCACTGTGGCTTTTGCTGTGATTTCTGCCTCTCCTCTGCGGGAGGGGCTATCACTCAAGCCACAAGCCTCAGCACCAAGGTTAGAGGTGAGCACCTTTGGTCAGCTGCGGACGCAGCCTTTTTCCGGACTTCTGCCCAGAACCTGCAGTCAGAGCCTACTCGCCACAGTTTCGCGGGTTGGGTGGGGCTTTTGCCGTGCTCTCTGCTGTGAGCCTTTGCCCATCCGGAGCTTTAGCCCCGCCCTCGAGGCCAGGCCCCTTCTGCGCAGGGTCGCAAACCAAGGTTTATTGTGCCGGGCGTGTTTGCTGGCTTCCGCTCAGCTGCGGACTTCCGCCCATCCCAGACTCTTCCCCGCCTCCGCGTTTGGAGCCCGCTCGTCCACGTAGAATGGCAATCCGCGGTTTCTCCGGCCGGGGGGGGATAGTAGCGTGGGCTCAGCTGCGAGCTTCCACTTGTCTCAGGGTCTACCCCATCCCCACGCTTGGAGCCTGCTCACGCACGTAGAATGGCAAACCGTGGTTTCTCCGGCCGGGCAGGGCTGGTAGCGTGAGCTCAGCTGCAAGCCCCTGCCCGTTCTTTTTCCTAGCCTTATCACCGCGGTCAGGGCCGGCTTGTGCAGGGTCGCAGAGCAGATCTCTGCCCTTTCCTGGCCTCCTGCTTTGTCTCCGTAGCTGGGATTATAGGCAGTCTGCAGCTTCGGGACTGCTTTCGCACGTCCCCTCTGCCCCTGCTGGGCTAGACTGAGCTCACACTGGCTTGGCCTTCGCCCACACCGACAGAACCGCGTTTCAGCGTCCTGCCACCACCAGACCCTTCAGCAACCCTCAGCTGAGTAGGAAGGGCCTGGGAGCTCCCTCACTTGCTTCACAGCTCAAAACTGTCCAAACGCCTCTTCTAAGGCTCTGGGACTGCAGGCTGGGGCTTGTTTCCTGGGACCCAGGTCCCTCCCTCTCTGCCAAATTCTCCTCCCGCCACACGGGTCTCTCCGGGCTGCCGTTTGCTCTGGGTAGCTGGGCAGCCCTCTTTGCGTTTTCGCTATTCCTACCAGTCTCAATGTGGCTTCTTCTGTGTTCCTTGGTTGAAGAGTCCACTTAGTTTAGTTCAAAGTTGGTTTATCCAGATGATGGTTCTTAAAATTGAGTTATAATCCACTTTGGTTCTGGGAGTTGGAAGTTGGTACGTCCCCCTACTGTTGCCATTCTCAGCTGCATTTTTATACACCAACAATAAACTCAAGTGGCTGCCAGAAATCTATCCAATTGTATCCACAGTCCACAAAGAGGCTGGCTTCTATTTTATATTCAGTAATTCTTTTCTTCCTGCGCTGGACGCCCGTGTTGCACAAACGGATGCTGGAGACAGGGTTGGGCGATGAAGGATGTCGATGAGGACTGGCTCCCACTGGTTCCAGCGGCCCCTGGGCCTCGGCGCCACCCAGCGCCGCCGCCTCCAGCCGCTGCTCTCCTGTTATGTTAAGTTTTAAACATATCTTAAAATAACTTAGTACTTTTTCTCATTATTTTCATTATACAAAACTAGAAACCCAGCAAAGTCTATACAAAACCAACAGAAGAAGACTGAAAATTGGAGAGAAGAATACTGACCTGCAAGGGCCCTACGACTTGAAGAAGGATGGATGTAGATTCACTGGATTCTTTTGCCCTTTTATATCCCAGACTTGTTACAGAAGAAACCAGCCACACAGGAATGCCAGCAGGTATAGAAAACTAAGAAGCCTGAACAAAAGCCTACTTTTCCTAGGTAACATATCAAGAGAAGGAAGTCTAGCAAGATTAGAAAAACAAAAACAAAAACTTTTAGAGGATAACTCTTCCCCTACAGCCAAATGTCACAGAAGAAACTGTGGTTCACCTCCATCCCTACCAGAAAAGGCCAAGTGGGGAGCCTAGACTCCTACTCTTGAAAAGCTCTAATGAGGCATCTCAGTATTCCCACTGGGAGGATGTAAAAGAAGGTCAAGTATAGTGATAACAGTTTTATACCCTCTGGCTAGTAATAAGGCATCCCCATCATGGTATCAAAATGGAGACCCTGTGGGAACCTGGACTTTACCCCAACTAACAGTAACATGGCACTACTTCCTCTTCTCTCTGTGGTGGCATCATAGAGGCCCAGAAAAAAGTCAGAACTTTTATCATTACTCATGGTCAATCATGCTACTGCCTCTATAGTATCAATGGAGACCACATAAGGAGTGGGAACTGCCATCTTTGCCCAGCAGTAACCAGAATTTCCCCTTGTCTCAAGTGTTATTAAAGACCAACAGGGGAACCTGGACTTCTACCTCTAACTAGCAGTAACAAGGTGGTGTACACCCCTCCTCTTACTGGAGCAGCATGAGAGAAAACCAACTAAAATGGAAGATTTAAATAAGGTCCATTTTTATAACACAATGCAGATATGTCCAGGTTTTAATAAAAAATCAGTTGTCATACCAGGAACTAGGAAGAGCTCAAAGTGAATTTTAAAAACAACAACAGAAAGATAATGAACATGTTAGAATAAGTTAAAGCACTTAAATACTTCAATGAGCAATTATGAACATGCATGAAACAAATGAAAAAATAGAGACAATTGAAAGTAAAATGTCATAGTGAAGAAAGAAGATATAAAGAACCAAATGAAAACTTTAGAACTGAAAATTATAACAAACAAAATAAAAAGCTCAATCAATGGACTTAACAGCATAATGGAAGTTAGTGAAGATGGAATAATAGAATCTCCCAATATGAACAACAGAGAGAGAAAGTAGATTAAAAAATAAATAATCAAAACACCCATGGCAATGTAGAATTATTAAAAAAAACCCTAAGCTCTATGTCATTGGATTTCCAGAAAGAAAAGATAAGAAGGCTGAATTTAAAAAGTACTCAACAAAATAATGGCTGAAAACTTAAAAAGAAACATAAACATACCAATTTGAGAAACTGAGTGAATCCCAAAGAAACCTATGCAAGGCATGTGATAATTAGAAAACTAAAGTCACAGAAGAAAAATCTTGAAAGCCGTTCTAGAAAAATAACACTTAAGCTATGGGGAAAACTTCTTCAAATGACAGTAGATTTCTTTCTTTCTTGTTTTTTTTTTTTTTTTTTTTGGTGACAGACAGAGTCAGAGAGAGGGACAGATAGGGACAGACAGGAAGGGAGATGAGAACCATCAAGTCTTTGTTGCAGCACCTTAGTTGTTCATTGATTGCTTTCTCATATGTGCCTTGACTGGGGGGTTACAGCAGACTGAGTGACCCCTTGCTCTAGCCAGCGACCTTGGGCTCAAGCTGGTGAGCCTTGCTCAAACCAGATGAGCCTGCACTCAAACTGGTGATCTTGGGTTTTTGAACCTGGGTCCTCTGTGTCCCAGTCTGACACTCTATCCACTGTGCCACTGTCTGGTCAGGTGACAGTGGATTTCTTATCAGGAACTATGCAGTACAGGAAGAAGTTGCATAATATTCTTTATGTGATGAAGGAAAAGAATTATCTACCAGCATTTTATACTAAGAAAACACAAGCCTGACCAGGCGGTGGAGCAGTAGATAGAGCATTGGACTGGGATGGAGAAGACTCAGGTTTGAGACCCCAAGCTCGCCAGCTTGAGCGCGGGCCCATCTGGCTTGGGCAAAAGCATGCCAGCTTGGACCCAAGGTCGCTGGCTCTAGCAAGGGGTTGCTCGATCTGCTGAAGGCTCGCGGTCAAGGCACATGTGAGAAAGCAATCAATAAACAACTAAGATGTTGCAACAGCATTGAAAAACTAATGATTGATGCTTCTCACCTCTTTCTGTTCCTGTCTGTCTGTCCCTATCTATCCCTCTCTTTGACTCTTGACTCTCTCTCTGTCCCTATAAAATAAATAAATTATAAAAAAATAAAAAAGAAAATATAAAATATTAGACCTGAGCACTAGCATATATATCAATAATTACATTAAATCATTAAAAGATCTAAATACACAAATTAAAAAACAAATTGGCAGAATATATTAAAAAACATGATCCAACTATTTTCTACAAGAAACTCACATTCTACATACAGGTTAAAAATAAAAGAATGAGAATACATAAAATCATGCAAACACTAATCAAAGAAATACAAATGTGGATATGTTAATATCAGATATAGTAGACATTACAGCCCAGAATATTATCAGAGGCAAAGAGAGACATTATATAATGACAAATGAGTAGATTTTAATATGTAAATACCAAACAGAGCTGCAAAATATGTGAAGCAAAACCTGTTACAACTAAAAAGAAAATAGCTATTTCCACAGTTATAGTTGGAAACTTTAGCCCCTTTCTCAACAATTAATAAAACAACTAGACAGAAAATGAGTAGAGATAGAAAAACTGATATGCATCACCAACAAACTGGATCTAATTAACATTAATAAAACTCTTTACATAACAATAGCAGATGCAGGTGTTTTTTTTCTTTCAAGTGTCCATGGAATACACACCAAGACAGACAATATCTAGGTGATAAAAAGAAAAAATAGAAAAACACCCTTTAAAAATATTGAAATCATCCCAACTGTGTTCTCTGACTACAAGGGAATAAAAGTAGAAATAAAAATCAGAAAGATAGCAAGAAAAACTACAAACACTTGGAAACTCAGTAGTGTACTTGAAACTAATCTATGAGTCAAAGAGAAAGATTCAAGAGAAATGAAAACAGATATCGAACTGAATGAATAGGAAAATACAACACATCAAAATTTGTGGAACATAGCTAAAGCACTGCTGAGAAGAAAATTTATTATTAGCAAGGGATACTAACTTCATACATTGCAAAAGGATAAAAATATCAAATCAATGCTACAAGCTTTCACCCCAAGAATCTAGAAAAAGAATAATAAAAACCCAAAGCAAATGAAAGGAAGGAAATATTAAAAGTAAGAAGAGATAAGTAGGTAGTTGAAACCAGAAAAACAATAGAAAAAATATAAAAAATGATCTGGTTTTTTGAAAAGATTAAAAAAATTACCAAACCTCTAAGAAGAATGACAAAGTAGAAAAACAGATAAGACAAATGATCAATATCAGAAATAAAACAAGGATTTTAGGCCCTGGCCAGTTCACTTCAGTTAGCTCAGTGGTAGAGTGTCGGCCTGGTATGTGGAAGTTTCAGATTCGATTCCTGGTCAAGGCACACAGGAGAATTAACCATCTGCTTCTTTACCCCTTCCCCTCCTCTCTCTCCTCACATCCCGGTGGCCATGGCTCAAATGGTTTGAGCAAAGTTGGCCCCGGGGCACTGAGGATGGCTCCATGACCTCACTTCAGGTGCTAAAATAGCTTGGTTGCAAAGCAATGGATTAGCAGCCTCTGATGGGCAGAGCTTGCTGGGTGGATCCCGGTCTGGGCGCATTGCGGAAGTCTGTCTCTCTGCCCACCACCACTTCTCATTGAATTAAAAAAACGCAGGGATATTATTACAGACCTTGCGGATATCAAAATAAGGGAATGATGCAAAGAACTCTACACAAATGAACGTGATAACTTTATTGAAATGGACCATTTCCTAGAAAAACACAAGTGATCCCAATTCACCCAATATAAAATTCATAATTTGAGTAATCTATTATTGGTAGGGAAATTGAGTTCATAATTTAAAAACTCCTCCAAAAGAAATCTCCAGGTCCAGATTATTTTACTGGACAATTTCTCCCAACATTTTAAGAAAAATTAATACTAATCTATATGATATCTTAGAAAATAAAGAGGAAGAAACACATTTTATGAATCAAGTATTACTCTGATATAAAACTAGACAAATATAGTATAAAAAACAACAAACTAATGTCTGTTATAAATATTGGTACAAAAATTCTCAGGAAAATATTTAAAAATAAAATTTATCAATACATAAGAAAGAATTATATAATATCACCAAGTGGGATTTTTTTCTGAAAATATGACCTGGTTCAATATCTGTATTTGAAATCAGTGTAATCTATTATATTTGTAAATTTAAGAAAAATCTATAATGATATTAACCGATACAAAAAAACATTTGAAAAAACTCAAAATTTATTTACAATAAAAATTCTCAAGAAAATAAAAGGGAACTTACAATTTGATAAAGGACATTTACAAATAAAACCCATACAGCTAACATTACACACAGTAGTGAAAAAGTGAATGCTTTCTCTCACTAAGATTAAGAACAAGCCAACAATGTCTGTTCTCATTACTCTTACTTAAGATAGTGCTAAACACTCTGGCCAGTGGAATAAGGCAAGATAGGAAATAAAATACATACAAACCATAAAGGAAGAAATAGAACTGCTTCTATTTACCAATAATATGATTATCTACATAGAAATACTAAGAAATATGGGGAAAAAACCCAATAGTACAAAAATCAATTGCTATTTTGGTATACTAATGATGAATCCTGCCTGGAATTAATAATACAATATTATTTACAATTGCTCAAAAATAAAATGATTTAATGTAAATTTTAAAAAAAGCATGTGTGGGACTTGAATATGAAGACTACACACTACTGAATTAAAAAATAAAGATCTAGACAAATGAAGAGATATATCATGTTTATGGATTGGAAGACTCAACATACTAAAGATGTCAGTTCTTCTCAAAAAGACACACAGGTTTAATGCCATTTCTATTAAAACTGAAGCAAACATTTTTGTGGATATAGATATTAGTATTCTCAGTTGATATGAAAGGAAAAGAACTATAATAGTTAAAACAGGTCTGGAAAAATATAATGGGCAATTGTAGAAACCAGTATTATTATGATTTTGTGTGGGACCCTACCTTTTTATTTTTATAGTATTTAAAGCACAAACACATAAAAATAATTATCTATGTCTATTACTGGGCACACACTGCCTAAAGATGTGCTTTGTGACATCAATAATATAAAAGGTAGGGGTGGGGGGTGGAGTTTTATAGGAATAGAGTTTTCACATGTAATAAAAATAATATCAATTCAAAATAAATAATTATAGCCATAGTATGTTATATTTAAACCTCATGGAATTGCAGAAAACATTTATAGAATGTATAGAAAATATACACCCTTAAAAATGAGCTCAAAATGGACCAAAGATGTAAACTAAGAGCTAAAACTATAAAACTCTTAGAAGAGAACACAGGTAAAGTTTCATGACATTGAATTTGATGAGGATTTCTTGAATATGACACCAAAGACGTGGGCAACAGAAGACAAAAGTAGATATCTGTGACTGAATCAAAATTTAAAACTTTTGAGCGTTAATCTCTTAAGAGATTGAAAAAGCCACCCATGGGATGAGAGAAAATATTTGAAAATTATATATATATATATGATAAAGAATTAATATCCAGAATATATAAAGAACTCCTATAACTCAACAACAACAAAATTAAACAACCCAATTAAAAAGTAAGCCAGTGTCTTGAGTAAACATTTTTCTAAAGAAGATATACAAATCCCCAATAAATACATGAAAAGATGCTCAATATCACTAGTCATTAGGGAAATAAAAGTCCAAAACTACAATGAGATAACACTTCATACCCACTAGGATAGTTATGATCAAAACAAAAATTACAAAAACAACATTGGAAAAATGATGTGTTAGTGAAAATGTGGGGAAATTAAAACGTGTGCATTCCCGGTGGGCATATAAAATGGTGCAACCACTGTGAGAAGTAGTATGGCAGTTTCTTATAAAATTAAACAGAATTATTATATGACCCAGAAATTCTACTTCTAGGTATATACCCAAAAGAGAAAGCAAGTACTTCTAAAGCAATTTTCATAGCATTATAAATAGTCAAAAGGTAGAATCAACCTGCATGTCCTTTAATATATTAATGGATAAACAAAATGTGATGTATTCATGTAATGAATATATATTCATATTATGGAATATTATTTAACCCTAAAAAAGAGCAAAATGCTGACAGATGCTACAACATGGAAGAACCTTGAATCCATTATGCTAAGTGAAATAAACCAGACACAAAAGGGCAAATAGTATATGATTCTACTTATATGAGGTACCTAGAGTAATCAAATTCATAGAGATGAAACGTACAGCACTAGTTACCAGATGCTGGAGGAAGAGAGGAGTGCTCTTCCAGATCATTCTGGAATTATCTTCTCAGAGCCATGATGCCAGGGAGTTATAGTGTCACTAGACCACAGGTTTGCAGAGGGCAGGTTTTCTTTCTGTTGTTCACTGTTGTGTCCCAGTATTTATTACGTTGTTTGGCAAACAGCAGATAATCAAATATTTATTGCATGCATTCACAAGACTCACAGATGTGTGGAATATATTCAGAAATCTCTTCTGATTCTAAATTGAATTCTCTTTTACTGGGAAAACTTAATATTTTCTAACAGTCTCTCTAATGGTACTTCCAGTATTTAAGCCATATCTGAATACTGGGATGGATAGTAGTTTTCTCTTTCCCTGAAAGAGTTTCTGCAGTGAGCACTCTGCTTTAAGTTTTAATGGTGAATTCACACTACAGCTTCTGACCATTTCTTTCTGTATACCTGATATCACTTTTCCCTCATAACATATAAGATTACTTGTAGATAAGCCGAATTTCCTGGATATAATGGAATTGACAAATCTGTAGTAATACTCCCCCTGAATAAAACAGAGATTTCATCACCAACGATGCTGTTTTCTGCAAAGTATCCTCTTTTTACACCTTCAGCAATCCAGAGAATTTCCAAGTGATAATGTACTAAAAACCTAGGCAAGCTCAGCACACAAAAAAATGAGATGTTTCCAAATGCAGTCTTTGTAAATATGTGGCTATTTTGGCATTGGAGAGGCTAGAAAAGGAAAATAGCTGAGAATCACAAGAATTTTGGTTGGATTCGAGGAAGGGAGGGGGAGGAGTATTGAGAAATACAGGTTATTAGTTATGTGAACACCTTCCGTTGCCGCACAACCTCCTTTGGTGCTATATCAGGACTGTGCCCAGCAGAGGGCGCCATTGGCCTGTGTGAAGCCTCATAGGTTTCCCCAGCCTCCTTTGATCTTTGCAGTTTTAAATTCCGGCCATTGCTTTTAAGGCCAAGATTTGGTGACCATAACCTTAGGAAAGACTCAAGATCTGATATTTGGGCAATGGTTCAAGGTTTATTGGGAAATATTGCATTCGCTTTCTCAGGAAGAAAGAGCTCTTTGTTTTTGGTACCAAAGACTTGGGGACAGTGACTGAAATTAAAATTAACAAGAAAGCTTTAAAGGCAAACACATCCGTCTGTTCTCACAGACCTAGTTCCCTCTTTTCTTTGAACACTTGGATTTGAAATCAGACCTGTCTTCTGCAGGTTGTTAAGAAATGTGGTGGCATGCGAGTCCTGTTTAAGGACGGCTTGTCGCGGAGAAGTGTGCTTCCCAGACTAAATTAGCTGAGTCTGTGAGATGACAGCCAAGAAAGACAGAGGAGTAATATATTTTTCACTTGACAACAAGCTAAGGGATGTCTCTGTAGCTCACACAAGAACCCCAGGAAATGCTGGGCAGTCATGAATGCTAAATCCATTGGGATTCCTGCCAAGGGGTCAGGCTTACATGCTCTGGGCCATAGTAACAACTTCATAGGCAACAAGAGAGTGACAGCTTGGTTTATGCTAAAGGTTGTCCACTTTGTGTGCTTGAAGGCCTTACTTAGCCACGCCCTTCCCCCATGTTTGCAGCCATCTCCACCTCCAGAGAGTTTGGAAAACACCTTCATACTTGCTCTGAAGTACTATATTCAATATCCAAGTGAGTGCAGAAGGGGAGATTGTGGCAAGAATGCCTGTGGGTTCTTATTGTAAGCAGAAGCTGGTGGTATTAAATCATTAATTTTTTGCTTCAAAAGGTAAAGTTTCTTACTAATAGTGGGAGAATGAGAATCATGCCTTATGGCTGAGAGCCATATAGCTGAGAGTAAGAGAAAATGAACATTTACCGAGCGGGTGTGATGTGTCAGGCACTTTCTCTGTTAGCACGTACCAGCTTGTCACATCAGGACTGTTTCCTCTTCTTTTACTGTGTGGTAAACTTAGGGAAGTTTAAGAACCCCATCTTAGGTCACAGGGTTAGAGCTAGGATTGGACCCAGGTCTGTCTGCCTGCAAATTCCTGGCTCTTTCCACCTATCAACATTGGACTCCTCAAGGCTTAAAGAGGTCAAATCTTCCTGTATATGTAATGCAGTCACCTTCCAGGGAAGGTGCAAATTGGAAACTGAAGGGGTTTGTTACCATATGAGCATCATAGCTTCTTTCTAGGCATCAATGATGCAGACTAAAACCCCAAATCACTTCCCTGTGGGAAGATACTAACCGTGCCAACATGGTCTGTGAGCAGCATTAACCAGAGCCCATGTGGTTACACTCCTGGGTCTGACCTATAAAGCCTCCATATTCCATAGAGAGGATTCTGAGGCTTCTGGGAAGAAAATGTTCTCTTGAAGAGGTTGTTTGTGGCTTTATCAAACCTCTAAGAAAGAGTGCCATCTTCGGGAAAAATAAGAAATCATTAGGTCTAGGAAAAATAAGAAATCATTAGGTCTAGGAAAAATAAGAAATCATTAGGTCAAACGTGTGGTACTCAAATGTGTTCTACTGACCAGCTTTCCCAGTATAGATCCTGAGAAATTGATAATGATGAGAATGATGATGATGGTGATGATGATGATGATGATGGTCATAAAGGCAGAGTGGCTGGCTAAATGATGTGCACATGCAGTAGATTTGGATTCAGTCCATATGGTATCAGGACGACCACCTAGAAAGGAACAAAATGGGAACTGAAGAAAGCTGGGCATGTAACATGTCCAGCCAGAACCTCAGAGTTGGAGAACCAAGCTAAGAAGTGGAGCAGTTTGCTTCCAGCTGACTGGGAGTTGTTCATTATTCCTAACGGCCAGGGTAGCTCTCAAGCCAACACTCCTCAGTCATAGGTGGCGGGAGCTTACTAAGCCCCCTTCTTTCTGTACAGGGAGAAGGTTAAAATATTCCCTCAGATACAGTGCAGTTTAAACCCCAGGATGACCTGGAACTGGCATCCCTGAGAGCATCCCTGTCTTTGCTCTGCTTTCCTCTCTTGGTAAGTTCTTCTCTGTCTTCTGTAGCCAGCGGCATCCCAGTTCCTTTTCAAGACCTAGTTTTCACCTCTCTTTTTATTCTTTCTCCTCGTTGTCAAACGCCGGCACCCAAAACCTATTGCTAGGTCAGAGCTGAGTCGATCCCTTACTATGGTGAGAAAGAATACTATGTGGGCAGCGTGCTTGTAGGGGGTGTGGGAGGGCAAAGCCAGGATATGTAGAGGTTTTGAAGTTTCCTCTAAAGTGGTTCTATCAATGCAAAAGCTTCATTAGGATTGGGTGAAGATCATGATATGAGCTTACAATTCATAAACAAAGGGAAGTAAGGGTTTTGAGGAAGTGATTTGGTTCATAAACAACCAAATTGATGATTTTTATTGTAAAGACATCAATTTTAAATGGATTTTCAAACACGTTCAGTTATTTGCAAATTTTATCTTACTAGGCAAGGTTTTTCTAGAATGATAAAGTCTTGTTAGTGAAGACAGCAGAGCAGTCAAGTCCTATGAGTGTGACAGGTGTGACTGCAGATGGCTTTGCTTCTCACCCTTCACAGAAAAACAATTTTTCCCACCACGGTAAACATGGCTGTTTTGTTCAAATTCCATCACGGCGGATGTAAATTACAAGTCTCCCTGCTTGTCCCCACACGTGGGCTCCTTGCGGTCAGGGCCAGAGCTGCCAAACGGTCAGACATGCAAACATCAAAAATGTTTGTGGAATTAGTGAAAGAAAATTTTCACATATGGTCCTTACACCAGTAACAGGCTGCGTTACAGTTTCCAGAGAATATCTTCAACACACGTTCAATTACACTACTCCCCCGTCTTCTCCCCTCCTGCCCTACCTCTTACACTCAAAGAACATGGGAGGAAAAGGTGATAAATTTGGAGAGAAGAAATATGAAACTAAACCTCCTCCATCTAGTCTTTAATCATAAGCATGGATATATATTTCTGAGAAGGAGGGGAAAGGTCAAAATCGGCATTAAAAATATGGTGTCACTTAGATAATGTGGCATAAAATGTTGGCAGCCGGCCTTTTCCTTCTGAGTCAGTATATGGGTTTAAAGCCAGGTTACCTTTGTGGCTACAATATAATGGTGCCTTCATTTTCTTGTTTAATCTTCCAGAATCAATCAGAATTCAGTGTCTGAGCTTTGCTACAGTAATTGCTTGGGAAGGAGCTCAGCCAAACTAATATGGGTCAGTTATGAGCTTTCAACAGGGCTCAGCGCAGTGACTAGGAAGAAAACTCGGCTGGGAACTGGGTCCCCTGCTTTATTCCCCATGTCTGTGTTAGGACAACAATGGGAAGCGTGTGCCAGCTGGTTCTTACCCATCCATGACTCCATGTAGTAGTATCATCTGCAATTTTCTCTACTAGCTCCATCAGTGAAACGACACATGGAGGCAGGGGTGGGAAGCTGAACTGACAAGATTACAGTAGTGTCAGATAATAAGAATGCCAATAAGGCATGGTGATAGATTTGCATTTGCATAACAGCCTTGTCAATAAAAGCTCTTCTTATTCTCAATGAAAAAATTAAAAGGCAACAATCAATTTGCTGATCTTACCGGTTACTTGTCTGTGTCTCCTCTCTCCATAGGGGAAGTAGCTGATCAAATAGCAGGGGCATCTTTTAGGGGTACAGAGTCCTGAGAAACGGATAATAGAAACAAGAGGGTACAGTCCACATTGCTGGCCAGGAGTGCAGTTCTAGTCTGAAAATGAGGCTCATTGAATAAAGGATAAAAATTAAGATAAAAAAAGGATAAAATTAAGACTTAGCAGAGGATGGTAAATGCTTGGAAAAGGGCAAGGAGAGGTGATTAGTATTGAGTAATAAGTGAACATAATAGCTAATATTAACTGATCCCTTAAATAATTTGTCTCACAAGAGGATATTACGCAGAATTGAAATAAGGGTTAAGGTCCACACGACAACATGAATAAATCTACCTAACATAACTTTAAGAGACAAACAAGTCCCATGCATGTCATGTAATACTCTTTTTATAAAGTATAAAAGCAACTAAAATTAAACATATTGTTAGACATGTATTTCTTATAAGAATAGTACTTGCCTGACCATGCAGTGGTGCTGTGGATAGAGCATTGACCTGGGATGCAGAGGACCCAAGTTTGAAACTCCGAGGTCATTGGCTTGAGCACAGGCTCATCTGGTTTGAGTGCAGGCTCACTAGGGTTGAGCATGGGGTCGCTGGCTTGAGTGTAGGATCATGGACAGGACCCCATGGTTGCTGGCTTGAAGCCCAAGGTTGTTGGCTTGAGCCCAAAGTAACTGGCTTGAGCAAGGGGTCATTTGCTCTGCTGGAGCCCCCAGTCAAGGCACATATGAAAAAGGAATCAATGAACAACTAAGGTGCCACAATGAAGAATTGACGCTTCTCATCTCTCTCCCTTTCTGTCTGTTTGTCCCTCTCTCAGCCTCTGTCTCTCTCTCTAGCTAAAAATAAAAAAAGAGTAGTACAAAAAGAAGCTGAGAAGTGATGCACACGTCATTTAGGAATGGTGGTTATCTGTTTGAGAGACAGAGGGAAATGAGTTGGGATGAGCTTATAGGTTGATGGGCTATTGGATGTTTGTTGTAAACAAGGACATGAAAGAGAGGGCTGTTTAGACAAATGGTAGCAGTGTGTCATGGACTCAGGGTTATCATTAATTCCAATTCTGAAAACCTGAGGTCATGTGCCACATTACGTACGTGTACAGAGAAGCACACACAGACGAGCAGCAAACAGTTGTACACAGCCGTGCCTGCACTGAGCATGTCCAACGGACAGATACAAGGCTCAGTATTTTGTACATCACCTCATTTAATCCTTATGACCATTTTATGAAGTAGGTAACATCATCAACCTCATTTTATATGAGGGTTGAAAGGGAACAGCGTGTGCCTCCCTCAAATATGTCACTTGCCATGTTGATTATTTTGAATTAAAGTTATTTAAGAAACAGCTGGTGCAAGAAGGACACTCTGACCCTCCTTTGTGCCCTGAACACAGGAGATAAATCTCCCTCCCTATCCCAGGAGGTAAGGGACATCCTTATCACCAGAGAGGGAGGATTTAGAGCTGAAAGTTCATATAAACAAACCTTGTTACTTCTTCACTAATTTACTACTTCAAACCCAAACCCCTTTATCTTGTCAATTCTTCACAAATTTATTCTATCTTTGTCTAAAAGGTTTAAAAGCTGCATGCTCTGGTCACTTCTCTGAGTCTCCCTTTTCTATGGGCTTTTATACGTACAAAATTAAATTTGGTTTTCTACTGTTAATCTTTCCTATGTCAGTTTAATAATTAGGCCAGCCAAAGAACCCCGAGGAAAAGAAGGGAAAGGTGACATTCCCCTGCGGGGTGTTAGGCACAGAGAAGTTAAATCACTTGCCCAAGGTCATATAAAGATCAGCTGATAGAGCTACAGTTTGAACAAAGTCCATCAGCCAGGCTCTGTTGTTTGAGCCCAATTTCTTCTTGAACCTTGACTCTTCCTCACTTGGGTTAGTGCCCACTGCCTTAGAACCTAGCATATGACGCAGCTGGTCAGTCAGCGTGCATGACACACCCAACATCTCCTTTAGGGTGACACTGCCGGTCTGTGGTACGTGACCAGTGGAGTTGTGAGGGGCAATCTCTGCACACTGGTGAGCACTGGTTGACTCTATGTGAGCACCCTGCCAGTGAAAGGTCTAGTCATCGACTAGTTGTTGTTCTGTGAGGTGGTCTGGGCTTCCAAGGACTTGGCCAAGGAGTAGAAAGTGCTCAGCTGATCAGACTTCATCTTCCAGAATTCAGACTGTGGAGTGTGGAGAACATGGGCCAGCTGACAGAGACTGGAGACACATGCAGAAGGAACAGCGCTGTTGTGAGAGTTCATGCAGGACCTGAGTCACACTCGGAAGGTGAAGCCATTTGCACGGCGATATAGGGCATAATTGTAATCTGGGAATCTCCAGATAGGTGCATATACTACTCTTGCCCACTGTATTATTCATTCTAGTGAACAGAGTGGAAGACTAAGGAGGAGTAATTATGGATGAGATATAGCAAATTCCTTTTTCTTTACCATGTGTGCAAGACAGGGTTGTAAATGCACTTGCTTTTCTCAAAGGAGAAATTTCCTCTTAGCAGCCCTTTCCTGGGGCTGACCTAGGGGGCCAGGATCGGGGCCTCCAGAGAGCCCAGGGAAGAATCTAGCTTGAGGAATAAAATTAAGTTGAAAACCTCCTTTGACATTTAAGAAAAGTCAACAACCATCTAAGTGATGAGACAGACCAGAAATATAACTGGCTGAATGTCAATTTTAAAACTAGAAAGATAGCTGCTACTTTATCTCGCCAAGCAGGTGTTTCTAAGCAGTAAATAACTCAGGGATGGTCTATTAAACTTTAATGCTTGTGATAACAGCAAAGACCATGTTGCCGCCCTCTTAAAAATACATATATATATATATAAAACAAACAGCAATTTTCAACATTTATGCTTCACACCATTTTCTTTCCGCAGTTGTTTTACCGCATTATCTTTTGCTAGTATCTTGACCACAAGCTCCTGCTGTATGAAGAGGATTTGCAGTCGTGGGCAGAACAGCCTAATGTAATTAACTATCTGGCAAGTGTATAATGATCATTTCCACATAAAAAAAGATTATCTCCTTGAATGAACACCCTCCAAATAAGGCACTGATTTCACTGCTTGTAAAACAGGGGATGAGATTTTAATATTTTTCCATGGGGGCGTGGGAGGGTGGGGGTGGGTGAAGCCTGCTTCCTCCTGCTTTCTTCATGTGGTTTAAACTCATCTTTGTGAGATTTTTACTGAAATAGTAATTATGGCACTTCAAAGTGACTTTAAAAAAATATCCAGAAGAAAAATAAAATGAAGCAACAACGTAGTTGGGAAAAGGTTAGATACGAAGAGATGTGCAATTTGAATCAACCAGATGGGAGTTACTGCCTAATAATGAGACTTTGCTCTCCTATTATGTGGGATTTTGTATCGAACCTTTCCAAACCACAGGCTAATGAAGCTTCCTGCCTCCCCTGTGACTGAAGTCGCTGTTGTTGCTGGTTGATGAATGGAGAAAATAAGCCACCAAGACCAGGTGAACTTGGCTTTTCTTCAGTGCAAACTGTTTATTAATGTTGTGGTTTGGAATAAAACTTAGAAACCTCAATGCCCAGGCTCTCCCGCTCCTTTGTTTCCTGTTTCCCAGGTGCTGGTCGATGTAGTTCTTGTCCTGCACAATGGGATGCCGAGACAGAGGGAGTGACGCATAGTGGTGCTGCAGTTGGGAGCCGGACTTCAGAACCCATACCCCATGACACTATTGGACCTCCCAGTGGAGACTAGAGCCTCGACAGAAATGAGAAGGGAAGGAGAGCGCACAGCCATGTGCCAGGAATTTGCCTGCAGTTTGTTATGTCTGAGGGAGCTCGAAATCAATCAGAGTGGGAGTACAACAAGTCCTCACATAATGTGGCTTTGTTCCATGTCGTTTCATTATAATGCTTGTGAGAAAAAAAGATTGATCCCTGGCCAGGCCACTGTCTGGTGGGTTTGCATATTCTCCCCGTGTCTGCCTGGGTCTCCTCCACGTGCTCCTGCTTCCTCCCACATCCCAGAGACCTGCAGGCGAGGTGAATGGGAGTGTCAGGGTCTGAGTGCGCCGTGCGAGGGACGGGTGTCCTGTCCAAGGTGCGACCCACCTTGCTCCCTGAGCTGTCTGCCCCCTGCAGCCCTGAACTGTAATCAGCAGCTTGGGAAGGGTTATCTGATTTGTTTCCACTCACCTTTCTTAAGTGTATGGATATCTCACATTTGTTCCAAAATTTAACAGCAGAAGTACTTTGGGTGTTTATTTAGAAGTTTGGTTACGTTTTTACGACCAGAAATATGCCATAGGAGCTTAACTTTTGTTTATATCAGTTAGCCTACAGTAAAATTGGATTCCTTACACACCCCCACCTGCTGTTTACTCACAATTGCAGTTTCCAAGAACTTTTCCGTGTTAAGTGAGGACTTGCTGCATTTACACCACAGATATCAAACACTACCATTGCCTCCCCAACCCCAAGCCAGTTCACCAGAGCACCAATGAGAGTGAGTGAGGAGAACTGATGTTCTAGGGCAGTGGTTCTTAACCTTTTTTGAGGTACCGAACCCACCAGTTTCATATGCACATTCACCGAACCCTTCTTTAGTGATAAATAAAATATGATTTTTTTTCCCCCAAATTTAGTTTTGCCAGTGCAAGACTAGAGTTGCTCAACTTGGCATTGCATATTATGCAGATAGGACGCTGACTCCCATCCCGTTCCGTGATACATGTGAATCCATGTTGTATATATTCGTCCGACCACTTTCTTTTTTTGCTTGACATATTTAGTATGGATTAAAATATTAAGAAAGAAACCACACGACGTACAACTACAACAGCCGCTGACTACTGCTCACACTAAATTCCCCGCAGCACTGGTTGGCCAAGCAATGTAACGTGATCTTCTGCAGCAAGTGATGGCCAAGCGCGGCGTGTCATCACGACTTTACACAAGTGTGTCTTTACCTCCGCGGCAGAGGCTTCTCCGAACCCCTGAGACCAACTCATCGAACCCCTAGGGTTTGATAGAACCCAGGTTAAGAACCACTGTTCTAGGGTGTCAGATGAGTACTTTAAAACTGTTTTGTATCCTGCATGAAAGGTAGTGTCTTAGAGTCATAAATCAGATGATGATACTGAAATGGAGGGCAGGAGAAACTCTCTGGGAGTTTAGTAAACTTAGGTTCATGCTGTGTTCCTTAAACCTGAGGTTTGGGCCGTCAATGATGTGAGCTTGCTCGATTAGGATTTAGAAGACAGGAACCTTCACATGGACATCAAGGTCCTAATAAAGGCCACTGTGGGGTCCAGGTACTTTCAGAATCTGTAAAGGAAAGACCACTAAATTAGAAGTCTAAAGCCCTGCATTGTAGAGTTCTTCTCTGCTACTTATTTTTATCTCCTGGATTTTTTGTTTTCTCATGCAAAAAAGACAATATCTTCTTTGTTTTCTTTATTTTTATTTTTATTTTTTTGATGAGGACTGAAGGGAGAATGTGTGGGGAAGTATTTTGGTTAATGGTGAATTGTTTTGCAAATGTAAAAACAATTCTGTTTTTTCTACTTGACTCATGCCGCTTCCCTGTGGCCTCCATCAATCTAAGAGATTAATTTTAACTCCAAAGAAGGTGATTTTTAAAGCTATTTCCTTAAAACTTGCTAAGATCCTTGAACTGACAAGCGGTATTTTGTAACAATGCTGAGTTATCCTACTCATGTCCAAATTTATGCCTGATTCCTGGGAACGGGGTCTCAGCTCCTCAGCACGAACACTGACCCATTATTCTTACAGTTCTCTGGGCATATCAAGCACATGTACCTGTGCACACAGGACACTCATTTAAACTGATGATGGAAACACGGAGATAGGTAAGTCCAGCCATATGGCCAGTGACTCAAGCAGTACCAATAGCAAAGTTGCAAGTCATCATCTCTTCTGCTGCTCTGAGCTTGCTGCAGAGAGCAAGGTCACCTCTGCACATCTGGATCTGATGTTGCCCTGTCTACCTGACCCCCTTTTGGCTCCTCCCACTCACCTCGCTTCTCTCTCAGAGCCTCATAGCACCCTGTCTCTCCTCTCTCAAATTATTCTCTGAGTCTAATGGCCCACTCATCCCAGGAGAAAAGCTGGCTTTCCCCTCCCATGAGGTTCATTCTGCCATCTTTGCCATTGTTGCCCACCCACTCTAAAGGAGACAGGCCCCTCTCTCCCCACCCACTGGGCAGGATGCTTCAGCAGGGTAAGAGACAGCTTGGAGAGGCCAAATCAGGTGCAAAAAGCACAACAGGCTTATACTGGTGATAAACTGTGCCCTTGGGTTTTAGCAAAATCTCATTTGCCAAGAGATTTTTGTTTAAACAATCCAGGACTAGACTCAACTATATTCTATTCTGGAGTAAAGGAAAACATGTTGCCTGGCCGGGCGGTGGTGCAGTGGATGGAACGTTGGACTGGGATGCGGAGGACCTAGGTTTGAGACTCCGAGGTCGCCAGCTTGAGCGCGGGCCCATCTGGCTTGAATGGGAGATCGCCAGCTTGAACCCAGGGTCACTGGCTCGAGGGAGCGGTTGCTCAGTCTGCTGAAGGCACATGGTTGGAGCACATGTGAGTGGGCAATCCGTGAGCAACTAGGGCAGTGGTTCTTAACCTGGGTTCTATTGAACCCTAGGGGTTCGATGAGTCGGTCTCAGGGGTTCGAAGAAGCCTCTGCCGCGGAGGCCAGAATAAAGTAATACCATAATTTGTTGTGAGTTCATGCACTTTGTTGGTTTTGTTCTTTGAGCAAGGTGATGTTCATGCACGGCTCATTTTGTGCACCAGTAGAAAAACATATGCTTATGTCTTGAATTTGGAAAACAAAATCATATTTTATTTATCACTAAAGAAGGGTTCGGTGAATGCGCATATGAAACTGGTGGGTTCGGTATCTCAAAAAAGGTTAAGAACCACTGAACTAGGGTGTCGCAGTGAGGAGCTGATGATTGATGCTTCTCATCTCTCTCCGTTCCTGTCTGTTTGTCCCTCTCTCTGACTCTCTCACCGTCCTTGTAAAAAAAAAAAAAAAAAAGAACATGTTTATTATATTAAAATGTATTAAGCATTTATTGTCAGGAACTCTCCTAAATGATTTGAAGCATTAGGTCATTATTTTTTAAATTATTGATTGATTGATTTTAGAGAGAGAGGAAGTAAGACAGTGAGAGAGAAACATCAGTTTGTTGTTTTACTTATTTATGTGCTCATTGGTGGATTACTGTATGTGCTCTGACTAGGGATCAAACCCACAACCTTGGCATATCGGGACAACGTTCTAATCAACTGAGCTACCCGGCCAAGACTGAAAGCATTATATCATTTAATCCTTCCATCAATGCATGAGGTAATTACCATTATTATTTTCATTTTATAGAGGGAGAAACCAAACATAAAGAGGTGAAGAAACTTGCCCAAGGGTACATCCATAGTAAAATTGAAAGACTGAAATTTAAACTCTGGATATCTGACTTAAGAATCTATATTCTTAAACACTGTTCTACTCCTTCCAAAAGCGATTTATATATTATGTTCTGCCTGGATTGTAATTAGAGGGTGGACTGCAGTAGGTAGGATTCTAAAAAGGCCCCATGCTGTCCAACCACTGCGGGTAATCTCTCGGTAAGTGTGGGTGGGACCTGTGACTTGCTTCCAGCCAAAAGAACATGTCAAAGGTGATGGGATGGCACTTCTATAATATTACTATATGTAAGACGCATCTTAGCTGACCAGAGTGAGAGAGATTCTATTGCTAGTTTTGACGAAACAGACAACCGTAAACTACCTATGGAAAGGGCTTCCCGGCAGGGGATGGCTGGTGGCCTTGAGGACCTGAAGGCAGCCTCTGGATGGCAGCAAGTGAGAAGTGGAGACCCTGAGTCTTACATCTGCAAGGCAGCAAACTCTGCCAACAAGCTGACTGAGCTTGGGATCAGTTTCTACCATGGAGCCTAGAAATGAGAACACAGCTCGTGACAGTGTGATTATAGCCTTGTGGGACCCCAAGCAGGGGCCCGGTGACTCCACGCTGAGGTTCCTAACACAGAGCCTGTAAAATAAGAGATGTGTGTTGTTTCAAGCTGATAACTCTGTGGTCATTTGTTACGTGCAGTAGAAAACTAAGCCAGGTTAGGAAATTTGCCCTAGGTCACAACTTTAGTGGAGTTACAGAGCTGAGATTGAACTCCGTCATCTGACACAAGACCCACATTTTTAGCCACTTCTCTCTTCTATGTCTTTCAAAAGGGCTTTTCTAGGTGACTTCCTGTTCCTCATTGTAATTATTTCTCCACTTTCTGTGCTTTCACTACTCATAGGCCAGAATGCCCTTGGCAGAAGAGGTCTCAGAGGAGGCTTTTGATATCTCTTTCAAAGAGCTCATCTCCTCTTTGACTTTCTTTGTGTTGTTGTTGACAACACTGCTAAGTGTGTGTGTCATGGTCCCAGACCCTTTTAGACCTGCCAGTGTACTCACAGGATTTCCAGATGTTGGTGGGTCTGTACAATGTCCAGCATCGACACTTTAAAACCCCTAAATTACATGCTATTTCTTAATAAGAAATTAGATCCCTCTAAAAGAAGTCATAAAGATCTTAGATGTGAGGAAATGTAGAATGGAAGAAGGATATTCAATGCACTTAGCTAGAAAAGCAAAACAAATAAAGAGACCATACATGAAAGGGAACTGACCACTAAAAAAAGGCTCTTTCAGCCTCTGGATAGGATGTCAAATCCTTGTTAAGACTGATTTTTATTAGCCTGATCCTTGCCCTTGAGTCCAGACAGAATCAGCGACATACTTTTTAGGATGTAATGTCAAATCAAAAGACAGGGCCCCTTGTTCAAAAGATGGTGACAACCTACCTCTGCCTTTTAAATTTATTTGTTGATTTTAGAGGAAGAATAAGGAAGAAAGAGAGAGACAGACAGAAACATCAATCTATTTCTGTATGTGCCCTGAGTGGGATCAAACCTGTGACCTTTGGCATATCAGGATGATGCTCTAACCAACCGAGCTGTCTGACCAGGGCCAACAGGGTCTTTCTAAGTCATGTGACTGCACAGGCTGTACACTCAGAAAGCCAGCCTTGAGCACAGTTCACACACATTCTGAGAAATATTGGATCTTGTGATGGTTATTACTAGACATTTATTATTATTGTAATAACTCTTTTTCTCTCTGTGCTTCTTACCTACAAACTCAAAAAGGCTTTCAAGCTGATACCTAGAATCTACACTGCATTCCCCATCCCATCCCTTCTGCCCTTGGCTACACAGGGATGTTTAATGTGTGAGGTAAGGAAGGCTCTTGTCTTCTTGTTTTACAGATTAGAGAATTTAATAGTAAAAATAGTTAATGCCTTGATTGAAGTTACGTAGGAAAGGTGGTTCCATTTTCTCTGCATCTTCTCCTAATAAGATCCTAAAGCTAAGTGAAGGCAGATTCCCTGCTCTTACCCTCACTTCTTTGCCCCTACCCTCCACCCCAGCCCAGCGACCTAGAATGTGTTGCACTCAGGGGGGTGGATCGATATATAGGGATTACATGGAAGACTGGTTGAACTTTATTGGCAAGATACAGGGAAGAGACTTTTTCTGCGGATAAAGAAGGGGAGCAGAATTTTAAGTGAAATTGACTTTGTAGGAGGAGATTTGTTTCAGAGTCAGGTCAGCATCCCAGGTCAGGTCTTCATGGCAGCTTTTCTTTCTCTTTTTTCTATCAAGACCTAGGTGAAAAGTTTGGGACTTCCTCCCATAAAAAGCCATGTCCTAACCCTGACTGGTTGGCTCAGCAGTAGAACACCGGCCCAACATATGGAAGTCCTGGGTTCGATTTCTGACCAGGGCACACAGGAGAAGTGCCAATCTGCGTCTCCACTCTTCCTCCTCTTCTTTCTCTCTATCTCTCTCTTCTCCTCCCACAGCCAAGGCTCCATTGGAGCAAAGTTGGCTGGCCCCAGGCACTGAGGATGGCTCCATGGCCTCTGCCTCAGACACTAGAATGGCTCCGATTGCAGGGGAGCAACGCCCCAGAGGGGCCGAGCATTGCCTCTTGGTGGGCATGCCAGGTAGATTCCAGTGGGGTGCATGCAGGAGTCTGTGTGACTGCCCCCCCCCACTTCTCACTTTGGAAAAATACAAAATAAAAAAAAGAAGTCATGTCCTTAAGTCCGGTGCCAGCACCTTTTATGAAAATTGCAACTATTATGAGAGGAATTCGGAGAATTAAACTATGAGGTTGAGTATGTTAGATTTTTCCTATACCATCAGATCACCTGAGGCCCAGGTATGTTCAATCACCTAGTTGCCAAGGCAAGTGGTGATTCATCCTTGAAAGTGTTCTTTCACAAGAAGACATTTCCTCCATCTATGGATTGTGATAATTTGTGCATCAAACACTAATAAATCAGATATGCTTTGCTGATCTCATATTTCTTTATCCTTTTTTTCTCATTCAAAGCTCCTATTTGAGAGAAGCAGGAGAATAAAATGGAGAGAGATAGAGTGGGCACCTGTAGACCTAATTTTAATCCATATTAATAGTAATTTCTAACACATGGTCAATTGGCCTCTTATACTTTTGAAATTCTGCCTTAAAAGAGGATACCTTCAGGGTAAACTATAGGGACAACAAGACAAATTCTGCAATAGAAATCATTGTTCTGTTTTGTCTACTTTTTGTTTTAACCGCAGTGTTTATTGACAGATTGAAGAATGTAGTTTTAATAGAACAATAAAGCAAAACTGTGGATTGGCATATTGCTGCTGGTTCATTTGTCATTGGTACAACCTTCTCAAGCTCAGGCTGCCTTCAGTTTTCTTTAGTCCCTTCAAGTTCCTCAATCCACTATCAGCATAGTCTGTGGTCTTGGCTCTTCTCCTGTTTTCAACCCTATTCGGACAGCTATTTGATTTCTTTGCATATTGCACAATTACAGTAATCGTGTGGTGAAGGTTAGTTAAGAAGTTTCAGAGCTAGGAGGGACACCAGAATAATTTAACTCAATCTTCTTCTTTCTGGGAGAGGAAAATTAAAGCATTGCCTAGTTTTCAGGATAACAGGACGATCACCAGCAGATCCACAGCCAGAACTCCTGGCTTCTAACTGTGTATCCACCACTCCTTTCTGCATACCAAGCAACTCCTTTCTCTACTGAGTCATTTCTTATACTGCTATATATGACCTCAGATATATTTTCTTGAACAGTTGCCCTTGGTCTTAAGATATAAATATCATTCTTCTCCTGTTGTGCTAATGGCCTCCAAACACCATCATTACACCTAAATCTTATGTTTGAATTCCTCTTCTCTTTCCTTTTGCATTGTCATCTGTCTTTTTTTCTTTTTTTCAGATGTGGATGGGAAGTAAGTAGTGTTGGTGTATTATGACCAGTTCTAATTAATTTATTCCTTCTCAATATTTCATCTTTATTGATATCTAACTATTAATATTACAAAAATTTTTCTTTGAATGCTTTCTAAGTATTAAAGACCCAGCATCTTTAAAAGAACATAAAACAACCTTTCTCTCCTCCTATTCCCTCCAACCTCTTCTGGCCTCTGCCCTTATGGTGAACTTCTATCTTCAGTTGTTGCTCACTGATGATGATTTCTATTGTAGAATCTGTCTTGTTGCTCCTATAGTTTACCTCAAAGATGTCCTCTTTCATGGTAGGATTTCAAAAGAATGAGACACCAGTTCACCATATGTTAGAAATGACGATTCATTGAAATTAAAATTAGGTCTACCAGTGGCCAGGCTAGCTCCATTTTGTTCTCCCACTTCCCTCAAACAGAAGCTATGAATGAGCATGAAGTATGAAAAAAATATGAGATCAGCAAACCACATTTGATTTATTGGTGCTTGATGCACAAATTATCACAACCCATAGATGGAGAAAATGTTATCTTATAAAAGGAACACAGTTCTGTCAATGCTCTCTGCCTTCTGAGTTGAGCTCTGGGACTCTGGGAATTTAGCCCCACAATTATATGTTATTTCATAAGGTTCAATAATATCACAGAATAGATTCCTTAGGGCAAATGAATAGTTACCCCCAGTCAGGGCAGGTAATGGTCACTGGTGAAGAGGCTTTGTACCCTGGAAAATGAAGAGGGAGCAGAAATTTTGAGAGCTACAGTTTAGCTGGCACCTGAATGAATAAGATTTCAAAATCAGATGAGAAGTTGAAATCAAGGGACATTGACCATTGAAACCCTGGAGTAACTGCCAGAGATTTGTGTGTGAGGCATAGCAATGGCAAGTAAGGCCAGCAGGAATGCGTCATCGGCTGGATGGTGTGTCGGAAGGCTCTTCAGAGGTGACTAAAAGACTTTATGTAAACCTCAGCTGGTGGTGCCTCCAAACCATGTGGTCTTTTGTTTCCCTTCCATTCTGCATCATCAAAGTTCCTAACTCACTCTTCCATATTTTAATTTTCTACCTACTTCTTTTATTTCTTCTGCCTGACCCCCTCCCACCCCCCAGTCCGTCCAATGAATCACTGGAATGCAGCGAGGCACATCTGTGCTGAAGCCTGATTGGACAGAATGCTGATGTGTCCTCAGCTTTACTCTGTTTGGACAAAACAGGCCAGAACTTGATTCTATATGTGTGCATATGTTGTGTTTGTTTGGAGGGAGGGGTGGAGGATGTGTGTGTGTGTTTGTGTTGCAGGATCGGCTGCAAGTCTTTGATAACAAGTAGAATAATACTGTTTATATTCGCACGCGGAAAGACTTGACAATCAGGAATAAGCTCTTCACAGCATAATTACAACCTGCTCTGGTGAACAATGAAGATACAATCAGTGCACCTATTTGTCCTCCTGGATTCCAGCTGCTAAAGCAATTTCTTTTTTCAAGGAACTTACAATTTTGCGGTTCTTGTGAAAATCCATCGTTTCCCTCCTGAAATCCTGTGAAACGGAGCTCGCCAGAGGAAACGCTGTGAACACAGTCTGGTTCCTGCATCATCTCCATGAAATTAGGCAGATCGTATTTTCAGCCCCGCTCTCCTGATTGCGTGTTTGTTTAAAATGACAGTTGATGTTGTGTATCTCTTTCATTAGGGAGGCTCAACGATCTTGACATTATTAACTAACTGCGGCACTTGCTGCATATAAACACTAATCTGCAGAGACGTCTCAGATGGTACTTGAAGAAAAATAAGGCTCTTGGAACGTGAGGAACCAACAGAAGGATCTCGGCCATATTTGCAATTTGGCAGGTGTATTATTAGCCATTTGTAAGTAAGCCATTTTCTATGAGGCCTAAACACCAAGATTCAGGGGGCAAATATTCACACTGGGGTTTAAGGTTCTAAAGTGGCCAGCTCCAGTGGAGGGGAAACTGGGGACTTCTGGAAGAGAAAGGAAGTCGGAGGAAGATTGCTTAGTTTTCTGCCTCTTGTTCTTTGAGCCTTGGCTGTGATTAGCATCCAACGCTGGACAATGAAACACATGCGGACTAGAGTGATCACTTGCTTTCTAGACAGTTTGAATTGGAGAGCACACTGGGCCTTGATTCTGAATGATCAGAATTTGGTGGGCTGGGAGACCTGCATAGAATTTTGGTGTTTTCTCATCAAGTGTTTTTAGAGTCTATGTAGCCTGTTGCCCTTTGGGGATTTGTCCCCTTTAATACTTATGATACCTTCCAGTAAAGGCCTGTGTGGCGGCAAAAACTGGTGACACTCACTTGTCGTCATCAAGCTCATTTGTGTTGTTCCTTTCTGGACTGAGTTCTTGCCTCCTCATGCCTATACCCTGGCCCTCTGGAAAGCTGCTTTGCTGCCTGTGGGGATGTTCTAGCAAGGGTCCTGCTCGTTTTTTGCCCTGTCACCTTTCTAGGCAATCCCATTCAGTGCCTGGCCTTAGTCTGGGTACAGGTCTACACCTCTCCCTATCCCAACTCTGGCCACCTGTCCTCTTGTAGGGCTTCCCCGAGAAGCACACAAGCATGCTATATTCTTAAATAGTTGATCCAAAATTAACTTGTTGACCTCATGTGATCCACTGTAGTTCCACATAAGACTGTTTTCAACAAAGACCTCCAACCCTCTATCCCATTCCTGTATTGAAAATAGAACCAAGAGCAGTAATAACAATAATAATTCTTGTTAGAAGAATAGGTAGGTAAAGGAGTAAAATAATGTTTAGGTTTATCTAAACCTAAACTAGTTTTGAAATCACAAAATCAATGCTTTACTCCACTTACCCCACAGAAGTAATTGATTTACCTTGTTGATCCTTCTCCAGAATGGGCAACTGGAGAGTGGGAAGGATGTTCTTGTGTAGTTACGTAAGGGCTTTTGAAACCACCATGCACCACATGGGGGCAGTAGAAAGTCTGTTGTAGATGAATAAACTAGGTGGGGGCAGATTTAAACATCATTACCCTGACTACCCCTGATGGCTTGAATGTGCACTTTACTAAACTGCCCCAAAAAGCACCTTCAAAGTCAGCATGAGACTGAGAAAGCTCACTTCTGGAGAACTTGCATTATATTATCAGTTTACCCTAGAAATAGTAGTATCTGTCTCCATATAAGATGACATTTTTTTTTTCTGGTGTGCCCACCCAGTATGGTTCTAAATTAGATCCAAAGTCTTGGGTCAATTATTAATAGCATCTCATTTCATCTTCAAAAGTATTTTCATTTGGATGATAAATTATATGGCCTTCCTACCCATAGGTTCTCTGATACCTTTAACGGTCTTAAACCCCAGATGAGCCCAATTGTGCAAATGACAGGAAAAGCAACAGTCAGAAAGTTAAGGACAATTATTTTTATGTACAAAGGAAGAACAGTTTGGAAAGTGTGTTCGGAAAGAAAACAGGTTAAAAAACAAGAATGTATAGCCAAGCAGAATACTAGAGATCAAGTTGAAGTGACATTAACAAAGAGGTTCCAGGGACATAAAACTGAGAAATATTCCCAGAGGTGACAGTTAGCAGGGAAAGAGCTTTCCATGGCTACTACTCTTTTTTTTTTTTTTAATTTTATTTGACGGGGACAGAGAGAGGAATAGATAGGGACAGACAGACAGGAATGGAGAGAGGTGAGAAGCATCACTCATTAGTTTTTCATTGCCTTCACAACACCTTAGTTGTTCGTTGATTGCTTTCTCACGTGTGCCTTGACCACGGGTCTTCAGCAGACCGAGCAACCCCTTACTGGAGCCAGCAACCTTGGGTCCAAGCTGGCGAGCTTTTGCTCAAGCCAGATGGGCCCGCGCTCAAGTTGGTGAGGTCGGGGTCTCGAGCCTAGGTCTTCCGCATCCCATTCCAACACTCTATCCACTGCGCCACCGCCTGGTCAGGCATGGTGGAAAGAGAGTAATCCTAGGCTCTAGGTCAGGGGTTCCCACACTTTTTCAGCTTGCGAGCTACTTATAAGATGACCAAGTCAAAATGATCTACCTACAATAAAAATGCAAAACATAAATTTATTTCTTCTATATTATCATTATTTATTAAGTTACTATTATTACTATTTAATATTGTGTATTCTTCTTTCACCTTTCTCCTTCTCAGCTCTCTTTTCAGAGGAAAGTCAATGACATAGTTTTTATGAACAGTCGAAAAAAAGCCGCTCCACATTTCCCTTCTTTGGAATAGCAATGGCACACAGACAGATGAGGCAACCACACTTAGAATATGACATAGTGAAAAAAATCCCCTCCCATTCTGTATGAAAGTGGTAGGTTTTAGGCTTCTTACTCGGACCAGCTATGGCACTCATTTTTACACCCTTTGTTGTATTTAGTTTAAATAAATTGAAGGCTAACTACGCAGCAATGTAACTGAACAAGTTAGCGCGGTTTAACGCACATGCATAGGGTGTCAAAGGTTCACACGTCAGATTGGCTACCCTGTATGCCAATCAAAAGACAAATGTCTTTTTAATGTCATGCGATCTACCCACACTTCCTTTGCAATCGACGAGTAGATCGCGATCGGTGTATTGAGCACCCCTGCTCTAGGGGTTTGGACATCAAAGTGCTTATTATTCAAGAACCTTTGATTTTTTTCCCTAGAGCCTTGTCTCTTAGGTCCTCTTGAGGGTCTATATGGGTAAAGGATCAACCAGACTCCTTTTCAGAGGAACTGATGACATATTATTCTTGTTTTCCAAAGCACTCTTGTGGGAATTGTCAATGTCTTGAACAAGAGAGTTGAACCGGTGTTTGATCAGAGAGGGGAAACCCACCATCTGTCATAAGCCCTTTGTCCTTCTGGAAAATTACTGAACTGCAGTATATCAAAACTACACACAAAACAAAAATCAATCGCTTGAGATTCCAGCTCAGACCACAAAGTCAATAAGAATGACAACGATAAATTTGTTCTTCCTTTAAATGCTCTTAGGACACAAATGGAACTTAAATATGGAGATACATATATGAGGGTATTTGAAGATTGAGGAGCAAGAAGAAATGATGGAACCCAAAGAATAAGACATGGTCAAAGAACGTAAAAAAAAAATAGAACAAGTAAATAGATATAACAAAAATTAATAGAAAAAAATTATGAACTTCTCATTCCTAAAACAATGTATAAGCTGTTTTTCTGTAACTTTTTCATGTACCTCAAGGGTAGAACAGAATAAAGAGGCAATGGCTAAGAGCTCTGTTAGACTTTGCCAGAAGGTAGAAAATGAGCATATTAAAGCCCGACAGAATAGGGTACAATATCAGCTCATTTTGGCAAAGAAACACTGATGATGATAATGTTAAAAATAGTAATAATATCTAAATCTTATTGAGCTCTTAAGACGTGCCTGGTATTTTTGAAGTGCATTATGTTTGTTTATTCATTTAATTTTTACAACTATTTTATGGGCCAGGTTCTATTATTATCTTTATTTTAAAAAATGAGGAAACAGGCACAGAATGGGTAAATTAATTGCCAGGTCATATAAACTATGCATGACAGATTTAGGACAATTGATTGGTAATAGAAATGAATGGAAAATCTTGATTATATCCAAGATTCAATGCATGGAATGAGGAACATTGTGAAATTTCCCAGAGGCTGAATATAAAAACAAAGGCACCTCAATCGGACATGCATATTCAGTAAAGAAAACCAAAGCCCATAGCTGTGGGATATGTTCTTTAAGATATATTTATGATTAATACAGTCTATTCCCTTAATATTCATTATACTATGTATGTTTTGTAACCAAACTTATTATAATTGTAACTTTTTTATTAGCATGATTACCTGATTGTCTAACATTGAGCTTGGAGATGCTGAGGTTAGGTCAGACAACAATACTTTATGAAACTAGTCATCTGGAGAAGATTTATGTAAGACAACATAAATGACAGGAACTCATGTGGAGAAGGATCTGTGTCTTACAGAATGGAAGAAATGCATCTAAACTCTGTCAGCAAGACCACAGAGTAAAACCAGGGCCCCAAATAACAGGAAAATTATTTGGAGTTAAGTTGATTGCTTTCCCCCCTAACTTTCTACTGCATTTAATTTATCACTAGTAAAACAGTTCTAAAGTATCCCTTCCTTTAAGAAGCTTATAATCTACCTGGGAAAACTAGGCTTATTTAAAAGTATATATGGCAATATTCAACCTAAGTAGACTACAGACTTTGCAAAGTCAACAACTATATTATCTCAAGCAAAAGAAAAACCAATTTACATAGCTTGACCATGAAAGCGTTTATGATCACACAGAGAAGAGTCCAGATAGGATGTGAACATGGTTCAGATAGGATGTGACTATGCGATTAATTGGCTGCTTTAAAGTTATGCCAGAGTTTCACAATCTACTTTCCTGTGATTTTCTTGGCTTTTCTCTCCTGACTGCAAAATGGCTGCTGTGATTCCAGTAATCATAGACAATGTCCATGTGCAGAGTCAGGAAAGAGAATGTCGTTATTTTTATTTCCTATGTAAGAACATGAGACCTTCCAGGAAGTCTCTTAACATACTTACCTCCATCAGTCATTGGCCGAAATTGAGTCATGTGCCCAGGTTAAACTGATGCCTTGGCAAAGCAGAATGAAGCCACCATGATTGGCTTGGATGAGCAGGTCTCAAACTGCAGAACATGAACATGTGAGACTCTCCAAAGTCCTTTCAGAGGGGTAGCAAAATCAAACTGTTTTTGTCATAGTACTAAGATATTATTGGTCTTTTAAACTGTGTAGATATTTGCACTTAGAGTGCAAAGTAATCGTGGCAAAACCACTGGTGCCTCAGCATAGATTAAGGCGAAGACATCTGCCTGGGCTGGCAGCCATTGTGCCACTAGTACAGTCACAGCTCGAAGTGAAGAAAAATCCAGTTTCACTTAAAAATGGCCTTGATGAAGCAGTAAAAATGATGAATTTTATGAGATCTTAGTACTTAAATACTTTAAAAAAATATTCTAAGCCTGACCTGTGGTGGCACAGTGGATAAAGCGTCGACCTGGGAACACTGAGGTCGCCAGTTCAAAACCCTGCACTGGTCTGGTCAAGGCACATATGGGAGTTGATGCTTCCGGCTCCTCCCCCTTTATCTCTTTCTCTCTCTCTCTCTCGCACTCTGTGTCTCCTCTCTAAAAAAAAAAAAAAAAAAAAAGAATAAAAAAATATTCTGTGTGACAAGATGGGAGAGGCACATGAAGTGTTTCTGCTGCATTCTGAAGTATGATGGGTTCTGCAGATATTGCATGTGATTATCTGACTAAGAACCAGCAGTAGCCACTTTTTCCCCAAAGCACCATTTTTGCTTGAAAGAAAAACAAATGATGGTTATTCAGACTTATGTACTTGGCAGAAAATTTCCCCAAAATGGAGTGTCACTTCAAAAACAAACAAACAAACAAACAAACAAACACAAACCCTGGTTGGGTAGCTCAGTTGGTCAGAGCATCGTACCAATATGCCAAGGTTGTCGGTTGCACCCCTGGTCAAGACACATACAAGAATCAACCAATAAAAGCACAACTAAGTGGAACAACAAACTGATGCTTCTCTCTCTCTCTCTCTCTCTCTCTCGCTCACTCACTTTCAAATCAGTAAAACAACAACAACAACAAACCTGACCATATTTGCTGCCAATGATAAAATGAAAATGAGAGTTTTGGTAAAACGTGTCTTCTACCATCAACCTGACAGTTTCCCAACACTCAAGGACATTTCTGATGAAATTAGTGGTGATGCTAACAAATGAATTTTTAAAATATTCTATAGTGAAATAAGCCAACATTTGGAAGATCTGCATAATTTAGTGAACCACTATTTTCCAAATGAACAAGGCATGCTGTTAAAAAATTATACATGGGTAATCTCCATACTGTTTTTCCATAGTGGCTGCATCAGTCTGCATTTCCACCAGTAGTGCAGGGGAGTTCCCCTTTCTCCACATCCTCGCCAGCACTTATAATGTGTTGTTTTGTTAATGAGCGCCATTCTGACTGGTGTGAGGTAGTATCTCATTGTGGTTTAAATTTGCATTTCTCTAATGATTAGTGATGTTGAGCATTTTTTCATATGCTTATTGGCCATCTGTATGTCCTCTTTGGAGAAGTGTCTATTCATTTCTTGTGCCCATTTTTTGATTGGATTGTTTGTCTTCCTGGTGTTGAGTTTTACAAGTTCTTTATAAATTTTGGTTATTAACCCTTTATCAGATGTGTTGTCGAATATGTTCTTCCATTGTGTGGTTTGTCTTTTTATTCTGTTCATATTGTCTTTAGCTGAGCTAAAGCTTTTTAGTTTGATATAGTCCCATTTGTTTATCCTGTCTTTTATTTCATTTGCCCGTGGAGATAAATCAGCAAATATATTGCTTCAATAGATGTCGGAGAGTTTACTGCCTATGTCTTCTTCTAGAATACTTATGGTTTCATGGCTTACATTTAAGTCCTTCATCCATTTTGAGACTGGTAAAGCCACTATGGAAAACAGTATGGAGATTTCTCAAAAAATTAGAAATAGAATGCCCTTTGATCCAGCTATCCCACTTATAGGAATATATCCTAAGGACACCAAATCACCGACTGAAAAAAAGAAATGCACCCCCATGTTTATGGCCACATTGTTCACAATAGCGAAGAGCTGGAAAGAGCCCAAGTGTCCATCAGTGGACGAATGGATTAAAAAGCTGTGGTACATATATACAATGGAATACTATGGTGCCATGGAAGAAAAAGGAAATATTACCTTTTGCAACAATATGGAGGGACCTGGAAACTATCATATTGAGTGAAATAAGCCAGGCAGAAAAAGAAAAATATTATATGATCTCACTCATTTGAGGATCCAAGGAACATTGAGAACCGAGGAAAGGAATTGAGACAGAGGAGGTATCAAAGGGACCAGAGGAAAAGAGGACAGAGGGAAAGGAGATGATAGGATGGGATAAACCTGAAGGGAAGGGGGGAGGGCACTGTAGGAAGGGGACAAGGGAGATGTGGAGGGGAATATGGGGGTAGGGGGATGCAGTCGGGGTCACCCTAGAATCTATGTAAACACAATTAGTTAAATAAAATAAATAAATAAATAAATAATTATACATGGGTAAACGATCCACTCAAAGAACAAGATGAACCAATGGGTTTTAGTGCCATAGACTAGGGAAAAGTCATTCACTTGGTTTAAGATTCAGCATTGTAACTTACTTGAAGAAACTACCATTTGCAAGTTTTAGAATATCAAAGAATATCCACAATTATTATATACCTATGTAATTAAAAGCTAAATTTTCTTCATATACTTTAACCAAAACAAACATGACAACAGACTGAATGGAAAAGCATAGGCAGAAATCCAGCTTTCTTCCATTAACCCATACATTAGAGCAGTGGTTCTCAAACTTCTTTAAGTCGGGACGCATTTAAAATCCTACAAGTAATTGTAGGTGCACTATATACAAATTTCTGAGAAATATGTTATTATAATTAGGTCAAATATTAAAAAATATATATAAAGTCCAAGTGTGCTTTTATGGTAATTAAACAAAATTAAATTTATTCTGACATTAAAAAACATTTATGTTACATTTTTTGAGTTATGATTTTCAGAATTTGTAAAAAAGAGGCGTTAAAAATAAAAAAAAAACAACAAAAAAGTTATCTTTATATATATAGATAGATACATTCTTAATAAGATTTAGTAAATTTGGCAGGTCCCAGAGCGAATGTGTTGTTTTTTCATTCTTGTGTTTATAAGAAACATGAACCTGATGTGTCCTAGCGACTTCTTCAATGTTTGGGCATATATTTGAAAGGCAAACTCTCATTTCCTCATCAATACATTGAAGAATTCCTCTCTTTTTACTCTTAATTGTTTGAGTGCAGAAAACCCCCACCATACATATCATCTTACCTTTACACCAAGCAAAGGATAGAAGAAACTTGCTTCCAGTCTTTCTGGAGAACATGGGGGGTAGTGTAAACAACACAGCACCACAGTTTAACAGCCTTTTGCAACCTAATCAGGCAAGTGAGGTGGGGGGTTGGGCAGACTGTCAACTTACTGCCAATTCCTCACACCTCTGTCCCCAAAAATATAAACTCCAAAATCCCTGTTGGGTTTTTGGTCCCCAACAGGCACATATTTCTCTGGAATACCTTAAGGTGCACCTGGAAATCTTCTAGGGCACACCATTGCACCCTGGCACACACTTTGAGAACCACTGCCTTACAGAGATTCACAGACGTGGAAACCACAGCACTTGTTTTACTGAATTGTTTTGGAACATGTAGTTATCTTTCATTAAAAACATGTTATTTATGTTAGTGTGTACTAGTTTATTATTGCTCTCTTAGAAAACAATTTACAAACAAATGTTTAAATGCTTTTTAATTTTAAATTTTAATGTGGTTAATATCAATAGATATAATCTACATAAACAAAACTCTTTGAGGTACTCAATTATTCTAAAGAATGCACACAGATCCTGAGGCCAGAAAGTTTGGGAAATGCTGGTTTAAAGAAACAATTTATGCCTGGGTTTGGGAGAGACCCAGTCTGCCTGGAAGCACATGGCTACCCGAGTCCTGAACCAGTTAGAAATAACAGGTGGAAGGTGGGTGGTACCCATTGTTTGTCATAAGGATCATCATGTGGGAAATGGAAAGAGGAAGTATCAAGTACGTACTCTTCCAAGGAGAGAAGAACATAAAGGGGGAGACAAGGTCCATAGATGATTCTTCTGCTTCTCCCTCTTCAACCCTCTTTTATTTTAGAAAAGAGAGATTCAATCAATGTTTTTGGCAAGGAGAGGAAGAATTAGTAGAGGAGACAGTATTCAAAGTATAACAATAGAAAGTAGAAAATTACTGCCAAAATCTTTTTGTCATTTTTTAAAAATTTTTTTATTTTTCATTAAGAATTTTTGTTAACATTGAATAATTTCCCTTTTTTTCTGGATTCATAGGTACATGCACATATACATACACATAATTTTGAAATATGTGTATATATTTTCATAAGAGCTGCTTTCCAGGGGGGGCTTGAAGTATGTATCTAACCTATAGCCCAAATATACCATACACACTCTATATAAATGTTTGTGGGAAAATGTTGTTTTGTTTTAATATTTTGTTTTTATTTGGGGGGGGAGTGTTCTGCTGAAATTATATTCTGTGTTACTAAACCAGATAAAGGCAAAGATAAAACTATTAGAATTTTAAAAAAGATATGGATCTCCTGACTTGGCAATCCCAAGTTTTGTCGTGGAGCTGAAGAGATAGGTGCAGCTACAGCAAGCCTGAGTCTCCACATTAACAGCATTAAATAAGCAAAATGGTGATTAAAATTACATGAGGCTCTTTCCTGATGCTGTCACCTCTGAATCTTTGTCATTTGCTTTACCTACCACAACTTCCACGCTTATATAAATAGTTTGACTTCTCTGTATCCTGGACTAGACCACAAGCTAGTAGCAATATTTGTTAATAGTATGTGTCCTTTTACTTTGTACAGTATTTCTAAGTTTAATCATGCTTTATACATATGGAGGACCTAAGTATACTTCTAAGGACAGCTGTGACCTGGAGCTATTTTACACTCCTGAAGTAATAGGGGTGATGAGGGAATAGCCTAAGTTTACATGGAGTACAGCTTGGCTGTCAGGTTCCAGAGGGGACCAAAGGCCAGGTCTGGAGACGACTTATGAGCCATCACTTAGCTCTTTGGCCACCTGTAACCATCTTACTTCTGGCCTTTTTCTTTCTGACTCCTAGAGATCTTGTATTTCCTCTTTTGTTCTCCCTGATACTCCTTCAATCCAAACTGACTATTTTGGGGGCTCCTCTGGGCCCCTGCTGATGTAAATCTAGTTTCCCCTTTGGCTCCTGGTTGTTTTTCTCTTGCTATTGTGTATGACGTTACCTTGACCTGAAATGTTCTTTCCTGGTTTTCTATCTGGCAAACACCTACTCATCCCTCAAGACCCAAGTCCAAAGTTTCAGTTTTGGTGACGTTTTCCTTGGTTCCCTCAGAAATAATTAATTATTTCTTCCCCCTTCTACTGTAGCTTTTTATTTGTGTATATGTTATAGCCATGCTTCCCAGACATGCTGGCAATTCCCAGGGGGCAGAGGCTTTGACTTACTTGTCAACGTGCGTACAGCACCTAGCAAATGAGTGGCACATGCTAACATGTCCCACAAATCCTCAGGGTTTAGTGAAGGAATTAGAATAGCATCTCTGGTCTGGGTCTCTGAGCAACTTGTCTAATCAAGTCTTCACTTTCTACATAGTAGAAATATCTTTTCTTTTTTAAAAATAGTTATTTATTGATTTTAAAGAGAGAGGAAGGAGAGAGAGAAAGAGAGAGAGACAAACTTTGATTTGTTACTGCACTTATTCATTGGTTGATTCCTGTATGTGCCTCTGACTGGGGATCGAACTCACAACCTTGGCATATTGGGACAACACTCCAACCAACTGAGCTACCTGGCCAGAGTCATTCTCCATTTTTTTTTCTCCTGCTTTTAGTGCCTCTAACCAAAAGCTTGAACCTTTCTTGAAGCCTGCTTCTCCCCCAGGGCACAGCTGCTGAATAATCATTGCAATTAGAATACAAAGGTATTGTCATTTAGTATAGGTGTTCACAATGCAGTGTTTTGTGCATACTAAATAGTTAACTAGACATGTGGGTATACTGCATGGAGGGGTTTTCAAATGATGATTCAATGGACCTGTTAACTAGTGCATACCAAGCCCCTGTGCCATGCCTAGCATTAGTGATATGGGGTAGAAGGTGAGGGAAAAGAGAGATAATTAATTTTACTTATATGGAATTACCAATATTTGATTCTACAAAAGTATATTTTTATATAGCAGGAGTTGCTTAGTGAACATATATTAAACAGGCAGAGACCAGAGAAGGGTGATAACTAAGGGAGTAATCATGTGTGGTTGGGTAATTAGGGGGCCAGGAACAGACCATTTCTCAGAGAAGCTAATCGTTAAGAGGGGGAAAAGGGTTCTGAAAGGAATACAGGTATTGAGGGTGTGTTACTCTCCAACGCACCCAATTGCTGGTGGGACAGATAAACCATGGCTGGTTAAACTGACAAGAGCCCAGTGGGGAGCTTGTGCCGAGGCTTGCAGGGAAGTGAGGGACCAGGGCCAGGAGGTCTGAGGCATGTCCCAGTTCTGCTTGGCGCCCGCAAAATGCATTCTTAGCACCCTCACCTTGGGGGAGATGTCTTCCTACTGGGCTTCCCAAGTCAAAAGATGTCTGTAGACTGCTATTTCATCATTAGATCTCTGACTCTAAGGTTTGTAGCCACTCAGATCTGCATCTTGGAAGTTCTTTATACTCAATGTTTCCCGCAGATATAGAAAAGCCTTTCAACAGAGTTATTTATTTTCTTTGGCCAGGGATTCTACATTTAATTCATTGAATCAAGGGTACATAACTCCAGCAATGGTCTGCAGTGAGTAATCTGAGACCACTGGGATGAATTTGTGGATTTAAAAAAGTAATAAAACAGGCAACAAAGCTGTTGTGCCACAGCAGAGGGTGACACCATGTTGAATTTTTTTTTGTATAAATCCATATCATGTTCTGGAAAAAACTGAGCTCATAGCTTATTATTGTACTATTCAGTATAATCAACATTTACGTCATTATTTTTATGTGAAGGTTCATTTTGAATTTTAAGTCAGGACCCAAGCACCCATGTTCTTCCTAGAGCAACCTGTGAAAGGGAAGAGGACATTCTCTCTGCATTGAGAGTCAGCCCTAGGAGTGGAATTTGAAAGTCAGGTGACTAGGGACCGGCAGGTCAGGGTTAGACGTTTTGTCTTGTGTACCTATAAGTGTACTTACTTTTATTTTTAAATGTTTCCTGTTTGCACAACACAATGAAATATACAATCACCAGAATATATGATGTTATTCCCGAGGCTCTATGAGCATAAAAGATAAGGAAGGGAGAGCTTGGGACCCAAGGGGTGTCTGGGTAATGATGGGTGCCCTGGGGGTGGGCAGTATGCTGACTGCAAGCCCGACAGGTCTCCTGTGGGCCCTACAAGCCAGCAAATGCTTCTGAGGAAGGTCTCTGATATGAGGATTTCTGCTTTAGGAAAAGTGTTTGTTTCTAAAAAGAAAAGAAGGGGAAGGGGGGAACAAATGAGGAAAACCTGCAAAGCTGGGCTCAGGTTGGGCATAATGAGTCTGTGACTCTCCTACCACAGGCTCTTCCCTCCCCTGTAGGAGAGAGCGGCAGGTTTCAGTCACTGGAAATTCCAAGGACCGTGGGAAGGAGTGAGCTGCAGCCAGACTCTCGGAGTGCCTGTTTGGCATATGGCTGCCTTCTCTCCCTGGGCTGAGGCCCGTTCCCGCTGAACAGAAATGGCTGAAATGTCAGCTGGGGAAGGCAGTGCTGGGGTTCTGCGCCTGACTCCTCCTCTGGGGGCTCCGTGCCTGGCAGAGCAATCCTATCAGTTCTGCCAGTGATTCCCCCTGCTGTCAATAGGGGTTATCATATCAATAGACCCACAAATAATTGCCTGTACCAACGACTCCATTTCCCACAGAAGCTAATCCCTAAGGGGGAAAAAAGAGCTAATGAACCACATCAGAAGGCAAAGCAGAAGGAAAATCTCTCCTAGGAAGGTCAAAGCAGCACATGCTTCTCCACGCGATGATAAGGCCGCAGAGTGGGGGACTTGGAGGGAATCTTCAGCTGCAAACAAGACCGAGGAAGTAGGGAAAAGAGAAGGCAAGAACAGAATCGGCTTTTTACCCTGTGTGCCTCCTAAAATGAATGATCAAAAGTAAATTACAGACTTGCAAATGGGTGGTTAACGACTGAGACAATATGACTGCAGAGAGAAGCTCATCAAAACACACTGGGCAAGAGCTGGAGAGGGAAGGACAGAATACAAATGACACTCTGTAAAGCTAGAGCATCAAAGCCAATGGCCCCCAGCGGAGGGCCGGGGTCATCTCCACACCTGTCAGGGGCAAGGGGAGGACGGCAGAGGTTTCTTTCAAAGGAGGAGGAGATGAAGAGACTGAGTGCACAGAGGAAAATAATAAGGGAAGCGTGGTGGAGGGGAGGGAGGACAACAATGGCACAAAGCACCTTTCCTTGGGAAGTGGATGGAAACAGCCCTTTCTTCCCTCTACAAAGGGTGGGACTTCAGTGAACTGTGGGGCCGGGGGAGGGGTAGAGAGACTGTGGAAAACTGCTTATTCTTTGCAGCCATGCCCAGTCTCTCCACATCACAAGTGCCCTGAGCTGTAGAAGTCATAGACAGAGGTGAGATTAGGGACCAGGCACCCCCAGATTCACTATAATCCCTGTGAAACCCCCCAAGTCCTTCAGCTGCTGCTTATTTCATGGGGGCTTCCAAAACCTGGAGGGCTCAGGTTCTGGGAGTGTTTTAGAGAAAAGGGGGGTGCCGAGGGGAACTGCACTGCCACAGTGGAATGAGTAATTCTAGGAGTGCCCCATGGTAGCATCTCCACTAACATGGGGATGGATGAGGGACCTGAGGTGAACCACTAGGGCTGGCTGCTCTCAGGAAGACAGATGCTACTGCATACCGCAAAGTCATACACGTTCACTGGACCATGGTTAATTCCAAAACAAGTGATTTTGAAGCCCTAGGATGTGCCAGGCTCTATGCAAGGTGCTGAGAATGCACAAATGGTTATTTATAACTGTCCTCTGTATTTAAGAAGCTTACAGTACAGCAGGGGAGGCAGATATACAAATAAGTATTTGCAAGAATAATTGCAAAAAGAGAACAACTAACTGAGCACAATGGGAGGCTTCACAGAGGAGGTGACATAAGATCCTGGTCTTAAAATGCCAGATGAGGAGAGTGGGGCAAGGGTCACATGCCAGGAAGAGGTTACAGAGGCAGGAAGAGAATGTGATGTGTTTAGAAAATGGTGAGCAGCTCAGTGCGGCTTGAGAGCAGGAGATGAAGGTGGGAGGGGAATCTGGAAAATTAGGCTAAGCATGGATTGGGAAGGATCTTTAAATCATGCTGTAGGATTAAGTTTTATTCTAGAGGGAAAGGTTCCTGAGTAGGAAAATAGCTTGATGAGATCTGTGGTTAAAGCCCTCCCTGGCAAAGAGGTAGAGGATACACACATGCAAAGATGCCTAGGGGCGCCTGTACTCTGGTCACTGGGTACATCTGCTGTGCCAGGTGCCTACCTGCTTATACACAGGGACAAGGCCCAGCAGGTAAGACCATGGAGGAGCAGAATTGGCAAATGCTAGCAAACTGTATTAGATTCCTCTCTCCCACATGGAGGAATGGCCACCTGCTCCATGCAGATTTGAGCCAAGCCACACAGTAGGCTGCTTTCCTACCTGCCCTTTCGGCTTAGGTGGTAAATGTTCAGCTCAAAGGATGAGGTACAGAGCACAAGAGAGCAAACCACTAGCCCTGGCCTCTGCCCAGAAATTACCTTAAGGAACCAAGAATCCATGAAGCGTTCTAATTGGTTTGAATTTCTGATAAATTAGCAAAGACAATTAAAATGGTCTCTTCACTTTTCTTAACAATTAAGCATGATGGCATTGGCCCTGATGTTAATTTTAATTTGTTGATATTTGCAAAGGATTTGGGGACTGAAATGCTCTTACTCTCCACTCACCCTAATGTTTAATTGAATCCCAATGATCAGTTAGGGTGACAGCTACAGTGTCACTTCCTGGAGACGAGACTTTCTCAACTCTGTAGACTGGCCTTTGTTCTCTTATGTCTCCCCTAGACTTCTCTCATCAGCAATAGCCTGTGTTAGGCCCTTTATTGTTTTCCCCCTTCTTTCTACATCAAAACATATCTGCCCCATGATACATTCTCCCAAGGCCTAAGGTTTTGTTAGATGACTGACTAAAGCAATAAATAAACACATCCAAAATATAATGTTAGGCCCTGGCCAGGTAGCTCAGTTGGTTAGAATGTCATCCTAATATGCCACGGTTGCGGGTTCAATCCCTCGTCAGCGCACATGCAAGGAGTCAACCAATGAATGCATAAATAAGAGAAACAACAAATTGATGTTTCTCTCTCTTTTTCTCTCTCTAAAGTCAATATAGTTTAAAAATATATAATTTTAGGACTGAACATGACTACGTATATTATATTTCTTGCTTAAGTTAATGGAATGGTTAGTTCTTTGAATTTCAAGCATTTATTGGTTTTATGAGAGGCCCTCATCCCCCAGTAGAAATGGCTACCTGATCTATAGGGGAAAGAGTGGAGATATTTTGACTTGATGAATCTTTCCCATCATCTTACAAGTCCCATATATGCTATGTTAGTCCACTATACATCCCTAGAGACCCTTTTATCTCTCATAGCTCTACCACTTCCAAGGTATTGTCTGGAACATATGCCCCCACTCCTCAGTGGACTGAGACAATGAGTTGCTGGACATCTCCATTCTCTTTGTCTTCCTAACAAACATGATTGTGTTAGGAGTGGTGACATGTCTAACTATAAAGAATACATATTCTAACCTCTTTTGCACATGGAGGTGGACATATGGCACAGTTATAGTCAATAAGATACCAGTGGTGGTCACTGGGTGGGACTCCCAGAACTGTGTGAGGTACTAGACTCAGTGGGCACATACACTGTTTGCACTTCCCTCATCCTGGAGCTAGAATGTGAAGACTAGAGCTGGAGTAGTAATCTTTGCAAATCAGGAGGCAAAGGCCAAGCAAATTCCAGAGACCTTAGCTTTGACATCGTTGAGCAATATCAGCAACTACCTAGCGCTGGATTTCTGACTAAGTGAGGAAAATAAACCCTGATTTTGTTTAAATTACTATATTTTAGAGTTTTCTACATGCACTAAAACTCAGTTCTAAACCGACACAGCCATCATGTTTTGCAGATAGTGAGTCAGCTAATGCTTATTAAGTGCCTTCTGTGTGTGGAACCTTGTTGCCTAGAATACTTCTGGCCTTGAGTGATGTGAACACAAATCATATTGGGCACTTGCCTTATTGGGTCTTCAAGGCCCTACCAGACCAAGCTCCTGTCCCCCTTTCTATGCCCGTTTTATACTGTCTCTTCTTTCTCCCCTGCGACAGTCTCCAGTCCCACTGGTCAAATTTGTTGAACACGCCTTTCCCAGCAAGGTCTTCTTTGTGTTCATTATTCTTCCCGCTTAATGTTCCTCCTTCCTCATCTTTCCCTCACCTCTGCTGGGCTCGCCAAATCTAAATGCTACCTGATACCTAGAACAAGCCCTTTCCTATTTCCCTCATTGTTCTTATCTCTCTCTCTCTCTCCTTCTCTCTCTCTCTATATATATTAATCTCTCTCTCTCTCTCTCTCTCTCTCTATATATATATATATATATATATATATATATATTTGGTTAGTTTTATTCGTAGCTCTCTTATGATTTGAAACTGTTTTATCTATTTACTTACTTATTGGTTTATATATATTTTTGGTCGGTGTCTTTCCCTGCTCCCCATACCTACGAACTGTGTAGGTGGGGCTACCTCTGTTAAACCACCCTTTCATTCTTAGTTCCTGCAAAGAGCATCTCCCCTGGGGTTGACACAAGAAAAAGCTCCGCACGTGGAACCCATCCTCATTATGAATGGAGTCCGTACTTGTGGACTTACCTGATCACCACAATTTATTTGTTTGTGATCTCCCAAATCATATCCACAGTGTGTTCGCAGTTATTCACAGACAAGGACAAAACTAAAAAAAAATTGAGTCACTCCGCATGTATGGTCCCAGTTGAGGCCCAGTGTTCTGCTTTCTTTTTTCAGCTCACACACTTAAACAATGCCATTTTGGCGTCTGTTTAGCACTTTTTCACATTTTCCTTGGTGATTTTACTGTTTAAATGATCCTCCTTTTAACTGTAGTGCTGCGGTGCAGTCTTAGCGATCCCGCGAGCACGGAGACTGTGTGTGCCTCATGGAGAAACACGTGTGTTAGATTAGCTTTGTTCAGGCATGAGTCATAGTGTTCTTGGTCGTGAGTTCGATGTTAACCAATCAGCTACATATATGAAAGACTATGTGTGGAAGCATAAACAAGATTTTTGTACTGATGGGTTGATAAAAACCTTGTGAGGAAATGCTTGCAGGAACCGAACCCTGTACTCCCCCTGGTGCGAGGGTTCAGAGTTCTCTAACTCGGTGTTCATGCTGACTTTATAGACCATCCCTATCTCAACCAGTAAGAATGGACCGTGTTTGTTGATCACTGTTAGAATTTGTGCAGGGTGAGGTGGGGGCAGTTGGAGGGAGTGGGGATCTTTGGAGTCACTGCCAATGCGCAGTCAGGCCAAGTTAATCCTGCTCACAATTTGGCAGTTCCTGAGGTTGTTTATTGTAGGTGGAGGGCGGGTTTCTTAAATTCTTTTGGTGACATTCTGCAGGACTGCAGTAAGATGTCCCAGGACCCACAAGGTGCCCTGAGGTGGTGATGTCTTTGAGCTGGTAATTCAGAAGCCAGCACTTCTCTGTGCATGCCTGTGTCAGACGATTATAGAGAAGAAGAATGACAAGAGAAAATGAAAAGGAAATGGGCTGACAGTCTGCAGAGTGGTATTTCAACTCCAACACAAAACGTTCAGTGGTAATTGTAGAATAACCTTCATTTAAATGCAAATAAGCCTGTAATTAAGATAAGGGACCTACCATTTGCCAGTGTTTTTTTGTTGTTTCTTTTTATTTTTTAAATTTGGGGGGGGGGTGACAATTATGGTTTTTAGAGATTTCTCTGGTTTATTGATGAGTAGTCATTATGTTCATGGGTTGTGTTGCGAGTGCAGTATCTGGATAACTGCAGAATAGAAATTAGTGTCACTTACTTTCAGCTGCCCCCAGGAAAAGAAAGGATGTGTACAGTGCATAATGTTGACATAAGCAAAACTTCCTAAGTGGCACGGCCTGAACGACATCTCATGATGTGCTGTCCCCCATCACCAGGAACCCGAGACAAATGCACTGAGTCCCGAATTACAGGAGGAAACAATCTGCTTTCTCGATGACTTGGAGCAGAGCTGCTGAGCCCTTGCAAAGCCTCTGCAATTGCGCCAAGTGCCCTTCCTCAGTAGCAAATGCGCGGAACCAAGGCTACCCATTTTAGGCATTTCCTCAGTAGGCTCTTCAGAGACGGAGTATGTTGACGTGGCCATGGTCTGCAGGTTAGAGTGTAACACAGGGCAAGTCTGTTAATCTTCTTTGCCAAGTTAATATCGATCATTGCACTTATTACCTGCTATTGATTCCGCTTGACTCACATTGCGGATTAGGAAAAGTCAGACCCCCAAGGTAGATGAAAAACAAAAAAACTATTTGCCAGATTTGTCAGGTAAGCAGGCATTCATCTATTTATTCGACAGACATCCTTCATTTCTTTTTATCCCCCCCCCCCTTTTTTTAGCCTCTACTAGTGCCAGAGCTATTCTAGATGCTTGGGGGAAACAGTAGTGAGCACGCAGACATCAACCTGAAACCTGGCACCCAAAGCATATCGTGACCACTTCCATAGGCTCATCTGGCTGCTGTTTCAGGAGGCCTGATCCAATCACCCCGGCCAGTTCTTGTTGCCACTTTTCCTTAACTGGGTGGCTTATCTTGGAATGAAAACCTTCTTTTCATCTGGAAAGCACTAGAAGCAGAGGGTTTCAGAGCATCTGAAGGGTCCAGCAAGTTCAATTTATTTTTTTAATTAGCAAGGGGATTGCTATGATAGTTCATTAACCTTCACTTAATTAAAGAAACCTTTTATTTCCCCCCTAAAATATACAGACCTCAAACTAGAACTTGCTAAGACATTGTTATTATTAGGCCGTCTGAGTGCTGTGCTTTAATCTTTCAGGAAGGGGTCAGGTATTTTATTGTGTGTGTGTGATTTGAAAGGATATAGTATATTTTTAGGGCTTTTTGTTTGTTTGTTTGTTTTTGATGAATTGAGAAGGTGGGGACGATAACATAAGCAAAGACACATTTAGATGGCATACCTAACAGATTGGACTGCTCACACAGGTTTCTCACTTCCCGTTCTAGCCTGTGCTCTGCCACTGTTCTTCCCAACACCAAGAAGATTTTACAAATAATTATGTGCTTTAAACGAACATACCTTGTCTGAAAGGTGATTCCATGGACTTTCTTGATCTCTGTTAAGTGTTATCGGTTTGTCTGGCTACAGATATTTCCTGAGGGAACCTAAGATACCCTTAATAGTTTATACACTGCTACCTAGAACTGAAATGTGTTTGATGAATTCACTGAAGAACTTACAAAACTTGACTGTCTTTTTATTTTCAGTGTCTAACTTTGTATCCTCTGGGGTGATTGCTAACTTCAAAAGCCATTTCGAGGTTCAATAAAACTAATGGAGGTGAGATGGACCCAGCAGAGCATTCTGATTCCTGTTCTCATCGTTCTTTATCACCCACACCATGAACTTGTAGGCAGCTCTGCAGTACCCACCAATAATGTATCCACTTATCCATCATTCTATAGAAAGGCACCACCTCCTCTCTTCTGCCAAAAAATGCTACTTAAATACTATAGTTACTCCATATTTCTTTTCTCTTTTTTTTGTGACAGAGATAGAGAGAGATAGAAAGAGGAACAGATAGGGACAGACAGACAGGAAGGGAGAGAGATGAGAAGCATCGATTCTTTGTGGTACCTTAGTTGTTCAATGATTGCTTTCTCATATGTGCCTTGATGGGGGGGGGGGCTACAGCAGATCGAGTTCGAGTGACCCATTGCTCAAGCCAGCAACCTTGGGCTTAAGCTGGTGAGCCTCGCTCAACCAGATGAGCCCGTGCTCAAGTTGGTGATGTCAGAGTTTCGAACCTGGGTCCTCCACATTCCAGTCTGATGCTCAATCCACTGTACCACTGCCTGGTCAGGCTACTTCATATTTCTTGAGGTAGAAAATACACCCTAAAATAGTTATGGTGACCATTTGGGGAACCATATGTAGTGTCTACATATGAGGGTGGAAGCTCAGGTGTGTGCACTAAGCTTCCTTTTAGACCAGAAGGGTTCTCCTTTGCCAGTCTTGTGTTCATGCAGCTATGAGGGCAGGTATCACCTGTAGTTCTCAGGAAGCCTTAACCTAGGGGAAATAACCTAAACTCAGATGCTTCAGATTAGATATTCTGTTTAATAATTAAGGCTTTCTTTACATATGGGTGTAGAGAGAATATAATGAAGGTAATAGTTTTTCATTCTTCAAGTTGAAGCCAGATGCTTGGGAAGGGCAACCTGGATTTAATGGGAGGTGGACAGTGAAAGGGACTTCTGGCTTGGGCGATCAGCGAGCCCTAGTCTCATAGCAAAAGGTTGGGAAAAACGACCCTTATGGGGAGATTTATCTGTAGTTTCATTATTTCCTAAATTTTAGTCATGTTTTTAAATTATTACAGTTCCAGGTGAGCTGTGCTTAATGGCAGCATCTACATCTACACTTTTGGGGAGACAAGGGGAAGGAGGGATTAGGAAGAGTCAAGGAGCAGTGATAGGAGATCTGAGGCCATGGGCAGGAAAACCTGAAGCAATGACTCAGAGAGAAGGCTGATGAACAGTCATGAATAGATTTGTGCAAGGTTCAAGTGCTTTAACTGCAGAAGGAACTGGATTTCTTACAGTTATGCAGATGGAGGCTCAGTATAACAATTTGGTTTTATAATTTGCTATCCAAAGGAACAGAAAACCCACCTGTCCTGGGAGGTTTTCTTGGAGAGAGATTTTACTCATTTCTCTTGTTCTTTGGCTTCTAACCAGTTAGTGATGAATCCCAGGCTCCATATGGAAATCAAGCTATAGCACTCACTTTGTTACTATATGTCTAGATTGAAAAATAGAGAAAATTTTGGTTACCTTAAACTTTGGTACTTGCAGAGTCCTGGTGCGGGCATCAACCACGAAGTTGAGCTGGATGAACTTGAGATGAACATAAAAGACATTTTCAAGTATCTGCAACAGATACCAGGTTTGTGGTATACACTTAAATTATTGGGAAATGTTTAAGTCATCTTAAAAATAGCAAAAAAAATATTATTTTTGCCATTCAAGTTTGTGAACCCCCTGAATCCTAACTTTGGACTCCTGGGCGTGTGGGTGGGGGTGAGGGCCGTATATTGCAGATTAGGTAGTTCTTCCTCAGGAAGAAAGGTAATGAACAAGGAAAACATGAACAAGAACTTTTTAGGAACTGAATAAGTTGCAGAACCTTGATACCTTGACTACCCCTCCAGATGCATCTTCACAACAAAGTCAACTCAATGAAGGTGGGAGAGGTGTCCTCTGGTCCTGGTGTCCTACTCCTCCCCTTGCTCTGCTCCAGATCTGCCCCAACTTGCTTTTTTTCTGTCTTCATTCATTAGCTTACTGCGGGTGCCCTTAACAGCCTCCCACAGCCTGCCCATTCTGAATTTCCCCTTGTTACTAAGCCAGAAAAGCTCATTTAGTTTCCTTTCACTCTCTCCTGAAGAGAGAGAGCACAATAAACACACACAAAAAGACGGGTATCTTTCCAGATTCAGAAAAACTTGTCTCCTTTCAGGACATTTTGTGTTCACTTTTGACAGCAGTAAATTTGGTCAGCAACTGCTCGGGTATTGTTTAGGCGGGGGGGGGGGGGGGGAAGGAGCATGGCAACAGTCACTGTCCTGACCCGTCACCTGCTGCTGTGGAGACCACAGGAAAAGGCATATCATCGGAAAAGTAGGTGGTTGTCAGGATGAACTTTTTGTTGATCTTAACAAACTGGAAAAAGCCTTTCTGTGACTTCATTGTTGTTTTTGTTAAATTAAGTGCATTTGAACATGTGGGGAGACTATAAATGCTGTCAGGAACCATTTAGCTGATTGCCTACTATGTTCAAGGTCCTGTACAAGGTGCTGTGTTGGCTGCAAATAAGACTTCAGTGGTTAAGTAAACAGGATCTTGGCCAGTTGACTCAGTGGTAGAGTACTGGCCCAGTGTATGGATGTCTTGTGTTCAATTCCGATCAGGAAACACAGGAGAAACAACCATCTGCTTCCCCACCCCTAACCCCTTTCTCCTTCTCTCTTTCTCTCTCTCTCTCTCTCTCTCTGTCCCCTTCTGCAGTCATGGTTCGATTGGCTCAAGGGAGTTGGGCTCTGGCGCAGAGGATGTCTCCACGGCCTCCACCTTAGGCGCTAAAAAAAGCTCGGTTACTGAGCAACAGAGCAATGCTCCAGATGGGTAGAGCATTGCCCCATAGTAGGCTTGCTGAGTCCACTATGGGATCCCGGTCGGGGTAATTGTGGGAGTCTGTCTCTTTGCCTTCCCTGCTCTCACTTAATTAAAACAAAACAAAACAATACAATAAACATCAGTTTATCCCCTCCCCCACCACAGATATTGTGATGGTTAATTTTATGTATTGATGTGGCTATGCCATGGTTTCCAAATATATGGTCAAATGTTATTCTGGATGTTCCAGTGAGGTTGTTTTTGTTTGTTTGTCTTTTGCTTATTTAGATGAGATTATTATTTGAATTGATAGAGTTTGAGTAAAGCAGGTTGACCTTTCTAATGTGGGTGGGCTTCATCCAATCAGTTGAAGCCTAGTAGAATAAAATCTGACCTCCCCAAACAAGAATTCCTTCAGCAGACCGTTTTTGCACTGAAACTGCAATATTGACTCTCCTCTATGTTGTCAGCCTGCCAGCCCACCCTGCAGATTTTGCATTTGGCTGGCTCCACAATCACACGTGCCAATTTATTAAAGTACATATTTTTCTATACACACACACACACACACACACACACACACACACACACACACACACACACAATTGATTCTGTTTCTCTGCACAACCCGGACTAATAGAGATAGTTTACAACTTTCTCTTCACTCTGATCCACTACTTTTTGGCACATTTCCCCCTGGGGAAGTTACCTATGACCAGGTTCTTCCATCGCAGCATCGCTCCCCATTTCCTTAGGGGTTTGGTGGAGAAATTAATCTATATCGTTAACAACAGCCATGGATTTCTGCAAGGAGCATTCAAATTCACAGGAAGCATCTTTGACTTAAAACAAAGCAATGAGCAAAGTGAAAATGATTATAGAGTACTTAAAGATGTCTTTTCTTCCTCATATATTAAGGTAAAGAGTGACTTTTTTCACCTGATAATAAAATTATGTTCACCCCTTCCTACAGAGAAGGGGCTAAATCTCCATGTCTAGTTTAAGGTCTAAAAGAAATAAGGTCCAACTGCTAACCAGGCTTTGGTTCTGCTGGTTTCCTGCTATTCCTCCTCCACACATTTTCCCCAGGTGTGCTCATCCTAATCTATGCAACGACCAATATCATGCTGATGGCAGTTATGATCCAGACCAAATCTGAGCACCAGATTTAAATAAACCATGTATCTTCTCAAGTCCTCTGGAATATCTCAGGGGCCTCTTCATCTTAGCACATCCAAATCTAAGTACATCATCTTTGCAGCAAATTCCAAATCCTGTCCCCTTTCTGTGTTCTGTGAATCAGTGACTGTGCCTCTGCTTACCCAGTTGTGTAATCCAGAAATCTGGGCTTATTAATATAGTTCAGATCTTCCCCTTCTTCTTCCTTCCTTCACAACTGTTTTCAGTGCGGTGCTCCATCTGTTCAGGGCTAGATTATTATGGTGGCCTCTTCTCAGGTACCCCCTTTTCATTTTCACTTTACTACTGCTAAGCCAATGCCGTTTCCAATATGAAAACAATTACCTAGCCCTTTAACATTCTATCCATTTCAGTATGATGTTCAAACCTTTCAGCATGGTATATTAGTAATCTATTGCTACATAGCAAATAGTCTCAAAACTTTGTGGCTTAAAACAATAGATATTTACTATGTCATACAGTTTCTGAGCATCTGGAAACCGGAAGTGGCTGAGCTAGGTAGTTCTGGACCAGAGTCTTTTATTAGCTTGCCACCAAGTTGTTGGTCTTGACTGCAGTCTCTGAAGGGCTTGGGGATCTGATTCCAAGCTCACTCACATGCCTATTGGCAGGAATCTTCAGTTTCTTACCACTTGGATCTGTTCCCCGGGACAGGCTTTCCCTTAAGTGACATGGCATATCATCACTTCTGCAGTATGCTCTTGGTCATATAGATTAACCTTGGTAGCATGGAGGAGAGGACTGCACTATTGTCCGGAAACTAGGATGTAAGGTTCACTTTGGGGCCATCTTGGAGACAGACTACCGTTTATGGCATTTAGCAACTTTCAAAGATCTTGCTTTTGTTTACTTCTCCAGCTTTTTTTTCTATTGTAGTGTGTCGGCCTCCCTCATCACTATTTAATACAGATGACCCTTGAACAACATGGGTTTGAACAATGTGGGTCCATTTATACATGGATACTTTTCAATAAATATATTGAAAATATTTTTTTGAAGTTTGCCTCACTTGAAAAAAACTCAGAGACAAACCTTATGATTTTCTTTTCTTTTTAAATAATGATTTTATTTATTATTATTATTTTTTCAGAGAGAGAGAAAGAGGAGGGGAGCAGGAAGCATTAACTTGTTGTCGTTACTTCTCGTATGTGCCTTGACCAGACAAACCCGGGTTTTGGAACTGGCAACCTCAGAATTTCAGGTTGACACTATCCAGTGTGCCACCACAGGTCAGCCATGATATTCTTCATAACATTTTTTTTCTTAAGCTTACTTTATTGTAAAAGTGAAGTATATAATATAGTAGCATATAAAATATATGTTAATTGACTATGTTATTGGGAATTCTGGTCAGTAGTAGGCTGTTAGTAAAGTTTTTGGGGAATCAAAACCATATGAAGATTTTTGACTATGTGGGTGGCTGGTACCCTAATCCCATGTTTTCTAGTGGTCAATAGTACTTCCTCTCACTCTGGTTTTAGCCATACTAAACCTCCAAAGCACCATATCTTTTAAAACTCTTTGTCATTACAGGCTGTTCCCTCTGTCTGAAAAGTCCTTTTAACCCTCTCCAATTTTCTTGGATAATTCTGTCTTTCTTTTTATGACTCTCTACATCCCAAGGGCCTTTGGTGACATCTCTTTCCCCTAACTCGATGTCTTTCTCTGTTTTCACAGCACCACAATTCACCTCTGACATGCTACTTTAAATTCTTCTCTAGTTATTGGCTGATGAGTCTCTTACATTCTATGTGATGGTCTCAAATTCAGAGACACTTGGTTTTTTTTTATCACTCATTTTATTTCCAATGGCATTCAAAATGCTGGAACATAGTAGGAGCTTAATAACTATGTGGTGAATGGACAAATAAAGGAATGCATAGTTTGCTGAAAAATGTGAACTTTAAGGAGAAAGAAATTCTAGCCCTTCAAATAAGTTGTATTATATTTCACATTTGTGGGTCAGGAATATTGGAAGACTCCTCTTAGCCATTCTTTTGCTCCAGGAGGCACTGAGTGAAGTCATTCAATGAAATTTGGCTACTGTATAAGCTTATCTGGGAAGTTAAAATTGCCTTCACTTTGTGATTGCCACATTGTTAGCCATGGCTACAAGATTGGGCTCAGCTGAGAGTACCTATGTGTGGTTTCACTAGACAACAACTCAGGGTAGTTAGATTTCTTATGTGAAAGCTAAGGGTTCCAAAGAGCTAGTCAGAAGCTGCACAGCTTCTTCAGATCTAGCCTTCGAAGCATCACGTATACTGCATTTTGTTGGTTTAGCATGTCAAAGCTCTAGCCCATGTCCAAGGAGAGGAGTCTAGACATCATAAGCAATAGGTGGCATAACTTGTTGGGGAGCTAATTTTGGATATTAGCTTCCACAACTAACTATAATCAGCTATTGACATGTTTTACCTATGCCAAGTTTCTTTGCTATTATTCTGAAAGTGTGATTTTCAAATATTTCCATTGCTACTGTTATAAATAAGAAGGAGAAATGAGAGTCTACTATTATACATTCAGGTGGGTATGTAGCTGAATAAAAATCACATCCATAGAATGTTCATCATAAAATACATGTTAACTCTAAATGTAGTTTATAATGTCATGACCAAGGGCTCTGTTTTTCACATCAAATCATTTCAGTTGATAGTTTGATAAAGATTCTCAACTTCAGTAGAATATCTTTCTTAAGGATGTTTTGGGTGTATATAGAATTATTTTGAACTGTCACAATGACAATTAAATGTTGTCACTAAAACTTAATTATATCCTGCAATTTATGGTAAAGTCCCATACAACAAAGAATTATCCGGTCCAAAATTTTATTAGTACTCCCAGCGAGTAACACTGAATACATCAAGATAAGCCTTCTGTATTAGTTAATGTCACAACCTAATATGATTATAATAGAAGAGAACTATGTTTTCAAGAGCAGATTGTGTAAAAGAAAAAACAGAGATTTTGGCTCTGGCTGGTTAGTTCAGTGGTAGAGTGTTGGCCTTGCGTTTGGGTGTTCTGAGTTTGATTCCTCGTCAGGGCACACAGGAGAAGTGGCCATCTGCTTCTCCACCCCTCTCCCTCCCCCTTCTGTCTCTTTTTCTCTCTCTCTCTATTTCAGTGGTTCTTAACCTGTGTTCTATCAAACCCTAGGGGTTTGATGAGTCAGTCTCAGGGGTTAGGAGAAGCCTCTGCCGCAGAGGCCAGAATAAAGTAATACCGTAATTTGTTGTGAGTTCATGCACTTTGTTGGTTTTGTTCTTTGAGCAAGGTGATGTTCATGCATGGCTCATTTTGTGCACCAGTAAAAAAAACATATACCTATGTCTTGAATTTGGAAAACAAAAATCATATTTTATTTATCACTAAAGAAGGGTTTGTTGAATGCGCATATGAAACTGGTGGGTTCGGTACCTCAAAAAAGGTTAAGAACCACTGCTCTATTTCCTTCCCCTGCAGCCATGGCTTGATTAGTTTGAGCGCATTAGCCCTGGGCGCTGAGGATGGCTCCATGGAGCCTCCACCTTAGGTGTTAAAAATAGTTCAGTTGTGAACCTGGCCTCAGATGGGGGTCTGTGGGTGGATCCCTGTTGGAGCACATGCGAGAGTCTGTCTCACTATCTTCCCTCCTCTTACTTGGAAAAAAAAGGAAAAAACCCATAAAGATCTCAGTTGATGCAAGCTTAAGAAGAGCCAACAATTACTGTTATCTTAAGCTATATTAATAGAATCTCAGTCCATTATATTCAGTCAGGTGCTCTTGGAGTTTTATGGTCACCTCTGGCACCTGGCTTTCAGAGTGGCATCTATAAGCCAAACAATAGACACTAGGAGGAGAGAATGTAGAGGCTGTGCCTTATGAGTGGGACACATGCTGCTGCCTTCACATATTTGAAATATTGTACAGGAGAAGAATTCTGCATACTCTTTTAGATTCCAGAAAACAGAATTAGGATAAATGAAGGAAGACTTTTTCACAATTAAAAGATTTTGTCAAAAAATGAGATGTTCTGCTGTGGGATAGTAACCCCGCTTAGGAATGTCCCTGCAGAGAGCAGAGTGCCATGGGCCATTTTAAATGAACTGAGTACTATGAAGGGGACTCTGAATGGCATGTTATCTCTAAGTTACCTCTCAGTGTTTTAGTATTCATGAACTACTTGTGGGCAGCACCTCTCCCTACTTCTGTAGCGATGCCTCAACTCTTAATTCCTTTTTTCTAGCTTAGAAACCCCAATCATTTCCTTAAAGCTATCTAAACCTTTGTTTCTTTAATAATAAATAGGAAACCATAGTGCTTGACATATTCTCCTAACTAAATAACTAAGATAATCAAATTACAATATAGTAGTAAATGATAAAGTATATGAAAATATTAGAGATGATTATTTTTTCTACAAAAGCTGTAGACAGTCAATGTTTCCTGTAACTGTCTTATGTCTGAAAAAAAATGTTTTAGCATTTTTAAAAGGTCAGTTGAATGACTTGTAATTGTTTTTTCTTTTCTGATACGGTGTGAAGGTCTCTAATAGCTGTCAACAAAGTGTCATGTGGAGTCATTTAAGTAGCACTTATTGTTCTCTTATTGGTTGGCCTTTATTTGGTCCCATACAGAATACAACTTTTGAACAAGGCAGAAGACAAGAAGGGGTGAAGGGGAAATAGGCTAGATAAGCTTTTATTTAAATACTGTTTATTTGGAGGAGAAATGCCATCATTATCTTCAAAAAACAAACGTGTATTGACATCTACTGTCTTTGAGATGGCTCCATAGTTAGCAGAAGAGATCCAACTTCTCTGCTTGTCACAGAAATGACCAAAAGGAGAAAGAACACATAGACCTAATTTTTATTGTTGTTCTTTTTAAGAGATCAAAGTTAGTTAAATCAGCCTCAACAAGCCCTTCTAAATTCTAAGGGGGAAAATCAAGTTATTGTTCACTTAATGTTCAATTAAATTATTGTAGCTAGTCCTCTGGCTTCCAGTTGAATTTTCAGTACACTAATGTTAGAGTTTTATGTGTCCTGTGTACAATTTCCAGCACATTGGGGTATGTTGTGTAATGGACACATGCAATACACTTATGCCACTTTTATGTGAGTTGGAGCACAATTTTAACTATTTTAGTGATTATAGAAGTTTATGGTTTTATTTCTCCCCTTATATCATAGTGTTGTCGATCCCTATGATTTATTTGAGTCCAAATACCTGATGTGGCACAAATTTCCCAATTATAGCAATCTTCCTACAGGGAAAATGGTATTTGGTTTAAAGTAATATAGTTTAGTATGAGATTTCTAGGCATACAGTTACAAAATGAGAAAATTGTATGTGTTTTTCACTAGAGGTAAATTGCTGATTTTGTTTATTTGTGTTCTAAAGATAAAAATAATAGTTCATGGTAGAACTACAGATAAACCCTGTGGAAGCAAAAGTAATTATTGATCTCTTAGTGGTCATGACCATTGTTGGTCATTAGTGCATTTTATTTAGAGCCATTCCTTCCTTTATCCTTATGCAAATTCTCCCACATCAAAGAACATGCTGGAGGCCCTGGCTGGTGGCTCAGTGGATAGAGGGTCACCTGGCATATGGACATCCCTGGTTTGATTCCTGGTCAGGGCACATAGGAGAAGCGACCATCTGTTTCTTCCTCCTCACATCCAATACCCCTTCTCTCCCTCTTTCCCTCCCACAGCCCGTGGCTTGATTAGTTTGAGCAAGGGCCAGGGTGCTGAAGATAGCTCCATTGGAGCGCATCAGCCTCAGGCACTAAAAATAGCTTGGTACTTGAGCATCACCTCTAGATGGTGTTGCCAGGTAGATCCCTGTTGGGGCGCATTTGGGAGTCTGTCTCACTATCTCTCTGCCTCTTACCTAAAACAACTAGAACAACAAAACACTGGGAAGGAATTTTCAAAAACATCCTGTCCACATTCAACTCTGCTCAAACAGAAAGATGTTGAGGTCTAAGGTGCTCACTGGAATGACTTGCCCTGGACCATAGACCTGGTAAAGGGATGCAGATCTGAATTTAAGTCCACAGTGGTTTTTGTTGTTCACACTTCTTATAGTGTGGGATAATTGTTGCTGAAGCAAGCAAGAGTCACCATTATTTATCTGGTACTAAGTCTGTGCTATGGACCTTCCTTCCCCATTTTCCTCTGTCAGGGTGGCTGGGTTGTAATCCATAGTCTTCCAGTGCAGCAAGTAAAGTCTAGCAAGTTCTACAGCCTCTGCAAAGAACAGGAAAATGCCATTTGAGGCACCAGAGGAAAAAATCAATGTGATGGATTCCCTTACCTCTAAGGTGTGCCTTTTGGGATGATTGACCCCTTATTCTCTGACCCTTTTGGGCCCAAGACAGCCCACACCCAGATTAACTGGCTTCTGTACACTTATTTATGTGCCATCGGCCAGTATCCTGCAGCAATAGCGGCAGCGACCTTGATTTGTTTGCCTCTTTTATAGCTCTGTTGCTCGAAGAGGTAGTTGGAACATTTAATTTGGCATTAAATTCTATTCTGGGGCACCGTCCCCTGTGGCAAAGGTGATGTGGATGGTTTGCATTTATGATTTTGCTCAGTTCAACTCATTTTTATGCCCAGGAAAGAGTTTCTGCTCAAGGTTGTTTTATTATTTTCTGCCTTTCTTGCAGTTTTATTTCTGATTTCATATAGGCGATTTCATAGAGTGAAATAGTCTGTTTTCCTTTTCTATTCAGACTATGGTTTTTCCACAAGAAGTGTGGGCAACAACCTTGTTTCTGCACATATGTGCAAAATAGATAGTGCATTTGAAGTCTGAGTGCTAGTTCTGTTCCTGAGAGTGGTGGTCTGTGTCGGGGGAGACATGGTGGGGTTCACATGCATTCCAGGGACAGGGATGCACTGCAACTCTTTATTCTTTTGGCATGTTTACCTCTGAGTTTCCCTGGTGTATGGTACAATGCAGTGTCTGCTTCTTTTCCTCTTCTTTATCCTTGAATCACCTTCAGCAAGGTTGACAAACAACTTGTGTTAGAGCCAGAATGCACTGGGAAGTGTTATCACTTCTCCCAAGGTGAGATCTCTTAAAACCTCACAGCTTTGCTTTGCAGAGTTGCTGCTGTTCCCCAGACCCGCCGACAGTTCCCATCTCTCAAGACCTCACAGAGTTTTTAATTGCTGATTTCTCTGATCAGAAGTGCCCTCTGCCCTCTGTTTCTTTTTAAGGTGGCCCTTGCTCTCAAGTCTTTTCTCTACAAATAGTGAAAATGTTTGCCTCCCATTTTCTCCTTCCGCTCAGCACTGACCACCGTCATCCTCTCAACTTTCTCTAGCTTCTGTCTAGTCACTTCCTGCACAGAGTGTCCCTGACTAAGAGCTGCCTGTGTGTGAATACATGAGTCACAGGGGAAGAAAACCTAGGCAAGGTGAAGAGAGAAACTGAGGCAAGGAAACTTCTTGAGAAAACTTGGGCCTCGCTCTCCATTTCTTGTTCCTTCAGGGGTCTTGATCATTGATTTTTAGGTTGATGTGTGTACCTGGCACCCAGCCTGATGGAATCCATAATCTTTTGCTTTTGAAGAAGCCTTTGTTCCACATGTTCATGAGACATGTTAAAAAAGAGACAGCAGAACCAACATGGAATTACTTGTGCTAAGTCCCACATCAGCAAACTAAGACTTAACACCTAACCTAATTGCAGTTTTGGCCTTTCCAGGAATGTAACCTTAACCAGCCAACCTGGAATTACCTGGTCAGCACTGGTGAGATAATCGGCCCCATCAACCCTTTCTTTTCTTCAGTGAAAGCTGATCTTGATTGAAATAATCTACTCTTTGCTAGAAATTTCATTTTCCTGTCTCCTTCTGCCTATAAAAGTATTATTATTATTATTATTATTATTATTGTATAGCTCCTCGGAGCTTCTTTCTACTTATTTACTAGATGGGATGCTGTTCAGTTCATAAATCATTAAATAAAACCAATTAAAACTTTAAAATAACTCAGTTAAAGTTTTTCTTTTTAAACAGGCAAAGAATAAAAAAAGAGAGAAAACCAAAATTAACTGCCAACTATCCCCAAAGCCTGAGGCTGTTGAAGACAAACAGGATTGTGCAAAATATGCTGCAAAAGAGAAACAAGAAAATACCAGAAAAACCTACAATTGTTTCCTGTGCCTAGCTTATTTCTACAATTCCACTGTTGATGAATATTTAATCTGTTTCTACCAGTAACTCAAGCTGTGAGTAACCAGGAATCAGTCCTCTACCTACACACATACTTTACCATACTAGAATTCTCTGGTTGTGTACCACTAGGATAGAATCCTCAAGATCCACAGGGCAGTAGACACTGTGAGTGATTCCAGCATTAATCACTAGATGGAGCCCTTGCTATGCATAAATCCAGCCCCAAGAGCCCTGGGGTAGCCAGCGGAGCCTTTAGCTGGAGGGCAGCATTTTTAAAGAGTGGTACTTGATGAAGAGAATCCATTTCTCTTCCAGTTAGTCCAGAAGCCCAGCTGCTATTGCAGGTGCTCACAAAGTCTTCGTATGTAGATTTATGCATAGTATCCCCACTACTCTCTCTCTCTCTCTCTCTCTCTCTCTCTCTCTCTCTCTCTCACACACACACACACACACACACACACACACACATGGCATGTGTGCACACTACCTTTACTAACTGTTTATGGGAGCCTCAGTCCCTCCAGGCACTTTTGCAGTAGCAGAAAGCTCCTCATTTTGGGTTGAGACTCTGGCTTCATAAACATGAAGCTTTCATATAATTAGCTGTCTATTTGTTCGCCCACACTGAGCCCATGTGTGTGTTACTAATTATGATTTATTTAAAGACCCTCTATTTGCCATTCTTTGTTCTTTCTTTCCTCTCTGTTAAAGGGCCAAGGGAGGGATTTGACTTGTAAACTCTTCTGAATGGGAGGTGTTACTTTCCTCTGCATCACCTGGGATCCTCTTTACGGTTTCAAAACTTATGTAGCTTCTTGTACCTAATTTCCAGTGTGCCTACCTGCTTCTTGCTGCTCCTCCCCCAACAACAAAAGGTATAAGGACAGGCATGGCTGTCCTACTTTGTAGAAGTAACGACCACATTACATGTCACGTTAACCTCTCTGCTGCCTTCAAATCTGTATTTCTGACTCAGATACTATACCCAAGCTTCAAGCCCATATGTACAGTTGCTTATAGGACATCCCCCCCTAATTGTACACTGGACCCCAAGCCTTTGCCCAAACCTGTTCTGCCCCTAGATCTCACCTAGTCTAGGCCGGAAACCTGAAAACCCTGGAGTCCTCACTTTCCCTCATCCCCGATTTCTAACTTTGATTAATTTTACTTCCTCCTATTTCTACCTATCTTGTGTTCTCTGTGGCCCCTGCTGCTGCTGTAACCAAATTCTCCCGTTGTTGCCAAGAGCAGAGCAGTGCTGAACCATGGGTCTTCCTGCACCGGTCTTGAGACCCAATCTCTCGTACTCTATCCACAATGTGGCTAGGCTGCTCTTCCTTGTGTACCATGTGCTTGTGCCCCTCACCGGTTTAAAAGACCCCATCGCTTTGCTTTCCCTGCCCCCAGGAGTCTCATCTCCTGGGGTTTCCCCCACAGTGAGTGCCCCCGCCTCACCATCCCTGCAGCTCCCTCAGGCCATGCAGTCATGCCCTCCTGCCCCTGCAGAGACAGTTCTCTACCTCCTTGCTTGAAAAGACACCATTTTCTCCATCCCTTAGATTACGCCAAACGTGATCTTCACAGGAACAGGTGTCATCACAGTCCCCAAACTCATCACAGGTCATTGCAATCGCCCCTCCTGGTTTGTCTCCCCATGGAGATTGCAAGCTCCAAGAGGCCAGGACTGTGACATCCGTTCCCCAGGTAGCCCCAGTGCCTGGCAGTCTGTGAATGAGCTGAAACGCTCAGGGAATGAACAGCTGCTACAACTAGCATTAGCAATGTACTGTGGTGCTCGTCAAATGCCAGTTGGAGGGACTGGTGTGTCCATGCGTGTGTGTGCATCAGAGAGAGAGAGAGAGAGAGAGAGAGAGAGAGAGCGAGCAAGAGAGACAGAGAGACAGAGAGAGAGAGAGAGAGAGCAAGAGAGGCAGAGAGAGAGACAGGAAAACAGGGCAATTCTGTGCCTCACAGCAGGTCTTAATTCTCTCCCTTTTAGTTAATTATTATCTAAATGAAGACCCGCAGGGCATATGACATTTTACTTGCAGCCTGGGGGAGGTTACCTACAAAGTGAAATATTCGTATAGTACACAGATGCCATACACAACAAATACATGCCCTGCAGGTGGGAAGAACATTTGAGAAAGAGACACCAGAATAGGCAAAGGACTGCTAATCAGAAACTAATAATCAAGAACTCTGGATTCAGGGCACACCTTAACTAGTCTTGCTAGTTGTGAATTCTGATCCATGACAAGGAGGCACAGAGAGAGCCAGAGAGAAAACAGAGGTGCTGCTGCAGCCATGTTTTAGCTTTGGAATTGTAAAAGTGAGGCTGTAATTGTGGACGCAGTACTTCCTGAGTGCGTTAAACACCCAGAAGCGAGAAGCGTTGCCCAGACCTCTAGAACTTGCTGCCCAGCTCTGGGCATGCCCTCTGGCTCTCAGCTCTTTCAGGGCTTGTCTCAATTGCCAAATGGCTGGCTGCCTCACCAAAGTCATGGCCTTCCTAAAGAGGTCCCCACTTGGTGACAGATCCTGGGGAGGTATAGAGGCCAAGCCAACCCAGCCTGGTAAGGAACAACACTGATGGGCAAGGCTCAATCCAAGGCTCTCTGGGGTTGGCTGAGGCTCTTGTTGGTCTGAATCACAGCTGGACTTTTCCTTTTTCCAATCCTGCTTCTTCTTTCTTTTCACAGATGTTGACCCCTTACGTTGTACCATCTCAGAGTTGGTTTTAGAGAGTCCAACCTGCAAAGATACTAACCTGGGAGGAAACAAAGATGTGATCAAGATGAGATTTGGGAGCTGAATCTCTAACCTCCTGGCTAGCGGTACTCCCTCACTGGAGGCAAGTGGGCTAAAGAAGCTATCGACACAAAGTGGGGGTCCAATGGTTACAACTCCCGGCTGGTGTATTGGCAGAGGGAATGCATTGGTGGGCACAGTATGGCAGGTGTCTGAAAGGAATGGAGAAAATATTTGTTATAAGGGTAACAGAATTGGGTGGCTATTGCAGGGGTTATTCACACTCTGCAGACAGAAAATAAACAGCTGAGAGTAGCAGACAGTTGAGAGCCAGGTGTGAAAGCCAGAGGGCATCTTTGATTTGCATACAGAGAAGCTCAAGCAGATGGGCTGAGAAAGCTAAGGACTAACCCCAGAACTCTCAGGTACAACATCTGAGCTTCAATTACTTGGTTAACAGACCAATCTAGGAGGGTTAGCTATGGGCAAGGCCCTGGTAAGTAACACCTGCAATCCTGGCTGACTGCTCAGGGACCTAGAATGACAAAGAAGGGAAGACTGGAACGTGGGGGGTCTAGGGTAGGGGCATGCAGATGGTCATATGGAAGTGAGCATCCTGAGCGAAGATCTTTGTGCCACCAGAGATTATCCCCCAGGAAAGAGGCACTAAACAACTGCCAAGAAAAGATGACCTGCCCATTGACATCAGCCATGGGTATATGAATAAGTGGGTCATGGTAGAAAACATGGAGGGCATTTATGGGCCCAAGAACATGGACTCCCACTCACCAAGCCTGACTTCTGCTACTGATCAGAGTTCAGGCTACCTGCAACAGAGACTAAAGCTGAGATTCCAGAGTGACAGGATTCCTGAAGGAGCCAACTGAACATCTGGTGGTAAGTTAATTCCTGTCTTAGTCTGTTCTGGCTACAACAAAAATACTATAGACTGGTTGCCTCATATACAACATAAATGTATTCTCAGAGTTGTGGTGGCCTGAAAGTCTAAGATCAAAGTGCTGGTGGATTTGATGTCTGATGAGGACTAGGCTCCTGATTCAGAGATGGCTGTTTTCTTGCTGTGTCCTCACATGGCAGAATGGGTGACGGGAACTCTTGGGGGATCTCTTATAAAGGTACTAATCTCATTCATGAGGACTCCATCCTCATGATCTAAGCACCTCCCAAAGGCCACACTTTCTAATACTGTAACATTGGGTGTTAGAAGTTTGAGATATGAATTTGGGAAGGGTATAAATGTTTATTCCATTGTAGCTACATTTCCATTTGGAAAGAGCAAGAGCCTGTGTTTTACTTTCACAAGAATAGGCAATTTTTCAGCATGGGTTTGCCTTTCTGGTCCATAGGTCTCAGCCAGAACTATCATCAGAAAACACATGGAGAGTTTGATTCACCCTCTCTGACTTGTACATTCACTGTGCCAAATCAGGGAACCTAACTTATAGCAAAGGAGGTGTGGGGTGGTTCCATGATCATGGGATCCATTAGACACATCACATTCCACACTACCCAGATTCTGTTGACCTCATAGAGCACTAGAATGGTTTTCTAAAGGCATAGATGGAGCATTAGTTTGGAGGCACCAGTATATAAGGATGGGGTTCCATATTACATTCACTGAGTCAAAAACCTTTACATGGCACTGTTTCCCCAATAAGAAAACAAAAAAACAATTTTTAAAAGCCACATGATTCCAATAGTCAAAATGTGGAAGCAGAACTGGCCTCCTTATGACATTCTTAATGCCCACTGGAGAACTTATGCAGCTCAGGCTCTGTAGGATTAGAGATCACAGTTTCCCTAAAGGTACACTATCACCAGGAACACAGCAAGATTTCGACTGAATTATATGCTATGGCTGTGCCTTTTCTGCTTTGGGTACAGTGTGTCTTGTTCATGGATCAATGGACAAGAAGAGGAATGACAAGCTTTCTATAAGTAACAGATCATGATAATCATGATTGGGTGGAACTGTAGGGCACAATGGAGCTGAGATAAATACTTATGTGTGTATTTTTTAGACACAGCCTTGTCTATTCATGACTGTAAATTGACCCAGCCCTGAGAATGACATGATGGCCAGAAGCTCAGGACCTCTTGGATTAGAACCCTGCAGCTAGATAAGCTACTGTGCCAACAAAGAGGGGCCAGCTAAGGGGGAGGGGAATCTAGACTGGATTTTGGGGGATGGAGACAATAAGCATCAATCATGACCCAAGACAACTGGGTTTGGATCTTCTCATCAGCTACCTGTTCTAAGTTTCTCCTCAGGAAGATGGGCCCACCAACATTCTGGAGGGGCTATTCCCTAAAGGTACATGGACAAGTGGATCCAGGTGGCAGTTGTGTAGATTGTGAAAGACATGGAGAGGCATCATCTTAGATCTTCTTCAGGGAAGAGCTTGCTGCCCAGACATGAAATGGACATCTTCTTGCTCCCATCCTCTCAGGGTCTATTTCAGCAGAAGGCATGGCTTCACGTGAGGCCATATCTTTCTAAGGCAGCATGTGTTGGATGCCTGAGCAAGATGGGGCCATTACAAGGTAACCTGACAGGCACAGCTCACTCCAGGGTTCCCTGCCGAGTTGACTTGGCTGAGGCTTGTTGCATCTGCATCATAGTTCCTCTTCTCCCTCTGCCCATTCCTCCCTTTTCCTTCTCAGTTTTTGATCCCTAGTGTACACACTCTGTCTTATAGTCTGCTCCAAGTGAACCCAACCTATGGCACTGCCCATTAGCATGAGCCTTCCTGCCGCTGCCTGGGATGCTCCCAGATTCTTAAGTTTAGTTCCTGTTGGTCAGTATTTTGAGATTCTGGAGCTGAATGTAGCATGAATTCTTCTTGGTAGATCTCTCCTCTAGCTCCATCTCAGTGCTGAAACACAGTGTAGAGTTTCAAAATGAGAATCTCCTATGGATCTTGACCACACATCTGATTCTCGGCTACAGATCCATTCCTTCTCAAAGATTCACTGTGGTTCTTTTTCAGAATTTAAATTGAATTCAGTGGGGGAAGATTTAATCTAGTGTTTCTGTGATTGGAGCATAAAATAGGAGAAATAACTTCTTTTTAAGACCCAGTGGTAAGATCCCAGCTAGTTGGTTGACAGAAAAAGGTAAATTGCATGTTTGCAAATAACAATTTTGAGAGAATCGACCACTTCTGCAATCCTCTCACCAGGCTGACCTGCTCTTCTGGGCCTCGCTCTGCACTGACCAGACACACAGAGGCTCTGGTTTTTCTAGAAATGGCCCAACAAGGCCTTGCCACACAGCTCAGAACACAAGAAATTCTCAATGAGATGAACTATGACCAGGAAGAATGCAGCTAGAAAGGAAAGAGCATATAAATTGCTCAGTTTTCTTTTTTCCTTCTTGATGGTGTATTCTTTTTTTTTTTTACAGGGACAGAGAGAGAGTCAGAGAGAGGGATAGATAGGGATAGACAGACAGGAATGGAGAGAGATGAGAAGCATCAATCATTAGTTTCTCATTGCCGTTGAGACACATAGTTGTTCAATGATTGCTTTCTCACATGTGCCTTGACCGTGGGCCTTTAGCAGACCGAGCAACCCCTTGCTGGAGCCAACGACCTTGGGTCCAAGCTGGCGAGCGTTTTTTGCTCAAGCTGGCAAGCTCAGGGTCTCAAACCTGGGTCTTCCGCATCCTAGTCCGATGCTCTATCCACTGCACCACTGCCTAGTCAGGCTCTTTTTTTTCTTAAGTGCTAATTTTTGTTGTTATTGATTTTAGTAAGAGAATAAGGGATAGACAGAGAGACAAGAACATCGATCTGTTAGTGTATGTGCCCTGACTGGGGATAGAACCAGCAACCTCTACACTTTGGGACAATAATTTAATCAACTGAGCTATCCAGTCCGGGCTGGCTCTCTGTGGCCTCTCTGGAGATGACCGTAGGATTGAACAAACAGCTTTCAGTGGTGCTGTGATTGTCTTGTTAATGCATGACCTTGGACCTTGTATTTGCTTTCCCTCCATTCTCATTTTTTTCCCTTTTCCCTCAATCTTGTCCCTGACATTTTACCTATCTCTTCCCCCTATTAAGGGTTGTCATATGAGTATTGTCCCAAGAACTATTTCCCAGGGATCTCAGGCTAAGGTGAATGATTAGTATTTACTGAATTGTTGCTGAATGCCAGACATTGTTCTCAGTGTGTTGTAAGTATAGATTCCTTTCTTCTCAGTGGCAGCATGAGGAAGTAGGTAATATGGCCCTTTTCATTTCACAGAGGAAGAAAGTGAAGCACAGAGGGTCTAGATGACTTGCCCAAGGTTCCATGCTTGTCAACCTAAGTACTGAAATTTAGGTCAGACACTGTGGCTCTTCAGTAAGTACCCTGGCCTCTGGGGGGATGGCCACTGTCAGAGCATTGTCTCAGATCTTCATGTGTCAAATATCACACAGATGGCACCTGTAGAATATCTTTCCTGATGAATAAAGTAGAGGTATTATTACTTCTTTTGAAATAAAACTTTTATTGCATTGGAAGAACACCATTTATTGAGTAGCTGTTATTGTTGCAACCTGGGTTCTGAAAATAAATCTACTCAGAGATTTATTTTTCTTTTGTTACTGTTATCGTTCTTGTTTTAATTTGATTGCTGGTTGTCAGTGCTGTCAATGAACACTCTCAGATAGCAGGGGTCTTTCTTTCCTCCCTATGTACATGCCATTGACTGCCCCCCCCCCCATGTTCTAACACAAAACATCTGAAGCTTACGGTGGGTCATGTGGCCTTGAGTAAAATATTAGGAGAAAGGCGAGTCTGGGGAGAAGAAACGTGGAGCATTCGGAAATGCAGGCCTTCTTACTAAGGGTCTGTGACCCCTTAACTTCTCCTACAAGGATCTGTAGACACACTTGAAGTCCATGCATATCCAGAAAATTTAAAAAAAACTGTGAGTAAGTCAGTGGCTGCAATTTTGGAGGGAGGGGGTTCGGGGAGGATGTACACATTTCATCAGATTCTCAGAACTGTTGCTATTATAAAAGAAAAACTGAATTTTAAGCCTTGGTATTACTTCTTTCTTGGTTGCCTTGTATAAATCATTCAGCAATAGAGGTCTCGGGAAGAAGAAAGAGGACATGGGATCAAAGAAGGTGAAAGGATTCAGTCAAATTATATACTCATACCAGATAGATACAGAAAACAGGGTAGTGATAACAGGAAGGAAATGGAGAGGGTGGGGATGGGGGCAATGTATGTGAAACGGGGATGGAAAGAGACTTTGCATGGAGCATGGGGTCATGATGCCGTGTGTAGAGGGTGTTATAAGAGTGGGGCAGTTGAAACCATGTCAACACAATAAATTAAAAACAAAAATTTTTAAATTAAAAAAATTGACAATTGGGGTCTCAATTTCCTCACCTGGAAACAGGATGCTAGTACTTTCTAATGCCTAAGGTTATTGTAATGATCAGAAGAGATAAAACATTGTCTATAGGGACAATTAGGAGTAGGAGTAAAGCACCCTAACAGTTCCTAGAATATTGTAGGGTATGAAGGGGTGAGACTCTAAAATGACTAAGTACATATGTCTTAGGTTTGGTTCATCCAGAAGTTGACCTTGAGAAAAGGATTCAAGCATAAGTAGCTTATTATTAGGGGCGTGTTGTCAGGATGTGTTGGTATAAGAGTGTTTGAGTGAGGCAGTGTGCGATAATGAGAAGCTAGACTCAGTTCGAGCGTGTAGAACACGCTCTTGAGTCGTCCTACCTGAGGGCCAAGCATGCTGCTACCACCAGAGAACACCTGCTGGCCGAGCGCAGGGGCTCGCGCGAGGACACCTGAGCACACTAGAGTGCTGCGTGCCATGAGGAAATACACGTGGGCAATGGTGAGGGCCAACTGTGGGCTCGATACAGTCACATGCATGATCCATAGTAAATTCAGTCAGTGGTTTCCAAACACGGCTTCTTGCTAAAATTACCTGGAGACTGAGAAATAAATTCAGATTTCCAGAATCCATATTTGGGAAATTTTAATTAAGTATGTCTAGGGCAAGGGGTGATAATTGACATTTTTCAAAGGTTTTCCAGGTAATTTTAATGATCAGTTTGTTTCAGAAACACTGTACTTTCATTGATCAATCTCACCCCATTAAATTTAATTTTATAAATAAAATTAAACCAAATTTAAAAAGAAACACTACACTTAAAAGCCCATTTAATGTAGGTGTAATTGGCTCTATTTCGAAGATAAGGAAACTGAGAGTCGACGTGTTAAGTGTTGCGTACAATAGTCCCCCTAGGTTGTGGTGGAGGCAGAATTCCAAGCCAGTGCCATCTCTTTACCTACTGTGCCCCTGCCTCTTCAGGGACCTGTTTTTCTTCAACTGCCACATCTTTTTACCCCCATGGAAAAGTTGGGACACACTATAAGCAGAGAATGTAAGCCTGCTCCCACCAAATGCATATCTGAATGAAACCTACCAATAGAATGAAACATCTGAATGGTTTTTCAAATTAATTCTTTTCTTATCATTCTCTTCTGCCATGCCCAGGTTCTTAACATGCCTTGCCAGGATTATTGAGATGTCTTTCTAACTCATTTCCCTGCTTTCAGTCATCATTTCCAATCCTGTGACCCGCTGCCAACACAGCCTAAGTTATGCATTCTCTTTCCTAGAACCCTGCACGGGCTCCTCATCCCTTATCTACAAAACGGAGTCTAACACTCTTGATGGTACACAAAGCCCTCCACAGTACAGTTCCCACCCTGGGTCTCCAGGCTTCTTGGAGCTCATGGATGATATATCAGCCAGCATGCAGGCAGGAAGAGAGAAACCTCTCTAGGTATTTGAACAGAGAAAATTTAAAATAGGTAGTTGATTAGACAGGTTTCGGAGGACTGAAAGAAGCAAAAAGGGAACATTGAAGTATTACAGAGGTTATAACTACAGAAGCAGCTACAGTCCTAGAGTTGGGGGTGGCGGTCAAAGAAAAGATATTGGGAATACTAGAACCTGGGCGCTCAGAGAAGGAGCTCTGCAGAGATTAGGCTTTCTAAGGGGGGAGAGATGCTCAGGAAGGAAGGTTTCTCAGCTCCTGCTGTCCTTCAGGAGTCTGGAGAAGGGCCCTTGTGCTCCTGGGCTTACATCTCTGATGAGGCAGAGCTGGGGGCTTGTACTTCCAAGGGGGCACAATAAAGCTGGGAGTCAAGGATCTTGGCAATTGGAACCAATAGCTCCTGCCCTGGGGAGAAGCCATAAATAAGGCAATGCTGTCAGAAAGAGCAAGCCAACAGAAAGGGGCAAATCCTGTACTCCCCTCTGCCTTCTAGTCTCACTCAAGGGTCCTCTTTTGGTGGGACCTCATAGGGAGCCACTGACAGCATATGGTGATCTGCGGACACCCAGCCCCAGAACCACATTGCTGAGAAACAATGGTACTTCTGAGCTGAGAGACAATAGTTTACTAACTGGCATGACCACTGGAGTGGGGCAGCTACCAAATCTGCTTGGCCCTTGAACATCTGCTTTGACTAATGCTCTCCTGTCTTGTTAGAAGTTTCTTTCTAACCAGATTGTTTCGTTCTAAAGGCCCTACTGAAACTTCTTTGTGAAGACTTCCAGTTCTCCTCCAATTCCAAACTCCTAAACCAGGGGAAAAAAATCCTTCCCTTTACTGTTTTCCCTTAATAGTCAGGCTTCTATAATGAGATTGTTATATTGTTCCACTTGTTTCAAATCTGTATCCTCTGCTTAAAGGTGAACTTTTTAAGAGAAAGATGTTGCTTCATTGCTCTTGATGTCTCCAGGAGTCTAATGAGTGTAGGCTGAATTGCAACAGGCCAAATATATTTTGGAAAAAATGACTTAATTATGCAGGTAGGTGCACATTCCCTGACTTCAGACGCAAAGCCCAAACAAGGGTGCATATCTCGGGGAGGCTGGTGGGTCCTGCCCACTCTCTCTGTCAACGATTTTAGTTGTTGCAAAACAGGGAAGCAAGAAAATAAAGCAAGGATTGTTTTAGAATTTGTAAGTCCCACTGGGTTTCTAGCTCTCATGTCCCTTTGGCCTAAAGAACGTTGAGAATTTGACTGATACTTGGTTCCATTTAGCACAACTTGCTTCTCTGTTCCCCTCTTTTACCTCTTCTCCCCTACTTTTGCAGGACCTCTACTGTTTCCTCCCAGCAATTAATTCTTATTGAGCTGTTAAGTAATGTTGGCTTGAGGTTCGGGAATGATTTTATTTTAATGGGAATTCCCAAAAATGGACAGTCCCTCTAGAGCCTAAAGTCTATATTGCTAATGGTAGACTTTTAGATATTTACCAAAGGCTGTGAGTGAAGGTATTTTTTTTAGAAGCCTTCATATTCATATTTGTGTTCCTAAAACACTAATTTAAATTCAGATCCAGCATGTGCTTATCTGGCATTAGTATCTTCTAAGCATTTCATTAAGCACTTTTGCATTCATTGTATCACGTACTTTAATCTTTTCAACAACTCTGAGATAGAAATTATTATCTTATATTTATACCTGAGGAAACTAGAGATCACAGAGGTCAAACAAATTACCTGTGATCACACAGCAAGTAAATGACAGGGTTAGAATTTTGGATGCAAGTTCATTTGATTCCGTGTTCACTGCTCCTTTCCCAGTAATTCTGCTTGCACTTGGACCCAGGTCCAGAGTGGACCCTGATGCAGAAGAAAAAGCAAGGTCCCTGGGGAGAAGTCCCTTTCTTCTCTAGAGAGCAACCATAGTACCTATTTCCCCAAAACATTGGCCCCAGGTAATGATGCCTGAGCTTCCTGTTCCCAAAAAGAAACTGACCAGGGGGCTGCCATCTAGGAGCAAGGTCCCTGGCTGGGCAATCAGAGCCTTTTTATACTGAGTCATCTGACTTTCCAGACCCTGCTTTCTTAGTTGTGAAATTAGAGGGTTTAGTGTTATGATCTATCTCCAGCCTTCTTCAGTGCTGAGATAGAGTGGATACCCCTCATTTTAAAATATGGGGTCTCTCAGCTTTAAGGTTATATCCTCTGTTGACCCTGTAAGGACTCTCAGCAGATGATGAAGCATTGGAAGTGGTGGGATCCTTGAGTCCCTGGATAAAAATCTGCTGGTTGGGGAGAGAAGCTTCAATCGCCAGTTTGTGACCTTGGAGGGAGATGAATCAGCAGGCCTCAGGCCCCAGCATGGACAAGTGTCCCCATCATACACTTTAGTGGTCTAGGCCGACCACTCATGCCGAGTTCATACTGATTAATCCAGTCATCGCTTGCTCAGTATTTGGAACAGGCCTTGAGTTGCCTTGGTTAATGCTAAATAATTCATGACTCTCTTCCTGCTATGGTTGCCTTGAACAGCTCTTGACTCTGCCCTTTGCTGCTGCTCCCCGGAGCTCCTGTGAATTATGGTTTGGGGAGGAGGACATGTGAGGATGCCAATCCCAGGGGGATGGAGACAAGCATAGTCACGGTTTCTATGGCACCCCTGAGACCCCAAACTGCTGATTCTCCCACATCTCTTATCGTAACATTTAGAGCTGCCTTGTAGTTCACCCGAGGACATGTTCCAGGGAAATCATAGAATATTTATTAGCATTATTACATTTTCTCCCACACCTTTCATCCCAGAGGATCCCAAAATGCTCTGCTAACAAAATATCCGGGGAGATTTTATCCATTTCTAAAATCAAGCCATGGTTGTAACCTTTTTTTGTCACCCCACTCCTTCTACATGCCTCCCCTTCATCCTTTTCCATGTGAACATTTAACCCTCTTTATCACTTAACAAATAACACTCAAATGCCTTAACCTAGTTATATTAATTTCCCATGGTTGCCATAGCAAGTTACTACAAATATGTTGCTTATAACAATACACATTTATTCTTTTAAAGTTTTGGAGATCAGAAATTCATAATTTCTCACTGGGCTGAAACCAAGGTGTCAGCAGGGCTGTGCTCTCTCCACAGGCTCCAGAGGACAATCTGTTGGCTTCTCCTACTCCGGGGTCTGGATTCCTTGCATTCTTTGGCTCATGGCCCCTTCCACTCTCTTCAAGGCCAGTTGTGTAGCATCTTCAATTCTCTCTCTGTTCCATCTTCGTATTTGTTTCTTCTCTACCCTCAAACCTCCCCCTGACTTCCTCTTATAAGGACACGTGTGGTTACATTTAGAGTTTGTTGGCTGATCCAAGAGAATCTCATCACATCTGCAAAAATCACATTTGCCATAGACAGTAAATACAGGTTCCAGGAATTAGAGTTTGGATGGATATCTTTGGGAGCCATGATTTAGCTGAGCCACATTTGTCAGTGAAAGCTCTTTCCACATGACCAAAGTCGACATCCAATTTCCTATCACTCTCTGCCACAGACTATATGCCTTAGCCAATGGGACTATTCAATTCTGTTTAAAAAATTTTGCATCTTTCTGCTTCTGGACTTCTGATTTTCTCTTCTTTTGGACTAGAAATGCTCCCCTTACCCCATGATTGCCCTGCCCTTTCCACAGATCCCAGGTAGGACAAGCCCCTCTGAATTGCATGCCATCCCCACAATCTCACTCACCTATAGTTGTGTGCAGTGCTTACCGCCTTCACGGCTACACTGTCTGCTTCCTGCACATGAGGACTCTCTATCCCTCACCCAACCCACTGCCTGACTTCCATGTGGGAGCCTTTGGTAAATCCAGTGGTTCTCAAACTTTTTGAAATTAGGGAGCATTCAAAATCCTACAAATAATTATAGGTGCACTATAAACAAATTTCTGATAAATATGTTATAATAATTAAGTCAAATATTAAAGAAAAAATATATAAAATCCAAGCGTGCTTTTATGGTAATTAAACAAAACAAATATGACAAAATTAAATTTATTCTGATATTAAAAAATATTTTTATGTTACATTTTTTGAGTTATGCTGTTCAGAATTCATAAAAAGAGGGGTTAAAAAATTAAAACACGACAAAAAGTTATCTTTATATATATATAGATACATTCTTAGTAAGATTTAGTAAATTCGGCAGGTCCCAGCATGAATGTGTTAAGTTTTTTCGTTCTTGTGTTTATGAGAAACATGAGCCTGATATGTCCTAGTGATTTCTTCAATGTTTGAGCATATATTTGAAAGGCAAACTCTCATTTCCTCGTCAATACATTGAAGAATTTCTCTCTTTTTACTATTAATTGTGTTGAGCGCAGAAAACCCCCACCATACATATCATCTTAACTTTACACCAAACAAAGGATAGAAGTAACTTGCCTTCAGTCTTTCTGGAGAACATGGGGGGTAGTGTAAACAATCCAGCACCACAGCTTAACAGCCTTTTGCAACCTAATCAGGCAAGTGAGTTGGGTGGTTGGGCAGACTGTCAGCTTACAGTCAATTCCCCACACCTCTGTCCCCAAAAAATCTAAACTCCAAAATCCCTGTTGGTTTTCTGTACTCCAACAGGCACATATTTCTCTGGAATACCATAGGGTGCACCTAGAAATCTTCTAGGACACACCAGTGCACCCTGGTGCACACTTTGAGAACCACTGGGTAAATTCCTCATAAATTAATTCATGGGAATATTGGGACAAGGGGGCTTCCAGGTTGATTCTTCAAGCTATGATTTTGTCATCCAACACATATTTATTGTTCATTTAAAAATATTTATTAAATTTTCCTCTGATTCCAGTCCAATATGCAGTGATGAACAAGTATGCCTCAGTCACGGAGGAACTTCAGACTTAGAGGGGACTTGGGAAACCAAAAAAACAAGTGTGACTCCTGCTAAATATAAGAGAAGAGCACCCAGCAGGGGCCTATCTGACTTCATGATAAGACTCAATGAAAATTAATTCAGCAATTAGCCTTTTAGTGAGGTGTGACCATCATGTCAGAAAGTGATTTAAAAAATAACAAATTATATATATTACAAGGAATTTCAGCATTGGAAAGGACCTTAAAGGTCACATTATCTAACTCTCTTTCTGATGCAGCTCTTCCCTCTAGAATATGCCTGATATGTGTTTGCCAGAATTCTGCTTGAACATCTCCAGAGAGTGTTGTTTTTCAAAAAGAACCACCTTAGATTACACATGTGAAAGTTGCTGCCATATACATCTGTCTATCTATCTACATATACAAAATTTGTATATATAATATACATAAATATGTGTGCATCTATAAGTAAACATGCATATATTTACATGTATATACACATACACACACATATGCAATTGTGGTGCAATTCTGCAATTTTGAGAAAGAAGTTCCAAAAATATTTTGGAAAATAGCATTATTGTTGGACCACATTAGGATATATCTATACTCTCTCAACATGGCTAATGTGACCAGGAACACATAAATGCATATATAAATCTGGAGATATTTAACAATTATTTTCTTTAAATCGTGACTCTCCTACTTATAAGCTGTGTGATCTTGATTCAGCTATTTAATAGATCTGAGTCACAGTGTTATCTGTAAATGAGGCTAGTAACATTTTCTTTACAGGACCGTTATAAAAAGGAAATCAGCTTAGCACATAGTGCAAACTCAAATCATTATTCTACTCTATTCTGAAGTGCTTAAGACTGGTTTTACATCCTATTTTATGGTAAACCAAATAAAGAATAAGAATATAAGATGATTTTTGTAAGGTTCCCCAATTTTCTAAATACAAAGGCTAGGTTAATTGTTTCTGATATACTATTCTATTTTTCTGCAAGATGTGCTTTGCTTTCCCTTTATAGGAAAATACAAATGTGTGCCTGTACACAAACACACCTTTATCATCCTCAGGCACTCTCTGGCTTCTCCATATATATACCGGCTGACTCAAAGACCCAAGACGGGGGCCTTCTTTTTTTGGAATCAGAACCTGTGTCAGGTGACTTCAGGGAGAAGCATATTTTCATTCAAAGGAATGTCATATGACTTTGGAAAACTCTGGTGGTACAAGAAAGTTCACCTGAGGTTTAATGTCATCTGTTTGACATCTTTCCCTGCAGTAGTTCTACTATGGGACCGTACCCCGTTTCTCCACCTGCATGGAGTACACTGAGCTCACATCAAACCTTTTGAAAGGGTTGCTATGTCGTAAGTCAGGGAATCAGAGTCACTGTAAGTGTTGTAGGATAAGGGGTTTATTTGATAGTCAGCTCTTACACAATAGGCAGGAACTGGAAGAGTGAAGGTCTGGAACACAGCTGTGGAATGAAAAAGGAGCTCGTAAGTGACTGGATAAATCAGGGGTCCCCAAACTTTTTACACAGGGGGCCAGTTCACTGTTCCTCAGACTGTTGGAAGGCTGGACTATAAAAAAAAACTATGAACAAATCCCCATGCACACTGCACACATCTTACTTTAAAGTAAAAAAACAAAACGGGAACAAATACAATATTTAAAATAAAGAACAAGTAAATTTAAATCAACAATCTGACCAGTATTTCAATGGGAACTATGGGTGTGGATTCATCCTGTGCTCCTCTCACTGACCACCAATGAAAGAGGTGCCCCTACTGGAAGTGCAGTGGGGGCCGGATAAATGGCCTCAGGGGGTTGCATGCGGCCCACGAGCTATAGTTTGGGGACCCCGGGGATAATCTGAGAATACGTCTGGCCTCTGCAGTGGAAATCTAAAAGGGAGTCGAGGGGAAGACTGCGGGAAGTGCTGCCTCTATGCAACCATCACCTCTGTAGGTCTTGAAACGTGTGTTTAATGGTGAACCTGAGTCTGCTGTTGCTCAACAGGGGCAGTAGTTGACAAGAAGGGCTGGATGAGGAACAGATGAGAATGAGAATGAGGTGAGCGAGAGAATGAACAAGAGAACTCATTGGGCAATGCTGCATGTGTCCATCACCACATTGGATTATGGCAGTCTTAGGGAATATTAGCTACTGTTTAACTTCAGCCTTCCAAAACCTTGTGAAAAATTTTCTTTTAGCTGACTTTAATTTGGAACTATATAGAGAAGAGATTTTAGAATAAGTTGTTTTAGTTTAACTGAGTTGACAGAGAGTAATCCATCAGAATTATTTATTAAGGGAGACAAAAGGGAAAAGAGGTTCCTGAATGCTTCTCTTCTCTCTCATCTATAGTCACCTGAAGGTCTCCTTACCTTCTTGTGATATAATCTACCAATAAGATATTGCAATTATTTATTATATTTTTATTGAGGTAAATATACATATAGGTACACACCCAGATCTCAGGCGTGCAATTCAACATATTTTGAAAAATATTCATAGTTCTTCCTCAAGTTACGGTGCAATTACATCTCAATAAACCCATTGTAAATTGAAAATATAGCAGAGTGAAAATGCATTTCATACATCTATCTTATCAAACATCCCACCTTTGCTTAGCCTTCCTTAAACATGCTAAGAACACTTCCAGTAGCTTATAGTTGGGCAATTATCTTAAGTTTCATTTCAAGATTACTTGTCTTTCTCTCTTTTTCTGTCAGAAGCAGGAGACACAGATAGGCTTTTTGTAGACACCATGGGATGTAAAAACAAAAAACATAATATCTAAAGATACTATACTGTAGAGCAGTAATTTTCAACCAATGTGCCGCAAGAATTTTTAACACATGCAATACTTGACTATTTAGTCAGGGGCAAAGACTGCTTTTCTATTAGATGATAAAATTTAAAAAATGACAACAGCCAACACAATGATAGCCATCAAAAGTGAAAGCCCTATCTTAAACCATAAATATAAAAGTCATATAATAAAGTTGCTCATATTGGTCGCATTGCATAATAAGGTTGTATATGATTGGTTAATTCTTGGTACCAGAAATTCTTACATATAAACATAAGCACCTGATTTTTTAAAAAGGGCAGAGGTAGTGCCAGCTGCTGCAGGGATCCTGGCCGGCTGGCAAACCTGCTCTGGGTGCGGGCAGGTCCTCAGCAGCAGCCAAAGTACGAGCAACCTAGGCAGTGATCCAAGTGGGAGTGTGCAGCCCTCCCCCCCTCAGGTGGCTGCTGAAGTCAGAGCCCACCGAGGCAGCCCCAGCAGTGGTCCGATTGTGTGTGAAAGGCCGCACCTGCAGCGATGGAGGTCAGGTGGACAGCCAGGCCCATGAGCAGAGCTGCCTGTGGTGCAAGCTGGCTCTCAGAGGTAGTAGAGGCTGGGGCAGCCACGGAAGCAGTCCAAATGGGCACATGGGCACCCGCCACCCTGACCAGGGCAGCAGCAGTCATGGAGGTAGGTTGGAGTCAGCATCTCCTGAGCCCAAAAGCCCAGGGCAGCAACAGCAGTGGTGGCCTGGTAGACAGACCACACAAAGGGAGCACAGGGGCCACAAACACTGGACCACTGTGACTATACCCTACTGAGTGCTGAAAAAGAACAAGAAAAGAAAAGAAGTAAATAAAATGTCTAGGTAGAATTACACCTGAGGCTAAGAAGTAGGCCACATCTAATATCGTGCGTAATCACTGAATTACAATACTGAGCCCAACTAGTAGCCAGCAATAAAAACCCTGGGCCAGATGGCTTCACTGGTGAATTTTACCAAATATTCAAAGAAGAACTAACTCCTATCCTTCTCAAGCTATTTCAAAAAACTCAAAAGGAAGGAAGACTTCCAAACTCCTTTTATGAGGTGAGCATAATTCTGATTACAAAACCAGACAAAGACAACACAAAGAAAGAAAATTATAGGCCAATATCCCTGATGAATTTAGATGCTAAAATCCTTAACAAAATATTAGCAAACCAGATCCAGCAATACATGAAAAATATATACATCATGATCAAGTGGGATTTATTCTGGGGAGGCAAGGGTGGTACAATATTTGTAAATCAATTAATGTGATTCATCACATAAACAAAAGGAAGGAAAAAAACCACCTGATAATTTCAATAGATGCAGAAAAAGCATTTGATAAACTCCAGCACCCAGTCATGATCAAAACTCTCAGCAAAGCGGGAATACAGGTAACATACCTCAACATGATAAAAGCCATCTATGACAAACCCACAGCCAACATCATAATTAATGGGCAAAAATGAAAAGCAATACTCTTAAGATCAGGAACCAGGCAGGGGTGCCCCCTTTCACTACTCTTATTCAACATAGTTCTGGAAGTCCTACCTACAGCAATCAGACAAAAAGAAGAAATAAAAGGCATCCAGAATGGAAAAGAAGAAGTAAAACTATCATTATTTGCAGATGATATGATATTGCATATAGAAAACCCTAAAGTCTCAGTCAAAAAACTACTGGACCTGATAAATGAATTCAGCAAGGTGGCAGAGCATAAAATTAATACACAGAAGTCAGCCTGTGTGGTGCAGCGGATAGAGCATTGGACTGGGATGCGGAAGGACCCAGGTTCGAGACCCCAAGGTTGCCAGCTTGAGCGCGGGCCATCTGGCTTGAGCAAAAGCTTGCCAGCTTGGATCAAGGTTGCTGGTTCGAGCAAGGGGATGCGTGGTCTGCTGAAGACCCGTGGTCAAGACACGTATGAGAAAGCAATCAATGAACAACTAAGGTGTTGCAATGAAAAACTAATGACTGATGCTTCTCACCTCTCTCTGTTCCTGTCTGTCTGTCCTTATCTATCCCTCTCTCTGACTCTTTCTCTGTCCATGTAAAAAAAAAAAAAATCAGAAATCAGAGGCATTTTTATATACTAACAATGAAGTGTCTGAAAGAGAAATTAAGGAAACAATACCCTTCACTATTGCAACAACAAAAAAATAAAATACCTAAGAGTAAATTTAACCAAGTAGGTTAAAGACTTGTACTCTGGAAGTTATAAAACATTGATAAAAGAAATCAAGGAAGATACAAACAAGTGGAAGCATATACCATGTTCATGGTTAGAAAAATAAACATCATTATAATGTCTATATTACCCAAAGCAATTTATAGATTCAATGCAATACCAATTAAAATACCAATATCATACTTCAAAGATATAGAACACATTTTCCAAAAAATTATTTGGAACAAAAAAAGAACACGAATAGCCTCAGCAATCTTGAAAAAGAAGAATAAAGTGGGAGGTATCTCACTTCCTGATATCAAGTTATACTACAAGGCCATTGTACTCAAGACAGCCTGGTACTGGCAAAAGAACAGGCACATAGATCAATAGAACAAAACAGAGAACCCAGAAATAAACCCACAACTTTATGGTCAATTGATATTTGACAAAGGAGGTAAAAGCATACAATGGAGTAAAGACAGCCTCTTTAAAAAATGGTATGGGGAAAATTGGACATCTACCTGCAAAAAAATAAATCTAGAGCACCAACTTACACCATTCAAAAAAATGAACTCAAAATGGATAAAAGATTTAAATGTAAGTTGTGAAACCATAAGCATATTAGACTAAAACATGGGCAGTAAACTCACCGACATCTCTTGCAGCAATATATTTGCTGATTTATCTTTACGGGCAAGTGAAATAAAAGGCAGGATAAACAAATGGGACTATATCAAACTAGAAAGTTTTTGCACAGCTAAAGACAATAAGAACAGAATAAAAAGACAAACCACACAATGGGAGAACATATTCGACAACACGTCTGGTAAGGGGTTAATAACAAAAATTTATAAAGAACTTATAAAACTCAACACCAGGAAGACAACAAATCCAATCAAAAAATGGGCAAAAGAAATGAATAGAAATTTCTCCAAAGAGGACATACAGATGGCCAATAGGCATATGAAATAATGTTCAATACCACTTATCATAAGAGAAATGCAAATTAAAACCAAAATGAGATATCACCTCACAGTAGTCAGAATGGCGCTCATCAGCAAAACAACACAGAATAAGTGCTGGAGAGGATGTGGAGAAAAGGGAACCCTCCTGCACTGCTGGTGGGAATGCAGACTGGTGCAGCCACTGTGGAAAACAGTATGGAGATTCCTCAAAAAATTAAAAATCATACTGCCTTTTGACCCAGCTATCCCACTTTTAGGAATATAACCCAAGAACACCATAGCACTGTTCGAAAAGAAAAAATGCGCCCCCATGTTCATGGCAGCATTATTCACAATAGCGAAGATCTGGAAACAGCTCAAGTGTCCATCAGAAGACTAGTGGATTATAAAGCTTTGGTACATATATACTATGGAATACTACTCAGCCATAAGAAATGATGACATCAGATCATTTCCAACAAAATGGATGGACCTTGATAACATTATACGGAGTGAAATAAGTAAAACAGAAAAAAACTGGGAACAGCAGGATTTCGTACATAAGTGGGACATAAAAGTGAGACTATGAGACATGGACAAGAGTATGGTGGTTACGGGGTGTTGGGAGGGAGGAGAGGTTGGGAGAGGGGGAGGGGAGGGGCACAAAGAAAACCAGATAGCAGGTGACAGAGGACAATTTGACTTTGGGTGATGGGTATGCAACATAATTGAATGATAAGATAACCTGGAGATGTTTTCTTTGAACATATATACCCTGACTTATTAATGTCACCCCATTAAAATTTTAAAAAAGACATATAATTATAAAGCTAAAAAAAAAAGCAATGCTGCATATATACAATGGAATACTATGGGGCCATGAAAAAGAAGGTAATATTACCCTTTGCAACAACATGGATGGACCTGGAAACTATTATGTTAAGTGAAATAAGCCAGGCAGAGAAAGATAAATATCATATTACCTCACTTATTTGAGGAATCCAAGGAACAATGTGAACTGAGGAAAGGAATTAAACCCAAAGGGAAGGAAGGAGGGAGCTGTTGGGAGGGGGACAAAGGAGATTTTGAGTAGAATACGGGTGAGGGGGAGATGCATTTGGGGAGACATTAGAATCTATGAAAACACAATAAATTAAATTTAAAAATGTCAGTTTAGAGCAAAAAGCATAGGTAATTACTATTATTATTATTTTTTGTAAATCAATCAAAATTATAACTATTGTCCTGTCAGATGAGCAAAATAATACATATTTTGGTGTGCTACAGAATTTTAGTAGTTTTTGTGTGCCGTGTGATAAAAAAGGTTGAAAATCATTACTGTAGAGCAGGGGTGCTCAATACGTTGATCGCGATCTACTGGTCGATCGTGAAGGAAGTGTGAGTAGATCGCATGACATTAAAAAGAGATTTGTCTTTTGAATGGCATACAAGGTAGTCAATTTGACGTCTGAACTTTTGACACCCTACGCATGTGCGTTAAACCGCGCTAACTTGTTCAGTTACATTGCTGCGTAGTTAGCCTTCAATTTATTTAAACTAAATACAACAAAGGGTATAAAAATGAGTGCCACAGCTGGTCCGAGTAAGAAGCCTAAAACCTACCGCTTTCATACAGAATGAGAGGGGATTTTTTTCACTATGTCATATTCTAAGTGCGGTTGCCTCATCTGTCTGTGTGCCATTGCTATTCCAAAGAATGGAAATGTGGAGCGGCTTTTTTGGACTGTTCATAAAAACTATGACATTGACTTTCCTCCAAAAAGAGAGCTGAGAACGCCTGACCTGTGGTGGCGCAGTGGATAAAGCGTCGACCTGGGAACAATGAGGTCGCCAGTTCAAAACCCTGCCCTGGTCTGGTCAAGGCACATATGGGAGTTGATGCTTCCAGCTCCTCCCCCCTTTCTCTCTCTCTCTCTCTCTCTCTCTCTCATTCTGTGTCTCCTCTCTAAAATGAATAAAATAAAAATAAAAAATAAATTAAAAAAAAAAAAAAGAGAGCTGAGAAGGAGAAAGGTGAAAGAAGAATACACAATATTAAATAGTAATAATAGTAACTTAAATAGTGATAATATAGAAGAAATAAATTTATGTTTTGCATTTTTATTGTAGGTAAATAATTTTGACTTGGTCATCTTATAAGTAGCTCGCAAACTGAAAAAGTGTGGGCACCCCTGCTGTAGAGTATCCGTTGTTTACTGTCATGATTGTGTTGCTGACTGGTAGCATCATGAGAGAGTATCGTATGGCACTTTGTTATCTTAGAGAAAGGTCAAAATTTGAATTTGTATCGCTTTTGCACTATCATAAAGTTGATAAATCACTGTAAGTCAGGGACTTTCAGTACGCCTGAGTAATCTACACTCCAGTGCAGCTTGTAAACCTGAAAACCAGGTAATGTGAGTTTTCCAAATTTGTTCTTTCTAAGATCATCTAGGTTATTTTAGGCTTTTTGTATATTCATACATTTTAGAATTAATTTGTTCATTTCTGTAAAATATCTAGTGGGACTTTTATTGATATTGCATTGGCTCTCTAGAAAATTTGGAGCAAATTGACACTCTAACTCTATCAAGTCTTCTAATCCATGAACATGTTTATCTCTTTATTTATCTTTTTTTAATATCGCTCAACAATAGTTCATAGCTTGCAATGTACTTTGCTAATTTTATTTCTAAATACTGTGTCTTGTGATGTTATTATAAATGGTATTTTAAAATTCTATCATTTACAGTTTGCATACTAATATTTGTATAGTGACTTTGTGTCCTGTGATGTTACTTTATTCATTTCTAATTTCTAATAGGTATTTTAGTGGATTTGTTAGAATTTTTTTACATAAATTTTCATAATACTTATGAATAAACAGAATTTCTTACTTCTCAGTCTTTATGTCTTTTATTTGCTTTTTATGCCTTATCTTACTGGCTAGAACCTCTACAACAATGTTGAATAAAAGAAGTTAAAGTAAACAGTTTCACATTTTTCTTTAAATAAAGAATAAAGAGTTCAATATCTCACCATTAAGTATGTTGTTAATCATCAGATTTTTATAGATGCCCTTTATCAGATTAAGATGTTTTCTTCTATTTCTACCTTGCCTTGAGATTTAACCATGAGTGGGTATTAAGGTTGTCAAATAATTTTATTTAATTGAGAAGAGGGGAAATAGTGAGGCAGACTCCTGTATGCGTCCCAACCAGGATCCACCTAGCAACCCTATCTGGGGCCAATACTCTAGTATGGAGCTATTTTTAGCACCTGCAACTGACATATTTGGACCAACCAGGCTATCTATCCTCCATGACTGGGGCCATCCTCAAACCAACTAAGTCACTGGCTGTAAAAGGAGAAGAGGGAGAGAAGGGAGAGAGGGAAGGAGGTAGAAGCAGATGGTTGTTTCTCTTTTGTGCCCTGACTGGGAATTGAACCCAGGACACTCATATGCTGGGCCAATGCTCTATCCACTGAGCCATCAGCTAGGGCTGTCAAAAATTTTTTAAATTAAAATGATAATCTATTGATTTATAATTTTCTCCCTCATTTTGTTACTATAGTGAATTATATTGATTGGTTTTTAAATGTTGAACAACCTTAGTTTCCTGGTATAAACCTCATATGGTCATAATTCAGAATTCTTGTATAATGGTGGTTTTGATTTGCTAACATTTTATAAAAGAGTGTTATGTCTATATTTGGGGAAAGTATTGTGATCACTGATTCTTTGAAAATTTAATTGCCTTTGTCAAGTTTTGAAATCAGGATTTTGCTGGCTTGATAAACCAAATGTAAATTTTTAAAAATTTATTTTCTGAAAGAATTTGTGAATGACTTATAATTTCTTATGTATGTTATATAATTACTAGTAAAAGCATCTGAGCTGCATATTTTCTTTGTGATTATGGATTTCGCACTAAAAAATAGATGTGGGGTATTTTTATTTTCTATATTTTTATGTCAGTTTTATAAAATTGTGTTTTCAAGAAATTTGTTTATTTTATCTAAGTTGTTAAATTTATCGTTACAGAGTTGTTATAATATTTCTTATTGTCCGGATAATGTTTATAGTATGTGTAGTGATTTCTGATAGGGGTAAAGTATTCTTTTTTTAAATTTTCTTGGATGATCTTGCTCAGATTTTCTCAATTTTAAAGACTACTCTTTGTTTTATTTTTCTTCTACTTGTTTGAGGTTTAACTTTGTTTTTTCTAGAGTCTTATAATGAAAACTTAGATCACTAATTTTAAACATTTATTTTACTTTTACTATAAGCATTTAAAATAATAAATTTCTCTTTTAGCATCATTTTAAAGGTATTACACCAGTGGTTCTTAACCTTTTTTGAGGTACCGAACCCACCATTTTCATATGCACATTCACCAAACCCTTCTTTAGTGATAAATAAAATATATATTTTTCCAAATTCAAGACGTAGGTATATGTTTTTTTACTGGTGCACAAAATGAGCCATGCATGAACATCACCTTGCTCAAAGAACAAAACCAACAAAGTGCATGAACTCACAACAAATTACGGTATTACTTTATTCTGGCCTCCGTGGCAGAGGCTTCTCCGAACCCCTGAGACCGACTCATCGAACCCCTAGGGTTCGATAGAACCCAGGTTAAGAACCACTGTATTGCATAAATTCTGATATGTTGTATTTTTATTACCATTCAGTTCACAATATTTTCTAACTTCCCTTGTGTTATACTTTGATCCATGGAGAAACATATTTTAATTTCCAAATATTTGAGGACTTCTATATATCTTTTTTGTGACAGAGACAGACAGAGGGACAGATAAGTGACAGACAGGAAGGGAGAGAGATGAGAAGCATCAATTCTTTGTTGCAGCACCTTAGTTGTTCATTGATTGCTTTCTCAAATGTGCCTTTACTATTGGGCTACCACAGAGCTAGTGACCCCATGCTCAAGCAGTGACGTCGGGCTTCAAGCTGGTGAGCCTGCACTCAAGTGAGATAAGCCCACACTCAAGTTGGCGACCTCAGGGTTTCGAACCTGGATCCTCTGTGTCTCAGTCCACTGCATCCCAGCCTGGTCAGGCTGTTTATTATTTCTTCAAATATATTCTCAATACCTTGCTCTCTATCTTCTCCTTCTGGTACCCCTGTGATAAGGATATTGTTATATTTATTTTGTCACAGATCCCAAACTCTCTTCATTCTTTTAATTCTTTTTTTTTAGCTTTGATTAGGTGTATTTTCCTACTTTCTTTTCCAAATCACTGATTTGATCCTCTTCTTTTTCCAACATACTGTTTTATTTTTCCAGTGTATTCTTGAGGTTGTCCTCTCCCTTTTCTTTTCCTGAACATTTAAGAATCTTCAGTAGTCCTGAAAAGTGGTCTGTTTTCAGGTCTCAGAGAGACTAATGTGTTCTGCTTGAGCTCTGCTTCCCTGTGCTATTTTCCAAAGTCTGTCTGGTCTAAGAACATATGCAGATAGAGAGCTCATCTTTATGTTTTCCTTTCCTCTAGGATTATTGTTCTGTGCTTCCTGTTGTTCAGTGCCTGTACGAGTTTTCTTGTACATTTTACTCAGTTTTATAGTTGTATACAGTGTGAAGCTAAAACTGAAAGTCTCACAACTGCATTTAAACTTTAGGTTCTTAGGTATACTTATATGACATAGTGTTTTTCCCCCTCCCTGTTCTTTATCTTTTTCTTTTGTCCCTCCTCCCTTTCTCCTTTCCTTTCTTTCTTCCTTTTCTTCTTTCTTTCTTCTGCAATCAAAGATAGAATATTAGCTAATCCCAGAGTTGCTAACTTTTCCACTGCTTGAAATTCATCAGCATAATACTTCTTCTGAATATTTACAATTGCTTTGTCTTCCTGAACCTCTCTACAAATGAGGGACAGTGACTATTTTGAATGGCAGCTTCCATGTCAGCAGAGAATATACAATGCAGTTGCATAATAAGTTTGTTCAAAGTCATTTATTTGAGGGACAAAGTTGCTCAACTTACTCCATCCCAAGAAACAGATAAATGTGGACTAATAAAATAATGAATGTTGGAAGAGAATTTCCCACCTAATGTATACATGAGTACTCTAATGGTAAAAAACAGAATTATTAAATCTCAGGTACTCTTAAAGACAAAGGAGTTAGAGTTGTTATTTTGATTTTCAGCAACTACAAGGAGGTCTGATTAAATAATTAGGATAGAGGAATAATTCTCTTTGGGGGAGCAGTTCATCAGGTGCCCAATGGACTGCTTAATTCCCACAGATCCTGTTTTGTTTTGTTTTGTTTTTTTTATTTTAGAGAAGCACTTTTTATTTTTTATTTATTTTTTTTACAGAGACAGAGAGAGAGTCAGAGAGAGGGATAAATAGGGACGGAGAGAGGTGAGAAGCATCAGTCATTAGTTTTTCGTTGCCACCTCAACACCTTAGTTGTTCATTGATTGCTTTCTCACATGTGCCTTGACCGTGGGCCTTCAGCAGACCGAGCAACCCCTTGCTGGAGCCAGCGACCTAGGGTCCAACCTGGTGAGCTTTTGCTCTAGCCAGATGGGCTTGTGCTCAAGCTGGCGACCTCGCGGTCTCGAACCTGAGACCACCGCCTGGTCAGGTCAGATCCTGTTTTTTTACTCATCTGCTGGAATTGGACTATTTATATTTCAACTACTTTTAAGTTCTTTTAAACTGTTTGGTCACTAGCCTATTGTCGGTGCTGGATCTCTTGCTTTAATAGGCCACAATGGACTAATGAAACAAGTGAAGTAATATTTGCTTACTAGAGAAGAAAATCGTACATTCAGAGGACTGGGGGGTTACAAGTCCAGTTCTGAAGCTAGACCATACTTCTGATTCATCTGCTTCATCCCATGTGAAAAGAAAACATTGAGCACATCCTCTTTTTCTCTATTATATCACATTTCATCTTGTATTGTTTTAATGTAACATCTCTCCTTTATTTATCTGTTTATTTTTTATTGTCTGTTTTCCTCACTACACTGGCAAGGACCAGTAGAACAGAATCTGGGTAGGTATTTTTTCTATTACTCTCTCTTCAGAGTCTAACTAGCAAATAATATGTTCTCAGTAAGCAGTTTTTCTTGTTTGTTTGTTTTCTTTTTTTAAAAATTTTTTTTGCATGTATATCTATCACTTCTTGCTAGGTCACAAATCCTTGAGGATATGTGGAGTGTTATTCACCTCTAACATTTCTTTGCCTGTGAAAGGTCCTCAATTAATAATGATTGAATGATTTGATGAGTGAATGAAACCTATGAACATTTCAGTTAATGTCAATAAATATTTAAAAGGTCTTTGAATACTCAACATTGTGAAAAAGAGGCAAGATACAGAGCTTGGAAGGAAAGGAGGCATGTTTGATTTTTGTGTAGTTTTCTTCCTGGGTATGGCCAGCATCTACAAAAGTCTCTTTTGGTACTTTCTATAGAAACTGATGGCAGACCGAGCATTGTTGGATTATGGAGGTCAAGGACTGGAGGTTAGGATTCCACAGTCTTTTCTTGGCTCTGTTATGATGTCTTTGCACAGTGACCTTGGAGAATCACAGCCTCGTGCTGCTCTGTCCCTATGGAGATGAGAGAGCAGAAAGAAGAGCTTTCTTCCCCTTACCACATAAGTGTTTGTTTTTAGCCTCATGAATTTGCCAGGGTGCTTGGATACCAAGGTGACAGACGTCAGAGAAAATGTGACAGCAAAATAACTTGTTAGGAAGACATAAAGAAATGGAGTACATTCCTAGAGGGGTATAGAACAAGGGTCTGGAATAATTTAGTGGAAAGTTTGCAGATCTGTTTATGAATTCAGTAGATAGACAGCTTAATTTTGATTCACACAGGATCTTGGCTAAAGTTAAGGAAATGAGGTAGTTCTAATGAGCAGTGATCTGAGTCACCCCATAGGGGTCTTAGGTAGGGCATGAATGACAGAAGCTGATGCCAGAAAGAATTAGAATGAGCATGCCACCTGTCTTTCCCGGACACATTTGGCCTGCTGTGATGATTGCTGTTCCAAAGCTGAGAAGCTGCGTCCAAAGGTACCACATACCCTGAGGTCCCACAAATCACAACTTGCTATTCCAGCTCAAGCAGTCCACAGTTCCATTTTGTTATAGTAATAAATAACGCTGCACAGGCAACCGGAGATATATAGCCTTTTACTTACTTGTGTTTTGGCTTCTTTGTTACCTGTGTGTTGGTTGGGGGGGTATGTGGAGACTTTTGGGTAAAGATAACAATGAGGATGAGGAAAGGCATAGGGAGGAGATTCTCGGGAGAGTAAAATCTGTCTTCACTTTGCTAACATCTTCATTTCCAGCCATGAAAGAGAGGTACTGAGAGCAATTGGGGTCGTCATAACAACTAATAAACTATAATTAGTCCAAGAAGAGGGGATAGAGTCAAGAGCACAAAAAACCCCCAAGAATAAACTAAACCCCAAGAAACCCCAAAATTAAAAGGAGAAAAAGAAAGTGGGAGACATTTAAGAAAGGAAATAGTAACTTTTCAGTGTACATTGATGTAATATGTATGTTTTGTAACGTATTAACAAAGGGTATAAGATAAAATACTTAAGGGGAGGTGAAGAAAATGACAACAATTAATAAAAGAGTATATTTTTTAAAAATTAAAATTCTAAAGGTAGGGGTATTGATTTGAGATAGCAAACTAGAGGAATCTCCCCCCCGTCCCCCCCCCCGCCCCTCTCTCCAGGAGAGAAGCAGCTTGGAACCATCACACAGGCCTACTGATTTGTAAGATTTGTGTCACGATTTTTAAGAGTGCCTTTCCATGTTTGAATCGATGCATTATACATGAGGGTAGCATCTGATCCTCATGGGTCAATGCCTTTTCATGCCTTCTCCTTCACCTCACAGACTACTATTCTATGCCACATCCGCTGCCCTCCCAGCTGCCTGGGGAACAGTGCCAGCAAGAAGCAACAGAGGAATGAACCTGGGAGACGGTGTGGGAGTAGCCAGCATGCCAGACTGTGTTCTTCAAAGCCTGGGCTGCCTCATTGTGGAGATAAGTGGATTTATTTATTCAACCGTATTTTTTGAGTCCCAAATCCCATCTATATTTTGGGCACAAAGTGCTAGAAAATAGGACAAATATGGTTTGTAAACAACGGTCAAGTTGAGGTTGTGTCTATAATTGAGAGCAAAAGTTAGGGAGTGAAATTTGCATTGTTCACCTTTGATGTGTAACACAGGGAACCCTTTTGCTGTTGATTTTAGCCGACTTTCCCTCTTGGTTCCCTCAGTGAGCCTGACAACTGTGCCATTGAGAAGAATGAGATTGATGAAGCGTGGCTGTGTCTGTTTTCAAGTCAGAAACATTAGCAAACTCCACTACAAAAGGCCACCTCGCGGAACAAAAAACTTGCAATGTGCAAAGTACAATGGAAATCTCCCCGTTGCAAACAGAAGTGTCTTTGGCTGCCAAGACAGAGGGACCTTGCAGAAGGTAGAGCATGAAAGAGATTCAGCACACAAAAAACGTCAGAACACAATGGTATAAATTTCAGGCACATGAAAGGATCTGCGGCAGCAAAACAAAAGAGACATGATTTCCTACAGAATGGGGCAGAGGGAGAGCAGAAACCCAATCAGCCAATACAATTGTGGCAGAGAAGCCGATTTGGTCCCATAAAGGGAGAGAGGAAAAGCTTATTTTTTATGAATTAATCTCTAGTTGGTTTTCAGAAGTTGTTCAGAAACAAGTGAGCATATGAATAATACATACTGTACACAGGCCCAAAAACACAGAGTATCTCCAGTTGAGATTTTTGAAAATGAAGGTATTTGAAGAAACATAATTGAGTAAGGGAACCAGAGAGAAGGCATCTGAGGGTGGGGGTATGTGAGCAGCAGCAGGGAACAGATACCGAGGTGGGGTGGGGGTTGGTTATGTACATTTCTTATCTTCCCAATTATGTGTAAGATTTTGGGATAGCTGGAATGATCTTTTCTTTTACACACTTGTATTTCCCAAGGTTTCATACCACAATGCCATGCATATAGTAGATGCTCAAAAATATTAAGAGGGATTGATTCAATGTTGATGTGACGAATTTGTCTGATTGCTAAGCTGGTAATTATTGTAATGTTGGTATAAAAACAGAAAAGAAGAAATTTATATTCTTGGGACCAACATTAATATAGGCAAGGCATCCTTTATTTGCTTAGATTGATAAATAGATTGAGGGATGCGGAGCCTCCAGTAATGTTTTATATGATGGTGCATTTCATTGATTAGCCAATCACCCCCAAAATAGCATGCTTACTTTATCTAAAGACTGCAACAGTGAGCTAAAGTTAGAGGTCTTTATCAGTGTTTCCACAGAATAATAGTCCCACAAGAAGCTCTGTGGAAAAAGAATTCCATGGTCAATTAAGCTTAGGAAATGCTGCTTTCTATATTCCCCTCATTATCATTTAAAAGGCTCAGAGATCCTACAGTAAATTGCCCTGTTGAACCTTGTTTAATCCAAAGCTTTCCAAACTAAGTTGACCATGGGAGGTTTTCTTTTTCTTTATTTTCTTCTTCTCGTTTTTTAAAAATACCCATTAGCATCTTTCAGAACTAGTTTTCCATGAAGTAAACTTTGAGGAATCCTGATTTGGGGCACTGTTAAGAAGCAGGGCATTTACACATTTTTTTCCATGTTCTATGAATGGGAGGAAGGCTGGGAAGAATAACTTCTGATGTCATAGAGGAGATAAACCATCAGCCGTACACACACACCCATGCCTCTGATTCTAGCAATTGGCTGTGCTCCTTGTTAAGCACACAGCAGATGAGAGAGAACTCATCATACAGCAGGATCTTCTCATTTCACCCCCAACCCCCATCCCAAATTATACATTATATCTCCTTGTTTGGGTCATGGCCTCCATCCCTAACCCAACATGACCCCTGTGGATCATGGCCACTGTGGTTTTTGAGTAAAGCTATGAGGACACCTCTCTGTACATGGACCTGCTCCTACAAACTATTGCCTCAGAGCAGTTGTGGCTATTATTCGCAAACTCCTCAGTTTGGCCCACACCACAACTGCTTGGTATTGCATTCGCAGGGCCAAAAACAGACCTCGGAGACTTTCAAGGCTTTAGATGTTACTTTATTGGCCAAGTTTAACCTACGCAGGTGTGGACTCTCTAAGTGTTAGGAAACACCTTACTCCCAGGGGGGCTGCAAATGAGAGTCGCGCCTCCCGCTTACAGACTAAGGGTTTATATAGAGGCAGCAAGCAAGCATCCTACAAAAGCAGATATGAGGGTTAGGCATTGGCTAGGGCAGTTTCACGTGCCATAGCAACAAGGGTAGGGCTCTAACTCAGTGGGAAATTCTAAAATTCAGCCTGTAAGCGAGGGGGCTTCTGGTTAGGCAAGGGGAGGTCTTATACTGGTCTCTTTGTTCTGCTCTTACTCTACGAGCACTTCCCTGTTCCTGATCCCCTCCTCTAAGCATTTTATGCTGGCAACCATCATATTTCTTTTGGGGCCCATCACTTGGAAGAGTGGTACCAATGTCCTTGGCTACTCAAAGGATGCAAGGGGTCACTCTAGGTAACTCTTGCGGCTGACACTTAGTAGACCGGTCATAGTGATCCTGTTTTACAGCTGTTTTCTTAGCAACATTGCACAGGGAATGAGGCCTATACTCTTGAGTTCCTACTAGCAACATGGACTATGTTAGATGGACCCGCTCTCATTTTTCTAATACGAAGAGGGTCTATCCAGCCTCAGTAACAGAGGGCTGAGCCCATGGAGTATCTAGAGGACTGCTGTGATGATACATTTTTAGCCAATAATATTATATAATCTCCATATGCACTTTTGCCCCTGTTGGGCTGGTGGTCATGGCCAAGCAGGTTCATATTGGATTCGGGCAGATGGAAAAGGAACTGTGGATCTGGAAAATGGTGGGCCATTCCATTTATTAGAGTCTCACAATGGCGGATGAAATAGTAGGCAGGGAAAACTGCTCCCCTCTCTCTTTCAGGACTCACGAGCAAATAGGCCAAGGGGAAAACCCCTTCTCTGGCAAACAATAGCAAAAAATGACCCCTTCCAATAGCGGCAAAAATCTGTATTCTATTATCTGCTGCCCTGAGAGCGAGCACCTGCAGCCTTACATAGACTATACACAAGTGGTGCTGCCCGTGCTCATGCACCGATCAGGCAAAGTACCAAGCAAGCAAGAATAACACACTTGTTTGCCCAACACCCCTGTACTAGACAGTGTAGTCTTCATGGCTACTCAGGGCTTCCTCCCATGTAAATAAAAGAAGACTGAAGTATCAATGGAGATTACAGCCCCCTCTTCTCCCTTTGGAGGTACATGATAAAGAAGAGAGAGTCTGCTTCTTCTATTAAAGTTAGTTATTTGCATTTCTGGCCCACCCCTACCAAACACCATCTTTCATCTCTGCACCCATATACAGTTTTTGCACACTTTTCCCTTACTAACTTTGGTCCCATCATAAAACCTACAGCAGTTTCAAGATGAGACAGTTCTAGATTCACCAAATTTGCCACTAACTGTGGGATTCTGGGTCAGTTAACCTTCTTAAACCTCAAATTATTCACCTGGAAAGTAAGGGTGATCTAGTTTACCACATAGATCAGGGGTCGGGAACCTATGGCTTGCAAGCCAGATGTGGCTCTTTTGATGGCTGCATCTGGCTCACAGACAAATCTTTAATTAAAAAATAATAACATTAAAAATATAAAACATTCACATATATTACAATCCATTCATTTTCTACCACTCATGTTCATGGTTGCAGGTGGCTGGAGCCAATCACAGCTGTCCTCCGGGACAACACCAAATTTTTATTGGATACTGTGTAATGTACATGGGTCATTGTGAGGTCAGGAAGTAAACTTCCCTCCTTTTAATCAAGTAGTCAGCTAGCTAATTGCAGAAACCTTTTTGACAAAGAAGATGGCTAAAAGAAAAAAAGATGAGGAGTATTGTACTTTTCAGCAGGAATGGACAGAGGAATTCGCCTTTGTGGAGAGAGCAGGTTCTGCAGTATGTCTAATATGCAATGATAAAATTGCATCGATGAAACGGTCAAATATAAAGTGGCACTTCGACACACACCATACTACATTTACATTGAAATATCCAGCGGGCTACAGCAGACAGAGAGCATGTCAAGAGCTACTGTGCAGAGTGCAAGCTAGTCAGCAGAAACTCCGTGTTTGGATCCAACAAGGTGACTGAAATTCGGCTAGCTTTGCTGGTGCTTTAGCAATTGTGAAAAATGGAAAGCCATTCACAGATGGGGAGTATGCCAAACATTCATGCTTGATGTTGCCAATGAACTTTTTGATGACTTTTCGGATAAAGACAAGATAATCAAACGAATAAAAGACATACCTCTGTCGGCAAGAACTGTTCACAATTGTACCATCACGATGGCAAACCAAATTGAGGCAACACAAGTGAAGGACATAAATGCAGCACCATTCTTTCTCTAGCTTTGGATGAGTCAACCGACATAAGTCATTTATTTCAGTTCAAGGGATGCTGTTGGTGACACACTATGTGAGAAAAGCCTTGCTGTTTTGCCTATGAAAGAGACAACAAGATGAGAGGATTTATTCCAGTCTTTTACTGAGTTCGCTAAAGAAAAAGTCTACTGATGGATAAACTAATTTCGGTGTGTACTGATGGTGCTCCATGCATGGTGGGGAAAAATAGAGGATTCCTAGTGCTTCTTCATGAACATGAAAAGAGACCCATCCTAAGTTTTCACTGCATCCTATATCAGGAGGCGCTTTGTGCTTAGATGTGTGGCGAGTAGCTTGGTGAGGTGATGTCACTGGTCATTCTGGTGGTCAACCTTATTGGTGCTCAAGTTTTCAATGATCGCCAGTTTAAAACACTGCTGGATAAAGTTGGGAATAATTATCCTGGTCTGCTTCTGCACAGCAAAGTGCGTTTGTTGTCAAGAGGGAAGGTGCTCAGCCAATTTGCGGCTTGTCTCAGCAAAATTCAGAGTTTTTTTGAAATGAAAAATGTTGAGCATCCTGAGTTAGCTAACACTGAGTGGATCCTGAAATTCCACTATCTCGTGAACATGACTGAACATCTGAACCAACTCAATGTGAAAATGCAAGGCATTGGAAATACAGTCTCATCCCTTCAATAAGCAGTGTTTGCATTTGAAAACAAGCTGGAACTCTTCATTGCCGACATTGAAACAGGTCATTTACTACACTTTGAAAAACTGGGAGTTTAAAGATGCATGCACAGCAAGTGACCCTGCTCAACATCTTGATCTCCAGCAGCTAGCGGGCTTCACATCTAATCTCCTGCAGTTATTCAAAGTGCACTTTGGAGAATTTCGTGCGCGCACTGGTTTTTTAAGTTCATCGCCCATCCACACGAGTGTGCAGTGGACAGTGCCGACCTGAGATACATCCCCGGTGTCTCCGTCAGAGATTTTGAGCTACAAGCTGCTGACCTGAAGTCCTCAGACATGTGGGTGAATAAGTTCAAGTCACTGAATGAAGATTTGGAAAGACTTGCACGACAGTAAGCAGAGTTGGAGAGCAAACACTAGTGGGGAGAAATGAAAAAACTTCAACCCGCGGACCAGCTGATTGTTAAAACTTGGAACGTGTTTCCCGTCACATACCGCACACGACAGCATGTGAGTATTGCTGTACTGACAATGTTTGGCTCTATGTATGCATGTGAGCAGTCTTTCTCACATCTAAAGAACGTTAAGACCAACCTATGGTCACTTTTAACGCTTGCATGAAGCTTAACCTCACCACGTATCAACCAGACTCCAAAGTCATCAGCAAAACGATGCAGCACCAGAAGTCGCATTAATAGTAAGAAGTACTTTATTCATCATTGGTTAGCAATAGCATAACAACGTTATTAGAAAGAATTGAGAGACTTTTTGTACTTTAAAAGTGTTGGTCTTACATAAAATGCACATATTTACTCGTATTTAGTGTTAAACATAATGTATTGCTCTCACAGAATTACATTTTAAAATATGTGGCATCCATGGCTCTCTCAGCTATAAAGGTTTCCAACCCCTGACATAGATCATCAGATTATTTACTGATCCACTATGGTGCAGAGATCTTGGTACGTGTCAGGCACTTAACAATCTCTAGTGTCCTCCCTTTTCTCAGTTTTCCCCTGGGTGATTTCTGTCTAGTAAAATTTTCTGTGATGATGAAATTTTTGTTATGCCATGCTGCCTGGCATGTGAGCTACTGGCTGCATGTGGCTGAGTAGTACTGGAATGTGACCGGTGCAAATGAGAAACTGAAAATTTAATTTTATTTTGTTTTATTAACTTAAATAGCCATATAGAGATAGCGTTGCCATATTGGATGGCACATATCTAGTTTCGTGTAAGTAAACTGGCAGTTTTAAATTTAAATTATATTTTTTATATTTTTAATTTTTAAGGAGAGAGAGAGAGAGAGAGTGAAACATCAATTTGTTGTTCTATTTATTTATGCATTTGTTGGTTGATTCTTGTATGTGCCTTGACTGAGGTGCAAACCTGCAACCATGGCATCTCAGGATGACAATCTAACTTACTGAGCTACCTGGCCAGGGTTAACTAGCAGTTTTAAATAAAGCTCAGACAGAGGTAGCTGCCATGCCCTTGTGCCTTGGAGACCTTGGGAGAACTTCCACTTGACATACTCATCAGGGAAAGATGGCTGAGTCTTGGTATTTCAAATACTACATTTGAGACTGAAGAAAATGTTATGTATCACAGAAATGTCGGAGGGCACTAGACTCTATCCTATGTTATTCTATACAATTGTATCCACTTTTTCTATCATGAGTCCAGAAAGAAAATAATGATATTTGAATAAATAAAGAAAAAAGAGGTTTTAGAACCATGCCAATTAACAGATTATATCAGCTAACCTCATAGGACATCACTTCGGCCTTAGATCTAAGCCAAATTTACAAAAGTCAGGGTCTTAGAAATCTTAAAATCATTAGAAATAGGAGTTTGAGAACCAGGCGGGGGATGTAAATTTGGTGAAAAATTAGAATAACGTGCAATATTATTTTTGTAGTACAATTTACATATCTAAAATCATTTTGCTAAGAAGAAACATAAAATGTATTATGTATAACTTGATTTGCTCATAAAATTATCATTTAAGTAAAATTAGAGATGTGAAGAACTGGAAAAACAAAATGGAAAAAATAGGAGAGAACAGATTTTTCACTGATTTCTTTTCTTTACATATTTATTTAACAAAAAGCATCCTCAGAAGAAAAAGTTCCTTCTAGATATCTCCTCTCCCTCTCTCTCTCTCTCTCTCCCCCCTCCATTACTCTGTCACTTCCTCCCTTCCTTCTTTCCCTCTTGGGTCTTCACACCTTCATCTGAAACAATCCCTTTTCAATTGAAGCTCATTTTCGTTATAAGAACTGCAGTAGAGCAGGCAGTGGCGCAGTGGATAGAGCGTCACACTGGGATGCGGAAGAACCCAGGTTCAAGACCCTGAGCTCGCCAGCTTGAGCGCGGGCCCATCTGGCTTGAGCAAAAACTTGCCAGGTTGGACCCAAAATCGCTGGCTCCAGCAAGGGGTTCCCTGGTCTGCTGAAGGCCCGCAAAGGCCCGCGGTCAAGGCACATGTGAGAAAGCAATCAATGAACAACTAAGGTGTTGCGATGGCAACGGAAAACTAATGATTGATGCTTCTCACCTCTCTCCCTTTCTGTCTGTCTGTCCCTATTTATCCCTCTCCCTGTCCCTGTAAAAAAAAAAAAAAAGGAACTGCAGTGGAGAACAGTTAGTTAACTTTCCCCTTAAGCCATCTTCCCAAGTTATAGTTATTTAGAGGCTTCTCAGATGTCCCTCCTTTATAGTTGGGATATTAACCTCCCCTTCCCACACTTTCTCATCCCATTAATTCTTTGCCACCCTTTCACCCCCTCCTCACTCTCAAGCCCAGACACCAAAGGGAGCTGGTATTACCCAATGGTCTGTTCTCTTGGGCTTCTGTGTGGACTCATGGACCTTGCCAATTTGGTAATTAGGTAGGCTGCTGGTTGGTGGATAAGTGAAAATAAGAACTCTAATTATAATGACTCATATTTCTTAACTGTTTATCATGTGCCAAGTCCTCTCCTAAGCACATTGCATTCATTATTCCATTTGATCCTCCCCCAAATGCCAAAAGTACATAGCTATCATTATTCTATTTCTTAGATGAAGAAGTGTGGCTTGAGGAAGGCGAAGTAACTCAACTGAGATCACGCAGCTGGTATGCTACTGAGCCAGTCTCCGGAGCCTGACTTCCAACCCAGTTTATGTGGCTTCAGCCTTTGGCCTATTACCCTTTACCCAATAGTTTTAAAACAATCTGAAGCCTGTTTACAAAGAACTTTACGGTTTAAATATTTTTCTACACACACTAGCTTATGTGATTTGCACTGTAAAAACTTTAATGGGAGTGATATGGTAAACTAGGACCCTCATTTTAGAGACATGCAAACAGGGTCAGAGAGGTTAACTGACCTGCCCAAAGTCACACAGTAAATGGAGCTACTGGTGTTGAATTAGCATTTTCTGACCAGAAGTGTATTTCTTTCTCCACACAACAAGGGGAAGTGCCTTTGGCACTAATGCGTACACAGACTATTGAAATTAATGTGCACACACACATGCAGACTTTTCAGACCTGATGCCAATGAATCAGAGTTGGGTGGTGGGAGGAAAGCAGAAATAGCCTAGGGGATTTCTACTGCTGTCCTGACACCAAGTTTACAATAAGAATTGGGAGAAGTCTGGAGAGATGGCTTCTGGTCTTTCTTGCTGCTTTTGTTTATTTGTTTCTCCTTTTAAGATTCTTTTTTTTATAAGGCTGCCATAAAAACACTCATTAGGCAGTGTTGATTTTCATTAATGTTGATTCTCCAAGAGCTTAATCAATCTTCTATGACCAATGACCCCATCCCCTCAGGAGAAGAAAGCTGTTTAACAAATTAGCTTTACAGATTGTAGGTAAGGCATACAGATGTGAGGTAGCCTATGTTGCCAAAACAGGACGTGGATTAGTGGTTTAATATGCACAAAAACAATAGCATTAAACTGTCTCCTTGCTGTTACCAAAATGCATCATTAGGAAGCAGCTGTCCTCTTTCTTTCTCACGCCTCTACCCTTCCCTCTCTCCTTCCGGTGCTGCTCGCTTTTGCCCTCTGTGAAATCTACGCTTTGGAAGAATCTGGAGGCAACAGTGCACCTGTGGTTAGTGGGCGAGGGGGGGGGGACACAAGGCACGGAAGCACAGGGGAAAGCAAGGAGGGGAATGGCAGCAGAGTTACTGGTGATGACTTGGAGCCTAGCAACCTCCCTAGGCACTCTGATCATTCACAGTTGACAGCAGAAACCTTCGCTTTCAAATTGTATTCCCTGTCCAGCTGAGCCTCTGCCGGTACAGGGGCTGCTTGCTGAAGGTTACTGTGCTTACTGTGTCCTCTCGGGGGGTGAGGGGGTAGTATATCGTGGACAGGTTGCCTCCTCAGTCACTGGAAGAACCCTGAAACCCTGAATGAGAGAGTCATGGGCCTTGGGACTCTCTTAGCTTTTCCTATGTCCCCATGTCTTTTCCTGTGGGTAGTGTCTGGTAGCAGCGACTCCCCACGAAAGCCTCGTGTTTCTGCCGTCTGTGCTAGTCATCTGGTGCTCCCTCTGCCCGGCATCTGGACCGGAGCGCGGCCCCTGACGCAGACTCTGAAGAGTGGGATTCAGGACAGAACGAGACACCAGCTGTGCTTTTACCTCCAGAGGAGAGTTTCATATTCTTAACAGCCCTGTGGGGGGCCAGGAGGGACAGAGCAATTTCTCTTCCAGAGACACAGTTTCACAGCAGTAGGCTGGGGTCTTTGTAGACCTGCTCTTTGGGAGGGAGAAGGAAGGGTGGAACCCTCTCCTTTGAAACTGGCTGGTGGGCTGGGTGAGAAGTCCTGTTGGTTCAGTTGGCAATGCCCTTCCCACTTTCTGCTCCCCTACCCCCACCTCTGTCCTATCGGGCTCAGGTGCTGAGCTCACTGCTTGGCTGGGCTTTGGTTACAGATCTCTCCAAACAGGATGAATTTGCATCCTATTTTCACTCTAGGTTGGTCTTTGAAATGCCCTCAGCCTCCAGGTGTGTGCAGCAGAGACATAGGCAGGGTTGCCTGGTTGCTCACAGCTCCATTAGACACATTTTCTTGCCTGGGCTGTGTCCCCGGAAGGCCTGACTTACACAATAGGGAGTTCCTTCTTCACACCCACCTGCCTCCTGCTCTGGCAGCCTGCAGTGCAGTCACATGTTTGAAATCAGGCCACTGTTGTCAGCTGCGCAGTACACAGCACAGGGAGGTGGGTCCATGCTGGCTGCAGAGTCCTGCAGGACAGGAGGCCTTGGTCAGAGTGGGAGAGATTACAAGCCTAGGTCCCTGGGAATGAACCCGGGTTGTCCGGGTTGTCCAGTGGGGAAGCCATAGATTTTCTTTCTGCGTGCACTCCTTTCATTATTATTTAATGGGTCAAATATATTCTGAGTACTGCTACATGCAAAGGCCTTTAGCAGGCCTGAAGGAAGGCCAGACAAAGCTGAGTTTTTGAGACTAAATTTCTTGGTTCTAGTCAGGACTGTAGTCCCTGACTTCAGTGACCTTTCTTGGTCCCATGCGGAAGGTTCTTTAGCCTGTTGTCTTAGGATATATGACTATTTCCTGCTTTCTGTTAAGAGTTTACTGAAACAGTAACCTTTAGTTTGTGCCTGCAGACTTTACTCTTAGCCTATGAGCTAGCTGGTTAGTATCCTGCATTCTGCCTGGTGTTTAGTTGGTCCTCAATAAATATTAGATGAATGACAAATAAATGCATTTCTTGGATAATTCTATAAATATCCCTCTTTCTAGGTCCTGGGAGGAGGGTCCCTATTGATCAGTTGCTATCATTTCTTGAGCACCTATCATGTGTGAGCCACTGTGCTCAATGATTTAGATATACCAGCTCTTCCCATTACAACAATGATACATGGGGAATGTTTTGTCCCCAGTCAAAGGGAAAGGCAGAGAAGTTAACTAATTGTTCTAGGGCTAGATAACCAGGAAAAAGCACTCCAGAATTTAAAACCACATTTTGCAGTCTTCAAAGCTATAGTTTCCCCCCACTGTTTATGATCAGGTAGAACAATCTGATGGTTAGGCCAGTGTTTCTACCCACTTGTTATTGTATAAGAAAAGTTAAACAGTGGAGGTAGAGTAACAGCCCAGCTGCCCACAGAAACAATGGCATCTCATTGTTTTTATATCACTTCTGAAGAAACTCTGTGACTCTGGTTCTAATCAGGGCTCTTATTTTCCTCTGTGGCCCTGGGTAACCCTTAAGTCAAGATGTCTTCTAGGGGATCACAAGTGCAAATAGTGCAGAAACAGGCTTGCAAGCTCTCTCCTCGAAACTGGGTACAGCCTTAAATTGAAACTCAGATTCAGATATTTTGCAGCGATCTTAGAAGTTCTCCCTAAGAGCAATGACTTTCAGCTGGTCCCTTAGGCTGGAAGCGAGGCAGTGACCTCAAGGTGAAAGTCTCCATATCCCATTACCAATCCAATTACCTGGCACTTGCAGGTTAGATGAGAACTGCCAGACCGTAACCCAACAATGGATCATTTAGTTCTGTGTCTTGTCTCTGACAGTAGTCAGGCCTGAGAGGTTCACTAGGACACTTCTTATTGTCAGTCAGCAGATTCACCAGCAGGCTTTCCTTTAAATGAAGGAGTGGGGCTAGTCGTGGAGTTGGTGAGCAGCACAGAAACCTACTATATCACTGCAACTCCTACCAGTTTCAATCCTGATACCCAGACTCATTAATTTATTGAATGAATATTCATTGAGCAGCTACTATATGCTGGGCAACTGTAGATACTGGCCATACAATGGTGAACATTGTCTGCTCTCATGGGCTTTTATTATAATGGAGGAGTACAGGCAATAAACAACTAAACAGATGGATATATGGTGACAACTGTTTTAAGTGCCATGGGAAACAAAAGCATGATAAAGAAGTTGGACAGTGATGAGGATTGGTACTCTGACTACTGGTGGCCAGGAAGGTCTCTCAGATGAGGTGACATTTCAACAGAGGCTTGAAGGCATTGTGGGGCACAAGGAGGCTTTCTGTAGGAAGATATATGGGAGATATCTGTCTTTTGTCTTCTGTGTTGGGGGTTAGAGAGGTCTGGGTCCTAGAAGCAGAAATACCAAGTGAGAAATACAAATATATTTGTTTGCTTGAGGAATAGTAAGGTGGTAGGTGTTGTAAGGGAGGAAGCCGTAAAGAGAGAGAGAGAGAGAGAAAGAGAGAGAGAGAGAGAGAGAGAAAGAGAGAGCATGATGTTAGGAAGGCTCTAGGGGTCCAACCACAGAGGCTTTGTGGACCATAATATGCACTTTGGCTTTTATTCTAAGTGACCCAGGAAGCCATCTGGAGGCTTTTGAGCAGTATAGATCACATAGTAATGAAGCATCCATTAAACATGTCCTCAGATAAATATTTGTTGAATGAATACATGAAATACTTATTGGATGATGGAAAGAACAAATATTCCTGAATTACACAAACAACCACACAGAGACAACGAGTCCTAGAACAACATGCTGTGTCCATATTTGTTCAGAAGAGAGAGATGTATTGTTATTGAAAAAAGTGACTGGCAGCTACTTTACCTTTTATTCTCTAATGGAGGGTGGGTCTTGTGGCTAAGAGCAGAAAAATAAAAGCACAGAGGACAGACAAGAGAAAACATGCATCCAGTATCCTTTTGGGTACCAGTGATTCTCCTAGCTTTCTGGGGAGTGGCAGCTCCCACCTCAGTGATGCCATTCTCTGGAGGATGCAGAATACACAATCTTTAGTGAGCCTGGTTTGACGCATTCTTTCTGTCTCTACCCAAATACCTACCTGCCCCTTGTCTCAGGGTCTGGGGGTCCACATCACAGCCCCATCCTTTTCTAGATCCTTGAGAACAACTTCATTCTGTAAGATAAGAGACTCCCTAAAACAGAATGGGCAGCCAAACCTCTCACTTTGTCATTTCCTGTTTGCACCAAGTCTCCTGTTTGAATGTCACCTTTGAAAGATACCTTTTTTGACTCTTCTCCCTGAATGTTCTTGAAAGATCAGGAACATCCCTCTTTCCTAATTCATAGTTGCCCAAGGACCCTGGGCACTGGTAACAATTATCTCTCTTCTAGAAGGGAAGTTTCTTGATGCCAAGAACATTGATTTTCATCTTTGCCTTTGGGACCCAGCCCCATGCCTGTGCAGTGTTCACAGAATTTTTTCTCTCACTTCCTTCTTTCTTTTGTAGGTTATCTCCCTTCTCTTTTTCTTGTTTTCTTGCTTTTGTTTTTAATTAAGCAGTGTAAAAGTCATTAAGAAAGTATGTTTTCAGTTTGACAAGCCTTTGGGTGTATCACACACGTGCAAGGTTCCTACTGAGCCATAGGCCGCTCAGGTGGTTGGGTTTTTAAAAAAGCTTTTATTTTTATTAATTACACAGGTAACATGTGATCACCATCAAAAAACTATAAAATACAGGTAAGCCTTCTGGGTATAATGATCAACTCTTTGTTTCCACCCCAAGAACATCCTCTTACTACATATTTTGGTGACTAGCCCCCTGAGCTCTTTTTCTAAAATGAAGGCTTTTCACAGGCCCTGCTCGTTGGGCTATTTGCAAAAACAGGGAAGGGGTGAGGGTGGACTTGAGGGGCACGTGCTTAGGGAAGGGCAGCTGTGCTAAAATGGTATCGATGGAACTGCCCACAATCTGACTCTGATCCCGCCCCTGGCATTTCCTTTCCATTCTGGGACCTAAGGGCCCAGGCTCACCATCTATCTTGTGGGATCGACCTGTCAGAGCCAACACCAGTGTGGCATCCTAATGTCAGATAGTCTGGCACTTCTGAACTCGCTTTTCTCTTTTCTCCACCCACATGTCACCTCCTGTCCCAGGCTCCTCAGTGCCTCCTTTGTCTGGCCCGTGAGGTCCCAGGCATCTTGCATACGTATCTGACATCCCTCAGTCACAGAATACAACAGGTATCTCTGCCTTCACCTGGGACTTCATAGGCCTGACTCATTTACCTACGTAAATGGTACTGCTTAATTGACTGAACCTATAAAACACAAACATGTGCTGATCGATAGAGAAATAATTTTGCAAATTGTAGGCATAAATCTTTAGAGATCTGTGCGCACTGCCATTTGTTAGAATGCTGAAAAGGTAAATCAATTTTCTTTATTAAAACACAATTACTTTATCTATCGCTAGTCTAGGCAGAGGCCAGTAGACAGGGTGTGGGGAGAAAAAGGGGAGGTGGTTTTGAATACAATTTTGCCCCTTTCACTCAGTGGTCATTTGTTAGCCTAAAGTGCTGGGGAGGAGATGAGAGTTTTCAGGTTGGCAAATGCTTTAATGTTAGAAGATAGCAGTCCTGGGCGAGTGTGACATGTAGGAAAGAGCCGCTTGCGATTGTGAAAGGGGCACTAAAGTGTAGTAAGGTATCAAAAAGCTGCAAAATTAATATTGATATTCTAGAAGGAAAGGTCAGGCTTTCCTGTACCATCCTTCCTTTGAGGAGGGGAGGGAGAAGAATGTAGAAGTTTCTGGCTTGCAAGAACAATGGGTCATTTAGTTTTAAATCTAAAATAAAGGTTAACTGAGAAACTTTTTCTCTTTCAATGGGAGACAGAATTTACATACCACCCTACATTGATGGTAGTACCTCCCCACTTCCTGGAATCTTGAGAGTAACATACCTCTAGGCAAAGGAGGGAAGATGAACCCTAAAAGATGTGTAAAAATCTTTGATTGTGTTACCTTGAAAGTCTTAATGTTTCTGTGTATCCCCTAAACAATTGTTGTAAGTTTGTGCCAAGATGTCATGCACTACCCCCCACCCCCGCCCGTGTGTGATCAAGGGTATATAATCAACCCCTGAGATGTATTCGGCGCACATGATTTGGGTTTGCAACTGCCCCGTGTCAGTCATATGCGGCCGGCATATTTAACAAATCTTCTCCTTTAATAAAACTCCTCAAAATTCATCTGGACTTGGTGTCTCTACATAAACCCACGGAATTGAGGTACAGGTACTTTACAACAAAAGAGAAAACAGGAAATCTTTTATCTTTATCATTCCAGAGTATATCAGCCAGAGTAAGTTAGATTAATGTTGGGTAACAAACTCAAAACCTCAGTGGCTTAAAATAAATTCTTATTTTTTGCTTACACTATATAGCATTGTTTGTCAGCAGAGATCAAGCTGATGGAAGAGCCACCATCTCAAACTCGGCTGTTCATTGTGCCAGAGGTAAGAGAGGGGACATGAATCATGCTTTGGTGAAATTAGTCTCTTCTGTTCTCATTACATTGGCCAAGGGAATGGGGACGGGCAAGTGCCATCATATAATGTGCCCTGATGGTGGCAAGGCAGAACAATGTGACCAAGTCTAGTGACCACCACCCATAGCAACCTGGGACTGCCACCCTAGAGGGCCTTACATGGCACGCTGATGTTTCTACCTTGTCTGTGAACACTGGGTGAAGACTATTTTCAATTCATCTTGGCACCTGCCGTATAGCATGAATTCTTAAAAAGTTTGCTTTGCAGACTGAATTAGTTAATTAATAAGCAACAAAGAAAGGAATCTACAGAACTTAGTGGGATGATACAGAGAGGTGATGATGCAGTAACATCTGCAGAGGCATCTTATCTTGGGTCTGGGTCGGGTGACACTGTTTTGGTAGCATTTTATGTGCCTGCAGCTGCACTCAGGGCTTAAATGCATTATCCCATTTAATGCTTACAACAGCTCTCTCATCATCCTTATTTTGCAATTTAAAAGCTCTTCCTTCCAAATGAAGATAATCATAAATTTTGGAGATGACAAGTCCCACCCAACTATTATTGCCCATAATGTCATGATGAGATTGAAAAGGGCCAGATACTGCTGGTGGCTTGGTAGAGTCATTTACCTTTTCTGGGCCTCAGTTTCCTCGTTAGCTAAGCAAAATAATAATAAAAACATTGCCTCAAACTGGTTTCTAAGATCCCTTTCACTATAGAATCGTAATGACTTACTTCTGAATGGTTTGCACCTGGGTTAGTTGGACAGTTAACCAAAGGGCTATGGCTCTGTTCGTGTGCGCAGAGTGCCACCTGTGAGTCACTGGAGAAAGGGTAAAATCCAAAGAAACTGAGTTTTAAATCCACAATATTGGCCCTGGTCAGTTGGCTCAGTAGTAGAGTGTCAGCCTGGTGTGTGGATGTCCCAGGTTCGATTCCTGGTCAGAGCACACAGAAGTGACCATTTGCTTCTCTACCCTTCCCCCTTCTGCTTCCCCTTCTCTCTTTCTCTCTCTTCTCCTCCCACAGACACGGCTTGATTGGTTTGAATGCTTCAGCCTCTGGCACTGAGGATGGCTCCATGGAGCCTCCACCTTAGGTGCTAAAAATAGCTTGGTTGCAAGTATGGTCCCAGATGGGCAGAGTATCAACCCCAGACAAGGGTTGCTGGGTGGACCCTGGTGGGGGTGCATTCAGGAGACTGTCTCTCTATCTCTCTTCCTCTCACTTAGAAAGAGAAAATAAATTCACAATGTCATTATATATAATATGTTCAACTAAAGGCTTTTCCATGTTAACAAACTGTTATTAATGTTGAATTTCAAGAAGCAGTTAGTGTCTCTTATGCAACAGAGAATGTGTTCAGAAATTACCTGAGGAGGGAGGTTTCAGAGGCAGAGTGTTAAGACATATTTCATTAAGCTCCTCTTGGCCAAGGGAATGGGGGTGGGGAAGTGCCATTATATCGTAGTAGGTAATGTTTGGATGTTTACACACCCCATCTCCCTTAACAAATCTCAAAATTACTAGAAAATAAAGTGAGGCCCTGACTACCTGCTTCTAACTGTTCCGCTTAAAACAGACACTGCCCTGGTCACATAGCTCAGTTGGCTGGAGCATCAGCCCAAAGCGCAGAGGTTGCCGGTTCGGTCCCCAGTCAGGGCACAAACAGGAGCAGCTCAATGTTCCTGTGTGTCTCTCTCTCTGTTGCTTGCTCTCCCCTTTCCCCTTTGATAAAATCAATAAATCAAAATTAAAACAAACAAAACAAAAATCAGACACTGGCTCAAATAATGAATGTTTCCTTGGCCAAAGCTGGGGAGGCTGGGGTCTTAGGCTGTTTCTTGTTTGGATTGAAGATGACAGAAGGACAGAAGCAGATTTATTGGACTGAGGGAGTCCGAGAAATATGTGCATTGTGCTGGACCAGGGCATGGAAAGGTGGGCAAGTTCATCTGTTCCAAAGTCCCTGCTGTCTTAGCAACTCCTTAAGTAAAGCAAGGCACAAGCTCATGATTCTTGATGATTCATTATGTACCAGTGACTCCTATCAGCACTCTATAAGCTTATTTCACTTAACCCTCTTACTATCAACTCTTTGTGAAAGAGACAACTGAAGAAGAGAGGGTTTAAAGAATTTGCCTGAACACACACAGGCAGTAAAGCAACAGGGTCTGAATTTGCAGCAAGGCAGTGACTTCATACTCTCAACAAATGTTCTGTAATGTCATTGGGGCCAGAACATTTCAAAAGTTCATAAGATCATGGGGTGCCCAGGTTGTAATATCAAAATACCACATAAAACCCCCCAGGAGGTGATTGACCAGCCTGCAGGCCCAAGGTGGCCTGCTGCAGCTATTTCTCCAGCTGGTGAGATTCCAGGCTCCCCTCCCAAAGGTCCTGGCAGGCGGAACTGTGTCTCAATCACTTCTGGTTCCAAGCATTCAGTCACTTCGGGCATCTGGTACACAGTAGGTGCACATGAACTGTTTGCTGAAAGGAGAAACATGGTTGGGTCTGGGATCGCTGCTGTATAAAAGATTGGAAAAATCTGGGGTTGGCCACCAGGCAATATAAAGAATGCTAAATAAAAACCCTAACATTTGAGATTTGGAGTAAAATGTAGTCTGTTTTTTTTTTTATTTTTATTTTTTTAACCCAGGGTGGAGATATGAGAATGGCTTGTATTTCTGAGGTTTTTTTCTTTGTTTTTTTTTTGTGATAGAGAGAGTGAGAGAGACAGAAGAACAGATAGGGACAGACAGACAGGAAGGAAGAGAGATGAGAAGTATCAGTTCTTTGTTGTGGCACCTTAGCTGTTCATTGGTTGATTGCTCATCTGTACCTTGACTGTGGGGCTACAGCAGACCAAGTGACCCCTTGCTCAAGCCAGCAACCTTTGGGCTCAACCCAGTGACCATGGGGTGAAGTCTATGGTCCCAAGCTCAAGCCAGTGACTCTGTGCTCAAGCTGGATAAGCCCGTGCTCAAGCTGCCAATCTCAGGGTTTATGAACCTGTGTCCTCCGTGCCCCAGACCGACACTCTACCCACTGCGTACCACCTAGTCAGGGTATACTACTTCTGAGGTTTTACACAGACTTTTTGACCTATCTGACAAAAGTTTCTTGAGCACTCGCTATGGGTTACAGGATCAAGGCCCACCTGTCCTGGGGCATGTCGCCTGTGCTTGTGCCCTGTGCTGGCCTAGCAGCGTGTGTAGGCTGCCGGGACCCAGGACTTTCCTTACTCAGCCCTGCAAGTTAATGGGCAGTGGGGGACTCCAGAAGGACCTGGTGTGCAGTTCCTGGGGATCTTTAAACATGGGCGACTTTTTGGTTTAGGGCTCTGCTTAGAGAGGAGAGAAATTAGCTCATGTTTGTATGAGATGAATATAGCTAATGAAATCACGTTTGTTATTTCTAAATTCTGTTCTTTCTTTATTTTCCTCAGCAGTTTTTAATGGAATCCCAGGGTTCTGTGGGGCTGCTGGAGCCAGTGGAAAGGGAGGGTTGTCAAGAGGGGAAAGCTTAGAGAAAAGCTTAAGATTTTTTACTTACCTTGACTAAAATAGCCGTTTTGTTCTTTGTATTCTGGGTCTACACAGGAGACTTGCAAAGTTTCTGTTCCTTCTTGTGCATATGTCTTTAGACAAGTTCCATCAACTCTCTGCACCTCAGTTTTTTTCTTGGGAATAAAAAGGACCTTGCTTCTTCAAACAAACAAGCAAACCAACCCACAAACACACAAAATGGCTTAGAACAGGGGTCGGAAAACTTTTTGGCTGAGAGAGCCATGAATGCCACATATTTTAAAATGCAATACTGTGAGAGCCATACAATATGTTTAAAACTAAATACAAGTAAATGTGTGCATTTTATGTAAGACCAACACTTTTAAAGTACAAGAAGTCTCTGAATTCTTTTTAATAACACTGTTATGCTGTTGCTAACCAGTGATTAATAAAGTACTTCTTACCATTAATGTGACTTCTGGTGCTGCATGGTTCTGCTGATGGCTTCGTAGTCTGGTTGATACGTGATGAGGTTAAGCTTCATGCAGGCGTTGAGACTTCCATTCGTTAAACGTGATCATAGGTTGGTCTTAACATTCTTTAGATGTGAGAAAGACTGCTCACATGCATTTGTAGAGCCAAACATTGTCAGTATAGCAATACTCACATGCTGCAGTGTGTGGTATGTGACGGGAAGCACGTTCTAAGTTATAACAATCAGCTGGTCCGCGGGTTGAAGTTTATTCATTTCTCCCCACTAGTGTTTGCTTGCTAACTCTGCTTGCTGTCGTGCAAGTCTTTTCAAATCTTTTTTCAGTGACTTGAACTTACTCAACCACATGTCTGAGGCCTTCAGGTCAGCAGCTTATAGCTCAAAATCTCTGATGGAGACACCGGGGATGTAACTCAGGTCGGCACTGTTCACTGCATACTCGTGTGGATGGGTGATGAACTTAAAGAGATGAACACGTTCACAAAATTCTCCAAAGCGCGCTTTAAATGACTGCAGGAGATTAGATGTGAAGCCTGCTAGCTGCTGGAGATCAAGATGTTGAGCAGGGTCACTTGCTGTGCATGCATCTTTAAACTCTCCCAGTTTTTCAAAATGTAGTAAATGACCTATTTTAATGTCAGTGATGAATAGTTCCAGCTTGTTTTCAAATGCAAACTCTGCTTGTTGAAGGGATAAGACTGTATTTCCAATGCCTTGCATTTTCACATAGTTGGTTCAGATGTTCAGTCATGTCCACGAGATAGAGGAACTTCAGGAGCCAGTCAGTGTTAGCTAACTCAGGATGCTTGACGTTTTTCATTTCAAGAAAAGTCCGGATTTCGCTCAGACAAGCTGCAAAACGGCTGAGCACCTTCCCTCTTGACAACCAACGCACTTTGCTGTGCAGAAGCAGACCAGGATAATTATTCCCAACTTCATCCAACAGTGTTTTAAACTGGCAATCATTTAAAGCTCGGGCAACAATAAAGTTGACCACCCGAATGACCGGTGACATCACCTCACCAAGCCGCTTGCCACACATCTGAGCACAAAGCACCTCCTGATGTAGGATGCAGTGAAAACTTAGGATGGGTCTCTTTTCATGTTCACGAAGAAGCGCTACGAATCCTCTGTTTTTCTGTATCATGAGTGGAGCACCATCAGTACACACCGAAATTAGTTTATCCATCAGTATATTTTTTTCTTTAGTGAACTCAGTGAAAGACTGGAATAAATCATCCCCTCTTGTTGTCTCTTTCATAGGCAAAACAGCAAGGCTTTTCTCACGTAGTGTGTCACCAACAGCATCCCTTGAACTGAAATAAATGACTTATGTCGGTTGACTCATCCAAAGCTAGAGAAAAGAATGGTGCTGCATTTATGTTCTTCGCTTGTGTTGCCTCAATTTGGTTTGCCATCGTGAGGGTACAATTGTGAACAGTTCTTGCTGACAGAGGCATGTCTTTTATTCGTTTGATTATCTTGTCTTTATCCGAAAAGTTGTCAAAAAGTTCATTGGCAACATCAAGCATGAATGTTTGGCATACTCCCCATCTGTGAATGGCTTTCCATTTTTCACAATTGCTAAAGCACCAGCAAAGCTAGCCGAATTTCAGTCACCTTGTTGGATCCAAACACGGAGTTTCTGCTGACTAGCTTGCACTCTGCACAGTAGGTCTTGACATGCTTTCTTCCTGCTGTCCCCTGCTGGATATTTCAATGCAAATGTAGTACGGTGTGTGTGGAAGTGCCGCTTTATATTTGACCGTTTCATCGATGCAATTTTATCATTGCATATTAGACATATTGCAGAACCTGCTCTCTCCACAAAGATGAATTCCTCTGTCCATTCCTGCTGAAAAGTACGATACTCCTCATCCTTTTTTTCTTTTAGCCATCTTCTTCGTCAGAAGGGTTTCTGCAATTAGCTAGCTGACTACTTGATTAAAAGGAGGGAAGTTTACTTCCTGACCTCTCAACAACCCGTGTACATTAAGCATTATCCAACAAAAATTCGGTGTTGTCCTGGAGGACAGCTGTGATTGGCTCCAGTCACTCACAACCATGAACATAAGCAGTAGGAAATGAATGGATTGTAATACATGAGAATGTTTTATATTTTTAACGTTATTATTTTTTTTATTAAAGATTTGTCTGTGAGCCAGATGCAGCCATCAAAAGAGCCACATCTGGCTTGCAAGTCATAGGATCCTGACCCCCGACTTAGAAAGCACCAGTGTGGGATTTTGCCTTGTCTGTCTCTGCCCCACAAGCACGCTGGGAGCAGAATGGGAAAGGCGACTTGTTCCCTCCAGAGAGGCAGTGGGCTGGAATGGGATAGTGACTGCCACATTGATTTTTGAAAACAAAACATTCTCTTATGCAAATGTGCAGAGAACAGCCGCTATTTGGGCTAAAAGGAGATGCTGGACTTCTCAGCCAAAGAACTAGAAGTGGATGAGGCACAGGCATAGTGAAGAAGGGAATGGGTGTTTCCTTGCAGGCAGTGGATCTAGAACAAAGGGCCATGGATGGGAGAGGCATTATCCACACAGAATGGCTGCCTGGGTAGAGAAGGGGTGAACAGGGATGGCCCCGAAGTCTCTTTAGGATCTGTGCATATAAACTGATGAGCAGACAGAGAAACATGGTGGAAAACAGCAGGTTTGGGGATAGGGAGCCTGGGTTCAAATCCCAGTTATATCATATAATGGCCACGAGATGCTGACATTCTAAAACTCCTGCATACAGAAATTGGGAATGCCATGTATGTCTTAACAATACAGTATACGTAGAAGTATCAACCACAGGTTCACCACATCTTAATTGAAACAATTTTAAAGCTAAACAAAGAAATCTATAATGAAGAAAGTCATTGCTAGAGGTACACACTTCTGCCTTCCAGAAGTGTCCTTTCTCATGGGACAAGATAGGACATATAACCCTGGCATGGACAGCAGGGGTCAATGCATGTGTGTGGAGAAGGTGGGCAGAAAGCATCCTTGGAAAGCTGCCATGGGTGGAGGGGGTTTACACAGATGTACAAAAGGAGGAGAGTGTGAATTACTAAGGTCTGCAGGCAGAAGGAAGAGATTTGAGCTTCTCTGGAACTGACAGCCTGGTACCCTGGCATCTTGGAAACCACCTTTCTCTCCACCAGCTACAGCAGGAGAGTGAGCTTGAATCTCAAGGGACCAAGCTCTGGCTTGGCTGTGAGAAATGAGCCAAAGTTTCAAAGGGACTTTTTGGAGATGGTTGGAGAGAGGTGATGGAGGGTTCTGGGAGAATTGGTGGTTCTACCTGACAGGATAACAGAGTAGTGAATAAAAAAAATAGAGGAGAGGAAGAAGGAAACCCATGATAAATCCACCTTTCACAGCCAGTGGAGATAGATAAACATTCCTCCTTGACTTTAAAGATTGTTTTTCTCCCCTTTGCTTTTTTAAGTTTATTGAAAATGACACCAAGTTGGCTTTTTCTTTTCTTTTTCTTTTATTTTCCTGCTTGGCCTCCTTTAAGTGGACTTCCTGACATTTCCTGCCAATGCTTCCTCCACCTTGTTTTTGTGTCCATGAACATGGGCACAGGATATCTAACAAAGAACATTTAGGTGCTGGTTAGAGATGAAGATACTGCAAGGAGGCTCTGAGGACCAGCTCAGCCCTTATCTCTGGTAGACTCATTCCAACAAGTGATCCCAGATTCCACACAAATCACTAGTCTTTCTTATTCCCTCCCTTATATACTTTTTCTTACCATTTCTCCTATAAGTATTTATAATTCAGTTTCTGCTGTAGTGCCGAGTTTACATTCTTAATGTTTCCTTTACGTGTAAAATAGCTGTAAATTATTATCTGCGGTGCAGTGATGAGAAACCTAGGATTCAGAGCATTTAGTTAGGATTAGAGTCAGGCTATAAGTAATATCAAACCCCAAATAATAGCTATTATTTAAAAAAAAGAAAATTTATTTCACTCTCATTTTAAATAATGTTGTAGAAGCAGGCAGTCCAGGGGCAGTATAATGACTGATGAAATTGTTAGGTATACAGGTTCCACTATGATGAGGTGTGGCCCTCATCCAGATGGGTTCATGATGGCAACTAGAAACAGCTCCAGCTACTCTGTGTGTGTGTGTGTGTGTGTGTGTGTGTGTGTGTGTGTTTTACAAGTACCAGAAATAAGAAACAGGTCAAGAAGGAGCAAAATCTCACACACAACTTGGTCACATACCATAGTGAGCTTTAAGGGGGATGGGAAAATATTGTTTTTATTCCAGGTGGCCATGTGTAAACTAAAAGCAAGGGTATGATGATTAGGGATAATAATAACAGATACTGGATGGGCAACTTCCAGTCTCAAATACATGTGTCTTGACCAAGATCCCAGACCAGCAAGGGAAAGAACACAAACCTTGGTCTTTGGTTAAAGTCCAGACCTCTTTCCAGCCTATGGGCGCTGTCCACGGGGGACACAGCAGCCACAGGCAGAACCCTAAACCAAAGATGAGATGTACTTTCTGCTCTGAAGGATTGTTAAGTCTTTGAGAAATTTAATGCATGAAACGTATGATAAATATTTAACATATATGAGTATCAAGAGAATGCACATTTATATATAATAACTGCATTAGAAGATCAAGAGAAAGGAGCATTTCTATGTGGGCTGGAGCTGCCCAGTATTGAGAGTTTAAGGTTAATATTCAGGGCTGACTACTTTGTAAGCAGAGTGAATGTGGTCTCTTTGATGGGGAGATTGTCAGAGAGGTTCATTTCTTATCTTTGGAGGAAGGACAGTGTGGTCCTGACAAAGGAACTGCTGTTCAAGCGATGTCTGAGTCAAAATAAGAAAATAAAATAAGCCTTTCCTTCTGCATACATATACTTTTTTTTAATTTAATGTGAGAGGAAGGGAGGCAGAGACAGACTCTTGCATGCGCCTCAACCGGGATCCACCGGGTAAGCCCACTAGGGGGCGATGCTCTGCCCATCTGTGTCCCATGCTTCACTGCTGCAACTGCAGCCATTTCTTTAGTGCCTGTGGTGGAGGCCATAGAACCATTCTCAGCACCCAGGCCAACTCACTCAATCGAGCCTTGCAGGAGGGGAGAAAAAGAGAGAGGTAGAAAGAGGGAGAGAGCGAGAGAAAGAAGTGGGAGTGGGTGGGATGGAGAAGCAGATGGGTACTTCTCCTATGTGCTCTGGCCAGGAATTGAATCTGGGACATCCATATTCCGGGCCGATGCTCTATCACTGAACCAACCTGCCAGGGCTAAAAATTCTTTACTACAATGACAATTTATACCCACACAGCCATTCTAGAGTAATAGTAATGGCTCACATTTAATAAGTGCTGTGAGTTTAGAGCCCTCTTGTTCTTCTTGTTCTTCTCACAGTCTTTTTTTCTTTATGCCTTTTAGCTTTTTTAAATTAAAATTTTTTATTATTAATTTTAATGGGTGACATTAATAAATCAGGGTATATATGTTCAAAGAAAACATCTCTAGGTTATCTTGTCATTCCATTATGTTGCATACCCATCACCCAAAGTCAAATTGTCCTCTGTCACCTTCTATCTGGTTATCTTTGTGCCCCACCCCTCTCCCTTCTCCCTCCTTCTCCTCCCACCCCATCCTTGTAACCACCACACTCTTGTCCATGTCTCATAATCTCACTTTTATGTCCCACCTATGTATGAAATCATGCTGTTCTCAGTTTTCTTCTGTTTTACTTATTTCACTCCGTATAATGTTATCAAGGTTCATCCATTTTGTTGGAAATGATCCGATGTCATCATTTCTTATGGCTGAGTAGTATTCCATAGTATATATGTACCAAAGCTTTATAATCCACTCGTCCTCTGACAGACACTTGAGCTGTTTCCAGATCTTCGCTATTGTGAACAATGCTGCCACGAACATGGGGGCACATTTCTTCTTTTCGAACAGTGCTATGGTGTTCTTAGGGTATATTCCCAAAAGTGGGATAGCTGGGTCAAAAGGCAGTTTGATTTTTAATTTTTTGAGGAATCTCCATACTGTTTTCCACAGTGGCTGCACCAGTCTGCATTCCCACCAGGAGTGCAGGAGGGTTCCCTTTTCTTCACATCCTCGCCAGCACTTACTCTATGTTATTTTGTTGATGAGTGCCATCTGACTGGCATGAGGTGATATCTCATTGTGGTTTTAATTTGCATTTCTCTAATGATTAATGATGTTAAGCATTTTTTCACATGCCTATTGACCATGTGTATGTCCTCTTTAGAGAAATTTCTATTCATTTCTTTTGCCCACGTTTTGATTGGATTGTTTGTCTTTCTGGTGTTGAGATTTATAAGTTCTTTATAAATTTTGGTTATTAACCCCTTATCAGACGTATTGTCGAATATGTTCTCCCATTGTGTGTTTGTCTTTTTATTTTGTTCTCATTGTCTTTAGCTGTGCAAAAACTTTTTAGTTTTATATAGTCCCATTTGTTTATCCTGCCTTTTATTTCATTTGCTGGTCGAGATAAATCAGCAAATATATTGCTGCGACAGATGTCAGAGAGCTTACTGCCTCTGTTTTCTTCTAAATTGCTTATGGTTCCACGGCTTACATTTAAGTCTTTTTATCCATTTTGAGTTTGTTTTTGTGAATGGTGTAAGTTGATGGTCTAGTTTCATTTTTTTTGCAGGTAGATGTCCAATTTTTCCAACACCATTTGTTAAAGAGGCTGTCTCTACTCCATTGTATGCTCTTTCCTCCTATGTCAAATATCAGTTGTTCATAAAGGTCTGGGTTCATTTCTGGTTTCTCTGGTCTGTTCCATTGATCTATGTGCCTGTTCTTATGCCAGTACCAGGCTGTCTTGAGTACAATGGCCTTGTAGTATACCTTGATATCCGTAAGAGTGATACCTTCTGCTTTATTTTTTCTTTTTAAGATTGCTGAGGCCATTCGTGTTCTTTTTTGATTCCATATAAATTTTTGGAATATGTGTTCTATATCTTTAAAGTATGTCATTGTTATTTTAATTGGTATTGCATTGAATTTATAAATTGCTTTGGGTAATATAGACTTTTAATGATGTTTATTCTTCCTAACCATGAGCACGGAATATGCTTCCACTTGTTTGTATCTTCCTTGATTTCTTTTATCAATGTTTTATAATTGTCTGAGTACAAGTCGTTAACCTCCTTGGTTAAATTTACTCCTAGGTACTTTATTTTTTAGGTTGCAATAATGAAGGGGATTGTTTCCTTAATTTCTTTTGCTGACAGTTCATTGTTGGTATAAAAAATGCCTCTGATTTTTTAGTATAAATTTTATATCCTGCCACCTTCCTGAATTCATTTATCAGGTTCAGTAGTTTTTTGACTGAGACTTTAGGGTTTTCTATATGCAATATCATATTATCTGCAAATAATGACAGTTTTACTTCTTCTTTTCCAATTTAGATGCCTTTTATTTCTTCTTCTTGTCTGATTGCTGTGGCTAAGACTTTCAGAACTATGTTGAATAAGAGTGGTGAAAGGGGACACCCCTGCCTGGTTCCTGATCTTAAGGGGATTGCTTTTAATTTTTGCGTATTTAGTATGATGTTTTCTGTGGGTTTGTCTTAGATGACCTTTATCATGTTAAGGTATGTTCCCTGTATTCCCACTTTACTGAGAGTTTTGAGCATGAATGGGTGCTGGATTTTATGAAATGCTTTTTCTGAATCTATTGAAATTATCATGTGATTTTGTCCTTCCTTTTGTTTATGTGATTAATCATATTGTTTAATTTGCAAATATTGAACCAGCCTTGCCTGTCCAGAATAAATCCCACTTGAACATGGTGTATGATTTTTTTCATATGTTGCTGGATCCAGTTGGCTAAGATTTTGTTGAGAATGTTAGCATCTAAATTCATCAGTAATATTGGCCTATGATTCTCTTTCTTTGTGTTGTCTTTGCCCGGCTTTGGGATTAGAATTATGCTCGCCTCATAAAAGGAGTTTCAAAGTCTTCCTTCCTCTTGAATTTTTTGAAATAGCTTGAGGGGGATAGGAGTTAGTTCTTCTTTGAATTTTTGGTAGAATTCACTTGTGAAGACATCAGGCCCAGGAATTTTCTTTGTTGGAAGTTTTTTGATAACTGTTTCGATCTCATTTGTTGTAATTGGTCTGTTTAGGTGTTCTGATTCTTCCAGATGGATTTTTGGAAGATTATATGTTTCAAGAAATTGGTCCATTTCACCTAGGTTGTCTAATTTTTTGGCATAGAGTTCTTCATAGTCTTTTCTTACAATACTTTGTATTTCTGTTGTGTCAGTTGTTATTTCTCCACTCTAATTTCTAATTTTATTTATTTGGGTCCTCTCTCTTTTTTTCTTGGTGAGTCTAGTTCAGTGGTTGTTAACCTTTTTGACCTACCAAGCCCAACAGTTGCATATGCGCATTCACCGAACCCTTCTTTAGTTATAAATAAAATATGATTTTTTTTCCAAATTCAAGACATAGGTATATGTTTTTTTACTGGTGCACAAAATGAGCCATGCATGAACATCACCTTGCTCAAAGAACAAAACCAACAAAGTTCATGAACTCACAACAAATAACGGTATTACTTTATTCTGGCCTCCGCGGCAGAGGCTTCTCCAAACCCCTGAGACCAACTTATTGAACCCCTATAGTTTGATAGAACCCAGGTTAAGAAGCACTGGTCTAGTTAAAGGTTTATTGATCTTGTTTACCTTTTCAAGGGACCAGCTCCTGGTTTCATTGATCCTCTGTATTGTTTCCTTAGCCTCTGTGTCATTTATTTCAGCTCTGATCTTTAATATTTCCTTCCTTCCACTAGTCCTGGACTTTATTTGCTGTTGTTTCTTTAGTTTTTTTAGATGCAGGGTCAGGTTGTTTATTTGAGCTTTCTCTAGCTTCTCATGGTATGCCTGTAGTGCTATGAACTTCCCTCTCAGAACTGCTTTTGCTGTGTTCCATAAATTTTGAGTTGATGTATGCTCATTATCATTGGTTTGTAGAAACTTTTTTATTTCTTCTTTGATCTCATTGTTAATCCATTCATTATTTAATAACATGCTATTTAGTTTCCAAGTGTTTGAGTTTTTTTCAGTTTTTCTTTTGTGGTTAATTTCTAGTTTCATGGCATTGTGATCAGAGAAAATGCTTGATATGATTTCATTCTTCTCAAATTTGTTGAGACCACTTTTGTGCTCTAACATGGAGTCTATCCTAGAGAATGTACCATGAGCGCTTGAAAAGAATATATATTTTACTGCTTTAGTGTGAAAAGTTCTGAAGATATCTAGTAAATTGAGGTGATGTAGTATCTCCTTTAAGTCTGCTGTTTCTTTATGAATTTTCTTTCTTGAGGATCTATCCAGTGATGTTAGTGGGGTATTGAAATCCCCTACTATTAAAGTATTGCTGTTAATCTCGCTCTTTATATCCATCAAAGTCTGGTTTATGTATTTGGGGCTCCTATGTTTGGTGCGTAGATATTTATAATGGTTATATCTTCCTGTTTAATTGTTCTCTTTATCATTATGTAGTGTCCTTTTTTATCTCTTAGTACAGCCTTTGTTTTAAAGTACATTTTGTCAGATATAAGTATGGCTACCCTGGATTTTTTTTAATTTCCATTTGCATGAAATATATTTTTCCATTCTTTTACCTTCAGTCTATGTGCATATTTTGTTTTAAGTTGTGTTTCTTATAGGCAGCATATGTATGGTTCCTGTTTCTTTATCCATGCAGCTACCCTATGTCTTTTGATTGGATCATTCAATCCATTGACATTTAAGGTTATTATTGATATGTAGTTGTTTATTGCCATTTTATTTTTTAAAGCTGTATTTTTTTTCTATATTCTTTTTCTCCTTTGAGCTGTTTACAACAGGCCCCTTAGTATCTCTTGCAGAATTGGTTTGGTTTTAATGAATTCCTTGAGGTGTTTTCTGTCTGGGAAGCTCTTTATTTCTCCTTCAATTTTAAATGTTAGCCTTGCTGGATAGATTAGTCTTGGTTGTAGGTTCTTGTTCTGCATTACTTTGAATATATCTTGCCATTCCCTTCTGGCCTCAAGTGTTTCTGTTGAGAAGTTGGATGTCATCCTTATGGGGGCTCCTTTGTAGGTGATAGTCTTTATTTCTCTGGGAGCTTTTAAAATTTTCTGTTTATCACTTACCTTTGGTATTTTAACTATGATGTGTCTTGGTGTAGGTTTCTTTTGGTTTCTCTTTAATGGAGTTCTCTCTGCTTCTTGAATTTGTGAAATGTTTTCCAGCCTTAATTTAGGGAAGTTTTTAGCTATGATTAGATTGAACAAAGTTTCTATCCCTTGTTCTTTCTCTTCATCTTTGGCAACCCCTATGATGTGGATGTTATTTCTCCTCATGTTGTCACAAAGCTCCCTTAGATCTTCCTCAGATTTTTGAGTCTCTTTTCTTTTTTCTGTTCTGCTTCTGTGCCTTTGTTTATTTTGTCCTCTAACTTGCTAATTCGATCCTCAGCTTCATCCATGCTGCTTTTAATTCCTTTCATTGTGGTCTTCAGTTCTGGTACTGTATTTGTCATTTCTGTCTCATTCTTTTTTATTATTTCAATTTCGTTTTTTATACTTCTTATCTCTTTATTTAGGTGTTTGTAATGACTATCCATTGTTGCTCTAAGCTCTTTGAACATCCTAACTATCATTATTTTAAACTCTGCATCTGGTAATTTGGTTATATCTGGTTCATTCAGGTCCTTCTCTGGGGATTTCTCTTGATTCATTTGGGTTGCATTTCTCTGCCTGCCCATTTTGTCTGATTATAAGAAGGGTGTGGCCACTGGAGTCCAATGGGTGTTGCCTCTGTGTTTCCTAGGTGTGGTTGGTCTGCAGGCCCACCACCCCCTCTGCCACTGCCTAGGGCAGTTGGGATAGGCTTTGCCGGTGCCTTCCCACTGAGACTGTTGCAGTGATTTCTGCCTCTCCTCCACGGGGTGGGCTGTATTCTCGTGCCTTGCTCTACAAGCCTCAGCCTGTCTGGGCCTTCGCCTCGCCCCCACAGGTGGGGTTGTGCACTGCATTCAAGCCACAAGACTCAGCACCAACAGTAGGGGTGAGCACCTTTGCTCAGCTGCGGACCCCGCCTGTTCCCGGGCTTCCGCCCAGCCCCCATGGTCAGAGGCAGCTCACGCTGGATCACAAACCTTGGTTTCTTGGGCTGGGCAGGGCTTCTGGTGCTCAGCTGCTAGCCTTTGCCTGTCCAGGGCTTTAGCCCTGCACTCGCAGTCAAGGCTGGCTCCCGCAGGGTCGCAATCCTGGGAGGCCAGGTGATGCTGCATGCCCATGGGGCTCTGCTCAGTAGCAGATCTCTGCCCGTTCCTGGGCTCTCGTTTTTCTCCCCGTAGGTGGGACTGCAGGCGGGCCCGCAGCTGCCCAACTACTTTCGCACATCCCCTCCACCCCTACTGGGCTAGACCGAGCTCATGCTGGCTGGGCCTCTGCCTCCGCCAACAGAACTGCATTTCCACATCCCGCCACCACTGTCCCTCCAGCAAGCTCTCAGCAGTGTGTGTGTAGGGGCACTGTAGCTCAGACCCTAACACTCCATACTGTAGTCCTGGAAGCTCCCTCCAGGACTAAGCAGCTCTGCTCTAAGTGCCGCGGGAGAGCTTGTTTGGCTGGTGTCCTGTCTCCCTTTGCTGGTATTGCAGGTTCCAGGGGAAATATTCGTTTTTGATTAGGGAAGTGACTCAGCCCAGGGGTTAGGGTGGCTGTCCCTCAGAGTGTTTCTCCTTGTGCCTTCTTCAGTCCACACTCTCTTCCTGCTGCTCTGGACCTCTACTCTGTCCCCGTTCCCCGGAGCCCTGTGTGAATGGTTGTGAGAGAGGTTTTCTGCGCTGTCCCTTTAAGAAGAATCCTGGGTCTGAGAAAACTCTTTCTCACAAACAGTATCCTCACTTGTTTCACAGCTCAATACTGTCCAAACACCTCTTCTCGGCTCTGGGCCTGCAGGCTGGGGCTTTGTTCCTGGGACCCAGGTTCCTCCCTCTCCACTAAATTCTCTTCCCGCCATGCAATTCTGCCATTCACTCCAGGGAGCTGGGCAGCCCTTTTCATATTTTCACTTTTCCTACCAGTCTCAATGTGGCTTCTGCAGTGTTTCTTGGTTGAAGAGTCCACTTAGTTTAGTTCAAAGTTGGTTTATCCAGATGATGGTTCTTAAAATAAAGTTATAATCAACTTTGGTTCCTGGAGTTGGAAGTTGGTTCGTCTGCCTACTCCATTGTCATCTTGCCATCCCCTCTCACAGTCTTAAGGAGTAGGAATTGTGATGCTTTGATTTTATAGTCAAGTAAACTGAGGCATAGGGAGCTTTAGTAACCTGCCGAAGACTATATATTTAAGCACAGGTGCTAATGTTCCAATCCAGGTGCTCTGATTCCAGAATCTTCATTCTTCGTGTGGGGTTATACAATGGTTCTTGTAACAGCTCTTGTCTTTAGCTGCAGACTGAGAAGTGGAAATGCTCTAAGAGAAGTAGTTCAGGGAGCACAGGGAGTCAGTGATGGGGGCTGAAGACAAATCCCATGTCCTGAGATAGCCTGATCACTCTGCTATTGGTTTGCTGTGTTGTGGTTAGGATTATTGTGCCCAAGCTTTTTTTCTAACTCTTCTAACCCTAAAAACAAAAATGGGAAGAGTGAGGCCCAGAGTTCTGGGTAAGTTTGTGTTTTCCTTGATCTTAATTTCTGCATTTGGGTGCTCTCTGGTATTTCCTGGCCAGTCTACAGAGCTCTGCATTGCATTAATATTCAAGCTCTTTAAGGTCCCCTTTCTGTTTATTTATGAAACTAATACATAGAACCAAGACTAGCCCAGGATGGCAGCAGTGACTCTGTCCTCACAGCTCTAGATATCACTTAGTAGCTCTCAAATCAGTAACACACGAGCAATGTGGCTTATTCCTGCACATCCATGTCTTTGAGCTGCCAACTAGAGAAAGTCTGCACCCATTCACCAAGCATTTGTTAAGCACCTACTGTGTGTCACATAATAGGGACACACAAAGGTCAGTAAGATTGGCCTCAGACAGCCCAGGTTCTCAATCTAAGGTTCATAATGGTTTTCAGTGGATTTATAAACACTCTAAAATTGTGTGGAATGTTTTGTATTTGTGTCAAGATGCTCACATTTTTCTTTCTAGAGAGAAAGTTCATAGTTTTTATCAAATTATCTAAGGAGGTTGTAATCTAGAAAAGGTTAAGAATCTCTGACCATGCAATCAAGACAGAAATTCAACAAATATTTAGAACATAATATCATAGTTCTACTGTAGAGATTTGAATGAATTGCCATAGACTGTGGAAGCAGGAGCAACTAACACTTTCACCTGGGGATGCAGGTGGATCAGGGCCCCTCAGCAGATGATGTCAGTGGGGACTAAGGGAATAGTGAGAACTGGATAGGTGGGAAGGCAAGTTGAAGGGCATTACATGGTATAAACACAGGCCCAGTGGATCTAAACTGTCCTGAGCTAAGAAATGCACATCTGGGTTTTAATGGGAGGGGGGTATACAGGCTATGAGGACTTGTGAGATGGGAGTGAAGGAGAAGTGTTGATTCTTAGAAGTCAGTGCCAAGGATATTCTAGATGGATAGAAAGGGGGATTGTCAGAGATAGTTGGGAGAAGGTAGAGGAGAGAATCCCTGATATGTCCCTAATAAGTAATTCCTACAGCAGAAATCTGACCTCTGGAAACAGGTTGCCTGAGTCTCAGTGAAGGTCAACTTCACATTTTGGCTTCCCCTTCCTGAAAACTGGGCTGGATATTCGATAAATAAATTGTGCAATCTTCCCTTCATGCCCTGCCCCAAATAAAAACATTCACCACTTCACAACTGGCCACTGTGAGCCCCTGACAATCAATTACCCACCGGAGATGAAATTATTGTTTAATGGCTCCTGGAATGGTCTCCCACTCCGACATTCATCACAATCAATAATGCATCAGCAGGGACAAAAGAAATTACCTGCCTCCTGCTAAGTGAAAGAGCCCATTTATATGCAGCATGACCCCTTCATGCCTACTGAGCAGGCCCCCACAGGTGGGTTTCCACATTGGTGAGCTCCTCACTTCAGGGAGATGGGTAAGTAAGCTCTTGGGTGAGTAGGTACACCTCTGCCCACTCAGGCTGGATGGGGTCAAGGCAGGTCTGGTGGGTGGGCCAGAGATGGGGATGATGAACACATGATAGTACCTGATCAAATTTATAATGAACCAGTTGCCATTCCCTCATACCTTTTTAGTGTACATTACATCTCTATATTTTTTCTATAGAGGTAGACAGGAAGTAATTTCCTTATAGACATTTTGTAGGCCACTAGGTTTGGCTCTGCAGGGCGACCATTCCTGTGGAATAACCATAGATGAAATTTTTGTATCTTAGCTTTTTCTCACCCATAAATGGGCTTAATAATACTTACCTTAGAGGGTGATTAGAAAATTAAATGAAAGAGAATATATGATGCACATAGCAGGCATTTCTTTTCCTTCCCACCCATACTTGGGAAAATATACTAAAGATAGTGTGATTTATCCTGACATTGTTAATGGGTGAGTTTAATTTAAACAAGGCAAGATTAAGAGAGAAATCATATTTTAAATTTCAGTCCCAAAATCTTAGAGCACTTGCATGCTATGTCAATGTTTATACATCAGCAAATAACACGAAGATATCGGTTCTATTATTAGATCAACTCAGAAGCATTTTAACCAAACCAGAATCCAAGATACATAATTTTCCCTCCTTTCCTCCTTCTGTTCATTCATCCATCCATTCACTTATTCATCAGTTGAATTTTTATTGAGTACTGACTATTGGCCAGCTGCTATGTTAGGCCCTGGAGATACACAAATAATAATATACCCCGCCACCTTTCTTGAAGAATTTATAGTATAGTGGAGAAAAAGAATTTTAAGTAAATAACCATAGAGTAGTGCAGTGAGTACCAAGTCTCATTGGATAGGCTTGGAAGGCTTAAGTGAGGTGAAGCCTGAGCTTTCTCCCACTGTAGGGGCAGAAGTTTTCTGCTACACAAGGTAGGAAGGGCCCGAGGGGGGGGGGCATGTGTCTTCTTGCTACTTATTCATGATTTCCCTCATCAGTTCCTTACCTTTTTTCCAATCTCAGTATTTTGTGCTGTGCTCATTTTGCAGATAGGCAAACTAATCCAAGGGAAGCCAGTAATTAGTCTGAACTCATAGAGAGGTTGGGCATAGAGCTGGATCTGAAATTCATTTGTCCTGATTCCCAGGCGAGGGCTTTGAATTCTTTGCTGTGCCTGTGGTGCTCCTTAGAGGAAAAGAGCTTCAGCCCTCAGCAGGATCCGTGCCCTGCTAAGCTGTGGTGGGGAAGGACTGACATAAAGATGAAAATGCTCTCATTGTAAGACATGCAAATAATAATAGTAATGCCATACAATGGGTGTTTAGTACAGTCGTTCTTAACCTGGGTTCTATCGAACCCTAGGGGTTCAATGAGTTGGTCTCAAGGGTTCGGAGAAGCCTCTGCCACGGAGGCCAGAATAAAGTAATACCGTAATTTGTTGTGAGTTCATGCACTTTGTTGGTTTTGTTCTTTGAGCAAGGTGATGTTCATGCACGGCTCATTTTGTGCACCATTAAAAAAACATATACCTATGTCTTGAATTTGGAAAAAAAATCATGTTTTATTTATCACTAAAGAAGAGTTCAGTGAATGCGCATATGAAACTGGTGGGTTTGGTACCTCAAAAAAGGTTAAGAACCACTGGTTTAGTAGAAGGAGTATAACAAAGTAGTAAGGATGCACAGAGAAAGGAAGAATCAACTTTACGGGGTGGGGAGACAGCTTCCCAGGTAGGTTGGCATTTGAGAAATTAATAACAGCTATCATTGCTAGAATCTGCATAGCTAGGCTCACATTGGCCTTGAAGTAACAACAAATTCTAGGATTATATAATTTCAACATTGCACCTGTTTGTCACCCAGCTGCCCCGCGTTCTTGCCACGTGGGCTTCCTGACTAAAACTGAAATTTACTTCTTCAACTACACTTTTAGTAGTTCTTCCCTGTCTGAGGTTCCTTTGGAGCCATGTCTGGATGCCTGGCAATGCTGGAGCAACAAGGTGTGTGTAAATGCGGCACTCTGCCAGTGGAGGAGTGTTTTATTATGATTAAAAAACGTTATTCCTTAAAACAACAATCTATATTGGTAATTATATGCTGAGGCCCATCAGTTTTGTGCTCTGAAGGGTGCCGCATGATTGTCAAGAACACTCAATTGCTTACCTCTTGTTTTACAATCAGGGTTTGCAGGTTAGGCTCCATCCTAAATGTTAGTGGAGAAACCAAGAAGAGGCAGTGGGAAATCCAAAACCCTGATGTGCTTCACCGAGAGAGATCGCTGCTTCCCTGAGAGATGGGCAAGGATCTCACCCCGTCCCTTAGAAGCTGCAGGCACCTCTCCCCCGCAATGAGGAACATGAAACGGGGGGGGGGGGCGCTGAACAGAGAGGCAGATGTGTGGAGGGACCACCAGAGCCCAGGCAGACCTGGCCTTTGATCGCGTCTGATGTTTCCCTGACAACCTCGTTTTGAATTTATGTTCCCATTGGCTAAACGTCCTGAACACTCAACTCATTACTGTGACCTCTCTCTTGCTTATTCACTTTCTCTTCTACTCCGTCTCATGCTCCTTCTCTCCCTCCCTCCCTTGCTCTTTTTCAACACAAATTACAGGGGTTTATTTTAGTCAGAGTTTTATAAAACCAAAATCAAGTAAGTACATTTCTCTGTAACTTGTTTTTCTCTTAATGATATACCACATAAGTTCCTTTGGGTCAATAGATACAGATGGAACAAGAACACGCTCCTTTCATTAGTTGAGAAACGTTTTGTCGTGCGCATGCTCCTTAGGGCATCTCGCCATTTCCCATGGAGGAGCGTTCACTCCTTCCCACATGCAGTCACCACAAACGCAGCTGCCGTCGATGTCTTTGTACATATGCTCTTTAGCACACCACTTCATTTTAGGTTTAGGTGCTGATGTGTGTGATTTATGGACAAAGTATATGTATATTTTGAATTTTATTAGATTGTGATCTTGCCAGATTATTGTAGCTATTCACATTCCTACCAGCAATGTGTGAGAGGGTCTTACCTCTAGGATTCTTATCAGGTTAAAATCTCTTAAAATGTAAGTAATAGAATAACAGTGCCTACAATTTAAATAATCCTTTTGAAGTTTAGAGAGTGCTTTTTATCGCCGTTATTATCTCATCCAACCCCCATTAAAGTCCTTTTGGATGATTCCTCCAGAAGCCGATCTTCAGGATCAGAGTGCAGTGCAATTTCCCCAGGGCCTGGAGCACTAGCTGAGGTCAAAGGGACTGCAGGTCCAGAACTGAAAACTCCAGGGCGCTTTTACTGTACCCACCCCCATCTTCATTAAGTGTAAATCATTTCATTTCAGGTGCAGTGATAAAGGGCTCCGTGTCTCTGCTCACAGCCCAGCCCTGTTACTAGCTACCTGGTTGGCTTTGGGCAAGTTATTTCACTTCCTGCGCCACCAATTTCACTGGGGAACAAAATTCTTGTTGCATCCACAAAAGCACTTGTTCTTACCTAATTTGAATGTGCTGATCACAGATCTGACATTAGTTTTTCTCTGTAAGCTACAGTTTTTTTGCAATTCAAGATTTTAGGTTTTCATCTTATTGTAAAATTTTCAACATTTAGTTTAACATAATGAAGTAGAATGTCTTGGGCATCATCTTTGTAAAAATATAATAATTTATATAGTGCAGTAAGTACACTAATACACTAAAGATATGATTGCATCAGAATTTGTCTACAATTTCAAAATAGAACATATTAAAACACTTATTTTAATCATAAAATTTATGCAAAACTTATTTAAATTCTATTCAGGCAAAAATTTGCGTTTGTAGCTCTTGCATTTGTGTACTTGTTGAGGACAATCTCGTTTGATGCTCCAGCAGTAGTCTGCTCATCACTAACAGCTCCAAGATTTTCGGAAAACTTATCAAGGTGATTGTTCAGAAATCTCAACACTCAAGTTCCATCCAATGTCGCAAAAAGCCAACAGCATCCTTTGAACCAGAAGTTCATAGTTTTCTGCTTTTTTGTTGCCAAGGAAGTTCTTTGTAACTGCCACAAAAGACTGCCATGCTGCTTTCTTCTCCTTAATCATCTTCCTGGAAAATTCTTTGTCACATAGGAAGGTTCAAATTTGAGGTCCATCGAATACACCTGCTTTTATCTTCTCAAAAGACAAGGCAGGAAAAGCAGAAATAATATGTTGAAAGCATTCACTTTCTCTATTCAAAGCCTGAACAAACTGCTTCATTAAGCCAAGTTTGATGTGAAGTGGGGGAAAAATGATCCTATCTCGATTAACTACAGGTTCATTCACAATATTTTGCATCCCTATGTCCAGAGCTTCATGTTTCGGCCACTCCTTCTGTGTCCAGTGTTTCTCCTGAGCTCGGCTGTCCCATAAACACAGAAAGCAAGGATAGTTTATGAAACCTCTTTGTTGTCCTAGCAGGAAATTTACCATTTTAAGATCCACATAAATGATCCAGTTATGCTCCTCATACTTCAGAAAGTCGAGGACAATTTTTATGTCATTATAGTCTTCTTGCAGATGAGTTGAATAAGCAATTGGAACCGAAGCTTAAACATTATGGTTGTGTAGGAGAATACATTTCAGACTTCGTTTAGAGCTCTCAAGGAATAGCTGCCATTCTGTTGGACTGTAAGTGGTAACACCTAGCTGGCTGTGAAGGCTACTGATATCATGACAGTAAACAAAGTGCTTGTCTTCGAAAAAGAAGTCCACAAAAAATTGTTCACACTTCCTGAAATGGAATACTTTAGCTGATTAGTGAAGTCCATTCTTTTCTTGAAGCCTGGAGGCTAATAACTCAGCTTATTTTGTTGGATAGACCCAAATCTCTTACTAAGTCATTCAATTCAGGTTGGCTAAACTGCTGAGGATCTAATGACTCCTTGGCATCAGAAGAAGACCCTTCAGATTCTACAACCATTTTCTCATACATCTTATCAAAGTACACTTGATCACCATGTTCACTTTCTTTGTCCTTAGAAGAAATAAAAACATTGAAAACTGGAACCAAGATTGTCTCAGAGTGTGGGATACGTCGTATTGCTGAAGGAATATTAGGGTATGTGATCATATGCTATTTTTTCTTGCTGATGCCCTTTGTATGGATCAGACAGAAATAACAGTCACTGCTGTGGTCCTTAGGTTCACGCCAAACCGTGGGAATACCAAAAGGCATTCCTTTGCATTTTCATTTTGTTCAGTCATGAAGCATTTCCTCATAATGATGACACACAATATGAGGAGCCCAATTCTTGTTTTGATCACCAAGGGGAACTTGAAAATAGGCAATATATGCACGTGTCACAAATGATGAAATATTGTGCCTTTGACATTGAAGTGTGTAATAGCCACATATATAACAGAAGGTGTCAGGACTATTCTTTCATTTACGCCTACTTGAAGAAGCCATGATTCAATCTTAAAACAAAATAAGAGGGTGTTTTTATCAGATAATAATTTTTTACATTTAAAAACAATTACAATTATGTTATAGTGATGTTTTTAAAACATTAATTGCCCTCTGGTTATGTTCCATCCAAGAGTTGTTGCCCTTTAACTCCAATTTAAAAACCAATGCATGCCATTAACTGTAAGAAAAAGAAGTTAAAATTGCAGAAAAACTAGAGCATGCTCCAAAAACAAATTTCAGATTTGGAATCAATGATGCAGAAATAAATTTAAAAAGTTCTAACTTCATGCAACAGAAAATGAAAAAAAAAATTGTTCCTCGGTGTTATCTGTAAAATGAGTGACTAAGTTATATGCTCTCTATGGTCTCTTCTCCCTCTGACAGCAGTGTCTCCGCCAGGACTGATGGATCCTGACAAGGTACAAAGGCCAGAGGAATAGGGAATTAATTCTAAGGGGTGCAGTGTAGAGTGGGGAAAACGAGAAAGACATTCTTTAAAATCACAGAACACTGTACAAATAATAAGTTTTTGCATATTGTGGATTAAAACAACACAGTTTGGAATATGTCTAGTGTCATACCTGACCCAAAGCTCCTGACCCTTGTTAAGGACTTAGTACTGGGATAATTATTATTATTTATTAATTTTAATAGGGTGACATTGATAAATCAGGGCACATATCTTCCAAGAAAATATTTCCAGTTATTTTGACATTTGATTATATTGCGTACCCATCACCCAAAGTCAAATTGTCCTCCGTCACCTTCTATCTGGTTTTATTTGTGCCCCTCCCCTCTCACTATCCCCTCCCTCACCTCCCCCTTCCCTGAGGTAGCCAGTACACTCTTGTCCATGTCTCTGAGTCTCATTTTTATGTCCAATCTATGTATGGATTCATATAGTCCTTAGTTTTTTCTGATTTACTTACTTCACTCAGTATAATGTTATCAAGGTCCATCCATGTTGTAACAAATGATCTGATGTCATCATTTCTTATGGCTGAGTAGTATTCTATAGTATATATGTACCAAAGCTTTTTAATCCACTCGTCCTCTGACGGACACTTGGGCTGTTTCCAGATCTTCGCTATTGTGAATAATGCTGCCATGAACATGGGGGCGCATTTTTTCTTTTCAAACAGTGCTATGGTGTTCTTGGGGTATATTCCTAAAAGTGGGATAGCTGGGTCAAAAGGCAGTATGATTTTTAATTTTTTGAGGAATCTCCATACTGTTTTCCACAGTGGCTGCACCAATCTGCATTCCCACCAGCAGTGCAGGAGGGTTCCCTTTTCTCCACATCCTCACCAGCACTTATTCTGTGTTGTTTTAATGATGAGTGCCATCTGACTGGCATGAGATGAGATCTCATTGTGGTTTTAATTTGCATTTCTCTAATGATTAGTGATGTTGAGAATTTTTTCATATGCCTATTGGCCAGGTGTATGTCCTCTTTAGAGAAATTTCTATTCATTTCTTTTGCCCATTTTATGATTGGATTGTTTGTCTTCCTGGTGTTGAGTTTTATAAGTTCTTTATAAATTTTAGTTATTAACCCCTTATCAGACGTATTGTGGAATATGTTCTCCCCTTGTGTGGTCTGTCTTTTTATTCTGTTCTTATTGTCTTTAGCTGTGCAAAAACTTTTTAGTTTGATATAGTCCCATTTGTTTATCCTGTCTTTTATTTCATTTGCCTGTGGAGATAAATCAGCAAATATATTGCTTCAATAGATGTCGGAGAAGTTTACTGCCTATGTTTTCTTCTAGAATGCTTATGGTTTCATGGCTTACATTTAAGTCTTTTATTCATTTTGAGTTTGTTTTTGTGAATGGTGTAAGTTGATGGTTTAGTTTCAGGTTTTTGCAGGTAGATGTCCAATTTCCCAGCACCATTTGTTAAAGAAGCTGTCTTTACTCCATTGTATGCTCTTCCCTCCTTTGTCAAATATCAGTTGTCCATAAAGGTGTTGGAGTTCATTTCTAGGTTCTCAGTTCTGTTCCATTGATCTATGTGCCTGTTCTTATGCCAGTACCAGGCTGTCCTGAGTACAGTGGCCTTGTAGTATACCTTGATATGTGGAAGAGTGATACCTCCTGCTTTATTTTTTCTTTTTAAGATTGCTGAGGATATTTGTGTTCTTTTTTGATTCCATATAAATTTTTGGAATATGTGTTCTATATCTTTGAAGTATGTCATTGGTATTTTAATTGACATTGCATTGAATTTATAAATTGCTTTGGGTAATATAGACATTTTAATGATGTTTATTCTTCCTAACCATGAGCATGGTATATGCTTCCACTTGTTTGTATCTTCCTTGATTTCTTTAATCAATGTTTTATAATTTTCTGAGTACAAGTCCTTAACCTCCTTGGTTAAATTTACTCCTAGGTACTTTATTTTTTTGGCTGCAATAGTGAAGGGGATTGTTTCCTTAATTTCTTTTGCTGACAGTTCATTGTTGGTATATAAAAATGGCTCTGATTTTTGAGTATTAATTTTATATCCTGCCACCTTGCTGAATTCATTTATCAGGTTCAGTAGTTTTTTGACTGAGACTTTAGTGTTTTCTATATACAATTTATATCATCTGCAAATAATGACAGTTTTAATTTACTTCTTCTTTTCCAATTTGGATGCCTTTTATTTCTTCTTCTTGTCTGATTGCTGTAGCTAGGACTTCCAAAACTATGTTGAATAAGAGTGGTGAAAAGGGGCACCCCTACCTGGTTCCTGATCTTAAGGGGATTACTTTTAATTTTTGCCCATTTAGTATGATGTTTTCTGTGGGTTTGTCATAGATGGCCTTTATCATGTTAAGGTATGTTCTCTGTATTCCCACTTTACTGAGAGTTTTGAGCATGAATGGGTGCTGGATTTTATGAAATGCTTTTTCTGAATCTATTGAAATTATCATGTGATTTTTGTCCTTCCTTTTGTTTATGTGATGAAACAGTGATTGATTTGCAAATATTGAACCAGCCTTGCATCAACTCTCATATGTTCCTTGGCCAGACATGTCCAGGGTTTTGAACCAGTGACCTCAGAATTCCCAGGTCGACACTTTTTTCACTGCGCCACCACAGGTCAGGCAGTCCTGGGATTATTGATACTAGTGGCAGCCCAGCTTGTAAGAGCAGAAATGGGAAGTACTTGGTTTCTTCTTTTAGTGACTTGGGACAAATACCTACATATTATTGGAGCACATGCTCATAGCTACTGATAAATTCTGGCATTTAGAGACTTAGATATGCCAGGCAAGCATGAGTACTTGATATACATCGAACTCTCTTCCCTGGGAGATGGTTGTAATCTGTACAAGGCCTTACTGGAAGATTCTTCAGGTCAGATAGACTTTCATCTGCTAAATTGACTATGGAGGTGACTCATCTCAAGGTTAGGCCTTTTTCCTACCACCCACTGTTAACCCAATTTCACCTGTTCTATTGATTAATTTTTCTCTGGTTATAAAAGTAAAACATTATAATTATAAAGGTAAAAGTAAGCATCAACAGGAGTATAAATAGCCTTCTAGCCATTGAAAACAGGCTTTTGAAAACACAGTGGAGGTCACACTGTGTGTGTTTGTAATTTAGTTTTATTTCTCTACCTACCAATATATAACATGAGCATTTTTTGTACCTCCCCCAACCTAGATGAGAATAAGTCCAGCTTTTCCCATCAGGTGCAGGTAGAAAAGCTGAGAAGAGGAAGACGTTTTATAGATGCCCATTATCTTTCAAGGTAACTTCTTTACTCAACTGTTGAAATAAAGTCATTGGATCTTTGGCTCTAAGCGATTAAATGAACAATCTCTTCTTCCAGAGGAAATGCTGGGAAGTGCCCTGAGGACGGAGGGGAGTGTTTCTGGCCCCGGGGGCTGAGGTTGCAGTCTGTGGAAAAGGTCCCAAGAGTTCCCCCTCCAGAAACATGTTTCTCTTGGTGTCTTCAAGAAAACAACATGATTTGCCTGACCTGTGGTGGCGCAGTGGATAAAGCGTCGACCTGGGAATACTGAGGTTGCCAGTTCAAAACCCTGCACTGGTTTGGTCAAGGCACATATGGGAGTTGATGCTTCTAGCTCCTCCCCCCTTTCTCTCTCTCTCTCTCACTCTGTGTCTCCTCTCTACAATGAATAAAAGAAAAAAAAAAAAAAGAAAAAAAAAAAAAAAAAAAAAAAAAAAAAGAAAACAACATGATGAAATAGAGCAGTGGTTCTTAACCTGTTTTGAGATACTGAACCCACCAGTTTCATATGCGCATTCAACAAACCCTTCTTTAGTGATAAATAAAATATGATTTTTTTCCAAATTCAAGACATAGGTAAATGTTTTTGTACGGGTGCACAAAATGAGCCGTGCATGATCATCACCTTGCTCAAAAAACAAAACCAACAAAGTTCATGAACTCACAACAAATTACGGTATTACTTTATTCTGGCCTCCGTGGCAGAGGCTTCTCCAAACCCCTGAGACCGACTCATCGAACCCCTAGGGTTCAATAGAATCCAGGTTAAGAACCACTGAAATAGAGACTGTTGGCCACTGATGCCTTGATTTGATTTATTTCCCTATGAAAAATGTCAAGATATGGGATGATTGGGTTGAAGATACATATTTTGAAATTTCTGCATATCTGTGCAATTTAATTTTAAAACTCTAAGTGAAAATAGTTTAAAACTGTAAAGTGACATCCAAATAACACTAAAATCATCATTGCCATTAAATTTAATTTGGTTGTTTGGGGGCCTCTTTTTTAGTCTGTATTTTAAATTCTTAAGTACTTGTGAATGTTGATTAGGCCACATCCATTTCTTCATCTGTAAAATTAGTACTATTATTAATGCCAACTTTATTTGCTTTTCTCTTGAGTATCATATGAAATAATATAGACAAATTGCTTTGTAAATTATAAAGAGGTAATCAGATGTCATCAGTAATAATAATAATAATGTTATTAACAGCCATCTTTTCTACTTTTCTATGATCTGAAGCATTTTCAGTAAAGCCTTTCATATCTTTAATTTCTACTGAGGACTATTGGAGATGCCCCAGAAAGAGAAAGAACAAGTCCTGGTTATGTGGTCCACAATGACTTTTTATATTGTTGTTTGATGGATGAGGTGGAGAGACTGATGCTATCCCTGGATACTTCATGGCTTTATGGCTCTGACACTTAGAATACTGTATATTATTAAATATTATATATAATATATATTATGTGTATAAGTGTATTGATTAAATGGCATTGTGCTTGACATATCAACATGGTTTATTAATGATTATTATTAGTTCAATATTACCTTTAGCTTCATGATGAAAGGCAATTGTCACATGTTTTGGCTGAGCACAGAGGCTAGGTTCAGGTTGGATAGAGTAGGGACCTGAGGCTGCTAAAGGTGTTCCTCTAAGAAATCTTTGTAAAGTGAATAATATCCAGATTTAAAAAGATATTTTATTTATTGATTTTAGAAAGAGGAGAGGGAGAGAGAGAAAGGGAGGAGGGAATGGAGAGGAGCAGAAAGCATCAACTCATAGTAGTTGCTCCTCGTATGTATGTGCCTTGACCAAGAAGCCCCGGGATTCAAACTGTGATGTCAGCATTCCAGATTGACGCTCTATCCACTGCACCACCACAGGTCAGACAATATTAAGATTTTTAAAAACATATATAAATATTATTACCTTTATTAATAATAATGCAACTGACCAAATGCTGATACTGGAAATTATATTATGGGACTCAGTGTTTTAAAATCAAAATAGCAGGCAAAGTACTAAAAGAAAGTAATGTAGGGGATAACTAAGGCAAGGGACAGGTGTTTGATTCTAATTTTGTCTTGTATGTACTGTGTGGGGGAGGAGCAGGAGTCTTGTCTCCTGACTTGTGTGAAGCTGGCACTGAACTTGGAATTCACCTCACGGTGCACTCCAGGGTGGTTATTCCACTCAGCCTGCTTCAGACCCAGGGGGCCGCCCCGCCACTGCAGGAGGGCTCTCCAGGCAGAGACTCCTTTAAGTTTAGGGGAGGAAAGTTCTATTGGAGGTCAGGCTTCCTACACACAGGATGTGGAGCCCTGGGAATTGAGGCAGTGTTTCTGAGCAACACTGGCAAATGAAGCTGGGGATGTCGGGGTGGAGATGAGCAGGCACTGAGGTCAAACCTGGGAAAGGAGAAGAAAGAGAGAGGCAAATAGAAATCACTCCGTGCCTGTGTGTAGCTGTAATCTAACATGACTTTCCCCTCTGTTGGCAAAGGGGGGCACATGATGTTAACATTCATTATCATGTCATATTCGATCGACTGCCAAAATTTATTATACTTTCTGCTGTTACACACTGAATACTGACAAAACCCATTCCCTTGCCCAAGAAAGGTCTCTGCTTTCTAATTTTCACAGAATAACAGGGAGGTGGAAGGCCATCAATACCAGAGTAATGAGTGTCAGAGAGAGGCCAGGCCTGCAGCACCTTCATTCCCGAGCATCGAGCATCAGGGGTGAAAAAGGAGGGAAGAAGAGGTGGTGGAGGATGTCTATCTGCCTCAGGAAAATAAAGCACTCGGATGTGGCTGGGTGTTTAACTCAGTGCTGAGAGTAGAGCTGTTGGGATCACTTGCCTGGGCGTGTTAGCACAGAGAATCAGCCACGTGACTTCATGCAATCTTCTAATAAGAACTGAGGACAGCAATACAGGAAGGAGGAGAAGCCATTTCCACCATTAATATAATCCAGTTTACTGGTGTACCTGTATTTTGCCTAAGTTAATTAATTTTAAACTATTTATTGAACATTCCTATGGGCCAGGCATTGTGCCAAGCTCCTAGGGATACAGGAATAGACAGACACAATCTTTCAGAATATAAATCTCATGGGGACTGGACATAAACAATCTAACAGCTTTTGGACAATGTGCTAAATGTGGTAATGGAATATCATTGAGTCACTCAAATATTTATTAAAACTCTTTGTTTAAGACACTGAGCTAGATGCCGGAAATATGGACACAAACAGGCTCACTGTCCTCTGACACTTCACAGAGAGTGCTGGGGAGCAGGCAGGGAGGCAGAGAGCACAGACCACATCACCACATCGGAAGGAGAATGAGGACAGGAACAGTGCTGGAGCCGACTCTTGGCGGTTAACTAGCAACCAGGCAGATGTGGCAACAGGGGTTCAAGAGGAGGGACCTGGGTTATAGACTCAGAGCAAAGAAGAGAATGTCTGGTTGAAAAGCTGCCCTGAATGCTGGCATGCTGGGGAACAGGGTGTGTGGATGGAGGGGTATGGAGCATCACCACTCCTGCCCTCACAGTGGGGTCAGGGGAAGGCAGGTGACCTGGATAAGTCACTACTCCAGGCATCATTTGCTCTGTATCCTATTTCTCCCTATTTAGGAGTCCTTTTCTTATTTCTACCTTATTCCTTCTTTACCTTTATCTTAAAGTACATTTCAATCAGCATTTTCTTCAAAGTATTAAGTTACAACAGCTGATTAACCCATGGGGACTTACATTTTAATGGTGACTTCTAAATTTAATGGTGATCAGAATTCAGACCTTAGACCCCAGAGAACTGAGTGGGAACAAAGGGAAGGCAGTAGACTTTCCCAGGGCCTCTCACATTTAAGCGACCCATTCATAATTCTCATCTGCATATGGAAGGTGAGCACAGAGAAAGTGAATCCTGGGTGCTCTAAATTCAGGTAAATCTGGGACTGAAAAACCCAGGCCAGAGCTGTGCAATTGCCCAAATCTCCAAGGATAGTACTCAGGCATAGATTCTTGTTGTATTATTTAAAGACAGAAAATTCCAGAGAGGTTTTGTTTTTTTACATTTATCTTAGTCCTGACGAACATCACGAGGAAGCTAAAATATCCTTGATGGGAGGCCAGAGACTCAGTGTTTCAAATGCCAAAGGAATAGCTTGCATATGGAAAGCTGAGGTTTATTTATACTAGAATGATTCAGATTTGCTGGAGCCCTAAGGATGGGTCAACTAAGGCAAAGTTAGCTTACCAGCTTCCTGTAAACCTACAGATACATTTGCATCTTTTTTTGTACAAATTAAAATAATCATTTACATACACATTTGCATACTGTAGAAATTCTGTGTACATAAGATTAAATTAATTAGTTACTCTGATATGTACGTTATATCCAACAAGTATAACAATGAGGTATTGTGGGAATAGCTCAGGCTTTGAAGTCTTTCTTGCATCTACTACTTATTTAACTATATGACTTCCCTTTGAGCCTCAGTTTTTTCACATATAAAAAGAAGTAAAATAATACGTATATCTATTGTTTAGTGCTCAGTTGAATAATAGGTACAAAATACCTAGCACAATGCCTGGCACAGAGAAGGTGTGTAATGTAAATGTGTTCTTTTGACAATTCAAGGTTAAGCCCAAAGAAGGGCATGAAGCACAGTCTTCAGCTCTGGCCATGTAGCTCAGTTAGTTAGACCGTCATCCTGACATGCTGAGGTTGTGGGTTCAATCCCTGGTCAGGACAAATATAAGAATCAACCAATGAATGCAGAAATAAGTAGAACAACAAATCCATTATTCTTTATGTCTCTCTCTCTCTCTCCCTTCTTTTCTCTCTAAACATAAAAGTCTTTGGCAGAAGCCTCTGTCTTCCCTAGGTCATTATTCAAGGAGGGGAAGAGTGAGCCACTGGATGGTCATCAGATAAAAATAAGCTGATTTGACTACATGGCTTGACATCCCGCCATTTTAGGAAACATCACCCTTCTCAGTCTCATTCCTCTTCTTAACCAGTGTGGATTCCATGTTCAGAGATGAATCTGCATACACCAGGGACTCTTTGTTCCTTTGCTCCTCTATGACTTCTTCATGCTCACTTGGGAAAGTCCATCCTCTGCTTACTTCCTGTGTGGACCATGACAGGCGCAACTGAAAAAGACTGGAGGAGAAGACTCATAAGCATGTTGGGTTAGGTAGAGTCTCTTGGAAGCAGATGCCAAGATGAAGTTTGAGGTGGGCAGGGGAAGGGGTAGTCCATCTGAAAGATAGTGCTGAGGAGGGAGCAGGGTAGTCAAGAAGGACTTCCAGACTACAAGGCAGATCCGATTCACGTGAGAGAGAAAGGAGAGTCTTGGATTTAGCTGCAGTGTTGTTGGAGTCGTGGCCAGCCCCAACGAGGAGCACTGGTGCGAAGACTGCCAATGGAGCAGTCCCACCAGGGGACTCTGCACTCAGTTCTGGCCAAGGAGCTGCCAAGAAGAACATGGCTTTGACTCAAATGCCTGTCAGATCCCATAGCACAGGGGGGCTGTTAGCTAACTGCCCTCCTCCAGATGACTGCCAGCTACCTCCTAAAGGGAGTCTGAGATATACCCCTCCATGGCTACCACACAGACTACTGGGGTTTCTTTAGCTTGAGACCAAAAATATCACATGGATCTTTAGCACTGCTGGCCAAGCTGACAATTCCCTTACATAATTAATTCTCCCCCGTCTGAGATGACTACTTCACAGCTTCATTTCTCTCCTCAAGATCTCTTCTCAGTTAATTTTATACTTTACATCAGAGACAACAGCAGAGCTCAGAAGTAGTATACCACCCTAACCATTGCGACTCCTACACCTGTACCGACATACTTGGCTTTCTTTTCCATCAGAGCTGTGCTCTGTGCCTGCTCCCACCTAAAGCAGACCCTCTCATTCGTGTACGACACCTACTCCCCACCCCAACCTGGCTTGAGTGCTCAAGAGTCTTGCTCCTCGCTTACCACCCAGCAGAGAGACATCTAGTTAGCATCTTACTTCTGCTTTCCTTCTTGAGATGGCTGTCTGTACTTCAGTTTTTTACTTTTAATTTTTTCTGGACCTCAATCTACTGAAGAGTTTGTTGTTCCCACCACAGCAGTGCAATTGTTTGATTGAAGTCATCATCTTACATTTTATCTCACTTGACTTCTCAGCCACATGTCACAGTTTTATTTTGCTTGTCCTTCGAAAACATTCTTCACTTGGTTTCAAAGGCATGGCACTCTTGGTTACCTTCTTATCACTGGTCATGCCTGAGTCTCCACTCCTAGTATCTCCTAATCCCCAAATCTCTTAACTTGGAATGCTGTCGGGCTCAGTTTTTATACCTCTATTCTACCTGAATTTACTTCCCACTTCCATGTCTTTACATAACAAATTGCTGACATCTTTCATCTCTAGCTCTGTCCTCTTCACTGACTTCCAAGGGATGTGTCCGACCATCTCTGCTTGGATATTATTATTATTTTAATTATTTTTATTTATTTATTCATTTTAGAGAAGAGAGAGATAGAGATAGAGAGAGAGAGAAGAGGGGAGGAGCAGGAAGCGTCAACTCCCACACATGCGTTGACCGGGCAAGCCCAGGGTTTTGGACCGGCGACCTCAGTGTTTTAGGTTGGCGCCTGGTCCACTGTGCCACCACAGGTCAGAATGCTTGGATATCTTATACATAGATAGTCAGTTAAAAACAGAATCTTGATTTCTACCCTTTTTTAGCTGAATTTTTTTGGGTGCTATTGGTTAAAATTATACAGATTGCAGGTGTACAATTCTATAATACATCATCTGTAAATTGCACTGTGTGGTCACCACCCCAAGTCAAATCTTGCTTCTGTCACCATCTATCCCCTTGTACCCTCCTCCACCTCCCCAACCCTCTTTCCCTCCTGCAATTCTCACACTGTTGTCGGTGTCTATAAGTTTTTTTCTTTGCTTAATTCCTTTACCTTTTTCAGCCAGCCCCACCCCCATCCCCTCTGACAGCTGTCAGACCTTTCTCTAAACTTCTTTCTTTCCCATTTATCCAGATATTCAGACCAAAACTTTTGTTGTCATCCAAGACTCCTCTTTCACACCCCACCTCTAAACTATCAACAAATTACCCAGGCTTGACCTTTGAAATATATCTAAGGTGAGATTATTTTTCACTTTTTCCATTTCCACCCTCTACTCCAAGCCCATCGTACCTCTCATTGCACTAAATAAAAGCCTCCTAACTAATCTCCCTGCTGCTCATGTTCTATTCTTCACATAGGGATGAATCAGGTCATTCCTCTGTTAACAAGACTCTGATGGCTACTATTGCACTAAGTGTTCTGGTTTTAAATTATCCTTAAATTTAGTGGCTTATAGCAATATTTTGTGTTCCCTAAAATTTATATTTTAAAACCTTACTTCCCCAATGTAATGGTGTTAGCACGTAGGATCTTTTTTTTTTTTACAGGGACAGAGAGAGGGATAGATAGGGACAGACAGATAGGAATGGAGAGAGGTGAGAAGCATCAATCATTATTTTTTTGTTGCTGTCGCAACACCTTAGTTGTTCATCGATTGCTTTCTCACATGTGTCTTGACTGCGGGCCTTCAGCAGACCGAGCAACCCCTTGCTGAAGCCAGCGACCTTGGATCCAAGCTGATGAGTTTTTAGCTCAAGCCAGATGGGCCCGCGCTCAAGCTGGCGAGCTCAGGGTCTCAAACCTGGGTCTTCTGCATCCCAGTCTGATGCTCTCTCCACTGAGCCACCACCTGGTCAGGCAGCACGTAGGATCTTTGGGAGGAAATTAAGATGGGATGATATCATAAGGGTGAAGCCAGAGAGCTTGCATCTTCTTCTTGTTCTCCACCACGTGATGATACAATGAGAAGCTGGTAATCTGCAATGGGCAAGAGGACTCTAACCAGAACTCAACTAGGCTAGAACCCTGATCTTGGACTTCCAGCCTCCAGAACTGTGAGAAATAAATTTCTGTTGTTTATAAATTACCTAGTTTGTGGTATTTTTTGTTATAACAGCTCAAGCTGACTAAGACAAACAGCAACCATTTTTATTATGTCTCCTGATTTTGTGGGTCAGGAATCCAGACAAGGTTGAGCTATGTGATTCTTCCATTCCACATAACATTGACTGGCATCACTTAGCAAGTAAGATTCAGCTCGAAGCTCTTCTGGTCCACGGGGTTGAAGATGGCTTTACTCTCATGCCTGGTTCCTTGGCAGGGAGAATTGAAAGGCGAAGCTCCTCTGCGCCTATTCGGGCCCCTTTTTCTTATCGTGTAATCCAGGGCATCTCCATATTGTCTTTCTAGCAAGACTTACACATGGTAACTAAGGGTTCTTGGAGACCAAAATAAAAAATGGCAATTCTTCTTTAGCCTTTGTCCAGGACTGGCTCGTTATCACTTCTGCCACAGCCAATTGGGCAAAGCCATCAGAAGCCAGCCCAGATCCAAGGGGAGGAAAAACATGCCTTTCCTCTCAATGGGAGGGCCAAGAAAGAAACTGTGACCACTATGAATTCACCAAGCTAAAAATACAATTAATATTCTTTTTTGTGGAGTATAATGCCTACATGAAGGGACACTGTTCGCCACTCACACTTCACTTCTGCTCATTTTATTCCAGTCATTATAGTTCAGTGTATAGAGTGTCAGCCTGGTGTTTGTATGTCCTAGGTTCAATTCCCAGTCAGGGCACAAAGGATAAGTGACCATCTGCTTCTCTCCCCTTTTTCTCCCTCCCTGCTCCCCGCCCCCTGTAGCCAGTGACTCTATTGGTTTGAGTGTTGGCCTTGGGCACTGAGGATGGCTCAGTTGATCCAAGTGTCATCCTTAGGCGCTAAAAGTAGCTCAGAGTGATTTGAGTATTGGCCTCCAGTGGGGTTGCCAGGTGGATCCTGGTTGGGGTGCAGGCAGGAGTTTTTTTCACTATCTCCTCTCCTCTCACTTAAAATTAAAAAAAGACATTTATACATGCTGGATAGTCCCCAAAATACACTCATGCCAATCTCCCTCTCTTTATTCAGGCATCTGCTCAAAGGTAACACTTAGAGATGCCTTCTCTCACCTGGCTTGGCCGCTCACTTCCTCTAATTTACAAGCTTGTTTTTCACAGCCCTAGTCATCACTTGACCTTATGTAACCTAAATAATCTATGGTTTGATTATTCTTCATCTTTCCACTGGAATGGAGTTTTGTTAGGTTGGTTCGTCTTCTCTTCCTTTTCCCCTTCCTCCCCCTTCTTCTCCTTCTTCTTCTCCTTCTTCTTCTTCTTCTTTGCTCACCACAGAATCTCTCGATTCTAGAAGAGTGAAGGACACTTAGAAAGGCCTCAGAAAATGTTAAATGTTGGGGAAATCAGGTAAGTCCTCTGTTTTCACGGAGCTAGCAGTCACATGTGGAGACTGGGTAGCAATATAACTCCTCTTATCCTCCCAGGCAGCACAGTAGAACTGGCTTGACTTAACTTTTATTTATTTGCTATAATTGCATGTGGGAGTCAAGGGAAAGAAAAGTCCCAAATGTGGTGATAGGAAAAGTCTCCAGAGGGCTTCCTTCCAATCACTGAAGCTGGCAGACCCCAGTGCTTTCTGTTTGGCTTCAGTATATCAGTATAGTTGAAGCATATGGAGAGGGGGAGAGTGGTGGGTTCGCAAATGCTCTTGACTTGCGATGGTGGTGTGTGGGTTGAAGTAAAGTGTTCAGTCAGCACGAACACTTTTCCAGAGAATTCTATGATAAAAATGAGTTTGAAATACCGTGGCTCTGCCTGCAGATTGTTTTATTCTTTATTAATTCTCAGCACAGATCGTGTCGCATAATAAGCACTCAATAAATAGAAGTAAAATAATAAATTCTACTGGGGATTACATATGTGGCTTCTGATGAAGTCAAACGTGAAGCTGGATGCTACAGATGAGAACCCTGGCCAACTCTGGTTAGTACTGTTGGCTGAAGGCAAAAGTGTAAAGAGAGAAATCTGTGGCTCATCCTGCTTATAACTCTCAAGACTGTACAGCCACTGTGGTTGAAAACAACAGAGCCCCGATATGAACTAGCTACAGCCAAGTGGCCACCTTGAGATTAGGTACCAGGGTGTATCTTGTGGAATTCATAGAGTGTGAATACCAAGGCCGATCTGGGAAGGCCAAGAGGCAGCTGTGTCTCTGGAGGAAGCATCACTGATACTTGGAATGTTGGCAAGAGCCTCTTCATCGTGCACGTCAGTTTTCCCTGTTGTGTTGGCATCCTTGTCTCATACTGGATATCAGTTTCTACATATGGTAAAAAACATGGCCAACTATAACATTCAAGAGTCATGGCTTTGGTGAGATGAAGGAGGCCATAAGAATCTCTCGTAAACTCAACTTCAGTAATTGAAGAGGAGGGAACTGCTGGTCCAGCTGGTTATAGGTGTAGCATCCTAAACAAATCCACTGTGGTTAGAAGTTGGACTTAGATAAGAACACAGTAGCTCACACAGAACTGTAAGAATTGGGGGATGCGGAGATGGTTCTCAAAGAAGGACAATCATGCAACGGTTGGTCTCACCCACCTTCTGTGAAGCTAACCCACACACAATCCTTCTGAATGATAGAAACTGTGTTTTCCTCCATGTGGCCACTCCTTCTGTCTACAGATGATTGTGTTTTTGCCTAACGGCAGCACATCCATATTCTTCATAACTAATGCACTAGTTCAGAAGGAAACACTGAATTTGATTATATTATTTTCTAGGTAACCTGAAGCGGGTAAACTTGGAGATTGAAGGAGTTAGCAGTGAGGCAGAAGCTGAAAGGGTGCGCTGGGAGATGACACGAGGTAGATCGGAGCTCAACGGGCTAGCTGAAGCTGCATGCTGCTCAGCTAGAAGGACGCAAAAGCCACTTGTAAGGAAAGGAAAGGTGCTCAGTGGCATAAGACTGGGACTGATACTCAGGCAGAAGCTGACCACCATGACAGAGGTGGATGTAGAGAGGGGATGAGAGGTGTGATCCTGAGAGAAGGACCCACAGCTGGTTCCCAGAGTGAGCTTTCTGGACTCCTACAGACGTTCCAGTATCAGCCTTGGTCTACCCCTAATGTTAGAGTAAACACTTTCATAGGAATAAGGTCGGCCTCTGATTCTTGAACCAAATCTTTTGAAGGGAAAGTTTGTCCTCATGGTTTCCTGTCCCCACATTTGCCTCCTGGCATGCTCTGCCTCCCTGGCTCTATCCACTTCTGGAGAACAGATTAGGAATTTAAGGGACTGGTTATTTATGGTGAAAATCAAGAAGATAAAGAGTACCCTCCCTCCCATTTTACAGATGATGAAACTATAACTATATGAGATGGTTATAGAGTCAGACATTTGGTTAGAGGTTAGACAGTGGGGGAAGGAATCCAAACCAGGTACTTCGACTCCAAGTCCAATTACTTTTTTTTTTTATCGTAGTGACCTCACCTTTGGTTATTACACTAGAATAGTTAAGGCCTGGGACTCTAATTGATCTAATAAATAACATTTATGAGAAAAATTCAAGAAAAAAAGTGCACTTTCACTTAGGTTTTTACTTAGGCAGCAATAAAAGCAGCATCCTGCATTATGAAATTTAAATTTACTTGTTATGTGCCACACACACACAAAACACACATGCACGTGCACGTACATGCACACACACACACAGCACCTCAATTAGGGAAAAACTACTCAATTCTACATTAAATTAATATTGCCCTCTGAAAATATGTTTTGATTAAGGTATTTATCTGCAATGATTGACTAACTTTAATTAATACCTTTGGGAATACTATTTTAGGAAATTATGTAACTAAATGTTACAGTTTAATTTAAATTTAACAAGAATTGCTCGATCAACACCTATAGGGGGTTGGATGCTTCTCTGAGTGAGGACAGAGGCAGAAGTTAGGGTTATGTGGCCACAAGTCAAGGAACACCTAGCACTCTCGGCAGCTGTAAGAGGCAAGGGAGGATTCTGCCCTCAAACCTTCTGAAGAAAGTAGGGCCTGCTGACACTTCGATTTTGAATTTCTGACCTTCAGAGCTATAGAAGAATAAATTTCTGTTATTTTAACTCACAAAGTTTGTGTAATTTGTTACTGCAGCGTCAGTACTAAATTCAATACACTTCCTTTTTCTTATAAGAAAATCTTTAGTTTCTTTCACCTGTACTTCCTCAAGCTAATTCATAATATTTGCTTTATGATTTGGTCCTATTTTGAAAAGCAGTGTTAAGTATTTACTATGTTTCAGGCACTGCTTCAAGGATTACCTTCTTTAAACTTCACTACAAACTTATAAACAGAAGATATTACCTCCTTTCGTGTGCAGAAAAACTTAGGCTAAACTAATTTTTTCATCGATCACAGAGAGGGAAAGGAGAATGATCAGGATTTGAACCAAGGTCATCTGAGTCAAGAGCCCACAGCTGTACCCTCCAGACTTTAGTTTTGAATCTAAAGACCTGCTCTGGCTGCTTTAAGGCTTCAGAGACTTAGGCAGTTCAGAAAATTCTGCATCTTTGGCTAGTTACTTTCTTGCCTGAACTAATCTATATAGGACATGACCTGTTACCTGTCCCTCACATCCAGGTACCTCCCTAGTTAATAAAAAATGAAAGAGCTTGACCAGGTGGTGGCGCAGTGGATAGAGCGTCAGACTGGGACGTGGAGGACCCAGGTTCGAGACCCCAAGGTCTCCAGCTTGAGCGCGGGCCCATCTGGCTTGAGCAAAAGCTCGTCAGCTGGCTCAAGCAAGGGGTGGCTTGGTCTGCTGAAGGCCCGCGGTCAAGACACATGTGAGAAAGCAATCAATGAACAACTAAGGTGTCGCAACAAAAAACTGATGATTAATGCTTCTCACCTCTCTCCATTTCTGTCTGTCTGTCCCTATCTATCCCTCTCTCTGACTCTCTCTCTGTCCCTGTAAAAAACAAAAAGAAGAAAAAAGAAAGAAAAGAAAATACAATAGCTGCCCCCTCCATGCATCTTCCTTCATCATTTCAGCCTGCTTTAAACTCACTTCTGCGCCCCATGCTTTTACTGTACTCTACAATTACATGAGGGGTAAATGTGGAGGTGGCTCCACTGTGAAATACCCTGACCACCTTTTTCAGTTACACTGAAGTTATAATATGTCAACCAGTCTTCTAATCCTCTATGTAATCTGTCCTCTCAACTGACACATTGAATTATTATTATTATTATTTTCATACAATACTAGAAATCATCCTTTAGGTCAGTGGTTCTTAACCTTTTTTGAGGTACTGAACCCACCAGTTTCATATGCGCATTCACCGAAACCTTCTTTAGTGATAAATAAAATATGATTTTTTTTCCAAATTCAAGACATAGGTATATGTTTTTGTACTGGTGCACAAAATGAGCCATGCATGAACATCACCTTGCTCAAAGAACAAAACCAACAAAGTGCGTGAACTCACAACAAATTACGGTATTACTTTATTCTGGCCTCCGTGGGAGAGGCTTCTCCGAACCCCTGAGACCAATTCATTGAACCCCAATGGTTTGAGAGGACCCAGGTTAAGAACCACTGCTTTAGATTCTCCAATGAAAGACTTCTGGCACTTGTATGAAAGGGTGAGGGGTGGGCTTGCCCTTTCTCTCTCTTAAATTTACTGAACATTTAATGAAATTTTAGTAAGGGAAACATTTGTCAAGCATACTTACACAGCAGTTTTCTTACATCAAATGTGACATTAGGATGAGTCCTTAACTGATTGTTTTCTTGGCATAAGCCATTATTTCTCATTCTAAGTAGATAGGAAGCTGAAAAAAGCAATTAAACTTTACCACCCTTTCCCTGGGACTCTACCAGATTTGTTAATATGTTTGTGCTATCTAAGCCTCCCTGGTTATCCTTGTCATTAACAGTCCCCTTTCTACCAATACCCTTACACGTGATATAAAGGATATATGAAGACACCCAAACCATCTCTGAAAACATTGAAGAAGCAGGGGAGGAAAGTGGGCATCATGGCTAAGCACCATCCCCTCCCATTACACATACTTGCACACACACACACACACATACGGGCACATACATTCACACACACACACACACACACACACACTCATACCAGATTTTTTTTTTTAAAGAAGTTCATATCTAGTCAGGATTATTTATGTAAATGCTTTAAAGAATGGGCCTAAAGATATATTTTTTTTCTCAGCAGCCTTTTGAGCAGTTTCTCTCTTTTTCCTGTTTTCATCTGAGCAGTACTTTAATGTCTTTAACTGTATAGTTTTATGTGTCACCACTGATTCTAATCGCCAGATAAATATGGCTGAGTGCTGGCATAGATCTTCTTTATGGGGTATATATATATACAAACTTGCTTCCACATTGGTACACGTGCTTCGTATTTTTGGAACCTGAAGCTGACAGGAGAAATAATAAACCAACTTTGTAAAGTAACAGATTCCCAATAGTTTAAGGCATTGAGGAAATCTTGACAACCCTCTTTATTATGATGTATAGACAGCACTCATACAGCAGTGAACATTTATTTTGTTACTACCAAGTTCTAGGCACTCTGATAGGCATTGGGGATCCCACCGTGATTAAAATATGGGCTCCACTTGAGAATTTGAAAGTCTTGAGAGGCTGGCATGGATATAAATGAGATGAAACAAACAAGGTGATAATTTAAATGGAGTACCTCGGGAGCCCAGATAAGAGAGCCACTGGCATTTTCCAAGAATAGGGTCAGCAAACTGTCAGAGCACAACCGAGTTCAGTGGCTTCCGAAGAAAGAACAAAGGGTTAACCAAAGTGGATGCAGAACTTAAAATAAATCCTACCTGGAAAACATAGGACAGTAAGTGGTTGACAAATTGTTCAATGCTTATTTCTTCCTTAAGAAACAGAAATATTACAAGTCACTGTGAACAAGCTTTCCTGCTTGCCAAGGTCTGTCCCCGTCTCATGTGGGAGAAGAAAATAATGAAAAGTAGCTATGATAGCTACCTTCAAATATTTGAGGTGCTGTCATGTTTAGAAGAAATAACACTTGCTCAGAGATACTCCAGAGGGTCGTGTCTGGTACCCAAAGACAACAATTACAAGGAGGGAGATTTTAATATCTTGCGAGAAAGAGAGCTCTCTTGTGGAACTGGCTGCCTCATGAGGCAATGAATTCCTCATCACCAGGTTTCCACCAGAGCTGGGAGGAAGAACCAAGCTTAGGTTTCTTCTAACTCCATGCTTTTATCATGGGATACATGAGTTAGTGCTTGATTTGGGAGTAGAAAGAGATTTGGGGGGAAAAAATAAGGTAATAAGGCAGAGAGATTGGTGTTAATACAAAGGAGTCTCACTTCTTTCTCAAGATGTTTGAGTGGAATAATTTTGCCCTATATTCCACTCACACTTCTTCACATTTCTGGAGGGAAAGAGGCAGGGGTAGTATCACTCCAATACTAAGGAGGAGGGAGCATCTGAAACTCAGCAAGGATAACACCTACTTTCCACTAAGGCAGCAGCACAAAACTTATCTCATTATGAGATGGTGGGGACTTGTGGATCTCAGGAGAAAGGCATGGAAAGCAACGTAGTGTTTATTTATAACACCAGATTTTACATGCAGGGCCCACCAAGGATTGAGCATGGCGCTTCAAGTGAATAAATCCCTCCGGTGTCAGAGACATAAGACGTTGTCAAGCTGCCGGTGAGACAATGTGATCATAAAGTCTTAGAACTAAAAAACCTCCAGTCACCTTGGTAAGAAAATAATCCTCTCTCAAGTGATGCTTTGTAGTTTAATGGAGTTGCTCCCTCTCTAGTAAATGAAATCTGGAGCCGTGCAGTGGCGTGCGGTGGCGGGAGAGGCTGTGAGGAGGGGGAGGAGGGAGGTTTCTTTCTCTCTCTCCATTCCCAGGTCGCCCCCCTGCTGTCCCCAAACCTGCTTTTATAGCCTCAGTTCCCATGACTGTCCTACATGAAACATACACCTCAGCCCCATTGTCTTCTTAGCCTGTCCAGGAAGGCTATGAGAAAGAGCTCAAGCCAGGGAAATTGCTCCATTGGGGCAGGGAGTGGCCCATCTTTTAAATGCGGGTTTGGCTGTACAGGCAGGATAAAGTGACAATGACAGTCAGACTGGCTTTGGCGAGATGGCCAGAGATTGAACTCAATAATTGTAAATGCCTCTGGTCAGGTGACTCAGGGCAGGAACCTAACAGAAATACCCCTCCTTGACAGTGAGATCCTGCTGTGTCACAGTGGAGTCTCTGTGAGTATGGAGAATGGAGCAGGAGGAGGATGGCACTTAGTTCGAGGTTAGGAAAGGAGTCTCAGAGGCAGGAGATGGGATATCAGCCAGCCTGGGGTCCCTGGGACTCATGAAATTCAGCTGCAGAGAGAGAAGTTGCCCTGAAAGACACTCGCAACAAATGCCATTTCAATGTGGAATCAACCTAGAAAGGATTGTCCCATTCAGGCGACATTCTGTGCAGAAGTGAAGGGCACAGCCAGAATCTTGACTCCAGCCATCAGGAAGGATCTGACCCTGAGGACCCGGACGTTACATGTGACAATAGCCAGAGCGATACTGTAATGTGGGGCTTTGTGAAGGTGACAAAAGGATTTAAGTGTGACAGAACTCACAACATGTAATGAGAATGATCTACAGTTCAGCAAAGGAAATGCAGGTTTTCAGCATCTTTTCAACAAGGAATTGATGATAATCCTTACTCTGGTTAACCCATTTGGTTCTGATTAATGCAGATTCCTCTTGAGTATTTCTCATATTGCTCTTCACTCAAAATGTCTGTCAGTTTATTTGCTGAGGTACGTTTTCCAAAGGACAGCTTTTAAGTTCTGAATCATTATTATTAGCTGAATCCTGTAGAAAGCGATACTTCCCCCTAATGTGCTCCTCAAATAGCTAGTGGCACTGACATATCTCTGAGGTGCACTCCAGCCTGAGCATCCTTTGACTTTTATCTGGGGGTAAGGAGGTTAGGTGGATAGATGAGAAGAACTATGTCAGATAGGGCTGGTTATATGTATTGAAGGTCTAACCTTGAGCTTATACTGTGTGTGTGTGTGTGTTCATTAAAAGGCTATTAAGCTGGGCAATCGATGAGTCTGAAAGTAAAACATTGAGAAAGGATGGTAGAGAAACTAAATTTTAGGAACCTATGGGCTTTGTTGGCTTGTTTTCTGACTTACTCCTCTTAAAGCCGGACCCTTTTTTTTTTTTTTTTTTGTGACAGAGAGAGAGAGAGAGAGAGAGAGAGAGAGAGAGAGTCAGAGAGAGGGACAGACAGACAGGGAGGGAGAGATGAGAAGCATCAGTTCTTCGTTGCAGCACCTTAGTTGGTGATTGATCGCTTTCTCATATGTGCCTTGACCGGGGAGCTACAGCAGACCAACTGACCCCGTGCTCAAGCCAGTGTCCTTGGGTTCAAGCTGGTGAGCCTTGCTCAAACCAGATGAGCCCATGCTCAAGCTCGCAACATTGAGGTTTTTTTTTTGTTTTTTTTGTTTTTTTTTTAAATTTTTTTTTATTTATTCATTTTAGAGAGGAGACACAGAGTGAGAGACAGAGAGAGAGAGAGAGAGAGAAAGGGGGGAGAAGCTGGAAGCATCAACTCCCGTATGTGCCTTGACCAGGCCAGTGCAGGGTTTTGAACTGGCGACCTCAGTGTTCCCAGGTCGACACTTTATCCACTGCGCCACCACAGGTCAGGCAACATTGAGGTTTTGAACCTGGATACTTCGTGTCCCAGTCCAACACTTTATCCACTGTGCCACTACCTGGTCAGATGAAGCTGGACCCTTTTGTATATCCTCCAATAGAAAGGTTGTTGCCCAGGGACAGCAGGATACTGGTGGCAAAACGTTAATTGTTCTCACAGTCCATGAACACAAGATTTCTGATCACCTAAATTTGTAGATACAGGGTTGATATTAACGGGCAAAAAGAAGATAAATTTTGAGAATGTGGTGATACTTGGTGACAAGAATGGGATTAATTTTATTTTGGGAAGTTTAAAGTAGAAGAAACTACTCAAGAACAAAATATACCCCTTATTTGTCTGGGAATTAATGCTTTTTAATTGAATCCAATCTAATTCTTTGGCATTTTGAAGCCTGTGAGACTTCACATTTCTAAGAAATGTGAATATCAATAACTTATATACAACACAGTTCTTCTGTGGTATGGGGTCCACGTGACCTTATAAGAGGTCCTCCTGGTGGTAGAAGGAGTAACACTAGAAAGTTCTTCACTGCCATTGGTGCTTTCTGTCTGCCAGTCTAGGATGAAAAGTATAGTATTGATGACTGAAGTTGCAAAGTGAAGACAAAACTCTGTCAAACTGGCAAGCAAACAGGGGCCACTGGCAAAGACTATTGGGTGTGTTAGCTTATGGAGGTGAAATGTTTCTGGGATAAATAAGTAGAGCCCTTTGGTTAGAAGAAAGCAGGACATTTTAAGAGGGCTCCAACGACTATAAAACTGTTATTGTTGGCCATGATATGGGTGGTGTCGGTGTTATAACACACCAATTCAAAAACGGGATCAGTTTGGTTTGGCAGTGATAGGAGAAGATTTTCAGGTATTCCAGTTCCTCATTTTGCACAAACACCCTTCACAGATACTGGGATACTTCGGCATGTTCTTGACAAATAAACACCAAATTTCTGCCATGAAACCCTAAAGGATGAGTTGGAGGTAATGAGACAAGGGTTGGTGATGGTGATAGGTTACCTCTAAAATATTCCTAAGAAAGAGAATCGTATGTTCAGCAGCTCAAGAACAGGAAGCATGTTGAAGGTATGACACAGCAGAGAAAGAGGAATGGTAAGAAATAGGTTAGTGAAAATCCTTATAGGTCCTTCTAAAGAATTTAGGCAATGAAGACCTTAAATTGATCTTAATATGTTGATACTTGGAGCTCAGGCAGTTAATGGTGGCAAGAAGGTGTGAGATAGGGAGACTTGTTCGATGATGATGGATAATACAGACAAGAGACAATGAATATCTTGGCTAAGGTCTTGGCGTGAAAGCATGAAGCAGATGAAAGGAATTCAAAATATAGAAAGTACAGCTGGTCTGATTTAGTATGTCAGAATAATATTGAGAAACGGAACCAATAGTGTATATATGAGATATGTTATGGAAATTAGGTAATCGATGATGGAGGCAGAAAACTGCCCTGACCTGCTGTCTACAAGCTGGGGAACTAGGAAAGCCAGTATATAGTTCAGTCTGAGTCTGAAGGCCTGAGAATCTGGGGCCAGTGGTATAAGTTTCAGTCTGAGTCTGAGAGCCTGAGAGCAAGGTGCATCTACATCCAGTGTCCACAGGCAAAGAAGGTGGATGTCTCAGCTCAAGGGAATTAACTCTTCTGCTGCTTTTTCTGTTCTCTTCAGGCTGTCAACAGATTGGGTGGTGAGGACAGTTTACTTTATTCAGTCTACTGATTCAAATGCTAAATCTTTTCCAGACACACCTTCACAGACAGCCAGAAACAATATTTACCAGCTTTCTGGGCATCCCCTAGCCCAGTAAACATGACACATAAAATTAACCATTACAGTAAATAAATTCATATATTTAAAAATTAACCATCACAATAATGAATCAATAAGAAATGTTACTGAGAGGGGGGAGACAAATGTAACTGTCAGGTTTTTGGTTTGGATGGTGGCCCATCAAAGTAGGTGGTGGAACAACCAATTATGACAAGAAAATTAGGCTGAGGAGGAGGTTTTGGGGAATGGAAGTCATCCATTTTTAGATATGTGAAGTACGCAGTATTGCGAAGCAAGCAAGAAAAAATAGCTATTTGAAGCATTGGTAAGAAGTCAAGGCTAGAAATTTGGACTTAAGAGACTTTTACTTATGGGGAGCAATTAAGATAATGACAGTGGATGTGTTGACTTAGGGAAAGCCATGAACATGCATGGGATTGAACACATGGGTCTGTGGGGACCAGGTATTCTGGTCCTTGGAGAATCATTCCCTTCCCATTTTGACTGGTCAGCAAGATGCCACCTAGGCAGCTTTGAGATAGCTCAGTGAAAGGCAGAACTCCAGAGCCTTTCCCTTTTTCTAATAATGCCATTTTTTTTTAAACGGAAGTTCCCACTGTTAAATTGTTGACTAGCTCTTCCCTGACCCTTTCCACAGTCCTATACATGTGTAGCGTAATATAAATGTTTACAGAGTGATAAGGACTCTTTGTTAGAGCCCTTTCCACAGTTCATGTGGCCATGTCTATCCTAGACATAGCCCTTTGTGGGTTTGTGGTAAGTATCAATGCTGCATGTTTTCTGCCACTTCTCTCTTAAGTTGTTCTCTCAATACCTCTTTTATACATTTTCGATGCCTAACATTGGTGGTAGTGGTGGTGGTCGTGGGTGTGTGTCTGTGCCCTGTTTGCATGGCATTTATCCTTTCCTGACTTGAGGGAAGTAGAGTTGGGTCAATAAAATGACCTGAGAAGCAAGGTTCTTGCTAACATACCTAGCGCTCCCACTGGAAATTATCTAGAAAGATTAGGCTCACATAACTTATTGCACTCAGAAGTCAGTGCAGGATTTTATGCAAGAGAATGACATGACTTTGAATTTTCTTTTAAGATATTAGCATGGAATTTCATAATAAACATAAAAAACAAACCCTTTATGAGTGCCTTTGGGAGGAGACTCTCATGGTCCAGATGGGGTCCTGGACTATGTTTCTTTCTCTAAAAATTCTTCAGTGTAAGTTTCTTTCTAATTTCAGTCTTAGCCAGTTCAGCATATGGGAACATTCTTACTCTAAGTCCTTTCTCTTTATAGCGCTTCAGTATGCCTCTACATCATTCATTAGTTCAAGATTTTATAAATACTTTGTTACTCAAATGAGACTTTACTAAAATTAAAAAGTTCTTTAAATGACAACTATTTTATAGCAAATAATTACTGAGTGTTTATTCCCTGCAGGGGGTTATCTAGAGTGCACTACATGCAAAAAGTTATCTGTTTTTCACAGCAGCCTCATGAGGTAAATCCTGAGATTATTTCCATTTTAAAGATAATGGAGCAGATAATGGAGGAAGGTAGCTACAGAGTCCATAACTTTTCCAAGATAACAAATTAGTGGTGGAGCCAGGATAGGACAGAGAGTAGTTTGCCTACTGGCTTTTGCATCCTCTGATATAATTGTCTCCTCATAGTAAACAAAATAGCACATGTCTGAGGATCTTGCAATCTATGGATTGCCCTCTCCTGTTCAGAGTCCTTTCCATCAATAATTCAGAGCAGGTAGGGAGTAACTTCTCCCTTTTTTCTCCTAGACTAGTCCCTTGTTCCAGACATCAGTTCAGCACCCAGTGCCTAGAGGATACACACCAGAACTCCACCACTAAAAACACTGGCCCTGGGGATCTAAGACCAAAGGGGGAGATAAAAGGAGTCCTTTCCTCTATACCTTGCTTTCAATAGTCTAGACCAGGGGTAGTCAACCTTTTTATACCTACCACCCACTTTTGTATCTCTGTTAGTAGTAAAATTTTCTAACCGCCCACCAGTTCCACAGTAATGGTGATTTATCAAGTAGGGAAGTAACTTTACTTTATAAAATTTATAAAGCAGAGTTACAGCAAGTTAAAGCATATAATAATAATAATTACTTACCAAGTACTTTATGTCGGATTTTCGCTAAGTTTGGCAGAATAAATCTTTATAAAACAACTTACTATAGTTAAATCTATATTTTTATTTATACTTTGGTTGCTCTGCTACCACTCACCATGAAAGCTGGAACGCCCCCTAGTGGGGGGTAGGGATCAGGTTGACTACCACTGGTCTAGAGTTTTGGCTGAGGCATCTGCTCTGCCTGGGGGATTGTCAACAGGAATTCTGTCCTTTTTCTGTCTTGGCACTACCTCCGCTAGGGAACAGGTCTCAACTTTATATTTCATCCACAGAGAAAACCCCAAATACATTCAGGAACTTTGCACTTGTACCACCACTGTGTAGGTTGGTGATTTCCAGATTCCTTTAGGTAGAACTCACCTCTCTCCTCCCTCTGTCTCTGTTTTTATTTCTGCCTCTGTCTCTGCCTCTCTCTCTCTCTTTCTCTATCCCTCTGGTTCCCAGGTAACCTGGTCCTGATTTAGTTAATCACAAGCTCTTGGTCGTCTCCTCTGGCTAGTCCGCGGGCGCAGTGGGACAGTGATTTGCCCTTTGTTTCTGTAGCACCTCCCCCTTGCACATGGTGGGTTCATACAAAATATGCGTTCAATGATGAATGAGTAAACTTAATGGAATTCAATCCCATTTTTTAGCAGCCAGTCTCCTGCCCTCAGATTCCTCCCTCAAGAGACCTTCTAAATTTTTTTAATTTGTTGAACGTTTTAAAAAACAGATCACGCAATTCAGTGGTAACTTAATATATTCCTCCAGAATCTTCTATTAATTAACTTAGTGATTTAACAACACCGGGGTTTATTGTCATTTTATAGTGCTTTGCTAATGCTTCATTTTAATTCACATCTCATTTCCCACCCCCTAATCTGAGCTAATTCTTACTGTCTTCTATGCAGCACTTTTATCCCTCATAATCAATATTAATTTCATCCTAAGATCATATTTTGAGATGGAGCTGTTTTCTTGGTTCAGGTTTGGAGATCAAGAGGTAGTTTGTAGAATCTGTGTTTTCAAAGAAAATTTCTTATTAAGATAATTATCTGGCAGGCTAGCAAGATAATTTCAATCGCGTTGGCGCAGAGCTCACACGCGGATGTGTTGCTGCTTCAAGGTGACTGGGTCACTCTTCGATGTAGGTTGCCACAGCTTGGGTGAAGTGGGCATGGCGGGCGAGAGGGAAAGGAACCAAACAAGCAGGTGCTGCTCGCCCCATCGCCCTGGATTTCTGTGCAGTTGGCACATGGGGTTTGGCGTTGGAAGACTGAAGCACGCCTCTCCAAGCTCTCAGAAGCATTTGACACTGTATGGAATGAGGGTTCTAGGAACAAAGCCATCGATGGGAGTAGGCCAACAGGAAAAAAGGTGGGGGAGGGCTAGTGAGCGGCTATCAAAAAGTAACTTTGAGAAGGCTTGCAGTGATCTGAGAACACATCTTTGGATTCCAGTGGGGAATTTTTGCTTTGTGTTCCAAGTACTTTGTTAATTCAAGACATTTCATTTGTCATCAAACTTAAAAGGGGATTTGGTAGGATATATTTTTTTATTAAAATGAATAATAGGATTTACTTATTCATCATTTGAGAAGCCAAGAAGTTGCTACCCAATTGCAGAATGGGAGCAAAATAAGAAATAATTTTTGTTCTTTCTGGGATCAGCATTCTGAAAACTCAGAATGAGCCTTTATTTTTTTGACTTGTTTTTTGTTTTTTGTTTTGTTTTTTTTTTGTCAGAAGAATATTATCAATTGAGTAATTATGCAGAGATTCACATGGGGGAAAATGCAGACAATGGAGGTAGCTCTATTTTTTTTTAAAAAAGGAAAGTAAATAACATCATAGCTTATTCAAAAAGGAGGACTTCTGATTCAGAAATAGATCCGTGAGATGAGAGAACTGGAGGCAGAACTGACATCCAGAAGACAGGGAAGGAGCCTTTGTCTATTTTCTTTATAGTCACACATCAGCCTTTTTCTTTTTTCCAATTCTCTGTTTTAAATAGCTAAATAAAAACCATTGTAGCTTTTCTTTCTTTCTCCCTCCATCTCTTTCCACTTTCTTCTTGCTCCCTCTCTCCCCTTATCTTCCTCTCTCTCTCTCTGTCTTCTCTTTCTCCTTCTCAACATTTTCTCCAAGTTTCTCTCAGATACCTCCCAGACTATGTGTTAAGTTTTAAAAAATGACCATTATTTTCTTTAACTGTTCCTTTTGGATGGGCTTATATACTTGAACGCTCATACTTAGGGTATCAGGGTCCTGATGCACATATTTTAATCCCTTCAGTGCCATTAAAGTCCTTTTTTGGAATATTTTGTATTTTTGTTTTCATTATTTTATTGTAATCTCCAAAATCACCCTGGAAAGGAGGTGAGAAAGTATCTTCCCCAGTCTGGTAGATAGGAAAGCCAAATAAACATAATTCCAATGCTCAGGCTGCCTGGACTAGTGGGGGACAGACTTCAGAACCAAAGCCTCCTCTTTATTCCAAATCTATCGCTCTCCCCACTTCCTAGCTTTCAGGGATCGCCGCAGCACTTTCCTGCCTGTCGCACACGTTCACTCTGGCCACTCCGCGCTGTGGCCTCCAACGAGGAGCTCAATTGCTTTTTCTAAAGTGGATGGAGATGTGACTTGGGGGAGTGAGCACACAATACAGTGTACAGAGATGTGTTGTAGAATCGGACACCTGAAACCTGTATCTAATTAACTAGTATCACCCCAATAAATGCAATTTTAAAAAATTCAAGTGCAGACCTGATCCTGCTATATCATGCCGTAAATGGCTGCACTATCCTTATGGGGTAGAGACTAATAATATATTTCATGTGCCCATGGGTCAGTGCTCGGCCCGCCTGTCTCCTGGCTTCATGGTGCCTGTGCTTTCCCACACTCTCCCTCCCCCTGCAGGCATGGCTGTCCTCCAGCCACTGGGTTTGCTCTGCCCCTCCCACTACAGCCTCTTGTTCCCTGGTGTGGGATAAACTTCTCTCCCTTTTATTTGCCTTCAGACTTTGGCTCGAGCGTTGATCCTTTGAGAAATCCTGACTACCTTTCATATACCTCCCCACTCCCATCAGATCCCTCTCTTCTGTCTTCTCAGGGCTCAGTAGAAATTTTACACTCGTATATATAAAAGGTTGCATATACTTTATGAATATATGATTCATATTTATCTCTTCCAATAGACTTCAAGCTCCATGAGGCCAGAGGCTATGTCTCTGTTAGCTCATGATTATCATCAATAGGTGCTCGAAAATATTTATTGAAATATATCAATGATAGTAGAATTGAACTGTGGTTGTGAAAGCCAAGAAATATGATTTTACTATGTGACTTTTCCTGGGAGGGTGTGACTTTGGGGCCTAGTCTGTAGAAAAATTTCTTTAGGGATTAGATAGAACACACTGGTTAAATATGATATTAAAGACAGTTAAAATATCCTTGAAAACTAACAAAAAACCATTAAAGAAGGTAGTACACAATTCTCCAAGACTAGGGTTAAATGCTATGTCTTGGGTGAAGTCTTTTTGAATCAACTCAGCTCCAGTTTGATGTTTCCAGCTCTTTTCCTGAATATCTAATGTAGTCCTAATTGCCTGACCTGTGGTGGTGCAGTGGATAAAGTTGACCTGGAATGTTGAGCTTGCTGGTTCAAAACCCTAGGTTTGCCTGGTCAGGGCACATATGGGAGCTGATGCTTCCTGCTTCTCCCCCTTTCATTCTCTCTCTCCCTCTGTTTTCTCTAAAAATGAATAAATTTAAAAATTGAATAATAATAATAATAATAATATAGTCCTAATTATTTAAATACCTATATCCTCTATTTATCTCCAATTCTATGGCAAGGATCATCTATTTACACTGCTCATAAAAATTAGGGGATATTTCATAGCTTCATATTCATTTTGAAATATTCTCTATTTTTTGTGAGCAGTATATTTTCCTGTCCACTTCCTCCCCTGATTTTTAAAGGCAGAAATTTAACTATTATTTGTGGAATGAATGATTTTGCACTTATTAAGGAAAGCCAAACCACACTCGTATACAATTAGGAGGAACTGGCCAAATTAGTGTTATATAAGAGTTAAAGGGTGATATTAGATCACAAGCCAATGAGGAGTCATTTCCAGAGTTTTTTTCTCTCTCCCATCCCTGTATCTTCTTCACTGAAGGATGAGGAGAAATAGATTTTATGAATCTTTCTTGGACAAGAATCTTGACCTTGGACAACTCTCTTGGGCTTCCTATCTTCCACCATGGAGTAAAGGTAATACAATATCTTCTTGAGGTTGTCACGTGGCTTTTGAGGCAGGTACACATTTACACATTCATCAGCCTATGAGTGTCCCCAGCCTGTCCTTCTCCCCAACCCATGAGCCCCAGCCCACCAAGAACATTGTGTCTTTGTCTTTGTCTACAGAGCTTCCTGTCCTCCTTCATTCTAATGAGAATTTGGAATTTTGTGTTTGACAGCTAGTGCTGCAGTTTTTTGTGATGCAGAATCAAATATATGAATAAAGAAACCAAGACTAGAGGCATGGGAGGCAACAGAGAAAGGAATACAAGACCAAGGCCTCATGGCAGGAGCTCCGGCATTGGGCACTGTTGGTGGTGGTTGAGGTTGGGGTGGGAGGGTAGGGGGTAGAGAGGGTGGATGTGTTCAGAGAGGGCTTCAGGGTAGCTCTGGGGCAGAACAGAAGTGAAGTTGAGAATCAGTGTGTTATGATTGCTTATTTTAAGGAAATATTGCTCAGTTTTATTATTTGGGTTCTCTGTCTATAATTTAAGAGAGTTGAAATTAACAATTTTTTAAAAATGTAGTTGTGACTTTCAGACTGTGGTCCTTTGAATGAAACACTATTTCAGGACTGGGCCACATGGCAGCCCAGATCTTAGGGAGTGTATACTTAGATGATATGTTACAAGCAAAGCCTTGCCCATAGCCTGGGACAAATGAGCACCTAATAAACTGCTTCCATTCTTCCTACACATTCTGTGCTCTTACTGACACCCCCCTGGGTCAGATAGACAAAGTTAAAGGACAGGTGAAGAAAGTTATGGTTGTAGGTCACCCCAAAGCCCCCTTTGCTTAAATTGGAGTATTTCCAGGAGAAATGTATTTGAAGCTCAAGTTATTCAGGTAACTGATCTGAATCTCCACTTACTTGCCTTCAAGTTAGAAAGCACTGCAGTTGCGAAGCTGGTTTCTGGGGTTTACTTTTCTTTCCTAGGTTGTTTATAAAAAATAGTGAATAAAATCTGATGTTCTCCAGCCAGCTGCCAATCAAGAGTCAGATCTTTGGGTCCAATTGGCTAGATTCGAGCTGACATTCGGGTCAGCCTCTGGGGCCATGGCTTTGGGACGATTGAAACTGCCAGAGCTGGGCGACCTTTCCAATTGACGCTGGCAGGTTCAGGGCTCTGTGGAGAGGACAATGGCTCTGAGTGGCAGTTTACAAAAAAAGGGAAGAAGAAGAAATAAAAAATGAGTAAATAAAATACAAGTAGAGAAAAGAGAATGCAACATCAAAGGAAATAAATGTCATAAAAATGGAGAGAAGTTTCTGATGATTTAAGCCTCACTGGTGGCTCCCTGCCTCTCCCTCTGGACTCTCTTGTCTGTATTCTGGGGAAAATCGAGGGAAACATTCGTTCTGATTTTGTCAAGTGAAAGATGCTTAATATGGTAATCAGCCCCTTCTGAGGAGAATGTATGTAGCAGCCACAAGGCCCCAGAAGCAATGATTATGCAGTCCCTAATTGTCTGTGGTATTGGCTCAGACTAAAAAAAGATGAAGGGGAGAGGGGGGAACCACCCAAAGAGGACATTTTCATCATTATCAAGGGCCATTCTGGACTTCTGAGATCATGGGGGGAAAGCTGGTAGTTGGAAGCTGTATAAATCCTGGTTTTCTACCTTGACACTTACTGAAACTGGATTTTGCTCATGACTTTTGTCTTTAGCAATTGTCTTTAATTTTTCACAGCTGGATTCCCCCTGAAGGAATTGGGCATTAGCTTCAAAACCTGGGCTGAATCTTAGTCTGCTTGTATTCTCACATGCCCAAGGAAGTTGGCATCAAAGGGTGGGACAGACAGCTTTTGAACAGGCGTGTCCTGCCCCATTAGCCTTGCTCAGGTGACTGGACAACAGTGGCTGCTGCTCTCCCATCCACAGGTGGAGGGTGTTCTCAAACCCCAGAAAAACAAGCCTTTACCCTCAAGGCATTGATAGGTCCCTTTACAGCAAGCCTTGCTAAGAAGACCTATCACGGTCTCTCGCCATACATCCATCAGCCGTCCATTCAGCCCTGTCCTTGGAGGTGACACGACACAGTGAAAACATGTGCTTTGGAGCTAAATGACCTGCTCAGTTACCTGGCAGATGTGCCACCTTGGGAAAGGGAGACAGTTTCTCCCTGTTGGGTGGGATTACTATGCAGGGTGCATACCTATCAGGAGAGGTAGACAGACACGCAGAACAGTGGGAAGAGAGAGTGTATGGAAGGAGCCAGCCCACCGCCTGGCACAGAGCAGGCACAAGAGACAAAGCAGGATGCTCAGCTATCCCACAAACACTGAGAGCTGGCTCTCTGCGAGACCCTGAGCTATGTGCGAGGACCAGAGGAGGAAAAACACACATCCCATAGGGAACTGTTTGGGGATCTAAGATTATTTTAATCTCTTGCATAGAGAAACTACAGACTCCACTGTAATCATTGGGACTATAGCCGCCGTGCCTGAACATCACTGTGCAGTACAAATAGCAGGCAGGCATTTTGACATGTTAATGATATTCTCCTACCATGGGCCACTTCAATGTGCCTCTGGGCTGGTTCACATCACTGGTGATTAAGGAAACAAACATGGGCTTGTAATAAACATGGCCCGTGCTGCTGCTGCAGACTATTAAAAACACCCTGTGGGTGAGAAACGAAGGCTTCAGGGGAAATCTCACCTTATCCGTCATAAGGTTACAGAAGTTTGAGGCCTGCAGAAGTGGGACCTCATTGTAATAATGGCTCTATATTGCAATATCTTTAAAAAAATCCTCTTATTTGAGAAGTGATTAATGTATATACACTGCAAGCATCTCTAGAAAAGCTTAATGGAAGGAGATATTTGGGGATGGGAGAGCAATGGGGTCTTTATTTGTGTTCCATATGTCCATTCCTGTGAAACCATTTTTGCATAGGATGCTCAGGGTTTTGTTAAGATGCAGATTTGAGTACAGTTGTTTTGGGGAGGTGCCCAAGAATCTGCATTTCTATAGCTCTGGAGTACTGCTGGTCCATGGACCACACTCTGAGTAACAAGGTACAACATTTCTGTAGCTGTCTCTTCCCCCTCCGCTGAGGGCTGAGGGAGTGTTGCTCCTATCAGAGTCAGGAGGGGCCTGATTCAGTAATATTTCTTCTTGGATCACATTTTACATCCCACTGGTTTTGCGTCAGTTGGGAATCATACCTGACTTATCAGGCACCTTCTCCCCAGCCTCCCACAGACACGCCTAGAAAGTCCAACACAGGCTCAGCGGAGGCTTCTATGCAGAGCTCGGTGAGTGAGAGATCATACGACTTCCAGGGATTGAGCCAGCAAGAATCCTACCTCTGCTCGCTGCTGCTCTTCCCAGGTTTGGACAATGATAATTAAAGGCCCACATATTTCCAGCTAAGTGTTGGCAACTGGCTGGCAGGTTTGAAAACACCAGCTTTTCCAGAGGTCGATAAGCATTGGGGAAATATTTTTCATGTTGAGCAGGGCTTCACAAATCGCCCAGCATCTGGAACAAATTGCTGTCTGGATACCTGGGCTGCAGAGAAGCAGTCAAGAAAAGGCTGCTATGAGAAAGACAAACGGGCTGCTGGCTCGGCAGGTAGGAGAGGGGACCTGCAGGATCACGGGATGCTGTGTGGCCCCCCGTGTCCAGTGATGGGGAGCATATATCCCTGCGAAAGCTGAGGGGCAAGCTCACTCTCTAGCATCCTAGAGAATAGGGTTTTGCAGAGAGTACTGAAAAATGTGGACCCCAGAGAGGGGGAGGGACTCATTACGCATTGGAGTATATGAATCACGCTGAGCTCCAAGTCCCAGACACAAGTAATAATGGCTAAAACTCTCACTGGCTGTGCCCTAGTCCCAGAGGCATTCTTCTACAAATCCTCATAACAACTGTTTGGAGTAGGTTCCTTTTTATTCCCGTTTTATTGGTGAAGAAATTGAGGCTTAGCGAGGTGAAGTGAGTTGTTAAGGAACACCCTCGTGGAAGGGGGAGCCCGTGGTGACCCAGAAACTCAGCCATGTCCTGCGGATACTGTTTGCACCCGAACAAGCTTACCAGCAGTCAGTCTCCCCTTCTGTCAGTGCCAGCCTCCCTCCCTGGGCACTCCTGAGAGGCAGGATCCCCATCTACCCCTGACACTGTCCACCCTGCAGCCCCAAATCCACACTGCACTCATTCCTGCCTCAGTTCTTTCCCTTCGGCAATACTGTCACCCAGTTGCCACTAGAAATCCACACATCCCACCTTCATTGTCTCTTATCTGTGTTCTCTGAAATGACCAAGATGACAACTAGCAAAGCTGATAAAACTGGTCCACGCTAGTCCACTGCTGGGAGCGGGTTGGCTCGAGCACCTGACTGTGCTGTCCTCTTTTCCAGCAAGGGGCACTCATGGGTTAAGATGCTGGCAGTGCACCACCTGGCAATGGTTCAGTCCTGAGTCCATGACACATGGCTGCTGCTGCCACCTGGGCCCACAAGCAGATGGAAATGGTACAGTTAACCCAGCAACAGTGAAGAGTCCTGCCCTAAGAACTCAACATGACTCACCAATGCTTTCCATCTGGTTTTGGCTAGTTCCCCTCCTGACCCTTCCCAACTTCAGATTTTTCTCTAATATTTTACCTCTTCCCATATCTCTAACACTTTCTTGCCTTTAATTTCTTCTTCTCTTCCTGGAAGTATACTGGTGCCCCTGTAGCAGGCTGAAAAAAATCACATTCCAAATACATATTCACTTCCTAAACTCTAGAACCTGTAGGTATCACCTTAGATGGTAAAGATAGACTATCCCTTATATGGCAAAAATGGGATTTAGTGCATTATTTTGAAGGGAGCAGCTTATCCTGGGTTACCAAGGCCTGCCCTGAATTCAATCAAAGGGGAGTTTATGAGAGAGAGATGAAAAAGTTTTGAGACAGACACAGGGAGAAGAAGGCAAAAACAGGTAGACAACTGTACTAGTTGGGAATATATATATACTAATATATATGAGTGTGATTATATATGTATGTATGTGATTATATATGTATAGAACTATGATAATATGTAGAGAGACAGAGATAGAAAGATGAATAGTAAGAGAGAGAGAGAGACAGAGATTTATTACAAAGTGTTGAAGTTATCATAATGGAGGCTGAGGGGTCCTGCACAGTCTGCTGCCTGCAGCTGGACAGCCAGGAGGGCTGGGGGTGCAGTTCCATTGGTGTCAAAGGGCCTGTGGCCTAGGAGAGCCGATGAAGTAAGTCTCAATGTGGGGGCAGGAGGAGATGGATGTCCCAGCTCAAGCAGGCAGGCAGAGAGAGAAGGTTGTCCCTTCTCGCTCTTTGTGTTCTAGTCAGCTCTCAGGGCTGGGTGAAGCCCACCACACCGGGGACCAGAATCTGTGCTACACTTTTACCGATTCAAGTGTTAATCTCCCCTGGACACACCTTCACAGACACACCCAGAAATAATATGTAGACAAATATCTGGGCACCCTGTGACTCAGTTGACACATAAAATGAACCTTCCTAACATTGGAGTGAAGCAGCCACAAGTCAAGGAATGCGAACAGCTCCCAGAACCTGGAAGACGTAAGGAGCAGAATTTTCCTTAGAGCCTTTGGATGGAGTACAACCCTGCTGATACTTGGATTTTGGACTTCGGCCCCCAGATCTGTGAAAGAATAGGCTCCTATTGTTTTAAGCCATCCCACTTGTGAACCCGGTTGCAGCAGCTCTAGAAATGAATGCACCTCCACTGAATAAGATCATCCTTCCTAAGCACAGTCTCTCCCCAGCAGCTTTTGAATTTCTTTCCTGCCCTTATTATTTCCGTTTAACAGTCAGTCTGTGATCCCTTTCCACCTCCTCACTCTCTGCTTCTCCCATTGCCCTACAGCCAGGCTTCCTGGCCTGATAAGGTCGCCATAACCTCTCCATGGACAAGCCCATCGGCCAGACTGCTGGGTTCCTGCTTCCTTCCTCTCTGTCATCACATCTGCTCTGTCCATTCTTTCTGTGTGGCTGCATCTCCCTTTTAGGCTCCCCTTTCACTTCCAATTTTTGAAACATTGCCCCCAATCTAGGTGCCCTCCTTGATCCACCTTTCATCTCAGTCCACATGCCCTACTCCTAAGGATTTTGCTAGAAGGCCCATGGCCATTTGGAAGGACATTGCTCAAATCTTTTGTGTGTGTCTGTATGTGTGTGTGTGTGACAGAGACAGAGAGAGGGACAGATAAGGGCAGGCAGACAGGAAGAGAGATGAGAAGCATCCATTTTTTTTTGCAGCACCTTAGTTGTTCATTGATTGTTTTCTCATATGTGCCTTGACTGGGAGGTTACAGCAGACTGAGTGACCTCTTGCTCAAGCCAGTGACCTTGGGCTCAAGCTGATGAGCCATTCTCAAACCAGATGATCCCGTGCTCAAGCTGGCCACCTCGGGGTTTTGAACCTGGGTTCTCCATGTCCCAGTCCGACACACTATCCATTGCGCCACTGCCTGGTCAGGTGACATTACTCAAATCTTATTTCAAACCTCAATCCCTGCTCCCAACTTCTACAAGCTGAGCTGACTTTAACTCTGCTGGGTTTGTTGGGATCAAAAGTAGCAATCACACATTGCCACTAAACCAAAAGTGTATTAAATTTATCAGAAGAGGCCATTGACACAGCAGGATTTATACACACAAACTTTAATCAGAGCCCATATCGTCAGCTGTCTATGCTTTCCAAACAGTCTTTGTCGTGCTCTGTGATGGCACTGCCTGAGGGGGACCAGAAATAGCTGCTCTGCAGCTGGGGGTCATGCAGGCCTCAACCCTTGCACCAGGCAATTCCATCAGAGGTAGTTTTTTATTTTTATTTCTTTTAAAGCTCTTTCAACAGTTTCTGGAAAAAATGGGAGGCTATCATCTGGCATGAGCTCAGCCCAGCTGCCACTGGCTCATCTGACCATGTGATACATTCACTCCTCCAGTTGCTATCAAATAGGAAAGGACCCTCAAAAGGCCTTGGAGAGGAATACATAGGGGGATTAGCTGCTGGCTAGCTCAGCTGGAGAGGGGGCTCAAGACACTGGAAAGTACATGGTCTATAGTAGGCTAGGCCTGCGTCTTTATGTTTTGGGAACCCACCAACTCTAAAAGTTGGGAATCAGAATTATTTTCCTGATTGCAGTTTCCTAGGCAGAGGTGTTTTCAGCATTTAGACGTGCTTCTCTGAGAATCAAGCTGCCAAGTCTGTGTGGATAACACTGGTCTTCTCCTCTGTCCTAGGCCACCCTCTAAGCTTTGTCTTGTCTTTGGTCTGGATGTAATTCCTGCCTTGAAGTCCCATGTTCACCTCACACTCACTGTTTCAAACTATATTTAATATCTTTTTCCTCTTATATTAAAATTTATTTTTCCCCATAACTTAATCACCTTATTTGTTAGTAACCCCATTCCCTATGCTGGACACTGGGAATCACTCTGGATTGCTCCCTGCCTTGCCTCATCATTTGACAGCTCAGCTTAGTTGTCATAACAACTGAGCTAGATCCTTTCTTGGATCTTTGTCCTTTCCTTTATCCTGCAACTCCCTTGATTGTACTGCCTTGGACAAGCTCTTGACCTCCTTGGACTTCATTTTCCTTTCTGTAAAGTATAAATTTTAATAGTGCTTTCCTAATGGAGTTACTATGAAAATTAAATATGTAATACTTCGAAATTGAATTAGGTCTGGCACATAATAAGCACCCCATAGATATTAGCTATATTATTATTGGTTGAGATCTTTATCATCATCTCTACATTAAACTGTTACGTTATTGACTATTAGCCTTTCTTATTTTGTCCTGCTCAAATCTATTCTTTCAGAGCTACCAGAGTGACTAATGATTTAATACAAAAATCTAAGTATTGTTTCTATTTTATTTTATTTTATTTTATTTTAGAGAGAGAGAGGACAGGAAGGGAGAGAGAGGGAGGGGGCAGGAGAGATGTGGAACATCAACCCATAGTTGCTTCAATTTAGTTGTTTATTGAACGTTTTTCATACATGTCATGACCAGGGGGCTTAAGTGGAGCCATAGACCCCTTGCTCAAGCCAGTGACCTTGGACTCTAGCCAGTGACCTTGGAATCATGTTGATGATCCTGTTCTCAAGCTGGCACACCTGCACTCTAGCCAGACCCGGTGCTCAAGCCTATGAGCCCACAGTGTAGCCAGTGACCTCGGGGTTTCAAACTGGGGCTGTCAGCATCCCAGAAGATGCTCAATCCACTGCATTACCATCAGTCAGGCCTCATTTAAAACTCTTCAGTGGTTGCCTATTACCTACAGGATTAGACAGGATGGTAAAGGAGCTCCTCCACAATGTGGCTACTGCCTGACTGTCCAGCCTTGCTCCTGACATTTTCTGACTCATATTTTATTTTCTGTCAATAATAAACTGAGCAGGAGGTGGAGGAGTAGGGACCTGTGCTTATGTTATTTTTTTTCCTCTTAAGTGCCCTGCCCCATTTAACCCACATCTATTTCACATAGCCAACCCTAGTCCATTTAAGACTTGGTCCATGTGTGTCCCCCTGTACCCCTCTCCCCACCATTACAGACTGAGCGAGCTACCCCTAACTTACAGCCTCTTGCACACCTAGATCCTAGAACTGAAAAGCCTGTACATGTGGATGTATTTACCTTCTCGACATATTTTTCTTCTTTGTAGTAACAGCATGTGGCACGGCACGTAGTGAATGTCTGAAAGGGCTTGCTGTATTTAACTGTCTCTTCTATCCGATTTAGGTCACTCTTGATAAGTCTGTGGAAACTATTGCTTTGCAACTTGGGCAAATTGGGGAAGTAGAATAAGCAGGCCCACACCATTCCAATGGTTTCCACTCTGCTGGCACACAGTGTGGACGATGTTTCTGGGAGCTGTGAAGCACAGTGGCCATCCAGGACGGACAGACCATGGCAGCATGAACATAAGCATTACAAAGCAATTGCCCTGAACACAATTAACACATAACATTGGAAGTCACTTAAGGCAACAGGGGCCAGGTAGTGAAGTGCAGAAGACAGAAACAGCAGGTTGAGACAGGATCCATAAGAGTGAAAAAGCTGGGGATGGCCACAAAGGCACAGTTAGAAGAGACATGCACAGTTCTTGAAGTGGCCCCCACTAGAGACAGATTGTGGGGGACAAGAGAGGGGTTTTAGTTAGGTTGCCTGCCATTTAAGAATACTCTTCTGACCCTGGTGGGCATTGAGGCCAGTCTCTCAGTCTAGGAAGGCACATGAACTTGAGCAAAGCACTGTATCAGTGCCTCTCAGAAGCTAAGTGGGGTAGGGAGAGTGGATCCAAGTGCTGCCAGGATGGGTAAATTGCCAGAACCAAGGTGAAGTGTCTCAGGCAGAATACAGTCTTCTGAACACAGCATGATGGGACGTGGCATTGGGGTAGACTTTGACCATTCCGATGAAAGTGCCCAGGGCCATCCTTGGCACTGTATCCAGAAGAGAGTGGCATTTGGGAGCCACTGGAGCACCGAGTCATCAAGCCTCTGGGTTTGAGTGCCAGGTCCTGGTTTGGAAAAGCGGTCAATTCCAAACTGGACTGGTTACCGCGGGCGCTGCGGATGCACCGCAGTTCCTTGTTCTGCGCCGCCACGGCATCTGAGCGATAATATGCAGCATGGTTATAGAAGCGATGCTTCCACGCGGAGCAAGCACAGGGATTGTGAGAGGCGTCCTAATTTCAGAGTCAAACAAGAAAAGAAAAAAAGAGAGAAGAAAAAAAGAAGAAAAGCCAACCACCAAATTCGTCTTCTGCCGAGAGAAACCCAGTTTTGATTAGTTCTCTGAGGAACCTCTCGGAAAGTGGGACATTACCTCCCCCAGGTGAGCATCCCCTCAGGTGCAGGCAGAGGCAGGCAGCCCTGGGAAACAGCAGGCCAGGACCCAGGGGCTCCTCAGGTCCCAGCGGGGGGGGGGGGGTGACAGAGAACCCTTCTCTGCCTCTGGGGCCGCTTCCATCCCTGCTTCACTGGGTTCTAGAGCATTCCTTTGTCGGGCTGCAGAGCCCCAGATTGGCCCCTCCCCTCACCCCCTCCCAGCTGGCTGGGCCAGATTCTCCCTGTGCCGGAATGTTTCCAGGGTTTCTTCAGCAGACCTTACATTTCCCAGTCGCCAGCCCAAGGGCTCTGTGTCCTTCTCTGCTTCCCATCTCCCCTGACCACAGTGCGAGTCCGGTTCTCTCCTCTGAGGAGCGGCAGAGCAGCCGTCTGCCTCTCTTTTGGGGTGTTTTATGCCAGTTCTTCATCTTTTCCAGGTCTGCTGCCCCAGATGACAGATATTCCATAAGAACCCTCTTCACCTCCTGTACACTGGCAAGAAAGCAATTTATCACTGCATTTTTAAAATCCTCATTAAGGCAAATTAAGGCAGCAAAGCTGGCAACAGAGGGTTTTTTGGGGAAAAAATAGTGCTCATGAAATATTTATTAAAACAGCCATTGTAATAAATATTTGAAAACCAGTTATTAACGTTAAATCATATCAGTGTCAAGCATACGTTATACACCGTCTGTTCTGCTAATTGAGTGTCAGGGTCACAGACAAGCCGTCTCCTGGCAGACCGACTGCAGCACCGTGTTCCTGCGCTCCGATAGCTTCCCCAAGTCTCCACCAAGGACCGCTCCAGAATCGAGATCATCCCGAACCAGGAGCTCCTGGGATGCATGGGCCTCTAACAGCTCCTCTCCCAGCTGTAGAAAGAGACAGGAGGTTGGAAAAGTGGTGAAGTTGGCAAAATCGGCATCAGGAAGGAAATGCGGAATCCCCTGAGGCAGGGAACCTATCTACTAATATTAACGCAGTGGTTCTTAACCTGGGCTCTGTCGAACCCTAGGGGTTCAATGAGTCGGTCTCAGGGGTTCGGAGAAGCCTCTGCCACAGAGGCCAGAATAAAGTAATACCGTAATTTGTTGTGAGTTCATGCACTTTGTTGGTTTTGTTCTTTGAGCAAGGTGATGTTCATGCACGGCTCATTTTGTGCACCAGTAAAAAAACATATACCTATGTCTTGAATTTGGAAAAAAAAATCATATTTTATTACTAAAGAAGGGTTCGGTGAATGCGCATATGAAATTGGTGGGTTCGGTACCTCAAAAAAGGTTAAGAACCACTGCATTAAAGATTTCTTTAGTGATGAGAGTAGTAGACTCAGAATTAGTTAATTCTAGGAAATACTGGAGAATAAAAGGAATAAGCCCCGAGCCCAGCCCAGTGTGATCTTCACTGCACACACCTGTTTTAGTTTCTCTCTGTTTTGCCTTTCCTCTTCATAAATGTCATGCATCTGTCCATCCGTGACCCCAGCTCGACCCAGAGCCTGGAAATCCCATGCCTGCCCAGGATAGCACTGGACGTTACTTGTGAAGAACACAGTACCTGCCCTGCTTGCTCAGCTGCACTCGGAACTTCTCCCTGAGCCATCCTCTGTGCAGTCTGCTCTTAGTCTTGCTGGCCTCTATCCTGACACATGTTTTCTCATTTCCATGCTCACCTCCTGGTTTGCTGTTTATGAGTCTTTTTCTTTAATACGATGACATTTTGAAGGAGAAAATGCAAACAATTTATAAACTCATCACCCAGAACAAATGCTGGCAACTGACCTGCTCTAGGTTTATTGGTGTTGCTGCTGGCTTCCTCCGCTCTGACCTCAGCCCCATGTGCCCTACCCTTTGCAGGAATGGAGACTCTTCTACTCCTTGTGCTGTCTGATTCCTTCCGGTCATGGGGCCATTGCATAGGCCTGAAATGCTTTTCCTGCCATCTTAGCAATAAGCTACTTTCTTCTCCTTCTTCAGTTTTCTGCCTAACTGCCTCCTCCTTGGGTTTTGTTCCTAGGATGGGCTTTCATACACCTCACACATGTTCTCAGAGCTCATCACATCTGTCATTTGCTGTTTGTGGGTTTTTCCAACTTGCTATAGGATCCATCAAGAGAAGAATGTTTCCCCCCTCATGAACTTTTAGCACCTACCACAGAGCCTGACATGGAGAAGGTGCTAAATACATATTTGTTGAGTGAATAAATTAAGGAGAAAATGAATAGGTGCATCTCCTCACAACTATGTTGCATAAACTACATTTTGACTTTATATAAACACCTATTTATATCCAACTACATTTATGAACCACTATACATGATGTCATTTATTTAATACACAGACCAAACTATAGGCATATTCCTGTGTTATTGTTCTTAGGACTCATAGGAACAGAGAGGTTAGGTAACTTGTTTAGGGCCATGCAGCTTCTAGGCTTACAAACTTCTGATATTATGCCCTCTCCAGTACATTTTGAAACTTCCTCTAAAGTTTATCCTCCTGGTGAAATATTCCAGTGCATAAACCATAGTGAATATATGAATATAAAAATTTGTTTTCTTGGTGCTAATATTTTCTCTAATCATTCCCCATGACCGCTACCCAGGATACTTTACATCAGGGTATAAGGTAGACTCCTTGCATCAATAAAAATACATGCAAAAGGCAGTGGTAAAAATTGGATCTGGGAAGTAGAGCATCAGTGCACCCAGTACTGTTCAAAGCAAACAGGGTTCCAAGAAAGCTGGGAGCAGGTCCCTCAGTTAAGTGGATTCAGGTTACTGAGTCCTTAACAGTCCAAAGCTTGCAAGACAATATCACAATGTACCAGCAAACATAAAAATAATAAAGCTGTTCAAACCTGATGAGGGTGCAAAGCCCATTATTATTATTCAATATAGTATAAGCAGAATGATTTGTCAGTGGGGCAAGAGACATGTCCCATGAATTCCTGAGAGAATAGAATAAATGTTAATTCTATAAACTACAATCTCATGCAAAGCAAAGTAAGAAAATAAATCTGAATGCCAGGATAATAACAGACACAGTAAAATCAATATTGATTATTTTGAGAAAAAGGCAGTAAAAATGTTAAGTTGTAAGGCTAAAATTATACTAAAAAGCTGGAGTTTAAGTACAGAGTGTGGCTCAGGAATGCATATAAAGCATTATCTGAGCATCAATACAGATATTTTACTTCCAGTGTCAACACGCTCTGCTTTATGAGAGGATGCAGCTGAATGTCTAGGGTCCTCAGAAGTGGAAGGCAGGGGAGAGTCCCAATGGTTGCCATTAATGAGGATCTCGCGGGGTTTATAAATCTCTTACCTTTGTTTTGGGCCCTGTCACATTTCCCCATGGCTGCGGGGAGAATGATGGAGAGATATGTGTCCTTCACACGGATGTCAGTGGAAGGAAGAAACAGGGAGCAGAAACAGCCCTGCAAAGTAACTCGGCTCCTCTGTAATATGATATATCACGTCAGATGAGTCATGTGCTCAGCTCAGCTTTCTTCTCTGCGATGAGGTCTCTTTCCCTCCAGGGTGAAGAAACAGGCTCCCCTGGAGGCTGGTTGGCCCATAGAGAGGAAACGGAACACCAAGCAGAAGTAAAATGCAAGATAAATTAGTTTATTTTGAAAGAGAAAAGTGGCTTAGAGCAGATTAACCATATCAATTTTCATACTGAGAAAACACATTCCAATGAAGTCTGACTGAACCATGTTCCCTGGGAGGTGTGTTTCATTTTCTTTACTGTGCAGTTTAGTGAAGGGAGTCAGGAAAAGGGAGAGGATGAAGAAAGGATGCAGAGGGTGCACCTGCAGGGGAGGATAAAAATGGAATGAGGAGAAGAAGAAAAGGCGATAGGGAAGTGGTCAGGTAGTGGGAGAAGCATCTGTGAGGCCCCTGCTTATTTTTTTTTTTTCTTCTTTTCCAAGTGACAGGAGGGGAGATAAGAGAGACAGACTCCTGCATGCACCTGACCAGGAATCCACCTGGTATGCCCCGTCTGGGGCTGATGCTCTGCCCATCTGGGGCCATGCTTGCAACTGAGCTATTTTTAGCACCTGGTAGAGGCTCCACAGAGCCATCCTCAGTGTGCTGGGCTGATGTGCTTGAACCAAGCGAGCCATGGCTACAAGAGGGAAGAAAGAGAGAGAAAGAGAGAGAGAAAGGGGGAAAGATGGAGAAGCAGATGGTTGCTTCTATTGTGTGCCCTGACTGAGAATCGAACCCTGGACATCAACATGTCGGGTCGATGCTCTACCACTGAGCCAACCAGTCAGGGCCCAACTTCTGCTTCCGACTGTTTTCTAACCCAAAGCAGCCAGTTACTCGCACCGTGCTCCCAGCAGCCTTTTCTGTAATGTATGAAAGGAAGGGCAATGGATGCCTGTGGACTCCTCAACCCCAAGGCCCAGGAGCCTGCAATGCTCTTGAAAACCATGACCTGTCCTCACTCAGGCTCTGTACCGTAGGAATGGTCCCTTTTGTTAAATCTGCTTTTAATGTTGTAAGTAAATGTTTATCAAGATAATGCATGCATATGGTAATAAACCAAACAGTACAGAAGAGCTGATCATGCAAGTAAACCATCCTGGCCCCACTCACACCACCTGATCCTACCGTGGCACTTTCAGGCCAGTGACTAGATATCCAATCACCTGAGGGCTTGAACAAATCTCAGAGCTCCAGCCTTACCCTAAGGGAATGACAGCGAGTCCCTGGGGTGTGACCCAGACAGCTCCTTTCCACAACTCCCCATGTAATTGTGACATGGAGCCAAGGTTAATGCCATGCTTTAATCTAGGGCATAACAGTAACCTAGGAAATAAACTTAAAACTCAGTTTCTTGATTTTTAAATTTTAGTCAAAATCACTGCAGTATTAATTCAATGTTATGAATGGTGAGAATTTAAGTTATTGATGCTCCCCTCTCTCACACACAAGCTCTCCCAAATAATTTAAATTTTTACTATTGTTTTGAAAACTATCCTTTTGGTTGCATTTCATGAGCATATGTAAATATACGTAAATCTTTATTTTTACAGCATCAACTTTTGACAGTCCTCTAGTAGTCTGTGGTTAAGATGAGGGTATTGGAGCCCAAGGTTGTTCTTCTCTCTTCCTTCCCTTTGTTTCTCATGCCCCTTCTCTTACATCCACGAAGCTGACACGTCGTTTATGTGGTGCTCTGTGGCACAAACAGGCTTCTGGTGTTTGTCCACAGGTTTTCTTTAGAAGTTGAAAGCTAATACGAAGCATGTACATTATTGTGACCCTGAAAACCACAGTATTATTCGATTTCAGGCAAAGGAGAGGGCAGGGCTTGCATTTCCCTCTATGGGCGTCCCCTCTAGGGTTCTGTTCCTGGATTCCAAGTCAAATAGATTCTCTTTTCTCAGACCCTGTCATTTGCTTTAAATCGTGCCTCATTTTACACGGTTTCTTATATAGAACATGAATTTCTTATACAGTATTTTTTTCTGAGGAATTAATTAGCTTTCTCTTGGACCATTGCCTTTGTCATGCCTTTCGTTATTTTTCAAACTCTCAATTACACTTTCTGTCCTCAAAAGTCCCCATTCTTTTCCTGCTCACTTCCGTTTGGGAGCTCCGTCCTCCTTCCTCCAATCTCTATGGGTGAATTGTTAGGCCCCACACACAGCAGCTATCATGAAACGTCCTCTCCTGTTCTCTGAAGTCCAATCTTCTGTTTCTTGGCTCACACGTTTTCCTCTTCTGGATTGTGGAGTACATTCTAAAACAATGTCTTAAGAAACAATGGTTTAGAGGGAAATTCTTTAGCTCTTACATTTAAAAAGTGATGTTATTCTACCCTTACAGGTGATTGTCTAGGTGAACATAATGTTCTAGATTAAAATGACGTTCCCTTTGAATATTGAAAGCAAAGCTACATCATTTTCTTGTATCCCGGGGCTAATTGGAAATCAGATTGCCTACATGTCTGATTCTCATACCTTTGTAAGTAACCTACCTTTGCCCCTCTGGAAGCTTTTAAAATCTATTTAGAATCCAGTTTGACATAGATACAGATAACAGGACAGCAAATCCCAGAGGAAAGGGGGCAGGGAGTTAGGGGAAGGGAAGCAAAGAGGGTATAAATAGGGACGCGGGAGTGGGGGGTGAAGCTGTTACATTCAATGGGACACTTGAATCCATGTTAACACAATAAATTAAAATTAATAAAAATAAAAAAATAATTGAATCCAGTTTGGGTGTTTTTGTTTGTTTTTTACTTATTTTATTTTTATTTATTTTTGTCCCTTAGAAGCTTTTATAATCTTCTCTCTATCAGTGACAATATATCTACATTTAGGTCTTTTTCTTTAATCTAAAAACTCATGCCCTTTCAACTTTGGAGATTTTTTTGTTTCATGAATCATTCTTTTGTTTCTTCTGTTTTCTCCTCCTAGGGTTCACGTTAGTTGTTTATGATAAAGAGTATATTTTCAGGGATCATTTCTGTAGTTCTTTCATTGTTGATGTAGATCTTCAAATTATTCTTGTTTAGCTCTTAGATTTTCCCTCATAATTTCAGTGTCTTTAAACTTTTGTGCTATATCTGAGATATTTTCTTCAACAGGTTTTCTATTATAGCACTTAAACTTTGTCAGTGGTAGTTTTAGTATTTGTGAGCTCATTTTATGTTGCAATAATTCCTTTTTTTCATAACGGAGAAAGGATTTTCTTGCATCTCTGATGATGATGATGATGATGATGATGATGATAATGAAAGTTATTTTCTGTCTTGAAATTGTTTTCTTTTCTTCCAGGGGCCTTTATTTTATTTTACTTTTTATTTAAACCTTTCTCTTGCTTGCTTCTAGTTCTCATATTTCAAGCATTCTTAATTTGTATATTAATATTTAAGAAGGAATTATTGAGAATTCTGGCCTTGGGCTCTGGGCAGTATGGGGCAAAACCGTACAAAGGGTACCAACACACTTAATTAAAAGCCTTAACATTTACAGTTTGCTCACCTTTTTTAGAAGATATTTTCTCCCTTTGTTTTCAGTGTGTCTTTTTATTTCTTTCTGCTGTGCCGTCTTACTCCCCGCCCAGAACCTCACAGAACTCCACAGGGCAGCTGGATCCCACCTCATCTGTTAGCCCTTGTAAAGCTATTCTTTTCTCTCTCCTAGAAATGCACTAAAATGTCTGTCTGTAAGCAACACCTACATATCCAAGCTCCTCTTCTCATAGCTTTTGCATATTATTTTATTGCTTTCTGTACTTCTCTACTTACTGTTTCTTAGAAAGAACCAGAATCAAATGTGTGTGCTTCTGGTCTACCCCAGTAGAGGACTTTAAGATGTTACTGTTAGATAAAAAGTCCTCAGCTCCAATTTATCCTTAAGTCTTCTGAATTTATGTTCTGGATAGGACAGTTATCTGAGAAAGAAAACATTTTCTGCACTTGATTGTCAGGGATCCAAACAATATTACCCTAAGCTAGATAAAACCCAGTCAAGGACAAGTGGTTTATATCCTCTGTGATAGGCACACTGATCATAAAACCACAGTCTCGGAAAACCAGGGAGAATCCAATGAACCACTCAGATTGTCTGGTAATAGTTTCTCATTTTAACAATTAGGAAGCAGCAGCTCAGAGAAATTAGCCTGCCCCAATCACATAGCCAATGAACCTCAATCTTCTCTTATTCCATCTTTCTTTACATAATTCCACCCTTAATTCTAATTAAATTGATGTTGATTCAACTATAATTTGGATATTTTAATATTTGGTAAAATGCTGTATTTGAATAGACATAGATAGCTCAAGAAGTACAAATGTGATCATACTAGAGATCACTTCTAAGAGCAACTTTAAAATAAAATAAAACTCTTTCAATGTGTTTCTGTGAGGACCACATGGTGGACTCAAGATGCAGCTGTGTAATGAATTCCCCTGGTTTCGACATGGCACTTTGGGACCTACTCCTGCAGAATTAATACAGGTGATGGCTCCACCAGAGCCAATTGGTGTGGTCCAGAGGTTGTGTCTATTGTCAGGGGCTCATAGTGTCTGGAAAATAGCCCCAGGAGGCCCCTCCATAACCAAGTGGCTTGTAGCATCATACCAGAGCAGAGACCATTGGGGCCTAGCATCCTAAGTGGCTTTCTCTAATGGAAAGTGAATTTGTGTTATTTACAAAGCAGATGATCTGAGTTGGTTGGAGACTACTTTTTTTTTAAGTAAAAAAAAAAAAAAAAAGTATAATGAAACCCAGCCCAAGCCTGGCTCACATAAAAGCTGATGTAAAACAGATTTATAGCCTTGCACTGCTGGGCTTTTATGTGAGGCTGAGCTTCAGAGGGGGCACATCCATCTCTGAGGACACTGAAGTGAGATTTAAAAGGCAGTCTTTCTTTGTTCCATAATAGGGTGAACACTTCAGAGTAAAAAGAATCAAAAGGTGTTAAGCATAGTATTTATAACGGCAACATTGCACACCTATTTTGGTAATAGGCTTTAAGTACTTAAGACATCGAATCATCTTATATTTCACCTGCTAGGCTGTGTCTCATTCTTTTAAAATTTGTCACATAGGAGTGATGTCAACACAGCCTGCAAATGAATGGTTGTTAAACCCAAGAGCTGCTGTCCAGGGCCTTAGTTAGCTTAGTGTTCATAGGTCTTTTAATTCCCAGGGTGATTCAGAAGCATGTTAATGCATTATTTCACAGAAGAGAGTTTACCTACATAATGTGAAAACCTTTGGTAAAAATTACAGTTTATTTAGACATATATGTCATGAAACATGCAGAAATTGAATACATCTAAAAGGTGCCCCTCCTCACCTCTGTTTTTTGTTAATCATGTAAGCAGAGTTAAAAACATTTGTGATGGTTTTTGCAAGAAGGTCATTGCTTTAGAGATGCAGTTAGAACTTTTTAGGGTCTTCACAAGGTCTTGAAAGGTCATTGGCATGTTTGGGCACTTCGGGTTTCATCTAGATGACTACCAGAGGACAGTAGATGCTGCTGAGTGCAACAGGGGCCACTGAGAATTTTACGAGTGTGACCAGGCAGGAGGGGAGGCTCCTATACTGCACTAATATCATGAAAGAAGACAAGGAACTTCCCCGTTTGCGTCTACTTGACAAACTGCTGCAGAAACTAAAGGCGCGTTTTGCTGGATGAGGGGAGAATGTGTTTCAGAGTCAGATAAGGGCACCTGAGCTTCGTAGAGAAAGTTGAAATGAGAACAATGTCTCCGTCCAGAGTTAGTGCAAAATAATTAGGTGAGACAGCAGAGAAGATTGAAGAAGACATACATGGAGGGAAAGTTGATTAATTTCCCCACTTCTGGTGTGAAAAGTTCATCAACTGAAAAGCCAAGAGTGCATGCATAACTAGGGAATAATGCATCTCACTGTCACAGTAGTTTCCTTAATTCATTCCTCCTCCATCTACTCTTTGCTCCTGTCTGAGGTGTATAATATTAATGTACATTTTGGGGGGTATCTCTGTGGATCTCAAAGTTCTTTTATAAACTTCCTACAAGGGCCAGTGGCAAGTTCCCACTGTTAGAAAAAGAATAAGAACCTAACATAGATTTTAAGGCCAGACTTTCCTGGACCTATGCTGTCTCACTGACCAGGGTAGAATGATCTAAGAGCACCAAGATAATCTTGAGGGCTTTAGTGATCTCTCCCCAGACAAAGAGGAAATAGGAGTTAATATTTTCTTCCTTTTTCTGCAAGAATCACCAGTGCACTAAGCTTTTGGTTTTCAGCAAGAACCCATAAATGTATATTAATAAATATGTATATTTAAATTTTTGCATAAGTTTTATGCCATCTTTTTTCCTTGTCAGTCATGGATCCAAGAATAGCGGCAGGGAGTAGAAGAACAACGTATGTGTTTTTATTCAGTCACATCCTCTTTTTCTGGAAGGTTTCTGAGTAGAAAAGAGAGTTGTATATGTACTACCAATTTATGTATATGTTTCTCCAGGGTGAACCAAGTCCAGATGTTCACAAGTACAAGCTAAGTACACATCATCTGGGTTTTGATAATTTTCCGGGCTTTGTTTGGTGAGGACAGGCCTGAACCTAAAGAATGTGAGATGCTTTGATCTAAACTAATCTATGTGGTCCAGTTTCAGTCCTGAATTGCTCACCTGGTCATCCTCAGGGCTCATCCGGAAACTTCCATATATAATCTCTGCAGTGCAAATGACACGGGGAATTTCATTAGGGAGATATAATTTAATTATCTGTTTTTAGAATTGAGCAAAGATGCAAGGCTAGCAGCTCAACGCTTGCCAGCAGCACCTGGGACCACCTTCTGAATATGAGCCGAGCTTTGGCGCTCCTCCTGCAGACCTACAGAGACGTTGCCCTATGCCCACCGCCAGGCTCACTTCAAACCCTGCTGCGTTCTGAACCTGAGTTCTGGGCAGAGAATCTCCATCATTAGATCCCACAGAAGTCTTTGTTTTGATCATGTTTCCATTTATCTTGTTTTTGTCACTTCCTCTTTTATTACCAATAGTCTGTATGACCAGGTCAGTTTATCGCCTTCTTCAATCACTGAGTTTTATGTCTCTTTGAGTTATTTTTTACAGTTGGATTAGCTAGTTTGAGAAGGGAAATAGAATTATTTCGGTTTTGACCCTGTTTGAACTTGGTGCCTCTGCACCTCCCACGGAAGCAGTGGGAGGACGAGTGTCATTTGAAACTAGTCTGTTGGAGAGATGCTATTGGCCACTGCCCGAAGCTGCCGCCCTTGCAAGTCTCTCCTCCCAACTTCCTAGGTGACGTTTGCAGGTTCACTTGGATTGAATAATATATAATATATATATATATATATATATATATATATATATATATATATATATATATATATATATATATTATATATATATATGTACAGGGGTGTTTAATGTGAGAAAACTTTTGTTCTGTTTTTTTTAGTTTACATTTTAACTTTTTTTTTTAATTGAATGTATTGAGGTGGCACTGGTTAACATAATTATACAGATTTCAGGTGCCTGATTCTACAACACATCTCTGTGTTCCGTATTATGTGTCCACCCCACCTTCCAAGTCTTCATCCATCACCCTTCTCCTTGACATTCTGTTATATTTACTTAATGTTCTAGATCTGAGATATTTCAGAACTCAAGGCAAAGAAAGAGCCCTGAAGTTTGCCAGAATCTCTTTTTAAAACATCTCCCCCCGTCCCCGCCCCCACCCCCTTCTGACAGTCGGGCGAACTTTTGGCTTTATAGCTCAAAGGCCTAAACTCTCTCCCAAACCGGATTTGCCTATCTTGGTTCCGGACACCCCATCGGAGCATGGGAAGGCCTCCCAAATTAAACACTTCCCAGCACCAAACCCATTTACTCCCCAGCCTTTCTTATTTTAATTGTGATAACACCATTGATTCAATTGCCCAAGCAACTATAATTACTTAAGTGAGGGTGTCTCCTTGCTTCCTCTTTTTTTCTTAATTGTCACCCTAAATATAAACTCCAACATCAAGTCCTCTCAACTCTACCACCAAAATGCATCCAAACCCATCTTCTTTTCACCTCCACTGCTACCACTCTAGTCTCAGCTGCCAGAAACTTTTATCGGACTTCTGCAAGAACCTCTCATCTCTCTTGCTCTTTCATCTATCAATCATTTAGTTACCTAATTTTAAAACTGGGAATAAAGGAACATTTTCTTATGGTTTAATGAAGCGTAAAAGAGTGTGCAGTAAAAAGTGCACTTCTCAATACTGTACCAGTTTATTCTTCTTTAACAAGTATCACATAAAAACCAAAACCGAATAACAACTTTAGGTCAAACCACATGCAATTGCCAATTTTTTATAATTTTTAAAGTATTTTTTAAAATTTATTTTATTTTTATTTTATTCATTTTAGAGAGGAGACACAGAGTGAAAGAGAGAGAGAGAAAGAAAGAGAGAAAAGGGGGAGGAGCTGGAAGCATCAACTCCCATATGTGCCTTGACCAGACCAGTGCAGGGTTTTGAACTGGTGACCTCAGTGTTCCCAGGTCGACGCTTTATCCACTGCGCCACCACAGGTCAGGCCAATTTTTTATAATTTTTGACCTCCAAAAAAGACAATTGAATGTGGTTTGATCTATTAGTTTCTTTTCTTTTTAAGTGAGAGGAGGGGAGAGAGTGAGATAGACTCCCACATGTACCCCTACCAGGATCCACTAGACAACCTCCTCTGGGCCAACACTTGAATCAATTGAGCTATTTCTAGTGCCTGCCTGAGTCTGACGCACTCAGCCCAACTGAGCTATCCTCAGTGCCGAGGGTGACACTCAAACCAATTGAGCCACTGGCTGTGAGAAGGGAAGAGAGAGAGAAGGGAAGGGAGAAGGGGAGAGAAACAGATGGTAGCCTCTTCTGTGTGCCTTGACTGGGAATCAAACCTGGGATGTCCATATGCACTCTATCCACTGAGCAAACCGGCTAATGCCAGTCTATTAGTTTTTCTTTATAACTTCTTTTAAATATTTTGCAATGTATAGACATGCAAATACAAAAAAAAGTATAGCTCTGCACACTTTTCCCCAAAACCCATTTTATACAGAAAGTAACATTTACAATATGGTTTGTCCCAACTTCTTTTTTTCCATTTAATAATATATTTTGGAGATATTTTATTAAATGTAAATAAAGAGCGTCTTAATTTTTAAACAACTGATGAACAGTTCCATTATGTGGATAGACCCTTACCAATTTGCTTTCTCTGCTGTCGACAGACATTTAGGCTGTTTTCAATATTTTGCCATTACACAATGCTGCAATGAATAAGCTTGTGCATATGTCGCTTCATAAGCACTAGTTTCTTAGCTGAGTTCTTTTCTGTTACTCAACCCTTCCTTCAATCCATTCTTTAACAACCAAGGTGGTCTTTCTAAAACGTAATTCAAATTATGTCATCCTTATGCTGAAGATCCTCCTAGGACTTCCCATCATGTTTAAAATAAAAACTCCACTGTCATGACAGATTTGCAGACCGTGAGTGATTCAGCTTCTGCCAACCTCCATGCTCAGCCTGTGTCCCTGTCCTTCATGTCACCAAACTCCAGCCTTCCTTGTGCTCCCTTAGTCTTCACTGTTGGGCCTTTACCTGTTTCTCTTCTGGACCTCCCTGTTGCCATCTCTCTGCCATTTAGGCTTTAGATTAAATGCAGTGGTGTCCTGGTAAATGTTGAACAGCCAGCTCTCTAGGAAAAGAAAAAGCTAGGATTGTCAGCATTTGCTAATTGGTGTCAACATTCTGCCACAACCTACTTAAAGCTACCAATGTGACAGCAAACTGCTCACAAACTTGTGGAGATCTTAGCACTCTGTTCCTATGAATTGGTAGCCGGCTCCAGCATCATGAAGCTTGAAATATTACTCTTCGTAAACACCTAATTTAAAGTCGGCCTCAGTCACTATCAAATCCATTTCTTTTATTTTTCACTATAACCAGTATCGCTATGAATCTAATCTTTTTTTGTTCAATTGCTTGTTTGAACTGAGTTCCAGGAAAGCAGAGACCTTGTTTATCTTTATCATGGCTTCTCTTTCCTGTGTTGTTAAATTTGTACCTGGAAAATTACGTGTCCTCAGAAAATGTTTATAGAATGAATATGTGAATGCCTGGATTTCAATCACTGATTAGTTTCCTAGCCTAACTCTGACTCCAAGATTTCAAATATTGTTCTTCCTAGTTTCCGCCTGAATATGTTCAGTGGTGGGATTCAAATAATTTAACAACTGGTTCTCTGCCTAATGACTGTTTTAAGTATAAAAATATAATATACCAAAAAGTTCTTTATTATTTCATGCATTTAATGCTTAAATAAGAACAATAAAAGAGGTACACAAAACTAGAATGTTACAAAAAAGTTTTAAAATATTAATAAAAAATATTTTTAAATACCTGACAAAAAACAATAAAACTGTTATTTAAGATATTTCCATTTTGCTTCTTGATTGGCATCCTCACTTGCAATAATTTTCACCTGTGGATGGAATCAACATTACTATGGGTGCTTAGAACATGCTGTTGCACAGATGAACGTTACAAAAGAGTAAGGAATGTAAACTTGTAATTTCCACACTGGGCGTCTGACCAGGTGCCCACCTTAGAGACAACACTGATTACAAGTGCCATTTTAACAACAGATTCGCCAAACTCAACAAAATTTAGGTAGCAGTTCTTCTGAACCAGTGCAATCCAGCTGAATCCCACCAACTGAATATGTTTCAAAAATCTGATATGACTATCTCATATTAATATTTTGTCGGTATGTGGTCACTGTTTCCTTGATTGCTTGAACTGCCAGCCTCTCTGTCCTCTGACTCCAGTGACCTGTCCAGCCTCACTCTTTCCACAGTGCAGCTTCTCTCCCAGCCACCACCTCGTACTAAGAGACATTTTAGTTCTTATTTCTGTGCCTTTGCATATTATATTCACCTACTCCTACTCGAACATTTCCTCTTTCTCCCCCTTTCAAAGTATCAATCCTTCACAGTTCAATTCAAATCCTGGTTTCTTCTTGAAGACTTCTCCTTGTTCCTCAACCCATATAGATATTTTTCTTCCTGCACTTCTATTTGTATCTACAGTTGAGAATAATCTCAACTCTTGACCAAAAAACAGAGGGTGCACTTAAATATATACTGTATTTTCTGGTGATATCAATAAATTAATATTAATTTTCTTATGGGTTATATAGAATGCTTTTCTCTTTAGAAGGACTATGTTTGAAATATTTAAAAATAAAATATAATGATGACTGCAATTTACTTGCAAATTATTTTTGATATGGTGTGAGAGAAAGAGAGATTGAGAGAGAATGGGGGGATTGGTAATTCTTGTATCTAAATGAAGATTATGTAGGTTTTCATTATATTATTTTTTGTTATTTCTGTAGCTTTGAAATTTTCAAAATAAAATGCTGAGAGGTAAATGACGCACTAAGAATACCTATTACACTTTAAAACACACAGTTTGGATACCACCCAGAACAGCTCTAGATTATAATTTAATAGACCTAGGTGTTTAGGTCCAGGCATAGGCATTTTTGTAGAATTCCACACATTATTCTGATGGGCAGTGTCGTAGGTCAGGCTTCCTAGAACTAGTGTGAGGCCACGTACTTCTTTGGGGGAACAGCTCTCAGGAAGAGTCATGAAAGCAGGACAGGGCAGTGGGAAAAAGCTAAGCAAATATGTGATCCCAGCTTTAGACTGACTTCCAGTTGATCCCATGGGGAACTGCAGCATAAGTTACAGTTCAGCACAGTCCCATTTGGAGGCAAGGGGCTGACCTTTTTCTATTCCCAGGCTACTCCGTCATTGAAGTCTAACCTGGAAGATGGGCTTGTGCTGGAAGTAGCTGCCCAGATGAAGGTTTGACCAAGTGCATTTCTCTGTAGGAGATAGCCACGAGTTGCCAACCATCACTTGGTCTGGGGCACAGGAAGGAGACCTGGGCAGGACACCAGCAGGTTTTCCTGCATGCAGCCTGAGTGTGGAGAAGAATCATGTGTCAAAGCAGCATGGATTAGAAATGTACAGCTCCTTATTTGGAACATCCTATCTCACCAACTTGAAGGTAGGGATCATATCTTCAGCTATTAATGTCTTCTGCAGAGGTTAGCACAGTGTTAGGCACATTATAAACAGCTGATGAATTCTTGATGTGTCCTATCTCTGGCACTTACCCAGGCCATTGAAGAAATCGGCTTAGGAGATAGGATTCCTTGACTCTCACACAATGAGGAGGGTTTAAGATGAGCTACAGAGGATTTAGGGCAGTGCTCCTTAAATCCCTAGGGGTTCGATGAGTCGGTCTCAGGGGTTCGGAGAAGCCTCTGCCACAGAGGCCAGAATAAAGTAATACCGTAATTTGTTGTGAGTTCATGCACTCTGTTGGTTTTGTTCTTTGAGCAAGGTGATGTTCATGCACGGCTCATTTTGTGCACCAGTAAAAAAACATATACCTATGTCTTGAATTTGGAAAAAAAAATCATATTTTATTTATCACTAAAGAAGGGTTTGGTGAATACACATATGAAACTGGTGGGTTCGGTACCTCAAAAAAGGTTAAGAACCACTGATTTAGGGATATGGTCTACCACTTGCACATGACTTCCATGTTATAGCTGCCAGCTCCCTTTATTGTCCCTGCTGTGTCAAACACTGCATTTAGAGCAGTAAATATTATTTTAGTTGGTGTTTCCAAAAAAGCAAACCCAAAGATTCAAGTATAAGTACGTAGTTTATTTGGAAGGTGATTTCAAGACACATGAGTAGGATGGCAGGGACAGAAACAGGAAAAGAAAGGCAGCCAATACTTGGCATCATCACTAAGTTAGCACCATGGGTGACTGGAACTTAGCCCCCTCTGAAAGGCTGGGCTCAGTGTGCAATCTGCACGTCAGCCTCTTTCAACCCAAAAGGAAGGAAGCTAAGATATTTATATGTCAATAGCATCAGTCATTGCTTGAGGGCTGCTCTTGTGGTGTTGGGAGGCCTTGATTCTCTGGCTCCCCTGACCAGCACTGGGTGAAGTCACAGCAGTCTCCAGCCATAAAAGAACACCCTCTGGCAAAGCAGAGCAGGAATGCAGCCTGGCAGGGGAGGCGCCTGCAGTACGCATCTCATCTCATTTATCTGCACAACCTCCCTTCAAGAGAAGCAATGCTGTCCTCTGTTGTAGACAGAAAAGGGAGGCCAGGGAATGTTCAGCAGCTTCCAAACGTTGCCCATTTAATAGTTGGCAAAGAAGAATTTGAGCTCAGATGCCTTGTCAAATGGTCCATGTTCTTACTTCTACCTGAAATGGCCCCTTGACATAGAGTGGCAACATGGTTGCTAATGAAGACTTGTGTAAAAGGTGATCACAATGATTGCTACTGCTGCGTGAATACGTATGGTAGCTCCCTTCAATCCAGAGCTCAGTGGGGAATAAGAATCCACCAGGTGTGAGGAGCTTGGAAACAGACTTAGAGGAACATCCACCCCATGCAGTCAATAACAAAGGTCAACCTGCCTAGAGAACCATTCATACAGGAGTGGGCTGGCACTGAGCGAGTTCTCTGGAACAGCCTAGACCTCTAAGAGCACTTGTTATTTCCCTGTTGGTCACAGCTCTAGCCAAAGTGGGTTTCCAATGACCGCCTCCCAACAGTGCAATATCCCTCTCATGTTGTGTATGTCTCCACCAGGTCTCTGACAGTGTTCCAACAGTTCTGTTCCAGAGGAGTCACTCAGCTGTGCTGACTGAAGACTTGTACAAGTCAGAAGCATGGGAAAGAAACCTAATGGGGAGCCTGTGAGGGTGGAATAGAAAAGCAGCCTCCAAGTTAATTCACTAGGCTAGCAGCATTGGACGGCTGAGCTTGCCCCAGAGCAGGGCCTTCCAAGTGTTCAGGGTATACGCAGGTCTCTGACGTCTCCTGGTTCCCCCAGGTATATATTCCTAGCCAACATGTTGGCCAGTCTTGAGACACCATTCTCATGAAAGTCTATGTCTAATACCTCCAACCCATTCTATTTTTGCCCAGTAGGCTGCACGGTGCCTCATTGGCTCTAGAGCTGGGATATGTAGATCTGAGTAAGGAAAAAGGGTTGATATCTCCCATGGAATAGTGACAGAGAAACCCCCTGGGAAGCTGTACACCCAGAGTGCTCAAGGTTGGAAGTTAATCCCAGAGATCTTAGCCAGGGAGGTGGGAACAGGAGGGCAGGGTGAGAAATTCTCTAAATTTTCTTCCCAATTCCAAGGTCCTATAATATACAGCTCAAGACAAAGTATTTTTTAATTCCTACCTGTAAAATAAATTTGATAAAAACCCTATATATTTATTTATAAATTATATGGTTTATTGTACTAATGTGTTGCTTGCATTATAAAACTTATATATATTTTCAAAGGGTGACATTAATTGTAAATAGACAAGCTAATATTTTCTTGTAGGTTCCTGTTAAGTAAACTTATACCTCCCTTGAGTGTAAGCTTTCTAGTTTGGAGACCATTGCTACAAACACAATACTTCTTTTCCCTGTTTCACCCAACGAGTTTGTAGGACCAAAGGGATTTAGACAAAACGAAACTTCCAGGTGGGTCCTGGTTGGGTAGTTTAGTTTGTTAGAGTACCATCCTGATACGCCAAGGTTGCAGGTTCCATCCCCAGTCAGGACACATACAAGAATCAACCAATGAATGCATAAATAAGTGGAACAACAAATCAATGTTTCTCTCTCCCATTAAAATCAATTAAGAAAAGAAAATAACTTCCAGGTGGGCCGTTTGTAGAGTCACTGAGGGTATAGGCGCTGCGGAGTCAGAATCACACAGATTTAAATCCTGGCTTCACTAATTTTTAGCCAAGTGGTCTTAGATTTGTTACTTAACTTAATGAGCCTCAGCTTTTTCACTTGTGAAATGAACCTAATTATAACAATAGTACCCAACTTACAAGGTTGCTGGGACAAGTGGAGATAAAGCGGTAAAATGCTCAGCATCATGCACATAATAAGGATTCAATAAAGGGCAACTGTGACTGAGATTTTAAAATTGATGTATGTATGCACCACCCCTCCCCTTGTCAGCCATCTCCCTCCTCAGCATATAGGTAACTGTCGCTCTAGCTGGAAGCCCGTCCACGTCACTTCATAGTAAAGCTCCTAGCTGCACAGCTGGTTGTGCCTGGGCTCGGCCTACTGCTTTCCCCTGAAGGCCTGGAGACCCCAGGAGAGTGCGTGTAATGCTGGTGACCCAGGCCAGGCAGGTCCACATTGGATTCAGGCAGACTGCTGAGAAACTGCAGAGCTGGAAAGGGTTGGGCCATTCCCTGTTTAATAGTCTCACCATGGCGGACAAGCACACAGGCAGGAAAGCTGCTTCTCAGGCAAAGGCACAGCAAAATGCCCCCTCACAGTGGTGGGCAGGCAATCTGCCATCCACAGTTTCCGAGTGCAAGCACCCATAGCCTTACATAGGCCATACAAACGTGGTGCAGCCACACACTCATGTACCAATTAGGCAAAGTGCTTGCAGCTGATAAACCAGTGAGCAAGCCTAACACAGATGCCCCACAGTTCCCTTGGGTCAAGTTCGCATGGAGGAGCCCCCAGATGAGGCCTTATCCCAGCCATCATCATGGAATGTGGTGTTATGGAGAAGACCTAAGAAAGTATTCCCCTTATCAGAGATGGGCCCAGCAACAAAGGGGATGGGAAAAGAGATTCCTTGATTTTGGAGAGGACATGAGAGGTTCCGCTGCCCCCAGCTTCCCCCAAAATACCTCTTCCCAGACATAAAATTGCCTCCTTTAATTTTTCTTTTTTTCTTTTTGAGCATACGGTATTATAATATTTTTTTCTTGGCTAAGATTAATAAGTAAGTAAATAAATAAGAGGTAGAACCAAAATCTGCCACTTATTAGTTGTGTGACACTGGGGACACCATTTGCCCGGATGTCAATTTATTCATCTGCAGACTGGGCATATAAATTAGAATAAAAATTGGCAAAGTGAGGCAAAGTGCTTTGTATATATCTCCATACATATGTAAGGGACTATTTTCAGTTTTTCCTCTGAGGAAATGGAAAACAGGAACTCTATTTTGCTATTCCAGGCCTCTGTGTGTCCTATCATCGAGCGAGCGAGAACAGGAGAGTCAAAGCGGGTGCAGGGCGGAAGAAAGAGAGTCTCAGTATAATTTAAATAAGCGGGCTCAGAATTAGAGGGAAGCAAAACGAAGGGTGAAAAATTTAACTATTATAATTCTGATCTATTGCGCCATCTAAAAAGACATCTATATGAACTCCTGTACAAGCAGCAATTACCTGGAAAATAAATGTAGTAAGAATCTTCTAAGTTGGCAGTAAAATTAACATTGCTGAATTTTAATTAATAGACTAGCCTGGAAGGAATATATTTCTCCTTTGATGAAAAGAATGGCTTTAGCCATGGAGCAAGCTCACCTAAATCAGTGCTGTTAGTAGTTTTTTCTTTCTTCTTTAGCATCCTGGAGATTGTGTGTGTGTGTGTGTGTGTGTGTGTGTGCGTGCGCGTGTGTGTGTGTGTGTGCTTCCCATATCACTCTCCCATAGGCCTCAGTTTCCTCACTTATAGAACAGTGGACGTGTGTTGTGGGTGGGCAGGAGGTAGATCCATGGCCTCCAGGGTCCTTTCTACCTTTAATGCTCTTCATGTTTCAATCTGGACACAGGTTTCCAGGCTTCCATTTTCTATTTTAACCCTTGCCATGATACTAGGAATGATGGCATGGTAATGGGGGGTGGAGTGCCCGGCACAGAGTGAGGAGCTTTGTAAGTGTTATCACATGTGGTCTTCATGGCATCACTCTGAGGTAGTTATTACTTATGTGCCCATTTTATAGATGAGTAGACTGACACTCAGCAAAACCTCACCCAGGGCCATCCAGCTGGGCACCAAACAGTTATGGGTGGTAATATAGATGATAAAAAAATAAGTGTTTTCGCTAAAACTATTTGGAATTCCAGTGTTGCTTTTGAGAGTTAGAGAAATGTCCTGCGTATGAGACTTGTAGGTTCAGCAGGGCCAAGTCTCTTATACCAGGGTTTTTTAACCCCTGGTCCGCAAACTGGTCAGGCAGAAGTTTCATGCTGATCATGAAAGAGTTAATCACCCTGATGTTCTATGAAGATTATAGATCCAATGATCAAACTTGAATTCACTTATGAGCAGGGTGATTTCTGACTTAGTGGTCCCTGAAATAGTTCTCCTATTTTCACCGGGCCCCAAGTGTAAAAGGTTGAAAACCACTGTCTTAGAAAATTCATGAACCCCTAATATCACATTTTACTGTGGACTTCCTATTCCTCCCAACCCCATGAATGAAATTCAACTACTTTCTTAATTCTAGTACTCTGGACATTTTGAGATCAACTTTGGTTATTTCTTCTTTCTCCACACTCAAGCATTCATCAAATTCTATTCTTTCATTACTTAATAAATTCAGTGATAATGTGTCAGATATTGTATGAGAAACTTCATCATAACAGCTCTTTAATTTATATAGTACTTGAGAGTTTTCAAAGGGCATCCACATGTGTTATCTTATCTTTAATCTTCACAATGTCCCCTTAAATGGATGACCAGTATTTTACGACAAAGAGATGGAAGCTCAGAGGGGACCACCATCAGACAGAACAGAGAAGACTTCTAATGGAGCCCAAGTCTTCCTACGTTTAAAGTCTAGTGCTCCCTGCAATGTGCTCCTTCTCATTGTCTCCTATATTTTTTTTCAATATTTCATTTCCATAGTTTCTGCCAAAGTTTAAGTCCTTATCAGCTTATTTCTGTGTTTTGTGACAGCCTTGTGGTTGGAGTCCTAGGTTTCTGTCTCCCTACTTCAATCCAGATTTAAACTCCAATTGCTTGTTTTTAAACCTACAGTGGATCCCCATTGGCTTGGATCTAAATCACTTTCCTCTATGAATCTTTCAAGGTTCTCTGTAATCTGTCCTTATTCTACAATTGCAAGGTCATGTTCTACCTTCCTCTCTTATCGTGTGCGTCTCCCTATCATCCTCCAAATTCATCAGGTCCGCTTGCTGGAGTGTGTTGTTATGTATGACCCAGCATCTTTGGGTCATCTTTCTATCTCCAGTACGTGGCACCATGCCAGGCATACAGTAGCCACTCAACACCTTGCACAAATGGTCATGACCCTTTATATTCTATTCTCATCAATAACGTCTCAATTCTTAAAGGTCCAACTTCAGCACATGGGGAAAATTCTAAATTCTAGTTAATACTTAGTGTTTAATTCTTTGCTATGCAAAGTGTAGACCAGCAAGGTAAGCTTGACCTGGAGCTTGTAAGAAATACAGAATCTGAGGGAACCTCAGACTTAATTAAGATCTGCATTTTAATAAGGTAGTTGGTATGCACATTTGGTTCTGAGAAACATTTAACTAAAGGCTCTAGTCATGATGAAATGGGCCAAGCAGAAGCTTTAATTCATAAATGCCTGGGTTTGAATCTTACTCTGCCACTTCTTAGTTATGTGACCCTGAATAGACTTAAAATTCTTGGGCATCTGTTTCTGTATACATAAAATGAAGATAATAGTTTACCAAACATGAATGAGGCATTCTATATGCATTATTACTAATGATCACAAACACTGGCATCTTGGATAGTCTTATTGCATTTTAGACCTGAGAAAACTGAGGCTGCGTGGTACTAGCCCACTAACACATTAGCTGGCAGTGTTGCAATTCAGACCCAATCAATGTGATGATACGTGCCACTTTTACTCCCTTCCCTGTTCTGTACTCTCCATTGTCAGGTTAGATCACACATTGTGAAGACCAGATAGGATTCAGGTTGTTATGTGCTCTGTGCCTTACAAAGCTGCATACAAATGTTCTTAGGCATTAATTGTATTACTAGATCGAATTCTTTATTTGCTTTAAATATTTTGCTTTGTTTCCTTGAAGTTAATAGTGTCCTGCTTCATCGCTTGAGTAGTTGATGAATTTGAGGTATTACTTCTTGTTGCAAACAAGAAATATCAAATACACTCTGAATGTACATGTGGATGCTTGCACAGGCTGATTAGTGATGAGCCAGGGATGAAATGAAAGGAGGCAGAAAATAGGGGAGAGGAAGATAAATTGGCATTTGATTTATCTAGGAGATAGGAAAGTGTGAAAGAAAACTGATTAGAAGTCAGACTAGGAAAGCAAAGAAGATGAACCTGCAGGAAGTTAGGGAGTATTCTTGAGAATGTCTTATTTCTGTAAAAGCCAGGAAAGGAACTATTTGGTTTTAGACATGGATGTCTAGAAGCTGTGGAATGGGTGTGGTAGTTTTTCAAGAAGTTGGGCTTTCCGTGCTGTGTTATTTGTCCTTTTTTGTATAGTAAGGTATTAGTCACCTATCATTGTTGCTGGGAGTTTTAAAATGTGAAGAATAACAGGGTGATTAAAGTAAGACATTTGCAATATCTAGAAACTAGAGAGATTAGGGATTGTTCCTAGAAGTATGAGCACAATTTGTAAATGCATATACTATCACCACTGGACCATCCTCCCACCATGGTGAGCGGTGTGGTCACTACTGTGTCACGAATAAAGCTTTTTAAGGGATTTAATTTGTGCATCTTCCGTGTGCACATCTCTGGGGTTCTCTGCTCTCAGTCACAGGAGAGAAACTGAAGCAGCGTATTCCATTTCCAATAGGGCAGGGAAACTAGAACCTGAGAAGACAGAAAATATCAACCAGCTTGCAATGCCTGGAACTACTTTAGGTTTTTAACCTAAACCCAAGGACCGTGTATAGAAAGCTGTAAAGAAAATGAAAGCTGAGAGAGAGTCTAGCTAGTCTAAACATCTGACACATATGAAACTAAGGAGAAAATCCAGAATCCAGAATCCCGAACCCGTCAAGTTGGACCATATATCCACATTGTGAACCTGTAATTTGCAGATCTGTACATAGGCTGTGTTTGCCTGGTTCCCGTTGGGCTAAGAATAGCCCACTACCAAGGGGAATGAAGGGGAAAACCTGACATTACAAAGCACAGTTTAAGGAGAAAACAGAGTGTCACACACTTTGGTTTGGGAAATACCTTCCCATTTCATTATACCTCCTAATAAAATAAAAATCTGCTTGAAGGCAAGGACCAGGAAAACTGAAACACAATTAGAAAAATATTGACCTGAGAGAACTTTTATCTTTGTCATTTAATTGCAGTAGGCTCTGTGAAGTTACTTAAACTTTATTTATAAAATGAAATAAAATGCATTTCCTGGTAATTAAAGTTAAATCTGATATCTGATAAAAATTTTTGTAACTGCTTATTTACCTGTTTTCATGTTACTATACCATCTGTAACTTGATTTTATATATGGGAAATATTAAAAATCAGTGAGAGTAACTTACCGAGTCCTTACTGTGTAGCAGGTACTACACTAAAGATATTATATAAATAGTGTCTAATTCTTGAAATATTTTTTTTCAAGTAGATACTACTTACTGTTCACATCTTAAGGTAAGTAAAGGCAGTTAAAAAAATTAACTGGCCCAATGTGACATAGTTGCTGGATGGCAAAGCCAGAACTTGAAGTCCCACTCACCTCTATAAAGCCTGGATCACCTTGACCTTTCGACTGTAGCATCATGAAGGACAATTGGTTTTCTATCTGAAAAATTTGTGAATTTGATTCATAATAATGTGAGAAAGCAGGGCTATTGGATTAGTTAACCCTTGGCTGTCCAAAGTCACAGGCTAACTTTTAGGGAGACAAATTCTCTTTCAAATAGGGACCCAATTAAATTTCAATTCAATAAACAATGAATAGTCAGCCTGGAGCGTGGTAGTCCTGGGTTTGATTCCAGGCCAGGGCACACAGGAGAACTGCCCATCTGCTTCTCCACCCTTCCCCCTCTTCTTTCTCTCTATCTCTCTCTTCTCCTCACACAGCCAAGGCTCCATTGAAGCAAAGTTGGCCCAGGCACTGAGAATGGCTCCATGGACTTTGCCTCAGGTGCTGAAATGGCTCCAGTTTTGTAATGCAGCAACAGCCCAGATGAGCAGAGCACTGCCCCCTGGTGGGCATGCCAGGTGGATCCCGGTCGGACTCATGCAGGAGTCTTTCTGTCTTCCTGCCTCTCACTTCAGAAAAATATAAATAAATAAACAATGAGTAAAATTTTAGTAAAAACATATTCTATACAGAATTTGAAACATACTTAGATTAAAACATATTTGTTTATTTCTATTTGCTACATCTGGCATGCCTAAGATAAGAAGTCATTGACTGCAGAATTATTTAGAATCTAGTAGAATCTAACCTGTGATTTGATGTCAGAGCTTGGCTGGGACCTGAGTGGCATTTCCGGTGTGGAGAAGATGAAGGTCAGTGTGATGAAGGACAATAGGCCCAACTGGGTTTGAGACATCTACATTCAGCTCTAGTTCTACCCTGTCTGGACAGGCTGCCACCTCCCCTTGCCCACTGACTGTGTCGCACCTGTGGGTCTCCTCACAGTTCCTGGCAGCAATATATGTTTTGTGACTGGGCTTTGGAGCAGAAGACATTAGAGTCACTGCAGCATAAACAGGTGTCGTTTCCAGAAAACAGGTTTGGACATAAAAGTGTCCATGGATCAGGGGGGTGTCTGAAGACTATCTGTGGAAGTGAGGGATGTGGAGAGAATTTACATGCATAAACCGAAAACCTATTCATCCAGAGCCAATTTCAGCTTAGACCAGGGGGAAAATTGCTGTTCAAATTGGTATTTTCATTGTCAGGTTTATTGACAAAATGAAATTAAAAAAAAAATTTGTTTTATGAATTTGTGGTAGATTACAGAAAAGAGGGGGAGGGGGATTGATACTCCCTAGTAGGTGGCACACTTGGTTCTGACAGACTTTTCTTTTATAACTGTGAAGATGCTCACGGATGCACCGGCACACACCCTGTTGCACAGAGCAGTGTGACTCGGGGTCTTTGCACAGACCCTTCCATCGGTGCATGCATCCGTGAATTCTGCCCTCCTTCTTGGAGCCAGGAAGCTGCTCGTCCTCATTTCAAAACAGGAGAAAGTCGAAGCCAGACAAGGGAAGTGACTTTCCCAAGGTCACAGGTGGTAGACAAAGGTGGCGGTAGCTGTTGGCAGAGAGGAAGCAGATCACCACAGCTGGGGTTAGCCCTCATCTCCCCACCTCTCGAGAACCTCCTTCCCAATCTGATGAGGGATGCCTAGACTGCTGAAACTGCCTGGAAACCTTTGGCAAGTCCCGCCTGGCTTCCCAAGTGTGCACGTGCCATGCCGTAAGGCCTGCAAGCCAGCTCCACTTCTCTGTAGCTCTGTCATCTCCTAGCCCCCTCTCTCCAGTGTTTGCAATCCTTCTCGGCTTTGCTCAGTCTGAAGTGTGTAGGGATCATAACTTGTGGGGTCGTACAAGAAGCCAGCAGCCCTTCCATAATTGCCACTGACATGGAAATACAGGAGCAAATGAGTAGCAATTCATATGTCGCTGCATGACAGGACAAAAACCTCTACTGAGGAATTAAAGCCATAAATATCCTACAGGGTTCCTACCTGTGAGCATGTTCCTGACATCTGGAATGGCAGCTCGTGGCTGTCAGTGTGCTGCTGCAACACTGGCTGCAAGTAAAGAGCAAGAGCAGAAGGGACAGGAAGGGGACGTGCTGAGGGGAAGGGATGAGGCAGTGTTCCTATGGGAACCTGGTGACAAAAGACCCCTGTACCCTACGCTGACCATACTGACTGAGAGCCTCCACACACCCCTGTGCAGAAAGCCTGCTTGTGACAAAAGGCCCTATCCTTGCAAGAGGCCTTAGTAGGTTTGTGGCTGGTGTCCCATCTGGTTGAAGCAGTGTGACAGCTCTGAGTTAGTGCTCCAATGGGGAAACAAACTGCAGGCCGAGAAGGGGAGAGAAGGTGCATTTTGGGAGTGCGCATGCGGCTGTGTCTGGCTTGCGCCAGCGGACAGAGAAAGAGCACATTGCTGCTGGTTTTGAGTGAAATGTGCAGAAAGTTCAAAGACATCCATCCGTTCCATCGCTGATCCTTAGAAGTGGGGCTTTTGTAATGGGGATATCTTTCACCAGATTTTGACTGTCTCTGGAGGTGGGAGGGATGTTGGCTGCGAAGATTGCATTCTATGCTAGAAGCAGCGGGGAATCATGATTCTCCTCCTGTGGCTGGAATCCCCAGGCCAGGGGCATTTTGCTGGGACCAGCAGTGTTTGCTGAATGAAATGGATCTGAGTTACTAACAACAACCTGCGAAGTGTCTGCAGGGCTTTGAGCTGAACGTTGCTTGGAAGCCCCTCACCTTTCATTTGCTTTATCTGCTCTGCCCCATGGCCCAGCCCGTGTGCTTCCCTGGGTAAGCCCCTGTGTGCAGACCCGTTTCAGGGAGCCGTTGGTCAGAAGGGTGGCCTTGGTGGTCCTTGGAAACTCTTTCCTAGGCCCATATGCCTTAGTTGTCCTATTTGCCAAATGGAAAGAAAATTATTAGCTATACACCATTGTTGGATACTGAAGGGACTGACTTAGAGTCTGAGATTTGAGATTTCAAGTCTTCATCCTCCAGTTCACTCCGATGAAAGCAGCTGCAGCTGGTATCTTTCTGTCTCCGGGGAGATTGGAAAGGGTGAAGATGAGGAGAGCAGAAGGGAGTCCTTGTCCCCAATACTTTAGAGATATAATTGAAAATACGTTCTTTTTCTATTTACAACAATTTTGAGCTTTTTTTTTTTTTTTTTTTGAAATGGAGATAGAAATAAATAGCAGGAACAAGGATGCAGGTTGTCCAATTTTATAACAAGGCAAAAAAAAAATGAGCAGGCATTAGTTCTAGGTGTGTCCTCACTCATGGGTGTCCTGTAGTGCCCACTTATTAGTGTCAAGGGGACACCCGCAGTGCATAGGCACTGAGCAGTGCAGGAGAGGAATAAGGATTCCAAGGTGACAGTCGACACAGGGAAGTCTTGGGTTGCAGTCACCAACAGGGTGAAAGTACCGTACCATTCTCTGGTTTTCTAAGTGCTTGGTATAAGGCAGGCAATTTTTTTCACCTGAACATTCACACATGTTGCTCTAAAATTCCTGGAATTTTCAGCACTTTTAAGACATCATGGAACAGGTTGGTAAGAGAGGAAGAGTGGGCTTTTTTTTTTTTTTTTTTAGTGAGAGAAGTGGAGATAGAAAGACTCCCACATGCTCCCTGTCCAGGATCTGCCTGCAACCCCCATCTGGGGCTGATGCTTGAATCCTCTGAGCTATTCTCAGTACTCGGGGCAGATACTCCAACCAACTGAGCCACTGGCTGTGAGAGGGGGAGAGTGAGAGAAGGAGGAGAGGAAGGGGAAGAGAAGCAGATGGTTGCTTCTCTTGTGTGCCCTGACCAGCAATCGAACCTGGGACATCCATGTGAGGGACTGATACTCTATCCATTGAGCCAACAGGCCAGGGCAAGAGTGGGCTTTGAAAATAGTTTCCACTCCAAATTCTGACCCTCCCATCCCCAATAAACTGTGGAACTATAAGCAAATATTTTCTGAGTCCTGCTGGCTTACCTGGTGGGAAGGACAAATGGTCTTGCTCAGCACATATCAGGCTCTGAATTAATTATTTCTTATGCCCCTTGGCCTCAGCAGTAATCATCAGATGTCCCTGTTTCTCCTGAGGGACAGAGTGAAAGAAACTAGCAACATAAACTCTTATGGTAGTGTTTATTTCTGGGAGGGGAGATGGCTAGTTTTAACCCCATCACCTCTGAGTTTAAACCTAAGATAGTATGTTTGTTAGAAAATGCAAAGATAGTGTGTTTGACCTACTAGGCACCCAACAATGGATGGATATTTAAACAAATAAAAAACAAAAATCAAAGCATTGGTAAATCTTCCAGAAGTCTGAGATCCAATCTTTAGGATGCAAATATTACATAAATCAGAAAATTAGGTTTGAATCATTTATAAATATTTTGAAGATCCCATTAAAGGGACTTTACCTAGAAGAGTATAAAATTATATTTACCATCTATGTAAAATAAGGGGGGAATAGCATATAGATCTGCTTATATATAGTACACTATTTCTGGAATTATTCTTCAGAGATTGGTAAAATGATGACACTGGGGAGAGGAACTCAGTGAAGGTAGATCAGGAATTAAAGAAAACAATTTCACTTTGTAGTTTTTGAATTTTGAACTAAGTGAATATATTGGTTACCTATTTGAAGTAAAAAATAACAAATTAAAACTTAAAATAGAGACTGTATCTAGTGAAAAGCGAGGTTGTTTATGTTTATGTCTAAGAAGTTACCTACATGTTTGTAAAAGCATGCCTTGGAAAATGCATTCTAAAAGTAAAATGCAAATTTTAGTTAATACTGGAGAAAATCAACTTACTTTGTGTCTGTTACTGTCTTACCAAAAATGAGCGCCCAAAAGTAGTAGTATTACCTGTGTAAACTTGTGTGTCTGTGGATAGTGAGCTCACCTGGTTAGGGCTCAGCCCCAGTGAGCCTGAGGCCTTGGGTTTGACTGGCAGGTAATCAATTAACTCCACTCTGGGGGACATAGATCGTGCCCCTGGTCCTGATCAGCTGACTGTGAATGTGGCTGTTGGCCTTGCAGGAACAACTCCGGTTGGAAGTTTGGTGAGAACCACCCACGTTCACTGCTGACCAGAAAGACAACTGGGCAGATCAGATGCGCTGTCATGTAAGGGTGGAGGCAAAGTGGGCAGAGCGGTATCAAGATGAGAACTCGGGAAATATGACAGACACTTGTACACAGGTATTCCTCCATAGCAGGAACTGGTATGTTAGAGGACAACCATGCAGGCTTCATCAGCAATCAACCACCCTCTCCTTCCATTTTTTGCTCAGGCCCCTCCCCTACTCATATCTGCAATGCTGACTTTACTGCCAGGGTACAACTCCATAAGTTGAGATGGAGATAAAGGTATGGCTAAAATGCCTAAATAGCTTTATTGGAAGAACAAACTGAATATCTGAACACATTTTGGGGGAGAGGCTTAGGACCTGGCATTAATTCTTCCTCTGTATTCTGCCTAGTAGTTTATGCATGAAAGTGTTCCCAGGTTGGTATGTAGGGGACACATGTGTGTGTGTGTGTGTGTGTGTGTGTGTGTGTGTGTGTGTGTGTGTGTGTATTTGGGGACACATGTGGGAGAAAGATGTAGGTTGAAAAGTCTTTACTTTCCTAAAAAACTAGAAAAACTGAAGGTTTTCTAGATTCCACTGAGGGTGTGTGTATGTAAGGGGGATCTACTCCCTGTCTAACCATATCTGTCTCACCATAGCTGACTCACCTACAGTTTTCTATACAAGATTCTCAGGCCCCCATAGTGTTAGCCAGGCTGGTATCATAGCTTTAATAATATATACTTGTGAAATGTTTTATATTTCTAACCCTGCTCCCATGTTAATTGTCATTCATTGGACAGAATAAACCCACGAACTAGACTTATCTCCATTTTACAGATAGAGGAACCAGGGCTTGTCTCAAATATCTCCCTCAACGTCAGGTGTCAAGACTCATATAGCGCTCTCCTGATTCCTAAACACAGCTATTTCTCATACATAAATAAGATGTTTTGGGATGCTGAGCATCTGCGCTTCAAGGTCCGATTACAAAGCCAGGAGGGCACGCTGTCGGTGAGGAGTTTGCCAACAAATTAAGTTATATCCCTTGAACCAAGTTTTAATTTAGATTTAAGGCAAAGTCTAGGCTATTCCTCCTTTTACCTGAACTCCATCCTAATAACTACCTGTTAGTGTTCATTGTGCTTACCTAGCAGAAAGTTATTGGTAAGTTTCATGTGTTTACCTAGTAATTACATACCCATGCAGATTACTCACTAATTACACTCAGCAGGTGTAAAAGTCATTAGCACAACAAATCCCTGACAATGGGGATAAAGGAAACACACCATTCAGTATTAATTTGATAATAGTATATTATTTACCATATCTAGGGTTATTTTGCCACAGAACAATAACAAAGAGCTGTGTGGTTCACCTGCTAAAGCCATCTCCCCATGCAAGTCAAGGGCAGTGTGACTGTTCCCTCCCATACTCCTGTGTGAACTACGAGGCAGCCAGACTGGGAGGGATGCTTAGAGTTGCCATTACTCATGTGTGTCTATCCTAAGCAAATTTAAAATCCTAGGCTGGCATCCCCAGTGCCCAACATGTTTCTGAGCTGCTGTGTGCTCAGGGAATTAAAACTAATTTTAATATTAGCCCTAAGCAAAGCATAATTAGAAAGATAAATCTTCAGCAACTCTCTCCTACCCAGACCTCTCTACTGCCACCTCCCTCCCTCATCCCACTTCCCTGCCATAATGCATTTATGAAGCCAAATATAAATGGATTGGAGCGTATCTGTAACAACACTCGACACATTCGTCCAGCTAATTGAAAGCTGGTTCCGATGTCAGGCAGACACCAGCGGTATGACACCTGGGGGAGGGGCAGGCTCTGCCTTCAGACACTCAGAGGAGGGGACAGCCGGGTGTGGACCTCCCCCTGCTCATCCCTCAGCTAGCATATCAGCACATCATTTGTTCCTGGAGCAGCCACTTGCTTAACGTGGCCACAAGAACCTATAAACTCAACGGTGAGATATTTGTTTCAGTAAATGATGTCGCCTTGGACTTCAAAAACCCATCTCTTTCTCCAGAAATAACTGTTCATCTTTCAGAGCTGCTTATCACTGCAGAGGACTCTCCTTGTTTCTCCTTGAGGGGCGCATGTAGGTAAGCAGGCAAGTATCTGGTGACTGCAGAAAGGAAGGACTATGACGGCCAATAGAATTGGCCCCATGAAAGGCAAGAAATGTGGTGTGGAAGGGGGCTCAGGCAAGGAGTGGGCTTCTGTGTACCCTGACAGGTCAGGGAGAACTGAGCCGCCCATAGATGTGAGGACTGCTGGGCTCTCAATTATTGAGGAAAAAGAAGGTATAAGATGTAGGGAGAACGTAACATGTAAATTAGATAACTCAGAACTTTCTGCTTTGCTCCTTTGGAAGTGGGCTTTGCTAAAGATAACAGGCCATCCTGGTTCACAAGACAAAATTCCATTTCTCATTCTCATTTATCTTCCTTTCTCCAAGGAAACACTAAACAGCCAGCGCAATTTGCCTCCCCATTTAGGTGTCTCAATGATTGCAGTGAAGGCTGCTTTTAAAAGTGCTAAGTACTTTGCTGACAGCATCACATCACTGCCTGGGAAGTCCATGCTGTAGAGAGACCTGAGAAAGCAATTCAAGGACAAAAACGAGGCAGCCCCAGGTATGGGATGCACTGTGACAACTAGGGTCAGGCTCTTTCTCCTCTGGGTGGGCATGAAGGGACTGGGTCAAAAATCATCAAAGACTCTGACCCATTTTCTCAGGTTCCTGAGTCTCTGAGCTCTGTCTCTCGCAGCCCCACACCCTGCTAGTGTGGTTTTCTTGCGGACACCTCACGAGTCACTAACAGCAGAGCAGAATTCTGAGCCTTCTGTTCCTCACATATTTCCCACACCTTTTTTACCCTACAACTGTCATCTTTGGCTTTCTTTTTAAAATTCTGCTCTTTATGTTACAAATTACAAGGTGTTAAAACTCGGGGGTGGGGGACAGTAGATCACAACTCAATTAGAGAATTGTGGAGTCAGCTTTACCCTCTACCACCAACTCCCACCCATTTCAAGTTCAAGTTCTAAACCTGGAGGGTCCCATCCATCCACTTACTAGCACCTCCAGACCTTTTCTGCTTGGTCTCCTTATTGTCCCCAATTCCACGATGTGCATGTGGTTGGTCTTCTAAGGGGATGTGGCATTAGGCTGCTCTGAGAAAGGCAGGCTGGGAGACAGAGGTGCTGAGCTAGGTGAACACACCCACCCCCACTCCTGCTCCCCCTGCTGCAGGAGCTTCTAAGGGATTTGCAAATGCACCACACACAGGTGTTTCTCCACACCCTTTCTTGTGCTTTTCCCCCTGCTTAGAATTTATTTTTTATGGGGACACATTCAGGAATCAGCTCAATAGCCCCATTATTGAGGCTTTGCCCAGTGACCTCTAGCTGACCTAGTTCCTCCTCCTCTGAGTCCCTATTGCCCTGTCAGAGCACTCAGGCGGATGATTCTTCCACGAGTTTGCAGGCTTCTTTTTGAGATCTGACTGTATTTCACTCATGTTTTTTTTTTTTCTTAGCAAGTAAGAGAGAGAGAAAGAGAGAGAGAGAGAGAGAGAGAGAGAGAGAAAGGGAGAGAGATGAAAAGCATCAACTCGTAGTTTCGGCACTTTTTAGTTATTGATTGGTTGCTTCTCATATGTGCCTTAACCCGGGGGGGGGGCGGGGGGCAGCTAATCCAGTGACCAGTTGCTTAAGCCAGTGACATTGGGCTCAAGCCAGCGACCATGGGATCATGTCGGTTATCCCATGCTCAAGCTGGTGACCCTCACGCAAGCTGGATAACCCCACACTCAAGAAGGCAACCTCAGGGTTTTGAACCTGAAACCTCAGTGTCTCAAGTCAACACTCTATCTATTGTGCCACCACCAATCGGTATATTTCATTCATCTTAACATTCTCGGAGTCAAGGACAATGCCAGGACCAAAAGAGACCCCACAGAGGGCCTGAGAGGGCCTAATTCCCAAGGGAAGCAAGGCTTTCCACTGAGCGAGGGTCACCTTGACCTTCCTGGGTCATCTGTGGGAAGCAGTTGGACCAGTTAGTACCCACTGTGTGCTGAATGTGGTAATAAATACCTTCCATCTGTTGTTTTGTTTAATCCTCAGAATGAGGTAGGCATTTCCATCTCCTTCAACAGATGAGTCAAGGCTCAGAGAGGCTGATGAGTGATGTTCCCTTTGCAAAGCCTGCCTCCCTTGCCCCAAAGCATGCTTATGTTCCTGCCCTGTGCTGGCTCCACAGGAGGTGGTAGGCAGGGGGCAAGGGGTTCCCCTCTGTGCTGGAAGCACCCTATTCTGAGACCTCTGCTTCCCTGTCTGCCTCACCTCATGGTGGTTGCCTATCTTCTTTTGCAGTTTGTCTCACCCTGCTGGTGGGAGACCAAGTCACATTTACCTTCCTGTGTTATGTTTTCTGATTCAGTGCCTGGTCTAACCAGACCACTCTGATTACATTTCAGGCTCTCCCTAACACACTGGTTTCTATTTTCTGACAGCCTTTGCAATTGGCTGTCCAGGAAAGTCCGTCTGGCTCTGGAGAAACTGCGAATTCATGATGAATGTGGGAAATTCACAACCGATGCTTGAAAATGGTTTAGTTTTTTAAACATACTCTCTCTGAGCTGGCCCATCCCTCTCCTTCTCTCTTGTTATAATGTCACTTATTGGGCTTCTCAGCCATATAAAGGTTTTATATGATCTGTTACATGCTGCCTTAATTGCTGCCTTTTATTTATTATGATTGCATTTGCGTTGCCGTGGAGAGTCAATAGTGACTTGGCAAAGGGCATCCAGAGACAATGTCACAATATTGCTTTCAGGGAAGCCATAAACCTGGATGGCCAAGCAGAGAGCTAGGGAGCAAGGATCAAGGGAGGGGACTGGTGATCCTTCTCACTCGCCTGGCTGGTGAAGGCCTGCAAGTTGGCAACGAGTTGCCTAGTCTGGTGTCTGTGTAGGGTAAGTGCTCTAGTGGCAAGCAGCTGAGAATCTTCCTGAATGTTGTGCAGCACTTATAGGGCTGACTTAAAAAAATATACACTGAACTTCCTGTACTAAAAGAACACTCTCAACCCATTCACAGGCTTTGCTGAGATCCAGCTGCACACACTCTCTTAATGGCCAACGACTAAAGGAACATGGCGTCATTGCTTTCCACTGGTCTGCCTCACATTCTAAGTGGCCGTTGACATGCAGGGTTCACCTACGCTCAGACTCAATAATACTCTGAAAGGATGATGCTAAGCGCATATAAGCTGGGCTGTTACAGTTCCTTCATTCATCAGAGCTTTACCACATGCCAGCCCTGTGCTAGGTACTCCCTCCCCACCCCATTCTTGGTGATGAGGTTAAGCAGTGGCTGGTAGTATTGGCAAAGAATGACAATACCCATTGGCTTTCTTCATGGAGCTTAGTCTAGTGGGGTGAGTGAGGGGATGATAGATACACAAAAGCACCAGAGTAACATCACATCTCCAATAAGCAGTGGACTGCCCCATCCTCTAAGCTCGAGCACTGTGTCACTACCAGGTAGTCTACACTAATGTTTCCAGGTGCACAACCAACATGCCGATATGCTCCCTGTCCTTAGTCATGTGTATTTTAGGAGGAAGGATGAAAGGCAGCTGTTTGAGGAAGCAATCACTCATGTGTTCATTGTTTCAGTGGTGGTTAGTGTATATTTCTTCATCAGTAAAAACATCACAGATCTTCTCTCCATAATTTGGGCTTTTTGGAGGAAAAGATACTGTCAGAAAAAGTATTTCTGCCTCAGTAGGATGAAAGTGTCAGTGGGATGAAAGTATACCACCCAGGGAGGAGGGAGTAGAGCAGTGGGCAGCCCTGGCAGGAAGACAGCAGCCTGCAGGGGGTGATGCGCATGGGGGGAGTCAGGGCACGGACTGCTCCATGGAGAAATGGAGGAAGCAGGCTGTCTGTGTGCAGAATGGCTGGGCGCCAGGCAGGCACGGGGAATCTTCAAGGGGATAAATACTAAGAGATTTCCATCCCTTTGGGACAAGTGCCAGGGAAAGAGGCCAAGATTCCAGGGAACGCAGCCAGGACAGGGTTATTATAATCCCTAGGAGGATTCATTTGCCAGCTACTAAAGCAAAAGCAAGCAGCACCCTGAAATGGAGACTAGCTATTTCGGAGCAATTAGCCATTGGTGCCTGCTGCTATCTTTGGAGAAACTCCAGAAACCAGTGAGGTAAGAAGGAGGGCAGGAAGTTGTGGTCTGCTATGGAGATGACTCCATCCTAGGTACCTCTATCCAGCTGACAGCTCACTGTGAGTACAATGCTAGACCAGCAGGTCCCAGGGTATCCTGCTCCCATGGGTTTCATACCCCGTCCTCAGGCAACACTGACTCATCACGGCTTCAACACACAGGACACTTTAGAGCTGCCCAAGAGTATAACATCTGGGAGGTTGGACCTGTCCAGATTCTCTGCTCACATCAGGCTTTCTCAGTCTGGGACCCAGGACACTTTAGACAATTTGCCTTTGGAGGCCACTGACTCACCAGAAATTATTTATAATAACAGAGAAAGACTAAAGAGGTCCTAACTCCTCCCATGCTGAAAAAATGGCCAACATGGCCTCTTTAAGAAGAATTGGCAAGACTTGGACAAAATGGCGGTGAAGGTCAAATTGGTATACAATTTGCACCTAAAATAATTTGGCTACAGCTCAATACTTTCTTTACTGCCTGTTCTGAGAAGTTCCTAGACTCTGGTCTTGTTGGCTTCTATGCCTTGGGGTTTCTTTCTGGTATCCTTAGGCTTAGAGCTCCTACTGACAGCTCTAGCCATTGCCTTGGTCTGGACCATGCCTAATCCTAGAATGTGTGTCTTGTGTCCAGTTCCTTGCCTGCTCTAAGACCTTCCTACAGGCTGTGGCCACTCTATGGAAATAAATCCATTGGAATAGAATGAGATTAGGTGCCATTAGTTCAATAAAACAGCAAAAAACTTCCAACTTCATGAAGCAGGCGAGGCAGTATATGTTCTCGTGAGCCTTGCACCACTGCACTGAACACAGGAAGCACTGACAAGGAGGGAGCTGTGCCACCCGCCTGCGTAATGAACACAGAAGAGAAAAGAGCTGAGATGAATTTCCACAGCAAAGGTACGTGTAAATGCGGGAGACCCAAGAACTCCTTAACCAGGGATTTCTTTTGTACCTTGAAAAATAACTTTGAACTCTTTCTCATGTGCATTGACCATTCTAGATCCTGGTCGATTTCTCACCCTACCCCACTGCCAGCCATCTCCCAAAACAAAAGTACTGTTCAGGCATTACCCATAGCCCTGCTGGCACCTCGATGTCCTTGCTCCAAGCTAGGAAGACATGTATTTCACACTGTCCTTGCTCAGGTATTTTATGATAGAATCTTTGAGGTGGGTTAACATCCCACTTATCTGAAGTTGAATTTGAAGTACCTTTTGAGGAATCACGTCACTGTGGACATTTGCTGAGACTATATGGAAGTGACAGAGAAGAAAGACCATGGTCCCAGCAATAGTTCTCAAGAAGGAGTCCCGGCAAGTTTGTGCTAGATGCTGACATGGATGAGAGAGAAGAGCTAACAATATCACAGAGGAGTTTGGATGGCTAACTCCAGAGGGCTTCATAGGGGTCCCCACTCCAACTGCTAAATAACAGATTTCCCTGCTACTCTCCCCTTCACTGGGAGGCTGTGGATGCCTGGCAGATGGAGACTCCCAGTCCCCAATGCCTACCTCAGTGTCGGGTGCTTGGCATTTCTGAGAGTGGTCCAGTTTCCCCAGATTGGATATGGAAAGAGAAGTGGGGAAAGGAAGAGCAAGGACTGTTTCAACTCACTGTGACCTCCATAAAAAGCTGTAACTGACTCCATATTTCTGACTCCCAGAGGGGCAGTAAATGACCACATCTCCCCATCACGGATAGGTGTGTATGTCTTTACGTTTCCAGTCATGTTTTCCAAGGACTCACATTTTAAAAAGTTGGTATTTCCGAAGTACCCACCTTTTGGAAGACAAACCCTGGGCAAGGCAGTTTGGGATTAAATTTACTTTTTCTGGGCCTAGCAGAGATGAAGTCTCTGTGTTGCGGTCCCCCTCTGAAATCCCTTCGCCTTAGCGCCGGGTGGTTCCCGTCGCTGTACTAAGCGATGCCGAGCCGCCTCCGGGCTCCTCCATGTGGCAGCCCTGCCTCTGACTGGATCCTGGCCTCTTGGGTCAGAGGGCAGCCTGGTGATTTGTTCCCTCATGTGGCCTAGTGCAGGGCCCTCAGGGGGTAAATAGCTAGGTAGCATAGGAACAGGACTAAGTATTTGGTTCTTTCCCCCTCCGCCATACACACCCCTACCGCACAACCCCACCCATTCCTATACAGGTCAAAAAAGCGGGTGATGAAAGATCCCCACAGGATGTGTGGAAAGGAAGGACAGTAATCTTATTTCTTTGCTTTAAAGGTAGAAGAGCTCATCGTATATTCATGATCAAGTCTCCCTGCGTTTATGGTAGTATTTCAGCTGGCTGGCCGGAGCACTGCTTATCTCCTCTCTGGGTCATTGCCAATCCACCTGTGGTATATTCTCGGCCAGAGCCATAATCAAAAGAGGACTCTGGGCTCAGGTCATGCCTCAGTTGGTACGTTACCTCGCATGCCAAAAGGAGAAAGAATAGCTGCCAAAGTCCCCTGGGCACCTTGGCTGGGACACAGGCCGCGCAGGAGAAAGGGTCATATGGCAGAGCCCCAGGCTAGAGAGGCAGCGTGCTGGGGACTCTGGGGATGGGACCTGGAGCTCCCTTTGTGGCAGCCTCCCAGCCCCGCCACCTGGGCCTCTCTGCCTGCTCTGCGTCCACCTGCAGGCAGGGGGCTCTGCTAACCGGCAGGAACCTGTTGGCGGGCAGAGCTGAGCCCCAGCTCTGGCAGAGCCACCCTGACAGCCGGCAGGCCCGGAGCCAGAGGGTAAAAAGGACTTTGAGAATTCAGAGAAAGGAGACAGGCGCGCAACAAAGAGGCCTGCAAGGCCGACAGGAAGCTAGTAGCCAGCACAGGCGTAATCTGCCGGCCTTAGCTGGGAGGTGAGGGCTCCGGCTCACCGGGTGTGCCTGGCTGCACCATCTGAACATCTTGATTTGTTGCTAATTGGGGAGCCTGGCACCCGGAAAACCATGTGACCCTCAAGCAGCTGAGACCAGAGACTCCCGATCCCCAGGCTCAGTGCTGAGCAGGGAGCATTTACCACCTTGGGCTGCCAAGAACGCTCAAAGTGTCAGGAGGGCCGGGCGGGGCAGGGCCTACGCACTAGCAACATCCAAGGGGCCTGGTGACAGTTCCAAAGAAGGCCTGCCTTCCAGGATCCTCTTCGCAACACAGGGCCTCCAGCTGGCAGCGCCAGGGTCAGCGATAACCGGGCCAGCTCCAGTGGCAGCTCCATGACTATACTCATAGGCTGCTGCTGCATTGCCAATGCTGTCCACACCTTCACATGCGTTATTTTAGGAATGGTGAGATTGGAGTCTTAGAGAGGTTAGGTGGCCAGACAACAGCTAACAAGTAGTAAGGCTGGGTATGACTCCGGTGGCACTGGGTTCCAGAGGTTATGCTTGGCAGCTTCAAAATAGTATAAATCTGACCTGTGGTGGTGCAGTGGATAAAGCGTCGACCTGGGAACACTGAGGTCACCGGTTCAAAACCCTGCACTGGTCTGGTCAAGGCACATATGGGAGTTGATGCTTCCAGCTCCTCCCCCCTTTCTCTCTCTCTCTCTCTCTCTCTCTCTCTCTCTCTGTGTGTCTCCTCTCTAAAATGAATAAAATAAAAAGAAGTTTAATAGTATAAATCTGAAAGAAAAAAAAGTTATCCTTCTATGATTGGCTTATTTTCACTTAGCATGATGTCCTCTAGGTGCATCGATGCTACTGGATGTGGCAAGATGTTCTTCTTTTCCAGGGCTGAGTAATATTTTGTTATATAGAGAGACATTTTCTTTATTCACTTATCAGTTGCATTGAGGTTGTTCCCATATCTTGGCTCTGTGAATCATGCTACACTGGGCATGGGAGTGTAGATATCTCTTTGAGATCCTGATTTCAAATTTTAAAAAAATATTTATCCAGAGGTGAGATTGGTGGATCACATGGGAATTCTATGATTCCACTTGTATGAGCTATAGGCAACCACACAGAAGCATGGAATAGAATGGGGGTTACCAGAGGCTAGAAGAGGGGGAAAGGGGTATAAAGTTTCAGTTATACATGATGAGTAAGCTCTAGTGACCTGCTGTGCAACACTGTGTCCATTGATATCAATACTATATTTTACACTTGAAAATCTCTTAAGAGGGCAGATCTCATGGTAAGTGTTCTTACCATAATTCAATAAAATTTAGCAAAAAGAAAAAGAGGAAAGAAGGCATCCATGCTAACTCCATAAGTCATATCACTCAGGATTTCTTTAAAACTTTTTTATTCTAAATATAAGTAAAGAAAGTTTGGAGCACTGTAGTGACAGTTATCTTGTACTCACAGTCAAACAGTGCTTTTATACCTAGTGGTCTTCAGAACCACCTTGTGGGGCAGATATTTTCTCCACTTTTTTCATATGTGGGTCCAGATGAGGAGGAGGCTCCCCTCATAAGGTAACCAGTGCCCACCTTTGGACACGGGCTCAAGTGCCCATTCCCCCACCACTTGGGCCACTGGCAGAATCAGTGTGGGGACAGAGCCTGCTCTGATCCTGGCCTTAGCTCTGAGCTCAGATCCCTCGCTGCCCGGCTTTGATTTGGCAAACACCAACAAGTCTGCTCCAACTACTGTGCTTATTTTTGTGATGTCATCCTGTAAACCCGCTTTGTCCTTTATTAGATTAACCTGGGGATCCCTCAGTGTGAGGAGACCTTGATGTAGTGGAAGAAGCATTTATCTCTCTCTCCCTCTCCTTCTCTCATTGTGTCTGAGTGCTTCTCCCTCTGGTGTTACTAAGGAAGGTTGGGCAGGACACACAGGTGAGGGAGAACACATGTGCAGGAGTGTGGGTCCCTCTAGATGAGAAAGGTGGTAGCAATGAAGGGAAAGGTCTGGAGTCTCACATTTTTTTTTTACTGAAAGTAAAAAATCAATTGGTGACCTTAAAGAAGTTTATGAATTTCTAGCTTAGGAATCAATGGGCATTGATTTTTGTGCCTCCGCAAGGGTTGTACATGTACACTATAAAGTGATGAAAGCTGTATTTTGCTGGGCTTGGAATAGGAATAAGCAGGCGCCATTTCTATCAGATTGCCAAGAGTAAGAAAGGAAAAAAAAAACAAGTTCATTCTGTGGCGGGCTCAGTACAGAGCTTAAGGCCTCTGGCTGTGACGGCCGAGTCCCGGCTGGTTCTGACCAGGGTGTCACCATCACCGGTCCATGAGCACAGTGTCCCAGTCCTTTTCTCACCCCTGCTCCCTTGCAGCCCTGAGCCTTTCCCACACATGACCTCCCTTTCCCAAGATAGTTTTCTAAGCTTTGATTTATAGGGTGAGGGTTTGCTAAGTAAATGAAAGATGGGAAGCAGGACAGAGATAAGCACAGAAGGTGCAATGTAAAGGTGACAATAATTTACCTTTCAACACTATATTCCATGTAAAGAATACTTTTTCATGCATTACATCATTTGAGTACCATAAGACCTGTGGGAGAGCCTGACCAGGTGGTGGCGCAGTGGATAGAGCATCGGACTGGGATGCAGAAGACCCAGGTTCGAGACCTCGAGCTCGCCAGCTTGAGTGTGGGCCCATCTGGCTTGAGCAAAAGCTCGCCAGCTTGGACCCAAGGTCGCTGGCTCCAGCAAGGGGTTGCTCAGTCTGCTGAAGGCCCGCGGTCAAGGCACATGTGAGAAAACAATCAATGAACAACTAAGGTTTTGCAACGGCAACGAGAAACTAATGACAGTTTACAAATAAGAGAGCCGATCCTAAGAAAGCATGTATGTGACTTGCTTCAAGTCATATAGCTGAGACCTTGAGAACGTTAAACTGAGTGAAATGAGTAAATCAGGAAAAACTAAGAACTATGTAATTTCACACATAGCTGGGATATAAAACAGACTCATGGATCTAGACAAAAGTGAAGTGGTTGCTGGGGGCGGGGGAGAGTAAAGAGGGACAAATATGCAATGACAGAAAATGATTTAACTTTAGGTGATGGGCACACAGGGCAATCAAATGCCAGCAGTTCAAATGCCATGGAGATATTCACCTGAGACCAATGTACTCTTATTAATCAGTGTCACCCCATTCAATTTAATTTCTAAATAAAAAAAAATAGGAAAAAATAACAGCCATAAATGAAAAAGATCATATAGCTGGAACTAACACAACCAGCACGGACACTCAGGTCTGTGCCCCAACCCCACCTCTTATACTGGAATGGCTTCTCCTGTGTTCAGAGGACAAAGCAGCTGTCATCATGGAACCTGTTGGCTAAAGGAGAGTAATCTTCATGCATAGGAAAATGTATAGACGTGAGCACACAACATTTGAAAAAGGTAATGCAATTGAGTCAGCATAGAAAAATAAACACAAATTTGGGGGAAACTGAGGCAGAAGAATCTGGAGAAAAACCTGAAGGTGAGACTTGGGGTACTGCTGGGTCTAGGAGGTGGGCTCCCCAGTGGGACATCAACTTCAGGATTTCCATCACTGAGCAGGCAGCTCATTTTCTGGGAATACAGCCTTCTTGGATGACTTCTGGGCCCCTTAAACTGAACTGACCCCAGGTGACCTCTCTGTCATACCTTCACACCCTATAATCCTGCTCCCACTGGGATTTCTAGCTTAGTTGGTGCCATTGCCCTTTGTCTGATGCAGGAGCTCAGAGTCCCTCTCTCTTGCTCTCCACCTCTCATCAGTTACCAGCTCTGATTTATTTTACTTCTTACATTTTTCTTGAATCCCTTTCTTCCCCACCCCCCTCCTCCTTTCTGTCTCCTAGTTCAGGCTCTCATAATTTATTACATAAAGTATTTGTGTTCCCTCCTCTGATAATGTATATTTTTGAATATTTTAAAAACTCCTTATGGCGGAGTAAGTCACTTTCTGTACAAACAGTGATTTTCCCTGTTTGTCTTTACTTCCTGTTCCTCCTACACAGACAGGTCACAAGCCCTGCCCAGGACTATGAATATCACAGATAACCAGCGTGGAGAGATTGCTTGCCACTTTCCTGGAATTGCTGATGCACTCCCCACACTTTGGCACAGTCTGTGGGAGAAAGTCAAAGATGGTGGTTAAGCCTGGCCAAGTGGTAATACAGTGGGTAGAGCATCAGACTGGGATGCAGAGAACCCAGGTTCAAACCCCAAGGTCACCAACTTGAGCATGAGCTCACCAGCTTGAGTGCAGGGTCGCTGGCGTGAGCATGGGATCATAGACATGACCTCATGGTCAGTGACTTGAGCCCAAAGATCACTGGCTTGAGCCCAAGGTCACTGGCTTGAGCAAGGGGTCACTCGCTCTGCTGTAGCCCCCAGTCAAGGCACATATGAGAAATCAATCAATGAACAACTAAGGAGGTGCAGCGAAGAATTGATGCTTCTTATCTCTTTCCCTTCCTGCCTGTCTGTCCTTATCTCTCCCTCTCTCAGATTCTCTCTCTGTTTCTGTTACACACACACACACACACACACACACGGTGGCTAAAGTGTTCTAGCAGCCTGGTCACATAGGGAGCTTGAAAGAGAAGTTAAGGTGAGTTAGATACAGATCTATTTTTTATATACCTAAGTCTGTGCACTCTTATTCACCGGCACTAGTCCCATGTATTGCCAGTAAATTTCAGAGACTTTCAAATACCATGTTAAAATAAAACAGTGCTTTATGGTTCTCCCTGTTACAACCTTCCCTCCACCCCAGCTGCCTGAGTGATCTTGCAGAAATGTGCATTTAATCATTTTATTCCTGAATTAAAAACCTGCAGGGCTTCCGTATGCATGTAAGATCAGTCCTAAATGTCTTAGTGAGGTCCTCTGTGATCTCCACCCTCTCCCCGCATCTCTGCGCTCCCCCCTTACTACCTCCCACCTCTTATGTTATATTCCAGCTATGCTAAGTACTTACAAACCTCAGCACTTCCCATGATGCTTCATGCCTTAGCGCCTCTGGTCATGTGGTTCCCTCAGGCAATGCTTTTTCTCCTCCAGTTCACTTGGCACCAGGATAATTTCCTTCACTTTCTCCAGAAAGCCTTTTCTGACTCCCCCAACTGGTGCCTACAGCACTTTCTCAGAGTTCACTTCTTACACCATGGCAGTCATCTTTGAGTCCCTAGCTTTGAGAGGGGACTTGGCACACATCAGTAAGGTCAAGGTCAAGGTAGCTGGACTAGGGAGGCATCCTCAGGTGGAAAAGCAGCTTTCAGAAGAAATCTGTCTTCTTTCTTAGATTTCTATCTCAGGGAGGACATGGGGTGGACTTGAATTTGAGGCCCTTCATGAATTGGCTTCCACAAGGTTTTCAACGCTGAAAATAAATACTGGTAGCTTAAAATATGTTAAATGAGAGATCAAATACTGTAGTAATATTTTAATCAAAGTGAGTTCTGGCACTAAAGGTCAAAATAAAATATCTCTATTTCTTTGAGCTTCCTAGATGCTTCTTTTCACTGAAACCTAATTAGGAAAGGCTCCTAGAAACTAGAAGAGAGACAGAGAGATAAGTCTCTCCACTGCCTCTGCACTATAAAAGGGGAACAAGCTCCAGAGAAAGAAAAGGTAAGAATCCACAGACTTCTATCTGGGATTAGAATTGACCCTGCTTCGTCAGCCTTATCTCTTATTCTCTCCCTTAACTCTTGCATTGTCACCTACACTTGAACATGTAGGTGGGAGGTCTTTAACTGGAAATATCTTGATCTGATAATAACTAGGGACCCTGATCAATGTCCATCAAATTTGCTTGATTTGTAAGGATAAATTAAGAATGAATAGAAATGAGAGCTGAGCCCTACCAGAAGAGGGTGAAGGGGATATCAGTTAGAACCAATGCCCTAGAGGGAAGTGAAATTAGCTCTTGGAGCTCCCAGTGACAAGTCCCACAGGCAGAATCAGCCAATAATCAGCCCTGAGAACCCATAGCCAGTTTCCTTTGCACTGGTGTTTTTCTAAGCACCTGCTTGGATGCCTTTCTTTCTAGTTTTGTATGTGAATTGATCTGTGTGTCTGTGGGCAATGAGCTGTGTTCATATGCATACATGCATATATGTATATAGAGGAAGGATGATGAGAAGAGGAGTCACTGTTTCCTTTGTTCTGTTTCCCAGGTCTGCATTTATTTGGTCTGGAAGCGAGCATCACCTGGAGGAAGCCTGCTCTGACCGTGCAAAGCTTTCCAGCACCGACTGTGTACACAGAGAGGGAGAAGGGATGGGGAGGGGCTCAAAGCCACTCTGCAATGCCGACTCTTACTCAGAGAAGCTCTTTATACAACTGGTTTATAAATGTGAAAAAAACAACCCCTAACAGTCCCTGGGAATTCTTGCTGAGAACACACACCTGCTCTATGGTCAGTAAACAGTGGTCTTTGGTGTCGGGGGAGGAGGCAATGAAAGACTGGAGGAGGGAAACAGCCAGGGCAGAGCAGAAAAGCCCAGTGAGGGGGAGGGCAGAGCCAGACAAGTGTCAGGGTTTCTTGCTTAGTTTTGTGGAAAATAAAATTCACTCAAAAATATAATAAAGAGGAAGATAAACAACCTGGGAGTCTGAAGGAGCCAACTTCTCACAAACTGGCCATTCTAATCGTGGTGGGGAAAGCAGCTAGAAGAATTATTAGGGGTTAATTGCTCTTCAGGCAGCCAGAGGCTTTGTCCCATGAATGGCTATCTCTGCTTGGAGGGGGGCGGTCCTTCTAACCTGTATTGGGGGATAGTGAAAGGAGCTAAAAGGGACATCTATGGAGATAGGAGCTTTTCAACTCTGGTGCTATGGATGTTTTGCTCCAATAATTCTTAGTTGTAAAAGTTGTACTGTGCATTTCAGAATGTTTACTGGCGTCCCTGGTCTCCACCTACCAGCTGCCAGTAACACCCTCCCCCCTCACCAGTTGTGACAGACAAAAATGTCTCCAGACATTGCCAAATGTCCTATGGAGACAAAAATTCCCCTTGATTAAGAAACCTTAAGCTAGCTCTGTGCTGACGCCTCATACATATTTTCTCAGCTAATTCTCCCCACAGACAGAACTTGTTCCCTTCATTTGACAGACAAGAAACCAGGCTGGAACCAGTTCCCAAATCTATCTGGCTCCAAGGGCTGGAGACTCTCTGTGACACCAGGCTCCCACTGGAATGGAGTCTCTTTCACATTTCCTGACTGGGGGACAGTCACTGAGTGTAGCAAAGCTGACAATGGAGAAAGCTGACAGCAATGTCTTCTGTGGTCCCATGTGACCTCAAGTGCGACTTTGTGAAACCTTCTGGAAGACTTCCTTTCTTTCTCAATTTTTTTTAACTTCTGCCACTACACAGATTCCATGATTAAAGCATTTATCCTTTAACTTAAGTTAAATCTTGGCTTGTTGGGGGAGGAGAAAAGGAAGTAGAAGAGGAAGAACACAGAAGGAATAATGTGTTAAGCCAATTCATATCTCAGTATGAATAAATTCACCAGACTCAAGTTCACTAGACAGGAAGGACCTTTCCCTACCAGCTCCTGTTGCAATTAGAGTAGAACTGAAGTAGGAGACTTTGTAGGCAAAAGCAAGGGGATATCCCTTTTCCCTGATAATGGAAATGACACTGAAAGTGCTGTTTGCATTAGTTAGAGTTTCCAGATCAGTTCACCATTTTAATGCTTTCAGTAATACTGTTATTATGGTATAATTAGCATTACTAGTGGTATGCTATGTGGTTTTTTTCTCCATCCAGAAAAACACTCATAAGAATCAAAATACTTCCACATGTTTATTTTAAAAATTCATTGGTATCTTTTTTACTTAAAGCCTTACTAACTCTTACCTGAAATTTTCTGATGGTCCCTCAATTGGTCTCCCTGTCCTCTGTCTTTACCCTCTTCACTCATCCAGTCTCTCTCCATATTTATGTGTAACTGACTTTGCCATATGAAAAATCTATCCATTTTCTTCTCTTTCCCTGCTCTAAAGGCTCTTCTCCAACCTCAGGATAGATGTTAAATTCGTTGGCATGACTCACAGACTTTTTTTTTGTGGCAGAGACAGAGAGAGTCAGAGAGAGGGACAGTTAGGGACAGACAGACAGGAAAGGAGAGAGATGAAAAACATTAATTCTTTGTTGTGGTTCCTTAGTTGTCCATTGATTGTTTCTCATATGTGCCTTGACTGGGTGGCTACAGCAGACCAAGTGACCCCTTGCTTGAGCCAGCAACCTTGGGCTTAAGCTGGTGAGCCTTGCTTACCTGATGAGCCCGTGCTTAAGCTGATGACCTTGGGGTCTTGAACCCGGGTCGTCCGCATCCCAGTCCAACGCTCTATCCATGGCGCCACCTCCTGGTTAAGCAAGACTTTTCTTAATATGAATGAGACCTGTTCTTTGACATTCCCATACCGAGCTTGTATTTCAATCGCACAGAACAAGTGGAGATTCTCCAGATGCTCCTGGTTTCCTCGTTCCTCTATCAACCTTTGCACCTGCTGTTCATTTTGCCTGAAATATCCTTCCCCTTTTATTTACCTGGCTAACTCCTTCTTGTCCTTGAAAATTTATCCCAAGGATCCCCTTTCTCTAGAAATCCTGCTTAACTCCTTCCTCCACTGTTGACTCCTCTTTCTTTCCATGCAGGCCATGATATTATATGTCATACCATCCGTAAGTTACCTGGTTATCCTCTGTCTCCTTTACTAGCCGACGAACTTCTCAAGGGCAGGGAAGTTATCTTTGTCATCTTTCATTCTCAGTGACTAGCACCATGCCTGATATAATAGAGTTGAGAGAAATACTCAGTAGGTGTTTGTAAGATGGCTGGCTGGCTGTAGCCATTAATCATTGGTGGTCCAGTTCAATCACTTACCTTCTCTTTTTGACACTCTAACTTAGATAATATTCACATATTAAAATCTCTCAGAAACTCTCTTCACCGAATCTTCAGAAACTAGTAAACCATTTTTTGAGGAAGTGGATCAGTTAGTTTTTATTATCCTTCTTCAATGTATTGAGTGATTGGGCCCTCCATGTTCAATCTCTTCCAGCATTACAATGCTTAAGGGCAAGAGGCAATGAAGTTGGAAAACACAGCAGATGTCAGGATCAAAGCAAAGGGAAGTTTCTTCTGCTTTTAGTGGATTTGAATTCTCCTCTGACTCATGCTTGTTGTTCATTATTCATAGTGCATTTTTTTGTGTTCAGAGTGTTTAAGAATCATTGCTATTGGCTCTGGGCCATCTCAGGTGGTCTTCTTCTTCCTTGTGAACTACTTGCCTCCTTAACAATACCAGGATGATTCACTGCATGCAATCAGTGTCTATAACTGGATCTACTACCAGCTGACGCTAGTAGTATGTTGTCCTGTGTGAGAACAGGAAAGAGGAAGCAACCTGCTTTGGTTTTCTTACTCTGAGATGGGTCATGGTAAAATTTCAAGCTGTGCTGAGCTGAACATTCTACATGGCAACTCTTTGTATACTAATGTATTTACTATGCCCACCCACCTTTTATCACAATTCTAAATGCCTTTTGATAACAAGTGTAGGTTGTGAGAGGTGTTAGAAATGTGTTAGAAATAGCAGGGTCAGAGTTTTATCCAGCTGTTAATAACTTATACATACTATCCGCATGCCCCAACATTAGCTAGTACTGGTCTAGAGGGGCCTAAAGGACACTTACGGGGGTACTGCCAGTGGTAGAGGGGACGTGGCCCTGTCTGACTAACTCCCAGGAGAAATCATGTGCCTGATGTTTCTGAAGAAGGAAAACATTTTCTTCTTTCTTGACTTTAGCAGGTTTGTTAGCCAAACATGTGGTATCAATTTGGCAGTCCAAATGGCCAAATTGTGGAGGAAATTAATGAAAACTATAATAGCACACATAAATCTAACATACAAACTGTTGGGAATGGATTGAGTTAATTTTTAAAAAATAGTAGTAACTGAGTTTGGTATCTTCTTTCCTACCCAACCTTAGGAGAGAAAGGTAAGGATGATTTTGTCAAGTTTTGTGGAGGGAGATGGAGTTTTCCCTGAAGAAGAAGGCAGAGATGATATGTTTGCAACTCAGAGGTAGAAGCTACATTTGGAGACAGAGTCAGAGCTTTCCAGGAGAGAGGCCAGAGGACAGACCCATTCTTCAGCACACCCGGGAGTGAGACCTGCATTCTGCAAGGTTAACTGCAGAAAAGAACATAGTTAAGCCTGCCCAAAGCAGAATGCGCACATGGTAGATGGCAGATGACAAGGACAAGGGTGAGTACTGGGCAGTGATGTCCACAGATGTCTGAAGCCACAGGAAAAATAAAGGCTGGGAGCATTGTTAGATTCCACGGAGGATAAAAGGGAGGATGCCACAAATTATTGAGACTCATAGCTGGGAGCTTACAGCAAATTAAGTCTTATTTTCAGAAATAAAGCAAAGCGACATTCATTGTACTCAGGAGCATGTCAGCAGTAGATTCTTGGAGAGGCCAGGAACCTTATGAGCACGTGGAAATAAGAATAACCAAATTGGTGATCAAGCTCTGTGCTAGACCAGCCATTGTACATAGCGCTGCCTATAAATAACATCATTTCTGTCCTCAAAGAGCTTGCATATTGAGTAACTTTGAGAGTCTGTGGTTTCCTAGGAGTTGAGAATTCATTGGTACTTTCCTATACCTCTCCCTGGGAAGGTAAGCTGGGAACATGAGGGATTTTCAGGACATTTTGTTTTTCATGCTGAAGTCACATTTAGTTTAGACTCCATTGCATATAAACATATAATCTTCAAATCTGCATCCTACTGCGGTGGCTGAAAGCCCTGACCTTGGAGTAAGGGGCAGACTTGGATTTTAGTCTGTGCTCTGTGACTGGTAGTGGCATGACCATGGTGAAGTCCCCTAGATTACAGTGTCTCTGAGAATGAAGTGTTTAATAGCAGCTACCTCGTGGTGCTGTTTGGGGTTCAAAATGTGATGGAATTTGCATTCTCACAGAGGAGTTAGGTTGTCTACAAAGACATAAGTATTTTTTCTGGTGTCAAGTAATAATACAAAGTGCTGTGAGACAGAAGCAGGGCAGTCGGCCAGGGTTGTGGCTATTTTTGGTAGGGTGGCCACTAAAGATGGTATTTGAGCAGAGACTGGGTGAGGGTGAGGCGAAGGAGCAGACTGACGTACAGGGAGCGCACACTATCTTCCAAAATGCATATTACAGAATGCCCCACAACTGCGTTCGTGTTGCTCTTGCATTCAGATGTACGGAGACAGACTCAGGACAATGTTTCTACTCAAGAGTACAGAGGTTGGTGGGCAGAGGTGTTAACTCTGGGTTCCTGTATCTGATTCCCTGAGCCTGCAAGGCTCTGTCAGTGACAACGGGGATATAATTTTCTACCTTGGAAGATGCCTTAACTATCTAGGCATTACCCTTGGAAGACTGGCCAAGCAGATGTAAAGGATGAGAGATGCAAAGGAAACAGAGGGATGTATGAGGGTGGACGTACAATAGAATATACAGGGGTGTGTGTGCATGTGCGATGGGGAGAGAGAGAGAAAGGAGAGAGAGAGAGAGGAGAAAGAGAACATAATAACAGAAATGAGAACATGTGTAGAAACGAGAGATGCTCTTTACGTTTTGTTTTTTTAAATACAGGATATATTTTGAAGTAATGGGTTTCAGCAGATTCTCAGTGGGTTTCCGAGCCCCAAGTTTCTTGCAGTGCATTAGCTGGACTGTATAAGGAATTGGCTGCCAGAGAGGCATGGGCATTTGTTCTCAGTTCTGTATGCTCCCCACCCTCCCACAGCTCTGATGTCAGCTTCTGACATTTTCCATCGGGCAATTTATACACTATCACCTGCCGGCCTTCCCATAGTACTCGTGTTTGTTTGATCTCCTACAAACTCCCCTCTCCGATCTGTTGATGAAATAATAAATCTGAGGACCTTTGAAGATATCGCACTGTAGGAGAGCACACATGAAAATCTTTTCTTGATACTTAAGCATTCTGACTGCTGAGTCCCCAGTGCTGATGGGGTTTACATTGTGCACTTCCTTTTAGACACATTTAGACAAATCCATCAAGCACGAGTCCCTAAAAGCCTGTAATTTTCCAGGCAATACAGGACATATCACATTGGTAATGGAAGATTCTTGTAAAGCCACATGATCCTGAGCTCAGCTATCTATTTATTTGATTTAAATTGTTTTAAGCACTTTATAGAGTTTCTGATGTGGTAGCAGGAATCTCACATGATTTAACTTCAAGTCATGGACCCGACCTTCAAAAAAACTTCAAGTCCCAAATAGCATGCATATTTAGGATATTAACATTCCTAAAACACTTTTTGGGTATCTCCTAGCAGCGTATAAAGAAACGTCAAGGACTCAGATCTTAGGTTCTTTAATCTGGAATTCACAGTCTCTCCCAGGTGCTTTGCAGCCTCTCTCTATCTTCTGTCCCATAAAACCCTCTGCTCTGACTCACCGTCTGACTCTCAGTCCCTGAGCCCTGCTGGGCTGGCGAACACAGCCCCTGCCAGTCATGCCCTACCCGTACTTGAGAACTTACTTCGAATCCTATTTCTTTCATGAATGCACCTCCTTGCTCTTGTTTTTTTTATTAACTGCCTTTAGGTTTTACAGCAGTTTTAAGTTCACGACAAAAGTCAAGCAGAAAGTATGGAGATTTCCCATGTACCGTCTGCCTCCACACACACACTCAGCCTCCTGTACTATTAACATCACCATGAGAGGGTACATTTGTTAAAATTGATGAGCCTACAAAGGCCCATTGTTATCACCCAAATCCATAGTTTGCACATTAGGACTCACTCTTAGTGCTGTTCATTTTGTTGGACAAATTATAGAATGACATATCCACCATTATAGGACCGTGCAAAGTAATTTCACTGCCCTAAAAATCCTCCGTGCTCCTCCAAAGCATTCCTCCCTCCCCCACCCTGAAACCACTGACCTTTTTACAGTCTCCACTGTTTGGCTTTTTCCAGAATGTTATACAGTTGAAATCATACAATATGTAGCCTTTTCAACTGGCTTCTCTCACTTAGTAATACACATTTAAGGTCCCTATACGTCTCTGCATGACTTGATGGGTCATTTCTTTTTAGTGCTGAATAACATTGCATTGTCTGGATGTGCTATACCTTTCGGCTTTTTAAAATTCTGGTAGTTCTTAATGTCTAGACCCTCTCTGTCTGATGCATGAGCCACATTAGTTGAAGAAAATTTAAATAGTATGGCTATTCAAACATCAAATAATTGAAATTAAGTAAAATTAAAATTTTATTTCTTCAGTCACTTCAGCCATATTTAAATTCCTCCATAGCCATGTGTGGGTGGTGGTCATGATATTAGACAACCCAGATGTGGAACATTTCCAGTGATCACAATAAGCTCTTCTATTCGATAGTGCTGCTCCAGGCTAGCGCTCGGTCCCTAGGCATTCTGATGTGTTCTGGCTCTCTTATGGTTAGCTACCTTGCCAAATTAATATACATGAACTAATTTAGGTATATTACTATTCTCATTTCATAAAGGGAAAAACTGAAGATCAGACAGCTTAAGTGACACATCAAAAGTCACACAATTAGTGGCAGGGCCCTGACTGGAGCCAAGTGTCCCAACTTCAGGACTCTGCTTGTCACAACTTATCACCTTAGCTCTTGCTTGCTCTGTGATGGCTCTGTGTCACTGCCTTAGGATTCACTTTACTTCCAATCATAATAGATGTCTTCATTAAAATGGACTTGTATATCATCGCCCCCAACCCTCTCATTTCACAGAGAGAACACTAAGATTTCTTTCTTCATTTTTCATTGTTTGTTTTCTTTTAGAGAGAGGCGGGAAGAGAGAAAGACAGGAACACCAAGCTGCTCCCATATGTGCCCTGACCGGGGATTGAACCTGGCAACATCTGTGCTCTGGGATGATGCTCCAACCAACTGAGCTATCCGGCCAGCACTTTATTTTTATTGGTTTTTAGAGACACAGAGAGAGGAAAGAAGAGAGAGAGGGGAGGGGGGAAAGGAAGCATTTGTTGTTCCACTCAGTGGTGCATATTTTGGTTGCTTCCTGTGTGTGCCCTGACCGGGGATGGAACATACAACCTTGTCGTTTCGGGATGATGCTCTTAACTGACTGACTGAGCTAACCGACCAAGGCTGAAAACAGAGATTTAAAACAGTGAATAACTTGTGTACAGTCACAGAGGTGAAAATATTGGAAAAACAGAGACTAGTGGTCCCAACTTCCTCATAGCCAGCCTGCAAAATACTCTGCTTTGGGCGGCCCTTCGTTCTAGAATACAGCAGTTGGGGCACACTTTTGGGGCCTCCCAACAGTCAACACAGGCCTTTGAAATAGAAGATGCTTAATATAGTATATGTTTCATTTGCCGAAAGACAAAGGTGTGTACCTATACTTCCCAAGGGGTGTAGAGAGCAGAGGCCATGGTCAAGTTTCCTCTCCCAGGGAGTTGGGGAAGGTTTCTAAGACACAAGTGTCTTTCATGTGCCCTCCTAAACTATGATTTGTCTTATTCTGAGAAGGACAAGTTGCAGATGTGAGGTGGTGACAAAGAACAAGGTGTCTGGCAGTCAGGAGTAATAACTGACTCACTCAATAGCATTCAACAGATATTTATTGTGTACCCACTGTATGCCAAACACTGCAACAAGAATGGGGATACAGGTATAAAAGAGGCTGAAATAAGATAGAATAAGATTTGCAAACTCAAAGCTAGAACCAGGAGACGAAGAGCAAGTTGGGGGCAGTGTCCAAGCAGTCCCAGGAAGGGAGGAGGCAGGAGGCAGAACAAGATGTTGTTTTTTGCATAGATAAACCCTGTGGATGACGAAGCGGCTTCCTCAGAGGATGCCTGGTAAATGCGAAAAGCAAGATCAATTTTTGACTTTCTCTCTGTGTAAGAGAAACATCCTGACCCTGGGGGAGTTGCCCCTGGCTACAGAACCAGCTACGACTTCATATTTGTAGCTGGAATTCACACCCAGCTCTGCCTTCCCAACTGCCTCAGACAGCCAAGGTCTCCTTCAAATGCACATTGGAGCTGGTCTGATTTTCAGTCTTCCCTGGGGAAAGAAAAGAGTTGGAAGGATGGTGGGAGAGGGAGGAAAGGAAGTAGCTGGCTTCAGGTTGCAGAGAGAGTCACTGGGTCACGGCTGTTGAGAGCACCTGAACTGCCCCCAGCCTGCTGATAGGGCCAAGGCAAGTTGGGAGCACAGCAATTGTCTAGAAGTCTTTTACAAACTCTGTTCCACCTATGCTCCCAGGGCCGCCCCCCCCCCCCCGGCTCAGGGGCAGCCCAGAGGACAGGGCTGGTGTGGTCCTAAGCTAAGTGCCAGGCCAGGGTGTCAGTTCCACCAGGTGCCCACTGCCAGCCACAGCTTCTGGGCATGTGAGGGAGTCCTGGTGCTTTTCCTGCCAATGGACATGTGACAGCTGCTGGCTCCTTATGCTCCTCTCCTGCCTGGTCCAACCCTGAACTAACTACCCCTTTCTCCTGCCGTTTTTGTATGCCCACTTCTTTGTGATCATGCTCACTCAGCCCTACCTTCCGTCCCTTTTTCTGCCACCATCCTATGCCAGCCCCTAATTTCTAACTACCAGGTGCTTTGTCTGAGGACACAGTCTCATATATTATATTGACTGAAGCAAGAAGGAGGTGTTTATTGCCCTCTAACTTGTCTCCTTGCTCGCTACCCTGGGCATGCTTCTGTTTATTCTCAGATGCAGGGTAACTAGAGTGACCCTTTTAAACATCACTTACATCATGTCATTCCCTAACTCAGAACTCTCTAATATCTGCCATTCATTCTGAGAGGAGAAGCCAAGCTCCCTTCAAGGGACAACAAAGCTTTACACGACCTGACCCCTGGCGATCACTCTCCCTTTTGTTCATTTGGCTGCAGTCACACTGGCTTTCTCGCTGCCCCTCACATGTGCCAGCACACCCTGGCCAAGGGCTTTGCTCTTTCTCTTTCCTCTCTCTCTTTTCTTGGACACCCACGTTGCTCACTCCTCTGTCTCCTTCAGTGTAGACCAGCCAGGCTACATAGGGCATTTGCAAGGGAATAAAATAAGAAAGACATCCAAAGTCACCTTACCAGAGAAGCTGTCCCTGACTGACCCCGCATAATAAATGTAAAGCCTTTTCACTCTGTTTGATTGTTTTTCTCCTGAGTACATATGAGACAAGGCTGAATCCGGGGGTTCAATGGCTTTAGAAATCCTTCTGCCTGCCTTGTCACTCTTTCTTCCTCTGTTTCAGTTCCATCCGCTCTGCACTGTGTTGGCTAAATGGCTACAACCCCTCAGGGATTCAGCTTCCAATCGGCAAACTCAATGCAAAGAATGTGCTTCACTTTCGATGATTATGAAAAATGCAAGGGCTGATTCTCACTGGACAAACTTGAGACACAGTTTATATTTTAACCACTCTGTGTGGTCAGGGGAAGAACACTACTGCTTGGCTAAGTCTGGGTCACATGTCTATCTCTGGAAAGGGAGTGGGGTGGAATCAGCCCCATCCAAAGCACAGAGCTAGAGGCTAATGAGAAATAGTTCCCCAAGGGAAATTCAGGTACAGTTACCAGGAGAAGAGAAAATAGCCAAGGCGCAGGTGAAAGAAACTGTATTCACTAGATTCCTGAAAACATTTCCCTATGGCTTCCACCTCTTCCTGTGGGGCCATCTTGTCTGCAACCTGCAGTTACACTGAGCTCACAGAATATACCCTATGAGCTGTTACTCTCTTATTTGTAATTCTTTGGTGCTTAGAGGTTGAAGTTCAAACTTTTCAGACTAGCATTAACAGCCCCCAAGGATTGGATTTTCCAAACTCTATAGCTAGTAATAGACCCAGGGGTCTATTACTGGTGAACCTGTGGGTATCATTCTCATCTTCCAAAGTATAGATGGTGCTACCTCCAATTTGACACCTGGATGCACTTTTATGCAACCCTGTTCTGTTTATCATTCCTGGCACTTCCTCTCTATTGTCTTGCATTGTTAGTAATTCACACAAGACTTCTCCCTCCATTTCTCCAGCCCTATTGTAGGTCGCTTGAGGGTAGAGACCACTTTGCATGTTTCTGGTTGTCCAATCAAGGCCTTGGCATATTGTCAGAACCCAATAAATAGTGATTATTTCAATGCCACTCTTCCTACATTTCAGCCTTAGTCCAGTGCTTTCTTCATCCTCATCAAGTCTGCCGGATGGATGCTGAGACTTTGGGTTTTGTTTGACACTAAGGAAGAGTCAAAGATCATCTGAAGGAGTTAGAAACTTGAACACTCTTGACATACTTTATCTTCACCTTCTCTCTATTTCTTTCTCCCTGTCTTCTTCCTCAAAATTAGGGTTTCCTCACCAGGGATTAATGCAATCCCTCAAGCCATTCCCAGTTGCCTTTTGTCTTCTGGAGACAAGTCCCATGCTCTTATGTAACTTCAAGAGGTCTATGGCTAAATAACCGCTGTTTTCTGGGTTCTCCCCCCTTCCCCCCTCCCCCAATTACATCTCCCAGAGCTCTGCCCTTATTTCACACACTGTCTCAGATACCAACACCCAGGGATAATGAGCATTGCATCGGAGCTCAGACAGCTGGCTGGGTGATCTAGAGCAAATTATTTCACTTCTCTGAGCCTCAGTTTTCAAACTTATAAAATAGGCATATAATGTATATTTCCCAGTTATTATGCAGACCAAATGAATAAGGTATGAAAAAGCTTGTGATTGTGCCAGATGTATCTTAAGCACTCAATACAGGGCAACCAACCATCTCTGTCACTCTCTGAGGCTACCTCTCTTTCATCACCGCTGACACGAGGTCGCCATCTAGTGGGCTTGTAGCTCGCAGGCAGCTGTGAGGGGCTGAGCAAGTCGGGAGCACAGGCCAGATCCCCAAGCTACTCCAGAGGAGGGCAGCTCGGTGGTCGGTTCTGCCTTGAGGTGTGAGCATTTGTCTGTCTTGTCAGTGTGACTCTATAGCTCAGTCCCCAGATATGGGCATGTCATGAATCTCTGATGGCTTCCCTTCTGATGGCAAAGCAGAAACTCTAATCTGACCCCCACTTGGCTCTTGGTCACTCTTCTGACCAGATCCTGCTTCACGCTGTGGTGGCAATCAGGGCACAGGGGCTACATTTGGTGTAGAGGGTTTTATTTTTACTAAGCTCAGGACCACCCTCTTCTCCCCCAGGCACTTTTCAACAATTTCTCAGATTACTATAAAGAACGAGTGCGTTGATGGTGACAACACCAGTGTGCTTATGGAACAGGGCACCTTCGTGTGAATGGAAATAAAATAAAACCAAGGGTAGCCCTTTCCGACTGAAATTTTACCATCAAACCCAGCCTTAGATCAGTTAGAACCCCATGCTAGACCATAAAGAAATCAAGACCGTGAGACCACAGAGAAAGAAGAAATTCGCCAACAGGCAGAACCACTAATGCAGCCCAGCGTTTCCAAGTGCGCTGTGCGGATGCCTTCCAAAGTTGTCCTGTGGTGTGCCCCTGGGAGAATGTGGCTTGCTATGTCCCATCCCCCAGAGCTCTGCCATGCACATCGACATACGAAAGTACAAAAGGATCTCGAAAGCCCTGAAGGGAAATAAAAAATGTTTAATTTTATTTGGTGAGTTTTTGTCAAATTAGATTGGTAGGACAATGCTTTTTTTCTGCATAACAACTATTATCACTCTATAGAGCTGTTGTTTCTGAGAACATATCATACACAGTACAAGGTTATATACAGCTACACACTAGATTCTGTGCAAACCTTAAGTTTATTTATTCATTCAAGAATACTTCTAAGCACCTGCTGTGTACCACACCCTTATGCAGCCAAAGAGAATAAGTCCCTCCCCTCGCAGAGCTTACCTTCCCATGGGCAAAGAAGCATAAAACATTCTGTACATTGAGTGGTGATGAATATGGTGAACAATAATCTAGAGTAATGGACCAGTATTTTAAGTAGAGTATCCAGGGAAGTGTTTGAAGGACATAAGCCATGTGGTCATCATATAAAAGAGCATCTCAGGCAGAGGAGACATCAAGGACCTGGTCCCAGAGGTGAGAACGTAACTGCTGGAGTGAAGAGCAGGAAAACTGAAGACCACGCTGGGGGATGAGGGTGCAGGGAATTAAAGGACAGGGGGAAGGAACAATCAGAATGAGGTGTGGAAATGATATTGCAGAGAAAGGGGGCAGGGAGGTCAGGAATGAAGGAGGGACTTGAATGGGGTTTGAAGAATGGGTAGGATGTGAATACTCAGAAGAGAGAAATGAGTTGTTTCGAATGAAGGAAGATGGAAGTTTGGAAGCATAGCACGGTCTCTGAATTTGAAGTCATAGGATGTGGATCCAAGTCCCATATTGGGACCTCAGTCTCTACCAGTACAGGGGGAGAGAGTGGCACAGTCTTCTCCCTGATACTTTGCAGTTACACGTGTGCCAGTGTAGCAATTGCTAAGGAAAGGCGAGCTTCCTTTATCAAGACAGGGAGATCCAATCAATAGCCCCACAGAAACAGATGGTCAGGAGCCTTGCCACTTACCGTTTTTATTTTGTCAGAGCTGAATGTGTGACTTGCTATTTCCCATCACAGTTTAGGTAGGGGCAAAGGGTTGGTCTCTATGACGTATTGGACACTTTTTGTTTGTTTGTTTTAAACACCTTCTCCTAACACCCATCCTCAATGAAGTAAGAATTCAATATTATTGTCCATCAAGTTTTAGGAATGGAGAAACTATGAGAGCAGCAAGAGCTTTGTCTGAGGTCCTTCAATAAGCAAACTCTTGGAAGAGGAACTGAGTTAGAGCTCCACAGTTCTATTTATTCTTCTGTTGAATATGACTCATTTCCAAAATTGAGGCAAGTATTTTATAAAAACTTTTATAACATAAAATAACATTGAACCATTTTTAGGTATACAATTCAGTAATGTTAAGTACATTGACAATGGTGTACACCCCATCTTCAGAAATGTTTGCATGTTACAAAATTAAAATACTCTGCCCATTCCACAAGCTCCCTATTCCCCCTTCTCTCCAGGCCCTGCCTATACTTCTTCCCATAACTGTCGCTTTCCATGATAATATTTTATTACAGATATAGATATAAATTAAAAACTATCTTTCAGTGGACACTGGCTTCCACCATTTGGGTATTGTGAATAAAGCTGCTTTGGATGTGAGAGTACAGACATCTCTTTGAGACCCTGTTAGTAATTAGTTTCTAGAATTGGAATTGATGGATGATGATATGGTAATTTTATTTTTAATATTTTGAGGAATCATTGCACTGTTTTTCATAGTGGCTATACCATTTTATATTCCCACCAAGTTTGCACCAAAGTTCCAATTTCTCCACATCCTCACCAACACTTGCTGTGTCTCTTGTTTTCCCTATTTTCCTAATAGCTATGAGATATGTCTTCCTGTGGTTTTGATTTGCACATTCCCACTGATTAGTGATGTTGAGCATCTTTTTATATCTTCTTTGGAGAACTGTCTAGTGAAGTCCTTTGCCCATTTTTGCTACAGTTGTTTGTGAGCCAAACATGTTTAATGATCCCTGAGATAAGGTAATATATAGAAAGGAACAGGGCAAGATAGGCTGAGTTTATCAGCTCTGATTGCAAAATTCCAGCTGGCTGACTTCTCACCTACCCCACTGACATGGTCTAGCCTCCTGCACAGAGTGGCTGTTGACAGTAGTGGTGAGAAATTTCCACCCACCAGGAAATGACTGGTGAGACCCTGGACTGCCTTTAGGGCCCAACATTTTATACAGGGGGTGAGGTGGAAGAAAAAAAAATATTTTTCTTAAAAAAAAAGTCTTGTTTCTTTGATTTTCCCCTTTTGCAGCTCAATATGAAGTATTATTAGCACAGGAAGAACCACACCAGCCATTCCCACCAGCGCTGCCACCACCAGCAAGGAACAGGAGACATGTGTTCTCACGCACCTTGTCTGGTGGCCCCAGGGCTGGAATCCACCAGGATTCAGTTCCCACAGGTGAGAAATAGCCAGCCAGCCAAGCTCAGCATTTGCAAATGAGAAGAAAATGTGGATGTTTCTTTATTTCTTCTTCCTCTTCTTCTGTTCATACCAGAGGATAATGAAGCTGTGGTTAAGAATTTTAAGCAGCAGCTCCAGTCAGGCAGGGTGGTTTATAGAGATTAACTTATTCCCTCGGAGTGTTCGGCAACCAACCAGACGGCTCTCCCAAGCCAAGCAATTTTATAATTAAGTGATAATTGTTTTTGGAGTGCCCCCCTCCCCTTTCTAGGATAGCCTAGAGAAAGATAAACAGCTGCAGGAATCAATAAGCATCAAGGTCACGGTCTGAATTCCTTACCGGTTCTCTGCTATTTATCTTAAACTTTTCTTTCAACCAGGGAAAACTGTGTCTACCTCATAGAAGTTTTAGAGCATACCACCTGGTTTACTTACATAGTTGTTAGCACTGTTGCTACCTTTTTGTGACTGAGCAATGTTGCTGCCTTGCTCTTGGATTCTGGAATGGGAGCCCGGAAGGGTGTAATGACAAGGATCGGATTGTTCAGTGCACTGGGCAAGGTGGGTGAGGCCAGGCTGCAGGAGGTGCTGGGGTTTGGGGGACAGGGATGCAGGCTGTGTGTTCCTAGTCCCTGTCCAGCTCCACGATGACTGCCACAGCCTCCTGACAGTCCCCTGATGTCCGCTTTATTGTCCCTCAGCCCTATGGGTTCTGCAACCTGCACTCAAAAGAATTGTTTCTTACTCAGATGTCAGCTTCCTCTGACAAAAAGTCTTCAGGACATCCTTGCTCTCTCAGGATCACCAAAATCCACATGCATGTCTTAGGAATCTTGTAGTAGCATACTGTGCTGCATACGCTGGGCCCCAGATCCTATTGCTATCTGCCTTCCTCTCCAAACTCCTGCCAGACTTGGAGTTCCTCCCCCTTGGGTTCATCTCAGCTGTCAGTCCTGCTAGAATAATGCCCCTCTGTTTCCCAGGGCAAGCCCTACTCACCTAAGTTCCACCAGACCATACCTTTCAAGTTAGGCCATTGCCACTTCCTGGGTTCTCCAGAGCACACTTCCCAACCCCGTGAGAAGTCTTGAGTTATTTGAATGAAAGTGCCCTGCTTATATGAGCATGTATTATGTCACTAATACATTCAATAGACTGTAATACATAGTAAACGTTTGCACAGTTAATGAAGCAACTCATAAATTACCTTATGAGAAGGAAAGAAGGCTCCAGGAAAATGCTGCTTTGTCGAAAGTTGCTATGAAATCCTAACTGTTCCTGTTCAAATGCGTCTTGCTTGCCTTTGATTGAGCCTCACACTGAGAGAAAATGGTTGTGAAGGTTTCAAGAAAGCACAATATATTAAAATTAATATTAAACACCGGATACATTGAGAACTGGTTATCTGTTTAGAAGACTGCTATTCCTCTATGCAAACTTGCCCACTTAATTGTATTTTACTATTTAATTGATTTGTATAGCATCTTCAAAGAATATAACTGTTCCATAAAACAATAAGACATCTATATCAAAACTATGTACTTTTTTGGTGAGTCACTGGGTCTTTCAGACAAGTAGCATATTGGTTAACATGTACAAGAATAAAAAAAGCTTAAGAGGATAGTCTGTCTAGATAGATAGGCTTGACCGCTACCAATTCTGAATTGAGTTAGAAACACCTGCACCCAAAATAAAATTTACTTTTCATTATTTAATGTTGTTTTCAAGAACATTTACAGTTTCTCCTCTTTTGCAGATAAGGCTGATAGGTAACTTTGGGTTTGCTAAAACACCTTGGTAAGTCTATATGGTGCCAAATATTTGGATAGAAAGCTATTTGATATGATGTGAAAAAAATCTCTGTTAAATAACTCAGGTCATTCCTTTTTCATTTTTATTCTTTATGATATTTTTTTTCTTCTTTTCCAAGCAAGAGAAGGGGAGATAGAGAGACAGACTCCCGCTTGTGGCCTGACCAGGATCCACCTGGCAACCCTGCCTGGGGCCGATGCTCTGCCCATCTGGGGCCATGCTCTCAACTGAGTTATTATTTTAGCACCTGAGGAGGAGGCTCCATGAAAACATCCTCAGATCCCAAGGCCTATGTGCTTAAACCAATCAATCAAGCTATGGCTGCAGGAGTTGAAGGGAGGAGGAGGAGGAGAGAGAGAGGGGATGGAGGGGGAGGGTTGGAGAATTAGATGGTCTCTTCTCCTGTGTGCCCTGACTGAAATCAAACCCGGGACTTCCATGCATCGAGCTGACACTCTACCACTGGGCAACCCAGCCAGAGCTGATTTTTTTCTTTTCATTTGGAGTTTTGAGTGCTTGTAGACAAATCTAAAAGCAAGTGGCTTTCTATCTGAAAGTCCTTTGATCTCCTCCTATGCCTTGGCTGTTAGAACAAGGATCTCCTCCTTGCCTGGTTTTAGAACAAGGACCAGCCTTCTTGACCTTGTTCTTACAGGGCCCTGAGCAGCTTTGAAAGAGCTTCTTGATCTCTATAGAAGGTGTAGATCCCAATGGTGCATTTATTTCTCCCTTTTATCTGTCCTTCAGCCCAGAAACTATTAAGGAAGTCAAAATCAATCTGTCTGGTTGCTTGATAGGATTAGGGGACTTCCACTGGCCTCACAACTGCTCATAGAAAACCAGATGAAACAATTGGCTTATTGTGAACTCTCTTTCTCTCTTTCTTTTTCTGCTTCTCTGCTATTGATTAAGTAATAACACCCTGGGGCTTGTTCCTAAAGCAGCTTTGGACAAAGAAAGGTGATGAGTCTCTATACAATCTTGGCTATTAGTCTCTATCCAAGAACCAGACCAGAGACTGCTTACCTTAAGTAAAGCAGCATGTTAGTTCTAAGCAGCCTCTCACAAGGAGCCTGGTTTTAATATGAGATAGTGCTTATTTTGAGAAGAGATTTTCCATTGGTTAGGTAGGCCCTAGCTTACATAGGGGCTGGGAAGCTCAACAGGATACACCACTGGCTGTTTGGAAAAATTCAGATAACTATTTAGTGGTCACTTGAACCAGATTCTCTGAGTGTTCTAAAATCCATTCTTTCGTTATTCAAACCCTAAGATCCTGAGACTGGAGGGGAACAGTGTCTCCATAACGACCACTGAAAGAAAAAAGCCTGAGATCAAAAGAAAAGTGCTGGAACTAGGACCAGAAAGCCTGAAGCCTAAAAAAGCTGAGTTTGGGACCAGGCAGATGATTAGGTGATTAGGCAATTCTATGCCGTATGGAGGCAGGCATACTCATTCTCCCTTCCTGGATTAAGCAGCCAACAGAGGTTTAGAAAGATAATAGACTCATTCCATTTCATACAAATTGACACTTAAATTTGTTTGTGTGTGCGCGCATGTGTTTGTGTGTGTGTGTGTGTGCATACCGCAAAACTTCTTTTAATGCCTATCTCTAGAGGGTCTTCACTTTTTTATATAGACTAGCAATAAATTGCAGTATTTTTAAGAAATAAGTTGAAAAATAGAAACCAACTCAGACATGGAGAACAGACGGACAACTGTCAGAAGGGATGAGGGTTGGGGGACTGTGTGGGGATTGAACAAGTTTATAAGAAAAAACTTATAAACACAGACAATAGTGTGGGGATTTCAAGACAGAGAGGGGATGGGAGAGGTGGAGGAGGGTCAAAGGAGGGTAGATGGTGATGGAAGGAAACTTGACTTGGGGTGGTGAACACACAATGCAATATACAGATGATGTAATGTAAAATTGTGCACCTGAGACTTGTATAATCTTATTAACCAATGTCACCCCAATAAATTCAATAAAAAATTTAAAAATAAAAAAGAAGGAAATAACTTGACTCTTTCATGGGCAAAGGTAGCAAGCACTAACTTAGGGACATAAGGGTTGGGTTTTCAGAGTCCCTGCCCCCAATTAAAAAGTGATACCAATTTTTTTTTATTATTGTTTTCTTTACATAGTGATAACATAGCAATTGCATGAGAAACTGAATTACTGTGCAAAGTTACCAGTTCTTTGGGGCAAAGAAAACTAAAGAGGTACTCTATTACTCAGCATTTATTCTAAACTGTTATTACAAAGAAATCTACTCTTGTTTAAAAAATTCTTAAACAAGAAAAATATTTCCGACCATTTATCAAAAGTGCTTCTCAGCCAGTAGAAGTTTGAATAGAAGCATGGGGCTCACAGACTATTTCCTTTATGGCACAACCAGGAAGTGGAAGACCTTAGTCCTATGGCCACATAGCCAAGTGAGGCTGGGAAACTAACTTTCAGCTGGATACCAATGTGCCCAGATAAAAGGAGTTCTGTTATTGAAGCTAAAGAAGACTCAAGTTATATTGGTGGATGATCTGTAGGCTCTTCCACAGGTGCTCATAGAGAAGGGATGCAGAACAACATGGAACTCAAGATAATGATGTACTGGTTGGACTGAGATAGTGAGTGAAATAAAAATGCTGAGAAAAGTAACTTGAGGCAGGTAAAAAGGTAGTCATCTCAGACTTAGATAAAGAGGGTCAGACATAGAGGTGTATATTAAAAGGTGGAATTAGAATAGGAAAGATGTAGTTTACTTTCTAGTGGGTTTTTTTTCTTTTTTTGTGTGTGTGTGTGTTTGTTTCAAATTTGAGTTCAAACTAACTTAAATATGGCTTACCTCTAATCATTTAGAATGCTTGATCCCATTCTAATTATTTGGCAGTCCCACGAGGCAGTTCACTTTAATTGGGCTCTCTTTGAAAATCTGCAATTTCTTCATCTTTTATTTTAAAATGTCCCACTTTATTCCTTACGATATCACTCGTTCTGAAGTATATATATTATCGATGTTAACATAGCTCTCCAGCTTTCTTCCCATTAATGTTTGCAGCATATATTTTAAAGATCATATTTAAATAAAGGTTTCTTTCTTTAACCTTCTTAAAGAAGGTTTCTTGTGGACAACAAATGTTAATCTTGTTGTTGTATTTATTAAGTCTGAGAATTTCTGTCATTTATGTGGTACATTTACACCATTTACATTTAATGTTATTATTTATATGGTTGCATTAGAGTCCACCATTTTGCAACCTGTTTCTTATTTGTCTTATGTGCTCTTTGTTGTTATTTTATCATTCACCTTTCGGATTAACTAACGATTTTCTATTATTTTATTTTATATCCACTACTGGCTTCTTAGCTAGATCTCCCGTTTTATGTCATTTTTTTAGTGGTTGTTCTAGGGTTTCTAATATGCACTTTACATATCATACACTGCCTTGAAACAATATTACATAATTCCTTGTGTGGTGTAAGATTCTCACAACAGAATGCTTCCATTATCCTACCCATCCTTTGTACAATTTTAATCATATGTTTTACTTCTACATATATTATAAAAATCACATGACACATTGCTTTTTGCTTTAAACATTCATGTATTTTTAAAGAAATTAACACATGAGAAAAATAAAAAAGAAATACTGACATATAAAGTGTTCTTAATTTCTTTGTGTAGATCCCAGTTTTCATCTGTCATCATTTTCTTCTGCCCAAATAATGTCTTTCAATATTTCTTGTGGACCTGATTTACTGGTGATAAATTTTTTAAGGGTTTTATTTTCTGAGAAAGGTTTGCTTTTGTCCTTATTTTAAAGGCTATTTTTACTGAGTATAGAATACTAAGTTTCAAGTCTTTTTTTTCTTCCACTTTTAAAAGATGTCATTGTATTGATTTAAGGCTTGCATAGCGTTTTTCTCTCATTCTTGTTTTTATCTGTACATAAACTGACACTTCTTTTTCCTCTAGGAGTTCTTTAATATTTTGTCTTTAACCCTGGTTTTAAGCAATTTGATTATGATGTGGGTTTGTGTTGTGTGTGTGTTTACCTGTGTAGAATTCATTAACCTTATTTCATATGAGTTTTCATGAAATTTGGAAAAACTAGAACAATTATATTTTTCAAATATTGTTAGACCTCATTCTCTTTTTCTGCTCTTTCTTCTACCCCTATCACATGTGTGTTAGACTACTTTATATTGTCCCCCAGTCCCTGAGACTCTTTTCATTTTATTGTCAGTATTATTTTCTCTCCTGGTTTTACTTTGGATAGATTCTATTACTGTCTTCACATTTACTGATCTCTTCTTCTGCAGTGTCTAATCTATAGTTAATTTTGTCCAGTGGAAAAAATCACTTTAAATACTATATATTTTACTTCTAAGACAATGATTGGCAAACATTTTCTGTAAACAGTCAGAAGATAAGTATTTCAGGCTTTGCAGGTCATATAGTCTGTTTCAGTCAAGATCAAAGGACCATATGCAGATTTCTAAGGCTCATTTTGTATATTGCTCCTTTCTTCCTGAAACTCTGTTCTGCAACTTCCAGCTCCCACAGGTTCCTTGAACTTCATTCTTTCTCTCCTTAATTTATAAAGGTGGGTGCTGCTACAGTCTGTTAGGGTAACTCTTTCTGAATGCATAGTTCAGAAATTGGTTCCAGGCAGAAATCGGGAGCAATTACTAAGCTTACCTGATTTGTTTCTCTTCTTTCAGGAATTGCTTTTTTCTCTTGTCTGTTGTTCAATGTCTACAAGCAGTTGATTTATACATTCTGTTAAATTTTCTAGTTGTTTATTGTGGTTATATAAGTTTAGTATTTGTTACCACATCATAGTTAGAAGCAGCAGTCTTGTCAGCCCTTCAGAGAGTGCTGTCACAAGGAGATCTTTGTCATACATTCACATGCAGCCTATTCATTATGGAGTACTATGTCTTTCTGTAAAAAAAAGGAAATGTAAGTATTTAATCCCTGACCATAAATAAATAATAAATAAAAGAATGCTGGTAGGTTCAATGATCTCTGGCATGCTTTATAGAGTGGTATAAGTCTGGGTTCAATAATGTTTGACATAATGCAGTTGTACAGAAGTAGTAATTATAATCTAAAGTATCATTTTAATGAGAAATATTGTTGAACAAAATAATTTTACTAAAATTCAAAAATGATTATTGTAAATCTGAATTCAATATTCTTATTTATTTTCACATTCAAACCAATTTCAAAACATTTATGATTTTTATGCTGGAGGTCCTGCCACTATGAGGGACAAAGGAGGCAGGCTCTGGGTGAGGCTGTGGTGTGTGTATATGCAGGGATTCTAACTGAAGCTTAGTAATCGAAGCTTGAAATATAACAAAAGAATTCTTTCTGACATGGATATTGAATAGCCATTTAAATTGTAGATGGAAAAAAAAAAAACAAACAAATAACTGGTCCAGTATGGAGAGCAGATAGGACTGATCATTGTCGAGATGTGAAGTTAATACTTACAGGTTTCATGATAAAGGAAAGAGCAAAACATTGGAGGCATTTTAGAAGTTCCCTCTTAGGACAAGCAATCTGGTTATTTGTTGGGTTATTTCTAAAAGGAGTCATACTGGGTACACAGTCATTGGGCCTTCCCTACAAGGCGTATTTCAGAAATTTTACAGATAGGCACTGTATTGACAAATGACGCATGAACAATTTAACATGTTCAAAGGTCAAGGCCAATGTTGTCAAGCAGGGAAATCAAAATAATAGCAGAGTGTACAACCTAGAGACATAAGTTTCTAAATTATTCTTGGGGATTATGGAGAGACCCATGTAATTAGTAGCTAATCTTACACAGACTGGGAAAAAAAGATTATTACTATTCTTATGGGAATATCTGGACTACTTAGAAACTGGATAACCTTTGGTTTTGAAGACATAAGTATTTGAGAGTTGAATAAGGCTTTATTTGAATGCAATTCTAAAGGAATAACCTAGGCTGACACTTATATATCCTCTTGTGCTTTCCCACTCAACCAGATAAAGAGGTTCTCTGAATCTCAAAAGCTGCTGTTATTGGAGACTACATTGGGAAAATCATCTTAATTAGAGTAAAGCCACAGTCACAGGGAGATAGCCCTGAGTCATAGCAGGAATCGAAGAAATCCCACCATGATGAATTGTCATCACCTTTCCTAGAAAATAGGAGTATATCAAGAAGCTATAGAGTTCAAATTCATTTGATCAACTTTAAAGAGTGCCTTTATATAGTTGAGCTTTCCATAAAAGTGGGTTTTTATTCATAATATTTTTCTTATCCTGAAAAATAAAGTATATGTTCTGTTTTGAGTTCATCTGAGCTCAGATTCTAGAGGAAAATAGTTTTGTGCTGCTTTTCCTTGTCATCAGAAATGCAGAATTTGACAGTGTGTGGGATGTGGGCTTTCAGGACTGGAGGTAGGACTGGTGCTGAAATAGCTTTGCATTTATCCAAAAAGTATATTGAACGAACCAGAGAAGTAAACCTGCCTTCTTGCCTTCATGATGCTCATATAACTGGTGATACAGGAACATATTAAAGAGGAATCATGCAAATAATTATATGAGTACAGTTTTGATAGTTCCTCTGCAGGGGGGTTGAAAAAGTCTTAAGTGGTCAGACAACTAATGTTGGGGGCTTACTTTTATCCAGAGTTAAAATCTAAGAAGTGAAAGATGGGAAGTTAGGAGAAAAGGGACGAGGGTGAGAGTGGATGTGGAGATCCCAAAAGTGAAAAGAACTTTGGTAAGTCTGAAGAAAGAGAAAAAGCTAATATGAAGAGACCAAAGTAAGAAAGAGGGAGATTTTATGGCAATGAGGTGCTGAGTAGAAGCTTAATCATGCTGGACCATAGAAACCATTCTAGGCTTGAAAGTTATCCTAAGGTCAATGAAAAACTATTGAATCCTTCCCATGGCAGGATCAGATCTGCCTTTGAGAAGAGCATGGACTGGAAAGAGATAAGAACGGATGCAGAAAGATGTTGCAGCAAGTGAATACGATTTTAACAGTTTACAGATAGTTTCTGCCATCCTTTCATTCTTTTGCATGCTCCTACCAAAAGAAAGTGTTCTCCTACAAAAGTGTTCCTTCGTAACACTTACAAAACAGAAGTTCATTTATTCTGTAAGTGGACAAAGAGGAAAATGGCACAAATTACCTGCTCCCCTGCTGTCATTATGCCAAACGTCTGACAGACTCTCCATGACAAGGGAGAGGCCGTATGGTGCACTCAGGGTTCATGCTCTGGAGCTCTGTCGCCTTCCTCATCCTGGAGGGGCCAGGGGAAGAGGTGTGGATGTCAGGAGATCATCTTAATAAATGTTATACAAACCTCGGCTGCCCTGGTCTGTGGTCAGATCTTTATAAGTCCTCTCCCTCTTTTACCTTTTTGAGCAAAACTAATTTTTTGTGCATCTCCCTCCTGAAAAACAGAGGGCTTTTGTCCCTTTCTAGGAAAAGGGGGTGGGGGAACACTAAGGTCTAACTCTCATTGGTTCAACATCTCTCTTACTTAGGGAGACAAGCTTAGGGAATTAAAAACTACCCAAAAAATAAATAAATAAAACCTACTCACCCACCAACCAATAACAACCAATCTTCTGTCAGTAGCACATTAGCCAGTAATAAATTCTTTTTGATTTACAGTGTGCAGAACCAAACATCTCGAATAGGTGCACTTCAAAACTGATTCGGCCTCTTGCGTGTGCCTGTTTTGCGCATGCTTTTGTTGTTGTTGTTGTCTGTTTTAGTGGTGGGGACAGACAGAAAAGAAAACTGGTGGAGGAAAATTCCCCTATAGAGGCTGAAACATGCTTTAGGGTTTTTCGTCCCATCATCCAGGGCTGGTTAACCGCAAAAACGCTGCTTTATAGCACTTAGGGTAAAAGATATTTTAAAAATACCCTCTGTGAAGACCTTCTCTGTGGTAGGATCAGTTGAGACTAAAATGATCCCCGCTGGACTCAGGCTTAGTTTCCATTCCTTGTCTCAGCTCTTCAGAAGAGTTGAAAGTGATGCTGCCTCGGTGTGGTCTGTGGCTTCGCGCCACGTCACGGAACGCTTGTCACTGCTCCGCGATGGGACATGTACACAATCTGAAAACACCCATTTTGATTTTTTCCTAAAATATTCTGTAAATATCTGTTCTGTTGAATCTAATAATAAAGAATTTGGGCTAGTATTTTATCTATCTTTATTTTTTAATTTTATGGTAACTTATTTGTGTTATAGTTTATAAACGCATTTATCAACAGGAGATTAGGGGGAAAAATCAACAACCAGGCTCTCCTCTACTCTTTTTTTTTTTTTTTTTTTTTTTGCATCTTTTGGATCTATAATGGATCTATCATTATTACAAATAAAAAAGTAAAAAAAGAAAAAAGAACAAGTAAAATAATTAGAATAGAGAAGCACTCATTCTTACAGCACTACCTTTAGACTGAAACAGCTATACATGGAAAGAGTCACTTTAAAAAATTCCTAAGTTCATGGTCAGGAGTTATGAGACTTGTAAGGATGTAATCTATTGCTATATTTTAAAATCCATTTTTCTATTACTGCAACAAGGCTGCATAAGAAAGCCAAACAAACACAGATAGCCCAGTGGCGTAAAATGACCAACATGGGTTCAGCTCACTGGCAGCCTCCTGGGCTTTGCTCACTGGTGTGTCTGCAGTGAGTGACTCCACTGGGGATGGCTGTTCAGGGTGGCCTTGGGCATGCCTATGTGGGCTCCCAGTCTTCAGCAGATGGGCTTGTACTTGCTCTAGGGACAGATACAGTGTCTAAGAGTGCACACAGCATGGAGGCCCTTCCAGGCAAAGGCTTCCCACTGGCACAGGGTAGTTTCTACTATATTCTATGGCAAACCAGGAAGCCAGAACAAGTTTCAGGGTGGAGAAATGGACTCTGTATGATGGGATACTCAATGAAGAAAGATGAAGTGTTGGGGCCATTTTGCCATCAGCTCACAAGGTCTGGATAATTGTAGGAGTTTCCACATTTTTCTGGGTGTCTGAGTGATCTCAGATTTCAGGTGCGAGTGTCTTGACTTCCCAGCCCCAAGGGCTATTGATGAAATACTTTCCCCCTCTCTCAAGTGACCAAAATAAACACAATGAATTGATTATGATAGTCTGCTGATGAACTTGGAAGTGACTTTAGAATCTTTCAGAACTGGATTTACAAATTGAAATCTGTCACTTGACACTGCAATTCTGAACAATCAGAAGTAGCTTAGGATCCCCTTTCCCTCAGGGGCACTATGTGTGTGCAGTCTGGTTAGTAACAGGTAACTAACCCCTCAGGTATTAATCTTGACCCTGATAGGTCATTGCAGCCCAATTACAAAACCCATGCACATTTGTCTTCATAACTGAGAGGCAGAACAGCTATGGCAGGTAGCATGTGGGATCTGTGGACCTTCTCTGAGTTAAGACACAGGGTTGTTGGGTTAGTTTTGAACCTATCAATGATAATAGATATGGTTATAATATTAGAAATTCTCAGAAATGGCACAAACCAAATCTAAGCATATAAGGTAACAGCTGGAGCCTGAATTTAAGGCACAGATAAAGTCACGTTATGGATGCCCGCCTGTAGCCCTAAAGTAGGAGAGGTGGAGGGAACTAAGAATTGTAAGGGTGGAAAAGGATTTTTCTGCTGCAGGAATGATATCCTTACCTGACATGCTGAACCCAGAGGCACCGGTGAGCTGTGGAAATGGGCTGCAAGCATGGGTAGAATTCCCAGCAAGGCAAAAGGTCTCCTCTTCAGCTTGGCATTAGCTAAAGTCTATGTCCTTAACAGTGATAAAGCTTCCATACAACAATTATGGAGCCCTGGGGATTTAAGAGAGGCAGATACTATTTATCAGCTTCTCTTCAGAGGTATCTCTGTGCTAAAAGTATCACAAATTCATTGTGATTATAGCCCCATTTTACAGGGAGCTGAGAATGGTTAAGTGATTTGCCCATAGTTCCATGGGAAATCAGTTATAGGGTCAATATTTAACTCAGATACATGACATTAAAGCCTAGATTCTTGACCACTATACTCTATGACATTTCAAGGATTTGAAAGCTTTGAAAAAGGCAGAGGTTGGCCTGATTTATCCTAATGATAAGGATAAGCTTTGATAGAATGCCCACTTTGGATTCCAGAGAAGACAGAAGTGCCAGAACTAGAGTACAGGCACAGCATGGATCTGAAGCACTTCCCCATGGAGTTTTTCAATGACACAACGGACGACCCCCACCCCCACCCCCAGTGACTTCCCCAGGGTGCTTTGGTTGGCCAAGTAGGACTCAGCCCATTGAAAGGCAGGCCCCACTAGCAGGTGAGCTGTGAAGAGTGTCCAGTTTCAGGGCTCAGATGCATGGCAAGTCTTTGGGGGTGGGGCCTGGACATGGGCAGGTTTCTAAAGCCTCACTGAGGTGACGAGTTGCCCAGTGCAGTCTGGCAAGAGGAAATTAGGGTGTACTAGAGCAGGAAGGGGTGGAAAGAAAGGTTGAGGAGATGTAAACTGGTAGTAGTCTACCTGCAGTCAATATGGATTGACTAGATAGGTGTGAGCAGGTGCTGCCAGGGAATGGGGACACAATGGCAGGACTCAGGTCTTGGGGAGCAGCTGAGGCCATAAGTGACAAGGCAGAGAACATCAGCCCCACAGAAACTAAAGCACAATGGAGGGGGTCAATTGTAAGATATACCCATTCCTTAGCATCCCATGTCTTCAGTTACCAGGCCCACGACAGACCCTCAGAGGGAACAGGCAGAGAACAGGCCAACTTGAGGATAGCACCTGAGGTCTCCTTAGTTGTCCCCCACGGAGGCCTGTATTAATCTTACCCCACTAGGACTGAATCCACAAACTTAGAGTGATAAAATGTCACTTGTAACAGAAGTAGAGGGAGACAGGAAATCCAGATGGCCTTTGCAGTTGGCAAAGGGGACAGATTTTATCAGTCTTGAGTATTATTCCTGTCTGTGCGTGTTCATCTGAGAGGCCCTACTTTCATCCAGATCCAAGATTTCAGAAACAGAGCCTGAAGGACCCTATTTAAGTTGTTATCTTTTATGCTGCAGCATTTTGAATCAGTAAATTGTCATAGTCTCTTATTGGTCTGGTCCAGACAAACATGAAATTGGCTGGAATTGCAGGAGAGATTTGAGTTGGATACATCAGAGGACTTCCTAGTCTGAGGGGCACTGGCAGGAGGGAATGAAGTTATTTCTGTTGCTGTCATATTTGCTCTATTTCTCTGCCCTTTTCGCTCCTCTTTGGAATGTTTTCATTCCTCTTTCCTCCTGCATTTCACTCATTGATTTTAGCCAGAGCTAAAAGAGGGCTTTATTACCATGAACTTGGTCATGACTAGGGGGACTTGAAATGAAGAAGCTGTGTCCTGTGCAATGGGAGGGTATCAGGATGACCACCTTACATTAAATTGATGGGTTCTCATTTTTGTTGAGTATGACTATATTTCTGTGCATTTTATTTCACCCTTTAAACATTTATGTTCTTGTGTTATGATTAATTAAGTGTAGTAAAGTGAAGTATTTGCAAAGTTAAAAAGAAATCACTTCTCTGGAGTGTATGTACTTCACATTTCTTTTTTAACTCATGCCAGCCCTTGTTTTGCTTTGCTCTTTTCTTCTATTGGTCATTTTCTTTATTGCTCCATTTTGGTCCTCAGGGTCAGTCCTTTAATCCCCATTCTGTTAAAGAATTTGCTGCTGCAGAATACTTTTCAGACAACAGGGGTTTTCTAGCTAGAGAATCACTCTCCTGTCCTCCCTTCTTCCCCCACCCTTCTCCTTCCCTCCTGCCTCTCTCTTTCCTTTCCATCCTTCATATCCTTTCCCTTCCCCTCCCTTCCCATTCCCTTTCTATTCCCTTTCCTTGCCTTCCCTTCATCCCTTCTCTTTTCTTTTCTTTTTACTTATCTCATCGCCTCTCATTTCGCCATCTCATCTGATCCCTCCTATAATAATGGTTTTATCAAGAAAATGGCAGTGACTAGTAGAATTGGTATAGCGTCACAAGCCCAGGAAAGTTCAGTGGCAGTGGTGACTGCACATCTCTTGAGGTTATGTGCCTACCCAGTTAGATGGGAAGAGGAGTCTTGGAGACAAAAACATTCTGGGATTATCAGCTCTAACTTGCAGGCAACTATATGCACAAGTAAGAGCAACTAGATGTACAAGTAAAATTTCCCCACAGAGTTAATCTCTTTAAACCTTTTGAGACTCAATTTTAAATCAGTCAGAGGAAAGACTTCATGGAGTGCTATTTTAGAGATGCCTCAACACATGGTTTAATCAATTTACTAAGGGCTTTCAGAGACTACTTAAAGGTTCTGCTGGACAAATAATCATTTGTCTAAGTCAGTGGTTCCCAAACTTCAAAGAACACAAGGCAGACTAGGCGGCTCATTAAAATGCAGGCTCTTGGCTCTTCTCCTTAAAGATTCTGGTTCAATGTGTCTATAAAGGGGCCCAGAGAGCTGCATTCTAAACAAGGTTCTCAAGTGAGTCTAAAGCAGATTATTCATGGACAACACTCTGAAATGTCTGCTGAAATGAGTAAAGACCATTGCTTTTCTTGAGGGGAAGGTGAGGAAAAAACTGTCCGCCCTCCTTGATATTATGCAAATAGTTGAGTCCGCACAGTACGTGAAGTTCAGTGGGGATCACTGAGTGGGAGGCGAGTAACTGCTCTTCACTGTCTTTAATTGCTACACTAAGCTTTCTCCACATCCCAGTACATTGGGGACTCTCTTCTTCTGCACTGGCTCCCCTGTGTCTCATATGCTGGGTGTTTAGCTACTATATGAACATACCACCAAGTCAGGAAAATAAGGCAATACATATTTTAGTAGTTGTAGTAGTAATAGTTGAATGAAGATCGAGGGCAATATTCAACCAAGGATGTGCTACAGTCCATATGGAAATGATGCTAAGTCCATTTTATAGCACGGCCTTTCTTCTAATGTGTTTTGAAAATTGGAAACCCGTCACATCTCACTCATGCCTTTGATCTGAATTCTGTATGCATACCTGCCATATTGTTTCTAACAGTAGCTGGGATCTCAGGCCTGCATCCCAGAGAGTGGGGTGGAACCCAAAGTCCAAGCAAAGCTTCCCCAAAGGAGTTGTCTCCTTATGCTTTAAATCTCTTGCTTGACCAGGTGGTGGCACACTGGATAGAGCATTGGATTGAGATGTGAAGGACTCAGGTTCAAAACCCTGAGGTTACTAGCTTAAGTGAGGGCTCATCCGGCTTGAGGACAGGGTTGCTTGGTTTGAGCATGAGGTCATAGACATGAATGACCCCATGGTCACTGGCTTAAAGCCCAAGGTCACTGGCTTGACTGGAGCTCTCTGGTCAAGGCACATATGAGAAATCAATCAATGAAAAACTAAAGTGCCGCAACAAAGAATTGATGCTTCTCTCTCTCCCTTCCTGTCTGTCTGTCACTTATCTGTCCCTCTCTTTGTCTCTGTCACAAAAAATAAAAAATAAAAATAAATTTAAAAAATAAATCTCCTTGGCCGTCATTCTGTTTGCATGTGATCTGCTTCTCGTCTTCCTCTCTTAATTATGGTCTGGTAGTTGCATATGAGTGGGACCATCCTTGCTGCTTCACCTGCAGATTGTGATCAACCAGTTTAGAGCAATGCCAGGGTCAGTGAGATGCTCTGAAAGACTCTCTCCTATGCTTATGAGGTGAGAGACAGAGGAACACAAACTCTTCATTGATCTGGTTCCCTGTAGGGCAGCTGCCATGAGGAATACTGAGACTGGGACAGTGAGTGTGTGTGTGTGTGTGTGTGTGTGTGTGTGTGTGTGTGTGTGACAGAGATAGAGAGAGAGAAATCTGAATGTAGGCATGTGCAGTAGATTTCCACTTTGAGAACAGTGATTTCTTTTTTATTATTAAATTGAATGGGGTGACATTAGTAGGATAATATAGGTTTCAAGTGTTATGTCTATGACATATGATCTGTATACTGCATTGAGTGCCTACCACCCAAAGTCAGACCACATTTTGTCACCATATATTTGGCTCCCTTTACTCCCCACTCCACCCCCTTCCCTCTGTAACCACCATACTGTGGTCTGTGTCTATGAGTTTCAGTTTTATAACTCACATATAGTTCTTAGCTTTTTCTGACTGACTTATTTCACTTAATGTAATATTCTCAAGGTCCATCTATGTTTTTGCAAATGGCAATGTTTCATCTTTTTGTATGCCTGAGTAGTAGTCTATAGTATATATGTAGCACATCTTCTTTTAGAAGAGTGTTTTCTGAAGGGGTTTCTTCACATCAACTTTTTAAAATAATATAAAAAGAGTATTGGAAGATTCTTTATGAAATGATCAATTTTGTAATTTTATATATATTTAAATTGATTTGTCAGCAGCATTGTATTTGGTATAAGCCTTAATTTTTTTTTTGCGGAGTAACATAAATCACTCTCATTTCTGCCCTGGTGAAAGCTATAGATAGAATGTTCACGGGAATATAATACCCTATTTTGTTTAAGTTTCAAAGGGTTATAGACTCTGAAAAGTCCATTCATGTACACCAGGCTAAAAATGCTGGTTGGGTCGGATACGAAAATCCCTTGTATTTCTTGAGTATAAGGCAGGGACAAGACAGAGAAGGTAGCTATGGGAGGGTGAGTGACTCAATATGGTTTATAGGACTGATTTGGAGCATTACCAAACTGAAAGTTACCCAGAAACTGGAAATTGTTTTACATAATATTTTAATAATCTAATCTGTTTGGAATCAAACAGTGCATGGGAAAAAAATTAAACAATAGTTATTAAGAATAAATGCGCCTGACCAGGCAGTGGCACAGTGGATAGAGCGTCAGACTGGGATGCGGAGGACCTAGGTTTGAGACCCCGAGCTCACCAGCTTGAGCGCGGGCCCATCTGGCTTGAGCAAAAGCTTGCCAGTTTGGACCCAAGGTCACTGGCTCCAGCAAGGGGTTGCTCGGTCTGCTGAAGGCCCGTGGTCAAGGCACATGTGAGAAAGCAATCAATGAACAACTAAGGTGTTGCAACGGCAACGAAAAAAAAACTGATGATTGATGCTTCTCATCTCTCTCCGTTCCTGTCTGTCTGTCCCTGTCTATCCCTCTCTCTGCCTCTTCTCTCTGTCCCTGTAAAAAAAAAAAAAAGAATAAATGCATGTATAACATTTAATCTTTTACATCCATTCCAATACATATTTTATGCTTATAGTTTTTGAGTGCTTATCTTTTTTCACAATGATGATATGATGTGTTTATTTTTATCCCCATTTTGCAATGAGGAAACAAAGGCTCAGAGAGGTTAACTTACTGACCCAAAATCACACAGCTAGTGACAATGGCACTAACCTTAATTTCAGATCTTCCTGACAGCAAAGCAAGTGTTCTCTGCCCTCTGACCTCTGTGCTGTGACTTGAGCCACTCTTCTGCTGGGTGTCCCCCAGGAATCACAGAGCTGAACACAAAATTCTGTTGCCACAGAGAAGTCTCACCTGATCCTCATGTCAACCAGCACGACTGGCAGAACCAAGCTATTATCCCATTGTATAAATACAAGAACAGCTGCTTAGAGAAATGAAATGCAATTATCCAGGTAGTGTCAGACAGGGCTGGAACCCTGGCCATCATGGGCCTGGCCTAGTCCTACTGCTGCTATTATCTTGCATTGCTATTGTGGATTTTTCGTCATCGACACTCACTAGCGCCTTCGATCACGTCTGGCTCCCTGTGTGAACGGTATTCTCCGGTGGAACCTGAACCGCACCGCCTCTGCCCCCTGCTCAGCTTCCCCTGCAGACCCTCCTGGGGTCTCACAGGACTGGCCTCCCTGACCTCGGTGATGTTCCAGGAGATGACACTATCCTCACCATTTATTCCATAATGACAACAATAACAATATAATCACCACCACCAACAACAAACTCTTTGGGAAACAATAAATTAAGTCCAGACCAAAAACACCCTCCAGCAACCCATTCCTCCAAGTTAATTAATTTGAGCACTATTTTCAGGAAAAGCATTCCTTAAATCCCTATCACTGAAGGCAATTTTCTTGCCACAATCATTCAGCGTTTCTGACAGAAAGGAGCTTAATCGCTCCCTGACAGAAGGTGACTGTCAGGAAGAAGTCTGAGGAAAAGCAGATTTCTAGAGCCACTGAAGGGGTTCAGATGCCTCAGAGACCACCTCCTCCGCAGCCCTGGGGAAGCTCAGTGCTTGACAACATACTTCTCTCTGCAGCGAATTCTGACCAGCAGGGTACATGGTGGTGGTGGGCTATGTATGCACATGTGAGTGCAGATTTGACATGTGTGTGCATATATGTCTGTGTATATGTGTGTGTGCAGCGTGCACATGTGCATGTATGTGTGTGCTAGTAGATGGAGTAAAAGATTTTTGCTCCCATAGGGAGCTTGGGTGCATGGTCCCTGACCTCCTGCACACCTGTGAGTAGGCACCGTGTGTATAGGCATGTATAGTGAGGGGCTTCACATGCACTGGAGGGCCACCTGTCTCAGGCTATCTCCATACCTATTTCTGTGCTTCAGCCTTAAGTCCAGGTACACCTGGGCTCTCTCTAGAGAATGGAATTGACCATTATTGACAGGAACACTGTGATGGAGCTTTTCCAGTCCTGAAAATAGAGGTAAAATATGGGGTCAGTGCCCTAGTTCCCTTAGCCATTAAGAGTTATAATAGCTTCCATTAATCAAGCAATCAGGCACTAAGCTAAGCACTTTATGTGCTTGCATATATTATTTTTTATAATCCTTTCGACACCCCTGAGTAGCTGAGCTGCAGTTTTCATCACTGGCTTTTACGGATGAAGAAACTGAGGCAGACACAACATGGCCAGGACTTGAGCCCTAGTTAGCTTGATTGTCAAAGCCCTGCTTCAATTGTCAGGATGGTGGATGAAGGGAGGGGGAGGAGTTTATGGGGGGGATAAATGGTGATGGACGGAAACTTGACTTGGGGGGGGTGAACATGCAATACGATGCACAGAGATGTGTTATAGAAGTGGGCTCCTAAAATGTGTATAATTATGTTAACTAGTATCACCTCAATAAATTTTATTTAATAAAAGCCATGCTCTGAACCCTACCCCTGTCATGCAACCCGTAGTTGGATCCTGGACACACCTGCAGCTGTGGTCCCCTGCCCAAAGAACAGGGTGCTGGACAGGCCTGACTCAGAAGAAAGTCAGAATGAGGCGCTTCTTTCTTCCCTAACCTGAGATTTCTCCAAGGACTTCACCTGCTAGAGAGTAGAATCTACTCCCCCTCTGAATGAAGGGGATGCCAAGCAGGGGCAGTGTTGAAAGTGGCAAAGAGGTGGTTCCTGACCTTGTTTGTGCACACCAGGGTACGGGCTAAGGAATGCAGGTTTCAGAGCCCAACAGACCAGCGAATGTTCCTTTAGTGCCTTTACTCCTTACCAGCTGTGGGCTCACTTATATCACCTTTGAGCCTATAATGATTCATGAGTAAATTGAGGATAAAAAAATTGCCTCTCGGGGTTCTGTGAGCATTAAATGAGAGAATATATTTAAATGGCTAAATAGAGCACCAAGCTTAAAGAATTGCTCAGGAAAGAGTAAATATTACTATTATTTTCTCCTCCAAGTGGCAGGTAGCAAACGTGCCTTATGTGCTGCACATCCGCACCCATAAGCCTCAGGGGATTGAGCCAGGCGTGTGTAGATCCCATCTGGGTCTGATGCCTGTCAGGCTTGTGACACCAGGCACGACACTCATTCTGTCTGAGACCCGTGTTCTTCATTTGCAAAATGAGGAAGAACTCCAGGCTGACACAGGGGAGGTGCTCAACAAATGGTAGCTATTGATGGTATTATTATTATTATTATCATTATCATTGTATTGCTAATCTATCAAATGATGTAAGAAATCTCCAAAGCTCCTGTGGAAACTCAGGCTACAAAGAGTATTTTCCTTGTTTGGAGATTAGTATATCAGTACAATTCATAGTTCATTAGAGGAGACTGTGTACTGCTAAATTAGTCCCCTAGGAGTTGAGGACATTTCTAAAAATTGTTTTAAATAAATCTGTGGAGTATAAAGCAAGGACAGAGACTGGATTTTTCCTCAGGCCTCCTTTGTGCTCACTGTGGACCAAGAACATCCTACACCTCAGAGGACATCTTTCTTCCTTCTTTTTTAAATCACATGGATGGAAAGCGTGACTCTGGAGTGCTATCATGTCACCCGAGAATGCACCCTGCCAGTAAGAACATGGGCTATGCTCACCTTGCACTGGGCATAAGGACTTTACCTGAGTCCTCAGTCTCCGTCTGTCAGACCAGCTCAGATGTCAGGTATCTTGTGTTTTTAGTCTTTCCTCTCTTGTCTCCTAAATGTATTTTAAATTTTAGGTTCCTCTCTAGTTCTAAAACATTTTGCTTCAATCAATTAATCTAAACATGTCTGTCTAACTCAATGACTCTCAACTTGGTTATAGGTTAGAATCACTTTGGAAAACATACTGGCACCAGCCCTGGCTGGTTGGCTCAATGGATACAGCATCAACGTGGCATGAGAAAGACCTGGGTTTGATTCTGGGAAGGGCACACATGTGAAGCAACTGGATGCTTCTGTCCCCCTTCCGCTCCTCCTCCTTTTTCTCTCTTTCCCTCTCACAGCCAGTGTCTTGAGTGGTTTGAGCATGGGCCCTGGGTGCTGAGGATAGCTCAGTTGATTTGAGCATCAGCCCCAGATGGGGGTTGCTGGATGGGTCCTGGTTGGGGCGCAGGCGGAAGTCTATCTCTTTATCTCCTCTCCTCTCACTTTAAAAACAAACAAACAAACAAAAAACGTGTGTGTGTGTGTGTGTGTGTGTGTGTGTGTGTGTGTGTGTGTGTGTGTATACTGGCACCTGGAGACAGAGGGAGGAGGGAAAGGGCAGATATTGATCAAGGATACAGAATTTCAGTTATAAGCTGAATAGGTTCCAGAGACCTACTATATAGCATCATGACTCCAGTTAATAATATTGTGATTCAAAATTTGCTAATAGAGCTCCTGTTCTTACAACCCACACACACAAAAAAAAACTATGGGAAGTGATGAATATGTTAATTAGCTTGATTGCCGTATCATTTTACAGTGTATACTACATTATAGCATCACATTGTACACTTTTAAATATCTACATTATTATTTGTCCAAATAAATAAGAACTAGCTAGGAAGCTATACCTAAGAAATAGAAAAGAAAGGATGGAAGGGAAAGTTAGCAACATCAGCGAGTTAGATGCTTGGGAGGGGTTGTCCTGCAGGGAGGCTGTGAAAGAGATTTAAAACAAGGTGGGGGTGCAGGCATCTGAGGGGGGTTGGGGGCAGGAAGAGGTTTTGGGAAGTTGAACTTAAACATAGGTTGTTTTAAAGCAAGGTTAGCCAACTATGGCCTGTGAGCCAAATCCTGCTTTTCTCTGTCATAGCAAAGGATGTGGCTACATTTGTAAAAGGTTAAGAAAATCAATGTTTCCACCTTTTTATAAGGTTAAGAAAATTAAAAGAAAATATTTATGACACATGAAAATTATAAAAGAATTCAAATTTCAGTATCCATTAATAGTTTTATTGTCATATACATGCAAAAAAATTACAGACAACTGGGTTTTGTCTTGATCAATTAAAAAGGGATCTGGGTTGGGCATGGGGAGGGGGGCCTTGGGAACTAGCTGTTCTTTAAAAGCTTCCCGGGGCACTGTGTAACCCAAGATGAGAATTAGTAATCTTGTTCTCACTATGTGTTGGTAAGAATCCCAACCTTGTAAGGTTGATGGGAAAATGTGATTGTATATGTGGAATTCTTTGTAAACTAGACAGTAACATGCATACACATGTTTTTTGTTGCCTTTGGCTTTTAGATCTACAAGTTGGATTCCAGATGTGGAAACATTGACGACAGTGAATGCAGTGTTCCCTGTGCCATCTCAACCTCTCCCCACCCCTACCTCCTGCCACTCACCCGTTGGTGTGCTTTCTGCACTCTTCCCTTCTCCCCAGCCCTCCCAGGGAACTGGTGTTGACCCGCACCTGCTGCAGGTGTCTTCTGAGCTTGGCTGACTTCAGAGGTGACTTGCACCACAGATCCATGTGGTAAGACAAAGCCCTCAAATTCACATCACTGGCAAATCAATTTGACTTTCCACTGGGTCAGAGATGACATGGTCTCTGACAAGGACTAAGTTGACTGTCTGAGTCCTATTGTGTCTACTTAGGACACCGTTTCATGGAAGCAGACCCCTTGGCCAAGTCCACTGGACAATAAACACTGGCACAAGAACCAGCTCCTGGCAGCTGTATTCATCAAGTCAGACAGTGCCTGTGTCAAATCCATTGTTACACAGTGTCCCCCTGTCCCTGAATCTAGACGTGAAATCAATTACCACACATTAGGGCACGTCTAACACTGTAATAGAGCATTTTCCTGCATCATTGTCCACATAGAGGGGACAAGAAGAATCACGACCAAGTGATTGAAAATGGATTTTATATGGGTGCAAAGGTAGGAAAGGCTGGGGCTTAGTGTTTCAGGGGTCTGAGGGAACTTCATGAAGTCTCAGCTCCGAGTGACGGGAGGGTCACTGAGCAGCCTGCTGGGTGAGGGTCCACCAAGCAATTATGAAACCATTCATTCACACCTGGAGGATGAGAATCATTTCCTCCAATTCCTTTTGGTTTACACCTGCCTCCAGAGAGCTGGCTTTTGTTCGCAGTGACTCTCACACAACAGCCTCTTCACCCAAGCAGATACAGAAACCGCTGGGAGGCCTGGTTTGCTGTCAGAACACCTTGATATGAATCCTGGTCCAGCTGCAAGGCTTCAGACACGGCACTCCAACTCTCTAAACCTCAACTTCTCCATCTGTAAATGGGGGTGATACCAGCACATATCAAACAGAATTGTCGGGGGAATTGCAACAGGCAATTTGTGTAAGACATTTAATTCTGGGACTGGTACTATTTCTTATACCTTCATGTCTTAGTTCATCTGGGCTGCAGTAACAGAATATCACAGACTGGCTTAGAGCCAGCAGAAATATCTAGAAGCTGGAAGTCAAAGAGCAAGTGCTGGTAGATTCTGTGTCCGGTGAGGACCTACTTCCGGTTCATAGATGCTGTGTTGTCCCAGCGAGAAAGGAGTGAAGGAGCTCTCTGGGATCTCTTATAAGATCGCTAATCCCATTCATGACCTAAATGGCATGACCTAATTACCTCCCAAAGGCCTCACCTCCAAATAACATCACATAGGTAGTTAGGTTTTAACACATGAGTTTGGGGATGACACCACATTTGGTCTGTAGCACTAAATAAATGCTTTAAAATAAAACTATTTTTTCCTTATGTTTTCAATCCAGAGACCCTTGTCCTTCAATCATGGGAAACACCTTCTCAGCAATATCATATTCTAAAGGTGGCCTTTTCCCTCCCCTCACCCCCCTCCTGCACATGTCCACGAAGAGGTTGGTCTCGCTCATCTCCGAGACACTTCTTAGCACCGAACGCCTAAGTGTGGCAGGTGAGTTCAAATAAACACACATAAATGCACACACCACCCTCCTTTGCTTGCACAAAGACAATGAAAACAAATGAAGGTTAATTTTTTTGGCCCCTTCTCATAATGACTCATCCATAACGATTTCTACTGGTTGTATTTTCTTCTGTGACAGAAACAATTTACTGCATTCCTGCAAAGCCCATTTTCTCAGCATGATCTACTTGTGTGGCGGTTTGGGAAGTAATTTACTGATATTTTGCTTCAAAATAGCTTACAAAGACAAAGGGAATCTGTTGACACCACGGTGCATTCCTCGTGGGCCAGAAAAATAGAATAAAACAATTTAAAAAGTAAAAAACATGGTATTATTGTCACTTTGAACTTGGGCTGTAAATCACACACCCCTAGTGGAGACTGGTCTCTCCTCCCTTCATTTCTGCACTTGCTCTGAGTGCTCTGCTCTGGGCTGTTTGCACGGGCAAATTCACGTGCTATCTCGCTGGAAGCAAGCTTTTCTATTTGATCATGAACCCACTCCTTAGGATGCCAAATGTTTCCTTTTCTATTTTTCTTTTTGGTTTTGTCTTTTCACACCTCTGAAAGGCAGGCAGCAATTGCAAGACCCATAATTGAGGACTGCGGCAGAGCCCTTGCCTCCCTGGATGCTGTCCTTGGTGCCAGCTTCTCTTTTATCCTAGACACTGCTTAGCCTGGGAGTGTTGTTGATTCTAGTCTTCTCAGTCCTCCTCTGTGCAAACTGCAGACTAGGAGACTAGGGAAAAACAGGTGAGCCTCATCAGTCCCCTGCCTTTGGGCAGAAGCAGTGAGCTTGTCCTCCTCCTACTTGAGCTCCCCCGGGGTGGGAGCTTCCTCAACCTCCTCCTTAATCCGCTCCAGCCTGAGCTCTCCAAATTGGACAGGATTTAGGTTTCGTCCTGGTTTTAGAGTTGGCATATATTTGTTATTAGTTTTGCCCAAGGTTTTATACTCCTTTTAAAATTAATAATGATTTTAGGATTTTATAATGGGCGAGGTTTATGATCATCAGTCTAATCCTGTAAACCTAAATCCTAAACCAACATGAATTATGCTCAGGATGGCCTAAGCGGCTGCCAAGATCTTTGATTTCCCGAGCAGTTGACATGAGTAGAGGGAGAGAGAAACAGCCATTGTCAGCACCACATTGCATTCTCACCAACTGAGGGAAGCCTGCAGAGGTTTCCTTAGAAGGAGAAAGTTTCGCGGACTTAATATAGATTACATTTTGATAAAGATGCAGTTGTTTGAGTTGCATTTATAACATTAGAACGTAACCCTTTGAATTTTTTAGCAAATTTTAGGTAACTATACTGCATTTCTGGGCACTTTATAACCTACTCTTCAATCATTTGCTTATTCACAGAGTCTGCTGAAGACCTACTATGTGCTGGGCATGGTGCTAGTGGTTTCGAGAAAAGATTTTTTAAATGGTCTCTACCTTGAAGGAGCTCCCAGGTTAGTGGAGGATGTCAACATTCTCAAAAATTTAAGTAGTAACATCCTTTTCTTTCTATGTCTATAATTTTTGGCTCCTTTAGCTGGCATGTTGGAACCAAAAAGAGGTGGAGCTTCCCAAGAAGTGCTGCTGACTTAGTATGAATGATGTTTCCACCCACATTCATTACTGCCGCCTAACATCTTGACTGTTTTTTTTTTCTTTTTGTTCCTGCCAACATAAGAAAGCATATGTTTATTTCTAAACAAAAGCACCCTTAGCTATCTATGACTTATGAAACTATCCTAGAAAAGGTCAAGTTTCAGAAAGGAAATCTAGAATTCCACCTGTCTTATTTTTATCTATCCTCATTTTTGTTGAGACCTAAGCATGTGTTAATTTGTACTGTATTCTCAGAGTGACAACTGAGTTCCAAGGACAGAAGGTTAATTCTGTATTGCTCAAGTCTTCAGAGCTATGCAATCAGGGAAAACATCCAACAGGTCTTCACATAGGAAACTTGAGGCCTATATTGTGTCATCTCTACTTCACATTCATTGTCAGCAGCAATGCCCTTGGGTAACCTAGAGGGACAGCACCAGAAAAAACCCTACCTATGGTCACACAGTTATCACTGGGCTGTTCCTGGGCTGCATGGCTAAATTAAGGGCATTGTCTTCCTCATCCTTCCCAGATAGAAGCTGATGAGCACAGCAAAATGGTCCTGAGACCCTGTGGAGAGGCTGACAGTACTCTTGATCTGCCGCGAAACCCAAGAGAGACACATGTCTGGTTACTAATAGAATCAGCTATTTAACAAGGCTCTTTTAATTTATTAGAGGGATGCTTCAGATGACCGGCAGTTAGAACCAGAAAGGAAAGAAACGATCAAACAGTGTTTCTCTTTGTTTGTGACATTGACTTCTGAAATCACTCCCAGGCCCAATCTCTTTGACCCTTATGGGGTTCAACTGAGCTCTACCAACAGAAGACTTAGTCATAGGGCCTTGACCTTACCTCTGAGACCAGTTCTTTTTATTTAATTGAGCTCACTCTAAGGTACTGGGACCTTTAGAATTTGTCTTTATGGCCTTTCTTATACCCCAGGAAGGACTCTTAAAGCCAACCCAGAAGGGAAGCTATGATTGTTGAATGGGCAACTCTATTAATTTGGGATGAACTGAGTGTCAACAAATTGAGTTTCAAGGGCAGCTCAGGAAACCTGTCAATCTGAAGCTGACTGCCTTGTGTGCAAAGAATCCTTAGTAGCTGGATTTTGGAGTCTTGTTTACGTTGGCGTATGTAATAACTACAATCCCCCAGGTAGATTAAGTAGTTTCTTCATTTAGAACATCCAAAACTGTATGACATTTGAGAGATTTCCTCAACCTTGTCAAGGGCAAACATTTTATTGCTTTCTCTGATTCTTTACTTATAGACAACAGACGGCTTTCTCCCTCACGGTGACTGGAGGAGCAGAGGTGAGTGGAAAATACCACAGATGTTTTATGATGCTCAAGTCCTTGCGGTTGTACTCCCCTAACTGGGTAATAGCTTCTCTTCTGTGTTTTCTGATTCTGTCTCCTGTAATTTTTCCTCCCATTTTCTTTCCAAGTCAAGGTCTCTGCCCTTAACGTGAAGCATAATAATACTCAGCATTCATGCAACACTTTGCATTTATAAGACCCCAAATGATCATTAATTAGCTCATCCACATAAAATAATGCTTGTAGAGCAGGCCAGCTGTTACCCCACTACACAGATGAGAACACCGAGGTCCCAGTGGACCAACTCACAACCCAAAGCAAGGTAATCCTTCTAGCGCATCAGAGCCTCTGGCTTCAAGTAAAGGCTTCCTCCACACACTTGGCTCCCAGGAGTAAAGTCAAACGAGAAAGATCAGAAGTTGTTTTTTTACATGACTTTTCTGTTAAAATCCAATCTTTTCTAATTTTCAACTATTTCCTCAGTTCTGTCTGATCTAAAAAGAATTCGAGGCCTGTCCAACAAGGAGTGCCTGTACTACACTTTGGGGCCCACCCATGACTTAATAAGCCCATCCTTGTTCCTGTCACCATGTCATCCACAGAAACTGGAAGTACTTCAGGGTTCAAAATCAACTCCTAGCCAAAATCTCTTTTGTGGTTTCCATGGAATGTATTAGCATTTTTATAAGCATATTATATAGAGAGAGAAGAATCAACAACCTTGCTGTAGTCAAGCTACACTGTGTTAATTGCTTCATAGTTTCAACATGGTGTCTCTTCCTCTTTGGGAGAGAAGTAAACTGGTTTGGTTGGATAGGATATATTCCTTTGAAAGCCACATTGGTTATTACCCAACACCTAGTGATCTTTCTCCCAATTAATTCTCTCATGATTTGTTTTGAGATTTGTTTCTTTGTCATAGGCAAATTAGTGTTGTTACTAATCTCTAACTTTCTAATTTCTGATGTTTCTGCCTTTTAAAAAAAATTATTTTCCTTTTACAGTTGACATACAGTTATATTAGTTTCAGGTGTACAACATAGTGATTAGACATTTATATACCTTACAAAATGATCACCCCAATAAGTCTAGTACCCATCAGCCAGCTCACATAGTTATTACAATATTAGTGAACATTCCAATTTATGCTGTACTTACATCCGGGTACAGTCTATATTCTTATTTATTTATTTATTTATTGAGATGACATGGGTTGCCAAGCCATACTGGTTTTAAGCATACAACTCTATATAAAACCATTTACATACCACACTGTGTACCCTCTACCCCAAGCAAAGTCTCTTTTGGTCCTCATTCCTCTCCTCCTTTTTGCCCTCCTCCCCCTTATCTTTCCCCTTTTCTCCTCTGGCTATCACCACCCTATTGTCTGTGTCTGTGTGTTTTATATACATGTTTTCTTGGCTAATTGCTTCACCTTCTTTCATCCAGTCCCTTCACCCATGTGCAAAATAGAAACAGAGGCATGAACACAGATCTTTCTGCCTTTTTAAAAGACATACATTAGGTTGGTCAGTTTCTAATCTTTGTAAACCTTATCCAATCCCTCATGAGTTCTCAGAAATGGGCTTTGTTGAAACTAAAATTCCATCAGTCAATTTTTAATGATGGTGTCCAGCTAAGTTATAAGACCCTAGATGGCAGTGGCAATATTATGTTCATCCTTTTTCTTTTATTCATCATGGAGCTGAGACACTGCGCCCTGAAAGATTAAAAGGTGTTTAAAGCTTGTGTGAAATGCACCCAGACTTCAGGAAAATGTACAGAATATATTTTCTTGCTCAAACTTTGACAAAGTTTTGTTAGGTGGGAAGACAAATCATATCTATGAAACTTTTAGAAAATAGTAAATGACAAAATGATCGAGGGCCAGAGCAGACCATAAAGATCACTTGTATAATGCTCCAGCAAGCTGGATAATTAAGAGTGGGATCTTTAAACCAGCAGGCCTGTCAGTGCACTCTGAGGACAGTTGGAGCAGGGGCGGCAGCGTTCATCTGGGCTTCACAGTCAGAGAGATCTGGATTCAAAACTAAGCTTTCTGCCTTTGAGTACTCTGTGATTTGGATACCTTACTGGACTCATGTAAGCCTCAGTTTACCCATCTGTAATATAGGGTTAATAATATTTCCAAGAAGGCAGAGAAAAAAGAGTTTTGTGCCTTTTGTTCACTACCGTACTTCTTTTGTCTAGAAAAGCACCTAGTGCATAGTATAAGGTCAATAAATATTTGCCAAAACAACTGATCAAATCAGATAGTACTTATTAGTTTAGGTAACACATGTACATTAAAAATTTAACTTGATAGTTCGCACAATAAGTATTCAGTGAACTTCGATCATTGTTATTATAATTTCACTGGTTTTGGAGTACTGAGCATTCTGACCATTCTGACCTTGAGTTCTGTTTTTGTATCAATGAGGCAGTAAACTTTCTAAAAGAACATCAAGTCTGTAGAAAGCTGTACATACATCCTGACCTGTTGCATGCATTACTGCACTGACTTCATTTTGTTAATTTCTCAATTGTTAATTAACCCCAATCTTTCTGGATTTTGATTTTTTGTTGTTGCTGTTATTTTCTCCAGATTCTATGACTCACTTGCTGCATCTCTCTCTCTCTCTCTCTCTCTCTCTCTCTTTTTGCAGCCTCTATCTTACCTTTATGGCTGCAGGTAATTTTCTTATGAATGACCAATGCCCAGTGTGAGTTCATGAGATATAGTCTGTAAACTTTCTAGCTCCTGGATAACTAGTTTATAATCCCTGGGAAGAAATGTCTTCCCAGGAAAATTGGAGTGAGCCCCCCAGCAGATGTGACGTGTTTTTCTATTGTCTGAAATTTTTTAAAATTCACAACAGGACTAATTTATATTAGAGACACTATTTTTATAAAGAGTATACAGACTTGAGTTTCAGGCTCTGCCATTTGCTAGCTGTACAATTTTGGAGAAATTGATCTCTCTGTTTAATCTCTTCTTTAATAAGTTGTGGTTAAAAATACCAAACAAGGTTGTGGTCAGTATTAAGAATAATAATGTATATCAAGCACTATATTTTGCCTGATACATGTTACTTTTGTTTTTTTGTGTGCCTTGTCTCCAGAAACCATGTCCAACCTCTCCTAGGTTCTCCAAAGGGATGCATTGGTCCAGAAGTCACTTTTCCTACATGAAGCGAATGGTGCTTAAAGAACCGGCTTCTTAAGTGGCTCTGCATGTGGCCCGTACTTTCAGACACCGCAGGGTGCTGGGTACTGCAAAGGACGCCAAGACTGAGAAGTTCACAGTCGAACCAAGAGTCAAGACTAACACTAATGCGCGGGACCACAATGAACAGCACAAGATAGACTTTAGTAAGCATTTAATTAGGCAGTGGCAGTTCTCAGTGCTGTAGGGAAACCTCAGTACAGAGGACAGGAAGGTCAATGAGAGCAGGGGGCTTCATGGAAGATGCCCTGAAAGCATTATTGACCCTTGAAGAATGGTCCTGTGTGTGTGTGTGTGTGTGTGTGTGTGTGTGTGTGTGTGTGTACGCATGTGTGTGGTGGGGGTACGGGTTGTGTTGGGAGAGCAGGAGACAGAGCAAGGCTTTTGCTGTCAGCTTATTGTAAAAATAGAAGTTTTTCTGAACTAGACCTACCAGGTATCTCAAGCGTAGTGTAAATATAAGGCTATACACATTACCTGACAGTCAAGAGAGCCCACCAGCCCAGGGAAGGCTATAATGAAAGTAAATGAAGTCCAGGCAGTGACCCTGTAGAGGTCAAGAATTACAGGAGACCCAGGACTCAGTGCAGGTGCTTCTAGTACAGAGAGCAGGGCTGTAGAGAGCACTGCACATGGAGTCCTGGTCAGCAGGAGGCATCATGACAGGTGTCCAGGAGTCTAAGAAGTATATCATCAGGGCCACTGCATTTCAGAACTTCAGGGAGCACCACTTAGGAAGAATACATTGGGGAAGCTGCTGTCTAAAGTCAACACAAGATGGCAGCCTCTGTGTAGTCCATACTGCATGATGGTGTCTTCTCCAGTCAGCATACCCTGAGAAGACACTATCAGCAGTTTAATAGTCCCACATACCTCACTTGATCAGAAGAAATGGGTGTTCAAAAAATAAAGTTATGGCCCTGGCCAGTTGGCTCAGCAGTACAGCGTCAACCCAGCATGTGGATGTCCCGGGTTCAGAACCTGGTCAGGACGCACTCCGTATAATGTTATCAGGGTCCATCATTTTGTTGTAAATGTTCTGAGTCATCATTTCTTATGGCTGAGTAGTATTTCATAGTATATATGTACCAAAGCTTTATAATCCACTCATCCTCTGACGGACACTTGGGCTGTTTCCAGATCTTGGCTATTGTGAACAGTGCTGCTACGAACATGGGGGAGCATTTCTTCTTTTCGAACAGTGCTATGGTGTTCTTAGGGTATATTCCTAAAAGTGGGATAGCTGGGTCAAAAGGCAGTTCGACTTTTAATTTTTTGAGGAATCTCCATACTGTTTTCCACAGTGGCTGCACCTGTCTGCATTCCCACCAGCAGTGCAGAAGGGTTCCCTTTTCTCCACATCCTCGCCAGCACTTATTCTGTGTTGTTTTGCTGATGAGTGCCATTCTGACTGGTGTGAGGTGATATCTCATTGTGGTTTTAATTTGCATTTCTCTAATGATTAGTGATGTTGAGCATTTTTTCATATGCCTATTGGCCATCTGTATGTTCTTTTTGGAGAAATTTCTATTCATTTCTTTTGCCCATTTTTGGATTGGATTGTTTGTCTTCGTGGTATTAAGTTTTATAAGTTCTTTATAAATTTTGGTTATTAACCCTTTATCAGACATTTTGTCAAATATGTTCTCCCATTGTGTGGTCTGTCTTTTTATTCTGTTCTTATTGTCTTTAGCTGTGCAAAAACTTTAGTTTGATATAGTCCCATTTGTTTATCTTGCCTTTTATTTCATTTGCCCGTGGAGATAAATCGGCAAATATATTGCTGCTACAGATGTCAGAGAGCTTGCTGCCTATGTTTTCTTCTAAGATGCTTATGGTTTCACAGCTTATATTTAAGTCTTTTATCCATTTTGAGTTTGTTTTTGTGAATGGTGTAAGTTGATGGTCTAGTTTCATTTTTTAAAAAATTTTTTTAAAAATTTATTTATTCATTTTTAGAGAAGAGAAACAAAGTGAGAGAGAGAGAAAGAAAGAGAGAAAGGGGGGAGGAGCTGGAAGCATCAACCCCCATATGTGCCTTGACCAGACCAGTGCAGGGTTTTGAACTGGCAATCTCAGTGTTCCCAAGTCGATGCTTTATCCACTGCGCCACCACAGGTCAGGCTAGTTTCATTTTTTTGCTGGTAGATGTCCAATTTTCTCAACACCTTTTGTTAAAGAGGCTGTCTTTACTCCATTGTATGTTCTTTCCTCCTTTGTCAAATATCAGTTGTCCATAAAGGTGTGGGTTTATTTCAGGGTTCTCTGTTCTGATCCATTGATCTATGTGCCTGTTCTTACGCCAGTACCAGGCTGTCTTGAGGACATTGGCCTTGTAGTATACTTTGATATCCAAAAGAGTGATACCTCCTGCTTTATTTGTTCTTTTTAAGATTGCTGAGGCTATTTGTGTTCTTTTTTGGTTCCATGTAAATTTTTGGAATATGTGTTCTATATCTTTGAAGTATGTCATTGGTATTTTAATTGGTATTGCATTGAATTTATAAATTGCTTTGGGTAATATAGACATTTTAATGATGTTTATTCTTCCTAGCCATGAGCACGGTATATGCTTCCACTTGTTTGTATTTTCCTTGATTTCTTTTATCAATGTCTTGTAATTTTCCGAGTACAAGTCCTTAACCTCCTTGGTTAAATTTACTCCTAGTTACTTTATTTTTTTAGGTTGCAATAGTGAAGGGGATTGTTTCCTTAATTTCTTTTACTGACAGCTCATTGTTGGTATATAAAAATGCCTCTGATTTTTTAGTATAAATTTTATATCCTGCCATCTTGCTGAATTCATTTATCAGGTTCAGTAGTTTTTGACTGAGACTTTAGGGTTTTCTATATACAATATCATATCATCTGCAAATAATGACAGTTTTACTTCTTCTTTTCCAATTTGGATGCCTTTTATTACTTCTTCTTGTCTGATTGCTGTAGCTAGGACTTCAAGAACTATGCTGAAAAAGAGTGGTGAAAGGGGGCACCCTCGCCTGGTTCCTGATCTTAAGGGGATTGCTTTTCATTTTTGCCCATTTAGTATGATGTTTGCTGTGGGTTTGTTATAGATGGTCTTTATTATGTTAAGGAATGTTCTCTGTATTCCCACTTTACTGAGAGTTTTGAGCATGAATGGGTGCTAGATTTTATCAAATGCTTTTTCTGCATCTATTGAAATTATCATGTGATTTTTGTCCTTCCTTTTGTTTCTGTGATGAATCACATTGATTGATTTGCGAATATTGAACCAGCCTTGCCTCTCCAGAATAAATCCCACCTGATCATGGTGTATGATTTTTTTTTTCATATTTTGCTGGATCTAGTTGGCTAATATTTTGTTGAGAATTTTAGCATCTAAATTCCACTTTCGTGCATCCCCTCCACCCTTGCTGGTCTAGACCAAGCTCACACCGGCTGGGCCTCCGCCCTCGACCACAGAACTGCATTTCAGCATCCCTCCACCACTGTTCCTCCAGCAAGCCCTCAGCAGTGTGGGTAGGGGCACTGCAGCTCAGACCCTAACACTCCATACTGTAGTCCTGGAAGCTCCCTCCATCTAAGCAGCTCTGCTCTAAGTGCCGTGGGAGAGCTTGTTTGGCTGGTGTCCTGTCTCCCTTTGCTGGTATTGCAGGTTCCAGGGGAAATATTTATTTTCAATTAGGGAAGTGACTCAGCCCAGGTGTTTGGGTGGCTCTCCATCTGAGTGTTTCTCCCTGTGCCTTCCAGTCCACACTCTCTTCCCGCTGCTCTGGTCCTCTCCTCTGTCCCCATTCCCCAGAGCCCCGGGTGAGAGGTTGTGAGAGAGGGTTTCTGCGCTGTCCCTTTAAGAAGAATCTTGGGCCTGAGAAAACTGTCTCTTTCTCACAAACAGTATCCTCACTTGTTTCATAGCTCAATACTGTCCAAACGCCTCTTCTAGGCTCTGGGGCTGCCGGCTGGGGCTTTGTTCCTGGGACCCAGGTCCCTCCCTCTTCGCCAAACTGTCCTCCCGCCATGCAGGTCTCTCAATGTGGCTTCTTCAGTGTTCCTTGGTTTAAGAGTCCACTTAGTTTAGTTCAAAGTTGGTTTATCCAGATGATGGCTCTTAAAATTAAGTTATAATCCACTTTGGGTCTGGGAGTTGGAAGTTGGTATGTCCGCCTACTCCATCACCATCTTGCCGTCTCACTTGTTCACTTTTTAAAGTATTCTTTCTCTTTCTTTCTTTTCTTCCTCCTTCTCCCTCATTTATCCTTTCTGTTCCTGTCTCTCTCTTTTCCTTCTTTCTTCTGTTGATGATGTTGAGAACTACCTTTATCTCCAAAAAAATAAAATGAAAAGGGCCAGTCAAAGGAAGAGATATCTGGATTTGTTCGTTGTCTCTACGTCACTCTGCTCTTTCCTGTATTCTGTTTTTGATGCTACCTTTGATTCCTGACTAGGCTTTTCTCCATGGATTTTGTATATGCTGTATTTGGAGTCTTATAGACTTTTTTTTATTTTACTGTGAGATACGGTATGAAATACATTTTATATCCTTAATCCAGCACACACCTACACTTAAATAAAATCATCCTTAAACGGTATTTAACCTTACGATGAGTGATGCCTTCTGACATTTTATATTCTATTCTGCTCTCTTCTATTTCATCCCATCAATGCAATTTCATTTCAAAATAATTCACTGCATCATAACCCACTAGATTGATTTCATAACTAATTAATGGGTCATAATTGGTAATTTGAAAACACTCCATTTTAAATGATTATTGACTTTTGAATTAGTCCCATCTCTGAGTTGTTGTTTCTTCCTACCTTATTCCAAAATACTCTTGACTGGATTGTCTCCCTGAATTCCCAGCCAAAAAGGATGAGACTAGTAGTATGTATTGATGAGCATGTAAAGAAGTTTTAAATGATTTTGTGGAAACAGCCACAGGAAATTAGTTTAAAACTCAAGATTTCACATTTTAATCAATATTTTAAATGTTTTATTATTATTTTTTCTATTCTATTATAATCCCTACCTGTTTGTGAATGAGAATCCAGGCAGGCCCATGACTTTTTGCTCCCTGTAAATAAGTGTGCACACTGGCAAATCAGCATGAAGCCCACAGTAAGCAATCCTTAGGAGTGTACTAACAGAGGAGGAGGATTTAACTGCAGGTGCACCTGTTGTGCACCCTGGGCCCGAACTTCTGAAGGGCTCTGCAAAACCCCAACTTTACACTGTTTTCTAATGACACTAAGTTTGGTTTCATTTGTGCAATTTTAACATTAATAGTACAAAATATTTTTTTAATTTAAAAATATGGATGGCCCTGGCTGGTTGGTTCAGCAGTAGAGCATCAGCCCGGTATGTGGAAGTCCTGGGTTTGATTCCTGGTCAGGGCACACAGAAGAAGCACCCATCTGCTTCTCCACCCTTCTTTCTCTCCTCTATCTCTCTCTTCCCCTCCAGCAGCCAAGGCTCCGTTGGAGCAAAGTTGGCCTGAGCGCTGAGGATGGCTCCATAGCCTCCGCCTCAGGTGCTAGAATGGCTCTGGCTGCAACAGGAGTAACTCCCTAGCTGGGCAGAGCATCGCCCCCTAGTGGGCATGCCAGGTGGATCCCTGTCGGGCGCATGCGTGAGTCTGTCTGACTGCCTCCCCCTTCTAACTTTGAAAAAATACAAATAAATAAATAAATAGTTAACATGTCATTTTATTCTCTCTCTCTCTCTCTCTCTCTCTCTCTTTTTTACAACCCAATATTTTCTTCTGCACCTGGGGCCTCAACCGACCTTAATCTGCCTCTGTGTACTGAGGCTGGCAGGCTCCATATTGGATTATATAAGAAAGTAACTGTCTTTTATTTAAATCACAGGTGAGATTGAGTTAGGAAAGTAAAATACACAATCTGAGATTTTCATCACAATCTGAACTTGATTTAACATCAAATCAATCCTCTTTCACAGAACAGCAGCCTTCCCCTCTCCCTGCCTGCAGCTTGCAGACAGCCTCTGTTGAGGATAGGCAGTGGGACGCTGGAGGGAGAAGCGCCATGGGAATTATGCCATGCTTCCCCATAGTGGAGTTGGGCTCTGCCAGCAGACAGGTGCATGCCCACAACAGGAGATGAACACCAGAAGTCCGAAGGGACGGAAATTGCCATGGAGCCTCATCCTGTTCTCTCACTCCCAGGGCAGAGCCCTCTCGGGAGGATCCAGACTACCTCTGGCCCACCTCTCCTTCTCTGTCAAGACTCTGGCATGAGGAAGCAGGAGTGCAGGCTGACCTGGGGGCGGCCGCCGTTGGATTTACCCTTTTCCTGTAAGGCATAGGTTTTCTTCACACCCTGGCACCAGAAACCTAGCCTGCTCTCTTGGGAAAAAAAGAAAGCATGCCTCTCCGTCCAGGGCTTGAATCTGGAAGCAAGGTGACAGACAGTTCCTTCTAAAGAGAAACTCATCAAATTCCTCTCTGACCCTCTTCTGTCTTGAGATCAGGTGAGTGCTCAGAGCTGTGCGATGAGTTTTCATTAATTTCCGTTGGTAATCCACATTGCTCTGACCACTCGCTTTGAAATTTTCTACCTACTGTACCTTCACACCTCTGCTAAAACTTAAATTGTTATCTCCTGTTACTTTATGAAAAATATTTAAAATGACATGAAATTATAAAGAGACGGTAGAATCGTTTTTCTATCACAAATCTTTGTATTATTGTAAGCCAGGTCAAGTCAATCAATTTCAGATTAAATAGCCCGGTTCATTACAGCCATTCCCCTCTTATCTCTAGGGCAGAGGTTCCAAGACCCCCACTGGATGCCAGCAACCACAGAGAGTAATGAGCCCTATATATACTATGTTTTTTCTTATACTTACATCCTTTCATAAAGTTTAATTTATAAATTAGGCACAGTAAAAGATTAATAAAAATATGTAATAATAAAATCGAACAATTATAAGGATACCCTACAAGTTATGTGAATGGCATTGGAGTCATTACTAAGTGAAGGAAGGGTGACTTGGATATAGCACTGCAATGCTGTAACTATTGATCTGATACCTCAGAGAGCTACTACATGACTAATGGGCAGGGATTTGTACAGCGTGGAGAGCTGGACAGAGGGATGATTCAGGTCCCAGGTGAGATGGAGTGGGATGGTGTGAAACTTTGTCATGCTACTCAGAGCAGCGCATAATTTAGAACTCATAGATTGTTTACTTCTAGGATATTTCATTTAACATATTTTGGACTGTGGTTGACCATGACCAACTAAAACTGCGCAAACAGAAACTAAGCATAAAAGGGGGGGTACAGTATTTAATTATGTCTTGCACTATATTATATTTATTTTTTTCTAACTGAATATAAATCTACTCTCTGAATAATCCTTTTATATTATTGTAGGATTCACTACTAAAATAACAGCAAAACAAATCCTGTAATCCATTCTTTTCTGTCTTTACAAATGGAATCTTAAGGTAGGTATTCTAAGAATAAAGGATATGATAGCTTTCTCCTCACTTATCAAAACAGTGCTTGGAGGGTCAAGGAAGTTCAAGGTAAAACGCCCTACCTAAGTCATTCCCTACACTCCACCTACCCCACCAAAGTACGCAGAAAGCTGACAAAGAGGAAGACAGTCAAGTTTAGCTGTAAATGCAGGGCACTGAATCAGAAAAATAATGGGGACACCATGGTTCACTGGGTCCAGCTAGAGAGAACAGGGTTGTCTGGGGAGGAGGGTGTGGGGTGGTGTCCACAGAGATGCAAACAGCTCTGAGACCTTCTGCATTCTTGGCTACTCCTGGTATATGCAGTACACACCAGCTGTGGCCAGGCTCCTAGGCCACTGGCCTGGCTCTAGCTGATGGCATCTTGGTCTCCCTGCTACTGCTGTGCCTTGCCTCCCCTGGGTCTCTCAATCAGCAATGGAAAGATCATTAGCAGCTGGTTTTGATCCAGGTTTCCGGGCAATATTTTCCTATTTTTACTTTCTTTTGATAGTGATAAAAGTATTTTTACATTAAACAGCTACTACCTGAATTATGAGAGTTTGGTTTCAGGGGGTAGGCTTTGTCAGGTGGAGATTACCGTTATATAAAAAACTCTTTGTGGATTGCAGAGGAAAACCTGTAATAAGCATAACCTGAGGGGAAAAGAGTGCCATTTTAAAAAATAAATGACTTTATTCACTTGTACATTATAAGGAACTCAGGGAAGAGATGGCCCTTTTGTTTAGAAAAGCCAATTAATAAGCCTTTCGGTGAGGCTCCAAACCTAGTCTGCAATGAAGGGTCGAGACAAAGGAGAATTCAATGTCTGCGCACACCAGAGCAGAAGCCTTGGGCCCACGTGGTTCAGTCCAGGAGCTGTGCCACATGTAAAGCAGCTCAGTCTTGACTGGAGTCCTAGGATGCATCTCCTGAGTATTTCTTTGCCAGAGTCTAAAACAGCCCACAGTTCTTGAGCACGCAGTGACCCTTGGGAGCCTCTTTATTTCCTTCTTTCAGAGCCCTTTTTTTCATACAAACCATCTTTTCACCAATACCTTGCGACCCTCTTCACCTCCTCCTTTTCTCTCCAAGAGGACTTGCTACTATTAGGTCCCCGCAGAGCAGCGGTCCCACAGGGTACCACCTGTTCTCATCGTGACTGTGGCTCTGGGAAGTCTCATGGTTGTCTGTTTCCTCCCAGAGGGTAGAGGAAGGAGGGAAACGCTTGGAAAAGATGATACACTTTCACATATTAATAGCTTTTGTCTTATCCTGAAAGTCACTGTAAGTTATCTGTAAAGGAAAGGGGCCTTGCCACCCCAGGAACCTAGAGAGTAAGACAATAGTAGGATGCCTTGGGGATGGAGGATGTCACCCAGCCATATGACTCCGTGGCGGTACCCAAGGGGCTAGAGGAGAATTATTGCGCTAGGGGCAAGAATTGGTGCCTTTCTGGAAACAGCGGTTTCTGACATTGAATTTTATTTTGTTTCTCTTGTGGCCTAAACTTTTCCTCTTATCTCAAAATCATTAGTAAAAGTATGTTAAACTGAACAATAGGAGGTGGTGGTTCTTTGGGAAATGAGGAAGATGAGCTCTGTCCAAGGTTAAGATGAAGAATGGCGGCAGACAGAAGATGTCGGGAGGAGAAAGAGCACAGAACCAGGGACACTGGACAATCTACCCAAAGAAAGGGAGATTCAGATAGACGGGAAGATGTGGGGGTACTTAGGTTATATGAAAAATAAAACTGCTAACCCACAAAGTAGATAAGTCACCTCCAGGCACATAAGAGTTGTCTTTTAGGTCCTGAAGTTAGCACTGGGCATATCAAACTCCTAAGTGAGAAGAGGCCATTGTTCATTATCCTCACTTCACCCCGTTTACCCTCAAGGCTGTCCCGTCTTATTCACCTTAGTCAGCAGCAGAGATAACATCCTCTAATGACCTGCAAAGAAATTGCCTAAAACAGCGTTTCTTCTTCATGGGAATAGACACATTCTCTCTCTCTCTCCTCTCCTCCCCCCCATCCCCTCTTTCCCCCTTTCTCCTCTTCTTTTGACTGATTCATTTGACAACCCCAAGGAGGCAATCCTTGGCTCACAGATTTTCTTTAGTCTCCCAAGTTATTCTCCTTGTTTTTAACCCTTGCTTAGTTGCTTCAAGAAAATTGCTGCCTTTTTCCTTCCTCCAGTCTCTCTCCTTACCATTTTCTCCCTGGCCCCTCCCAGTTTTTCTTGCTCTCTTTTATTCAGCTGGTGAGGAACAAAAAACCTGACTCCAATTATAGAGGATAAGGAGAAGTAGTGCTAGCTACATACCTGTATCAAGCAAAAGACGAGTTGTGAGTTTTGAAGTGAAATGAGAAATATTAAAGAGCCTGTCCCATCAACCTCAACAGCTCTCGAGGTAACCAGAAAGCCTCCTTCAAGAGCACCATACAGTCTCCACTCACCTCCTTATCTTTCTCCAATTAATCTTACTTTTCTCAAGAATGGACTTTCATGTGAAAACGTGATTGTATTGTTCTGCTCTTTGATTTAATTACTGGTATTGTGCAGTTGTTTCTAGCCACTGTATGATAGTGAAGCCATTTCTGGTTAGAGAAGTATTTGTGGGCTGGGCTAGAACACTCTTTATAACATTGTTTCTATGGGGAAGTTTATTGCAGCACCCAAGCAACTCACTTAAAAATGAACTTTGTGCCTGACCTGTGGTGGCGCAGTGGATAAAGTGTCAACCTGGGAACACTGAGGTCGCCAGTTCAAAACCCTGCACTGGTCTGGTCAAGGCACATATGGGAGTTGATGCTTCTAGCTCCTCCTCTCTCTCTTTCTCTCTCTCTCTCTCTCTCTCTCTCTCTCGTCTCCTCTCTAAAATAAAAACAAAACAAAACAAAAAAAATGAACTTTGTGATTATAACTTGAAGCAAAATTAGGCATTGGCCTCTGTTTACTCACGCATGTGTAAGGTAGGTTTGTGATGGCTAATTAGTGTATGGCTCAGTAGCACAGGTGGTTCTCTTACTTAATGGTTCTCTTTCCCTTTAGCAAACTCATGGCTACTGGCCATCAGCTGGGCAATTTGCCGGCTAAAATGCAGAAGCACCTGCAAAAAGGCAGATGGATCCCTACCATACATGTAAGGCTCCCATTCACATATTTAGTGCTGGGGGAAGGTATGTTGTTTATTCATAGGAAAGGTAATTGGCTAGGGCTCAGAAGTCAATTCCTTCTCTGACAGACCTTGGGAGACAGCAGTGTTTTATGGTAGGAAACACAAGTGCTCTTTCAATGGCTTTTGTAGGTCACCTTGAGCTCATCAACTTAGCTTTTCAGACCTCCTTCGCAAGATTATTTTGGGGAAAAATACAATAGCATGTTATATACACACACAATAGACACATGCGCGCGCACACACACACCCTTTTATTTTCTAATCCTTTGTGATTTATTGGTTGTACTAGTGTGGTCAATGGAGGATATTTTCTGCACCTAACAGGAGTTTGCTTCATGGATTGGAGACCTTAATCTTCCAAGCATTTACCTCCAGTGACGATCATCTGGGGAAAATGAAGTTGCCAGGGCAATGCTGGGCCAGCCCCAGAGCTCCGAAATGAGTCCCCTGTGGAGAGCCATTTACACTTAGGAAGAAATGTGATCACCTCACTCTAACTGTGGTGTTTGGGGCTATTTGAATTGCAATGTGGTGTATCCAATCCACAGAGTAAAGAAAACTGAACCAGTATCATTAGAGCTTGAAGTGTTGAAATAAGTGGCCTTGGCCTGGCTTTCCTGGGGATAAAAGATTCATCGGGTAGCACCTGAATAAATGAAGCCCTGCTAAAAATGCTAAAAATTGGGTAAGCAGGGCTCTTCTCTGTGGACATTCTAGTGTGTGTATGTGTGTGCAGACACACACATTTTGTTCCCTCTTTGATCACTGTTTCTCTTTCAGATACATGATTTGCCAGAGAGCAATTCCCTCTTAGAGAAGCCAGCTTGTTTCCTCCGAGGGGCATGAATATGTGCAAATTCCTCTAAGTGCTTTCCCAACTCCCCCTAAAAGATGAGAAACTCATCCGCCCCGCCCCCGGGGCTGTGGCAAGAGGGCTGTGTCCACACAGCATTAGCAGCTCCTGATATACAGGCACCTTTGAAGCTGACAGCACCACCCTTAATAACACTCTTCTTTACAAAGTGCTTGTTGTTAAATATTTATGAGGTCGTGCAAGAGGGGCCCCATCACTGCCAGGGGAAGACATCCATGGGCTCACAGCATTGTATAGGTTTGCTCGCCAGAAGGGAGAAGGGGGGTGCCGGGTCTTCCCCTCACCTCTCTGTGATGCTGATCCAACTGCAGGGCTCCGAGCCAGTGCAATCACCCCTTCAGGGGAGGGATGTCGCAGAGCTGTGGCTACAGAGCCAAAGGAAGGCCGGGAGGGCGTACGGGGAATAGGGCTGTTTTGAAATAAGAGCCAAGGCAGGCTCCCACCATCACAATCTTTTAAATATTAATGGGATCCAAAAATATGTTCATCAAAAATGAACAATACAAAAATAAAAGGGAAAGCAATAGACTGGAAAACCAGTAAAGATGAAAATGAAAGGCGAGTTTCTCTTCTCCTCAGCCCCGCGTTGCTCAGGTAGCACAGGTCCAGACAGGTTGTGGGGTACCTGAATGAATTCACATATCACCTGGCGATCTTGTGATGGAGCTGCCAGTGCAGCAGAGCTGGATGGGCCTGAAATTCTGCATTTCTCACAAGCTCCCCAGTGGCACTGCTGCTGCTGCTGCTAGTCCACCCAGAAAGGCAGGACTCTAGCTGCCCTGTCCCAAATAGGACTTTCCGTGATGATGGACATGACCCATAACTGCAATGTCCAATACAATAGCTCCTAGCTACATGCAGCTACTAGCCCTTGTAATGGAGCTAGTGTGATGTTTTAATTTTATTCCATTTAATTAATTTAAATGTCAATGGTCCTTTGTGACTAGAGGCTGCCTGTTGGAGAAGTAAGAAAGAGGTCTCTGTTAGTGGGCTTGGTAGCCAGTTCTCATCAGAGGAAAGCGACGTCGGGAACTTGTCTGCCGCCTAAATCCAGGATACAGTGTGAGTTCAGGGGGCTTAACAAGCCGAACCACAGCCCTGCGTTCTGGTTTGTGCTCCTGCACTCTCTCTCAATGGTGCCTGCTGTGAGATAGCACCTCGCTGGGCTCTGCCTGCACACCTTCGTGTCCTTGAGGACCAGATCCTGTGCTACAGGACCCCAGATACAGATGTCCTTGTTAATATCACACCAGCATCGCCCTAAGTGCTTCTGTTCTCCAGCACCGAACCTAGAAAGCCTGTGTTCATCTCAGCCCCCAAGTGCCCAGTGCCCTCCTACCTCTTAATTGCTATGCGTTGCTGGTGACCCCACCCCCCACCCCCATGAGCAGTGGTGGGCAGCAGGGAACAGAGAAATAGCCTGGGCTGCCAGTTCAGACAAACAGAAATTCAACACCTGACTTGCTTCTTCCTATGTGTGTGGTCTTGGGCAATTACAACTTCCCTGAGCCTCAATTCTCACACCTGAAAAATAAAGCTGTAATAGTATTTTTCAATCGTGTAAGAACTGGAGGTAATATTTACACTATGTGTTCAATAAATATTATCTTTTGATAATAATAATAATAATAATAATAATAATAATAATAAAATTCCATGCTTTATTTCTTGAGTTGAGCCCACTGGCTCCACCTTCACCTATTTCTGGTTCATTCTATTCTTTCAATGTGCTCATAATTGATGACTCCAAATCTTGGAAACCATAAATTCCTGAGAGAAATTTCCAGATCCATTTAACTAAGTAGAGCATGTGAAAGAAAATACAAACAGTGAAAGAAAAACCTTGGTGTTCTTTTAAACCTTGTTAATCATTAAATAAATGAAGAAAAACCACTGCTCAAACATTAAAGAATCTGTTAGAACAGTATAATTCTACTGGTGGCATTGTAAATTGGTGTAATAATTCTGAAAAGCAATCTGGTGAAGTCATTCGTTCAGTGGACATGTATTCCACTGAATGAATTCTAGATATTTTTTTTAGGCTCTGGGAATACGGAAATGAATAAAGCTAGATCCTTGTCCACAAAAGTTTATGAATTGGCCATTATGTAACACATGCTCTCACAATCATCCATCTTACTTCCTGATGCAGTAACCTCAAAAATACTCTAAGAAATGTTTTTCTTATAATGATTTCTATGCCATCTATAATAGTGAAAGACTAGCCAACCAAATAACCAACAATTTAAAAATGTTAAAATTTATAATAATTTATCAAGGAAGTAAAATTTAATGCTGACATTAAAATTACAAATAAGGGGACTATTTAAAATAATGCCAAAGAAAAGAAAAAGAACAAAATAGTTTCCAAGAAATAATTAACTGTGAAAAATTATGTAAGAACACATTAGGAATCAGATAAAAGTAACTTTTATAAAAGGGAGATTATGGTTTTTTTCTTTTATTAATTTTAATGGGGTGACATTAATAAATCAGGGTACATATGTTCAAAGAAAACATCTCCAGGTTATCTTATCATTCAATTATGTTGCATACCCATCACCCAAAGTCAAATTGCCCATTGTCACCTTTTCTGCATCTATTGAAATTATCATGTGATTTTTGTTCTTCCTTTTGTTTATGTGATGAATCACATTGATTGATTTGCAAATATTGAACCAGCCTTGCCTCTCCAGAATAAATCCCACTTGATCATGGTGTATGATTTTTTTCATATATTGCTGGATTCAGTTGTCTAATATTTCGTTGAGAATTTTAACGTCTAAATTCATCAGGGATATAGGCCTATAATTTTCTTTCTTTGTGTTGTCTTTGCCCGGTTTTGGGATCAGAATTATGCTTGCCTCATAAAAGGAGTTTGGAAGTCTTTCTTCCTCTTGAATTTTTTGAAAAAGCTTGAGGAGGATAGGAGTTAGTTCTTCTTTCAATTTTTGATAGAATTCACTTGTGAAGCCATCAGGCCCAGGACTTTTCTTTATTGGGAGTTTTTTGATAACTGTTTCGATCTCATTTGTTGTAATTGGTCTGTTTAGGTGTTCTGATTCTTCCAGATGGATTTTTGGAAGATTATATGTTTCAAGAAATTTGTCCATTTCACCTAGGTTGTCTAATTTTTTGGCATACAGTTCTTCATAGTATTTTCTTACAATGCTTTGTATTTCTGTTGTGTCAGTTGTTATTTCTCCACTCTCATTTCTAATTTTATTTATTTGAGTCCTCCCTCTTTTTTTCTTAGTGACTCTAGTTTTAGGTTCATCAATCTTGTTTACCTTTTCAAAGAACCAGCTCCTGGTTTCATTGATCCTCTGTATTGTTTCCTTAGCCTCTATGTCATTTATTTCTGCTCTGATCTTTATTATTTCCTTCCTTCTACTGGTCCTGGGCTTTATTTGCTGTTGATTTTCTAGTTCTTTTAGATGCTGGGTCAGGTTGCTTATATGAGCTTTTTCTAGCTTCTCATGGTATGCCTGTAGTGCTATGAACTTCTCTCTTAGTACTGCTTTTGCTGTGTCCCATACATTTTGAGTTGATGTATGCTCATTTTCATTGGTTTGTAGAAACTTTTTAATTTCTTCTTTGATCTCATTGTTAATCCATTCATTATTTAATAACATGCTATTTAGTTGCCAAGTGTTTGAGTATTTTTCAGTTTTTCTTTAGTGGTTAATTTCTAGTTTCATGGCATTGTGATTAGAGAAAATGCTTGATAAGATTTCAATGTTTTTAATTTTGTTGAGACCATATTTGTGTCCTAACATGTGGTCTATCCTAGAAAATTTACCATGAGTGCTTGAGAAGGATATATATTCTACTACTTTAGGGTAAAATATTCTGAAGATATCTATTAAATTGAGTTGATCTAGTGTATTCTTTAAGTCTGCTGTTTCTTTATTAATTTTCTTTCTTGAGGATCTAGCCCGTGATGTTAGTGGGGTATTAAAATAAATCCCCTACTATTATAGTGTTGCTGTTAATCTCGCCCTTTATATCCATCAAAGTCTGCTTTATGTATGTCGGGGCTCCTATATTTGGTGCATAGATATTTATAATAGTTATATGTTCCTGTTGAATTGTTCCCTTTATCATTATGTAGTGTCCTTCTTTATCTCTTACTACAGCCTTTGTTTTAAAGTCCATTTTGTCAGATATAAGTATTGCTACCCCTGCTTTTTTTTCATTTCCTTTTGCATGAAATTTTTTTTTTCATCCTTTTACTTTCAGTCTATGTGCATCTTTTGTTTTAAGGTGTGTCTCTTGTAGACAGCATATGTATGGGTCCTGTGTCTTTATCCACGCAGCTACCCTATGTCTTTTGATTGGATCATTTAATCCATTTACATTTAAGGTTATTACTGATATGTAGTTGTTTATTGCCATTTTTTCTTTAAAGCTGTATTCTTCTTTTGCTATATTCTTTCCTCCCTTTGAACTGTTCACAACAGGCCCCTTAGTATCTCTTGCAAAATTGGTTTGCTTTTAATGAATTCCTTGAGACTTTTTTTGTCTGGGAAGCTCTTTATTTCTCATTCCATTTTAAATGTTAGCCTTGCTGGATAGAGTAGTCTTGGTTGTAGGTTCTTGTTCTGCATTACTTTTAATATATCTTGCCATTCCCATCTGGCCTCAAGTGTTTCTGTTGAGAAGTCAGCTGTGTCCTTATGGGGCTCCTTTTTAGGTAATAGCCTTTTTTTTTCTCTAGCAGCTTTTAAAATTTTCTCTTTATCCCTTAGCTTTGGTATTTTAACTATGATGTGTCTTGGTGTAGATTATTTTGGGTTTCTCTTTAATGGAGTTCTGTGTGCTTCTTGAATGTGTGGAATGTTTCCCAACCTTAATTTAGGAAGGTTTTCTGCTAGGATTTGATTGAACAAAGTTTCTATTTATTGTTCTCTCTCCTCTTCTTCAGGAACCCCTGTGATGCGGATGTTATTTCTCTTATTGTTGTCATAGAGCTCCCTTAGAGTTTCCTCCCATTTTTTGAGTCTCTTTTTTTTTTTCTGCTTTGCTTCTGTGCCTCTGTTTATTGTGTCCTCTACCTCACTGATTCAACCCTCAGCCTCATCCATCCTGCTTTTAATTCCTTCCATTATGGTCTTCAGTTCTGATACTGTATTTGTCATTTCTGATTCTTTTTTATTATTTCAATTTTGTTTTTTATACTTGTTATCTCTTTATTTAGGTGTTCATAATGACTATCCATTGTTGCTCTAATCTCTTTGAACATCCTAACTATCATTATTCTAAATTCTGCTTCTGGTAATTTGGTTATATCTGGTTCATTCAGGTCCTTCTCTGAGGATTTCTCTTGATTCATTTGGGTTGCATTTCTTTGCCTTCCCATTTTGTCTGTGTATAAGAAGGTTGTGGCCACTGGAGTCCAATGGTTGTTGCCTTTGTGTTCTCTAGGTGTGGTCTATCTGCAGGCCCACCACCCCCTCTGACACTGCTTAGGGCAGTTGGGTATGGGCGTTGCCAGCACCAGCCCACTGCGGCTGTTGCTGTGATTTCTGCCTCTCCTCTGCAGGAGGGGCTGTGTTCTGGTGCCCGGCTCTACAAGCCTCAGCCTGCCTGGGCCTTCGCCTTGCCCTGACAGGTTGGGCTGCGCACTGCACTGAAGCCACAAGCCTCAGTACCAAGGATAGAGGTGATCTCCTTTGCTCAGCTGCAGACCCAGCCTGTTCCTGGGCTTCGGCCCAGCCCCCACGGTCAGAGCCTGCTCACCACGGGTTTGACGGGTTTGACGGGGCTGCTGACGTGCACTCAGCTGTGAGCCTCCTCCTGTCCGGAGCTTTAGCCCCACCCCCGAGGCCATGGCCAGCCTGCGCAGGATCACAAACCATGGTTTATCGGCCAAGCAGGGCTGCTGGCGTGCACTCAGCTATGAGCCTTGGCTCATCCAGGGCTCTAGCTCTGCCCCCACATTTAGAGCCAACTCTCCGTCGCAGGATGGCAATCTGCGGTTTCTCCTGCCGGGCAGGGTTGCTGGCATGTGCTCAGCTGTGAGCCTCCACCTGTCCCTGGTCCTAGCCCTGCCCCCACAGTCAGGGCTGGCTTGCTCAGGGTCCAGGGTTGCAGAGATCTCTGCCCATTCCTGGCCTCCCGCTTTTTCCCCCGCAGGTGGGGCTACAGGTGGGCCCGCAGCTGCCGGACCACTTTTGCGCCTCCCCTCCACCCCTGCTGGGCTAGACCAAGCTCACACTGGCTGGGCCTCTGCCCCCGCCGACAGAACCGCATTTCAGCATCTCACTGCCACTGTCCCTTCAGCAAGCCCTCAGCAATGTGGGTGGGTTCACTGCAGCTCAGACCCTAACACTCCATACTGTAGTCCTGGAAGCTCCCTCCATCTAAGCAGCTCTGCTCTAGTTGCTGGCGGGAGAGCTTGTTTGGCTGGTGTCCTGTCTCCCTTTGCTGGTATTGCAGGTTCCAGGGGAAATATTCGTTTTTGATTAGGGAAGTGACTCAGCCCAGGGGTTAGGGTGGCTGTCCCTCAAAGTGTTTCTCCTTGTGCCTTCCAGTCCACACTCTCTTCCCGCTGCTCTGGTCCTCTCCTCTGTCCCCGTTCCCCAGAGCCCCAGGTGAGTGACTGTGAGAGAGGTTTTCTGCGCTGTCCCTTTAAGAAGAATCTTGGGTCTGAGAAAACTGTCTCTTTCTCACAAATAGTATCCTCACTTGTTTCCCAGCTCAATACTGTCCAAACGCCTCTTCTAGGCTCTGGGGCTGCAGGCTGGGGCTTTGTTCCTGGGACCCAGGTCCCTCCCTCTCCGCCAAACTCTCCTCCCGCCAGCTGGTCTCTCCGGGCTGCCATTCGCTCTGGGGAGCTGGGCAGCCCTCTTCGTGTTTTCGCTTTTTCTACCAGTCTCAATGTGGCTTCTTCTGAGATCCTTGGTTGAAGAGTCCACTTAGTTTAGTTCAAAGTTGGTGTATCCAGATGATGGTTCTTAAAATTAAGTTATAATCCACTTTGGTTCTGGGAGTTGGAAGTTGGTATGTCCGTCTACTCCATCACCATCTTCAGGAGATTATGTTTTGAATAGACTGTTATATGGTGACAGACATTAGAATTGCTGATGAATACGACCTCCCACAAATCCTGCTCCATCGGTCATGGTATCATGGGAGAATAGCAACTCCCTTCAAAGTTAGAAAGGGTCCTGAGATTTGCTTTGGCCAATGAAACATAAGTATAAATGCCACACAGCACTTTGGGTAAGACTTTGACAGCCAGTGCTCTTAAAGTGGACAATTCACCACATTTTCTTCCCTTGCCAAAGCCACCAGCACACTTCATGTGCTAGAAATGCTACATCAGCATGAGCCCCGAGTAGAGAGATAGGCAGCAGAGCCTCTGACAACCTGAAATTTTAGTTAGCAGGAGTGAAAAAGAAACCTTGTTGTTTTTAGCCTCAGAGATCATGTCTACAAATACACTGCTCAGATACATATATGTATTGTTTACTAATCTTTAAATTTTGTAGATCACACACTAATTCTAAAGTGATATTAATATGGCTGTATAGAGCTATATCACAAATCACAAGATGTTCTGAGCTTTATGACTGTGAAACTCACCATTCAGGAGACCTCCTGATACTTCTGTAAGCTTTTATGGATTTGAACACCAGCTGGTATGTTCTAATTCAGCAGTTCTAAAATTTGTGGTTTCACAATTCTTTTTATATACTGTCAATATTTGCCATATTAGGATAAAAAATTAAAACAAAAAATAATATTTATTAATGACTTTGAAGTAACAGCCCTTTATAAAAACGAGTGAATGAAAAATAATTATAGTTTCCAAAATAAAAAGCAATTAGTAAGGACAGTGTTATTATACATTTTGAAAATCTCTTTAATGTCTGATTTAATAGAATTCAGCTGGATTCTCATATCTTTTTTTGCATTCAATCTGTTGGCACAGGTTTTTTTGGGGTGAAGTACATGAAGGGAATCTGGCCTAACATAGATATGTAGTAGAGAAAAGGAGAAGTGGTCTAATAGGCTTTGTAAGAAATATTCTTCTTTGTTACTACAGAACTTAAGACATAGTAGATAGTTTCTTCTCTTGAAATTTTTCCATTGATGAGAGAGAGAGAGAAGCATCACCTTGTTGTTTCACTTAGTTGTTCCATTTAGTTGTGCACTCAGTGATTACTTCTCTTATGTGCCTTGACCAGGGATTGAACCAGCGACCCTGTTGCCTTGGGGTGAGACTTTATCCACTGAGTGACCCAGCCAGAGCTGAGAGGTGGTAATAATTTCTTAAATGTTAATTCCAATATGGACTCTGAAACCATATTAGCAAACTTCTCATAGTCTGTTGTATTAAAATTCAATGGTCTCTCTTGCCCTGTCAATGGGTCTTTTGCCATATGTGATTTTATAAGAGCAGGCACTGACCATTTGAAAAATATTATTCAGATAATCCCAAAATTAACACATTTCATAATGCAATATCAAATAATCACATTTACTAGTTTTACTACTGATCATACCAGAAGTCTTTGAGTATTGTGAAATTGTCAAGCTCATGATGGCAGATACACATTTTTGTTATATTTTGATTTTTCCTCAGAAGCTCACATTCCATCGTTGGCAACAAATAATCTCAGTTGTTTTTCTTTATGTGACAGGCTCACTTTGCTCATTTTTGAGAAAATGTCTGCCAAATGCCCAACTCTGAATAACCATAGTTTGTCTAGAATTATTTTCTTTTAAGCAAAAAATGTGTTCCAAGAAAAAAGTAGCTAGCTGAGCTCACGACTTAGTCACACACACACTTCTCTGTGACATAACTGTCATACTTGGTTTTGCCATACATGTGCTCTATGTGTACGTCAGTTCTTCACACAGAATACTAAAAAGATCTATATTCTAAGATTTTGATTTAATCACATCAATAATTTTTATAATTTCATTAAAGGGCATTCCTCAGTGAGCTGGCCTTGTTACTTTTCTCATCGTGAGCTGGTGGCAGTGAAGAATGACACAATGACTGCTGGAGAGTCCGGTGCCTCTGCCTTGATTCCTGCTCAGAGGCCAACATTTTTACCCACCATTGCATTAGTACCACCAGTGCGAATGTCAACAGAGTGAAGCGCCAAATCATATTCTTAGTATAAGTATGAAAATAATTTAGACCCTCACAGACTCCTGAGTAGGTGTTGATCACTTCCCAGGGTCTCTAATCACAATCTGTGTACCACTGTTCCCCTTTATTGCAAAGGTGGTGTGCTGCAACGGAACCAACACCAGTCTTCTTCCTCATCCTGCTCCTAAGCATCCATGTGACCCCGGAAAAGGACTTTATCTATTGGGCTCCAGTTTCTTTGCCTGCAGAATAATAGCATTCATTCATTCATTAATTTATACAGAAGACATTTATTAACTATTACATGTACTACCTGTAAGAGGCACTAAAGATAAAGCCATAAAAAGGCTGACAAAGTCTTTGAACTCATTTTATAGTCCATAGGGGACCAAAACAATGAGGGTGGACAAAGGTAGGTATAATTGTGAGTGTGGGAAACAGAGTTCATTCTTGTGTTATTATTTATTAATTAATAATAATTTTTTTCTATATAGACTACTGTAAACCTACTTTTACTCATCCCTAATATATGTCTGTATGTGTATTTATTCAGATAAAAATAAAGTATAAATATATAACAAATAATTAAATGAGTGAAACAAGTACAAACTGTTGCGTGTGCTAGAAATGAAGTTAACCAAAGTGCTCAGATGAAACAGGTAAGGATGGGTTTGGCACAGTGAACCCAGGATGTTTAGGAAGCCTCTGTTTCCAGAAAGTGATAGTTGAGTTGAGACCTAAAGATAGGCAGATACCAAGCAGGTACCTTTCCGAATATAATTTATTGAGAGTGCCCAGTGGGCACCACAGAAACATTTTTGAGTTGTAAAAGGAATGGTGAAAGAAGAATGGGAAAGAGATAAATAATATTATTTAACATTTATTAAGCACATATTACCTGGGCAGTGTTTTAAGAACCTTATATACACTAAGTTGTTTAATCCTCAGTAACTTGAAATAGAAATCTATTATTTTGGAGATGGGGAATGAATATATATGCTATATTATTGATATTAGCCTGACTAGCCATAGAATTAAAGTAAAAATATACTAATATACTAAGCTTATAAAAAAATTTATATAGTGCCGTGGCTGTTGGCACAGTGAATAGTGTTGTCCTGGAGTGCCAAAGTCTCTGGTTTGAGCCCAGGGTCACCAGTTCGATCCTGAGTGTACTGGTTTGATCCCAAGGTTGCCAGTTCAATCCACAGTCAGGGATTGACATATAACAAACAATCAATGACACATCTGAGTGGAACAACAAATTGATGCTTCTCTCTCTCTCTCTCTCTCTCTCTCTCTCTCTCTCTCTCTCTCCATTCCCCCTCTCTCTCACTTCCTTTCTTTCTCTCAAAAAAAATTTATATAAAACCATCCATGTTAATCTTAGTAAATATTAAAGCTAGCTTGTTACTTTAACTGCAACTATGATTTACTATTACCAATCTAGTAATCAAAGTTATGTATTCTTTATCAAATCAAAAGCATTCAATAAATCTTATGCTTTCAACTCTGGATGAGTTCTCATTATGGTTCAATAGCCTGTTCCCTTCTTGGAATAGGGAATGTTAACTCTGGCAATGAATCACAGACATCTAACTGGCACATATCAGGAGTTAACACCAAAGTGAGAAGAATAAACTTTCTGGCCCTTTCTCCTCTCTCCTACCATGCTGAGGCTTACAGTTTCAATTCTCCAATAAGGCCAAGAGGACCACAGAAGTCCAACCAGCTATGAACATAAGAACTTCCTTCCCTTAAAACAAACTTCCCTCTCAATACCCTCCCAATACCCTATATCAGTGGTTCTTAACCTTTTTTGAGGTACCAAACCCACCAGTTTCATATGCGCATTCACCGAATCCTTCTTTAGTGATAAATAAAATATGATTTTTTTTCCAAATTCAAGACATAAGTATATGTTTTTTTACTGGTGCACAAAATGAGCCGTGCATGAACATCACCTTGCTCAAAGAACAAAACCAACAAAGTGCATGAACTCACAACAAATTACAGTATTACTTTATTCTGGCCTCCGCAGCAGAGGCCTCTCCGAACCCCTGAGACTGACTCATCAAACCCCTAGGGTTTGATAGAACCCAGGTTAAGAGCCACTGCCCTATATAATCTGTCCAAGGCATCTGAGCTTTTAATATGGGTTTCTGAGAACAAGAGTCCCCCATCTTCTCAAGTGGCCAGCACTTAAATAAACCTCTTTTCTTTTCACCAATACTGGTATCACAAATGTTGGCTTTACTCATTGCATCAGAAGTAAAATGAGGATCATTTTACCCAATTAGGTTCCCACTTTGTGAAAGATAAAATCAGAATCTGGAGGTCATATGGGTAGAAAATAATAAAGGCATAATTAAAACCCAGGCAGACTTAGTCAAGAGGTATTAGCCACTAGCCACTCCCAGAAGTACTTAGGAAGTACTTACCATTTTATATATAAAAAAACCCTTAGATATGGATACCCATCATTACTACAAATTGAGTTGATTTAAAAAAAAATTTACAGGGTATGACCAATGGCGCAGTAGATAGAGTGTTGACCCAGCATGTGAACATCCCAAGTTCAATTTCCAGTCTGGGCACACAGAAGTAGCAACCATCTGCTTCTCCCTTTGCTCCCTCTCCCCTTTCCCTCCCCCTTTCTCCTTTGCAGCCAATGGCTCCATTGGTTCAAGCATTGCCTCAGGCACTGAGGATAGCTTGGTTCATCCAAGCATATCAACCCCAGGCACTAAAAATAGCTCTGTACTCCAGCATCAGCCCCAAATGGGCGTTGCTGGGTAGGTTTCGGGGTGCATATGGGAGTCTGCCTCACTATCTCCCCTCCTCTCACCAAAAAGAAAAAAATTACAAGTGAATGGACATTATCTATAGATCTGACTCAAATTAAAAGGGTGATAAGCATAATAAAGTTTGAGCTATATAGAAGGGAAAGGCAAAGAAAAGTATGGGAAGTAAACTGTCAGCTTTTGGCCTGGTTTTGAACCTGAAAAGGGAGGGTTACATGTCTTAGTGTATAAGGATCTGGATCTCTACAGCTACTTATACTTGAGGGGGCTATTCTAAGAGACATGCGTGGAGAACGCGACGAATGCTGCATATCTGGGGTGAGGGGAACCCCAGGACTGGTCTTTGTAGTCAATTTGCTCCAGCTGCCTCTGAGCTCTGACAGATGTTTAACCTTCCTGAAATCCTCTCCTGACTCTTAAAAGAGCCTTCCCTCTGCACTCATGCACACACTAAGGAGCGCTGGTGCTCAAGGTCTGGCGGTCTTGCTTGTAAGAGCTGACACTTACATAACTCTGCTCGACTGTTTTAACTCAGCACCAGCCTGGTCTGTGAATGTCAATTTTTGTCAGTGGTGGCTTCTAGTCTTGCACTTAAAGCATAAGGCGATCAAGAGACACAGGTGTGTTTGGTCTCACATTTTTTCCTTTTTCTGGAGCAGCATGCAGAAGTTCAATCCATTTCCTGAGGATGCATTTTGGTTTTGTTTGCTTGCTCGCCTGGTTACTACCCAGTAGATGAGGTTCTGCAGAAACCAAAGTAAAAAGCAATCTGAATAAGAAGGCCTGAGAGGTAAATAATTTTCATAATTGTGGAGGTGATAAAGGATGAAGCGGACATGTCAGTTTGAAAAGGAAGGTCCACGATTGAATCAGCACAGTGGAAATTTTTGAGCTGCCCCCTTGGCTGATTTTGACAAGCATCTTATATTTCCTGTCAGCAGAGTCAATAAAGATTCTAAAATTCTGATTTGTTACAGAGTCATGTCTCCTTTTCAGAGAGTATATTGGGCAGACAAAACCTGAATCAGGATATTTTAAACCTATTCTATTTGGAACACCATTCCACAGAGCACATACCACAAGCAGGCGTTCTGTCGGGCTCTAGACATGCTCAGCGAACAAGTTAGATGCTGTCCTTGTGCCCTCGTTGTTGCTGTGAGTGACAGTTATGTACAGAAATTTAGTTGCTGACATTCAAAAATGATGAATCCCATGTTGATAAACTAGATATATAAAAAATACTTTGTGATAAAAGAGTTAAAGGCATGCCATTTAAAAAATTTTGTAATTGAATTTATTGATGTGAGCTACTTTTAAACATTTTTATTATTACAGCTGTTAGTAAGTAAATAATTAAGCATTTTGTTATATGTATATCAATGTTTTGTGTGTGTGTATACTAAAAGAAAATAAACATGAATTTCTCATAAGACTATAGTAGAATATAAAATTTTTATTTCATTTATTTTTGTTTTATTAATTGAGAGGCCGGGAGGCAGAGAGGCAGAGGGATAGAGTCTTGCAGGTGCCCCCTACAGGGCAATGCTCTATCAATATAGGACCGCTGCTCTGTTGCTCGGCAACTGAGCTATTTCAGCTCCTGAGGCAAGGCCATGGAGCCATTCTCAGTGCCTGGGGCCAGCTCGCTTGAACCATTCAAGCCATGGTTGCAGGAGGGGGTGAGAGAGAAGGGGAAGGGGTGGAGAAGCAGATGGTCACTTCTCCTGTGTGCTCTGGCTGGGCATCAAACCTGGGACTTCCACAGGTTGGGCTGATGCTCTACCACTGGGCCAATGGATCAGGGCCTAAAAATTTTGATATAAACTTTTTCTTCTTCCCCTTACCTCAGGCACCAAGTTTTTAATGTACCTATAACCTTTATTGCCAAATTTTAGGCAACAGTTTCCTAGAAGTCCTGTCTTTGGGGGAAGGTGAACTAATGCTAAAACAAAAAAGTCTATTGTGTTATTAAATATATAATTGGGTTGACAGCAGAAAGAATAGTCTTGAAAATAAATGCTTTGTTTTTGAAAGTATCTGGCTTTTTCCTTAAATTAAGTTTAATGTGATGACATTGATCAATAAGAGTACATAGGTCTCAGGTACACATCTCTATAGCATTTGAACTGTTGATTGCATGCTGTGCCCATCACCCAAAGTCAAATAATTTTCCATCACCATATATTTGTCCCTCTTCCCTCCCTTTTCCCCTACCCACCCTCTCCCTGGGTAACCACTTAAAGCTTTTTGAGAGCAGAAAAGTATCAGGGCATAAAGTGTATTCTATAACAATAATTGAAGAGAAAATATGTGATTGTATAAAAGTTAGATTCCACACAGCCTGAAGAGGTTACCAAACTGTTTCTGGTTGCAGTGATTTCTGGAGAAATGGGGAAGAGGACATCAAGTTAGTGCCAAAGTTATGAACCTCACTACATAGAATCCCCACTGCCACACCATCCCAGAGTTAATGGTGAGTGGATGGCGGATGGTGGATGACTATGCCAGGTAAGTTCCATTTGAAGAGAAAACAGGAGACTTATACATTCCTTGTTGGTATAGAGTCACTGCATAGAGACACCTCACCTATGAAATAGCCCAGGTAAAATGAGGTCTCATGACAATAGTCTGGGGGCAGCTTCATAGAACTCTGGCACCTAGGGTGGTCACAGAAGAGCAGCGGGGGTGTCTTGAACCCCCAGGGAGGGGGAGAGCAAACAGAATTGAAGGGACCTGAGCTTGGGACACAGATGATGTGGCATGTATACTCCTAGCTGTCACAAGACATGCTGAGATGGTGGGTATCAGGAAAAGATAGCAGAGGGAAATAACCAGGGGAATAAGAGGCAAACTAATAAAGTTGGAGGATGGGAATGGACCAGATAACAACATCCCCAATAGTCCTGGATGACAGAGCATGCCACCCTCTCTTCTCACTCTTCTTGTAGTCAGGGAAGGAAGGAAGAAATAGAATGTATTTACCAAGAAGATATTGAGTCTTAATGGAGAAGAAACAGACTAGGGTAAGTTTTCCACAACAGAGTAAAACAAGGACTAAGAAAAGTTCAGCAATGAAGATACACTGACAATCCATCTTGGCACACATGAATTTGTAACATGACATGCTTGCGACAGTAGACGTAACACCTTGTTCCCTCCACAGCTAGCATTTTGTTAGAGTTGTATCTGAGCATGGACCTAACTAACTGAGCTCTAAGGTGACATGTTGACAATAGGAGCCACAATCACTTAATTTGTAGTTGAGCTGCAATAAAAGTTGACAAACAAATTGAACAATGGACAGTATTCCTAGTTAACATAGGAAAGAGACTATATAGAATACACATATAGGGTGGGGTAAAAAGAGGTTTCCAGTTGTTTGTATGGAAAATGAGACAATAATAAATAATATGACAAGAATAAACTCTTTCACATACAGCAGTAAACTTACTTTTGACACACCCTGAATATAATATGTATACAATGTTCTATGTATTGTCTCTTTCTATATATATAATATACATCACCCATATATATATTCAATGACTGATGTGATTTCTGTTTGTAGTGGGGAAACAAATCACATCAGTGACCAGGTTAAATATATGCATTTTGTGAGTGAGTTGGAAATTTTTAGTGAGTGCAAAGTGACTTTGGGCCCTCTCTGCCAAGCTGATGCCTGGCGTGAGTATGTCATTCATGTGCCTAGATCAATATAAATATGGATATCCCTGAATGAATTAGGCAGGGAAAGTAGGACAATTTGACAGCCCCTTGCTGAGCACAGTGGCTCTTGCCCCCGCCAAGGGTCTGAATAGTCGAGTTCAGCCCTGATGGATGACCAGGAGGAAAACACAGCCAGGCCAATGCAGATGCTTTAGAGGTCTTTGCTTGACAGACTGAAGCCTGTTTGTCATCTGGGCTGTCAACTATTAGAGTTTTATATTGGATCTTGCTGTAGGATGTTGCACAACCTGCTGGCTCACAATAGCCCCAGTGGAATGGAACGGGGGTGGGACAGCATGAAGTAGCAGTGGGGTATGGGACAGAGGGGAAGGCCCTGCTATCCTTCTTTTTAATAGATTCTGTGTCCCCGGCACTGCCATGCTTAAACACACAAGCAGGAAATGGAGATGCTTGCTCTTTAAGGGCTGTGTCAATCAAGAGAAGAAAATTAATCATAGCAAAGCTGGGAGCAGAGCAGGAGAGAATGAAGCAGGTTGTCTGCAGGGCCTGGACATTTGAGATAGTGCCCTGGGAAATGCAGGGGCTCATCTCCAGTTCTATCCCTGATCTACATGATTGACATCCCCCTTCCCCCACACCACTTACCAACTGAAGACCAATAATGGAGCTCAATTCTTCCCTTCTGGGAAGGGATGTAGGTTCAGTTCCACAAGACTACAGTAGTCCCCTTTATCTGTGGTTTTGCTTTCTGCAGTTTCAGTTACCTGGAATTAACCACAGTATGGAAATATAAAAAGGACAATTCCAGAAATAAACAATTCATAAATTTAAATTGCGCTCTGATTAGCATGATGACATCCCACGCAGTCCTGCTCTGTCTCGTCCAGGGTTCAATCGCCCTTCTGCCCAGCGTCTGCACAGCTGCACACACTTCCTGCTCATTAGTCACTCCGTAGCTCTCTTGGTTATCAGATTGTCATGGGATCACAGTGCTTGTGTTCAAGTAACCATTAACATAATTCATAATGACCCTATAGCTACTCACATAACTTTTATTACAGTATGTTATTATCATTGTTGTATTTTGCCATTAATTGTTGTTAATCTCTTACTGTGCCTAATTTATAAATTAAACTTTATCATAAGGGGGCATGTATAGGAAAAAACACAGTATATATAGGGTTTGGTACTATCCATGGTTTCGGACATCTGCTGGGGGCTTGGAACATAGCTCCTGCAGATAAGAAGGGACTATTATATGATATGAGATGAAATATTTACATACTGGAAACCATGTAATGGTAAGAGCTTCATAGATGTCCTCTGGACATAGTGTCACTGGTTTCATTCATATATTCTTCCAAGTAGGACACAGTCCTTTACTGGCCTTTTAAACAGGCAGAGCTTAGTTAAGTCGAGCAAAAGGCAGTCAGAGCATAACTGGAATACCTTGCTCTATGCAGTGGGTGTATCCCTGAAAATGCATGTGTAAAGTTTGGTGATAAGTTTTACATTAGAGGTCTTAGGTGATCGGTTTGTTTTAAAGAATCCTGATGTAAGATTGAAATTTCCTATTGTGACGGGATGAATCATACTGTGCTCCCTGAATTATCTGTTCTATGAGTTTGGAATTGTGCATATTAAGGTGTTCATACTTTACATACATTACTCACATACTGCTGAGTCATTGAGGATAAGAGCAGAAAGTGAGACTTTGGATATAAGTTTTCCCATAATCATTATTATCTAACTAAAAGGAAGAACCTTGTTAATAGCTTAAGGGGCTGTTTGAAAATGTGTCCAATGTTCATACATTTGTGGTCATTACCCTTGTGTTATGGAGGGGTGACTACATTCCAAGACATGACAGGTTATATATAAGGTACACATAATCTATAGTTGCACATTATATAAATTGATTGTTGAGACTGCTATAATTGAGCCCTAATATAGTGGCAGCTATGACAACAGAAGAGCAGGTATGGCTGGCAACATCCAGTATACTATTTATAAAGGGAAAGTAATGATCTCCCATGTTTAATCCCTTCCCACACCAATTCTGGGTTTGCCCATGTAACTTGTGCTGGCAAACAAGACAATAACAAATATCACATAAGCAGAGATGTGAAAACTGCTTGTGTTTTGTGGCTTGCCCTCTCTGCTGCTCTGGTGAATTCTGTGACTACTACCATGAGAATGAACCCAGGCAAGCTTGTTGGATAACAAGAAAAATGTAGACAAGTCTTCTTTATTGCTCCCCACAGATATCATTAACCAACAAGTAAGGAAAGCCAGCCTAGAACGCATTGCCCTAACCAATACACCAGCTGATCACAATGATCAGACAAACCCTCCCATACAAGAACCACCTGGGCAACTCATCAGAAATCATGAATCATGAAAAAAAAATGTACTTGTTTAAAGCCACAATTTTGGAGTGACTTGTTATGCAGCAAAAACTAACTCAACACCAGTTAACAGAAAGTTACCAGTTTATTTGTGTAAGTGGGGAAGGGCATTGTCTTGACAATTTAGGCACCAACACTTTGCAATCCATCAATAAATTGATTATATAATGGGAGATTTGTAAACTAAAGGATGTATTAAGAAAAGTTCACAGCCTGACCAGGCGGTGGCGCAATGGATAGAGTGTCAGACTGGGATGCGCAAGACCTGGGTTAGAGACCCCGAGGTCACCAGCTTGAGCGCGGGCCCATCTGGCTTGAGCAAAAGCTCGTCAGCTTGGACCCAAGGTCACTGGCTCCAGCAAGGGATTGCTCGGTCTGCTGAAGGCCCGCGGTCAAGGCACATGTGAGAAAGCAATCAATGAACAACTATGGTGTCGCAAGGGCAATGAGAAACTGATGATTGATGCTTCTCTCCTCTGTCCGTTCTTGTCTGTCTGTCTCTATCTATCCCTCTCTCTGATTCTCTCTCTGTCCTTGGGAAAAAAAAAAAAAGAAAAGCTCACATAAGATGACAACTAAATTATACAGAGGTTTATTAAATAGTTAACTTAGCTACAGATATCAATAATCAAAATATTTATAACCCAGGTGTGATGCTCTACCCCAAAGGGATTAGCACATTCTTGTAGCTATAGATAGCTACAGGCAAAGTCTCAGAGTTGGTTCCTTTTTCTCAGCTTCCCCTCGGGCTCCACATTTGTCCTGGCAGGCTGGCCCTGGTCTGATGTGCTAACTCTGTAAGTCTCCAGAGCAGGTTGGTTTATGAGTGTGCCACAATATTGCTTCTGTATTTAATTTAGTCCAATTTACATCGTTTCAAGCACTTTTCTTTAAAAGCTGTGGCTGCTATCATTATGTCATTGATCATTTTTTTCATCTACTTCTACATTTTCACGTGTACATCTGCACATGGCAGAGCACTGTATGTGTGACATTGACTTCAGTACTGTTGGAGAACATCATTCTATTTTAACCTTTTGTATTTTATATTTGATATATAGTATTGATCTGTACTGGCCATAGCTTCCCTGACCTTCACCAATAATGGGGCCATACTCGTTTGCATGATATTTTTGCGGGCCATTTGTACCAACTTCTCAGTGCTGGGATCCCCATCTTAGTCAGTTTGGGCTGCTATCAAAAGTACCATGGACAGGATGGTTTAAACAACAAATAAGTATTTCTCATGGTTCTGGAGCCTGGGAACTCCAAGATCAAGGGACTGGAAAATCTGGTGCATAGTGGGAGTCTTTGTCCTGGTTTCCAGACAGTTCTTTTCCTTGCATTTCATGGGAAGAAGAGAGCAAGATCCCATCTCTTTCTCTTTATAAGGTCACAGATCCCATCAGAGGAACTCTAATGATCTCATTTAAACCTAATTACCTCCCAAAAGTTCCAGCTCTTAATATCATCTCATTGGGGGTTTGAGTTTCAATATATAAATTTTGTGGGGACACAAACATGCAATCCATACATTTCCTTTAGTCATTTTGTTACTTAGACCACTTCTGCACAATAATCTGGGACCATTTGCATGTCAGGCGACCTCCAGGTCCTTAACTTACCCAGAGAAGATTTCAAGGACAAATCGGAGTAAGAATAAAGCAGGTTTTATTCAAGTTAAAAAAAAAAAGAGGCCAGAGTTCAAGCACCACCATGAGTAAAGCAAAAACGTATTCACCACAGGCCAACTCAAGAGTAAGGCAAACATATGGTTGGCTAGTTCTTGAGATATTATGTATTTTCAAGGGTGGGGGTTGTCTCCAAGCTCTGTGATGTCAAATTCTGACTCTGCCTCCTGGTTGGGAAGAGGCTTTGTTGTTGTGACTTCCATGACCACTGGCTACCCCAGGGGTTTTCTGCCATTAACTTTTGCCCTTTGATCATGCTGGGAGTTGGGGGCCCTGATGAGATGTCTGCTCCTTCTTCCTCACTCCACTTGTCAAATTTTTTCCTTTTTTCTGCCTCAATTTGTCCCCTAAACTTAATTTTGGACTTCCTGGAACTTGAAGGGACTCTTCTCTGCCTATCTGGCTATGTGGCCATTCACTTCCCTGAATGCTATTCTGATCCTGCTGACCAACTCAGTCACAATGAGAATGCCCATTACTGGTCAACCTGAACCCTAGGAACAATATTAGCTACACAATGAAGGCTACAACCTCTGCCTTCTCTCTGTCTCTCTTTCTCTCTCTTTACCAACATGGAAGTCAGAAACTAAATGTACCTCTGCCTTATCTCTCTTAGATTCATTTTTATTCCAATTATTATTAATTCCAATTATTAATGACTCTATGGTCAATTAATTTTCTATTCTCCTCTTAACCCACTGGGCAGGCTGTGCTTCTTGTTCTCTTCATTTGTGAAAGCCAACGATCAGATCAGATTGTGGCAATAACCCTGTTGTGATGGTTAATTCTATGTGTCAAATTGACTAGGTCAAAAGATGCCCAGAGATTTGATTAAACATAGTTTCAGTGTGTCTGGGAGGGTGTTTTTGATGAGATTAACATTTGAATCTGCAGACTGAATAAAGCAGATGGCCCTCCCCAGTGTGGTTGGGCCTCATTCAATCAGTTAAGGCTCAAACAGAATGAAAGCCAGACCCTGCGGCAAGTGAGGAGCTCCTTCTGCAGGACTGTTGAGCTGAGACATCAGCTTTTTCCTGCCTTCAGGCTTGAACTTACAACATTGGCTCTTCCGAGTCTCTAGCTTGCAGATGGCGGGTCTTAGGACTTCTCAGTCTCTATAATCACATGAGCCGCTCTTTATAATAAATCTCTGTCTACACACACACATGCATGCACGCACGCACACAGTTTCTTCTGGCTCTATTTCTCCAGAGAACCCTAACTAATACATCTTTTAAGAAGCTGTCTGACTCAAGAGCAAACAGATGACCCTTTTTATTTTCATTTTTTCCTTTTCTTCTGTAAAAAATGATGCTTCTCGTATTGTTGTAGACTAAAGCATACATAAATGGTCATGATAATATACATGCTCCGAGTCATACATTCAGATCATTACTGTTCTGTAAAAAACTGTCAACTAACATTCTAAAATTCTTTAATTTTTTTTTCTGACCTAAATTAAGTGAGTTAACCTGGAAACGGGCGCTCCTTTCGTGAGCTATTAATGGAATTGTAAAAGAAATACAACAGCTCTGGCCTGACCAGGCGGTGGCACAGTGGACAGAGCATTGTACTGGGACGCAGAGAACCCAGGTTCGAAATCCTGAGGTCTCCAGCTTGAGCATGGTCTCGTCTGGCTTGAGTAAGGCTCACCAGCTTGAGCCCAAAGTTGCTGGCTTGAGCAAGGGCTCACTCAGTTTGCAGTAGCCCTGCCACACACATATCCCCCCCACCTCCCGCGGTCAGGGCACATGTGAGAAAGAAATCAATGAGCAACTAAGGTGTCGCAATGAAGAATTGATGCTTCTCATCTCTCTCCCTTCTGGTCTGTCTGTTCCTATCTGTCTCTCTCTCTGTCTCTGTCACACACACACACACACACACACACACACACACACACACACACACACACAAAAGAATAAATATAACTGCTCTGAAGTCAAGGGTAGAAAGCAGTGGTGGGATTCAGCCAGTTTTCACCAGTTCAGCAAAAACCAATACCTAATTTTTTGTTGAGTTCAATAAACCCGTCGTTAAGATGACACTTGTAATTGGAGTTCTCTCTAAGGTGGGTGCCTGAACAGCCGCCCAATGTGGAAATCACAAATTTACATTTCTTACTCTGTTTTAACGTTCTTCTGCTCAACAGTGTATTTTAAGTGCCCGTAGTAATGTTCATTCTGTCCTTAGATAAAAAAAAATTGCAAGTGAAGGTCCTAACCAAGAAACAATATGAAAATATCTTAAATAACAGTTTTATTGGGGTTTTTTTGGTCAGGTATTATTTAATATTTTTTCATTACTATTTTACAATTTTCTTATAACATATTCTAGTTTTATGTACTTCTTTTATTGTTCTTATTTAAGTGTGAAATGCATGAAATAATAAACTACTTTTTTGGTACATCGTTGTTTTATATTGTACTTAAAATGGTCACTAGGGCAGAGGACCGGTTGTTAAGTTATTTGAATCCCACCATTGCTGGAAAGGGGTTAATGTAGAGAGGGGCAGAGGTTAATGTGAGAATGAAGTACTCTTGAGGGGAAACTTAATTTGACCCCCTTATTCTGGGCTGTGTTCTGGGGGAAAGAAATTTAAGTCAGGGTAACCTGCAGTGAAAACTGAATGCTGCCATTGAGTTGGGCTTGGGTGATTTAGAAATAGAAAAAGTGTTTAATCTGAGAATGGGGGCAGGTCTTGTGCAGGATAAACCATACTTTTGGGGTGCTAAGGGGGTAGACAGACAGCTTCAGGCTTTTGAGCCTAAGGGGATAAAGAAACAAGAGGTTTTGAGCAGTTAATGCAGATGTAGAAGGAAAACTAAGCCAACTGACTTGAACATTGCGAACTTGTATTCCTGTGATTTTTCCTTTGTGCACAATTCTACCCCAAGACTCTCTGCTACTCTAGTACAAAGTTTGTGTCTACTTACTCATCTTTTGTGCCAGAAAGGACTGGGTGGGAGTCAAGCAGGGAAAGCCACACCTACATCAGGAAGGTGGGCTGCAGACTTGAAGCACAGGTTTTAAAATTCACAGATTTTTAAACATGTTTTAAGAGCTGTGTCCTGATGACTGCTGAGGACCATTCTACAATACATTGTATTTGCCAAGAGTTGCCTTCACTTTGGGTCTTTAAAGAAAAGGGCATTAGGAGAAGAGACTTGCTCCTTCTGGACACGGGGGATTTCCTGATCTCGGGGGTACAGTGAGGGGAACAAGGCTTTTTTAGAAACTGGGCTCCCTATGCTAGCTTTTTCTGTTTCTTTCTCCACTCACATCTAGCAGTCTCTCAGCTGTTTCATATTTGGGTTCAATGTGGAAATATCTGGAAATCCCACTAGTAGAGCTGTCTGCAGTCAGGAGCTTCATGTCAAGCCCGCTCGTGGTTTCCGTCTTCACAACATCACTGTATGGCTGAGAAGGCACTTGGGGGGCCATGCTAGTGTAAGAAGAGGGGAAAGGAAGTGAAGAGCTTTACTTCAGTGCCTCCTGGGAGTGCTTCAGGAGCTTTGGGCAGAAGAGAGCAGTTGAGCAAGAGGCAGCTGGGACCTGCAGGGTGATCAGTGATAGCCCAAGTGCCTTCGGGCTAATGTTACTCCCTGACAGACCTGTCACACCTCTGCACCTGCAAAGGGGTTTGCTTTTCCCTCGTTAGTTAGTCCATCAAGGCAGTTTCCTTCTCTGCAGTCAGGTGTTTAAATATATATATATATATATATATCAAGAGAAAGGTATTCTAAAGGTAGAACAGGAAAGGAGGATAAGCATCCAGATTTCACAGAGCTCTTCTGTAAGCAGGGAGCAGGGAACACCTTGGCCTCCCTGGACATCTTTTTATTTTCCTTTTTGTTTTTTTTGTTCAGTGAGAGGAGGGGAGGCAGAAACACAGACTCCCATATGTGGCCTGACTGGGATCCACCCGGAAAGCCCAGAAGGGGGCAATGCTCTGTCCATCTGAGGCATTGCTCTGTTGCTCAGCAACAGAGCTCTTTTTAGCACCCAAGGCAGAGTCCATGGAGCCATCCTTAGCACCTGGGGCCAACTTGCTCCAATCCAGCCATATCTATAAGAGAGGGAGAAAGAGAGAAGGAGGAAGAGAGAAGTGAAATGGGGAGGGGTGAAGAAGCAGATGGGCGCCTCTCCTGTGTGTTCTGACCGGAATCAAACCCGGGACATTCACATGCCAGGCTGATGCTCTACTGCTGAGACAACTGGCCAGGGCCCTCCCTGGACATCTAGATCTCTCAGGTCTCAGGAGGCAACAGTTCCACTATTCCAGGCTTGCTTATTCCCAACTCACAGAATTATAATGTGTTTGGGGATAAAGGAACTTCTGAGATCTTATAAACTAATGTTGGTTTCCTGGTATGAGATTCTTTAAATGATTATGTCTTGCAACATGTTGATAAATGTTATGCCAAGAAAATAGTGTGTATGTATGTGAGTAGGTAATGCATAAATTTGGAAAAGCCCAGGATAAAAGAGTTAAAGAGGTGGTTTACTGCAAGATAATTAACAGCCTTACTAGCATATAGTTCAGTTTTCTAAAGCATGTTTGTCCAAAACCTTCAATAAAAATGACTCACACACACACACACACACACACACACACATACACACACAAGTTTCATGAAACAATATTTGCCCTTACTATGTGTAATGGCCTCTGATATCTCTTATTCTAATTTATTTTTTTTAAATGTTCATTGCAACCCACTTGATTTTATGTCTTATTCATTAATTGTTCATTATCTGTAATTGGAAAAATTGGCATAGTACAAATTCTTACAAGGAGGGCACATTATTTTATATTTCCCCAACTTATTTGATCATAGAATGCTTTTTGATGGAGAGAGTATCTTACATAACTGGTGTTCCAAGGAATATGCTTTTGGATATGCTGAGCTAGTTCAATCACTTCTTTTTGAAGCTCAGGGATTGAGGACCCAAATCAGGATATGACTTACTCAAAGTCACACAACAAATTAGTGGTGCCAAATCCAGATGCTCTGATTCCTGAATTGATATGCTTTTTAAAATTTTATTTGTTTTTTTAAATTAATTTTAATTTATTGTGTTAACATGGATGCAAATGTTCCACTCAATATAACACCATCACCCCCAACCACATACCCCCCATTATACCCCTTTGTCTGCTTCCTACTAACTCCTTCCCCTTCTTCCCTCTGTTATCTGTACCTATGTGTTATGTAAATATAATTTCACTAATCTCTTCACCTTCTCTGATCCTGTGACCCTTCCTCATCACCCTTTCCCCTGACAGCTGTCCCTCTTCTCCCTGTGACCACACCTCTGCCTCTATTTCGTACCTTAGTTCACCTTGTTCATTAGATTCCATCTATAAATGGATCAAATGATATTTTTCTTTCTCTGCCTGGCTTATTTCATTTAGCATAATAATCTCCAGGTCCATCCATGCCATTGCAAAAGATAAGATTTTCTTCTTTTTCATGGCTACATAGTATTCCATTGCGTACATATATCATGGCTTTTTAATCCACTCATCCACTGATGGACACTTGGGCTATTTCCAGATCTTGGCTTTTGTAAATAATGCTGCAATAAACATAGGGTGCATATCTTTTTTGAATCACTGTTTTGAGATTCTTAGAATATATTTCTTAAAGTGGGAAAGCTGGGTTCTAAAGGTGGTTTCATTTTTAATTTTTTGAGGAAACACCATACTATTTTCCACATTGACTGCACAAGTCTGCATTCCCACCAGCAGTGCAGGAGGATTCCCTATTTTCCACACCCTCGCCAGTATTTGTTGAGTGTTCATTTGTTATTGAGTGTCATACTGACAGGTGTGAGGTGGTATCTCATTACAGTTTTAATTTGCATTTCACTGATGATTAGTGATGTTGAACATTTTTTCATCTGCCTATTGGCTGTCTGTATGTCCTCTTTGGAGAAGTGTCTATTCAGTTTCTTTGCCCATTTTTTAAATTGTATTGTTTACCTTCCTGGTGTTGAGTTTTAGAAGTTCTTTGTAAATTTTGGTTATTAACCCTTTATCAGATGTATTGGTGAATATGTTCTTCCATTGTGTGGGTTGTCTTTTTATTTTGTTAATGGTGTCTTTTGCTGTGCAAAAGCTTTTTAGTTTGATATAGTCCCATTTGCTTATTTTGTCCTGTATTTCACTCGCCCATTGAGATATATCAGCAAAAATATTGCTGTGAGAGATATTGTAGAGTTTACTGCCTATGTTTTCTTCTAAGATGTTTATGTATTTGTGACTTACATTTAAGTCTTTTATCCATTTTGACTTTATTTTTGTGAATGGTGTAAGTTGATGGTCTAGTTTTATTTTTTTGATTGTACCTGTCCAATTTTCCCAGCACCATTTATTAAAGAGACTGTCTTTACTTCATTGTATACTTTTGCTTCCTTTATCAAATATCAATTAACCATAAAGATAAAGGTTTATTTCTGGGTTCTCTGTTCTGTTCCATTGATCTGTATGCCTGTTCTTATGCCAGTACCAAGCTGTTTTGATTACAATGGCCTTGTAGTATAACTTGATATCAGGAAGTATGATACCTCCCACTTTATTTTTCATTTTCGAGGTTGCTAAGGCTATTTGTGTTCTTTTCTGGTTCCGTATAAATTTTTGGAGTATTTGTTCTATATCTTTGAAGCAAATTTGTATTTTAATAGAAATTGCATTGAATATCTAGATTGCTTTGTGTAGTATAGACATTTTAATGATGGTTGTTCTTCCTATCTATGAACATGGTATATACTCCCACTTGTTTGTATTTCCCTTGATTACTTTTTTCCATGTCTTCTGATTTTACAAGTACTAGTAATTTACCTCTTTAGTTAAATTTACTCCTAGGTACTTTATTTTTATGTTGCAATAGTGAAGGGGAGTTTCCTTAATTTCTCTTTCAGACAGTTTATTGTTGGTGTATAAAAGTGCCACTGATTTCTGAATATTAATTTTATATCTTGTCACCTTGCCAAATTTATTTATCAGGTTTAGTATTTTTTTGACTGAGACTTTAGGGTTTTCTATGTACCTAAATGAAATCATCAGTAAATGATGATAGTTTTACTTCTCCTTTTCCAATTTGGATATCCAGCATCTGGGGTGGCTGACTGTGAAGCTCCGCCCTGTCCAATGCATATGAGCTGCTGTGCCACTGCTGATCGCAAAAAGTGGAACTCACCTCAGCTGAGCCAAGTGTGAAGAGTCCTTCCTTAGGACACACCCCTAGCAAGGGTTGTTAGGTCCTGAACCTATGCTCTCTGTACCTGGTCACTGGATCTGCTGGCCCTGGGCCCCCCTGGAGGGAATCCAGAACAGACCAGTGGGGCCATTGTCCATGACTGGCCCTCAGACATCTTCTTGGAGCTAAAAGCAATCCAGAGTTTGTGGCTGCCTTTTCTGGGCTCAGATGTACCAGTAAATACCAAGCCACATACCTAAGCTGGCTTTTACCTACACTGGGCATAGGAGAAGGTCCACAAAAGGTCAAGTTTCCCTGAGCCCTGCCTCCTGAAGCCTTTGTCTGGTAGCTGCTTGATGGGCTTGACCACTGAAATAAAACCTCTGGTAGAGTCTAAAGCTGGGGCAGTTCAGGGATTAGAAAGTGTGGTAAGTGTGGCTTTGCTCCTTGGCTGCAGGTATCAGTCTGTCCAGACTTTTTTCACAGACCTCAGTAGGGTGTGACCCCAGGATTCAGGTGGGTGTGGCCTATGAAACTCAGAGGTGTGGTCTGCCCCAGTCCGGACAGTTTCTACTCAGTTTCCTGTGTGGTGGAATCACCAGTCATAGACTTGAGAGCTGCTGGGGCAAGCTCAGGCCTCAATGACAGAAAACTGAGTCCCTGATGTGCCCCTGCTTCCTGGCTGACTTCTCAGAACAGCCCAATCTCCATGGGATGGAGCAGGAGAGACTCCGAAGGGTAGGGCAGTTGCTTTCCCTCAAGCTGATGCTGCTCAGAGGGGACTGCTTCATCCAATAAGGATGGCGACTACAGTATTAAAGAATGACTCAGCACAGGGGTTCCGGTGGCCATCCATCTGTGTCTCTCCCCAGGCCACCAACTTCACACTCTCCTCATGCAACTCTAGTCCTCTCAGCCCTCCCTCTGCTGGAGCCCTGGGTAAGTGGCTGTGAATGAGATGTTCTGCACTGGCCCTTTAAGACAGAGCTTGCATCTCTGAGAGCTCTGTCTCTTTCTCATAGACAGAAACCTGGCTCTTTTCACCTCCAAATGCTATGTGGGCACCTCTTCTAGGCTCTGGGACTCTAGGATGGGGCTCCGGGCCTGGGGCTGAGAACCTACACCTCTCAGGGCCACCCTTCCTGCAGTGAGAGTCCCTCTGGACCCTTCGCTGCTGCTTGCTCCTGGGCACAGGGCAGTGCTTTCCATGTCTCCGCCCTTCCTACTAGTCTCAGTATGGTTTCTTCCGTGATTCTTGGTTATAGACTCCTCTTTAGTCCAAAGTTGGTTTTTCAAAATGATTGTTCTTTTTTTTTTTTTTACAGGCACAGAGAGAGAGTCAGAGAGAGGGATAGATAGGGACAGACAGACAGGAACAGAGAGAGGTGAGAAGCATCAATCATTAGTTTTTCGTTGTTGTTGCAACACCTTAGTTGTTCATTGATTGCTTTCTCACATGTGCCTTGACTGCGGGCCTTCAGCAGACCGAGCAACCCCTTGCTGGAGTCAGCGACCTTGGGTCCAAGCTGACGAGCTTTTTGCTCAAGCCAGATGGGCCCGTGCTCAAGCTGGCAAGCTCGGGGCCTTGAACCTGGGTCTTCTGCATCCCAGTCCGATGCTCTATCCACTGCGCCACGATCTGGTCAGGCAAAATGATTGTTCTTAAATTATTTGTAACCCAATTTAGTTTTGGGAGGTGGCAGTCTGAATGTCTGCCTACTTTGTCACCATCTTGGAATCTCCTGGTTTGCTTTTTTAATATCATGATACCACCCTATTGTTGTTTTGAAAATCAAATGTAATCCAAGTAAAACCCATACCCCAGGGAAGACGATGATTATGACTATGATCATCAGAGACAAGTCAATTAACACCAATTGATACCTCCCAGATACAGGGTAATGGAGGAAGAGGCACAAGGTGATTAAGACATCATTTCTTCACTTTAGAGATGTTCTTCCTACAGTGGAAGATAGACACGTATTAGTACATGAAATATAAACCAGACTATGATAGAAAATTAAAGTCACAATCAGAAGGCATGAGAAAATGGGGAGGGAAAAAATGGTAAATGACCATATGAACTATAGATCCGAGAAGACTTTGCAGATCAGAATTTTAATAAGGACTTTTAATAAGGTTGGCCTGGACTTTCATAGACATAACAGGGAATGGATAAGTGTAAGGGTATAAAGGGCACTTCAGGAGAAAAGACAGCATAAACAAAGCTAAGGGAAGTACTCAAATGTGGGTACTTGGGGAAGACCACAATTAGAGAAAATGTTATGAGGAAAGGTAAAGCTTGAAACCTGGCGGAGTGTTGTTTATGTAGAATCTGGGATGCCAGGATGTATCGTTGGTATTATTTTGTAGGCAATGTAGAACCAATGGAATTTTTTGAGCACTAATTTTTAAGATTCTTCTGGTATTCTGGAAGTTGTATGAAATATATATGGAGAGAGAGAGAGAGAGAAATCAGAAATAAAGTTGTTGTAATTGTTCAAGCAAGAGGTAATAAAGACCTAAACCAACTCAGAGATACTAGGATGGAAAGGGAGTAGTTTTGTGCAAAAGATATTTAAATTAGAATCATGGGAATTTGACAAGGTGAAGAAGAAGAAGAAAAGGAGAACAGTAAGCTTAGTGGAAGAGTAGGATGAGGATAATATTTACTGGTGTACAGAGCCTTGGCAATAAAGTTTTGAGGGGAAGATGATGGTACCTTTGGAAGAGATAGGGGTTGAAATGTCAAGCCAAAAGATACTCTTCATAACTTTCAAAATACCAAAATGCCTGTACTTATAAGGATCCTTTCTGGGTTGAAGATTGACACCAGTTAACCCTGTCGTACCATGGGTGCAGAGCTCTTTCTGTGACTAAATTTGAATAGTTAGAAGAATTTTCTGACTTCTTTCTCATGAAATCTTTTGCTCTGAGACCTGTGTAGTAGAGAACCCCTCCATCCTGGCAGTAGTCATAGACATTGAAGACTTCACCTAGGACTGGAAGACATTTTGGTATTTCTGTAGCATTTTATAGTCATAGAAGAGACATTTAATATTGGGTGTAAGTGGGCAAATAATAACAGTAGTCATAATGAAATGTGAATAACAATGAACATGAAGCATATGGAATTTGGTAAAGAAATCGGCCCAACTATGGTGGAAAGCTCATAAAAGTTAGTAAAAACTAAGTTTCTAGGGTAAAGAGAGGTTAGATTATGGAGGAATCTTAATATTAAGAAATAAATATGACTATGGTAAGGCTGAAAATAGAAAACCATTACATTCTTGGGGAAATTACATGATGGAAATAAGTGTTTAATGAGGGTTGCCTAGCATAAAACATTTTATAATTGATTTGTGAGAGACTCAAGTAGGGGAAACTCAGGAGGTTACTGCAATAAATTAAAGAAGTTTAAGAGTGTTGTAACTAATATTAGAAAACTGAAATTATTTTGGTCAAGATTTCCATTAACCTCCATTTTGAAAAATACAATATTGTTTTACTGTTTTTATTTAATCCTTTAACATTTTATTATCTTTATTTTATCATTTTTTTTTGTATTTTTTCAAAGTGAGAAGCAGGCGGTGGGGGGTTGGGGGGAGGCAGACAGACAGACAGATTCCCGCATGTGCCTGACAGCGATCCACCTGGCATGCCCACCAGGGGGCGATGCTCTGCCCCTCTGGGGCATTGTTCTGCTGCAATTGGAGCCATTCTAGCTCCTGAGGAGGAGGCCATGGAGCTGTCCTCAGTGCCTGGGTCAATTTTGCTCCAGTGGAACCTTGGCTGCAGGGGGGGAAGAGAGATAGAGAGAAAGAAGATGGGGAAGGGTAGAGAAGCAGATGGGCGCTTCTCCTGTGTGCCCTGGCTGGGAATTGAACCCAGGACTTCCACATGCTGGGTCGACGCTCTACCACTGAGCCAACTGGCCAGGGCCAACATTTAATTTTATTTTTTAATCCTTTAACATTTTAGATACTGTCAATCACTTTCTTCTTTTTGAAATCTTTTTAAATTAAATTCACAATTTAAAAATGTAAAAAGTAAAATCTTCAATTCAAGGATAATATATATAAATAGAAGTACATGAATCAAAAGTATATGCATACATTAGTTTTTATAAAGTCAAAACTCCCATGAAACCATGATCCAGAGAAGGAAACAGGACATTATCAGAACCACAGGACTCCCTTATGTTCCTTCTTATTTACTTACCTGATTGTCAGAGTTAATCACTATCTTGAAGTCAATCTATTACCATCAATTTGTTTTGCCCTTCTGGGTATTCTATATAACTAGAATTATATATTGTGTATTGTTTTGTATCTGAATTCTTGTGCTCAATAGATTGTCTGTATGATTCATCCATGTTTGCATAAAGCATTAGTTTGTTTATTCTCATTGCTGTTTAGTATTATATTCTATAGATACGCCAAATTCATTTAAAGATTATAGTATTAATATTTGAGTTACTTCCAGTTTGTGTCTGCTATGAATAATGTTTCTGTGAAAACTATCACACATGGTTTTTGTTGTTTACATGTATACATTTCTATTGAACATTTACCTAGGGCTGGAATTTCTGGGTCATATATTGACCTTTAGTAAATACTAGTAAACACTCTTCCAAAGTGGTCATATCAATTTACACTCCCACAGGTAGTGTATGTCATTTCAAGTTATCCTGTCTTTGAACAATGCTTGGTTTGTTGTTGATTTCAATGTAAGCCATTTGGTAATATTTCTGTAACTTTTTATTCATATTTCCTTGAAGGCTAATAAAATTAAGCACTATCTTGGATCACTTTTGATCATTTAGATATCACATTTTGTAAAATGCCTGTTTAAATCTTTTGTATGTTTTTTGAGATTTTTGTCTTTTTCTTATTGATTTAAAGGTATTATGGATATATTCTGGGTATGAATTCTTTGTCTATCACCCTCCACTCTATGGTTTGAATTATTACTTTCTTAGATGTAAAAACAAAAATTCTTAATTTTAACATAGTCCACATTATCTATATTTTCTCTAGCAATCTTTTCCTCAATCTTTATGTCCTTTTAAAGAAATTTGCTTAATCAAAGTAATATAGTGTTCTTTTGTATCTTCTAGAAGGCTTGTTTTTCTTTCACCACAGGAACTAGAATCCATCTGAAATTTAGTTTTGAAAATGATGTAAAGTAAGGGGTAAATATTATTTTTTGAACATAAATATTAAATTTATCTAATATTATTTATTGAAAAGATTATCTTTTCTTTCCACCAGCACAGTATTGACTTTGTCACAAACCACATGACTGTATGGGGCTTTCTTTCTGGATTTACTGTCTAGTCCATGCACAATGCTACACATTTTTAATTAATGCAGTTTTATAGTTTTGCAATGACTCATGATGTCTGGCACTTCAAGTCTCCCAACTTTTTTCTTATTTTTCCAAATAGTCATAGTCATTTTGATCCCTTTGTATTTTGATAGTGTTAGTATCAATTGGTCAATTCCATAAAAAGTTACTGTTGGAATATTGAGTCAGGCTGCCTGGAATCTATACATCGATTAGAGAAGTATAAGCATTTTCACAATATTGAATAATTGCATCACCAATCTATACTGGTACATTTCTCATTCATTTAGGTTTTACCTTATTTTTCTTAGTAATGATTTTTAGCTTTCTGTGTAAAAAATGTTATATATTTTTTGTTAAATTTATTCCTCAGTGTTTGATGTTATTTTATACAAAGATATAAATGATATAGTTTTTTTTCTTCTTTTTCAAGTGAGAGAAAGGGAGATAGAGAGACACACTCCCATATGTGCCCTGACCCAACCCCCATCTGGGACCGATGCTCTACCCACCTGGGGTCATGCTAGCAACCGAGCTATTTTTAACACCTGAGGCAATACTCCATCAGCACCCAGTCCGATGTACTCAAACCTATCAAGCTATGGCTGCAGGAGGGAAAGAGAGAGTGAAAGAGAGAGCGAGAAGGGGGAGGGAAAGGGTTGGTTGCTTCTTTGTGCTCTGACCAAGCATCAAATTCAAGACATCCACACACTGGGCCTATGCTCTACCATTGAGCCAACCAGTCAGGGCTGATATTATTCATGTAATTTTTATCATCTCAATATTTGTTGGTAGTGTATAAAATTGAATTGATTTTTATATAATTAATTTTATACCAATGGCCTTGCTGTACTTATTAATTCTAATAGTTCTTTTCTAAAGATTACTTAAAAATTATCAGGTTTACCATAATGCCATCTGTGAATAGAAGTGGTTTTATTTCTTCCTTTGCAATCATGATTCTTCTTCTTAAGCTTATATCTCCAGTACAATGTTGAATATAGGTGCTGGTTGTGGTTATCTTTGTCTTGTTATTTGTCTCAAAGGGACATTTTTAAAATTCCATTAATGCTATTGCTGTGATTTTCTGTTTTTGGATAATTGTTACCAAATTAGGGAGTTCCCCAATTATTACTATTTGGTAAAGGGCTTTTAAAATTTTATAGCACAAATGATTGTTGAATGTCATCAAATGTTCTGCATCTAATAAAGGGATAATTATTTTTAATGTAGACTACTATGTACCAAATTATAATGATTATTTGGTTTGAATTTTGAAACTGTGATTTCAAGAAAGATGACTTGCATTTTTGTCTTTTTTTGTAATGTATTTGTCATATTTTGGTAAAACGTTATATTGACCTCATAAAATTAGTTAGAGCTTATGTAGAATGAAATTTATGTATTAGATTTACAATTTCAAGAATTTTTTCCAGTTCAAGAATTTTTTTGATATGTTGATATAGGTTGCATTCTCTGCCAAAATTTTTCATTCTGTCATTTGTTTTCTTGAACATATTAACTACAGGGATTTAAAGTCTATTTGGAAAATTAATACCATTCTGTATCATCTGTGACTATTTTCTTCTATCTCATTTCCTTTTGGTTTTGTTTTTTAATATATCTGGTAATTTTTTTCTTTAATATTATGACTTTGTATATAAGTAATTAGAGAGGCCCTGAATGATGTTATCTTTCTGCAGAGTAGTACATCTTACTTTCTGGCAGCCAAAAAGAATAGAAACAGATCACATCAATCTAATCAGACGTTGAGTTAACAAAAGGCAAGATTTCAGCTTGTGTAGCTACTTTCTGAGTCTTTCTCACTCTTACGGTCTAGCCCTTTAAAGGTGCTGACCTGGAACATAATAGATGTCCTCCCCCAATATTTATTAAGTGAATGAATGAGTGAAAGAATTCTGGGAATAGAGGGAAAAACTAACTGTAATGGTTCAGAAAAAGAAACATTTCCCAGTATAATAAATTAGGTTTCAGGAGCAGGGAGAAGGAAGGATAAAAAAATGGTGAATGTTTCCAGATTGCATGTAGTGTGGTACCACTGATAGCAGGGGTAGACATTGGGTGAAGGCTTGAGGTATTTGTAATGGAGACCCATAGAGGGAGAGGATAGGGCAGGTTATGAGTTCTGTTGAAGTTAGGAAACATTGGGTGATATAAAACAATACACATGCAGCCTGACCTGTGGTGGCGCAGTGGATAAGGTGTCGACCTGGCAACACTGAGGTCGCCAGTTCAAAACCCTGCACTGGTCTGGTCAAGGCACATATGGGAGTTGATGCTTCCAGCTCCTCCCTCCCTCCTTTCTCTCTCTCTCTCTCTCTCTCTCTCTCTGTGTCTCCTCTCTAAAAAAATGAATTAAAAAAAATACACATGCAGAGAGTTTAAAATATGGTGTTTGGGTTGAGAGGTCTAGACTGGAGGAGGGAAGGATTGGAATGCTACCTTCTAGCCCACGGGTTACAGACTGTGCAAATTTCATAAGATTGTATAGATCTGACAGCTCTTTAGAGTAGTATTTGTGGATATAGCAAGAGATATTTAGACCAAATGAGAACAAGAACTAGAGCTCAACAGTTCTGCCTCTAGGTATGACTTAAATTCTCTCCTAAGTTCAAAGAGTAGAAGTTCAAAGTAGAAGATATTTGTTCATTATTTTTTTCTGGTAGAATATTCTCAAGGGGCTGTTCTTCTGAGTTACCTTCCCAAATCCTTCCTAATCCCAAGACCATTAAGCAAGGTAATAAGAAACATAATATTTTATAAAAGAAATAACCTTGATTGGTTCCTTAATACACCTATATAAGCTCCTGGCTATTTTTATGGTCTTTCATTGGTTAATTCACATTCCTGATCAGTTAAATTATTCTCACATTTGTTTTACTGCATATAGATATATTGATAAGATACATAATTAAGTTCCAGAGTAAACAGGTTGGCTGCAAAATTTACCCATGTAACCTGATGACCACTCTGTCTAGAAACCTGTCAAACCACACAACTCTCTTTAGAAATCCATGATTTCTTATTGCGGGTCTGTATATATTCCTTAATAGAAATATTCTAGACTGCCTCAGTGAGAGCTCAGGACTATAGTTCTACCTTTCTGGGTGATGATAGAGCAGGGCTCCAAGTATTTGTGATTTCAGCTGAGCCTCCAGCATGAATTATATCATGTGTTCCAGGAACCTTTAGTATTCTAGAGTTTGTAATAGATGTTTCTAATACTCATGAAAATATTGAACAAATATCAAGGAAAGAGTTTTACAACCTAAAGCTAATGCAGAGTGTTGGTAACATTGTTATTAGAGACAATCTAAATGATTTAGCCCAAACCTTTGACAAGGGTATACACCTGTCTGTGAATAACAGGTACCTGTTTATTATTCATGCTATTAATTAGAAAAAGAATAAGGATGGGACGGAGTAGCACAGTGTCTAAATAGTGAGAGCATGAGCTAAGAGATTGTAATAACTCCAATAGATGGTATCCTCAGCTGCCCAGTTCAGGTGATAGGCACAGGCACATGAGGCCAGCCTCAGGTCACCTATTTGTTCTACCTCCAAACTTGCATTGCTTCTCTCTCAGAACTCTTTTAATGTTAACTCAAGGAACAATTTGTATCATTTCTATTATTGTGACACAATTTCACTACTCTTTTGTGTGGTTGAAGAAAATTAATGCTTTTCTTTATTTTACTATCACCATTACTGAGTTCTTTCTTTCTGATAATATTGGGATAGTTTAAATATTACAGGAATAACTTGAGTCTCAGGATGAATCTTGTTTTGGTAAAGTGAGTAAAAAATTCTTGGTAATTACCATGCAATCATTTTTTTAAAGTAAAGTAATACTTATTTAGAAGAATATAAAGCAATTAATTTATATTAATTAAGAACTTAAGGGACAAATCAAACAATACCAAAATGTTTGATAAATGAACAGGAAACACACACACACATAGACGTACAAGAGTCATATATTACCTTTTTTACTAAGGTGGCCAACTTTTTTACAATGAAAAGGAGGACAAAAATTAATTGAAAAAAACAATATCATAAGTAAAAGAAACATTTTATTCATTGCAACAATAATACACTATAATATCATAAATGCATAATAAAACATTTATAATATTTTATATTGTAATTGTGCTTACATGCCTATTAATTTTAATAATAATTGTAAAAAATGTACTCATTTAGATAATATTGAATGAATATTTTTTGTCAATGTATCATCTTCTAACAATATATTGGAAATATCTGAACAAGAAATATTCTTCATATTAAAATGGATGTGAATTGTGCTGACCTGTCTATGATTGAATATTCACTGAGAAAGAAATAATCATGAGTCTACAATGTCGTATGTGCCATGTTGTGTTTCAGTAAGAAGTACACAAAGCCATTTGTGCATTTGGTATATCACGTGCTCTTTCAAGGTCTCCCTTGCGAAGTGCATGTGTCTCATAATTGTGTCGCACTGCACTGTACTGATTCGCATGTACGAATCATCATGTCAAATACAAATATGTCATATCACATGCAATAGATTGACTCTGCTTCGATCAAATATGGACATTTATAGATTAGTCTTCCAATATCAAAAAGGAGGACATGTAGGAGGACACTCTTTGAGAAAGGATGGAACTTACAAAAGAAGTACTGTCCTCCCTACAGGAGGACAATTGGTCACCTTATTTTAACCCATTATTGCCTTTGTAACCCATTTATCTGTTCACAGTGAGGTTTATACTCTGGAGCAGTAGAGCAAGTTCTCCTTGTACTCTGTACCATCTCTCACTTATCATAGAGTTGGGATGTTGAGTCAGTATCCTTGTCTTTTTTATTCCTATTTTTGTTTTATAATTTTAATTGTTGATTTAAAGAGAGGGAGGGAGAAGGAGAGAGAGATTATAATTGCTTCCCTTTTGTTGCTCATTGATTGATTCTTGTACATGCCTTGACTGGGTAAGCCCAGGTTTTGAACCAATGACCTCAGCATTCCAAGCTGACGCTCTATCCAGTGTGCCACCACAGGTCAGGCTCTCTTTTTCTTATTGATTATACAGTTCCTTCATTATTATAACACTATAGCACACTTTGAACCTGTCTTTCCATTTCTCTGTGGTTGGATGGTTATATATATCAATAACAACTTATATGTTCACTATATAAACTTTTTGAATTCTTAACGTTATATATCAGATATATTTTAAATCCATTATCTAATTCAGTACTCATAAGAGTTCAGTTTTGAATTTTTAGATGAAGATACTGAGACTTATGAAGAAAGGAATGAGCCGTTCCCTTCGTGAATGAATGACAAAGCTGGAGTGAGGCACACCCAGTCTTTTCTCAGAATTTCCTGAAGTGATCCTTCCAATTCTGATGCACCTGCTAATCACCAGTGAACTTTGCTACAATGCAAATCCTGATTCTGGGGTCTGGGATGGACTAAAATTCTATATCTTTAACAAGTTCCATGAGGAGAGGATGTAGCTGGTCCTGGATCAACACTGAGTGGCAGCTAAAACCAAGACTTAATTCATTTCACCTTGAGGAAGGAGGCTGGGGACAAGGAGGGTGGGAAAATGTTCTGCACACCCTTGAAATTGGAAAGTGCATTCTCAACTCTATCCCATTGCATTATCTGAAGACCCAAAGGCAAATAAATTAGTTGTTTTTTCTTTTCTTTTTCCTGTGCTTCCATTTCAATAGACTGCTCTGTGGACAGTCACAGGGAGGGCTTCCTCTTTTGCAGAGGGTCTAGTGCAGACCATTCCCCCTCTGTTTTTTAGCAAACACCCCTGGATGTTGAGCTGTTATTGGGAAAGAGCAAAACTTTTGATCTTCTTAGAAAGCCATTCTATTGTTTGCTTCAAAAATGTCCAGAGGCTGCCAGTTTCCCTAGTTGAGGCTTTAAACATATGATAGCCATTTATCTATTTTCAGGCCTTTCAAATTCCTTCTCATTCTTGTGATTTGGGACAGGCGAAGAGGGCAGCACCTGAATGGCCACTACTTGCCATTCATTATCCAATAGATCTATCTCTATTAAGTCAAAGCATTTTTTCTCCAATTGTTTCTTTCCTTCTAGGGATAAAAACCCTTTCACCCATTATGCTTCTGATCATTTTGCTGCCCTTTTCTGAAACTTCACTTTGTTGGCTCTGCTTTCTTTGATGCAAAGATGATCAAAGCAGCTCTAAGCATGCTGACAATTTTTACAATAAATAGCATTTTCTGGGTTATTTTTCATTCCCATTTTAATGCAACTCACTCACCTTGCTTGTTCTTTAAACTGTCCCTGTGCATTTTCTATGGCTTTATATCACACAAAAAAAGCCACTTCAGATTACATCAGAGTACTTGCCCCATCCAAATTCATCTTCATGTTGAGTTTGCAGAGATTCAGTAAATTGTATTTTCCACAATGGTTTTCTTTCCCTTTTTCTCCTCCCCCCCCCCAAAGTGTCTTGGAAGCAGAGTGCTGCCTTGGCCAGAAGTAAATTTGAGAAAAATTGAAAATTTAAGAGTTTTTCAAGCCTACATCAAATAGTTTTTATTTCCATTGATAACAATGTTCCCACAGCCTATGGTAATTTTCACTTTCTTTGGTCTTCCTAAAGGATAATCAGTCATTTATTGGTTGCATTTATTTTCTGTTTTTCCAACTCCCACTTATTCTTATTATAAGTACTATGAATAATTTTCATGTAAGGACCAATTCCTATTAATAGCTAAAATTTTTTGAATACTCACGATCTGCAAGACAGATTTTAAGAATGTCAGATGTTAGCCCATTTGATCCACTCACTGTACAACTCTTATTCTACAGATGAGAAAATGAAGGCACAGAGAGACCCAATGACCTGACCATGGTCGCAAATCTAGTTAGCATAGGAGACACTGGTTCTGGAGCTTGAACCTTTTGACACAAGTTTTCTCCTTATTATGTAAATAAGGAATTATTAAAAGCTTTATGTACATCACCTTCATTTCAGTAGTAGTATGCCTCATTTGAAGAACTTCTGCATTTTCATTCTTCATTCAAAACAAACTCTATCTTAGTCTTTTTGGAAGATCTTACTGATTAAAATGAAGAAGTGAATGAAGCTCACAGATTTCAGCTACAAATCACAAGGCTAATGCCATGTTTGTCACATTTGGAGTTGATGGGTTTCCATTTTTAAGCTTCTAATCCCAATACTGAGCATCTTGAGGGCAGGGTTATTTATCTGCAAATCAAATCGCTAATGCTCCCCGAGGAAGATTTAAGCACTCTTCTCTAACTAGTCTCTGGGAGGTGATGAGTTTGAAAGGTTGGGTGTGGGAACACTCACTGAGCTCTTTCCTTCTGGCCAGGCCTCTGCAGTAGTGCTCTGCACTGATTCTGATTCTCTGAATTCTCTCTCTTTTCTCTACACTTTGAGAAATCCTTTCCTTGCTTGTGTCTTGTAAATTTTGCAGCTTCCTGTGGCCAAACATTGTCCATAGAGGGGAAAGCCAAATTCTGGTCTTCATGTGTAGAGCTGGGGGTGGAACTCACCCCTAGAATCCCTTTTATGCTTATAATTCAGCACATTGTCACTGTAAGGATCAAGAAATTCCCATTTGGTTTATCCAAGAAATCAATTCTATTGATTTTGTTTCCTGTGACCTAGTACCCTGGCCCTTTCAGTCTTCTTTTGAATCTGAAACTCTTGTGGGCGACAAAGAAGGGTGCCTGTTTACTCCTCATACCCCAACATGTCCCTCACTGTTCAGGGAAGGATATACGCAAATTGTAAGACTTGACAGTTAAAGTGTCAAACACAATGCATACACATTGTGATCATCTTAGTAAGTGTTGAGTTCTGTTCTTCTTTGTTTCTTTAATATTCTCTCCTATCTCTGTTTTATCTTCACACTAAACTCTGAGCTCAGAGAGTAGACATTATCATGTTGTTCTACAGAGAGGAAAATTGAGGCAGAGAAAGGTTTACCTGCACCAACTGATGCAAACACAGGCCCAGCACTTGGTTAGTATCTATTGATTCAGAACAGGCTTTATGCTTGGTAAAGTGTATTTACTCTCCATAGTGGAGAGTTGGTGTACGGCCAGTAGTCGCCACTATAGTGGCCATGCACATGCAGGTTTTCACTGAATGTGGACAGATGGTAAAGAAACAGTGGAGCCAAAAATGGTGGGCCATTTCTTTATTAAAGTCTCACACCGGCCAATGAACAAACACACAGGGAAAACACTTCCCTTTCACTCATTCAGAGCTCCCAAAGCCCTTACACATTCTCCGTTTCCACAACCAGGAGAATCTTCTCTGGTTCCTCCTAGAATCAAAGGACCCAGCAGTCTTAGCAGAGCTTGCAAAAGCCCCTCACTTCTGGTTCCCCATCTGCACACCTTCTCTCTCTCTGCACAAACAGGTTTCTCCTTCAGCACTCTGCATTCTCTCCAAACAGGTTTCTCCTTCAGCACAAACAGGTTTCTCCTTCAGTACTCTGCAAACATGGCTTCTTTCTCAGCCTCTTCTCCTTTTTCTCTACTCTTTTCAAAACTTTCTGGCCTGGAAACCTCTCCTCCAGCACACATTAGCAAAACAATGGCCCTTTCCAAGCAGGAAGGTAATTTGCAATTTCACAGACCACATATACCTGGCTCATCCCAGCCCCCAATGCAAACTATAAGCGAGCAAACATAAAAATCATATTTTACAAATTTATTTTATGAAAATTTGGGTTCTAGGAATCCAAATCCTAGTACAGAATCCTATCAATGAATGTGTAAAATAAATTAGTAATAATAACAATCATATGTGCATTCACATTGTAAATGTGTTTACTGGCCATTTTGTATAGAGGATGTTTATAGATCATCTTCTTCCAAACGCACATCTGCTAAATGCCACTTCACTGGTACAAATGGAATCTGTAGGAATGCTTTCAGTAACAAGCAATGAAGGTTTAGTTTCTGTTTTATTATGACAAAGAAATAATAGTAGACAATGCTTTGTGTTGGTTCAGCAGCTCAGTAATGTTAGTGCTCCAGTCCCCATGTCTGCACTTCAGTTTATGTCCTCATGTGCACAGAATGGCTGCAGCATTGCTGAGAATCAGGGCCTGCATTCCAGTTAGGAAACAGAGAAGCACAGGGTATTTCTCCTCACTTACATCTCATTGACTAAATTGAGGTGAATGCCCACCTCTGGATTAAGAGCTGCCTCACATTTCCTAAAATCAAAGGATCTCTTGTGATTCCTAAGCAAATGTAGGGTGAGGTCCTGACTGTGAACAAGGGAAACTGGCTTTTAGAAATGCATTTAACAGTGGCTGGCACAAAAGGACATTAGGCTAGAAGTGAAATGAACAGAAAGTCAAGTCTTTTTCTTTCATTTACTAATTGAAGCACATTGTAAAAATCTTCGATTCTCTACATTTTCACCTGTAAATTAGATATAGTAATAGCCTATTCCTTTCACAAGGATGAAGCAAGGAAACAGACACATGCAGAAATGTTTTGTAGATTATAAAGTAGTGTGAAAGAGCAAATTATTTTATTTACGCTACTTTTTTCATTTGGGGAATATTAGAGAAACATAAAACTGTCTCTTTTTAATGGAAGTCATAACCAGGTAGGAAACCCAAGCTATTCATATGCAAAATTTGAAACAATGTAAAGTTAACTATCTGCTCAAGACAACAGGAGCAAAATTATTACAAGTAGTATAAAGTGACAGTGAGATGTAGTGGTTAAAACTAAGGATTTGTGGCCTGACCTGTGTTGGCGCAGTGGATAAAGCGTCGACCTGGGAACACTGAGGTTGCCAGTTCAAAACCCTGCACTGGTCTGGTCAAGGCACATATGGGAGTTGATGCTTCCAGCTCCTCCCCCCTTTCTCTCTCTCTCTCTCTCACTCACTCTCTCACTCTGTGTCTCCTCTCTAAAATGAATAAATAAAAATAAAAATAAATTTTAAAAACTAAGGATTTGTTGTTTCACACACCTGAACTGGAGTCACAATGCCAACACATTGGAGTTGTGTGATTTTGGACAATTCACTTATCTTTTTAGTCTCATTTTTCTCATCTATAAGACAGGGGAAAAAAAATCCTTTGTCACAATCCTTTCATGGTGTTAAATCACACAAAAATTATACAAACTACTTAGCAGAGAAGCACAGGAGATGAACTCAATACGTGTTAATTAACCTGTAGTTATGCAATTTACTAGACTTTTTTCTTCCCTCTAATGCTTCCTTCATTCCATCTGACCCAGGTGCCCTTGTGTCCCTGGGGAATGAATGCTTTTTAACATATTGAAAAGGTCCTGAAAAATCTCAGCTGTCACACAAGTTCCCTGAAGCCCCAGGTTAACCTTTTTCCAGGATGACTATTGACAATGTACCCTTAGTCTTTACTTCCTGTCCCTCAACTGGGTTTGGATTTGTGATGAAACTGTCCTTCTCACCCTGAGGTTGCAAATTCACTCATTCCTCTTTTTTGCCCCAACCTTGGCCTCCTACTGTTATGAGTGAAAATGACTGAGACTGGTTTTATACTGGCCTGGAGGACAGAGAAGGAGACATGACAGAGTGTTAGGAGCTCTATCAGAGGAAAGGAGACCCCTCAAACAAGCTCCCATCTAGCTTGTGTGCAGCTCCTGTGTTACCCCATGAATACAGTTTAGAACATTGGGAGAAGAGCAAGAAGGTTAGGGGCAAATTTCTTTCTTCCTTAAGAAAGAGTATTTAACATGTGAAGATGTGGAGACTAGTCTGGGGGTGTTTCACGTTGTCAGAAATATAAACAAGGATTGAAGCATGCCACAGTGACAATTTGTAATTTAAGTTGCAGTTGCAGAATGGCTGGACACAGGAAAGAGATTTTAACCCTTGACAGGTTAAAGAGAAGGCTGTGCGTACCTCTTCTCTGCTGTAAACCACGAGGGAATTTTTAGAAAGTGTCAGTTGCTCTCTTTCTCAACATCTCTCACCCATGGACACCACACTTCCTACCCTTAGAGCAGTGGTTCTTAACCTTTTTTGACGTACTGAACCCACCAGTTTTATATGCGCATTCACCGAACCCTTCTTTAGTGATAAATAAAATATGATCTTTTTTCTCCAAATTCAAGACATAGGTATATGTGTTTTTACTGGTGCACAAAATGAGCCGTGCATGAACATCACCTTGCTCAAAGAACAAAACCAACAAAGTGCATGAACTCACAACAAATTACGGTATTACTTTATTCTGGCCTCCGCGGCAGAGGCTTCTCCGAAACCCTGAGACTGACTCATTGAACCCCTAGGGTTTGATAGAACCCAGGTTAAGAACCACTGCCTTAGAGCATCCTACCCTCCCTACCTCCTAAACCATACCTGGCCAGAGGAGGCAAATGGACAGTGAGCTCAGACATGTTGGATGGTGGAGGGAGTGTTCTGCAGAAACCTTGTGGTGATGGGCTTGGAAGGTGCCAGAAGCTTTCAGCTGCTCATCAGGATGCACGGTCCTCTCCCTCATTTCAGCAACTCCTGTGTGTAGTTGAATTTCGGTGAGTTAGAGTTTCTGGTTTCCCTATTGAAGCTCGTGTCTTTTCTAAGTCGTCAACTATTTAACCAGGCTTTGTACCTGCTCTTTCCCACCAATCCCTCTGGCAATAGCTGAAAACAAACCTTGGTTCCTTAGCACTAAGTTGGGCCCTCCTGCTGGCAGATGGTCATCTCTACCCAGAAAGCTCAGACGTTGACACACACTACTCGCACGTCAACCTGAGCCTTAATGAGACCCTTGGACAGGACTGCTGACCTGCCAGCTACTGTGCTCAGGGGCCAGTCCCAGAATCCTATTAGCTTCTTGCTCTCAGCTTCCCCTCTGTCCTCCATCTCCTCTAAGCCCCCCAGTACTGAAGACTGTGTTTGCTTTGTGACCAATCCACCTGAAACATGACTAAGATAATTTTCTACATGAACTTTGAAACCATATAGGTCTGCTTTCCAAGCTGGGCTACCAAGCCCCTGTAGAGGGGCAGCAGTGGCTTCGTGCATAGATGCTAGAATAGGCATACCCAGATTCAAATCCTGAGTGCCACATGTGTGTGCCATTGGGCACTTCCTCCTCTGAACCCCCTATTCCTCATATACAGACAGTGATGATAAAACCTCACAATGAGGTCGTTTGAGTAACACACTCAGAACCATGCCTGGCACATGGTAAGTGGCAGTACAAAGTACCTATAATATTATCATAGATGATTCAAGAAGCTAAATCTTTTTTTTTTAAATGTTGTGCCTTCAAACAGTGATACTTGATTGAAATTTGAAACATAGTTTTAAATATTAAAATAAACGAGGATGCATTGTGAAGCAAAAGCCGAGTATAACATTCACATACTTTTTAAAGATAGAACAGGTGACTCGCAAAAACTTTCATGCTTGTAGTGTGCTGCTTCAGGCCTCCCTCTAACAGCCTGAGGGTAGAAGCTCTGTTCTCTGCTGTTTGAGGTATTTCAAAGCCTTGAGTAATAAACCAAAAATCTTAAGTCAGAAAGGAAAGAATACAGAAAACCTATCTGCAGGAAGCAGATCAATGTGCTAGCTATGGATAGTTAATAAGGAGATTTAGATTGTTCTTGGCTCTGTTCACAATGGACAGTCACCTTTATTTTCCTTCATTGGCTCAGTCCAACCCTTCCTACCAAACAAATGCTCCTGTCATGGTCCTAGAGAGAACACAGATCGAGCTAGAATGGGGGGGGGGGCGGAAGACCAGTTTGGAAGCTTTGTGAGCAGAGATAAGTTTTTCAAACTCTTTGCACCCCAGTTTCCTCATCTGGAAAATGGGTTTATAGTTTTTACGTCAGAGAGCTGTAGCAGAATTAGACACGTGGCACTATCTAGTATACTTCCCAGTCCTTCCCAGCATCACTATTCCTGCCACCCTGTCCCTGGCCACTTCTACCACTGACCCAGACACTACGATGACCTCCTAGCTGGTGTCCCTGATTCTGTTGTTTCTGTACTGCCAGCCCTGCCTCCACTAATCACAGAGAAGCCAGGTGATCTTTGAAGAATTTTGGTTCCATCTGGAAAGCATAGGTGGGCAACTCAATGATGTCTGAGCTCCCATTTTGACACCATTTTGGTGCCCCCCATCCATCCTTCTGTCTAGGTTTGGCCTTGGCAGGGACCCATGGCAGTGACTGACAACCTTCCCTTATGCCCACAGACCTGCAAAGAAGCCTTGCCTTATCCATGCCTTGTTCTTACTCCACACAACTTGACTCAGAGAATCACATTAAAGCTAAGAATGAGATTTGCATATGGGCATTGGGCAAAGAATAGTCTCGCTGGGCAGGAAACCGCACAGCCCCATAATTGCTGTAGGTATCTAAGGTGGCAGGCCTCTGCTACCCAGTGAGGCTGCAAACCAGGTTTTTCATCATAAAGGAATGAGCTGCCAATGATTTTCATAGCTTGATTAACGCTCTTCAAACCAATCTCCACTGGGTGCAGAAGTGAAGCCCGAGGAAGACGGATGTTTCCTATTACTTGATGTAATGACTGTGAGGCAGGCTAATGAAACCTTTACAGCCTGAGTTTACAGGAAAAAAACCAACAAACACAGATCAATACCTGAGTTATAGTTCGAATGCATTGATAAATGGGTGACAGGCTGCAGGCCTGGCCTCACAGAGGAAAGGGGAGCAGGGATAAGGGTTGGGCATGTTGAGAGAGAACTGGACACAAAAGAAGACAAAGGAAAAGGACCATACTGTGTGTTCACTCCCCCAAGTCAAGTCTTCGTCCATTACCCTTTATTCCCCCTACACCCTCCCTCACCTCCTCCATCTCTGCAACCACCATACTGTTGTCTGGGTCCATGAGTGTTTTTTTGTTGTTCCTTTTTTGCTTTATCCCTCCACCTCCCTTACTCATGCCCTCACCTCCCTGATAGACAGCTGTCAACCAGCTCTCTATGTATGAGTCTGTAAAAAAAAAAAGAACCAAAATTCTGTTTGGACTAATACGGATCAAGGGTACCAACAAGAGGCTGTGAGATCTGAGCATGTGGATGTCAAGAGACAGAGAAGGACCAGCACCAGGAGGGGAGAGTGAACAGAAAGGAAGGAGACTGCACAACCTTGTTCTGTTGCTGAAGTCACCTTCCAGAGTGGGGATGGTGAATGGATGGGCTGGTGGAAATTTGGTTCTGATTGTTGCGTTCGTAGTGAAAATAGGCATCCCCTTGAGCCCTCGTTTTCCCCTCTGCTAATTAAAACTTCACCCCATTTCCATTCCCATTTCTCATTGAGATTTTCTTGTGGCGACACAGACATCCTTTTGGTTTCTGTGTCCTAGGATCAGATTCCTGACGAGGGGACAGGGCCTGTGCTCAGATTTGGCCTCTGTTCTTCAGAAGCAACCCTCCGGCAAGGTGACAGCAACTGTTGGCAGGGGCAAGCCAAGAAAGTCCCAGCTTTAGACAAATTGCTCATTCATCTTCACGGACAGTATTCCTGGCACAACGTGAGGCTCAGGGTGGAAATGTGAAGGGGAAGCCTCAGAGCAGGGTGTCCCTTACCCCCTCTATGTCCTCAGTCTTTGCTCAAGATCATGAGGCTGCAATGACCACTCTCTCCCCTCGCCTCACCTTCTTATATGATATGCCATTTACTTCTCTTTTATAAACACTTATTTATTGATTTTAAAGAGACAGGAAGAGATAAAGATGATAGATAGATAAACAGACATTAATTTGTTGTGCCACTAATTTGTGCATTCATTGGTTGATTCTTTTTTTTGTGTGTGTGACAGGAATGGACACACAGAGAAACAGAGAGATGGACAAATAGAGACAGACAGGAAGGGAGAGAGATGAGAAGCATCATTCTTTTTTGTAGCTCCTTAGTCTCTTTAGTTGTTCATTGATTGCTTTCTGATATGTGCCTTGACTGAGGGGCTATAGCAGACGAGTGACCCCTTGCTCAAGCCAGTGACCCCACGTTCAAGCTGGTGAGCCTTGCTCAAACCAGATGAGCCCGTGCTTAAGCTGGTGGCCTTGGGGTTTCGAATCTGTGTCCTCAGAGTCCCAGTTCGACGCTCTATCCACTGTGCCACCACCTGGTCAGGCATTGTTGGGACTTCTTAATTGTGTGCATTGTCTGCCCGGCCCAGCTTTATTGTAAGAAAGGGACTTGTGTGGGTTTTGCTGATTGTTAGACCCTGTTAGGTACCTCGCAGGAACTCAGTGGATGTGTTGCATGAAGAAATGAATGGAGACTGCTCACCATGCTTTACATCCTGGTCTCACAATGGACCGGCTGAGCAGCAACTGCCCTGCATCTCAGTTTTATTATCTGGAAAGTAGGGGTAACAACCCTCACTGTATTATTTTTCATAGTTATTCAAAGAAGAGATAATAACTGTCATTATTATAAATGTTAAGAAGTTCACACTATTTAGATTGCATGGGATACTCCATCACCATAAACATGTGGAAGCAATCACCAGCAAACCGACCTTGTTTATCTGGGCTTGTTCTCTAACCTCATTGCTGAAACCTCCGGCTGCTCTAAAACCCTGATTCATGAAGTTTATGTCTTTATTCAAAGACAAATTATCTTTTGGTCCCAGCACCCTCCAAATTAGAACACAGACTATTGTACTGTGTCTGGGTGTATATTGTACAAGGTGTGCTGTAAGACTGGAGATCAGACAAAAGCACTATGCACAGAATTTGAGTATGGAGTTTTCAGGACCTGTGCTTTAAATATAGGCCATGGCATCGCCAACTCTCCAGGAGCAGAGCTGGGGGCGGCATCCTCTGGAGAGTACATTTTCTTCTCTTCTGCTGAGTCAGGAGGGACAGTGAATCAGCAGTAGGTGCTGCAAGTTTTAAAAATTGCAGTTTAGTCTTGATGATGAAGTGGGGCCAGGACCCACAGAAACAACTGGGTGCTTAACTAGGCAGGCAGCAGGAACTGGCGACATGAGGCTGGTCTACCTCCTGATCACTGTTCACGTTGGTGCCCTTTATTTTTGTGAAGTCAATTTGTCCAGTGCTTGGTACCCAGACTGCTCCCTGAGTGCCAGCTCCTTCTGGCATATAGATTGGCCAACCACTGGGTCCTGAATGTGCACAGCTAAAAAGTTCTCAGTGGCCCTGCCTATGTGTTTCTCTGTGTGTGCCTGTCTCTTAGTCAAGTCTCCCCTTTTGCTCCTTGTCTTGTTAGTGTGGAATGCACACACACACCTGCTCCCTGTGATGTTCATGTGGAATGCACTCATGTGCCTGTTCGCTGTGATGTTTAGTGTGAAAGGTACACAGGCTACTGCTCCCCGTGACACTCGTGTAGAATGCACTCATGCGCCTGCAGCAGAGAAATCCACCCTTTTTGGACCTTCCACCTTATGAAGCAAAGCCTTATGAAGCAGCTGTGGACCTGGCAGGGAAGGGCTGAGGGGATGAGTTTACAGGAGGGCAGGAAATAGACTCAAAGCTTTTTGACTTTGGAAGAATTAACACATCTCTGTGAGTCCTGTTTTCTTCATCTCCCTTTTAGGATAATAATTTCTCTCTGATAGACTTGTGCAAGAGCCACTGAAAGTGCCCATAAGTAGTATGTGAGGAACACATGGCTTTTAAATAACCAAGATGATGTCTTGAGAGCTGCCTCTCTGCGCTAGAAGTTTTGAATTCCTAAGAGCAGAAAGGAAAGAGAACCAACAATGAATACATGTTCTGAATTATATTAGGTGCCTACTTGTATGTCATTATACCACACCTTACAATGGTCCTATGAACTAAATAGAATTAGCTCCATTTAACAGATGAGGAAACTGAAGTGCAGAGAGAATAAGGAACTTGCCCAAGATTGGGTTGCTGATAAGTGATGGAGGTGGAACCCATGAATCCTACCTCTGCTTTCTAAGCCCTTGAATTTTCCTTCTCACTAGGCTGCATTCCCCAAAAGATTCCACCCTGAACAAGTGGTAGAGTTTCCCCACCCCCATGGGCATAAGACATGTGGTTGGAGAATCACATGGCACGTGCCACTGTGGCCACTGCCACCACCTCGCGGCACAATAATGAGAACCACCGGCTGCAAAACAAAGCAAAGCAAAGCACTGTGGGCTGGAAATAGCTGCAAGGAACAGTATCATTCTGGCCAAGCCCACGGGTACTATGAGGAGACCACAGGTATAGCCAGGATCTGGGCAGAGAAACCCATAAGAGAATGGTTCCTAAGACACTCCAGTCATGGACCTGATAAAGAAGAAATGTAAGCTAATATTTTTTTGAGCTTTTGATATGTGTCACACATTGTCCTACATGCCTCCCTGTGCTGTCTTTTATTTGCTACTTACAATAACCCTGTGAGATGGATCTCCTTCCCATTCTATAATAGGGAGTTGGAGACTAGAGTTGATAGCTAAGTAAAGGGAGGCAGCAGAAGTGCTGAGAACTGAGCCAGGGCTAAGTCCAGAGGAACAAAGGAAGGGAGAGCTGTCCCAATGCAGATGCTACTTCTTCTTACTAAAAGCATCACCTGTCTTCCCAACCCCATGTCACCAAGGTTGCTCAGCCCTCAGAATCGGATAGAGCATCACTTCTCTGAAGCCTTCCCTAACCTCTGCTGTTAGACCTTGTAATTCAAGGATCTGACATAGTAATCCCAGCACACTGGCTACATATTATGGATGGCAGGAAAACCAATGACTCAGCAAAAGTTCTAGAGTGGTGCTACCCAATGGAACTCTGCAGTATAAAGGTACACCTTTACCTGTGCTGCCTAGCACAATAGCCCCGAGCCACACGTGGCTTTAGTCATCATAATGGACAACACATGTTTGATGATATGGTCTTCTTTCTCTGCTCTCACCATTGCTGTCATCAGTCAATTAATTACATGAAGACCTTGTGAGGCAAAGAGACCCAGCTGACTCCAGACATGGGTGAATCCAGCCACACTCCTCAGAACATTAAATATCTTTTTGGAACTTCCTCTATTTTCATTAGGTATTGGTCCAGGATAGCAATTTTTTAAAAGTGTGAGGACTTGGTTCACCACAAGCCCCAAATTACTCCCTGCCAGTAAGGGGGATGGGGCTTATTTAGCTCTTCAAAAGCCCATTAGGGGTCCATTTTGCTTCCCAGCTCAGGACCTTGGGAAGTTGACCACAGACAGACCAATCTTGGGCATCAGCATGCTGGTAGAAGATTTTGCCTCCCTTTACTAGGGTACAGAGTGTGCAACATCCAGACTGAGGGCATCTCCTTTGGAACACTTGAGTTTCTTCCAGGGTTCATATATGGGAGCACATCAATAGCTATTTCAGAAATTGATGTATCAGGAACTCATTAGTATGCATTTAGAATGAACAATTCTTTTCTCCAGAGCGCTTGGGGCCTACCCTAAAATTGAACAAGGATCTGGGATGCCAGGAGGTAGATCCAGTGCCAGGAGCTCTGGCACTCTATGAGACAGAGTCCTTAGACCAACTCTAAAACAATGGCAATCTAACTTCCTGGTCTCCCACATGGTTTAAGGAAGAAAGTGTGGTGGATCAGTGGCCAGCCTTCCTAATCTTCTAATTGATGTGAGTCCCTAGTGCTAAGTGTCATAATCACTGTGTTTTCCAATTAGAGGAGGCACCAACTTGAAGTACCTTCTGGCTCAGTTCCCACTCGCTCTTGGAGCAAACTTACACACAGCTTTCTGAGAAATGAAATGGTAATTGTGGTTTTTACCCAACTTTGAGGACCCCTGTATTCAAGATATTAGTGGTTTATTAAACATTGAACAAGAGACTGTGGGAAGCTGACTGTCTTCATGTGATTCTGGAATACCAAATACAGTAGGGTATCAGTCATTCTCTGACCACTGTCCCCTTACATGCCCCATCCCCATTTTTGAGCCAGTTTCATATTTCAGAAAGGAGATCTTTTTTCTCCCTTCTTTACTGGTCCAGGCTTCCTTTGCTCCTGAGCTGCAAAGGCACTTTTCCCTTCCAGCCTGAGCAATACAGGATTTGCTACATCAGGAAGCTGACTGGAAAGGAATGCTTAGTGAGTGGTGGCCAAGCTAGTTAACCTGGTTGCTCAGCTGAGCTGGCTGACTGGTGCATGGAGCTCTCAGGATTCTCCATGGAGTGGCTCAGGATGGAACAAATTATTTGGCTCAGAGCAACGGGTTCCTGTGCTATTAGTTGGGGCAGCACTGTATAACGAAGAAAAGCGTTTGTACCGGTTGTCAGGAGCTCTCCAGACCCGCTTCTGTCACTGTCCAGCTGAAGAGCTGTGTCCTCTTAGATCTTTAGTTTCCTAATTGATAGAATAAGGCTATTGAACCAGATCCCATGCTTGTCAAACTATATTCCTCGAAGGTCATTATAGAGATGGTGGTGGATGGGACCCTGGCCTCGCGACTTCTGCTTCCACTAGATTGCCTATGCCTTTATCTCTTTTCTTGGTTTATATCTCTGTATAATATTTGGTTTTGAGAAAATATTTGGTGGCTAAAAATAAAAATCCCCTGACTACATGATCTCTAAGGTGCCCTTTTAACTCTATAATTTTAAGGTAGCACCTGCTAATTGGATCTGATCATAAACCCAGGTCAGAGACTAACAGCTTGTGGTAAGAAGTCCTGAGGCTGTATTTCACTTCATTTTAGCAATTTGTTCACTTCTTTACATTTGACATTTGGGGTTAAATCTGTAGCTGTATTTTGTGTATGAGCATTATTTTTTTAAAGCTAATTCTCCAAGCTTTGAGAAACTGTAATGGGGAAGTTGTCTCATCTGATTTCACCTCTGAGATGGCTATAGGATGGTGGTTAGGTCTGGGAGGAAGGCTGAGATCCTGCCTTTTCCCATTTCCTATAGAGAGTTCCACTGCCTTCTGTACCAGAAGGGACCGCCACCAGGAAATCAGAGTGCCTTTCCTTCACAGGTAACAGTAGACTTTGTACCTTGGGCTAAACATAATGACTCCTGAAGCTCTCACTGGCTCCAGAAGGTTGACACTCAGGACAGATTCAATGGTTTTGCCATAAATATTCATCCTATATGTTACAACTTCAGTTCACCTTTGCTGCTTGAGTTTGTACCCTGAGAATCACACTGGAAAACCTGTTCTTGGAAAAAGAGTTAAAGAGCCCCTTTACTCTCAGAGGTGTTTTTTTTTTCTTTTTAATTCAATTTTATCAAGGTATAATTGATCTACAATAAAACTGACTAGTTAAGTGTATAATTGTACATTTTTGAGCAATGTATTCTTGTGTGAATACCCCCTAGGCTAAGATATAGAGCATTCTCACCACCTCTCATTCACACTTACCCCACTATGTCACATAAGTGGTAGACCAGTGCAGCATTATGGGTAGGAGTGACTGGCAGATTGATAGCAATGCTCTGTGTCTTGATTGGGTTTGGAGTACATGAAATACATTTGTCAAAATCCATGCAACTAAACACTTAATATGTGTCTAATTTACAGATGAAAAAATTGAAGCTTAGAAAAATTAAATCAGCCTGACCTGTGGTGGCGCAGTGGATAAAGCGTCGACCTGGGAACACTGAGGTCGCCAGTTCAAAACCCTGCACTGGTCTGGTCAAGGCACATATGGGAGTTGAGCTTCCAGCTCCTCCCCCCTTTCTCTCTTTCTCTCTCTCTCTCTCTCTCACTCTGTGCCTCCTCTCTAAAATGAATAAAATAAAAATTAAAAAAAAAAAGAAAAAAAAAAGAAAAATTAAATCAATTTTTTAATCTCACATTGTTCTTAAGTGGCTGACTCTAGATGTGAACCAAGAACCACTGGACTGAGCAATCTCATGTTCTTAATGACCATGGACCATTACTATTATGCTTTTCTTTGTTACCATATTTACAGATATAGGTAATGCAGGCTGGAAGCTGGCAATCTGGTCCAACCTTATTGTATACATAAGACCCTGAGAGGTAAGATGATTTATGCAGCAAATCAGTGGTGATGTCCAGACCAGCACCCACATTCAGTATGTTCTCAGTCTGGTGATGTTGCTAAGGATGGTGATGTCAATACCTTCATACCAATCACATCTTCCCTGACCTCCACACACAAGAAGATCTTTTAATGTCCTATGTTATTACAATGACTGGGTCTATGAATGTGGAGTGTTTTATAGTCATGCTTCTCAGAAACAACATACAAGTAAATCCTGTGGGGGCCTTGGCCAATTGGTTCAGTGGTACTTCATCAGCTCAGTGTGTAGATGTCCCGGGTTCAATTCCCAGTCAGGGCACACAGGAGAAGTGACCATCTGTTTCTCTATCCCTCCCCCTCTCACTTCTCTCTATATATATCTCTCTCCCTTCCTGCAGCCATGCTTTGATTGGAGCGAGTTGGCCCTGGACACTGAGGATGGCTCCATGGCCTCAAACTCAAGTGCTAAGAAGAGCTTGGTTGCTGAGCAATGGATCAACACCCCAGATGGGCAGGTGGATCCTGGTTGGGGTGCATGTGGGAGTCTGTCTTTCTGCTTCCCTTCCTCTCACTGCAATAAAAAAAAGAAAGTGAATTTTGTGGGGATCTGATTAAAGTTCAGATTCTGATTTAGAAAGGCTTGCAAGTCCTGAAATATTTCTGAAGAATTGAAAAACAAAATTAAGTAAACTTAATTTGGGCATTTTTAAAATTTTTATCTCTTCTGATAGATGAAACACAGACACACAAAAAAATGCATGCGCCAGCACACACAGCAGATTTAGACACACGTCTCAGTGAGATGCTCACATCAACCTGAACTTGATCACCAGAAACCTTGACTGTAAGACACATTATTGGACATGGATAGATTAGACTCACCAATGAGCCACAGCTGCATGTTTTATTGGCTCACATTTTCCAGCTGAAATTAGGTATTGCAGGATTGAGTATTTTGATTTACTTTGCATCTAGGTCAGTCACAATTGCCGGTCCCGGGAATGGTTATGTTGTGCTAAGAGGTTTGCATCTTGTACTGCCAGAACTACTCTTGGCTAGTGATTGATTGATAGATCCAAATTCAAATCCAATTGCTCATCTCTTCTGCTCAGAAGGATTTTGAATTTATTGATCTCTGTCCAAGCTCATCTGGGAAGAACAATGCTGCCACAATAGAGGGAGTGCCACTTGGGGTCCTGCATTATGCTGCTTTCATTTCTCCTGCCAACTCAGACCAAGGCTTTATCAGCAGCACGTTGGACAGCTGGCAGGTTGATTCCTGCCTCTGACAAACCTGATTCACCATTCCAGTGCATGTCCTATGATGGCATATTCATTTATGTACCTTACAGTCAGGCAGGTGCAGGCTGACCCAATGTACTCTACAGGTGTTGTGAATCCAGTTAATTGTATGTCAACTAATTTTATAATGTATTTATTAATGAATTAAATTAAAATCCAAGTGCTGTAGCTCTTCTTCAGTGCATCAGAGTTAGTGATAAGCAAAGCCTTGAAGAATATCACTTTTCATAGCCATAATCTTTCCTTCCCTAAAACATACTCTCTTATACTTTTTAATTTGGAAAAAGAACTATTTCATGAATGGATCAGTATGAGATTAAAGATATTATAGCTATATTACTATAACTATTAATTCTTTATATCTCGTTGCATAATATTTGGAAACAAATATTGACAGATCACACTTGTATCACCTAAAACAATTTTCAGAACATATATTCTCACACAAAATATCTCACTGCTGGTTTGAGGAATTAATCATTACAATTCTTCTTGCCACTTTATCATGAATGTAGGAATAACCCTCTCACTCTATGCTTGGGTTTCTCCAGAAGGAAAGCTGACATAAGAATTCATTTTTAATTCATTAATTTTAGAAAGAGAGATGGGAAGAGAGAGAAAGGAACTTCAAACAACATCAATTTGTTGTTTCACTTATTTACACATTCATGGTTGATTCTTGTATGTGCCCTGACCAGGGATCAAACCTACAACCTTGGTGTATGGGGAGATAGATGGTCTAGCCAACTGAGCTACTCAGCCAGGGCTGACACAGAATCTGAATGCAAATACTTTACAGAGGAAATAGACTCAGGAAGCACCAGAAGAGGAGTGGCGGGAAGTGAGACAGGAGAAAGGGGGAACCTGATAAGGGGTGTGTTATCAAGCAGAATATGGCTGGGGCACTCGGCCCCAATCTCCTATAAAGATATTTGGGAGACAACATAGAGCATCCTCAACTGTCCCACCCAGGAGTGAATGTATCCATCATTTCTGGAGGCTTCTCCTGAAAGCATTAGCTCCTTGGTCTTTGTGGGAGGACACTCTCTCGAAAGGCCTGAGAGAAAGCCCTCAGGTGAAGAATCTCAGGTACTTGCCATAGCATCTGACAGACATGTGTGAAAATGTGGAGGGCCAAGGAGCTATGAGCCAGACACTGGTAGCCTAAAGTAACCCAATGGTCTTTGCTAGGTTCCCTTTCTTTTTTGGTTTCTGGCCCCTTAAGATCTACAGAAGCTCACTCTACCCCAATTAAATTATTAAATTGCTTCTATCCTATCTATTCTGGGGCTCCAAAACAAAGGGATCTTGGGTTTTTCTTTTTTTCTTTTTATTTCGAGAGGGGAGGGGAGGCAGAGAGATAGACTTCTGCATGTGCCCTGATTAGGATCTACCTGGAAAGCTCACTAGGGGGCAATGCTCAACCCATCTGGGGCATTGCTCTGTTGCTCAGCAACCAAGCTCTTCTTAGCACCTGATATGAAGGCCATGGAGCCATCCTCAGCACCTGGGGCCAACTTGCTCCAATCAAGCCATGGCTGCAGCAGGGGAATATATATATATATATATATCACCTAAAACATATATATATATATATATATATATATATATATATATATATATATATATATATATATATATATAGAGAGAGAGAGAGAGAGAGAGAGAGAGAGAGAGAGAAATGAGAGAGGGAGAAGTGGAGAAGCAGATGGGAGCTTCTTCTGTCTTTTCCTGTGTGCCCTGATCAGGAATCAAACCTGGGATATCCAAATGCTGGGCTGACACTCTACCACTGAGCCAACAAGCCAGGGCCAGATCTCTGACTTTAGAGAGAGAAATTTCACCATCCAGTCCCCATTTTATTTCCTTCCCCACCTGCAAAAGTCCTCAGAATTAAGTGTCTTCCCAGAGGGACATTCAGTATGTCACTTACATTCCTACTGGGGTGAGCAACCCCCTAGCCACAGAGGGACATTCAGTATGTCACTTACATTCCTACTGGGGTGAGCAACCCCCTAGCCACAGGAGTATATTTTGTCCTTGAATCCTGAGTAAACAGGCAAAAAGTTATCTATGGGATGTTTTTTAATATGTGGGTTGATAACGCCAATACATTACTATCTTGTTACAATAATAATAATAATACCTTATATTTCTATTATTATTATAATTGCCAATGCACTTTTATTTTCTGAGCTGATTCTGCACAAAACCCTTGGGAGGGAGACATCATTAGATATTAACAAGAAGAAAACCAAATCCCTAAGAGAGCACCCTGAGGCAGTGTGAAATAGCTATTAAGAACTCAGGTTTCTAAATCAGTTGACCTGGGTCCAAATGTTGGCTTGGCTCTTTCATGTACCAGCTATGTGTCCAAAGATGACTTACTGACACCCCTCCAAGACCATTTCCTCAAATATGAAGTGAAATTTGCAATAGTTACAATCCATTGCATTGTCTTGCGGCTTTAATGGGATAATGAAGTAAGGACCAGTTACTACTATTGACTGATTCAGTCAAAATTACCCTCAAAACCAATGTCACCTGTGTGCAGCTCCTTACACTGTCAACCTTGTGTTCTTCCCCACCACTTCACATTTCTTGTTAAATCCTGAAAAATGATCCCAAACCAGGCATTTCAGGATTGGATTTGTTCTGAACTTTCAGTTCCTATGAAGCATGAAGTCAACCTTGGTGCATGACTTAAGAAAAGGGGTTTTCCTCAGGACCATGAATAAAAATAAAGTGATTTAAAAATAGACATATAAACCTAAATAGATCCATAGAGCTGCAGCCTCCATGGGCTTAAAAGAATGAAAGTCATGTACCCAGAACAAAACTATCTTAAGCAGAATAAATTTGCCTTTTTATGCGGAGAGGAGGCTGAAATGAAGCTTGCAGGGTCTCGTGTCACCAGCATCATCTTTATGTCCTTAAATGAATACCAGATAAAGGATCTGCCTTATTACTGGAGAAAGGGCCAAATGTGTTTGTATTCAAGTATAGGAGAAAATGAAATGCGTATTTTCCATGTGGAACTTCATTTTGATTACTCGTCTAGAGAAGCAGAGCAGCAGAAAGCCGCCCAGGCCCACCCAAACTCGCCCTCCCTTGCCTTTTTTTATTTCTTCTTGAAGCAAATGAGGCCAATTGTTGGAAATTTCTGTGCAGCCCTGAAAGCCTCAGTAGTGACTCTCCCCAAGATTAATGCATTTAATTTTACCACATCGGTGTATCTGAGATGCTTCTCAGCAGCCAGTTGGGAGTTCCTGGCCCTCCACACGCACTGTGATGAGTTGCACCCTGGCTGTCTGCATTGGATTGCCTTGCAGGGCTTGGCTGAGCAAGGAAGGAGCAGGGTGAGCCCTGCCTTTTCAAACCCCTGCCCCCTTCTCCACAGGTGGCTGCAGCTGGAAAAAGTAAAAGTACAAGGTGAAACAAGCACAAAACCCCGGCATTTCCCATCTTTCCAAGCATTCCATACTGTCTGCGCTCAAGAATCTCACCAGTAAAGAAGTCACTTCCATTCATGGAAACATTCCCCACCTATGTGGTGAACTAAAAGGGCTCTTTTTAAAGTTTAAACAGTTTTTGTCCTTTTAATGTTAAGTGTCAGCTTTGGCATTGTTCAGGACTAATACAGGCAAAAAAATTTTTTTCTTTTTCTTTAATTTAAGTGAGAGAAGGGGAGACAGAGAGACAGACTCCTGCATGCACCCCAACCAGGATCCACCCAACAACACTGTTAAGGAGTTGACGCTCTGCCCGCCTGGGGCCGTGCTCACAACTCAGCTATTTTTTTAGTGCCTGAGGCATGGGCTCTGCAGAACCATCCCCAGTGCCTGAGACTGATGAACCTGTATCAACTGAGCCATGGCTGCAGGAGGGGGAGAGGTGGAGAAGCAGATGGTCGCCTCTCCTGTGTGTGCTGACCGGGAATCGAACCTGGGACATTCATATGCCAGGTTGATGAGCCGACCATCCAGGGCCAAAATATTTTTTTTAAAGCTTTTTCTCAAATGTTTAATGCTACCTACTTTATGCCAGGCACTGTGCTAGATCCAGAACAACACTCAGTATAAGAACCACATGGTCCTTGTACTCACAGTGCCTCTAGCCTGAGAGGGGACATCATCATACAAAAATAATCACACAAAGATCTAATTACTGTTTTGATACATGTCACAAGAGAAACACACAACAGACCTAATCTAGACTGGGAAATTTCAGGAAAACTTTTCCTGGGAAAACATGGTTTACATTATATTTTGAAGGATGACTAAGAAACAAAAGGAACCCAACATTTAAGGGTTGTGGTGGGAGGAGAACCCAGGCTTCCTGGCTTCCAGTGTACAACTCATTCTTGACAGGCATCTGACCATGTTGGAGTTGGTCCGTTTTGCTGCACATCTAGAATGTAAGCTGCCTTGTGGAAAACTCCCATGACTTTCTTAAGTACAGCAACTGCCTCTTTGACCTTTTGGTTCCCAGTCTTTAGCTTGATGCCTTGTTCTAGAGCCCAGTAGAATGAGAGATACTTTATTTGCAGTATTTCCTGGGTGCCTATCCGCAGCCTATGGTTGAGAATCACTCTACTCACTCACCTACCTTCAGAAAGGACAGGGACAATTTAGCCCCTATTCTTTTTGCTCCTCACTCCATTCCTTTAACCCCATCAGAAATATTTTCAGCAGGAAATTTCTCCAAAGATTTACCTTTAAAAGTTGAAATATGAAGCTCTGGTCCAAGATTTCTTCAGACTTCACACAAGGTCAAAATAGACATAAAAAACCCCACAAAACTTATGGTTCCTTATTTATGGATTGAGTCTTCCCCTGATACTCAGAAAAACCCTGAAGAGGTTACCTAAGATGATGGAATTTAAGGGAACACCATAGGTAAGCAAAACTGGGTCTACAATATAGTTTTCCGCATGCGTCATGAATTGGTGAGGATCCTTCCAACTGACAGGAATAAACACAGTCTCAGAAACGGAGCTCATGAATAATTCATGTAGAATCTGGAACTAATGTTTAAAAAAGAATGTGAGTGCATGTTAGAAAACTAACTTCAAGTACAAATTGAAACTAGCTGTATGACATCAGGGGCTCCTTGCTTCTTTTTTTAAAAATTTAAATTTATTAGGGTGACACTAATTAACATAACTATGCAGGTTTTAGGTGCCCCAATTCTACATCACATGTCTGTATACCATACTGTGTGTTTACTTCCCAAGTGAAGTCTCTTCCCATCACCATTTCTCCCACCATACCCTCCTCATCCTCTCCCACTCCTGGTAATCAACACACTGTTGTCCAGGTCCACGAAGTTTTTTTGTTATCCTTTTTTGCTCTTTTTGCTCCATCCCTTCACCTTCCTTGGGAGCTCATTGTTTCTATCAGGCCTTGATCATTCCACTTTATAGTATGGGACAACTGCCATCATGATAGTCATTCCATGATTGGGATAAAAACGGGTAAGGTACTTCAAATGTGCCCGAGGAGAGGACTGCCTGAATCTGTATTACTATTATCTGCATCTCTGTTAGAGACAGTGAACTGAGAGTCGGGTCACATGGTCCTTCCTCAAAGGTCTTCGAAGTCCTGACAGTGTGGACTGGAGAAAAGCACAGCCCTCCCATGACAAGCTGGGCTCTGTTGTCAAGCAAGAGTTGTCACAGTTCCCTTGCGCCCTGCCGTCCTGGTCCCCTGACTGCAGAAACAGTGAGCTCAGCAGAGCAGCGTCTTGTGGAATGACGTGAGGGCCTCAGAAGGTTTCATCATTCACTCTGAAACATTGGCGCCAAGTCAAGTTAGTTCTTAGGTCACATTAAAAGCATCACTTCAACAAACAGGAAGTGGAAAACAAACAGATAAAAAATGCCAGCTAATGACTTTGGAAGACCAGAAAGCAGCTGAAGTACTGTTTTGTTTTGTTTTTAATGCAATAGATTTGAAATGGCATTTCCAGTAATGAATAAGTCACCCAATTACTGCACTCTTTTAATTTGGAACACCTGTCCCAGTGATTCTCAATCCCCAGAGTGACTTATATTTTGAACAATATTTATTATCATGAGTGTTATCACATTAGATGAAATCAGCTGGAGATAGATGCGGAATTCATTGGTGGCATCAAGACGCTGCAGACCGGTGAGAATTTTGTCATCTTTCTTCAGATGCCACTGCTTCTCTGAGCTGCCATTACTGACAGTCTCCAGTGGACAAGGAAATAATCTCATAGCACCCTAAAGAGGGTTCTCCCTTGACTGTCAACTCAAAGGATCCCTGAGTATTTTACACAGTGCTTGCTGGAGGTCAATCTAAGAACAGCTGCACTTGGCATTCAGAGGCGGGTGCTTTGGGAAATGGGATGAAGAAATACTGTCTCGGCCACATAGCTTTTCCCATTTGCTCCCGAGGAACTGCTAGAGAAACTTCAGGTGGGCAAAGGGGCAATGACTCAGAAATGCTTTTAGTGCATCCCTTTGGCTTTTCAGACATGGCCCAGAGATCAGACAAAATATATTTATACAGTTGCTATCACATCTCTAGCCCTGGGCCTTTCACCTGTCCTTGTGTCAGATCTAACTTGGAAAAGAAAACTCACCAGTATTAAACAAAGCTAGAGAGCATTGTATAAAAGAACATTCTGTTAGTCATTTATTCAACATTTACAAATGCCTGCAAGTTATTTTATATATGATATCTGATATGCCAATTTAAAGACAAAAATCCTGCATTTACAACAGCTAGGATGCTAGTTACTAAGGGAGGTGGCCATGCAAACTAATAATTTAGATAGGGATGATCATGATAATTACCATTCTAAGAACTTGGTGAATATTGAGCTATCCACTCTTCACCACAACATCCTTTTTATAGATAAATATGCTAAGACACAGAGAGATAACTTTTCCAAGAACACAAAGACATTAAGTGGTAGATCAGGGATTTGAGCCCATAAACTTGCACCTAATCACTATGATCTATAGCTTCCCACAAAGATGGATGGTAGAAGAAAATATCCACTATTCTGGCACGTTTAAACTATAGGTTGACCACTGTGACAACATTTAACATGTGCTATATGATTTAATGCTTAGAACTACCCAGCCAGGTAGATAGGACTCACAATTGTAAGAGATAGACTTAAGTAAAAAGGGAAATTTAATACAAGTAGCTCACAAAATCAGCCTCACTCTTACCTACTATACAACAGCTTTGCTCACCCTGTAGAGGCAAAGAAACCTGGCTACATTCAACTTCTACTCTCACACTTTTATCATCAGAGTATAAGTTTCCTCCCCTAGATCTAATAAATTTCTTAATAAAAAAAAAAATTGGAGACATTGGTTTTGCATGTAGATGTTCAAGATTTGATTCCTGGTCAGGGCACACAAGAGAAGTGGCCATCTGCTTCTCCACCACTCCCTCTTCCCTTTTCTCCCTCTCTTCCTCTCTCTCTCTCTCTCTCTCTTCCCATCCCCCAGCCATGGCTCAATTGGTTTGCATGCATTAGCCCCTGGCACTGAGGATGGCTCTGAGGAGCCTACACTTCAGGTGCTAAAAATAGCTCGGTTGTGAGCATGGACCCAGATGGGCAGAGCATCGGCCCTAGATGGAGATTGTCTGGTGGATCCCAGTCTGGGTACATGCAGAAAACTGTCTCTTCATCTCCCCTATTTTCACTTGGAAAAGAAAAAAATAAAAAAAAAGAAAAAATATTGACTTGTCTTCTATTCAGTGCCTATTCATAGACTAAACACTGTGACTTGTAAAGAAAGGTCATTAAATGTGGCTGTTCCCATTCAGACCACACATTAGACAGGGAGGTGTGGAAAATGAATATTTTCTTAAAAGAAAGGGTAGAAAGGATGACATGGACACTGAGAGTATCATTACAAACTTAAGAGCCAGCCTAATGCATGTTTATTAAGTGTAGATTTGTTGATATCCTTTGCGCAGATGAGAAATTGAGATCGAGAGAGGTTATGTAACTTGCTCAAACATCATCTATTGTTCATGAAATATTTGAAACAGGGGCAATATAACCAGGTTCAGTGGGCTGTGATTTAGATGCTATCATTTGGGGTTGAACTGTTCACTCAAGGAAGAGCTAGTGCTTACATTCCTGATTAAAGAAAGAAGAAAATTTGGGAAGGCAGCAAGAAATTTATTCTAGATAAAGCCAACAGTAGGCAGAAGCCAGAACTAGGCTAACATGAAGTCTCAAGGAGATAGAAGTTTCTCGCCTGAGTCAGAATAAATTGAGTGATGATTGAGTCACCTCACAGAGACCTGTGGCACAATGGGTTCTTTGTACCCAATGCCAAAAAATGATGCCTCATGGTTGGCACCATGGAGATTTGCCAAGCTTTTTTCTGTAGAGTTCTGGCTGAATGGTCAGACATCCCACAATAGCACAGCATGTGTTCTTGAGGTTAAGCCATCATTATACCACTGAGACATAATGGATATACTTTTATTCACATCTGGAGACCACAGTCTCAGCTCACAATTCCATGTCTCAAAACTCCCAAAATTTGGAAATGAAAAAAAAAAAGCCAGATGTACAGTTGAACCATGCTTAGCAGAGTCTATGACTAAAGCCTTCAATCTGCAATTGAGGCACAAGCCTGCTTTGAAATCGGAACTTCTCAGAACCTGGCTTAGTGGCACTTCTCCCTGGATTAAGTGAGATCCACTTGCCTCATTCTTCTGAAGCCATGCCTGTGTTCCTTTCTCTGAGAAACTGTCTTTAACCTCAAGGAACTCTTCCCCCAGCCCCCCAGACTTCTGATAGTCTTTATTAACTACTGCTCCTGCATTACGCATTGCATCTGTCTTCTTTTTCTTAATCAGGATCTTTGCCTTCCTTCCTGTATCCTCATCCCATGGTCACACCACCATTCAGGCTTCCTGGATTTTGTTCTTCTGGTGGGGAGCCAGTTCATCCCCCTATTATCAGACACTATCTCCTAGCTCTTTCTGCCAAGTTGGCTGGAGTCCTAGACATTTTCCAATTCTCTCTTGTGAATTGAACTCCAGTGACAAAATTACTAGGACCTCGCAGGAAAGGGCTTTCAGAATTTTGCCATTTTTCACTTGACTGCCTCCACTCCAGGGAACAGGAACCAGTTACTTATTAGTACATTTCTGGTTTGTACACCTGCTTCACCATCACTAAAGGGCATCTTAACTTAAACATCACTAAAGTGCACTTTCTGAATGACGCCATAGACTCTGTTGTGTCTTGTAATCTTGTTTGGGATAAAAAGAAGGGTTGTCTTTTAAGCACAAAATAGAGGAATCAGGAAAAAAAAATGGTACAGTCTTAAAAACAGTAATTTTGTAGCTTGTTCTTTTGCTAATTATGCTGCCTTCATTGTAGAGCATCAATTGATTATAATCCTAAATCTTTCGTAGTTCAGTCTCAGCCGTGTATTGTTTTCAAAGATAAAGTTCAGTATCCCAAAATTGGAAGTTCTAAAACGTTTATTTATTTCCTTAAGGGGGTAGTTTTATTATGACCATGCACAATTTCTCTTTCTGTCTCATTGCCTTTGACCCTAGGTTTTTTATGATGTTCTCAGCTAGACCCTCTGACCTCTCTCTCTCTCTCTCTCTCTCTTTAATTTAGCTTCTCTCATTACCTAGATCTATGTAATTAAGTTAAGCAGAGAACTGACCCATCAAGAAGAACTCTTCTAAGACGTGTGTGTGTGTCTATCAATGCTTTCTTGAATTTTGTTTCTATTACAGAAATTCAGATTGTTCTTTTCTTTGAAGTCAGAAATTGAGTCTGCTCTAAGGCTTTGACCCAAGGAGACACTAATAGGTGGTGATCTGTGCTGAGAGGCTGCTACTCTCCTGTGTTGGAAGCATATTTGTACATTTTGACTAAGCATGGAGGTAATTTTTAAAGAAAATTTCCAACCTGGATGGCAAGAATTTTTGCTCTCTGCAGGTGGGTGGTGGGCTGGCTTTTATTTGAGTTACTTTAATTCATTTAACAATTCATTAAAATTCCCCTCTACAGGAGAAAGATATTCCTCTAACTGTTTACAATAGTAGCTGATAGTTTCCTCTTTGTAGATTCCAAGTTAGCCTGAACAGAATAACTTGGAGTAGGTAATAGTTGAATGTCCCTGTTCTAAGGACCGTGGACTTTAGGAAGAAAGTCTCTCTCTCTCTTTTTTACTCTCCTCCTCCTTCCCTGTCTCTCTGTCCCTCTCCCCTAACCTTCTTCCTCTTTCTCTCACCCTAGTGCATTCAAATACACATTCATACAATATAAAAACACTTAGAAATCCACATGCAAGCAGCTATAAACATAGAACTCAAATGAATATACACTTTTGAGTATACTGAGATATTCATTTAAACTTCTCAGATGAGGAGGTAAGTAAAAAGATATTATTAAAAATATATATCTTATAGATATTTGTTTTTTCAACTTGAGTTATATATTGATTTTTATCACTACAGAATGCAAAATAATCAGAATCAAATATGTAAGTTTTCTCTCAAAACTGCAGTGCAGACACTTCTTGATTCATTCACTTCTCAATTACTGATCCCCAATTTTGTATCAAGTTCTGGGATGGGGGCCTTGGAAAAAGATGGCTAAGGCATGACTCCACACTCAAGATCTTAAATGTCATGTGAGGAAGCAGGACCTTGACGGGCCCGGGATGAGCTGATGAGGAGACTGTACAGTGAACTACATACAATAAATAGCACAGAATACCGGCACAGCACATTGGGTAAATGGGGGATTAAAGAGGATTCTTGGAGAAAGTAATGCCTCAGGTGTGCTTAAGAGCCAGAATGAGTAGCCAGGTGAACAGCAGTTTTTAAGAGCACTGCAGCGAAGGCCGTGAAGGAGTGAGGTCCAAGCCACGAGGCACGTCTGCACAGCTGAGTCAGTTTCAGCGGAAGGTGGCCTCAAGGTATTCACCGTTCCTGCAGCCTAAACTCCAAAGAAGGGCAGCTGGGAGATGAGAGGAAACAGGCAGAGAAGGGCCAGGTTATAAAGGTGTTATTAATCACATGAAGGATCTTGGATTTTTCCTGCAGGCAGAGAGAGGATGAAGGGGGTGGTCATTTTAGTCTGGGAGTAATGTCAGATATTAATTTTCCATAACTCCCTTTGTGCTGTGGTTGGATTTGGGATCAATTAACAGTCAGGGGGATCAGGAAGAAGTTTGTTCACTAATCTGGATGAGAAGCTATAGGTAAAGAAATTAGGAAAAGTAGTAGGAAGAATGAAAAAAGAGAATTTCAGAGATCCCAAACAGATAAAATTATTAGGCCTTAATTTTTAAATATAAACCATCTTGGCAAATGTCAACTCTTTTTCCTTTCTGTTGATCAGTTCAAAGAGAAATTCTCGAATCCATTTCCCTCAAATTCTGCAGCATATCCCGTAGGCTTCCCACCTGCACTGCGGTGACCATGGACCTAGCAACAAGTTCATCTCATGGAAAGTATTACAGCACCTCCCAGCTGATCTTCTGCTTCGACACTAGCCTTTCTTCAATTTATTCTCCAGACAGCAGAGAGATCTTGCCTGGTCGAAGTCCTTCATAGCTGGTCTTCTCACTCAGACTAGGTAAGTTTGTCCTTAAAATGCTTTACGAATACTCCACGGCTGACAGAACCTCTCCTACCTGCGTTTCCTACCCTTTCTTCTGCTATCACCCATCACTCCCTCCTCTCCAGGCACAGTGCCCCCCATCCCTCCTCTTTGCCTGATGCACCCCTACACCACAGTCTCGGCACTTGCCATTCCCAGTGCTCTGTCCTTAATCACAGGGCTAACTCACTCACTTCTTGTGGTTCTTATTTCACCTGTCACCTCAGCAAGCCTTCCCAGACCTCCCATATAACACTGCAACATCCCCAACACTGCTTCTTTCCCTTTGAGATTTGTGTCTCTTCTTAGCCTCCTCGCTGTCTAATATCTAAACTATTGTGTTTTTTTCCCTTACTGCCTTCTCTCGACATCAGCATCAGTGATTTTGTTTTGAGCTCCATTCCTAAATCCTAGAACAGTAGCTATACATACTAAGTATTCAATAAATCTTTCTTGTTGAATAAATAAGTGAACCAATGAGCTGATTCTATGAATAGACAAGAGAAAGAGAATGGAGGAAAGAGGGTTGCTCTTGTTCTTGTGTGAGGGTCTGTGTGGAGGGTGTGTGAGCAGGAGCACAGGGTAGGGAAGAGACAGAGGACAGCAATGAGGTCTGCAGTGGGATGCAGACATTGTTCAGTCAAAAACCATTGTCACAGATTTCCATAGATGATTCCAGACTACAATATGTCTATAAATGAGAAGTTAACTAAATATCATGAAGAATTGAGAAACAAAAACACCCCCCATCGAAACATCACCAGCACCCATGGTGGGGAAATGAGTGGATTTTAAACCAGACATGAAGGAAGTGTGTAGATTGATGGGAAAGAATGTCCAGGCATGAGGGGAACCAGGGAGAAAGGTGCAAGAGTAGGAAAGTGTTCCTTTATCTTTTTAAAACAAAACACCCACTCTCTGGTGCTCTGTCCAACAGCTCAGTTTATGTTTCCATCAAGAATGAAACAAAGCTGCCCAGCCCAGCCCAGCTCAGATGAGGCTCTCAGAGCCCAGGTCCCTGCTCAGCAGGGAAGAATGAGTAGAACATCCTTGTTTCCCAAGACTCGCTGGGACCGCTGTACACCACAAGGACACACTTCCAGGTTTTATTTAAGCCTGTGGTACTTATCTGTGTGCAGACCCCCACACGGATGCATAGAGGCATGTGAGTTTATACTGTGCAACTTAAAAGTTCATATTTTATTTCTAGGCAACACACACTGAAAAGACCCACAACACATGAATGCACAGTCACCCTTTCTTGCTAGGGTTCCTGTGAGGTGCTTAGTGCCCTGAGGATTAATGCTCCCCACTCTCAATAAGTGTACTTCATGCCTCATCTTCCCAATCCACACCCTGCCTACACAGCAGTGCATGGCACCTTCTTCCTAGCTCTGTCCAATTTTTCCTATAGCTGAATGCACAGTGCTTGCATGTGTGTGTGTAAGTAGTTATATTGTTTGGTGACATGTATGCATTCATATAATGTCTATGAATATATGTGTGTGAGAAGGTGCATATTTTTAGACAGAGGAGATAGTTACACAAGGGGAGCAGTATAATGTAATGATTAAGAGCATGGGTCCCAGTCTCTTCAGCTCTTTAGATCTGGGTCAAACCTTCACTCTGCCGTTCACTAACTTTTGATCTTTTTTTTTTTTTTTTTTTTTACAGGGAGAGAGAGAGAGAGTCAGAGAGAGGGATAGATAGGGATAGACAGACAGGAACGGAGAAAGATGAGAAGCATCAATCATCAGTTTTTCATTGTGACACCTTAGTTGTTCATTGATTGCTTTCTCACACGTGCCTTGACCGCGGGCCTTCAGCAGACTGAGCAACCCCTGCTGGAGCTAGTGACCTTGGGTCCAAGCTGACAAGCTTTTGCTCAAGCCAGATGGGCCCGCGCTCAAGCTGGTGACCTCGAGGTCTCGAACCTGGGTCTTCCGCATCCCAGTCTGACACTTTATCCACTGCGCCACCACCTTGTCAGGCTAACTTTTGATCTTAAGTAAAGTATACAATGCCTCTTTAATATCCTCCTCATCTGAAAATGGGAATGATAATATATATTTTGAGGGTTTTGAAATAATTCATCAGAATAATTGGGATAGTATAGGCCTAAATGTGAGTTGTTATTGTTAAAAGTATCATAAAATAACACTGTACACTTAGCACTGAGTAGAAGACAAACATACAATTGGAAAAGAAAGAAACACATGGAAAGAGAAGTGCTGCCTGTTTGCAAGTCCTTTGGTGATGGCCCTTTTGCCCCTCCCCCTTGCCTTGGCTGTTCTGACCATTAGGGACAGTGCTGTGGTCCAGTTGAAGGTAGTCAACTGAGAAGCCAGAGCAGTCCGTCATGACAGTCACATTTAATGGCATTTCAGTAAACTCAGCAGGGTTGTTTTTATTTTAAAAAATATCGACTGTTCATCCACCCTTTCATGAGGCTGAGGGTAGAAGGCAAGGCCAGGAGATCAGATGTCCTCTGCCGGATTCCGTAGTCAGCCTGCCTGCGAGATCGGGAACCGATGCTTCCACCTGCAACCCCTTTCCTGGGAGCCTGTTTACTTTATTGAAAAGTAAACAAAGAATTTGGCTCTAAGGACTCTTAAGCCATGCTCCCTAGAAACCAGCTTCATGCAAAACCATTTAATTAACATGCTCCCACCTTCCTAAAAATAGAAAAGACAAATCAATAAACACTAAATGGTTACAATCCTCAGATCAAAGTCATTTTAAATAAGGTTGTCTTCAGCTTCAGCCCCTCTCTCGCACTCTCTAATTATAAGTGAAGGGTGTGGACTAGTTCTTCAGAGGGGGACTGACATGTCCACCTGTGCTGTGCAGACACCTGCACACATTAAACTATGGCAGTCTTGGTTTTGTCTTTTTCAAGTACAGGCTAACAGCTGGATTTGTTAAAGAGGAGGAATATTTCCTACCTCCGAACCTTTGCTCATTCATCCCTGGTGATGGTATGCTTTGTTCAGATTAACAATTTGAGGTAAGGAAGATGTATATATCTAATCAGCACAATTATTCCAGCATTTGTGGGCTTCAGGGCCTTTGCATATGCTTCTTCTGCTTGAAATACTCTTACCCTTATCTTCATGACTAGCTCCCTCAGCAACTGTAAGTCATTATTCAAACACCACTTTTTCAGTGAGGCTTCCCCTGATCCAAAGTTCAACATTTCCCAGACACTGAGTGTTTTAGCCCAATCCATTTCATTTGTATTCCTTACCACTGAGCACTTTGTAAGATAGAGATATTTAACTGATTTAACTCATTGATTACTCTGGGGAACAAAATTTTTGTTGCACCCACAGTAACACTTGTTCTTACCTAATTCGAGTGTGCTGATCTCAAATCTGACATTAGTTTTTCTCTGTAAGCTACAGTTTTATTGCAATTCAAGATTTTAGGTTTTCATCTTATTGTTAAATTTTCATATTTAGTTTAACATAATGAAGTAGAAAGTCTTCTCATGAAAATATAATAATTTATATAATGCAGTAAATACACTAAAAGATATGATTGCATCATAATTTGTCTACAATTTTTTTTTATTTTTTTTATTTTTTTTATATATATATATTTTATTATTATTAATTCTAATGGGGTGACATCAATAAATCAGGGTACATATGTACAATGAAAACATCTCCAGGTTATCTTATCATTCAATTGTGTTGCATACCCATCACCAAAAGTCAAATTGTCCTCTGTCACCTTCAATCAGGTTTTCCCTGCGTCCCTCCCCTCCTCCCTATCCCACTCTTCCCTCCCTCCCCCCATCCCATAACCACCACTCTCTTGTCCATGTCTCATACCCTCACTTTCATGTCCCACCTATATATGTAATCGTGCTGTTCTCAGTTTTTCTTTTTTTCTGATTTACTTATTTCACTCCGTATAATGTTATCAAGGTACATCCATTTTGTTATAAATGATCCGATGTCATCGTTTCTTATGGCAGAGTAGTATTCCATAGTATATATGTACCAAAGCTTTTTAATCCACTCGTCTTCTGACGGACACTTGGGCTGTTTCCAGATCTTCCCTATTGTGAACAATGCTGCCACGAACATGGGGGCGCATTTCTTCTTTTCGAACAGTGCTATGGTGTTCTTAGGGTATATTCCTAAAAGTGGGATAGCTGGGTCAAAAGGCAGTTCAATTTTTAATTTTCTGAGGAATCTCCAAACTGTTTTCCACAGTGGCTGCACCAGTCTGCATTCCCACCAGCAGTGCAGAAGGGTTCCCTTTTCTCCACATCCTCGCCAGCACTTATTCTGTGTTGTTTTGCTGATAAGTGCCATTCTGACTGGTGTGAGGTGATATCTCATTGTGGTTTTAATTTGCATTTCTCTAATGATTAGTGATGTTGAGCATTTTTTCATATGCCTATTGGCCATCTGTATGTCCTCTTTGGAAAAATTTCTATTCATTTCTTTTGCCCATTTTTTGATTGGGTTGTTTGTCTTCCTGGTGTTGAGTTTTATAAGTTCTTTATAAATTTTAGTTATTAACCCCTTATCAGATGTGCTGTCGAATATGTTCTCCCATTGTGTGGTTTGTCTTTTTATTCTGTTCCTATTGTCTTTAGCTGTGCAAAAACTTTTTAGTTTGATATAGTCCCATTTGTTTATCTTGCCTTTTATTTCAGTTGCCCATGAAGATAAATCGGCAAATATACCGCTGCTACAGATGTCGGAGAGCTTGCTGCCTATGTTTTCTTCTAAGATGCTTATGGTTTCACGGCTTACATTTAAGTCTTTTATCCATTTTGAGTTTGTTTTTGTGAATGGTGTAAGTTGATGGTCTAGTTTCATTTTTTTGCAGGTAGATGTCCAATTTTCCCAGCACCATTTGTTAAAGAGGCTGTCTTTACTCCATTGTATGTTCTTTCCTCCTTTGTCAAATATCAGTTGTCCATAAAGCTGTGGGTTTATTTCTGGGTCCTCTGTTCTGTTCCATTGATCTATGTGCCTGTTCTTATGCCAGTACCAGGCTGTCTTGAGTATAATGGCCTTGTAGTAAACCTTGATATCAGGAAGAGTGATACCTCCTGCTTTATTTTTTCTTTTTAAGATTGCTGAGGCTATTCGTGTTCTTTTTTGGTTCCATATAAATTTTTGGAATATGTGTTCTATATCTTTGAAGTATGTCATTGGTATTTTAATTGGTATTGCATTGAATTTATAAATTGCTTTGGGTAATATAGACATTTTAATGATGTTTATTCTTCCTAGCCATGAGCACGGTATATGCTTCCACTTGTTTGTATCTTCCTTGATTTCTTTTATCAATGTTCTATAATTTTCAGAGTACAAGTCCTTAACCTCCTTGGTTAAATTTACTCCTAGGTATTTTATTTTTTTGGCTGCAATAGTGAAGGGGATTGTTTCCTTAATTTCTTTTGCTGATATTTCATTGTTGGTGTATAGAAATGCCTCTGATTTCTGAGTATTAATTTTATATCCTGCCACCTTGCTGAATTCATTTATAAGGTCCAGTAGTTTTTTGACTGAGACTTTAGGGTTTTCAATATACAATATCATATCATCTGCAAATAATGACAGTTTTACCTCTTCTTTTCCAATTTGGATGCCTTTTATTTCTTCTTCTTGTCTGATTGCTGTAGCTAGGACTTCCAGAACTATGTTGAATAAGAGTGGTGAAAGTGGGCAACCCTGCCTGGTTCCTGATCTTAAGGGGATTGCTTTTAATCTTTGTCCATTTAGTATGATGTTTGCTGTCTGTTTATCGTAGATGGCCTTTATCATGTTAAGGAATGATCCCTGTATTCCCACTTTACTGAGAGTTTTGAGCATGAATGGGTGCTGGATTTTATCAAATGCCTTTTCTGCATCTATTGAAATTATCATGTGATTTTTGTCCTTCCTTTTGTTTATGTGGTGAATCACATTGATTGATTTGCGAATATTGAACCAGCCTTGCCGCTCCAGAATAAATCCCACTTGATCGTGGTGTATGATTTTTTTCATATATTGCTGGATCCGGTTGGCTAATATTTTGTTGAGAATTTTAGCGTCTAAATTCATCAGGGATATAGGCCTATAATTTTCTTTCTTTGTGTTGTCTTTGCCCGGTTTGGGGATCAGAATTATGCTCGCCTCATAAAAGGAGTTTGGAAGTCTTCCTTCCTCTTGAATTTTTTGAAATAGCTTGAGGAGAATAGAAGTTAGTTCTTCTTTGAATTTTTGATAGAATTCACTTGTGAAGCCATCAGGCCCAGGACTTTTCTTTTTTGGGAGTTTTTTGATAACTGTTTCGATCTCATTTGCTGTAATTGGTCTGTTTAGGTGTTCTGATTCTTCCAGATTGATTTTTGGAAGGTTATATGATTCAAGACATTTGTCCATTTCACCAAGATTGTCTAATTTTTTGGCATATAGTTCTTCATAGTATTTTCTTACAATGCTTTGTATTTCTGTTGTGTCAGTTGTTATTTCTTCACTGTCCTTTCTAATTTTATTTATTTGAGTCCTCTCTCTTTTTTTCTTGGTGAATCTAGTTAAAGGTTCATCAATCTTGTTTACCTTTTCAAAGAACCAGCTTCTTGTTTCATTGATCCTCTGTATTGTTTCCTTAGCCTCTATGTCATTTATTTCTGCTCTGACCTTTATTATTTGCTTCCTTCTACTTGTCTTGGGTTTTATTTGTTGTTGTTTTTCTAGTTCTTTTAGATGCAGGGTCAGGTTGCTTATTTGAGCTTTTTCTAGCTTCTTATGATATGCCTGTAGTGCAATAAACTTCCCTCTCAGAACTGCTTTTGCTGTGTCCCATAAATTTTGAGTTGATGTATGCTCATTATCATTTGTTTCTAGAAACTTTTTTATTTCTTCTTTGATCTCATTGTTAATCCATTCATTATTTAATAACATGCTATTTAGTTTCCAAGTGTTTGAGTATTTTTCATTTTTTCTTTTGTGGTTAATTTCTAGTTTCATGGCATTGTGATCAGAGAAAATGCTTGATATGATTTCAATCTTCTTAAATTTATTGAGACCATTTTTGTGTCCTAACATGTGGTCTATCCTAGAAAATGTACCATGAGCACTTGAGAAGAATGTATATTCTACTGCTTTAGGGTGAAAAGTTCTGAAGATATCTATTAAATCAAGTTGATCTAGTGTGTCCTTTAAGTCTGCTGTTTCTTTATTAATTTTCTTTCTTGAGGATCTATCCAGTGTTGTTAGAGGGGTATTGAAATCCCCTACTATGATAGTATTGCTGTTAATCTCGCCCTTTATATCCATCAAAGTCTGCTTTATGTATGTCGGGGCTCCTATATTTGGTGCATAGATATTTACAATAGTTATATCTTCCTGTTGAATTGTTCCCTTTATCATTATGTAGTGCCCTCCTTTATCTCTTACTACAGCCTTTGTTTTAAAGTCCATTTTGTCTGATATAAGTATTGCTACCCCTGCTTTTTTTTCATTTCCATTTGCATGAAATATTTTTTTCCATCCTTTTACCTTCAGTCTATGAGCATCTTTTGTTTTAAGGTGTGTCTCTTGTAGACAGCATATGTATGGGTTCTGTTTCTTTATCCATGCAGCTACCCTATGTCTTTTGATTGGATCATTTAATCCATTTACATTTAAGGTTATTATTGATATGTAGTTGTTTATTGCCATTTTATTCTTTAAAGCTGTATTCTTCTTTTGCTCTATTCATTCCTCCCTTTAAACTGTTCACAAGAGGCCCCTTAGTATCTCTTGCAGAATTGGTTTGGTTTTTATGAATTCCTTCAGGCTTTCTTTTTCTGGGAAGCTCTTTATTTCTCCTTCAATTTTGAATGTTAGCCTTGCTGGATAAAGTAGTCTTGTTTGTAGGTTCTTGTTCTGCATTACTTTGATTATATCTTGCCATTCCCTTCTGGCCTCAAGTGTTTCTGTTGAGAAGTCCGATGTCATCCTTATGAGGGCTCCTTTGTAGGTGATAGTCTTTTTTTTTTTAGCAGCTTTTAATATTTTTTCTTTATCCATTAGCTTTGGTATTTTAACTATATGTGTCTTGGTGTAGATTTTTTTGGGTTTCTCTTTAATGGAGTTCTGTGTGCTTCTTGAATGTGTGGAGTGTTTCCCAGCCTTAATTTAGGAAAGTTTTCTGCTATGATTTGATTGAACAAAGTTTCCATTTCCTGTCCTCTTTCCTCTTCTTCAGGCACCCCTATGATGCGAATGTTGTTTCTCTTCATGTTGTCACAAAGCTCCCTTAGAGTTTCCTCACATTTTTTAAGTCTCTTTTCCTTTTTCTTCTCTGCTTCTGTGCCTTTGTTTATTGTGTCCTCTAACTCGCTTATTCGATCCTCAGCGTCATCCATCCTGCTTTTAATTCCTTCCATTGTGGTCTTCAGTTCTGATACTGTATTTGTCATTTCTGTCTGATTCTTTTTTATTATTTCAATTTCATTTTTTATACTTGTTATCTCTTTATTTAGGTGTTCATAATGACTATCCATTGTTGCTCTAATTTCTTTGAACATCCTAACTATCATTATTCTAAATTCTGCTTCTGGTAATTTGGTTATATCTGGTTCATTCAGGTCCTTCTCTGGGGATTTCTCTTGATTCATTTGGGTTGCATTCCTCTGCCTGCCCATTTTTTCTGTGTATAAGCAAGTTGTGGCCACTGGAGTCCAGTAGGTGTTGTCTTTGTGTTCTCTAGGTGTGGTCTATCTGCAGGCCCCCCACCCCCTCTGCCGGTGCCTAGGGTGGTTGGGTATGAGCGTTGCCAGCGCCGGCCCACTGTGGCTTTTGCTATGATTTCTGCCTCTCCTCCGTGGGAGGGGCTGTGACTGAAGCCACAAGATTAGCACCAAGGGTAGAGGTGAGCACCTTTCCTCAGCTGCGGACCCAGCCTATTTCCGGACTTCCACCCAGAACCAGCAGTCGGAGCCTGCTCGCTACAGTTTCGCGGGTTAGGCGGGGCTTTTGACGTGCTCTCAGCTGTAAGCTTTTGCCCGTCCGGAGCTTTAGCCCCGCCCTCGAGGCCAGGGCCCTTCTCGCAGGGTCGGAAACCAAGGTTTATTGGGGCGGGCGTGTTTGCTGGCTTCCGCTGAGCTGCGTACTTCCACTCGTCCCGGACTCTACCCCGCCCCCGCGTTCGGAGCCCGCTCGTGCACGTATGAATGCTATCCGGGGTTTCTCCGCCGGGCACGGATAGTAGCGTGAGCTCAGCTGCGAGCCTCCACTTGTCTCGGGGTCTACCCCGTTCCAGCGCTCGGAGCTCGCTCGCGCACGTATACTGGCCAACAGCGGTTTCTCCGGCCCGGGGGAGTTGGGGTAGGGGATTGGGGGACTGGTAGCGTCAGCTCAGCCACAGCCCCTACCCGTCCCTGGTCCTAGCCCGGTCCCCGCGGTCAGGGCCGGCTTGCGCAGGGCCTGCCCGTTCCTGGCCTCCCGCTTTGACCCCGTTAGTGGGATTAAAGGCGGGCCCGCAGCTTCTGGACAGCTTTCGCGGTCCCCTCTGACCCTCTGGGCTAGACCGATCTCCCACCGGCTTGGCCTCTGCCCACGCCGACAGAACCGCCTTTCAGCGTCCTGCTGCCCCAAAACCCCAAGCAGCCCTCAGCAGAGTAGGAAGGGACCTAATACTCCACACTGTAGGCCTGGGAGCTCCCTCACTTGTTTCACAGCTCAATACTGTCCAAACGCCTCGTCTAGGCTCTAGGACTGGAGGCTGGGGCTTGGTTCCTGGGACCCAGGTCCCTCCCTCTCCACCAAACTTTCCTCCCACCCCGCGGGTCTCTACGGGCTGCCTTTGCTCCGGGGAGCTAGGCAGCCCTCTTCGCATTTTCGCTATTCCTACCAGTCTCAATGTGGCTTCTTCTGTGTTCCTTGGTTGAAGAGTCCACTTAGTTTTGTTCAAAGTTGGTTTATCCAGGTGGTGGTTCTTAAAATTGAGTTGTAATCCACTCATAATTTGTCTACAATTTTGAAATACAGTGTGTCTGTAAAGTCATGGTGCACTTTTGACCAGTCATAGGAAAGCAACAAAAGACGTTAGAAATGTGAAATCTGCACCAAATAAAAAGAAAGCTCTCCCAGTTTCATAACTATTCAGTGAAGTTCAATGTAGGCTCCATTTGTTGCCCTATACACATCCAAACTATCGTGAAGTTCTTGCCACACACGGGTAAGGACGTCTGGTGTAACAGAGTGAATAATGTCTGTGATTCTCTGTTTTATGTGATTAATGTTGTTGATACATTCAATGGACACATGTTGCTTCACATAACCCAAAAAGTAAAAGTCTAAGGGCGTCAGATCAGGGGATGGTGGTGGCCATGGCTTGACAGAACCCCTGCCTATCCACCGCTGGGGTAATGTTCTATCCAGAAACTCATGAACCATGGTGGCGTAGTGTGCAGGAACGTCATCCTGTTGAAAGATGACACCTTCTGGAAGTTGTGGTACTGCATACAATTCCAACATGTCAAGATAGGTGTTTGCCATCACAGACTGCTCTGTGAAAAAGAAAAATGAGCTTATCACCTTATAATGCATCAGGCCACACCACATGTTCACTTTAGGGGTGTTATGTTCATACTCAACCTAGGCATGAGGATGTTCAGCAGCCCATATTCAGACGTTAAGGAGATGAACATGTCCACAGATATGGAAGGCGCCTCATCGCTAAACACAATCTTGTGCAAAAATCCTGCATCATTGTCGATCTCATGAAGCATATCTTTAACAAACGTGCATCGTGTGGGTCTATCGCTAGTATGATAGCATGCAACAGCCGCAATTTGTACCTCGTAAAACAGACGTTTCTTTAACACCTTATGAACTGCATTCTTGCTTAGGTGTAATTGTCGAAAACACACACGCACAGATTTTTTTAGGACTCCTTAGGTAGCTATCTCGTATAGCCTCTCCAGACTCATCACTGACTGAAGGCCTACCAGGATGGGGTTTCTCCACCAAACTGCCGGTTTCCTTCAACTGCTTATCCCACCGAGTAATGTTATTTCTATGTGGTGGCGCTTCGTTATAAATGCGCCAATATTCATGTTGCACTTTGGTGACGGATTCAAATTTAGTGAGCTGCAGAACACACTGAACTTTCCTCTATACCATCCACATCTCAACTGGCATGTCCGGGGCTGCTCCACTGTATACACGGTGTTACATCATCATCTGCTCATGTGCACATGCTGCCACATCATCCTACAGAAACTGGGAGGGTTTTCCTTTTATTTGGTGCAGATTTCACATTTCTATCGTCTTTCATTGCTTTCCTGTGACTGGTCAAAAGTGCACCATGACTTTACAGACACACTGTAGAACATATTAATACACTTATTTTAATCATAAAATTTGTGCAAAACTTATTTAAATTCTATTCAGGCAAAATTTTGTGTTTGTAGCTCTTGCATTTGTGTACTTGTTGAGGACAATCTCACTTGATGCTCCAGCAGTAGTCTGCTCATCACTAACAGTTCCAAGATTTTCAGGAAACTTATCAAGCTGACTGTTCAGGAAGTGAATCTTAACGTTCATGTTACATCCAATGTCGCGGAAAGCCAACAGCATCCTTTGAACAAGAAGTTCATAGTTTTTTGCTTTTTTGTTGCCAAGGAAGTTCTTTGTAACTGCCACAAAAGACTGCCATGCTGCTTTCTCCTCCTTTTTTATCTTCCTGGCAAATTCTTCTTCACATATGAGGGTTCGAATTTGAGTTTTGTCGAATACACCTGCTTTTATCTTCTCGAAAGACAAGGCAGGAAAAGCAGAAATAATATGTTGAAAGCATTCACTTTCTCTATTCAAAGCCTGAACAAACTGCTTCATTAGCCAAGTTTGATGTGAAGTGGGGGAAAATGATCCTGTCTCGATTCACTACAGGTTCATTCACAATATTTTGCATCCCTACCTCCAGAGCTTCATGTTTTGGCCACTGCTTCTATGTCCAGTGTTTCTCCTGAGATCAGCTGTCCCACAAACACAGAAAGCAAGGATATTTCATGAAATCTCTTTGTTGTCCTAGCAGGAAATTTACCATTTTAAGATCCTCACAAATGATCCAGTTATGCTCCTCATACTCCAGAAAGTCAAAGACAATTTTTATGTCATTACAATCTTGCAGATGAGTTGACTAACCAATTGGGACCACATTTCAGACTCTGTTAGAGCTGTCAAGAAATAGTTGCCATTCTGTTGGACTGTAAGTGGTAACACCCAGCTGGCTGAGAAGACTATTGATACCAAGACAGTAAACAAAGTGTTTGTCTTTGGAAAAAAAGTCCACAAAAAAATTGTTCACGCTTCCTGAAATGGGATACTTTAGCTGGCTGGTGAAGTACATTCTTTTTTTGAAATCTGGAGGCTAATAACTCAGCTCCTTTCTTTGATAGGCCCAAATCTCTTACTAAGTCATTCAATTCGGGTTGGCTAAACTGCTGAGGGCTTAATGACTGCTTGGCATCAGAAGAAGACCCTTCAGATTCTACAACCATTTCCTCAAGCATCTTATCAAAGTACACTTGATCACCATGTTCACTCTCTTCATCCTTAGAAGAAGTAAAATGATTGAAAACTAGAACCAAGAGTGTCTCAGAGTATGGGATAGGTCGTATTGCTGAAGGGATATTAGGATATGCGATCATATGCCGTTTTTTCTTGCCGATGCCCTTTGTATGGATCAGACAGAAATAACAGTCACTGCTGTGGTCCTTAAGTTCATGCCAAACCATGGGAATACCAAAAGGCATTCCTCTGCATTTTCCTTTTGTCTAGTCACGAAGCATTTCCTCACAATTATGACACAATATGAGGAGCTCAATTCTTGTCTTGATCGCCAAGGGAACTTGAAAATAGGCAATATATGCACGTGTCACAAATGATGAAATATTGTGTCTTTGACATTGAAGTGTGTAACAGCCACATATATAACAGAAGGTGCCAGGACTATTCTTACATTTACACCTACTCAAAGAAGGCATGATTCTATCTTAAAACAAAATAGGGTACTTTTATCAGATAATAATTTTTTACATTTAAAAGCAACTACAATTATGTCAAAGTGATGTTTTTAAAACATTAATTGCCTTGTGGTTATGTTCAATCCAAGAGTCATTGCCCTTGCCTGACCAGGTGGTGGTGTAGTGGATAGAGTGTTGGACTGGGATGCGGAAGACTCAGGTTCGAGACCCCGAGGTCGCTAGCTTGAGCGCAGGCCCATCTGGCTTGAGCAAAAGCTCGTCAGCTTGGACCCAAGGTTGCTGGCTCCAGCAGGGGTTTGCTGGGTTTGCTGAAGGTCCGTGGTCAAGGCACATGTGAGAAAGCAATCAATGAACAACTATGGTGTTGCAACTGCAACAAAAAACTAATGATTGATGCTTCTCACCTCTCTCCATTCCTGTCTTTCTGTTCCTATCTATCCCTCTCTCTGACTCTCTCTGTCCCTGGGGAAAAAAAAAAGTGTCGTTGCCCTTTAACTCCAATTTAAAAACCAATGCATGCCATTAACTGTAACAAAAAGAAATTAAAATTGCATAAAAACTGGAGCATACACCAAAAAATGGATTTCAGTTTTAGAATTAGCAATGCAGATATATACAGAAACAGTTCTAAAACCACATGCAACAAAAAATGAAAAAAAATAATTGTTTCTCAGTGTTATTTGTGTCCCTCTGAAGGAGGTAGAAAACAGAGGTTTTTATCTGTCTGGGGCTCTGATGTATTTAAGGTTTCTGGAGTAGTGCCTGGCATTGGGGGGAGATCAGCCAGTACCTGTTGGAGGAGAGGCAGTGCTTCCAAAGTTGGTCTTTATAGGAATCACCAAGGCACAAATCTAAGCTCCACCCCATCACTATCTCTTGACCTTGGCAATGCTTCACTTAGACTCTGTGCCTTGGTCCTTAATCTGTGAAGTAGGAATGATGGTAATTATACCTACTCCCAAAGTTGTTATGACTACTAAGTAAGCTAACATACAAGGTATTTAAACAGAGCTTGTCAAGTGAGGTGTGCTTTAAAAGTGTCCGTTATGACTGTTATTTTTAACAATGACACCCAGTAATTATTAAGCACTTAGTATGTGCTGGGAACCATGCAGACTGTTCAACTTTCACTAAGTGGGCTAATGAATGTAAAGTGCTTAGAATAGCACTTGGCACATATTAAGTGCATAATAAACATTAGTTATCATTTTATTTTTATCTCCTTTAATATACAAACCACACAGTGAGGCAGATATGATTATTCTGATCAAGCCTGGAGAGGTTACTTAACACTCTAGAAGCCAGCCTGCTCGAAAGGTGCAAGTTGAGAGCACACACTTATGCCCACTGTCAGGTATCCGTTACAGAGCTGCGGACTTGCCTCAGAGTTCCAACTTGCGGGTGTTACCTTTTTGCTCATAGGCTGGGACTCTTCTTGCCAAGTTGTTAACTTTAATGACTGTAAGGGGAAACTTTGAGACTTCATGGGTCACTACCTCCACCAGAGTTCAAATTCAATCCACACCTATTCTCTCCCTTCTAATAATGCGTTACGTGCAATTTATCACAGGGACCCTGTTGATTGAAATTGTTTAAATTGGCTCAGCACAGACACTATAATTCCAGAGCATAAAGTTCCAACCTGACCTGGTTTGGGAACTGAAGTTATGGCTTTTCCCCGAGGGCTTTCAGTATATTTGCTGCCCTATAAAACCAAATTTCCTCCTCATCCCTTCCGCAATGACTCAGAGCCCAGCCTGGCAGCACAGGGAGGCAGCCAGTACGGCCGTGGAAGGCCAATGGGAATAGGCAGGAACAAATGTGGACACCATTCTGAGATCTTAGAGTCAAGAAGAATTTTCAGAACTAAAGACAGAAGTAGGAGGCAGCCAACAGGTGCGCTGAACAGTGGAATAACAGCCACTCCTCCAGGGAAATCCCCAAATAGCACTCACTGGAAGGGTTTGGTTTCTTTTTGATCATGAATTGAAATCCCCTTTTGCCCCAGCAGAGGCAGAGTGTTACTGCCAAGGACATTGCTGCAGTTGAGGGAAGAGAACCCTGAGTCTGGGGCACCAGGTCAAGAGCTTGTTGTAGGAGGCTACTGGGAAATAGGTGGAGGGAGAGCCCTTGGCATGAGGCAGGCTGCCAGGGAAGCTCTGCACTGTGCCTGTTCACATGGGCAGTTGGAGAAGTGACCACAGGTAGGACCAAGGATGGGGAGATACAAAAGGCAGAGTCCATTCATGTAGCACTGATGGGGTTCTATTAATAGACATAAAGACATGACACGGCCAACCAAATAGCAGGTGCAGGGATGAGAGACAGACAGGGACAAAGAGGGATGACCAGAGAGAACAAAGGGGACTCAGGAGGAAGGGAGAATGTGGCCACACTGGCTGATGGAAAGGAGGGTTATTTCAGGGAAGGACTTCCTCACTGGGAGGCCTTGGTTCAGGCAGCAGTCTTGGCTCTTTGATGACTGCCTTTGTGTGCCAGGAACAAGGCTAACAGCATGCCAACGGGGGCACCCCTGAGCAAAGGGTTATGGATAGCATGACCATCTCTTGGAGCCACCAGAAGAACCTTCCTACCCCCTTATTAGCGCAACAGACTTCTCCTTTTGTCCCTTTATTTTTTATTCAAGATACAGTGTGTTTGTAAAGTCATGGTGCACTTTTGACTGGTCGCAGGAAAGCAACAAAAGACGATAGAAATGTGAAATCTGCACCAAATAAAAGGAAAACCCTCCCAGTTTCTGTAGGATGGTGTGGCAGCATGTGCACATGCGCAGATGATGATGTAATACCGTGTATACAGTGGAGCAACCCAAGGCCATGCCAGTCGAGATGTGGATGGTACAGAGGAAAGTTCAATGTGTTCTACGACTCACTAAATTCGAATTCGTGACCAAAGTGCAACGTGAATATCGACGCATTAATAACAAAGTGCCACCACATAGAAATAACATTACTCGATGGGATAAGCAGTTGAAAGAAACCGGCAGTTTGGTGGAGAAACCCCATTCTGGTAGGCCATCAGTCAGTGACGAGTCTGCAAAGGCTATTTTACGGGGTACAAATTGCAGCTGTTGCATGCTATCAAACCAGTGGATAGACCCACACAATGCACGTTTGCTACAGATATGCTTCATGAGATCGACAATGATGCAAGATTTTTGCAGAAGATTGTGTTTAGCGATGAGGCGACCTTCCATATCTGTGGACATGTTCATCTCCATGACGTCCAAATATGGGCTGCTGAACATCCTCATGCCTACAATGAGTACGAACGTAACACCCCTAAAGTGAAAGTGTGGTGTGCCTGATGCATGATAAGGTGATAGGTCCATTTATTTTTCACGGAGCAGTCTGTGACGGCAAACACCTATCTTGACATTTTGGAATTGTATGCAGTACCACAATTTCCAGAAGGTGTCATCTTTCAACAGGACGACACTCCTCCACACTACGCCACCATTGTTCGTGAGTTTCTGGATAAAACATTCCCCCAGCGGTGGATAGGCAGGGGTTCTGTCAAGCCATGGCCACCACCATCCCCAGATCTGATGCCCTTAGACTTTTACTTTTTGGGTTATGTGAAGCAACATGTGTACATTGAACATGTCAACAACATTAATCACTTAAAACAGAGAATCACAGATGTTATTCACTCTGTTACACCAGACGTCCTTACCCGTTTGTGGCAAGAACTTCACGATAGTTTGGATGTGTGTAGGGCAACAAATGGAGCCCACATCGAACTGCATTGAATAGGTATGAAACTGGGAGAGTTTTCCTTTTATTTGGTTCAGATTTCACATTTCTATCGCCTTTTGTTGTCTTCCTGTGACCGGTCAAAAATGCACCATGACTTTACAGACACATTGTATATTGCTCACAAAAAATAGGGGATATTTTACTGCTTCATATTTATTTTGAAATATCCCCTAATTTTTGTGAGCAGTATATTTAACTTTGACATCACTCTTGTGAGGTAAACTGCAGATGAATCCCTGGAGGGAAGCTATCTGAACAGCTAAAGGAAAGCTGGCAAGGCTATGAGTGCATCGTAACTTTACTAAACTGCCTCATTGGAGGACACATACAGTGTCCAAGGAGGAGGGGCTAATAATGGCCCTTCCTCCAGGACACAACCTAATGATGGGGTTGGACAAATAGCAGGAAGCCCTGAACAAATGTAGTCTAGGGAAAGTGTGGGTGTGCAGGCTGAAAAAAGTACCAGGCATGAGCTGGTGAAGAGATCCAGAAAACATGGCTGGACCTCAGAAATTAAACATGGCAGCCTGAAGTCAAGCTGTGGGTCAGAGCCACCTCCAGTCCTGTCATTCTCTCTTTCTTTTGCTGTTTCCTGTCCTGGACCAGGAGCCCGCCTTTCTCACAGATCATTTATATCCTATTCCTTTGTTTCTCTCTGCTCTGTATGGAATTTCAGACCTTACAAATATTTATTTTGATAATTTTCATAAGCCACAATAATAAAATATCAGAGAAAATACAGATGTTCCTTTGACTCAAGAATATTTCTCCAAAGTTGTGTATTGTAAGACTAAGAAATAATCACCATTATACAATTGTCACCTAAATATTTGTGACACTGGGTGTCACAAGTATTCCTCATTCTTCTCTTCATTATTTCTGTTTCCTCTTCTCATACTGGAGTAGAGAAAAGAGAAGGGGAACAGTTGGAAGAAAGAGAGGTAGAGGGATAGAGACAAGGTAAAGGAGAAAAGAGAAAGAGAGAAAAAAGGAGAAAGCAGGAGAGGAGTGATGGGAGGGGCGTCAGGCTGTGGTCAGGATTCTAGAAGAGTCTTTTAATGTAAATCAATGTGTAGAAAATCAGACTCCTCATCAATATTTTTTAAATTGTGATTTTCTTTTTCTAAATAGAAAGGAGAAATATTGCAATGGTGGTGGAGATCCAGCTAAAGACAGATTTGGATTTACTCATTAGATGAGGAGGACCATTTTCTGTCTTTGGTAAATAAAGATTCTGCTTAGAGAGTAAAAAGGATGGTAGAGTGGGCGGGTTTATGTATTCTCTAAGCAGAGCAGGAAGGAAGAGAACTCCAGAATTAGAAAATGTGGAACAATCACGTTCTGTTGAACGCATTTCCTTGCATCCAGGGGGATTACACCTAAGCCACTTAAACTGAAGTCTCCAGGGCTGCAGTTGGTCCCATTTCTATTAAAATATCCCTAATGGGAGCACATTATTTTTTTTAAAGAAGAAAACGGAAAAAAAAAAGCTGATGATAGTACTAGTCTAAGACTAAATGATACTAGTTCTTCTAATCACTCAATGATGCAGTATGTTTGCCATCTAATTTCATTCAAAACACCCTAAACTGAAAATAAAGTGCTGTTTAATAGGCATGCAAAGATGTCATTTCATTTTGCTGAATGTTCTAGTAGTAACTACTAATTATTTCAATGTATTTTTTTCTGTAATTATTTGAAACAGACTATTCAGAGCTCCCCATTAACTTCAAAAATATTTCGGCGTCCTACAAAAATTCAATAGTATAAATTTAAATAGCTTCTCCCCTCCTTTCTCCAATTTGCTGAGAATACAGCTGCGGGAGGCTGAAGGAGAAAACACATATTGTGCAAACAGAAACAACCAACAAAAGAAGAGAGAAAGAAATCCCATCCCAAACCTACTCCTTATACTCTGGGTCCCTTTCTGCCTGCATCCAATTTTCTTCTGGTTCTGACAGATTTAAAGTGAATGCCCCAGGTGCTCTGATACTTTCTGATGACGAGAAGGCAGACACTGGGAGCAGAGCTGTCTGAAGAGGGCGATGAAGAGGAATTGAGTCAACTCCCTTGGCCATTCGCAAACTGACCTCACAGAACCATGCCTAATGTCCATTGCTATTGTTTGGAAGAATGAAGAAAGACCCAGCCTCACTGTAACCACCCACAGACACCAGGGGAGTGGCACTGCTGGGCTTAGAGGATCCCAACAGGTGTTCTAATGTCTCTCTGAAGAGAAGGGCGATACCATGTCCATTCCTTGTCCCTCGAGATATCTATCCTGCTGTCCCAGTGCTACCACACCTTCAGCAACGAAACAGGAGGGAGAGGTAGCTGAGTTTCCACCTGTGCTCTACGTCGTCACGCCTGAGGACGAGTAGAACTGAGAGGGCCTTGTTTACAGTCTGGCTTCTTCATTTGACTCTCCTGAGCCATGAACCTCAGGAGCAGTAGTTGTTCCAGTAGCAAGGTGACATTAATGACTAAGCTGGGACATTCACCCTCTGGTGCTGGGTTTCTATTCTGCTCCGAGTGTCTTCATTGTACATGAATACACAGGCCTTCATGAGAAACTATAGTACTTAGAGATTGCTTATCCTTTTGTGACGCCCTTCCAGATACAGTCACCCACGTGAGCATGACTGATGGTAAGAGCGTGGGGAAGCACGGGGGGGTCCTCCTGTTGGCAGTGCTCTGAGGAGGGACTTGGGTGGGACCAGGCTAAAGCTGACCTCTGCAGGATCAGCCTCAGCCCACATTCTTCTTAGCTCTCCCTCCTCTGTCCTGCCCCTTCTTCCCTGACCAGTCCACCTGGCAGCACTTCCTCCATCAATCACTTGCACGTGACAAAAACAAAAGACAAAACAGAACATACTTTTGTAATCATGCCGCTTAAACTCTAGCTAGTGGCAGAGATTAAGAAATGGAGGGAGAAGTTACAGAAAATGTAGACTACTGTTTTCTGTAATTGAAGAGTCCCCAGTGTCATGTTACATGTCCTCCCTCTCATTTAATCTTTTTGAGAATACCTAAAAGGAAATTTCAGTTAGGCACAGGTTACTCAAGTAACAGATACTTGATTAAATAGGAAGCTGCCCGAGGAATGATCACTTGACAATGGAAGGCTTCCAAGAAGTGGTAAATCCTGCCTGGACAGTACAGAAGCCCAGGAGTCAACTGTTGGGCATCATTTCACCCCGTAATCCTTATAATAAGGATCCTCTAGTAATTTTCCCACCAGGAAGTAAAATTAGACAGCAGGGCCACACGCTCTCCCTGTGAGGTGAGCTGAGAAACTAGACTTTCCAAAGGAATCTAGGGTGGTCCAAGTTGGACTAGTCCCCAATTTCAAATGCCGTAATCTTTTGCTCATGCCTTTCACTTTTACTGACTGAGGGAATCAGAAAGTAAAATGTAACATTTACAGAAAACTTAAAGGAATTCAAAAATCCGTGCATGTCTATTAATCTGTTGATTCTCCTAGTACTCTCAAGTGTTTACTGTTGAAAGAAGAAGTGGGCTCAGAGATGGAATGTAGGTTCCCAAGCCCGTCCAAGCTCTTTTATTTTTTACTTTTTGGTTAAGTGAGAGGCAGGGAGGCAGAGACCTATTTTTGTGCGTACCCTGTCCAGGATCCACCGGGCAAGCTCTCTACAGGGCAATGCTCTGCCCATATGGGGCCACTGCTCCGTTGTTGGCAACCAAGCTATTTCAGAGCCTGAGGCAAGGCCATGGAGCCATCCTTAGCATCTGGGGCACTCAAAAAAGTTCAATTAATATAGCTCTGGGCCTGACCAGGCGGTGGCGCAGTGGATAGAGCGTTGGACTGGGATGCAGGAGACTCAGGATTGAGACCCCGGGTTCGCCAGCTTGAGTGCAGGCCCATCTGGCTTGAGCAAAAGCTCACCAGCTTGGACCCAGGGTCGCTGACTCCAGCAAGGGGTTGCTCGATCTTCTGAGGGCCCGCAGTCAAGGCACACGTGAGAAAGCAATCAATGAACAACTATGGTGTCGCAACAGCAACGAAAAACTGATTGATGCTTTTCATCTCTCTCCGTTCCTGTCCGTCTGTCCCTATCTATCCCTCTCTCTGACTCTCTCTCTGTCCCTGTAAAAAAATAAAATAAAATAAAAACTTTGTTTTAATATAGCTCTGGGAAGTAATAATTTCAATCTATAAACTATTGACTTTGTAAGGTTTGAGGATTAGACACGATGATGTATATGGAAGACCTCTGTAATCTTGAAAGCAGAGAGCAGGAGCTCAAATGCTTACAGGAGCCAGGCAGGTGACATCAAAAAGGTTAGCTATCCAGGTGGAGTCGGGTCACATGGAGGAGTACCTGCCCCATTTTAAAGAGTCAGAAGCTACTCAGTTCTAACCAGTTGTTGCAAGAGCTTCAGAAAGTAGGTGCCCAGTATTGCCAATATTTCTATTTATTTAAACCTGATTTTAAAATGTTGGCCCCCATCTTTTAATTTTAACTTAATTTATTGTGTTGACATGGTTTCAAGTGTCCTACTCAATATAACACCCTTTACACCTTGCAACGTGCCCGCTATGCCCCATGAAAACTTTCCACTCCCATTGTTTCCCCTTTGTACTCCCCTACTGCCATCCTCCCTTTTCCTTCTGGTTATTGCTACCCTGTTGTCTGTATGTGTTATGTATATGTAATTTTGGCAATTCCCTTCACCTTCTTTGGTTCTGTCCCATCTTCCCCCTTCCCTTTGACAGCTGTCCATCTGTTCTCTATGACCCTGCCTCTGTTGCTATTTTGTTCCTCAGTATATTGTGTTTATTAAATTTCATATACTAGTGAGATCATATGTATTTGTCTTTCTCTGCCTGGCTTATTTCACTTAGCATAGTCATCTCCAAGTCCATCTATGCTGTTGCAAAAGTTAAGATTTCCTTCTTTTTTATAGCTGCACAGTATTCCATTGTGTAAATGTACCACAGCTTTCTTATCCACTCGTCCATTGATGAACACTTGGGCTGTTTCCAGTTCTTGGCTATTGCAAACAATGCTGCAATGAACATGTGTATCTTCTTTCGATTTAGTGTTTTAGGATTCTTAGGATATATTCCTAGAAGTGGGATAGCTGGATCATTAGGCAGTTCCATTTTTAATTTTTTGAGGAAACACCATAGTGTATTCCACAGTGGCTGCATGAGTCTGCATTCCCACCAGCAGTGCAGGAGGGTTCCCTTTTCTCCACATACCCCCTCCGGCACCTATTGTTCATGGATTTGTTAATGGAAGCTATTCTGGCTGGGGTGAGGTGGTATCCCATTGGTTTTGATTTGCACTTCTCTGATAATTAATGGTGTTGAACATTTTTTTATATGCCTATTGGCCATCTGTATGTCCTCTTGGGAAAAGTGTCTATTCAGATCCTTTGCCCACTTTTTACAATGAATTGTTTGCCTCCTTAGTGTTGAGCTTTATAAATTCTTTATAAATCTTGGTTATTAACCCCTTATCAAATGTATTGGCAAATATGTTCTCCCTTAGAGTTGGTTGTCTTTTTTGTTGTTGTTAATGTTGTCTTTTGCTGTGCAAAGCTTTTTAGTTTGATATAGTCCCATTTGTTTATTTTTTCCTTTATTTCCCTTGACCATGAACACTTTATATGCTTTCACTCACTTGTTGTTTGTATCTTCTTTGATTTCTCTTTTCATTATCTTATGGTTTTTCAAGTACTAGTCTTCTACCTCCTTGGTTAAATTTATTCCTAGATACTTTATTATTTTGTTGTAATAGTGAAGGGGATTGTATCCTTGATTTTCCTTTCTGACAGTTCATTATTGGTGTATAAAAATGCCACTATTTCTGAATACTAGTTTTATATCCTGCCACTTTGCCATATTTATTTATCAATTTTAATAGTTTTTTGGTTGAGACTAGGGTTTTTTATGTACAGTATCATGTCATCACAAATAATTACAATTTTACTTCTTCTTTTCCAATTTGGATGCCTTTTATTTCTTCTTCTTGTCTGATTGCTGTGTCTAGAATTTCCAGTACTATATTGAATAAGAGTGGTGAAAGGGGACATCTCCATTTTGTTCTTGATCTTAAGGGGATTGCACTTTATTTTTGTCCATTGAGTATGATGCTGGCTGTTGGTTTGTCATATATGGTCTTTATTATTTTGAGGTATGTTCCCTGCATTTCCATTTTGATGAGAGTTCTGATCATGAATGGGTACTTGATTTAATCAAATGCTTTCTCTGCATGTATTGATACAATAATGTGATTTTTATCCTTTTTGTTTATGTGGTGAATCACATTTATTGATTTAAATATTGTACCAGCCTTGTCTCCCCAGAATAAAACCCACTTGATCATGATATATAATCTTTTTAATGTATTGCTGGATCAGATTTTTTAATATTTTGTTGAGAATTTTAGCATCTGTTCATCAGGGTATTGGTCTATATAGTTTCTTTCTTTGTAGTGTCTTTATCTAGATTTGGAATTAGGATAATGCCTACCTCATAAAATGCACTTAGAAGTCTGCCTCCTTGAATTTTTTGGATTAGATTGAGAAGGATAGGTGTTAGCTCTTCTTTGAATGTCTGGTAAATTTTACCCATGAAGCCATTCAGTCCAGGACTTTTGTTTGCAGGCAGTTTTTTTTATTTCTTTTTATTTTATTTATTTTAGAGAGGAGACACAGAGTGAGAGAGAGAGAGAGAGAGAAAGGGGGGAGGAGCTGGAAGCATCAACTCCCATATGTGCCTTGACCAGACCAGTGCAGGGTTTTGAACTGGCGACCTCAGTATTCCCAGGTCGACGCTTTATCCACTGCGCCACCACAGGTCAGGCCACAGGCAGTTTTTTGATAACTGTTTCAATTTTATTTCTTGTAATTGGTATACTCAGATCTTTTTATTCTTTCAGATTCAGTTTTGGAAGATTGTATGTTTTTAGGAATTTATCCATTTTCCCAGGCTGTCCAATTATTTGGCATATAGCTCTTCATAGTATTTTTTTTACAACCTTTTATATTTCTGTGATGTCAGTTGTTATTTTTCCTCTTTCATCTATGATTTTACTTATTTGGGTCCTCACTCATTTCTTCTTGAAGAGTCTGACTAAAAGTTTGTCAATCATGTTTACCTTTTCAAAGAACCATCTCTTGGTTTCATTGATCTTTTGTATTTTTTATTTTTAGCCTCTATGTCATTTATTTCCAGTCTGATTTTTATTATTGCCTTCTTCTTACTTCCTCTGGGCTTTGCTTGTAGTTCTTTTTCTAGTTCTTTTAGGTGCAAGGTTAGATTGTTTATTTAATTTTTTGTTTGTTTGTTTCTTGAGGTATGCTTATTGTGAGGTCGGTAAGCAACGGGGGAAGGTCACATGAGGAACCAGGTCCATGGACTTTGGCCGAAACCACCCACACCCATGACTACCAAAAGAAACAGCCCAGGAGCATTTTGAAAATATCTGTCAGCCAATGAAATTTTGCCACAACATATCAACTTGCCACCACCCTACCAATGCTATAAATTACCTCCGGGTGAGGGAACCTGCACGACTTCCCTAGGCCCTGTCTTGAGGACCAGTGAACCTTGCCTGGGATATGCTCTAAATAAAGCTTTTGGCCTGACCAGGCGGTGGCACAGTGGATAGAGCATCGCACTGGGATGCAGAAGGACCCTGGTTCGAGACCCCAAGCTTGCCAGCTTGAGCGCGGGCCCATCTGGCTTGAGCAAAAGCTCGCCAGCTTGGACCCAAGGTCGCTGGCTCCAGCAAGGGGTTGCTTGGTCTGCTGAAGGCCCGTGATCAAGGCACATGTGAGAAAGCAATCAATGAACAACGAAGTTGTCGCAACAGCAACAAAAAACTAATGATTGATGCTTCTTACCTCTTTCCGTTCTTGTCTGTCTGTCCCTATCTGACTCTCTCTCTGTCCCTGTAAAAAAAAAAAAAAAAAAAAAAAAAAAGCTTTTGCTCATCCACACTTGGTGGCTACATCGTCGTTCTTTCTTCCTCAGCAGGAAATACCTTACACTTATAGTGCTATGAACTTCTGAACTTCCCTTTCAAGGCTGCTTTCTCTATGTCCCATAGATATTGGGTTTTTCTATGTTCATTTTCATTTTCTCAAGGAAATTATTTATTTCTTCCTTGACCTCATTGTTAGTTCATTCATTATTTAGTAACATGTTATTTAGCCTCCAGGTGTTTGAATATTTTTTAATTTTTCTATTGTGGTTGATTTCTAGTTTCATGCCATGGTGGTCAGAGAAGATGCTTGATATGATTTCAATCTTTTAAAATTTATTGAGACTCTTTTTGTATTCTAATATGTGGTCTATCTTAGAGAATGTACCATGTGCACTTGAAAAGAATGTATATTCTGCTGCTTTCGGGTGAAATGTTCTGAAGATATCAATTAAATCCAGTTTATCTAATGTGTTGTTTAAGGCTGCTGTTTCTTTGTTGATTTCTGTCTGGAGGACTTATCCATTAATGTCAGTGGGGTGTTAAAATTCCCTACTATTACCATATTGCTGTCAATCTCTCTCTTTATGTCCATCAAAATTCACGTTTCATATTTAGGTGCTCCTATATTGGGCGTATAAATATTTACAATGGTTATATCCTTTTGTTGGATTGCTCCCTTTATAATTATGCAGTGAACTTCTTTGTTTCTTACTACAGCCTTTGCTTTTACGGCTATTTAGTCAGATATAAGTATTGCTACCCCAGCATTTTTTTCATTTCCATTTGCATGGTATATTTTTTCCATCCCATAACTTTCAGTCTATGTGTATCTTTTGTTTTGAGGTGGGTCTCTTGTAGACAGCATATCTATGGGTCATGTTTTCTTATCCATTCAGCTACCCTATGTCTTTTGATTGGAGCATTTAATCTATTTACATTTAAGGTTATTATTGATAGGTATTTATTTATTGCCATTTTAATCTTTAAACATAATCTTTTGTCTCAATTTTTTTTTCCTTTCCTCTTCTTGTAGCTTTAACATTTCTTGCAATACTGGCTGATAGGCTTATGTCACTGGGAGGTGACTGCTCCACCCAAGAAAGATGGTGACTATAACATTGGGGAATGACTCAGTATTAGTTTTTAGTGGCCGTTCCATGAGCCACCAACTTCACAATCTCATCATGCAACTTTAGTCTTCTCAGCCCTCCCTCCACCAGAGCTCAGAATGAGATTTTCTGTGTGGGCCCTTTAATACGGTGCCTGCATCTCTTTCTTACAGAAACTTCAGTTCTTTTCACCACCAAATGCTGTGTGGGTACCTCTTCTAGGCTCTAGGACTCTAGGCTGGGGTGCCTGGCCTGGGGTTGAGGACCCTTACCTCTCAGGGTGAACATCCTGCAGTAAGAGTCCCTCCAGACCCTCTGCCACTCACTCCTAGGGTGGGGTATCCCTTTCTGTGTCTCCGCCCTTCCTACCTGTCTCATTGTAGTTTTTCCTGTCATCCTTGGTTATAAACTCTTCTTCATTTAGTTCAAAGTTGGTGTTTTAGGATTTTTGTTCTTAAATTATAAGTCCAGTTTGATCCTGGGAGGAGACAAGTGGAATGTCCACCTACTGCATAGCCATGTTGGATAACTGGCCCCACTTTAAAAAAAAAAAAGTCATTGTGTGACTCAAACAAAACAACAGAAATCTCAGATTTAATCAGATGTTTGCAACCTCTACCCTGTGAAGGGCTTCAGGGATGCTGACTTTGTTGTTAGAATTGAGGAACCTCATAAAGCAGACCACCAAGGGCAGAGAAATTTGGAGTCAGGAGGGGAAATGCTTTTTCACTCAGTAGTATGATGTTAGCGGGGTCTGAGAAGGAGACTGATGAGTGTCTAAAAACAGGAAGCAACCATGATAGGTGAGAGTCATCAGGCAGTCTGAAAATTAGAAGCATCTGAATCAATCTGTTCTTTACAGTCAAATAACTCAATCAAGGTAGAAAACAATAAAAAGAAATCTAAAATCAATGACTTCCAAACACTTTGTTTTGAACCCTGGCTCCAAAAGGGACTTACATAAAATGCTGTTAATATCTTCCCCAGGCACTTTAGTTTGCTCATTTCCTAAAAAAAAAAAAAAGTGGAGAAAAACAAAACAAAACACTCTCCCATTTCATTGCATTTTGTGAAGGATTCATAAATTGTGTCCTGTCACTCTCTTGCTTAGGATCTTTTATGAGTTCCCTTCCTATCGTCAAGGAGATAAAAGCCAGACTCAAACATTTCAGCAGATAAACAGGAACTGTAAAAATATTTCAAAGGATAAAATAGACATTGAAATATATTTTAAAAATCACAATAAACTGTTTTCCTTCAAGTTATTTGCCCATTCTTTCTCATCCTAATTAATGGCAATTCTATCTTTTTAATGGTTCAGAACAAAAAATCCTGGAGTCAGTGCTGACTCCCATCTCATACCCACCACTGGATCCTCCAGGAGTCCTGTTGGCTCTACCTTCAAAATACATCTACCATCCAAGCACTTCTACCACCTCCATGCTGATCCCCTGGCTCAGCCAATGTCGTCTCTCACCTGGATGGTTGCAGTGACCACCTGGTAGTTCTCCTGCTTCTACCCTTGTCCCCTACATCAGTAAAAATTGGCTATGATGGAGAAATAAATATCATCAGTCTTTCAGTGACTTAACCAACAAAATGATTTCTCACTTACTCTCACATTCAACATAGGTTAATTAGCAGAGCAACTCTGTAAATCATAGTCTCTGCCAAATTCCTGCTGACAAAACAGCCACCATTGACAGTAGCATGGAGAAGAGAACATTGCCCACAGACCTTTAAAGCTCCCACCTGGAAATGAAATATATGGACAAGCCAGTCACACAGCCATTCTTAACTTCAAAGGGTCTGGAGAGTAGAGATCAACTATGTCCCAGGAGAACTAGCAATAAACCATAGACAACACTAATGACTACCACGCCACCCTCCAGGATCTATTTCAACCCAATCGACCAAGTGATCTTTTAAAAACATAAGGCATATACTGTCACTCTTTTGCTTTCACTTTTCCTCTGAGTCAAAGCCAGAACTCCTATGATTCCTACAAGGTGCTACACGATCTGATGCCCATCCCCTCTCTGGTCCCATGAGTCCCACTTCCCTTCTTTCTGCTCACTCCATTGGAGTGCTGTTGAGCTCCTTTCTCTTCCTTAGACTAACCAGGCACACTCCCATTTTTGGGCTTTTACATGGGTTATTTTCTCTGCCTAGAAGACTCTTCCCAAGATATATGCATGACTATCACCTTCAAGTTTTTATCTCACCTCCTTCAAGTTTTTGCTCAAAAGTCATCCTATTTAAAATTCACACATACATATCTATATTTGAGTAAGGGTTTCATAGCTTCCTAGCTGTGTTACTTAAGAAATTTGCTTGATTTTTCAAAGCTTCAATACATTTTCTTGTAACATTGGACTGATGGTACTCATATTGCTGAGTTATTATCAAGAATGAACAAAAAAACATACGCATAGTGCTATACTTCAAGTTATCATTATGAAGAGGATTATTCTCTCCCATTCCAAGCATAAAATAGCATGATGGCCATTTCATTGTTATTTGCAGAATCCCAAAACTTTTTGTATTAAAAATTATATAGTTTCCAGCTAGATCTCCAAATCTTTGTTGATGCTAACCAAAATATAACAAAGCAAGAGAAAACAAAACCAAATCAAAACCCCAAAATTCTACAATTAAGTAAGTTTTGGGGGAAAGCTTCTTTTATTTATGGTCACTTTTTGAAGATTAAAACCTCATATTAGCATATTAAAAGCTCCAAGAAGCCTTAAAGCGAAGAAACCTGTTTGACTTTTTTAACCTTGCATTCCCCAAACTTAATTGACCATAGAACTCTGTTTTTTTAAATATATATTACATTAAAGTTTATTAACATCCTGTAGGAGTAATGTTCTGTTGAAAATACCTTGCGAATTGCTGATCTAGTCTAAATCCCACACTCACTTGAAGATTACACTATAGACCAGCAGCTAAGCACTCAGTCCATTGTGAGAGGCTGGTGAGATTGGATCCTGACTTAGGTCCAGCTCAGGGCTAGGTTCCTCATTTCACACTCATTTCATAATAAATAAAGTCATCAAACATAAAAGAAAGAAATATGCTCTCTCCCTATTTACTGATATTGTCAGACTCACCCTTCATAACCTGGTTCAGAATGTGGGTTTTCATCATCCATTATCATTCACTCATCTTGTTCTCGCAGAGACAGATCGTCTTCCTTTACCCTTGAGTTCCTTCATCCACTTCATTTTGGGGTATAAATAAATAAGGAAGTAAATAAATAAATAAATTTTTGAGAGCAATGTCTAGGCAGGAGTGTTAGCTATTATTTATCTGTGTCTAAGAGTCTTACTAGACTATATGTCTAAATGAAGAGGGAAATTACTCTATAAATAACAGCAATAATCACCCCTTGGCTCTACCTTGTGGGAGAGCTCACAGTCCAAAAGTTGCAGACAAATAAATGATCTGCCATTCCCTAGATCCCGTTTCCACCCTGAGAGTCCCCTGCACCATGAGCGACCTACCACATGCTCACACATTCTTTATCATTTTCTTTATTCTGTGCAATAGAATGTGACAGGTGAACATTTTCTGGGAATAAAAGTCTTCAGATAAGATGAATGGGATGAGGCCAGGGATTGTACCTATACTGTTGGAAAACATAGCTCCTGGAAAAGAATTATAATGTTTTCTTCCCCAGGGTTCTCGGTTTATGAAAGAACAGTGTATAAGGGCTATCTCTGAAGTGATATCTGTATCTGTGTTGTTACTTTTACCTATGAAGATTATGCATTTCAGGAATATACTGTATTCTGAGGCATTGTGTGATGTTTGATGCAAAATAATGTCTCTGGTTGATACACAATTGTATAGAGCATATCCTATCTTCTTTAATCTGACACCTTGGTTCTTTTTAGCTTCTTTATGCCTCACAATTACACTGTGAGATGAATAGGGTGATATGATGTCCCTTTTTTTGCAGGTAAGTTGAGGCACAGATCAGAGAATTGTCTTTCCTAAGATCAGATATCTAGATATTTGAAAAGCCTTAACTTGAACTCTTATCAATTGACTCTAAATTATAACTGTATTCACAATCATGACTGCTGATCATGAAAAAGTTGTTCTAAACACTACTGCCTTGTTCCCTAATTGGGCTCCTGCTAGGTGACTTGAAAACCACACACGGTAGAGGCTAAGGTCAAAGATGATAAAGCTGTCCGTGCCCAAGACCGCAGACCCCCAGTGCCCTCACTGCACTCATGCACTCCCTCACTGCACTCCATGGCTGAGCAAATGGACTTTTCTATCTATCTGTTCATCTAGGCTAACTTTAGTGACAGAAGATTTTCTATAATCATACTACTAGAGCATCATCTTTTGTGTGTAATACATTTCTATTAGGCAACAAGGATGTGCACAAGGAGTAAAACATATAATTTTTCCCAAAATAAGAATGATTTTAAAGTGTTAGTTTGTGATTACAGGAGCAGTCCATGTTTATTGTAAACAATGTGGGAAGCACAGGAACCTTTAGAAAAGAATGCAAATATTACCCCATTTCCTACTCTCCAAAGTCAACCACCATTGGCATTGTGGTGGACACTCCCCAGGCCCAGGGCTTCTTCATCTCTCATGCCTGTGTAGGGGACAGCATGGGTGTTTCTAGCTGGCTGTTCTGAGATGGTTGCTTCAGTGACATCCATAAACAGGAACAGATTTAATCAATTCTGGACAATGAGAAAAGAGAAAATCCTATCTAGTGTGTCTAGAAAGCATCAGTTCTTAACTTTTATGAACTTATGGACTTTGAGATTTTGATGAAAGCCATGGGTATTTTTTAGAGAAATAAAAAACACCATCTACCCACATATATAGGAAATTTCACCGATAACATTAAAGAATCGGTGGACCCCCTGAAACCTATCTATAATTCCCTTGCAGTCTTCAGGTCAGAAAGACTCCCATTGTAAAAGAATAAATAAGTGTTTATAACACTTATCATAATCCATATTTGTATATTTATTTGTGCACTTATTTAATATTTCTCTCCCCCACTAGATGTGAGTTTCATAATAGCACAGTTTGCTGTATTCAAAGGTGCATATCCAGTGCTGGCAGCTAGTACGTGTTTCAGTTATTTGTGAAATGAGTGAAATGAATGAGTGCTTCATTTTGTCCCCTGCAGTGATATATGCATTAGGTAAATAGGTGGGGTGCCTAGGGGAAGAAAAAGGAGGAAGATTATTTGAAACTACCTTCTTAACACAGATATATAAAAGATAATAGGGTGGCTGGCCACTTCAGGAATAGGTGATATTTGTTGTCTGGTTATAAACTGTACTTGATCTAGGTCAGGAAAGGACAGTTGTGGCCTGGGACCTTGAGAACCCTGCCTAATGGTTTAGTCCCAGGAAGGTCTTTTTCTCTACTTGGTAGAAGTTGTCTGACTCTGATCCATAACAGGAAGGTATAATTCAGCATTGCCCATCATTTCCTGTTTACATTGCTCCAAATTCTCACTTTTCCTTGAATTCAAGGCCAGCATGCTCAGGATCCAGCCCCTGTCTTCCTCCTACTCAGTATCTAGAAGGTCATGTTAGATTGTCCACAAACACTAAATTCTCCTATTGGCTATATTCCCATAAAAAATACCCCTTTTTGCTCTAAACCAATTAACAGGTGCTGCCAATTAGCAGGTCTGCCTCTCAAGTGCTCCTTAGACTGCATTCCACTGGGCTCTTTCCTGGGAGCCTCTGGGTCAGGTTGAGACATTGAATGCAGCTGTGTCTCAGAGCAACTGCCAGGCATGCCTCCTTGCACTGAGGTATTAAGCAAAGCACAGGGCGTCATCTCTTGGCCTCTGCTGCATGTCATTACCTTGTTCAGTGTACTCAGCATGAATTGCACAGTAAACACAAATGCGCTTGGTGAGCTGAGCAGCGCAGAGCAATAAACTGGATGGGGAGATCAGATTGCAGCCATGCTAGTGGGCAAGCAGCACAGGCAGGGTGGGTGCAAATGAGCACGGACCAGTGAAGTAGCACTGAGTCTGCCTGCTGGGACCTAAGTGTAACCCTTCCAGGTAGGACCACAGGAATGTTCTCTCCCCTTGCCTGTCCCTTTCGCTTAACATCACTGACCTGTAAGACTTCCTAGCTTCTCACCTAAGCTGTCAGAGTCAAAATCCCTGGCACCTTGTAGGTAATCAATAAACACATGCTGACTTCAGCTGAGAGCTGATTTGATTCAATTACACAAACATTCATTGAAGGCCTCTCTCCCATGTATTGTGCTAGGTGTGTGAGAGAGAGATGAGACGATGCCTCTGCCATTGTGGGTTCTAGTCCGGAAGGGGGGAATTTCCATATGATAAAAAACATATTATGTCAAAAGAGCTAGAATAGTCTTAAGTTATTGTTCTGTGGAACTCTGAAGAAAGAAAAGATTCCCTTAGCCTACAATATTAGGGCAACATACAAGAAGTGATGTATGAGTCTGTATTTACTTAATTCACATCTAATGAGACCCTATGATGTACTAGGTGTTGTGTAAACATTGGGAATAAAGTGATGCAAAATCATTTTGTTCCTAAAAGAGTTTCTACTTTACTGGAAGAAACAGACAAATGAAAAGCATTTAAATGTAAGGGCTTGTGTTAGACTGTAATGTTGTTTAGAATGATCAGTTCCCTCTTCCGTAGGAGTATTTCACATTCTTGCTCTGCCTTCCTGAAAGAGGAATATACTTTCCTGCCTCATTGCTATTGGGCTTGGCCATGTGACTTGCTCTGGCCAGCTGAATGTGAGTGGATGTGGCCTACACCTTGTCCTATCAGAAACTTGACATTCCACTGGATCATCCCATCCAGCCTTTGGTGGCCCTGTCCCATCTGCCACAAGAATGGCATATTTCAGAATGGCATTCTTGGACCAGACCTGAACCTGACCCAAAGCCTGAAGTAGTGGCTTATGTGCAAACATGAAACATGGTCCACAAAGATATCTTTTCAGCCTTGCTGTCTATTACTGTGACTGGGGGTGTTTGTTATGCAGTGTGTCTAATGAAGACAGTGGTATAATAAAGGTAGGCAGAGATCATGGTGTTATATTTAAGAGGGTATGGCAATGATTTAGTATGGTTGAAGCTCAATTATGAGCTTATACATCTATAAAGGAGCATGTGGAGGGCAGGTTGGGAAAGATTAGTGAGAGATAAGACTGGAGAAGTAAGAAAAACCACTTCATGAAGAATTGTCTGTGCTATGTCAGCAGTTTGGACTTCATCTTTGGGACTATCTATAGTCACTGAAGGGTTAGAAGAGGGGTCGGGAAAATAATTTGGAACTTGAAAGTGATCACTCAGGTTGTATTTAGGGAGTGGACAAGAGAGAAAACTTGAAACAAAGGAGGTAGTTAAGAGTCTTCTGTTGTACAGGTGCAGAAGGCAAGGTACCAGAGAGAAAAGAAAGAATCTGAAGATACTCAAGAGCTGTAATTAAGAAGACTTGGCAATTGATGAGGGGTAAAGTAGAAATCAGAAAAGCAAGTGTGTCCAGGTTTCAGGAGGAACAATGAATGGATGGTGATGTCATCTTCTCAATTAAGGAAATAGGATATGGATTAGGTTTAGGAGTGGGTGATGCAGAGAAGAAGGTGAATTTAATTTGGGCATACATATTAGGATGCCTCTGGGGCATCAATATGGAGACATCCTTTAAGCCCAGAAGAGGGCTCTGGCTAGAGATAGATATTTGGAAGTCATTAGGATAAAGATGGTAATTGAAGCTTTGGGATCATATTAGAGTGAATGAATACAAAACAAGAAGAAAAGAGTGTTGAAAATAAAGTAGAAATAGTGCAGAAACTATTTGTTTCAGAAGCCATGGCTTGAAGCAATATGTATGGCAGGTGTAGCCCTCGAATGATATAAGGGTGTGACCAGTTGAATCATGCTCCCCCAAATTAATATATTGAAGTCCTAACCCCTAGTTCCTCCAAATGTGTCCTTATTTGGAAATAAGGTCATTGCATATGTAATTAAATAAGATGAGGTTATTCTGAAGTAAGATGGGCCCTAATCCAATATGATTGGTGTCCTAATAAAAATAGAAATTTGCACACAGAATTTGCATACAAAGGATGAGAATGGGATTTTTAAAAACATGACATCATGGCATATTTAAATGGCAGTAAGAAGGACCTGGCAAAGGAAAGAGAGGTTGGAAATGGAGGAGAGAGAGACATAATTGATGGTGGGAAGCCTCTGAGGAGGAAGGGAGAGGAAGATGCAGTCCAGATCATTGAGGAATGACAGCAGAAGGGAACTACGGCTTCCACTGGGCAGCACAGGTGGGTGTGAATATATGGATGTTAATATATATCCACACCCACCTGTTTGAGAAGAGTTTGAGAATTATTCTTGTTAATGTTCCTTTGAAGTCTCTTCAGATATCCTTATCCATAAAAACTCCCTTTGCCATCTATTTAAAATGTCAATGTGTCACCCTCCCTTTATTTTATTTTACTTTATTTATTTATTTTTTACAGGGACAGAGAGAGAGTCAGAGAGAGGGATAGAGAGGGACAGACAGTCAGGAACGGAGAGAGGTGAGAAGCATCAATTAGTTTTTCGTGGCCGTTGCAACACCTTAATTGTTCATTGATTGCTTTCTCACATGTGCCTTGACCGCGGGCCTTCAGCAGACCAAGCAACCCCTTGCTGGAGCCAGTGAACTTGGGTGCGAGCTGGTCTGGTGAGCATTTTGCTCAAGCCAGATGGGCTCGTGCTCAAGCTGGCGACCTTGGGGTCTCGAACCTGGGTCTTCCGCATCCCAGTCCGATGCTCTATCCACTGAGCCACTGCCTGGTCAGGCCAGCCTCCCTTTAATCTCTTTATTTTCTCCGTGACAACTTCACTATCAGATATACTCTATAGTAGTGAATTTGTTTATGTATTTACTGTCTTTCACTTCCCACTAGAATGGTAGCTCCACGAAGTCAGAGGGTTTATCTGTTGTAACCACTACTGTATGCCTAGAACCCAGAAGTATCTTTTCTTTTTTTTGGGGGGGGCAGAAGTATCTTTGCTTCATAGAAAGGGCTCCATGAATACTTGTTGGGTGAATGAATAATGACTCCTAATTGTTGGCCAGGTCATCTGCTGAGCATAGCAATGGGGGAGATGGCTGTCTTGTGAAGGAGAGAAGTATCACTATGCAATGTTAAGGACCCAGTGGAAGTTACAGACCATTAGATAGTTTGTGAGCTATGAGTTTCTTCAGAGATTCTTAGTAGCTCCCATGTAGAAAGGGAGAAGACATTTGATTTGAATGGGTACAGGGTTAAAGCTTTTACCAGGTCAATATAATAGAAAGAAAGGGAGCAAGGACATTTGAGGAACTTGGCAGGAGTATGGTTGAAGTGTGAGACCATGGCGTCTTGCCTAAATAGAGAAAACAGCAAGGACAAGAGAAAATGGGTGGATTGGCAAGGGGGAGGAAACAGTGCTTATCATAATGAAATTGAGAATTCTAGGCCCAATGAGCTGCACATCCTAATGAATGAAGTTATGTAATACATGTCCTATGTGAGAAGGAGCTAGGTGACACAATTAAGCAAGATATGTGGTTAATCCCAGGTGGGGAAGGGTTGTACACATGCCATTTAGGGATTGTTGTTATGGAAAGGGCTCTGAATTTGGAATCTAGACCTAGGTTAAATTTGGACTCTTAAGACGCACTACTGTATGATCTTCTCTAGGTGTCTGTTCTATCATTTTAAAACTAGAGATAATAATAACATCTTTCTCATGGAACATTTATGAGGACTGAATGAGATAAGATATGCAAATGCAGCTAGTATATTTAAGAGAATAAATCAGATGACATATGATGCTGCATATTGCCTACATAGAATAAGAGTTCAATAAATATTGCTGTTCTTTGTTGCTGTTTTTTGCTCATTTTTTTAAGCTAGAGGTTTATATATAGAATAACGTAGGTATGAGCTGGGTACAGAAGAAATAGGAGATATTAGGCATGCTTTCAGTATTCCCTTCAGCTTGACCCTCACTGTACTAAGAAGGCAATGGGGTGCCAGGAGAAGTTTTTATGTGCTTGGATAATAAGCCATGACTTGCGCACACAGCTCTGGTGGGGGGTAGAAAACACATCAGTGGTAGAAAAGACTGAAGGGCATTGCAGAGAGGATGGGTAACATGGAGGTCAAAAACTTGTCAGGAAACTGGGAGAAGTGAGAGTTTCATTTAATTTTTCATTAGCTTTAATGAATCTAGATATTAGGAAAAACAACTTGGATTCCTTATAGTTTATATTTGAAAGATGGATCAAGAGTCCAATCCCAACTCTTCTCTTAGTGGATGTGTGGCTTGCACTAATTACTACATCTCTGAGATTAATTATTTTCTCGTATGCAAAATAGAAAAAATGAAGCTCAGTACAGAGGGCTGTCATGAGGATAAAATTAGCTTATGTACCCTCAGGTTCTCTCATGGAGGTCCCATCTGACACTAAGTAAGTGCTCACTAAATAGCAGTAATGGTTATTGTTGGTTTTGTTATTATGGGTTTCCATAGGTTTCTGGGGTGGGGAAATCTCTGAGTTGTAACAACAGGTGGATGATCATGAGCTCTGTAGATAAAAAATAGTGTTTGGCTAATATAATATTTAGGGTAGACAGCAATCTTTATAATAACGTGACTCCAGATTACAATGCTTGAAACAAAAGAGAAGTTTATCTCTCCCTTACCCCAATGGTCCAGGGCTAATTGGTACAGAGTGTGTGGAACAGCTCTACCATCCCCCATATGTGAGTCTTCTCTGAATCCAAGGCAGCTGCTCTAGTTCTCCAGTCTCTAAAATTCATGAGAGTTATATTGCTAGAAGAAGAGAACAGATAATCAGCTAGGAAAGAAAGAACAGAGTCATCCTGGGTAAGGAAACTTGATTGGGAAAAATGTCAAAGACCTCCATTTTAGAGGCTAGATGACTTGGAAAATTCTTAGCAAAGCAAGGTTAGTCTCTGATTTGTTGAAACTGAATCAGATGTAACCTGTTTCAGTAACTGAGGTACAGAGGGCCTTTGAGCCAAAACCCAGGAGGGGATTACCATAGAAGCATTATAGTTGGAGAATCAGATGGTCTCAAGGTAGAACCGTCATCTCAATTTGGCCAGGATGCCTTGGGTTTTGTAGTGAAATCCCCAAATCCCAGGAAACCAATCCATCCCAGGGAAACCAGGATGACTGGTGAGGATATCTCCAGGTTTCATTTGGAACATTTATTTCCAGTGATGTCCTTAGTCCCTGCCAAGGAGAACAACCTTTCTTTCTTTATCCCCATAGCACATGTGTGTGTGCACACGCACACACACACACACACACACACACACACACACACACACACACCAAAGCCTCTCTGTTAGGTCAAAATGCTATGGTTGATCTCTTATGGAATGATAAGGATCAAGTAAAAATATAATTTATTCATTTATTCAGGACTTATTACATACTAATCATATACCAAGTACTATGTTAGGCACGCATTGTACAAGAACAAATGAGACATGAACTCTGATTTCAAAATCTTCACAGTTGATTTGGGAAGAGAAATCAGTAAGCTGATGATTGAAATAGAGTGTGGTCAGTGGTCAGTGCTGTCATGGAAAGAGGCCCAGGAAGCATGGAAATACAGGAAAGCACCCAGACCAAGCTGGAGGGAAGGAGAGCAAGTCTCTGAATATAATAACCCTGGCGGGGGAGGGGATATGAATAATTGGAACACAGAGCAGGGCAAAGATAAACTTTGGAGTAGAGACTTAAATAGGAAATAAGTTTGTTGGATGATGCTCCCACCTCCTCCTTACCCTTTCGACCCTCTCCTTGATCACTTTTTTCCCTACTGCAGTGAGCTGGTTGTTAGAATTGTGTGTGGACCCTCTTAAGTCTCTGGAAAGTGAGTGGCTCTTATTGAAGTCTTCATCTTAAATTGCTGCTCAGCATTCTGAGAGCAGGTGGATGAAGGCAATCAGATGGGGATCTCACAGAGTCCAGAAGAGGTCCAGGAGTCCTGACTCCCGTTCTCAGCCTGCCCACCCAGGAAGCATGTAAACAAACAAGAGAAAAGGTGAGCTCCCAAGATGCAAGTGAGGTGTTCATTAACGCCTCCCCGTCCTTCAGAAATGTCTGATATTGGCTGCATGTCTCTCTACAATGAAGCTATGTTAAACTGTTCTAGGGCCCAGGGATTTACAAAGTCAGAAGTTCTTCCCATTGTTTTCTATGAATATTTACTAAAATAAGTAATTCATTAAATCATAGGTTAATATGATTGAGTCCAATCACAATTCTATTTAATGTTTACATTAACATCTGCCAGAATTAAATTCATTGACCTTCGCCTGCTGAAACCAGATCCTGGTCCAGTCAAGTTTGACCTTTATAGGTCACCTCTGTCCCAGATACATTATTGGCAACATTAACAGGTAATTGTGAGAGAACCACCTGAAATGCATTTCTCGACCCTGCATTGCATCTCCCTGTTATGGACTGAATGGTGTCCCCCAAAATTTATAGCTGAAGATCTAACCCCCAATATGACAGTATCTAGAGATAAGACCTTAAAAGAAGTAATTAAAGTTAACTGAGTTCATAAGGGTGGGGCTCTAATCCAATAAGACTGGTGTCTATAAGCAGAGGAAGAGAAAACAGATCTCTCCCCTCACCCCAAAGCTCCACCCTGTGCACTTGTAGGGAAAAGGTGATGTGAGAACAGAGCAAGAAATTCTGCAAGCATTTAGAACCTGAGTGCCCACACCCTGATCTTGGACTTCCAGCCTCCAGAACTGTGAGAAAATAAATTCCTGTTGTTTATGCCATCCAGTCCATGGCTTTTTTTTTTTTTTTAAGGTGAGAGGAGAACAGAAAGTGGAGCAGACTCTTGCATGTGCTCAGATTAGAATCCACTGGCACACCCCCCTCCCCGCCATCTTGGGCTGATGCTTGAGTGCCGAGATACCTTTAGCACCTGAGGCTTATGCACTCAGACTGACCCAGCAATCCTCAGTGCATGGGGCCACACTTGAACCAATCAAGCCACTGGCTGCAGAAGGGGAAGAGGGAGAAAAGGGAGAGAGGAAGAAGGGAAGAAGCAGATGGTCACTTCTCCTGTGTGCCCTGACTAGGAATTGAACCCAGGATGTCCATATACTAGGCTGATACTCTATCCACTGAACCACTGGCCAGGGCCATTTTGTAGGTTGTTATGGAAGCCCAAGCTGACTCACTCACCCCCTTTAGAAGATTTTTTTTTTTTTTTTTTTTGCTTTGGATAAATCTCTTCTCCATCTGCCACAACCCTAGATACTTCCCTGAATGAGGAAGCCAGAGGCAGTACCTTCACTTGGATAAAGGAAGTGCCCTGGTCCTGCACAGACTTCTGCATCCTTAACTGGATCCTCATCCTACCTTTAATAGGATGAGGGGTAGGAAGGACTCATAAAAGAAAAAAAATAAAATAAATGACAATAGCAGGAGGACACTGAACTTCTGTAACTTAGGCAGGGTTTCAGGTGTGTTTTGGAGACTAGTCCAGATTACATTTTGTGGAAGCTAAAGGTTCTTACTGTAGTCCAGATTACATTTTGTGGAAGCTAAAGGTTCTTACTGAAAACATGTCTTCCTTCCTGGTCTGAAGGCAAATGGACACTTACATCTCCAAGACCTCCTCGGGGTTCTTTTTTTGAAGAGAAACTGAAGCCCACTCTTCTACCCAGTCATGCTGCAGGAAGCAGCTCCCACTTCTTGGCATGCAGGCAGTATTGTCCATGATGAATATACCCCAGTTACCATGTACATGCTAGGAATTTGAGAGTGTGGGTGCAAGAGGAATGATGAAGAATGGTTTTAGCCTGACCGGTGGTGGCGCAGTGGATAAAGTGTCGACCTGGGAACACTGAGGTCGCCAGTTCAAAACCCTGCACTGGTCTGGTCAAGGCACATATGGGAGTTGATGCTTCCAGCTCCTCCCCCCTTTCTCTCTTTCTCGCTCTCTCACTCTGTGTCTCTCTAAAATGAATTAAAAAAAAAAAAGAATAAAAAAAAGAAGAATGGTTTTAGAAGGCATCCTGGAGAGGAGACTTGGTGTTCCCCTGTCTGCACTTATGAAGAATTCATGGATATTTCTGCTGCAGGCACTTCATTTAGTCAGAACCCTGACAAGAATAGGCACGTAATTGAATGGCACAAACTAACACATCTTCTAAGAAAGGAGGGGCCTGGCCGGCATCCTAATTGGATTATCTTCCCAGCAACATAGGGTGGGCACTCTGACATCATTTCCTGAGGCTTCAGCATCATTTTATATTTAGTACCTCAAAACTGGCACACTATTCAGTACGGAATATTTACCTAACTACAAGGACGCCGGTCAGTCACCGTGAAACGGACGATGTAGAAAGGGTATAAACATCTCATGAATGGTTGATCTAGGATCCATGGGACTATTTTCTAACTACAAGTCATGCCACATTACAGGTCACAAAACCTATTTATTGGGCCATGGTCAGCAGTTTTTAAAAAAGAATGGAGTAGAGTATAATAAAAAAAATTTAGGACACACACACATAATGTCCTGACATAAAATGTGGGTTACAATCAAAGTGCAAAAGCCTAAAATTCCATAATGTTATGACTCTTCTGCTCTGGACTGAGCATTGTGCAAGCCATTGTGGGATACAGACAGGTTTGAGATGTGTGTCCCAAAAAGAGGACAGTGCACAGGAAAGAAAAGCAAGTGGTCTGGCCAGGTTCCACCCTGGGCCAGGCACCCTGCTGGTGTGTGTGTGTGTGTGTGTGTGTGTGTGTGTGTGTGTGTGTGAGTGTGTGTGTGTGTGTGAGTGTGTGTGTGTTCTCCTCTGATTTCAGCAAAAATCCTGTGATATAGAGTTTTACTTTCACTTTCCAGGTGAAGAAACAGGCTCAGAAAGGAAAATTGACTCCGTGTAGGTCACACAGTTAGCGAGGAACACAAGACATCATGGGATGGAGCAAGTGGCTAATATAACACGTTCCCAGATGTTTGATACAGACAAGAATGTTAATAGGGAATCTGTCAGGGAAGAGATTGGTGTGAAATGCCCCATGCAAGAGGACTGGTTCTCAGTGATAACTGTTGTGGAGGAGGCCATTCTAAGTTGGGAAAGAGAATAAATAAAGCAGAAGTGGTTCAGATCAATTAAAAACCAAACAAAACCTTGACTGCATTCCAGGTCCTGTGCTAGCCACTGGAGCACAACAGGAAGTACCATATAGCCTTTTCCCCAAGGAGCTGAAAATCTAGACTGGGCGCTAGCAGGAAAAAGCATTTAGGGTAGATGCTGCCCATCTCTATATCTGCGAACAGTTTGAGGAGACTCAGGCGATTTTCTGGCACCTGTAACTTATAATTGTAAATAAGTGGCCCATGTGAAAAATATTCATTTTCCCAGACTCCCTCATTTTATGGATTAGAGAAAGAACAATTTACTGAATAGCATAGAAGGACTAGAAAAGCCTGGTACTTTTCCAGCGCAGCTACGAATACAATCAGGGAGTTTCTCAGGCATGAGAAGAACCTTATTCAGCAATTTTGAATAAATCCTGAGGTATAACCAACGAGCCAGGCTACGGGTTTGAATAGGATTCATCTGGGATGCTTTACATGCAGAACTATTCCCAGGCATCCAAAAGGTGTCCCATTTGTGGCTCCCACTGTTATGCCTTTCATTATTCTGACTCACCATGCCAGGGTTAAATATCTCCCTAGTGTTTAACTGGTACCCACTCTCAAGTTCTCCCCGACATTTTCTCTTGTCTGTATCACATCTTCCATTTGAGCCAGCCACCGAGGTCAGGATTTTGTTCTTTGTCCTGTTCCATGTTTCCATACGAGCTTTTCCACTTTTGCAATAGCTCAGCAAAATGTCTCTATGTCCATCACCTCTCTTTCTCCTGCTTGTGTCATTCCCAATTCATGCCTCAAAGAGCACCTGTAAGGCATCCTTTACACGTGGAACACATGCCAACATCCTCAAACACCTGCCAGCTCTCACACTAAGCTCCTTTAGAAAGTTCTCACTGACAGTAGATCAGAGACACATCATCTCACCTTATAAAATGTCCTTTCATAAACCTTCTCAAAATGAATTCAGTGCAGCAAAAACACAATCATCAAGAATGGCAGTTTCTTTATCTTTGCAATGTGGTCTTAGAATGGGTTCTTCCCATGGGGGACTCTGTTGTCTGTATACTACCTTATTGTGTGGTGCCTCCACGCTGGGAGGGTTCAGGCAGCAGAGGCAGGATTGGGGGAGACCAATTCATTAAAACAGTGAATTTAGGATGTACAATACTCTGTGCTAGGCATACATACGGGGGATCCAGAAGATGAAAACAGAAACTCTCTGCATTAGTTGCTTATGGTTGAATTGGAAAAGGGGCAGGCTGCCATATTTGTGAACAATACTGACAAAGAACACAGTCCCAACAGAGTGACATGTAGAATTCCAAATGGCTCCACTCAGTTGCTTTTGCTTTTTCATTTGTCTTTTCTCTCAGACCCCACAGACCCACAACCTTTCTGGGACTGATCTGACAGCTCGGTTGGTCCTTCCTGCTCCCACGGAGTGCTTTTCACCTCCCCTGCCTCCCCCGCAGTCAGGAGATGGCTCCCTGAGGGTGGATAAGAGGAGTGGATTCTATCCTCTATGCACTGTGCTCAGTTCTGGGGAAAGCATCCTGATGAGTCAGGAGTCTGAAGCAAATGCTGAGGATACTAAATAACACAAAAGCCAATGCTCCTTTTTTTTTTAATAACCCAAATAGAAGCAAAACATTTTCTACGTGAATTATATTTTTACATGAATTTCTCAGCTTTTTAAATTTTTCATTTTATAAATATTTTATGTTATTTTCAAAAGAATAAATAACTATGGAAATATACCAAATGGAATATGAAAGTTACTCTTCACCCTCCCCTCACCCTACCCCCAAAGTAAGAAATATCTGCCCACTGACTCACCTCCAGTCTCCTCTCAATAATATAGTACATACTGTACACGTATCTATCCTTTATCAATAAAACAAAATAATGCCTCTCATTCTCAGTCACCTTTTCCTACACTGCCTCCCCTTAGAAGTACTCACTGTTTTTTTATTTTTTTAAATGTAATTATATGATACAGAGATATTTCCATGATATGACCCATATAGCTCTACCCCATTCTTTTAAACAACCATACAGCATTCTAAAAAAAAAGGAACAAAAAATGTTGTTTAACTATCCCTTCCAATGGCTTCTAAGTGATCCTCATTTCCATTATATAAGACTGCAGTCAATGCACTAAGTTTCTTTGTGGCCCTACGTGTTTCTCCAGAGTAGAGCGCCTAGAAGCAGAGTTCTTGACTGAAAGAGAATGCACATTTACAGTGTGATTGACACTGCCCAACACTGTGTGAAAATGCTCTTTTCTTGCACCTTGTACAATCCTCAGCATTATTACTATTTTTAAAATACTGTCAACTTATAGCCAAGGCTAGAGTGAAGAATCTAATTATTATTTAAAATTAAGTACCTCTGCTTACTAGTCAGCTTGAAGAGCTTCTTATATCTTTATTCATTTGTGTTTGTATTGTCTGCCATTTGCATGATTTTATATTGACATGTTAATGACTATGGACACTGCCAAGTTATCAGAGGGCTGTCCCTCCCTCCAGGTGCTGAAACTCTGAGAAGGATCTTTAGTAATATACTCCATCTCAGAGTCAGCTTCCCAGAGAATCCAATGTATGGCAAGCTGCTTGTCGTATCAGAATGATTTGGAGCATCATAGGTATTCTGGGTCTCAGACTTAACCATAATCACTGTTTTCCTTGGGCTAGGGCCAAGTTCATGGGGCATAAGAGCACTAAGACGTTGGTGGCAAGATGCCTCTTGTTTTAAGTCACCTTTTATCTACACTGTCTCTCCTGGGAAATACCCCTGGTTCTGTTCATGTAGGTAGTTAGCTAGTTATTAATAAAGGAAGAGAGAAAAGGAAAACAAACATTAAGTCTAATAAACCAGGGAGCCAAATCAGATATTAAGCCTAATCTACTAGGGAGTTGAATAGGACATTAAGCCTGCTTCACTAGGAAGTACAGCATTAACCGGCGCCCCAGGAGAACACCACATTCTTGTCCCTGGGCAATCTCCTAGCAATCCCCAACTGGGCAGTAAGAGCCTGGATTATGGCAGGGGGTGAAGGACAGGGAGGAGGAACAAAAGGGAATTTCTTTATTTAGCATATGCTCAGGAGAAACCCAGATGGCACAGGTAGAGGTCCTTCTACTTTGATGTATCATGGTAGAGGGCAAAATGGTGATATAAAGGGGCAGAGCCTAGCCCGGAAAAATAATACCAGATTGGATGAGGGCACGAAACTTCGGAAAGTCTAGGAAAGGGATTGTTGGAGGGGATGGCTCAGCACAAGCCCAGGGAAAGACACAGGAAGCAGATTGGGAAATGTAACTCTTTTTTTTTTCCCCCCCACAGTGTCATGAAATGTATTTATTTAGCTCCCAGGAGAGACAGGCTCATAGCAAGTTTTTTGAGTAGGGACAGAAAAACAATGCATTTTTTTGTTAGAACTGAATATCTTAGAGTGATTTCAAAATGTGCAGATAAATAAGAAATACATATTTATGCTTTTTTGGAGGATACTTCATGTCATTTTTACATGGAAACCAGACACAAGTGGATATAAAAAGAAATCACAATGAATTTTCTTCTAACTATTGTAATTACAAGTGTTTCAAAGGCCTCCATGTTCAGTTTAGAATTGTGCACACCTTCATGGGAAATACTGAATTATATATATATGTTTATTTCCCGATTTTTTTTGTCCCATTTAGTACATTTCCCATGCTTTGTTCTTTTTTAAAAAAATTGGTAAGCCTTGTTCTGTTTATTTTTTAAGTTGAATTTATTGAGGTGACACTGGTTGACTTAATTATACAGGTTTTTGGTGCCCAATTCTATAACACATCTCTGTACACCATATTGTGTGTTCACCTCACCAAGTCAAGTCTACATTCATCACCACTTATCCCCCCTTATACTCTCCTCAACATATACCCTGGCAATTACCACACTGTTGTTCATGTCCCTGAGTTTTTCCTTTTTTTCCCCATTTTTTGCTCAATGCCTTTATCCCCCTGACCCAGCCACCTGGCTCCAGGCATCTGTCTGACTGCTCTCTATGAGTCTGTCTTTATTCTGCTTGTAAGTTCATTTTGTTCATTAGATTCCACAGATGAGTGAAATCATGTGCTACTTATCAAATGTATCAGCAAATATGTTGTCTCATTCAGTGGGTTCACTTTTCAAATTGTTGATGGTTTCCATTGCTGTGCAAAAACTTTAATTTGACGTAGTTCCATTTGTTTATTTTTTGTTTTGTTTCCCTTGCCCAAGGAGGTATCTCAGAAAAAATATTGCTGCAAGAAATGTGTGATATTTTACTGCTATGTTTTCTTCTAGGATTTTTATGATTTTGAGTCTAATATTTAAGACTTTAGTTCATTTGCATATATTCTTCTGTATGGTGTATAAAGGTGACCTGTTTTTATTTTCTTTTTTTGCATGTTAATGTTCAATTTTCCCAACATCACTTATTGAATAGACTGTCTTTACCACATTATATTTGTCTTTTGCCTCTTTAGTTCAATATTAATTGACTATATAGGTGTAGGTTGATTTCTGGGCTCTCTATTTTGTTCCATTGATCTATATGTCTGTTTTTATGCCAGTACCATACTGTTTTGGTTACTATACCCAGGTAGTATAGTTTGATATTAGGTAGTGTTATTTCTTCAACTTTGTCCTTATTCAAGATTGCTGTGACTACTCAAGGTCTTTTGTGGTTTCATATAAATCTTTGGAATATGTGTTCTAATTCTGTGAAATACACCATTGGTATCTTGATAGGACTTGTGTTGAATCTATAGATTGTTTTAGGTAATGTGGACATTTTAAATAAGTTAATTTTTCTTATCCATGAACATGGTATGTGCTTTCACTTATTTGTATCTTCTTCAATTTCTTTCTTCAGTGGCTTATAATTTTCTCAGTACAGGTCCTTTTACATTCTTAGCTAAATTTATTCCTAGTATTTTATTCTTTTTGAAGCAATTATTAATCAAATAGTTTTCTTGGTTTCCCTTCCTAGATGATGATGATGATGATGATGATAATGATGATTATTATTATATTTTGTGACAGAGACAGAAAGAGGAACAGATAAGGACAAACAGGTAGAAAGAGAGAGAGATGAGAAGCATCAATTCTTCATTGCATCACCTTAGTTGTTTATTGATTGCTTTCTCATATGTGCCTTGATGGGGGGCTATAGCAGACTGAGTGAACCCTTGCTCAAGTCAGTGACCTTAGGCTTCAAGCCAATGACCTTTGGGCTTAAGCTAGTAACCATGTGGTCATGTCTATGATCCCATGCTCAAGCCAGTGACCCCCTGCTCAAGCTAGTGAGCCTGTGCTCAAGCCAGTGACCTCAAGGTTTCAAACCCGGGTCCTCTGCCTCCCAGTCTGATGCTCTATTCACTGTGTCACCTCCTGGTCAGGTGATCTTTATTGATGTCAATATATGCAACTGATTTATGGATGTTTGTTTTGTACCCTGCTACTTTTCTGAATTTATTTAAAGTATCATGCCATCTGCAAATAATGACAGTTTTACTACAGTGGTACCTTGAGATATGAACAGACCAACATACACATTTTTTTTAAGATATGAGCTGCAACTCGGTCTGTATTTTTGTTTGAGATCCGAGCAAAATTCTGAGATATGAGTCGTGATTCTGGAAGCTGCCACTAGTTGGCATGTTGGCACATGGGTCCAGTATCGGCAGTTTGATATATGAGTTGACTGACTTATGAGCTTGGTTACAGAATGAATTAAATTTGTATCTCAAGAAAGGTACCACTGTACAACCTTTCCAATTTGGGTGCCTTTTATTTCTTGCTCTTGTAAGATTGCTGTGGCCAGGACTTCCAGTACTATATTGAATAATACTGGTGATAGAAGACAACCCTGTCTTGTTTCTAATTTTAACTTAGAGATTTTGTTCATTGAGTATGATGTTGGCTGTGGGTTTTCACATATAACCTTTATTAACTTGAGTTATGTTCTCTCTATTCCCACTTTACTGAGAATTTTTAACAGGAATGAGTGCTCGATTTTATCAAATGCTTTTTCTGCATCTATAGATATAATCATGTGATTTAAAAATATTTTATTTAGAAAATTTATTTTAACATAGTGACATTGATCAACAAGAGTACACAGGTTTCAGGAAATATTTCTATAGCATTTGAACTGTTGATTATGTTGTATACCCATCACCCAAAGTCAAATCATTTTCCATCACCTTATTTGTTCCTCTTTATACCTTTCTCCCACCCCCTCTCTCAAATCCCTCCCCCAGTTTCCCTTTCTCCTGGTAACTACTTCACTTTTATCTATGTCCATGAGTCATGTGATTTTTATCCTTCATTTTGTTTATGTGGTGTATCATGTTTACTAATTTGCAAATGTTGTACCAACCTTGCATTCCTAGAAAAAATTCCACTTGACCATGTTGTATGACCTTTTAAATATATTGCTGAATCTGGCTTGTTAATAATTTGTTGAGGGTTTTAACATCTATGTTCATCATGAATATTAGCCTAATATTTTCTTTCTTTGTAGTATCTTTATCTGGTCTTGGAATTAGGATAATGTTGGCCTCATAAAATGAGCTTCAGGGTCTTCCCTCCTCTTGAACTTTTTGAAATAGTTTGAGAAGAATAGGTGTTAATTCTTTTTTGAATGTTTGCTAAAATTCACCAGTGAAACTATACAGTGTAAAATAAAACTTCTCTTTGTTGTGAAATTTTAAATTATTGTTTCAATTTCACTAGCTGTAATCTGTTTATCCAGACTTTTTATTCTTTCTGATTCAGTTTTAGAAGATTGTATGTTTCTAAGAATTTATTTATTTTTTTCCCAGGTTGTCCAATTTGTTGGCATGTGGTTGTTTGTAGTATTTTTAAAAAATCCTTTGTATTTCTTTGTTGTCACTTGTTACTTCTCCTCTTTTATCTCTGATTTTATTTACTTGGGTCCTCTCTTTTTATCTTGATGAGTCTGGTTAAAAGTTTGTCCATCTTGCTTATATTTTCAAAGAACGAGGTCATGGTTTCATTGATCTTTTGTATTTTTTAGCCTCTATTTCATTAATATTTTCTTTATTTTTATTATTTTCTTTCTTCTATTCACTTTAGGTTTTGTTTATTGTTCTTTTTGAAGTTACTTCTGCAGTAGAAAGTTAGAATGTTCATTTGAGATATTTTTTGTTTTTGGAAGTAGGCCTGCGATGCTAAGGATTTCCTGCTTAGGAGTGTTTTTGCAGTGTCCCTTAGAGTTTAGATTGTTGTATTATCATTTTCATTTGTTTCAGGGTATCTTTTGATTTCTTCCTTGATCTCATTGTTATCTCATTCATTCTTTAGCAACATGTTATTTAGCCTTCATGATCTTGTGGGGGTTTTTTGTTTATTTGTTTATTTTGGTATTTATCTTGTGGTTGATTTTTAGTTTCATACCATTATAGTCAGAAAAGATATTTGATATGATTTTAGTCTTGTCTTCTTAAATTTATTGAGACTTATTTGTGTCCTGATATGTGTTCTATCCTAGAAAATGTTTAATGTACACTTGAATAGATTGTAGAGTCTGTTGCATTGAGGTAAAATGCTCTGAAGATATCAATTAACTCCAGCTGATCCAATGTGTCATTTAAGGCCACTGTTTTCTTGTTGATTTTCTGTCTGGTAGATCTATCAATTGATGTCAGTGGGGTGTTAGAATCCCATTCTATGACTGTATTTCTATCTGTTTCTCCCTTTAGGTGTGCAAGATTTGTTTTACATATTTAGGTGCTCCTGCTTTGGGTTTGTAAATGTTTACAAAAATTATATCCTTCTGTTGGATTGCTCCCTTTATCATGATGTAATTATCTTCTTTATCTCTTACTATAGCTTTTGTTTTAAAGTCTATATTATCAGATATAAGTATTGCTGCCCCAGCATTTTAAAATTTCTGTTACATACCATATCTCTTTCCATCCCTTTACTTTCAGTCTGTGTGTATCTTTAGTTTTGGCATGGGTCTCTTGTAGACAGCTTTTATACGGGTCTTGCTTTCTTAACAATTCAACTATACTATATCTCTTAATTGGAATATTTAAGCCATTTACATTTAAAGTGATTATTAATAGGTACATATTTATTGCCATTTCATTCTTTTAACTATTTCCTCTATTTTTTCTTCTCCTTCTTCCAGGTCTTTTAACATTTCTTGTAATACTAGGTTATTAGTAACACACTCTTTTAGCTTTTTCTTGTCTAGGAAGTTCTTTATTTCTCCTTCAATTTTAAATGATAGCCTTGCTGCATAAGATAGTCTTGGTTGTAAGTCCTTGCTTTTCATCACTTTGAATATTTTTGTGCCAGTATTCAAAACTGGCCTGGTATGTTTCTGTTGACAAATCATCTGACAGTCTTATAGGAGCTTCCTTGAAGGTAACTAACTGCTATTCTCTTCCTTCTTTTAAGATTTCCTCTTTGTCTTTACTTTTGCTATATTAATAAAGATGTGTCTTGGTGTGGACCTCTCTTGCTTCATCTTTCTGGGGACTCTGTGTTCCTAGAGTTGTGTGTCTTTTTCCTTCACCAGGTTAGAAAAAAATGTTGGTCATTATTTCTTTAAATAGGTTCTCGATCTCTCTCTTCTCTTTCTGGCACCCCTATGATTTGGATGTTGTATGTTTCATGTAATCCCAAAAGTCCCTTAAACTATCCTCATTCTTTTTCATTTATTTTTTTCTGCTGCTCTGATTCAGTGTTTTTTCCCCCCTATTTTGTCCTCCAAATCACTGGTTTTATTATCCTTTGCTTCATCCAACCTTCTGTTTATTCCTTTCAATAGATTTTTTACTTTAATATTATATTTTTCATTTCTGACTGCTTTCTTTTTATGGTTTCTATGTCCTATTTTATATTTACTATCTCAATGTTGAAGTGTCACTTTAGTCCCTAAGCATTCATATAACCATTACTTTCAACTCTATATCTAATAAATTGCTTATCTTCATTTCAGTTAGCTCTTTTTCTGGAGATTTCTTCTGTTCTATCTTTTGGGGCCTGTTTCCCCCCCCCATTTTTGGCTGCCTCTTTGCATTTGTTTTTATGTATTAGATTGATCTGCTGTAATTCCCAGTCTTCATGGAGTGGGCTTATGTAGTAAGTGTTCTGCTGGGTTCAGTGGTGCAGTACTCTTGATCACCTGAGCTGGGTGTTCCAGAATGTTCCTTGTGTGGGTTATATGTACCTTCCTGTTGTTATTGGGTCTTGATTGCTTTTGTCCTATTATGAATGAGATCGACCCTCAGGCTGGCTGACTGTGAGGTTCTACCTTGACCCAAGCATGTGAGCTGCTGTGCAGGTGCTGACCACAGGAAAGTAAAATCCAGTTTAGCTGTGTTTGATGCCTGATGAGATCTTTCTTTGGATTTGCTCTTTGTGAAGCTAATAGGATTCTGTTCTAATGCTGCCTAAAGCTGGCCACTAGGTGTGTTCATTCTAGGACCCTCGGGAAAGAACCAGGTATAGGTCAAGATGCTGCCTATGACTTACCCTCAGACACCTGTTTGGAGCTACCAGTGATCCATAGTTTGTGGCCCCCTTTGCTTGACTTAATGTCTGTGGGAAGGTCAAGCTGCACACCGGGGCTGGATATACTAGCAGCTGGCCCAGGGGCAGATCAGCAGAAATCCCAAGGCAGTCTGAGATCTGCTTCTTGCTGCCTCTGCCTGTGGGCTGCCTGTTAGGCTCTATTGCTGAAAAAGCCTCTTGTGGCATTAGGAGCATGGGGCTAGTGGGCCTCCCCACAGGGGTGGGGGTGCCTTTGAGGCTCCAGAGAAGGTAGTGGGTGTGGTTCCCACTCCAGAGCCTCTGGTCTCAGTCTGTCCTGGATTTTGCCCCATCTCAGCAGGGTGGAGCCATTTTCACAGTAGTTGGAGGTTGGGGTCTCTGGAGCCCAGAGGTTGGGTCTGCCAGAAGCCAGGAGTGTGGTTCTGTTTAATCTCCCAGGAGGGGGAAGCACCAATCAGATTTACAGGAAAGTGAAGGGAATGGCCCTCTGTCTGGCCAGTATCCGTGGCCACAATCACAGCTGCCTGGCTTTTGCAGGTTCCCATTTGATTCGGATAGATGGTAATGAAGCAACAGAGCCAGGACTGGTGGGCCATCCTTTATTCCTGCTCGAAACTGGCAGGCAAGAACATGCACACAGTGAGAAAACACTTCTCTTTCCATTCAGGGCTCCCAAAGCCACTGACTTTCTCCATTTTCCCCCTAGAATCAAAGGCCTTACTCAGTCTTCTCTGCACGCCTCCATCTTGCTCCCTGCCTCTTCTGCAACCATCTGGTCTTCTCCTTTCTAAAATGGTTTCCTATCTCCTCCTTTTAAAACCTTTTGGTGGGACAATCCTTCCCTCAGCACACATTAGCATAACCAAGCCCCTTTCTAAGCAGGAAGGTAATTAATATTATCACCAAGGCAATGGCCATTCACAACAATCAAAGAGAGCAAAACTAAATAACACAAATTTTACAACTTATTTGCCCAATACCCTCACTTCAAAGGCAGACAACTGAGTCACTGTCACCCCCAAAGTCTTTCCAGACCCCTACTCTTGGCCTAGGTTGCTCTCTCTTTAGCAGGGCCTAAACTCCACAGGGTAGGGCAAGAGAGAATCTCAAAGGTGGGGCAATTTCTTTTCCCTAGACTGATGCAATACTGTGGGAAGAGCTCCACTCAAGAAATATGGCCATTGCAGTATGGGAGAATGACTCAGCACAAGAATCTTGGTGACTGTTCCCCACTCTGACTCTCCCCAGAGTGCACACCCTTGAGTCTTCTCACATGACTCTAGTCTACTCAGCCCTCCCTTCACTGAAACCCAGGTTAAGTGGCTGTGAATGAGATTTTGTCTGTTGGTTCATTACAATGGTGCCCACATCTCTGAGGATTCTTGTTTCTTTCTGATAGAAACCCCACTGCTTTTCACAGCTGAATGCTATGTGGATGCTTCTTCCCACATGGCGCTCCTTCTTGCACTCTGGGCTGGGGATCCCAGCTTGGGGTTTAGGCCCACACAATCCTCCCACCCCCACAGTCAAGATATCTCTTCAGAACCTCACCACTTATATGAGCATGGTCATTTCTTTTCATACCTCCCCTTTTATACCAGACTTAATGTGGCTTCTGTGAATCCTTGTTATAAGACTTTTCTTTCTTTAGTTTTGAGTTGGTTTTTCAGTATGATTGTTCTTAAATTTAGTTGTAACTTCAGTTTGGTCCTAAGTGGAAGGGAATGTAACATTCACCCATTGCTCTCCATCAACAGGGGTGGGTTAAGAAGTGAGAACACTACAGTCTTTCCTGTCCCTGTGCTTCACTTGGAAACATGAGATTTAAGACTGCTTCTGAGTTTTTTGTCACTACGACCTCCAATACACATGCACACTCACGCGCACGTGCGCACGCACACACACACACACACACACACACACACACACACACACTGCTTCCTACAATACCAGGCTCAGCCAGGGGGCTGGAGGCAGGATGTCTTTCTTAAGCACCCTCTAGTTTCTCATTTCTCTTTGAACTCCCCTCCTCCCCAAAGCCAACAGAATCTTGAGACAATTGAAACATAAATTGGAGACCATTACAAACATGTTCTTAAAAATACTTTTCCTATATATTTTGCAGCAGCTCACATGCTTTGGTCACGTCTGGTTTTTGAAATTCAAACACTGACAACTGTATATGTTTTTTTACTGGTGCACAAAATGAGCCGTGCATGAACATCACCTTGCTCAAAGAACAAAACCAACAAAGTGCATGAGCTCACAACAAATTACGGTATTACTTTATTCTGGCCTCCGCGGCAGAGGCTTCTCCGAACGCCTGAGACCATCTCATCGAACCCCTAGGGTTTGATAGAACCCAGGTTAAGAACCGCTGACCTAGAATGAGGAGGAGGCAGTGGGTGGTGATAAGTGCTGGGTATAACAGGAAGTTAGAAAATAAATCAATTACTATATCAAAATATTATTCCACTGCACTCATATTTCTTTTACTTGTCTTTTAACTTTGTTTATTGAGTCTTTTGTCATGCGGAAACTTATAATTTTTGTACAGAAAAATCTGTCAACCTTTTATAAATTTTAGGTTTTGTTTCTTGCTTAGAAAAACCTTCTGATATACAAATTAAAAAAATATTATGTGATATTTTCTACAAAAGCTTAAAAAAAGTTTTTAATTCACTCATCTACTAATTGGTACTTGGGCTGCTTCCAAATATTGGCTCTTGCAAATAAGCTGTAATGAACATAGGGGTGCATTTACACAGTGGAACACTATTCGGCCGTAAAAAAGAAGAAAATCTTACCACTTGTGATAGCATGAATGGACCTGAAGAGTATTATGCTACATGAAATAAGCCAGTTAGAAAAAGGTAAGTGCCATATAATTTCACTTATTTATGGAATCCAATGAACAAAAAAGACTAACAAACAAAATAAAAACAGACTCTTAGATATAGAGAACAGACTGAAAACTGTCCGAGGAGAGAGAGGTTGGGAGGCTCAGTGAAAAAGGTAAAGGGAAAAAAAAATCATGTGTACAGACAACAGTGTAGTGATTACCAGAAAAAGGGTGGGGGGAGGTAGAAGAGGGTATAGGAGAAATAAAAAATGTGATGAAAAGAGACTTGACTTAGGGTGTTGAACATGCAGTACAATATACATATGATGTACAATAGAACTGTACACTTGAAACCTATATAATTTTATTAACCAATGTCACCCCTATAAATTAAAAAAAATTGTTTTTTATCTTAAACTCTTTATCACATCTGAAATTAAGTTTTTTGTACAATATCAAAAAAGGAAGAATCTCTTCTCCCCCCCCCCTCTCTTTCTCCCTCCATGACTCCCTTCCTTGTAGATAAATAATTAAAATATTCCTAATATAATTTATTTAATAGTCAATTCTTTTTCATTGATTTAAAGTGATATTTTTATTACAAACCAAATTCCTGTATGCACACACAAATCTTGTACTAAACTCGGTAATTTAGACCCAGAGTAAGAATGAGATGGGAATTTTAAGTATGTTGTTTCTTCAGTTGGTTTTCATTCCTGTGCACATTTCACGAAGATGAATGTGATCCTAATATCTAAACACTAAAGATAATGTGTTTTCATGCAACATGCCTCTAAATTTAGACAAGCAACTTTATTTTCGATCCACCTCTAAAAGCCAGTGAATTCTTCTAATTATGGCAAAAAAAAATGTTTATGCTGTACTTCTGAGAGATTTCAAAATATAATTTTGATTATATATAATTTTGTACATGATGAGACTCCGTTGCATTCTGATTAATATGCTGTTAGAGGCGCTGGCCGATTGGCTCAGTGATAGAGCCTGGGCCTGACATGTGGTTGTCCCAGGTGATTCCCAGTCAGGGCACACAGGAGAAGCGACCATCTGCTTCTCCACCACTCCCCCTCTTACCTCTCTCTCACTTTCTCTCTCTCTCTCTTCCCCTCCAGCAGCCATGGCTCAATTGGTTTGAGTGAGTTGGCCCTGGGCACTGAGGATTGCTTGGTAGCCTCTGCCTCAGAAGCCAAGAATAGCTTGGTTGCTGAGCAATGGAGCAATGCCCCAGATGAGCAGACTATCTCCTGGTAGGAGGCTTGCAGTGGGGATCGTGGTCGGAGTACATGCAAGAGTCTGTCTCTTTGCCTCCACTCTTCTCACTTAATAAAATATATATATGCTGTTAGATATATTTGGAAATGTAATGGACAGTTATTCTTCTATTTATTTAAGTTTACTGCCTATTGTGTCAATGTTGGCAATTCCATATTCTTAAGCAATCTTCTATTTCCTCTAGATATTCAAGAAAATTTGCTTAAAGTTCTACCTAGCATTCTCCCAATACTGTAAAATTTAATTCTTATATTTTTTCTTATTTCTAATGTTGCTTGTATACTTCCTTTGATCTCACTGGTTTGAGTTTTGTCTATTTTATTAGTCTTTTCAAATAACCACATTTTACTTTTATTGATTAGATTTTCTGTTTTTATTGTTGTTTCTTTTATATCTGTCTTGTTTATTAATTATTTTCTGCAGGTTTTACTACTTATTTTCAAATTTTCCCTTGCAGCCAGCATTGGCTTTTTGCTATAGTTCTGGCCAGTGAAAATTAGTAAGATTTAGGGAAAACACTGATTTCTTGATAAAATGAGGTACACAAGGGCTAATACCCTCTTTACTTTTCTCCTTCCTGCTTAGAATATAAATATAAAGTCTGAAGAAACAACAGACATCTTGAGAGAGAGAACAAAAACTAAAAGAATTGTAAAACCACTCACCCAGATATTGTTTAACCACTGAACCAATGCCAGTAACTACCCACCTCAGGACCTTTTTTAAGTAAAGAAAAACAATAACAACTGGTTCTCATTTTCTTTTAAGGCACTACCTTGCTTTTTATTTGTTATTTGTAGAAATATTTCTAACAGACAAGTATGTCTACTAAATTTATTTCCAATGTTTCTTGTTGTCTAATAAGGTCATTTGAGACTATTGATTTTCTTGGCTATATTTGATATCATTTAATTCATTTAATATATAATGTTTTCATTGTATAAATATTTTGTAATATTTATCTAAATTTATGTTTAAACCAAGATTTTTTTCTCTTTTCAGGTAGTTTCTCTTATTTCTCTGTTAATTTCTCTGTTTACTATATTTTGATCTTGGACAGTGACATTCTGATTATTAAAATGTATTTAGTTTTTCTTTTTTTAGACCCAAAGATCTGAGAAATTTCCATTGTCCATTTGTGAAAATTTCATTGTGTTTTAAAAAGATAATTTTTAAATTTGGAGTTCTTTCTGTCTCTCTCTCTACTATATCTACTTATCTATATATCCTTCTATGTCTATGTACTATGTATCTATCATCCATCTACCTGTCTTATTCATTTATTTTTAGATTATTGATTTTGTTGTTAACATCTTCTGAGTACCTTCTTTTAAAATTTATTGATATTAGAGAGAGACAGGGAGAAAGAGAGATGGAAACATTGACCTGTTCCTGTATGTGTTTTGACCAGGGATTGAACACGCAACCCTTCTATTTCAGAACAACACTCTTTCTACCTAACTGACCTATCTGGCCAGGGCTGAGTACATATTTTTCCTATTTGTGCCCTCCTTTTTTTGAGAGTTTGATTACTATTTTTTTTACATTAATTGTGAAATTGTCCATTAATCATTGCATGTACAAATGTTTTTATTTCACAGCAATTGATGATTTCATGAACACTCATGACTATTATTTCCTCTTGGTGGATTGTATTGTTTATTCTGTGAGTAACACTTTTTCTCTTGGTTAGTCTTTCTACCTGGATTTTTTAAAATATTAATATCATTGTACTTGTTTTGGTTATATTTTATTAACATAGTATTAAACTTTTATATTGCTTTATTTTATACATCTTACTAAATCACTTAAAACAAAATTTGTATCCTCAATCTGTGAATCTTTATATTTTACAAAAGTTAACACACTCATATTTGCTGGTAGTAAAGTCTTAGTAGTTTCTTTTTTTAGTGATCTAGCTCTATGTTTATATTTATAATTCTTTGTAGTTGTTTAATTCCCTTTTTCTGTTTTATTTCTACTCTAATATTACTTGTACCTGTATCACCTTGGCACTTAGAGTATGCTTGTTTATCTTCTTGATTACTTTTAAAATGTTATTTAGACAATTAAATTTAACAGGGTGACATTGATCAGACAAAAGTTGTATTTTAGCAGTACCTCCTATTAGGCACACTAGGTTGGACAATACTATTCATTAGTTACTTGTAAATATCAGGACAATTTCATTGACCACTTTGGGATGTCTCATTTTTTACCTAAACTCTTTTGACTCCTAACTGGTCTCTGCCCCCAATTAAGACTTAGAATGAGCTTTTTAAAAATTCTTCTTTTTTTTTCCCCTTTAGCTACTGAAATTCTGGAGTTTCTTTTTGTAAGAGTACCTTTTATCTTGATTAATTCAATATTCATTATATTCATAACTGATAGTCAGTCTCCCACTTAAACAATAAAAGGCTCTAGGAAAGCCCCCAACCATTTACTGAAAGTTGTATTTGTGATACTTGCAAAATGCCTAGTGCCCAGTGGGTGCTAAATCAGTACTGGACCATCCATTCAATGAATGAATGTGCCCCTCTGGAGGGCAGAGATGCATTGTTACTCTGTCTGGATAGGACAGAGCCTATCACAATGTTGAACAAAGCTGGGGCCCAATAAATACGTATTGATGGCTTGATTTATGAATATAGATATATATATTTAAGTCACTAATTTGACAGAGAAAAATAAAAAGTTCTAGATTACATTTAAAGTAATAAAACCATTCAACATTTTACAGTATGACCTGCGTTCTAGAGTGAGTATATCATTATGGAATCAGTCATTGTAGCATGAGGGCTGAGGGTCAGACCTCATGAGTTTCCTTTCAGGTTTGATTATACAATGACACCTTGATCATTTTGCTGCTCACTTTCCCCATCTCTAAGATGGAGAAGAAAATTTAAGGTGAAAAACACATACCATAAAAACCAATATAAACATATTAAATTTTGGTTGTATTTTCAGTACTTTCACGTTCACCTGTGATTTAGACTGAACGACTACAAGTGAAGTAAACATAAGTGGCAGAGAAAGCGGGAGAGTGTGTTTGTGAATGTGTATGTGTGTATGTTTATTCACATTTTCAGCTTTTATTAAGAATCACATTTCTTGCCCCATGTAGGTGCCTTACTTGTGCAGTGACATTTCTACAAACATTTCATTTTCAATAACATCAAACACAAACATACTCATTACAGCCACTCTTTCCCTCAGAAGCCTTTGCGACTGCATGATGATATTTCTGGATTGCTGTAGGAGGCATAAACTGTGTCTGTGTGTGCATGTTTCATTAACACTGATAGAAGCTTGTTCATTGAGGTCTTTCTGCAATTTCCTTCTTCCAGGAACAGACTTTCCTTTTGAATGGGATGGATGCAGGGAGCAACATGCTACCTGGAATCACTTCTTTTCCCATGCCTTAGCACTCAATTGTAATGAATTATGAGAGTTTGTCAACATGTACTACTCCCAGAAAGCTTTTTTTGACTAAATGTGGAAAAGATATACTGAAGCCTAACTAATCTACCAAGTCAGAAATCTACTTAATGAAAAAGGAAAAAGGAAAAGAAATCAATGTTAAAGCTAATAATTTTTTTTTAAATGTCCAGAAGGGGAAATGTTGAGTCATGTAGTGGCTTTATTTTTATTTTTATTTTATATTTTTTAAACCCTGGCACCTTCCCATTTGGCAAACCTCAGCTTGTTCTCTTATCTATGAATCTCTTTTTGTTTTGTTTCTTTATTTATTTTTTAAAAATTCTACATATAAGTGAGATCATACAATGTTTGTCTTTCTCTGTCTGATTTATTTTACTTAGCCTAATACTCTTTAGGTTCATCTGTGTTGTCACAAGTGGCAAGATTTTATTCTTTTTTATTGCTGAATAATATTCCTGTGTGTGTGTGTGTGTGTGTGTGTGTGTGTGTGTGTGTGTGTGTGTGTGTGTGTGTATAATGCCTCTTCTTTATTTATCTGTTTATTGATGGCTAACTAGGTCACTTCCATATCTTGGCTATTATTAGTAATGTTGCAGCATAAGTAGGATACATTATATTTTTAATTAGTGTTCTTGTTTTCTTTGGATAAATACCCCAAAGTGGAATGCTAAATTGTATGGCAGTTTGATTTTTAATTTTTTGAGGAATCTCCATACTGGTTTTCATAGTAGCTACACTAACTTAAGAATCCCACCAACAGTATACAGGGTTCCCTTTTTTCCATCTCTTCACCGACACTTGTTTGTTAATTTTTTGACAATAGTCATTCTAACAGGTCTGAGATGCTATGTTATTGTAGTTTTAGTTTGCATTTCCCTAATGGTTAGTGGTGTTAAGCATCTTTTCACATGTCTGTTGACACTGTATATCCTCTTGGGTGAAATGTCTATTCAGGTTCTCTACCCATTTTTTAATTAAATTGTTTTCTTGGTATTGTTTGTTATTTTAAAATATTTTTTGGATATTGACCCTTTATCAGATGTGTCATTAGTGAATATCTTCTCCCATTCAGTAGGTTGTCTTTTGTTTTGTTAATAACTTCTTTCACTGCAAAAACTTTTTAGTTTAATGTAGTTTCATTTGTTTTAGTTCATTTGTTTTCCTTGCTTGAAGAGATACATCCAAAAAGATATTGCTAAAAGCAATGTCAAAGAGTTTACTTCTTATGTTTTCTTTTAGTAGTTTTGTGGTTGCAGGTCTTACATTTTTAGTCTTTAATCCATTTTGAGTTATATATGATGTAAAAAAAAGGGGTCCAATTTAATATTTTGCATTTAATAGTCCAATCTTGCCAACACCACTTATTGAAGAGAGACTGTCTTCACCCCATTGTATATCCTTGTGTCTTTTATCCTAGATTAATTGCTCATCTAAGTGAGACTTTATTTCTGGGCTCTCTAGTCAATTTTATTAATATATATATATATATATATAAATTTATGTTAGTACCATGCTATTTTAATTATTGTAGCTTTGGAGTATAGTTTGGCATTAGGGACCCATAATATCTCTTACTTTGTTCCTTCACAAGATTTGTCTCTGTGAGGCCTTTTGTGGTTCCATATAAAATTTAGAGTGTGTTCTAATTCTGAGGAGAATGCTATTGGTATTTTAATAGATAATGCAATATCAATCCTTCCAATCCATGAGCAAAATATATCTTTCCATTTGTTTGTATCTTGTTCAATTTCTTTCTTCAATGTTTTATTGTTTTCAGAGAACAGTCCTTTCACATCTTTGATTAAATTTATTCCTAGCTATTTTATACTTTTTGATGCAATTGTAAATGGTATTGTTTCTTAATTTTTCCCTTTGATCATTTGTTATTAGTGTATAGAAGTGCAAGAGGTTTCTGTATATATATTTTGTAACCTGTAACTTTACTGAAGTCAATTATTAATTCTAATAGGTTTTGGTGAAGTCTTTAGAATTTTTTATATATAGTATTATGTTATCTGTAAATGACAGTTTTATCATTTCCTTTCCACTTTGGATGCCTTTTATTTCTTTGTCTTGTATCATTAGTGCATTTAGAACTTCCAATATCATGTTGAAAGCAAGTGGTGGTAGTGTGCATTCTTGTCTTGTTCCTATCTTAGAGGAAAGGCTTTCAGCACTTCACCAATAGTATAAGTTCTGGGTTTATCAAATATGAATTTTATTATGTTTAGATATGTTTCTTATACACCCACTTTGTTGAGTGTTTATATCATGAAAGAATGCTAAATCTTTAAAATGCTTTTTATGCAAATATTGATATGATAATATTGTTTTGATCTTTTATTTCATTAATGTGATGCATGGCATTGATAGATTTAAGGATGTTGAACCATACTTACATCCCTGGGATGATTGCCACTTGGTCATGATGTATAATTCTTTTAATATATTGTTGAATTTGGTTTGCTAATATTTTGTTGAGAATTTTTGCATGTGTATTTATCAAAAGTATTGGCTTATACTTTTCTTTTTTTTAGTGTCTTTATCTGATTTTGGTATCACAGTCATGCTGATTTTGTAAAATGAGGTTAGAAGTGTTTCTTCTTGTTTAATTTTCTGAAATAGTTTAAAAATATAGATATTAATTTCTCTTTGAATGTTTGATAGAATTCACCTATGCAGCCTGACCTGTGGTGGCGCAGTGGATAAAGCGTCGACCTGGGAACACTGAGGTTGCCAGTTCAAAACCCTACACTGGTCCAGTCAAGGCACGTATGGGAGTTGATGCTTCCAGCTCCTCCCCACTTTCTCTCTTTCTCTCTCTCTCTCTCACTCTGTGTCTCCTCTCTAAAATGAATAAAATAAAAATAAAATAAATTAAAAAAAAACATTTAAAAAAAATTTAGAATTCACCTATGCAGTCATCTGTTCTTGGACTTTTATTTGCTGGTAGTTTTTTCATTACTGCTTAAATTTCACGACTAGTAATTGATATGTTTAGATTTTGTATTTTTTCCTGGTTTAGTCCTGAAAGTTTATATATTTTAAAAATATATTCATATATTTTAAATTGTCATATTTGTTGGCATATAATTGTTTATATTATTCTTTAATAACTCTCGTATTTCTGTAATGTCTTTTGTAACTTCTCTTTTTTATTTTCTACAGGCACAGAGAGAGAGTCAGAGAGAGAGATACATAGGAGCAAACAGACAGGAACGGAAAGAGATGAGAAGCATCAATCATCAGTTTTTCATTGCCGTTGCGACACCTTAGTTGTTCATTGATTGCTTTCTCATATGTGCCTTGACCACGGGCCTTCAGCAGACCGAGTAACCCCTGGCTCGAACCAGCAACCCTGGTTCCAAGCTGGTGAGCTTTTTGCTCAAACCAGATGAGCTCGCACTCAAGCTGGCAACCTTGGGGTCTTGAACCTGGGTCCTCCACATCCCAGTTTGATGCTCTATCCACTGCGCCACAGCCTGGTCAAGCTGTAACTTCTCTTTATGATATTATTTATTTGGGTTCTCTCTATTCTTTTCTTGATGAGTTTGGCTAAATTTAACTCTCTTTTCAAAGAACCAGCTGTTGCCTGATCAGGTGGTGGCACAGTGGATAAAGTGTTAGACTAGAATGCGGAGTATCCAGGTTCAAAACCATGAAGTTTTCGGCTTGAGCACAGGCTCATCTGGTTTGAGCAAGGCTTACTAGCTTGAGCCCAAGGTTGCTGGCTTGAGCAAGGGGTCACTTAGTCTGCTGTAGCTCCCTAGTCAAGGCACATATGAGAAAGCAATCAATAAACAACTAAGGTGCCGCAACGAAAAACTGCTGATTGATGCTTCTCATCTCTCTCCCTTCCTGTCTGTCTGTCCCTATCTGTTCCTCTCCGTGTCTCTCTCCATCTGTCACAAAAAGAAGAACCAGCTGTTAGTTTTATTGCTTTTTAAATATCATTTTATTAAATTTCCACTGAGTTTATTTCTGCTCTGAGTTTACCTCTTTCTTTCCTTCTGTTTACTTTGGGATTTGTTTCTTTGTCTTTTTCTAGTCTCTTTTGTTGTAGATAAATATTGTTTACTTGGAATTTTTTATTTTTCCTTCTGAGGTAGGCATATATAGTTATGAACTTACCTTTTAGAACTGTTTTGGCTGCCTCCCATACATTTTCTAAAATGTCTTTTTATTTTAATTTATTTCAAGATAGTATTTTGTTTGTTTGCTTTTCTGATCTCCTCTTTAAGCCCTTAGTAAAGTATAATTAGCCTCTATGTATTCATGGTTTCTTTTTCGTTTTCTTCCTGTAGTTGATTTCTAGTTACTTGCCACACTGGTAGGAAAAAATAATGCTTGATATGATTTCAATCTTCTTGAATTTATTGAGGTCTATTTTGTGGATTAACATGTGATCTAACTTAAATAGTATTTCATGGACACTTGAAAAAAATGTGTTTTCTGATGTTTTTGGCTAAAATGTCCTGTAAATGTCTATTAAATTGATCTTGTCTAATGTGACATTTAAGGCCATTATTTTCTTTTCAATTTTATGTCTGAATGGTCTAGCCATTGATGTAAGTGGGAATTAAAATCTTTTACTGTTATTGTATTACTGTGGATTTTCATTTTTATGTCCATTAATAATTGCTTTATGGTTTAGGGGCTCTGTTGGGTATAAGATATTTACAAGTGTTATATCTTTTTCTTGGTTTGACCCCTTTATAATTAGGTACTGTCCTTCTTTGTCTTGTTTTACATCTTCAGTTTTAAAGTCCATCTTGACTGATTTAATTATTGCTACCTAGGCTTTCTTTTAATTTCTATCAGCATGGAATATTTTTTCTCCTTTCTTCAATTTCAGTCTGTCTGTATCTTTGTATTTGAAGTGAGTGTCTCCTAAGCACATAGCTGAGTCATATACATTAATTCATTCAGCCACTCTATTTCTTTTTACTAGAGCCTTTAATCCATTTACATGTGAAGTAATTATTGATGAATACCTATGTACTTATTGTCCTTTTTTAAAAATTGTTTTTAGTGGCTTTTATAGTTGTCCCTTTTTCCTTTCTTCTCTTGATCTCTTCCCTTATGGTCTGCTGGTATTTTTTTAATGTTTTGTTTAGGTTTCTTTATCTTTGTTCTTTATATATAGTGGGCTATTTAAGCTGATAGTCATTTAAATTGGAATAATTCTATAAAGACTATATTTTTACTCTCCCCTTTATACTTTATGTTATTGATGTTATATTTTAGATCTTTTTGTGTTGTGTATCTCCTACATATTTATTGTATTTATTTTTTGTGACAGAGATAGAGAGTCAGAGAGAGGAACAGATAGGGACAGACAGATAGGAAGGAAGAGAGATGAGAAGCATCAATTCTTCATTGCGGCACCTTAGTTGTTCATTGATTGCTTTCTCATATGTGACTTGACTGGGGGCTACAGCAGAGCAAGTGACCCCTTGCTCAAGCCAGTGACCTCGGGCTCAAGTCAGTGACCTTTGGGCTCAAGTCACTGACCATGAGGTCATGTCTATGATCCCATGCTCAAGCCAGAGACCCTGCACTCAAGCTGGTGAGCCCGTGCTCAAGTTGGTGACCTTGGGGTTTGAACCTGGGTCTTCTGCGTCCCAGTCCAATGCTCTACCCACTGTGTTCCACCTAGCCAGGCTTAACCACCATCTTTGACTTTCTCCCACAGACTGTGCCAAGGTGTGGAAGTGCATCAGCAATTCCAGGAAAGTGGCAAGCAATCTCTCCATGCTGGTTATCTGTGATATTCATAGTTCTAGACAGGGCTTGTGACCTGTCTGTGTAGGAGAAACAGGAAGTAAAGACAAACAGAGGGAAAATCACTGTACAGAAAGTGACTTACTCTGCCATAAGGTGTTTTTAAAATATTCAAAAATATACATTATCAGAGGAGGGGACACAAATACTTTATGTAATAAATTATGAGAACCTGAACTAGGAGACAGAAATATTTGAGAAATATTCTTTTGTCTTTTCATTTTGTTTGACTTTTTTATTTGTTTATATGAATTACAGAGAATAGCTCTCTCTTTAAGTCTGGAAGAAATTGCCTTATGTGTAAGTGTGTGTACCTGTGGTTTTGGCATCAGGTAGGAGCCAGGTGGGTACCGAAAGCATCTGAGACAATGGCCTACTGAGCTAGAGTGTGTTAGGCCAAAATGGCTTGGGAGATCTTGCAGATAGGCCAAAGCACCTGAATAGATTCCTCCCCGCACCTGCCTTCTGGAGGGTGAGGGAAATATAACCATGGTACTCACGTGTACCTCCCACCCTGAAGAATGTTTGCAGTTCCTTGCAGGTTCCTGTGCACCCCCAGTCTTCCTTATACAATCTCACTATTACTTGTTTTAAAGAAAGTGGTCCCATGTAGAGACAACCTCTGTGCAGGCTTTATGTGTCGGGTAATTTGGGAAAGCTGCTTGGAGCTGAGTAGGCATTTCAGGTGCCTGAGTAACTAATGTGCTGCAGGAGCAGCTTTGGGTGGAGAGGCCTGGTGGCTGTGGTGATGCCCTTTGTTCCCTCTTGTTCCCTTTGTTCAGAGGCAAAAACTGCAGACAATGTGCCCTTCCTATAAAGTGGAGAAGAATGTAAACACTGGTGCTCTTGTCGCCTCCAGCCTAGAGAATTCTACTGGTCCCCGAGTGTCCATCGCCTGCCCAGCCTTCTCTATTCCATCTCTTTATCTTACTTGTTGTCAGAAGCTGTTCATTCAGTACTCTGTTGCCTCACAGAAGTAATTGTGACCTCTATATGTGGATATTTGATTTTGCTCATGGGAGGAAGTGAGTTCACCATGGTCCTACACCATCACCATCTTGGATCTCTAACCATCAAAAATTTTATGTAAAATCAATATTTTGTTTACTTACAAGTTATTTTTCCTCTAAATAATTATAACTGTCTACTTTATTGAAGGGTAATGCTCTTCCAATAGGATAATTAATATATATTCTATTCCTACTGAGTGCTGATGTTTACACACAGGCTATGTTTGATCCTCTGATGTTGCTTCTTCTCTCCCAGTTCCCTAATGGGGCATACACGTCTCAGGCAACTTAAGAACCCTGCAAGGAAAAGCAGTGTGTAAGCGGAAACTCAGGGAGAAATGAACTCTGCCTTATGTCAATGGCCACACATTTTTTCTGTCTTTAGTCCTCTAATGTATCTTGATACTTTTCTGTCTCATAAGGTGTTATCTTTGTTAATGTTTGTATTATTGCTGTTACAGGATCTGTGCATGTATTTGTGTGTATGGTACATTTTTTCTTTTTCTCTCTGCATTAGATAGTGATGACTGATGAATGGACCAGTGGAGGGAGGGTAGGGATTTAGGAAATCTGGCGCTCAGGCTTCCTCCACTGCTGCCTCATCACTTTTTTTATTTTTTTATTTTTTTATTTTTTTATTGGGAGCCTGTGTCTTCATCTGTTCTCTCTTTAGGAAATCCATGTTCTATTTTTAACCCCATCTTTTAAGATTATTTTCAGATCTAACATGCTATCCTTTTCCCTGACTCAGCCTCCTATCCAAAAATAAAAATGATAAATAACAAAGATTGCTAATATTTTATGGAAATACTATCAGATAGTGTATACAAAGCATATTTTGAAAATTGAAGTTCACTTGACCTGTGGTTGCGCAGTGGATAAAGCGTCGACCTGGAATGCTGAGGTTGCTGGTTCATAATCTGGGGTTTGCCTGGTCAAGGCACATATGGAAGTTGAAGCTTCCTGCTCCTATCCCCCACACTCCCTCCCTTCTCTCTCTCTAAAATAAATAAATATAATCTTTACAAAAAAGAAAATAGAAGTTCTTCTACTTAGAGAAAGATGCACAAGTGTTAGTATAGTTAGATCTGTCCATAAATGATAGGCATAGAATAATTTGTTTGCAAGGGGCTTCAAATTCAGTTATTTTATGTCTCTATCATTTGTCCCTTATATCATCCTGATCTGAAGTTTAAACAAAATTGTGGAAATGACCTGCACACAGTGAACAATGGGTCACAATTCTCAGGGCAACAAAGGACAGAGTATATGGGTGAGTGGCTCAGAGCACTCAGGAATGATTCAAGCAATGGTCTTTGTCTTTCTTCTTCTGGACATAAATCAAAGACTCTAGCTTTCTAGGCTGCCAATTCAACACCTTTTATAAGCACTTAATTCACTCAGAAATTATATATATTCCTTAGAGAAAGTACCATTATTTTTTCAGTATGACACATGATTTGACTTTAAGCCTTTATATGTATCTTCTATATATATCCTACTGTGGGTTAGGATCAGTCAGATGTCTGTGATGAAGAGCTATCACTGCCTAGACCACTAACCTCCCACATAGACTTCGTGTATACCTTCCTCAAAGAATCTGTATCTTTCCCTGTTCTGCAAGGTCACCAGTGTCATTTAGAGGGACAGCCCACGGACAAGTCATGTATTTTTATAAGAACATATATTACAGGAGTGTTCTTGCTTGGCAGAGCAATATTCGGAATCAGTAGGGAAGCGAAGCCTCTCATCATTATTGGTAAAACCTTGTCCTCTCTTCCCCTTTCCCTATAGTCCTCATACCAAAAACTCTTTTGTTCTTATCATCTCCCCTTCTCTCATATGCTTTACAAAAAAGCTGAAACTCCTTCACCCTGAGCTTTCTGCGATAGACAACAACTTAATTTTTCCTCCCTTAATAGGTAGGGTTATATTTTTAAAGAGTTGAAAACTTCAGTGACAAAGCATCCAACTTGGAGATTAATGATCAGCTAGGGTAAACTTCTTAGACAGAGGAAGCTTCACAAACAACCATTCACTCAAACCTTGAACTAAGGAATCCAGATACCTTCTGGAGAAAAGAAATAATGCTGGACAAGGAGCCAAAAGCACTAATTCTACTCCTCATTTGCTTCTAACTGGCATGACTCTAACCATGCTATTGCCCTGCTCTGGATGCCGCTTCTCTGTGTAAGGTGACAGTGTGAGAGACTGGGAGATGTGCCTCTGGATTCTGTTTGCTTTACATTCTTCCCCAAATTTGGCTAGCAGAGGACAGCATGTTTTTAGATAATATTAAGATAGTATGAGGCCAAATGATTCAGAAATGTATAAATCGTTTCTTGGGTCAGATTCCTTCTCTTCATAAAGTCTACAAATTAGATATGTACATGGAGGGAAGTGGTCAAAAGCAGTAAAGTCACACTTATTGTCAAATAGGCTGAGTCCTCAACCCCAAGGTAAGAAAATGGGGCTGATCCAGGTACCCCCAAATCATTCTACCTTTCTCCAAGTTTAGCTCAACTCCTGGCATTGCACTGTGCTCTCAGATCAACTGCCTGGTGGGCAACACACTTCAAAGGAGAGGCTGCCGGGGTCCATATGCATGTTCAAGTCACTCACTTATATGACCTGTGAAAAGCCCTCACCTGCCCAGTTAGCTTAAGAGGAGCACAAGCTGGGCAGTTGTGGTAGACCGCAGGCTGGGAACGGGACTTTCTATAAGGGAGTGACTTGATTTACTATGCATTCTGCTATATCTCTAATTTTTATTGCTTTCGCTTTTATTTTTTAATAGCTCAGAACGAACAGCAGGTATGCTTCTCAAATTTATTTTAAATAACTTAGACATTCAAAAGCCTGCAGTTTAGACCCAAACTACTTGCACTCTCAGTACTCTTGAAAATGCAGAACCCTGGCCTATTGTCTCAGTGGTAGAGTGTTAGCCCAGCAGGTGGAAGTCCCAGGTTTGATTCCTGTTCAGGGCACACAGGAGAAGCGCCCATCTGCTTTTCTACCCCTCCCACTCCCCCTCTCTCTGTCTGTCTGTCTCTTTTTCTTCCCTTCCTGATGCCATGGTTCAAATGGTTCAAGCATGTTGGTCCTGGGCACTCCATAACCATGCCTCAGGTGCTGAAATAGCTTGGTTTCCAAACAGTGAAGCAGTGGCCCCATATGGGTAGAGCATCAGCCCGAGATGGGGATTACTGGATGGATTCTGGTCAGGGTATCTGCAGGGGTCTGCCTCTTTGCTTCCCTGCCTCTCCCTGCCTCTCAATTAAAAAAGAGAGAAAGAAAACTCAGTCATGTCCACCCCAGTTGATTCACCCAGATTTATACAGAGCTCCATCCATGATCGTCTTTAACCATTTGCTACATGATTCCCCTAAATTAGATGAACTCCCATCTTCTGTTATTGAATGCTGGTCAAGGCTGATGTCTTTTTCTAGCTTTCTCTGACCAAGCCCGGCTGCCTTGATCTTTTTTTGTGTGCGTCTCAGTTCCATTGACGTAGCCAATCATGGGGGAAAGAGTGCAGGAAAGTCCTGACTGAGTTCCACCTGTGCACCTGTGGACAAGTTAGTTAACCTCTGTACTTGTAAGATAGGGGTAATAGTATTCACCAGAGGGTACACTAGGATAGTTAAGTAAGATGGCATATGCTAAATGCCTGCACAATGTCTGGCTTGCAGAGCTGTGCATTAAATAGTGGTTTAATCCCTTCACCTGGCTTTTAAGAGGAGGAAGAATATGCTCTGTCTGGACTCCATCTATAACTTTATTTTAATTTCAGTGTGATAATAACACTGACTTTTTATTTTTTAAATAAAGGGCCTCAGACCGCTACATCTCTAACCAAGGCTTTGGATAATATACTGCTCACAAAAGTTAGGGAATGTTTCAAAATGAATATGAAGCAATAAAAAAAGCATTTGATTTATTTTATTAAACAAGAACATCGGAAAAGCAAATGACAAATCAAAGAAAGTTGTCCAATTATGAAAATGAGATGCAAAACCAACTTTTATTTCATTGTTGAAAATGCGCTATACAAAAGGCTGAAAGTACTGGAGTCTCTGCACGTTCCCTGATCCCCTATTTTTATGAGCAGAGTATTTATACTATGTCAGGGAAAGTACTATGGGAAGGAGAGGGAAGCAAAGGAAGTTTATATTCACCTGCTCTTGACATGGACCCTTTCAGTTCAGACCACTTCAGTTGCAATTGACAGAGGCTTATTTCAAAATAACCTCAATAGGTCAATGAATACTAGACTCATCAGGATAATCACGTTGCAAGTTACACAAATGTCTTATTACTACATTGTACACCTGAAACTAACATAATATTGTATGTCAACTGTAACTTAAAAAATCTTTTTTTTTTTTAAAATAACTTAAGCAAATAAGGGACTGGGAAGTCTCAGGGTATGTGTCTGCCTTCAGGTGTGATTTTTCCTACATTTTTCTTTGTTTATTTAATTAAAAGTACTGGCGTAAAATTGTTCAAGAACATTATATAAATTTCAGGTGTGCGGCCTTATACTACCACATGTGCATATGCCACTGCGTGCTCACCATCCAAGGTCTAATGACTTGCCCTGCTTCAGTGGTGCCCTCTTGTCTGGGCTCTGTTTTCTTTTCTGTTGCCTTCATTTCCTTGCAGGATTCTCCACCTCTTAGAAAAGCTATCTCCCTGGCAGCCCTACCTCTTTCCAAAAAGCACCTAGAAAACACTCAGTAAAAAAAAAAAAAAAAAAAAAAAAAAAAAGATTGACATGGCCAGAGTCCTCTGCTCACTCCTACACCAGGAGGATAGCAGCCCCAGTCCCATCACGTGGGACATGTGCTGTGAGGGCGCGCTGGGGTAACGTGTGCCAGGCATCCAAAGGCAATAGCTCCCAGCGTCCTGCAGAGCCCAATGAAAATATTTTGGCAATAATCATCCTGAAAGTAGTGACTCTTTCTGTGAAGTTCTTACTGAATATTGTCCAGTCCAGTGATTATTTTTTCACCCAGCAAACTGATTGCAAAAACACAGGAGCCAAAGTGTGTGTTAGGCATTGTATGAGGGCTTTCATAGTTTTCATTTTGCTTAATTCACATCAACTCTGCCAAGTAGATGTGTTATTATTTCCACTGTAAGGACAAGATGGGGAGAAGATGAGGTAAAATGAGAAAATTGAGCGCCATGGAATTGAAGCCAATAAACAGAATTAGACTCAAATCCAGGTCTTCTGGTTTTAAAGGTTAAATTGTTTCTGTTAAACTACTCACATGCCATATTGTTTCTTTTTGAAATGATGATGATAATTCATAGAAATCAAGGCTGGATGATTGTGACTGTAATTCCAATGGGCAGACACTAAAATAGCTTTTTTTGTAGCAATGCCTATTTAAATTTCTGTGTTCTTAATCTCTGTGCTGTTAAGAGTTAGACTTCCACTTCAATATTAGCTTAAACTATGTAGCAATAAATCAGGAAATCTTCTGCCCTAAGTCAAATTTTCAAAATAGACCCCACACCATTTCATTATTTGTACCCTAGATCCATTCCATTCACATCAAAGTGACCATATATAAGAGCCACATCCAAGATGTGAAAAAATAGCAGACTGCCTTCTCGCTGCTGTGGCTTTCTCCCTGCTCCAAGTGAAGTGCAGACAGAGCTGGACCGGCTCATCTCAGATGTGCAGAGGGCAGGCCGATTCCCCTCCCCGGGGCGGGGCTCATCCCAGCCTCTGAGCCAGTGAGATCACCCACGGCACTGGACCTCAGCTGAGGCAGGCCACAGCGGGCGGACAGCGGTGCGGAGCAGTGGCTTTTGTTGAGTCCTGAACGTTATTTCAGTGCTGCGCTTTAGATTTAAGCTCCCGCGGTTCTTTCCATAATAGCCGAGAAAAATAAAAATTACTACCCTAAACCCACTTTTTTTCCTCCGTCCCACCAACACACCTACCTCGTCCTTATCCTCCCTTTTCCCCTCCTCCTCCCCCCGCCCCCTCCCCCCGGGCTTTCCTCTGCTGCCCTTTGGGGCTTGGTCCACCATGTATGCGCAATTGATTGTCTTTCCCTCCTCCGGGGCTGGAGGGCTGCTGTCGAGGTTCAGCTAGCATTTGGACAGCAGGGCAGCCAGGCCCCCCTATGACCTTCCTGGACTTATTGTGTGGTTCAATGAGGTGACAGGTGTGCACGGGCAGTGTACAGAGAATCAATCCCTGTTTGTACCAGCTCACCACACGCTGTGCAGAATCTTAAACTACCTGATGATGAGAAGTTTATGAAATGCCATCCAGGCTGTCCTTTCCTAAGAAGTTAAAGACTCCTCTTTCCCCTTTTCTTGTTCCTTATTTCTTATGCCCCTTTCTATTCTTTATCTGAAATCAGAAAAATCATTTGTGTAATAGAAATCCCCAGAAGAGAAGACCATTCTGCCTAGAATTTGAGGTCTCTTTTCTGACATTAATTTTGTCTTAGGACCATTCATCCTCCTCTGACCTTTGAACTGGGAAGTAAATGGTGCATGAAGTGCATCTGACTAATAATCCAAGAGGCAAATGCAGACATGCAGACACCTGATTAGAAGTACTTGGGCCTCCTAAGTCAGAGGAAGAAACTTTGATTGTTGAGTAGGGAACTGCAATTTCGAACTATCCCCTTCCAATCATAGCCTCCCCCAATCAGTTTCTCTAGTCATTGCATCACTTGCAGTTGTAATGATCCCTGACCATAGCCATAGACCACCCCAGCATGGAAGGACCAAGATACTCACTGCTTTGGGGGGTGGGGTGGGCAGATGCAGCAGTGAAGCATCCCAGCTTTAAGGCCTGAAAGCCCCTTTGACAAAAATGGAGAATACAAGGGAAAAATGTGACATTTGCTAAGGACTGGACCTGGTCAAATGAATCTCTTCTGTAGACAGCCCAGGATCAGTTTGTCAGTCTGCAATTACATCACTGGGTTGTCAAACGATCCAACAGGCCTCTGTTAGCAGTACTGACTTACACTCCCTGCCAAAAGAGAGGAAAACATGGCTTCTCCAGACGAGGTTTGCTGTGAGCTTTTGCAAAACATGAAGGCCACTGGGAAATTTTACACTGTGTGGTAAATTCAAGCATTGAAAGAGATATAGCCCTCTAGATAGTTGAGCATTTAGCAGCTCTCAGAGCCCAAATTAGACTTTTGGTTCAGCAGTCCCTAGGGATATATTTTGCCTTAGTGAGTGCACAAAGTACAATTCTGCAATGAATCCCTGTAGAAGCCTTAGTTCACAGGCTTCAATGGCTCCTCCCAATGACACTTCGCAGACCACATCAGTCTCAATTTTGTTAAAATAGTAAAACAAATGAAAATTAGCTGATGGTCTTGATGGATGGCAATGGTTGTAATGAAGTTATAATTTGCTATCCCCATTTTAGACATGAACTTGTGATGACTCAACCAAAGTCCCATAGCTCTTGGGGACAGAGCTGGGGTTTGAACCCAGCCAGATGCAGCCCCAGACTGTGCTCTCAGTCAACAAGCCATGTTGGTGGTGACAAGTGCCTGCTGAGCGTGCCTGCCATGTGACAGGCATGGTAACATTGTGTGTAGAGAATAACTAATATGGATCAGAAACTGGGCCAAGTTATGTGTGTTTTTTTTTTAATTAAAAAAAGTTTTTACTACAACACAGTAGGGCAAGATGGGAATCTCAGGCAGGTCTCAAGAGCCCAAATTTTAGGTGTGTATTTCATTTCTAGTTTCCAATTTATGGTATCCCTGGCATGCAGCATTTTCCCTCCCTCTTAAGTCTAGTCTCTACTTCATTTTCAAGGTATAACATGACTTTCACCATCTCGATTAAATTTTTGAAAACTATCATAGAACATACCCACCTATCACTTCTTTGCAATCTGATCAAAGTATGTGTACCAGTCATTTGCAACTCAATTAATTCTAAAAGCAATGTATTGGTTTTCTTATACTTCTATTGATATACGGGTTGTTTCATATAATTTGTAATCTCATATACTATTAAGAATAGCAAAGAGGGCCATGGCCAGTTGGCTCAGTCGTAGAGCATTGGCCCAGCATGTAGATGTCCCAAGTTCAAATCCCAGTCAGGGCACACAGGAAAAGCAACCATCTGCCTCTCAGACCCTCTTCCTCCCCCCGCCCCTCTTTCCCTCCCACAGCCATGGCTCTATTGGTTCAAGTGCATCAGCCCCAGGTTCTGAGAAGGCTCTGTGGAACCTCTGCCTCAGGCACTAAAAATAGCTCCATTGCAAGCATGGCCTCAGAAGGGCAGAGCTTCAGCCCCAGATGGGTTGCCAGGTGTATCCCAGTTGGGGTACACACAGAAGTCTGTCTCTTTATCTTCCCTCCTCTCTCTTGGAAAAAGAAGAAAAACTAAAAATAGCAAAGAGGTTATATATAAGAATGTTTGATATCTATTTGAATCCCTCATAGTATATATTTAATGTAAGATAGTTTATCAGAAGTCAGTCTGAGAAACAAATGTTTGGGTTTGAATCCTGGCTCCTTTGCTTACGCCCTCTGTGGCTATAGATTAGTTCTCTTTGAGACTCAATGTTCTCTCATCTATAAAATGAGAATGACAATTGAATCACTTGGTAGGTTGTGAAGAATTAATGAGAAAAATGCATACAAAACAGGGACTATCATGCCTGACATCTAGAAAATGCTCAAGAAACGTCAACTAGAATTATTTGTTATTGCCATCACACATATGCGTGCTTAATTAAATCTACAGATTTATTGCAGGTTATGGTGAGAGTATGTACAAATGTCTGCCTCTCCAGGTAGGAACTAAAGATGATGATCTTCATTGTCAATGTGGAGAAAAGTGGAATGGTGGTGAGAAGAAGCCATTGTTCCTTCTGTTCCGGGCTGTTCCCACCGCCATTGCCAAGCATTTCACTGCACGTCTCTATGCTGAACACACACAAAAAGACTAGTAAGGAGATAACATTTTTGTTCATTGGGAGCTTACACTATCGAGGACATGTTGATGGACATGTGAATTAGAACATAGTGGCGGCAGAAAATCCATTAACATAAAACACCTTTAAAACTGGAAGAGAAGTTATTTCAATTGTCCGATTTTACAGAGGAGAGGCCAAGGTCCACAGAAGTAAGATGACCTGCCCGCAGTCCCAAGGTTAGTGTGGAGCTGAGACAGGTGCAGGGCTCCCGAACCCTGCATTTCTTCCACTTAGTGTTCTGGCTACACCCCGCAGGACCACAGTTCTTCACGCATGACATAGCAACACAGGTGTATGGGCCTCTTAGACTCCTGCAAGTGGCAATAAATACTGTTTTCGTTTCACCTGTATGCCCATAAATAGAAACAGAAAATATGTAATCTTGTTATGTAGTTGAAGAATATATACATTAGGTCAGACCTGTGCTGGTGCACTGGCTAAAGCGTTGACCTGGAATGCTGAGGTTGCTGGTTTGAAACCCCAGGGTGGGTTGGTCAAGGAACATATAAGAAACAATTACTATGGGATGACGCTTCCTGTTCTTCACCCCTTTCTCTTGCTCTCTCTCTCTAAAAGAATCAATAATAAAATCTTCAAAAAAGAATATATACATTAAAATTATTTGGGGGGTTAAAAGGAAAGCCAATAATTAGCAATGGAGACTGGAAGAAATATTTCAAAAATGTATCAAGGCATTGCAATAGCATGAATTTGTCAGATCAACTTGGGAGGATTCTGCTAGGGGCTAAGCTTTCCAGGATTTTGTTCACACATCACATAAACCTGCTTCCTATGAGAGGAACCAAAGATGTGAATCATCGAGTGCCAGTGCCTTAGAGTGAGAAGGTTTCTAAAGAGGCCAGGTCACCCATTCAATTGTTTCTGTCTGATTTTGATTCTTATACTCTACTGAAGAGATGAATGCAACTCTCTGAGGACATTTTATAACTACACACACGAAGTCTATAATCAGAAAGTCCTTCCGCATGTCTAACTTAAATCTGCCTTGCTACGGTTTCAACCACAAGCACTTAGATTGTTCTTTTGAGTGAATGCAGATTAACTGAGGCATATAGAATAAACTTGTTCTGTGTTCTCTTTTGAAAGAGGTTTTCCGTATTCAGACTGCAGTCCTTTGCAAATCTCAGAAGCCTTTTTCCTTTACATGGTGTCATATACACATGGGCGACTTTAGGAAATAAATTAAGTGAACAAAAAATAGGAGTAATGCAGGTGTTCTGAAACAAGGGTGGCAGGAGAAGAAAGTAGAAAGCTATTTATTATTTGCAAAGCAACTAAGTAGTAGGTTGATTGGGAAAACGAGAAAGGTAAGAGGGGGGGGATGGAAATCTGTCATTGAATGATATTTTTATCAGAGAAGAAAATAGGTACCAGCAAATGAAATTTGACTCTTCTTTGCAAGTTTCACCGAGCATAAAAATGTCCCTTTAAAATTTCCCGTAAACTGTTGCTGCTGGCTATGGGATTTTTCCAGTGCAAAGGGAGTCTGAGTTCAGGAGGCCACGGAATGCCAGAGGAAAGGGAATTTTTGATGCTTGGGGCTCTGAGACTGTCAGTTTAAAAAATGAAAGTAATATAGAAAGGGCAAAGTGGCATTTATCATTCCATCTCTTCAGGCTTCTGTCTCTTTAATCAGCTAGCCTGATTTGCCCAGTAAATGATTCCTGAGTGTGTGTGTATGTGTATGTGTGTGTGAGTGTGTGTGTGCCTGTGCGCGTGTGTTGTAGCTCTGTCAATCCTTGGATTAGAACCAATGATTGCAGCTTGTAGGAGGGCTGTCCAGGGCCAGATTGTACGATGTTTCTCAGTGCCAGAGAATGAGTAGAGATAATTACTGAGAAGTCACACTCTCTCACACCCTCGGCTTTCTTGTTGTGTCCTTCAGCAAAACAGTGGATTTAAATCTCCTTCCAGGAGCTGGAGAGCAACGCAATCTGTCAGGAAAGAAAGAAAGAAAAAACCGAACCTGACAAAAAAGAAGAAAAAGAAGAAGAAAAAAAAATCATGAAAACCATCCAGGCAAAAATGCACAATTCTATCTCTTGGGCAATCTTCACGGGGCTGGCTGCTCTGTTTCTCTTTCAAGGTAAGAGCTTGCTATTGATTTGCCTACAGTAGACCCAGGAATTGTACAGTGTGCTTTATGTGATTCTCAGACTCCTGAGCCGGCTCTGCTGCGCGGTTTGCAGGTGGAGGAGAGAGCGTTTAAACAGCATGGCTGGGACTTCATCCTCCCTACCAGGCTGTGAGAATATTGATTTGGTTCTGGCTGCTACTGGAATGGGGGGATGTATATGCATAAGTAAAAGGTGTCTGGTGCTCCCGTTTAGGTACGTGCCTGTGTGCCAGTCTCCCTGGGTTTATGTGCATTCTTGTGCACACACACACACACACACACACTCACACTCACATGAGACAGAGCACACACAGAAGCAAGGGAAAATTACAGATTCTGAGGGCAGCAGGGTTGCTAATGTGTTGCTTATGTTACTGGGTAAAAATTACAAGAGGAAACTTTAAATATCGGCGAGTAAACTTGCAAAGCTTCAGAAAGGAGCAAAGGAAATTGCAGGCTAGAAATAAGCCGGTAACTGCATTCTGTAAGGTTTTGGTCAGAGACCCAGCTTAAAGGGATGAATCAATTTGCAGTCAGGGCAAACAATTGTATTAGTTTTGAATGTGTTTGGGGGTGTGTTTGTGGCAGTGTTGATGGGAATGTGTGGGGGAGGATAACAAGCAGCTGAAAGGCAGTGGGAACACACGCACGGGGCTCTGAAATTCCGAAAAGCTTTTCTAAGTTGAAGGGAGAGAGGCAATAAGAGTCGAATGCTAATTTTCTGTTTATTATTGGTCTGGAAGCCAAGCCACAGGGGGCTGCAGTTGAGGGCTGGGCTTGATCCAGGGCCAAGTTCATGCTTTGATGTTGACTGTGCTGTGTTGGGTACATTTGGAATCTGCTCCAACCCTGGGTCCATTTGCTGCACTGTAGAGCCCCACACTCTGTCCCCAGCTTTCTTTCCAACAGTAGCATTATCTGCTAACCTGCTACTCCCTCCCTGCCCCTCCCCACCCCACGCCTTCCTTTGGGAGGGCTGACTTGCTCTTTCATATTAAAGCTATCTGAACTCACAGGGGTTGAGACAAGCAGAGAAACTTTCCCTGGGTAGCCCAGCAGGCTCTCCGAGAGGGTCCCAGGTGGAAGCTTGGTCCTGGCAGTTGCATTCCCAGAGGAAAGTTCAGTCTTGCAGAGTGAAAATGACGGGGAGTCCCACCCACCTCTTTCTCTTTTCCTACTGCAATATGGAGTTCTCATGGTCTCGGCTGAGTTCCCACCTCTACTCCTGCTGATCCTCCTTGGAGGGTAGGCTTTGGGGATTGCTGCTGTCCCCTTGACATAGGTATCAAGGGCTACTGTAGGGACCCAGATAAAGTGAGTAGAGGGACCAGGCTGGGAAGAATCAAATACATGTGTATTCTTGGCTGGGGCTCAAGGAGGAAGGCAAGGGGGGATTGGAGGGTTCTGAGTGAGATGCCAGGGAAGTCACAGTGGGGGATTTTTCAGGGATATCCTTGATGCTGGCTGCTGCTCCCCGCCTCAGGCTCTCTCCCCTCCCATGGAGGCATCAGTGGGTAGGAGAGTGCAGGAGCTAACTTGGAGGCATCCTTGAATGACTCCTCTTACGTAACATGGAGCGGCGGCAGCAGCAGCGCATGTGTGTGTGTGTGTGTGTGCGTGTGTGTGCATGTGCATCTGTGTGTGTGCAGGGGCTTGTGTGCACCCTGCTTGTTCTGGCTGCACAGGCTCATCCAGTGAGGTCAGAGCCCCAACACTGGCAGTGGGGAAACTGAGTTTAGAGCCAGGTTTCTTTGGGGAAATAGCTTCTTGTGTTCTAACTACCGAAATGAACAACTAGACAAGGGTAGTGGAGTGAGGGGTCAGAGGAAGGGAAAGCAAAGGTCCCAAGTCCTCAGTAGTTCCCCATCTGTCCTGAGACCTGTGTCTCTTCTATCTATAACATTAGACTGGAGACAACAGCCAAACTTCCACCATCAACAGCCCCATTGGCAGCGGGCCAGGAGCCCCAGGGCCAAACTGAATTTACATATAAATTAGCATACGTGATAATTTTTTCATCAGAAATAAATGCAGGGAAGCATAATATTTGCTCATACTTTGAATCATCTGTGAATAGATGAGTATAAAGCAGTGGTATGACATTCTCCAGGGTGAAACCTATTTTTGTGGTCTTGTTCACACTTTGGGGTGGGGGATGGAGGTGACAGGTGACTTCAGACCTCCTCACATGCTCCCCAATCCTGGATTTTCTAGGGAATAATGGCCTTATTTGTGCGGCCCACCTCAGAGCCAGCTCTAAATAGGCTTCAATCTTTCGTGATAGAACAAGACTGGCCAATTTTAAGGCAGAATGACCCCCGAAGACCCCCACACCGCATGCCAGTTGGACCAGCAAAGGCGGCTGTTTTCTGTTGCAGGGGATGGAAGCCAGAGCTCTCTCTTATCAAACTTGCAGAATTACCGAGGCAGCCCGGGTCTCGGCTGCAATAATCCACCCCTATTGCATTGACCCAGTGGGACTAGTTAGAATGCAGTACACATTCCAAGGCAATTTTTTCTTCTCCTCTGTTTTTGTTTTAAGCTGGATCTTTCAAGAGCTGCTACTTCCTGGGTGTCTGGCCTTCTGGATAAGGTGTGTCTGGAACTAGTGGCAGGTTATGGACCCTGTCTGACCTACTCCTCCCCCCAACCCAATCAGCAACCGTGATCCAGTTTAGGGGGGAGGAGATTTCTGAGGGAGTCAGCACTGATTAGTGATGGGCACGAGAGGGCGGGGTGTTGATTAGCACCCTGGGGCTCTGGCCCTGAGACACTCCAGGCTTGCTTAACTGGCAGCTCCTCTCCTGGTGACAGGAACCCCGTTGCTGGATTAGGCGCTGTCCTTCTCAGCACACCGCCCACCTTCTGCCACAGAGAGGCTCTGAGGCAGGCTGCACTGCAGATTTCTCTTCCTAGAAACCCAACTAATTCTCTTTCGAAGGATTACTGCTCCAGTCCACACCTTGCGATCAGCTTGGCTGGATTCCTGTCTGTCCTACCTTTCTAATGTTCTCTGACTTCCTGACATCCCACCTCAACTTCTCTGCCCACCTGAGACACACACAGGGCAGAGGAGGAGGGAAAGTAGACCCGGCTAAATCCACACTCTCCTTCCCTCGGTGCCGACGGCATGGAGGCCATTCAACTGGGCCGCCCGGCCAAGTTCCTAGCACTCACAGGAGAGGTTTGGACCCCAGTGGCAGCCCGAGCCCACAACGCTGCTAAGATATGAGGAAGGCAGTTGAGACCATGACGACGTTAACTGGAAAAGTGAAAAATCGGTTTGGGAGAATGGGACGCTGGGCCTCTCTGTAAGCATTTTGGGTACTTGGAAGCATGGCTAAAAATAAAGTCAATTAATAAGTTTTAAAGAAGACAGGGAAGAGGGACAGAGGAACATCACAAAGTGGACCCTAGCTACCGTGTCAGGAGCTGCCAACCTGGTACAAGTTATAGGCCAGGTGCACAGAACAGAGGGGAGGCCACTGGCCCCACCCCACCCACTCGGGGAGGCCCCCCAGTGTCTGGGCAAGGCTGCACAGGGGGCCGCCAGTGCCCAGCAGCCTTGCTGCAGGAAGCTCATTCTTGAGATTACAGCTTCAGTTACCAGGTGCAAAGCCTAGTCCTCATGCTGGCCCTTCCTTTTCAGCACTGTCAAAGCCAACTATAAGCCCAAGGTGTCAGCTGCCACACCTAACCCCTGACTTCCGTTGTCTCTCAGGAAGCCTCTCCTACAGTGCTTGTAGTATAAGGTGCCAAACTGTGTCCATGTCCTTGGAGGGTCTCTCTTGGTTCCTTGCTTGAGACACTTTGCTCAAGACTGTCTTCTGGTGGTTCCCGTGGGCTCTGTCCCAGGCACAAGCACACTTTGGTGGCCCTGAGATACAGTGAGTTGGGTTTGTACCGGCTGAATGTCATGAGTGGCCCCAATAAACCAGTGCTGGCTGCAGCCATAGCCTACCCCTTGGGTTGATGCGAGCTCTCTTGATATCCTAAGTGGCAGCATTTCTAAGTCAACATGGGATGTGTGATTCTGGCATGTGTGGAAGACATGTGTTGAAAGGATGTGCAATGCTCTTGGCCGTCTACTCATGGTGGAGACACTTTGGGTGGGACTATGTCATCTGCGATTTGTCTCTGTTCCAGGTTTTCTAGTTTGGAGCTACCAGCCTGCTCCAGCCCACCAATTAAAATGCTGAAAATGCAAAATAAAAACAAACCCCATAACAAAACAACAACAAAACCTTAGCTTTCTATCTAACCTCAGCGGAGGCCCCACAGAATCTTCAAACTCTTGAATATGTTTGCCTTCCAGTTATCAAGCCAGTTCCGGTGGCCTGAGCACCGCTCAGTGGGGAATATGTACCCCTGTACATTGGAGCTCAAAATTTTCTCTGTTTTCTGTAGGGGAAAATCTTTTTCTCTCTGTGCCTGTCTCCCCACCTGCCTGCCAGGCTGGGGACCAAGTCCCCTGGGTGTTATAAGGACTCATTAATGCTTGTTACGCTCCACACATGTGGTGTTAAGTGGAACTCCATGCTGAGAACTGGTTGTATTTATGTGGTTTTCTTCCTTTCTGCTCTGTTGGCTCGTTACATGTTTACTTTATGTCTGTAGTCATTTGAAATTCAATAAAACAAATGAAACATAAAAAATAAAAACATGCAAAAATAAGGTAATCAATGGCAGACAGGTGGGATGGGACTGGGCTGTGCCATTGTAACCATCATCCCCAGGGTCTCGATCGTCTGTCTGTCTCATTAGAGAGTGCCCTGCAGAGGGTGAGGGGGGTTCGGAAGAAACAGGGAGCTTCCCACCCACTGTGAAAGGAGACTTCTGCAGGGAGAGGCAGCGCTGTGGGGTGGATGGACACAGACAGAGGAACTTGGGGGAGGACAGAAGGTGAAGCTAGGAGTTTTAGAGGGAAGAAAACCAGCTCTAAACTGGACTGGAACATGGGGAGAAAGAGTACTCTATCCAGCACTTTGACTATGATTGTACTGATTGTGTTCAGTAAGCTTGGAGAGCTCTATACTTCATTTTACATACTTGTGTATTTATTTATGCCCCCTCTTGGGTTAAACTTGTTCTTGCTGTCACTACTTAAAATTAAAAGATAGATGTGTTGGCCACCTTACCTCTCTTTTGCTCTCCTCATTTCTCCCTTTTTTTCTCGCCCCTTTCCTCCCTCATTCTCTCTGCTCTGTCCTCCCCCTTTTTCTTTCCTCCTTTTTCTTCCCCTGCCTTTTTTTTCTTCTTTTTATTTATCTTTCTCCTCTATGGGAAAAATAATTGATCAGCTGACAGATCTAGGTCAAGCTGGCAGGGGTTGCTCCGCTTCACCCAGGCTTGCCTAGGAGAAGGAGGAGACAGTCTGTTTTTTTAGTTCACAAGGAGCCCAGATGACACGGTGCCACAGGAGGGAGGGAGGGCAGACCAGTGGACCTATGGGCAAGTTCAGCCACCCCCAGAAAGAGTGCCTGGGATCCTGATTACAGAATCCTCAGCTCTTCGATATTCCCAACACTAATTCTCCACATCTGATTCCTCCTTGCCTCTTTGCTGCGTTTTGTGCACCTTCTATGCCCTGAGTGTTCCAGTTTTCCTCCTTTTCTCAGCCGGCCCCTCCTTTTCTCTTCTGCTTTTCTCCTTCTTCCAAAACCCGTGCAGATCACAGAGTCTCCCCCACTTAAGTCATATTAGAGAAACGGCCTTTTGTTTATTTGCAAGAACAAACAGCAATCCTGCCAGAAGAGCTCTGTAAGTCATTTGCAACCTGCAAAACAAACCAACAAAGCTTCACATTTTCATTGCTGAGAAGAGACTATTTCAAGAGAGACTGTCAAGCTAAGAAATCAAATATTGGAAAACACATTCTTCAGCTTTGTTACTGAGGACATCTTAAGTAACTAAATCTGATATTTTTTTCTTTCTGGTTTTTCTAAGAGTATTGCCCTTTACAATAATAAAAGACTGATCTGGCTGGCTGACTTTGGCATCCCTTGCTCATTCAGATTCACTCTCCAGAGGTGCTTCCTTTGCTTTGTCTTACTAGTAGTGCCAAATTCTAAACCACAGACTCTCGTTCATTTGTTCATTGGGTCAATCACCCAGCAAGTGTCCTCTGAGTACCTCTTATGTTCCATGTATTGTTTAGGTGCTGGAAGTACTACAGTGACCAAAACCAACTAAAGAAGGAGATCAGAGAAAGTACAATCTCCCCAATTTGGCTTGGTTTACCATTCTTCTTTACACCCCACAGGAGCACCAGACTCAGTGACACGGCCTTTTGTTTTCTGTGTCAATGATGATGGGAAGCAAGAAAGCCACTTAGCCTTGGCCCCTGTTGTAGACAGGGAGCACTGGGGAGGAAGCACCTGTCTATAGGCTGCCCCTGGATGCTTTAAGATGCTCACTCACCTGACTGCTTCTACTGCATTTCTGGAATGCTGGAGGTGCTTATTCCTCATTTTTCTCATGTAGAAGAACCTTTCTCTTGGATCTGTGGTTCTTCCAAGTGAGGCAGCCTAAAGCAATGCCCCATCTTTTGACCCTGTCTCAAAAGTCTGTAGGTCTTAGGGGTAGTAAAATGTGTGTTCATTCTCTAAGCCAGTAGTTCTCAAACATGGTGTATCGCCCGGGGAGCTTTATAAATATACCAATGTCTGGACTCTATCCCAGACCAATTAAATCAGAATCTCTCCATGACACGGCCCCACATTGATATTTTTAAGAGCTCTCTAAGAGGTTCTAATCTGTGGCAAGGTTGGAAAACTGTACCTCTAAATTTCACTAGCACTGTTCTACGACCTTGAATAGAACACATCCCCTATATGAACCTCAGGTGCCATATCTCTAAAATAAAGCAGTTGGACTAAAAGATTTTCAAGTTTCATTTCAAGTTCAACATTTTGCAATTCTGCAAATGCCTTTTAGAGTATAGTACTTGAAAGGTAGTGGCGCTACAAAGAAATATCCAAAAGCAGTCTCTGCTCACAGGAAGCTAGGAATATAAACTCAGGCGTGTATTGACAACCAACATCAGAATGTGTAAGTGGTACGTGCGAGCACAAACACTGCATACCGTATTGCACGGACTGTGTCACATATCCATATGTTCATGTGTATTCTTTATATGTCAGGAATTCTTGGAGTGGGGGATAAAATTAACGAGTCACAGCATTTCAGGTATGGAGAATCAGGAATAATAATGGTCCTTAATTGATCAATCCTATAAGAGAAATGAGCGTGTTAGCCTGACCAGGCAATGGCACAATGGATAGAGTGTTAACCTGGAATGCTGAAGATCTAGATTCGAAACCCCAAGGTCACTGGCTTAAGTGCAGTCTCACCAACTTGAGTGCAGGTTGCTGGCTTAAGCATGGGGTCATGGATATGGCCCTATGGTCTCTGGCTGGAGCCCAAGGTCACTGTCTTGAGCAAGGGGTCACTTGCTCTGCTGCAGCCCCCTGGTCAAGACACATATGAGAAATTAATCAATGAACAACTAAAGTGCCACAACAACAATTTGATGCTTCTCATCTTTCTCTCTTCCTGTTTATCTATGCCTATCTCTCTCTCTCTCTTCCTCTCTCACTTGCTAAAAAAAAGAAAAAGAAAAAAAGAATGTGTTAGACTGGATTTCAAGAGTGCTAAGCAATGGCGAGCCTTGGAAGAAGCCCCATTCATAAGGGTGAAGATTGCCATAGCCTCCACTTCCCTCCCCAAGAATCCATATTCAGCCTGGAGCTTCTATCACTCTCCGCATTCTAGCAAAGGCTCAGGATCAGAGCCTCAGTGGCAATTTTGCAGCTTGCGTGTTAGGCAGGAGTCCTGCTGGCTCCACTCTGCGAGCCAGGCTGTCCCTGCAGCGCATGCAGAAGTAAAAACTTGTCTGTGTTGATGGAGTCAGCAGGGCTGGGGACACATGCAGATCAGAGCTACCATGCAGATTTGTGCCAATGGCAGTCACTGGGAAACTCACAGAGTGTTCACACTGCTGGCTCCCCAAAGCACTCACACTGCTGTGTCAGCCAAGCCCAGAGTCACAATCAGCTCAAGCCCAGAGGAACTCTCAAGATGATTTATTTCAATCCTGTCTTTGAACTCCAATGCCTCAGAAATGCAGCTGCTGTGGCCCCCTAGCTTCCATCTCCAGTATGGGGAACACCCATCCCTCTAGATGGTCTATTGTCTCTGACCATTCAGGAAGACAGAAAGGGAAGGAAAACAAAGGGAAGAATTTGTCTAGAAAGGATATGTAACATAGGGGCTATAACATTGCTGGGTACACATGCTGGCTCTGTCACTTTCTCGTCTGAAACCTTTAGCAATGTCATCAACCTCACAGTGATTCACTTACCTCTTTCATAAAATGCAGATAACTGTGGGATTTACTTCAAGGCTGTTATGAGGATTAAATAAGCGACTGCAGATAAAGTGCTTGGAACATTGCCTGGCACATAGTAAGCTCTCAATAAATATTACCTAATAGTATTATGATTGCTACTAAGAATAATTTTTTTTCAACATGACTTTTCTTCAAATATTTGAAAACATAATTCCCTCCCCTTCTCCCTCAAATCTCCTCTTCACTAGGTTAAATCTTCCAAGCTTTTCTCCTACTTTCTATATAATTATCCACAGAATGGGTGCTGATTGCCCTTTTCTAAAGTTATTGTGGTTGCTTTGTATTCTTTTTCAAGTATTCCTGTCCCATTTGCTCTGGGCAGCCCAAAATATTACAGACTATGGCCTCTTCTGATTTTAAATCCAAACAGAATAATGTATCAGCTCTTTGAAAAGGCGTGGGAAGTCTCAAGGGTCTGACAGGGGTTTGCTAACCTCTCTTCTAATTCCAAGTTTTCCTGGTTCCGTTGACTCCCTGGGGTCCTTTGCCTGTCCATCCTCGGAACACATGTAAATGCTGCCCCCTCTGCAGAGGGCTACCTTGTCAACCTTGCACACACTTATAAGTCAAGACAAAATTCCAGGTTCAGCATCTTGTTGAAGCCCCTTATTTCTTCTTTTATTACTTCCTTGCTTTTGTATTTACTTCTTTTCTTCATAACCATCACATATTTGTGTAGTTACCTGCTTGCACGTCTATTTCCCTTACCAGAGTGTGAGCTCCCAGAGGTCAGGAACTGTCTCTCTATATTCTGAGCACAGTTCTTGGCACAATGTAGCACTCAGTATTTACAGTTGCAAATAAAAGAGAAAGAGAAAGAGAGAGAGAGAGACAGAGACAGAGAGAGAGACCTAAGATCCCATTAGGGTTTTCAAGAGGCACATAATTCTGTTGACTTATAGTGAACTGTTATTAATTCAGCCCTTCCCTATTCTATACCTGTATTGTTTTACTAGGTACACCAGTGATGGGCAATCTTTTGAGCTTGGTGTGTCAAAATTCGCCAAAAAACCGAGCATAACTCGGATGGTGTGTCACTTCGAGAAAAACGGCCTAACCGGAAGTTCCAGAACTAGATAATCTGTGCCAGAGTTGTGTTGTTTTGGAATACAGACCAGCGGCACAGAGTGTCTACACTACAGCAAATGTTTTATATTCGGCTACTGCACCTGGCTGTGCAGGAGCCAAGGATGAAATGTCCTTCTTGGCCTGCAGCCCCATACTTCTCTGGTATGCAGCCACATGTGTCATCGAAAATGGCTATGCGTGTCAGTGCTGACACGCGTGTCATAGTTTCGCCATCACAGAGGTACACAATAACCTGACCTCAGAACTTACCTCCTCTGAAATCAGCTTATTTGGTTGAACTCATGCCTTCTTTCTGACTAGATCTTTCTGGACTCTGAATCTGTAATCCCATATATTAGTAATCCCTCCTGGCTATAATCAGCAGTAAGTCATATGTTATAGGCACCTATGTAATCATAGATGAGCTTAGTATTTATGGCTAAACTTACCCAAGAGCATAAAATAGTCTCTCTAGTGGTCAACAGATCAGATGAGTAGAACTTATTGGCATCAGAGGGAGCAACAGGGGCAAGGGAAGGTTGGATCTAAGAAAAGAGGACAGTGACTGGATGGTTGTATTTAGTTGGAGAAGGTTAAGCAGTCAGGTGTTTCTTTTCTGCTATTTTAATCTACTCCTCCCCCTCTTCCACAAAATTTCTATTAGAGCATTTGACTCTCCTCCTAAACCGTTAGAAGGAAACTTGGCCCAGAAATGAAAGAGATTAGTTAACAGCTTTTTTTTTTCTTTCCAATGCAATTGGTAATACATGCACATCATAGTTGGATAAACTATTTTACTAAATCTGAAAACAAATAATTAATTGTTGTATATGTCTCCTTTCTTTTCCCTTAAAACTTCTTGATAGAAAGATATAAATCTCTTATCATTTTTGGTATATTCTTGCACTGCTGAAGGCCAAAATAATTTAATCATCAAATCAAAAAGCTTCCCCCCTGCCCCAGACTCCTAGAGTTGTGAGATAACTCAGAATTTTCCCAGTCTCCCACCCAAGGCAACACTCTCATCTGAATGGTGCTCATTAATTCCTGTTCAACAATTTCTGAGACTTTCAGTGAGCAGACAATACCTGAGTTGTGGGCACCTTTTCTCGTTGTCAGAATAACCTGTGAAGATCGTGATAAGCAGATGCCCAGGTTTGACTCACAAAAATTCTCATTGAATAGGCCCAAATAACTGTAGGTGATTATATTGTGCAGATACAGCTGAGAATAACTGATATTAGTAACCATTTTCATAGTTGAGAATCTATGAGAAAACACTATTCTCACAGGCATTTATGATGTCTCCTCAATATTAATTATATCTATTTTCCTTATATAAACAGTGCTCCAAATTTGTTTAGCTCAGCAATGTACCCATTCAAAATACTTACCTTCTACATTTCCTTATAGCTGAGTATAGCCATGCAGTGCAGTTCAAGCTAATAGAAGTACATGTTTACTGTGTGGGGTTTTGAGAACTATGCTCAGGAAGCCTGTGCTTTTTGAACCTTACCTTTCCACCCTCTTCATGACTAAGAGACTGGCAAACTACCTGGATGTCTAGGAGCCAACTTGCAAATAGGAGGACAAACAATACACATCGAGAATGACAAAGAAGGAAGCTTTCAGGTTGATCCAAATGGACTTGCTGTTTTGATAAATCAAAAATAGTTGAATATATATACTTCCATTATGATTCAATCTAACAGAAGGACCTCAGGTTCAAGATGATATAGCAGTTATAGCAGCTCTGGAATACATAGCTCCATACTTATTCTCACTTAATGAAAAACATTCCTATTTAATTAGGTTTCTACTAGTTGCATCTTAATATAATCCTAATAAATCTACATAGGACAAAAATTTGCCTCTTCCTAACTTTTGCCCATTAGAGCTACTCAAAACACAAGTAACATTGTGTGATCTACCTTCAAGAGCTGACTATCATGGACCCTATTTATTTTATCTTGACATTCTTAGTTTCCTCTCATGATTATCATTCGTATAACTTCTAGACCACTAATCATCCTGATCATTATCTTCTGAACAGGTTCCAGTTCAATAATGATCCACTAAAAGTCATTATCAGACAGACTCTTCCAGACATAGTCTGATTGACAAAGTGGGGTGTGGACTGTATTTTGAACTTTATAGTTTTAGTCTATTATTATATTTGTTTCTTTTTTTCCCCACACATCATTTATACCACATTATTGGCTCACATTGATGTTGTACTCACTCCTCTGACAAAATGCAACTATACAAGATTTCTTCTAGCCTTGCTTACAGTAAATTTTTAAAAATGTTTTTAAGTGTTTGAACTTGCATTGTACCTTGCGTCCATTACTTAAATCAATTGAGATTATTTTTGTGTTCTGAGGAACTGTCTCCATCAGCTTGTGTCATCCCCAAAGGAAAATATAGACATATCATCTTCACATCCTCAAGGTGAATGATGAAAAAAAGAAGGGCATGGTCAAGTTCTTACTTACATTTATATTTCATCTACTTCAAAATAATTTATTCAGACTGTACCGTGTTAACCATAAATAACAAGACACAGTAAAGTAGACAATTTAATACAACATGGTAAGAGCAGAGGTAAAAACAAGTTATGTTTGCTATGACAGCATCTAGAAGATTTTTCAGGTCAGAGAAGCCTTCTAGAAGGAATGGATGTTTCAACTGAGAGACACAGGTGACTAGATTGAACCAGGAAGACGGAGGAATGAGTGTTACAAGTAGATGAAACTATATAGAGACAGGACACGACACCTAGAGGAAGGGCAGTGTGGTAGGAATTTAGGAATCCAATGGCCATTCTGGTTAGATTGGGTGTATTTGTATGATTTTGGTGGCTCCCAGAGAAGAAAAGAGGGTTGTAGGTAAAAAGACAAGAGTTGTAGGTAGAGGAGTAAGCAGAGGTCAGATCTTGAATGGCCATGTGGGACAGATAAAAATTTTAAACCAAGGGAAGAAAGTGCTTTCAAGGGTTGTATACCAGATAGTATTATGATCAGATCTGCAATTTTAATTGTTAAATAGAGTTATTTAGATTACATAAAAATATTAAAATGTTACTCTAGTTATAGTAGGAATGAATAAAAAGAAGGCAAGACTAGAGGTAAGGCAGCACATAGAGGGGATAGCAGCCAGTCTGGCATGAGTTAGCCAGGATGAGAGTTGCAGAGATAGAGATATGGGTGCATAGGAACTTTTGGGAGGTGAAAGGGCATGACTTAGAGATGGAAAGAGCATGGTAAGTGATAAAGGGAAATGAAAGAGGACTTCTAGTTTCTTGGTAAATGGCACACAGGTGAGTTTTAGAAAGATAGTGATGAATGCAGTTTGGGTCATCATGGCTTTACAGGTGACTATTGGACAAGAAGCTCTTGAATAAGAAGCTGGCTAGCCTGACCAGGCGGTGGTGCAGTGGATAGAGCATCAGGCTGGGATGCAGAAGACTCAGGTTCAAGTCCCCAAGCTCGCCAGCTTGAGCGTGGGTCCATCTGGCTTGAGCAAAAGCTCGTCAGCTTGGACCCAAGGTCGCTGGCTCCAGCAAGGGGTTGCTCGGTCTGCTGAAGGCCCGGGGTCAAGGCACATGTGAGAAAGCAATCAATGAACAATTAAGGTGTTGCGACGGCAACGAAAAACTAATGATTGATGCTTCTCACCTCTCTCTATTCCTGTCTGTCCCTATCTATCCCTCTCTCTGACTCTCTCTCTGTCCCTGTTAAAAAAAAAAAAAAAAAAGAAAAAGAAGCTGGCTAGATGGATCTGGAACTTTGAAGAGATATCTAGCTGGAACAAAGGTGGTCTTCAACACAGAAACAATTAATCACCCACAAGAGAATGGAGACTATATTAAGAAAAATTAGGGCAGGCCATTTATATTTAAGGATTGGGAACAAAAGAAACTTGGGAAAAGCAATTGACAAGACGTGGCTAAAAACATATGAGAAGACCCAGGGGATCATGATGCCACTGAGGACAAAAGAGTTGTCTGGGGAAAGCAGGAACATTAGCAGCATCAAATGCTGCAGACGTATCAAGTAAGATTCACCTTAGTGACAAGAATAACTTCTGCTCCCTTGGGAGAACAGTTGTGTGGAGTGGAGTCATGGCATAGGGAGATAAGGGTAGGATGGGGTGAGGATATAAAATATTTAGATAATTATTTCAATTTTTAATTTTTGTAAAAGGGAGAGAAAGTAGCGAGACAAAGGGGGATTGCAGTTGGAGAGAATGTCGTTATGTTTCAGATGAGAGATACCTCTTTAAATGTTTGCAGGCAAAGTCTAAGAAAGCAGAAGCAGGAAAGGAAGATGTAGCTGATGATTACCCAGCGAGGTCCCTCAGACAAAACAAGGGACTGGAAGGGTGCAAAGCATGAGCACAGGTGGAAGAGTGAATCTTGAGTGGAAGGAGAGAGACTGATTTCATTGCTAAAGAAAAAAGAGGAACATAATTGAGAATATCCATTATGATTGGACTCAGCTGCAAATAAGAACTACACAATGACAGTGGTCTAAATAAGACAGAAGTTTATTGCTCTGGTTACAATAAAATTCCACCTGGTTCATGGCTGCTGTGGTGTTCCCCAAATGCAGGGACCTAGCTCTTTCTGTGGTTTGGATCTGCAGTACATGGCTTTGACATCCTGGTCTAAGATGGCAGCACACGTGTGCCGGCAGTGGGATGGAAGAGGAGAGGAAGAAGAAAGGGCAGCACGCACAGGTGTACCGCCTCTTAAAGGAGGTTACTTTCTGAAAGCCCTCACATGGCACTCTTCTCACATCCTCTTTGCCAGAACTTAGTCACATTGCCAAATTTCACTGCATGGGAATGTGGGAAATGTATTATCCACTTGGGCTGAACACATGCCCAGACAAATTCAGGGGGCTATCACCCTGGAATAAAGGGAGAATGGATATTAAGAGGCAATTATCATGTTGTTTGAAAGGAGGAACAGTGACAACCCCCCCCTGGCAAGGATGGAGGAAGTCCACAGGCCCATACAACACACATATAATGAAGGTATCGCTACCTACTTTGTGGCATCTAACCATAGGTTTTCAACATCTATAATCATTAGGGAAATGCAAATCAGAATCATAATGAGATACCACTTTACATTGATTAGGATGATTATTATTTTTTTAAAAAAAGAGAAAGAAATAGAACACGTGTTAGCAAGAATGTGAGGAAATTGAATTGGCACGCTAGTGCATTGCTGGTGGGAACGCAAAGAGGTGTAACCACTTTACACCTCATTACATAGTTTTGTGGTTTTTCAAAAAGAAAAAAATGGATTACAGTACTATTTGATACCTTTACTTCTAGATATATATACCCTTAAAATTTTAAAGGAGACTCAAACAGATATTTGTATACCAATGTTCATAACAGCATTATTTGCAATAGCCAAAAGGTAAAACAATGCAAGTATTAATGAATGAATGGATGGATGAACTAAATGAGGTATATACATACAATCAAATGTTATCTGGCCTGAATGAAATTAATGAATGAAATTCTGATACATTATACTACATGGATGGATCTTGAAAACGTTATGCTAAGTGAAATAAGTTAGACACAAAAGAACAAATAGTGTATGATTTCACATATATGGGGTACTTAGAATAGGCAAATTCAAGAGACAAAGTGTAGAGTAGAAGTTTCCAGGGGATGGGGAGAAAAAGGAATGGGGAATTATTTAATGAATAGAATTTTTGTTGGGATGATGAAAAGTTGTAGAGATGAATAGGGGTGATGGTTGTACAACAATATGAATGTACATAATGCCACTGAATTATATGCAAAAAATGCTTAAAATAGTAAGTTTCAGGTTATGTGCATTTTACCTCAATAAAGAAAATGAAAAAAAGGATAGAGATAATTGTCCTTGGCATAGTGTGGATTCAGGTAAAGGTTTAAGCCTGGTGGCAGGAAGTTGAGGAGTTTGAATTTGATAATTTTTCCCTCTGAGTTTAATTCAAGAAAGATGTGTGTTGACACACATATATATGCAGATTTATGTGTGTGTCCATAAATCTATAGGCTGTTTTTTTAGAAATCAGAGAAGAACTGAAATAGTTACTGGTTTAATGAGCAAAAGAGCTGAATAGTATATCAGAAAGATTCCACGTGGTATTAATCACTCCTTTCCTATGGCATTCTGTTTTCTCTTGGTTTTTAGGATACAATATGGTCTACCCCTACCTTATTTCTCCATCTCTTTTTCTGAGTCTGGCCCTACCAGTTAGAGATGGTAGCAGATGCTCCCCCAGGCATGTTCAAAGTATATCTCCAACTCCTTCCTTCTGTTAGCTCACTAAAGGTTACAAAGATACAGTGTACAGGGCATATTTATGTTCAATAGATTTCTTGATCTCTGCAACAACCAGAATATCATATTATCATGCAAGTTCTGTCACTAACTCCAGTTCTCTGAATTTATTCTTTTTCTGAAGCTTTTATTTTTCTTGTCTGTAAAATGGGATGTTTAAACTTCCTCAGAATGCCATTTTATGTTTAATTGAATTATGTTTGTGAAACCTGTGACTCAATGCATATAAAAAGGTAAATAAAGGGCAACAATTGTACATGGTCTTTTGACCAGAGCAGGTGTTAGTGACTGTACCTCCCCAATGAAGTCTCCCCCTCACTTGCCCCCCCACACTCCATCTCCTATAATCACTCACCAGCCCGGTGCAGTTCTGCCTGCGAGCGCTTTGCAGTGCCTGTCCCTCCTGTCCCTCCTCTCCCACCTCTCGCTACTGTCTCACTTGAGGCTATGTCACTGCTTGCTGGACTGACACAGCCTCCTTATAGGTCTCCTGCTGCCATTATGTCCCAGCTCATCCCAGCTTCCACAGTGCCAACAATTAATTATCCTGATAAAACACCTCCACATTTTGTCACCTTAGTCTTTTACTTAAAATCTTGACTAGCTCTGCGTGGCTTTCAAGATTAAGCCTAAGTTTCTTATCTTGGCACAGCATACATGCCCTTCTCTCTCCTGCCCCAGGCTTTTTCTTGCTCTGTCTCTGAGCAGCCTCCTCATTTTGTCTCACTGATCCTGAACACACACCCTGAATATGACTCCAGCATGATGCCCCTCCTCAGCACAGGACCTTGGCACATGCTGCTGTCTGCTGCTAACAGCCTTCCTGCAGGGTTACACAGGTTGGGTGACAGCAGAAATAAGGCCAGGAAAAGCTTGTAAAAGGCTGGAAAAGAAGGGAAGTGCTCTCAGAGCTGCTCTAACTTACCATTTCCGTACCAGCCTTTATAGGGATCCCTCCCAGCAGCTCCCTGCTCCTAGTCTGCATTAGGGAAGGAGGGAGGGTCTGTGCTGCAAAAGGTCATTAGAGCTGTGGCTGTCCAAGTGTGGTCACTGAATCAGAAAACGTGGGCCTTTCTGACATGCAGCTTTTTGCCTTTCGAGAAGCCCGTCAGATGCCTGACACCACATTTTGAGAACCACTGACTTTAAGGAGCTATGAAGCACAGATGGAGGGAGCCCTGATTGGAAGGGCTGCTCCCTTTTGGACTCTGTGAGAGGAAGAAGTCCAAGGCCCTGTGCTCACTGGAGGGGCCTCAGATTCTCTGGCATATTCCCACCTAAGAAAAATAAGCCACCAGAATAAAGCAAGCTCAGTGGTCTGTAACCTATGAAAATATGTAAAGTATGCAAGTAAATGCATATTCCTTTTGTCTAGGTTTGCCAAATTTAGCAAGTAAAATTCCAGGATGCCCAATCAATTTGAATTCAAGATAAGCAACAAATATATATTTTTTCATTATGCATAGCACACACTTAGACTGAAAACTTACTTGTTATTTAACTGAAATTTAAATTTAACTGGGGTATTTTGTTTCTGTTCATCTTTTACCTAGCACTTGACTTTTGTTCATAATGTTAGGTCCCTAAGGGAAATAGTCTGATCAAAATTAGGTGTCTGAAAAATAGAAGTAAGTTTTAATATATTGTTTTTTAAAAATTATTTATTATCAATTTAACTTTTTATTGGGGAGATACAGGGGTTCCTTGGGTTATGACAATCTCAACATATAACGTTTTGAGATTATGACGCTCACTCCCATACAAATTTTAAAAAATTGAGATGTAGTGTTTCAGCTTACATCATTAGCATCAAACTTACGGACTACGTAGGCAAACTAGTTTGACTGCACACGGAGGAAGAATACACAGTAATGCAGCATCCAAGTGAGGGAGTTAGCATCCCCTAGTACATTTACCTACGTCATATTGGACTGTTAAAAGCACAGTGCTCTGTTTGTGTTGCTTTTTTAAGCAACTTTTTGGCCCTTATCATGGCTCCTAAATGAAAGAGTCTTCAGATAGAAGTGCTTCAAAGAAGAGAAAAGCCATCACAATGGCTGCTAAGGGTCTGGCAGAAGGTTTTTCTATAGTAGAGGGTGGGTTGGCAAAATTTCAGGCTGAGAACCCCAGTGATGACAGATTCAGTAAAGTCTACAGAGCTGTTATGGACGCCTTGCAATGCTATAAACAGGTTTTGGAAGAGAAGAAGTCATCAACCTTCCAGGCAAGCCTGGAACAATTATTTAAGAAGGTATAGAGGCCTGCAACAGATCCTGTACCCTCTACATCAGCTGCTTCTTGAGATGAAACACCTGTAATACAGGTAGAATCATCTCCAGCCTCTCCTGCATGTTCCTTAGGCAATCCTGATTCACCTGACCCAGTATCTCCAGCATCTTCTACAGGTTCTCCTGCTTCTCCATCTTCCTCCTCCCGATAGGTCACTCTCTCCCACCTTGCAATGCCTCTTTGAGTCTGCAAGCCAATCACTGGAATAAAGTAAGGAATACTTTTTTATACTTATTGTTTTCATTTTTTTCTCTTAATACAGTATATAGTGTACAGTACAGTAGATTTGTGTCCTTTTCCTTTTTATGTGGCTTAGTTGTGATTTTTTGTTCTAGATTGTGATTTTTCAGTTGTGTTAGGATAGGTAAGTGACTTAGGCTAGGCTAGGGTGTGTTTTGACTTACACCAAAATTTGGGTTACGTCACTATTGTAGGAACAGAATTGTGTTGTCCCCAAGAACCCCCTGTATATGATTTAGCAAGAAAGAAAATGAATGGATGCTCTTTCTAGCTAATTGGGTTATTTGTAAAATCTACATTTGAGAGAAAGAGAGAGAGAACGGTGGTTGAAAGTGGCCCACATGCCAGAGAGTTCCTCCCCTCAGTTGAAATGACAGCACCTACAGTGCACCGGGCACAGAAGCTGCATCCCCATAAGAGGAAAGTAGAGCAAGCTTCCTCCCTCGGGGCTCTAGCTCCTGGGCAAGTCTCTCATAGCCACCCCCTTACCTGTCTCTGATGCCGGAATGCCACCCCAGAGGGTGGGACTGTGTGCTCTGACTGGGGAATGAATGACAGGCTTCCTAACAAAACGCAGCTGAGAGAGCAGCTTGCTGACAGAACAATTTACTGGTGCCCAGAATATCCACCCAGGCTTGGTGAGGCAGCAACCCCGGCATCAGGAGGAGTCTGAGGATTTATCAGTCGCCCTGGTGTCAGGTCTCTGCGAGTTACCTCACACTGTGCTTTTCCAGACCTGCAGCCTTCGCCTGCTGTCCACCATTGCTTCCAGAGCCCCAGGAATAACTTATAAAACTATTCCCCTTTCCCCTCCTCCTGATTCACCTGTGTTTATGTAAATGACTAGAAAAGCAGTTTTCAGCTTATTTCTGCAGCTTAAAGGCGTCCTGAGAAGCCTGTTATTGAAAAATCAGAAACTGAAAAGCAACTTCTGAGACAATGAATTAGCAGCTCAATGACTGTGTGTAATGTGAGTGTACAGTAACTGGCTGCATTGCAACCAGGAGCTCCCCTGGGATGCGCTAATCAAACACATGGCAACAGGTTGTCTGTTTCAACCCAGAGTGAGTGATCAAAGGAGATTTGCAGTTAATCCAAATATAACAGAAGTATCTAAGAGAAGGCCAGGGAGGGAGAATTTGGAATAGTGAGGGGAATCTTGAGCTTTCTGTAATGCTGGTGGCCCTTGCCATGCAGGTTCACACTGGATTCAGGCAGACAGTAAAGGAAACTGTGGAGCCCAAAAATGGTGGGCCATTCTGTTTATTAGTCTCGCAATAGACGTCTAAGCCAGCAGGCAGAGAAAAACACTTCCTTCTCTCTCTGGGCTAAGGAGCAAACAGGTCAGGAGAAAAACCCTTTTGCAGGCAAGCAATAGCAAAAATGGCCCCTCCTAATGGCGGCAGGCAATCCACAACCTACAATCTGCTGCCCTGAGGGCAAGCACCCATATCCTTACATAGACTATATACACGTGGCACTGCCCTGTGATCATGCACCAATCAGGCAAAGCACAAGCAAGCAAGCCTAACACATTTGCTTGCTCAACCAGTTCCATGTGCAGCTGAGAGAACTTTGGGGGCAGCAGGCAAAGTTGATCCATATGAACTCGTGAGGCACCAATGAGGCAGAGGGGAAACTGAGGGTTGGCTTCACATTGAAGCAAACCAGATTAGATTAGCCTCCACACTTGCCTCTTTAACTTGACCCATAATGTACACTTTGGGAGCAAATTAACTAGCATTTTGTGATTGGCTTCAAAGTTCGGAGTGTAAACTGGTTGGAGGGTGGGCATGAGGTCACTTGCTCTATCTGGATGTGCTGGTTAGATGGTGGAATTCCAGGAGACAATTCCGTTTGGATGTCAGTCTTGGTGGTTCTCACCAGCAGCACAGGCAGAGCCTGGGAACTTGTCAGATGGCAGATTTTCAGATCCCACCCTCCAGACCTGTAGACTCTCAGAAACTCTCAAGTGAGAGCAAGTAGTCTGTGGTATTAAGAAGCCTTCCAGGTGATTCTGATGCTCCCTATAGTTGCTGGCGTTTGAGAACCACCGGCTAGTTTGGTCACCTGGATGCTGTAACACCAGGTAGCACTTAGGACTCTAACGTGCGCTTGAGTGTGAGCATACCTGTGATCTATTCCAGATCCCGGAGCAAATCTGTGCTGACCCACCCTGTCCCGGTCCTCTCACAAGGCTTTGGGGCTATGAAGCTGTGGAGCAAAGAATTCAATGTTTATTAAATATGCTGTAGTCCTCTGTGCCAGATCCTGGTAAATGTTTTATGTGTGATATTATATTCAATCCTTTTTACAACCTCGTGAGCTAGGGATTGTATATGTGATTTTACCGTTGAGATAACTTAGGCTCAGAAAGGTCAATTTGCCCAGGTCCGGGTGTCTCCTGTATGCTTTCCATCTTGCCATTCCGTGTCCCCAACACGTGCGTCCTCTGCCCCCAGAATGCCGTGCGCACTACCTACGTGAAGTGACAGCCAGGCTGGCAGGGTCCCAGTTCTTCTGTGTCTGTCCCTCCCCCACCCCACCCGACTCCTTGCCTCATGTTAATTTCCCACCTGAGTACTGAGTACTTTATAAATAGCAAATCTAAAATGAATTTTCTACCAGCGATCATTAGCTCCCTTGACATCCATTAAACATTCTCGCAAGCAGAGAGAAGTGACAAAGGGATTGATTTTTACAGTATGCTTAATAGGAGAAAAGAGAAAAAGGTGTTGACAAGTCCTTTTTTTTTTTTTTTTTTGTCCTGATATCACGAGAAATTTGAAATCAGTCAAATCACTTTTTCTAAAAAAGGAAAAAAGAAAATAAAAAAAAAGGTGGCTAGCTAGGATTGGGGGCGGGAGGGAGAGGGTGGAGAGTGAGAAGCGGCTTCCCAGCCCTCTGCTCAGCCCATTTCTGTGTCTGACAGGTAAGCATGAAGTTAGTTAGCTCGTGCCCGCCACCAAGATGAGTATGTCAGATTTAATGCTTCAAAATATATAGGGTGCAGGCCGGGAGAGAATGGGGGAGGAGCGGAGAGCAGGCCGTGTTAGGGGGAGAGGGAAAATAAGCAGTCTTCCGCAGAAACCACTGGAAGAAGAAATGTGTTGATGCAATAGTTGAAGTCAGAGAAGGCTGGCATACGAGGCACTGTAGCTGAAAATTTAACTTTGATTTCAATTTTCATATTTGTCAGCAATAATTAGATTCACAAAATGTTTTGCCACTGTTCTAAAATACTAATAAGTAGAGGCCTTTATAGTGTGGTTAATGGAGTCTTTTTCTCTTAGTGGTCTAGAAAAATTCCATTAAAGCGAAAAGTCATACTATATTACAGGGCTTCAACATACATGGGCTCTGCTCCTGTGGCATTGCCCTCCCGGAGGCTGGAGCCTCTAACTAACCACAGAGCCTCTGCTGGCAAGGGGGTAGGGGCTTTTTACGCCTCAGCTGTTAGTCATATCTGACATGCACAGACCTCCCTGGGTCACAGGGAAAGCCAGCCAGTTAGAGACAAAAGAAAAAGCAAATTCAGTACAGCATTACCATAGAAAGGATGAGGCTTTATAAGGACCACCTCCTGGAGCAGGTTGGAGAGAGGACAGGAGGGGCAGACAGGTGGGAGCCTGGGCCCGGCTGGGAAGTGAAGCTTCTGCCCAGGAAAGGAAATCCACTCCATATCACCAAACTGAACTCCCTTCAGGTGTTTAGAGCTAAAGCCCCATGCAGTGGCAGAACTGACCTCTGCCTTCCTCTCTGTCACCATTCTACTCTTGAAAAGCTGAATTCTCTGGAGATAGGGTTGGATTACAAGGTCCAAGATCTATTTTTGCCCCCAGTAGCTTTTCTCTGAGGTGTCTCTACCTCTCTCTGATATCCCAGAGAAGCTTCTGCAGGCCAGTATGTGTGTGTGTGGGGGGGGGGGTATGACCTCACTTACATGGTTAAGTGAAGATGACGTGTACTCTTAGCCACGTGGGTAAGGACGAGCCTGCGGCAGCCTTGCCTCTCTTCTGTCTTACTTTCAACCCCACCCCTGAAGTCTCAAGGGTTCTCACATCCTGGGCCTAGTCTCAAGAGCTGGTGCCTCTCTCTGGGACACCCTCCCTGGGCACACTGCTGCTGAAATCCAGTGAACTCAAGAATTCACATGGTTCCCTTCACTTTCTTAAGTTCTGAAGAGAAACTCAAGCTGCCAGTTTTAAGCTATCCACACTGATAGGAGGAAAGAAAGCCCCATGGATCTAATGAGATTTCCCTCTCCACCTCACCCCCCAACACTCCCTTCCTCTTAAATTGTGCTTTGCTTGGCCTAGCCATAAATGGGAAATGCCATAAATGGGAAATGATGGAGAGATGTATGGATGGGCAGGGGGCCCAATGAGGATTAACAGTTGAGCCCGGATAAATGACAATTTGCAGAAGCCACTCGTATGTAGCAAAGGGAGGAGGGTACATCCACCTCATTAATGCTGGGCAAACTCCCTCCCTGCCCCTACCCTGACCTACCCCAGGCATCCCACTTTTCTGGACCCTTGTCCTTTCCCCTGCCATGCCTACCTCTCAGAGTGGTCAGGGAACAGGAGCTGGTGCCCCTTCCCCAAAGCATGAAGACCTTCCCTTGGCCCAGGCCTCTCTCTGCCCCTCCTCCCTTCCCATTCTTTCCACCAATCACTACCTCAATGCCGCCTGTCTTTTCCCTAGTGGCATGTGCCAGATCTTATCCCCATGCAGCACTTCAGGATGAAAGGAGGAGGGGATATTAAATCCAGCAGTGATACGCGTGGCAATTGGAAGGAGCTTTTGTTGTGTCATTTCCTACCTCCTTCAGCCTATTAAGCAAACAAAAGTGCTTGTGGAATGAGAAATGTAAATGGCCAATGCAAGCCGATTAATCCTGGATGTACAATTCCATTAATAAGGCCTCTTTTTAATAGGTGGCTCCAGCGGCAGCAGCAGCAGGCAGGCCAGGAATTGATGTATTCTCTGTAATTGTATTGCAACTAATAGGATATGAAGAAAATCGTACCAGAGAAGCAGGACTTTCAACACCATTTTCCAATCAGCTAAAATAATGACTTGCAGAGGAAAGCCTTGAAAAGTAACGACACACAAAAAAATGTAACATCGCTCAGAAGTATCCATTATTCCAAATCCTAGTTTGGGGATTCTTTTTCTTATATCTACACCCTGATATCTCCTCTCTCTCTCTCTCTCTCTCTCTCTCTCTCTCTCTCTCTCTCTCTCTTTCTCTCTCCCCTCCCTCCCTCCCTGACCCACCCTATTTTTTCTCTTCTCCACCACAGGCAGTAACCAAAACCCAGAAGAGTCTTGTCACCTGTCCACAGAGATCAGCCCTTCCTTGGCCCTCACCTTCCACTGACACAGCTGCTCATAGGCCAACCTATTTGGAAGTCATGCAGAGAGGGAACGAGGCAGAGTGCTTAGAAGACAACCAGTGTTGTTCCTTAAACTAGTTAGTTTGGGCCAGTCTCCTCATCTCTCTGGGTTCCCTTCCAGCTTCAAAATACAATGAGTCTGAATGTGTTCTCCAAGGGCAGGCTAGGAGAAAAGCATTCCAGAGCCAAGAGAGGGCAGAGGGTGTTGTTACCTGACCATGCTCTTGCCCAGAAGCTGAGTCAGTGGAGCCCAGGGGTCTCAGTGAGGCCTGCTGTGCATCCTTAGCCATGGATAAATGTGTTTTATCATTCCCTCATTCAGTCCCTCATTCAACAAATACTGACAGGGTACCTATGGTGACACAGGCATGCTATATATAGGCTGTCCCCTCCTTGCCCTCACGATGCTTGCAGTCTGTGACATCAGCAACATTTTTGCTGATCCTCACTCTATATTATGTTGGGACTTGGGGTGGTGGAGACTGCGGGGACAGAACCGAAAGCCCCTCTGCTGTTATGGACTGTGCTGTGCACAGTCTCGGGAGCCACGGCCTGGCCAGCTCCTATCACAGCCCCTGCCGGACTCCCCTGGTCACCAGGTCTCTGTTCCGCCCATTTGTATGCGGACTTTGACCCTCCCTTGGTTGAAGGCTGGAGAGTAAATATAAAAAGAAAAGGCAAAGCACATTTCACTTTAAATCCCCAAGGAAACGGATGTGATTGCTGTAAGAAATGGTTCCAATAAGGGCAGAAAGGAATATTGCTTTTATAGCTTTTGGGACATAAAACATTTAGAAAATGTGATTGACTGGCAGGGTCTAATTTATCATTTATCTCATTCCCTCTGCTCTCTCACTCCCCCCCCCCAACACACAGGCAGACACTCATAGGCCAAGACCCCCCCCCCTCCCACCTTCCTTTCCTTTTCTCTCTCAGAGACTTGGGTTTCTCCTCATTCTGTTAAGCAGGAGAACTCCTGTGGCTATTTATAATTAATGCTCAGAAACCTGCCAATCCATTTAATGACACTAACAGGTCATGGCCTCCTTATAGCTCTCCATTAATCATCATTAGAACAGCTCTGAGTTTTTACATTCTTTTTAAATGTTAATTCACCTCTGTAAGGCTCCTTTTAGTTAAAACTATAAAGAGGCAAGTGGCTGGCCAGTCCATGCCCCCCACCCCGGGGGACAGGCCTGGTGCAGTTGATAAAGCCTGCTTCATCTCCGCTGTTCCTCTGTCCTCCACCCCTACCCCACTACCAGATGTCAACCCACCTTGTTCTTTGGTTGCCCATACTTAAAGAAAAAAATGCCTAGTGCAGTGGTTCTTAACCTGGGTTTTATCGAACCCTAGGGGTTCGATGAGTCAGTCTCAGGGGTTCGGAGAAGCCTCTGCCGGGGAGGCCAGAATAAAGTAATACCGTAATTTGTTGTGAGTTCATGCACTTTGTTGGTTTTGTTCTTTGAGCAAGGTGATGTTTATGCATGGCTCATTTTGTGCACCAGTAAAAAAACATACCTATGTCTTGAATTTGGAAAACAAAATCATATTTTATTTATCACTAAAGAAGGGTTCGGTGAATGCGCATATGAAACTGGTGGGTTCGGTACCTCAAAAAAAGTTAAGAACCACTGGCCTAGTGGGTTAAAGTCCCAGGCAAATAAACACACTTTGATATCCCTGGACATGCAGGGCCAAGGTAACACCCTGGGATGAGTTACTGACACAGCGTTGGCACATGTGACATGGTTGTGTAGTTCCTAAAGTTAATGGAGCCTAAAGGACTCCAGAGGAACATGGAGTGGAAAGCTGTCAATACGCTCCAAACAGGCAGCCCAAAGTTGTCATGTAAAGAATTCTCTTCCTTTTTGTCAGTAGAGCTCTCACTTTTGACTCATTTCTTTGCCATTAATAGCTGTAATATTTTGAGCAAATCATTTCACCTCCCTCCTCATCTACAAAACGAGGCCCATTCTGTCCTGCATAACTGATAAGTTTAAGTTCGTAAAAAATTAAGTGGAGGTGAAATTATACTAAACTTTAAAAACTGACATATCAATGCAAGGTGTCAGTATGAGTATCATGTCTTGCCTTTATCTGCTACTCCAGCATATTTATCAACCTCCTACTGAAGCCTTTGTACCTGCCATCATTCACACCTGTGTGTGAATGCTCTCAAACTGCCATTTCTGTTGCATTTATACTATATTTCCCAAGCCAGAAAAGTATATTATAAATCACCCAAATATATGCAGTCAAAAAAGCGTTAAATTGGAAATGGGGGGGACAACTAAATTTGAATATCAGCTCTGTTTCCTAGCTGTGCAATTCTGAGCAGCTTCACCCTTCTGTGCTTCATTTCTCTTACTTTTGGACTTTATACTTTTAAGGCCCCTTTATCTAGTAAATCCTGCGATTTCATTGCTTTCCCTGTGAGTCAACCTAAGGGGCCATGGCACTGACTTAGGGCCAGCAGGGACAAAGTGGTCCCTTAGCCAATTGGAGCTCTTAGATTTTTCTTGTCTTGTCAAGCAATGTGGCCCAGAGTTTGGAACACTAACAAAAGCAAGCACAAATAGATGGGAAAATAGAAAATATATATTTAACTCATCTTTGACTCACTGTCTGATTTCTCTGGCCATCAGCCATCGTTCTGCTAGGCATTTGGAACTTGCACTTATTCTCAAGGCTGCCTTTTATCCACACATTAAGCTGAGATGACCCGTTAGGTTCTGCCAGTTAGCAGACACCTCACAGATTACATCCTGTAATCCTTTTTAATAACCCTCCAAAGCAGGTTAACTTCATTTTATACATGAATAAACTGAGGCTCACAGAGGCTGTGTGCCCAGCCCAAGGTTTATGTATTTGGTACACAGGTCAAACCTAATGTGTTGAATTTAAGTTCAGAATTTATTTTGTATTACTTCATTTTGCTCTGCCCATTTCTTTAGCTCTTTTGGGTGAGAAAGGAGTGATACGCCTTGGATGAAATGGAGATACACAGTAGCAATTGCTTCTGTTCTGGCATGAATTGTAGTAGTGTCATATGATTGGGGCTCAAAACCAACTTTCCTGGGTTGATTCTGCATTGTGCTTACATTCACACTGGTGTGATGATGTATATAGATGAGCTTCTGTGCACTTTTCTACAGGGATGCCCACCAGCCACCCCTTTTCGTTCCCGGTACTATTTCTTAACAGGTACAACCATGCTGCACTTCCCCTTGCTCTAAAAAGCACTACCGACACCAACACAGACACCAGTCCCCAAGCTGGGCTTCGGCCATCTGTTCTGCCCATCACTTGAGAATGCGATAAAAACCTGCCTGACAATTATGTCAGCACAAAGGGCAGAGAGGGCTGCATGGCAGAAAGCTGTGTAAAATTCCTTTTTCTAAAGGTTGTGTCAAGAATACTTGGGCCAAAAAGAGTTTTAACAGCAAGTAGAATATTGTGTCATTGGCCTCTTTTTTCATTTCCCTGCTTTGTTTTATTAATGAATTTGTGTTGGTTTTTGCTTGGCACAAGTTAATAATAATAAGACCTTATTATCATGCAAGGCTGCAAGTGTTTGAAAGGGCTTTCATAAATCTGTTATATCTTTAAATTTTCTTGACTGCAGTTGGAGTTTAGAATAGAAAGGTTCTTAGAAAACATGTAACTCAACTCTCCCAGTTGATTATTGTTGATATATTTTGTTTAGTTTGAATAATATATTCTTATTGAGTATAATTTGGAAACCATACAAAAGTGGTTTTAAAAAGATTTAAAGTCACTCATGCACAGTTACATTTAATGTATTTTTTTCGATTTTTTCCCCTTCTTCTTTGCCATGGTTTTTATTATACAGTTATAATCATTTATATCTCATTTTTTCTTTTAAGAATAGATCAGAAGCAATTTTCCATGTCGTTACATAGTATTAGTGAGCATAATTTTAATTGGTTTCATTACATTACATCAAGTAGATGTACAATGCCATTACCCAATGTTTGGACATTTATGTTGTTCTAATTTTTGGCTGTTATAAATAATGTTTCAGTGAACATCTCTATGAATATAGCCTTATTCTAGTTTTATGATTGTTTCTTTAGGCCAGATTACTAGTAATCCTATTATTATCATTTCTTTTACTTTACTTGGAGGAAACTAAGGCATATAAAAATGAAATAACTCTAGGACCTATGGTTGATTAGAAGAGCAACACTCAGGCCAGAAATCAGGACTTTCATCTCTTGGTTTCCCAATATTTCCATTACATGGTAATCTCCTGAATTTCTAAATGAAAGAACTTTAAAAATGTCTTGAGTGTCCACATGAAAGTAAATTTATTTTTGGTGTACAATGATTGAGAAATAAAACACAATAAAAACTACCATTTATTCCGTAGCAATTCTAAACAATGGGTATGAAATTGAATACAGCAGCACCCATATGTATTTAGAAACAGCACAAGTGGTATATATTGAAAAACACCTATTCCATATTTTGACAACGCTGAATGTGCACAAGGATCCTAAACCTCTTTTAAAAACTCTTGTCTTCCAAACTAGAGTCCGTTGTCTTTTAAAAAGAAGGCATCGTTAGTTTTCTGCTAGGATTGTCATTCCAACCTAGAATCCACGGAAACCACCATATTTCACCTAGGTCTTTTCTGTCCTCTTTAATTACCAGGGGTAGCTGAGTGGTAGAAGAGAGATGAAGAGGAACAGGCCTGTTGCAAGTTTTATATAAAGACTTCAAGGCTTCACATCCTAAAATAAGTCTTCAATAATAACGATAATTTAAATTTATTGACTACTTATTAGGTACCTGGTACCATCCTAATTATTATTATTTCTGTTACTGTTTATAATGTTTCTATGAAGTAGGTGCTATGTTAATCCTGAGATGAGGAGGCTGAGGTAGACAGCAGTTTATGTCACACAGAAACTAATGACAGGGCGGGGATTTGAGCCTTGGAGATGTGATGGCCAATCCTATACCTGTACCCTGTGCACCCAGCTTCCTTTATCCAAGGTTCTCTTGACATTTGAGAAGTGTGGTGAGGTAGGCCACGGTCCTTATGCGTTCAGCTTTTGTTCTCATTTTTAACCACTCATTCAGAAGCCCATCATGGGGTAAGGGACAATATGGGAGTTCTGGGTCCCTCCTTTTCACCAGCTGTCTCCCCAGACTCACTGAAGTGGCTCTGCGTTCTGCATAGACATTGATGGGTGGTTATCCTGGCAGCTACCTCTTTCACCAGGGGCTCTGTGCTCTGGCATGTTTACAGAAAGACTCATAGGCAATCATGATTACAGCTTGGACTACCCCAAATTGCCAAATCAACCATTTTGATGTTCAATAATATTATTTTAATAAAACTTGTCCTAGTATATGTATAGAACCTGATTGCCTTCACATGGCATATTGTAATAAAGTGAGGAAGGTGGATATCTAAGCACCCTGGCCACCCCCTTCAGCCAGCACAGGAAAGCTGAAAAGGAGCCCAATAAATTTACAGTATCATAAGAAGAGGAAGCTGTAAGAAATACGATGAGGACATCACCTGCCCCTTCTCACTGATCTCCCTTCACGTCACCTCAGATTTACCAGCTAACCTGAAGCAATTGCAACTGTTTCTGTTCCTACAACCTTTCATGAGGACTCATATTAAGGTTCTCATGTCTTTATGCTGAAGACCACACTATAAAGCACCAGATGAGCTCCCTCAGAGGCACGATCTCTATCCCTGGATAGTGTCTCCATTCCAAATCCATGCAGTGCCAATCAAAAGCACAGGGTTTAGAACTAGAGAGACCTTGGTATGATTCTAACACATTTTATGTGAGCTTGAACAATTTGTTTATTCTCTGTCAGCTTTGGTTTTATCTACTATAAAACGATTCTAATGACTGAGTTCTGGAATATATGTAAATGTGGCAGTACATGATGGACACAGAACACAGTTTTGCACCCCTTTTTTTATTTTGAATTGGTGACCGAGGAAGGATTTCAGAGAAGAAAGTCTGAAGGTTCTCTTTTCACACAGAAACCTTATGTGCTAAACTGTATGTTGACCCTAAAGTTTCAAGGGCAGGCATGCTTATGTGAACAATGGACTGCAGCATTTGAAATAAGGCATATTTTAGGAAATCTGGGACATGTGTTCGTTATTATTTAATCTCTCTTTCTTGAAGTTGAAGTAAAACTGGTTTTCTTCTCCCTCTCTCTGGCCTTAACCATTTGCCTTTTAGGTTTTCAGAATTTCTAGAATCTGATAATTAATGTCCAAACAAATAGCCCCTCTCCCATACCAAGATATATATTTATATAAAAAGACAAACTTAGAGGCAGAGAGAGAAGGTTTCATGGAGCAAGATAGAAATATAGAGGGATAGCCCTTGCCAGATAGCTCAGTTGGTTAGAGCATTGTCTGGAAATGCAGAATTGCTGGTTCAATTCCTGATCGGGGCACATACAGGAATGGATTGATGTTCCTGTTTCTCTCTCCCCCCAACCCTTCTGCTGAAAGCAATATATAAATTATTTTTTTAAAAAAGATAGAGAAAGTAAAGGTAATCAATGATAAATAGATAGGTTAGGCAGATAGATATTAAAACCCTTAAAATTCCAAAGGCAAAAAATAAAAATAGACATTAGACAACACTTTAATTAAAAACAAAATCTGATAAGCCTTGTAAAGTAGGGCACATAAAAATATACTCCCAGGTCATCTAGCTTTAACTATTTCCACCAAAGGTCTGAATTCTATCAAAGTATCTTGTCAGTGTTGAAAAAGCCTGTTGTCACCCTTTTCTTCCTTAGGGCACATTGCTGGGAATCTCTCTTCTCAACTGATTTCTCAGGTTAAAACCTGGGTTTTGAAAACAAATATATAAAGGTTTCCATCCCTGATATGTTCACTGCTGTCTGTAAGCTATGCAACCTCATTAAATGTATTTATAATATTTTTGTCTTAGTGTTGACATCACCTGATATATAGTAGATATTCAATAAATAGAGATGCTGTATTTAATTTTTTATATTTATTTTTTATCATTTTATTTCTTTTTTAATTTAGAAATTAAATTTAATGGGGTAACATTGATCAATAAGAGTACATAGAATTCAGGGGAACATTTCTATAGCATTTAAACTGTTGATTATGTTGTATGGCCACCACCCAAAGTCAAATCATTTTCCATCACTATATATTTGTCCCTCCTTACTCCAGCTTCCCATCCACCCCATCTTTCTAGTGACCACTTCACTTTTAGATGTAATGGGGTTTTTTCTTCTTCCATTGGATGACCTTAATATTCACCACTGTTTCTCTCCTCCTTGAGGATATTGGACATTTGGACAAAATATTCTTTGATCATTTGTCATATGTGCCTTAACCAGGCAAGCCCATAGACAAAATGTTCTAACTGGGACAATCAGACATGGTAAGCTAAAATAATTTTCTTCAGATGCATTTTATCCTTAAAATCTTTATCACCTCATAATTATCCTCCTCATTATTTGAGTCATACTATTAAGTATATATATTTAAAAATTTTTAATCTAGGAGTTTTTTCAAGAGAGGGACTAAACTACGACTGACGACCACTGCTTGGTCACTCAGTGGTAGATGGAGGGGAGAATGTTAGCTGCACCTTGCTCAGCCATCAAAGTCTTGCTGCAGTCACCTTGTTACTGTGGAATAGCGTGCCCTGTGAGCTGAGAGTCATCCTGAGATAGTTTCTGTAGATAGTTCCAACTTCGGAAAGACAGCTGACAAAAACTGGGATCTTCAATGATTTATATGAGTAGGAACAGTTGGCTTCACAGAACCCTAAGCATAGATTATATTCCAAAAATAATGTTATGGATGCAACACCATGAAAATGTCATGTCATAACTACAATAATAAAATATCAGATCGACATTTAGCAATTATTTTGATTGCTGCTACATTACTCCATTCCATACACAGAGCATCACTAGCATTCACCATCTTGAGCTGAGTCATTTGGAAGAAAATGGTCAATGGAGACAATTTGTTCTCTCCACAAAGAGAAGTAACTAGGTTATAGAGAAAAGAGAAGCAAGTATTGGAGGATCTGGCTTGCTCAGTGGCCAAATGGAGTTGGGCAAATGGGATGACTTGGGAAAAGTTACAGATGCAAGAAACTAAAAGGAAAAAAAAACAGTTACATGAAAACTGATAGAAGATAGAGGTCCTCTTAACGAAGTCATTAAAGAAAAAATGTACAAGCCAATAAATGGATAGTGTCAATCCAGACACAAAAGCATGCCCACACAGGATGGAGAGATACTCAGAAACAACCAAAAATTGAACATAAACCTGCAATATATTGTGAGTATCTAAAAAGAGATTATTAAAACAAATAAGATAATCCAGGGTAAAAACATTGACACAGCAAGATATCCTCTGGTCTTATTGGTTTTGTTGAACCCTTACTAAACTTCTATAGCATCTGTAGTATCCCAGAAGAGCTCACCGGAAATGGTCAAAGGGCTATACCATAGGGCCTATTGGGACCGCCACAAGAAATAGTGTTGTTCAGCAAAAAGAAATGTAAGGGGTAGCTATTGATAAATACCAGGTCACAATTAAAATAAAGAATACACCAGTGGATGATGAGCAGTTTCTCTTCATTAGCCTTTGGAGACTAAAGAAGGTTGAAACAAATTTAAAAGCTATAGGAAAATCTTAGACTGTGTGAAAAGGAAACTCCAACCACTCTGTTTTCACTTCTTCTAAGTTCTGAGATCTTCACATCTCCTGGACTGTCATCTTTCTCTGTGAGGAGACACTGTTTGCTGACACTCATTCTCTTTTTCAAGAGGTTGCTCCTGATTCTGCTATTTGAAATAATGAGCAGCACCAAGGACAATCTATTTATTCCCTTATCCCAAAGGTAACAACTCATTGCCTAAATGAGGGACCCTCCCCCCAATTCTTCACTCATATACTATTTGTGCTTTACTTCCTACTTATATTTCATCTTTCTTTGCAAGCACCCTCAACTCCCTAGTGCTCTTTCCTTCTGTTGTCTTTCCCCAGAAAAACTTTAAGCTGGGTTGAAACCATCTATCTGCTTTCTCTGATCCTGGACTTTGCTGGACAAAAACAATGTGACTGATGTTCTTTTAATCCTTGTGGGTGCTTACTACTGCCAGGACTTCTACTGTGCATTCCTAGAAGGTTTGCTTTCTTCCTCTGACATGTCTAATTTGCACTTTCTCCTCTCTACTCAAAATGTTTACAATCTTCCAAAATCTCCTTGCTCCTTTTTGTGGTGAATATTCTTATATTGTATGGAAGAAATCCAAGCAATGAGGAACTAACTCATCTTCCAGATGCCAAATCTTCTAACATACCTGCCTTTCATAACAGATAGAGTACCCCTTTGCATTTCAGAGTTCCACATCTCAGTTTAAGCTCTGGGGTATTTCCCCTCCTCCCTCAGGGACTTCAGTCCTGCAATTATCTTCCTCTTTCTTCTACATCATTACTTCTTTCCACTCCACTGGATCATTTTCATCTGCACAGACAACCTGCTCGAGTACCTTCCATCTTTAAAACAGCAACGATCATGTCAATAACGTCTCTCGACCTCAGATCCCCCTTCAGCTACAGGCATATCTTTCTGCTCCCCTGCCCAGTCAAATCTCTCAGAAGAATGGTATCTATTTATTGTCTTCACTTTTTCTCCTCTCTTTCACTTTTCAACTCTCCTGCCTGGCAGCTGGGTCCCCCAACACTGTTCTCAACAACAATGTTTATATTGTCAAGTACCGTGGTCAATTCCAATCTTTAATCTCCCTCTCAGCTGCACTTGACAGAGCTGACCCTTTCTTCCATCTTAAAAATTTTCCTCTTGGCTTCCCTGGCATCATACGCTCCTGCTTTTCTTCCTACCTCATTAAACACTTCTTTTTTGTCTCTTTTGCTGACTTGTCTCCTCTGCCTGATCCCTGCGTGCTGTGTTGCCACGGGCTTTGTCCTGAGGCACTTTCTCTATCCGTTTTTCTAGGAGATCTCATCTAGGGCTATGGTTTCCAACATCTCTTTATGCTGGTGACTGTCAAATTTGTTATCTCCAGCCAGACCTTGCCTGTGAACTCGAGATTTATAAAGACATTTCTAACTTAATATGTCACTTCATTCATTCAGTTACCCATCTTTTCTCACATTTTGGGATGTATCTTACAGTCGATGTCATTTTATCTCTGTGTGCAAAGTAGAGTTTTTAGTTGCTGTTGTCTGTACATGCGCAAACTTGGTCACGTTTTCTTCACTTCCTTGAGTGGTCTGCTTGGTTGCTATTGCATGTACTAGTTTTAGTTGCCATTTAAAATTTCTTCAGAAATGATTCTTTCAATCACACAATGATTCAGCATTCAAATAAAAGTAATCATGATATAGAAATGTATGGAAACAACAACAGGGTAAACATTTAATAATAGTGAAGTACTCATTTGCCTATGGAAGAATGGTCACAACAATGAAGATCCTAAGGCAGAAAGGATGCCCAAAGCTCACAACTTTGTTGTTGAGATGCATAAAAAAAGTTGCGTATCCCACTTCAACCTAAGGCAGAGGAAATTGCCAAATTTTTTGTCATAGAAAATGATATAGAAAAGTCTATAGAGGCTGGTCCAGCCAGCTAAACGAGTTTCTTTATTGTTGTGTTTATTGTTTTCCTTTTTAAGTAGTAATCAAGCTGTGTGTCTTAGAATAGATTGCATCTTAAAAAAAAAAGGATAGATTGCATCTTCCACTTGATGTCCAAAATGGAACTCGTTCTTCTACCTTCTTGCAGCCCACCACAAGCTTTCCTTCAGTCTTCTCTACCTCTTCTAAAGGCACTCTTTTTATCTATTGCATGAACACAAAGCATAAGAATTATCTTCGTTTCCCCTTTTCCTTTACCTGTAACATCAAATCTATCAGCAGTTCTTGTTAGTTCTGCCTGTAAAATAAATCTCCAATTCATTTTCATTCTCCTTCACTCAAATACTTTCATCCAAGGGATCCTGCCATCCTACCCAAGATTGCTGCTTCCACACTTTTCCACCCATCCCTTACCTCACCATTCTCCAAAGAGAAACCTAAATACTTTGTCACTCTTCCTTTGTACTTAGAACAAAATCTGTGCTCTCCCCCATAATCTCCAAGGCTCTGATGTCTTGGACCCTTGCCTGTCTCTTAGAGGCCTTCATATGTCACCATCTTCCTCAATGATGTCTCCAGAAATTTTGTCTGTCCTTCTGTTTCTCAAACTTGCCAAGTTTGGTCTTACTTCAGGGACTTCCCATATGCTGGGCTTTCTGCCTAGAACTTTTTCCTCCAGACCTGCCCATGCAGGGCTGTTTTTCATAATTCATATCACAGAGAGGCCTCATCATCCAGCCTATTAAATGTGCCCTCTGCTCTCTACCACATCTTCTGTACAACATCCTGCAGAGCACCTACCACTTTCTGAAGCTAGCTAGCTAATTTGTTTTCTTGTATATTACTTATTTCCCCCAACTAAGAGGCTAGTACAAGAGCAAAGGGAATTGTCTGGCTTGTTATTTTACCTTTAAGAGACTTAAGGTTGTGTCTGGTGCCTTGTAGATGTTTGCTCGAAAATATTAGAATTAATGAAGGAATAGGTATTCCACCTTTTTTACTAGAAAGCAGTATCTCTGAATATAAGAATAAACTGTTTTTCAAAAACTTTAAATATAACTGCCTTTTAGAAATCAGGAAAGTTTGTTAAATCTTGTTTACCCTCTATTTACTTCTTTGTATAGTGACCATACAGAAATCCTTATCTCTCTATGATGTTGTAAGAATTAAATAAAATAATTTATGCAAACAAATATTTTGCCAAATGGGTGACCTTATTATATTAATTACTCATGGAGAATCAGACAGAGGTCTTGCCTGCCCCCAGAGTGCACTCCTGCAGCTCAGGGAAAAGAACAGGTGTGCATGGACCTCTGTGTAGAGCCAGGCCACAGGTAAAGCCACCATCCCCTAAGCAAACATTGTTACCTTGGTTCCCATGGAGTCAGTTTCAAGTTGATTATACCAATTTGGAAAGTTAACTTTTGACAGTTAATGAGACAGGAGAACATTTTACGTTGTGAATATGGAAACCTGAGGCTGTCACAGCTCAGGGCTGGCTCACTCCTGAGAGGCCCTCTCTAGCTTCTGTTTGCCTCAATGGCCTGAGGGCTTCTAGAAAATTGTCACAAGACTAGATGGAAACAGAAACCAAAAAGAAAAAAAAAACCCACAAGGCTCTCAGGAGAGGACCTTCATGACTCAACACGTCTATTGTGGGATTTAGTGCTTTTTTCCTCCTAAATAGATTTGTTATATGCCCAGAAAAAACAAACAAACAAAAAAACAGTGTCACAAAAGGGAGCCCTGTGCTCTGTGCTGTCCTTTGCTTGTCAGCTTTTATACAAGGGCTGCACACAATGATGCCACTTGCCAGGGCACAGTGGCAGAATTGTGAAATATTTTATAGCTGCACCGACTCTGCACATTCAAAAAAACCCAATGACAAAGGACAGAAACTGATGTGGGAAGTACACCCCAGACCCAGGGACAGCCACAGAGCAGCCAGGGGAGGAGGCAGCATGCGGCAAGAAGAGCCATTAGTGGGGGTAGAAGGCAGAAAAGAAAGCTTTGAGCACCTCCCCTACTCTGGCTCAGCTTCTGTCACATGTTCTACCTTAATTCGGACATGATGAGTTGGTTTACAGTGGACTGGGTTGGAGGGGAGAGAGTCACGTGGTCAGAAACACTTCCAGGGGCATCCCTGGCAGGGAGTTTCTGGCCTCACAGCCCACATCCACACAGCTCCTGGACACAGAAAGATGAGGGCTCCAGAGGAGGGTTGGATCCACCCCTTTCTCTGAGCAAATATGCCAGTAGCATTTGGGTTAATGAACTGTGCCTTTTAATAAATGGTTCTTATCTCACCAGAATGGTGTTCAATTGTCAGGATTTTAAATTAACTAAATAGTTTTGTGGGTGGTGCTTATTCACTGGTTACTGGGAAAGTAAACATGGCCCCCGCCCGGGCTTCTTACTGCATTATGCAATAGTCAGTTATTTCTCTTGGGTTTAAGAGGGAATGTTTGGAATTAATATGCAATGCCTCAACACTCCTCCTAATGGGCATTTTCAAGCCTCCCCTAAACTGAATGTCAGTAATTCATCATTGGGTCACTTAGTGTTCTCCAGGATTCAAGAAGAGACTACTCTTTCCTAGGAATGATCCTCCCCTGCTGAAAGAGGGAGGCAAAATTCCTGTCTTGTTGTCTTCCTTTTGTTCATTTGTGCAAAGTATTTACCAAGATGGGCAAACCCCTATTCTGGCTGTAAGGAGCTTATCATCTATAAATTAGAAAGCTCTATAAAAGAGGAAGAAAAGAAGAAATTAATTCTGTTCAGGGGAGAGGAAGAATTGGGATGAAGCATCTGTGAGGTAACATTTGACCAGGGCTGTGATAAAAGGGCATACTGTTTCCATGCAGGGAGGTGGAAAGAGCATTCTGGGTAGATTTTTACTCTTATACTTTTCCACCTTATAATGAGCAGCTTATTGGCAAAAATAATGGCCACTTTTTGAGCATTTGCTCTGAGACTAGTATAAGTTCGTAGCCAGAATCTTATGAGATATAAAGCAGCATTGTTTCCATTTTACAGACCAGAAAACTGAGGCTCAGGGCTGATATGTACTTCACCCAAAGCCACACAGGTTTGGGTGCACAAAGATTTGAACTTAAGCCCAGGTTGATTAGTGACATTGTTTTTGAGGCAATTACTTTATACAGCCATTTGCTCTAGTGGGATCCTCATCACCACAAAGCAGATTCATCGTCACGAATCAGAGATTACATTTGGAAATAAAGAAACAACTTAGCATGCAGCCAGTGCCAATTCTGCACAAAGCACGGTGCCGCGCAGGTACTGCGGCAGAAACCAAGGTGACTCAGCCACTATCTGTCCTCACCAAAGCTGTCAGGACAGGTACTGGAGGAGCACCATCCCTCCCGAGTGGAGACAAGCCATCCGTGACAGAATCACCGGTGTCGGCAAGCAAATAACAGACAGGTGTGCAGTCAAATCCGAACTGCAGAGCGAAATGTAGCAAGACTGCAGAGTGTTGGCATCAAATGCTGTCTGAGAAGGAGAGTGCATAAGGGAGGCTAAATATGGGCACTCTTGAGTAGTCATTCAAACTCCTGAGTGCCAGTTCTATGGCCCCCAGGGGTGGTGCAGTGCACATGGAGCTGGTTAGCTGCAGCTGTGGGGTCCCAAAGTAAGCAACTGGGCCCACCCTGCTGGGAACTTCAGGTGTGTCTGCCCCTGGGCAAGGACTCACTGTGACTGAGGAGCAATAGAAAACAAAACCTGGCCCTTTCAGCTCCTCTCCAGGTTCCTAGGAGAGGCCTGAGGAGGCCTGCTGCGTGGAGCGACCTTGAGAAGGTCAGGCAGGCGTCTGAAGTGGTGCTGCAGCTCAGGGCAGGAGGAGCAGCCACATAAAGGAAACATTGTGTCTGAAGCTCTGTTCCCTTTCTTCTGAGCAGATGCAGGCTCCGGATTCATTTTGCATTCCCCAAGCCAGCCCCTGGAAGCTGAAAGCTCCTGGAGAAGCGTGTTGGAGGGTCAGACACACATCTCCTTGGGCTCTCTTTCATCTGCCTTAAAAACAAAAATCTCTTCCTTTTTTCATCGTCTCCTCCTGTAAAAAGGGCTAATCTGTTAACAGTAGCCTCCCATGGCATAGACTCTCAGCAATTAATACAGGAGAGCACAGGAGAGCAGGCAGCAGGGAGGGGAGTTCCTGAGGAGTGAGTGGGAAAAGAGACTCGGGCAGGAAGGGCAAGGAGAGCTGGTAGCACGTGGCCAGAGAGGTGCTTTGGGTGCAAGTCTGGAAATGAGGGCCAGAAGGAGAGGGGTTTCAATGGATGGCATCCTTTGGACCTCTGCTTCCTGTGATTTCTTTTATTGACCTTTTCTTTTGGGGGAGGGGGAGTTATTTTTTTTTATAAGAGAAGTACATTCTCCAATCATTATAAACATTCATTATCTTCTTAATTTCTGATTATGGTCTTTGCTTGAGAATTACATTTCAAAAATAAAATATTTTGCTATCCCGTTTAAAAACCTTCAGTGGCTCCTCATTTCTCCCAGGGCAAATCTCCAAACACTGGCATGGCATAAAGTTCTTGTGCCCTGAATTTTCTAAACATTTCTCTTCGGATCTGCTGCCAGCCCCTCCCCTGTTGTCCTGCACCCCTGTCCTCTGGGAAAAGCCCTGTTTTCATATGACTTTGCCCCAATTATTGCCCACAATCTTTTCCCTTCATTCTCCACCTGGCAAATCCCATCTTGTCCTTAAAACCTCAGCTCAAAGAGCTCTCCCATTGAGAGATCTTCAGAAACTTTACTGGGAAGTGTTAATCACTTTTTCTGAGAAGTGTGTGTCGCAGGCCATGTGCAGCACTAATAATGTGTCTATCGCACTATTTTTTAATGGTGTGTTTATGTGGACAGTTTTTAACCTCCATGAGATTTTCAAAAGTGCAGAGTGTGTCTTATCTTTCTTTCTAGCACAATGCCTGGGACCTAGATCATGCTGAACACATGTCTAAGCTAAAGACTGCCAAGGATGTAATTCTGTAAAAGGAACCCACCCTTTCCCACTCAAAAGGTAGAAAGGAAAGAGGAGGAAAAGATTTCTGGATGCTAGTGATTTTATTTTACTAGCCAGGAGGAAGGGGTTAGAGAGAAAGACCTGCTGGAGGGTTTGGGCAGGGCCTTCTGAGTGTGCCTGTGTGCGCTTGTATGTATGTGCATGTGTGTGTGTTTGGGAGCTGGTGAAGCCAATCATTAGTGAAGAGACTGTACTTAACAACTGGGGGGGGTCTAAAATCAAAGGGAAATGGTGCTCTGCTCCCAAATTTGGAGGCAGGGTCCCCCAGCAACCCCAGATCTCAGTGGCAGGAAGGATACCTTTTGCCCACCATGCCAGATTTACAGAGCGCGAAGGACATTTTGGGCGAATCAGAGCACACGACTGACACTTTTTATTCCTCTTCTACAATATGTGTTTGGAACAGAGCCCCGAAGACAGTTTTATGTAGCAAAGGGAACAAAATGATAAGTAGCATTTGTTTCACTTATACCAAAAGAGCTGTGCAAATCCTTCGTGTGGCTAGATCTGAAAACATGGCTGCCCCTCTCTGTTCTCAAGCCTGGTGAGTCCTGAACCCAGAGCCACTGTGTACCCTGCCCCTCTTCCTGGGAAGTACAAGCTGGGTGTCAGCTCAGGAAAGTGTCAGAATTTCTGTTAGTAAATGTCCCTTCAATATACTGAACCATAAGAGCTATATCATTACCTTCTCCTTACCTGTCCCGTGTTAGCTTGGAAATTTCCTTCAGAAAAGACATGAAAGCTAAGAAAGAAGGATGGCCTTTGTTTTGATCTCATACACCTGTAAATTTTAATCATCAATTGATGATGAACTCAGCAGTTTGGGGCCCACAAAACTTGTCAGGAAAGACCAACTGTGAGGTTCCAAAGGTAGCATCTTTTAGGTGTTTCAGTGTCATGCAAATGATACCATGTAGAAGGAAGAATGGAGGAAAGAGGAAGGAAGGAATGAAGGAAGAAAGGAGGGATGGAGAGAAGAAGGAAAAAGGAAGGTATAGGAGAGAGGCAGAAAGAGAAAAAAAAGAAGGAAGGTAGGTAGGTAGGTAGGAAGGAAGGAAAGAAGGAAGAAAGAGAGAGTGGGAGGGAGGGAGGGAGGGAGGGAGGAAGGAAGGAGAGAGAGAGAGAAAGAAAGAAAGAAAGAAAGAAAGAAAGAAAGAAAGAAAGAAAGAAAGAAAGAAAGAAAGAAAGGAAGGAGAAAGAAGAAAGAAAAAAGAAAGATAGAGAAAGAAAGAAAAACAAAGGAGAAAGGGGAGGGGAGGGGAGTGGAGGGAAGAAAATGAGATGAGTTAGGTAGTGGTGTGGGGAAGCAAAGTAAATAGTTTGTTTATCTGTGTATATATTTATGACCCTAATATTCACCTCTATAACCTCTGTCACCTGACATCCAAATAATAATCAGAATATCAAGACAAAACTTTATTCCCTTTTCCACTATATTACGTTAGACATTTCCATACTTAGCAAAAGTAGAAGAGTTTGTTAATTTCCCAAGTAATTGATAGTAATGAATTTGTTAGCTGAGTGAGGTGGTTTGTTGATGACATTTGTATCTGATCTGCTCTCTCTGTGCTTTTTAGTACAGGATTTGCACTTAGCTTGTTGAGTTAATAAAACTTACAAAGTGGTTTCAAAAAAGAATATGCACTCAAACCTTATTCTTGGCAAAAAGAGTTACCTCTTTATGGGAAGTGTGTGTGTATGTTTCTGAGTCATCACTGAATATAAAAGAAAGAGAAAATGTCTACTTCCTACTGGTTTGCTGAAATGGAGAAGTCTGTGGTAGGAGGACCATAGGTCCTAAGATGGTTTTAGATTCTGAGTGGACCTTTGGCCTGACCCAGTTCCAGAGGTCTTGGGCCAGAGAACATTAAGATCTACAAAGACTGTATGCTGGGTTTGGGTGAAAGTGACAGGATTCCTCTGTCTGGTTTTGTGAGGTCAGCATAATTCTTTGGTCACCTTTGTATGCCAATTTCTCCCATGTTGACCCTGAAAATGATGGCTATTTTTTCCAAGAAAAACAGTGGGGGTTGCTGGGAACAGCATTAGTACCCCTAGCAGCCTCCTCAGAGAAGTCACTGCTTACAAAATTTTTTGTTACCAATGTTAGAGAGGTAATTAAAATGAACTAATTATTTCACAAAATATTTATGTATTGAAAGCAATTCCAATTGATTGCCTTTAATAGCGTTTTATTCTGTTTCCGTTGACAGCAGTGTGAGCGTGCTTCCTGTGGCTTTCCAGAGTTCTAGGCCAGCTCACCCACTGTGGTAATGACCCCAGAGCATGTGTGCCCCTTTTTGAGTACAAGGTGGAGAGTACCTAATCAATGGCAGGGCCAAACCTCTCACCCGGAAGTATTCCCTTCGCTGCATTCTCTACCACCTGGAGCCGTTTGTCAACAGCTCTGGGAGAGCCCCATCCTGCTGTCACAGTCAGTCAGCGTGGTCTCCCTGCCAAGACCTCATCAGTCGGTGGATGCTTCCTTTATGCCACAGCCTGGAAGAATCATTGGCCTGATTAAGGCAGACACACAGATAGCCAGTTTGCCAAACCCAAAGATTTTATTGAAAATAATAGTGTTTGTGGCAGTATTGTCTTTTGAAGTTGCATGTAAACACATCATTCCTGTAGTATAGGCAGCAGTCTCCTGGCAGTCCAGACCCTAGGGAAGAGGCAAGAAAAATTATGGGGAAGGAGAAGCAGGAAGAATGAGCTGGCAAGATTATGTAGTGGTTTGGCCATGAGGAGGATGGGGAGACGATGAGGAGGCCTGCTGTGTTGGAAAGGTGGAGGGAAGTCCCAGGGATATGCTCTGTCAGGAGACCCACTTCCTAGACCTGATGTGACTCTAAATGGCTGTGTGACTTTGGGCAAACCCCAGGCTCTCTAAATCTCAATTTCATCTGCCTTTTGGGTAGTTGAATGAATCTTCAAGTTTTCTTCCTATTATGGCATTCTTGAATTTAGGAGAAAAGTAAAAGTAGGATGTTGTTCTGATTAATAATGAGATGACATGAGAAATAGATAAACTCGAGAAAAAATTTACAGTGTAGCCTCCTTCCCAAATATTGAGAGATGAAGTGAGCCTATCTCCCCTGGGGTGGTGGCATTCCTTTCACTGCGTGCTGAAGGTGAGGTCTCTTTCTTCCTCCAGAACTGAGCAGGTAGTCCGTCTACTACTCAGTCTTCTGGTCACCACTGTGAAGCTTGCCTTATGCTGAAGCCCTACATCGACTTCATAAATGGGCTGGCCGTAAAGGCCAGACCAAAGTCTGTCCCACAATGAGAGATGATATAGCAGATGAGGGTGCAGGCCCTAGACTGCCACTTCACCAAATATTTTCTTTTTGAAGTTCAAGAGCATTCAGATGTGAACTAAGTCCTTTGGTGAAGGAAAAAGCGAGGCCAACAGTCGGAGGTTATTTGGATGTATGCCTCTTTGTCTCCCATGCACTTCCCTGGCCCTGTGCCCGGAGTCGATGCTTTCTGCAGGTATCTGCATTTGCCTGTTGCCAGTGATGGATGGAGATACATATTGTGTTCCCCGTTTCTTCTCTGTGAAAATCTGCATGTTTATTTCTCCAATTAGAATGCCTGGCCTTCTCCATCATTGCACAGTTCTCCCTTGGTGTCTGTGAGAGATTGCTGCCAGGACCCCCCACGGATACCAAAACCCACAGATGCTCAAATCCCTTCTATAAAATGGTGCAGTACTTGCTTGTAAACTATGACTATCCCCTTATCTGCTTTAAATCATCTCTAGGTTGCTTATAATCCTTTATACAATGTAAATGCTATGTAAATTGTTGTTATACTATATTGTTTAGTAAATAATAACAGGGAAAGAAATCTGTATATACATGTTTAGAACAGATGCAGCTATCATAGGATATGTCAGCAACAATGAGACCTTTTTTTCCCTCTTTTTATTTTTGATCTGCAGTTGGTTGAATCCACAGAGGTGTAACCTGCAGAATTGGTGGGCAGATTGTACTTGGATTTTTCTAGTTTCTTGCAGGCTCCTTCTCACCCTTCACAGGCAGGCATGTTATTTCATCAATCTCTCAGTAGGGCTGTCTGTGCAATGCAGGTGCCCAGGCCTTTGGAAAGTAAGTCATGCATTTCTGAAACCTGCCAGATTTCAATATGCCAATCCCACCTCTTGGCACTAATTGTAAATAGTCCTGGTGACCTCGAGCATCATTAGGTGCAAGCCAGGAGCTGGTCCATCCTTTGAGACTGCCAGGACCACTGTTGATAGTCAAGCTGAGGGCAGGTCATCTGGGAAGGTTATGCGGGTGGAACTGGGATGGAGTTGAGCTGTAATCCTAGATTCTCAGAAAGGATCCGAGGTGATTTTCTAAGTCCATGGGTTGCAGACAGTTTTTAACTATGGGTAGCTTTATGTAAAGAGACCCTCCTGGCAACCCCAGCACCCAAAGCAGAGAAAGAGCCTACCTGGTGAGAGCAGGTTGACCCGGAGCCTGGTGTGCTCAGCATTCTCAGAAGCCTATGAACCTCCTTTGTGCCCTGGCCACATTTCAATGCTATTGATCTAAGCTAATAAACTTTTCTTCATATGAGGGTCATTAGGACAGAGCTTTAGTAACTCATTTATCTCTATATTGCTTGGTTTTATAATTCTGAGAATGTTGTTACATCCTGTGTTATTAAACACAAACAAAATAACTCTAAATCGCTTATCTAAAGTCACACATCAGATGAGCAATAGTACAGAAACCAGCATTGTGGGCACCTGCCTTTTTAGCCAGTATTTTTTCCTTTAACCCACATTCCAGGCCAGCAGACTCATGATCATGGGAATGCGTTAGAAACGCAAATTCTCAGGCCCAGTTCCAGACCTTCCAAATCTGAAGCTATGGAAATGGAGCGCAGAATTTTTTGTTTTGACAAGCCTCCTTGATTCTGATTCACGCTGATGCTTAAGAACCACTATGTGGTTAAACTGTGATGGTCGTTGGATTTTCCCAGTAATTTTTAATGTGCTTAATGTTTCATGTGTTAGGCCTGAGTATTTTTCTTCTTAGCATTGTTATGTGTTCATTCTGGTAGTGTGTGCAGGAGGTGACAGAAAAGATTTAAAATATACAAAATGCCCCACCTTTGTTACTTTGAGATTAAGATTTCCAGACTGAGCAAATAAAAAAACCACAGATAGCCAGTTTAATTTCTTGTTCAGATAAACCATAAAACTATTTTAGTATAAGTATGCATACTTTAACAAAAAGTTATCTGTTTTTTATTTCAAGTTTGCATTTAATTGCACATCTTGCGTTTTATCTAACATGCATATTTAAGGCAGATCATGAATTAGGAAAATTTCCTTTCTTCAGTCTTTTTCTCTTCCCTTCTCTGCATCCAAAGGCAGACACATATCTCAGTACTGCCTGTGCACTTATGTCCGGAATTCCTTTCCATATTGTAGGGAAGCTGAGAGAGGAAGCGGGGAAAGTGTACATAGTGGTTAAGGAACTAACCTTCAAGCTCATCCTTTTTTACTATCATTATTTTACTTGCACATTCACCACATTATAGAAACTGCTGAGTAAGAGGCCAAGAAGACCTTTGCAGAATCACGTGGGTGCCTCCCCCTGCCTTCCCTCCCACCCCAGGAGACTTCAGAGTCCTGCCTGCCACCTTCAGTGTTCACTGATGGACTCACTACAGTGGCAAACAAAACGTTCCTGGCTACAGCTAGGCTGCACCAGCAAAACCACATCCATATTTATAAGAGACTCAGACTCAGACTCAGCAAACAGACTCAGCTTCTACTGTGTGGGGGGGGGCAGGAATAGGGAGCACTGGGGGAGGAGGGCAAGGTACCATTGTTCTCACCACAAGATTTTCTGAGTGAACTTGAATTTCCAGTAGGACTTGATTTGAAAATAAAATAAAAAGCTATCTAGAGTCTTCTTTTTAACATACTGTTTTATTTAACAGAGCTTCACTTGGAGAGTTGATTGGGAGAGTGGGAGAAATGAGAACTACAAATGGAAAAAAAATGTATTTTCTCACATTCTTCTGTTTCCTTTGGTGGTGGAAAGACAGGTCTGAGAGTCAGTAGACCCATTTTCTAGTCTCAATTCTATTTGAATAGTGTACTGTGACTTGGAGTTTGCCACAGAACCTTTCTTATTCTTAACCTTATTTGTAGAATAAAAGTACTTGTGAAATTAGGCAACTTCTAGTTTGGTGACTAACAAACTATATCAATTTTCATAGAATCTGATACATTCTTTTTCAGATCTCCACTTATCTGAATGGCAGTGTAAACCCATTGCTTTCCTGGCAAACTGATGAAAGGCAAGATGTCAACTGATCAAACACTTCTTGTTCCACCCATAGTATTGTGCATTAAACACAAGGAAGGAAGAAAGGCATCTGATAATTCACACATACACCCCTTTACCTTCTTCAGTGATAATAGTAAAGCCCCTTCAGACTGTAGGTTCAGGGCAAGCTTTAATTTAAAAAAATACGATTTTGGGCTAAGGATCCCTTTGATCTGAGCAGTATAGCTTAACCTTCTTAGGGAAGGATTTTCTGCACCTAGAAAGAGCTAAATTTTGCTTGATATGGAGGGACTTGTTGTTTGATATTAGTGAAAACTTGAGAGAGAAGTTCATTGGTCTAGAGGAAATTTGGAAGTAGTGTGCATCAGTTAAACACTTAATCACTGAAGGGGCAATGGTTGTGATATAAAGAGCTCTGTAGGGGATTGGAGCAGGTATATTTATATTCTCTGGTGTAGCTGCACAGGATTGCAGCTAGTGGGTTGAGTTCCTGCCAGCTGCCACCGGCTGTGCCCATTGTCGTGTGCACATCACCCCTGGGGCAGACCTGCACTGCAGAAACAGGCACTATACTTGGCTCTGATTGCCAATCTGGGTCCCTGCTGTGGGCAGTGTATGAACAAGACACTCTGAAATCATAGTAACCCAGGTCCCCAAGTTCCAGCTCATGCATGATCAGATGACAGCTCATTTCTTGAATCATTCTGGGGCTCTTTTCCTATAAGAGAAAGGTCCAGCAATTATTTATGACCTGGATGGATATTGGGTTGTTCTGAACACAGTTTAACACTCTGTTAAGGAGCATTTGGGCTACTGTTCCAAGCTAATATTTTTTATTAAGGAGAAAAACAGCAAGCTCATTATCTTATTAGAGGTGTTTCTTTTGGCAACTGAAATGAGAGTTGTAAAAGTTATCAAAAAAAAGACAGAATGGAGGAATTTAAGGCAATCATAGCTCCTCAAAATTTATCTGAATCATTCCTTTTCCTATAAGAAGATGAGACCTAATCCTCCCCATGAGAAGGAGGTAAGTCAATAGCTTCCTTGCCCTTGATCCATCACATACACAGTTAGCAAATTGTGTTTTATTTCTCACCTAAAACTCTCCCTTGGCAGTACAAGTCTTTTGGAAAACAAACAGTAGTCCATGATAAAAAATGTCCTAAGCTTTTGGCAGCGTCGTGATAAGTTTGGTTATAGGTTTCATTTGCTCTTTTAATGGGATTTTCTCTGAGTTATTGGCAGTCAGCAGGGTTGAGACAACTGGCTGAACAGGAGGCTTCATAGGATCATAGAATTTTAGAGCTGGAAGGAACACTTGGTTTTGCCTTCCAGACAGCAATCATGTTGTCTTAGGTTCAGCTTAGAGCTAGTGAGGCAGAGCTGATTTTATCCAGTCTTTCTTTTTTTTTTTTTTTTGCCACACAACTAGACTGATGGAGACCTTTAAATGTCAACAAAGCAATTTTGAATGGAATTCAGAACTCACCAGGAAACTAGCATCAGATCTGTGTTGTTGGAAGAATTGGGACAGGATGCCTTGTGTTCCCTGGGAAGCTTGGGCCGGGGCTGGCTCACCGCACAAAGCGGTATCAGCACCCTGGAGAGCGCCTACGTGAAACAATGCAGGCTATCAGCCAACACCACTCTCACAGTATCAGCACAGGTCAGACCCACCTTTGTTTCCTATGCTCACTCACAAGGGAATTGGTAACAGTTCTTTCAAAGAATCAGTGTAGGTAGAGAAGGAACAAACACCTCTCTCTACCTGAGTTCGCCCACAGACTGCAAATGTGGGGTGGGTGAGGGACCAAGGCTGGCACAGGAATGTGGCAGACCATGCCCATCCACTCCAAGGCCTGCCCATCCACTCTCAGGACAGATGTAATTATGTTGCTGTCTGTCTCCTGTGCTTGCACCCTAGCTCCTGGGGAGGTGAGCAACACAACCGACAGATTGTCCTGAGTAATCTGTTGATTCTGTATTAAATTGCAAGAAGGGAAAATAAATTACCAAGGTTTTGTCTGCCCCTCTGTTGATATTTGTGTGTACACATGTGGACAAAGCGTAAAATTGAGGAGGGTCAGTGCCCCACACTGACTCTTCTGTAAATTGAAATCAGGGTATGCTTCAGAAACTCCAGAAGTTTAAGTTTTATACTTTTATTGCTAAATCAACAGAGGCAGTCACCTGGGCATACACTAGATAGCAACAGGGTCAAGGTGAGTTGAACATCTCCTTTGGGTTAACTTTTATAGACTTATCTGTCCTTTCATTCATCCACCCATACATCAACCATCCATTCATTTATCCATTCATCCAACAGGTGACTTAGCCTACCATGTTCTCACTGAACCCTGATGAGAACAACAGAACAGACCTGGGCCTCGTCCTTACCATAATCTTGTAGTCTAGTCCTGAAAAGAGCTGCTGAATTGCTGGTAAATTATTTGTCTGATTTTATTATATACATGTTACAAAACTGCAATTACATGCAAGTAAGTGAATCTATAAATGAAATTTGTGGTAAGTACCATGACAGTGTACAAAGTGGAATGAGAGAAGATAAGGTATGTGTTGGGGAATCAGTGTGTGGGGATTTCCATAGATAGAATGACCCAGAGAAGGACTCTTGCAGGAGTGACATTTAAGCTGAAACCTGAAGGATGAGAAGAGACCAACGGTGAAAAGGAAAGATCAAGACCATTTCAAGCAGAGGCAGGAGCATGAGAGACAACTGTGAGGTGGGAAATAGCTCAGCACGTCTTAAGGGACTGAAAGGAGCAAGTGTGGCTAAACTGGGTAAGCAAGGGAGAGAGTGGAGCCAAATGAAAGGGAAGGAGATGGAGGCCAGATCATGCAGGGGTTTGAAGGCCATAAAAAGAAGTTGATTTTTTTTTTTATTTTACGTGCCGTGGTAAGACATTGGAGGGAGGAATAGGGATAAAAGGACTCTTCTTGCTGCTGTGTGTGGATAAAATTGGAGGAGGGCAATAGCAGGCATTGGGAGACTATCACAGTAACCTGGAAAAAAGATGCCAATGGTTTTAACAAGAGAGAATGTGGGTCAGGACTGATGGCATGCCATTCTTGGAGAAGTAAGGCTGTGACATCTGCACCCAGGAATCTTATCACAGAAGTCTTCATCAGACTTCTCCTTCTCTTGGTTGTGGTGGGCAGGTGATCGGCATTCAGGCACAATGTCCCTCCCTCACTTAATAATTGCCCATTGGAATTTTATAAATGGCAGGGCGGTGGGCTGAATAATGGCCCCTAAACAATATCTATGTCCTATTCCCTGGAACCTGTGGCTTTGTCACTTTACATGGTACAAGTAACTTTGCTGATGTGATTAGGTTAAGGATTATGAGATGGAGAGATTATACTGAATAATTCAGATGAGTCAATATAATGACAAGTGTCTTGTTAAGGGAGAGACAAGAAGATCAAAGTCAGTAGCAGGAGCTATGACAATGAAAACAAGAGGTTGGAGAGATACACTGAGGGGCTACCAGCCAAGGCAGGTGGCAGCCTCTAGAAGGCAGGTGAGCTGGATCTAGAAGCTGAGAAAAGCAAAGAAAAAAGTTCTTTTCTGGAGCTCACAGAAAGAACCAGCCCTGTTGACACCTTGACTTTAGCCCAATAAGACCTGTGTCAAATTATGACCTATAGAACTATAAAATGCCTTTATGTCATTGTAAGCCAGGAAGTTTGTGAGCATTTGTTAAAGGAGCAATGAGAAACTAATACAGAAGGAACCAATGACTCCATGCTGGTCCTCATGTTTTAGACTCACTGGACTGAGACTGGCCTCCCATTATAACACATCTAAAATGGGCTTTCTTAACAACAGAGTCAAACAAAGACATTCAGGCCTTGGGCTTCAGAGATTGAATAGCTTCAGAAGACAAAACCCAAAAAATCAAATGAGGGGTGTATTTATTTTATTTTTCTATTTTATACAAGTCCATTTTAATAAATATAAAGAACAATGGGAAGAGCTAACCTTAGTGAGTGTTCATTGGCAAATGCCTGGTCTAGTTGTCTTATATGATTTAAAGCTTTCTCTATTCAACTCACAGCCATGCTCTTGAGTATCCCAGGCCCCACAACTACCACCACCACAAAGCCCAGTCCCTGACATTGTGCCCTCAACCCTACCTTCAGACTCTCTCTATCCCAAACCAATTGGAGTATGTCTACCCTTCAGACTTTGGAGCAGAGCACACTGACCCCTGTGTGGTACACGATGGGCTTGAAGCCTGAAGAAGACTCCACTAGAAGAGGGTATACCCCTTTGTTTACTAAGGAATCAAGCCTCGCCCTGAAATAAACATACAGCTCTATCTGACAACAGCTCCACTTCCATTGGCATCCACAGCACTGGTTTGCATTTGCCCTGAAGCCCAACGGCATGGCTGACCCATAAGCTTCCTGCTCTGACTGACCAAAGGACCTTGGTTAATATTTTTTTCTGTGAAAGTGACAGGGCTCACCAGTAGAGGAAAGGACAAAGACATCTATGAAAGACTTAGAATGCTGCCCTGCTCGGTGGCCCTTCCCTTGCCAAGGCTGCCAGCATGCCATCCTGCCTGGAGGAGAGAAAAGGAGTAGGGCAGGACCGAAGGCTCTTTCAGATCCTTTGACCTTTTCCCACAGAGAGTCTCTTTGAAACCAAGACTAATGATCTTGGAGAGACAGGCCTTCCAGAACAGGGGCTCCATTAGACTCATTTAGAGGGAGTTACTGCAGATGCATTTCCAAGCAACTTTCTAAAGGGCTCAAGGCAAAGCTGTGGGGTGGTGGGGTATACATAAGTCTTTATTTAGGCTCTTTCTTTTCCAGGACTGTCATTTCTAACCTGCCTGGTTCAGGCTTCCCACACTTTACCTCAAATTTAAACAGAACAATTGCTGACTAACTTACATATTTTTATGAAGAATGTTGCACCTTAGTTTTGGAGAGAAGCGTATTTAGCATTGTGATTATTTGGGGTTAGCTATTTTCTTCCTTTTATGAAGGAAAATACATAAGGAGTCTCCTTTTTTTTCTACCTTTGTTATGGTGATTCCCTTGCTAATAAGGTTGCATCTATAAATGCACTTTACTTTAATACTTACTGAGGGATTTAAATGTTTTCTGCAGATATTAGCTATTCCTGAGTACCATGAGCAAGGCAATGGTCAAGTGCATCAGCTGTCGAAGAATCAGTGGACTGAATAACCCAGAGAGTTCTTCTCTTCAGATCTAAGCCCCACATTTTGGCCACATGAAGTACATTTTGTGTAGGTATTCTGCTTTGTCCTGATGGAGGAAGAAAAAAACTGGGGTTCATCTTAACAGAGCAGAGGGAAGCTTAGGATTCTGATGGGCTGTTCAGAGGGATAGCGGTGACATCTGATAGATGTCACATTTGAATATTTCTTACCAACACTTCAGAAATTGATATGTGCCCAGCTCTAATTTGCCACCTTTCTTCTGCCAGATTATCCATCTAGACACCTGTTACCTACGTCTGAATGTGTCTCTCCTCCCTCTCGGGTTTTTCTGTCCAGTATAGCTAAGAAAGGTAACAAATGGCCTGTTCTGCTGGCTGTGTTCACTGCCTTGTTCCCTTCCATTGAGCCCTCCCATGGCACTTTTCCTCAGTACAGGATTCCGACCATGAACTTGTGCTGGTGGCTCCCCTCCAGAATTGACACTCTTGTTTGGAACCTCTGGATTTTTATACTTGTGTCCTATTGGCCAGTGAGATGCCCAAAGAGAGAGGATAAAGGATGTACAAATGTGTCCAGTTAGGCATAACAAAAGGACCACAGACTAGGGTGCTGAAAAAAACAGAAATTTATTTTGTCAGTTCAGAAAGTTAGAAGTCTCAAATCAAAGTGTCAGCAAACTTGATTTCTCCTGAGGCCTCTGCCCTAGGTCTGAGGTTGGCCACCTTCTCCCTCATCCTCAAATGGTCTTCCCTCTGTGTGTGCATCCCCTGTGTCTCTCTGTATGCCCAAATCCCCTGTTCTTATAAGGAAACAAGCAGATCTCAGTGGAGCGCATCCATGACTTTGTTTTACCTTAATTGCCCCTGTAAAGAGCCTACCTACAAATATTCTGAGGTCATATTCTGAGGTACTGGGAGCTAGGACTTCAACACATAAATTCTGGAGAGATACAACAGCCTGCTACCTATAGACACAAGAATGGGGACAATAATCGTAACTCCTAAAACACAGTGAGTGCTTACTGGACACCATGCAACTATTTCAAACACTCAAACATATTTTATTCAAACGTCACAAAATCTTTTCAAAGTAGATATCATAAAAAATTTTATTACTGTCTGAGGCATAAAGAGCCTAAGTAACTTGCCATAGACAATCAGCTGGGAAATTATAGATATAAGACTTGAACCCAGGAAATTTAGCTCTGAATCTGTACTCTTAATCTCTCTGCTCTACTAATACTATGAATAATGATCACATTTATTGAGAATTTATATGTTCATGCATGATCATAAGAGCTTCAAGAACTTTATTTAATCACTACCACAGCCCCTTATGAGTGTTACAAAAATCGCCCTCTTATAGGAGAAAAATAGACATTGGCAAGATAAATGAAGTCACCCAAAGTTACAAAGCTAGTGGATACCAGAATTGGGCTCTGGACGCCAGTTTGACTTTCCAGAGCAGAGTCCTCAATCACCATGCAGTGCTGCAGGAAATCACGAAGCATCTAGGAAGGTAAACAGCAGTCGGGATTCTACTAGCTTGGCTCTCTCTGTAAGAGTCACTTACAGCCATAAACTTGATGTTTTTATGCCTTGGTTTCCCCGTAGGAAAAAATATAATTAAATTTTTCAAAAATGAACAGAGGAGCAAACATGTTTTCTCATTTGAAATGCTGGAGAAAGGATAGTTTATTCAGTATCAACACATTTTCAGTTTCACTTTGGGAAGAAGCCGTTTGCATGGTCTTTAAAGTTACAGGACATAAGCACTACACCTGGGTGCTTGGAAATCAGTGTTAGATGAGAAATGGCTGTCAAATACCTGAGTCTTTTAAAAAAATTAATGTTTGATTAGGCACACTTTAAATAGAAAACTATAAGCTCTCAAACCTGCCTGGTGACACATTTCTCAGGTATTCTCAGACTCCCAAATGTTACTGTATCTTCTAAAGTCAATCAGCCAATACTCCCACCTCCATATCACATAAGCCCTTTTAGATTCTAGTCGGGGTAAGAAGTCTCACCAGAACCCTTTTCTCTTCCCCTGCCCTTCAAAGGAACATATTCCAGTATAAATTGAGAAGACAGCACACAAGAAGTCACTGCAGATGGCCAATTTTACTCCTTCCTCTTTAAATCTACTTATTTGATGCATTTTACATGTGAAATTTATTCCTCCTAAATTTTAAATAGTTGTTGAATATCGAACAACTTGTCAGCTGAAGATTGGAGGCCATATCTCATTGTTCTTGTTGCGGCTTGGTAATACTGAAAGAGGTAGTCTTCAATCAGCCAAAAATCAATAACGAGATCTACATTTGCTGAGCATTTATTGTGTGCCAGGCTTTGTCCCGGGTACACTATATCTTTGCTACACAAACGGTGGTGCCGGGACCAGCAATGTTTTTGTTACTTGGGAGATTTTTAAACATGCAATCACTCAGTCCCCGTCCCAGACTTCCTGAATCAGAATCTGCATTTGTACTGTATCCTTAAGTGACTCGTATGCACATTATAGCTTGAGAGGTCCTGCTTGGACCACTTCATTTATTCCTTACAGTAATTCTAGGAGCTAGAACTTACTGCCTGGTTTTTAAAAATTTGAAAACTGAGACTCAGGAAAATGAAACAAGTTTGTCCTATTTACTAAATAGGTATCAGATCAGGGATATAATTTATCTCCATCTCCATGTTCCATGCATTTTTGGTTCTGTTATAATGAGTTAGAGGAGAATCCACTTAGAGTAAGGACTCAGTTTGAAAGATACCCACTTCCTTAAATGTTGAAACTTGGTGGGATAAAGCTGACATGGTTAAATACGTTTAAAGGTCCTGGGATTGGTAAAATCTCCGTAAGTGCATTTCATTTATTTATTCATGGAGGGACCACATTGTGTTGCTGGGCCTCTTCTGGTACTTGGCAGCATAGCAGGTTCTTCCAGGGTAAAACTATCAGGGTTTAGTACCTGCTGTAGAGAGGAAAAATCACTTTATTTCTACTCTCCTAAATAGTACTGCCTGTCTCAAATTAACATGAGACCGATTAGCAGAAATAAATAAATAAATAAAACCAATTGTATTCCTGCCTGACCTGTGGTGGTGCAGTGAATAAAGCGTCAACCTAGAACTTTGAGGTCGCCGGTTCAAAACCCTGGCTTTCCTGGTCAAGGCACATATGGGAGTTGATGCTTTCTGCTCCTCCCCCACCTCTCTCTCTCTCTCTCTCTTTCTCTCTCTCTCTCTCTCTCTTTCTCTCTCTCTCTCTCTCTCCCTCCCTCCTTTCTAAAATGAATAAAAAAACCCAATTGTATTCTGTATGTACATATGTGGGTTACCTAAGAATAGGGGACCCGAGGACAAATGAAGCAGTTGAGGCTGATATGTCATTCTGAACCTAGGAAAGGGAGTCAGGGGCTGGGACTTCAAAGGAAAAGTGAGTAATTCACAGGCAGGTGAGAAAGAGCAAACGTAGTATAAACAAATTTTTGTTGAGTTGTGCAGAAACATGGGCCACAGAAAGAAATAGAACAAATAAATGGAGTCTGCTTTGTTTCTCTTTGCCACACTAAAATATTATAATACTAAGGTGATAGCTCCCTTCCTTTAAGTAGGTTTTTCTGTTTGAATTCCTTTAGGCAGGTAAGGGGGAGGCAAAAGACTCTTTTTGAGACTCTGGGTTATTTTTAATAACCAGTTTAAAATAACACACCAAAGGCATATTTTCGGGTGACAAACTCTGCTTCCCCTCACTGCCTAGGAGGAATGTTTGATGCTGAGTAGTTTGCACGTGTAAGCTGCTCAGAGACCATGAGTGCTTCCTAATATCGACTCAGAATTCCCCCCTCCCCCCAAAATATGGCAGACTGCATGAAGGTCAGCAAGGGCAACTACCCTCCAGGTGACCAAGTATTTGGTTCCTTCTATATTGCTGGTCAGAATGTAGCCCCTTCCCACCTCTCATCTAGAAAGGGTGTTGTAGAGAGCTGCTGGCAGTTCCTGCAGGGAAATCAGCAGTCAGGCTCTGTTCTGCATTCCTAGCTCAGGACTTTCCCACTTCCCTGAGACTCCTCCAGGAAGGGGCTAGGTGCAGTGTTCACCTGGCCACCGGGCCCTGACCACTGACTCCTACTTTATACCCAGAGTGGAGAATGAGCTTAAAAAGCTGCCATGCAAATAAACTCTAATGGCTTTCCTCCTGCATTTACATTATTAAGAGTCCCTTTGACTGGCGTTATGATGATAAATGTAAAACGCTCTGCACCATTACATCGAGCACTAACGCAAAGTAGGAAGAATTTCTTTTTCTTCTTCTTTTTTTTTTTGGAAGAAAAGGAAAAAGAGAGAAAAGAATAGATGGGAAAGTAATTGGCTCCTGGTATCCTGCTTGGCTATTTGCATGCAGGCCTGGGTGGAGGCGGCCCAGAGGGTAGGACCAATCGGGCCAGCTACATGGGGCCAGTCCTTGCCTCTGCTGGCCTTTTCTACATTGCAAAGGTTTGCCTATCTATATTTTTTATTTCTTAAGGATTCATGAACCACTTGATCATTTGACAGGTGGGCAAGCTGAGGTACACACTTTCCTCCAATCATTACAGATAAATGCCTGAAATATTTAACTGGACCATGGACCAGCATGCTTATTGCAAACAGAACATGCTGATAATTTCCTGCCTAGTATGCAATAGCTTAGTTTTATTTTATAGCCTCTTATTTCTTGCAAGTTTATTCTCAAAGTGAGTGTACTTTGTTATTAACATCACTCGGCTAAGAGGGAAAAGTTCTTAATTGAAGGTTTCATTTTCTCCCCTGTCCTTGGACCTTGGGGAAGCCTTCCTGGAATCTGCTTTTCTCATTTTGCAGTGAAGATATCTGATACTTGCCTTTGGAGGGTTGGTTGTTTGTTTTTTATTTTGTTTGAGAGGCGCGAGTTGAGAAATAATTTAAATGAAATAACATATATGCATGGTTTTGCATAATGTAAGGATATAGTTTTCAAATAACTTCCCAATATTTTTTTCTGAGAGTACAGACAATTGTGTCTAAAAAAGTCTAGGGTCAGTGTCTCAATCAAAAATAACTTTTTGATGTTAAGGCCAATAGACAATAAAGTAAATACTCAACATTCAAAACCCTACAACCTGACAAAGATAACTTAGAATCTGAGTGCATCGGGAGCTCTGAAGCCAGGTGGGACCTTGGCTTCCTTCCAAAGCCACTGGCCCAACCTGATAATAAGACAAAGCTGAGTGTGTCTGTCACTCTCTGTGGAAAGGACAGTATCGGCTCTATGTAGTCTTTCTTGTGCTTCCAAGGTGGAAGTGCAAATCGGGCTACTTATAGAGATGTCAAACCTGGTTTCATTGGGTTGTTTAGTCAGAGAGCTAAGAAGGGGGTGACTGGAATCCAGAAGGGTCTTGATTTAATCAGTTAGGAGTGGTGGACAGAAAGTCTTGGAGTAGAAACTATACTTTGATGGTTTATATTGATGACTTACAGGGTCTTTCAGGAAGTTCTTGGAAAGAACAATACAATTGTATATAACTTATCTTCTTGAGCAGGAGTCTTGGCACTAGTGAAGCTATGCTAAGAAGACAGTACAAGACAGAAGACAGTGAGGTCTACAGAAAATTTGGGTCCCCAGGTGGGTCCCTATCAAGCTTGATCATAGTCTCTGGTGATCAATGGCCTTTACTGCTGATAGGTGACGAGTGTCACCCTCTTGAAAGCAGTCACCGGTGGTCTGGTGAGTCTTGCGGTCATGCTGTTTTCCCTCCTTATCCCCAGAATGGTCCTATTTGCCACAAGGGCAGCTTTTCATTCAAATCCTTCTTAACCTTCCTGAAGACTTTTAGTGACCATCATGTTGGTGTCAGGATAAAGTCTGGGAACAGAGGGTTCTTGATTTCATGTCTATATGCTTCTTTGTTGGTCCTATGAGTACAGAGTGCAGATACTCTGTCCCAGGCTGGTGGTGGAAAGGGTGGTGGCAGAGTGCTGGAGGGTCATTGGAAGTAAACATGTCTCCATGCTGATGTGACCCTACTTTGGCTTTTTATCTTGAAGTATCCCAGTATGCAGGGGCTGAGTTTCTCTGCTCTGAGCTTCTAGGGAGTCATATTGAGCAACTGTGAATAAAAAAAACAATTAAATTTGCTAAAGGTCTGCAAAATCAGATCTAATCTCTTTGGGGACTTGGAAAAAACAAGCAAACAAAAGAGCTGAGTTATCGATTGCTGCGTTTCAGCAGCTCTTAATCTGAAATGAAATCAGCCTGGACGGGGGCCCAAAGGCCAGTGACCCTAATATCCATTCTCCCCTGTCAGAAGGCCCACCTGTCAGAACTAGAGATCCTTGCTCAACAACTACATTAGTAGTCAGGTGGTGGGTTGCAGAGAACTGTGGCCATTGGTCTTTCTTGGGGCACAAAAGGCAAAGAAAGAACTAGAATATTTTCTTAAGTGTGAAGCAGTGGAGCAAATTGAGTTCACAGGGTCAACATCACTCTTCCTCACCATATCGACAGCAGCCCCTAATCTGGCCGCCGGCTCGGCCTCCATCCTGGTATTTCCCTTTCATGAGGTGCTGTCACTCTATTATCTTCCCCCGAGTTGGTCTTTACCCCTTTGACCTGCAGAGGGGGTGGGGAGGAAAGCAGCAGGTATAGGGGTCTGGGGCTTGCCAGGGATGGAGAAAGATTTTGACCTTGAATAAACTAGATCTGGAGCTTTCCCAGAGTTCAGGTGGTGCCTGGGGTGAAATGGGAGGGGGCGGGCGGGCGTCTTGCTGGGACTGGCCAGTGCTGACACAGAAAACTCACAGCTGAGAGGTCAAGGTGTCTAATCTGGGTTTCTGTTTCTCGTGGCTTTAAAAAAAAAATTTTTTTTTGTAATTGTAAAAAAAATCATTTTGTACTCCCCGAGGCAAACCAAATGAAGGTCTGGAATAAAAAATGTGACTCAGTGATTACCCTGAAACATCTCGTAGGCAAGTCAGAATGTCTCAGAAGTGACAGCTTCTCAGTTTGTCTTCTCAGACCAAGGACAAGGAAGAGGTAAATGACCAATATGTGTTTGCTAGTGGGACCCCTTTGTCTTAATTCATCTGGACTGCTGTAACAGAAAAGGTAAACTGAGTGGCTTATAAACAACAGAAATGCATTTCTGACATTTTGCAGGCTGGGAAGTATGCGATCAAGGTGACAGCAGATTTGGTGTCAGGTGAGGTCCTGCTGCCTGGTTCATAGACGGCTGTCAACTTAGTGTGTTCTCAAAGGATAGAAGGGGCAAGAGAGCTCTTTGGGGTTTCTTTTTTTAAAATAAGGGCACTAATTCCATTCATGTGGGTTTCACCACTGTGACTTAATCACCTCCAAGTGTAGTCACATAGGGAGTTAGGTTCTGACATATGAACTTGGGGAGGATACAAACAATTAATCTTTAGCATTTTTTAACTGTGGTCTCCAGGAAACCACAAAGGGATTGAACTCCTAGCACAGGTGAATCTAAAAATTGTTACTTTGACAGTTTACAATTATTAATTCACCATGAGTCCTGGCCCTTTCTGTTCTGCCCACACAATCTGTTCACTCTGCTTCATAGCTGAACTTCTTGAACGTGGGTCTCTAAATCTTCTTTCTCAGCTCAGTGCTAATCAGCTTTCATTGTGACCCCTGCTTAATGCCAACCATGCCAGTGTTGACAACTTTCCACATTCCTTCTTCAACTTAATTTTTTTTTAAGTGGCATAGTGGGCCACTTCTTCCTTGAAGCCTTTCTCAATCTTGATGTCCAGGGTGCTACGTTCTTCTGCTTTCATGGTCACACCTTTGCTATTTGTTTCTTTGACTGAGTTCACATCCAAGATTGTTGAGATTTCCTCTCTCTCTCTTACAATTCTGCACACACTCTGGGTGTTCTCCCTAATCCCAAGACTACCGAATTTATGTCTTTAGCCCAGACCTCCCCACACTGACTTAGTTCTATACTTACTACTACCTATTAAACATGTGCGCCTGAGTGTCCCACAGGCCTCTCAAACTCACTGTGTAGGAAAAACCATATTCTCAAATCTCCTCCTGCTCATCTCATTATTGGGATTAATGGTACACCCATTCACCTAGTGGCCCACACTGCAACTTTTGTTATGTCCTTTACTCTTCTCTCTATCCACCTCTTTATTCAGGTTAAGTCCAAACAGCTTAGCTTAACATAAAGAGCACCATCAGCTGGCCATAACCCACCTTTCCAGGCTGGTGTGCCCCAGCTCAGTTTCTCACGCCCTTTCCCTGTTCTCTAGCACTGGGTGTTGATTCCTGGTTTGTCTCCAGCTCTCCGCTGTGTGCCTGCCCAGCCTCCTTCCCTCCAATATCTGCATGCCTTTATTTCTACCAGACCTGCTTTCAGTGATGGCTCCTTTGCAAAGCCTTCTCTGTTCTACCAGATGGCCACTCACTCCTGGGAGCACCCTGAGTCTACCCCTCAGCTACACCTGTAATACTATGAGATGACATCTGTATCCAGTCCCCAGACTCGAGAAAAGAACAGAAAAAAATTAACTTTTTAATCTTTGTATCATTCTCACTTTCTAGCACAATTCCTGGCACACAATAGAGGCTGGACCAATCTTGGTCCAGTATGAATACATGTTTGGATTAGGAATGAATTCTACTTCAGAGGTAGCTAACTAAGTCTTAAAGGTAGATGTGCTTATACCAGGCAGCTCTCACCTGACACCTGGAGTGTGGTAATACTTTCTGCATGACTTTTAAGGGACTGAGGGATGGTGAGGCAGACTGCTGAGAAGTAATTTTTGAGTTCCCTAAACCACACAGCAGAGATATGGCTATAGGAGGGTGGCAGAGGTGCATGTACAGGGCACGAGAGAAACAGAAAGAAGACTTGGGCTCTCTTTTCCTTTCAAGGACCCTGTGAGACTCGGGTTTCTATTTGTAAATAGAGATAAGATACCTATGCTATAAGGCTATTGTAAGAATTAAATGAATGTCCTTAGTGCTTTCACAAGTCATTCATGAACCCAAATTTGGATGTCATTCCTTTTTAGAGTATCATTTGTGATGCTGATGATAATAATGACCATGAAAACATCTGAAGAATAAAGACACAAAGAGACACAAAAATAAATAGCTATATAATGAACATAGAAAAGTTGAAACAAAGTTTAAAAATTGAAGACTATTAAAACCTCTTGAGTCAACAGCTCTGGTATTTCCACATATGCGATTTGGACACTTATTAAACTAAGGATCTCTCTTGTACAAAAATGCTTTCGAATGCATTTTTGTCTAGTGTCTATATCACCAGCATTTTTCTGCTCACGTAGTATTGCTCTAATTCCATAGGATTTACAATGCAATTATGAACTTATGTCATAAACCTGTAATAACTTGCATTTTCATGCAATGTGTTTCAAGGCACCCTGATCTTACTTGTATCATGGCACTGGCATTGAGTTGTTGGTTTCCTTCTTAGTCTGTCTCAAATAATGTTTGAGCTTCTTGCTTTTTTTATATTATTGAGAGGAGGGGTGGCAATGAGACATACTCCTTCATGTACCCCAACTGGGATCCACCTGGCAAGCCCACTAGGGCACGATGCTCTGCTCATCTGAGGTGTTTCTTCATTGCTCAACAACCAACCTGTTCTTAGCACCTGAGGCAGAGGCCACAGAGCCATCCTCAGTGCCTGGGGCCAACTTGCTCCAATCAAGCCATGGCTGCAGGAAGGAGAGAGAGAGAGAGAAGTGAGAGGGGAAGGGGTGGAGAAGCAGATGGGCGCTTCTCCTGTGTGCCCTGGCCAAGAATTGAATGCGGGACATCCACACACCGGGCTGGCAGTCTACCACGGAGCCAACCTGCCAGGGTAGTATTTGAGCTTCTGAAGGACAGAGACTGTGTTGTGTTCACTACACCCCTGGTACTTAGTGCCGGCACATCTTAGAAACGTCACGGATTCAGATCCAATCACCACACTGAAGTGAGTGTTACAATAAAGAAAGTCATAATCATTTTGTTGGTGGCAGGTCTTTCCTTCAATTTGTAAAGGATACAATATCCATGAAGTATAATAATGTGAAGCACAATAAAATGAGATTTGCTTGTGTAGTGTAAAACACTTAATTTGTGTTCAAAATACATCTGCTAGCGCTCATTCACTCGTTGGAACACACTATGGGGTGCCTCTCCCTGTGCTCGGCCTCAGGTACACAGGAGCGCCTGCCACAGTTACTCAGAGGCTATAGACCAGCAGGTCTCAGCCATGGGGAATAATTTAATTAAAATGGGGTAAGTGCAACACAGCAAAAATACAACACGCTAGGAGAATGTGTGAGGCTCCCCATCTATGTGTGAAGGTATAAGAAAGGATTTTTGAGAAAATTATATAAAAAACCTAAAATGGGAAGAAGAGTTATCCACACAGAGAGTGTGAAGGGGGAGTGAATGGCGGGTGAGAAGAATTGCCCAGGCTGGGAGAGCCCCCGATGGCCTGAGACGGGAGGGTGCACCTGCACCCAGACAGCAGAACCCCTGAGGCCCAGACAGATAAGAGCACTGGCCTCTCGGTTGCCAAGTCAATTAATGGCAGAGGAAGGACTGGAGTCCAGGGATTTGCCTCCCAGGCCGCGTGGCGGAACATGTAGCTGTGGTCAGGAAATGAGAAAAAACCTTGAGGAATTTGAGTGACAGTGGGCAGAGATCTGGACTGATTACAGAAAACGGGAAAAGGCAAGTTCATCCTGAAAGTCACATCATGTTCTCCAGAACTAAATGGTTCTTCTTAAGCAGGACACCTGTCCTGCACCACAGTGCTCAGATGACGAGTGGCGCTGACAGGTCCCGGACCCCCCACAGCGGCCCATGTCCATGTTCTATTATGAAGGTCTCCCTGCCAGTTAAAGTGGCTAGAGCCTTCTAGGGCACAAATCCTGGATGATCCACTTCCCCAGAATGCTATCTCCCAGCAGGATCCTGCAGGCTGCCACCCTAATAGCCTGTGTCCTCACGGATCTCCCCAGCCTGTTGCTGGATCCCAGCAGTATGTCCTTCTCCTGCCAGGCTGTCCCCTGAGGCACACCGCAGTCCCCTGCACTGCAGACAGATAGGCCATGGTGATTTGTAACAGCTGATCTGCAGCAGCTCAGTGCAAAAGTGGCGCAGAGACTTGCAGAAATCCCCATGGTCTTGATTAGGTTTGCCTTGTGCTGTTTATCAGTGGTACCTGTCTGTGTCATAGCCACTCCTCAGCCACGCTTGGGACTACAACTTTCCTGAAGGGGATGACACCCAAGGAGCTAGGAATGCGGCCTTTTATTGGGGCGTGGTGGGCAGTGAGAGGGGACAGAAAAGCAAGAGCATGTAGAAGGGAAATTACTCCCTTAGCACTATGAGAGCTACTGCCCTGGTCAAGGCATAAGCGCCTTAGTATTTTCTTTCTGAACAGACAGCTCCCTCCCCACATCTCATATATTCGCACTTCCTTGGGGGGACATGAAGGAGAATGACAGGCAGGTAAGGTAACAGATACCTCCAACCAAAGGCAAGTCTACATTAACGATCTGCTTAGTTGCCTACCTGCACTCTGCCAGACACAGAGCTCCAGGGTAAGCAGAGACTTTTATGCTGAGGAACTACACTCAGCCCCTAGCAGCCAACTGGCCGTCACCTCCATGGGTACCTCCTGCTGCAGCCATCTCTGGGGGAGGGCCTCCTGGCCCCACGGAGTTCCCGCACAGCGAGCAGAGCCCTGGGTGAGACAGAGCCCTGCAAGGAAGACCCCCGCCATCACACCCCCATCCCCACCACCACTCACCATTCCCAAATGTCTTTGTTTTGAGTGATGGAAGGAAGGATGAAAGCATCTACAAAATTAAATTTCAAAGTATAAAAAAACTTTTATACTTAATGAAACTTATTTGAGAACTTAAAAAAATGTTTGAAGGCAAGATATGTTGAAGGTACCTAGAATGGAGGGAAGATTCAGCTCTCTGACTGCCAAGACCCCGTATGTGACCAGTAGAATTCTGACTGCTACAGCACAGGGAAGCACTGGGTTTCCCTGACAGAGACGCCATTTCTGATGTAGGATGTCCTCAGGATGAGCTTAGACGCAGAGAAATTCATTCATTACTTTGTTTTCTGCTGACCACTGGGGACATAATGGTTAACAAGCCAAGAGCTCTCTCTTTATCTACTCTATAATCTAGTGAAGGAGACAGATATTAAATAAAATTTTTTTTATTAAAAATTGAGATGAGTTCTCAGAAAGAGAAAAATTTCAATGAGAAACTGACAGAGGACCTCTTTTAGTTTGGAAGGTGTCAAGAAAAACGTTTTTAAGGAAGTGATAGTTAAATTGAGTCAACAAGAAGATCAACCACATGTTGACAAGTGAAGAGAGGTTAATGAATTATTCCAGGTCACACAACTAATAGAATTAGGATTAGAGGTAGGACATCAAGTCCAAGGCTTAAAAGCAAAATGTTATTTTTATCAAAATAATTGAATATCAATAGTGCTGACAATGCAATTAAAAGAAAATGGTCATACTTTCCTCACCCAAGAATTCTCTTCTCCAAAGGCAACCAACCGTTTTCAACTCTCATCTGTTTCTATGGCCATTCGCCTCCAGATTTCTAAATCACATTCTTATAAAGTTATTTCATAAACTCTAGACATTGATTTACTATAAAAAATAAAGATTTAGCTCTCTCACACCCCTCACCCATCACATTTACTTCTCCCATTTCCCCAATATGTAGTTTTACATCAAAATTTGTGGTTGACTCAATAAATATTCAAATCATCAATACAATGCAAATCAAAACAAGTAAATTATGAGTCTATTTTATTTTCTTATATAACTCCCTATTTTTTCTTAGAGTTATAGTTGTATGCCTGTTTTCTTTACATTGTTTCCTATTATACTGTAAAAAAAGTTCATCAGAATTTCAAACATGAGGTTATCCAGCAGTTTTTATTGTTGCTGTTCAGTGTTTATTTGGAGTATCCATTCTGAATCCTCAATTGTTCTACTCTAATTTGAGGGGTTTGCTCTCCAGGCTTGCTTCACAGTTGTCATCCATGGGTGTCCCATGACAGCTGTCTGGCACCTCTCATGGTGCAATGTGTCTAGGACCCCATGACTTCTGTTTTCTGATTTCACCCATGTTTCGGAAGAGAACACTTTTAGTTGCTTCCTGAGGAAAGAATGGACAACTTGCTTATTTGAAAAATATTGTATGTATTTCTTTACATGTGGTTGCTTGATTATATATAGAATTATTATCTCCAGCCTGGCTTGTGGTGGTGCAGTGGCTAAAACATCAACCTGGAATGCTGAGGTCACAGGTTCAAAACCCTGGGTTTGCCCAGTCAAGGCACTTATGACAAGTAAGCAGTGAACAACTAAAATGAAGGAACAGTGAGTTGATATTTCTTGCTTTCACCCCTCTGTAAAAAAATCAATACATCAAATCTTTAAAAAAAAAAATTTAATTAAAAAAAAAAGCTCTCACTTCCAAATGTTTATTTCTCAAAATTTCCTCATTGTTCTGTAGCTTTTAGGGTTGCTGTTTAGAAATGCTGTGCTGCTCTGATTTCTGCTTCTTTGTATGGGATCTACAGCTTTTCATAGGAAGTTCTTGTGCAACTCTTTTTTCTTTCTTTCTTTCTTTTTAAATAAAAGAAAAGGAGGCAGAGAGACAGACTCCAGCATGCACCCCAACTGGGATTGACCTGGCAAGCCCACTAGGGGACAATATTCTTACCCATCTGGGGCCATTGCCCCATTTCTTAGCAACTGAACTATATTAGCACCTGAGGCAAGGCCATGGAGCCATCCTCAGTGCCCGGGGCCAACATTGCTCAAACCAGTTCAGCCATAACTTCAGGAGGAGAAGAGCATAGGAGAGAGGGAGGGGGGACAAGCAGATGGTCACTCCTCCTGTGTGCCCTGACTGAAAATTGAACCCAGGACTTCAATATGCCAAGCTGATACTTAACCACTTAGCCAGCCGACCAGGGCTGAGGATTTCTTTATACAGTGCCTTGGTGTGGGCTTTTAATTTTTTTTTTTAATTTACTTTTGTGGGTACTTGGTAAATTCCTTTTGAATGAGTTGTGGAAAATTTTTGACATTTATTTGTTCATTGTCTCCTCTTTTCTCTCTGTCTCTCTGTCTCTCTGTCTCTCTCTCTCTGTGTTTCTTTCTGAAAATCCCATTAAATGGGTGTTGTATTTTTTCAATACTCTCATTTCTATTTTCTACCTCTTTGTTCTACTTTCTGGGAGAGTTCCCCAGTTTTATCAACTCATATTTAAAATTAATATTTCTTTAAACAATTTTTAACTAAAGCACTTACAGTTCCCAAGAGTTCTTCATCACTGTCTATTTCTTATTTGTTTTTGCTTTGAAAGTAAGTGCTAAAAAGCTTTTGGAAGGTCTATATGTGCACATGTAGACTAAGCCTCACTGTAAGTTAGTAGTGAGGAGCTGTGCATATCATTGGGGAACCCTCAGTAGCAACAATTTTGATCTGTTCTTGTGGGTGCATTTTTCAGAGGAGGCTCTTACAATCTGCTTAACAGTGCCTTGTCCTCATGTTGTTCTTACAATGAGCATGTGTCAGGATGACTTGCAAGGCTGCATAAAATACAAATTGCTAGACCTTTCTTCCAGAGGCCCTGATTCAGTAAAGGTGAGACCTTTGGATTTGCATTTCTAATAATTTTTCAGGCAACACTGATGATCCTGATCTCTTGCCAGGATAGAACTCTGGTTCCCCATTCTGCAAAGTTAGGGCATGTGACTTTTCCTCATAGACACTTTCAACAGTCTCCTTGTTGTTGTTGTTGTTGTTTTTTTGCCACATTTATTACCACAGCTTCCATAAATATATGATGTCTCAAACTCATGGGTATTTCTAGAGGTTTACAGCCTGAATCAGCTTGCTTCTTCCATTCATTTCAATTTTAACTTTCCCTGCCTGGCCAGATCAGTTACTATTCATTCATCTGCTTTTCATCCTATACAATTTTGATGAAATATTTCAGCTGGTGATGTTTTCTCTCTTCTTTAATTTGTCTATGTAGATTTTTTTCTTTACTGTTATTTTAGAGGGGTATTGAAAGGAAGTAGAACATAATAGCTATTTAGGTCACTATAATTAGTCCTGTTAAGAGTTATTTTGCTGGTGATTATCAGGGGTGGGGGGGGAGTGGAGGAGAGTACAAGGAGAATAAATGGTGATGGACGAAGACTTGACTTGAGGGGAAACACACAATATGGTGTACAGATATATGTTGTAGAATTGGGCACCCAAAATCTATATAATTATGTTAACCAGTGGCACTCCATTGAATTCAATTAAAAATTTTAAAAATAAATAAATAATTATTTTGCATGCAGGGTATTCCCTCCCTTCCTTGTACTGACTACAACTCTCTTTGGCCATAACTTAGGGGAAAACACTGATGCTGTCCCCAACCAAAGCCCAGAGAATCATGAATGTACCATTATCCTAATCACGCAAAGCACTCTCATTTTCGTGTCTGTTGAGGGAGGAATGTTTTCCAGAACTAAAATTCCAACCACATAAAGAAGAAAAGGCAGTCTGACATTTTCTCAACTATTTGGAAAATTTTCTAGCACAACAAGCTGTTTATCCCCATGCCGGTTCTTATTGAATTAAGGAGGGAGAAAAGACATTGATTTACTCCCCATATGCTGCATGTTAAAAACTACCACTCACTAAAAGCTATGGAATATGTAGGAAAGGGGGAAAAAATAAATCCATCAACTAACAAGATAAGTGCCTTGTTCCTCCATCTGTTACTGATGTGTCCTTATCTGGAAAAAGAGCATGGCAGCCACAATAGATCTTGTGTCAGGTATTATATTCCCAAGTCATATGAATACATTTTCATGCTAGTAACCATTTATGATCTAGTCAAGCCACAGCTAAATCTGTCCTAAGGCATCAACTGTCTTTTTGCGTTTGGAAGTCCACTGAATTCACAGGAGGGAGTGGGGTTGGCTACTGCCATCAGGTGATGGTATTTGTCTGAAAACTTTTCCAGCATGGGTCTCTTTCAGCTGTGGAAGGGCTGGTGGTGAAAACTTAGTGCATTCACCTCTGCAGAAGTACTGATGTTCTTATAGGAGATATGAGAAAATGGGAGACCTAGAGAAAATGTAAATGAAGGTCCTATGTATGGGTACATGTACAGTGATTGAATCATTGATTAGATTAGATGATTGATTAGATGTGCCACTTTTAGATCACCAGGAAAGCTTCACGATAACGTTCCACTGGCATGGCATCTCTGGCTCTTCAGCAGCCCAATCACACTGTGATGATTTCCTCATTCACAAGCAGAGGTTATTTTGAGGAGTCAGCTTTAACTGAGCATCCAGGTGCAGAAATAGAGATGATGACATGTGGCTTCGGAACCCGTGTTTTGGAACTTCCAACAAGGGCTGAACATCTCAGCAGATAAATAATACTGTTAACTTGTTTGCATCTATGATTGAGAGAAATCCTCACTTTTTATTATAACGATGGTGTAGTTCTTCTGTTACCATCACTGTCATTGTCATTGTCCATTATCCTCCCCAATGATAGCAGCAACAGGACTATATAGCAGAGGGTACATTACAATTTCAAGATATAGTGAAAGTCTTACTTGCGTTCACATCCGTCTTGCATAATCTGAGAGCATTTAATATAAAGCACATAGAGTGTGCTGGATAGCGTTACTTAGGCTCTAGTGTTCATGAGCTTGATTTGTTTCAGGGGTCCAGATGAGACACAATGAGCAACTTAACTTGGTAAGTGGTCAAAAGTTGAAAAGAAAGGAAATAGGTTGAAATATGTGCAAATACATTCAGAAAATTAAGACATTATATTGTAAAAGAATAAAGAAGAATAAAGAATGAAGTTTGTATTTCAGGTTTCTAGCCAGAATGCCAAAGCTTGTGGTTGTATTTGGAAACTAGGAGAGAATGGGTCATATTTAGAGAGGAAAATATGGTAAATATGTACTCTTTGGAATATACTGAGATTGAGATGTCTGTGAGTCATCCAAGGAGGGATGTCCTGCAAGCAGTGAGTATGTGAGTCTAAAACACAAGGGAGATGTCTAAGGATAGAGATTTAGACATGAAACTATCAGAACATAGGAAGTGTAGTAGGCAGCCTCTAGGATGGTCCCCAGTGGTTCTACTACACTGGTCTTCATGCCCTGTGTTATCTCTTCCGCTTGGATGAAGGATGGACTTATTGACTCACTTCTAATGAGTAGACTACAACAAAAATGAAGGGATATCACTTTCAAGATTGTGTTATAAAATTATTGTGACTTCCACCTTGGGTTTTCTATTATCAGTCCTTCTTGAATCACTCGCCTCAGTATAAGTCAGCTTTCATGGTGTGAGGCAGCCCTCTGGAGAGCCCCAGCTAGCCTGCAAAAACCATGTGAATATATTGAAAGAAGATCCCTCCCCAAACCCCCAAGTTGAGCTTCAGATAAAACCAGAGTCCTAGCCAACTACTTGATTACAATTCATGAGAGATCTTGAGCCAGAATAACTCAGCTAAGCTTCTTTCTGATTTCTTACCCACCAAAACCATAACATAATAAATGTTTGTGGTATTGAGTTGCTAATTTTTAGGGTAATTTATTACATAGCAATACATTACTAATACAGATAGCTAAACTTATAAGAGTATTTATACTCTCCCAAGAAGGTGGTATAGAAAAAGGGAAGTAGAGCTCTGATGCTCATCAATGTCTAAAGGATAGAGGGGGAAAGAGGTGATATGGGGGCAGAAGAAGTAGTAAGAGTAAAGTGAGAAGAACCAGGGCAACTTGGCATTATAGAAGTCCAGAAAATGTATTTTCATGGAAAGAGAGAGAGCTCCACAGTATCAAATGCTGCATATAGCTCAAATAATATAAGGTTGAGATGTTACATGTTTGGCCATTGGGATATGATTTTGGATGATCTTAGTAAGAATAGGTTCAGTAGAGTAGGAGAATGAAAACCAAATGGCAGGGGGTTGAGGAATAACTGGCACATGAAGAAGGAAGAGAGATGGATCACAGTCAATTTTTTGTTTTATTATTTACTGTTCTTTAGGAAGATAAACGACTGCATGATAAAGGAAGACATGACATAAAATAATACTTTTACATAATGAAAGTAGTTGGATGTGTTTATGACTACAGTAAGGGCTGAAAAACAGAGTAAGTGAGAATTTTAGAATAGGTAAAAAAGTGGGAGAAGTTGGGGCAGTTGGTCAAAATGGGACCATAGCTCATTAGCTAAGACTGGAAGAAAGATGTGTGTGTGTGTGTGTGTGTGTGTGTGTGTGTGTGTGTGTATATATGTTTCTGGGAAGGTGGATGAGAAATTGTGGGAGATTACTCTTGACCTTGACTTTCTTATAAAAGCAGAAAGAGGCCTGACCTGTGGTGGCACAGTGGATAAAGCGTCGACCTGGGAACACTGAGGTCACCAGTTCAAAACCCTGCACTTGTCCGGTCAAGGCACATGTGGGAGTTGATGCTTCCAGCTCCTCCCCCTTTCTCTCTCTCTCTCTCTCTCACTCTGTGTCTCCTCTCTAAAATGAATAAAATAAAAAAGTAAAATAAAAGCAGGAAGAGGTGTATATCATGACAGTGCTTTCTTAACATTTCCACTCAATATCCTAATGACAGAGAAGAGTTAATGCATGTCCCTAATATCTAAAGTTGTAGCACAAAATGGTCAATGACAATCTCAACAACTAAAATTAATTATTAATACATACTATTTATATTTACTCATATTATAGCCATAGTTTAATATAAGTTGCTTTGAATTTATTATAATATTTAACTTGCCTCCAAAATGATTCAAATAAGATGTATGTTTCTGCATTATATTTATCCTGCAGTATGTTTATCTTGGCACAGTGCCTGTACCCCTGTGTATTTGTAGAGCAGTTAGAGAGTCCAAGCATTAAACCATTAGCACCCACTGTCACAGTAACTCTATCAGATTTTGAGATTTATTCAGGTCTCAGTGGTCACCTTGGGAAGCACAGAGCTTCACTGGAGTGAATAAATTTTAAAAAAAAGATTTACTGTTAGTTGAGGCAATCAGGTAAGAAAATAGAGAGAGGAATATCTTAAGCCTGGGACAACATTGTCAGACTTGGGTAGGTCTCCTTGGTGTACCAAAATTAAGGCTGTGTCCACATGGGGTGTGACAGAAAAGCTGGTGTTTGTTTGAGGTGTGTTATAACGTAAACAGCCCCAGAATGTGGGAGGAGGATAGAAAGAGGTAGAAGTTGTTGGGAGGTATAATAATGTAAGTGACAAGCAGACACACTCGACTTCCCTGTTTTTCCAAGTGATGGACCTGCTGGGCATGAACAATTCCTGCAAGATGGGAAGTATATACATCATTTAAACTCATTTGCTTTGGGGGGGAAACCACATAAATTATTATGAGCCCAATTATTTTTTTATCCTAGATTAGGGGTTGACAAACTAAGGTCCACTGATCAAATTCAGACCATTACATCTTTTAATAAATACAGTGTTATTGGAATCTAGCCCTGCTTCTTTGCCAATGTAGTGTCCAATGGCTGCTTTCCCCCTATAACAGCAGATGTGAGTAATTGTGACAAAGACTTTATATTCCACAAGCCTAAAATATTTATTATCTGGATATTTTTAGAAAAAAAAACCCTGTGAGATCTACCTATTTCATGAGATAAAATTTCACAAATAATTTCAGCAGATCATGGCTACTCACTTTTGACAATCCTGAGTTTTCAGAAATTCAACTAAAAGACTCCTCTAGCCAGATGGAAGAAGTGCTAGTCTATATTTAAGAGATTGCTCACCTGACCAGGCGGTGGCACAGTGGATAGTGTGTTGGACTGGGATGTGGAGGACCCAGATTTTAGACCTCGAGGTTGCCAACTTGAGCACAGGTTCATTGGGTTTGAGCAAGGCTCACTATCTTGGGCCCAAGGTCACTGACTTGAGCAAGGGGTCACTTGGTCTGCTGTAGCCCCCCAGTCAAGGCACATATGAGAAATCAATCAATGAATAACTAAGAAACTGCAACAAAGAATTGATGTTTCTCATCTCTCTCCCTTCCTATCTGTCTGATCCTATCTGTCCCTCTCTCTGACTCTCTGTCTCTTACACACACACACACACACAAAAAAAAAAAAAAAAAAAAAAAGATTGCTCAGCCTTCACCTGAACTCCATATCAAGGCTGATAGTGTAAGACTCTTTGTATTCTCTGTGCTTAAATACAGTATGCATTTTAACAGAACTTACTGCATCTAGCTCAGCCTTATATTGACCCAATTCTCCAGTTTGCCGTTTTATTGGGAACCAGACTTTACATTGCCTTTAGTTGCCCTTCTCAACTCTCTTCCTTCCAAATTTTACTTTTTTCTCTTTTAGAACTTTACAGCAAGCACTCGCAGAGCTCTGGGCTCAAATTCTGCTCTTCCCCTCTTCTTTAACCCTTAGTACAAATGGTTAACAGGACTAGTTAGCACATATTTTAAAAATATAAATTCCTTATGTAAAAGGATTCACTCCACCCATCACATTCAGGCACACAATAATTCACCTTCTTCACTTTTGAAATCTATAGCCCTTGGAGTCAACCAGAATGAGAGGTTGTGGCCTTCTCCACAACACTGGGTCTCATGTGCCCATGCAGAACCTTTCTTAGGTTTTTTTTTTTTTGTTTTTTTTTTTTTTTTGTATTTTTCTGAAGTGTGAAGCAGGGAGGCAGACAGACAGACTCCCGCATGTGCCTGACCAGAATCCATCTGGCATATCCACCAGGGAGCAATGTTCTGCCCATCTGAGCTGTTGCTATATTGCAACCAAAGCCATTCTAGTGCCTGAGGCAGAGGCCACAGAACCATCCTCAGCACCCGGGCTAATTTTGCTCCAATGGAGCCTTGGCTGTGGGAGGAGAAGAGAGAGACAGAGAGAAAGGAGAAGGGGAAGGATGGAGAAGCAGGTGGGTGTATCTCCTATATGCCCTGCCAGGCCAACACTCTACCACTGAGCCAACTGGCCAGGGCCCTGAACCTTTCTTCAGCCATCAGTGCTCCTTTGATTCAGGGTTTGGAATGAAGTCAACTCTGAATATGCATGTGTATGGCCGGTGCTGGCTGCCCCGGACTCCCAGTGGTTAATGCAGTTTATAAACTCTGGTCGACTGAGTTGTAATGCTTACCACACTTTGGGACCTCCATCTTTACCATTAGCCAGAGTATTCCCAGGAAACACATTATTTGAATAAAACAGGTCTCAGTTATTACAGGGACCCAAGCAGAAAGTTGACTGTGAAACTTCATGGCCAATAGTTAATTGTATTTAAAGTTAAGAGATTGAGTTTTGGGGTATATACACAGTAGAGGGATTGCTGGGTCATATGGTAGTTCTATTCTTAAGTTTTTGAGGAACCACCATACTTTCTTCCATAATGGTGGTACTATTTTACATTCTCACCAACAGTAAATAAGGGTTATTTTTTCTCCACAACCACTCCATCCAACAACACTACCTGTTTTGTTGGTAATAGCTAATCTAACAGGCGTGAGGTAGTGTCTCATTATAGTTTTGATTTGCATTTCTCTAGTAGCTAATGAAGATGAGCATCTTTTCATATATCTGTTGACCATTTGTATTTCTTCTTGGAAGAAGTGTCTGTTCATGTCCTCTTCCCATTTTTTTAATTGGATTATTTGCTTGTTTGTTGTTGAGTTTTGTGAGTTCTTTGTATATTTTGGATATTAGGCCCTTATCTGAGCTGTTATTTGAAAATACCATCTCCCATTTAGTTGGTTGTTTGTTTTGTTGTCAGTTTCTTTTGCTGTGCAAAAACTTCTTAGTCTGATGTAGTCCCATTCGTTTATCTTTGCCTTCAGTTCCCTTGCCTTTGGAGTCAGATTCATAAAGTGCTCTTTATAACCAAGGTCCATGAGTTTAATACCTATGTTTTCTTCTATGTAATTTATTGTTTCAGCTCTTATATTTAGGTCTTTGATCCATTTTGAGTTAATTTTTGTGCAAGGAGACAAACTGTAGTCAAGTTTTATTATTTTGCATGTGGCTTTCCAGTTTTCCCAGCACCATTTGTTGAAGAGGCTTTTTTTACTCCATTGTGTGTTTTTGGCTTCTTTATCAAAGATGATTTGACTATATATATATGTGGTTTTATTTCTGGGCTCTTTATTCTATTCCATTGATCTGTGTGTCTATTTTTCTGCCAACACCATGCTGTTTTGATTATTGTGGCTCTGTAGTATAATTTGAAGTCAGATATTGTGATGCCCCCAGCTTCATTTTTTTTCCTTAGGACTACTTTGGCTATTTGGGTTTTTTTATGCTTCCATTTAAACCTGATGATTTTTTGTTCCATTTCTTTAAAAAATGACATTGGAATTTTGATGGGAATTGCATTCAGTTTGTATATTGCTTTGGGTAATATGGCCATTTTAACTATATTTATTCTTCCTATCTAAGAACAAGGACCATTTTCCATTTCATTCTGTCTTTTTAAAATTTCCTTTAATAATGCTTTGTAGTTTTTATTGGTACGTAAAGACACATGCAGCCCCATGTTCATCACAGCATTATTCATGATGATCCAGACATGGAAACAACAAAAAAGCCCTTCAATAGAGGATTAGATAAAAAAAGATATAGTACATATATACTATGGAATGATACTCAGCCATAAGAAATGATGACATAGTATCATTTATGACAACATGGATGGACCTTGATAATATTATACTGAATGAAATAAGCAAATCAGAAAAAACTATGAACTGTATGATTCCATGAATAGGTGGGACACAAAATTGAGACTCATGGACATGGACAAGAGTGCGGTGGTTACCAGGGAGAGGGAAAAGGAGGAGATGGAGGGGTTGAGGGGAGGGGAGGGGCATAAAGAAAACCAAATAAAAGGTAATAGAGGATGATTTGGCTTTGGGTGATGGGTATACAACATAATCAAATGTCAAAATGATCTGGAGATGTTTTCTCTAAATCTAAGTACTCTAGTTGACCAATGTCACCCTATTAAAATTAATTGTCTAAATAAAAAAAAGAAGGTAAGAGATTGAAATTTAATTATGGCTGACTTTAAAAATCACTGAGGTCTAATCCAGTGCATAGAGTCAGCAGCAGGAATGTGGATAGTAGTATTCTGATTTTAGAAAATTGATGTATTTATAGCAAAGCCTCAGATGGCGGCACTGACCATCTGGCCCTAGTCAGGCTGACTGTGGTTAGGACAGCTCCCCAGCACCTGCAAGTCCATTCATCCAATGTAGATCTTGATAATGAAAGTCAGGAGAAGGCATGATTTTCTGGGATATATGGTTTCAGAAGGTTCTCACTGGGCACCTTCTAACAAGGTACTTACAGACCCATTTGTTTTAAACCTACTGAGTCCCATCACAGTTCCTGGCTTGGACTAGTTTAGGGTACCAAGGAATGAAGGAGAGGCAGGCTGAGATATTGACAGAGCACGCACTAAAGCAAGACTGTTCACAACTCTCAGTGCATTTTCTACATTCCTGCTATCGACGGAGCACCTGCTATGTGGCAGTATCATGCTAGGCTGTTTGTTTCCATCAAGTGGCAAGACAGTGGGTATAACTGACTAGAACTGCAGCTGAACTGCTCAAACCAAGAAAAGCAGTCCTGGTGGGGGCCACAGATTTCTTCCCAGAGAGCATTATGCACAGGCTAAAGCTCCAAGGAGCAGGACCGATCTTCAGTTTTTGGGCGGAGGATGTGGTGGCATAACATTTCAGGTGGAGGACCCGTGTGAGGGCAAGTGGGTGCCATGAGTGTGAACCTTTAGTGAGAAAGCAATCTGTAGTGAAGATTTTTAAGGAAGATTCACTACGTGACACATGGCATAGCCCCCCTGCTGTCCTCTTTAAGTAAGACTGCATTCTTTCTCGCTGAAATTCTGAAACAACACGTTGCACCTGACCATGAAGGGATCTGGTTTCATACAGGTTCCATGTAGCTCCCTCTACTGAGCCCTGACCATGTGCCAAGCACCATCCTATATGCTTTGGACAGGTTTTCTCATTTATTCTTCAAAAAAGATCTCCGAAGAGTAATATCGTTAAACACATTGCTCAGAGAGGTTAAATAAATCATCTCAAATGACACTGACGGTAAGACATAAAGGTGGGTTTCCCATTCAGGTCACCCTTGCTCCACACCTTCACCCCAGTCTGGGGCACACTGCTGAAACTGATAGGCGTAAGTATCTTGGAGTGAGCTGGGTAGAGAGGTTGAAGAAGAGCAAATGTGTTGAGCTATTAGCTTAACTAAAAATAATATCAGGAAGGGAACAGTAACAGAGTAAGTGTATGAATGTGTAATGCACACCAAAGCCAAATATAATTGCTTTAGCTTTAAATAGCCAACCATTTTATATGAGCCATGCTGAGACCCCCCGCCATACATGGCATGCTGAGTGTTTGTGTTGTCAGTGGATGCATATTCTCAGTGGTTCTTTTCATGAGTCATCTATGGGGATGTTTCAGCTTAGATTGGGACAACCACAGGTTGGTTGTGGACCCCCCAGTATGCGGCTTAGACCTGTGAGTACTAAGGTGAGGGGCAGTTTCTTTTCCTCTGGGCTTTTTCCTGGGTGGATGCTCCAGTTTGCCTTTTCCAAGTTCACATGCTTACTGTCAAATTAGCGATATGTTTCTTCCCTTTGCTTGCTTTCCATTGGGTTCTGATGGATTAGGGTTGTGTCTTCAGAGGCTCCCAAATCCCTGCTCTCATTCACTCTGAGCGCTCTCTGGGGCGGTGCAGGATGGGCTGGTAAGTTGGTCCCTAATGCCAAGCTTGTGCTGTCTCGTCTCTTTCCTGCGCTGTCATTGGAGCTCCCGGGAACAGGCGGGTGAGAGGGAGAACCTAGCAATCTTTCATGGGAATAAATATGGTTTGTTTGTATTTGTGTTTGCTTCCATGCTGAATTCTGATTGCATCCTGCGCCTTGACACTGCAATTATTATTAATTTCCCCGTCTGCTCTCCGATTCTTGCTGCCTGCCACGCAGACGAGATGATGGATAACGTTAGACGTGGTAGCTGTGGGAGAGGGGGGAGGGGCGGAAGGGAAAGACAGATGTTTCATTATGAGATTCTGCCTCTCCGGTTGGGCCTCTAGAGCAGAGGCCTGAACTGATGCTGTGTGTGGAATTGAGATGAGGAGAGGTCCCATTCTGACACAATACAGGGCTGACCCAGTTTCACATTTTTGCTCCACTTACTCTCCTTGTCCTTTTGTGTTAGGGGCAGTTGGATTTCATACCCACTGTGGCGAGGGCTAGAAAGCGACAGATAGAATGTAGTAAGCTGGGTTGTCTTGCTTCTTTGGGCTGTGGCATCCCCACTTTGTGGCTCAGTGGGCCACACGGCATGGCTGAGTGGCCTCAGACCTAACCATAACTATAACCATAGCCAGACTGGGTCCTCTTGGCCCGTGAAGTCAGACCAGCTCCTGCTTGTAATATCTCCTGATGTTTGTTTGCAATGGGGAATTGGTAGGTCCTGCTGAGCTCCAAAATTTAGAGTTGAAGAGGCTCTGACTACTCGGATCAGGCTTCCTTTGCCCCATCTGAGCCCCAGGGAGGAGTGGGGGAGGAATGGCCGGTCAGTGCTGCATTGCTGTCTCCCCGCGCTGGTGACTCCCCTACCCCCCTGGCTTGTCCGCACTTGGTTTGCTGTCTCTGCCTCACAAACACTACTTTCCAGTCTGACATGAGAGGAGAGAGCAGGAGAAAGCCCTGTTATTAGAATATGTACCTGTGCATTGGTGTGGCCCTACCTGTGCTTCCAGGTATAGTTGTTCTAAGGATGAGAGACTCTGACACATGAGAAAGGAAATTGGACTCTGCCCTCTGGGAACCAGGATGATCTTACTGGTGCTGACATGAACCCTCTATCACATGCAAACAGAGGAGGCTGCCACACTTCTGGCATCTCCGTTTGCTGTGTAGTTCTGTCTGCCAATGCAGACCATATGAAAGAAGAAGGGGTGCCTTAGGCCACAGCACCCCTTCCCGATTCTCATGTGCTTTTCCTGACACCACTAAGAAATCATCCAATTCTCAGAGGACACTGACTGTTGTCCTACAAACTTAGCTCAATTTTGACACTAACTACTCAGAGATGGTATCATACACCACAGGTTACTTACAAGACTGCCTTACTTCAAATGCAAATTGCAGGTCTGGCTGACCAGTTATAAATTGGAGGTCTCCACAGCCCCCTGTTTGGGTTGAATTAATTTGCTAAAGCAGCTCACAGAACTCAGAGAAATATTTACTTGTGTTCACTGATTTATTATGAAGGATACAGATGAATAGCCATCTGCAGGGGCCCATAGGGGAGGTCTAGAAGAGTCCCTAGTGCAGAATCTGTTCCATGGCCTGGCATGTGCCTTCCTCGGATGCATTCACCAACCCAGAGCTCATCAACTCTCCTTTACAAGTTTTCATATAGCCTCATCTGCAGCTGTTCCTCCCCATTCTCAGAAGTTCCAACCCTCCAATTACCCAGTCCTGCCAGTGACCGGCCGCATTCTGAGTCTATCTAGGGGGCACCACACTAAATCACCTCATTAGCATAAACTCAGAAGGGACTTCTTAATAAATAAGAAAAGATATTCCTATCTCTTAGACAACTCCTAGGGTTTGAGTAGCTCTGCGCCCTGGACCCGAGACAAAGTCCCCATGTATTTATTACACAACACGTGTCCTCCAGGTGCTGCCCAGCTGCAGCAGAGACTCTGGAGCCGGCCTCACAGTTCAGCTCCTCCACTCAGGGCTGAGGCTTCATGTGCGGCCACCAGTTAATGGGCTGGTGATGCTGGTGATGACAAAGTCACTGCGTGTGAATGGCCTCCGACCTCAGCCAGGCTGGACCACAACAGAGCTAAAGGCGTGGCAGCCATAGTTATTTGAAGCAGTCTTGCCGGGGGATCTTCTTAAGCCTCAGCTTTTGCTTGGGGAAATGCTCTTGTTCATCCTCCACAAATCGTCGGGGGGATAGCAGAGGGCCCACAGAACACACAGACAGGTAACAGGGCAACAGGCGTTGTAGTGAACAGGAAGCTTCTGGCAAACAAAGGACTGTGTGGCCATCCTTGGGTTGGTAAGGAGGGAGCTGCCTGGGGAGTCCAAACTGTAAATCGGCAAGGACAGTTTAGGTGCTTATCTTGATTTTTGTCTTATCAGCACAGACGCTACTGCAGGTAATGGAGCTGCCATGCAGTAACTCATGCATGAGATTACCAATGAGGAGGGCCAGCCCGGGGGGGGGGGGGGATACTAGGTGAAAAGTATCTGAGGGGGGCGGGGCCCAGAGATGGGGGTGCATTTGGAATTTATATATGGGGAAGGGACTGGAAGACATAGTCCAGGTTCCTCATCTTGCCTGACAGAAATTAGAGGAGGAAAGACTGCCCCGGCTATTCACCGCACCCATTCCATTCCAGGCACTGTCCTCATTTCTACTGAAGCTAGCATTGATTTGGAGACCTAGAATCTGAGACACCAGGCATGCTGTTCAGAGTCACAGCCAGTGATCAGAGCATCCATCCTCTCCTCTCCTCTCCTCTCCTCTCCTCTCCTCTCCTCTCCTCTCCTCTCCTGTAGACCTCAGGGTAGGATGTTTTATCTTTTAAAGTTGCCACCACTTACTTTGTTCCTCAAAAGAATCTCACAGAAATGAAAGACTAAGCTTCCATGTGGAGCAGCCTTCCCAAATACCATCCTCTCTGCCATCTCTCTGTCATTGCTGACCCCTCTCCCAGCCCTCACTTTCTGTCTGTTCAAGCAGCGGCAGGAGAAGAGAACCAAGGCCTCCATATGAGAGGGGGCAGGGACCCACACTGGGGGCTCCTGAGCCAGGCTGGGAAGGGCCCCCTTGGCTTGTATGCCCAGAACTCGGTTGCAGCTCCACTGCCCATGGCAGCACTAGCTGCCTCCCCTCTATATGACTCAGGCTGCCTAGGACCCTCTTCTCCTCTTCATTTGACTATTCCTACTGTCAGTTTCCAAGTCGGGGTTTGGTTTCCCCTCTTGGAAACCTCAACTGAATTTTTACCCCTGCGGCTGGCCCACGCACATCCCTGTCCCACCCTGTCCTGGCCTTGGTGCATTCCTCACAAGTTAATGTTCTTGTCTTTCTCATTAGACCTTGACCTGCTCTAGACCTGGGCTGGACCCTTTTGGCTTTTTTTTTGGGGGGGGGGGCGGGGTATTTTTGAGTGGTTCTTAATAGAGATAATAACTTAGAATCACTTGGACATCTTTAAAAATATGTGTTTGTACCCCACCTCCAAATAATTAAATCATAACCTCTGAGTATAGATAGGGTCATGATATTTTTATAAAGACTCAAATATTTATTTAGACTTGAGGACCATTATAGTAGATGCTTCAGAAATGTTTGTGAGCCCTGGCCAGGTTGCTCAGTGCGTAATGTGTCAACTCGGAGTGCCGGAGGTTGCAGGTTCAACCTTTGGTCAGCACATGTACATGAAGCAATCAATGAGCACACAACTAAATGGAACAACTAAGTGAAATAACAAATTGATGCTTCTCTCTCTCTCCCTTTCTTCCGCTCACTCTCTCAATGGAAAAATTTTTAAAAAGAAACGTGTGTGGAACAAGAAAAGCCTTTCCAAGCATTCAGGAATGTAAAGGAGATGGAGAAGCACAATGTATTTGGAAGCCCACTTGCATTAGTTAGGCTCATTTCTTGCAGTCTCTCTATATAGAAATCAGTCTATGTTAGTCATTAAAATAAAATCATTTAAACTTTTTCTTGGTATTATAAATTGAGCAGAGTAAATTCCCTTTCTTTTGTTTTCAGAATCAGGGTGGGGGGGTGTCTATGTAGATAAATAAAAAGGATTTATGAAAATTTTATTGCAAGCATTTATTGAGTGCCTACTATATGTAACGATAGGCAGCATCACGGATACCATGGGAGACATGCAGTACAGAGACACGGGTCTTCAGTTCAGGCAGCGAAGCCAAGGAGATGCACAAGACGGAGTTTGACGGATGAGTGCTTTTGCTAGATATTTTTAAGGAGTGCATTAGTTGGTACAGATAATTAGAGGAGAAAGCAGTGTACCATCAGGTGTTAATTATGCAGTGCAGAAATGATGTAAAGCAGCACGGGAGGGAGAAATCCTTGGGAGATAACGTTTCAGAGAAGGTTTTGCAGAGGAGAGAAGCGGTAGGGTCAGGCTGGAAGAATGGGTCCCACATGGGACCCGGTTTGGGCAGAGGAAAGCCACATCAGGCCAGTGGACCCTTATGTGCACATTCAGAAGAGGGCACCTGGGCATTTTTAAAGAGATAGGTGTGGCTGGGAAGAAGGCATTTAGGGGAAAGAACATGAAACCCATGTGCTTGGGAAGGGAGGACCACATTACAAAGGGTTCTAAGGACCAGGCAGAGGAGGGGAGACCAGAAGTAGAAATGGTATTGAGTCTGGGAACACAAAGGTCACAGTATGTTGTAACTGGTTCTGGCAGCTGTGGATGAGAAGGACAGGTGTGAGCAAAACAGCAGCACAGAGGCCGATAAGAGGCATTCTGGGTTCTCTGAGCATAACATCATGGGGTTTTCACCCTCAGGGCAGTGGAGGGAGGGTGCGTATGCTCCTACCATGGTTGTGAATGTCTGAGAGTCTCAACATCTCTCAGACAGTGGCCAGCAAGGCCTAAAGCACCCACCACACCAGCCATTCCACTCACCTGGGCTTTGGTGCTTTACCCTATCTTCTGTGCCCTTAAAATCTTTTTCTTATACAGTCCAAGGTCATTTGGGGACCCTAGGTTTGGACGTGGGGTAGAGCTTTATTTGGAAGAACTGGGGGAGGAGCAGCATGGTGAGCTTCATGCTATTTTATCACCATTAAAGGCTTCTGAATGTTTGGAGTTTCCTGAGCTTAATGGGCTGAGAAATGGAAACTCATTCCATTGGCAGTAGCACAGACTCCCAGCCGGCTGTGTGATGGCTGGGCAGGTGCCGATCCCCCAGCCTGCAGGCCCGAAGTCCCAGAGACGTCCACGGCAAGACAGCTTCTGGCCTGGACGCATTCTCTGCTCGCCCCACAGTCCACTGGGGGTCTCAGGTGCGGACCCCTTTGAAGGTATTCTCCTTCTATGACTTAGGAAAGACTTTTTCTTTGCTGGAGCCTAAAACCTTGACACAGGACTGGTTGTTTTTAGTGGTGTGCTGGATTCAGCAAGCTGCCCGGAAGCATTCTGAGCCCAGTGATGTATGCGCTATCCTTAGTAGGAAGGGGCCGCTGATACTGCTTTCCAGGTGTGTAAAGCTGAGTGATGATAGATGAGAAGATCTGCATGGCAGGTACCACATAAGGGAAACTATTGTCAATGCATCCATTCATTTTAGTCTCTGAAGATACTGGGCCTGAGGGCCTCTTTGGCTGTCCCAAGGCCTTGCAGCTCATCGTGGTCCATGGTGAGTCCTGCTGCCCAGCTCAGAGATGCCTGAGAGCCCCCATATGCTTCCCTTTAATACAAGCAGTGCTTAGAAATGGGCTGAGCAGGTGCCAATGGTGCCTTTGGGTAATTCTTATCACCCAGACAACTGTGACTGCTTCTTGGTCCAGTGACCCTTATGAATGAATGAATGAATGAATGAATGAATGAATGAATGAATGAATGAATGAATTTATACATACTTCCCTCTGTGGTCCAGTTCCTTTTGGGACTGTGCAGTTATTAATGCCCTGGGTGATCAAGTCCACAGGACCCTGATTTCCTTTTATTCTAAGACCAGCTCTCCCAAGACCACATTTCTATCATATTTCCATATCTTAGAAAACTGTCTGTCTAAAACGTAGACCTATTTTGAGAATGTAGAGGTTTCCTGATTCTCTGAGTTTTCTTTCATGCCCTAGACATCTTCTCATGACCACTGGTCAAGGACAGGAACCCACTCATCAGCCCTGAACTCCTAGCGCTCATGGCAGGGTCTCTGATCAGAGGTGCATGTGGAAAGCAGACCTAATTTAGGAAACGGGGAAACAGAAAAAATAATGCTTTCTGCGGAAACCCAACCTCTGCATCTTCCCCGCACGTGCATTCAAAGAGAGGTGGCTTCCTTATCATTAGTAATAATGAGTAATTTGAAATGCTTTCATTTTTTGAAAGCTTGAGGGACAGCAACTAATTGGTACTAATAATCCAATGGAAAATCCAGGATTAAGTTTTCTGCATGAAGACTATAAACTGCTTTTTTTTTTTCCTACGGTGGAGAAGGACATGCCACAGAGAGGGAGGGAGGCAAGGACAAGGAACAGGGAAGTTTTATTGAAAAAAAAAAAAGCAAAGAAAGGGAAAAGTGTTTATCTAGGAATTAGTGAGCCTCCGAGGCGGCATAGAACCCCCACCTTTCTGGAGCATCTGTTGGTAGCTTCTGTGTGGGTCAGATGTGCATACTGCTGTGAAAGGAAACTCTAATGTTTCATAACCTTGGTTGCCCAGGACACACTGGAACTATAAACTATTTGCCATTTCTAATGTCTGCCCAACAGTTGCTCCAGATAACTGCGTGATAAAGAAAGCATGATCACCACAACATCTATATGTTCCCCAGGCTCCCAGGAGAGTGCGTCCCTCTCTTGTGGGGGTTGGGGGAGGGCTGGAGGGCTGCAGGTTCAGTACAGGCTTCTCAGGGTTCTTGACAGTGACCAGACTGGCCACTCCCACCACAGGAGTGGGCTGGGGAGAGCAACCTGGGCTGAAATGCCTGTCCCTATCCTCCTTTCCAACTCAAGAACTTCCTTGGTAGATGTCTCATATGACTTACACCGGGGAGCCTTTCCACACACGCTGCTCCGACTGTAATCACACACTGATTTTCCTTGAGTTCTTATGAACAGACACCCCTCAGTTCACCTGTAAAAGAATTATTCTTTTCTCTCTTAAAAACAAAAAAAAGACTTATTTCTTCTTTCCTTCTTATGTCCAGAAGGCCACATGTGGCAATGGCAGGCACCCCTCAATCCCCAGCAGGCCATTTTTTCTTGCTGTCTGGACCACAGTGTGGGACACATTGCTGCTTCGTACTTCTTTTCAGAGTTGGGGCTGTGGCTAGATATTTTGTGGTGGAGGCAGAGCACTTATAACCATCCCTGGAAGCACACGACTTGCAGGTGCTATAAATTTGAAGAAGTCGTCTCCACGGGCAGTGTGTGTGCACGGCATGCTGGAGGAAGGAGTCGAAAACAGGGAGGTACAAACTGGAGACAGAAATTCACGGCATCTGCAGCCTGCTGCCACAGCCTGATTGGGTAATAAGGTGGGGCCGCAGAGAGGAGAAGAAACATTACCTGTACAGATCTTGTACTTGGCACAGTTTAAATAATTTTAAATGAAACTGTCAGCCTTAAGCTCTGATATGTGCCTCCAGCCAAAGATAAACTCAGAGGAAAGAAGAGAGGGGGGCTCAAAGGAGGGGCAAGACATCACAATCTTTAATATTTTTAATCAGCCTGTCTTCCCAAAACAGGATGCATTGTTGTAGATATGCTTGCAGACAATAAATTTTCTCATTTTGTGTGTGTGTTGTTGTTGTTCAATGAAAGCATGATAGTTCCATTTCAGAGGCTCAGCAAAACTTCACGTCTTTGCTTGGCAGCCGCTGGGCTAGTGAAGGCATCAGGCTCTGTCTGTCAGTGGGCTTTCAGCAGTAGACCTGAAACATGCAAGGGCAGTGCAGCAGCTGCTGCCGGCTCCTTGGATGTGTAAGGCTTGGTCTTGGTCCCAGATTAGAGGCAAGAAGGTGCTGCAAACAAAGAAGGCAAGACTTAGGGATGGGAAACTTAGCAATGGTATTCAAAGTCCAATAGAACTTGCCTAAGTTCTAATTCACATAGAGGAGTGAGCCCAGGACTAGACAGAGGTGCTATAAGGGAGATCAGGACTTAATAGGCTAAGATTCTGAAGCAAAGCAGCTCAGTGCTAGTGGGCATGTGTGGTCTGGGAGAGGCATTGGCAAGGAGAAGCTCTCTAAGCAGGGCATCAGACCCTCCTCAAGTTTTCACATCTTTTTCTCTGCTTTAGATGCTGGGATGGGACTTCCCTCCCTTCTGAGTTCTCCTATGGCATGCCAAAGTCAGGCTTCCAAGATGGATAGTCAGCATGGATCCTTGCCTCAGGGAGGGATGCTGCAGGATAGACAGCATGATAAGTTAAAGGTCAACTTTACCTCCAAAGGAAATCGGACTGAGAAAGGAAAGAAAAGCTCTAAAGCAAAGCTTAATAGCATGTATAATAACTCAGAACCAAAGAGCATCTTTGACTATAAGGAAAATCCTGCCTACCTGCAAGGGATTATGGGTGATTACATTTTGAATTGGCGGCTGGACTCATGAACCTGAATATTTTTTTGAGGCCTACAGTTTCACATTTTTTGTCCTCATGTGTGGACCTCTGCTCCTGCTAACTGGAGTATTTGCTGGACCATGGGCCCATGCGCTTCTTATCTCTATGCTTATGTTAAGGCTCTTCTAACACTTGAAATGTCTACTCAGAGCAACATGCCAGGCACCATATTAGATGATAAATGTCCAATGTTGTAGAAAATGCTTCAATTATACATAGGGAGTCCAACACTCATTTTCAGGAAATGGACACGTAACATATTACAAACCAAAAATTTGATGACTATTTGCTGAGCATTCACTCTGTGCCAAGAGCTGTTCTAACTTGGCCTATGGTGGCATAGTGGATAAAGCATCTTTCTGGAATACTTAGGTCACCAGTTCAAAACTCTGGGCTTGCCAGGTCAAGGCACATACAGGAAGCAGTGCTATGAGTTGATGCTCCCCACTTCTCTCTACACTTTCTCTCTCCCTTTCTCTAAATAAATAAATAAATAAATAAATAAATAAATAAATAAATAAATAAAAGAAGCTGTCTAGGTGCTGGGGTTACAGTGACAAAAATAGACTCTACCCTCCAGGATCTACATGAGAGAGAAAGCAAAACAAATAAACAACTGTGATAAAAAGAAAGCTCAGTTGGATAGAGGGCATGAGGTGTACTTCTATCAATAGGGTAGCCAGGGCTCGCATCTCAGATAGGGTGACATTTGGACATAGACCTAAAAAAAGTAAGGACGTGCAAGTAGTTTGAAAGAAAACACACAGCAGGTAGTAGGGATACACATGTGCAAAGACCCTGCGGTGCGCATAAGTTTTTGAGACCACTGGGCTTAAGAAGAATGGGGAACGTAGAACAGCAGAAGGTTGTGTCAGTAGAGAAGGGGTCATATCATGCAGGGCCACTAAGGTGAAGCACTGCCACTTTTCTCTGAGTGAGGTGGAAAGCTGCTATGAGCTATATACAGAGAAAGCGGACAGTGAGCAGGCAGAAGAAGTAACAAATGGGCCAATTCTGCATCTCAAAGTTCAAACAGAAAATGCTGACTTGGACATGGGGTATGAAAGAGTAGTGTCAAAGATGAATCTAAACTTCTAACTAGAGTTTTGGAAGGAATATAGGTTCTTTTTACCAAAATGAAGATAATTAAGGGAGTAGCAGTGTGCTGAAAATGGGAAATACTGAGACATGTTAAGTTGAAGATACCTATGAGATAATAAAGGAGATGTGTAGGTATCTTTATGTGACTCTGGAGCTCGGGAAGAGGTCTGGACTGGGAATTTTTGAATCAGCTGGGTATGAATTCATTTATTTGAGATTGGACTACCTAGATCTATTATGATGTGATGAGAGCTTTCCTGATGGAACGGTGGAGACGCGCAGAAATATATTCTCTGAGGGAAGCCTCATAGTAGGTATCTGTAGGGTACAGTGTCCCACCATCCCTGGTGGCTCTTTTCCTGACCTCTGCCAACTCTTGAGGAGCATCACGATAGCCATCTGCTTCATAAATCACCCTTGTCGACCTTCCTTCCCTCTAGTACTGTCCCTGCTCAACAGGATGGATTCACTTTCTCCTTGTCACACATTGCAGAAATTTCATGACACCGGCCTGTTCCTGTCTACCCTGTCTGCCTATACTGTAAGCAAGTTAAGGAGAGGGCTATGTTATACCTGACACACTCCTATCTCACCTCCAGTTCTGAGCATATTGCCTTCGGTGGAACAGCCACTGCAGAAAAGGTTTGCTGAATTTAATTTGAGAGTTGTTACTAACCTCAGCCCTCCCTCCCCACCCAAGCTGTCTACACCAGTTGTCAATGCTAGAGCAAGGCTTCTAGAACATTTTTTCTCAATCACCTGGAGGGCTTACTAGAACACAGATTGCTGACCCCACTCCATAGTTTCTGCCGTAGAAGGTTTGGAGAAGCCCAAGGATTTGCATTTCTTACAAGTTCCCAATTGATACTGAGGCTTCTAGTTTAGGGAGAAAGACAAACACTTTGAAAACCTCTGCTTTAGACCTGAAATGTCATTTATTTCAAGCATGTTTGTTACCTGACTTCCTGGAAAAGCTGACTCTGTGTATGTGTGTGTTTATGGTGTGTGTGTGGTGTGTATGTGTGGTGTGTGGGTATGTGTGTGGTATGTGATGTGTGTGGGAGGGTGTGCTATGGTTTCTGAGTGGTATGGTATGTGAGTATGTTTGGTGTATATGTGTCATGTGTGTGACTGGTGCATGTGGAAGGGGTATTTGTATATAAAGGCCTCTGGTCTGGCACATGAGAGGATGTGAATGCATTAGCACCTTGCATGGAGCAGGGTCACACATCTCCCTGGTATCAGAGACTGGACCAAATAGTTTCCCTCTGGACCTACAGATGTCAAGGGCCACAGGCCTCTTGCACCACCAGCAAGGACACGAAAGAACAGGTGCAGATTCTCCTGTACCTTCTGTATAGTTTCACCACTCAGGTTCTGAAAGGTTTTGATGGCTCCCAAGTATATAAATTTAAACTATTTTATAGATCTGTTCATAACACATCATTGAAGGCTTCCAGTCTATGTCCTTTATATAAGGTTGTCGAGAATAAAAAATAAGCCATATTTATCCTGAATATTCAGAATTTTAGCTGTTATACAGTGCCTTCTTTTAAAAAAAACAGTCTACTGAGAAGAAGTGTTTATAGGATGATTATGAGCACTTAGGACAAGAAACAGCCCTCACTCGAAGCAAACACTGGATCACTACAACAGCTCAAGCAGTCCAAAGTTACTTCCCTTTTATAATAAATTACTTGGGAAGTTGATAGCCATCGCTTTTTAAACTTAAACAGGACATTTTCCAGGTATCCTCAGGATGGTCCCTGATGGTGGCTGGATTTACACCTGATTTAATGATAGTCTCTATGGTGTTCTGAATAACGGCTCAGTATCAATCTGGAGGAAGTTGTTTGTCCTGGACCCTGTCCAGTTTAACATTTTTTTTTATTAGCATTAGATCATATACAGCAGGCATGAAGATTACTATTTCACCCGATTCAAACTGGGATAGATAGTTAATAGTATGATAGAATTAAATTTAAAAAGATTTGGGCAAGCTTAGGAAGTGGGCCAGGTTTAACAAAAAGGGAATGATGATCTCAAAGCAGTTAAAGAAAACAATGTTCAGTAGCAGAACGTAAAAAAAAAAGTTTAAATATTTTAGTTGCTATAAAGCATAGCATGTCTTTAGTGCAATGTAACTCCGCAGGAGTTGATATATGGGACTGCATTAATAGACCAACAGAGCCCAGAACAAACTACATCTGCAGCAGTACAAGCAGTTAGGGATGCCTAAGCAAACAGAATCAAGTCCGAGTGGCCCACATGATGAATACACTGGATGATGTACCGACGATTCTTGTGATGAGTAACAGAGGCATTGAGGAGCTCAGTTTTCAGCCTGGAGAGGAAAAGACTGAAGGAAGATACCATGTCTCGAATATTTTGAAATGTCTCATGTGAATTCCACTTAGTTTGAATGGCCCCAATGGCCAAACCTAAGATCAATCAAGGAACTAATAGAGTTACACATTTTGACTTAATATAAAGATAAAACTTCTACTGTTTAATATTACTTATAGGTTAAATAATAATGATAATAATGGTGATGAAGTGAGCAAAAATTCTGATATCATGGAGGCTCATAAAGTATGTCTTACTCCAAACACAGTTCGTGATTCAATGAGGTCATTAGTGAGTGAGATCTCTCTTGGGACTGAATGCAGCGCTGGCTGAGCAATGATGCCACAGAGGAGATTCAGGGAGCAGGAGGGAGCTTGAACAAGAGGACCTTCTGTTATGGAAATACTGTGACTGTGCTTTTTAGAGCTGTGCACAGGAGGACTGTCATTACCAACATATTGTTTCCCTTCAAATATTTTAGATAATTCCCACTGGATGTTTTAAAGCATGAGGGAAGTTGTGAAGATGAGGGCATTGGTTGCAGAGTCTGCTCTTGCCACACCTGGGAGCAAGGGCGTGCCTGTGAGCCAGAATCTCTGGGTATGTTAGCAGATGATCCCTGTTTACTTTATTTCTTGGCCAGTGTGACCTGGCTCGGCCAGTGCATTATAGTTCTAACTCCCTACTGGGATAAAGTGGAGTGTCAACCACTCGTTCAGCAAGCTGGGTGCCGTGCAGACATACAGATTTTAGAAAAGCACTTTGCATGTCTTTGTATCTCCAGTGCATTTATTGTATTTGGCACCTAACTGTATTTAACACTTTTGGGTTGATTAGAAGAAAACTAGAAAACAACTAAAGAACAATTGCTATGAACATCACCTTAAGAGATGTGAGAGATCAAAAACAGAGGGGTCCACGTTCAATATGTCCTTGCCTTCCGCCCCGGCAAGCCCAAGAGAAATGAGGACAGAGGTCCAAATGCAGACGTATGTGTGAACATTTGTAACAGCTTTATTAATAATTTCCCCAAACTAAAAAACCTAAATACCGTTCAAGTGGTGAGCAGATAAAAACAACAACAACTAAGATACATTCACACAATAGAATACTACTCAGCATTTAAAGGAAAAGAACTACTGACACACACAATACTATGACTGATCCTCAAGTGCATTATGCTGAACCAAAGAAGCCAGACTCAAAGGGCTATATATATATGATTCCACTCACACGGCATTCTTGAAAGGGCAAAGCCATGGTGGCAGAAAACAAGCCTGGGGCTGGCGTTGGTGGTTGGAACTGGGAAAAAGGGGAACAAGGAAAATTTCTAGTTGATGGAAACATCCTATATTTTAATTAAAATGGTTGTTGCCTGATTATGTTTGTTAAAACATGTAAACTTATACACAAAAAAATGGTAAATTTTACTGTCTATAATTTTTAGCTCATTTGAAAAAGCACAGACAACAAAGTAGAGGCTGATTAGGACCGGCTCGGCCTCAGAGAAGGTAGGGTCAATATCAAGCTTTGAAGTTGGTGAATTAGCCTTAGCAGAGCAGAGGGATGGAAGATGGCCACCCAGATGCAGCTTTTCTCCATCTTGAGTTCTCTCTTCCTTGGTGTGGAATTGCTACCTTTTTGGTGAAAGGACTTCCTTTCCATTTCAATGATTTCCTTTGTTCTGCATCAAAGCAAACACCAAACAATCTTCTTCCTTCCCACCAGCAGATAGCATCTTCCATCTAGCCCTGCCATCAGGACCACCTCCCCTGAAGGCAGGAACCTGGGAACATGAAGCCCTCTGCCTTTGAGCTGACAGGTGATATCAAAGGTTAACCTTGAATGACAAAGGGCCACTTATCTACTCGTGAAGACAAGTCAACAGGAAAGAAAGAGGCTTTAACTATTTCAAAAGTTCAAATACTTCTCTTCTTTCTCAAATACAGTAGAAACATTGCAACCCAGGGATTTAGAGAACCAGACCCTGGGTATAGTTGTGCCTTAAGGTCAATGACTTCACCCTTCTGGGCCTCAGCTTTCTCTTCTGGAGAAAGATTATAAACAGATGACTAGGAGTTTAAGGCCCTTTCCCAGATGTCCTGCCCTCTCTCAGTGAAAAGCGGCTGCAGATGTTTATTGGTTCTGAGCCTGAGTCTTGCTCTGGACACACAGTTCCTTGGCATCTCTCTAAATGATGCCACTGGGTACACACGCCATGATCCCTGGACCAGGAGCACATATATCACCAGGAGGTCATCACCACAGAGGAGCAGCATAGGGCAGGATTAGGACCTTGGCTCTACCCCTCAATGTGTGACCTGGGGCAGAAGGTTTAACCTCAATTTTCACAGCTGAAAGATGCAAATAATAACCTGTACCTGGCTGAGTGGGTGCTGAGGCCTAGCCAATGGAGATCAGTGTATTAGTCAGGCATATAGCAAGTGTTTAGTGAATAACAGCTGCAAATATATATCATTATATAATATTCATTATTATTAATAATAGTCATTATTATTATTATTATTATTATTATTATCACCACTAACATCAAAGGTGTAAGAGCCAGTGATAGAAACACAGTCTAACTCACACACCAATGTGCGGGCTATCGTTTAGCTTCAAGTCTGACTCTTATAAATACTCTCCTTTATTTGTTGCTGAAACTGTTTCTATGAAATCCTTGCTAGGAACATCAGTCTCATTCTCAGCCTTGGGATCCAAATCCTGGAGGATCCGGTCTGCATACTAATCAGTCAGTGGCTCCAGGAGCACTGAGCCTGGGAAGGGGAGAGGATAGAGCCTGCAGGCAGCGGCTGTGGCAGTGTCTGGCTTCCCGAGAGTGATTTATCACCAGGTTTCTGATGAATGTGTGAGAAAGGCTGTGGTGATAAAGCAGCACGAGCCATAATTAAAGTAACAGCTCTTGTTTTTTGAATGCTGTTTACTCGGTGCTTGGCTTTCTAGGCAATTTCCCCATCTCCCACTTTAGGACAGAGTGTTTCCTCCCTCTGGAGACTGTTGATGAGAGAGCTGCTGAGCATGAGCAGAAGAGGCCAGGGAAGAGGGAGGAGGAAGGATGGACATGGCTCCAGGGAAGTTGGCCCTTGGTTCTTGATTGAAATGTCCCGAGAAAGCAAGTCCTTGGAGATCCAACAGCATGCAACAACCTCCCGAGAATGGAGGGCTGCAGACCACTGCAGAGACCAGGAACTTAAGGATACCAGAGAACTATTTGTCAAGGGGGCTTTCATCTTATCCCAGTGTCTGTGGGAAGGGGGAGTAAAGCCACATCATCAATTCATTACTAAATCCACTCTTTCCAGCAGCTGCGCCCAACCTGAGTGGTATATTTCAGTGTAATTAACAGAGCCCTGGCTGCAGGCTCCAACGTTGGGAGTCTCACTCCTGGATTTTTCTTTCTGGCTGGCCCTTCCTCCTCTTTTTCACTCTCCTCTTCCTTACTGCCCACTTCCCTGCTCTCAGTTTGGCAGACGTCCTACCGACAGGGGCTGTGACAACTCAAATAGGCTCACAAATCAGAGATGTCTTTTGGCGGAATCCTGGGAACCAGCTGTGCCCTCTGGTAGGACCAAAATGTCCTCTGCCAGCTGAGAACCAGGTTCTGTCAGAGACCCTGGCAGAAGCTCATCTATCAATGTCCAACCAGGGCTACGACGGGTCAAGGGTAGCTACAAGTCATGCTTTAAAAGTTGGTCAAATAATTTGCCTGCTGTTCCTGAAAACTCCAAGCCCCTGAACATGTCATATTGGGATGATGTCCTCCTTGGACAAGACCTTCAATTGTCATTTTTACCTACTGGTTCTATAACCATAAATCAGGGACAAGTAGCATTAAAATCTAGGCAGAAGTTACACATATATATGCACAGGCACTACTTTAGGTCTAAACATTCTCAATTTTTCCCATTGGTGGAAAATTCCCAAGAATGCAGTACCCCAGAATGAAGTGTTTGGATTTGCTGTATGTTAGGCAAAGAATGCACAGTGGTGTGACCTTCCTAATGGGGCTTTGCTCGGCTGGCTGATGAATGAAAGAGTTTGTGTTCTTTGAACACATCCCAGCTGGATGGTGAGACCCAGCTACTCAGGGATGACTGCCAACAGGTAACCCCACACATGGGTGAGCTGCTGGTTCGTCACTTCTCCGGGACCAGGGTTACCATGTACAGTTACTGCTTCAGCTACCACCCACTTCTTTTTCTGCACGTTAAACTGAAAGACGAAACTATAATCTCTGAAATGAAGTAAAATTCGAGAAAAACCCAGCAAGTCTTATATCAGGAATAATAGACCCATAGATGTAGGAAGCTGCAACAGAGGCGTTTGCACATTAAGAGAGTCGTGCCTGTGATATTGCCCACTTTGCCTGCTTACTACATCATGTCCTACATGTAACTGAAGTCCCTGTCATGCATAGGACTGAATGCTCCAGGTCCTAAGGCCTTAGCCCATGAGACCTGTGTACTAATGCACGGCTACTTGGGTGCTGTAATTTCACAGAGCAGAGCACAAAGTCTGATTTGAAAGTCAATAAAGTATTGAACTCTACAGCGGACACTGTTTCTTTCTTTCTCAGAATTCCAAACTGGGCCCTCATTAGCACAGACCGATAGGACTAGATACTCCCATCTGAATGCACCAGAACATCTCACAAAGCGTGTTCCTGCAGGTCTGTGTGAGAGGCATTGTAGCTAGGCTGGTAGAAAAGGTCAGTGGTGGGTCCCCAGTTATTCCTGAAGCCACAAAGCCCTTCTCTGCCCTGCAAAGCCACAACAGGATGTCCTGATGGGTGCTAATAGCCAACAGATGGCTGATGACCACCAGGGGCATGGCCCTTTGAGCTACCATTCATGGTCTGTGAATTCACCCAGCAGGGTTTCAAGCAGAGCAGGATATATGTCTATCAGGAACCTGTGAGCTTTTGCCAAAGCTCACGAGAGGCGAGAGGAGAGGATCAGGAGAGCAGGTGCATGATCCATGTGACCTCAGATATCACTGATATTCCAGATGCCTGCTCAGAGTGGTTCCCAGCCCAGACAGCCCAGGATTAAGCTCATGAAAGGAGCCCAGAAGAGAAAGCAGGGAAGAAAGGGAGAGAGGCAGAGAGCAGGAAAAGAGGGAGAAGACAGAGCAGGAAATGTGGACAAAAAACATGTGGAGATATATTGCAAGCTGACAGTACAGCCATGACCCAGTGAGTGCTTTCTAAGGGCCAGGCCTTGTGCAAACTGTATCACTCATTTAATTCTCACAGCAATAGGTGTTAGTATTATCTTCAGTTAATAGGTGAAGAAACTTACTGCTCTCTAAGAGTTTAAGTGACATGTCCTAGGTCACATAAAAACAGACATGCAGCTGGCATAAAGCTTAAGAAACTGAAAGTTTGAGAAAAATGACAATCAAGTCCTAATCTTGGCTCTTGGGAACTCACCCTGCCCTAGGCTGTGTGCTGGTCTCTTTCATCTCTTAGAGATGAGAAGCAGCCACTTGTCTCTGTCTCTCACGGATATTGTGCAGCACAATTAGTTAATGTTTATAATGTGCTTTCAGCAAGGAAAGTGCCACTTAAATTCACAGCTCTGAAACCTCTGGGTGGCTATCTCTACACATTTCGTCTTTTCCATTGAAATTAGGTGGTTGAGTGTACCATGGCTTCAACTCACTGCAATTACTGATAGAGCAATAGTATCAAACGTAGAAGTAATATACTTAGAAGAGAGACAGCTTTTTTTGAAAGAAAAATAAAGCAATGATGTCTTTTCTCCCTTAAAATTATTTTCCGATTGTTGGGGATTTGCAGGCTTATTCCTCTCTCAGCACTATATTGTCAACCCCTCCTACAGGGGGAATGAAATCATCAGCCTACCCTCCAGCTCATCTCATCACACACACACACACACACACACACACACACACACCATATCTGGGTAGCAACTTAAGTCTTAGATTGCTGGCCTATAAGGACTCTGAAGAATTGTTTTAGCAGAATTGTGAATAATGAATGACAAAATTTTGAATATATTTAAATAGTATATTTTTGTATGGGTAAAGTAAATCAAGGGGAAGGAACGAGTGAGAAAAGATGCAAGGGGAACAAAGGGTCAAGAAGTGGGAACAGAGGGTCAAAGAAGAAAATGGAAGGAAATGGAAGGAAATGTAACTCAGAGAAGTCTGTAATCTTAACCAGCGTGCCCTTGGAAGGCCCCATTTCATGGGTAGACATGACAATTTCTCTACCTACCATGGCTATTCAGTAGCCTGAGGAACCTACTTCCACTGGGAGTATTCTGGACTCCACCCACTGAGCCACACTATCTCTGGGTGTTGGTTTTTCCCAACTAAGGAATTCAGCTGCACTTCAGAACTCTGTTACAGGATCACTTTAGGACTGGTCTTCATGAAAGGGTCCCCAGATGTTTTTGTACCATTTCTCCAAGGTAAATGCCTGTCCTCACTACAGGTCGCCTTCTTTTCATAAACTTAACCAACTTAATTGTTGGACTAACTTAGTGTTATTCAAACTGCTGGTTGCAAACCTTTATTACATAATTTAGTGGCTTTCACCTGTGATTTTAAAAAATGAAATAGAATAGAATTATCCAAGTGCATGGCATATAGTAAGGATATTTTATGAAATTTTGCTTCAGTGGTGGTGGTATGTCTATACAATGTCAGGATGAAAAATAAATTTGTTACTGTGAGTCACAGTCTAAAGAGTTAAAAGCCATGAGACCAAATGACTCAGCCCTTGGAGAATCTGTGGACCTCTGACTCTGAGCCGCTCCACAAAATCACTTGAATGTAGCAAATCTGGTGGGGAAGTCTTTTGATGGCAAACTCACATGTCCCCTGCCTGTGGAATTAAATATTAGAGAACATTCTAGCATATCACTGACATCCTCAACTTTATAGCCACCTTTTGAGTCAGCCCTTTGGATAGTTCAGGATGAGCACAGTTGGGGAGACGGGTGAGCTAGGAGAAGTCTAAACTGCTCTAACAGGACGGGCATTGAACACAACGGCTCCCAGGTGCAGAGCTCACCGTGTTGGCTGCTGCATGTCCTGCCCACCCCACACTTCACCCACCTCCCCTTACCCGTCTGCTTACTCACATCTGATTGACTGGCTGACTCAGACAACCTAATGAGAGGTAACACCCCATATGACGAAGCCAACACTGTGTAATGGGTTGATTGACATTCCCGGGATCTGAGTGTGTGCACAGCCCCTCTTGCAGATAATGTTAATGGTTGAAGAATTAAAACATTGCTCAGTGCCTAATGAATGCAGCATGTGCTTCATATTAACACATGCCAGCTGCATCTCTGGAAGCAGCAACAATTTCTAAATTATTTATCAGTTCCCTTACCTCCACCCCAAAAGAGAGTTGGCTTTTGCATTTATTTATTTCATGGACTGATATGCAAAGTAATTGCTTTGGGTTTTTGTGATTTTTTTTCCATAGATTTTCTTTTTCTGATTCAACAGCAGGGGGGAAAAGGATAGAAAATATCATGTCAATGTCATTTGAATCATAATAGCTACAAATTCACTCCCCTGAATAAATAGAGAAGCTTATTTATGAAACACAGACAAGATGTCTGTCGAGTTGTTAACAGAAGGAGAGAGGTTTGAGTAGGCAGAAGCGATTGCAAAAGTTTGCATATCTCCAGAGCTCCCTTGAGAGAAGCAAGCACGCAACTCCTTCCATGATCTGGATCCTCCTGTTTTTGACAGCTGATTGGACAGCCAAACTTGGCTGTCAGAACCCATCACAGGATGAGCCAGGAAACTGAGAGGGGCAAGCTGCATCTGAGGAGTGGGGCAGCTCCTTGTCAATTTCAAAGAGGGGGAATGAATGAAATGCCAAGGTGAGAGAGCAGATACAAAGGATTAGGTTGTCTGTGGTTCTAGCCCAGTGGTTTTCAACCACCAGTCTGCAGACTGGTCCACCAGGAATTTTGTGCCAGTCCTCAAGAATGAACCACCTTGATGTTGCATGAAGATTATAGATTTAACGATCTTAGTTGAATTCGCTTATTGTCAGGGTGATTTCTGCTTTAGCGATCCCCAAAATAATTTTCTTTTCACCAGTCTCCAAGTGTAAAAAGGTTGAAAACTGCTGTATCTAGCCTTCTTATTCTACTTTAGTTTTTTTATCTTTATCCTAAAGAGCGAACTACTGCTTTCTGCTGCAAACACAAGCCTGGCGCATCCTCTCCCTGTCTCTCTCCTCCCCTAGTTAGCCCTTCTGGGTGTCATCACAGTGCCGCCATATCTCCCCTCTAGGACCCCCCTGAAGGCAGCAGTGTGACGGAGCAGTAATGGCTATGACCTGCGGAGCACCACATCCAGGGACTCTTCCTAGCGCTTTATGTATATGGTCTTATTTAGTTCTCACAATAAACTGTGAGCAAGGTACTATTTTATGACAATTTTATATAAATGAGAAAACTAAATCTAGACTAAGCTAATGACTTGACCAAAGTCATTCCCACTACTACATGTCCAGTCAGGATTTGAGTCCTACCTGTTTCTGCTGTCCAAGTAGACACAGAGACATCTGGACCATGGCTCAGGGTACTTGGATTTGATCCCCAATTGCTGAGATCTTGGGCAAGTTGTCCCTACCTCTCTGGACCCCAATTTCTAAGCAGCAATTAACTGTTCATAGTGGGAAGAGTGTATCTAGGGCTAGATTTCTTGGGTTTAGACTCTAGTACTACCACAGCTAACCTTGGGGGAGTTACTTGACTTTAGTTTTCTTATCTATAAGTGAAAAAGATAATATCTCCCTCATGGGAATGGTTTTGATAATCAAATGAGTTACTGCATGTCAGAGAGTTAGAGCTGAGCTGGGTGCTTAGTAAACACTCAGTATATGTGATTATTATTATTCAGCTTTTGTCTATGTGTCCATATTTATAACATGAGAGGCAATGATCTGTAAAGTCTACTTTGGTTTGAAAATTCTATGGACGGTTTGTTTATACTTCCCTGAAGCTCATAGCTTGGTACTGTATGATGCCAATTTGATGGAATGAGAGGCTGAAATTGGGAAGACTGAGCAACATGAACACCTCACACATGTGTGTCCCTTTTATATCAGCCGTGCCTGTTCATGTCTACATCTCAATTCATGTGAACGCCGAAACTTCATATCATTCCCTATGGGTATGGTGAGGATTACTTTCCCTATTTTAAAGAATTATTCAGTGATTGGCTCAGGGTCAGAGAGTTAGTGAACAGCAGGATGCCAGTCCACATGTCCTGCTTCTAAGAGAGTTTTCTCTTGTCCCTGAGGCAAAGGAGCTTGCGATTCTCAATTAACCCCCAAGCAAGGAGACACCTTAAAAGTGGACTTTTGTCTAACTATAGAAGGCATTTTCTACTCTAAAAGAAAAGATTGGGTAAAGTATCCTGGATGTATTTCACTAGCTCATATTTCTCTAAACATAACAATTTACTACTTTTCCTTTTTCTAACTAGAGAGCAATTAATCTTGTCTCCTCTAGACTCTCACACTGGAATGCCTTACAACTATCTTGAAAGCAGATGGTTCCCCTGGAGAAGAGAAAAGTGATATAACCCAAAGGATTAGAGTTCAAAGCCTGGGCAATGGGAACCAGTGGAAGCTGCCCTTGAGGGTGTCCAATCCTTCGAGGCTACCATCCTGGGGGTCAGCTCTGCTCCCTGTGGTTGACAGGAAGGGGCAGGGGACCAACAGGGGCGGAGGTCAGAGCACCAAGGGAACACTGGTAGGTCATTTGCATGCAGCAGAGCTCTACCAGGGCCTGAGGGAGAGGGAAAGGCCAGGGATGTGTGAACTTAAAAGAGAAAGCAGCCAGCATTTTAGAAGCTTCTGTTGAGTGAGGAGCAGGAAAGCAATGCCTATTATCGCTTGCTTTTCCAAACTCCCACAGCCTGTATTATCCATACCATGTAACCCACTTCTGAGCTACAATGTGCGGCCAGAATGGAAATTTCAGCTCCCTCAGGAAATTATAGCTGAGGGTGGACAGGAAACCTGCCATACACTTTATGTCCTAGCCAGCCTAGCATCAAGCTGGGAACATAGTAAATACTCAGTGAATGCCTGAACAAACAGAATTGACCAAACTGAATCCAACAGAAACATTATTGTACAAAAGTATTATAAGCCCTTAATCAATGGTGTGTGTGCAAGAGAGCAGAGTAGTTGTGAGTCAGGTAATCCAACAGGAGGGACTAATCCATAAAATAGTTCTCTGGTTCCTTTATTCACAATGTATAGTTTATATACCTATTTACTTTCCCAAATAACTGCTTCTTCATTGAATTCATTCCCCTATTCAACTAATATTTATTGAGTGCATACAATATGACAAAAATAGTACTGGTACTAAAAAATACGGGGCATGAAGACAGCCAGTCTCTGCCTATGCAGAATTGATTATCTATGGGGAGAAGATTGATATTGCATCATAATTGCATGAGTTGTAGTATTGTGACAATAACATATGCTACTGAGAATTAGTGAGTGTTTTCAGAGTATATTATGCGTAGTCTGACCCAGAGCTGCCCTTAGGGGGCAAGGTGGAGGTGAAGGGATACACTGAGGACACAATGCTTATCTTGAGATTTAGGAAATGAGTTTCAGGTACCGCACAGGTTGAGGTGCCAACAGTGTAGTCAATTAACCCTCTTAAGGCCTCCCTGACTGATTGATGGTTAGTTGGGGTTAGAAGAATGCCAGTGAATCCACTCCAACCTCAGTGGCAAAGGCTTGCCCCAGGGTTTTCAGGGTAGCCTGCCTTTGTGCATGTGTTATAGGGTAAAGAAGTCGCTCTTAGAAGTTCTTTCTGCTACCTAGGATTGTTGGGGTTCACACAGATCCCCTGGCACATGTCTTTCAACTGTATGCCCAGTGGCATCGGCCTAGGAATGAGTTCTTCCCTCCAATGACTCCAGAGGACGGGAATCCAAATATGTTTATTCTGAGACTACACTGGGGACATGGTTGTACTGCCCAGAGGTGTAGTAGCTGGAAATTCCACCTCACTTCCTGAAGTGAAGACATTTTATCTAACAGACAGCACTTCAGCCTGGCATCTCCCTCTTCCCTGGTTCCCCTTCAGGATCTTGTGTATTATAAACAACAATAAGCTGGCCCAGTCAGGGGCTATAAGAGCCTCCTCTTTTTGCTGACATCAGCAGAATTCCCTTGAGTGAGTTACTGTGTGGATACTTAATTGGGAGATACGTAGGGGAAGCCAGCCCTGCTTTGCTTAACTGCATTTGGAATGCCCCCTGGAGTCAGTGCCCACCCCTTGGAAGGGCTCTTGGTCATCACTCATGTTCCAGGAAATTATTAGAAAGGTGTCAGTGCTTGGGAGTGAACACACAATACAGTGTGCAGATGATACAGATGATATGTTGTGGAATGATGCACCTGAAACCTGTGTAATCTTGTTAATCAATGTCACCCCAATAAATTCAATAAAAAGGAAAAAGGGATGTCAGAGAAGACCAGAAACAAAAGGAAACAGCTTAGAGCTTTGAAAAATGAAGGGAATGGGGAGAGAAAAGAGGACTATCCCCATGAACAAGAGCAATTGCCCTGGTTTACAGAGTTAACTTATTCAGGGAACCTAATATTTACTGATTGGGGTGTGTGTGTGTGTGTGTGTGCATGTGTGTATGTTGTTCTGTGGAGTGGTTGATAAAAGAAGGGGAAAAACACTAGAGAGCACCATAGTCACAATATACAAGTGAGCAATGTTAGGTGCCGAAAGAAATGTGCGGTCATTTATCCAAACAATTTCAGCACTACTTTCTTCATATAGGAAAAAAGAAAGGGGAAAATCTAAATTTTCTTTTTAAACTGGTGGGTGCTTAGCAATGGATATATGTAATTTTACTCCTTTCAATAGCCCTCTGAGGTAGTGTTTTAATATACCCACTTGACAGATTGGGAAGCTGAGGTTAAGGAAACCCAACAAATAATTGATAGTTTCTTGATTCAGACTCATGGCTCCAAATTTCACTCTATGCCAATGCATCAGCCCATCCTCAATCCTTTCTCAAACTTCTTGTGAATCACATTGATTAATTAATGTGCAAAATATTTGAGTTTCGACTGCATGCATAGAATAGATTTTGGTGCTATAGGAAATATGAGGAACAGTCACAATACTAATAACAATGGTAGCTAACACATGGTGATTACTATTTTCTAAGCTTCCTTCTGAACATACTATAAGTACTAACTTATTAAATAAGACACCTGCATCTAGACAACTGACTTGCAAATGCATTGCCACCACGCTCAGGAACAGTGAGCTTCTTACCCCTGATTATTCCAGGGTAGGGACCAGGTAGCGGCACAAGCAGAGAGCAGGAGTTAACCCACTGCCAAGGCCAAGGCAGGCAAGGGTACCTTGGGCTGTGGCACAGTAGCTTCATGCCTTTGTGCTTTGCTGACTGCTGCAAGAAATTTTCCTAATGAAGTTCATGAGCGGGATGTACAATCCTGGATGGGGGAGGAAGGGGCTGTGAATCCTTGGCTGGCGGTGAATTTCTATTTCCTACTAGGAGCTCAGTTTTTCTCTGCAGCACCTGGGAATGCCACAGGTCTAGATGTCCTTCATCCCCTCAGCAAAAAGCTGGGATGGGCAGGTTTTAAACCACATCAGGAGGACTAGAAATTTAACATTGGAATTTCCTAGCTGCTAGGTTTCTTGAAAAACTTGGAAGCCTAATTGAGTTGGGGAGGGAAAAGGGAAGCTAACATTATTGAGTAGCCACTCTTATAGATCAAGGCAGTGTGATGGGATAAATTCAGCTCTCTCCCAGTACCAACACATTCCCACAGTCTAGCATCAGGCACCGTTTCCGTTGGCTCATCCCTTCTCATATCAGAGAGTGAGGTGTCCCTCTCCCTGCTGAGGGCTGATCCTGCCACTTCAGCCATAGACGCCACCAGTTCTGTCTCCTCAGTAACCGTGGTCTATTCATATCTTCCCTCTCCCTCTGGCATCTTCAATTTCTCCTTCCCTTTGACCTCTTTTTCTCATTGTACCTTTTTTCAACCTATCAAGTTTTTCTTAAACATTTAGACTAACCATAAATCTTAAACACATGTCCTCTCCTAATAATTGCCTTATCTGTCTCCTTCTATTATCATCCTGATTGCTAAAAAGAATAGTCCACACCCCCACTGTCTTATCTTATATTCATGTATCAATCAACTGTAATCTGGCATCTAATCCCACTATTTCACTGAAATTGCTTCTGTTAAAGTCAGAATTGATGGCCTCCTACTTGACAAAAGCTACAAAGAACTTGCGGAGTTTCTCTGACATTTCTCTGCATGTATAGTACTTATATCTCGCATCTCTGTAACAGCTGATGCAGCTAACCACTCCCCATCCCCCAACTCTTCTTTCTCGGCTACTGTGGTGCCTCCATTTCTTTTCCAATTGTCCTCTTAAATGCTCGGTTTCTTTGGGTTTCACCCTTAGCTCACTTCTTACTCAACATGCTCTCCCTGCCAGTTTCATCTGTACTCATAGTTTAAATTTTTGATTATAGGTTAGTAATTCCCAACTTTTCCTCTCTAGTCCATAAGTTCCACACCTCCATATCCCTGTCTGCTGGGCAGTCACCTGGGTGTCTCCCAGGCACCATATGCTTCACTTGCTTTATATCTAACATTAAATCCCTCTTCTTTATCTCCTACTCTATTTTCTTCTGAATTCTTTTTTTCTTGATTTATTACATCCTTATCTGCTCCGTTGTCCACCTAGGAACCTAGACATTTCAATATTCATCTTTCTCCAGAGTTCTATTTACAATCAGTCTTCAGTCCTGAAGTTTTTATTTCAAAGATATTTCCTTTTTTGACATCCCTGATGCTTCTCTTTATTTAATTTTTGAACTATTACAATAGCCTCCTGTTCACTACCGTCACCTCTAGTCTGCCCTTCCCCTACCCACTCAAACACATCATCCATAGCAATGTTTCCAAAATGTGGAGCTGACTATGTAAGTATCTATAGTCAATCAGACGAAGTCTAAGTATTTCTGTGTTACTAGAGAGGTTTAATTTATGTGTCCCTGGCCTACTTCTCTAGCCTATGGCCTACCTTTGCTCTTTAGGTTTTATCAATATCATGCTACTTTTATTATCCCAGTCCATCACGGTGAACTCTTTTTGAGCTCTCTGCTCAGAATGCTCCTTTTGCCTGCAACATTCTGCACTCCTCTCTCCTCCATCATGTCTTTGGCTCTGTAGCTTTTTATTTTGTTGTCTCTCTTGGCTGAACATAGTCCTTCACAGGCACGGGGGAATAAATTTGGCAAGTCACATTTAAACTTTATAAGCAGATAGAGTAGGTGCCCACCCACATGGTTGGAATGATGAGGCTTAGGGAAACTCACATTGAGTTATCTCTTATTGTTTAAATTTTTTTCATTATTGTTTTATACCTTTGATTACCTTTGTCTTCTTGTTTCTGAAGCATCCTCTATAAATTTTACTGTAAGGACTTAAATACTTAAATTGTTTTTATTTTTTTATTTATTAAGTGAGAAGTCAGAAGGCAGAGACAGACTTCCGCATGTGCCCTGACCAGGATCTACCTGGCAAGCCCTCTACTGGGCAATGCTCTGTCCATCTGGAGCCATAACTCACTTAAATCTTTATCAGTTTCTACATATTATGAGAAGAATGTCCTGGCAGGTAGCTGAGGATGATTCCCTTGGTGAAATGGGACATGAGATGATAAAACATTGCCACAAAGAAGGGGAGGAGTGTTTCTATATAGAGAGCCGAGAAGAGGTCAAGTACAGCAGTCCACATCTCAAATCTAACTTGGTTGAATCACATAGACAAATGACAGTAAGTTAGAATTCAAGTAATATCCAGGTCACCAAAAATAAAAAAATAAAAAATGGTTCTCTGAAAATAATACAGAATCATCACCTTATGTTCATTTAAAAAATGAATCTCATGCCCATTTTAAAAAAATGCCAAAGATAGATTATTTGTTTAATGGGATCTTATGATATGGGACAAAATATATTTAAAATTTAGAAATAAAAGATAAAGATAATAAACTCAATACCCTACATGTAATTGTAAATAGAGTGAGGAATAAATTGTGTCACCATTAGAAGACAAGAAAGACAGGAAGATAGGCAGAAGGAGAAACATGTGTTGAATATCTACTAAGATATTCAACAGCTGTGTCACTGGAACTCCATTGCTGATCTATACGGACATAATCCTCCCTTGAGTATCTACTTGGCACATGGCAGGGACTTAGTATAAATCTTTGTGGAAAGAAAGAAGCAAAGAATAAATGAAGGAAGAAGAGGAAGGAAGAAAGGAAGGAAGGAAGGAAGGAAGGAAGGAAGGAAGGAAGGAAGGAAGGAGGAAGGAAGGAAGGAAGGAAGGAAGGAAGGAAGGAAGGAAGGAGGAAGGAAGGAAGGAAGGAAGGAGAAAGGAAGGAAGGAAGGAAGGAAGAAGGAAGGAAGGAAGAAGGAAGGAAGGAGGAAGGAAGGAAGGAAGGAAGGAAGGAAGGAAGGAAGGAAGGAAGGAAGGAAGGAAAGGAAGGAAGGAAGGAAAGGAAGGAAGGAAGGAAGGAAATGAGTGCCCTATTGTTAGCTGGTCTACAACAGTTTAACTGAATCTTTTTTTAACAATTTATTGTTTAGCTTTTAATCCTATGGTATATTCTTGCCCATGGCATGTTTTTCTAGAAAATTCATACTCAATTTATTCCCCATTAAGATTAAAGAACACTTTATCAGGCAAATCTGTAGACTATATGTATATGAATTTGGCATGTTGAATTTGGTAAGTTATTAAAACAGACAGCAAGTGAGTGTAGAGTTTGGATTCTAAAACCAGGTACCTTTAAGACCCCCACTGATCATGTACTGGGGCCTGTAGCCATGCTGGGAATTAGATAATGCGTCCCTGCTTCTGAACCACTTGGTGGGCCAGCAATCTGGGGGGAACAGAGGTGGTGTAGTGCTCCTGATTGTACAGAGTTTAGAGTCTTTCTTTTCTGATCATTCTCAGTTATTTACAAGCCCTGGAGCAACATGTGGAGGACAAGTTTATGAGTGTTGATCAGATACGTTTATGTGTGTTCTGGGCCAGTTTTGTATGACAGCTGCCCCAATAAAGAATTTATCAAGACAATAAAAAAGAAAGACAAGAGCCTAAAGATGCTCCAGTGAAAATAGCTCTTTTATATTATGAGATTCTAACGGGGAGCACTTGGAACACACGCCAGGCTTTGCCCTTGTTCATCCTGCCCATCCTTTCTCCTACCCAGCCCAACACATAGGCAGGGGATCTCTCAAATCTTCATCTCAGGGTCTACCTAAATACCATAGGTAATTGACATTTGTTTTTGTCTTATGATACTCGACCCTGATCCCTTTACCCCAGGTGAGTTTTTCTTTCATTAGAAATGTCTATTGTGTTTGGGCTATTCTTGGGGATTTCAATGATGGTTAGTTCTAACCAATGAAATAATTTTTAATTGAAATTGGGAAGCTTAACTCTATGAAGCCCACACAATGCTTCTCCTCTTAGCCACCACCTACATTTCAACTCATCTGGGCTCCTTACTGAGTGTCTACTCTGCCCCACGTGTGTGTTGGGTGGTTGGGCTACAATGCAGTTTCAGACAGCTCCTAGACTTTTTGAGTTCACTGTGAACCTTCATTTTCGCTGAGGTCATCACTGATTACTAGTGCCTTGCACATTACCTTGCAAAACTAAGAACTTAATAAAGGTTTATGTGGAAGCATTCTGACCATCATAATTCAATTATTGAATTACTCATAATTCATCTATATAGCCACTGAACTTGTTTTGAGCCACTGCTCTATGCCTTCCATATAGAAATGGATTAGAGGAGTCTCCTTGCCCTCGAGAAGAGTTTAGAGTTCAATGGAAAAGACAGATGCACCAACAGACAATTACAACGCAATGGAAAGCTTGTTCTAACAGAAGTCTACAGAAGTCCTAACAGAAGTCTAACAGAAGTTTTCCAGATGGAAGAAACAGCAATCTAAGCGAGAGAACAGCCTGAATAAAACGTGAGAAGGGTGGGAGAGAGTATGAAGGGTGCAGAGGACTGTGAGATACCAGGTGCAATGCATCATAAGATGAGTGTGAATGGATTATTTGAAGAACTTGGAAGAGGAAACAGGAAGAAACAAGGCTGCAGTCACTGAAGGCATGCACTCCTTCCTGTAGCCATGGGAAGCCCTGTACAATTCTTAAACAGTGGAAAAAGTGGGATTGCAATATGGAAAGAGGTAGTTATGGGAATTAGTGGACCAAATAGAGGGCTATTATATTAATGCAAGAAAGAGAGGATAAAGAAATGAACTACCCTGTAGCAGCAGGTGCAGAGGGAAAGGAGTGATTCAACAGAAGGCTGACAGGCAAAGGTGGAGGCTGGGAGAACTGGCTGTGCAGGTGAGCAGGGCAGGGCTCAGCGGAGGCTGAGACTAGTGAGGCATTCACCTCAGCACAGAATTTAACAGGGTGCCAAAACTCAGTAATAAAGATGAATGATACTCAATGCCATACTTTAAAAAATAAAACCAATGCTAGAAATAAAAACCTCATGATTGCTAAAATATCACATTTTTAGTAGAAAAAGATCAGTAGGACTGATTTTTCTTCCCTTTTGCCTCTAGCTCCAATATGGTACAACATGGTAATGAACTAATCCTGACTTTCTTCAAAATTTTGATAGCTCATTATGTTTTTATGTATAGTTTTAATTTTTAAAAAATGGCATTACATTTATGTTCCTCATTATTACCGGTTTTTAAAGGCACTGTCTTATATTTTTGCCAAGGCCAGTGTTCCATTTACCTCACCCTGATCCTGGCCCTGGAATGGAGAGAGAGAGGGGATATTCTCAGGAATGATTGCAAGGTGTTGTCAAGTAGGATATGTCAGTGATTACCATTGCAGGCAGCTCAGTCTGCTTCTAAAAGTGCTTTCTCTGCAAACCTTTCCTCTGTCTACTGAACATTGTTGTTTATGCTAGGTCATTTTAATGCAGACTCCTCCTGTTGCCCTTCCTTTGAGTAAACTGGTTTTGGGTCTTATGTGATGAAATTCACACACCGATTCTGTACAACTTGCCTAAATGCCACAAATGCTTTAGAATAAGCATGAAAGTTGGTTTCTGAGCTCCACCAATTTCTAAAACAGGGGTAGTTTAAAATAAAGCAGTACTATCAAAGGAGTTCCTATAGAGCAGGTTGTGGGAAATAGCGTTGAGCCTCCAGAACAGAAAACCTGGGGCAAGAGTCACTCAGGGCATCCAGCCATGCCAGGGGAAGGGCTGTGTGGGAGGGAACCACAGTGACCAGGAGGAGCGGTCAGCTCTGTCTTCATCTCTTCAGTTCAGGGAAATTCATTTCTCTCCATCCCTGAAAGCTACTTTTCACTTTATATCTTGGCTTGATACGGTGTAATATGTTCCGTCAGTGCAAAATTTGGGCTGAGCAATATTATGGCCTCTGGAAATCTAGGAGGAAATTGGGTAGGGGTTTTACAAATTAATTGGTGTGCAAATGGAGTACATTGGGGATGGTAAGGCAAAGAGGGAAGGGGACTGGCTCTTCCCAAAGGCTGTGGAAAGCTGTGGATAAGGCGGTGCTTAGAGAGAGAGAAAACAAAAGAGGGTATAGAATGGGCATTGGTAGAGAGGATTTAGTAATGAAGGAAGGTAGATACAAATTTGAGTAGAGCTTGCCTGACAACTTCAATTTACTTAATTTGGAGAAAAGATTGTTTTCTGGGGATATAGGATTGGGTGAATATTTAGCAGGATAGTGAAGGTTAAGAGAAGAGGAGAGATAATTGACCACAGATAATGAGTGGATTTGGGAGCTTCCTTGCAAATCTGCACTTGAAGACCATAAATGCACATGACTCTTCTCTATATGGTTGCATGATTTTTATCTCTAGCTGTGCTCAGCTTTCTGGACAAAGACTTGAAGGTGGTGGGTCTTTGGACTGATCCCCGATTAGGAATATGTAAGGGACATGAAAGGTGAGGGAGCTGAGTGGTGGAAGAAGAGAAAGAACTTTAGAAGCAGTTAGCATCGGGACAGTGGTGTGAGACCAATGATAAAGTGATAGAAGACTTGAACAATTCTGAAGAGTCAAGTTTTCAAGAATTTTGCCACATTTTTATAGTGTGAAAATGACTGAAGGATCAATATGACGAGAGGGTCCTATCTTGGCAGCATTGGCCGTAAGCTAGCACAGGCAGCCACACAGCCTGTGCTTTCTAGCCACCCTGGCCCCTTTTGTTACCTTAACTATAACCACTATGAACTCTGAACCATTAACAACACTATCTCCTCTCTTGAAATGCAGCCATGCAGTCTCCTTTTAGATAGATGATGTCTTATCTGTCTCTCTGGAACACCATTTAGGAAGGAGACTGGTGAAGAAGACTAATTTTCTTAGTAGCACTATAAGCTCCCCCTACTGCCTCCAGCTCACATTGAAATTTCTCAAATATGAGAGTCAGTAGTGAAGGCAACATCCTCAAGTTGACAATGAATGGAAGCCGTGAACATTTCTTACAACCACACGGAATACAGCTGTCAGGGCAAGAGGAAATTTGAGAAGGTAGGATGCAATTAACCTAGTTGGAACTGGGCCAAGGAATCCAAGGTTAATGGCCCTGGGAATGGGAGCATTAATGACCACTAATGGTCAAGCCCCTTTGCATGTCTTACTCATTAGAGCTACCTTTTATATTCTATAAGATCACGGCTTCTGGCCCTGGAACCAAGGGTAATGGAGAATTGCCACTCCCCCAGACAATGTGTTATGCATTCTGACAGCTTCTGTCCAGCTCTTGATTCCCCATCACAACATTCAGGTATAGTGTGCAGCAGATCTCAAAACATACCCGCCATCTGCTGAGCACTGCTGATGATAGCGAAGACATATACATGATGCATATTCATGGGCAGAAATTGCTTCGGGTTTTCATCCAACAGACTGACAAACGCTTGACATCCTCCCGCTTTCACCTGTTCGGTGCTGGTATTGCATTTTCTGCACACTCCTGGGTGAGCTGAAATAGAATCTCTAACCACTCTGGAATGTGTCCTCAGTCATATTTGATGGTGACAAGAATAATTAACATGTGAATCCTCACAGCCTTCCACCCTGACTTGATTGACAAAGAGAATGCTATTTCTGTTCATTCTGATTCGCCTTTTCTCTTATTCCCTTTACCTTCCAAAAGAGAATTCTACCTTTGCCATAGCTAATCATATGTGATAAACTTTTGTGATGCAAATTTGGGACACAGGTTAGGTAGAGACAGAACTGGAGTAGGGGAAATGAGGGTTATCAAGTCAGGGGAGAGAAGAAAAAGCAGAGACAAAGAAAAGGGGAAGGGAGGAAAGTTAAATTCAATACGGGTGCGATTTGTTGGGGAAAACTGAGCATTGAGGTTGGAGAGAAAGCTGTTCTTTATTGTGAGAGATAAAGCAGAAGACAAGTAGGGAAAGTGGAATTTGAAGACGTCTGGCTAATAGTTATCAATCAGGTCTTTTACTATTCTTAGAGAGATACAAATAGACACTGGTATTAATTTTAATTATGTCTGACTGTTGGAGTGTTTTACTTTGCATGGGAGACCCCCTGAGACCAGGTCACATGCAGTTCTTGGATTATCTGAGTGCACATGTTTAAATGGAAGGCTGACTGACATTGATGCTTTGAGAGAAGCTCAAAGGGGGACATTGAATTTGCTTCTTCTTCTTTTGACCTTGGAATGGGAATCATTTTGTGGTGCTACCTTCCCTAAATTAATTCTTAAAAGCAGAGTATCTTAAAAGTGACCTAATATCAAGAAGCATTGTGGTATCTGTGCTAACATACATCGACACAGGCTCCCTGGTCACACACAGTTTTATACATTCTTACTTAAACCTTCCGTAAACTCTCCGGCAGGAACATAGTACATTCCCATTTTACCCACATGAAAACAAAGGTCCAGAGCCAGAGGTATACTTGTCCATAGTTACAAAGTTCATAAGAAGCACCTCAAACCTGGGTAAAAGTTTGAATTTTGATAAAAGGGAGAAATGAAAAAGGAAAGGTATTAAAAGTGACAATGAAGTTCTTACAGTGAGGCAGGGATTCAGTGGACACTGAGGTTTCATGTGCCCGGCTGTGTACACACAGCGACTTTGAGCCCTTTGTCGAGAGAGGAACCAGCAGGGAAAGAGCTGCATCTTCTCCTCTGCATAATAACCTCTGATGGCTGGGGGTCTCCTCCACTCACTTGACCCTTTTCTTTGGAACCAACAAAAGGGCAGTGGGGGAACACACTCTGTCTTCTGCCCTTGGCAATTAAGGACCAGCTAGAGGCAGGACAAGGAGAAGATGTCCGCATGGTGCTGCCAGCTCTGGCATTTTTCTCAACGAACCTGCAGGATAATTCAAGCCATTAAATCATCCAAAATTATATGCAGTGGCTGTCATATTTCTGTGTGAACATCTCCCTGGCTGCACACAAGCATCTCAATAGCCACAGTGCCCTAATTTTCTTTGTCGGAGACAACAAAACCAAAGGTAATGATAGGAGGAGGGACTGAGTCCCAGAGGCACACTTTCTGGGAAGTCTCTTGGGCGTTAAGTGCATCTAAAGCAGCTCCAGAAGAAAGCAGTGATTACAGGCTAATCTTCTGCCAGCATTATGTTAACTGTCCTGTCGTCTACACAAATAGCAATTGCTTTATGCCAGAAATATTTTTAGTAAATTCTGCTTATTGGTAAATTTTATATTAAAAGGAAAAGGAGACTAAAGGAAGATTTTTCAATTTAAAGGTGAGACTGTCGGGATACCAATAAAAGATACAGGACTGGCACATACCCAGGAGCTGATTTTCCTTTTCAAATGCAAATGCTAGAGAAAGAGAGATGTTCCAGTTCTTTAACTTTGCCAGTTAGGGGTCTTGGGAGGTCCAAATTTTAGCTTTAGGCGGACACAATTCTGCCTCTTACAAACACACTTGGTTTCCTGGCAAGAAAGCTGACAGTGGGCTAAGGTGAGAAGAGGGTGAGGGGAGGCTAATAAACTTAGCCATTTCTGAGTCATCCAAGGTGGACTGTGCAGAGGGGAAGGGAGAGGGACACATGGGGCCCTTTCCCCCTGCATGGACACTACCCCTTCCCCAGGAGCAGTGAGAGTCAGTTCAGCCACTTCTGGTGTGGGTCTCAAGTCCTACAGACATTTGCATAATATTCATTTATCCACTCATTATCCATTCTGTGAACATGTACAAAGCATCTTCCATGTTGCAGACTGTGGACCACACCCATGAAATTTAACAACCCAGTTCAGAGAAGGAAGCAGAGAGCAAGATAATCAAACAGAAATGGAACAGGGCATTGGAATTAGAGATCTGAATGGAGAATTTCACCAAAACCCATCTTGCCTTGGACAAATGACTTAGGATTTCATACTTTTGAATTGGGGAAGTAGGATGAGGACTATGACACCTAACTCAGAAAGGTGTTGAAAGGATTCAATAATCCACTCAAAGCAACAGGCACAGAGCCTGGTGCCAAACCAGTGCCCAGTAATTGTGAATGTATTCCATCCATCTTCGGAATTCTCACTTGGTACCCAAAACTCTTTCTTCCCAGAGATGCTTCTGATTTACAACCATCAGGGTATCATCAAGTGATACTTATCTATGGTTGACTTAACACAAACTGGCTGAAAGGAGGAATGATGTCTATGACATACAGAGTGGGTAGGGAGAATTTGGGATCAGTTCCAAAGGAAGGCTATGCAGAATAGCAAGAGGACCTCTGTGTTAGGTAACATGTTAGGCATTTTGTTTAGATTATTTTGCAAGCCTGTGTGTGGAGTGGGAATCTCTACCCTATCCAATCTCAGCAACTCCAGGGCCATGTCACCAGTAGGACTGGAAAAACAAACAAACAAAAATGGTAACTTCCTGCCTGACCTGTGATGGTGCAGTGGATAAAGCATCAACCTGGAATGCTGAGGTCACCAGTTCAAAAACTCCAGGCTTGCCTGGTCAAGGCACATATGGGAGTTGATGCTTCCTGCTCCTCCCTCATTTTCTCTCTCTTTCTCCCTCCCTCCTCTCTAAAATGAATAAATAAAATCTTTTAAAAAATGGCAACTTGCCAGAACTGCAGGAGAGTCCTCAGACTTGGTCTTTGACCACCACCAAGACACATGCATTTCTGAGGATGTGTGACAGGATCATTAATTCCTAAAAAAAAAAAAAAAAAAAAAAAATGAAGATTTGTGTTGTAGTTGAGAATAAGCTGTACATTAGCAATTAGTCAACCTTTCCTCCACTATCTCCTGCAGACAGAGTTTTGATACCAGGGAAGATCAGCTTACCTTTCCACCAGCACTACTGGGAATCTGGGACTTGATTTAAACTTGTTTCCGTGTGTCAAGTACCAGTGCTGAGGTGTGTATTTTACTTTTCTCGAACATGCTGACCCCAAGCTCCTGCAGTGCATGTATTACTATGGAATCTTATAAATGACTAATGACCTCCAAGGCTGAACATAGCCACAAGGACATGATTGCAAAAGACAGAAGGAAGCTGTTGGTCCCTATTTCTCAGTGAGTGTACGAAAGAGACCATAATCCATATGTTGCCTATGATAAACTATGTGACCTTGGGCAAATTACTTTGTTTCTTTGGGCATATTATATCTTCTGGAAAATGGGGATTGTAATTTCTGACAAGGTTGTTGTAGGCTTAATTTAAATGACATAATTTAAATACCAAGGAGAGCAACCACTGTTTACTGGAGACTCAGTTAATATTAGTTCCCTGATACCGAATATAGAATGAAGGACACTTGGAAAAGATTTAATGTTTGATAATGATGATAATGACAACAGGAACATCATTGTGTGCGTTCAGAAAGGAGGAAAAATATGGGAATCTTTTGCCTCCAGAACTTGGCTGTGAGTCGAGTTCTAGGAGTGGAAATGGGAAAGAATGCAGCTTTGCTGATTCATGCAATGAGCAGGGTCCTCAAGTCCCAATTTCAGGCAAAAGAGCCATTCAACTGCGAGTCGCACAAGGAAATTGATTGTATTGCTTGATCACTCAGCTCAGTCTCCCACATCTCAGGCTTCCAGGGCCTCAGGTTCACCAGTTCATCTCCTTTTCTAACAGTGAGGATGCTCTCAGATGGGGCATCTCTTGACTTTCTTACCTGCAGCTATGAGATCTGCCTCTGATTAACCCCTTGGAGCCTGGCAGAAATAGATTGCCAAAGTGGTTTTGCTAGTCCAGAATTGGCAGGGGCTGAAATAACCAAACACAACACCATCTCTTCTTCCAAATCCACTGGAACTTGGAGGTAATTTCCTAAGGGCTTAGTTTTTCTCATGGTCAAGTTGAACCACCCCAATCACCCATGCCCAACAGTCACCCTCTTTCTTTCACTTCTTTTTCTTTTTTCCATATTCTTCCCTAATTTCTCTTTCTCCCTTGTCCTCTTATTTAGCATTGCTCAACATCGCTGAGTCAAGAATTCTTTTTCCTGCAGCCCCTCTCAGGAAGCAGACAAATAGCGAGAAGCCAGCACTGGGTGGGCCATAAATAATGCATCGTACACAGAAACAGCTGGAGAGACCTCCTGATTACAAAGATATCTTTCAAAAACGCATTATCCTCTTTACTCTTCTTAATGCCACCAGTTCTTCATTCAGCAGAGACACACACCTACTTGTTCATTCTGATCCCAGCTCCACCCCCAGGAAGGTCTGTCTAACATCCTCGTCTCCTAATGTCTGAGCTGCCATTTCCCGGGCCAGTGGAAGCCTTCCATAATGGCAGTCAGGCAGATTTCAGTCCAGCGCTCACGTTTCATTATTTTAAACTCTTGTTACAGTCTCAATGTCTTGATATCTGCTGAACCCTGGAAGAAATAAAGAGCTGTAACTCTGTCCCCTGATGTATTTAAATATAGTGCCTAATAAGTTGCGTATTCAGGACTAAATGCTTGGAAAATACCAAATGTCACAAGTACAAACTTAGGAGTTGATGGTTATTTCCAAGTCTCAGTTGAGGAAATGGACTCAGATAAGTTAATTGATTAGTTTGAGGTAATTGAACTAAGAAATTATAAACCTAAGATTGAAATCCGGTATCTGTGATTTGATATTTCAGATTTATTTTTCTTTCTGCTGATTAAGCTTCATAATTTGGTAACTAACACAGAGGAGTGTATCAGTCAGGGGAACAACAGAAAACAGAATTCCACTTGCTTCAAATGAAGATATGGTTCTGAAGAGATCAGTTATGGCATTCATAGACAGGTAAAGACATCCAACAGGAATGTTGAGGCACTGGTGATTCATGAGCCAAGGAAGCTATTATCACCTATAGACCTAAGGGGAAAAGAGAAGAGATGGTGTAATTGGAACCAAGAGCTAGAGCTATGAAACAGGGTCTGTCTGCCAGGGTCTGTGATTTGGAAGGCTGAGCACAGTCAGAACAGTAGACATGAAGGGAACAGGGAAAAGGTCACTCTTTGTAAGACAGCCAAACACGGATAGAACCAGCCAGCAAGGAGTAAAGTCATGTAGTCGGTGGGGTCAACATTCCTTGGTATGGATCAAGCAGAGGATGGCAAAGAATGGTCTGTCAGTGTTGGACTGGGAAGAATCATCAGCACATAGGGCCCATATTATGGTCACCATGCAGCTGGCACATGGAAGAGTCGCTGTGTTCTTCCCCAGGCTCGATACCCAAAGGTAGGCGGTCCATGAAGCTGATAAAATGTAACCTTTAAGGTCTAGTTTTATTAAGTCTTGCTGCATAACAGACTATCCAGAAACTAGATGTCTTAAAAGTAATTTATTATGTCTTACATTTCTTTGCGTGGGTTGGCTGAGAAGTTTAGTCTGTCAGGGTGTCAGCTGGACCCACTCACACTCAGGGAACTGTTCAGCCGGGAGCTTAGCTGGGTCTGAAATATACAAGATGGGTTCCATTTGCCTATCTTAGGTCCTCAGTGTCCTGGGTCCGCCCACCAGTGGCTGCTGTTCAGGGCTCTTGTGCACATAGTTCTGGCCGTCTTTCCTCCCAGGGCTGCTCATGACCCTGACCCTGCCCCTTCCATCAGCTGCTCCAGCTTGCCAGCACAACAGCCTTGGCCTTGGCCCCCTCTCTCTACTCCAGTACTCAGAGACTTGGAAGTGGTGGCAATTGCTCTCTGCCCAGCACCCCAGGCCTCTGCTCACCCACCTTGGTCTCAGCTCCTTCCAAGAAGGTGGTAAAACAATGGGAGACCACAGAGGAGAAAACCTGGATGGTACATGGGAAACATGCGATAAAGGAGGTGCAACAGCCATGGCCTCTGATAGAATATCATTCAATATTCTAGCCTGGAATTTCTGACATAGCAATTGGCTTTCAGAAGGACAAAAGCAAAAGCTGTCAGGCCTCATAATCCCAGGTCAGGAATTAACACAACATCACCTCTGCTTCATTCTATTGGTCAAAGAAAGTTGTTGGCTAGCTCAGATTCAAGAGGCAGGAGTATAGACTCCAAGGTGGGAAGAGGAGTACACCCACAGGGTGGGGGACTGGTTGGGGGCCTTTTTTCACACAACCCAGCAGAGTTGGCCTTCTCCCTACAGTAATTTGCATCTCTCCTACGTGGAAAAATATATTCACCTCCTCCCAATACAAACCAAAGTTTCATCCCATCATGGCATCAAGTTAAAGTCCAATATCTCATGATCTATAATGGGTGGAGATGTGCAGGAAGCTTCTTGAGTTTGGCACTTGCTGAGCTAAAGAACTGTAAGCTGAAAAATGCAAATTAAATTTTCTCATAATCAACAAAAAGCTATAATATAATGGTAATACAGGCACAAGATATTTGGAATAAACATCCCCATTCAAGAAGGAGAGGAATGGGAAGCACATAGCCATTACTAAACAGGCCTTTCCTGACCATTAGCCCTTCCTGGGGTCAAAGACTTTCTTTGATTAGCGCCAAGTTCTGTCTCTGTAAGGGTTTCCTAGACCCCTGCTCTTGGTTCTGCCATTTGGACTTTGGTTTTGTCCTCCAATTCATTCTTTTCCCTCCTCCTCCTCCACCTCTTCCTCCTCTCCCTCCTCCTCTTCCTCCTCCTTCTCTTCTTCTTCTTCTTCTTCTTCTTCTTCTTCTTCTTCTTCTTCCCCCTCTTCTTCTTTCAGCTGAAAAACTTTCTCAGCCTGGTTTCTTTCTACAGGAAGTTGGGAGCACTGCCTCTTGTAACTTTGAACTTTCCTATTTGTCTTTCCAACATGACAGTTCTCTTATTAGGACAAAACTGTTAAAAAATATTGTGCACTGTCCACTAGTCTTATTGAGGCTTATTTCATGCTCTGTGCACCAGCATAATTCTTTCTGGGATTGACATCTTCATCTTTCCACTTTGGACAACACTCATGATTCCAAGGAGTCGTCTTGTCTCAGAGGGTCCAGGGAACAGTGCCATAAATCTTCTAGAGGTCATAACAGCGGGTCCTCCAGACACAACTGTGATTTAACCTTTTGTCTAAGCACACATTGAGAATTCTTTGCCACCTGAAGAAACTGTTTTGGGGCCCCTGTGTTTCATCTAAATTTTGCTTGAAAACTGATCAGTTCTTGTTTGGTTTCCGGTTCTTTTGCAGTACCCTAGCATACGCAACCAAAATAAGCCAATTGACATCTTCATCATTTTGCCTGGAGATCTACTTGGCCAAGTTTGTAATGTACTCACTTATTGCACTGCTCTTTAAGCCTCTGCTAACACTGTCCACTTCTAGCTGTGCCTGACGCATCAACCCAGTCCCAAAACCCCATGTCGAGGTGCAATTTAGTTGTCTGTTGTTATTTTAGTTATCTATTACTGAGCAGAAAACTTGGCCAAAACTTAGAGGCACAAAACAACCACTGCTTACTTGCTCATGATTTTGCAGTTAGTGCAGGGCTCAGCAGGGATGACTCAACTGTGCTCCACATGGTGATGTAGGGTCATTCTTTTGGCTGCATTTAGCTAGAGTGCCTTTGGAATTGGACATCTAAGGAGGTCTCAACCCATTATATTTTGAGACATTCTGATATATAGCAATAGATAACAGAAATAGGACCTCATGGGACCAAATCCTTTCAAAACCCTGGAAGAAGCACTGAGAAAAGAGTCACCTGGTTTGTGAACTATAGAAATATAAGACTGCAATTAATCAGGACTTTTATCATTGTTATTCTGACATAATGTTCATCACTTCCCCTGGGTCAAGTGGCATTTGAATGGCCACAAGCATTTTAGGGATCCAGCTAAGAGGTTGAGTTGGGGATGTCTTTCATTTACGCTTAGTTTGATGGACTTTATGCATTTTATAGTGACTTCTAAGCATATTAAATTCTTACTAGCTCTTCTAATGTGGAGATGGGTTCCAGAAACATTCCTACTGCTTACTATGAGACACCCAGTGTATTCTCTGGGGCACAGCATTGGAAATATGTGGGGGTGGGGTGAAGGAAAAGCATGCGTGAATTGTAAGGAGCTAAGGCTGGTCTCTGGAAAATTCCTCCAACATCATAGCACACAAATGAAAAAAAATTTTGATAGATATTTTTCCAGATTTGGCTGAAATCCTAAGATACTACATGACATTTTCAATCATGAGTTGGGAAGTTGAAAGCAACTGTTCTGAACTATCAATTGAGAAAAATCATGCTACAAGACATATTGATTTAGCTTTTTCTTTCTATAGAAAATATTATAAAATTATGTAACAAAGTGATAACAGTTATATAGCTAAGAATGTAGGAAAATATTACTAAAATATATTTGGGAGATATTTAATATCAATGTATTTTTTCTAGAGTTTCTGATGTGGGTGTTTTCCAGCTTTTATTTATAACTTGATTTCTCACTTTAAATAAATACACTCACACCTATTTTATGTCTATAGTTTCATATTCTTTTTCTTAAAGAGAACTTCAGAACTGTATCAGATTCAGGCCCCACTGAATCTGGACCATGCCTATACTTAGACTGGAGACTTTTTTCCCTCAAAAGCAATGACAGGATGCTAACTAATAAAACCATGGCATCGGTGCTATCCTCTCAGCGTGGAGGAAATATGATCGGTGTAAAAGGACTCATCTGGACTATATTTCTGGGGAGATAGAGAATCAGAGGATACCATAGGAAGAGAAGATGAGATGAGAGATGAAAAAAGCAAAGAAAAAAGTTGGCTGACCTGGTGGCTACCAAGACCAAGATGGAGACGGTGCCTTGTGGTCACCAAACATGCTCAAGACTGGTCAAGATCTGGCAGCACAGCGAGAATAATAATGCCGCTGATAATGACATCATCAAAAATATATAGGTTAGGTCACTTACTTAATTCTTGTTTTCGACATTATTTTAAGCACTTTTTCATGTGTTAAGTTATTTGACCCTCCTAATAACCCTGTAAGACGGTTTCTACTGCCCTTTCCCTTGTGTAACCAGGGAATACAACCAATGAGGGGCAGAGATCTGCTCTGGGGCACACTGTCTGTGTGTGTTAAAGCTGTCTCTTTAACCACATGCAATACTGTCTTGCATTGGAAAAGCAACATGTAGTAAGTACAGCAAGCAATTTTATAGGGAGCATCTCACCAGCAGTCCTAATAGCCCTGAGAAGTTGGCAGGACAATCGCTGCTGCTCTCGTTTTATGGGTAATTAATTGAAATCTACAATTGCAAAGTGACTTATTCATGATCACCCAGCTAGTATTGAAACTGAAAGCCAACTCTTATATGTTTTTCATTATGTTGCACTGTGGATTAACACATTTCCACTGTAGTTCTTTCTAGTTTCTAAAACATCTTTATATTTAACAATAACACAATAATGTCTAAAACTTTATAAAAGGGCATTATTATTATCCTAATGGTGCTAAAGAGAAATATGTAAGTTGGAGAGACTAAGCACAGAGGGTCCTTGGGTCCTGGCTTTCCGACTCCAAATTAACAAGCAGCATTCACTCCTCCTCAAGGTGCAGTGTTTCCAACTTGCTTGCTGAATTTCAGTGGCAACTTGGCCCTTCAGATGCTAGGAAAACAGAAGATAGAACCAATATCTCATAACTTGGAAGTGTGTGGTGGACTCAAGAAACTTTTAAGTAGACTGATGTGGCTAGAGCATAGGGTAGATAGGTATCAGGTTGAGAAAAATGGAAACTCCATGGCAAGCACTTGGAGTACCATGGTGTGGGCATTATTTTGTAAGAAATGATGAATGAAAACACACAGGGATATGTACTGGACAGTGAGGGAGTGAATGGAAGAAACAAAAGTGGGTTCTTCATCTGTAAACTGCCATCCAGGCTGAAAGTGACAAATGTATATAGGGAAAGGAGTAAACAGCAACGACAAAGTGAAAACTTAAAAGTATTTAGGAAGAAATAGAAAAATGACAATATACAATTATTGTGTCTCCTGGTTCTCAGGGGTCACATCAAAGTGTATTATAACAACAGTAGTATTTTAAATGGCTTAGGGAACCAGAGGGAAAGAGCCCTGTTCACTGAATGTTTTCTGGTTAAAGTTGAATGAACTAGAAGGTTTCCTGGATCCTAACATTGTTGATGGCCATTTATAAGTAGGAGAGTTCTCCTCCTCCCTTCAGTTTATTAGACTAATTTTCCTTAAGCTCCTCGGTGGTGATACTAATGATGGTGCTGCCGATGGACGCCACACTGACTGCTCGCTGGGCTAGGTCACTCACACATGTCGCCTCGGATCCAAAGTCACTCAGCCAATGAGATGAAGGGCTCCCACTTCACAGGTGACACATGAGGCCTAGAAACATTAAGAGATTTTCCCAAGTGGTTAAGTCAGAGTAAGTGAAACTCGGCTTTAAAATAATATAAACCCCAGGTTCCTTTTTCTACCCTGTTCCCCCATTCCTTTGCCCAGAAACCTGTATTGGGGTTCTATTTTCTACTCAGTCAAGGTTGAACAACTAATATTCGAGTTCATGGCTCTACAATGGAGCATATAATATATATCTATCCTAATCTTCATCTCTGCAACCTCCTATTTCAACTTTATTTTTTTTTAGAAATTTATCATCTTTTGTCCTCAAATACCTTTTCTTCTTGTATTCTTAAGTGTCTGTCATTCAACGAATTCTATTTGCTTCATTTTTATCAAGTGCTATACTCAACAGGTACACAGTTCTCTCTTTCTAGAATGTGTTTCTCCCAGCGCTACCTACCAAAATTATGTATGTCATGTAAGGTTATGCTCTCAGGTGTCAGGCACATAGAAAATCTTAATAAATGATTACTATCATCATCATTATTACTTTCATCATTATTATTTGTCATTGCAATGCTGGTGCCCAAGGCCAGGCAGGTCCTCACTGGATTCTGGCAGATGGTAGAGAAACTGTGGAGCCAGAAAGTGTTGGGCCATTCCCATTTAATAAATTTAATGGCAGATAAACATACAGGTCGGGGAAAACCATGTATCAGGCAAACAAACAGCAAAATGGCCCCTCACATCGGCGGGCAGGCAAGCAGGCAGGCAGGCAGGCAATCCACTATCCTCCATCTGCTAACCCAAGGGCAAGTACCTCTAGCCTTACATAGACCATACACATGTGGTGCTGCCATGTGCTCACACACTAATCAGGTAAAGTACAAGTGAGCAAGCCTAACACACCTGTTTTCCCAATAGTCATCCGATAAATATTTGAGTGCCTACAATGTGTCTAAGCACTATGATGGGTTGGACAATTACAACTAAGACACACTATTGACCTCAAGGAACCATGGTGAGGTGCGCAGGGGAGAGAATGTGTCTAGGACAAGTGTGGTGATACATAAGGTTAGAATGATAGTACAGTGGATGGTGCTGTGGACCAATGAAATCCATTTTGGCATTGTCATGGAAATCTTCCCAGCAAGGAACTAGTGATGCCTAATGAACGTGTTGCAGTCAGTCGAGCAAATACAGCTTCCAGTTGGACAGCTGGACATCCAGTTTGCCTGGGGCCAAGGGGTTTTCTGAGTCTCTGAATGTTGAGCACTAAAACTGGAACAGTCCCAGACAAACAGGGACTATCCATCACTCTATTGCCTGTGCAGAGCCTGGCAAATATTTTTGAATGAATAAATAAGTGCAAGAATAAATGAATGGATGGACGAATAAGTAAATCATGCATAAATACATGAAAGAGATAATCCACTACAAATTGAGTGTTCTCTGAATAACTATAAAGGCAGACCTGACCTGAGTGTTCTCAGCTGCCTCCTTCAGGGCCCTTTCCACAGTGAGTGTTCATTGTGGAGCTTGTGTGGCTGAGAGGGTCTTAGTAACAGTGAAGATGGAGCTGCCACAGAGCAGGGTGAAGATAGCTCTGGGAAACCTCTTCCTTCTCCCTCCGGTCTGTGTGTTTCATTAACACATGTGTGGCAACATTTCTCCTCGTGTTATTGTATTAAACCTCCTTAACTGCATAATTCAACATTTTCAAGGGTATTTGGAGGAAATTTGGATGGTTCATTGATTGATATTTGAAGAAAGCCGTGAATTAAATTAAAAAAAATAATGAGGGAAGATTAGTAGTAAAAGAGGCTGAATGAGAGCTTACCTGGGCCAACTCTGAGCCCTGGTACTGGGACCCAATACATGAGTTTCTTTGGGTCTCTGACCCTGCACAGGAAGCCCTTTGTTCCCAGCCCCATCACCAGGGGACAGCCAACAGCCCGCCTTCCAGGAAGCCGGTTGTGGGTGGCGTTTCTTCCTCACGCTCCCCCTATGCTGTGTGGTTCCTGTTTGTGATTTTGACATGCATTTTCTAGATTGAACATACACAGGCTATAGGGCTGATTGCAATCACACTGATTGGAAGAAAGTGCCTGCACCCAGGCCTGCACCTTCCCTGCCTGGGCTGAGGTCTGCCGGGCTCCTGCTCCAGCTCTCTGCCCTGCAGATTTCCCTCTCCCAGGATGCTTCCCTGAATGTCCTCCCACCCAGCACCGGTTCCCCACCTCCCGCTCTCCTGGGAGCTGAGACTGTGCAGCAGCCTGGGCAAGGAGCCAGAAAAAGCTGGCATGGGAAGGAGGCTGGGCAGAGGTGGCCCACAGAACCTGTGGCAAATGTCCCAGCCCCAAAATAGGGTTCCTGCCCCAGCAACAGCCCTCCTCTGGGCTGAGCAACGGCTCCAGGTTTGAGTTTGCTTCATCTTCTTGTTCCAGACTCTCTGCACATCACTGAATGCCTCAGCATCCCGTGTGCAAAATGATTCTTTTCATTTTACTAGGGGCTAGTTTTGCTAGCCAAAGAGAATGCTGAGGGTAGGGGAGGTGTCATTTTTATTAAAATCAATGCTAAGCATCTGGAAAGTGTAGGCAAGAAATCTGAATGATCTTCCAACTCCAGTCAGAGGTAAATGTGAGTCATTTGGCTGCATTTAAAAACAAAATCCTGGGGATTCAAGGCATGTTGAGCTTTGTGTGGAGAGTGAGCAGTCTCTGACCAACTCTTCAGAATGAAAGAGATCGCTTCATTCCCCTAGCTAGATGCTGGCGTTGTCTGGATGCAGTTTTCACCATCAGGCTAGGGAGCAGGGGGCAGCTGGGGTCCTTTTCTTTCCTGAAATTTAGGGTTGGCAATGGCTTTCACCTCTTTACCCCAAAGAATGATGCTTTAAGTTCCTGCTGACAGTCAGCAGGGGTTCAGCCTGTGTCTGAGGAAGGGGAGACCATTCCCAGTGACTCTGCAGCCATGCTCCCACAAACTGCCCCTTGCTCTATGGGCAGCTGTGTTCAGCTAGTAAAGGGCCTACTTCCAAAGAGCAGGCCACATTGCTGCCTGCAGATGAAGCAGGGATGTGAACCACGGGCAGGTCAGGGGCCAGCCCAGCAAAGGGCCCGGGACACTGGGGCCTGAGCCACGGTCTCACAACATGCTCGGCATCACTCCCCAGGAGGGCCCTACGATCCCCTGGGAGCCACGTGCTGAGGGGTAAGGATAGCAGAGCCCTCTTCACCGGGTGAGGCATCTTGACCCAGCATCCTCATTAGCTTATTTGGAGCATTTAGCTTGTTCCACTTCAATAATCCCTTCAATAAAACTGTTGGTCCTGACATGAATCTCAAATTGGTGTGTGACTACAGGCATGCTGGCTTTCCCACCTGGCAGAATGGCCACCTCCCCTAATGTGTCTGTGAAAACCAGGTGATGTTAACATCATTAGCACAGATAATAGAAATAATGTCAGCAACTCAGAACAGACAGCACAACCACCCACAGATGCTGAGCCGGCAGCATACCTTGTACTCCCCACCCCCGAACAGTGGTGGGATTTGCTGTCACTGAGTTGTCTCCAGCAGGTGACAGGTAACACAGAGGCTGGGCTTTGCTTCTCAGCAAGGCTGTCGGGGTTGGAAAGAGAAAGGCTCCATGTGAGTCTCTGGTTGGGGAGCAGAGCCATTCCTTTCCATCTCCTGTCCACACCAGCGCCTGCCAAGGGGGTTCCGTCCTGTTGTTGCCATAGATCGCCACTGCCAGGAGGCCCTTCCTGAATCCGGGTCCGCTTGGTGCTGTGGCTGGTGCAAGCACTTGAAAACTTGCCTGTGGACAGAGGCAACTTTGACTAGATGTTGGGCTCTGCAGTCAGACAGACCCAAGGTCAAGCCCTGGCTCAGCTGCATGTGACTGGGAATGTGACTTCCAACAGAACTGACCTTCGGTTTCCACCTCTGGTCAAATAGGGATCATAACAGTGGCTGCCTTAAGGAGTGCTTGGAAAGACTGAGGGACAAGCTGCCTGTCTTATAGCTGTATTTACTGAATGGTTACTTACAGATAGATAGTAAAATACTATTAAATGTTTTGGATTGTTATTTTACTGATTCTGTTGTTATGATAAGGTTCTCCCCAGACCTGCAGATGGCTCTGACTTCTGCCGTGGGGCCAGGACCTTTTCTTTTCTTTTCCCTTGGAAAGAACACTGCAAGTTATTTCCTGTTGGTTCTGCTCTTTCCCTGTGGTGATGATGCATTACAAATGCTAATTCCCCCAGCCTGCTTCCCTTCAGCCCTCTGTGTAACCATGAGCAGCTCAGGCCTACTTAGGAGTGGGCTGCTTGAGCCCTGAAAGGGAGCTAGCTCTGATGGAGAGCGCGGGCTGGGATGCCAGGTTTCACTGGCGGGAAGGAGGGGGTACTTGCTCTGCTCCTCCTTTGATCTCCTTTCTTCTCTCTCGCCCTCTTCTGGAGGCACCTGCTGGTAAGCAGGAGAATGCCAGCTCCTGCCACAGGCACTTCTAAGTGGCATTGGCCTGCTTGTGTTGGTTCCAGGCAGGAGATTTAACCTGGGCACTCTGCATTGGCAAGTGGCTGGTCCTGGCTTGGGCATCATGGGATTGACAGTCACTTGACCAAGTGGCCCCCAGGACATTCCATTCCAGCACTTGGAAGACACTCCAGCATCAAATTAAACTAAACAAGAAAGCAAAATTGTTATCACCGCTCACATAGCACTGGAAAATATTATGTCCACTGAGCAGGTGTCCATAATTCTATAGAATGTCAGGGAACACAGAATCAGTGTTTCTGCACATTCGGTTTGGAATGAGGGATATGGTAGACAAAGAAAACATTCTTGGGGTCTTTAGATGTGCATTCAAATATGATCTTGTCAAGTAACGCCTGGGCCTCAGCATTCTTGTTCTCAAAGTGGGTTTAATGGTAACTACTTTATAGAGTTAAGATGGTGTTGAACCTGGTCAAGCACCTTGCTTTACTGATACCCATTTGATACCCTTCATCTCCACTGTCACCTCTATTATCCATGCCACTTTAACCCCCGCTGGTGACCAGGCAGCATGTACTGAATCTCTCTACACTTCAGTTTGCTTTGTTTCAGTTCATTCTCCCCACCCACCCAGCCAGAATGTCCTTTTCAAACATAAACTTGATCTTATCAGCCACTGTTTTAAAGTCTAAATTGGCTTCCCCTTCTTTTTAGGAAAAAAAGTTCAAAAATCATTTCCTTGTCCTCTGTGCCTTCCAGTCTTGTTTCACAAATGCTCCCTCCTGCTCACAAGCCTCCAACCACACTGGCCTGTTCTAATTTTTTAAAATATACTAAGTTCCTTCTGCATCTGGAGAGAAAATCTCCAGAGTCCCTAAATCAGATTAGGTTCCTCTCTGCCCACGTTAATACTCTCGAAGGGCATCCTGTGCTTTTGATGTGCGCCTGTAGGTCCTCTGTGTACCTATTTCTACTAATTTGTTTATCTTTTATTATTTTGTGAGCCATTTCCCACTCCTTTGAGAAACTACCTTGCTGCGGCTGAAACCCCTGGGTGATGTGTGTTACGGCACCAATCACAGGACAGAAGACATGCAGTGTATCCCTGGAAGTGGGGGCACGATGGCATTCACTGGAAAGACTACAAGTTCTGTGTTGTGTTCCCAGGCCCAATCTACCTTGCAGGAGTGTCATCCCGGGTCCCTTTCCAGCATGGCCATGATTGCCATGGCTTCCGAAGGGCACATCCAAGTAGTAGCACTGCCCCTCCTGACTGCAGTGGACACCGGAGAGGGAGTCAATGTCCCAACACCATGAGCCCTGAGGACACATGCTGAGAGAAGGCTCCCCATTTCCTCTTTCTGGTTTTTGGCCAGGTTGTGCATTTAGTTGGCATAGACAGTAGTAGCAAAAAAAGTGTTTGACTTTGTTTCAGATCTTCATCCCTAAGGGAATCATTAGGAGACAGGATGTACATATTCCATGAATATTCAATGAGTAAATATTCCCCAGGATGCTCTGTTCCACACGTTCTATATTTCTCTATTTATGATCTCCTGTAAGTCTCACAATGTCTCTATGAGGTAGCCATTATTATTAGCACCCTTATTTTATAGGCAAGGTATCCGAGGCACCACGAGGTGAAGTAACTTGCCTAAGACCCCCACAGTTAGAAAGGGGTACAGCTGGAGCCCCAGTTCAGACAGCCTGACTCCCAGGCCGCCTGGTTATCCTGCCCTGATGGAGCCGACAGCCTCGTGAGCGTAACAGACGGCAAACAAGCAGCGCCAAGCAAGAAATCACGTTTGTCAGAGAGAGCTGAGCAGAGTATGAAGAGGGGACAGACTTACAGTGACTTGACAGGGACACGGCAACTGCTGATCGAGCAGTCAATGAAGACCTGTCTGAGGAGGTCATTTTGGGCAATGACAAGAAGCTGGCTGTGTGAAAACCTGTAGGAAGATTGCTCTAGGCAGAGGACAGGTAGAGGATTTGGCATGTTTAGGAACCACCGTTGTGCTGGAACCTGGAGAGTGAGGAGGATGTGGCAGGAGACAAAGTCCAGAGAGGGTGGGGACCTCTGAGAAGACTTCACAGGCCAGGTGAGAAGTTTGGATTCTTGTGCGGGGTATGGTCTGGGAAGTCCACTGGGGAGGTGGTGGGGGCAGGGGCGCTGGTCAGGGAAGGAAGCTAAGATCTGATGCTGAAGAGGTCATTCTGGCTTGGTTTGGGAGAATGAAATGAGGACCAACTACCAGGTTTTCAGCAGCCCAGGTAAAACATGCTGCAAAATAGGAGATTGAGACTGTGTTTCAGGGGACCCAGGATGGCAGTGCCAACTGTGGAGCGGGATGTAGAGCAGAGGGCAAGAGAAAGCACATCAGTGATAACCAGGGCTTTGGCCTGGGTGACTGCTTGGATGGTGACAGTATATATGAAAATGGGGGAGACTAGAAGAGACTCACATGTAAAGTGGGTCAGCCTGAAATCAAGAGTTCTTTCATGACCATATTAAGTTAAAGATGCCTATCAGCTTCCAGTGGAGATATCATGGAGCATGAGACCTGTGAGCTTGGAGTTCAGGGGAGAGCTGGGAGCTGGAGACATTGCATTCCGGATGAGAGCGCGCAGAGGGACTGTGTAGACAGAGACTGGAGGAGGGAGGAGAGACGCCCTGAGGCCCTGCATCACTGGGGCTGGGGGAGAAGAGGTGAAGCCAGCCAATCAGCCTAGGGGAGGAGACCAGGAGCATATGCTGTCCCAGGAGGACATGGGGGACAGGAATAACCGAGGAGAGAGAAGTTGTCTGGCCGGACACTGCTTCAAGTCCTACGCTAACCCTGAAGTTCTTCGCTCCCCTTTGCCTAATTGGTTTTTCTCAGTGTCTCTCATCCCCTCCTCTCAGTTTGGGCATGGGCAGGTGTGTTTAGGGTAATGTGAATGTCCCCGCTAGCATGCAGCTTCAGTGGGCGGGGGCTTTCCCCTCTTTTGTCTATTTAGAGATGTGTCCCTGGCACCCACAACAGGGCCTGACACTTCATAAGTGCTTAACAAAATACCCATTGAATGAATGTGTTGTGTGAGGGAGAAATTGCGTGAGATGAGGACTGAGAACTAGCCAGTGGCTTTGGCAGGACAGAAGTCATTGGTATTCATGACGAGACATGTTTCTGTGGCTTAACTGAATTCTGTTCAAGGGAAAAGGCGAGGCGGGGAAGCGCCGAGGGAGGGACAGAACTTTCTCAGAGGTTTGGGGAGACTTCTGGTTGACCTTGTCTGTCCCTGTTTTCCCTGGGAGACAATAGAGAACCTTAGCCTGCTCAGGGTGCACTCTGATGGGGATTATCCAGTAAAGGCGGTGGGGGGAAGGCAACTGGAGGGGAGGAAGAAACAACATGACCCAAGGCAGGGACCAAGTCCTGAACGAGGAGAGCCAGGAGGATGTGCTTGGAATCCTGAACATAGACATGGGTGTGACTTGAGGAAGGAGCAGGGACGGCCACTCGCAGAAAATCAGTAGGAAGGTAGTGTGGATATATCTGGGGTCCATCTGGGATGGAGAGATGCAGTGTCAGTTTAGTTTCCTTCTGATTGCTCCCAGCTCCTCAGAGACCCAGGAAGTGAGAAGAGAAATCCTAAGGAGAAAGCAGGGACTGGGGAGTGGTCACCGCTGGAGGAAAGGAAAATGAATTCACTGGGGAAATGGACTAGAATCATGGGGAATTTCAGCCCACGTGATACTTGAGGTTATGAGTTTAAATTTAGGTGAGGTGATGTGGTTATTCAGTTTTCTCTAACCCACTTCGCTGTTCTGTTAGAGGTGAGGTTAGCTGGAGTGGGGTTAGCGTGGATGCCCTCAACAAGCACCACACCAATTCCAGTGGGGATCTTGGTCCCTCCAGAGCAGGCAGGTCTGAGCAGGAAGGCCTGAGCCATGACCTGCGGAGGAAACAGAACTCCAGCGAAGATGCTACCTGGTTCACTTTGCCCCATTCTCCTGAGGACCACTCAGAGCAGGTCATTTGGCCAGGCAGCTCCCTCCTGCCTCTGAGTCTGCCACTGCAGACACTGGCTTGTCCCTCCTCCACACCAGGCCTGCTCGTGCCCAGCCCACCAGCTGCCCTGTGCCTGCCCTCCCTCTCTGTCCTACAAACTCCACCCACCTTTGGCAGCCTGTGACCATCTCTGACTTCAGAATGTGGAACCTCTGGGCTCAAGTGCCCAGAGGCACACACTGATGCCTCTCTTCTCCTGACAAGGGGGGAGGGGGCTCAAGTCAGGTGAAAGTGCAGCACCCAGCTTGGCTCTGGTTAACCACGTGGGGCTTGGCAGGGATGACTTTTTCAGATTAAGTTTCTTGGCAGAAAACTGGGAGGGATTTGAAAGGGCACACTGCCCGTTCCCAGCTCCAAATGGAATTTGGAGTCCACTTCACATGGCACTGGGGTTCTCTCCCTCACATATGGCATTGTCAAAATCCCATGTGCCGCTTCTCAGTCTGTCTCTACCTCTACCTAGATTTACAGCTTCTTTCAATTCTCCCTGGTCTGTGGACTCCACGGCCATCTGGGTGTCAGTGCACGTCTGTCAGCTGTCAGGCTTCCTGGATATCTGTCGATGCATTGATCTGTGGGTTCCCTGCCACCGTGCGCGCTGTCAGCCTGCCTGCCCCGCACTCGCTCTGCCTGCACATGCGCCTGCATTCTCCCTCCTCCTGCCAGTTGGCGCTCACATCTCCAAATCAACACATCTCTAAATTAACCCACCCCTTTCCTCAGCAATATCATTCTGGCCAACAACAGGCAGGGTGCATTAACACAAAGGTGTGGTGCCACTCCACACCCTCCGTGGGTGGAATGACATCTAATCTTAGCGTCATTAAATCTACCTTCTACTTGACCGTGGGGAAGTCATTCATGCCTCTGGGCCTCATTCACCACATCTAAGAAGTAGGGATAATGTAAACTGTCAGATAGAAGTAGTTCAAGGTTCAGATGACAACATGTCACTGTAAATCTAGATCAGTTTACAGAATACAGCAGGTCTTTAAAAATGTTCTAGAATCTATGGTATATGGTCTAAGTCTCAAAAATATAACAGTAATGACTACCATTTGTTGAAGAATTATTCTCACTGTGTTAAGGACTTTATATGCTTAATTGTATTTAATTTTTATGAAACCCAATGACCTTGTTTATCAAAGTGTAGCCCTTAATACCTGCGATTTTTTTTTAAGTTGTATTTTTTTAATTTTTATTTTATTCATTTTAGAGAGGAGACACAGAGTGAGAGAGAGAGAGAGAGAGAGAGAGAGAGAGAGAGAGAAAGGGGGGAGGAGCTGGAAGCATCAACTCCCATATGTGCCTTGACCAGACCAGTGCAGGGTTTTGAACTGGCGACCTCATTGTTCCCAGGTCAACGCTTTATCCACTGCGCCACCACAGGTCAGGCCGATTTTTTTTTAATGCAGGAATTCAAACTATATTCCCCAAGCCTTTTCTTTTCATCATTTTTTTATTTTTTAATTACAGTTTACATGTAATATTATATTAGTTTCAGGTGTATTTTCCCCTGATTACACATTATTTAACTTATTCAGTGATCATCTCAAAAAATCTCATACCCATCTGACACCATACATAAATATTACAATATTACTCACTATATTTCCTATGCTGTATTTTGCATCCCTATGACTGTTATGTAACCATCAATTTGTATTTCTTTTCCATCCATTCACCAAGCCCCTTCCCATTGGGCAACTGTTAGAATGTTCTCTGTATTTATGAGTCTGTTTCTGTTCTGCTTATTCATTTAATTTGATTTTTAGAGTCAGTTGTTTATAGATATGTATTTATTACCATCTTATTGTTTATATTATTTTATCTAATGTTTTTCTTCTTAAAGTAGATCTTTTAACATGTCGTGTAATACTGGTTTGGTGGTGATAAACACCTTTAGCTTTTCCTTGTGTGGAAAGCTCTCTATCTGTCCTTCAAGTTTAAATGATAGTTTTGCTGGATAAAGTAATCTTGGTTGTAAGTTCATGCTTTTCAGCACAGAATATTTCTTGCTGATACCTCCTGGCCTGCAAAGTTTTTGTTGAGAAATCAGCTGACAGTCTCATGAGAGTTCCTTTCTGCGAAACTTCACTGCTTTTCTCTTACTGCATTTTAATTATGATGTGTCTTGGTGTGGGCCTCTTTGAGTTTATCTTGTTTGGGACTCTCTGTGCTTCCTGGACTTGTCTTTCTATTTCCTTCACCAGCTTAGGGAAGTGTTCCATCATTATTTTCTCACATAGGTTTTAATTCCTTGCTCTCTTTCTTCTCCTTCTGGGCCATCGATGATGTGAATGTTGGTGTGCCTGAAGTTGTCCCAGAGGCTTCTTATACTATCTTAATTTTTTTTAATTATTTTTTTCTTTGCTGTTCTGATTAGGTGTTTTTTGCTTCCTTATATTCCAAAACCCATGATTTGTTTCTCAGCTTCATCTACTCTACTGTTGATTCCCTTAAATTCTTCATTTCAGTTAGCATATCCTTTATTTCTGACTGGTTGCTTTTTATAGTTTCTATTTCCTTTCTTAAGCTCATTGTTTCTTTGTTGACATTCTCACTAAGTTCCTTGAGCATCTTTATAGTCAATGTTTTGAACTCTGTAGCTGGTAGTTTTCTTGCCTCTTTTTCTGGAGATTTTTCTTGTTCTTTCATTTGGGACATGTTTGCTTGTCTCTACATTTTGGCTGCTTCCCTATGTTTGTGTCTAGGTATTAGGTAGAGCTGCTATGTCTCCCAGATGTGGTAGAGTGGCCTTATATAGCAGGTGTCTTGTAGGACCCAGTGGCACAGCCTCCCCAGTCGCCCAAGCTGGACATTCCAGATGCACCCCGGTGTGTGCTGTGTGCACTGTCCTATTGTTGTTGAGATTTTAATGCTGTTGGTGTCCCTGGGAGGGATTGACCTCCCAGGCTAATCAGCTTAGAACCAGCTGTGACTACAGCAGAGGAACTGCTATGCAGTTCCGGTGGAACAGGACTTGCTTCAGTGGGGCTTTGGTACTCACCGAGTCTTCCCCCTTGAGTGTGTTGCTTGTGGATGTGGTAGGGTTGTAATCTGGCATCCAACAGGTACACTGGTTCTGGGCCTCCCAGGAGATGCAAGATCAGCCACTGCCTGTGTCCTGCTTGGGGCCACCTGGCATGAGCTACTTGTCCTGAAAATGACTGCTACTTTTGCTGGGCTTTAAAGTACTACAGAAAGGTCAGGCTGTGAATCAAGGCCAGCTACCACTGGTGCAGGGCCTAGGGCCACTTAGAAAGAGGTATAGGGTACGCAGAGGTCAGATGTTGCTTATTTGAGAAGTTTTAGGAAAGTCTGAAGCATGAGGCAAGAAAGGCCATGTGTATGGAAAAGCCACTGAAAGGGATTGTGTGGGCCTGCACATTATGTGGGGCCTGGGCTCAGGAGATCCCCCCTGGGGGTGGGGGGCTAGCTGTGTGAGCCAAGTGATAGAGGCTTAGCTATGGCACCTGCATGCCAGTGCTGTGGCAGGGGAGAGAAGGGTCTTAGAAAAGAAACAATGCCCTCTGTTAGCACTTTTTTTTTCTGACAAAAAGCAGTCCCCCTCCCAGCTCTCTCTCTCTCTCTCTCTCTCTCTCTCTGATATAAGACAATTCAATTCTTCTTTGTGTGTATCTGGCACCTTTCAAGATGCTGCCCCAGCACTGAGCTTAGAGAGAGTGAGTCAAAGTGTGTGGCCCTTTAAGAGAAACTCTCTAGGACTCTAGCTGCCCTCAGTTTCCCTCAACCTCATTCCCCATGGGTTTTTACAGCCAGGACTTGTGGGGGTTTCTCTTCCTGGCTCTGGAACCCTGGGCTGGGTTGCATAGTATAAGGTTAGGATGCCTCACTCTTCATGGGGGACCTCCACAGCCAAGATATCCCTCCTCATTTTTTTTTCTGCCACACATGTGTGTGTGACCAGGCCATTCTGTGTCTCTGCCCTGTCTAATATTATCAGACAGGGACTAAGCCCAGAATGGGTTTTCCCTGGGACCAACATAGTGTGTGGATTCTTGACCTTATACAGGAAAGGTTTCCACAACATGAATCCAGGTGATTTTAAGAGTACATTTTTTAAAGCTGGTGACAGTGCAATGAAGGAAGGGCTTAGGATAGAAGAAACAACAGAAGAGAGTCAGGTGGGGCTGCTTTGGCTCTCTGGGAAGTCAGAGAAAAAGGAAGCCTTGGAGACATGTTCAGGGGATTAGCCCAGGATGAGCTGTGGCTGCCTGCTGCTCCCCTGCTTGCAAGTCTCAGGAGGACCTTTAGAATAAGAGAAAAAAGGGTGGATATGCTTTAGAGAGAGTGTGCCGCTGGGTCATTTGTCTTGAGTCTTTTTATTTCTTTAGCCGGCAGGAATCATAGGGGAGGTCTCAGGGAGGTTCTTAACAGAATAGTAATTAGCTCTCCAGGTGTGTCCTTCAATACGTTGATTTATTAAAATGTGTGTAAAGAGGCACCAGGGTTATTTTCTGGTTAGTTTTATTTTTTAAAGAATGTTATTAAAGAGGGACCATGACCCCAGGATGCTCTGGAATGTGCAAACTATTTTCTCCTAAGGTTTAGGGAAGGTAATTCCTTGTGCTTCATTAGCTGACTGTAAATTGCTCAAATTGTTTGGCCTTGTTTTATTATTTTTGTCTCAGTTTCCCTTATTCTACATGTCAAGTAATTTCCCTAGTTACCTGCCTCACCACCAATCTTGATGTGCCTTCTCCTTTAAGTCCCTAGTTGTAGGACTTCTGTTCAGTTACATTTCAGGCTGTTCTAAATCATGATTGTTCTGTAGTTTAGTTGCAATTTTTTTAAAGATTTTATTTATTGATTTTTTTAGAGAAAGAGAGCGATAGCAAGATGCATCAACTCACAGTTGCTTCACTTTAGTTGTCCATGGGTTGCTTCTCATCTCATATGTGCCTTTACCGGACAAGCCTGGGGTTTCAAAACAGTGACCTCAGCATACCACTCTATCCACTGCACCGCCACAGGTCAGGCTAGTTATAATTCTGATGTGGTTGTTAGAAAATTTGAGTACTGCATTTGCCAATGCTGCCATTTTGACCGGAAGTCCCCTTACCTTTTAAATCAGAATTGGCATTTTAACAGGATCTCTAACATGCTGAAAGTGACATAATGTCATTATTTTTTCTCATTTTACAGAGGAACACACTGAGATCTAACCTGGGTAAATAATTTGTGTGAGGTGACACAGCTAACATGTGACAAGCTTAGGTTCTGAAACTGGCTTCTCTACTTCAATGCTTCCCAGGATGGCCTCTGGACTGTGAGGATGTAGCACACACACACGCACATGTACATGCAGAAGGACAGTCACCCTGTGCATCAGAGTTCATGATCTGAAATGCCCAGCAACCGGAGAACAGGCTGGGGACTGTCTTTCCCCTCATTGGAAGGGAGCATGCTAGCAGGAACGCTAGACTGAGAATAATAAGGAGACTCCAGTTTAACTAGCTGTGTGATCTCAGGCATGATATTTCATCACTCTGAGCCTCTGGTTCTTCACTGAGAAAGTGAGGTGATTGGACCAGTTATTATAACCGTGTACCTCTGCTGTTATTCTTTTGATTTGCAGGTGATTTTGTTTTGACGACCCATATGCTGGAGAAGCGATTCAGTGTTCCTGTCTGATGTCAATTACCAATGGAGTTTGCATGGGGAGAGAAGAAAGGATGTGAGGGGTTGTTTTATAATGGATGAATTCTGAAATCCAAACTTGACTCTTCCTAAAAGAACTCATTCTCAAGCCTACGCAAATCAGACAGCCTGTGTCAATTACTACTTGTGATTATTCTGGAGCTTGTTTGTGGGACTAGAGGCTCTTTTCATACATCATTCCTAGAACTTCCTCAGGGGATTTATGGACCAAGGACATCTGGTGCCTGAGGCTTTATGTCAGTTGGTGTGATCATCCAAATGGGGGAAGGGCCTATAACACTCCAAAGGCTGGTGCACGAATATCTTTAATTCCTTCTGAAGGGTCGGGGTTATTTCTCCAGCGGGAGTACTAATGGGATTCTAATACCCTGGCAAATGGGATTTTTTACAACTGCCATTCTGCAGTTACTGAGATGGCGTGTCACTAAGACAGCCCTATAAATCCTGCCAAGTCAATCTGAGGAGGAGGAGGAGAGGGGACCACAGGGCGAGAGGGCTCGCCCATGGATCCAGCCACATGGTGGGCCCACCGAGGGGGTTGCTTGGGGTCTAGTTCTCAGAATGAATTACTAACTCCCTGGGAGAGCTCAGATAAGCCATGGAAATACACAGCAGGGTCCCCCCACCCGGGACCTAAAAGAAAACAAAATCTGATGGAAAGGAGGCAATGAGACTGTATGAAATACTCTTTACTCTTTGCCTCTTTTTATATTTGATTTCTAAGGTCTCTATTTCTGAGTGCTTGACAGCTGAGGACTTTAGGATATTTGTCAAAAGTAAGTAACTGTTCTTTTGAGCACAGTAAACCAGGACCCACAGGAAGGCTTATGGTGCACGTTATGCAGAAGGAACACAATAAATAGGGTTCGTCCTGATGTTGGGGTTAAAATGGATGCTTCAGAGTAAAATCATTGCTAAAAAATAATAGATGTTTTAGTAGATATATATTTAATGTTCAGATTAGTTGGTTATACTTAAGCACAAGTTGCTTGTGTACACTGTTTATAGATCACCGCGGTAGATGAGAGTGACAGGCAGATAAAGTACTTCCCATCTCAGAGGAGAACAGTAACACCCAGAATCTTAAATGAGGCATCTCAGAACACCCAGATTTAAGTCTCTGAGTTAGGACAAACAGCAATTTTGTCATTTAGATCCAACCTGCTCTTCCCCCACTACACCAGCTGGGTGGCATTCCCCAGGAAGGTTTTAGGCACAGCCCCCTCCCTCCAGGTCAGGTTGTCTCTGAAGGAAAGTTGCACTAAGGAGTGATCTTAAATTGGGGGCTTGGGGCTGCTTGTGAGTTAGAGGTTTGGTCAAGGACAACCTGACCTTTGTGTCACTGTCCATGCGCACACCCGAGGTACTGTCCCAGTAGCACATCTCTAAATTTTCCCTGGTTTTGCATTTCTTCTCCTAAGTCTGTTTGTCTGCTACCTTCCTTCCCCAGATAAAGACAGACCATTCAGGTCCTTGCATCATATCGTGAGCATGCTTCTGTCCAAACCGAAATGTAAGCTTCTCTAGAGTGAGGCTTCAGCAAGCTTTTACTAAGTAAATGCTGTTTGCATAACTGGACCCTATGGAAGATACGAAGAAATGTAAGAACCATTTCCAGTTCTCCAGGAACTTACAAATTTCCTAGAGAGATAGGATATATCCATAAGTTAAAGTCAAAGTAATTTGTTGCCATTGCATGGTTCTTTATAATATCCAATACTTGCACAACAGTATCTTATTAGTCCTCCGTTAGTGAGAGGAGGTTAGGATTTTAATTCCTTCTTTAAAGGAATAAGGAAACGAAGGATCAAAGAGGTAAACTGAGGCTTGTCTAAATGTATGAAGTTAGGAAGCTTTTAAACAAAAACTTCATCCTGGTCCTATTGCTCTAAGTAGCATGGGGGCTGGTAAATAAGGTAATGACATTTTGCATGATATAGAGACAAATACCGCAGGGCATCAGAGGAAGGACAAAATCATTAAGCAAGAAGGATTAGAAGAGACAGACAGGAGGTGATGTGTAGGGGGAGATCATGTTATCCGTTTCGGTAGAATTATTTCTTTCTGGCTCAGTGGCTGAGTACCCAGCAGTCCCCATGGAGAGAAGGACTGTGGGCCTGGAGGACATGCGGGCATCACGGGGCTCGAACTTGACAACTTGTGTGAAGCAATCCAGACTTTTCCACTTAGGAGAAAAGCTATACAATTCCAGTGCTGGGAATGAGCCCTGTCTGAGTGGCTTTCCTCATCCCTCATCCAAGTGTCACACTCCCATCCTTCCTACCTGGGCCGCCAGCCTCAGTGGTCTGCCACTCTGACCCTGGCTTGCTGTCCCTGCAGCTTCAGTCCAGAGAAACAGAGCCTATGAAGGTGTCATTGCCAGGCCAAAGCAAGGCTGCTCCTGGTCCTGCTGAGGTCCTTGGCTGTCTCATTCTCTGGTGTAGAGGAGGAACAGAGGGATGGGTCTGCTCACCAGTCTCCTTTCCTGTCTCTTCCCATCCGAAGTATGGGGATTGAACCAGACGACCCTCCGTTCAAATCCGGCTTCAACTCTCATTAGTTGTGAGTTGTGCTCAATGTACTAAATTCTTCTAAGTATCTAATAACTTCAGCCTTAGTTTGTTTTCTTTTAAATAACAGTTTCTACCTGCCATGTCACTGTCCTATATTAATATAGTAACCAATAGTACCAGCATTTGGTTATTATTATTTTTATTTTGTATCTAAAAGTCTCAGGGCCTAAGTAACTGGATGAACTAAGGCTCTGCCAGACGGCAGGAGCAGGACTCTCTCCTCAGTGTGGCCCAGGGCTGCTCAGGGTCCACTCTAAGCACTGGGCAGGGAGGACAGCTCTGCCCAGCAAAGTATGTCTACTGATTCTCTGGAAGAAGCCAGGAGCCATCTGGGTGAAGGAAGCTGGTGTGTGTCCTAAGCTAGGTTCTGTCCCCAATTTACTGTGTGATTGGGGGAAGTTACTTAACCTCTTAGAAACTCCAGGGTGTCCAGCGGAAACAGTTGGAAGAGAATAAGCGCTCTCCACAGCTGTGGGCATGAGAGATGATGGACGTGGAAACACTTTATAAATGTTGTGTCCCTGTGATCCAGGCCAGAGCGACACTTTTAGGAGCTCATCATCATACGTTCGCCTGAGACCCACAACACACGTAGATGCACCTGAGCAGGTGGACACACGTTGCTGGGACAAGAAGCACAAGTTCAGAAGGTCCCGAGTTCCCTGCTCAGGGCCCAAGCCAGCTGGACAGGCCCATCAAGCGAGGCTGGAACAGCAGCCAGTGAAAGAGCACTGTGGTCTCAGCCCTATTTGAATGCAAGTAAAATGGGGGCAGGTTGGCTGCCGGCAACTCTCGGTCTTGGCGGCACCTCTGGCCAGGAGTCCCATGTAGTCATCCTGTTACCCTGTAAACTCTAAAACACCCCCTCACCTCCTTCCCTGTCTAAAGATGGGTGAAATAGGGTGATATCCATGTTTCTTGACTTTATTCTACAGCCTAAGACCTAATGTAAACTTGACGTCAGTCTTGCACTTAAAAGAATTATCCAAAAAACAAAAAAGCAAAATATTCAGGGTTATACATATTACATGACTGTGTCCAATCTCTGTTTGGGGTTGATTTTTCTCCATCCCCGATTGCAGGAAGCCAGAAAGATGGGGTTGTTGTCTCGGGCAATCAGAAGCCGAGGCACCTGGCAGCTGAGCCCTCCCCCTCCTTCTCCTGCTGGTAAATAGGCAGCCGCTAGTTCCATTCTGTTCACAGACTCCTCAGCTTTTACAGCACAAACAGAGGCATTTACCAAATCCCGTTATAACTGCAAGCACTTTGCAAAGCCAATCTCTGTGTCGGAGGGTGACCTTTCAAAGCGCGAACGCAGAAGGGCCTGCCCACACCTGGGATGACAGGCTTGAGGCCCAGCCCCCGGCCTGGGCTCCTGTCAGGGCAGAGCCAGGGCCACCTGCTGTCCGGAGTCCACTGACACGAGGGGGAAAGGAAGCAGAGCCGCAGGGCTAGAGGTGACCACGACTCAATACAGGACACAGTTCCACACTGCAAACCCCACCTGCAGAAGCCAGACCTGATCACCAAGTCTCTCCCCACAGAATGGCTGAGAGCCCTGGGGACACAAGTGGCTGCAACTCCTGGGCTGCTTTCTTCCTTCTAGCACCACTAGGTGCATGCACACTGAAGCGTGTGCCGAATCGATTACTGAAATAATTTGTACTGTGTTTGTTCATTTGTCTCTTTGTTTACTTTCTAAGTGTATTTAAAATCTTGTCTGTGTTGTTGCTGCTGGCTTCCAATTTGAAGGTCCTTCCTGTTACACTAACTCTAAGTTGCCCTGGCATGGTCCAGCCCTGGTAGGGGCTCTCTATGCAGATGGTCGGGTCTCCACTTTCACCTGGACAGGGGACTGAGAGGCCATCGCCTGCAGCTACGCCCCTCTCAGGCTCTGGCTCTGAAGACTCAGTGTAAAATGGCCCGGGTCACCTCCTCCCTCTGAGGGTTTGAATTTCAGTTAGATTCTCAGCAAGCTCAGCCCTGCTCTGAGTTCCTGAACTAATGACGACAAAAGGCTGGAATTAGCGAGGTGGACATGACTGGGCTCTCCAGACTCAGCAAGCCCTGGCTGTGCCCAAGACTGCTTTGTTTTGTCATTCAATGTTGCCCCATTTCCTTAATCACCTACCAGACTAGCATCCACCTGTGTAGTCCCTGAAGGGACAGCCCTGCACTCTTGGCTCTCTCCCTATGTCAGCTCAGATTTGCCTTTTGGAAAGATTCCTCTTTCTTATTCTTGATAAAATCCCACCTTGGTGTTCTGTTGCTCAGCCCTGCACTTGGCACCTCTGAGATTTGGAGGCTGGTGCCGAACCCAGGCTAGAAGCAGGTCCTGGTATCCTGTATCGTCCATCCCAGCCTGTATCTCCAGCTGCACCCAGCCCCCAGTTCTATTCTGGGAGTGGCCCCCTTCTGCCTACAAAGCTGCACCCATCTCGCATTCTCAGAAAATGTGCCATTGCCCCTCGCACCCTGTACATCACAGACTGTACTGAGTTAGCACATGAGCAAGTTCTGTCCACTGCTGGGCATGTGTACCCAAAGTGCAAAGTAAGCACTGGTAACACATAGCACCAGCAGCTCTTCCTTTCTAGAAAAACCAGCCTGACCTTTCTGTTGGTCAGTGCTGCCATCAGAAAGCCTCCCTTTCAGCACTGTGTCAGAGGGACATTTTACTGAGCCCAGGGAGAAGGATTATGGCCTCATACCTGCATTTTAAAATCATCTAGGCATGGTTCTGAGGTTTTTGTAGCAGACGACAGAGATATCAATAAGTCATGGAGAAAGGCCACATCATCAGACCACAAACACTGAAAAAGACCAAGAAAGACCTTTGCGTGAGAGTCAAGGGCCCGCTCCTCTGTGAGCCTGTGACGTTCGCGGGAGGCACAGCCATTTCAGGTTTGTGGGAGATAGGATTAAGGACTGATAGCTTGCTTCCTTCAGTCCTCCTTCCATTGTGAGATGTGGGGAAGATAGAATGAAAGAACCGATATAAAAGTGCTTTGAACTTTTTTAGCTCAAAGGAGCTTTAAGGATCTGAGGTATTATGATTATCTTTTATCCGTATGATAATATTGATTACATGGGGAGTCTGGTGGGGTGTCTCCGGCTGCCTGGGCAGAGCCCTTGAATGCTGAAGGTATTAATAGGTATTGTTAGTAAAAGGTCCTCGGCGGAGTGAGATTCAGAGGGAGACTTATAAAGGTGGTGGAGGGCCAGAGGTTAAGTTATATCTTAAATATGTGTTGGGAAGTGGCTTTCTGCCAAGTCACAGCCCGGGGGGGAAAGAATTAAATGTCCCCTTTCTGCTGCACCGTCACCCTCCTAATGGACACCATCACTTTGTGCTGCTTGCACCACGGCTCCTGCCTCCGGCACTCTTGCTCCCAAGCGCTGGCATCAGACTTCGCCCGGACAAGTTATTATTATTAATGATGATAATAATAATAACAGCAATAAGTCATCTGGCTCCATCACTGATGTTCCAGGTGAGAAAGCCTAAGAAAATCGACCCTCACATAAACACTTTGATTTCATTCCCTACGTTAGGTAGTGTTCTGTAGCAGTTGATACAGTAGGAAGACCACAGATTTCTGAGTCAGAGAAAACGGGGCGTGCATCTCTGCCCTGGTATGTGCTAGCCTTGTCATCCTCGGCAAGTCCCTGGACTTTTCTACATCTTAGGTTTCTTATCTTTAAATGGAGATAATATTTATGTCTACCTCATAATGTCATTGTAAAATTCAAACGGATGGAGCATGTAAGGCACTCAGCTGACTGTCCGGCCCGTGATGACTCTCAGTAATATCTGCTATTATTAGTGTGGCTATGATAGTTAGGCTATAAGAAGTCTCAGAATCAGGCCTAGATGGTTTTAAAATGCTGGTATGAGAGACCTAATAAATCCAAATCTCTTTGTATACTACCTCTCTATACTGATCTCTTTGTATATCAAAAATCAGAATCCCTGGACTCATTTAACGTGTTTGTGAGGATTAATTTAGATGATGCATGTCAAGTACCCAACACTGTGCCCAGCACACAGTGGGGTCTCAGTATGTGTTCATACTCAGCCAGGAGAAAGTTTGTGACATTAGAGAATATTACAGAGAATAGGCTCCTTGCCTGTGATTTGCGGCGCTTTCTGCCTCCTTTTACACATTCAGTCACCTGGTCAAAAATCTGGCACTGTGTGTCCTTCTCTGCCACCAACAGGAGCCCATAAATGTGGACGATAATGAAAGGCAAAACAACAGAGCTGGTGAGAGTCACCTACCCAGAGAGCAGGTAACAGAGGAGGTGGGAGTTCTCCTAAGTTCAAGGTGAGGATTGTGGAGATCATTTTGTGCTGGTGTCAGCCTCCTTGCTTGAGAAATATGCGAATCTGGCCTTGGAAGCCAAGGCTGGTTCAAAACAATAATTCACAGCTAATGAACTTACAAAGTTATGGCCCCAGGATCAGAGCTTTCCTCTCGATCGTGTGGGCAGTTTGGCAGGACCAGGTATTTGAACGTGGAAGTTAGAAAGGTTTCAGAGAGATTGCACATAAAACTTCCTGTGAATGCCCAGGCTAATTTACAGTCATTTTTGTTTAATCATACTGTGTAACACCATGGTAGAGCTCAGAAATGAGTCTATTCTTTACTCAGATTCTAAGTGGGAAACAGTCACACCAAGAAGGCCCATACGGAATTTGGGTTTAGACAATATGGACAATTTGCTAAACTTTGTAATTTTCGCAATAAACTTAATAGAACTTATTCATCCTGCTGATAACTATGCATTTTTGTTTGCTCTTTAAAAAAAAAGTATACTACATATAGAGAAAGCACTGCTTAACTGACTAGATTTTCTTTAATCAATGTTTTCCTTATAGAACGTGCTTTTAATTTATCAGAGTGCTTTTACATATTATTGAATTTGATTACACAATGGTCCTGTGTAGCAGGACACAGGTATTATTTTATTCCAGGTAACAGATAGAGAAACCCGAGGCTTGAGCTCTTTAGGCAATTAGTCCAGGCGTGGTGGTAGCATTGCTGGAACTAGAACCTCTGGCACCTACATCTCCAACCGCACCCTTTCCACAGTATGACCCCAATTCTTCAGAAGTTACACCTTGCATTATGAGAAAACATGTATTGTATTAACTTGACATTAGGGGATAGAGATCTTGAAAAAAGGCACTGAAGAATTTCATGTGTGACCACTCAGCGAGAAGGTTGTCACTCTCAGTCTCTCTCCATCCCTTCTATAATGTAAAAAAAAGAGTCTTTTTGCCCTCTCCTGGGTTCTTTTAAGTGGTTTCCACAGAAATAGATACAGAGCCTCTTTAGACTGCATTTTAGGGTTGGTTGCTGGAGCAGGAAAGGTGACGATGGCAGATCAGGTGGCTGTCTGTCTTGGTATAGCGGAGTGGGGGAGGGAGAAGCCTCACCATTGGAAGTAACTGTCCTTTCTGCAAGGGGTAAGCAGGCTGGTTGCTCTTTAAAAAAAAAAAAAAAGAGGTAAGTAAAACTGGTCTTTGCCAGTTTGGACACAGACTTGAATCTTCTGGGTAGTGATCAGAAAACCTGACTTCTCATTGCTTGAGCTGCAGCCCAGGTCTGAGCTGCTGATTGGTCTCAACTTACAGATATCCCAGTCATGCCCTGCAGATGGCTGCTTGATTGTGTCTGCACCCAAGACGTGTGAGAGAGATTCTGAATAATGTGTCGAAAGCCAGAGTCTGGCTGACTGAGTCACATGTAACACAAAAACTCCAGGATCCCTGTAATGGGGACCCTTCCTTTTGATGTCATCTCTGCCCTTTCTCTGTGGCGCTGTGTGAACACTAGCATTGGGTGCACCCCGACAGCTCAATCACAAGAGTCATTAACAGGCAAAAATGATACAAGTGCTGGCAAGCGGCGGTGCAGAAATCTGCCTGAGTTCTGCTGCCTTTCACTGGCATGTTAACGCCTATGTCTTACATATGCCCTTTCTATATTCTTCTTAATTAGCTGCCCAAGCATCAATCATTTCTTAACTGCCTAGAGTGGAATCCAGTCTCTTTGGCATAGTTCTCCTTTATTTCTGCTCGGGCTCAGGCAGAATGCCTTATAATCCTTGGCGTGGCACTTGAAGAGACTTGATGAGACCCATGTACCTGTATTCACCTGCCGTAAGGCCTTATGTCTAATTAGCCCGTTTTCCAGCCAAAGACCCCCTTCATTTAACTTCTCTTACTTACTTTCCCATTACCCACGCCTCCCTTTAGCCCAGCCCCGGCTGCTATCTGAGGTTGCATGGCCCATCTGTGCCACTCAGTATTCTGGATAGCCACTCAGCCATTCGAATGAGCACTAGCACAAACATCCTCATTTACATGGACTGCACAGAAGGTGACATTCTGCCTGTAACAATAGGTTATAATTATCATGTCTCTCATTTGTATTCCATTTTACGGCTTCTCGGATTGTTTTCACATGCATTACCCCATTTGATTCTGCTTACAATGCTGGGAGGTGGGCCATTACTTATTCATTCCTTCACTTGCTCAAGATTTATTGAGGTGATTAAGACAGGCATAGTTCTGTCCTGGTGTGGCTTATGTTCTAGACCAAATCGTTACTACTTTTTCCATTTTACAGCTGACCTGAGGTCCAGGGAAGCAAAAAGACTCAAAATAGTCCCATAATAAGTGCCAGAGTAAGAACTAGAACCCAGATCTAAGGATATTTTCCCCAGGGCTTATTCACTTCACCTGCCTGTATCCTCTGAGGATACAGGGAGCTCGCCTAACACACAGAGGATGGGTTTCAGAAGCTGAGTACTTGGAATTCAGCAAGCATTCTCCCATAGAAATTGTTATAAATGGTTACTATGTTACAAGGCCATTCAACAAAAGCCCAGTTAACTCATTTAACCCATAATGTATCTGAAGCATGCTATTAACAGGACCATTCCTCCCACTGCTATGCCATTGGGGAGGTATTTCATTGGGCTCATTCAAAATTGATGCTATGTCTATAAAGCCAACTTTTGGCCTTTAGATATTCTTAGTTCCTCATTGTAGGTAGTGCCCCCTTCCATTTTTTAAATTTTTCTCAGATGTTTTGTTTTCTCCACTTTTTTTTTTTAATGTTTTGCAAGGAGCTAATGTGGATAAGCACCAAGCTTAGTTTGTGTGAATTGCATGCTATTAAATGTGTAAGTGATTGTCTGGCTTAAGGACAAATATATGGCTGTTTCCATAGATACCTGATCATAACAACTAATTAGACCAACATGTTCTCTAAAGCCTATTTCAAGGGCATTTCAGATGTAAAGTACTCCAAATGTCCTATCTTGCAGATATATATATATATAATCTTTAGTAACAACAGTAAATAAACTCTGATGCTTTTAGTGAGTAGAAAATGGGAGTTTTGCCTTTCGATGTGTTGAAGTAATGTTAAGTAAATATTAAGCCTCACCTACATTTTGAACAGTAATCAGATGAGCTCCTTTCAGAGTTGCTTTTCAGGGAAAAGCCCCGAGTTCAAAACTAAGAACCAAGGGTTTCATTTCATTGCTCTTTCTTTTTCTTTCTTTGTCCCCTTCTCCAATTTAAGGGTTCCCTGGGGCCTGAAGCCTGCTTGGTGGGGAGATATGGAGTATTTATTACCAATCCAACTCTTCTTTGCCTCTAAGCTTCATGTTTACAGCTAGTACTCAACTTACAACCACGACTGGTTCCGACAAATCAGTCATAACATGATTTGGTTGTAAGTTGAGTAGGCTATATGTACAGTACTGTGAAATGATGTTATAAAAATTTTTAAGTCATATTATATCATAATCTTCTTTCATTATTGTTATATATCATCATTTTTTGTTGTTCATTTTATGCCATTTGTATAATCTCTACACCATTTTGTTTCTTATTTTTACATTCGTCAGGTCTAAGTAAAACACTGCATTACCAGTACAACTAGTTTAATATTTGCAAAACATACAAAATTACAAAATACAGTGCATACAAAAACTGCTCCAGACACGGAGCAGTCGTGGCTAGCGATTGTGGTTGTAAAGTCGAATGGTCGTAAGTTGCATAGGTCGTAAGTCGATCAATACCTGTACTTTCTGCATTAGTGCTCGAGGTGGTGAATAGTCTTGAAGCTCTATCCTTAGGCTCAGTTGCATCATAGAATTACCAGACAAAAGAACATCCCATTTCTGAGTGATCTTGTTAACTTGGTTCGAGTTGATAAAGTAGGAGCTGCTAGTAATATTAATAATAACAATAACAATAATAATATTTATTGAGCATTCCAAGTGTAGAGGTACTGTTCTAGGTACTTTATAAAGATTGGTTTGAGTCCTCTTGATAGTAAGATATTAACAATTTTAAGATAAATAAACTAAGCTTAAAAGTTTAAGTGATTTGCCTTAGACCTTAAAGCATATAAATGGGAGAAATAAAATTTGAAACTGGGAGTCTGTTTAGTCCACTACACTAAGAAGTTCAAAGGACTCTGAAAAAAATTAGAAGTCTATTATCTTTAACATCTGTCCACTGCCCTTAGGTAGTGTCCAAGATAGCAGTTTGATTTATAAATGGCCTTAGAACTTAAATCTTTCTTAGAAATTCAGGGAGCATAAAGATCTTTTTTAAAAATATATATATATTTTTAATTGAGAACAAAAAAGAGAGAGAGAAGCTCATAAATACAGACAATAGTGTAGCAGTTGACAGGTTGGGGGAGGGGTGGAGGGTAAAGAGGCGTAAATGATAATGAATGAAGACTTGGTTTGAGGTGAAAATACAATATGGTGTACAGAGATGTATTATAGAGTTGGGCACCTGAGACCTGTATAATTATGTTAACCCATGTCACCCTAATAAATTCAAATAAAGAATTCTTCCAAATACAATTGATCTATGATGATTGATTTGGATTCTATCCTCTGTTTTATGACAACTGCCAGTCATTATTGTCATGCCATGGGTCTCTATGTTATCTTGATAATTTAATGAGTTCAACTCTTTGTATGTATACTACCCTTAAGGGGAAAAATTCTCTGAAAACTTCCATTCAGCATCCAAGTATACACTAAAAGAAATCTGTATATATGAGTTGAAACATGCTTACTGCTCCAAATGTTAGTAAGACCTCCATATCCATACCTCACTATCTCCCGCTTTCCCTTTATAATCTGTGAAGACTTTCATGCCAAGATATATTTCATAAATCCATGTTGCTTTCATGGAGAGTGGCTCTCGGTTCCTGGATTAAAGAAATTAGTATGACTGGTAATCAAACCCATCTATGTATATTGGTTAACTTCTGGGTTCATCCAGGAACCCCTCTCTTTCCAAGTTCAGTATCTATAGGCTGACTTTTGCTATTTTTCTTGGGACTATTGATGACTGCAATTATTGGAAGGAGAAATGATTTAGGAGAACCACAATGCAATCTCAGCTGGCCAATCACTTAGCTGATCCAACACATTGGTAAAGGCATTTGCAGGACAACAGAGGAAAGTCCCTTTGTTTACACTTCTAGTGTTTCACTCTTAGCTGACGTAGGTATAGAAATAAAACAAAATGATCTGCTGAAATCTTCACTGTATGCATTTTATAACAACTACTGTGCAATTCACAATTAAATTGATGAGCTCTCCAGGTTATGTGTTTCAGTGAAAGAGAGGCATCTAACTTGGAAAAGCCTTCTCCAGGGAAACAGACCTATTTGAGCTAAATCAAAACAAGATTAAAGAGTAATTAACATGCTGCTAATAAGACCTATGTTGAAAGGTTGGAGGAACTGGGATTTAACCTGGGACAGAAGAGCTGTACCGAGATTTCAGAAAAATATTATGTCTAAAGCATTCTCCAACAGGCGCTTCCCTCTGTCTCCACAGTGTAGAGCCCGGGAATGATGTTAAGCTGTATTATTTCGGTCAGTCACTGGTTCTCAAACCACAGCTACATGTTAAAATAACATAGTGACTATTTGAAACATACTGATGCCTGGGTCTTACCCTAGACTAATAAATTTCCATAGGTGAGACCCAAGCATTAGTAATTTTTAAAAACTCTACTGGTGTTCAAATATGTAGCCAGAATTGAGCACTACTGGTCTGACTAAAGGAATGAATTTTCTGAGACATGTGTCCCAGAATCTTGTCCTGAAAGTATCTGTTGAAGTCTTTAAAATTTAGGAAATTCATATTTGAGCTGGATTAGTTATGGCCATGCCAGTTGACTTAGTAGTTCCATCTCTGAATTGGCCTTTTTTTTTCTTCTGCTACTAAGTGACCTGGCAGACCTTAAGTCACAGAGAGTATCTCAATGTAAGTTCTCAATTAATGTTTGTTGAATGAATGAGTGAATGAATGCTAACAGACCCCAAAAGAGGGCAACTGACATTTTGTAATGCTGGTCTGTAGCAGTGCATTTCAGGAACAGCTTCCCAAAGTAAGTGGTGCTGGATACTAAGAAAATGCCATTGGACTTTGTGATTCAAAAATATCTGCTAGAATTCAACCTTCATGTCAAAGCATGGTGGAGATAGAAGTGAGAATCCAAAGGTTAATAAGGAAGCAGGCAGATTAGAAGTGGAGGTGGTATATATTGATCACTCATTTGAAAAGTGTAGGAGTAAAATGAAGAAGAGATAGTAAGGTCCACCTGAAAAGTTCTCTGTGTAAGTTTGGATATAGAAAGGAAGGGTTGTGGGGTGGGAGGTTTAAGAGACTGGGTAGGGTAGCAGAGCTGAAGGAAGAGGCTTCCAAGGAGGACTGAGGATGCAGGTGGAAGACTCGGAGTCGTTGAGGTGTGCCACTGGTCTAGTTAACTAATGCTGTGAAACAAACTACCCTGAACCCTTCCTGGTTTGTGGATCAGGAATTTGAACAGAGTATGGCTGGGTAATTCTTCTACTTCATATGGTATCAACTAGGGTCACCTGGTGGTATTAGACTGGTGACTGTGTTTATCTAGAGGGCCTGTGAAGGCTTGACGCACATGCCTTGTTGCCTAAGAGGGTCATACTCATGTTGGCTTCTTTTCTTCTGCAAGCAGACTTGGGATTTTTCAATGTGGTCTCCCCACGATGTTTGCTAGGCTTTTATATGACAGTACAAGCTCTGCAGGACCAGGCTGAAGCTGCCCGTCCTCTCAGGCTGGAGAAGCACTGCCATAATACCACTTCTTCACATTGTATTGGTCTAGCAAGGCACTGAGGCTGGTCCAGATCCAGAGAAAGGGGTACTGGACTCTGCCTCTCAATGGCAGGGCTATCAGGTCTTTAATCTGCCACAGTTACTCTCTGGAAGGAAAGGTGAACATGAACAATTCTGAGGTAGAATATACTAAAAACTCAGTAGCACATACATTGAATCTGTCAGTAAAACAGTGATCACAACAACAACAAAAAGTTGATGGGGCTCTGGTATAAGACTGACCTGGTTTCCAACCCTAGTCATTATTAACCAATTAATGTTGGACTCTATCCTCATTTACAAACTGTGGTTAATGGTAAGACCTACCTGAACCTGAAACTGAGTTCTTCAGGAAGCAGAATCTGATACAAAATTTAGCAAAAAGTTGTCAGTTGGAAAGTGCCCTTAAAATCAACATCTGCGCACACGCACCCCATGTTCATCACAGCACTATTCACAGTGGCCAAAGCATAGAAAACAAAATGTTCCTCAATACAAGGTTGAATAAAGCAGATATATACAATGGAATACTACTCAGCCATAAGAAATGATGACAAAATTGCCATTTACGACAACATGGATGGACCTTGAGAACATTATACTGAGTGAAATAAGTAAATCAGAAAAAGCTAAGTACTCTATGCTTTCACACATAGGTGGGGTATGAAACTGAGACTCATGGACACAGGTAAAAGTAAAGTGGTTACCAGGGTTACCAGGGGGAAGAAGTAGGGTGGAGGAGGGGAGTCAAGGGGGACAAATATACAGTGATAGAAAATTATTTGACTTTGGGTGATGGGCACACACTACAATCAACAGTTAAAATGTTATAAAAATGTTTACCTGAGACCTATGTACTCTTATTGATCGATATCACATTAAATTTAATTTCTAAATAAAAAAAATCGACGTCTGTGGACAGGTGAAGACTGAAGTAAGATTGAACAGAAGGGCAACTCCAACTGTGATATAAGTCAATAATCACCTTGTTGGACCCCACAGGAAGGAGCTGTGGAGTGAGAATGGCTCTTCAGAGTAATTCAAGTAGACTGAGATGGCCAGTTCTCTACCTAGTGTTTAGATGTGGCCACCTGGGGAAAGGAACAAAGCTCTTGAGCCAGATGCCTGTCTCCAGCTGGTTGACCTGCTAAAGGGGCTGATAGCTAATGGCTTCTGCTGGTAGCCAGTCTGGTAGCTGAGATGACAATGTCCCATTGTGGGGGGAGGGGATTGGGTAGTCCACCCATTGTTCATCATAGGGTGTGTGTAATCCTTACAGACACTGCATAACTCTGTACACTGTGAGCATTTTTTAAATGCTAGGTTTTGCTTGCCAGCTGTGGTTGTGATAAAGGGTTTGTGGGCTAGAAGTGAAAGGCAGTTCACTGACTGATGATGTGGGGAAGAACTGGAAAATAGCTAGTGAGAATGGGCAAGGGTTGCATCAGTGTTTAATAGTCTGGGTGGGCAAGGAGTCAAAGGGAGCCAAAGAACACCCAGCTAATGGACTGGGCAAATTTGGAAAATTGCTAATACGCTCCCAGACCAGTGTCAATAGGTAGCACTCTCTTCACTATGTGAATGAATGGAAAGGTCATGAAACTCTCTTTCCTGCAATCACTCAGTCTCTCTGGGGCATAAGGTAATGGGAAGATAATGGGCTCTGAGTTCAGATCCCAGCTCTCCCATCACCAGATGTGTGAACTTTACCAAGTTTACTTATCTCTCTAATCCTCAGCTTCTTGGTTTTAAAACAGGAATCACATGACAAACTTAGAGGGTTGCTTAACTGTAATGCATATGTAAATTGCTTGGGATACAGGCATAGGATCAACAAGTGGAAATTTTCATGATGGAAAAGGTCACTGTGTACGGCTTCTTTCTCCATGCAGATGAATCCCAGGGCATTAGATTCTACTTAACCATCGGCTAAGCATCCTTGTGTCAAGTTCCATAATGTGCATTTGCACACATGCGCTTTTGCTCCGACCTCACAATGATGCTGTGAGGTCTCATGATTGCCCCCTTTCACAGAGAGGGCCACTGAGGCTCAAAGAAGCCAAGGGGTTAAGTAGTGCACTATGTGACATTGAACCTATGTTTTCTGACTCCAAGTCCATTCTTTCTTCGGTGTCACAATTACCTGCCCTAAATTGAAGTACAGTGATAGATTTCTCTGCATGCCAGCATTCAGCAGGGGTTCTGGGTCCACAGCAGTGCTCACAGGACAAGTCTTGAATTTCAGGGCAACTAACTGGCACAGGCTGGAGTAGGCATTTCCACCATCGGCTTGGTCTGTCGGCTTTCTTCATAATGATTAAAAGGAGGTGAAAAAGAACTAAAGAAATCATCTTTGTACCTTTTAATCTGAGTCCTTTCTGAGCAGTGAGATAAGGCAGGTTGTGGAAATGTCATCTCCTTATCTCTAATTGACTTAGGTAGTGGCAGCCCTAATCCTTGTGTGCACAGGAGCCTAGAATGGGGAGATGAGGCCAATTGATTCCTACTTTTTAATTAACAGATGAGCTGCTTAAAAACAATAGTATATTGGGGGCACTTTGGGAGCAGGAGAGAATGTAAGAGAGGGTCGCCTCCATGGTAGTGACATTCAGAGCAATATTGACGGTGTCAGCATTTGTTTTGAAGTATGGCTAAGTGGTATATTTCCTCACAGGCCTGGTCTGACAAAGCTGCTGCCAAAGGTGGTGAAGGAGCTTGTATTTTCCTCCATGCTCTATTGGGAAGACACTGTAATTTACTAGGCACTGTGTGTGGCATGGGTGGTGGACACAAAGGTGTACGTTTATGCAAATTGTTCCTCCCACTGCTCTCCAGATTGGTACTTGTCCAAGGCAGTTAATGAAGTTGGTGGTTTCCATCCTATCTCTCCCAAAGCAATGAAAACTCAGTCTGGCTCTATGTGAGAAGTCTCATTCACACTATTGAATAGAATCTGGAGTAATTTTGCCCATACCATGGCTGACGTGCCCACGTGTCTCCTGACCCCTGCCTTTAGCACCTAAGAACTCACCACCTATTCTCATCATATGTGCCTGGTTTCAATGGTTGGCTTTTGTACTTGTGCTGAAATGTCTCCTTATTCTGAACTTCAGACTCATGGACTGCTGCCCTCATTTTTTACAAAATAACTTTCATTCTACTACTGCTTGAAGCTGGATTTCATATTCGACACTCCTTTTCTTTTTTCCTCACTAGTCTTTCATCATCTTGATCAAAACTATGATCATGCCCTGGACAGATAGCTTGGTTGGTTAGAGCATCGTCCCAAAGCACAGAGGTTGTCAATTCAATCCCCGGTCAAGGCATATACAGAAAGAAATCAATGTACTTGTCTCTCCCTTTTCCTTTCCTTCCTCCCTCCTTCCCTCCTTCCCTCTTCCTCTTCCTCTTCCTTCTGCCCTTCCTCCTCTTTTCCTCTCCTGCTAAAATCAATAAATTATAAAAAAGATTAACCCCTTGGCCCTGTTTGGTTGGCTCAGTGGTAGAGCATAGGCCTGGCGTGTGGAAGTCCTGGGTTTGATTGCCGGCCAGGGCACACAGGAGAAGCGCCCATCTGCTTCTCCACCCTTCCCCTTCTCCTTTCTCTCTGTTTCTCTCTTCCCCTCCTGCAGCCAAAGCTCTATTGGAGCAAACTTGGCCTGGGCACTGGGGACAGCTCCATGGCCTCCACCTCAGGTGCTAGAATGGCTCTGGTTGCAACAGAGGAATGCCTCAGATAGGAAGAGCATCACCCCCTAGTGGGTATGCCGGGTGGATCCTGGTCAGGTGCTTGCAGGAATCTGTTTCTCTGCCTCCCTACTTCTCACTTCAGAAAAAAAAAAAAATTAACCCCTTCCAAAAAATAAAACCTATGATCGTAGTTTATCCTACATATTCAACAAGTATCATCCCTATCTGAGCACTTTCATCACTCAAATTTTATTTTATTCCCAAATTAGTTTCCTAGTACTCTGCTACCTAGCTGGGTAGAAACTAGGCTTTGCTTTATCTCTTGGACATTGAAATTTGAACTCTGCTCTGCCCAGTTGGAGATAAGAAAGAAGGAAGAAGCCTCATTGTTGACTTAGCTTCCCAAGGCCCATCTTTGCAAGAGCCATTTCTATTATTTCTTTTTTGCTTGGCTATTTTCTAGATTCCATCACTCCAGAGTACTTCAGGGCCCCATGGCCACGGGTCATGATACTTATAACATTATTGGAGCCTGCACTAGAGGATAATGGGCTTTTAATTAGTGCTCTTAATTTATTAATAGATGGGAGATAGGGGAATGAACTAGATGGCCTCTGAATGTTTTGCTTTGCAGTATTTAAAGATCTGGCTGTTCTGTTGATTTGGAAAGCAACAAATAAAATGGCCTTCATAGCATTCTGCCCATTCCATCATATAAAACTTCCACTTTTCTCTCTTTACTCTTGCTATGCTTTTGTTTATTTTATTTTTTTAAGACTTAACTTATTAATTTTAGAAAAGGGAGAGACAGAAAGAGAAAGAGGGGGAAGAACAGGAAGCATCAATTTCCATATGTACTTTGACTGGGCAAGTCCAGGGTTTCGAACCAGCAACCTGAGTGTTCCAGGTTGATGCTTTATCCACTGCACCACCACAGGTCAGGCAGTTTATTTTCATCATACTTTTTATTTCCTCAGGAGGACACATTAATCTGGGATATGTCTTTGTTCTCCATTAGAATTAATATAAGCACCATGGCTGGGTAGCTAGGTTGGTTTGCACATCATTCCAAAGTGCAGAAGTTGCTGGTTCAATCCCCAATCAGGACACATACAGGAACAGATTGATGTTCCTGTCTCTCTCTTTCTCTCTATCTCTCTCTTTCTCTCTTCTGAAATCTATAAATAAAAATAATTATTTTTTTAAAAAGCCTTAGTGTGACCTTAAGAAAAGCTCTTTAAGGATGGGGGACATGTTTTATCCATTGAGGTAGCCCATTAATAATAATTAAAGCTCATATTTATGAAGCATGTACTTTGTGTTGGAGATTGTGTTACACCTTCTACATGTTGACCTCAGTTCATTCATTCTACGAGGGAGTACTGTTATTATCCACCTTTAGAATTGAGAAAGAGGACATTGCAAAATGTTAAGAAACTTGTTGGGATAACGCAGCTAGTTAAGAGTCAGAGATGCTGAATCAGTATGCAATACAGTCTTTTTGCACCTAGACCAGTGCCTGACAGCTGAGAGATTCTCATTTGGTCTTAGCTGAATGAATAATGATTTAAGACATGGATACTATTTTCAGTTTTGCTATAGACTTGAACTCTAAATAACTGAGCTTTATTCTCTTTATCTACTACCTTCCACAGGTCCCAATACATAGCAAGTGTTTGGTAGAAAATTAATCAACAAATGCTGAATGAATGGATGGGTAAATGGTTGATCCAGAGTCTTTTCTAGGTGGGACAGTTTGTGACTGCCACTTACCATGTGATTTGTCTATTCTCTGACTTCTCAAACCCACTCTGTGTTTAGACATTGGATTATATTCTATTTTTTCTTTGATTTTACTGTTCAGGGTGTGTATTGAGTTCCCCAGTAAATTCCATTATGTTTCCCTTGTATTTCCCATAGTGCATGCCCAGTGCTCAGAATATACCAAGTGCTCAGTGAATACAGATTAAAATGGAACTGAGTATTGCTTCAGTGCACTTCAAGTGAGAAAGAACAGTGAAAATGCAGTAACCTCCTGGGCTGTTGTTTCCATCTTCAGAGAAACTGCCATGTGGTGTCTGCTAAACAGATGTTTATGACAGGTCAGGGAGCAACGTCCAGGCTGCTGGCTTAGGTACAATTCCACATTTTGCCACCACATACTTACTGTAAGTCTGAGTGTGAGTCTCCAGAGAGAAAGGGTGTTACACTAATTTAAGGGAATCTAGAGTACAATGGCCTGGGAGAGAAACCCCAGGGTAATGGATAAGATTCCTCTAATTGAATGAATGCTGCCCTAAAATGCTTACGTGCACAAATGCATGCACGTGCACACAGACACAGACACACACACACACACACATGCTCACACAAGGACCTACTTTAACTTTTTCTGACCTTTAAATAGGATGGGAAAATGCGGATTAGCTTTTAGTACCCAAGTCAGTGGGAAGAGTAGCCAGGGAAATCATGGCTTCCTTCAACATCTGAGACTCCAGGACATAATGAGCACCAACTGGAAACTGGGGCGATTGATGCCAGTGTTGGCTTTGTGGCATGGATATACCCAAAGTCATAGATTCTCTAGGAAGTAATTAAAAGTCAAGAAGAAGATAGGAAAGTCTGGGTATAAGTAACTGCTCACCAACCCTTATTCATCCTCCTTGCATTTAATCAGCTTGGCATTCTTTGCAAAAAATGCATAACCATTCCTGTTTTATAATTCCATGAATAATTTACCCTTGGAAGGAATGAACTCTTTTATCCTAGTCAGCATGCCTCCTCAGCCACTCCCTCTCTTGCCGGCACTCCCAGGATTGATGCCCCCCGCCCCCCACCCCCGCCACCTATGTAGAATTCATTTGAAGTTTGTGCAGATGCCTCTCAGAAAGGAGCCAACTAGGTATTTGTTGTTGTGCATCCACCTCACACCATTGAACCCATTTGAAAAACTAGGATAACTTGGTGCTTCCCCTGTACCTCAAAACCCCTGGGTACATCAGACATCATCCCCTTGTGGTGATGTATTTTGAATGCATTTTTAGGGAAGGGACCATGTCCCTTGACCTGGGCCCCTTTGGTGCATAGCATAGTGTCTGGTGCACAGTAGGCTTTTTTTAAATGTCTGCTACTTATTTTTTAAAGTTTATTTATGAAATTAAATTTAATGGGGTGACATTGATCAATACGACTACAAAAGTTTAGGTAAATATTTCTATAACATTCCAACGACTGATCATGTTGTGTGTCAGTCACCCAAAGTCAAATTATTTTCTGTCACCGTATATTTTTCCTTCTTTATTCCCCTCCCCAACAACCCCCTCCCCCACTACCCCCGCCCCCTGGTTACCACTTAACTTTTATCTATGTCCATAAGTTTCATTTTTATATCCCACTCATGTGAGAATTCATATAGTTCTTAGATTTTTCTGGTTTACTTATTTCACTCAGTATAATCCTCTCGAGGTCCATCCATGTTGTCATAAATGACAATACATCATCATTTCTTATAGATGAGTAGTATTCCATTGTATATATATATATACCACATCTTCTTTATCTAATTCTCTATCAAAAGATACTTTTGTTTCCATGTTTTGGCCACTGTGAACAATGCTGCAAGGAACATGGGAGCGCATGTGTCTTTACATACCAATGTTTTCAAATTTGGGGGGTAGATACCCAGTAGAGTAATTGCTGGGTCATATAGTAGTTCTATTCTTAATTTTTTGAGGAACTACCATGATTTCTTCCATAATGGCAGTACCAGTTTACATTCCCACCAGCAATGAATGAGGGTTCCTTTTTCTTCACAGCCTCTCCAACAATTTTTATTACCTGTCTTGTGAATAATAGCCAATCTACCAGGTGGGAGGTGGTATCTAATTGTAGTTTTGATTTGGATTTCTCTAATAGCTAGAGAAGATGATCATCTTTTCATATATCTGTTGACCAGTTGGTTATCATTTTGGGAGAAGTAACTGTTCAGGTCCTCTCCTGACTTCTTAATTGGATTGTTTGTTTGCTTCTTTCTGAGCATTGCGAGTTCTTTATATATTTTGAATATTAACCCCTTTTTGGAGCTGTTATTTGATGGCTTTCAATGGAAGTGTGTGGAATACACAAATAAAAGAAAGTCTCAATGGGTTTGAGATTTACCTATTTTACTGTTAATGGATGCTGTATATCCTTACTCCATCTATTTCTTTCCTTTCAAGAAGGCTGAATTGATGAGAATTCAAGGGTAAATAGAAAGGAAAGAAATACATTTACAATGGAAGTTATCCAGTAAAGTTTGGTGTTCAAAAAAAGAAAAAAAAACCTTACCAGTTACTTAATTGGGGGATTTGAAACCTCACAAATAAGAAAAGAGGGTGAGAAAATAGGAGGGAAAAGAGAGCCTTTTCTCCACTGTAGAAAGGGCCAAGGCATGAACAAAAACCCTGTGGTTCATATAAGAATAGAAGGGAGGAACTACAATTACATGCCAAGATGCAGAGGTCCTGCCAACCCAGCTTATGTGGGACATTTACCCTTTGATGCAGCCAAGGAAAGGATTTAAGTAGGCAAATTGTGACCTTAGAACAGCTGTGCTGGAAGGCCATTTGGAGAAACATACCCTTATCCTCATTCTAACCCTAGCGCTATCCCTCCTAACTGTTAAGGGAAGTAGAAGGAAGACTTAATTATTAAACTTAAAAACCAAGATTGTTTTCTGGTGGAATAATTTATGCATAAAAATATGGAGGCAATTAAGGAGTAAATCTGAACTTGGGGTGGCAGAGATGGGGGCAAAGTTCAAGGGGAGGCCCCTGCATCAGCCAGCATTCCTTGAACAATGATCATGAGCAAGAGGCTTCCTCATATCATCGCACTGAATCCTCTCATCAGCATTTCCTGTGGACCCGCTATTTCCCACATCCGAGAGGAGGAAGCTATGCTTCAGCCGGGTTAAATAAGAAGCCTCAGACTCCATGGTCAGACCATGTGTGTCAGAGGCCACAGCAACTCTATTGAAGCAGCACTTTTGGAGGGGATGGAACACCCTCTTTTATCTTCCTCTTCTAGTGTTGCAATGTTCACAGCTTTTTAGCAGTCAAGACTGCTTGTCCCCCCACTGCCTAGAACTAAAACAAAATAAAAACACTTCTAAGACCAACCAGTGTAATCAAATATTTGTTGAGCTCCTATGAGTTAGGAATGCTACTATGTGCTGGGGATACAAACACGAGTAAAACATTGTCCCTGACATAGGAAACTCCCAGTCCACCTAAAGGAATCATTGTGAAACAAGGTAGAGTGACTTAAGAAGGCATATGCAAATGCCTTAAGAAAGCAAGTAGGGGAATACTAAGACCTCAGATGTGAAGGAAATTAGCTAAAACTTCTGTGAAAAGCTGATATTTTTGAAGGCATGGTAGAAAAGGCATTCCAGATAGCATCAACAGTGTGCACACAGACCCAGAGAGTGACAGGGACCATTGCATTTAGGGTGTAGGGATGTTTCATGAGGATAAAGAAAAGACCATCATCAGTCTTCAAGACCTGCTGCCTTAGGCTGACAGCTAGGGGAGGGAGTATAAGCAGGGGAGGTGGAAGGATAGAGCAAAAGAGGAGAAAAAAAAAATCTCATGGACTCAGACAAGAGTGTGATGACTGCATGGGGAGAGGTGGAGGAAGGTATAGGGGCCACAAATGGTGATGGACAAAGACTTGACTTGGGGGGAGCAAACACACAATACTGTATACAGAGATGTGTTGTAGAATTTGGCACTTGAAACCTATATAATTAAGTTAACTAGTTTCACCTCAATAAAATTTAATTTAAAAAAGAATTTTAAAAAAGATCTGTTGCCTTAGTGTAAGTTCTTTTGGGGGAGGGAGGTTATTGTGGTAAAATATACATAACATAAAACTTACCATCTTAACCATTTGTAATGTACAATTTATTAACACTAAGTGTATTCACAGTGTTGTGCAACCATCACCACCATCCATCTTGAGAACTCTTTCATTCCAAACAGAAATTTTGTACCCATTAATTAATATCTCCTTACCTCTTCTTTCCTCTTGCCCCTGGTTATCTATATTCCACTTAGAGTCCCTATGATTTTGTCAGTTTGAAGTACTTTTTATGTGTGGAATGATACAATATTTGTCCTTTTGTGACTGACATATTTCCCTTATATTTCCAGGTTTCATTGACATTGTAGCATGTATCAGAATTTCATTCTTTTTGTGGCTGAATAATATTCCATTGTATGTGGATAGCAGACTGTATTTAGCCTTTCATCCATTGACAGTCAATTGGGTTGTTTCCATTTTTGGTTATCATGAGTAGTGCTGCTGTGAACATTAATGTACCAGTACCTGTGTGAGTCCCTGCTTTCCATTTCTTCATGTACTAGAAACTAGAAGTGGAATTGCTAAATTATATGGCAGTTATATATTTAAATTTTTGAGAAAATGCCAAACTGTTCACCACAGTGGCTGCCCCATTTCACATTCTCACCAGCAGTACACAAAGGTTCCAATTTCTCCACACCATCACCAACATTTGTTGTTTCCTGTTTGTTTTTAATTATAGATATCTTTCCATCCTAATGAGTGTGAAGTGATATATTACTGCGGTTTTATTTGAATTTCCCTTACAATTTGTGGTATTGAGCACATTTTTGTGATCTCATTGAGCATTTACTCTCCATCACCACAGATTCAATTGATCATAGATAAAATTGACTACAGATTTTTAAAAATGTGTTATTATTGAGGTGTATTTTGTAGTTAGACCTATGGTAGTTGTGTCTGTACTGAACAACTACAGACTTTTTTTGGTCATTATTCCCTAAACAATGCTGTATTACAACTATTTCAAAAGCATTAAGTATTAAAAGTAATCTAGAGACAATTTGAAGTACATGTGAAGATTTGCATATGTTATATGCAAATCCTATGCCATTTTATATAGGAGACTTGAACATCCACAGATTTTGATATACAAATCCCTTATGGATACCAAGGGAGGTCTGTAACTTCTTTGGAGAAATGTCTATTCAAGTTCTTTGCCATTTTTGAAATGGATAGTTTATTTGGTTGATGCATATATGTTTTGAGTATCGGGAGCTATGGAATTGGAGCTAGAGGTAATAAGTAGCTTCTCCACTATCCCCCATGGCCAAAAAGTAATAAAACTCAAAGCAGATATAGGAATGCCAAGTGAAATAACAACCCAGAAAACCAGCAGGAAATTATCTGAAAATATAAATCATACATCGTGAAAGCCATTGGATTAGAAACACATTACCTTTTTCTGATGCACTGTCACCCACATGTTCCAAGATAGCTTCCAGTGTGATTTACATCCTGGGATTAAGGAAATGAAAAAGGGTGGTCCAGTTTGACCTTGATGAATGCCTTTCTCTGTGTCGGTAATTGTGGCCCAGGAGAACATAGGATAGACAACTCTGATCATGTAAAGGGGGACTATGGCCAAAGAGGACCCATGTCCTCCATCTTAAGGGCTTTTCTGCCTGGCTGTGACTTGATCCTGGGTAGTCAGATAGAGTAGCTGTTCACTCTACCAAAATTCGTCCAGGATTATAGGTTAGAAATTCTGCCTTCAAATCCTAGCTCTGCCAAGTTTCCTTGGGTGACCTTGGAGCTTTGCGAACCTTAGGCTTCCCTTCTGTAAAATGGGGGAAAGCATTGTCATAGACAAAAGGATTGTGATAGGATTCATATGAAACGAAGCATGTCCTGTACCTAGCCAATTGGACAAGAAATACACTTTGAAAGATGCTAGAGAAGAGGAAGAAGAAATGCAGAACGAGGCAAAAATGGTTGCAGTAGCAAAGCATAGGCAGAGAGAAAGCAAACGACAGTTCTGTCCAGCGCCCAAAGCAGTTGTTCATGAACAGCTGGACATTTTATTTGCTGTGTGTTTTTGCGAAGGCCCCACCCCTCCCCACACTCTCAGAAGGCATTCTCCCCACACGGGTTCTCCTTTCACCTGGACCTCTGACTCTGCAGGTACCCTGCTCCATAAGCTCTCACCCCAATGGTGCCTCTCAGAGGGAGGTTTCGCTGCCATCATGAGTTCCAAGTGGAGTCCACTGCCTCCTCTGTCCAACGGAACGGCTGATAGTGGATATTGATAGCAAGGAAAGAAGTCATCAGCTTTGTTGGATGTTTCCTTGAATAATAAGTGAACTGCTCATGACATTTCTGAGAGCATCTGAAATTGCTGTCACTACGCCCACACCATTGCCTTGGTGTCAGGCAACATGGGCAGGCTCTTCTTAGTTTGAAACATAAATACTTTAAAACTTTTCCTGATGCTCATAGAGAATTGTCACAAACAGAGACAGTGGGCCAGAGTCAGACTAAGAGACACACACACACATACAGGGGCTTTAAAATTAAGTTTTTATTATTAACTGGTGACCGTAGGCAAATTGTAAAGTATTTTTGAATCTTTGTTCCCTTGTCTGTGAAACGGGGCTGCTGTCTCCAAAGACCTCCTGTTGGGATTAAGTAGGACACCATTTGAGAAGGTCTGTGGCACATCATAAATGCTCAGTAAATCCTAGTTCTTTAGTTCCTAAACCAACATGAAAGAAAATCAAGTGCTTATATCTTGGGCCCCCCAAATAAAAACGTTATTGTGGTATTTTAGGGAGAGAATAGCAGTAGGAGGGAGAAAAGAAACTTTCGCAACAACTGCCCTGGTATCCTTCTTGGGCACAGAGCCATTATTGAGAAGTTGCGTGCAGAAATGCTTGCCTGGCGGCCTCAGCAGGAAGAGGGACATGCTAGACCTGTGGCAAGCAGCTTAGGGTCTGGCACACAAAGCCCTGCAGACCATGCTGAGCCTTGGTGGCTGCTGTGAGCTCAGCCCGCCCATGGCTGCACAGCCATGCAGCACAAATCCTTGCATTTTCAATGGAGGAGCTGCTCCAGTGGCACTGAAGAAGGGAAACTCCTTTCCTCGCAAGCAGATCGGCTTTGCAGCCACACTGACTGTGTTTTTAAATTCATGTCAGGATTGCCTCTCAGGTTCCTTGATGCTGCTCACAGAGGGAAGGTGGGTGAAGCTCATTTGTTTTTGTGCCCCTGTGGCCAAGGGTGGTCTAGGGGACAGCTGTTAGCTCCAAAGCATAATGGGCCCTCGACAGAAGGAGGACTTCATTAATCAGTGCATTGATTGTGCACCTACTGTGAGCCAGGCATCGTGCTAGGCACAGTGGGGAATAGAAAACAAGGCATGGTCTTGCCTTCTGGTATCTTTAATTCGAACAAAGGGTGAAAATGCATTCGTGTATGCAAAGTTAAATAGCCATATAAGAAATAAACAATAACTCAATTCAGTACTAGAGAAGATGTCACACAATACTCTAACACATGATTAATTACCAAATGAATGGCAGTCATTAGTACTATGAGAAAAAATCAATCCATGTGTATTTATTGACTGCCTCCTACAGGCTCATGGCCATGAAACAAAATAGATATTTCTCAGGACCCCTGTACTCACCTCTTCATTTAATGCTATTTTGATGTCTTTGGCAACCCATTAAGTGTTCGGCAAATGGCATAGAGGTCCCTATAAGATCCCTACCCCCATTCCAAATGCTCAGGCTTGGTGCTTAAGGTTCCAAAAGGAAGAGGAAAAGATATGCAATTACCCAATAAGAGATTAGCACCCCTGCCCTCTGGTGTGTATCTCCCTTGAAGCAGTTATCACATAGCCTTAAAACTGCTCATGCATCTGTCTCCCTCATAAGAGCACAAGCCATCCAAAGACATGCCCTGTCTTGTTTGCTTTAGTAACTTCCTCTTTTACCACTGTTCACTATGACTGATGCACAGAAGGCACTCCCAAAACATGGCTGAATGAATGTTTCTGGAGTGCACTGACTTGAAGAATTACTACTGCCAAACATCTCTCCTATCCACAGCAGAACTGTTAGGAGTGCACAAGGCTTCACAGAAAAGAATGACTCTTTTCTTGTCCAAAAGCTGATTCCGTAAAACAGATAGAGGTTGGTTCTTTGCATGGCAGGACTCACCTCATTTACTCCTTTTCTTGATGGAGACCTTGTGTGTGTGTAGGGGGGGAGGGCTCTTGGTCAATTAAATCTTCCCTGAGATATTCCCAGGACCAAATGGGTCACTTGCACCCCACCAGCCTTATGGCCATGATGGTTCTTCTTCTGGTTGCAACAGAAGAGATAGACAATGCCCAGGAGAGTAAGGTGCAGTATAGCCTGGGACCACTACAGCTTCCGAAGCCTGTGTTTTCCAACCCCAGTGACCCACCCGAAAGGCGGGTGCCAAGCGAAAATTCAATCAAGGGCACACAAGTGAACAGAACTGTCACTCACACATATTTACTGAGCACCCCTAAATTTTCTCAGCGTCACTCTGGTTATGAGAGGGGACATGCACCTACAGAGCCAGAATACAGTAAGCACTTCATAAGCATTTACTACATAGACAGATTAATAAATGAAGCAGTAGATAAGAAAATTTTAATGTTTTCTACCTTTTTATACGAAAGTTATCAAACATACAGAAAAGATAAAGTAATTTTACAGTGAATACCCGGTAACCCATCACTAGATCTTACAATTAATATGTTACTCAGTTTTTCTTATCAGAAATTCACCTATTTATCAGCTATCTATCCATTCATCTGACACTTTTGATTTTTATAAAAGGTATATTTTATATACCTTTTAAGGAAAAAAGGCAGGCATATGTAAAACAGTCACTCAGTGTCTTAAAGGATAGAGCTAAATAGTGAGACAGAGGCACTGTCTGGGTAGAGCTGAGAAGGTCATCTTCCGTGAGGAATAATACATTATTCAGAGACTCGTTCATGGAGGGAACCAGGACTTCGGTTGGGGCCAGAAGACCATGTAGTGTTTGGACAGGGAGAGGAGACAGCTTGGTCCTCATGCAGAAAGGCAACACGCCTCGTTCTGACCAGTGCTACCCTGCCCCTGCCCTCCCGCCCGATGCTGCCTGGTGTCATCCTCATCCCAAGCATCACTGCTGAGAAAGAAAGGTCCATATGAATCTCCAGGGGCTCCAGACCCTGAGCATGTCCATCCTTTGTCTCGTTCTATGGAATTCAAGACATTAGTTCAAAGGAATGAGCCCTTTTCATCCAAAATGCAGTTAAAGAACAAGATGAAGTTGGACATGTGTAGGATGTTGGAACTTGAGGAAGCGCTTAGGACATCAGTGGGGAATTTTAAGGTCCATTTTGAAGGTACCTGCTGAGGACCAGAGAGTTTGCCTGCTGCCCTCTGAGTAAGGAAAGTAATACATACCTGACAGCACCAGGTTCCCAGGGAGAGCTACCGCCCCTGGTAGAGCAAATGGAGCAGGTCCGGGCAGAGGAAGCTTGTGGAGGGAGCAGGATCTGACAGACCCACTAAGCACCAGCCTTCCCCCAGGTGTCCTCTTGGGAAGAGGCTGTTGAAGATGAGCCTTTTAAAGCTTCTTGGGATATTTGCTGGTAATGGAAGCCAGACAGAATCCGGAGTGCGCCTCTAAGGCAGAGAGCGGAGGTGCAGCGCAATTAGTGAGCATGTCTGCACACTTGTCAAAACCAGTCACCTGCCCCCTGGCCGAGCAGGGTTCCACTGACTGCCGCAGGAACACTCCTGTTGGCCTCTGTTTTTTCTCTTTTCCTCCACTGAGCCACAGAGCCGTCCGCCCCTTCTTCCTACACTCTCTCTCCTTGGGTGGTTTACTAAGCATGAATTCGGTCCACGTGGGGCTCCGTGGTGAAGGAACCCACACCATAGCTGGGCAGCAGTTGTCCTGTGTGCTGGCTGGAGTCGGGCCGGGGGGCCTGGTGATTGCAGAACAAAGAGTAACTGTCCTATGAGTGGTTCAGCCAGGCTCAGCCAGAAGGAATGCACACCAGTGCAGTGGAGGAATAAGCCCATTCATTTTGTGATACAGCATCTATGTACATTGTCAGCAGGATGGAGAACACTCACTACTTTCTCCAGCTTCAGGATTTCCATGTTTATTGCTTGCTTACTACCACTAGGGAGAGGAAAAAAAGAGAAAAGAACAACTTTTTTCACTGGGAAAGTTTAAACATGAGAAGGTGAGCTTTCCTGTTCCTCCCCCATCCCCGGCAGTTCCAGGAACACATAAAGCCCTAGAATTGTCAGAACTCATGAGAGACACAAACAGCATTGCTTCATTTTACGCCCAAGGAAACTATGGGCGGAGATTAAAGATACTTGATCAATGCCACACACCCAGTTAGTGGTGGTCCAGACCTGGTATTGATGGCTACTGAATCTTAAGTTAATTTCTTATTACTACACTATGTAGGCTCTATTTCTATGTAAGTCAGAAATCCTGCTGTGTGTAAGAGATCCTACTATGTGTAAGGTACTACACGGGAGCCTGCATATTACCTGCTTTCCTCTTCACTCACGGGCCCCGGTAGGGTAGGAATTTGTCCCCATCATTCAGTGTTGAAGTGTCAGGATCACAAAAGGTACAATGCACAGGCAGGGCCGGAGGGAGCGGCTGTCATTCCTAGTGGAGGGAATGACGCAAACACTTGCGATGGCATAAGGAATGGCGGACGTTGGCAGCAGAGGCACTCCGGCCTGGCAGGAAGGACACGCTAGACGTTTGTTAAAGGGTAAGAAGGGGCCCTCCCCTCCCCCAGCCAGGGAAGGCTTTCCAAAGGAGAGCCTGAATTTACCTTCTGGAAGAATTTCAGCAGGCAGCACGTGGGAAGGCATTTCTAGCAACAGGAAGAACGTGGAATCAGCTGAGTTCGGGAACGGCATATAGGCAACTGCGTGGGTGATGAGTGCGTGTGCGGAGGTGGTGGATAGAGGGCCTAGAGACCGTGGGTTCAGCTTTCGCAGAACAAATATTTACAGAGGGTCTGTCATGTGTGGGACATTCCTGTGACCCTGGGAAGCTGCAGCAGTGGGACAGAGAGGGTGCGGGAGGCACCCCCCCCCCACACACACACACACACAGACCATAGTGTGAGAGAGTGCCTGGGAGCCTCACTTACTGGGGCAATTTGAGGTGCGACTTGAATGACAAGGAGAAGCCAGCCGTGGGAAAGTCGGGGTCAGGAAGCCTCCGGGCAGAGTAAGAGCAAGTGGAAGGCTTTGAGGCACCAGAAAACTTGGCACATTTGGGAATGTGAAGATAAAAGTCCCTCATTAAATGAATTTTGGTGGAGTCTACCAGTAGGAGAGGAGTTGGGACAGCTGAGCAGAGGTTAGTTATGCAGAGCCTTCCAGCCCATGGCCTGGAGATTGCATTTCACTCTAAGTGCAATGAGAATAAAGTTTTATCTCATTGCCTGCTTTATCTGGCCAGGCCTCTGTTTCTGTGAGAACATCCCATCTGGGTTTGCAAGAGACTGGCAGGCTGATCCCTGAACATCTGGCAGGCGGTGAACACCCCCAGTCCCTGGCAAGCAGGGGTCGGTCCACCCTCATTCCTGCTTAGGATAGTGCTGCCTCCATTGTTTAGGACCATGTTGTGGATCCCCTCAACAATATCTGGCTGATTTACTAGGAAATAGATGACCATTCATAATTTCTGAGAATCAGGCTAACATAATTAAAGCTACGTAAGCATTTTAAAGACACTATGAACCTCTGGGGTTATTCAATTTACATACAGATGCCTTTCTGTTGGAACCTGGGGACTCATTTGGATGTGGAAAGAAAAGTGGCTCAATAGACACGGCTTATTTGGGAATAAAAAAGAAGCCATCTCTATCCAGATGTTTCTGACAACACCCTCTGTTGCAGATTGATTGGACTCTTTAGCCCTCATTCTTCAAGATTTGAAGTTACAACCTCAGAATATCTCTATGGTATGCAAGACTTAAAGGAACAAGCCTTCACATGACAATCACAGTGGAATCTGCTGAGGTCTCCAGGATTATCTAAAGCTGTGAGAGTGATACAGTAACATCTGTGCTCGTCACCTCTGGGGTTGCATTTTCCAGCCTCTCCTTTAGTTAGGTGTGAAATCTTAATTGGACCTCGCTCCTTTAAGACTCTTTACCACGATAATGGAATTCATGATCTCACAATCACATAAATCACTGCCAGCCCCCTTAAAGTCAATTCATATTTCTGCAGTTCGTTAGTGACTCGGGAGGAAATTGCATTTATTATAATTGCCTCTAATTGCACCAGATTAGTGATTACAATTATTGATGGCAGCTGATTATTCATTAGGCATCAAATCAATTCCCATGCTTCCTCATTACTCCAAACAGTATCTCTGATGAGAGGTGTAAAGGGGGCCTCGTCCACCATCTTCCCTGTGTGGCACGCAACCTCCTTGTGCTGCTGCTAAGCAAGCACCTGAAAACCACTCAGGACTGAAAGTGAGAGAGGGCATTTCCTTCCTTCCCCATCCAATGCCCAATGCCAAGCCCAGCACTGACTTATGAATCTTGGAATCAATTAAACATCACTAAAGGCTATTTGGAGGCCCCAGAATGCTCCAGAACAACCCTTCTTCCAAGATGTCCTTCTTGTTCACATAATAGAAATCTCAGAATTCTGTGGCCCCATTCTTCTGGAATATATTCAACCTAGAATGTGGAAAGAGAAAATATGTTAGAGCCATACAGACCAGACTGTAAACTCTGGCTGAACCCTTGTGAGGCTGGTAAACCAGGCAAGACACTTACCCTGTATGAGCTGTAGAAGCATTTGTAGATATAAGTAAAGTGTGAGATCTTCTCTGCTTCTTATGTTCATGATTGGACTCTCACCTAGAACAGTGTCAGCAGAGAGTGGCACCCAACACACATCTGAGGAGTAGAGTTACGAGTCACAATACCTAAATGAGAGAGCTGTGGGGAGGTCTGAATCAAATAACATATTTATAGATCTTGTCTTGCACCAGTTAAGTCTCCGTTGATCAATAACTATCACATCCTGCCCACCTCTAATTTCTCCATACTTTAATATCTAAATTATCTTCAAAAATTTTATTCCTTATCTTTAGTCATAGCTCAGTACTAACCATAAATATATAATTCATGTGTTTTCTTCGGTGAACACCAGTGCATTTGTAATAACAGAGCAGAATCCAGAAGACCTTGGCAGGTGTTTTGTGTTCCCTGACTCATTTGTTTGTACCTACAGCATGCCAGCCACTGGATCGAGAGGGATTGAGAAATAAATAAAACATAAGTATTGATCTTGAACACTTCCCAACCGAATGTCTGCATTCAAGGAATGTACAAGGTCTAATAGGCCCATATAGACGGGAGAAACCCAGCTCAGTTTGGAGGGTCAGGAAGGCCTCATGGAGGTGGCATTTGAGATGGGCCTTCAAACTGCGTTGAGTTCTTCAAATGCCTAATAAGGTGACTCAATTTCCACGGGAGCAGGTAGCAGTTGAAAGGACAGGGAGGCAAAAGTGAGCACATCTTACACGCTCACTGTGCACTCCCAGGTGTGGGTACATGACCACTGTGATAAGGATGAGCATCTTCTCCTAATGCCCCCCTGGGTAAAAACCTCCATGACTAACGGGCCTATCTTCTGTCAGTAGCTGAGATCTCAGAAATGTGGGGTTGCTCAAGGACTTTTTCTGTGGATATTGTGGGACTTTGATATTGTCAGTCTGTGATGACATAGCATCTTAAAGCATCCTTTTCCCAAATTTTCAGGTCGCCCAGTTCTTTCTCCCTATCCTCACCCATCAGTTCTACATTCACGGGTACAGGAAGTTCTCCTACACTTCCACTTCTGATTCAGTTCAAAGAGCACGAGTGTGTGTGAGGAGCAGAGGCATTCTGACATGCCTGTGCAGACAGAATCCTCTACGCCCCAGGGAGGGAAGGAGAGGGTGGGGTGAGGAGGCACACAGCAGGCTCCATGTCCACAGGGGAGCTGGCACTGTGTCCCTGGTTGTTTACATTTGAGCCATGTAATGGGTCTGACCTGTACTCAGATCTCTAGGGTAATAAACATCGATTCCCCCAAATCATCCAAAATATGGGGCCAAAGGCCTGGATTACCTGTCCCTGGTGTTCTTTCTCTTCCAGGCCCCACCCACAAGTGGCCAATCACTCTTCCTCTTTCAGGACAGCAGAGGGAACCACGTGCATTCTCTGGGAAGAATGAATGTATCTTCTGCATGTGTCTCTTGTGACTCCAACTTCTGAGCCAGTTAAAACTTCATTCTTTTATCTTAATATCTCCCTTTCCTACGTGCCAGGTTGCTGGTCCATGCAGGAGGACAGTGACCCTTTCCTGTGGCTGACATGTTCCTTTACCACCTGTCTTCCAAATGTCCCAGGTAGCGGCAGTCTCCTCTCTGATGGCTGACTACTCAGGGGGGTGCTCCTCTCCCATCACTTCCAGAGAAACAAGGGAATGTCAACATCACATGGTAAATCAAACCCCAAACAACCCTTTCTTTATCTTGTGCCCCCCCAACCACTCTTTTGAGACCTACCAGAGGGCAGTCTCTCCTGAGGAGTAACAGGACACCTGTCCACTGACTTGTAAAGGAAACCATGTTCTAGGATCTTCTGATGGCTGAGAAAAGCTGCTGAGGGAAGAGCCAGCAGGAAGTTCTGTCTGGGATGAGAACACAGGAGTTGGCCTGGGCTGCTTTGGGAAGAGACTGAGAGCCTGCTGGCAGCTCTGACCTGAGATAAAGGGCGTCTCTGCTCTGCCAGCAATCCCCCAACTCTGAACTTCCAGAGAAATACGGTCCACCCCGCCCCTGCCCCTGCCTGTCCACCATCAGCCAGAGCCTGTGGTCCACACCATCCTGGTGACAGTTGGTAAATGAGTCCCCGTCTAGCTGCTCGTGCAGGATGGCTGTGCAGTAAGAGCCTTCCTCCTTATGGCAGCCACATCAATGCCAAGTTTGCTCATTCTAATTAATAACAGTCAGTAAACACCAAAGAGAGCTAATGATGATTACAGGCCGCAGCTCCTGCGTGTTGGCAAACACGCCAGGCAGGTGGCCTCTCCTCTCTTCCCACCAAGTAGGGCGGCTCTGTTTCTTGCAGAAATGCTGCCCCTCTGCAAAGCCCCTGCCCCCATGCTCAGTAAATTTGGGGTTACCTCTCACCCTACTTTTTGCCAAACAAGAAGAGGACAAGATCTGTGCAGCCCAGTGACACGAACCGGCTCTGGCTTCACGAACAAGAGGCTAAAGAGCAGGCCCTTGGGTCATTTGGGTTCCTAAAGAGCTTTTCCTGGCACTTGGGGTTAAACAATCTTTTTTATTTTTTTCCCTCTTATTAAATATTTTTTTAAAACCTCCAAAGTAATGCAATTTACTTCCAAAGATTGAAATACTGCAGAGTTATGGAAAAAAGAAAGGGAGAGCCTCCCTTAGTCCTACTGCAGAATTGGAGGAAGAAACGGATTGGTCTCATTGCCCGGTTCCTCCATCTCCTCTTTCACCCGTTCCCCACTCTGACTTGATGCTCTTGTATCCCTGGTGTGCACATAGTTTCATTAAACCGCTAAGTGACTCTTGTTATGCACCCTTCAGTCCTTGTTCAGCAAAGCTTTTACCCATCCTCCATTGCGAGCCTCTTTCTCCAGATTTAAGGACTCTTTCTAGGACTGCCTTTCTAGTTCGAGGAAGGTGACATGTGGAGGCACTCAGGCCGCAGGGCCCTGTGTAACCCTCTCTTGGAATGCATTCACTTCGAGTTCCAGGGCTAAGGTGATAAAACACAATTATAGTAACAGCCTCTCACTCAGGTCTATATCTAAATTTGGGAAATGTTTTCCTTCTCAGAATGTCCCCTGACTCCACGTCCCTGGAGATGCAGGCAGTTATGAAGAGAATCCCTTCTCGGGAGGCCGTCATCTCCATATCGTGGGCTCTCCAAGCCATCCTAGAGCCGAACTGTAACACTAAATGGCTGGCCACCTCATAGGGCAACTCAATTAAGTGGGCAGAGGGCATCCGAGGAAGAGAACAGGCAACTATGGTGTCAAAAATCTCATCCACAGTTGGATCTTTTGTTGCAGGACTTCAAGATCCTCTCTACCACTTTTTCCTTTGTCGATCTTATCCTTCTTCTTATAGAAATTACTTCATTTGGCTACAAGAACATGTTTCTTCTATCAGCATCACTGCAGTTCAGACAATACTTTGTTCTTCAATGGATTGATCTGTCTCTCCCACCCAGGAATGATTCTCTGAGGGTTTAAGAGTGACGAACGTATAAAGAATTATGAAAACTGGTCATGTAAGATTTCTAAGGAAGCTAATGAACAGATCTAAGTAAATAACAGGGTGCAAATAGAATAGCTTATCTTAATGTGTTTTGAAATGTATTGGACCTTATACCCCTGCTTCTTCTTCTTTTTATTTTTTTCCTTTTCTCTGTCTCCCTTTCTGTGGCTATTAGTCTTTCCTCTGTTTGTTCTACTCTACCACTTTATTTCTCTTATCTTTCTCATTCTCTTTCCTCTCCTTTTGATTACAATAAGGAATTGGAGGACGTGTCTAAATTTGGTCTGATACATTTAACGCCTTCATTTATCCATCCAGTCACTCCGCCAACATTCATGAGCCCTTGCTCAGCATTAGTGTCCTTGCTTGGTTCCCAGAACAAAGTTAACAGACAATTTTTGCTATCAAGCAATAACCTAATCAGCTGGGAGAGAAAGACATGAAATTTAAAAAAAAAAAAAACCTGTTCAATGCACGCAGGATATGATAGGAGTTTAATGAAGGCAATGAGCATGTCTATAGGGTCATGTCAGGGGAAACTTTATAAAGAAAGGAAACTTTCTGGCTGACTGTTCAATCGTGTTGAAGGTGTCACCAAGTAAGGGTGAGAGGCAGGGGGGTGGTGGAAGGATGGGCCTGTAAGTAGAAGGAGCTGCTGAACAAAGGCCTGGAGGCATGAAGCAGCCCGAATATTGGAATGTCTGAAAGTAATCTAACCTGGCTGGGTGGGAGCCAGAGGGGCCACCATGAGAGGTGATCCAGGGAATGGCTGCTGGATGCAGTGAGCAGAAACTGGCAAGCTACTAGAAAATACAAACAGTATTTTTGCTTGGGTCTTTAACGAGGAAGTAAAGGAGACATCTATATTTTACCCAACACCTTGCATCCTGTATGAACTTTTATACCTCGAGCATGTATTACTTTTATGAAAAAGTCACAGTGATAATTTATAGCATCATGTGCCATGTTAAGGCATTGGGTCTCTTCCTTCTTGAGATCAGGGAGACAGGAAAGGTTTTAAGCAGCACAAAGTCATGATTGGAGTTCGGTTACTAATGTTCTCTGTGTCCGATTCCTTCACTTTGAAATAGCTAAGTATATGCTCTTTATAGTGGTACCTTGAGATACGAATTTAATTCGTTCTGTAACCGAGCTCGTAAGTCCATCAACTCGTATATCAAACTGCGAATACTGGACCCATGCGCCAACACACCAACTAGCGGCATTTTCCGGAATCATGACTCGTATCTCGGAATTTCACTTGGATCTTGAACAAAAATACAGACCGAATCGCAGCTCATATCTTAAAAAAAATAATAATCATATGTCAGTCTGTTCGTATCTCAAGGTACCCACTGTATATCTGTCTTGACCAAAAGAAACCGAGTTGTTTTTTACCTGTCAGTACCCTCAGTTTATTTTGTTTATCCAAGGGTCAGTGACTCTGCCTAGAAACAAGGTTTCCCATTGCTCCATTGGCAATTTCATTCTACCCCCGATTATTGTCCCATGTCCCTGTCATCCCATTTGCAGACACCTGCCTTTCCTTTCACATTCTGCACAGCAGGGATTTTTATGAAGGCTGAAGAATTGCCTATCCCTGGCCGATGTGAATTAGGTCATGTTTTCCAGACTCACAAGCCAGCCCTACACTGGCCGGTGCCCCAATGTCCAGCACCTCTCATTCAGAGCATGTCCATCTGGAGTCACCATGCTCCAAGCTGTGCAGTAGCAAGAGAAATCCAGTGGCCTCTACAGCTGCATCACCCCCTGGGGGAAGGTAAATGGAGCCACCATGTAAACCAGGAGTGACAAGCACCATGCTGAGCTTTGTGCAGACCTGCCCGGTGACCCTAGAAAGAAAGAGAAACCAGCTTGTGTTCGTGAAGAAGGTAGAGAGTCCAGATGAAAAACCCTTCCCTTTCTTTTCTCTGCTTCTCATCTGCACCTTTCCCCCCCTCTGGCCCCATCTTCCAGGTCTCAAGACCCTCAGCCTGCCTCCCAGCCCCACCCTTTCCCCCCACTCCCCTTGGCTCTCCTTGTTCCTCCAGGCAGGGCTGCTGTTTTCTTGTCGCAAAAACCCTTGTCCTGCTGCTTGGATTTGTGCCATGATGCCTGTCTCTCTGTGTTCCTGTTTGGTGAGGCCTTGTGCTCCAACCCTCCTCCTCTAGGACTTTCATTCTTGTGTATTTGCTTGTTCTCTCAACTCCCACAGACCTCACCACGTGATTCCACACCTAATTCACATCTCTCCGGATGGGCGGCTCTTGGTTTCTGCGGGTCAGTGCTATTTCCCTTGGGAAAATCCCTGAAAATGGCAGTCAAGCTTGATGTCATTGATACCTCTCAAACCTCATAGCATAGTGCAAGGAGGCCTCAGAGTACAAGCACAAACTAACCTTCAGGATCATACCGGAAAGGGCAGGAGCTTTGGAAAGAGACAGCGTGATTCACACTCAGCCTCTACCACATACATGAAGTCATCTTGGGCAAGTTTCTGAATTTATAGGAGCGTCTTTTTTCATAACTATAAAATGGGTGTATAAAATATACAACGATACTTTCCTGGAAATTTTAGTGACTGCTAAATTAGATATGTAAAGCAAGTTATTCTGGGCTTGGGTTTTCCTAGGTAGTAAGTAAATCTTAGTTCCGCAGGGTTTGCAAGATTTTTTTTTCCTTTGGCTATGACCATGTTTTGCCTCCACTACCACCATTCCCTTCTGCATTTTTCTAAGTCAATACCACCCAGGAAAGACCTCACCCCCCAGGCAGTACATCTAGGAGATGTCTCAAGGAGTGAGTCAGGAGAAGGTAGAAAAAGAATTGTAAAATATACATATGTATGCATGTGTCTCTCTAGAAGGGAGGGGTGAAGCATGATCTTTTTTAATATTCACAGTATTTTTTTCTCCCCAGAGACTCAGTGCTATATAAATGTAAAGCTATAATAATTATGATAACGTTCAGATTAAATGCGATACAGAAACGGCTTCAGGAGATACAAGAATTTGCTGATTTCCACTGGAACGGGTAGAGTAACGTCGGCGTTTGCATCTTGAATTCTTTATTCTGATCCAGTGGACTGCCTGGGGTAGGGGCCAGGGGAAGAAAGATGAGAGGCTGACTCCTTGGTACTTTATTTATTTATACGATATATATCAAATACACCCATTGCCTGTAGGCCTCTTAGTATATCTAAATCCAGCAGTTAGCATGTACAGCAAATAAAAAGAAACAAGCCAACAGTAAACTTCCACTGTGGACCAATAATTTAAAGTCAGTTACCAGATAACTGGGAATTTGGAACACTGTTACAAAAAAGGTGGCAGTAAAAAAGCTACAGTAATAAAAGGCTTTACAGCCAATGATCTGATTGCCCTCAAAATTGGGGGTCCTTGAAGGCGGAATTCATGTCTTATACATGTTTGTTTCATATACGGTACTTGTGAATATATGATAGAGGAATGAAGAAATGAATGATCAGAGGAAGAAAAGCTTCTGATCTCCACCATTTACTGTTCTTCTTAGTGCCCAAAAAGTGACACCAAAAAATACAGTAAAAATTCAGAGGCAGTTTGGGCAAGGGAGCTTTTTCTCTTTCTGGAATATTCTCAGATCCCATTTGCGAGTTTGACAGGAGAAGCATAGTAGCATGGAGTTTGGGGCATTTAATTAAAAGAAAACCCTGTAGCCCTGGCCAGTGGTGCATTGAATAGAGCTTCACCCCAGAGCACCAAGTTCACCAGATCAATTTTGAGGTCATGGGCTGAATCCCAGGGTCACCGTTATTGAGGACACTCACCAGATCCCAAGGGTACTGAGCATCAGTTCAATGCCAAGGTCATGAGTTCGAGCCTCAGTCAGGGCATATAGGGGAAGCAATCAATGGGTACACAACTAAGTGGAACAAGTTGTTGCTGCTTCTTTTTCTCTCCTTTTTTCTCTCTCTCAAAAAAAAAAATTACAAAAACATAGAAAACCCTGTATTTATCTGGGATGTTCCCTCTGAGAACTTTGTTCAGCATGTTGCAATCAGATAAATATGTGTCTAGGGCTCTGTAGTCACACCCTATACAGAAGAAACTCTAAGCAGGAAGGGATGGAAGACAGACAGTCAAAAATTTCTTGACTCCCCACAAGATTTTAGGTTCTAAACTAAACTTTTTGTATATATTATCCCACAATAGCCATAGAGTAGCAATTATATTCTAAATTCCTCAGGAACAAAAAGAAAACAAAGAAACAAAAACAACCAATCAAAAAAGAAGAAGAAGAAGAGGAGGAGGAGGAAGAAGCCCAAGACAAACATATCTCTAATTCAAGGATGCTATGTCACAAAGAGCTGTGTTTTTCTTTTCAGGTCCCAAAGTTTTGACCCACATGCTTATGTGTCTTGGACACTGAAGAAAGGTTTTTAGTCAGGAAGAATTCTATTGGAAGTTATTCAAAGTTATTCCATACAATCTTTCAAAATTCTTCATTAGTGAAGAATCAGGAAATGGGATGGGGGGTGGAGGGGGGATAATATATTTACAGGAAGCAATTAAAATCTGCCCCAAAGATGAATAATGTCTCCTAACACTAACAATGAGATTCCATCTTTCAAATGATAACATGCAATTTAAGATAGCATCCTGTCCCTATGTGCACATAATGAATTCTGTTGGTGTAAAGTGTGAGAATTTGCATTTCATGTCCTGCAAGGCAGACCCAGGAGCACACACGAAGTGCTTGCATTGCTCCAGGGGAAGTATGTAGCTAGAAATCTAGAGAATCAGGAATTCATCACTGCCAGAGCAAGCAGAAATAATAACAAGATAGCAACAAGAACAACAGATAACTACATTAAATATTGCTTTGTGCCAAGACTGTTCTGAACACATTACATTAAGCTTCAAAAGAAAGAAAGAAGTAGGGAAGGAGGGAAGGAAGGGAGGAAGGAAGGAAGGGAGGAAGAAGGAAGGAAGGAAGGAAAGAAGGAAGGAAGGAAGGAAAAAAGAAGGAAGAGAGGAAGGAAGGAGAGAAAAAAAGGAGGAAGGGAAGAGAGAAAGTCTTATGAAATAAACTTTTCTATTCCTTATTTAGATGGGGGGACTGAGGCTACAAGTGTAGTTTGCAAATGATACCCAGTTGGTAGTGGCAGAGCCTGCATTCAGACCAAGCCTTTTACTCTGTAGAGCCTGCACTGTCCTCCACACTATTTCATGGAAAGGAGGAACTCATTGTGACCTGTGGAGAGCAGAGGGATAGGTAGCCTTAGAGTGAAGATAGTGGCTCATCGGAAAAGATTCCCAGGCAGCCAAGAGAGTAAGTGAATCTGTCAGAACTATACAAACAAAACAGTCTCTGAAGGCAAATAGAATGCACCTATAGTGTGGAAATACTGTGAAATGTTCCTCAGAAATAAATAAAAATAAAATTGGTGGCCACAGAAGTATGAGAACATAATATGTATGGTTATTCCCCTCTTGGCAATCCAATTCTCATATGCATAATGCCTCCAGAAAGCCTTGCAGATGACAAACCAATTTAACTTGGTTCAAAGATATGGAACCATGAACCAACTTGATCACCACTTTTTTATATCTACTGTTCACATTCTTACAGATGTTCAAGAACCCTCTAGCCCAGGGGTCAGGAACCTTTTTGGCCTAGAGAGTCATGAATGCCACATATTTTAAAATGTAATTCTGTGAGAGCAATACAATATGTTTAACACTAAATACAAGTAAATGTGTGCATTTTATGTAAGACCAACACTTTTAAAGTACAAGAAGTCTCTGAATTCTTTTTAATAACGTTGTTATGCTGTTGCTAACCAATGATGAATAAAGTACTTTTTACCATTAATGCGACTTATGGTGCTGCATGGTTTTGCTGATGGCTTTGGAGTCTGGTTGATACGTGGTGAGGTTAAGCTTCATGTAGGCATTGAGACTTCCATCCATTAAACGTGATCATATGTTGGTCTTAACATTCTTTAAATGTGAGAAAGACTGCTCACATGCATACGTAGAGCCAAACATTGTCAGTACAGCAATACTCACATGCTGCAGTGCGTGGTATGTGATGGAAAGCACGTTCCAAGTTTTGACAATCAGCTGGTCCACAGGTTGAAGTTTTTTCATTTCTCCCCACTTGTGTTTGCTTGCCAACTCTGCTTGCTGTTGTGCAAGTCTTTCCAAATCTTCATTCAGTGACTTGAACTTATTCATCCACATGTCTGAGGGCTTTAGGTCAGCAGCTTGTAGCTCAAAATCTCTGATGGAGACACCGGGGATGTAACTCAGGTCGGCACTGTCCACTGCACACTTGTGTGGATGGATGATGAACTTAAAAAGATGAGTGTGCTCACGAAATTCTCCAAAGCTCACTTTGAATGACTGTAGGAGATTAGATGTGAAGCCCGCTAGCTGCTGGAGATCAAGATGTTGAGCAGAGTCACTTGCTGTGCATGCATTTTTAAACTCTCCTAGTTTTTCAAGGAGTAGTAAACAACCTGTTTCAATGTCAGCAATGAAGAGTTCCAGCATGTTTTCAAATGCAAACACTGCTTGTTGAAGGGATAAGACTGTATTTCCAACGCCTTGCATTTTCACATTGAGCTGGTTCAGATGATCAGTCATGTCCATGAGATAGTAGAACTTTAGGAGCCACTCAGTGTTAGCTAACTCAGGATGCTTGACATTCTCTATTTCAAGAAAAGTCCGGATTTCTCTCAGACAAGCCACGAAACGACTGAGCACCTTCCCTCTTGACAACCAACACACACTGCTGTGCAGAAGCAGACTAGGATAATTATTCCCAACTCCATCCAGCAGTGTTTTAAACTGGCAATCATCTAAAGCTCAGGCAACAATAAAGTTGACCACCCAAATGACCAGCAATATCACCTCACCAAGCTGTTCACCACACATTTGAGCACAAAGCACCTCCTGATGTAGGATGCAGTGAAAACTTAGGATGGGTCTCTTTTTATGTTCATGAAGAAGCACTACAAATCCTCTGTTTTTTCCCACCATGCATGGAGCACCATCAGTACACTCCGAGATAAGTTTATCTATCGGTAGATTATTTTCTTTAGCGAACTCAGTGAAAGACTTGAATAAATTCTCCCCTCTTGTTGTCTCTTTCATAGGCAAAGCAGCAAGACTTTCCTCACATAGTGTGTCACCAACAGCATACCTTGCAATCACACTGAACTGAGATAAATGGCTTATGTCTGTTGACTCATCCAAAGCGAGAGAAAAGTATGGTGCTGCATTTATGTCCTTCACTTGTGTTGCCTCGATTTGATTTGCCATTGTGATGATAAAATCATGAACAGTTCTTGCCGACAGAGGCATGTCTTTTATTCGTTTGATTATTTTGTCTTTATCCGAAAAGTCGTCAAAAAGTTCATTAGCAACATCAAACATGAATGTTTTGGCATACTCCCCATTTGTGAATGGGTTTCCATTTCTCACAATTGCTAAAGCACCAGCAAAGCTAGCCAAATTCCAGTCACCTTGTTGAGTCCAAACATGGAGTTGCTGCTGACTAGCTTGTATTCTGCACAGTAGCTCTTGACATGCTTTCTTCCTGCTGTCCCCCACTGGATATTTCGATGCAAATGCAGTATGGCATGTGTTGAAGTGCCATTTTATATTTGACCATTTCATTGATGCAATTTTATCATTGCATATTAGACACACTGCAGAACCTGCTCTCTTCACAAAGGCGAATTCCTCTGTCCATTCCTGCTGAAAAGTACGATACTCCTCATCTTTTTTTCTTTTAGCCATCTGCTTCATCAAAAGCGTTTCTGCAATTAGCTAGCAGACTACTTGATTAAAATGAGAAAGTTTACTTTCTGACCTTACAACAACTTGTGTACATTATGCATTATTCAATAAAAATTTGGTGTTGTCCCAGAGGATAGCTGTGATTGGCTCCAGCCACCTGCAAGCATGAACATGAGCAGTAGAAAATGAATGAATTGTAATACATGAGAATGTTTTATATTTTTTAATGTTATTATTATTTTTATTAAAGATTTGTCTGTGAGCCAGATGCAGCTATCAAAAGAGCCACATCTGGCTCATGAGCCATAGGTTCCTGACCCCTTCTCTAGTTATAAGATTGCTCTGTTGGCAAAATGCTTATCCCCACGGGCTCTTTGCTGACTGGTTTGCTCTTGAGAGAGTACTCACAGATGTCCTTATGAGAATATTCTCTTAAAAAAGGACAAATGTATTCTTATATGAGGGAAATCTCAGGGAGCTACAACTAGCCAACCAGCGGATAAGGCCTAGCAAACAATTAATTAATTTTTGGAGCTTAAACTCTCACCTCCCATATCAACACTACCACCCACTCAGTATAGCAGAAAAGAGGGGGCAAGACCTCCCTGGCCATCCATCACCATTACATAACAATCAGGGGAACTGAAGCTTTCTGTTGGCTAAGGCTGCTACAAATGCTTTCAAAGTAAGTGTCCCACAAGTCACATGTTTTGATCAGAGTCTAAATTCTTTAGACAATCCAGTAGACTCCAGTGAGCAAAAGACTTGAAGAGGAATTTTATAAAAATGGTGGGGGCTGCAAAAAGGCCAATTTAACACCATTAAATACCAGGGAGAAGAAAATTAAGACCACAGTGAGATGTTAAGAACCACTCACCAGAATGAGGAAAGAAGGAAGGGAGGCATGGACAAGGAAAGAGGCAGGGAAGAAAAGGAAGGGAGAGGGAAATGGAGAGGAGAGAGGAAGGGGTAGAACAGAAAAGACACCTGCCAAAGCCACATGTTACTGAAGCAGTAATGTATGTCTGCTCCACAGCTAGAGGGAGTGCAAGTGGGGGCAGTCACTTTGGAAAATGGTTTTTCTTTCCCAAAGTTTAAGATGCATATTATGTGACCTAGAAATTGTACTCCTAGTTATAAGAAATGTGTGCACATGTGCATCAGGGGATATGTGCAGAAATGTCCCTGAAATGTTTTTTCAAATAGCCTCAAGACGGAAACAATGAAAATGTCTATCACAGTAGAATGAAGACATACACTGCAGTGCACTCCCTCAATGGGATGTCAAATGGCATTGAAAATGAGTCAATTCTGACTGCACACAGCAAGGATGACTCACGCAAATCACGCTGAACCACGGTAGGCAGACACAAAAGAACACATACGGTGTGACATTTCAAAGCAGACAAAATTAAGCTCTTGTGTTTAAATGTTCATACTTACATGTTAAAACTAACAAAACAAAAACAAAGCAAAACAAATGAAAGCCCCAAGAAACTAATTATGATAAAATTTAGGGTATGTTTACTCTTAGTAAGTAAGATGAATGTGTAATAGGGAAGGGGCACATGAGTTCTCGGGTGCAGGCAAAGTTCTTTTTCTTATCTGGGTGGTGTTCACAAGGGTACTTTGTTTACAATAATTAATCAAGCTTCACATCTATATTTTACGTGCTTTTTACGTATATTATATTCTATACATATTTTTAAAAATCTAAATGTAACAGTAGAGCAACTGCACTCTCTTGAGTGCTAGGTGAAAACCTACAATGGCCTGACAGAGAGCTTACCTGATGTCCAATAGATAAAAGATGCTCGTTAAGGATTATTATTGAACTCATCCCTTCTGACCTCCAAGTCAGTTTTTTCTTTTGTGTTTTCTAATTTTATAAATGGCAGCACTATCTAATTTGAGAAAGCTGGCTGTCATCCTGTCCCCTCTCTCCATATAGTGTATGTCCAGTGAGTTCCTAAATTCATTTCCACCTGCTACATGTTTAAAACATTATCTCTGCCTTTTAGGCCCATAACCACAATTCTAGACCAATCTGCACAGTCCCTCATCTGTGTGATGGTTATGCTTCCTGATGTTTTTGTTTCTGTTCTCTCCTTCATGTAATTTCACTCACCTCACTAGTCCCAGAGGGATTTTCTTCAAATGCAAATCTATTAGGTTACATCAGAATTTTAAGGTTTCAACCATTTCGCTATCACCTGTAAAATCAAATTTTAATCTCTCCATATGGCATGTACAGTCATCTAAAGCCTGGCGCTGACATATATTTTCAGTCCCATTTCCAACGAACTTGATTACAAGCTATTTCCAGTCTTCTTAACCCGGATACCTGTTATTCCTTCTGTTGCCAATGACTTTATTCCCCTTCTTTGCTTTGTTGGTCCCACTCATTAAACAATTGTTCAAGGTCACAATCAAATGGCACCTCCTCTAGGATGCTTCCTTTCCTGCCTTTAGTTCTTGGAAGAGTTGATTTTTCCTTCCTTTTTACTGCTTCAATAGTTTTATTTTGTTCTTAATATGCTTTTTGCCCATTATATGTTGACCTGTCTGTCTCCCTTCCAGATCATGTGATCCTCTAAATAGCTTTTGCATATTTATTACTACAGTTCCTAAGACAAGGTTTGGCACAAAGTATGGTATGAATGAAACTTGTTGACTGAATGAGTGAACAATAAATGACTTACACAATGACTCTGTGATATTCTGAGCCTAAAGCATGATGGGAAAAAGCTGAATCCTTCCACTGTTTAGTGAGTGGTGCATCAGTTGTTGATCAAACACAACATGTAGTCATTTATGACTTTGGCAGGGAAAATCAAGATATGCAGCAAAATAACTTCTAAATCAAGTATTGCTACAAATCTACAAATGCTCTTCTTTATATACAAAGTTTACCTAGGTTACTTTAAACACACATATGGACACACACACATTACACATCAACAGAGGAATAACTCACAAGTTCAAAGGAAGATGGGATGCAAATTCTTGTCTCTTCCTGACTAATTTCTCCTGGGTTTTCCCATTGCATTACACAGCTATCTTGGATCATTCACAAATGAGAAGCAAAAAAATCTCCAGGATTAAGTTATATATTAACACTACTTTACTATTATATCGAGCAATTAGATTTCAACAAGTGTTTCAAAATCACAGGACTCCCCTTTTTTCTTGGAGAAACCCAACCTCAGCTGGATGTGTTTTGTGTTGTCTTCTGAAGGGCACCAAGCACTCCAGCTCTTTTCCTGATTGGGGGATGGGGACTATTGATGGCATGACATTTGCCCCAACTGTTCTTTCTAATTAAACCACTCAGGGTGTCTCTGGGTGACCAGCTTAGTAAGACAGAAGAACCTGGGTCTTTCAAAGAAGTCATACATTTTCTAAGTCACCAATAAGTATTAAAGACACGTGTCATAAATATAAGATAAATACCATAGTTGTTCTCAACCAGTGGTCAAAGTCAACATGCCATTTTTGTTTGTTTGTTTGGGGGTTCAGTTCTTAGAGGAAATATGAAGTAACTGAACAAAAGCCCATTAGACAGGGTGGTCATTTGTCATTTTGCTTAAATCTTTATTGGAGACAGTCTTCTTTGAAAGGTAAAAAAATCCTTGAAACCCATTAGTAGTCCCCCAAGTCTTTTCTTGGTGATGGAACAGATGATAGAACAGAGCTCTCCAGTATGACAGTGATAACTAATGGTTGGTAGTTGCCTACACATCCCCAGAGTTTCCAGCCATGACACACCAATGACGGGCCAACTAGGCATGAGTGAAGCACAAAGCAGTGCAGGAGCATTTTGAGGGGCTCTTTCCTTGCTGTCATCAGTGGGTCCCAGCCCCATTGTCAGCTCAGGTTTTCAGATAGTGTCTGGGTGCTCTTGCCCGGGCAGGAAAGGTTCATTTCACTGCCATCCTTTTTGGTCATCAATGTGGTCCTCTAGGAAGACAGCTGCCTCTCTAGGGAACTGTTGATGCCAAAGAGTAGCAACGTACTTCAAGCCCCCAGCCCTAGGCCCCATGGTAGTAAATAAGGAAGAATTACATGGCAAAAGCATAGGGGAGGCCTCACCTGTGGTGGCACAGTGGATAAAGCGTCGACCTGGGAATACTGAGGTCGCCAGTTCAAAGCCTTGCACTGGTCTGGTCAAGGCACATATGGGAGTTGATGTTTCCAGCTCCTCCCCCCTTTCTCTCTTTCTCTATCTCTCTCCCTCACTCTGTGTCTCCTCTCTAAAATGAATAAATAAATAAATTAAAAAAAAAAAACATAGGGGAGTGGCCTCTGTTGATGACTGGTGACCTCCAGGGGAGGTTAACCAGCCTCCAAGGGAAAAAGTTCAAAGAAAATCAACTTGCTTTTGTCAAGAAATGATGACTGATGATCTGGTAGATGAAAGTTTGTGTCCTGAGAGCTGTTGTGTGTAATGTGTCCTTGTTGCTGAAGACAGCAGGCAAACATACGTGGAAGATTGGAAACAAGAGTGAAAACCAACACATGTGGCAAGATCAGAAAACAGGAAAGTGATGAACATGACTTGATGTTCACGCCTCCAGTCTCCTGCCCACATCAAATATTAGGACACTAAAGCTAGCAAAGTCACTACCAACTCCCTCTACCCCCAAACAGAGTGAAGCAGGTTGACAGAATATCATCAATCACTATAAATTTGGAAAAACAAACTTTTATATATATATTACATTAGAGACAGTATTATCATTTAATACTTTTTATCAGGGGTCCCTAAACTTTTTACACAGGGGACCAATTCACTGTCCCTCAGACTGTTGGAAGGCCGGACTATAAAAAAAACTATAAACAAATCCCTATGCACACTGCACATATGCACACGCATCATATGACGTGCTTTCGGAGCCGTGACGCCTGTGTCCCGCGTCACCAGAAGTAGTACTGTATGTGAGCGACAACGGGCTTTGCGGCACCGCCACATATAGTACTCCAGGAGCACAGGATGCATCTCTGGGGATGTGTAGACAACTACCAACCATTAGTTATCACTGTCATACTGGAGGGCTCTGTTCTATCATCTGTTGCATCACCAAGAAAAGACTTGGGGGACTACTAATAATGGGTTTCAAAGACTTTTTTACCTTTTAAAGAAGACTGCATCCGCATCCTGTGCTCCTCTCACTGACCACCAATGAAAGAGGTGCCGCTTCCTGAATTGCAGAGGGGGCCAAAATGCGGCAGGGGCCAGATAAATGGCCTCAGGGGGCTGCATGCGGCCCACATGTCATAGTTTGGGGATCCCTGCTTTATATTATACTCTTACTGAAAATGGTATTTAATAATAGTTAAGTGAGAGTACCTGGTTATAAAGCCTGGTTTGGCTACTTACAAGTTGTGAGTCCTTTGACAAATGAATTTAACTCTGTGTCCTTAGCATCCTCCTCTATAAAAAAGACTATAGGAATTTTTGGGACCTTTGTCTAGACAGGTATGTCTTTACACTTAATATTTAATAGATACATACATCTTTTTCACTTAACTCTCAAACTAAAGATGGGAACACTTATACACTATCTTGGTGTGTGCATGCCTGTGTGTATGTGACTGCAAAAAAAAAAATTCAAGTGATTTGTAACTGATTTATAAAAAGAATCAGTCTTTCATATCAGTTAAGGGCAGCTCATTCTAGTCTTTTGGAGTAAATATCAATTGATCAACTGATTGATTGATTGCTTGATTAATTGATTTTCTAGACTTTCTCAGGAAGGGAAGCAGGGCACAGGTGTAGTTCTTATGGTATGCTTTATGGCTCAGGGTGTGTGTGTGTGTGTGTGTGTGTGTGTGTGTGTGAATAAGTCTAGGTACAAGGACAGGATAAGGATGGGCTGAAAGGCATGTAACATCAGGATTAGCTTCAGAAGATGGTAGAATCAATCTCAAGATACTACTGTCCTCACAACTCTTCTTTTTGTGTGTGTGTGTGACAGAGAATGAGACAGAGAGAGACAGAAAGAGGGACAGATAGGCACAGACAAGAAGGGAGATAGATGAGAAGCATCAATTCTTTGTTGCGGAACCTTTGTTGTTCATTGATTGCTTTCTCATATGTGACTTGACTGGGGTCTACAGCAGAGTGAGTGACCCCTTGCTCAAGCCAGCAACCTTGGGCTTCAAGCTAGCAACTTTGGGCTTTGAGCCAGAGACCTCTGGGCTCAAGCCAGTGACCATAGATAGGGTCATGTCTATGATCCCACACTCAAGCCAGTGACCCCACACTCAAGCTGGTGACCCCGTGCTCAAGCCAGATGAGCCCATATTCAAGTTGGATGAGCCTGCACTCAAGTCAGCAACCATGGGGTTTCAAATCTAGGTCCTCTGTGTCCCAGTCAGACACTCTATCCATTGCGCCACCTGATCAGGCATGACTCTTCTTGAAACAAGTATTTCAATAAATCTTATCTCTATAGCTAAGGCATTTATCATGGGGAGGAAGGAAGAAGCTATGCTTAAAGCACAGTAACTGATGCTGTTGCATATGTCTTTGTGGCTGAGACCCACTCTATAGCCAATGAGTTGTTCTTTGAATTGGGTAACTTGGCTCAGAGTAATGAAGAAAGAGAGCAAGAATCAGAGGGCTCTGGCCATGACCTCCATCTTATCACTGACTTCAGACCCTATGAAAACCACTACAGTTTGCTGTGCTTAAGCTCCTCTTTTGACAGCACAATGAAGACAAGTGTCCTTTTATACAGACGTGAAAGAGACTTGGTTCACTCCATCATCATGACTGAGGTATAGTGTCAAGGTCTTCCAACCTTTTAATACCCATTAAGTACTCTTTCTTCAGGAAGTCTAGGCTCCATGGCCTAAAACACATAGTAGATTTATCTTACTTCTTCTGGAAGAAACAGTTTTAGATTAACTTGATCATGTTTTAACAGCTCTATTATGTGACACATAGAGATATATGGGTCTTTGCTTTATGCTGTCACCTGCTGAATTTAGAGAACTCTGTTGTCAATCCAATTGTGCTTGATCAATTAGATGTTTTTTGTACTTTGATTATGGAACTAGGTGGGATGAAGTAGGAGGACAGGGTGATGAAGGTGGAGATGGGGAGAGACAGCGATAAGTAGTGGTCTATCAAGCCTGCATCTGTGAGCAAACCTGCATCTGTGAGCAAATATTAAATGTCACTTTGAGATTAGAATACCAAAATTGTCAAACCTTAGATCCCAGCACATAATTCACTTTAAGCATGGCACTTAGCACTCAGGGGTCTACCACTGCTGCTATCTAGAGATTCTGCCTCAAGGCCCCTGAAAGTAAAAAAGTTACCTATCAATAAAACCCAATCCTCTCCCCTCCACTGACAAGCTCTGTTTAGATTAGGAATACACAGACATGGCCCCGGTTAATTGACGCAGTGGTAGAGCATCAGCTGGTCCTGTGGATGTCCCGGGTTTGATTCCCAGTCAGGGCACACAGAAAAAGTAACCATCTACTTCTCTCCCCCTTCCCCCCATTCTCTTCTCTTCTCTTCTCTTCTCTTCTCTTCTCTTCTCTTCTCTTCTCTTCTCTTCTCTTCTCTTCTCTTCCCTTCTCTCTCTCTCTCTCTCTCTCTCTCTCTTCCCTCCCTTCCTCTTCCCCTCCTACAGCCATGGCTCAATTGGTTCTAGCACACTGCCCCAAGTGCTGAGGATGGCTCTGTGGAACCCTCCACCTCAGGTGCTAAAAATAGCTCAGTAGTGAACATGGCCCCAGATGGGTAGAGATTAGGCCCTGATGGGAGTTGCCATGTGAATCCCAGTCAGGGTACATGCAGGTGTCTGTCTCTCTCTCTCCTCCTCCTCTCACTTGGAAAAAAATATTAAAAAAGAAATACACAGACCAAGAATCTTCTACAGAACTTGCTGAGACTTTATACACTGAGAGTTTACCCTCTGAGCCCCGCTACTTAGAAACACAATCCATTTTATGTAAGGAAATGGGCTTGAACTGGACCCACATTTACCCTCTTTCTTTGGTTAGTCCTACTTGCTGCCTCGGGAGCAGCACCGAGTCCCTGTGGTCCTCCTCAGTGCTAGCCCTTGACTCTTAGTATCATCACCTGTATGCATGAAGACCCATTCTGGTGTGCTTAAGACACAAAGGTTGGAAATACTTTTAGCCATCCTACTGGTAGCCCCATATGTATTTAGCTTGTCAGGGAGTCAGAGAACAGAGAGGTCTGTTCCCTCCTACTCAGAGTTTTATATAAAAATGCTACTGGTGTGTCAGTCCAAAAGCCTCAGCTACCTTTTTTCTCCCCCTAGAATGACACATCAGTTTTGTTCTCAAGTTGTGAGGAGTTCACTTTGTGCATATACCCATCTCATTAGTGGAACAGTTCCACGACAATCCCTTGAGATTTTTAGAATATCTTTTTGACAGTGGAGTTGGCAATATACTAATACCGAAGCTGTTCCTACATTGGCCCAAAGAGTGAGGTCCTGGGAATCAGCTACGTGCCATCAGGGTCACTGGACTTTATGAAGACGGTGGTCTATTTGAGAAGAAGGCGGGGGATCCCTGCCCTCCTTGGAGTTCTGTGAATGCCTGGGAAACACTGACTGTCACTGACACCTCTAAGAGAAGTTGGATTTCTGATGTACCATCCTACTTGTAGAGACTCCTGCTCAGAAAATGAAAAATAAATAAAGATGAAAGGAAACAAAAAGATAGATAAGCAAATGTGGCAAAGTTGTGATAATTGTTCAGTTTGAGTGACAGATGTATGGGGTTTATGTTATCATTTTTCTTAGAGTGAACATTTTCTTAATAAAAACAAATGCAAAATATAATTGAAGATATAATTATGAAATACACATAAGGGTATGTTAAGGATTTCAAGACTAAAGATTGCTTTTGTCTGTTCGTTTTATTTCACATAGACAGCATTTCTTCTGGCTGAATGGGATTTCTCTTGACAAGACAATCTCCATTTTTGTACATATACAGTCACATACCCAAAGGCCTCATCTAAAACTTTTCTTTCTATTCTCTTTAGTAAAACACATGACTACTACAAATAGTGTTTTTCATGTTGCACCAAAAAAAACCCTATTAACTACTCCTGGTGTTTTAATCTGGCATCTCTTGACAGTTCTTGGGTAAAGTGATAAACTGGCTTTCTTTCTGACATCTAAGGCTACCGCGTGGCTTCCCTGTACTTTTTTTGTAGCCTTTTCCTTAATATCTATGGGAAGATATGTGGTGATGTGGTATGTTTTCTTCAGTCTCAAATTTCTTAGGCATGGTCATGACCCTTAAGAAATTGGTGTTTAAAACCAGAGGTAACATCTGTAAAATGATGTCTTAGTTTCACAGACCATTATAATAGAGTTTTAGTCAAAATGTACCCTAAGATATTTCAACAAGGCAGCTCAACATGCAGTGGCTTAATCAAGGTATAGACACATTTCTCTTTTAAGAAGGTAGATGGTCTAGGACTACTAGAATGACCCTCATAGCCACAACTTTTAACTCCGATTACAAAGTGGCTGCTTTAGCACTTACCATCACATTTGTAACCCAAACAGCAAGAAGCAGGACGGGAACAGGGAATTTTACACATTCCTTCCAAAGGCATAACCAAAAAGCAGTATCCATCACTCCTGTTCTCATCCCATTGATCGGAACAGTGTCATGTGCAGACTAAACTGCAAAGTGGATGGGAAAAGTTGATTCGCTATTCAAACAGAAAGGGAAGAAGATAATGGTAAAAATGTAGACCCATCTGTGACAGCTAGCAGGTGGACTTAAATTCAGGTGTTTCAACTCTGCATATGGTAATATTCAAAACAGGAAACAGCAAGGTAAATAATGATTCCCCCCACCCCAAAACAAATAAGCACAATTGCTACATCACATGTCTTTAAGAGATCCCTTGCAAGTAAAAGTCTCAGGCATATCCTGTGATTTAACTAATCTTTGCAAATCACAGACAGAAGTGACTTTGCTATTTAGTCACACTTTTTGTTTGGTTTTAACTTTCATGGGAAGCTGGGAATCTTTCAGTTTTCTACATAGAAAACCACAGGTTTTCCTTACTTAAAAATTATAGGCCCTGGCCGGTTGGCTCAGTGGTAGAGTGTTGGCCCGGCGTGTGGATGTCCTGGGTTTGATTCCTGGTCATGGCACACAGAAGTGCCCATCTGCTTCTTCACCCTTCCTCCTTTCCTTTCTCTCTATCTCTCTCGTCCTCTCCTGTAGCCATGGTTCCATTGGAGCGAGTTGACCCTGGCACTGAGGTTGGCTGCATGTCCTCACCTCAGGCACTAAGAAGAGATCAGTTGCTGAGCAATGGAGCAATACCCTGGATGAGCAGAGCATTGCCCTCTAGTGGGCTTGCTGGGTGGATTCTGGTTCGGCACATGCGGGAGTCTGTCTCTCTGCCTCCTCACTTTTCACTTCAGAAAAATAAAAAAATAAAAAATTACAAAGACAGCTTCAACTAACATATATCCTCATAGTCGCCAACACAGTTGCAAAAAATTTGATTAAAAAATCCATTATACAGGGTAAGGGCCAGAATGTATGTCCCAACATGCCATAAATTCTCTAGTAATCATATACTATTTTTTTTAAAAAAATCAATACTGGGAAGTCAGCCTGTGATATAACTTCCAAGGAAGAGAATCTTTTGTGGAATTTATATTCCATTAAATTTTTGTCTGGTGCCCTATATTGCAGAAGTTATCAGCTTCCTATATTCTTTCTTCATTTCTGCTGGCTTCTCCCTTCTCCCTTTCCTCAAGTCACAGCTTCTGAATATGAAAAACCATCTTCAAGGCTAAATGTATTTTTCCTGAAAAGCCTCGGAGGCTATCTTCATAATCGCAACCATTTCTTATTTAATAAACAATCGCTGTCTCATTAAATGTAAATTAGTTCTTTATCCTTAGCAGTATTTGTTGAATCTATTACTTACTGTGTTTACCAATTTTGTTTCCTATGCCTGGGAAGCTTTCTGTAAACTACTCATAAATATAACGTTGGAATGAAGGCCTTTCTCTACGCTTAAGCACCTGCATTAGCAGCTTCGAATAGCCCTCTCCCTGAGTTGTACTGACAGTTCCAGATTCTCCACTACAAGCAGTTTGACCCCGGGCCTCTGTCTCTCAGGATGCTCATGTTCACCTTCCTGGGCCAGCATTGGACACATCATAGAACTTGCTACAGGTGGAAAATGTGAGATCTTTGAAGAGAACAATCACAGTCCGTCTTCCGCCGAGCAGAAAATGAGTTCTGGTAGCAGCAACATTTGGCACTTTGATTCACTGGTTCCTAACATGTCCAAGTTTCCTGGCTTGCAGGGCACAGTGTAAGGCCCATCTGCTCCAGCAGGCTTTTCCTGATTAGATAGGCTGCTTGGCAAACAAAGGCTCAGATAATGGATATTTGAATATTTTTTTAATTTCCATGCTTGTGCCTAACCGCTTAGCAGTTGGCCCTATGTTTAAAGAAAATGGATAATAATCATGACTAATGTGGCCATTTCCATTCAAAAATTCCTAATGGTGCTTAATTAAATCTCCCAATAACATGTGGAAGCAAAGGTTCGGCCTGACCATGCTCTCCATGAATTAAGAAGAGTAATAGGGTAGTGGATGGGATCTCCAGGAACTCCTGTGGTGAGAGACACAGTCAAACCCAGAAGCTGTGACTGCTCACTTGTATCTTCCAGAGTTCAACCCTTTCAATGGAACTGATCGGTGGCAGCCTGCCTGAGAAACTGTCTTAAAACTGTCAGAGGCTCCTTAGTATTCAGCACTCCTTCCAGAGTGCTTGTGAGGACGGGTGGGCCACCCTTGCTTGAACTGCCTGAGGTCTGGTGACGGTTCTAGAAGGCTGCTCTGCTGATCCTGTTCTGGGAAAGAGAGGACTTGCTACTACTGTCCGGATCCTGCAGTGGCTTTTGGCTGACCAGCTGGGCTCATACAGAGCTTGACTTAGAATGTAGAGAATTCCTCAGCAGAATATCCCCCAAAAGGATGCTTATATGTATTGACTTTAAAGACTTTCGCTAAAACAGCTTCCCTTAACTCTTCTTGGTAAATCTTAAAGTCAAGACCCCTGTTAATAATAAAATCTAAAAATCTTGGTATTTAGAGAGGATGCAAACCCCCACCCTTGTTTTAAAAGTGAGTTACTGAGCACCCCACTAGCCTACCCACCCAAAAGCTGATCTAGCTTCATTTTTGTTGTTCCTGTCTGAGGTTGGCCTGGGACCTAGGTCTCCTGACTTGCCGCACAGTGTGTCCTTTTCCTTCAGCATCACAAATGACTTGTTCCTCTGTGAAAATCTGATTCTATTTTTATTCCTTCATTTCCCATTGGAGGACAGGCAGGAGGTGTAGGACGGAACAATTTGCCTGTATCCTACTTCCATTCAGTCGTCCAATCACACGGCCCATGGCCACATTGCCTCTCACTTCCCCTCTCCTGATTCCTTTGGCCTTCCGTTATAACCTTTCTTCTTCACCCCCCCCCCCTTTTGTCTCATTCTCTCAACATGTAACATCAGGCAAATCGGATTTACCCTTTTCCCTCTGGGGAGGTTTGAAGATTGATAACATGTCAGGAAAAAAAAAAGGCTGGATGTATTAGAATTTCACAATATCCTATTTAAAGAGAGACTAGTCCACGGAGGGGTAGAAACATTGGAAATAAGTTTCTCTTACATTATTTTTTAAAATTCCTTTTCTTCCCCCTTATTATTGGCATTGTTTATTGATTTATTTGTTTACTTTTAATTCTACTACAATTTTCAGTCTTTTATAAAGGTCCTGACTGTTCCCCAGAAAGCAGGCCACGCATCGAAGCAGGACAGAGGGAGGGATGACACAATGAGCCCAGCCTGGGGAACGACAGGCCTGTCATGCCGACTTATGATGGATGAGGGGAGTCTATTTCTCATCTGTGGTGGGGGGAGGTGAAGTGTAAAGAGAGATGCCCCGGGAGTCCCTGGCCGATTCATCTTGCAGCCGATAAACTCTCAGAAGCTGCAGAGTTTTGAGAGGAAGAGAGAAAGAATTGAAGAATCAAATTCATTATGTGAAGTATGATCTCACGAGGAAATATCAAAATATGTCAGCAACATCCAAGATGGGAGGGTGGGGGAGAGGGGGGAGAGTTTACTGATGGTATTTGTCAGCTGCTAAACCAGGCATGCCAGCAGAGAGGCAGCGGGTTCCACGGCCCTGGGTGCAAACAGCCTTCCCACCAGACTCTCAAGGAGACCGACAGAGCCAGAGTGGAGGGCAGGGCGTTTCATGAAGAATGACATCAGGAGCTCCAACAGGCACACTGGAGACCTCTTTGAAGGCCCTCCTATCCCCTCTAAAAGTCATCATCACCATCCCTGTACTTTGTGTGCCTCACTTTTATTGTCTGCATAGAAGTGAGGTGTAAATAATCCCATGAAAAGTGTTACAGGGAGCTTTCTCTCTGGAACGTTTTTGTAATCGTATCTGCCTCACCACTCCCTGTTCACTTCCAAAATGTTAGCAGTGCTCTACCTTTGCACCAGCAGCCTGAATCTTGCAAATGAAAACAGATAGTCTGGGGAGCCCGTCCCTGTCACGTGATGGAGCTTAGTGGTCTGGAATTCTCTTAGCTATGCATATGCATTAGGCACCAGGCAGTGCTGTTCCCACACCCTCTGCAGACCTGGCCCTCCAGCACCCCAAGGGGACAAACTGCAGAGAGCTCCTCCCACCAGAGGCGTGGGGCAGGCTTTGCAATTTCAATCTCTGTCTGCTTCTCATTCCCGGAGTGACCTTGGGCAAATCGCTTTCACCTCCCTGAGACTCAGTTTCCACATCTGGAAAGCTGAGATAATAGCTACCTGCCTCCTGGGGGCAATCTGCAAGGCTTAATTAATTAATGTTTGGCAAAGCTTCCAAGACCTTTGCTTAAAAGAATCCGTGTGAGTGCAAGTTATTATTATTATATCACTGCAGCCTTAACTCCAGTTGTGCTGTTGAGGATAATGATTATTTCTTTTCTGAAGAAAATAATATTAATTTTGACTCCCAGTAATTTATCAGGTAGTGGTGAGGGAAGAAAAGGACCTTGGTCAAGACGACACTGAATGGACATTCCAGCTGCCCCTCTCTGGGGAAGATGGCAAGAAAATATTTTGTCCTCTCTCCACACCCCTTCTCATGTCCCTGTTCTCTGCTTTCTCCCTCCAGGGTTGAGGGGTCAGCCTGGGTGCTTTCAGTCTCCCTGTGCTGTGGGGTCCTCGCCCAGCGTGGGGTCCCACCCCTTGCCCTTTACAGCAGTCATTTCTCCAGCTCATGACACTCTCTCTGGCTCAGCATAGAAGCCAAATGCCAAGTATTTTAAAGAAACATGACTTCATACAATAACCTTGGATTGATTTCAAATAACTGGGCACTCTCTCTATTAAAAACATCAAACTAATTTACTGAGTCAAATGAACCACCTCCCCCAAGACAATGGCCTGCGTTTCCACAGGAATAAAAATAGTGCGAGGCATTGGCAGTCGTCAGTTTCTCGCTTTCCTTTCTCTGTCCCTGAGGCTTAATGGATTGTCTGACTCCCCAGGCTCAGATTCCCATCAGCCCCTCCAGCAAACTTCCAGGACTTTGCAGCTTCCCAACAGAAACCTGCAAGTGTTCATGGTGCTGCATTACTGGGGGACAGATGCAGCTCTGACCCTGTGACCTTGGGCCATCCAGAAGGTCACCTTAGTTTGTTTCTCTGGGAACCCTGTAATTGCACATTAACTTCAGAACTGGGGCCAACATTGTGTGTAAGGTTTTTCTTTCAGTAGTTTATGCCCTTGTATCTGCATGAGCATTGGATCTCAAAGTTCACTCCAGTCTACTGAGAAAGAAACTGAGATACAAACAAACAAACAAACAAAAAATCACTTCTCATGTTCTCTTTCTTTCATCCTGGTGCCGCTAGGCCCATGCCACACACCCTCCACTTTAATATCTCTTTTCCTCTAAATTTTTTCCCCCTCATTCCTCTCTTTAAGAATATTCTTCACACACACACACACACACACACACCTGTCTCTGTAACCTAAGTCCTTAACTTTCTCTAAGATACTCATGGGTGTACTACCCAGGCCACAGCCATCTGTTCTCTGTTGGATTGCTAGTGTATGTGACATGTACCATCACAATGTGTGGACACCCTGGAAAACACAAAGTTCCGTGCTTCTCAAGCCACACGTGTTTGTGAGATTGCAAGCTGGTAAGAACAACAGTAGTTTCGCATGCTTGGTAGACAACTGACCACTGCAAGTTGGTAGTTGTGGGTATGTCCAGCACTGTACTCTCTGGACAAGAGCAGCAAGTTGACCTCCCTGTGCTGATATTTCGTGTCATTCACTTGCTTCTTGCTTCACAGTCCACTTCTAGCCTTAAGACGACACCAGTCATATCTAGAACATGTCCTGTTGCATTCTTTGGTGCCTTCATTCCTGCCTGTCCCTCTGCCTGGAATGGCATCGATTCTACTTTCTGCCCAGAAAAATACAACCAATATTCTTGGCCCAGGTAGAGCTCCTCCTAGGTGAAGTTTTCAGATCTAACTAATCCTTGCCCCTCCTCCCTTCCCATCTCCAAACCTTGGGCCCTTATTGACATTCAGTAGTTTTATTTTTATTTATTTATATTTTTTAGCAGGACGTGGGGGGGGAGAGATAGAAAGGGAAAGAAAAGAGAAGCATCAACTCATAGTTGCGTCACTTTAGTTGTTCATTGATTGCTTCTCATATGTGCCTTGACCAGGGGGCTCCAGCTGAACCAATGACCCCTTGCTCAAGCCAATGACCTTGGGCTCAAGCCAGCAACCATGGAATCATGTCGATGATCCCAGGCTCAAGCCATTGACCCCACATTCAAGCTGGTGAGCCTGCGCTCAAACCGGGGTTTCAAACTGGGACCTCAGCATCCCAGGCCGACCCTGTATCCACTGTGTCACCACTGGTCAGGCGACATTCAATAGATTGTTTTAATGAATGAAAGGGTGAGCAAATAAGTGCCTTTATGTTCCATTTTTAGAGCAAATATTAATCGTATATTTGATTGATTTTGCGTACGTGCTAGAAAAATACCTAAGAAATCTGTAGAGGGCCCTGAGTCCCTGTGGGGCTCTGCATGTTACTTCTGATAAGCATGTTCTGATGCATCTTGCTGGGGTCATCTAGAGTCATTGTTTTCCAGCAAAACCACGCAGATATTTTAGTGACTCTCTATCAGTCAATATTCTTAAGTGGGAGTCTTGACCCTTATGCCAACAATCTACACATGCAGGAAGCCCTACCTTTGCTCTACTTTCTGCCCTATGATCCTATCAGCCCTGAGCTGGAAAACATTGTTTTTGAAGAAAATGAGTCATCTCTGTGTACACACCAGGACTGAAGTGGTTAGGAAGGAGAATGTGATGTTGATATAAGATGATATTATTAGAAACTTGTTAAATGGGTTCCTGGTGTGTGCTGTTAATGTCTCTCCCTTCAACCGAACGGCTCCACACCATGTCTCATTTTGTGCAGTCAATGCGATCGTGATAAGACCTATCACAGCACTTACGGTGCTGGAAGAAATTAAACATTTAGGGGACTCCTCCAGTGCCATGCTGATTGAGCTCAAATGATGCTGCTAACCTGACAGATGCATGTGTCTGTTCTTGCAAGCTAGTGAGTCTTCCTCGTGCAATGCATTACACATTCCTCAACAGCAAGGAGATGAAAACAAATCAGGAACGCCTTTATTTCACCTGCATGCCGCTTTTTCTGGGAGGGAGTCTTGGTGTGCCTGCCTGTGGTGTGTGTACGTGTGTGTGTGTGTGTGTGTGTGTGTGTGTGTGTGTGTGTGCGCGCACGCACATGCTGTACACAGGAGGGAGGCAGCAGGAGAGCCAAATTGCTGCTCAACTCATCACACACTCAGTGTGAGCCTTGAGCTTTCCAAGGCTGACCCCATCTTCCTGGCCATTCTGTTAACTGAGCCAACCGTGCCAACTCCTGAAATGCGAGGACAATTCCGTCAGCAAGGGAACACACCTTGCACTTCTTAGCCAAATGTGGCACAACTTTAAACTGGTTAATAAAACTCTAAAAAGGATGATATTGTTGGGCAAAGTGCTCAAATTTCCTGCTTTTGCTCAGGTTGTACTTTTATATACCTGGAAGCTAGGTGGTTTGTTTGTTTGCTTGTTTTCCTTTCTTTATTTTTTAGTGAAAGAGTAGGAGAGGAGAGAAATGAAGAGGGGCTGTTATAGCCTGCAACCTCTTGTTTGCAGATTATATTTTGAAGATGCTCGGTAGAATATCAATTGCCTGTGATGAGAAGTCTGCCCAGGAACCCCCTTGAATGGAAGTGGCTTCAGAAGGGATAGCAGTTCCCCAGCAAAGCCATATATTTTAGATTCGGAAGAATGGCTCAGGGGCTCGGGAAGATAGTGTTAAGCTGGGCGGTGGCCCAGGTTTGACAGAAAGGTGTTGTGCCCTGCTCCGGTCTATCTTTGTAAAAAACAGGCTGTATCCTCATTACGGGATGGGTCATCTGTGGAGCCAGGGAAAGGACAGCTGGGGTGGGGGGTCAGGAAGATCTGGGAGTCTAGGCTGAGATACTTGAAAAACATCTGGCTACAAAATTCTCAAAACCCCTCATTAGACATGCGGCTGCTTAGGAGTCTTATTCTAGAAGTCCTTTGACTTCATGAGTAATCAAATTTATTCCAAAGTTTTTTTTAATATATATATTTTTAAGAAATAATGATCCTTCTGAATGGAAGTGTGATGTTCTCTTGTGCAAATGCTGATGTTTCTGTCTCAAAGAACTTCACAAAGATGTGTCCTGGGTTCATCCCGGTCGTCCATTGCAATGAGGGCCGCACCACCTGAGCTGGGTGGCTGGGGGAGGCGCCATCATCTAAGTCCAGGGTCCTCATCCATTTTCTTCTTTCCTTCCTTCCTTCCTTCCTTCCTTCCTCCCTTCTTTCCTTCCTTCCTTCATTCCTTCCTTCCTTCCTTCCTTCTTTCCTTCCTTCCTTCCTTCCTTCCTTCCATGAGGTGGTAGGAGCAAGAAGTATCAACTCATAGTTGCTTCATTTTAGTTGTTCATTGGTTGTTTTATGTATGTGCCTTGACCAGGCAAGCGTGGGGTTTCAAGCCAGCGACCTCACCATTTCAAGTTGATGCTCTATCCACTGCGCCACCACAGGCCAGGCAAAGATTCTTACCAAATGTTTATAGGGACAGAGGTGTTGTCATAGCACAAGGTCTCTGCTCAGCAATTACGGGCTGAGCGAATGCCCTCAAACAATAGCAACCTCTATACTGGACGTTTCTTTTATGTGGCATCAGACCATGTGAGGTTCCTTGTCTCTGGTTGCTTTGGGCGCAATAATTTCAAGCCTGTCTGTGTTGTGGCATGTGCCAGTTCTTCCTTCCTGGTTATCGGGTTTCCCTTTTTCCCACTGTCTTTCACTGAAATTTCTTATTTATACATATAAATCCAGGTTCTCTCTCTCACTCTCTCAGTATTCTAGGTCCAAGAAACTGGGCCTCCCCAGTGCAGATCCAGTGTTCACACTTTTCAGCCTTAGACCCTGTTCTCCATAGAAGTTGCTGACTTTCTAATCAGACGTGGTTCCCAAGCAGGGTAGCTGTGGGGGCCCCATAGCTCCCCTTCCCATCTTGGCTTCTTCCCAGTATCCCCAAGTCTGTCTGACAAGTTAAGTCTTTGCTCTCAGGCCTCCTAACCCTGTGTTTCTTTAACTATAGAGTGCAAAGAATCACCCAAGGCTTATGTGCAATGCAGATTCTTGGACCTCAGAGGCTTTCATTCTGAAGCAGGTCATCCATCCTGTGACCTTACTTTAAAAATTGACCGCTTCCTTATGGTACAATCCTCAGTTTCTGGAAGCCCCCTTTCTTCTTGGGTTTCGTCTCTGCTCACTAACTCCTTTCCAGGAACAGAAATGTCCATTTTCTATCCAGCTCACCATTGCCTTCCCTCCCACTCTCACTGCCAAAAACCCCTCAAAATTTCAAAAGAGTGAATGAAAAAAAATATTCATTCACTCTTTTCTTGAAGCAATGATTGAACTCAAGGCACACTAAGTCAAAGCCGATGGAAATTAATTGCCCATGACCCCAATCTCTAGAACAGTAGTTTTAACCTGGGTTCTATCGAACCCTAGGGATTCGATGAGTCGGTCTCAGGGGTTGGGAGAAGCCTCTGCCGCGGAGGCCAGAATAAAATAATACCGTAATTTGTTGTGAGTTCATGCACTTTGTTGGTTTTGTTCTTTGAGCAAGGTGATGTTCATGCACGGCTCATTTTGTGCACCAGTAAAAAAACATATACCTATGTCTTGAATTTGGAAAAGAAATCGTATTTTATTTATCACTAAAGAAGGGTTCGGTGAATGCGCATATGAAACTGGTGGGTTCTGTACATCAAAAAAGGTTAAGAACCACTGCTCTAGAAGCTCCCCTCCTGGGATAGACCCAGGTGCGTGGCTGGCTGCTCCACGCGCTCCTCCACCATCTATGGTGTACCCATGAAATGGCACATAAACATTAAGCACAGGCCACAGCAGTGAGCAAGAAACACATCACAATTAGACAGAAACACACGACACAGAAATAGGCTTCCCTCAGTGTAAGTGCAGCAGAGTAACCTGAGAAGGATGTGGGATCAAGAGGGACTAGAGAAAGAAGGTCTCCCTCCGCTGGACAGGAAGTCAGGGAGGGCCCCTCCCCTTGGAAGAGGTGACTTGGGGGCGGAGCAAGAAGACCATCTCTGTGAGAGGGACCAGGCCAGTGCAAGACCCAGAGCAATGGGACCAAGGCTGAGTTAGGGTGCCAGGAGCACAGAGGGAAGAAGCCCCTAACTCTGCCTGTCCCTCATGTCTGAGCCAGTGTGTCCCTCTTTGGAAGCTGAACCCAGCCTCCCCTGACCTCATATGAGCACAGTGGAAACAGGGGCAACCTGAAGCAGGCCTGGGGAAAGCAGCTGAAATGATTGATTGGGCACCCTGGGGTGCTGACTCAAGCTTATTTGGACCCTTCAAGGGAGAATGTGAATACTTAGCCGGCAGATGAAGACGAGTAGAGTGAATTGGACTGGTTCACAAACTGAAAAGCTCTAAAACCCGGAAGAGCTATGTAAACCTTGAAAGAAATGCATTTATTTAGAACAAATTGAAGGGAGTAACTTAGTACGTCACGCATTTGTAGAGTTCATTACCCACAGAAAATGGTGCAGGCTAAAATAATAAATTAAAAATAATAATCATTCAATGAACAGAATTGCTTGTTATGTGCCCAGCATGGCAGACTCATAAATGAAACAAGAGTAACCCAATCTCTGTTTTCCCTGAATGTCCAGGGGCAGTGGAAAGAAGTCACTAAAGAAGTGAGCAAGACCACATAGCAGTGTGGTACAGAGAGAAAGAGCAATGGCTTTTCGATCAGACAGGGCAAATCCCAGTTCTGCTGTGTGGCCTCGGTCAAGTTACTTAGCTGCTCTGTGCTTCAAATTATTGATGTGTAAAATGGGGATATGGTAGTACCCCACGGGGTCGTTATAAAAAGTAAAGTGTTTTGAACAATGTCTGTCATACATTAAGTATTCAATTAAATATTAACTATTAGGTAACTAATTAACCATATTTGTGATAAATCCAGGAAGGGGAAATTGAATCAAGAGTGTAACAGGAGCCCTTTTCTAGTCTAGAATAGCCTCCCTCATGAAGTGAGATTATAGTAGCTCCAAGAGCAACACCTGATGCTTTACATGCATTGATGTGAATCCAAAAATGTTCAGCAGAGTAGGTATTATTCTGGTTTCAATTCACTCAGAAGAAAAAGGGGGCTTTTCAGGAAGTGTGAGCATCTTGCTCAAGGTCATCCACCTGCAAATGTACCCAAGCACCTCTCCAAAGTTCATGCATGTACTGAGCACTTCCCTCCAGAGAGGCGCCATTCTGGGAGGACAGCCTCATAATTAGTTGTTGACGGAGCCAAGGTATTTGGGATAGCTGTGCCCTCTCAGGACCACAGTCAAGAAAATACCAGGCAGGAGAAACCATGCTGCCCTCCAGGGAAGCGATTCTGTACTTCTGTTCATGCTCTTGATAAAGAAGACAATGTGGAAGGACAGAGGGGGTCTGACTCCCCTCTCTGTGGCTGGCCCACAGCCCAGAAGGCTACCCTTGAAATCATGTACTAAGTATTCAAGGAAGGCAGGACTCGGCCTTCCAGAACGAGGTCACAAACAGATCTCAGTGCAGAGGGGTACTCCTTTTTGGTAATATGGGTTTTAGGAGGAAGCAAATACATATGAAAAAGTGAAGTCTGTCTTCTTATGTAATGTGTTATTCCACCATGCCAGCTTCCTGTCATGGGGTGGGGTATAGCAGGCTGGACGAACGATCTTAGAAGCAACAATCTGAAACTCTGGTCGGAGCCATTTGAGATGAATTTGACCAATGTCAACTGATTTCACAAACAGAAGTCATTATGCATAATGTGGGGCACATGTGGAGCCCCACCCAGGGTGCTTGGCTTGTAGGTAGATGTCTGAATGCATGCCCTCTGGTGTGTAGGCAGCAGCCCCTGTCTCCCAGAGAAGACCTTCTGGCCTCAGGGTTTCTCTAGGCAGCAGGTGAGGCATGGGTGCCCTAATGGATGGGCAGCCTTGCTTTTTCCCAGAACCAGGATGCTGCTGTCACACTGAGCCGCTGAACATGGTCAACCCCCAAAAGTGATCATCTGTTGTTCTCCCCCAGGGGGATGAAAACCGAACCTGAGTGCCACCACTCCCATCCCCGCCCTCCCATCCAGTCTGGGTGTCCCCCACCCCACCCCAGCCCCATATTCTTCCCTTTATCTTCCTTTACCTGGCTGTGCCTTTTGATCTTCAGTGTGACAAATTTCAGCTGCCACTAATGTTCATGTAGAGCATGTTTCTCCTTCCCTTTGGATGACTGTGTGTTCAATGAAAGACTTCTCAGAGACGGGCTCCCTGAATAGAAATGCTCGGAAGCCAAACAAAGCAAGCAATGCAGACATCCCCACCGCAGCCCGGAGAGTTTAAAAAGCCTCTGTTGCCCTAGAAATGAGGCTATTAAGGTGTGACATGATTCTCGCTTTCAGGCAGAGGCTTTTTAAACTGCTGTAGAGCCCAATCAAGGGGAGATAAAAACTTCAGTGTTTCAAGATATCCAACTCTTCTGCTGATGACAGAGAACGTGCCCAGACGCCCGTAGAGTAAGAAGCAGGCTCCGGACACATAGTGAACAACCTGGCTGAGTGGGTACAGCAGCTCCGTCACCTCCTATCTGTCTGACTGTCACTTGCCCACAGCCTCCGAGTCAACATTTTAGATGGAGAAGGAGCTCGGTGGGAGCTGAGTGGGGAACACCACCCCACCTTTGAACCCTCTCTTCAGCCTGGTGATCTGCTGGGAGCTGGTCTGAGAACCTGGTCAATTCCAACCTTCAGGTGGGAGCCCAGGTGTTTTTTTGTTTTGTTTTTATCAATCCTCGAAATAAAATTTGACCCACGAAAGAGATTAACTCTGGAGACAGGAAGACCAGGGTCTACCTCCTGGCTCTAGGAATTTATCATGGTATCCCTGAGCCTCAGTTTGCTCATTTGCAAAATTCCTGCCTTTTAGAACTGTAGAAAGGAACCAATGACATGTTTTATATAAAGTGCTCACAGTAGGAAGCTAATATAAATTAGCCTGTGTGGTGTTTTCAAACGGCAAGAAAACGAAGGCAGGGACTCCCATCCAGCAGGTTTGGCTCAATTCAATTGAAAATAAATCCTCCCATTGTTGAGGTAAAACAGGGTTTCTGCTCTTTCTCAAAGTCTCATCTGTTGATTAATGTAAAATACCTGTCCCAGGTAGGTCCCGCTTTGCCAAGGTCCCTTCTTCCAAAACAGTTTCCTCCACTAAGATTGCAAGGGAGAGGCAGAAAGAAAAATAAATAGAGGTTACTTTAGCCAACAGAAAATACCCTCTGTCCCACCAGCATTTTTCTGCCTCCTAATCTCTCTTGGATCAGAGTAATTTCCAATAGTGATTCTCTGCAGAAAGGTTGGGGACTTGTCTCTTCAATAATCAGCACCTGATGACAGGATGCTAGGTCATCTCAGGAGCTCTATAATGAGAATGAACTTGCTCCTCCCTGTGGATTTCTTGTAAAAGCTTAGAAGTATTTTCCACCTGGAACATTCGAATCCCAGAGTTTTCCTTCTTGTACCACCAGGCATGTTTGGGACAGAGGAGACCATAGCAGATCATGCTAACTTAGGTGATGAGGTCTGTGTGTTCTCTTCCCTCTTCTTCAGTGCAATTTTCTTTTCTGCCTCTCATGGGGCCAGCATATGGGTGTTAGAACTACATTCAGATTTGAGAAGGTGGGGAGCTCAATTTTCAGTGTATGTTTCTAGGCTATGCAAAGGTTTATAGAGAAAGTGCTTAGAGAGACAGGTCTAGCTCAGCTTTCTGAAATTCAAACAGTCTTGAAATGCCAACTTTATTCCATATCGTTGCTGGTGAACCATTTAGTGTCTACTGAAATTTGGGAAATGACAACATTGCCTTCCCCACTGTTTAGTGAAGCAGGAGCCAAAAGCAGTCCCAAGTACCCATACCTTATAACTTAAAACCCCCTCATGTCTACCACTTCCTTGAATTTTTTCAACACCCTAAGAAAAAGAGGATTGTTTTTCATCTCTATTTTACATAAATTAAGATCTGGGTGGTAGGGAGGTATTGTGTCCAAGGTTATATACAGTGTGAGTGAGGGCCCCTCAGAGTCCATGCCAGCAGTACCCACTGGACCACACCGATAGACTCAAGAAACACAAATGAGAACATGTTTGCGTGTGTGAGTAGGTGTGCTCATCTCTGTGTGTGTGCACACATGCGTATTTACATTCCCATGGTGAGCGCTAAGATCACTTCCTGTGATGGATAGTTGATGCCAGTCCCAGAGTTCCCTGGGAGAAAAGACAAGAGGAGAACATCAGAGAGGAAGAAAGGGGGGGGGGTGACTTCAACTTTGTAAAGAAAGCTGTATCAGCCCTCCTAGGTAGTTCCTTTTCCTCCCCCCAAATTTGCATTAGGAGCAGTCTTCCAGTCCTGATCACTCAGCTTCGGTCTGTCTGTCTGTGGAGTGGAATAAAGGCTCTCTCTTCACTCCCTGATGCTTCTACTGAAAGAGCCTGTGAGCTCGAGCTAGTTAAATAGAAGCAACCTCCCCTGTCCCCTTCCTCTGTCCAAGGAGATCCCTGCCCGGCCAGGAGCCTGAATTCCCTCAGGCATGGGAGAGACCTTGGACAGCATATGGTTCAATCTGTGCTTGGTGCAATAATACTCTGTGTACTCTATTCAGCAGGCTCTCCCAAAATATTCTCCCAAAACATCCCTGGGGATAGTCTGTAAATAAAAAATGGGGGTTTCACCATGTTATGAAATCATTGGACACTTTCTTTTTCCCCCCATTAGTCTTTTTTTATTATTATTTAGAAATTAAATTGAATGGGATGACATTGATCAATAAGAGTACATAGGTCTCAGGTGAACATCTCCATGGCATTAGAACTGCTGATTGCGCTGTGTGCCCACCACCCAAAGTCAACGCATTTTCCGTCACCATATATTTGTCCCCCTTTACTGGACACTTGTCTTCCTCTGGAAGAATCCAATAGACTGGCATAGAAAGCCCCTGAGAAGGTCTGCAAGAAGGAAAACACTGTTAAATTATGCTAAGACTAGCAGGCTTTTATATAGACACAGTTTAAACAACTTCTGTAAAAGGAAACTCACTATTACATTAAACCATTTTTTTCCCTAAAGTATTCTTATAGTATATTTCTTTGGGTGAACAGACATATTTGTTTTCTAATTGAAGGATTTCTAGAACACAAGAACTACATACCGTATCATTTACATCATAGTGCACACCACACAGGGATGCTCAGCACTGCTCTCCCTATTAGGGCACATAAGAAGTTTGAAATAATACAAAGTAGCATATGCTAACTGAATAACATATTTAACCACATAAACCTATCTCGCTGTCAGATCACTATGGCATTTAAAGTTCAGACAAGTGATTGCAAACTACCTCTCTGTAATTCCCAGCCTTTTTCTTCTACTTTTACTCAATTTCTTCTTATCTAGCTGACTATCTCTCAGAAAACAGTTTAAGCCCTGTCTGGTTAGTTCAGCTGGTTAGAGCATCATCCCGAAACACCAAGGTTGTGGGTTCAATATCCATCCCCAGTTAGAGCACATACAGGAAACAAGCCATGAATGCACACAGCTAAGTGGAACAACAAATGAATGTTTCTCTCTCACACACACATTTTCTCTCTCTCTTTCTCTCTCAAATCAATCAATCAATAATAATAAAAAATAGTTTAATGGTGTTCAAAAGCAATGGTTGGGGTGGGAGCAGGAGGTGGCAACAATAACAATGATGCTTAACCTCCTCCAGCTCCAAACAAGCGCAAGGTGCAGGGAATTCTGCCATCCCTTGGGTCACATTTTTCTCTTACTAACCTTCTTTCTCTGGTCCCTTTACACTCTCACTCTCTCCTGGCTGGCTTGGGGACTTTGTGGATTCCAGCCGAATTATCTCGAGTGGCAAATATACTCCAAAAGAGGAGAAGTGCAATGCATCTTACATTACCAGGGTTAAAATTTCATTTTATTCCTTGTCTGATGCTATTCAGGACTGTTATCTTCCTTCGTGCTCAATAAGCAATAGAAATATATATGTCGGCAGAAGCCAGCCGCAGACACGGTATTAGGAAGACGAGCTGGAAAGAGGGAGCCGCTGTGATTTGTGCTCCCTTCCTTCAACTCTGCTCCTGCCAATTAGACCAGGGAGGGAGCCGGCCCCAGACCATAAATAACAGCTGCACCAGTGAAATCCCCTGTTTGGAGCATGGTTCTGCTCACCTTGGCTACACATTCTGCAGGCTGGCATCTCTTTCAACTATTCTCCAGCACAGTAGGAAAAAGATGAGAGGGAACAGCAGGATGTCAATATTGGAGGGGTCTTCCTTCAAAAGAACCAGAATTAGTCCATTGCTAAATGTACAGAAGGTAAGGCTCGCCTTAGTACCCCTCCACCCCTTCATCACGGTGCCCTCCCCCATCCTTCCCAAGGCTCTGGCCCAGACCTGCCTCCACCCACTGTTTGAGCTTTTGCCTTATTCTTCAGCCCTAAGATTATCAAAGATTCTCTTTCTGCCCCTCTCCCTCGATGTTCTGCTCTCAACCAAACATATTGGAGAAGCTCTGTTTCACACCCAACATTAAACAGCTGAGGAAGACTGCTTTCATTTAAACAGAAGGAGATGCCTCACTCAAAAGATAATCTCTGACAGCAGATCACACCAGAGAGCTCATGGGAGCAGATAGAGCTTCTGAGTGACCTGCAAGAATGGCCAATAGGCATCTGTCTGTGTCAGGTTTGATAATACGATGAGCCCTGATATGAATAGGAGCCTGATTGCTAACAGCAGAACCTCTGGAGTCAGGCTATGTGCATTAGCATTAGCTCTGCTGGTGAATTCTCTTCGTGTGACCCTGGGGAAGCTCCATGTCTTCATCTACAAAGTCAGACATAATGATACCTCCAACAGTATGGTCACTGTGAGATTAAACGAAATAATCTTCATAAATGCTTAGTGCAGAGCCCAGATCTTTATAAACACTCAAAAACATTAGGTCCCTATACAGTGAGAGTAATATAAGGCCAGGAGATTTAACTGCAAATTTCAAGGACTTCGAGGTCAATCAAAGCTTCGTTTGAATTTTGACTCTTTGGGTTCCAGGCTGTGTGATTGTCAACCATGTATTTAACCTCTTCTCAGATCGGCTTCCCTTTGGTAAACAGGAATTATTCTCTTTTCCTTCTTAAGATTGTTGTAAAGGTTGAAGAAATCACGTGTTGCAAAGCACAGTATAGCTGGGAAGCGGTCAGTACATGTTTGGGGTGGGGACACACCCTCTGAGCACAGAGCTGGGAACAATGACAAGGATTCTTCGTGGCATTTAGAAGTATACATTTCAGTAATGGGCTTGCTCAGTCACTTTGTCCTAAGGCTATCTATCAACTCTCATAGCACTTCTGTGAGCCACAGAGCACACATGGGTCATGCTATCTTGGTTTTATTAACAACGTGAGTGCCCCAAGCACCAGTCAGTACAGCACAATCAAGGGCAACTCCAGACAGACCACTTTCTTCCTGTAAAGCAGCAGTTTTCAAACTGTATCTTGCATCTCACTTTTTCCAGAAGGATAGAAAACAGAACATTATTATAATCTACAAAGTAGTGCCACGTCAGGATGAAAGGGTTGGGTCATGCCTGCTCCTTTTCCTCAGCTCCCACAGTGGCCTCACAAGCCCCTCGAGGGAAATCTAAAACTCTGCAGGAGACAGCTTAGAAATCAATGCTCTGCAAGCATGGAGTTCTCTTTAGACTCTGACAATGCACAGTGTGGATTAATAGTGCTTTCCTACTGCCTCAGATTTATTAATATCAGGTCATGTCAGACAAACTTGAGTTCCTACTCTGACGATGTTTCCCTAGGAAATGTGGTAGGCATAGTGAATTCGTATCTCAAGAGGCATTTTACAAGGCCTTTTGTAATAGATGTATGGAAATGATAAACAAATTCATGCTGAATACTAGTAAAATTAGGTCTATTAGTAAGTGAAGGAGGAACGATAGCCAATAGATGCTGAAAAACTAATTGATCAATGTCAAGCCGTGGGCTGCCAGCATACATGGGACATAAACGTTTCCATCAGCGACTTGGATGAAGACATAGACATGACACTTTATCAAATTTGTGGATGACATGAAATTGGGAGGAAAACCAAATTTATCAGGTGATTGAATCCAGAAAGATGTTGTCAGGCTGCAGGAATGGGCCAAATCTAAGATGATGAGATTTAACGGGGGAAATGCAATATCTTATAATTAGGTTCAAAAAGTAAATTATTCACCTGTGGGTTTATGTCATATCTTATGTTAGATTCAGGCATGGTCTAGCTAACTGCAGGAGGTAAGGGCTTTTTGAGGGTCCTGCCGGTTGACTGAGTACTGGAGGATGGGACTAGGAGGCCAGCACATAGGAACAGCATGGGTTCTAAAGAATACGGACACAGGAACAGTTACTAGGTCAGAGCTGGCAGCCATTTCTGGCTGAGTGTGGTGACAGGGACCAGATATACACTCCGGCCACTAATGCTGTCTCTCCTTTCATGTCAATATATTCATCGTAAGGCCATAGTATGTGATCTTTAAGGTCTCAGGCTCTAGACTTAGACTACTGGAATTAAAAACTGGCTTTGCCAATTAAACACCACTTACAATTGGTATGCCTTTCGACAAGTTAACTCCTCTGTGCCTCAATTTCTGCATCTGTAGAATGGACATCTATTTGTAGCAGCACACCCGGTAGGGTTCTTGTGCAGGTCCCGGTTAATCATGCAGACAGTCTTTATTATCTTGTCCTCTCTTCTCTAGGCGCACAACTTGATTGAGGAAGGAAGGACAAGGCACAATTCTTTTTTGGAGGAAAGGTTGGTAGCATTAAAAGAGAACATCCTATGCTAAAATCCCCAAGGTCTGGAGGCTTAGCAAAACAGGAAGTAAGACAGGGAGCCAGTTGCCACAAATTGTATAACAAGGAAAAAACTGGATTTGGAGACTAAAATTTAAGTGATCAAAAGAAAAAGAAAAGAAAAAAAGCAAAGTCTAGGTCAAGCTAACAATGGATGGCGAGCCCTAGGGGCTGAGCTAGTACATGTTAGATCTCTTGTGTTTCAGAGCAGGATTGATTACAAAGACAAACTCAGGGTGGAGACTGCATGGACAGTTTCTGAACCTCTCTGAGAAGCAGTGTGGCGCAGAGGCTGGGAATGAGGAAGAGACAAACGGATTAAAGAAGAGTTAAATTTTAGAAGGGTAGAAGGGAAGAGGAGGAAAAATACTGGTTTTACTGAATGTCAGTTTCCTACAAGTTACAAGAGTGAGTTACCTTCCCCCTTTCCTGTTACATGAAATGAAAACATTCACACATGTAACGCTACTGCGAACCAGACAATACCCGGAGTACCACGCTAACCATTGTACCACACTTTCAAAGATTGAAAACGGCCCATACTGGCTAGCATGGCAAAGCAGTGTGAGCACATGTAGAACAGAGAACAATAGAGCTTACACTGTTGCTTTGAGAAAGCCAAAGCCATGTCCACACACAGACATGAGAACTCATCAAATACTTGCAGGGCTGTCTTGTGAAGGACGACTGGCCAAAGACCAAAGGGCAGGAGCTTCAGAAGATAACTTTAACTCTGAAATTCAAAATCAATGGGATGCCAGCTATTGAAGCCTCCACCTGGCTTCCTACTTTCAATGGGCTGAGCACGGATAGCGGGTGTTTCCACGTAGCTTGAAGAGTTGGGCTACCTGGGGGTCTTTAAAATCTTTGCCCGAGCTGAGATTGTACATTTTTATGAAAACTACTATGACACAGTTAAGTAAATCCTAACATTTTGGCTGCAGTTCCAGTGCATCAGTGCCATCTTTGAAATGGCTGTGCCACGACACGCTCCCTGCTGTCAGCAGCAGAAGTCCTTCTCCAATGAGCTGTAGTTCTGCATGGAGCCAGGAGGTGGAGCCGGTCTATAAAGTACCTGGAGGGCCCCACTGGGAGGCTTGTGTGATGGAGTTGAACCCTGGAGCGCTCTGCGTGGATTGGCAGCCATAAAGGAATGTGAGAGCTAATAGGCTGCCATCTGTCTTCATTTTGCTAACTCCCTCTATTGGATGCCACAAGCAGCTCACTTCCTATATTTATAAACATCCCCAATCAGTCATTTCTCTGCCCGCTGTCACATATTGGTGGCATTAATGCTAGCTGCTTTATCACAGATTGGACTTCATTTCAGGCATAACTCTCATATACTGTGGTTCTGAGATCTTTATAGCCGCATTATGGTATATGGCTGAGCTGTGATCACACATCAGCTCTGTAAGGCCACAGACAGTGATTTGGCCCACACCCACCCACCTGCCACCCCTGCCCTCTGTAGGCAGCAACCAACATAGAAAAAAATGGGATCTATGAGAGAGAGAAAGAGGACAAAGGGTCAGGCACACTCACTAGGTCTTAGGGTCTACTACAAGGCTGAGAACTCACAGACTATCTTCTGTTGGCAAAGTGACCCGACAGATGGAGAGAGTTAATGGGAGGAAAAGAGAGGTGAAATGGAGAAGTCTGTAATTGAACTGATCTTTCTCAGGAGCTCCCAATGGAGCCATAAATTTTCTTTATCTTGTATCTGAAATCAGGAATGTTAGTTAGCATTTCTTCCTATTCTCTGTATTGTGCTTGCCGCATTCATAAGATTGTTTCTTTTACAGAAATAAGCACACAACTAAAAGAACCCTTTCTCCATTGCATTTGGGTTGTTTTGTGGTTCCTAAATGGACCGTGGGAACCACAGTCACAGAGGAAGTAACAACAGTTTCCTCTTCTGGAAGTCATGGTGGCCTTTAAGAAGTCAGATACAAAGTTATATTGGTCTGTTGGTAAACAAAAAACTTTAGAGGGGGTGAAATTTGAGAGAATTATGGGGCACTGGATTATTTCTAGAAGAGTATAGAATATTTGGTATGCAACATTCATATTTGAAGAAAATGTTTGTTTGTTTGTTTTTATTCTGGAAGACCACAATGTTCAGCCAACACTTACTTCTTAGTATTCAAAGCACCACAAGAAGAATGCTCCGCCCTTTGGTGGGTGGAGTCTGCTCGCTCTTCCCAGTGTCTCTGAGTTTCCCAGGCTCCTCCCAGACCTCACCCGTGTCCTCTACCTGCCTGCAGCTGCTCAGGTGTCTCTTTACTGTGCTTTTCCACCTCTCTCTTCATTATCCCCAAACATAGATACGGTTCTTTTCCCTGTTCCCCAAAGAGGCGTGTCCACATGGTGGTGGAAGCAGACATGAGTCACATCAGGGAAAGCAGAAATCGAATTACTGGTAGATATCAGACATCACACTTCTGAAATCCAAACTCAAGACCTTTCACTGGTGTCTTCCCTCTCTTGGTGCCCTAGTCCTCCGAATTCCAGGGTCCCGACCTGGCTCTCCTTACCTCTTCTCAAGGGAGGCAAAGTAGCTACCTTAGCTATCCTAACTTCCCTGAGGCGTGGCTTGGCCCACAAAGAACATAGGCTTTGACGTCATTATGCAGGGCATTTCCATCTTGATGATCTCAAACAAAACCCCCCTTGGACTGGGCTCTAATCTTTAAGGCTCCAAATCAGAACACACTAACGTATTCCACCACCACCAAACCTCGACATCACCCCTCGAAAAAGCTTCACTTGTGATGAATTCTGCCCCCTACACCCAGTTTCTAGAATGCAAAAAATTGCCCAGCAAAGTCTGTTGTAAATGAATTTCAAGAATAGCCTTTGGGGGGCAGGTGGTCTGGACTTGCACCTGGGACCACAGGGAGAAAAGGAAAGAAGCCTGACTCTGCCGCTGTCAGTCACAGGCTGGACTGGATGTAAACAAATCCTCTGGGCTTTTTTTTAGAATCGCAGCAGTAGCTGCACTTCTAAATTTACGTGATATACTGTTCAAGTTAACGTAGCAGTTAATTTATGCTTAGGAGTTAACTGCCTGCAGTTTAAATTTTAGCTTCACTGCCTAGTTGTTTTGTTTGGTTTATACGGAGAAGGAGCCTCCATGATCTTATCTGGAAAACGGAATAATACTGACCTCGGAGTTGGTGGAAGGAATAGCAATTAATGCCTCCAAAGCACCTAGGACAACAATTATTGGTGCACAGTGAACACTCAATTTAAACATTTATATTCTTCACAATAATCACTGTCACATTCCCCCCTGGCCACCACTTTGCTGTTGGGCAAATGCCTCAAAAATTAAAAAGCAGCCTGTTCTCAAACTTACCCGGCTTAAGGGTAATGCAACTGCATTAGGACTGGGCCCCTGCGAGTCCCACTGTCTCCAGCTCTCTGTCTGCCAATTTCTTACATCCAGCCTGCGAATCAGCCCCAGGCTTCCTTTTAACTGAGGTTCTAAGGAAACCTAACGGAAGGGAGTTCCTTTAGGACAATGCCTGGGAGCTGCTGGGCTGTTGTAACAGCTCCTCTCCTCAGTGTGGGCTCCTGGCTCTCCTCTCTTTCATCAGCCCAAGCGCATCACTAACCTGTTTCCAGGGCGCTGGGGAAGCCCTGATGGAAAGCTGCTCCCAGAGTGCTCAGGGACCATGGAACCGATTCTGTTCTGTAGTTTTCCAATTGGATTCAGATCCCTATGCTGACTACCATTCTGCTGGCCCTGGAGAGCTGAAAGAGCAGTCTCTCTGTGCCTTGAATTTAATTTCTTTCAGAAACATTTGAAGCCTCATAATACTATCTCCTCCACCCAACCACCACCACCACATACAATATATATATATATATATACTTTTCATTATCTAATTCTTTAGCCCTTGAGGCAAATAGATATTAAAATTAAATCTGTGTTAGATATCTTCTTCATAAAATATTAAGAGAAAACGTCTATGTTAACAATGTTTTAACATGAAATAATAAACAAGCGGCAGTAATTGGGTATTTTTCTTCTGAAGGTCATATGCTGCCACAAAACCAACCTGGCAGACGTACAATTCCAAAGAGCGATTGCACCTTACATTCAGACATGGTGCTTCCTCGTGTCCAAAGAACATTCTTTAAACATTAATTAGTTACTCCACCAAATAGCCTAGGAGGTGTGAATTAATATCTGCTTAACACAGATGGAAACTGCAAGAGAGAAAATTGCTAAGTCCTTACTCACTCACGCAACAATTCTGAGGCAGGAATTTTTAGCTAAATCCTCGTGAATGGACCAGAAATAAGTCACAAGTGGAGCCAACAGAGCAAGGGCTATTTATCCAAAATATCATAGGAGCGTATTCTGTCCTTTGATTTGCGTGAATTTCATACATGAACCTCTGAGAGATGCTTTCATCTCTCCCCTTAAATTAGTCATTTGTGCCACAAGTCTCCAGCTAGATGTCCTAATGGAGATCTCCCTTGCCTAATAGGTTGGGATGACTCGGTTTGGGGGCCATTTTCCTAAATGCTATAGCAGAACACAAAACACTGAGGTCCACAGCACCTTACTGGAATTCTACTGCCCCACAACTCATCTGGGCAAAACATTTAGAGATGAACTGGATGCAAACCCTCTTTGTTGACACCTACCCTGAGGCACAGCTGTAGGTTCGTAGGTCCCAGCTCCATGCTTTTCTTAAGGACTTATGGTCTGCCTTTCATGTAAAACCACTAGCAACCATTCTCAATAATTGCAGCATGAAAAGTGAGCAGACCGGCACCTGACTTTTACAGCCAGCTACTAACCCAGCCAGCATTTTCTAATAATCCTTCGCCTTTATATCTCAGGATGGCCAAGCAATTTACAAAGATTAATTAGAAGTGCCTCGGAACTCTCCTCCTTGGTGGAGGCAGGGGTGGAGGCCACAAGGGGGGTTAAATCCAACTCCCCTGAGAATGAAAACTGAAGATTCTGAGTGAGAGCTTGTCTAGTTTGAGCCAGGGCTGTGTCTGAGAATCACGTCCCATTAGTAGGTAACTGAGAAACAATGTGTCATCTGATATTACAAAAGGATTCTGTTGTGGAGAAGTAAGGAGGCTGTGTGTGTTTATTTCTTATTTGAAAAATGATGTAAATACCCAAATTTATTACTACCTTAGGGGGCCTGGCAAGATGCCTAAAATATCAATAATTTTGCAAGATCACAGTTTGGGTCACTGCAGACTGACCCATTTCAGTTTTTACTCTCCTGACCTGGAGACTGCCGCCCCTGATTCCCTGGGAGGGCAAAGGTAATCCTGGAGTAAATGGTACCCTTTGACATGTGGTAGTATGGAGGCTGCCTCCTCAGCCTGCCCCAACCCCCCAGGGCACCACAGGGCCTGGGGATGAGGGGATGAGATTGGGGAAGAATAGGGAATGATGGTGAGAAAGGACTCTATCAGGCCATTGAGAAAGTGCAGCTGTGGAGGGCCCAGGGAGGGGCTGGGGGAAAGCTGCAGTGACGTTCTGTTTTGTTCTTGCAACCAAGGCACAAATTAGAGAAAAATTAGAGACTTTCTTTGGAAGATTGGATGGATGGAAGGAGGAGGAAGACAGGGAAACAGAGCTTTTAAGGACAGCAATTTGAGAACAGCTGAGACAAATCTGTGGTCGATTCTTTTTTTTTTTTTTTTTGTGGATTCGTTAGTGACTTTCTTTTTGGATTCCGGATCCGGAGGGGTCCCCCCCTTCCTTTCCCTTTTTGCACCATGCACATGTAAATGTGATTGAGAATTCTTTCGTCAGATCTGCTGCCTTGGCAGCCCTCCTGCCAGCTGGCCTGGCTAGGGAACCTATGCTGGTGGCTGATTGTGATTGACAACTTCTCCGAGGCTGTATGGGAGGGTTCAGTTCAGCTTAGGAGACACTGCCAGATCCTTGTCTGGGCTTTAGTGCTGGAGGAAAGAAGGGCAGAGGGGACCCCACACGCACACCTGCATCAGGACCCAGCTACTCTCTGCCCAGGGAAGGTGCCCAGGCCACCACCACCATTGTGTCTTTTTCCACAGAGCAAACATAACGGCTAATGCAGAACGTTTCTTACTATCATCAGTGCGACCATTTGTGCAGAATTCCTGGTGCCCAAAGTCCAAGTCCAGCGCAAAAGGCCACGGAATCCACAATCCTTTCTCTGTTTCTAAACTAGGGCATCTCATCAAAACTCCAGGAGGTGTAAAATTCTCATCCACTCAAAAGGACTGTAGATTGTGGCCAATCTTGTTCTTTCCTTCTCTGTTTCATCTTATTCTCCATTTTCTGCCCCTTCCGTTGCCCTATGTTGGCATCAGGCCATATACATTTGCTAGTACATTTTCTTCCTTCTTATTGTTCTTCTCCCTGGTCAGGCACATTCTCACTCATTTATCAGGGGCCTGACTCGAGGCTGACATCCTCCACAGAATTCTCTCTGGTACCTAAATGGGCTCATGTTTACAAACTGTTGAGCATGGAACCTGGCATGTAATAACTGCTCTCTAAAAGGTTAATAAAATCATATCCTATCACAGGTAATTGTGTGTGTGTGTGTGTGTGTGTGTGTGTGTGTGTGTGTGTGTGTGTGTTATTTCAGTTCTTCCTTGTTTTTCTCAGGTTCATAAAGCTACATGTGTGCAAAGTCTCTTTAGAGGTCACGTTTTGTACAATCGTTGTGAGATGTCTCCTGAGGTCACTGCTGCCTGGTGTTCCTGACCTTGTGTAATACCCCCCTTTTGTGGAAGCTTGATTATTGACTCAATTCTAATAAAAAGAATATGGCAGAAGTAATGGGATGTTACTGCCAAGATTAAGTTATAACAAGACTCTGGCCTTCATCTTGAGCAAGTTTGCTTACTCTCTCTTGCATTGCTCACCTAGGGCTGGGGTGTGGGGGAGCTGCCATGTTGTAAGGCAGCCCTGTGGAAAGGTCCACTTGCTGGCCCGGGCCAGTTGGCTCAGTGGTAGAGCATCGGCCTGGCATGTGGATGTCATGGGTTTGATTCCCAGCCAGGGCACACAGGAGAAGTGCCCATCTGCTTCTCTACCCTTCCCCTTCTCCTTCCTTTCTACCTCTCTTCTCCCCTCCCGCAACCAAGGCTCCATTGGAACAAAGTTGGCCAGGGCACTGAGGATGGCTCCATGGCCTCCGCCTCAGACACTAGAATGGCTCTGGTTGCAGTGGAGCAATGGCCCAGATGGGAAAAGCATTGCCCCCTGATGGGCATGCCAGGTAGATCCCAGTCGGGCGCATGTAGGAATCTGTCTCTCTGCCTCCCTGCTTCTCATTTCAGAAAAATACAAAATAAATAAATAAGTTTGTTTTTCAAAAACAAAAAAGAAAGGACAACTTGCCTGCAGATCAAAACCTGCCAACCACCATGTTAGTGAGCTTGAAGCAGATCGTCCCTTACCAATGATGTATCCTCAGTTGTGACCACAGCCTGGCCAACACCTCGACTGTAGCCACATGAGAGACCTTGAAACAGAGTTCTGGCCCCAGGAACGATGGGATATTAAATGTTTGCTGTTTATTGCTGCTTAGTTTGTTATGTAACAATAGCTAACTTACACAGTGGCTTTTCAGGCCACTATAATACTCCATTCTCCTCCTCAGGCACTTGAAATAAAAAGCATGCAGATTCTCAAAAACAAAAGTAGGAAATCAGCATCAACATTAAGAAACTATTTTTAAGTGTTTGTAACTCTTTGAAAGGGACAAGCTATATTACTGATCTTATACTGTTTATATCTAAAAGTAGAGCACCTTTAATTATTGAAAAAGATACCAGACAATACTATATATTAAATTAATTTTAGTTGACTTATAAAATAAGTAAAGGCTCAATTAGGAGGCTGTGGGACAAGTGGAAACACTCAGAAAAAAGGGGACACTTCACAGTGCTCACTGTGTGACTGTGAACAAGCATTGTTCCATGGGGCTCATGTTGTATTATTTCATTTCAACCTCACATTCATTCTACGGAGTGACATCTATTAGTAGCTCCAATTTACAGATGAGGCAGCCAAGGATCAGGGTTTAAATACATTCTTCAGTGTGATATAGTTAATGAAGGTCTGGCTTCAGAGCCCACACTTAACCACAAATTCAAGTTGTTAAATATAATCAGGTTTTAAGACTCATACATGTTGGTTAATTGACTAATTGATAAATTACCTAGTTGTAAAATGAGTTTGATGCTAAAATGTATATTTTAAAATTCCACCCCATGTCTGTAGACCTTATCTGATGAGTTATAACACACACCCACATGAATGGGGCTGTATTGCACGTGCTTCACAGCACTCTGTATGGGGCACTATTCCTTCATGACTGTGCATCGGAAACAATGGGAGAAAGTAGGTCAGGCAGGGACTGGCATAGAGAGAAGCATGGAATTGTAAGTACTAAAGAAGAGATGACCAGATATTAAAACAAATTCAGGGTTGGTAAAAAAAAAAAAAAAGTGAGCAAGTGAAAAACCAAATCACTGTCTTTAGGAGGAGGTTGATAAGTAAGAGCAAGAGTGACCCAAAATGGACAGTGAAGTAATACAGGGACTCAAGAAGGGGACACATATGAAAGGCTTGTTTTGTACCAGGAACTGTTCTGAATGATTTAAACATTTTGTCCCATTTGATTGACATGTATCACCATATCATACACTTAATGAAAATTATCCCTATTTCACAGATGAAGAAACCAAGGCATAGAGAGATGGCAGTTAATACCAAGCCACAAGTTGTAAATAGAGTGGCCAGATCACAAATCCAGGATGGCCTGAATCTAGAGTTCATCCTTTTAGCCACTTACACTAAACTGTCTCAGCAGATTAGTTTGAGGCAGTTGTACCAGTAAGCCAAGGCTGTGAAGTGATTTGAACTGAAGGATAGAAATATTTGTCTTCTAGTGTCTTTTATAGATGTTGGACCTGGGCAGTTCAAGGGCACAAAATCTAACTGTTACCAAAGGGATCTGCTAGCTAGTTCACCTAAGACTAGAGCAGGCAATCAAAAGGAATAAGAAAGGTCCGGAATAAATGTTCAGTCCTAGTAGAATTTTATCAAACATGCAATATTAATACCTTTTATGTATCTATAATGGGCAAAGGTACGAGACGAGGTGCTGTGGGTACCCTGTTTTGGAAGACAATACATGTAAATCTATAACTCAGTGCAATGTGTAACCTTTTCTAAATGAGGTAAAGATATTAACTGCTGCCAAACTCGGAAACATGGCTCACTGGGCACTGGCATGCTGTGACTGGAGTTCTGAGCGAGAGAGCTCACTGAGCAGCAAGAGAGAAGGGTAAGGGCATGGGCAGCTTGGGGAAGTCATGCTGCAGGACTCTCAGAGTTTGAGCACCTTCGGGACAGAAGCTGGTCTTTATCCTGCAAGTGGTCGGTAGCTGCTGAGAAGACAGATAACGGGATGCTCACAGAATTTAAGGGAGATTAAGAAAGCAAAGTTATTGGGGAAGACACCGGGTTAGAAGTCAAGACACCCAGTTTCCAGTGAGTATTATGACATTAATAATCTGAGTGAGTTAGAGCAGGATATGTCTCTTATCTGAGGCACACATTTCTCATCATAGAGTGATGGTATTGGAGAAATTATCTTGAAGGTCTTTCCAGCCCTGACACTCTGGGTGGTTCACACCGCTGCTCGCTGGACCCGTACAGTGATCAAAAGCACAGACACTCGTCACCTGTGACTAAGGATGTGAGACTGCCTCCCCCTCCCCTTCCTTGAATGTGATGATGAAACCTCTGCATTTTTTAGCCCCAAATTATGATTGTTATTTCATAGTTAGCATCTCCACTTTACCAGGTTTTGTATATGATATATGCGTGAAGCAGAACCCAACCCTTTCCTTATCACCTTTTTCACACACACACATGTACACACACAGACTCATGCCACATCTCACATACACACCTTATAATCCCTCACACACACATCACACATCACACACATCACTCATACACCTTTCCTATGTACCTGACACTCACACACCTCATGTGCATACACCTCACACCCACACCTTACCTATACCTCACCACATACTTTATGTACACACACCTGAAACACACAGGACACACATATACCGCACCACATACCTCTCTCACACATACCCACATTTGATCTCAGGTGAATGCCGTGACACTACTATTCTGTACTCACTAATGACAAAAAAATCCACACAAAAAACTGAAGTTTTCAGGAGACTTATTGGCCCCCACCTAGTGGTTTTTTTTTTGTTTTTTTTTTCACCTAGTGTTTCTTAAGACTTGAGGTATAAGACTTGATGGGTGACAGGTATGTACCCTTATAAGTTGTACATTTTTCATCTCGGAAAGTAGTGGAGAATAGCTTTCCCAAACTGAAACTCAGCAAATAATAAAAGACACCCTTTCATAGCCACACACCGGGGTCCGAATAAGTGGAGACGTTCACTAAGAAGCTAGCATGTTCCGACCAGTGTTGGCAGCGTCACCCCACACCCACAGTCTTGCGCTCTCCCCAACCTGCTCTCACTTTCGTTGTCAAAGTTCATTGTCAGAAAGCAGTTGCCTTCTTTCCTGTCCATTATGTTTTCTGAGTTAGGATTGGCCCACAGCGATGCTCGCACTGAGGGCTAGTGTTAAAAATACACTCTCGGGTGTGAGCGGGAGCCAGTGGGAGCAGTCACCTGAAGTGACTGAGGTGGAGTTGACCAAGAACTGGGTGCTCATCAGCCCTAAAAACAGCAAACAGGGTGAAGCCAGAGAGGCAGGACCAAATAAATGTAGGGTTGGAAGACCCAGTGTGAGCTGCAAACAAGGGCAGAGAGTCAGAGCCAAGGATGGTCGGCACAGAGGCAAGATGTGTGCAAGGCATGTGCCAAAGGCCAGGCTCCCAGGGAATGCCACGGAGTCTGGTCTCTGGTGTCCACGTGGAATTCTGAGTCAGGTGTCCCCTACTCTGCATGAAGGAATTTGGATGACCTTTTAATGTCACAATATCAGTTCACTGGCAGCATTTATAGGTATTTCAAGAATAATTTTTCTTCTTTGAATTCTAACTCTGGACCAGACACTGAGTAAGAACTTTACAACATGATTAAAATTGATCCATATGCCAAACATGTTGTACTAAATAAAGGCTACTGCCTCATTTATAGGTGAGGAAGTAGACTTCCTAAGAGAACTTAATCTGTCCAAGGTGCATCGCAGTGAGTTGCAGCCCCAGGGTTCACACCCAGGCCTAACCCCAAATATAGTGTTCTGCCCCATGATTTGTGTGATCTCCACTGACCCCCCAGGAGGCGAAAAAGCAAGGTGATTGTCAAGCAGCCCTGGAGGGAGTCCGACTGGGAGAGCAGGGCTGCGCTCCACGGTTGCGAGTGTGGAGAGCTCCTAGGGTGAGGCTTAAGTAGCAGGAGGAGACAGGGGCAATGAGCAAACACACAAATCTGGAGATGCTAGGGCGTGGCTTCGGGTCACTTGGTCTGGAAATCAGCCACACCGATCCAGCCAGAACTTCAACTTGTTAGGGAGATCTCTCACCAGCTCAGCCTTTATGTGTCAAATGCCTCATGTTCCCCACTGCTCCGGTTCCCATCTTCTCAACACCAGTCACTCATCTCAGGCCCAGAAGGCTTGCAAAGCACAGGAAGGTCCCTGGAGAGGGGAGGCCCTCCCGTGGGAGGCCAGATCTGTAACAAATGACTTCCCACGGAGACAAGCTGTGCTCAGAGGCCCTGCTAGGGACTGCTGAAGTCTCCCTGTGGGCCTGCCAGGATATCTGCTGCTGACAGGCTGCATTGCTGAGCCTGGGAAGACACAGGCAGTGGGAGGACAGGAGCATACTCTGCCACCTACCAGGCAGGACCCAGCCCCCTCAGTTCAATCCCACCTGACAGACCTTCACAGAGAGTTTCCGCCCAGTGTGAATGAGGCAAAGCCAAGGACTTAGTTATAATAAAGGCTGCTGATTAAGACTGTCAGCACCCTGCTGCCTTCAGCATAGTCTGTACCAGGTAAACGTGCCCTCCATCCCCTGGGGGAACCAGGGGAATGTAGGTGGCTGAACCTTGTTACTCACAGCCAGGGAAGAAACACCCCAAGACAAATGTGCCTGGCGGGGTGGGGGCTGGGGGTGGGGGGCAGCAGCGTGGACAGAGAGGGACCTCTGATTCACAGCTGCAATGTGCTCTCAGGTATCCAGCCTTCCTTCCTCCCACTGCCAGTTAAGCCTATGTTTCATCTGGACCCACTGAAAACGTCGCCTTGAGTTACGCTCTGGGAAGCAGCAGCCCTGGGTCACCCGCACTTTTTTCTCCTATACCAGTGGTTCTTAACCTTTTTTCAGGTACTGAACCCACCAATTTCATATGCGCATTCACCAAACCCTTCTTTAGTGATAAATAAAATATGATTTTTTTTCCCAAATTTAGTTTTGCCGGTGCGAGACTAGAGTTGCTCAACTTGGCTTTGCATATCATGCAGATAGGACGCTGACTCCCATCCTGTTCCGTGATACATGTGAATCCATGTTGTACATATTCGTCCGACCACTTTCTTTTTTTGCTCGACATATTTAGTATGGATTAAAATATTAAGAAAGAAACCACACGAAGTACAACTACAACAGCCGTTGACTACTGCTCACACTAAATTCCCTGCAGCACTGGTTGGCCAAGCAATGTAACGTGATCCTCTGCAGCAAGTGATGGCCAAGCGGGGCGTGTCATCACGACTTTACACAAGTGTGTCTTTACCTCCGCAGCAGAGGCTTCTTCGAACCCCTGAGACTGACTCATCGAACCCCTAGGGTTCGATAGAACCCAGGTTAAGAACCACTGTCCTATACATCAAAGACTGCCCTTCTTTCTCCCTGCTTGACAAGTAACATTTTGGGCTCAGGTTTGATAAAGATGCTCCTCCTGAAGAGAAGCTTGCAGTGGTCAATTTGAGGAGCAAAAGAAGAAAATCATATATTTTTAGTTGAGAATCTACAATGAACTCATCAGATTTTATCTTATTTAATTTCTTATTTATTTATTCTAGAGAGAGAATGAGAGAGAGAGACATTAATTTGTTATTACACTTATTTATGTAATCATTGGTTGATTCTTGTATATGTCCTGACCAGAGATTGAACCTGCAACCAACTGAGCTACCCGACCAGGGTTTATTCAAGGTAATATTTGACAAAACTAAGGATTTCCTGGGACTCCCATAAACTATGTTATAGAGCGTGCCGAGCCTTGGTTTCAGACCTTTGCTGGAGTCTTCACACTTCCAGCTCTGGCTGAGAAACCTTGGGAATGCCACTTAAGCTCTCTGAGACTTAGTTCTCACATCTGTAAAATGGGGTTACAATATCCACCTCCTAAAGGGCTGTTACTATACCCTTGTAATCTAGGATTCACAATGACTAAGCCAGGGTCTGGAAGTCCTAGATGCTCACTATTGCTCATTTAGCAGCATGTCAATGGGTGTGATACAGATCATTTAAATAGCACATTTAAAATGCCTTACAAATTATAGACTTCTCCAAACAATCTAGTTTCTTTTGCACCACAGTGGCGGTGGGAGCCATGCAAACATATTCTGAAATTTTCTCTCCTATTTATCCCACAACATGTGTACACGCTCACGTGCATACATGCATGAGTGTGGACACACACACACACTCCCTCCTTAGTACAAAGTGGACTCCCCAGTGCTCTCTCCTTCTTCCTCTCCACCACCTTTTGCTCCCTTGCTCTTCCTGACTCCATGCCAGCCCTGACAGCCCTGTTTCCCATGCCGCAGCTCTGAGGTCCTCTCTCCCTGTCCCCATCTCCCACCCTCTTGGGCTCAGAGCAGATGTGCAGCATCCTGCCATCTCCTCAGACAGCGGGCCGTCCCTGTCAATCTCTGGCCATGCCTGGCAGCTGGAATCGCAAGTCCCCTTGTTTACAATGCATTGTAATTGCAGACACGGGCTATACTGTCACTTGTAATTTTATCTTGTCCTGTTCTTTTCACATGTTCCCTTGCCTAAGTGTCAAGCAGTTGCTCTTGTGAGAGGTAATTCTAGCAGGAAATTGTGCTCCAACATCCAGCACAAAACAAACTATTATTTATTTCTCTTTCCCTACCTCTCTACACAAGAGATCAAACAAGCTGAGAACCGATCTGCCGCTCCTGCAGACCCCACTGGCCCCCACACCTCCTTCCCCTGTTTCTCCACTTCCTCCTTCTACTGGACACCTGGATCAGCTCTGGCGTTGCTTCAGCAGGTCTGGAGATTAGAGGGGACACTTGAAAAAGCCACTTCTTTGCTGCATTCTCAGCAGGAGGGGTGTCTAGGATCTCTTGCATACAAGTTATACTCCCTGAGGGCAGGGGACTGAGCTGCACCAAAGTGTGTGGACTCAAGGTGATTCGATCTGTGTATCTAATAAGTATTTTAAAAATGTTTATTTATTGATTTCAGCAAGAGAGGAAGGGAGAAAGAGAGATAGTAACATCCAGCTCTTCCTGTACATGCCCTGACCAGGGATTGAACCGGCAACCTCCACTATTCAGGGCAATGCTCCAACAAACCGAGCTATCTGGCCAGGGCTGGGTCAGTGTATCTAAATGGGGACAAGGAAAGACCCACACACCCATGCCAGCCACTGTTCTAAGAAATTTACACATGTTACTCTGTTGAATCTCCATTATAGCTCTGCAAAGAAAGCATTATAATCTCTGTTTCACAGGTGAGAAAAGCAGGTGCCCAGTCAAAGGTCACCCAGCTAGCAGTAGAGGGGAAAGCTGAGATTTAAAACTGATTTCATCTGGTTCCAAAATCCCTAGTGTTTTGTTGTATTATGTGTTTGTTTCGCATGTTTATCTGTGTTTCTGGACCCAATCTCCGCACTTGCAATCTTGTTTCATGATTCTTTGTTTGTCTGTCTGCTGCCAGACTACTCCAGCCTTGAGGGCAGGACCTATGTCTTATCTCCTTTGTCCCTTTCAGCACCTGGCACATTCACAGGGTTGATTATTCTTTGCTTAACCCTTTGAGTAGTATAAACTTCATGTACATCCTTGTGCCTCCTGACCATCCAGAGTACGTTCGATTTATTTTAAAAATGTGTAAGGCAACATTAAAAAGAGGCAAATGTATGTTCTTCTTGTTTCCATAAATTGGTTATCAAACAAACATGATTTTAAGTTAATAAAACTGTAACTGGAACTAATTTCATTTGTTGAAAAAAAGAAAACTCACTCCTGGGGGTCAGCGAGCATGAAAAAAACTCACTACTCAAAGGGTTAAGCTGCAGTCCGGCAATTGCTAAAGTCTCTGCCCCACCCAGCCCACATACTCTTGTTTCAGATGGACATGGAATTTCTTTGCCTCCAGAGGTATAAGGTATATTGTCTTAGACAGAAGTAGGAAACAGGACAATTCAGAGTGTATACCTCATGACAATAAGATTTAAGAAAAAAATCCACACCAGTCGTCTCATTTATAGGTTCTTTAATTTGGCACTTGGAAGGGCTTTAGAGAAGTTCTATTAAGTTCTGCAGATTTCTTTTGTGAAACCTGCATAACTTGTTCTTATCTGTCTAACTACTAACAGTCTTTGTGTTAGGGTTGTGTTAGGTTGGTTTATAAATGGGTGTTTCTTAGCTCACCTAAGTCTTATGTAGTGCTCCCATGTTGTATTTACAACAAAAATAAAGTTTTTACTAATGTAACAAAGATTGGTAGCAATTCTCTTTCCCAGAAAAATATTGCAGCATCTTCAAGGGAAGTAGAAGGATCAATAGAAGCTCTGTCTTGCTGATCAGCTTTAAAACCTAGAGGAGATGATAGGGAGAGAGAATGATTATACAATAAATGTCTCAGCAACCCTTTTTCCCTTTTTTCCTTTTTCCCCTGCCTGATGTTCTGACTTTCCTCAGTCACTCATAAGCTGTGTGTCTTTGAACTACTTAGTCAACCTCTCTGTGCTTCCATTTTCATATTTGTAAAACTGGGCTAAAGATGCCTCTGAGTTACAGGATTATGTTGGGCTTAAATTAGTTATAAAATATATACAGAATGCCTAGCATAGTGTGTAATACACAGTAAGCCTTCGGTTAAAGTGGGCTCATCCTATTGAGAGTAGGCACAGTGACTTGGAGGAGGCTGGGTGGCAGCAGCTGAGCCTCAGCATGAAGCTTGGTGCAGTTTAGCTTCGTCACGGGGCAGCAGGGGCTCACACAGTCACCACCCAAGCACAGCCACCAGCGTATCACCTGCTGGCATAGGTCCCCTCCCTCCATATCTATTGATAGATGTGCTCTACCAGCTGAAGGCAAAGAGAAAGCTTTGATGAGACCCAATTAGGAATACAGATTCTACATTCAAGAAGGCTGAACAGTTCATACAGCGAGAAGAAAAGACCCTGAAATTAGTCTAAGTACCCGGCTCGTGTATCCTCACAAGCTAAACAGTGGAGAAAAAGATGTATCATTTAGCAGGACTGACCCTGGGGCGTTTGCCTCTCATCAGCTGGGAAGCTGTTATTATTTTGCAAATGACATCTCCATTTTAAGTGAGTGTGTTCCCCCCTCACACTAAAACACCCGTAAATAAATGATATTTAGAGAGCTGATGGCTGTGGAGAGGCTTGGCAGAGATCAGAGAATAGAGGCCTGCATTCCCCGGGACACTCCCTTCGTGAGCCCCTAGGATGGGCTGTGTATGCATGGAGGTTTTGGGTGATGAAGAAGGTACTCCAAGACTCTGTGCCTCCTCTATGAAATTAGTAGGGATTCTGTCTGGGATGCAGGGTTGGGCAAGGCATAAGGAGCTCAGGAAAACCTCAGAATTAAATTCTGAACACTTCAGAGCAGATTCAGGGACAGCCAGACAGATGGTGGTTTGTGTTTCAATCAACGAGCAGGAGAAGGAGGCCCAGGGGTCCTGTCCATTGGGGAGAGGGAAAGTCAATGGCACACAACATATGGGAGGCCATGCCCAGACTGATAGGTCTCTGCCAGAAACTGGGGCCCTTTGCCGTCACAGTTTACATAGTGGGAGCAGAAAGCCCAGGCCTCCCTTCAGTTCTGGGGCTCAGCCTCCTTTGTGAGAAGGGGATAATGGCCACTGGGGACTGTACCTACCTCATGATACTGAACAGTCGAACTCAGTAGTAAACTCAGAAGTGCTCTTGGCCTGACTCCTTGTTTTCCTGGAATACAGGACAGCTTGATCTAGATGCCATAAGCATGCTCAGTTCAGTCTGATGCTTCTCTTTCTCCTTCAGTCAAATTCAAGGTTGTCACGCAAGGGAGAGGTCCAGGGATCACCAGACATTTTTTTTTCAAGAAACAGTGAATATTCTAGGCTTCATGGGCCATAGGTTTCTACTGTAAATACTCAACTATGCCATTGTGGCAACACAGGTAAATGGATGGCAGTGCCTGTGTTTCAATAAACCTGTATTTACAAGAGAGGCAACAAGCAGAACTTGGCTCGAGGGCCATCGTGTGCTGACCCCTGACATAAGCCATCTCTGTATGTCGCTTCCCCGTGCCTTCCCTTCCCTCTCCTTCCCTTGTGCTGTGCTAGCCAGAGCTCCACTGAGGTTTTTGTAAACCTATAGGGACAGGAGGGATGTCTGAGAATGCCATTGAGGCACAAGTCCTTGCAGATCTCCTGCCTGCCTCCCTGTGTGCAGCCCTGGACTCACCAGACTTCCTCTTGGGGCCACTTGATTTATTCCAGTTAATTTGAGGCTCAGCTTGAAACCTCAGAAAAATTTGGGAGCCCCTTTAATGCTATGGGGGGTTTCATCTGTCTATTGTTCTTTCTCTTTCCCTCTCTCTTTTCTCTCTCTTTACCTCTTTCTCCCCCTCCACTTTCCTCTCTCTAACCCTTAAACTTTCCCCTTCCTTCTTTCCCTACCCCTCCCTTTCCTTCCTCCTCCTCCCTGCCCCCACTCTCACTGCTCCCCCCCCCCCCCCCATCCCCTGCAGGGGTTGGCAAGCCTGTCTCAGCTGGAAAACTCTAATGCAACCTCCAGACCCATCCAGGCACTTGAACTCCTCTGTTCTCTAGGCCAGGATCCTCTTTTACCCCAACTGGACATTCTAGTCCTCGCTCCGGTCTGTGTGAGCGCCACGTACCTGCAGCTGTCCCTAGGCAGGAGCCGGCTCTGAAGGTAACCGGCCAGCCTCCTGAACCTTGCACACAGCACTCTTCACAACAATCACCCCCATTTTCATGCTGCCTTCAGACTGAGGGGAATGAGACAAGCAGGCAGGGAAGTTCTATCAGAACAGAATGTCCAATTCCTATATTTGGCATGCGGATCAAGTGAGGAGTACACAGTAAATCTCCTGACAAAAAGGAGCTGCTTCATTATCGGTATCCTTTATTATTAGCTTTAGAGCAACTTCATTCAGAAGAATTTAAAAGAGTCCTTTACCCAAAGCAAAAAAAAAAAAAAATGACAGACTATCATGAAATCCTAAAAGAAAGACAAGCCACAGAACTCTCTTCCTCGTCATCCTGGGTGCTCAGGGCCTAGTGCTTCACCTTTGAGATGTGATCTAGTTCTGAGCTCCGCTGAGGGACCTTGTGCTCAGGTGTGCAGGTGCCTGCTGGGTGCTGATCCCGGTTCCTGCCTCTCCAGGCTGCAAGTGCAGGAAACTTAGTATATTTGAGACAGACTACCCACTAATTATTGGAGGCTAGAGAATTGCCTTAATGACTTTCTTTTTTTTTTTTTTACAGAAAATTCTTTAAGAGAATATCAAGATCTGATTTATAGAGTTCTTGAAGCTTTCTAGAACTGCTTTTTCTCTTAGCTATGGCACCAAATGGCAATACTCTGGTCAATTCCTGTTTTACAGAGTGAAAGGGGTTCAAAAATAATAAAAGAAACAGACCAGTAACACAACATCCTCTCCCCCCACCCTGCTGTGTTTTCCTGCCACATAGAGCTTTAGCATCTTTTAGACATTCTTAACAGCCACTTCTGAGGGAACATTTGGCTGGCCATATTATTTATGTCCATTAAATCATTCTAAAGAATTATTAAACACCTACTTTGTGCTAACTATATTTCTGGGCATTGGGGTTGTAATGATAAGCAGAAGACATCCTGTCCCTTCCTCAAATGGCTGACAATTAAATAATACAGTGTGACAAATGCTGTAAGAGGAACACAGGGCACCATGGAAGTGCCTGGCAGGAGGACTTAAGTGCTCAGGGAGTTGGAGTTATCCAGGCAAAGAAAATATTGGTGGCAGCAGAGTAATGAGAAAGCAAAGGTTTCTCCAAATCAGTGCCTATATCTGTCTGCAGCGGAGAGTGAAGCCCAGGAATCTCCCTGGTCCCCATTCTGGATGAGGGACAGTTCAAGAGGAGAGAATATAGTCCACTTGGCTAAATAGGGACTATCTTAGGCTGATTATCTTTTTTCCTTCTTCCCCAACTCCTCTCTGAACCAGCAAAGTTCTGATGGCCAAAGCTGAGCTGCATGGACAAAGGCACTCAATCTGAATCTCTTACAGAGACGAAGTGATTCATAACCCAGGGTGCAGCTATGCATGTCCAGGCCCCTCTTTGCAAGCAGCCTTCTCGGGGGGATTGGGGTGAGAGTTGTGGGGAGACACCTTGCTGTTTAATAAATAATAGAAGAGATTCATAAAGTGTTGGGGAAGCACATTCCTCATGCAGAAATGTTACGGAATAACACAGGATGAATAATAGAAAAGGTTATTGAAAAATTCATAATTTCCAAGTGCCAGTGAAGGGCAGCTCCTGCGCAGTCTATTTGCCTGTAGAAAAGTGATTAAAATATATGTTATTGTCCTGTCTATAGGAAAATGTATTATTAAGTGGATACTAGCGTGACATTTGAAAAATCCATTTCATTCCATTTAGCAGCAAAGGGGTTTTGGCTGCCGCTTTGTACCGTGGTTTCACAAGCATTTTAATAAGTCATTTAAAAAACAAAAAGGGATTTTAATTATGGCCCCCTGCCTCCCAGTCACACGATTGCTTTGCATTTTCAGTTCTCTTGCCAAAGAAATTTTAAAACACATAATAGGGAATGTAAACATCCTGCCTACATTTATTATGTCAATTGCCAAGAAAGCAACCTGACAATTGACCAGTACCTACAGGTTGAAAAAAGAGAGGCTGGGAAATGGATTTGCTGGTCCAGACACAACAAGAAACAAAGCCTCGGTGTAAAAGACCTGTGGTCCCTGCCAAGCCTAAAGTGTAACTGCTCTGCTGAGCAGACATTCTCAGTATTTCCCCTGCGAAACCAGGAGTCACTTTTGAGCTATACTAACACATGGTTTCTATTTCTGTTTAACAACTTGAGTTAGGATCAGGGATCACCTGATTTATCCATGTGCTTCTGGACCAGATGGAGCTCTTCAGCCTGGAGCCTCTCCTGCCCAGTAAAATTTAGAGGTGGTTCTGAACAGATTCAGATTTGGGGCTGGGGCTGCGGTGGCACCTCTCTGATCTTTGCTGAGTATTGATTTTCTCCTATAAGCTGGGGAAGGGTCAGAGAGGGCAGGATGAGATCTGAGAAAGATGGTTCACATCCTACCAACCTCAAGTTCTGATTGAGCTTGGGTGGCCATTGTGCCCCATGGTGTCTAGTGAGCATACAAATGGATGATGGTGGCAGTTGGTGAAGGAATTAAGCCAGAAACAACATGCTATTACAAATAACACATTCATAGTTGCCCACTCATCAAGTAACTATGTAAAATTGTCAGAATCTCCTAACCTCTCTGGGTCTCAGTTTAATGAAGAAAAATAGAGCAATTTGCATCAGATCATAATTTTCAATACTCTTATTTAAAGCCCTTTTAAAAAAGAAAGAAAGAAAGAAAAAAAATTAAACCATTTGTTCTAATGAAATCTCATTTGAGGGTGGATAAAATATTTTCCTTAGTAAAAGAATGGTCAGAGGATCAAATTGCCTTCTAACTCCAATTATCTTCCCTCACCTTTTCCAGACAAACTCCCAGAAACTCAGAGCTCTGAATCCTTTGAGATTCCTGGCATACAGTTTGAAAGCCAATGTCTTTGGTGACATATAAGTCTCTTCCAGCTATAGCTTTCTGATATTTAATTTGTAGCTTGTGTATGACAAGTAGAAATGATAGAAATAGCTCCTCTAACCTCAGTTTTTTCCTGCTTATTTAAGTCATCATATATTTATCCATGTAGTCAACAAGCATTTATTGAGAATTGTACATGCATCATATGTAGAATACCGGGTTATGTACTACTTTATGACAGAATATGTGTAAAACATGGTCCTTGCTCTGAACAACTTGCTCTAATTCAAAGCACAGGAAGTAAGAGTGATATTGGAGGTATAAGTAATATTTTTACTTGTAAATCTATGAATTAAGTCTTAAAGGAAACTAAATATCTCTATAATTTGTTTTTACGCCACTTCCTTTATTAAAATACCTCTCATCCTCTCTGTCCTCTGTCCTGCAGGACAAGTACTATTGATCCAGGCTGCATGGGGATGGCTACACTAGTTGTTGAAATATTAAAACAGGCTCAGTGGCAGAGCATTGGCACAGTGTGTGGGTGTTCCGGGTTCAATTCCCAGTCAGGACAAACAGGAAAAGTGTCCATCTGCTTCTCCACCCCTCTTCCTCTGCTTCTCTCTCTCTCTCTCACTCTCTCTTTCTCCCTCTCTCTCTCTTCCTCTCCTGCAGTCATGGCTCAATTGGAGTGAGTTGGTCCCAGGCACTGAGGATGGCTCCGTGGCCTCTGCTCAGACGCTAAGAACAGCTCTGTTGCTGAGCAATGGAGCAATGCCCCAGAAAGGCAGAGCATCGCCCCCTAGTGGGTTTGCTGGGTGGATCCTGGTCAGGGCACATATGGAAGTCTGTCTCTGCCTCCCCTCCTGTCACTGAGTGAAAAAGAAAAAAGAAAGAAAGAAAGAAATATTGAAACACTTCCATGTGTGTTGGTGAAGAGACTTTGCTCAGGTCCCCTGAGTGTCCTCTACTACCTTGTTACCTTATACCCACCTATCCCTGACTTTTCCTTGATCCACCTAGTCTTCTAAACAGTGGGAGTAAGAAAGATCATTCCAGGACCATAGAATGTTGTGGTCAGAGCTGGCTTGAGTGGTCAGTATCTTACCAATTATTAAATATGTTGAATAATGCCCTTCCCAAAAAGTCAGTCTATGTCATTGCTCATTGGATTATAAGTTCCCTGATGATAGGTTCCCCTTAATATTTACTCCCTATAGCATTTCTAGTTTTTTCTGGCTTGACAATCAGGTAATGAAACTAGCATCCCTCTTGGGCATTGTAACTTGCTTTGCATTCGCTACAATCTCTTAGGTGATCTTATTTAGGTAGCAACTTTGTGTTAATGACTCTCAAGTTTATATCTCCAGTGCAAACATCTTGAGTTCTAGATTCACACATCCAACTGTCAACTCGGTATTTCTACTTGGACATCTTACAGGAAGCACAAAGTTAACATTCTCAAATTTGAGTTTCTTTTTTATACCTATCTCCCATCCAGTTGTCACTATGGTCAATAAATAGTAAGACTAACCCCTCAAGTGCTCATGATAAACATTAAGGCGTCCCTTTCTTTTTCATTCATATTCAGTCATGAGCAACTCTTGCCAATTATAGCCCCCAAAATATATCTTGTGATTATCCTTTTATCTCCATTTATACTACTACCATCTTACTTCAAGACATAAATATCTCTCTACCCAGAAATCAACTAGTCTCTCAATTTCTATTTTTGCTTCCTCCCAATTAATAGTTCACATATCATCGAGTGTGGTAATGTTACTCCTTTGCTTAAAGCTTTTGATCCTTTCCAATTACAAAGAAATCCAAACTTCATACCCTAGCCTAGACTATGAGGTCCTGCAAAATTGGCCCAATGCTTTCTTCTCCCCAGTAGTTTTATGGCATTGCTCCTTTTCTTCCATGATGAAATTAACTAGCTTCTCTTAGTTCCTCTAATATAACAATATGTTGGTATATCTTTCCCACTCAGAGCCTTGGCCTTCACTGCCTCTCTAACTAGACCAGTGCTTCTGAAACTATGATGTACAAATGAATAACTGGAGAACTTATTAATATGCAGAGTATGATTCCATAGATCTTGGGTAGGGCCCAAAATTTTGCAATTCTAACAAGCTTCCAAGAGCTGCTGATCATTAGTCAATGGACTATAATTTGAGTACCTTTCCAAGACAGGTGTGGACACCTCTTCCAATTATTGCTTAGCTAACTCTTCTTCACTTGTTTTTAAACAGCTAATCAATGTATAATTCACATACCTTACAATTCACCATTATAATTTGTACAATTCAATGTGCACATTGACAGAGTTGTGTAACTGTAACCTTCGTCACAGTCGATTCTAAAATATTGTCATCACCCCATAAAAAATTCCTGTACCCATTAATAGTCGCTCTTGACATCACCCCACACTCTCAGCATTAGGAAATCTCTAGTCTATTTCTGTCTCTACAAATTTGCCTATTCTGGACATTGCATATAATTGGAACCATGCAACATGTGGTCTTTAGTGACTGACTTATTTGGCATAATTTTTTCAGAATTTAAACATGTTGTAGAGTGTATCAGTACTTCACTTTTATGAGCAAATAACATTTTACTATATAGACATACCGCATTTTATCTATTTACTCACCAGTTGATGGGCATTTGGATGGTTTTCACTTTTGAGCTATAATGAATAACGCCACTCCGAACATGCATGTAAAAGTTTTAGTGTGGCCATATTTTCATCTCTCTTGTGTATAGATCTAGGAATGGATTTGTTGGGTCATATGGGAACTCCATGTTTAAAATATTTAGGAACTACCAAACTGTTTTCCAAAGTAGTGACACCATGTTAGAGTCCCATCATCGATGCACGTACGTTTCAAATTCTCCATGTCCTTCCCAGCATCTGTTTTTATTTGTCATTTTGTTATAACTTCCCTAATGATTGTGAGATGATATCTCATTGTGGTTTTTATTTGCATTTTTCTAATGCTAAACATATTTTCTGTGCTTATTTCTTATTTGTGTGCCTTCTGGAGAAGTGTGTATTCAGATCATTTGCCTACTTCTTAGATTAGATTTTTGTCTTCTTGTTAGTGTTTTATGTAATCTGGATACCAGACCCTTATGAGAGATGATTTATAAATATTTTCTTGTCATTCTCTGATTTCTGTTCTCACTTTCTTAATGGTGTCATTTGAATCACTAAAGTTTTTACTTTTGATGAAGTTCAACTTATCTGATTAATTTTTTGTCAGTAGGGCTATGTTGTTATATATAAGAAGCCATTTCTTAACCAGGAAGGCAGAAACCAAGTTTATCCTGTTTACTGCTATATTTTATGCTTTTGCCACAGTCCCTAACGGGGAGAAGTTGATCAATTAATAAATATTTGCTGAATAATTAAATGGATTAATGAATGGATGAGTGTCCCATGTAGACAGGTGCCAAGTGGTCACTCTTAGATAAAAGCAGAAGACACTGATGGCCAGTGATTGAATTTGTACTAGAGATAACACTAATGAGCCTGGAAACAATGGGGCAGGAAAATCATGTGGGAACTGACACCAGGAAGCACTCTGTGAAGGTGGGACACCCTCATACTCCACCCCCAAACTAGTATATATTGTGTTCAATAATCTTGGGTTGTTAAAAGGGTGTTGTGTTTATTTCCAGGGTAACAAAGAGTAATAATAGCTATTCAAATCTCCCCAGTGGGCTAGCATCCCAGGCACTGGGCCAGCCTGCTCTGGGGGCGTTTTCCTGCTCAGCCTGCTGTGTATCACAAAGAAAAGGCTGTGGTTTGGGAGACGGCTAGCCAGTGGCTGGCTAAATAAACCTCCAAATGTAACTTTATCATCAGTTTCATCTCATTCCTCTTACCACCCTGGAGTTAAAACTGTCCATTTCTCAGCCTGCTCCTCCTGAGCCCCCATCATGATCATCTAAATTAAAATCTGTTATCGGTTTCTGGGTAATCCCCTCCGATGCCCTGAGTACTGCAGGATCTGTCTTGCTCAAACCTAGCATGTAAGTGCTGATAGCTTTTGAGCAGCTGAAATGATTTTGTATATCTCACACAAATGTCTGCACCGCTCACAAACAGCCAGGGGCTGGCAAAAACGATGCATTCATGGCTGGAAGTTTTATGAAACTCTGACTGGAACGGCCTTTGAGGACAGCTCTGGAGGGCTCCCTGCCATCCTGTGTTCCTCAGAGAGCGGAAGAGTGGGACCCATGCATGTCAGCTGCTGTGTCCTTACGGTCCTCCATGTTGTTGGTTGGTTGGTTGGTTGCCCCTGTAGGTTATCAAAGTCACTTCAGCAGCCAAATTAAGAATTTGGAATTTTATCCTGGGCCAGTTAACCCAATCGTGACATGACCCTTAATTTCAAGGTTGTTGTTTTCTCTTTTCTTTCTTCCCTTGTTAATGCTTTTGCTCTCCTAGGAATGTAAGGGGTTTGGGAATGGTGTGTACAATAGAAATAGTATGTGTTTGGGGTTATCAGACCTCGGTTTAAAACCTCCCTCTGAAAATAACTAGCTGCAAAATGCTGACCAAGGCATTTGAGCTCTCTAAAACTCAGTGTCATCGTCTAGAACATGCAGACCATAGTACTCATGTAACAATTATTTTATAAAATATGTAACTGATAGTTGCTGTCTTTATTTACTTCTTGTCCCTCCCCCAGGCTCTACTGTACACTAAGTTGTAACCTCCTGATGGCAGGGAATGCTTCAGTCTTAGTTTCAGTATTGGAAAAACCTAGGACACATTGTTTTCCCCATAAACATTTTTGAATCAGTAAATCAGACGGGCTGATAGAAGGGTGCTTATGGCTCAGCACGGCATAGTAGGTGTTCATAAAAATAGCCATTCCTGTCACTGGTTTGAAGCCTTCGCAGACTCTGCCTACAGGTTGGCAGGTTAGAAAAATCTCGATTGAGGAGGAAGCTCCTCCTCGTTGAGCCTTCTCCACACGACTGTGGAACACCATTTCTCCTGAGTGACAGCCCTGACAGTCTAATACTTCCTGCCCTGGGGATCTAGGCTTTGGTCACATCAAATAATGACTTGGCCCTGGTTCCCAGGCCATGTTCCTTGGAATATCTACAGGAATTTCATGTACACAATCCCCTTTTCCCTTTCCAATTTGTAAGTTATTCTGCCCTCCCTCTTTCTCCTTGACTTTCTTTTTCTCTCTTTCTTCCTCCCTCCTTCTTTCCATCTTTTCTTCTCTTTCTCTCTCTCTCCTCATGTTTTGTTTGTGAAACTGCCCTGCATGCCATCTGAAGAAGTTGCACCATTTTTTAGACAAGAAAACACGTCTGCAGACATAGGGACTCCCACCTGTCCCACAGGGTTGGTGACAAAGTCAGGATTGCATCTCAAACTTGTAATCCTGCTCTTTTGGGGTCTCCTATATTTATGTACCTATAGTAGCTGGAAATATTAGTTAAAATATTCACTGAAAGATTTTTAAAAAGGGGGGGGGGACTTTCTTTATGATCAAAGGTCTATGACGTGCCTGATAGTTACCACCAAAACAAAGTGGAGATGCTTGAGTCAGGGTGTGGATAGGAAACACACTCAGATACCCCTCGAACCTTAAGAGGCTTGGGGGCTAAAAGCTGCTCTCCTGTAAGCCCTGGATATGGTATGGAATGACAGCTGGGGTTACATTTTCTGGGTCATGCTGGTACTGCCTTTCTTTCTTTGGTTTATCTCAGCCACAGTGTAGCCATGGATTGTTGGGCATGATGGGTTATTTCCCTTTTGTTATGCCTGGCTTAACAGTAGGGTGTTGAGGTGTGGTCAAAGCTGTATTACTAAAGTCGTTTAAACACAGACAAGGCCAAGTCTGAGAAAACACACTGCAGGAAAGGACCTTGCCCACACTTGGCAATGGAAGCTCTGACCAAAGCCTTCTCTAGCTCTTATTTCAGTCTGCTCTATATTGCTGCCATGCAGTGTGGTGTCCTGACTGTGACTCAGCTTGGGTTCCCATCAACAAGCTGGACATAATCTGGAGAAGACTGAAGAGTCCTTCATGGTCAAGGCCTAAAAAGCAGACTGCGGTGTTTGCAATTGCACTGATTCATTTGTTTTTGTTTTTTCTTTATTTTCTCATTGATTAGAGAGAGTGAGAGAGAGAGAGAGAGAGAGAGAGAGACAGGTAACGGGGAGAGAGAGAAACATCAACTTATTGTTTCACTTAGTTATTCCATTTAGTTGTGCACTCATTGATTGCTTCTCGTACGTGCCCTGACAAGGGTCAAACCTGTATGCGACCCTTGGCACGTCAGGTGGATGTTTTATATACAGAGCCACCCTGCCAGGGCTGTTTTCTGTGTTTTGGTATTGTTTTTTTTTGGGGGGGGGGTAGTATAAATAACATTGCCAGTTCCCGAGTCTGGCATTTAGTAGATCCTTATTTGTTAAATGAGCAAATAATTATTTTCCTTTATTCTCTCCTCCCTAACAACCAAAACATGCTTCTTATGCTTGCGTCTTCAACCCTATTACTCAGTCCCTAGTCCATTTCATATAAATGCTAATTAGAACGTGGGTTTAAGGTCATTGTCCTCTCATGGGGAGACACCGAGCATAGGCTTTCCTCCTCCAGAGGATGGCAGGGCTCAGGGTACCTGTCTTTCTCTTGTTTCCATCACTTCATTTAACAAAGCAGGTGGGAGTCTTTGCCCTTGGCGATGGGAGAAATACATTTGTTTTTGTGTCAGTCACTTGTGCAGTCCTGGAATTATTGCCCTAGCAGAGTCTTATAGAAAATAAAAATGTACAAGCACAAAGGACTCCAGCGTCCCACAATGACTCCAGGTAGTGCTCAAGAGGGCACTTGCCAATAGCACCAAAAATAATTGTTAAATTATCTCACAATGAGGGTAAACTGAGAGGTAAAATTGGCCCAGTTCTAAGAAAAAGCAACACTGGTACCAGCAAGGGCAAGGTAGATGGAGCAGCCCCCCTGCTGGGCAGGCACCGTCACATCCCTCGCCAATGTGCAATCAAACGTTTTGGTTTGAACCATGAATGGAAACCCAGCTCTTTCTATCCAAAGTAGTTCTTGGGCCAGAAAAGGGAGAATAAAATCCATTTTAAAAACCTTGTTCCTGTGGCCAGTATTGGATTTTTTGCCCTACAGAATGCATTAGTAAATAAGATTTGAATTCTTTTTATATCTAGAACAGTGTGCCGAACCCAGCTCGGTGGAAAGACCCAGCCTTGTCTCCCTGAAACCTATTGTTTAAGGAGTTCTGCACCCAGAACAAAGAGAGTTTGATTTTAATGCACAGGGGGAAATGAGCAGCATGGACGATAACTAGAATTGGGGTTTTAGAGATGCAGATTCAGGAGGAACAAGGGCCCTCACAGAAGTGATGAAAGATGGGGAGCCCAGGTGGATGCAATTTGGAAGGGGGAGTGAAGCCAGGCAATACCTGGGATGAAGAACAGCATGGGTAGAGGCAGGCAGTGAGACTTCTCAGTTTGGGTCTAATAAAGCCAGGCCAAGGACTTTAGACTTTATCTTGACTCTAGGGGAGATACTGGAAGACATTTTGTTTTGTTTTTTAAATTTTTTATTTATTTATGTATTCATTTTAGAGAGGAAAGAGAGAGAGAGAGAGAAAGGGGGGAGGAGCAGGAAGCATCAACTTCCATATGTACCTTGACCAGACAAGTGCAGGGTTTCGAACCGGCGACCTCGGCGTTCCAGGTTGACGCTTTATCCACTGTGCCACCACAGGTCAGGCTAAATTGGTTTGTTTAGTTTTTTTTTTTTTTTAAGAATTTATTTATTTATTTTAGAGAAGGGGAAGAGGGGGGTGCGGAGAAAAGGAGAGGAGCAGGAAGCATCAACTCCCATATGTGTCTTGACTGGACAAGCCCAGGGTTTTGAACTCGTGACCTCAGTGTTCCAAGTTGGGAAGGGTTTTTGAGCAGAAGAATGAAATGATGAGAGTGGAATTTCAGAACAATTGATCTGATCAAGGAATCTAGAACTGGTTGGCTTGGAGGATTGAGAGATGGCTGGATGACTTGGGATACTGATGCAAGTAACATGTTCAGAGGTGATAGCAACCTGAAATACGGTGGTTGTAAGAACAGCAAAGAGGGATGGAGAAGAGAAACATGTCAGCACTCATCACTGTGTGTATATATGAGCCAAGGGGTCATGGTAAGCTACGGAGATGCTGATGGTTTTAGCCTTTGCACTTTTTAGGTGGAAACATAGACAGAAAATTGTTAGTCTGGAGGGGGAGCCTACTTTAGGAGGAGGATGAATTAGCCTCTGCTTAAATATGTTCGGTCTGAGATAAGATATCTTAGCATAGGTAGGTAGAGGAACTCAATTAGACTAACTCAAATGACATCTTGGACCTGTGCAGAACTAAGTCCTGGTTCCTGTATGTCTGATAGCATTTTATAATCATGAGCTGTACTCTGCATATGTACATGTATTTGGTAATTGCAAAATAAATTCTCTGGCTCTTTGTCTCTCTGGCCCCGCTGTGTAGAATCATATTGCTCTGGGACTGAGAGAACAGTAGATCAAAAGGGAAGCCACATATGCAAAGTAAGAGGAAAAGAGCAAGGAGGAAGACAAAGTTTTTAATTCAAATGGAGTTGAGGACCTAAACATAACACTTGTCCTGTTGTGAGCAGCAAGGCACTAGAGGTAGAGGTAGCAGGGAACTAAAGAGAAAATAGAGGTGGAAGGAAGAGGAAAGACCCAGTGAGGGAATGGAAGTGGAATTGGGTGATGGAACAGAGGTTGCAGGAACCAAGGAAACACATTAAAATATGTCAACTGAGTTGGGAAAAGCTAGACTTTTCTTGAGTGGAGCTAGAATCGTCTATTTGCATTGTCTGTGAGTGAACATATGCTTCAACAAATAGTTTAAAAGTAGATTCCAAATAAGAATGGCTAGTGGTGGTCGCCAGCCTTTGAGATGAACCCGCCCCCGCCACCAGTGGTTGGTGATTCTCACATCCTGGTATATACACCCGTGTATTGGTTATTTCCACAATGAATCAGAGTGACCTTCTGTGACTAACAGCATATAGAGGATGTGATGGTATGTAATTTCAGAGGTTTGCTCACAAAAGGCATTACCATTTTTGCCTTGACCTCTTGTGTCACTTGCTTGGAGGAAAGCCAGCCTGCATGCCTGAAGTACACTTGACATACCCCAGTCAGCAAGTAGCAACAAGTTGGCAGCCATATGAGGAAGCCCCCTGGAAGAGAATCCTCTGGCTTCAGGCAAACACATAGATAACTTCAGCCCCAGCCTGCATCACATTTTCACCCTGTAAGTGACCCTGTATCAGAACTTCCCAGCTACATTGCTCCTGAATTGCTGACCCACAGAAACTGTGAGAAATATTAAAGTCTTATAGTTTAAGCCACTAATACACTGCTCACAAAAATAAGGGGATCAGGGAACATGCAGTTACTCCAATACTTTTATAGCCTTTTGTATAGTGCATTTTCACCAAAGAAATAAAAGTTGGGTTTGCATCTCATTTGCATAATCAAACAACTTTCTTTGTCTTGTCATTTGCTTTTCTGATGTTCTTGTTTAATAAAAAAAAAAATCAAATGCTTCTTTTTTTATCACTTCCTATTCATTTTGAAATATCCCCTAATTTTTGTGAGCATTGTATTTGGGTTGATTCCTGATGCAGCACTACATAACTAACACACTAGAGTCACATAAAACGTACTGGAATTCCTTAGGGTGCTTGTCTCCATTTTTAATGTGAAAAATATTTTGGCTACTGTAATGCGACACCATGCTATTGAAATGTATGAATAAAACGTTTTCAGCCTGAAGTCTACCCAGAAGTGAGTCAAGTTTCATGGATGGAAGCAGAGCTCAGGGAAAGAAATGGATGCATATTAGATGTCAAACATGTACTTATCTGAATTAGATTGTACCGAAATTGCAGACAGTTGCAGATGAAGCACTTTACATTGTCACTTCACGTGTTTATCAATGCTGAATACTGACAGCAGTGTACCGCGCGGACCGCTTCTGCGGTTAAACAGAACGTGGCGGAGTGCACGTTTACGGAGCTGCGCCGTGGGAAGGTGTGCAGCAGGGCTCCACTAATGGGAGCAGCAACTCCTCCCTAGCTCAGGCCCCACGCACAGAGTGGGAAGCTCAGTCCAGGCCCCAGCATGTCCGTCAGTGGCCTGGACCTGGTTGGTCTCTGCTGCAGGAGTCTGTTTCTATGACAGCCACTATTCAGCTTCACTTCACTTAAAGCAGGTGAAATTTTCAAATTTGATGTCATTTCCCTAGACTGAGGTTTAAGTCTTCAGGACCAGGCCCTACTGAGGACACGCAGCCTCAGCTGGTCTCAATAGACCCCCCCTGGTTTATCCCTCCCCTAGTGCTCTGCATTCAAGCTTTCTGTCCTTGATTCCCACTTCGCTTCTGGGACTTCTTGCTTTTCTACCTGGCCCAGTTCTTGCAGGAAAGAGTCTGGTTGGGGGTTTTTACCTGGGGGCTAGCCATCAGCTCTCACATCTGGACACTGTCCTTACCCTGGAAGCTCAGAAGCCACTCCTACAAGCAGCCCCCTGATGGCCTTTCTTCCTATCCTACTGATCCTGGGCACAAGCGAGCTGTTAGCTTACCCAGCACCTAGGCCCTCATACTGAGATCTCTGAAGCAGTATTTTCAATTATTCCAAAGTCCCCTGTGGACCCTGTGAGGAACACATTTTTCTTCCAGTAGGGACCATTAGGATCCCAGGGACTCTGCTGGAGGCTGCCCCTCTCGGGTATGCTGTCTCCTCCTTTCTAGCATTGATCTCCAAATGTCAGACTGAGGAAGGAATCCATCATCTAATGGGCATTTCTTTCAAATTTAGTAAAAATTTAAAACTTAACACAACTCAAGTTCAATAGTCGAATCTTAAAATATAAATAAGTAAAGCTTCCACTTACTGGGCATTGATGAAGGGCCAGGCACTGTGCCAAGATTATCACATGGAATCCTCACCGCATCATTGAGAGATATTTTCTTCCCATTCCTAGTTCATGGGACAAACTGAGACTCAGAGTTGTTAGGTATTTAGTCCAAAGCCACAAAGACCGAGACCTGAGGTCTTTTTATTTCAGTAGCATCCCCACTCTGAGGAGTAGGCATTCCCTCTGTCCTGACGCTGGAAAAAACCTGGGGGGCTGTTACACAGCAGCCTCAGGTTGCCGCTGAGGAAACAGAGAAACTCTGGTCCCCAACCACTTGGCCCCTGCTTTCTCCGACACCTGGCCACCTCCCTTTGTGAAATTCCATGTTTTACATGCAGACACACAGTGTCAATTTCTCTCCCTGCTTTGCAGCAAATGTCAAATATAGGTGTCATGAGGGGACTTAGAGAGGCTTAATACCAGGATGTACAATGACATGAAGATGCTCACTTCTTGTAAGGTGTCCCCAGATTCTGGGGTGACAAGCTGTCACTAACCAAAATTAGAAATAATGCATTTGAGGAATGCCCTTTCTAATTGGAAAGTTCCTTCCTGTAACACAGAGAGCAAGCATCTGAGGGGTTGCAAGTGCAGTGGAAAGAGCTGTCCCCACTATGTCTGACCAGAGAGGGCAGTTCCTGCAAACTGCCCAATGCCCGGGGAGCCATGCGGAGCTTGGAGCAGTTCCTGGCACAGCTCAATGGGGACCGGCTCCGGCTCCTTGCTCCAGCTCTATAATTAGCAATCACTTGTCCATCTGGAAAATAAATACTTTCCCAAAATGGGTCAGTTCTTTTTCTTTTGATCTCTTATTCTTCCCAAGGGAGAAAACCGCTGATGTTCTCACAGGAGGTGAGGGGTCACGTGGAGGCAGGCTGGCTGGGAGTGCGACCCAGGAGTGGACTGCTGCCTCTGCCTGCCCAGGGGAGTGAGGGGCCCAGGGGAAGACCCTGAGCCTGGCCCAGGGAGCTGCGAACCTTATCCTATCTCCCGAGGCTATAGCCGGTCCGAAGCTCCTCCCTGCAGATTTGGCCTAATTTTCTGGGACTAGCTCAGGGTGACTTTTACACTAAGATTTTCACTGCTTTCTCAGTTCTTGTTTAAAGGTCCCCTGGGTTATAAAACTGTCATTGTCTGTCCCAGGTCTCAGAACACGAAAAGCTGTTGCAGCTGCACTTTGTCCACCAATACTACGAAACCGGACATTTGAAATGGGCTTAGTGGAGATGGGATGCTGGAGAGCCTTCCATCACTTTGGCCAGAATGCCTGGGCCCCTCCAAGCTCTTTTCTAGTCCTTATCTCTTTATATCTGGCTCCTGGCCATGCTCCTCCTCTGCCCTGCTTCCACCCTCCCACCCCCAAGGGGGAGGTCTTGCAGCCAGACTGGATTTATTCCCATGAACCTGCCAATCCATCCCAAAGAGGCAGTGAGCAGATAGCTTTCTAGTCAAAGCAATAACCTGACTTCCCTGAGGCAGCACACAGGTTGGTTAAACACCTGGATTGACCAATGCAGATCCCCCTCACCCAGGAACAGGATTTGGGAGCTGAAGGACAGAAGAAAAAGAAATATTGCTCAAAACTGGGGAATAGAAAATGACAGAGGACACAGGGCAGGAGAAAGCCAGGCCGTCACAAAACAGAGGAAGCAATTTGACAATGAGGTGGAAATTGCCACTGCCCATTTGATTCTCCCTGACACCCTGAGCTCTACTCATAGGCTCAAGGAAATCTGTCACTGGCTCAGGAGAGTGTCTGCAAGGGACTGGTAATAATTTAGCAATGGTCTGGTGACTCAGAATGAGATGGATGCCCACAGAGGTGCCAAGGGAGGTCGCTCCTGTTTCCAACCTAAAATGATGAGATATGGAAAGAGTCCTTTTCCCCGGCCCATCCCTCAGAAAACCACAGGGACACAGACTGTGGACCAACAACTCAGATCAGGATGGGGTAGTAAAAGCACACAGATGGTGAGAGTGTGCACCTGAGTGTGTGTGGCATTGGGGTTTCCTACAGCTGTTTTAACAAATGAGCCTTTCCCATCTTGAGACCTCCTCCTCTCTCCAGCATCTCTCTGCTTTATGGCAAATGGATTTTGATTCTGAAGCAAATTGACCTTGAAATAAGCTCTAGGATCTGAGTTGTTACACCCCAGATGCCAGGTTTGGAAGGCAGACTACTCATTCAGCAGATACCCGCTCCGTCATGAGTCTTGAGGCGGGCACCGCACTGTGTCTCTCTAACACAGTTTGGGGCCAGCCGCAGCCCCAAGCCAGGGTTGAAACATCGTGGGTGTGGGGCAGATGTTGGTGTGGTACTGGGTCTCCTTTCTGAGTGTGTGTGAGGGTTTGTGTGTCCTTGTTTATACATATATAATTGAGGCCGTGCTTGTATTTGGGAATTGTGCAGTGAGAGGTGAAGATGGGGAACTGTGAGAAATTAGGGTTGTTACACAGCTGGAAAAAACTCTGATCACAAGTCTGTCATATCACAGGGAAACCGAATATGTTCTATGGTAAAAAAAACAAACAAACAGACAAAACAAAACCAGAAAGTGTCTGTTATAGGTGCATGCCCATGGGTACACGTAGAGGCAGAACTTTCTATCATGCTTATGTTGAAGATGGTTTATCTCAGTCTCAGTTTTGCTGAGTTCCTGACCCTTCTGTGTCACAACATGTCTTCTGCATCAGTAGGATATCAGCATTACTCTACTGAGACTGTAATGTGGAGATTTTGATGTAAGGGGCCAAAGTTACTGAGCATCTGCCAGGTGCCTAGCAACGGAACAACTATCTTTAAAGTGAAAGGGTGTGCAGAGCACAGGTGCGTGGGACTAACTGCTGCTGCCCCGCATCTGAGTGCTATACACACAGGGCCAGGTCTAACTTAAAGGTGATTTTGGTTGCTCTAATGCATCCGAGTGCTATATTATTCATGAACTGGACTCGCGGCTCCTGTCAACAAAACTAAAATGTTCTCTATCCATTTTCAGTTTCCACAACACAAACCATTGTTGAAACTACACCCTTTTCCCAGAGATCTTTTAGTTGTAGTTGGCGCTCAGGTAATGAAACAGATTACTGTAAAGACAACCAGATGCTTTTTAGAGATTATACGGGTGAATCTAGACCAGAAGGCATATCAGCTATGAGGGACTGGGGGGACACGGCCATCCAGTGTGCCATCTGATCTTGGGACTAATAGCGATGAAGCCATTTTAGAAGTCAACTCAGCCCCTCTGGGCCAGAGCTAGTCTGCTCTGATGTGGCCTGGGACCAAGTTTTTAGGATCAGAGCTGGGCAGAGAAGTGGGTAACCAGCTAGTGTCAAAATAGCAATCCCAGAAAGGCTTGTGGCTACTCATTTGCATGCTGCTCATTTCCCTTACAGTAAGGAAGAGCTTTGGGAGTGATTCTTGTGGAAGTAGCAGCTAGTTATAACTCTGATTACAGTAGAAACTCAGCAGATCCAAGACCTCATAAGTCCCCTGGGGATTACTTAGCGCAACCTCTATCCCTGAGCAGATCTGTACCCACAACCATTCTACAATAACGGTCTTTCATTTGAAATATTTCTCAGGAAGGCTACTTCATATGCTCGCTAGTGCACTAGTACCAAAACAAGGCTTAGCAGAAAAACAACCAAATATTCCCTGGATTATGGCCAAGTGTAATCCAAGATGGATGCAGATATTCAAAAACAGTCAATTAGTCAACGAATGTGCCGATACACCTCTTCTCTGTGCCCTCTGGTGACATGATTTCTGCACAACATCAACGTAATTTTGAACAGGGCTCCTATTTGTCTGTGACTTATTCTGGTGGGAGCAACATTTCAGTTCAAAGAACAATGACAGAAGACTTTGCTTCTGATAACACAAGACTGTGGACCCTACTTTAATCTCCTGAGGCAGAGAAATTGAAATTTAATTATTAGCTTTAGCATTTCAGAGTTGACTTTCATTTTATCAAGTTCAGAGATAAATGAGTATCAAAAACTAAAAATATAAAACATGTATTCTGGAAACAGAAGGCTTCGAACATCTTCCATGCATGGATACAAGGCACTTGTTCTAATAAGCTAGAAGGTATATTCTGTGGTGTGGGAGCTCATGGACATTAGCCAGCAATTATTTATGCCACCAAAGCAAGACGATGTTTTTAAGAAAGTGATAGTGGAGAAGTAGAAGAAATAACTACCTGGAATGTTTTCAGAGCATATGAGGAGTGACTAGATCGGACAAAAATCTTGTGGATAAACATGTTGAGAATGAAAGAATTAATTTTAGGCACAGAGGTATACAACAAAAGAAACAAGCAAAAATGTTCAGAGTTTTGCCCTTGGGGAGTGTAGGTGGAGCTTCTGAGATGCAATAGCATTCTGTATTCAGTGAACTCAACAGAGAACGCACAGATGCCCACACACCTCTGCTGACAAGAAATATTGGCAGTGAGTGGTAATACCCCAATAAAATAATGGAGGTGGTTAAAAGAAAACCTGACATGGTTATTGAAGAAGCGTCTTATTTTCTTCAAACATAAACTAATATGGAGAGGTAGCCAAGATTGACCAATCTCACACCTGTTCCCAATCTTGTTCTTTATAAAAACACTAGACACAGAAGAATCTGGAAGGCACACAACTGGTAACGTTGAAGGCTGCAACAAGAAAGCACAATGGGAGGACAGATGGGGTTTACTTCTTTTCTAGCACTTCAAGGTCAGGAATAAGAAGCAGAAAGGAAAAAATAAGAAATAATTATTTGCCCTGACTAATGGCACAGTGGATAGAGCATCATCCCAGAGCACCAAGATTGCTGTTTTGATCCTGGTGTTGCTGGTTCCATTCCAGGGACACCGGGGTTTCCCGAGAGCATCAGCTTGATCTCAAGGGTGTCAGCTCAATCCTGAGGACCCTGGATCAACCCTGAAGTTGCTGGTACAAGCCTAGGACAGGGCACATAGAGAATCAATCAATGGGTGCACAACTAAGTGGAACAATGGGTTAATGCTTCTCTCTCTCTCTCTCTTTCCGTCTCACTCACTCCCTTTCTCCCTCCTTCCCTCTATATTTTTCTCTATCTCTCAAAAAATAATGTGGTTATTCATTTCATTTAGTACTACAACACAAGATCTTGTCTCTAAAACCATAGTTTATCAAATAGTTTATGAAATGGTGGGCAGTTGGCAATAGACAGAATGTACTCATGAAGAAGGGAAGAAAGAACACATTTTCCAAATAGTCAAGAGGATCATAAAGAAAAATTTGTAAAAACAAACAAAAAACAGGAGAAAAATGCCCAGATGAAACTGTAACATTAGATCATAAGAAGGGCAACAGATGTGCTATACAGGTGTCCAAGAATAAAACAGGGAAGAATACAGAAGTAATCATTCTGCTTCAAATGTCTGTATACTAAAGCACAGAATATAGGTAGTAAACAAAGGTAATAAGAGATTTTACCCAAGGAGGTAAATTCTGACTCTAAGTTTAGCCCCATCAAGAGTAGTTTTCTTTACATATATTTTCTGTGATTTCTTAGCCCCTTCCATTGCATCTCCTTGTGTTTACTGCTAAAATTCTTTCAAAGTCATCATCTTTGAAATTAAAAATTCTTTACTATTATCCCTGTTTTTCCTCCTTTGCCCATCCTCCCTCATTAGTCACTACTTACCAAGCAGAGCCAACTTTTAAAATATAAACAAGATTATGTTACTCTCTGCTTATACTCTCCCAATGGCTTCTCTTCTCATAGAATGCAATTCAAATGCCCAGCCTAACTCACAAGGGTTTTACAATCTAGACACGGGTTATTCTCCAAACCCACCAAGTATGCATCAACTTCAAGGCCTTAACATTTGCAGTTTTCTCTGCCTGAAATACTCTTGTCCCAGACACTCACATGGCTGCTCAATGACTTCACTCAGGCCTATGCTCACATGCTACCTTCTAACATAACACCTTCTGCCACCACCCTACTCTATCCTTCTTCATAACACATTCCTGACTGACTTTAGATCACATATTTGTGATCTAAATGTGTGACCTGAGATCACATATTTATTTGTCTAGTACATATTATCTCACTGGGAGTCCAGAGACAGTTTTAAGGTTTTAGCTCGGGATGATGTGCCACTGCCCATTGCTTCCCTGGTTGCAGGTCATATGGGGGCCCTTAGAGTTTAGCAGAGAAAAGTAAAGATGTATGCCCAAGAAGGAAGAAAAAGATGGGGGCATGCTTTAGAGAGGGCCCATACTGAGTCTTTGCCTTATGGGTTCTTATCTGTTTTCTAAAGGCGGGAATTTTGGGAGAGGTCTTAGGAGAGGATCACAATAGAATATTTATGAACTTTATGCTGAGAAGCCAGAGTGAGATTTATTGTCTCTCTGATTTCATTTGTCGTTGGGTGTGGTTGGCAAATGGCCCTACCTGGCTTTCTGTTATCTGTCTCCCTGAGTAGGGTACTTTAAGCTATTCACCCGCTGGTTAGGGAGAATTGTAAACCATTTACTCTTAAGTGTCCTTGATTAGGAAAGATAGGATATTGCAATTTACTAGATGGCTGTGAACTGCTTGGCCATTTCACCATCTGCCTCAGTTTTCCCATTCCACTTGTCCTGGCTTACTAGCCTGTCTCACTAACATAGCCTCAGTGCCTGAACAAGTAATTGGGATATAGTAGCTATTCAGTAACTCTCTGTGAAATGAGTGAATTAATAATGAATCATAACTAGAAGTGATTTTAACCAATGATACCAGTCACTAACAATAATTGAATGCTACCGGAACAAAAAATTGTATGATTCAAGAAACCAAATGACCTAAATAATGTAGTATATGAGAGTATAAAGAGAATTCAGAACAAATTAAACCTGCTTTTTGTTAAGATAATGAAACCCCAAAATGTCTTATTTGTTAATGTTCCCGTAACTAGTACATGGTAGTTCAGGAAATAATTTAGGTTTCTATATTGACTGGCCAGAATTTTACCTTATTCAGCAATCTATTTGTCTTGTAAATTGATAAGATTCTAACTGGAGGACCAGATGTATTTAAGCAATAACTGCAAACACCTCCAATACACAGTTCAGCCTTGATCAGAAGATGAAGAGGGAAGAGGGGAGGAGTCCACTGGATGCCATGGAGGAGAGCTTTGTGGGCACACAGCTAAAAGACAGTCATGGGCAAATGCAAAGGAGAGTGTGCTATCTGTCCCCACGCTCACTCCACAGATCAAGAGTTACCCTGTAGAAAAGGGAGCTACAGACAGGAACTAAAAAGACTCTTTTGTGGGGGACTTGATGAGATATACAGCCTATATTTGGGGACCTAAGTAGCAAAGAATCAAACAGTCAGGAACGAATCTCTCACTGGATGTGTGGAATCCATTAGCAAGAAAAGCTGTATTCTGAGGAAGGCATCTGTAGCTGTAGGCATGGTAGGTGCCCTGTTCAAGACATCTGATATTAGTGGATGCTAACAAAAGGCCAGGGGTAAAGACAGAAGGGGGCCATTCATAGGGACCCAAACCAACCAATGGGGAAGATGGGGATAGAGCGTAAGTCTCTGTAGTCATGTAAGAAGGGTAAAAAGTCAGAAAATTTTGTCTGTTAAAAATAATGGGACTTCATGAGTACTCACATGCTGATGAGAAAAATAGACACAAAGCAGGTGAGTGTGTATTTTATTTATCTCATAGTTTGCATCATCTCATGTGAACAGACATGAAAGCTGAGACTCAGCTCTCCAATGCATGCCCAGCTCTGTGGCCACTGCCCTGCACAGGGACACCATTCATTTGTATATTTAACACAGCCTAGTATTCAAAAGCAGTTTAGAAAGAATAAACAAATAATTTACTTCTTACTTGAAAAGTTAACTTATTTATTTTTATATTTTGTTTATTGTCTCTAAGTTGACTGGATTATTAAATTAGCCATTATTCAGTAGTCAAAACTTTTCTGCACATACAGAATGCAAGTTGATCGCATCCATTCTGCAACAGCACAGTTAAGAAAGCCCTGAAGACAAAAAGAGGAAGATACAGCATATAAAACGGCTTCAGTTTCACCTCTGGGACTCTATTCTCTGTCGTAGCAGACAGGGTGAACTATAGGGAGGGGTTCTGACCCCCCCTCCAGGATGTCCATACCCCAGTAACTCACCAGTGAATGTCTGTGCTGGGCCCTTTAGTTGAGAAGACATCTAATTGGCTGTGCAGGACTCTCAGTCAGTTGGTATTCATCTATTAAAATCTTGTTTCTATATTTGTCACTAAGACATTGATTGCCTTCCATCCAGATGATTTTATTGGTACATTGACCTTCAAACTGGAGTTCTCTAGAATTAAAAAAAAAAAAAAATAGGAGGAGGAGGAGAAGAAGAGGAAGAGAAAGGAGAAAGAGAAGAAGAAGACATTGGGGAAAGGTTCTGAAGAAACAACTTATATCAGGTGATCTCAGTAAACTCAATCACTCAGGATACTCACAGCATTGAGAGGTGAGGCCCATGAGTACACAGGCATCACTCTCACCAGATTTTTACTTTGTAAGTCCCTTCAAGATGAGCCCACCATGTAGTGGAGAGACCCAGCTAAGTGGTAGTGTGGGCACAGTGCAAAACGTCTCCAATAAGAAGATGGACTTGGAATTCCCATTCTACCATGTGGTAGCTGGGTGGCCTTGGAAAAGTCACTTCACCTCTCTGAGCCTCAGCTCCTTTGTCATCAAGGTAGATGGCAGCAGCACTCCCTCCCAAGAGTATTTTAACAATCAAATGAAAATACAACTGAGAAGGTCTTGCACCCAGCAAAGTCATATACAAATACTGGTCATCATTAAAACGAGATCCTTTGGGTTGTTCAACAACTAAAAGCACTTGACTAAAGTCTAAGAGACCATGCTACACACCAAATTTCACCTTATATCAATTCGTGTTAGGGAGTCCAACTGTTTCTATTTTAAAATTCCATCTTCCACTGCTCGCATAGTCAAATGAAAATGCATTTGGAAGCAGCATGGTTGGAGCAAGACAGCAGCCACTAAATAAACAAGTAATCAGCAATGGATTAGTCCCTGACATGGATGAGAATGCAGAGCACCTGCAGTGACACCAGCCTGGCAGTATTCAGGGCTGATGGTACTCAGGCTGTTACATGTCACCCTCGGGGCTAGGACCCACTCTCCCTCCCACAGAAAAACACACTGCACAATTAGGCACCCAATATGCATGTAGAGAGTGGGAAGCAGTTGATGTTCGTTTGTTTGTTCAACCTGTGTGTTCTGATTTTCATCAGTCAAAGCCAAACCTCACGATTGTCCTACGTTTGGATAGGATAAAACAGAGGACACACCCTGGCAGTTCAGAAGAATGAGTCCTCACAGCAACTCTTATCCAACGAAGGCAGTTACGTTGACAAAGGTAGCTAAATACTCAACTCCTTCTGGGCAAAGGGCTGTTGATGGAACCATGTCGAGTTGTTATTGTCTCAATTTTTTCTCGGGGCATGTTGTGCCAGGCTCAGATGTGCTCAGAGAGGAAGGAGGATGGCAGGACTTGGACTCTGTTTTTCAGCTCCTGGGGGTGATTCCCTGGTGAGGTTTTACCTGGCATCTTATCCATTGGAGTCCTGCCCATGTCAAGGTCTAACTTACCCAATGCCCCTTGAGTGCCAGCATACTTTGTCCTCTGCACTCATAATACCACTGGTCAGCTCTGTGATCTAAAATAAAGCATGTTGCTTTATTGTTCTTATCAGCAAAATGAACCCAGTGCAACTCACCTTAAAGAGTACCTGAATATTACACATAGGACTCCAAATCCTGAGCTAAGGCAGTATCTGCTGCCTTGTAAGCTATGGGCATCACAGAAAGTCTCCTCTGGCTACTCCGCTCCCCTGGCTGCTCCGCTCCCCTGGTTGCTCTTCCTAAAATTGCACCAGGACCCTGCTGTTCATCTGTATCACCATGAGCTCTTCCATGATGGTACTTTGTGAGTGCCTGCCTTTAAGGGGAGGAATCACACCCAGAGATACTTTTCTTGCACTTATAACACTTTGCATTTCGATAGGTGTAGGGTAGAATCTTTAACAAATCATTGAATTGTTAGCACAAGTCCATTTAACCTGTGAACAGTGAAATAGTGCAGTTAGAACACCCATCCATGCTAATCATGAAGCAGCCCATGGCCCATGCAGAAGGCAAGCCACTATGTCCTTGGCTTCTGCTTCAGTTGCTAAGTGCATCCACCTTCTCATTGATTGTGTCTCACATGCTTACTGGGTACCAGGAGTCTGGAGGTGGTGGCGAGAGAGGCAGCCGTGGTCTCCATCTCCACAGAGCATGCAGTTCAGCGGGCTGCAGCCATTGATCTGCTGCTTTAAGTATTTTTGCTCCTTCCAAAAGGAAACTATGAATGATTCAAAGTACTTAGAAAGCTCATAACCTGAGAAACTGGTTGGCATGTGAATACCCGCAGCTTCCTATATTTACCTGTCATTGAACTTGATGCAGTTACCAAATCCCACTTCTCTCAGGTAGAGAGCAGCCATGTGGAGAATCCACCCCATTTTTAAAAGTACTCATGTTCAGTTTTAAGTATAGTAAATTGAATTATCATGTGTTTTGGAGATGAATATGTTCCTTCAAAAGCATAAGCCAAGCCCTGGCCGGTTGGATCAGCGGTAGAGCATCGGCCCAGCGTGTGGATGTCCCGGGTTTGATTCCCAGTCAGGGCACACAGGAGAAGTGACCATCTGCTTCACCACCCTTCCCCTTCCCCCTCTCCTTCCTCTCTGTCTCTCTTTTTCCCTCCCACAGCCAAGGCACCAATGGAGCGAAGTTGGCCCTGGTGATGAGGATGGCACCATGGCCTCCACCTCAGGTGCTAGAATGACTCTGGTTGCAATGGATCAATGCCCCAGATGCGCAGAGCATCACCCCCTAGTGGGCATGCCAGGTGGATCTTGGTCAGGCACATGCGGGAATCTTTCTCTTTGCCTCCCTGCTTCTCACTTCAGAAAAACACAAAAATAAAAATAGAAAAAGCATAAGCCAAAATGCAGATGTGATTGTTCACCCTAGGTGGCCCTCCCTGGTGGTTCACAAGGTGTCCCTATTTAGGGGTGGGGGGTGAATTTCCTGTTCAATTTCTGTAGCTGGCAAAGGAAGAAACAGTAATCTTCAGGATTTGAAGTTGACCAGATACATAGAAAACAATTCAGTCACTTTTAGGGATCCACAAACATTAGTCCTATGGATATTTTCCTTTAGAAAGACAGAGAGATGTGTGGTAAAGGGGAGGAGGAAATGAAGGAAGGCAAAGGCAAGGAGAGCCTTCATACGCATTTTCTCTGTTAAATATTGTCTTTAGTATAACATTTATACAGCCAAGTTCACAGAACATCAGCTCAATGAAGTATCACAAACTGAACACACCCATTAGCCGGCACTGAGATTAAGGAACAGAACACCGTACTCCCGAATCCCCACACCGTCTACAGGGACAGCTCTCCTCCCTCACAAGTGCCCCTGCCCCCCGGGATGACTCCCACCCCCCAGTAAGTGGGCCTGCTCTTCAGGAATGAGATTGGAGAGGTGTTCTCCTTCTGCTCGTGTGCTGTGAGGTTCACTCATGGTGTTGACTGGTTTTTTGGTTGTCGCTGTCAGTGCTGGGTGGCATTCCAGCATGTAGATATGCAATGCGTTATGGGAGTTATTATAGCAAAGATTCATAGGAAAGGAAAAGTTTTAAAAGTTTGAGCACATATGAAACACATGCCTAATAAATAATAGTGAGAAAGAGATCTAATTGTACCAAGACATTTATATTTCTTCAAATACTTCTTTGTAGTAGTTAGTAATTGTTGCTGTATGAATAATTAGTAATACTCATATATGGATGTAAATTATTAAACATTATAAATGATAATGTTTGCTTTAGATAAAGAATTCTAATTTGTCACCCAAATAAGTGGGAGGAGTATGTGAAAAACCAACAGCCAGTGAGTCACTCAGCTACCCATCCAAGTGGTGGCAGGCAAGGCATTCCTCCATGAAAAATGATCAGTCTAAAACTGCTGGTTTTGAAACTTCCTATATGTTGAATGACAGCAACATTGCACACCATGAGGCGACAGACAGAGGGAAAAGGCAGTGAGAATTGAGAGATGCCTTTGACTCACCTAAATGAGTCAGCAAATGAGAAACAACGCGAGGGCTCCTGGAGAGTCTGCATTTCTGCTTCGCCTGTGGCCTAGGAATAGCCTTCTTACATGGCCCACTTGACCTTGTGAAAGAATTTTTTTCCTTTTCTTATTTTTTTCATGTGAGTGGGGGGCAGTGATAGTGAGAAAGACTCCCTCATGTTCCCTGACTGAGATCCACCTGGCAACCCCATCTTGGACTGATGCTTGAATCAACCGAACTACTTTTAGCACCTGAGTTCAATGCTCGGACCAACTGAGCCACTGGCTGAGCAAGGGGAAGAGGGAGAGAAGGGGAAATGGGAGGGAAAGAGAAGCAGATTATGGCTTCTCCTGTGAGCCCTGACCGGGATTCGAACCTGGGATGTCCGCATGCCAGGTCGATGCTTTATTAACTGAACCTGTGTGTGGCCAGGGCCCATGGGACAATTTTCATCTTCTGCTTTCTAGTTTGCAGAGGAAGCATAAATAAACAAGCAAATCAGAAAAGGAGCCCAGCTCTCCATTCTAAAATCATGTCCTCCACCTGCCTTTTACCAGGGAAACCACCCTGTGAATTACAGCTGCTTGGGCACAAGCTCCAGGGACTCATGTGCTTATCACCCTCCCCCACACCCAGCGATAAGATAATGAAATGCGAGGCTCCCATGTGTTTGACAAGCTGGTCTCTCCAGCAGGAGAGTTGAGAGGCTCAGGGGCTGGGATTGGAGATTAATTAATGCTAAAAGACACAGTTTGATGTGGCAATGAAATTTCGATTATAATAATCTCTAATTATCTTGTACCGCGAGCGCCCTGCCTCTCCCAGGTGTTTCTTCGTGGTTGGGAATTGCTATTTGTGCATGAAATGAAGCAGACTACATTTCCGGAGAAGGGAGTAGGGGGAGGGAGGTAAGTGAGAGTGGGAAGAGGCGGAGCAATGCCCTGCCTATAAGCAAGGGAGTTTCTGGAGTAGCTTTGAGGAACGTGAACTTGGCATTATTTTATAACAAGTGTAACTGAGGCAAGATGAGGGAAAATGTAATGAAGGAGCAAACTGAGCCAGCATCCTTATCTCTTAACTATACTCATTGCCAGGCACAGACACCCGTTGCTGGACTATGCCACCTCTGTGATTATTGGAGAAAAAGTCCCCTTGTGGGGGACAAATTGTCTCATCTTTCCAGGTATCATCAATAATGTGTTTTTTTGTTTGTTTTTGTTTTTGTTTTGGTAACAAGGGTTTCCCACTGAGAAAGATTTGTAAGTCCTAATGAGTTAGTGCTTGGACAACAGAAATAATGGCCATTAAGGAGAACAAGGACCCCTTATTCCTTCTAAATATCAGAAACCCATATACCTATGGTAATCACTGTGCTTGCAAGGGAAAAACCGACTATTCAAGGCTGTGAAACTTCAATTTTACTTCAAGATTACTTGGAAAGTTTGGAGAACTCTTTCAGCCAGGTGAGGAAATTGATAAAACACATAGGAAAGAGGAGGTAAAATCTCTCACACTCTACACACTCTGAAATCAAGAAGATATTACAAGAAAATCAAATAACTTATTCAAGGGTTCTCCTCAGGTGAGCCTTTCCACTCTACTCTGTAAGCCATAGTCCAGGGAACCAGATCACCCCTGACCACGAATGAGCAAGGATCATTTAGAGCCTAGCCACACATCTGCTGTGAGGATGTGGATGAGCTGCCTAACATCTGTACATCCATGTTTTAGTTTGCAAAATGTGGGGGGGAAATGGTTATTAATAGTTCACAAAGGCTTTTTTCTTGTGGTAATGCTTTTCCCACAGTGTTCAGCATGCAATAAATGCTTAATACACATGGTTGTTACCAGGAATATTTTAAACATTCTCAGATTTTTTACCCAAGCACATAGACTATTAAAAAGCTTTCAGGTAGAAGAGTGTGTGTGTGTGTGTCTCTGTGTGTGTGTGTGTGTGCATGTATGTGCATGCATGTGCTCATCAGTTTTCTTTTGGGCATATCTGATAGCCAAGAGTCAGTTGCTCAAAAGATATGCATGTCTCTCACCCTCCTGCCCGATACTAATTATCCTGCTCTCTAAGAAATTTACTTCCTCTGAACCTCCTTTCAGACCAGGGACAACCTGAGTTGAAGACAGAGGAAGAGCCTTTCTCACTGGAAACACAAAATTAACATAGGCTGATGTACTTTTGAAAGCTTACAAAGAAACCAGTAAGGGATCCTGAGAAATTGCTACACCCTTGGGGAAGAGGCAGGTGTCCAGCTGGGGTGATGAACAGTGTGCTCAAGCACCAGGGATGTGGGACAAAGGCAAAAAGAGTAAAAAAGATGGACACAGGTCCTGCAAAGAGGCAGTTGGTTGACCTTTGGGGGGGTATCTGGTACATGGTGTGGGGATGCAGAAATCAAGTTGAAGGGAGAAGCAATAGGAGGAGCATTCAGCCTGTTGCTTGGCTCTCTGCTAGGCTCGTGGATTGGGAGCAAAGGGTCTTGGACAGTAGTGCCCTTGTGAAGCTTATAACTGGGAGTTTGGGAAATTTTTCTATTATCCCTTTAAATAAAAATGGCAGAGGTCTTCCTAGGGACTTAATAACGGATTCAATGAAGAATAAAGCTGTATGACTGAAAATACATTAAAGATTTTTAAGAATCTTTAGAACTCGTACAGAATGCTTAAATCATTTAATACAAGGCTCTCTTAGTCTGATCAGTTGTAGTCATTCCAGAATGGAGCCCAGTTTCAACCTATGCCCAGGAAGCTGTGTTACTGCTCACCCTCCACCATCCCAACTGCAGTGCTGTGCAGCCTCTAAAATGGTCTTATATTGGGAAAAGTTTTGCATCCTTACTGGAGGGATACCTCCCTCGGAGCAGAGTTCTGAGGACAGGCAGCTCTATGGCAAGAAAATGTGCCAACACGGGTATCCTTGCACTGAATACTTGTCTGGCTGAGGAAAACGAGACATCCTATTGCCTCCTGCTCACACTTATCTGCTTAAAATAGCTTTCACTAATGGAAACCCCGGGAAGAAAGCAGCCTGCTCACGAAAAAATTCCCTGGAGAATACAGGGACACATGCACACAATTTCAAAATGAGTGTTTACATGTGGTTGTTTGGCTGAACGGAGGACAGAATCTCTGTCCTCTTGATTAGACCCACAATCTGTGTGCAAGAACATCAAATCCAAAGTTGTCTGTTGCTGTAGGAGAGATGTATCAGTTAGCACTAGGTTTAGTTGCAAGTAATAGAAGCCTGAAAAATAATGGCTCAAATAATATAGAAATTCATTTTCTAATATAAAATTCCAAAGACGGGTAGTAGAGGGCTGGTTTGGTGACTGCAGTCATCCAGAACCATGTTCCTTGGCACCGTTCACAGGGTGAGGCTTAGCCACACCATCTGGGCTATAGCTCCAGTAGTCACAAAGTTCATCTTCTAAGCCACACAAAGAGAAAGGCACAAACCAATTACGTTTCAGGACAATTCTTCGAAGCTCCCACACAACCCTCCTGCTGACAAGAACGAAATCATGTCACTACACTTAATGGCAAAGGCAAATGGGCCCATGTTCCGCTAAAAATTGATAATTCTATGAAGGTGAGAATAGATATTGGGATAGAAAGTTAGCAATATCCACCTTAGATTAGAAGAGATCTATTACATTTTGTGTGTGTGTGTATGACAGAGACAGAGAGAGAGACAGATAGGGACAGGTAGACAGGAAGGGAGAGAGATAAGAAGCATCAACTCTTCATTGCAGCACCTTAGTTGTTTATTGGTTACTTTTTCATATGTACCTTGACCGGGGGGCTCCAGCAGACTGAGTGACCCCTTGCTCAAGCCGGTGACCTTGGGCTCAAGCTGGCGACCTCGGGACATCAAAGTTGGGTCCTCTGCATCCCAGTCCGATGCTCTATCCACTGTGCCACCACCTGGTCAGGCATCTATTGCATTTAATATAAAATAAAACCCTGTTATTCTTAGAAGGAAGTGATTCTGAAATATTTTGATCTCTTTCAAGTCCCAATTTAAGCTCGTATGATCAAACTTAGCTTTGAAGACTCAGGTAAACCCTTTTAAATTGAACCTAGGGAAAATTTTGAAAATGCTCAGGTTTGCTTGACTCTTCCACATTCTCAATGCTACCCTTCTCCATACTCTGCCTGAGATGAATAAAAATCGTTGCATGGTATGAGTTTGCCAGTACCGACGCTCAGTTCCTCCAACTGTTCTGTCCTCCCTTAGCATTCATCCTTCGCGCATCCATCATGTAGCCCAGTAATGGAATTGAGATACTGTCAGAGAACAAGTCAAGAGTCAAGGACTCTTAATATATGATCCAATCAAGATCCAACAGGCTCCTTTAGAAACTTAGGTTTCTCTTTGTTATACCTCTCTTGGGTGAGATCATGATAATCACTTTCTGTACTGGGATCTCTTAGAGGTTAATTAGTTAGCTGTACTGCATGGTAAGCCTTTTATAGAATATTTTTCTCTCTTTATCTCTGGTATATTACATGAAATTTTAACTAGAGTTTGTTAGGGATTTAGAATCTCTTTCCTCTGCAAACCTAATATTTAATGATACCTTTGTGATTTTATCCCTCAGAGCAAGGGGAAAAGTTTGGATGAAAAACACCAAAAGTAAAACCAGGCTTTCAGAAACCAAAAGCTTCCTCCTATTTTTATTGTCTTGAAAGTTCTACAATGGCCAGCTCACTGTTCAATATACTCTAGTAAACTCGGTTCTATTGGTCACAGGGAGATCATATAATTGAGGTAGTACAGTAGAGTGGTTAGGATAAGCAGGGATTTATTTGGAAATATATGAATTTTAGTAGATAGGGTTCCGGTCCCTACTAACAATATAATTAATTACCTGTGGGGATTTGGGGGTTTTTGTTGTTGTTGTTGATTTGTCACTGGTTATATGACAATAATAAAACCTCATGAGAGATATTGGGAAAAATTTATGAGACAATGTCTAAAAGCAATTAGCTTACTAAATATTTAGTAAGTATGTTGTAAAGCCAGTAGTCACAGCCATTACAGCTGCCAGGCAGGTACAGGTTCCCATTATATTCAAATAGATGGTAGAGAAACAGCAGAGCTGAAAACTGGTGGGCCATCCCTTTACTCTAGCCTCGCACCAGCGGGTGAGTAAATACACACAGAGGGAAAACACTTCCCTTTTCATTCAGGGCTCCCAAAGCCACTGACTTTCTCCCAGTTTTTCTAGAATCAAAGGCCCCACTAGCTCAGTCCTTTCTGGTTCCCATCTCCTTCTCTCTGCCCAAACTGTCTTCTTCTTCAGCACCCCGCCATCTTGGCTGCCTCTCTTCTACAACAACGTGGGCTACTTTTCTTAAAATGTTTTGGTGCAACAACCCCTCCTCCAGCACGCATTAGCATAACCAAGCCCCTTCCCAATCAGGAAGGCAATTAGCAGTATCACAGATTATATATCTGGGCAGCAGCCATTTTTAACAATAAAAGTGAGCAAACCAGAAAATACAGATTTTGCAAACTCATTTACCCAACATATGTGTATACATGTTTGTGTGTGTCTGTGTAAGTGTTGTGTGAGTAATAAATGAATTTCCTGCTTAAAGTACCCATTTAGAGGAGACCACCCAGATAACAAGAAGCACCTAAAATGATCAAATTTTCAGTCACCCTAGCGTCTCAATTTTAGATTCTATTCCCTGTCTATGTTATTGGTACATATTTTCAAAACCAAGATAAATTTTTGAATCATAATTTATTTTTTTAAAAGTTCCCTATAAAGTTAATAGAAGGGATTAAAATCATTAAGAGATTGGAGCCTATTTTTAAACTGCATGTTTTCACTCTAGACAGTAGCAATTGATTTGCAACTAAGAATGATGTGGAAATAAGCACTCTAATACTTCCTCCCACTTTCCCATTAATTATGACATTAATTTTCATTGTCATTCACTTTCATTATTATAATTTTCATAATTGTTTAGTCCTACTTATAAATGTAAAAGCATGAAAGTTTTAGAACCAGGGAGTCTTTTGCTTTTCTCCCTTCCACTTTGGTCTGCTCATGCATTCTCACATGTTTGGGGATGTTGGCCAGTTGCCTTCAAGGCAACGCAGCTGTGGTAATATTTTGGGGTCACATTTTATTTTCCCCAGATTTTGATAAACACTGTTGTCATATCATCTAGCATTGAATGTTGTCTTGGAGAAAACTAATATTAGCTTCTATTTATTTATTTTATATTTTTCTGGTGTCTTCTTTCTCCGCTATGCCAGGGAAATCTTATTTTACCCCCAATGTTATATTATGTGATAAGGGTGAGTTTCAGCACTGATCATTCTGAAACAATTTTTTAAGGAATATCGAGTGCTCTTTTTTGATCCACTGATTCAATTATTCCTTAATTTCAGGGCTTTTCTCTGGATTACACACTTGCATACTTTTTTGGTGTATTTTTAGGGTTTGTTATTTTTTGGTTCAAAAATATTTTTTTATATTGGATTCCCTCCTTATTTATTATATATTTTTAATTACTTTGTATTTTTTCCTCAGCATTTACTAAGAGTATCTCAGGTTTCTCCTTTATGCCTGTAACTGAATTGTCTATTGTGTCTTCTCTTTTATTACTAATTTTCAATGTATTCATCCTGAAATTATCCTCAGTTTGGGCCTTAGATCCATGATCTGTCTCACTTTTCTTTCTCATTTCATTCCATTGAGTTGGGCAGATAAAATATAATATGCTCACTTTGTTAAAGATGGCGCTGCCCCCATGGAAGCCCGTCACCCAGGTGATATTATTTGCCCTTATGTTTGGGATGGGTGTGGGGGAAAGTCTGTAATGTAGGTAGGCTGGGTCATTATAGCCTAAGGCTTGGTTTTAGGAGTAAGCTTTTCCTCACACCCTTGACTGATTGGATGATGTAGGGTGGTGCACTTCTGAGGAAGCCCATTATGTCTCAGATGGGTGACTTGGTATCAGAGACTTCCTTGTTTGTAGATTGGATTAGAGGTTTGGATTTCTACAGTATAAAGTGGGACAGACCGGGAGCTTGCGCTCTTGGTTCCTGAGGTTAGTATTAGAGAGGAGAGCTGATTAAGGCCACATGGAGGAGGCCAGGAGAAGCAGCCAAGATGGCAGAATGCTGAGGGAGAAGCCAGTTTGTTAAGAGTTTGTGCTGGAGGAGATGGGGAACAGAGGTGAATAAGTCTGATGAGCTAGAAACCTTTGATTCTAGGAAACTTGGATAAGTCAGTAGCTTTGTGAGCACTGAAAGAGTAGGTTTTGGAGCCCAGTATGTGTTTTTGCTTGCCCGCTGGGTGCAAGCTAGAATTAAAGCTGATGGCCCACCAGTTCTTGGCTTTGTTGTTTCATTACCGACTGTCCAAATCTAATGTGGACCTGCACAGGCCAGGCGGCTGTGATGGTAGCCTTGGCTGCGACTATTGGCTCTACATATTGTTTTCAACCTTTTCTTTAGGTCTTAATAAAGTTTACATTCATTGTACAAGACAAAGCACTCATGAAGAATATTAACATGCATTTTAAGTTAGATTTTCTTCCAAACAGGGTTCTTCACTTGAAGTTTGAGAGCAAAGTTCCTCTCTTGATTTCTAATCGGGTCCCCTCCTTCTTTCTGTAGCGTGTTTGCAGAGCTGCCGTTGCACTTCCTTTCACGCTAATCGTTCCTGGGCGTCTCTGCCTAGACCATTCATCTATGCTGATAGTCTCTTCACCCTGAATCCAAAACAGGCTCAAAGAGCCATGTGTTTAGCATTCTCTTTCCCTTACATAGAAAGGAGGAAGAGGTCAAATAGAATCTTTGAAGTACTTTTTAACAATTGGTTTATTAAGATTTATAAGATTTCTTTATGCCCCTTCCTTCCCACTACCCCCTCCCTCCCCTCCCTTCCCCTGCCCCTGGCAACCACTGCACTTTTATCTATGTCCATGAAGGGTGATGGAGGACAATTTGACTTTGGATGATGGGTATACAACATAATCAAATGTTAAAATGATCTGGAGATGTTTTCTCTGAATCTATGTGCTCTCATTGACCAATGTTACTCCGTTAAAATTAATTGTCTAAATAAAACTATAAAAAAAATAAAATAAAGAAAAGGATTTATAAGATTACCCTCCCATATTTTTTTAGATATGAATTTCTAAGGGGGGGTGTCATAAACTTCAGAGTACAAACAATCCTTGAGCAGCACAGGTTTGAACTGCACGAGTCTGCTTATACACAGATTTAATTTCAACAAATATGTACAGTTCTGTAAAAGTATTTTCTCTTATAATTTTCTTAATAACATTTTTTTCCTCTAGATTACTTTATTGTAAGAATACAGTATATAAACAAATGTGTTCATCAATTGTTTAGATTATTGGTAAGGCTTATGGTCAATGGTAGGCTATTAATAGTTAAATTTTGAGGGAGTCAAACATTATACGTGGATTTTTGACTGCATGGGTTCATTGCCCCTTGCCCCACATTGGTCAGCAGTCACCTGTATCTCATTTTAAAACAGTGAAGACTTGACTTCAGGCAGCAGTGTGCCAATCTCTCTGAGAGGCTTTTCTCTTCCCTCTTCACCCATTTTACCCATCTCGTCCGTTCCATGAACTTTAAATTTAGTTTAATTTCTGAGGCATTGTATTGAACGTGAAGCCCAACAAAATTGGTTATTGTGGCTTAATGTATCTCCAAAACAGTTTTCTATAAATTTAAGATAGTTCTATAGCTTTTGAACCTTTAAAAAAAGAGTTTAAATTTGCTGCATATCCTTCTGAGTGTTTTACCCAAGGTTCATGCATTCTTTCTCTCTCTCTCTCTCTCTCTCTCTCTCTCTCTCTCACACACACACACACACACACACACACACACACACACACACTCTAACAGCCATGCGCTTTAGAAGAGCAAACAGCTGGACAGAAAACCTGTTTTGGTCTTCTTAGTGAATCAGAACTCCTACAATGGAGAGCAATTTCAGAATCGTGTAGGGAGGGGTTCTGTTCCTCACGGTATGTTATGTCCAGCCATTTAACATTAAGGGTAGAAGGAGAAAATGACACAGCCCAAAGTCTTGAATATCCAGTGCAGCTCAACTCTATTTCTTCAAAGCTTTGTTGAATCAAAACCCCTGGCGAACTGTTTTGAGTTGCAGATCTGTTTGCAAATGAGCTTGGAGTACACTGGGTAAACTCCATGGTTGGTAAATTCTATTTCACTTCACCAGTGAGCTGAAAAAGCATTGGATAATGTGTTATGAGTTGTAGATCTGTTTGATTGCATTGTTGCAAAGTGGGAATTGTTTTGCAACATAGATTCTTAATCACTGAGGCATCTATGATTCAATGCCTCCAAAATTGGCTGAAATTGAAAGTTAACTATACTGCAGACGGCTTATTCTGGTGTATAATTGAAAATAAATTCTAATAACTCTTCTCAAAAGAGCTGCTCAGAGGAAATTTCAAGCCCCCCACAAAAAATAAATGCTTTCTCAAACAGACATTCTCTGCATACGCAATAACGAAAACACCCAAAACTAGTACTTCTGTGATTTGAATGCATTGACAAAAAAATGTTGATATTGAACACTTGTAAATGTCCTGTGATGGACTTCGCAAACCTTTATGCTGGGGAGGTATTATCACATCTCTTTGAAGTCATTTTAGAATCATTTCACAGAATGACAACCCAGGAAGGAAAAGACAGCACAAGCTTTTAAAATCAGACAGTCGGAAGTGTGCATTCTGACTCGTCTCTACCAACTCTGTAACAATGGTAATTATTTTCTTCCCTAGCTTCAGTTTCTGTCTCTGCAAAATGAGTCCGATAATACAATTTAATTTTTTCTGCTTTGCATAGTTATTGTAAATATGAGACGATACATTCATATGAACAGTGTCTTGTACATATTTGGCACTCAACTCATTGCAGAAATTATAAATGGATATGTGTATACATATATAAAGTCTATATATTCATTCAGCTATTATTTACACATTCATAGCTTATGACATTAAATATGTACTTACACAGTGCTGCACCCCTGCAGGCAGCAGTGGGGAGGAGAGTCGGGAGGAGACACCTGGCCCCACCTTGGAAGAGACATTTATCACTCTGGTCCTGCATTTGGGATGCTAGAGTTCCAATCCTGCCCCAGATAACCTCACTTTTTCCACCTGTAAAACTGAACTTATAACTATATATTTCATTAGGATGTGATAAGTGTGAAGTAAAATACTGCAGAGTATTAGTCATTAATGCTCTTTTAAGAAGTGCACTTCTAAAAATATTTTAAAACTAAAAAGTGTTCCTTTTCTCTGAGTTTCTAGACAGACAAAGCAGCCCCACTCAGGCTTTCTCCTAATGCTTCTTCCATCCTTAGCCCTTTCTTTTTTCACTGTCCCCAGCTTTAGCAAATGCACTCTCAAAATAAAATAAAATAAAATGTACACTCGCAATAGCAGCAGTGGCAGCTACACTATCTACACTGCTCCAGAGCCCAGTGGACAAAGACTGGGCTTCAGAAGCAGACAGGGCTGGGCCCTCCCCGGCCCCTCCTATAATGGGCTGTGTAACCTCAAGCAAGTTATTGCCTATCTTCCACAACGCCATGTTCCCCTCCATGAAATGGAGACTCGAACACCTCACAGTGTAATGAGCAGACTTGACTGAAGTAACACAGGGCAAGCACTAACCCATGTTAACTGTGTCCTGAGCCCCTCTCCAAGTGCTATGGGCCTGCCTTTAGGTAGAGGTGGACTTTGACATTGCTTTTTCATAAAGACTTCTGCTCAGGAGTGGTTAGATAGTCATCTTGGAGGTCAGGCAAGAACCTAGATTAACCACCAACGCTGCAACTTTCATATCCAAAGAAACAGTCCCGTGTTCACCTCTCAGCTTCTGATTGAAATGTCTCCTTTGTCCAAGGCAATAGATGCCAACATGAGTGTCCAAGCTGTCCCCTGCATGTCTTGGCTAGCTCCCACAATGCTATGCTCACTTCCCTTCCAAACTGAATCCAGTGAAATCTGCCTTGCATGGCCAGAACATCTGGCTCTGGCCGGCTGTGCATGCTGCTCTTGAGCTGGTTTTTGCCATGCAAAGCCAGAGTCATTGTCCACGGACAAAAGTAAATTTAAATTTAAAAAGCCAAATAACAGAAGCAGAGACACCCTATCCACTACGGAAGTAAATTTTATGGTCCCCAAAAAACGTGTGCTCGCCTTATGTATGCTCTCAGGTCCTCTGCACACAACATATCACATCTTCCCTGGTTCCCAAACTGGGTCCCTCCACACTCTATCCTTAGGTCCTTTCCAGTTGGCCCACTGTTGCAGCTGTGCTATCTGCCAGGGGCCACTGCTTCTACCAGGTCAGCAGCTTTACCTACTCATCCCGTCCCTTCTGCTAGAGAATGAAGCCTGGCCCCAAATCAAGGCTGTTGAGTGGCGCATAGGTAACGGAGCCCCTCTTATCCTTACTCAGGGTGAGTCTTATCTGCCCCCAATCCTGTTCTCTACTCACCTCCTGCCTTCTTCCACTTCTGCTCAAAAGGATGAAGCACACTTTCCATAAGTAAATATTTTGCATGAAATTTTACCTCTCCAAAGAATCCAAGCTAGCTTTGCTGGTCCAAAAGAAAGTATATCTTGCAGAGATGCAGAAAGGATGAAACAAAAATGAAAGTACTTGAAACAAACATGCTCTCAGAAATGCTAGTGTGTTCTGTGCACATTCCAGACCCCGATTCCAGTCTCTTCCTGCCGCTCAGCTTCTCTGTGGACTGATTCCAACATGCTCCACACCTCCACGGCCCCATGTCCTCCATCACTGTATCACACACAGTCATATGGCTTTCACTGGGCACAGTGCAGTCTCAGCAGTGTAGCCACAACCATCTGATGAGCTCCTTGTAGTTTGATAAATTCTGTTCTTATGCAGTGTAACCTTTTCTGAGAGGAAATATATAGATCTATCAGTTCATTGAAGTTACCAATTGCAGGAAGATTGTTACCACGATAAGAGAGAGACAGAAGGAAGGGTCTACTGAGTTTAAAAAACTTAGAAAATTTTTGTTCAAAAGTGGGCTTAGAAAGATGCCTAATGGCCTGACCAGTAGTGGTTCAGTGGTTAGAGCATTGACCTGGGACACTGAGGTCCCATGTTCGAAACCCCAGGGTTGTCAACTTGAGTGTGGGCTCATCTAGCTTTAGTATGGGATTTTCAACATAACCTCATTGTGGCTGGCTTGAGTCTAAAGATTACTGGCTTGCACAGCAGATAAAGTGTCGACCAGGAACACTGAGGTCACTGGTTTGAAATCCTGGGCTTGCCTGGTCAAGGCACATATGGGAGTTGATTCTTCCTGCTCCCCTCCCCCTCTCTCTCCTCTCTAAAATGAATAAATTAAAAATTACTGGCTTGAAGCTCAAGGTTGCTGGCTTGAAGCCCAAGGTCACTGGCTTGAGCCCAAGTCACTGGCTTGAGCAAGGGGTCACTGGCTCAGCTGGAGTACCCTGGTCAAGGTACGTATGAGAAACAATCAATGAACAACTAAAGTGAAGCAACTACAAGTTGATGCTTCTCATCTTTCTCCCTTCCTCTCTTTCTTTCTCTCTCAAAAAACAAAAACAAAAGAAACCAGATGGCATGAGGCTGGCCTCAAGTCATAATCTGTTATGACATCCCATCTATATGCCCTTTTGAATGGTTGGAAGGCCATACCATATGTAGGATTTTCATTCTAGGAAGCTAGATCCTAGTTCCAAGGTTTGCCTCAAAATAGCTGGGGAGTCTTGAGCAATCTGTTCAGTCATAGTTTTAATATCTCTATCATGAATACAGTATAATTCTCCTTGCAGGCCATTTCAAACTAGATTTAAAAATTAAAATTTAGAAAATAGTAACACTAACAACAACAATAATAGCTTAGACTCACGGGAGGGGTGAGGGGGAGCTTATAGGCACCCTTCTAAAAACCATTTGCATGTGCCTGACCTGTGGTGGCGCAGTGGATAAAGCGTCGACCTGGGAACACTGAGGTCGCTAGTTCAAAACCCTGCACTGGTCTGTTCAAGGCACATATGAGAATTAATGCTTCCAGCTCCTCCCCCCTTTCTCTCTTTCTTTCTCTCTCTCTCTCTCTCTCTCTCTCTCTCTCTCTCTCATTTTGTGTCTCCTCTCTAAAATGAATAAATAAAAAAAAGAAATTAAAAAACATTTGCATGCATTAACCTCAACCTTTGCAGCAACCTGAAAAGGCTGGTTTCTATTGCCACATTCACTTGGAAAAATGAGATACGGAAGCACAGAGAGATTGGGTAACATGCCAGAGGTCACGCAGCTGATGAGTGGCAAAGCTGGGATTTAAAACCAGGCCATCCAAAACCACACTGGCACTACCACCGTTTACTGCCTCCCTAGCAAATTTAAGAAGATGGTAGTCAAGGCAGTGCATGAAGAAATATTCTAGGATGTTGAGATCTTTTTTAGCATAGAGATAGTTGAAGAATTTAAAAGCGATACTGCCCTGGCCAGGTGGCTCAATTGGTTAGAGCATCATCCTGATATGCCAAACTGGTGGGTTCAATCCACAGCCAGGGCACATACAAGAATCAAACAATAGTACATTAGCAAGTGGAAAAATAAATCGATATTCCTCTCTTAAAAAAATGAAAAGTGGCCTAACCGGGTGGTGATGCCGTGGATAGAATGTTGGACTGGGATGCAGAGGACCCACGTTTGAAACCCCAAGTCGCTAGCTTGAGCGTGGGCTCATCAGGCTTGAATGCAGGCTCGCCAGCTTGAGCGCAAGGTCCCTCTTGCTAGCAAGGTGTCACTAGCTCTGCTGGAGGCCCCTGGTCAAGGCACATATGAGAAAGCAATCAATGAACAACTAAGGTGCCGCAACAAAGAACTAATGTTTCTCATCCCTTGCCCTTCCTGTCTGTCTGTCCATCTCTCTGACTCTCTCTCTGTTTCTCAAAAAAAAAAAAAAAAAAAAAAAAGTGATACTAACACTTTTTTTTTTCTCTCTACTGCTTTAGGGATTTTCTAATAACTTGCTGACTAGACTTTCTTCTCTTTGCTCAGAGCATTTATTCCCTCCTCCCCCCTAAAAATATTGCTGTTTATCAAATGAGTTTTGATGAAATGGAAATTCTGTTTTCAATGAAGAAGTTTTGGAAGTCTAAAAAGAAACAACTTGTGCTACTTTTCACCTCAAACCATAGACATCCGAGCAGTAGGTCATGTACATAGTTGTGACCTAGTGGGGAATTGCAAGGGTCAACTATGTAACTGTTCGACTAAGAGGGGGAAGAATCTCTTTCCAAAGCACAGGCTTGCCCTGTCCCACCAGGCAAAGCCACCCCTTGGCACTCTCTCAAGGGAGGCTGGCAGCCTTTCAGATGGGAGTGGGGGGATAAACCAAGTTCCCCTTCTGGGTCTATTCCAGGGAAAGACGGAAGTGTCCACCCTAGGAGATGACATAAGCGAGAAACTCCTATCCTGAGCATGTCTTTCTGTTTTCTTTCTTCTGCGATTTCGTGCTGTTCTGTAACCTCCTTAAAGCTGGGAAGAATATAATCTTAAAAGGGCTTTCTTTCTTAAGCTTAAAAACAGTAGAAAGCCAAAGCAAAAGACAGCGTACCTCATGCTGGAAGGATAAACATAGGCAACTTACTATTGTGACAAAAAAACAAAAACTAAATAAAAAACGGGTTCACGAAAGGTTTAGATGCACGGATCTCAGAACAGATCATTAACAGGAAACGGGCAGCCTTCGGCTTCTTCCGTCCTTTGAAGGGAAAACTCAGGAAAAGTAGGTACCCTTCCCAGCAGACGCTCCCCTGCAGGCTCTCAGAAGCCAGATTTTGGTGCCTCCTGAACCATAAGATTGACCTAATTTGCCGTTTCTTGTCTTGTTAATGAGGCTAAATACATCCCACTGCTTTGGAAAAGACCTTGCAGGGCAAATCCAGAGCCCAGACCGCAGGGTTTCCCACTCCACAGGCGACTTCAATTAAGTGCGGTGCCTCCTAGACCCCAGCCTCTGCCTCGCTCAATCTGGAAGCCACCCGTGAAGGCTTCTAAACTGCATCGCTTCCCTTGTCCCTCCCACAGCAAAACTATTAAATCAGAATCTCCAGGAGGGACCAGAACATCAGTATTGTTTAACATCTTTGTAGGTGATTTTGATGCTCAGTTGAGGTTCAGAATGACTGTATCAGACACAGGGGTTCTCCGCATAGATGACCACAGGCTGCTACTGTCTGCCTTCTGTTTACCTGCCAGGTTCTGGTATGACACTAGTTACTTGCATTTTCCCTGACAGTAAAACCAGCACTGCGAGTTTGCTGTCAGCACAAATACAAGGGTGATTGTGGAAATGGCATTGTTCAGGGGACCTGAAATGGGTTTATACAAAGCACCATTCTTAGTGGCTGTCCTTCTGTGCTTGTTGGCCACTTTAGGAAAATGAATGAATGTCCATACTGTCACTACTTGCTGACTTCTCTGGTCTGACTTATATTCAGTGCCCAGATCAACATGATGATGATGATGATAGTGATGATTATGAGGATGTTTTCCTAAAACACTAGATTGAGGAGTTCTGTGAAATGGTAGGCATGACTTTCATTGGAGCATCAGGATTTTATCTGATCATCTATCCAAGTGACCTTAGGTAAGTCACTAATCTTACTGAGGGTTAGAGCTTTTATTATTATTATTATTTCTAAAAATAGGGGAGTTGGACTAGATTAGTGATTTTAAAAGGTCTTTTACAGTGAGACCATTTTAGAACCCACCAGATTAAAGAGTAGCTTCTCCGCACCAGGGGTTAGGTGATGGGATCAGGGCTCCACCTCTGTGAAGTCTCCCTGAGACCACCATGAACCCTTCCGGTCTAGTGAACCTATAAGGAGCGAGAGAGGAGCTGAATCTCATTGACTGAGGCTGGTCTGAGTGCTGTGAGCTGTCAGCCTTCTTACCTTCTCTAATGGAGAGTTACTATGGCCAAGCCCTCCTCTTGCCGAAAGAGGAGCCAGGCTAAGACTTGGTGGTGGTCATGTGCAGTACACCAACCTGGAAAATAGTGCAGTCAGAAATCTTCGAGTTTTCTTAAAGCTTTAATATTTAGGATGTTAAGGCTTCTGATCCTTAAAATGTCTCTTAAATGAAGTGGAGAAAAAAAGAGATACCCACCAAACACTTTTTACAACAGGGCATTTTCTGGCACACGCTGCAGCTGCTCTGGAACGACTGATCATGTTGAATGGACAGTGATGAGCATGCTAACCAGAACTAGAAGACAGGCAGGACTGGGAAGAGAGCTCAGGAGTCCTTGGCGTTTTAGCAAGACAAAGTGTTTGGAGTTGAGTCTATATTCCATCCTAGAAATTGGGAGAGAGACACAGATAGTTGCTTGTCAAAAGAAGAGCTATTTGGGGAAGTGGGAGAACTTACTTTGAACCAGATGAAACAATATAAAACTCCAATAAACTCAGGTATCACTCTGGAATTAATGGAGGACAAATTAGATCTGCTGTTAACTTAAATACCCATCTGCTCACATCCCTGGAGCCCATAAATTTGTGGGGCTAATTAGTTGTTGCCATCCTAAGACCAGCAGGGGGCTAACCATGTTCCCTGGAGTTTTGTTACACACACAGCCCATTCTCCCTTCCTCTTCCGACAACTGAGCTGGAGGGTTAGGGAGGAAAGTGGAGACAGCTCTTCCTTCAGTATTCCAAAGGGTGGGATACTGGTGGTTGTCCATGTTCTCATTTTGACCTTCCTAAAAGGTAGAGATGAGAAATATGCAAATCAGTTTACATTTTCTATACTACAGTGTGTCCGTAAAGTCATGGTGCACTTTTGACCAGTCACAGGAAAGCAACAAAAGACAATAGAAATGTGAAATCTGCACCAAATAAAAGGAAAACCCTCCCAGTTTCTGTAGGATGATGTGGCAGCATGTGCGCATGCGCAGATGATGACGTAACACTGCGTATACAGCGGAGCAGCCCACAGCCATGCCAGTCGAGATGTGGACGGTACAGAGGAAAGTTCAGTGTGTTCTGTGGCTCGCTAAATTCGAATCTGTGACCAAAAGGCAACGTGAATACTGGCGCATTTATAACGATGCACCACCATTTAGGAATAAATTACTCAGTGGGATAAGCAGTTGAAGGAAACCGGCAGTTTGGTGGAGAAACCCCATTCTGGTAGGCCATCAGTCAGTGATGAGTCTGTAGAGGCTATATGGGATAGCTACCTAGGAGCCCTAAAAAATCTGTGTGTGCATGTGCTCGACAATTACACCTAAGCAAGACTACAGTTCATAAGGTTAAAGAAAGGTCTCTGTTCATAAGGTTAAAGAAAGGTCTCTGTTCATAAGGTTAAAGAAAGGTCTCTGTTAAAGAAAGGTCTCTGTTACGGGGTACAAATTGCGGCTGTTGCACACTATCAAACCAGCGGATGGACCCACACAATGTGCGTTTGCTACAGATATGCTTCATGAGATCGACAATGATGCAAGATTTTTGCAGAAGATTGTGTTTAGCAATGAGGTGACCTTCCATATCTGTGGACATGTTCATCGCCATGACGTCCAAATATGGGCTGCTGAACATCCTCATGTGTACGTTAAGTACGAACGTAACACCCCTAAAGTGAACGTGTGGTGTGGCCTGATGCATGGTAAGGTGATAGGCCCATTTTTTTTCATGGAGAGTCTATGACGGCAAACACCTATCTTGACATGTTGAAATTGTATGCAGTGCCACAATTACCAGAAGGTGTCATCTTTCAACAGGATGGCGCTCCTCCTCACTACACCATCATTGTTTGTGAGTTTCTAGAACATTCCCCCAGCGGTGGATAGGCAGGGGTTCTGTCAAGCCATGGCCACCAAGATCCCCGGATCTGACACCCTTAGACTTTTACTTTTGAGGTTATGTAAAGCAACATGTGTACATCGAACGTATCAATGACATTAATCACTTAAAACAGAGAATCACAGATGTTATTCACTCTGTTACACCAGACGTCCTTACCTGCGTGTGGCAAGAACTTCACTATCGTTTGGATGTGTGTAGGGCAAAAATGGAGCCCACATTGAACTGCACCGAATAGGTATGAAACTAGGAGAGTTTTCCTTTTATTTGGTTCAGAATTCACATTTCTATAGTGTTTTGTTGCTTTCCTGTGACCGGTCAAAAGTGCACCATGACTTTACGGACACACTGTATTACAACAAACATTGCTTTTTCTCATCTCTCCAGTTACCGTCCTGCGCCCTCCCTCCATCCCCCTCTGCTGCCTGACTTGACGTCTCCAAAAGCAATTCTGTCTGTACCAGAAACGTGAAGGCTTAATATAGGCTCTCCAGCATAATCACTTCTTAATTAAGTCAGGCTACGTCTCGATTTCTCAGAATTGTTTCCAGAGGGCTTAATTTTACTTCTGTAAAATTAATATTTTACATTTTACTCTTAAAAGAAACAAAAAGAAAGAAACCTGAAAAAAAGAACTTGAGATGAGGGGCATGAAAAATGGTCCAGGGAAAAAAGAGATCGTATTTCAACTCCCATTACAGAAACATTCAACCCTCTGTCATTATTTTCAGCAAGTAATACTCAATCTGTAACATTCACTTTAGCAAAACAAAGCATGGATCAAAGTAATTAAATGGCACAGCTCGTAGTGAATTAAGGGATGATTCTGTCAACAGGCAACACCTGCTGATCTGACACTTTCCACGTGCTTGCTTTGCCCTGGTTGAGCATGTCCTGGCCCAGGGCTGGGGGTGGGGGTGGGGGGTGCTAGCGGACTTTTTCAGCATCTGGTATACCTGGTGCACCTATGATCAGGCATAGTCTGCTCTATGTGCTCATTATGAGGGCGGAAGACCCAAGAGACAAATGACATTATACCTTTTCCTTCAAGAGTTAGCCAACTATTGTTCTGTGTTTTGGCTCAGCCACTTCCTGGGGGCTCTGGCTTTTCCTTGTTGCTTACTTCAGCTCTTGCTATTGACCTTGGTGCACAGCAGCTTGGGGAGACATTTACCCCGAGATGATGGGGAGCCCACTGTTCCACAAGAAGGTGAAGGACTGCTGGCCCTAGGCAACAACCCTGTCTGTTATCCATTCAACCATTCAAAAAATATGCATGGTCTCCCTACCGTCATACCAGACTAAGTCCCGTTGCTGGAGCAACAACAACAATAAAATGCAGACTTGAGTGCTGCCGTCATCAAGTCTGCAGATCTGTGGGTTACAGAACATGGGTCAGGCTGAGAGTTCACTTTGCAAACTCAATCGGAGTGCTTGAGGGGAAGCTGTGAAAAGGAGATCTGGAAATCCTCAAAGATGGGAGGGGTATCCTGAAGGGATAGGCTGCCCAAACATGGCCTGACTTAAATGTTTTGCAGTAAGGTCAAAATCACACATACACAGACACTCTATCCTTCTTCTATAATAATCTATTATAAGATAACCTCTGCAGAATCTTCCAGGGATACAGGGATCTACTCAGAGGCAGAGGAGCTGGACATGTGGTGCTCTGGCTCTGCCTGTGTTTAAGATGTTAGGTGCAATCTTTTAGGAAAGTCCTTCCTTTTGTCCTCAGATTTCCCTCCTTTCTGCCTCACAGCTGAAATTAGTGCAGTCATGGTGGGAGGATGTTGTTATGACGAAGACTATTCAGAGACCAGATGAAATGCATAGGGAGGCCAATAGGGGGCAACAGTCTTGGTCAGCAGATCAAAGGACTGAAGCCCCACCCCCAGTCTTACTCAGATATTTATTACCAAATACAGATAACTCAAGGAAGCAGAAAGAAGTTTTCAGGGGGTGAAGTAAAGGACAAGGAACATGCTGACTCCTAATCTCTGTTCTGAGAGCCTAAATATTTTCTGTTGATGAATCTTATCCTGCTATGTTGCTGTTTCCAGCATGCACTGTTTCCAGTATAGGTCAGAGAGGTCCCTAGACTCTTGTCATCTCAGGGCTTTCACCCTAAAACACCTCACAGTCTAATTGTTATCCTAAGTGCATGTTTTCACATGATGTTCCCACAGGAGGAGAGGAGGAGAGGGAGATGGAAGATGCTCAAGGCAACCTGTTAGACTGAGTATCTAATCATTTATCTAACCCCAAAGAATATGTGAATCTATGAGAACATATGTGATAATACCTGATGACGTCACCAGTGTGATCACCTGCAATTCTGTTTCCAGTCGAATGCAGCAGGAAGTTGGAAATCTTTATCCTAGGACCTCAGGTGACTGAGGCTCCACAAGGGCACTTCCTTCTCCCTTCATCTGCATGACTGATGAGCCAGGTGTCCGCCTAGATCTTGGTCTCATGGCCAGCAAGCAGCACCAGCAGAAAAGGGTGTCTACTACCCAGCCCGCTCTCACTGAGGAACTGCCACATTTGATGGTTGCCACAGACGTGTATTGTACTGCACGAGATGATTACATAGCATATACCAGCAGGGACTGAAATATCTTTTCATGTATGGATTTCACAACAGTGTAGACCTTTTAGGAAAATAATATATACTTATTACAGCAAGTTTAGTTTATAGGATTTCTTAATTTCTTTCCTAAATATTTTATCAGAATGATTGATTTGTCTTAAGATTGGAAAATCCATTTTTCTTTAGCCAACTTAAGTAAGAAGGAAAAAAATTTTTTTTCACTGAAAAAGAATTTAGAATGGCAGTAAGTTCATGTATGTCCAGGTGCTTTATAATGGATGTCATCATTTATCTCATTTAGTGCATTTTTATCAAATGCTTCTACAATGAACAGGCTTGACATACTGCCAATGTTTACTTTGTCAACCTTTACTGGGTTCAGGTTTGGGGTTCTCTATACTCTTGGTCCATATAAAAAGATACCATGGATTGAGCCCTTACTACACTCCAGACCCGGCAGTAGGTGCTTTATTTACAGGTGGTAAACCACAATAATCACATGAAAGAGAGAGAGATACTATTATTAGCCATTTAATAGGCAGGAAAGTTGAGGCACAAAGAAATTAGGTGACCACCCAAGGTGATAAGTATATGGCTGGGTCTAGTCTCAATGACAAGGCCATGTGCTCGACAACCTCACCCTGCTGCTCAGTCAGGCCCTCCCTCTGAAGAGGTTCCTCCTTTCTCTCTCAAATGTGTTTATTATTCTCAGCCTTTCTACAAAGCATGCAGTTCTGCTGGTGGGAGCCCTGTGGTTAGAGAAAGGGCAGAGGCGGCAGGCTTTCTGGGGAAGGAGTGGAAGAGCATTCGTTACATTTCAGTAACACCCTTCACATTCAGACCCACACGCTAAATAGGGAAAGGAATCCTGTGTGTTAAACCAAACAATAGTGAAATCTTTTAAAGTCAAGGCTTACTCTTTTTAGAGTCATCCAGTTTTAAAATTCACCTCTTCCTTGAAGCCTTCTTTTAATTATTCATTTTGGCATTTTAGTTCTTGTGCATGTAGGTCCACGTGGCTAGATTTGTAAGGTGCACTTGGAAATATAAATATGATCTATGTTTCTTATTTTCTCCATTGAATTAGAAGTACCCTGGGAAGGGTTAAGTGTTCCCTCTTTCATACTATTCTTCCCATAGGATCTTTGGTAGGTCTGTAACACTGGCTATGTGGCACACATAGAATGAATGGGCAACAATGTTGGGAATTGGATCATGACCTCAATACCATTCTACAACATCAAAAATGCCTGGGATGCTTGGTCTTTGCAAAGTCAAATACAAAGGCTTCTAACTATCCAGGACCAATCTTAACTATAATACGTACGCACAGAAGGCTATGAGTAAAGCGCTACTAAAGAGTGCTTGCACAGTCCGCACACAAAAATAGACAAGAGGGGAAGTCTACTTTTATGGAGAGGCTTCAAGGGCAAAACACATAATTGATCATCTACGACAGGGGTCAGCAAACTGTGGCCTGTGGGTCATGTCTGACCTGGGCTCTGTTCTTGAAATAAAGTTTTATAGCAATACAGGCAACCTCGTTCTTGTACATATAGTCTACAGCTGCCGCCCCGGTACAATCGCACGGCTGGGGCGTGAAGCAGAGACTGGAGGACCGGAAGCCTTATCTCTGCTTCTAGTTCCAATGCATACACATTTCTTTTAAACTGCATGTGGAAAAAGCTCTGAAAGTCTAACTTTCTTCCCACACCTTAGACCATTTCCTTTTTCTTCTATAAATATCAGTTTTAAAAAGATATCCAGAGCTTTCATTTCAGCAAGTTGATTATTCTTGTAGAATATTGAGTGCCATGGTCTGTTTCGATACCGACTTTAGATGAGGTTCCAGATTGTTTTTTTTATTGCACTTTACCTTTTTAGAGTACATTTTAGCATAAGTGGAACTAAAATTCTTTGTGCTTTGTCTCACACTTGGAAACTCTTTGCCAAAGCCTGCGATTTGGCCAGGAATTTCTGGAGGTAGGTGTGATAAACATCAGACAGTTCTTAACACCTCCAACCAGAAATGTGTAAAGAGAAATTGCAAAGAAGTGAACTCTAAAGGGAGTTTCGGTTTCAGGCAGTTCCAATGCAATGTAGTTCCCGGTTTTCAGTATTTGCTTCTATATTATAGAAGAAAACAAGGATGTGCTCACCGTTTGGGGGCATGTTCAAACTATAATATGTTCACTAAGGAATATGTAAAGCACTAAATTGAGAATTATATAGCTCAAGAAAGGGGACATGGACCCAACTTGCTGCCATATAGGGCTCCCAGGCCTTAGGCTATACATAAAAAGTGTAGCCCACAGACCCACGCAATCCCACCAGATAACTGGATTAATTCAATTTAAATCTCAGACATTTATCAGTAAGATTATCTACCCCACCCCCAACCTTCCTCAACTAAAGGTCAAGTGGATTATGGAGAGGACTCTAGAAATAGCAAGGCAAGTCCTTGAGACTCAGAAGCATTTGATCCAGGGAAAATAAGAGCCCTGAGCAAAGAAAGAAATTCATAGTTTACTTCAAACTTAAGAGCCTCACCATTAAGGATTTCCTTACATGTATAGATGAACCTCACTCAGTAGGTTATAATAGTGTGCTAGGGGTGAAACAGAACATCTCTAATCTTTGAGAATGGCATCAAAGAGGACAACAGGCTCTGTTCGGTTGGCTCAGCGGTAGAGCGTCGGCCCAGCATGTGGAGTCCCAGGTTTGATTTCCAGCCAGGGCACACAGAAGAAGTGCCCATCTGCTTCTCCACCCTTCCCTCTCTCCTTCCTCTCTACCTCTCTCTTTCTTTCCTGCAGCCAAGGCTTCATTGGAGCAAAGTTGGCCCGGGCGCTGAGGATGGCTCTGTGGCCTCTGCCTCAGGCTCTAGAATGGCTCTGATTGCAGCGGAGCAATGCCCCAGAGGGAATGAGCATCGCCCCCTAGTGGGCATGCTGGGTGGATCCCAGTCTGACGCATTCCGGAGTCTGTCTGTCTACTTCCCACCTGCTTCTCCCTTTGGAAAAATACAAAAAAAAAAAAAAAAAAGAAAAAAAAGACAACAATTACGTTGTCTGTTGTGTTACAATGTAGAATGCTATAGGAAAGAAACCTTTTGGGGAAGCCCTCAGCTTTCAATACAAGTAAGGACAGGGTATGAGAAATAACTTCTGGCTGTGGACTATCCAACAGACAAAGAACCTCCCAGTTGGCTAAGTATGTTTTTTACCCAAGATCTCATTAGATTCTTGACAAATTTCTGAATATTGTAAATCATGTTCACTTAATAAATGAGAAAGTTAAGCCTTAACAGAGTTAAACAATTTGTCTAAAACTATAGTTTGTAAATGATAGAACTGAATACAAATTTGTATCTAAATTTTTGCTATACCAAGCTGGGTCAAAATATTGTCCCAAAAGCTAGGGAAAAAATAGACTTTTCTGCATGCTCAGGTGATGTGTGACAATGAAGGTAGGTCTCAGACATGATTCTGTCACACATTTTAACACCTATTGGCAAGAAGACAACAAACGAGTCCTACAACCCATTCCCAAAGCTTAGGAAGGCACTAGATTTCTAGCTTTCAGGCACTGTGACATTCATCTCACACACAAAAATAGAAAAGTCTTGTACAAGCCCAGCAGCCTTCAGCTTGGAGCACCAGCCCTGGAATTTCAATTTACCTGGATATGCTACCACGTAGTGACAGATCTGTTGCTTAAGTCTGACCAAACGGTTAAAACATTAACACATCTGCCTTGAAGAAGCTTATGCTTTTTCTTCCTCTCATTAAAGTCAAGCTGGAATGGTAAGTGCATCCCATGAAGCATCAGGGCTGGTGCTCCAGGTTGAAGGGACTTAAATGCTTTCTATTGCTGCTTTGCTAAACTGATGTTTCTCATGACCACATCCATACCCAGCCAGCAGGAAGAGAACAAACTCTGTCTCTTTAAGGATGACCTGGAAGTTGCACACAGCACTTACACATCTCATTGATCTTATTTAGCTCTGGGGAAGAGGCTGGGGAATAAATGTAGTTTTTATTTTTGATTGGGCATGCACTTGCTTAAAAATAAGTCTATTTTATTATAATACCAGGAAGGGGAGAGCCAATATTGGGGGATAAATAACAATCCCTGCCATGTGACAAAATTGGTTTAGGTCCTTCTGAAACCTTTCTCAGCAGACTTTGCCCAGTTGATCACTCCCTCCTGAAACATTCTCCCTTTTTAGTTTCTGTGGCATTGTATTTTCCTAGATCTAGCAGGCTGTGTTTATTCCAGCTCCTGTGCAGGCTTCTTTTCCTTCATCCAGCATCTAAAGAGTTGGAAGACTAGGTTTAATCTCGAGTCCTCTCATTTCCACCACCTAGACTATTTCTAGGAGAGCTTATCTTATGTCATGACTTACAATGTCTTCTATATGCTAACTCTGAAATTTGTATCTGGAACTTTGACTTCTTCCCTAAGTTCCAAACTCATTTACCAACTTTCTACTTAATATCTCTACCTGGATGTCTACCATATATTTCAAACTAAGTGTCCCAAATGAAATAATGCCGTTATCCTAATTGTTCTCAGCATGGGGGTGGAGGCAGGAGAGGAGTGATAACCACCTCTTAATGTGTAGAAATGTGGGTAGGGTTTTTCATTGTCACAATGACTATGGATACTTACATTTCTTCTAAAAAAATTTTTTTAATGCAGCATTATATAAAAAAGGGAAAAGTTGGCTTTTGTGTAACCTATATGTGTTTGTATTTTTTTGAACCCACTAGAAATGTTGAGATTAACATTTACTTAAGGTAAACTCCATGAAGCATATATTGCATCCTAATTAAGTGCAGCTTAGGACCTAGTTTCTTTGAGTAATACAGACTCTTAAATTTATTTAGTTATTTTTTTACAGGGACAGAGAGAGAGTCAGAGAGAGGGATAGAAAGGGACAGACAGACAGGAACGGAGATAGGTGAGAAGCATCAATCATTAGTTTTTCGTCACCGTTGCGACACCATAGTTGTTCATTGATTGCTTTCTCACATGTGCCTTGACCGCGGACCTTCAGCAGACCGACCAAGCCCTTGCTGGAGCCAGCGACCTTGGGTCCAAGCTGTTTTTTGCTCAAGCCAGATGGGCCCCATGCTCAAGCTGGCGAGCTTGAGGTCTGGAACCTGGGCCCTCCGCATCCCGGTCCGACACTCTATTCACTGTGCCACCACCTGGTCAGGCATCTTTCAGTAATATAGACTCTTTAACAACCCCACCTCTCAGTATCATAATGTTAATATGAGAAAACAAAGGGAGTGAAAGTGTGGATGGTAGCATGTAGACCATGATCACAGCCCTGTCTCTCATTATACTTTATTATATGGCAGAAGGATGTAGAACCAGAGGGATGGTGAACATTTTTCTTGGAGGACTTCTTAACAAATATTCATGAACTACTTTTTGAGGCACAACCGGAAAGAGAAACTGCGGCACAGAAATCAATCACCCTGAGTTACATAAATACAAATGTAAAGCAAAGGGACCTGACGAATATTGAAGTGTGAGCTAGAGAGAAAAGCGGCCCTTGCTGCCCCCTGAGGTTGTGCTGTTCATTACCTCATGTCAGACGCCAGGAACATGGAGACAGGTGGCACAGCTGACAGCCCTGTGTATTTAGGTGAGCAGTGCCACTCTCTCTAGAACACTGTAGTGAAGACCGGAAGATTTTCTCCCTAAATCTTAACTAGTAATAATAGTAATTAGTGGCCCTGGCCAATTGGCTCAGTGGTAGAGCGTTGACCTGGCGTGTGGAAGTCCTGGGTTCAATTCCCGGTCAGGGCACATAGGAGAAGTGACCATCTGCTTCTCCATTCCTCTCCTCTCCCCTTCTCTCTCTTTTTCTCTCTCACTTACCCTACTACAGCCATGGCTCCATTGGTTCCAGCACATCGCCCCAAGTGCTGAGGATGGCTCCATGGAGTCCTCAGGTGCTAAAAATATCTTGTTGTGAGCCTGGCCCCAGATGGGCAGAGCATTGATTGGCCCCAGAGGGGGATTGCCGGGTGGATGCTGGTCAGAACTCATGCCGAAGTCTGTCTCTCTATCTCCTCTCCCTCTTCTCATTTGTAAAAGAAAAAAAAAACAATTTAAAAAAATAATAGTAATGAGTGCACTGTGCATGGCACCAATTAATCTCAAGTAGGCAATTTACTTAAATCAATTAAATATAAAAATTATTGCTTTGATAACCATATCTGGGAATTTGGTAGGAAGCGTTCATGAAACTTCCAGAAACAGAATGCAGTGTCTGTCTATGTGTGTGTAAGGGAGGAGGAGGAGTGGGAATAAGCGTCGAATGGGATAATAAGTGGTCTGAGCATTCCCAAGCTCCTTTTAGTACCTGAAGAGAGCACCATAATTCATAATCTTGAAATGCACACACTGATAATTGCCTTAATCACTAGAGAAACATGGTTGAACTGCACTGAAATAAGCCATAAAACTTATTACAAGATAACAAGATTCTATCTAGTCTCCAAAGTCACGTTACAGCTTCATAAGGTCAACGAGTTAATCACCTTGTTCGGTAGAAGCAACATAGATAAGAAACCGGGAAGTGTGTGTGTGGTTTAAATCTTCCCAGGTTCTAGTAGAATACAGATGGCCAGGTTGGTGAAAGCAAAGAGGAAGACAGTCTATGAATAACCAAATGTTTTTGTGCTTTTTTTTTTTGTAACTTTTGGAGGGAACACTCTGGGGTATCAGTAATTGTTTAATGGATTTACTCTGCAAAGTTAGCATCTTCCAATGCAATTCAAGTAAGGTGTCCATGGGTCAGCAGTGTGGAAGGGCTATGGCTTCAGAGTCTGTCCAAGCATATTTCTTTCCTATTGGCCCAAGGCAGTGACCCTTGGACAGTCACACAGGTATGGACCTTCGGCCTCACTTCCTCTTACTCCCCAGTCTGTCCTATGAGGGGACGAGGCACAGGGAGGTATAGTGTAGTCTACAGTCCCACGGGTCCTTCACAGAGTAGCAGAACTGTGAGTTAGGGCAGGGTGCTTCTTCACTAAAAGGTCAGCTTCTCTACGAGGGAAAGGCAGAGGCTGTGGGCAACTGATGTTTTGCCCTGAGATGAAAATTCTAATAATGCTGAGTTCACACCCTCTTAGATTGGGGGTTCCACCCTCACATCCTCACTCACGTAGGGAGTGGCCTTCGAGTTCTGGCGGTGAAATCGGCCCAGTAGCTGATGTTCCTTCCGCATTATCGTGTGGTGAGGGTGGCCCACTTCATGTTCTCTCCAGGTCTGAGACACTAAGTGTGCTCCCCACTCATTACCATGGCTTCTAAGAAATGAGAGTTAAATCTACATCTAAGACTAAAATCTACATTTCCTTGGTTTCTCAATAAACACTGAAAAACAGCAAAAACAATAAACTGGTCTAAAGGATGCTTATTTGAAAAAATGAAATTATGTGCCTGATTCATAGAAAGTTCTCAGTAAACAGTTATCATCATCATCATCATCATTAATTTAAGAAAAGTTGTGCTGAGGGATAGAAGGAAAGAGGGATTGACTAGTTTTCATGGTTGCAATGTCCCTGTGATGGCTTACATTACAGCAAAAAGATCTAACTAAAAAATAAAGTTACTGGGAAATTTTAAAATTTAATTCCAAGGAAATATGTTAAAATCTTTCTGCTTTCTTCTCAGGATGATAAATGAGTTATTGTTTGGAGACGGGGTGATTCCCAGAACCAACTCCAAATATTTTCAGGCATTTAGATACCATTAATCATCCCTTAATTGCATGTAAATTTAAATCTACTGATCAGAAATTCTAATTTTTTGTTTGTTCCTTCTCCTCCTCTTCCTCCTCCTCCTCTTCTTCCTCCTCCACATCCTCCTCTTCCTCCTCCTTCTTCTTCTTTTGATAAATATGATTTATAAAACTGTAGATAACAGAAGAAAAAGAAAGAAGGCTGTCTCTTATTTAGTTTAAATAGAACAAGATACTGCAGGTCCTGGCTTCTACAATTGCCAGTTCCTTTCCAATATATATTACTTTAAGTTTGCTTTGTAAAAACAATTTAAATTAGGATCCCCAAATATGCACTTACTGAGGATTTACGTTGATAGGTCTGTATAGGTGGTTATTGCAGACTTAATCCTCAGTAAATACGTTTTTGATAAACAGCTGGTTTTCATTTAACACTCGCTAATCACCACATAAACTCTAGTCATGTATATCTAGTCAAAAGCAAGTTGCACACACACTGACCAGTTATTAAAACCCTTTATTGAGAAATAACTCCTTGTTGCTACCTGCACCTAAATCAATTGGACATATCCAACAGTAAATTTTAGGTGGGATTCCCTGGTGGATGCCAGGGACTCAATCTGGCTCGCCGACATTGGTAGGATTCTTGCTTAGACATTGAGCTTGGGGCTCGCATGCTTCCCAGTTTGCTTCCTAGGCTGACACCAGATGAAGGCAGCACAAAAACCCAATGGAGTCCACTAGGAAAAGGATCCTTGGGTTGCTCACACCCATGCTGCTCTGAGAAGCTCTGTGAGCAGCTGAGTGCAGGCTTCACATAGCTAAGGGGTGGTCATCAGCACTGCTGCCCCTTGTCCAGGAAGTCGACCTTCTTCCATCAGAACCCTGAGACATAGGTGGGCACAGGAATTGGTGTCTGCCACTGAGTTCTAGATCTAGGAGTTAACAAGCTGTGACCTTGGGTGACTGATGACCTCTCTAACATCAGTGTCCTCTTTTGTAAAGTGAGAACATAAAACAACGCTGACCTCATGAGACCTCAGTTCAAATGTGATACTACATAGTACACATGAAAGGACATTTCACATGGCACAGCACAGAAATATAAATGCTATTACTGCGATGTTTTCCCAGTGAGGAAAGGCATGAGCTAATACACAAATGGTGTTTGATGAGAGGCTTTCTTGGCAACCATATGCATTTATTTGGAAGGTGGATATTCAGATAATAGTCAGATTTCCAGTGGTCATAAACCAACACTAGCAAGATGGCGCTCCAGTCTTGGTTTCCTTGCCTGGGGTACAGACCCAAGTTCACAGTTGGTGCTGAGTGCTCAACCCCGTCCTGCTATGGATCCTTTAGGAACAGACCTCCCTGGTAGTATTGTCACATATGTAGCAGTTCAACTTGGGGCAAGACAGCAGTTGGCTCACCTTTAGTCTGGAAAGAGGCAGAGCAGGTCCGGGGGTGGGGAGGGCCCATGGTTTACCGCTTTAGGGGACTCCATGAAGCCTGAATTCCGGGGCAGGAAGCTCAGGAGCTTGACTCAGTCCAGCGAGCCGTCCCTGGCTGCTCAGGGCCGGAAGGGACCGGGAAGAACCCCACCCGCGCTCTCATTCAGAAACAAACAACCACGTGTAGACGCAGCACACCATGCGCAGTTCCTCCCTGCAGCGGGGCGGGAATCTTACTAAACTCAGGGGCTCCAGGCCCGGGCAGCAGGAAGTAGGCAGTGGAACATGTGGCAGCTGGTGGCAGCCACTCCTCCTTCAGAAAACCACTTGAAATGCAACCTGTGCAACTGCCTTCATCTTTACTGCTCTGCCAGACTGTCTACTGGCATGAACTTATTACCAATCTCCTAAAAATCCCCATAAAATCTGTATATCATAGCCGATAGCATTATCGCAGCCACCTGCCTTCTCATGAGGAGCATGTAATGACTCACATGGGCTGGATTCAGCAGGCCTTGGTCACCAAGTCCCCGCTGATGTACACTACATGGGCCATGGAACTGGCTCCATAAAAAAAGGAGAAAGAAGAAAAGAAAGGGACCTTGACAGTCTCTCTTTTAAATTCTTCCTTTTTATGGGTTTTGTTCCGAAGGTGTTCTTCGTTTTCCTCCTTTGTTCCCTCCGTCTCACATATGTCCCTTCACCCTGTCTCCCTTGGCCTTGGGAAACAGACGTGGAACATTAGAAAGACAACTTCATAGTTCTCCCAGCTCCCAGTGGAGGAAAGCGGCAGCCAGCAGGCCCGGGAGAGGGCCAGGCTCAGGCTGCTGCAGCTGTGAGGGAACCGCTGATGAATTTCAAAACCTGCCTTTGCTTTGGATGTGACCAGCAGTCACAGTGGGGCCTCTGTGTTTGTTCTGTGAACAAGCCCAGAGGGAGGGAGAAAACGCAGCCCCCTGGCTCCTCCCTCCCATGCTGCAGTGGAGCTGATGGAGGGCAGGAAGAAAGCCATCCACCTCTGTGCATGGGCAGGGGCCTGCCCAGAACAGGGAAAACCAGGAGAAGGTGCAAAACAGGGACCATGCGATCAGCAGGCAGCCTGCTGCAGCTGTCTCTAGTCAGCACCTGGGGAAATGGGAGCTATTCAGCAGGATGTGAAGGTGGGTCCTGACTTCTGCTCCTGCCAGAATATCCCAGGCAGAGAGCATGGGGAACCCACACATGGTGGGGGGTCCAGAAACAGCTTCCAGGATGAGAACACAAATGGGACAACACTCAAGCACCCCCACCCCCCTCCTTAGGGTTCCGCCTCCTCAACTGGTCTTGGAAGTAGGCTATGGGAAGATCAGGATGCTTTGGTGATAAAATATTGCTGAAAGGGGGCTGTTAATTACAAAATTTTTATTACAAATAAAAGCCCTGTCTCGGGTTATTACAGCCTCCATCCTCATCGAAAAGGTTGATTCAGTGCTCACAGAAGGTGATTGTTAAATATTCCTTGATTAAGCATATGCCTTACTCTCTACCAGGAAACAAAGTGACAGCCTCTTTCGGCTTTCCTGCCTATCAAATGTGTGGTCCGTTCCTTGATGGACTCTGTGCTCGCAGCTGTGTCAGGAGATAGTGTTACAAGACAGCCTCTTTCCTCTCCTCTGGAGGTTATTTGATGGAAGCACAGAATTTCTTAAAGGAATAAAGCTCATCCTCTGGCAGCAGCAGAGGTGGGGACAGTGAATGCTAGCCTCATTTTCTTCTGGCTATTGAAGTCCTCTTTCTAAGCATAGCCCTAGCAAGATAAGGAGAAGCTGGAAGGACCCTCTTTCTCACTGGCAGGGCCAGTGGCCTTGTATCTCTGTTTAAGGTAACCCTGCTAGGACGTGTGGGGATTTCATAGCCCCAAGAAATGAAGTTGTAATGGAAATAACTCCTTCAGGCCATTTTTCCTTTCACGAAGCCTGAGGGCCTAACTGAATACAGCAACAGCACCCCCCAGCAGTTTCTCAGAAATGCAGATTCTCAGGCCACCCCTCAGACCCACTCCTTCAGGAGCAGGGGCTGGAGACCAGCAGCCCGAGCTATAACCAGCCCTCTGGGGCCTCACACAGGCTCCCCAGAACTGGCTCTAAAGCTTGGCTGCGTGTTGCAATCATCATATTTTAAAAACAACACATTGCTTTTATAAACAATGACGCCCAGGTCTCAGTCCCAGAGGTTCTGATCTGATTGAACTAGAAGGAAGCTTGGGGACAGGCAGTTTACAAATGTGCTCAGGTGATTCTAAAGCACGAAGTGGAGAACCAGTGAAGTAGCGGTCTGAAAAGTTCTGCCATTGAGCAAAGGGGGCCTCAGATCCTTACTTGACCCCAGAACATTGGCTGCTATGCTTTTCGTTTTCTGGAATTCTTAGCAATTTCCGGAGATTGGCTCAGTCGTTAAGGAGAAGGTGCTAACTAGCAGCCTCTGAGCTGGTACCTTTCACCCTGCTTTCCAGAGACATGTCAGATCAACGGGAACGAGCCACCAGGAGCGTCAGAAACAGTTCCCAGGGCTTCCTGAAAAGCCCAGAAGTCTGCAGCTGGTTTTGCACATGAGGCTGTTCTTCCTACTTTGTGTAAGAAAGGCCACAGGCTTAGTACAGTGGGTGAGGTGGGCTGCACCCCTGCTGGCAGTCACAGAGCCCTTTCCTGATGGCTTCCCCTTCAAACTCCCACCCAGGAGTGGTGGAGCAGGAAGGGTGGGGCAGGGAGGAAGGAAAATGGAGGCCTCCTAGATGTTTAGCACACTGCTGTGTCTGAGTGGGAAAATCAATGAACACACACACGGGAAAGGAAAAAAAATGTGCCCAGCCAAGCTCTGTGTGAAGCAATGAGGGGAAAGGACAGGCATCAGTCAGAGGAATTCTGATCCCCAGTGGGTCAGAGCAGCATAAAGCAGTTCCCTCCTGCCATACTGTGGCCAAATCCACCTCCCATATTGGCATCGGGCAGTCCCACTGGTGAACATACTCCTGAGAAGACCTCCTCCCCCATCCGGGAAAGAATGAGAGGGCACCGGAGGGACAGCCGGGGAACTGTGGTCAACCCTCCCCCATCCCGCCAGCACTCCCCCTGCATGCACTGGGTTCCAGCTGACACTTCCCTGGGCCTCTGTCTTCCCACCACCAAAGTGTTACACCCCACCTCTGTCTCCAGAGAGTGGAGAAGCTGGGGGTAAGAAAGGTAGGTGACTTTTGCATTTCAGCAGTGTCCTGCCTTTGAGAAAAGTGTGAGAGATTCCACACCACTCCTCCCCTTTGCGGGGCTGGCTGGAGAAGAGGTTTCAAATCCATCTCACTGCCTTCTAGAAGACTTGCCTAAAAATGCTGTACCTCTCGGTGATCCCACATCTTTGCTCTACTTAAATAAACTCAGAAGCCATCCTCCTTCCTTTCTCCCCAGTGATGCAGCCCGGTCTGTGAGTGGTGCCTCTGAATCAGGGAATAACTGCTGGTCTCAGGAGCCTTCCTTCCAATGGTCTGGAGAGAGGGGAGGAGGGGTGTGTGATACGAAGCCCTTTAGATGTTAAGAAAAAGTTCAAGGTGTGTCCACGAGTGACCTGCTACAGGGACGCTGTTGAAGGTCATGGCAGCATGGGTGTGGGGACAGAGGTCCTGCTGATAAATTTTAGATTTCCAGTCTGAACCAAGGAGGAGTGTGGATGTGAGAGCAAGAGCAGTAGGTCACTGCCAGGCTCCTGGATCCTAGAACTTGCCTTTTATCCTGTCTCTTTCACTGAAGTCTCAAGGGCCATCAGAGGGAAGATTTGAGAAGAGCTAGTCTTGGCTGAAGACTAGGGGTAGTCTAGGGCCAAGTTACTGTCAATGTAGACATGTCCCCTGGAAGAGGACATGCTTCTGTGCAAAGCACTTGAACTACAGTAGTCCCCCCCGCCCCCTTTATCTGTAGTTCCATAGTGGCAGTTACCTGCCATCAACCAGGGCCCAAACTCTAAATTAGAATATTCCAACCTAACCAGACAGTAGCGCAGCAGATAGAGCGTCAGCCTGGGATGCTGAGGACCCAAGTTCAAAACCCCAGAGTTTTGAAAAACACAGAATCTCTGGCACAGGGTCTTCTCATCAAAGACATGACCCAATGGTCACTGGCTTGAGCCCAAGGTCGCTGACTTGAGCAAGGGATCTGTGGCTCAGCTGGAGCTCTGGTCAAGGTATACATGAGAAAGCTATCAATGAACAACTAAGGTGCCACAACTATGAATTGATGCTTTTCATCTCTCTCCCTTCCTGTCTGTTTCTCTCTCTCTCTCTCTCTCTCTCTCTCTTGCTAGAAAAACACTTTTTAAAAAAATTCCAGAAATAGACACTTCATAAGTTTTAAGTTGTGGGTTATTGTGATGAAACCTCATATTGTCTTGCTTTGTTTCTGCGGGGGACGTGAATCTTCCTTTGTCCAGCATCCCCATGCTGTAGGCACTATTGCCATTGGTCACTTAGTAGCCTTCTGGGTTTATCAAATGGACTGTCCTAGTACAGCAGTGCTTGTGTTCAAGTCACCCTTCTGATAATGGTTCCAAAGTGCGACATCATGAGCAATCTGGATGTGTCAAAAAGAAATTATAAGGTGCTTCCTAAGTGGAAAGTGAAAGTTCTTGACTTAAAAAAGAAATAAAAATATCATATTCCAAGGTTGCTAAGTTCTATGGCAAGAACAAATCTCCCATCCATGAAATTGTGAGGAAGGAAAAAGGAATTTATGCTAGTTTTGCTGTCACACTTCAAACTGCAAAAGTTACTGCCACGAGTGTGAGTTCAGTGCTTATTTAAGATGAAAAAGGCACTACGTCGGTGGGAGGAAGACAAGAACAGAACACATTCTCTGACTGTGTTGAGCCAGGGCCTGTACAAAGCAAGGGACGCTGAACAAGTGACAGCAAACCATTCACGGTGAGTAAGGGATGGTCACAATATGATCTTTTCAGAGAGAGTGAGGGAAACCACATTTATATAATTTAGGATTACTGTATATTGTCATAATCGTTCTATTTTATTATTGTTGTTGTTAATCCCTTACTGTGTGTGATTTATAAATTAAATGTTCTCATAATTATGTGTATATAGGGGAAAAAACATAGTATATAAGGGGTTTGGTACTCCCTGCAGTTTCAGGTATCCACTAGGGGTCCTGGAACATATCCCTTGGGGATAGTTTGAAACTGTCCGAGCCCTTTATGCTCCCAAAGCCTGAAAGGTACCCCTGCCGGTGCAACTGAATGGGTAAGGGAGCTGTCTCTGGTGCTCACTGTGAAAGGGAGGGATGGAGATGTGGAAAAAGAAAAGCTCTTTAATTGAAACTATTTTGAACAGTTGAGCTGTTACCTCTTATGATTTTACGGTGACCCCATATAAAGCAACTACAGAAGTCATTGGAATGGGCTGGGCTTGTCGCGCCTTGCGTTAGCCCCTTCTGCCCCTTACTCATGTCCACGTTCTGAGCCCTTCAGTCCTTGGATGCTGGGATGAGTCAGTGGGAATGCCAATGCAAAAACACCCCGTATTGGCAACTGGGAGGAAACAAAGACAAGGTCGCCCTTGCCCTGTGGTTCGGGGAACTGATGGTGGCAGCAAATTCTCAGTGTAGCATCTCAGTGGGAGCTGCTCAGAAAGGGCCAGCCTCTTCTTTGAAGGTTCCCTTGATAATCTTTCACTGTAGCCCAGGTGTTTTTTTCTGAATATTTTTCTCAGCACCCAAGGGATACACATGAGTGCTTCGTGCTCTCACAGTACCCTGTGCCTGCCCCTGTCATGTCAGCTCTGACACAGCATCTCCTGCCCCGTGTTCTCCTTGAGGCTGTAAGAAGGCAGGGGTCATCTCTTTCATCTTCGCAGCCCCAGAGCTATCACGGCCTCTCCTGCTCCCTTATATGCAATTCCAAATTCAAAAGGTCTGAAAACTTATTTTAAAAAAAACAACCTCATTTTTCAGTTAAACCTGGGCTAGGTGTTGTCAAATTTGCCAAGTCAGAGTGGAATGGCAGAGGGGAAACTGTGTACTCTCAGCAATGGCAAACTGAAGACACGATAAACACCAAGGCAGGCAGCAAGCTGTGGACACAGAGGAAAAGGTGACACATTCTGAGAGGAGCCATGGGGGCCTCAGGGACGGCGTGGCCCTAAGCTGGGTTTAAGCTTGAGATATGGCTCCCAAGATGAGGAGGTGCAGCAAGAGGTAATCTTGGGATAGCATTTATGGTTTTCTGCATAGCTCCCAAACATTTTTTATTTCTCTCTTCCCATAAAGTTGTCAGGCATTCTCAGGCCTGGGACACCAGCCCCATTTTATTTCCATATTCTTTGCACATGGTCCAAAGGCATCATGAGGACTACCTTTGGGACTGTACAAAGAAATACATTTATCTCCCAGAATTCTCCTGTTCTGTAGGAAATAATTCTGGGCTTTGCAGAATGTCATCAAGAATATTTTCTTAATGGCCAATAGACATATAAAAAGATGCTCAACATTACTAAACATCAGAGAAATGCAAATTGGAACCACGGTTAGATATCACCTCACACCTACCAGAATGACTATCAGTATTAAATCAGTAAGCAAGTGTTGGTGAGGATGTAGAGAAAAGGGAAACCTCATGCATTGTTGGTGGGAATACAGATTGGTGCAGCTACTGTGGAAAAACAGTATAGAGCTACCTCAAAAAATTAAAAGTGGAACTTCCTTATGACTCAGCAATTCCACTTCTGGGAATTTATTCAAAGAAATTCAAAACACTAATTTGAAAGAATATCTGCATCCCTATGTTCACTGCAGCATTATTTATGATAGCCAATATCTGGAAACACCCCAACTGCCCATTAGTAAATGAGTAAATAAAAAAGCTGTGGTATATTTACACGATGTAATACTATACAGCCATAAAAAAGAAGAAAATCTTACCTTTTGCAACTAGATGGATGGACCTGAAGAGCATTATGCTAAGTGAAATAAGTCAGTCAGAAAAAGACAAGTACCATATGATTTCACTCACATATGGAATCTAATGAACTAATAAACAAAATAGAGACAGATTCATAGATAGAGAGCAGGCTGATACCTGTTGTGGGTGGTGCTGGGTGAAGGGGTAGAGAAATTGAGCAAAAAAGAACTGAAAGAAGAGAAAAATATTCACAAACACAGACAACAATGTGGTGATTTCTGGGGGCAGGGTAGCAGAGGATTAATTCTCTCCCTCAGGATGCAGAGTGGATAAATGGGGATGGATGAAGGCCTGACTTGGAGGTGAACACACAATATGGTGTACAGATAATGTGTTATAGAATTAGGCACCGGAAACCCATGCAATTAGGTTAAGCAGTGTCACCCCAATAAATTCAATTAAAAAAGAATATTCTCTTGAATAAATTAAAACTTAAGAAATATGACTTTTTAAATTAATAATTCTTTTTGAGCAGTTTTAGGTTCCAGAAAAATTGGGCAGAAACTACAGAGATTCCCCATACATCCCTGCTCCCCACCCCACACCATCAACTCCTCATTATCAGCATCCCCCACTAGAGTGTGCATTAGTTGTAGACCATGTACCTGCATTCACACATCATTATTTTAATGCCTGTTTGTCCTTACTTAAGAGATATAATGGAGGCAGACAGGCATTGCTCCACCCACCCAATCTAATTCAACACCTTTCTCTTTCCGCCCCCGACTTAGAGGTTCTTGGTCTACTGAGAACCCTGCCCAACTACAAAGCCCTAGAGCAGAGAAGGAATAAGATTATAAGCTTTAAAAGGTAAACACTGAGAAGGTAGAGGAATATCCCTGTGCAACCGAGGGAAAGTCATAGGCATATATAATTAAAGATGAAAAAGGACCTCTGAGATTAATTCCCTCCCTCAGGATGCAGAGTGGGTAAAGAAATCAAGGCGCACTTGCTCCTGACTTCTTTGGCTTCTGACATCTTATGACTGGAAAAGATACCACCCAGTATCCACCAGCCCCTAGGGTAGCCAAGGTCCAAGGTTCTCTGTGTTTTCCTACTAGAACATCCCAAGGACAGTGGTACTGAACACCAAGCCCTTGAAACAATTGACTGAACTGTGCTTCTTTCTTGGGTAGCCACGCTGTTCATTTTCTTTCTGTCTTGAGGGCATTTGAGAGTAGCATTGTTAAGAAATCAAGTAAAAAAACAACAAAACATAAAAATAATATATTTAAAAATAAAAACAAAAGATAAAAACCACAAAAAGAACAAAGAACAAAAAGAAAAATATCAACAATAAACAAAACAACAACACCTAAAAGGGAGAAAACTGCCTGACCAGGCGGTGGTGCAGTGGATAGAGCAGCATTGGACTGGGATGCAGAGGACCCAGGTTTGAGACCCCAAGGTCGCCAGCTTGAGCGTGGGCCCATCTGGCTTGAGCAAAAGCTCGCCAGCTTGGACCCAAGGTCGCTGGCTCCAGCAAGGGGTGGCTCGGTCTGCTCAAGGCCTGCGGTCAAGGCACATGTGAGAAAGCAATCAATGAACAGTTATGGTGTCACAATGTCAATGAAAAACTAATGATTGATGCTTCTCATCCCTCTCCATTCCTGTCTGACTGTTCCTATCTATCCCTCTCTCTGGCTCTCTCTCTGTCCCTGTAAAAAAAAAAAAAAAGGGAGAAACCCCAAAGAACCCAAACATATAGAAAAATGAGAGGTTATTGTACTATTTTTCAGTAGATGGCACTAAATTACAAGTGTTAGCTCTGTAAATTTCCCAGGCTGGCCTCTGCTGAGAAGCTGCTATTGTGATGATGGAGACAGGACTGCAGTTGCAATGATGGGTGGGGCATGCTGTGAGGTCTTTAGTGATGGTGATCTCAGGCCTCTGGCTGCTCTTCCCGGCATCCCAACAGACCAGGGGACCAAACACAGAGCACCACCCTTCTTCAGGGGAAAGAGTGACCCTGTAAAACTAGCTGTGGAGTGTGCTCTGCCATGCTCTGTACCTGTGAGGTGAGGGAAGTGGGATCTGGGAGGCCAAGGGGCTGCACTTTGTATTTTTCTGTCTCTGCCTGAGTGTGGGTTTCTGGAAGACTGGGAGAACACCACTTTGGTTCAGTAAATCTCCGCATTCCTCCCCACCCCCACCCCCCGACCTCTCCACTCTTCCTGGTGGAAGAAGACCCAGTCACTCTGGCTGAACCATGAGTGCGTCTTATCTTCTGCACAACACCTCCCCCTCGTTCTTTACCCTTCTCACCTTCAGTCCTTTAGGTGTGAGGATCTTTCAGGCATGCCTGCGAGCCCAGCTGGGGTTTCTTCGCTGAGTTTTAGCTCTTCAATTTGTTGGAATATTAACAGGAGAGATCAAGGGTATCTCTCATGCCACCATTACTCTGACGTCATCCACAAATTGAAACCATTTGCTTACACTGTTTACGAAGCCCACTTATAGTATTGCTGTGAACTTATAGCACCTTGGTGGAGTATGCAGAGTGTGAAGCAATCTCCTCATCTCACCCACGTGGGGACTGGAATGAGCAAACTGGTGGACTTCTCACACTGGGTGAGGGATGGAATCAAGCTGCAGCCCAGGGTGCTGGGTCCTGGGCCACGTATCTCACAGGGCATAATGGGGGGTGGGCAGTGTTCTTGGGAAACCCTGGCCACAGCCTGCGATGTAAGCAGGGCAGTTCTTCTCTGTATAATGCCCATAGCGCAACAACAAAAACAACCATCCTCTGAAGTAGAGAAGGCTACTTTAGTTTGTGTGTAGAAAAGTCTGTGAGTCAAATAATTTGAGAAAGCCTTCATCATGGCTCCTCGTGGAGGGCCATCTCTGAGTCTTTAGCACCCAGACGTGGTCATGAGGAGAAGGAGGATGTGTCATTCCCTAAAAACATCTGACCACGCTTCCGTTTCCGGAAGTATCTCAAGTGGAAGTCTTTGGGTAGTGGTCCGATGGGGAACATGGGGTGACTTCTGGATTCAGTTCTCAGCCCTGGGTGCCCTCACCGAGGTTTTCAGAGAAGATCAGAGGAGGAAAGAAAAAACACAGAAAACTAAAGTCTTTAAGAGAAGACTAAAAGAGACTGTTATACAGTCATAATAATAATAATAAAAATGGACCAGCCACTAAAATCAATTGGGAAGTATTTAGTATGTTTGGGGGTTTGGTACATGGTGTGGTGAGGGGCTCTTCTGACAACAGACAGGCAGAGCCTGGCTCCCTGTGACAGTGGGGGATGGGGATCGACTCGGCTATGAGGAACCTTCTGTGCGAAAGGTGGATGTCTTTGATGCCAAAAACCAGGCAAGGTGTGAACTCAGCATCCCTGAGTTCTCAGACAAAGGGTCTCCTAGGACACAGATGGCCGGGTTGGATCCTATATTGAGTCAGGAGACCAGGAACTAGTATCCATGCAGGTCACAGCTGGCCCCACAGCTCTGTTATAAAGAGCAATTTCTATAGAAGGAGATCCAAATAGTGGAACTAAGGTGAAACTACGGATGTCATGTGACACAGGGGAACATAGAGATCTTGAGAGAATTTAGTATAACCAGGAGGAATGAGGGGAAGATGGGTGAGGGAGAGAGAGAAGGAGACAGAATCAGAGCCATTTGGAAAGTTCCCAGAGCCTTCAATAAAAAGTCACCCTGTGGGAAACAGTGGCCTTCCTCAGGTGTTGGCATCAGCCAGCCCTGACCCTGGATCTCTGAGGCTTTGTCTGTGAGGAAGGAGGCTCCTCGCACCTCACAACTGCAGTGCGCACAGCTGAGGGCCCCTCTGGATCTCTGCATCTTCCCTCGTTCCTTTCTGACCTTTACTGAATGAAGAGAGGGCGCAGGTGGTGAGGGTAAGGTTTGAGAAGAGGGGCAGCGAGTGGCAACAAAACAAAAGGAAAACCAGGAAGGGAGGCGGGACCCTGGGGATAAGCATCTTGCAAAATCCTGAGTTTCATTAAATATAGAAAGGTAGGATGAAAAAATAATATTCATTCATTGTTACAATTTCAAAGTCAAAGGTTGGCCTTGATCTCAAAGAATGTGTACATAATGTGATGCATGGCTTTCTCTCCTGTCTCTCTTTTTATAGGTAAGTGACATTTCATTCTGCTCATCCCAAGGCAAAGTTGGATGTTTTTAAAGTGGAAAAAACAAATGAGCGGAAAAAGAAACGGGGAAGGTGGGAAGAGGTAGCAGTCGAGGGCCGGCACAGGTAGGTGCCCACTGAATTCACCATCCTTTGCCCAGACATCAAGGGGGAGGCTCTTCCCCCAGAGTCCACGGTGAACGTCTTTCCCCAGGACTGGAGGTCCAGGGCATGGTTGTGCCTTTGAGATGGAGATGCCTTTGCTCTTGGAAGGAGGTTGGTTCTATAAGATGGATTGCTAGTTCTGATGCCAAGGGGGTCTGCTCCTGGCGACAATGCAGGTCGGAAAAGGGTTGGGGTTTTGTGCCCTGGTGCGTTGTGTCAACAACTCTGCTTTGGCTGGTGGTGGAGGGATGGAGAAACATGTTTACATCCCAAGAAAGCAAATTGAGAATGTGAGATGAGACCTCTTATCATGATGGGACTGCAAATGGTGTGGAAATTTCTGGACAGAAAGAGCATTTGTGGGAAAACTGGGATCCTCTGGTATATTAAGAATCGTTGCTTAATTTAAAGATTGAATTACTGTAGATGTGCCTGATCACTGAGGCTGAAGTATACTTTCTCCTTAGCAGTAAGGTGAGTGGTTTACTAGGGCTGAGGTGGACTTGCCATTAGAATCGCCTTACCTCCTCTTGGTCATTCAAGAAGGGCATTTTGAAGTTTAAGACTTGTTTGGGCTTTCTGCTGCTCTGAAATTCAATTGCTCTCCCTTAAGATATTACAGAAAGTGCTTTTGTTTTTCCTATAATGTGAACAATCCACTGACATAACTGACTGATAGCTCTGCCCCAATGTACTTGTTATTTTCTTTGAGAGAAAGAAATATAAAAACATTGTATTTAACAGTCTATAAATCTAGCCTGGGGACATTAAACTCAACTCAATAAAAATATTTAAAATGTGTAGTCCTGTCTTATGTACAATTAAGGGAGATGCGCAGAGTGTATCTGTGGCTGGGTTGGTAGCAAGGGTAGAAAAACAAGAATGACTTCAGTCCTCGGAAGAAGCCATCTTTTCCACACAGATGAAGCAAATCCATAGTCATGAGAAATTCTAGAAAGATGCAGAGATAGGCCTGACCTGTGGTGGCGCAGTGGATAAAGCGTCGACCTGGGAACACTGAGGTCGCCAGTTCAAAACCCTGCACTGGTCTGGTCAAGGCACATATGGGAGTTGATGCTTCCAGCTCCTCCCCCCCTTTCTCTCTTTCTCTCTCTCTCTCTCTCTCTCTCTCTCTCTCTCTCTGTGTCTCCTCTCTAAAATGAATAAAATAAAAAATAAAAATTAAAAAAAAAAAAAAAGAAAGATGCAGAGATACTAGAATTTGTCATGAAAGGTATTCAATTTTGTTCCTAAAATTTGGATACACTGATGTTAAGTTCTCCTTTTCTCAGTTTCAACAAAGTGGGGGGGGGGATCAAAATGCAACTTTCTCCTCTGAAATGGGAAAGTTCCATTGTACATGAAAAGCCACAGAGCATCTGTCTTTATGATGTCATATCCCAATCTTGCAGCCTTTTATTATATGTCCACGGAAGACACTGCGACTCATATTACATTTTCGTGGCTGTAGCCAGGCCTGGGAATGCTTCCTAGCACTGCCCTGCAGAATGGGGATAACTGAGGGGCCTCCCTCTGGATCCCAGGGCAGGAGAACGTCCTGCACACCCTCCAACCTGCTCTGAGAATAAGAAAATCTGCAACCCAGAAGCAATTCTAGACTGTTGCCCAATCTGGAAATAAAGAGTGGGGAAGCGGGGGGGGGGGGGGGGGGGCGCGCATAGCCATGAAGCTTACTGTGGTCCCTCTGTCACAGATGCGGATCTCTGCTTTCTGCCTTTGGATCAAGGTTGAGTGAGTCACTGACTAAGTTGGAAAATTCATCTGTTTTGGGGATTTGTCAACAGAATTAGTGCTGTGATCATTTCTTCCTTGTCTTGATAGTCTGCCTTTTATGCAGATGACAGGAACTGGATGGGCAGGGGAGGGGCAGCCTCCCCTCCCAGCCTTCTCCTTCGGGTACCATAGCTTGTTGTCAGCTCAGATGCAGGCGGCATGGGGAGGCTCATGCTATTGTAATGTGTGAAGTCAGTGCCTTAAAATTTCCTGTTAATAAGGAGCTAATAGAGTATACGTTAATTATATTTAAAAATTTTCCACAGAGTACGAGATATATTTGAATAGTTGTTATATTCTATGGTTCTCAGAAATAGGAGAGTAAACTTCTATTTGCACCTCCCTTGTAAACAACACATTCCCCAGAATCCCTGCACTCTGTGGAATAGGAGGGCAAGTGGGTAGTGCTTGCACACACATTGCAAATCACACCAATACCCCCATATACTCACACACACAAATGCATATTTTTAAATGCAAACACATAAAGCTGTGATTTTGCCTTTGAAAGGTGGCAAAAAGCAAAGACCTTTTTCAGAATTCAATCTGCCCTCGCACTGTTGTTCTGAGATATGTGTGTGTGTGTGTGTGTGTTGTGCTTCATCTCCCATCACCTGTCAAATGCTGTGCCCAGTCGCTGTGCTTAACTTCACCGGGTTCTTCATCTGCTTTGGATTCTATCGATCTGGCTGCTTCCCCAGCCTCCGCGCCCCAGGTTGGACAGTTCATCATGTGGGCTCCAGCATTGATCTACCTCTCTCTGTTTTTCTTCTCAGCGCTTCGGGTTCTGTGGCCTTCCTTGACCCTCCGTGTTTCTCACCAGTTCTGGCCTGGATGGAGGCCAGGCTATCTGGTGGAATTTGTGCTTCTTGGGCTCTGGGATCTCGGGGTTTCAGGAAGCAGCCATGAGTGTGAGGCGGTAGAGACTGAAACAGAGGTGGTGCACACTGCCTCCACGCCCAGCAGGCTCTGCCCTTGCAGAGCCTGCCCCTGACCTGCTGGTGTTCCCACCTTCCAGCAAGGACTGCTTTGTTACATCTCCTTAAGCTCACCTTGACTGATCTCAGCCACCATGTTCAACAAGACGTACATGGGGACTTTCACACATTTTTTTTTTAAAACAATCCTATGATGTTGGTTTCATCGTCCTCTATACAAACAAGGAAATCAAGGTTTAAAGAGATCATCTGTCCAAGGTCACCGGACCTTGAATACTGAATTTAAATTTGTAACTTTTTTAGTTCAATCTCCATGAATTTCACTGCTTGCACGCCACCACTGTTGCCTGTATCTCCCGGAGGTGTGGGAGGGAGGAAGGGGGGAGAAGAGGGAAGGGAAGTCTACACCACATGGGGCTCACATCTCTCATCTCTGTAGATCAATGAACTCGCGGCAGTGGGAACTTCTGGACAGGATTGGGAGGGGCCAGCACAGAAGCACAGGCAGGGAAAAAGGAAGTAGACATGAACTTAGAAAAACTTGGGTCTGAGGTCTGCGTCTCTCATTAGTTCACTGACTGCCCTTAGGTAATTTATTTACTTCTCTGAGCCTCTTACATTATGACAAAACTATATGATGCATAATACTATATCATACGCTTAATAACTGAGCAGATCAGAGAAGAATACCTCCGAAATGATGTTCTACCAAAACGGACTGATTACCATTACCTGAAAAACTTCCTTTCACCTGGCTCCCAAAATCTCTAAGTCTAGTTCTTGAGTTTTTGGATGGGGTCTAGAATTTTTGGCGAAAGCCAAGGAACAGTTCTTGGCAGCTTCCTGAGTCTTCACTTCCTTTCAGTACCAAGTTGAGTGCAGAGCAAAATTAGCCTGCCAATCACTAAGAGACATGTGGGCCCCAGGAAATTAAACTCCCCCTCTCTCCAGCTGTCTATCCCCGAGTGCCAGGTACCAAACAAAGTCTCAGGCCACACATTTCATTCCTCTTCCTGTATGCTACTTTCATCATTTCAGTAGAACAAAATCAACCAAGCAGATTTGAAATGTAGGTCATTGTCCCTAAAGGTCTAAGATTATAAGAGGTAGTTGGTGGGAAGGTGATTCCTGTACTTACATCATTCTTTTGGGTTCCAACATTTTCTTTTTCCAGCAATATTCAAAAAGCTGCCATTTTACATAGTTACCATCCTTGAGTGGCAGATGGAAGAGAAGATGAACTAGAGACAAGGTCACTCAGTGTGTCCTTGGTGTGGCTGACCTAGAGTCTTCCATGCATCTGTTTGGGACTGAGGACAGCACCCACGTGACGTGACTGTTCTCTGCAGCCCAGGCGTGAATGTCCAGCGTGCAGTCAGGAGAAGTACTCTCTAAATGCTGCCATGGATGCCAGCGGCATTTACACCTTCCCCCGTCCCTCAGGGAAACTAGAAAGAATCCCCAAAGACTGACACCTGGAGAAGGCTTTGTCTCTTCCACTCCTTTCGTACCTCGTTGCTGGAGCGAGTTATCTTAGTCTTGATGTTTACTGAACTCCCCAGAAGAAAAGTCTTTTTTGTATTGCAGGGTGAAAAATATTCTGGATTCATGGTGTTGGCACTGGTATGGAAAGCCAAGTGGAGATCTCGTGGTGAGTGAAGGATGAAAAGCTTTATCTACACTATTTGGTCGCTGTCATGGGGCTGACTTCTGTCCCCTCCAAAATGTATCTGTAGAAGCACCCAGTTGCTCGTATTATGAGCACATTTGGAGATGGATCCTTTAAAGGGTAATTAGAGTAAAATTAGGTTATGTGAGTGGGTCCTCCTCCTCCTTCAATCTCACTGGTATCCTTGTAAGAAGAAGAGATTAGGACACAGACACACAGAAGACCATGTGAGGACACAGGACCATCTACAAGCCCAGAAGAGGGGTGTCAGGATGAAACTGACTCCATATAAACCTTGATCTTGCACTTCCAGTCTTCAGAATTCTGAGGACATGAACATATTGTTCAAACTAACCCATCTATGGTACCTTGTTATGGCAGCCCAAGCAGACTAATGCAATCACAGCATGAGTTAGTTTATCAGGACTCTGTCTGAATGCCGGGAGCACACTGAGGCTCACGAGGCCAAGGAAAGGAGACTTGCAATTCAGATCGCTTCTTTGCCAGCTTTTGCTTGACCTTTGGCAAGTCACCATTGTGACCCTCACTTTCTTATTTGCACAACGACCGTAATATATACCTTATGGCTTTTTGAGAATTAATTGAGATAATGAATGACAAGTAAAAATCTTAGTGCTCAATAGCGAGTTTTCTAACTTTTATTTTCCTTAATTGTAACAGAAATAAAAATTAACTGTAAATAAAATGTTGTGAACTTTAGTATGTGCCAAGCATTGTGCTGAATATTTCCCCAAGAAACTTTACCTGGTCATTTTTACTCCTGGTAATTGAAGTCAGCAAGTCTGTTCTCGAGACTCTGGCTGAGACTGTAGAATTCATCAACCTTTAGGCTAAGATCTGAGGAAAGGTTTGGGAATTTTCTACTCTTCCTCCGCCTGACTGATGCTCACCAGCTTTACTGCTTGGGGAGAAGGACTGTGTTGGCTCGTCGTTCATGAGAGGTCCACACCCCCTTCTCTGGTCCTGCCTTCTCTCTTGCCATCTCCAAATATTTCGTTTAAATTAACTTGGTTACACACAACTGCAGCCAAACTCTAAGCACTATCCACTTGTAGTGATTTACATCATTGAAGATGAGATTATTGACCATAAACATACAAAACACCACAAAACACCCAAAAGACATTGAAGCAGGGGGTGGGGTGGGGTAGTGAACTGTGGTGCCAATGTCCTGGTCTATTTGGACATGGGACCATGGCTACAGCTTGCCTCTGTCCAAACAGTGGTCTCAGAATGACAGAATGTCCTCAGTGAACACACCCCATTCTGACGTCCTGAGGAGTTCAGCGGGGATGACGTGCTTTGACTCCTCTGCACGCCATGCCATCGCCTTGGCCTCAGGACCACCGTGCGAGGAAGTGAGTGGGCTACAGGGTGCGCTTATATGATCTTGCCATCCCACCTCCCTGTTCTACTGAAAATGTCTCCATTTCATACATTCACTTTGCCCTTAAAGGGAGCACAAATACTCACCCAAATCCACAGGGCTCTGCAGGTTCGGTCTCTGCCGCTTCCCAGCTCACCTCTCCTCTGCTCTCTTTGTTTCGGCCACATGGTTTTTGTACTGGGCTTTGGTCTTTCTGCCTGAAAAACACCCATGCTCTCTCTTTACCTGAGTGACTCTAGGCATTCTTTATAACTCAACCCAAGACATTTTCTTGGGAAAAGTGTCCTAGTCCCTGGGCTGGAACATGGCCCTGGGCTGGGACATGATTCTAGGATGAACCCTTTTCCCACAGTGACTTCATTTTGAATGGCATCAAAGCATTCATTGGTGATTCGATCCCAGCTCCCAAATAAATTGGCAAGCCATAACAGCAGGTCCTGAGGCTGCTTTTGCTCCCCATGTTCTGCCTAGCGCCTGGGACAATGGAGGGACTAATCCTGCTCATGGAGGGGCCCCGGGAAATGTCCGTGTCCCATAACAGTGCACTCCTTCCCGGGACAGAGATAAAGTGGCAGGGAAACATCCGTGGGCAGTCCTTCCAGAAAGCACACAGCTTGTTACTTTCTATAACTGATCAAAGTTCAAATTGCTCACCACCAACCTCCAGCGGTTAAGTGGTTCTCAACCCCAACCTGTCCTTAGAACCACTGGGGGAGCTTTTAAAAACATGGCTGCCTTGCCCCATGCCCAGAGATGTCCACTGTGACAGTCTGGGTGGGCTGGGGCATCCTCAGCTGTTTCCAGGGGCAGTGGGCTCAGGATCCCTGCCTGGAGACATTCCTTCTTCTCACTGCATGGTCTCTGATTACTTTAACTCCAAGTGTGGCTTCCTTCCAAGTTCTAATAGTTGTGGCACATTTTGTGAATGCTTCTGGTGCCTCATGTAGCTTGATCCTCACAATAACAAGAGATGGCCGTTGTCATTCCTGTTTTGTGGAAGAGGAACTGCAGCCCCGACAGATGGGGTGTCCTGAGGGAAGACACAGCTCACATGTGAAGAGGCGGCATGCATCCTCATGTCTCTAACGCCAGGGCCCAGGTTCTAAGTCCTCTAGCCTATTCCTTTCTGTCCGTGTTGTGAGGACTTTGGGGAGATATATGTACATATTTGGAATGTATAGATTTCTCACAGCATCTGGTGATCTGCTGCCAGATAATCTGCGTATTCCTACGAATTCCCACGTAGTAACCCAGATTGAGAGTGAAGGTTAAAAACTATAAAAACAACTGATGATCTGATACAAATGCCTCTATCCCGGGCTGGGTTCCCTGTAGCTCTGAGGTGAGAAAGTGTCAGCTGTCACCCATCCCGGCCTTTTTCTGGTTGAACAGAGGTGAGGCAGAAGATATAATAAGCAGAAGCAAAGACTTAAGATAACTAAATTTTCCCCCTTCTAGTCCCCAGTTTTGGACAAATGTGGGGCCGAGGAGTAAATGAGTGAGGGAATTAAATTAATGAACACAATTTCTCCCTGTCATTGAACTCTGACTAATGAGTCTATTTCTGGGTAATAAGAAGGAGCAGGAAGTGACAAGGCAGTGTAATGAATCAGTGGCCCAGAACCTCGTTAGTCAGAATAATCTTTCCACGAAAGATAAATGATGCAAACATTAATTATAAAGCCAGGGTGGAAATGCATCCCATTATTTGACTTCCTAAGAAATCTATCCCAGTTATTACAAGGCATTTCAAACAACAATAATAATAAACAAGTAAAAGCTCAGTGAGAACTCTAACCCCCGGGAGACTCAGTTGAGGAGCAGTAGGAACCAGATCTGCTTTCCAAAGGGACCTATTTTCTATTTCCTGGGAAGCTGGTCTGATGCCCGGGGTTATGTTCCAGGGAGGAAGGGACGGATTCCCTACCCGGCCTCCCAGTGATCTGCAGCTTTGCTGTCTCTCCATCTAGGTCATTCAGAGACATGGACTCGGGGTCATTAAGACCCAGGGGAGGAGTGGAGTTCAACAGAAACTTTCTCCCCACTGGAAAAGGAGGGGGAAAGGTCGCAGTTTGTGCTAAGAACCCTAGCATCCTAAAAAAGAGGCTCAGAGATAAAAACCGTGGAGAAAATAGCAGGTAAGCAGTCAGGCTATGGAATCAGCCAAGTTCAGATCTTGGCTCTCGGTATTTAGAAAAGTTACTCAGTCCCTTTATTTTTCATCAGAGAACTGGACCTAGCAGAGGTGCCTGGTGAAGAGGGTTGTTTATGAGGATTAAGTCAGGTTGAGAATGGAAAGCAGCTGGCACTTGCTAAGGATTCAGTGGGTGCCAGGCACGCATATCTGTGCGTATATATTGAATGCAGTGCTAAGGCTGTAGAGCTGCCTGGGGCACGGGCTGTTGCAGGCGGCTCTGTGGTACAGAAACGGGAGGTGGGCCAATATCACGCAGGGGGCAGTGAGTGCCCTGCCTCCTGGTTCCAGGCTCCGACGAGGTTCCGTCATGACAGGCTGCTTTCTGTCACCTGGAATCTTGGTAGAAGCCCAGCGGGGAAGGGGAGGAGAACAAAAGTAGAGAAGGCTGAATCAGTGTAAATGTGTTGCTGAGCCCATTACTCCAGAGAGTAAATAAACCAGAATTAAAAACTATAAAAGAAAGTCCTTGCCAGCATCCTGGTAATAACCTTCTCCGTGACTTTGTGGCTTAGAGCTTAGAAGTTCCTTGACTTCTAAAGATTTTAGCCCATGGCGGGGTTGGGGAAGCCATTTGATGAATGGAGAGGGGTTTAAAGAGTTTGAAACTCTCTGCGCCTCCGTCCAGGCGGCCAGTGATGGGAGTGGAGGCTACTGGCTGCTTTTGTTTTTAGGGCTTGGTTGTTATCTGACTGGCAACTCTTCCTAATGAAAGAGGAAAACAACTAATTTAGGAATGAATTTTAATTGTCTCTGACTTCTCATTTGTAGGCTATTAAAATGCGTTCTCTATTAAGTGATTGTATTGGGTTGTATCATTCTGGGATAATGGGCAGAAGCTTTTCTCCCCAGAGGCCTTGGTGTGTTCTCCCTGTGGTTAAAGAGGGGCTCTTGGGGGTTTAGCAAATTAAGCCAAAGGAAAAAATAAAAGAAAGGAAGTAAGGAAAGGAAGGAAGGAAGGAAGGAAGGAAGGAAGGAAGGAAGGAAGGAAGGAGGGAGGGAGGGAGGGAGGGAGGGAGGGAGGGAGGGAAAGAAGGAAGGGGAAAAAAACTTACTGCCAATATAATTTTTCTTTCTTTTTTTTTCTTTTTCTCTCTCTCTCCTTTCCTTCCCTTTCTCTCTCTCTCTCTCTCTCTCTCTCTCTCTCTCTCTCTCTCTCTCTTCTCTTTCTTTCTTTCAAAATACTCCTGCACAGTTCCTCTGTGTCCTGTGTTCCTTGCCACCCTGGGCACGCTGTGGGAAGGTTGGTCCGCGGGCTTTGGGCTGCTTCTCTGTCAGCTCGTCCACTGTCTGCCCAGAGCTGAGGCTCCACATGGAACTGCACGAGGCCCTGGAGATAGAGCACAGGCTGAGGCAGGAGCTAAGTGGGGGGTGGAAAAGGACCACCAGGGCCCAACTGGCCACTTCCCCTTCCCACTCCACTCACCACTCACCTCTCACTGCTTCAAAGGGTCAGTGAGCTGGGGGTTTTTAAGCTCTATTGAAGTGTCATTGACAAATATCAATTGTTCGTATGTAAAGTGTACAGTGTGGTGATTTGATACATTGTGAAATGATCACCACAATCAGGCTAAGCAATGGACCCATCACCTCACAGAGTTGTTTTCTTTTGTGGGTGTGTGGTGTGGAAACTTCACATCCACTCTCCCAGTTACTGTGCTTCGCGAGTATACGATACCATATAGCTAACTGCAGTCACCCCGCTCGCTGTACATGAGGTTCTCAGAACTCATTCATCCTGCATCACTGAAACTTTAGACCATGGCCCAATCTCCCTGTTAGCCCCTCTCTCTGATTCTGCTCTCTGCTTCTGTAAGTTCCACTGTCTTAGATGGCACATATGAGCTCAGGTGGTATTTGTCATTCTGCGTCGGGCTTATTTCACTGAACGTCATGTTCGGGACACCATTTACATTAGGCGGGATATGGAAATTAAGTGTCCATGGACAGATAAAGACTAGATTTAAAAAAATGCTATTTAATCAAATGTTATTTAGCCTTAAAGAAAGGAAGGCTGTCCTGTCATTTGGGTGACTGTGTGGGGTCAGAGAGGTGTCCTTGTGGGGACACAGAGCTGCCCAGCAGGCACAGCTCACTCTTCCCTGCCTGCCTTCCCCCACAGCACCCCACTCTGCCATTGGCTTTTCCTGGAGGAGACAAGGATATTGGGTGCCTGAGCCATTTGGGATGTGGCAGGTCATTGGATGTTGATGAGAAAGACCGAGTATCATGGCGTGGGGATGGGAGGACCTGACTCGAAATGTTGGCTCCTGCTTCAGTCCCCTCTGTGAGGAGCTGTGTGAGTGTAGGACAGATAGATGCTAAATGCCTAGGGCCCAGGAGGCCCCTCCCTTTCAGCTTTCCCTCATCAGACCCCCCCATCATCACCTGACATCCTCCCCCCCCAGTCTTCACCTGTGCTTTCTCACTGCCCCCCCACCCACCCACCCTCTTTCCCCCTCACCCTTTTTCTCACCCTTCCTCTTCCCCCTGGCCTCCTCCTACACAACCAGGGAAAGAATTCCTACATAGAAGCCTCAGCGCAAGAATTTGTTAGGAGGCTCTGGGCATCTTCCTCTCTAGAAAGGCTCTACAGCTAGTGCCCGACTTACGACCACAATTGGTTCCGACAGACCGGTCGTAACATGATTTGGTCGTAAGTTGAGTAGGCTATATGTACAGTACCATGAAATGATGTTATAAAAATCTTTAAGTCAAATTTTATCATAATTTTCTTTCATTATTGTTATATATCATAATTTTCTTTGTTCATTTTATGCCATTTGTATTATCTCTACACCATTTTGTTTTTTATTTTTACATTCATCAGGTTTAAGTAAAACACTGCATTACCAGTACAACTGGTTTAATATTTGCAAAACATACAAAATTACAAAATACAGGTGCATACAAAAACTGCTCCAGACACGGAGCAGTCGTGGCTAGCAGTTGTGTTCCTAAGGTCGAATGGTGGTAAGTTACATAGGTCGTAAATCAATCAATACCCGTATACTCAAGCCACATCTGCACCTCCTCCCCCCTCCCAGGCAGAAGCATAGCCAGCCTGGAAGACTGGCCCTGACCTCCTCTGCTCCCTGGGACTCTATCTGGCTTCTGTCCTCACACCACTCCCCCAATCACCAAACTATTTTTGGAGGACCAGTGGCAACTGTCTCCTTCCATCTAAATGCATATTTAAGATAATTAATTCTTAGCTCCTGCATGCACTCACCTTATTAGTGCTCAGCTTTGCAGAAAATGCAGTTGAATCAAGGCTAATTCTGGGTCTGGTGGGGCAGCGAGGTAGACCCTAGCTGGACCCTCTCCTTCCTCTGGAAACCACGCTGGACTGGGCACAGCTATGCCTTGGTAGAGCTGGCAATTGACCTGGAGGCCAGTGAAAACTGGTCAAGAATCAGTGGTGTGAGAAGTGACAGTTTGGTGCAAATCTTTAGGTCACCAGAGGATGATAAAGCACTAATAGACAATAGTGATCAAAGAGATGACATTGAAACTGTGTCATCAAAGAGAACTCTCCTCTCTCTCTCTCTCTATCTCTCTTCTCTAAAATGAATAAATAAATAAATAAATAAAGCCTGACCTGTGGTGGCGCAGTGGATAAAGCATCAACCTGGAATGCTGAGGTCACTGGTTCAAAACCCTGGGCTTGCTGGTCAAGGCACATATGGGAGTTGATACTTCCTGCTATTCTCCCTTCTCTCTCTCTCTCTTCTCTAAAATGAATAAATTTAAATAATTAATTAATTAATTAATTAATTAAAAAATAAAAGAGAACTCTCATTTGAGGTCAATCCAGAATGAGGACCTGGGAGCCCTGCTGAGGCAATCCTGTTTCTTGGTAAAGGGGTGAAGGCCCTTTTGTAAGTCAAGTTAAGGTCTAGGCCCGCAGGCAAGGCCAACAGTTTTTGCCCCCGGGCCAGATTAGAAAGAAAACTTTTTTCACGGGCCAGAAGAAATATTAAAATTAAAAAATGTTAAATACAAAAACGATTCATTTAAGTAAACAAAATTTTATTATGTAATTTTAAGTGAGTGAAAAAAATTTTAATATACAATATTATTTTAATAAAAATATATTTTAATAAAAATATAATTACATACCCTATAAATATCCAAACTGTATCGCAATCAATTGAAACAGTATTTAATTAATAGAATGAGCTTGAAGGGCTTATATCGCAAATAAAACGATTATTTCGTTTTACAAACAGCCTGGACACGTTTTCAGTTATCAACTGCAGCTACTATCTATGCTACAATGCCACTTGATTCAGCACACTTGACCACAAAAATTACAAGTTGTTTGAATTTGGGTACGCATTGGCAAACTCCACCTAAAGAAATGTGGGCTTCACATCACCGCTAAACGTCAAACAGTTCACATCGAGTACAGGCGAGTACAAAAGTTGTAAATCTTAATAACGGATTTTTTTTTTTTTTAAATGAAGTATCGCGAATCCATTCAACCAATTATTGGAAGTTAACCCTAGATTAGTCACGCGGAATTCTTTTCCGCGTATCAATATCTTCTTAAATATCTCAATTTGCAATAATCAAAGACACTTCCACTTCTGAGTAGCTGAGATTTTAGAGTACGGGAGAATATTAAAAATTTAATCGTGGGCGGCATAAACTCATTACATCCGGCCCGTGGGCGGTATGTTGGCTTTGCCTGGTCTAGGGGCTTGAGAATAGGCTCCTTTTGCCAGCAGTTGTTACTCTCCCTGCCTCCACTCAGCCTCAGAGCCCTAGGCCACTGGTGGCTGCTCCCCCGCCTGCCTCCAGGGGGCAGCAGATGGCCAGGCGCTGCAATGTGACTTCCTGGGCTCCTCCCAGCCTGCCTAATCCCCTTTCTCTTTCTAAACAAATTGGTTATTTTGGGAGTGGACTAGGCTTTATGACACTGCGGGTCCCTATTGAAGGGCCTTCCTGGCAGAGGCTGGAGGAACATATCTGCATGTTGCTGGCACCGTTGTATCCCTCCCTCCCTCCCTCTCTGTCAGCAGCCCCAGGAACAGAATATCCAGAGATCCTCCGAATGGGAGGCCTTAAAACAAACACAGCTAAAACAGAGCGTGAAGTCCCAAAAGCCTTCAGGATCCAAGCTGCAGATGTAAATGAGCAAGGCCCTCCCAGGTGAGGACATGGCAGATGGTGACAGTCCAAAGTAAACCTCAGCTAACCATATTCCAAACTTATTTTAAACCCTGAGACTACTTAACAAGACACATGAGCGGGCCAAATTCAGGCTGAGTTCCCTGAAGCTTTGCAACCCGAGGAAACTGCGGAGGCCAAGCTGGCCACCCAAGACAGCTTGTGTCCTTCACACCCTCCAGAAGCAGGACCCTTGCCGTGACAAATTTTTGTCCAGGCTGATTGGTCTTCTCGGGACTCTTGTTCCTTCTCTGCTGACTGGTCACTGCCCACCTGTCCTTCAGACCCTGTTCAAACCATGTCCTTATCTTTGTCCCCACAACTCTATGGTGGCATTGATTGGATGATAGTTTTTCTTCCATGATGGATTACCAGTACCTACAGGAAGGGGACATGATCTCACTTGGTTTTTTCATTTTCCTGGTACAGGTATATAGTAGGGGCTTAATAGAGGTTATGGAATTGAAATGCTCATAGACTGGCCTGATCTCTTTTTCCCAACCCTCCAAGTAATGCTTTGTGATAAATTTATCATTAGAACCGAAAAGGTCACCACACTTTGGGATAAAAAGCTACTATGCTATTTGTCTGAAGCCTAAAAATCTAAACATAGATCGAGACAGACAAGAGGGCTGGAGGGGCCAGTGGGTCAGAAACCCATTCACAGTTCTGGTGCTGAATTGTGAGGACAGCGATGAGATCGGACGGTGACTCCACCAGCTTCCTGGCTACCCACCAGGTGCTGGTGAGCCCGGGGGAGGCCGGCTGGGGGCTGGTGTAGAGCTCACCATGGTGAAGGTAGGGACTAGTGGTTGTATGCATCTGTGTAAGTATGAACACGTGTGTCCTGTCTTCCTTCCCCCTCACCATCCTGGTCACCCACCTCTAGACAAAGCCTCCATTTTAATCCAGCCCCCAGATACTGACCTGACAGTGTGTGTGTGTGTGAAGGGGGTGCTCACTGACCTATGGAGCACCTCTGTCTATGGGGACCTCTCCAGAAATGCTCCTTCGTCAATCGGGGCAGGAGCAGCGTGGGGGAACTTGTACCTGAAGGACTTTTGCAAGGGGCTCCCAGCTGACGCCCAAACCTCCCATAGATAGCATCACGGCTTTGCACCTTCTTTGCGCTCCCCCCCACCCGCCCCCGGGGCTGGCGAACAGAGGCCATGTGTTTGAAAATGCCAGAACAGGGAAACAAGGGTTTGATATCAATCAGGAAAAAAGTTGCGCTCCGCCTCCCCCTACCCTATGTCTCGGTTGGTGGCAGACTGGGGTGTGTTGAAAGGCAGCTCAAAGAGGAAAAAGCTGGGGAGAACATTGTCTCAGGGAGATAATTGACTTCAGAAAAGCTATGTCTGAGATGTAGGGAGAAAACAAGTGAAAATATGTTATTTTACAACCTTGATACTCCTAACCTCCTTGAAAATAAATAAACACAGGGTGTCTGGGCCATCAGGTAGACTGTAGAGGGGTGCTAGCGTGGGGTACGGGCGCCCTCTCGCGGCCATTAGAGATAGTGTCACATCCTACATTCTGTTTCCCAGGAAGGCAGGCGTGTTTGCAGGCATGTTTAGGCACTTCGTGATTAAAACCAGAAATTGCATTAATGCTGACTGAAAGGTAGAGGAGCTCATAAACGTCTCCCCTCTCTACACAAGACACTTTGTCACCCAGGGCCGGAGGGCATTCTAGAAGAGATGAGGTAGATATATTAGGAATAAAACTCAATCTAAGAGCTTGGTTTAGTTTTTGCTATTTATCAGCTACATAGCCTTTATGTGTCTCATTTTAATCACCTGCAAAATGATACACTTGAAATGGACGATGCTCCAGTTCCTTCCAGCTGGGATTGTCTTTCAAGTCTCTCAGTAGCCCTTAAGGAAGGCTGAAACATCAAAGATCTGGCAAATCATTGATTTTCGTCTGGTGGGGAAAGTCTTTACACGGGATTTCTTCTTTGCATTCAAACTCATCCTGTGCTATTATTATAGCCTTTCTCTATTGCCACTGAATCTGGTGTTAGCTCAGTGTAACAGAACCAGCCCTATTGTTCCTATTGGCTCAGACAAGAATATTGCCATTGTTATTACTGAGCCCGACTTCTTTGTCTGATTACTTGTAATGCTGCCTCTGAAACTGGAGAGAGAGAAATCCTTCCCCTGGGCATGTAGCTCATGGGCACCTAGACTCACCGGAGCTGTGAGACGTGAACTTACAGAAGGCATGTGAGCCGACGGGGCATCCTGAGCCCTGAACTGGGGATCAAAATATGGGACTCACAGTTAGCTGGTCTTACATTTTCCTTTCCACCTGAGTCTCAAGTCAATTCACCCACTTACCACTAGAAAAGAAAGCCCCCCAGTTTGTCAGGCATGTCAAAAAAGGTATCATTTTCTGCACTAATCTCTCCCTATGTAAGAGAAGTCTCTGTCTTTTCAAATGTTCAACTCCTGTGGGCCGACGTCGACCCACATTCACTGCCCCCACCTCCTGGTTCTGGATGGACTTCCAGATATCTCCTTCTCATAAATGGTTCTGTTCTTTAAGGCGAAAAGAGTCATTTATCTTTCCTGTCTATACCCCGGGGATATTTCTGTTTAGCAAGACAGCAATTTCAGGAAGACGCACCGTTTTCTTAAGTGTATTAAACAGCAAAGTAGCTCATCTGTTTGGCCACAGTTTGTCGACGGGTTGTCTTGGCTCCATCCCAATAGATCATGGTTGTTTCCCCAACACATTTTTAAATTCTTATTACTGACGGTGATGTGATTTCACTGAGGTTATTATTATAATTAGCTTATTTCTTACACAGCCTAAAATGGAGTAGATCTTTGGCCAGATACATTATCATGACCTTTCTGGAATGGTGGCCACATTAATAAATCATTAGGACTTGTCAAGTGCCTACTATGAGCCATCTAGGTTGGCATTTATTTCTTCAATGTTTTGTTACAGCCTTAGAGTGGGGACAGTATTTTATCATTTTGACAAGTGGTGACACTGAGGCTCAGGGAGGCCAAGCGGCTTTTTCAAGTTCTCATAGATACCAAGTCCCGCAGGAGACAAAATCCCCACCCAGCTCTGGCCCAGAACTTCATGCATTTCTCCAAATACCCCTTCACCCACCTCCCCATCTTGTCGAGACCCCTCCTGGGGCCTCTGCTATAAAGGTGACTCAGAATGTGGGGCCCAGTGGTGTTAGTCTGAGCATTCTAACAGAGAAAGGCCCTGTCCTCAAAGGAGGGGGACGCTCAGAGGTTCCGCTGGCTGCCCCGAGTGGGGGAACCTGGGTCAGCACATGTGCTCCATCAGCAAAGGGCTGTCCTGGCTTCCCCACAAAGTGCGGGACAGGCGGGGAGCTCAGCAGAGGAATTCGGCCCCATCATTAGACTCTCAGAAACTTAGCTGAGCTGGTTTATTCAACCCTGTCTGAGAGGACCGACAGCCCCACTTTGAAAGAAAAACCTTAACTTGAACCCTTGGCTTTCTCTTCCGGAGAATCTGAGTTTTGACAGGAGACTGGCGGAAGACGCAGAGGTCCACTTTGGCTCGAAAATACGTGAACAGAAGGAAGAGGAGCCGAACATTCAGGAGACTAAGCACACAGGCGTTTCCGTACATTTCAGTGCTGTTTAGCAGGGAAGGGATGAGACATGGTCTGTGTGATCACAGAGAGAAAGGCAATGGGCCTCATTTGCGGGAACAACCAACTCAATATGTATTCGTATAGAATAAATGTAAAGGTCTAAGGGATCAAAGAGGTCAAGTTTTTATTTTACTTTGGAGTTTTTTAGCACTGGAGATATGGGCACGTGTGCATGTAGGGGGTGGGCGGTTATGTGTGCATGTGTGTGGTTCTGTGTGTGCGTGTGTGTGGTTCTCTGTGTGTGTGGTTCTGTGTGTGTATGCGGCTCTGTGTGTGTGTGTGTGTGTGTGTAAACTTGCACACATATGCTCATGCATACAGGAGAAAGGGCCAAGAGAAGATAGAAGATTTAATCAGATGACCTTTAATATTCCATATTATATGGACTTCTCTAATTAAATTTTTAAGATGAGCCTTTAAGCACCACACTAGTTATTAGAGAGATGTATTTGCTCAAGAAGTCTGCAGGGTGCATTTTTTTTTTTTTTAGAAATATTTCAAACCTTCAAAAAAGTACCAAGAAGAGCATATTGAGAAGCTCCCGCCCATATTTGCCACTTTTCTCCCACGAACAAGGCGGTGGTTCGCTTACATAACCGCAGCGCGTGGTAAGTTTCAGGAAGTCGGTGAGGATGTGATGCTAGTCCCTCATGATTCCCTGGTCGGACCAGTAATCCCGACCCAGCTCGCTTAGCCACACTCAGCTGTCAAGCTCCCATAGACGTCCGTGTCTGCCACAGTCCTTAGCCTCAGCCTTTCCTGACGGTGACATTGGTGAAGGCCACAGACAGATGGTTTGGTAGTGCTGGCTGCTTTTCAAACGTCGCTCAAATCAGCAGCAGACAGGTCTCTGTTTGGCACGAGACATCCAAGACGTATTAACAGAACAGAGGAAAATGAGTACGGGGGCCACAGCCCACGGCCCTGGCCTGCCTGGGGTTGGAGGCAGCAGGGCCAGGGGAGGGCTGCCCAAAGCAAGGACTCGGTTCCTTCATCTGAGGTCGCCTCCTCGAGCCTCAGCTTCCTCAGCTCTGCCGTGAGGGGTTCCCATGGCAGCAATGAGAATTAAGTGACATATTGTAGGTGAAAGTGCTTAGTAATCTATATAGCAAAATGCCAGGCTGGTGCAATACATTAAAATTTATTATTAATACACCAGCAAGGCAGCCTGAAGCAAGAACAGCACGCTGAGACTGAAAAGTCTGTAAAATGCTGTGGACAGAAACAAGAGGGGGTGACCAGGATGACTGCTGTCTGTGCAGCTGTGCATGATCCCTCTCAGAGTGTCAAATGGCACCTCCTCTCCGCACTGCACAGGCATCCAAGGGCTCCAGAGCCAGTAATGGCAACAGCTTATTAAGCAATTACTAAGGGTCAAGCACTTTGTCAAGAGAAGCCCAAATGTTCATAATAACTTGGAAGTTCTTACCGTAGCTCATCTAAGGTACAGTTTTTTCAGAAAGAGTTCCTTACTCCAAGTCACATACCCAGGAAATAGCAGAATTCAGAAGCAAATTTCCATGACCTCCTGTAGAGACACTGCAGTGTGTGTGTGTGTGCACACGTGCGCACATGTGATGGCTGTATTCTTTCCACTCTTCCCAATGCATTCTTGGTGGCCCAGTGACATAAGAGCTTGTCAGCAGCAGGTCCTAAATTAACAGAGTTTATTTGAATCTGCAAATTGCCAACTCTCTTTAAGCAGGACCTTATGTATTCATTGACATGCAGATGTATGCTAATAAGCCCTGGTTCTGCATTTCACTTGATGACTTTCTTCATTTTATTTATTTACTGATTTTGCAACTTGGTGTGAGTCTAGAGAACTCTCTAAGAAATTCAACAGTATTGCAGCTTCCAGGGCCCTGGTGACAACCATCCTTTCTGCCTTTCCCTGCCTGGAGCCCAGGCTAGGGATTGGGAGGCAGAGAACTCAGGTGTTCTGCCCCACATTGCTCTTCTGATACCCTAGGCCAGTGGTTCTCAAACTTTTTGAAGTCGGGCGCATTTAAAATCCTACAAATAATTGTAGGCGCACTATATACAAATTTCTGAGAAATATGTTATAATAATTAAGTCAAATGTTAAAGAAAAAAATATAAAGTCCAAGCGTGCTTTTATGGTAATTAAAAGAAATAAATACGACAAAATTAAATTTATTCTGACATTAAAAAACATTTTATGTTACTTTTTTTTAGTTATGCTTTTTAGAATTCATAAAAAAAGGGTAAAAAAATTAAAAAAAAACCAAAGTTATCTTTTTATATATATAGATACACATTCTTAGTAAGCTTTAGTAAATTTAGCAGAACCCGGTCGGTGCGAATGTGTTAAGTTTTTTCATCCATACATATCATCTTAACTTTACACCAAACAAAGGATAGAAGAAACTTGCCTCCAGTCTTTCCAGGGAACATGGGGGCAGTGTAAACAATCCAGCACCACAGCTTAACAGCCTTTGCAAACTAATCAGGCGAGTGAAGTCGGGGGTTGGGCAGACTGTCAGCTTACAGCCAATTCCCCACACCTCTGTACCCCCAAAATCTCAACTCCAAAAACCCTTTTGGTATTTTGGTCCCCATGAGACACATATTTCTCTGGAATACCATAAGGCGCACCTGGAAATCTTCTAGGGTGCACCAGTGCGCCCTGGCACACACTTTGAGAACCACTGCCCTAGGCCTTCACCAGTTGTCTGTCCACGCTGGTTCTAACAATGTCGATATTCCATCCAGGTTAATGGAATTTACTTCAGGCCTTAAACTTTGAAATACTGGGCAATGAAGTTGGCCTATGCATTGCCTGACTTCACAGGGTTGGGTGGCTTAGCCTCAGGTCACATGCCCCTTGAAGTGGCACTGGTCACAGCCAGAGCAGCATGGGTCACTCAGCATCCTGCTCCCCCGCCTTCCTGCTGAAGCCCCACTTGGAGGCAGGAGGCCAGGCAGCATTTGGGTCTGTGGGCACACTCTTTTGAGTCTTGTGTGAGGACGGCACAGGAAGAGGAAACAATGTGAAACGATGTCCTCCCCTCCCCCGGCTCCGCCCCATTCTGGGCCCACTTATGCTCAGAAAGGTCCCGGCTGATGGATTTGGGATTTTCGGACATTTTGCTGTCCGGATGTCTCTTCAGGAGATTGTGTCCTTCCTCCTCACCGCGCTGCCAAGATCTCTCTGCTCTCATCCACTCTCAGTATCGACCAAGAAACGTCACCCGGGTTTGCTCACGTTCTCACGGTCCTGCCTGAGATCGGCTGTCTCCCACAGAAGCTTTCTCTTTGGTGCTGCACTCACTTTCTCTTTGGGGTTTGGGTTCCTTCTGGCTCTTGGAAGCTAAGAAAGGAACAGACCCAGCACCCACACCGCCTGTGTCAAAGGTGTCTGTGTTCACAGACCACTGTGCATTTTACCTGCCAGCAAGGACTGCCCTGTGAAGTAGAACATGCTTTAAAATGCACGTCAATGTCACAGATACCCAATACCAACTGCCCCCCACCCATACAGTCATACATGCACAAGGACACAGGTGTATAGAACTTTCTGGAAATTTTGCTGGTGTGAATACCTCCTACATGCATCTGCACAAGGTTCTAATTGCAACTCTGCTGCTGGCTGGCCGTGTGATAAGGCCTTCAAGTCAACCCAGCTCAGCTGTGTGTCAGCCATCTGCGATATCTGAGTGAGCATTCCTCTCTGCATCCAGCTGTGAGGGTGAAGGGGACCCCGTGGCTGGTGCACACGCGGCACCCAGCGCAGAGAAAGGGTGTGGCAGTGATGGCGCCCACTCAGCCGATGACGCTATGCAGGCAGCTGTCTCTGGCTCCTCCCTCCTTTCCAGTGGTCCACGGACGTCATCCTGGCTGGTGGCCAGTAAGGACTTGGGATCATAGAACTATAGCATGACCTCTCTCACCACCTGGACACTAAGAAAAGACTATCCTCCCCACAGCTGTTGGGCACGCGCAGCCTGCTGCGCCCGGCCTGGAAAGTGTCCCTCGTCCCCTCTGAGCAGTGGGCAGTGTTCCCTTCATCATGGCCTAATGGGCTGGGCAGGGTGTTAGGAGGAAGCAGGAGGCTGGGGACCACTTCCACTCAGAAGCACTGTCCCAGCCGGTGTCCTGTCCGCGGGCCCACGCACTGGCTTTCTTTATGCTGGGTAGTTGTTTAGCTTTGGGCCTGAAGACAAACAACTGGGCCTCCCCAGGGCCGAGCTCTTCCTGCCTCCTTCCTCCTGTCTCTCATCTCTGAGGAGCCTCCCTGTCCTGGCGTCCCATGCTCCTGGCAACCAGGATAGCTTCTGGAAGCAGTGGATTGACCCCTGGCCCGGGTGATGACCTGAGAGCAATCACAGGCCGTGCCCCTTTTCTGGGATCCTGTGCTCCCACCCTGCAGAGAGGAGAGTGAGACCCTGAGGTGAACAAGAGGAGCAGGGCCTGGCTGTGGGGAAACTCTAGAAGAAGATTCTGAGGGTCACTGAGCTCCCCTGAAAATGAGCAAGACATCTCATATTGGCAGAATGCTGGCTGAGACCAGAGGGAACTATATGCTTTGTGCTGCTCGGGTGCCAACCCACAAGAGAACTTTCTAGAAACTCTGAAGTAGAAGCTAAGCTTTCCTTTGGTACCTGACACAGGCGTCTCCTTTAAATTTTACTGCCACCCTGTGAGGAGGGAATTATGAAGGTGTTGTAGAGATGTAGAAGCAGAAACACAACTCTGGGTAACCTGACGAGATCACCCAGCTGAGGGAGGGTTACATCTGCCAACCACGGGGCCCCGCATACACACTGTTCCTCAGGACATTGATGCCAAGGCTGGAGGGCCCCTGGTCTAAGTCTAGAGGATGCCTCCTGGGTACTGAATGCGGAGTTGGCTGGCGGGCCTGCAGTTTCTAGATTTCCCAGGATGAGCCAACTTTTCATGTTTGTTCTGTCACCAGTGGCTCCGTCTCTAGTCTCATTTCTGTTCTCCTGTCTGCACTCCATTGCAACTATGTTCGTCTCCTGGTTGCTATTGCCTAGGTCCCCAAACTACGGCCTGCAGGCCAAATTGCGGCCACCTGAGGCCATTTATCTGGTCCCTGCCGCACTTCCGGAAGGGGCACCTCTTTCATTGGTGGTCAGTGTATGGAGTACTGTATGTGGCAGCCCTCCAATGGTCTGAGGGACAGTGAACTGGCCCTCTATGTAAAAAGTTTGGGGACCCCTGGCCTACACCAAACATGCTTTACCTCTGGACGTTTGCACATGCTGTTTTCCTGCTTACTTAGCCCCTATAGCATGTAAACTGTTTCCACACCTCTTTCAGGTCTCTCATCAGATTCCACCTTACCAGAAATGCCTTCCAACTACCCTCCATAGTGAAAAAAACCGCCATTCCACTCTCTCCTTACCTAGGTTTATCAGTGTTCTTTGATGTTTTTAAAACCTTTAATATTACATATTTACATGCTTGTTTACTTAGTGTTAATTTCTCCCCACTGGAATTAAAGTATCATATAGTCATGGACATTGCTCACCTGTTTAGAACATTGGCTCAAAGAAGACACTTGATGGATACATTTTTTTTTCTTCTTTTTCCAAATGAGGGGAGGGGAGATAGAGAGGACAGATTCCCTCCCACATGCACCCTGACCAGGATCCATTGTCAATCCCCGTCTGGGGCTGATGCTTTGCCCATCTGGGGCCATGCTTGCAACCAAGCTATTTTTAGCACCTGAGGCAGAGTTTCCACAGAGCCATCCTCAGTCCCCAGGGTTGATGCACTTGAACCAATTGAGCCATGGTTGCTGGAGGAGGAGGAGGAGGAGGAGGAGAAGAAGAAGAAAAGAAAGAAAGGGAGAGAGAGAAGAGCTAGAGAGCGAGAAAGGAGAGGGGCGGAGAGAAGCAGATGATTGCTTCTGTGTGCCCTGACCAAGAATTGAACCCGGGACATCCCCACACCGGGTCAACGCTCTACCACTGAGCCAAGCAGCCAGGGCCATGGAGACATTTTGAAGTCTAGTCATGGTATGGAGAGGGACTCCTTCTACTCTGGGGTCCTACGACCTGTGTAGGTACTGACAGACTTGGCCCTATCCCCCAAAACTTTATCATCCCAAAGGAGGGGAAGGAGCACTCAGGAGCCCAATAACAGACCCAGCAGGGAGCTCTGCTTTGCACTGGTTTTCTAGGAGGCCTCTGAGAGGCAGCCAGGCCTAGGGACTTGCTTATCTGATTGTGAGGTCCCTCTCTGCACCTCTAGTGGCTGAGTCCAATCACACGCCACAGGAGGCTGCCTGGGAGGCTCAGGTGAGAATGGGCTAAATTCCTTTGATTTCCTTTGATGTTTTCAAAGGTAGAAAATAATTTCTGTCTTCTTCTGAGAATTACTTAGCTGCAGGCTGGGGGATGTTCCCTCTGTGTGAAATGCTAATTAGGAATTACACCCAGGCCTGACCTGCCTGGGCAGAGGGAAGTGAGGCAGCCTGAGCTACTGCCCAGCCTGGCCCGTGTGGGGAACAGGAGGGTCAGGGCCCCGCACTGCGACACTGGGAGGCTCCCCATCTGCAGGCCAGCGGGTGGAGGCGCATTCGGCTCAGTCTCATGTGCCCCTTCTTTCTGACTGCCCTCCTCCCCCGGTATAAAGTAACGAACAATTTAGCTCACCCAGTGTTCCAAGGACAGTAACGGGTAACTGCATGAAATGTGGAAGATGTGAAATATGGTCCTTAATAATGAGAACCACTGGCCTGCTGGAAACAGGGTGCCGACACCACCTGCCTTTCCTAGGGACCCCTGTGCCCCATTTGTTTTACTGTGGTGTTTCTGCACCTAAAGATGTCTACCTGTACCTTCAGCTCGGGTCTCGGCAAGGCACCGACCGCTCAGTCCTTCGGTGACCCTTAATGATTAGAGCTACAGGGAGGGCAAGAGTGTGCATCCTGCTGGGACCTGCACTTCCTGGGTCCTGCAGAACCCTCTGCTCCCGACCACTGAGCAGGCTGGTCGCTGGGTGAGAGACCTTTGTTGGCATTCAGCCTAAAATAGCGCTTGTCTGTCCTCCCTGTCTCTCTGAGTGCAGAATTGGGCAGACAAGATGCACCTGTGAGTTAACACCGCCCAAGCTCCAGCAAAGCCAGTGTTAGGCACTGCTGAGGGCGGTGGGGCATGAGGGTAGTGGGCACAAGGATGAATGGCCCAGGACGCTTCCGGAAGAACAAGCAACTCCACCTTAGTGTCACCAGAGAGAGAGAGAGAGAGAGACAAAAGGCCGCAGGTAGAAAAGGGGCAACCTAAGTAGTGGGGCAGAGGTGGTGACCTGCCCTCTCTTGGCTTCTGCTGTTGATCCTTGAGCGGTTCCCATCCCCCCCCACCACCACGTGTCCTCTCGCCCGCCCTCCCGGCCTGCCTGCATCCCAGGTGCCAGTGCTGAACGCGCTCTAGCAAAGCAATCAAGTGAATGTATTTTAAGAAGAAAACTCATTTACCAAGCAGGCCTCTGGAGCAGTTGATAGAATAGTCCTCCTCTGGATGGAAATAGTGGTATAATGGCCTCCCAGATGCTATTATTGTACTGACATTACAGCAGGCTAATAAACCCCAGAGGGGCGCGACGTGTGCTGACCCCCCCCCAGTTGGCACATCTGGATAGGGGAGCCTGCAGGTGCTGTGCCTGCAGCTCCGGAGGACGGCCACGGGAGGGCGCGTCTGAGCTCCTCCCGCCACCGGAGCTGTTGGCTTCACGGTGAACTAGGCTCCTAGCGCCAGGAGACCTATTCTCCAGGACCCCCAACGGGCCGCAGAGGAAGAGGGAAGCAGCCTGTCCTGAGCTCTCTCTCCTTGTCCCTAACATCATTTCTATTACATTGTTTGCAAGCCAACTATACAGGCTAGGTTGGATGCAGAGTGAGTAACTTACATCATTAAATCAGAAACTGGAATCTTAATGATTATTTTTAAAGCCTTCAAATCCCATTAAAATGTGGTTGAATGTATATTACTTCTCTGTGGGAGAAATCTGTGAGTTGAGCTCTGAAACCCTAAAGGCAGGACTAGTCTCCGGCTCCTCCCTCCCACCTGTTTCTCTTGGGACGCCCGTGGTGTGGTGTGGGCACCTCTTCACCGGCACCTCTGTTCTCCAGGGGCAGCGACTGGACCACTTATCTTTGTACCCCTAGTCCTATGGCAGGAGCCTGCGCAATTCATGTTTGAGTTGAACTTGGTATTGCTTCTTCTGGGGTGGTCACTAATGCTTGTGCTCCCCACCGTGTGACAACTAAATTGGTGGTCCTGCTATCAGACCATATGACATCATTTGGGACCAGAAAATATGGCCATAGGTCTCACAGAACAATGGGCAGGTGTCAAGTTACCACCTGAGATTGTCTCCCCCTGCCCCCAATCTCAAAAGCTTGAGAACCCTAATACATCTTAGAAGTGTTGCCTTAGGCTTTCTAGACCACGCATGAGCACTATAAGAAACATTTTAGTTCTTTTTAAAATGGAATTAGTTTTCATTTTCCATGTGCATTTTCTACAGTAAAAGCAAATGCTGGCAGATGAGCAGGATGTTGAAGTAAAATCCCCGAGAGCCCCCTGGTGGCCGAAGAAGGAAGGAACGCTCGAGGCTGCGGACCCTCTGAGCCCTGAACCAGTCTTGTCTCTTGGGAGAACAGAACCCTTTCTCCCTCCTGTTGTGCTCTGCCTTAGACCGTGTGACTCTGGGTGGGGAGGTGAGGGACAGCCTGGGACCAGAGGTGGCAAGAACGCAGGTGTCAGGGGAACTGTTCTGGCCCTGCTTTAGCCTTCCCAGCGTGGCCCGAACTCTTGGAAATCCGGCAGCTCCTGACAGAATGTCCCTGGAGAGACAGGGCCACCTGAAAAGGAGCAGGTGGACAGGGGATTTATGGCCCTCCCAATCCCAGCTCAGGACAATAACTCTTTCCTCTAATTTTCAGGGCCTAATTCAAAGGCTAGCTCAGTGCCTGGGCCAGACTTAGGAAACTGATCTTGTGGAATTCGGTTTCCCCATAAATATTTTAGCTTCGCTGCCCCATAAATATTGGTTCATTCTGAGGGCGGGTGGAGGCAGAGTCCACGAGGACAGGCTGGGCTGGCCTCTGGAGTAGACTGGGTGGGTAAGGCCTGTGCAGGGAAAACCCCCCCTCAGCCCCTCCCCCATTCTCTCTTTCTCCAGAGTCCCAAGGTCCATGGGCTCACCTGCTTGCATTCTGAGAAGCCCAATTAAGAAAACATTTCCTCTTCTTTATTTATCATGTTCCTCTTCTTCCAGGCCACCTGTCTGTCCTTTGTCACTTAGCCCCCTGTCTTCCTGCAGGCTCTCACTGTCTGCTGCGAGAAAGAAATGAAGTAGGAAAAATAGAGAAATTATTATCTTATATTCTTTCTTTCCTTCATATCAGAGCAGAAAACTTCAAATAATACCACCACCAACATCTACTAGACATTGGGTGTTAACAACTATATTACATTCAGCATTTAGTGCATTTCACACAATTCTGAATGGGTTCCACCATTGCCCCCACTTTGCAGGTGAGCATACTAAGTCACAGAGAAGTTACACATTGTCTCTGACCACCGGCCTAGGCTGCTGTATAGGCTGGAGCCACTGGAATTGCCCTGTAAGACCCAGCAGGCTGGGGAGACACCACCTGATAGTTCTCGTGTCCTCAGTGTGTGGAGAGATAAAGAGTGAGCACTCTCTTGCTTCTCAGTGCTCCCACTATGACATGTGCACGACACAAATGCAGGCACACCCTGCACAGAAACAGGGAGGCTGGCAAGAAGGACGTGAATTCTGAGATCACCCTGTCACATCTCACCTCCCTGCTCCTCATCACCCTTCCCCCAGGCTTGGACTGCACACATCCAAGGGCTCAGACCAAGGTTGCCTCTACCCTTCCCCGGGGGCAGCTGGCATCGTGTTCCAGGCCACCCCTCTCATTGTCACCACCTGCCAGGCCTCTAGAAAGACTCAGCAAAGAAAAGGAGTTATTTTGCTTTGATGGTAAATATAAGTTATTGGTCAGGTGCCTATTACCTGGCACACAGGTATTTTCTTTGACACAGTTGTCCTGATCTGCACGTTATGACATTCAATAGTATGTATATTAACCTGGTGGTTCTGCGGGCTGGAGCTCACATTGCAAAAGGCTGTGGTGAGGGGATCATAATCTACACTCAGGACTGGAGGCCACAGGTCTCTCCCCTCACACATGTCTGTCCCCAAGCCCATCTGATCAGATGGGGCACACGGAACTGGAAGGAGAGGCCTGGGTCCTGGATTAAAGAAGAGAAAAAGTTTACAACATCGTCAGGCCTTCCCCGTACACCCTGACCCAGATCTCACATCCACACATGCCATCAGGAATGCAAACGACGCTGCCAAAACCCTGGGCAACCAAGGCCTGGGCCTCTTCCCGTAGGAGGGCACACGGTAGGTCGGACGTGCGCCTCAGTACACAGGGCTGGGCAGGACACACACAAGTGTTCAGGCCGGAGCCCAGAGGCTGGAAGCTCTGGAAGCACACCTTCCACAAGCTGGATGCAAAATTTAACAGATATATCCAATAAATGAACCACCTACCAGAGACAACAATGACTGTCCCCTCCCACCAATGAAAAGCAACCATGTAGGAAGCAGAAATAATAACTGTTGTGGTCAGAAACGCTTCTTGCAGTGTAGATACCTGGCCCAAGGGAGCAGGGGTGAGTATGACACATAAAAACTGGGGGCTTTCCTACAGCCAAAAAAGTCCCATATAAGACCCCTGTGCTCCACACTGGGGCCAATGTGGATGCCCCCGGCCCAACACACATGTCATTGGGCTACGTGGCCACTGCTCTCCTTGGGCAAGAGTCTGGAGGAACTGGCTGTGATCCTCCTGCACCAGGGGCGGGCGTCCTGGGGTAGGGACCTGGGCCAGGAGGGAAGGAAGGAAGAGGAGGGGTGGCAGGGAGGAAAATCCCTAGCCGGGAGCCAGAGTGAGGATATGGAGAGAGCAGAGGCTCCTCCTTCAAGGATTCTGCGCGTGAAGGGCGAACGGAAAGGGAGCCCGTCTCTGAGGACACTGTCAGGGAGAAGACTGCGATTAATGGAAGACATCCTCAGACCAGACACTGCCGAGGACAAGGAGAGGAACAGGAACTGATGACTCAGTGGAGGGCCTTTCACTTCCTAGGAGGGTGTGCTTGTCAGAGAACTAAGAGGGGAAGGAGGCTGCGGCTGCCCCGGAGCCTCTCGGTCCCTGCGGCAGCGCTCTGTCCCCTCTCTGGCATCTACCTCCTCCAGGGTCCTCGCCACCTTGGACGCCTCCACGAACCCGATGCCCTCGCCAGTCAGACTCCAGCTCGTCCTCCCCTCTCTGCCCTAGGCGCTAAGAGCAGTATTTCTTTCTCCTCTACCTCCCCTCCGTCCGTCAGGGTCCTGGGTAAAGTGGCTGTAGGGTTTTCCACCGAGGCAAACCCCCAACCCCTACCCACACCCACCCCTGTCAGGTCTCCTGATGCCTGCGTCTGTGGCGCTGCCTGGCCCGTTCTTCCGGAGGAGGGTCAGCTTCTTTAATGGCTACTACTCTCCTGCTACAGGATCTACTCCGAGTTCATGTCACTGAATCTCAGGGGCCCGGCCTGGCTCAGCTGAGAGATCAGTGCCACGGAGGGTCAGCAGGCGTCTGTCCGTCCCCATCTCCTCCGATGGACATCGCTCCTCCGGCCAGCAACGGTGTCAGCCCCAACCTGTGCACGCTGCACCTGTCTGACTATCTCTGAAAGGCTTTTCCCATCCTCCCTCCCTTCCATTATTTTCTCTTCCTTTTCTCTTTTCATTTCTTTCTCTTCCTTAATATTAATCACCTAAGGGAAGCAGTGGCCACGCTGGGCCCATGTCCCCCCACTAGGTGGCGCTCGCTTAGCTCCTTTCGCCTCAACTTGGTTGGCTGGGATTCACCAAGCTGCTCAGGGCTGGGTTTGGGTGAATTAACATTCCCTGAGCTTGTGTTGTGTGTTTTGGTAGTTTTTCATATGCTATCTTACTCATTTACTAAAAAGAGAAAAAGAAAACACACCCACGAAAAAATCAAGTAAACTAATGTACAAGGTAGATACCATGACTTTTAAAGATTTCATCATTTAAAGTTTTTGAAATGAAAAAACTGGAGGTCAAGATGCTTGAGTAACTTATATAATTCAAATACTAAAAGTGGTGATGGCATGGATACAGTCCTGTCATCTAGGGAGAAGAGAGCAACTCCTAGGTGACCAGTGTGGGGGGTGTGGGACTGTCCCTGAATGCATCCCATTCCATAAGGAAACTGTGAAGTGTAGAAGGATGGGGGGAAAAAAAACAACAACAACAAACAGGAGAAAAGAGTGATGGCAGCCCCAGGCATATACTCACTCCTGTGGTTCTTACAGACCAGCCCTCCTCTCCTCCTCTGTGCTGCCCTGGAAATCTGCCCTAGGGTTACTTGGACCCCAGCTAGAGTCACTCCTTCCCCATGCAGACTCCTGGGTAGTACTGGCACAGGTTAGTTCTTCTTTAAAGAAATACAGGCCCTGGCCAGTGGCTCAGTGGATAGAGTACTGGCCTGATGTATGGACATCCCGGGTCCGGTTCCCATTCGGGGCACACGGAAGAAATGACCATCGTTTTCTCTTCCCGTTCTCTCCCTCTTCCCTTCCCACAGCCAGTGGCTCAATTGCTTTGAGTGTGGTTCCAAGTGCTGAGGATAGCTCCCTTGGAATGTATCAGCCTCAGACACAAAAAATGGCTTGATACTCAAGCATCAGCACCAAATGGGATTGCTGGGTGGATCTTGGTTGGGGCACATGCAGGAATCTTTCTCATAATCTCCCCCCTCTCCCCTCACCTAAAAAAAAAAAAAAAAAGAAAGAAAAGAAAAGAAAAAAACAAGCAAAAAAAATGGAGAGAGAAAGAGAGTGTTAGCTTCTATTTTGGCTTCTGTGCCAAGAAATGGGGAAAAACGGGACTCTTAGCTGAATTCTGAAGTGACATCAGGGCAGAAAGTGCCTTTCCCGAGCTTCATAAAGTAAGTCAGATACATGCAGAAAATTGGGCAGGAAGCCAAGAAAACAAATCACTCCACTACTCTGTGGGTTAAAAATACTGAGAATAAAATCCTAGAAAAAGAGGGGTTAAAACAGAAACCTGATGGAGGGTTAGTGACCCCAGGAAGCAATCAGAGGGAAGAATGACCCAGAGCATGCAGGGTTAAGTTTAGATGCTTCTGTCAAAAAACAGCATGGCAGTTCTTTAATGAACTTAGTTGGGATTCTGGTTTTTTTGTAATGTGGTTAGTCTACATAAGTATAATGGCAGAGTGACCATCAGCCAAGATAAATCATTTTAAAGCAAAGTCATGGAATGACATGGGGAGGAGGCGTGGGATGGGGGGTGGCTGGGCAGAGGTGGGCCGGGGGCAGAGGAGGGGTCAATGCCCTGGTCAGGGTGAAGGCAAGTGGTCCAGAGGTTTATGCAGGGCTTGCTTTCCTAGTTCTGAGATGTCTGTCTCAGTGAGGGATAGGGAAAAAAAATCTCCAGCTGCAAAATGTCACCTTCAACCTGACACTGGAACCGGAGCATTTACAAATCTGCCTGTCACCGTGACAGCCTGACAGATAGCAAACCTTAGCTGGGACTGAGTTAAATCGGCACTATAAGTCTTGCAAAAACTTTTGGCTCTTAAGATTTTTATCATCGAGACAGGTTAAGGGATGGGGGAGCACGGCTTCCAAACAGGAGGGAGACTGAGGCTGGGGCCTGCCCCCGCAGGGGCTCCGGCAGCGGCAGGATTATCTATTACCTGAGGGGAGGTGACAGGAGGAAATTAGCCGGCATCAGCCCCATCTGGTGCTGAGCACCGCTTATTTCACCTTCACTAATTCACTTGGTTTGTCATTTTTCCTTTGTCTCCTTGTCATCCACCAAGCCCTACATCCGTTTGCCCTGGTGTTCCCAGTAGGGGACGCGGCGGCAGAAACGGGGCCCCCAGTGCCTTTCCAATGAAAGGCAGCCACTCCGCATCTCCCTCTCCCCTCCTCTCTTCATTGTCATTTCCTCCATAATTGATTAGGAACTGGAGGAGAGAGAGGAGAAGCTGTGATTGCTTTCAGAGCCTGGGTCTGCAGGCAAAGCACATTTCTGTGTTTGGCGTCCTCTCCTGGGACCTGCCTCTGTCAGGAAGAGGTGGCAGAGTACTAATAAGGAATAGCAGACATGCTCGTGTCACTGGGCGAGAGGTTGCAAAAACTGGGCTAAAGCCCTGGCTGGCACATTATCTTTGCGTGCTTGGAATCAATCTCCCCTGTCCATAATACAGACCTAGGGTCAGCATGCCTCCCACCTGCTGGGGTTGTTGTCAAGGTTAAATGAGATAGTGCGTGGCGAAGTTCACTGTGCCTGTGGAATGAGAAAATTAATTTAAAGCACTAAGTGCATATAATAAATGTTCCACACGGTCATTATATCAGTATGCAAATATAAATAACTGTGATTATTTCTTCCCTCGAAGTATCTACCATTCTTCTGGTTCGCAAGGAAGTTAGGATTTTTCATTCCAATTTTATTGAACAAATTCTATGTGCCAGGCACTGTATTTGGTCCTGGGGTGGCTATGGAGATTTTTAAAATACAAGCAGAAAAAAATGTGGTCCCAGGTCTGCGAGCACAGAGTCTGATGGGAAGATGTCAGAGTTGAGAACATGGGAATTAGGTACGCACCTGACTTGGAATGAATGAGAGGGGTACTAGAGAAGGTTCTAATTGAGAAAGTGTTACCCGTGCTGGCTTGTGAAGGGGTTAGCTGGCCGAGTTGAGGGCAGGAAAGGGCATTTAAGGTGAAAGTGGGACATGGTTTCAGTATTGCACTCAGCAGAACGTGGAGCTGGCCCATTTCACACAGATGTGGAGCAGCAGGATACCAAGGCCCCGGATGTCTAGACTCCCTGATCTGAGCCTGGACCTTTGGAGATAGGAGCTAGCACAGAAGGAGTGTGTTTATTTCATGACAAGGATCAGGAGCTTTTCTGAGACCAGTGAAAAAACGTTAAAGGCTTTAAACAGCAGTGATCTGGTCAGAGCTGCCCAGGAAATCCCTGTGGGTGGGATGGGGCCTGAAGGAGGCTCTCCATTACAACACACCCCCTGGGGTCCTGTGGTGCTGGGGAGACCTCCCACACCTACCATGTGTGTGGGGTCTGCGACCCAGGAAGGGAAGAGCCCAGTGGTGGGATTCAAATAAATTAACAACCAGTCCTCTGCCCTAAAGACCATTTTAAGTATAAAGAAAATGATATACTGAAAGGTAGTTTATTATTTCATGCATTTAATACTTAAATAAGAACACTAAAAGAGGTACACAAAACTAGAAGAATAGATTATGTTATGAGAGTTATGAAATATTAATGAAAAAATATTAAATACCTGATCCAAAACAATAATACTGTTATTTAAGGTATTTCTATATTGTTTCTTGATTGGCGTACTCACTTGCAATTTTTTTCACCTATGGACGGAATGAACATTACTAAGGAGGTTTAGAATACATGGTTGCGCAGGTGAACGTTAAAATAGAGTAAGTAATGTAAATTTGTGATTTCCACATTGGGCGACTGCCCAGACACCAACCTTAGAGAGAACCTTGATTACAAGTGCCATTTTAATAATGGGTTTGCCAAACTCAACAAAAAATTATGTATCAGTTCTGCTGAACCTGTGCAAACCGGCTGAATCCCACCCAGCAGTCAGGAAGAGCCCAGACCTTGCAAGCTGCTGCCACCAGAGGGCAGTGGCGGAAGGGCTGAGAGGCAGGCGCGCCTCCTCCATACTCAGACGCAGGGAGGGTGGAACAGAGAGCAACTGTTGGAGAATATGCAGAATGTGTTGTCCCGGACGTTTTCACCTGAAAATGTTCTGGGGCACGGTCAGGCTAAGGATTTTGTTTAAAATAAATCTCTGTAATCCCACTGACTAGATACACACCCGACTTGTCAAAGCAGCCAGGGAGGCTTCGGTCCTGTGGACACACCTGGCTTGCAGTGCTATGGTGTTGTGGTTGCCCACCTGCCGGTTCCCCCTGTGGTGACAGTTGAACCTCAGCAGCCTTCCTGAAAGAGTGGTGTCACCTGTCTGCATGGGTTTGCATAGACACCATCTCACTGAAGCCTTATACCAACCCTAGGAGGTGCATGCGCACTTTGAACAAATGTAGTTTAGAGAAGTTACATGGTTTGCGTGGAAGGGAGGTGGTCAGGCTTGGACTGCAGAGCTCAGACTCCCCCTTTCACACTCAACCCTCTCAGTCTCCTTTGTCCGTGGAAATAGGATATTGTTTGGTCTCACAAGTGGAGAGTCTGTAGGAAGTGCGTGTCTCTGGAAGGCCTAGCTGATACCCACCGTGGGCATCGTGGGCGGCGGTGCCACAGGTTGGGATAGAGTACTCAAACTGCGCTAACTGTAACTGAGCTGACCGTTTCCCACCGAATCCGGGACAGCCCTGCGGCTAAGATTATTATTCTCATTTTCAAATTAAGAAACAGAGGCTCAGAGAGTTTAAATGTCCTGAGGCAGCAGAGCCAGTGCCTACCAGAGGTCCGGGCACCCCGACAGCTGGGCTCACTGCCCCCTCTTGCTCTGGGAGAGATAGCAACCAGTCTAAGTGACCCTTGGAGGGAGGACTGAAGTTCAGGGAAGGCTGAGCGTGCAGCCTGGAGACGTGCACGTCTAATTACCATCACAGTAATACCGTTCCCAGCCCAAAGCATGGCTGATGCTATACACCTGTGACAACCCAAAGCCTAGGAGAGAGCTGGTCTTTGGCCCTGTGGGGACAGTGGCTAATTTCATTAGAGACAAAAATAGCTATTATTCTTAGAGGGCACAAATTTCCTCAGCGGAGAATAGTGTTAAAACTGTGTTCGGTGTTCATTGTCACTGTGAGCACTGGGAGAAGGATGATATGGGGCAGCACAGGACCCAGCCTGGAGAGGACCATGGGGCCACTGCAAAGGAGGGTGCCATGTGAGCCCAAGAAACCAGCGCTGATGATCCAGCCGGATGCATCCTAAGTGATTCTCACTGAGAGTCAGTGTCTCCTGGGTTGCAGTTATCGGGGAGATTTGGGTGATACCACCACAGTGACTTACTAGGCTCTAAAGCAGTGAGCATTTCACACAAATGATGGATTAGGGAATTGCATACCTGAAACCTATAGAATTTTAGTAACCCAAACCACCCCAATAAATTCAATAAAAGAGGAAAAAAGAAAAGAGAGAGCATTCCATGTCCCCCCCCCCCAAGTACAATATTATGGTTTATATACATATGGATTCTGGATCAATCCCAGCATGTTGCTCTCTCTATCTTTTGTGCTCCTTTTCTTTCCTGAAGAGTTAGCTTCATAACTAAATGACCTTCCCCAGTTATTTGCCTTCTCAGAACCTTCTCCTCATTTAATGAATGACCACGAGAATACTCTCCCTGTCTGTCTGATTGCTATGAGGAGGGAAAGAACTGACATGTGTGACAGTAATTAGCTCAAGGGATGGCACATATTAAAGCTAAATAAATATTGGTTTTCCTTCTTCCTTCACCCTTGTGTCTCCAACACACACATGCACACATGTAAAGCAAACCACAAACATTTATCGATGAATCTAGGTGAGGTCAGAATTAACTTAGAAAATCAACATAGTGCAGAGGCTTTTGGAAGACTGACATTTCTCAGGCTATTGAAAACAATCCTAACAAATCTTAAAGAATGTCACCTTGCCCCTAGCACTGAAGACAAGAACCTGAAAAGGTTAGTGGAATGGCCTTGAAGTGTGCAGAGCAGGGCTACAGAGCCGGTCTGTTCAGAGCAGGGAGGGGACAGCGGTAGTAAGAGACAGGAGGCTGGGGCACAATGGACCACTTTTCAGACTCTCATAGATTTCTCAACTTTGATTTCAAGGCAAGGACACAAGGTAAATGGCAGTGAATGTGATGAAAGCAGGGCTAACATTCACTGAGACTTTGGAATAAACTTGAATGTGTGGGTAGATCTGTCCAGAACCATTCATCCTGCTCTCCTTAGAGTCTCTTAATCTCCCCCTGGAGGCTGCTGTTGTCACTGCAGGTCTGATGACAATTCTGAGAGTTCTACTGAGTCTCCCACCATGGCATCATCAAAAGCACTTAATTTTGAATATTTTCTATATTGGCTGATTATTTTCAGTGCTTCGGTCCTTTAGTAATTTTGGAGAATTATTAATTTCCAATTATCTCTTCAAACATTATTTTGCAGCTCTCTCTGAAGCTCCTGTTAGGCATGTGTTGGGTCTTCTCACTCTTAATTGCTGGTTTATCTTCTTTATTTTTCTATTTCTCGATGACTTCATCACATTTTTTTTTCACTTTGGTCAATTTTACCTTCCCTGATCTTGCTTAACTGTTGACTGAGATTTTAAATTTTTCACATTTATTTTGACAAGCTTTTTATTTTAAAGTTCTACTTTATTTTTCATCTTGCAATTTTATGTATTTCATTCTTTTTAAAGTATTTTAAAATGAATTATTCCATAGTCTCTATTTGGTTATTTGATGACTTGAGGTTTATAGGGGGCTAAGAGAATGTAGTTGTTTCCTCGTGTTTGGTAATTTTGGATTATGAACACATCTTTAGCAGAAACTGTGGGAACTGGAACTCGAGTGTGGCCTGGGGGGAGAGCATGCTTCTCTGAGAGCAGTTCTGTTTCTTCTGGCAGGAGCCCCAGGAGTGAGTCAGAACAGGAGGCAAAAATCAGAAACCCAAACCCACCTGCTGTCCCCATGCTAATTTTGAAAATATTTTTAAATTCAACATTTGGAGGCTTTCAAGGGCTCCAATGTAATGTAAAAATGGCATCCAGTTCTCAGTCTCAGTCCCCAAGACACTGGCTTTTCCACTAGAAGTTGCACTTCCCCCTTCTTTACCTCCCGGCAGCTGAAGCACCAGCCAGGGCACTTGCCTTGCTATTTTTAAGTTCCCGCTTTGTTGTTGGTCCTGAGAGTATTCCCTTATTTTCTTGCAATCATCATCATCATTAGCAACATCATCATCGTGGCTAACATTTACTGAGCCCTTGTACTCTGTGCAAGCTCTACTCTAATTGCTTTATATGAATTAGCTCATTCAACCCTCATCACAACACTGTGAGGCAGACATAATTATCCCCATTTTACAGATGATAAAATTATAATTTCCTTTAAAGAACACATACTCCCATTGGAAAAGGAAGTCCCAAATATTTAGGTAATAATTTTATAGAAAAGGAAGAAGACTCCGATTCATAAAAGTAGTGCTTTTCCAAGGTTCACATAGCTAGTTCACATCAGAGTCAGGACCAGCAGCCTCTGTTCTTACCCTCAGTGCAGTGCCAGGTGTCTGCGTTGAGAGTGTTTCTTTAATAAAGTTTCATTTACTACTTACATTGCCATCATGATTTAATTTGCTGAAGGAAGTTGAGAGAATGACTGCAGCATGTTCTCCATCAAGTTAACTTGGTCACTTTTTTTCTGATCTCTCCAATGAAGCTGCCCTTTCTAACCTGCCTTATACTGGGGACATATCAAAAGAGATTTTATCAGTGGATCACAACATTTTTATAAGGGGTTGGCTGTTATATTTTGTCTTCCACGGAGGGTGTTTTCTATGAATACAGATGGAATATATCTTAATGAAAAGTGTGAAGGTTCATCTGGACTCCCTCCTTTAATGTGAGTTGTATTGAAAAAAAATCTATCTACTGAAATCCTCTAAACAGTGTTTGAATTATACTTGGAAATTCTATTCCTAAGAAAGAATAGGAAGAGGTCTGACACAACAGCCTTCTAAGTCAAAGAAGGGAGAGAACCAGCCAGTGTGACTGAGTGCTTTTGTGTCTTAGAAGACAGCTCTCAGAGCTCTATGTTGCCTTATGTGGCCTCATGTGTGCAGTCAAGTCCAGAGCCTGTGAGTACCCTCACACCTCCCTGGGCAGGGGCAGGATTCCAGAAAGGCCATGTAACATCTCCAACATTCCCCACTGGTATAGAAATTTCCATTCGTACTGCTATCTATCTCTGTCTCATCAACTGCATCATTTGCTTCCTCCTGACTCAAACCTCTGCTCCAAACAAACTACCCCAAATTCAACTTGCTGCTTTCCTCACTTTTTCGATATGCTTTCTCACTCAGGCACATTTTCCCCCTTTTCTTTGCCACCAAACCATGTATTTCATCTCCTGTCAGCACTCATTCATTCCCTTGATAAAACCTGAATCCCCATCTATTCTGTGCCTCAAAGTTGGCTTGAAACATGGTTCTTGGGATCACAGGGGACCTTTGGGGGTGACGAAAATGATTAGGATAGTGGTTATACAGGTGTATACAATTGTCAAAATTTATTGACTGGTACTCTTAAAATGTGTGCCTTTTAATGTCTGTAAATTGCAGCTCAACAGAGTTGACCAAATAAAACAAACCAATATTGGACAAGGAAGAGCCCAGAATACTGAAACTCACAGATTCTCTGAGTCTAACCTGGAAATAGAAATGCACTTGGGCCATACAGATCATGTTGAAATTAAAAATGTCCTTTCTAATAATAAACATTTTATTTTATTATCAACTTTTATTAGGTTTTATTTATTCATTTTTTTTTTGAGAGAGAGAGAGAAAGGGGGAGGAGCAGAAAACATCAACTACCATATGTGCCTTGACTGGGCAAGCCAGGGGTTTTGAACCAGGAACTTCAGCATTCCAGGTCAATGCTTTACCCACTGCACCACCACAAGTCAGGCAATAATAAACATTTTAAAAATGACAGTCTATTTAGCAGCTGTGATAGGCACTATGCCAGACCCTGAGGTCATGAGTACAACTATCTCTGATATAAGCGTATAGTCTAATAAAGAAGACAGAAAAGTAGAAAGTTCCAATTCAGTGGATAAGCACTATGTTAGAGGCAAGAGCAGAGGACTAGGGAGGAGCATCAAATCCAGATGAACAGCACAACAACTTTCTGCAGGCTGTCCATACTGACCCCTAGGATTCAGGAGAAAGCCTTCAAAATCACTAGATAAATCAGCACTCAGAAGGTACTGAGCATATTTGTGCCTGTGTATGTGCGTGCGTATGTGTGGTATGTGTGTGTGTGTTCAGTGTCTTGAACTATTGCCTCTTGAAAAAGCATATGGATACCGCATTTGGGTTTGAAGCTAGTCAAGGGGCTGAAAAATTCTTAGTGTATGATGGTGCAGGGCACAAACCCAGTTGATCATTTCATTCAGGCACTGAACTGAGAAGCTTGGGTAGCTGGAGTTCCCATTTCCTAGGAATTTGGTTGATTAATATGTTATTTGTTATTTCCTGATTATATTGGTTACCATCCAAAGAATTGCCCTGTTTTGTTCAGAAACACAATTCTTTATTGCAAATATGTATGTAGAGGCATTTGCTCTTTGTTGAAACTTTGGAAATTTTCTAATGACCAACTTTTATCTAATAAGTCAAAGGCAATTTGCATAGCTATCAAAATGCTTGCTTCTTAATGATCTCTTCTCACTCTAATCTTTCCCCTTAAGGATCACTCTGTCCTTTTCCTCCCGTGGCTTCAGTTACCATCTTTAAGTTCAGAACTCTTCATTTTATGTCTCTAGGCAAGTTCCCTCTTCTTAGCTCCATTTGACCCAGTTGCTTACTGGGTCATACTAATCTTCTTAGCTCCACGATGACCCAGTTGTTTACTGGGCCATAATAATAGCAAACACTTATGTAGCACTCTGTGCCAGGCAATCTGCTTGTATTAACTCATTTAATCTTCATAGGAACTCTTTAATGAAGGTGCGATTATTATACAGCATCCTCTGGGATGCCTTCCAAGCACCCTAAACTCAGCATGTTCAAAAGTGATGTCACAATCATTCCCTTAAAACCTGCGCATCACCCATCTGTATTTCACATTTCATTAAATGACACCATCTTCCCATGAGGTGCTCAAACATGAAACCTAGAAATCACCCTTGTCCTTTTCCAATCTATATTTAACCACCAAGTTTGCTCTACTCTGTCCCAATTTTTCTCAAGCAAGGCAGTATCATAGAATGACTAAAGATTCTGTCTTTGGTGACAGAATGTTTAGGTTTGAATCCTGAGTTGCGCTTCTTACAAAAGTTAAACTTTCTGAGCCCCAGTTTTATTGAGAGAATTGAGTGACTTAAAACATGCAGTTTATTTAGAACAGCATTTGAAATATTTCTTCATCTGTCTCAGTTTCCAGTCAGTGGACAATGTGTTACACTAAAAAGAATAGGGCACTTGGTGATAAACAGACCTGGGAATACATTCCTTTTCTTAGCTGCTTACTGTATGTGTGACTTGGTCTAGTTTCTCTATCTGTATAATGGAGATAATACCACCCTCCCACGGGGCCATTGTGAGGGATAAATAAGAACCTCTATGTAAAGCCCCTTGCACAATCCTTGGCCTATGACAGACGCTCAGTGAGTGTTATTCCTCCTGTCCCCAGTCACTGCTGCTACGCAGCCTCACCCACTTCTAAGGAAAAAATTATTCATTGCCAGAGTGGCATCTGAGCCCGGTGAAGAGGGAGAGGGAATGACTCAGCAGATCTGTCAGCTTGGCCATGAACTACAGGATCCAGAATCATGGAGAAACATTGTGCTTCTCTCTCTTATCCCTTTCCTTCTCACTTTTTATTTATTTATTTATTTATTTATTTGTAAAGACCTGAGTGTCCAGTTAGCTTGTAAATTGTGACCTAGATTTTAACCACTCACCAAGGTTCAATACTCACACTTCTGAAACAGTATCTGCTCCCCGTCCTCCTTCCTAACAGCAAGGACACTGCTGGGCACCTGTCCTTTCCCAGCTTCACGGTGTGTCACTGGGGCTCTGGGGACAAAGGCCTGGGGAAACACAGGGCTGACCTCACCCCACCAGACAGAAAACTGGGCAAGTTATGGACGCAGTGGGGACAGGACAGCTCTATCGTGCATGGGTTCCAGTACAAAATAAAGATGTAGGACTTCGGTTCAGAAATCATGAAGCCTTTCAGGACAGCGATAGTGGAGCATGAAACCAAATTCAGGGCTTTTCTGGGACCACATGCAGCACATTCCTGTGCACCCACCCTGGTGCGGAAGACCGGGCTCTTTGTTCCCCAAGGCCCCTTCAACCTTCCCTTGGATGCTTGTAAATAGCCCCAAACTTCCCTCTTCAGCCATGGTGTGTTTTCACTCCCAACCCTACTCAGATACCCCAAGACCACCTCCGAAAGCTGAGCCCCTGACACCAGATCTCCAACCAGGAGTCAGCCCATGTCTTGAATTCTGATTTATCAGATTCTACTTCTCCACTGACCTTCACTCCTTCTCTTTAAAAAGCAAGAATAGTAACAATCATATGTGCCAAATTTTTAAATTCAATATTTAGTAATTGCTCATTTAGTCCCACCCCAAGGGCTTTTTACCATAATTTTCTTATTTCATCTTTAAAACCATCTTGTCGGTGGTTACTCATTTTACAGAAGAATTTACAGATTTTAGCTGGTCAAGTATCTTGTCCAAGGTCACACGGTGAACCAGCAGAGGAGTAGGGGTAGAAGGCATGATCTCTGGCTCCAGAGCAGGGCAGTGTGAGAGCCAGGAGAGAGGGGCCTAGGACGCAATGGTGGGCCACCACCACGGCAAACAAACACAAAAAAGAAGAACTAACTAGACTTCTGACAAGAAGATGAAATGCTATTTACATGTAAGTTTTTCTTAAATGACTTTATCGTTTTAAGGCAATTCCAAGAAAAATTCTAATGGTTTTGTTTTGTTTTATTGGTATAGCTGTCAGAAGAGAATAATGTTCACTTTTGGCAACAACCAATAAATAAATAAATACCCAAAGAGAAGCTGAATGGAGGGTGGAAAAGACAGCCCTGCATATTCTAAGTCATTTCACATAACTACATATAGACGGTGGGGTTCTGGCATAAGAAGAAATTGACTGATATATGTAACAGAATTGATTTCCCAGAAATACTTTTATGAAATATAAGAAATTTGTGTCTCTGGCTGGTTGGCTCAGTCGTAGAGCATTGGCCTGGTGAGTGAATATCCCGGGTTCCATTCTCAGTCAGGGCACACAGGAGAAACATCCATTTTTTTCTCCATCCCTACCCACCTCACTTCTCTCTCTCTTGCTCTCTCCTTCTTCTGCAGTAGTGGCTCAATTGGAGCAAGTTGGCCCCGGGCACTGAGGATGGCTCCATGGCCTCTGCCTCAGGTGCTAAGAAGAGCTCAGTTGCTGAGCAATAGAGCAATGCCCCAGATGGGCAAAGCGTCACCCCCTAGTGGGCTTGCTGGGTGGATTCCAGTTGTGGTGCACGTGGGAGTCTGCCTCTGCCTCCCCTGCTCTCACTGAAAAGAAATTTGTGCCTGATTATGACAGTTTCAGAAATCAGTTAGGAAAGAAAGAGTATCAGTAAGTGAGGTAGTTTTTTTCTAATAGTAAAAAATCTATATAGAGCCCATCTCCAAAATTATAGTTAAATTACAGAGCAGAAATTAAAATACAAAACCGTAAAAACTCAAAATATATTTAAGTACATCTGTGTGGGGATTCCAGATGAAGAAGGTCTGTCTGTATCCACAAGCAATGACACATGGAAAGAAAGACCGATGAATATGGTGACATTAAAATTAAATCCTTCTGTATGTCAACATCTACAAGTTTATAAACACTCATCTGGGTGCATAGTTTAAACAACACAACAAACTGTTAATAACTTTAACACATAAAAAAACTTCAAAAATCAATAATAAAACAAATATTTTAACAGCAAAACAAGCAAAGGATCTAAAGAACTAGTTTTAAAATTGCTAATAATCAAGAAACATAACATAAAATTCAAACCACTTTTCATCAGAGAAATTTAAATTAATGTTAAGAAATGAGCCTCTTTCTGCCTCACAGATTGGCAAAGGTTAGAAAAACGTTAACTCTCTCTTTGCAGGGAGTATTGTTAAATACCGCTGTTGGAAGTGGAATGAAAAAGAAGTCTGGCTGCCCGTAACAAAGTTTTTAAAATACCTGTGCCTTTTAACCTGGTTTTTACATTTGTAGGATTTTGTAGGATTATATCTTAGGATGATTAAAATATAACTGATAATATATTTTATTTATTTATTTATTTAGTTAGTTAGTTAGTTATATTAAGCAAGAGGTGGGTAGGCAGAGACAGACTGCCACATGCGCCCCAATTGGGATCCACCTGACAAGTCTCTAACAGGCGATGTTCTACCCAACTGGGCCACAGCTGCTTTGCTTGACTACTGAGCTATATTAGCGCCTAAGGCAGAGGCCATGAAGCCATTCTCAGAGCCCAGGGCCAACTTTGCTCGAGCCATTTGAGCCATGGCTGTGGGAGGGGAGAGAGAGAGATGGGGGGAAGGATAAAGAAGCAGATGGCTGCTTCTCCTCTGTGTTCTGACTGGGAATTGAACCCAGGACATCCATACGCTGGGCTGATGCTGTACCAGTGAGCCAACTGGCCAGGGCCAAAGATTTTATTTTTTTATCAATGGCTATTTGTTGCAGTGTTTTATGAAATAGTAAAATAATAAAAATAACTAAAATTCCCAGCCTTAGTAGAACAGTTATATACCGTAATATGATGCAAATTCTAAAGTCATGTGTTCATTCACAAAATTCTTTTGAGGAACTTCTACGTGTTAGAAATGGTTCTGACCCTTGGGAATGCATCAATGAGCCAAACAACAAAACCCCTGTCCTTGGGGAGCTTCCATTTTTGTGGAGAGAAAATAAATGCAAGCATAATATAAAAAATTATAGCAAATATATACAGCTCACAAAGATTATGGGATATTTCAAAACAAATTTTAAGCAATAAAGTATTCCCTAAATTTTGTGAGCAGAGAGGATGATCTCAAGTGCTCAGAGGAAAAATATAGGGGGGTTGGGAATGGGCACTAACACAGGATGTGGTGGGGTTGCAGTTGAAAATAGATTATCACAATTGGCCTCACTTGGAAGGTGTCCTTTGAAAAAAATGCAAGAGGATAACAATAGAGTAAGCTTTGCGGACACCTAGGGGGAGAGAAAAAAACATTCCATAGATAGAAAAGAAGTTGCAAAGTTCCTAAAGTGGGAGCTTGTCTGGTGTGTTCAAAAACAAACAAGCAGGGAAGTGGGAGACAATAAGGACAGACAGTGAGGTAGGAGACAGGGCAGGAGGGGGGTGTACCTACCTGAGAGTAGGGTTTTGTAGGCCATTGAAGAGACTTTGGCTTTTCCTCTAGGTGAATGGAGATCCACTGGCAACTTCAAAACAGAGGAGTGACATGAAATGACCCATGTTTTCAAAGGGTCACTCTGGCTTCTCTACGTGCCTTAGACTCCAGGGTGACAAAAATGGAAGCAGGAGACCTTTTGGAAGACTGTTTTGCAATAATCCAAGAAAGAGATGAGAATAGAGGAGGTGGAGGTGATAAGACAGATGTGGTCGTTAGTTTAAAGGCAGGCAAAAGCGACAGGATTTCCTAAAGGATTGGTTGACAGTTATAAGTGCCAGACAGGAGTCAAGATGAACTAAAGGTTTTTAGCCCCAGCATCTGGAAGAGTGGTATTATCAGTAACACAAGTCAGAAAACCTTGGTTAGGAAAGACCAGCAGTCACTTTTATTTAACATGTTAACTTTGAGATGTCTGTTAGCCATTCAGGTAGAGATTTGGAACAGACAGTTGGTTATGCGAGTCTGTGGTTTAGGGCAGAAGTCTTTCTTGCAGGATGACACATTTGGAAGTCCTCAGCATATAAATGATATTTAAAAGCCATCAACCTGGATGAGATGACAAAAAAAGGGCATGGATACGAAAGAAAAGCTGTCCAAACTGTGAGCCACAGACACTCCACCACTGAGAGAGTGGTTACTGTTATAACTCCATCATGGAAGAGGAAGAACAGGCGAAGGCGCAAGAGGTTAAGAGGGGGCCGTTCTTGTGATAGAAGGGAAAACAAAAACAATAGCAGGTGCATGTAGTATCCTGGAGACTAGAAGAATAAAGTGTGCTGTAAAGAGAAAGAGGTCAACAGGGTGAAACGCTGCTACTGGATCAATTGTGCTGAACACTGCTCAGGACATTGAATTAGCGATGTGGAGGTTATTGGCGACCTTGGCAAGAACAGTGTTAGGATAGTCACGGGTGCAAAGAGACATGGGAAGGGGACTACCGGAGACAGAAGTCTGAGCGAGCCTGCCGCCTGGTGCACAGAAGTGATCCCCTTTTGCTAACTCAAGGACATTCTCAACTGCTTTTCTCATATCATCTCTGTCTCCTGGATAAATCCACTGGCATACAAATATTCTACAGTTTCTCATGTTTGTTTCCAAGAATTACCTAATGACAAAATTTTCAGGCTTTCTGGTTGAATGAAGTGCATGAAATTAAACAATATACTCAGTGTGATGCTACCATCTACCCAAACATAAGTTTAGTTTTTTTTCTTCAACTTTCTCATCTAGTGGTTCTCAATGTGATCCCCAGACCAGCAACCACCAACAGCCTCTGATAAGTTGTAAGCAATGCACATTCTCTGGCCTTACCAGGCTCAGCACATCAGACATTCTGGGGTTGGGGCCAGCAACCTGTGGTTTACAAGCCTTCCAGGCCCTTCTAATGCACCCTTGCAAAGGCACAACAAATTCAAGGTTGCGGAATGTAAGAAATGTTTTGATGAAGATGCTTATGAGTTACCTAGAAGGTTCCCATCTCCTGCTACACTATACACAACATAAAAACGAACAATAGGTATTCCTTACTGTAAACCCCTTGGCCTGCTCTCACATCATGGAGTGCTTCTGGTTACTTCACTGGTGCCCTTCTCCCCAAGGCCTCCTCCTTTCCCTCCACTAGGCCACCCCTCCCTTCTCAGGAATATAAGCAATGCCTCCCAATGCCTTCTATAGCACAGTACAGCCACACACAACCTTTGTGGTCTTTTATCAACGTTTGCATCTTCAAAATATCCTCCCAAATAAAGACAAATAGACTTCCCAAAGGGGAGAGATTCTGCTGTATGTATCAGGATAAATATTTTATCATACAGTATTTATATGTGTAGATAATAGAGATTCATATGAACAATTACCCAGTCATTGATCATTGATGGGATATTAATCAATGGTTTCTGTCTTTTCTCTTCTTTCCCCTCCTCTTCCTTCTTCTGTTTTGTCTTCTTTTTGTTGTTCATTCAGCAAATTTTTCTGCAGTGAATGTATTTCATTTCTATGATAAAAACAAGTGAAAATTAGAAATAAATAAACATGAATTAGGAAGGAAGTAAAGAAGGAAGAAGGAGGGAAGGAAAGGAGGAAGAAAGGAAGAAGGAAGGAGGGAGGGAGGGAAGGGGAACACAGTAGCTCTTCTGTAGGATGTTGGGCAATGGGGTTTGACTGAGAGAAGGGCCCATGAAGTGTCAGAGTCAGGGCCAAGGCTGACCAGGATGGGGAGGTTTAAGCATGTTCAAAATGGCATACATGTCCCCAGTATTTCATCTTGTCAACTATAGCTGCTGCCTCTTTAAAAGAGCATAAGGCTAGAAATAAAGTCTGTCTTTGGATGGGAAAATAAGGATGTCATGCCATACATTGAGTGTGTAATTATAAAGAAATGGAAATTTTTAGAGCAATAAAGTAGAAAGTAGTTGAGTTCATGTTCTAAAAATAAACCGCACACTGCCACACACACAAGTAAAAGAGAGAGAGAGACAGAGAAGATTACAATCTAACTGCACACAAAAGGGTATTGTTGTCATTTAACTGTGATAAAGTTCTGTTTCTAGCCATTTTCTTTTTTGTCCTCTGCCTGTCTACATGGTTCAGCCTAGTCTGTCTCAACTTAGCCTCTGCTATTAAGCAAAGTCCAAATGTTAAATGCCTCATTAACACTTCCTGCCACCAGGAGCAATTGTGTCTCAAGTGATTTTTTCCTTCGCTTCTTTAGGTCCAATTCATTCTTTTATTTATTTATTTTTTTAGAGAGAGAACTAATCTCTGAATATCTTTTCTCTCTTTCTTTCCATGTACCACCCTTTTCTCTTTTATTTCCACAAAAGTGCATATGACAGGAGAGTGACCGTATCCTCATCTCTTCGTATGTTCAGGTCTCACTCAGCCTGCTTCCCTCATGTTAGAATCTATTTAAGTAAATGTGCCAGGACACAGATTAAGCAAATGCCAACATTCGGAGTAGCATTGATAGCACACACCTTCCCACAGAGTTGTCCTCTAGTCCATTCTGGTCCACTCTCACCCATGATGTCTATGAGACATTCAATACCACATTGCTCCTGTCCCTCTGTAGAGGCAGCACCAGCTTCCACGGTCTTTGTATTTCCCGTGGCCAAGAAACAAGGTATTGTGGTTTGGGTAGTGCTATTTCACTTTATTCATGCTCATTGACATTTATTAAAATGGATTCCTTAATTTTTGAAGCTGAAGCATTCCTAGAGTCACACTTGCTTAATAAATGGTTTATTTTTTTAATGATAAAAATAAAGAAACAAGAACGGTTGGTGCATGAAATTATACGTGGTGCTTCAGGAAGGTTCCCAACCAAGACGAGCTCTGGGAGCTTATGATATAACCAAGAAAAGGATGATTATTAGAGATGTGGTTATTAGGTGGGAAAGAGGTCGCTTCCAATTGCAGTGACTTAACTAAGGTAGAATTCTATTTCTTTCTCACTTGACAGTTCAAAAGTTAATAAGCTATGGCCACGCAGTGACTCTGTCATCTCTAATACTTATTATCCATGATTGTTCCAACTATCACCAATTTCCAATTGGTAATGAGAAAGAAACAACGTAAGGCAAGCATCGTACATCTCTTTTGCTCACGTGCCACTGGTTCAATCTCAGTCACACGACTACATTATTAAAAGACGCCTAGGAAATGTAGGCTGCTAAGTGCAGAGACAGTTGCCCAACTAAAATGGGAAATGGGGAGAAGTAGTTTCTATTACTAAAAGAGAGGGCAGATGGTTTCTGAAAGGCTGCCATAACAACCACAAACTGGGTAGTTTAAAGCAACATAAGTTTATTTTCTCACAGTTCCAGAGGCTAGAAGTACAAAATGAAGGTGCTGGCAGGGTAGGCTTCTTCTGAAGACTTTCAGGAAGCATCTGTTCCAACCTTTGTTTTACCTCCTGGTGGATGCCAGCAATCCTTGGTCTTCTTTTGCTTACAGATATATCCCATTATCTGCTTCTGTGTTCACATGGTGTTCTCTCTGTGTGTTCATCTAAATCTCCCTTTCCTTTAACTAATAAAGACTCTGGTCATTATAGGGACCATTCTAATTCAGTATGACCAAAGATCAGGGGTTATCTGAATGTTGGATTCTTGTGAGGCCTCTTTCCTTGGCTTGTAGAGGGCTGCATTCTTGCTGCGTCCTCACATGGTCTTTCCTCTGTGGTGCTAGAGGTTAGGGCTTCAACATACAAATATTGTAGGGACATCACACACAAACAACATAATATCTTAACTTGATCACCACATATGAGCAGACGCTGTATCCAAATTAGGTAAAATAAACATGTATGGGCACTTAGAGTTGAACATTATAACAGAGTTCAACCTACTACAAAGGTATCCTGTATTTTATCTCAGCAGGCTATTTATATTTATATAAATATAAATATATGTGTATTTAACAACTCAATGAGGTATAATTGATATACAATAAACTACACATAAATTGATATCCAATAAACTAGTGTGAAATTTGATGTTTTGACATATCTGTACACTCATGAATTTTATTAAAGTTTAATTACCACAAGCCAGACAGTGAACCTACCCTCCCTCGTGTCATTCCCCTCCCCACCCACACAACCACTGATCTCATTTCTATCATCATAGCTTAACTTGAATTTTCTAGAGGCTTAGATATTTGAAGTCACACAATATGTATTTGCTATTGACTGACTTCTTTTACTCGGCATAATTATTTTGAAATTTTATTCCTGTTGTAGTTCTCAAGTTCACTCTTTTATTTATTTATTTATTTATTGTTGTAAAACTGTGTACAATAATTTGTTTACTCATTCACGTATTGATGAACAGTTGGGTTATTTCTAGTTTTTGTTTAGTAGAAATAAAGCTGCTGTGAGCATTTATAAACAAGTCTTTGTGTGGACATATGGTTTTATTTCTCTTGAGTAAATAGCTAGGAGTACAATTGTAGCATTACATAGTAAGTGTATGTTTAGCGTTTTATGAAATTGCCAAACTATTTTCCAAAATGGTTGTACCATTTACACTCCTGCCAGCAGTTTATGAGAGTTTTAGTTCTGCCGTATTCTTGCCAACTTTTGGAAATTTAATTATAGCCATTTTAAGAGCTGTTTAGCAGCTTCTCATTGTGGTTTTAATTTGAATTTTCTTAATGACTAACAATGTTCAGCATATTTTTGTGTGCTTATTTACTAATGGTATATATTCTTGAGTGTAGTAGCTGTTCAAATCTTTGTCAGTTTTTATTGGGTTCTCTTATTTTTATTATTGATATTAAAACTTTTATTATTCTGATTATTTATTTGCATATATTTATCAAATATAGTATTTGAAATATTTTCCCAATTTGTAGTTCTTATTTTCATTTTCCCAACAGTTCCTTTCAAAGAGCAAACCTTTTCAATTTTACTGAAGTCAAATTTATTCTTTTTTTTATTAAAATTTTCAATTTATTATGATAACGTGGATTCAAGTATTCCATTCAATAACCTCACAACTCAACAGCATGCCCCCCCCTTATACCCCTTTGGCTCCCTTCCCCCTAACTCCCTCCCCCCATTCCCTCTGGGATTTGCTGTCCTGTTATCAGTATCTATGTGTTATGTAGATATAATTTCACTAATCCCTTCCCCTTCTCTGATCCCGTCCCCTCATCCCCCTTCCCTCTGACAGCTGTCTCTCTGCTCCCCAATACCCCGCCTCTGCCTCTATTCCTTTCCTCAGTTCACCGTGTTCATTAGATTTCACATATATTGATAAGTGAGATTATATGATATTTGTCTTTCTCTGCCTGGCTTATTTCACTTAGCATAGCAATCTCCAGGTCCATCTGTGCCATCACAGAAGGTAAAATTTCCTTCTTTTTCATGGCTGCATGGTATTACATTGTGTATATGTACCACAGCTTTTTTATCTACTCATCTACTGATGGACACTTGGGCTATTTCCAGATCTTGGCTATTGTAAACAATGCTACAATAAACATTGGGTGTATATCTTTTTTTGAATCAGTGTTTTGAGATTCATAGGATATATTCCTAAAAGTGGGATGGTTGGGTCAAAAGGCAGTTCCAGTTTTAATCTTTTGAGAAATCTCCATACTGTTTTCCACAGTGGCTGCACAAATCTGCATTCGCACCAGCAGTGCAGGAGAGTTCCCTTTTCTCCACACCCTTACCAGCATTTGTTGAGTGTCAATTTGTTAATGAGCGCCATTCTGACAGGTATGAGGTGGTATCTCATCGTGGTTTTAATTTGCATTTCTTTGATGATTAGTGACATTGAGCATTTTTTTATATGCCTATTGGCTATCTGTATGTCCTCTTTGGAGAAGTGTCTATTCATTTCTTTTGCCTATTTTTTAATTGGATTTTTTACCTTCCTGGTGTTGAGTTTTAGAAGTTCTTTGTAAATTTTGGTTATTAACCCCTTATCAGACTGTAATAGTGAATATGTTCTCCCATTGTGTGGGTTGTCTTTTTATTTTGTTAATGGTGTCTTTTGCTGTGCAAAAGCTTTTTAGTTTAATATAGTTCCATTTGTTTATTTTGTCCTTTATTTCACTTGCCCATGGAGATATAGCAGCAAAAATATTACTACAAGAGATATTGGAGAGTTAACTGCCTATGTTTTCTTCCAAGATTTTTATGGTTTTGTGACTTATATTTAAGTCTTTTATACATTTTAAATTTATTTTTGTGAATGGTGCAAGTTAGTGGTCTAGTTTCATTCTTTTCATGTACCTGTTCAATTTTTTCAATACCATTTATTAAAGAGACTGTCTACTCAACTGTATAATCTTGCCACCTTTGTCAAATATCAATTTATTATAAAGGCATGGATTTATTTCTGGGTTCTCTGTTCAGTTCCAGTAAGCTGTATGCCTGTTCTTATGCCAGCATCAAGCTGTTTTTATCACAATGGCCTTGTAGAAGAACTTGATGTCAGGAAGTGTGATACCTCCTGCTTTATTCTTCATTTTCAAGATTGCAGAGGCTATCCAGGTTATCTTTTGGTTCCATATAATATTTTGGAATATTTGTTCTAGATCTGTAAAGTATGCAATAGGTACTTTAATAGGTATTGCATTGAATCTTTAGATTGCTTTGGGTAGTATAGACATTTTAATAATGTTTATTCTTCTTATCCATGAACACAGTATATGCTTTACTTGTTTGTATTTTTCTTGATTTCTTTTTCAATGTCTTCTAATTTTATAAGTACTAGTCTTGTACCTTCTTAGTTAAATTTCTTCCTAGGTACTTTATTTTTTTGGTGTTGCAATAGTGAAGAAGATTGTTTCCTTAATTTCTCTTTCTGACAGTTTATTATTGGTGTATAAAAATACCACTGATTTTTGAATATTAATTTTATATCCTGCCACCTTGCTGAATTCATTTATCAAGTCCAATAGTTTTTTGACTGACATTTTAGGGTTTTCTATGTACAGTATCATGTCATCAGCAAATAATGACAGTTTTACTTGTTCTTTTCCAATTGGATGCCTTTTATTTCTTCTTCCTGTCTGATTGCTATAGCTAGGACTTCCAGAACTATGTTGAATAAGAGTGGTGAAAGGGGGTACCCCCGTCTTGTTCCTTTTCTTAAGGGGATTGCTTTTAATTTTTGTCCATTGAGTATGATGTTGGCTGTTGGTTTGTCATATATGGTCTTTACTATGATGAGGTATGTTCTCTGTATTCCCACTTTGCTCAAAATTTTGATCATAAATAGGTGCTGGATTTTATCAAATGCTTTTTCTGCATCTATTGATATAATTTGGTTCTTATCCTTCATTTTGTTTATGTAATGAATCACATTTATTGATTTGCAAATACTTACCAACCTAGCCTCCTAAGAATAAATCACACTTGATCATAGTGTATGATCTTTTTAATGTATTTCTGGATCTGGTTTGCTAATATTTGTTGAGAATTTTAGCATCTATGTTCTTCAGGAATATAGGCCTATATTATTCTTTCTTTGTAGTGTCTTACCTGGTTTAGGAATGAGAATAATACTTGCTTCATAAAATGAGCTTGGAAGTCTTCCTACCTCTTAACTTTTTTGGAATATCTTGAGAAGGATAGGTGTTAGTTCTTTAAATATTTGGTAAAATTTGCCTGTGATGCCATCCAGTCCAGGACTTTTGTTTGCTGGGAGTTTTTGATAACTGTTTCAGTTTCACTTGTTATAATTGTTCTGTTTATGTTTTCTGATTATTCCAGATTGAATTTTGGAAGACTGTATGTTTCTATGTGAAATTTATCCATTTCACCCAGGTTGTCCAATTTTTTGGCGTATAGATCTTCATAGTATTTTCTTATAATCCTTTGTATTTCTGTGGTGTCAGTTGTTACTTTTTCCACTTTCATTTCTAATTTTATTTATTTGGGTCCTCTCTCTTTTTTTATTGATGAGTCTGGTAAAAGTTTTGTCAACCTAGGTTACCTTTTCAAAGAACCAGCTTTCAGTTTCATTGATCTTTTGTATTATTTTTTTAGCCTCTATGTCATTTATTTCCACTCTGATCTTTATTATTTCTTTTCTTCTACTTCCTCTGGGCTTTATTTGTTGTTGTTTTCTTTTTCTAGTTCTAATAGGTGCAGGGTTAGACTGCTTATTTTATCTTTTTCTTGCTTCTTAAGGTATGCCTGTATTGCTATGAACTTCTCTCTCAGGACTGCTCTTACTGTGCCCCATAGATTTGGGGTTGTTTTATGTTCATTTTCATTTGTTTCCAGGACCTTTTTTATTTCTTCCTTGATCTCATTGTTAGCCCATTCATTACTTAATAACATGCTATTTAGCTTCCAAGTGTTTGAGTGTTTTTCAGTTTTTCTATTGTAGTTGATTTCTAATTCCATGCTATTGTGATCAGAGAAGATGCTTGATATGATTTCAGACATCTTAAATTCATTTAGACTTGTTTTGTGTCCTAACATCTGGTCTATCATAGAAAATGCACTATGAACACTTGAAAAAAATGTATATTCTGCTGCTTTGGGGTGAAATGTTTTGAATATATTAGTTAAATCCAGTTGATCTAGTGTGTCATTTAAGGCTGCAGTTTCTTTGTTGATTTTCTGTCTGGAGGATCTATCCATTGATATTAATGGGTATTAAAATTCCCTACTATTATAGTATTGCTGTCAAACTCGCTCTTTATGCCTATCAAAATCTGCTTTATATATTTAGGTGCTCCTATATTAGGTGCATAAATAATTACAAAGGTTATATCTTTCTGTTGGATTGCTCCCTATATCATTATGTAGTGACCTTCTTTATCACTCACTATAGCCTTTGTTTTAAAGGCTATAAGTATTGCTACCCCAGCTTTTTTTATTTTTCATTTTCATTTGCACAAAATACTTTTTTCATTTCTTCACTTTCAGTCTATGTGTATCTTTTGTTCTGAAGTGGGTTCCTTGTAGACAGCATATATATGAGTGGGTCCTGTTTTTTTATCCATGCAGCTACCCTATGCCCTTTGATTGGAGCATTTAGTTCATTTACATTTAAGGTTATTATTGATATGTACTTATTTATTGCCATTTTATTCTTTAAACCTACATTCCTCTTTCTCTCAATTTCTTTTTTCCTTTGTGCTTTTTATAACATGCCCCTTAACATTTCTTGCAGTACTGGTTATAATAAATTCTTTGAAGTTGTTATTTTTGTCTGGGATATTTTTATTTCTCCTTTAATTTTAAATGATAGCCTTGCTGGATAAAGTAGTCTTGGTTGTGGGTTTTTGTTTTACATCACTTTGAATATTTCTTGACAATCCCTTTTGGCCTTAAATGTTTCTGTTGAGAAGTCAGATATTATCTTTATGTGGCTCCTCTGTAGGTTATTAACTGATTTTCTCTTACAGCTTTTATATTCTTTCTTTGTCTCTTAACATTGGCATCTTAATTACTATGTGTCTTGGAGTAGGTCTCCTTAGGTTCATCTTTAGTAGGACTCTTTGTGTTTCTTAAACTTGTATAACTTTTTCCTTCATCAATTTAGGGAAATTTTCAGCTATGATTTCTTCAAACAGGGTCCCTATTCCTTGTTTATTCTTTTTTTCCTTCAGGAACACCTATGATGTGAATGTTGTTTCTCTTTATGTTGTCACAGAGGTCTCTCAGAGATTCCTCAATCTTTTAGAGTCTTTTTTTTTTTTTGCCGCTCTGCTTCTGTGCTTGTGTTTATTTTGTCCTCTAAATTGCTGATTTGATCATCTGCTTCATCCAGCCTTCTGTTGAGTCCTTCGAATGCAATTTTAATTTCTGATATTGTATTTGTCCTTTCTGACTGTTTTATTTAATGATTTCAATGTCCTTTTTGATGCTTGCTATTGCTTTGTTTATGTTCTCATTGTGATCATTCATTGTTACTCTAAAGTCCTTGAGCATCTTAAAAATCATTATAGTAAACTCTGCATTTGATAGTTTGCTTACTTCTATTTCATTTAGTTCTTATTCTGGGGGATTTCTCTTGTTGATTAATCTGGGTCATATTTCTTTGTTTGCCCATTTTGTCTGTGTATTAGGTAGCATTGTCTGACTTTGAAATTTGTTGTGGTGGCTTTATGAGGAAGATGGACTCAGTGGTACTGATCTCTAGGCCACCTGAGTTCCTTGTTCTAGGAATGCTTCTTGAGGGTAGTATTTACCCTCCTACTATATATGAATATTGAATTCAGTTGGTCATTTTGTGGGTGCAGTTATCCCTTCATGCAGGCAGGCTCTAAGGGTCAATCTTGATCATGTGTATTAGACACTGTGTAGTGTCTGTCCCATTGGGCATATTTATTCTCCACAGTGACTGGTGCCTGCTGGACTCCTCCTTTGTGCATGCTGCTTGTGTAGCTAGCTGAGTCTAATGTTGATGCTGCCTGCCACCCACTACTAGTTGTTTTGGTTCTAGGTCTCCTGGGGTTGGTACCAGCCATTGCTTGTAACCTGCTATGGACTACCTGTCTGGAGCTATGGCTCTGTTGCTGTTTGTTTCTGTATTTTCTGTACCTGGATAGTGTGGGAGGTGTCAAACCTGTGCATAAAGATCAGCTTTTTCCTGCCTGGAGATGACAGCATCTCCATAAAAGCCCCAAGTTTCATAAAATTTGCCTCCAATTTTCAGCTGCTCTACCTCCTCTTGTAGCTGCCTGTTCTTCCCACAGAGTCTTCTTTAGAAGGACTATAGTGTGGACTCAGGCTGGTCTCACCAAACCAACCCCTCTACAGGTTGCAAGCTTGATGGGTTAGGGCAACTGAGTTTGAAAATACAATGTTAGTATGACCCACTACTTCAGTTTTCTCTTGGGCAGTAGCTCAGTATGGGGAAAATGACCTTTTACTCCAGAAACTAATCCCTCAGCCACTACTGGATACTCTAATTCTATTTCTCCCCAGCAAGGTGAGCAGTAAATTCAGATTGGTGGGACTACATCCCCCTCTGCAGAATTTCTTCCAGCTGTTGAGCCCCTGATCTCAGGAAGAAAGACAGAGAGCCCCTCTGGGGCTCACTGTGCCCCCCAAGAAAGTAGCTAAGCCCCTCCATGAAACCAAACAATAGGCTCATGGGGAACCCACCATTTAAATGCCCATGCTCCAAGCTTCTCTACCTTCCCCCTGTAAACCGAGCCCAGTGGGCAAGATATCCAGCACTCAGTCTAGTTGACTGTGAAGCTCCACCCTGTCTACTGCACCTCAGCCACTGTACCTGTGCTGATCACAGAAAGTGGAACTCACCTCAGCTGGGCCAAATGTGATGAGCCCTCCTTTAGGACATTCCACCAGCAAGGGTGTTTAGATCCTAAACTGATTCTCTCTGCAGCTGGCCACTGGATGTGCTGGCTCTGGGCCATGCTGGAGGGGACCCAGTGCAGACCATTGGGGGACACTGCTTGTGACTGCCCTTCAGCAACCTGTTTAGAGCTACAAGCAATCCAGTGTTTGTGGCTACCCAGGTGCACATGGAAATACCAAGCTGCAGACCTAGGCTGGCTTTTACCCTCACTAAGCTGGGGGAAGATGCTCAAAATGCAGAGGTTCCCTGAGTCTCATCTTCTACAGCCTCTGTCTGTTTGCTGCTTGTTGGGCTCAGCCACTGAGAAAACCTCTGGGGGAGTCTAGAGCCTGTGGCAATTAAGGGATTAGGAAGGGTAGTGGATGTGGATGTGGCTCCACCTCTTGGCTGCAGGTGTCAGTCTATCCAGACTTTTTTCACAGACCTCAGTAGGGTGTGGCCTCTGAGACACAGAGGTGTGGTCTGCGCACACTCCAGACAGTTTTTGCTGAGTCTCTCCTGAGGCAGAAACACTAGTCACAGTCTCTGGAGAGTGTGGGGAAATGCTCTGTCCTCAATGCCAGTAAACTGAGTCACTGATACACCTCTTGCTTCCTGACTGACTTTTTAGAATGGCCCAGTCTCCACAGGGTGGGACAAGAGAGACTCCCAAGGGTGAGGCTGTTGCTTTTCCCAGGCTATTGTCGCTCAGAGGGGACTGCTCCACCCAAGAAAGATGGTGACTATGGTATTAGAGAATGACTCAGTACAGGGGTTTCGGTAGCCATCTTCCACAGTTTCTCTCCCTGAACCTTCAACTTTACACTCTCCTCACACAACTCCAGTCCTCTCAGCCCTCCATCTGCAGGAACCTCGAATAAGTGGCTGCAAATGAAATTTTTTGTGCTGGCCCTTTAAGATGGTGCCTGAGTCTCCAAGAGCTCTGTCTCTTTCTCGCAGACAGAAACCTAGGCTCTTTTCACCACCAAATGCTGTGTGGGTGCCTCTTCTAGGCTTTGGGGCTCTAGGCTGGGGCTCTGAGCCTGGGGCTGCGGACCCTCCCCTCTCAGGGCCACCCTCCCTGCAGTGAGAGTCCCTCTGGACACAGCCACCCCTCGCTCCTGGGAGCAGGGCAGCCCTTTCCCTTTCTCCACTCTTCCTACCAGTCTTGATGTGGCTTCTTCTGCAATTCCGGTTATAGACTCCTCTTTGTTTAATCGAAAATTGGTTTCTCAAGATGATTGTTTTTAAATTAAGTTGTAATCCAATTTGGTCATGGGAGGTGGGAGTTGGAAGATCCACCTCCTCAGTCGCCATCTTGGAATTCTTCTTTTTCTTCTTTTATAGATTGTGCTCTTAGTGTCAGATCTAAGAAATTATTCCCTAATTCAAGGTCACAAAATTTTTCTCTTACATTTTTTCTGTCTTACATTTAGGTCTTTGATCCATTTTGAATTAACTCGTATATATGGTGCAAAGCATGGATTGAAACTTTTTTTTTTAACCTGTGAATATGTAATTGTTTCAACACCATTTGTAGAAAAGACTTTATCCTTTCGCCATTGAGTTGCTGTTGCATTTTTGTTTTTAAAATATTAGTTGTTTTTACAAGTGTGGGTCAATTTCTAGACTTTATTTTGTTCCATTGATCTAGTCTCTCTTTATGTGAATACTACACTATTTTATTTACTGTAGCTTTATAACAAGGCTTCAAATCAAGCAGAGGTAAACCTCCAACTTTGTTTTTATTTTTCAATATTGTTTCGGTTATTGTATATGTTTTGTATTTTTATATGGATTTTAATATCAGCTTGTCAATTTCTACTAAAAAACCTATTTGTATTTGAATTGAGATTGTATTAAATCTATAAATTCATTTTGAGAGAAATTTCATCTTAACAATAATGAGCTTTGTGGCTGATTAGTTCAGCATATGTCTCTATCTAGGTCTCCTTTAATTTCCTTCAGTGCTGTTTTGTAGTTTTCAACATACAGGTCTTAAATATTCTTTGGCAGGTTTAGCCCTAAGTATTTAAATTCCCAATGACCCTGTTGAATAGCATAGTTGTTCTTTTTTTATTTAGATTTTAGATTATTTATTACTAGTACATAGAAATTCTGTTGATTTTTACATAGAACACTTTTTTCATGCGATATTACTACATTCAGTTCTAGTAGCTTTTTTTGTAGATTTCATCAGATATGCTATCGCAATCATGTCATCTACAAAATAACAGTTTCACATCTTTTTCTTTTTCCTTATTGCACTGGCTAGAACCTCCAGTACAATGTTGAATAAAAATCATGTGATTGAATATCCTTGTCCTGTTTCTGATTTTACAGGGAAGCATTAGTCTTTTTTTACGTTTAGATATGCTGATAGCTATAGGGTTTTGACAGATGTCCTTTATCAGAGTGAGGAAGTTCACTTCTTAATTTACTGAAAAGTTTTTGTTTTCCCATAATCAGGAATAATTGTTAGACTTAGTCCAATGCTTTTTTCTCTATTAAAATAATTATATGCTTTTCTTATTTTAGTTTATTAATATTGTATATTACATTGATTTAATTTTCTAAATATTAAGCCAACCTTATTGTCATAGGATAAAACTTACAAAGTCCTGATGTATTCTTTTAATATATTGTTGAATATAATTTAGTAAAATTTTGTTTAGAATAGTTGTACATATGTTCATGGGAATAGTGATAGGTAATTTTATTTTTTAAATGTCTTTTTACAATTTTGGTGTCAGGATAGGCTAGGCTCATAGAATGAATTGGGATCTCTTCAATCTTCTGGAAGAATTTGTATGTGATTGACATTATTTCTTTTTAAATATTTGGTGAGATTTACTAGTGAAGCCTTCTTGGCTGAGAGGGTTTTTATCTACAAATTCAGTATCACTTGGATCTTAATTTTAAGATTCATCAAATGAAATCAGTTCAGTGTTTATTGGTGGGCCCCACTACTGGGACAGGGTACAGAACTCAGTGCCCTCCAGGTCATAGGTCTTCCAGTCTGGCTCTGCTCCTGGCCCTCTATGCTTGCCATGTGCCATTCCCTCCAAACCTCTGGGTATTTCATCTCCAAACTTTGTTAGTTTCCTACTCTTCAGAATACACACGGGGACCCTTCACAGATCTCTGAAGTTCTCTCTCTCTTCAGGTTTCACCTTCATCGTATTCTGTTCTGAAAATTTGACTGCCTTCATTTTCCTGGCCTTCACCTGTTCAATTCAGGATATCCTCTCATCCCCACCTGATTTACCCCTCCCTATGCAGACTGTCTACAGGCAATTAGCTAGGGCAATTATAGGGCTCATCCCACTTGCTCTTCATCTCCCAGGGATCACTGTCTTTCACTGCCTGATGTCCAATGTCTTCAACATCATTGTGCCATATAGTTTGTCTGTCTTATTGCTGTTTTTGTTTCAGATGGGAAAGTAACCTGGTGCATGCTATCCCATTTTGACAAGAAGCAGAAATTGGTAATTTGCTTATAAATTTAGGGGAAATTATGCAATACCATCCTGAAGAGGCAGCTGTTTGGCTGTGTCAGCTCCATAGTGTCAGAGAGAACATTCAGGGAGAGAAATAGAGGCAGAGCTCCTAATAATCCATAGCAGCTAAAGCTGAAATAAAGTATGCAAGGGTCACACGGAAGGTGCTTATAATAGAAGCAGGAAGTTCCATAACCTGCTGACTTTACTTGGTAGAGGGGTCATTGCTTCAGGAGAACAGAGTCTGGGAAATAATACATTTCAGGATGGTCCTCTAACTGCTGCAGAAACTTGACAACAAATTGTTTCATGCCTGTGATTCCAAGTTAAACATGCTACTTATTTGCTAAGTGTGGAGGCATTAATAGAGGCCAGAGGGACCTTGTTTATTTCAAATGTGCTGTTGTACTTCATCAATGCTAATGAGTGTTGAGCAGTCAAACCATTATGCGTGAGTTATATTCCCTGGGAAATTTGGTCTCCAAAATCTAAGTGGAAAAGTAGTGATGCTTTCAATTTTAGGAGACACTCATAAAAGTGCAAGCTGCAAACAATTGAAGATCACTTTGTTTTGCCTGTATCCTGATGATGAACTTCCTTTTTTGCAAGGTGTCATTCTTATTGACATTTATGCTCATCTTGACTATATTTTTGCTGTAAAGTTTCTTAAAAACTTTTGTGGAAATAAACAGGCCCACCGCCCTGGAGTTTCAGTGGGTGCTTCCATAGAATAAAGAAACATGATGATTTTTTTTAAAAAAAGGAGATGACAGACACAAGCTACAGATACTAGTGCTTCAGTTGACATTAGTTTACAAAGACAATTGAGAATTTACTAATTATCATATGCCTACATTGTGTCAGGCAATGTGCTGGGTGCTTGACATGATTATCATTTTTAATTCTCATAGCAATCACATGTGGCAATGTGATCTCAAATTTATGGAGACATGTGTAGAGTCAGAGAGGTCATACACCTTGTTAGATGCAGTTTGTCTGCTTTCATATCTCAAGCTCTTTGCATATGCTGCCTGGACAACCTTTAGGTTTGGATTTATTATTGATAAGTTGTTATTCATTTTGTAAGGTAGTCCTGGAAAACAGAAAGCTCTTGGGCTATGGAATCAAACATATATAGTTTATAAGGCTGGCTCCTCCCTCCAAAATCATACACTCATTCAACAGATTTGCATTGTAGGTGATGATGGAAATGAAGAGAAATAAATCAGATTGGATTTTTACTCCACTAAATATGGCAGCCTGTTGATTGTGCGACGTTGAGACTCAAACCCAGATTTGCCTAACATCTATGCTTAGACTTGTTCCATATTATTCTGCATTCCCAATACAATTTAGCACCGGTTTTATTAGGCTCATGAACTGCTTTCACTCTAGAGGCAGCATATAATAGTAGTTAAAAGTATTGACTGTGAAACAAGTTGTCCAAGTTTAAGACCCTGCTTCGCTACTTACTATCTAGAAAGATATTGGGTAAATGAACTTTTCTTTGCCTCAATCATCATATTGATAAATAAGGGTGATAATATATACCTACCTTACAAGGTTTTTTTTGTGAGGATCAAATGAGTGGAGCACTTAGATGAGAGTTTGAGTCGTTCTAAGTACTTAAATAATTATTACTATCTTTTTCTTTGCTTGGACACAGAAATCCTTCCCTCTTTTGAGTTGATAGGAAATATATCTCTTTCTTAGGGAAAAATTCTTGCAAATTAAATCAATAATTTTCAAACTAGAAAATAGATATGATTTTTTAAAAAATACATAATGTCGTTACCACTCTGAAAAAATCCTCCTACTGAATTAGGATGAGTGACCCTGGAAAACCAAAATAACCCAGTCACTCAGTAGAAGAACTACTATTGGCACCTGGAAGACCACAGGGTTTATCTTCTCTCTATGGTAAGATGCTATCCTGACCTCTCTCAAATATCATCTTAGTGTAGTGGCTTTAGGGGCAAAAATACCTGGGATAGATTCCTGACTTCTCTTGTTACTGGCTGGATGGTCTCAGACAAGATACCTAAACTTTCAAGCCTCAGTTTTCTCACCTGTACCACAGAGATAGTAATTATTTTCTCATTAGGTTTTTGTGATCATAAAAAGAGATAATGTTTATTATAGTTTCAGCACATTAGCTGGCATCAGAGGTATTTGATAAATATTAAATATGCATAATGGCTGAGCATGGCCTATGGAGTCAAAAATGTCTGGATTGAGGCCCATCTCCATCTACTAAAGAACTGTGACCCTTGGCCAGTTACTAAACTTTCTTAGCCATCCATTAGGTCTCTTAATCTGTACAATAAGCATGCATTGCCTCTCTGTTAAGGTGGTTGTGAGGATGAAAGAAAATAATGCTAATAAAGCACCAAATACTACAACATCTAGCATATAGTCAGTGTCCAATATATAATAGCAGTTGGAAGTATAATTGTAGTTACTCCCTTTATTACTTTTTAAATCACCTGGTGTCTACTGTGTCAACACCATCACGTGACTAAATAATGTTCCCCATAGTTCTGGATGTGTAGACCAGCTCACCCACTTGTACAGTGGACACTCTGGATCTCCAGCTAGTTGTCTTCCCCCACAATCTACTACTAGTGACATGACAACATGCTCATTTGCTGCCTGGATGCCAGAGGGAGACCCTGGTGAGAGTCCTTTGATATGGACTTGTTATCATAGAGCATGATTCCAGTCATTCTGCAAGCATGGAAATCATTGAATCTAGGTTTCAATTTAGAAACATACAGAGTTAAAAATTATGGCTCACCTTCACAGAAAGGGAAGGAGGAACCCGAGCGATGACCTACTGATGAAAATTAAGCATGCTTGTGTTGGAGTTTTATTTTCTACTTTCTCCCAGATTTGAGTGGTGGGGAGGATTTCAGGAATGATCACAGGAAGGTGCTAGACTCATTTGGTGTGGTCTCAACTAAGTTGGAGGGGGCTTCAGGGTCCCTAGATAGTGACCAGGTCATAGCTGTGGTGAATCAGTCCTAAATAAAGGCCTCAAGGCCATCAAAACTATTTTTTTCCTCCTGTTGTGATTTCCTGGTCTGAAACATCAGCTTTTTTTTTTTTTTTTTTTCTATCTTTGGTATCACACAATCACAATGTCTTTAATGTTCACCTCTAATTTATCATTTTCCCATTGAGAAAATGATGTCCCAGAAAGGTTAAGCAAAGCATCTAAAGCCTTACAGTAGATTTATGAAGATGAAGAACCAAATTTCAACTCTTTGACCACAGTTTATATTATTAGTATCTCAAAATTTCAACGTATAGTATATTCAGTACTATTTTCTAATGTTTCAGAAAAGGAACCTTCCTGCCCAGAGAGCTGAAGTGATACTCATGCAGGGTTATATAGCTACTTAGTGGCAGATATAAAACTGGAATCTAGTGTTGCTGAGCCTCAGTTTCCTTGAAAGAATACTTTCTTACTATATAACTTGGAAATACAAAAATCTTCTTTACAGAGTCTAGCCATTGAAAGTTACGAAGCACTATCTTCTGTCATTCACAGAGTACAGGGGTGGTTTAAGCTTGCTTGCCATGGCAACCATTAAAATACTAAGCCCCACAAAGCAAAATTAGAAAGGCAACTGCGGTTCTGCTATTGTTTCTGGAGCTGCAATAGGGCAGAGCCAAGAACCAGTGACCACTGAGCACAATGTCATGCAAGTGACATAGACCACACCGGTGCTGGACCGGAACCCAGTCTCCTCCACGACAGTTTGCTGTATGGTGCCTGCCCCTCAATAGGCAAATAGCCATACAGTGAATAAAAACAAGGATAAAACCAGTAGGTTATACAAGACTACTCTTATTCTTTTTTCTTGTCTTCCTCCCTCTCCTTTCCTCTCTCCCTTCCTCCTAACCTCCTTCCCTTTCTGTCCACATGAACAACCACAGAACCCTCAAATCAAATGTCAAGTTTCAAATGTTTTCAGCCAAGCAGTTAAACTCCAACCATCACTTCAAGCCTCTAAGAGACCCGACACTGGATTTAATAAGAAGTGATGTTTAAGTTCATTCAGTCCATTTGCCTCATGTCTCCCTTATGCTTTATCTTAGTTCCTCTCCTCCAATGTCTTCAGCAATGAAATATGTGGTATGTGTGTGTGCACACACGTGTGTGTTCTAGAGAGATTTGCGAAGATGCTGAGTGTATCTGCTACTGACAGGTGATTTGCTCATCACTGACCCGGAGGTGGCAGGAACCAGCAGTGGGGATGGGCGGGGAGATGCCTCAGTCGGTGGCAGCAAGTAGCAACAAGGCCCAAGGAGCAATGCAGTTTCTTTGAACCAAGGAAAGAATGCATGGTCATGTGATATTTCAAAATAATTTCCCAGCTTGATGTTATCTATCAGGCAGTGCATCTTTTTTAAAAGCGGTCATTGAGAACAAGTCAGTGGGGGGGAGACCTACACTTTTTATAGCAGGGATTACAAACCAACTCTGTAATTAGTTTTATGCAGACAAGGGGGGGTCACAGGTGTCTGGGCGGTTGCGTTGTTCTCCTGTCCAGATGTTGCACCAGCTGCAGGGTGATGAGGAAGCTCATGGACCTCACCTTCCCTACTTGTCTGCTTCGTAGCTGGAGGCTTCTCTCTTTGGCTGACCATCTGGCTCCTGGCACCAGGAAGTAAAATTATTATTATTTTTTCCAAATGAAAAGCTTTGAATCACAGCTGTTAATTACCCGATGATTATTAAAAACACATATTGCCTACTGAGGTTTGAGAAGCCAGCTCATGCATATGATCTGGCCCTCCTTTCAGAAGCTCTTACTCTCACATCATATACATGTTTCCTTGAGGAACAAAATGTGATTTTCCTATACATTCAGGCACATGCAAATAAGAATGGGAGCGGGGAGACTCCAGGAGACTGTTTAAAGCAATAAAGGCCTTTTCTCTCAACACAGCATGCCCCAGATCTCAAGCTGCTTATCTTAGCCCAGTGTGGACTCAGACTCCTTCCACTGGCAGTCTTGCAAACACCTGTAGCCCCTCTCAGGGTGCTGACTAAGGCCTGTGTACCAATAATGCCAAGGAAGGAAGGAAGAAAGGAAGGGAGGGAGGGAGGAAGGAAGGGAGGGAGGGAGGAAGGAAGGAAGGAAGGAAGGAAGGAAGGAAGGAAGGGAGGGAGGGAGGGAGGGAGGGAGGGAGGGAGGGAGGAAAAAGTAACACAGCAGAAGGGCTTTAAATAAATTACAGATTTCAGCTGTCACATTGGGTCGCTGGAACTCAGGTGAGGGACAAATGGAGGTTGCCTGTGCAGGTACACCCTGGGGTGGGGAGAATAGCCAGTGAGAGTGGGTTCTACACATGTCAGGAGAAATGACTGGAAACCATGGCTGGACAAGGAAGAGGAAGCAAGTTTGGAGCTTTGAACTGTGTGTTGGATTTGGAGGTAAGGGGAGCTCTGAATTTTTATAAGGCATTGCATGGGTTTGCCATCCAGAATCCCAAGTCTAAGGGAAAATATGGTCAAACCTGTAATCAAAGAACAGCTTATGCTCTCTAAATTCTCTGTATGGTGCTAGGCATGTTGGGGAAAAATGGAGGTCTCACCTGTATACACCAACCTTGGTCTACACTGCAGGCTTTGTGCTGACATTATCTCCCAGCACCCATCAATCTTGGGTTCTGTGGCTGCCGTCCCCTTTTGACATCACGTGTCTCCTGCAGGACACCAATTTTTTGTTCTATTGCCTTACTCCCCCTAGCCCAGGGCTATGGTGAGTGACAGCCTTCTATTGAAGGCTGGCTGGGTCCGGAGAGTGATAGCACAGCACAGCGCAGAAGATGATGTAATATTGCATACTCGACACCACAGTCCTGATCATTCCTCAGCCATCCCTGACTCTGGGAATTTCTTGTGAGCCATTCTCCCCAAGTCTTACCTCCTGCTTTACAACTCAGCCCATGGTTGTCTCCCAAGAGCTCACTGCCCCATTCTTCTTGAAGCTGATTCCTTTGTCACCTGGCAAACTCCTAAATTCCTCTTAGTCTGTTATCCAGGGCAGCTGGATCTGCCGTGTCCTTACTCTATACCCTAGGAGCTTTGCCTTTCTTACGTGGAAGAGCCCAGCAAGGCCTTGTCATAAAGAAAAGCAGAGTTCTCTTAGGAAGACAAATCCCATAATCCTCTTGGGGTATCTCATTCCTAAAGCAGTCACTTTATATAGAAATGTGTTCTCTCCTCCTTCTCGTAACACATGTCACATTGCAAGAGTAAATATAACTTAAATAGCTCAAAAACAGTGAAGGGAACTAGGAAATTAAGGTAAAGCCAGGACACCAATGACGTGCTTTTACATGTGTGTTCCAGAAGTAAGGTGTGAATTTCATAAGCTTTTACAGAAAGAGGGCAGCAAACCATAGGGTTGTTTGTGAGCTGGGAAGACCAGCTTATGCAAGAGGAGTTAACTCCTAATTAGGGGAGTCAGAGGGGCTGAGACAGGATGCCAGAAGAAGGGGTTCGGTCAGGCATGAAAGAAAATGGATGGCCACTGAAGGATTTTAGTCAAGGGGAAGACAGGTTTTAAACAGCATCTAGGGAAATCAGTCTGGCAGATGTCTGTAAGACAGATCACAGAACAGAGAGACCTGGAACCAGAACAGCTTCCCCAGGCTCAGACTCGACTCGTGCAGGACCCGGGTGAAGACTGACAGTGCTGACCTGGACCCGCTCTGCCGCTGAGGACTGAGGACAGCCCTTGTGCCGAGCCCTGTTCCACGCAGCCAGTGCTGTTACCTCTCTGACCACCCAGGGTCGCACGATTCCTCTGTCCTCTGCTCTTCCGCAGCACGTGACAAACAGAGGCCGCTTGTTTCGTCTCTGTGGTAGGTATTTGTGGATACGGTTATTGGAAAGTAAGCTCCGTGCAAGCAGGGCCCATTTCCATTACTAGTTTCCTAGGGTGGACTGGAGGATGGTCTAGTAATCATAACAACAACAATAATAGTACGCACACTTACTGAGCACTTCGCCACTCAGCTAGGCTCCCTCTGTAGGTCCACACCAGGATAAAGGGGGTAATAGAATAGGTGGAGGCTAATGTAGTGTAGGGGTGGATAATAGAGTGTAATGATAAAATGTATCAATTTAGTGATCAGATTATATGGATTTGAAATCTCAAATGTCCTGGCATTTACAAGCCATATGACTGGAGGCAATTACAAAACCTCTCTTCCTGGAGTATTTTGTCAGCTTGGAGGAGTTGCTGTGAACACTAAATGAGTTAATGTGTATAATGCACATCAAAGAACACTGAGACGGGCTCAGTGGCCAGTAAGTCTCAGCCAGCAGGGACACTACACGGGGACATTCAATCAATATTGGTGGGTGAACTCAGGCACCTGGTGCCTGAGGTGGTGGGGTGTAACTCCTGAGGATGGGATGTTGAAATGAGTGTTTTTGTGAGATAAGTTCGTTTTCCAAGTATATTGGTTTGTAACTAAGATATACTTTACATACTATAAAGTCTGCCCTTTTAAAGTACAGAGTTCAGTGGGTTTTAGTATATTGACAAAGTTGTGCAATCATTACCACTAATTCCAGAACATTTTATCACTCCAAAGAGAAACCCTGTACTCGTTAGCAATCACTTCCCATCCCCTCTTTTCCCAGATCTGGGAAACCAGAGGCTAACACTTTCTGTCTCTGGGTTTTCCTCTTCCAGACATTTAACAGACATGGAATCATCCCCTCTGTGGCCTTTGTGTCTGGCTTCGTTCATTTAGCATGTCTTCCAGGCTAATTCACCTTGTGTTATGAATCAGTGTTTCATTCCCTTTTCTTTGGCTAAATAATATTTCATTCTATGTATTTATCATCTTTCATTACCCATTTCTCATTTGAAGGAAACCTGGAATATTTCCACGTTTTTGGTTAGCATTAATAATGCTACTATGAATAGTTGTGTACAAGTTTTATTGTGTGGGCATCTGTTTTCATTTCTCCTTGGTATATACCTAGCAGTCTGGTTGCTACGCCATGTGGTGATTCTACGTTTAACCTTTTGAAGAATTTCCAAAGTGTTTGCCAGAGTGGCTTCCCCATTTTGCCTTTCAGCAATGTATGAGGTTTCCATCTCCACATATTTGCCAATATGTGTTGTAATGCTGGTGGCCGAGGCCAGGCAGGTTCACATTGAATTTGGGGGAACGGTAGAGGAACTACAGAGCCAGAAAGCATTGGGCCATTCCCCTTTATTAGATTCTCACAATGGGGGGTGAGCAAACAGGCAGGGAGAACCTCTTCTCCTGGTGGTGGGTGAACAAATAGGAAGACCGCCCCCCGCAGTGGCAGGCAAGTAATCAGAGCCCAGGGAAAGTACCCGTAGCCTTATATAGGCTACACATGGTGGACTGGAGGAAAATTGGTGTTTACGCACCAATCGTGCAAAGGGCAAGCGAGCAAGCCTAACACAGCTGTTTTCCCTACACAGGCCATTTTGATTATAGCCATATTGGTGGTTGTGAGGTGGTGTCCTGTGATTTTGATTTCCATTTCCATTGTGACTGATGATGCTGAGGATCTTTCCATATGCTTATTGGCCATTTTTATATCTTCAGCTCATTCGTTTTTAACATTACACATTTCAGGTAGAGATGACAAGTCTAAATAGAATCATCTAGGGCAGTGGTTGGCAAACTCATTAGTCAACAGAGCCAAATATCAACAGTACAACAGTTAAAATTTCTTTAGAGAGCCAAATTATTTAAACTTAAACTATACAGGTAGGTACATTCCTTATCGAGGTAGTGTCTGCATGTGGTATCTTGTGGAAGAGCCACACTCAAGGGGCCAAAGAGTCGCATATGGCTCGCGAGCCACAGTTTGCCTACCAGAGATCTAGGGGATAACACATGCCCTACAAAGACATGGGTAAATGTGTGAGCAGATGAGACCGGAGTTAGAAGTTTTGTGATATTCGTCATATGGGTGGTTGCTGAAGCCAGGAGGAAGCATGCATTCTAGAAGGGAAAGAAGGTCAGAGAATCTTTGAGCCCTGAAAAACCGCCTGTGCTCAGTGGGAGAGTAAAAGACGGAGCAGGAAGAAGAAAGCAAAGATCTTCAAAAAGTGAGAGATGGATTTAGAGTATCTCTTTGAGGGCAAACTTCAAATTTCAAGGAATTCAATAGAGGTCAATTGTTTTTCTTTGAAATAAAACTGTCTCCAAGGAGATCATTGCCAGTTCCGGAACCCAGTCAAAAAGGTTTCCCAAACTTTTGTTAGAACAACAACAAAAAGTATTGCAAAGGGTACCCGATGCTTCTTTCATCAGACTAATAGGTTACTTTTTCTTAAATCTATAATGTTTTAGAGGTTAAAATTGTAGAATTGTTTTCCTTTTAATAGCTCATCCCAGAAAAAAAAATCATAATTTTATGAACCTGACTGTTGGTTCTAAAAGATTGCATGTCCCACGTCCCAGCCCCAGAGTGTGCTCTCCTTCTGTTCTTTCTCTTCCAGTCTCTAGACCCCAATTTTGCTCTACTTAGAGGACTCAGAGGAGAATCACAAGCATTGAGGATCTTTCTCAGTGCTCACCTAGTTTCCTTAGATCAAAGCTATGTAGATCAGCTCCAGTTTTTATGTTGCTGAAAATAATTCAGTCTATTTGAGTAGGTCAATGCTTAGTTTTAACACTGATCTTTCATTTATGTCTGAGATCAGAACATTTCCTTATAAATGATGTTATTTAATCAACTCCAAATTCCTCAAGAAAAGGCCCTTAACTGTTTCTGTTTATCCCTCTCATTTTAGTTCATTTTATGCTGGTTCAAATAGAACTTCCACTCACCCTGGTCCATTAATGGAAAATAAAGGTCATGGCTGGGGCCGCCAATCATCACCTTTGCAGACTTCCACCCAGACTTGTGCATGCGTACATCAATCTTTTCAATTTTCTTCTTGACTGAGTGGAAGCAATCAGGACAGAATTGGCCCTGAATGTTGGCTGCAAAGCTTCCTCAAAGAAATGTTCCAACAGGCAGGCAGGTGGCTGGCTGGACTCGGTGGTTGAGTTCACCCAAATGCATTTACAATAACCAGGGCCTGCTCAATACAGTCTCAGAAATGAAAAATTTGTCTTAGCAGAAGACTTGTTGGGCTGGCTACACTGGCTGTTGATATCCGTTCTGAGTGTGGTGCGGTCGTCTCTGCAGACCTCCCTGCAGTGCCTCTATCTGTATAGATGCTTGACTGTATGATGTCCTGCTGTGCGTTGTGTTACATAATGGTTAGGAAGATGCTTGTACTTTCAAATCTAGCTATCCCTGCCTCTTCTTAATTGGACAATCTTGAGCATGTTTTGCATAAACTCTCTGGGCCTCCATTTATTTGTCTGTAAAGTAAAGATAATTAAAGAACTTGTTTCATAGGGCTCTCATGAAAATTAATGAGATCAGCTATAGCAAGTTCTTAGTACAATAGAAAGTGTAAAATTCATCTTGCGTTTTGTTATTTATTAATGGAATTTGTTACTTATTTATCCAAATGTCCAAGCTAGAAACTGAGTATTGGCAAATAACCACTTCTCTTCTCATCCTTGCTCTCTGTGTCTAACTGGCCTCTTTTCCTGTTCATTGTATCATAGAAAATCCCTGAAGTCTATCCCCTTCTCTCTAGTTCTCCTGCCATTGGTCTAGATAGGTCTCACCTATCTCAGTGTGAGATTTCAGTAGGGAATTTTAAAGCAATTTATCAGTTGTAATTTTGATTAAATGCCCCCCCACTTTGATTTTCATGGGTTTTTTGTTCACACACAGTCTCATTATCTCAAGCATGGTTCTATGTCATTCCATCACATCTGCATTGTTAGTTTATGCATTCTTAGATGGCACTGAGTAGTTCTTAGTGATGCCTATTTGAACGGACATTTATTTTCTTTGTCAGAATACAGGGTCTGGTTCTGTTGATGATATATATTTTTCTATATGCATATATATTTTACGTTAAAAATATTACTGCATTTATACTCACATATAAAAATGGCTGTGCTAACATATATACACACATACCAATATTTGGAACAGAGTTTGATAATGAGTCACATCTAACTTTAATAAAAAATACATAAACAGTAAAACACTGTTCATACGGAAAGCATAGTGGAAGATCAAAACATTAGCTATAAATTTCATTTTTATTAAAGAGAGCCATCCTCTGAGAAAGCTCAAATCAATTAGTAATATTCATCTATATTGCAAAATAATACATGCTTAAGAAAGTTAAAGTTTCATGTGCTTTAGTCATTTGTGCCCAATGATATGCCTCAGCTTCTTTTATGATTGATTCTGTTTGTATAATATAATGTTTTACATTAACATTATTACAGTGATAATCTCTTATTAATTTATAACATTAGCATGATGAATATAATTATTAACCAAATAGTAAATGCTTGATTTAATGAAAAGAAAAACAAACATCATTTTCATGACAGCTGATGGTTGTTACTCTCCCATATAGAAATTTTGCTATTTCCCTCATTCCATGAATTCAATTCAAATCCCACTAGCATAGCATTCAAAGTGTGTTATATAATCTACTAGTCCAACCTCCACCAAGTAGGACCTTGACCTCCACTTTTCTTTCTTGGCTTTATTCCCATTTAACGTCATCCTATGTCTCCATGCCATTAAAGTTACTGTGGAATGTTATTTTAATAACTGTGCAAGAACCTACCATATGGATATGCCATAGTTTGTTTAACATCCCCATACTGTTGAATGCTAAGATAATTTCCAATTATCTGATATTATGAGTAATATTACGGAAAACCTAATTTTTCTTAATTTTTGTCACATCAATAGATAGACTTTTGGATAACTTATGACAATCTGAAAGTGTGCTTAAAATAGTAACTCGTGGCAGACTCCTGCTGCATATGGACTTACGCAACAATAAAGAGACCATGCAGTGGGGCAATGCAGGGCAGGAGACAAGGAAAGATGGCGACAAACCTTTTGTCCAGTGACTTCCATCTGTAATTCTACCACATCACTCTTCAGCTCAGAAGCTGACTTCCTGGGTGAATTAAGGCTTGTCTTTTTAATGGTCCCTCTGGGAACAAACCTGGTTTTGGACTGTCTGAATAGCTGTTATCATCATAATTCAGCTGGAATATTTGATAAGGTCCATTTGAGGATCCAGAGCATCTCCTCGCTCCTTTCTGACTTTGATTTACGTTTTTGTGTTTTAGGTAATCCTTCCTTCCTGCTTGGCTCCCTGCATCCCTGCCGACTTGCTTCCCATTCTCTCAGCAAGCGTATGTGATGGGCCAAATATGTGTTTGGTGGTGAATGAGATATGGTTCCTCCCTACAGAAGTGAGCCTCCTCACTTATAGGCTATAAAGTCAAGACTTTACTGAGGTCCCTCCCTAATTGTACTATTTATTTTGGTGACCGCCGACTATACCCTGTGCTCGTATTTTTGATGTTTTCTCTTATTTTAGGGCAGGTTCATTATTAATACCCAGCCTCCTCCCCTTAACTTTCCCCAAGATAATATTTCCCCCAATTTAATATTTCTCTAAAATACTCTGAACTTCTAGATGGAAACTATTCTTCTTATTGCCACAATTAGTATCATTATTAATAATCTAAACAATATCAGTGTGACCAGCGGCAGCGTGCCCCCCAGTGCCACTATTCACAATCATTGCTATTATACCTCTTTTTATTGTTTCTTTGCCATCACCCAGGGGATGTTCAGAAAATTAAAATCCAATAATAAGAATGAAGAATAATTAAAATAGCACTGAGAACAATAGAAATGAGATGACAAATATTGAAAAAGCTAAGACAACATAACCAAGGGGCTAACTTCACTGTGACAGGTGCTAATGAGATCAGCTAGGAATATGTGACAAAATCTTTCCCAAGCACTTGACAATTCCCTCCTTCATACTCCGTGGCCTTTTTGCCACAGAGGTCTGAAGAGGTGCTAGATTGTATAACACTGATTTAGCTGATCCTGACAAAAATGTGCTGCAAGGAGGGGAAAAGATGAATAAGAATGGAAACTCTCTCATTATGAGAGTCACACTGAAGACTCCCGCTCTGGCTGGGTTCTGACAGAGCTCCTGGGCCTCCTTCACAGCTGTCCAGATCTTGCAGGAGGCTTTGGGGAGCAGGAAGGGGACTTCACACTTCACTTCCTCTATGTTCTATACACCGTGGTTGGCTCTGACTCTCAGTTTCTCCATCTGAAAAATGGGTACGTAGGTCAGGAATACAACTCATGAGAAAAACCAAGTGAAATCCTTGTTCCTGTGCCAATTACATACAGTAGCCATATGTTAGTATTAAATACCAGAGGGGTTGGGATTTTATGGTCTGAGACAAGATCAGGTGAAAAAACAAAAATGAACCATCTAGAACAGGCAAGTGTCGTTTCATGTGGCCTTGGCAGGGTGTTTGACTTAACAGAGGATGTGTTGCTATGTTTTCCCTTTTGTAGACACTGAATCACCGCCTATGTTTACCCAATGCCTGGCAGGTCTTTTGGGTGCTTTTTTGCTCTGTAACTCAGTTGCTCTTTCTGTGTATCTTAAGGTCAAGGTCAATGTTGTTAGGCTGTATGTGTCTGTCGTGGAAAGGGCACTAAAGTGAGAGTCAGAGACCCTGGCACTCCTCAGGTTTTCATTCACACAATAAATATTCTCGAGTCTTCCTGAGCCACTTCTGTTACACATTCAATGCAGTACAATCGTCCGCAGCCATTCCTCTGCATGTCTTTGTTGTCTCATATAAAAACAAACAATAAGGATATTGGGTAAACTGTCCCTTCCAACTCTGACATAATTCTGTTCTTATCTGACATACTTCTGTTATTTCAAAGATGAGAAACTAATATCTGAGAAGGGTGACTTGTCCAAGGTGACATACCTCAGTGAATGCTGGGCCTCCGGGACCCTGGAGAGACAGTTCTAGAGTCCATTATCATTACATGTCACAAAAGCGACTTCGTATCCAAAATGCCATAATATAGTTCCACTTATCCTTTATAGATATACCCACCTTTCCTTGTCTGACAGCCATACTCTCCTGCTCTTAAGTTCAAAAGTACTTGACAGATACAGTCTATTAGGTGACAGAAACTGGCATTGTCTGTCTGTGACACAAACTCATCACTACTTACAAAGTACCCCTCGCGTCAGTCAGAAGGGGCAGGGCAGCCCACCTGCCAGCCCACCCCTCTCACCTCCCCATATCAATCAGCCCAGAGTCCGCTGCCTCCTCAAAAGGATTTCCCTTTCTGTTCCATGTCACTTGACACTTTATCAGCTGGGGATGGCTCCCAGACGGTGTTCTGTCAGCTCCTGAGATACATTCCATGTCTGCCAAAACCCTCAGATGATTGGTTTAACTCTGTTTTGTTAAAGTGGCGCAGAAATCCCCCTGACTTCTCTTAGAGTGGCAAAGGGGTGAGGAGGCAGGAGGGTGGAGAAGGATGAGTGAGGGGAGAACTGTCACCCCTGTTTCTATCCAGAAAGGAGGCTTGTCCCTTTTAACTAAGAATTCGGTGTCGATCCATCACATTCTCGTGACTTATTGTGACATGTGTTTACTTTTGCAACAAGCCATTTAAAGTCAAGGATTCCTATGCAAGGAGCAGTGTCTTTACAAGATGCCTGCATGCAGTGACTATCCTCAAGGAACTTAAAATCCTATCTGCTCTTTTACACGCATGATAGTGCTGTGCATTTATTTAGAAAAGTGCTACTTCCGGATGTCAAGCTGTCAAACTCATGTGGTGTCAAGGGGAGAAAAGCAACGACCACTGCTCGGGTTCTGGTGCATCTGGCATTGTGTATGTCATCCCCATACAGTATCTGATTAAATAGAGGACGACTGTCATGTGAGAAGCGTCCCAGCCATTTAGTGCAATGTGGCAATAAGGGCTAAGAAAGGAGACAGAGTGATTGTAAGGATCAGAGATGAACTAGAAGGGGAGGCCCAGCTACAGGAGCAGGAACAATGAGTGGACCCACCCGCAGACCATGAATACCAGAGATCAAGGAGAACCTTTGTTCTGAAGTTCCATTGGCATATCTGTTCTGCTCCTCTTCATAGTAGAAAAGGAATCATTCACGCTATTTGTTTTACAGAACCTTTATGTTTATCTGGTAGAAAGTGTGTTCATCTTTCAGCTTTCTCTTATCTGTTATTTTATTTGGTCTCCAGAGCTCAGGAAAAAAGCATCAGACTTCATTTTACTTCCCTCTTCCTGATCCTGCGGAAAGATGAATAGGTCTGGGTTTTATGATGTCTGGGCTCACTGCTCCGTTTCCCCTTTTCCTTTCTTCTTTATGTGCCTCTTCCATTTCCCCTACCCTCGCTTCCACAAATATCTTCTATTTGGAACCTGAGACTTGATTTCTGCCCTGGAGGGAGGCAGGGAGGCGCTGGTGGGGGGATTCCCATGCTCCTCCACCTCATTCAGAAATATTAATGTCTTGGACAAGGCTGACAACCCAGACCTCGGGTTGCCATCTTTGGCATTTCCTCTCCCTTGTCCAAGTCAGTTTCAGAAGTTAAATGGTTCTTTTTTTGATATGAAAATTAATTTCTGGACAAAAAGAAATATGGCTACACAGGGGCCAAATTTGTGTTGTCTCACAGCACAGCTATAATTACACTGTAGATCAAACTGACTCCTTCGTTTCCAGTGGTTTTCCCCTCTCTGCTGTCCCCGAGGCTGGCAGAACGGCCACGGCAGTTTTCATTAGCAGCGAAGCTGGGGGACGACGATGGATGGGCTGGCTGAGCCGTCACTCATCGGTCTCTCCTCTCAGATAGTTTCTCTGGATGGACACATACAATGCAGACAAGGACAGGAGGACTGAGGGTCCCGGTCTCTGCCACAGCGCGTGCAGGCGTGCGTTGGGTGGCGAAGGGAGTCTCTCTCATCCTGTTGGTCGAAAGCACCACCCATCTCTTGATTTTAGATGTCAGCAACATGAGGGTGTGCCACGTTTCCTATCACCAACCTGCCTAACAGGAGTCTGTGTTCACCTGCTAAAAATGGTCACTGTTAATATCAAGGTAAGAACTTGTGCAATAGGGCAGGGTCAGCAAGGCATTTTCCAAAGTCATGAAAGTGAAGTAGTTGTTACGTGGTTTTCAGTATTGAGAATTCTTGAGTATATCCAGAAAAAAACAAAAACAAACAAAAAACATATCTTAACTTCATACCCCAAATCCCATAGCTAATTCTAAATTACTCAGACATAGCTCCATGACTGTTGGTATAATCAGACACTAATACCTATGCCCTCCAGTGGACATCTATTCTTTGCCAGTAGATCATGTATTACCCTCCAAAGATGCTATTTGGTTCTGACTTCTACAAAGTGAATAAAAATTATTTGTTCAAAAATGTGACTAGCATGACTCCAGTATCCCCATATGTTGGGTCCAGGGAATTGTGTGTGGAGAGAGAATAGTTCACACATACATTGTCCATTAGAGATTCAACCCAGGAGGTGTGGACAACACCTGTTAATGAGCCAAAGCTCAAAATGCGATTCTATGTTCTCCCAGGTTGAACGGGGCAACCCCAGAGGTATGTGGGCATCCATCCCTCCGCTCGCCGCTGACAGGAATGGTCATTTATCTTGCTGTGCCTCCTGCCAAGTGAGGTGATGATCTCTCCCCCATCTCACTCACGGAATTTTAAAGAGGATTGAGCTCCAATGTCTCTAAGGAGGAGAAGTTCTTTCTCACACTCTCCATCTGCACAATTCTTTAAATAAACCAATATTAACAGCGTTTTGACTGCTTTTCAGAAATTAAAAAAGCTCAGGTGGTTAGAGTGGAAGAAAACAAAAGACGTGTTTTGGAGTTTGAACCCTAAACTTACTGCTATCACAGATAAAGCCTCCTGGCACTTTATTTTTCCAAACTGAAGAGTGGGGCTAATACTGCCTCCCATTGTATCAGTCAGTGTTCTTCCAACAGTGAGGGGAAATTGTCGTTTCTTTGTTTCTAAGCTGCTTCCTGATCTATGACAGACTTCTCACCACACACTGGTCTCCCTGTTCTTTCCTGTGTCTATGATCCTGTCCTTTCTGATGCCCAGGAGGGCTTGACAATCAGGGGAGTATAGTGCCACGTACTGAAACCTGCCTAGCCACAGAGTGAACTATCATTTGCTTCCAGGACAGAGACTGGAAGGGACTGAGTCTCATGAGGATGGGTTAGAGTAGCCTTGTTTGCTGGAGGAATGCTACAGTGTTGCAATCAGTCCCAGGTGGGGACCACAGTGCCAAAGGCTGCCTGAGCCTCTGATCCCTGGACACTACTCAAATACAGACAGATTCATAAACAGGCAGGAGGTGAGGACTCTGCAGGATCCGTGAGTGAGTGAGTGAGGGGTTCAGATGAAGAGACACCAGTAATGAGGAGGAGCTAAATGTACAGCCTCTGCAACCCCAGAGTGTGATTGATAATCTGACATTCTGGTTTAATGGAAAAGAAAAAATGGCTTAGGAGTCAAATCTGGGTGTGAAGCCTCATTGTGACACTTGACTCCACAAAGTGCTGAGTAAGTTACTTTTTTCACTCACTCTTAACTTTCTGATTTACAGTACCAAAACAATAATATCCCTCACAGGGCTGGGGAGGATGACTGTTCAGATCTTAGCCCCACCAGTTTCGGTCTCTGGGTCTCAACTATGGCTCACACCTATACACATACCTCAGTTTCAACATCTGTAAAATGCAGGGAAAATATTGCCTGTCTCAAAGGGTGTCATGAGGATTAAATGATATGAGGCACCCAGTACCTGACATAATGAATAGTCAACAATCTCTCCCTTTTTCACTAATAAGTGACTATTGTTAACATTGTTGTTATTGTATTGATGTTTACTTGTTATACACAAAATATAGGTATTGATCGACTTACGACCTATGCAACTTACGACCATTCGACTTTATGACCACAATCACTCCGCGCCTGGAGCAGTTTCTGTATGCACCTGTATTTTGTAATTTTGTATGTTTTTCAAATATTAAATCAGTTGTACTGGTAATGCAGTGTTTTACTTAAACCTGACAAATGTAAAAATAAGAAACAAAATAGTGTAGAGATGATACAAACGGCATAAAATGAACAAAGAAAATTATGATATATAACAATAATGAAAGAAAATTATGATAAAATATGACTTAAAGATTTTTATAACATCATTTTACAGTACTGTACATATAGCCTACTCAACTTACAACCAAATCGTGTTACGACCAGTCTGTCGGAACCAATCGTGGTCGTAAGTCGAGCACTAGCTGTAGGTAGTTCTTACCTACTAATTAGATTAGAATAGGATACTAGTTAGGCCACATGTTTTTAAATGGCTTAAATTTTCATTTTGTGAAACTATTTTTGATTCTAGGATTTCCTTCCATGTAATCCATGATTCATATCCTCTCTCCTTCCTCCTCCCTCCCTCTTTATCTCTCCATTTCCCCCTCCTCCAAGCACTAAAACAGAGCTGCAGGCAGTCAATTTCAAGTCAGTGGGCTGTGAAAAGCAGTTGGAATAATAGTTGATTGACCCTGACCGTGGCAGCTGGAACTGAGGGCAGGCTAGGCTCTGGTGGAATGTAATTGTCATAATGGATGTTTCATCGTCTTTGATCATTTCTGTGACCTTTAAGACACAGGATGTTTGCAGAGAACCTGGTGGGCTCTGCCAGAGGACCCACATCCAGGGAGATGACCTCACCCAGAGAGGGTGGGCCTGGGTGGAAAGGGGACAGGTGACTGATGACGAAGGTACTCTCACCTGTGTAGTCCACTCACCTATGGGTGTGGATTCTACATCATTGAAGGTTATGAGTGTCTGAGCAATTATTGAGTTCCATAGTGGTGTGAATCCTTAGTTCCAAGTATACCAGAGCCACAGAAAAATGCTCCATTTTTACAGATCATCTTTGCCAACTGGGATTTTGGCTTTTAAATACTGACTTACCTTCTCATTTACTGAGGGGATCACAGACTTTCTGATGAAAACATGAATATAGGCCCTGGTCGGTTGGTTCAGTAGTTGGTCCGGTGTATGGAACTCCCAGGTTTGATTCCCAGTCAAGGTACACAGGAGAAGCAACCATCTGCTTCTCCACCCCTCTGCCCTCTCTCTGTCTCTTTCTCTCTCTTCCCCTCCTATAACCATGGCTCAAGTGGTTCAAGCATAGTTGGCCCTTGGTGCTAAGGATGGCTCCATGGCCTTGACTAGGGCACTGAAATAGCTCGGTTACTGAGCAACAGAGCAGTGGCCCCAGATGGGCAGAGCATCACCCTGTAGGGGGTTGCTGGGCAAATGTTTCATCATATTTGATAATTTCTGTATCCCAGTTGGGGTGTATGAGGGTGTCTCTCTCTCTCTGTCTCTCTGTCTTTCTGTCTCTCAATTTTAAAATAAAACATAATTATAAAGTAAAAATTTTTTTAGCTAATTTAATATTTCAGTACTGTGAACAACTTGTTTGCAAGTGGAATTACAAAGAAAAGATAGTGGCAAGGCGGGACTGAGGAAGAAACTCAAAGAGAAAGAGAAAACCTGGAGAAATAAAAGAATTACTGATGGGCCGTATTGCATAACTTGTGGACTAAATGTAGTAAAACAGAAAATTAGAAAGTATAGTCACATAATACTATAAATTTAATAAAGAAACTCAAAATATGTAAATTCTGGGGAAATTTTGTTGTGACCTTTAGAAAATATTTCTAAATAATAGCATATTACTTCATTCTATAAGTGACTGCTTCACTGGTTATGTTTAGATTTATTCATTTTGTGATCATTTGGTTCAACTATTTATATTGACAGAAACACTACATAAATGATTTCTTTTTCCTTTTAAAAGAAAGCACCAACACAACTAAAGAGCTTGTGAGTATCTCTTGGTATCTGTAATCTAAATTATGGTGGAGTTTTTCTCTCCAGCTGGAGAAACAGCCTATGTAAATTACAAAGAAATTGTCATTTTAGCCAAGCTGTTTTCAGTATTAGATAAAAGGGTACTTATGTCATTTTAAAAATGTTGTGTGCTCTGGATAAAATACATGAGAGGGGAGCATACATTATTTATTTTCATTTAATTTCTTTCCATTTAAAACAGAGGAAGTCCTGGTAAACAAAGTGGTTGGTTAACAAACAATATAAGTAGAATTGATTTCTCTGGGAGAAGTAGAAACACAGAACCCTGTACTCAGATAGCAGAGAACCTAGGTGAAGGGTGAGAACATAGAAATGAAATAATATTTTGTTTTTTATAGCAACAATTTGGCAAGTGCGCAAATTAAATCTGAGTGACTAGAAGGCCTAAGTGCTGACAATGTACTGAGGAAATGTGGGAAGAGGCGTCTCTGAGGGTTGACACTCCAGGCTGATAGACTCAACTTCACTTTCCTCAATGCTAATGCATTTATGTGAACCCTCTGAGGGCTTTCGCTTTCTTTGATGGTTCAGTTCAATTATTGCAAGAAGGGAGTTCAGAGAAAATATCTTTGTCTTCTTTGCCTCCTCTTTTAAAGTGTGCAATTGTTTCAACAAAATTGTTTCAAGCTGAGACTTGGTGGTAACCTCCCAGTCCTGAGCATGTGTTTATGACTTAACAAGTTATATCTTTATTCCTTAATTATTTATTAACCCTTTCCTAACTGTGTGTTACACTGGTTATTGTTAACAATGTTTTTTGTTTTGTTGTTGTCTTTTAATAATGACTCTTGGTTATGATATATTCATTCTGGTGTCTGGTAGTTACACAATAATTTTGATAGAGATTAAAAGGAGAGATAAAATAAAATGTAAAAGCTATGTTATAAGGCTTTTCCATTTACAAAATTTTCCCTAAAAATGAAGATGTTTTTCCACAAATGAGGTGTGGCAAAACATATGGCAATCCAAAGTAAAACCAAACGGACTATAATGTCAGAACCTCCATGGCACCCTCCCTCAGATGGGTAATGCACTGTGTAGCTGTGAAATTAATTCAGGACCATGGATTCGACCACATTTAATTGCCACATGTAGAGTTCCTACTAAGTGCTTGATCAGAACAAATGTGACAGACTGGTGATTTATCCCACTTTTCGAATGTATTTGCGAGCCACTGCCCTTTTGAGAACTTCCCACATTTAAGGAGAACAGGCAAAAGACAATGCGATTGGGAAATCATGTGCAGTAGTGTAAGCAGCTGATCTTATTTCTCTGAAAAAAGCGTAACTCCTTTAGCATGATCCTGATAAACTAGGGCTTTATTGAAAATTTTTAATTCAGTCCCTTGGCGCAGAGCAATTTTATCCAAGACACTCTCCCAATCCTCTGAGAGGGTAACCACTCTCTCACTCAGACCACACAGACTCTTTGTGGTCATTTTTATTTCCCCCGTGGCATGTTCTGTCTCTAATAATCTGTCATCATCCGATTGGTTCTTAGGACGAAAATGAAATGTTTTGTTGTTGGTTATTTATTTGTTTATTTATTTATTTATTTTTACACTAGGAGCTCTTGATATTCCAAAATTAGCCCATATTTGAGAAGCAGGTCCTAAGCTGCTACTTACTCTCAAGATACTGATGTTCTCTGTAATTTGAAGCAAGTCTCTTAACCTTTCTTGATGTCCCCATCTGTGAATCAGTGGTAATTATTCTTAAGTGTAAGGAGCCACTGAGAGGATTAATTCGTTAATGTTTGCAAAGTGCCTTAGATATGAAAACTGCTAAGCATTATTAAATTCCATACAAATAAAATTGCACTCTAGAATCTAAAGGGACTGAACAATTGACTTTATTCTTATGAGTTTATAATATTTTAGCAAATTTACAAAAATAGTGGTTTTTTTCCATCTAAATGTGTATAGAGATATTGTTTGTAACACAGAAAATGCAAATCAACTCCTTCCTACTCCAGTTAATAAAAACATAAAAGAAATGAATATCATTAGAAACAAACTAAGTGTCCCAGGGGAAAGTTACTCTCAACTTAAAACATTGTTCACAATTTCCTCTTCAAGCAGTCTGCAGAAAACCTGTCAAAGAAGGTAAAAGGAATGAAGAAGTTTATTAAGGAATTGGATGTGGATTAGACAATCAATGGTAAAAACAAAAAGAACTCCCTAATTGGGTGGTTTTCTAGACTCAGATAATTTTGATGGATAAGTGCAACATACTTATCCTCAAGCCCAACTTCTTCTGGTCGCAAGTATAGAATATGAAACTGGTTAGATTTCCTGTAGCCTCTGAGCCACTCCAATCCCGGTTAGTGCATATTCTTCTGACATAATTGCACCACTGGTGCGTCAACTCCAGCATTTGTGTCATGCCTGGATTGCTGGAAACTCACTGACTGTTATACCACCTGGGCTCCTGGCTGCACGTGTGCTCCTCTCCTGGATGGATGCAAGCACTCTGCCTGCTGACTCAGTGCCCAAACAATGATCCAGCTGAAGCCATTTTCTGCATTTATAAAGGGGTGATGTTCTTTCAACAAACCCTGGCACAGAAATGCAAGCACTTCCATTGGGGTTGTGCTGACTTCCTTTCTGATTGATGGTGCTACCAGGAGCCAGTTTATGGAGGTAACAGCCTTGGGTGACAATGATCATCACACGTGTTACTGGGGCTGTATTTCCTGGAGCTGTCCCTGTAGTATTTGAAGGATTCCTAAAGAGAGCAGAGTGTCGGTTCTGGTTCCGGGGATTAGGAGGTGCTGGAGTGTGGGTGGGGGTGGGGAGCCTGAGCCAGATCAGGATAAGGCCTCTGCCCCTCAGTCTCCTCATCTTTCTTTCTTTTTTTATTTCTATTAAGAGGTGGGAAAGCAGAGAGACAGAATCCAGCATGCACCCAGACTAAGATCCACCCAACAGCCCCCTACCAGGGTAATGTTCTGCCCATCTGGGGCTGCAACTCTGTTGCTCGGCAACCAAACTATTTTAGTGCCTGAGGCAAGGCCATGGAGCCATCCTCAGTGACTGGGGCCAACTTTTTGCCTGAAGCATTCAAGCCATGGCTGCAGCAGGGGGGACAAAGAGAGAGGGGAAGGGGAAAGAGGGAGAGAGAGAGAGAGAGAGAGAGAGAGAGAGAGAAAGGGGAGGGGTGGAGAAGCAGATGGTAGCTTCATCTCTGTGCCCTAACAAGGAATTGAAACTGGAACTTTTACACACGGGGCCAACACTCTACCACTGAGGGGCTTTTTCATCTTTCAAATAGGAGAGTTATTAAAACTACTAGCTGCCTTACAGAATGAGGCCAGAAGTGATACAACCATGAAGGTGCTGGAAAATAGAAAGCCCTGGGAAAATACAGGTGTGCTAGGGGAAGCACTGTTTTTGCTATGGCCAGAGCCTCCTCCCTGGCTTGGGTAATGCTTTAGGCTCCCACATTCTGTCTGCATCTGTTATGGCTCAAGCTTAGGAGCCCTCAAGTCCTTGCAGAGAATAAGTAAAGTAGAGTGCTGAAATAAATTCTGCAGTGGGCAGAAGAAAACCTGTATTATTTTATTTTTTAATTTCACCAAAAAAAACATTTCAAGGGAATATGCCCATTCTCTCACCTGTGCCCCTTTTCCTGGGCGCGCCATGGCACCTGGGCTACTGAGTGCAGAGGACAGAGTCTGTGAGGGGGATGGGAGGGACCCCCTCCCCCACAATCAGCCCTAGGCAGCAGATGCTTTAGGTGCCCTCTCTTTGGGAGTCTTGATTCTTTCCTGCTTCTCTAGGTAATTAGAAAGACCCAATAAATAGATGTAGTGGAGAACAAAACCAGAACAACAGCAACAAAAGAACTCCCCTTGGAAGGTGACTTTCAGGGTTGGCAAGATTTAATTTATTTCTCTGTGGCAGCCATCAGGGATGAACATCTTTCACATAACCGGTTGGACATTCTCTGCATGCTTGTGGGATTGGGACAAGTGCTGCTCTTTTTCGACGCTGGACAAGTGAAACATTGCCCACTGGGGATCTGGTCATTGACTTGTACGTGGCGCTGCGATTGAGCCGGATTGGTGGAAGTGTTACAGGCAGGAGGAGGGGACGCCGCAGACGGAAAGAAGACGGATGCTCAGGCACCGTTTGCCTTTCTTGACCCTTGTGGTATAATTTTCCGGATCAAGATAAGCATTAAGCATGTTGTCTGTCTCCTCCTGTAGAATTTGCAGTTTCAGGTTGCGCTCAGATGGACGGAACTGTGATTATGCGGAGATGTGGATAACATGTGTATTTAACAACCTTTGCCTTCTAATGAGGTTCAGAGTGTTATAAATGATGGCCCGTTGCTTTCCCCCCCTGCTTCAGATACTTTGTGTTCTTATAAAACTTAAAAGTTCAGTATCATCCTTCCTGAGTTTTGTGTACCATCAGAAAACAACAACAACAACACAAATTATTGTAAAAAGGCTCAACAATATGTATGGCAAAGTGTTGGAGAACTGAAGTTTTCAGTCCTGACTCAGCCACTGATGTGCTTCAGTAGTTCTAGCCCACTCACTCCATCTTAGAAACTCAACTTTGTTACCTCTAAAATTGGGGTAAAAATATCCAACCTGTAGACTTGTGGTGAGGAAAAAAAATGAGATGCCAATTTCATTGTAGAACTCTATACAAATGTGAGATAATTGTTATAAACATTTCTTGGAAGCCACAATATCCTTTAGAAGTTTACTGTTATATACATATGCCACAGGGAAACTAAAGCCCAGATGGAAAAAGTATTATTTCTTACTGCAATCTATAAACGAACAACTCCCAAAACGATTGATGCAGTCAAAACTCCTATGAGCTTAAAAGTCCTACATCAAAATGCCAGCTGAATAACTTACAAACACCCAACCTTAGCATCTCTTCTTGAGTTTTCCCTGAACTCAGCCCTCCTTCTGGGTTCCTTCTTTGCTGGGACACGTATCTGTGCCAGGAACTGGAGTGCACCCTGGCCTCCTCTCCTATGGAACAGACAGGCTGGGCTGAGCCTTGGGTTGTACCTTCCTAACCTTTCTCACATCAGTCTTAATATTACTGGTATCTCAATAAAAATAGAACAGCAAAGAAAGATTCTTACCAGCAGGGGTCACTACAGCTAACCAGACAGCCAGATACAACTATCATCAAGAGGCATTCGGTGCTCTGTCTTGAATTAATAGCATACTAAACGTTTTCTATTTATATGTGAAATTTCTCATTTCTTTCCCTTTTGGGACCAGGCTAGATCTATTCATTCTCCTTTAATGGTTTTGTAAACATTGTGGCTTCTGTGACCTGCCAGCCTCCTCCCTCTCTCCCTGTGCCCATTTACTGCCTCTTACTACGTGGAGTGAGGACTGATTTTTATTAGTGAGGAGTGATTTTTATTTTGATTGTATCCATTTCCTATAAGGAGAGAGGCCATGAATGAAGCGTACATCAGTTGAAATGACTTTCTGTTTTAAGACTGTTCCCAGAGGGGTGCAATTCTTTTAATTTATTTAATCTAATGTGCTTTTGCAGAATCACTCTCCTCTGCAAAGCAGATGGGAGAGGACTGTGGCACTGCCTCTCTCTCTCCCTCTTCCTGCTCCACGGGTGACCTGGGCTCCCTATATTTAGTGTGAAAGGTCCTGCAGGTTGTGTGGGGCCACAGTGCGATGCAGAATTATCTCATCAGTAGCATGGGACCTTGGCATCCAGGCGGCCCTGGCTCTGCCCTTCTCTTGAGCCTGCCTACCACTTTGTTTAGACTTAGAAACAAGGACGCAGAGAAACACCTGTCCTCAGCACATAGATCCTTGCCTGGTGCCTATGAATGATAACCTTTTTATTTTGGCAATGTAACAGATCAACAGCCAAAGCCAGAGTGGGCACCAGAGGAGGTTTAATGGATGCCGTCAGCTTCATTTCCCAATGAAATTTGTTTTCAATAAACTCAACATTAGCAACCATAAAGTCATCAGGAACATGGGCTTACAGGTCACATGGACCTGAGTTTGAATCCCAGTTTGGCTTCTTTCTGAGAATGTGACCTTGGGCAAACTAGCATGTTTAAGCCACAGCTTCCCCATATATAATAAAGGAATGACAATATTATCTACTCCCAAAGGCTACTATGAGGAGAAATGACATAGAGCTTGCAAATTGCACAGCACTGTGTCTGGGACAGAGTCAGCATCCAAAACTGGCAATAAGCATGCAGGTTATTGTCAAGTGTACAGAAGGAACACTACAGGGAAACTATTCTTTTTGTCAGACACATATCTGCTCTAGCACTTGCATCTCAATGTTGTCATAGTTTTACATGCAGGGCCACTCAACCTTTTGCTGTCAGCTCTGCAGGGCAGAGGCTGAGTCACCAACATCTCTGTCTGCCTTGTTTGGGCAGGGCTGTGTCACAGAGAGTTGCAGCCCCATGGATGCCCAATGTAAAGAAAGCTGATAAGCTGTTACTGACCACTTCCTCCTTGGCTTGCTTGCCTGCAGTCCCACTTGGGTGGCCTTAGGCGACAAGTCATTAGGCACCTGCTTACTCGTGACAGAGAAAAAGCACCAATTAACCTTAATGTTCCCATTTCTCTCTAAACCTGTCTTTCAGAATAGCTCTTCTTGCATTCCTTTTTGATAGAGCCATCTTTTATTATTATTATTTGTGAGACTAGGCATTGCCAACTTTGTCCAGGACTGTTGTACCCAGTTGTTCAAACTGGGCAGCAAACAATCTGTACTTCTGCATGTGGTCGCCCTGAATCTCCCTCTGTGTCTAGTCACAGAAAGAACCCAATGACATTACACTAAGCCACATGCACCGTGCCACATACGCGTGTATTTTTACTGTCGTTATTTTCACGTGCGGGAATGATGTTACTCTGGCAACAAGACTATCACCTCCTTCTCTGTAGTTGTCATGCAAGCCTTCTGTATAAATTTCTGTAACAATTACAGGGCCCTAGCCCTGCCCCAATTCTTTCTGACTCTCTGTTGGGGACCTCCATCAACTTAACTGTTCAGACAAGAGACCCAATAACCTTCTGACACTCTCTTTCCTACAGCCCTGCCATCTTAGTTATCACCAAACCTTGAAGTTTTTTGTTTGTTTGTTTGTTTTATTCAGTGAGAGGAGGGGAAGCAGAAACAGACTCCCGCATGCATCCTGACCAGATCCACCCAGCACGCCCAGTAGGGGGTAATGCTCTGCCCATCTGGGTCATTGCTGCATTGCTCCACTGCTCAGCTACTGAGCTCTTCTTAGCACCAGAGGCAGAGGCCATGGAGCCATCCTCAGTACCTGGGGCCAACCTGCTCCAATTGAGTCATGACTGCAGGAGAGGAAGAGAGAGAGAGAAAAAAGAGGGAGCAATGGAGAAAGAGATGGGTGCTTCTACTGTGTGCCCTGAGCAGGAATCAAACCCGGGACATTCACACACTGGGCCACCAAGCCAACTAGCCAGGGCCACCAAACCCTGTTGATTTCACCTTCACAATTTATCTTGAACTCTCATTTTAACTCTCTCCTCTAAGGCCACCCCTCAGTCATCTGCATAAACTACAGTTATAGCCACTAACCAGCCTCTCCCTGTCCGCCTCATTCAAATCAGTCTCATCTCTGATGTCTGGGTGAGATTTTGAAAGTGTAACTTCCCTATGCTACTCACAATCATCTATCAGTGAATTTCCCCTGCACTTACCCACTTTCCTGTATCTGAAGAACCCTGCTGCCTCCTGCCTTGTCTCCCTCTGCATCTCACGGCAGGCTTTCTCCCCAGCCTCAGTATTCTCAGTCCACGGTCATTCTTTCAGTCCAGAGGTAAAAACATGTGGTTCCATCCATCATGGGATCTTCACATCTGTCTCTTCCTCCATCTGAAACTTCTCTGCCTTTCCTGCCCTCTTTGCCTCCCTAATTGCTACTCACCCAGCAGGGTATTTCAAATGTTCTTCTTATATGAAGAACTGTATGACTCCTGTTATTTTTCCTTAGTGTGTTTTATTTACTTATATTTCTAATGTTATTTGTGACCATTTGTAGGTATTTATTTATATATGTATATTTGCTGAATATCTGACTCACATGAGAGGTGGGAAGCCCTATACCTGGCAGAGAGCATGTCCATTATTTTCTATTTTATTCTCAGTGCCTGTAGCACTGTACCGGGCCAAAAGAACAAAAAATAGATACTCAAAAAATTGCTTAGTAAAAGGAGAAGCCAACATTTTTTTCTGAATATTTTAAACTCCATTGACCTCAAGGAAATGCAACCCAAAGCCACTATGAAATGCCACTACACACTGCTTATAATGATTAATACTTAAAAATACTGACATAATAACCAGGCTTTGGCCAAAATGTGGAGCAATGGGGGCTAACATACTGAAGGTAGGAATAAAAATGTTAGAACTGCCTGACCAGTCAGAGGCGCAGTGGAGAGAGCGTCGGACTGGGATGCAGAAGACCCAGGTTCTAGACCCCAAGGTCGCCAGCTTCAGTACGGGCCCATGTGGCTTGAGCAAAAAGCTCACCAGCTTGGACCCAAGGTCGCTGGCTCCAGCAAGGGGTGGCTCGGTCTGTTGAAGGCCCTCGGTCAAGGCACATGAGAGAAAGCAATCAATGAACAACTAAGGTGTCTCAATGGCAACCAAAAACTAATGATTGATGCTTCTCGTCTCTCTCCATTCCTGTCTGTCTGTCCCTATCTATCCATCTCTCTGACTCTCTCTCTGTCCCGGAAAAAAAAAAAAAAAGTTAGAACTACTTTGAAAATATCATAACAGTTCTTTATAAAGTTAAACTTATATCCACCTATGACCCAGCCATTTTGCTTCTTGGTATTTATCTAAGAGAAACTGTCATATCTCTATACAAAGGCTTGTACACAATGTTAGAGCAGCTTATTTACAATAACTAAATTTGGAAACAGTCTGTGTCCATCAATGAGTTAATAAATAAATGAATTCTGGTTAATCCATATAATGGAATATAACTCAACAATAAATAGGAATGGACTATTGATATAGACAACACTATTGATGAATCTCAGACCATGATTCTGAACAAGAGAATACAAATATAGAAGACTATGAATGGTAGAATTCTGTTTCTGTTTATATGAAATTGTAGGAGAGCCAAACTAATCTGTAGTAACAAAAAGTTGAGCAGTTGTTGTCCAGAGCTGGAGGAGAATGAGGGTTTTCTTTTTTTCCTTTTATCATTGAGAGGAGGGGAGGCAGAGACAGACTCCTACATGTTCCCCTGACCAGGGTCCACCCAGCAAGCCCACTGGAGGGCAATGTTCTGCCCATCTGAGTCATTGCTCTGTTGCTTAGCAACCTAGCACTTCTTAGTGCCTGAGGTGGAGGCCATGGAGTCATTCTCATCACCCAGGGCCAACTCACTCCAATTGAGCCATAACTGTAGGAAGAAGGGAGAGAGAAAGAGAAAGAGAGAAATGAGAGGGGGGAGGGGTAGAGAAACAGATGGGTGCTTTTCTTGTATGTCCTGACCAGGAATCAAACCCTAGACATCTACACACCAGGCTGATGCTCTACCACTGAGTCAACCGACCAGGGCCGAGAATTTTCCACAAAGGATGTGACATAACTTTCTGGGGTGATGAAAAAAATGTTCTCTATCTTGACTGTGGTTGTGGTTACACAGATGTATACATTCATTAAGCCTCATTGAGACACATTCTAAAATGGATACTTTTTATTGTATATACCGTGTTTCCCCGAAAATAAGACAGTGTCTTATATTAATTTTTGCTCTTAAAGATGCCACATCCTAAAGATGGTCTTATTTTCAGGGGATGTTTTGTTTTTCCATGAACAAGAATTCACATTACATTTATTGTTGAACAGAAAATCAACATTTATTAATATACTGTAGCCACATCATCACAAACATCAGCATAGCCAGCCAAACTCTGAATTCCATCAAGATTTTCTTGTGACTCTATTTCCATGTACAACAATCTACCCTGTTTCCCCCAAAATAAGACAGTGTCTTATATTAATTTTTGCTCCTAAAGACACACTAGGTCTTATTTTCAGGGGAGGCCTTATATTTCTAAGCTTGAAAAATATTGCACTAGATCTTATTTTGGGGGGATGTCTTATTTTCAGGGAAACAGGGTATATATACATATACACATATGCTTATATATGTATAATACCTTGATAAAGTTGGTTTCAAGAGTTTATTTGGGCACATAAAGGAACATCAGATTTAAATGGTCATATATAAAGGATTCACACTTGGCCTAGGATGAATCCCAGTGATCCCAGGAAATAGAGTCTGGCAATAATGTAGAGGAGAGAGCAATTAAGTTTCCATGATAGTCTTTTTAGTGGGTTACAACAAAATCCCTCCAGAGATTCAAGGCATTAAGATACAGATGGACTACATTTTAGTGTTGCAGCAAAAATAAAAGATGACCAGTTAATTTCAATGTACGATATACAACAAATAATTGTAGTATAAGTATGCCCCATGCAATATTTGGGATATACTTACACGAAGAAAATTAGTTGTTGTTTATCTAAAATTCAACTTTAACTGGTTATCTTGTATTTTTATTTGCTACACCAGGCAACTCTTCCGGCAGCCCATATTATTGTCAGAATGTTTAAACTCAAATGCAGAAAGATTTTCTTTTAAAACATGTTTTACATTTTATGATGCTGCTCCCATGGAAAATTGGAATTGATACTATAGAGTGAAAATTACAATATATTGTGGATTTTGTGGTGAGTCAGATTTTGACTCTCATCCCAACTTTGCATCCTATCTCATTCTGAGTCAGGCCAAGTTATTTAACATTTCTTTAAAATGAGTATAATAACATCTAACTCGTAGTTTTGAGGAGTAACAACAGAAGGATTAGGTATTTGTCATCCTTAATCCAGAGGACTCTTTCTTATCTCCCTGATGCCCCACTTAGATCAGTACAAATCATTGTCTCAACTTTCAGAGTCTAACATCATGGTGCCTGGACAGGAGGCAAGATCACTTCATCGTCGGCAACCACCCCAATTCTGAAAGGGATGGCTCTCACCATCAGTGCTTGGCACTGTCTCTGGTATTTACAAAGAGATCGTATTGTAGCTGATAGGGGGGCTAAGATGTCCTTTTCACCATCTGCTAACGCTTCTTGAGAGATGGACAGAAGTAAAGAATTAAAGAGGAATGGGGAAGGATCTAGATCTCTTCTGGAGAAACTGGGGAGGGTGTTCTTCTCGTGTCAAACAATTACTACAGTAGTGGGTTATTTCATCTCAGGAAGAGGAAAAGAGAGGATGTGTAAGGGGAATAATGAAAACTGCTTACTCCCCTGACTTACTTTACCTGACAATAACACACAGACCCGAGGACACTTGGTGAAATTTATAGCCAGTAAATTCCCAGCCATTAAAAGGTAATGCTGCTTTATCTGTTGTGCTGTTGACCGCTGTGGGAGGTCACTGAAGCAGAACCAAGGGCTATGTTTAGAAAGAGGATCCAGCAATTTTATGATCTATAAAATCTTGGCTGATAATGTTGCTTAGAGCAGGGGCATCAAATGCCACCTGGGAACTCAGAGTGACAACTGATGCTTTCAGCTAGAGCCGGCTGTCTTTGGGCCACTTCTAGTTTAATATATATTTTAGCCCTAGTACTTGGCACTAAGGAACATTATTGCTTTCTTTGACCTTTCAGTCCTAGGCCTGGTTGAGACTTTCTGTTTGTTTGCTAATCTATATGTTGCCTCTTCATCCCTTTTTTTATTCATCCAACAACTTTATGCCTTGTTCCCAGTAAGAAATTTCTTCTGTTGGAGTTCTGTCAATGCATGCACTCTCCTTGACTGTCCCCTGACCATTTCACCTGGATATATCACTTCTCCAGGGCATTTCTGCCTGTCATACACTATCTTAATTAATTTGACATAGTTTATGCAGTTGCATCGTCAAGGCAGACTTGAATAGGAGAAGATTTGAGTACTGACTTTCTTCCTGCTCTTCTGGTACCCATTTTTGGAGATGCACTAGCTCCATAGTCAATGCTATCTCTGGGCTCCTCCCCTTATCTCAGGGCAGATGGAAGCAATGCATGCATTTCTACTTGTGTGACTAGAAAGTGAAATCACCAAGTGGTTATTGCTGTTATGCTTGATGCTTTGTTTTCTTAGGAGGAGGCTATCACCAAGGTATTCATGCAAAATCAGGATTCAGAGTGATCAAATTTTCTTTCAGAGGAACTTAGCCAAAGCAGGGGCATGAGGACAAAGATTAGTAAAAATGTACCAAAGTTGAGAAAAGACACTCACCCAATATTAACATTAAAAAATTCACAATTATAGAAAGTTTATTCTAAGGATAAAATCTGGGTCAAGGGCCTAATATTTAGCCACTATTTTACTAGCTTCACATGTGAAACAGACCACTGAATAGTCTACGTATTTAAATGGGTCACATCTTGCAGAGCTCCAGCTGGTCACAGGGCATTGTGTGGCTCCACTGAGAGCAAGTTGTCTAGCTTAAGCCACAAGCAGAAAACATACAACTTAAGTCTAACATAGACTACTTTATACAGTTTCCCATTGTTCTAGCTGATGACCAAAAAATAAACTTTCTTTAACTATATAGCTGCAATTGGTATTGGTCTTTTCACTGTGGTCTTTGATCTCTTAATCCAACCCTGTCTTGTCTTTTTGCTCACGAGCCAGTTGTAGCAAACTTTGATGATGTGCGCTGACTTTATTTCTGGACTTTTGTGAGAAATTGAATGTTATTTACATTTGAAAAAAATCAAGTCATGCTTCACTTTCACTATAAAACACTGTCTATGAAGCAATATCCCCAGAGTTATCAGGAGAGAAAGAGAGAGAGAGAGAGAGAGAGAGAGAGAGAGAGAGTCTTTTTTCAGTACATTATCATCCCCAAATTTATCAATTTTGTACACTTGGAGTTTTCTGAATAAAACATTTATCTGTCTGGATGAGTCCTAACAGAAGTGACTGTTGAAACATGAGTGGATTGTTCATCCTCATTCACATAGGAGCCATCCTTAATAACTCCAGGCCATTGATTTTTGAAATGTTTAGTTTAGGATAATCCAAAGAAAAAGAGCAGAACAGTACCCTTATAGCTACAGTTTGGAATACATTTTTCAAAAACCTGCACCCCTTTGTGATCCCACTTACAGAATGGCAGCCATGGTGAGAAGGCTGTGGCTGTGCCCTCCTGGTACAAGGGAAGAACTGGAAGCAGCGGTCTCACTACGCTCTCTACTCCCTAGTACTGTTCATCGGCATATTTATTAGCCCTTTAAAAAATTGCTCCAGGCTTTTCAGGGAATTGAAAAAATAATTCCATCTTCATGGTTCCAAGTAATGTATTCCTGGGGCTGTAAAACCAATACTACAGAGGCTAAGATTGCCTGGCATTCTGGAACAGGAGAGCAAATAGAAGACAGTACTCAATTTATACAGCTTTGCAGATCTTATTCAAATATGCATTGGAACATGGGTATTTCATTGGCTTACCAGCTTTTCAGTCATCACCCCCTTTCCCTAGCTCTTATCCCCTCCTCACTTTACCTCTAACTCATTTGTTTGGAGAAAACATACTTACATATTTAACAACAATTTGATTTGCCTATAGGAAGAAATTTACAGCCATAGGAAATATATGTAAGAGGTTAGAAAGAAGGCGGCTCTTCCATTGGGAAGGAAGTTGCCTGGACGTTTTTAGGACCTTTCTCATGATGCGAGTACCTAGGCTTGCTGGGCTGATTGTCACAACTATTACCAAACAGCAGGAGAGAATGCAGCTCATTCAAGTCATTCATTTACCTTTCTGAAATTGATAAGAAGAGTCCACCAAAAACTTGATCTCAATGGATTTATCTCTTCATGAAGGGATGGATCATAGTTTTTATTTTTATCCTTGGTGCTCCCTTTATAGGTATTCTTTATAGGAGGGAGAGGACGATGGCAGAGTGTTAATGAAAAAACTAAATAACTCTCTGAACATGAACTCATCATCTGAAAAACAGAAGCTAATTTTGAATTATTAAAGGAGGGCGAATCACAACTCACCACTGAGAAACAGAAGGAGGGAAAATGGTGTTTGGGAAGTCCAATTATTTCTAAACCAGAGACAGTCTTATTAAGTTGGGCAGAAAATTAATTAGGCTAATTAGAAAACCTCATTGGAATTCAGCAAGGAGTTATGAGAGGCAACATGACAACACTGGATATAGTGGGAGAGAGAAGGTTCTTGGGGGAGACTGAAACGAGCTTTTTCAGGAAGCAATTGGAGGGTGATTCACGCACATTTCAGCTGATCATTGGGTCACTTTGGAGGGAAACAGTGGCGTTTTATAGACTTTCTGTTCCCAGTTGTGGGTCTTCACTGAGTATTAAAAATGATGTCTGGTGTATGTTACTAGAGAAAAAAAGGAAGGAAAAAATACTAAGATTTATTCTGGGGCTTCAATGGGATTTTATATTTATTTTGGTATTTCCAATATGCTGGTTCATCAGCATGGTGCATTGTTAAAAAGTGCTGGGTGGGTGGTTTTTTGTCTTCACGGATTTATGGAGTCCTTAAAACATCTGTTCTGTTCTGATTCCCCCGTTCAGTACAAAGACATTAGTCAGAGGAAGCGTCTAACGTTGCACTGTGTCAGTGCAGCTGACATTGCAGCAGCTAACACAGATAACCCTGAGGACAGAATCAGTGGTGCCTGGGCGCGGGGAAGGATGGGATAGGGTATGCGGCTCTGGAAAAAGCTTCTGGAACCTGGGCTCCATGGCCTGACTGGTGCTGCAGACACGGACACTGTGAACTGAGGCTGGTAGGCCCGAGGAAGGGGACACTCAAGATGGAAAGTGGGCTGAGGGAACCTGCACCAGGGAAATCACGATGATGGGAAAAGACTGCCATGTGTCTCCTGAGGCCCTATTACAGACACCTCATCTTCCTTGGGACCCTCAGGAGAGAAGGAGCAATTGGACTTCTGGGATAATTCTCCCTGCTGCTGCTGCAGTTCTGAGCAAGTAATGTGCAACTCAACCCAACTCATCAGGATGGACAGAAAATCAAAGGGCGGGGGAGCAGGTCAGAACTCATGATTTAAAAAACAAAACAAAACAAAAAAACCCAGCTGATACTATTATAAATAAGAACCTAATTAAAAGACGGGTGGGAGAGACCAGAATTCACATTTTGTTAATACTTAGTTTGTGTCAGAGGGTTTTTCTGTTTAATTCATCTTGTTCCACATGGCAGTCCAATGTCATAGGGATTGTTAGTCACATTATATAAGTGAAGTAACTGAGATTCCAGATGTTGAAGTCTCATAGGATCTGCACCTAATAAAAAGAGGAAGCTGAAATTCAAACCCAGGTGTTATATGGATGGAATGTCTGTGTCCCCCTAAATCCTTATATTGAACTCCTAACCCGCAATATGATGGTTTTTAAAGACTGGGCCTTTGGGATGAAATTGGAGTTAGATTACATCATGACAGCATGTCTCTCATGATGGATTAGAAGCTTTCTCAGGAGAGGGAGAGAGAGAGAAAAAGGGAGACAGCTCTCTCCATGCCAGGGAGGGGTGGCCACGTGAGAAGCCCCAGAACCTGACCATGCTGGTGTCCTCATTTCCAACTCCATGTTCCAAAACTTCATAAAATGAATTGTGTTGTTTCAAACACCCCCTCTGTGGTACTTTGTTATGGAAGTCTGAGCTGACTAATAAGTCAGGTGTGTTTATTTTCAAAGCCACAGGACTTCTACTAGCTCCACAGTGCTTCCAGAAGCCCCTCAATAGTAATTGGGGAAGCAGAGCATTCTTTGCATAGGTGCCCATGTGGCTCACTGTAACAACAGTAAGGGGGCTCTCGGAAAAGTCCCTGAGTCCCGGGATAATGGAAATTCACCCCTCTTATCTAGAGGCGCGTCCTACTTTCACCTTCCTCTGCAGAAGAGTAAAGAGGATCTTACTCTCAGGATTTAAAGGTAAAATATAGAGGTTTGGGGACAAAATGATGCCAAAGTGTCTCAATTCTGAGTGTCCTTCATCATTGCAGCTCAGGAACACAGGCAGATGGGCAGCAGAGCCTCCCTGCAGGCCAGAGGCCAGTCGGAGCTGCATGTTGGAAAATTACGACCTGAATGTGTGAGGCTGACACTGGGCAGTCCACTCACAGTCCCCCCAGGCCCCGCAGGTGTGACGGCCTCTCAGCCCTTCCTTGGCGTGGGCCTCTTCTGAGGTCATTCTTTTCCAATCACTAGGTTTGCCTGTCAAGCTGAGCCAAGTAATGAGACAGGAGTCAATTAGTTCTTCCCAACAGACCTCTCCCCTGTCCAGTCCCAACCTCCCAGGTGACCCCATTATGATAATGGCCCAACCTGGCTGATCTCAGAACAGGCCTGATGGAGAAGTGAGAGCCTCCTTGAAATGTGAATTATAGAGAGGCTGGCAGACCTCAGCTCCATTCCCTGCTGGCTCTGGACAGGAGCCTTCTGCCTCCCCATTGTCACCGCTGAGCGCTGAGCATTGCCATGTGCTTATTCATACCACATGCGGTTGGCATCCCTGAAATGTCTCACCATGCCATTCATTTCAACAGTGAGCTTGATCTGTTGACACCCAGGGCGACAGGTGGATGCAGACAGCAAAATGTGTTGCTATCGCTTGGCCATCCCAATCTGAACTCAGTCTGTAGAGCAGGTGCACATTTTTATATCCGCAGGTACACAATGATGTCCCTTACTCAGGACCTCAGTAAACATGTCTTTTCCTAAAACCTAGGCAGCCTCTCTGCAAAACTTTGGGATAAAAATATTAGCAAGGCCATTAGTCATCTGAAATAGTCTTTCCAAATATTTGTGTATGTTAATATTGTGATAATACAACCAAAGAAACATTATGATACAGTGATCGAGTGTTTCAATAACCTCAGATAATTTCAAAACAATATCATGCTCCACCTCTTGCAAGAGTTTTCTCCTTATAAGCATGCAGTGGTTTCGGTGTCATGCAGGTTGCTCTAGGGTAGTTGTATAATATTTAGCTAAGACTAGAGCTAAATTCTGTGATAAATTAAAACATATCAAATGTATCTTATATGTGATAAGATGTGCAGTTAAGGGGATTATAGTATCCAGTTATTGATAACTTTAGATAAATTATCTTGGGTCCTGGGAGTGATTCCATATAGGTCAATGGTTCTTAACCTTTTTTGAGGTACCGAACCCACCAGTTTCATATGCACATTCACCGAACCCTTCTTTAGTGATAAATAAAATATGATTTTTTTTCCAAATTCAAGACATAGGTATATGTTTTTTTACTGGTGCACAAAATGAGCCGTGCATGAACATCACCTTGCTCAAAGAACAAAACCAACAAAGTGCATGAACTCACAACAAATTACGGTATTACTTTATTCTGGCCTCCGCGGCAGAGGCTTCTCTGAACTCCTGAGACCGACTCATCGAACCCCTAGGGTTTGATAGGACCCAGGTTAAGAACCACTGATCTAGGTGCATGTCTGAATCCAGACTAAGGAGCCCTTCCTACTACAAATCCCAAGCTCCCATTCTGGGCCCATGTTGCTTTGCTTCATATCCATAGGCATTTTTTTTTTTTTTTTTGTATTGCTTAATGGTTTTCTTTTCTCCCCCATTCTATAAGCTGCTTTATATAGTGTACGTCCCTGTAGTTCTGGGATAATTTATTATTTAATTATGTAACCATTACATAATTCTTCAGGTTCAGCCTTCAGTGTTTCCATTGTTGTTAATGTAACTGCTATGGAGGCATGTAAGTTTTATTTATTATTTCCATTGCAAAGCAATAATTATGTAACTGCAATTCTGCAACTATTATTTCTATTTGTTTAATTACATAACTGTAATAATATTAAACCTCTAAAACATTTGGTGATAGATTTATGTGGAAGATGCCAGGAGACAGCAATAATAATGATATATCAGAGTAATAATAAAACTAAATAATAGTATTAATATTAATGGCAATAACGGTAATAAGCAGCAACATCACTGTTTGCTTTTTCTTCATGCTGTATGTGGTCCCTTTAATGGGTTCCTTCCCAAGTCTCTGTGGTTAATTAGCTATGTAACAGTTGGTACTCAGCAGTGGGTACAACCTCATTTCCAGGCTTTACCTGGCAAAGTGAGCTTTATAAAATACCAGATGGAATAGTTCTATTCTGCCCCTTTCTAGAAGCCTTGAATTTGGGCAGTTTTTTTTCTTTCTTGTATCTTCAGGGGACCTTCCATAGCTAAGATAGCCTGTGCTGAGAGAAACTGATGTTGCAGAATCCTGAGAACCTGAGATGTGTTTGAGATACAGGTGTGTGTTGTGGTTGAGCATATATGGTGGAAAGAACATGGGGTTTGGAAAAAGATGGATCTGGATTGAATTCTGGCTCTGCCACTAACTAGGTCACCTTGAGCAATAGCCTAGCTCCTTTGTACCACACTTTCTCACTTCTAACATGGGTCTAACAATGTCTACATTGAAAGACCGTTACAAAGACGAATAAAATAATCAGTGTTAATTATTGGGCTGATTGGCAGCTATTGTTTTGGAGCTACTATAAAATGAGTCTAAGAGGGAGAATCTGACTTGAAGTTGGTCCTTTCTGTGAGTCACCTTTTATTCCAGCCTTCTCAACTCATATATGACCAGGGGTTTCCTCCCTCCCTGACCAACTGTTAAAGTCTCCATCACAGCTAAAGAGCTAATATTTAGCCAGCAATCACTGCATGTCAGATTCTTTACTTGCGTTATGTCATTAATCATCACAATAACCCTGAAAGCTAAGTATGATTATGAACAACTAGTTGAGGAAACGGAGACACAGAGAGTCTTTTAAAAGTGTCAAGTCACCCTGTCTGGTTCGATCAGCGGTAGAGCGTCGGCTCAGCTTGTGGAAGTCCCTGGTTTGATTACTGGCTAGGGCACACAGGAGAAGTGCCCATCTGCTTCTCCCCCCTTCCCCCTCTCCTTTCTCTCTATCTCTCCCACTCCCACAGCCAAGGCTCCATGGGAGCAAAGTTGGCCTGGGCACTGAGAATGGCTCCATGGCCTCCACATCAGGTGCTAGAATGGCTCCAGTTGCAGTGGAGCAATGCCCCCAAGGGGCCAAACATTGCCCCCTGGTGGGCATGCTGGGTGGATCCCAGTTGGGTGCATGTGAGAGTCTGTCTGTCTGCTGCCTCCCACTTCTCACTTTGGAAAAACACAAAATAGATAGATAGATAGATAGATAGATAGATAGATAGATAGATAGATAAAAATAAATAAATAAATAAAAGTGTCAAAGTCTTCCTGGTTCATTTGTAGAAGTGCCTGGACTGAGCTCAGCAAGCCTGTCTCCACATCAGGTATTCTTAAAGCAATACTTTATATTCCTGCCAGGTCCATATCCCAACAGCTACATAAGGAAGAAGCCATAAGTGCTTCCCACTCTAAGGCACCCACTTCTTCTTTCCCTTCTTGCCCCTCCTCTGCAATCCATTCTCCACAGAGCAGTTTACCTATTGGATTATCTTAAAATGTAACTCAGATGTCATTATTTCTCCTTTAGATCCTCCAGTGTTTTCCCATGAATCTCAACCTCCTGCCAGGGCCTAAATCTAAATAGTTCTATGATTTGACTCCTGTTTACCTCTCCAAACTCACTTCTTCCCACTGTTCACCACATGGCTGGCCCCGAAACCTTCCCAGATTATCCAAAACTCCACCCCCATTTCCCTCAAGCTATTGCACTCTGTTTCCTATGCCTGTTGGTCTCCATTTGTGTATAGTCTCTTCTAAAAAATATCCCCCAAAAGCCTTACCAAAATGAACTCTGGCCCCATCTCCCTCTATTCATTAGCAACACCTTGTTTGTTCCACGTATGACATGTACTGTCCTTGCAGTTACTTTGCTGGCACTGGGTCTGGCTTGATTAGTCTTACCCAGGGCACATAGTTCAGGATCTCCAGCTCAGTAAGCATTGGCTTATGGAAAGAATGAATGTCAGCCCTTGTGGTTTAAGTTGTTTATGTGTGATAAGAGAAAAGGGAGGTTGTATTTTCTCATAAGGAGTACTGATTAACATCCAAGACGCGATACATAAACTATCTTCTAAAGCGTAGACCCTGGTGAGTGTAGGTTGGGTACCAAGAGCTGGGAACAGAGCTAGATAATAATGTGGTCAGTCCTGGAACAGAGTGTGTCAGGGAGAAAGCAGCTAAATCATAGGCACTTGAGAGGCTGGCAGAGAGAGCACCTCCTTGCTATAAAGTGACATTTGAGTGGAACTCAGAGACTCGTTTTAGGGCTCATACAGTGGCCCCCATTCTGCCAATACTGTCTCTTGTTTATTCGATTACCACCAAAGAGCTTAGACAGACCAACCTCCACTGCTCCACCTATCCTCGAGTTACTTTTATTTTATTGAAGCATTTCCCTTCCTTGAATTATGTGTGTGTGATCTTAAAAATGTAATAATGTGCGATTATTTACAACAATGTGTTTTTCTCCTTTCCACTATTTTCTTTTTAAATCAGATACTACTCATTCTTATATATCACATTTCAGTGACTGCCACATAAATAATGAGAACATAAATATTCAGATTCAGCCCTCTTTGTCCCCTTTCTAATTCCCATTTTTATTGTCACTTTGGTATCAATTCTGATGCCAGTTGAAGTGTCGTTTTTGTATGGTGTAATATAAAAAGCACTTTATGGGACCCGTTCTTGGAAAAGCTTAGATTGTTGCAGTAAGATTTATTTTGGGTTGAAATAGAAGGTTGCTCATAGGTATTCAATGTCTAATTTTCCTCTGTCTCACCAAGGTCTTCATTACGCCCAGTATAAAAACCAAAGTCCAGATAGTCTGTGCCATGGTTTAGGCCATATCAAAGCTTAGTCCAGTCCAGATGTTGCTCAAAGCCTGTACTTGGGAAATTGCTGGGCTGCCAAGCCACAGGCAGTTGCCAGCCCACGCTGCGTGGTTGCTGCTTGGAGACCCCGTGGATGGATGAGCAGGGCAAGTTTGTTTCCAAGCAGGGAGAGAGAGGGAGAGTTTTGCTAAGCCTGTGTTATATTTTTCAGTCTGGGAGGGACTAGGTTTCCTTTATGCTAAGCAAACAATTTCTTGAAAATTTCATGGGCTTGTGTTGGTTCCTCCCACTGACTAATCAAATCCTTCTGGTAGGCCAGACTTACAGCCTCTATGGTCACCATTCTGGCTTCCACTGCACATACCTTGAAGTGGAAGCCCAGAAACACCTCCCCCAGCACCAGATCAGCAGTATCTCCAGGAGATTCTTCCTAAATGACTAGAAATTCAGTCAGAGGGCTGAGGGCACAATGGACTTTAAGAGCACAATAGACTAATTAGCCTATGAATGCTTTAGTCTTCTAATAAATTAAGTTAAATGGAATGTTGAAGCATCTTAGTGAAGCAGGCTTTTCAAGTTTTATAAAATATGCTTCCTGATTCCCTTTGTCCTCTTTCCACGGTAATACCTGCCTACATTAACAACTTCACCTTCATGAGGATATTCCTCTCCCTTTCCTCACGTGGCTGTGTTACCTACCACAACTCTCTCTTCTTCAATAGTCATCACCTCTGTTTATCTCATTTTTAAATTATTCACTAATGTGATCAAGTAGGAATCACTTCATTATTAATGGCCTCTCTTTGTACGTATTTTTGTTTTTCTACCCAAAACTATGGGTAGCACCATAAATATCATGTAAGGGTTAATAACTTAGGCTCCAGAATCTATTGGTCTGGAATCCTAATCTCTGCTCAAGAACACATGACTTAACATTTTTGAATTTCCACCCCTTCATCTCCCGAATGAGTTCAACACTCTTACCTCATGGGACGTTTATAAGAATTAAACCATAGAAACTATTTAATAATGTCTCAATACATCTTATGTTATTATCAATATCATGATTATTTGTAGTAGTAATAAAAGCATTTACGTTTCTAACAGCACTGGTAAAGAATAAGACATGATTGTCTATCTGTGGAACTGAGATCACAGGTCAGTGTGAACTAGATAAATATATGAGCCCTCGCCAATTGGCTTGGTGGTAGAGCACCAGCCCAGTGTGTAAAAGTCCTAGGTTTGATTCCTGGCTAGGGCACACAGTAGAGGCGTCCATCTGCTTCTCCACCCTTCCCCCTTCCCTTTCCCTCTGCCTCTCTCTTCCCCTCCTGCAGCCAAGGCACCAGTGGAGCAAAGTTGGCCCAAGCACTGAGGATGGCTCCATGGCCTCCACCTCAGGTGCCAGAGTGGATCTGGTTGCAATGGAGCAATGCCCCAGATGGGCAGAGCATCACCCCCTAGTGGACATGCTGGGTGGATCCTGGTTGGGCGCATGCAGGAGTCTGTCTCTCTGCCACCCCGCTTCTCACTTCAGAAAAATACAATAATAATAATAATAATGACATACATATTTTCATGTTATTTTTGAAAGTGTGCAGTTGCCATTATGATTATTAATAAACTCATTTGAATGCTACAAGTTTCATCAAATAAAAGTTAACTTATATTTTGGAGCTTTTGGTCTTAAACAAGTCTTGAAATTTGAAAAGGTGGTTAAACATTGGCATTAGGAAGCAGGGAGAAGACTAGGCATGTGCCACACGCTCTAGGCACTTTCTTGTCAGAGCAACACAAAACTACACATTTGATGCCTTCTTTTATATTGTTTCTACCCCACAGCCATTCCTCTTAAAATTTCTTAGTTTTAACATTTCACACCCAGTTCTGAATCTCTTTTACTTTTTCCTATTCTATTAGTTCTTATTTTATTCTCCAATGATTTGGTAAATCTAGTGGTTTTTTTTTTTAATTTTTTATTTATTCATTTTAGGGAGGAGAGAGAGTGAGAGTGAGAGAGAGAGAAAGAGAGAAAGGGAGGAGGAGCAGGAAGCATCAACTCCCATATGTGCCTTGACCAGACAAGTGCAGGGTTTTGAACCGGTGACCTCAGGATTCCAGGTCAACACTATATCCATTGCGCCACCACAGGTCAGGCTAAATCTAGTGGGTTTTATTTTTTCTTTTTTAAGAGAAAAAGTCTTATACTGAAACCATTCTTTTGATTAAGATGGAAAACATTCAGACCCTTTTCAAGCTGATGTCTCCATGAAAGTGCTAGCAGAGAAACTCCAGTATAAAAACAAGACAAGAAAAAAGCAAGGAGGAAGTAAAGAGAAGGAAATTAAAAAACAAAGAAGAGCCTGAACCAGGCGGTGATGCAGTGGATAGAGCGTTGGACTGGGATGCGGAGGACCCAGGTTCAAGACCCTGAGGTTGCCAGCTTGAGCATGAGCCCATCCGGCTTGAGCAAAAACTCGCCAGCTTGGACCCAGGGTCGCTGGCTCCAGCAAAGAGTTGCTTGGTCTGCTGAAGGCCCACGGTCAAGGCACATGTGAGAAAGCAATCAATGAACAACTAAGGCAGTGGTTCTTAACCTGGGTTCTATCGAACACTAGGGGTTCGATGAGTCAGTCTCAGGGGTTCGGAGAAGCCTCTGCCGCGGAGGCCAGAATAAAGTAATACCATAATTTGTTGTGAGTTCATGCACTTTATTGGTTTTGTTCTTTGAGCAAGATGATGTTCGTGCACAGTTCATTTTGTGCACCAGTAAAAAAACATATACCTATGTCTTGAATTTCGAAAAAAAAATCATATTTTATTTATCACTAAAGAAGGGTTCGGTGAATGCGCATATGAAACTGGTGGGTTCGGTACCTCAAAAAAGGTTAAGAACCACTGAACTAAGGTGTCACAATGGCAACAAAAAACTAATGATTGATGCTTCTCATCTCTCTCCGTTCCTGTCTGTCTGTCCCTATCTATCCCTCTCTCTGACTCTCTCTCTCTGTCCCTGTAAAAAAACAAATAAACAAAAGAAAAAAACAAAGAAAAATAAATGTGCATCAGTAGCTAGCTCCTGGTATCTCTAAAACAGTTAATGTTTCCTTTTTATCTCATTTATTTTATCACTCAAGGTGAGAGTACTCAAGATGATAGCTGATGATTCAGATCAAGGCCTTGGGTCCCAAGTGCTGTCCACTTTCCACTGGCCCACAAGGAAAGGCTGCAGAGGGGATGCCAATCATATTTCTGCCTTGCGCATTCTGAACCAATTGAGAAATACACTAAGAAGACACATGACCATATTGGCTTTGTTACTGATAATAAATACCATGCTGTCTCAGGCACACTACCAATGTGACCTCAGGCCTTCTGCCCACCTGCAGGCTGCCCACTGCACCATGGAGGGGGCACAGCATCCTGGTTACCTGTCCAACCAGAGAACAGGTGCTCTGGGATTTTCCCAGGTGGACCAATCATATAGGCTCCCCTCTCCCTCCTGGGGGAAGAACGAGTGAGAGTAAGGGGAGCAAAAACGTGATTCCAACTCAAGTTTCCTCAAGAGGGGGAGGCAACATACAAATATCCAACTTTGTTATTGTGCTTGATCATGTTTTTAGTTAAATCTTTGTTTAGCTAACTAGGCAGCATTGTTCATGTTCGCAGTCATCTGAGTTCCCCCTGCTCCTGACAGATGGCCAATGCTGAGCGTTGTCAGACTTTTGCCTCACTTATCCTTTGTACAGAAGGGAGAGGACCCAGGGTGTTAAGGTGAGAAGAAGCATGAGGCCTTGTAGCTCTAGGCTTAACTCAGCTTTAAAGAGCTAAACTGGGTAACACAGCAGGAACTCTTTTCTTCCTATAAGCAGCAAAACTCAAGTCCCACATGGCAGAACACAAGGTCGCGGGCCTCCAAGCCCAGTGAGTGCAGCTTCCCTTGCATGAGCTCTTAGACAAGTCTGATTGGAATCAGGTGTTTACTCTGCTGGCTCCAGGGTTATGACCACTTCTAAGCCCTGGCTTCTTAAGATTTCCTTAATAAGAAATAAGTTTGCTAAATTAAATCAATATCCGTGGGTGGAAATGTCAGCTTCTTCTTACAGAGATCCCCACAACCTGAGCTGCATGGAACTGAATTGAAGTCCTGAAGTCTTTTATTCATTGTCTCTTTTCCAGTGCGTTGCCATTGATCCCTGGGCTAATGTAGGCAGGTAGCTAGATATTGATGGGGAGAGAGAGCAAAGAAAACGGGACATGATAATTATTAAAACTTGGAAAGCCTGCTTCAGTTAAAAACTTCAACATTCCATTTAGCTTAATTTGCCAGAAGGCTAAAAACATCCACAGCCCCATTGCCCATTTCAGGAACCCACTGTGCCTTCAGAAGTTCATTGTACCCTCTGCCCATGTACTCAGGATTGGGAGGAGTCTCCCTCCCCAAGGCACTTCCGGTCCAGTTCTGGGGAAAGCAAGGGAGAAATACTTCCGTGTCCATTTTAGGGCATGCACAAGAAAGTCAAAATTGGACAAGAGGTGAGAAACACTGGGAGGTCCAGAAACTGATTGGTCACCTTAAGGAAAGCTAGTCCTTCCCAGCTTAAAAGTATTAACACGGGCTTAACAGAGATCTGACTTTTTGTTTGCCCTTTATGCCCTTCTCTCCACCTTACTGCTGAGAAACACAGCAGGAACGTTTGCAGTAATGCCACAGGGGCTGACAGCCGGACAATTGCCCAAGTACAAGCTTTGAGCAGGGCCTGGACTGGACTGAGCTTTGATATGGGCTAAACCATGGTGCAGAATAGCTGGATTTTGATCTTTATACTGAAATTATTGAAGACAAAACTGGACTTTTCCCTTGGTAGACAGAGAGAGATGAGACATTAAATACCTGTGAACCACCTTCTAATTCAACTTGGAATAAATCTTACTGCAAAAGCCTAAGCTTTTACAAGTGCAGGACTTATAAAATGCTTTTTATACAACATTGTACACAAACCCAACTTCCCCCGACATCAGAACCAATATGATCTGGAGTGACTGGGCGCTGACCCTTCACAACTTTGCTCATAGCTTTGCAGTCAGTACGATGACTGTCACTGCTTGCTGCCTTCTCCTCAGCTAGTGTGGAGTCAGGGTTAGGTCACAGAGGCCCATCACTGAAGGGACGCCATCTGTGTCTGTCTCTATATCCAATCCCTGTAGTTTTGTGGTTGGTACAGTTGTTCCTCCTGCCGCTGTTCTACTCACAGGACACTGGATTGGCAGATGTTCCCACTCAGGATGATGCTCCCCTTCACAATTTTTGTAAAGACAATTTTGTCTGTGGATAACTGACTAATTATTGTTACAATGATGGATATAAACAGGGGATCTTCCTGTTTACATCCATCAACTCAGTGACTCACATGAAGAGGTCCTCTAAGCATGTGCTTAGCAAAACAGACCACCTCTCTGAATGAGCTGCAAGCATCAACCACTCCCAGACATACAACCTACAGAATACACCTGACAATGCCAAATGTCCTTTCTTGACACAGGGCATCTTAAAAATTCTGAGAGTGCTGTATCCATCTCACTGTAAAGCTTTGCTCAGCGGGGTCACTCTTGTTCATGATCGCAGTAAAATGCAGTTTAGATGATTCTATAAGCATACTGCTGGACATGGAGGCCTCAGGTGTGAGCTTGGAGCAGTGTCAGTTGTGTAAATGACAAGATTGGAAACAAAGATGCCAGGTCTCCAGTCATGTTTGCACCAGAATCTGACCAGGCTGAGACCGCAGTCTGTCCGAGCACACTCTACCGCAGGATGGTCGGTGCCTTTAATCGTCCTCATCACCCGACTAAACCTCATAGCCATTCAAACTGAAATCGTGAGGCCTCCTTTGGGCCCAAGTCCATACTATTCTATACTTTCTTTATGATTCCCTCAGAAATATCAATATTTTCAAGAAGAGGGACTTCCTGCTCTGCTGGACCCAGATGGTGGGCAGCCTGGGCTCTTAGGGGTCAGTGGAGGTTTCCCCAAAGGTGACTGTCAGATGCAGTCATCTCCAGCACCAACTGCACACTCTTTTTTTTTTTTTTTTTACAGGGATAGAGAGAGAATCAGAGAGAGGGATAAATAGGGACAGACAGACAGGAACGGAGAGAGATGAGAACCATCAATCATCAGTTTTTCATTTGGACACCTTAGTTGTTCATTGATTGCTTTCTCACATGTGCCTTGACCACAGGCCTTCAGCAGACTGAGTAACCCCTTGCTGGAGCCAGCGAACTTAGGTCCAAGCTGATGAGCTTTTGCTCAAGCCAGATGGGCTCGCGCTCAAGCTGGTGACCTCAGGGTCTCGAACCTGGGTCCTCCGCATTCCAGTCCGACGCTCTATCCACTGCACCACCGCCTGGTCAGGTGCAACAGCACACTCTTGAGCTCAGAGTTCTTTCTCCTTGCTCTGAACCTCGGCACTGCAGATGCCGCCTCATTCACCCCTGCCTCATAAAAGTGCCTTTCTGTTCATGAGCCAGGAGAGAATAGAAACCCAGGTCCCTGCACGGCTGAAATGGTCAGGTTGTCTTTCATGGATTTAAATACAAAAGTCTGAAGAAATTTGACAATTATGTTGGTAGTGATATAAAATAGTGTACTAAGAAACCTGGAGTGAGAATGAGACACACACCAGAAGAGATTTTCTATGTTCTCAGGCACTTTTCTTTCTCTTTCCACTTTCTACCTTCTTATAATTACTCTCAAATCTATTTCTCCTTTCTTCTCTAAAACCAACCTCCAGTCTTGCTGTTGTATATTGTTTATATGTGGTTTTGCTATTTCCATTTAACTTAAAAGAAATTATTGAATATCTACTATGTAATTGGCATCAGTCTGGTTGTTGGGGATGCCTATTTGAAAAAGAGCCAGTCTGCTCTCGAGGAGCTGACACTGAATAGACCTCATGTGTGTGAGTGCACGCACATGCACATCTGTATGAAGGGGATAGATCTTTATGGCTGTGATATTATCCAAGATATGCAAGATAATGCACAGACATATCTAAAGGGTAGGGTACCTATGCTCACTTTTGTTTTTTCTTATACAGTCATTTTAGAGTTATACAGTGTGTCCTTAAAGTCATGGTGCACTTTTGACGGTGAACGGTCAAAAGTGCACCATGACTTTACGGACACATTGTATTTATGGACTTTTCATGGGTAAGGGAGGGAAGTTACCTTCGTGTTAGTTTTTCATATCATTGATGCCCCTCATATGTTATTGTCCAACATTTTCTGTGTCCCTTTCCTCAGCATCATTGATGCATTTTAAAATCAGAAATACATTATGAATGCACTCAGCAAGTAATTAAGTGGATATCTTTACCTTATTTCATGACAGTCCCTTCTTTATGACAACCCCTGTTTTTATATGGTTAATGTGTTACCACAAACTCATTACCTTAGCAACCCAAAGTCATACATTGCCTTGTCAAATACGGTGTCTTTACCCAAGAGTGGTAAGTAACCTGAGTGTGTTCCAACTTCAGAACGTCCCAGTTCTTCACTTTGGGTGACTATGCCGTGCAAGATCTTCCTCCCTTTTATTACATGGTTTGGGTCCTCTTGTATCATTCTGTCAGCATACCACAGCTGAACTTACAAGGCATCTCCCATAAGTGTTTTAAAGCTTGAATTTAATAGCGTTAAAGACCTTCAATTCCTGACATCTGCTGTCATGCCATTTTTAAACAAAATAGTCAATATAGCCCCGGTGTCATTGACATTGCCTTCTTCTGTTTTTCCAAAATTGCTTTGAAACCTTCCACCAAGCTTGGAGTACTTAATCGTCAGTGAATTCTTCATAAATGTCAGTGGGAGACCCAGCTGTTCCATGAGCTTTCCTTTATCTCAATGGCTTTTATTAAGCTTCCTACCCCTCGGGCACTGATTTTTACCCTCACAACCTCAATTTCTTCCTCTGCAGCAGCGTCCCAGGGAGAACACTGAAGCTCTTCTTCATTCCTTCCTTCCCCCCATTTCTGTTTCCCTCTTGAGATGTCCTTCCTATCACTCACATGAACTCTTGACTTTTCACACAATTACAGAAACTTTCTTTAGGATCTGAAGAATTTGTTTTCAAAAGTCGAGTAACCATATTCCCTTTGGCAGAATAACACACATTTCCCCAACTTCTGCTCTCTGAACTAGTCTTCTAAAATGTGATCCTTCTAGTTCGGCCAATAGAGCATCTATTTGACATAGGTGTATTTATGCCACACTGAATAAATAAGGAGGTCATCTTTGGGGCTCCAAATATGATCTGCCTTCTCTGTTTTAGGACATTGTATGCTTGCCAAAGATTGGAGCAAGAATTGTTTTCTATCACTTTCCGTTAAAGGACATTCCTCCGAGCTTTTCTCCTTGCGGTTTCCAGTAATGCATTAAACTTAAGATGAAAATAATTTTGCCTCAACATTCATTGCAAGTGTATCATTAACTATCTGAGAGCAATTTTGGGCTACTTCCTTCCTAAGACAACGATGGCTTTTTGAGTAGACAACGATTTCAAACTGCTGAGAGAACCTTGGCCCTTTAGAGAAGTCCTGTGATGTCTCATGAGGAAAAGCGTGTGTGTTTGTGTGTGTGTGTTTTAGGTAATAGGAAGGAAAATTGTGAGGCAGACTCATTTGAGGGAGCATGCATCTGAACCAGGATCCATGGGGCAACCCCATCTGGGGTCAATGCTAAAGTACTGAGCTATTTTTATTTATTTATTTGTGTGTGTGTGTGTGTGTGTGTGTGTGTGTGTGTGTGTGTGTGTGTTTCTGAAGTGAGAACTGGGAAGGAAGACAGGCAGACTTCTGCATGCAACCAGTTGGAATCTACCCAGCAAGCCAACTAGGGTCGATGCTCTGCCCATCTGGGGCGTTGCTCTGGAGTCATTCTAGTGCCTGAGGTGGGGGCCATGGAGGCATCCTCAGCACCAGGGCCAACTTTGCTCCAATGGAGCCTTGGCTGCAGGAGGGGAAAAGAGAGATAGAGGAAGGAGAGGGGGAAGGGTGGAGAAGCAGATGGGCACTTCTCCTGTTTGCCCTGGCCAGGAATCAAACCTGGGACTTCCACACACCTGGCTGACACTCTACCACTGAGCCAACCAGCCAGGGCCTCAAGATCTTTTTAGATCCTGAGGCTAATGTACTCCAACGGAGCTACCCTCAGTGCCCAGCACCACCCTCAAACCCCTTGAACCACTGGCTATGGGAGGGGAAGAGGAAGAGAGGGAGGAGATGCAGATGGTCACCTCTCCTGTGTGCCTTGACATGGAATCAATCCCAGGACGTTCATTAACCAAGTTGATGCTCTATCCACTGAGTCACTGGCCAGGTCCAAGGTGTGTGTGTTTTCTTCTCTGTCTCTTCCTCTCCATTCCTTGCCCATCTTCCTACAGCTCGGCAATGCTCATCTCTCTTGGTGTTTTATTTCTATGGAAGTTGGAAATAATCACTGCAAAAATGAATGCTTCCCCAATTTACTGTCAGACTCACCAGTGCTTCCATTTCAATGTCCCTGGTTTGCAATTCACACAGGGCTACTCCAGGGGAGGGCTGCACTTCCAGCTAACCTATAATTTATGAGACATAGTCAGCTTCCTTTTATATAACACACACAAAAATATATGTGGAAATGCTTTGCATGGGGTCTGTCCCCTGAAAATGTCAGATATGGAGCAGTACTACTCAACTGCAGTTGGCACCTTTATTTATTAGCTCACTCGGTTTACAGTTTAATATCAGACTTCTTTTTTTTTTTTTTTTTTTTTTTTTTTTTTTTTTTGCTGTGCACAGCACTTGTTTAACAAGGAAAAAAATCACGTGCCTTTCCCCCGGAGGTGAGCTTATCCGCCAGGCAAAGATGAAATGAAATGGTGAATTTTAGACAGCAGGAATCAACATCATTGAAATGTTATCATTTTAGGTTTTCTCACTTAATAAATCCCCACAGGAAACATTTGCCCCCATCATTTCCCTGTTCCTTCCATTGGTACCACCCGAAGCTATCCATGTAGGGAACATGTCTCTCAGATATCATGTCTGATCATCTCTTTTGTCACAAAGGAATAGTCATTAAGTAACTCTTGGTGCATGATACATATTATAGCTCTGTCTAACTTAGGCATACCATGAAAAGAATTGCATACGTGGTCTGTTTCCTCTAGGAGCTTTTAATTTCGAGTATGGAGGAATGTAAGAAGCTCAGTCCATCAATTTCTTATGTCCAAATGAAGCCTTCCATGCCAAGTAAACAAGGGTGATAGGAAACTGATGTTGGGCCAATGCAAGTTGTGAGAGGATTCATGCATAATGAGTATTTAGATGGTGAGTTAGGGCAGAGTATGTGCTTCAACAAAGATACTCCACACTGTTCATTGTTTCCCCAGCCAGTTCATTCCCTGGGTCAGAAATCACACTAGAAGTTCTTTTCTGGAACAACACTGGTGCCTGATTTTATTTCTTCATTTATACCTCCACCCCATGCCTCTCTCTGTCAAGGAAATGGTAAGTACCATGAGGCTATCTACAGCAACAGGCTGGGTAGAGGCCCCACCCTGAACCTGGCCCCAGCTACCAGGCCGTGTCACGGTGTAACCAAGAAGTCTAAATGGGTCTTTGTGGTTCTGGGGCTTTTAAAGTCATATCTCACATTGCTTGCCCTCTAGAAGCAGTTTCAAATCTGCAGGATTCCAAATTTCTGGTATTTTTGTTCCGTTTCTTTTTTGTCTCCAAAACAACTTATTCTTTCTTGACATACCTTGCCAAACACAGCAAGGGAAGATGAACATATGCTAGCATTCTGGCTCTTTCCAACCATTTCCGTGGGATGCACAGGCTCGCCAGGCACTTGGTCCGCCTTCCGCGCTAACAAGGGTGACAGTTTTACCAAATGTTTCACTATCACCGAGCAGGGATTTCCAGCTCCCTAGATCTGTGTTCTCACTGCCTTCCACAAAACTGGGAAGCTCTTCTCAGATAGTTTAGATAATTTTTTCTAAGGCAACATCTTGATTTTTGTCTTGTTTTGAATAATGATAGCTTCTGAGGCAAACAAATTCCTGCATTTAAAAAAATTTTAATTGAATATATTAAGGTGACACTAGTTAACATAATTATACGGTTTTCAGACACCCAATTCTGCAACATATCTCTGTACACCACATTGTGACATTGTGTGTTCAACGCCTAAGTATAATCTTCATCCATCACCATTTACTTTTCCATACTCTCCTTCACCTTCTCTCCTCCTACCAATTACCATACTGTTGTCCGTGTCCATACTTCTTTGTCCTTTTTTCCACCTTCCATGCCCAACCCCTTTACCCTGACAGCTGTCAGTCTGCTCTCTAAAATTTCCACATTTTAATGGCATTACAAAATGAAAGTTATTTTTCTTCATATAAATTTCAGTGCTGGTGTTCCTGGGTCATGGGAGCCTGGCTTCCCTCCACATGGTGATGCAGGGATCCAGACTCCTGTGACTCCACTATGTCCTTGGGCCTCCTAGAGTTTAGCCTCCAGCCAACAGAAGAGGGAGAAGTGGGAAGCTTTTGTGGACCAGCCTTGGGGATGGGGGAATATTACTTAGGCATCAGTTTCATTTTGCTAGAACTCAGTAAAGGGTTCACTGAAGTGTGAAGTGATATGTAAATGTGGTCTCTCTCTGGGCAGTCACTTCCTAGTGACAACAGCACACTGCTGAAGGTCAAACAAGTTTTGGTGCCTCTGTCATATATGGAAAACAAGGTTTGGAGGAAATTATTGAGCTCATTATGGAGGGAAAAATAATAGTACTACTAATGTGTATTTTATATAATATATAAAATACTTATATAAGTAAGTGTTATAGTGATTTTACATTTAATATAATTGAATATAAAATTTTCACTAATGCCATCTAAAGGTAGGGTCACTACTCTTTATAGGTGCAAGTTAGATAGCCTGGTTGGAAAGAGCTCGTGTCAAGGAGAAAATCTAGTGTCCACGAAGAAAATGTGTTACCAAACCAAAGTCTTACAGTTCAAAAGGCCAAAGTCAAAATATCAGAATTTGGAGTAAGAAAACTGTTATTAGTTGTGAGGGGCTAATTGAGAAGATGGGAGGCCTAATGGTGCCTGAAATCCATCTTGGTCCTTGACAAGGTTAAAAGTTTTTAAGGGGCTAAGGAAACAGGTATGCAGAAATGCTGGGGGCAAGTTTTATTTGGAGAATCTTTCATTTGGCTATTTATGATAAAGGGGCAACAGCACTGGATCTTCCTGGAGAATGGATCCTTAGCTTCTGAAAGGATTCTGGTGTTCAAGTTCCAGTTACATCCCAGTTATTTGGTTCTGTGTAGGGGGAGGGCACTGTGGGGGTGGACTGAGTGTGAGGCTTTGGTTCTCGGTGCAGCTGACTCTGCATGCCCTGGTTCCATGACTTGCGCTTCTGGTCTGTTGTCTCTGCAAATCAACTCAATATTGCAGGAAACAAGGTAGAACAATTTAAAGCTGGTTTTGCAGTTACAAAACACGCATACCTTGACACACACACACACACACACACTGTAACTTAAGAACTTGTTGTAAACAATATGAGTCCAAGTCATCTTTATGATACTAGGGCTCCTTTAAAAAATACTTTTGAAATATATAAACCATGAATTTTCTACTCAATTTTTTTATGAGCCCATGTTTTCCCATATGCAGGCCTGATGTCAGTCTGCACTAAAGCATGCCCTATCAGAGTCTTCTCTCATTCTTAGAAGGAATTTGGAGTAATGCCTGCCCTGAAGAGTGTACTGCTTCAAATTATGGCACTGAAAAACCAAAATACTTTGCCTGACCAGGCAGTGGCACAGTGGATAGAGCATCAGCCTGGGATGCAGAGAATCCAGGTTTGAAACCCCAAGGTCACTGGATTGAGTATGGGCTTGCCACCTTGAGCATGGGGTTGCTGGTTTGAGTGTGAGATCACAGATATGACCCCATGGTCACTGGCTTGAGCGATAGGTCACTGGCTCAACTGTAGCCCCCCCCCCCCCGGTCAAGGCACATATGAGAAAGCAATCAATGAACAACTAAGGTGCTTCAACGAAGAACTTACACTTCTTGTGTCTTTCTCTTCCTGTCCATCTGTCCCTATCTTTCCCTCTCTCTGTCTCTTTCTCTGTCCCTCTCTCTCTTAAAATAAAACAAAGCAAAACAAACAAAATAAAACACTTTAATCTCATTTTTTCAAAAATGGCTCACAAAAGTATTATTAGTAATGCTTCTTGTTCATTCTAATTTCCTGGGAAATTGATATGCTCACATATTATAGGTGCTACCAAGTTCCCAGTTGCTTTAGAATTTTTTTGCATTGTAATTATGTAATGACAAAGTTTATCTATAGAACATGACTGAATACTCCAGCAGCCCTTCCTCCATAGTTTTCACATTAATCATACAGGGAATTGATAATTGCCTTTGGGACTTTTTATCTCTGAGCAAAAATGTTTGACTCAATTATGCTTGCATGGTGAGAGATGAAGATACTGCATTTTGATACATAGATCATTGGTGGAATTCAGGGGAGAGAAGAATTATCCCAGGGGAATAAGCTATGAGTGAGCAAGTGTTAAAAAACTTTAAAATTGATAATACTGTCGTTATATCACCTGCCACGGCTTAGAGGTTTAATCCTATTCAATGAAGGAGATGAAAAGGTAAACCTAGTATATTCCGTAACATTAAACACATGTCACTCAAACTCTAGAATTTAGCTGGATTTGTAGACAAACAACATACACCCTCTATAAGGAGCCTAAACCTGCAGTGTTAACTGGTGACTGGCTTTCTAGAAGGTTAAGGTAAGCTAATGTAAGTGGTTCTGTGCATACTTATCTTTAGCAAAAAGATAAGCTGCCAGTCTTACTTCAAAAGTCATCAACTATATTATTTTAAACTTGAAGTTTAAGATTCAGTTTAGAGTCAATAAAGTTGAGCAACTTCATAGTGACTGGTCAGACTTAATACCACAGTAAGGTCCCCTCCTCATTCTTTTCAAAGGCTGGAGGATTTTTTTGTGTTTGTTTGTATTGACTTAGAATAGAAGACAATTATAAGGTAGAAGGAAGATAATTTTAGTAGCAGTCAGGATGGCTGCTTCTACCCCAAATTACAAGGTCCTCAAATTTTATATTCATTTACAAAATGAAGAGTTTTGTAAAAACTTCTTGTGTAAAACACAAGAAGTTTTTATATCCATTTAGTATATCTTAATAGTAAAACTCATATCTAAATTATATCTATATTTGAATCGTATTTTATCTTCCTCTTCAATATTGGCTCCCTTTCCTGTTTTCCCAAACTTTTCATGAGTGCTTGGTGTTTTCCAGTTAACTCTGTGGCCCACCAGATTCTCACCGTATAGTACATACATGTCTGTGTAATTAATTCTTCATCTCTGAGTGAAGGCAGGACCTGTGAATGTGATGAGATAGTCTATCATCACTCCCTTTGTTAGGTTATGCTATATGGCAAATGTGATTATGTTGCATTATATACTTCCATCACAGCCTACTGGGAGTGTGGGGACAGGGAGTCAGACAGATGTATTCCAATTGGCCTGGGAGAAACAGATGGCATTCTTGTGACTGGCCTGTGAGGAATATATGCCAAAGGTCCACAGTCAGCGTCTAGGACTCAGCTCAAAGTGGACCCAGATGACAACTAGCAAGAATGTGGGTACCTCATTTCTAATGCACAGGGAATGCATCCCACTATGACCAGCAAGCTAGGATGATCGTGCATTTTGGTTGTTTGTGATCATTTGCTATGCAGCAATAGAAAACTATTACAAGTATATATAAAATTTCAAATTAATGTCCAACTTATTATTCTATTTTATCTTACATTCCTGCATTCTTACAAAAGATATTTATTAAGTAGCTACAATATGACAGATGGTGCACTAGGTACCAATGATATGACTCAGTCCTTGAACTTCAAGTGTTACAGACTAGTAAAGATAATAGGTAGACACTAAAAAAAAATCTGTTAAGAATGTATCATGTTGCCTGACCAGGCTGGTGGCACAGTGGATAGAGCGTCGAACTGAGATGCGAAAGACCCAGGTTCGAGACCCCAAGGTTGCCAGCTAGAGTGCGGGCCCATCTGGCTTGAGCTAAAGCTGGCCAGCTTGAACTCAAGTTCGCTGGCTCCAGCAAGGGGTTGCTCAGTCTGCTGAAGGCCTGTGGTCAAGGCACATGTGAGAAAGCAATCAACGAACAACTATGGTGTCTCAAAGGCAACGGAAAACTAATGATTGATACCTCTCATCTCTCTCCATTCCTGTCTGTCTGTCCCTATCTATCCTTCTCTCTTACTCTCTCTCTGTCCCTGTAAAAAAATTAAAAAAAAAGAACGTGTCACGTGTGCTCGAAAAGTAGCTCATAGCTTGCATAGCCTAGGTACCTATGGGATAAGAGGACACAAAAGAATTCTGTTATAAAATGCAACTTGAATAAATTGTTGTTCAGGTGGGAAGACAAAGTGTCCCAAACAGAGAAGACAAAGTGTCCCAAACAGAGAAGCTCTATGACCTATCACACCAAGATGCTTTTCTGGGCATCTTGGAAGTATGTAGGTGAACAGGGCAGGACTACAGTGTAGATGGAAAAAGAGATGAGCTTAGAGATAACCATAAATAGAAAGAGAGAGATGTACTATTCAGAGTATGGTTCATTGGGTAGCAACAGGTATATCACCTGGGAACTTGTTAGAACCCAGACTTGTGGGCTCTTCCCACAGTCAGCCAAATCAGAATCTATGCTTTAACCATATCCTCAGGTGATTCACGGGCACTTCCATGTTTTGGAGAGTCTTCATGCTGGCAAGTCTGAACACTACTATCCTTTTCTTTTCTTTTTTTATTTTTTACAGGGACAGAGAGAGAGTCAGACAGAGGGATAGATAGGGACAGACAGACAAGAACGGAGAGAGGTGAGAAGCATCAATCATTAGTTTTTCATTGTCGTTGCGACACCATAGCTGTTCATTTGATTGCTTTCTCACATGTGCCTTGACCGCGGGCCTTTAGCAGACTGAGCAACCCCTTGCTGGAGCCAGCGACCTTGGGTCCAAGCTGGTGAGCTTTTGCTCAAGCCAGATGGGCCCGCACTCAAGCTGGCGAGCTCGGGGTCTCGAACCTGGGTCTTCTGCATCCCCGTCCGACACTCTATCCACTGTGCCACCGCCTGGTCAGGCTGAACAGTACTATCCTTTAAATAAAAGATATATTGATGTTTTAAGGTGGGTATTAACACAGATCTATCTTTCAGAAAAAGCACTGGAAGAAATGAAAAATGATGATTAGAGGAGTATGAGACAGAAAGCAGAGAAACCAATTAGGACATTTTTAAATTTGTTTTTGTTTTTTAAGTGAGAAGAGGAGTGGCAGAGAGACAGACTCCCACATGCACCCAGACCGGAACCCATTCTGCAACCCCCATCTGGGGCCAATGCTTGAATCAACAAAGCTATTCTCAGTGCCCAGGGCCCATGCTTGTACCAATCAAGCCTCTGGTTGTGAGAGGTGAAGAGTAGGAGAGAAAGGAAGAGAAGCAGATGGTCGCTTCTCATGTGTGTCCTGACCGAGGATCAAACCCGGGACGTCTGCATGCTGGGCTGACTCTATTCCTTGACCTACCCGGCCAGGGCCTAGAACATTATTTTAACAGTCCAGACAAGAAAAACAATTTAAGAATGTGGACATGGAAAGGAGTTGATAAATAAGACAGATTTAAAGAAGCAAAATATCTAAAATTTTGAACAACAGACTAGATGAGCTAACCAGGGGGCACTGAATTATTTAAAATGAACCTCAAGTGTTTGGCTAAAATGACGATGTAGGAGGAGTGGTTGTTTTCCAATATAGAAAACAGGTAAAATAATGAGTTTCAATTTGAACATGCTGAATTCTCACAGGACATCACCTGTGAGACTGAGGTGAGGGCATTTAGCAAGAGGTGAATGTATGGGTCTAGGGTCACCCACTAGGAAAGTCTGGGTCACTATTTGAACATCAGGAATTTGCAAGATCCAAAGTCATGAGAGGGAATGAGTGCTTCCAAGCTGATGATTCCAATTCAATCTTCTAAAATTTTTAAGACCTCTGTACCCAACATTTCCACTGGTACTTGAATTTTTCTCTTCCAACTTATGAAAAGAATACTTATGAAAACACATACATGTATCCAACATTAAAAGGCTTAAAATGGGCTAGCACATCAAACATCCCTTTAGATTGTGATGTAAGAGGATTCTGACTGCTCTGAGTGAGAAGTGATGTTAGCGTGGAGGAAAATACACTTACCTATCAATTTCTATATACCTTTGCCCTCACAGAAAAGTACAAAGCATGGAGTAATAACCATAAGAGACTTGTGAAATGATTTAGTAGACTCTCTGTTGTGCTTTCGAGATGAATATCATTACACTTAAGATGTAAGGAAGGAAATACAATTTTTAAAAATGTGTACAGAAAACAGAATGCCACTTTAGAAAAAGAGTATCTTATATATAATTTCCATAAAAGAAAGAACAAGAAGTCACTAGCTCTGAGATAAAAAGTGGTAAAATAAAAAATGATGAGACAGCAGATTGAATAAAAAATAGGGTTCCACTATAACAAGAAATACTTGAGGAAACTAAAATTCAAGAGGGGACATATAGGAAACAAATAGCAACTTAAAATTTAATTGGTGATGCAGAGAGTACATTTGAGATTATTTTTCAAAAGTATAGATGAAAGCCTGACCTGTGGTGGCACAGTGGATAAAAGTGTTGACCTGGGAACACTGAGGTCGCCAGTTCAAAACCCTGCACTGGTCTGGTCAAGGCACATATGGGAGTTGATGCTTCCTGCTCCTCCCCCATTCTCTCTCTCTCTTTCTTTCTCTCTCTCTCTGTATCTCCTCTCTAAAAATGAATAAATAAAAAAAAAGAATTTTTAAAAAAAAAGTATAGATGAAAAACAGAAATGAAACAAAGCAAAAATAACAATATTAACTTACAGAGATAAAATATTTAGCAAACACAAGGTGAAATAAATTTTAAAAATTATATAGGGATATAAGAATTCAATTTAAATATATTATACATTACTTTATAATTATGCCAGTACCATATTTTTGGATGACTCTCCTTTTGTATCTTAGTTTAAAATAAGGAGGTGTGATGCCTGCAGGTTGTTCTTTCTCAAGAATGTTTTGGCCTTTTGAGGTCTTTTGTGACTCTATCCAAATTTTAGATTTTTTTTTTTATTTCTGTGAACAATGCCATTGTAATTTTGATAGGGATTGCATTGAATTTATAGATGGCTTTGGGTGGTATGAACATTTTAGCAATATTAGTGCTTTATATCTATGATTAGAAATATTTCTTCACTTATTTTTGTCTTTTCTCATTTTTTTTGTATAAATATTTTACAGTTTTCTGTGTAAAGATCCTTTAGTTTCTTGGTTAAATTTATTTCTAAGTATTTTATTATTTTAGATTTTATTATGGAATTTTAAATAAACTTTTTCCCTTCTTTTTATTTCAAATAGTTTATTGTTATATAGAAATTATTTTTGTATCCTGAAACTCCTCTGAATTTGTTTATTGGGCTTAACAGTTTTTGGTTAACAGATTTTGGAATTTTTAATTTTTTTATATACAGAATTATATTACTTTCTGATTTAATACCTTGTATTTCTTTTTCTTATCTAATTGCTATGGTTTGGACTTTTTTTATTATGTTGCATAGGAGTGGTGACAGTAGGCACCCTTGTCTTTTTTCTTATTTTAGAAGAAAAGTTTTCAACTTTCCACCATTAAATATGATGTTATCTATGAATTTGTCATATATAGCCTCTATTATGTTAAGGCATGTTCTGTCTAGCTTAATTTGTTGAATTTTAATCATAAAATGATGTTGAACTTGTCACTTTTTTGCAGCTGAGATGACTATAAAACTTAGTCTCTGATTATATTTATATGATATATCATATATATTAATTTCCATGTGTTGAAGCATCCTTGGGTTGGAAATAAATTCCATTTGATCATAGTGTATGATCCTTTTAATGTGCTATTGAATTAAGTTTGCTATTATTTTGTTAAGAATTTTTGCTTCTGTGTTCATTAGGGATATGGGCCTATGGTTTTCTTCTCTTATAATACCCTTATTTGACCCTGGTATTAAGCTAATGAATTTAAGAGTGTTCCCTCCTCTTCAATATTTTAGAAGAGTTTGAGAAGAATTGGTGTTTATACTTAAAAGTGTTGACATCCAATTACATTTGTTCCAGTGTACAGCATAGTGGTTAGACTTTTATATAACTTACAAAGTGATCCTTCAGTAAGTCTTGAACCCACTTGACACCATGTATAGTTTTTACAATATTATTGACTATATTACTTGAACTGTACTTTATACCCCTGTGACTATTTTGTACCTATCAATTTGTACTTCTTAATCCCTTTACCTTTTTCACCTGGCCTCCCAAACACTCTTTCCATCTGGCAATCATTAGTTTGTTCTCTGTATTTATGAGTTTGTTCATTTACTTTTATTTTTAGATGCCACATATAAGTGAAATCATATGGTTATTGTCTTTCTCTGATTTATTTCACTCAGCATAATACCCTCTAGGCCTATCTATGTTTTGTAAGTGGTAAGATTTTATTCTCTTCTATGGTTCTCATAATATACCATTTTATATATTTATTACCTCTTCTTTATTCATTTATCATTTGATTGGACATTTAATCCATTTACATTTAAAGTAATTATTGATAGGTATGTAGATATTGCCATTTTGTTGTTTCCAAATTTTTTCATAGTTCTTTTCTGTTCCTTTCTTATTCTCCTGCTCTCATCTCTTGTATGTTGATGATTTTCTGTAGTACTGTCTTTGGATCCCTTTCTCTTATTTTGTGTGTATTTCCTGTAGGTTTTTGCTTTGTGGTTACCATGTGCTTTATATATACGAAACTTTGTTTATAGCAATCTACTTTAAGCTGGATGATCACTTATGTTTGAACACATTCTAAAATCACTACCATTTTTTGTCATTAATTTTTACTTCTTTTGTGTGTGTATTTGTGTGTGTCCCTTAATTTACAGTCATAATTACACATGATTTTCTACTTTTGCCTTTTAACCTTTGTACTAGCTTTGGTGGTAGTTGACCTACTTCTTTTATTTGTTTGCCTTTGTCAGTGAGAATTCTTTTCTATGACATTTTCTTATTCATATTAAAAATTTTTTTTCTTTACTCTTTCTTGCAATACTGGTCTGGTGGTGATGAACTCCTTCAGCTCTTTCTTATCTGGGAAGCTCTTTATTTTTCCTACTATTCTAAAAGATTGCCATGGTGACTAGAGAATCTTGGTTATAAGTTCTTGATTTTCATCATGTCAGATATTTTATACCTATACCTTCTGACCTGCAAAGTTCCTATTGAGAAATTGACTGACAGTCTTGTGGGAGTTCCCTTAAAGATCACTAACTGCTTTTCTCTTGCTGCTTTTAAGATGCTCTCTTTATTTTTAACCTTTGGCATTTTAATGATGTGTCTTGGTATGGGCCTCCTTAGATTCATCTTGTTTTGGATGCTCTGTATTTCCTGAACTAGTATGTTTATTTCCTCTGCCAGGTTAGGAAAGTTTTTATTCATTATTTCTTTAATTAGGTTTTCAACTCTTTGCTCTTTCTTTCTTCTTCTTCTAGTAGCCCTCTCATGTGGAAGCTATTACACTTGATATTGTTCCAGAGGTCACTTAAACAATCCTATATTTTATTTTGCTGCTTGGATTGGGTTTTTTGTTTGTTGGCTTCTTTGTCTTCCAAATTGCCGATGTAACCTCAACTTTATTCCATCTGCTGTTGGTTCTATCTAATATATTTTTCCCTTCAGTTATTGTATTTTTAGTTTTTGACTGGTTCTTTTTATGTTTTTATATTTCTTTCTTATGTTTCCTATCTCTTTGTAAAATTTCTTATTGATTCATCCCCTGAGTTCACTGAGCATGCTTACAACCATTGTTTGAACTCTGTGTCTGGTAGATTGCTTGGCTCCATTTCGTTTAGTTCTTTTGTTAGAACTTTGTCCTGTCCTTTCATTTGGAGTATTACATGTTTCTCTGTGTCTTCATTTGGCACCCTCTCTGTGTTTGTTTCTCTACATTAGGTAGATCTGCTATGTCTCCCAGTCTTGGCAGGGTGGCCTTATGTAATAGGTGTCCTGTGGGGCCCAATGGTACATTCTTCCTGATCACCTGAGACAGTGCTCCAGGGCTGTTCCTTGTGTGGGCTGTGTGTGCTCTTTTGTAGTAGTTGATCCTTGATTATTGTTGGCATGTCAGTGGCTGACATTTACCCTTAGGCTGACTGGCTGGGAGCACTGACCATGACCACAGTGGAGAAGCTGTTGTATGGGACCTGATCACATGGAGCAGGATTTGCTTTAATGAGACTCTGGTGCCTGCTGAGTCTACACTTTAGGTGTGTCATTTTGTGGTGCTAATTGGGTGTTGCTCTGGTGTATTCTTAAGCTCATCACTAAGTGTTTTGATTCTGGGACTTTTTGACTGGGGCTTCTGTGCAGACCAAGGTCAACCACTGCCTGTTCTACCAGGGGCCATCTGGTAGGAGCTATAAAGTGGTCTAGTGGTCTGTGGTTGGTAGCTGCCTGAATTGGGCTTGAAGGCATCTGGGAATGTTTATATTGTGATCCAAGCTCTTGGCTTGGGGCTCCTTAGCAAGAGGTAGAGGGCATACTCATAATAGACACTGCTTGTTTGGCTTTTGTGAACCTTTGAGAGATTTTAGAAAAGTCTGCAGCATAGGCCCAAAACCAACCACTTGTATGGATTAGCCTCGGAAAATGATTCAAGCCACATTCATAATTTGGGCAAGATCTCAGAGAATAATCAGGGCCAGATGAGAGAGGATGTTAGGCAGGATGATCGAAACTCAAACCTGGTACTCACCTGTACCTATAAGCTGTGTGTTGGGAGAAAATAACAAAGGAACAATGGTGCCTATCAGCACTTTTGCTTCCCAGTTCTTGTTCTGAAGTCAGACAATTTAGTTTCTCCCTATATGTCCCTGCTACTCTCCAAGCTGCTGGCCTGTTTCTGGAGTTTAGGACAAGTTTTTGTGAGCAGGGAATCTGTGCTTGGGCACTTTAGGCAGATGCCTGGATCTCCAGCAGCCCTCTGTCTCACCTGGACTGAGCCCCTGATTATTTGCATAGTCAGCTATTGTGGGGACTACTCTTCCCAGCATTGATGCTCCAGGTTGGGGAGTTCAGTGTGGGGCTGGGATCCCTCACTCCTCTGTGTGGACCTCTACAACTGAGTTCCCCCCCACCCCCAATTCACAACTGCCACCTGTTAGTATAAGACTAGCTTGTCTTGCATATCTGCCCCTCTTACTTCTTAATATGCTTAATTATAGGAGTTCTGTTCAGCTAGTCTTCAGGTGGGTCTCAAGGGTGATTACTCTACAATTTAGTTGTAATTTTGCTATGATACTGGGAGGAAGTGAGCACAGCATTTTCTTATTTGTCATCTTGATGGGAAGTCTCATTGGTATCAATACTTCACGTGTTTGGTAGAATTCACCTGTGAAGCTACCTGGTCCGGAGCTTTTGTTTGTTGTAAGGTTTTTAGTTACTGATAAAATCTTCTTACTTGTCATTGTTCTGTCCATATTTCTATTTCTTGATGATTTATGCTTGGTAAGTAGTAAGTTTCTAGAATTATATCTATTTTTCTAAGTTGTTAAATGTACTGGCATAGAATTGTTCATAATAGCCTTTTATAATCTTGTGTATTTCTATGGTATCTGTCTCTCTTTCATTTCTAATTTAATTTTTGTTATCTCTTTTATTCTTGGTAATTTATACTACAGGTTTGTCAGTTTTAGACTTAAAATATATTGTATGTGATGTAAGTATAGCTACCTCTGTTCTCATTTGGTTTCTATTTGTATGGAATCTTTTTCCATCCCTTCTCCTTGAGCCTATAAATTTAACAAGGTTGAAACAGGTCAATGTCCAGAAATCAAGTTTATATATTAGTGGTAAATTGCTAAATTCTATTTTTAAAAATTACATTTAGGGTAGCATCAGAAAACATGAACTATTTAGGTGTGAATTTCTAAAAATATGTATAAGATTTGTTCATTGGAAACTACAAAATATTGCTGAGGAAAAATAAAATAAATCTATATAAAAGAGAAGATATACCATATCAATGAATTGAAAGATAATACTTTTATATGGCAATAGTTCTCAAATTATACATAGGCTCAACAAAATTCCAATTAAAATCTTAGCATAATTTTTATGAAAATTGACAAGATGAGTTAGACTAATTTTCAATAAAAGTGCCATGGAAATTAGGTAGAACAAAGGTTTGTCTTTTCAATGTATATTAGCAAAAACTGGTCTCAATGTGAAAAATAAATTAAATATCCATTCTTATGTCATACACAAAAACCAACTCAAAATGCATCATAAATCTAAATGTAAGAGAAAAAACTATAAAATCTCTAGAGAAAAGTAGGACATCTTTGTGACCCTCAGATAGGTAAATATACCTTAGATCTAATACAAAAAACACAAACTGAAAGAAAAAAAAGCTAACAGATAGAATTTATAAAAATGTAACTCTTTTACTGTTGGAAAGTTTCAGAAAATGGCAAGGCAAGCCATAAAATGGAAGAAAATATCCTGATCACATGTAGCTGACAAATGAAATATCCATAATCTATTAAATAATCTTACAGCTCAATAGTAGGAAGTCAAATAACACAATGATTTTTCTCCTTGCTATGATTTTCTTAATGGAAAAATGTTTAACCTAATCATTCACAAAAGGAGATTATAAAATCTCAATTATTACAAGAAAATATGTTCAACATCAAGTAAGTCACCAAGCAAATGCTATTGAAAACTATGATGATACCACTTCTCTCTTTCTAGAGTAGAAATTTTAAAAAGACAGTTTCAATGACTATGTGGGTACAAATAGAATTCTACCATATTGCTGGTAGGTATGTAAAATTGTATAATTACTTTGGAAAATAATTCAGTAGTTCGTTATAAAATTAATTATACACTTAATATATAATCTATCAATCCCTAGGCACTTACCTAAGATAAATAAAAGTGTGTTCACACAAAGACTTGCACACATATTCTCATAGCAGTTTCATTCAAAATACTCAAACACTGGAAAAATTAGTAATAATCCAAATGCCCATCAAAAAGTGAATGGATAAAAAGTTTTGCATCATAGCCATAAACTGGAATTCTATTGAACAGTAGAAAGTAACACTTGATACACAAAATATATTGAATGAATCCCAAAAACATTAGGCTCAGGCTATGAAGCTAGACACAAAGGAGAACACATGATTTTATTCCAATCATAAAAAGTTCTAGAAAGGGCAAAACCAAAGTACAGTGAAGAGAAGGAGAGCTGAGTTGCCTGAAGCAAAGGTCAGGAGAAAGGTAAAGGAAAAGTTTGTGAAATGAATTGGAGAGAGACAAGAGTTAATTTGGGGAGGTTTTGGATACACTCTATCTCTTTATTGTGGTGGTAGTTCCCGTGTTTCCCCATGTATAAGACGCTCCCATGTATGAGACACAACTTAATTTTGGGGTCCGAAATTTCAAATAAAAAAAGTATCACATAAAGTTACTGAACTTAAGTTTCATTCATCATAAAATTCATATAACTTCTCATCACTGTAAAAACTTTCATCCATTAGCTTGTCCTCATCTATGTCTGATGACGAATCACTGTCTTCATATATTGTTCATCCTCAGTTTCATCTATGGCATTTGAAATGCCACAACCACTGTATAAAACACACCCAGTTTTTAGACCCCAAATATTATGAAAAAAGGGTGCATCTTATATATGGGACAATACAGCATGGTTGATATAATCGTTGAAACTCGCTAAACTGTATATTTTAAATGGTTACCTTTTATTAATGGTTGCAAAATATAATTTAATAAAGTTAATGATAGTGAGTTTACAAATGGTTTTAAATTTTTCTTTTTGGTCTTGCTCTATTTTCCAAATTATTTGAATGTATTAATATTTACATTAAAAAAACGAATTAAGGGATAATTCTTTTCCATTGGTATTGCTCCTGCAGTAGATCTTTTTTTTTTTTTTTTTACAGGGACAGAGAGAGAGAGAGAGTCAGAGAGAGGGATAGATAGGGACAGACAGACCGGAATGGAGAGAGATGAGAAGCATCAATCATTAGTTTTTCGTTGCCATTGCAACACCATAGTTGTTCATTGACTGCCCTCTCACATATGCCCCAACCACGGGCCTTCAGCAGACCGAGCAACTCCTGGCTGGAGCCAGCGACCTTGGATCCAAGCTGACAAGCTTTTGCTCAAGCCAGATGAGCCCGCGCTCAAGCTGGCAAGCTCCGGGTCTCAAACTTGGGTTTTCCTCATCCCAGTCCGACGCTCTATCCACTGCGCCTCCACCTGGTCAGGCCTGCAGTAGATCTTATGTGCAAGCAACCTAGTCAACTCTGCCTAGTACAATCTAGACTTACAAGCCTGCAACCCTTTAAATCTTCTTATTAGGCCCTGGCCGGTTGGTTCAGTATTAGAGTGTCTGTCCAGTGTATGGAAGTCCCAGGTTCGATTCCCGGTCAGCGCACAGAGGAGAAGTGACCATCTGCTGCTCCACATTTCCTGCTTCCTCTTCTCTCTCCCTCTCTCTCTTCCCCTACCACAGCCATGATTCAATTGATTCATGTGCATTGGTCCGGGCACTGAGGATGACTCCATGGAACCTCTGCCTCAGGTGCTAAATATAATTTGGTTGTGAGCATGGCCTCTGATGGGCAGAGCACTGGTCCCAGACAGAGGTTGCTGGGTGGATCCCAGGCAGGGCCCATCCAGAAGTCAGTCTCTCTATCTCCCCTCCTCTCACTTAGAAAAGAAGAAAAAATAAATAAAAATAAATCTTCTTAGTGTATATACATTTGTAGGTTTACATTTACCATAAGACACACTGGGTTCATTATTAAAAAATAAAAACAAATAGTAGCAGGAGACAATTAGCCTTTGCTTTGGAATCAAGAGTTACAATGTTCTTCTTCCATCTTGCTGGAGCTGACCTTACATTTCTCTTGTCTTGTTATTAAGAGTATAGGCAGTGGCAGCGGGAACCGGGCAAGTCAACCATGCACAGAATGAAAGCAGCTGAACCGTGGTGAGGTCAAAGCCAGATCAGAAACAGAAATCAAGATTATATGAATTTTAACAAGTGAAACATAATGTGAAATGAGACAAAGATAAAATTTTTAAAAAACCAGTTCTGAAATAGTCTCAAGAAGGAGACAGTCGATTCTTCCAGGTACCTGGCTGGAAAAGCTAATTTTACCACTGAGCCTTTAGCAGCAAAAGCGAACACAGAAAGCATCCCATATTACTTAATTATCCTTCCCCACTGCAAGAAAGCCTGCCGATTTTCTGACAGAAAATGTGTAGCTGAAGCAGAACTCAAGGCAGGATTTATTACAGAAACAATGAACTTTTTGCTAATGAGGTAAATGGTATCTTCAAAAGAAATTTTTTAAAGTCAGAAACCGTGCTCCAAGACATGATTCTTGCGCCCAAGGAGCCTGAGGAGGTGGCACAAAGATGGAGACCCAGTAGAGATGGTCAATTTGGAGCACAAGTTTAAGGCTCTGTGTTTTGATAATCTAACTTAATACAGTAGCACTAGAAGAGAATTAAAAAGAACAAAACAGCAAACGTAGTTGATACGCTAATAAGCAATCTTCCCCAAATATCAGATCTATTTGAAGAGCTTCTGGCTGGTGCTGGGGCTCAGACTATTTATGACTGAATCCTCTAACAAGTACCTGTAGGGCAGGCATTCTGTGTTGCTGCGATGGCCATATGCTTTTGGTTCCAGATGGGAAGGAAGATGTCATTCTGTTGTGCAAGTTGAGGAGCCAGACAGAAGGCTATCTCATTTTAGAACAGATGGGGACAGCAGGGTTTCTTTCAGGTAGAGCCAGAATTTTCTTCAGGGAAGAGCTTTCTGTCTTCTAAAGTACTTTAAGCACATGTTTGGTGAAGACCTCAAAGTTTTACATAACCTGGAAAAGAAATGGCTATAGCTTGACAAATTTTAAGAGAAGTCTTCTAGAGGACTGCTTGTTCATCAGAGGAACTCCAGTGTTAACATTGTGGAGTACCTTTTAGAAGACTACATCTTGCTGTGTTTGCCAAGATGATAAGCTCCAGGGTGAGTGGCGAGTTCCACCTGTACATTAGGGATATGTATGTTTCAACGTATTTGTGCTCGTTTACAAATGTTGTATTTGCAATTTTTGTCAAAGTAATTCTGAGACTCTCAGGGTCGGGTTCTTCTTGAGATGAACCACTGCTAAAGTCAGAGACAGGAAGAAAGCAGGGTTTAATTCAGCACTATTTAAGGTCTCAGAGGATTCGTGAGCACTTCGCAAGATCCCACAGAGATTGAGAAATGGGGATGTTTTTTAAAAAAGCAAAAGATTCTTAAAGAGCCTGAGATGTACATGATTAATCTTTTAGATTTATTATGGTATTATATATGATATATTATGAAAGGAGAACTAGAAAATATGTCAATGTACAGCTCCAACTGATAACATTTAAATTAGAGATTGCAGCTGTTAAGAGGCTATGTTTATCGTTAACGGTGGTTCTTCGCTGTAGAGGGCTTAGATACAAGTCAGAAGAGGCATGCATCTGGTACAGCCTGTCGGCCATAGACTGTTCCTGTTCATTGAGCTAAAGGCCAATTTAATGAATATTGTAAGTAGACTGACCTTTGTCACATATTTTTTTAATATGTTGGAATTATCCAAATAGAATTATACAAATTTGGGGTTTCTGTAAACATCCATGCATATAGCATTCTGTGAGCAATAATACTACTAACTCTGCACTTGCTATTATCTTTGACAGCTAAAACCAAATCTCTAATTAAACTACAGAAGCTACACTCATTAAGGGAGAGAAAATAGGTTTTAAAAAATTCTGAGTCAAAACAGCTCTCAAGCAATTCTAATTTCCAGCAATTTTTTTATTGTATTTCAGTTTCACCTAGAGCTTCCTACCCCTGGAATAAAACCATACTTTCTTATAATATAATGTTGCTTAGTTAATTACTCCATTCTATTATTAATATTTTAATGAGATATTTGTGTCTATATGCAAGAGTGAAAGTTATTTGTACTATTGTGTTAGGTTTTGGAATTAAGGTCATTGTAGATTTATAAAATAAATTTGGAAGTTTCCTTTTTTCTATAGCCCAGAATAGTTCAAATATCATTGAAGTTCACACCTCAACTGTGAACCCATATGGTCATAATTCCTACTACAAATGGCAGGTGTTCAATTTGATCTGCTCAGGGTCTCTACTTCTGAGATGACTTCATAAATTTGCATTTTGCTAAGATAGCATCTATTTGTCTATTATTCTCTTAAAATGCTTTAATCTGTCACGTTACTGGTTTGTGGTTTGGGGGTTCTTTTTTTCATCCTTTTTTTCACTCCTGATTGTGTCTACATTTGTTTCTTTCTGTTTTTTAATTCAGGCTTACAGAGAGCTTTTCAGTGAACTGGCTGTTGGATTATTTTCCCCTTTTCTTTGTTATTTGTTTGTTTGTTTATAATTAATTCATGATTTCATCCATACTAATTCTTTCTTCCTAAATTTGTTTATTAGTTTTGTTGTTCTATCTGTAATCTTTAAGATGAGCATTTAGTCCATGTATTTTTCATCTCTTTTCATTAATAATAAGCACAATTAAAGATACATTATTTTTTTCTGGTGTTCTGCAGTCTTAATGTGAGTTTTTTTTGTTTGTTTTGTTTTTTTTACAGAGACACAGAGAGAGAGGAATAGACAGGGACAGACAGACAGGAACGAAGAGAGATGAGAAGCATCAATCATCAGTTTTTTGTTGTTGTTGTTGCCGTTGCCACATCTTAGTTGTTCATTGATTGCTTTCTCACATGTGCCTTGATTGCGGGCCTTCAGCAGACGGAGCCACCCCTTGCTGGAGCCAGTGACCTTGGGTCCAAGCTGATGAGCTTTTGCTCAAATCAGATGAGCCCGCACTCAAGCTGGCGACCTCAGGGTCTGGAACCTGGGTCCTTCCGCTTCCCAGTCCGATGCTGTATCCACTGTGCCACCGCCTGGTCAGGCAATGTGAGCTATTTTAATTCAATCTGTTTATTAGGTAACTTGCAATTCTTTTTTCTGACCCAAAGGTGATCTAGGATATATTTCTTGTTTTCTAAGTAAAGGATTTCTATCTTGCTTTTATTTATTTGTAATTTAAAGAATTTTGATTAGAGAATGTCGCCTGTAAAGGCTTTAATTTTTTTAATATTTCTTGAAGCTACCTTATAGTCCAGTGCAAGATTAATTTTTAAAACTATTTCTTCTATACCCCCTCACTCTGTTTTCAGAAATTCTAGTCTACATTATCAACAGTTATGGTTTTTTTTCTGCTGACACAACTAGACATATTTTTCCTATTTGAAAACTATATAAAATATAATCTCCCTACTAAGATTGACTCTCATATACATAAATGTTGTTTTTCTCACAATCCTGCTCAGTTACATATGATGTTTGCAAAACTTTTCTTTCTGCTTCCCCTAAACTCACATCACTTCCTTAACATTTATCCTTATTTTCACTCCCCCCTTCCTCCCCTCCTCCCAACCTGAAGTTGTAGGTTTGATGCAGCATTCTGGACAATTTTTATCATTTCTTTTTATGAACATGACTTTCTTTACAAGGGTGGGCTTCATTACATGCTGGGGAAATGTCTCCCTAGCCACTTTGGGGGGAAATCAGAGAGGTGCTCAGTTCTCATCCCTGTTTCTCCTGTTCTCCCTCCCCCACCCTGTGGCCTCCGTTCAGTCTCACCCCTCCTGTGCTCGGAGCTGGTCTTGAATATTTCCCGCAGATGAGCTGTATACATGAAGCAGTTTCTGAATTATTGCCTCGTCTCAATATCTTTCTTTTGCTCTGACAGGTGAACAATATTTTGACTGAGTATAAGATTCTAATATTGCCTTCGTCTTCTCTCAGTCATCTGTGGGTGTGATGTCATTGTCTTCTAGCTCCTATGTTGTCCATGAGTACAGGGCCAGTCTGAGTCTTTACCTTTGTATGCCACTTGTTCTTTCTATATTGGAGTTTGTAAAATTATATATTTATGCAGAATTCTGGAATGGTATTGCAATATGCTGAAGCATGTGTTTTTCTTATCAGTCTAGCCTGAAATAGAGAAAACTCATTCAGTATTCAGACTCGGGTCTATCCTCAGCTTTCCCTAATTTTCTTTTTCTTTTTTCTTTTTGCCTCTCTCTTCTTAGTTATTTCCCACTAATATTAAACAATTTTTATTTATGTATTAAAATTTTATGTCTATCCTCATGATTGTCACTTTTATTCTTTTAATATGTGCTTTGAGATCTACTTGGTCTCTGATATTCCAAGCTACTGACTTGAGCTTCAAAAATAGCACTTTTTACCCATTCAGCTTCAGAATATTTGACTGAGAAATTGTGCAATTGTATTTTTACTGCAGAAATTCTTATATGCTACAAATATATATATCCATATATCTCCAAATAAATATATATTTCCAGCAGCTTTATTTGGCTAAGCGTGTGTCTCCTTTATTTTGAAACACTGTTATTCTCTAACTGCCCCGCCAGTAGATTTTTTTCTTTGTCAATAAATAGGATTCAGGACATGTTGAGAAATTACTAGATAAGTAGAGGAAAGTGAAGTGGTCACTCTTCCTGGGGCTCAGCAGAATAGAAAGTGAAGTGTCTCCCTGCCACCAATTCCTTTTAACCCTCCTGGTTTCAGGAGCAGTTAGCACTCTGCCCACCTGTTGGCTTTTTACTGAGAACCCAGAAGAACCAGCTCATTCAAACTGGGCAGGTGTCAGATGCTTATCTTTCACCTGGGATAATACAGACTACTGTGGGATAGTCTTGTTTTAAGGTCCACCACTTTTTGGTCTGGACAGACTCCCTGAGGTGATATCTAGTTTTTTTTTTCTTTTCTTTTTTCTCTTTTTTTATTCAGTGAGAGGAGGGGAGGTAGAGAGACAGACTCCCACATGCACCCTGACAGGCATGCCCAGTAGGGGGTGATGCTCTGCCCATCTGGGGTGTTGCTCCATTGCTTGGCAACCAAGCTCTTCTTAGCGCCTTAGGTGGAGGCCATGGAGCCTCAGCACCCAAGGCCAACTCACTCCAGTTGAGCCATAGCTGCAGGAGGGGAAGAAAGAGAGAGAGAGAGAGAGAGAGAGAGAGAAGTGAGAGGGGAGGGGAGGTGTGGAAAAGCAGATGGGCACTTCTCCAGTGTGTCCTTGACTGCGAATCGAAATCGAACCTGGGACATCCACACGCTGAGCTGACGCTGTATTACTGAGACCACCAGCCTAGGCCTCTAGTTCTTTTCTAGTGCACAGGAGAGTGAGTCCTAAGGAAATTCTTCTCTGAGAGATTCCAGCAGAGTGACTTGCATCAGTCTGCTTCTTGACCCCAGACGTGTAGCTCAAGAGAGACACAGTTGAAAATAAGAAAAAAAGAGATGCACTCAGGCCACCACCAGGTTTGTTTTAATCACACAAAATTATCTTTGAAGTAATCTCTCTTCAACCCACAATGTGAGAGGAGGCTACAACAATCACTGCTAATTCAGAGAAGTGCTCTAAGGTCTACCAAACACAGTTGATTCTTGAACTCACTTTGTGTTATGGGAATTATTATAAGAAAATAAACTTGAAGTGTTTAGTGCAATGCTTAAGTTTATAATTTGATAAAAAAATAACAACAACAAAACCAAGATATTCTCTCTTGTTGTCTAGTGATTTTTGCACAACTATTTTAACAAACAAAGTAAAGGCTATTCTATCTACTTTAACTGAGTATATAATAAAGTAATAAAGTATACATATACACATAAATGTACACACACATATATATATACTTTATAAAAATGTAAACAATGCTAAACCTTAATATAGAGAGAGTACTTTCAGAAATTTTTGGCTAAGGAAGTTATTTCCTTTTATTTGGTACAATGATACTTTCTTAAAGTCAAGGACAGTATCTTTATTGTTGGTTTATCTGCTTTTGTGCATGTTGACACCTCTAAGTATCATTTGTGTGTGTATGTATACATGCATAGATAGGTACATACAGAAAAGTCCACATAGCCTAAGTGTACAGCTTCATAAATTTTCTAAACTGGACACATCAATTTAACTGCCAGCAAGAAAAAGTAGCAGAATATTACCAACCTGTAAGAAGCTCATGTTCTTTTTCAGTCATCATCCCCCCCCTCCCAGGGTGATAATTACCCTGACTTCCAACGACTTCCATGACTTCTGCAAGGACAACCTGACTTACCATCTATAGCCAGCATTTAACACAGAAAGTCTGCTGTGTTTGATAAATATGTGTTGGATGAATGAATGAATGCATCAGTGAATAATAACTGAGTGGGCTAAGCATTAAGTAAAGAGATCCTTAGAAGGTGAAACATTACCAAATTTGGCTTTGGAGTCAGAGTTTGGAGCTTAATGGGTCGTGTAATTTGAGGAAAGTTATTTAATCTCATTGAGCCTCAGGGTTGCTCATCTAAAAATAGAAGCAGCAACGCATTCCTCATAAGGCTGTTTGTCAGAAGCCTTAAAGTCAATGTATGCAGAACCAGTGGTTGGCATCTAATAGGCTATTTATTATTGGTACCTTAAAATCTTTGTTACAGAAAGAAAAAGGATCCAGCTGTCTGTATTTGGGGCATGACTAATCCCCTTACCTTAATCTTTTCTGTTTTAAATAATACTCAAACCCTTTAAAAATGTTATTTTAATACAGTGGAAAGAGTTTGAACATACTCAACAACCTAGCAATAAAACAGAAATCAACAGAGAATGTCAGGGAATTATGAGGAGATGCAGTGAGTTTGTGTCCTTGAATGGGTTCAGGTTCTGTTCTGACATTTTGCTCCTCCGCTGTGGTGTCTCAGGTCGGGGTTAGTTTCCGTGGATTTCCAATCCTCCAAGCCTTGTCTGCTTGGATTTAAAATGGCATCATAGCAAGCCCAAGTTCCAGCACTACACCTGATAGCCCCAGTCCCCATGGTCATCTACCCTTACATGACCCCCACACACACACCACCACCACCACTAGAGCTTATGCTCCTCACTTCTGTAATGTGTGACCACCACCTCTGCATGGAGTTCCATCTGCCCTACCACCACTCCAGCCATCATTGCCTCACTGCTGCTCCCTATTCCACCTGAGGCAACAAAAGATGAGGGTAGGATGGCTGTAACAAACGGAAGGACGGAAGGACGGAAGGACCACAGCATGTGCACCGGCTTCTCCCAGAACACCCCGTGTGGTCCTTGCTCTTTGAATTGGCCTAGCTTCATTTTTGTCTTCAGGTTGAAAGAGTAAGCCCTAAGGGCAGTTGACTTGATGTATAACAATAGTGATTAGGCTGTAAAATGGTTTGTTTTTTGCATATCTTATCAAATACCTTTTCAGTAGGTAGATATTTGTGGCCTATTTTCTCTAGTTAAGTTGCTTGATTTCTCTTACTAGCAGTTACCTTTACCCTGAAATGGGGCCTGCAGATCAGACCACAGAGGGCAAGTCCCCTCACAAAAGCAGGCCTGGACTTTTCCCCCATGAGAACTGCCACTGCTTAGACCAATGATTCTCAAACTATTTGAAGTCCGGACACATTTAAAATTCTACAGATAATTGTAGGCACACTATATACAAAGTTCTGAGAAATATGTTATAATAATTAAGTTAAATTTTAAAGAAAAAAATTAAGTCCAAGCGTGCTTTTATGGTAATTAAACAAAATAAATATAACAAAATTAAATATATTCTGACATTAAAAACATTCTTGTTACATTTTTTGAATTATGCCTTTTAGAATTTGTAAAAATGAGGGTTTAAAAAATAAAAAAAATTATAAAAAGTTATCTTTTTTTATATATAGATACATTCTTAGTAAGATTTAGTGAATTTGGCAGGTCCCAGCGCAAATCTGTTAAGTTTTTTTATTCTTGTGTTTATGAGAAACATGAGCCTGATGTGTCCCAGAGATTTCTTCAATGTTTGAGCATATATTTGAAAGTCAAACTCTCATTTCCTCATCAATAATTGAAGAATTCCTCTCTTTTTACTCTTAATTGTGTTGAGTGCAGAAAACCCCCACCATACATATCATCTTAACTTTACACCAAACAAAGGATAGAAGAAACTTGCCTCCAGTCTTTCTGGAGAACATGGGAGTAGTGTAAACAATCGAGCACCACAGCTTAACAGCCCTTTCCAACCTAATCAGGCAAGTGAGGTTGGTGGTTGGGCAAACTGTCAGCTTACAGCCAATTCCCCACACCTCTGTCCCCCCAAAATCTAAACTCCAAACAGTCCCCAACAGGCACATATTTCTCTGGAATACCATAGGGTGCACCTGGAAATCTAGGATGCACCAGTGCACCCTGGCGCACACTTTGAGAACCACCACTGGCTTAGACTTAAAGATTCCATTTTTTGTATCCATCACCCAAATTTCAAAATACAGAGAGGTGCCTAGGGATGTGGCCTGAGATTTTCATGGAGCCTGTTCTGTTTTTAGAATGGTTTTCCTCTTTGTAATAATGGTAACCATACAACTATTTGACTGTGACTACCTATTTAATTGTTGCTACTATTACTATTAACAACAATAACTATGTTAAGTATCTACTGAATTTTCATGAACAAAATGGCCATCTCTGTCTCTTTCATACCGCTAACCTCAGCACTTCACGTAGGGAAACGGAGGTGCAAAGTCAATATATGCCAGTTAAGGACTGGGTGAGGGAATGTCAGACTGCGTGCCCAGCACTTGGCTATATCATCTCCTTCAACTGGAAACAACCCTATAGAATAGGAAGTATGATCTCCAGTTCATATTTTTGAAAAAGCTGAGTAGCAAAGATGTTTAACAATTTACTCAAACTGTAACCCCTAAGTGTTTCTCTCCTGGGTCAGTCCGATGGGAGACTAGCATCTTCCACGGCTTTGAAACAGTACCCACTCAGGAATCACGGGGCAGAAACTTCTGTCAGATCAGTTCCAGTCCCTACATTATACAAACTTTACCATTCATGTTTACTGAATGCCTCTCTATTTTTTTATTTTTCAAATACGGGAATCAGAGTATTAGGGAGAGATCCTGGCAGAAGATTCCTGAAGCAAAGGTGCAGAGTCTGAGGTCTTTGGATGGGTCTGAGCATCAGAACGCCCACTGAGGTCGAGCCATACCTCCCAGCTGTGGCGCTGGGCTCTGCTGCCCGTCATTCCTGGATGGGGGAGAGGTAGACAAATGGAAAGGGTGTCGCCGTAGAGCAGCAAGAATGATTAGAGGGCTGGAGGGATTGACTGGTGAGAGGGAGATAAGATTAAAAGACCTCAGTATTTATCATTTGTCTGCGCCATGGCTGTGGGACAGACAGGATAACCATCTACAAATATTTGCTGGGTGTGATCACTGTAGACCACTGAACTCCCCAGGCAAGTTGGTGCTGGTTGTCAACAAGGAAAAATGGGATCATGAGGCCAGGATGCATGGTGGCGTGCACAGGCTGCTGCATGCCACACCCGCCTCCAGAGCCACCTTAGGTGCTCAGGGTCTCTTTTGCACCTCTGGCTTGGGAGGGTAGCTTCATCTCCATATCAGCCCGGTGGGCCATCAAACAGATACTTTAGGTACAAGCCAGTGTTTAACACCAGAGTGGTCATTTTGTTATGGCCTAATTTAAAAGTAAGGCAACAGAAGAAAAGGGATAATCCTTCAATTGCATGAGGCTCGGAGTTATGGAACTCAGGTGATATAATTGTAATAGCCATTTCCCAAGGAAGTCCCCTGATGTCTTTATAATCTCTAGTTTCTGGTATAAATGAGTACTATAACATCAGTAGGCTGCTTTCATTTCTTATTCATAGTTTACTACTTTATTCCTTGGAAGTGATTTCAAGGAAGACAGATTTTCACCTCTTGCAACTTTTGAGCAATTTGTTCATTGGGAGAGTCAGTGACCCATTCCATGCCATTACCAGGGAAAGGGAGGGGTCAGGTGACAGGGCCATGAAAATATCTGTGTGATGGAGTGACGGCAGAGTCACAGGATGCTCCAGGAATGGAGAGAGGGGTGCCTAATCTAGTGTGGAGCTGGGACTTCCTTGGAGTAGGTGATGCCCAAGCTGCATCATGAATGGTGACTGACATTCCAGATGTAAGGAAAAGGGGAGGGGCTTCAGATGAGAGCAAGTCCTGAGCCAGCACTTGGGGTGGGGGATGCAGCAGTCAGTGCTGGGCAGGAAACGTACCCCATGCTAGCTGTTTCACTGGAGAGAGATCCTCTAATTTAGGGTGTTGGGTGATTAAAAGGATGAAAGGAAGTCCGGAAACCCTCTTGGGACTGGAAGAACAATGGAAGAAGTTACTCTTGTCAGATCCAAGAAGTTGTAGGATTTGTAGAAAGGGTCCTGCCAGGCTGGGTCCAGCTCCCCAAGGAGAGTTTGTCACCTGACCCCACTGTTTCCTGGGAACATGATGGAGTGACCACGCAGAACTGTGAGCTAGACCTCTGTGGAGGGACTTCCCATGGGCCATGAGATTTCCTGTGACAGTGAACAATGAATGAGCTGATTTGGGGGATGTGGGAAGAGGCCAGAAAAGGAAACCGCTCCTGGTGCTTACTTACCACTACTGCTGGGGTGGAGGGTCATTGCTGGGGCAGTGCTGACAAGCGCAAGCCAACAGGAGGGGGCTGGCCCCTCTCCCCTTCCCTGCCTTTACCCTTGTTGTACACCCACTGCGGAATAACCTAATGGGAGCCAGCTGGCACAGAAGAAATGTAGTTTGCAGAATCCCAGCCTCAGCATCTCAGGCAGAAGATGGAGGGTGCATTTGGAGCTGAGAGGCAGGGGCTTGTAAGCAATGGAGCAGGACTGGCATCAGTGGAGGGGGTGAGAGGCTGGGGCTGAAGCTGGACAGAACCGGGTGAGGAAAGGGTCAGCCTCCCTGTTCTGTGAGGTCCCTGGGCACAAAGTGCCTTTGGGGAAGAAGGAATCCCTGTCTCCCTCCCTCCTGGAGAAGGCGACATTAACAAGTCAGTGCAGAAGGAGCTGAATTTATCATACTTACAAATCACTGAACTGATCCCCAGCAAGTCATCAAAAATATTTAGCAAGTGATTAAACAGAAATACCTCTCTTCCTTTCGTTTTCTCTTAGCAAAGCACTTGATTGTTTGATGAATAACTAAAGGATCTAATCGTGTAAGTTTAATTAAATGCTTTTTAACATAAGGGGGGACTGAATAATGTGTTTAGTAAGTAATGGCATTCCTCGGCAATCTTTACACCAAGTAAATGACTGAGAACCATTTATTAGAAGTTTGTGAGGTGATTTTCCCTGGCTTTTCTCCTTGTGGTTCTCAAGGACGAGCAAAAGAACACCCACAACCCCGGAAAAGCCATTTTGCACCAAGAGGCAGCTACCTCTGTTCCACAGCTTTGTCCAAGGGCCTTAGGGGAGCACTAGCTCTAGGTGGGACCCCATAAGGAAGGACACAGTGCCCTAAGCCTTCGGGAAAGGCCTGGTTCCTGCCCTCAAGAAATTTATAATTGAAAGGAAGAGATGCAGTGGACAAATAGCGCTTGTGTATGCCAGGGGCAACATACCTACTTGTCCCAGATAAAGTCTAAGGAAATGTGAGAAAAATAGGACCTGTTAACATATCTGCCTTTTCCCTCTTGCTGATGACCCACTGAGGGAGCTGTTGCTAACTTTTTGTGCTCTCTTGACAATATAGGCAAAAATCCCTGTAATATTGAAAAATAATAAGGCAGCATGGTAATGTGCATAAATCAGTGTGCATTTTAAAACAATTACTAATGTAAATCCCAGGTGTCTTTTCTCATAGATAGATTTTTATATCCTCTGGAAAATAACAATTACTTTAGTATGTATCACTAATTAAAAACTGTTGAATAATTTCCAACAGGTATTAAGTAATTATTGGCAATTCCATGTCAGCACCAGTAAATAATTATCTCACCTTGTATCATGTAATTAAAATTACAATGCCCCCCTAACAAATATTAAACAGTCATAAATAATTGCAATTGTGCACAAGTAGCAGCCACGCATCCGACTCGGTTGTGTTTGTAATTTAAAATGACATTTTTCATTTGACTGCAGATTTATGAAATTTTAAAATATCAATTTGCCTTTCTTAATAAGCTAATGCCCTTTGGGGATAGACCAGATGTTCTTCTGCCCAAGGTTGGCAGCTGGGCAGAAAAAAATTAGCCAAGCATATTTATACCAGACCTCAACAAGAAAAGGGTAGTCATAATGGGTGGAGGGTAAAATAAATTAACTGAGGGTTTGCTCTAAAGTCATTCTTGGCATCCTTGTCTTTTTTTTTTTTTTTTGACAGAGAGAGAGGGACAGAGGAACAGACAGACAGGAAGGGAGAGAGATGAGAAATAACAGTTCTTCATTGTGGCTCCTTATCTGTTCATTAACTGCTTTCTCATATGTGCCTTGACTGTGGGCGGCTACAGCAGAGCAAGTAGTTTTTCTCAAGCCGGTGATTTGGGGCTCAAGCCAGCGACCTTGGGCTTTAAGCCAGCAACCTTTGGGCTCAAGGCAGCAATCTTTGGGCTCAAGGCAGCAACCATGTGGTCATGTGTATGATTCCATGCTTAAACCAGTGACCCCGCACTCAAGCTGGTGAACCAGCGCTCAAGCTGGCGACCTCGGGGTCTTGAACCTGGGTCCTCTGTGTCCCAGTTTGATGCTCTACCCACTGTGCCATTGCCTGGTCAGGCTTGGAATGTCTTGATGATGTCTGTGGACATACAGGTTGCTGTCTGTAGGTCCCCTGGGCACCTCCCTATCCCACTTCTTTTTCTTTCTTATTGAGTGAGAGGTAGAGAGGTAGATAAACAGACTCCCACATGTGCCTCTACTATGTTCCACCTGGCAAGCCCTCTACCTGGGTGATGCTCTGCCCATTTGGGGCCGCTTCTCTGTTGCTTGGCAACCGAGCTATTTTAGTGCCTGAGGCAAGGTCATGGAGCCATTCTAAGCACCCAGGGCCAACTTTGCTTGAACCATTTGAGTCATGGATGTGGGATAAGGAGAGTGAGAGAGGATGGAGAGGGAGGGGTGTAGAAGCATATAGTTGTTTCTCTTGTGTGCCCTGACCTGGAATTGAACCTGGGACTTCCACACACTGGGCCGAAGCTCTACTGCTAAGCCATCCAACCAGGGCCTTCTATCCCACTTTCTAGTTGCATGGTTATCATGGTGATATCAGACGACTGGCACAGTTGTGCCATTTCCTTCTCTTCTGCTGGAAACAGCCAGCATCTAAGTACAGAGAGAAGAGTAGATACTCTGCCACTGTGTGAGTATCAGAGAGATAGATCATCTCTGACTATATGGATTCTGAGATAGTATTATCGGTCAATTAGGATATCTGCAGTCTCCCTCCCTGTAGATAGAAAATGAATGTCTGAATTTGCACCTGTCTTGGGTAATTTAGGTGCTTTCCAGAAGCAGATGGTAACACCCAATGAACTTCTAACTGTTCAATGATCTCTTTCCTATTAAACCATTAAGTTCCATGACAGCAGAGTTCATGCCTATATTAATCAAAAAATTCTAAAACAGTATAAAGAGCAGAGAGCAAAATTGGCAACACCTTGTACCTTTTATAATCAATTGATGTTTATCTTGAAGGACAATTATGACTACCTTTGCTGTACCGCACACCCCAGTCTCTGACCCTCATCCTAACTAATATCCTTTATTACTCAGTGTGCTTCAAACTGTTCAGTGCTAAAGCACAAAGTCAGGCTGGGGTGTTATAATTGGCCCAGAGCACTGGGCTGCTCCAGAGACCACACCAGAAATAGTCTGATCGGGGTAATGGGCAGCTTTTTTCCCTTGTATCAAGAAGGAACACTGCAGGCACACAAATCAGATCCCAAAGGACTTTATTCACTTATTCTACATCTTCAGGTAATGTGTTGGCACATATAGGGTAGGGTTCAAAAACAAGTCTAGGTTGGAGAGGAGGAATGGTAATTAAACACCTCTGAAGACAGCAGGAAAACCAGGAGGTCTTCTGGGCAGAGTCCACCTGAGACACCCTGGCTCTGTGCAGATCCAGTTTCTTTTTGTAATCCAGAGGGGGAGGCAGGTTCTGGAGCATTGACTCCACTGGCAGCTGATCAAAGCCACAGCTGCAAGTGGAGAGCTTCTCTTTCTCTGTGAAGGGGAAAGGGGAGGAGACACAGAGAAAGGGAATTTTTATGAGTGTGGCTCAGTTGCTGGGTTAGCAATGTACGTTCCGATATCACTGGGGAACAAAATTTTTGTTGCATCCACAAAAATACTTGTTCTTACCTAATTCAAGTGTGCTGATCTCAAATCTGACATTAGTTTTTCTCTGTAAGATATAGTTTTTTTGCAATTCAAGATTTTAGGTTTTCATCTTATTGTAAAATTTTCAACAATTTAGTTGAACATAATGAAGTAGAATGTCTTCTTGGACATCATCTTTGTGAAAATATAATAATTTATATGATGTTGTAAATATACTAATACACTAAAAGATATGATTGCATCAGAATTTGTCTACAATTTTGAAATAGAACATATTAAAACACTTATTTTAATCATAAAATATGCGGAAAACATTTAAATTCTATTCAGACAAAAAATTTGCCTTTGTAGCTCTTGTATTTGTGTACTTGTTAAGGAAATCTCATTTGATGCTCCAGCAGTAGTCTACCATCATATTTTTGTCCCATGGCCCCTGATAACGCTCTTCTATCATCTTCAGATCTTGATGAAAGCGTTCTCCCTGCTCATCACTAACAGCTCCAAGATTTTCAAAAAACTTATTAAGGTGACTGACTGTTCAGGAAGTGAATCTTAACATTCATGTTACATCCAACATCACAGAAAGCCAACAGCACCCTTTGAACCAGAAGTTTATAGTTTTCTGCTTTTTTGTTGCCAAGGAAGTTCTTTGTAACTGCCACAAATGACTGCCATGCTGCTTTCTCCTCCTTATTCATCTTCCCGGCAAATTCTTCGTCACGTATGAGGGTTTGAATTTGAAGTCCTTTGAATACACCTGCTTTTATCTTCTCGAAAGACAGGACAGGAAAACTAGAAATAATATGTTGAAAGCATTCACTTTCTCTATTCAAAGCCTGAACAAACTGCTTCATTAAGCCAAGTTTGATGTGAAGTGGGGGGAAGATGATCCTGTCTCGATTAACTACAGGTTCATTCACAATATTTTGCATCCCTACTTCCAGAGCTTCATGTTTCAGCCACTCCTTCTGTGCCCAGTGTTTCTCCCGAGCTCAGCTGGTCATGAACACAGAAAGCAAGGATACTTCGTGATACCTCTCCATTGTCCTAGCAGGAAATTTACCATTTTAAGATCCACACAAATGATCCAATTATGCTCCTCATACTTTAGAAAGTCAAGGACAATTTTTATGTCATTATAATCTTCTCGCAGATGAGTTGAATAACCAATTGAAACCACTGCATAAACATTACCGCTGTGTAGGAGAACACATTTCAGACTCCTTTTAGAGCTGTCAAGAAATAGCTGCCATTCTGTTGGACTGTAAGTGGTAACATCTAGCTGGCTGAGAAGACTACTGATATCATGACAGTAAACAAAGTGTTTGTCTTCGAAAAAAAGTCCACAAAAATTTGTTCACGCTTTCTGAAATGGGATACTTTAGCTGACTGGTTAAGTACATTCTTTTCTTGAAGCCTGGAGGCTAATAACTCAGCTGCTTTCTTTGATAGGCCCAAATCTCTTACTAGGTCATTCAATTCGGGTTGGCTAAACTGCTGCGGGGTTAATGACTGCTTGGCATCAGAAGAAGACCCTTCAGATTCTACAACCATTTCCTCTTGCATCTTATCAAAATATACTTGATCACCATGTTCACTTTCTTCAACCTTAGAAGAAATAAAGCCATTGAAAACTGGAACCGGCAGTGTCTCAGAGTGTGGGATAGGTCATATTACTGAAGGAATATTAGAATATGCAATCATATGCCATTTTTTTTTTTTTGCTGGTGCCCTTTGTATGGATCAGAGAGAAATAACAGTCACTGCTGTGGTCCTTAGGTTTACGCCAAACCATGGGAATACCAAACGGCATTCCTTTGTGTTTTCCTTTTGTCTAGTCACAAAGCATTTCCTCACAATTATGACACACAATATGAGGAGCCCAATTCCTGTCTTGATCACCAAGGGGAACTTGAAAATAGGCAATATATGCACGTGTCACAAATGATGAAATATTGTGTCTTTGACGTTGCAGTGTGTAACAGCCACATATATAACAGAAGGTGTCAGGACTATTCTTACATTTACACCTACTCGAAGAAGCCACGATTCAATCTTAAAAGAAAATAAGAGGATGTTTCTATCAGATAATAATTTTTTACATTTTAAAACAACTATAATTATGTCAAACTGATGTTTGTAAAACATAAATTGCCTTATGGTTATGTTCAATCCAAGAGTCATTGCCCTTTAACTTCAATTTATAAACCAATGCATGCCATTAAGTGTAACAAAAAGAAATTAAAATTGCATAAAAACTAGAGCATGCATCAGAAAATGGATTTCATATTTGAAATCAGCAATGCAGGCGTATATAGGAACAATTCTAAAACCTCATGCAACAGAAAATTAAAAAGATTGTTCCCCAGTGTATTCTTAACAAAGTATTCTATTTGTATAGAAACTCACTTGAGAATGTTTTGTTTGATTAGATATATTGGTTGGTGTAACTTCCATTTTTGTGGATGGAGACCTGGTTCCTCAAATAGCTGTGTTTGGGGGTACATGGTGGTTTGATTAAAACCCAGTGACATAGTTAAAGATGATGTTTAGTGAATTTCTGTGTTTGATTAAATTCACAAAGGATATAGCACAGAGCATTTGGCAAGTGCAGAAGGATTTATGAGACACCCAGGCCCCTGAGGGTTCTTTCCCTGGTAGCTCTAATATAGATGCTTCTAGACAGGCACTATCCAATCTATTTTTTTTTTCCTTAAGTGAGGAGTGGTGAAGCAGAGACACAGACTCCCACATGCACCTCTACAGGATCCAACCTAAATGCACCCTATGGGGCAGTGCTCTGCCCATCTGGGGCCATCTTGATTCGACAACCAAGCTATTTTAGTACCTGAGGCAAGGCCGTGGAGCCATCTTCAGCTCCTGGGGCCAACTTGCTCCAACAGAGCAATGGCTGCAGGAGAAGAAGAAAGAGATAGAGAAAGAGAAGGGAGGAGGGAGGGGGGATAAATCAGATGGTCGCTTTTCCTGTGTGCCCTCACTAGGATCGAACCCCGGACATCCACATGCCAAGCCAACTCTCTTCTGCTGAGCCAACTGGCCAACCGGCCAGGGCCTTTTTTTTTTCTTTAACAGCGGCTGATGGGATGATTGCTTTGCATAATGCCAAATTCCAATCATTTATATGATGTGTCATTTTCATCCTCTCCCAGTCTTTGCATTGACTCTGCCATTGAAGCAGCGATCCTTCTATCAGAATTGGAAGCATTCTAGTACTAGAACTTGGTGTGTCCTCTCCCCACTGGTTTTTAGTGCCCTGGAGGCACCCACAGTAGCAGTAGCAGTCCCATGTAATAAAAAGAATTTAGACTTTGGCATCAAATGATTTTAGTGTGCATCCTTGTCCACCTCTAACCACGCATGCAACTTTGGCCATTTTGGCATTTTTTTTTCTTAACTTTGATAAAACTACCTTTTTTGAAAATGAGAAAACTGTAGTCACTTCCAAGGTTATTAGTGGATTTAATGAAGTGATGTACATAAAGCAGCTGATGTGGCTCTTGGCACATTCTAGATCTTCAATACATCTCAATTCCCCTTGCATGTGACTCCAGGCCAGGCAGAATGGGCGAGGCCGGAGGAGTGGAAGTGTTCTCGTACGTGCTCACACTTAACAAGCCCACATATCTAGCAACACAAAGGGGTTGTGACTTTTGGAATCTCTAGAACAGTGCTTGTTAGAAGTGAGCACAATCCCCACTCTCTTATCTGGTATAGCTGACCTCAAGAAGAGGAGCTACCCATGTACTAAAGACAAAACAAAACAAGAGGTCCAGGAGGTCTGACTGCCATTTGGCCCATTGTTCTATGTTTGTGCAGGGCGGATGTGCTTTAAAGCTGTGAGCTTCAACTTCTACCATTCCCTGGTCCCTGGGCTCTCAGTGGGGATTTGGAAGTGTGGAACCACAGGTGTCCCCAAAGGAGGCCACCTATCCTTCTTCTCTCTGCAAAAGATTCATGTGGGCTAAAGGAATTGGACGGATACATTTTGCTTCGTTTGAATAACATTTGGTTTTGCTTCTTTTAATCACTGGTTCCCCTGAGCATGGCATGCGTTCTGCAGCACACACTGGCTGCATACCTAACAGATATTTTCAATACAACAGCTTGACTTCCCTGCTGCTTAGATGATAGCAATTGGCTAGGTGTTCCATCCTCTTCCTTCTCCCCCCGCTCCATGGATACAAGGAGATTTCAAGTGCAATTTGGCCTTGCACATCAAACAGCAATTTTCCTGTAGTAACCACAACCTCCAAAAACTCTACCCTAATCAAATCTATCAAGTCCAATTTAGGGGCGAGCTTCTGTCTGTTTATCAAGGAGATGGAGTTGAAATTGCCCCCTTTAATGGAATCACAGCTGCCCACCATAATCTTTCACATGGATGTTTGAATTAATGGCAGGACTTGGCCCATGCTCTCCAGCCTTGGAATTTGATTCCAGTTATAGGAAATTGCTATAATTTCAGTTCTGGGATTCTCACAGATATTGGGACGTTTTATGCTGAGGTTAGAATTAATGTGTCACAGGAATTAAAAAGAATTCAAAAGTGGTTGGGGAAGATCAGTGCTTTTACACAACACTCAATGAGTCACCTCTGCATCAAATCAAACCCACTATGGCTCATGTACACTGCTGTTACCAAGTCCAGGAGGAAAAACAGAGAAAGGACTTAATCTGATGTTGAGACTTTAGATCAGAATACAGCAGATACGGGGAGAAGGTATGCATCCTTTCAGATATAGGGCAACTCACTTAGTTCAACTGCATGTCAGGAGTTGCCACATCGGGTGGGTGGAGAACCCAGTTGAAATGCCTAAGTCATCCCTGAGCCAGGGGACAGGCCAGCAGCTTCTGTTCCTTGTTCATCCTGCGATTTTCCCTCTGCAGCCCCAGAGTCCCCTGAGAGACTGTGTTCCACTCAGCATGTGCATCTAGACGCCATGGCCATTCTATGCTTTAACAAAGTCACATCATTTTCTTCAAAATGTCCTTACCAAGAGATATTCTACTCCTCCTGCAGGAGTATTAACATCTTGTATTTATATAGAGCTATTCTAACCCCTCCCCCTTTTTTTTTCTCCAGCATCTTTATGCTATTTTTTTTAAATCCCATTTTATACTCACAGTACAAAAGGGAGGGGAACTACTTAAAATGCCATGTTGTAAATGAGGAAACCAGAGTTAAATGGCATTAATAATGGTGGCATTAGAACGAGACTTGATGCCTACAAAGCCAGTGCTCCCTTCATAACACAGACATCTTACACCTTCTCTCACTGCTGGTGTGAGTCTGAGCGGGGTGCCTTTGTCCCGATGACATGGTCACACACCTGCCCTGTCCTGCCTTGTCCTGCCCTGTCCTGCCCTGCTGTGCCCACGCACACATCCCGTCCCAGTGTGCATCTTTTCTTCCTCAGGGAAGTTACCCCCCAGGAAGTTACCCTCCTCCATCAGGAAGGCATTCTGAGCCTTACAATAATTAGGTAATAGAGATCCGTGTTTTGTGAAATGCCCTGAAGTTTTTCCTCTTTCCCTTGAAAATAAAAGACTCCTAAATTAGAGAATCATACAAGTTTAATAAATGTGGGGAGAAAGCCTATTCATTTTCTTCAAGAGTGACTAATGCCTCTCAGGAAAATCTCCCACATGGAATTAATTCAGCTCTCCTCTCGCACCTTTGCTAGTTCCCTTCCCTTCCTCCCCTCCCTCCCTGCCTCCCCTCTTCCTTTGCTTGCAAGTCTTCCTCAGGAAAACAGCCTTTTGGCCACCTGGGGTTCTATCTGCTGCTCTGTATTCTCCCTCAGAGTGCCTAACCCCCTGCTGTAGCCGTCACTCTGCACCCACCAAGTATGGGTGCCTTCAGGTAAGAGGGGACGCATTGTTGGGACAAATGAGCACCCTGGAGGCCACGGAGTCACAGGAGTGTTCTGGCACCAAAAAGGATTGTTGCTTGTAAAGTGAGGAGTTCATGGACAGGATCATAGAAGGCACTGCTGAGCTGTCTCTCCGGGGCCTTCAGCAGCTCTGCTTTGATCTGTTGATCAATTGTGAATTGTTGGTCTGTGCTGGGTGTGGCCACCTTCCCGTACAGGTGGAGCCCTGTGCTACCCTTCCTTCCTACACTTCACACAGTTGACTAGTAGCCTGAGCAACTGCAGGGAAAACCGAAAACAGTGCTATTTCTCCCCCCACTTTACAAGATTTCTCATGGGATTATTAATTGAGTTTTATCCATTCTGTTGTGCTACATCCTTCGCTGCTGCTGAGAATTCTGAAAGACAGTCTCTCACTTGGAAAAGAGTCTGGTGTGCTGGCCACAAGGACAGGAGCATTTGGGCAGATGCAGCCCAGCTCCAGACTGGCCAGGAATGGTGCCCATCACGGACAGGTGCAAGTAATTCTGACACTAGATTTCCCTGGCATCCTCAGAATCCAGACATCTCCCGGAGCTGTCAAGTAGCCAATTAGACAAATTTAAATAACTTTCCCCCATCACTGGTGGGTGAGCTTAATTTTGCAGGCTGTTTGCTTTCGCTGACACGCTTTACTAGAGAACATTGTGCACTTCATGTCTCCTGCCATTTCTATGCTACCTGACACTCTGCCACCTGTTTCACCCCAACACTGTTTTCCAACTATTCTCTTGAAGTTTTTCAATGACGTTAATTGTCAGATAAACTGGTTGAATCTCAGTCCATCCTTCTCCCTTCTGTACCATCTCACATGGGCCATCCACTGCTCCTCTATGCGACTATCCTTCCTGACCCTCCGCTACTCCTATGGCCACATGTCCTCTGTCCCCTATTTAGCCCCTCCACCTCTCTACCTCCCAAGCGTAAATATTCCCTGGACCTTTTGTTTACTTTTCATTTTTATACTCTCTTCCTCGGTGTTCTTATCACCTCCCACTATCCAATTATCATCTCTGTGGGAATGATGCCTAATTCTGTCTCCGGCCTTGACTCCTATTTTGAAATCTAATTTCTTCACTTGTCATTGCCTGAGGACGACCACCAGCTCTCTCTTCTTTGCCCCTACATCAAATCTGTCTCTCAGGCCTGTCCAGTCATTGGTTCTGACTTTATCATTTCTCATCCCCTCCCTTTCCATTGTTACCACCTTCATCCTAGTTTATTATTTAATTACTTTTCATTTGAACTATCAGAAGAAGCAACTAATTAACTGTCTCTACCCTTTATAATATTAATCTTCCCCAGGCACAGTTCTGACCTTGACATTCCCTTCTCAGAAACCATTAATGATACCTCCTTGCCAGAGAAGTGAAGTCCGAATTCTTTTTACAGCCATGGGTGAACAGGTTCAGGCCAAACGCATAAGCTTGACACTCAGTGTCAAGCGCAGGCTTTGCCCTAACTTTTGTCTTCGCCTTCTTCCTCCTGCATGCAGCACGCCACCTGTGCCACACTTCACGACTAGTTTCCCGAACATGCCACGCTGAGTGATGCCTCTGAATTGGATCATGTTGTTCCCTCTGCCAGGATTATCATGTCCTCCTCAACCCCACCTGCCCTCACTCCATATCCTCCACCTCAAAAAACTCTTTGTCACCTTTCCAAACTCAGGATTCTGTTCCCTGCAATGTCTTCTTTCATTTCACTTGATGGAGGTAGTTAGTCTCTTCATTCTTGCTCTCACATGCTGTGTAGATCTCTGTGCTCCTTCTATGAGGCGGGGACCACCTGGACTGTTTCATTTTTCTTTATAGCCTTAGTGCACAGTGCAGAGGCAATGAAGGGGTCAATAATCAGCCCCTGCCTTCTAACCAATCTGAAATATTTGTTATTACATAAGCATAGCTAAGTTTTGTTCTCTCTTTGCTTTGTAGCTGGTCCTTTCTTCCAGTTGGAATCCTTTCTCTATTATCTACTCACCAAAGTTCTATCCGTCCTTAAGAAAGTCCAGTGTAAATATGGTTTCCCACAAGAAACCTTCTTGGATCTCTTTTCACCAAATGTGTGTGTGTGTGTGTGTGTGTGTGTGTGTGTGCGCGCGCGCGCTCTCTCTCTGGAAAACAAAAAGAGCATGATTTGTAGTAATCAGACTTGCAATAGGATTTAGACTCAGACAAATAGACCTTTGTTTCTTCATCTTAAAAATGTTTACTCACCCTGACCAGGTAGCTTACTTTGTTAGAGTGTCGTCCTCATATGCTAATGTTGCAGGTTTGATCCCTGGTCAGGGCACATATAAGAATCAACCAATGAATGCATAAATAAGTGGAAGAACAAATCGATGTTTCTCTCTCTTTTCCTCCCTTTCTTTCTGTCTCTAAACATCAATAAATAAATTATTTTTAAAATGTAAATGTTTACTCTAATACTATACCTTCCCTTTCAAAGGCAATAATACTGACAAAAGATTCTATAATAACACCTAGAACACAGCATATAATCAATAAATGTTAATTCACACTCCTCCTTCCTTAGGGCAATTATCATTATAACATTTGTCATTTGTTTATTGTCAATAACAGAACAAAGCTCCCAGTGGAAGAACAATGTCTTATTCACATTTCTTTTCCTGGAAGTGACTATCAGAGCTTCTTATATTTTCATTGTTTACAATGTTTGTTGAATTTAATGAAGCAAGCTGCTTTAGAAAGCTTTATACTTCAAAAAGAATATAGTTTTATTTTTGGCACAAAATTAAACATAATGTTTTCAGTCACACCCATGACATGTTGGACATCACAGTTTTGGGGAGGAATGTAACCTACATGATAACCCATTTTTGTGGGAAAATCAGATTAGACACCCATCATTTCAATTTAGTGTCTTAAACAGAATTATTGCCAGTTCTATGTGTGAGGACTGCCTTTTATATCTTTATAAGCATAAACAATAAAACAGCTTGGACTTGACAACATCCCTTTCAAAGGTGGTCAACGAGGTAAATTAGATTACCTGGTATACTCCGTGCAGTAATTGAGCTTTACTGTAAATCTAAGTGGAAAATTTTTGAAGAACTTTTTTCTAAACTATGGAGAAAATTATAAAGAATTGTTTATATGTCTTCAAATACCATGCGTTAGAATCTTAAAGCTATCAAGTAATCTTCAAATTTAAAGTGCTCGGAACTTTAGTCTTCTCTCTCTGTTTTTTGTTTTTTTGTTTTTTTTTACAGAGACAGAGAGTCAGAGAGAGGGATAGACAGGGACAAACAGGCAGGAACAGAGAGAGATGAGAAGCATCAATCATCAGTTTTTTGTTGCGACACCTTAGTTGTTCATTGATTGCTTTCTCATATGCGCTTGACCACTGGCCTTCAGCAGACCGAGTAACCCCTTGCTGGAGCCAGCGACCTTGGGTTCAAGCTGGTGAGCTTTGCTCAAACCAGATGAGCCCACGCTCAAGCTGGTGACCTCGGGGTCTTGAACCTGGGTCTTCCACATCCCAGTCCGATGCTCTATCTACTGCGCCACCGCCTGGTCAGGCATAGTCTTCTCTTTTGATAAATAAAACGATTTTAAAAACAATGTCAACAATAATCACCTTGCTTAGATCTCAAAGTTGGTATGAGAACCACATATGAGATCCTTGATTCCAGAGTTTGTTTCTTTCCACATCCTTTTTTTTTTTTTAATATTTTTATTTTAGAGAGGAGAGAGAGAAAGGGGGGAGGAACAGGAAGCATCAACTCCCATATGTGCCTTGACCTTGACTGGGCAAGCCCAGGGCTTTGAACCAGTGACTTCAGAGTTCCAGGTTGACACTTTATCCACTATGCCACCATAGGATGGACTATTTCCACATCCTTAAAGTCAAGCACATTGTCTGGAATAAGAAAAGTGCACAATAACTATTTATTGACTGCATAAGTAATATGAGAAAGATATTCAAAGATTAAAAATTGTATCATAGTAGAACTAATATTATCTAGACCTACCCTCTTATTTTGGATGAGCGAATGAGACTCAGAAAGGACAAGAACATTTGCCTGATGTCACACAGCAAGCTACTGGCAGAGCAAGGAGCAGATCAGATTTTCTGTTTCTGAGTCTAATGCCCTTTGTACACATTGCACCGTATCAACCATTTCCCAGATGTAAGGCATTCTTCGATAATAGAACCAATTCAATTCAGCTAATATTTATTAAGCTCTTACTATGTTCCAGGCATGGTGCTAAGCACTATGGGGATTACAAGACAAATTACACAGTGTCCTCTTTTAAGTTCACAAACTTCGATGGAGGAGAAAAACACATAAACCACTGCTAAGTACTTATTAGGCAATAATACTGCAATGGCGACACAGAGAAATGCTGTAGGCTCTGTGTGCGGAGTTAATAAATTGCATTACAAGATGAGCACAGTTGAAGGTGGTGGAGTGTTATTTATAGGAAAACTGATGTTTTAGCTGATATTTGAAAAAAATGTGGAGTAACCATAGGCTGAGATAAAAGGAAAAATCCAGGAATAGGAAGAAGCGAGGCCAGGGAGTGCCACTGCCTCTCCCAGAGCTGGGACATGAAGAAGCCACAGGAGGAATGATGGAACAAAGCCTGGAAATGAGAAATGACCAGCTCATTAGGGGCCTTGAGAGTCATGGTGGAGAACTGGAACCTGATGGGCAGTGGGAGCCTCCCCAGATGGTGGGAAAACAATTCTGTCTATACAATGATTAGAGTGATGAGGCTGGTAGCAAGGACAGCAGTTACAAAACAACTTCAAAACCCAGAAAAAAATGTTCTCTAACTAGGAACTTAGTGCTCAGGATATAATGAAAAGAAGACATTGAAGAAATGTCATGCAGAAGAACTAGAAGCTTGGGCTCTGGGTTCAGACTGGTTGCTTCTGTTATTTGTTTGTTTACAACTTTCTTAAATTCTCTGTGCTCCTCTTGTAGTCTGCAAAGTGTCCACTCATAGCGTTGTGATTGCAAAGTGCTAAAAAGAGTGCCGGGCTCACAGAAAGATCTCAATAAGCATCAGTGGTCATTATTGGTCTGTGGATGATCATGCGGAATGCAGATCTGATGGCAGGCTCTGTCAGCATTGTCCTTCCAGTGCCTAGAAGAGTGTCTGACACATCCTGGCATTTAATAAATGCTATTACTGCTCTTGTCATCATTACCAACGTTTTCTGCCTCATTTCTTCTCCCTCTACACCCTACCGATATGATTGTATATGAAGTTATTTTTCATGAGGATTATAACCAGTGTCTTCAGATGGTATGCACTGATATGTGGAAGATTATTAATATCATAATCTTCTCTAAAACTGTCACTTTTGATGTATTCAGCAGAGGACTTGGGAAACAGAAGTTTTCAGTTGAAGGTGAACATTTGGAGGCATCATTCCTTGCATTTGATTTAGAAGATCAGTGAGCTGGGTTCAAGCTGCAATAATTGAGAAGACTAAGGTTCTATTTGGCTGCTCAGTTGACTCACTGGGTCACGAGAGCAGAGCCATGCTCTCTCTGACTCACTTTACTTATTCATGGAATGGGATTCATGACCTAACCTTAGAGAAATTTCTGTGCCTATGAGTGGACCTCTCTTGCTGGTTTAAAGAAGATGAAGGCTTGATAGGGGACAGGGCTCATAGATGGCACACGTTTGAATGACTTCAGGAACTGGCAGGTCACTTCCAAGTCTTTATGTTCCTTTTTGCACTTCTCTTGTTAATGTATACATTTGTTTGATCAGAATTCACTTTTTAATGCAATTCCAAATTCTTGGGGGAAAAAAATCTCCATTCCTTGAGAAATAAAAACCTCACTAATGAAAAATATTCTTTCAATCATCTTCAGTAAACCCTTATAAAGCACCTACTGTGTGTCACACACTCTGCTAAGATTGATATAAATAAGTTAAAGAAGCCACAGAACCCACAACTCGTAGACCTGGAAACACAAAGAAATCATAACTATAAAATAATGAATTCCATAAAGAGAAAGAGGGTCCTGGTAGGTGGATGAATGGATGGATAGATAGATAGATAGATAGATAGATAGATTGATAGATAGATATGATAGAAAACAAAGAAAAACTCACTCCATTGAGTGGAGTTGGTATTGGACAGGGAAGGTACAAGGGTCAAGGGTTGGGTGGTTGTATAAGTGTGAGTCAAGTCATGGGGGGAGGGGTATTCTGGGCTGTGGGAAACTGCACGTGGAAAGCTTGTACTAAGTCATCACTGTGAAGCAGTCCATGTAGGAGAGAGCATTTTAAGAACTAGTTTGGAAAGAAAGAGAATGATCAGGTCTATAGAAGCATGCATGTGTACACACACATGCACACGTAAGAACACACACCACAAGGTTGCTGGGACAGAAAGTAAGGCCTGGACAATGAGGTCAGACACATCTAGACTGTAAGCCTAGCTTCTTGATCCCTTTGAGTATTAATTTTCTCATCAATAATATAAAATTCATTATATCTACCCTGCAGTGCTGATATGAATAGAAATGTCTAACATTTTTATTATCAGAAAATAAAGTAATTAATACATACACATAAGTAGATATATTTGCTTTAGTGGATGCACATATATAATTCTACATATGCAAAATGTTTACAGAGAGAGATACTGATTGATTTGGTGCTTAACTTATTTAATTCCCTCCTTGATTTCTAGAGAAGTCTTTGAAGGAACAGCACAGTCATTTAAATCAACATGAAAGAATGGCACTGTGTGGTTAACAGAGACATGAACCTCCTTCCCATACTGCCAGCTTTCTTGGGGTTTCTTGTTAGCTGATTTAATATTTGTGTCAGGCTTACTTTTTAAGTTGCAGTGTTGTGCTATACATCCAAACCCACCTGTCTTGGGAGATTGGCAGCCGTCCTTTCATGGCCACACCTCCACGAGCAGCCAGGAGTCACTGCTATGGTTGTGGGGAGGACATTAGGGTAAGATGGCGGACCATGAAGGGAGAGGAACCATAAAAGAGTTGACACCAACGAGCTGGGATTCTCAGTAATGCCAGCATTTAAAATTGTATTTGAACACAGGTGTCAGAATCACCTGGGTAGGCCACCACCCCTTTTCTGTCAGCTGCTATCTCACTTGTGCTGCCGTGCAATCTGCTCTCTTCTTTTTGGAGATCTCTCTCTGATTTTGATCTGAGGCGCCTGTCCCCTGGTGATGACCAGCCATTCTTGTTAACAACACCGATATAAATCCTTGGCTTCCCCCTCAGTTCCCTCAAAGACAAAGGCATGGGGTGCCAAGTGACACAGTCGCCTCTCTCACCGTCCCAACATCCATGGGCTCCCAGTGACTGTCTTCCAAATCACCTACCAGATCGGTTTCCAAAATGGTGCCTTAGTGTCGATGTATGTTTTGATAGAAGGTTAATGCATACGTGAATACACAACTTTTTGATTTATTGTCCATGGGAGCTCATCACTCTTTCCTTTAAATTAAAACTCTCTCCAGATGGGGATCTGTGACACAGATTTATTGATCTGCAATAAAACCTCACTCATAATCTCTACAGCTGCCCATTCATCTTCTCTGGGAAAAGGTTCATTATTCTGGATGTCCCAGGAATGAAAGCAAGGAGCTAACTTTCTCCTTTGTTCCCTTTCTGCCCCTTTTATGCTTTGTGATTCCCTCCTTCCTGCCATTCCCTGCCCACCCCCTCCTTTTACAGCAGGAGACCAGGTAAACCCCCAAAACAGAACCACTTCCTTTTCCCATCTCTGTCATGCTCCCTTATATATTTTCTTCAATATCTTGCCATCTACCCAAAAGATGTCCTTTTTTGTGGGCACCCTGCAAGAGTTGTGACATTGAATCTGCTTTGTGGCTATATAATCAATATCACAACCCTCCACTCTGCTCATTCCAGATGGGTTGGTATTCCCTGGTTTGGACAAACCACTCTGTACCCAGGATATGAATGAGATCATTAGGAAACAGAGACCTAAGCAGTCAGACTGATAGAAATCAGAACAAGGAGCAGGTGGGTAGGTACTAGGTCTGTGGCTGAAACAGAGTACATGTGGATAAAGAATGCTCACCACTGTGCTTTGTTGGGTCCAAAGAGCCCTCTGATTTATTGCCTAGGAGATATTCTCAAGTACACACATGATCGGGGCTGCTTCCACTGGTCAGCAGATGGCTTGGTCTGTGTGCCAGGAAGCAGGGGAAGTAGCTGTTATCTCAGACTCGACAGAAGGAAGGGCAAAAGGACTTTGGGAACGATCAGATGGATTGCCTAGTCAGTTCAGTGGAGTATTCTTTATATTGCTAAAATCCTCTTGGATTTCCCAGCTGGAAAAAAGGCATAGACCTTTCTAATGTAGTGTATTTTACAGAAAGTGTCATTGTGTGTTTTGATTAGCTGTATGGTGTGAAGCAACATCCAAGCAACAACAAGTAACAAGTAACTTGTTACTTTAAAAAATAAAGTGAAGTTTGCAAATGAACTACTTAAAACAATCAGAATAGATTGAAGGTTATCCTTATAATGATGTCACTTTTCTGATGTGATTTCTTGAATAGGGATTGGATGTAGTTAGAGGTAGCAGAAATTAAAAATTGTATATAGGGTCTGGTGGGCATGTGGCTAGCATTTGTCACTGGGAGTTGAGAACTACTATCCCAGTCTCTCCTCCTCTTAAAGGCAGGAGAACTGTCTTTAGAGGAATTCTCAAGTCCTCATGTGTCCTCATAGCATGACAAAAACATACAGCTTCTCATTCTCATTTTGGGTTGGCTTAGCGGTAGAGTGTCGGCCCGGCATGTGGAAGTCCTGTGTTAGATTCCCAGCCAGGGCACACAGGAGAAGTGCCCATCTGCTTCTCCACCCTTCCCCTTCTCCTTTCTCTCTATCTCTCTATTTCACTTCTGCAGCCAAGGCTCCATTGGAGCAAAAGTTGGCCCTGGGGCACTGAGGATGGCTCCATGGCCTCTGCCTCAGGCACTAGAATGGCTCTGGTTGCAATGGAGCAATAGCCCAGATAGGGAGAGCATCACCCCCTAGTGGGGATGCCAGGCAGATCCCGGTCAGGTACATGAGGGAGTCTGTCTGTCTGCACCCCCTCCCCCACTTCTCACTTCAGAAAAATACAAATACAAAAAATAAATTAATTAATTAAAAAAATAAAATAGCAAAGTCATAACCCAAAGCCAAGCAGTGAGTTCTAAAGGCAAGAGCTGAACTCCAGTGTACACATTAGCATTCCAGTGTGTACTTTCCATTGACCACTATCTCCTCCAACAGGCAGGCATGAGGAGCTTGGGACAGAAACTAGGAACAGGTGAAGGAAGAGCGAATGGGAAAGGAGTCACCATTTATCACTGTAATCGGAAGCTATCCCAGGCAGGTTTAATCACCCCACACAGAGAGGGATGCAGAGCAAGTTTATGGTTTACAGTGAGCAGGCTGACACAGCTGATTGATGTCAAATATGTCATGATGTATATTGTAAAGCAGGGAGATTTAATGGTGTGACTCTATGGCAGGCTTAGAAGTGAGTTGCTGCAAACTAAGGAGTGATGGATGGGCTCATTTACATGTAAAATTGCCAATGGCATTGACAGCACTGGTATGTGAGGGGAAGATAAGAGGCACATAGCAAGTTCACTCTTGCCCTAGTATTGGAATATTAAAATACAGCTGTGGCAGCATCTGGAATTTGCAATGGACTTTAAAGATATAATTATTTTTTTACCTTTTAGTCCTGAGATAATCTACATCTGTTATAAGGTTTTCTAAAAAGTCACTATACCATCCTTGGATCAAGCATTGACAGTAGATGGTGACGCTGTCATGAAATTTGTGTATACGGAGGCTGTCAGCAAACCAAAACACTTTGTGGCTTTTATCTATTCCCAGCCTAACAATCTCAAAGTGCTTGTAGAGTGACAATATAAACGGCTGGAAAACTGGCTATAAAATTCTGTCTGCCTGGCCCCAAATTCTTTCTGCCTTCTGGTGGTTTTCTCTGTCCTATGCCAGAAGGAGAGAGAGAAAGAGAGAGAAAGTGTGTGTGTGTGCGTGTGTGTGTGCCTGTCTGTCTGTCTGTTTGTCCAGCCTTTCTTCCCTCTTGCCCTTCATCTTCCTTAACCCCCACAGTCTCCTCAACATGTGTGGGTGTTCCTTTTCTTATTATCCCCTTCTTTTTCCTGATAAAACTGCCATTATTATACATAGGTTAATGTTTATTACATATGAGAGTACAGAAAATGGATTTATCCTTCCAACAAATAATGATATTTGGATCAACTCCAGCCAAACATTCAGCCTTGAAGATGTACTCCTATGCCTAAATTGTCTGATTAAAGAATACTTTATACTTGTCACCCACATTAGAAAAATGACTGTATAGCATTAGCCTGCCTGCCTGCCTTTCCTTCCTATCCTCATGCCTCCATTCCCTCCTTTCTTGTTTCCATCTCCACAACACACCCTGGGCATGGTGCTAGGGGCTGGAGACCCAGCAGTGAAGGAGGCACAAGGTTAGAACATGAAACCCAGAGAAGAAAAGAACCTCATGGCAATAGTTCACAATGGCTGCTCTAAATGCCATGGAGGAAGCCTAGGGAGGCCCAGAAATGCCTCTATGGGACATAAATAGGAGGTATGGCTGTCAGAGAAACAGGAAGAAATTCTTGGGGGAATTAGCATCTGAACCAAGACTGAAGGTAGCAAGGCAAAGGGGAGCAAAGTGGAGAGGGGAGATTTTACCAAGAAAAAGAAACTATATATGGTGCCCATGTGTCCAAAGCAAGGACGTGTTTGGAACATTCAGGCACCTGCAACTAGCATGATGCAAGAGAAAGGCACCTGAGAAGGGACAATCAAGAGGGGAGGCTGAAGAAGCCATCAGGATCCTGCAAAGCCTGATGACTTCCAGTTACACGTGTGAACTGTGACACTCAAAGGAACCTCGGTGCCTCTGATGACGTTTTATATTTGCTCTACGTGTTTGCCTCTCATCAGCTGCATCTTATGTCTGCATATGATTGTCAATTGTGCAGTAAGAAAGCTATGTGGACAATAGTAAAATTTATCACCAAAGCCGTGCTTTTTGGAGGCTGTTCATTGCTTGCAAGGAAGTACATATTATTTGGAAGTAAGGATTGACCAAACATATGTGTTTGTCAATTTTATATACTTTTTGATAACCAGGTGATTGTGACAATGGCAGCAAATTAATTTTATATATTAGTTGATAGCATTTAGATTTTATCCAATCATTCTTTTATTCCTTCAAAACATATCTATTGAGAAGCTCTAGACACTCTCTTAGGTGTCTAGATACAAAGATGAATAACTCAGAGGTCTTCTCATAAGCTGATGAAGAAGACACACATACACACCTATGCACACATATAATAATTGCCAATGTGCCAAACACCAAGCTATTGTGAAGAGTGAACTGGGACTCTGGGGAGTAGAGGAATTTATGGCCTTTTTTGGAATGTGGGATACTCAACAAAATAGTTATATGGGCTTTATCTTTTAAAATGTTTAGGCTTTTCCCATGGGTAAATTTCACTGACAAAGCCTGAATGTTCTAACTCTCACCCACACGCAGCTTCATTGAATTTCAACAATAAAATTAAAACAATATTACAATTACTAGGTTCATTCAGCTCTGCACACTATTTTAATCTTCTAAGGACTAGGTTGTAACATTATTTCTATGATGCTATTGACAGTAAGGTGGTGGTCAGGACCAGAACCTTAGGAATCCCAGAGACTGGGTTCTAATTTCATCTTTGCCACTTAATGGTTGTGAGATCAAGGATGAGTCACTTAAGCTCTCTAACCCTCATTCCCCTCACTTATAATAGTGTCTTCTTAATAGAATTCATAGACTGTTAAAAAATGTAATGCGCTTAGCCGTGTCCAGCACGTAGTAAGCGTTAAATAAATGTTAGCCATATATGATTAATATTATTATTATTATCTGTCATTTAACGCCTAATGAAACACTGAATGAACCACAACACAGTAACTTTATTAGCTAATGTACCTCCTAGAAACTAATAGAGCGCTCTTCTCATCTCTCTTCAGAAAGAATGTGGTCCCATCGTAATAAATCACCAAACAAAAGGGGGTACACATGACTCTTTGCTCTCCACTTGGTTTTTACTCCAATTATTTTGCTATGTTCCCCAGCGTTTCCTTTTCTCGCTATTCAGCTAAAAACGGCATGAATGTGCAGTTTACTTTCCATTCCAGATCATTAACAAAGCTGCTCTGAACATACACCTGGCTCATCCTCAGCACCCCTCCCTCTTGTTGTCTCCCCCAGCTGGCTTTCTGCGAGGCCAGGTTGCAAGTCCACACAAACGTGTTCCTATCGCACGTATGCGTTGTCGTGTGAAACCACGCAGTTTCAGGTGGCAGTACATTTTCACTCCTCCCCACTTCCAGCTTTAAAAATAAAATTTCAATCAGTGGTTTGGATCCTAAAAGGCACTCCTAAACCTGGTCTCGTTCTTCATCAATCAGTAGTAAAAAAAAAAAAAAGTGAAACAATACCAAACTACAAAGGCAGAAGCGGAAAGCCAGAGGCACCTCTATTTTAAAACCACACGAAGTTCTTGCTATTTGTTCTGCCTCTTACCTCCAAGGTTCCTGGCCCCGCGTCACCCAGCCTGCACCAGAAACAAAATTCCTCTCCAAACCAAGCATCTCTCCTTAGCTCCACTGGCCGTTTCCATACCAACCACGGCAGTGATGGTTTGACGCTTCATCTTGACTCTTCTCCAAGTCTTTTCTCTACTCAGCACTCAGACATAAGTTAGAAGGCAAAGGTGATTGTTGGGAAGACAGCTGTGTTAGGCTTGCTCCCTTGCACTTTGCCTGATTAGTGCGTGAGCACCGCTATTCGTCTCTGCAGTTTCTGTACTGTCTGCCTGAATCCAATGTGAAATTGCCTGGCCTCAGCCACTGGCATTGCAGTGCTCTTGTTGCTTTCCTGTTGAAAATATCTCCATAGCTTCCCAAACACCCCAATCATACCCCTCACCACGCTACACCCTAGTGTCACTGTGTCAGGTCACTGTTTCCCTTGCCAGGCTGTGCTCTGGGAAAGCAGGTGTCACCTCTCGATCTCATAGGGATCTTCTAGCCCCAGTCCAGGAACACCGTAGCTACTCAGTATATATTGATAGAATTATTTAAGAATCCTTTGGAATCCTTTTAAAGAATCTGCTTGGGTGGGGAGGGGGAGACAAAACCAGTCAGGGATGAAACAATAATTATTTTGGGAGTGGGAATGAGTAACTAACTCTTGCTGCACAGAAAGGGATGGCTTGGTTTTCTCCCCATTATCTGCCCTCCTGCCACCTGCATCTCTTGATAGCCCCTCTCCTGATCAGGATCCAGTTTCTCATTTCTCTCTACTTGACAGTCAGCAGAAGGGCCGAAATTGGGATGTTTTCCAGAGGCAGGTTGAGTAAGCACCGACTGAGCTGACCCTGATAGAAATGCTTAAGAAGCTTTGCCGGCGGATTAAGCAGCTGTTTTTAATCTTACTTCCTTCTGGGTGGTGGGAGCAGAGTCCAGCGTGTGGGCAGGGCTGGGCTGCAGTGTTCTTGAGCCTCTGAGTTGCACCGTGGGGGTATTGTGCACAGGGGATGCCAGGAGTTGGGAATGAGGGGAGATCAGCTAAATAGGTGATTGTTTATCCCAACTGAGTATCTTCTCTTTTCTCCTGCCTTATTTACATTTCAGAAAGCTTTCCTATTTCTAAATGTGAAGTCATCTCATTAACGGTTGGAAAATTGTAGATTTGTGGATTAAAGAGCAATCCAGGCTATAAACCCAGAGACACTGGAGCCAAAGAGGATTTATTCTGGGTCACATCAAGGGAATCCGTGGAGGGAAACATCTGAGGCTCAGTTCCTTACTGTGAATGACTCTCAGAGCATCCGCAATTTTTTCAAGTGTCGCTGGTGTGGCTTAGGGCATCGTGGCTGCCCTCAGTTCCCTGTACTCCCCACAGAGTAAACAGTTGCCCCAAGGTTGTCTTGCATGATGTTTTCTAAATGCCCAGAAAATGGAGCGCTGACACTTTTACAAAACCTGGGGTATGTCCTGTCTTGGATACACTCATACATAGAGGCTTTATTAATATGGATTAAAGACAAAACTAATGACTTCTGAGTGGGGAAAGAATTTCATTGGATGTTAGAGCTAGAGAAGAAGTTTAAGGATTATTTAGTCCAACTCATCATGGACAGGTGAAGACTTACCCTCAAATCATGCAATTGTATATTGACTGAGCTGATATAGCATTAGGCCTGGCTTGCTTTTGGTGTGCCACCTTAGAGGTCCCGGGGGTTAAGGTCTTGCCTTTAGTAGGAAGGAGCCCTATGCAGAGCTGAATTGGTTCATGCACCATTTGAGGCTCCTTGCAGCTTGAAGGCTTCGAGCTGAGTTTCTAGGTCAAGGGCTCATTCTCAGCATAGCCTAAAATATAGGAAGCACTAAGCAAACATTAATTGGATAAATGTTGAATTTGTGCTGTCTCGTTTCATGTACTCTGAGTGGGTTTCTGAGTGTTTGAAAACTCCAAATATTTTACCTAACATTCTCTGAGATTTTTAACTGTTGTCTTTTTTTCCAATGGCACAACAGCCATTTCCAAGTCTTTCTTATTCAGGTTGCAGGCTGTGAAGGTTGTTATTCTGAAACCCAGGGGAACCTGAGGATACATCACCTAATTCTGGTTTCACTTCATCTATTGTTTCAGGTTTTAATTTCAGTATTTCAAAGCGAATCTCTCCAGGAATTGCTCGGGCTTTCTTTGCATGCACATGGAGGCTACTCTCAGTTCTCTGCATACCTGCGTGAATCTCCCTGGAAGACTCAAGTGTGTCATTGTACTTGTGTATTAATAATGTATCTGATTCATTATTACTGCACTCCAAACAATATGAGCTCAGGGTGTGTGCATGACATTTAAGACCAAGAATTATTTCACACAGAAGAGATCTGCTTAAGAAATAAAATCATCTTTAAGAACGTAGGGAGAGAGGGAATTTAATGGATGGTGCTGATTTTTAAAAACAAAGACTTAACCCCAAGCTGCTTCTCTCAGTCTTTTGTTTCATGAGAAAGAGGACATTGGCCTCAGCCAGACCTCAAACTAGCCTTGTCCCTTACTGGACACCTCAGTAGCAGCTCTCCCAGCCGGGGAGACACCCTCATTTTGCAGCGGCTTTGTCATCTCTTAGCCAGTAACGTAAAGAGGCAGGGAGCGATCCTGAGTGTCCCAGGAACATCAGCATTTTATGTGCAGCCTGCATGTGTGTCTTTCTGTGAAGGTTGTGCAGGAAGGGGTGCTGAGCCTCTGTACTGATGATCTGCACCACCTCCTTCCCCTCATTCTCTGAGTTCACTCATTGTCTAGTGCGAGGCGTTGGCTGCACAATTCCAATTGACAACAATCGCCAGCCCCTGGCATACACCGACTTGAGACTCATCACAGCTGCTTTATGTCATGGGTTTACACTGAATGACGTACGAATATTTTCCTAGCCTCCCAGGGTCTAAGGGTACATGAGTCTGGTGCCAGCAACTCTTGCTGGGTTTGAACAGTACCACTGACTGTCTTTGCAAAAAGGGTGAAGTCTTTTGCCTGTGTTTATTTCCAAATAGCCTTTTTTTTAATCACCCACAAAACTGACAGTGATCGACTGGGGAGCTGGGTGTTTACAAGGCACACCCTGCACTTGCTTACTCTCACACATTAGCAGTCTTTTTGCATCCAGCAGTCATCAGCTAAAGGAGCCTGAGAGGGACAATGACGTGAAATCTTCCTCCTTGCTTCAGAACCCACCTTCACGCTACAGTGCATCCTTCACAATGATTTCCAGGGAATTAATTTTAAATGGCTTCCTCCTATCCTGTCAGCATCTTGGCAGAGGGGCTCCCACTACTGCGGGCCTGCCTGATTTCAACCAGACTCCCTCCTACCGGCTTTAGTAAATGGCTAGAACACATGTGAATAAAATAGAAGGCAATTTCCTTAGGAGTTAGGAGGATCCCTACCCAGTGCCATAGACTAAAATCTCACTAGGTACCAATATGTCCTTCCTGGAGTAGAAACCATATCCTCCATGGCTCTAAAGCCATACATTTGCATATTAATAGAATCCATGGACTTGTGAAACTGGGCTGGGAAATTAGAATACATCAAGCGCAATTCAGTGCTGCAGTTTTCCTCTTGGAAATATGTGGAAAGAGTGATTATTTAACACCTAGTGAGGCAGAAATACTGAATTTCCAAAGACAAGTCACACTTTGATTAAATATTAGAGGCAACATTCATTCATTCATTTATTCATTCATTCATTCATTCATTCATTCAACCAGTAGTGATTGAATACATTCCGTGTCAGGCATTGTCAGTACCTGAAGATACTGGAGAGAAATAACAGTGTCGGAGTCTGTTGCTACAGAACTTATCTCTACTGCTCATCTGTACTTATCGGTTTTCTGTGTGTCAGCCTTTCTATCCAGCATCTATGCAGAGTATAACAGGAATTACAGTATTTTTTCTCTGCTTTTCTTTTTTTTTAAATGCAGAGATTTAGCGCACAGAAAAGGCACTTAGTAAATATTTGTGCTGGATGTTTTTTATGAGTTCCGGGTCATGGAGTTTCAAGGTCATACCCTCAGGGACTGCAAAGGTATCTAATGATCAGATTCCCTATTTTTTCATTGATTGGGGCATGAGATTTCTGGACCTTAGGTTGCTTGCCAAAAGCCAGTTACTGGTGGAAGTAAGATCAGAGCCTACTTGTCCTAACTGTTTTCTGGCTAATCTATCTACTCTGCAAGTTCACGACAAAAACCTGTAAAAGGTAGCTGAAGAAGATTGTTAGAGATCATCTAGTCCAAAAATTTTCAACACTGGATATACATTTAATGTCACCTAGGGAACATGTACAACCACTGAAGACTGGGTTCCAACCCACCAAAATTTTAATTTATTTGATTTGGGGCCAGGAATATTTAAAAGATGCCCTAACTGATACTTATGTGTTGCTTCTAGGGAGTTGAATGGACCATTCACCTTGCATGCTACTGCCATGTTCATTCATTTCCCTCCATATATTTCCTTAATTATTAATTTAACAGGAGTGATGGGTGTAGGCAATCTCCAAAGTAGTCTATACCGTTTGCAGGAAGATTCTGCTAGGCTCCCAGCATGGCATCATGGGCATGTCCCATGTCCACTCCCCAGTGACTAAACGCTTCCTAAGCGGGTTTAGCCAGCAAGCCCACGAGAGGAGCAACTCATCCTGCTCTCCAAGTGTGCTTCACACAGGACCCACCCTAGAGCCCCGCCTCCATGTGGGATCACATCTGTGTTCAGGGCCCTGGTGTAAGGCACTGGGGGCTCCTTTCCCTTTATTTACTTTTAATTATAATTTTCCTGTGTGGCTCTGTCCTCTCTAGAGAGCAGTGGCATCCTGTTAATGGGATTATGTGGTGTCGACGCTGCCGTGTGCCTGCGCGGCCCCTCCTGTCTCTGAATTTCATCCAGATAATTGATTTCGGTCTGTTCCCTGACACTTGCCTTGGCGGTGCAGGGTGTTATTAGAGCCTTTGTTCCATTTTTGAGTGACAAAGCCTTTACAAGCCAGCCAAGCAAAAGCAATTGTTGCATCTCTCACTTTTCTTATTAACTAACAGAGAATTGCAGGCAGCTTGAAACCCGCTGAGAGAAATAATAACATAAGCGGCAGCTTGGGAGCAAAGTGGGCCCTTTCAACCACAACAGCCTGGTGAGATTAACAAGGGCCCCTCCTCTCACCTATCTGCTGGATCCGGGCTCTCCGTTTTCTGTCTTCCATCCCCTCTGTCTTTCTCCCAATTACATCTCTATCTGCTTCTGGACTCTCTCCCACCTCCAAAAGCAGCACAGTGGTCTATCAGGAAGAAGAGCTATCTGATATTGGACGGGCCACAGAATCTCCCCACCATCGACACTGGGGCTGCTCTGCGCCTCAGTTTTCTGGGGACTGAAAGGACACATCCCTGTGATTATTGCTTGTTGGTGTTTCCGTGCTTGCTTTTCCTTATTTCTTTTTAATAAAAATATGTTTTATAAAAGATTTAAACATACCAAAAAAAGAGGGAATATGAACATTAATATATCTGCCACTCAGATGAACAATACACACACACACATACACACATATCACTGGTACAGGTGAGGTCTCCTGTGAACACTTCTTTAATTCACTTAGCCTCTCTTCCTCCCCACAGAGTTCAATGCTATTCCAAATTTGATCTATAGCATTCTCAGGTATTTTTATATATCTACCACATATGGGTCTGGGAGCAATGGGACACGCTACTGGCGTGTTTTTCCACTCACACAAATGTTACTGCACCATGAGTATTTGACCATCTCAGGGTGTCATCTGTCACATTCTTCCACGTGATATGTGAGCTGACATGCCTTCATTTTTGCCAAAATAGTACTCTTCCACCATGTGACATGTCACAGCCATGTGCTTGCCGGCTTGCGTGTCGGAAGACAGGTAGTTGCTTTCATCCACTCTGCTGTACGAAGGTCACTGCCTGCAGATCTGGGTCCTCATGCACACACAGCAGGCTTTCCGTAGGCACAGATCTAGATGTGGATTTCAGATTGTAAGGTTGCACATTTGTAACTCTAGTGGGTAATGCCAACGTGTCTCCAAAGGGAATTTCTCCTACAATATAAGAAGAGGGAAAGTAGGACTTGCTAACCACATTTCATATGTGAGCACAGAGTGTTGCTGTCACCCTTTGTTATCCAGGAAGACCTCACCCTGGGGAAGGGAAGACCACTTTCTCAGAGTCTCTATTCTTGCTCTCCCACCATCCATGGTATCCTAGCTGAAAAGAAGCATCCTGACCTCCTAATGAAACAGTGAACTTATCCCTTGTTTCTGTTTTCCTTGGTGATTTTGATTTCTGTCCTAGCTCCATTGATGGGTAGGATCCTTATTCAGACATATTCTTTCTTGTGGCCCAAACAGAATGACTTCTGCTCTGTGACAGGCGCACTCTGAACCACCCTGAGCTCCAAGCAAGCTGACACTCTCTCTTTTCTTCCCATGTGTGATTTAGAGTCAGGTGGGCACGCTGGGCAAAAATGCGGATGTGGCAGTCAGAGTTTGCTTGAAGTTGTATTCGCATCCGCACTGATTATGTGATCACAGGCAAATTCTTAACTTCTCTGGTTCTGTTTCCTCATCTATAAAAAGAGAATTACCACTCTTCCCCCACAGAGTTGTGAAGATAAGAAAGTACAGGGTGCAGTGCTTGACACCTGGTGACTGCCCAATAGACAGCGGACGGATGTGGCTTTACTTTTTTTATTTTTTATATATATTATATTTATAAATTTATTTGACCAACAGTTCCCCATCTCCTTCTCTATGCACAAACTCTGCAAACTGGCTTCTCCTTCAGCACTCTGCCATCTTGGCTGCCTCTCCTCTGCAATGGTGATGGCAGGAACCCCCAGTCCGATGACGTAGCTTTAAACACATGCCGCACTCTCCATGTCTGCCTGGAGGTGGCCCGGATGCCCCGCTGAGGGAAAAGCTCCCATCAGGGCGAGCCCTGCCCCTTCCTCCCTTCTTCTGACTCCAAGTCCCATCTGAAACACACTGGAGTCCTCACCTCATGGACTGATCACGACAGTTTAAGAAAAGGATGGACATGGGAAAGCTCTCTTAGACCTGCTCCAATCCTTGACACAAGGAGACAAGTAGAACCTGTTTCTTTAAGGACAAAGTCTCAGATATGAGTTTGTGAGGCTTCTATCTTGACCCTCTTCTTTGTCTCCATGTAATTATACTTTGGTGAGATGAAGGAAGAATTTCCTTTATCTCAATAACAACTCAGAAGTGTCCAGGCTGCACTTGGATTCTCCAGCAATGGGAGGGTGGGTTAGAATCCATTGTATGCTACAAGGCCCAGAGCAATGGCATTTTTATGTTGTTTTCTCCTCCACCATTCTCATTGTTTTCCACACAGATGCCACCCCATTTAATTATGCCTTCTTTTTTGGTGTCTGTCTCCAGCTCTGCCCTTCTAATTCTGCCTCTCCTCACCCTCCATTCCTGGCTCTTCTTCATTCTCTCCAGCCTCCAGGCAGCTCCACAATTCAGCCGCTGTCCCCCAAGACTCTTGGGCAGCCCTCTTGAATGAATGATTACTGAAAAGAATAGGATTGATGCTTCCTGCTCCTCCTCCATTCCCCCCCCTCCTCTCTCTAAAGTGAATAAAAAATCTTTTAAAAAAGCAACAGTGCTTTTCGTGTGCCAGTTTGTAAAATGTACAATGAAAAAGCAGAGTGGCACTAAATGAATTATGGTTTTAAAAAAAGCAAGTTACTAACCTGTCAAAAACTATTAGCCTGCAGATCAGTAGGAAGAATAAGAATGTGTGTGCAGAGGTAGCTTTTCTTCTTTTGTGGAGCAAATAGCCCCTCATAATAGTTGGTTTCAGGATCTTGAATAAGTAACTGACAAAGGGAAGGAGAATAAAGAAACTCCTTTGGATTGTTTTTCACGGTGTCAGTGTTGTGTGTTACTTTTGTGTGGAGTTCAGATGTGTTCTGTTGAGTGAAGGGCTCGTTACTGTTGTACTGGCTAGATAATGCCTATTTTACAGTATGAGGCAGGTGGAAAGAGGGAAATTGTGAAAACCAGAGTTGGGGTGAGCCTGGTGATACAGTGAATAGCACATCAACCTGGGATGCTGAGAACCCAAGGTTGAAATCCTGAGGTCACCTGCTTGAGCACAGGCTCATCTGACTTGAGCACGCAGTCACTGGCTTGAGTGTGGGATCACAGACATGACCCCATGCTCAGTGGCTTGAGTCCAGAGGTCACTGGCTTGAAGTACAAGGTTGCTTCTTGAGCCCTAGGTTACTAGCTTGAGCAAGGGGTCACTGGCATGGCTGGAGTACCCTGATGAAGGCACATATGAGAAAGCAATCAATGAACAACTAAGGTGCCACAACTATGAGTTGATGCTTCTCATATTTCTCCTTCCTCTCTGTCTGTCTCTCATGCTTGCAAAAAAAAGGGGGGTGCGGTGGGTGGATAATGCAGAATATCAATATTAAAGGACTGATTTGCTTCTCAGAAAAACGCAGGTTTAAAATAAAAGCCACACACATTAGAACATACCCTGTCTCTATGAATAGATTTGAAGCTAATAACACTCTTTTGGGTACAGAGCAGTAGTTTGTTTGTTTGTTCGTTTTATCAGTTTTTTCAATGTTCAAAGTCAGGAAACAAGTGAGTTAGTCTTTAATCCAGTAGAAGTCTGGCTTTCATAGAAGCACCTAAAAGTTGATGTTAAGAAATAGGAAAAAAGCCTGACTTGTGGTGGTGCAGTGAATAAAGTGTCGACCTGGCATGCTGAGATTGTCAGTTCAAAACCCAGGGTTTGCCTCTTCAAGGCATATATGGGAGTTGATGCTTCCTGATCCTCCCCCACCCCTCTCCTCTCCTCTCCAAAATAAATAAATACAATCTAAAAAAATAAAGTTGATACAGAAATGGACAGGTTCTTACCCTACAGTCATTCACAAGTTTCTTTGAATTCATGTAAATCTCTTGGTTTTGTCCTTCAGAGGGAGATTAAATGGCCAAAGCATTAGTTAGTTGAAAATGAATTAGATGAGGGAGGAACTGTATTATAAACAGATTGAGCTAGCCTGACCCCCAGGAGATGCACATTACATCTCTGTTGAATAAAGGAATTTGCTGTGAACCACCTGGATGACCTGTGACAAGAGTTCTAATTAACAGGCATCTGGGTTTTGTTCTCTGTTAACTGTAGATAATACATCTTGCTTGACCTTAATATAACAGAGTACAGTCCTTAAAAATGCTTTAGGAACATTGGGTAAAAAATATATATAGAAATAGAAATTATTTTTGTTAGCATTAATTAATTGAAAATAGCATTTTCTTATCACCTTGAAATATTTATGTCTTTATCTTCTTCAAATTGCCCTGATATACATTGCTTAAAATGCAATAAATTGATAAAAAATAAAAACAACTTTGAGTTAGAGAAGGAATTGTGGTTATATCATTTTACTGGAACTAAATAGATTTCCATGGCTAACCCCGAATATTAAAGGCTGTTTTTTTGACCTATGTTTACATTTTAAGTGTCCAAATAAAGGACATAAATCAGGAAAACGAGAGAGTAAGTGGAAGAGTTTCCAGTGTTTGTTCTTTGAGCATTTCAAGGCTGTGTATGATTACAGTTACTTGCATTTAAGTGCTTTGTTTTCCCCTGGGTTACAAACATCTGAGGGAGGAGGGAGGATAAGAGGATAAAGAGAATTGAAAAGAATTCTCCAAAGGCCTTGTGGAGCACATCAGCTGAGGAGTGAGTTATAAATGAATCTGAGAAAGAGACATTTAATTTCTCTCCACATAAGCTTGAGGCTACAGGAAGAACTTACTGGGCATAACTTTACTTACCAGCACCAGCAAATTTTAAAAACTCCTTAGTGTAGGGGAGAATAATTCAAGCCATTTGGTATTAGTTTCCCATTACATTCATTCAGCATGTTGCAGTTCGTTGCTTTTATAATTCTGCATTATTCAGTTCCATAAATATTTTTTTGCATGCTCACTAAGTTCTAGTTCAGTCCTGAGGTTAAAAATTTAAGGTTCAAAAAAGTCCTAGTCCCTAAAACTTCTTTGAATAGAAGTTAGTGCAGCAATTTCTATAATTGTGAACAGCACAAATCACTGGGAGAACATAGAAGAGTTAGCAATTAATTCTGCCTGGACTTGTATTAGTATCAACCTAGAATATGTAAGTATTCATTCATTCAAAAAGCGAATAATTTTTTTGCTTGCCTACACTGTGACAGATATTACACTTGTCAAAAAATGACATGAATGACACACAAGTATAAACTAAAATAAGTTGGATAAAAAAATACACCTTATTTAGACTATGATCTTTCCCTAGAATGCCTTTCCTCATCTGGTCATGGAACTGGAAAGTTAGGAGGAGTAAACAAAGTGAAAGAGAATAGAACCCTTCCAGACCAAAGGAAGGACATGTGCAAAGCTCTTTTATAGTTGAAACACAAGTTAGAAGGAGAAGGCAGGCCCTCAGGGCTGTGGGTCACAGAGCAAAGAGGGACATGGCATGTGTGTTTATTTGCTAAGGCTGCTGGGATAAAGTACCACACTCAGTGGTTTAGAACAACAGACATTATTGTTCAAAGTTCTGGAGGCTAAAAGTCTGAGAACACAGAGTATCACACAGTCAGCAGGGTTGGTTATTCTAAGGGTTGTGAAAGAGAACCTGTCCTATGTCTCTTACCTAGCTTCTGGAGTTCGCTGGACATATTTGGTGTTTCTTGGTTGGAGAAGCATCATGCTGATCTCCACCTTTATCTTCACATGGCACTCTCCCCTGTGGATGTGTCAGTATCAAAATCTTCCCCCTTTTTTATTAATTTTAATTAGGTGACACCAATAAATCAGGATACATATGTACAATGAAAACATCTCTAGATTATCTTATCATTCAATTGTGTTGCATACCCGTCACCCAAAGTCAAATTGTCCTCTGTCACCTTCTATCTGGTTTTCCCTGTGACCTTCCCCTCCTCCCTATCTCACCCTCCCCTGCCTCCCCTCATCCCGTAACCACCACTCTCTTGTCCATGTCTCATAGTCTCACTTTTATGTCCCACCTATGTATGAAATCATGCTGTTCTCAGGTTTTTTTTTTCTGATTTACTTATTTCACTTTGTATAATGTTATCAAGGTCCATCCATTTTGTTGTAAATGATCCGATGTCATCATTTCTTATGGCTGAGTAGTACTCCATAGTATATATGTACCAAAGCTTTTTAATCCACTCATCTTCTGACGGACACTTGGGCTGTTTCCAGATCTTCACTATTGTGAACAATGCTGCCACGAACATGGGGGCGCATTTCTTCTTTTCGAACAGTGCTATGGTGTTCTTAGGGTATATTCCTATAAGTGGGATAGCTGGGTCAAAATGCAGTTCAACTTTTAATTTTTTGAGGAATCTCCAAACTGTTTTCCACAGTGGCTGCACCAGTCTGCATTCCCACCAGCAGTGCAGAAGGGTTCCCTTTTCTTCACATCCTCACCAGCACTTATTCTGTGTTGTTTTGCTGATGAGTGTCATTCTGACTGGTGTGAGGTGATACCTCATTGTGGTTTTAATTTGCATTTCTCTAATAATTAGTGATGTTGAGCATTTTTTCATATGTCTATTGGCCAAATGTATGTCCTCTTTGGAGAAATTTATATTTATTTCTTTAGCCCATTTTTTGATTGGATTGTTTGTCTTCCTGGTGTTGAGTTTTATAAGTTCGTTATAAATTTTGGTTATTAACCCCTTATCAGACGTGCTGTCGAATATGTTCTCCCATTGTGTGGTTTGTCTTTTTATTCTGTTCTTATTGTCTTTAGCTGTGCAAAAACTTTTTAGTTTGATATAGTCCCATTTGTTTATCTTATCTTTTATTTCATTTGCCCGTGGAGATAAATCGGCAAATATACTGCTGCTACAGATGTCGGAGAGCTTGCTGCCTATGTTTTCTTCTAAGATGCTTATGGTTTCACGGCTTACATTTAAGTCTTTTATCCATTTTGAGTTTGTTTTTGTGAATGGTGTAAGTTGATGGTCTAGTTTCATTTTTTTGCAGGTAGATGTCCAATTTTCCCAACACCCTTTGTTAAAGAGGCTGTCTTTACTCCATTGTACGTTCTTTCCCCCTTTGTCAAATATCAGTTGTCCATAAAGGTGTGGGTTTATTTCTGGGTCCTCTGTTCTGTTCCATTGATCTATGTGCCTGTTCTTATGCCAGTACCAGGCTGTCTTGAGTATAATGGCCTTGTAGTAAACCTTGATATCTGGAAGAGTGATAACTCCTGCTTTATTTTTTCTTTTTAAGATTGCTGAGGCTATTCGTGTTCTTTTTTGGTTCCATATAAATTTTTGGAATATGTGTTCTATATCTTTGAAGTATGTCATTGGTATTTTAATTGGTATTGCATTGAATTTATAAATTGCTTTGGGTAATATAGACATTTTAATGATGTTTATTGTTCCTAGCCATGAGCACGGTATATGCTTCCACTTGTTTGTATCTTCCTTGATTTCTTTTATCAATGTTTTATAATTTTCCGAGTACAAGTCCTTAACCTCCTTGATTAAATTTACTCCTAGATACTTTAGTTTTTTGGCTGCAATAGTGAAGGGGATTGTTTCCTTAATTTCTTTTGCTGACAGTTCATTGTTGGTATATAGAAATGCCTCTGATTTCTGAGTATTAGTTTTATATCCTGTCACCTTGCTAAATTCATTTATAAGGTCCAGTAGTTTTTTGACTGAGACTTTAGGGTTTTCTATATACAATATCATATCATCTGCAAATAATGACAGTTTTACTTCTTCTTTTCCAATTTGGATGCCTTTTATTTCTTCTTCTTGTCTGATTGCTGTAGCTAGGACTTCCAGAACTATGTTGAATAAGAGTGGTGAAAGGGGGCATCCCTGCCTGGTTCCTGATCTTAAGGGAATTGCTTTTAATTTTTGTCCATTTAGTAGGATGTTTGCTGTGGGTTTGTCGTAGATGGCCTTTATCATGTTAAGGAATGTTCCCTGTATTCCCACTTTACTGAGAGTTTTGATCATGAATGGGTGCTGGATTTCCTCAAATGCCTTTTCTGCATCTATTGAAATTATCATGTGATTTTTGTCCTTCCTTTTGTTTATGTGATGAATCACATTGATTGATTTTTGAATATTGAACCAGCCTTGCCTCTCCAGAATAAATCCCACTTGATCATGGTGTATGATTTTTTATATATATTGCTGGATCTGGTTGGCTAATATTTTGTTGAGAATTTTAGTGTCTAAATTCTTTAGGGATATAGGCCTATAATTTTCTTTCTCTGTGTTGTTTTTGCCTGGTTTTGAGATCAGAATTATGCTCGCCTCATAAAAGGAGTTTGGAAGTCTTCCTTCTTCTTGAATTTTTTGAAATAGCTTGAGGAGGATAGGAGTTAGTTCTTTGAATTTTTGATAGAACTCGCTTGTGAAGCCATCAGGCCCAGGACTTTACTTTTTGGGGAGTTTTTTGATAACTGTTTCGATCTCATTTGTTGTAATTGTTCTGTTTAGGTGTTCTGATTCTTCCAGGTTCATTTTTGGAAGATTATATGATTCAAGAAATTTGTCCATTTCACCTAGGTTGTCTAATTTTTTGGCATAGAGTTCTTCATAGTATTTTCTTACAATGCTTTGTATTTCTGTTGTGTCAGTTGTTATTTCTCCACTGTCCTTTCTAATTTTATTTATTTGTGTCCTCTCTCTTTTTTTCTTGGTGAGTCTAGTTAGAGGTTCATCAATCTTGTTTACCTTTTCAAAGAACCAGCTTCTGGTTTCATTGATCCTCTGTATTGTTTCCTTAGCCTCTATGTCATTTATTTCTGCTCTGATCTTATTTTTTCCTTTCTTCTACTTGTCTTGGGTTTTATTTGTTGTTGTTTTTCTAGTTCTTTTAGATGCAGGGTCAGGTTGCTTACTTGAGCTTTTTCTAGCTTCTTATGATATGCCTGTAGTGCAATGAACTTCCCTCTCAGTACTGCTTTTGCTGTGTCCCATAAATTTTGAGTTGATGTATGCTCATTATCATTTGTTTCTAGAAACTTTTTTATTTCTTCTTTGATCTCATTGTTAATCCATTCATTATTTAATAACATGCTATTTACTTTCCAAGTGTTTGAGTATTTTTCATTTTTTCTTTTGTGGTTAATTTCTAGTTTCATGGCATTGTGATCAGAGAAAATGCTTGATATGATTTCAATCTTCTTAAATTTATTGAGACCATTTTTGTGTCCTAACATGTGGTCTATCCTAGAAAACGTACCATGAGCACTTGAGAAGAATGTATATTCTACTGCTTTAGGGTGAAAAGTTCTGAAGATATCTATTAAATCAAGTTGATCTAGTGTCTCCTTTAAGTCTGCTGTTTCTTTATTAATTTTCTTTCTTGAGGATCTATCCAGTGTTGTTAGTTGGGTATTGAAATCCCCTACTATGATAGTATTGCTGTTAATCTCACCCTTTATATCCATCAAAGTCTGCTTTATGTATGTCGGGGCTCCTATGTTTGGTGCATAGATATTTATAACGGTTATATCTTCCTGTTGAATTGTTCCCTTTATCTTTATGTAGTGTCCTTCTTTATCTCTTACTACAGCCTTTGTTTTAAAGTCCATTTTGTCAGATATAAGTACTGCTACCCCAGCTTTTTTTTCATTTCCATTTGCATGAAATATTTTTTTCCATCCTTTTACCTTCAGTCTATGTGCATCTTTTGTTTTAAGGTGTGTCTCTTGTAGACAGCATATATATGGGTCCTGTTTCTTTATCCACGCAGCAACCCTATGTCTTTTGATGGGATCATTTAATCCATTTACATTTAAGGTTATTATTGATATGTAGTTGTTTATTGCCATTTCGTACTTTAAAGCTGTATTCTTCTTTTGCTATATTCTTTCCCCCCTTTGAACTGTTCACAACAGTCCCCTTAGTATCTCTTGCAGAATTGGTTTGGTTTTAATGAATTCCTTTAGGCTTTCTTTGTCTGGGAAGCTCTTTATTTCTCCTTCAATTTTAAATGTTAGCCTTGCTGGATAGATTAGTCTTGTTTGTAGGTTCTTGTTCTGCATTACTTTGATTATATCTTGCCATTCCCTTCTGGCCTCAAGTGTTTCTGTTGAGAAGTCCGATGTCATCCTTATGGGGGCTCCTTTGTAGGTGATAGCCTTTTTTTCTCTAGCAGCTTTTAAAATTTTCTCTTTATCACTTAGCTTTGGTATTTTAACTATGATGTGTCTTAGTGTAGATTTTTTTGGGTTTCTCTTTAATGGAGTTCTGCATGCTTCTTGAAAGTGTGGAATGTTTCCCAGCCTTAATTTAGGGAAGTTTTCTGTTATCATTTGATTGAACAAAGTTTTCCTTTCCTGTCCTCTGTCCTCTTCTTCAGGCACCCCTATGATGCGAATGTTGTTTCTCTTCATGTTGTCACAGAGTTCCCTTAGAGTTTCCTCACATTTTTTGAGTCTCTTTTCCTTTTTCTTCTCTGCTTCTGTGCCTTTGTTTATTGTGTCCTCTAACTTGCTGATTTGATCCTCAGCGTGATTCATCCTGCTTTTAATTCCTTCCATTGTGGTCTTTAGTTCTGATACTGTATTTGTCATTTCTTTCTGACTCTTTTTTATTATTTTAATTTTGTTTTTTATACTTGTTATCTCTTTATTTAGGTGTTCATAATGACTATCCATTGTTGCTCTAATTTCTTTGAACATCTTAACTATCATTATTCTAAATTCTGCTTCTGGTAATTTTGTTATATTGGTTCATTCAGGTCCTTCTCTGGGGATTTCTCTTGATTCATTTGGTTTGCATTCCTCTGCCTGCCCATTTTGTCTGTGTATAAGCAAGTTGTGGCCACTGGAGTCCAGTAGGTGTTGCCTTTGTGTTCTCTAGGTGTGGTCTGTCTGCAGACCCGCCACCCTAGGGTGGTTGGGTATGGGCATTGCCTGCGCTGGCTCACTGCGGCTGTTGCTGTGATTTCTGCCTCTCCTCCGTGGGAGGGGCTGTCACTCAACCCACTAGCCTCACCACCATGGGTAGAGGTGAGCACCTTTGCTCAGCTGTAGACCCAGCCTGTTTCCGGGCTTCCGCCCAGCACCCACAGTCAGAGCCTGCTTGCCACAGTTTCGCCGGTTTGGCGGGGCTTTTGACGTGCTCTCAGCTGTGATCCTTTGCCTGTCCAAAGCTTTAGCCCCGCCTTCGAGGCCAGGGCCCTCCTGCGCAGGGTTGCAAACCGGGGTTTATTGGGCCGGGCTGTCGTGCACTCAGCTGCGGACTTCCACTCATCCCAGGCTCTTCCCTGCCCCTGCGTTCAGAGCCAACTCACGCACGCAGGATGGCAAACCGCGGTTTATTGGGCCGGGCGTGTTTGCTGGCGTGAGCTCAGCCGCGAGCTCCCACCCGTCCTGGGGTCTACTCTGCCCCCGCCTTCGGAGCCAGCTAGTGCACACAGGATGGCAAACCGCTGTTTCTCTGGCTGGGCGGGGCTAATAGCGTGAGCTCAGCCGGAGCACCCACCCGTCCCTGGTCCTAGCCCAGTCCCCTCTATCAGGGCCGGCTTGTGCAGGGTTGCAGAGCAGATCTCTGCCTGTTCCTGGCCTTTCCCTTTTTCACCGCAGGTGGGGTCACAGGCAGGCCCGCAGCTGCCGGACCGCTTTCACGCGTCCCCTCCGCCCCTGCTGGGCTAGACCGAGCTCACACCGGTTGGGCCTCCGCCCCCAACGACAGAACCGCATTTCAGGGTCCTGCTGCCACCATACCCTTCAGAAACTCTCAGCAGAGTAGGAAGTGCCCTAAGTCTCCATACTGTAGGCCTGGGAGCTCCCTCCCTCTAAACAGCTCTGCTCTAATTGCTGCGGGAAAGCTTGTTTGGTTGGTGTCCTATCTCCCTTTGCTGGTATTGCTAGTTCCAGGGGCGACATTCGTTTTTGATTAGGGAAGTGACTTAGCCCAGGGGTTAGGGTGGTTGTTCCTCAAAGTGTTTGAATCCCTGTGCCTTCAGTCCACACTGTCTTCCCGCTGCTCTGGTCCTCTCCTCTGTCCCCGTTCCCTGGAGCCCCGGGTGCGTGGTTGTGAGAGAGGTTTTCTGCGCTGTCTCTTTAAAAAGAATCTTGGGTCTGAGAGAACTGTCTCTTTCTCACAAACAGTATCCTCACTTGTTTCACAGCTCAATACTGTCCAAACGCCTCTTCTAGGCTCTGGGACTGCAGGCTGGGGCTTTGTTACTGGGACCCAGGTCCCTCCCTCTCCGCCAAACTCTCCTCCCGCCACGTGGGTCTCTTCGGGCTGCCGTTTGCTCCGGGGAGCTGGGCAACCGTCTTCGCATTTTCGCTATTCCTACCGGTCTCAATGTGGCTTCTTCTGTGTTCCTTGGTTGAAGAGTCCACTTAGTTTAGTTCAAAGTTGGTTTATCCAGATGATGGTTCTTAAAATTGAGTTATAATCCACTTTGGTTCTGGGAGTTGGAAGTTGGTACGTCTGCCTACTCCATCGCCAACTTCCTGTCCTCAAAATCTTCCCCTTTTATAAAGACACCAATGATACTGGATTAGGGACCCACCCTCCAGTAATATGACATCCCAATTTAACAATCACATCTACAATGACCCTATTTTCAAATAAGTTCACATTCTGAGATGGTAGGAGTTAGGATTTCAGTGTATTAGTTGCAAAGGGGACTAAATAAAAGTATGAGATGAAGCTGAGAGTGAACTGGCACTTGTGCCTTTGACTTTTTTAAGGACTAGTGGGTCATGTTAGGAACTGGGCTCTTTATCCTAAGAATGTAAGCAGAAGATGCCATGGTCAAATTTATGTTTTAAAAAGGTGTCATTACCTCTTATAAAATTCACTGTGTACATTTTGGGTGTGGAAAGATTCTTTAGAAACTTTGTAATCATCTAGGTGAGAAGTGATAAACTAAAGCATGTGAGGATGGAAAAGGCGTGTATGAGAAAGCAATCAATGAACAGCTAAAGTGCCACAACTCTGAGTTGTTGCTTTTCGTTTCTTTTCCTTCCTGTCTGTCACTGTCTGTCCCCCCTCCCCTCCTTTTCTAAAATACATAAATAAAAATGAATTAGCAAGATGTTTAAAAAATAACATCAATGGGGCCCAATACTGGATTCTGTTGAAGAAGAGAATAGGGTCAGGGATGACACCTGGGTGAAAAGTGGGGTCATTTAGTGACACAGGGCCAGACTGAGCAAGGAGAATATTGACTTTAGTTTGTCTATGTAGAGTATAAAGTACCTTAAAGTATCCTAAAGGAGATATTAAGTATATTGTGGTAGCATCATAAAATTCAGAGAAGAGGTCTAGGCCAGTGGTCGGCAAACTCATTAGTCAACAGAGCCAAATATCAACAGTACAATGATTGAAATTTCTTTTGAGAGCCAAATTTTTTAAACTTAAACTATATAGGTAGGTACATTTTCTATTGAGGTAGTGCCCGCACATGGTATTTTGTGGAAGAGCCACACTCAAGGAGCCAAAGAGCTGCATGTGGCTTGCAAGCCGCAGTCTGCTGACCAGGGGTCTAGGCAAAGAACATAAATTGGAGAATGATTGCTTTATATGTTAATTTGAAGGTTACACTTTGCATGTGAATAAAATGTCTTAGGGTAAGGACAGTATGACATGGTGAGGGCCTAGAAATATGCTTTGATAAATTGCAGCTCTAAAGGACAATAAAACTATATAAATCCTCAGAAGAAGAGTAGCCAGAGAAGTAGGGGAAAGAAGAGAAATAAGCCAGAGGAAGAAAGTATATCAAAAAGGGGAGATTGTGAACAATATACAATGTTGATGATTGAGGCATGGGAGCTGGGGGCAGAAGAGATGCCCGTTGGTTTCATATCATGAAAGTGTAAAGAGAAAAAACAGAATATGTTCTGACATAAGTATGAGGGCGCTTGGACTCAGTTTGAGTATAAACACAGAATTGTTTTCTAATAACTTGTTAATTTTTTTAAAAAGGAAAATGCCCCTTTCCCTATGGTGAGCAGGGATACTTAATATTGATTTAATTCCATAACTACTCAGTTAAATGTTTAAAACTTAACCAGTCTGATTTAATGTTATAATTTTATATTTTACTCAAATTTGCTTTCTTCCTGCAGTTCCAATTTTGGTTCAAATGGCTTGTAACATAGATGGGGCTGTGAGTATGGTCTTCTCACTCACTCTTTAAACCCATCTGCTTTCTGTGGATAGATAATGTTCATGCAAAGAAGAAACTGAAAGGAAAAGCACAGTCAATGACTTAAAGGACACACATAGGCCCAAAGTGAAGAAATAGAGAAAGAATTCTATGGAAAAGGGAAATCAAAAGAGAGTAGGTTAGCTATCCGTATATCAAATAAAATAGAATTTTAGCTAAAAATTGTAACAAGAGACAAAAAAGGCCATTATATGATGATAAGAAAGTCAATTCATCAAAAGGTATAACAGTAATAAATATGCATGTACCCAACATTATAGCACCTAAATATATTAAGCAAATACTAACAGACCTGAAGGAAGAAATAGACAACAACAAAAATAGCAGGGGATTTTAATATCCCACTTTCAATAATGGATACATCGTCCAGGCAGAAAACCAAGGCAGTGTTTATGTTGAATCAAACTTTAAATCAAATGAATCAAGCATATGCAGAACATTGTAACAACTGAACAAAAGAAAGTCATATTCTTCTCAAATGCACATAAACATTCTCCAAGATAGATCATATGGTAGCTCACAAAACAAGTATTAGCTAATTTAAGAGATTTAAATAATATCAAATATCTTTTTTAATTCTAATAGCATGAAACTAGAAATCAGGAAGAAAATCTGAAAATTTATCAATTGGTAGAAATTAAACAACATATTTCTGCTCAACTCTTGTGCCAAAATTATTTTAAAAATATGTTCAAACAAGCTCTGGTCAGTGGTTCAGTGGATAAAGTGTCAGCTTGGCATATGCATGTCTGAAGTTCAATTTCCAGTCAGGACATGAAGAAAAAGCAGCTATCTACTTCTTCGTCCTGCCTCCGGCTTTTCTCTTGCTTCCCCTCCTACAGCCAGTGGCTCCATTGGTTCAACTGTAGCCCCAGGAGCTGAGGATAGCTCTGTTGGAGGGCATGAGCCTCAGGCACTAAAAATAGCTTGGTACTCAAGCATCAGCCTAAGATAAGATTGCCAGGTAAGTCCTGGTTGGAGCACCTGTGGGAATTTGCCCCACTATCTCCTCTCCCCTCCCCTATATATACAAACAAACAAAAATGGAAATGCAATATACCAAAAATCATGGGAGGCTGCAAAAGTCATTCTAAGAGAGAGGTTTATAGCATTAAATGCCTACCTTAAGAAAAAGAAATCTCAAATAAACACGTTTACACCTCAAGGAACAAGAAAAAGAAAAACTAAGTCAGAAGTTAGTAGAAGAACTGACATAGCAAAGATCAGAGTGATAGGAATAAAATAAAGACCAGAAAAAGAATTGAAAAGATCAATGAAACTAAAAACTATATTTTTGAAAAATAAAAAAATTAACAAATGTTTTGCCTAGCCAGGCACTGGTGCAGTGTATAGAGCATTGGCCTGGGATGCAGAGGACCCAGGTCCAAAACCCCAAGGTCACTGGTTTAAGAGAGGGTTCATCAGGCTTTTGCACAGGGTCTTGAGCTTGAGCACAGGGTCACTGGCTTGAAGCCCAAAGTCTCTGGCTTGTGTCCAAGGCCACTGGCTTGAGCAAGGGCTCACTTGCTCTGTTGTAGCCTCTGGTCAAGGCAAATACGAGAAAGCAATCAATGGACAACTAAGATTCCGCAACGAAGAATTGATGCTTCTTGTCTCTCTCCCTTCCTGCCTGTCTGTCCCAGTCTCTCCCTCTTTCTGTCTCTGTCTCTCTTGCTAAAAAAAAAAAATTAACAAACTTTTGCTAGATTAGGTAAATAAAACAAGAGAAGAGTCAAACAAATAAAATCAGATAGAAAAGAGGAGACATTATACATGATGTGAAAAAATACACAGTATCATAAGAAACTAATATGAACAATTATATGGAAACAAATTTAATAACCTAGATGAAATGGATAAATCCCTAGAAACATATAACCTACCAATATTAAATCATGAAGAAATAGAAAATATGAAAAGACCAAGAATGAGTGGGAGATTGAATCAGTAATCAAAAATCTCCCCACAAAGAAAATCCCAAGACTGGATTGTTTCACTGGTGAATTCTACCAAATATTGAAGAAATATTAATAGCAATCCTTCTCAAACTTTTTAAAAAATTAAGGAGAAAATGCTCCCAAGCTAATTTTACAAGGCTAGTGTTAACCTGATACCAAAATCAGATAAGAATGTTGCAAGAAACTAAAACTACAGATCAATATATCTAATGAATATAGATGCAAAAAATTCCAACAGAGTACTAGCAAACCAAACTCAACAACACATTAAAGGAATTATAATCAAGTTGAATTTATCTTTGGGATGCAAAGATAGTTCACCATACACAAATCAATAAATGTGGTTAGAATGAAAGATAAAACTCATATGATCACCTCAATAAGTGCAGAAAAAGGATTTGAAAAAATAGAATACAACATCCTTTCATGAAAAAAAGTTGCTGAACAATTTGGTAATAGATGAAACATACTTCAGCATAATAAAGCCCATATATAATACTTTATATTATATATGTGAAAGGTTGATAAAAGGTTTTTCTTTAAGAGCAGAGAGAAAATCAGGGTTCCTGCTCTTACCGGTCTAATTCAATCTAGTACTGAAAATCTTAACCAGAACAATTAGGCAAGAAAGAAAAATAAAAGCCATCTAAAGCAGAAAGAAAAAGTAATATTGTCTTTGTTTGCAGAAGATATGATCTCATAAATATATTAAAAAAAAACTCTAAAGACTTCAGCCAAAACTTGTTACAACTAATAAATCTCTCAGTGAAGTTACAGGGTACACAATTAACACACAGAAGTCAGTAATGTTTCTGTACTGCCAAAAAAAATCTGAAAAAGAAATAAAGAAACAATTCCATTTATAATAACAAAACCCACAATAAAATAAATAAAAATTAATTTAACCAAGATGTTGAAAGATCTGTGCACTGAAAACCACAGACTTTAATGCAAGAAACCAAAGGCGACATAAACAAATGGAAAGCTATCCTGTGTTCTTGGACCAAAAGAGCTAATACCTTTTAAAACGTTATGCTACTCAAAGCCATATATAGATTCAATGCAGTCTCTATCAAAATCAAAATGGCATTGTCTACAGAAATATATAAAGAAAATACTAAAATGTGTATAGAGTCACAAAAGACCTTAAATAGTCAAAGCAATTGTGAGAAAGAAGAACAATGCTGAGCCATCACATTTCCTGATTTCAAATTATACTATAAAGCTGTAGTAATCAAAACAGCATAGTACGGGCATAAAAAGTAGACATACAGACCAATAGAACAGAACCAAGGGCCCAGAAATAAATCTTTACATATACAGGCAACTAATATGTAATAAGGGAGCCAAGAATACTCAGTGAAGAAAATATAGTTTCTTCAATACATGGTGTTAGGAAAACTGATTAACCACATGCAGAAGAATAAAATTAGACCTATATCTTACAAGAGTCACAAAAGTTATTTCAATATGGACCAAGACTAAAACATAAAAACTAAAACACTAAATCTCCAGGAAGAAAAAACATGGGGAAAATAGCTCCTGAACCTTCGTCTTGACAATGCTTTTCTGGATATGACATCAAGTGCACAAGCAAAAAAAAAGCAAAATTAACAAGTGAGACTACATCAAACTGAAAATGTTCTGCGCAGCAAAAGAAAGAAATCAAAATGAAAGAGCCACCTGTGCAATGGGAGAAAATATTCTCAAACCACATATCTGATAAGGGGTTAATATCCAAATGTATAAATCAACTATACAACTCAATAGCCAAAACACTACAAGCAACCTTATTAAATATTGGTAGAAGGACCTGACAGGATAGCTCCGTTGGTTAGAATATTGTCCTGAAGCTCAGAGGTTGCTGGTTTAATCTCCAGTCCAGGCACATACAAGAACAGATATATGTTCCTGTATCTCACTATCTTGCTCTCTCTCTTTTCCTCCCTCTCTAAAATTATTAAATAAAAACCCTTTTTTAATTGGTGGAGAAACTAAATAGACATTTGTTTTTTTAATAAAAGGATATACAAATGGCCAACATATATAATAAAATATACTTGACATCACTAATTCAGGAAAATGAAAATTAAAACCACAATAAAATGTCACCTCACACCTGTTAAAATGGTTATTGTCAAAAGACAGAGATAACAGGTGGCGAGAATGTGAAGAAAAGAGGGCCTTTGTCAACTGTCTGTGGGAATGTATATTTGTACATTGAAAACAGCATGAAAGTTTCTCAAAAATTAAAAATAGAGCTACCATGTGAACTAGCAATCGCACTCCTGAGTGTGAATATTCAAGGAAAATGAAAACAGAATCTCAAAGGCATATCTGCACTCCCTTGTTCATTGCAGCACTATTCACAATAGTGAAGATACAAAAATAACCTAAGTGTCAACAGATGAATGAATAAAGATGTGTGTGTGTATATATATATATAATAGGATATTTTGTAGCCTTGAGAAAAAAAAAAAGGAAATTTTATCATTTGCAACAGCAAGAATGGACCCTGATGGCATTATGCTAAGTGAAATAAGTTAGAGAGAAACAAGTACATTGTAATATTACTGACATGTGGGACATAAGAAAGCCAAACTCATATAATCAGAGAGTAGAATAACATTCATCAGGGACTGGCAGGCAGGAGAAATGGGGAATATTTGTCAAAAGGTTCAAACTTTTAGTTATGCCTGACCGTTGGCTGTGCAGTGGCTAGAACAGCTACCTGGGATGCTCAGGTTCCAGATTGGAAATCCTGAGGTCATGGATTTGAACACGTACTCATCCCACAGGCTCACCAGCTAGAGCATGGGATCAAAGCCATGATCCCATGGTCACTGGTTTGAGCCCAAAGGTTGCTGGTTTGAACCCAATGTTGCTGGCTTGAGCAAGGGGTCACTGGCTTGGCTGGAGCCCCTCAGTCAAGGCATGTATGGGAAGCAATCAATGAATACCTTTCTTTCTCTGTCTCTCTCTCACATTAAACAAACAAAACAAAACAAAAAACCCTTCTCATTATAAGATTAACAAGTTCTAGGGATCTAGTGTACAGCATGGTAATTATAGTTAACACTGTATTACTATATACCTAAAACTTGTTAGAGAGTAGACATTAACGTTCTCACCACAATAAAGAAATTGCAACCTTGTGACCTTATGCTATGTGGATAAGCATTTTTGCAATATATAAGTATCTAATCAATTCACTGTACACCTTAAACTTATACAATGTTATATGTCAATTATATTTCAAAAAAAGCTGGATGAAAGAAAAAAGCACAGTCCCCACCCAGTGTATTGGTTGCACTCTAAATTCTGGCTCTTAACTCTATATCTAGTTTCACATCAGTAATGCTCAGGGAGGTCAGGTGGAAACCCCAACAGGTCCAGCTAGTGAGTTTTAAACCCCAGCAACTCTCCTAGTTGGCTTTAGTTCCTTAAGATCCAGAAACCAATTGCTTCTTCCAGCCAACTCGTCACTTTGTTCAGTTGCTGTAGACTTTGTGCTTCAATCTGATGAAGTCCCCAATAGGCCTCAGCACCACAATCTCCTACGGCCCCCCTCCATCATGACCTGTGTGTGACCCGTGTGAACACACACCATGTGTAAGTCTCCGGGACTATTGGAACTTGAGGAGATAGTCTGTGATCTTCTTTTCTGTTCATATATCACACCATTTCTTAGTGCTCATCTCTCCACTTCAACAATGTGACCGAGATCAACAGGCCTCTCAGCTACACAGATTGTTACCTGGGTGACATCTCTAAGACTTTATTATTACAGACAGCCATCGATTTCATGAGAAGTTTTTGTAGGAATCCTGTTTCACTTGAGAAAGAATAAGTTAAGAGGCATCTCTGCTCCCTTTTTCTGTCCCTCACAGCAGAAACCTCTAGTCAAACCCTTGAGGAGGTTATTGGCATCACGACAGCCATTTCTCTGAGCTGACAATGTGAGGTAAGCCGTGGTTGGTAAATTTAGAAAAAAATGGAAACTATCTACCTCGCACTTCATCCTATATTTTTATTTTATTTATTTTTTTTAGAGAGGTGACACAGAGAGAGAGAAAGAGAGAGAGAGAAAGGGGGGAGGAGGTGGAAGCGTCAACTCCCATATGTGCCTTGACCAGACCAGTGCAGGGTTTTGAACTGGCGACCTCAGTGTTCCCAGGTCGACGCTTTATCCACTGCACCACCACAGGTCAGGCTTCATCCTATATTATTACACGGATAAGATAGCATGAAACTGAGGTTGAGAGAGAGTCAGAATACAAATTTGATGGAGCAAGAAAGGAGGATTTTCAAGCATTAATGGGGATGCATTAGAGGTTATTGATGACATATTTGTACAAAGCTCAATCTGCCCTACTGTCTGACACTCTTGGCCGCTCAGATGCGAGCATGGATCCAACATATGTTTGGATTCCTACCCAGTTCAAGACACGAGAAAGGGGCAAAGGAAACATAGAAAGACACCATAGTTTCAGATATTGGCAAGAATATGATTAATTGACAAGAAGGGCCATGGAATCCAAACAATTTAAGAGAAACACTGTGAAGAGGATATTGATTTTGGTGAAAAATCAGAGGGATCTCAATACACTATCCAAATACAATATTGAGATATCAGTGAATTTGAAGACTTCCCAGTGGCAGGTACTGGAAAAGAAAATTGAATAGTAGGATGTTAGAGCAAGAGAGTAGAAGCTTAAGTCAATCATTTAACAAGTAGATTAGGTACAGGTTATGACAAAGGTTGTGATCTCTATGGGGGTATATTTTTAAGGTAGGATAGAGAAAAGGGTTATTGATTGTTACAAGGTCAGGAACACCTTGAGAAGTTAGGGTCTTGGGTAAATTGTGCAGATTTCAAAGTCTTGGATAAATAAGGGAAGTGACAAGAAGATGAGAAGTAGGTGTAATTGATTTTTAGCAAGAAAGTGAATGAGTAGTGGTATGGAAGGGCCAGTGACAATCAGAAAGGACACTTCCACACCTGAAGACCCTGAAGTAGCTGGGAGTTTGAGGGCTCATTAAGCTAAGGTTCCAAAGAGAGCAGGATCCTCAGTACATATCCAGACTTAGACAGCTTGAGCAGTTGGCTGAGTCAAGGAATTGATTGTAACATTTTGAAAAATTAATGGAGGAACTATTCTATTCTAAATGGCACTGATGGATGAGAGAAGAATAGGAGACAGAGGAGCAAAGGTCAGGGGTTGAAGAGATGGAACTTCTCATTTTGATCTTGACAGAGATAAAAAGGGGTGAGAGTCACTGTGGTTAGTGATACAGTCTCAAAAGTCCCTCTGGAGAAGCAGGAAGATGTGTGCTCCTTACCCAGAGTGGGAGAGTGCTTTCTAGAGCTCCAGAACCTGCAGCCTCTGCTTACTACAGAGCAGGGTGGTTGCAGACACTGGTGTGCAGTTTCCTCCGCACTTACACAGCAGGGGATAGTGGCATTTCAACTAGCCCACATGCCATGCTGATGAAGCCTGATAATGGTAGTACTCACAGGGAGTGCTTTCCCTCATTCACTCACACATGATTCTGTTATTTTCACAATTCATTCAACAAATGTTTTTGAGTATCTACTTGGTACCAGGCTGTGGGTTCACACTGATGAATGAAAAATATTATTTCTGCCTTCGTGGTTTCTAATACTTACTGGGAAAGGTAGAAAACAAATAGCAAACAAAACCAATGAACGTAAGTGTAATTATATGTTGGAAAAGTGCTATACAGGTAAATGATAAGATGTCATGATGGAAAATAGAAGCAGAGACATACTTAGAGACTTTGGGTCTATATAGACAGAGTTTTAGAAGAGCGATGAACCTGGCCATATGAACCGTGGGGAGGTAAGGCCTTCCTGGCAGAGGTAGGAATAAGTATGGGGAACCATGATGGGTTGCACACACTGGAATGGCAAAGGATCACTCTGACTATTGTGGAGAAAGGATTGTAGAAGAACAAGAAAAGAGGAATGAAGTGGTGAGACGATTCAGAATTATTTTCTATTAGTTCTGCGGTATCCTATTGTTACTGAGAACAACCTGTCTGTCTTTTTGTCTCTAACAAACCCATTTTCAATGGCCTGTGTTTTCTCAGAAGTCTGAATCTTTGGAATCATACCACCTCCCCTCAATCACACTTCTCCACTGTGATTATTCAGCATCACTCAAGCTTAGCAGGTTAGCTAAAACTGGAAATAAAAAACATGTTTTCACATGGAGAAGTTATCTTGAAGTTTAAGTAACATACAAGCAGTTAACTTATAGATATCTGCTATCATTACCTAATTAGCTTGCCACATTCTAACAAAATAACCAAATTTGATAGATAGTTACTTTCCTAATTTCTAGGTTCTCCTTTTTCTACTCTTTTTTTTTTCCAGGGACAGAGAGAGAGTCAGAGAGAGGGATAGATAGGGACAGACAGACAGGAACAGAGAGAGGTGAGAAGCATCAATCATTAGTTTTTTGTTTGCTGTTGTGACACCATAGTTGTTCATTGATTGCTTTCTCATATGTGCCTTGACCGCAGGCCTTCAGCAGACTGACCAACCCCTTGCTGGAGCCAGCGACCTTGGCAAGCTTTTGCTCAAGCCAGATGGGCCCGCGCTCAAGCTGGCGAGCTCGGGGTCTCGAACCTGGGTCTTCCGCATCCCAGTCCAACGCTCTATCCACTGCGCCACCACCTGTTCAGGCTCTTTTTCTACTCTTAACATGAAGCTCCTTTGTATTTAAGCAATCCCCTAACATCATTAAAAAATAATACTTTGTACATTTCCCACTTTAAACATTGACACATAAACCAGTTTTCCATTGGGACAAATTTATGTCCCTGTGTGATCCTTAATTTTTCTGTCTTTTCTGGGCAGAATTTCCAAATGGTGAAGCCCTGGTGTCAAATGACCTGGATTCAAGTTTCTAGTTCAATACATAACCATGTGACCTTGAAAAGCTATTAAAGTAACCACGTCTCATTTTCCTCATCTGCAGGATGAAGGGAATAACAGTCTTTTCCACACAAGGCTGTTTCTAGGTCTAATTAATGCACTTGTTACTGCCTTGTCCATAGCAGCACTCAAGAAATGCCAGCTGTTATTATTGTTGCTTGATCACCACTAACACCACCATCACCAATATCACCACCACTGTCACTGTCAGCATCCCCGCTGTCACTACCATCACCACAACCATCCCACCACCACCATCACCACCTACATGACCACCACCTACATGATTCTGATCAGCAAATGTCTCTTCTTTCCACATGTCTCATAGCCTCTGTCGACGCCAGATCAATCCAAGAAAGCTTTACTCCTCTTATTCCTTTCTTTCCTGTGTTTTTCTGACTACTGTAGTTTCTACTAAACCTTCAAGGTATTAGAATATCTAAAATTTACTTTTGTATTTGAGACTAGTCCTGAAATTAGCCATAAAAAAATTAAAGCTGGCAAGAAAAGAAAAAGACGTTTATTTTAGCCTCATGGCTACTATCCTATCATGACATGAGACTGCTGTCTCTGTGTCTTTCTTTCTTCTCCTCTCTCAACACACACACACACACACACACACACACACACACACACACGCCAAAGCTCGAGGTGTGCAACCTCCTCAATCATCCCTCTACCTGAATCTGGGTACTAGTGATAAGATCTCGCAGAGCATTCTTCCCTCTATCATCTTGGAAGAAACCTTTTTCCTGTTTTGGAGTCGTTCCTTTAATTGACAGCAATAGACTTCTCTATTCTACTGCTGAGCCCACAGGCCAGGGCCAAATCCTCCCCCTCGCAAATTTGTAAATGTGCAAACTTTCCGGGAGTCCTCACGCTTGTGTAGTAATAACTTTCCCTGGGGAAGCCACTTTGTGAACTCCAAAGGGGAGCGTTCTGGAATTGCATTTATACTATGGCTTTTCAGTGAAAATTAGGTCACAGACACTCTCCCTCCAGACTTACATTAAAGAGAATGAATTTTACTTGACTACTTTCAGACCAGCCCCTTGTTCAGATTATCCTAGGGTTTATAGGAGCCCCTTAAATATTCATGAAAGTATAAAGGATCCCCAAATTAATCTACATAATGAAGGGAGAGAGCAGGGAGGCTTATTTCCTAACGTTTACATATGTGAAAAGCCAACATTACTCAATTCTCCTGCAGAAGAAGATTCTTCTTTATAAAAATGGGTGAACAAAGGGAAAAAATACTTTGTTTGAAAACCTACTTAAACTCCCAAATCACTCATCAAAACAAGCCACACACACTCAAACACAACAATAAACACTCATGTCAAATCATAGATGTTAGAGGGAGGAAAGAAAGCAGAGGGCATATGTATGCATTGTGCTTCTTCCTACACTCATGAGTTCAGAGGGATTTTTTTCACCTGCTAGCTCAATGTCAGAGTCTGAGAGACCAAATTCAGACTAAACAGCCAAGGGACTGAGCATGTGGTGTTAGGTAAAGCAATCATTACAAAGAAAGCTCACTTCTAAGGAAGGAAAACACACACACATACACACACGGATGCCCTGAGGAGGACATGACCTCTGTATATATTTTTTGATGGTAAAAAAAAATTATGAGTCTACAGACTCAGTAGCAGTAAAGAATTTACTATGAGCTTTATTTTTTAATCCTAATATGGGACACATTTTGTTGTAATAAATACCAATGACCTATGAAAATTAATTTGGGCTTCACCCTCAGTTTAAATATAAGGCAATCTAGTGCAGGGGGACACACAACAAGATCTAGGAGTTCTGAAATATCACTTACTAATTCTGCAGCCTCAAATGAGTTACGGAGGCTTTCCAAGCCCTAGCTTCCTTGTCTGAAAACCAAGAAAATCAACAGTAACTCTTTCTCAGGGATGCTTTTGGGGATCAACTGAGGGATGTGAATGCTTACATGAATGTTTGCCCTCAAACACACATACACACACTCATATACACATGTATATACATACAGACATGCATGCATACATAGATAAGAATACTTTGAAAACAAGTTAAGTGTTATACAAATGATAAACTAATTAAAAAAAAAATAAGTAAGGCTGGCCCTGGCTGGTTGGCTTAGTAGATAGAGTGTCAGCTCAGCGTGTGGACATTGGGGGTTTTATTCCTGGTTAGAGAACATGTGAGAAGTCACCATCTGTTTCTCTTCTTTTCCCTCTCCCCTTCTCTCCCTCTTCCCCTCCTGCAGCCAGTGGTTTGATTGGTTTGAATGCTGGCCTTGGGTGCTGAGGATAGCTTGGTTGATTTGAGCATCAGCCTCAGACGAGGGTTGCAGAGTAGGTCATGGATGGGATGCATGCAAGGATCTGTCTCTCCATCTCCTCTCACTTCACACACACACACACACACACACACACACACACACACACACACTAATAATTTAGGCTGCTCTGCTGTAACGTATTTGCTGTAATGAGATTTTTTTTTCTTTAGTAATTCTGAATTAATTTGCTATTGTTCACAGGGTGAACAAAATATTTGTGAGACAGCAGGATTAGAATTGTAGTTAATACTCATAAAATGAAGTTATCCTGTATGATACTAACTATCCTACAAAATATTATACTAACAAAATTTATCCTATCAGCATCTTAAAAGTTTACAAATATAATTTTTACCAAAATATATTAGATTGCACTTATACACATGTTTTTCTTTAAAATATTTGCCAATTTTAAGAACTGTGGCAGCCCTGGCTGGTTGACTCAATGGTAGAGTGCCAGCTCAGCATGTGGATGTCCTGAGTTTGATTCCCAGTCAGGGCACACAGGAGAAACAACCATCTGCTTCTCCACGCCTCCCCGTCTCCCTTCTCTCTTGTTCTCTTTCTCTTCTCCTCCCTCAGCCATGGCTTGATTGGTTCAAGTGCATCAGCCTGGGCACTGAAGATGGCTCCATTGAGCCTTCAACTCAGGTGCTAAAAATAGCTCGGTTGTGAGCATGGCCCCAGATGGGGATTACTGGGTGGATCCTGGTAGGAGTGCATTTGGGAGTTTGTCTTTCTATCTCCCCTCCTCTCACTTGGAAAAGAAGAAGAAAAAAAATAAAAAAGAACTGCAGCACAGTGGATAGAATGCTGGGTTTGCAGTCAGATATATCTGAGTTTGACCCCTTGTACTAGCATTTGCTACCTGTGCCAGCACTAGTAATTCACTTCCTATATATTATTGCTATCTATAGTTAACATTGGCTGCCACTTATCCCCCAGGAAACATACTAAGGACTTCTCACATGTTATCTCATTTAATCATCAGAATACCCAATGAAGTAGATACTAATTTATCCCCATTTTATAGGGAATGAAACAAAAGCAAAGAAATTTATAGGATTTTCCCATGGTCAGTCACACAGCGAGTCAGTGAAAGAGAGATGCTTTGAAACCCGACTGATTCTACACTCATGCTACTAATTGCAAAAGAAGGTCCTAAAGTGCCATGTTCTTCTATGAGGACAACTGCTACCACCTGGGAGAGTCAGCTACTGCCAGACATTTCTTTTTGGTGCTTTGAATACAATATACCATTTCTGTCACTTACATTAACTTTATTTAAATAGATGTTATTTTATTTGTTTTGTAAATTAGAAATTTGAGAGTTAATAAGTTACTGTCAAAAACCTTGCCCAGGTCCTGTGCATAGGTCCCCAAAGGTAGAACCAAGATGTGGGTCCAGATCTGCCAAACTATGAATTCCAGGACTTTCCAACAGGCTTCTCTATCAGTAAAGCCCTTACCACTCAACATCTCAACCGAGCTTCTGATCCAGAGCCGTGATTAGAGCTGAATTTCCTGAAGCCAGGCCCAGGCATGGTAGTGAGACAGCGCTAGCTGTGGACTGTGAAAGGGGGCAGGACACAAAGAAAGCACCCAGAGGTGAAGTCTGGGAATTAAAAGAAAGGAATAGTACCCTGACCTGTGGTGGCACAGTGAATAAAATGTCAATCTGAAATACTGAGGTCATCGGTTCGAAACCCTGGGCTTGCCCAGTAAAGGCATATACATGAAGCACCTACTAAAAGTTGAGGCTTCCTGCTCCTTCTCCCCTTTCTTTCTCACCCTCTCCTCTCTCTAAAGTCAATCAATCAATAAACAAAAGAAAAGGATAGTCTAAAGGAAAAATATCTCAAGGACTAGAAGATGCTAATGTCAATCTCAGATGCATGACCCAGAACACGTAGTAAGTGCTCCTGGAGTTCCATTAGGCAGTGCGGACAGGGACCACTACTTGACCACGCGTGGCTGGGTAAAGGTAGCTCATGGGACTAAGGGCATCTCTTTTTTTATATGAGTCAGAAGGTGGCTGTCAAGGCTAAATGAGATATTAATTGTGACTTCGGGCCTTTAAGGATAACATTCATTGTGATGAGAAAAAAAATTATGTAAAAGTATGAATAATAAAAAGTTAATTTCCTTCCAAAAAGAAAAAGAAAAAAAAAAACATTCAGTGAAAGGAACACTCAGTCTGTTTTTAGTTGATTCTCCCTCTTGCCCACCTTCTCTTTTATTTTCAGTATTTTTTAAATTTTATTTTAATTTATTGGGTGTACATAGATTCTAGTGTCCCCCCATATACCTCTCCCTTCCCCCTTGTTCCCCACCACATCCTTCTTGCCCTCCTCCCCACAACACCCTCCCCCCCCCCCCCGGTTTTGCTTTTCTGTTCTCATTCCATCCTATCTTCCACTTTCCCTCTGTCAGCTTTCCCTCTGGACCCTTTGATCCTGTCTATTTCATTCCTCAGTTCATATTGTTCATTGGATTCCTCAAACGAGTAAAGTCATATGCTATTTTCATTTCTCTGCCTGGCTTATTTCACTTAACATAATAGTTTCCAGGTCCATCCATGTTGTCACAAAGAGTAAGATTTCCTGCTTTTTCATGGCCCCATAATGTTCTATTTTGTATATGTACCACTGCTTTTTAATCCACTCATCCATTGATGGACACTTGGGCTGTTTCCAGATCTATTGTAAACAGTGCTGCCATAAACATGGGGTGCATTTCTCCTTTTGAATCATTGATGTGGTGTTCTTGGGATATATTCCTAAAAGTGGGATAGCTGGGTCAAAAGGCAGTGCGATTTTTAATTTTTTGAGGAATCTCCATACTGTTTTCCACAGTGGCTGCACCAGTCTACATTCTCACCAGCAGTGCAGGAGGGTTCCCTTTTCTCCACATCCTTGCCAGCACTTATTATGTGTTGTTTTATTAATGAGTGCCATTCTGACTGGTGTGAGGTGATATCTCATTGTGGTTTTAATTTGCATTTCTGTAATGACTAGTGATGTTGAACATTTTTTCATCTGCCTATTGGCCATCTGTATGTTCTCTTTGAAGAAGTATCTATTCATTTCTTTTGCCCATTTTTTGATTGGATTGTTTATCTTCCTGGTGTTGAGTTTTACAAGTTCTTTATAAATTTTTGTTATTAACACCTTATCAGACATATTGTCAAATATGTTCTCCCATTGTGTGGTTTGCCTTTTTATTTTGTTTATATTGTCTTTAGCTGTGCAAAACCTTTTTAGTTTGATATAGTTCGATTTGTTTATCCTGTCCTTTATTTCCCCTGCCTGTGGAAATAAATCAGCAAATATATTGCGGCAAGTGATGTCGGAGAGTTTATAGCTTATGTTTTACTCTAAGATGTTTATCGCCCACCTTCTTTTCTATTCACACCTGTGTCCTAAAGCAAGGAGCTATGTCTCCCTCCTCCTGAGGACATAGTGTTGCCAAGCAATTGAACATAAGGTGAGGCTAAATTCAAAGGCACAAACTCTATTATGCAAAAAAGGTAACTTCATTTTTCTTTCTATAACAACTCAGTTTCTGTTTCAAGATTCTATCTTGCTCAGTTATAAAACTCTTCATCTAATTATTTCCGAGGTTGTTTTTTTTTTTTTTCTCAGAAGTTGTATTAACTCCTTTGTCACCTTCCCCACCTCATTGTCCTCTCTCTTTCTACTTGGGATTGATCTGTTCTAGAAGCTTACATAGCCTTATGGTATGGGGCTGGGGTGAGGTAGGGAGAACATTAGATATATGGATTCTCATTTTTTATCCTGACATCCTCTGTCTTATCTTTGTCCATTGAACTCTGTTTTATCTCCCTTTCTCTATCTTTGTGTTACTCAGAATAGGAGGCTTTGAACACACCGCACTTGGGTTCTTTTAGTAAGCTTGTAAAGTTTTTTTAAGTGAAAGAAGGCAGTTAGTGAGACAAACTCCCATATGCAATTCCCAACTGGGATTCATTTGGCAACCCCTCTCTGGGGCCAATGCTCAAGTTAACAGCTATTTTTAATGCCTGAGGCTGATGTGCTGGGGCCAACCAAGCCATCTTTAGCTCCTGGGCCAACAGTTGAATCAATCAAGCCACTGGCTGAGGAAGGGGAAGAGAAGCAGATGGTTGCTTCTGTTGTGTGCCCTGACCGGGAATTGAACCCAGGATGTTCATATGCTAGGTGACACTCTATCCATTGAGCCAAACAGCCAGGGCCATAAATTTATTCATGCTTAGGTTTAGGGCCTCCTCTCTTCACATTCTATATTCTCTCACTTTCCACTATCTTTCACACCTATGATCTTAATTGTGACCTACATACCACATCTTTGTTTGACATAATTTTATAGTTTCTACCTCTAGTTACTCATTCATCTTTCATCCAGTCAACCACTATTTACCATGTGGCAGGTACTACTTGAAATAATAGCTCTGAGTAACACAATACACTGACCACATAAAGCTTCATCATCACTGTCATCACCATCATCGTCATTATCATCGCTACCACTTAGTGGCTCTTACTGTAGGTCAAGCTTCCTGTAAATAGTTTGCATACATTGATTTATTTTATCTGTACAGCAACACAGTGGGACAGGTAGAAGTATTATGTGTACTTTACACACAAGGCCTCTGAGGCACAGAGAAATTATATAACAACCCAGGTCACACAGCTTCTTAGTACTAGAGCCTGGATCCAAACCTCAGCATTTTTTACTTGTAGCCCTTGCTTTAAGTAAGCTTACTGCCTCCCTTTGGGTATATAACATAAAATATTTGCTTCTTTAATACCCAACAAGTAATGCTAGGGTGTTTTTCGTTACTGGTGGATATGAGGCAGCTAAAATCCTCTGAGATCATTGCCATTGTGACCCTCATCATTTTCTTCATTTAACACATCTCTCTTGCATTCTTACTAAGTGCTTGGTGTTCTCAACATTGAGGAATAAAGCATCAAACAAGATCTTCAAAAACCCTCACCCTCATGGGTTTACAAATCTGGAGGTGAAATGTATTGAAAGAAGAATAAGCTTTTATGGGCTGGAAGGTACCCGCTCTTTGTTTTTTACTTAGATTTTTTGTATTTCTGTGATCTCTGATCTGGGGTCATTTCTCTGTTTTTAAGAATCAGCTGCTAGATCAAAATGTAGTGTACAAATACCACACTACCTATGCAAAATGTCAAATGAAAATAGTCAACTATATGTATGTATATGTGAAATGGAAGTTATGACATATACCATCTAGAATGTTGCTAGGGATGGACTTTAAGCTCCCTCATCTGAGCAATTAGGATATTCAAAGTATAGAGTGGGGCAAAAGTAGGTTTACAGTTGCTCATATGGAAAAGGACATTCAGGTTATGTTTATTACAATAGATTTATTAACTCTGTGATTCACATACTAACAACTGGAAACCTACTTTTGCCCATCCTGTATTATGTAACTGCAAATACATATCTAGAATTTATAAACAACTTCTACAAATAAAAAATTAAAGGATCCAATAGAAATAGCTATAAGATTTGAACAGGCACTTCAAAAAATGACCAATAATTTGTAAAGGAACTGGACCTTAATAATCCTTAAGGAAACATAATTTGAAATCACAGTGATATGCTTGGTTGGGTAGTGGCACAGTAGATAGAGTGTCGACCTGGGATGTTGAAGACCCAGGTTTGAAACCCCAAGGTTGCCAGCTTGAGCACAGGCTTATCTGCTTGAGCGTGAGCTCACCAGCTTGAACACGGATCACCAGCTTGAGCATGGGATCATAGACATGACCCCATGGTCACTGACTTGAACCCAAGGTTGCTAGTTTGAGCAAGGGGTCACCTCTTACTTCACTCCTGCAGTCCCTCAGTCAAGGCATCTGTGAGAAGCAATCAGTAAACAACAAAAGTGCCCCAACTACTTGTTGCTTCTCATCTCTTGCCCTTCCTGTCTGTCTGTATACCTGTCTCTCTCTCTCACTAAAAAAAATAAAATAAAATAAATACATAAATAAAAATTTAAACAGCACAATGATGTAATTCTGAGTGTGGATCAGAATGGCTGAAATTTAAAAGACAGACAATATCACATGCTGATAAGGGTATAGAGCAACTAGACCTCTCCTACCTTGTTGTAGGGAGTCTAAAGTGGTACAGACATGTTGAAAAATTGTTCAGCTATTAAATAAAATCTCACTTTATTTCTCCCAGACTAAATTCCTGAAACCTAGGTACATACATGCCCCAAAAACCATTTTACAAAAATGTTCATAACCACACTATTTGTTTTAGCCTCAGAATGGAAGCAACTCAAATGTGAACAGTCAAATGGATATCCAAATTGAAACATATTCACCCAAAAGAATGTTATAAAACAATAACTGACAAGGTATACATAAAATGGATGAATTTTATAAATATAATGTTGAGCCAAAAAAGCCAGACACTGAAAAATTCATAACAAGTGAACATGTTTATATAGAGAATAAAAAAAGCCAAAATTAATCTGTTGCTAAAAGGAGAAGAAAGATGGGTACGTGTCAAGGGCAAGTTTCTCAGTTTCAGTAATGTTCCCATTTCTGCAACTGGTGGTAGCAACACAGATGTTTTCATTGGGACTATAAGAGTATTAATCAAGATGTACACTTATGACGTGTTCATTTCTTTATGTATTTTATATTTCCATAAAACTTTTCTTAAAAATAATTAAGATATTTATCACCTTTCATTTCTTGGTTCTTCCACTATTTTACAAGGCTGTTCATGACTATCCTTTTTTTTGAAAGCTTCTCCAGGACAGAATTTATACTTTTGGGTCTTTGTCAACCTTTTGTAAATCATTTTGGACATAAATAGTGAATGCATTAAAATAATTGTCAGGAAATTCTCAGTTTTATATGGTATTGCACAGCACAATGCCTGGGACTCAGGAAGCAGACAATGGATGTTGGATGTGTGAATAAAAGCATGAATTAATGTTTACTAAGTCACATTAATTCAATTTTTTATTAATATCTATACTAGTACGCAATTTATCTGAGTCTGGGAATTTAAGCTTGTTTAAAATGATTTTCTAATGAGCATAATCTCCCTTGTAGTATTCTCTGCATTTTATGAGAGACTGGACCTTTCTTGAGTCACTGTGGAAGTCAGTTACCCAATAAGGGTTGCTTTGTTTACATTGAATGAAAAATGGCTTCATTCCTCAAGGGATTATTAATTACTGGTTTACTAATTACTCTGAAACTGTTTTTTTAAAAAGTAAATCTAGGCAGTTGTTTGAATGAATTCTTATTTAAGTGAGCAATTAGCTGGATCAAAATAATTGACTAAATTAAGAAAATCTTTAATAGACATTATTTAGGTGTCAGTTTGATTTCGCTACTGGTGATGCACAACACATTCATTGCATGATTAGTAATGAATTTGTCACTCCTGAAGGGATTTTTATTTTTAATACAAAGAAAGTCTCTTGTGAGGCCTATGGAGAAACCAAATATTCCCTAAATATAAGGGTTTTTTTTGTTTTTTTTGTTTTTTTTACAGGGACAGAGAGAGAGTCAGAGAGAGGGATAGATAGGGACAGACAGACAGGAACAGAGAGAGATGAGAAGCATCAATCATTAGTTTTTCATTGCCATTACGACACCATAGTTGTTCATTGATTGCTTTCTCACATGTGCCTTGACCGCGGGCCTTCAGCAGACCGAGTCACCCCTTGCTGGAGCCAGTGACCTTGGGTCCAAGCTGGCGAGCTTTTTGCTCAAGCCAGATGGGCCCGAGCTCAAGCTGGCGAGCTTGGGGTCTCCAACCTGGGTCTTCTGCATCCCAGTCCGATGCTCTATCCACTGTGCCTGGTCAGGCATAAATATAAGTTATTAAATATCTTGCATTTTGTTTTTAAACTTTAGTTTACTGACAAAGCTCAAAAGAATCAAGATACAGAAGAAAGTACATATATATTAACATGAAAAACAACCTTCTAGTGGGAAGGGATGGAAAATTTGAGCCATGTTGTGTCAAGCAAGACCTGCGTAAGCGGGTCTCTCTACATAGCTAGACATTTTAGCACAAGTTTCTATAAACTTTCTTCCTCCTTCAGGATTTTCAGGAAAAAAAAGCACTCCCTCTGTCATGCCTTATGTGACCCGTATTCCCTCAATTAAGCACTTAGTGACTCTGTAAGTTGGATTTTCTAACAGATTGTGCAAATCCTAAAACACTATTCTCATTATAATGTGGAGATTCACTGATAAACAGTCACCTGCTCCAGTAATTGTCTTTGTCATCTAAGGAATCAGCCTAGCTATTAAAGAATGAATCAACAACGCATGAATGAGTTAATATTTAGGAGAGTCACAGAGCCCTTTCTCTGTTTCATAACAGATACGATTTTTCTAATGATGAAACAGACCACCCCTAAGTGTTGCTAATTCTTCTAATACATTTGCCCAGGATGGTCCTTAATCATTAGTTTGAGGGCCAGCTAGAACAAGCCCAGGGAAGGGTTTTTAAACTGGCTCTAGCTCCTGGAAAGAAAACGTTCCTGTGCTGTAGGGCCACAGATTACGTTCTAGAAGACCCATTGTCATTAATTGTCATGACACAGGCCCACAGCAGGAGGGGTAATCTCAATCCTCTGTGGGAGGTAGTGTTCTGAGGTGCTCTCTGACATTGGGACTCCTGTTCTAACTGGGGATGATTTTAACTGCCTGAGCTAGAAAGAGGTCGTGTATAATACCAGGTTTTATATTAAACAAAAATAAATTTTCTCTAACGTGAGTTTTCAGACAGGTTGTCCTAATATATTAACTTCTGTCTGTGTTTTGAATAGTCAATTTCACGGTGAAATGAGTTCTTAATAATATATTTACCACCTGGGAGAAATCTCCCAGCCATCTGGAAAGGAGAAGGGATTTAGTGCCTCCAAACAGAGATTGAATTATTTTCACAGTTATTTATTTATTTTTACATCAGGCAGCAGGCAGGAAGACCAGGTCCCAGTGTTGCAGGGCAGTGGGCGGGGCCTGCACCGCACCACCCTATGAGCATGCGCAGTTACCATCAATCTAGGAGGGCAGGCTCTGTCATGTGTCAGGAATCTAGCCACGCGGGGTATCAAAGATCCTGGAGGAGTATCCTATATTATATTAAGCACTGGTTGGAATACAGATATAGTAAAATTGAGCGTCTGGCCTTGTTTGTATTCTGCATTATTATGGGGCCAATGGAAGGTGGAAGATCATAGCAGAGGCCTTTGACTGGAAAGCCCTGGATTCAAACCCTAACTCTGTGATTTATTAGTTGTGTTTCAAATGAACAAATCCCTCTGTGTTGCATTTTCTGCACATCTCCCTTTCAATGTTGTTGTGAGGATTGGAAGTAGTGTAGGAAAAGTATTCATTCAACGCTAGGATGAACAGGCAATAGGAATGTCGTCAGCGTGAAAATATGGAACAGGTGTAAGAAAATTAAAAATATATAACTCGTGTGGGTGCATGCGTGCATGCGTGTCTGCATGTACATGCAGACACACATACCTCAATGCCAAATGTACACTCAAATTGATCTAATAAAAGGTATTGGAACTGGATGGATTAGAAAGAAGGGTTTAAGTTCTGTTTTCCAGAATAAAAGAAAAAGGCATTAACCATTCACTTCACAAATATCTACTAAACACCTACTATGTAACAGTACTCTTTAGGTGCTTTATATATGACATGAATAAAACAAATATTTCTGCCTTCTTTGAGTTTAGATTCTCAAAGTAGAGAAGTGAACAGACAATAAATGTTAAATATAATAAGTAAAACATGTTCTATATTTAAGGTACTAAGATAGAAAAAATAAAATGTTAAGGCTTGGGAGTTTCAGGGTGGAGCAGGTTGCAGTTTTAACAGCATGTTCAGGGTAGGCATCATTCATAAGATGACATTAGAGCAAATATTTGAAGGAGATGGGGAAATGAATCATGTGGACGTCAAGGGAAAGAATAGTCCAGGCGAGGACTCGGCTGGCACAAAAGCCCTAAGGAACACGCCCGGCATGCTCAGGGTGTAGCAAGTTAGTCAGTGTCTGAAGCTAAGTGAGCCCAGGGAAATTGTATGAGTCGAGGTAATAAAGACAACAGGAAGCTGGAAGGAGAGACTTTTAGGTCACTGTAAAGATACAGGCTTATACTCTGAGAGAAATTGACAACCACTGCAGGGTTTTGCACAGAACTTACATTTGAAAAGCATCATGAGTATTTTGGCATCAGTGTTGAGACTAGATTTGGATGGGCATGGGCAAATGTAGATGTGGGGAGAGCAACAGAAAAATTATTGTAACAATCAATAGATGAAAAAGATAGTGGTGGTCCAGGACAATGTGGTAGCAAAGCAGCTGTTGATCAGTTTTGGGATATACTTCCAAGATATGGAAATATGATTTTCTGATGGCCTGAATTTGGAATGCAAGACAAAGGGAAGAGAAATGTATGACCGTGAAACATTTGACCTGGGCAACTAGATGGATAGACTTTCCATAGGTTGTGATGATGAGGCCTATGTGTGGGTCATTTTGAGAAGTAGGTCAGCAGTTTTATTTTAAAGATGCTGAGTTTATTATGTCTTTTATTATTATTATTATTATTATTAATTTAAATGAGAGGCAGGGAGGCAGAGAGACAGGTTCACATATGGGCCCCAACTAGGATCCACCCAGCAAGCCCCCTATCAGGTTATGCTCTGCCCATCTGAAGCTGCTGCTCCATTGCTTGGCAACTGAGCTATTTTAGTGCTGAGGTGAGGCCATGGAGCCATCCTCAGCACCCAGGGACAACTTGCTTGAACCATCCAAGCCATGGCTGCAGGAGGGAGAGAGAAAAACAAGGGGGAGGAGTGGAGAAGCAGATGGTCACTTCTCCTGTGTGTTCTGACTGGGAATCAAACCCAGGACTTCCACACACTAGGCCAGCACTCTACCACTGAGCCAACCAGCCAGGGTCTTCTTTATTAGACATAGGTGAGGTCAAAGGGCAGAGAATTACATATACACTTCTATAGTTAAGATTTGTACCAGAGATATATATTTCAATGATGCTGGTATATAGATGTTATTTAAAGTCAGGAGACAAAATGGGATCTCCAAGGAAGCAACTGAGAATAGAGAAAAGAGATAAGAATTGAGTTCTTGAGCACTCCAATATTAAGGAGTAGAGGAGAAAATGTGGACATAGAAGGAAACTGTAAAGGATCAACCAGTGAGGCAAGACCACAGATGCCATGTGAAGAAGGTGCACCATGGAGGGTGGAATGATGGAATTCTGCTGATAGGTCAGGTTAGTGTGGCCTTGGAAGTGGCCATTAGGTTTGGAGGTATGGACTTCAACAGATAAGCAGGAGAACATTTTTCGATGAGTAGTGAGAGCAAAAGCACGTTTGAAAAAAAAAAATGAAGAGAGAATACAAAGAGCTAAATAGGACGCATTGAAATCAAACACTTCTTCTGAGGAGATCCTCTCCTACCCTCCACCCCTCCACCCCCCACAGAGGGGAGCAAAGAAATAACAGAAGTAAGGTAAATAAATAGTATTTTTAATCAGATAGAAAGTGACAGAGGACAATTTGACTTTGAGTGATGGGTATGCAACATAATTGAAGATAAGATAACCTGGAGATGTTTTCTTTGAACATATGTACCCTGATTTATTGGTGTCACCCCATTAAAATTAATAAAAAAAAATGAAACACACATCCCATTGTTGCATATTGATGGTATTGATCCAGAAATAAGAGGAAAAAATGACCTTAGGAGAAAATGTGAGGAAGATGCAGGATGTCTCTAAGCACAATGGATGGAGCAGGCTCTGGGGCTCACAGGAGGCAGTTGTGGTACTGATGCAAGTAGGTGGATGGAGTAGTGACAAGTTCACACAAGTACTGTTCTGGTCAGTTTAATCTTTTCAGTGAAGTAAGAGGTGAGGCCATGAGGTGAATCTAAGGAAGATGGAGAGACTGCAAGAGGTTGAAGAAAGAGAAGGTGTGAAATAATTATCTTGGGGAGTGGGATGGTGAATGAACCAGTGGGAATGATACAGTTCCCCAGGCTCTCTTGAGGCTTTTGATAATTAATTTAAACTGAGCTCTTTCAATTTATGGTCAGATAAATAAGTTAAGTACAAGGTTTTGAGACATTTTACAGGTCATGAACTACTCTTGGCTCTGGAGCTATAAAAATGAATAGGATATAGTCCCTCCTCTCCAAGAACTCATCATCCTGCAGCAAGAGAGACTGAAACATGAAATCAATAACTATAACAAATAGTGATAATTCTATAATTGAGTTACACTCATTGTTCTGGGAATTCCTGCCAAGTGCTGTTGCCAACTACAGTGACACAGCAAGCTGGTGCAGTATTTTACATCAGAATCAGAATGTAGTTCTCCATAGTTACCCTTCATTTACTAAATAAACATTTACTAAGTGTCCAGCACTGTGCTGGCATTAGTGGTACAAGTACAATGGCAAATAAGATAAATTCTCCACCAAAGAGCTAACCAGCTACCAGCTAATACAGTGATTTCCCATAGTAGCTGCACATTAGAATCCTGTGTGCTTTAAAAAATCCAGATCATTGGCCATACCCCATACTAATAAGTCAAAAATTTTAAAGTTCTCCAGTGTTTCTAATTTGAAGCCAAGGAAGAGAACTAATGATCTAGTGGAAGACACAGATTTAAAAAATAGAAAATGGTCTGGCCTGTGGTGGTGCAGTGAATAGTGCATCGACCTGGAATGCTGAGGTCCCTGGATCGAAACCCCAGGCTTGCCCGGTCAAGGCACATATGACAAGCAATCAGTGAACAACTAAAGTGAAGCAACTACGAGTCAATGCTTCTCACTACCACCTCCCTCTGTAACATCAGTAAGTAAAATCTAAAAAAAAAAAACAAATAGAAAATGAACCTCGGCCCATAGGTCAGTTGGTTAGAGCATGGTTTCATTATGCCAAGGTTGCGAGCTCAATCACCACTCAGGGCACATACAAAAATCAACCAAGGAATGCATAAATGTCTCTCTCTCTCTCTCAAAATCAATTTAAAAAACAAAAATGGAAATATATTGCTCACAAAAATTAGGGGATATTTCAAAACAAATATGAAGTGATAAAATTTTCCCTAATTTTTGTGAGCAGATGATAAATGCTGTAAGAGAGGGAAGCACAAAATCCTAGGGGAGCTAAACTGTGGGTTCACCACCTCAGGTAGAGGACCAGTGAGAAGTTATTGGAAGAAGCGTCAGCTGGACTGAGCAAACCGGAAAGTCCGTGTGGGAAGCAAAGGAGGAGAGATATTACAGCCGAAGGAGCAGAAGTGCCAAAGACAGGAGGGATGAATGAACATGCTCCATTCAGAAATAAGCGAGCAGTTCAGGAAGTTCAAAGCAGGTGGTATAAAATAAGAGAACAGTAGCAGAAGATGCCAAGTGACTAGTGGTCAGGGAACACATTGGACAGGGCAAGTTCCATATTTGTTTCTACACTACTGTTGAATCCCCATTCAAAGATGGACAGGGAAGCCTGTGCACCAAAAAAAGCTGGGTTAATTGAATTTACTGAGCAAGGGAGAGCAACAATGGGAGAGAATCTCAAAAGGGCAGAGAGTTACGAAGGAGCATTTTCAGGGCTCTGAGCGCTGTAGTTAGCCATAGCGCGGTTTTAAGGCAGAAGTTAACAGAGACTGAGCAAGGATTGATTGACAGATTTTGCAAGTGATACGTTAGTTTGGTCTATTCTATGGCCCTATTCTGGAACAAAAGAATCTGAATGATTTGTTATTAAAACACTTTGAGTTTAGATTGTTTGCATTTTGTCTTATGGTTGGGTTGAGTTTATCTGTGTGGTGAGATATAGTACAGGTTTGTAGGCTGTGGTCTCTGTTTGACTCCTTATAATTTAGTGTATTAAGAAAATGTGACATGCTAAGTAGAGTTTTGAGAGTTAGAAGCCTGTCATAAAATAGTGTCACCTAATCTGCTAACTCCTGGAGGTGACCTAGAGATGAACAACATTATCTACTGAGCATGTTCATTGAAAAGGGAATAAGCACACAGTGAATTGACCTTTTTAAAAAAAGACAACTTTAAAAGTACATTGATTGTCTCAACCATTAAGGAAAATTGCAGGCATTTTAATGCAAATACAGTAATATTAAAATTGTTATTAACATTTACAATATGGACATTTCAAATATATGTAAAAACAATGAATAATAAAACATAAAGCCTGACCAGGCCATGGTGCAGTGGATAGAGCATCGGACTGGGACACAGAGGACCCAGGATTGAAACCCCGAGGTCACTGGCTTAAGCACGGGCTCATCTGGCTTGAGTGCAGGCTGACCAGCCTGAGCACAGGGTCGCTGGCTTAAGCGTGGGATAATAGACATGATCCCATGGCTGCTGGCTCAAACCCAAATGTCACTGGCTTGCTTCTCCTGTGTGCCATGACCAGGAATGGAACTTGGTACATTCATATGCCAGGTTGACGCTCTATCTCTGAGCAAACCAGCCAGGGCCTATTCTACTTCCATTTCATTTTCACTTCTTTTGTTTCTTCTCCAGAAGTACCCATGATTATGAATTTAGTGAGATTTTTTTCTAATTGTAATGTCTTTATGTGTGTAAATAAAACGTATTGTCATCTATGATTTTGAGCTTTTATAAAAAATCTCAACTTGGTCATATACTTCTAGCTACTTGCTTTGTTTATGCAACTTTATGTTTCCAAGACTTGATTTATTGCTGTTGATAATATATTTGTCTATATGGTATATACTCTATTATATTATAATATATTATTATATATAATATATATTATTCACTTTAATCACAATATAATATTCCATTTATGAATGTACCATTTTTTCAGCTTTATTACTGCAAAATAACTGGGTTGTTTCCAATTATTACAAACAATGCTGCAATAAACATTCTTGTATGAGTCTCCTTGTGTACCTGTGAGAGAATTACTGGATGTAGAGTAAGAGCACCTTCAAATGTCTAGGTATGGTCACATTGCTTGATAAAATATTTCACCAGTTTGCAGTCTCTCTAGGGTGCATGGAAGTAGCCAATTTGCTGAGTGTATAATGATAACTTGTTGTTTTAATTTGTATTTTCCTGATGACTAGTGTTGTTGAAAATCTTTCAGAATACTTATTGGCCATTTGGTTTTCCTCTTACTGAACTGCCCATTTTTCCTATTAAGTTTTTTCTTTCTTGGCTGGTAGGTATTTAAAAATTGTTTTCATACTTTGAATATTAATTTTTTAAAGTTATATGCATTGCAAATTTTTCTCCAAACCTGTGACTTGCATTTACATTTCGTGATTTGGGGGGAAGAACGAGAAGATTTTTTTTTGTTTTTGTGATAATTAACTAAAATTATATAAATATAGTTTGTGTGTGTACATGTGTTTACATGAAAATAATTTTGCACTAAAAGCACATTAAAAAAGTGTCTTAAATTTGTATTCTGAAAATGAAAACGCTTTGTTTTTTATATTAAGCTGTTTTACATGCCTGCAATTGATTTTTATGTATGGGTGAGAAAGGGGTCCCAGCAACATCTATTGATTTCCCAAGAACGTGTAATGTCATTTCTCTCCTAAGTCCAGATTGCACGTAATGTGGTCTGTTTGGGGCTTTTATTTTGTTCCCCGGGTCCATTTGTCTATTCTTAGACCTTATATCATAATATCTTAATTGTAGCTCTGAAAAATATTTTTCTATCTAGTAGAATGAGTCTTCTCATCTTGCTGTTCAAATTCATCTTGTTTATTCCTGACCCTGTGTTTATTTTTTTAAAATTAATGTCTAGTATCACACAAAAGTCTTTTGGGGTTTTGACAAGAACTGTGTTAAGTGAAATTTATAGGTTAATTTAGTGTGAATTGACATAGTTATTATGTTTAGTTTTTCTACCCCTGAACATGCAATGCTTCTCCATTTATTTAGGTCTGATTTTTTGGTTTTCACTAAAATCTTATAATTATTGCTGTAAATCTCTTAGATATGTTTTATAGAATCATTCATTAACACAAACCTTATTTTTGTTGCCATTATACATAGTGTCTCTTCTAATTAATTTTTTTGTGTGTGGAGCTTGTGTTAAAATTTAATTAATATTTCTATAGTATGCATCGTATTGTATATATTCAGCAACTTTTCTAAACTCATATATTAATTCTAATTAATTTTTTTATTTACTTGAATTTTTACATAATCATATTATTAAAAACCATTATAAGGCAGTTCATTGGGTTATCTTATAATTCTTTACATCTTTATTTCATTGTGTTTTCTCCCTGTTCTGACACTGACCTCAAACTTACTGTGGAAACCAAGCAGTGAAAATGAACATTTTTGCTGCTTCTGACATTACACTGATTGTTTCTAATAGTTGCACTAGTAAGTGTGATGTTTGTTTTACATTTTTCTTAAACACCCTTTTCAAGTTAAGAAAGTCCCTTATATTCATAATTTTCTTTGAGTTTCTATCATGAATGTGTCACATTTGATTAAGTGGTTGTTCTGCATTTATTGAAATGAATTGTAGTGTTTTTTCCCCTCAAAGTTGACCAATCATTCCAGAAGTGTAGTAAATAAATCTAACTGTAATCCAGAGCCTAGCTGAAGAAAAATACAAAGTGATAATAAATAAGAATTGGAGCCTGACCTGTGGTGGTGCAGTGAATAAAGTGTTGACCTGGAAAACTGAGGTCACCAGTTTGAAATCCTGGACTTGCTTGGTCAAGGCACATATGGGAGTTGATGCTTCCTGCTTCTCTCCCACTTTTCTCTCTCTCTCTCTCTCTCTCTCTTCCTTTTGCTCTCTCTCTCTCTCTCTCTCTCTCTCCACTCTAAACTGAATAAATAAAATATTTTAAAAAAAGAATTGGATAAGATGGTGCTCATATTCTAAAGGTGGAGAGATGTTCCTCACTAAAATAAAAATCTACTCTTTCAAAATTAATGATTGACTGTTATTTTTCAAATATAATTGAAAGGACACAGCTTTGGCATCGCTTGGGAGCTTGTTAGAAATGCAGAGTGTCAGGTCTACTCCATCCTTCCAAATCAGAATCTACCTCTAAGAAGATTCCCCAATACATGTCTGCCCATTAAAGCCTGGGAAGCCTTGTTCGACATCATCCCGCAAACACCAGAGGTGAATTCATTCATGTAACTTAGTACATTCATACATTTTCCAAAATTATACCACATTTGCATTCCTAGGATAAAGCAATTTTCATTAAATGAAAAGACATATCTGGAGTTTGCATTCATATTGCAGAGAGTAACCTACAGTTTTTCTTTTCTGGTTCTACTCTTTTCTGGTTTTGGTATCAAGACTATTCTAGCTCCACAAGTGATCTGAATAGTATTTTCTCTTTCTATCTTAAAAGTTTATTTATCTTTAGGGTTATCTATATATTATATTTTTAAAATTCTTTTATCATATAAGTCTCCAGTATACAGCATTATAATTCAACTTTGGCATATAATACAAAGTAATCTCCAGCATGTTTAATTGTCATCTATCAGTATACAGTTAGCCCCCTTCACTCATTTTTCTCACATCCCAACCATCCCACCTTGGTAACCACTAATCTGTTCCCTATATCAATGAGTTTATTTTTGTTTTGTTTTGTTTGTTTTGCTTCTCTTATATTCCACATATGAGAGAAATCATACAGTATTTGCGTCTGTCTAACACATTAGATTTATTACTACTGATAATATATAGATATATGATAATATATAATATTATATATTATGTATTTTATATATAATATATTATATGTAGATATATTATATACCCAGCAGTGAAATAGCTGTGTCATGTGGTAGCTTTATTTTAAATTATCTGAGGAAACTTCATACAACTTTTTATAATGACTGTACCAATTTACACTCTCACCAACAGTGTATAGAAATTTCATTTTCTCCACATCCTCTCTAATTCTTGTTACGCCTTGTCTTTTTAGGCATTCTAACAGGTTGAGGTGATATCTCACTGCGGTCTGATTTTCATTTTCCTAATAATTAGTGATAGTGAACATTTTTTCATATATCTGTTGGCTAGACTCTGAAGAAATATCTATTCTGATACTCTATTTTAAAATTGGGTTGTTTAGTTTTGGTGGTTGAGTTGTATGAGTTCTTTATATATTTTAAATTTTAACCTTTTATCAGATGTATGGTTTGAAAATATATTTTCCTCTTCAGTAGATTTTCTTCACTGCAAAGAAGTTTTTAGTTTGATGCAGCCCCATGTGCTTATTATTGCTTTTGTTTCCCTTGCCTGTGAAGTTAAATCCACAAAGACATCACTAAGACCAGTGCCAAGAGCTTAGCACCTAATTTTTTTTAGAAATTTTATGATTTAGGGATTTTATTTTTTATGAATGTATTACTTAATCCATTTTGAGTTAATTTTTGTACATGGTGTAAGTTAGTGCTTCAGTTTCATTCTTTTGCATGTGGCTTTTCAGTTTTTCCAATACCATTTATTGAAGAGATCTTCCTTTTTCCATTGTATGTTCTTGGTTCCTTTGCTGTAGATTAATTTTATCTTTATGGGTTTATTTCTGGGCTCTCAATCTGTTTTAATGATCTGCACACCTTTGTGCCAACAACATACTATTTTGATTACTATAGCTTTGTAGTATAGTTTGAAGTTAGGAAATGTGATAGCTTCATCTTTGTTCTTCATCAAGATTGCCTTTGCTATTTAAAATCTTTTGTGGTTCCCTACTGATTTTTAGAATTATTTGTTCTAGTTCTGTGAATTTTGAGATCTTGATAAGAATTGCATTGGATCGTAGATTGCTTTATAGGTAGCATGAACATTGTAACAATGCTAATTCTTCCAATCCATGAGCCTGAAATATTGTTTTATTTATTTGTGTTCTTCAATTACTCTCATCAATATCTTATATTTTCCCATATAGAGCTCTTTATCCTCCTTGGTTAAATTTATTCCTAAGGACTTAATTATTTTTGGTATAATTGTAAATGAGATTTTCTTTATATCACTTCTTATAGTTAGCTAGTAGTGTACAAAAATACCTTAGATTTCTGTATATTAATTTTGTATCCTGCAACTTGACAGGATTTAAATATTATAACTATTTTTTGGTTGGGTTTTCAGGGTGTTCTATATATGGTATCACATCATCTACAGATATTGAGTTTTACTTCTTTTCTGATTTGGATGTCTTTTCTTTTTCTTGCCTAATGGTCTGAGTAGGACTACCAATACTCTGTTAAACAAACATAGAAAGTGAGCATCCTGATCTTGTTTCTCATCTTACATAAAAAGCTTTTTCTTTTAACCATATAGAATGATGTTAGATGTGGGTTCGTTGTGTCTTATATTTTTGTTACAACTTATCTCTAAATCATTAGGTGCCTAATGGTGTTTATTAGGTTTTTAAAATTCTGACAATATGTTGTTTTAAACATTACATGTCTAATTTGATTTCCCATTTATTTAGTCAGTTTCTTTATATTTGTTTTCAAATTTACCAGTAAATGTTGTTTCTGAATATGTTATCATACATATTCAGAATATATATTGTTTGGTGTATCCCCAGCATTGTGTGTTTATGCCTTTTCTATTTTTTGAACTTATATTAACAAAGTCATTTTGACCTTTTCAGAAAATCACATCTTAACTTTATCAATCCTTTAGACTTTCTACTTGTTTTCTACTTCAGTAGTCTCTTCTTTTATTTTTGTTACTTCTTTGTGTGTGTGACACAGACAGAGAGACAGACAGACAGAGGAACAGATAGGAACAGACAGACAGGAAGGGAGAGGGATGAGAAGCATCATTTCTTTGTTGCAACACCTTAGTTGTAGATTGACTGCTTTCTCACATGTGCCTTGACTGGCAGGCTACAGCAGAGCAAGTGACCTCTTGCTCAAACTGTCAACATTGGGCTCAAGCCAGAGACCTTGGGCTTCAAGCCAGTGACCTTTGAGCTCAAGCCAGCAACCATGGGGTCATATCTATGAACCCACACTCAAACCAGCACCCTGCACTCAAGCTGGTGAGCCCACGCTCAAGCCAGATGAGCTCATGCTTAAGCCGGCAACCTCAGAGTTTCAAACCTGGGTACTCCACATTCCAGTCTGATGCTCTATCTGCTGTGCCACCACCTGGTCAGGCTACCTTTTTATTCTATATATCTCTTGAGTTTACTCTGTTGTCCTTTTCTAAGTATATTAGTTGGATGATTAGTTCATTAATCTTCAATTTAAAACTTTTTAAATATTCCATCAGTATTGTATTGTTTTTTAGCTGTATCTTTTACATGTTAACATTTAACATTTATTAGAATTTAGTTCTAAATACTTTAAAATTTTTGTTTTTGTTTCTTATTTGATTTGTGAATTCAAAGTTATTTATATTTATATTAAGTTATGACTTGCTCTGCAGCCTAAATAGTAATCTGTGGTAAACATTCTGTGTGTCCTTGAGAAAAATATGTATTATGTAATTATTCTCTCATTCATTAGGTGTAGGTTTCTATAAACACTTAACCAGGCAAGGCAGAAAATCTAGAGACCTTGAGAGTCAGTAAGGATCTGACACTGGGCTAAGAGAGAAGGATCGGTGGTAGCACTTAAGAATGTGAGAAGAACTGAGTTATAGGTTTAAAATCATGTGACAGAAACCTAGTTTCTGTTGAAGGGAAGAAAATAGTAGCAGCATAGAAAATGGAGTAAGGAAGGGCAAGGCATGGAACCAGAGCTGAAGCAAACAAGAACTAGACAGTAGCAAAACTTGCAGTGGGAAAGAGCTATACACTCAGCATTGAGAATCTGGCATAAAAGCAATAAAGTAGAAAGCCAATAATTGCATAGTGGTTAAGTTTTCTAGTTCCAGATCACAGATTAATTTTAAATTTTCATATACATATATATATTTTTTTGGTTTTAGGAACTTTAGGCATGTTATTACAGTATGATAACCTTGACTTCCTTTTCCACAAAGTGTAAAGAATTATGTCACCATTTTGAGTTATTGTAAAAATTATATAATAGTGTTTTCTTGGTCTCTGAAATCCAGTAATTACTCAATAAATATTAGCTACTATTGCATATTAAATTTATTTTAATTATATTATTTAATAATATTAATACATTACATTGCTAATAATAATAACCATGATAATGATAATAATAATTATGTAAATAAGATGAAAGAATGTGCAAGAATAGACCTCTGCACATGTCTTCTGAGACAGCATTAGGACTTGATCTCAGAATGTGGGCCAGGGGCAAACCTGTAAGAGGGAGACTCAGGGCCATACAGCTCAGTGTATACAAATAATACAGTCCCTTTAGAAATGGAGTAATCATCTTGGTTTCCCAGTTACTTAAAATCCAGCATCATTCTCTCATCTTCTTCCCACTTGCTGTAGCAATAACATCAAGTCAGACATCAGCCCAGCGTTGACCAGGCATTTCTTAGCTCAAGGATAAAATTTTTCTTCACACCTAAGAGCCTGGCACTAGAAAATGCCCGAGATCAAAAACCAAAACTTGTGGTGGGAAGTCATAATCAAGTTCTATGATTTGGGACAAACGTGCATATAAGGAAGTCCCATTGCTTCAATCCAAGCCCTCCATCTCATCCTTCAAAAACGGAGGCAAATACATGCAAACCTCTGTTATGACTGTATTTCAGTCCAGGGGACAAGATTTAAAAATTATTTTGTAGAATGACTTCTATTTGCATCATCTTTTCACTCAGCAGGAGATGTTTTACTCTTCTTGCCACTATTACTCTGTTCTTTCCAGAAGGGTTTGGTTGTTGTGTGTGTTACAGAGCCTTCTACCAATGGCAGAGTGCTCTGTGTTCTTCTGGTGTTGGCTTCCACCTAAGATGTTACCATATTTAGGGGACAAGCATATTTAAATTGTTACTTTTGTAAACTGAGAACAGTAGAACAGACTGCATTGTTCAGGTTGCTTATACCTTTAAAAATATACTACTTATGAGTCATGATGTTGGACACATCGCTGGGAGGCCATTAAAAACCTGCCATCTACAAGCCAACTCACTATATGAGGAAGCCAATATAGTCACAGTTGACTCAAAATCATAGAATTCTCTTGTATCAGAGCCACAGAAATACAATGACAGAATCAGCCAACTCATAGAATCAGAATGCCTGAGTAGGCATTCCTGACTGACCAGTTCTCTCATGAGCAAGCAGAAAATCTGTGGTAGAACAGTTTTCCAGGTGGGACAATGAACTACTTCATCTGTAAATTGCCTAGTTGCCAGTCATGTTCTATCTGCTTTGTGGTAATAGCCCCTACCTGACCTTTACCTACAATGAGCTTTAGGGTCAGTTCAATGACTTCGCTTGGGATTCTGTTAAACATATCTAGCTATGCCTGGGAAGGTGTCATCCATCCCTTCATTTACGCTCCAAGTTGGATTCTATCCCATCTGCACCATGAGCGATCAGAAAAAGATGTGTGATAGATAAGACATGACCCAATCTCCAGGAACTCAGAGGTAAAGCACAGTGACAGGCACAGAGGCATGCAGCCACCATGAATGTAGTGCATGCCATGACACCAATGAGCGTGAGGTTGCATAGCTATAGACTGATGCCATTTAACCCAAACTGTGAGAATGAGGGAAACCTCGGAGAAACTAGTGCCCTATTAGGCTCCTAACAGATTCACAAGCTTTCCATATGTAGAGAGTGAGGCCAGAAGAGGGCTGAGGAGAAACCAGATGGAGAGAAGGTGCAGAACAAAGGTATAGATTTGAAAGAAATATCTTGCATATGTTCACACAGGCTGTTTAATGTTGTTGGTAAACAAAATGTGACAAGTGAATGGTGTGGGATGGAGCTAGAGAGAGAAATAGGAGTCAAGCATGGCAGGCTTTGCACCATGGTAATGGTCTTGGGTGCCACTCTGTGCATGATGGACAGCCTGGGTTGGTTTTAAGCAAGGAAACAAGCATTGTAAGATATGTGTGTTATAGAAGCTTTGCCATAATTTGAGGACAGAATATCAATTAAAAACAACATTAGGAATCTTACAAACTTGTACCCCTTTATTGATCATTCAGTGTGGTGCCTGGTATATAGTGAATTAGTTACCTATTTTTATATAGCAAATGACTACAAAACTTAATGACTTAAAGCAACAGACATTTCTTTTCTTTTCTTTTGTGAGAGACAGTCAGAGAGAGGGACAGATAGACAGGAAGGGAGAGAGATGAGAAGTATCAATTCTTTGTTGCTGCACCTTAGCTGTTCATTGATTGCTCTCTCATGTGTGCCTTGACCAGGGGGCTACAGCAGAGTGAGTGACCCCTTGCTCAAACAAGCAGCCTTTGGCTTCAATCCAGCAACCTTGTTCTCAAGCCGAATGAGCCTGCCCTCAAGCCGGTGACCTCCAAGTTTCGAACCTGGGTCCTCTGTGTCCCAGGCTGATGCTCTATTCACTGTGCCACTGCCTGGTCAGGCCAGACATTTCTTTTCTTACAGTTGCTCTGGGTCAGAAGTGTGGGTCCAGCTCAGCTGGGTCTTCTGGCTCTGGATCTAACATTGGGTGGAGCCCAAGGTGTCTGCTAGATCTATAGTCATTTTAAACCTCATCTGGGGGTGGATCAATTTTCAAGCTCATTCATGTGGTTATTAGCAGGATTCAGTTCCTCCTGTGCTGCTAGCAAGATGTTTCATGCAATGTTTGCCACCTAGACCTCTCCATATGGCAGCCCCCAATGTAGCAGCTCCTTTCATCCAAGGCGGCAAGCAGGCAAACAAGAGAGAGATATGAGCAAGAGAGAAGTCACAATCTTTTCTAACTAAACATTAGACAAGGATGGTATCCAACCACTGTGTCTATATTCTATTTGTTGGAAGCAGGTTACTAGGTTTAGCCACACTGAAGGCTGGGGGATTACCTAAGGACATGTATTGGTGGGAGAGGAACAGTCATTGTGATAATCTTGAAGGTTGGTTATAATATATAAGAAATGTTCATTATATATAAGTAAAATGTTTAATGAATGAATAAAACCACTTTTTCTTTCTATTTTTTATTTTCTCCTTTTGTAACAGAGTTTACTGAGTGTTATATATATGTGTATATCATTAAATGAAATTTTGTTTAAGGGTTCTAAAGTTCAGCTATAAATTCGGTACAAAAATACAAGATATTCTGAGTATATATTTCCTTAACTTCACCCAAATACCCATTCCTCCACAAAGAACTAAATTTTATCTTTCCCTTTGAATTTTATCTAAACAAAGAATTTAATGGCGGCAGATAAAGACGTGGAACCTTTCAAGTAGTCATAACTCTAAGTTACAATTTTTTTTGATTATTTGAATGAGATAGTTGGTTCTTTTTCTTCTCCTCTAATAAGACTAAATGGTAGACATTTGGAATTTTTTTTAGCTTTATTAAAGTTGCTTTCCTAATGACGTGATAATATCCATCATAATGTAGCCTTCAGCTGCCTGCAGGGCTCCAGGGAAGGTCGTGATGGATGTTATTACAGAGAACGCATGCATCCCATGAAACATTCATACTCTGTATCATCCTCCTCTTCCACGTTTCTTGAAGAGATCCACTTCTCTCTAACCTTTGATGACATTAATGTGCATGCTCATTTTCAAAATACTATTAGTATCTACCATTTAGATAGTCTTTTACCAAGAGCTTCTGTATCTGGCACTGCCCTCGGTTCTCCTCCCAGCTCTAGAAGTCGTCAGATTGTCATCAGATCACACTTCTAGGAAACAAGAGAGCCAGAACTAACACCCAAATCTTCTCCTTTGAGTATGAATTTAGTTACCTTACAATGCATTGTGAAGTTTCAACACTGTTTTGTCTTTCATAAATTAAGGAGTGTTATTTGAGCCACTAGCTTCTCATATAACTTTTCCATGTTTCCAGGAAAGAAAGGGTACCTTAGATAATTACTTCCCATATAACTGACTTAACTTATACAAGCTATTTCACTTCTTATAAAACTAAAGTTTTCTCATCTATAAAATAAGTGATGATAATAATAATTATATGAGACTAAAGAATTCAATATAGTTAGGCTTTTAAGCCTAGTATGTTTAACTAACATGATGTGTTTAAAACAAAGCTCAATACTAGAAAAATTAAGAATTAAGAATGAGATAGAGAAACAGATTCTCTTTCCAGGATAGATTGTAATTTTGAGCATTTGTTCCTAGTATGCTTTTGGTCAAATGGTTGTTTGAGTCCTTTGAAGACTATGACCCTTACCTGAAAAAAATCTCCACTAATAAAAAAAATACATTGCATAGAATTGCAGAGGCAATTATAGATTGGCTAAAACTCATCTTTGAATGGCAGTTAAGGTCTAGAGCAGTGGTACTTAACCTGGGTTCTATCGAACACTAGGGGTTCGATGAGTCAGTCTCAGGGGTTCGGAGAAGCCTCTGCCGCGGAGGCCAGAATAAAGTAATGCCGTAATTTGTTGTGAGTTCATGCACTTTGTTGGTTTTGTTCTTTGAGTAAGGTGATGTTCATGCACGGCTCATTTTGTGCACCAGTAAAAAAACATATACCTATGTCTTGAATTTGGGGGAAAAATCATATTTTATTTATCACTAAAGAAGGGTTCGGTGAATGCGCATATGGAACTGGTGGGTTCGGTACCTCAAAAATGGTTAAGAACCACTGGTCTAGAGGCACATGGTCTGCACTTAGGATGCTTAAGTGCAGGTTCCAGTGACCATTAACTCTAAGGTAATGCTCAGGATTAGCTTTAATGGCCTGCTAATATTAGTAAAAAATGTACACATTTGAAATCATTCTATTGACAGGTAAAATACACTTGCACATTCACACTTGCAGCTTGGGTATTTGGGTTAGCAATTAAACTGTCTGAAGTGAAGGACTGATGCACAATTAATAATCGACAGTGACTATTCACTTAGTACATTCATTAGATTAAATCTACATCCCAGCAGCTATTACAAGGTGTTAGCCCATTGTGACTGCAAGAAAAATAAAGCTAGCATTATGTCCTTCCCTTTTCCACTTCATTTGGTTCTGGGGTTGGCTAGTCTAACAGTACACCAGTAAGTCACTCTTTTTTCTTGACCCTGCAGAATATACATGTCTACCAAGGAGACCCAGAGTAGGGAGGGCAAGTTGACTAGAGTAGGATTATTTTCCTTGACATGGAAATTTGACTTGTCCTTCCAAGTATAAGGTCATTGCTCTTGATTCACTTTAAGAAAGCCAAAATACAAACAAAACAAATGGATTAGCTGAAATTCCTTTGGGTAGGTAGTGGCTGCTGAGGAGAATGGTCTAATGAGGTGAGCAGCAACAATCAATGTTCAAAGGGAGGTCAGCAGGTGAGTCCATGCCATCGGATTTGGCTGGGATTCTTTAGTCAATAAATGACCTGGAGGGAAATTACTATAAACCAACAGTACCATCTTTAATTCAGGTGTGGGCAGAGGGCAGGGCATTGACCCCTAGGATTTCTAGATTAGAAGAAGAGGTTGCAGGTTATTTTTCAGGTTTCTTTCCATAGATAGATGTACTGAGCAGAGTCGTGCGTATAGAGGCATTCTCTCTGCTTCTGCTTTGTCTTCCTAAATTTGCGGGCAGTGGTTTGTACCACCGCTGTCTTGATACTGTTAGTGGGTGCACATGCACCCTTCTGAGTGTCCACACCTAAGTTGTTAGTTGCCTCAACCCAAGGAGAACCAGATTTTACTATAGCCAATTGGTTGCTTTGTCAAATTTAAAGGGGAGTATTCTGAGTTCAAGTTGTATGTAAGTATTGGTGTCAAGTAAGTCTAAATAATTTACAAAATGAAAGTAAAAACTATTGTAAAGATCCCAATGTTCAAAGTCTTTGGTTCCATACACCAATAGGGTGCTTAGTAGCAAAGAGCTTTGAAATATTGGACAATGAAGGGGCTTGGAGGATATATATAGTCAAGCACCTGCATTTCACAGATATGAAACTAAAACCCTATGTGATTAAACGTTAGTCCTCTTTATAATGGAAAAAAATAGTTTAGTATTTTTATTGTTGAGCTAACACTTTCATTTAATGTGGTTATTATCCTTTAATAAATCTAAAAAACAGCATTATCCAATTCAGGAGAGAGTGCTGTTTTTCCCTGTGATTATCTCTGGGATCGCTTGTATCTCTGAACACCCAGACTGGATTAAAACACCTTTGCCGTTCCAGCTGACCTGTAATCTTCCAGGCCCTGGGAAAACCGTGTGCCCTTGCTTGTGTCTGGTGCCTGGTGTTGCTGAGGTCAGGAGAAGCCTTTTCACTTCTGCGAAGCTTCCCTTTTACTATGCAGCAGGGTTCAACATCTCTCTCTTGTGATACTTTTTCTTATGCAAATCTCCAGTGGAGCACCATTTTGGATATATGGTTATTTTTGTTCTATCAGGCAATGATCTACTGGAGGGCGGGACGCACCCATCTCCACCCAGCGCGGAACAGATGTAATTAATAATTAAAAATAACTTTGTCAGATGATGCATGTAAGCATGACCCATACATTATTCAGAACGTTGGTAAGATAGACGGGGGGCGGGTGGATGAAGAGGGACAGAGGAGAATAAGAGAGAAGCAAGTGGGAGAGCGTTTTCTCATTTTGGTGAGAGTTATGAAAAAGGGTTTAGGTCACTTTTCATTTCATCTCCTAAATCAATTTGCCTGCCTGGAACTGGGGGGCCTGGCCCACTCCACGCTGGGGATGAGCTGGCTTTATTAGCGACCGCTGGACTTGCTGATAGAACGTCCTTGGTGTTCTGGAATGGAAGGAAGGCGGCCCCGCAGAGAGGGAGTGCACAAGGAGGCTCCTGCTGGGACAGGGCTGGAGCCTGCTGAGGCGGCTCCCCATGGAGCCATGGGCTATGTGCAAATGTAGCGGGTGTGCTTTGAAGCCTCCAGCCTTGGGAACTTCAAACAAGGAGAGAACAGACAGATGATCTATGGGAAATTAATGTCTAACGGGGCTCAAAACGGCCTCCCTGTCACCTTCATATTCTGTCTGCTCACTGACAGTATTTACTTTGTGAACATACGAGCATTTACTACGACAAAGGCTCCCACACCCTTAATTTTTCTAAAACAGAAAACCTTATATTTCAGTAACATCCATTTTAACTATCTTTTTTTTCTTTTGCTTTGCTTTAAACTGTTCCTTTGTCTAGGCTGTGGAAGTAAATGAATGAACAGGTTTTAGGAAAGAGTTAGGTTGGCAGAGGGAATGCCCTGTCCTGCCTACCCTGAAGATGCTCACAGAATTGGGTTCAGAGACAGCAGCCGCTAGGTCAGGAGCAGGTCCTTTCCCCCTACTTGGATATAAACCAATAGACCTAGGATATTTGATTTGATCACTGTAGCAGACAAGCTAATCTTAGACTATACTTGGGAAAGAATTATGGTTTACCTCCATCTATCCATCCATTCATCCATCCATCCATCCATCCATCCACTTGATCATTCATTTGAACATTCATACAGATTACAGATAGCTTATCCACAAAAATTTTTAGCATTCTTATTGTATGTCCAATACTATGCTGGATGACAATAATAAGGGGAAAATGTGTGGTCCTGCCCTTACAGAACATGTCACTACACCAGGAAGAAGTCACAAGCAGATTGTTCCTTTATGCAATCCTCTTTAATACGCCCTCTGTAGTATCCTACTGTTAATGCCACTTAGTGTGGCCAACTAGGTCAGGTTTGTCTAGCATTGTCAAGAACTTTCCTAGTTTTAGTGCCAAAGGTCTCATTTCCCAGGTAATCCCTCAGTATCAAGCAAACCAGGCTGGTTGGTCACCTTACTGCCGCCATCTCAGAACTTCAACCAGTGGTTCTCAAACTGTATCCAGCATTTCCCCATCCACTCAAACTTCATGTGCCCAAGAGGCCTCAGCATCACTTGGTAGCTGGTCAGAAATATAAATTCCTTAAGCTCTGGCCAGATAGGCTGGTTGGTTGGAGCATCGTCCGAAAAACACAGAGGTTGTTGATTAGATCCCCGGTCAGGGCACTTACAGAAACAACTTGCTGTTCCTGTCTCTCTCTCTCTCAAAAAAAAAAAAAAAAAACACAAATTTCTCTGACCATGACCCATGGAATCAGAAACTTGGGGTGCCATAGCAATCTGCATTTTAATAAACCCTCCAGATGGTTCTGAGGCATACTGAGGTTTAAAGATCACTGTTCTAAATTGGTTCTGACTTCCTATCCATCAGTATTGTTTTGTCTTAAGGGGTTCTCAGAATCCTGTAGGTGACTGGCTGACTAATTTGGTAAGGTAATTATAGCCAGATGCCAATGCTGAAAATATATTTTCTAAACAAATAATAATTAATGAAGAAATAAATAAGCAAGCAAGCAAGTAAATATGTCACACATACTAGTTGAAATATATACAAGGCAACAGCAGAAAGCTGGGAAGCCACATCTGGCAACCTGTGGTGGAGGGTTTCCCTTGAAAGGTCAATGGGCACGAGAGACCAGAGCAGTGCCAAGGCCCATGTGGGCTGCCTGAAAAGTCATTCCCCCTCCTAGACCGTATTTTTGCAGAGTTCTACAAAGATTTTCTGTCGAATCTCTTTAGTGTTTGCCTTTCTCTATGAGGAGGCAAATATTTGGAGAACAGCCTACATTCCTCTATCTAAAACACATTTTAAGAACCATGGCAGGAGTCAGAGGATCAGCCTGGCATCTCAGCATGGGTATTAAGTGATCTTGAATAAGTAATTTCAAAAAACTATGTCTTTTGAAAACTATGTCATTGTAATCTGCTGTTTTTGTGATGATCGATTTATACACATATATTCTGTGTAATCACACAATATGTGAATGCTGTATATAATCCCACATTGAATAAATCATATATTTGGTTTTCATGGAGCTATGTAGAAATGCTAATAATAACAATTATACAACGGAAGTGGCTGGGATGGATGCATGTAGGAAGTTAGAAAAGCAACCCAGACACGTTGTGATACATTATGATATCTCTATTTCTTAGGCTCACAAAGGAAGCACTGATAACTATAAAAGAGTCTCCCAACTGAAGTACTCCCTGAGTAAGATGTGTTTTCTAGAGCACCTCATGCATAAACACTGGGAGGTCCTAGCCATAGTTGTGGCTAGGGTCTCTGACCTGTCTTCAAGGTGTGAGAGGTGCCCAGTACACAGTGCTGAACCCTACACATGAGATCCTCCCCTTAGGGAACTACCATTTTAGTGAAAAGGTACAACAGTAAATAACACATTCAGGAAACAGACAACGTCTTAATTCATGAGCCCTGTGGAGGCTCTACAGAGGAAGAGAAGCGTCACCTATAGATGGTGGGGTTAGAGAAGGCCTCCCTGAGTATGTGAATTTGAGTTAAGATCTGGAAGAAGAAAGGAGGCCAGTGCCACAGAAAGTGGGAGGAACTCTTGAACATCAAGTACTCAAGGCACAGTAACGTGGCCTTGTAGCTAGAACACAGTGAGTGGGACAGGGGGCTGGCTGGCTGTGCTCACGGGAACAGAGAGGGCACATGCTGAGCCCTTGTTTGGATTTTATTTATTTTATTTTTGCATTTAAAAATATTTACTTAGAAAATTAAATGTAATGGGGTGACATGTGGATTTTATTTTAACAGCATTGGGAAGACATTGGAAGGTTTTAAGTATAGTGAACATTTTAATTTTTTGTCCAGATGGAATTGGTTTTGCAAGTGAATAATTAATATGTATTTATTAAATATGTATTAATCAATTAATAATTACACCTGGAAATTTAATTATAAAATAATTACATCTGGACAGTGGGTGTCATAGGTAAATTGAGACTTAACATTTTCTTTATTTTTAGGCAGCGTGGTGACCTAATTTTTCTTTGTAATTGGTAGCTGCAGCCGCCATGCAAGAAATATGTGGAAGGGGAGTGAGCGTGGAAACACGAGTAGTAGAAACCAATGCAATGCCTGTGGTCAGGGAGGAAGGCCCAGGAACGGAACTGAAACTCAGCCAGTCACAGCACTGGGCAGGGAACAGATGAGTTGGCAATTTTAGGTCATCAGAGTGAAGAGGCACCATGCACAGATTAGAAATGGTACATTTAGAACAATTAAAATGAAGTACTTCTTTACCCAGCAGGCAGTTAGGGCATGAAACTTGTTACTCCATATACAAGACATGGTACAGGCTGACAATCTGAAGAGGTTAAAAGACGGGGAATGGAATGAGTTGCTAAGGGCAACTCAGGTTATTTTTGATATATCCGCAATGTTGAGAAATTAATTTGAAGGAAAGTAACTGTGGCCACTACATTCATCTTAAGAAGCAATAGAGGATTGAAATCTTTGTATGTAACTCTAGTTGACAATTTTCTTTTTCTTTCTTTCATTCTTTTTTTTTAAATTAGGTGAAAGGCAGGGAGGTAGAGAGACAGACTCCCACATGTGCCTGGACCAGGACCTATCCAGCAAGCCCCCTACAGGGTGATGCTCTGCCCATCTGGGGCTGCTGCTCCATTGCTCAGCAACTGAGCTATTTTAGCACCTGAGGCAAGGCCATGGAGCCATCATCAGCACCCACGGCCAACTTGTTAAGTGCCAGGTCCCCATTTCTGACAGATGGTGATCGCCCAATACATGTTTGTTGAATGAATGGAAAAAGGAACTGGCACCGTGTTAGGTGTACTAGTCTTGTGTGTATGAATAAAATAGAGGTTCCATACTTCTAGCCTTCACTTCCTCATCATCCATGTATGCCTTGGTGGCCTGCAGAGTGGACTTTCCCATATCTTCCTGCTACTGCAGATGCCCCATCTCTGAATGTGGAACATTGCTCTTGGAAACATCAAATACAATGACTTTTTGTTTTCTCAAAAAATTGTGTACCATATTAATTTATAATTAAGAGACCTTTGGAGATTATACCAACAGTCTCCAAATTTTTCAACAAACAATACTCGTTATATAAATTCCTATGACACCATTTATAAAAATGTCTCCCTAAATGTATATATAGCAACAGCTGATTTTCTCCTTTAAACAAAGAGCGCGCGCGCACACACACACACACACACACACACACACACACACTTACCATTCAAAGTGACTGATCAGCCTTCATTAATAAACTGAAAAAAGCTTACTAAGTTACTGTGTGTCCCTAGTGCTGTGCTAGATTCAGGAAGTTAAATGATGATCAAAAGAAAGATTGCTCACTCACAATCTTGTGACTAGAATAAGAACTATACAGTGTTACCATGCTGAATGTATGTGATTCCAGCAGAAATAAAAGGCGTATTTTATTTAGATTTAACTTTCCTTTGTAGATAAAAATATAGATATATTTGGAGCATTGAAAATAAGCCTGGCTATTTTGAGAGACTCTACTATGCCAGCTTAATCTGCAAATATTAAGCCATACACATAGCCTAATAGTCCATTTTACAGACAAGCACGCTAAAGGCCAGATGAGTCTTTAGTGGCTTATTGACAAGAGTCAAATACCTAAGTGACCACAAGGCCGGGGCCAGAACTGAGCATTGGATTTCCAATCCTGTGTCTTTTCCTTTTATTTCTCTGTAGCCTTTATCTTCTTTATTCTTCTTTGTATGTAATATTAAAGTTTCTAAGAAGCCAATTAGTAATGAAACTTGTCTAACTGAGTTTAATCCATCATTTTGAAGACTTAATTTGACAATAAGCCTCTTATTTTATAAAGTGGTTATAAACATCTCCTGGGACACAGGTCTTGCACACAACAGACTTGGGTAAACATTGGTCCAGATTAAAAAAAAAAAGAAGTTCAAACTCTTTAACTTGTCATTTAAATTCCTTTGCCCTCTATTTGTTCATTTTTATCTGCCCTAACTCCCATCTATACATCCTCTCCTAACGTCAAATGCTGTTATTTCCCCAACCCCCTGCTCAGAATACGCTGTGCTCCTCAGCGCTGCATCTGTGCTCCAGGTCACGGTGTCCCATCACCCGGCCCACCCGGCCCACACTGTGAGCACCACACCCCAGTTTCCCACAACCAGTGCAGCTGGAAGCAATCATGCCTCCCATCCCGCAGTATCCCAGCCTCTGCCTCATTTGGCAGAGAAAAAAAAAAGTATGGCTCTTTGCTGTTAGTTGCCTTTGTACGTTTGCATGTCCCATCCTGCAGACAGGAGCCTTGCCTTGTTCTCTACAATGCCCATAGGGCAAGCAGGCAGGAGAAATGGAGAAATGTGAAAGTCAGGCAGCATGTCTCCTTCCTTCCTACCCTCACTGAATGACAATTCACATGTGTACCCTGTTTCCATTCCCATTGTTCAAGCCTTAATCCTGGCCTGTTATCTCTTGTCTAGTCCCTGTTATTGTCTCCTAACCTGTCTCCTTATCTCCTGCTCGCCCACCTCCCATCATCCTCCGCCCTCCTGCAAGATGACCTTTTTAAAATAAAAATCTGATCCAGGTGTTCCAATGCCATCCTGTCATCTGCAGGAATCGGCCCAACACACCTTTCACTGTCAGGTTCCTGGCAAGCTCATCTGACTCTCTCTCTCCACTTTTTCTTTTCCCCACTCCCTGCCCCTCACCTGCCTTCTCAGTCTGTTTTCACCCTTCGGAGCCCGTAGAAAGTCTGGACTACATGAACCGTTCCATGATTCCATGTGTATGATTGCATATGCCTGGAATGCTAAATCCCACTTACTCTCTTTTCTATCTAGTACAGCTTTTCCTTTTACTGTGTTTGCCAAGCATCCATCAGTTATAATGCTGAGGTTTTCGTAAACGTTCCAGAATGAGAACATTGAATTATGCATCTATTTCCCCCATTGGGTTACAAGCAGATAGAAATCCCGTTTGAATTGTCATTGAATCTCTATTACCTACAAAAGAACCCAGCCTATGTAAGGAGCTCAGTATTTGTTGAATAAATCAAAAAATCTATACATGGTCACAATTCTCGGGACCAAGGAGGTTCCTGTGTACTAGTGGGCTGCATGCATGTAAATATAGGACACCAAGTTAGGTGCAAAGAGTCCTGCAAGGGAGGCAATGGCAATTGCAGGTGCTTTGTTCTCACCTAACCTGAATCTTTGCTCACTGAATTTGCAGGCTCTGTAGGAAATTGAGTCCTATCAGCTCAGAACCCACATGCCCAAACTCTCCTTTCTGAAACAAGGACTGAGAGAGTGAAAGGTTAGCAACCAGTGTGGGGCTTAAGTCTTCTTTGCAAATCCCCAAATCAGGTGACAGTGGCAAAAACCCAAACAACTCCATTTCTCTGTTCACTGTTTCTCTGTCCCTGCTTCCACATGGGGGTACCTCAGGTACATTAAGTATGAAAAGGAATAGGACAGTAGGGAGTGACTTTATTCTTGTAATCTAATTCATTTTAGCCCAAAAAACTAAGTACATAAAGATCACGAATTTACCCATTGAGGGGTTTGCCACACTTACACTCCTTAGAAATGATTTCAGTTCCTCAAAGTCTATTACCATATTTCCACCTTCAGTATCCATCCGTCTATGCATCCAGCCATGCATTCATATGCTAATTCATCTATGCATCCATTCATCATTCCAGCTAATAATTCTTGTATTCATCCATCCATCTGACTATCTATCCACCCCTCTATCTGACCATCTATCCATCCACACATACATACATCATCCATTCACCAATGCATCTAAGTGTCCGTCCATCCATCCATCCATCCATCCATTCATCCATCCATCCATCCATCTTTCCATTTATCTATTCATTCATCTATACATCATCCAGCCAGCCAGCCAACCATCTGACAGATGGGTGTCTGCCTGGAGCCAGGTAAAAAGTTGTGTTCATAGAGTTCACAATTGAGTAAATATTTTGTGTCATCTTTAAAAGTGTTCCATAAATCTATAACCGTGGCCAGTGAAGATACTATAAAATAGCTGAAAATTAAGGATTAAAAAGAGTTTCTATTTCTTTAAAATTGTAGTGAGGACCAAAAACCTGGAGCTAGAAGACACTGTCCTTGGTATTTTAGATGGTTTTCCCAACATATGCCATAAAAATTCAGGGTGTTCAATAACACCAAGGGTAAGACTGCCTATTTTCCCTTTTATAAATTCCCATAAGGAGTTATGTTCTATTTTATCTCTCCCCTTTTCAACTATATTTCACAAGTCTAACAATATTGAGTAAGAGAACATCATTATGTTTGAGACTTACCTTGTCTTCCTGAAGAATACACCTGAATGAATTCTTGATTCCACTGCCTACCAGTTCTGTCTTTTCGGCACATTATTTAATCTCTCTGTTCCTCAGTTTCATCACGTAAAAATAAGAATAACATTGCCCATTACCTATTGCATTCCATTATGAATTATAGCTAAAAGCCATGTATGGAAAAGTTTTGCAAATGTCTGGTGCACAATAAGTACCCAACTAACAGTATTGAATAAAATGAAGTTGTTGATTATGCTAGTGAAGACATTTTGCATTTCCATTTTAGAAGTACCCTCTCTCTTATTTTTTTATCTTTTTATTTCTGATACTATTAAAGGTTGTTCTCATTAGTAAGGGCATTTTCCCTATCACTTCTCACTTCCTCCCCATTTCTCCTTCCTATGTAAGTTCCTAAACAAGAAGAAATGTGTTTTCTTTACATATGAGTAATTGCCGTATCTATTAGAGTCCTCTGAGTGCTGAGAGAGCTTAGTCACTGCTGGGGTTGACGGATCTATATTGGGCTACAGCTCATATCTATAGCCTCCGTGAATATCAAAACAAAATCTCAGAAGCAAATTGTGAGATTCAGGGTGGAGGGCAGGATACGAACCAGCTGGAGCATTTCTATTGAGAGAATGTATCAGGGGACCCCCAGACCACCTCATGTTTGGATATTCCCTAGGAAGACAACTCACAGGACTTAGCATGCAAGTGTACTTATAAGTATGGTTATTACAGAAATGTAGTGAGGATGCACAGCTGAATCCTAAGGGACAAAGACACAGGTAGAGTCTGGAGGAATCCACATGAGGCTTCCTGTGCTGTCTCTTCCCATGAGAGTCATACAGAGCTCACTCTGTCTTAAGAACATGCAGGTAATATTTCTGCTCTGGGAACCCCAGGAGAGACTTAGTGCTCAATGTTTTAACCCAGACGCCCTCTGCCTATCATGTACCAAAAATTCCAGATTCCTAGAGGAAAGCAGATGTTCAGCAGAAACCACATTGTTTGCACAAACAGTCTTGACACAGGGAACCAGGCTTATCGGTTAGAAAACAGGACAAACCCTCCCGAGTCCCAAGTTCCCTGACACTAGCCTACAAGCTTGCTTTTGTGAGGACAGCAGCCTCGGGCCTGCTGTGTTCAGTCCTTTCTGCACAGAGAACCACTCTCTTTCCTTGATAGCAACAGTATTCCTCTGGTTGACTCAGCCCTGCATGATTTCTGAGCTAGTCCTAAGTAGGGTGAGAAGTTAATTAAGAGCCCTGTGGTTTATGTAATTTATTTTGCTTCTGATAATCCAGGATGAACTCCGGGGAGGCCATGCCTTCCCCCTATCTTTAGCTCAACCTCAACTTTCTTTCCTCAAATAATGCAGTTCTCCATTATGCCTGGATCTCTACCCCAGGTCCCAGGTTATCATCTTTGCCCACCTCCTGTGTTCTTACCTGCTCTTCATTGGAGCATGTATTAATGGGGTTGCATCCTTTCCTTGATTTTCTATGAGGACATGCATTCCTTACATCATATCCTACCGGCTTTGAACTTGTGAAAGGGCCTGGGTTCCAGAGGCCATAATAGCGTTCATGGTAAGTAGGCTGATGCTGGATATTTTTGTTTGTTTATTTGTTTACAGGGACAGAGAGAGAGTCAAAGAGAGGGATAGATAGGGAAAAACAGGAATGGAAAGAGATGAGAAGCATTAATCATCAGTTTTTCATTGCGACACCTTAGTTGTTCATTGATTGCTTTCTCATATGTGCCTTGACCGCGGACCTTCAGCAGACTGAGTAACCCCTTGCTCGAGCCAGCGACCTTGGGTCCAAGCTGGTGAGCTTTTTTTGCTCAAGCCAAATGAGCCTGCACTCAAGCTGATGACCTCGGGGTCTCGAACCTGGGTCCTCCGCATCCCAGACTGACGCTCTATCCACTGTGCCACCGCCTGGTCAGGTTGATGCTCTTTCTGATGCCACTGCTGGGTCTTACCTCACACCTGCTCAGCTCCCTCTGACTGGACACTACCTGGGATAGAGTCCAATTTCCACAGGCTTCTCGATGCTGTCCATTGACTGTCAGCTCCTTCCCCAGTGATACAATCCTAGTACCCAAGGGTTTCTTTAGCTCTACCCTTGGCTTTCTGGTTTCCCCACGGGGCACCTTGTTATTGAGAACCACGTATGTCTTTTTGTAAAGGGGACAAAAATAATGTCAGAAAGGAGACCCCTGTCAGCTACCCAACGAAGACATCACCTTCTGCTCCAGGTGAGCTCTCCCAGCTAGCTCCAGAGGTGACCGCAACAACGACACCAAAATATTAATAAAGAGGAGACTATATTGTCCTTTAATGAAAGTTTGCAAATACTTCAGTCCAATGTGACCTGTAGCTTAATTGCACATTTAAAACAGCCATTCTGAATTAAAGCCTAACCCCCCACAGTAGGAGGCATGGGTGTCTCCCTTTCTTTCTCTAAGCCTTTGTCTTAGTCTCCCTTTTCTCTTCCATTCTCACCTTTGGTTTCACCCGTTTTTCTTCGGTCTCTCTATCTGTACATCCTTCTATGTCCTCCACTTACCTTTTCTTTTCTTGATGAAAATTAAGAAAAAACAACTTGATAGATTTTCGATAACCTTCCAGAAAGTCTCACTGGGTTACATTTTGCTTTAATAGCATTTAAACCAATCTGCCTGATGTTGCTGTAAAGGTCAATTAAATTCACCCTAAAAATTTCACTCCTGGCTCATTATACAATTGGAAAATGAATTAGAAGCACACGCTGCCCCTGAGGTTTCTGATCTTTCACTAATGAATATGTCTTAGAATGTGAAACCAAAAAAAAAAAAAAAAGGTGTTGTAAGCCACACAGCTGCTTGCACAGTTACTGGCCTGGCACAAATTATTGCCTCAGCTAGTGCTACTTAGTCCTGTCTCCACGCCCCATTAGGGGATGCGCACACTTGTTGCATGTCTAAGGTTATGGTCACCTCTTCACTGTCCCCCCTTCCCACAAATCTGGAGTGGAGCCCATTCTTAAACGTCAGGTGAGACATTTAGCTCACCTTTCTCCCCACTGGCTGCTTAGCATGGGCTCAAGGATTACAAGTCCAGTTTAATATTAGCCTGACTATAACAGGGTTCTGAAAGGAAATTTTGTAGGGATGTTTGCGCATGTACTGCAAAGCCAGTTATCTCCTGGTCCGGCAGTTCTTGGATTCTGTTCATGCGGAGAGGTGTGGGGCTGTCAGGTGGAGAATGGTGTGCGGAGGAGGGGATGTGCATCTCCGGCTTAACTGGGGCCCAAGGTTCAGGGAACCCAAAGTCAAATTGGGGTTTGACTTAAGGAAGTAATATTTTTTAGTTTTTTTTAAAGACTTCTTTTTCATTTTAGAAAGAAGAGAGAGAGAGAAAGAGAGAGAGAGAGAGGGAGGAGCAGGAAGCATCAACTCCCACATGTGCCTTGACCAGGAAAACCCAGGGTTTCGAACCAGCGACCTCAGCATTCCAGGTCAATGCTTTATCCACTCCGCCACCACAGGTCAGGCCAAGGAAGTAATTTTTAACTGACCTTCCTCCCCACTTAAAAAAAAAAAAAGCCATTAGACATAGTGACTTACTTATTCCTGAGGGGGTTTCAACAGAGCAGAGGAGCCTTTAGCTGTCTTCTTTCAAGGGGTTTATGTCCCACATAGAAGGCTCAGTTACTCACTTATTTATTTGTTCATTCTATATATGTATTTATTGACATGTCCTAGACAGAAACAATTTTGGGAATTAATATGAATCCACATTCTGAACAGTAGTACAGTCACCTTATTAGATATTGAGTGGGTTTTTGTTTTGTTTTAATGAGGGTCAAGTTATTTTTCAAAACCTTTCCATATTTGGCCTGACCTGTGGTGGCGCAGTGGATAAAGCATCGACCTGGAATGCTGAGGTCGCCGGTTCAAAACACTGGGCTTGCCTGGGCAAGGCCCATATAGGAGCTTCCTGCTCCTCCCCTTCTCCCTTCTCTCTCTCCTTCTCTCCTCTTTGCTCTAAAAAGAATTTTAAAAAATTAAAAAAGAAATAAACAAAAATTTTTTTTCCATATGTAAGTATCTAGTATCAAAACCTATCGTGGCACTCAGGTACTTGCTCACAATGGCTTTGGGGAGGACTCTCATGTCCTCCAGACAGCCGGGGTTCTGTCTGTTCCATGCATAAAACTGAAAACCAGTGGCATATTTTAGGGAAAGGTGGCTTCAATTTGCACAGTATGAGTTATTGAGACAATTTCTCAAGCCTTTTAGAGAGAAGAAGGGAAATCCGTGATGCTCCTCCCACATGTCCCACTAACATCCATGTGGGGTTCTAGAGTCTCAGAGCTCAAAGGTACAGGGAGCTCATCCCTTGGAGTGGAGTTTTTCACTTCTGAAATGGACATGCGCTCAATCTTCCCATTTTTATTTCTTGGTGCCTGGGTGACCTTGGTCTTTATCTCAAGCTAAGCATTCATTAGATGCTCTTAGAGTCTTGCATCAAGCTGAGCCTGTTCAGAGTATCCCCAAGAAGCACTGACTCTTAGACCCAGGAAATGACAATGGAAGTCACACGCAGTCACCCATTAGCATCACTGGCTCAGCAATGTAGTCCTGGAGCAGCAGAAATAGAAACTAATGAGAAAACCAAGGGCTAGAGGTTGATGCTGGCCTGAGGGGTGGGGTGGGATGGGGGTTCCCTTTTCCTTCTTTCTAAGCTCAGACTGTACCCCATAACTTGAGAGGCACAGAACCTTCCTGCCTGACTCCCATGAAACTAGGACACAAGACAGCACAAGTATAGTCCCAGGCTCTCTGCCTCCTCATTCCCTCTTCCCATTTGCCCTCTCGTCCCTAAAAGCCCTCCACGAGCTCAGGATTTCCTATTGTCCCTGAACACGAACCAGGTTGCCGCATGGCCTTGGGAGGGGCAGACGGTGGGGGACTAAAAGAGCTTGTAGGACTGGCTAAATCTAGAAAGCAGATGATACATTATTATTTAGAAATCAGAGCTAGTTATACCAATATGAGCTAACACAACCACATTTCAGATAAACCAGTGCAGGCCCTGAGAGTGAACCCGATGAATTTGGGGCCCTCATAAGAAGGAGGCTGGTTAAATTGAGAATGAATTGCAAGGGGCACCTCATTTTATGATGCTGTGATACTGTACCCAGACTGAGAGTTCAGAGGGAACAGAGAAGAGAGGCAGGTGGGAAGGAAGAGAAATGGCAGGGAGTTCGATCTGTCAATCACCGAGTTACCCTGAAGACAGGAAATGGAAAACTGTATGTAGTTTAGAATGTGATCTATCCTTCTTGAAGTGTAAGCAGTTAGGAAGGGAAAGGAGGAGAAAAACAATCCAATTAGAGACAAAATAAATCAATAAGCTCAAGGTACATCAACAGAGAAACAGACAAATCACTCCTCTGCCTGAGGCGGGGCCTCTGGCCACTCGAGTTTTGTCACGTGAGGGCATCGCTCTAATGCTGCTGGAGAGTGGAGTGGGCAGGATGGACCCCAGAGAGCTTCTCTTTGGGCCAACCAGTTTCAATTAAGACTATCAGAAAAGCTAATTATCATTTTAAACCTACCTCTCAGATTCACTCTCCCTCTTGTTCTAGACAAATTGCTTAATGGTGCCAGTGCAAGGCTCTGAAACGCGGGAGGTTTCCTATTATTTCTTTGCCTCCAGCAGGGACCAGGGACTTCCAGAGTGTTAGGTTCCAAGGGAAAATAAGAGTAGCAGTACCTTCTCTCTCTTTCACAGAAACAAAGACTCTTAGCATCCGGAGAACATTCCATTTTGATTTTGATATATGTAGTTGAACCCTCTAATGCATCAAAGAGTTCCCCTATGTGAGATCTCTGACCAGGATTACCTTGCTTTGTTTGAACACAACTGGTGACAGGGAGCTTGTTACCTCTGGGTCCTTTGTTGGGCAGCTTTCATAGTCAAAATGTCTCTCCTAATGTTGAACTGACTTGGCGCTGTGGCTAATTTCCATCTTTAGTCCTCGTTCCGTGGGCACTGAAGTTGCTGGGTGTGAACAACCCAAAACCATCTGAGCCCAGCAGTCCCTGAGCTTGGGAAATGGGAGAGCTGGACTGTCTCTTCACCTCACACGCCCTGGGGACCCACTGCCCAGAGTGCCATTCTGTGTTGACGGTACTGGGTCCTGAGGTTCTCCCTCCTATGTCCTGGCCTTTACTAGATGAGCCGCATACTAAATTTCCTGTGCTGTATTATATACAATGTGTCAGTACCTTGGAAGGTAGGTATTAGTATCCCCTTTTCAAATAAGAGTGCTGAGGCTTTGTAAGATTGAGTGGCTTACTCAAGGTCCCGTGGCTAGAAAATGGAAAACAGCAATGTTTAAGTCCACATTTGTTAACTTCAAATCTTGTTTTCCTATGTCACACCCAACAAAAAAATGTAATATATGTTTTATCACATAATAATGTGCTTGGGCCTGATCAGGCAGTGGCACAGTGGATAGAGTGTTGGCCTGGGATGCGGAGGACCCAGGTTCAAGACCCTTAGGTCGCCAGCTTGAGCGCAGGCTCATCTGGTTTGAGCAAAAGTTCACCAGCTTGGACCCAAGGTTACTGGCTTGAGCAAGGGGTTACTCAGTCTGCTGAAGGCCGGCAGTCAAGGCACATAGGAGAAAGCAATCAATGAACAACTAAGGTGTTTTAACGAAAAACTAATGATTGATGCTTCTCATCTCTCTTCGTTCCTGTCTGTCTGTCCCTATCTATCTCTCTCTCTCTGACTCTCTCTCTGTCTCTGAAAAAAAAAAGAATATGCTTGTCAGTATAGTACTAATGACTACATGAAGTTGGGAGTATCTAGAAAAGTCCTGAATATGTTGTATTAACAAGGACTAAATGGTTGGTTAGCATACGAGCTTTTCCAAAGTCCCTATACTTCGCTTAACCATCCTACCACTTTCTGCTCTGCACTTGATAGCCATTTAAACAAACAAACAAACAAACAAAACAACACGATCAGAGCCTTAGCGTAGTCATGACCATGTGCTTGGCCTCGCCCAGTGGGAGCTAGCTCACTCTGCCATATCCTCCTCACTCTCTGATTCACACACACACACACACACACACACACACCTGTCTTTTCATTTTTCTTTATTCTACTCTCAAATTTACAACTATGAGTGTCTACTGGGGCTGGGGGCAGTGCCCCTCTGTGTCACCAGTAGATTGCTGGCTGGTGCTTCAGACCTGCCAGGCCAGTCGGTTGTGATGGGTGAAGCCCATTTCTCAGTGCGGTCTTCCGGGAGCCAGGAGCCTGGCACAGAGCAGAGCATCAGGGACGCGGATACATTTTTCTGCAGGGACAAGTCAGTTATTCCCTTCAGATCTCCAAATCCCAAAGGAATAAATATTCAAAATTAGAACCCACCTGGCATTCATTTAGTGTGTTTGTGTATGCGTGTCCCCACAAATGAGCACAGACTAAAAATACCCACGCCCCACGGACCGGAGACCGCTGACAAAGGGATTTGCATCTGCAGTCAGAACACCCTCAGATCACTTCTGAAATCACCTCTCTTACATTTTAAGCAGGTTGGTGGATTAATCATTTAGGTGACTGCCAGGAGGCAGCCATTAAGTGGGGTGGCAGGGAACGGCATTTTTCTTAAAAGGTTAAAAAAAAAAGTGGTTATTTTCATTACAGTGTCGTGATTTTTTCTGGTTTAAAAATAAAATCCATTTGAACCTGAGTTTCTTTAGGCAAACTGATGTCGGCCGGAGAAGTAGGTTGATAGGAAAGTGTTTTGGAGGAAGCAGGTGTCTTCCCGATGCCTCTGGAATGACAGCTGGTCACTGTGCTGGTGGACCGGGATGGAGAGCAGGACGCACACTGGTGGGAAGAAAGACCAGCTCTCTTCTTCCTGGTCGCCAGGACTAGGGACCAGAGAGCAGGAGGGAATTGGAGGATCAATGAGCAGCCTGCAAGTAAATCAACCAGCAAATTAACTCTTTAGGTGTCCAACAGTTTGTTCTCTCAAATATTGCAGTCTTATCAGTCTGCTGTTTCCACCTTGCAGCTGGGCTGGGGAAAGAGTGTGGTTCAACTTAAACTCCAGGGCCTGTCCAACAGCTGTGCTCCGGGGCTAAGAGGGTTGAGTGGGTTTAGGAGTAGCCCAAAGGCCTCTAGGGCTAGCTCAGGGAAGCGGTGAATTTGCACCAGAGGCCTCAAATAGGGGTTGAGTCGGGCATATATCTGTGTGCATCTGTGTATGTATGTGCTGTGTGCGCGTAGAATGCAGGGGATGCATTGTGGTGAGTTAGTGCTAAGGGCACAGGAGAATTTTACACATGACCACAGGCCACAGGATCCCTTACCAGCAGATGGCGCTGTGGGCACAAGTTTAAAGGCAAATGGTAAGGCTCAGGGTTTGCGGGAGACTTCAGAGGTAATTATCCTGTCCAACGTGGGAGTTAAGGGAAGATCACACCCAGTCTGTGTGGAGGAGAACACTCTGGACACACCTAAGAGTTCTGCTTCTTCACCGAGGAGCCCATGTTGTTCTGATTCTATTGAATTGCAGGTTGCAACTAAATAATACCTCGTTTGCTTTCATCCCTGATTCCAGGCTCACTGACCCTCCCACACCCCACCAAGAATTTAGAATTGTTGGTTGAACCTTAGATACAATGCATCCCCTTTGTCTAAGAATAAGGCAACAGAACTTCATGCCCTGGGGCTCTGCTTTCCCTCACTCTATCCCACCATTCTTTTGGGGGCCAAGTTTTTGTCAAAATATCTCTTATTCCCACCCCTCCAAGGAAGTCCTTCCTTACTTCACACCTGAGCTCCCCTAATCCTCTCCTAAGTGGCATCACAGCCCGCAGTTTCTCCCACTGCCATCCATCTTGCCTGCTGCCAGCAGGTTAATCTTCCCAGGCACAGCTCGGATGACGCAGAGTGGGCCCAGACACCTGAGCAGTCTGCTAAACCAGCGGCACAATCCCGAGCACAATCCGGGGCAGAGTCTTCAGCCTCCAGGCTGGGCATAACATAGCTTTGCAGTGCCACTTGGTATTATCTTTTTGCTCTGCCCATTCAAGAGCCAAGTTGAAAGGGGGTATAGAAAGGGACACAGGGGTGGGGGGGGTGTGAAGGAGTTATATTCAGTGGGACACTTGAATCCATGTAAGCACAATAAATTAAAAAGTAATAAAAAATTTTTAAAAAGAGCCAAATTGAGCTTCTTGCATTTCCCATATCTGCCCTGAGCTCTGTTTTTCTCTCTATTGTTACTGGGGTATTTTTCCCCCCATAAAATATCCTTCTTTTATTTAACTTTCAAATACCCCCATTTTATAAAATCTCCCTTTTCAAGTGCTTCCTGTTTAAAATATGCATTTCCTTCTCTGAGCTCCCCAGGACTTTCCTGTGGACCTCTCTTCTGTAATATGCCTCTTTTACATGATATGATGGTTCCTTGCATACAATACCCCCTACCTTGAAGGTGACTTACCTCTGCCTGTTCCCCCAACTATGGTACAGAGAAACTCAATAAAGCTCATGGGGGAGACAGTTTATGGTGTTCTCTCCTCCAGCTCGGAAACAAGAGACAAGAGGTCCCTGTCTTGTCCACTGATGAGCTGCATGGCCATGAGCAATCACTCCCCTACTCTGCCTTCACTCTTAATGGAGCACATTCCTGGGGATTAGGAAATTTTTATATTGCCCCTTAGTGGTTGACAAAATCTCCTTCTGATCCCTTTCCCACAGTGTTTGTTAAGAGAAAAAAGATGGGCTTTGGTTTCTAGCTGAAACTTACCACCACCTCTACTCTCCTATGACTCATTTGGAAACCAGGGTTTCAGAGAAAGTCATTTCCAGCCCCATCACTCACTGTAATTCTAAGGCTACTCTTCCTACCCTTCAGAGCTGGGAGACTTTTCTCCTCTTTCAGGTGGATATGGAAGAAAACCAGGAGCTGAAGCTCTTCCGTCTCTGACATATGTTACCGTTCACCGGCTTCCCCAAGAAACCGGCCTGTCCTTTCCTTGCTCGTGTTTTGAAACAAATACAATTTCAAATTATTTCAGATGACGTAGTTGATGTCAGCCTCCCAAATGGTATTTCTAAATAATTATGCTCTCATTTTATTCCTAGTAAGATTGTAGACTTTTAGATACCGAAGAACCCTTTTGTGATCATTGGGAAGAATTAACTGGATCTCAGGTCAGCTGCTGCTGTCGTGTCTCTCTTCTCTCGTCCCTCGTCCTTCTTCATCCAAGATCCCTAGTGGAATTTCTGTTGGGATGAGAGCAACCCTTGAGGCTATGCATTGGCCCATCTCTGAACGTGAGCACTGCAGTATGCTGTCATCCACGTGTCGTGCACCCCATGGAACTTCATCGCTGCTAAGTCTTTAATTAGCAAGGATTTACTGACTGTTGACAATGTGAACAGTCTCACAAGATGAAGAAACTGAGGCCTGAGAAGATTGACTAACAGCCCCAGCTTTCAATGAGGGAAACTCAAATATAAGCCTGAGAATTCTGACTGACAGAGCCTTGGCTTTTATTAATTTTACTGCACTTTTCATGAAGGGCAGAACCCTTGAGGAAGGAAAACTAGTTCCACAGTCAAGTCGCAGTAGAATGAGAGCGCGTATGTTCTGGGTTTATACTGGACTGAATTGAATCCTGCTTTCACCAATCATTTGTTGTATGATCTTGAAAGAAAAAATTATTTTAACTTTTCTAAGTCTCTTTTATATTTTTTTTATTAGTGAAATGGGATAATAATGCTAATTCCAAAAAAAAAAAAATAGCACATTAACTGATGCGCTAGGTGTGGAATGCCTCGCACTGGGTGAGGACTAGCTACTCTCTGAATGTCGGTTTCTTTCTTCCGAGTAGAAGGTTTGGAAGTCCCTGCTGTACAGGGTGTGGACACGACAGTCCCAGTTGGTCATTTCTCTGGCAATGAACCCCAGGTTGTTATCCAGCTGGGACTTCTCTTTCTGGGATGCTCTGTGGGGTTTGGAGCAGGATCTCTCTTTCCCCTTCCCACTGGTGCAAGAGATACCTTATTATTCCCAAGGGTCAAGGCATTTCATTGCCCTGGAACTTCCAAGGTGAAAAAAATGCTGATAAAAAGAATCCAACTTGCAAAATTTAGAGGCTAATTCTCCGGGGGGGGGGGGAAATATTTGAAATAAAACACTTTTAGGCCAGAGGATAGTATTTCTCAATCAGGAATACGCATCAGAATGACCTGCATGTCCTGCTCCATATTAAATTTTGTTTAGAGATATCGTTGAGTTGCCCACCTCCACTAAATCCTCCTGTGTCATAATATTTGATATGGAAACTCGGCTCTGTATTTTTAAAATATCCCTGTTGCAGAACCCCCCGTGTGGGGCGTGATAGGAGGTGCTGTGATTGACCTATTTAAAGACCCGATCTAGCCTAAAAGCAGACTCTGCAAGCTGCCATCCATAGGGAGCAGATGGAAGAAAGCCCATCTGAAAGCATTGTTATATATTTTATAAAACTGTAGCTAAAGATATTGTCAGTTCATTATCGGTTGCTGCACATGCTAAACAGTAGCAAGAAAGAGTGTGTGTGTGACTGTGTGAGCTGGTTTGCTCCTTCCTGTTCTAATCAGCGGGAACGTTAAGACCAACATACCTTTGTCTCTCTCAGTCTTGGCAGCTTGGAGCCAATTTTAGTGTTCAGTTGTGCTCAGTTGACCAGCCCAGGTGGTGTCTGGTATATTTCTTTCCTTGTTCATTTTAACTGCTTTGTTATTCCTGTTTTCATTTTTAGCTATTCTGCTTTATATATATTTTAACATTACAAGCCGTCTCAGACCTTTTCTGTAAGTAGGTGGCATATAAATCATGAGTAAATAAATAAAGCTACTGAGGCAATGAGTGACTCCTGAAAAAGTAGAGGTATCACAGGCAGGCAGACACAGCAGGACAGGAGATTATTATAATGGATTTTTATACTTTGGTGATGGAATTACAGCTATTAACTATGAAATATTGCTTATGCTTTGCTTCCTGTTATATGTTTATTAATTGATTGGTATAAACTTACATAAATAGTTTATCAATATGAATACTTTGCATGTGTGGGCTTATTTTCTTCCAATTAATTCAAGGAGGAACACAGTGACAGTAAGGCACTTTTCGGCTGTTCGCCCCACCTTCCGCTCCAGAGCCCCAGCCACCTGCTGCTGCTCTGTGGCCATCCTTCCCTGGCTCTCTGGGGAACCCCCTTCTCTCTGCATTTGCAACTGTGGTTCCCTGGGTCCTTCCTTGCTCGTCATCTACCCTGTCTTTTTTGTCTTGTTTCCCTGCAGTGTCTGTAGTTTCTCCTAATTAAGAATGAAGAGGTTCAGTGAATTTCAACCTGAAAAGTGGGAAAAGCTGTCAGTGCCTTTAAGGGATTTCAAGGCTCTTCATGAAGACATGCTGTATACATGTGCAGAACTCCCTTGGCACTTCCAGAAGCTTCTTCCATTCTTCTATGCTAGTGGACTCTTGGAGTGTACCTGTGACTTCTTATTGCCAAATCCTTCTCTGCTGGAGACGATTCTGCCAAACCTCAGACATGTTCCAGCAGGGGTAGAGGAGATTTGGGCATATCTGGGACAAACTAGTCACAGAAAGGGGAGAAAGCCAAGCTCAGGTGTTTGGGCCAGTTCTTAATAACCTTCAGGAAGTCCTTCCTTAAGCTTAACTGGGGATCAGCAGCATCTGACTTTTGGGTGGGAAGCTTCGGAAAGATTATGTACAAGGAGAAATAGGTATCGACATACTTAAGAATGCCCAGATTTGTCCATTTCTCAGTGAACTTCCATCTGGCTTCATTTGTCTTGATTCCTGGACAGAGCTGGTGGCTGCCTCACATACTGGCTTGTTCAGCTAAGATCTATGTTCATCAGTTTTCCTTTCTGCAACAGCCATCTGATTTGTATTACTGAATAGTTATTTACTGTTTTCTGGTCTTTTTTGTCAGAGCCCAACAGAGGTGGTACATCTATGAGCCTGTGTGCAGGTGTAGTTGGAAGAATGGGAATGATGCATATAATGAGTACCAAATACAGTTACGGTATTTCAGAACACATCCTATCTGATGATCTATATTCTTCCATCAGTGGATAGTGGCTATATCGAAAGCTGATACTATTAAAATTTATTAATGGATTATGCTATTATACTGTTGGGTATTGAGCCAGATTTCAAACGGGTGGTGTTGGCACTTAAAACCAGCAGCAGAATATTTAGTACTATGCGTTGGTGGTAGCTTCAGGGAAAGACAATAGAGATAAAGGCCATCTTGGTCCTATTTAGGCTCCCACAGTTTATATAGATGGGGAAAATGTGGCCTATCACCTCTCCTTCTGCACACAAATGGTGTCAGTCACTTTGACTGACAGTCCAGCAAGACAAAGAATGAGAGCTGTGAAACTATGGAATATGTCATGCTGTATGTAATCACATTTCTCATCCTGATTATAAGGGATTTCTTTCAAGGTGGATTGTTTTCATTATACCACTCAGGTTTCCAATTGCCATTATTAAAGACCAAAAACAACAGCAACAGCAGCAAAATAACAGTAAGATAGTCTTAATTGAAGAAATATTGCTAGCTCTGGTTGGTGGCTCAATGGATAGAGCATTGGCCCAGCAAATGGATGTCCCAGGTTTGATTCCCAGTCAGGGCACAGAAGAGAAGCAACCATTTTCTTCTGTCCCCCTTCCTCTCCTCCTTCTCTCTCTCTTCTCCTCCCACAGCCAGTGGCTCAATTGGTTTAAGAATTGGTCCCAGGCACTGCGTATAGCTCAGTTGGTCCAAGCACATCAGCCTCAGGCACTAAAAATAGCTTGGTACTCAAGTGTTGTCTCCAGATGGGGTTGCCAGGTGAATCCCAGTCAAGGCACATGCAAGAGTCTGCCTCACTACTTCCCCTCCTCTCATCTAAAGAGAGAGAAAGAGAGAGAAATACAGCTAAGCATCACATAAAACATTAAATTTGGATTACTATACATTTAATTGGTCATGGTTTTTAATTACAATATTAAAATCTTACAGGTCTTGACTTTTGAGGTTGTAGTCAAATCTTTACTATTTTGCTACTTCTTGTGCATTATCAGCACCAGTCTACCAATTAAAATTGATTTTGGATAACTCTCTATTCCTTCTAAAACTGCTTAAATTGTACTATACTATTCTAAACTAGTTTATCTAAATGTAAGGAATAATTAGAGTACTTTTGGTTTGGCTAATTAATCCATATCCATCAAATGATTGATGAAGGCCTTTATCACTGCCAAAGTTCTCCTTCTGATTCAGAGAAAGGATAAAAATACTGACTTTTAATCCCAATTTGGATTCTCTGTGCCAGGTACGGGGCTGCAGATATGAGAAACTTAGTTATAAATTTTGATCAGAAAAATACTTAGCTATGTTGACCATTGTTGCATGTGCCAATTCAATGCCAACAGAAACCTCCAGTTTGGGTTGAGGTGAAGGAGGAAGCTTTATTCAATGCAAAACAGCTCAATTGTGATACAGCACAGCTGTGAAAACAGCATGGCTGTGAGGCAGCCCTGGAGCCTGGTGGCCCTCTCTGGCTAGACAGCTCTGCTGTGCTCCTTGGTGATCTGGTCTGGTCTGGTCTGGTCTGCTCCGCTCCATGTCCATCTGGTCTGCTCTGCTCTGTGCCAATCTGCTCTGCTCTGCTTCGCTCTGGTGAGACATCTTCTGTGTTTCAAAGCTCAGTTAGGGAGATGCAATCTTCAGTCTTCTATGGAAAGTGAAAGTACACTGAGGACAGAATTCTGCCCCTGATCCCTGATTGGTCCATCCTCATGCCAATGAGGACTCCAAATCCTTGCAGTTTGATTGGTCCCAAAGTCACTGTTCTGACTTATCAGAATAGAGCTGTTCTGATTGACCAGAGCTGCAGAACTCTGACTGAATGGGAAAAGCCTCATGCCTATTGGTTGAAATAGGATTCCAGGAACTTCTTCATAAGGGCTGACTCAGATGGCAAGACCATAGTACAGGCAGGCAGTTTATCGTGGCATACAATTGGCATGAGAGGTCCCTGTGCAGAAATGGCTACTAGGCTCAGATTTTTAAAATTTGAGCACAGTTAGCCACCAGAAGCCCTTCATAGTGTGTTTTTCCCCCACCACGGTTCACAGACATGAGCTTATTCTGCAAAGCATATACTCAGTGAGGCAAAAGCTGGGTTACCTGCCCTGGTGCCTCTTGGGATTTTAGGACCCAGTGGAGCAGCACCTGGGAAAATGGCAAGAGCAGGGATCAGAGCTCCAACAGAATCAGTGCCACATCCTGGGTCTCTACTTGTTAACTGTAGAACAATTGGAAAAAATTACCAACCTCCAGGAGCCTTATTTTACTATACAGCAAACGAGATGAACACTTTCTCCTTTAAAATTTTCTCCTCATCACCCATTCTTCCCCACTGAAATGAAAACCCTAATTTATTGGTCTCATATGTTGTGTTTCCTGGAAACATTTTATATAAAGATAATTTTCCTATACTTTCAAAAAAAAAAAAAGATTGACTATCACACTTACACTGGTTGGTGAGTCCCTTGAGAGCAGGATCCATAGTTTGTCTATTGTTTTGTCTTTAGATGCCCACCAAGGACCTGGGATGCAATCTAGTAAGCTCTGAATTGATTTTGAAATGTCAGATGGATGACTAAATGAATGGGGAAAAAAAACCCTCTGTTCCCATGTTCCTTGGCCAAGCACTATTAGGGTTGCTGTTATGCAGAAGTAGAATAGAAATTAACTCAGGGAAACTTTCTGTAGGACTGTAAAATATGTAATGGATTTTAAGCTATAAGAAGGCAGACACATCCCTATGTACTTCCCAATTTACAGTGACCTGTGTATAACCTTGTACAATTACTCCTTTAATAATGGCTTTGATAATAATGGCACTAAAAATGATGATAAACCGCTCTTATAAAGTTTCTAATAGACACTGTCCAAGAGATGGGTATGGTCAGTTGGCAGAGAAAGATTTCTTACCCACTCATTTTTTGTCCCTTTGTTAATTCTCTATTATTCCCATTAGTGGAAAGCTGTCCAAGGGCTATTTTTTGGTCCATCCTCCATAAACCCCTCAGTGGCATGCTGAGGGGTAAAAGGAGGCAGAGGCCGCACAGTTGCTACAAGTCAGAAGAGAAGCCCTGTGTGCAAGGAGAAATGGGCCAAGGGAGTGACACTTCATAATTTTGTTTTGAGGTTCTGTTATTTTCAGTAAAGCAATTTCCTTGACATTTTCTTGTGGCATTTGAAGGGGGGAGAAAGTACATTTTTTCTTTATCATCTTTTTTTACCTTTTTCTCCTTCTTCAAAGTGATTTATCTGGTCCTTCTCCAAAAGTCAACATTTCTCGCAGTCTAATAAGCAGCATGAATATCGCAGAAGGATGCACATTTGTGCAACGTGCTGCGTGGGGCTGTGTGTACGTGGATGTGTGTGCATGCATGTTCAGACAACAGCTGTGGCCCACATGAAACAAAACACTGTGACATAAAGCTGGTGATAAAGGCCCCAGTCACTAAACACGCTGCTGGCACACATTTCGATGTCCACTTGGGAAATTCTCCTCATCTCTCACCACGTTCAAGCTATCTGGCTCTGGCTTGTGGATTACTCACAACCAATCTCTAATCTCCAGCTTGTCCTCAGATGCCTGACCCTGTTACTCACCCAAGGTGTGAGCATAAAAAGACCAATTAATTTTAATCTTATCCCCAGCAAAACATAATTAGAGAAATCTTCTAGAAGGATAACATATGAGGCATTCCAAGAGCAAAAGCAGGTCAAATACTGTCATGAGGAATGTCAGGAGATTGTTTTTTCTTCTCTCTGCATGCTGGAATCATCTTTAAAGAGATGCCACATAAGAATGTAGCATCGGCAGGAGCTGAGAAAGCCGTGGTTACATGAGTGAGATGTCACATTTTCTCTATCTTTACAATAAAAATTACTGTGGCTGTGCCGGAGGAGTCGTGTACGAAGTAATGAAATTACATGTATAAACTACGAGGTGCTATATGAACATGAAGTGTAATGGGTATTGAACGGATGCTAGCTAGTGTCCAACTCACTGACCCACGATGGCCAGTCTGTCAGTTCATGTCATGTCTCACCCATTAAAGATCTGCATTGGTCAGTGTTGTCTACTAGGACCCAGACCCACCACCTTGCTTTTCCTCTCCTTGCTTCTCTCTTAGCTTCATCTGGAGTTTGTAAGAGTCAGGCTGTCTTCAAGTTCACTCTCAGAAGGAATCTGGCCAGAATTTCTGACTTGCAAAAAACTCATAGAAATGTTCTCACTTGCCAAAGGCTGCACCCAGAGTACCAGCGAGACAGCATCGTGTACCTGCTGGCCCTGAGAGGGCCTTTCTGTGTCTCTTGGGATGCAATGCCCACACGGCAATTATGAAATATACCTATCCCAGGCATGCTTAAATCTCTATTGGGTCTCCATTTTTCTTCCTTAAATGCTTACAGAATAAATGGAATTTATAATCAGAAACCATAAAATGTCTGATTTATTACTCATCTTGATGACAATATTTAATAACTCCTGTATATTTCATCCCAACTCTCTAACACTCTGTTGTGGAATCTTATTTAAAGGGATTCCATCCTCTATATCATGCTGTCTTTGGCACCAAGTACCCTTTGGAGGAAGGGGTACAGAGGTGTTGGGAGTACTCTCAGCTCCTCCAGGTGGTTTGGGAAATCTCAGATTCTCTGGGTTGGGCCAGCCTCTTAAATGACAAGAGTCTCATTAAACCTGGGGTGTGAGGCTTGTCAGAGCTTCAATATCTACTGCCAGGGCCAGAAATTCTACATTTGGAGATTGAGCCCTTCAAGCTTTGAAGACATTTCTTATTTAAGTGTTTCCTAATAAAATACTGGTATCCTCAGAAGGAAAATTTATTATCAGATAGATTGGGTAATTGTGTAATAGACAACTGCAAGAAATGTCCTGTGAGAAGGAGATACAAAATAGTAGCTAGAGGTGGGAAGAAGAAGAGGTTCAGGAGGAAAAAAACAGGAGCTAGGACCACAGTTAAGACCACACACTGAGTCATTGTGCTTGAGTGTAGGGGGTGAACTTAAGTTCCTTCTCTTTTCTCCTGGGTCCAGATTCTTTTAAAACAAAGAGGGTGGGAAAGAGAGAGACATCTTTGCTAGATATGAGACCCCATTGCCACTAAATACCTCAGTGTCACCTCCTCCAAATAAGAAGTCTACCTTCCTTATCTCCCAACCAGGGGATCAGTCTGATGCCAAAACAACCTTCCAATCCACAGTAATGACTTCTATGTTGCCAACTATCTTAACAATGTTTCTTTTTCCTTTCTGGGTCATGAATTTATCCTGGAGCAGACATGGAATTCAGTTGTTTTAACTCAGTGCCCTTTAATCTGGAGCAGTCAATTGTCCTTCTGGGTTTCACATCCTTACGTAACTTTGAGTCTATCCAGACCACGCATTCTGTAGGTCTGTCCCATATTTCTCTCGAACCAGCCCCGGGCAGTACGTTCTTGGTGGGAAGTCACACACACAAAGCTTCACTCTTCTAAGTGCAAGGCTTTGGGAAGCACATTTCTACTCATCCCATTCCTAGGTGTTGCTCTTGACTCTGTGCTCAAGTTAGTGCCTGCCAGCTTTCTTTGCTATTTCTTCCCTGAAAACAACATGAGAAGTCTAAATTTGAAGTTATCTTGACTCCACATTCCACTCCTAAACCCCAATCTCAACACCATGTGCTCAAACTGAAGAGCTGTTAGTGAGTTTAGTTCAGAAACATAGGGCAGAATAGAGGGTCTCAGCAGTGTGGGAATGGGGAACAGTCTTACCTGTCAGCTTGATACCATCATGATGTCTGAGGAAGGACATGACAGACTGCAAATTTGAAATAGACTTAATTCTATTTTTTGAATAAAATATTTATTTGAAAAATATTTTTTTTAACTTTTCACCTTTGGCATCACAGGAAGAAATGAATTCAGCTACTTGGGGTCTTGTGAATAAGATTCTTGGCTCAAGCTGCACCTCCTCTCCTGCTGTCTTTAAACAGTTGTCCCAAATTCCTTCCCTCTCCATATTTCATAAATAGTCTCCTTTATGCTGCAGGGCTCTGTGACCTTAGGACCTTAAATAACTGCAAGAAGTATCACGCTTTAAGGGGGAATTTTATGACTTCTGCATATGTGTATAATGTTTAGGATTTGTTTATCTTTGGGTTTTTGTTTGCTTTTTGGTTTATGAAACTTTCAATAATTACAACAGAAAAGTCGAGCCACAGTGGACCAGAGAGCTAGAGACAGGGGACACAGGAAAATCAATTTCTCTATGCTCTGCTTCCCCTCCCTCCCTCACACACATACACACAGCCCTAGGGGAAAATGTCTAAATCTCATCCAACCCAACAGAAAAATCATAAAACTTCCAATAAAGCAAAACCAAGAGGACCAATTCTGAGAGTGACATTTTTTTTTTCTCTCCGTCTTTGAACCACTGCTAAAGCCTTATGAGTTTCTAGTCCTTTCTGGCACCAACTCTGGCGGCAGAACTCCTGAGCATGCTCAGTTTCGTGACTAACAGACCTGGGTCTAACGCTAAAGGATAGTCTGGAGAAAGAGAGGACTCAGGGCGCAGATGATCACAGGCTATAAATACCTTCAAGGTAACAATGCAAATGAGGGAAGGGAATTATTCATATACTCAGCGGGTGCTAAAACAAGGAGCAATAGCCTGGAGCTGAGGAAGAGCAAGTTTAGGCTGGGGATTAGCAGAAAAACTCTTCATACAGGGTTTACTGCCCAAGGTTCTGGATTTTGGAGTATGGAGCCACGTACCAGAGACAGAAGCATGATAATAGGCATCGGGAAGAATTCCTGCCAGATTCAAGGGTCACAGGGGCTAACCCAAAGCTTTCTGGTTATTATCTGTATTCCTAGGATATCATCAACACAAACTCCTTTGCTTCAGGCTTGTAATTTTAAACTTGGCTGTTCAGGAAATACATTTCTCACATTCGATCCTCTGTGGCTGCTGAAGACCAACTCCCAGTTTCCTTCTGGTTTTCTTTGCCCCCAAAGTGGGGAGTATTATAGGCAAGTCACAATGACCAGAACTCATCCCTGAGACGTTCTAACCCCATATGTAGGGTTCCAGAGCCAGACTTTTGGGGAAGGAAGTGATACAGTTTGATGTTTCAAAAATGGAAGGTGCAACAAAAAGAACATTTCAGTAAGAATTATTAATGGTTACACTATTGTTTGTTTGAATTCTGAATGTCTCTCTCCCCCTCCTCACCCCCATATAAGTATTATGTGAAATGGAAGAACAAGTAAGGACTTGAATGAAACCCACCCGGGCTTGACTCTCACAAGATAGGTGAAAGACAATGAACAAGTGTGACCTTAGCCTCTCTAAGTCTAACAACCAGGATAATAATACCTGCGTAGATCACTGGTGTGAGATTTTGGAGCACTAATTAGCACAGACCTGTCACATAGCAAACACATGGTTTACCTATTTCTCTTTCCTCTTGCTGCACCCAACTCACCCACCTTCCAGGAAGAGTGTAGACCACCAGATTTGTGGACTAAATTACATACACACACCTATACTTCTGTATGTGTATATATGTAGGTCAATAGATATGAATAGAATATTACTATCTATTTTTTTTTAGTTCTCCTTTCCACCCATTATCCCAGTACCTACCTAGTACAAAGCTGGACATGTGGTAAGCAGTTACAAATTACTTATTGAATTATATTATACAGGGTGGTTTTGTTGACATCTCCCAAGTGTCCTAAAAATAAATGTTCTTGTTTTATTTTTGGTCATTTCTCCAAGCATCAATTCAGGACATGGATCAGAGGTAAAAATTATCAGCACTGTTAAATGAGCATAGGTCTAGGCTTTATTGACCCCCCCCCCGCCCCAGATCCCAAAGTTCTGAGAGATACATGAGCACAGGCACTTCACGTCTGTCCTCCACCTTGTGATGGATCTAGGAATACGGAATGGTCACATGACTTGGAGCTACTTAGTTGAGATTCAGATATCATTTAGCAAGTGTGATACCTGCATATCCTGTTTAGTGTGAACATTTTTATCTGAAAGTCATCTCTCCATTCTCTTATCCTGCTCCTGACTCAAACAGGTCTTTCTCTTGTATCCAGGGGGACTTTCATCGCTGGTAGAAATTGGTCATCTGTAGCCATCAGGCATTCCTGACTAGGTCACTGGTCCATGGATTCTACACTCAGAATCTCCTCATTGGGTCCTTTGTCCCAGACTGCTCCTTGTCCTGGGAAGTGTCCAACCACAGAAGGCATCCGTTAGTCATAAAAGGAATTTCCTGAGCCTCTGTGAAACTTGTCAAGAACCTTCTTATTGGAAGAAATCAGTATATTGCCACATGTTCTGCTTTCCTACTTAGGCATCCTAGCTTTTTCAGCCTTAATATCACTCCTTTCTAACTTCCTACAAAGGCATTCACTCAGCTGTCCAAATGAATTTGGGTCTCCATTGTTTATTACTTGCCTTTTATTCAGCTGTCTTCATTAACACACATTGAATACTTATCAAATTAAAACAATATGAACATAGGCACATGTGAATATTTCTTATAATTCTTACTCCCAAGAGTTAGAGGACTCACTGCAGTTGTGAAAGATACGCAATTCGGAGTCAGAAACCCTGGGTGGGAAGCCTGGATTGGTCATTTATTAACACTGTGATCCTGGGTCATTAGCTTGATCCTGCTGAATTTTAGTTTGAGGATAATAGAAACTAGAATATATACAAGAATGATTGTGAGGTTTTAATAACATACACACAGAGTGTCTAACTTAGAGCAATTAATAAGTAGTAGACACAAGTATTAATGGCACATTGAATAAACTTTACAAACAGCAGGAGTGTATATCAGCTCTGACTCCCCCATTACAAATTTAAAAAGGCACTAAGAAGGTTTAGAAGAGAGAAAAATTGTCCCCAACTTTATTCTAGGGAGGACCAAGAAGATTTTAGAATTGTCATATTTTCTACCTGTGATTCATTTCTTTCCAATCACTGAGAACCTTGCCTATATTCTGTTCAATGCTGGTGATGGGTTGACACACAGGTGAAAGTGAGGAACAAACCGCACCCCAAAGGGACAGGGGTAAGGTATGTCAGTGGGTATTCAAAGGACACAAGCTACACTGCAGGACTGGAAGCTGCAGGGTGTGAACAAATAGTGTGCTATGCCATCTTCATCACTAACAGAAAAAGATTTCACATAGCTCTTTTCTGTTTGCCTAAAGTGAATTAATTGAAATATAGAAATAGAGTAAAATCCAGGAAAGCATCACAGAGAAAGGGTGTATTCCAACAAAGTGCCTCAGAATGAATATACATTAGAAAGGAGGGGTGGGGGAGAAGAACAGGGAGAGTTTGATTTTAAAGAATTGACTCATAAGATCATAGAGCCTGGCAAATTCAAATTCTGCAGAGCAGGTGGGCAGGCTTTGGACTCAGGAGAGACTTGATGCCAATGGTCTGTCTGAAGCCCCGCCTCTCCAGGGGATTTGCCCCCCCTCCATTTTTTTAATTAAAAAAAATTTTCAATTATAGTTAATATCCAATATTATTTTGTATTAGTTTCAGGTGTATAGCTTAGTGGTCAAACAGTCATATACTTTATATAGTGTTCTTCCTGATAGTTCCAGTGCCCACCTGGCACCATGCATAGTTATTACAATATTATTGACCATATTCCCCATGCTGTACTTAACATCCCAGTGACTAGTTTGTAACCAGCAATCTGTACTTCTCAATCTCCACTTTTTCCACCCAATCTGTCCACTCCTCTCCCCTCTGGCAACAGTCTGTTTTCAGTGAGTCTGTTTCTATTTTGATTGTGTATATTGTTCATTAAATTCCACATTAAGTAAAATTATATGGTATATGTCTTTCTATGACTACCTTATTTAATTTAGGATAATACCCTCTAGGTCCATCCATGCTGTCACAAACAGTAAGATTTCACTCTGGTTTTTTGTTATCTTGTTTGTTTGTTGTGGCCAAGTAGTATTCCACTGTATACATGTATCCTCTACTCTATTAATAGGCACTTGGTTTGCATTCATAACTTGACAATTGTAAATAATGCTGCAATGCATATAAAGATTCTTATATTCTTTCAAATTAGTGTTTTGGGTTTCTTGGAATAAATTCCCAGAAGTGGAATTGCTTGGTCATAGGCAGTTCTATGTTTCAATTTTTTTAGGAAGCTTTATAATGTTTTCCCAGTGGCTGCACCAATCTGCATTCCTAGCAAGGAGTGCACAAGGTTTCCCTTTTCTCCACACCCTCATCAGAGCTTGTTGTTTGTTGGTTTATTGATGGTAGCCATTCTGACAAGTGTGAGGTGATGTGTCATTGTGGTTTTAATTTGTATTTCTCTGATGATTAGTGGTGTTGAGCACCTTTTTATAGGTTTATTGGCTGTCTGTATGTCCTTTTTGCAAAAGTGTCTATTCAGGTCCTTTGCCCATTTCTTAGTTAAATTGTTTCTTTTTTGATGTGGAGTTTTAGAAGTTTCTTATAAATTTTGGATATTAATCCCTTAACAGATATATCATTGGAGAAAATGTTCTCCTATTGAGTAGATTTGTCTTTTCATTTTGTTGATGGTTTCCTCTGCTATGCAAGACTTTCTAGTTTCATGTAGTTCTATTTACTTGTTTTTTCTTTTGATTACCTTGCCTGGTGCAGGGTAGATCAGAAAATATATTATTATAAGAAATGTCCGAGATTTTATTGCCTGTGTTTTTTTTTCTAGAATCTTTATGGTTTTGAGACTTACATTTAAGTCTTTAATAGATTTTTATTTTATTCTTGTGTATGGTGTAAGAATGTTATCTGGTTTCACTTTTATACATATCTGTCCAGTTTTCCAAACACCATTTATTGAATAAATTATCTTTATTCCAATGTATATTCTTGCCTTTTTTTATCAAATATTAATTGATCATAAAGACATGGATTTTTTTTCTTGGAACTCTATTCATTTCTATTGGCGTATATGTCTGTTTTTATGCTACACAATACTGTTTTGATTATTATGGCCTTGTAGTATATTTTGATATCAGGTAACATGATTACTCCAACTTGTTCTTCTTTCTCAAAATTACTGTAGCTATTCAGTCTTTTGTGGTTTTATATAAATTTTTAGAATATTTATTCTAATTCTGTGAAATACATTATTGGTGTCTTGATAGGAATTGCATTGGATCTATAGAATTGCTTTGGGTAGTGTGGACACTATAATGATGTTAATTCTTCGTGTTCCTGTCTGACCAGGCAGTGGCGTAGTGGATAGAGTATCAGACTGGGATGCGGAGGGACCCAGGTTCGAGACCCCAAGCTCTCCAGCTTGAGTGTGGGCTCATCTGGTTTGAGCAAAAGCTCGTCAGCTTGAACCCAAGGTCGCTGGCTCCAGCAAGGGGTTACTCAGTCTGCTGAAGGCCCGCGGTCAAGGCACATATGAGAAAGCAATCAATGAACAACTAAGGTGTCGCAACAAAAAGCTGATGATTGATGCTTCTCATCTCTCAACAGAAAACTGATAATTGATGCTTCTCATCTCTCTTTGTTCCTGTCTGTCTGTCCCTTTCTATCCCTCTCTCTGACTCTCTCTGTCTCTGTAAAAAAAAAAAAAAAAATGTTCTTTGCCTGACCAGGCGGTGGCCAGGCGGTGGCGCAGTGGATAGAGCGTCAGACTGGGATGCAGAAGACCTTGAGGTTGCCAGCTCAAGCGCAGGCCCATCTGGCTTGAGCAAAAAGCTCATTAGCTTGGACCCAAGGTCACTGGCTCCAGCAAGGGGTTGCTCAGTCTGCTGAAGGCCCGCAGTCAAGGCACATGTGAGAAAGCAGTCAATGAGCAACTAGGGTGTCACAACGAAAAATTGATGATTGATGCTTCTCACCTCTCTTCATTCCTATCTGTCTGTCCCTATCTATCCCTCTCTCTGACTCTCTCTCTGTCCTTGGAAAAGAAAAATAGCTCAACAATAAGAAAAAATAAAGGTTTGAACTACTCTCTGTGCTTCCTGGACTCCTGTGTTTTTCTCTTGCACTAGGTTAGAAAAGTTTCCAGTCATTATTTCTTCAAATAGGTTCTAGATTGCTTGCTTTCTCTCTCCTCCTCTTTTTACCCGTAGGATGTAGATGGTGTTGTGATTCATGTTGTCCTAAAGGTCTTTTAAATCATCGCTATTTATTTATTTATTTATTTATATTTTGTTGCTTTAATTGAATGTTTTTCTACCTTGTCTTTCAAATCACTAAATCACTGACTTGATCCTATGCTTCCTTTAACTTACTATTTATTTCTTCCAGTGTAGTCTTCATTTCAGATATTGTGTTCTTCATTTTTGACTGGTTCTTTTTTATAGTTTCTGTGTCATGGTGTAGTAGATCTCACTAAGTTTTTGGGGCCTCCTTTAACCATTTTTTGAAACTCTGTATCTTTTTTATTGCTTATCTCTGTTTTATTTAGCTCTATTTTTTAAGATATTTCTCCTGTTCTTTTATTTAGGGCACATTTCCTTTTCTTCGTATTTTGATTTCCTCTTTGTGTTTGTTTCTATGTAGTAGATAGATTTGCTATGACTTCCAGTCTTGTTACAGTGATCTTATGTAGAAGGTGTCCTATGTAGCCCAGTGGCACAGTCTCCTTGATCACCTGAGTTGGGTGTTCTAGGAATGTTCCTTGTGTTGGTTATAAGGGACCTGCAGTTGTAACTGAGTCTAGTTTGGTATAGGCACATCTATGCATGTGGTTTATCCTTAAGCTGGCTGGCTGTGAGGATCAACGTTGACCACAGTGTATAAACTGCTATACAAGTGTTGACCACACAAAGCAGAGTTCATCTCAGCAGGGTCTGGCACCTGCCAAGTTCTCCCCTTGTATTTGCTGCCTATGAACCTGATTGGATCGTGCCCTGATGTTGTCTAAAACTGGACACTGGATGTGTTGGTCCTAGGGCCTCTTGAGAGGGACTCTGGTGCAGGACATTGCCAGACACTGCCTTTGACTGGCCCTGAGCAACCTACTTGAAGCTACAAAGCCATCCATAGTTTGTAGCTATCTCTGCTGGTTCTGGGTGTGCTTAGAAAGGACTAAGCTGTACACCAATGCTGGCTTGTACCAGCACCAGGCCCAGGGAAGGTCAGCAAAACTTCAAAGGCACCCCCAAATCCACCTCGACGTGCTTCCATGTGCCAGCTACTGATTAGGCTCAATCACTGAAAGCCTCTGATGGTACTCAAGTTGCATGAGGTAGGTTCTCAGTGAGTCAGCAGGTTAGGCCAGTAATGTTCACCAGGTTGATACAGATTCCATCTGGGTTGCAGTACTGGGTCTGATATCCCTCAGCAAATGTACCAGAGTATACCAAGTCTGACTGTTCCTGCTGTTGTTCAAACACCTTTCTCATCAGGCGGGATTTCAGGGAGTAGTCAGGGTTATGCCAGCATCGTTTATCAGGCCTAAACAGGCTAAGATTTGGTTGTGTAAAGGGAGGATTGTGCACAGGCTAGGATTGTGAGGGAAAAAATGGCCTCCGGCATAGTGCCACATAACACTGTCTGTCCCCAGATTCTGCCTAGAGCTTGATCTCAGTAGGGCGGTTAGGCCAAGAGTTGTGAAGGCTAACAGATCTCCCATGAGGGGGAGGAGACTGGTCCTGCTCCAGAGCTGCACAACTCAGTCCGTCCTGGATTCTTCCCAGCCCTTGGCAGGGTGGAGCTACCAGTACTAAGAAGAGTGGGGAGCCTAAAGAGTAGTGTTGGAGGATCTCTTGTGAGGGAAAATTATCAGTCAGATTCACTGGAGTGTGGGGAAATGGTCCCTCACCCCAAGCCACAGAATTCAGTCAGTGACACCCCTGAGTCAGCCCAGACCTATATCCCTCAGTCCAGGCAGCTGAGTCCTTATCAGGACATGTGTTCCACAGGGTAGGTTAGCAGGGTCTCCAGACGGTGAAGCTATTGTATTCCCCCTAGGCTAATGACATATGGAGAATGTTCCACTCCAGAAAGAGGACATGTACAGTGTGGGAGAGGGACTCAGTACAGGGACCCTGGTGGTCTTTCTTCAGCTTTTCCCTGAAGCTACAAACCCCAGTCTAGCTTCATACAACTGTAGTTGGCTCTGCTCTCCCCCCACCAGAGCTCACGAAGAGTAGTTGCAAATGAGATTTTGTGTGCTGACCCTTTAAGAGGGCACTAGGACTTCTAGCATTCTCTTGTTTCTCCCTGGTAGTCAGGATACCTGCTGATTTTTCACAGCCAGATGTTACATGGATACCTTTTCCCAGCTCTGGTGCTCTGGGTTGAGAGATATCCCTCCAGACTTTCAGCTGCTATCCTTGGCAGTGCGGCCAACTCTTTTCATGTCTCTGCCTTTCCTTCCAGTATTGATGTAGCTTCTTCTGTAAGTTTATAAGACTTCTGTTCAGCTACTCTTCAGTTGATTATTCTGATTGTTCTGTATTTGACTTGTGGTTGCAGTTTGGTCCCAGGAAGAAGTCAGTGTAAATTCTACTTGCTTGCTGCCATCTTGGGTCCTTGTAGTTTCCCTATTAGTGCCTTCCACTGATTAAATGAGACCCGCATGTTGGTGGGCCCCTGCTTTACTCAAAGTCTACAGATTTAAATGGAAACCCTAAGTAAAATGTCTCTTTAGAGAAACATCTAGAATAATGTTTCACTAAATATTTAGGTGCTGTGGCCTGGTGAAGTTAACACATGATATTAACTATCCCAGCATGATGGAGCTACTTCATGACATGTATACTTACCTCTGTTCACTGTGGTTCCAGAGTGAATCACAAAGAGTAGGGTTTGGAGTGAGGCTGGCATGAGACGGGGTGAGGAGATGTGAGAAGAAAGCTGATTCACAACTGAGTTGAAAAAATAGGTGTTTGAAGAATATAAAAAGAAACAAAATAAATATTCTCTGTAATTTATGATGGGTTTTGACGTACACTGCTCTTAGCCTAATTATAGAAATGCTTGAATGCCATGTTGAAAAGTGTAGGTTTGATGAATAAGGAATTGATCAGAATTAAGAGTTTTTATTTCATTTCGTTTCTTTTTTAAAATAAGAACACAGCTCTGGCAGGTTGGCTCAGTGGTAGAGTGCCAGCCTGATATATGGAAGTCTTGGGTTCAATTCCCTATCAGGGCATACTGGAGAAGTGACCATTGGCTTCTCCACGCCTCCCCTCCCCTACTCCTTCTTTCTCTCTCTCTCTTCCCCTCCAGCAGCCAAGGCTCAATTAGTTTGAGTGCATTGGCCCTGGGCACTGAGGATGGCTCCATGGAGCCTCCACCTCAGGTGCTAAATATAGCTCGTTTGTGAACACGGTCCCAGATGGGCAGAGCATTTACCCCAGTCAGGGGTTGCCAGGTGGATCCTGGTAGGGTGCTTGTGGAAGTATGTCTCTCTATCTTCTCTCCTCTCACTTGGAAAAAAGAAAACAAGAAAAAAACAAAGAATGGATCAGAAAAGTTCAAGAAATCATGAGTGTGGGATAGGCTGTACTAAGTGCTCAAAAACCATACACCCTGAGATAGAAAACGTGTGGCATATTCTGGTTATACATTCCTACAGAGGATGGGAAAAAATGGTAGCACCTGAGAGCATTCTCACACCCGGGAAGTAGCCCAAGCAGTTCCCATAAGTGAGAAAATCAGGGATGTCTCTTTGTTTATTGCTTGTCAAGATCTACATACACATCAGCAGATAACCTTTTCATGCCAATTACAGTGCCTCTCAAATAATTAAAAAGGAAAAGTCATAGCATTAATATTTCATATTCAAAAGTCATGATATCTCCAGTCGCCTTTCCAATGCTGGTGACAGAGGTCTTGTAGACTTCCCTACCATCATGCCATAAAATCTAAACAGAAATCACAACTGGACACATTCCCACGCAAAGCACCAGGAATCAGAGGCTGTCCAGATGAAGTCCAAATTCTCTGGGACCTTCAACTTATGGTCATATTCTTTGCATCTCTGAATTGAAAGAAAAGAAAAACAGTACCTACCATATTCTCATTGTTTTCAGATGAAGGAACCAAAGTATTTAGAAATGATTTTCTCTATGTTGCTCATTTTTGGAAGAATTAATAGTAGAACTCCGTTTTGGTTATTTTATTTGCTTGTTTTTCATTGATTTGAGAGAGGGGGTAAGAGCAACTCATAGTAGTTGCTTATTATATGTGCCTTGACTGGGCCAGTGTGGAGTTTCAAACTGGTGACCTCAGCATTCCAGGTCAATGCTTTATCCACTGCTCCACCAAAGGTCAGGTCAGTGGAACACAGTTTTATAACACCCAGAGAGGAACACAGTTTCTTTGGCTTACACTAGAAACTCAGTGTTTGAAACTTTAAAGGAGAGGGTGATAGGGAGAAGGTGACAAGCGTGAGTGCCAGAGAGTGCCTGTTCAAAGGTGCTTCTTTTAAAAGGTGACAGATTTTAACATAAACTTTTTTTTTTTTTACAGCAAAAGAAGAGACAACACCAAATCTTTGTACATAGTCAGATTATATAGAATGGGAGGAGTCTTCTCTATAAGTAAATGACTATATGTGTGCGTGTGTTAGGATGGTTTATATGGTAGCTACAGATAATACAATTTAATATTTATTGTATACTTAATTTGAGGCAGGAGCTATGCTAAGACCTTCAAGGGAATCAACTCAATTTGATTTTTACAACAATCATGTGAGATACTAACAGTGTCTTGATTTTACAGATAAGGAAACCGAGGTGTTAGAAGTTGATAATATGCATAGGTTCTCATAACTAAAAAAATGGCACAGCTGACATTTGTCACTCTGAAGGCAGGGTTCAACGCCTGTACCATGGTGCCCAATTAGTTTTAGATATCTGGAGAAGTTGTCATCTGTAAAAGATCATTGGGTCTTGCACAGGCAAACACTGGGGTCATTGGGGTCCAAGTGAAATATGAGGGAACTCCAAGAGAGAGCACATGGTGGGAAATCGCGGCAAGAGGGGCAGGAAGAAAGAAAGAAAGCATCTTATCTTGAGTTGCTGAGAGGACCATGTCCTTGAGAGATGGATTGACAAGTCCCAGACAGACTCTGTCCCTAGTGGGTTTCTGGGACAAAGCACTCACATACAGAGAAAGAAGACTAAGGTATTTTTTATAGAAATTTATGATGGCTAATAATTATTCAGCTTCCTGTGTGCCAGGCTCTGTTCGTAGCCTTTCAGAGGCATTCATTCCCTCTTCACCTCTAACATGACCATAAGGCAGGTCTGTCAGTGTCTCTGTTATCCAACAGAGAAAACCGAGGAATGGAAAGGTTCAGAATATGAGCCCAGATTTACAACCAGGTAGCAGCTGAGTTGACTTGATGTTTTGACTCATAGATTTGTGTCTGAGCTATGCCATTCCTCATACTAATGTAAGGACTACCTCCAAAGTGGACCCGGGTTGATGGAGGTCTCAGCTTGAGGAATAAACAAATCCACAAAGTCTAGGCACTCGCCATTCAATGGCCTGGGAAGCAGGTGGATGGGATGAATACATTCATTCCTGCTGGGCGCTCACTATGTTCCTGGCACTAAGATACAACAATGGAGAAGCAGAAAGGGCACCTGCCCTCATAGAGCTTACAGCTTGGCAGGTGGTCCTCCTGGGGGAAAGAGAAGAGAGAGCTGGCCTGTCCCGTGAAGATCCACACAGGGTGGCTGAGCCGCTCCCTCAAACCTGCGCTGTTCACAATGTCCCAGGCAGGTGGGACCCCACAGAGAGTTGCTGACACATAAAAATGGCCTTCTGCATTTCTGCTGACACGTCATCTGTATCTGATGGAGCAACGTCTTCATTATGAAATTAGATGATAATCCTGATGCTCAGTCTAATAGATAACATCCCACGCTCTTCCTCAGGAGCTGAGCAATAAAAACAGCAAAGAGCAAGAAATGAAGACAGAGCCTGCCCCTGCCCCATCTGATTCCATTTTCATACCCACCTGTCATCTCCCCACAAATGTCGTTAGCTCACAGGGGGGCATCTTGTCTCATTGCATTATCAGGCACCACCACAACAAAAGAGCTTTCTGAACCGAGGCCATCATTAAATTAGAGAACAACTAGCTAACTTTTCTATGAAAAGTTTCCTGGTGTTGCAATGCTTTCTGTGCAGTCAGGACCCCTTCTTTCCAGCTCAGGAATGAGCAGACTTTCTATTTAGGAAGTCTGCCCACAGAGGCCATTGAAGATCAGGGAGCTGGAACTGATGGAAAACGAAGGAGGAGATCCTGAGGGAGGGAATGGGCGTGGGTACATCTATTGAGACTTTGGGCCCTGGCCATACGCCTTTCCTTCACTCTCCCTGGTTTCCCCAGGCGGCATCAATCTATGATGCTGGCTCTGTCAGCTGGCATGGTTTCAAGTGACTGTTGCATGAGGGCAAACTGGGGACAAGTGGGGTTCTTTGAGTCAGAGCACAAGTGTGACTTTACCCTGTTTGGTTACTCTGCCCTAGTTAAAAGCTTCCTTCCCTTACTCCTGCCATCTATCTCTTTGTGTTAATGGTCCCCACCATAAAAACCACCAGCTCCTCTGAATAAAACCAAGCCCATATATTCACAGCTGAACATAGAGAGAGAATTTTCACATTGTCTGCAAGAGCTGCTGGGTCCCTGGCTGTCTCTAATTCCCGAGATGTTACTCCCTTTGACCAACTCCTCTGCCCAGGGCGGCGGTGACGGGAAAATCTCCGCCACCTCCCCCAGGAGGCTGTACTAAGGGAGCCTATCAACTGCTCCCAGCATGGGTTCTAGATTTCGGCTGGTGGAGCAGACCACTCTCCAGGCGCCAGTGGGTTATTTTTGCTCATATTGAGACTCTGTATCTGAATGAATTCTCTCTGTCTGGGTCCTAAACATGCCCCTTGGGTGTACCGAGTGAACTGTGTTCATGCAGGAACCCTTCCTCGCCAACTTGTAAGGAAGGGTATGTCTAAGGGGTTGAGGTTTGTGTGTCCCTTACACTTTCCCAAGACAAGTCTGGGCTGGAGATTAGATGAGATCCTGCACCCCAAAGGTTATATGGGAGCAAAATGAAGGCTGAGCTGTTGAGGGATTTTGTTCTTACAAAGCCATGATAGTGATCATGGCAGAACCACCTTTTGCTAACCTCTATTTTTCTCTACTTGTCTAGAAAGAGAGGGAGGGGCTCACATGGGACCCAATTCTGGGTTTGCATGGAGACTGCTCCTGCTCTGGCAGTTTCCATCTGTTCTGCCTGGATGGCTCTGGGAGTTTATTAATAGAGTACCTACTGTGTGCTAGGTAATTTTATGTGCATTATCTCATTTAATCCTCAGGGTAAACCTATAAGGGGGCTCCTTTTACAACTTGGGAACATAAGGCTAGAGAGGATTGGTCACTTGCCCAAGGTCATCTAACTAGTAAAATCCACATCAGTATAGCTCAAAAGTCCCTGATTTTTCTACATTTCTGCATTCAGGTCCTTTTATCTACCTCTTGCCTATCACTGATTCGTCTCAGTTTGGGTCCCAGTCCATTGTATTTCTCCCTAACTTGGCTTTGAGATTTAGCTTGAGACTACATCTCCTTCTAGGTCCTCCCTTATCTCTCAGCAAGCTAATGTTATGTAGGGGGTTGCCTTTCATCTTCATGTGAAAGACACGTATTCGGCCCGCACTGCTTTGGCAAACCTTTAATAGTCACTCACCATTTATCCTTTAACACTGACAATTCTACCCTTCTGTCTGAGGTTAGCCATATGGTGGCTGAGCCTTTGGGGTTCAGGGAAATTTTCCTTCATAGACTGGTAGGAGATCTATGATTAACAATCTGACAACAGAAGAATTTAGGCTGTGAGTTACTAATATACAGGAAATACTAGTGAAACATGGACCCTTTTTTTCCAAGTGCCAGAGAGAAGCCAGTTTTGCTTCTGATGTGTCAAACAATGGAGACTTAGTAGAAGTGTAAATTAAGTGAGGTCTTTGTCTATGCAGGCCAACTGGTATACAAGACTGCATTCCACTACAGATAAGAGAAACTCAAGTTCATTAACTACAGAGCAAGAAGTCCGGAGATAAGCAGGCCCTGTGAAGAGCAGGCCCACGATGTCCTCTGCACCCAGAATGTTATCTTTTCTCTCTGCAGTGTTTCATGTCCGATTCGTGTCTTCAGTTTGGTTTCCATGCATGGAGAAGAATGAGAGGTTAGAAGGGGGAAAAAGTGATGCCAAATCAGAAAAGAAATGCTGTCCTCAAAACCACTTTCAGACCACTGGCCAGATCCTCAGTGTGTGGCCACTCCTCCGCTATAAGGAAGGAGTATTTTTGGTTAAGCCCATGAGTGCTCTAAACTGAATATCTGTTAGGTAGGTAGATAACTAGCAGTGCCTGACACTTTCAGGTATCTTCCATTATGTAGACTTCTCTAGGGTATACAGAACACTAGAAGCAAACTAACTTTCCGCACTGCTCTTCAAGACAGAGCCCTCCATTGCTGCTTACACTGTCTGTTACAAAGGTCCTTCACAGTATCCCATCCCATCAATCAATTCTACACTGCTGCTCAAGACACCTGTGTTGTTCTACTGCAGTTTGGATAATGCCTTGGCTTTTTTTTTTTTTAAGCTTCAATAAATCCCTATTTATAAAAACAAAACAAAACCAAAAAACATGAAACCAAAACTGTCTAGAAAGTTAAGTGGGGTCCTTCTGTTTTGCACAAGTAGATTCTCACTGTTAGACGAGCCATGATTTTTTATTTATTTATTTATTTATTTTTACAGAAACAGAGTGAGAGTCAGAGAGAGGGATAGATAGGGACAGACAGACAAGAATGGAGAGAGATGAGAAGCATAAATCATCAGTTTTCTGTTTGGACACTTTAGTTGTTCATTGGTTGCTTTCTTATATGTGCCTTGACCGAGGGCCTTCAGCAGACCGAATAACCCCTTGCTCATGCCAGTGACCTTGGGTCCAAGCTGGTGAGCTTTGCTCAAACCAGATGAGCCTGTGCTCAAGCTGGCGACCTCAGGGTCTCAAACATGGGTCCTCCGCATCCCAGTTCGACGCTCTATCCACTGTGCCACTGCCTGGTCAGGCCAAGCCATGATCTTCTAAACCTCCATTTTTTAGTCCTCTCTATTCTTTGCTGCAAATTATCTGGTTCCTCTTCTCCCATAAGTAACTTTCTACCTGCCCTACAAAACCCATCTCTTCTCCTCAGTGTTCCCCAACTCCTTTGATCCTTAGATGACCTCATCTCCAAAATTTCAGACTTTCTAGATATTACTACCTTAGCTCTCATTATGCTGTTGGGAATTTATATACATATCTTTCTCCTCCAGTAAGTTGTGAGCCACCGGGATGCTCACACAGGCTCCTATACACCGTTGTAGCCCTTGGATGTAGTACAGTATTTGCTATATTGTATTTACTTCTTATATCATTACAATAGCACTGTTTTAGGTGCTTTCTGTGAATGAGGTTCTATTATTGTTAGCCCCATTTTACAGATGAGAAAACCAGGGCAAATAATGAAAGTAACTTGCTACATTTATACCCTTAACAAGGAAAGAGTCATGATTGGGACCTTGGCTTCTGGCTCTAGTGTCTATGCATTTAGTCATTGTCCAACACTGCTTCTCAATAAAATATCTGGGTAAAGAAGGCACGGCACCATAGATATTCCCCAGCCTGTTTTGAAAAAGGGATCTCATACATGCTAAAGAGAAATAGGTCCTTCATTCATTTCTAGCATCTTTTGACCCATCTGCTGGACCAGCTCTTCTGCCTTAAGCCGTGATCCTGTCACAGGTAGGGGCAGCCCTCCTTAGGGTTCAGCCTCAGTTTCAGTCCCTTTAGGTGAAAAATCCCATTGTAGAATCTTGACATGGCTCCCCTGTGATGTCTGCTTACTCTCCCTCCCCACCCTTCCCTTCTCTTTCCCTCTCTTTGTCTCTGTCTCTCCCTTCCTCTCTCATCCTCCTTTTCTCTCAATCCCCCTCTCATTCTCTCTGTCTCCCTCTTCCCCCCAATTTCCTTTCATGGATGTAAAATCCACACAGCCATCTCTGCTGCTGCTGCTAACCACAGGCATCCAGGAACAGTACTGCTCCAAATCCTGCCTCCTATTTTCATATTTCCTGTGGCGTTTTGTCGAAATAGCAGAACAATTGCTCATCCACAGGGGGTAAAGGCAGCAGAATTTTATATAATTAAATGTTAAACTGACAAAGTCTTCAGCCTATGGAGGAAAGAGAGGGAAGGGATGATAGAATGGGGAGGGCCCAGGGCTGGAGGAGAAGCCCGGGCCCTGGCTGTGCACTGATGACAGGGAGCCCAGCTTTAATCCTGTGTGAGACCAGGATGGTGACCATAATTGTACCTTTGGTTCAGCCTCTCCTTCCCTGGGGTTGCAGCAACAGACTCCAAGTGGGAAATGAGACGCTGCCAAAGCTGTTTGGAATCACCTGTGTCTCGAGGGGCCCCTGGATTTAGAAGTGTTGATAATCTATTTCCATCTCTGCATCGGTGGAAGAGAAGAATGGTGGTTCATCTCCCCAAAGGAGCATTCTTACATGATGGGGGACAGAGAACAGAAACATCTGTCTGTGGCAAGCAAGCTCCGAGTCTCCCTTAAACACAGGTTTCCATGAAAACCAAACAAAGAAACGTAAGAGAAAGGCCAGACACATTCTATGGCAGCTCCCAGTTTTAAGTGAGTCTCAGGGCCTCACTCCTTTTAAGGGCAGGGGCCCAGGGTGAGCACCGGGCCAAGCCTCCTCCGCCTCCAGGCAGCCTCGTCCCCCCTAAGGCTACACAGGTACCCGCTCTCCAGCCACTTGTGCCTTTGATGTGTGCTAAGTGAAACATAATTACCCACTTTGTCACATTGCATGTGACTTTGAAGGCCCAGTGCGTGGGTGTTTTTTTTTTTTTTAAATACATTTGAAAGTCCTCAAGGAGAAATAGTGTTTTTTTGGGGGGTTGTTTCAGGATTTCTACAGGATTTTAAGCAACAGAATCACCGGAGCAGTTTCTGCCAATTGGAAGCAGCTACTTGACTGACTATTACAAATAAATTTTATTTTTTAAAAGACAAGAAAAGGAACATGGAGTGGGAAGGGGCACAGAGAAGGGATAGTCAGCAAGGGAAACAATGAGACAAAACGCACTGCAATACCAGCCTGTGCATGAAAAACTGCTTCCAAGGCCAGCTGTCCCTGCAGGGGCCCTCAGGTCCTCCGTAAGCATGCACTCAGCACCATTCCCGAAGCTCCCGCGTTCAAAGCCGTATTGCTCTTGCTCACATAGACGTCTCCTTCCAGACATGCGCACACACACATGCCATGCCCACACGTGCACACATACCACGTCTTTGACCCTCAGAGCCTACACTTCTCTCTGGAAACACATCCCCTACCCCGTGGTGACAGAGCTTCCTAAACACATTTTGAGACTATAAATGTTGCTAGGAATCAGGCTGTGAGTTTCCTTAAATGTGAAGCCTGCTCATTACTGCGCTAATCGTAAGGTGGTCTGCCTGTAATAACAGCAGCAGCAGCCTGCTGAGTGTGTGTGTGTGTGGAGGGGGAGCAGTGGAGGTCAGGAGGTCACTGAGCCCTGTGCGGTGTTTACAGGGGAGAATATAAGGAATCCATATGCATTTTCACTTTTTTGTAAAACAGGGCTGCCCTATTGGGTTTATATTAGCAATTTTCAATCATCTTTTATTAGCGCTAGATTGATTTTCTGTTCATTTTTAAAATGTATATTAAACCATAATAAACTGAAGAACTTTTATCCCTGGTCAGCTGGATAAAAACATCACCACCCAGTCACTTATTAGGAAGCTCAAGTCAGCCCCTAATGAAAACCCTCTTGAATGGGAACATATATATGTAAAATGAAATGGTGATGATTTTTTAAAAAAATATTTAGCCTGACCTGTGGTGGCGCAGTGGATAAAGCATCGACCTGGGAACACTGAGGTCGCCAGTTCAAAACCCTGCACTGGTCTGGTCAAGGCACATATGGGAGTTGAGCTTCCAGCTCCTCCCCCCTTTCTCTCTTTCTCTCTCTCTCTCTCTCTCACTTTGTGTCTCCTCTCTAAAATGAATAAAATAAAAATAAATTTAAAAAAACTTAAAAAAATTTATTAATTTTAGAGAGAGAGAAACAGACAGAGAGAGAGGGGACCATCAATCTGTTCCTATATGTGCCCTGACCAGGGGTCAAACCAGCAAACTCTGCTTTAACCAGCCGGGCTATCCAACCAGTGTTAAAATGGTTATCTTTACAATGAGGTTGGCTTCAGAATTCCTTATCAATTATACAGTGTGTCCGTAAAGTCATGGTGCACTTTTGACTGGTCACACGGTCAAAAGTGCACCATGACTTTATGAACACACTGTTATATGTCCCTATCTGGACCATGTCTCTATTTGGCCATGGGATGGCAGGTGGCATGGATTTGCCAGATCTTTCACTCATTCAGCCCATCACTCTGGCCTTATTGTGGGCAAGTACTTCACCGAGACAAGGGTGCATGAAAATTTTAGCTCTCCTCTGGCCTAGCCAGAAATTATCTCAACCATGTTGGCTCACCATGCCTCTGCTCACTCATCTATAAAATTCGGACATTGGACTACTTGAATTATAAAGGTTTTTTTTCAGCTCTAAAGTAAATTGATCTAATGAAAAGACAAAGGCCCTTCTAACAATGAGTTTATCTTCTTGTAGGGAAGATGTGATGTCTTTATACCCAACTACAATACAGGCCATATGTTTTATATGCTGCGGCAGATATATGATATTGCAGGACGTTAGAAGAAAAAGATCATGATCATGTTTTAACTGGGGTAACCAGAGGGGACTCTGTGGAAGTCTTGAAGAGCAAGTGTTTCATTAACAGAGATGAGGTAGAGGGCATGCCATGTGATAGTAACATTTCCCTCCTGGGAAGAAGGAAGGGGTCATGGGGATAGAGTATGGTGCCTTGAATTCCAAAGGGAGAGGCCATTTTAAGAAGGAGAAGAGTGTTTCAAGGGATTCACATGCTGCCAAGAGATCAGGAAGGCTACATTCTGAACAGACACTGTTCCAAAAACAGGCCTCTGGTCCTCCTGATGGGCCCTGTCTGCTCTGCCAACGGCCCTCTGTGAAACCACTCCAAGGTCTCTACATGGTGGGAACTGTCTGTGTGTGCCCCAAGCCTGAGCATCTATAAATCCTGCTTACTGTTCTGTGGACAACGATGCTGCTTTTCCAGAAACTAAGAAGTGGCACACTGAGAGAATAATGGCAGGCCAGTTACAGTGCACAGACATTTTGGACAGTTTTTCTTTTCTTTCTCTGTGACATATTCTTTCCTGGGGCCTACTTCTTAGCCATCGTTCTGGTTCCTGCCCCATCTGTTTCTGAATCATTGTCTTCCTTTTGTCCCTCATATATTGTTCCCATTATCCCGTCTGAGGGTTCCTCTTCCTCCCAATGAGCCACGGCATAGATTCTGCTAGGAGGGAGGCTAGATTCTTGCATTTATTGATCCACAGTCAAGTAAAATGAGTCTTGAATTTGTAGGCAGAAGATTGGATCTGGGACCTAGATTTTCCACATTCTACCATGGGCCGTTTGTCAGTTTCTTTTACAAGTCTGTATTTCAGTTTACTCATCTCTCAAATGAGGACTGTGCTTCTTCTGGACAAGGTGATTGGGAAAGAATGAAATAACATGTCAAAATAATTTATTTGGCAGATTCAACATTTTGGTATCTATTACGGTTATTTTAACTGTGCAGAGAGAGAGTATCTTTATCATTTTTAAAAGTTTAACAATGGTTTTCTTGAAGAGTGAAGTATGTGATTTAGCATTTTTTTTTTAAGTGGGCATGAGAGAGAGAGAGACAGACAGACAGATAAGAAGGAAGAGAGATGAAAAGCATCAATTCTTTGTTGTGGCACCTTAGTCATGTATTGATTGATTTCTCATCTATGACTTGACTTGGGGGCTCCAGCCGAGCCAGTGACCCTTTGCTCAAGCCAGCACTCAAGCCAACGACCTTCGAGTTTCAAACCTGGGTCTTCTGTGTCCCAGGCCAATGCTCTGTTTACTGCATCATCACCTGGTCAGGCTGTGCTTTAACATTTTGTGTACGTATGCAGTAGCTTCTATCAAGTAGTGTGTAATTTCTTTTACTGTAGGGAAATCCTGGCTGGTTTCTAATTTAAGTCAAGGATGTGGTATTTTTTTTTTTTCTGAAGTGAGAAGCAGGGAGGCAGAGAGACAAACTCCCGCATGCGCCGGACCGGGATCCACCCGACATGCCCACTAAGGAGTGATGCTCTGCACATCTGCGGTGTTGCGCTGTTGCAACCGGAGCCATTTTAGCACCTGAGGTGGAGGCCATGGAACCATGCTTAGTGCCTGAGGTGAAGGCCATGGAGCTAACCTCAGCACTTGGGCCAACTTTGCACCAATGGAACCTTGGCTGTAGGAGGGGAAGAGAAAGATAGAGAGAAAGGAGAGGGGGAAGGGTGGAGAAGCACATGGGTGCTTCTCCTGTGTGCCCTGGCCACTGAGTCAGCCAGACAGGACAAGGATGTGGTGAGCGTACACTAATCTCTCCCATGCATTTTCTACTGGAGATGTACTTCCTTGAGTGTCTCTACTGTACATTTGGTTGCATTGCCATCCTGAGCGATTATGTTATCCTGCCCTCTAGGTGATCACACATAGGTGGTGGAGGGAATTTATGGGCCCTGTGGCATGCCAGCTCAGTTTGTCCTCTCCAGGAGCAGATCACATTGTGCACAGGACCAGCAGGGAGTGCTTGCTTCTTGCTCTGCACTGTCCACATGCTCTGGCCTGTCCATACTCTAGAAGCAAGAGCATCTTTGTCCTGAAGGGAGTCCATGGAGGGCTGGAGCCCCTAACTAACGAGGCCCCACAGGGGTCCAGCCTGCCAGAAGCCACAGGGTCAGCACTTCTACTTCCAGACAGGAAGCCTTTCTCCTGCCCCTGCTGTTCCTTCCCTGGGAGCAGTCTAGGCACATCCTTTCTTGCCCCTAGGGCAGAGCTCCAGTGTCATTTGTGAAGCTTAGAAGTCACTTTGAGGCTTTGAAGTCTGTGTTAGAAGAGTCTTCCTGGTCTAAAAAGAGACATGGAGGCAGAAAAAGCCAAGAACATGAACAAACAGCATGTTCTTCCAAAACTAAGGATGTGGACATTGTGATCTTGGTTATTTGTAGGAGTTCTTAATAGGGTTTGGGGTTTTAAAAATAGGCGCTTGTGGATAAATTACTTTGAGTGGGGGGACTCAATTGTTCAGGAAAAAGCCCTGTGAAATTGCATCACGGCTGCTCTAAAATATATTTAAAAGTGCAAATGTTGGAAAAGGAGAGGGGGAACCAGAAGCCCACTCATGCAAATATAGGAACATAAATGACTCAGTATTCTTTTCTGTAAAGAAGATAATGATACTGAGTTACTTTGCTGGCAGGTTAGCTAATGAGTGGGCGTTGTGTTAATTAATGTCGTAAAGATCTGCAAAAGCTTAAAAACTTTAGAAGTACTTTGATGTCATATGGTTCCTGGTGCATTAGCCAGCCTGTGTACACCGATATTTATGAGTGAGGGGAAGAGAAAGCTGGCAAAGGCAGAAGACATACACCCCGAGCAAGACCAGTTTGAAGGCTGAGTAAAGGGATCTAAAGTAAGTTGAGCCCTATCTTCTTCATGATGCTGATACATTTGTCTGGATGAAACAGGTATGCAATACTTTAGATGCTTTTGGCTGCAAGTAATCAAACCCTTACTAACAGAGGCTTAGAAAACTAGAACATCAAAGGAGCCAATAGCTGTTTGGGTGTCCAATAGCTGAGGAACAGCCTCCGGAATCTGGGATCTCATAGTTAGGTCTTCATCATGCTTGAGATGCAGGGTCTTTATTCCACATGTGAGTAGTGGCGGCATTTTTCTAGCCCTTCCACTGCCACCTGAATATGATCGAAGACAGGAACAAAGGGGGCCACAGGGGGTGCACCGGCTTCTTTACAATTAGGGAGAAATACAAGCCTGTTTACTGTGTAATGGGGTCAGTTATAGCTGCAAAGGAGACAAGGAAGTGCATGCCCAGCGAGTGTTTTTTAGCCTGTGTTGTGGGAGGCAGGCAGAGCCAGTAGAGAAGAAAGGAAGGAGAGAAGAAGAAAAAGGATTTTCTATAGATGTCAGCACCTAACACCTTTGTAAACAATGAGCTTATAGGTAAAGATCTGGGATTTGTTGGGAAATATTCACCCTGTGAACACCTGAGACAATTGTGCAGCTTCTCGCCAACTGCCAGCGATGTGCTTGCCTAATTAGTCTCTCTGCAGTCCCCGCCTGTCTGAGTTCAGTCTGTAAAGCGTTGGCTTTGCCGTGCCTTGTCGCACTCACAGCTCATGCACAACAGACCCTCCCGGATATACATATGGCGCCTGCATTGTAGACTGAATTTCTCCATGGTAGCCCATGCAACAGAGAGTATGTAAATGAGGGCTTGGGGACTTCCAGCAGCTTTGCATTGCTGTGAAGCTTACTAGCTCTGCAAAACTAGGTATGGTAAAATATGTGTATGGCAACCCTGAAAATCAATACCTAACCCTTGCTTGGGCCTGAACAAAATGGGGGCAGTCTATTGAGAAACCAAGCAGAAGGCCTAATGAGAAATTAGTCAGATGTTCACTGACACTGTCTAACCCACAGGCTTCCATCTGTTTGCACTCCACTTCCAAACAAAGTACCAGTTGCGTGTTCACTAACCAACTGGCCATCCCTCCTCCCATCTTCTCAAATTGCACACCAGCAGCAGCCGAGGTTCCTCCCCACCAGACCGGAGCAGCACATAAAAGTTGGTCATTCTCCTTCCTTTTTCCTGATGCATTTTTCATCATTAAAGGGAAAATGTCATTTTGGTGACAGATATTAGTATGATTGGTGTCAGGAATGAATCTTCCTTTCTCTGTCAGCCTTGCTTCATGCAATCCTAAAACAATGTTCTGTTAAAAGGCCACTTCCATTTCCAACTCAAGTGGTGTGCGAGAAGGGTCAGCTTTGGTGGTGATGGATGAGGTTAGTTAAGGCTGGAGCTGTGCCAGGGAGCGCAGCTGGATCCTGACCCCTCCACCACCAGGCAAGCTTGGGGAGGTTTCTGGGAAACACATGTCTTATTTCTGGCTAAATTCTGTTGGAACACTGTCTTAAAAGGACAAGACTCACAGCTCTCTTTGGTGACAAGCTTTTAAGAGACAGAAGATTTGCTATCATCAATGACATATAGAGTGATAGAAATCTGAAGTCTCATATTAGAAAGTGGACCTAAAAATGAAAGGTTTTGTTTTCTTTCAGCAAAAATGGGAGCCAACCTCTCTAGATGCCTTAATAGGTACAGATCAGAGACTTGAATGAGCTGAAGGTATTAACATGTTCCCCTTCTACATCATGGCTCATCTGATGCCCTACATAAAATACCTTTTAAAACTAATTTACAGCTCATTTTCCTCATGCGTGAAAAAAGATAATAGTACCTAGGCACCTCTCTCAATTACTCAGAGACCAATTCAATTAAATGTTCATTGAACTCATATACTGGGCCACCTTCTTGGTGCAGCCTTGGGAAGGTGCAAACATGAATAAGAAATGATACCTACATTCAGAGAGCTTATGCCTACTGGGTAAGATCAGACACATAAGCATTCATTTATAGCACAACAATATGCATATAATAAGCTTAATTGTTAAATATGTAAAATAATTTGTTTTTAACTGATGAAAGGTACTGGGGAGAGAATCATAGGACATCAGTAAAAAGTCATATTTCTTGAAGGAAATAGAATATTAATTGGTCCTTGAAGTTTGAATGGGATTTAGAAATTTGTGGATGGAAGTTGAGTAAATTCTGGCAGAGCAAAAGTTTGAGTAAATACATAGATTGATTAGCCCTGGCCAGTTAGTTCAGTTGGTTAAGAGCATCATCCAGAAACGACAAGGTAATGGTTTGATCCCAAGTCAGGGCACACATGGGAAGTAAACAGTGAATACGCAGTTGAGTGGAACAATGAATGGATGCTTCCCTTGCCCCTCCCCTCTGTCTCCCTCTCTCTGTCTCTATCAATGAATTTTTTAAAAATGTAATAAAAATAAACATATAAGTGGAGATGCTACAGAGCCATAGGCTAGAAAGTTAGAAAGTTAGCTGGGGATAGTTTTTAGAGCCTCTATTGCCCAACTTGGGATTTGAACTATACATCATAAGTAGGGCAGCCACCAAAAACTCCTGAATAGCTTAAGAAAGATAAAGAACAAATAAAGAACATTTACAGCCAGGATTTCCTGACAGTAAAGAAGTAGAATTTATAAAGGTGAGCTGGCTTCTGTCTAGGGAATTGTTTATTTCAGGGGTCATTTACATCTTCCTGCCCCAATATTAAAGAATGTTTCATTGCACCCATATTACTTCAGAAAATTGAGTTTGTAGAAAAAATAAACTATCCATCTTCTTAAAAAATAACCTATGTAATGTCCTAACTGGTTATACAAGAGAAATAAATAAAAGAGATTGATAATCAAATAAATGTAAAATAAATAAGTAGGTACAACTATCCCCTAGGACGCAAGGAAGTGTAGATGTGATGTCCATATGTAGAAGTTTCATCAACATGATGGCTACAGTACACACTGGTCCGGAGATGGAGAACTGGAACTCGAATATTATGAGAAGAATTACTATTTGTCATGAGATCTTCTAAACTACTGACAAACTCCTGGTGAAGATCTGAACAAATCAAAACACAACCTTCCCTTTGCTTACAGGTAGTTTTGTTCATGGAGGTTTAGTGTACATCAAAACCCTGCAAAAATATTGTGTGTTTATACATCAAATACATTACATATTTAGCTTTTGAGTGAAAAAATCAGGGTTCACTCACTTAAATGTCCTGCAGGCATTTAACCTCTCGGACTGAACATCCCCAGCACTGCTGAGTGTCTTGACTCCCTGACCCCATGTGTGCACTAAGTGGCAGGAGAGTCTCTGCAATTATGGTGACAACCAATCTCCCCCACCTTTTTACCACTCCCTGAGAAGTCCACACTGCCCGTGTAAGAAAGCACAGAGTTAGCCCTGGCTGGGTAGCTCCGTTGGTTAAAGCATCATCCTGATATACCAAGTTTGCAAGTTTGATCTTCCATCAGAACACATACAAAAATCAACCAATGGACTCTGGCCGGAATACTCCGGTAGTCAGAGAATCGGCTTGATACGCAAAGGTTGCCAGTTTGATCCTTGGTCAGGGCACATATAGGAACAGATTGGTCTGTCTGTCTGCCTGTCTGTCTCCCCTTTACTCTCTCTCTAAAGTCAATCAATAAAATTTTTTTAAAAAATTAAAGAAAGTACTGGTTTAGGTATGGGCAGAGTTGGGGCAATTGGAGGCAAATGAGTTAAGATGTAATTAAAACAGAGAGAAAAACAGTGAGGTGCCTTAGCTATATCAGTGAAACTGGAAAGGAGGGAAACTGGAGTCATTCTTAAGCAAGTGATATAAGGGATGCAAATGACCACAGTAGAGTTGAAAGCACTATGCAAATATTATTGCTGTTAGAGTTGAGCACCATTATATCCACTCCACAGAAAGAAAATCCAACACACTAAAAAGGAGCAGTGACTTTCCCAAAGACATAGCACAGGTCAGAGACGGCATTAGACACCTAATGCCTCAGACCCACATTTTTGCTATAATTGCTAATGTGAAGGAGCGTCCACTCAGCATGGATAATTATAAGCAGAGAACTAGAGCAGAGCAAATACGAAGATGAATACAACTTCTAGAAATAGTCATATTCCAACGGCCAATTTAGCACCTCCTCAGTCTATGGAATGCCTGGAAAATGCTAGGATTCTGAAGATCAAGGTTCTACAATTCACTCCCTTCCAGGTTTGCTTAAGCCTCTAAATATTCATCAGTTACATTTAAGACAGAGGGGGGAAAAAAGACAATTACAAGGAGAATTTTCTCAAGATATTAAAAGTTAACAGGACTTCTGGCATTTGTGTCCTGTTAATTTCTATGTCATTATGCTCAATTCCCAGAATTCAGAGTCAGTTGTGTCTGTTAAGGCTTAAAGATGATATCCTTGGAAAATAATTTGTAAGATTGTTTCTCAAAATTTTCAGGTTCAAACCAAGCACCCTGGCTAATAGTCTGATTATTATTAATGTTATTCTTAGATGAAGTGTGCTATTAGGTTATACACTCAACGTTGGGATTAGAGTAAATGTTTTTCTGTGACTGTGATGAGCTAGCTTTCTCATGAGCACAATGAGTTTAATGAAAATATTTATATAGCCAGATTTATAAACTTCTCCTATTTTGGTTTGATAAATAATAAAAACATGAGAAGGGCACCCCAGTTCCTTAGAACCCTACTGCCTCTTGGAAGAAAAAACGAGGTCTGGTAGAGATGTCTATGTAGGGAAAGATACAACTAACTGGCCTTGCGGGAAAATATTGAGATGTTTGATGCTAGCTGTTTTTACATCTTTCTTCGTTCAATCATCCTTCTTACATTGATTTATTATTAAACATATTTTACCTTGTTCTGAGCTGAGATAGAGCGATTATGAATGAGACACTGTCCCACCCCTTTTCTGTTATCTTGTAATCTTGCACTTTCCCTTTGTAATATGTATTCCACTAGTGATTCATTGATTATCTGTACAATTATTTATAGTGTTTGTCTCCATAGCAGACAGTGGCCTAAGGGCTGGAGTGAGAATATGGTAGTTCCATTTTTATGGGCAGTAGTTGCTGTCGTCGTGGCTGTGCACATGCAGGTTTCCATTAGATTCGGGCAGATGGTAAAGAAACAGTGGAGCCAAAAAATGATGGGCCATTCCTTTATTAAAGTCTCGCACCAGCAGATGAGCAAATACACAAGGCTCCCATTATCCGGTTCCACAACCAGGAGAATCTTTTCTGATTTCTCCTAGAATCAAAGGCCCCCACCAGTCTCAATGAAGCTCACAAAAGCCCCTTGACTCTGGTTCCCTATCTGCACACCTTCTCTTTCCCTGCCACCATGGCTTCTTTCTCTGCAAAACTGGCTTCTTCTTCAGCACTCTGCATTCTCTCCACTCTCACTCTGCAAACATGGCTTCTTTCTCTCTTTCCCTGCCAACATGGCTTCTTCCTCAGCACCCTGCATTCTTTCTGCTCTCACTCTGCAAACATTGGCAAAACAATGGCCCTTCCCAAGCAGGAAGGTAATTTGCAATTTCACAGACATATACCTGGCGCTGCCCAGCCCCCAATTGCAAACTGTAAGCAAGTAAAAATAAAAATCATATTTTACAAACTTATTTGCCTAATATCATTGTATCACAAAACCTGTCCCAGGACACATTTGTTCAACAAATGGAAAAGGGTGCTTTCAGCTCATCTGGGCAATCAGAAATCAGCTTTCCAACTAATTTGCACCTTGATTTTGAAGATAATTTACTAGATCTCTCTGATCTTGGGATTGCCATTTCTTTGGTCTCTGGGGGTTATGTGCATGTTATTCAACTGTGTTTTTAGGAAATAAAAGTGACTAAGGCAGCTTCCCAAATGAAGTTACAGTTACACACGTTCTGGAGAAGCGGATCATATGGAACATACGCTAAGAACATAGGTCTGTGTGTTATCAATGGTTTTGAACTTTAGCTGTCATAGTTCTTTTCCACTAGATTGAGAAATGTAGACTTCTACAAAAGCTGGTGGTTCTTTATTATGCCCTGAATAGTAGGCTGACACAAGGAAACAATGAGGTGGAAAACAAAGACCATGAGACCAAGAGTTTAAAGACATGTGTTTGAACCCGGCTCTTCTGGATATTAGAAGCTGAATCTTTGGAAAAGAAGTCAATGAAGGTGTGGAAAGTGCCAGAACTATTCCAGGAGGTCATGTTCAAGGAAGTAGTGAGTGCAGGGTGGAAAAGGAGCCACAAGCCATTGTGAAAAGTGGAAGTCAGGAGTTAGACCTGGAAGAAATAGCCAAGGGAGTGCACAGTAAAAACAGAAGGCAGTCCTACTAATTTTGTCTGAAAGAGGTTTTCCCCAGTTCAGGGCCCATTTTTCATGGAAATCTCGCACAAATGTGTACACACAATTTTTGCAGACTTTCAAACAAGTATACACACATATTCTAGAATGGCTGGTGGTGAGGTATGCATGGGACAGATAAGCATAATTCCTTATCTCTAACAATGTAGACAAATAGAATTACCACATAGATGGAAACATGACATTAGAAAGGTCATACCAGGGTCATATCAATTCAGATGTCCTAGTTACCAGTTTTGGACAGTGACAATTTTGCATGAGAATCCTATTTAAAAGGTTAGAGCTATATATCAGATACCCCTAATCTAATAAACTAGTAGGGGTCTGTCACCCACTAATTTATCCAAACCCTTTCTTATCCTATTTAGATATTATTTTTGGCTGTATAACCTTTCATACAGACATGTTTGTTTTTTTATCCTTAAACTACTATCTTTTAATTTATTAGAGATTTTTTTTATTTCTAGCTAGAGTTTGGTTAGTAAGTATGTGGATACTCTACCTTTATACTTCATTAATGCCTAACGGTATTAGGGTTCAGGAATATAACAAAGAAAAAGACAGAATTTAAACTGTTAAAAGTATTATGAACATCAGAAATACCGATGCAATGGGCATTTCCCCTACATGAATGAAATAGTTAAGCTCTTTATGAGGAAGTTAAAACTGAAAAGGATGAGTAGAACTTGGCCAGGAGACTGTGAGGACAGTACTTTAGACAGCAATGCAGTCTATAGAAAGCCTCTGACTTGGGAAAGAGGAACCTCTGTGGGCTTGAAATAATAAATTAAAATAAAGACCGACAAGGTTCTAGAAAGGAAGAAATGTCAGGAAGAAAAAGTGGAGAGACACAAGCCACATTTCCAAGACTAGAAACCATGCAAAAATTGTGGGGCTTTATTCAAATGGCTGTGTGGAGCCACTAACAATGGAATCAGAGAGTGACATGATCAGATTTTCAGGGGAACTGTATTCCAATGTGGGGTGGAAATAGATCTGGCAGAAGCAGACGAAAGGAATTCGTGTAAGAGGGAATCCCAATAGTCCGAGGAAGAAGCCAGGCAAACAGGATGACTCAGGGCAAAGTGAGGCAGCAGAGAAAGGTGGCTGGACAGAAAAAGTATTTGGGATGAAGAAACCACAAAGGAGAAGGGGATTGAATGAATTAGGTAGGAGTGCGCAGTGGTAAGGGAGGAGAGATTGAAGGTGACTCCTGATTTACTTTAGAAACTGGGTACATGGAGTTTCTGTGTTACCTGTGAAGCATAATGATAACTATTATAAGTAATATTTGAATATGGTGACAGCATAACACATATTAGCATATAATATAAAATAGAATATTTTTGCTTAAAGGTAACATTTCTTTCTTTCTATTTTTTCCCAGTGTCCTAAGAGCTTTCCTATAATGTTTGACCCAACATTCAATTTTTGGGCTAAAAGTCCTGATATCTGCAGATAATAATATATAGTCTCATAGACCAAAATGTGGTTTAAGGACTAAAGCTTGGGAGCCACTGGCAACAACTGTTTTATTATTATTATTATTATTATTCAGTGAGAGGAGGGGAGGCAGAGAGATAGACTTTTGCATGCACTCCAACTGGGATCCACCCGGCCAGCCCACTAGGGGGCAGTGCTCTGCCCATCTGGGTCATTGCTCTGTTGCTCAGCAACTGAGCTCTTCTTAGTGCCTGAGGCAGAGGCCATGGAGCCATCCTCCGTGCTCAGGGCCAACTCATTCCAATTGAGCCATGGCTGCAGGAGAAAGGCCATGGCTGCAGGAGAAAGAGAGGGGGGGGGGGGGGAGAGAGAGAGAGAGAGAAGTAAGAGGAGGAGGAGTAGGGAAGCAGATGGATACTTTTCCTGTGTGCTCTGACTGGGAATCAAGACATCAACACACTGAGCTGACACTCTACCACTTAGCGAACCAGCCAGGGCCTGGCTATGACTATTTTTTGATGTTGTTCTCCTATGATGTCAAATAACAATCACTGGTTGCCATTTGGGGAGTGTATCACACACCAGGCACTTCACTGGGTACTGCACATGTATTATCTCATTTAATCCTCACAGCAAAGATATGAGACTGGTGATATCCCTATTACATACAGGAGAAAATTGAGGCTCTCAGAGGAAAAAAAAATCCAAGGTCAAGCTACCAATTTGCTGAGCTTGGACTTAAAGTCAAAGCCATTAACACCAACATCCATGCTTCGTTTACTCCTCATCACTCCTCCTAATTCCACTGACCAGAGTCCAGAAGCACATTTTAGATGGTTTTTCTTAAACTGTGTTACATTGCCTTTGCCCACTTCTTTACATGTTCTCATAACGTTATGGATTATTTACAGCTTATCCACGTCAACTGAAGATTCAATTACATAAGGAAACTTAATGTCTGAAAATTTGGAAGAATTCTTCATAAATTCCCTTTGACAGATCATTGATAAAAAGTTACATTGGGTCTGTCCCAGCAACCCTCCCTTGGGGAATCTAGTATTAATATCTTTTTCGTACAGAAACATGTCAATCTAGCTTTTGATTTGTGTCTTAGCTTTAAGCTAATTTCTTACCTTTGAAAAAAATAGTATCCTCATTAACCACTGCCTTTTTACTAAGGCATCTTTGATCCTGTCACCTTGTCAAAACTGTTGTGAAAGCCTGAGATAAATTATTTTCACACGTTGTCACTTACTCACATGTACGCTCCACATTTTTCATATTCTCCCCACCCCCCCATATTTAAAGCTACCTGAGTCGCATTTAAGTCCACGCTTCCAAGCCACTTACAAGTTGCTCCAGCTGTCTCCCTGCCTGCAGCACCACGTGCAGCATTTGGGGTAAATAAGCAAGGAAAGTGTGCAGAAGCATTTGGGAAATCATTCTTTTCCGGGAGGGCAAACCCATATCCACTCCCAGGTTAGAAGTGATGTGATGTTCTCACTGCAGACTTCTTGGCTTCATTGTGAGAGTCCCTGAACTTGTAATGGTAATGAATAATGATGCGCAGATAAGGTAAAAGCCAGGAGAATGCACACATACATAGAAAGTTCTTCAATTATTTCTTGAATTTCTAAGACTAAACAGAATAAAGAATAAAGAGCTTTGAATGCAAGGGATTTTTATGAAGACACTGAGGATTGTGTAGTGTCTTTAGTTGACTTGACAGTGATTGAAGTGAAGGGGAGAAAGGAAATGGGATGGTTTATGCATTAGCTTAGCGAGAAAGCAAGCCTTCCACAAGCTAACAGTGAAAAACACCTTTAGTCCTCTTAGAAATATGCAGCAGGTCCTCCCATCCACCCAGATTCTTCTCACCCATGCCTGTCTATTCCCTCTAAGCATTTCCACCTCTGACTTCCCTCCCCTCTCATCACTACCTCTCTCCAGGCCCTGCAAGGCAGACAGGGAACCTTTATAACTCTACCTCAGGGGCCAAAACCTTCAGAACCCTTCAGCTAAATTATTTTAGTCTTAACCAGTTCCCACTTCTTGAGGAAAATTAACTCAGCTTGAACACTAACCTGTCTGATTAGATGTTTATCTTTAACCCACATGTTTCACAGTAAACTGATTGGATGGAACCAGGGTGTGTGTGTGTGTTGGGAGGGGGGCTGTGTGTGATGTAATGATGTTGTAAATGTGTTTAACTGTAGCAAAATAACATCCCAGAAGTTAAACCGGGACCACATTTATAATAAAAAGTATTGATTGATTTCAGGGATAGCAAAGATCAGTTCTACCCAATTACACTCTCACTGACCCTTATAAAGCAGTGTGACTCAGGGATTATTTCACAGCTCTTACTCTTTTATATACAAATACTATTACAAAATGTTATTTGTGACACAAAAAATACTATATATGTGTATTTTTACATACATATATATACTATACATATGTATGCATATCTGTGTATATAGAATTTGCAGTGTCCAAAATGGTTTATCTTAAAAAATTCAGGAGCCTGACTAGGCAGTGACACAGTGGATGGAGTGTCAACCTTGAATGCTGAGGACCCAGGTTCAAAATGCCATGGTCTCTGGCTTGAGCTCAGGCTCATCTGGCTTGAGTACGGCTCACAACCTTAACCCTGGGCTCACTAGCTTGAGCATGCATGGGTTGCTGGCTTGAGCATGGGATCATAGACATGACCCCATGATCGCTGGCTTGAGCCCAAGGTTGCTACCTTGAGCAAGGAGTCAATGGTTTGGCTGGAGCCCCTGGTCAAGGCACATATGGGAAAGCAATCAATGAACAACTAAGGTGTCACAATTGAGTTGATGCTTGTCATCTTTCTCCCTTCCTGTCTGTCTGTTCCTGTCTGTCTGTCTCTCTCTCTCTCTAAAAAAAAAATTTCAAGAGAAACTGAGACAAAATCACAGCAGAATTAGTCTAACATACAAAGTACAAAAGAAAAAAAAATTACTACCAGAAAGGGTGGAAGAGAGAAAGAGAAATAGAGAGTGGGAGGGAGCAAGGAAGGGAGGAGAGATGAGAGAGAGAAAAAGATTAAAAATACAAAGGAAAGGGGGGAAATAGATAGTTACAGTGAATACACAATAAGCCCTTACTGAAACATTGGAAAATCAAAAAGATAGTCAAAAGACACAGTTATAAAACTTACTAGTCTAGTTGACCTCTAAGGTCCTTCAGACCATGATACTCTTATAGTCTAGTTTTAGAAGTACAGCTTAAATATTCTCTTTATGGCTGGATGCCTAGCATAGACTATGATCTGGACAGCCATGTTCCAGCTAGGCTGTAGGGGAAGATTCCCAAATGGGCAATTAATTTAGATTTAATAGGACAGTTACTGTAAGCTTAAATAAATGCCAGTTAAATATTAAGAGCATATTTATTGAAGATTAGCATTGCTGGTTGCATTGTGGGATTTTCTCTTCCTAAACGAAACCCTTTATCAGAAGAATTTTAATCTTCTTGACTCTTCCATCAGTTTGCCTTAGATCCAATGCAGCTCATTAATTACTCAGTACAACAGTTTTCTAACTTTTGAAGTGAATACCTTAGTCAATGACATGAGTGGAAGGAAATGAAGACATCCCCATATTTCTCTATGGGATGAAATAATAAGTGAATATGAAAGCTAACCTGTTTTTGAGAAGAGTGTTGAGAGGCATTAAAACTATAATAGACTATCAGCCTTGGCTGTGTAGGTCAGTGGATAAAGCATCGACCCAGCTCACCTGAGGTCACGGGTTTGACCCTGATCATGGCACGTTTGAGAAGCAATTAGTGAATACACAACTAAATGGAACAACTAAGTGAAACGAGTTGATGCTTTTCTCTCTCTCTTTACCCCTTTCTCTCTCTCTCTCTATCTCAAATCAATGAAAAAGAAAAAAAAAAAACCAAAAAACTATAGGCCATCAAAGTTGGGAGGATCCCTAGAAGTCAACTAACCGAAATTCCTTCTTTAGATTAAAAGCGAATGACAGAAGCAACTTCATATAGTCAGTAAGTGGAAAACTTGAGACTGGAATGCAATACCCCTGACCTCCAGCCCCTCAAATGAGGTGGCATCTTACTCTAGAATAGCTCTTTTAACTTTCAAAAGTGTATTAGCCCATTCGACTGCATTTATATTAGATCTTCTCAAAGACCCATTTATGAAGATGATGATTCTTTTGACAAAGAAGCTAAAATTTCAAGAAGACAAGTGAGTTATCTATGGTGACACAATGATGGCCTGAGTTGAGACTAGAACCTGGATCTTCTGTTTTAAAAATAATATTGACAAAATGTCACCTTAAAAAAAATGTACAACTGAGCCCAATTGTTATTGAAGACATTCTTGTCTTATTCTTCATAATTTACCTCTTTCATTGCTGCTCTTGGCTGGGTAACAATGAGTAAAACCTCTAAAGCAGATGAAGAGAAGGATTAAAGAATAACATGTGTAGTAGCTGATTGCTTAGAAAGAGCAGCAGGCAGGAGCAGAGGCAAGGTAAGTTTCTCTCAGAGCACATTTAGGCTGTACAGCTTCAAGTTGGGACTGGTGAGCTTGCCATTCAAAGAGCTCTTTGAATGAGCAGGTGCCACCTGACTCTGGTTGTACTGCATCCCGAACACATCAGAACTGTGTCTATTTACGTACGCATGTAGACAAATGTCTGCACGCAACCTTGCTCCCTTAGGCTGAGGTACCAGGCTAATCCTGAAGCATGCGCTGAGATGTTCCACAGCAGAAACGAAGGGCAATGCATCAGTCACAAGATATTATTATCAAATAACCAATCTACAGTCTAGACTGAAGAGACTTTGGACACAACCTTCTGTCATACAGGAGCAGAGGACTAAAGGTTTCAGCAGAAGGAGGTCAGAGGGTAGCACCCACCTTATGATGGGATGGAGGTACCTTTTCTTTTTTTCAGTTTATTTTGCTGCCTTGCAGGTGTGTTTGGGAACATGACAGATAACAGTTCCCAGCTCCCACAGAAGAGAAAGCCCTCCCCCGCTTCCCCAGCACAGGTTGTTTCCCACAGGCCTACATCCTGTGTGCTTTTGGAGAAGGCTGGGGCTGTGACACCGGGGTGAGACCTGGAAGGTCAGTCCTCTTCCTGTCCTGGTTTGAAAGCAAAGCCACTTCCTTTCTCTGACCACATCCCAGCATGATGTTTTTGCTCTGTCTCTGGGGTGAACCTTCCTAGGATGAGTACGCAGATGGTGCTCATAGGCCCATGTTGAGCAGGCTCCTGGGTTCTTTAAATGACGATTTCGCCTACAGCTTCTGTGAATGAGGAAAGCACTTGCCCTGCTCATGCCTCTCAGTCTAGAGCAGTGGTTCTTAACCTTTTTTGAGGTACCGAACCCACCAGTTTCATATGCACATTCACCGAACCCTTCTTTAGTGATAAATAAAATATGATTTTTTTTCCAAATTCAAGACATAGGTATATGTTTTTTTACTGGTCCACAAAATGAGCCGTGCATGAACATCACCTTGCTCAAAGAACAAAACCAACAAAATGCACGAACTCACAACAAATTACGGTTTTACTTTATTCTGGCCTCCGCGGCAGAGGCTTCTCCGAACCCCTGAGACCAACTCATGGAGCCCCTAGGGTTCGATAGAACCCAGGTTAAGAACCACTGCTCTAGAGAGTGGGAGCTGCCACGTGGTTAGTCCCTGCTGTGGAGCAGGCCCTGCACTAAACTCCTTACATCTCTTGTGTCATTTCATCCTCACCAGCGCTGTGTAGTCGGTACCATTATCACCATTGTCTTACAATCAAGGTTAACTTATCTCCCCAAGGTGACCCAGTTAGTAATGAAGAAGATGAGTGTTTGACTTCTGATCTGTCTGAGTCCAAATCCCATGGTCATTCTTAATCAATCAATATGTACTGAGTGCATCGATGAATGTATGAACACAGAATGTGGAAGCGGTTAGAAATTTTCACTCAGACATAGCCCTTCAGACATGCTCACCCTCCCTTTACATGAGCACCCTCTGAGAACAGAAATGGCAGGCCTTTGCCCATGCTCCTTCCAGCCTCGGGTTGTGAAGGTCCTGTCCTGTTTATCTGCACCTGAGATCCTGTCCACCCTGCCTGGCCCGTCACCTCCTTCTCACTATTCCCAGCTTAAAGTCATTTCCTTAGGGGATACTTTTCCTGAGCTTCCGGATTCCACAAGAACCCTTCTGTTATATGCACTCTTCCATTAACTCCCCATAGTGTGTTTCATAATCATCTCCACGATTTTATAAAATTCGTCCTTATAATCTGCCTCTGCAGCTACCCAGTGTACACTGTGTGCTTGATCAGGATGAGCCCCTCATTGGTTTGATTCGTCTCGCTCATCCACAGCTGAAATCTACCCCCCATTGCCTAGCTGGTGTGCCTCAGCACTTGTTCGCTGAGCAGACAAATTTTTCCCTATGTTTATAAATCCTTGAGAGCATCCCCTCCCCTCTTAATGCCACTCAAAATGAAGTTTAGAAAGCTATGGTCAACGTCTAGATAATGAAACATCCCAGCTTGTTTTTCTCAGCAATGAGAAAGTTCTCAAGGGCTTACAGGCAGCATGAGGTTGAGTTCATTCTAACTTCAGCAATCATGAATGTTTATACAAATAAAACCACTGACAAGCTCAACAGCACTATACTATAAGCAATCTGAGGGCAGGGGCCCTGTCTCTTTTACTTCCAACACCATTCCTGATACACAAAAGGAACTCAAAAACTACTCATTCAAGTTTACTGAAAACATTGAATGCAGTTGAGTAATTGAGTACCCAGATATATCTGGACAGTAATGGCATGACTTCCTCTAGATCTCTCTCTTGCCAGTAGACATAGCATCCAGAGGAGATACTATACTACTTAGCACATATGCAGTGCCCTTACCTGGCATGTACAGTTTCAACAACACTGGAACAGGAGCGGGAGTCCTGAGTTCTAGTCCTGATTAATTAGTTACTAACTTTATGTCCCTACAGCAATTATTGCTCTGCCCTGGGGTTCAATCCCCACTTATAAAATGAGAGTGCTATGCTATATGCATCTTCCAAGGTTCCCTCTGACTGCATCACTCTGTGATCCTGGAAATGAGAGTCTTATTATGAACCAAAAACAAGATGAAAAAAGATTTTACCCTATGCACTTCTGGCTCTTGGGATGTTTCCCCTTGGATGTTTGGCTTTTGCTCTTATGGAGTTTTGATTTTGATCATTCACCCTCGTCCTTTTTACATTTCTGTCTAATGATCAATTGTTCTACTGACCATCACTGCACTTTATACATCTCTTAGAAAGTTTTATGGCTTTTAAAGTTCATAGACTGTCTAACCTTTTCCATTTATTTCTATCCTCCATTCTCTCTGTTAGTGACCTCTTTTTTCCTCCATGGAGGCTTCTTCCCCTCTTGCTCTTCCTGTTGAAATCCTAACATGTTAGACTCCAGCCTAGCCGAGCCACTTTATTTGCTCCTATATTCATATAGGAGGAAGAATAGCATGCATTTTTTTTTTCCAGAGTCCAGCCCCACCCAACTCTAGGGACACCTCTTTATCTTGATCAACAGCTCCATTTCTGACCACACCTTCCAAAACCTATTTGGTGCCATGCCACTGTAGCCACCTGCATTTGTCATCTTCTTGCCTGTGCTCCAATTTAGACTCTCCACCAGGAGAGGGGGCCTTTAGCCTTTTTAGAGAAGGAGAAGAAGAACTGGCATTTCTGAAGCTAGTGCTCCTCTTTCAGTCTCCCATGTGGAATAGTCACATCGCTGTAGCTAACCCAGGCTTGCTGTAGGTAACATAGTAAAACAAAAACAAAAGCTGATTTCCCTTTCTCTGGAAATCGTTCCCTGTTCCACCCCTGCTGTAGTGTGTAGATGCCACATCTGCCAGAATTCTCCGTGTACCTGTTTCCTCACCTGCCTACCAGCACTTCCTTATTCCACAGGCTGCAGGTCCAGCGCCTGCACACCCCTTCTTTATAGTCACGGGCTTATTAAAGGGAATATGATTGTTTTCTTTTACTCAGGCAGTGTGTACGTGTGCGTGTGCCTGTGCGTATTTGAAAGGCATTGTCCTATAGATATTTTTATAACCTGAAGCAATTACAGCTGTCAGCAGAGAGACAAGCTGTGACAAGTTGATTTATGTGTACAGTATATATGTATGTAAGAGGGAAGGAGGAAGGAGAGGGAGGTGGGGGAAGCAGGTGGAGGTGGGTGCTCGTTAGGAATCGGCTTTCCAGGAGGCAGAAAGGAAGTTGTTTCTATAAAGAGCACAAATAATGAAATTGCTCTGACTGTCATCCCTTTTTCATTAACTTGGATATGCTGGGGAAAATAAATAAATCCAGCAGTTTTATGAAGCAAGGGACAGGATATATGATAAGCCACTAAATGTTGGTTATATTTAGGGATTAGGGGCGGGGAAGGCAGTTGACATGTAATTTTGATCTTCACCTATTCAAACCACTTCAATAACAAGTTTGAAAGAAATAGATGGGGCTTTGTTAATTGTGAGGGCATCTCTGACCTTTCTCCGCTTCATTTTCTGAAATTCCATTTTTGGATAAAGTTTGAATCCTTGGGTTTAAAGAGCTGGTATGAAGTCGCGAGTAGCTTTTCTTTGTTCCACCTGAGCATTACGTGAGCTCTTCTGGGTTTCCTTTTAGCCACTGCTGGGGTGTTACTGCTCAGCAGTGTCCCTTCATGGCCAGAGAGAAAGATGGTCTGTCTTAGATCAACTGCATGCAGATTGGCATAAACTGAACATCTTAAAGGGTCCGTCAGAAGAATTATTTTTCTGCCTAGCCATAATAATGAACGGGTGGCAGGCAAAATGTATTAATAGAACATCTTCCACCTTAAATGGATTTCTAAGTATTTTACTGTAGAGTTAATCATGTATGTAGGCCCCTTGGGAAGGTCTGTTGTTGTCATTACCCACATTCCTAGATGCAAAAACTAATGCTCATTTGTACCTATCCCAGAATTAAATGCAAGAGCCAGGATTAGAATTTATCACGAATAATCGCTGCCATGTTCCAGCCTGCAGGGAAATGGCTCCAAAGATAGGAGGAGTAGCTCTCCTTCCTCCTGGATAGCTTTTGTTTCCACACAGGCAGTGAGGATGCATTAGCATAGAGGGGTTGGGGCAGGGAGAACGGGGATGGTTAAAATGAATAGAAAATTAGAGGTGACTCCTGGAGCTTTTGGGAAAAAAGAACCCAAAATTCAGCCAACTGAGGGTCAGCAAACATAATCTCACACGTTTTATCTGTCATCACATAATTTTAATTTGGTGAAGTCATCCAATTTCTTATTTCTACAGTTTTCCATTGTACAATAATGATGAAACAAGAAGTTTCAAGAGTGGATTGGTGCTAAACTAGGGGAATTCTCCTCCTTTTCTTTCAAAAAATATAAACAAACTCTCCAGCTCTCCATAAATGTCATTTTTCCCTTCTGGTAGCAAAGTCTTTGGTTGTGGCTGTAAGTTGACAATTGATTTTTTGGGGTGCTATACATCAAATGGTCCCCACTTGCCAAAAGTAGCAGATGGATATCCTTGAGAATTTAATATAATAAAAAGTCACAATAGGAGGGTAGGGGGAGAAAATGAGTCTAACGATAAATTAATTGAGATCTTCAGTGTAAACTTGCTCAATTTTTCACAGTCAACCACTTTCTGGTAAGCTATTAGAAAAGCCAGCCTGCTCAGTCTTTTCTTGTTACCCTGGAGTTTGGCTTCCACACCTGCACACTTGACCTCAGTCTCTACCAATCTAAAGTGGTTAGAGTGAGGGGAATATATGGTGAGTGAAACATTTGTGTCATCCTTTACACATGTATACTGACATGAGAGTGATGGTTGCAACTTGCATGGCGCAAAGACTTTTATGGTACAGTTATATGATTCATTCTGTCTCTTTGGTACATGACTTTTGGGAAATATTTTTTGTTATTTATCAGTTGAGAGAGAGAGAGAGAGAGAGAGAGAGAGAGAGGGAGAGAGAAGGAGGGGGCTTTCTGGTTAGCTTTGGTAGAAAGTCAGGGGAAAAAACAAAAGCCTCTACTGCTTCCTCTTCAGCCTCCATCCCCATCCATAATATGGGTCAGTGCCGGGAGCTCAGATCTGGAATCCCTGGGAAGACAGCATGGCAAATGTTAGCATTGCTGTGGTCACTGGTTTGCTAGGGGCTTCCCTCTTGCTCAGGTACCATGCCCTGGAAGGGGAATGCACTATATTCCATCAGAGCTGAGATTAACGGACAAATAAAAATGTAGGTGCAGGGGAAGTGATAGGAACTGAGAGGAAGCCAGGTTTCAAAAATTTGAAAAATACAACTATTAAGGTGCAATCAGCTCTGCAAGAGTGTGAAGCCCAGGAAACTTGGGAGTCCACAGCACGAATAAAGCGAGAGGCTCACACTCATTCATCTGAGTGAGCACTTTTGCAGGGCCAGCATCTTTTAATGTCGACAAAACAAGAATAAAGAATGTAAGTCAGTGTCTGAACTTGACTAAGATTTTGACGCGATTTTGCCAGTTTCACACATGAAGAGGCTTCTGAGATTTTGCGTTTGTTTTGTATATGGAAGATCTCTATTTAGAATGGTAGTGTTGACAGACAACAGTGTGTGATGCAAGGGAGGTGGTGGAGGAGGGTAGAGAGGGGATAAATGGTGATGGACAGAAACTTGACTTGGGGTGAACACACAATACTGGATGCAGAGATGTGTTGTAGAATCGGGCACCTGTATAATTATGTTTACCGATGCCACTCCAATAGATTTAATTAAAAGAATAAAATAAACTGGTGGTGTTGAGTCTCTGGTGTTTTAAACTAGCATTTATGGGGGGGGGGGAGTTCCTGGGGTGGGTGCTGACAATTGAATAAAAATGAGAAAACATCCTGCCAACACTCTAAATGATAATATTAATCTGATAATTTTAAAGGTGCATGTATGCATGCTGCAGGGTTTTCCTTTCCTAGTTAGTTTGTGACCCTTATTAGGGTGTTTCGGGCTTATTAAAACTGCGTGGTAACTTTGCTTTCTTAATTTGGAAGTGACCGTTTTTCAAGGCGGGAAATGGTTAAACTCCTCGCCTAAACTGGTGCAGTGCCGCGGCGCGGCGCGGCGGGGGTTAAGGTGGGCGCCCGCCCGCACCCCACGCCCGCCCGCCGGGATGAGCGCGCAGTCCGCCCGCTCGCGCGGCGCCGGCACGGGAGAAAGTGGCGGTCAGTGATGGAGCTGCTGCCATGACAACCCCGGCGGTCGGGGCCCGTGCGCGTCGGGGCTTCTCCCGGGAGGAAGGCGGCGCGGAGGCCGGGGGCGGCCGCTGAGCGTGGCGTCCGCGCGGCTCCGGTGCCGGCTGCGCCTCGCTTTCCCCAGCGAGCGAGGGAGCGAGCAAGGGGCCGCCACGGTCCGCTCCCGCCTGGCCGCTCTTGCCTCGGCTGCCGCCGCGGCCACTGCCCCTGCCGAGACCAGCAACATCGAAGCAGCTGCAGCGCGCATTTCGGATCCCAGGAAGTTGACCTAGGCTTCTGCGGCAGGATCCCGGGGCCAAATCCCGTCGCAGCCGGCCCCTCCTCGCACACCCCCTGCTGCCTCCTTCGTGCTCTACTTTTCATCCCTGCTATTGTTACAGATTGTATTCTGCTGACAATCCTGCTTCTGAAACTTATAAAGAAAGTGTTGGATTTCCCCTTGCTGGAACTGAGGGATTGCAGACCTCTGCGTAGCCGGATCTAACCCACCCTGTGTCCCCCTTCGGGTACCAAAGTGCTTATGCCACTCCAAAGTGCCATGTCGGAACTGTTAACGGGAAGAAGGGACTCCTGAGACGTGCCCACACCTTTGCACCTGCCTTGAGCTTCCCCTTTCTCGGCCACCTTCCCCGGCCGAAGCAGCTCCGAGGAAATCGTCTCTGAATGTCCTCCGTGGAAACTGGTTCTCCGAGGCTGGAGCGCTGAGGCTGGGTTTGAGGGAGGAATATTAGACTTGGAGGAGTCTGCGCGCTTTTCTTCTGCCCGCGCCTCTCAATCTCCGCGAGTTCACTGCTCAGTCCCTGGGCTCGCTCCTCCACCCCACCCACTTCCTGTGCTCGCCCGGGGGGCGTGTGCCGTGCGGCTGCAAGAGTTCTGGGAAGTTGTGGCTGCCGAGGATGGGGGTCTGTGGGTACCTGTTCCTGCCCTGGAAGTGCCTCGTGGTCGTGTCTCTCAGGCTGCTGTTCCTTGTACCCACAGGAGTGCCCGTGCGCAGCGGAGATGCCACCTTCCCCAAAGCTATGGACAACGTGACGGTCCGGCAGGGGGAGAGCGCCACCCTCAGGTAGGGAGCTGCCATTCTTCTATGACTTGACAATGATTTGAAATGGGGGTGGGGAGAAAGAGGTAAGGGTGCGGGTGTGTGCCCCGGAGCAGCTGCCAGGGTGGTTTTATTACTTCTCTGGGCAGCGCAATTCATAGATAAGCTGGCTGCTCTGCCCCAGGAATGTTGGCGGTCTCGTACGGAACCTCTCAGAGGTTCAGGAGATGAACTCTTTCCTCAAAACTGGCTTCTTTGGCTCAGGATTTAGGAAGCCTGAGGGGCGGCTGGGCCACGAAGTCGCCAAGATTGAGGACTGTGGCTCTCCCAGACTGGTGGCCATGGTGGCTGGGGCCTGGATGTGGCTGAGTATGCAGTCTTCTCTGAAGTTAAATGAGCTCCCAAGGAAGGGTCTGCTTCCTGTGAATGCCCTCCCTCTGCCTGTGTTATGGGGAGTTGCCAGCTGGGCTTCCTACTCAGCAGTGCTGCTGTTTCCTCCTGAGCCTGACTGTGCCTGGGCTTTCCTGGGTGCCTTCTTTCCACAAGCTGGTGGGCAGAAGGACATGCTTGTCCTGCTTGAACATGGTTTTCTGAGAATGAAGTCATGGAAACGAGTCTGATTTGTCCGTGGAAAATATTCACTCCGGTTAACTGTGTTCTCTTGGTGCTGCCCCCCAAAACAGTATTACCCAAAACTCATCTATGGAACAGAAGCTGAGTTTCAGTGTGGAGTCTGGTCCTGATTGGCTTCCGGGGTTAAGGTTTACAGGAACTGAGGGAGGAGAAGAACAATCCTAGATGTGTTTTGTGTAAAGTAGTATGAGTCTGTCTCCCTGGTCACCCTGACTACTGAAATGTGAAGTCAATTTCCGGTGCCTGCAAACTCTACCACTCACAAGAGGGCAACACTGAATTACAGAATTAGTGATTGTGATGAAATCTTACTCTCCGCAATTTTATAAGGAAGTCAGCCTGTGGTAGAAGTTGAGAAGATTGATGGAAAAAATGATTTTCCAATGTCTCTGATTTAATACAACCTTTTAAATAAAGTTTCCCAAACTGGGCCACTGAGCTAACCACAAGGCAACGTAGCAATATTCCCATCCTTTGCACATGAAGATTCTTGGTGCTGGTGTCCATTATTTTGCCCTTGGTGACTGTTCTTCTCAGCTTGGTTATTTGTGGATGGTATACCTAAGGCAATACCCACGGGATAGAAAACGTTCAGGATGGGACACTAGCAGGACCTTAATAAGGATGCAGGTGATTTAAGGACCCATGTAAGATCTACAAGCATCCCATGCTTCTTGTCTTTGGGGAGCTCACCCTCTTCGCCCCAGTGAATACCTAGTCACTCTTTGGTTCCTGAAACCAACCTCTTCCCCTAAGTCTTTAGGGACTCTTTGGAACAGAGATTAAACATCTCCCTCCCGCCCTGAAATTACTGTGTATCTGCTTTGTAAAGAGATTTCATGGGACCTCCAAATGTGCTGGGATTTCAGGCTACTTGAGAGAGAAACAAAAATGAGCCTCTCAAGCAATATCGTCAGTGGTGCTTAGTGTTCTCTGGATGCCCGTTTGTCCCTAACCTTTGGCTGCAAGAAGAACCCCCAGAGATAGAGACACAGGCACAGGGAGAACATTTTAGAGACAAATGGATGGTATTTTCAAGGAGAAGGTAGAAGGTAGTCAGTTCTATAGAGATTTGAAGATAAAGAAACAGCAAAGGGGCCCTGACATATGGTAGCACCCATTTTATGGGGACATTGAGGAATATTGGGCAGTCCAGGATCTGGTCTACAGAAGGCAGCCCCCTAGACTCATGAAAATCAGAGCTCTGATTTTGTGAGAATGGCTGAATTGAGCAGATGCTCAGCCAGGGGATGGGCCTGGGTTAAGAGCAGCTTGTCTTTAAAATCACATTATCATGTACTGGCTGGCTTCTCTTTGTCTTTCTCTCCATGCCTCTTTTTTTTTTTTTTTTTTTTTTTTTTTTGTAACTCTGGGGTCCCTCTCCCTGTCTCTTTTAGGCCCTAATGTTTGTTTGTATTTTCACATATGCTGTAGACACACTGGTCTCGTTTGGGTGTGATGGAGGAAACGGGATGTGCTGGGGCTTCCACTCTAGATCTAGCCCAGCCATGGCATACAGAGGCCCTCCTGGAACATCTGCCATTCTGTGCCAACCCCTGGGGCTGAGTATCTTCCTGATATCAGGGGGAAGGACCTCCCAGTGAGTAGAGCCTTGTGAGGCAGGGCTGACAGGAACTAGGGTCTGCTAGACACCAACCCATTGACCATGGACCTGATTTAGGAAGTGAAGCAGACAGCAGGATTAGCAGACAAACTCAAAGAAAATGCTCCTGCCTCAGCCCAACGGCCCTGGTTCTTCTCAGGTCCTGATACACTGGAAGGACCGCCATGTCGAGGTGCACTTTTGTGGAGTAGAAGCCCTTGAACTCTCAAACACAGGCTCTGCATTTTGTACAGAGAAACAAGTATGAATTTCAGAATCTATTTTATTTACATAAAATTGGCTAAATTTGGACGTAACCTGATTTCCAGTTGCCGTAATCTAGTGGTTCAGGGCTCTGGGTTATTTTAGTTTTGCTTTTGTGGGTGTATATGTGGGTCTTTTCTTTTTTCTTCCCTCCTTATTCCCCTCCCTCCCTTCTTTTCTTCTTCATTTTGTTCAGCATGTACTCAGACTAGACAGAAGCACACCCAGGGAGGTCTCAGCACCTCTGCCCTGCAGGGAGAGCCACCCTCTCCCCATCACTGTGGGTGACAATGAGGGCGATGCTGCAATTTCCTCCTCAACCAGCAGAGGACTCTGTGCTCTAATTTCATTTTATTCTGCTTTGTTCTCACCAGTTTCATTTTGGGAGGATCTTTTCCAGTCCCCAAAGAATGACTGCTTCAGCAGCGGATTCTAATGTGAAGAAACTTTTAGAAATGTTTTATTTCCTCTAATTAGCGCTAATGATCCTTGTGGAGGTATTGGAAAACCTTTCACCTAACATGCTGTCGACAGCCTGGAAAAAATTGCAAACAATTTGCAGTCTCCCACTCTTTCTGCCCTCCTGCTGATAGTCTGTATCCATCTTTTTTGAAAACAGGGTGAGATTACATAAAACAGGATGTGCAGTAATAATAATATTAAACAAGGTTTACTGAGCACTCACTATTTGTTAGGGAGTATTCTAAATGGTTCATGTAATATCTTACCCATCATCCAACCTCATACCATTAGCATTTCATGGTAATAAAAACTCTATGATGCAGGTGCTATTATTATCCCTATCTAAGAGATGAGGAAATTGAGGCACAGAAAGTTGACATCATTTGATTAAGTTTGCACAGATAGGAAGTTTTGAAACCATTTTATGAGGCATTGCTAATATATAATAATGTTTGCTAAAATGAATATTCTGTCAATTATTGGGCAGCTACTATGTGAAATGTTTAGGATACATAGTAACATTTAATTCTCACAACTCTCTAAACTAGACTTAACTATTCCCATTTTATAGATGAGGAAGCTGAGGCCCAGAGAGGGGAATTCACCTAAAATCTCACAAGTGGTGGTGCTGGGAGGCTGACTCAGGACTTTTCTCTTTAACTTTGTACAACAAGCTTTCCCCAGTAAATTCTTTCTCCTAATTCATCGCTGGCACTAAACTCTCCTCCACTTGAGTTGCTTGACTCTCTGTCTCCTTTCTCCATGTGGGTTGGGGAGCAGCTTGCTCTTGAAAACAGAGATCATGCCTTGTAATGCTGTGAGCACTATCTGCTTCCAAGTGTTTACTGCACAGATGAAATAAATGAAAATAAACCCCAAATAGCCCCAGTCTCTATTCAATTTACTTCCTTACCACATTGCTCTATCATTGTACTTTAAAATACAACTGTGGTCAATCAAAGATTTATTAAGTGATTCTTACACGAAGAGAGCATCAAGCTGGGGTATGCGAAGGCGTAAAGCATGGACTTGGCACTCCAGGGCCTTGGGTCCAACTCAGAAGGCGGGGCTGTGGACAGCAGCTAATCAGCAGTTGAGGCAGAGTGCCCACTAACGAAAGGTTGACCCATGGTCAGAGAAGAGGGTCCTGTTTCCCAGGAGCCAGACTGAGGTCCTTTGATGTGAACACTGAGGAAGCAATCAGAGCTGGGGAACCTGCAATGCCCTAATGTGTGGCTGTCATTCGTCACAGAGCTTCGCAAAGGGTCCTTGTGTTATTTGGCAGTTTAGACAAATATGTTTCATGTATTCATAGATTCCCCACATATTTCCTTGGGATTATCTGGATAGTGAGTATCAAAGACTGAGCTAGACCTTTTTCATGTATCTAGATTTTAGGTGCTGCCACTGCACGATGTATTCCTGTGTTGTTGTTTTTTTGTGTGTGTGTGGTGGTGGTGGGGATGAGTTCATACAATGTCTGCGAAATGTGCAAGACTGAAGTTGAGTTTTGATATAGAAGTTCTGTGGAATAGCATAGAATAATGTGGCTTCAATACTAGAGAAAACCCATGGACTCCCCTTCTAGATGTTGGAAGCGGTGGTACTTTATTTGTGTCATGTAAAAACACTTAGCGTTCCATTTTTAGGCAGATGGGTCCTCTGTCAGTCTCTCCAGCTCCTTCATGGCCTCCTGAGGACTGAACTGTGCCTCGTGAGGACTGAGCTGTGCCTTCTTCAGGTTCTCATCCCAATACCTAGCACATCACTTAGCCCATGTATTTTGCTAATAAAGTATGAGTGACTGTCCTCCTACTTTCACACACTCTGTTGTAGACACCTGCCTTCTGTCTGTTTTATGAATACAGAAAACTTATCCTAGCCACAGAGCCTGTCCACTCAGGGTTCCTGCTGTGGACAGTTGTTTATCACCTTGGCTTTTGTTCACCTGGAATCCTTCTCTCAACATTCACATAAAAACAATCCACTATCCCTGCCACCAGTCTATACAGGCATGTCATCCTGGAATATTTCTTTGTTGCAATCATCTTTATCTGAAAAGCGTTCCCATTTGTTTATTTGGTATGGGTTTATGATTTATTTCCCCAGCAGGATGGTAATTTCCTTGAGGGTAGGTACCTTCTCTGTCTTACTATCCGCTGTGTAACAAGTGTCTGGAATACAGAAGGTGCTCAGAAAGTAGTTGTTGTGTGAGTACATGACAGAATCGGTCTCTGAGATCACTGTCTTCTGCCCTTTGCCCACTCCTGTCCTTTTTCCTTAGTTGTCTGTGGCGTCCAGTCCTTGACATGTTACTGTTCAGGCTGTGCAGCTGTGTGAGGTTGTTCTTGTGTATGAGATGCCCATTAGTCACTGAGTTGGGTCTTTCTGTCCAGGACATAGATGGGCTGTATCCGTTGCCTGTTTATTCATAGCTGCACTCATGACACATGCTTTCTTTCTGCCAGATCACGTTCCTTCCCTGTACCTTTGAAGAAATGTTATTTTCTGTTGTCATGGTCAACCACAGGTGGACCTCGGTGAAATTCACATTTTCAAAATAAAAAGGGGCACAGAAAAGTGGATCCCTGCCTGTCCTTCTTTCTCTCTACTGGGAGTCTGCTGGCAGTAGTTGTTTCCTGGTGTATCTATTGATCCGTTGTTTATGAGTTAACTCGTTCGGAATAGCAATGCCACTCAGGAAACACGTGCTACTCTGACGGCCCCGCCCCCTCCTACGATGGACTACTTACTGTGCGCTCACCTCTGCGCCTGCCAGGCATCCAGCCTGTGGACCACCGCTCCAAAGAGCATGGACAGATGGGGCTGCAGAGGGAGGCTCCTGGAAGCACATTCAGTCTGCTTAAGGAGCCAAAAGCTAAAATGGGAAGAGTAAAAACCCAACCAACCATGGGGCAGAAGTAGGAGCATGCCAGTTGTCAAGGGAACCTAGAGAAGGGTACAGAGGGACAGCCCGGTACTTCAGCACTTCTCCCTTGCAATGCAAGTATATATGTTTCTTTGGCATTTGAAAGGATTACAGAGACCGGGGAGTTCAACCACCTGGTTTTACAGATAACGAGGCTAGTGGTAATCAGTCTTGCACAAGGATGCCTCTCAGAAATGCTGAGAAGAAGCTGAGCTCCAGCCTATACCTTGTCATGGGGCTGCGAGCCCTTGCCTAGGGCTACCTGTGTCCAAAAGAAGGCCCCTTTTCCCTACTAAGTGCAAAAAAAGCATCAGGTTGACTGTGTTTCTGTGACAGTCAGCTAATATTGATCACCATGCTCTATCAAAGGCCTTCTGAGCCCTGAGGCTCTGCTCTGATTGTGCACGGGGCACCTGTTTCCTAGGGTCCAGGTGCTGCGCACTCCTCCGGCAGGGTCTTGCTTATGTTCATGGCTGCGCCCCGTTTTGCCAACCAGGAGACCAGAACACGTGAGTGGCAAAGGGAGGCGTTTTCCCAGCTCACACTACATAAGAGGGTGGCTGAGCCTGGGATACGGAACCAATTCTGTCTAACTTCTGGGTCAGTTCTCTGTTTTACCACAAGATTTTTTTTTTTTTTATTCTATCATGTCTTCATTGCCAAGTTCTTCTCTTCCAAGAAAGCGAATTTGGTTGTTCCTCCTTGTCTTGGAGCACAAGAATATTTTTCTCTGGAAATATTATAGGAATTTAGTATTCTAGTATTTAAGGCTTTGTGTAGCCTATGGCCTGGGGACATGAAGATGATCCACATGGCTTTAGAGGTACCGTGTGTCTGAGAATCCTAGGCACTTCATAGTTTGTTCAGAATAAGACTTGTATTCCAGGTTCTCCCACAAACTGTTTGCTCCAGATCATCAGCCGTCTTAGACTCTCTCTCACTCACAGTTAATAATTTTTCGGATATCACTGTGTATTTCTCTGGACTGGGACTTGAATCTAGATAGAAACACAACTCTTTTTGAAGATTCTGAAAGGCAGGAGAGCTGGATGCCCTGACAGTAGGGAGCAGAATAGGTGGAAACCAGACCTACACATTTCCTTTATTGTACTAGAAATAAGATCACTGGCATCCCTCTTGGGGAGTCTTAAAAAAATACAGTTAACATTCATAGCATATTTGTTCTAAGTTCAAAGTCTCCACTGATGGGTAAAATATAACATTATCTTTGCATTTTAAGAGGTCAGTTTGCTTCCTTGGGAGCAGGTTGATGGGTTCCCACTCTGCGTAATAGAATACTGGTAATAAATAAATTATACCATTAACCACACATAGATAGCCAAATAAAACTATTATTTAAGAAATCGAGAATTGGTTGGGTTTAGGATGTAATTTCAGATTGCATGTGTGAGATGAGAGAGGATTAAGCAGTAGGAATGTTTAATGGACGGAGAAGTGATGGAGGCAAAGATCTCCAACAGACGAGAGTTTACTAACTTGATCCAACAGGGGTTGTACGCTGGAAAAAGAACAGACTGAAAGGCAGGTTTCTGTTCACCCTGATGCAAGTACTTTCTCTGTGTGGTTTTGGGCAAAATGTTTTATTCCCTTCACATTAAAAGAACAGTTATTACCTACATCAAATAGTTGTTTTGGATTCAAATAAAGTAATGGACATAAAGCTTAGTGTATAATTATAACTTTCTTTTTACATTTATATACCCATATGCATGTATATTTATATATAATGTTCACACATTTAGCAATTTTCATTGTGAAGTATTGTAGTTTAAGCACCACATACCTACACTTTGGTAGATACACTGTATCTTGCTTCTGTGATCTTGCGGAGAGGACCGCCTCTCCATCTATCTGTAATTGTACTTTTCTGTGTTTCTCTTACACAATTGCTATCTGTTTAGATTCTAGGTATCATCTTCAGTTCCAGTCACTTCTGGAGCTGTGTCTTTATTTAGAGAGGGAGTGAGAAGACAGGTATTTCTTTTTCACAACAAGATTGTTGCATAGCAAGTTATGACAGTTCATGGCTCTGAAGATGGATTCCCCACCAGAACAAATTGTGCACAAGGTTCTGTGGAGCCAGCTTATCTGAACCTAATAGTGTGTGGGGGGCTTTATGTATATAGATTTAGCGTTTATAAACTCCTTTTTCTTGGAAGACTGATTTTTCTACAACCATCCACCGGAGTAAGCAGGAAAACAAGGGTAAGGGTGCCATCGCTTGCAGGGGTTTAAACCCTGAGCAGCTTTCACGTTCTTTGATCCTGCTTTTCCCCTTCATTCATACGTTCCATTCATTGAGAGTCTAGCTCAGGGCTTGCACAGAGATGGTGAAAGTAGAAAAGGAAGCCTCTCTGCACTGGGTAATTTTTCTTAGATATAAATCTGGGGCAAGATCAGGGTGTCTGGCATTAACAGCTGATCTCAAGATTCACTGATGGGACCCTGGAAATAGCCTTTTTCACTTCACTTATGCCATGGAGTTTAAATTGTTTCGGATTACATAGAGCAGTCTCAATCTTTCATGATCTGTTTTTCCCAAATCTCATTGCTTCACGTGGTTAAGTCATCTGGGTTTAGATGGGTCCTTCTGGCCAACTTGCTGCTTTGTTCGTGTGAGATGTTTTCTCTTCGAAAGCTTTTGGAAGGTTAGGATTGTCTTATAAGACGAACAAGGAACATATTAATAAATCTTACAAAAATTGTTGATGGTTTTTTAAAACAATACATTTTGTTTTAATGAACACAGAGTCACCCACTAGACTGATGAAAAAATGAAAAAAACTGAAATTAACTTTCTGACAAAGCTTTGTTTGCCCCCATGGGGTGAAGGAAGATATGATGGTATGATAATAATTTCTTGATCTTGTCTGGCTTTCAAACAAGCTATAGTGTAGTGGATGAGTGGGAAAATGCTCTTACACTTAGAATAATCTTTGGGAAAATTTATTCATCAGGAAAGCTGAATCCAAAATGATTCTAACCAGTCAGAACCTATGAGGACGAAAGTAAGAGGGAAAATATATGCAAATTATTTTTAATTTGGTGCAGTTTCATGTTTAATTGAAACATGAAAACTGAAAAGAACAACATTTTGATGTTGTGGGTTGAATTTTCCTCCCTTCCCCTACTCGGAAAAATGAAAGGAAAAAAAGATGTTGAAATACCTCATAATGTGACCTTATATGGAAGTAGGGTCATTGCAGATGTAATTAGATATTTAAGATGAATTCACATTAATGTAGGGTGGACCCCTTAATCCAGGACAACTGGTACACTGGTGGTGTCATTATAAGAAGATGACAATGTGGAGACACACAGGAAAATGCTACGTGATGGTGAAGACAGGGATAGGGGTTATGCAGCCGCTAGCCAAGGAATGCAAAAGGTTGCCAGGAAACAAACCACAGAAGCTGGTAACGGTCAATGAAGCATTCTCTCCTACTGGTTTCTCAGGACGTGCGTCCTTCTAACACCTTCATTTCAGAGTTCTGGCTTTCTGCACTGTGAAGCTGTAAATGTCTGTTTTTAAGCTATCCAGTTTGTAATGCACTTTTATAACAGCCCTGGGAAACTGATACACTTGGGTTTTTAATTTTCCTAAATACTCATTACTTACAAAGGACCATCAAAAGGTCTTGTTAGCCCACCCGGCCACCCACCATGACATGAGCCACTACAGTTCATAGAGGAGGCATCAGAGTTTTGAATGCACTTGGTATGACTGTTCCTGTCCCAAGCATCATGTCCCAGCATCTCCATTAGAAATATAGGTTTACCTCACTTTATTGTAGTTTGTGGATGTTGCTTTCTTTTTTTTTTTTTTAACAAATTAAAGTCAAGACCCTTCACCAACAAAAAGAATATGACTCACTTTATTGTGGTGGTCTGGAACCCAACCGCAATGTCTCCGAGGTATGCGTATATCTATGAGACTGACTTGGCGTAGGAGTATAATTAGAATTGATTGCCCTCTTTTTCCTAAGAGACCATTGGGACAAAACCTACTGGATCTTACTTTTCCGGTTACCTTAACCATCTCAGAAGTCAAAGACCATGGCCCACCTAGGCCATGTATCATCGTTTAGATTCTTACTATTCATATGGTCCTGTACATCCAATAATCTGACCCTATTGCAAGCATCTCCCTAGATCCTCTAGACAGTTCTATTCTCTGGTCTTTATGACCTGTCACCAGCAAAATCTCTGTCTCCAGTTTCCAGTTTCTTCGACTCTCTGGGTGGTCTCATCTTTTTTATTTTTTCTTCAAGTTGAAATGTGGCTATTTTCTGGGTTATTTTCATGCCTATATTCTGCTTACCACCAGGTCTGAAAGTTTGATACATGTTCTCCTTGCTACTCTATGATGGCTATAGTGGATGAGTGGGAAAATGCTGTTACTTTCTCAAAATCCCCAGGTGCCTTGGAGCACATGTGTATTATATAAAGCCCCTCTCTTGCTCGAGTCTTCTGCTCTCTCTCGTGATCAGTCTCTGTCACTCTGGAGCTCCAAGCTGCACATCCTAGTGTTGATCTACAGATTAGTGTATGACTCACACATTTCCAACACATGCCTCACAGCCTGTGCTCCTGAAACCAGCCCTCATCTGAGCCATCACCAGCCACTACCAACATAGGTTTCCTCTGTCTATCCCTGTCTTAAGAATGGGCACTGCCATTCATCCAGCTGTGCATGCCCAAAATATAATAGATACATATTTTTTCTTTCTCTTTTATACTACATCTAATTAGCAGTAAATACTATTGGCCTTTACTTTTAAGGTATATCCTGAATCAAACCACTTTCACCATCTCAAACACTACCTCTGTGGCCTATGCTTCCATCAGTGACTATTCTAGTAGCATCTCGCCCTGTCTTCTTTCTTCCACTTCTGCTGTACCAGAGTCCACTCTCCAACTAGTAGCCTGAGTTATCACCTAAGAACATAAATCAAATCACATCTCTCTTCAAAACACTACAGTGCCTTCCAGTTATATTTCGAATGGGACACAAACACTTCCGTGGTATAAAAGACTTCTTATCACCTGGTCCCTGTCTACCTTTGGTCATCCTCCTGACCTACAGATAGGATGCAGCTTACTGAACTTTTCTGTTGTTTCTTGAACCTGTCTAGCCCACTTTTGCTTGAGGAAATGTTCCTTCCTCTTCCAGGACCCACTGCAGTGTTGAACTGTGGGATCCTTCACGACATTCATGTGTCTGTTCAAATATCCCATTCTCCTTCTAGACCACACTATTGGATATAGTCATGTTTTCCCCCTTATCCCTCTATCCCTTACCTAGCTTTAGTTTTTTTCGTAGCCCTCAACACTTAGAAAACTCTGTTATTTACTTACCTATTACTTATCACCTCTTTCATTAGATATAAGATCTGCTGGGCCATAGATTTTATTGGCCTCACTAATACTGATGCTATTACTCCTTGGAACACGGGCTATATTAAATAACATTTGTTGTGTGAATGAATAGTTTATTAGGAATAATAGCAAACTATTAATAGTGAAAATTATTTATTTTTTTACTAGAAAGCAGAGACTCTGGTCTGTCTCTAACTTGGCATGAGTTTGGGTGATCTTAAACAGAGCTCAAATAGGGTGTGTGTGACCTAGCTTTGGTTTCTTCTTCTAGGACAGTGAGTGGAATGGGACACTGAGGCAGGGATCCCTGGGACAGATTGACACATCTTCATAAAATCCACGCATGCAGAATCTAAAGGACCTTTAAATTTCCACTTTCTCAAGAAGTCTTGTAGAAAACCTAACAAACACTTGAAAATAAGGATTTATTTCTAGTGTAAGGTCTACAAGCTTGGGGGAAGGGAAGTAAGCCACGGATAGGTGGAAATTAGGCTGCGAGCCTGACATTTAACACATTCTTCAATGTCTGTTATTTTTGTTTTAAACTATTTTTTAAGAGAATTGCTGTAAAACAGAATGATTGAATCCAAGATCTAGAACCAGACCGCTCCCTGGGTTCAAATCCTGGTTTTGCCAACCCCCAAGCAGTGTGATGTTGGCACATGGATTAACCTTATGGGGCCTCAGTTTTGTCACTGTTGAAGAAGACCAATAATACAGATACTGAACCAGGAGTGAAATCTGAAGTATGTAGGATGGCACCTGGCACTCAATATGTGTTAGCTTTGTGCATCTGGGGAAGACCCAGACATGAAATGTATCTGTTGTGGGCAAAGAGCTCTGCTTTGAACCTCTCGATCCTAGGAGTACTGTGCAGAGAGATCTAGAACAGGAAATGGTACTGACATTGGGGCAGATTCTGCAGTCACACAGACATCTTTGTGGAGGAATAATTTTGAAGAACCGTGGCAAGTGTCATTGTGTCTGGAATGTGAGCGGTGGTCTAGGACTAGATCCGTGATGGCGAACCTATGACACATGTGTCAGCACTGACATGTGTAGCTGTTTTCGATGACACGGTCGCATACCAGAGAGGTATGGGGCCACATGCCGAGAAGGATGTTTCATCCTCGACTCCTGCATGGCCAGGTGCAGTAGCCGAGGATAAAACATTTGCTGTAGTGCAGACACTCTGTGCCGGAGGTGTATAGGCCAAAACAACAGAACTCCGGCACAGAGCGTCTAGTTCTGGGACTTCCCGTTAGGCTGTTTTTCTCGAAGTGTCACACCACCCGAGTGATGCGTAGTTTTTTTGGCGAATTTTGACACACTAAGCTCAAAAGATTGCCCATCACTGGACTAGGCTGACCTGCATTTTAGTCCTGGCTCTGTCTGAACTCACCACAGGATGCTAAGAAAATTAGCTTGTTCCATCTGCACTTTCCCTATTTCTGACATGAGAAAGCAAGGGCATGGTCTCTTCCACTTCGTTCAGTTCTTTCCAGTTGAGGAAGAGATTCTTAGCTGTTTAAAAACACATGTTGTTTATTCTCCTCCTCGGGCACAAAGCGTGATTGCATCCCCCAGTGTCCTTTGAATATAGGTATGGTCTGTGACAGAATCCTACCCATAGGAATGGGAGTGAAGTTCTGTGTGGCTTGGCCCATAAAAAGCTCCTGGATGAAATACTTCATGTTGTTTCTTCTTACACCATCTGGATGCTGATGTCCAGAATTACCTTGGAAACCCGTGTCCTATCTGGCAGATGCTCCATCTTCCAGGTTGTGGAAGGCATGCACGGAGCAGGGCGCCCACCCCTGCCCCACAGGCCAACCCCGAACCTCGCTTGTTAGATTACTAAATGAAGGAGAGGTAGGTGTACTTCCACACTGCTAGGCTTCTGAAATTTAGGAGTTCATTTGTTACAGTGGCTAGCATTAATCTATGTAATTCAACACAACAGTTATGATTCTTATTTTCTGATTTGCACTGCATAGAAATACACAGATGTATTTTTAAATCCGAACTTAAGCACTCATTAAAATTTCTTGGCAAGGCTTTTGGCGATTTTTGCATGCGTCTGAATGTGAGAACCATGGCCTTTTCAAACTGAAGCCTCAAAGGTTTGATTTCCGTTTGCTTGAGTCTTTACATCTCTGAACCAAGTGAAATGTCTGCTTTGCTCTGCACACATGTGAAAACTGGGGACAAAGAAAAGTTTCCCCTTGAAGTAAATGTGCACATGTCCACAATGGAGCCAACTCGAGACCTACTATAATTAGTGAGAATACCTTTTAGACGACAAATTGCTAATTAATGACTAGAGGTTTCTTATTTAGTGTAACCTTTGTGCCAGAGATATTCTAACATTTAGTGTTTTAATTAACACATTGTAAAGAGACAGATGGGATGATTGGTAGGCTTGTTTTTAAAAAGGTTGAAAAATAAAAAAAGGAGAGAAGACTATTGTGAGAGGTCAGATTTTATAAGGGCAGGTGAGTAGGGGGGTAGTACTCTGTGCACCTGGCTAAAGGGGAAAGACAGGTGTAAAGGGTGGGGGGAAAGTGTAAAGGGATGGGGGGAGGCAGTTGTGTGTGGGGACCCACTATGAGCATAGGGAATGCAGAGACCTTGAGGCTGTAGTCTGGTGGGAGCTGGGACCTTGTCTTATTTTCACTGTGGTCCCATATGCTGTAGTACCTAGCACCTCACAGGAGCTTATGTTACCTTGAAGGATGCATGGAGGAGGTTTCATGTCTCATTTCACAACTTATTATGCATCTTATACATGCCAGGTACTGTTCTAGCCTGATTCCTCTCCTCACAGAGCGATTTGTAGCGAAAGGAAAAAAGTGTCTTCTTCTGGCATGGAACTTGTCCGGACCAATTAGGAATAGGTGTCCTTCCTCAGCCTGATGAGTCAGCCACTAAGGCTCCTGGTTGGATAGACAAAGCTGTGATTCTTCAACTCCCTCCACCCAGCATCCTTGAGCAGCGCATAACAGGCACAAGTGTATATTACAGACCCCAGCTTTCAATCAATGTGTAATGAGACAAGGCATTATACCAGGAAGTAAAATGGGTGAGGGACAGAGTAACCTGGGGTGAGGTGAGAGGGGCATTGGCAGGATGGTCAGGAGCATGACAGTAGGGGAAAGCCCTCCAGGGATCATCAGGAAAAACATTCCAGGCAGAAGAATCTGCTGGTTCCATCACCTATTAAGAGAAGATTGGGGTAAGAAGACGGACTCCCAAAACTGGAGAAGAGTAAGGGGTGAGAAAGACAGATTTGGGGCCTTCAGTGACTATGAGAATTAGTGTAATGTAAAATTAAGGAACACATGGTGATAACAGCACAAATAATAGGGGGTGAGAAATAAACTTAAAAATCTCAGGTAAACAAAGACAACACATGTATCAATGTTCTTTGTTGTATGGTGATGCTGGCAGTTCCCACGTGGATGCCCGCCAGGTGGCTCCAGCTCATGGTTCTGTGGCAGCCAGTATTTGGGCCTGCCTCCCCCCAATACACACATCCAGCCATGTGCGTCCAGTGTCTTCTAATGGAAATGCCAGCCTTCTTTGGTCTGTTATTGTCATTTTTATTTATCACACCTGGAATTTGTAAACATTTAAAATCTGAATAGTGTCCAATTTGATGTCTTACCTGTTGCCATTGCCAAGGTATTTTATTGTGAAATTGGGCCAGCATTTTATGATCATGTGTGGATGTGTGTGTTATGGATAAGCAGACACATATTTGGAATTAATGGGCTCCTAGAAATCAGAGATGGATTAGGCCTAATGAGCTGTTTGGAAGAATTATTCAGCACGTATTTCATATCTCTATTCAGTAATCAAACCTACACACTGTGTATGTTAAGAAGGTGAGGTTTTACCTTTTTTTTTTTACCCACTCCTTGAATTATTACCATTTGTGCTTAAAAATTTAACATTTCACCTCTAGAGCATTTTGCACCAACTTTATTAAGCATTCCGTTTGACATTTCCCTGCCCTTAGGGTTATCTTTGGTATTGAAAAAAATAACTGCTTTGATTGTTATCATTAATATATAATTAGTCATTGGTGCTTGGCTCCAGGGAACCCCCTGGGATGCCGGGCTGGCTCAGACCAGGTGCTGGGGACATCAAAGGTTAAGGCCTGCCCCTCCCCATTCCCTTCTAGACTGGGGGAGAGACAGGCCTGACCTTCCAGTGCACTGACTGGAAGATGTGGAGAGTTAGCCTAGATGAGAGGTTTAGATGGATAGATATTTAATTTTTATTGAGAGCAGATGATTTCCCGGCTGCCTTCTGTTTCCACCTATGGTATCTGAGCGCTGATGACCTTCCTGCTGTAAGACCAGGTGCCTTAGCTCATTGCGGGTTCACAGTGTTCCTTCAAGCATAAATTTCCAGCAGACCTTCAAATCCCATGCACAATATGCTTTTTTTTCTGCTAGCACAAAAGAAGAAGGAATGAAAGGTGGGATACTTGAGAGGATAGAATTTTACCCAGAGAGGGATGCATTTTTTTGAAGCTGTAATAGAGACATGCAATTATGGGATTGAAGGAAGCCCCAGAAATGGGCTAGTACATTGTCAACTGCTAATAGTCTGATGCCTACCCTGTGAATTTTCTTTATAGCTAGATTAGATACAGTATATAAATATCGATCCTACACTTATATACTCAACTTTTGTTAGTCTACATAAAGCATGCTAATTTAGAACATATTCAGGGGTGGAAAAAATTGATTCTGGAGTTGGGACAAATTTGAGCTGGAGGTTAACGTGATTTATAAAATTATTTACTTCTGTGAGCCTTTATTTTCTTATCTGTGAAATGGGGCTAAATAATACCTTAATATTTATTTGACATAGTTGTAGGAATAAAGTATAATAAAAAAAAGTAACACAATATCATTAGCAACATTTAATAGTGACCTATTATTCTATGATAAATGCTTTACCTGGACCCTATAATTATATCATAATTATTTATACTATTATAAAAGGACATGTAAAAGCTCAAGAATTGTGGCTGTCAGATAGTAGGCATTAAACATGTTCTTTCTTTTTCTTTTTTTTAGCATTTGCACACAGGCGTGTGAGAGAGGAACAGACAGGGACAGACACAGAAAGTAAGAGAGATGAGAAGCATCAACTTGTAGTTGTTGCTTTAGTTGTTCATTGATTGCTTTCTCATATGTGCCTTTACTGGGGGGTCCAGACAAGCCAATGACCCCTTCCTCTACCAGCAACCTTGGGCACTAGGCAGCGACTTTGTGCTTCAAGCCAGCAACCTATGGGCTCAAGCCAGTGACCATGAGATTATGTCTATGATCCCATGCTCAAGCTGGCAACCCCACGCTCAAGTTGGTGAGCCTGCACTCAAGTCAGTGACCTTGGGGTTTTGAACCTGGGTCCTCAGTGTCCCAGATCAGTGCTCTATCCACTGTGCCAACACCTGGTCAGGCAAATGTGTTATTTTCTATTAATAACCCATAAAATTAGCAAAAAAAATGTTAAAACTGTTTATCATGGAGAGAAGATGATGGAAGTAGGTTTTCTCACCCACATTCTGGCTCTTACAGAGTTTGCAAGCACACACCTCTTCTGTCGCTTTCAACTGTGTTTTGTCCCACTGCAGAGAGATCCCCTACTTGTGCTCCAAACAGCATCCTCTGTACCTTACTTAGCCTGGCTGCTTTTTCCATCCTTTCTCTCCTATTCTTTCTTTCTGTCCTCTCTCACAGACACAAGTCCAGTGGAAGTCCTATAAAAAGCATAAATATCACCCTTTGTTTTTTTCCCTAATTGGAACAAAGCTCTTGTCTGTGTTCCCATTATTTGTTATTTACAACTACTCACTCATTTATTCAACAAATGCTTATCCAACACCTGCTAAGTGCTAGACACCGTTCTAGACCCAGGTTTTGTGAGAAGACACCAAAAAAAGAAGTTTCCTAATATAAGGACAGGCAGTGTTGCATACTCAGAAGAGGAAAGCAGGCAGATAAGGTAACGGACAGTGAAGAGTCGCTGCTCATTTTAGACACACCGTCTGGGAGAGGTCTGTCTGAGGTGGGCCTTTGAGTGTGAGCTCATGAGTGAGAGCGTGTGCACCTGTGTCTCTGGGCGAGGGTGGTCCAGGAAGAAGCACAGCCAATACAAAGATCTGTGGAGGTGGATACATCCTTGACTTACACAGGTGTGGAGAGGAGGCGGAAGCCCAGGCCCAGCCACTGGGCCACAGGGATTACAGTGAACTCTTTGGTTTTTATTTTCAATATGACAAAGACCACTAGAGGAGTCTGATCATTTTGGCTGCAGTATATTCACATTTTTCTTTCTTCGCTATATCTTATTACTATTTTTACATTTTCCCTGATTTCAGTTTTAAGTTCTCTAATAGCAAAGGCCATATTTGATGTATATCTTTACCTCACTAATAAGACAGAGACCTCAAGCTGGCTAAGGGGACCCTCTCTGAGCTCCCACAATGACCTAAGCCATGTCCTCTTATAAGCACTTACTGTAAAATATGGAGAATCTCTCTGGTTGGGCTCATACTGAGGCACAAAGTATGAGGTCACTTCCAACTGTTACATGGTGGGGGCTTCCCAGATGGAGTGCAAGTTCATCGACTTCCTTGGGTGCATAACAGTGCGCCATCCCTGGACGTCATTTTCGTTGATGATAAAAGGTTCGGCTGCATTGCCAGGCCCCTATTGCTCATGGTCTTACAAAGGTTAAAATTGATGAAATGTCTTGAAATTATGATTCGTAATGAATGCCTTAGCAGAGAGATCACAAACTGTTCTTCTATTCTTACCTTATTATTTATTTAAAAATTTTTTCATTACTTTTAAGAAGGAAATCATCACTGTTTATTTCGCTTTGTTACTGCTGCTGTGGCTGATGCTGGGTTGTTTGTTAACTTTACAATGAGCATTAATGGTGCGTTTGGTCTATATTTCACAGTAATTACTGCCGAAGTGTAAGTAAGTTATTAGTTAAACATATTCCTGTTTGTAAAGGAGATATTGAATTATAGCTCCTATAAGTACATTTTGAAATTTCTTATTAATTCTTTAATTTTATCACCAAATTGATTTCTACTGGAAAGTGGAAATGGGTGGGACAGGTAGTGATGAGGTTATTATGGTTCAAGCAGATGGGCAGCGATGAAGAATGTGTATAACTTTTTATTCTGTGATTGGTCCTCTTTTATGTTTAATTTTTTTTTCATTATTAATTTTAATGGGGTGACATTAATAAAGCAGGGTACATATATTCAAAGAGAACATCTCCAGGTTATCTTGGCATTCAATTATGTTGCATACCCATCACCCAGAGTCGAATTGTCCTCTGTCACCTTCTATCTGGTTTTCTTTGTGCCCCTCCCCTCCCCCCTCTCCCTCCCTCTCCTCCCCCCCCTTTCCCCCTCCCCCCCCCCCCGTAACCACCACACTCATGTCTATGTTTCCTAGTCTCTTTTTTATGTCCCACCTATGTATGGAATCATGCAGTTCTTAGATTTTTCTGATTTACTTATTTTACTCCGTATAATGTTATTTCATTCCGTATAATGTTATCAAGATCCATCCATTTTGTTGTAAATGATCCGATGTCATCATTTCTTATTGCTGAGTAGTATTCCATGGTATATATGTACCACATCTTCTTTATCCAGTCATCTATTCAAGGGCTTTTTGGTTGTTTCCATGTCTTGGCCACTATGAACAATGCAGCAATGAATTTTGACCTGCTGGCCTCTCATACCAGGCCTGGCTCACTCAGTAGATGTTTGGTGAAATGTTTACGGGAGTAGCACAATATTCTATGTAGACCATTAGCCACATTTATATTATTTTCTTTTTTATTATAATCTATCTTACGCATCAATGTGCACATAACACGCTTACATGGTAAAACATAATAAATTGATTACTTCCATGCCTCTCACCCACTCTAAGAAATAGAACCTCCTGTAAAACCTTGTATATTCCCACATTATTTTCTGCTTTTTCTCCTGAGGAACTGAATACTACCTTGAATTTTTTTCAATCATTATTTTCCTTTTCTTTAGAGTTTTACAAAACATAGAAATGTTTTGAATGTATAATATAATTTTGTTTGATTTTTCTTTATAGGAAAATAAGTTTTATTTATTATCCTACAAGTGTTTTCTATTATTTATTTTATTTTTTAATAATTTGAAATTAATACCATCCTGAATACAAATAAAGGCAGAATTCTGCTTAAGTCATTTCAGGTAATTAACTGGCTTACAACTCATCAGTCAAAAATGGTTTGATACCTATGAATGTGGGTGTGTGGGTGTGTCTGTGCACATGTGCATACACACCTGTTGAAACCGATAAACATGGAAAGGCTCTTAAACCGAAATACTAACATTCATGTGTTTTCTGGGTAGTGGAATGAGTGGCTTTGACTTTCTTGCATTTTCTAGAATTATTATTTTTTTAAAGAAGTTAAGTTTTAGTGTTCTAAGATCAGAATGTGGTCAACATTACAAAATCTAATCAAAGTAAAAATATTTGGTTACCTTTTGTAACCATCCTGCCCTGTATGCGTCATGGGGGATTTTGCGCACACGCCGTCATGTATAGGATGCTGTGCTGAGCACCATGTGAGCTGCAAAGATAAGGAAGTCACAGTTCTGTCCTCAGGAGCCTCCAGTCTGGCAGGTGAGGGAAGCTTCAACAAGAGGTTGATAAGGCTGCTACTGTGGTCTGGGAGGCCACTTGTAACCTGGGATGTGGGAGGGTCATCAAAGGGCCAATACCAGCTGGTGGGGAAAGGAAACCAGGTGGGGGCCTGAGTCTGTGAGTGAAAGGCCAAGTGTGACCGTGACCTGCAGTAGCAGAACTGGAGATGGCCAGTTCCTGGAGCAGAGAGGGCAGCAGGGTTGAGTACCTCCTTGGCTAGTCCCCCTCTGTGGCCATCCTCTGTTCATCTCAGATCTGAGCCTAGAGCAGTCGGGGTCTGTGGGAAGACTGGTGAGTGTTCTGTGTGACTCTCTTCGATATGACTTTATTCAGCAAGTATTTATTGTTTGCCAATCCTGTGGCAGGCTCTATTTGAGGCACTGTGAAATACAGCCGTTAGCAAATCCTATTACAATCTGAGTCTTCATGAAACTTCAAGCAGAATAATAATACAGTGAACAAAATGATATAAAATATGGGCTGGATAACCTGATAATAATGGTGTGGAGGAGAAGGAAGAGTGTGAGCAGGTAGAAAAGGCAGACGAAGGCTTTGGCTTCAAATGGGATGTCTAGCCAAGGCCTGATCAATTACCCTCTGCTCACCTGTATATATTAAATTGTCAGAAAAACAGACATTGCATTATTTTGTCATGAAAGAAACACATTAGCAAAAAATTAAAGATAACAGTTTAAGGGAACGAATACATCTTTCAACATCTGAGGCAAAGAGGTTGTACAGCCCTATCAGAAATATGTTTTTGTGTCTAAAACTCTTTGCAGTCAGAATGCTGATCTTTATCACCCAGCTTCTCTTCCCTCTATCTTAATTGGCCCTGTCAGAAAGAATAAAAAATGGGAGCAGTTTGTCCAGCTCTATCATGGAAAACCTGTCTCTGATCAGTGGAAGAGGACTAACGAGATGGTGCTGATTATTTGTAGCTTAATGAGCATACACTTATCATCAGTGGACTTTCCAGGGGACCAGCTGGGGGGCTTCATACTCGGTCCTCAGGAGGCTTTCTGGAAGGCTTTGGAGTGCTGAGTCAGAGATGATGCAGCCACAAGCCTCTGGCGCAGGAATGGGCGTCCTCAGGACAATGTTGAGCCCAAAGGCCTTTGGAACCAAATTGCGTGGAGCAGTTTCACTACCCAGACTCCCAAGTCCTCTTCGAAGCAACGGCCACTGAATAAGCCAGAAGTCATAAATACATAAACTAACAAGCAAATAATGGAATTAGTAAGCAGATAGGGGAGCGGTACCAGTGCTGTGAGCACCCGCTAGATCAAGAAATGTCAGCTTTTCTCTCAGCTTTGCCTCCACAGCGCCAACTGTCAGTAATTTAACTAACATTTTGTAAATAAATGTGGCACTCGGACAGCTGTCAGCACGCCTGCTATAAACACTCCTTTTGTCACTGAAAGCTGGCAGTGCCGTGCTGTTTCTCCTGCAACGGAGGCCAGCACTGCCAGTTGGCTCCTGGGCGCAGGACTGTCAGGGAGCGTGTAGAGACCAGTGGCGGGAGGTTCCTGTCCTCCTGTCACCCACCAGTCCCAGGCTTCCAGAGGCACAGTCTCTGCTCCCTTTTGCCTGCTCCTGGCCAGTTTCTGAGGCCTTGTGTTCTCCTGCCTGTCTTGCGCTCAGTTAGAACCAAGGTTGTTGTTTTCCAGACGCCTTTGTGTTTGTTTGTTAGGAATTCCACGTTCCCGACCCTCTAGTTTCCCACAGTGGATTTGTTCTTCCTGAGTAAGACGCTTGTTTATCTAGGTCAAGGTGCTAAGTTTGCCAGTGGTGGGATTCAAATAATTTAACAACCGTTTCTCTGCGCTAGTGACCATTTTAAGTATAAAAAAAATGATATACCGAAAGGTAGTTTATTATTTCATGCATTTAATATCTAAGTAAGAACAATAAAAGAATTAAACAAAACTGAATTATAAGAGTTTGAAAATATTAATGAAAATATATTAAATAATACTTGATAATAACAATAAAACACTTACTTAAGACATTTCCATATTGCTTCTTGATTGGTGTCCTCACTTGCCATTTTTTTCACCTATGGATGGAATGAACATTACTATGGGTGCTTAGAATATGCTGTTACACATTATATGAACATTAAAAAAGAATAGGGAACGTAAATTTGTGATTTCCACATTGGGCGGCTGCCCAGGTGCCCACCTTAGAGAGAACCCTGATGACAAGTGCTGTTTTAACAACCGGTTTGCCAAACTCAACAAAAAATTAGGTTTGGTTCTGTTGAGCAGGTGTGAACCGGCTGAATCTCAACACTGAAACTTGCTGTTTTCCACTGTGGCTGGTAGATGATCCTTTAATGTCATGTAACCTGATTTGGTTTGGTTTCCTCTGGTGAGTAAGACAGATGGCTTTGGACTGGGCGTTAACCCTCCCAGGTTTAATCATGGAGCTTTATTGAATTAGTGCTGCAGTGTACCCTTTTTCCCTGGGAGACTCCATCAAGGATTCTTAACCAGTGCCCAAGCAAAACCCTGGGGGAGGAGGAGTCTGTTTTAACAGGAGAGTCCCGTGAGCAATAAATACATTTGGGTGATTGTGATATATGGAATCTAGCTCAGTGGGGAAAAGGGTGTAATTAGGGAGTCAGAAATATAGTTAGTAATAGTAAAAATTCTAGCGAGCTTTTGCTGAACTGTTTTTGTTGGCCATGTACCTTTTTCAAGCGCTTTACTTATTATCTCATGTAATAAGGACCTGACGTGCAGAGACATCGAGGAGCCTACTCAAGGCCTTGCGCCTGGCGCGTGTCAGAATGGGGGTGTGGTTCCAGACAGCGATCCGCCGGCCTGTGCTCCTGGAAGCTGCACTCCATTCTCTCCTTGTAGTGACCGTGTATGATCGGCACAGTGAAATAAACCCTCACTGAAACTCAGTTGCTGGCTTTGACATTTTCCCCTAATGAGTTCGAAGCTTTGGATAGTATTGTGGCAGCCCATAAGGAACATGATTCCTTCGAGGCTACCATGGTGTTACATGTGGAGAATATAGGAGGAAAATGAAGAGAATGATCCAGTGTCAGCTTGAAAATTCCCTTAACCTCATTGGTAAAATAAGACTAGTAATTAATAGAGACTGCCTTGTACAGGATGTCTGAAGGATTAAGGAAAATAATTACTATGAAGTATTTAGCAGGACCTGGTGCAGAGTAAATATTTACTGTGTCTTACTTATTTACATACATACAATGTGCTATGGATCCCACAGTGATTAAGACTGGTGGAACCAACTTGTATTCTAGTGAGTGGAGATGGTGAAGGGACAAAGAAATCTATACAAACACATCCGATTCAGGGACGTGTTGTGATCCCGGCCCCCTGAATGACTGCTGTGGATTGGTGGGTTAGTGCCAGCCTCTCTAAACAGGAGTGACATTTGAGCTGAGATGTGAATGGAGGGAAGGATCTGGGACTGAAGCACTCCAGGCGTGGGGCATAAGTTTCATGTGTTAGAAGAAGAGAGAGAACATTGTGCCTGAAGCTGAGTGGACCGTGGGGAGAGAGATGCAGGATGAGGTGGCAGGGGTCAGACAGGTCGGGCTCTATGAGCCAGGACATGGAATTGGGTCTCATTTCATTATAAGAGGGAGCCACCAGAGTACTTTAAATAGAGGAGTGACATGGCCTCAGTTCTGGGTGGTAACAAGATGGTACTGGCTGGCAATATAGGAAATGGTTTATAATGCCAAGAAGTTCAGCTATGATATATATCTATAAAGGTCATGCCAGGTCCAGGAGAAGGAGGGAGATGGATATGACAATGGGGGAGGCAGCAAAGACTGGGCGATGCTTTCTAACCAGACTAAGCTGATGGAGCTAATGTAAGGGTGTTGGTGATTGCAATACTTGTCCTCTGTGCAGTTTGAAATAACAGAGTGCTGTTGGTTTTGTTGGAGTAGCATTATTGAGATAGTTACATAAGAAATTATTTACATCTTGAGATGTACTCAGAGAATCATTTGCCACATTACTACTTGGAATAAAACATGGCTGATTTAGAAAGCATCACTGCCCACCCCCTAAACTTAAAACACATTTACCGGTGCCTATTTTTGTTTTTACTCCCTTTCCCTATTTTCCTTATGGGATTGAGATTACTTTATTTTTTATTAGTCATAACAATTTTCCCAAGGGTCAGCTTGTGTCCCAGCGCATGTCCAAAGTTTCCTGGAGTGAGTTAGTTTTGAATTGAAGTGCGTGTGCATGTGTGTGTGCGTGCATGTGTGTGTGTTTGGCTGACTGTCTAAGGAAAAGTGAAAGAAGGTATGATACAGGGTTTGGTGAGAAGAAAGGGGGGTAGAAGTTTCCCTAGTCCTGTTAGCTGTAGATTTTTAGTCCAACATGACAGGAGAATCTTAGTCTTACATTCAAGCCCTGACTCATGTAGAATAAAGAACAAAGACTGCAAATGATGACAGTGACACATGGCACTTTTTAATAAAATACTGGCATTCACTATCATTAATACCGGTTTTTTCTTCTTATGCAAAATCAGCATTAACATCCTGGTATTGTAATTTTGCTCAGGTATTGCAATAACTAGGAGTGATAAAAAGAGAGAAATCAAGGAATTCACAGTTATCTATGTATATATAAAGTAAATTCTTAAATATCTCATTAACTCCTATGAGTATCAACATAAAATTTGATGTTAGGAATGATGAACCTGTGATATCAACGTTTTAAAATAAATTACATTCAGAATACTCACTCTCCAAAGGCATTGAAGTGAGACATATATTTTAAGCAATTTGTCACCAAAGTTGTTTAAAATTAAGATGATAATTTTCCTGCATATAGAATAAAACTTTCGTTTATGTCAACATTCATTTATATGATGCATTGCATTTCTCTGTAGAATACCAGAAAACTGAGTTATCACTGGAAAATGATCATTTCTTTTCTGTTAGGTTTTAAGTGTCTTTTAAGAAAGTACTGTTTCTTAGGTGTTTTTTTTTTTTTTCTTTAAATCAAGCCTTAGATATAGTTAAATGCTGAGTTATCAAGTTACTGGCCAAAGGAAAGTGTTTTTCAAGATCAGCCACTGCTCTGGTAAGAATACCCTACCCACCATACATCAGTGAATGGAACTGGTGGAGCATGTCGCTCTTGGATAAAATTATTAGCAGGAATCATTAGTCACTTATTATGCACCTGATAGTATGCCACATACTTGTGTCTGTCTCATAGCAATCTATGAGATTGAGTCTACTATTATTCCCACTTTACAGGTAAGGAAACTAAGGTCCCGGACCAGTTAAATAACATGACCAAAAAATATGACTAGTAAGTAATGGAACTACATTTCTTATTCAGTCCCAAAGGATATTCTTATGCTGGTCTTATCCTAGGTACAAAGGAAAAAAAAAAATCCAATCCACCTTCTATTTTAACCCTTGAGTTTTCAGCTGTGAAGACACAAAGAAAAGAAGCAAGAGGGCCTCTTCCCCTGCCTGTCCCCGTGTTCTGCACGTCTCCTCCATTATTGCTGCAGAAACAGAAGCTCTGCATTTTCTCTCAGGAGTAGAGTCAGCAGTTTAGATGTGTGTTTTTTTAATACTGTCCTAGCAATTAATTATTCTTTTTAATAAATGCAATGAAAAAGAATCGTTATTGGACTCGCACTTTAATTGAATTAATAATTTATTTGAGCTATTAATGTTTTTTTAATATTCTGTGTATTATTTCTTGTTCTATTAGACAGATATGGCAAGGAGCTAAAATGTGAGGCTACACGGGGCCTGTGCGGATGGCGCTGTCTGGATAATGCATGGACTGCTGACAGTGATTGGTATTAAGTGGGTGCATGTTTCAGGGAGAGGGTGTGAGAGGCACTGATGCTTTTTCATCATGGTGAGAGTGATTGAGGTCGTTTGGATAATTTCTTGGGCAGAGGTGAATGAAATAGCAAAGTCATTCGCGTATGATGCAGAATTCTATATTTGAAAGTAACTTCTGGAATCAGGTCTGTTTCCATGTCTCTGGTTACAGACTTATCTAAGCCAAGGGGTGCTTTGCACTTAGTACCTTGAAATCTGGCTCTGTGTCTAACTGTAGAAATAACTTATAATCTCTTTATAACCGGTATTTTATTTTGAGACATAGCCCCTCTGTTATAGTTGTAATGAAGGGCACAAGGTATGGATTAGAGTTGTTTTCTAGGGGGTGTTCAGCAAACTCAAAGGTCAGAGAAAAGATGGAATTATTTTAGATTGTACAGACTCTGTCCTCTGTATTCGACTGCTTTAACTGTGTGAAATTTCTGAGTCAAACCTCAAAGATATGTTGCTCATTATGTCTGGATAATAATAGACATGCTTGTTATCCACTTAGCTAGAACACATTATTTATTCATTTATTCACTTATCTAACATGCCTTGAGTGCTTACTCTGTCCAGGGCATTATTCCAGGTGGTCATAATGCACAGGTGACCAAGATAAAGTCCCTCCCTTCATGGAAACTTAGATTTTAGCAGATACCAAATACACACAATCAAGGACATTTTGAAGAGGAAAAGGAGCATGTGATATGGTGGGAAGTAACTGGAGTGGGGTGGTCAGTAATGGACTCTAAAGATAGGCAGAGTTGCACTGAGCCCTTGCGGGATGGGGAGGAGTCAGCCAGGCAGAGCGCCTGGAAGGAAGTCCAGAATTCTAATGAGAGAGGAAACAAGCACGAAGCTTGTGTGGCTGCCACCATCTTGGCATGTTTGGGAAAGACAAAGGACATCATTAGGGCTGAGCAGAGTGACAAGAGTGATGACATGGTAAGGGAGGTCAGGCAGGTAGGCAGGGAGCAGCTCAGCTCTCTCCTGCCTTGCTAGCCAGGGTGAAGTCTTTGCATTTCTCTGGTGCAGTAGGAAGCATTAGAGGTTTAATGCATAAACAAAACAAAACAAAACCAAAAATCCTTGATTGTGTATCTGCTTCTGTAATACTGTATCTATTCTGTGTATAATGCAAAATAGAGAAGGTGACCAGAATAAAAAATTACTTTAGAGATTTCTGTGGTCATACCAATGAAAGTCAATGGTGGGACCCTGGACAAAGGATATGGCACTCACTACACAGAGATGGTAGGTGGGGAAACATATTCTGGAGGAGATAGGACATGATTTTGGAACTTGTGATGACAGAGTAGAAGGACTTAGGTAACTTCTAGGGATCTGACTTAAGCAAGATGTAGATTATAATTCTTTCTACCAACATGGAAAAGACTGGAAAGAAGTAGATGGGGGTTAGGGAAGCTGGTAGAATGAGGAAGAAAGAGGATAGTTTTGCATTTACTAAGTTTAAGATTTAAAATCAAGGTGAGTTTTCAATTGGGTTTATTATTGTGGAGTTTAGGGACAAGATGAGAATTGAGGATATAATTTAGGCAGAGATCAACTTATATTTGTTGTTAAAAATATTATTTGAAGTGAGAAGAGGGGATGTAGAGAGATTCCTGCATATGCTCCACCCAGTAACCCCCATCTGCGGCTGATGCTCTGCCAATCTGGGGCCGATGCTCACAACTGAACTATTTTTAGCACCTAAAATGGAGACTTCCCAGAGCTATCCTCAGAGCACTGGGGCTAACACATTCGAATCAGTCAAGCCATGGCTGCAGGAGGGGGAGAAAGAGAGAGGTCCCCATGACCATATATCAAACCCAGGACTTCCCATGCCAGGTTGACATTCTACCACTGAGCCAACAGGCCAGAGCTGTTAAAAATCTTGAAATTGGATAAAATCACCAAGTTAAGAAGAAGGTGTAGCTAGAGTGCAGGATAAAGGATTGAAACATCAGGGTTTTGCAATACAGTATTTGAAGTTCAGAGTGAGGAGGACCCAGCAAAGCAGACAGAGAATCAGCAGCCAGTCATGTAGGGAGAAACTCGGGAGAACATGAAATCAAAGAATACAAGAAAATGACATGTTCTGAAGAGAAGTAACTGACTTTGTGGAAGCTGCTACAATGGAGAACTCAAATATGAGAAAGAATAATATTCATGGGATTGGATAAGATGAACTCTTGGTGATCTCAGCAATAGGAATTTCAGAAGGGAAGTAGAGAAAGGGAGAGAGAGAGAGAAAAAAAAAGGTGGTAGTAATTGAGCTGTAAATCAAGTCAAAATAATTGTGTGTTTGTGTTCAGACACGTTAACTAGAGTCTGATTGCATGCAGATGAGAAGGTTTGAGTAGAGATGGAATCATGGTGCCAGAGAGCAGGGGTGAGAGGCAGAACATAAATAGAGAGCTGGCTTCAGCCAGAAGCAAGGGCTCAACCCTTCTGTTGCTTTATTCTTGAATGTTTTTTATTCTCTTATAACCCCTGATTCTTGTGAACTACTCAGATGGGCCAATTTTATTGCATAGTTTTATGAATTTTCCAATGGGGCAGTTGAAAGTATGTAGAATTTAGCATACCAACAAGTGGTTTTTCAAAATTCCTCATTTACCCCCTTACATGGGTGCTAAGATGTTTTGGGGATATAGGGGGATCTTAGGAGAGTAGTTAGAGTTGTCATTTTGGAGTGAGGGAATGTGACGCATTGACAGTAGATGGGTGAGATGACATCCAGGTTGATTTGAGAAGACCCAGCGTGGGCTACTTCATTACCCTATAGGCCAGGGGTCCCCAAACCTTTTACACAGGGGGCCAGTTCACTGTCCCTCAGACCGTTGGAGGGCCACCACATACAGTACTCCATACACTGACCACCAGTGAAAGAGGTGCCCCTTCCGGAAATGCGGCGGGGCCAGATAAATGGCCTCAGGAGGCCGCATGTGGCCTGCGGGCCGTAGTTTGGGGACCCCTGCTTTAGACTTTTGCTTGTATCTTCTCTCTTGTCAAAGTGGTTTTATTCTACAGATTTGAGCTGAAGCAGTGGGAATGTGTTTTAAACTGTATGTAGAACATTTCTCACTATTTTTGGCTTCATTGTAGATGATCCCCACAGGAGATGGACAGTTATGAAGAAATCTGGATTGTCTCTAGATCGAGTCTCCAAACTGTGAGCTTCCAAGATGCTGCTCAAAGACAGCCTAGTTTCACTCTTAGCGTCCTGCAGAGTGCTACGTGCAACCCCTGTACAATCCCAGTTGTATAGAATATAATAGAGTGTTGACAAAATATCGTCAACTGTTTCCAAGTGTCTGATTGTTGAGGAAGGAGAGTGGGGAGTGCTTGTTGTCAACCAAACAAGTAAAGACACTGATTGGTATAATTTATGGGATAAATATTTTAAAGTTTATAGGAGGTGGTCTGTATCCAAGTGTTTGACAAATAATACCAGGCCGACACACAAACAAATGTCCGTGCACACTGTGAATGTGATTGCCTGCCATTCCATTATAAGAGCTTATGTACATAGGTCACTTAACGTGAGTTGCAGAAATTACAGGCAGTTTTGCTGCCAATCATTGTCTCAGAGCTTTAAGGGATGTTTCCTTACTTTATTTCTTTAAATAACTCTTGGTGTTTTTCAGGGTCGGAATGTTCTCTTTCTGACTCTGGGTAAGTTTAGTGAAGCATCTGAGTACCCGACACCAATCAGGGACTCTATCACTCTTGATACCCAACGAATGCTAAGTGTCAAAGAGGGATTCGTTGCTGAGTGTTGCATGCTATCTTAATGCTGCTACATTCTTGAAACTCACTTAAATAAATTGACCAACCTTGTTTGGATGACATAATTACTTTATGAGTTGACACATTCAGTGACTTTTTTTTAGAAAACTCTATTTCTGAATATGGGAATATACATTACTAAAATAGTTTATCAAAGTGAGCCCATTCCAACAAATATGGTAATAGTTTCCTGTTGTTTGATTCTGTAGACCAAAGAGTAAGTTCACAGGACAGTGTGAAAGGATGTGGAAGGGCCCGAGGGGAGAAGGAGGAGACTATAGAGGATAGAATAGGAGAGGCACAGTTTGCAATTTTTTACAGGTCAGTATTTAAGACTACATAATTATTATTTTTTAAATAGGGCATTAGCTCATCAGTCTATTGCTTTTATTTCACCCACAAATTGGCATGTTTCCATTTTGCATTTGTAGGGCAGGTAGAAGCTCATTTGCCTGGAGTAGAAGGTGTGCCTCTGACCACTCTTCATTCTCCACTGGCCCACGCCTCAGGTGCCATCCCTTTTGTGTGAGGCAGAATAACATAAGGATAAGAGCCCTTTGGGACAGAAACGCAAATCCTGTCTCTCTGACTCTATGGCTAACGCTGGTTCAGGCCTTCTCAAGGGACAAGTGCTGGCGAGGCATCCAGAGGTATTTGACCTCATGACTGTGAAGGTCACAGTCAAGCAGAGGTGGCCTGAGATTTCATCCCAAGCTTTTCTGACTCCTGTGTCCTTGTTCTTTTTCAATATACCATCCTGGGTCCCCAAACTGAATGTAGACTAATGGCTCCAACTATCTATAGGTTTTTCCGGATTATAAAGTATTTTTTTTTCATATTCTCCTTGCTTATCTGTCTCTCCACCGCGCCCCCCAGACTATAAGCACCTGCACAGCAGGGAATATGTCTTTGATCTCTGTATCTCCAGAGCCTGGCGTGTTTCTTGGCCAATAATACTGTGGAACAAATGCAGGCTAAATGAATGATTGACATTATTTTCACTCCTACCAGAAGCCTTTGAGGTGTCAGGAGACTGGGATAAAGCTGGCAAAGCACCTAACACAGCTCAATAAATGCAGGTTTTTATTGTTGTTGGGAGTAAGTATTATTCACTTGGAGTGATCCAAATAAAACAAAAAAATGGATTTGAGTTCTCAGCCCAATTCTTGTGTTCCACTCGACTTCATTGCCCTTCAATATAGGTGAAGCATTAGATCTATTTAAACGGGCAGGTGTCAGCTGCATAGTAATCCACATTAAAGAGCACACTTAAAGTTATTGAACATCATTCCATATTACATAACTGATTTTTCCTTCCTCTATTTGGTTCATTTTTCTTTTCTTTTCTTCCCCTCCCTTCTGCAGACATTTATCAATTATCTATGTTATGCCAGCATTTTATTAGGTGCTGGAGATTTTTACAAAATAAAGAAAGCTATAATCTAATGAGGAGATGGACACTTGAACAGCTCACTGTAATGTAAATGGAAGTGGTGTAGCAGAGGCAGGTACAAGCCCTCTGCAAAAACAGAGGGAGAGTGGCTTAGTAGGGTAATTATTACTAGTGGCTGTAATAAACCACTTTCAAATTCCAGCAAGTTAACACGCTACACGTTCATTTCTTACTCATGCAATGTCCACTGTAGGTGATGTGGCTCTCCTCGGTGGACCTCTTTCAGGTGTGACTTAAGGACCTGGTCTCTCTCCACTGGATAGCTCATTTATTTTGGAGTCTTTATTCCTTGCAGGTGGACAGAAGAGAGACGTTAGAAAATCATGCAATACATTGTGAGGTCAGACCTGGATGGAAATGAAGCCTAGATGTCACACGTCCGCAACTGGATACAAAGGGGCAGAGAAGAGCAACTCTTCCCTGAGCCTAGAAGGAAAATGATAATGGTTTGGTGGGTACATAGTAGTCTCTCTGCACAGAGAACAGTTATTTCTATGGAAAGCAGGAATGGGAATAGAAGGATCCAGGAAGGCACTGAAGATGGGCCGTATTTGCTTCATTTTTTTTTTCTTCATTTTTTCAAATTTATTTAGACAATTAAATTTAACAGGGTGACATTGGTCAATCAGAGTACATAGATTTAAAGAAAACAAGTATAATGCTTCAGTTTTAAAGAATGCCTAGAGTTTAGCCATTTGGAAATGTCGCAAGGCATGCCAGGCAGAGAGATACACAAGACCTAGGCCCTCACCAGCACATTGCAGGTAACACCATCAGGGAGTGGTTGTTAAAGAGGCATTCCGACAACATTGTGCTGTCCCAGCATCCTCTTGTCTTGTTCTCATTGCTCCCTTCCACCATCCCACCTGATGGTATGGTATGGATTCACCTTCCTTATTACCCAGCATCCAGACTCGCCTGTCAGAGGAGATTGTTCTATGTGCCATGGAGGGCCCGCGGGCCCATCATCTCTGTGTACACGCCCTTTCCTCTTGCTTTGCTTATTTCCTGGCACATAGAACGTGAACACATGATCTAAACTCAGCCTAATCAAAGCCACCTCCAAGATGTCAACTGTGGGCTAGTTATAGAAAGGAGAAGTGGTGGCTAGGGGTCAGCAGTGCTCTCAAGGTAGGCAAGTAATCTGCGCTTTAACAAATCCTTCAGGTGCTTCCGATGTGCCCTGCAATCTGAGGAGCATGCTTTTAACCTGTTTCTCCTTTCTGAGTCCACCCTCAAAATGTCTGACTCAGTGAGTCCAGGATGGGGGCAGAGAATTTGCATTTCTGACATGTTCCCAGATGGTACCTATGCTGCTTGTCCACTCTTGGAGAGGCTCTGTGCTACTTATGACATGCTCAAAGATATAAAGGACAGGAAACAGAGTGAGGAGGGTCAGAAATGGATAGATTCTCCAGCCAGAGTGAAAGAGACCAGTAAGGGAGGCTGCTCTATATAACTTTCTACCTCTCCTTTTTCCCTTTGCCCTCTGATCACCTGCTCTTATTTAAAAAATTTTTTCTTTGATTTGAAAGAGACAGAGAAGAAGGGGGTGGCGAGAGAGAGTGAGAGAAATACCAACTCACCATTCCACTTAGTTCCATTTAGTTGTTCACTCATTGATTACTTCTGTCAACTGTCATTTCGGACCATCACTTCCCATCATGCTGGCTCACTTCATACATAGGTAAGAGTTTTAGAAATGCAACTTCCTTTTTTCTCTCTCCCTACAGGTACTAGTTCTGTCATTAGAAATGTCTTGCCACATTAGATCACAAATAAGCTAAGAATATCCTTTACAATACAGATAATCAAAAGCGCAGCTTCAGAAGCCAGTTGTTACCTCACATATCCATGGTGACGGCCCAGGGCTGCTCTCCTCACTGCCTGGCAGACATTCTAATTCTGACTCACATGTTTCTAAAAGGGTAAAAATTACCTGGTAGACTGACATTCCTTAAAAAAGATGCTTTCTTGGTGGAACTTTAGAAAAGCCATATTTGGGCATTATTTGTACGTGAAAATGATGCTCTTCCTGCTCATAAACTTTTCTGGAACATTTTTTCCCCTTTGTGAAAGTTCGGAAAAGGTCTGATAATTTAAAAACATCATATGTGACACTGATATGCTTTGGGTAGCAGATAAATGCCACTGGGTGGTATAAGACAGTTTGCCTGGAAAATATGGAGTGCTATGCTATATAACCAGGATTGCCAGGCACAGAGTAAAATTCTCCATTTGTTAAAAAAAATAATCCCCAGACAATGATTTGCAGCAGTTAATCCCCACCCCTTTTTAAAAAGAATTTTTAAGATTTTATTTATTCATTGTTTGATTTTAGAGAGGAGAGAGAGAAGGGGGAAGGAGCAGAAAGCATCAACTCCCATATGTGCCTTAACCAGGGAAGCCAGTGTTTTTAACCAGTGACCCCAGTGTTCCAGGTCAACAATTTACCCACTGCGCCACCACAGGTCAGGAGTAGTTAAGTTCTGCATTCTGCTTTCTTAATCCTTCTACTCATATTGTGTCCGACACGGGACACAGGAGCTGCTGGTCTGGACCAACAATTTTCAACCCTTTTCAACTGACCACACACATAATAAACTAATGACTAAAAATCTGCGACAACCAAAAAGTATATATTTGTGCTGATTTGACAAAAAAACAAAACAAAACACAAAAGTAGGTATATTTTTAATTTAGTCACATCGGATGACTATTGTGTTGTCATTTTTTTTTTAATGTGACAACCTGAGGGAAAAGAGGTCAGTGACTCTGACTGAATAGTGAGGTTGTGCACATTTTAAAAATTCTTGTGGCACGCCAGGTGCAAATTGCCGGGTTAGAGGTGAGTTCTTTATGGACTGTGTCTGGGGGGTCCCTGTGTTGTGGGGGAATCTCAGGCATGTCTCCAATCCACACAGAAGACAGAGGGAACACACATGCAGTTTGAACATCCACAGCCTTGGCCTACCTCTGCTGCCACACAAGGAACAATGATATCAGCATGTAACTTCAGCATTTTGCCCTTGAAATAAAATTCCACCGCTGCTCTGATATCCAGTAGCTCACTTCCCACTAATTGGAAATGGGCCCTGGTGGGTTGGCATCCCTCCATCTGAATTGCAGCCTGCTTCATCTCCTGTGTAAAATGAGGATGAGCATGCTCATAGTGTTTTAAGAGTTGGGCGCCGCTTCAGGGTTAGGTATTTGTCGTTTCATGAATTATTTATTTAAGCAAATGCATTTGGAGCATTTATGTGTTGGAGAATAAGCCCGCGCACACTTGAAGGGGTGTCCTGGAAATGTATCATGGCACGCCATCACCATTTTGACATATGTAGCATGTAGCATCAAAACACTGCTCCTGGGATAGAACAGGATTAGTTCAGTTTGGAGTCATTTGGCTCTCATGATGCAGGACTAAGTAAATGCATTTTATCATCTTCCCTGTTGTGTGAGGATAAAGCCCAGCCTGGCCCTGTTTGGGCTTCATGCCTGGAGTTTTGAACTAAACACAGTCCCACTGGTGTGGAGTCGGATTTCATTGTTTTTGTTTTTGTTTTGTTTTCCCTTTCAACAAGCACGATTTCAGGAAAACAGCAGTATGTACTTTAAAGGTTGATAGCATTTTTCTTATGGGGAGATACACAAAGTACTATAAATCAAGTTCAGTTTTCATGTATTTGTGTAAAACAAAGTCTCTGCTTTCTTTTTCTTTAGTCTCTCCTGGCACAAACGCGAGTGCACGCGCGCGCGCACACACACACACACACACACGCAGCAGAGGTCCGCTGTGACACCTGACAGTGCATTCAGGTGTTTAATTTAAAAGTAGTGCAGGAAGTGAGATGCTTCAGAGTCCTCTCCTAGGTGGGCAGATCCAGCCTCAAGTTTACCTAGAGCCCTTCACCCCTCCAGGTGTGGCTGGGGCAGCTTCCTGACTCCTTGCGCTTCTGCACCTGTTCCTTTCTGGTCTACTAGAGGTTAAAGATTGAAGTGAGGGGATCTGGGATTAGCCTCTAAAAACATATGTAAGCAAACACTACTCCCTGAAAGAAAGGGCTTAAATATCAAGAGTAAAGAGTTAGCCAGGTCTTCCAGTTTTTACCTAAATATTCAATAATACCAAGATCACTTGGGGAATGAAGTCCAAAGTGAATCATCAGCCATTCAGTGTTTGTCAAAAAGAAAGGGAGAATTGCATGCATTACTTGTTTAATTGCCCCTGTAGGCTAGTCTCTGAATGGTACAGTGACCTCCTCCTGTACTTTCCCAGTACCCTCCAAAGTCCCACATGGAGGGTAAATATAATTGCTCACTATGATATGTTTGTCCTGAAATCGTCAGGAGATGGGAGTATTAAAATGAATAGATGGCGTCTGGCAGATCGCTTCCTGCGAGTGATAAGCAATCTTACCTATTAAGTGTCTCCCAGCGCAGGCAGATACTTCTCTATGCACAGTCACAAGCACTGCGTGGGATGATTGATTGAATATATCTGTACTTTGTATACAGCTAATGAACTGGGGATGGTTGCTTAAAAGGAAGACTGATAGAACCCTGAAGTCTATAGCCAGATTCTGGCCAGAAGGAGAATGAGAAAGCAGTCCAGGGAATCCGGGAAAGGGGGAAATAAGTCAGGTAGATAGACATTATAAACAGGCCTGGGAAGTGTGGGGCTTGCAGGCAGTCTGAGGAACTCAGGAAACAGGGAAAATGAGGAAATGGACCGCTGATGAATCCTTCACTGCTTTCCACACTTTGTACATTTGGAGTGGGCAGCCATATGTGCTTTTTAAAGGAGACTCTTCTTTCTAAGTCCTGGAAGCATTGATCAGAAAAGATGTCTGCAATTGCACCGATGCCTTTATTTTAGGCAGAAGAAAGTCCCCTAGGTGAAATAAACTGCCTCAACCTTGAAATAGGCAGATTTCCTGATCTTTAAAGTTCTTGAAAGTGAAAAGGACAGATTTTATAATTGTTTAATTTATTTTATTTTTATTTTATTCATTTTAGAGAAGAGACACAGAGTGAGAGAGAGAGAGAGAGAAAGAGAGAAAGGGGGGAGGAGCTGGAAGCATCAACTCCCATACGTGCCTTGACCGGACCAGTGCAGGGTTTTGAACTGGCAACCTCAGTGTTCCCAGGTCGACGCTTTATCCACTGCGCCACCACAGGTCAGGCTTATAATTGTTTAAAAAAAGGAAAAGAAAAGGAATGAAATAAAAGGACTTGTGCTCACTGAGAAAAAAACCTAAATATACTGCTTACAAAAATTAGGGGATAGTTTATTGTTTCTTATTCATTTAGAAATATCCCCAAATTTTTGTGAGCAGTATAGGTCAGTATGTTAAGGAGAATGGGGGAGTTTCCACAGAGCAATCTTCCTTTTCCTTCAGAGGAGTCCATGACTTTGCATATATTTTTATATTCCTTTCGACCCAAACACAATGCATACAATAGGAATTGTGCACAAATGAAATATGTAACACCTATTGATCTGGGTTACTTTTATTTACAAACAGTATATTGGCAATATGCATCCTTGTCCACTGGGACAAACTAACTTTGCTTCTTTTACCTAAACAAATATTCTCTTTTGTGAAATAACATAACATATTTTACTAGTTCCTTATACATTTATGTGCAAGCTATATTTCTAGTTCTCTTTTTCTGCCTAAGAAGCATTATGAACATCTCAGTGCATACATGTGAGTTTCTCTGTAAAGCAAACACATAGATATGGAATTGCTGGGAACAATGGTGTACAAATTTAAAAGTTTGAGAAATATTGTAAAACCGCCTAACAAAAAGGTTACTGTAATGCACCATCCCCCCAACTGCATATAGAAGTCTCCAGAAAACCTGGCTAGTAGTGGATATTTTCAAACTTTTCACATTTGCCAGACTGGTAGATGAGAAATGTTTAATTTGTATTTCTTTAATTATGAAGGTAAGCCTATTTTAATATATTTACTGGAGATTTTTATTTTATATTATTTTTATTGCTTATATTGTTCACCTGTTTGTCTTTTTCCTTTTTAGTTCAACTTTTTCTTATAAATTTGCAAGAGTACATGACGTGTTAAGGTAATTTAACTGTTGTCCTGCAAATGATAAATTACTTTCCAGGTTGTTGCTTGCAACCTTGTTTTGTTTATCAAATTTGTTTTTCTACATAAAATTTTTCATTTTTATATAGTCAAATAACTTTGCGTTTATGACTTCTGAGCTCTTCCCCTTCTCCAATTCAAGGCTTGGAGCATTATGAATTAGTTTCCTGATGGCTTGTATAATATAATTTTATCTTTAAATTGTTGACCCATCTGAAATATATTTTATCTCAGAATGGGGATGCAACATTTTTCCTCTGTATATATGGGCTCATAGTTCCAACATCATATATTAAGTAATCTACTTACTCCCCCTGGAAAGCCACCTTTATTATATAAAAGTGGCTATATATTTCTGGAACAAATTCCAGTCTCTTTTATTCCATTGATTTGTTGGACTATTACTGAGCTAGTTGTGTGCTACATTTAAGTACTATAGTTTTGTAAAGTCTTTCAACACCTATCAGGGATAGTTCCCCATGTTAAGTATCCTTCTCAGATTTTCCCTAATTGTCACTGGGGACCATGACAGAAGGAAAGAAGGTGAGCTCTACTATACTGGTGCCCCCATGAGGTCATGAAGACCCATCTAGACACCCTGGCTCCTCAGAGCCTTGCTCCCCATGACCCCATCTGAGACAGTGGATCTTCATGATATGATTTCCAAAAGATTTTTACTTCCATGACAATATGTTCTTCTTTTTGAGAAGCTATGGGGGCCCAAAGGCAACATTTTGTTGTGTGGCTTCCCATCTGCCCCGGCTGTATGTGCAGCTGGCCTGGGAAGCACTCCTTTGGAGTACAGCGGTCTTGCTTTTTAACACAATGTTCTCTTCCGTGATCTGCTCCCCCATCTGGCATTGAAGAATTGGCTTTACCTTCACACATGATTTCATAAAATTCAAGAAAATTTTCCATCTATACCTTAGGTTTTAAGTGAGGGATAAGTTCTAGGTCCACTGGATGGGTTGTGTTTGCCTGTGGAGCCCACGTCTACCCTCATGGTCAGTATATCTGCAGGCCGGCCGTCTCCTCAGGCTGTGATCGCCTGTCTCCACTGAGTGCTAGCACCAAGCAGAGTTCCTGGCAAACATAGCACTGAAAAAGTTGTTGATGGAGGAAGAAAGGACTAAAGAGAGGGAGGGAGAGGCAAGCAGGGGTGATACAAGTATGTAGCACACATTTGGAATGAATAGAACATCTGAGACACAGGGCCCTGAGGTGTGTCTGGATTCTGATTGTGTGATCTTGTTTTAGAACACTCTGGGGCCTTGTTCCCTTGAACAGTGCTACCCTGCAGTGGCCTGTACAGGGAGTAGTTAATATAGCAGATAATAACATTGGCTTTGGCCTCATTCAGATCTGGTTGTGAGTAAGGCCCATACCACCTACTGGTTTTGTGGTTGGTTTAATTTACATTTTTAAGTCTCAGCTTTACCTCCTTAGGTTAATGGTGAAGTTGAAATAAGATAAGTTGTTGAAAACATTTGAAACAGAACCTGATATGAAATAAGCACCCAATAAATATTAGTTCCTCTAATAGGATTTCTCTTTTTTATTATCATTGTTGTTTCTATCTTATTAAGTGGTAAGATGCAATTATGTTTTTTGGCCATAAGGTCATAGGTTATACTGAGCAAGATATTATAATAAAAATATTAAGCCTAATTATTATTATACCCAAAGATATCTTTTGGGGGAACAAAGAAAATGTAGCCATTTTCATTTATGAAAACATGGAGTTTACATTGCTCTGAGGAAGGACTGATGTTTAAAAAAGGAGTGGTGTAACTCAGAAAGCATACTTGCTTTGCCTCTGATATGACTGTTTGAATGAAAAGCAGCACCTCCTGCTTAACTCTTTAGCTTCAGGACATTTACGCTGTTGTTCCCTCTGCCTGGAAAGGTCTTTGCCTCGGTACCTCGTAACTTCTTACTTCTTTTAAAAGAGGGATGTCCAAGGGACATCTTTGATGACCACCAATATAACAACATTACCACCTCAACTATGGGCAAATCCTAAGTACTTACTACTGCCAGACATGTCTGCCTATTGTTATATTTTACATTTTATTTTATTATTGTGGCCCTGGCTGGTTGGCTCAGTAGGGGAGGATTAGCTTGGCATGTAGCTGTCCCAGGTTTGATTCCCGGTCAAGGCACACAGGAGAAGTGCCCATCTCCTTTTTCACCCTTCCCTTTCTCACTTCTCTCTCTCTCTCCCCCTTCCCTTCTTGCAGCCATATCTCGACTGGAGCGAGTTGAGCCCCGGGTGCTGAGAATGGCTCCATGGCCTCTTTCTTAGGCACTAAGAAGAGCTTGGTTGCTGAGCAATGGGCCAACACCCCATATGGGCAGAACATTGCCCCCTTGTAGGCTTGCCAGGTAGATCCCAGTCAGGGTGCATGCAGGAATCTGTCTCTGCTTACCTTCTTCTCACCAAATAAAAAAATATTATTTTAAGAATATTTGACATAAGATCTACTCTCTTAACAAAACTTTGAAGCTAGAATACAGTATTGCTAATTATAGGGACAATATCAAACAGCAGAGCTCTAGAACTCACTCATCTTGCATAATTGAGATTTTATGTCAGTTTATTAGCAACTTCCCATTTTCTCTTCCAGGCTCTGAAATTCTGATTTTATGAGTTTGATTATTTTAGATATCTCATGTAAGTGGAATCATGCAGTATTTTCCCTTCTGTAACTTGCTTACTGACTTAGCATAATGTCTTCTAGGTTCATCCATGTCATTGCATATTGCAGAATTGCCTTCCTTTTTAAGGCTGAATAATATTTGACTATCTGTCTATACTACATTTTCTTATCCATTTGTCCATTGGTGGACTTTTTGGGTGGTTTCCACATTTTTGCTATTCTGAAAATTGTTATGTTGAGCACTAGAGAGCCAATATACTTTTGTATATTTATTGTTTGCCTGTCTATTGTCCATCATCCCCCACTAGAGCCAAAGTGGTGTGAGGGCAGTAGCTCTGTTTTGTTTGCTGTCCTAAACCCAGATCCCAGTACCTAGTTCCTTTGTCCTTAGTTATTTTCTGAGATGGGAAGAAATCTCAGTCTAAGTTCTAGGCTTGCACAAAAGGAATCTCCTGGTGTGACTGGAGAATTGATCAGCTTTGACACTATTATAAATTCAGGGTCTTGTGCCTGGTCTTCCCTGAAACTGGTCCCAGACCCAGAAGAGTGACCCACATTCTCATGGTCTGAGGTACATTCTTTTGAATCATGTAAAGTGTCCTGCTGTTTGATATTGTATTAGTTCTAAGTCACTTCCAAGCCTGGCTTTATTTATTTATTTATTTATTTATTTATTTATTATAGAAAAGGGCAGCAAAACATTTTTAATTGAGGTATCATTGACATATTACATACATTATAATTTCACGTATACAACATAATGAATCAACCTTTGTGTGTATTGCAAAATAATCATCACCGTAAGTCTTGTTAATGTTAGTCATCACACATAATTACAAAAAAGCTTTTTCCCTTGTGATGAGAACTTTTAAGATCTACTGTCTTATCAACTTTCAAAGATCTAATGCAGTATTGTTAACTATAGTCACGGTGCTGTACACTACATCTCCACAATTTAATTATTTTCATTGAGAGTTTATACCTTTTGACCTTCACCCATTTACAATCCTGGTTATAGTTGGAGATCCAGCCCTTCTTGGGTCTAACATAGTCAGTCTCACAGGTCACTTTTATAAGGAGTACTTCTTGTTCCTTTTTATGCTTCGTACCCCTATTTTTCCATCCTGTTGAAACTTTTAAAGCTACTCATAGTTCCCTCTTCCACCTTTGCATACCTGCTATTACTACTATTTGTAATTATTCTGTTACCGTTTCCCTCACTAGAACATACACTTGATGAGGGACCCTGCCCTGTAGGTTTCGTTCACCACCCTGTCCTGACCACAGACATAGGGGTTGGCCATAGTCAGAGAACATTTAATTAGTGCTGACTGATGGATTGACTTTGTTACAGCTTCCTGTCCTTACTGCATTCCATAGGTGACAGGAACGGGATGCACAACCCCTTTCAAACCTGCCTTCAGCGCCACATTCCTCAGTCGCCCTAGTGGCTTCCTACTCGACCTTCTTCTTCTAGATTATTCACCTTTCCATGTAGCTTATAGGTCAGCGATCCCAGAAGGGTGCTCCTGAAGTATGACACAACGCATATTCTTTCTTTGTCTTCTGCACACAAATGTTTGCCAACTAGATGGCATCCCGGTGCCCTTGCCTGGTTTTCTTGACATTCCACACCCTGGATTCACCTTTCCTTTCCATCTGACCTCCCCTGTGCATTCTTTCTTCAGCCAGACCAGACCAGACAACTCGCCCCCACCAGATAGACTCTGCATTTCCCCCCTTGGCTTCGTTCACACAATACCCTCTGTCTGAAGGGACCTCTCACTTCCTTTTTACCTTATCTCTTTCTTTGCATATTCAGGTCTTACATAAGCTTAAAAAAATAAAGAACACAGAATCTGGTTATATCCTAAGTCTGCATGGTCGTTGGACAACACTTCCCTGAGCTTGCATTTAATATTCTGTTTGGTGGAGTAAGTAGTGTCACCTACCTTTATGAGGACATTGTGAGGTTGAATTAGATATTGTGTCTAGATGCTTTGTCATAGAGGAAGTGGTCCAAAAATATAAGCTATTATTTCTCTTCAAAGTCTGACTTAAAAAAAAACAAAAACCAACCCTGCAAATTCTGTTCTAATCTTCCCTAACATGGTCTCTCTCCTCCCTTTCCATTCTCTTGCAGACATCTTCAAACGTTTTATAAAAACAGCCCACTTTTGCAGTGCTGGTCTACCTGGTCCGTACCTCCCACTAGTGGGCGTTCCAGCTTTCATGGTGGGCCAATCGTGGTGCCATTTGGTTGCTCCACTACTGCCCATCATGAAAGCTGGAACGCCTACTAGTGGGAGGTATGGACCAGGTAGACCAGCACTGCAAAAGTGGGCCGTTTTTATAAAAGTTTGAAGACGTCTGAGAGATTGTGGCATAGTTGTCCATGTGTTAGAACTCTTCATACACATGTCTACTTCCTCTTCATCCATCTAAGACGAGAAATGCCTTGAGGTCCAGAATCGTGTCTTGTGCTCTCCCCAGTACTCTGAACATTGCTGTGGTTCCATGGTGGTTTTTCTTTTCTTAATGAACAGATCATTTGGCTGCTGCCAGACTTTCTTCTCTCGCAATATCCTGTAGATGAGGTGAGGATAGTCTATTTTTCATTTTGGTAACGGCCTAGCAGGTAGGCTCTAATTTTGAGCTCGTAATATGGTACTGGGAACATCACTACCACTGACAGAAGCAAGATCGGGGTGAATAAAAGGCATTTGATGAGGCTCTTAGTGTTACAGTATGTCTCACTCATCTTTTTTCCTTAGACTTTGAAAAAGACAATCGCCTAGAGGCTTCTCGGCAGATGGGCCATGTTTGTGCCTTGGCCACTTAACAGCCATTAGCCTAATTCCAAACACTGCAGCCAAATTAAATAATAAGTAAGAGCCTATGAAAAGCTGGTTTGGAGACAATGTTACTGCCTTTCACTTGATGGCCTTCTCTCAAGCAGATGTTCCCTCTTTACCCTGTTAACCTGTTCCTGTGAATGAGGAGCGTTCTACACAAAAATAAGAGTCTTGGAGGTGAACTGTCTGGACTCTAGAGACGGGGAAGGTCCTGATTATAAAAGTCCAGCCTCCACCCACCACTTTCATCTTACATTGTCACCTACCAAGAAGACAATGACTTCAACCCAAAGTCACAATAATGTCATTTATGCTTTGATTGATTACAAGTTGCTGTTTGTGTTAGTGGATAATACATGATTTGCACAAGTCCACACAAGGAAGAAATTACCCCTTTCTTACTCCTAACACAAATATGATAACCCAGTCTCCTTTTTCAGCCCTCTTTCCCTGCGTCTGTGTTCTTACTCACAGACCCCTTCTTTAAGAATGCCTCTTCACTGATCCCCGAGTCCTACACATTTTTCAAGGATCAGACTAAATATCCCTATCCTCATGCATATGTTTCTGATTCTCAACTATTCTCCCTACTGAGCACCCATCCTCCTCTGAGCACCCTTTGTACTAAATCTGAACCTCACTTTTAGTGGTATTTACTACTTTCACACATATACAGGGGTAGGCAATTTCCAATTGAATGTACTGGGGTGACTCTGGTTAACATAGTTATACATGTTTCAGAAGCACAAATTTACAACACATCGCTGTACATCACATTGTGTGTTCACCCTGGCAAGTCAAGTCTTGGTCCATCACCATTTTCCCCCTATGCCCTCCTCCGTCTCTTCTCCATTTCCCTGGAAATAACCACAATGTTATCCATGTCCTTAATTGTTTATTTGTCCTATTTTTGCTATACCCTTCCCCTTCATCACCCAGACCCTGAACTGACAATTTTGCTTGTTAATTCATTTTGATCATTACATACAACATATAAGTGAAATTGTATGGTACTTTTCTTTCTCTAAATGGCTTATTTTATTTAGCATAATGCTCTTTAGGTCCATCCATGCTGCTGCAATGGGTTGGATTTCCTTCTTTTTTAGGGCCGCATAGTATTCCAATATATAAATGTACCACAGCTTTTTAATTGACTCATCTACTGATCGGTACTTGGGCTTTTTACAGATCTTGGCTATTGTAAATAATGCTGCAATGAACATAAGGGTGCATATATTCTTTCGAATTAGTGTTTTGGGTTTCTTAGAATATATTCCCAGAAATAGGATCATTCAATCAACAAGCAGTTCCATTTTTAATTATTTTAGGTAACTCCATACTGCTTTTCACAGTGGCTGCACCAGTCTGCATTCCCACCAACGTACAGGAAGATTCCCTTTTCTCCACACCCTTGCCAGCACTTGTTTGTTCATTTATTGATCATGGTCATTCTGTTGTCAGGTATGGGGTGATATTTCATTGCTGTTTTAATTAGCCTTTCTCTGATCATTAGTGACATTTGAGCATCTTTTTATATGCTCATTGGTCATCTGTATGTCCTCTATAGAAAGATGGCTATTCAGGTCCTTTGCTCATTTTTAAATGGATTTTTTTTTTTTTGGTGTTGCATTTTATAAGTTCTTTATAAATTTTGGTTATTAATCCCTTATCAGATATATTGGTAAATATGTTCTCCCGTTCAGTAGATTGTCTTTTTATTTTGTTGATGGTTTCCTTTGCTGTGCAAAAACTTTTATGTGTGTAAAAATTAGATGTAGTCTCATTTGTTTATGTTTTTTCTATTGTTTCCCTTGTCCTAGGTGAAATATCTGAAAAAATATTGCTATGAGAAATATCCAAGATTTCACTGCCTATGAATTCTTCTAGTATTTTTATAGTTTTGAGTCTAATCTTTAAGTCTTTAATTAATTTTGAGTTTATTCTTGTGTATGGGGTAGGAAGGTGGTCTAGTTTCATTAATTTTTTTACATGTATATGTCCAGTTTTCCCAATATTCTTTAATGAATATACTATGTCTACTTCATTGTATGTTCTTGCCTTGTTTGTCAAATATTAGTAGACCATATAGGTGCCAGTTAATTTCTGGGCTTTCAATTTTGTTACATTGATCTATATGCCTGTTTTCATGCCAATACCATGATGTTTTAATTATTGTGGCCTTGTAATATAGTTTGATATCAGGTAGTGTGATTCCTCCAACTTTTTCTCCCCCTCAAGATTGCTATAGCTATTTGGGTTTTTTTGTGGTTCCATATAAATTTTTGAAATATTTATTCTAGTTCTGTGAAATATACCATTGGTATCTCAATATAGGAATTGTGTTGAATCTATAGATTGCTTTGGGTAATATGGACATTTTAATGTTAATTCTTCCTATCCATGAACATAATATATGTTTTGACTTGTTTGTATTTTCTTCAGTTTCTTTTTTCAGGGCCTTACAATTTCCTGAGTACAGGTCTTTTATATCCTTGCTTAAATTTATTCTTAGGTATTTTACTCTTTTTGATGCAATTGTGAATGATTTTGTTATCTTGATTTCCTTTTCTGATTGATCATTTTTGGTGTATAAAAATACAACTGATTTCTGTATATTTATTTTGTGTTTTGCTACTTCACTGAATTTATCAGTTCTAGTAAATTTTTTTGGTACAATCTTTAGGTTTCTTTATATACAGTATCATGTCATCCACAAATAATGACAGTTTTACTTCTTTTTTTCTATTTGGAAGACATTTATTTCTTCTTGTTGTTTGATTGCTGTGTCTAGAATTTCCAGTACTATATTGACTAAGAGTGGTGATAGTGGACATACTTGTATCATTCCTGATCTTAAGGGAAATGCTTGTAGTTTTCACCCACTGAGTATGATGTTGGGTGTAGGTTTGTCACTATGGCCTTTATTACATTGAAGTATGTTCCCTCTATTCCCACTTTACTGAGACATTTTAACGTGAATCAGTGCTGGATTTTATCAGATATTTTCCTGCATTTATTGATATGATTATGTGATGTTTTATCCTTCATTTTGTTTATGTGGTGTATCACATTTGGTGATTTGCTGATACTATAGCAACCTTGTATTCCTACAATAAATCCCACTTGATAGTGGTGTATGACCTTTTTAATGTATTGCTGGATCCAGTTTGCTAATATTTCATTGAGGATGTTAACATCTATGTTTGTCATTAATATTGGCTTATAATTTTCTTTCTTTGAAGAGTCTTTATCTGATTTTATAATAGGGTAATGCTGGCCTTGTAAAATGAGTTTTGGAGTCTTCCTTCCTCTTGAATTTTTTTGGAATAGTTTGAGAAAGATAGGTGTTAGTTTATTTCTTTCTTACTTTCATTATTATTATTATTATTAATTCTCCTTTTAATCTGTAGTAAAATTCACCTGTGGAGCCATCCAGTCCCAGACTTTTGAGTTTTGGGGAGTTTTTTATTACTGCTTGAATTTCACTGGCTATAATCTGACTATTCAGATAGTCTAATTTTTCCTGATTCAGTTTTGGAAGATTTTATGTTTCAAGGAGTTTATTCATCTCATTCAGATTGTACAATTTTTTGGCATATAGTTATTTGTAATATTTTATTACAAACAATTGTATTTCCTTGGTGTCAGTATTTCTCCTCTTTTATCTCTGATTATATTAATTTAGGTCTACTCTTTTTTTTCTTGATGAATCTGGTTAAAGGTTTGTCAATCTTGTTTATTTTTTCAAAGAACCAACTTTTGATATCATTGACCTTTTCTATTTTTTAGACTCTATTTTGTTTATATCTGATCTGATCTTTATTATTAATTTTTTTCTCCTCATTTTGGGCTAATTTGTTGTTCTTTTTCAAGTTCTTTAAAGTTTAAAGTTTGATTCTTCATTTGACATTTTTCTTGTTTCTTGAGGTGGTCCTGTAATGCTATGAAAATCCCTCTTTTCTCCGTGTCCATAGATACTGGGTTTTTGAGTTCCTGTTTTCATTTGTTTCAAGGTATCTTTTGATTTATTTCTTGATCTCATTGTTATCGCATTCATTGTTTTGTAACATGTTGTTTAGCCTTACATGTCTGTGAGCTTTTGGATTTTTTTCTTGTGAGCGATTTCTATTTTCATACTATTTTAATCAGAGAAAATGCTTGCTATAATTTCAATCTTCTTAAATTTATTGAGATATGTTTTATGTCCTAACATGTGGCTTATTCTAAGAAATGTTCCATGTGCATTTGAAAAGAATGTACATTCTGTTGCTTTGGGGTGAAATGCTGTGAAGATATCCTTTAAATCCAGCTAATCTAATGTGTCTTTTAAGGATGCTTTTCCTTGTTGATTTTCTGTCTGGAAGATCTGTCCATTGATGTCAATGGGGTATTAAAGCCCCAACTATGACTGTATTAGTGTCAATATTTCCTTTTATGTCCATGAAGATTTGCTTTACATATTTAGGTGCTCCTACATTGGGTGTATAACTGTTTCCAAAGGTTATCTTCTATTATTGGATTGCTCCCTTTATTATTATTATGCAGTTTCCTTCTTTATCTCTTACCTTTGTTTTAAAGTCTATATTGTCAGATATGAGAATTGCTACTTTAGCATTTTTTTATTTCCATTTGCATGAAATATCTTTTTTCATCCCTTTACTTTTAATCTGTGTGTATTTTTCATTCTGAGGTGGTTCTCTTGTAGATAGCTTATAGATAGATCTTGTTTTCTTAGCCATTCAGCTACTTTACGTATTTTGACTGGAGCATTTAAGTCATTTGCATTTAAAGTGATTATTGATAAGTACATTTTATTGTCATTTTAATTCTTTTAACTATGTTTATCTATTTTCTTCCTTCATTTTCTTAAAAAGGACCCTTTAACATTTCTTGTAATGCTGATTTGGTGGTAACAAACTCCTTTAGCTCTTTCTTGTCTGGGAAGCTTTTTATTTCTCCTTCAGTTTTAAATGATAGCCTTAGTAGGTAAAGTAGTCTTGGCTGGAGGGCTTTGCTTTTCACCATTTTGAATATTTCATGCGAATACCTTTTGGTCTAAAATGTTTCTGCTAAGAAATCAGCTGACAGCATTATGGGAGCTCCCTAAAAGTAACTAACTGCTTTTCTCTTTTTAAAGTTTACTTTATTGACTTTAGAAAGCTTTAGAGAGAGGAAGAGGTAAAACAGGAGAGAGACAGGAACATTTGTACCTTTATATGCCCAGACCAGGAATTAAACTGGCAACCTCTGTGCTTCGGGACAATGCTCCAACCAACCGAGCTATCCTGCCAGGGCGTCTTGCTGCTTTTAAAATTGTTTCTTTCCCAGGTTCAAAACTCTGAGGCTGCTGGCTTGGGAGCAGGCTCACCAACTTGAGCATGGGGTTGCTGGCTGAGGGTAGAATCATAGACATGGTTGCTGGTTTGAGCCTAAAGGTCACTGGCTTGAAGCTCAAGGTCACTGGCTTGAGCAAGGGATCACTTGCTCTGCTATAGCCTCCTGAGCAAGGCACATATGAGAAAGCAATCAATGAACAGCTAAGGTGCCACAACAAAGACTTGATGGTTCTCATCTCTCTCCTCCCTGTCTGTCTGCCCCTCTCTCTCTCTCTCTCTCTCTCTCTCACACACACACACACACACACACACACACACACACACACACACACGATTGTTGTTGTTTTTTTAAGCCATTTTCATAATGATGTGTCTTGGTGTGAGCTCTTTGGGTCCATCTTGCCTAGAACTCTCTGTACTTCCTGGATTTGAGTATCTTTTACATTCACCAGGTTAGGGAAATTTTAGTCATTGTTTCTTTAGATAGGTTCTTGATCCCTTGCTCTCTCTCTTCTCCTTATGGTAGTCCTATGATACAGATGTTATGCTTAATGTTGTCCCAAACATTTCTTAAACTATCCTCATTCTTTTTAATTTGTTTTTCTTTTGGCTGCTCGGATTGGGTGTCTTTTATCTACCTTGTCTTCCAAATCACTGATTCAGTCCTTGGTTCCATCCAACCTACTTTTTATTCCTTCCAGTTTATTCTTGATGTCAGATATTGTACTCTTCATTTCTAACTGGTTCCTTTTTATGTTTTCTATCTCCTTTTTTTTGTTTGTTTGTTTGCTATTTCTTTGTTGAAGTTCTCACTTTGTTCCTTTACTATCTGTATACTTTGAACTTTATATCTGATAAATTGCTTTTCTCCATTTTAATTAATTCTTTCTCTGGAGATGTTTTCTGTTCTGTCATTTGGGGTCTGTTTGTTTTTCTCCCCAACTTGTCTTCCTCCTTGTGTTTGTTTCTATATATTAGATATATCTACTATGATTCCAAGTCTTTGTATGGTGATATTATGTAGTAGGTATTCTGCAGGGACCAGTGGTACAGATGCCTTGATCACCTGAGCTGGGTGTTCTAGGAATGATCCCTGTGTGGTTTATGGGCCCTTCTGTTGTGATCGAATCTTGATTGCTATTGGCCCATTTTGGATGGAATTGACCCTCAGGCTGGCTGACTGTGAGGCTCTACTTCAACCAAAGCATGTGAACTGCAGTGCAGGTGCTGACCACAGGAAGTGAAATTTGCTGCAACTGGGTTTGGTGCCTGACGCAATCTTTCTTTGGATCTGCTGCTTGTGAAGTTAATTGGATTTTGCTGTAATGTTGTCAGCTGGCCACTGGGTGTGTTGGTTTTGGACCTTTTGGGATGGAACCTGGTGCAGTTCAATATAAAATGCTGCCTGTGACTGGCCCTCAACAGCCTGTTTGGAGCTGCAGGCAGTCCACAGTTTGAGGCTGCCTCTGATGGGCTATGTTATGCATGGGAAAGACAAGCATGCACTCGAAACTTGGCTTTTTTCAGCACTGAGCTCAGGAACACATCAGCAAAAGTCCCCAGACATCCTGAGATCTGCCTCTGGCTGCTTCCAACTGCTGGCTGCCTGTTAGGCTCAGTCACTGAAAGAGCCTCTGGTGGAGTCAGGAGGATGGGACTCGTGGATTTTCCCTGATGGACAGGTGCCCATCAGGCTTCAGGTTAGGTAGTGGGTGTGGTCCCCAACCCAGACAACTGGTCTCAGGCTGTCCTAGATTTTTCCCTGACCTCTGCAGGGACAAGCCACTAAAAGCCTGGTGGATGGAGCCTCTGGAGCCCAGTGAATGGGTCTGCTGGAAGCCAGAAGCATGGTTCTACTGAGTCTCCCGTGAGGGGTTAGTGCCAGTCAGATTCACAGGAAAGTGTAGGTGCCAGCTCCAACCTTAATGCTGGACAACTAAGTCACTGTCACCCCCTGAGTCTGTGCAGACCTCTAGTCTCTGGCCAAGGCTGCTGACTCTTCAGCAAGGCTGAATCTCCTCATGGTAGGCAAGAGGTAGTTCAGAGGGTAGAGCCATTGCTTTCTTCCAAGTTGATATTGCATAGATGAACCAGTCCACTCAAGAAAGGTGGCTACTGTAGTATTGGAGAATGACTTGGCACAAGGGTTCTGGTAGCTCTCTCCCCTCTGCCCTGTCTCTCTCCCCAGGTCTGTAAACCCTAAAGTCTCCTCATACTACTCTAGTTACGTATACGTCCCACTTTCCGAATCCATAGGAAGACCTGGCTCTACACCACTCTGATCTCTGTGCACAGCTAATCTGACCACACCAATGAGCAAACCATCCCAGCAGGTTGAAGGAAGGGCACTGGCTATGTGTTGCTCACTAGTCTCCCTGTGTGCAGGTGTTAGGAGGGGGCCAGCTGTGTGCTGAAGGTGAGGGAGACAGGTTCAATTTTTCCGAAGTTATACTGCCCAGTCACTATCGGTATCTCCTCAACAAACCTCCCCCATGAAGTAGCATGCAAAAAGTCACTGCTGGTTACGGCCTGCAGTGTGGCAGTGGCAGCAGTTGGGGGTAAGGAGTACACTTTCTATGTTGGTGCTATAACAGTGGGAGGGCTTGCCCCTGTGTAGGTGGCATCTGGTGACCCAGGAGGACCTAATCTCTGATTTTCACCATCACATGCTTTGCAAACTTCTCTTAATGCCTCTGCTGCACCGGGCCAGGGATCCCAGCTTGGGGTTGAGAACCCCCGCTCCTGGTAAGAGGGAGTCCTGCTGCCACAGCCACTGCACCTAGGCACGGGGCCAGCCCTTCTTCCCAGTCTCTGTGTGGCTTCTTCTGGGACTCTTTGGTTATAGTATTTCAGTTTAGCCAGCCTTCAGTTGGTTATCTTGGTTGGTTGCAGTAGAATTTAGCTGTAAATCTGATTTGGGTCTGGGAACAGGTGGTTGTATCTTTCCCCTACTCTGAAACCTCCTCAGAATCTCCTAATTATTGTTTTATTTTTCATACAAGTAGTAAACCTACTTTTTTTCACCTCTATATTTTGAATATATGTATATTCTCTGTTAGCAGGATCTAGGTTCCTGCAGGGCAGGACTTCTATATTATTCTACGTACTTTCTACAAGTTTAAGCTTCCTTGTAACATGTCCTGGTATATACATGTATGTAAATACACATACGGTGAATATTTTTTGAATCAATGCCTGCAAACTCACAGGCATTTTCACTTTACTCTGTCTCAACTCCCCCTTGGTGAACCCAAATTAATCGTGCATGAAGGCAGATGGGTCTCTGTGTCTGTCAAACCCCTCTCTCAGCTGCTGTCAGTGCTCACACACGGCTGTCACACATTAGATTCAGATATATTCTAGAAAGGGTGGCTGTGTCTTTAAACATAAATGTTGGCAAATAAAAAAGAAGCAAAGTCAATTAATATTTATTTAAAAAGACAGGAATGCCTTGCTCTAATACAAAAATTCTTAGTGCAAATTTTACTTTATAAATAAGCAACCATGGTTCTCAGGCATGTAGCTCTGACTGGTTGCCAATCCACTTCTGTTCTCTCCTGCTGCCTCTTCTGCACATTCCCAGAGTACGGCAAAGACAGAGCAGTCAATGTCATTCTGTTGTGTCCCTGACCCGAGTAACACACATCAACTTGTTTGTTTGGGTTCAGTTGTATCCATTTTTCAAAAATCAGAAGGTAGGCACTCATCACAGCTCTGGGACAGAAACCACTGGTTTTGTTTCTTACAGTTGTTGTCCGGGAAGAATGTGGGATAGAGAAATCAGCTGCTGGTTAGCTTGGAGGCATCAGAAAAAGACTGAATGGTCTGTTGTTGTGGCAGGAATTCTGTGATGATGCATACATGTGGAAAATGAGATGTTAAGTTGTAAAAAAAAAAATAGAGGCATATATGTCCTTTTTTTTTTTTTTTTACAGGGACAGAGAGAGAGTCAGAGAGAGGGATAGATAGGGACAGACAGACAGGAACCGAGAAAGATGAGAAGCATCAATCATTAGTTTTTTGTTGCCGTTGCAACATCATAGTTGTTCATTGATTGCTTTCTCACATGTGCCTTGACCGCAGGCCTTCAGCAGACCGAGCCACCCCTTGCTGGGGCCAGCGACCTTGGGTCCAAGCTAGCGAGCTTTTGCTCAAGCCAGATGGGCCTGTGCTCAAGCTGGCGAGCTCGGGGTCTTGAACCTGGGTCTTCCGCATCCCAGTCCGACGTTCTATCCACTGTGCCACCGCCTGGTCAGGCTATGTCCTTTTTTTTACTGACATTTTTATATGATATGTTCACATCATAGGACTAAAAATTGAGATTCATTTTCCTGCTTACAAGGGTGGGGTGGAATATGGTATCTTTGTCATTTAGAATGACAGAAGCCAAGTTTGTGTGTGTGTGTGTGTGTGTGTGTGTGTACATGGTACTGAGAACAGGCCTTTCCAGACCATTCCATCTACCTAAGGGACATGAAATAAAGTGAAATGTAGTGTTAAAATTATGTTAAATTCTCTGTAAAAGGAGACAGTTCTTACCACCTAATGCAGAGGAAGGAGCTTTCTCTAGGTAGGTAACTGTGTTGACTTTGTGGCTTTCTGTGGTCAATTTTCGGTGGTATTCTTGGCCTGGGCACCCTCTTGGCTGAGGTTCTGTGCTGGACAAAGGACAGAATGGCCTCAGCCACCTAGGCTCCTCCTGTAGAACAGAAATTCACTTTCTGATCAAAGAGAAAGAGGATAAAAAAGTAGGAACAAAAGAAAATTCTTGGTAAGCTAAAAAGAGTTTAATATACCAAGAGGAGGAAATATTAGGAGATCAAAGATGAGGAAAAGAGAAAAATAAATGGTTTGCCAAATTTAGAATGCAGAAGTGGAACCAAGCCCCTCCTCAGACGTGGGGAGGCCACCTCTGTCCTCACTTGTGCCTTACTTAGCAGCCACTATTTCTGCTAATAGCAAGCCATCTTTCAGGTCTGAGAGATGAGTTTGTTATAGTTATGGATTTGTAATGAAATAAGGCAAATCAGAGAGATACAACAGCACCTCCTCACCCAGCCCCAGAGTGAGATGCTGTCAGAACTGTGATTTAGGATAGAATCTCCTTTTCTTGAAAGTAACCGTGTGAAGGATGCCTTCTGGCACTGGAGGGGGTCTGGAAATTAGGGGTCAGTGGTTTGGGAAAGGAGACCGGGAAGGAGGCCTCAGTGGCACTGCAGGAGAGGCAGGGGTGCAGGAACAGCCTGCAGTGCTCCGACCCAAGTCCCAGGAAGAAGGCTCAACAGCACCCAGGCCGCCTGCCAAGCCTTCACTTTGACGTGTGCAGAGGCAGCTCTTCAGGAAGATACCCCACTTTCATTCTGTACCTCACTGGATCTATGTTAGGTCCACAGGGATGCTTACTCGGGGCTCCCAAAGCTATAGCAGGATTAGCCAGACTCTTCCCTTTCCATCAGCACTTCCCAAAAGGCACCTCTGTGTCTGAGGGAAGTAGTTCCTCCCTGGTACAGTGGTGTCTGGCACATAGCATGTGTTCAGTCAACTTTTAGAGAATAAATTAGATTTTTTTTTAAGAAACAAAATCATTATATGTTTGTTGTGCAAAGTTTTGGGAAACATTGTTAAGACCAAAAACACACATTCAATTAAAGCCATCTGTAATTCACCATCCACAGTGTTCATCATTGTTTCCATAGTGGAATATATGCTTTCTGTATTTTATATAGTTATGTCTGTTTTTAATTATATTTTTCATCTATAGAAATGAATCTCTACATTACACGATCTTTTGTCACATGGAAAGATTTACTATCTAATGTATATTATAATATCTTTTCATATATTATGTATATATTTATAGTGTTAAATAGTTTATAAATGATAAATTATCTCTTTATAGATAGATCATTATTTATTTAATGATTTTCTATGGTTGGGCTGTTAGGTGATGTCCAATTTATTTATTATTATAAATATCATTCAAACAAACATTTTTGTTGTTAAGTCTATTTACAACCATGATTGGTTCCTTAGGGTAGATTCTTCCAAGTGGAATGGTGGCGAAGAAGTGCAGACAGCCAGTCCTTGTGGATGCCTGCTGTCCAGTGGCCCTCCAGAGAGCTGCTTGGAGCGCTCGCAGCTGGAGAACAGCCACACTCATTCCTCTACCCACCCTCCACCCCAATCAATGCTGACTATTCTAATTTTAAGTTTGCTGGCTTGATAGGTAAACATGCCATGTCATTGTTTTAAATTGCATTTCTTTGAATAGTAATGACTTTGAACTTTTCCCCATGGGTTGATGGGCTCTCTGGCCTTTTTTTCCCCCGTTACCTACATACCTGGATCCTGCCTGGGATCCTGAAAGGGGCAATATGGCAAATTTTAGGCTTCTCTTTTTCTCAGAAAGATGTTAGGTAGAAAATATGCCTCATCAAATGTGTCCAATTTTCTTTTTTAATATGAAGGGGGAAAGGTGCCTGATCAAAGCAGCAAATTACAAACTGAGAGCAATTACTGTACGTATTTCCCCAAATATAAGACATACCTTAATTTTGGGGCCTGGAATTTGAAAAAAAAATGTACTACATGAAGTTATTGAACTCAAGCTTTATTCATCATAAAATTCATACAACTCCTTATCACTGTCAAAACTCCCATCCATTACCTTGTCCTCATCTGTGTCTAATGATACATTCCTGTCATCATATATTGCCTTGTCCTCAGTTCCATCTATATCATTTGAAATGCCACAACCACTGTGTAAGACACACTGAGTTTTTAGACCCCAAATTTTTTGAAAAAGAGTGTGTCTTATACATAGGGAAATATGGTATAATACTTTTAAAGAATTCAAAAACTAAAAAAAAAAAATCATAGACAATAAAAAACAATGCATTTCAGAAAATGCATTTATTAGGCGAAAGTCCTCTATTGAGTATGTTCCCTTAAGAACAGCTGTAAATAATACACCCCTCCCACCAGCCCAGCTCCCCTCCCACCTGCCCAGCTCCCCTCCCCTCCAATCCTCCACTGTGACCTAAGGACAGTGTAATTTTGTACACGTGTCCTCGCCAGGGACACATCCTACTCTAACTTATTGAGACCAAAATATTCCTCTCCTAAATATAAATTCCAAGCTTTAGCTTTTAAAAATAACAGCAGAAAATGACCAGCAGGGCACCCTGTGATGTCCAAGGATCCTGGGGCAAGGCAGCCTGTTCCTAAGATAGTTCTGTCCTTGTCTGGCTGAATTATTTACAAAACCTGTGAGTAGCAGAGGCTGAGCTAAGGCACTTCCTTTCTGAACATGCTCAGGAACTCCCAGGGCCAGGCAGGGAAGCCACTGTCTCTAGAATGTCTGCTACCTGGAGTCAGGGAGTCTGCCATTGATTTTCTTTATAACAAACCTCTCCGCAAATGCCACAGATCTACATTAGCTTGCACTGTAGAGACAGATCAGAGATGGGCAGAGAGAATGGGGAATCTCACGTGCTGATTTCACTTTCTGTTCTGGCCGGTGCTGGCTTCCTTTAACTTCATATATAGTTGAATGGTGGGGAGAAGACAGGTGCCCCCACATGCAAGTCAGCGTAGTGACCGCGGGCATTTGAAAAGTTCTAGTTATTAGAGATACAGTTAGATCCATCTGCATTAAAGAGCCATTTGGGAATGGAGGAATATGGAGAAAGATGACGAATATGATGTTTGGATTGATTGCTTCTGAACAGAGCTGATTTCAGTGGGTTTTCCAAGACAATTTATGATACCTGATCATTACTTTGGGTCTCTAGACATTTTCAGTTTTGTAAAACAGGGAGGCTCTTAGGAATGTAGGGCTCTTGAGAAGTCTCCTAGTGTTTGGGCCGCCACTGAACTTAGGATCCTCTTAATGTTTGTCTCCAGGTGGGCTGAGCCACAGTGCAATGCGCGTGCATCATATGGGAACTCCCTTCCAGCTCAGAGGCAAGGTTCTCTCATTCACATTTTTTAACTTCCTCCCCAGTTCCTTAAAATTTGCATTTCTTTTCTAGCTAGGTGTCTTGCCACTAACTGATGGAAACTGGAAATTTCCTCCTGCCTTGACCCTTTTCTTCAAAGTTTGGCTCCACGTGTGTGGGACAGTATCAGTGCGAGCCAAAACAATGCAAGAAAGCCCTGAGTGTGTAATTAAAAGTGTTTGGGGCTCTTAATTGGAAGAGAGAGTGAATTTAAGTCTCTGCCTCGGTATCATTCATCAGATTCCTGAACTGTCCGAAGGGGATGACTGAGCACACTAGTATTCCTCAGACATCTCTTTTGTATCTTCTACATCATGGCCTGTCAGTTATTTCATTTAATCCTTTTCATCATATGTTAAGTAGGGAATATCATCCCTCGTTTACATAGTTGGTAACTGATATTTGCAGCAATCCAAGGTCCTATAAGCTACTTAATGACCGTGCTAGGATTTACATACCAGTTTTTATTTTAAGGCAAATCTTTATTTCTTTCCAAGTTATTACAGTTGCCTTACTTCACAGGGCTGTTTTGAGAATCAGATAATTATAATATATATGAAAGATAAACAGAAACAGGCTGACCGTTGTTTGGTAGCATTCTTATTGCTTCTGTTTTGTAGTCACCTGTTTGTTATGAAAAGACAAGTTTCCAAAGTCCCTGGCTTTGAAGAAAATAACATGGCTTGGAGAAATAAGGGCAGGGAGGGTTATAGTCTCTCTGTTTATCCTAGGAAGCCAGTTACCCTACAGCCCCAATCCAAAGGTCAGTTTGCCACACTGGAAATTCAGCCACAGCCCTGCTCTGGGTCTCACTTCTCCGGACTGTGGAGGGCTCACTTCCCTCTCTGCTACTGTCCACGTGCTGAGATCATTTGAGAATAACTTCTGGCATCATCATGGTGCTCATGCATCTTGAAACCATAGAACCCAACTCTCACTCGTGATTCATTTCATTTTTCTTTTTTTGATTCATTTCATTTTTATTTATTTTCTTTGCACTGCTGGTTATTCAAAATGTTTAATAAGATGGGAACTGTTTGTGAAGGAAATACAAAAAAGAGTGAAAAAACATTTCACTGTTCAAATAAAATGGAGTAAACAGATGTAGATTGCAACAGCCATTCCATAAAGACAAGAATACTATTAAAAACTATATTCTATTAAATATGAAAACATGAGTGAAACAAATATATTTCTTAGAATAAATAAAATGCTAAACTTTTGATGAACAGAAAACTGAATCTGTCATCAAATCTTTAAAACTCAAATAACTAATGATACAATGAACAATTATAGCAATATACTGTGTTAATCTCTTGCTATGCCTAATTTATAAATGAAACTTTATCATAGGTATGTATATAAAGGAAAAAACATAGGTATGTAAGTTTTGCTATTATTTATGTTTTCAGGCATCCACTAGAGGTCTTGAAATATATCCCCCATGCATGAGGGGGGGAACTACTGTACTGCTTCTGTTTTTTCTTGTATATCTTATGGTTTTATGTTGTGATTAATGTTCATTTGGATGCAATGTTGTTTGGTGCATAGATATTCATAACTTGGTAAATTCATTGTGAATTGCATTCTTTATCATTATAAATAACTAGTCCTTGTTAGTTTTAACACTTGTTTGCCCTGGTGTTAACTTTGCCTGGTATTAACATTGCATCTTTTGCCTGAGCTGTGGTGGCGCAGTGGATAAAGCATCGACCTGGAATGCTGAGGTCTCCAGTTTGAGACCCTGGGCTTATGTGGTCAAAGCACATACGAGAGTTGATATTTCCTGTTTCTCCCCCCTTCTCTCTCACTCTCTCCCCCTCCCTCTCTAAAATTAGTACGCCCCCGGAAAACAAAAAGAAAACTTACATATCTTGATTTCTTCTTGTTCACAATGTGAAGATTTCTGAATTATTTTGTTTTGAACCTCTTATATACTACATATGGTTGAATTTTACTTTATGATTCAATCTGAATTCTTTTAATAAATAAGTGTGGTCCATTCAAAAAAACAAAATACCTTCAAATTTTTTTCGCACATACATATCTTTGTCTTGTTTCCAACTGAGAGACGGCAGGTAAAATTTGATTATTAGAATGACATTTGATTTAGTTTGGAGTGTTTGTTTTTCTGATAGATTTAAAAAAAGTTAAATTTAATCTTCATCTTGTATAAGCTCCTGTATAATCATGATATATTATTAAATAAAATTTTCCTTCTAATTTCATATTTATATGAAAAAGTGAAATGAACCATCATTTTCTTTCTTTGGTATAAAATTTATTGTAGCCTCATGAGATAATTACATTATTTTTCATAAACTTTTAAAAATAAGAGATTTATTGAGTGTACTTCAAAATTTTGGATAAAATTAATTTTTATTTGCTGGACAAACAATATGAATATGAATTAAGAAATTAAATGTTAGACTGTTGTAATTGTAATACCGGTAGTTTTAAACACCTGCTCTTCCTATCCATACCTCTCCCACATTTAGGACTAGGGGAGGTTAATTTAGCATTTAATCCCGTGTCCCTAACCTCAAATAGGAGGGTGAAGAGTTTTAATATTAATATAAACTTTTTAGAGTCAGAAATTGCTCTCAAGGGATGTGTGTATGTATATATATATATTTCCCATGGCTTCATGTAGATTGTTTAAAGTTTCTGGAAATTTTGCTCTAGGAATGGGAGCGGAAGAAGCCGAAGGCTTCACGGTTGATTGCTTTTCTGATTGGTGCCATAAAAAAAATGCATTAGAGAGAGAATGTTTGATTTAAAGAGCGCCTAGATACCAACATTACCTCTGTTTGTTTTCCTTCCTTTAGCAGAAACCTTGTAAAATTTTTATGAAGCATTAATGGATCTGAGATTTTTCTCAAGCAACTTTTATGAGGTGAGCTTAATCCCACACACTCGACCCAGTTTAGCAGTCTTTAGAGACCTAGGACATAAAACATCCTCAGAAATTATTTTTGGGTGCCTCAATGTCATAGGTGCAATGGCAAAGGGCAGGGAAAGGAAGTCTGCTCATACGTGGCATGCTGCTGGGTTGGGCAGGATGGAGCAATGAGGTACCTGGCCAAAGAGAATGCCACCCAGGTAAGCCAAAGTGAAGGTATTAAACACTACTTCATCATTTTGCACTGACTTCAAGAACTTCTATTCACCAATGGGGAAATTGCATTAGGAGAAACAAGTAATTTGTTCTGTGATGTCAACCCGAAATCAATGACCGATCTCAGCAAAATATACACGGCAGATACACACAAATAGACCCCACTGTCCTGTCACCCAGTTTCTTTTCTATATCTGAGACAAATGTGCTTTGAAGATGATAAAAGTTTGTCATATGCTGATGAATAAACTGCATTTTGTAATGTGCAGTTTGGTATTCCCCAAATCAAGCAACCAAATATGTCTTTGCATAGTTATGAAAAGTGGGCATTTAGAGGATGCCCATCACTGGTCTGCTTATGCTGCTTTTTTCCCACTACAGAGAGTTCTTGGCACTACTGTGGGCATTCTGTTAGATTTATGATGAGCATAACGAGGAACAAACTCTTTTGCAAGAGAGACAGGAGCTCTTACCACTAAGACATTTCAGTGTCCTATTCAAGAACGGTGGAGGTTCTGAGATTTTACCTGCCATTTATGCTGACAAGGTAGGCTGGCACTCTGTTTTGGATGCTGGTAGATGACACAAGGCTTCTGGGTCAGAGACAAAGAATTTTATACTCATTGCTCAGCAAGCAGCAGGAGCTACTTTAGATCAAACTTGTCCTTCAAGTCCCAAGAGAGAGGTGAACATGGGAAGGCACTGGGGAAGGTACCTGTGGATGTTGACAAATGTTCTGTGAGAGTTACAGGGGTTGGGCTGTCCCCTCCTACTGGTTCTGATAAACTTTTTAGTAAGGTCCATCAGAATAATGATCAAATTGTGCTCTGAGCCATCAGCAGTAGGATGGCAGACTCAGCAGTCGGCTAAATGAAGGTGTTTGTAACAGTTTGGGAGAGCCATACAAGGTCATTTTCCTCATGAAGATGGCTCCACAGTCAGTTCTAAGAGACCAAGGTGTGAACCCTCCCCCACTTCATACTGCCCAGAGTCTGAGTTCTCCCTTCCCAGGTGCTTGAGTTTTGTTCTCCAACTCCACAACACTAGTGTGTCACATGCAGTGCCTTTTTCTGATTCTCTCCTGTTTTTATCTAGATTTTTTATGCAGAAGAGTCAGGTGCAAGAGAGATAAAGACATTTTTACAGCACAGAGATTCAGTATGTTCCCACTTTGGCCCGTGTGGGCCACTGTAAAAGGTTTCTGACAAGACTGTACTCAGCTACATGGTCGTTACCTTTATGATCTGAGATCATGCCATCCGAACTAGGAATCCAGTAGGCTAAATCAGAATCAAGATAGAATTTTCTAGATTCCCATTTGGGCAGGTTGATCTGCCGAGGGTGGACAAACTAGGCTGGTCTAGGGTTGTTGTTAGGGGAAAGAAAGGACATCATGCCTAGGCATGGTCATGGCAAATTCTTGACTTTTCAGGAAAGGCTTTTATAATGGCTTCCCCCACTCCATTTATATTGTCCTGTTCATTATCCAGGAAGTAGGTGAACAGAGATGAGCTCTTTCTTGGAACAGCCACACTCAAGAACCTAAATGACATGTAAGGTGTGTGTACTGGGAGAAGACAAAGGACATAGGTTCAGAAATATTTTTTTCAGTTCATTTTTCGGAGACTGTTTTAACATTCAATAATATCAGATGCCTGTGGCTGACTGGGAGAGTAAAGGTCCATCAGCTACCTTAACTCTCAGTCCTTTGTTGAATTGCTTTTGTGATGAAAGGTGCAGCATTAGACTGCAGAGTCTAGAAAGCTCAAGAAAACACGTGAGTCCAGTTTAGTTTCAAGGATTATAGAGATTGTGGATAGAATTAGTAGACTCTATACTCTGAAAAAGTATGTACCACAGTGAGGCAGCATTAATAGCTCTGAAGTGGGGTGGAGTCAAATGTCAGATGTAGTCAGTCTCCCAGGAGTGGGCAGGGCAAATGCACCAGGCCGAGTACCTTCCCCTCTGCAAAATACATTCACCAACTTTTCATGGAGTCAGTGTGGTAATCCCTGCATTAGAAACATTTAGTCTTTTACTGTGTTCCCAGTCTAGGATTCATTGCCATGTCTAGTACAACATTGGACCCAGACATCATTGGTGCCCGTAAAGTTGGTGCCACTTGATTGCAATTGGTCATAGGAAAGAATAGACCCTGTGTTGTGGGCATTAATATGAGTGACCTAGGTGGTTTGATTGGCAGCTTTCTGGTTTGTTTATACAGCATGTAGTTTTCCAACTGGCAGACCAAATAGCCAGACTGTTGATGATGGTCCAAGAGTTGGTAAGACTCATGAGGGAGAGTGTTAGCTAGAACTATGTGAGGATGACGTTACCATTATTATATGGGCAGTAAAAGAATACATACTCTCTGATCTGGAGGGAAACACTTCCTCATCCTTCTAGGGTTATTTATTTCACAAACATCTGTGAAAAGATGATCAGGTCCTTTATTTTTAAGATGTGCAGAAATGCAAGTGACCCATGGCAAACTTTTCCTGGATCTAAGCCAGAGTTGCAGATGACAGATAATTCTAGTTCTAGTTTGAAAGCAAGCCTCAATTCAACAACTACTTATTAGCATGCTCTAGCCTCTGGAATAGGCAGTGAATATATAATAAATAACATAGTAATGGTTTATTTCCTGGCAAAGCCTCTATAGGCAAAATAATAAAGATGGCTACACTTATACAGTGCTTACTCTAGCCTAGGCCTTTTGTAAGTCATTTCCATTATAATCACCAAAATGAGACTTGGGAGTAGATGGTATTGTTGTAACTATCTTATTTACATATCAGAAACAGGAGGCATTGAGAGAGAGAGAGAGTGATGGAGTCAGGACTCAAATACAGCAGTTCTTGAGTTTGGGGTTTAATGGCTCTGTCGTACACTGCTTCTAGTGGAGTGACCACACAGTGCCACCAAGTCATTGATTTCATAAGACGGAAAGAACTGGGATCATCTAGGAGGAGTTTCTGAGTTAGACTGAAGGACGTTCCAGAGGAAGTGACAGCTAAGAACTGTCCTGAAGGGGATTGTGAGTTAAGAAGTTGAAGGTGGGGAAAGCCATTTTTCCAGTAGGAAAACTGTGTGTGCAAAGGCACTGGAGGTGAGCATGATGTCTACTTTGATACATCATTTATTCGAAGGCATGTGTTTCTTTGGAATGAGTAAGACTAATGAGACTTCTTCCAGATTTCTAATTCACAGCTCTTTTGTTTGCTGTGCATTTTTAACTAAAATATTCCATATTTAGTTTTATTGTTGAGATGGCCCAGAAGTCTCTAAAATTTTACCAAAGTAAGCCAGGGCTTAGCAGAGATGACAAACATCCCCCACCCCTTACCCATGTTTACTTTGATTTATGTAGGACTCGTAAACCTTGGGTGCCTAGTTATTAGCAAGTAGAAAAATTAAAGCCAGCTATGCATAGGTTTATGGGCATAAAGAAAGGATTCAAAACCCAGAAAGCTGCTAGACCTTAATAGCTTTATTGATGGTATCTTTTCATTATGGGATTTGATGAGGTCTCATTTCCCCATGACCAGTGGTTAAGCCATACCTTTATTGTCTACCTGCTGGAGGCACTGGTGGATTCTCTGGATTGTGACAGTAGCCCAGCTTTATTGGTTTTCCTCACACTAACGTCCTCTGTAATCATCCCATATTTTCCTACTCAGCATCACCAGATGGAGAGTGCCCTGTGATCTGACAGCTCTGAATAATTGATACCCGCTCATACTGAAGTCGAGTTTAGGTTTTGTGGTTCAGTAGGATGCTTTACTCTTGTTGACCTTAACCTTCAGAGGCACTTGGGCATTACCAAGAGATCAATAAAACTTCCTCCAGCTGGCCTGAGAGGACAGGAGGCTGATGGAGAGTGATGATCAAGAGGAGAGGGAAGGGAAGATTGTGCTGTAACCTAGGGAACCAGAGAAGGGAGAATGTGTAAGGCAGTGGAGGGAGGGGTTGGGTGGGGTAAAGATGGGGGAACATATTGAGAATAAGAGAGAAATAGTTTTTAAGGAGGATGAAATGAAAAATAAAGTGATGGGGAGACAAGGGGTTTGACAAAGAGGGACGGGTAATGGAAGGATAATAAACAGAGCACGAGGACAGATGAGAAATACAGGAAAGGAAAGGAGATTTGTTTCTTAACTCATGAGTTGAAGTTTACAGTGTATGAAGCTATGTACTATGTTGGTTTTAGGGAACTCAACATCTCATGAGAAACAGACAAATGATTAACTGATAGAGTGAGGCAAAGTAAAATAAGGGTTCTGATAAAGGAATTAGGTAACTACTGGGCTTAGAGGGAAGGGAAGAGATGTGTTTGAATGCCAACTATATGCTAAAAGGGCATCTTCGTACTAATGTATTTAATTTAGTTATTATTTTATTTATTATCTGTATTATATATGCTGCATATAATTATTAATTATTATTTTATTTAATTATCAAATAAGACTTTAAGGCAAGAATTATTGTCTTCGTTAAAGATGAAGAAATAGATGATTGAAGAGGTTGAGTGAGCACATTGATAAGTGGTGGATAGACTATGTATTCAGTTTCTTATGACTCCTGGGCCTATGTGTTGTTGTTGTTATTTTTCTAATTTATTGATTGATTTTAGAGAGAGAGGAAGGGAGAAAGAGGTAAAGAGAAAGAAACATCAATTTGTGCCTATATGTGCCCTGGCTGGGGATTGAACCCATAACCTTTGTGTATTGGGATGATGTTCTAACCAACCTAGCTATCCAGGCCAGGGCAGGCCTATGTGTTCTTTTCATCATTGCAAGCTGCCACCCAGTAAGTGAAACATTGGAGTGATTTATTCATGCAGAGTCGTTGGAGAAATCTGTACTAGATTGTGACCTAATTGAAGGTGGGGGCTGTGACGGGTTTCTTAAAAATCAGCTAACATAGTAAATACTGCATAAAATATGCTGACATGAAAAGAAGGAAGAGATAGAGGGAGGCAGGGAGGCAGCAAGGGAAGGGAAGAGAAAGGGAAGGAAAGAGGAGGGGAGAGAGGAAGAGAAGGAGGGAAGGAGGAAGAAAGGAAGGGAGGGAGGGAGGGAAGGAGGGAATGAATTGGATTTGAGATGAATCTAATAAAATAAATTGTGTTTTTCTGGAGATAGTGTTGAGAGGACAACTATTTGAGGTTGACTAGCATAATCAAAAGTACAAAGTGTGTCTTGGTGGGATAGAAGAATGACAGTTCATTCTGGCTTGGTTTGGGGAAGATGAAAATAGTGGAAGATAAGACTGCTAAAACAGAATGGGTCCTCATTCATTCATGTATTCATTTCTTGATATAACAAATGTTTATTCAGTGATTACTCTGGCTAGGCATTGCTACGAGGGCATAGGGTGTGTCAGTGACTAAAACAGATAAATATATCTGCCTTTATGGCTCTTACATTTTCCTGAAAAGATACAGGCAATGTATATAACTTAAATGAATTATACAGAATGCAAAACAGCAGTAAGTGCTTATAGGGAAGGTGACATTTGAGTGGTATCTCAAAAGACATGATGGAATGATTAACACTTTATCTAGAAAATGAGTTCCAGGCAAAGGCAATGGGTTGTGTAAAAGACTCGAGGACACAAGTGAACCCAGAGTATTCATGGGGTAGCAGGAAGCTCAGAATGGTGGGGGTGTCCTAATTGGAGCAAGGCTGGAGGTCTAAGAGGTGATTCAAGCAGTCTAGATCATATCAGACCCTCAGAACTGTTTTTCCATGAAATAAATAAGAAGATTTAGAGCAGGGAAGTGGCATAGACTTGAAAAGGATTACTAAGGCCACAGTGTGGGGGCAGGTGTGACAGCAGGGACCAGTTAGGAAATTGCTGTCATTGTCCAAGCCACTGATGATAGTGAAGAAGATGGTTTCAGTGGGCACGATACCCAGGGCCAGATTCCAGATACTTTTAGAAGGAAGGGCCAGTGAAATTTGCTGATGGATTTGATACAAAGTGTGAGAGAAATAGAGGAGCCAAGGGTAACTCGAAGGTTTGGGCCAAGTTGCCTATATCTGGGATGGGAGTAAATATTGTGGACAACATAAGTTTGTTGAAAAAAGATCAGGAGTTATCTTTTGCACAATGAGATGATTATTATTAGACATCCAAGAGGATATATCAAGTGAGCAGATGAAGATAAAAGAGGCTGCAGCTTAAGGGAGATGTCCAGGCAGGAGGTAGGCTGGAGGTCTGCACTGGAAATCCATGAGCACAAAGATGGTATTTAAAGCCATGAGATTAGAATGAACCATCAGACAGAAAAGAGCTCCAAAAATCATAGATGATATAAACATGCCATGCTCATGGTTTGAACCATGATTTTTTGATTGATAGGGAGCTATCTATATCTATATCTATATCTATCTATACACACACACACATATTTGAGAATAGGAGTAACAGAATCTACTGGGTGTGTTTTGTTGGTGGTTTTTGTTCTCCTGTTTTAAGACAGATGCCACTCTGGTGGTCCTGTGGCAGATGGCCCAGGAGGACCAGTCAGGAGGTTGGCACACTGAGCGTTGTGAAGGGATAATAAGGACCCGAAACAGACCCTGGCAGTGGGGATGGAGGGGAGGACGGATGGGTGGGGGGAAGACAAAGGGAAGAAGGAAGACAGCAAAACCAATTTTCCTTTCACTCAGTTCAAAACAGAAATCACCCGATCAATAGAAAAGAAAACATAATTTCAGCCTGAAAAGAAGGTTTTTGTGTTTTCTCTCTTTCTTTTTTTAAAAAACTGCTTGAGGCATGCTTATGGTTTATAATGCTTTGCTTCCTGGGGGCATAGCTGACAGCGGTAGGAAGGGAAAATAGAGACAGAGTTTTCAGTAGTTCAGAAAACCAGCTTCTCTCTGAACTGTGGAGGGTGAGGAGTGCGTGCTTTTCATGAACTGTTTAGCATGTTCAGAACATGGGAGATAATTTATGAGACGAATAGATCTGACTGCATTCTTACAGAAAGATAGAAATGTTACCGTCCCCTCCAGATCCCTCAGCCTGTTAAGTGCTTACAATCATACTATCTTATATGGGGATAGATTAAAAGCAACATATGTGAAGTAGCTTGCTTAACACATGGTAACTAGTGTTTTACCAAACAGAATGCTTTACAGTTTGAAATCACTTTCATAAACTTTTATCAGAATGAATTCTCACAACAATCCTGTGAAGGATTTCTCCCCCCTACTCCCATTTTACTGAGAATAAAGAAACGAAGCCCTCTAACCAGGTGAAATGTCGTGCTCAACAGCGCAGAGGAACAGAACCAAGAGTCAAACCAGTTTGTAAGCCAAGGTCTGCTTTTCCTCAGCACGTGTTGTCAGGAAATAAAAGAACCATGCTGCTGAGGCCTCGAGGTCTAGAGCACCTCCAGACCCATTATGTGTGGTTAAGAGGGTTCACGATCCTTTAAACTCAGCACCATCTTTGACAACTGTTTCTTGAAAGTGTTAAGGTTAAGATTATATTAACCAGTATTACTCCAATAAAGTCAATTATAAAATATATGGAGGGCTGCTGCAGCCATCCACGATTACATCCGGCTAAGGCTGGCTGCAGCTTCCAGGGGAGGGAAATGTGGCGGCCCGTTTCTCTGTTTCTACCACACAGGACCTCATTTTGCCTTGTCTGGGGGTATGTCTTCCTCACTCTGTGCACCTTGTTCCTGGGTATTGCTCGTTGCCCCATGTGTTGTGGTAAGACGGTGGTAGTCTTTTGAGCTGTGAGGATGTTGTTGGGATATTTGCTCTCTATAACAAGGCACAGTTGTGATAATTCCTTTTTATATCCGGGGGTGGGGAGGGGACATTTAGGGACAGGAAGGGAGAGAGATGTGAAGCATCAACTCAGTTGTGGCATCTTAGTTGTTCATTGATTGCTTTTTTATATTTGCATTGATGGGGGGGGGGCTTCAGCTGAGCCAGTGACCCCTTGCTCAAGCCAGCAAACTTGGGCTCAACCTGGCAACCTTGGGCTTTAAGCTAGAGAGCTTTGAACTCAGGCCAGTGACCATGGGGTCATGTCTATAATCCCATGCTGAAGCCAGTGACCCTGCACTCAAGCTGGTAAGACGGCACTCAAGCTGGCGACCTCAGGGTTTCAAACCTGAATCTAGGCCAACACTCTATCCACGGCACTACCACGTGGTTAGACTCCATTTTCATTTTTGTAAATCACACCTTCCTCTCCAAAAGGCATTGTGAATGGAACTTTTTGTTGTTGAACATAGCCTTTCACCCTCTTAATTCTCCTGACAACTATTTTAACTATTTCTCCACTGACCATGTCTCATACTGCACTTTGTGTCTATTGAAGACCGTTGGTATTTCAAATCTAACTGATGGATTCCTTCATTAGCAGGCAGGAGACTCTATATCTGACCCTGAAACATCTATAACTGAATATAGTTAATTAAAGGGCAGATGCAATAGCAGCAGGGCTTTTTAACCTCAATTAGCATGCAATTCAAGATTGAAAACAGAAGAGGACTACAGGGGTTCCTCAGGTTACGACAGTCTCAACATATGACGTTTCAAGTTTATGATGCTCACTCCCATCAAAACTAAAAACAATTTGAGATGTGAGTGATTTGGCTTCTGTTGTTAGCATTATACTTACAGACTATATGGGTGAACTAGTTTGGTTGTCTGCAACAGAAGAAGATGCAGTCACGCAATATATCAGTGAGGGAGTTGGCGTCCCCCAGTATGCTTACCCACGCCATTTTGGACTGTTAAAAGCACACGTGCTCCATTTATGTTGCTTTGTTTGGTGACTTTTGGCCCTTATCATGGCGCCTAAATGAAAATCAGAGCTACTGGCATCACACGGAGAGGAGCTGTCTGCTGAGGACCTCATTCAGCTGGAGAAGCAGCTGATTGAAGAGGAAGTGAGAGAAAACCCAGAGCCCAAGAGATTTACTACCAAGGGTTTTGCAGAAGGTTTTTCTATGATAGAGGATAGGTTGGCAAAATTTCAGGCTGAAGACCCCAGCAATGACAGACTCAGTAAGGTCTACAGAGCTGTTATGGATGCCTTGCAATGTTATAGGCAGGTTTTGGAAGAGAAAAAGTCATCAACCTTCCAGGCTAGCCTGGAACAATTCTTTAAGAAGGTAAAGAGACCTGCAACCGATCCTGCACCCTCTACATCAGGGGTTTCTCAGGATAAAACACCTGTAGTACAGGTAGACTCATCTCCAGTGTCTCCTGCATGTTCCTCTGGCAATCCTGATTCACCCGACCTAGTATCTCCAGCACCTGCTGCAGGTTCTCCTGCCTCTCCAGCTTCCTCCTCCCAATAGGTCACACTCTCCTACCTTGCAATGCCCCTTCCAGCGTGCAAGCCAGCCACAGGAATAAAAACGTAAGGAATTTATTTTACACTCATTTGTCATTTATTTTCATTACTACAATACAGTGTAAACAGTACAGTATATTTATATCGTTTGTCTTTCTCTGTGGCTTAGTTGTGTTTTTATGTTCTAGATTATGATTTTACAACTGTATTAGGATAGCTAAACGACTTAGGCTAGGGTGCATTTTGACATACACCAAAATTTGGGTTACGTCACAGTCATATGAATGGAACTGTGTTGTAACCCAAGGACCTCCTTTAATTCTGCTTCCCATTTGGATGGTAGGCTGCTTAAGGAATAGTAGTACAAAGGACAGAGTCTTTGCAGGAATACTTAGTCTGAAGTAACAAAAGTTTACCCAGTTGTCTTTCTTAATCATGAGAAGGGGATTTCATGCTAGAGGAAGGTAGCTGAAGGCAGGCCACAATCTCGAGGAGACCTTTCATCACTTTTTGTTGTCTTCCTAATCTCAAATTACTCCATTCTTTTAGGCATTCTCTGTATGAGTTATATGTACTTGTTCGTGTTTTTCTGGAGTCATTCAAAACTATGTCTTCTTGATCTATATACCATTTGTCCATCAACTCTGAAGATTAGGATTGTTTCATCTGTTGGCTTGGAGGCTGTGAGGGGTGGAGGGGGCACAGGGTGAGTACTCCATGCTTTGTACTATAGATTAGAGCCGCACCATAGATGTCAGGGGTTTTCTGTTTGGCGTTCAGATGTACTGTATTAGTTGAATAGTTGTACTTTAGACATTGGACAGATCTATCCCTTTGAAGTCCTATTATATCTAATTTTGAGTACTATGCAGAATGGACATTCTATACTTTTGAAAATGATACCCTGATCTCTGGGCTGAGTTTTTTCTCTAACCCCAGGGAACCCACTGTACTTTCACTTCTTCCTGTGATTTCATCTTAGTGTAAGGAAAGAAAGAAGTTAATTCACATAAAGGCAGTGAAAGTAATGCAGGCAGAAATTTCATTCACACCTTATCAAACTCAAATTATAATTGTCCTCATGCATCCAGGTCAGGAATGACAGTGTTAAAAGATGCTGATCATGACTCTGAGATCCTTGTGTTTTACCTGAACTGAACTTGTCTTGGTCATGAGATTCAATTGTATATTTCTTGCCTTTCATGTTCTGCCTGCCAGTGAGCTTTAGGTGAAGTTCATTTTCTTTGGGCTTCTTTCCACTTCTGCACAGGGTAAATCATAACTCCCCATGGACCTTCTGGTTTGGTAAGTCCACTTGTCACCCATCTGTCAAGCCTTATGTCATCAGTCCTCTTCTGTGGGCTCTGTCCTTTTCTCCACCTGATACCTACCTGAAGATTCATGTCTGCTACGAGTTCCCTGTGCTCCTAGACTAAGGCAGCTGTTATTTAAGTTTTGTAGTCTCAGCTTCCGAGTCAGCAGCCTTTCAGCCTTGTGGATTGTTTGACCATGACTGGCATTCCAGGTCTCACACCTGGGCTCTGGCTTCCTTCTCCATCCCTAACCCACTCATTATTCTTTATTATCTATACTACAGGTGCAGAATGGTTGAGGGTTGATTTGATCACATTCCTTAGTTCATAGAACACTATCATTCCTTAAAGGGGGATTTGTAGATCTCCAGTAAGTACTATCTTATTTTTCCCATTTATCTTCAATCCTGCTCCTATTCCCTTTTGTACACAATTCTCACACAAATGTGTTTTATAAATTTCATTCAGTGTGCATGTATATTTATGAAACATGAAAGTGTATTAAATGTATGTACCACTGATTTTTCATTCCTTTGATTCTCCAGGTTTATTCCAGATTCCCCTCTATCTCAAACAATTCAGCAACAAACTTCCTTTACACACCAGTGTGAAATGTCCCTAGGAAACAGAACCACTAGTGGCATTGATGGGTCATAGGACTCCACATGCTTAACTGCATTCAGTATGGCTTCATACATCTGCACTTCAGTAGAAATTAAGAGTTCCCATCTGCACATGTCTTAGCCAATACTTTGTTTTATATACTTCCTGAGGCCTGCTTTTAAAAACCATGTTCATGGGTATAAAGTGATACCGTGTTATTACTGTCATGTGCATTTCTCTATTTGCTGGTGAGTGTGAGCATCTCTGTACGGATTGGTTTGCTTTCTGGGTTTTTTCTTTTATGTATGGTAGGTTTTTCTGCCTATTATTTCGGTTGAGCTGCCTCTCATTTTTTTAAAGTAGATTTGCAAGAATTTCTTGAATATTCTACATGTTGATTGCTTATCAGTTTTACTTGAAAATAATCTTTTTTCCCCCGTTATTATCTGTTACCTTTGCCAATGGTGCATTGTATGGTGATTTAAGAATATATATGCTAGAACCAAACTGCCTGGGTTCAAATTCTAACTATGGGGCCTTTGTAATGGTCCTCAGTTTTCTTTCTGTAAAATGGATAGTATATGAAGGTTACTTTCTTCAAAAGGCCTTTATTGGAATTAAATGAGTTAAAATTTATGAAGAACTTACAACAGTACTTGATAAGAAATAAGTTCTCTGTGTATTTTTTTTTTCAAGGAAAACAAGTTATTTTTTTAGCTTTGTTATTTCTCTTTTCCCATTTAGGTAATTACTATGAACACTACTATGAAATAATATAATCTTATAACAAAATAAGGATCTAGTTTTGTTTTCCCTGTGTTCTGAGCCAGTTGTCCAGGGTCATCCACTAAATATTCAGTCTTTCCTGTTGTGTTATGGGGCTACTGTTTTCATGTTGAGTTCACATATGTATTTATTTTTTCTCAGCTCTCTTGTTTATCCATTGCTCTATTGTTCCTGGGCCTGTGCCGTATTATTGTATCAATCTGCCCTTACTACCTGGTGTGATGGTTTTCTTTTTTGCTTCATGTGTTAGGACTATGTTTTTGTCTGGACCCCTATGTTGTTATTCCATCCAGCTGTGCTGAGAGAGCATGTGCTGTGGCTTTTATGGTTTCCATAGATTCTCAGAGGCTCTCCTGGACCAAAGGATTCAACATATTTTCTTCCTCCATCATTATATTATAAATCTCCAGGAGCTGCAACATGGGATACACACTTTGTTCCTCTGTAAAATTCTAAGTTTAGTGTCAAGTGCCATCCCTTAAAATGTTCTCAAGGGTAAAAATGGCACCACCACCATCTCATAAAAACATTGTAAATGAAACAAAGTCTGATGATTTTTGCACATTGTTAAATGATTTGTAAGTCAGTTTTGTGATTTTAAACCCATCTCATTCAGAGAGGTCTAAGTCACTGTGTACTCTCTAAATAAGCTGAAACATTTCACACCAACCAATAACACTGGGAGCAATTTCTTTTCATTTTCTGCTGCATGAAGTTTTAGAACTGTTTTGATATATTTCTGCATTGCTGATTCCAAATCTGAAATCTGTTTTCTGGTGCATGCTCTAGTTTTTATGCAATTTTAATTTCTTTTTGTTACAGTTAATGGCATGCATTTGTTTATAAATTGGAGTTAAAGGGCAACGACTCTTGGATTGAACATAACCACAAGGCAATTAATGTTTTACAAGCTTCACTTTTACATAATTGTAGTTGTTTTTAAATGTAAAATATTATTATCTGATAAAAACACCCTCATATTTTGTTTTAAGATTGAATCATGGCTTATTTGAGTAGGCATAAATGTAATAGTCTTGACACCTTCTGTTCTATATGTGGCTGTTACACACTTCAACGTAAAAGGTGCAATATTTCATCATTTGTGACACATGTATATATTGCCTTTTTTCAAGTTCCCATTGGCAATCAAGACAAGAATTGGGCTCCTCATATTGTGTGTCATAATTTTGAAGAAATGCTTCGTGACTGGACAAAAGGAAAACGCAAAGGAATACCTTTTGGTATTCCCATGGTTTGGCGTGAACCTAAGGAACATAGCAGTGACTGTTATTTCTGTCTGATCCATACAAAGGGCATTGGCAAGACAAAAATGGCATATGATCACTTATCCTAATATTCCTTCAGCAATACGACCTATCCCACACTCTGAGACACTCCCAGTTACAGTTTTCAATGGTTTTATTTCTTCTAAGGTTGAAGAAAGTGAACACGGTGATCAAGTGTATTTTGATAAGATGCATGAGGAAATGGTTGTAGAATCTGAGGGTTCTTCTTCTGATGCCAAGCAGTCATTAACCCCTCAGCAGTTTAGCCAAACCGAATTGAATGACTTAGTAAGAGATTTGGGCCTATCAAAGAAAGCAGCTTAATTATTAGCCTCCAGGCTTCAAGAAAAGAATGTACTTAACCAGTCAGCTAAAGTATCCCATTTCAGGAAGCATGAACAAATTTTTGTGGACTTTTTTTCCTAAGACAAACACTTTGTTTACTGTCATCATATCAGTAGTCTTCTCAGCCAGCTAGATGTTACCACTTACAGTCCAACAGAATGGCAGCTCTTTCTTGACAGCACTAAACAGAGTCTGAAATATGTTCTTTTACACAACGGTAATGTTTATGCAGCGGTTTCAATTGGTTATTCAATTCATCTGCGAGAAGATTATAATGACATAAAAATTGTTCTTGACTTTCTGAAGTATGAGGAGCATAACTGGATCATTTGTGTGGATCTTTAAATGGTAAATTTCCTGCTAGGACAACAGAGAGGTTTTACAAAGTATCCTTGCTTTCTGTGTTTGTGGGACAGCTGAGCTCGGGAGAAACACTGGACACAGAAGGAGTGGCTGAAATGTGAAGCTCTGGAAATAGGGATGTAAAATATTGTGAATGAACCTGTAGTCAATTGAGACAGGATCATTTTCCCCCACTTCACATTAAACGTGGCTTAATGAAGCAATTTGTTTAGACTTTGAATAGAGAAAGTGAATGCTTTCAACATATTTCTGCTTTTCCTGCCTTGTCTTTCGAGAAGATAAAAGGAGGTGTATTCGATGGACCTCAAATTCGAACCCTCCTACGTGATGAAGAATTTTCCAGGAAGATGAATAAGGAGGAGAAAGCAGCATGGCAGTCTTTTGTGGCAGTTACAAAGAACTTCCTTGGCAACAAAAAAGCAGAAAACTATGAACTTCTGGTTCAAAGGATGCTGTTGGCTTTCCGCGACATTGGATGTAACATGAGCATTAAGATTCACTTCCTGAACAGTCACCTTGATAAGTTTCCTGAAAATCTTGGAGCTGCTAGTGATGAGCAGACTACTGCTAGAGCATCAAACAAGACTGTCCTCAGCAAGTACACAAACGCAAGAGCTACAAACACAATTTTTTTGCGTGAATAGAATTTAAATAAGTTTTGTACAAATTTTATGATTAAAATAAGTGTTTTAATATGTTCTATTTTGAAATTGTACACAAATTCTGATGCAATCATACCTTTTATTGTATTTACTGCATTATATAAATTATTATATTTTCACAAAGATGATGCCCAAGAAGACATTCTACTTCCTTATGTTAAACTAAATGTTGAAAATTTTACAATAAGGTGAAAACCTAAAATTTTTAATTGCAAAAAAACTGTAGCTTACAGAGAAAGATTAAGGTCAGATTTGAGATCAGCACACCCAAATTAGGTAAGAGCAAGTGTTTTTGTGGATGCAATAAGAATTTTATTCCCTAGTGAATCAGACAGATAAAAAAATAAGCAACAAGAGTAACAACATATTCCTAAATGTGGGATAGCTCGGTCAAAAGGTAGTTCGATTTTTAATTTTTTGAGGAATCTTTTTTAACTTTGGGTGATGGGTATGCAACATAATTGAATGATAAGATAACCTGGAGATGTTTTCTTTGAACATATGTACCCTGATTTATTAATGTCACCCATTAAAATTAATAAAAGAAAAAAAAAAGAGTAACAACAACAAAATAAATACTGTATACTTTACAGTTTATTTCATGCATCTTTGGGATACATGAAGGGCTCTAATTAATTAGAATGCACTCCACGTTCCGTGGAAAATACTCCCCTGGACAGGGCTATCTTGTCCTTGTTTCCTTCCATAATTATGTCAGCAGGAAGATTACATGAAAGGGAAGTGAAAAAAAAAAAAAAAAGAAAGAAAAGAAAAGAAAAAAAAGGCCAGATCTCATATCCCTTCTTATCCTCTTGGTTTAGTCAGTCCTTTGGGCAGAGCACAGAGAAGTGATTTGAGCACCAGGCTCCGCTAGAGTAACTAAGGAAGCTTACGACTCTCCCATCACCTTTACCCCACAGCATGTGGGTTCAGTTCACCACCTCCTTGCCATCCAAGGGGAGATTTATGCACCACTATTAGTGCTTCTTTTCTGAAGTACCCATACCCACCCCTCCACTCCACAGTGGAAAACTCTTAAGGGAATTAATGAGTGGTGTGGCTTGTTCTTTCACATCTTGCCTTGTTTAGAAGAGTGACTGGCACACACTAGGCATTGAAGACATGTTTAAATGAATACATAGATGAGTAAACGAATTGTGATAAAGTTATATATGTGATAGCTTCTTATACACAGTTTCAGGGTTATGAATGAGATAGGCTCTGTAGGCTTGTTCTTAGGTTGAATTTGTACGTAAGTTGGAACAGGCACACTTACCTATTAAATGCAACTTAGGCAGATATTTGCCTTAACATAGTATTTATTTTTACCTTTCTGTGCATATAAATACTTAAACATTTTCAAACATACAGAACGTATTTTATATGTAACCTGGGGACTGTCTATACTTAAATAATATTTAAGCTGGCATTTTTAAGACAGGGGTCCTTTTGCATCTTGCTTAGCCTCACCTCAGGATATTTGTCCTGTAGGTGACTTGAATGGATGGTCAGCATTTACATGTCTATCATTTACACGTGAATCCGTGCCTCTTTGCTCTCATGTTCATTAATTCAACAGGTATTGATTTAACATCTACCATGAGCATAGCAGAATGTCGAAAAGGTACATGAAAGGTATGTGTAGTGTGAAAATGGATTATAAACTGTGGTCTCTTGGGTCAGATGGCCTGGGTTCAAATTTTGACCTTGTCATTTAAATGCTCTTTGCCTAAGTCTTCTCATCTGAGAAATGCTACTTTTTTCATGGAGTTATTTTAAAAAATCTACGAGATAACACAAATGCAAAGCCTGGTACATTCTTAACATACCCTGATTATTAGCAACCAGTGGTATTAAGGTCTCACCTGTAAAACTCTCACATTTACACAGTCTAGGTAGTTCAGACTTGAAAAGGCTGGAGCATACCTTCGATGTCTACAGTGCATCCTCTGAGTTCCCGACCCCATTTAACTTGCAAGCTCCCCAGACAGGTCTTCCTTCATTGGCAGATGAGCTTTGAGCTCCCAGAGAGTACTCTTCAGATGTGCAGTCCAATCCATGGTATGCCTTAGAGAGTATGCAGATTGAGAAAATATTCTCTTCTGTTCCTTCTCTGCTTCTTCCCATCTTCTACATCTTCAGCTAATGGATGAAATCAAAATGAGGGATTTTCTTATGGGAAGTCGAGTGTCCTAGGTTTATAAACCGTAACAATTTAAGAAAGAAATCAAACAATAAAAGCTTAAATACCTAGACCCCTACATGAATACATTTGTCATCATTGCTAGCTCCCTTTTCTTGAACCACTCTGCCTCCAGGAATTATGGGAAGGTGGGCACATGAGAGTGTGTGTACCTGACCCTTATCCCCACATGTGTGCTGGAGTTGCTGTGCACCCGCTTTTCTCCTGTGGTTGTTTATGTTGTTTCAGTTCGAGTCTTCGTGCATGTCTTTTTTCACTAGTTCCCTTCTCATGAGGGAGTGCCCGTGTTGGATTCGAGAGTCCTCAGCTCACTGCTATTACACTTGAAAGGAGGAGTATTGTGAGGGGAGTGGATTTCTGAAGTGGAATTTCAAGTCTCTGTGGTCAACAGGAACAGGACGTTCTGCGCAGTTTTCTCTTATTTATTTTGCAGAGATTTGGGGCATGTTTTATGCAGCCCTTGAGGATGCAGTGAGCTAAATTTGGGACCCCACAGCCTCAACAGAGGATCAGGCCCCTCCAGCACCAGCAGCTGAGAGTCCTTAGTGAGGCCTGACCCGTGTTCCATGTGTTCTTGTTATCCTTTTATAAAGAACTAAGTGGCATCTGAATACACTTGAAACATGTGATTGGTGCAGTTTGATTGCCATGTTTTCTATTCTTTTTTTAACTTGGAAAATCTTAAATGGAATTTAACTGGTTTTGATCTATTTAATGGGATAAAGTTGAAGCAATATCAGGACTGTGGGCGGGCTTAGAGCTGAGCATGGTGAACAGAAGAGAGGATGTGCTCTGATTATTCTTGTCCCTGTTTTGTGTCCGATACCAACTGACCCAGTGGGCGGTAGTCTGGTTTACCGGACAGTGGTCAGTCCACTCTTACCTAAAAGCTGCCTTTTACATTTGATAATTTTCTATGTTCTCTTCATATTTTCTATCCTTAGGGATCATCTGATGTATTTATGGTTTCTTAAATTCTTTGTCTTACTTCCTGGGTTTTTTGTTGTTGTTGTTGTTGTTGTTTTTAAGGGACAGAGAGAGAGTCAGAGAGAGGGATAGATAGGGACAGACAGACAGGAACAGAGAGAGGTGAGAAGCATCAATCATTAGTTTTTCGTTGCCGTCACAACACCTTTAGTTGTTCATTGATTGCTTTCTCACATGTGCCTTGACCAAGGGCCTTCAGCAGACCGAGCAACCCCTTGCTGGAGCCAGCGACCTTGGGTCCAAGCTGGTGAGCTCTTTGCTCAAGCCAGATGGGCTCGCGCTCAAGCTGGCGAGCTCAGGGTCTCGAACCTGGGTCTTCCGCATTCTACTCCGACGCTCTATCCACTGCGCCACCGCCTGGTCAGGCTGTTGTTTTGTTTTATCTTAACTATATAGATAGACACATTGGTTAACACAGATACTTTCCGAGGAAGCTTCATGTCAGTTCCCTCCCCTACCCTGATTTCCTTACCTCTCCCCCAGAACCTCCTTCAGGAGTAACCACCTTCACAAATGAATGGATCTAATTAATAGTAGCAGTGACAAAGTCTTATATGCTCTTTGGAGTTCCAAGATTTATAATTCAAGAGCATGTCATGCCTCTCTTTCTCACGTGAGGAGGGAAGCCAGCTCGTGCAGTGAAGACTATGTTGCATTGAAAAGAATCCCAGCAACAAGTTCCATGTGATACCACAGCTCTCATTTCCATAATTCTGCTTCCTCCAGAGCACAGGTACATTTAGTTTCTCACAACTGTTACCTAAATGAAGAGCAGCGTGAGGAACACACAGAAAATGAAAAATGTCCACCTGTGTGTAGTACACGGCCGCTAATCTTTTCTGACATTTACTCTCACTCATGGGCACAAGGGTGACCAGCCCGCCAGTCCTAGAGGCTGAAGATAAATGTCATCCCCCTCCACTGGAAGCTTCCTCTGCATACATGCATATTGGAAATCAAACATATCTGGCATATTGCATGCTGAGGCTCGAGTGCCCATCCTTCAGACATTCCCTGATTGTTCTCTGCACCCCACTTCCTACCACCATATGACAGAATCGGGGGACAGAAGCATAGTTTGCTGCATGTTTAACAGAAGTAAAACCACCAACTAAGCTTATCAGTGTTCACATCATCTGCCTTTACTGCTGTGCTTTGTCTCCCCAAGTGCTGCCACATTTCCCAAGAGCACCTGCTCTTCCTATTGTGAAAGCACTGAGCTGGTGCGTGTCATGCAAGGGCTGCTCCGCTCTTGCCAAATAGTGCTGTACATTTTAATTGTCCTCAGATTGGGCTATACTAATCACTCAGGTGCAAACTGCCTCTCCAGCCATAGGCAACAGAAGTCATAATATTCAGGGGCAATTGTTTCTCTCTTGTAAAGAAAAAAAGGGTTTTGATTTTAAGGTATTGCCAGTTCATTGACTAATTTACTCTTAACCTGAATATACAAAGCTATTTAACCATTGTGTTTACATGACATGCTTAAAGGCTTATGTAAATGTATGTAGTATGGACTGAAATCATAAAACAGAAAGGAGATTTTGGTTTTTTTGATTGGATACTCTAGGAATCTGATGTCCAATTAAGATCTGAAGCAGGAATCTTCATCACCCAATTCAATGTGAGTTGCTTTCAGAAAAAGAAAGGAAGATTTTTCTATTCTGTGGGAACCATTAACAATACATGTGAATGTGGCCTTGGGTATGCCAGAACAACCCAAAATAATTCATGGAGAAAATCAGTCATGAACTAAAGAGAAAAAGAAGTTGCCCAGATTAATGGCAAAATCAGGAGGGACTATCAGAGCAGCTGAGGTGACCTCAGAGGAGGCAGCCCTTCCTCAAGGGCCTTCCAGGTTCAGAAGAAAAGGAAGGAGCCATGTGAAGTCAGGTGCAGTTGTAATGTCTGGAATGTTGACAATGAGCACACATACCTTATTTGGTTCATATAAAAAGACTGCTTTGAAAATGAAGGTGTATCTTGCCCTCTTGAACCTGAAGTATGACTTGGCAGTGGAAGGAATGATAGCCTGAGTTGAGAAACCTGGCACAAGGTCATAATAAATTGAATGTGGAGGATGCAAGGAAGCTAATGATCGGAATATTCTACCTTGTCACGTTTTTCTTCAAAATAGTCACAGACTTGTGGAATGTTTGCAATGGAGATGACTTTAGAACGCCGCTTGGTCTGATAGTTTTCAAATGACTTTGGTCAGAGGACCTATTCTGAACAAATTTTATGCAATATCAAGAAATTAAAGCAAACAAACAAAATTAAAAGGCGAAGAAATAGACCTACTCTGGCTGACAAGCTTACAAGGTTTGAAGCTGTTCCCTATCTGTTTCTGTCTGTCCTGGAGGTCTCCCCACTGTAGAACCCCTGGGCTTTATGGACAACATTGGAACACTGTTTTTCCTTTTGTTAGTTCTCAAATGTCTTCATACTCTGGATCAAAACATGTTTCCTTAGTTTAATAAGTTTTTATTTTTATTTTTTTGACTTTAATAGCTTTTTTTATTTTTCAATAACAGTTGATATAAAATATTACATTTGTTTCAGGGGTACACTCCAGTGATTAGATATGGTATATCTCACTGAATTATCACCCTAATAAATCCAGCACCCATCTTACACCATAGATATTAATTACAGTATTATTTGCTATATTCCCTATGCTGCACCCTACATCCACATAACTATTTTGTAAGTACTTATTTTTCTTCTTAATCTCTTCACCTTTTTCACCTACCTCCCCAACTCCTCTCCTATCTTAAAGAAGACCCTTTAGTATTTCTTGTAATACTGCTTTGTTGATGAATTCTTTAGCTTTTTTTTTTTTTTTTGGTCTGGGGAAACTATCAGTCCTTTGAGTCTAAATGATTGCTTTGCTGGGTAGAATAATCTTGGTTATAGGTTCTTGTTTTTCATTGTTTTGAATATTTCTTGCCAATCCCTTTTGGCCTGCAAAGTTTTTGCTGAGAAATCAGTTGACAGTCTTATGTGGGTTCCCATATAGGTAATTAACTACTTTTCTCCTGCTTCTTTTAAGATTCTTTGTCTTTAACCTTTATATTTTAATAATGTGTCTTGGTGTGGTCCTCTTTGGGGCTCATCTTATTTGGGACTCTCTGTGTCCTCTGGATTTGTATGTCTATTTTCTTCTCTAGGTTAGGGAAGTTTTCAATTATTATTTTTTTTACATAGGTTCTCAATTCTTTGCTCTCTCTCTTCTCCTTTCGGCACCCACATGATGCAAATGTTAGTACACTTGAAGTTGTCCCAGAGGCTCTTTATACTGTCCTCATTTTTTTAGATTCTTTTTTCTTTTTGCTGTTTTTGCTTTTTCTATAGTGTATTCTTCATTTCAGTTAGTATATCCTTCATTTCTAACTGCTTTTTTATGTCTTCTCTCTCCATTTTTATTATTTCCTATCTCTTTGTTCAAGTTCTCCTTAAGTTCATCTACTCTTTATCTATTTAACATCCTTGATTTGAACTCTGCATCTGGTAGTGTGCTTCTCTCTATTTTGTTTAGCTCTTTTCCTGGAGTTTTGTTCTGTCTTTCATTTGGGACATGTTTCTTTGTCTCTTCATTTTGGCTGCTTCCCTGTGTTTGTTCCTATGTATTAGGTAGAGTTGCTATGTCTCCCAGGCTTGGTAGAGTGGCTTTATGTTGTAGGTGTTCTGTAGGTTCCAGTAGCACATCCTTCCTGTTTGTTGGAGATGGGCACTCTAGGTGCACTCCTCATGTGGGCTGTGTATACCCTTCTTTTGTAGTGGAGCCTGATTTATTTTGTCACGTCAGTGGGAGGGATTTACCGCCAGGCCAATTGGTTACAAAGACTGCCTACAATTACTGGGGAAGGTCAGCATTGCAGGAGCTTATCCCACAGAGCAGGACTTACTTAAGTGGGGCTCTGGTGCTTGCTGAGTTGGCTCCTTGAGTATATTGCTTGTGGAGGTGTCTCTGGGGCCTCCTAGGAGGTGTAGACCAAGGTCAGCCACCACCCAGCATGAGCCACCAAGCAATGTGCAAGTAGCTGTCTGCTACTTGTACTGGGACTAATGATACCCAGGAGAGACCAAGCTTTAAACCAAGGTCCACCTCTGCTAGTGCCAAGTCTGGGGTCACTTAGTGAGCGGTATATGGCATGTGGAAGCCAGATGATGGTTGTTTGAGATATTTTAAGAACACTTGAAACGTGACCTAAGACAGGCCACTCGTAAAGAAAAGCCATTGGAAACAACATGGGTGGGCCTGCAAGTTGGGTGGGGCGGGGTCACAGGGAATCACCAGGGCAGGGCAAATAGTGTGAGCCAGGCTGATGGAGACTCAGATATGTCACCTGCCAGCTGGCTCTGTAAGGGGGAGGGCTCAGCAAAGAAACCATGGCCTCTGCCAGTTCTTCTGTCTGAGAGACAGCTGCCGTTCCAGCTCTCAGACTGATGCCAGACAATCCAGTTTCTCCCCATATGTCCCTGGATCTTTTCAAGCTGCTCCCCCAGTGCTGTGCTCAGATCAAGTTTGTTTATTTAAGTCCGTGAATGGGCCCTTTGGAAGGAACTCCTGGGACTCCAGCAGCCCTTCATCTTACTCAGCCACAATTCCTGTTAGTTTTTATAGGCAGTTGTTATGGGGCCTTCTCTTCCTAACACTGGAATCATGGGCTGGGAGGCCTGGTTTTAGGCTGGAACCCTTTGTTCCTCAGGGGGACCTCCATAGCTGAGAGATATCCCTCCCAATTTTTACCTGTGTGTGTGGGACCAGCCTTGTCAGAGTCTCTGTCCCTCCTTCTCATCTTAATGTGGCTGCTTCTTTATATCCTTAGTTGTAAGACTTCTGTTAGCTAGATTTCAAATGGGTCTGAATGATGGTTCTTCTTTAGTTTAGTTGTAATTTTGAGGTGGTTGTGGGAGGATTTAAATACCGTGCTTACCCATGTCACTATCTTGACTGAAACTCACTCTGTTTAATAAGTTATTTAAAATACTACTTCTATAACCAAGATCTTGGAGAATGGCAATACATATTAGTAAATTAAAGACTGTGAGGAATCTGTTGGTTTTGGAATGTGTTCATGTATATATGACATAGTGTTTCTCCTGCATGTGTGAGTGAACCTGACTGGGGATTTCTGTAATCAGAAACACCTATTAATATCTGTAGTGTACGCATTCCCTAGAATGAAGTTTAGGAAATGCAAGTATTGGCAGGGTTCTACTTTAATTCCCTCATTTTTCAAATGGGGGTCCTGGTACTCACAGGACTAGTGAAATAAACTGTTCTGGATAATATAGTTGAAGCATAGTTAAAGAACCAGACATACGACTCCTGAATCCACAAAGCTAAGGGGCTTTTCAGATCTGTTCTCTTTAATATCTCTACATGCCTATGGGCAGGGAGCTATCATGTTCTGTTCTGTTCATGCTGTACCCTGAAACACAGAAAGTCAAGGTTCCCCAACTAAACTTGAATATAGTTGCATCTTCTGTGCCCCGGTTTGCTTACTGCATGCTAAGTCATTCTGTCTCTTTGATGTAGGGAAGAGGTATGGCTGTTCAATTTTTATATATTAGGACATGCTAAGAATGAGATTTAAACTAAACAAGGCGTGTGATGGCGTTATTAGCAATTGTCATGGTGATTTCTCAAGGTTTAAAGAAACCAGTGCACATTTACAACCCTTTGTAGTGATTTAAGGTGTTTTGCTATGTTGTTACTAGAAAATTGGGCAAATCTCTGGCCAGGGTGAAATACAACCCTTCCGGAATATAAAAATACAATGAAAGGCAGTTATAGGACCCTCCCTACTGCTTGTACTTAAATAAGATATGATCAGCCAGTCTTTCTGTGGCCATTAATTTAGTGTCTGGTAATTTAATAAGGGCCTATTATTTGAGGATATTTGAGAGACACTTGCTCTTTATTAACTCAAACTTGCCCAGAAGGCAGCACTAAGATGTCATTCCTTCTGCCCAGAGAGGATATGACATTGAAAGGCATTTGACATCCACTTCTTGACAGTACTTCAGATTCAGACATTATGGTTCAAGCATTCACAAGTCTGTGGATATCGTAATGGAATTGGTGACATCTAATTAGTAATTGGCAATTAATGATAATACCCTTTGTGAATATGTACAGAAATTTTGTTTGAGGAACTCATTGCTCTTTGCACATATTAATTAATGTAGATGAGCAGATTAGAATAGGAAGGTAGCTTTACAGTTTTATTGATGCTGAGTAAACTGGGTCATATTCAAATTGCCCCTTATTGATAAACAGCAATTAATTGTTTGTTGACTCGCAACCACATGGATTATAGTTTTAAAAATAATTGAATAAGAATAAGAAATGCAGGGAAGTAGAGGGAAAGAATGTCAAGAGAAAATTCAATTTTGTTAAACTATTTGAATGCCTTAGTTACTTCTGTTTATATAGTTTTGAAAGAGGGTTTGATAATTTTTACTGAATTGGTAGCCAGATTTTAAACAGTAAGTTTTTAGCAAAGTGATGTCTAGCATATCTAGAATAAGGCTAATTTACTATTTGTCCAAAGTACCCTAAGGATGCTGGATTCTATTTTCAAATCATATTTAGCTAACATGGTGTATTTCCACCAGTCTTGATAGATATGACTAAAGTCTGTTTGCCAAAATCTACTTGAAAATGGAAATTTTAATTAAAAACAAAAAATTAATTATTTTACCCCTACTGATCACCTCCAAACTCTCTAAATTATTTTATGATGACATACTTATTAAATGAAAAATAATTGTCTTAAACACTAGAAAATTACTCCTATTTTAGTTTTAAATAGAGTGTGCTTTTTAGTACACTTTCAAAAACAAAAGTGAGATAGCACCATTATTTTGTACATGATTTTATTCCCAAGTGTTTAATGAGCACATACAGTGTGCCAAACACTGTGCTGGGTTGTGGATTTGTTCACAGAAAATGTTTTGGATGTGAAGTCTGACTCTCAGGATGGTGATGGAAATGAAGGTAAACAAATCATTATAATACAGAGTGATAAATTCTACTACAAACGTTTGAGCAAGTAAGTAATAGGGCATCCTGGGGGCAAAGAAGAGCAACAGTGAACTTTGCAAGTAGCCCCGTGTGTGTGTGTATTTATGTTCTAATCGGAATCTATATCAATTAGGGTAAGTACTTTGCTCTACAGACCTAGCCACCTGCCACTCAATTTGATTTCATTCTTCTGCAACTTGGTCCTATGGTGGGTGGAGAGAGGGAGAGAAAGAGAGAGAATGTTGTGTGTATAATAAATTTAAACAACACGATCTTTTACAACTTCACTAATATCTAATGGTATCTATTTGTTTTGACTTAAGGGAAAGAGATGAGATCTGGCATGTCGTAGGCGTTTAGTATAAATGACTTCAGTCTTAAGATTACAGTAGAAAAGTCCTGAAGAATTGGGCCGGTTTAGTAATGCTCTGTATCTTTTTAATCTGAATTGTATGCAGTTCAGAACTGGAGAAGATAAAATTAAAATGTTCTGAAACTGAGTTGCAGGTTGCCTATGTTTTTAATAGGCAAATTGTTTCCATCTACTCAACTCCAATGTAGCTTTGTCTGCTGCTAGCTTTCTGGTGAACTGAGAGACCTCAGCCAGATGCAGGGATGTCCCCTGCAGTCACTCCCCTCCCTCTCTCTTCAGCCATAGGCTGGAGTGGTCTTGATAAATCTTTGCAGGCACTTCCTCCTCAACCAAGAGATGATTCATTGGCATGAGACTGTTTAAGTGATTAAAATAAAACACTTTAAGGAAACGTTCTGCTTTACCCCACGTTCCCTGGCACCTCGGCAGTGTCTCTGTGGCAGGAGAGGACCAGAGGCGGGGATGCACATCATCCTTGTTTTTGGCTCTTGTTAGATTATCCAGTCCTTCTGTGCTAAGAGAGGATTTAAAAATTGTCCTAGTTTAGTTCAGATCACCCTGCAGGTCCTCTAGGGCCGCGGAAAGGAGAGGAAAAAACCCAAACACTATAGCCTGAAATCATGGCAAAGACTGCCCATCTGCCTCACGGAAAAGCAGTCTCTGAGAACCACGCTGAGGATGTTGGATGCCGTGCAAATGGAGGGTTTGTGTTTGTGCACATGAACTGGCCCCTGGGTAGAGTTTGGGATCATTACCAGTATGGTTTTATTTGTTTGTTTGCTTTGTTAAAATGACTAAGAGAAGGCATAGAAAGTGAGAGTGTAAACAAAGAGAAACTGAACTGGAGGATGGCAAGGGAGAGCAGTTGCATGGACTGAGGGTGGGAATTGGGGAGGCCCAGGGGAAACGGAGCCGATAGATACTCCTGCGGCTTGAATGGTGAGAGCAGCTGGGGGCAGTGCAGGAGGATCTGCCCAGAGGAGAGGGTCCTTCCAGCCAGGGAGAGTGACCTCCTGTGAAAAGCAAAGTTTCTGCTTCTCTAATATGTGCCCTTTGAAGCAAGCCACATTGGGGACACGGAAAATGAAAGGAAAGGAAGGAGGGATAAAGGGGAAAATCATTATAATTCTCAGACAGATGATTTTTAAAAGCAGTGATTTGGGTTCTTTTTTATTCATTACACATCACAGAGGACCCAGCCTGTGTTGCCCGTGGCTTTAAAATCTAGGATCCTATTAAAACCTTTTCTTGTTAGTAACTCAGTGCTTTGGAAAGTCACTAAGAAAAAGAAAAGCCAGTTTAATCGAGGCAAGATTTAACACAAAGGAGGACCCTGATCTTGCCTTTCTACAGAGAAACTTTCAGGATCAAATGGCTTATGGTTTTCATTTACCTAAAGAATGCCTGTGGAATCAGCAGTTGGGGGAGGGGTGCTTTCATTAGCTTGCAGGGCACACCCACATTCTCTTTCTCACACTGAGGCCTCACTGCTTCCTTTGCTATTTAAAGAAAAGCAGGGGTTTTTTTTGTTCCCCAGTAATGCTATTTGGAAGGGGGAGAAAAAAGAAAAAAAAAACCCAAAATGAACAAACAAAAATACCCAATATGACCTAAATCAGGGGCAAAAACAAATCTACCTGACAACTGAAGTCAGGAGAAGGTTATCTGACATATCTTGACCTCCACAGCTCTCTTCCTTAATAACTCATGATATCTCAGTTGCCAGATGATAGTGTGACACAATGACAGGAAATGCTGGAGTTCTAAATTATGTAAATTAATTTGCCAAGCCTTGTTTTTCACATCTGTAAAGTGGAGGGTAGACTAGTGAACCTACTATTTAAAAAATGAAATATCACAGAATTAACTTCATGTCAGTTTTTGTTGTGTTCACTTAACAGTTTCAAATGAGTGTTTCTGATTGTTGATGAGGAGAGAGGACCAGCTCCACTCAGTGATACAGGGACCTGGGCTGACAAAAGCTTTGGTCTCATGGGCATGTGCCACCCAAGGTCACCCTGAGCATCATCTTTCAGCCAGACACAAGAAAAACACAGATAGGAGGTTTTTATAATGGTATGTAAAGCCAGTAGCCACGGCCACCATCACAGCTGCCTGACCCATGCAGGTTCACATTAGATTCGGACAGATGGTAATGAAACAATGAAGCCAAGAATGGGCCATTATCTTTAATCCTAGCTTGCACCCAGCAGGCAAGAAATACACACAGTGGGAAAACACTTCCCTTTCCACTCAGGGTCCCGAAGCCACTGACTTATCTGAGTTTCCTAGAATCAAAGGTTTGTACCTCCGCAGTCTCATTCACCTCTGTTCCCCATCTCCCTTTCTCTGCACAAACTGTACAAACTGGCTTCTCCTTCAGCACTCTGCCATCTTGGCTGTTTCTCCTCTCCTCCATGTGGCCCTTCTCTGCTCTCTTCTCTAATGCTAATCTCAGGAACCCAGAGAGAGCAAGCTCCCAGGCAGCCCCATTTTATAATGTAGAAACTGAAAACCTTTAATCCAATATACAAACAAGGAAGTCTCTGATACAAAGTCACTTATCTGAGGCATAATGGGATTCTTCATGAGAGTGAACCACCCCCAACACACATTAATATAATCATGTCCATCGCAAGCAAGAAGGGCAACTAATATTATTACCTGGGTGATGGGCTTCCACATGGGCAGCACCATCTTTAATAAAGTGAGCATAATATATTTTATCTGCCCAACATGGTACATGGCATTTTTTCTCACATCTGTTTGACTAAAATGCAGTCACTTGGTCTACTTGACTGCAGAGCCTGAGTTAAAAGAACCTAGCCTAATGCTAAAGGAAAAAAAGGAAAATGGGTTTAATTGTATAATTACCAGTCATAGCTACAGTATTTTCACCAAATATCCATTTGCATTCTTTGTCACTTGTTCAGAACCCGTGCAGCCCCAAGTTAGACAACTAAAAATTTACTCGAACTATTGCATCCAGCTTCAAGTCCAAATCACTTGGGGGTATTTACTTCTTTTTCTTTATGACCAGTCATAAATTTTCATGAAAAAGTTATCTATAATTGAAAAAGATTGCCACCCATTATTCCAACAGGTTTGCTTATTTATTGAGGTATAATTGATGTATAACATTATATGAAGTTTTAGGTGTAAAACTTAATGATTAGAATTTGCAAAAAGATCACCACACACATAAAGGAAGTCAGGTTAACATCTGTCACCATTCATAGTTACAGTTTTTTTTTTCTTGTGAATGAGGACTTTTAAGATTTACTATCTTGGCCACTTTGAAATATGCCATACAGTATTAATAATATAGTCATGTTGTACATTGTACCCGATGACTTATTTATTTCATAACTGAAAGTTATGATAGCCTTTTTAATGGGGTTGCAAGACTGGATTATCATAAACTACTTGGGAATTTTGGAATTTGGAAAAGAGAATTGGAGATACAAAGCAGTGGCTGTTCCATGGCAGTCATTAGTCCTTTGTCCTGGCACTTGGGGACATTTCTTTTTTTTTCTTCCTTAAGTGAGACACAGGGAGGCAGAGAGACAGACTCCTGCATGTGCCAGACTGAGATCCACTTGACAGGCCCCCTGTGGCATGATGCTCTGCCCACCTGGGGCCATTGCTCTGTTGCTTGTCAAACGAGCTATTTTAGTACCCGAGGTGAGGCCATGGAGCTATCCTCAGCATCTGGCGCCAACTTGCTCCAAACAAGCCATGACTACAGGAGGGGAAGAGATCAATAGAGAGAAGGGAGAAGGGGAGGGGTAGAGAAGCAGATAGTCACTTCTCCTGTGTGCCCTGACCAGGAATCGAACCTGGGACATCCACACTCCTGGCCAATGCTCTACCACCGAGCCAGCCGGACAGGGCCTAGGAATATTTCTGATTTAGGGTCTGATATTGCTCTGCAGAAGGAAAGTTCTTGTCTGTTGTTCCTTGGGAAGTCCAGGGAACTCACTGGCTAGTTCTTCTTTGTCCAGTCCCCTCCATGACCACATTGGAAGTGGTCATTGTGGAACACATCCACAATGGAGTGACTTATGTAGCTCACTTTATGTGGGTGTATGTTGGGGAGCTAGGTGGCTGTTTTGCGGCCATAGGCCTTTATAAAGTAAACCCATGGTTACGTTAGCCAGACAGTTCCTTCCAAATTGCTATAAATTTCAGATTTATGAAAAATGTTTAGCCGCATGGAAAATGTTACAGTCTTAACTGGCTAGACTCTCAAGCTAACATTATTCCCTTCTTTTTGTGCCCTGACTCTCCTCTTTCTCAGTTGATTGTGGCTGTACTGAGGTCACCTGAGAGAATGGTCTTGGCAAGGCAGATAAGGTAGTAGCCATCTTTTAATAATTTCCACAGAGGTGAGTGATTTTATCCAACTTAGATGTCTTAATAAGCCTTTGCTGCTTAGACCTATTTTCAATGTTCCTGATATTTAGAATCCAGGTTTGATTGGTTTTTCCAAATCTGGGGGTCCTCAAATTTCTAGAATCAATCTCTTTGCTCTCTCTTCCCACTCTTTATAATACATATCTACTTGAAACTTTTTTTCCAGAGTTCATCTCTTCCTTGTAACCATCGGTGTAAACAGAGAAGAGTAATATAAGTGAACATGTTAGCTTTTAAAAAAAAACAATTTACTATTTTCTTCTAGAGCTACAGACTAAGTAGACACTTGGTTTGCCTGAGAAGTAACCAAAAGTAACAATTTTACCAGATGTTTTGCTGTTTCAAAAGGTCCTAGCCCTGTAGCCCACTCTGTCTGCATCACTGACACTATTGCCCAGAGGGGTGCTGCTTCTTCTGGAGTGTGCAAGGCTGTCCTCACCATCATTCGGAGGTGCTATGTTATGCAGACTTAACTGTCTTCATTGTGTGACTTCCACATGTGACACTACTGGCTGGGTGAAGGGCAGAATGTGCATCAGCACAGAAAAAGAGGTTTAAAAGGGCCAGGCTTGGGAGCATGTGTGTCACTCCACCCAATTCCGTTGGATAGAACCCCATCAGAGCATCACACATACTTGAAGAACAATTTGGGGAAGGCTATTTAGGGAAGCATCCAGGAAGAAGAGGACACAGTCTTGGCGAATAGCCATCAGCCTCCCTCATAAATACGTACCATATGTAATTGTTGTAAGTATTGAAATAGGCTCTATAAAGGGCCTGTCATGACGGTACAGCTCATTGTAAATATACTCAGATTTAGTTCTCTTCAGTTCCCTTCTCACTCTAGATAACCCCAAACTAACCAGTAAGTACATAATAAACACAGAATAAATGAGTCGATATTCATTGTTATTTCTCCTCTGAATTGGGGACCTTCAAAATCTGACCCTGTTTTAGTTGATCTATTAAATGTCTTTGGGTCTGATTTTTTTTGTTTTTGAATTAGAAACATCTGTCAAGAAACCCAGACTGTTTTCTAGGGCAACCCATCTGGTCCATCGGAAGCTGTTTCAAAGTTGAAACATCAACCCTGACAGGTCCTTTGGCCTCTAAAGATTCAACTTTTAGGGACATGTCTATGCTGGCTCAACATAAAATAGCAGCGCAGAAATTGGATGCAAGTCAACCGCTCTCCAAAATTCTGCATCCTCTTAAACTCACCTACCTTTAAATGGACTTTTCACAAGCATTTGATTTTCTTCTCCTCAGATTTTAAATCACTTGGTTTTATTTCCTTTGGATATCTACCCAGAAGTGGGATTGCTGGATCATATGGTAGTTCTATTATTATTTTTTAAGGAACCTCAACACTGTTTTTCATAATGGTTCTGCCAGTTTAAATTCCCACCAACAGCATACACGGTTTACCTTTCTTAGTTCTTACCTTTTTGAGGATAGCCATCCTGACAGGTGTGAGGTGATGTCTCATTGTGGTCCTGATTTGCATTTTCCTAATGATTGGTGATGTTGAGCATCTTTTTATGTATCTGCTGCCCATATGCTCTGCTTTGGAAAAATTTTTGTTCAGGTCCTTTGCCCAAATTTTAATTGGGTTAATTTGGGGGGGGGTAGTTTTTTTGTTTGTTTGCTATGGAGTTGCATGAGTTCTCTATGTATTAAGGATTAACTCCTTTTTTGGATATGTGGTTTGCAAGTATATTTTTCTCCTCCTATATGTTGCTTTTTATTTTGTTGATAGTTTGCTGTGTAGAAACTTTGTATTTAATGTAATCCTACTTGTTTGTTTTTGCTTTTTTTCCTTGCCTTTGCTTTTGCTGTCAGATTCAAAAGAAACCATTGCCAAGACCATTGTTAAGAAGCTTACCTTCTGTTATCCTCTTGAAGTTTTATGGTTTCATGTATTATGTTTAAGTATTTCATTCATTTTAAGTTGATTATTTTGTATGGCACACGATCAGAGTTCAGATGCCATTCTTTTGCATGTTTATTAATTAAAAATTTATTGAGCCATGAAGTCTTTGGGACTTACACAGACTTAACTAACCATCTTACTTAAAGTCACAGCTTTCTTCATCCTGCATGGTCAATCTCTCACCTCTGTTTAAGCCCTGGCTGGTTGGCTAGGTGATAGAGTTCGATTTCGAGTTAGGGCACACAGGAACTTTCTCTCTCTCTTTCTCTCTCTTTTTTTTTTTTCAGGGACAGAGAGGGATAGATAGGGACAGACAGACAGGAACGGAGAGAGATGAGAAGTATCAATCATTAGTTTTGCGTTGCGACACCTTAGTTGTTCATTGATTGCTTTCTCACATGTGCCTTGATCACGGGCCTTCAGCAGACCGAGCTACCCCTTGCTGGAGCCAGTGACCTTGGGTCCAAGCTGGCAAGCTTTTGCTCAAGCCAGATGGGCCTGTGTTCAAGCTGGTGACCTTGGGGTCTCGAACCTGGGTTCCGTATCCCAGTCCGACGCTCTATCCACTGCGCCACCACCTGGTCAGGCAACACAGGAACTTTCTCTATCTCTCTTTCTCTCCTGCAGCCATGGCTTGATTGGAGTGAGTTGACCCCTGGTGCTGAGGATGGCTTCATTACCTTGCCCCAGGTGCTAAGAAGAGCTTGGTTGCTGAGCAACACCCCAGATGGGCAGAGCATTGCTCCCTAGTGGGCTTGCCAGATGGACCCCAGTTGGGGCGGATGTGGGAGTCTGTCTCTGCCTGTCCTCCCTTCACTGAAAAAAAAAATTTCTACACTCTCACCTCTTTTTTATGCTTTCCTTAGCACATGAACCAGCAGTACAATGCTTCTTTCTTTGGTTTTCACTTGTCTTCCTCATCCAGAATAAAAGCTACATGAGGGCCGGGATTTGTTATTGTTTCTGTTTACAGCTCTATTCCCACTGCCTAGAACATTGTCTGACTATAAAAGAATCCAATAAATTGAGTGAATAAATAAGTCTCATTTCTTGCTCTTCAGCAACTTCAATTCTAGTAGGGGAACTCTAAGACATACCCACACAATTATGAGGCAATAAATATATTAATTACCTTAGGAAGTTATAATGTTAACAAGGAGGAAAGAAGGAGAAAGAAGGGAGAATTCGTTTTTATTTATTTGAGTCTATTATGCTAAATGAATGTTGCTTACATTATTTAATTAATTTTAATTCATACAATATTCCTGAGAAGTAGGTGGCCAATATTTCATTTTACTGATGAAGAAACTGATGCTTTCAAATCAAGGTCATTTATCCAATGTTACTTAAGTAGCACGTGGTAAGAACGAGATATGATTAAGGTCTGTCTTGGCTTGTGTATCTATAGCAGTGATTTATGTATAATGTTTTTCATATTGTCCTTTACCACTACACAAATTTTAACTGTAATGTACAGACAGTGCTCATACACATGTGTGCATGCACACAAATACATAAGCACAATTGCACAGAGTATTAACTTTAATATGTGTAAAGCTTTCCAATATTTTTTATTCAATCTATTAATTTTTTATCTAATAAATTTTCTTTTATTTCATCCCAACCTATCATATCCTATTTCTTAATTTAATTTTGACCCATTAAATTGTGTTTGCAGCAAAGCAAACAGCTTGCAAGCAGAATTTGAGAATATATGCTCTTTGTCCTGTCCCCTGGTGTTGAAAGGGACTAAAGATTTAGACCCATGCTGAGGCTTAGGGAAGAATTTATTTAGCAAGTAATGTTTTTGCGAGGCCTTGAGTGATGGTTTGAGTATCCAGGAAACCTTAGAAGTAATGACAGTTTTACCCATTTAGGCAGTCATACTCACATAATTCAGGCATCTATCAAATCATCCAGATGTTCAGCAATTTATGAGGGGCCTGAAGAAAAGTCAGAGTGCTCTAATATGTTGCTTGACTCGTTTGTATAGCCCATCAATCAGTCAATTGATAAGTCATTGTTTTCACTTTGGAAGTAATTATTGAACGCTTCTATGTTAGTCAGTGTGCTCAGCATGCCGTCCGCCCTGAAGGAGCATGCATCTGTATTTCTTTCTATGAGCTGACTTGGCAACCACCCCTGTGCATTGGGAGTGTAGATTCTATTCCACTGTCCCTAGGGAGCTGGTGTTCTTCCTTGGCTGGATGTTGGGCACCCTGGGGTTATAGCATTGCTCTTCTCCTTTCTTTAATCTTGCAAGGGGATTTTTAAGTTAAAAGGGAACTGTTTTTTTGTGGCCTGATGGCATATTGATTGGTGATGGTGGGTGTTCTGTGTAAAAGCCCTTCATGTGCTGATGGTTCTAGACATGGTGAGCTTGGTTTATAGGTTTGCCATCACCTCTTTTGCCCGAAATCAGGTTTTTACCCTTCAAGTCAGGGAAATGAAAGTTGTCTCATTCCTTTAAATCAGGGATTTTCTGGGGAAATCTATATGTGTGGCTCCCTGGGCAGTACCTTCATTTTAATAGGTTTCTGGGTCTGATGAATTGATCCGTGGCAGACAGAGGAGGTTAGGGAGCTGAGCTTAAGCCATGAGGCCTCTGGCAAGGAGGCTTCTAACAAGAGCCCCCTATTCTACACAGACTTCAGACAACTAAAACATAATGCCAAATATATTAATATGTATTTCCTTATTTTGAGCCTATGGCAATGTGCTTGGATTATTTTTGAAATAGGTATATAAAGAAACCAAGATATATAAACACCAAATAAAATAGAGACATAACCTTCCTGACCCTGTAAATCTAACTACAACAGTCTTGGAACATTCTGCACCATTTTGGTTTTTTTATTTTTAATTGATGCAATAGAAATGATTGGTACTGTGATCATTCACTGAGCTTTGTTGCTGAAAATGTGGCTGTTGATCTCCTTTTATAATATGCTGAGCTAAAAGTCCTTTGAGGATAGTTCTGCACTACATTCTTCATGCTGTCCTCTGTATAGTGTTTTATAAAAAGTAGCTGCACAGAAATATACTAACCAACAAGTTGGTACCAACTAATATATCAGCACAGCCATTTGTCACTTGTAAAACTCTTCATATACATTTTATCATTTTACTTAAAAAAATTCACTGATATTTATTTAGTGACTTGTTCTTAGTCTTTCTAAAATATTTGACTTACTCTTCATAGAATGAAACATTCTATATGAATGTTTTCAATATGAAATTACCTGGCATAAAATAAACTAATTCTTGGCAGTTACTCACTGAACTTGTGGGATCAGAAAAGCACTAATGTACCAAGTATTTTTCTAATAACTCTGGGCTTTCGGTATGGTTTTCAAAAGAAATAGAGGTCATCCATTAATCTAGTGGTGTATGTAAGTAAAAATTAGTTAGGAGAGGTTCTAAGGTACATCAATAAGCTGTGACTAAGTCATATGGCAATAACAAATGTCCCTTATGTCAGTAGTTTCCAAGCAACAAATGTGGCTTGCAAGTCTGTATGTTTTATTTCTCTTTATGCCAATATGCATGTGTGTGTGTGTACATTTGCATGTTTATACATGTGTATGCATACATAAATACATACATACACACTTATTTATTTAATTCTTGGACCAACGTTTGTAAGCGTAGGTTTTATTAGGGATGTGCAGTCTTACCCCCGAGTAAAAAGAATGGCAGAACCACATGACAGCTCTTATAGTTTCTATTTTATAGGACACATGAGATTTCTATTCCTATTGCATTGGCCAAAGCAAGTCAAATGGCCAAAACTGATGTCAATGGGGTGAAATGTGTAATCCTTTCCCTGGGAGAAACTGAACATCCTTGGGACTGTAAAACCAATATAACCCATACTGTTGTTACGGAATGATGAGATCTGGGTAGAAGAATCAATCTCCTATTGATTTTGATCCTCAAAAGTAACCATATGTTTGGAGATTAGATTTTATTTGCTGCCTTTGATAAACAAAAAACGAACAAATGAACAAAAACTAAGCCTAATTTTAAAAGTTTATATTTTTTTCAGATTTCAGAGCGGATAGTAAATAGCAAATTTTAAATTTGAACTGAAATTCCTTGGCAATTACTCACTTTCTTCCTAACCTAAATCCGATACTCTTCATATGTGAATGTCTGTATGTCGGAAACTGGAATGAAGAATGAAAGTGTTTCAGCTGTAGGATGCTGAAGAATTTGTTTTTAAATTTTTATTTATGTATTTTATGTTGCTTAAGGTTACCAATACAGAACCAAGGTCGTTCTCTCTCTTCATAGATATGATCATCATTTTTAGTTTCTTTCATAAAGATTTCCGTTTTGACATAGTCATGCTTGTGTGTGTGCATGAAGTCAGTTTCCCTCAGTCCTCTGCAGGACCTTAACAAACTCTTCCTATACATTTAGCTAAAACTGCTGAGTTTCAAATCAGAAATTAGTTATGATTCTGTTGATGTAAACCTGAACAAAGAAGGAAAACATAATCCAACTTCCTGCATTATTAAGATTTCAGATATCCAGTTTTGATAAAAGCTTGCAAGTACAAAATTTGCTATCAAGCCTAGTGTAGCGTGGAGGATTTTGTCTGAGCTAGCAAAGGATCACATTTTCATCTCCTGTGAGGCAGGGACTGAGCTCTGTAAACTATTTTCCAAAAGTACACTCTATTAAAAAAAAGAGTATTTTATGTTGAATCTTGTCTGGTATTAGAGTGGGTGGGCTCTCAACTCAGTTACCTGATAAATCGTATTCAATATGGATGATACACACACTCACAAACCTAAGCAAGAACATTGACTTCAGCTACAAGAAAACCAATACTGCACAACAAATGGACTAGATGACTCATTCAGTTCGATTCGTGTTTGCTATACATTTAGTACTATAGTGTGTACTATAGAGAAGATGCATTACCCTTCCTGCTGCTGAGGAGTTCTGGTTAAAAAAATGTGTCATATGATACCGGGGAGATGCTGTAGAAGCAATATTTTTTTTAAGTGAGAGGAGGAGAGATAGTGAGACAGACTCCCGCATATGCTCCGACCAGGATCCACCCAGTAACCTCTGTTTGGGGCCAATGCTCAAATCAACCGAGCTATCCTCAGCACCTGGAGCACCAACCAAGCTATCCTCAGTGCCTTGGGCCAACAATCGAACCAACTGAGCTATCCTCAGTGCCTGCGGCTGACTCTTGGACCATCCAAGCTAAGTTCAGCACTTGGAGTAACATTCAAACCAATTGAGCCACTGGCTGCAAGAGGGAAAGAGAGAGAGAAAGGAATGAGAAAGAGAAAGAAAAGTATAGTGTTTCCATAAAGTCATGGTGCACTTTTGATGTGCACCCATGTGATGGGTCAAAAGTGCACCATGATTTTACGGACACACTGTAGATGGTCACTTCTCATGTATGCTCTGACTGGGGATTGAACCCAGGACGTCCATATACCAGGCCAATGCTCTATCTATTGAGCCAACCAGCCAGGGCCATGGAAGCAATGTTTAAAAAAGCCTTTTTTTCATTTGACCTTCTTTTTCCCTCCTGAAATGGTGGTGGTGGTGGTGGGGAACCCATCTGTTGAGTAGTTCCATAACAAGAGGGTATGGACAGGAGGTCGGAAATTGAGTCAGTCGAGGCCATCAGTAGCTACTTTTCAAAATTTTCTTTATTTGGCACTCTCTTATAATTAAAAATAATTAATTGGTGATTCAATTAATTGAATCAACCAAAAATTCCAATGCCATGTACCAAAACCCATGTCAGTATGAGCATAAGCTATTTTAGAAAACAGGGAAAGAGTAAATATTCTTGACGTAGATATCCTAGTAAGGATTTCTAAAGAAGGTAGTCCTTGAAATAAATTTTCATAGTTATGAAAGCTAATTACCCAGATAAAGAAAGAGGGTGGGACATTTTAGACATGTTATGTTGCAGCACTCACACAAGAAGATGGTCCAGAAACAGCAGGTGCAAATAGTCATGACAGGTAGTTAAGTATAGTGGAAGTGTGGAGCATTTTCAAGGAGGAGAAAGGTTGGGAATGATAGCGGACAGGTAATATAAAGTCAAAGCCATGAAGCATTTATAGTCCATATTTATTAATGATTGCAATTTTGGACTTATGTGCAGAAAACAACTCAGTCTAGTGTAAGCAAGAAAGAAAACTTACTTTAAAATATTAGATTCTGTCCTGGGTTACAAAAGGTGGGCTACATCTTGGCTTTAAAATAGACTGTCACAGAAGAGAGAAATTCCATCAGGGACCTCAATTCTGCTGGGTTTTTTGTTTGTTTGGTTCTTATTCTCTTCATTATGCAGAATAGCTTATCTGTTTCTCCAGTCCTTGTGGTGGAACACAGAAGGTAATACCATCATGGTGCCAAAATGTTAATTGCACACAATGCAATCAACAATGCAAATGCTATAGAGATGTGTAACAAACTTATGTATTATTATGGACCAATGTCACCCCCTTAAAAAATAAAAAGATGTTATATCTTAAATATATAACCACTTGAATGATGGAATACCTCTCTGTGTTTATTTATAAATACTCTTTATTAAAAAGAAATTGGTTTGGTCAACTTGAGTCTGGTGCCTTCCCTTGCACCAGACTTGCACTACTTTGACTGTAGCTTGGAAGGAAGTTGTGTAGTATAAAAATTGTTTCTGTGAACATCAGACTGCAGGGGCATAGATGCAGTGAAAATTTCTAGAGAAAGAGAATAGGTATTTTACAAAATGTACCAAATATATAAGTGGGTCCCAAGTGACAGTCTATGAATAAGGCACATTATAATAACTTTGGGGGTTTTGAAAACATTTTCACCAGGATATTTCTGGGGTGTACGCACAAAACATTCTGATTCAGTAGATCTGATGTGGAGTAGGGGACCTGCATTTTAAAAGTCCAGTGAATGTTTCTAATGACCGGCTGAACTGGGAGCCATTTTATGGAATTTTGATTTTATCTCAAAGAAAAGAGGAAACACTGGGAGGAAGAAGAAAATGTCATGAGGTAGATTAGCATCATAGTAAGCCACTCTGGCAAACAATTTGAAAAGAACATGAGAGTTTAGTGACTTCTTAGGAGTCTGTTGCATCTACCAGGAGGGATGAAAGATCTTATCTAGGGCAGGCATCCTGTGAATTGGAGGAGGGATATTTAGAACTTGTAGTTGTTGTCATCAGTTATATCTGGAGGACGAGGGATGCATATATAGTAGAACAGCTCTCGTACTGGCGGCCAGAGTCTTGAAGTGATCAGGTGATGGAGGATTAGAAGTGGGATTTGTGGTAGATGGTGATGAACTGAGTTTTCACATTTTGTGTTTGAAATGGAGGCCCCTACAGGGCCTCCATTTGTGCAAATTCAAGAAGCAGTTGGATATATGGGAGTTTTTTTGCAAGTGATAAATGAAGACATTGTGTGCAGATTTCCAGGGATGGATACACTTAAGGACAAAGAAGTCTATGAATGTATGAATGTTGGGGACACCAAAACTTAAGGGGGAGGAAGAAGGCTGGGAAAGATCAGCTCTAAAGGAGACATGTCAACAGATATAGATAGAAGTCAATAAAGACTTATGTCCCTAAAAGATAAGGAAAAATGTTAATGAAGACAGAATTAGCCAATAGCATGAAACATCAGGGTCACAAATGTACACTGCATTTGGTAGCAAGTCATTATGAGCTTGATGAGAACAGTTTCATTCATTAATATTATTGGCCTATACTGGCCCTTTACATCGAATGATAAACTTCATTCATGTAGTCATTCAGTAAACATTCTCTGGGGAGGGTTGGGAGTCCTGAAGTCCATAATTTGTAACTCAAGGAGCAAATAACCTAATGAAAAGACAAATAAAATGATTATAGTAGAAAGTGATAAGCTTAGATGGAAGCAGATAGAGTATTATGGGAGCCCATGGGGAGGATATCTAACACCTTAACTAAGTAGGCACTCAACACAATTTTATTAAATTAACATATTTATTAAATTTGCTGGTGCAAAAAATGAGAGATATCATCAGTAAGTGCAAAGAAACAGGCCAGCTAATGTGGGCTGGTGCATTGGCAGAAGTTTCAGAAAGGCAGCAATACTTTGTGGTTGTTTAAATGCTCACCTGTTTAAGGGTTTTATCATAAAACCCACTAGTCTCTTCTGGCTGTCAATAGACAGCAAGGACTATTTCGTTACACTTCAGTGATTTTAGCGTTTGGCCACTAACTCCTTAATTTATGTTCCTGGCCCTTCCTGGATACCAGAACTAATTCTCTAGCTGCCTACTAGATATTTCTACCTGTATGGCTTGCATGAACCTTATACTTAATAAAACTCAAACTGGGCTTCATTTCCAACTAGGTATTCTGAATTCTTATTCCACAATCTATTATCTACTTGGTCACCCAGACCAGACATCTGAGGGTCATCCTTCCCTCCTCCCTCTTTCCTATCTCCCACTGTCTGCTGAGTTTATTTTTGAATGACTTATCTCATCTGCATTCTCCCTACCACTGTACTAAGTCAAACTCTTGTCATTTCTTGACTGCATTATCAAAGTGAGCCAGTCTCCCTGAATCAACCCCTTTACCATCAAGTGCATCTTTCTCCAGATCATGGCCATAGTGAGTGATCTTCCTCTCCCTTTAAGCCAGTGCCCTGCTTCAACCACTGGTGGCTCCAAGATAAGTATAGGTTCCTATCTGATCAATTTAGCGGGTTATGCAACACCTTCTTAATCTGTCTCCAGTCTAGGTCTATTCTGCAATTTAAAGATCTTTTTATTTTTTCATACTATCTGCCAGGCTCTGAGCCAGGCCCTTTGATGACCCTGCTCTACTCTAGTAGAATTTACATTCCAGCGTGGATGACAACAGTGGGATGAGGAATTGAGAATCTAGTGAGAGTTTGAAAGAAATGACTGGGGGATGTGGCTGTATAGCTGTAATTTTGGTCCGTGGGGATGATGTGGTGGCTCAGTGGCACAGGGTGCCTGCCATGGGGACTTCTCAAAGGAAGAGGTGTCTAGGCTGAGGCCTACCAGATGAGGGGGATCTGGTAGGGAAAAGTTGCAGGAAGGGGAACAGCCCTTGCCAAGATTGTGAGCGGAAGAGAGGGTGGTGTGCAGCAGAGGGAGAACAGTGGAACAAAAGGGCCCAGAAAAGGAGATGAGCCTGTTTGGATGTCAGCAGAAGCCAGATCATGTGTACAACTGTATAGAGAATTCAGACTCTCTCTGATGGGCTGCAACCAGTGCCTACAGAAATTGAAGGGGTAGTGACATGGCCACTTTATGCCTTATGAAGACAATGCTGATTCCTCTGAGGGGAAATGAGTTGGATGATCTCACGAGTCAAGGCAGTAAGAGCAGCCACTTTGTTAGTCTTGTTCACTATTGTCTCCTGAGCCCAGTGCTTGGCGCCTTCCAAACCCAGCGGATCATCCTGTGGCACACTGTGAAGCCCGTGACAATCCACAAACCTTCCCTACAAGGGGCCAGTGCTCAAGGTGTAGCGGATGTTTTACTGTACCTGAAATACAGTTGTGCTTTTACATCTGCTGCCACCAAACAGGTTTCCTTTCTGGGAAACACCCCTCTCCTTTGGACACGGCAAACAGGTATCTGCCCATTAAGATGCTGCTCAAATCCTGCCTTTTGTATCTTCTTTCCCCTAATCCGTACAGTGACCAGATTAGGCAAGTGTTTTATCTCCACTTTAAGGCTCAGAAGGATTAGGCTCATCTAGCCCAGAGTCATCTATTGGGGTCTTGGAATTTATAGCTGAGTCTCCTTGTCTTCTGCGAGGCTCCTATAAACGTGTAAGATTGAAGAGGAGTAATTATGGGCTCTGGATCATTGTGCCAGCCCCGCAGTAAACCTCTCCCTGGACATTTTGTGTTTGCCCTCTGCCGGGACCTCCCTAGCCTGCCCTCTGAATGATTGTCTCCCTTACTCTGCTACACCTGTTCCCTAAAAGGAGGGACCAGCTCCACCCAGCAATAACACTATCACTGCTCTTCTCTCTGTCTTTCTTCTCCAAACTAGAAAACCCAAAGCCTCTGCAGTCTGTCACAGTTTATGAGCATGTTCAGCTTCACTGTGTGACCCTCACTGACAAAGCAGCAGTGGTGGCAGGTTCTACCTGAGGAATTTCAGCCCATCATCCGTTCTGCTTCTTTGATACTCTCTGGATCTAATGTCTGCATCCACCACTTCCTCTGTCTTCTTCAGGTTCTGGGTATGGATGCTGGAGGGCCCGAGTGGACCTGCTTGGAAGTGAGTTTTCCCTCTCCCCACCCAGGACCTGCCTGCACCTCTGTGAGCTCCCACTAGAGACACCTACACTGCACGCCTCCAGCCTCCATCCCTTGCCGGGTGATGGTGGCTTTTTGTAAGGACATACTGATCACAGACTCTGCACTAATAAGTTTGAATGATTTGAGCTTCCAAAGCAAGATCTGGAATCAGGCTGTTTGAGTGACAGTGACACAGAAGGGGCTGTGATGGTCTTAGTCTTGAGCTAAGCATCCCCGCCGAGGAGCAGGGTTGGCCAGGGTGTGCAGGCACTGGGCATGCTCCAGCTGGGTGGACAGTGTTCTTGCGCTAACTGACACATTTTCTCTGAGTTATATTTGTCACATGCTATGCTCTGGGCTGGGTGTCATATCCCTTTTTCTCTCTCTCAATCTTGCTCTCTTTCTCTCTTCCTCCCTCTCCTCACCTCTTATAATGAGAAGATGTAGGAAGATGTCACTGAAAAGGTCTCGTGGAGACTGTGATTCCTCGGCAGCTTCATTTTATTTTCTTCTTTTCAATGAGGGTGCCTTTCTGCCCAACATCTGTTAAGTTAGGGGGTATATGCAGCCGTATCTGCTGAGCCTTTATCACCCACACTGTTTGGTGAATCATATTGGGTTTTGCCATTGGGGTGCTCTGAAGCACCAAGTGTAAGGCTGTGTTCACGTGCATCTCTCAGGCCTCCCTCTTCCTTCCCTTGCATCTCCACCCCCCGAGTCCCGGCCCTCCCACCCCACCCACATTGGCCTCGCTCATGGTACCCCCCCCACCCAGTTGTTCCCTTCATCCTTCCTTGAGGCCTTGTAAACGTACAGACCATTTAGACTTTAAGACAGCGGGGCCACTTTTCATCTCAGGCCAGGCTGCTGCCTGGTTTTACGGGGTCATAAAAGTCCTGACAGGAGTCATAAAAGCCTCCAATTGCACTGCAGAAACCCTTGGAGTATATTTTAAGGGCCCCTGAGTTTTCATTTTGCTGCTTTTATGGGGCCTCATAAAAGCTTCGTGGAGGGGGCCCTCTGATTGGCCGCTCAGCACGGAGGTAGTTAAAATTACAGCTTTAGACAAATTGTTCCAGTCCCAATAAATCAGCATCCAGCGTCTGGCAGGAGGAAGGCTTCCAGTCCCATGGCATTCCCGGGGCCCCCTGCATCCCACCTCCCAGGCAAGCCTTGCATGACGCCAGCCGTCTCGGGGCTGCCACCATCCCCAAAACTATTCCTTGCGAAGAGAAAACTTGTTAATCAACTAGCTGTTTTGATGCATTTTGCAAATGGCTGGTGACTTTGTGTATTCTCATAAACCTGATTTTATTTTCCCACAGACTGATTTATTTTTAAATCAATTGCAGTTAAAGAGACACAAACTCAGACTTCCATCAGCATGGCTGCCGTGGGCCTGCTGAGTATAACCTACTTCCTTTCTGTAGGTCTCCTCCTCTTCTCTCTCCCCATAGCCTGCCTTTTCTCCTCCTCCTTCCTGCTGTTGTCTCAGCTATCTGTCCCAGCCCTGCAACAGTGTAGAACCACTACAGGGCCAGCAAGAGCAGTGGGTATATCATTCTCTGGACCCATCCCAATTTTCCACTGGACATACCTGGCAGAGAACCAACCCAGAGTGAGTATGATGGGAGGCTGCTTTATTTTACACTATTATCAACCTTTTATTAGCTGGTGGCTCAAGTATCTATCATCAGTCTATAGAATTCATCAGACATTGAAATGGAGACACAAACCGTGTATCCTCCCCTTTCCAGATGCAGAATCAGTCAGGGTTAGCTGAATTGCTGTGCTAACACTCCGGGGCTCAGACTCTTCAAACTGAGATTAGGAAGTGAAGAAGAAAGGGTCTAACCCTTCGCCACTTTGCACCCTCTTCCTTTCTAGGCAAAGAAAACTTTCAGGAGAGGCTACGATGGTGGTAGAAGCAAGGAGGATGCAAGGAGGATGCTCTGTTCACGCCCCCTTGGGAGAAATGTGCTACTCCTGTTTATGTGGCCGCCTCTGTTCCCATGGCAACTGCCTCTCTCCCCTGCTGTTGCTGAAGAGGACATGCTTGGAGGAGTATCATTCTGGGGAAAAAAAAAATAAGATGCTTACTTCTTCTCTGGAGATTAGCCAAGTCAATACCTCTAGCAGCAAGAGGTATCTTATTACTCGGGAAATGCCCAATTAAGTGTAGATTCCTGAGAGAGCCAGGTGAAGTGGGGAGAAAGGCTAGATGGAGGTAGGAGGAAAGAAACAACGGAAGTACTGCCAGCCAGTGGGTTAGACTGAGGAATTAAAGCAACATACATGTGAGGAAAGCTCTTCCACCATTAGTTCACTTTCAGAGTCATGGGCTGCCAGACTAGCCCACCCAAGGCTCCTAGGAGGAAGAGGAAGCCAGGCGTTGCCACAAGTCAGAGGAAACAGGCTCTCTCCTGACATCTGCCTCTGTTTTGAAGGGCCTTACTCTTTTCTGAACTAAGTGAACCGATCACAGAGGTTACAGGCTTCGGGAGAAAAGGACACATCTTATTTCTGTCGTGCTCTAGTTTTATGTAATTATTACATCCACTGTGGGTGATCAAAGCATTCATTAAAGAGAAACTATCTCTCCTATGCTTTTGTTAGTTTGGAGAGGTTTGACAGGCTTTTCTATGTCTCTGGCTATATTTCCCTTTTCCTTTTTTTACGGTTGATTTCTCTCCTCTTCCTCTCCTCCTCCTCTTTCAACACACTGGTGATTTCTAACATGACATTTCCCTCCCCCGCTCCCGCTTCCCCCTTCCACCTGGCTTAATCAAATCTCTCATAAGGGAACCATGAGCCAGAGTAGCCCTGGGAGTAACAACTGTGTGTGTAGTGGGCTGGCGGGCGAGCACGGCAGCCCGGTCTCCGGTTTCAGAGACGCCATCATCCACGTGGAAGTTCAGTAGGCACAGCCCCTCCCCCAACCCTCCCTTTCTTGTCTTTTCCGTGGACTCTGATTTCTGTGCTGAGTTTACTGCTCTGTGCCAAAAGCCTCCTCCAAAAGACAGGCACACGTCCGAGTCCCTTTGTCAAACCTAGGGGGAAATTCTGTGCCAGCAAAGAATTTCCAAATCGTCAATTCTCTGTCTCGGCAAACTCTCATTTTTCAGCACGGTTGTTGCAGCTCCTCCTTTCATTATCCCAACACTTTACTTCCTGTGGAGGTTGCCCCACTTTATCTCCCATAAAGGTTTCCCCTTAGGGACTTCAGCAACCCAATAAATTACAGTAGGATGTGACTTGAACGTGGAGAGCATTCAGGGTAAATGTGTAGAAGTACATTTTTCATATTAATGCGCCTCCGTATCCCATTGTGCGGCATGATTTTATCTTATTCTCCACTGGGCTAATAACAGACTCCTTCACAAATTTATAAAAGTGCTTTGGTCTTGCAGTTCGTATTTTATCATTAATTTATTCACCCACTCAACACACAAAGCTCAGACTGTGTGCTGGGTATTGTGCTGGTGCCTGGGGACATGGAGGTAAACAATCTCTATCTTCTTGCAATTCATAAGCAGATAGGGCAGGGAAAATATAATCAATCTCTTAGTAGACATTGTGGAAAATACAATGATCTATAAGGAGGAAGTAGGAGTAATCAATGACTTCCTGGGAGTGTTTAATCTTATCTAGATTTTCCTCTAGAGGAAAGAATAAGGAAAGGACATTTCAGGTAGAGAAAGCAGCATGGGAAACAGCCAGAAACATAAAACAGCATCTTTGTGCATTCATAGGTCTGTGCTAAGGAAGAATATAGGTGAGAGAAGCCCTGAGTAATAAAGAGGCTGAAGAGGAGCTCCAAGATCAGATTTTGAGTAATCTTTCAAGATACACGTGTGGATTTTAGATTACTAAGGAACAAAGCAGCGCCATATATTTCCATATCATTGTGGAACACTGCATGTTCATTCAACTATGAAAATACCTACTGAGTGTCTGCGGTATACAAAGTAATATACCAGGTGTGGCAGAGACACAATGATGAAAAGATACGAGGACAATATGAAGGTGTATCCCAGTACTGGCTTTCTAAGGATTGGAAATTTTGTTGCAGATAGGACATAAACATACAAAAGGAGATAGTGAATAGCAATACACACACATCAGACAGCAGTGAAAAGGGAGATGACAGACTATGACTGGAGTAATTAGTTGTCAAGTCATCTTAAGGACAGACACTTATGGAAGTAGAGGAGAGAGTAATTATATACCCATGGGATGGTCAAAGAAGTCTGTTATAAAGAAGGTGAATGTAGCCTGAACCCAGAAAGATGGGAAAGATTTGGGAAGGTGGAGTCTAGATGTTTAGAAATATTTGATTTTGAAAGTGTAACTGCAGGAAGGTACAGATCTCAATTAGAATGTAGGGACTGAATTAGATTCACTGGGAGAAGGGACTGGTAGCTGGAACTGGAGGGGTATTGATTGCGGGTCTTGGAGTGTCTTTGAATGTGGGATTAAGGGTATTGGGCTTTCCCCCACTGGCAATAGGGAGTCACTGAAAGTATTAGCAGGGCAGTGACATGGTATTGGTCAGACTTCTCTTGTGGGCTGTTTGTGGCACCTTTATTGTCCAAAAGCCATCAAATTGAATAATTCTTCAGCTATCTGGAACATTACTATAGTAAGATGTCATATCTTTTAATGGGAATTTAGGAATGGAAGTTTGCTGATAAGCAACTGAATTAGGAGGATATCAGCAGGGACAATTTTGGGTGAAAAGGATAAGAAGGTGAGTTTTGAGTGGCATTGGTCCTAGATAAACCCCACTATATCAATTTCTTCTAAGGGAATATGATTAATACTCTAAACACTATGCTGAAAAATGAAATGAAGCAGTGTCTTTCTGTTTATCCTCCAAACCAGCAGACTTCTGTCCATTACTTGCATAACTTTCTGTCATTAGTAGGTGCAGACGTAGGTTTTTTCCTCCCTTCTTTTTCTTCTAATACCCATGATCCTCTTTGATCCTTTCTCTCCCCAGGAATATTGGTCTATGCATTAAATTTTGTGGCATCATATTACCTGGGTTTGGACCCCAAATATTGCCACATCTTTGCTCTGTGATTTTGAATGAGTTGTGCCTCAACACATGTAGAAAATAGGGGAAGTAGTAGTAACAACTTCATAAAGTTGAGGACTAAGGGAGTGTTTCAATATGCAGAATGCTTAGACCAATGCCTGCACTCAGAAAACTCTTAGCCAGTGTTCCCTTTCCTGGATTTACAAAGCTAGCCTCCCTAAGAGGTTTCTTCCTTTTTTCTCACTCAGCCACATAGATTCTCAAAAAGCTCTGGGTTCTCCTGTATCCTTTTCATTGAGCCTCCTTTAGCCAATGGATGGCCTAGCTCTCCTATCCTCAATTTCTAGGGCTCACTGGCTCCTTAATCAAACATTAGCATAATGTATTAGCATATCTGTAGCACAATTATATTTTGATTACTCTGGTCCCTGTCAGACTAAAAGATGCCTTCAATCTAGATATAAATAATTTAGAACATTTACACCAAGAGGAATTACAGAGGAGAGAAGGAAAAGAAGAAAAAAGAATATGTGTGTCTGTGGGGTGGAGGGGCCATGGGGTAGTGATGGTGGCAGTGGACAGATTAGATGACCAGTTTCTTTTGCACCTCTTCTCTCTGCTATTCTTAATAAGAATACATCGGTTTCCTTATATTCAAGAGGGAGGCACCATTTTGAATTGTTTCAACTTGTCTCCTTCCTTTCAGTCTCATTAAATCTGTCAAAAAATGACTCATTGGTTAAGTAAAAAAATAGAGGGTGGTTTTGAGCTTCTCTTTCTTCTTTTTGGCCAGGTTCCCATGTAAATTGCACCCTTCTGCGATTCATCTTTGGAAGGTCTCTCTTTCCTTGTGTAATTAACTTCCTCAGCTCATCATTAATATCATGTCTTTGCACTTCTTTATTGTTAATTTGAAAACCTGATTTCCCTTGATTGGTGTACTTTGCAATAGGCTAAAAGAAATCTTGTATTTTGGCTCTAAAGAAGTTACACATGCACACACACACACACACACACACACACGCATCATATCAGCTGTAGCATGGGCATATCTGTGGTAGGATCACAATCAGTCAGAGCATGTGAAGTTCAATCTACCTTGGAGATTGATTCATCTTTCAAGTAGCTGTGGAGGATAAGATAAAAAGACTGCTCTCCTTGGGACTTTTAAGTAATGACTTTATTGGTTGTCCTCTGAGCAGCATGGTGAGAAATTTAAGATTTGAAATGGAGACACTTTTTTTATAGTTACATTTAGAATGGGTGACATGTATAAACCCATCTATGGAAATTGTTAGCGCTGTGCCTTCTCACTTAGGATGTCAGCTGGATGCTTGAGAGGAGCAGTTTTCTTTTGCATCTGATGTGACAAGTGATTAATGATGGCTGGGGTGGTGTGGTGGTGCTAACCCTCAGGGGATGACACTATGAAATGATGGCATTCATGTGGCTGGTTGTTAGATTAGTTTCAACAAGGGATTTTTTAAAAAATACATATTCCTAGGCCCCAAACATGCACCTCTGGGGTGGAATCCCATCAATTGCCTTTGATAGTCTGCCAGATCGGGGTAACTTGGGGTTAGATGGTATCAGAAAGACCTAAGCTTGCATCTTCTCTTGGTCAATTAGTATCTAAAAAACCTTAGGCAAGACACATTTTCACTATGAGTCTCAGTTTTCTCATCCTGGGGTCACTGTGTCCCTTCTCACTAGATAGTGAACAACTCCATGGCAGCATCTCTGTTCTCTTTCTCATCAGCTCCTTGTACGGTCCCAGGCAGAGGGTAGGAATGTGGGTCATTGCTTTAGAATGAATGAATAGTGAATGAATGAGTGTCAGATGGAAGAACTGTACTGATGGTATCTTGACATTTCTGTGTGTATATGAGGTAATCATATAATACTACTGACATACAGTGGAGGCTCAATGGAGTTTCCTTCCCCTTCCTCATCTTTATTTTCTACAGTCTAGCATGCTCATTGTGTTGTTTTCTTATTCCTTTGCTTTTCTTCCCCCCGTCCCTTGTTTTATGAATGGGGAAAGAGGTGCTCAAACTTTATTTCTCCTATGATTAGTTTCACTTGCATGTCACCCCAGTAGATCCCTTTGCATACATTACTAGCTCACTGATTTTTGCAGACATCTTTCAGACTCCAATCCTTCTTGTCTCTCTATAGAAAATGTTTCTTTTCCTTAACAATTTTAAAAAACATTAAATAAATAAATGAAAATTTTGTAAGAAATACAAATTAAAGGATTTTAACATCGTCTGTGTGTTTCAGTTATTGGGGTTCAGATGTGCCCTCATTAATGCAGGTGAGGCATCTTTGTATTATGACCCTTTTATAGAAAAGGGTTTGTAAAAATACCTCCCCTTTCTTTGCTCTCTTCTTATGAGGTATTCCCACTGTTTGGAAGCCTCAATTAATTTGGCACATACATGATGACAACTCCTGTAGTAAGAGTGCTTGGTATTAGCATTCAAGGATCTACCTTTCAAACTTCTCATGGCTTGAAAATAAACCACCTTGTCCTGGGAGACCTAGCACCTGCCTCTCTCAACCCAAAGAGGTAAGAAAGCTTAGGCGGAAAGGAATGACCATTGATTTAACAAAGATTGTTTGATTTGGTGGTGTTTTTTTTCCTCTTCCTTGTAAAAACACTAGAGGGAGGAGATGAATTGGGGACGTAGAAAATATTCTACCCCCCAAAAAGAAAAAAAGTCTAAATTGTGAGGATTAAAGCCTCTGTTGTAAGAACATCCTAGGACAAAGTTATCTCTTGCAGGACTAGACACCTCGGCAAGACACATAAGACCTGGTTATCACATTTAGAGACTGCTCTGGAGGAGGAATCCCACAGGGCAGGTATGGCCAGCCACCTATTCTGAATTCAGAGGAGCTCTGTAATCATTTCCTTAGGGGACAAGGTTTAAGGGGCCTGTGAAATCAGAGATACAATCAGGAATCTCTTTCTTCCACAGAACTGATGTCGACCAAGTCATCTAGAATTCCCCATATGCATTTGTTCCCCACGGCCAGGATCTGAAGCTCTGTGTTCTCTGTGGTCATAGAATAATAGTCTTGGGCATTCGGATGGACTGTGGAGATTATTGGTGCTATTCACTGAATGTTTTGGGCTTTCTGCATCCTGAGCACTTCCTTTGGTAGTATTCTACTTCCTGTCTTTTGAAAACAGAGCATGCAATGAGTTCTGGGCAGACAGAGGCAAATAGGAGTGACATGTATCCCTTGGTGAGTAAGTTAAGCATTTCACTTCCAGTGTGAGGTCCTGCAGAGGTCTCTCTGTCCGCTGTCATAACAACCAGTGGCTTTAAAGATTGTGACTGATCCATCAGCTTGGGTCTCTGAGTGAGTAGATGAAAAGAGCCCCTAAACCTCTCCCTGCCCACTCACCTGTGATGAACATCTACTGTGAGAGACAAATAAATATTTGTTGTTTTAAGTCATTAAGCTTTCCCAGTTGTTTGTTATTTCAGCATAACTTAACCCATCCTGACTATTACAGAGTCTCGTTCTAAAAATGGTCAGGATCTAAGGCCTGGCTTTCCACAGTGGCTCTTATTTTTGAGGCTCAGCATACTGCAAGATAGTCTGGTGAAATGGAATAGAGGCTGTCCATACCAGAATGACTTCTGAGCAGAGATAAGAATGGCATCCAATGCCAGGTGGTGAGCAGAAGAGGGCCACTTAGAGAATCAGTAGGGCATGATTCCTGCTAAACATTATGAACACAGCCAGTGACTTGGGGCCTGGCAACAGTGGAAGGCAAAATGAATTGGCCCAACATGTGTGTTCTGCAGGCAAATATTTCTGATGCTCTTTTCCACCACAGTCTGCTTTGCCTTATTTATGCAAAGAATATATCCCTGGGGCAGGGTGGGGGGGAATCAAGTCATATAAATGCATCAGAGAAGCTTCTTATTTAAGGTAGTTTATGATGAATCCTTGTGTGAAGGAATAATCATCCCCCATGATTTCCATTTGCTTTGTAAATCTTGTTTGTGTGTGTCTCAGGTCTTACAAATTTGGGGCATATCACATCATAATATATAATGTCAAGTGTAGAGTGGAACCGAAGTTTAATTCTAGGTCAGCTAAGGTGCATTGCGTGATATTATAATGGGGACAGAGCTAGAGGAAGAATTGTGTATGAATTTTTACCTATAAATCTCTGCAACTTGAGAAGGTAGGTGCTAGGAAGATGGTCAGGATAACCTGGGGAAGGGGTAGAATAGATATAAGGGAGGTCAATGAAGTCAAGAAAGCACTGAGTCGATCAAACTTATATTTTAGAATAGGTCTTAGTATTAGAGTGAAGAAATTGGGGGAAAATCCATCTAGGCTTTTGCTAAGACCCTCAGTGAGAAGCAAGAGCACATCTGAATGTAAGTAAGAGTGAATACGGAGGGCTTTGGGATTCGATTTTCCAAATTTGCCCTTGACTCCACCTTGCGGGAGCATGTAGTAGTGCAAAGAGCATGGGCACGTTGGTCTAGGATAAATGGGAGATTAACTTCCACCTCTGCCACGTGCCTCTTACTGGATGCATCTCTTTGGGCGAGACTGGTGATTTTGGAAGTTTTGTTACCATTATTTAATTCTTCCTGAGCCTCACTTTTCTACCCACGTGCTGAACATCTCAATTCCTCCTTGCCATATGTCGTACGGATCAAGAGGCCATTGGAGGTCAAATACTTAATGTTACAGCTGACCCCAGCTAGGACTCAGGAAATTACAACTATTAATATTTTGGACTCTATATTTATTTTTTTAAGATCCTCAATGTAAAGTATTAGAATAGCGTCCAATCCCTTATAGGGCTTTTATAAATAGATGTTGAAAGAATGAGTCATCACAGGAAAGCAAGACGCTGGGAGAATGAAAGTGCTGTGAGAACTAAGGGGTAATGAGCCTCACTCTGTAATCACTTGCCTTTCCTCCCCAGAATTATAAATGCCCCCATTTACCTCCCAAAAGATGTCTGTGGCGCAGGCTCCACATTGCTCAGGAAGTACTCTTCCTGAGCCAGGGATTCCATGTTCTTTTTCATCCCTCTTGCTGCTTCATGTCCTCTGACCACTGGATTTCAACAAAGTGAAGAGCATTTTTTCCTCCTCTTCCCTTTTTACTTGTTGTTTTTTTTTTCTTTCTGTTGTCAGAGCCCTAGGAGTTTCTTTTCCTTTTTTAATTAAGAACAAATGAAGGTAAGAAAGTGTTTTATAACTGGAGAGAATTCACCAGCGGGGCACCGGGGTGGAAATTCACATCTTGAAAGAAAAGCAGACAGACAGCACATCAGCCCAGTGGGGAAGGTGACCTGCAATTGCTCTGTGTCCTGCTGTCTTATTGCCCAACCCTCCCTCTGCCCGTTAGCCTGGAAGCGCTATCTCTGGCAGAAGTCCTCCTGTCTTTTGTTAGGAAAACCTTCCATTGAAAGCTTGCTTTTTCTTTTTTTTAAAGCATTTTTAAACACACAGTATGCTCTCTTGAAATGTTCCAGTGTCTACAAGGGTCCTTCCTACAACCTGATTCCTGCTGCCCAGGGGAAGTGTCCTAATTTTCCCTGACTTTCACTGACCTACTCTTTTTCCTGTGTACCTGGCTGTCTTTCCATACAGGCACAGTTTGGGATTGGAACAGCAAATCCCAAGGTAGTATCTGTCAGATGTAAATGCAGGTGCTTATGTAAAGCAAAAATTCGGGCTAAGAGAATGAGGGTGTGTGTAAGCAGGGAGAAGGGGAATAGAAGAAAAGCCTATTGCAGAAAGCCATGTGGAAGGAGACACCCTTCCTTGTCCCCGCTCTTTGCCCAGGGCAGTGTGTCATGTTCTCCGACAGCCCTGGCACTCTCTGGTTGTGGGAGAATGGAGTAGAAAGCGCTCAGTGACGTCATTGGAGCCCAGAGGCTGTGTCTGTGTTCCTGAGCTGTGCTTTTGCACACCACACTTGAGGATGGCATTATGAGATTCCTAATGGGGAAAGCAGGCTTTTATTAAACTCCAGGACCAAATTGCCTCCCTTGTTGCCCTCTTTCTTTTTCAAGAGACATGATGGGTTATTACATTTGTGATTAAAAAAATCCGTCATTGGTTTGTTTTGCCTTTTCAATTTTGTTGGAAGGTGATTGTGACATCAGTTCTCAGAGGAGCAGGAAGATGGAAAAGAGAGGGCATCGATTGATATTTAAGGAAGTTGCTGTGCAGAGAGAGTTGACCCTTTTTTCTGCATTCATGATTGATCATGGGGGCATATGGCTGGGGAAGGTCACTGAGCTGACCACATGCTAATTGTACCAATTCTGCACAGAGGAGTAAAGGAATGGACAGGATGATTTCTTAAGCCAGAACTTGATGTTCATATAGATAACTCTGATATTTTAAAAATATTCTAAATGTTCATTCTAATCATAACACCCATGATACCTAATAAACTTTTTGCTTCATGTGAGCTTTATACTTACTATCTATTTGAGTTTTAATGTTTCAAAAGTGACTTTTTTCCTATGAAACATATGGACCACAAAACCGAGCATTTGAAATTTGACTAATGTGTGATAGTGCTAACACCCCCGACTTCCAGCTTACCTTGGTTACTTGAATATCAAAGGGGGCTGAGGGTAAGGACTCAGTTTCTCTGTGGTTAGACCACCTGCTTAGAGATCAAGATATCAAATTATAGGGATGACTAATATGGTATAAATGTGAGTTTTCTTCAGGATCCCCCACTGCTCTCGCCAATGACTTGACTCAAACTGGAACTGTTAGGATAGGATGGCCTCCTAACTAGTTTCTTCACTTCTGGTCTGCAGCCTTCCATCTGTTCTGTACTATGATATAGTCCTTTGTGTTAAAAGAATGCCTTGATCATGTCGAATCTCTCCTTGAAAAGACTTCAATGAATTTCCCCTTCAGTGCCCACTCTGTCTTATTCTGATATTTGAGACTTTCTATTAAGTTACCTACTTTCACTTCTTTTTGTCTTATCTTCCACGAGACTCTCCCATGAACCCTTCCTGGTCACCGAATGATCCTATTTGCTACCACGGAAGGGTCCCTTAACTTCCCCTGGTTTGGAACATTGCTTGTATCTATCTCCCTGTAAAACGTTCCCATGCTTAATTTTTTTCCATAACACTTTACAGTTTTCTCAAGGCATAGCCGCCACATGCTATCCTCCTTAAGAATTTCCTGATGGAAGTATCGTTTCCACGATGCCAGGTGACTTGGGTTGTATCCTCAGCTCCTGGATGAGACACTTAAACTTCTATTAGTGTCAGTTACTTGTGTATATATGATCTCTAAGTGCTCTTGATCTTCATTCTATACTAGGAAGTGACATAACACTTACATATCTCACATGGGTATGACTGCTATATACACGATCTGTCAAGGAAATGTTTGTATACAAATTAAATTATAAGCCTCGGCGAGTATGGAATCGTTTCTTATGTGATTGACATCCTTTATAGCAGTTTGTTTTATCATTTGTAAAACTTGTTCCATAAATATGTGAAGAACTGAATGAAACCCCCTCTAGTGAAAACTCTGGAAGGATCCCATGATGTGAAAAATAAATTAATAAATCGAGATGAGGAACTCTTAGAGACAGCTGTGGGTTGCGGAGTGTCTCACATTTTCTTAAGGTTAAATCACTAAATTTTGGTAAGCCGACCTCACTTTGAAGGGACCTGCATGCTAGCATAGCTCTGGAAAGAGAGGAAACAGGTACCTTTGGTAAGAAATGCAGATTTGACAGTGGCATGGAGGTCAGATCAGTGCCTGGCCACTAACTGGAGGATTGACTGCTAACCATCTGTCCTGTTGTTTCTTTAGCAGGCATGTTTATATCTAATTTGAATGTTTTTTCTTATAGGGAAAGGCTATTTGCATTTCTGGTTTACATTCATATTACCTGCAATGTACCTAATTGAGCTTCATAAGCATTATCTCAGTCCATTACAGTGATAATTTTGTGACTAATATAATGCACATTTTACAGTTGAAAAAACTAAGATTCAGAGAGTTTAAGTAACATGGCCAGAGTCACACAGCTAGGAAGCGGTAGAGCTTATGTTCCTACCCAAACCCAGCTGATCCCAGAGCTCATGTGCTCTCTGATCCAGGTGGTTTCTGTAAGTGCTCTGCCTCTCCCTCCTCCGCGTGTGCTCACTGCTACGTCTGTGCTGCCTTTCCCCGTCCCGCATTCCTGCCAGTGTCCTAGTTTATCCCCAACCCCTGCTCCCCATTGGTTTGGAAGCAGTCAGTCCTTTCATAGAGATTCTCATAGCTCTTCAGTTTTTATCTAAAATTCTTTTAACATAATGAATCACTTCCATTTGTATAATTCAGTCATTTATCTGCTGGTTTCATCTTCCTTCCTGCACAGGGAGCTCCTTGCAGGGCAGCATCAATGCTCCTTGATTTGTTTGTGCTTTTCAGGAATGACTAGAACCAGTCAATGTACACTGTTGTCACTCTATACTCGAATATGGGAGAGGGCGTCTGAAAGGGATGGTGAGAGAGAGGAAGAGAGGAAGGAATTATAGGAGATGGTATAGAATTAAGTGTTACATTTTGTGGTTCAGAATAATTGTAAAGCCTTTTAAAAGAAATGCAGTTTTATTACTTTTAAGAACATAAAGTAGAGTTAATTAGTGGCTAATAAAATGTTGTCAAGTAACTGTCTTGTCATTCTAACTATAACAAGTTAACACTTTTTGCATACCTGCAAAAGTGGACTTAAGCCCAGCCTATCTCCAATTTACTGTGAAGTTTAAATTAACAGTCTAAAATAATGAGGTTTTTTTTTTCCCCAAGGGTTAGATAGTTGTCTAAAGATGAGAGTATGTATATATTGGTAAAGAAGGCATAGGATACTTCTAAATATTTTTACTCTAACCGGTACTAACCAGAGCCTCTATAAATGTTGAAGCACATGTAGGGCCTTATTTGCCAAAAGTATAGCAGTTTTGGTTAGAATTTTAAATTATGTCTTTCGTCTTCTTTTGATTAATTGAATGATTTATGCATTTAAAATGAGGATCTAATTGGCTATTATCAACCAAACAGGTAATATTAAGAGTTGGAGAGGATGTGGAGAAAAAGGAACCCTCACCCACTGTTGGTGGGAATGTAAAGTAGTACAGCCATTATGAAAGAAAGTATGGTGGTTCTTCAAAATATTAAGAATAGAGCTACCATATGACCCAACAATCCCTCTACTGGGTATCTACTCCCAAAACTTGAAAACATTGGTACATAAAGACACGTGCACCCCCATGTTTATCATGGCATTATTCAGAGTGTCCAAGACATGGAAACAACCAAAGTGTACCTCGATAGAGGATTAGATAAAAAAGATGTGGTACATATATATAGTGGAATACTACTCAATGATAAGAAATGATGACAAAGTACCATTTACAATAACATGGATGGATCTTGAGTGAAATAAGTAAATCAGAAAAAGCTAAAAACTGTATGATTTCACATATAGGTGAAATACAAAACTGAGACTCATGGACATAGATAAAAGGGAAGTGGTTGCCAGAAGAAGGGGGATGTGGGGGAGGAGGGGGATGGCTGTAAAGAGGGACAGATATATGGTGACAGAAAATGATTTGACTTTGGGAGATGGGCACACAACACAATCAACAGTTCAAATGCTCTAAAAATGTTTACCTGAAACCTATGTACTATTATTGATCAATGTCACTCTGTTAAATTTAATTTTTTAAATAAAATTTTAAAAAAGAAAGGATCTAAAATGACTAAGACTACTTCAAAAATTCTAACACAGTAATAAAGATGATAAATCCAGTAGCAGAGGGGATGGGAAGGAGGAGAAAGAATAGGAAACTAGAAGTGATAGGCTAGGACTTACAAAGAGTCTAGTGTAGAGGTCAGGGGGAGAAAGTACCGCTGAATAGCTTCCAAATCTCTTGCTTAAGTGACTATTTGGAAAGGGTGAGGGGATACAGAGGAAGGAGAAAGAAATTCATGAACAAGAATATGGAATTTAATTTTGGACTTACTGTGTCTAGGGTGCTTACGAGATATAAAATTAGAGTTTTCCAGAGGGCAGTTGGCATATAGATCTGAAGCTCAGATGTGAGGATCCCTTGATGATAACCAGTTTTGGAATTATTGGCAGGTGTGGTAGGTGATGATTTTCACAAATCAGAGTTGGGTAAACTGGATCGAGAATAGAACAAAGAAGGGAACCACACAGATTGAGGATACAGAGAAGTTTATCTAATAAATGTTTTGGAGAAGGAATATTTAGAGAAGTCAGAGAAAAACCCAGAGAGAGTGGTGTCAACAGACCTAAAAAGAAATATTTGCAAGGGATCTATGAAGGAAGAACTGCCATACATCTACATATTAGCGATCATATTTAGACTATCCCAGATGGGTTCAGGCTCACTCTCATGGTGGATATGGCAGCCCTGTCAGAGCCAAATGTGGAATGAGAAGTGATAAAGTGGCCTTCTATCATAGGTCATTCATGGAAGAAACTTAGCAGTAGAAAGAAACAGCCAGTGGAGAACGTGGAAAAAACAAAGTGACTTGGAAATAAAGTGAATCTAGCAAAAGTGTGCTGGGGGTAGTCTTGAACAAGGATGACATCAGCTTTCCACTGAAGGAAGAGTGGAATAGTTGGAATGTCTAATGTCTGACTGCAGGACAGAGCTGAGCAAAGAGTTCAGCTCCTGGTGGTTGTTTGTTTTTGATAGTTTTGTAAGGTGTAATGTACACACCATATAATTTATCCACTTTAGTGTAAAATTTGATTATTTTTAACTAAAGTTATAGAGTTCTGTCACCATCACCATAATCTAGGTTTACAACATTTCTATCACTCCAGGAAGTTTCCTTGTGTCTATTGGCAGCTCATCTTTGGTTCCACTCTCAGCTCTTAGCACCAGGGATTTGCTTTCTATATCTATATATTTTCATGTCCTGGATATTTCCCAGGAGTAGAATTGTACATTATATAGTTTTTGCATCTGACTTCTTTCATAATGTCTTTGAGGTTCATCAATCATTCTTTTGTATTGCGTAATAATGTTCTACTGTAGAAATATAACTCATTTTGTTTTTTCACTCACTACTTGTTAGTTATTTGGATAGTTTCCAGATTTGGGCTATTATGGATACTGCTGCTGTGACCATTCACCTACCTGCCTTTATGGGAATATATGTTTTCATTTCTCTTGTGGAGATCCCTACAGGTGGAATCACTGGGTTATATAGGAAGTTTATTTTTAACTTTAAAAGAACCTGCCATCTGGTTGTAACCTTCCAAAGTGGTTGTAACATTTTACATTTCCACTATCAATTTATGAGTTCTCCATCTTCTCTGCATCCTCACCAAACTCGCCTTTGTCTTTCTGATTATAGCCATTCTAGGAGACATACAAACCACAAGGATTATCTCCTAATGGAGATTGGAAATTTCTCAATGACTGATGATGTTGAACATCTTTTCATGGCTTATTACCCTTCATATATCTTCTTGTGTGCAGGTCCTATTCAAATCTTTTGCCAATTTTAAAATTACATTTATAATCTTCAGTTGTGAGAATTCTTTATATTTTCTGCATGCAAATCCTTCATTAGATGTGTGATCTGCAAATATTTTCTCCCATTCTCTGGCTTATGTCTTTTCATTTCCTTAATAGTGTTTTTAAAATAATAGTTCTTAATTTTATTGAAGCCCAATTTATCATTTTTTCTTTTACAGATCATTAGTTTACTGTTATATCTAAGACCTTTTTGCCCAATCCCAAAATGTGAGAGTTTCTCCTAAAAGAATCAGAGTGTTTTAGTTATTATATTTAGGTTTGAGACCCAATTTGAATTATTTTCTGTGTATCATATGAGATAAGGTTTTAAATTCATTTTTATTCATATGGATGTTCAACTTTTCTAGCTGCATGTGTTGAAAAATACTTTCTTCCACTGAGTTGTCTTAGCATTTTTTTCAAAATTCAATTGACCATAAATGGGATTTATGACTCTTGTTTTCTCCATGAGAATATGATATATTCTGAAATCTCAATTCTAATCCATTGATCCAAATAAATGTCTATAGTTGCACCATACTACATGTAATTAATTACTGTTATGGGATAGTAAGTTTGAATTATGTGGTGTAAGTCCTCCAACTTTGATCTTCTTTTTCTTGTTCTCTACATTTTTTGCATTTTTATACATACTTTATGAACAGATTGCCAATATATATCAGCCTGCTGAGATTTTGATAGGGGTTGAGTTGAATTTATAGATCAATTTGGGGAGAATTGCCATCTCGACAACACTGAGTCTTCAAATCCATGAACATGGAATGTCTCTCCAATTATTTAGATTAGTTTTAATTTCTCCCTACACTCTTTTATGACTTTCAGTGTAGAAATTTATTTCTAAGCATTTAATTCTTTTTTATATACTATTGTGAATGGAATTGTCATCTTGTCATCTTAGTTTCATGTTTGGTTTGTTGGTTGTTTGTATACAGAAATACAATCTATTTTGTTTATTGATACTGTTTCCTGTATCCTTGCAAAATTGTTTTAGTTCCAATAACTTCTTTGTGGACCTTTAGAATCTTCTACATCCAGGATTATATTACCTGAGTATAAAAACAGTTTTATTTCTTCCTTTTAAACCTAGATACTTTTCATTTCTTTCCTTTTTCTGCCTTTTGCACTGAGTAGAACCTCTGGTAGTGTGTTAAATAGATATGTCAAACCTGGATATCTTTGTGTCTTTCCTGATCTTAAGACGAAAGCAGTCATTCTTTTATCATTGTATATTGTTAACTGTGGATTTTTTTTTATAGACACCTTTGTCAGGTTCAGGATATTTCTTTCCAATCCTCTTGGTTGAGGGTTTTCTTTACCGTGAATGGGTGTTGAATTTTATCAAATGTTCTTTCTTCATCTGTTGAATTGACCCTGTGGCTTTTTCTTTTAGGCTATTACATAATGTATTTTATTAATTGATTTTCTGATGCCAAATTAAGTTATTATGTCTGTGATAAGTCCCTGTTGGTATTGGTATATATACTCTTTATATATTGCTATGTTTAGCTTACTAATATTTTGTTAAATGTGGACTATCGCTCTGTAGGTTTTCTCTTGTGATTTGTCTGTCTCTTTAACATCATATAATACTAGCTTTACAGAATGAGGTAGTGCTCCATCTTTATATTTCAAAAGAGTTTGTGAGAGAATTAATAGTTTTTTTTAAAAAATATTTGATAGAATTTACCTGTGATACAATATGGGTCTGGCTCTTCTTCATGGGGAGATTCTTAATTACTAATTTAATTGTGTGACTTAGTTCATATATAATTTTCCATTTTTCTTGAGTCATTTTTATAACTTGCATCTTTATAGGAATTTGTCCATTTAATCTAATGTCTCTAATGTTGGCACAACAATATTATTTTATATTGTTATTTTTTTTAAGATTTTATTTATATTCAGAGAGGAGAGAAAAAAGGGGGGGAATGGAAAGCATCAACTCGTAATGTTGCTTCTCGTATGAGCCCTGATCAGGTGAGCCCAGGATTTCTAACTGGCGACATCAGCATTCCAGCTCGATGCTTCACCCACTGTGTCACCACAGGTCAGGCAGTACAAAAATTTTAATAATATGTTTTTCCAATCTGTTTGTAGTCATATGATTTCAGAGTCTGTAGGATCATATCTTTTAATTCAATTTTGTAATTTCTTTCTTTGCTCTGTTTTCTTGATTACTCTAAAAAATTGTTAGTTTTATTGATCTTTGAAATAACTGGTTTTTGTTTTATTGTTCTTTTTCTATTTAATTGAGTTTTCTACAAATCATTATTTTCTGTTTGATTTCAATTTAGTTTCTATTTTTTTCTAGTTTCTTAAGGTGAAAGCTTAGGGTATTGATTTGAGGTTTTTCTTTTTTTTCTAACATAACTATTTACACGTATAAATTTCTCTTTAAGCACTGCTTTTGCTTCATTCCATAAATATTAATGTCATGTTTTCATTCAGCTTAAAATACTTTCTAATTTTTCTTGTGATTTCATGTTTGATTCATACATTATTTATAAGTGTATTGTTTAATCCCCAAGTACCTGAGGACATTTTAGATTTATTTCTGATATTGATTTTTAACTTAATTATGTCAATAATGGGTACATATATTTTATGATCCCATTTTTTTTATGCTGAGACTTATTTTGGTCTACCAAATGTTGAGTTCTAGAAAATGTTACATGTGCACTTAACGTAAACATGTATAGTACAAGCATTGGTTGGAGTCTTCTAGACAAATAAGTCAACTTTAGGTCAAGTTGGTTGATAGTGTTGCTTAAGACTTCTGGTGTTCTGTCAACTATCTAGAGTGAGGTATTAAAATCTTCAAATTTAAATATTGACATTTTTTCTAACTATTTTGTCAGTTTTTGCTTAGTGTATTTTGAAGTTCTGTTTTTAGGTGCATATACATTTATATCTTATATCTTTCTGATACATGAACCCTTTATAAAATGCATTTTATGTGGGATTCATTATGAAATGTCTCTCTTTGTCTTCAATAAAGTTTCTAGTTTTAAAGTCTGTTTTGTCTGATAGTAAAAATTGTCTTTTCCAATCTAAATGCCTTCTTTCCTATTGTTACTGTTTGTATAGTATATCTTTTCATTCTTTTATTTTTAAACTATTTGTACATTTAAATCTAAGATGTGTCTTTTTTAGACAACTTATATTTTTATTCAATCTAATTATCTTTGCCTTGTGTAACAATTATTTTTTTATTTGTCTTTACATTTGACAGTTTGCTATTTGTTTTCTGTATGATTGTCTTTCAAGTAACCCTGTTTTTTTTATAATTGACTTATTTTATGTTAAATATTTTAGTGTATCATTTTAATTCTTCTACTGATGTTTTATCTATATGGTTGAATTGTGTTTTTATTGATTGTTCTAATGACTTTACTATTTAGTTTAGTTTATCACAGTTTAGTTCATATTAATGCTAACTAAATTCTTGTAAAATGCAGAAAATATGCTGCATTATAGCTTTTTTTCCCCCTACTCCTTCTGTTTGGTATTATCAGATCTATTATGTTTATACAAATTATAAACACAATAGTACATGGTTACAACTTTTGCTTTAATTTTTTATTAAATATTTTAGATGAGAAATGAGAGAAAATATTTTTAGAGATTGCCGTATGATTCTACATAGTTACTGTTTCTGTGCTCTTCATTTCTTAATGTGAATTTAAGTTACCATCTAGTCATTTTTTTCATCCAGACTTTCTTTTCTATTATTTGTAAAGTAGGTTCATTAGCCACTCATTTGTCTGAAAATGTCTGTATTTCACCTTCATATCTGAAGAAAAGTTCTGCTGGATAAAGAATTTTTGGTTAACAGTAATTATCTTTTCTTTCAACATTTTGAATATGTCATGCACTGCTTTGGGCCTCCATTGTTTTAGATGAGAGTCAGCCTTGACCACACCATTGGTCTCCTGTTCTCTTCTTCCTGCTGCTGTCAACCTTTACTCTTTCCTTTGGTTTTAGTAGTTTGAGCATTATGTGTCTAGATGTGGCTCTCTCTGCAGTTATCCTATTTTGCATTTTCAGAACATTTGAAATATGTACATTCATGTATTGCATTAACTTTTGGAGGTTTTTTCAATTATTTCATTGACTATGTTTTCTCTTTTCTCTCCTTAAACTCCCATTATGCATGTGCTAGTACTCTGAGACTCCATTTTTCTTCTTTTTCCCCCTGTTTTTCTGTTTGAATAATTTCCAGTTATCTACTTCCAAGTTTGCTGATTCTTTCTCATCTCAATACTGCTATTGAGTCCTCCAGTCGAATTTTTATTCTCATTGTATGCTTTTCCACTCCAGAAATTTCATTCGCTCCTTTATAATTTCTGTTCTTATGTTAAAACTCTTTACTTTCTGATTTATTGTTGTCAGACTTTATGGTTAAAGCATGGTTTTCTTTAGTTACTTAAACATGTTTATAATTGCTGCTTTGAAGTTTTGACTGTTAAACCCAATATCTGGGACACTAAATTTCTGTTGGGCCTGCTTTTGTTGTTGTGAGTATGGGTCACCATTTCCTGCTTGCTTGTGCATCTCATCATTTTATTTTTAATTTATTTCAGAGATAGAGAGAGAGAGAGACAGAAGCATCGATTTGTGTCTGCATGTGTCCTGACAGGGGAATGAACTGGAAGCCTTTGTGTGTCAGGGTGATGCTCTAACCTACTGAGCTATCTGGCCAGGGCTCATCATTTTTTAAGTGAACATTTTAGACAATATATGGTGGCAAATCTGACTCCTGGATCCTCATCTTCCTCCCTGGAAGGTTGTTGTTTGCTATTTTTTGTTAGTAAATTGGTTCGAAAAATTTGTTTTGTCTTTTCTTCTGTTTGGTATGCAGTCACTAATGTCTTTGCTCAGATTTTAAAACTGTTTTAATTTTTAAGCCAGCCCCCTGCAGGTCACTCCTGTGTCTGTGTATCTGAGCCAATGATGGAACAGAGGTGCTCAAACCCCTCAAGGTAGTAAGCCTTCTGTTGATAGGCTTGTGTGTAGGTAGGAGAATGCACTTAAAGTTCAGGCCAGTTTCAAAGCTGTCCTGGTTCTTATCTTTTCCTGGGGCTCCTGGTGTCCTTGCTGCTCATGTTCACATCCTCAGAGTCAATGAAGAATATGTGGTTGACGTGAGCACTTTTTGGTCAATGCTAGACTCTATGCATTCAGATATATTCTTGCCCAGCCCTGATCAAAACCTCAAGCTAGGAGAATAATTGACCTTCACCCAGCCTGAGAATGTCATTTCTACCACCAACACTAATAGCAGCAGCAGCCACTGTTGTAACCCAAGTGAGCACCTACCTTCAACAGTGGCAGCAGAGCCGCTGGTCCTCACAGCCTGCCATACCCTGGGAGAATCTTTACATTGACTGGGCTGCGGTTGGGGTCAGAACACCAAATTTCCGGCAGTTCTTTATTAAACTTTAGCAATTTTACAAGCATATATGACTCTCAAATGGTGGTATGCCCCTGCTCAATTTTTACATCACTTATATGGTTCTTTGTAATGCCGGTGGTTGAAGCCAGGCAGGTTCTCATTGAATTCAGGCGGACGCTAGAGGAACCGTGGAGCCAGGAAGTATGGGGCCATTCCCCGTTTAGTGGAGGCTCGCAAATAACAAAAGGGAAAACGCTAATAAACAAAGGAAAATCTGCTTCCGCAGTGAAGGGTATGGGATCAGGAAAACCGCATCTTGCAGTGCTGTGACAGCGATCTGGGAGAATCGCCACCCAGAGAAAGCACCCACAGCCTTACATAGACCACACACACCTGGCGCTGCCACACGCCCACCAATCAGGCAAAGTGTTCGTAGCCAGTAAACCTGCCAATAAGTCTAAACAGCTGTTTTCCCCACATTCTTTTTGTCAATTTTGTTCAACTGCATAGTCCAGGGGTGCCCACACTTTTTCAGCTTGTGAGCTACTTATAAGATGACCAAGTCAAAATGATCTACCTACAATAAAAATGCAAAACATAAATTTATTTCTTCTATATTATCATTATTTAAGTTACTATTATTACTATTTAATATTTAATATTGAGTATTCTTCTTTCACCTTTCTCCTTCTCAGCTTTCTTTTTGGAGGAAAGTCAATGTCATAGTTTTTATGAACAGTCTGAAAAAGTTGCTCCACATTTCCCTTCTTTGGAATAGCAATGGCACACAGACAGATGAGGCAAACGCACTTAGAATATGACATAGTGAAAAAAATCCCCTCCCATTCTGTATGAAAGTGGTAGGTTTTAGGCTTCTTACTCGGACCAGCTGCGGCACTCATTTTTATACCCTTTGTTGTATTTAGTTTAAATACATTGAAGGCTAACTACGCAGCAATGTAATTGAACAAGTTAGCGCGGTTTAACGCGCATGCGTAGGGTGTCAAAAGTTCAGACGTCAGATTGGCTACCTTGTATGCCAATCAAAAGACAAATGTCTTTTTAATGTCATGCGATCTACCAGTAGATCATGATCGACGTATTGAGCACCCCTGGTATAGTCTATTCGTGTGTGTGTGTGTGTGTAACTGGGGCTGATGTTTCTTCAGTGTCCACATGATATTTGTTATTACAGCTCTCTAAATTTGTGAGTAAACTTTAGTCTCATTTGACCCTTCAGAAGACACTGTGCCCACTTCCTGCTGGTTGCCTTGAGCTCACCTAGGAACCTTCTGACCCTTGGCTTCCAATACGCCACTTCTGACAGGAAAGCAAAATGAGAGGCTCCTGTTTATTAAGTAAAATAAAGTCAGTGGTAGTTTCTAACCCCAGGTTGTCTTAAATTTGCTGGTTAAACTTAGGACAGACGTTCCATAGGCAGCTGTAGCCCTGGAACCGCCACCTGGGCTGGATGCTGGTAAGTGCACTGACGAATGTGCAGTGGGAAGAAGCCGAGAAAATGTGCGGCATGGTCCTTTAAGATTTGAAAACTGCAATTCAAGGGCTGTTAAGACCTTCAGCTGGTGATAATTGGATTTGTAAGACAGTGCAACATGTGATAAAAACACTCCTGTTGGATGGGATCCCAGTTTTCTTCCATCCTTCCTATTAATGTGATAAATGTTGCTGTCTCAGCTGATAGGGCCATGTTGGATAATCAGATTGGAATCAAGTTTGAGTTCCTCAGGCTGCCTTCGTGTGAAGCTCGTGGGAAGACTTGAAAAAAAAATACAGTAGAGAATAAGAGGGGGAGCTGGATTTCCAGGGGAAATTTTAACCTCTCTGTGAGGCACTGTGGTCCAGGGAAGTCTCATTAAGAACAAGCTCTGGTCACATGCTGCTCCTCCACAGTCCACATCCCATGCGAGGCAGTGGGGAAGGGTTTCTAGTGCCACTGGGCACATGCCATAGTGGAGGCGAGGGCGAAAACAATGGCATCTCTTGATGTGGGTGTTGGGCCAGCAAAGAGCCAACATGATGTTGGAAAATTAAACCTGTCTTAATTAAAGCTGATGGCAAACAAATTTGAGTAATATGGCACTACAGCTGGAAAACAGAAGTAGGATTTGAAACTAAACAGCTGTGAATTGGGCCCTCTGGTCACAGTTGGGCCTTCAAGAAGGGCAGAAGCCCTGGTACATGTGTTGCTCCTTCCTGAGTGGCGACTGGGCTATCTATGCTCAGACAGCCAGGGTGGCTTCCTCTTCTGAGTGTTTTTTTTTTTTTTTTTCTTTAGTGAAGTGAGAGGCATGGAGGCAGAGAATCAGAGAGGCTAGAGAGACAGGCTCCCGCATGTACCCCAACCAGCATCCACCCAGCAAGCCCCCTACCAGGCGATGCTCTGCTTATCTGGGGCCACTGGTCTGTTGCTCAGCAACTGAGCCATCTAAGTGCCTGAGGCAAGGCATCAACACCTGGGGCCAACTTACTCGAACCGTTTGAGCCATGGCTATGAGAGAAGAAGAAAGAGAGAGAGAAAGAGAGAGAGAAGGGGAACGTAGGGAGAAACAGTCACTTCTCGTGTACCCTGACCAAGAATCGCACCCAGGACTTCCTGGTAGACTAGGCTGATGCTCTACCTGCTCTACCGCTGAGCCAACTGGCCAGAGCCTGCTGAGTGTTTTTGAAACAACATATACCACCCAGAAATCCAGCTCTCTGGGTTTCCCCAACCCCTGGGGTCTGCTTGTCAACAGCACCTCTCTGTCTCATAAGCTTGTTTAGGAGTTTTTCTGAAGTCAGTAATATTATTACAAGTGCTGGAATTGAAGAGTCAAGTCTCAGAGAGAAGAGGAACACAGAATTTGCTTGCTTAGTGTTTTAAAAAATTCTTATCCATTCATTTTCTCAGACCTCCAGGCTGCACCCTTCACTGTCGGGATGGTCTATTGGTCTGTTCTTAACACTGCTCCTGACCATTCACAATTGATAGCACTGTGGAGGGCACACCCAGAGCTGCTCTATTTTCTTTCACATTTCTGCTTCACCACTAGCAAACTGTTCAACTACAGTCTGGCTGCACCTCTGCTGGGATGGGTATATTTTAGGTTTTTCCTGAATGTTCTAACTTTTGACTCAGTCACATTATTAACTCCTGAGGCATTTAGCTCTCACTTCCTTTTGAGTATTTTCTTTAGGGTTCTTTTTTATTTGTCCATCAAATTTAGTTGATCTTTTCAGGTTAGGAACACCCTCCACAATGCCCACTGGTCATCATGTATGTGTCAGAATGGGCTAGACTAAGCTGCAGGAGCAAGCCCTGAGTTAGTTCTCCCTCCTTTGCTGCTTGGAGTGAGTTGCACTGGTGGTAAGACCCACCACTTGTCTCTATTTAACTGGTAAGTTCTGGATCTGAGTTCCCTTCTGTGGCACCACCATCTTGGAGTTGCATGGCCTCCAGCCACAGATGAGAGAAAGAGAGGCTAGAAGCCTGGGCAGTGGGAGAGTGGGGAAGACAGAGCAGTGCCCAGGGGTGTCATCCCTTTCCATAATCCCCTGCCAGTCACAGGCTATCAGCCTCCCTGTAAAAACACTGGAGAATGGAGCCTTCCTGTGTGCCCTGGGTTTGGCTAGTCTCTACCACACCACAACTGCTAACATCAGGCTCTCTAGTTATCAAAATCTAAGTGCCTGGGCTTGAAGGGATCTTTGGAAATAATTTAGTAATTCTCCTGCGTCTAAAATATAGTACATTAGACTAGTACTTCTAAGAGTGTGGTTCTAAGAGAAGAGTGGTCCTCTGCATAGCCCGGACCTTGTTAGAAATGCAGATCCTGGGGTGTTACTCCTGGCCCATTAGATCAGCAATTCTGGGAGTGGAGCCAAGCAATCTGCGCTTTAGTAAGCCATCCAGATAATTCTGATGCTCCCAAAAGTTTGAGAGCCACTTTCCTAGCTCAGCAGTTCTCACTCAACCATGAGCACCCAGTAGGATGGCTTGGAGAGCTTTCAAAAGTACTGATGGCTGGGTCCACACCCAGGAAGTCTCCTGGGTGAATTGACTTGGGGTGTGGCCTGAGCCAAGGATGAGAACCATTATGCTAGTGTGATTTTGAAGAAATGCTTTCCACCCCCTGAAGTTTTTCATGAAAATACAGTGTGTCCGTAAATTCATGGTGCACTTTTGACCAGTCACCGGTCAAAAGTGCACCATGAGTTTACGGACAGACTTTCAGTGTGTCTTCAGTTGCACTTAACCACTCAAAGGCAATGGAAGTGATGAAATTTCATGTCCGAAGCATTTCTCTTTCCCTTTTGAATGAATCAACCACACAGCTTTGCAAAGAGTGAAGAAAATATAGAGATTTTGGAACTTAGAAATGGAATCCTGATTCTGGCAAAGACTCATCATGTGGCTTTGGGAAAAGCCAATTAATTTTTTCCGTGTCCTGTGTCTGTAAAACGGGAATGGTAACCCTTGGCCACAGATGTTGCCAGCATTATCTAATTAATGAGCAGAGACTGGAAAATACAAAGTACTGTACAAATGTTAATCATGATGAATGCAGTGCATTTTGCAGATACAAAAGTGCTGTGTATATACTCATAATTATTATAATTATTGCTAATACCAATAACATTGCTATTACTAATACATTTTACCTTGCAGTGGGATCTCAGTATGTCCTTTGGGTTAACATCTTGCCCTGCATTGTCAGGGAGCCTTGTAAAGCAGCTGTTTAATGGGCATTGCTCGCCACCTCCCCAGATAGCGTCATTCATCAGGAGTGTAAATAGTCATGTATGCAGACCATTCCAGTGTCCACTTGTGTGAAGTCCCTGAATGTTAGGTCACTGCCAGATCACGTAACAGAAGCTCTTCTTTAGGTTAAGGAAGTGCCAGAATATAGAACTCATTTATTCTTTCTAGTATTTTCATTAGAGGCATTTTTCTCTCCTTCTATTGCTGGTCTTTCATCTGTAATAGTTTTGCCATCTGCTTTCATATGGTGGTAAATGTGCTGAAGAAAATCCTAGTGAGGGTTAGTGAGTGTGAATAGTTTCCAATGCTGACAATTCACAGATATTATCAGCAGCGGTTGGTGTTGAGAACAGGACAAATTATATATATATACATATACATATATATTTTTTTCTTTTTTTCCCCCTGAGGTTTTGCTTTGTTCAATTTTAGCTTGGATTTTGATATTTGTGGGGAGGAAAGGCAGTTGTGTCCCTCAAGAAGGAAAGGGACTGCAGCTGGTGGGATCGGTTTGGACAAAGCACATTGGATGCAAACAAAAACAATCTATGATGTTAAGATACAGTTAGCAATTAAAAGACCATTGCCCCATGTTAATGTTCATTCTGACACCATTTTCTGTTCATAAGACATGGAAATCTGTATTGCTTAGACTTGGTCCACACTCTTGCTTCCTGATTTATTCATAGCAAAACAGAAGGAAGCTTGTAAAATAAACTCATCCTGAGAATTATTCCAATTCAATCCAAGTCTTTGGAAAAAAATATGGAGTTGCCTGATTATTTGTACCATATACCCCTGCAAGCCCTCCAATTATCATCACCATTTCAAAATCCTAATGGCTGTCTTTCTTTTCCTCTTGATGAGGCCACATATGATGACTGAAATGTCTTTGCTTTAGGCAGGAACCACATCAGTTCAAAGAATTAGTGCTGATTTTTTTATGCTGATGAGAAGCTTTGATTGACAGAGATGTCTTGAATAAAAAAAATGGGTAAACAAATTTATTACTGCTTTATGTGAATTCAAGTTTCTGCCCTACATTATTTTTCTTCTCTCTGAAAAACTTCTTTTAACATTTCTGCCAAGGCAGATCTACTAGCAACAGATTGTTTGAGGAAGTATTTCCCATTTTGTTTTGAAGGATCGTTTTACTGGATACAGAATTCTGGGTTGGTGGTTCTTTTAACCCATGATGTGTTTTATTTCACTCTCTTCTCATTTATATGTATTCTAAGGCGGAGTCTGATGTAATTCTTATCCTTCCTCCTTTATAGGTAAGGTACTCCCCTACTCCTGCCATCATTACCTTCTTTGAAGATTTTCCTTTTGTATTTGATTTTCTGCAGTTTCAATATGATGTGCCTAGGTGTTGATTATTTTGGTGTTCTCTGAGCTTCCTGCTTGGTGTTCTTGGAATTTCCTTGATCGTGGTTTGATATCTGTCATTAGTTTTGGGAAAACCTCAGTCATTATCACTTCAAATATTTATGTTTCCTTTTCTTTCTTCACCTGGTATTCCCATTACATATATATTTTTGTAGTCATTCACAGTTCTTGGATATTCTGTTTTGTTTTGTTTTTTCTCTTTCCATTTTAGTTTTGGAAGTTTCTACTGACATTTTTTTCCTTTTCAAATTCACTGAATTTTTCATAGCCATGTCCAGTTTGTTGATGAGCCCATTTATAGCATTCTTTATTCCTTTTATGGTGTTTTTGCTCTCTAGCCTTTCCTTTTGATTCTCTCTTATAGTTCCAGCTCTGTGCTTACCTTGCCCATCCGTTATCACATGTTGTCCTCTTTTGCTTTCAGAGCCCTTAGAATATGAACCATAGTTGTTTTATATCCCCAGTCTGATCATTCCAATATCTCTGCCAAATCTGAGTGTGTTCCTGATGCTTACTCCTTTTCTTCAAACATTATTTTGTGTGTGTGTGTGTGTGTGTGTGTGTGTGTGTCTTTCAATATGTCTTGTAATTTTGTTGTTGTTGTTGAAAGCCATACAGGATGTATGAAGTCAATGACACTCAGGTAAATAGGCAGTTAGTGTAAAGATCTATGTTTACCTGTCTAGGGATTAAACACTGTTTTCTGTTTGCTTTAGCCATGGGTGTCTGAGGGTAAAAGGTCCTCTGATGTCCTTTGTCTACCCTGTTGTCTTTGGGTTTTCTTAAACCCTTCCTAAATATGTCTGAAGTTCATAATTCTTTCAGTTGTGCTCCTGTTACTGCTAGATAGGACCCCATTTGATGTTGTGCTAAGGTTTGGGATAAGGAGAAGCATTAGGTCATTAGGTCTCAGTGTTGTAGTGAACCTGTATCTTAGGACTGTGATCTTTACAACTGCTTTTCACTTTTGTTTTGTTTTCCTCCTTTATGTGAGATAGGAAGGCTAGAGTTGGCTGCAGTTGGGTATTTCTTTTTTCCAAGGTAATTTAGACTCCAGTAAAATTATTTCTCTTGAGATCAGGCCTTGTTAAGAGCAGAGTATTCTGGGTATATTTCAAATTGGCTACCTTTCCTTCATACTGTCTGAAGTAGGAGTGGAATTTTCTCTGATCCTCACTGTGAGAAACTGTAATATTTACAAATGTGTTTGGGAGCATCTTTAAGAATTCCCCCCCCCTGGAGTTTTTAACTCTCAAACTTGTCCACATTGTGCCTTCAACAATTCATCAATTATAGTTTAAATATTCCTGTCCACAGGACTAATTCCCACAAAAGTTTTGCTACTGGTTTTCTGCACCTGTAAATTGTGAGTTTCTGTATCCACTTATCTGTCTCTTCAGTTTTGGGGGCAGCAGTTTGTTCTGTGACCTTAGTTCTCTGATGAATCCAAGAAGAGTTGTTGATTTTCAGTTTGCTCAGCCTTTTTAGTTGTTGTGTGATGGGAATTACAGCTTCCAAGCTATTTCCATGCTGGACTGGAAACCAGAACTTCTGTTTGCTTTAATAATTATCGTATAACGAAATCAGTTTGTTCAGTCCATCAGGCAGAACAATAATCATGTGGGCTCATCATGGTGGAAAGGTGGGGAATGCTGGCTACATAAACTTACAGTACAGCTGTGTTGTTTTTACAAACTGCCTTTTTAGGAGAGAAAAGAGAAAACCACAGAAGTGTGGAAGAGGTGGGTCAGGAAAGAGGAGTGACTTTAAAATCCATTCTGCCTATTACTCATGGGGAAAGAATCATCAGCAAATTCATTACAAATCCTTATGTTTATATAGGAAAGTCTTATTTATGAGGTCCCAGCAGTGTTCCACATGAATGAATTTGTCATATAACTGAGCTATCATCCTTTAAATTGAACTTAAAACATTACAATCCTTTTTGATAGAGTTCTTCTTCTAAAATATATTATTGTTCTGTCTTATTGAGCAAAGCAAGGAGAATATCATTTATCTTATTTTCCTACTAGGGTCATTATTGTGAACATCAGTCACAGAGCAACTCTGTTGTAATGCAGAGCAGCTCTCAAGGGCTATAGAGGTGACTGGGATCATTGGCACCTCAGCACCATGCCTGCCTTGCTTCCTAATGCTTATCTCAGCTACCTTATTTCACCAATTACCAAAACTAGAATTAAATAGAATATATTTATTTATATAAAATTTATTCATGTATCTCCTAAGATCATCTCATGTGTTACTTCCTGATGCACATACAACAGTTGGAAAAATACTTCTCTTTAGGACAGGGGGACTTTGAGATCAGCAGGGAGACCTGGCTTTATGTATGTTTAATTACTACGCAGAGTATATGTACAAAAGTAAGTTGTAGGTCCAAAATAAATAAATGTATAATCTATCTGAGGTACTATGGAGAGAATAAACCAAAGAAAGGGTAAGGAATGACTGGAGGAAGGGCTGGCCATGAATAACCTTTTGTTAAGCTGATGATTAAAGAAGGGACTGAAGGAAGTGAAGAATGACACTATTTGGATATTATGGAATAGGGAGCAGGAGCTGCATGTGAAAAGGCCTTGAGGCAGGGGTATACTTGGGATCAGGAAAAATAAGAGGAATATAAGTCTTGCGCAGAGTGAGGGAGTGAAAGAAAGAAGGAGGTCATGGGACATGAAATCATCAAATAAGTCAACTATTACTTTAGGAGGTGAGATGGCTGCAAGATTGGACTCAGGCCTCTTCCACATATGTTCATTCATATGCAGAAGCTAAAGAAGCAGAAGCTTCCTCAGATCCCTTCTCTAGGTGGAACACCAGAGTGCAAGGAGAGTCTAACCACCCATGCACTTTGCAAGCTTCAAGCCTGTTCACGTCCTATCTGCTAACATCCTGTTGGCCAAAGCAAGTCACATGGCCGACCTCAAATCTGCAGGTGTGGAAAGTACACCTTACCCACGGTGGAAAGAGAAAAGAATAAAGAACTATGTGCGGTATTTTAATTTACTGCAACCAGGAAGGGATTTGTAGACCACTGAAAGTCTTTAAATTCTCATGTAAAGGGAAGTTACTATTATGGGGCCAAGGTGTGACTTGTTCTGATTTTTGCTTTCAAAGACTAATTCTGGGAACACGAAAAAAATTAAAATAAAAACAGATGCAAAAGTTTAAGTTGAATTCAAGAACAGTAAGATGACTGTTGCCATGATGGCAGCTTTGACCATGATATAGAAGTGGGGATGATGTAGAATAGTCATTCTCTGGATTTGTTTTACAGGTGAGCCATCTGAATTGGTTGACAGATTGGATTTGTGAGAAAGGGAGTGATCAAGAGAGGGACTCGAAAGCTTTTGGTTGGAGGACTTGGTGTGTGTTCAGTAATAGACAAACTATAAAACAGGTTGGACAGTTGGGGGTGGGGAATCTGGAGTTCTTTGTTGATCGTGGAAGGTTTGAGATGTATGTTAGGTTTTCAAATGGAAATGACAAGTAGGCAATGGTATATATGAGCCTAGGGCTTAGAAGATAGGTTCAATCTGGAGATAGGGTTAAAGTTTATCATAGATTAGACTTCCATTTGTCTTGTTTTGGATGTTGGAAATAATATTTCACTCAGAGCCAGACTTTGTTATACTATCTCTTGTGGGTAGGAGTCTCTAAATCCTAATTTGCTACTGGCTTTTCCCAAAACATAACACATACAAACTCCTTGTTTCCTCTCTTACTCTTTGTTCCTTTCTTAGATTATTAATTTACACTTTGAAGAATAATATACCTCCTCATCTTATTCATTTCTTAACCAACTGGAATCTGTATTGTAATGGCTACATCTATTAAAACTGCTCTGACCAAAATTCCAAACTTCAGAAATCCTAAATGCACTCTAAAGTATCTATTTCATTGTTACATTTCAAATTGTTTTACCTCTCCCCCTTCCTGAAACTCTACAGCTTTGGCTTCTGCAATGCTGCCTCCTCGCCTGGTTTCCTTTATACTGCTCTGGCTGTCTGGCTTTGTCTACTTGTGTGCATGTTCCCTCTTATCTCTTAAACATTGCTTCTGTTCATGGCCCACAGCTGTTAGCCCTCTGCTTGGGAAATACCATCTATTTTCTGGATTTGAACTGCTGTTTATGTGTAGGAGCTGCCCAAATTGCCATCTCTGATATTATCCCTTACTTGAATGTAATCAAAGTGTTTCCAGCTACATGGTGGATACATCAAAACCAATGCCCAATAAGTGTCTAAATTTCAACCTATCGAAAATGAAACATTTCCTGCTTTTTGGAGAGGTATAGGCTATCACTCCTCCTTTAAGTTTCCAGGGACCTTCATCTATGTGTGTGTGTGTGTGTGTGTGTGTGTGTGTGTGTGTGTGTGTGTGTGTGTGTGTGTGATTGTGTATGTGTTTATATATGATTACTCACCAGGATCCACTCCAACACCCATTTACTTGTGATGTTCCCATAGGAATATGTCATTTGAACCATTATTTCTTTTGTTTTTAGTTAATGTACTTTAAGACATCTGATTCAAATGGTATTTCCTCTGAGAAGGCACCACTGAATTTATACCTCTAATACAATATTGATACTCTGCTGACATCCTAGTCACATGTCTAATCATATTATGTTGACATTGTATGTACATCTTTTTGCCTAACTTTGTAAATTTAAGTTCTGCAGGGAAGAATGCTATATTCATCAAGGCACCTCAAGAACCCATCAGTACTCAGCATCTCAATAAATGTTTTTAAATTTAATAGAAATATCATTAGGACCAATGAATCCAACTAAAGAAAAGCCAGGCCCAGACATAGCCATAGATGCATAGTCATTTAGGTCTCAGAGCTTCACCTCCGGAACTCATAATAACTTTGGCCCATTCAAAAGCTTTTTTCTTCATGCCCACTGTACACACATAATGAGAATGTGTTCATAACTGTAGGTAAAAGCATTGGATGATTTACAGAAGGTCTGACAATTCTTCTGAAAGAGAAAGTAACCCAATCATCTTTGGCTAGATGATAAGTGTGTCTTGTGTTATTTCCAGGCAATGTAAGGTTTTATTTTCATCGTACACCAAATGGACTTGGTGTCAGGCAGTCAAATGTCTGGCACTCTGCCTAGCTGAATAGATCTCATGAGTAGTGAATAGAACATTATTGTGTGATAATGATTTCCAGCAGCTATTGAATATAAATTCCAATGCAAAATAGGAGGCTTTATTTTCAGGGGAGGAGATATTGATTGTGTGGTTACTGTACGTAAAATGAGAAATGCAGGTATAGAAAGAAGTTCAGTCCTAGCAGGAGCCAAATGAAGACACACTTGGAGGATGAATACTTTGAAGAAGTTCCCCTGACACTGTTACTTCCTTGAGGAATGTGCCACGGGAAACAAATGCTGTCTGAGAAACATAGGTTTCACTATAGAACAATAACAGTCCCTAACTGTGAAATCAAACAAAAGACTTCTGCTGTTCAGCAATGATTTGTCACAGTATAGATAGTCCCTAGAATCTGGGTTGGTTCTTTGAGAGAAAATGGTTTATGAGTCAGAGATAGGGTAGAAATCCAGATTACTGAATTGTTTTATAGGCTTAATGGTTGGTTAAAACAAGAGTCTTTTTTCCTTTATCTACAGTTTGAGATTGAAGACATATTACTCTTCATTAGCATTTGAAGAACTGATCATTACAGACTTTCTAGTTCATAGATTATTCAATCTAGGGAAGACCTTAAAGATTATCTCATTTAATTCTTTTATTTTGCAGCAAGGCAATGATGACCCAGAGATAAGTAACATAGACAAGATCACAGAGTTTACTTAAACTTTTTTTTAAGCATTATCAAATTTACTACTCTCTTCAGCTTTACTAGAATCTGGGGGATTGTAGACGTTATATTCTTTGGGATAGTGCTAATTTATTCCAGAATGAAAAAATCTTTAATGAGATCTTCCATATTCTTCTTCCCTTTTTTTAATGTTTCCATTGATTTTTGAGAAGGGGGAAGAAAAAGAGAGTAAGACAGAGAAGCATCAGCTTGTTGTTTCACTTAGTTGTTGCATTTAGTTGTGCACTCAGTGTTTGCTTCTTCTGTGTGCCTCAATTAATGATTGAGCCTGTGACCTCAGCGTGCAGGGACAATACTCTTATCTACTGGGCCACCTGGCCAGGACCAGAGTTATTCTATATTCTTAAGGGTCTGGAGAAGTGCTAACTCCCTTTTGTTTTAGAGTCTAGAGCAGTGATGGGCAATCTTTTGAGCTTGGTGTGTCAAAGTTCGCCAAAAAACCAAGCATAACTCGGGTGTTGTGTCACTTCGAGGAAAACGACCTAACCAGAAGTCCCAGAACTAGACGCTCTGTGCTGGAGTTCTGTTGTTTTGGTCTACAGACCTCCAGCACAGAGTGTCTACACTACAGCAAATGTTTTATCCTCGGCTACTGCATCTGGCCGTGCAGGAGCCGAGGATGAAATGTCATTCTTGGCATGTGGCTCCATACTTCTCTGGTATGTGGCTGCATGCGGCCGCGTGTTATCAAAAATGGCTGCGTGTGTCAGGGCTGACACGCATGTCATAGGTTCGCCATCACAGGTCTAGAGGATATATTTTATAGTTCTTGCATGGGTAATTGCAGAATAGCTGGTGCCCTCCTCTTCCTTATTCTTACCCAGAGATCTTGTATCTTCAAGATCTTTGTAGGCACCAGAACTTCAGTGTCACTAACTTCAAGTTCGATACCAAGTGTGTCTGTGCACCTCACACATCAGTGAAAAACATTTTCAGGGTAAATGTTGGATATCTGTGGCTGTAGCTCAGCCATTCAAAAGCTTGCTTGCTGAGCAGACAATGGCAAATGGTTTTACATTACATCCACAAAATACCCAGGAAGCCATTGTGTTTAACCCTCAAAATAGTAACTCCATTGTGGTTATGAATATCAATCAGAAGTTTGACAGTTTAGGAGTAAAAGGGTAGAGATATGGGTAGACTGACTCTCCTCACTATCTCAGAGAAATACCCCTATTGATGTCCAATGGATCTTGTCCAGTGGTGGGAGTCAAACAATTTAACAACTGGTTCTCTGCCCTAAATACCATTTTAAGTATAAAAAATGATATACCAAAAGGTAGTTTATTATTTCACACACTTAATGCTTATATAAGAACAATAAAAGAGGTATACAAAACTAGTTTATAAGCGTTTTAAAATATTAATGAAAAAATATTAAATAATACCTGACAAAAAACAATAAAACTGTTATTTAAGATATTTTAATATTGCTTCTTGATTGGTGTCCTCAGTTGCAATTTTTTTCACCTCTGGATGGAATGAACATTACTATGGGCACTTAGAATAATACGCTGTTGTACAAATGGAAGTTAGAAAAGAGTAAGGAGCCTGACCTGTGGTGGCACAGTGGATTAAAGCCTCGACCTACAACTCTGAGGTCAATGGTTTGAAACCCTGGGCTTGCCTGGTCAAGGCACATTTGGGAGTTGATGCTTCCTGCTCCTCTCCACCTTCTCTCTCTCTCTCTCTCCTCTCTGAAATGAATAAATACTAAAAATAATAAAAAAAAGAGTAAGGAATATAAATTTGTGATTTCCACATTGGGCAGCTGCCCAAGTGCCCACCTTATAGAGAACTCTGATTACAAGTGCCATTTTAACAACTAGTTTGCCAAACTCAACAAAAAAATTAGATATAGGTTCTGTCGAACTGGTGATAACTGATTGAATCCTACCACAGATCATGTCCCATGTTGACTGCATCATGGCTGGCTGGATGCTTTGGTTAGGCTTTTGTAATTTCTTAATATGATGATCATAATACTCTATGTCTTGGACTAGCTGTTAGATCCCTGTGTTGATCAGAAAATGTTCTTACTGCTGCAGACAGATTATCTAAATATATACCCAAATTATTATCATGAAAGGGAAATATTAGTGTATTTCTAGCCACCTCGCCCCTTAGCCACACAGCCTTAAACTGGTTCATGCTCATAGTTGTAATGTTTTTCTTCCCAGGGTTTCTCTTTTTCATTAATGAAAAACATCTGCTTTATTTTTGTGTGGTTGTTTATTTGCTTTTTTATAACGGGGAAGACTGAAGAGAGAAATTTGAAATGTTTTTTTCTAACAGACCTTCAATGAACTTGATATTTTGGCTTTCTTAGATGTTCATTTTAATCTGTAAGAAGCTCTATGATTACACTACCCAAAAGTGAGTTCCCTCTTTTTTTATTTCTTTATGTCTGTAGTTCTCATTATCTGTAACAGTCATTTATTTGGCAGTTAATTATGCACTTCCTTGTGGCATTATAATTTAACTTCTTATGTATTTACATTATCTCTGTAAGTGGACTCAGATTCTTGAGGGAGAAAATAGAATATTATGCTTCTTTGTTTCCTCTCTTAACACCTAGCAGAATGCTATATGCACAGTTGGCTGTCAAACAATATTTGCTGAATAATCTACCACACAGAATTTTGTTAATGCCTCTGCATAATGGTCCCAGAGAGAATGTTGCATAAATAGCGGTTCTGCTCTTCCCAGTTTTAAAATATCCGGTGCAGTGTTACAAAGGTGTTGTTTCCAAGGTCTTCAGATTAAGTATTGCGGGGAGTGTGAATTGGCTGTCAGTGTGTGTGCCCATGCACACGTGTAGTATTTGATGTGTTTGTGTTGGGGAACCTATTTTTTTCATCTCTAATATTGGGGACCTTAATCAATTTTTCTGATTAAGGATGAAGAACACTGTCTGGGTTATGGATATCTTGCTATGGATGGCAGGACTGTAACGCCTTTGCTGAAAAATCATTAAGTCCCAGATTTCAGCCTCTCTCTCCACCACCTATCAGCAGCTGCAAATCTGCTTTAACAGCCAAGAAATTCCTTATCTCTCAGTGACTATGGACCATGTGCTGCTGCTTTCTATAGATGGGAGATAGAGCTACATCATTACCCAGAGTTGACAAGGATATAATTTACAGGCTCAATCAGTTCTAGTTACCATGTAATTACAGAGTTATTACATGGTCATTTGTTCCTGATGGACACCAGCGATCTCTTATCCTGTTCTACTGTAGTCGGTTTCTTGTGCAACTAAGATGTTTAGTTTCTTCTGCATGGAGTGTTAAATGGTGTGCTGGGGAGGAAGGACAGAAACAATTTGGGATAAGATGTTGATTATGCTGAGATGCTATTTGTTCTCCTCAATTGGCCCAGCGATAATAACTGCATCCTGTAGCTTTCCTCCCCTAGGCTCCAAGTTCACATTTTCTCCCTAAGAGAGAATGGAGATAGTATTCTATTTGGCAGCATGGGGGAAATTGGGTGTAAGGAATATTCTGACCCATCCCACCCAGCGATGAGATGGCAATATCAACCTCAAGATTATGTCACTGCCTCTAGTAATTTGAAGCTCGTGTTAATGCAGTGCCTGTTGGAAGAAAAATTCCTTTTTATAATGAAAAGAAGAGGAAAGCATTTAAGTGTGTAATTTAGTATCATAGAGAAATCATGAGAAGGTTCAGTAACCTGCCCAGTGTCACTAAGTGAACGGTACGTCTGGAATTCAAACGACAGATCTTGGCTCCTTCCATTCCAGCACGTTTAAATGAATTCCTGTCATCAGAAAGCAACATGCTTTGAAAAGCACAGGTACCAGAGACCACATGTAGAAATTTGAATATTATTGCATATTATTTCCTCCAATGATGTAGGAACAACTACTTAACCCTGTCTTTTATTTTTTCTCTTTCTTTTTTTATTTTTGTATTTTTCTAAAGTGAGAAGCAGGGAGGCAGAGAGACAGACTCCCACATCCGCCAGACTGGGATCCACCCAGCATGCCCAGCAAGGGACAATGCTCTGCCCATCTGAGGCATTACTCTGTTGCAACTGGAGCCATTCTAGCACCTGAGGTGGAGGCCATGGAGCCATCCTCAGCACCTGTGCCAACTTTGCTCCAGTGGAGCCTTGGCTGTGGGAGGGAAAGAGAGAGACAGAGAGAAAGGAGAGGGGAACGATAGAGAAGCAGATGGGTGCTTCTCCTGTCAGGAATCGAACCCAGGACTTCCATACATCAGGCCAATGCTCTACCACTGAGCCAACTGGCCAGGGCCATAGTTTATTTTATTTTTATTATCAATTGATGTGTATGATTTCACTTCATTTGCTAGGAGTGTCTCAGTGTAATATGTTTGAATTCCTAACTCTTGAGGAAATGGACTGAATGGCATACTTTTGTCATCATCAGAAAGTGTGACAGCCACGTTGTGATGCTGGGTGAGTGCTAGAGTCAGCACTGAGGTGCAGGTCAGGAGACCTGGGTTTTGGTCTCAGTTTTCTTTATTCATCCATATAATTCAGAGTCTACTAGGCTGCCTGCCTAGGCCTTAGTTGCCTACTCTAGAGAATGGTCGGGTGGACCAGACAATTGTTGAGGTCCTTGCAGCTCTGACAGTTGTCTATGACTCCATGATTTAAGTTGACCTGCAGACAGGTCTGAAAGCAGCTTAGTAGCTTTGGATAGAACATCACAGGAAGGTTAATATTCAATGTTGTTATTAGAAAAGCTTCATGCACATGGGTACCAGAAAGGTGCCAACATATACATCACATTTCAGTTGACGCATCACTGTGAATCATTAACACGCTCTCCCACTTCTCTCTGCTCCGAACACCTTGCTGATTTAATTAAAATACTTATTTTCTTTGGAATGGCTTAAAAACAGCACTAATTATAATGTAACTGCTATGTAACTAATATGTGCAGGTAATATTGTGATTATATATAGATAGCCATATGCTACTAGGCAGCCATTCTCGAGGCTGTTAAGCTGCTGAAGCAGATAACTCCATGTCCATGCACAAAGTAATTGCATCAAACTAATTTTTGTTTGCAAACAAAACCCAAATTGACTCTGTAATTAGGCAGATCTGCAAACAAATATAATGTGCATGTGTGCACACTCATGGGGCCAAGGAGAAGTGAATTTTTACCTGCATGAATGATGTAGTAGAACTAGGGCTTAGTTGTGGCATGTAGTGCCTTCATGGTTTCCAAGTTCATCTGAATTCTTATTAGTAATTTTGAATCTCTCTGTTCAGGTGTAGGTGACTGAAGACAGTATGGATGTGTTTCTATTAGAGGTAAAGGGTTATTTCTCTCAGTCTACCTTTCTTGACCTCACTTGCTACACTCATGCCTCACTTGGCCAGAGCTGTTTCCAAGATAGTTATCTCTGGTTAAGTGTTGAATATGGAGTGAAGGTTTTTCTCACTGTAAAGAGAAGAGAGTTGTTCCTCTAACTTGGAAGTTCTTATTGCCTTGAGGACTGCATGGTGTTTTAGTCAAACAAGGGTATTTGAAATCCATCTTCTCCTTGGGCAAATCACTTAACTTCATTGAGTCTCTGTTTCCTTAGTTGTAAAAGCAGGGAGTGGTATTGGAATTTGTTTAATAAAGCTGTTCGGGGTTTAGGTGAGTAGATGTGCATCGTGTTTAGTACAGGGCCAGGCATATGATTAGTGGTCAGCCACTGCTGCTGCTGTCTCCCTGCTTTATGCCCCTGTAGTATGGTCACCCTGCAGCCCCAGCACAGTTTTCTGTGTGCCCTGTCAACAAAGTGAAGCCTAATTTCAGGCTAATCCCAATGTAGGATGTCAGCTGTGAAGAACAGAGCCACAAACCAGCATTCTCCAGAGAAATTAGTGTGGTACTTTAGCCATGTCTGAAGTCTCACTCCTTTCTCCTGATGAGCGTTCTTATTATATTGAAGTACCTTGTCCCACTGCCCCCCACCAGGCTATAGGATAGGTAGTAAGTGTTGGTACACAACCCTTTGTAAACTTTCTAGCCTTTAAAATTTGAGAAAAAATGTCTTCTTTTATATTATTTTTAATGGGGTGACATTAATAAATCAGGGTATAAATGTTCAAAGAAAACATCTCCAGGTTATCTTATCATTCAATTATGTTGCATACCCATCACCCAAAGTCTAATTGTCCTCTGTCACCTTCTATCTGGTTTTCTTTGTGCCCCTCCCCTCCTCCCTCTTCCTCCTTCTCCTCCCTGCCTGCACCCCGTAACCACCATACTCTTCTCCATGTCTCATAGTCCCGTTTTTCTGTGTCACCTATTATGAAATCATGCAGTTCTCAGGGTTTTTTTTTGTTTTACTTATTTCACTCCGTATAATGTTATCAAGGTCCATCCATTTTGTTGTAAATGATCCGATGTCATCATTTCTTATGGCTGAGTAGTATTCCATAGTATATATGTACCATAGCTTTTTAATCCACTCGTCCTCTGACGGACACTTGGGCTGGTTCCAGATCTTCGCTATTGTGAGCAATGCTGCCACGAACATGGGGGCGCATTTCTTCTTTTCAAACAGTGCTATGGTGTTCTTAGGGTATATTCCTAAAAGTGGGATAGCTGGGTCAAAAGGCAGTTCGATTTTTAATTTTTTGAGGAATCTTCATACTGTTTTCCAGAGTGGCTGCATCAGTCTGCTTTCCCACCAGCAGTGCAGAAGGGTTCCCTTTTCTCCACATCCTCGCCAGCACTTATTCTGTGTTGTTTTGATGATGAGTGCCATTCTGACCTGTGTGAGGTGATATCTCATTGTGGTTTTAATCTGCATTTCTCTAATGATTAGTGATGTTGAGCATTTTTTCATATGCCTATTGGCCATCTATATGTCCTCTTTGGAGAAATTTCTATTCACTTCTTTTGCCCATTTTTTGATTGGATTGTTTGTCTTCCTGGTGTTCAGTTTTATGAGTTCTTTATAAATTTTTGTTATTAACCCCTTATCAATCGTATTGTTCAATATGTTCTCTCATTGTGTGGTTTGTCTTTTTATTCTGTCCTTATTGTCTTTAGCTGTGCAAAAATTTTTTAGTTTGATATAGTCCCATTTGTTTATCTTGCCTTTTATTTCATTTGCCCTTGGAGATAAATCGGCAAATATATTGCTGTGACAGATGTCAGAGAGCTTACTGCCTATGTTTTCTTCGAAGATGCTTATGGTTTCACGGCTTACATTTAAGTCTTTTAACCATTTTGACTTTGTTTTTGTGAATGGTGTAAGTTGATGGTCTAGATTCATTTTTTTGCAGGTAGATGTCCAATTTTCCCAATAGCATTTGTTAAAGAGGCTGTCTTTACTCCATTGTATGCTCTTTCCTCCTTTATCAAATATCAGTTGTCCATAAAGGTGTGGGTTTATTTCTGGGTTCTCTGTTCTGTTCCATTGATCTATGTGCCTGTTCTTATGCCAGTACCAGGCTGTCTTTAGTACAATGGCCTTGTAGTATACCTTGATATCCGAAAGAGTGATACCTCCTCCTTTATTTTTTCTTTTTAAGATTGCTGAGGCTATCCGTGTTCTTTTTTGGTTCCATATAAATTTTTGGAATATGTGTTCTATATCTTTGAAGTATGTCATTGGTATTTTAATTGGTATTGCATTGAATTTATAAATTGCTTTGGGTAATATAGACATTTTAATGATGTTTATTCTTCTTAACCATGAGCACAGTATATGCTTCCACTTGTTTGTATCTTCCTTGATTTCTTTTATCAATGTTTTATAATTTTCCAAGTACAAGTCCTTAACTTTCTTGGTTAAATTTACTCCTAGGTACTTTATTTTTTTTGGTTTGAATAGTGAAGGGAATTGTTTCCTTAATTTCCTTTGCTGACAGTTCATTGTTGGTATATAGAAATGCCTCTGATTCTGGGTATTAATTTTATATCCTGCCACCTTGCTGAATTCATATATCAGGTCCAGTAGTTTTATGACTGAGACTTTAGGGTTGTCTATATATAATATCATATCATCTGCAAATAATGACAGTTTTACTTGTTCTTTTCCAATTTGGAAGCCTTTTATTTCTTCTTCTTGTCTGATTGCTGTAGCTAGGACTTCCAGAACTATGTTAAATAAGAGTAGTGAAAGGGGGGCACTCCTGCCTGGTTCCTGATCTTTAGGGGATTGCTTTTAATTTTTGCCCATTTAGTATGATGTTTGCTGTGGGTTTGTCATAGATGGCCTTTATCATGTTAAGGAATGTTCCCTGTATTCCCACTTTACTGAAAGTTTTGATCATGAATGGGTGCTGGATTTTATCAAATACTTTTTCTGCATCTATTGAAATTATCATGTGATTTTTGTCCTTCCTTTTGTTTATGTGATGAATCACATTGATTGATTTGCAAATATTGAACCCGCCTTGCCTATCCAGAATAAATCTCACTTGATCATGGTGTATGATTTTCTCGTATATTGCTGGATCTGGTTGGCTAATATTTTGTTGAGAATTTTAGCATCTAAATTCATCAGGGATATTGGCCTATAATTTTCTTTCTTTGTGTTGTCTTTGCCTGGTTTCAGGATCAGAATTATGCTCGCCTCATAAAAGGAGTTTGGAAGTCTTCCTTCCTGTTGAATTTTTTCAAATAGCTTGAGGAGGATAGGAGTTAGTTCTTCTTTGAATTTTTTGTAGAATTCACTTGTGAAGCCATCAGACCCAGGACTTTTCTTTTTTGGGAGTTTTTTGATAAATGTTTCAATCTCATTAGTTGTAATTGGTCTGTTTAGGTGTTCTGATTCTTCCAGATTGATTTTTGGAAGATTATATGATTCAAGAAATTTGTCCATTTCACCTAGGTTGTCTAATTTTTTGGCATAAAGGTCTTCATAGTATTTTCTTACAACACTTTGTATTTCTGTTGTGTCAGTTGTTATTTCTCCACTGTCCTTTCTAATTTTATTTATTTGTGTCCTCTCTCTTTTTTTCTTGGTGAGTCTAGTTAAAGGTTCATCGATCTTGTTTACCTTTACAAAGAACCAGCTCATGGTTTCATTGATTCTCTGTATTGTTTCCTTAGCCTCTATGTCATTTATTTCTGCTCTGATCTTTATTATTTTCTTCCTTCTACTAGTCCTGAGCTTTATTTGCTGTTGTTTTATAGTTCTTTTAGATGCAGGGTCAGGTTGCTTATTTGAGCTTTTTCTAGCTTCTTATGATATGCCTGTAGTCCTATGAACTTCCCTCTCAGTGCTACTTTTGCTGTGTCCCATTAATTTTGAGTTGATGTGTGCTCATTATCATTGGTTTCTAGAAACTTTTTTATTTCTTTTTTGATCTCATTGTTAATCCATTCGTTATTTAATAAAATGCTATTTAGTTTCCATGTGTTTGAGTATTTTTCAGTTTATCCTTTGTTGTTAATTTCTAGTTTCATGGCATCGTGATCAGAGAAAATGCTTGATATGATTTTAATCTTCTTAAATTTGTTGAGATCACTTTTGTGTCCTAACATGTGGTCTATCCTAGAGAATGTACCATGAGTGCTCGAAAAGTATGTATATTCTTCTGCTTTAGGATGAAAAGTTCTGAAGATATCTATTAAATCAAGTTGATCTAGTGTATCCTTTAAGTCTGCTGTTTCTTTGTTAATTTTCTTTCTTGAGGATCTATCTAGTGATGTTAGTGGGGTATTGAAATCCCCTACTATGATAGTATTGCTGTTAATCTCGCCTTTTTTATATCCATCAAAGTCTGCTTTATGTATGTCGGGGCTCCTATGTTTGGTGCATAGATATTTATAATGGTTATATCTTCCTGTTGAATTGTTCCCTTTATTATTATGTAGTGTCCTTCTTTATCTCTTACTACAGCCTTTGTTTTAAAGTCCATTTTGTCATATATAAGTATTGCTACCGCAGCTTTTTTTTCATTTCCATTTGGATGAAATATTTTTTTCCATCCTTTTACCTTCAGTCTGTGTGCATCTTTTGTTTTAAGGTGTGTCTCTTGTAGACAGCATATGTATGGGTCCTGTTTCTTTATCCACGCAGCTACCCTATGTCTTTTGATTGGATCATTTAATCCATTTACATTTAAGGTTATTATTGATATGTAGTTGTTTATTGCCATTTTATTCTTTAAAGCTGTATTCTTCTTTTGCTATATTTTTTTCCCACTTTGAACTGTTCACAACAGGCCCCTTAAGATCTCTTGCAGAATTGGTTTGGTTTTAATTCCTTGAGTTTTTTGTTTGTTTGTTTGTTTTTTGTCTGGGAAGCTCTTTATTTCTCCTTCAATTTTAAACGTTAGCCTTGCTAGATAGAATAGTCTTGGTTGTAGGTTCTTGTTCTGCTTTACTTTGAATATATCTCGCCATTCCCTTCTGGCCTCAAGTGTTTCTGTTGAGAAGTTGGATGTCATCCTTATGGGGGCTCCTTGGTTCATGATAGCCTTTTTTTCTCTAGCAGCTTTTAAAATTTTCTCTTTATCACTTAGCTTTGGTATTTTAACTATGATGTTTCTTGGTGTAGATTTCTTTCGGTTTCTCTTTAATGGAGTTCTCTGTGCTTCTTGCACGTGTTAAACGTTTTCCAGTCTTAATTTAGGGAAGTTTTCAGCTATGATTTAATTAAACAACGTTTCTGTCCCTTGTTCTTTCTCCTCTTCTTCAGGAACCCCTATGATGCGAATGTTATTTCTCTTCATGTTTTCACAGAGCTCTCTTAGAGTTTACTCAGATTTTTTGAGTCTCTTTTCTTTTTTTTGCTCTGCTTCTGTGCCTTTGTTTATTTTGTCCTCTAACTCGCTGATTCAATCCTCAGTTTCATCCATCCTGCTTTTAATTCCTTCCATTGTGATCTTCAGTTCTGATACTGCATTTGTCATTTTTGTCTGATTTTTTTTTATTATTTCAATTTCCTTTTTTATACTTGCTATCTCTTTATTTAGGTGTTTGTAATGACTATCCATTGTTGCTCTAAGCTCTTTGAACATCCTAACTATCATTATTTTAAACTCTGTATCAGGTAGTTTGGTTATATGTGATTCATTCAGGTCCTTCTCTGGGGATTTTTCTTGATTTATTTGGGGTGCATTTCTCTGCCTGCCCATTTTGTCTGTGTATAAGAAGGGTTTGGCTACTGGAGTTCAATGGGTGTTTTCTCTGTGTTCCCTAGTTCTGGTCTGTCTGCAGGCCTGCCACCCTCTCTGCCACTGCCTAGGGTGGTTGGGTGTGGGTATTGCCGTCGTCGGCTTCCACCTCGCCTCTGCCGGAGGGGCTATATTCTCTTGCCAGGCTCTATAAGCCTCAGCCAGTCTTGGCCTTCGCCCCTCTCCCACGGGTGGGACTGTGCACCACAGTTAGGCCACAAGGCTGGGCACAAAGGGCCAGAGTGAGCACTTTTGCTTACCTGTGGGTCCCTGTAAGCCTTTTCCTCTGGCAGGGAGGAGCTTCTTGTGCACGCTCAGCTGCGAGCCAGGCTTCTTCCCTTCTTCCCTGCTCCTGCCAACCTCGGCTCCTCGGCTGGGCAGGGCTGCAAGTATGCACTCAGCCATACGTGCTGGGCTTCCACCCCACCTCCGCAGGCAAAGCTCATTTAAGCAGGACTTCAAGCCTCGGAAGCCGGGTGCAGCTGCGCGCCTGCTTGCCCCTGCCCAGCGAGGGATTTCTGCCCGTTCCGGGCTCCTGCTTTTCCCCTACAGGTGGGGTCGCAGGCGGGCCCGCAGCCATCGGACCACTTTAGGGCATCCCCTTTGCCCCGGCTGGGCTATACCGAGCTCACACCCCCTGGCTTGCCCTCTACCCCCACCGGTGGAACCGCGCTTTCGCATCCCACCACTGCTCGCCCTCCAGCAAGCTCTCAGCAGTATGGGTGGGGGTGCTGCAGCTCAGACCCTAACACTCCATACTGTAGTCCTGGAAGCTCCCTACTTCTAAGCAGCTGTGCTCTAATTGCTGCAGGAGGGCCTGTTTTTCTGGTGTCCTGTTTCCCCTTCTGTTTCCAGGAAAAATTTTGTTTCAGATTTGTGGAGTGACTCAGCCCAGGGTTTAGGGTGGCTGTCATCCCTCAAAGCTTTTCCCCCTGTGCCTTCCAGACTGCCCTCTCTTCCCGCTGCTCCGGTCCTCTCCTCTCTCCCTGTCTCCTGGAGTCCCGGGTGAGTGGTTGTGAGAGAGGTTTTCTGCACCGTCCCTTTAAGAAGAATCATGGGTATGCCTGACCTGTGGTGGTGCAGTGGATAAAGCGTCGACCTGGGAACACTGAAGTCGCCAGTTCAAAACCCTGCACTGGTTCGGTCAAGGCACATATGGGAGTTGATGCTTCCAGCTCCTCCCCCCTTTCTCTCTCTCTCTCCTTCTCTCTCTCACTCTGTGTCTCCTCTCTAAAAAATGAATAAAATTAAAAGAAATTTAAGAAGAATCGTGGGTCTGAGACAACTGTCTCTTTCTCACGAACAGTATCCTAACCTGTTTCCCAGCTAAATACTGTCCAAGCACCTCTTCTAGGCTCTGGCACTGTAGGCTGGGGCTTTGTTCCTGGGACCCAGGTACCTACCCTTCTGCTGGCCTCTCTTCCCACCACATGAGTCTCTCGGGCTGCCTTTTACTCCAGGGAGCTGGGCAGCCCTTTCCGCGTTTTCACTTTTTGTACCAGTTTCAATGTTGCTTCTTTAGTGTTCCTCGGTTGAAGAGTCCTCTCAGTTCAGTTCAGCGTTGGTTTATCCAGATGATGGTTCTTGAAATGAAGTTATAATCCACTTTGGTTCTGGGAGTTGGATGTTGGTACGTCCGCTTACTCCATTGCCATCTCGCCCCCCTGAGAAAAAATATCTTTTGCCCTCATCCTCTTTGGCCTTTGGGAATCATTTCTTCCACCAATAGGTGATCTCATTAACCTATCCAAGTTGGGAAAGATGAAAACAGATTTGTATATGTGTGTGTACTTTACTTTCAGATTTTGGGTCAGATGTCAACTCACCGTTTGCCAGTTGCTTAACCATGAGCACAGCTCTTGAGCACCTGCTTTCCTTATTAGTGTAAAAAAGGGGATAATAGCTAGGTCCATGGTTGTGGCAAAGACTAAATTAGCTAATATTTGTGGAAGTACCTAACTGATCGTTACATATAGTAGTCATCCAGTAAATGTTAGTTTCGCTCTTCTTTTTACAAAATAAGCACCTGTTCCATATCTAGTGTTTAAAACAAAAGGTTACATTCAGTTCTGTTTATCTGGAAAGGAGCCTTTCTTTGATTAAAATGCATGTATCAATCTATATCTCTGTTATTTTGGCTCGTGCATTTTTAAGGGTGTGTGTTTTGTTTAGGGTAGTGGTCGGCAAACTCATTAGTCAACAGAGCCAAATATCAACAGTACAATGATTGAAATTTCTTTTGAGAGCCAAATTTTTTAAACTTAAACTTTATAGGTAGGTACATTACTTATCAAGGTAGTGTCTGCACGTGGTTTTTTGTGGAAGAGCCACACTCAAGGGGTCAAAAAGCTGCATGTGGCTCATGAGCCGCAGTTTGCCGACCAGGGGTTTAGGGCATCATTTTTTTTGTTGTTCAGTTTTAGTTTTTGTGTTGTTATTTTGTAGGGAAGGTGATGGAGGGAACTCAGGCAGAGCCTGCTGTGCTGATGATGAGCTGTGGAAGGAAAAGATACTCACTAGACTCAGTCTAAAGTGCTATGTGCAAATGACTGGTCTACCAAATCCCTTCACATGTATTCAGAATAACTGGAAGCATGTTTAGATAGCCATACATTTTATGTTTGTCTCTATAATTCCCCAAGATGTGTTTCTGTTACTCAGTGTGTACGCATGTACACTCATTAGCAAATCTAAGAGTTTATATTCCTGCTTCTTCTTTGTTAAATGGAAGCAGATACACAAGAGATCATGACTAGTGCTGAGGGAGAGTAGTTCCACCAAACAAATAAAAACAACATCCAATCTCCACAGAGACAGGTTTATTATGTTCCTCTTGTTCTCCTTTTATCCCTAACACCTAGGACTCTGCCTAACATACAGTGGATGCTCAAAGTATTTACTCTTCTGTTCACTGAGCTTATTCCTACACTGGGCTAGGGCCCTGGTCGGCAAACTGCGGCTCACGAGCCACATTCAGCTCTTTGGCCCCTTGAGTGTGGCTCTTCCACAAAATGCCAAGTGCGGGCGCTACCTCGATAAGGAATGTACCTACCAAGTTAAAAATTTGGCTCTCTAAAGAAAGTTCAATCATTGTATATTTGTCTCTGTTGACTAATGAGTTTGCCGACCACTGAGCTAGGGTACTGAATTTTTGCCTCTGTGACACAGGAGAAGTGTGAGGAATCCAAGATGAGGTTGGGGAGTGCTGGAGGCAGGCACTGATGTTAGGGTGTGAAAGCATAAGAGGGGGATTCAGAAATCCTTCACATTACTCTGTGGGACAAGGTGGAGTTGAATGGGACTTCTTTGGGAAGTATTGGGGAGAATCCTGGGCTTACTTTCATGTTCTTGCTATTTTTTCCTTATCTTTCCAAACTTCTATATGGCCACTAAGGACCTAGGATCTATTATAAGGTCTAACCTAATTTTTCCTCCTCTAAACCACATGGGTTCTATCTAATAGATTTGCTGAAAGCAAAAGGAACAATCTTAGCCACCTGTCACTTAACAAAGAAACACGTGCCTTTCAACACAGGTGGCGGAGGGTGCTTTTGACAGACTGTCTTCACCTCACCAAGCTCCCTTCCTCCATTCACTCTCATTTCTGTAGAGTTACTGAAGTTTAGTGCATAGGAAGCAAGGGACCCAGGGGCATGTGTGGCCCTCTGAGGAGCTATACCCTGACTCAGGCAATTGAGGATCACAGTTTCTACAAGATTGGAAAGTGGTCACTTATTTTGGCGCTTGGCTGTTACTTCTGGGTCAGCTCAAGTGCATAATTTGGTCAGTCTCCTCGTAGCTGGATGACAGGGAAAAACCAGTCACGTCATTAGCTATTAGGGAAACTCTGGGATTGCTGATGTTCTTACAGTATCAATTGATGTCTATTAGGAAGGGGAGGTTTAAGATTGCCAAGAATCATGCCAAGAATAAAATGTTCTAGTCTATATATATCACATAGCCAACATCACATCGTCTTATCATCATTCTGCTGGTTAAAGAGGGCCCAGTCTTATTGGGATAAGTGCTGCCATTCTGTTAGCTTAAAGAACATCCAAGACCTCTGCATGTCAAGATTCATGTTACTGCTGCAGTGTGTAGAAATCAGGACAGACGGGACACTTAGTGTTTCAGAGGTGGGAAGTATGAGGCCAAAATGAATAGAAATTGTAGAAATCGGTGTGTCTGTTCAAGAGAGCGGATGCCACCCCTGAATGTTGTCATTTCATATTATCTCTTGTGTGTGTCTTCTCATGGATCAAGCTATTTTCTTATTTCCATATCCCCGGGGTGGCTCACAGCTGTGAGAGGTGATGAACAATATAGGACAAAAGATCTAGGAAAAGAAAGAGAGCCAAGCTGCCCCATAACCTACCATGGGTATTTCCTGGGGCACAAGGAAAATCAGTCACCATAAGGGGATTCTAGGCAGAGCCAAGTCCTCTGATGAGATTGCATTCCAGAGAGCCTCTGCTTTCTCCATTTTGTGTGCATGGAGAACTGCCTAGAGGAAAAGGCCTGCAGTGAGATCAAGGGAAAAGGCTGTTTTCATTGTGCCGTGATAGCTTTAGAGTTTCTTATCAGGTTGTTTGTTGCATTCATTCCGTTTATAGTTGGGAGACACCATCCCTCTGATAAGCAGTTACACATCTCTTTGTACTCATTAAAGGGATAAGTGCTGGAGGCTCTGTGAGACAGTTGTGGATCTAAGGGAAGGGAATAAAAGGTGATGCTGGTAGCCTTGCTGGGAAGGAAGAAAAATGGGAAGGACGTCAGAAAGAGAAAGGAGGGGACATGGTCAGCAGTAATGGAACTTTCCCTCGCAAATAAATGTATTAGACTACCTTCTTTAAAAGTTGATAGCGTTGCCTGACCAGGCGGTGGCGCAGTGGATAGAGCGTCGGACTAGGATGCGGAAGACCCAGGTTCGAGACCCCAAGCTCGCCAGCTTGAGCGTGGGCCCATCTGGCTTGAGCAAAAGCTCGCCAGCTTGGACCCAAGGTCGCTGGCTCCAGCAAGGGGTTGCTCGGTCTGCTGAAGGCCCGCGGTCAAGGCACATGTGAGAAAGCAATCAATGAACAACTAAGGTGTTGCGATGGCAATGAAAAACTAATGATTGATGCTTCTCATGTCTCTCCGTTCTTGTCTATCTGTCCCTATCTACCCCTCTCTCTGACTCTCTCTCTGTCCCTGTAAAAAAATAAATAAATAAATTATAAAAAAAATTGATAGTGTTTCTTTTTTTTCAGTTTACAGTTCTACACCTAGAGCTATCTGAAGTTATTCTCTTGATGCATTTCCTTATATTTCGCTTCTTTTACAGGTGCAGTGATATGATTTTCTATATGGGTAATTATTTTTTTAGACACATAATTATAATAGCTATCTACTATGGCTAGTACATTACTTCCTTAAATACTTTTCAACAAGAAAGGTATGGTATGACTTTGAATGTGGCTACATCAGAGATGGGTTTCCATGAAGCGCATTTCTCTGGATGCATCAGTGTTAGTGGTAGGGGGTTCTCTTCTGGGCTCTCCTCTTTCCTGTGGCATAATGTGACAGCCTGCATCCCAGCATTCTGATCACCAGCTCACTTAGACTTCCAGGACCAGGTGATCATTTTGTCTGAGTTTTTTCAAAACTTCCATTATCTTTGGAAATTCATCAGTGGGTCCATAGCAGTGATTTGGATGAAAAAATAAAATGACAAGAGAATATTGCTGTCCTGATTCTGTACAGGTTAAGTACAGAAATATGGTTGCTTACATAAAGGCAAGAAGCTAAAATGGGATTTTATCTGTGCGGCTGTCTTTCCCACCAGACTATAACCATACTTACTTCATGACCTTAGGTGAGTTACTCAACATATTCAATTCTCCATTTCCACAAAATGAGGATAATAATAGTGCCAACTACATAGGATGGTTTAGAGGACTAAATGAAATAAACAAGATAATGTGCATGAAGCACTTTGCACAGAGATTGGTGCCTCACAAATGCCCAAGAAATGGTGGCAATTCTTGTCATTTTGTCATTATTGTTATCATCCTGAGATTTTTCCACAGCAGAGACAAATATCATATTTGTCTTTGTTGTAGACATCAATAAATGTTCGCTAAACTGAACTAAGTCTTTCTACGTAAAATAAATAAATAAATAAGAACAAGAAAAAAAAATCTATTCCTTTATAGAACAATAGAGCATACATCTAGTGGCCAGTGGAGAGCGCATACATCTTTACTTTTGTGAGTTATTACATTCTCCGAATAAACATAAGCCTTTCATATGACCTAATGATTAATGACTTATGCAAGGAAATTTTAATACTATTAAGAAAAGAAATTAATCAGCAAGCTTTTTCCACTCTTTTTTGGCAGTGTCAGGCTTTCAAAACCTGTTCTCCCAGGGCAACAGGTTTCTGGAAGCATACTGGGCACAGAAAATAGATCATTCCCAGATGGGGCACCCCTGGGTTATATATGTCTTTTTTACTAACATGGAGCTGCATAGAGGCACTCTTTAGAGGGAAGGGCCTTTGTGTCATGAAGAAAAGAGTGCTGGTGAGTCCCCCATCCATCCATCCATCTATCTAACCATCTGCCCATTCGTCCATCCGCCATTCATCTGGTATCCTTTAACCCCCTTTGTTAACCCCAGTCTTCTGTGCAGTTATACACTGGGATCTGAAGGATCTGAAATGGATATCAGTCATTCGAGGAAGAATGAGAAAGATTCTTGCACTGAGTGCTCAGGAAGGGAGTCTTACCCAATTAGCTCAATAATCTTTCAATGTTGAGGCCAAAATTCAATCAGTGTATCCAGGCTGGGTTGATGCCGATTCTTGAGTATTCCTTATGACTATTTTGTCTCCAACCTTTTGGAGAGCAGTGTTTCCACCACAGATGACATTTTCCATTTCTTTCAAAGACCTGGTCTCAAATTCCATCATTCATTTTGAAGCAAAATTTTCAAATCAAGAATGAATTCTCAGACTTCAAAACTAGGGAATTCTGCCTGACCAGGGAGTGGTGCAGTGGATAAAAAGTTGGCCTGGGATGCAGAGGACTCAGGTGCAAAACCCTGAGGTCTCTGGCTTGAGCATGGTCTTACCAGCTTGAGCGTGGGCTCACCAAACTGAGTGTAGGCTCACCAATTTGAGCACAGGGTCTCTGGCTTGAGTGTGGGATCACAAACATGACCCCCATGGTCACTGGCTTGAGCCCAAGGTTGCTGGCTTGAGCAAGGGGTCACTGGCTCGGCTTGAACCCTCTGGTCAAGGTACATATGAGAAAGCAATCAGTGAACAACTAAGATTCTGCAATGAAGAATTGATGCTTCGAATCATCTCTCTCTTCCTGTGTCTCTATCTGTCCTGTCTGTGTCTCTCTCACTTAAAAAAAAAAAGAAAACCTAGGAAAGTCTACTAGAACTCCGTCATCATTGAAATTCTTGAGAAAATACTAGCTATCCAGTTATAGATCTATTCTTGATCATAGTGGACTGGGCTGGTAAAGATGCTAGTTCAGCTAAAAACGTATATCTTCGCCAATTTTCTTTCTCTGAGACCCCACTGTTTTCTTATATAACTGTTTTGAGCCAAGAAAAGAGAACTCTTGTCTTTTCCAGTGAGTTACTCCTCAGTATGAATTTGAAGACTCCACGCCATCCTCGACCCATAGGAGAGCTCCTGTTAAGGTCAAAGTTGAATGGGATAACCATGTCCTATCCCAAGTGTCTGGTTGGATTGCCTTTGTAGTGCTGATGCCCTTACTTCCTATATTAACCCAGCATGTAATTCTTAATTAGATCATATTAATTTTTTAAAGCTGTATGCACCTAAGTATATGTTTGCACATGTACTCTTCTGAGCTACATTTAAACTCTTGGGAGGAAGAGAGAACTTTTGTTCTTTAATTGTCTTTTGGATAAGGTTGGGGTCTTAGGATGCACGTGAGAGTCTCAGAGAGCACTGCTGCCTGACCAATACATGGGCTTCTTCTTCTCTGCTGAATCTAAGGCAGATGAGCAGCAGTGCACCCCCTCATTGGCATGCTCCACCATACCCTCCAGCTCCCAAGCAGAGCTCAAGAGCCTTCCTTGAATACCAGATTGCCTTTTGTATTCTGTACAGATCTCTGGGCCCACCCACACCACATACACCCCAACCCCAGTACCTGGGCGGGGAATGTGTGTGCTATTTTTTGATGCCAAGAATAGAGGACAGTGTTCCATCCTGGGGGCGAATAGCAAGGCCACCAAAGCCCTTGAACCTTTGCTTGTGTTTCCTCTGAAAACAGGAAGAGTACAGGCTCTTCTCACTCATTAGATTGAAAAGGGTTCCGCCCCTTTCTTGATATGATTCCAGAGTCCCTCTGAAGCTCCATGTGAGAGAGCAGGGTGAACACCATTGAGATTTGTGGATGGTTGGGTCCAGATGGCAATGACAATGGCTCAGGGACCCAGAAGTAAAAGAAATCGTATCAGAAATCGTTTTGGTCTTAGCATTAGCATCTGACACCCTCAAAACAGGTAAACAGACAAATCAAGTTAAACAACTGCAGCAGCAACCACAAACAAAACTGGAGAGAAGGCGGCCTCCAGAACCAAAGAGCTCCTCCCTTTTCAGCAGCTGCTAAATGGTACAATAGCTAGACTGTCTACGTCAGCACCTGTTTGTGCACAGGGCTGGGTGGCAAGGTGTCTGCAGAGTCATTCATACCCTATAGGAGACTTCACTCGGCCTTATCCAAGACAGAAGGACTTCTGTATGATGGCTCAGGATTTTTTTTAAATTTTATTTTGTGGTAAATTATGAGCCCCAATTAAGATTTTCTGTTTTTCAGATGTGGCCAGATTATAGGAAATGCTATTGAAAAAATATATAATTGGAGGGTGACGCAGCCTCCTGACTCTATGGTTACACACCTGAAATACTCACTGACAAAAAAGAAAGGCATAAGTCAGACACATCTGACAATAAGGCGAAAAACAGAGCATGAAGTTATATATGAAAAAAAGAAAATTCTCTAGTGACTCCTGGAGGAAGATGTCACCAGATGGCCCAGGAATGGAGACCACATGGGATCCCATGGGCACGGGCCATTTCTGAGAATAATGAATGTTTTTCTCTTCCCCTCTTCACCCTGCCACCTCTGGTGGGGTTGGTCATCTCTGATAAAGTTTACTGGGTCCTTCTTTTTATCCATTTCAAGCTCCTCCCTGGAAACAGGGCCCATGGGTACAGGAAGAGTGATTGCAAAGAATGGGAGACAGGAGGCAGCACTTCTGGGGAGCTGAGGATCAACTCCCCCATGAAAACATTGTTTTTTAGTCACAGAAATGTCCCTTGCTGTGGCAGGTGACCTTACTGGTTCTCAGTGCTGCTGGGGTTGTTTATTGCTTCCATCAGGCTTGCCAGGAACCAGGTTTAACTGATGTCAGCGAAGGGTGGCCAGTGGAAGTGTGACTTGTCTGGGGAAGGTGGTGCTGTGTTCAGCTAGAGGTGCAGTGTGGGGAGATCTGGGGAAGGAAAAGAAACTGAGGAGGGACAACTGTCATTTTTGCTCAGTCAGGAAGGTGGCCATTAAGGCTCTTGTCTGTGTGACATGCCTTCTCCTGGATGGAGATGAAGCTGCCCGCCTGGGAGGCCTGCTTGGCCACAGGGAAAAGCTGACATCCTATTTCTGAGTCTCCTTCTGTGTTCCTGGGATCTCCAGCCTTGTCGCCAGGCGATTGGGACAGGTGCAGTGTCTCCGTCCCAGCGCTCTCACTGACCTTTTCTGATTTTCTGGATTGGGCTATCCCAAAGGCGCTTGGACATTTGCTCGGTGGCATTTACCTAACTGAGGCCCCTGGCAGTGTGACATGGTTGGGTGATTTTAGAGTTTAGAGAGAAAGTACTAGTGGGAGAATGGGGAGGGCAGGGAGAAGGGAGGGAAGGCGGGCTCCTCTGTCTTGCAATGCTCTGCAATGCTGGAAGTCAGGCTTGCTGGCTAATAATGACCCAGGCAGCAGCAAGGCATGGGAGACCTGCTGCCCCAATCAGGTCTGTTGGCAAGACATGCAGACCCTGGTTCTAAAGCTGGCCAGGCTCCTGGGGCTGTTCGCGGTCACAGCCCTGTGCCCCGGTATCAGAGTACATTCCATAGCTGCCCCTCACAGCCAGTGTGAACAATCCCACCTCGCAAGACTTGTCCTGCTCCGGAAATCCCTGAAATAGATTCATAGGCAACAAAGAAGGGAGGAGAGGTACCATATGGTCCTGTTCCTGGACAAGACACATCCAGTGATGACTTGTGTTGTACACTGAGCACTCTACTCATCATTGGAGCCAGAGAGAAACTGCCCCTGCCTTCAAGTATGCTGCCAGCAGGTGAGGAGACAGGCCTGGACACAGAATGACATAAGGCATTTCTTACAGTTGAGATCTGGGCTTCAAAAGAGAAGTATGCGCTATTGGGGAGGGAGGGGAGGGGCATACAAGGCACTCGGCCTGGATTGAGGAGTCTGGAAGAAGTGCCATTTCTGCTAAGACTTCAAGGAAGACGGGGAGATGTCTAAGTAACGGGGAGGATATAGAACTTTCCAGGAGCGAAAACTTCTCGGGCCAGAAGGCGGAAGCTGCAGGGCATACAGACAGCACCAGGCTCCTGCGGCGGGGAAGGGGGGGGGGGGCGCAGCAGTGGGGAGTACGCATGCGCTGTCAGGGGCGGGGAGCACGCATGCGCTGTCAGGGGCTCAGGCCATCAGGCTCCAGTCACCTGCTTCTGTGGTTTTTCTTTCCATAGTTGTGTGTATTGCTTCACCATGGATGCTGTAAGCAACTCCCATTGTCTTGTTTCTCTTTGCCATGACTACTACCTCACTGATAGTAGGAACTCTGTGAATGGGACTTGATGAATTCAGCACTGTGCTGCGTGTCTAGGGGGTGGGGACGATGTCCTGAAGCCAGCCCACTGACTCACCGGGATCAAGAGAAGCATCTTGTTTTGTGGTTAAGGATTCACTTTCTGGAGGCGGACATGTATCAGTTCCTTTCCCCGTTGTTTGGGTCAAGTTACCTGGTCTCCCTAAGTCTCAATTACAGTACATTGTAGAGAAATACAGGTGATGCCTACCTTTATTCATCTGTAAATAATGATGATAATAATAACACTTCTATGCCAGGCACAGTTCTGCGTGTCTCATAGGCATGAACTCATTCAGTCCTTTGAGTGACTCTGAGAGGCAGATACTATTATTATTCTCATTTTACAGATGAGGAAACTGTGGCACTGAGAGGTTATTTACACAGTTAATATGAATTAGAGCCAGGGTTTAAAATCTATGGATTCGGGACATTAAATCTGTCCTTTCATCGACTATGTTATTTTATATCCTCAGTTCCCTTGGCATCTGGAGCGGCTGGTGATATAGAGTTCATAGTGACCAGAAGGGAAGAAAGTGAGGTGGACACAGTGAGCCAGCCTTTCTTCTTACCCGTTTTCGTATTCAGTATTCTGTCTAAGGCTATGATTTGGCCATAATATTGGTTTCCTATGTCCCTGGGCTAAGGATCGAGGAACACGAAGGGAAGGCTTCAGCAGTTTGGACAGGCAGTCCCTAGTGGTGGACAAGCTGACAAGCTGCCCATAAGACTGGCATAGGGAGCTGAACCCCCCTGAACTCATCCCCCCATAAAGCCTCTGCAGGAAGAGTTCCAACTAAGTGCTGGCTACTCCTCATAGCCCATCCAACCACCTCCATCTACAGTTTTAATCCGGAATTTGAGGACCAAAGCCATGTGTGAGCTTTTACAAGCACTGAGTTTATTTCCAAAATGATTGTTGGGAACTCATGGATGCTGGTTGCTTATTGCACTATGATCCCTGAAGATTGGATTCAGTGCCATGGAAGCTGGCAGAGTAATGGGCCTGACCTCGCCGGTGGGGTCACTGACTGATTGCACCAGTTGGCCTGGCGCTCATCTCTCTGGCTGCACACTGATCAGAGGCGAGAGGATTAATTGAATTGGGGAAAGTTTCGCCTTTAAAGTGTGAAAAAAAATCGGTCCTTTATGTAGAAGCTAATGTAATTATTAAAGGGATATAAAAATATTGGCATGTTAAGAAAATATCCAACTGGTTTAGAAAAGTGTTTTCTAAATCCTCAACAGACACTTATCCAAAGGAGGAATACTCACTAATCCAAATTTGCTCTTAATCTTTAATCCGCAAAGCTATGATCCCACAATGTCACCAAATAAGAGCTGGCATGAATGCTAATTGGAACTCTCTCCCCTTCCCTTGCTGTTTTGGACACCAGTATTTTCTCTGAGTTTGGGAATCCTGACCCCCCTTTTCCCTGAAGAATAGTGTTTGAATGCCACCCTAACCACTCTCTTTGGCATTCACAGTGTAAATGGCACATTATCAGGTGAAAATGTGAATCTTGTCAACATCCCCCAGCTCTGCCACCTTATCAGAGAACGAAACAGGGAGAGCAAGATTCAGAGAGATGTACCTAGTCCCGTTCATTCCAGAAGAGTGATAGATAATAACATTTCCAGTCAAGAAATGGCAGAAAATCTGACGGACAGGAATTAAGGCGCCAAATGGAAAAGTCAATTGCATATTTGGTCCAAGTTTTATATTTGAAGGAAATGTTATTTGATTTTGAGTCTCCCACCTCCCGCCCCCCCCCTGCTTTCTCCTATGAAACAGGCCCAATAGCTGAATTAATTAGCTCTTTGCAATCAAATTTTCCAGGCTCAATGAGTCTGTGTATGTGTATGTGTATAAATTCCCCCTTAAACTTGTACTAATGTTTTGCAAATGTATAGTTCTCAAACATGTTAGGTATTTCAAAGTTCCACATATGTAAAAGGAAGTTGTTATTTCTTTTTTTGTGGTGTCTCTAGTTACCTCTAAGACAGACCAAGAGCAAGAGCTAAATGAATACAAATAGAATTAGTAATGATACTGTTTCTGCAGTGTTATCCACCTCATTTGTCCAGTGTTTGATAGTTTTCTGCTGCATTTGCATTGCACTTAACCAAAATCACTAATGGCAATTCTATATCAATCACGACAAAATAATTATCAACTAAACACTGGGCATGCATGATTTCAGTTAACACTTACCACAGTTTCATGAGTGAGCAGCTCTCATGGTCCTCATTTACAAATAAGGAAACTCAGGCTTACAGAGGTCAAGTAATACAAGTAATACTCCCAAGATCATCCACCCAATAAGTGATGGGAATGAGATTTGATTCCAGGCAAATCTGGCTCCAGAGTCTGACCTCTTCATAGTTTTACTTCCTGGGCGATGAGAGTGAAGCAGAGATATTTCAAGGAACAAATACATGAAGGACAGACCCAGGTACTAAATTCAGTTTTTGTCAATTCTAACAGCTGCTCTTCTGACCTTGCCTAGGTAAGAAAGAGAATCTAGCCACCAAAACAAACTAATTCCTTTAAGGAAGGGACCTTATTGTCCCCTTCTCAATGCAGCAGAAAGAGATTGTGCAATGCTGGACCAAGCCTTTAGGTATTGACTTGGGACTCTTTTGGTAGGGGGTGCTTATTCATGAGGGTGGGAGGCAGCATTTCTAAGGGTGAAATAGCATGAAACAAATGAAGAAGAAATACTTTCTCCTCTCCCACCATCCAACCTTCTAAACAAAATTCTTGTAAATTATATAAATGCTAGCTTCAAAGGCTCAAATAGAGAATCCATCTTCTCTAAAGCTGCCCAGGTGTTTCTTAAAACATAAGGTATTTAATATGTTAATATTAAATTTGTGTTCTTTCTTCCTCTTGTGTTGACTACCCTAATGTGTGGATTCACTCCCAGTAGCAGCTGCTAATCCCTCCCCCGCCCCTGAGTAGCTGCACTGAATCTTGGGGTTTATTTACAATAGCAAATGAATTGCTTACCCAACAAAAATGGGTAATGCCAGGGGGAAAAAAATCAAAACAAAAATGAAATGTTGTGTCTCAGTCTATCAGTGTGCGGAGGGACCGAGGTTTCATATATAAGCCAATGCATTTCAAGTCAAGCAACTTCAGTCTTCTTTTTTTGTTCTTTAAGCAAAGCTGTAGATTTAGTGACAAAGTTAATGTCTGTACTGTACATGGATGAACACAGGCAGTTCCATTTGGAGTCATATATTCAATGAACATAACCAAATGATTTGGAATACCTTTTGATGTGAAGAGCCATTTTTTCTGAAGAGCTCAAAGCAGCTTTGCGTTGATTATGTGTTTTTTTCTCAAAGTATTTCTTTAAAATGCTGGGGTGCAAGTTGTGATTCCCAGTTTAGAGAAGAGGAAAATGAACGCCGGCACAGTTAGTGTGCAATGAGATAGAAGAAGGCGACATCTCCTTGAATAGGTTGGTGGCTGGCATATTTGACCTAGACACAGGAGTGCAGAGGGAGATGGAGGAGGAAGGGTCAAGAGAAGACACACCAGTTTATGAACTTGAGATTTAGGAGCACTATCAAATCGACCTTGAATGGGGAGTGCATATCTCTTTAGGTAGGTAGTACTGGTAACCTTCTAAAACTTCAGCCAAATATTTCTGTAGTTTATAACAAATTTAGCCAAATAATTATGTGAGATGATGGAATTGAGATAGAAGAAGTGGAAAATTAGCACCCCTTCCTGCAGGGGGTGGAGCTCAAAATTATCCATGGCATGGGGGTAGCCTTTGTTCCAAAGGAGTAGGCAGCAGGGCCCGAGAAGACCTCAGACGTGCTGCAGGGCAGGTACACGAGTATTCTTCAAGGTATTCCCCTGGTGGGGAAAGATACTCCTTCGGGGAATGTAACTGCTGTGAACACTTGGTCATCAGAGTTCTACTGGCAATGTGGATATAACAACAGTTGGCAAGAGTTGACATTCATACCAAACAAATATGGTATATGTGTTGATTCTGTTCTGCTTTGCTTTGGTTTCTCCTTAGTCCTTTAAACAGTCGTGCCCAGGTTATTGCATATTCAGTGATGAAGACCAGCGAGGGACTGTCAGTGACCATCACTCAGTCACCTCATTCTTCCTTCACAGCATGTGGCCATAACCCTCATTTTGGAGGTGAGGAAGTCAGGGCTGTTAGAGGTTCAAAAATGAATCCAAGGTCATGTAGCAAAAAGTGACTGCAGGGCACGGGTACTCAGACATCACATCAGGCCTTTTCTCGTTACGTCATAGGGAGAGGACTTTTAAATTCCCATTGATTGGCTTATAGGTCTCAGCACCTGTCTCAAATGAAGTGTCCTTTAACCAGATGACATTGTAGTTCTCTCCCTGGGTTCAAATCCTGGACCTGCCCCCACACTAGGTATGTCACTGTGATCAAGTTGTTTAACCTTCTCTGTGCCCCATAGGGCTGGGGTATGGAATAAATGAGCAAACGTTTGTAAATCACTTAAAGTTGTTTGACCTCACCAGGCTTTGAGAAAAGCTGTCAGGATAAGTGAATGAAATCAGAGTGGAGCTGGGTGCACTGCTAAGCTCTCGACCGAGGTGAGCAAGGTCGCAAAGGATGAGCCTGCCGTTGAGGTAGGATCAAGTATGGCTGCGTCTTTGTCAGTTTTCATCCTCAAATCTTCTCACTCAGACACCTTTCATGGCACTAAATTTGTTTTAGGAAAATGAAAGCAGATGTTCCATTTATGCCCTCAGCCCACACACCTCCCTGCTCATCTCAAAGACGCACTTTCTCCCTCCACACTGACACTGGGCATGGGAGAGTCCCTGTGTCTGGGCTGAGGCTGGTGCTTAGAGAGCTGGTTTCTGGAGAGCCAGAGCCTCCGAGCGGTTAACGCATTATCTGGGCATACTCAAATAATATGAGCCCATCAGATAAACAAACACACCCACTCACAAATGAATAGAAACATGTTTAGTAGAGTGGGAGAGAAACAGCCTTTTGGCTCTACTCGCACTGTGGCATCAGATGCCACAGCTGCAGCCTGGGACTGCAGGCAGGGAAAGCAAGAAAGGAAACAAGCGTTTTCAAAGCGCTTAGTGTCAGCAGTGGGCATTTCCAAGTGAAGAGGAGGTGCATGCACGTGTGTGTGTGTGTGTGTGTGTGTGTGTGTGTGTGTGTGTGTGTGTGTTTGTGTGTATGTGTATGTGGAGGGGAGATGCAGAGAGATGCAGAGGCACACAGAGACACGCGAGAGTGGCACAGAGGTCAAAAGGCAGTAGTGGGTAGACTTGAGACCCAGGTGGACCTGGGTTTGAATCCCATCCCTCCCACCCAGGAATTGGGTAGCCTTGGTGCCTTTCCTTGACCTCTCTCAGTGAGTGCTCCCTTATCTGCACATGCCCGAACATGACCTGTACTCGGTGGTCTTGTATATCAGGATCAGGAGAGGTGTTCTAAACATTTAGCACAGGATCTATCACACTGAGGTACTCGATAAATGCTCATCATCACTGCAGTTTTGTGACAGAATATTCCAAGAAAGTCACATTAGATCTGTAGTTCCTGAAGGAAAGGTGAAGTGTAAGGCAGCAAGAATCTATTCACAGCTTGTTTTTATTTATGAATTTACTTCTGCAGTGGGTAAAGGAATATGAAATGAGAAAACTTTTCTTTTAAAATTAAGAATCAGAAATGTCCATTTTGTATTCAATACATATAAAGCATGGCTAAACTATACCCTTGTTCCAAACTTGGGCAATTTAAAAGGGAGAGAAAAGAAAGAGGTTGGGAGGGAGGGAAAGAGAGAGAGAGAGAGGGAGGGAGGAAGAGAAAATATAGAAGGTTATGAGAATGGGAGCTGGACTACAACCCTGGGTTTCTACATATTCTCCCATTCCAATCCTGAAAGAGCAGCTCAGTTTTTATAACTTAATTAATTTTTGATGTACAGTTTCATTGGAAGAGAGGATTCCGCTACATAAAAAAACCCCAAGTTTTATAGCTATCGATGTCTCTAATTTGCTATCTGTTCTTCCCTGACTCAAATGCACGAAAGCAGGGATCAATAGTGCATATAGTAGGTGATCTACTTTATAGAATGAGTTAATGAATGCAGGAATGAATGGATGGAGGGACAAGAAGAGGAGGAGAACAGGGGAGCAGTGGGGAAAGGAGGATTGGAAGAGCTCTTCTTGAATTCCCTAGCCCTTAGTTTATAAATAAATTAGTACATTGTTATTTTTTCATTTGATGTGCCCTTCATCTCATTGTTAGTCAGGTTCTTGCTCCTGTAGGTGATCCTCACCTTTGTATGTTCGACTTTTGCACAACCTAAAAGTTCTGTAGTCTATAGCACTAAAAGCACTTCTCAGAAGTCATGTGTGGACAGTGTGCTCCTGCTCTGTGGTGCTGCCACCAGCCAATGACTTTGTGTCGGGAGTGCCACCTGCTTTGCCAGTATAGCAGTGTTGGTACACTCGTTGGACTATTTTATTGCATTCTTCCCCCACAGAAAAGTGAAAGTGCCAATACCGGTTATAGGAAGCATAGGTTCCATAAACCTAATCCCATCGAGGAAAAGCTGGGAATCATTATATGTGCACAAAAGAACAAATGTTTAGCTTCAGTTGGGTGCTTATTGGTTGAGATGTATGATTGTGTGCTCATTTGTGAAGGAAAAAAAAAAAAAAAGAAAGATTAAGTTTAAAATATGACCTGAAATACTAACTGAAAGTCTCTTTTGCCTGGAATAAGTATTGCTACCCCAGCTTTTGTTTGTTTCTATTTTCATGAAATCTGTTTTTTCCATCTCTTCACTTTCAGTCTGTGTGTGTCTTTCTATCCAGAGTGAGTCTTGGTAGACAGCATATGTAAGGGTCCTGTTTTATTATTCATTCAGCCTCTGTGTGTCTTTTGATTGGAGCATTTAACCCATTGGCATTTAAAGTAATTGTTGATAGATATGTCTTTATGGCCATTGTATTATTCATATTTAATTTATTTTCTTCTTAAAGAAGACTCTTTAACCTTTCTTGTAATACTGATTTGGTAGTGATGAACTCCTTTAGCTTTTTCTTGTCTGGGAAACTCGTTATCTGTCCTTTATTCCTAAATGATAGCTTTGCTGGGTAGAATAATTTCGGTTGTATGTCCTTGCTTTTCATCACTTTGAGTATCTTTTGTGAGCTCTCTTGTAGATAACTAACTGCTTTTTTCTTGCTGCTTTTAAGATTCTTTCTTGTCTTTAACCTTTGTCATTTTAATTATGATGTGTCTTGGTGTGGGCCCCTGTGGGTTCATCTTATTTGGGACTCTCTTCACTTCCTGGACTGGTATTTATTTTTTTTACCAGATTAGGTAATTTTTCTGCCATTATTTTTTTCACATAGGTTTGCAATTTTTACTCTCTTTCTTCTCCTTCTGCCACCCTCCAGCCCCCAACCCACTGTGATGCACATTTTGGTACACTTGATGTTGTCAGAGACTCCTTATACTATCTTATTTTTGGATTCTGTTTCTTTTTGTTGTTCTGATTGGGTGTTTTTGCTTCCTTTACTTCCAAAACTCTGATTGGATCCTCTCCTTCATATCTACTCCACTGTTGATTTCTTCATTTCTGACTGGTTTCTTTTTATGTTTTCTTTTTCTTTCTTTCTTTCTTTTTCTTTCTCTCTCTCTCTCTCTCTCTTTCTTCTTCTTCTTCTTCTTCTTCTTCTTCTTCTTCTTCTTCTTCTTCTTCTCCTTCTCCTTCTCCTTCTTCTCCTCCTCCTTCTTCTTCTTTTTTAATTTTTAATTTTAAGTGAGAGGCAGGGAGACAGAGAGACAGACTCCCACATGTGCCCCTATTATGATCCACATGGCAAGCCCCCTATAGGGCGATGCCCCCTACAGGGCAATGTTCTGCCCATCTGGGGCTGCTGCTCCATTGCTCAGCAACTGAGTTATTTCAGCACCTGAGGTGAGGCCATGGAGCCATCCTCAGCACCTGAGGCCAACTTGCTTTAACCATTCAACCCATGGCTGCAGGAGGAGAAGAGAGAGAGAGGGGAGAGAGAGGGGTGGAAAAGCATGGTCACTTCTGTGTGCCCTGAACGGAAATCAAACAGGAGACTTTCACATGCTGGGCAGATGCTCTACTGCTGAGCCAATTGGCCAGGACCTTATGTTTTCTCTCTCCATTTTTATTTCCTACTTCTTTATTGAAGTTCTCACCAAATTCATCTGCTCTTTCCCTAAGTTCTTTGAGCATCCTTACAACTAATGTTTTGAACTCTACATCTGGTAGATTCTATTTTCTTTAGTTCCTCCCCTCAAATCCCTGGTTCCTTTTGAGCTGCTGCCCCAGTGATGGAGGTCAGATGGAGTGAGTCCAAGTTAGTCTGTGTGAGCAGGCCCTTCAAGAGGAGCACCTGGGACTCCAGCAGCCCTCTGTCTTTCTCAGCTATAATCCCTATTGGGTTTTAGGCTAACATTATGGGGATTTTTTTTCTTGGCACTGGAACCCTGGAGTGGGAGCCTGCTATGAGGCTGGAGGCCTTGTGTGGAGGTGGAACCCCTTGTTCCTCAGGCGGGAACTTCCACAGCTGAGATAACCCTCCTGACTTTTTACTTGCTACACCTGGGTGTGGAACCAGCCCATTTAGCTACCCTGCCCCTCCTACCAGTTTCTGTGTGGCTTCTTCTTTATGTTTTTAGTTGTAGGACATTTGTTCAGCTAGATTTCTGGTGGTTCTGAATGATAGTTGTTCTGTATTTGGTTGTAATTTTGATGTGGTTGTTGGAGGTTCAAAGTACCAAGTGTATGTACATGGTCATTTGACCAGAATCCTTCCTCTTATCTTTGTCAGGTAGAAAATCACGTGGTGAATTACATAAGACCCCATGTGTTTGCTTCTGATTTTTAAGATCTCTAATTATTTTCTTTTTATACCCTTCTGTGCTTATATCATAATTTCTGTTCTTATTTGTAAGTACAGTATTTTTCCATATCTTTCTGTAGATATGAAACTTATTTATAAAAACCTATTCTCATTTCTTTCTTAGCTCTGAATTTACTTAAGTTTTTTGTTGTTGTTGATGTTCATTGAGCCTTATTTGTTTATTTATTTATTATTCATTTGCTTTTCATTATGTTGGTCTTTGTGAAATGTTTGGTGATTCTCAATGGAACATGTATCTCAGTAACAGTGAATTCCCATGAAACTCTCTGGTGCATGCCTTGTGCATTCTGATGGAGGATGTGGGAAGGAGATGCTCCTCATGGAATGTGCAGTGTATTCAGTGATAATGGAGAAGGGAGTGGAAGATGCTATGGGCCTATGTGCCTGGTCCTGGCTGTGGTTCATCTCTGTCCCTCCCAAAGTCACCAGTCTTGGGAGCTCTGCCTTACACATGGGACCTGATCTTCCATACTCATGTCTCTAGCCTAAGTCAAACACTCCATGTCTTGCTTCTTGGCATAGAGATTTAGCCTGTGTGGCTACTTCCACAGAAGTGGGGAAGCTAATGCCATGTTGCTTCAGACCTTCTGCAGACCTTTATCCAGCTCTTAGCAGGAGGCACTTTCTATGGCTGAACTTGCCCACATGTTCCTTGGTCTGCAGCTTCCCTTGGTGGTGGTCACTTCACTCTGCTTTTTATAATTCAGTGATTATTGAACTTCTTTTTTCTAGTACATTTGTTTTTCTCTCATTTTAGGGGGTGTGTCTAGGGCAGGGGGATTCAGACAGGTATGAAAGACTGAAGCAATCCCTGTGAAGAGTTGCCAGCTTCTCAGAGTCTGAAATGTGCTGACACCCAGAACGTCCCCAAACCTGGGCTTTGCTGATCAGGACCTGAATACATCGTTTGAACTCTGTCACCTGACACATGTACTCTGTGTTTGGCTCTCTCACCTGCCCCTAGTCTGCTGCTTTCCACCTGTTTCCGTTCTTGCCTTGACCATCCCCATTCTTTCTCACAGTCATTGTGGCTCGGACTCAGGTTCCTAACTTCCAGTGTCCCTTTGAGTGTTTCCCTTACCTCCTGCCCAGCTCTTGCTTCTCTGTGGACATAGGCTGATCTGGCCTGTTGGGAATGTGTGGCAGATGGTTCATGGTCCTGCTGACACAGACCCTTAGCATTCGACCCCTTTAGAGTCTGGCCTCCACAGTGGAGGAGTGAGGTACTGGAGAAAACGTTGCTGACTCTCAACAGTGGTATTTCAGGAATGCCCGGGCTGCAGTAGGCCTCGCCATAGTTGTATGCTAAAGCCTTACCCCCCCCCATGTGACTGTTTCAGGAGATATGACTTTTAGGGAGTAATTAAGGTTAAGTGAGGTTACAAGGGAAGGGTGCTAATCTGATAGGAGTGTTGACCTTATGAGAAGAGGAAGATATGTTTCCCCACATGGACGCACTAAGGAAGGCCATGAGACGACACAGTAAGAAGTCAAATGAGGGTCCTCTCCAGAACCCGAACATGCTAGTACCCTGATCTCAGACTTCCAGCTTCCAAAGCTGTGAGCAAATAAGTTTCTGTTACACTAGCCACTCAGTATATGGCATTTTGTTCTGCAGTCTGAGTCAGGCTCCTGAAGCAGGAGAGGGTGCTTACCCTTCTCTAAGTCATAGACTAGGAGAACAGGGAAAGAAGCCTTACAGATTACATGACGATTGAATTACACTTGTATTAGAAATAAAGTGATTTCCAAGCATGTTGGTGGTAATGGATGAGTTAGAATTCAGATTCATGATTACCAGCCTGGTGAATTGGTCAACCAGTCCTTACTTCCTAAGCTAGGACATTGTCTGCAAAACCTAAGCCTCCTAATATTTCCAGGGGAGGTGCTTTGTGACTAGTTTCCACGGAATGATTTCTGAGCCCTTCGAACTTAATTGTGACCTTTACTTTGTCTTAGAGTCCAGTTTATTTGGGGGGGTATTCATTTCAAGGAGTCCCATCTTCTTCATTTTCTTCCCTTCCTAGGGATTCCCAGTTTTGTTCCTCAGCTAGACCTAGTATCTCATTGGCTCCTTGCCTGTACTGGGGTCTCCCCTTTCGTGCAGTGAGCTGAATGCTTATTTTCTCCAGGTTGGGGATTTCTCTAGACCCCTATAGCCATCCAAGATCCTCATACAGGAGCCTCACAGCTTCTCCAGGTTTCCTCAAAAAGTCCCATGGCTCTAGCACTCCGGGGGACATTATCTAGTTCTAAGACTCAGTCATGCTGCTTCTTATGAAATCACGCCTTGGCTTCCAACTTGTTCTTGAAGATACAGTACATCCTGCAAGTCAAGATCTCTGTTAGTTCTGATGTTCATTCTCTACATAAATGTCTTACTACGAGTTTCCTCCTTCTTAGGAAACTGGCAATGGAGCTATGTGGGAGGACTCTGTGTACCTGGTATATTCAGGGAAGACTACCTAACAAAGTATAGAGAAGGGAGGCATTCTTTTTAGAATTCTTGTTTTCCTAAGCAAGTCTCATCTAGACTGAGGGCTTCCTAAATTTTAAATACTAATGTGCTGCCAATAGAGGGGGTGTCTACATTTAATGGGACACAGGTAATAAGAAAAAGTGAAATATTTGAACTGTTGTCCTCCATTGATGTAAGGTGGATAGAGATAGCTTTTTGCTACTGATAAACCCGTAAAGTAAGTACAGAAATGTTGAGCAAGGCAGAAAACATTTTACCCTGTTACATGTTATTGGTGGAAACTATTCATAGCAACCAAAGGCAGACTTTGACTTCCAGTCACAGAAATAATATACTATATTGGATTTCCTAGAGAATATACAATCTTCTGTGCAATCACAAGCTGCTAGTGTTTTCCTTCCATGAGGGTCTAGACCTGAGGTTGCAGAATAATTTGGAAAGCAGTGTATTGCTGGCTTTGTATGGTGTGATTAATCTTTTTTTGATTTTACATGTCTGCAAATGGTGTTAATGGTCATAACCGCAAACTATTGCTTTTTTATTGGTCTGGAATGTGAATGTTTGTGCTGGAGCATCTGCAAAAGCAAACACGTTTGCAATGTTGAAAAAATAATGACCACCTAAGTGATTTTAAGATGGCATTTTGTGAATGAATGCCGAAATGCTGCTAGATTTTTATTTGTCTTAGTGTTAATGCTGCTTTGAAGACACAGTCATGCTGCAGCGGAGTTTATTTCATTTCTTTTTTTCTTTGTCTTTGGAAACACATTTATTTTGTTTGCAATTTTTAGTGAGGAATCAAGATAGCCACACATTTAGATAAGTTCATAATCTAAGAAGCAAATATATGTAGAAGTAAAGCATCTCATAGCAGTGTCTGCTCTTTCCTGTCATACATAAGTAATATTTTGCTTAGCCTGGGCATATTTTCTGTGTACATTTTAATAGAAAAGCCAATATATTCTAGTCATCTAAACATTCTTTTCAACACCTTAGGTGTTTCTCTCATTGGTGTTTAGCATGCTTCTTGTTGCAATGATAAAAGTCCCTCAAACTCTGGCTGATAAATTATTTTGGATTCCTTGTAGGGAGGGGTTGTGTTTAACCAATTTTGACACCAGCCTGCACCTAATAGAGTATTTGGCTAAATGAGTGTGTTGAATTAAATAGAATTAGATGGAATGAAATTGAATTGAACAGAAATGAATTGTATTGGATTATAAATCAGAGAATGAAAATGCATAGTGATTTAATAGCATCTGATAATAACGGGATACAGCATTTATATGTCCAACTTAGGAGACATTTGATAACTCCTATGTGAGAAAACTTCCCTCCTCCTATGATACTATATATCCTTGTCAAGTGGAGCTGACTATCACATGAGACCCACGGCAATTACAGAGTTCAAGCATCTTCTGTTTATGTACGGTGGTAGACCATGCCAGGATGGTTACAAACCTGCTTTATTATTCTATATGTCACCAAGTAGGAATTCCATTTAAAAAGTATGTGTGTGTGTGTGTGTGCGCGTGTGTATGTATGCATATATACAATTTTTTTCTTTTTCTTTTGTTCAGCTGTAGCTGGCTCCGTGCGAGTGTGTGTGTCAGATAGGGGGTATCATTTGCGAGTTTTAATTGGTAGATTCAACATCTTCCCCTAACAGTGCAGAAGCCGCTGGCTGAGATGTTACCATGGTAAATCAAACCAGGGTGTTTGATTGGTAGACTTCAGAAGCAGGTATAGTCATTTTAATCAACTCCAGGAAAGTCAAGGCCATCTGGTTTTGCCTCACCTGGAAGTAATTTACCACCCCAGGTGCAAAAAATTACCCTGAGGTCAGTAACAGTAAACCTGCCTCAAGATGTTTCAGCAGGGCAGGAAGGAGGCGCAGTGTCGCAGAGTAATTTTTATTGGTTTGTTTTTCTACTTTTGAGCTGGGGAAAGCAAGGGGCCGATCATGCAAACGAGAGCCAAGAATAGGTTTGGCAGCTGTTAACCCAGCTAGCTCCCCACACCGAAGCAAAATCTCCCAAACTCGTTCTGTAACAAATGTTTTAATGGCCCAGTTTTGAATGGCTAACAAATTAGGATTTTATAAAAGGAACTTTTCTTAAGAACTGAGTTTCCCAATAATGTGGCTGAAGAGAACGTGAGCTTTGAAGGAGTAAGGAGTGAAATGGGATACGTTTGCAGTGGGGGATGTCTTTCTAATGAACTTTTTCCTCCAAAAATACATATTTGGGCATTTACATTTTATGTAGTAACTCATTCTTTTAGTTATTCTTGTGGTTGTATATGATGTAACCAGCCCTAACCCAAATATAGTTACTGAGAAGATTATAGAATCATTAGGTCTTTGGAGTAGTTAGAGGGATTTATTTGGCTCATCTGACATTGATTTGTTTTGGCTGCACTTGAAATATGTGCAAGTCAATAGAAACGAAGTCCTTTATTGAATCAGAACATTGCCATGAAATGAATTATAGAAGGAAACAGAGGCAAGGGCTGTCTGTCCCCGGGGTCTTTGTTGGAGTGGATGCTAAGAGTACAAGTGGGGCTTTGGAAAGGACAATACATGGATCTGGGGAAAAGGGAGCAGGCAGGAGTTGCCAAATCAACATAAGGGGAACCCATGGAAAATCTTAGTTTGGAAATTGGCAAAACAAAATATGTGGTAATGGGAAGCCCAGAAGAAGGGGAGAACAGAGCAACACAGTAAATCACTCAAAAGCAATGCTTCTTCAAGAAGTGTCATCATCCCAGAGGACCGGGGATGGAGAGGCCTGGAAAAACTGTAGATTTAGACACGAGACTCCCCATTTTATTGATGAGGGGTGGACAGGACCATAGACTGGCCTAGAGCAAAGCTGATAAGGATGATCTAAGTAGAGGTGGACCCCCATTTTAGAGTATCCACCCGGGAATCTTCTGATCCATAGGAGCCTGATAAACTCATGGAATCAACTCTGGTCCCATCCCCTCCGTGTCCTAACTGTTTAGTTATTTCAGAGCTGTACTTCAGCCATTTGGCATGACTTTAATATTACAAGGATTGAGATAGAGTTGCTTGTCCAGATTTCCTTTGATTATTGGCTCAGGTTCATAGAAGCTGGAGCAGGTGAGGAAGTAAAGGGCAGTTCTTCTTTCTGTCTCCCTGGAAAGGAAACACAATGAGAAGCCCTCTTAGGTGATCAGTCTCCCACTTTGTCTCCTCTGTGTAAAGGGGACAAACATGGTACCTGGCGATCAACCAGCATCTCTCACTACCTTCACTCTCTTAGGAATCAGACCCAGTTAGTACTCACTTAACTTGGCCTTAGCCAGTTCAGGGAGCAGAATGTTCTGTCCCACAGTGTAGCCGGTACAGCACTCTTAACGCTGAAAGCTAACAGAAATGTTCGGGGGGATCAGGGCGGGGTCTTGTTGGAAAAGCAGTGTGTGAGAGAGAAGGTGAAAGGGCACATGCCAGAGGAAATAAGAAAAACAAATGGTGAGGAGAAAAAGGAAGTTTATTTTTCTAAGGGTCAGCCTTTTGCGAGTTACACATCATTTTTAAGAACCTGGTAAAAATGATAATCATTTTCTCCAGAAGACAGATCTCTTCTATGGACCTTAGGTAAGAGATATATATATCTTCGTAGAACTGGATGCCAGCATGTATGGGTGGGGCTTTGGAAAGGAAAATACACTATATATATATACTTATGCCTAACTAAACCATAATTTAGAAAAGATACATATATAGTATTTATTATAGATAGATATTTATGTATATGTAGATATGTGTGTTTATATATGTAGATACATGTTTATTTATGCATATTCATATATGTGTTTATATATGCCTATACTTTGTGTGTGTGTCTGTGTGTGTGTGTGTGTGTATCAAGTATATCTATATTTGATAAACTGCAGTTGGGTTAGGTACATGTTACCAAATGGAAACAGGACATAGATACCAAGTACATATTACCTAAAAGGTACAAGAATGAATAATAACAGGGAACTGAGCAAAGATAAATGTAAGATGACTGTCAGGAATGAAGAGTTAAGAGTGAGGCTTCCCACAGTGTAGCAACTTCTTTAAGGGGAAGGATTTAAAGACACAGGTTTGGATGATTTAAGATAGCTCCACTAGAGCCCTGGATAGCACAGTGCAGGAAACCAACCTGAAACTAGCTGGAGGGGCAGGCAGAGAGACTCACAGATTTTTATTTCTGAACTCTCCGGTTCCCTTCCATTTCATCTTTCTTCAAGCTAACAACTTCAGGTTCCAGGGGGAAGGCAATTTAAGTGGACACCACCTCACATTATGGGTCAGAACATCCTATTCTACTATTTCAAATAGATGAACATTTTCCAGAATCCCTGCTTTCCATTTGTTTTCCAGAAGATGATTCATTGCATGTGTGTTTCTGAATTGCTGCTTAGTGGTGAAATGCAGCGCAATACTATGGATTCCTTGTCACACCTGCAGGGAAGTGCACGTATGCTGAAATCCTTAGAACACATTTGTCTCTGCTCTCAAAGGGGGAGGTTAGAAAATTATGTTCTCATTGGCCTACCTGTGCCCAGGAATGGAGAGTGTATGGCTCTAGGGGAAACATGCAGGTAGCCAGCAGGATCATTAGGAAGCATGAAAGGAAGCCTTTGTAAACATTGCATGCGTTCCTCGCCACAGATGGGATGCCAAGTTCAGATGTCCTTTCTGGAGTCGCCTTGAATAATTAGGCTGCCCAACTCTTCATCAGCACAAACACACATGCACTGTCTTCCTGCTGATTAATCATATGTGTCGGGCCCCTTTTCTGCATTCTCAAAAAGGAAGCCAGAAAAGCACAGTATTTGAAAATGTGCTTATAGTCTTCTGATACCTCACCAGAAGTGCTTCTATTGCCCATATTTCTACCCGTAATCTACTTAAGGCAATTGAGGATTTTTCCATCATGCATCTAAAAATTCTTTCAGGCTCTATCCATTATCCAGTTCCAAAACAAATTCCCCAATTTTATATTTGTTCCTAAAGCACCCCATTTTCTGGTACCATAATCTGTTAATAAAGGTTTAAACAGAGAAGCAGAACCAGAGAGAGACATATATTAAGGCATTTATTGTAAGAATTGGCTTACGTCTGTGTCAGGGCAGCCTAGGCAAGTCCTAAATCTACAGGGCAGGATGTCAGAAAGATAGGCTAGAACTCTGTGGGACAGGTGGAAGATGCTGTCCACAGCAGAATTTCTTTATTCTACCCGGAAGTCTCAGTTCTGCTCATAAGGTCTTCCAACTGATTGGATGAAGCCCATCCCAATTATCGGGTAATTGACTTAAAGTCAGCTGATTTTGCAAGTTAATCACATCTATAAACTACTTGCACAGCAACATCTACATTACTGTTTGATTGAAGAACTGGACATTATTCCTAGCTAAATTGATACATGAAGTGACCACCACAGGGAGGTCCATCCAAGTGCTTATAATAGATGCTGCTGGGTATCTGTGTGATGATTAAAATTAAACACTACAGTAGTGGACTGTTGTCCTTGTACCAGTGAATGACTCATTTGATTGAAGTACAACTCCGTCGCACATGGTTATAATAAGAACGTGGAGAAGAACATACTAAAAGCTTAGAAGTTAAATGTCTGAAGAAGTAAAATATCCTAACCTGGGGCTTCAGGAGGTCCATGAACTTTCCAGAATTATATGTGGTGTTTGTGGTGGGGGAAATGGAGGAGGGATTGAGAAAGCACATAATTTTTCTGAAATTAGAGTCTATATAATTTTATCAGATTTATCACAAAAAAGTTCACTGTTTCTTTAATATTTAATATGCTAGAAAGCACTACATCATTTCTGTGGTGGCCAGGTCATCTGTCAGCAGAAATGGGCCTGCATTAGGAGCCCAGATGATGTATCTAATAAAAGCTTGTGTTCAGAAACCCACACCCACCTGAGTATTCTGGAGTCCAGTCTTGGAGGACTCGGAGGTGATGCTGATAATAGTTCTTATGAGGATTGTTTCAGGCAGAATCAGGAGGTGCCTGTTACCCTACAGCCCACCTAGATCTGCTTTCCACTAAAAACTGATGCCTGCTAGACCCAGATCAATGACTGGGTAGAGCAAGGAGGCCAGTGGTAAGGAAGTGTCGTTCTGCGAATGAGCCAACCCCAGCCCCTCCTCTGACTTAGAAAGGGGTTAATGCACACAGATGGCTGCAAACCCCCCAAGCAGTCAGCATACTGTAAAACAGTATTAACATCACTGCCTTTTGAATACTGTGTCTTGTAAACCCCAGGATATGACAAGCCTCTTTAGAATCTTCTTTGATTGTGTTACTCAGTCTCCCGTAGGGAAGTAGGGAGGAGTAGGGGGTAGATAGGAGAGGAAACATATAATTAGGAGTCTCTTAGAACAATAAGGGTTCTCAAACTCATGTGCACAAGACTGATTTGTTGCTTTTGGTATTTCTGTGGGTGAGTAATTAACCAAGTTTTGGGAGAGTGTGTGCCAGCTCAGGCAAGCTGATTGTTGTGAACCGTGGGGAAGGCATAGTTCCCTGTAGCTATGTGTTCAGAGAAATAGTAAACGGAGACGTGAATGGAAGGAAAAGAACAGACCTTCTGGAGAGATGCCATTATGGTAATGTCAGAACTTCTTTTCAGACTCAGATAAATCTTTCTTGTTAGCATCCTTATTTTCAATCTTACGCAAGACAGCAGGCTCGTTGCTAGGAGAGGACACTGTGTACACAGAGCCCCTTGCCACCACCCCAGGAGGGACTGACACTGCCCCTGTGGGTCTCTGGTTCTGGCTTTTACTGCAGCAATTGCTCATCACGGCCCTGAGCACGTGCTGATCATGAGGAGTGGGGTAGTTTATTTTACTGCGGAGAGGAATAGAGGTTTTCTCCTGGGAACTCTTCAGAGAGAAAACAAGTTTCTCACAAACCCTTTCTGAAAGTTACTGTATGGCCATATCCGAAGATGGTGTCAGTTCTGAAAAATGAGACTGGTTTAAGAGTCCGCTGCTTCGGCACACCGCCTGAAGCCACGAGTCTGACAGCGGTGAGATGCACTAGCTTGGCGCGTCCTGGGACTGCTTGGTCACAGTGTCATGGGCGTAAGAGAAAGAAAGAGTTTGGTAGTTCTCTAGTATAAGTGTTTCCAAATTAAGTGGCCTTCTGAATTAAATATAGAGTGCCCAGATGGGAATTGTTATATTTATAAAGCGGATCTAAATAAAACATATATATATATATATATGTTTTATTTTGGAGATCTAGGGCATGCAAATTATCTTTCCTGGGTCTCAGTTTATCCAACCACAAAGCTGGGCACAGGGGCACCTGCCAAGCCATGGGAGAGCTATGTGACTTGAGAAAGCAGGGCATGTGTAATGATTTGCTGATGTAAATGGCCCCAAGAGTGCAATGCATTATTTGTAGTAAGTTTGCAAAGTGCCTGGCCCCTGGGATAAAAATGATGTCTGGAAATGGCATGTCATAAATATTGCAAAAAAGGACAGATGACTCACCTGCTTTCCAGAAAGATATTTGAGGACTGTAGGGTCCCTTAAGTAGCGTGAGAGGAGAGGCAAAGTACCCTGACTTAGAGCCATCCTTAAAAACCAGGCTCCCATGATGAAATTCACCAAGCTGACCATTCAGGTCAGTTCAGTTTGGAACTCAAGCACCATTAATTCGTCTCTCCAGTAGTTCAGGCTCCAGTGTGGCCCAAGGTTGCATTCGGAGGCCAAAGTAAGTGCTGTGGCTAAGGAGCCGCTCCTACTATAAAAAGTAAAAAGCTTTTGCTCTCCGCAGTCTCGGGACCCCACCCTTGCTTTCTTTAGTGAGCTCTTATCTCTGGTCACAGACCTGTCTGGAGTTTGACGGGCCATCAAGCCACACTCACACCTCTCCCGTCAAGGTCACAGGCCACAGAGGACACTGAAGGTGTGCTCAGAGGTTTCTTCAGGGGCTTTTCGGGACTCGACCTGATTTGAATGTGTGCTGTCTGGCCTCTGTCACAGTGATGGCTCTAATTGGCTGAGGATGAATCTTGAAATGTCACAGAAAGATTTATCTCTCAACACAGATTCTCCCTCAACTAAATTTGCAGTAAGCCACAGGGTAATGGGTTGTTTGGAAAACAATGCACAGTCTCAGCGGCTTTTGTTTTAGATTGAACTTGGTCAGCTTCTTGAAGCCAAAGGGCACACATGGGAATGAAAGGCATGGCTGGTTGAGATACTCTTGGCAATGGACAGGAGTGACAGGCTCTATTTACCGGGGGTTTGGCCGCGGCTCTGCTTCTCAGGGTGCCATCACTGTGCCTGTGAGAGTCATCAGACAGGTGGGCAGAGAAACCTGCTTTGAAAGGGCTCATGAAGAAATACGGGGCTTGGCATTTTGAACCTATTATATCAATGCCAAAGATTAATTTCAGAGAAGATAATTCATGAAAGGCACATTTTCCCACTTTCTTTGGGTTTCCCAGGAAAATGTATTTTGCTGATTGGAAGATGCTCTCAAATGTTAGGTGGTTGATTTAATAACAGCTTTTTAGCATCGGGTGCAGGAATATGGGGACCATGTTACATGCATATACAGATTGTAAAATGAATTTCTAATTCAGATATGTTAAAATGTGCACACATATTTTGTAAAACTGAATAAACACTATTTTATGATGGCTCAACACAAAAGTTCCACAGACATATGCTCTAGAATATCTTTATAATAGGGTCCCATACTGATATCTTTTATTTATTTAAAAAAATTTAAATTTTATTTTGAAAATTAACCCTAACATGATGAAATCGATCAATAAGAGTACTACGCAGGTTTCAGGTTAACATTTTTATAGCATTTGAACTGTTGATTATATTGTATGGCCATCACCCAAAGTCAAATTGTTTTCTATCACCTTATATTTGTCCCCCTTTACGCCCTTCCCCCACCCCTTCCTCCATCCCTTCCCCCACTACCCCTTCCCCCTGGTAACCACTTTACTTTTATCTATGTCCATGAGTCTCAGTTTTATATCCCACCTATGTGTGAAAATCATACAGGTCTTAGCTTTTCCGATTTACTTATTTCACTCAGGTTCATCCATGGTGTTGTAAATGTCACTATGTCCTTGTTTGTTGTGGCTGAGTAGTATTCCATTGTATATATATGTACCACATCTTCTTTATCTAATCCTCTATCAAGGGATACTTTGTTGTTGTTGTTTACTTTGTTTTTGAGAGAGAGAGAGAGAGTCAGGGAGAGAGAGATGGGAAGATCAAGTTGCTCTTATATGTGCCCTGACCAGGAAATTGAACCAGCAACCTCTGTGCTCCTGGACGACACTCCAAATAACCAAGCCATCTGGCCCGGGCTTAATTATTTTATTTATTGATTTATTCTTGGAGAGACAGAGAGAGGAAGGGAAGGGAAGCATTCATTTGTTGTTCCCCTCAGTTGTGCATGCATTGGTTGCTTCCCGTGTGTGCCCTGACTGGGGCTTGAAGCCACAACCTTGCCCTTTTGGGATGACACTCTTGAACAACTGAGCTAACTTGTCAGGGCCCAGATTGATATCTGAAGACAGCTAGGAATTTTATCTTTTATTTGTTGTTTCGTACATACGTACAACTAAGAAGAGAAATATATTTCTGATGATCTTGAGTTCAGACAAAGCCTCTGATGACTCCAAATAGCTCTGGATTTCTGCTATTATTAGCTTGGAGAATGTAGATAATTGCAATCTACACAGAAACCTAAAAATAAAGTGTTTTATTCATTATCTCCAAAGGGTTTTTTTTTTTTAAGTGCATAGACTTTTTTCTAGAAAGGTTTATAAGTTCTTAGATGAAAGGATGACTCTTTATTCTACTCCCTATCCCTAGATGTTTGAGGAAAAGGTGAAACAACCAAGAGACAAATCAGGAGAGAAAAGAAAGTGCAACAGAGGTCTTATTAACCTGTTTGGGAAGTTTGAGAACTGGGTGAAAAATCTAAGTCTTCTTATGCAATGGATAACCTTTTTCTCGCTGGCATTTACCTGGGCTAAGGTAAATATCGATAGCATTGGTGGGTCTATAATCAATGCGTGCTTTTATCATTTTTTTAAAACAGACATAGTAGTATTGATTCCTCCATACATTTTGTACTAATAGCTGCATTAATTGGACTTAATGAGTACATATTGCTGAAATCGTTGTCCTACCACTATAACCTATTTTTTAGCAACAGTCCTGCTCGCTAAATATTTCTGTACTTCATCTATAACTTTGATTTGATTCTTATGAACCAAATACCCACAAATAGTAAGTATTTTAGGCTTTATGGGTCATACTGGCTCTGCTGTCACTACTCGACTCTGCCACTGAAATAAGAAACAGCCATAGAGAATATGCATTCAAACAGGCATGGTTGTGTTCCGGTAAAATTTCATTTGCTGAAACAGTGGGTGTCTGGGATTTGGACTACAGGTTGTATTTGCTAATGCCTACTGTGGTCCAGGGTTTGAGAAAGAAACTCTAAGCACCACCATGGTGTGCGGAGGGACCACTATGTAAAAGGCATGGATCAACTTTACAGTGGCAAGCTAGTCAACTTTCCTGTTCCGGAGCTAACATTTCCATGAGGATCAGTGGAACAAAAAGCTAATATGTAAATAAGTCAAAGTAATTTTAAATAGTAAAATAATTTTAGCAATAAGCTCTATATGGAAAAAAAGACGATTTACTAAAGAATTTGTGATAAGGAATTACAGGGTTTCGCATATAAAGCCATTTCTTTTTTTGAGACCCGTACCAATGTTTTGGAAGGAATCTTGCATTCTCTCTCTTGGCCTCAGTTTTCTCATTAATAAATTAATAGTGATACTTATAAGGTTACAGTGAAGATAAGTAAAATTTGTGAAGGGTCTTTTGTGAACCAGTAGGGTCATTACATGTTCATTCCATCTTGTTATAAATATTATTTTTGATGTTTTTATCACTCATATCTTTATTGTCCCTCCCATCTGCTTGGAAGTTTTTTTCCAAAACTTAACAGAGATTATTAAAAGGGCCTAGCTGGACCACAATTCTTCGCCTTTCATTGGCACTTAAGAGAGACTTTCTCTGAGTCACAGGCAAGTTGAAGCTGCTATCTTCATATTCATCTGACATGAAAAAACTGTTTAATATCCATACTTTATTCTTATGAGAGTATCTGTCATTGTCAGCAGTAGGTCCTACGGCTTTGTTGGTAACATTAAAATAACAGGTGAGCTGTCTAGACATTCAGATAGTGTGGAACCTTAGAAATTGTTCTTGCTTATCAGAAACTTTATGAGCATCTATTGATAAAGGTGGTGCGTGACAAACTTAGATAATTAAGCTATATCATGTTCAGTTGTCTTTCTGATTCATCTGAAATGTTTGTTCTGATCTACTTCCTGGAGGGAGATGGAGTTGTTAGTCAAGTCATGCCTATGAAGTGGAAACAACTAGAAGAAGACAAAGGAGCAGCTAGCTGCTGCAGAGCCCTTCCAAGCCAGGAACTGGACCAGGTGCATTGGATGTAGCTGTTTTCCAAACCCCATAATGAACTACTGCAACCTTCAAAGTTAGCAAAATCCCCATGGTACAGAAGAGGAAATGGAGACTCCGGCATTCTAAGTGCAGTCCTGAAAGTCATTGGGTTCAGCATCCAAGCCCAGACCCTCCTGACCCAAAGCCAGGAAGCCAACACTGTTTCCCAAATAATGGTATCTAAATATATTGATTGCTTACATTCACCAATAGAAAAACCACACAAAATAAGAGAGGGACAGCAATTATAAAAAAGTATCCCTCATAATATATGTATGGTATATACGTAATAAATGTTTGCATATCACCTACAATGTATGTATATTTACAAACAAGTTAAATTTCTGTACCATTACATTAATATATACTGAGCAAAGTATCAAAGAGTCACAAAAAATGTAAAAAAGAAGGCATTAAAGAAATAAATATAAATTGAAAAAATATTTTCTTTCTTCATGTGAGGAGATGACCTGCTTCGAATGATTTGTGTATTTTGCAGACTGCTACACTGGACCGCTCTAGCAGGCCAAATAGATACATCCGGTCTAACAATATTCTGTCTCCCTGGTAAATCCAGCTGCCTCTCTGTGGGTAGCTCTGCCTACATAGACTTCATCTCCGAAGAATTCCAAATGAGGGTTGAATGGCCTCTTGAGACTGGCTCAGTCTATAGGAGCAGGCACTCATTGGTGCATGGCCTTCACCCTAAGGAAGTCAATGGCTTGTGGGTCAGATGTTACCAAGAGCAGATAGCCTCCCACTGAGCTGCTCTGGCTGCCACTGCACGGAGCTTACCACCTGGCTACCTGGGTGACTGCTGCTGGACGGCCCAAGCAGTAAGCTCTGGCCATTTCAAAAATAAACTGCTTCTTCCAGTGCACAAATATCTTGCTAATTAGCAATTAGTTGTCAAGGGAGGAGAAATGGAGGAGAACAGGATCTGAAATAGTCTCCTAAGAGACAAGGCGGGAGGAGGGGGGGGGAGCAGCACTTAAAAATAAGCTAAATAGGAATGGGGAGCTGCCTCATTTGGGCAAGATGTCTCAAGTTGTTTTTCTAAATGTTTTAGACTCAGCGAAGGGCCCCGGTGCATTCTGCCAAGTGCTTTTCCCTTTAATTTTTAAATGCATTCAAATTTTAAGGGGAATTTAATCCATATGTTTCTGGTTCTTTTACACTTAACTCATCAAAATGTTGTTCTTTAAGAGCTGTTTGATCTGTAAAGCTTATGGGCCTTTGTAATAAGCCTCTTCAAAACCTCTTTCCCCCTTTTGAATCAGCAAATGTAATTGTGCCAATTCTGAATGGGATTTGAATAAAGAGAAGTCCAACTGTAGGATTAAGTGCAGAACCTCAAGGGTATCTGAGCTGACTTTGCAGAGACGCACCCGTGACCCTTGCATGCAAGGGTAGTAGGACCGATGGCGTCATGGGCACGCTCAGCACAGGGACAGATGCATGGTGCGCACCCAGGGCAGAGGCAGTGTGCCACAGAGGGTGTGCACTTCCACTAGTGAACCAGGAAACCTGATGATTAGGACTCAGAAGCCCCCTAACTCATCTTTCCACTCAATGACATTGGCGACACATACTAATGTAAATGATGATATCAATAACAAGGGCTGATATTTAGGAACACCACCTACATGGCTACCTGTCTCATCTCCCTTAATCCTCATCACAACTGTGAGGGAGGCGGGGAGGGAGTAAACTTTAGTGGACACGAGGGTACCATTAGGTTCAGCTGACCGGAGTTTGAATCCAGCACCGGTATTTATGAACTCTACCACGCTAGAAATGTTCTCTAGTACTCCCCAAATTGTGCTTCTGCTTGCTCTTTCCGTTACTGTTGTCGATGCTGCTGCTGCTGACGCTGTCATTGTTCCACTGTCTTATGGGGCCGCCATTTCTATTGTTAACTACTAATGTTAGACAGTGGTTCCTTTTTTGTTTGTTTCTGTTTCTGTGTCAAAATCTCCTATATTACAAATGATGCCTATTAGTTCTAAAATAGAGGTAAACTAACTCCTCCTCTATGCATTAGGCCTTCATACATGTTGAAGACAATTGTGATATACCCCAAACTTCTCTTTCCCAGAGTTAATAACCCAATTTGATTTGTCATTCCTGGTAGGGACCTGCTTCCTGACCTCTGTCTCCTACGGTCTCACCAGCTGGATGCCCTAGCAGGAGCACAGGGCCTTAGGTGCGGGCTCATCTTCTGCAGCACAGTGGCACCCTGCTTGTTCTTGTTCTGTGTTTTACGCTCTGAATACTATTGCCTGTCAACCCTTCAGCCAGGAGAGGCACACACAGCCACATGTTTACCTGGGGTCAAAGTCAGTAACATGAGATTTTTACATGAGCACTATTCCAAGGTGGCACGCTCCATCTCCTGTTTTTCTGCAGTTGATCTTGTGTTTCGGAGCAGGCTACTTTCTCATGGACCCTGCTGAATTCATAAAAAACAAATAGGTATTTAATAGGAAAATGAATATTGTACTATTTATATGTTAAGTGGGGATGTGGTCAAATGGGAAGAGTTTCATTGCTCTGGCTGGATAGCTCGGTTGGTTAGTGCATTGTTCCGAAGCGCAGAGGTTGCTGGTTAGATCCACAGTCAGGGCACCTACAGGATCAGATCAATGTTCCTTTCTCTCTCTCTTTCCGTTCCTGTCTCACAAAAATCAATGTATAAAAATTTAAAAGGATACAAGAGTTTGATGAATCCTTGTTCATATAGTAACTAAATGCATAGCCTGCGGATCCCCAGGTCTTCAAAGCCTTGCTCTGAAGAGGCACGGTGAACTCAGGTAAGCTTTACCATGAAAGACTGCTGGAAAATCTATGGCCCTTGGCCCTCCTATTGGGCAAGCCACTGAGAAGGAGCTTCCAGCCTGTGTAGGACATCTTTTAATTTGCCAAGTGACTCAATATGCAGTCACTGCATCAGGTGTCCACCAGCTGTGCCCACATGGCCCACTCAGCTGGACTGCTTTTCAGAGGACAGGACTCATCTACCTTGTCTTGGTATTAAAATCCCAAGCCCTGAAGATAATCATTAAGTTTGAACATTTGCGTGAAATCTCCTGCAGCCAAGTGTAAACAGCTTTGCTGGACAAAGGCAGCTCTCTTCCTCCAAACCAATGGTGACTTCTGTGGAGTGCTTTGCCCACAGATGGGCACTGTAATGAAACAGGCAGGCCCAGGGGCTGACCATAGGTCCTGTGGGTCACTCTAGCCATCCGTCCACTCTAGTCATCCATTTCATCTCTGTTTTCTCACGGGCTGTGGCAAGCACCTTGAAACTTCTCTGACCTATTTTGCCTGTGAGCTGGGCAGTCCCTGCAGGTCCTTACTTATCCTGAGAGCTTTTCAGATGCATCTCCATGGAAATTTCCCCTCTTGCTAACAGTCCTCAGTCTAGATTTTAATCTCAGAACTCTGTTAAATGTCCTTGTTTCATCTGATGGCTTTTTTCTGAAAGATTGCATAGAGATATAATAGTTAGGTAGCTTATGACAAGTGGGAATAAAGAGAATTGATTAAGTAACATTCCTAATGTGGACCCTGTTCAGTGCTGGAGATAGAAAAACATGTGGAACTTAAAGGGAAGATCATCTGTCCTCTACTCAGTCTGGACAACTATTTAATGTGGTCAAGGGATGCACTTCATGGATAGGAAGTAATATAAGCGTATGGGAGCAGGTGCTAAATATTTTGGTACAGCTGCAAACTCTGTGCTCATTCAAATGAGAAGTAGCTCACTGCAGGATGGAATAATCTAGAAGGCAGGTAGGATCTGGTCACTTGAGTGGGATAGGATTTAGACTGGTGCAGGTAATGGTGAAATTTGAGAATGAGGATGGATCATTGGGAAATGATCTTATACATGGAAACAAAATATGCACTGACACATAACACACATACAGACATGTATATACACCACAGAAATTATAAACCAATGGCATTTTGTCATCCTTTAATTTTCTTATAACTAAAAGCTATTAATCTGTTGTTGCAAATAGTGCTGTACATTGACATCTTTCTAGTAAGACCTACTGTAATTTTACTTCTTAAGAGGATGGACACAATCCCTTTTGAAAGGCAGAGTAGCTCTTTAAATCTACTAACACTTGTTTGAAATAATGTCCAAAATAAGGACCAAAATAGTATATGAAATAGCTCAATTACTGGCACACAGAAGGAAAGAAAAGCACCTATGTTGTTTTATTACTTGTACTTTCTAGAACCACTATTGTGTGCTAAGCACTCTACCAAGTGTTGTTTTCTCTCTCGTATATAATAAATATATTACATATATTTCATGCATGTAGACGTGTAATCCTCACAACCACCTCTGAGGGTAGGTGATATTATTACCCTGTTTGCAGACAAAGAAAACAATGTACTGAGAGATTAAGTTGGTTGAGAACATAGTTAATAAAAATGGAGTAGGGCTATGAGTCAGGCACTCGGACTCCAGAATCAGGTGAGTTTTTAAACACTGTGCTTTATGTAATAAAATCATCCAAATTTCCATAGGCATCAACCATGTGCAGATAATCTTATGTTCGTGTGCTGTCTCCTGAGTCTGTCTCAGCTTCCCCATGACGGACAGAAAAAAGCTGTGGCACAGGGACATTTCTCCCAAGGCCAGTCTGCACTCCGCTCAGTCACTCACCAGACTCATTCCTTTCATTTAGTATATTTTCTGAACTCTGCGGTCAAGCCCAGTTCCCCAGCTCTGCACCCCCTAGATCACATTTGTCCACAACTTCCCGTCCTTTCCTAGCTCGTTCATTCAGTTCTTTATCTCCTTTGACTTCATTGAAACCTGAAGCACTGTGAGCACTCCACTTTCTTCCATCTCTCAGCTTCATTCTTCCATCCCTTCCTTCATCCATTCCAGATGCAGCGATCCATGACTTTGTCTACCATTGCCAGTGTCCTCCATGTCTTTGTCCCACTGTCCTTGGATCACTCTCTCTTAATGGAACTCAGTTCCAGGAAAAGTTCTATCAGAAGCGTTGACAAATTCATGATCTAACCTCACCTAGACCCCAAATAAACCTGGTGATTTTGCCTTTCTCTCCTCTCTCCATATCTCTCCCATTCTTAGCAATGGCTATTTTCAATCTTTTCCTTAGGGCTTAACCCTTCTAATCCTACTTTTCTTTATTATTCTAGAGATTACTTTGCCTCTAACTTGACCTTTCTTCCTTCTGCAAATTTCTTTTAAGACACAGTTTAAACATTTGTCTTATTTTTCAAGGAGGTTTTTCCTGAGAAGGACATAGGTGTTCTTTCAAAGTTACCTACACTTCTCAATTACATGACACATACCACATGCACTTACTTCTTGTTTAACTTTACAATTTTCTGTATGTTTCAAGAGTTCAAACAACAGGTATGGTATCCCCAGCAAGTACACGTTTTAGTAGGTGCCCAATAAATATTTGTTGAAAAAAAATGCATGAATGAGTAAATTAATGAATAAAAACATATACATATGTCATCACATGAGAACTGTTACAACCTCCTGCCACTGAAGCTGTGAGTCCCCTTCCTTTTCTCTTCTGTCCTCTTACAAAGGAAGCGCTGCTCCTGTCCCACCCAAAGCCAAACCTTCCAGGGATGCTAGTGACCTCATTTACTCTTATTGTTTGGCTACCTTGTTTCAAAATTTTTCTTCTCTTAACTACGCCTTTAATATGTAACTTTATATTGTTTCTCTTCAGCGATTAGGAATGATCAAATCAATTTCATATTTAAAATAAAATCATTTTTCTTGATTTCTTTGCTTTTTCTTTTTTCTTGATTTTATGACCAGCTTCTGCACTGTATCTCCCTGTAGCTCATTTAAGCTGGTGTCTCTGCTTCTTCAGCTCACACCTGTTTTTCACTGCACCTGACCTCTGGCCCCACCACTCCACTGACACTGCTCTCACCAAGATGACCATCGGCTCTGCTGCTGTCCCCTCCAAAGGGATCTGTGTACATAGCTCAGCTCACCTGCTCATATCACTGGCATCTCTCCCCTTGTTGCTAGAAACTGCAGTTTCCTGGGTCTGGGTGTTTTCAGTGGTCATTGTGACTCTGCATCCTGTGACAGTCATGGAAATGTTGGTGTCTCCCTGGGGTTCCTTGTTAAGTCCATCGTTTCTCCTGACTTCCAGGGCCACGTATATGCTGATGTCGCACTATTCCATAGTTCCTGCCTGGTCTCTTCTCTCACTTTCATTCTCCTCTGAGCCTCTCCATGTAGAGACGCACAGATACCTCCTCCTCAGCAGGTCTAAACTGATTGAATGATTATTCTCCAATCTCACTTAGACAGTGATCCCTTCCTTACCCAGAAGATGAAGCCAGAAACCTGGTATCACCTCAACTGCTCTGTCTTTATTTCCCCAGTGTCCCTCAAAGCCGACCATGTCTCTCCACCCCCAGTATCACTTGGCTGATTCAACTGCCTTTATCTCTCATTGGAATAACTGTAGTCCCCCCCTGATTGGCCTTCTACCTCAGGCTGGCCCTGATGCAATTTATTCTCCATGTAACAGTCAGAGTCTTTGGAAAGGAATTCTGATTTGGTCCTTACACTGTTTATAACTTTTAATTGGTTCTCTGTGTTCAGGATAAAGTGCCACTTTCTGAACTAGGCTTGGGGTGTCCCATGTCTTTCACCCCACGATGTCTCCATGCCTCTCATTCCCCTTCACATCTGTATCCAGCCTGCCCCTTCTGACATGGTCCTGAAAATCCACAGTCTATTCTGTGGCGACACTGGACTGATTCCCACTTCCTTCCACATTCTCTTCTGCCTCCAGACCTTTACCCATGCTGTTCCTTCTGCCTGGCATCCTTACCAGACGGTTGTCAGAGTCACACGTGCAGTCTGAGCCCACAGAGAGCATGGTGCACTAGAAAGAACACAAGTTTTGGAACCAGATGCCTGGCTTACCTCTCCATTCTTCTGTCTATCTATTCAGCCATCCAGAAGGTAGTGGCTCAGGCATTCTTCTCCTTCCTTCCTCCAAAACTACTTCACCTGGCTATCTCCCACTGGTGTTCATTCTGCTTCTTAGACATCAACCACTTTCCAGAGAGCTGCTCTTTAGCGCACGCGCACGCACACACACACACACACACACACACACACACACACACTCACACTTGTCTCTTTTCAGATGTTGTGTAGTACCCCAGCTTCCCCCATGATTGCACCTTCTTGCAGTAAGCGATGTGGTTGCCTCTCATTGGGCGTTGTGCTGGGCACTGCCCACATTCTCCCTGGCTGTCTCCTTGTCTGTATCCGCAGGAGGATGGTGAGCTGCTGAGGCTGTGAGAGTGAGCATCTCACAGCTGCATTAAGCCAGTAATTAGCGCTACTTTTGGATTTTGGTAGACCACCAAAAAGCATTTGTTGGCCTGGCTGACTAGATAGAAAAATGGAGGACTCGGTTGGCAAACCTGGTCCCTGGTTCCACATTCTGTGCTCTTCCTAGTGTACCATGCTCTCTGTGGGCTCAGGGAGCATGCACTACAATGACAGTTTCTGCTGTCCCATGGGGGTGTGAGCAGTTCTTCATGGGGGCAGAGCTTCCTAACTCTGGCTACTCTGGTGTCTCTCTTACCTCATTTCTCCCTGTTTGAGCCTCACCATTAATGATCTAAGTCTTTCTGTCTGGGGGTTGGTCAGAAAAGTGACTCAGAGTTCCATGTATCTGAGGGATGAGGTTATGTTAGGAGGGTCTGAATTATTTTGTTAGAATCTAGTTGTCCTTTGAGGACACTGGACTCCAGGTGTTGGGAAATAGAGGTTCCTTTCAGCAGAAGAGCAGCAGGCTTTTCTTCCTCTTTTATTATGGTGATTATTATTATTTTTGTGGTTCCCATGGAAACAACCAGAGTGAGAGAACAAAAAAGTCAGGGAGGTTAGAGTGATGAGACAGCCCCCATATGGTTAAGAAGAGTGAGCGTGTGTGTGTGTGTGTGTGTGTGTGTGTCTGTCTGTGTGTATATGTATGAGTGTGTCTGTATTTGTGTGTCTGTGTTTATGTGTGTGTGTGTGTGTGTGTGCACATGTGCCTTGCACTCACTTTATTCTTCAGCACATTGCTGGGGCAGCAGAAATTGTGATGTTTATTCACAGCATTTGTTACAATTTAGCTCAACAAGAAGACAACTATTAGCTTTTAGCAATTAGGGAGCCTTTTAATGATAGCTCCATCAGATTAATAACAGGGGAGGAAGGCAGAGATGGAGATGTTTGGAACATGAGCAGAGGAGTGGTAAAGGAGAAGAGAGAATTTCAGAAGTGGACTCACCGACCAGCGGCATTCCCCTCTCTGTTTCATGGAGCAGAATCCCTCAAACTCCTGTTTGGTTTGAATGGGGCATAGAACAGGAAGCTGCTGGCAGGCCTGAGAGGCCCTGAGCTCCTCACCCATCTCTCTCACCCTTGCTCCTCCCACCTTCTTGATTATTGACCCAATTTGGGGGTTAGAAGAAAAATCAACCCAGGACCCCTTTTCAGAATGGCAAAAGGAGAGCACTAATAACTTGAGCCACCAAGAGAGGGTCACAAGAACCCTCCCCAATGAGCTCTCCCATCTACTGCCTTCCCTGTAGCTCTGGACATACTGGCCAGGCTGTATCCTAGGTATCATTTGTGGCCATAAGGGTCAAGAGGCATCAGGATCTATGTGGTGTCTAATCAGGAATGACAGAAATAAACAGACCTAAAATCCCTGGACTGAGGCAGATTCATTCCAATGGGCACATGAGTAGAGAACACAAAAGACAAGAACTGAAGAACGTATTCGTGTCCTGGGCCTTCATTCCTGTGCATCTGTGTGTGATAAGCTAAGGATTTCTTCCCGGCCATTCTTGCATCTGAGTGTGGCCACGTGCCTCGTCCTCACTCATGTGGTTAAATGGGCCACTTCCAGACTTTCCACCAGTGCTTTGTTAACAGGTAAGGCGATCCTGAAAAACAGGTGTTAAAAACAGGAAAAGCTCACCAGTCTTGGCCACTTAAACACTGCTTACACCAGAGCCTAGGCTGACACTAAGCCCTTAAGACCAGGAATAGCACACTGGACTATACCAGAGCCAAAATGCCCTGGTAATAGCTGCTGAAATATTTGCATTTGCTAGTAACAGCACTTGTTACTACTCTAACTAGTATAGCAGCTCACTGTAAAGTGAGAAGAAGTGGGATGCCGTTTTCTGACCCACCCCTCTTGATTATTAGCCCTTAATTTGTCACAGGTCTTCCAAGCCTGAGTGACAGATTCCATCACACTACCAGGTCGTCTTCCTTCTTCAAAACCACTGCGAGTGACGTGCCCTCATACCTTTTATGCTTTCCTTTTTTTTTTTTTTTCTTTCTGACCAGTATTCTTTGATTGCAAGGAGCAACTCAGTTACACATTACCAGAGTAACAGTGTGTTGTAATTGGCCAGGAATTGGTCTTAAAATGTCAAGGAAAGATTTATTTCCTAACGCAGCCTCTCTAGGTGCTAATTTTGCTATAGGCTGCTGGATAATGGTTCCCGCTCACAATGTGTGCGAGTTCCTAATCAGAATACAGGGCTGTAATTGGGTTGAAGGGATTTTAAATCATTAAAGTTGCATTTAGAAAGGGGAATAGAAATAGAACCCCAAGATTGAATGACTCACTTAGTATTTAATGAGAGAGTCATGGAGTATTACTTATAATATTCTCTTAATGACCTTACAAGCAATGTAACTGCCCCTGCCCTCCAGGGTCTATTCACAAGGCACAATCCTGCAGTCTCAGATCCAACACTCTGGAGCAATTAATTACTGACCATCGAGGAGCAATCAGGCTTGGCTTCGCCAGCAGCAGCGCTGATTTCTTTCCCCACTGTCTCCTCACTCTTCTTCTCCCTGTCTGCCTCGGTGTAGAGCTGCCGGGGGATGGGGGGGAGCTGACATTTCCCAAGCCATAAATCACCCTGCCGTTGTTAGAAATCCCAGCTTACCATGAGGGCCAAAGGGTGTCGACAGTGCCATGTGGAAGATCTGATAGCACAGGGTGTCAGGAGGACTGAAGGCTTTGGGGAGTGGACAAACTGCAGGATTCAGGGGACATTCTCTGGTGTGCCCATCTGGGCTGGAAGGGACAGGTTTATCCATTCTTCATCACTAGTTTAGTTCTTCAACGACTGGATTTCCTCATTATTGTGAAACACACTACTGCCCACATGAATCAGAGAGCAAATGGTATAATGGAAAGAGAGCAGACTTTCAAGTCCTGTAGATCAGCCCTGCCTCTCATGAGGGCATTTGCTAAGTGTCTAGCACATACAGGTGCTAAACAAATGTTAGCTTCTCTTAATATGAATGTGACCAAGGCTTGTCAACCCACCCCACCCCTTGTACATTTATTTTGAGTTGATTGAAGCTCTAGCATTTATTTTGGATTTTCAGATAGATTTGTGAGGCTCCTAGGTGCATAAATGGAATTCCTTAGAACTTACGAGCAGAGAGGCTGCATAGCGCACATGTCACTATTCCTGCTGCAGATTCAGGAAGGGCCCCACCCTCCCAAGAGGAGCATGTGTTGTACACAGGCTGGCTGTGTCATTGCTAGCCTAGCACCACTCCTACTAGGGACAAACAGTTTGAAGACATGATCTCTGGTAAGGGTCCTGAGTGGTCCCCTGGAGTCAGAAAGTCTTGAGTCAGCCCTCCTTGGCCACCAGCTCCAGTTAACCAGGCCGCTGCTAAAACACCGTCCTGTCCACTAGTGACTACCGCGTTCCAGTGCAATAACAGCCTAGAATTCTAACTTGTCGGTAATATCACTCCTTCCATCCTGAGTTAGGCCCCTGGGGACATAGCTTCATTTCTTTCTGTATGTAAAAATATGTCTCTGTTTCTTCTGTGTTTCAGTTGTCATTCCTCCTGCCTTGCCATTTGATCACGACATTGTGATGAGTCACACTTCTATGGTCAGGCCAGTATGGAAAGATTCTTTATTTGAGAAAATGACCATAGCCCCGGAAAGAAGTAGGGAATTCATAAAAACCTGTGAAAGAATGAGTTTGTGGGTAACGCAGATCTTTCTCTTTAAAATTACAGTGTTTATGTTTCACTTGAGTGGTTGTGAAGAGGATCATCCCTCATAAAAGGGCTAAAGGGGAAGGGAGCTTCCTCCTACTGGGAAGATGGTAGGCTGGCCACTCTATAGAAACGAGCTTGCATCTCATGCCCACTATGAGTGGGGTCAGATCTCACAGCTGCAGAGATTTGAGGACAGCCTAAAACTTCCCTGCTACCATGTTTACCTTGGTCCGACTAAAGCAGATAGTGATGTTTGGCAAATATTTTGTTACACTGTGTGTTGTTATCAATATCCATTGAGCCTGCTAAAAAGAAATATATCCAGCTTGAGAAAGATAAAAAAGCAATGATAGTCCTTAATTATGAGGTATTGACTGATTTAAATTTAGTGACTGAAAATATCAGTAGTTATATCAATTGTTTACCAAAAATTGCAAATGATAATGCCAGTTTCATACATTTCAAGACCAAAACGATGTAAAGCGGTGTGAAGGAACATGCTGTGAAATGTTATACAGTTTGTCTCCTCTCCCCAAATTGTGACTCATTTACAATAAATCGAATGTCTTAAATGCAGAGAAGGTGGTCCCTTATTTTAAAGCCTCTGATATAGACTTTTGTATATAGACTGGTATTCCAGCTGTGTCCATTGTCATCCATCTGAAACTTCCAGTGTCTGGACCTTTTTTTTTTTTTTTTTTAAAGAGGGCCACCTCTGTGCAGTATGAACTGGACTACTAGAGAATCCCTTCATGGGCTACCATTGGCACTTGCCCAGATGCTTGAATTACAGAGACTCAACTCCGGACTACATACCCCAGTTGCTCACAGAAGGTGGCCCTTTCCCAACTCTAATGTTTTCACTTTGGCTCTTCAGTCTTCAATCTCAATTGTAGCCAGGGTAGGCCACCAGTCCTTGTGGTGCCTTTTAAGATGTAGAAAACATGGTATCATGGGCAAACATAACTTTACATGCTCAAGTTTTGATAAATATTTGCAAACTAGATCTGGGGATGCAATCCCAACCTGGAACTCATACATGGATTTTTTTTTTTTTTTTTTACTCAGTGAGAGGAGGGGAGGCAGAGAGACTCTCGCATCCACCTAGACCAGGATCCACCCAGAAAGCCCATTAGGGGATGATACTCTGCCTCTCTGGACATTGCTCCATTGCTCAGCAACCAAGCTCTTCCTAGCACCTGAGGCAAAGACCATGGAGCCATCCTCAGTGCCTGGGGCCAACTAGCTCCAATCAAGCCATGGCTGCAGTAGGGGGCAGGCGGAGGGGGGGGGGGAGAGAAGTGAGAAAGGCTTGGGTGGAGAAGCAGATGGTCGCTTCTCTTGTGGGCCCTGTATAGGAATCAAACCTGGGACATCCACGCACCGGGCCAACGCTGTACCACTAAGCCAACCTGCCAGGGCCATACCTGGATTTTAGCACCCATGTGCCCTTGACCAGACCCTTCACCTGTGTAGTGAACAGCCTGTACAACACATAGTCAGTGGCCTGCTTTCCTACAGCCGGTTCTGGTTTGATCACAGCCAGAGTAACTGATGTCTGAGAGGTCTGCTAAATATTCACATGAACTTCATGTTTGTGTTTAGTCGGGAAGGGTAGTATTGTCTTCTTTATAAAAGCAGCAAGTCCACCGAAGCCGGCGAGGAGCACAAGCTGTTTACTGCCTGCTTGTCCCCTTGCAACAACTTGCCTTTCCGAGATCATGTCTTAATTAACTCAGTGTTATCGAAACCGAAATTATAGCAATGATGTAAAATCAAATTATAAATGAAAGATAAAGGGGGCAGAGCTCAGACGGCTGGGGAGCCAAGCATAGAAACTCTCTTCTGAGCTGCTTGTTGGCGCCAGGCTGGTTGGTGGTGACCTGCTGAGTTACAGAATACTCAAATCATGTCGGGTGTCATTTGGAAGGGCTCTTCTCAAATCAGCTACTTTCAAATATTTTGTATTTAGTGGCACACAAATTATTCTTACAGTGTTCAGTGTACTCTGATATTTTCTATCCTATCCTATTTATTTCAATTTTAAATTTGTTGGTTACAAATCATCCAATTCATTACATGGCCCACTAGACATGACATAATGACTTGAAAACCATGATGTAGCACAATTCCTAATTTTTTTTCTTCTTTTCCAAGTGAGAGGAGGGAAGATAGAGATATAGACCACCACATGCACCCCGACTGGTATCCACCCTGCAACCCCCATCTGGGGCCAGTGCTCTGCCCATCTGGAGCCATGCTCTCAACTAAGCTATTTTTAGCACCTGAGGCATTGGCTCAATGGAGCCATCCTCAGCCCCCAGGGCCAATGTGCTTAAACCAATCAAGCCATGACTGCAGGAGGAGAAGAGAGAGAGAGAAAAGGGGGAGGGGCAGGGGTGGATAAGCAGGTGGTTGCTTCTCCTGTGTGCCCTGACTGGTAATTGAAACTGGGACATCCACATGCTGGGCCGACACCCTACCACTGAACCAACTGGACAGGGCTCCTAATCTTTAATTGGCGGTCAGAGAGGGGAAATGACTCATCCCAATGAGATTTTCAATAGCAAAACTTGCTCTGAAACCCTTAAGTACCACCTTCTCCCCAGTAGCTCTGTGCCTGCCATCCACCAAGTAGATGAGCACCAAGGAGCAGGACCTTGTGCCTTTTAATGTAACACAGGCTGAGAATGTCCAGGATGTATGTACCATTTGGGAAGGCAGGTGCTTTCTCATGTACAAAGTGTTAGTAATGATCACTGGTACTTGGCACACTACTCTGTGTTCCCACACTGAAGCAATGTGGGGCACACAAACCTAAACCCCCGTAATGGCATGTCTCCTTAAAACTGTGCACCCCATCTCTGCCCATTCCTCTCTCTCTTTTCCCTTTACTCATTTTGTACCAACTATATAGTTCAGTCTATACTCACCTCCACTTGAGCCCCTCCTTCTGAGCTAGTGGGCTGACATACTAAAATAAAATAGGCAGTCTCATGGAGACTATAATCCCACACTTGAAATAGGAAACATTTGGGACACCATGATAGACATTTCTTCTTTTCTCTGCCTATTTGTGCCTATTTCCAATGCACTGAAGTGTTGCAAATACAAATGAAATCGCCCCCAATCAAATAATCTCCCCCATTTGCCTCATCTCCATCACTCTTCAAAAGCAAGGTGAGGACCCGAACAGGTTTTTTAAGTACCCCCCTATGATATTGATTGACATCATTGATGAAGTGTGCACTTGGTCTTGTTTTCCCATAGTGGGGATTGATTTAGAGGATGGTTAGCCAGCACCCACAGAGATGCAGCCATGGTTGACACAAATAGGCAGGCAATCAAACCAGCAGGAAGGAGTTAGGACAAATGATATAGCAGATGTAGGTTGCATTTTGCAAGTCCCCTTTGAGTTTCACCACTAGGGCATGGCTCTGTGACAAACTATAGTATATACAATTGGTATGGGGGGCAAGTGATCTCTTTTAGCTTCGTACCATTCCATTGCTTCATTTCCCGTTGTCCCGGACATATGGGCATGAAAGTTCTTGAATGGCTGCATTCACAGAAACCCAACTTTCCAGAATAAGCTATTGTCAACCACTGCTGCCTTGGAATACACTTATTCTCTTCTTGCTGAGGGAATCCCCCCTTTTCTTTTCTCTGAATGCTCCCTCCCAACCCTCCGCCTCCTCACACACACATACCACACACTGTGTTTAGTTAGATATGCGAGGTGGGCTATCAGCTGTGATTTAATGAAGAGTATCACTGTCACATTTCACAAAATGAAATTCCATGTGATGGTGAAGGAAGACTTCTGCATAGAAACTACAGAGGGAAAGTTGACAGCTTTTTCAATCCCATTATCAAAGCATTTGCAGTTCAAAGCAGGTGAAACAATAATGTAATCTTAGCACTGAATGCTCATTTGTATCTGAGTGTTTCAATAAATAAAATGATGGGGGGAAATGAAAACAGACCTGTTGTCTCCAATCCACTAAATTTAATATCCAGAGCATTGACTGACAGCTTTTTATCACCATAATTAGTATGGATTGTTCCTGAGGCCATTGATCAATTGTTCCTACCTCTCTGGACTTGAGTTGCTGTTTGCTTCCCCTCCTGCCCTCCCGCCTTTTATTTTAATATTGATCTTGCCAGTCGCCTTCCACCATAGGGAGGCTGCTCACTTAGACAAAGGAAACCTCTGAGTCTGGATAGGAGGCTGAGTGGCCGCCACACCACTAGACTTCATCAAATCACAGATTGGAATCGTGTGATCTAATTCCAGGGTCCCAATGACTATCGGCTCCTCTGATGTGACCAGGCGCACTGTCTCTCCCACTGGGTGGGAAGCTACGTGAAGACAAGCCAGGAAGTCAATGGTCAATAGATACTTTTTGAACGAATAGCCCCTTTTTAATGTCGCCAAGCTAAATAAAGAATTTTCAATAGATTGGCGAACTCAGCTGCATATGCGTCCACACACAATCTGTTCCATGTAATTGAGACCGGAAATTCAAGATCTTATTTTATCACCAAGTTTTTCCAATTTCAAATCCTAATTTCTTTATTCCATCTTCTTCTCTCTCTGTCTCTTGTCTCTGAGTCACCAGTTCCATGGTTGCATTCTTCATTGGTTCTTCCTTTAACTATTATAATTGCTTACTATCTCATTTCCTGCCTCTGTGAATCTTAACATTCCGTCCTGAAACCCTCTACACTGACAACAAGTGAGTTTATATAATATACACATTCTTATGCCCGGTGAGGGTTTCTTGTCCAAGCTTCTGGCTATAGCACCTAAAGCATTCTGTAACCTGACCCTTTCCACCTCAAAGTCCCATTTCCCAGCATTCCCTGCAGATAGATCCCTCACACTCCAGGAAGAATTGCCTTACTAGTTTCTCTTCCTCACCACCTGTCTCACACCTCCTAGTCTTTGCTCATGTTGCTAACTTTGCCTGAAATAGCCTTTCCATCCTTTTCTTCTTGGCTGCTCTCTCTCATCCCTCAGGAGTGAGCTCAGATGGCATCTTCTCCAGGAAGCGTTCTTTTAGCCCCCCGAGTACCCTAAGCATGTCTTTCTTCTGTCCTCAGAGATTCCTTTGTGGAATGTGTGTGCATTTTCTTTTTATGTGTCCCTATGTCATAGTAGTAAGTAAACTCCTTGGGGACAGGGGCTGTGTACTTTTCTTCATTCTATTCCCAGTGCGGGGAACAACATCTGGCACATCGAAGCTGTTTTTATATTGGAAATAAGTAGCCCTAAGAAAAGAATCCGTGGACCTCATGAGTGAGGCATCATTTGTGTCAAACAAGATATGTTCACAGTGCATGTAACACTCTGTGCCCTGGAGCGGCACTGCAAGCAAGAGCCAGGCAGAGTCTCCCTTATTCTCTGAGGGGAGAGGAGGGGGAAAATGCCCCTTTTGGCAGGTAAGAAAGTAGCAAGGTATCTTGCTTTGACCATAAAGAATGTGAACAGTACAAATCGCTAAGGTTGTACAGTATGTAAGAGCTTAGCAACTTGCACATTGAAATGTTTTCTCATTGGTCTTCCTGATGGAATTTCTCTCTGCCCCTCTTTGTAGTAAAGGTTACACTCTCAGCATCACTTTTCTGAAGGACATTCCCAAAGGGAGCCAGCACTGTGCATTTCTAAAGGTGCCCACGTGAGCCCTTGTGGATTGGCATGTCTTCCATGTCTGGGAGACAGCACCCCCTCTTTCGGAGGTTGTCTTACTGCACCCTTGCGCCGCAGCCCACCGCCCCCGCAGTTAGAGGTACTAGCGCACATCAGTCAGTGCGACACTCCTTCCTAACTGAGCACAGCCACACATTCCTGAGGGCCCCAGGGAGGCCTGTGGCATCTACAATGCAAATTGGCCCCATAGCCCAGCAAGCCAGTGCCAGAGCCAGCCCTAATTTTATCCCCATCATGCCTGTTGTGCAGAGGCAGCAGCAGATGTTCCTGGAGGTGACCCCCAGATGCGCACAAGCACAGGCACCACCCCCTTCTCAGGCATCTCTATCCTGGCTTCTGGAAGACAGATTTGACAGACTGATACCAATTGGCACATCGCCCCTGCCAGATTGGAATCGGGCCCTTCTAAAGTCTTTTTCGGGCCCATTGTGGTTTCAAGGAAAACCTACGGAGGGGAAGCAGTTCTTAGCTGCACAGCCAATTTTCCCTTCGCGAGCCGGCTGGCACATCTCACGCGCGGGCGTTCTGCTGCCGCAGACTGCGAAACTGCCAATGTGCTCTCCGGCTTAGGAGCGTGGACATTCGCTCATACAGTTGGTCTACTCCATTATATTTTAAAGTAAAACTGTTCAATGAACTTCAGCTGATGTTGTTACAGTCTTCCTAATTCAGTTATATATGGCTTGGGGGGAGGTGGCAAACGCTACGAAAGACACCTAGTAACTTTCTTTCCCTGTGAGTTCTGCGGCTTCTACAGTGTATACTTCAGCAGACACAGAATGCCATTCTTCTCAGTTTTTGCCTCCTGGGCCCTTGTCCTGACTGTACCCTTAAATGGCTGTGATTTCAGCCAAGACACTTAATTTTTCTGAGATTGCATTTCCTCCCCTCTAAAGTGCCTTGGTTGGTGTGAGGATTACACAAAGTGATGTGTGAGGCAGCCTCTAACTCAGCCTGATATACAGCAGGAGCTCAGTAAATGCACTTCCTTCCATTCCCAGGCCAAAGAAAAACCCTGAAGATGGCCTTCTCATGGGCAGATCTTTTCTCCACAGCATCCTTGATCTTGAAATAGTTTATGAATAGCATCATCCCATCTTGTGTTTTGCATACGTTGTGTGTGCGCACGCATATTCGTTCTATATGAATGTGTGGGAGGGCAGGCACCAAAATATTTCTAGTAGACATTTCTGGGTGAGGAGGTTATGGCATAATCTTCTTTCATTCTTCCTCCATCTCTCCCTACCTGTCTTCTTTCTTCATCCCTCTCTCCTTTCCTTCTATCTCTTCATCCCTCTCTCCCTCTCTTCCTTCATAATTCACTCTTAGTTTTTCTTATTTCTTTTCCTTCCTTTCTTCATCTTTTCTGTTTATTTTTCTGTAACAAGCATTCTATAAACTGATAAAGCTATAAAAATACTCTAGCTCTTGAAAAATTCATTTTACAAGAAACACAACGAAGAGAGCAGCCTTGGTGTCACACAAGGACACCTGGCCGTGCCCTGTTCTAACCGTGTCCCTCCTCCTTCTCACTATTGGGGAAGCACAAGTTCTGTGATGTTCAGCTAACCCCCAGTCTGACCCAGGTCCCTGCCACCTTCCTTCCGGCCGACGGAAGGGTATCTCCAAGACTCAAGCAGAGCACAGTAGAAAGAACACGATTCAGGACCAGAGGTCTGAGGAGGGTTTAAAATGAAATGCGATTTCTCGAAGTCGCACCCCATTTAGTGAGGATGAATAGGAACTTGGAAGAGAAACTCTCTGGGGAGTGGAATGCGGTAAGTTCAGAATAAATAAATGTGCCTGCTTATTAATTTAATATGTGCTATTAGACCAGGGACCCATTTGTATTAGTGCAGAAAGGAGAGCTATTAAGAACCATCTCTTAGGAGAGAGAGAGAGAGAGCAGAAGAAAGGGGAGAGGAGCAGAGGAGCAGCAGTGCGCTGGGAAGAGGGGAGAGAAGGAAGAGGCAGAAGCAGGGACCAGGTGGATGCACTGATTAAGAAAGAAGAGTGGAGAGAGGAAAAAAAATGGATGGAGGCAAAGCCAAGCGCCCCAGCAGAGAAGCTTTTATCCCAAGTTTCTGCATCAGTATAAAATTCAGGGTTCTGCTACAGCCGGAGCACATGGCTAATTGTCCTTAATTAGCATGAGTTGACTCCTCCAGACCCCCCAGGCCCGGGGTTCCAGGCAGTTTTCACTGGTTGGCTTGCTGGCACGGCAGGGTTCTGGCATCACACAGTCTTGATGGGCTGGCCACCCAGTGCTGAGCTGATTGCTTCATGCTGGGGGGCACTGGCTGTGCGCCCACTTCCACCCTACCCATCTTTTTCTCCTTAACCTCAAGATTTTCTTGAGCCCTAGGAAGAGGGGTTGTCATAGGTGCCCCTGTACGTGCTATGCCAATCTGTGGAGCCCTTGCTGTACTCCCAGCCCCTCCAGATGAGGAATCTGGGGGTTGAGTTAGTTTGAAGGTGGTCTGGGAGTCTCTGCTCCCTGGCTAATGGGCTGGATGTTGGTCTGTAATATGTCTGTGAAATAGTGAATCTCAATTACTTACACATTCCCTGAAACTGAAACAATTGCCATTATCCTATGTAATATTGCTTGACCTACATTTTTACTTGAAAGCCTTCAGCTAATAATTAGCTTGAATGTTGAGTTATAAATAAACACATTCATATTCCAAAAAAGTGAAAGGGGAGAGGGGAGTGATACCTGCCACTCCTCCCTCTCTTCCCACCCTTTTCTCTTTTGCCTTATGTTTGCTATTTCAACTTAGCTTTTCCAAGGGGATGGTCACTGGGGAGTTCTTCTAAAGGAGGCCCAGGTCAGAAGTAATGAGACTGCTGGGCTTCCTCCGGGAAAGTGGCAGCATCGCCGGTGCCAGGGAGATTTGAGCCATCTGGATAAAAAGGGTCAAACTATCCACTGGCAGCAATTAAGCAGCTCCGTGTGGAGAAGCCACGTGACTGCACCAAAGGAGCTGCCAAGAACAGGAGATTAGTAAACAAAAGTACACACCAGAAGGTGTCCAGGTTGGCCACTGCTCTGGCCACTTGTCATTTGCGCAGCTTCCTCTGTTTTTGATGTCCCACCTGTCTGAGACAACAGCCTACCTATAAGCTGTCTGCAGAGAGTTTAAGCAAACTCTGACAGAGCTGAGTTTGTTTAAAATGTCGAAAATCCAAAGCTAAGTTGTTCATGCCAATAAATTTTAGAGACGTCCATGGCAACCTTCCTGGTGTACCCAGATTGCCACTGACATTTTGGGTTGCTCTTCACTGCTTCACTGGGATAAGCAAAGGTTTGGTGTTGATCAGAGTGATGCTTACACTTAACAGCCTGATGATGGTTATGATCGTTTATCCATTGATACTTACAATAGGTTCGGGAACAAACGTATGCCTGGATTATTTCAGTGCAGGTCTTTGTGATGGTTTGAGACTAAAACAAATGCTTTTCTGAGTTATAAAAATTCCACAGAAAGTAGGGAGAACTTTCAAACGCACGCACTTATTCATCCAACATTGTCTCAGCCTCCGTGGTTGCAGGAGAGACCTGTTCTTAAACATGTGACCTTTCGGTACAAGGAAGGTTAAACCAGCATTGTGACTATAGGACTACAGATGACCCCTCTATCTAGCCCTCCTTCCAATATCTGGGTGGAGTCAGTTTCAGATGACATAAAACTTAACTTTTTTTTAATGATTTGTAACGCCTTGGGACTTTCCTATCCTCTGTGGTGAGCTGACAGAATGGCAGTTCAAATAAGAGGTCTACACTTTTGCAACAGGAGTTCAAGATAGCATACTATGCAGCACTCTATGATACATTCTCGTCGCTCCTAATTTCCTTAGCTTCCAGGATGTTTCTCAACCCTAGTTTTCTTTCCCCAGCTTCACTTGACCCCCTTCTATCATGAATGTTGGCATACCATAGTACTCAACCCTGTGTCTTTGCATGCCATCTGTGCATGGGCTCTCGAGATCTCTTTCATGAACTTAGGCCTTTGCTCCAACATCTCCGACCCCCAGACTTACAGGAATGATGATGTGATGAATGGTCCCATGCACACTTATAATGATAAAGCTTACTAAGAAGTCAAAGCATGATTCCAACAGGCCATTTTACACACATGTCTAAGAGAAAACAATTGCTTTTTTTTTCAAACCTTGTTTATTAAAGACCACTGCGGCTCAGTAAAAAATGTTACCTTCTATCCTTTTGCTCAGAACAGAAATGTAAATGTGGAACTTTGTTTCTCTTTCATGGTTCCTCCCAGCCCGCCATCACCAGTTTCCAATCCACCCACAAATTCTGCTGAGTGTACTTTCAAAATATACTGTAACCCCAATCTGTACTTTGATCTTGATCTCCACAGCCTCTAGTTAAACCCACTGTCCTTGAGAATGACAATAACTACACGAGCTTTCTAACTGGCCTCCCGACTACCTTGATCTTCCCTTACACACTGTTCTGCAGAAAGAAGTCAAAGACACCTTTTTATAACATAAATCAGGTCATATAGCTGCTCTACCTAGAACCCTTCAGACAAAACTCTTCACACTTTCCAAGGCGTCAGGTCCTACAAGATTTGGCCCAGCCTTCCTCTCTACCTCAGGGGTCACAGTGCTCCACCGTACCCACTGAGCTGTGGCGCCTCCCCCTCTGCTCCTGCACTACACTGGATTCTCTCCTTTCTCACCACGTTTGCATTGTTCTTCCCTCTGCTAGCCCCAGATCTGCATGTGGCCAATTCCTTCTCACTATTGAGATGCCAGGACTAGTGTTACCTTTTTGAAATAGACTTCTGCAAAATGGAACACCCTCCTACCCATCTGCCCAAGTCTCTTAGGAGTCTCTAGTCTTTTGCCCAGCCTGTGGTCTTCCGAGGGTCTTCAGAGCAGCCATCGCTCTCTGAGATAAATCCACGTCTTGCTTTAGTGCCTGTCTCCTGCAGCCAGCAGGAGAGGAGGAGTCTTGTCTTTTGCACTCCATACCCCAGAGCCTACCATTGTGCCTGGCTGCAGCGTGGGGCTCGACAAGTACTCACTAAGTGAATGAATGCTTGAATAAATGAGTAATGAACTTCTCTCCCCATAATTTTGATTTCCCTACCACTAGAATACTTAGAAAATAATATGCTCTTTAAAGTTTCTATATTCCTTTATCGCTATCAAGGGCAGTTGCCTTTCTGGAGGGCTGAACTGCCAGCCTGTGGCTGGAGTGTGATCACGTGGACCGTGGGCATGCCCTAAGTATATCTCATATTCCACATATGCTGGTGGGATGAGCTTTAATGTCTTTCCCATTTCGGGCTAATTGAGTTTACTGCAAATGTTCTTAATCATATTCATGTTTAGTTTAAATTTGGTGACAAGATGTAATTGAAGAAACTTTGGGTTTTTTTTTTTAAACTTGAAAATTACATTGAAACATACTATTATTTTGGGGTATATTTTGAAGACTTAAGAGAGTAAATACAGTTGTTTCTTGAACTTCTGTTTTCATATACATTGTATTCACAAGTCCTCTTTCTGAAGAGGAGAGCTAGGATGTCGCAATCTCACTTTGTGTTACAAGAGAAGTAAAAGTATGGCAGACAGTCCCCAACGATTTCCGTGTGTATGTGCGCGCTCACATACATACAGGCTGGGGCAAAAGTAGGTTAACAATTGTGAGTATGTGAAACAGAATTTATTCTTATTAATTATTAATTATTGTATTATTATTTTTATACGAACAGCTGTAGACCTACTTTAGACACACACTACGTATATAATATGCATATATGTAATATACACAATAGATACTTAAATATATATGCCTCTATTGTCTAAGGTTTTTAAGATCTGTTAACTTTTATTTTTCTCCTTTCTATCTCTTTGTGTTGGAAAAATTTAAAGATAAAAACTTCAAACTTAAAATTTTTTAGAGCAGGGTAAGGGTAAGTGAACAGGAGGAGAATATTATCCTGAATTCGTTTTTGTAAGCTTAAATACAGCTCTAATAAAGACTAAAGATTTAAACACAGAGATGAATATTAGGGAATGAGGTCTCATTTTTAATGTGGTGACTTCTGCATTTCTGAGCAATCCAGGAGCTCCTCAGAGCCACAGTCTCCTGTTGTAAACTGACCTCTGACAAGAAGTGTAGATGCCTGAAACTAGGCAGCCATAAAAAGGAAGGAAATCTTACCTTTTGCGATGGCATAGGCTAACCTGGAGATCATTGTGCTAAGTGAAATAAGCCAGGCAGAGGAAGACAAGTACTGCATGATTTCATTTATATGGGGAATCTAATGAACAAAATGAACTAACAAGCAAAATAGAGACAGACTCATACTCAGAGAGCAGGCTGACAGCGGTCAGCTGTGGGGGCAGACAGCAAGGTGAGACAGAGGGATACAGCAGAAAAGAGAAAACATTTATGGACAGGGACAACAGTGTGGTGATTGCTGGGAGGGGAGTGGGAGGAGAGTTTAAAGGGCATACATGGTGATGGACGAAAATTTGACTTGGGTGGGGAGTGAACACACAATACGCTGTACAGAGATGTGTTGTAGAGTTGGGTACCAGAAACCTGTATAAGTATGTTATCTAGTGTCACTCTAATACACTCAATTAAAAAAAATGTCAAAGTCAACTAAAGAAAAATAAGCAGTAGGTTTCAGGTTATTCCACTGAATGACTTCCTTATCGAAATCTTTTAGTAGGTTTGATAGGGAATGTTTATCCAGCCAGGCAACACCAACTGGGATTGAAGTCGGACTCTGTAATCATGATTATTAATAAGGATGCTTCAGCACATGTTTGCGTTTGCTGGCAAGATTGTCAGTGAGTCCTGCTTGAAGCAGAGGAAGCCAGTTTGATTCTCACATAGGCGTGTTGGCAAAGGAAGATGGAAATTTGACTTGTTTCAACAGAAGTGACTCAGACTGCAAGTAGCTGCTCTACCACGCAACAAAAGGTCACTTCTCCCCCCTCGTTCTGCCTTCCCCAATTGTTTGAAATGAGGGCCAGGCCTTGCATCACCCCTCCCCCATTTTTATCATCTGGCAATGCACGTCTTTCTTTATGTGGTGCATTCTGGTTAGTGAGTGACCCAGGCTGAGACCGCTGCACAGATAGATGCATCGTGAACAGACCACAATTGAAGCAGGCTTGCACCATGTGCCCTTGGCACTGTAAGGCATTGAATGGTAAATGAAAGAAACCAGTGTTCCTTTCACGTTTCACTTTGTCAAACGTCTTCAGAGACAAGTTGCTTAGAAGGGTGCAGCTAACCTATGGGGGGAGCGAGAATACAAAAGAACAATGGAAAAAAAAATTTTTTTTCAAAAACCATCCACTTAGTAAATAATGGGACTTTTTAAAGAAAATCTCTTGCTTTCCTCAGAATTGATAGAGAATGATATTTCAGTTTTGGTGTGGGCACGGCTGGCCCGGTCAACAGCAAGAAAGCCAGACTCATTGAGAGAGAGAGAGCCTGGACCACTAAGTACAACATGGGCAAAAGTGGACCCCGCCTGCAGTGCAGCCTTCCGTTAGAGAACACGCCCTGCTCTGTAATCCTAAACTCTCGGACTCTTGGAGGGCAAGGTTCAGACTTGAACGCTTGTGTTAGTCTAATGAACATTTACAAGGCCTAAGACCCGTGTCCCCTTACACGTTCACATGAAAGCACACTCCCTGTTCAGGGCAAGCAGCTACTCATCAACTCCAACCCCAGGCTCCGTGTCAGACTAGCTTTGGATGAAACAATAGCAACTTTTATTACATTTTTAAATATTTAAAAAAAGAGAGATAATTTTACAATGTTAAATAAAGAATTAAATATAATAATTTAATCTATTTTAAAATATTTTATTTCTTTTTTTTTCAAGTGAGAGGAGGGGAGATAATGAGCCAGACTCTCGCATATGCTGTGACCGGAATCCACTAATCCGGTAACCCCCTTCTGGGGCCATGCTCAAAAATGAGCTGTTTTTAGCACCTGAGGCAGAGGCTCCATGAAGCCATCCTCAGTGCCTGGGGCCGATGCTCTTGAACCACTTTAGCCATGGCTACAGCAACGGAAGAGAGAGAGAGACAGAGAGAGAGAGGGAGAGAGAGAGAGAGGGAGAGAAGAGGAAGAGGGACTGGTGGAGAAGCAGAGGGTTGCTTCTCCTGTGTTCTCTGACCAGGAGTTGAACCTAGGACATCCACATGTCTGGCCGAATACCACTGAGCCAACCGGCCAGGGCTATATTTAAAAATTTTTTAAAGATCACCAGGGTAATCTTCCTTTCGTCACAGAAAGGAGACAGCTAGAGGAGGTATCCTCACTTCCAGAAAAACCCTGGAAGGCACTTGAATTGCTGCTGGGCCTCCTGGACCATCCTCCATGTTTTTAGGCAGAAGAAAGTTTACCGAGTAGAAATCTTAAAATCTCCTCCCAGTCTCCTAGTTTTTGTGCCCATTCCTCAAAAGTATGTTCTTTTTTATATACATTATGCAAAATGCCTGATGGCCCGGGTCTGGCTAAGGACGAGAGCCAGTCATCTCCTTGCCGTGTTCTGTGGTGATGCCGCCCGGGCCGACCTCACGCAGACACTTCACCTGGGTGGTTGGTAAGATATTCATACTGTGATGCACTTTTTAAATAACTTTGGAATCATAGCCATGGTTGTAATAAATGCCTCTGTGATTTGCATTTAAATAGTATTTTCATCCACAGATCACAAAGAGGAAAGCTATCTTACTTAACTCAACACCATGACCTGAATTCTCTCCCTTTCAAAGGCAGCCTGTGTGCACCCTGTATAAATGTTCCCTCTGTGGCTCATTTAGATCTGTATATCCTAGTGATCTAAACAAGTGTCTGCTCATGTTATGATGGAAGTGCCCGACCAGCTCTAGTGTGCACTGGGTTCCAGCCTTGCACACACACCATCTGTCCGCATCCCAGTGAGCTCTGACTGCAGCCCCACTGTCCTGGGTTGGGATATGACAGCGGGGACACAGGTTGTGTCCTCCTCGATTCCCCAGATGGTGTGCTCAGCACCAGGCAGTTAAGAAAATGCCTTACTTTGTCTCTTGGGTTGTCAGTGAAGCCAATTTTATCTGGGAGTGATGGAGAGGCAATAAATATAGACCCTCAAAGTCACTTTCCAGAGTACAGCTCCACTTGGAGGGACTCCCCATGCACTCCTTAGGGTTCATTGACTTGTCAGCTTCTGGGGAAGAGCTTGAAGACAGGAAAGGCACCTGAAGTCAACGTCAGACGTCGGGCTCCAGCCCTCCTTGTGACAGCTCCCTCCTGATTGTCCAATTTCTCCATTGCTGTGGCCTTTCTCACAAGCCTCCCGTCCTTTTGTCCCTTTTCATGTCATTCTGTCTCATCTCTTGGGAGGAATTTTTTTTATATATATACTATACAGTTGAACTTATATTTCATCATCAACACATCCCCCTCTGTCCCGTGGATTCTTTAAAAGGCATCCTTTGAAGAGGTGTTCTTATTCAGACACACGCTTTTGTTTAAGTAAAATAAAGGAGGTGTAAATATGGAATGTTATTGAAAAGGTCTTATCTTGCTTTAGACATGACATCTAAAAATGTGTTTAAAATCAAGAGCAGGTGTTGTACAAGGCATGTGTCAAGGCAGCTGCTTCCTGTGGCGAGAGCCGGTCCTGCTTTCAATGCATCTCTGCCCTTGCGAAAGCGTTTCATGTGTCAGGTCCCTGCCACCTCAGTTCTTCCCCAGGACGTGCCTGTCCGGATCAGCCGCTGGAGGGACAGGTGGGGCCCTTGGTTTGTTGCCTTGCTCAGATTGCCATAAGGTGACAATTTAAATGAGATAAAAATTATTTTTTCCAAGAATAATCACACTGACATAAAAAGCACACTCCTCTTGAGTGGCTGCTGCCCTTTATTCCCCTGTTCCCCCCCTTACTGTCCTCTTCCCACACTCTGCATTCCCATTCGCTCTGCCTTTGCCTGTGACACATTCATAATACTGTAGGGTAGAGAAGAACATGGGGAGTTAACGTTTGCTCTTTAAACCCTTACCACAATAGCAGATAATTGAAGGAAAAGGATCTTGGAGGTCCTCTAATACAGCCTCTGTAAGATAAGGAAACCTGAGTCCAGAAAGATAGTTTTGACTTGCTCTAGGTCACATGATAATTAATGAAAATTGTTCAGAGGAACATTCTGAATGCCTTTCAGTTCAAAGCTCACCTCTGCAGGTGCACAGCGGTCTTCCGACCTAGTGTTTGCCAACTATAGTGCGTGGGACCTTGAGTCGGGCTGCCCTGTAGTTAACAGTAAGAACAGGCATATGGAACTTTCCTATCAAACATCAAGTAGGTGTTTCTAAAGAAGTAGGCTGACTCTTATTTTTTTTTTATTTTATTAATTTTAATGGGGTGACATTAATCAATCAGGGTACATAGGTTCAGAGAAAGCATCTCCAGGTTATTTTGACATTTGATTATGTTGCATACCCATCACCCAAAGTCATATAGTCTTCCGTCACCTTTGATCTGATTTTCTTTGTGCCCCTCCGCTCCCCCCACCCCCTTTGGGTCGACTCTTGTACAGAGAGGCAAAGCCAGCCCTCTGGACTTCTGACATTTCACCATAGCTGGTAAGGGTGAGTTGGGAAAACAGGTGTGTTAGGCTTGCTTGCTTGCACTTTGCCTGATTTGTGCACAAACACATGGCAGCACCACCTGTGTATAGTCTATGTAAGGGTACAGCTGCTTGCTCTTAGGGCAGATAGCGAATTGCCTGCCCGCCACTATGAGGGGCCATTTTGCTGTTCGTTTGCCTGAGAAGCAGTTTCCCCTGCCTGTTTGCTTGTCGGCTGTTGCAAGACTCTTATTAAAGGAAAATGGCCTGATGCTTTCTGGCTCCACAGTTTCTGTACCATCTACTTAAATCCAATGTGGACCTGCCTGGTCTCGGCATTATAAGGTGCCACGCAGGTAGGCTTGATTACCAGCACTGGATCTGAGATCTGTTGCAGATGGCATGACTTGGTGTTTCCCTGACCACTTGTCCTTGTGTGTTTAATTTATTAAACAATGAATTTGCATTCTTCCCCCCTCAATGATTAGCACTCAGACCTTCTAGGAGTCTGGAAATGTAAACCATTCCAAGTGATCGCAGCAGAGGCGTTTGAATTCAGCTCCTTCACTGCCTCTAGGTTGTGAAGATCCTGTGTTAGGCTCCATGCACTAAGCAAAGCAACCTAAAAATGCCTTTGCAAATGCTAATCCTCCTTCTGTATACGCTTGACCCCATGCATCTTCGGCTCATTGCACAAGCTTCTTCCATATTCAGCTCAGGTATGATCTCCACTGGTCCTCTCTGAGTAGTTTTCCTCCGCAATCTGAATTAGGTACGTGTATGTCAGAAACTACTCTTGCTATATCAATACTTGGTACTCTATTGAAGGAGGTGATGGAAGAGCCAAGAAGCCAAGTGAGGGAGACAGACAACCAAGAGTTTTAACAATAGCCAACTATACTACTCTCCTCCCTCTCCACATACCTCCCCACCACTGTAGGGATAGAGGTTGAATTACTGGTCTGAGTCCAGGGGCTGGCCTAGTCAGCGTAAAGCTACACTCTGCAGGGAGGGGCTGGAGTCCCTGGGAGACACAGCCTCTGCCTTAGACACCACCCAAACAGAAGAGTGAAGTGCCTTCTCCAACCTTCTCCCTTTCCACTGACCAAGCTGATGCTGAAGCTGGAGGACAAGGGAGCCTGGAAAATACAGGAAATGCAGTAGTGCTTTGCATACCGAGTAGAGGAGAGGAGAAGAGGCAATAACAAGAGAACAGATGTATAGATGGCCACGCCCTTTTGCTGGTCTTATGGCATCCTGCCCTTACTGTCCTCATAATGGTCTCCACCTCATGTCCTTATTGTCATTAGGGTAACTTTAAGGCAAGGAGTGTTTCTATTTATTTACTTGTTTATTTTTATTAAGTGACAGGAGGGGCAGCAGAGAGACAGACTTCTGCATGTACCCAGACCGGGATCCACCCGGCAAGCCAACTAGGGGATGATGCTCTGCCCATCTGGGGTGTTGCAAGGATTGTTTCTGATACCACATCTAGTACAGAGAGAGCCTGGCACAGAGAGGTACTGAATGAATGAATGTCTGGGTCTGGGAAATTATGCTATGCCATGGGAATGCAAGTAATCAAGCCAAAAGCATGACATCTGCTGAGGATGACTGTCATAAACCCTTCTTGACTGCATGTAACACATGACTCAACCCTTTCATCTGATGCTGTGCTGTTTGCTGACTTGAAGATGAAACTAATGCAGTTAATTAACATACTGTGAATGAATGATCTGCAGGTTTAAGGGAGAAAGGAAAGTGCTGTGATTAGAAAGATTAAAGGAGAAATGTCCACACAGGACAATGTAGAGCTTAGGCTAACAGTTTCTCAAGAGGTGAGAAAAATTCCTGGCATAAATTGAGCAAGGCCAAAATCTCTCCAGCCCTCATGAGTCATGGCAGTTCACAGTTTCTGAGTGACTCACAGTCATTCAAATTCTGCTTTAGAAGAATTTTCATTAGAAATCAAGAGTGTTCTTTTATTGTTCCAATTATTTATATAAACCAATTTTTCACTTTCTCTCTCCCTTCCTCTCTCTCTCTAAAATCAATAAATGCATTAAAAATTTAAAAAGAACATTCTTTTAAACTATAGTTTCTTAGTATTGCAACCAATTTCTACTAGCCTTGTAAACCCTGTAGCAATGCAAATTGTATTCAGTTTTGCTGCGTGAAGACAGTGTATTTGCCAAGTTCTCTATAAGGGAAAAAAACATAGTCTTTGTTATTTTGTGTTGTTGAAATTGAAAAGGTCAGAAAGGTGTGTGAGACATTGAACTGGGGCCAATAGATGCATCCTCTCTGTCTGTTTGTGCCTCCTGGTCTGTCTTACTGGCCATATCACATAAGCTCCTATGGCTGTATTTTAGCTTTACTCACACAAAAAAATTATTGTTAAAGATGGAGGGCTTGCCCTGGCCGGGTAGCTCAGTTAGTCATGGGTTCAATTCCTAGTCAGAGCACATAAACGAATCAATTAATGATGGTATGAATAAGTGGAACAACAAAATCGATGTTTTAGCTCTCTTTATTTCCCCTGTCCTCTCTCTCTCTAAAAGATAAAAAGTGGGGGGTTGTGATTTGCCATGGGCTTTGAAATTGCCGTGATACATAAAGCACTATCATTGTGGGTGTAATTAACACTGAAGAAATAGTCCTATGAAGCCCCTTGATTCCTCTTAAGAAGAAAACCCCAAAGGCAATGAATGGGCTCTAATCTGCTTGGCCAATGTGACACAATAATCATAAAAATACTAAAATCGTATCACCATCCACATTTCTTCTCTTTACACTCATTTATTTTTCTCTATTGCATTTATTATCTGATGTATAAATAAGAACAAGAACAGGGCCTTTTCATTTAAAAAATATATATTTCTGCTTTATTCCTGGCTCTAAGAGCAGGCATGCAGTGAGGGCTCAGTGAATATGCATCGACAAAGTAATACATATTCTAGATGCCTGTCCTGCTTCATGGCAAATCTAGCCAACTGCTATAGGTATCTGTGTAGTTCCCTGACTGTCCCAAACCCCTAATTTTCTAATTCAGAACAGAAGAAGAACTCGGGCTGCTTTGGAACCAGCAACCCTGGACTGTCTTGAATTAAATCAATCTCGCCACTCCCATCTTCCTGCCTCCGTGTCAGTGTAGATTAATTACAATGTAATATAAAACACATTTATGTAGCATCTCCACAACAGTCTCAGGGTCCTTTACAGTCTTACAATCTAATTAAACTGTAGCTTCAGACATAATTTTCTTTAGTTTAAATGCATAAACTAAACAAGCATTTTTTTTTTAAAAAAAAAGAATGTTCTTATTCTAAAACTAAAAAACCAGCTGATTTCGAAGTCCCTGAGTATTATTAATTACCACAGTGACGCAAATCAATGCACAAAGCTTGTCTGGAAAACTATTTCCTCCTTAGGTGAATGGCTGGGAATACAATAGGCAGTAATCAACAATTTGAGATTGTTGTAGATTGTAACCATAGACTGAGGCTAAGAAACGGCTGAGGCTTGGCAATGACTCTCGCCTCTCCCCTGTACAGATGGCAGAGAGGGAATTTTGACTTTGCTGGTAAGACAAAGCCAGGGGAGGAATTTTCATTGCAGTCACATGTGGCAAAATGGCAGATTAAAGAAGGAAGCCCCAGTTCATGGCTTTCCTACTAGCAGTTTGGAGCAAACGGATCTGCTCTTCTTTTGCAATGGGAGAACTGCCTTCCTGAGTAGCTGCAGGGAGGGAACCAGGAGTAGATGAGAGTCCGCCATTGAAAAGAATGATGAAGTGGCCCTTTAAGTATAAATCTCTGGAGCCCCAAACCCGGTGGATGTTCCCTTAAGTATTCAAATGAGATTGCAGCATCAGATTGGTATGCATTAGGATGGTTTCAATGAAAATTAACATGTAATTGCTTCAAATGAAGTAAGTGAGGAGGTAATCTGTTCTTAAATTGGATTCCCAGGATTTTGTGGTACCATAATGCAGCTGTGAAATGAAATATATTTTAAGGATGGTGTCCTCAAGGGGTTGAATGGGGGTAGGGGGGGGAGAGGAGTAGGGATAGTATATAGCAGAAGCTCCTCTCCCCCACCCTGCCTCATATTTTGCCTCAGTCTCATTCTCCAATTGCCAATGGATGAAAAAATATTCTCCCACTCATGGGTGACTCCTATTTTCTGTCACCTAAACAGACATAGCCTCCCCACTAGGCATCAGCTGGTCCTTTTTATTTTCTTAAATGTCTGGAGCTGATTCCCAGAGGCATCCAGTACTCCCAGATGCCATAGCTGTGTGGTCTTCCCTGAAAGCTGGCTTTCTGGGAGGAAGATGCTCATTCTGCACATGGTCTCCACGGAGACCATGTGTTCCTGAGGCTTGTACCGCCAGGGTTGGTTACGTCATCCAGAGCACATTGTGCAGGGTTAGGGGTCATTGTTTCCTGTACTTTTTGTACTCCTGGTATTCGAATATGGGGAAATGCGTGCTTGACCTCATGACTGACCCTTCTGGTATCAAAGATTTCAGCTGGAGCAGCAGCAGTCAAATTTATTACCACTGTGGTCCTCCAAAGCCTGGGTCTAGCCAGATCAGCTCTCCATCCCATATCCAGTAGCTACGACATGGTCTGTGAAGTCCGAGGATGAGCCTGGGAGTAATTAACCTTCTTACCCTTCAATCAAGATGGGAAGCAGCTGGGTGAGGAGTCAGCGCTGGTTAACGTGTTAAATCATTTACCTTTGCCATCTAGGCTGAAATGGGATTTTCGGTCACAATCGAAATGATCTGGCAGTCCTCTGGTCTCGTGGCATCACTCCTCCCTACCAAAGAGCCATCTCTGATGGACTCTGGGGAATTTCTGCACTAAAGCCCATGGGCAGAGCTGTTCAGTGAAACTAGCCAACTGGCGATGATCAGGCAAAGCCAGGGTGGATGTTTGAAAGGTAGTGCTGTGCTGATCTAGACGACATTCTTCATCAGGGGTGAGCATCACACCACATGGCCAGCTCTGCCTCAGCTCTTGAGGAGGCCAGGACTTAGAATTGCTGTGTAAAGAATATACATTTCATTTAAAAGTGAACTAATGCTCAAATTAGAGACAGACTCATACCCAGAGAACAGGCTGACAGCTCTCAGAGGTGGGGGCTGAAGGGGGGTGGTGGAGAAATTGAGCTAAAAAGGACCAAAAAAAGAGAAAAACTCATGAACATGGACAACAGTGTGGTGATTGCTGTGGGGAGGTGGGGAGTTGGAGGCGGGTGTGGGGGGATAAATGATGGTGGACAGGTACTTCACTTGAGGGGGTGTGAATACACAATACAGTATGCAGAGATGTACTGTAGACTTGGGCATCTGAAACCTATTAGGTATGTTAACCAGTGCCACCCCAGTAAATTCAGTTTTAAAAAAAGACTATACATTTCATTAAATGAACCCCCATTGGAGCTATAGAGCAAGGAAATTGAGAAGAATGGAACTGAATCCCCGACTGTCCTGTGGGGTCAGGCCCCAGGTCTGAGTTGCCACCTCTCCCTCCAGCCACAGCTTGAATTACAGCTCAGATGATAATTTTTTAAGTCCTTGTCTTTGTTTCTCCCTTTGTTTATGTTGCTGTTTTCTTTCTGCACATGTTAAATAGCTCTGGCTTTAAGACTGATCAGAGCTAATGTGCTTGTTGTATTTCTGGAAATCTCTCAGTTTATGTGACCAAGAACATTTTTGAAAGAACACCAGACTGTTCCCCTTCTTCCAAGGGCATGGTGCACTGACAAATTCAAGAAAGACAAAAGCAAAGAGAAGAGTTAGGAGAGGTGCTGACACTCCACTTAACCTGGCTGACGTTAGATCTCCCTGGAAATAATGGACAGAGACCCTTAAAAGCCTGAGTAGTGGCTTTTGTTTTCTACTATAGAAGGCCACAGGTTGTAGAGAAAGCCTACACAGGGTCTTCTCTGTGGGTCAGAGAAGGACTACCTACAGTGATGGCCTTTCTGTTCTTAAGGTGACAGGAGGGGAGATATTGAGGCAGACTCCCACATGCCCCCCAACCGAGATCCACATGGCCACCCCATCTGGGTCCAGTGCTCTGTACCAAGCTATTTTTAGTGCCTGAGGCTGTCATGCTTCTACAGAGCTATCATCAGCACCTGGGGCCACACTGGAAACAATTGAGCCACTGGCTGTGGGAGGGGAAGAAGGAGAGAAGGGGGGAGAAGGTGGTGAGGAGAAGCAGATGGTCACTTCTGTGTGCCTTGACCCAGAATTGAACCTGGGACATTTATACTCTGGTCTGATACTCTATCTACTGAGCCACTGGCTAGGGCCATTGTTGGAATTTTTAAAATTAAAAGACAGAGAGGGAGGGACAGACAGGAACAGACAGACAGGAAGGGAGAGAGATGAGAAGCAACTCAATTGCAGCACGTTAGTTGTTCATTTATTGCTTTCTTATATGTGTCTTGACTGGGAGGCTCCATCTGAGCCAGTAACCCCTTGCTCAAGCCAGTGACCTTGGGCTTCAAGCCAGCAACCTTTGGGCTCAAGCTAGTGACCATGGGGTCATGTTTACTACCGCATGCTCAAGCCAGCAACCCTGCACTGAAGCTGGTGAGCCCACGCTCAAGTCAGATGAGCCCATGCTCACGCTTCAGACCTTGGGATTTTGAACCTGGGTCCTCAGAGTCCCAGGCCAATGCTCTAACCACTGTGCAACTGCGTGGTCAGGCTACTGATGGCATATTAATCATCTCATACTGAGAGTCAGACCTCTGTTTACTTTTAAGATAGAATTTCTATACCACATGGGACAAATCATCTCTGTTGAATATTCCCCTCTTTCTTCATCTGAAAATGGAGGGAGAAGAGCATCTGTCAATTATCTAGAATTCTGTGAGGATTCATAGCTATCTTACACACCAGACTCCCAGACAGAAGCAGGCCAATTGTACCAAAAGAGAGTTTACCAAACTTTTCTAGATTGTCCAAAGATGTGGTATGTGCTTTACCATTTGTTGTTGTCTAAACCCCACAGCCACACCTTGATAAAATCGGACTGTGCTATTATGGCTGAGCTAAGTAAATTAGAAGAGTTTGGATGAAAATGGATTTTGTGGTGTGTGTATGTGTTTGTGTTTGCAAGCATATATATTATTTATTATTTTGTTTGATGATCTGATATCTTGTATTAATCATTTGACACTTTTTTCTATTACAGTCTTTCAAATGGTCACCTTGATCTGTTCTTCTGGTTGAATACTCTTCCTAGTTTGTGGTGTTCACAGGAGAAAAGTAGGAAAATGCCAATGATTTTATTCCCATTTGGGAGACAGAGGAGAACTTCTCACTACATGCCTGAGGGAGTTTCACCTTAACCGTGAACTCACCTTCTGTGATGATATCCTTAAGCCCTTCTTCCCAGGGTCTCATTTGCTTTGAAAATAAATTCAGGTTTGTGGCCCTGGCTGTTTGGCTCAGTGGTAGAGCATCAGCCTGGCATGTGGATGTCCTGGGTTCGAGTCCCAGTCACAGCACATAGGAGAAGCAGCTGTCTGCTTCTCCATCCCTCCCCCTTTTCACTCTCCCTTACTCATCTCATCCCGCAGCTATGGCTCGATTGATTCATATGCATTGTCCCTGGGCACTGAGGGTGGTTCCATGGAGCCTCCAACTCAGGCACTGAAAATATCTCTGTTGAGAACATGGCCCCTAATGGTCAGAGCTTTGGCTCCACACAGAGCTTGCAGGTTAGATCCTGGCCAGGGCACATGTGGTTATCTGTCTCTCTGCATCCCCTTCTCTCACTTGGAAAGAAGGAAAAAAATTAAATCAGGGTTGTGAGTTTAATTCCTTGCTCTTAAAATAGAAACCAACATCAAGGTCTAAGTATAGAAAGTAAAATATAAATCAAAATGCACCAAGCAGTAGCAATAGTTACTGTTATAGTCTAACATGGAATACTGAAAAAATAAAAATCCAAGTTATGCGTAGGGCTCTTAGTGTCAAGAGAGGTGTGACGAAATGAGAAGGATGAGGAGCTGAATGAAAAATGCCTGACTTCAATTATTTAAGTAAAAGGACCATAAAATATATTAAATACAAATGCAGTGTTGGTTCCTTTCAGGATGCTACTCCAAGCTCTGTTCTTGTCATCCCCCTTTTGACCTATGAAATCCCCTTTCATCCATCTCTTAAATTCTACTTCAAAAGCTCTAATTATCATTGTATTTTCCTTCCCCACTTACAATCTATATCCTCACACAGTTCCATGTCCATCTATTCCAACTGGACCCACCCCTTCTGTTCAGCCTCTTTCTCTAAAGAGCCTAGACTGACAATGTTGCCAATAGTTTTCATACATAATAACTTAAGTGCATCACTTTCCTACAAACATGTTATCCTTAGAGTTCAATTCTTCTGCTCCTAGCCTTTGTGCTTGGTAAATATATTCCTTTGACGTGTGTTTTGGAAGATGGTTCCATTTTATGCATGTGCCATTAGTGTGAATTGCACAAAGCAGAAACACAAATTACCTGCGTTCTGCAGACATGTCTAATAACCTAGACACCGTGGGCTGCCATTCACCACAGCCTCCGCGTCTGTGACCGAAGCTGAAAGGGGAACATCTAAACTGCCTATTAATCTGCAATATAGGGAAGATGCTGCAGGCGCCCGCCGAATAACGTGTTCAGGGAAGCAGTGGGCCAGCGTGGTGCCCGGAGCCGGGTGTTGAGCAGGGGTCGTCGCTTGGGATACATGGATGTGTGCCAGTTTCTTTAGGGAGCTCTGAGACCGGAGAGCTTAGGAGACTTGCCAAGGCTGAGAATGAGTATGAAAGGCAATCCCCGCAGGAGGCTGAGCGGGAATGCATGAGGTAGACAAGGGGAGGGGTGGGCAAAGCCGAACACGGCTTGGTGTCCAGGACTCCCGGAGAGGCACGTGCAGCTTTTCCGCTGGAGTGTTCTGTAAGATTCTCTTCCAACTGCTTTTATTTAGGCAACTCCATAGTCAGCAAATCAGCCTCCCCTGGGGCCATTCAAGTCAAATCAACACGGTTTTCATGGGAACAAATATTTATAACAAAGAACCTGAACTGCGCCAATGCCACCTACTGTCCGACTTTATGACTTTGTTAAGGTTGCCTGAAGATGGGCCTCATCTGCCCCACGGGAAAAGCAAGGGTCCTCTCTGTAAAGGGGCTGAGGGGATTTTGCTTCTGTGGCCTGGAACTCCCGAGGACAAATATCAGCCGTGTAGCCTCAGAAAGGGACAGGCTGACCCTGAGACCCACAGGTGCCCTGAGCAGACCAAAGCCTTCCCAGGGCGGCTTTGCTCAGGAGCCCAGTGCAGGACTGCCGCCTGCCTTTCCCAAGACTGCCTCTCTTGGTTCAGTCCTGGGTTCCTCAGCCAGCGTTTCTTTACAGACACTGAGTCTTCCCCTGCTCAGAATTTCCCCAGGTTTGGAGCTTGTCACAGGGCTGCTCAGAATTGCATTCCTGATGTCTCATAACACACACACACATACACACTCAATCATCCATCAGGAAACAAAATGACCCCAAGAGAATGGGGAAGCCTGTCTCTGTTTTCTCCTTCTTCCCATTTAAAAAATGTTCTTCCTGTCCGGCTTTCTCCTGTGGGTGTTCCCCTTCCCCCCTGTGCCCTGTCCTGTTAGCCTTCCTCTTGCCTTCTCTTCCCTCTCCCCTTTGCTTTTCTGCCTCTTCTCTCTCATTTGTAATGAGGCTGCCCGGCTGCTGGAGGGAGGCTCAGCACTGTATATCAGCGAAGGATCAGCGTGAGGGCCACGGTGACAAGGAAAGCTGTCATCAAATTTTACAGCTTCATATAAAATGCACTGTCCATGGCAAGGACAGAGAGGGGGCTGGAAGGGCACGGGGGTGGTTTGGGGAGAAGGGGGTAGACCGCAAAGAGGCTCCGTGTGGGGTGAGGGGGTGGGCACATCTGGGCTTGCCTCAGAAATGTATTCACAGAGACAAGTCTGCTGTCTCCTCTAAACCCAAGTGTGTCCCTGGAAGACTCACTAGGAGACCCATCAATGGATGAAAGCTTCACTGATGGAATGTCTGTGGTCCACGGTGCGGAGCCAGGGAGAAAGCTGATCAGAGCTGGATGAGTGCGCGAGAGTCAAGGGCAGTGTTATGACCTAAAGCCACTCTTTCTTGAGAAGCATTAGCAAGCTATCCTGCCTCCAGCCCTTCCCATAAACGCTGTGTGTGCAATCGGTATGCCAATTAAGAGGTGTCTGCTCACCTGCTGTGGGGCCAGCTGGCAGTAGCCACCACTGAGACCCCGTGGCACAGCCCCTGTCCTATAAGCATTAACACCCTGCGTGGAGAGGCAAGACAGCCACCTGGGTCAATCAGAGAGCCACCTGTGACAGTTCACTGTGCAGAGGAAGTTCCCACATGCACGAACCCTTCCCACAAGTTCCGTTACTCCTTCTAAGACCCTGCACTCCTCCATGAACTGAAGCCAGAAACGGAGTGTGGGGTGGGGGACAGAATAGGACCTTACTGTAGAGTATGGGTCTCCTAGAATGAGACTTCCAGAGTTCCAGTCTCCACTCTGTAATTTCCTGTGTGACCTTAGGCAGTCGATGTGTTGTTAGGCCACACAACCTTGCATGGATGGTGTCAATCTTGCATTGACAACTCCTCCACTGAGTATCTGTGTGAATCAAATAAGATGAAGCATGAAAGTGCTCACTCAGCACAGTGATGCGGTGCCTGGTGCTCGCAGGTGATCAAGAGATGCTAGCCATTGCTGTCGTTTTGCTATACTTCTTTCTTTCTCACCTTCCACCCTCAAGTTTTTAATCTGGGCAGACGTCTTAAATCTCCCCTTCTCCCCATCCCTGGGCACTGGCTAGGACACTGAGACACCGGGTGTGGTCTTGTCAGTGCCCTCTGCTTCTGCTCACTCTGCTGTCCTGTGGGCAGCAGGGATCACTCAGATCCCAGCAGCGATAGCTGAGAACATTCCTGTCCTGTTTGAAACGCTGAACCCAGTGGTTATATTGCAAGTTCCTTAGAATAACTCGGATGGAAGGCCTTTCATGAGGAGGCCTTCGCTCACCTAGCCAGGTGTTTTACACATCTGTTTCCTAACCAAATTCCCCCAGCCGCTCTCAGTAGTGATTCTCAGGTTACACACCAGTAAAATCGGTGCAACTTATTTTGAATAATGGGTGTATGGGGATGTCTTTATTTATAAAATATAGTGTTTTACGTAGTTTTAATTCCACAAGCGTGCTTGATATGCATCGTCCCAAACATACCCTGCCTTTGACCACATAACAGTCAGGTACCCTGTCATATTCATATTTGTGTACTCAGCCCCTAGCACAGGGGTCCCCAAACTTTTACACAGGGGGCCAGTTTACTGTCCCTCAGACCGTTGGAGAGCCGGACTATAAAAAAAAAAACTATGAACAAATCCCTATGCACACTGTACATACCTTATCTTAAAGTAAAAAAACAAAACGGGAACAAATAACAATATTTAAAATAAAGAACAAGTAAATTTAAATCAACAAATGGACCAGTATTTCAATGGGAACTATGGGTGCGGATGCATCCTATGCTCCTCTCACTGACCACCAATGAAAGAGGTGCCCCTTCCGGAAGTGGAACGGAGTGGATAAATGGCCTCAGGGGCCTCATGCAGCCCGCGAGCTGTAGTTTGGGGACCCCTGCCCTAGCACATTGACTGGCACACAGTAGGAATACAAAAAAATATTATTTTTTTCTGACTGGCTGACCAAGTCAATGAAGCATGTTTTACTTGATACTCAAGTTAGTTAGACTAAATCACATGCACCCACAGTGTTCTGGGGAGTAAAATAGGTATTTTGTGTGTGTGGGGGGGGGTAAGAAGGATTGGGGTCTAGGGTAGAGAGGGATGTGTGGGCTGTTGGCAGAAGAAGAAATACAGTCCAGAAAAGGTGTAACATCACATTTTGTAAGCACCACGAGTCCCTATGAGCACCGCTGTGCAATGTGGGACGGGGAGACTGAGCGTGAGTGGGGGTCTGGCCATCTATGCGTATGAGTGAATGCATGTGAATGCAGAAATATAAACAGCCAAGATCAAGAGGATTCTGATTCCATCAATTCTTCCCAGAAGAAAAGTCTGATGCATCGAAATTGTAGGTACAAATGCACTGGAAACAATGCCGGGGAGATGGAGTGTCTCTGCAGCCCAGCTGTGGCCAGCAACTTCTCAAAGCCAAGGTGGTGAGGTACAGGGATGGTGCTGAGGGTGACAAGAGACACCTGCACCAGTTATTCATTATGGGAGACCAAGGTGGCTTTTTCTTTTTCTTTCCTTCCATCACCCCCTTCTTTTCTGTGCTAGATGGGGACCAAGCTATTTGTGGTATGCAGAGGCTGACAAAATAAGGCGATGAGATTGGAAATCAAAGCTCTCACCATTGCTGGCAGTGTGCCTGAACTTGGCAGCCACCTCCCATGGAGGGGCAGGAGAGAGGGAGGAAGCAGCTGCTTTCATTTCCCCCTAGGAGTTGTTTTGGGTTTTACTTTTTATTTCTCCCAAGAGGAGAGGAGCTGGAGGGGGTAACCAAGGCAGCAAAAGAAAGACAAGGAGAAAAAATATGAGAATGAGATGCACGCTGGGAAAGAACCAGGCGAAGGGGCTGGGGAAGAGGGTAGCCACGGATGGGGGAAGAAAGCCTCTTTCCCCCGAGAACCTGCCTCTTTCCTGCTTTCCTCCAGTTGGGACTTTGCATCCCCGTCTTAGCCAGCTGCTCCTCCTTTGTTGTCAGAGGTGCTCTCTGAGATGTGGACAATGGTCTCACTTACAGGATGATCTGGAAGTGGTTCCTTTCTCTGCGCATTTGACAGGCTGGGAAACTGAGGCGCTGCACACTCAAGGCGCTTTCGCTCACTCCTTTTTGGCCTTGCTCTCAGTCCTTTGTCCTCAGAGTTCAGGACGGATCCCCACATTCATCTTACGGGACACAAATTTTATTCACATTCCTGCTTTTCTGGCTATTCTCCCAGGATTCTCTTCCACAAACTGCCCCTTGGGGTCCCGAGCTTGAGTCTTATGGGTTGACTCTGCCCTCTGCTGGACTGAAAGGTGGAGAATGAGACAGAAAAGTGGACTTATTCCAGAAAACATCCCCTGGCATGCTTCCCAGGAAAGTCTTTGGTTAAAGCAACCTGAACCCTAAATGAATACAACTCAATATGCGTCTGATGTATGAATACCCTGATAAGCTGGTCAGAACGTGTTTCTAAATAGACCTATTACATAAGTGGCAATAAATACTACCATCTCTCCCCTCTGTGGTTTGTGCACAGAGAAGGATCTATAATGTAGGAGCCCAGAGCCATCCAGACAGAGCCTTGGCAATTCTGCCCTTCTGACTGATGGGAAGTCCTAAGCTCCCTATAACAGTTTCCCTGCGACATCCACATCACACAGTTGTGCCCTCTGACCACCATTTTAATGACTTTCTATTTTGTTTTACAACCTCAATCTGCTGCATGTGCTGGTCAACAGTATCTATTTTTTTTTTTCTGCTGTTGCTTGCTGCCTTGGATGCCTTTATGGGCATTGATTCCCTTCACTGGTTCCCCAAAGAGGTTCTTTTCTTGGAGCCAAAGCGTCACTCCAGCGATTCCAGTGTCTGCCACTCTGCACTCCGATTTATTGCCATCCTGGGCTTTATTCTCTCCTGCACTTGCAGCCAAGCCTCATTCATTTCGTTTTCTGGGGCAAGCAGAATAGAAGACGTTGCTATTAATAGCCGAAGGGATGTCATGCCGGCAAGCTTAGTGATGTCTAAGTTTATGGTCTGCAAGTCCCAGAAACCAGCTCTGGCCTTAAGCGACCCTACTTCCTCCAAGTGACTGAAGCAAACAGGATACTCACATAGGACTTGACCTTCTGAAAGTGGTAAACTGCTTTCAAGCTTTTGTGGCTAAATGACACTCCTTAGTGGGAGAGCTCACCCACCCATCTGTCCTCTCCTTTCCCCTGCCAATGCTCATCAGTTTGCATTTGGAAGAAGCTGGGCAGGGTTGTAGATAAAGTCTCAGTGCAGAGGGATGGGTGAGAGGAAAAGGAGGGCACGTGGAATGTGGCACAGCAGGTAGGTCCTCTTAGAATGGTTAGTGTTTCAGGTTTCCCAGACACTAATGTTTGTGAATCCAATTAAAGTCACTCGACAGGTTTTATTGACTTTGATAAACATATTTACTAAATACCTATTACAAATCAAATAGCAGAGCAATTTCTAAACAATATTCTACACATAATAAATGTCTTTTGCATCTGCATACCGAATATTACATCTCAGCTGCTGTTAGTCCTGCTGACTCTCTCAGCAGTAGGACACAAAAGCGCCTGAGGGTCGGCAGAGAGTGAGTGTCAGAGGCTGCCTCTCCTGGACCTTGTGAGCTCATTGTGGACTGGCTCAGGCTACACGGCTTGACATCTCCTTCACTCAGAAATAGGAGCTGCATAGCATCTCCTGTGGGTTATAGTTGGGGGTGTAAGAGTACATCTAACCGAACTAATTTTCCAGGAGATCACACCCGTACAGATAGTTGGTAAAGTAAGAAAAGACAAGTACCATATGATTTCACTCATATGTGGAATCTAATGAACAGAATGAACTAACAAGCCAAATAGAGACAGACTCATACATAGAAAGCAGGCTGCCAGCTGCCAGGGTGGGAGGGACTGGGTGAGTTGGGTGGAGAGATTGAGCTAAAAAGACAAAAAAGAGAAAAAGAAAAACTCATGGACACAGACAACAGTGTGGTGACTGCAGGGGGGGAGGTGTAAGAGGACATGGGGGGCATGGTGATGGACAAAGACTTGACTTGGAGAGGTGAATACACAATACAGTGTACATTGATGTGTTGTAGAATTGGGCATCTGGAACCTGTATAAGTATGTTAACCTCAATAAATTCAATTAAAAAAAGAGATCATTATGGACAGTGCTGGGAACTTTGCCTTGAGGTGGAATGGTGTTTGGAGAAATAGAAGGTTTTTACATAAAGACTTCTCTTTACAATATCCTCCCAAGAAAGTACAATCTGCAAAAGCAATGTGTGTGGGGGGAGGAAGGTAGAGTGGGATGGAGTAGAGTCTATTTGACCATATGTTCTAGAAGAGAAGTTTGGAGATGGTCGTATGAGAACTTGGTATCTAAAACTATTTGCATTTCTAGAAAGAGCAATATTTTATAATACATACAGCTGTGTAAGAAGTATTGCTACTGTTGAGTCACTAATAATAGTTTTGGTGCCAACTTGGAGGGTAGTTTTCTAGCATCTGGCATATGAATTGATCCAAAATCTTTTACTTTTCCTTCAGTAAGATAACAAAGGGGTAGTAAGCAGACCCCAGAACCCAAGTTCTAGGTAAACCGATACACTAGGACTCTGGAAAACTGACCCAATCCCTTGGATCCTCTGAGTTCTTATCCTCACTCTTAGGACAGGAGCACTATAAATTTAAGATGGATGTGTAAACACAAACTTTAGGTGGGTTTTTGACGCCCATCAGAAAGTGAGGTCAGCTTTGGGTCAATCTTTAACTTCCTGTCTGCTCTGCTTTAAAGTCATTGAATGAAAGACTTGTTAGGAGATAAAAACTAGAGTTTTGTTGTTAATTTCCTTTTTCTTCTTCTTCTTCAACACACACACACACACACACACACACACACACACACACACACACACACACACACACACACACAAATTGCCTCCCACCACCTATCATTTCAAGTTGTGGCTTATGGCACTATACAGTGTGTCCGTAAAGTCATGGTGCACTTTTGACCGGTCAACCGGTCAAAAGTGCACCATGACTTTACGGACACACTGTATTAGAAAGACAAGAAAGAAGATTAGAGTATTGGAAGCACCAAGAAGTATCAACCTTATCATTGGAAAACAGTGTCAGTCAGCTCTGCTCACTCTTGCCTCACCCTTTTCTCTCCTCTATTCCTTTTCCTGAATTTTCTGGTCCAGTTTGACTCAGGTTTTTTATTAAGAATGATCTTAGGTCTTACAGATAATTGTATTACCACCCCCTTTCTCCTTTGGTGTTCTGCTGATCATTGAACATTTTAAACAGGTTTTGATGATGCTAAAACTACCCAAGTGCATCCTATTCTTAATTAAAAGAACCCATTTCCAGAGACCATTGGGACTTTGGGAGTAGGAGATTTGTTCTAGCGCTAAATATTCTCAGAAGGAGAACGGAGGCCAGAGGTGGCCAATATTAGGAGATTGTCTTGGCAGACTGACCACCTGCATGTAGAAATCAGTTGGCTAGTGCGATAAGGAAAAGAAATATAGCCTCAAAAATGAGAACAAGTTAACTTTGTTAGGAAACTGCTTGGAAATACCATCAGTCATACAAGGTCACAAGATCAAAAAGAGAGGAATGTGTATTGCAAATGAAAGGAAGGGAAGATGCTACATTGTGTGTGTGTGTGTGTGTGTGTGTGTGTGTGTGTGTGTGTGTGACTCTTGATTATTACAAGGAAAGGAGCAATGATGTTTCTAATTTTACTCCATGTATGGGAATGGTAATTGATATTATTTGATTCTTTGTGTCCTGCTGAGGTGAAATAAACATGCTCTTTTGTACTTATACCCTCTTTCTCTTAAGAATTTGCATAAGAAGTGGAGGCATATTTGCAGTTATTGCACTTTAGTAATTGGCATCCCTGCCTTCATAATTCTACTCTACTTTATAGTCCAACCTCCTAACCTTTTCTCTCCCTGTTCACCTTGGCAAAGAGAGGAACAATTAAGGTGTCACGCCAGCACTGCCATCAGAGAACAGGGAGGGGGTTATGGAGGTGTTGGCGGCAGACCTGGGCACTCCTGTAGAGCGAGGGTCCCTCAGTGAACACTTTGTCTTGTCCAGATGAGAAAGCTGAAGGTCGCAGAGGTGAAATGACTTGCCCACGATCACAGATTTTATAGTCCCAGGTCTAGGGTGAGAAATCTGTCACTGCCTCCAGCTTTGTTTTGATGATTCCATGAGATAGAATTATAAATTAAAGGATTTACCATGCTGTCATGCACAAGAAAAGTGTGCACTATTATTTTTCTCGGTCATTAACAAAAATAGTCTTTGAAAATCTGTGCTGCATGTTCCTGTTTCATTTTGCACCCTTTTGTGGAGCATGAGTAGTGGCCAGGTGGCGTCTAGTGGCGCGGCTCATCCTGCAGTGTATGCAGGCACATCAGGCTCCTGGCATCCTGGCACCAGTGCCCAGGGAGAGCAGCAGGGGGAGAGCCAAGTGTTTGGGTTGTGCCTGAGGCTAGCTATTGTCTCAGAAACACCTGGTTTAGGATGGATGCCTGTTGCCAGTGCTTTCATTGCAGGCAACAGAGATGTTTACTCAAGTGACAGTGGCAATGGACTGGGTACCATGGTAGCCACAACAAATCTCGAGGGTCAAAACATAAAGACATGGAAAATATACCAGCCCTGCCTTTGCAATGGTCAGACGGCCAGGTAAAGGATGTGACAGGTGTGTAGGCGCTATGGAGTGGCAGAAGTCGGAGCAAACGTGACAGGGCAGAGGGAATCTTGTGATGGAAGGTGCATGCCAGTGAGAAGATGGGGCCAGCGTGGGCACTGGTTTGGAGGCGGGGCAAGTGTGCCACCCCGAGAGAACTGCAGACACTGGCTGGGACACGGCCTCTGTGCAGGGCAGGGGGCTGAGGCTAGCTGCATCCTGGAGTATCATTCGGAAATGTTTGAGCTTCATCCTGACGGCTGTGGGAGCCACTGAAGGGTTTGGAACAAATAAGTGTCTAAAAGATTTGTTACAAAGGTCTTTCCCACAGGAAGAGAGGTATACTCTGAGGTTAAATATAAAGGCCAGAGACCAGTTGGAAGGCTGGTGGAGCAGTCACTGACCAGGTGAGGTGAAAGTGGATTCTTCTCCTACCCCTCCACCCTCACCCACCAGTGCCTGCTGTGTAGAAGGTGGCCCACTGGAGTGAGTTTAGGGAACAATTTGAGCTTGTTGTTGAATGAACAAGACCAGGGAGTTATCTATGCAGAGAAAGAACTATCTCTGCTGCGGCCTACGTAGGACCTTGTCCTATGGAGACCAGTTAATTGAGAATATCACCAAAGGCACCACGAGTTCCCGTGAAGGACGGAGTCACTTATTTCCCATAACTGGTTGGAGGAAATTACTTCGTGAGGAGCGGCTGATGCAGTCCCAGTGCTGTAGGGTGGAGGACCGACCCCCCTCCCCCGGCTGACATTTTTATCTGTAGACCCACCGCCTCCCTGCACCATCCCTGCCCTCGCCCATCCTCACCCATTCAGGCTGAGGCTGGCATCGGGAGGCGGGTCAGAGGGCAGGACAGCACACCTCTCCTAAGGTCTTCCTGCTCTGGTTTTAGGGCTGGGTGTTGTACTTTCAGGTTAAAACCCAAGCTGCCTCCTTTCTATGTCTGTACAGTGCATGCTATTACATCATCGGTGCAGGTTTCCTGCTTTCTTTCATTTAAGTAGCTGTTATCTTCTTTGTATCATAAGCTCCTGAAATACAGAGAATGAGGCATATGTTTTGTTCTGAAGAGCTAGCACTGCATCTCCACAGGCAAAGAAGCACAGTGAAAAAATGTGTCGTGTCAAGTGTGGGGATGCAGGCATGTATTTAGTTACTTGAAAATGATACTAAAGATTTGTAAACTTGAACACGTTCCTATTCTTATAGAGACCTTTATACTCTTCCCTTAAATACTGAAAAGCATAGGAAATGAGTGAGCAGACATTTATCCCCATTTGACACATATGAAAACTGAGACACATAAATTCTAGAGACTCAGGCTTGTCACAGCAGAATAAGTGATAAAACAAGCACCCAGTTAGCTCTACTGCATAGAAATCAGGCCGAAACCTCTGGGCCCGGTGGCTGTTCCTCTTAAATATGAACATGCAAGCAGAGGTTATATCAGATAAAATATACTTATGCATTAGCAGCTTCCAGATGGTAGCAATCTTGTTAAAATCTGAATCATACCCAGTACATTGTCAAGTTTTGAGGACGTTCCTTACAGAACATCTCATAGACTACACTAACCCCAGAAAAACTATTATTTTTCTCAGGTTAAGAAATCAGGAGATGCAGTTTCTCATTCTGAGTCCTTCTTGAACTAAATAGATACATAGCCACAGGCTTATAAATGAAGTAAGTGTATCAACTCAACTTCTCTGGGTTTCTTATCTGTGTAGGTCAGTACATCACCTCTCGGGCCCTTCCAAGGACCAAATTTCTCTTCAGTTTTAAAGTTCTTGGCAGAAGCACCACTCCCAATAAACTCTCCCTGGCCCGAGGCTAGGGCTTCCAAACACTAGTTTGTTTTCTGTACAAAGCCCCAAAGTACTCTCTCCTAGGAGACCTCACGCTTCATTACAGCCTGCCTTTCCTTCATCTCTTCTGCATGAGCCGAACGTCTGTCTGTGTCCGTCTTGTCTGTCTGCCTCGCATTGCATTACCATTGCTTATGTCTCAATACTGTGCATGGCACATTGTAAGTACTCAAAAAACATTTGCCAGATAAGTGAATAAATAATTCAGTATACCTATTCTTATACTCCTCAGTTTATACACATCTTTTGAGATAAACTAGAAGTGAAGTGCGGAGAAGGAAGAGAAGAATAGGCCTAGTGAGAGGGTCCTTGTCAGTAGAAAGGTTATTAAATGGGCCAGAAGAATGGGTGGGAGTACCGGGAGCCACAGCTGTCCCTGAGCGCAGTCCCTCCTGTCAGCAATCTCAGTTGATTGTGTCTCCATAAGAGCACCTCTGTTTAGGTATTTGATGGCACGAATGAGAACCACCATGTTCTGGAAGGGAAGCCCAGCCTGGGAAAGGGAACCTCAGAGTGGTTCCTGGCGATGCCTGGCTCCCCACCCTGTTGTCTCTCTCCTTCATTGCTCTCAAATGTGATAACACCATGCCATTCAGCCTGCCAGCACCCTGAACCAGCAGTCTAGTGCTGCAGATGAGAGTGGACCCTTGGCCTGGCATTGGGGGGCCTCTGCAGGCTGACCCAGACTTCCTTCTCATGCTGCCTCCCTCTGCGTGCCCACAGAGGCCCAACGTCTGTCACACTGGACCCTACATGTGCATGGAGCACACCATTTCACCTTTTCTCTATTTATACAGATGTATTTCTCATTTACCATGAGCTCAGGGCTCACTCTCTCCATAAGATTTCCAATCCCTGTTCTCTTCCCCAACCACCAAGATCCCGAAGTTTTCACCAAGTATCTCTGAGGATTCACACCTGGCTCAACTGCCTTCCCCTTGGTGTTGTTCTCCCTTTGATGTTCCCCCTCTCTCCACTTTTCTTGGATTCAGGCTATACTCAACCTGGTCTCATCTCCTCTCTCCCAAGCCTGGGCCGCCCCCTCTGCCCAAAGGCTGATAGTAAAGCCACAGGCAGCTTTCCAGCACATGCTCTGTGCAGCCTCCGAAGCTTCTCCCGCTCCCGCCCCTTAAAGGTTTCCCCGTCTGATCCGGAAACGTTTATGAGGATTACAAATTGGATGCTCTTGGTTCCAGAGCCCCAGAGGCAGCCCTGAGACTTGAGTTTGTGTGAAAGTGACTTATGAAGGAAGTGCTCCCCAGAGAAGCCACAGAGGGAGGGGGTGGAAGCAGGGCAGGAGGGACAAGAAGCCAAGTGGAGGCTCCATTTCAGGCAAATAGTCAAGAGGGTGAACTGAGAGAGGGACAGAGAGCGGGTTTTCAAGCTCCCACTGTAGCCCGCTGCCTCATGCCCCAGGGGACACTCCCTGCTCTCTGTGGGTGGTAAAGGGGCTCCCACAGCATAAAGGCAGACTCCCAAAGAGAGCGGCAATTAGAAACACATCCACAGCAACGTGGGGAGCAGCCCAGACATAATAAAGGGACTAGAGGACTGGACTGACTTGAAACTGCACAGGTGGGGACATTACTACAGACCAAAGACCTGGGCCCAGGCCCGGCTTCCAACTTCCCTTCAGAGTGGGCGGTTCAGCTCCATGGTTCAGACCCCAGGGCTTGCTCATGCCCTGTGGGTAGCCTGCTCTAACATGAGCCCCAGGACTCCATTGTCAGCAACTGAGGCAGAGCAATAGGTTCCCTCCCTTAGAGGAACACACCCGAGAGCCTTGTTTTCTTTACCTTTTCTTCTGGCCTAGCAAAGGTGCGTTTCTTACTTTTTAACATCTTTAGTCCATGAGACAGGCAGTTGGCTAGGTTGCAGTTGCCCCCAGCCTGTGTCATGGGCTCCTTTTATGACAGAGAAGGTGAGGAATCCTGGGCGGGCCCACGCTGGCTAGTAGCCACCTGTTACGGCAAACAGGTTGGGGAATCGGTATTCCCCTGAGAGGGAGCTCTTCAGACGACTAGCTGTCACAGGGGACAGATGAAGAAATCTGATTGATAGAAAAATATGCCAATGATGGAGGGTGGCTTGGGAGCTGCCACAGGCCCAGTGAGGCGGTTCCTTCCACCGGGAGAGTTCTACTTCCTGCGGGACACATCTTCATCCCCCCCTCCCCCACGCCTCTGCCCCGAGGTATCACAGCACAGGGATGAACTATCTGGAGACCTCCAATTACCTCTTCTGCACTTAATTATTCTTATGTTCCCTTGTTGTAAGGAACGCTGTTTTCCCAGCCCTGGGGACCATGCCTCCCACAGACCAGCGAGGATGCGCACACACGCACACGGAGGGCCATGCAGCTGCTTCCACCAGCACCTCTTTGGTTCTGTTCTGCTGTTATTTTGCCGAAAACCCTCAGATGGTAGAAATGGCATTTTGTTACCCGGAAGCTGCTCTCCTGGGAGGAAGCCAGCCTGCTTCCTTGCCACTGTCCCCAACTTCCTCATGGCCTGGGCAGTCATTGTAGGCACTGTGGCACCAGCCAGAGGTGATCATGTGAGGTTAAGGTTCTCCAGTGGGAACACTGGGAAGGTCGCCTGGCACCCAGGAGCTCTGCTTGTCATTTTGCAGTTTGAGCTTTATCAGACTGTTCCCCTTCCAGGGACTGCGGGAGTCTGCTGTCGTGGACTGTCTCTTCTATGAAAGGAAAACAACAGCTATTTTTTTAAAAAACAGATTGCTTTGACACCCCTCCCAATATGGGGCCGCACATGTCACGGTGTCTGGGGTGCAAACCAGATTGTAAGGCAGCCTGTCTGCTGAGCGATCAGACCACCAGGATCCCACTCACTGGCTGGAAGTCAGCTGCTCTCGGTCTGGGATGTGCTTTTGGTCTCCTACGTCATGGGGTTCCCTCCATACTGTGGTGCTCCAGTCTTACGTATAAGTGGTCCTTTAGAGATGGTAGAAGGGGCCCAGGCCTAGGAGAGACATGGAAAGTGTTTTACGACAAGGATTTGGAGTTGGAACCAGCCCCAGAGTTGGGGCCACTGACACGGTGAGTTTGCGTGAGACTCACTCCCGTGCCAGCTCCATACATCTTTCTCAGCCGCTCAGGGCTCTGGTTAGGGGCAAGCTTCCAGACCCCTTTGTGGCATAAACTGCATGCCTAATAGCTCTCTCTGTCCCTGTGTACCTGAGTGAGCCCAGGTTTTCCAGTGTGATTGTAAAATGTGTCTGGATCGAACAACAATTAGTAATGCCCCCCACCCCCACCCCTCACTACTGTCCTGCCAGGTCGGGTCTAACTTCTCCCAGATGAAGTCCCATCTCAGGTATGGGCTTTAATGGTCCACCTGGTAAGGACAAGTTCAGAGACAGAGGAAGGAAGAAAGAAAGGAAGGTCACAGATAGATTTCACTTTCTGAATTCCCATTTCTTCGTCCCAGCCCATTCCTGCCAAGGGAGGACCCTCTCTGTCCCTGGGGGGAAAAAAAGAGATGAATTTTGTGCCTTTTATGACTATCCATAATTTTTTGAGGTAGCTATGGCAAAGTTCTTCATTTTGGTTCTCTGGCCCTTATTGTCTTTAGGATAAAGTAAACAACCTTTTGTGTAGCACACCACACTACCTGAAACAGTCAGTGCTTCTGTCGAAGAAGGAAGACATGCCCAATTGGGTAATTTGAGAAAAGTTTAATTACATGGGTACAGGCAATTCCCAGGTTATGAACAAGATGGATTCAGTAGATTTGAAAATGTTTATTTATATACACAGAAAGGTAAAAATAAATACTATGTTAAGACAAACATCTGTGCCATTTGCATTTAATAGGTAAATGTGTCTGTTCCACCTTACATACCAATTCAACATAAGAACAAACCTACAGAACCTATCTGGTTCTAACCAGGGGACTGGCTGTATTTACAAAGGTGTAGCCAAAATGCAAGAAAGCCACAGAGGTTAGTCCAGACCAGGCTAGGATGAGAGGACATTATTAACACCTCTAAACCAGAAGGATTAAAAGCAGAGGTCACAGCTCCGCAGAGAGAGAGGACTGTGTGGAGAGGCTGCCATCTTTGACCAAGCGATATAGTTTGCCTGGGGCAAGCGTCTCTCCTACTCACTGCACCCCTACTCCCTGCACCCCTTCTCCTGCCACTCCTTCTGGGTAGCCTTTTGATGTCACTTGTACAGGTCAGTCTGCAGTGGATCGAAGGGACTCACTGGCTTCCTCTGTTGTAACTTTTCTTTTCTACCAAAGCCTTAGAGACTTCAGCGACCACATTTCAATCCTTCCGCAAACACGCCAGTATGTTTCCACAGCTCCTTGTGCTTTGCTCGGGCTCTTTCCTCCTACCTGAAGTGCCATGTCCTGCCCTCTGCTGTGTAGCAAGCTCCTTCCAACCGAAATGGCCACCTTCGTTCTCACAACGTCCAAGTTGCCCTGAAAGGAACCACTAGTCCTTGGACTAGAGAAGCACATCGTGTCCCCTATGTCCTGCCTGCCAGAGCTCCACCTGTCACGGAAGACGTGGTGGGAACAGGCTACTCTCAGTCTAACACCAGGATGACAGGATGCCTGGAGACATTTAAAGAAATGTTTGTGGAGGAAAGGTAGTTGACATACAAAATCATTTTTAAAATTGGCCATGATAGGGAAATAGGCATTTGTCTAACAAAACAATAAGAAAGGGCATTCCAAGGACAGTGAGTGACTGCATGCTAAAACCGAGCGGGACGCAGTGGTCGCAGGGAGAGGCAGTTCAGTGTACTGGAGAGATACATGTCGCGCCTGAAGCAGTGTGGGGTGGGCGGGGCATGGGGCTTTGCAGGCCATCATTCGCTGCAGTCCAAGGTCAAACGGCAGATGAAGTCCAAGGTGAATTTCCACTGAACCCCTCGTTCTGGGTTCTCTCCCCTAGAAAACGTTGGTCTCCATGAAGGAGTTCAACATACTCTCGTCTGTGTTTGGATGATTTTGACTATGTAGGGGGAAAAAATGGAAAGAAAGTCTCCAGGCAACCTGGCTTTGGTCAGCAAGTAAAAAAAAAAAAAAAGGACTTTATTGATTTTGTCTGTGGTCATGACACAATCAAGGGGCCTCTTTGCCCAGATCATTTTGAGTTTAGAGTCCTTCCTCACCACATGGATGTGACACACCGTTATTGAATAAAGAAGTGGCTTGTGGGAGCTAGGGCTGACAAATGTGATGTGACCTATTGAGCTGTCCCAAGCCTCCTTTCTTCAGCATTTGAATTAGTATTGGGTTTTTGTCACCAGGACAAATCAAAATACTGTGCCATTCATTTTAGCAAAGTCACGGCCCACCTAACTCAGCAGAGTTTGCTTTTTGATGATGCTTCTTTGACTCAGACAAGGAGGACAGATGGGTAGGGGTGCTTATCAATGACCCTTCTCAAAGGTCCACAAAACCAAGCCTTTTTGTCAACCCCCAATATATCAGAGATGTGAAGGTGATCGCTCCCCTGTTCTCATTCCCACAGAGAGTAGGTAGACAGGTGTGTGTGGTAGATTCAGGTCAGAGGGACATGCACCAGCTCCGTGATCTTTTACTTCTCAGGAGTTCGTGAAAGGTGGGAGATTTTAATTAAGGCTTAATCAGCCGACAGCTTACCTTGTGCTCAATCCAGTGTTGTTTAGGGACATTTAAGGAAAATAAACCATGACCCTTGTCTTTTAAGAACTTAGCATCTAGTCAGTGATGTAACCTAAGATGAGAAAGCAGTGTGTATAACAGATATTGTATACTCATATTAGTTACTGTGTTTCTACTTATATACAAAGCAACAGATTTACAGGAACGATTCCATTTAACCTTCTCGTTAACCCCATGCACAAGGATAAGTGATGACCATCACAGATGAGTTTAATGAAACCCAGTGAGGTGAGAGGACTTGTTGAGAGGTAACACACAGAGAGCTGGGACTCGAATTCCAGCCGTCTGTCTTCAGAGCCCGTTCTCTCTCCTCATCCCCAACCCCCTTTGGACCACCGCTCTCTGCCAGCTGTGGACACATAGGGCAGTGTGGGCACAGCTGCGTTCTTTGCCCATTCCTTTCACCCCTATTTTAACAGTCCCTTCTGCTTCTACCCAGGCATACTCAACCTTATCACTATTTTCATAACTAGGAAAGATTTTATACCACATGTCACTTCTTTTCCCAGTAAAGCAAAACAGGTTGAAAGATTAAGACCCGTGTGAGGTGAATGGAAGTTCAATGCTTTTCTCTCTATATGACCTAAAGCAACTATATAAATATTGAGATGAGTTTAGATTCCAATCGGGATCAAAATTAGCATCCCCACTAGTGAAGGCTTCCCTATAGTCAGGAGCTAAGGTGCAGTGATGTCTGAATTTTCAGCAGGTTGGAGATGAAGCATCGTGGTGGGTCCATTTGTTGGTTTCCCCCAGAAGCAGATATGAAAGATGCACCTGCCGACTCCAGGGAGCTGGCTGTTGGTATTGCCGAGCCATCTGCTTCATAATGTTTCTCCGTGTGAGGGGAGGGCTGGGCACAAACCAATGCTCAGAGGAACCACACGTGGGGGCAGCTGGAGCAGTTCTGTGCGATAAGAGGAGATTGTGACCAGGTGCTGTGAAGGATGGAAGCACTTATTTCAGCGGAGTTCCCAAGCCTGGCTGGAGATGTGTTGCTTTTCAAAAGCAGTTAAAGTGCCATTTGATAGAAGGAACAGTTGGATTACCCATTGGATCCATTATAGTCCTCAGATCTTCAGGCAGGTGTGATTACGAAAGGCCAAGCTTAGATTTTTTCCCTCTTTCTTCAATAATCCTTCTGTTTATGTCTGCACACTTTTTGCCTTTAGAAGAGTCCAAGCATACATACACTTTGACTCTATTTTTCTTGCCATTTCTGGCTCCCTCTCTCTCTCTCTCTCCATCTCACTCTCAACTCCTCCCAAACCCAAAGTAGCTGAGGCCCCAAGTCCATGCTTTTATGGTTGTATCTCTGTGGCACTCATCCTGGGCTTGCTTAAATATTTTTATGATTCCTCTGTGTATAAATGCAGCAAATGTAATAGAGCCCCTATTCAGGAGAAAGAGATTGAGGACACAGAGCACTGCATTGTGAGAATGTGGTCACAATCAGTGCAGCTGCAGACAATTGCAGATGTGGCAACTCTTTCTACCATGTGCTGTGTCAGGTGCATGGTCCAGCATGGGCATGTTCGCTGGTGTTCTCTGGTCCTCTGTAGCTGGGGTTTTTAATCATCAAAGAAAATGCACTGATGATCCATGCAGGTTGGATGACTTTGATAATCTGTTCACAAGAAGCAAGCCTATTCTTCTTAAGGAGAAACTTGTCCAAGAAAAGGAACAGAGTACAGACGGACTCACAGACTGAGATGGGCACTGTGGCTCAGCAGTGAAATGGTAACAAGAGTCCCTTCCAGGTTCTGTCTGTCCTCCTGTCTGTCTGGATTCTGCCATGCTGCTGCATAGGTCAAGCCATATGCTGTCCATGGGGCGCACAAAGAGGGGAGGGCTGCAGGCCTGGAGAGAGGACAGAGCTGCTCGCACAAGCACCAGAAGCTGATGGCCATGCCTGGAAGGCTAGAGGATAGATGGAATGAGGCAGCACAGAGACTGGAAGACAAGAGGCTTTCAGAGTTGAGGGATGTCTAGAATTTGGGGAGCTAGGAGTTCCCAGTCAAAATCCAGAGCCCTTAGTGCACAATGGCTGTTCTCTGTTTCTTTGCATGTGCGGCAGGATGGATGGAGAGAAGGCTCTGGGTGGAAGCTTAGTGTATCTCAAGATTGTGTGTATATGGGGGGAAGGGTGAGAGACTGTCAAGGTTTGGGCAGCGCATTTGCAAGCCTTTCTATCTTTCCATGTCTCTTCCCTTCTGCCTCCTGCTGTGACTAGTTCCCTAATGATAAGTGTGGCACCTCTGGCTACTCTTGCATTGGTCAGCCATCAGGGAAAGTCGAGTTTGGATCCTTCCTCGCTCCCAGTTCATCACCTTCCTGAGGGAGACGGACCTGGTATGTTTTAAGAGTCGTTTTGTAAAACTGTGTTAAAGGGAGCCAGTTGACTTACTACTTCCCACCCCGATCGTCTGCCTACTCCCCACCAACCAAAGCATTGACTCTGGCTGAGAGAGCAATTAATGCTCATTTTGCTTATTATTTTTTTAACCCGGGAGAATAGTCTCCTCTGCAGTGTTGTGGAGACTGACTCGATAAATGAGACGGATAGATGGGGGCAGGTATGAGGAGGTGGCAGCAGTTGGCGGCCAAGTTCCCTCTGCGATCCATCTCTGCAGAAGCCAGCGTTAATGCCGCGGAGCCTCATCAAGACGGATCTCCAGCAGTGACAGTTTGGACATCTAAACATGACCTTGGATGTGCCCAAACCACAGCTGAAACCACGCCAACATTTCAGTGTAGTCTATCACCGGGCTGCATACCCATACTGAAAATCTGCTGCATTTGGAGCGCTAGTGTGTCTGCAGATGAGTGTCCGTGGCCCTGTAAGCACAGCACAGTGTGGCAAGGTGGCCGCTGTACCGGTCAATTTCCAGTAATTAGACACACACAGGAAGCTCAGGACAGTCCTCCTGTGTTCAGCAAGAGGCTGTGAGATGTCCCCCATTATGGGCATCAGAAACAATGACTCAGGCAGTGTGGAGGTTGCTGACTCCATCTTGTTGAGAGAAGTCATCATTATCATGCTGTCTCTGTAACTGGGGTAAAACAATGTCTCAGTATGTTAAGATACAGGCCGTGTGTGACAACTGTATGGAATAAAATAGGTCCAAGGATCCGTTTACACATAAGGCCCACCCAAACTGTAATTCTGGCTGATTCAGCTGTCCTTCGATCGTTACAGGGGATTTTCTCTTGTATAGTAAACACAGTGGTGCCGAGAAACACAGTACCTGAAAGCTTAAAATGTGCTTTGTCGGACCACGTAATTTTATCAATGATACCATCGCTTTGTCTTGCATCATTCAGAACACTTCACAGAATTGTGAATGGTGATCAATCATTCTCTGATAACCCATGAAACAATCTTGGCCGATACATTTTCAAACCTAAATGTTGCCTTGACTGACTCAAAGATCTACAGGAAATGCCTAACAATGGAAGTTGTTTGTTTTGATTTTTTTGGGGGGGGGGACTCTTTCTAAACGCCTAACTAACTAACATTTCATTTTCCTGGGTGGTAATACTAACCAGTCTACCACTTTTTAGAGTATTACATGTGGACCCAGTTTGATCAAATTTATTGCATATTCTGTAAAATGTTTGTCTACTTGGTGAAGGTATATCAAACTCTTCAGCCCATTTATGTTGAAACTTTTCTGCATTATCTGTCTTCCAGTATTGTTTAAGTATCCACTTTCATTGATCATTGGTTAAGTTACCAGCTGTTATTACCTAAATGATAAATCATAAGTAAGGATATGAAATAATAACAAGAAGAATAAGAAAAAGGCAAATAGTACATATAAATAATACACTAATTAATAAATTAAGAGCACAAGAGTTAAACTCTGTTTCCCATACTCACAACTGTAAACCTCTTTTGCCCACCCCTGTACGGGTTATAAAAAAGTTCTCTCCTGTAACGTAATTGGACACTGTTTCCAACAAGAGGCATTATTTGGTGCCCATTCACTCCGCTGCTCTCATTTCATCAGAAACCAGATGTCTAAAGTGAGTGGGTTTTTTTAAGTGTGGTCACTGGACCAGGTCAGTACCCAGCAGTCTGTGTTCATCAGGGTTTTCTGGTGCTTTTGATGAACATTGAATTTAAATGTTACAGAGCCTTTTGGGAGGTCTGATAAGAACATTCAAGAACACTGAATTTGAGCAAACAAGGAAACAAAAAAACAAAAAGAACAATAACAACAAGAAAACCTAATTCTGAATCTTGGTTCTGCAGCTTAATATTAATGCGATCACATTGGATATTTCTTAGGCTCAGTTAACTCTGTCAGTTGGCAATGATAAGTGAACCCAAACAAGGTTTTGAGATCATAAGACAGTGTCTGTAATAGCCTTGCTCAGTACCAAGCATACACTAATATGTGTCCAATAAACATGAGCCATGAATACAATCTCACCAATAGCTCTGCATGAGTCCAAACAAAATTTAGAGTAGGGACTTCCTTTAAAGTCATTAATGCAATTAACACCACAGGTACCTTATTAGCAAAGCAAGCTGGGAAGTGTGTTCTTAAGAAATTTCAAACCATTGTGGTTCCAAACCCACATTTTAGGCGAGGCAGCTTAACAGGAGGGCATCAGGTCTACAAGGAAGGTGTGGGAGGGTGAACATCATCAGGTCCTTTCTCTGTTGGCTCGGCTGTGGTTCTCTGCCCCTGTTCACTCCCAGATTGTATTCTGGGCATTGTCAGCAAAGTCAAAGAAAGTCTTGGAATACCCCGTAAACCTGGCCCAGCTTCATGTATATCTGGTTACCTAGGCATCTTATTAAAATGCTGATTCCAGTTCATTACATCTGCAGCGAGGCCTGAAATCCTCATTTCTAGCAAGCTTCCCAGTGATGCTGACCTGATGGTTTTCTGACTACACTTCTATGAAGTGAGGTGCTTCCTCAGTGCTTCTCAAACCCTAATGTGCATACACTTCACCTCTAGATTAATGCCACTACAGAAATGGTCTAAGGGCTGTCAGCATGCACATCCCCTGGGGGATTACTAAACATGCAGACTCTCAGACCCCACCCTAGACCTACCAAATTAGAATGTGGAATTCAGTAAGACCCCAGGGAGACTTGTCGGCATGGTAAGGTCCGAGTTCCATTCAGCATGTGTCTTTACCCAAGAGCCTCTGCACTCAGAAGGACGCTGCCCTTGATAAGTGCTCTGTCTTTAAATTGTAAATAATGCTCAGCCATAGGGCTCTGCATTCTTGTTTTGCACCAAGCCCCATAAATTACATGGTTGGTCATGGGAATACACTGCTCTACACCGGTGCTTTCAGACTTGGGTGTGTCTATGACGTACCTGGGCTACTATTATATTTTTATGTTTGCGGGTTCTCGAAGAGTCTGTGACAGTCAGAGAAGAGAAGCTGTAACAGACGCCTCACATGACTCTGATGCAGGTGGCCCGTGCCCATTTTCAGAACGACTCCCCTGACTGTTTTCCGGTTAGGTCTTCCATCACTCCCATCCGGTGTTGTTCAGAAAACACAATAAGCAGCAGAGAGCTTGCTGGACAGCGTGAGCCAAGGCATTTCTGGTTGAGCAGTTTTCTCTACAGGAACTCTCAGCAGGACTCACCACCTGCGCCCAAGTGGCCCTGCGGCGATCGGGTGACATTTCCACAAGTGCAAGCGGGGAGGATGCACAAAGCAGGATGTCTCCTCTGGAGAGGGACTGCGTGGGGAAGCTGTGTGCTTGACAGCCATTCGTAGACATTTTATGGTCACAGACCATTTTGAGAATTCAGGGGAAGCAATCTTTCCTCCGCACTGAAACAGTCACCTTAGCTTCCCCGAGGAGCACACAGGACCAGGAATTCAAGAGGTCTGACTTCACTTCCTGACTCTTTAACCCGGACCACATCATCAGACCATGCCTAACCCTCAGCCCTGATCTTTAAAGGAGTGAGTGGGCAAGATCATCTATGTCACAGAATGATTGCAAGAATCAAATGAGACATTGTGGGTGTAAAAGTACTTTTTACACTGCAAAAGAATATCTAAATTTGAGGCACCATTATACATACCGGGCTGCGTTTCTATTTCCAGCATTATGGTTAGGATCAGGACACGGTGCTTGCGATTTTAGCCTAAGGCCATAGAACACACTTGGTGAAGTGAGAGAAGGAAATGAATGCAGACAGAGATGTGATGAGGACTTGGCGAGAGTAGCTGGGAAATTTGAAAGTGTAGGAAAGGAGAAGGGAGCTTCTACATTCTGGGGACTCCAGATGCAAAAAAATAAAAAGGAAAAAGACATCTATTTCTATATGTGCAACCGGTTCTGAGATTTTTTGGAAGATGCCTCTAAGTCTAGCAATAATTGAACATTTCTGCCCTTGAATATAATGAAAATAAGGAGCGATGATTGTGGTTCGCATTTAGTTTTGACTTCAGAAGCCATCTGTCAGAAGTCGCTATTCTGAGATGAGAAAAGGAATGTTTAGTTGTTAAAATCTGGGTCTTTTATCTAGCACATCTTATCTCTCTGACTTGGGAAAATATTTATAGTTTCCCTGTTCTTCAATTTCTTTTACCGGTAGGGCCTTCCTCATAAGGGTTGTTGTAAGTACTGAATGACTTAGCACACCTGAAACACCTAAAAAGTAGTGTGAGGGATTACCACCCCCCACATCGTGGAAATCCTTGAACAAAAGAAGGGTTGGTTGTGCTGGAAGGGCTCAGCCATTCTGAGTGTGGAAGATGCCTCCAGGTTGTAAGTGGGAATGGTTAGGGCTATTGTAGAAGTCCTGTGCTCAGGTGGATTCATAAGCACTGATCTGTTCAGGATCCAGAAGTTTGAGATATTCACTTTTCTAAGTCTGTAATCCCATAAGACCTCTGCCACCAAATTCCGGAAAGTGCCACCCATGACAAATCAAACAAAGGCAATGTATGTGTTTGTACTGGGGGCAGGGAATGAGGGCAAAGCCTAGAAAGTCATCCTACCCTTGCCGTGAACCACACCCCGATGGCTCCCATTTTCTCTGACTTATACCTCTGCTCTTCCCTCTAGGTGCACGATTGATAACCGAGTCACTCGGGTGGCCTGGCTAAACCGCAGCACCATCCTCTATGCTGGGAATGACAAGTGGTGCCTGGATCCACGTGTGGTCCTGCTGAGCAACACCCAAACGCAGTACAGCATTGAGATCCAAAACGTGGACGTGTATGACGAGGGCCCGTATACCTGCTCCGTGCAGACGGACAACCACCCCAAGACCTCTCGGGTCCACCTCATTGTGCAAGGTAGGCTGTGTTCGGCTGGGAGGTCTGGGCAGCTGACTAAGTGAGCCTGTATTAGACACTTCTACCATGATCCCCAACAGAAATGTGTCCTGTTCGTTCCATCCAGCCAGGACAACTTTTTAATTGTCATTATGCCATTAGATGCTGAACTATCAAATCATTTTACCATTGAATAGGTCTAGCAATTGTTTTTTGGTTTTTGTTTCAATAACATATTTTCTCCAAAAAACGATCTTCTAATTATTGCTTTCTTTGGCTTTTTTTCTCCTTGAAGTATATTTTTTTCATTTTTTTTTTTTTTAGGTTCCATTCAATTCCAAGCCTGCTTTATTTTAAGAGCAGCCCTTGAGTGTTGGCATCGTACATCACCCACACCCTCACACAGCCTCCAGAGAAAACAGAGCTAAACGCAGAGGCTCTGCTCTCCTACCTGGGGAGCAGGCTTTGCACCTCCTACATCGTTTCCTGCTTGCTTCATCTTCCCTCACCTCCCAGCCCTAGTTTCTGAGGCCACATCTCCCCTCTGCTACCGATGTCTGATTCTCCATGTTTTGATTTAACCCCGATTCCCCACTTCTCTTCCCGCACCCCCAGCCCCAGCCTTTGAGAACCATATATTCATTTTCTTTATGTGTCTTGCGTGGTTGTGCTCTGTCCTTGTTTCTCGGGCCCTGGGGATGGTGCCCCGTCTTCCCGTGAAGCAGAACCGGTCCAGGTCCCAGGGTGTTTTGACATTACTTAACCAGGATAGACAGCTGCCTCAAGAGGGAGTGAGAACTCAGAATCAGGCTTGGCCGCTTTTTGGCTTCTGAGACTTGGATCCAGCTGCTAACAGAGCTTCTGGGTTTCCCTCTATAAAATGGAGTCAGTGTTGTCAGGAGCTACGGTGAGGGTTGCATTTTATGTGTACAATTGCATAAAACACTCAGAAGAGGGCCAAGAACATAAAGATGCTATTTTTAAAAATACTGTTTTTATTTTATTTTCTGTTTTAAGACATCTTTTACAGTGGACCAGACAGTTTGCTTTATTATCTGAGACGCTCAACCCTGGAACAATGGATCCGGGTTCCTCTCTTGCTGTTTCTTTCCCCGTCTGCTTCCCAGTTCTCTTCCTCCAGTTAAGTGGTGGGTTCAGGGCAAGAAACTCTCTTTCTGAGGCTCCTTCTGCCGCCCTTTCTTATTGGTGTGCACAGGGAGGTGGTAAGGAGACCTCGGTTAGAGAAGCCGAGACCAGAGGCCTTGCGAGAAGGAACGATGAACAGAGGCTAGCTGTCAGAAGGCAGGGGACGCCCAGCTCATACCTGGGGACTGTGAAGAGTGAGACAGTATGACCAGCAATGAAAAGAAGACAACGGGGTGAGAAGGGTGTGGGTACTGGCTCGTGGCAGGGAGGATGGTGGTGAGACAGTGGGGCCCTGCAGATTAGGACAACGCTGGGTCATACCAAGTTGTTGATAATTTTTTTTCTTACTTTTTATTTCCCAAAGGAGATTAGGATGGCTTTCTCTTGTATTGCTCGTCTAAGTGAATATTTTTCAAACTGCTGGGGGCAAACAGCGTGGTTTTTTTTTCAAGGAAATAGAATTGAACAGAAGGTATCAGAGTGTTTCACAAACAGCAAAGTAGGTATTGTTATGTAAAATTTTCTGTCATTCAAAAGTTTCTTTTTTAATATAAAATCCATTTTTTTTTATTGTGGTTAGTTGGCCAGAAAAGCTTGCGCATCACTATTCTATGAGGGGTTCCCCAGGGGCTGTGGCGTTTCATTTATGATCTGTTCCAGGCTGCGCATTTAAAACCATTCTCCAGCCCCCCCTTCACCCCCCATGCATGATCTATTGCTGAGAACAAAATATCTAGCAATGACAAGGGCACCGGGACATGCCTGTTACAGACATTTGCTGTAGGAAGTAGCGCTGTTATGGAGCTGGGAAGTAGAAAAGATAGTAAAGAACTTTAAAGGCTCCTTGAAAACATGACCACATGTTTGTAATTTTTTTTTCCCTTAGGCCTACACTCTCCTGCCCTAAAGTGAGTGCCTCGTACAAAGTGAACATTTAGTAAATGCTTATGAAGCAAATGGCTGGAATTACAGCCCAGAGGTCTTATATAGGCCCAAAGGGAGAAGGTTGAGTATGTGTGGGGATGGGGACGTGGGGGGAGGCGAGGGCACAGGGTCTACATCAATTTTCACTCATGTCCAAGCTAATGGAAAACGTCTAATCCCCAGTGAGGTGTTTCCATCTGTGAGCTGGCTAGTTGCCCTCTTAGCATGACGCACCACCTCAAGTATTGGAATCTCATCTTGGGCTAATTTTCGAATGCTGATGGATGTATTGATCCGAAGACAAGCAGGGTTTAAAAAGGCACTGGTCTTGTACACAGACTCAGCCCAAGCTAATCCGCTGTCGATATGCCCGGCCTGAGCATTATTGACACTTTAATGAATAGAGGACCATAGTTTTCAGAGCCAACTTGTCCCCCTTCTTAAAAGCAATCAGACAAACTAAATAGAGCCAGACTCCCCTGTATTGGACATCACCATCCAGGATTTAAAAAAAATAAAATAATATATATATATAATATATATATATATATATCTTGGGATCATTTATTGTACTGAACATCACGCCTAATTCCCCCAGCAAAAGCTGACTGTCTGGATTTTCTTGAAGTTACTATTCAACCCTGAACAGAATGCTGCTGGAATGAAAGTCATGCATGTTCAGTTTTCAAAATGGTATAATGATCATGAAACACACACGCACAGACTTGCGTACACACACACACACACACACACACATGAGCAGCAGCAAAAAAAGAACTAAACTGATATTCTGCCTATGAGTATGTGTGTTTATGGATATGCAGTCAGCTTTATGTATAAATAAACCCACACAGAAGAAAGGTAATGCATTTTTATAGTATCATGTGAGAAGCTAAAGGTCTGGGATTATGTCTTTCTCCTTACTATCAAATGCACCTTCTTGCTCCACTAGTTATTTGTACTGGGTCTTCTCTGTGTCTGTGATTCAGCGGGTTTAGCTTTGGCTGCCAGCCAGGATGCCATCTCTGCATCTGCACAAGAATCGGGCCCAGCCCTTGTGCATGCACTCATTCATGCCTTCATTCATTCACATGGACAGTCATCACTGAGAAACAGCTCTGGTTAATGGTGTGCTGCCCGAGCACTTAGCATGTGAAGATGAATAAAAAACTGCCCTGGAAAAGTTAGTTCCCATTCATGTACAGGGCTTGCCCAAGTCAATCCCAGAAATTTAGCTTCCCAGAGTAAAGCTGCTGTTTGGTGAACCATTGGCGGGCACTGGTCGGCTGTAAACACTCATGGACACGCTCACATCATGGGTCCTCTTACCCCCATGTTTCCGATTAGGCATTTTGATAAAATTCAGAAATGAGCTACATAGAAGTCAGGCTGGTCTGTCTACATGGTGGCCGGCATTCCGAGTGCAGCGGAGCGCCGGTCTGTTCGCTTGCTGCAGCACAGGACTGAAAGATTAGGGGTTTTTTGTTTCATTTTGTTTTTCCAGAGCCTTAGCTGTAAGCATCATCTGCAGTCCTTCCACTCCTCAGGACAGCCTTTTGCTGGTGGCAAGTTCTGGGTTTGCTCTCTAGAATATTTTTTACATCTGCTGAGAACACTTAATATCTTTGTAATAAAGGAAAAGGGGAATGCTTGTTCCTTTGCTTATTTTTTTTTTAGTGTATCTTTTTTCACACTACCTGTTGCTATTAGACTGTATCCCCCATTTGTTTGTTTGTTTGTTGTTTCTTTTTTGGAAGTTAGCTCTAAAGCTACCTAAGGGGCCGTGTAATTTCCAGAACCCAGCAAGACTGCTTAGGTATCTGAGGTGTGGACTGGGCCAGTCTAGCCTGGGAGATAGAGGAGAGTCTCTGCAGTGGGCAGTGTAGGAAGATGGAGAGGCACCTATTAAGTAGAGCTGCTGAAAGCATCAGGTAGAGAGGTTAGTTTTAAACCCCAGCAAAATCCACTTACATGGCCAGGGATGTCAGAAGAGCCTGCAGGAAGGAAGTGACATGATCCTGATACACACTGTCTGGGGTCAGCATGGAGAAGAGAGCAGGCTCGGGCTACAGACTGAGCACAGTGGTTCACATGGGACTAGTCTTCTGGCCAAGCATAGAACAAGGGGAAGCTTTAGTGAAGGGTTTGAATGGGGGGTGGGAGGGAAGGCAGCAGGGGTTGGTGGAAAGAGGAGGGAGGTGACAGGAAAACTGATCTAAGTAGCTACTTGTCCTAGTGTCTATTTATTTAATTTTTTATCTTCTTTTCCAAGTGAGAGGAGGGAAGATGGAGAGACAGACTCACACATACACCCTGGGGATCCACCGGGCAAACCCTGCCTGGGGCCGATGCTTTGCCCATCTGAGGCCAGGCTTGCAACCAAGCTATTTTTAGCACCTGAGGCGGAGGCTCCATGGAGCCATCCTCAACGTCTGGGGCTGATGTGCTTGAACCAATTGAGCCATAGCTTCAGGAGGGGAGGAGAGATAGAGGGAGAGAAAGTGAAGGGGGAAGGAGAGGGGTGGAGAAGCAGATAGTCACTTCTGTGTGCCCTGACCATGAATCAAGCCCAGGATATCCACAGTCTGGGCAGATACTCTACCACTGAACCAACTGGCCACAGCCCATAGTGTCTATTTAAGATTAAATTTAAATGGCCCTCACTGGGTATCTCAGTTGGTTAGAGTGTCATCCCAATACCCCAAAGTTGTGGGTTTGATTCCCTGTAGGGGCACACATAAGAATCAACCAATGAATTTATAAATAAGAGGAACAACAAGTCAATGTTTCCCTCTTTTCTCTTCATCTTTTTCTAAAATCAATCAATAAAGAAAGAAAAAATTTCAATTTTAAATTTAAATGCGATAAAACCAAATAAAGTTTACTTCTTCAGTCACACTAACCTTGTTTCACGGATATCAGTAGCTGCTGTGACCAGTGGTGCTGTATTAGATGGTGCATAAGTTAAAACAAGAGTGAGTTTCACCTACCTGAAGGGCCAGGTGTGGTGTAGAAAAGAGAATGGAAGTTTGTAGAGAAGATTGAAATAAGAAAAGATGGAGATCTTTTAAAGACAGGGGAGAACTGTTTAAAAAGATGGAAGACTGGTATTTGTTCGTTAGCTAGGACAGAGAAGGGCCAGAGTCTGAAGGTGTAACTAAGGAGGACTAGATGGACTTGAGTACTGGTGGAATGTGGGATAGGGGAGGGGTGTCCATCAGGACGTTAAGATTTCTGAGTTGGAGCCCTGGGAGAGGTTGATACTAATGCATCTAATGTGTCAGGTGGTAAGAGTATCCCGTGGTGGCAGGGGTGGAGGGGTAGAGGGGATTAGATGATTAGATTGCTGATTTTAAGATGCCTTGAAAAAACTTCATTCAGAACGACTTTGTGAAAAGTAAGAAATAGGCCCTGGTTGGTGGCTCAGTGGATAGAGCATTGGCCTGGTGTATGGATGTCCTAAGTTTGATTTCCGGTCAATACACGCAAGGGAAGCGACCATCTGCTTCTCTACCCCTCTCTCTTCCTATTCTCTCCCTCTTCCCCGTCTTTCCCTCTTTCTTACCCACAACTCGTAGCTCAATTTGTCCAAGCATTGGCCTCAGACGGGGTTGCCAGGTAGATCCCAGTCAGGGCACATGAGGGAGTCTGTCTCACTGTCTCCCTTCCTCTCATTAAAAAAAAAAAAAAAAGTAAGAAATAACACCCATGGACTCACATGCTCACTTAGACAGCTAGAATATAATCTTTTAGGCCACAATGAAGATCTATCTAAAATTTATTAAAATTTGGGTCTAGTGATTTCCATCCGTTTGACCTCGGGGTGTTCGGCTTTATGAGTGTAATTAATAAGAAGCTGCTGCCGGAGTCTGGCTGCCGGTTTGAAGGTTTTAACTCTTTCCCCCTCTTGATCCTGCTACCAGACCAGGCTTCTCAGAATACCTAAAATGGCTACACCCTACTCTCCTTTCTCCCTTGGAAGAGGACACATCATGGTAAACACAGAGTGGATAAAGACCTCCATGAGCCCGAACCCTTTGACAAATTACAGACAGTGTGGAAGACATTTCAAAAGCCCTAACTGCATTTCTAAGAGCCTCGTGTGGAGGCGCTGGTGCTGTAAATGCTCCCTGGGGGTCTGTCCAGAATTAGGAAGGGCCTCGTTAGCCAGGCAGAGGCCTGGGTGGAACACCTGTGAGCTTTAAACTCACTTAAAGACATATTTGCATGATGGACAAGGTGCAATACAGTGCTTTAAAAATTGATGATATTAGTGTAATAATAATGGTAATAGTAATAATAAGTAAGTAAATAAATATATATACCGGTATATATATTCTTTCTCTCTAACAGTTTTCCAACCCCTACCTAGGTCCCTCTTTTTTTCATTTGAACACCTAGTCACCCCTTCTCGTTTGTTTGGTGTCAGTGAGTTTCCCTGTTTCTTCCTATGCAGAATTAATCCGAAAATCCCTGCTATTGTTTGATAGTTAATCACCTGCTTTTTGGAGTCACACAGCTCTGAATCTCCTGTGAAAGGCAGGGACACGCTAGTATCTGTGGAAGAAGACAGGGAGGACAGCAAGAAACCAGGACATCCCTGTGTATTCCCTGTGGTGGTGGGATTCCAGCCAGAAAGGGTGTGGGCCCGGAGATACCCAGCGGGTGACTCGCGAATAATAGAGCTTTGTGGGCACCGGCCTGTTGCAGATCTTTTATTGCCTTCCTGTTCTGAACCCGCTCCTCTTACCTGGTTCATATGTATAATTGTGTTGCTTTCTAATCCTGAATAATTAATTGACCTTGTTAAACCAAAGTTATTATTACAATTAGGAGAACAGGAACAATAACTTTTATTTCTCGACACCTACGTTCCCTCGCCTCCCCTCAACCCTGAACCTGAATACAAGGATCTGAAACACAACATGTCAAAGAGAAAATTGTGCTCTAACCCTTACATTCAAGGAAAAGATTTCTGTCTCTTTAGCCACACCTCCCAGAACAGAGCATGTCCTCCTGGCTGGGCAAGTCTCATGAGGAGGTGAGCAGACCTTGCATCAACTAGTTTCCATTCAAGCTACATCTTTGCTGAATATCATGGTGGAGGAACACATCTCCGTTCAGTTCTGAATCAACTATCAACTCTCACCTCCTGAGTACATCTGTGCTTTCCAGGTTTCAATAACCATGAGTGACAGTAGGTCACCTTGGCCATTGCAAACTGCTTTTCAAATTCTCTCTCCTCTTTCTGCCCCGTGCAAGAAATAGATAGAAATGCACATTCAGTCTGGTCATGAGACTGTACATCTGAATTCAACAGAACTTTCTATAAGTCAGGAAATTAAATTCCATGAAAAAATTAGAGTGTTCCTCAGAGCACCCTAGGGAATAACGAGGAAGTAGGGCATTTTATCTGAAATTGATTTACAGAAGTGAGACAGCGTGCAAATGAGGCAACTCAGTTTTGCCTGGTGAGCTTTAAAAATTTTTGATACAGTTACTGACAATGGAGGGGGAAAATGTGTTATTGGGTTTAGTAACATTTCAGTAAACCCACCGAAACATCATCTGTCTCCAAAGCCAAGCAGGGCAGTCTATTTGACTAAAGTAATCTGAGCACATTGCTATAAGAAAAGTAATATTGGTTTAATAATGGCATTTTCTGTGTTTTCTGGAAGGCTGGGCATGTGGTTATGTTTTTTAAAGAGTTTGGAAACCTTGGTGTCTGCATACAGATGTTGCCTGGTATGCATGGTAAATAACTAGGGTCCTGTGTCCAGGCCGTTGTCACTATGTAAGGCTCTGAGGAGGCAGAAAGCTTAGGTGACTGTGGCTTTGCTGCATACACTTACAGCAGTCAGGCAAAGTGGCTCCAGGTAAGCAGTTAGAGCTCCCCAGGGACGTTCTTTAAGCAACCACAGAATCCTTACCCTTCAGGTGGTTTTCCCTGGGGAGTCTGAGCTGTCTCAGATTCCAGCACCTTAGGCCTGAGGATATTGGCTCAGATTCCTCCTGGGTCATCTATCTCTGCCTTCAAGTGAGACACACTGTCATTGATTTGAGGGAGAGGACAATCATTTCCTAGGTGCATTCCTTTAAATGTCCATCTCTGTATCAGAAGCCTCTCCTGTGGCTTATTTAGGCTGCACTTAACTAAGGCTCTCATGAGGTTTCTTTACACTCCGTCCAGATCTGACTCATCCTAGAATATGCCCCAAACGACCTTCATTACTACGTTCCTGAAGCTTTCTTTGGCTGCACTGATACTGTGTGCACTGAGTAATATCAAAAGCATTGATCTGAATGTCGTGACTGTTGTAGAACACTCTTAATTCCCTCAAAAGCCTCAAAAACCTCTAATGATTCTCTTGCTAAAATGGAAATACCTAGCTTCTTAAGGCAAGGGGAGACATTGGTGACTAAGTCTATTACTCTATCTGTTGTTACAGGGAGGACTGTCAACTGACATGTTTCAGTTGCAATTACTAGTATTTTGAAGCCAGGTCGTGGGAACACAAAGATTCAGAGTTCCTGCCCCACCAGCCAAGGCAACAACTATAGTATCAGATAAATCTCCTATACGGTCTCAGAGATTAGGGTGCTTATACATACAAATGTTATGAAAACACTGATTGAGACTGATTGAATTTATCTGCAAGAGTAGGCATTTCCCCAGGGTCTCCAGTGGTGAGTAGGATTTCTCAGAGGGTGGGGGCAGGAGCAATGGCATGTGCAAAGCTTAAGAGTCTAAACATGTATGATACATTGGAGGAAGAATGACAACTCGAAGTGTCCATGGGATAAAATCACTAGACCTATGTCTGGAGAGACAGACTGCATCTGAGTTATGGGTGGCCGATGTGGCATGGGAAGCAGCTTGAGAAGCAGTGGATGTCGGGGAAGATATGTTTTCAACACCGGTTTGATTTTCCTTTATGTTCATACAAAACTGCCACTTCTCTGCCTCGAGGAAAGTTGCAGTAGATTGTATTGGCAAAGGATAGATATCCACAAAACCATCAGTGGAACAGAACATGACAGGTACCAAATGATGAACGGAGAAGTATTGGAAGGAGGGAGTGTATCTAAACCCAGGTGGAACTATGTCCCGTGCATGGTAAAAATACAAAGGGGAAAAGAGTGGCAAGGACTCCTACCACCGACTGATTGATGTTCTGAGTGCATTAAAATATATGTTTCATAATTACAGCCATACTATAGTTAAGGTGGATTTAAAAAAAAAAATTAAGACTTTAATTTATTCATTTTAGAGAGAGGAGAGAGAGAGAGAGAGAGAGAGAAGGGGAAAGGAGCAGGAAGCATCAACTCCCAAATGTGGGCTTGATTGGGCAAGCCCAGGGTTTTAAACCAGCCACGTTGGCGTTTCAGGCTGACGCTTTATCCACTGCGCCACTGCAGGTCAGGCGAGATGAATTTCTTTGTACGCTAGCAAATAGAGTACATGGTCCTGGGGCTTTGGGCTCTGTTATCTTTGTGATGATTAGACCAGAGAAGGTGAGGACATTACTAAGGATAGTTCAGCTGCAGGAAGGGGTTCACGGTCCTCAGGAACCATGGGGCTAGTCCACCACCAGTGCCCACCTCTCCTGGTACCCAAGAGTCCCATGCAGATGAAGCGGCTCAGTGTTTCAGGTGTTACCGGGCTGACTTATTTAGGCTTCCAGGTGTCACCAGTTGGTGTCTATCTTAAGACTTACATTCCTGTTGAACCTCGTCTGTGATAAATCAGTGTCTAATGTTGGGACAGCATCTAATTGGCTTCTGCTGGAGTTGGTGAAGCACAGCGTTTTTCTTTTGAGAGATCTTCTTTTCATGTTGTTTGAGAAAGAATTTATTGATTTAAAATTAGGACAGTTTATTTGGTGGCATGTTTTCTTTATGTCTCAATTATATATTCATGTCTTTGTGGTAAACTCAGCTGGTGGGGAGATTAAGAATTCAAAATAGAGGGATTTCACTTGGCAAATAGTGCTTTCGACTGTGATTAATTGGGAATGTGCACAGTGAACCCGGCGTTGGCTCCCTTGGGGATTGAATAGCTTAGCACAAAGAAGTAAATTTCAGGATTTAGGAGTCCTGGATTCCAGTCTGGTCTTGACAATAAGTACCTGGAAAAATGACCTACTTCTTTAATCTATGTTGGAATAGACACACTTTGTAGAAATGCTTTGATATATCACATAATCTAATTTGAAGCAAAGTACCAGATAGATGCAGGGAAGCTGGGCACCACGACATATTAATATCCTTCATTTCTGCAACCATTTATTAGCAATATAGGTTCTCAGGCTTTGCCATTTATCTTCCTGTGGCCATTTTAAATAGACCTAATCCTCTGTGGCTGATGTGGGTCCCCATTCTCAAGTGTTTACCTGGATTGTGTTCCTGTTTTCCCAGCCTGATTTCTTCCTTGAACTGCAGTGCCCCTGGTTTTCTGCTCAGCTGACCTGGGGATGTTCCTCCACTCTCTTAACATCCTCTGCCTTGCTCTCAAATTTCCATCTGGACATGTTTTCTGGTGGTCTTATAATGACATGAACTGGACTTGAGAGAAGGGCATTTATGCTAATGCTGCCCCTCACTCTAAATACCCAAACTGGCCAAGCCCTTTCCTCATACCTCGAGAGCAATTTAGATATTTCCCCCCTTTAACTCATGCATAGACTACTATGTGTCAAGTACTGAAGTGCACGTTAGAATAGATAAAAAGATTAGTGAGACGGGTCCCTTTGATCAGGAGATATAATGTGGGTGAGGGCAGCAGTTACCCTGTGAAAGGGGAGCTGCTGTGACAGAACTATTGACAGAGGACTAAGAGAACAGAGCTTCCCTGAGCCTGGTGCAGGGCTGGGGGCTCTAGGAAGGCCAGACAAATAGGTCTTTTGGATGGTTTGACATTTTAGTTCAAAAGTGTTAAAGTGAAAATGAAATAACTAGCTTGCCCATACCCACTCTGCTCTTCTTTCCAATATTAACTGATATATGCTTCTTTAGGGACGCTTTCTCAAACCTACCCCTCTCCCACCCACCTCCCCTATTTAGAGCCATGAACTTGCAGTTTCTTGCCACAGTTGGCATTTGTTTCTGTTATGAGCTGATTATGTTGCAAGCCTCCTCTGGACAAGAGGCCTGTGTGCTTTGGCATTCTGTCTTCAGTGCCTGGGACTTCATAAGGGCTAACAGCTACTTGCTGTGTAACAGTGGATTTATAATGATGCTTCTTCTTCTTCTTCTTCTTCTTCTTCTCCTCCTCCTCCTCCTCCTCCTCCTCCTCCTCTTCCCTCATCCCTTTTTCCTCCTCCACCCCCCCTTTTCCCTTCTTCTTCTTCTCTTCTCCTTCTTCTTCTTCTTCTTCTTCTTCTTCTTCTTCTTCTTCTTCTTCTTCTTCCTCCTCCTCCTCCTCCTCCTCCTCCTTCTCTTCCTCTGCCTCCTGCTCTTCCTCCTCTTCCTCCTTCTCCTCCTCCTTCTTCTGCTTCTCTCTCCTCCTCCTCTTCATTAAGCAAAGTGATTGAATGTGTGGGGACTTGGCTGTGATAGACTGAGAGCCACTCAAACTTATCAGATTCTAATTCTTGGAATTGTGACTATTACCTTATATGATGTCACCTTTGCAGATGTGGTTGAGTTAAGAATTTGACATGGGAGATGAGCCGGGATTATCTAGGTGGGTCACAAATGTAATCATATATGTATTTATTAGAAGGAGATGGGGGAAGATTTGATAACAACACACACACAGAGAGGAGAAGTGACATGACAAAGAGAGAATGACTCAACACTGCTGGCTTTGACGACAAGGGATGTCAACAGCCACCAGAAGCTGGCAGAGGCAGGGGACAATTCTCCCCTAAAGCATCCAGAGGAAGCTCAGCTCTTCCAGTGCATGGTTTCAGCCTGGAGAAGCTGGTGTTGGACTTCTGGATCTCTAGAACTGTGAGAGAATAAATTTATGTTGTTTTAAGCCACCCATTTTGTAGTCATTTGTCACAGCAGCCACAAGAAACTAATTCTGGCCTTCAATGTTTTTAATTCCTGATGGCTGGAAATCAGAAAAAGTCAGTATTCCAAATCTGCTAGAAATTTAGGTTTGATCATTGTGAGATGAAATAAGACTCACCTTTGGGGAAGATTTTTTTTTTATTTATTTTTAAAGGAATTTATTTAGAGATCCTACAGTAAGACTATGCTTTGGAGATCAATAGTTTGTTGACTTTGAAAATTACTGTTCCTGGGTTCATGGGGAAGGGCAAAAGCCACATATGATCCTTATGGAAGGAAACTGATGTTGCTTTACATGGGTCTATAAGATTTGGTTGGGGAAATTGAAACTAGAATTGAAGATAAATTTACTAAGTTTCTCTTGTTAACTGGGAAGGAGGCTACTACCCAGACTTGATCTCTAGTATTTGTCTCATAGGCATCTCAAATGCAAAAGGAAAAAAATAGAGCTCTTGAATTCTAGCCGTCTTTCCCGACAGTCCCTTCACCCCAACCCCAGACTTACTCTGGAGTCTTCTGGTCAAGTACATAGAACTCCATTCTTCTAATAGTTCATGTCAAAAGTCTCAGGGTGGATCCTGACTCCTTTCTCCCATGCTCTTCCTCAGTGTTGAGTATATCCTGCTAGATTTGCCAAATTTTGAAATTTATCCTAATTCCTACCACTCCTTCTCACACTTATCTCTACTGTCCTGTCCTATGCCATCATAATCTTTGGAATATTCTACATGCCTATCTAGGTAGTCCCCATTTTTTAAAATATTTATTTATTTATCTTGTTCAGTGAGAAGTGGAGAGGCAGAGACAGACTCCCACATGCACCTCGACTGGGAGCCACCCGGCAAGCCCACTAGGGGGCAATGTTCTGTCCATCTGGGGTGTTGCTCTGTTGTTCAGCAAATAAGCTCTTCTTAGTGACTGAGGCAGAGGCCATGGAGTCATCTTCAGCCCCACCTGGGGCCAACTTGCTCCAATCGAGCTATGGCTACAGGAGGGAAAGAAAGGGGGGTAAGGGGTGGAGAAGCAGATGGGTGCTTTCCTGAGTGCCCTGACCGGGAATCGAACCCAGGATATCCACATGCTCGACCAACACTCTACCACTGAGCCAACTGGCCATGGCCTAGTCCCCATTTTTCATTCTTGATCCCTGTCATCTGTTCTTTACACTCAGCAGGAGCATGTTTTTTCAGACTGCCATTCCTTTGATCAATCCTCATAGTCATGTACCCTCTCACGCAGGGTAGAACCCAAAGTACTTACCGTGGCTTGAGTTCTTATGCCATCTGACTACCGGCATCTCTCTGACCTCTCCTCCTAATACATTCCCTCTTTCTTACCCTTTGCTGCTCCTTGATATCCTTAAAATGTGACCAGGGGGCTCCTACTTCAGGGCCTTGCATGCCCCTCTGGTGGGACCCCATGCCAGGTTCCCTCATTGCTTCGCTCTCTTCTTTAGGTCTCTCTCCAAATGTTACTTCATGAGAGAGGTCTCTGTGACCACCTGTATAAAATAGATCTCCCCACCCCACTTCATCACTTCCTAGTAACTTTCTTACTTGTTTTTCTTCTTAACATAAATCACCTATGGGCAAGGCGTATATTTACATCTCTTTTGCATGTTTGTATATTTATTTGTAATACATGAGTGAATAAAAGGCAATACATATGGTGGTTTTAGTCTACACTTGGAAAAAATTGGAGGGATATACCTCCAAATATATACAACCATGTACCACTTGACAATGGGGATACATTCCGGGAAGTGTGTTGTTAGGCAAATATTGGTATCATGTGACATCACAGAGAGCACGTCCACAAGCCTAGATGCTATAGCCTACTACTGTCATTGTATATGCTTTACAGTTTTAAATGTTATATTTACGTTAGTGTTTACATTCAACATTGTTTTGTATTGGTTTCAGGTATACTGCGTAGTGGTTGGACAACCATATATACTTTACAATGTGTTCCCCCTGATATTCCCAGTACCCACTTGGCAACATGCAGAGCTATTACGTAGTCAGTTACACAATGTTATTGACTATATCCCCTATGCTTTACTTTCGTATGTGCTGTACTTTCATATAACTGGCAGCAGAATAGGCTTGTGTATACCAGCATCACACAAACATGTGAGGAATGTATGGTGTTACAACATTATGACAGCTAAGGTGTTGCTAGGTGATAGGAATTTTTCAGCTCTAATAAAATGTTATGAGACCAATGTAGTATATCTATATCTATATCTATATTTATATCTATCATTTGCTATTGACCAAAATGTTATGTGACACATGACCATATTATATAATATTAAATAATGCATATTAGTATTTTGGTGTATTTTCAAATGTTATAATCTTGTTTTAAAATTTATTTTATAGGAGTGACACTGATGAATATAAATATACAGGCTTCAGGTATCCGGTTATACAATGCATCATCTCTATACACAGTATTGTGTGTTCACCCCCTCCTCCAAATCAAGTCTTTGTCCATCACCATATATCACCTCATACCCTCCTCCATTTACCCCCAGCACGGCAATCACCACACTGTTGTATATGGTCATGAGGGGTTTTTTTTTGTAATTTTTTGCTCTATCCCTCCATCCCCTCAACCAGCCCTCACACCCTGACAGCTGTCAGCTTGCTCTCTATGTATGAGTCTGACTCAATTTTGCTTGTTAGTTCGTTTTGTTCATTACTTTCCACAAATGAGTGAAATCATGTGGTACTTGTCTGTCTCTGCCTGGCTCATTTTACTTAACATAATGCTCTCCAGGTCCATCCATGCTGTCACAAAAGTAAGATTTCCTTCTTTGTATGGGTGCATAGTATTCCATTGTGCAAATGTACCACAGATATTTTATCCACTCATCTACTGATGGGTTCTTAGGCTAATTCCAGATATTGGCTGTTGTAAACAACACTGCAATAAACATAAGGGTGTATATATTCTTTTGAATTACTGTTTTGGGTTTCTTCAGATAAATTCCCAGAAGTAGAATTGCTGGGTCAAAAGGCAGCTCCATTTTTAATTTTTTTGAGATAACTCCATACTACTGTCCATAGTGACTGCACTAATCTGCATTCACACCAACAGTGCACAAGGGTTCCTGTTTCTTCACATCCTCACCAACACTTGATTGTTGATTTATTGATGATGATGCCCATTCTGACAGGTATGAAGTGATATCTCATTGTAGTTTTAATTTATATTTCTCTGATGATTAGTAACACTGAGCATATTTTCATATGTCTATTGGCCATCTATATTTCCTTTTTATAAAAGTATCTATTCAGTTCCTTTGCTCATTTTTAAATTAGTTGGTTTGGTTTTTTGGTATTGCATTTTGTAAGTTCTTTATAAATTTTGGATATTAATTTCTTATCAGATGTATTGGCGAATATATTTTTCCATTCAGTGGGTTGTCTTTTTATTTTGTTGATGGTTTCCTTTGTGTGCAAAAACCTACATCTTTAAGAGTTGTAGTCAGTCTCATTCCACCAGAATGTATGTCCCATGAGGTTAGAGATTTAGCCTGCTTTGTTCGTTGTTGCATCCAAGTGCTTAGAATAGGATCTGACACACAGTAGGCAGTCAATAAATATCTGTTGAATAATAAGTGAATCAAAACCAGGGCCTGCTATTAAGTCGATTTATTATCATTACTTTACAGCTATTCTGTTTATTTTTTGTTTTTTATGTTTTTTTGCTTGAGTGTGAAACTATGAACTTTTTTGTTATTTCTATCAAAATTATTGCATCACCCTGTTCTTTAATCATGCCATTAAGTTGAGTTTTACAGAGTGAGTTCTCTTAGCAAAGTAATAAAAAAAGAAGGGGGGGTGAGGCTTGTGCTTCAGAATTAAGGAACAACACACAGCAGAAAGGGCTGCGTGATTCAAGTGTGGGTCACTCCCCATGGTAGACCAGATAAAAGTCATGATTGTGGGGAAATGTCCAAGCCTGGAGAGGGGAAGAACACCATACTTCTGACTACCAACGAAGTTCAGATTTCATTGTGGAGGAGATGAGGAATCATAGGAGGTTTTAAACCAGGAAGTTACACAAGCTATGCTTTAGGAAGACCTTGGGCACCAGAATGGAGGGTGGATCAGAGGGAGAGTTTTGAGACAGGCGCACTGAGAGAGATGAGAACATGGTTTATGTCATGTTACCTTCTGTTCCTGACCTGGAGAGACCCCTCTCCTATTGAGGGTTAGAAAAATGGTGCTTTCAAGGAGCTGGCTGAAGCCAGAGGTGTGCATGCACAGTAAGAGTGGGACTTATTCTAGTTTTTCCAGATGACCCGGTTCCAAAGAGACCTGTATTTTTCTCCAGGTGTGGTTTGCTAAGGTTGAAAATAGATAGAATTCAGTGTTTACACCTTTGAAAAAGTTTTCTGTTTATACATTTAGAAATGAGGGGGAAGAGGTTGACCACTCCCCATTCCAACAAGACCTGAATCACCCAGGTGGAGGTGTGGGGAGGCAACTTTGTGTAGATAGGTTTAGAAATCACAGCAAAGGGATAGAAACAAGTGAAAGTCAAACTGAGCACATTTCTTGTACAAAAGCCTCAATTATGTGTGTGCTTCTCAGTAGGAGCTGTGTCAGGTCAGGCGAGCAGTCTTGTCCCATGTTTCCAGTTACAGTGTGGCTGTCATCTCTCTGAGCTTGTTGCTATATTGTTGTTCAGATGAAATACAGGAAACAAGGACACACAGAAGAGCTATTCAAATGGGTGGGTCAGGACAGTCTCCAACGCAGAGTCCCTGCTTTGTTTTAAAGTAGTTTCTGAAGAGTTATTTGGCTTTTCTCCTTCAGTGCCGTGCTCTAAGACACCTGCAGACCTCCCTTTCCGGGCAGGCAGCATCCAGCCTGCTTAGCATCAGTGAGAGCACAGTCATTCCTCCTCTGGAGCTCAGACGGCTGCTGCTTCCATCACCAGGATTAACGGGTTCAGGAAATAAGCAATGGGAGTGGGGACTACTCACTATTGCCCCTGCTGACCCACTAGTAAAATTTTTCCTTCCTGTTTCCCCAAATTTATACTTGGCTGGCTATGACCTTAATTTTAAAGGGAGTAATGTGTCTTCCATGAGGGGACACCTCAGTAGTGCCACTGGGCTGGAAGTTAAGACTGTGGCCCAGCCACTTTGGGCTCCTTATGCCTCTGGGTCATGGTGCCAGGAGGGGAGTCATGGTGCTGGCTGGTGTGACTATGGACTGCCAAGGGGAGCCTGGACAGCTACTCCATGGTGGGGGAGAGAATGTATGTCGGGAGGACAGAAGACCCCTTAGGACAGGGGTCGGCAAACTCATTAGTCAACAGAGCCAAATATCAACAGTACAATGATTGAACTTTCTTTTGAGGGCCAAATTTTTTAAACTTAAACTATATAGGTCGGTACATTCCTTATCGAAGTAGCGCCTGCACGTGGTATTTTGTGGAAGAGCCACACTCAAGGGGCCAAAGAGCCGCATGTGGCTCGCGAGCCGCAGTTTGCCGACCACTGCCATAGGAGTTCTCTTGGTATTATTACCAGGCCATATGACAAAACCAATGAAAAACCAACAACCCCATCCAGGCAAGATAATTTAGTGGCCCAATCCTTCAGGTCATGATGCCAGGTAAGTAACTGTGACCATCCGTGGTGCTTGCGGAAGACAAAGGGAATGCAGCATGGACTAAAGTAGTTAGAACTGCTGACTACAACCATGCAGTCAAATCCACCAATGAGGACTCTATCGTGACCGCTTCAGCTGGTCCTCATTTTGTACATGTTTGTGTGTATATCATATATTAAGCACATATCTTTGTTTTCTTTTCTCTCTTATTTTTTTCATCAGGTAACATAAGATGCATTGACTTTATGTCAGTATTTAAGTGTCATTAACTTTGAATTATATGATTTAAGTTAGAGGATATAAAAAGAGTCACTCAAGGACCTTACCTCCTTTTGTGGGGAAGAGATTTTCAGTTGTACACATGGTACTTGTGTCACATTACATGAAATTATGACCCAGTTATTGTCTGTATTTGGAGACTAAGTACTATTTAAGAACAGGTATATGAGTGCCACGTTTACAAGAGGTAGACTTGTGATTATTTATTTGTCAACTTGACTGGACTAAGGGATGCCCAGATAGCTGGGAAAAAATATTATTTCTGGGTGTGTCTGTGAGGGTATTTTCAGAAGGGATTAGCATCTGGCTCAGTGGATGGAGTAAAAAGAGTGCCCTCCTGGTGCAGGCTGGGTCATTCAGTCTGTTGAAGGCCCGAATATAACAGAAGGAGACGAAGGGTGTGAATTTGTTATCTTTGCATGAGGTTGGTCCATTTATCTTCTCTGGTCTTCGGACATTGGTGCTCCTGGTTCTCAGACCATTGATTCCAGTTGGAACTTAGGCCATCAGCTCTCCTGGTTCTCAGGCCTTCAGACTGGATCTGAATCACACCACTGGCTTTTCAGGGTTTCTACCTCACACAAGGCTGACTCTAGGACTTCTCAGCCTTCATAATTGCATGAGAAAATATCTTATTATTTCTCTTTCTCAGAGAACCCTGACTGATACAACTGAGAAGTGAAGTTTCCATACTAAAAAGCGACCCTGGGAAATGTAGGCACAGGTAGCTCATAGCACTCAGAACAGGAAGCCATTTACCTGGCAGTGGAAGGAAAGCCGAAGCAGGGTCATTACAGTCTCTCCTGCCAAACACCGAAAAACTCCTGGCTCACCTTGCAACCCAGGGCCTGGTTTACTATGAACCACAAATCATGCTGAGACGCTGGGTGTAGAACACAAAGATGAGACTTACCCTACAAGACAATATTCTAGTAGAACTTGAGCTAATAAGAGAAGAGAATAGTTCATTGTTCTATAGGGAGAAAGTCAGAGCAAGTTCAGGGGCTTGGGCCATGCCAGGGAAGGCTCTTGCCTCTAAAAAGCCCAGGAGCTTCCCAGAGGAAGCTTTTCCTTAGCTGTGAATGAACTAGGATTATGCAGGTGAAGTAGGGAAGATGAGCTATTCTACACAGGTAACAGTTTATGCGAAGAGTAGGAGGCGAACAGGGACATGGCCCATTCAAAGGACAGAAAGGCATCCCACAGGCGGGCCTTGGGAGGAGAGAAGGGAGGGGTGCAAGGGGGACCAGAGAGAGGAGCAGGAGGGGGATCAAAAGAGGCCTTGTAAGCCATGCTACAGAGTTTGAAATTTTTCTTAAGGGCAAACGATGCCTAATTTAAGGAACAGCAGACCTCATTCAGGAGGATTTCTCATAAGGACTCAGTTTTGAAAATAGGGTATCTGGGAGCAAAGAAAAGACACAATGGTCCTCAATGTGTCATCGTCCTCACCTGGTTCGCAGGTACCCCTGCTTGCCCAGCGCTGCCCTGGGTAGGAAGCGGTGACATCAGAGGTAAGCTCACAGTTTGTATTTTAACCTCAGGTGGGGTATAGATCCTCTACCAATTCTCCAACCTGGCTCCAGGTGGTACCTATTCAGAACATCGGTAGAGTTCGTGTAGCTGTCCTTCCCGTGATAGGCAGTTCTCTACCTCCGTCGTTTTCCATCTGACTCTCTGAGGCAGTGTTTTCATTTAGTCTTGCCCCCTGTTCTCTTCTCATCCCCCGTACCATTCTTCATCTGACCTGCTCTTCTCGGGCTTGTGCCCTCTTTGGCTCATGTGCTCTTTGTTCTGATATTTGCCAGAATCTTTCTCCCCACCCCCTACGTGTTCATTCTTTCCCTTTCCCTTTTCTCTTCTGTCCTTGGTCCCCTTATGCTCTGGCATTGCTCACGGCTACCCGTGTTATCTTTCCTCCCACTTCACAGCTCCATGCTCCCAAGCCCCCAGTTCACCGTCCGTCCCTTCACGGCTCTCCCAGCTGCTGTCACCTGACCTGTCCATTAGAGCTGCTTCAACTCCAAATGACATCCACAGTTTTGCCCTCAACACTAAGAGCTCACATTGCCGTTTTGACAAGGAAAAGATAATCAGATGTTTCTGTTTCACAACACCCTTATTAAGTGAAATAAAAATAAGTAAATAAGTTGAGCTGCAGTTCCCCTGGGGAGTCTGCATTCAGCCTCAGTTGGAATTCTCTCCCTGTACAAGAGAGAGAGGGAAGACAGTGTATTTAAGATTTCTTTGTTGAGACTGAAACGTGTGGTATTTGTGTACTTTGTCCTTAATGTGATGTGTCTGTGCATGCCATTTGTGCGTGTGTGTTTGTGTGGGGAAGTTTCCATTAGTCTATGAGCCAGAAGGAACTTGCAGTTGATTGTGGATATAATGGACTTGCAGTGTTTATCCAGAGCAAATGTGAAGAACATAGGGGGAAAAGGGCGCAGCCCTGGGGCTGAGCTCTGCTAGGATGACTTTAAAAGAACAGCCATTTTAAAAGGCCTGATGCTTTATTTACTCCACGTGACTCTCCACTGATCCACTGTAGAGAATGACAAGTTGTGAAAGCACCAATTATTCGAAATGTCTTGACCACTCCAGTAGCCATCTGGAACCTTCCTCTGAAGAGATATGGTGCCTTTTATCAGTCCTGGCCTGGCTATAGACAAGCATCAGGAAACAGGGATAGCCTGGATGACACAGTAGCCAAAGCACAAAAATTTAGGCTGAGTCCCAGGGTTCTTTTCTGGCCCCCACTATGTCCAGAGGCCTCTTCTGCTCCAGGCTGGGGTACCTCACCTGGGCATAATGACTCTGGTGTGTCCATGGGTATTCTGGTCATAAAAGAGTATAAACATAGCTTCTTACCTCAGAGCAATATTACAGGCAACTGTAGGAAAACAGTAGCAGGCGGGCTTACATCATGCCATGATAATAATATTTACAGTTATACCTTATTTAAGCCTTACTGTGAAGCAGCCAGGAATTAAATGAAACCCAATATTTATGTTATCTCATTTAATTTCAAAACAATCCTATACAATAGATGCTATTATTACCCCTACTTTAGAGATGAGGAAACTGAAACTTGGTAACCTGAGTGAGGTCATGGCTCAGTAAGTGGCAGAGCCAGAATCTGAACTAAAACAGTCTGAGGCGATGTAGCCCGTCCTCCGGCTCTATACTCTATGAGCAGACTCCACTTACTCTGACTCAGAGGCCTGAATCCCAAGTAGTACGTAACTGGTTCTGAGCATAAGCCATGGCTCAAATTATTTCAGAAATAGAAGTCACCTTGAAAAACACTTAGTCAGTGATTTCTGATGCTGTTGCACATTATAATTACTCAGGTAATGTAAAACAATAGCAATTTTGAAGTCCTACCTCCATAGATTCTAATTTAATTTATTGGGAACAAAGGCATAGCATGACTATTTTTTGAAAACTCCATAAGTACTTATATTTTTCATCCATATTGAGAACCACCATTTTAATATTACACATGGGAAAACATGAAACCTAAGAGGTTAATTTATTTGCTCAAGGTCATACCACTAGTTAAGGGTAGGTGAGACAAGCAATCCCAGTTCTCCTAGCTGTCATCAGTGCTCTTTTCCTTATTCCTTACCCCTGATCACAGACAAGTATATCCTGAGGATTGGTCCAAGATGGTGGAAGAATAGGTGGAAGTTACACTCACCTCTTCCCAGGACCAAGGAGAAAGACAGTTACCTATAAGAAGTCCCCCATAGGCCCTGGCCAGCTAGCTCAGTTGTAGAGCGTCCTCCCAGAATGTGGAAGTCCTGGGTTTGATTACCAGCCAGGGCACACAGGAGAAGCACCCATTTGCTTCCCCCTCTACTTTCTCTTTGTCTCTCTCTTCCCCTCCCACAGCGAAGACTCCATTGGAGCAAAGTTGGCCCAGGTGCTGAGGACAGCTCCATGGCCTCCACCTCAGGTGCTAGAATGGCTCTGGTTGCAATGGAACAGCACTCCAGATGGGCAGAGCATCACCCCCTGGTGGGCATGCTGGGTGGATCCCAGTCGGGCACATACCAGAGTCTGTCACTCTGCCTCCCCCTTCTCACTTTGAAAAATACATGCACACAAAATAAGTCTCCTGTAAAACTTTCAGCTCATTTCTCAACAGAAACATTTAAGGCCAGATGGGATTGACATGAACTATTCAAAGTGATGAAAAGCAATTAATTACAACCAAGACTACCCTATAGAGCAAAGCTATCATTTAAAATTGAAGGAGAAATAGTTTCCAAGACAAGAGAAACCTAAAGAAGTTCATTAACACCAAACCAGTATTACAAAAATTGTTAAAGGGTCTTCTTTAAGAAAAAGAAAGCAGGCCCTGGCCATTTGGCTCAGTGGTAGAGAGTCAGCCGGTATGTGGATGTCCTGGGTTTAATTCCTGATCAGGGAACACAGGAGAAGTAATTATCCAATTCTCCACCCCTTCCTCCTTCTCTCTCTCTCTCTCTCTCACTTTCTTCTTCTTCATCTTCTCCTTCTCTTCCTCCTCCTCCTCCTCTTCCTCCTCCTCCTCCTCCTCTTCCTTTTCCTCCTCCTCCTCCTCTTCCTCCTCCTCCTCCTCCTCTTCCTTTTCCTCCTCCTCCTCCTCCCCTTCTTCTTCTTCTTCTTCTTCTTCTTCTTCTTCTTCTTCTTCTTCTTCTTCTTCTTCTCCTCCTCCTCCTCCTCCTCCTCCTCCTCCTTCTTCTTCTTTTTCTTTATCCTCTTCTTCCTCCTTCTACTTCCTCCTCCTCTTCCCCACTTCTTCCTCCTCCTCCTCCTCCTCCTCCTCCTCCTCCTCCTCCTCCTCCTTCTTCTCCCACAGCCATGGATCAATTGGTTCAATAGCATCGGCCCTGGGCACTGAGGATGACTCCTTGCAGCCTTTGCCTCAGGTGCTAGAAATGCCTTGGTTGAGAGCATGGCCCCAGATGGGCAGAGCATTGGTCCCAGATGGGGGTTGCCAAGTAGATTCAGGTCGAGATACATGTGGGAGTTGCATTTTTATATATCAATATTGACTTATTAGAAAGGGAAAGTAAGAAAATAATCCTATGTAAAATTGCATTTAAAAACCCTAGAAAAATTTTAGCCAGGGAAGTAAAAAACTTGTACTCTGAAAACTATAAGACACTGAATAAATAAACTGAAGAAAATAGAAATAAATGCAAGCATATATCATGTGCATGGAGATAAAGAATTAACACTGTTAAACTGTCTATACTACCCAAAGCAATGTATAGATTCAATAGAATTCTTATCAAAATACTAATATTATATTTTCTTATACTAATACTATATTTTTCATAACTAGAAAAAATAATCCAAAAGTTAATGTGGGACCTCAAAAGATCCTGAATGCCACAGAAATCTTGATAAAAAAGAACAGAGTTGGAAGTATCATGCTACCTGATGCCAAACTATATTGCAAGACTATAACAATCAAAATAACATGATATTGGCATACAAATAGACACACAGATCAGTGGAACAAAATAGAAAGCCCAGAAGTAAATCTAGATCTACTATATAGTCCATTAATATTTGATAAAGGAGACAAGAACATACAATGGGGTCAAGATAATCTATTAAAAATGGGGTTGGGAAAATTGTATAAACACATGTAAAAAGTGAAACTAGACCACCTTCTTACACCATATATGAGAAGAAACTCAAAATGGATTAAAGAATTAAATGTAAGACTCAAAATTATAAAATTGCTAGAAGAAAACATAGGCAGTAAGATCTCTGGCATTTCTCTTAATTGTATTTTTTTTTCTGATATAGCTTTTTGGGCAAGGGACATTAAATAAATAAACAAGTGGGACTACATCAAACTAAATTTTCTTTTTGCACAGAAAAGGAAATCATCAACAAAATTAAAAGAAAACCTACTGAATGAGAGAACATATTCTCTGATGATACATCTAATAAGGGGTTAAAATCCAAAATTTTAAAGAACTCACAACTCAACTTCAAAAAAGCAAACAATCCAGCCTGACCAGGCAGTAGCTCAGTGGATAGAGCGTTAGACTGGGATGCAGAAGACCCAGGTTCGAGACCCCGAGCTCACCAGCTTGAGCGCAGGCCCATCTGGCTTGAGCAAAAGCTCGTCAGCTTAGACCCAAGGTCACTGGCTCCAGCAAGGGGTGGCTCGGTCTGCTGAAGGCCTGCAGTCAAGGCACATGTGAGAAAGCAATCAATGAACAACTATGGTGTCGCAACAACAATGAAAAACTAATGGTTGATGCTTCTCATCTCTCTCTGTTCCTGTCTGTTCCTGTAAAAAAAAAAAAAAAAAAAAAGGCAAACAATCCAATTTTAAAATGGGCAGAGGACCTGAATAGACACTTCTTCAAAGAGGACGTGCACACGGCCAATAGACAGATGAAAATATGTTCAGTGTTACCAATCATCAGAGAAATGCAAATTAAAAACCCAATGAATTAACATCTATCATCTCACACCTGTCAGAATGGCTATTATCAATAGATCAACAAGTGTTGGTGGGGATGTGGAGTAAAGGGAATCCTCGTGTACTATTGGTGAGAATGCAGACTGGTCCTACTGCTATGGAAAACCGTATGGAGGTACTTCAAAAAATGAAAAATGGAACTACGTTATGACCCAGTGATTCCACTTCTAGGTATATGTTTGAAGAAACGTAAAACACAGTTTGAAAGAATACACGCACCCCTATATTTATTGCAGCATTATTTAAAATAGACAAAATATGGAAATAATTCAAGTGCCCATCTTATAGGCAAGTGGATTAATAAAAGCAGTGATACAGATGTACAATGGAATATTACGCAGTCATAAAGAGGAACAAAACTTACCATTTACAACAGCATGGATGGACCTAGAGGGTAGTATGCTAAGTGAAATAAGTTATCCAGGAAAAGACAAATACCATATAATTTCAGTTCTATGTGAAATCTAAAGAACAATATAAACAAACAGACAAAACAGAAACAGACTCAGAGTTTCAGAGAACATACCAGTGGTTCCCAGGGGGGAGAGGAATTGGGGAAGAAAAGATGAAAGGATCAAGAAGTACAATTGGCAGTTACGAAACAGTCAAGGAAAATACAGCATAGGGAATATAGTTAATCATAGTGTAATAACTGTGTATGGTGACAGTGTACTGGAAATATGATTGTCTAACCACTATTCTGTACACCTGAAATTAATAGAAAATAGTACTGAATGTCAACTATAATTGAAAACAAATAATGTGTATGAGAGAGCACAATAAAACATGGTGGGTGTGCATTTGGACTGCAAACAACCGGGTTAGCATAGTAGCTGTGTAGCCTAAGGCTTCTTTCTATTCCCTGTGCTGTCAGTTTGTCTCATATGCAAAATGAACCCGTTAATAAGGCCTGCTTGGAGGAGTTGTGATATTGTGAGATGACACCATATAAAGGTTTCATAATCCTGCCCAACATGTTGTAACTATTATTATTACTTTTTACTATGTGAAAAGGACTGACCAATCATTAAACAGCAATCTTGCCAGCCATTCTCCTGGTAGTCATGAAAATGTCAACTTAGTATTTCAAAACAATAGTAGCTTAGTAAAGAATGTTTATTAGACTATAAACACATTGGAAATAACTTATGCTCTGAAAATGTATATTTGCAAGTTAAGAGCCCTCTCTTAGTGTTCACAGATGGCTGGTCTGGCCACTAGTTTTGTTGGAGTGGGCCAAGCATTCAAGTCTTGAGTTGCCATTTTGTCCCTTCGGGACAAGGGTCCCCAAACTAAGGCCCGCGGGCCGCATGCGGCCCCCTGAGGCCATTTATCCGGCCCCCGCCACACTTCTGGAAGGTGCACCTCTTTCATTGGTGGTCAGTGAGAGGAGCACAGGATGCATCTGCACCCATAGTTCCCATTGAAATACTGGTCAGTTTGTTGATTTAAATTTACTATGAGACATGGACAAGAGTTTGGGGGTTACGGGGTGGGGGGAGGGAGGAGGGGGTGGGAAAGGGAGGAGGGGCGGGGCACAAAGAAAACCAGATAGAAGGTGACAGAGGACAATTTGACTTTGGGTGATGGGTATGCAACATAATTGAATGATAAGATAATCTGGAGATGTTTTCTTTGAACATATGTACCCTGATTTATTAATGTCACCCCATTAAAATTAATAAAAGAAAAAAAATACAAAAAATAAATTTACTTGTTCTTTATTTTATTGTTCCTGTTTTGTTTTTTTACTTTAAAATAAGATATGTGCAGTGTGCATAGGGATTTGTTCATAGATTTTTTTATAGTCCGGCCCTCCAACGTTCTGAGGGACAGTGAACTGGCCCCCTGTGTAAAAAGTTTAGGGACCCCTGCTTTAGGATATGATCACAAATGGGGCTACTTTTCTGCCACCCCGATTCTTCTCAATCCCATCACCAGTGCAGAAATAAAGGCATTTAGAGAGCTGATGATGGGAAATAGCATTAGCACTTACCCTATAGACTAACTAGGCCTTTTTCCTAGTAGGTTATTACTATTAGAAGACATGACTTTTTTCAATTGTATCCAATAAGAAAGCCATGGTGAATGGAATTTATTCTGCAAGGATCTTTTTCCTTAGCATTAGTAATGCAGTTCTTCCCAAGTTCTCCCTGACATCACTAGACCCTTCCTGGATGGCTGTTTTATTCTCAGCTTCCCCTCCCCTATTGGTCACCACACCTTACCTTCTTCCTTCTCACTTCAGCGACATCATTCCCAATGATGTGCCAAACCATGACTTCAGCCACTGTGGTTTCAGGAACGACCACCTCATCCTTACATCTGTCAGCAGTGCTGTATCTGTAAAGGCCTATTAGATTCTCCTCTTGCTAGGGCCACATGTTCAGAACTAAAACAAATAACTTACCCCACTACCCTTGCCACCTGAAATTTCTCTTGCATCTATATTAGCAATCTTAAAGTATGGCAAAACTATATCCTATTGTACAGAACAGAGAACAAGAGGTTATCCTTAGTTCTTTCCTTCCTAAAGCACTAGCCGTTCAGTTAGTCATTATCTTTACTGTTACCACCTTGACTCAAGCTTTTATCCCATTTTACCTAATTGACAGCCTTCTATACAGCTTCTGTCTCCCACTATGCATCCTCTGTCCAGTGGTCACAATGATAATAAAAGCAAACATTTATTGTGTGTGTGTGTGATTTTTATTTAAGTGAGAGGAGGGGATATAGACTCCCACATGCACCCTGACCAGGATCTACCTGGCAACCCCTGTCTGGGACCGATGCTCTGCCCATCTGGGGCCATGCTTACAACTGAGCTATTTTTAGCTCCTGAGGCCAAGGCTCCATGGAGCCATCCTTAGCACCCAGGGGCAACATGTCTATGGGAAGGGAAGAGGGAGATAGAGAAAAATGAGGGGTTGGGGAAGAAGCAGATTGTCAGTTCTGTGTGCCTGACTGGGAATTGAACCTGGGACTTCCATACATTGGGTCGACATCTACCACTGAGCCATCCTGTCAGGGCTTATTGGGTTCTTAATAGATGATGGGTACCAGGCTTAGCACTTACAAATCTCATTGAAGTTTCACAATTCTAGTTAACAGATAAGAATATGATATCTACATTGCAGACGGAGAAAGCAAGGCTATGAAGGATTAAAATCTTGCTAGAAGTCATAAAGCTTTTAAGTGTATGATGAGGCATGAACCCTTGTCTGCTATGAAAAGGATGTCCATGCATGGCACTGCCCTGTTCTCAGGAGGCTGAACTCCTGCTCTGCTTTCTCTAAACCATCCTCTTGCTAAATTCTGCTTTTTGCAGAGAACCTTTCCTTTCTTCATTTTTGGGGGGCTTCCCTATTTCCTCAGCAATGTTGATTTCATTGCATTTTCCTAATATTTCATGCTTTAATTTAATTTATTTGGTTCTATTGTACAGTGCCCTGAGCATCTCAGAAGAAGCGAGAATTTTATAAATAAAATTATTATTACAGCTGCTCTGGTAACAGCCCCTGAGCTATTTAATAGAGATATCAATTACTCTCAGTGTTGAAAGTTTTCACCCAGAGCCCTCACCCAGAGCCCTTTATGGCCCAAGTTTTCCTTGTCTGTTGTTACTCTATTTTGCTTGTTACATTCTTGACACAGCCGTGTAGCATTTTTCCTTTCTATCCCCATCAGAATTGAACAGAGAGCAGCTCAGCTAAAGTCCCATGTAATGTATTCTGGAGAACATGACCTAGTTTTTTTAACCTTTTTGAATCACTGAAGTTCCAAATCCCATTTGGACCTATAATGTCAATTTTGCAGTAAGTCAACCCCTCCTTGTCCACCTCATGCTAGATAAGATCTCGTTATTCATCAGTCTGCAGCAGAAACTTCTTTCACGGTACATGGGTATGAATTGATCACAACATTTATTTGGGCCCTGGGATTTCAGGACTCTACACTTTGCGACCTGTGCAGACAAACTTTTTGTCAGTATTGAAAGGAATTGAAGCCCAAGTAAGGGGGATGGGGTAAGGGTCACTGTCTTATTGACTGTTATTTCTAGCATCAAGGGATACTTTCTGGAACCTGCCTGCTACCTCAAGATCTCATGGCCTTTTAGCAGCAGGACATGTGACAGGACCATCGTTGTCTACTTACAGAATGTCAGTGACATGTTGAAAAATTCACAAGATAAACCAGTGGCCAATCTGGAATTTCTCCCTGGACAGCTTTCAAATCATGCTTGACCTTGACTCTCCCAGCTTCCCATGCACCATGACCCTTTTCCACTCTTTTCAACATACTTTACTCAGCCATTCATTGAATCCAAATTAACTGAGCACTGGCTATGTGCCAATTATGTGGCTGGCACGCACAGTTACAGGCAAGACTGACGTAGTTCCTTCGTCCTTTCAGAGTCTGTGTTCTTTTTTTTTTTTAAAAAAGGAGAGAGAGAGAGAGAGAGAGAGAGAGAGAGAGAAGGACAGACAGACAGGAACGAAGAGAGGTGAGAAGCATCAATCATTAGTTTCTCGTTGCCCTTGCGACACCATAGTTGTTCATTGATTGCTTTCTCACATGTGCCTTGACTGCGGGCCTTCAGCAGACCGAGCCACCCCTTGCTGGAGCCAGCGACCTTGGGTCCAAGCTGGCGAGCTTTTGCTCAAGCCAGATGAGCCCACGCTCATGCTGGCGACCTCAGGATCTCGAACCTGGGTCTTCCGCATCCCAGTCCAATACTCTACCCACTGCGTCACCGCCTGGTCAGGCTCAGAGTCTGTGTTCTTTACTTTTCATTTCGTTTTGACATGCCTCCCTCTCAAGCATATATTCTCCTCATAACTTACTGTTCTATTAAGGATTTCTGAAGAAGTCTCCTAATTAACCAGGAGCAATATACTACTCTGTCTCAATTTTCTGTTTATTTTAGAAATCAAATGCAAGTAGCCAATCTGTCCATTACAAATGAGTTCATTCCTATTCAAGCAGCAACTGTCACGTTCCTTGCCTGTTGCTTCTTACGTTATGTGCAACGTATTGGCTTTAGTTGTCTATACTTCTTCCCAGCTACACTGGGAGCCCTAAGTGAATGGAAGACATGATAACTCAAAATAATTTATTGCATTATACATGGTGGCCATGTATAGTTTCAGTAACAGGAAGCACAGTAGCTCATTTAAGGTGAATATATATAACTCTCTCCTGACCAGACAGGTGTTGTTGAATATCTAACAGCTATATTTTCGTATAGCCAAATAAGAATATGAAATGGCCCTGTTCAGGTAGCTCAGTAGGTTACAGTGTCATCCCAACATGCCAAGGTTCCAGGTTCACTTCCCGGTCAGGGCACATACAAGAATCAACCAATGAATGCATAAATGAGTGAAACAACAAATCAGTTTCTCTCTCTCTCTATGAATATATATCCCCCCTCTCCCTTTCTCCTTCTCTTCCTCCCTTCCTCTCTCTCTTTAGAATCAACAAATAATTTATAAAAAGAATGTGAAATGAACTATGACCCAGATATCCAGGGCAGGAAGAAATAGATAGGATGAAGCCGTTTTGTAAAGTAAAGAATAATTTCCAATGAAAAAGGTCTAACTAGAAATATTTAAATTGCTATAAAAGATACAGCGTTCTAAGCTGTCTAAATCAGTTTAGTTCTCCTGTAGCTCATAAATACTTTGCAACCCACATAGTAATCAGAGAGAACCCAGGAAACTTTGCATCCCGGGACCAGCATTGTTAAGACACATTAATCACAGACAATTTGCATCCCTACTAAGCGCAGAGCACTGCTTTTGGCGTTGCTTGTGCTGAATAGGTGCATTCCACTGTAGTTCCTCATTTTATGATGAGTTAAGACAGAAACAGTCATCATTTGTCACCTTTCTGGAATGCAGTAAAAGAGGTACAATTCTCCAGATAGATTGTGAACTTTAGAGGCCCTATTGCATGGGTCAAGACAATCCCACATTACTAATTGAAGGCTGGCTTTGCCCATTTGTCCCCACTCTGTTGGGTATCTCACATCACTCTCATTGTAATGCTGTGTTAGTACTTTAGTAAAAATGGCCAGCAAGCCCAGAGATAACAGAATAGGAATCAATGGGACCTGCAGTTGTCTGCATTCCAGATGCTCTTGTCAGCCTCGTCGCCAATCCATCCTGCCAGCCCGGTCTCCTCGGGGACCGAGACGTTTGAAAACAGGGCAGCAGCCTCATCTCCCAGGCAGTGTTTTTCTCCATCATTTGCTTTATTAAATATTGATTTTCTGTTGCATTATTAAACCTTAAGTCCAGAGCATAAATTCTGGCCTGATACTTTAATCTGGCTCTCCTCATTTTTTTGGCTTCTAGAACTGATTTTCAGGCCAGCTCCCCTGGGGGAACTTTAAGCCAACTTAAGGCCTGGGAGAAAACCCCCTGCAGGAACGGGAGAAGCCCAGACTTGAGAAGTAGCTTGTCTCACCAGGGGACTACAAAAAGACTGAGCAGCTTTTCACTGTACCCACGTTTCACATACAGACACTTGTCCCCACTGGGATTCAGGTGGTTGTAACTGGGAAGGTCTTTGGATCGACATCATAAAAACTATGGAGCAGGCAAATGGGATGTTGAACCAGACATCACACAACTCTTCAGATATTACCTAAGCCAAATTCATTCCCTCTCTTTCCTTTTGGTCTTTATTATTTCAAGGATTTAAACCATCAGTTTTAAATGCATACACCTTTGACTTTACACTTATTTGGGGCACTGATTGGCTCATATTTCCTCTTCCTCTCTCTTTTCTCTAAGAGTCAGTGGTTGAGTGGTCAACTCTCTCAGTCTGTTGTAGGATGGAGCCATCAATCACTTTATAAAACTTTTTCTGAGAGATGTGGCCATCTCTAAGCAGCCGTGTTAGCTGGGTGATCTCCAAGTTCAATTTCCCATCACTTGAATAGTTTCCTAGCATGGCACTGTCATTAGCCTAAGCCTGGGGGCTTGAGCCTCAAGATAAGAAGCACAAGGGATCATTATGTTCTGTGTATCTTTAACAATGACAGATGAAAACATCTTGCTGTCTGCATGGATGTTTTCGGAGAGCTCTGACTACCTTCCTGTCTGGACTTCAACTTATCCCAGCTTTCTTTCTGTGCCCAAATAAGTCCTACATCTCCAGAAGTCTAGTGTTAAAAAAAATTATTCCAGGAACTAGCAGAGCTGCTTGTGGAAAGCCAGGGGTTAGAAGTGTGAGTCATGACTCACTCGGGGATATAGAGAGAGCACAACTAAGTAAGCCGCCTACTGGCACCTGCCAAATGTGAACCTTCACCTGCCATGGAGGTCCGACTAAGCCTGTGTGGCCACATCAGATGCGATTGTAAAAACACTCTTGGGAAATATTTCACAGAAAATTTGTGAAGGTCAAGTTGTCAGAGACTGTCTACTCCATTTTCTCCAACCCCTTCCCTGTCACCAACATTCTTAGGCGTCCAAAAAATGAGAGATGTGCTCTTGAAGACCATGGGAATTACAGGTCATATATCTTTCTACATTTCCCCCCTAAAGTGAATCTCTTCATAATAGCTACTTAGGTAGATAGTACCTATCACTCATTTAAAGACTGTCAGCAATGGGCAACTAACTACTTACTCAGGTAGGTCCCACTTCCTTTAGAAAAGCTCTAGCCATTTTCTTTTTAATATTAAGACACAATTTGCTTCCCTCCAATGTCTGCCTCTTGGTTATTTCTGCTAGAACTACATAGCATAGTTGAATCCTTTGTTGTAATAAAAAGGGCTTGACTTTTAATTAAGATATATGAATTTTGAATCTTGCTTCCTATGTAAATTTCTACAAATTATAGGTCAAAATTGCGGAGTATTAACAGTTGCATGTGTTCCAATTTAATCTCTGAGTTCCAGCCTTCTCATTTATAACAACTTGACTATAAGAACTCATCAGTTTATTGTGAAGGGGAATTGGAATTATATGAAATACTTAATATTAAGAAACATTCAGTATATTTTAAAATTCAATTTGACAAGTATTTCTTAAGTACCTACTGTGTGTCAGGCACAATATTAAGTCCTGGGCATAAGAAAATGAGTCACAAATGGTCCCTGAATTTACAATTGGAATTACAGTATTTGAAGATGCCTATTACATTCCTTATATCTCTTCTTCTTCTAAATAGTTCAGGCAGTGCTTATGTCTACCATTGTACTCACCTCATTATATTGTAATTACAGCTTTACCCAGAAGATGTAACTCTTTGGGACCCAAGAGTCATTCCCTGAATTTCATGTATATTTTCTCAGTGCATGTGGGTTAACAGAATGCATTTCTAATTCTTCGTGATTCTTTGTATGCTAGATTTTATAGTCTTCACCTCTCTTCAGATGGGAGCTAATTCTGTCCCGGGTCAGCCCAAGCACACTGTCTGGAGGCCATGCAAGCAGTTTGGCTTTCATCTGGCCACTTCTGCTGACCCCCTCACTGTCCTTCCGTGAACTTTGACTGCTTCTATTTACCCTTTGATTTTCACACTGATGATTTCTACCAACCCAATCTGTGTCATGGTTAGAAATCTACTGGATTACAGAATTTCTCTCAAATAGTAAAAGAAGGTTTATTAGAGAGATGGGAAAGACTGTGGAAACCAGTATAAGAGGAACAGGTAAATCCTATAAGAAGCACCTGCCCTTGACACTTCCTTTTTTAGTTTCTCTTGTTGGATCTCCACGGTCTCTTTATTTATTCATTCATTTATTGATTGATTGATTTAAATGAGGGGAGGGGAAATACTGAGACAGACTCCCACATGTGCCCTGACCAGGATCCACCTGGCAACCCCCATCTGCGGCTGATGCTCAGAGCAGTTGAGCCACTGGCTGTGAGAGGAGAAGAGAAAGAGAAAGGGGAAAGGGAGGGGAAGAAAAGCAGATGGTTGCTTCTCCTGTGTGCCCTGACTAACCGGAGATTGAACTTGAAACATCAGCATGCTGGGCCAACACTCTATCCACTGAGCCAAGCAACCAGGGCTCTATGGTCTCTTTATTTGTGCTTTCTTCTACACATCTCTTATGATCTTTTGAGTCTCGTACATAGGATTTTTCTATTTGCCCCTAACTTCATCTTATACATGGCCTTGCCCTGCTTTGATGCGCATTCAGGTAGCTTGGAAGATCAGAGTCAAGTGACTGCCTTTTCGTGTCATAAGTCCAAATTATCAGGAAAGTTTGTCAGACTTTCTTAATTTAAATCAGTTAACTACCCTTTTTCCCATCAGCTATGATTGGAGCAAGGGTAAAGATGATATGATATATGATGCCATGTATGTCTGTTTAGGGTTCTTCTGTTTCAGAAAGTTGGTATGGGTAAAGGGTTAGCAACTGGCAGCCTGGTTACAGTAATTTGTTTTATACTGTAATGTCTGCAAAGTTAAAAACAAGGATGGTCTGCTTGAACCTTCTCTGCCTCTTTGGTTTTGTTGTTGTTGTTTTAATTTACACTAATCCTTTTCTGAGCAAAGCCAAGGATATGTCTCTGCCTACGACATAGTCAGAAAATGTGTCCAGGACATGCAAAGATTGTCTTCGAAAGACAGGACTTGGGGAAAATGTGTTTAGTGGTTAGAAATCAGTGGTTCAAACCACGAATGCTTTGGCCTGCCAGGTGAATGAGACTATTAAAATCTCCTGAAATATCAGTAATTAAAGCCAGGAACAGCATAGGAAAGGCTAGTCATGTTCCATGCAAGTTTCCAGTCCTCCCCTGAATGTAACCTCACAAGATATATAATTTCTCATTTATGCATAGTGGAGGGCTTCAAGTCACATAGGAATACAGCAAATGGGTTGAGGACCCAGAATCTTTGGGCTAGTTCTGTCTCAAGTTATTGTGATTTTCCATTTGATGCTGTCAGAAACTTAGGAACTGATCATTTGTGCTGGAAATAGCATAACTTCTGTCCTTTGTTTCGATCGCTTTTGTCGTGTTTGATCGGTGAATTTGATTCTTGGCCACAGAAAATTGCATTTGTGTCAAGAGCATTTTGAACAGATCAATGTAAGAGGAAACCAGGCAAGATCAATTGTAATACCAAAGGACTAATATAAAAAGTCATGAAACTCACAGTCATCCTGTACTGCTCAATGGCTAAACATTCCCCAGGTTCTTTATCACAATTCATTATTTAAACCTCATAATACCCCATGAGGTCAGGGAGTGTCTGGTGCTAGACATCTAGAAGAGAGGAAAACAACACTATGTGAATCCAGTTGTCCTTACACAGAAAATTTGCAAAAAAGTGAGGCAAGATATAGTAACACAAATAATTGTTATAATTGCTTTACATTGTTTCCAGGTACTGTGTTATGTCTTCTGTATAAATTCCTAATTTAGATTTTCAAATAAGATTATGAGTTAAATTTCTTTATCACTACCATTTTATGACTAAGGAATCTGATTAGAAAAGTTAGGCAATGTGTTTATGATTGACCATGAATGCACAAGAGAGGGGGTGTTGGGACTTCTGTTCTGACTGTTCCCTATTCCATGCTTTAGACCAGTGGTTCTTAACCTTTTTTGAGGTACCAAACCCACCAGTTTCATATGTGCATGCACCGAACCCTTCTTTAGTGATAAATAAAATGAATTTTTTTTTCAAATTCAAGACATAGGTATATATGTTTTTTTACTGGTGCACAAAATGAGCCGTGCTCATATGAACATCACCTTGCTCAAAGAACAAAACCAACAAAGTGCATGAACTCACAACACATTACGGTATTACTTTATTCTGGCCTCCACGGCAGAGGCTTCTCTGAATCCCTGAGACCGACTCATCGAACCCCTAGGGTTTGATAGAACCCAGGTGAAGAACCACTGCTTTAAACTATCTCCACTTCTTTTCTTTGTGGTTTTAAACCACAGCTCTGTGTACCAATATTAATATACATTATTATTGCTACCATTGTTCTTGTTGGTGTACTGATTTCACCAGATGTGTAGTAGGCTCATGAAAGGACTCTTCCTCATGAACTATCCCAGAAAGACAGTTACTCAAACTCTTGTTAAAGATGGAATAGTTGTATGCATTTGACTTTATATAGCAGTTTCCATGTCCATTACCATAAACAGCTCATGCAGTAGGTAAAGCAAGTATTGTGAATTCTATTTCCTAAGTGAACCACACAAGACTCACAGAATGTGACAAGTGTCCATAGTATCAATGAAGGAAGCACCCTGACTATAGAGCTGCTGGTCTTTCTAATTCCTTGCCCTTCTATATGATGAACAACTATTTTTATTTTTTTATTTAATGGTTTTTAGAGAAAGATAGAGGAGAGAGAGAGAGAGAGAAAGAAACAACAATTTGTTCCACTTATTCATGCTGGCATTGGTTGATTCTTGTATGTGCCCTGACCAGGATCGAACCTGCAACCCCAGCATGTTGGGACAATACTCTAACCAACTGAGCTACCTGATCAGGGATAAAACATTTATTTTTAAAGATATCTCAGCCTGAATGGTATGAACCTTTAAAAAAAACATTGGCCTGTCTCCATCCCAGCATCCTTAAAAAATAAAATAACCATAAAACAGTTCAGACTGTTTTAGCCAAAGGGCGTGTCTTATGATGCTTTAGTCAAAGGTTGTGTCTTATGCTCTTTGTGATTAGAACTTTCTTATGAATCTGTTTGGCCTTACCCAGCCCTTACTAGATTGCCTGCAGCAGAGAGATACATTGGAAAAAAGCCTTAACTGGTTACTAAACTTTAAAATAATTGATGACTTAGTTACATCACCCTTTCTTACCAAAAAGTGATGGCCTCGTGCATTCTAAACACTCAACTGGACCCTTAATGCATGGCTGACCTTGAATAAGAGACTTAACTTCTCCAAGCCTTGATTCTGCCATCTGCAAAACAGACATAACAATACCTTATTCCTTAGTTCAAGTAGTTATTTTAAGAATAAAATTAAATCATGGATGTAAACTGGTTTTATAAGCTATTGAGTTCCTCTACTTATGTGAAGTATTGTTTTAAGCTGACCAAAAAAAAAAATGTTTGTGAATGGATGATCAAATTGAGAATGTACTTTTCTACATGTCCCAGGGCTAACCGAAAACAGGGTTGAGGTAGTAACATTAGGGACTCCAGAGGGTTGGGCGAGGGGAAGAAAGAAGGGGAAGTCACTGTGTCCTGTGTTCCCCTCTGGGTGGAGAGGGCCACCTTTGGCATGATTTAGCCACTCATTGTTGCTCTTACAACAACAGCTTGCTCTGAGTGGTATGATTTCTGCAGCATTTTCTTCTTTTTCTTTCTCTTTCTTGCAATGACTGTTTGAAATATTATTTCTGCTTTCTTGATGGCAGGGCTGTGTAATTGATAGCCTCTCTGGGCTGCTGGAGCCCTGCATTTAAGCCATGCTTGCCTGGGCTCCGACGTCTCGGAGTTCATTACTTTTTGAAAAGCTTCACTTCTGTTTGTGTTCAGATTATTGTTGCTCTGGAGAGGGAAGGTTATGTCAGGCAGGAAGAGGATTGTGGAGCAGAATTCACAATAATCAAATTCTCTCTTCTCCTTATATGAATATTTCTGGGTAACAGGACTTCACGTGTATTTGATATGACTGTTCTGAACCAGGGGACCAAGGACCTTCACATTCCCCCTGCAGCATGCTGGAGGGAGTTCAGCAATATTCAGTTTGGGGATTGGGAGGCACTGCTATGCAGATAAAGTGGGTAATAAAAGTGCCTAGCTCAGGTACTAGAGAATGATTTAGTGCAGAATATATACATGGAGGATTTTTAATTAAAGGTGTGGGGTGTACTTGGTTCTCAGTGACAGTGAGGGTAGAGGGCACATGTCCCTTCCACCTAAGCCTGTGATCCTCTCTGAACTCTGCAACCACCACCACATCATTCTCAGCCCCTGCCCCTCTCTTTCAGAACTCAGGTTAGTTCAAGCTATTATCGCTCGTGAATATTCACAACTTGTTTTCTGCTCTCATGTTTTGCCACTTCTATAAACATTATAACTTAAAATTTGGTAAAATCTGCCAAGTTTGTCTACCTGTAACCTACAGAACATAGTCTTTATGGCAGATGAAGAATGGTTCTCCTGCTTTTCCGAGATGGAGTTACAGATACTGTCTGAAGTGGTTGTGGGAGATATAACTAAAAGCTAGTAATTGCAAGTCTGCCACTCTCTGCATCTTTTCTCTCAGCTTGAAAAAGTGTGTATCTTACACCATTTTTTATGATTGAAGTTAACTGCCATTTTTAGGAAGCCGCCACTAAACAGTTCCACACTCTACCCCACCCCATCTCAAGAAAGTTGCTGGGTTCCCCCGCTTCAACTTTCAAAGGTTTTTATTTGTATCATTACAGTAGTGTTCCTTACACTGTTCTGTGATCATCCATCTTATGGCTGTCCCCTTTGCCCTCACTGCAACCCTTGAAGACAAAAGCCTGATTTTAAAAATATTTTCCTGTATTATCAGCATCCAGTGTGGCCATGACACATGCTTGACACTAAAGAAAGATTCTCTGAATAAATCCATGAAAGCACTTTGCTTGATCAAAGCATATTCAGATTTTTCCCTCCAGTTAAGTATTCTTGTATGCATAAGGAAATCTGTGTGGTGGGTAGAAGACTTGCTCATTTGTTTGTCCTTGGGAAACTCACATCGCTTCACCTTCCAGTGGGAGAGGTAGTCAGGTATGGTGTCAGAGGTGATGGTATTTGCACAAGGCCAGGTAATAAAAAGTAGGCATTTAAAGAATAAAATGGGGTTTTGGCATTTTGGTCAGTTACGGAGATAGATTCAGCCTCCACATGAAAGAAAAAACACATAGAAAATATCAGTTTCAGAAGGAGTTTTCATCTCTATAGGAGATGAAACACTTTTAAGTTGAAGGCAGTTTCTTTCCTTGTTGCAGTATAACGAGCAAAAAATATTGTCACATTTTGTCATTTGAAGGGTGTAAAATTGGGTTATATGAGTAACAAAAGGCATCATGCATATGTTTGTGTTTAACAGATAATAAATATTTGAGGAATTTTTCTCTCTGTATAACAAAGGACTTTCCAAATAAGACTCCAAGGTTTAGATTTATTCCCAGATCATGCTTGAGGTAGAGTATTGTATCTATATATTCTTTAGTATTCTGTGAATAGAGAAGTACTGGAGCCTCTTTAAATCCTAGTCAAGTATACCTGCCTGAAGTTTTTTATTGTTTCTTTGTTACTCAACCTTCTCCTTGATTCATTCCATGATAGATTGTGTGAATTATAACAGTCTAAAGCTCAGTAAAGTGGAGGTGATTATCAGAATTTGAAATGCTGTGACATTTTGCTGCCAAAAAGTAATTGATTTATTAGAGACATTACAATACATGCATGATTCAACATAAGAGGTTTCTTTAAAATTGTTCAGTATCAAATCCTATGGGAGACTATTTGCTTTCAGCACCACGGACAGAAACTCTCTTTCCTTCCTATTCAGTTGGCCTTTTACAAGTAAATATAGCTCAACAGTAGCACTCCCATCTGGTGGCCACAGAATGATTCAATTTAATACCTTTTACAATTCCAACAGGAAAATACCAAAATATTAATGCATTGCTTTTCACTTACATTGCCACACAGTGGAACAAGGGACAGGATCTGATGAATTTATATTATCATCACTATCTTGTTGCTAAAAATAACAATAATATTTTGTAACAAATCAGATAAATTTCAGAGCACTTCAAAAGACATTTGATGTTTTCCTAAAAGCAACTTCTTATACTCAAAACTTTATACAAGGAGCCATAATTGAGTTCAGTAGTTCCACACCTGAGCAACGAACCAAGCAGACTAACAAAATGCCGAAAGCTAATGAAAATCTTGTTGTTGAAGCCCCAGTGGGGCACAGGGTAAAATACTAGGAAGACTAGGCTCTCTGCCTTAATAGCTGTGAACTAATATACTTACCCTTACTAGGTAAACCTCTAGTTTGTTTCAAAATGCTTCAGGCAACTATTCAAAAACTTTTAAAATAGAAAGACAGTCTTAATCCAGGATACTGTTTGCTTCCATATAGACTTTTTATTGATTATAAATGTTTCAAAGCAGTTTTATTCATCTTCACACTTAATGAGAAATAAAACTAATAATGCAGTAATCCAAGAAGCTTTCTGAATAACACATATTAAACAAAATTATAGAATACATATCTATGTTGATGTCTGAATTTAAAATGTTTATGAAATATTAAGAGATGATGTAAGTTTTAGATACATTCAGTTCATATCTTCGTTGGGGAACTGTCTTCTTGTAGATAAAGAAACTTTGGATCATCAGGATCACATTACTTGACTGAGGTGTCAGGGATAAGCCCATGGCTTATGCTCTTTACTTGTTTGGAAAAAGGAAAGGTTTGGGGTTAAACTTTAATGATATGTAAGTTATCATTTTCTTCTTATTATCTATAAAAGCTGAAATGATTCCTTCTTAGTTATTAAAACATCCCTAGAACTAAAATTCAATTCTATTTTACACTTTCTGTGAGGAAGCTCAAAATGAAATTTAAAGCTTACTATCGAAATTGATGCTGACACTTGTGGTTGCCAATTGAGACATTCTTTCTTTTTCTTGGACCTTACTTTATGTGTTTATTTTGTGTTTTCATTGTAAGATGCCTCAAATTTATTGTAGAAATAGTGGAATACAAATAATTGTGAAAAGCTTCATGAAGATAGTTTTTATATATAATTTAATATTGTTTTAAATATGCCCTGGACAATTGCTCACTTGTGCTATTTATGTATATGGGTTATTTGTCCACTTAAAAAAATACACATCATATTTTTTTGTGTGTGAAAGACAGAGAGAGGGACAGATGGGGGCAGACAGACAGAAAGGGAGAGAGATGAGAAGCATCAACTCTTCATTGTGGCACCTTAGTTTCGCATTGATTGCTTTCTCATATGTGCCCTGACCAGGGGGATACAGCAGACTAAGTGACCCCTTGCTCAAGCCAGCGACCTTAGGCTCAAGCTGGTGAGCTTTGCTCAAACCAGCGGAGCCTGCACTCAAGCTGGCAACCTCCGGATTTTGAACCTGGGTCCTCCGCATCCCAGTCTGACACTCTATCCACTGTGCCACTGCCTGGTCAGTCAGGCACTTCATTTTTTTAATTAAGCATGAAAAGAGTTTCAAAAAGGAAATTAAAAATTCTGTGAAAGGAATAAGAATTCCACCTGTCCAGGTAGCTTCATTGGTTAGAGCATCATCCCAATATGCCAAGGTTTCTCTTTTGATCCATGGTCAGAGCACATACAAGAATCAACCAATGAATACGTAAGTAGGTAGAACAACAAATCACTGTTTCTCTCTCTTTCTAAAGTCAATAAATACAGATATAGACCATCTAAGAAAGGAAAGATTTTTATTTGGACAGAACATTTTTTTTAATATAGAAAAATGTTATAAGCATTTAACATTCAACTTGCTAATTAGATTAAGGGTTCAAAACAAAGAAAAACTTGGGCATTTCAGTTGTTCAGTTAAATAACTACATTAATTAAGATGTATTCACTTTTTATTCATTTATTGGGTGCCCACTCTGTTTCAGGCATTCTGTATTGGGCAGTCAGAGATTAAAGAAAATTGCTATTCTCAGGAAGCTCTACCCTCTATTAACATCTAATGCAACCAATTGTTGTAAGATGCTATAGAAGTAAAAGAGAAGGTCAAAACTAAATTGCTTCAAGGTGGAACAGAGTCAGGGAAGTCTTCCAGATCTGAGTCTAGATTTAAAGGTCTAAGCGGAGTTAGCTATATGAAGATTGAGTGTCTTCCAAATCAAGGAAATAGAATGGATGCACAAGAGGGAATTCTGGGGAGAAGGGAATGGGGAAGATATCCTACCCAGTTTACAGGCAATGTTTTAAAGATAAGTGCAGGGAGGCACAAGCTGTGTGTGCATTTGTGTGTGTGTGAGAGAGAGAGAAAGAGAGAGAGAGAGAGGAGAGTGTGGATGCATTGCAGTAAAAGATAAAATTGGAAAGGTGTAAATGTGCCAATCCTGAAGGTTCTTGTTTTATACACTCAGTTAAGGATTTTACACATGGTTAACCTGGAAGAATAGTGAATGCTTTAAAATATTATAAGTAGATGAGATTTGCCTTTCTGAACAGATAGTACAAAGTCATTTTGTAAGATAGTTTGTAGAGGAACAAAACTGGTGTGCTCTACTATAATAATTTTAGAGAACAGTGAGAGTAGCCCAAGGTTATTAGCTATGATGATGGAGAAAATAGCATTGAATGATTCTTCACAAGCAAGAATTGGTATGGGGAGTAAGGAAGCTAAAGACGAATGAGAGAAGTCTTTGATTGAGGGGTAATACAGCATAGTGGTTTAGCATTTGGCCAAATCTGTCTGTATGACCATGACATATTTCTTAACCTCTCTTTGGTTTCTTCACCTAAGGATGGGAAATGATAACAATATACTGCCCACAAAAATTAGAGGATATTTCAAAATGAATATGAAGTGATAAAATATCCCCTAATTTTTGTGAGCAGTGTAGTAGTGTTATTTGGCATACACTTTAAGGAAGTTATCAGAAAATCTGATACTCTTTCTTGAACTTCTTTAAAAAACCAGAACACCAGTTTAAGAGTTCTCAGTGTGTACAAGAGGCATGGAAAAAGGTGATTGGGTTTGGATAAAAGGGCAGTTCATTCAGCATGGTACTTCACATTCACTCTGCATCATGTATTCACAATCTGATCAATTATTACATAATCTACAAAGATGAAAGAGAATAAGAGTGTCCTTAAAGTGGGTGAAATCATCTAATTGTGAGATGTTGGAGGTGATTAGCAAGGATCTTTAGATGACAGAAAGAAGTTGACAGTCATGCTAAGTCCAACATAACTTTTAAGGAAGCTACTAAAGAGTGATGGATTATTATTAAAGGCACATATTAGACAAGAAGGAAAGCAGACAACTTCAAAGGAATGATGAAAATGGGGCAAAAGTGTTTAAGTCCTTAAAGTAAAATGACAAGTGATAGAAATTTTATACAACTGAATAGCTTTGCCTAAATAAGTAGGTCTGGTCTTTTCTTAATGCCAGAACTGCAAGCTCATGAGTTTCTAAGCCCAGAGAAGAAAAACAAAACACAATTCTCTTAGAATTTTCTATAATTTGTGTCCTATAGCTGGTCATAAATGCCAGAGCCTGAGTTCCTAATTTCTTTAAGTCTAATACATGTATAGTCACCATAGTTGATAGCTACCTTCATTCCACTTATCCTTAGAAGATGAAAAATTAATGACTGGGGAGGCTTAGTCAGAAGTTCCCTGTCCATTATCTTCTACTATCACCAGCCCCAGGCAAACATTAGTTCTTTCCTGGAGTTTCAGAAGAAAAAAAAAGAGAAAGAAAGAAAGAAAGAAAGAAAGAAAGAAAGAAAGAAAGAAAGAAAGAAAGAAAGAAAGAAAAGAGGAAAGAAGTGATAAATCTGGTTCATCACTATTTGGATATGGTCAGTCACATGAATTATAAATTAAAGTTACTTGGTTTATTTCAGGTTCTCAGAATAAGTTGCAAAACATGAAGTGAGCTATTCTTCTAAGGACACTAGTAGCTATTGCCAAATCCCATGAAATCTTTTTAGTGTTCTGTCTGTTGAAATTGATATAGTTGCTACCACTCTTCTTGCTTTTCTTGCTTTTCTAATTTTTCATGAAATCACTCTCCCCTGATTTTCACCCAGCTCTGACCAGCTCCATTAGAAATGTTGGCATTGTTTGGGTTCTATCTTTGAGTTTCCCTCCTTTATGTCTTTCCCAGGTGATGATACTCACATTAGCATGGAATACTGCTTTGGGCAGTCACCGTGGTATGCTCTGTCTTATCTCTTTTCTGAATTCCCAAATGATTACATGTTATCTACTGAGAATCTTAATTTGTAAGTCCTGCAGTCAACTTGAACTAAACCTATTTCAAGCTGTTCTTATTATCTTCTGTACCTAACTGGGTTCTTGGTGTCCATCAACAGAGATTGATCCAGGTTGACTTAACAGAAAAAGGAATTGATTGAATGATATAGAATTGATATAATTGACAGAGGGTTGACTCAAAAACGAGAAAGAGATCAACATACAGAAAAATATCACAATATAAGAAGAAGATTCAGATTCTGACTAGTAGCTTAAAAGAATGGCATATGCACACTGAATATTCCATTAGGGAAGTCTTTTCTTCAACTGGCATTTCTCATTTGAACAAATGACACCAATATACATTCATTCAGTAAACTGAGCTAGACACCTCAGCCATGGAAAATTTTTTTTTACTTTATGGTACACATCTATTTTTCTTGTGTTTATTTAATTCACTAAGTTGTGTAATTTCATCTACCAAATCTTCCTTAATTCTTGTACACTCTACGTTTTTTGCTTTTAGATGAACCCTATGCCTTTTTTTAAATTCTTTTATACAGAGACAGAGAAGAGAGTCAGACCTTTTATTTTACTTTTTACACAGAGGCAGAGAGAGTCAGAGAGAGGTATAGATAGGGACAGACAGACAGGAACGCAGAGAGATGAGAAGCATCAATCATCAGTTTTTCGTTGCCATTGTGACACCTTAGTTGTTAATTGATTGCTTTCTCATATATGCCTTGACCGCAGGTCTTCAGCAGACCAAGCAACCCCTTGCTCGAGCCAGCGACCTTGGGTCCAAGCTGGTGAGCTTTTGCTCAAGCCAGATGGGTCCGCGCTCAAGCTGGAGACCTCGGGATCTCGAACCTGGGTCCTTCCTCATCCCAGTCTGACGCTTTATCCATTGCGCCACCACCTGGTCAGGCCCTATGCCATTTCTAAAGAGGATTTTATGTCTTTCAATCAATGATGAGGTTAAGGGTCAGACCACCTGTGTTCACACTGTATTTTTTCCACTTGCTAGCTGGGTGATGTTAGGCATTTTACCTAATCTTGCTCTGTCATATGTAAAATAGAGTTGCTGCAAGGATTGATTGAGGCACTATGGTTAAAGCATTGTGAATGCTCACAAACAATAAGTGTTCAATGAAGGTAAGGTAATGCTAAAATAAAAAGTAGTGGTGGTGGATGAGGTGGTAAAAATGGTGACAGTGGTGATGGAGTCTTAACCACTTCTAATCAGTACGCTTTCAGATATGCAGTCTATATTGCTGTCAGCGTTATCTTGCCAAAACATAAATTTGATTTTGTTACTCTACAGCTTAGAACCCTGTGATAGCTCCTTTTTCCTCTGAGATAAAATCCAAACTTAGTAAGTCATATAAACGCCTGTAAAATAGGACCCAAATTATCTCTCTACCGCTGTCTTCTACCGCTCAGATTTCTGCTTCCTACAGCACTATCCTGTGCAGCCTCGGAATTCCAGCACTCCCTGTGAGGCCCAAACACATGGCTACTGCCTTGGCAGTCCATCCCCACCCCTGCCCTCGAGTCCCACCTTGTATTCCCATCACGCATAGTTCATGCATTTCCCATAGTTTCACCGCAGGAATTATTGCACATGCCATTTCACCAGTTTCTCCAGCTGCTCCTGTGCCCTTGGACTGAATGTTCCTGTCTTACCTATTTGCATCTCTGTTACCAGGGACTGGCACATAGTAAGTGCTCAGGGAATGGTTATTCAATGACTGCATTAATGAATACATTCTTAATGACTCTGTGAAGGCCCAGAGGAGTCCAAGGAGAGGTGTACCAACTTATTTCAGACAAGTGCACTGTGTCCCACTGGCCACATTTGGCAGTGACGTGGACAGGCAGAGTATTTGACAATCTAGACTGCTGCAGCTTTAATCATTTCCAGTTTGTGCTTGGCACCATGGTAGAAACTTTAACAGAATACCGGGAAGCCTTATTTTTTTTGAAGAAATTTTCATTTCAATAGAAACTTTAGATTAGAGGACATCATACATATGGTACTCTGGAGCCAAATTTGCAATCAGCATTAAGGGAAAAAGCCAAAGGCCTGTGCTTGTCCTAGTACAATGTTCTAAAACAGAAATTTCTACCTTTATAAACACAGGTGCCATTAGAATAAGCTCTGTGTACCTTGCAAGATCCAAAGAGGGTATATTTTCTTTAATTCTGAGAAGTTGTAGGAACTTTGGATCCCCTGTACAAAAAAATAAAATAAAGTCTCCAGTTCTTACTCAGGTGACCTGCTACTTTCTTTTAGGTATTTTAAAATGAATACTAATGGTATATGAAACTAAATGATCTCATTGGAAGCAAGAAGAGACCAACTGAATTCAGAAAATAACTCTGAAAAAGTTAATTATTGGAAATAATAATTTTATAAAAATGCAGGGACCCTCTTTTTATTTGTAGACTATGTCACACTATCTGGATAGAATCCACACATGATATTAAGTTCTGGAGGGTAGGGATGGGGAAATACTCCTGTGAGGTGCTTTCATCCTAGTCACCATGCTCTGATTCAGAAATAACAGATTTTAGTGGGTCCTTGGAAATTAAAAATCATTCTCTAATAAACAAATGTGCAATAGCAAAGGCACAGTACCTTCATCTCACCGATCTGAAGGATGACACTGATTTCCCAGAGGTCAGAGGAAACATCATCAAGTTCTCCATTGCCAGATAACAGCCATTATCACTTTAGAATATGATGCTTTCACCCCTGTAGCATCCTGCAATGCCAGTAACACTTACTTGGGAGTTATTTGGTGAATGCTCTTACCTGTGTTGTGGAAAGTTATTTGATCTTGGCATCTCTTGTATATACAATTGAACTGGAATCGGAAGGAGAGGGATTCCATATTTCAAATAGTCTGTTTTGTTTTTTGAGAACCTTGACAAAACTGAATTTAGAAGTATGCATTCATGGTTCTTCCTGTCCCATATCCTGTCAAACCACAGAGGAAGAAAATCTCACAAAACTTTTGCCTTCTTACTAGAGCTGAAGGTTTCCTTCCATCTCTCCCCCATTTGCTCTCTTGGGGAAGCAAGGGGGAGTCTGGGCTGATCCTGTTGACCCACAGATCACTGACTACTTCCAAAGAAGACTCCTCTCCCCAGCCCGTTCTCTTTGGATTCTTTGTTGCCTGGAGGTAGAACTCAGGACTTCCTGAGTTTAGGTAGTACATGGACAGGTGGGGTTCTGCTCCTTCTATTAACACTTTTCTTTTTCCTACCTACTATTGGATAAGTAGGTTAGATAGGCTCTGGGCAAAGAGCTGCTTCTTTTTATGTCAGGAAGACAGAAACAAGAAGTTCTCTTTCTTGCACGCTCAGTCCTCTTGTCCCAGCAGGAATGCTGGTGTAGCCCTTTGATCCCTCTGGAAGCTTTTCTTCATCCTCAATTGTTACTACCAGGAAGGAAGGACCAGGAAAGGGCAAGCAACCTCAAACTTCAACAATACATTCTTTTGTTTTGTTTTTAAGTGATTTGTAATGCCAGCGCATAATATTATGTGGTATGAAGAATGAGCTACATGTAGTTTTCTGGTAAAAAGAACATTCAATTATAAGCAGTTGACCTTCAGCCAGATTCACACAGCATTATTAATGTGCCGTGTTACTGTCAACCTATGTTACACACCGTCGGGTCAGCTTTTGCAATTTAGGGACAGCACTCTTATGAGACTGTGTGGCTGGGCCTTCTGTTTCCAGCTCTTCATTTTGTTGATTTAATTTCTGTCGCTCGGATTCCGATGTTATTCTGCCTCAGCACACCAGATTCTTCTGCTGAGACTGTTTGTACAGTGTAACAAGTTTATGATGGTATCTGATCTGCTATCCTCTTACTTCTTATTCAAAAAAGTCTCTTCTCTAGTCAGTGCTATAGATATAGAAGAACTTGTTGATAACAATGGAAAGCAAGACAAAACAAATTCAAGTCTTTGGTGTTGGAAGACATTACATGCTTAAATGTCAAATTATCTCTCTGTCTTTCTCCCTGTGTCTCTCACTCACACTTTCCCCTAATATGGGTGTATATATCAATATGTACATGTATTTGTGTTTATAAGTCTGCATACATACAGACAGGCATATACACAAAACAAGTACACATGTACACTTCTTTTTGTAAGAGATAGCAGATCTATTCTTATACCCTTTGATACTCTCTTCTTCCTTTTCATTCTCAAGAGAGGATATTTCCTTCATCAAAGCATCAGTCTGGCCTGACCAGGTGGTGACGCAGTGGAGAGAGCATTGGACTGGGATGCAGAGGGCCCAGATTCAAGACCCCGAGGTCGCCAGCTTGAGCGCGGGCTCATCTGGTTTGAGCAAAGCTCACCAGCTTGGAACCAAGGTCGCTGGCTTGAGCAAGGGGTTACTTGGTCTGCTGTAGCCCCATGGTCAAGGCACATATGAGAAAACAATCAATGAACAACTAAAGTACCACAACAAAAAACTGATGATTGATGTTCCTCATCTCTCGCCATTTCTGTCTGTCTATCCCTCTCTAACTCTCACTCCATATCTGGAAGAAATAAAAAAGCATCATTCTGAAATAGAGCTTGCATTTATGATTTACGGGAGGAGCTTTTCCTGTACTTGTCTAAGGAGAAACAATATCCCAAATCAGAGCTTGATCCCTTCCAATTATCCCATTGCATATGATTTTATTATACCACAAATAGTTTCTTTCTTCGCAATAGCTTCATGGGCCATGGTAATCTCCTCCAAAACAAATGGGCAGATATTGATAATGTTGCTGTATATAGCATAAATAAATAAAAATTTTTAAAAGCTTTCCTTATTAAAAAAATAATAAGAAGAATATCTGGTTAGTATCTGCTGTTTGCTGTCAGCAGAGAAGGCTCCAGACCTTTGGCATGGAAGAAGTTTGGAAACTGCTTCTCCGAGAGCACAGCTTTTCTGAAAGCTGGGAGGGAGAACCCAAGCGAAGCCGCAGGACTCAGGAGCATCAATTGCCTTCACTTTACTTGTGGCCTTGGATTCTCTGATGTTGACCCTGCTTTGTTTTCAAGGCACTTGGAAGCAGACAGCTGCACTGGACTTGGTTCATCCTAATCAAGAATAATGGTCGTGCTTGCCTATTAATCTTTTTCCCACCCGAGAAATGAGAGATTAAGGGAAGAATGAAGTCAAATTCTAAAGAGTTCTGCCTTAGATGGTTAAAAAGATTATTGAAATCAATAAATCCTGGGCTTTTGGGAAGCCCACTTGATTCCAAATCTGAGGACAAAAAGAAAGAAATGCCAGCAGGAGCCTTTTGGGGAACAGAACTTGACCACTGAGCAGTTGTAAGTAGCTCTCTCTTCATTGGGACTTCCCAGGAGGAGCCTAAGTTTTTCTTGATTCTACCTCATTATGATGTTCTGCCTGTAAGGAGAATGAGTCACCATGAGAGTGTGATCAAGCAAATTAGAAAACGGTGGCCAAAGTTAAGGAAATTGGCCAATGGCTGGCAGACCCAGGAACAAATTAGTTTGTCTATTTCTAATAGCCCCGGATCTCCCCAGTGGAAATCCAAGCCTGCGGCCCCTAAGGCAGCCTCCTTTTTTTAGTTCGGCTTTGGTAGCACTGCTCCCTGAGGAGCCTGCAGGACACTTAACATTCACGTTGATAGCAGCAGGTAGGGACACCATCTTGTCATCCAGTGGCCATGCTCTGGATGGCTTTCCGGCTGTGGCTTTGCGGCCATACCCCTTTATGCTTTCTTCATCGAGATGAAAACACCACCACAGCCATACCACAGAATACCTGTGCCTAAATAAGTGGCCTAAATTGCTTCTCACGAGAACTCTATAAGGCTAGGCAATGCAATGGTACTGATTTCCATTTTATAAACAGAGCCTGAGATATCAACGCTTTGGCCTCAAAGTGTACCAGGGCCAGCAGTCCTGCAGCTTCGCCTGGGTTACGCCAGTGGGCCTGAGTGCTTGGACAGCTGGGTGTGGACTCACCTGCTACAGTCACGCTTTCGGAGGGCCGAGTGGTGCTGGCAGGTATGTGAGCATGACTGCTCTTTCGTCCCCATGCCTAGGAGCACATTGTGTGTCCCTGAATGCCACAGGCCATAGATGTGCCATCTAACAGTCTCCACTTTGTGCATCGTGGGAACGGAGCTGGGTCTGCGGCCGTTCTGACCTTGCCATGCAGTTCCACAGGGAATGTGCTCATCTGTGGGCCTTTCGGTCTTGCTTCCATTGGCTACTTTTTTTTCTTAATCTTTACTGGAAAGGAAGTTGCTCAGTTGATGTGATTGGCATTTTTTCCTTTGCTTTATTTTATTTTGAGGGAGCATAGGTACCCTGTGAAAACATGATGTTCAGCAACACTATATCTGGCTTCCCTGCACCCCCCCCACGCCACTTCATATTTTTCTTAGCTGTTCTGTTTTAGTTGGTTCCAATATAGTGCTCCCCTCCCACATATCCCTTTAGGGTGAAATGCCTGTTCAGTATGCTTTGGAAAGGCAGTATATTTTAGGCAGCTTGATAAAAGACTCTAATAGCCCCAGATTAATGCATTCATTCCTAGCCAATTGAAGGATTCATTACAAGGCTCAGGCGGGGGCTCCTCACTGAAGGATTTGCCCTTGGTAATGAGCCATTCAGCAGTTGCTGGCCTGCATTGCTGGTAACCTGCAGAAGGGGGCAGTGAGGTGGAGCCGAGCAGACGGAGGTCAAGTGCAAAGAGTAGGGTGGGGGAACTTCTGGGCCCCTCCAGGCCCTAGGGAGCAGTTGCCGGAGGAGGAAGGGGCTTGTGGCTACGGCATCTTCTAAAGAGCAGCGGGAAGCAAGAGGAGTCTGACGTGTGCAGAGGAAGGTGACAATGCATAGAGCACAGCGGGGCTTCTAAAGGCTGAGAAGTGAGGATCATGGCGGAGAAACTATGTCTGTGCTTTCAAAGTGATCCCTGATTGGACAACTAGAAGTTGACTGACACGGGGAGAAGCAACCAGACAATGGCAATCTGTGACTTTGACTAACCTCTCTCTGGGGAGGTCTTCTAAGATGGAAGAAGAGACAGAGTCGGAGAAAGTTAGGAGACATCCAAAGAATTTGAGCACAGGTATTCTGTGGTATGGTGAGGGGCATGGCGGTGATTTAACAGGGGCATTTGTCTGGAGACATTCCTGTTTGTCCAAGCTTTTGAGGTGGGGGGACTGAGATGCTGATTTCACCTAGTGGGTAGAGACCAGGGATGCTGCTAGACGCCCTGCAATGCACAAGACAGTTCCCGTGTGACAAAGAAGCCTCCAGCTCAAAATGTCAAAAGTGTCAAGGTTGAAAAACTCTGGGTAGCTCAGACCTCTCCTAATAAAGGTGAGAAAGTCAAAGCACAACAAACAGTGACTGGCGCAGGGTCACACTGTTGGGAGCCAAAAAGCTGAGAGGGGCAGAAGCCCATGTCTTCTCTCTCTGTGCCCTGCCCAGGGCCCTGGGGGGCCTGCTTTCATAGTCGGAAATGAACATGGCCCATTTCCTCCAGACTCCAGAGCGCCCTTCCCAGCCCGCATCTCCAGGACGAAAAATTCCAATGCCTGCTTTTATGAACTCCTGCAGCTCCTAACCACTTGGTCTGGGCAGGGATCTTTTGGGGGTTCACTTATTATATTTGTTATGCATTTTAGAAGTAGATAGTACTTCTGATAAAAATAGAAATTGCCAGAGGAGCTAGCACCAGACATTATGAGATGCTGTGTGTGCAATGTTGTTGCAAACAGTTCCCCATGAGGGTGGAAAAGAGACCCCTTCACATGCGCATAACTGTATCTCACAATTATTAAATATTGATTCATCTCAGCAGGGGCCCATGCCTGATTTCAAATGAAGGCAATGCATTAACTTGTGCTAATCTAATCTAGACCCAGAGCATTGTACCCCTGGCTGTCTCCGTTGACCCTGGTTCGCTGATTGACAGTGTAGAAGGGAGCTGACTTCTTTGCCAGCTATTTGCAACCTGGAAATGAGCATATCTGAGTTTTTATTGGAGTTAGAGGATATGCGGGGTGTGAGAGCTAGAGCCACATAAGAAAGAAAAGGAGCCACGTGATGAACCATAATTACAGGGAATTAGATTAGTAATGTGTCTTAAGTAACACTATACATTTTCTGGTGCTAATATTGGATGGTATTGGAAGGATTGGGAGAGTAGGGGGTGATAGAAAGAAAGAGAGGCCAAAGATAAGAAGAGGTCTGCAAGTCCATAGTGTGTGCTTAATGGAACAGGAATGTATTTTTCTGTGTCTTTTCAATCCTCTGGAAAGATCACCAAAAAATGCAGGCAGCCAGAAAAGAAAAAGCTAAACTATAATTTAAAAGACAGCTTTTTAAGCAATACTTCAGCTTAGAGACATCTATCCAGGTCCCTTGAAGATGCCTAGCTCTGGGAGGAGTATTAAAGTTACCGATTTATCTTCAGTAGCACAGACCTGTTTTTAATTTCTTGCCCAGTGACAGGTTTTTTTGTTTAGGTTTTCTGGGTTCCACAACATAACCTTCTCAGTAAAAGCAGAGTAGCTTGGAGGCCATTGTTTTCTTTGATGTTCTGGTGCCTTAGAGGAAGAAACTAAACTTGGACTTCTCAAAAGATGTTGACACTTTCTCTGGCTTCATGACAAGCAGCAAGTTTTGTAAGAGGCAATATGGCTGCTTTGCTCTTTGATTCACACTAGATGTGTGTGTGCACATGCACAGACACACACAGAACACCTGTGTGGCTTTGGAATGTGTGTGGCAGTAACAGTTTAATCATTCCAGTGTCAAGAGTTAGGCCAGGAAACTTATGAGCAGAATTGTGTCTTTTAATAACAGAGAGTCTCAGGAAAGATAAAGTGTATGATTCAGTTCAAACGCACAAATGAACAATCATTTGCTGTAGCCCTACTATTTGCAAGGAACCAGGGTCCATGCTGGGGAATGTAAAGGTGATGCACACAAAAGAGTTAAAAGCATTATAGACCTTCCTTTCTGGGTCTTATATTCGAGTGAGTGTGCTAGGTGAACACATCAACAGTTACTAGAACGGACTATGATATGCTGTATAAGGGTAGCTTGAACAAAGGCTTACAAAAAAAGACAAAAAAAAGATGAAATGAATTAAAAAAATAGTTACTGAGTCCTGACTATGTGCTGGGCACTGTTCTAGGTGACAGGGAAGAGTGTGGAGACATGGATATGGTTCTGTTCTCCTGCAGTTTACAGTCTAATGAGTAAGAATAGACAACAAGCAGTAAACAAAGGTGTGCGAATTTGTGGGATGGATATATGCACCATACATCAGGCTAAAGCAAAGCAATGGGCTGGGGCGGGGAGCTATTTCAGAAAGTGTGGTCAGGAAGGAAGCAAGTAAGAAGTAAGTGACACCTGAAATGAGACATAACTGATAAACAGCACACCATATGAATGTCTTGGAAAGAGCATTTCAAGGGAGGGAACAGAGCCTACAAAAGCCTGAGGGAGCCTGACCAGGCGGTGGCGCAGTGGATAGAGTGCCAGACTGGGATGCGGAAGACCCAGGTTCGAGACCCCGAGCTCGCCAGCTTGAGCACGGGCCCATCTGGCTTGAACAAAAAGCTCACCAGCTTGGACCCAAGGTTGCTGGCTCCAGCAAGGGGTTGCTCAGTCTGCTGAAGGCCCGCGATCAAGGCACATGTGAGAAAGCAATCAATGAACAACTATGGTGTCGCAACGGCAACGAAAAACTGATTGATGCTTCTCACCTCTCTCCGTTCCTGTCTGTCTGTCCCTATCTATCCCTCTCTCTGACTCTCTCTCTATCCCTGTAAAAAAAAAAAAAAAAAAAAAAGGCCTGAGGAAGGAACCAGCTTGGCACTTTCAAGGAACAGTCCTTGGTAAAGTCAGAGTAATCCACAAGAAAGTCAGAGCTCTTCGCGGGGCCAACTATGCCTATTCTTCGAGACACAGATGTGCATTCTGAATTTCATTCTAAGTGCAACCAGGTGCCAGTGGAGGTTGTTAGGCAGAGAATGATATTGGCTGATTTATGTTGTTGTTTTGGATTAACCCCACTATGACACAGAGAATAAATTGTGTTAATGGTAGAAACAGGAAAACCAGAAAAAAGAGATGTTAGACATGGGTAGTGAGAGGGAAGCAAATAATACCGAATCAGTGTTAACATTATGTCGGAGATATAGCCAACAGGACTTAGGAAATGGGAAGAGAAGAATCGCAGATGATTCATGTGCTTTTGAGCAGTTAGGTAAATGATAGCACCATTAATTAGGATGGGGTAATTACATAGGCACTAAGAATTCATGTCTGTTTTGGATCTAGGAAGCGAAGTTATCTATTGAAGAATTAAAGATTACTAATAGGCCAAATCACTATCCTTTATTGAGCATACACTCCATTCTCAGTATCATTCTAAGCTCTTTATGTATATGGATTCATCAAATCCTCAGAATAGCCCTAGAGGAAGGGTAATTATTATATCATATTTTTCTACAGAGTGTGGAAATCAAGTCTATGTCCACGCATTGAAAAAGTGTTGAATGCAAAATTTGATATGTGAGAGCAAAGATGAGAGATCAGACCTGGGGCATGGATTTAAAGACCATGAGCATTTGATGGTAGATAAAGACATTCCAACATAGTATAGCATTTTAGTTAGAGAAGAGACCAGTGATCCAGCGATAGGACCTGCCAACCTTTAGAGTTTGAGATTGAGCAGGAGTGGAGAGTCAAGTGGAATGAAAACAAGAAAAGAATATCACCAAGCCAAAGAAGAAAGTACAGATCTGGGTCAAGTGCTGCTTGAAAGATTAGTAATAACAAGGGCAGAAAATTGGCCACTAGAATTAGGCAGCTGTAGCACCTTGGATTTGTTTACCCAGAGATTGGGTAAAACCATTCTTTCTGGAGTGGTGATCATTCATGTTCGTGTATGTATGTTTCTATTTTTGACCACTTCACGTGTGCTGACAATTTTATATGAATATTTTTAATCACTTCAGAACTACCTGGTATGTATTATATTAATATAATTATATGCCCGTCACACATGAGGACATTGAGTAGCTGTTTCTAAAATAAATGACTAACAGAGAGTAGATCCAGGATTGGAGCCCAGGTTTGATTGTCTCTGGAGCCTGAGTTCTTGGCTGCAGTAATATTTGGAGATTTTTAGATGGCCTTCAGGGCATACTAATTTATGCAGAAATAGAACCAAGTATATAATATTTGGTCAAGAATAATTAGAGATCAGAATAAAAAAGTAAGTGGGAGAGAAGAGGTGGCCTGATGTCTCAAACCAAGGACTTTAAACTTTGTTTCCTATATAGTGGGAGCCAGCAAACATTTGAGCTTTTAAATTGATTTACTCATGCACTGGCCGGGTAGCTCAGTAGATTAGAACATCGACTCAATATGCCAAGGGTGTGTATTCGATTCCTGGTCAGGGCACATATAGGAATCAACCAATGAATGCATAAATAAGTGAAACAACAAATCAATGTCTTTATTGCTCTCCCTTCCTCTCTCTTTAAAATCAATAAATTTGAAAAATTTAATTAAAATGTCAATTCACTCATTCACAATTAATTGGTTATTCAGCCAGTAGGCATTAAGAGTCTGTGCCATGGAGAGCACAGGACTGGGTACCATTGGAGACACAAAGGTGAGGGCATGATGGCAGACCTTAACACCCGCACCAACTAGAGAAGAGGAGAAAATTGCAGCCCTAAATAATATGTGAAACCTGTGCTAAGATAACAGCAGAGTACAAGGTGCCGGAGAGGCAGTGGTCATAAACAGCGTAGATGGGGAGAGGTGTATTTCACTAAGATCTGAATGATGAGCTGCGTTTCATATGAGTGTTGTTTAGAAGTGTCTGGTAAGAGGTAGAAGGAGCATCCTAAACAAAGACAAGGAGTCAGAAAAGTAGCCGAGAATGTCACGCTGGCACATAATCTGGGTGGCTAGAGGATTAGATCTCAATGATAGAAGGCCTTGAATGACAACATGTGGATTTTTAAATTTCGTTCTGAGAGCACTCTGAGTAATGCAATATAAAACATCATAAAGCACCACCAGTTGGAATCCAGGAATAGAAAAAAATGTCACATGTAGAGAGTTTGGGTGGTTGCAAAGCATAGTGCAACACAGTTGTCTGCCTGATGCGTAGGGAGGAAGTTTATTCCATGGTAGAGGATGTCGAGGGACTTAGGTTCTGAATTTTGTCAGGCATGAAGTATACAGTACCTGCGTCTATATACCTTTCTGTGACTGGACATACTTTGGACAGAGTGGCCAGGCTTCCTAAGGTGCGCAGATAAATGAACGTTGTTCAGAGATAACATATTCCTTGCAGCTGTTCTGGGCCAGGGCAGATGCTTGCATGGGGACCATACAATTGTATTTTCCCTAGTAAGTTGTCAGGTGCTACCCACTCTGCTGTACCAGGAAAGAAGAAACCCCCTCCCTGAACGATGCTGGGAGCAGATGGCCTCCTGTCAAGATTCAGCCACATCCCGATGAGCTCGCTGCTGCCCGCTGTGAGCTGAGGAGGGAGAGAGAGCATTACTGTCAGATTCCCAACTTGCCCCTTTTGATATAAAGTTCATTTATTATATATGCATAATAAATACATTATATGTGTGTATATATATGTATATCTGTGTGTATATATATATATGTATACACACACACACACACACACACACACACACACACGTACATTACTTCTGTAGCTAGTGCAGTTTCTTCTCTGGAGTGGAGGGTAGGGCCCCAGCTCCTGTGTAGCCTTTAATTAGTTTCTGGATGATGGCATCTCCACCGAGAAGCAACTGGTTTTGTCCCTCCAGTCTCGGGGGGAGATCAAGGAATCTAATAAAGACATTCGGTCTTTCTAGGTGAATTGTTTGACAAGCTTTGTATTAACAAGAACTCATGTTGAAACTCTTTTTCTTTCCCCAACTGCTCTCTCTCACTTCTTCCAGCCTGGTGACATTTCACAAGGGATTAACAGAGCCTCTGCCCTGGCTGCAAACTTGTAGCTTGAAACAAACCAGCCTGCCTCTCCACCCCTTGTGCCAGAGGGTATGAGGCTTCACCTTGATCTTTTGCAGACCTTAACCTTTATGAGGGATTTAGTGGCAATAAATCCTCAGAACAAAAAATCAGTTTAAAACCAACTGACAGGTTACTTTGGACAGCAGTGGGGCCACTTCCTGGGCTTCAGAATTCATGGCCAGATTATCGGATGTTTCTTTCACTTGCTTAAGTTATTCCCAAAGACGATGGTGCGGAGAGTGTGAGTATTACTTAAGTTTTCAGCTTAAGCGACGTCAGTACTCTGATGGAGAGAAGTAGAAATTCCCTTCAGCACCTCCTTCTTCTGAACTCAGCCTTGCAGGTGCTTGGGGGCAGAGAACAGTCTGAAAGAATTGGTCCCATACCACAGTCAAGGGTGCGGTGAGGAGGACTTCACCACAGGCTTCCCAGTGCAAGTCAGCACAGTTTCCTGCTGCCTAGGGTTTTACGGCTTGTGTCTGAGTGCATAACAACCAGTGCTCTCAGACAACTAGACATTAAAGTGCTGATGAGGCCATCGAAGCAGCTGACAATGTAAGTGAGCTTGGTGCTGTTGATGGCCAGCAAGTGACAGCCCAAACATGCAGGCTTGTGCAGGGCTAACCTCAGGAGCACCGGGAGGCAGGCGCTCTGTCTCTGCCCTGCCGCCTCCGTCTGACCTGGGTGGGGCAAGCCGGTAAGGCAGGAATGATGGGGACCCATATACGTCGCACAATTGAACAGCAAGAGAATATGAGCACAGGGGGGAGCATTGCTGAGAGTCTTAGGGATTATGATGACATAGACATACACATACTGGATTACCGGTGCTGCCTCAAAATGGCGAAATGTGAACTTTAACTGAGGGTTGCTGAAGGCACTGACTGGTGTAGAAAGTCATTTTTGTCTCCACAATGTGAGTTTCTGAGCAGAAGCAAAAACATCTGTCTGAAAGAGAAGACTTAGCTAACCTCTTCAAATTTGGATGACAGTGACCCCTGTTGAAAATAAAATGGTACCGCAAGAACTGCAGACCCTCAAAGGGAAATGAGTCTGAAGGGTCCCTCCTCCTAAGTTCAGGGCTGCCAGGGCTGCCTGAGACTGTGTCCTGAGCCAGATGGGAGCCTCTGTCTCCTTTCCCTGAATATCTTTTGGAACTTGTGTAAAAAGTCTTTCTGGAGGAGAGAAGCAGCTGGTGAGATATAGGACGCAATCCAAATCACAGAAGCAGTTCTATTGCTTTTCTTAACTGGTCATTTGAGTTGCCTGGACATCAGCTGCCCTCTTGCTTTGGGAAGAGAGAGACTTATCTAGTAAGATGCCAGATGCCCAGGGGCAGAAGAAACTGTTTAAAGCAACCTTGAGTTCCAGCATCTAAGGGCAAGGTACAGCCCTGGCTAATGGGAACAACAGGAATAAACAATTTCTGGTGAGGAGAAATTAGATACAGGAGGGATCAAAACTACTTTTCAGCCCCTACCTGTGAGGTGTATGTCAAGAAATTGTGCATATCAAAAGATGGTATAGGTGTGCTACAAAGAAAGCCCGGTTAGCAATTCAGGTTGGTTTTTACAACAGGTAATTATGCTGTTTACCACTAATTGATTGAACAGCTGCATTATCTCAATCACAAAAGCATTCATTTGTAGAGTGATTAGCAGTTCACTAGTGCTTTTAATAATACCTACATATTTTATTTGATCCCAGAACCCTGTAGGAAGACCTGGAGATCTGACCTGGAGAGTATTAAGCTAACTGAAATAAGCCAGCCAGAGAAAGACAAGACCGTAGGATTTTACTCACATGTGCAATCTAATGAACAAAATAAACTAACAAACAAAACCGAAACCGATTCATAGATACAGAAAACAGATTGACAGCTGTCAGAGGGAAAGAGTAAGGGGTCTGGGTGAAAATGATGAAGCAATTAAGCAAAGAAAGAAAACTCATAGATAGCAATATGGTGGAAAGGTATGAGAGGGTAAAGAGGGAATAAATGGTGATGGAAGGAGACTTGATAGAATTGTAGCCCTGAAACTTACATAAATGTATTAACCCATGTCACTCCCATACATTCAATTAAAAATAAAAACAAAGAGAAAAGGTTAGGTCTGAGATCTGCTATTTTCTATCTCACTGGCTTTGAGCATATTATTAGCTATTTAAAACAGTGTTCTAGATTAAATGGGAAAATATGGGGAAAGTATCTAGCACTTATTAAGTGTTCAACAAATATTGGTTTTCTTCCTCAGGAATAGTAATAATAAAGTAATCTTGTCCGGGGTTTCTCTTTTTTTTCTTATGAAATTATATCCGGGGTTTCTCTTTTATTTTCTTATGAAATTATATAGGTGAATCTGGTATTAATTGACTCCCTTTTGGTAGTTATTTTCTATTTTTTGAGGACCTCTAGTTTGTAAAACATTTAGATTTTTTTTTCTTTTATTTTTTTTAGAGAGAGAGAGAGACAGACAGGGACAGACAGACAGACAGGAAGTCGGAGAGAGATAAGAAACATCAGTTCTTCCTGGTGGCACAGTTGTTCACTGATTGCTTTCTCATATGTGCCTTGACTGGGGGGTTCCAGCTGAGCCAGTGACCCCTTGCTTAAGCCAGTGACCTTGGACTGAAACCAGGGACCTCGGGGTTTCAAACCTGGGTCTTCTGTGTCTCAGGCTGACGCTCTATCCACTGTGCTACTGTCTGGTCAGGCTAGCTAAATTTTTAGGTACACCTTATTAAAGAAATAGCAATTGTCTGACTTCCTGTATGATGAGGTTAGCTGCTTCATTTCTCTGAGTTTTCCTATCTTTATTAAACAATGGGAATATTATCTGTGAATTGTTATGAGAATTTAAGAGGAAGAAGCAAATGTTAACCCCCAGCAAAGTGCTCAGCCTAGAAGTTGCTCAGTTGTCCTTCCCTTCCCATTCTGCCTCTTTTCCCTTCATGAACTGGTCCCTAAAGAACTGGTACAGTGGATTGAGCATCTGTCCGGGATGCTGAGGGCCCAAGTTTGAAACCTTGAGGTCGAGATCGCCAGCTTGAGAGCAGAATTATCAACACAATCCCAAGGCCACTGGCTTGAGCCAAAGGTCGCTGGCTTGAGTAAGGGGTCACTGGCTACTGGCTTGGCTTGAGCTGCCCAGTCAAGGCACACACGAGAAGCAAGCAATAAAAATAATTTAGGGTAAGCAACTACAAATTGATGTTCTCATCTTTTTCCTCCCCCTTTAAAAAATAAGAAAGATGCTCCTAGTTAGGTGGTAGGGAAGGAAGCCAGCCGTGTGCATCAACCCAAAGCATGGGCCATTATGCTAGAAGCTGAAAAATATCCATATCATGATTAGCAATAACTCCCCAATGTTCCCACATTAAACAATTGATGAAGAGATACATTTTAACAAATTTTGGGATGTTGCCAAACATGGTGGAGCACACATGGTTATAGGTTGGTTGATGTGAAATCCAATGGACACTAATGTGCCCAGAAGCAGGAAAGTATGGAGTGAGGAATGCACCGTGTTTACTTCACTCTCCTATGTCTCTATCAGGAACTGCTAAATTAGGTCAGGGAACAGAGCTCATAAAAACTTCCTTCCACATTTCAGCTGATCCTGAAAGGAACACATTCCAAACTTCTGAACCAGTGGTTTATGACTAATCCCAAATAAATCACTAGCTTTTCTCTCAGAGCTTCATGATTTTCCAGCAAACATGAATGGTTTTATTATGGAGACAGAAAGAAAGAGATGTAAGAAATGACACAAGATTCGGGTAAAAGAAATAACAATCTGCCCAGGGCGATGTCACCAAGGAGTCCTCAGTGCATTCAGATTCTCATTTTGGATTCTGAATGTCACCTGACCTGTCCTTTCTGGGAAGGGAAAGCAGCAGCACATCGCTGATGAAGGAGAAGGGTCCCCATGCAGGCTGCACCCTGTGCTCTCACATACAGGTGCCGTTTTTCCCAGAACCTCTGGGATTCCGCAGCAGTGCTTAGCATTGGCACGGGAGGTGAGGGAAGGCATGTTCCTCTCAACCTATAAGCCGAACACCCCTAACTGCACTTAATGTCCATATTTCTCCTCATATTTCCCCAAATGTCCAGAGCTTTGCATTTTTAGTCACACGAACAAATCACATTGGAACAGTACTTTGTGTTTAACATTTAATTCTCATAGCTTTTTTTTCCCCCTGATCCATGGAGCGTTTATTTTAAGTAGCAAGATAGCTGTTAATAGAATTAAAATAATCAGAGTTAAATGATTTGCATGAATTTTTTACAGCTGGTAATTGTTGGGTCTGGGCTTCATAGCAGATCTGATGTAAAGCTTAGGGTTCTTTTTATCAAAAGAGATTCCACGGATCCCACAACTCTGGGATATACATTCTTCCACCCAAATGCTTCTGTTGGAAAGAAGGAAAAAGGAAAGATGGAAGGAAGGAAAGAAGTAAGTCCAATTGAAAGAACAGGAGGAAGGAAGGAATGACTGAATAGGTTTCAGTAAATAAACCAAATAAACACCTGCTCAATGAACTCTGCAGTGGGTTTAACTGACTGTGTCTCTGGCATAGAGGCAGGCAGGGACACCTGGTTGCAGCAGCGGCAGCTACAGTGCTGCCTCCGATGGAAGCTGCCCCAGAAACCCCAGCTCTCACTGCAGGGTACATGGAGAGGAGAGTGGACGGGAGCACAGTGCCGCAGAAGTGCTGGTGATGAAGCAGGGAGGAGGAGGAGATATTCATGCAAATATGGGAAGGACCAAAAAATGCATTAATGAAACCTCCCACCCAGTCATTTTATAAAGAATAACACCATCTGTAATGAAAATAGAGGCCTTGTTCCTAACTGTACTATGGATACAAAGATGTTCACATGGAGTTTCAAAGAGGATGCTGGTGTAGGACTAGATTTCCACAGAGCTGCATGAATCAGCAGGATCCAAAGAACAGTGTGTGGGGAGGCTGTAGTCTATGGACTTAATTCTGTGTGAAGAGAACAATAGATTTGGGAGCATACATAATCTACTCTCAGGTCCCACTTTGGACACTTATTATCTGGGTGATCTGGAGCAAACAACTGAAATCTCAGGAAGCCTTAGTTTTTTATTTCTCTGTAAATAAGAATAATAGTACTGCTTCAGTGGGTTCTTGTGAGATTAAACCAATCAGTGGAGTCAAGTGCTTTGTGAAATTCTGAATGCACAACAGAGATTCATAATGTATCATTGCGTGTATCTGTGTTTGTATGTACGTGTGTGTATATATAATATACATATATATGCATATATATGTATATATATATTTCATTTCTGTTTGTCTTTTTATGTATGCATTCATGATTCTGTGTGCTTTTGCTTTCTAACCCATAATCCCTTATTAAAACACTCTGTAACTCTGCAATTTTTGATAAAGTGTTCTTTGATAAGTTTCTTCTCACATTTTCTTTGAAAAATGTGGGAAGGGAAATAATTAAGGTGACCCATCCTGCCCCATTTGCCTGAAACTTTTCTGGTTCAGCACTGAAAGTCTCATGTTCTGGGAAACCCCTTAGCATTAGGAAACCAGGACAGTCAGTCACTTAAGAAATAATATCTATGCCTGACCAGGCGGTGGCACAGTGGAGCGTCGAACTGGGTGGCACTGTGCGGAAGACCCAGGTTTGAGACCCCGAGCTCGCCAGCTTGAGCGCGGGCCCACCTGGCTTGAGCAAAAAGCTCGCCTGCTTGGACCCAGGGTCGCTGGTTCCAGCAAGGGGTTGCTCGGTCCACTGAAGGCCCGCGGTCAAGGCACATGTGAGAAAGCAATCAATGAACAACTAAGGTGTCGCAATGGCAACAAAAAACTAATGATTGATTCTCATCTCTCTCCATTCCTGTCTGTCTGTCTCTATCTGTCCCTCTCTCTGTCCCTGTAAAAATAATAATAATAATAATATCTACTTGTGGAGTTAATGTAGAGGTAAAATAAAGGTAATTTATGCAAATACCAGTTACACAGCAGGTATTTAACCAATGCTAATTGTCAGCACTATTATAGATGCTGAGATTCTTTGGAGGCTAAAGACCTTGAGCAAGTTTATCCATGGCAGTTTTTTTTGCATGTCCATACACCCTTGTAAAAACACTCATTTATTCAACAAAAATCTGTTGAACACAAACTATACCAGACATTATGGAATGTTTCAGATGCATCAAAAAACAAGACAACCAATGACAAGTATTTTATCTGTGAGAACAGACACTTATACAACAATCTACATAGTATGGGGAGTTCATTCTACTTTAGAAAAAGTGACCAAGGAAGGCTTCCTAGACGATTAAAGATTTAGAGCAAATGACAAAATGAGCCAGGTGGAGAGCAGGAAGAAAGGCAAGCAGGAAGGCCCTGAGTCAAGGAATGGCATGGTGCTTGGGGAGGAAAAGATGCCAGTGAAGTGAGACAAAGAATGACAAGGCATGTGTGTGGATAGGAAGGCAGGATCTGGGTCATAAAGGGTCTTTGAAGCCAAAGAAGGTCTTTGTCTTCATGCTCCACAGTGGACTCATCTCTTTGTTCAGTCTGGATGAAAGAAGGGAGATTCTGGACCAAGCATAATTTCCACAGCCTGAATTCGCACCTTAACAAGCCAACTTTGCACTGGAGTTTGCCTTGCTACACGGTCGACAATGGGAAATGATGGATTGGTCCACAAACCAACATCAACTTGGTTGTGTCTTTAAGAGTTTTCTGATCCAGATTGAAAATTTGTGTACCAGGCTATTGACACAGAGTGTCCCTGAATGAGATCTGGAAATTAGGAACATTGAAGGTACTCCTCATTGGTCCTTGTAATTCCATAAAGATAAATGTCCCGCAGCCATAGCAGTGATGCAGTTCTCATTGCGGAAACTGTACTGAGTTACCATGGGTATCTCAGGCCTTCATTATAGCGGGAGGCAGGAGAGAAATGCCACTGGCAGCAAAGGAAGCCATCTGGGATGCATAGATCTGCATGTGCCATGCAGAGTAGCCTGGTCCAAACAGTTCATGTGAATGCTCAGTTCCACAGGACTGTGCAGTGCTTAATAAAGCATCTTAATTTGGATTTAATAGGATATCTACTGGGTGCTAAAAACAGCAAATTGCTATTTATTAATGACATAATTATTAAAACTTAACACCTGGGCAGTGGAAGCTAAACCAAGAGTGGAGAAGTTCCCTATAATACTGATTTAATAATTATGTTATTTAACTATTTACACATTGGAATTAGAATTCAATTCAAGCCAAATTAAATCTTAACATAATGTATTAAATGGGAAACTGTATCCAGAGTGCATCAAGCTTCTTTCTGCCTTTCTTTCTAAACACAGCCTAACCAGTCCTTGGTCTCCCTGTATCCATATGCGTGTCTTTTCTAGATTTAGACCTCAAACATCGACACATATATCACATGCATGTTCTTTTTTTAAGGAACCATGAATTCCTAACAGATCTCAGAGCTCACCGCAGACCTTTGACAGTACAACTTCAACTGCTAACAGAACAGTTCCGTCTGTCTGCATCTCGCCATATCTTGTCCCCTTCTCATGTCACCATAGCATATCTAAAACAGAATCAAAGTAATCAAACTACAATGGTACCTTGAGATATGAACAGACCAACTTTTTTTAAAGATATGAGCTGCGACTCGGTCCATTTTTTGTTTGAGATCCGGGCGAAATTCCGAGATATGAGTCACGATTCAGGAAGCTGCTGCTAGCTGGTACATTGGCACTTGGGTCTGGTATCAGCAGTTTGATATACGAGTTGACTGACTTACGAGCTTGGTTAGAGAATGAATTAAATTCGTATCTCAAGGTACCATTATATTGTCATTTTTCAAAGATAGTTCTATAACATCTAGGGACCTGCTAGCGCAGCCCTCCAGCTGCACTTGTAAAACATGGGGTTTATCTTTGACTCTTGTGTTCCCAGTGTCCCACCCCCCATCCAAGCAATCATCAAGTTCCAGCACATTTTTCTTGGCATTCCTCTCAAATCTGTCCTTTTCTTTCCATTCTTATGGAGCCAACTCCAAACCTCGAATATTACTCCTATAGATTGATTTTCTCTGACTCCAATTTCTGTCTCTTCTACTCACTTTGATGTGTTGTTACCAGATCATTTTGCTTAAACTACATTTAAAATATATAGAATGCCATTTTAAAAATGTCACACTTTTGCCATTACCTATAGGAAAGAGTTAAAATCCAAGACCTAGACATTTAGGTAATTTCATCACCTAGCTCTGGTTCGTTCATTGATCTTGTATCCCATTCTTCCTTGAGTTGGTTAAAATTTATTGATCATTCATGTTGAAACTACATGCATGTATTTGCCAAGCACACACAGTATAAAACTCACTTATTGAGCACTTTATATTTTGAGGAGCTCCTCTCAGTTTATTTTATAAACTTACTCCTTAAATTCTCAAAAGAACTCTCAGAGGTATGTGTAATTGTCAGTTCCATTGCATAGATGGACAAATCACAGAGAGGTCAAGTAATTGAGCCAAGGTTACTCAGCTTGAACAAAGCAGAACCAGGATCTCAACCACTACTCTCTATTGCCTCCTGTAATACAGACTTCACAGCTTCATATATGTCATGGATTCCTGCCTAACCTTCTCTGCCCAGGTAATTATGTCTCTCTTGAAGCAGTTTCACATTTTCTGCCTACACGGCTGTTTCTCATTTGCAGATGTCCAAAATAGACCCTCTCCCTGAGGTGAAACCATTCTGACACGCCTGCTTGCTATGATCCTCTCTCTACTAACTCAGAACTTAATTTTTGTGTCCTTCATTTCACATTCAATCACGTGTAATTGTGTGAAAATTTTTGCTTTGCTATTCAACTTTCTGAGATATTTATATGCGCTGTTTCCTCGAACTGATTGTAAATTCACGGAGGTCCAAAAGCTGTATGTTTCTGCATACCATTTGCGTACTTAATACACCGTTGTGTATACAGTAGTTGTTCACTAAATCTTTACTGAATGGCTTTGGCCCAGGCTCCAATAGCAGCTATTCCTATGTTAATGATTGTGTCTGTGAATTTTTCTGATCTTTTTTGCCTTGTATGTCTTTCCTTCTCTTCTTCTCAGAATTAACTTTTACTTTTCACCTGAGGCTCAAATTAAGTGTCACTTACCCACAAAGCCTTCTATGGCATCTATCCCTCTCCAGGCTGGCTTAGTTGTCTCTCCTCTGTATCATCTTAACACTTTATTTACTTTTCTGTGTCACAGTACATGAAAGGGACATGCTTCTGTACTTGTTTTCACATTGCTAGACTGTGAATCCCTTGGGGACAAGGACTGTGTCCTTTTCAGTGATGTGTTCTCAGCACTATGAATAATGCTGGTGTATAGAAATAATCAGTGGATATCAATGAATGAATGAATGAGGGAAGGAAGGAAGGAAGGAAGGAAGGAAGGAAGGAAGGAAGGAAGGAAGGAAGGAAGGAAGGAGGGAAGAAGGAAGGAAGAAGAGAGGGAGGGAGGGAGGGAGGGAGGGAGGGAGGGAGGAAGGAAGGGAGAAAGGAGAGAGGGAGGGAGGGATGGAGGGAGGAAGAAAAAAAGAGGCAAGTGAATAAATGAATAAAAACAAACAAAGCAATCCTAGTATGTTTCTAACAGCCTGCATGATGGGAAGAGGTAAGATGTAGGCAGTATGTATCCATGGGAAAAGGTAAGAATATAAGAAACCCATTCTCAGTTGGTCCAAACCTCTTTGTGAACTTAAATTAGCTAAAACCCCAGTACATCCTTATTAATTCAATTTCATTTTAAATGCTGACAATGTGTCAGGAGTTGCCACCTAGAAACTGATGCTTCTCATCCGCCAGCATCCTAGGCACCACAAAGCTTTAGTTCTCCTGGTTGGGATTGCCCCTCTGGCCAGACCACCTTAGCTCTCTGCTGTGAATGGTCCACTTTTGAAACTTATCTGGGGGAAACTTTCCACCATCAAGTTATAATCTTAGACAGAATTAAAAGAACAGCGAGCATTTCACCAATTTCAATTTCATGAGCTGGATACTTTCCAGTTGTTAGGGGAGGGAGAAAATTCGAGATGATTCTTCCAAGGCTGTAGTGTGATTGTCTCATTTAATATACTTACTTTGCTGTGAGCTCTGGCCCAAACCACCTTCTATTCTGCTTGGGGGACTGTCCATTGTTCTCTAGTGTATGATTAGCAGATTAGCTATCATGTAAGAAGCCAGGAAAATGAACTCCCGGTAAGCCCTTCCAAAGCAAGGGTAATTCATTACCCAACCTGATTTCCACTTAAAATGTACTTTGAGCACACTTCCAGCTCCAACCACTAAATCACCCTGTGTTCACAAAGTCCATCATTTTTTATTTTATTGCATGGCGTTGGTGTGACATAATCCTTTGCAGAGCATCTCAGAGTGCTTTACAGATCAATAAATTACTTACCTGCACAGCTGAAGCTGTGTCTGCAAGGCCAACACTGTCATTCAGCAGGCAGCCTGTCCTCCCAGAAACAAGCAAGACAGGGGTGCCAAGGATGGGCAGGAGCAGGGTCCAGGAAAATGTATGGATCACGAGCATGTTTGTTCAAGACGTGAATACTCCACTGAAAACTCTGTGAATAAAATCCATCAACTTTACATGATTTTGGAACTAAGACAGTTTAGAAATTTGGATCCTTTAAGCATTCAGGAAATCAGGTGTTCTGTCATTAATGCATCGATTATCTTTCTGTCCTGGAAGATTCCATCTAGCTTTTAAAATGACACAGCCATCAGGTGCAATACTATGTCTTAGAACTCCTGGTTCACAGAGCCAATGATCACTCCTCAACCCTCAGCACACCAGTTCTCCATTGTTTTGTCCTAGCAAAGACCTGTGAGAGTGCAGGGAAGTGTGGGTACAGTTGCACTCCCTCACACACACACTGCCTCTCTAGCTGAAGCTTCTCACACACATACTAACTCTCTAGCTGAAGCTTCTCACACACACACACACACACACACTGCCTTTCTAGCTGAAGATTGATATGAATTTAAATCTAAAAATGAGTAATTAGTGCTTACTTTATGAAAGACACTCTATTCAAGGCAGCAGAAATTTTAAAAAAATAAATAAGTAACCCTCTTGCTCAATATCTTTTATTCAGTAAGTCATGGCATAGAAGAAAAATGAGATGAATGTAACATGAAAGAGTTTATCTTAAATGCTATGATGTACATAGCTGTGTTGTAGAATTGAGCACCTGTAACCTGTATTATTATGTTAAACACTGTCACCCCAATGAAGTCAATTAAAAACAAGAAAACATCTATATATAACACATATATACAGACAACAGGTAGCGATAGCAAGAAGGAAAAGAAAGAAGGTAGGGGGAGGGAGGAAAGGAGGATAAATGGGGATAGAAGAAGAGTTTGCAAGGGGCATGGGGGCACTATATGGTGTCTATAGGGTGTTTTATTGACTGGAACCCTAGAAATAATATCAACACAATAAATTTCAAAATAAATAGATAAATAAATAAATAAGGCCCTGGCCAGTTGGCTCAGTGGTAGAGCTTCATCCTAATGTGTGGATGTCCTGGGTTCAATTCCTGGTCGGGGCACAAAGGAGAAGTATCCATCTGCTTCTCGGCCCCTCTCCCTCTTGCTTCTCTATCTCTCTCCTCACCCCTCCTGCAGCTATGGCTGTATTGGAGCGAGTTGTCCTTAGCAATGAGGATGGCTCCATGGTCTCTGCCTCAGGCACTAAGAAGATCTCAGTTGCTGAGCAATGGAGCAATGCCCCAGATTTGCAAAGCATTGTCCCCTAATGAGCTTGCCAGGTGGATTCCAATCGGGGCACATGTGAGAGTCTGTCTCCACCTCTCTTCCTCTCACTGAATTAAATAAACAAACAAACAAATAAATAACATTTTAAAATGCTTTGAAAGAGGCTATGGGATCCCCAGGAAGGAAAAGTCACATCCTTTTGGGGATCACATGGAAGACCTTATAGAAAGTATGGTGGCACAAGTAGGCCTTGAACAATTTCAGTAGGTGTAAATAGTTGGAGAGGAGAGTCTAAATGAACAACATCAGCATGAAGGGCATGAGGATAAGAAAACAACATGGAACGTATATGCTTATTAATGTGGGTACAACGGTGTGCAGTGTGGAAAGGGGTGCAGGAAAATTTTAAGGGGAAGGGAGTAAAGGAAGAAAAGCTAAGGGAAAACCATCTGCATGATACCCCCTTTTTTGTGAAGGAGTAAATTCAATACAATTAAGAGCAATAGATGAATGCTTCAAGTGGAGCACTGAAATTTCCAACCAATCTGACATCCATGGGAGGTTGCACTCAGGCCCTGGAATGGGGAATAAGGTTGCTGTTCAGCGTCTCTGGGTTCTCCAGCAGTCCAGGTGGCATTGTGTCCTAGGGGAAGATGTTCCCCGGAATTGCACACCATGGTGGCTTAGACAAGTGCTTATTCAAGGAAAGAAACTAACATGGAGAAACTTAAAAGAGATGGATGGAGGGGCCACTTAATTTGCAAAGAATTAATGACTCAAATCCACTGTGGGTTGAACTGAAATGGAGTGTGTTAATGACCCAGTTCCGAGGTTGTTACAAACATGTAGCAGGCTGGGAACAGGGTTGCCTTGAACAACCATTGTAATCCCATCCTATAAATATCTGTGGAGCTTTTACTATGGATATAAATATAAGTAAGTCATGGCTCGGGCCATCAAAAAGCTCATGGTCTAGTGGATGAGAGAGGCTAAGCCGATAACCATGACATAGTGGGACAAGTGCCAAGAATTGCAGTTTGGGGATGACTAACAAATGAGACTCCTAATTTATAAACCCATTGGCAGACAAGTGAACAGTCATACATCAACCGAATATCATGTTGACTAGTTTTGATGATCCTGGAGAACGAGGCTTGGATGTGCAGCAACAATTAGCTTCTAATTCAGGACCCCCAAAAGAGACAGGTGCACACAGACACCTGGTGTCTATGGGCTGTACCCATGCCTGTGGGACGTGGCCGTGTGCCACATGCACGAGGGGGAGCAGGACAGAACACGCATTCCGAAGGGAAGCCTGGCTCCAAAACGAAGGACTGAACAGAGTGTGAGATCCTGTCCCCAAATTTACCAATTAAAATGAACCCCTCCCCTTCTTGGAGGGGTCCATTTAGGGGACAGAGCGGGAAAGAGACCAAGTATGTCTGGCTCACTGACATCTTCCTTTGACTCACCATCAGGCCTGTGAGGACACAGCGCAGAAGCAGCAGCGACTTGAGTTGTGCAGGAAGGCAGAGAAGGGGTGTTGGAAAAGCTGCAGCAAAGCGGCATTTGATTTGAACTTCAAAGGATGATTGGGAGTTTTCTTTTGGTTTGGGTTTTTTTTTTCTTTTTATTTTTTTATTATTTTTTTAAGTTTTTAATTTTTATTTAGAAAATTAGCTTTAACAGGGTGACAGTGATCAATAAGAGCACATAGTTTTCAGGTAAACATTTCTATAGCATTTGAACTGTTGATTTTCTTGTATACCCATCACCCAAAGTCAAATAATTTTCTGTCACCATGTATTTGTTCCTTTTTACACCCTTCCCCCACCTGCTCTCCCATCTAACTCTCCCATATCCCCTTCTCTCTCCCTTCATCCCCTTCCCCTAATGACCACTTCACTTTTATCTATGTCCATGAATATCAGTTTTATATCCCACCTATGTGTGAAATTGTACAGTTCTTAGCTTTTTCTGATTTACTTAGGTCCGTCCATATTGTTGTAAATGTCACTATGTCATCATTTCTTATGGCCGAGTAATAATATTCCACAGGAGTTTCTGAGGAAGGACATAGGGACAATATAGATACCAAATGCTGAATGACCAGGAAGGATATGATGTGTTAGGGATGACAAGGGGACAAGTCGAGGTAGAATCAGTGAGAGTATCAATGGAGACATAGGTTGATGCTTGATTCTGAACAGCCTGTTAGGCTAGGATAAGTGTGTGGATCTCAGCAGGTAAGCAATAAGGAACAACCGGAGGAGTTTGGGCGGAGAGATGATACGATCTGAATTGCATTACATCACAACGACTCTGAATGAAGCACGAAGAATGACTTGTGGCCCTGGCTGATGGCTCAGTGGGTAGAGTGTCAGCCTGGCATATGGACGTCTTGGATTCGATTTCTAGTCAGGCACAAAGGAGAAGCGATCATCTATTTCTCTCCCTTTCCCTTTCCCCCTTCTCTTCCTCTTTCCCTCCCACATCCAGTAGCTCAATTGGTTCAAGCATGGTCCAGGATGCCGAGGATAGTTTCGTTGGAACATGACAGCCTCAGGTACTAAAAATAGCTTGGGCCCTGACCGGTTGGCTCAGTGGTAGAGCATCAGCCTGGCATGTAGATGTCCCGAGTTCGATTCCCAGCCAGGGCACACAGTAGAAGTGCCCATCTGCTTCTCCCCCCTTCCCTTTCTCCTTTCTCTCTATCTCTCTCTTCCCCTCCCACAGCCAAGGCTCCATTGGAGCAAAGTTGGCCCCGGTAACTGAGGATGGCCCCATGGCCTCTGCCTCAGGCGCTAGAATGGCTCTGGTTACAATGGAGCAAAGCCCCAGATGGGCAGAGCATCACCCCCTAGTGAGCTTGCCAGGTGAATCCCGGTCGGGAACATGCAGGAGTCTGTCTCTCTGCCTCCTGTCTTCTCACTTCAGACAAATACAAAAAAAAAAAAAAAAAGCTTGGTACTTGTGTATCAGCTCCAGATGGGGTTTCCTGGAAGATCCTGGTCCTGGAGCATGCGAGAGTCTGCCTCACTGTCTCCCCTTCTCTCACCAAAACAAAAAACAAATCGAAAAGGAATGGAATGGGGTAAAAGTACAGATAGGAAGAGGTTGGAGGCAACAAGAATAGTTATTACAATATTGCATTGGAACCCATTCCTATCTGTACCTCCTGACTTGGGCTTAAATAGGAGGAACTGGAAGCTAAATTCAAGATAAGATGTTTCTGTTATGTTTAAGATAATTCCTCTAATTTCTCATCATTTATTCCTATAACCTCTATATTTCAGTCCCTGAGATATTCTGCCAACTAGCATTTGAAAACAACAAATAAATCTTTCAACAGAGTATTTATTTTTCTTCTCCTGGTTTTGTTTCCACAGTATCTCCCAAAATTGTAGAGATTTCTTCAGATATCTCCATTAATGAAGGGAACAATATCAGCCTCACCTGCATAGCAACGGGTAGACCAGAGCCTACGGTCACCTGGAGACACATCTCCCCCAAAGGTAAGAGAGCGGTTTGATGTATCGTGACATAAAAAGAACTGGGAGAATTGCTGGCCGTGGCTAGGAGATTATGGTGCTGGTGACTCCGTCCATAGGGTCCTATGTCTTTGGTGGTCTAGTAACAATGCTCGTGGCTCAGCAGAGAACATTGGTGTTCTCTAAAAGACAAGAGTATCTTCTGAGAAGATTACAGCCATCACACTTAAGGATCTCTTCAATCTATGGGAAATAAATCCCGGTTGTTGTTGAAAGAATAGATGTTCTAGGAGAATGTTACTGGTCGTATTTATATTCAGACAATTAGCTCTGGTGGCATTGTTTATTTAGCTGCTTGTTTTACAAGATCCAAACACAAATCACAAATGAGAGCATTGAATGGCCATATTCCTGAATGGAAAGTTTCCAAATCTGTTTCTTCAGCATTGCCAAATATCTGGTCTCCATTCCATTAGCTGTTGTATAGTTGTGTTGTTGTTTTGCTATGATTTCTTCTAAATAACTGAATTGTGAAATTTATTTTGTCTTACCATTTAGATATTGTATAGACCAGACTGTGTTGTTCTGTGCTTTCATGGACTGAACGTTAAACCTTTAGAATTTACAATGGATGCCATTTATCATTAAGCCAGTTTTTATTCATGGTGCATGAAATTATTTTATTTGTTCTTCCATATCTATTGAAAATGTGCAACAGTCTAGGCACAGTTCTATGCATTGGATATATAGCAATGAACCAAAAACATACAAGTCCCTGCTCTCATAAGCTCACATTCTTATGAGAAAAATAACCAAAACTATAACAGATGGTGATACGGATGAGAAGATAGAGCAGTATCTCTGGACAGAAGGCCTTTGAAAAGGTGACATTTGAGCAGGAACATGAATAAAGATCCTTAAGTTTCATTGCTGTTGCTGGTTAATATATACATATGGAGGTATGCATGAAGGTATGTGCATTGCTGAGTATCAAAGCATTAAGGATTTTAAAGGGATTCCAGTGGTAGCTGTTCACTTGGTGTGCAGGGTGGGTCTCTCGAAAGATGACCCTATAAGGAGATTGGCATTCAAGTAGTTGATTCAAGATGCTCCAGGGCTCAACCTCTGTGGAAGGAAAGGGAAGATAGAAGGGTTAGGAGTGGAGCCGTTGAGTTGCAATGCAGCCAAGGGGAATATCTCAGCTGACCTAATGGGGATCTCTGGGGCCAGAGTGACCCTTCACAGATGTTTTTTTGAGGTGAGGGGCCTGGCCTTCCTTACAAACACAGCAGTCCATCAGTGAATTTGGGCTGTCCGCAGAAAGGCTGAGACCTTGGGCCAGCCCTCTCTCTTCATATGAGACAGTAGGTATGGGGCTGCAACTGGACGTTGTCCCCAGAGGCATGTGCACCCAGGGGCAGACATCCTCTGTTCCTGATGGCAGCAATGCATCGCAGTGCCCACTACACTTGGACATTTTAAAATATAAGTTTAGGGCTGTGAGTGGGCCCCGAATACCAAATTTCCTCTCTTAGACATTGACAGTTTGTCCTGGTAGAGGTCGTCAGAGAAAGCATGAGATTTTCAGTGTTTGTCCTGAACTCCTGGGAGCTGCCCCATGCCATCACTCCTGCTGCTACCACTGTGAGCAAAGGGATCAGAGAGCCACGAATGTTTCTGCCAGCCTCTCAATTTGAAATGACCTTCAGGTGAATTCCAAAGTTGGAGAGGAGGCTTTAGACGTTCAGGAGATTGTCGATGATGGAGCGTGCCCTGGGGCACATGGAAAGGAGGAGCTGTCCACATGGACAGGCTTTCAAAGACCATGGTGCACACCATTCATCACTGCTTAATGCTCTGTCACCAGTGCCACTGGGTGCCAGGATGGCCGGTGCCTTCAGAATCTGCAAGATAGTATCATCCCAGGTAGACTTGCTTTGCCTTATGCCGAGAGGCGCCGTGTCCTCGCCCTGCAGGTCGCCCTCCGTATCCTGTCTGACATCTTCTCATTTCCTCCTGGCCCTTCGGCTCTGTGTCCTTTCCTGGGTGTTTGCCTTTCTTCCCTTCGCCCCCTTGCTTCTTCTCCTTTTGTCTTGCCCTTCTGTGCTGTTTCCTTTTGTTCTTCACGTTGCCATTCTCTCACAGCCTCCCAAACGTTTCCACTTTGATTTCATTTTTTTTCTGTAATTTTTTTTCTTTTGTTTCCTTCTGTCTGTTCTCCACACAATTACCTTTGTCTTGGCTCTGACATCAGCGCCCTCTCATTCGTCTCACTGTAGTTCACGCTGTTGTGCCTTAGACTCCCTTTCCCCCTTTCGGGGGCCAGTAAAGCAGATTCATTTCCCCAGGGGACTGGACCTGAGCCGTGGCCAGAAGCTTCTATTTTCCTGGGGCTTTAGCTGCTCTGAAAACAGAAGCCAGATCAGGGGAGAGGAGCAGGATAATCAGAATCCACCTGTGGAGCAGTGTAATGGAGATGAACAGTTTTTCCAGATACCTGGTCCAGATTAGCTATCCCAGATTCAAACAGATAAGACATGCCAAGCAGTGACTAATCACCTTGGGACGCGCCAGGTTGCCGTTTTCTGGTGACTGATTATTGGGAGATCAGAGATGTCATTGGACCACTGCCAAATCTTAACTGAAGCTAGAGACCCTTAGCAGTCAGACCTCCACTTTCCCCCACTAAATATTTCCAAAAGATACTTATTTTAAACGAGTTAGGACAGGTTTGAGGTTTCTTGGGCAACAGGATACAGTGTGCCTTCTTCGTGAGGGCTCCAGCAGAGAGAGCTGCTGCCAACCCTCCTCCCTGTCTTGTGGGTAACATCGTATCTCAACCTGGATCATTCTTAGGCACACCCTAATTAAATTCATGAATGGATGGCTGACCAAGGCCAAGCACTTTTGGTGACTCTGATGACTTCAATGACTTTTCTCTCTCCAGACTGGCCTGTGTGTGCCGTACATTTCTGAATAATCTCAGTTTCCTCCCTCGGAACTTACACATTGCCACTTGGAATGAGCTAAACCGCTTTGCAATATGCCTTTCAAGTCTTAACCACCTTTCTTGTGGAAACGGAATGCAGAAATGTTATTCATCACTTTATTAGTAGTGGCTCATGTATTTCAATACACAGAAGCTAGAAGTGGCTGTTGGTGGAAGAGGGTGGCAGGGACTTGCCTTACAGCTGTCTGCCTAGCACTTCTCATCAGATGGAGAAAATGTCAGTGGTCCGTATCCATGATGAAGAGCGAGGTGAGGCCTCCCAAGCTACCTCTCGGCATTGCCATTGCTCCTGAGCAGTTTTCCGCCTATCATTATGGGTAGCATGTATTTTATTTCCCCCCATGAAGTTGCTACTTTCAAGAGTTCAAGGAAAAAATGCCCTAGCTTTGCAAAGATGCCCACCCTCATCTGCACTCCTGTTTTGGAATGAACAGGTGTTGCTTGCACTTGCATTGGCCTTGGCGTTTTCAAAAGGAAATGCTTCCATCTCACTGTCCCACACCAAAATGCCATCTCAACCTGCAGGAACGTTCCATTGGCCCCTTCACCAGATTCTGTGTAAGTGTTAGCAGACTGCCCCATGGCCAGAACACCATCAGTGTGCCCACAGTCTCCTCAGATACATTCCCCAACCATGACTCTGTGCCTCGTAGTTTGCCCTCTTCTAGGGATACAAAGACTTATTTTAGCAAAAACCTTAAACACTAGTGTTTTTACCCCTAAAAGAACACCTGCAATGTTGTTGATTCCTCTAGGTCCTCCCTAAGTAGAGAGAAATACCATCTCTTTAAGTGTATCTCATGGGATGCTTTTTAGGACTTCACTCATAGAAAAATATTCTCAAAATCCACTTTTTATATTTCCAGTTTCTGTTTGATGGTAAGCTCTTAAAGAGAAGGCAGAGATTGCTATGTTGCCACAATTCTGGGAGCCAGTAACATAAACCTCGGGTGAAGCCATGAGTCTGACCACTGATATGTGGGTTCTGCTACACACATGGAACCATGGGTCCCCAAGTGCCCCTACCTCTCTCGTTCTCCCAGCAAACAAAATGCAAACCTCACTAAGATGCTGAAAGAACACCTTGTACCCAAATATCAGTTGAGGCTCTGTAAAGTCCATCGAGCTGTGTACAGAGATGTCCTGATCTCTATCTAATTCATGAGTGTTTTGAGGCCTGCATCTCATTCACCTCCTAACACTATGCTCAACCCCTAGAAAGCATTCAAGAAATACTGGTAGATTCAGCCAGTAAGCACTTATTTGTGCCAGTGCCCCAAAGGGACATGCCTGGTTGACCTCCCAGTTCAAAGGCTTCCTCCCGATTCATGAAGCGTTCTCCTCCACCTTGAAGTTGTATTTGGGATCTGGTGTGTGTTCTGCTTGACTCTGCTGGCAAGTCTTTGGGACATCTTCCCTGGTCTTCACAGGATCTTCAGGACTTTCCTGAAGTACCCCTCGTGGGAACCTGCTGGGGCAGGCTTGCCTTCTCCTTGAAGGAGACATTCAGTTTTAAGTTTTCTTTGGCAAAAGTTGATGAGGCCCACAAGTGACTTTAAAGGTGGGTCTTCAGTGAGCCCACTTGTGTCCTCATCACTGCCCCACGGCAGTCACACTCCCGATGTGTTTCTTGGACATGCCCCTTGCCAGGTCTTCCTGGGACATTGGATTCCGTTCGTGTCTTACTACTCCCAACCCTGACTGCGCCCACACCCTCAATGGCTCAATGGCTCCCGAGAATTTTGTGAAACAACCCTGGATATTGCCAGAAAGAATTAGTTCAGCTGTCTATGAAAATGTTCTGCTGCACATGGGTTAAAAAAAAAAAAAACAATGCAAAGAAGTCAATACAAACAAGAGAAACATCATTTTTAAAATGCTTCCCATTCCCCACAGTGTGTGAATCGAGGTGGAATAGAGATTGATTGGTTGGTTTTCCCCAGAGCCACACAAAGAACCGGGAACAGAATTAGAGTAGTACTGTGTTTGCACTGGGTCCCAGACCAAGCCCTAATTATGGAAGCCTTCTCTTTTCTCAGTGCGGAACGGGCATTTCACATGCCATCGGCACCCAGGCCTGCAGGACTGAGCAACCTTCCTCAGCCGCCGGATCTCTCCTTTGCACCCCAGTTCTCCTGCTGTACTTGAAGAGGCCCAGTGGGCAGTTGGTTTTCCTGGCCCCTGTTTCCCTTACTTTTAAAAGTTGATGAGGACAAAGTGACCCGTGGGTGGAAGCCCTTCTCCTTGCCCGTGTCCTGAGCCCTCCCCGGCTCCTGCCACGCACACCCCTACTGTCCCATTTGTCAGAAATGACAGGCCTCCCTCCCCAGCCAGGTAGGACACTGAAGCGCTAATTGGCACTGGAGGTATCACAGCTTGAGTTCAACCAGAGCTGGCAGGCGCCACGACTCCGGTGACAGCTCTGTGAAAAAGTGTCAGGAGTGGAGCTGTGGCGTGCCACTGGCTGACTGCAGCACCCTGGCACTAATGAGCAGCCTGTCAGCGCCAGCATCAGGGGCCCCGTGTGGCACAGGGATCATTAGGATGGCAGACGAGAAAGGTTTCTCCAGCAGAGAGAACCGGGGAAGGGAGGAAGGAGCTGAAACTGGAACTAACGGTGTTACCTTACCCACGGAGGGCAGCCACCCAGCAAAAGCCAGCAGGATGGGACTGATTAAAAAAAAAAAAAAGGCAAGAAAACGATATTTATAAAAGATCTCTATCTATGCCAACACTGGCTGGCTCTTGAAATCTCATTTTGGTTGGGTGGCCCTGTAATTACTCGATACAGGCTATAAATCTTTTCTGCAGGAGGGAACTCAATGACCAAATTAACTTTCCAGTCATGGGCCACCATGCTAGGAAACCAGAAGGTAGCCCAAGTTCTCAAGCTACAGGGACCTAAAGGAGAAAGGAAGGCTTGGAATTTGCCTCCATGCTGTTCCCCAGGGCAGGCTCCCTGTCCTGAGGCCCTGCTGGGCTCCCAGCTGCCTTGCTGTCTTCTGCTGGAGTATTAGAATCCAGGAGAGGCAATCCAGCCAACAGGCTTTTCCTGCCAGGCAATCCAGCCAAAGGGCTTTTCCTGCCATTTCATCCCACAGGTGGGCATGGGAGTAGCCAGTGTGTCTACTCTGTTATCTGCTTCCTGAGGGCAGGTGTGCACTGCCTAGCTTATTCATTCCTCAGCCTCAGGCTCGGGACAGGGTAGGTGTGGCCCCTCTTTGCGGCTTTGGCTACCTGCAGTGGCTCTGTTTCCACATGTGAGGCTGCCTCATAGAAGACAGCGATCTATCTGTGAGAGAGGGGCTTTGAAGGCAGGGTCAGCTGGCTGTGAAACCCCCTCCTCTGTTCACCTGCTGGGTCATTCCGAGGTGGTGCTAAACCTCTCTGAAAATGCACTTCTTCATTAATATTGTTCTTGTTCTTGTAGCATTTTAATGAGTTGGTGCATAAAGTTCTGTTTCTGCTTTAAGACCATGCTCAAAAGCTCCAGTGTGAGCACCTCTGATGACCTTCTTCAGGCAGAGTGAGATACCCCTTTCTTTGAGATCCTACACCACTTGAGACACTTTGTCAATGATGGCGTTCTTACAGTCACCCACAGGTCCACCTGCTGCTCAAGGGATCAATCAGCACAGGAACGGTCTTAATGCTGTGTGACTGCATTCCAGTACCTAGTACAGCAACAGACATTTTCAGGCCTGTTAGTGATGGTTGCACAAAGAACTATTTAATCCTCAGATACAGTATTTTTCCTTTTCTTTTTGAAAGCAATTCTTTCTGGTACATAATTGAAAACAAAATCAATTTTAATGAGTAAAGGGTAAGATACAGGAGGTTCATCTCTTCACATCATTCTCCACTGTGGATCATTTGTTTCCCAGACTATCAAAGGTATTCTTAAGATAAAGCTTTCTTGGCCTTGACTGGTTTGTTCAGTGAGTAGAACATCTTCCTGGCATGTGGACATCCCAGGTTCCATCCCTGGTCAGGGCACACATGAGCAGTGACTTCTGCTTCTCTACCTATCCCTCTTCCCCTTCTTTACTCTTCCCTTCTCATAGCCAATGTCTTAATTGGTTTGAGCATTAGCCCCAGCTGCTGAGGATAGCTCAGCTGGCCCAAGTGTCAGCCTCAGGTGCTGTAGATAGCTCAGTTGATTCGAGCATTGGCCCCAGACCTGGGTTGCCAAGTGGATCCTGGTTGGGATGCATACGGAAGTCTGTCTCTATCTCCACTCCTCTCGCTTAACAAAAATAAAAAAATAAAAATTTAAAGCTCTCCCCTCACTTCACCCCTGGTGTATCCTTAGGAACGAACCTCAGACTTTTCATCTGCAAAATAGAAATAATAATGCCTTTGTAACATGAATGTAACAACAACTAAACATACTCTCCAATGCAAAGCACGCAGCCCCTTAAGGACACATAGTAGGTGCCCAACGATGTTAGCTTTCACAGCCTAGGTTGGCCCCTTTCTCTGCATGCCCCACCCCATGGAAAAAGAACAAGAGGGAAGGAAATTAAAATTCTTTTGTCTGAAAAGGTTGAATTCTTACAAAAGCCCATGTTCGGTCAATTGCCAGAATGGATAGATTCTTAATCAAAGGTGCTTAATCAGCACCTCCTTAACACCCACCATTTTCTAATTAATGAAGGTGCTTGATTAAAATTCCCAGAGTACCCTAAGTAGCTATCCCTGGAGGGCCAACTAATTGCTACTGCAAAAGATATTACAGTGGTCATCGATGGTGAAAGAAAAAAAAATAATTACATTATAATGGAAAGTGGCAGACCTCTCGTCCAGAGCAGCAGCAGAGAATTCAGTCCAGGTATGAGGCCCCAACCTGTACAGAGTAAACAATTTATTATGATAAAGATAAACCAGTGGTACAACCTCAAGTGTGGGGCAAAGTGATGCAGAAACTACTGAAGCAAATGATTTAAACCCAGACCTGTTGACCAAGGTGGGGTGGAAGAAAGCGAAGGAAGACATTCATAAATCACTGTTTAACTTCATAATTCTCTTTAACTGTAAAATTACATCTAGATAGATACAGTTAGGGTGAAATTTGCCAATGTCAATAAGGATTTTTGTATGCTTAATATTTATGATCTGGTTTAAAGCAATATTATAGCTGTGCAACTTCCTACTTCAAAGAAGAGAAAAAATCATAAAAAGGCTAGTGGGGAAATTAATGAGTTCACTGTGCTTGAATTGAGAACATATGAAATCAAACCTCAGTCTAGAAACCAAGGGCAGGAGTGCATACCACAGACACTGTTTGTGGTTTTACCCAATTATTTTAAAACCCTTGAAAAATGTTGTAGAATCAGACGTCTGCTGAATTCAGACATTGCTAACAGCATCCTCCCCCACACTCCCCCGAGTCTTAGTCTATTTATGCTGGTACTTGGCGACCGTTACCATGCAGAACTGTTTTGATGGAACAAAAAAGGAAACAAAAAAGCAAGGAGATTGTATCGTCTTCCCCACAGATGCTAACCAGCCCTGGCTCAGTAAGATGGAAAGGCTCATTAAAATGGCAGCCCCTCCAAGCCAGGAGACCCCCTCTCTGAGAAACACCCATGACCGGCAGGTATGGGAAAATGAAAAGGGCTTCAACAGGGTGTCACCACGCACCACAGCCAAGTAAACTCCCCAATGTAGCACCCCCGAGAGTCCAGTTAAAGGCTTGGGGAGCTCCATGTCTAGGATCTACCATCACTGCCATGTGATCTTGGAGAAAGTTTAAATTCAAGACATCCTTGTCACTAGGACAGCACTGTGTCATTCTGACTTTGTACTTACTTTTGAATTCTGAATCTTGTCATAACCTGTGAGGACTGCTTATTCCCTAGTGTCTAAATTACAACTGGACTCCTTATCATCCAAAAATAGGTATAACAAGTTATTTGTGGATGCTTAAACATGTGCTGGTTACTCTTCTGAACATTTGCATATAATAATGTGTATTTTTCTCAGCCATAGTCAGGTCCTCTGATTAGCTAACGAGAGAGTGGGGCTCAGAGAGGTCAGGCTGATGGGACAAGGTCACACAGCTCCAGTTGGCAGCAATGACATCGCACCCCAGGCATGATTTCCAGTATACATGTACCTAACCTCAGTGTCATATAGCACCTCTCTCACTATCAGCACCACCTTCTTTATTCCCTAGACCTGGAGTGGGACCTAGAAACCTGTATTTTAACAAATTTCTCAGGTGACCGAGATGCACACTCAAATTGGAGAATGATTGCTGTGTCGTATTTGCTGTCTGCCGGGCACTTTGCTTTATATACATTATATCATGTTCTCACAAATGCTCTGATAACTAGTTATTATTTTCATTTTAGCCATAAAGAATGGAGCTTTGGGGGACAATTTTCCCACAAATGTTAAATAGCCAAGGAAAAATGCAAATCCAAGTCATTCTTACTCCAAGATCCATATTATTTGTGTGTGTTATAACCCATTGCTTCTTCTAAACCAGTGATTTCATTCAACTGATGTGCTGCAAGAATTTTTGAAACATTTTTGAATACTTGACTGTTTAGTCTGATATTGACCTCTTTTCCCTTAGATTGTCAAATAAAAAGATGACAACAACCAACACAACAATAGCCATCAGTATGAATAAATACCTTTTTTTTTTTTTTTTTGGTCAGTTTGGCCAAAAATATAATAAATATTTTTTTAGTATGCCGCATAATTTTAGTAATTAGTTTATGTGTGCCATGAGATGAAAAAGTTTGAAAATCGCTGGTCTAGATCTTGGGGACATGGTTATTCTTGGGTTCAGACCTCCTGCCAGGGTAGAGCGTGGAGTGGTCCTCTTTCTCACAGTATTCTTGCAAATTCATACATGCTGTGGTTCAGATAATGGACTCCAGGTTGGGATCGCCTCCTGCGCAATAATACCAGGCTCTTTTCAGTGGCTCTGTGCATGGATATCTCTGTGCATGGGCATAATCCCAGCATGGAAGGGTGACCTTGCCTGGCTGGCATTGGGTGAGTTCTCTTCCTCCCACTGAAGCTACCTTTCTAGTTTTCTGCTGTCTCCCCTCTCCCTCCACCTTGACCATGGCTCACAGCAGTGATTCAGCTGCTCTCTGACTTGATTTATTTTCCCCTCATATTAAACACTATCATTCACTAGCCCAATGGCATGCCCTCTGCTTTGATTGTTGTTATTAGGTTGTTTTACACTTTAACAGCTTTAGATATGAGAAGAAATTGCTGGATTTCAGGGTCTGGTTTTCATTCTCTGACTCCAGTCAGTCCCCTTTCATTGTGGTGTTTACACTTCATCTTCCCAGTGTTGTAAAAGGCTCTTCCCATTGGAGCCAGGGCATTGGGAAAGGAATGAGCAGAATACCAATTCGGTTCCTCAAAAATCAAGGTTCCAGCTCCCTCCTCGCCTGGGCTGCGCAGGTTCTCCAGGTACTACTGCACCATCATCAGCCTGTTCATCGCCTTGGCATTGGGGGTCTGGCAGCTTTAGCCCCTCCTTCCTTGAGGAGAACATGTTAGCCTCTTGCTTCACTCCAACAGAGGCTGATTCCTCTCTGCTCAGCCCTCCCCTAGCCCCCAAAACAAATTTCTCTTCCCTCTTCTAACAGAGAATTAAAATGAATGACTTTGGACTTTATCTTTCCTCTATAATAGATTCAGGACTCCTCCTGTTTAACTGATTGGCAGCCCAGGAGGCCTCGTGTTCCATCTCTAATTCTGTGCATCACTGCTTTGCCCTTTATGGAATGGTTCACTAGGGTCACTGTGGTTGAAGCTATTTGGCCAGTCATCTGCATGATAAAGTAAGACAAATAGCTTTCGCCTTCTATTGATTTATTTATTCCACCACATACCATCCCAGAAAAGGATTTGAGCAGAGAAGGTGATGTGAATTTTGCCCCCAGGAAAACTCCTTGGCAAAACCATTTTGATTCTTCATACATTGATCCATTTATTTACTCAATGATTATTATGGAGTGCCCACTGCTATGCCTGGTCCTGGGCATTGGAATACACGAACGGACAAAGCAGATGGAGCTCCTGGCATCAAAGTGCTTATATTCTAGCAGGAGAGATAGAAAATAAGCCTGTTGATAAATAATTCTGTGAAAAAGTAATCAGGATGAGAAGCAGAGATTATCAGGCACTGATTGGGGTTGTTGTTATCTAAAGCAGCATAGAAAAGGATGGGGTCATTAAGAAGATACCCCATGAAAGTTTGGAGAAGAAGCAATACACTGGCAAGACTATTTTGGGGAGAGTTAACAGTGACTACACAGGCACTCAATCAGGACACCTCTGGCGTGGTAAAGGGTCACAGGAGGCCATGTGGCTAGAGAAGATTTATTTAATACCTGTCCTCCTCTCAATAAGCTATTAGCTTTATTAAGGCAAAGATCATGTTACTCCTTGCTTACCAAGTTTAGCTTCACTATGCTTAGCATGGTGCCTATCAAATTGCAGACATTCAATACATATCTATTTAATGATTGAGTGAATAAAGTAAGTGTGGCATTGTAGTGTGAGAAGTTGAATAAGCATGCTGGTGAGTTACAAGGTTCAAGTCAGAAATGGCGGTCCCTTAATGAGTGGTGTCAGGTTCTAGAGAGTGATATGTTCAGGTCAATGATAGTAGTTGCATGTGGCTGGGCAGAGAAGAAGGTCTATAGAGAAGAAGTATCCAGGTAGTTAGTTGATAGTGCAGTTGTCTGACACATCATCAGCGGAAATATTGATGTCACCCTAGATAATGGCTGAGTGTAAGGCTGTGAGCCAAGTGGGAAGGCTCTTAAAGAATCATAAGAGGTCAGGACATCAGTCATTGGCAACAAGGAAGAGGAGGGGTAGGTGCAGCATTGTCAGAGGGCAACAATTTAGAAGGAGCTAAGTTTTCAATAAAAATGTGAGAGATGGTTTCCGAGTGATCTTGAGGATTGAGGAAACCCCACCCTCACCAACTCTGGGTTTGATTAATAAAGGCAGTTCAGGGAATGTTTCCCTGAGGGGCCTCGGACCTCAGGAACATTGTGCTTAGATTGAGGTTGAGAGTGCTTTAGGGAGCACAAAGGTCAGACTTGAAGGTGAAAAATGAGGAAAGATACTGGGGAGAGAGAGGGTCACACTTTGCATGTTGACCCAGCAGTGAGAGACACAAGCCATGTTGGATTTAGTCCCATGCCCCAATGAAAGACAGTGGCAGCACATCTCACAGATGTCAGCTGCAGCCTGTATACGCCAGGAAGAATAGAAATCCCTTTCTGCCGGAACCTGGGGGCGGGGGGGGGCAGTAGGTATTTGTTGACAAGGTCAAGCCTTTCTATGAACCAAAGCCAGGAGACTGACCTCTAGGAAGCCATTAAAGGGTTAGTATCAGGATCATGGGTTAACAGGAGCAGAGAGTAGAGAAGGAATGTAGATATGTAGAAGGCCAAATTACCAGAACTGGGGAATGGGTTTAATGTGGATTAGGAGTGAGGATGGTGCCAAGCTGAGCAGGAACCCCACATTTCTGGTTTGTCCTTCATTATTGCCTCTTTCTTTTGGGGTGGGGAAGAGGGCTAGGGATTATTCATCTAGCTTTTTGCCCGTGTGCCAATAGGTAGGATATTAGAAACTTCTGGTATCTGATTTATTTCTGGCTATTGAACTACATAGGTTAGCTCCCTTTCCTCCAAAAATTATCATAACAACCTAAACTTATTTATTTATTTTTTAGAGAATCAAGATTTATTAGATTGAACAGGAGTGATAGAGCAAAACAGCGATGTGATAAATAGGCAGAATGAATCATCTTTTATTCAGTGGATGTTTATTGAGTACCCAACACATGATAGTGCATAGTTAGATGCTTTGGGTTGTGCTGTGAACACAGCATCCAGTCTCTGTTCCATAAGACTGCAGTGTGGAGTACTGGTAACAGTTGACAAATTAATGTGCAACCTACTGGCAGGGAGAGATGGTACTGTGGAGAAATATACAACTGCAGTGGGAAAAAGAACAAGATATGGTGCCACTTTAGTGTTGAGAGATCTCCTGAGCAGAAGCCTAGAGACCTGAGTGAGGAGGGATGGTGAGTGGGACATATCAAGAGAAGGTATCCCAAACGGAGGTATCTGCAAGCACCAAGGCCATTGTTTGGTAATATGTTTGGTGTGTATGAGGAATAGCAAGAATGTTAATGTAGAGATAGATGATATGGGCTGTTGTAAAGAGAGCCAAGGGTCAGATCATGCATTCTCTTGCAATCAATGTTAAAAACTTTGAAATTTGTTCCAATAAAAAACACTGGCAAGTATTAATGAAGAGAGCAAAATAATTTAATAAGTAGTTTTAAAGGATCATTTTAACTGCTTGAAGGGAGAGACATGGGTCAAGGGTTGTGTAAGGGCAGCAGTGAGAATACCAATTAAAATACAGTAACTCTAATGCAGTGGTTCTCAAAGTGTGCGCCAGGGTGCACTGGTGTGCCCTAGAAGATTTCCAAGTGTGCCCTATGGTATTCCAGAGAAATATGTGCCTGTTGGGGACCAAAAAACCAACAGGACTTTTGGAGTTTAGATTTTTGGGGGACAGAGATGTGGGGAACTGGCTGTAAGCTGACAATCTGCCCAACCCCCTACTTCACTTGCCTGATTAGGTTGCAAAAGGCTATTAAGCTGTGGTGCTGGATTGTTTACACTGCCCCCATGTTCCCTGCAAAGACTGGAGGCAACTTTCTTCTATCCTTTGTTTGGTGTAAAGTTAAATTTGCTAATTGCCTCATTTTGCCTTATAAATAAAGCAAGATGCAGTTTTTGGGCGGCTTTGTTCTTGCCAATAGCAATTACAGGGCCCTCCCAACCCCATATTTTCTTAATTCCACATATTTTCTTAATTCTGCACCATTCCCACTTGGGACCTTGATTACTAGATGCACTGGTTCGTGGCATGTGGCCAGATATAAAAATAAATATAGTAACTCTATTATACCATTTCATTACGGAAATACTGCTCTTTTTATTAACACATCATTGTTATATTTATTATTAACACATCATTATATTATTTTTAGATAAATACACTCAAATAAAACGGACAGATTTCTCAAAAAGAAGAGTGATTTGAAGAATCTGATTCTGGAAGTGAGCAAAAGTTAAGTGTAAATAAAATAGGACTTGAAGGCTAATGGGCAGAATTTAATATATAGCATTTTCCATCACTTAATACTGAACAATACGATTGGATTAGAAACCCATTCATGGAAGCTTTAAGTGATTTTTGTTTAACATTAACAGAAGAAGAACTGACAGCTATATCCACTGATCATGGATTGATGATTAAACATAAGGAATTATCTCTTGAAGCCTTTTGGTTTTCTAGAAAAGAAGAATATGTGTCAATATCCAAAAAGGTTTCGAACATTTTACTACAATTTCCAACATCCTATTTATGTGAATTAGGATTTTCTACCCTCAATACAATTAAGAGTAAAAAGAGAGGAATTTTTCAATGTATTGATGAGGAAATGAGAGTTTGTTTTTCAAATATATGCCCAAACATTGAAGAAATCCTTAGGACACATCAGGCTCATGTTTCTCATAAACACAAGAATGAAAAAACTTAACACACTTACACTGGGACCTGCCAAATTTACTAAATCTTACTAAGAATGTATCTATATATATAAAAAGATAACTTTTTATTGTTTTTTAATTTTTGAACTTCTCTTTTTTACAAATTCTAAAAAGCATAACTCAAAAAATGTAACATAAAAATGTTTTTAATGTCCGAATAAATTTAATTTTGTCATATTTATTTTGTTGAATTACCATAAAAGTATGCTTGGACTTTATATTGTTTCTTTAATATTTGACTTAACTATTATAACATATTTCTCAGAAATTTGTATATAGTGCACCTACAATTATTTGTAAGATTTTAAATATGCCCTGACTTCGAAAAGTTTGAGAACCATTGCTTTAATTTATCAAGAAATGATGGCCCTGGCTGATGGCTCAGTGGATAGAGCATTAGTCCAGCATATGCATGTCCCAGGTTCAATTCTCAGTCAGGGCAGACAGTAAAAACAACCATTTGCTTCTTAACTCCATCTCCTTCCTCCTTCTCTCCCTCTTCTCTTTCCATAGCCAGTGGCTCAACTGGTTGAGCCTAATCCTGGGCACTGAGGTGCATCAGTCTCAGGCACTAAAAATAGCTCGGTATTCAAGCATCAGCCCTAGACAGGGTTGCCAGGTAGATCCTTGCTAGGGGCATATGTGGGAGTCTGCCTCACTATCTCCCCTCCTTTCACCTAAAAAAATGATGATGTGGACTGGTGTAGTAGGGGTGAAGATGGTAAGATTATGTTTAATCTGGGATATATTCTGAATTTAGAGCTGAGATTTGTGGCTTGATTACACAGAAGTTGTAAGAAAGAAATAGAAATCACAGGTGACATGCATTTATGGCCTGTGCTAATGGTGTTATTATTTCCTGCTATGAAGAACTCCAAGAGGGGCAGGCTTGTGGTCAAAATAAAGAGCTTTGTACTTTAGATATACAAGTGGAATTTTTGAGTAGCTAGTTGGCTCTGGAAGGGTCTATGAGTTAAAAAACAAACCTAGGGGTCACCAGCATTGACATGGTATTTTCAGAGCCATGAGGCTGCTCATTGCCACCTACAGGCAAAAGATAGAAGAGAATTCTGTAAACGGACTAGTCCTAGGAATATTCCAACATTTAGCTGTCAAAAGAAGAGGTTGATAGGTTCCCAAGTATCCATCCAATGTATTTCTCCTCAGAGTCCTAACAAATTCATACTCATGGCCACCATCTCCCTAGAGGTACTTCTTTTCTTGGAGAGGGGAAAATAGACACACACACACACACACACACACACACACACATACACACACACGTACACACACACACACCTTGATAGTTAGGGCACAATATGAAGTATGGAAGGATTGAAGTGAATTGGTTTTATTCCTCTCTGCTACTCTGTTTCTAACCAGAACCCAAGGTTCTTAAGAATCCAGTACAACTTAGAGTGGCCACAATGTCTTCTTCAACATCTTTTTACTTCCCTTTGACTTTGAAGCCAATGTCCACACTGCCCAGTCCCCGTTCTGGTCTTGCATACTCACATTTCTACATGTGTTGATATGTTTACTCTCTTATCACAGCACTTTTCTAGACCTCTTGATTTCGGTCACTCAGGTGTTGTCATGGCAATGATATCCTCACTAGAGTGGTGCTACTCATGTTGTCATGGTTATAAGGACCTCTTGATGAGAGCTCTACTTCATTGTCATCATGCCAACAACAGTAAGAAATCCTGGTATCTGTTGGCAAGCCTGAATTCTTGGGCCAAAAGATAGTGTACTGTCTCTGAAAATGCAAGTGGCAGTAATTATGAAAACAGCAGCAATTTAAAATTATTCAATTTTATTCATTTAAAAAAGAAGACTGAAAGAGGAATTGCCATCACCATCATCATCGTCATCATCATCATAACTAATATTTTTATTATAGATTGGCAGTGTTCCAAGCATTGTTCTAAGTGTTTTACATAAATGAACTCTTTAATTTTTTGAGAACCTCATAATGTAGGAGTTATTGCTGTTCTTTTATAGATGAAGACATTGAGACACAGGGATCTCACTTATGTAACTTGCTAATATGTAAGATGGCCAAGACTTAACCAGGAAGTTTGGTTGTAGAAGATCCACTCTGAACCCTTTATTCAATTATTTACTATTTTCACCTTTTATTTCTGATGGCAAAAATCATGATGTAATCAGCTGGTAACACAGATCTTCTTTTTTCTTCATATATATAGAATTTAAATAGTTTACATTTTTGTACCACCTTTAAGTTTTGAAATGTTTTTATATTTTTATTTGATTCTTTACCTTATGAATTTAGAATTTCTATGAAGTTGATTTTACAGACAAGAAACCCAAGTTTGGAGAGTCTGTGACTTCGTAGGGAAACAGCTACACTGTGTATCAGACTATGTCTGAACACAGGACAATCTACTCATTCAGAGCCTAGTGTTTGTTATGCCCTGTCGCATAACATAGCGTGTTCTATAGTCCCAAATTCAGCTCTGGGGAGGAGAGTGGTCAGGCCATCTAAGGCGTATTATTGCCAGAAGCCAATGCTATTGGTGATAGAAAGCCTACATGGCAGGACTTGGCAGGTCATTCAAGTAGCCATCATCCTCTTTGGCCCTCTTTCATCTATCCTAATAACTTCAATGTTAACTCCACTAATAATAATAAGTAACGGCTCCACTGTTACATTAGCTCCTTTGAAATTTTCTTTTTTTCTTTTAAAGAGAGACACTTTTTTTATTATTTCTTTTTATTTATTTATTTTAGAGAGGAGACAGAGAGAGAGAGAGAGAGAAAGGAGGGAGGAGCTGGAAGCATCAACTCCCATATGTGCCTTGACCAGACCAGTGCAGGGTTTTGAACTGGCGACCTCAGTGTTCCCAGGTCGACACTTCATCCACTGTGCCACCACAGGTCAGGCACATTAGCTCCTTTAATCCATCACAATATAAGCAGAAGTACAGCAGTCTTTATTCCATTGCAACTACTATTCTTGGCTCTGTGCTACTTTGAGCACATCATTTAACCTGTGTAGGAGAATCCCAGAAAGAGGTGGGTTACAGCTCTCTCTTGATGCTGGTTTTCAGAACCTGACAAACACAGATATGTTACATAGAAGCTGACCTCTAAGGATATAGAGCTATTGAGGCAGAAGAAGCATAAGTCCCAACAGGGATAGGTCTTCTTATTTGAGTACAAGGGGATTAAGGAGATAGGCTGAATGGGGACAACAGGTTAATAGAGGTGATAAAAACAATCTTAGAAAGGTCCATCATGTTCTTGTGATGTGTCAGCATTTTATCTATATGAACTCATTTAATATTTGGAAATACACTATCATTCATATTTGATTAATGAGGGAACCGAGGCATAGAAATGTCATTTTCTGAAAGTTAAGTAGCTAGTAAGAGGAGTACCCATATGTGACCCTTCCTTTTTGGATCTGTCTGTCCATACTGGTATATTGTCTTTCATGGGTATGGATAGACCTGGGTCTGAGCTTAATCAGATGCATGGCATGTTTACCTGCCAAGACTTGAGTTCTGATTATTTCACTCTCTAAGTGGTGTCCCCTGAGCCACATTGCCCACCCCCTCTGAGCTTTAATCATTTCACCTATAAAGTGAGGATCTGATAGAAGGCCCACTCTGGGCTCATTGGAAGGACGACATGAGATAACACATGTGAATGCATGCCTTGTGCCTGGTATAGAATAAGTACTCAATAAATGTTTGTCACAGGAGTGGTACTATGAAAGGTGGCACAGAAGGTTAGCATTAGAGCGTGTAATTAGTACTGTCCTTGGCAATAGCACCTTATTTTTAAACATGAACAGGCTGCTTATAACACTTGAGTGAGTAAGATATCATAGGTCACATGTGGCAAGTAAGATATCGATGTTGGCATTGGCCGGTTGACTCTATGGTAGAGTGTCAGCCCAGCATATGAATGTCCCAGGTTCAATTCCTGGTCAGGGCACACAAAAGAAGCGACCATCTGCTTCTCCACTCATCCCCTTCTTTCTTTCTTTCTTTCTTTCTTTCTTTCTTTCTTTCTTTCTTTCTCTCTCTCTCTCTCTCTCTCTCTCTCTCTCTCTCTTTCTCTCTCTTTCTTTCCTCTCCTCCCGCAGCAATGGCTCAACTGTTTAGAGTGAGTTCACCTCAGGCACTGAAGATGGCTCTGTATCCTCTACCTCAGGAGCTAAAAGAATGGCTTATTGCTGAGCAATGGAGCAATGGCCCCAGATGAGCAGAGCATCGCCCCCTGGTGGGCATGCTGGGTAGATCCTGGTTGGGGTGCATGCGGAAGTCTGTCTCTCTGCCTCCCCTTCTCTCATTAAAATAAAAAAAGATATATGGATGTCCAACTCAAATGCCTTTCTGCTACACTATCCATGCTATCTACTAGAGAGTTTGGCCTATACAACTCCTAAGTGACCTATGACAGCCTTGCCCAGAGCCCCTGTTTCCCCTTGAATCAAAGGTACAGTTTCCTCTATAGTTCCCAGTAGACAAAGGGGGGGGGAGTGGATTCTTTTGAATGTCTGTTAGGTAAAGATAGTGAATGTCTCACTGTTAATTTTCTCCTTACTATGCTTTCTTTCACCTGAAAAAAAAATAATAAGTTCCAATTAGCAGCATCTGACTTGGGTAAAACAGAAGCTGAATCAAAATAGAAAGTGACTGAAATTTAACCAAAGTAACACTGTGTTCTAGATTTTACTAAACAAAAAATGAAAACAGAAAACAGTTTTTTGTGTGTGTGCTTTAAAAGAGAAGTCATGTATGTGTAAGGGTCCAGCCTGGATGGGGTATGTTCGGGTCATTTCTGAGTAAGTGGCAATACATGCATATTCAATTCAGGGCAGGCAGCTATAAGCAATGAGCTCCTCCATTCCCACTTCCAAACAAAGCAGCTTGGAAATAAGGTAGATATTGTCCTGATAATATCAAGACGCTTTGTGGATGTTGCCCTGTGCTTTGAAAATGAAAACTCTTCTCTGCCCAACTTCTCATTAGGGCAGCCCACCTCCCTCCCCAAGCACCCAGGCTGCCGAGTTGAGTGGAAGGCAAAGTGGGAGAGAGCCAGGAGGGTCACAGCGGTGTCTCTTTCAAGATACAAGTTAGACACAAAAGGGAATTAAAAACTTCACGTTGAGTTGTTGTCACTCTTCCGGGGTCTCGCCTCAGAGATTTCTACAGCTGGAGAATGCTGAGAATTCAGCCCTTTAGAGCTATTACAATTCATATTGACTATAAACTTCCCACTGTGCGGATAAAAGAAGGGAGGTGCTTGCCAAACGCTTGGAGGGGTGAATGCAAGTTATTTCACCATCTGATAATATACACCATGTTGGGAAACATTAGGGGGGAAAAGAAAAGGAGGAAAGCAGGAGAGTGTGGAGAAGCTGACAACTGATTCTTGGGGTTCCCTGATGGAACTTGGGCTGAGGCACGTGGGTGCGATGAACCAGGCTTCCAGGGGGGTCTGTCAGGCACCTCTCTTCATTAATGAGGTGTGTTTGTCTCTGGTCCACTCTTGAGATAGGAAGAACTTCCCCACACAGATGCCCAGCTAACATCCCAGGGTCACACGGGGTGAAAGGAGTGAGTAGAAACTATGGGGTAGAGACAGCACTTTTGTCAGGACACGTGATTTGGCGTGGATCTTTGCTCTGCCAGTTAGTAAGTGGGTGACCCTCAATGAACCTAACAAATATATTGACTTCTCTGTGCCTCTCTTTCCTCGTCTATAAAATAGGATCAGAATGTGAAAATTTAGAAATTCTCCAACACAGCTGCTTTGTAAACACAAAACATTATGAGCATTGTCCTTTTCCAAAATGATCTGTATTAATCAGGCATATGCTCCAGGGTGATGCCAAGAAAGTCAGAAAGGCAGGGAAGAGAGATGTGAGCAATACAGAGAAATCTTCTAAGACAAAGATGTGTTAACATTTTTGCAACACAAACTCAAAAAGCAAATGATGTAACTGTTGTTTATATCGTTGTTATAACAACAGCGATGATCATCTGTTGCAGTTATCTGTGTTAGGTCTCACATTTCTTTATGAAGCATCATTAATGTGAATGTTCACCTAAGCATTGCACGAATGCTAAATAGAATGTGTAGCCCAAGTGGGTTTAGAGAGTTGAACCTGGAACTTGTTTAAAAAGGACACAACTGGCCCTGGCCAGTTGGCTTGGTGGTAGAGCGTTGGCCCAGCATGTGAATCTCCTGGGTTCGATTCCCAGTCAGGGCACCCAGAAGAAGCGCCCATCTGCCTCTCCACCCTTCCCCCTCTCCTTCCTCTCTATCTCTCTCTTCTCCTACAGCAGCCAAGGCTCCATTGGAGCAAAGTTGGCCCAGGCGCTGAAGATGGCTTCATGGCCTCCTCCTCAGGCGCTAGAATGGCTCCAGTTGCAATGGAGCAACACCCCAGATGGGCAGAGCATCGCCCCATAGTGGGCATGCCAGTTGGATCCCTGTCAGATGCATGAGGGAGTTTGTCTCTCTGCCTCCCTGCTTCTCACTTCAGAAAATACAAAAAAAAAAAAAAAAAGAAAAGAAAAAAAGACACAACTGTGCAGAGCTGCGAAATCAAAGGGGAAATCCCAGGACAAATGGAAGCCCTGGGTTCATGTTAGTTGTAGAAATGGAACTGGGATCTTTGTCTTCCAAAGGGGTCAGGATCTCAAAGCCAGCACTGTTCTCATTGACCTATTTCATGACCCCAGTGTTTGGCAGACTGCGCAGGGGGGCCCAGATCAACCTGCTAGCTGCTTTTGAAGAGCCTGTGAGTTCACAAGGAATTTTACAATTTTAAATGTTTGGAAAAAATTAAAGAAGAATAACATACCACGAGATGTGCAAATTATTTGAAACTTAAATGTCAGCGTCTATATAAAAGCTCGATGAGAACACAGCCACACCCATTGCTTCATGGCCGCTTTTGTCTTACAGAGTGAGAGTTGAGTTTTGACAACTCAACCATATGGCTTGCAAAGCCTAAAATATTTATTATCTGCTCCTTTAGAGGTTTGCCAAAATCTGCATTGCATGAAGACTGACGTTTAATAGTTCTGATCACTGTTATTACAATCCTTATTTTTATCCATCCTTGCTTCCTACATTCTCTTCCTCAACACTCTGTGGACTTGCAAGTATGGTAGTTCTCATATCTATTCAATCCGCACATCTCTGTCTTTTCAAGAGTGGCCCAGACCATTCCCCAGGGGCTCCTCTCTGGTTGGCAGGTTTCAGCTCCCGACAGCTATGTCTTACCTTGGTTTTGACCTCTGCTACCACAAGGCACTGATGTGCCTGGGCCCGGAAGAGGACTTTCCTGATTTCCAAAACTATTTTGTACACTATCCTCTTTGACTCTTGGGAAGTCACCTTTGCCTTTGGGTTCCAAAAATCCAGCCCTGGCCCTGTGTGTTTGAACTTATCAACTTAAAACATGCTTCCTGGTCTGTTGTTGATTCTGGTTTTACCCTCAAGGAAGTGTGTTCAGATGTTGCTGCTGTTTTTCCATATAGCATTTTGGGGTAGCATCTGAACCTGCCTTTACTGGTAGTCTTGATGGTGGGCATGAACTTCTGGGAAGAGTAGATTTGCATTAAATCTCCAACCATCCCCTGTCATTGTAGACTCTTTATTACTTCTGCTTTCACACCTAGATTTGACCATCACCCTCACAACCACTGTCCTCCATGTTCTGTCTTAAATGTGTTTGCAGCACTGAGTTTATCTGGGAAGCAGAGGTGACAGGACTTATGTGTTCTGTGTGATCAGTCTTATGAGGTCCACTCACTTCATTACATCTCTTTTGCATTCCTCAGGCATCTCCTAGATGAAATGTCTTTCAGGATCCCCCCATTATGATTTCATAGTTTCAAAAAGACTTTTCACTTTTATAATAATAATAATTTGACTAACATGAGAAAAAGATTATTCTGTCAAAGAGATTCCTTTTGTTTTTTTTTTGAGATGGACTTTGAAATCCCGTCACTCACTTTTGAAAGTAAATCCAATCTTTACATCAGGAAATTAATTAGTGGTTGTTAGTCACTGATGGAAGTACAGGTGTTATTTATATTCTTCCTCATAACTTTTCTACTCTTTGAAATGTTTACTATAAGTTTGGAACAATTTTATCATCATCAACTTAACCTTTAGAAATAGAGTTTCAACTTCAAGTTCTAGCGAGATGCGCTTGAAGGAGATAAGACATTGAATTAAGAAGGTGAGCCCTCTGGTGAACTACCAGCAGTTATGCCACATCTTAGACTAATTCTCACCTTAAAGCCGGCCTGGGGTTTGTTCATTTATCTCCCCCTTTTCTGTGAATCATAATGCTCCAAGTGATCTTAAAATTCAGTTTTAGCAGATGCCAGAGTCATGCCATTCCCTGTTGTTGTCAGTGGGATCAATTCTGGAACAAGCTCAGATCTTAAAGTCAACCCAGAAGGATTTCCTGATGCAGAGGTAGTCATCTCTGCTTTCATCTTCAGTAAACACCATTTGAATTAGTGTCAGACCCTTTGGGGAGTTGGAAAAGTGATGGAAACCTTCTGTGATGCCTCAATGGGAAGCAGAGTGTGTTATCAAACACTCATCAAGCTGTAATTGTTCTGTGTGTATTCATGTGCGCCTGTGTGCAAGTGTGTGTGTGTGTGTGTGTGTGTGTGTGTCTTTACTTCCTATGCATCTGTCACCTTCAGACTGTTCTTCCTCTGTGTATAGCTAAATTTAATTGAAAAGTGATGATGTTTTAGAATTAACAGATTCCTAACATTCAGTACTCTGCATAGCACTAAAATGGGAGAAAAAACTACCAAAATGGAATTCTTTGTCCGTTCTCTGTTTCTTCTCTCTCTTTTTGTTCCTATACCACTAAAGAACTCTGTGCCCTGTGAGAGTTCCCTTGGACTTCTTATCATTTAGCTGAAGGTAATTTTTCCTTGAGACACATGGCACTCAGAAACTGTCATCACCAGAAGATCTGATGGTTAAACAGCTGACAGTCAAGTGTTGAATGGACTTTCTACACCACTTTCCACAACATGGTAGTGTCTCACGTACTTTATGCAACTGCTTATTATCTTGTTATTATGGCTTTTAGAAGTGAATTTATGGAAAAGCTTACAACTAATTAACATTCACCTTCACAAACAGGGTCTACTTGAACAATAGTGTTGTTGACAAACACCAATAACTTAGTACTTAATGGCACCCTTAGCTGTCAGCAGTGTTGTCATTGCTGAGAATCATTTAAAAATACTTCTCATGGAGGTACCAGTGTAAAAATATACATAGACTTTTTTTTCCAAAGGAGTATATACACTTCATTTGTCCTTCAGACAAAAAAAATTATGAACGTAAAACCATTAAGTTTTTATATGTGTATATAAATTTTTATCACTCATCTAATTCATGATACTTTGATCCAAATGGCTGTTTGTGAAATAAAGTCTGTGCTTGAAGAATAATTTTGCTCTCATAGAAAGTATTTAAAAGCATCATTATGGAACTTCCTTGAGCATACATTCTTCTCCCAGCCTTATGCAAAGTGCTCTCCATCTTCACTGTAACCCAGTGAGGTGGGTACCATTACAGCCATTTTACAGATAAGAATATCGAAGGGCAGAGAGGTTAGGTGACTCTATCAACGTCTCACAGAAATAACTGCTGTAACGGTTTTTTAATTAGCTCTTTGGGTATCTAAAGAAACTAATTTTACATTGAAGGAAAACGGGACAGTGGAAAGAACGTAGACTTAGTTTGTGTTTAGCCTTTTGGACTGCTACTTAACATTTTTCAGTCTCCTTAAAAATTGGAAATAATATATATTTTCAGAAGTAAGACCAAATAACTCATCTATTAACTATAGGCATAAAGGATTATTTAATCAACAATGGTAATGATTACTAGCGTTATTATGAAGAAATGATAAAGAGAGACTTATCTGTAGTTGAGTCAATTTAGGGGTGGACAGAACAATGAAAATATCTTGAATCAAAACTGAAACAGAGAAAGTATGGTACAGCTATATAAAAGCACAGAGCACGTGAGACTGCCTCAGCAGGCTGTGCTCTGTGGAAACGTGTCTAGGGGTTGCTTGAGCACCCCCATCAGAGGGAGTCTCAGCCACGTCCCTAGATGGTGGGCTGGCTTCCACGACATCATGCTAGTGAATGGAATGAGATAGAAGCGAGTCTGGGTGACCCCCGAGGCCAGGTAACAAAAGTCCATAAAGTTCCTGCTGGTTTCTCCAGGAACACTTTCTGGGGAGTCTGAGGCTACCCTCTAAGAAATTAAATGACCCTAGCGTCGCCATATGGAGACAGTATACGGAGAGATCCCCGAGAGCGAGAGAAGCTGCAGAGCTCCAGCTGCTGGGCTCCGCGGGCTCTGCTGTTGAAGTCTGGGCGAACCTCCCAGAAGACGCCAGCCCCAGCCACCTCTGACTCACAACCATGTGCTGGACCATGGCAAGATGGCCTGGCCCACCCAGTCAACTCCAACTTTGTGAACATCATCATATGACTTTTCTTGTAACTCGCTGATTTGGGGGAGGTTTGTTACACAGCAATAAATTACTAGAACACGAGCACATCACCTGAGACCATTATAAAACTGTTCGCTTGGATAACACTTTGGTCTTCTGCTTCTTACCTTGATTCCCCCTACCAGTTCCACTTGTCCCTGTGGCCAAAGGCAATGAAGACTTAATCATCCTGGTCACAGGGGAGCTTTTCCAGTGCCCAGAGTTTAGAATCTCAGATTTTCCCTTTCGGATGCAGTAACTTTTGGTGAACCCAGGGTTTCTCTCAGACTTCTAGGAAGCTTCCAGGACCATAGGCTAAATCAGGTGCTGGGTCATGAGGATTAGCCTGCTGCTCCCTATGCCTCTGGGCTATAGCACTCATAAAATAGGGGAAATTTCAAGAGGTCTGTCATGTAAAGGTTCCTAGTTTCCAATCCATATGTTTTGGTTTGCACTCCTTCACAAATCCCCACTTACTCACTGGCTCAGGCTGTGGAATCAGAGGGGAATACATGCTATTCCAATGTTCTGCCATCCACAGGCAGAGAGAGCTGAAACTATGCTCTCTGCTGTCCCTTACAATGTAGAAGCAGAACTAGCAGAATCTTGGGAATCTCTGTCTCTCTAGATCCAGCAGAAGTGAAAGAGCAGAGGGTGGATTGGAACCCCTGAGCAGGGGATAGACAACTCCATCCTACCCGCTCAGCCAGTTGCTGGCCAGGGTTCCAAGAAAATGAACTGAACCATTTCAACAGGGTTTAATTCTGTCGACAGCTCAACCATGCCCTTGTTTACTGTTGAAATAATTACTACTTTGCCATAATATTAGCTCTGAACCATGACTCCATTACCATTATCACCGGAATATTACCCATTTATTATCTCCCAGCAACCCTGGAAGATGAATACTGGGCTTCGGAGACCAATTGTTTTACAGCAGACGGGATCTTGGTGTGCATTGTTTAATGAGGTAAACTACATTACAGCCGGCATTCATCTGGCTGTAGTGCACTCCACTAAATCACTCTTAACCTCTAAATCTGCCAATTTTTGATGTGCACTTAATCAGCGAGGAGGGGAGACAGCATTTAAGAAGATGATGGAGCCCTAGGGAGAGGAACGGAAAGGGTAAAAATGAGCAGGCCCATGTTCCAGGTGTGTGTGCAGGTCACGGGGACCAAGAAGGTACAGCTGGCCACAGGAAGCAGGAGGAAGAAGCAGGCAGAGGTTGCTCATCTTCTGATCCTTTGGGCAAAACTCCTAAGAGGTAAAGGTGATGGGATGTGATGGTTTAGACATAATCTATAAGCCTTACTCTCACAGCCCAGGAATTACAACTCTACAGAAACCATTTTCCAATCAATTTTAGCTTTCCTCTTCTATTTTGACATGGCAATGTACAACAAATTAGGAGAAGCAGAAGACAGAGTGGGCAATGAGAAAATGCTGTGGAAAGAGGGAAAGGAGAGACTCAGCTCTTTCACCTGCTGAGCATGCAGGAGCCTGCCCATGGCCCCACAGAGCTCAGTGCTGGAGGCAGGGAATGCAGTTGAAAGCACATCAGGCGAAGGAGAAGCAGATGAACAGTGTCTACATCAGGCCTCCCTTATACCTATGTTCCTGCTTCTCAAACTCGAAGGTGCATATAAATCACCTGGGGATTTGTTAACATGCTTATTCATATTTGGAGTCAGTAGGTCTGGAGGGGTGCTGGAAATTGAGCATTTTTATTCCGCCCCGCTGCTGACTCATGCCGCAGGTGCAGACCAGCCTCACTCTGGGTAGTGAGGACCTACTAAAAAGGGAGAAGCCTGCCTGGAAACACCATCCCTGGCTGTGTCAGAGCATGCGCAGAGCAGCAGGATGAAGCAGCATCATGCCTATTGCAGTGATGTGTCAGCAGAAATGTGGTGCTCTTGCTCCATCAAATGCTGGCAACTTCCACACAGGCCCTGAGGTGAGCAAGGCATGGAAACTTTCAGAAATAATGTTCTAAAAACAGTGGAAGCCAGAAGACTGCCAGAAATTGTTGTCATTAGTTTTTCAGGTGGATGAATTGCATTCCTGAACTGTCCCAAGACATAATTTTTATACTGCAAATCGAGGAAGAACCAAAAGGACTTGAATATAACTTTGGACTCTTGAAACTACAGTCCAATCCTTTTCTCTAAAGAGAAATTGATTTTCTGCACTGCCATCTTTGAGTGTCCCAAAATAACCCATTTTCTTGATCTTAAACACCTCCTCTCCTTACAGCCTTAGTAAACTTGAAACTTTAGCAATTATCCGATATATACACCCCAGGTAGTCATGGATGAAATTAACAAAAGTGTCCCCAAATAATTCTGGAGATTTATTTTCTTTAAAGAGTGGAGTTGACATGCATCTCAATAATTGTACCCTCTTGTTTGTTTTCTTGTGTAGCATTGAGTTTTCCAAAGGGAGAGAGAGAGAAAGATTTTGGATTTAATAGGTGATCTTGGTAGCAACACAAACTGGCAGATAATATAAATTAAGAATTTCTTTTACTCCATAACTTCTCTAACAAAGCTTTTGGTCGCATCCACTTTGCAAATTTATTATTATTATTATTATTATTATTATTATTATTATTATTATCTCAGGGTACAACTCTGAAGTGTTATGCCAGTGCAATCTGTGTGTGTGTGTTTGATTCTTTATAATGCTAGAGAGTAACAGTAATAATTTTCCTTTTAATTATAATTAAAGAAAAAGAACAATGCCAGTTTAATTGCTTATTGTTTACCAAATTCTTCCAATAGTGGTTCAATAACATTTACACAATTTGCGAGCATTATATCTTCCCTGGTCATTTATCCATCTATCTATTCATCCATTCACCCATCCATCTATCTATCCACTCATCCATCCATCCATCCATTCATTTACCCATCCATTTATCCATCCATCCATCCATCCATCCATCCATTTGTCCATCCATCCATCCATCCATCTATCCTTCCATCTGTTCATCCTTCTACCCACCCACCAACAGATATTTATTTAGCACCTACTGGGTTCCAGTAAAGTTGGAAAAACAAATAAACAGGTTGAAAAATAGAAATGAAACATGGCTACTCTCAGGGGTTTCACAACTTAACAGGGAAAGGAAAAGATCAATATGTTATTGTGGTACCATTTGGTACATCCCAATTGTTTTTTCTTCTTCCCCTGACCTGTAAACAGTTTGCTTTATCAAGATTATCTGTAATTATTTTTATTGAACCAAAGACAAAAGGATACATAAACTGCAGCAGAAAGTGAAGAGTATACACTGGGATATAATATTGAAGTAGTGATGATAACAGCTTTCTCTGTTTGGGGAAGATTCCTGTACAACTGCAGTACTCTTGGTCTTGCGTTCTCCGGTTATAACAGTGATCTACATAAACTTGATTATTATATTTAAGAGTGTTTTGAGCAATGGAAGACTGTCTTGTTCAAAGTATGTTTGAGCGGAGCCCTCAGCTTACCTTCATACACCAGCCGTCCACTGTGTGTTCTATGTGCTTGAGAAAAATAGCACCCTGCTGAAAATGGTGGCCTGGCCACTGACAATTTCAAAAGTGGGATACTCTACCGATGAAAGTCCGTTCAAAAAACTTAACAGATAATAGGATAAGATTTGATAGAGAAAAAGTATCCAGAAACTGTGAGAGATATCTATCATTAATAAAAGGAACTTTGGTATACCAAAGTAGTTCAATGTAGCAGTTAATCAAGAATGCTGGGAGAATACTAGATGTTTCTATTAAATGCATTAAGATGTTTATGTTTGGCTCTGGCTGGTTGGTTCAGTGTTAGAGCATCGGCCCAGTGTGTGGATGTCCTGGGTTCGATTCCCTGTCAGGGCACACAGAAGTGATCATCTGCTTCTCCACCCCTCCCCCTCTCGATTCTCTTTCTCTCTTTCTCTCTCTCCCCCCCTCCTGCAGCTATGGCTTCATTTGAGTGAATTGGCCATGGAGACTGAGGATGGCTTCATGGCCTCACCTCAGTCGCTAAAAATAGCTTGGTTACTGAGTAACAGAGCAACACCCCAGATGGGCAGAACATTACTCCCTAGTGGGCTTGCTGGGTGGATTTCAGTCAGGGCACATGCGGGAGTCTGTCTGCCTCCCCTCCTCTCACTTAATAAAGAAAAAAAAAGATGTTTATGTTTTAGAACATTTAATCACTAATCAAATATATATTTTTATATAGTATGTAAAAATAAATGCATACTATATTAATAATGTATGTGTATATATATATATATATATATATATATATATATATATATGTATATATATGGGGGCACAAAAGTAGATTTATAGTTGTAAGTAGGAGAAACACAAAGTTTAATAGTACATTGTTATTTGTTTATAATTGTACTTTCCAACTGAACAACTGTAAAGTTACTTTTGCCCAGCCCTGTATTATATGTATTATACAATACATAATTATTTTTCTTCTGGAACATGAACAGATATCTTAGTGGTTGATAATCAATCATATGGTTCGTGTTCTGGTGCTGTGGTGAGGATTTAACTATAGTTTTTGAATGGTTACCAGGTATTGAGTACAGTACTGTGTAATTAAGTTCAATATTATTTAGTCTTCATTCCCTCCTAGCAATATAATTTAGTGATGTCTGGTTTCATGATCTGAAATAACTAAGGGGATGTTTTGACTATTGAGAAGGGACATACAGAGTAATTCAAGTTATCAATACAGTGTCCTTTTGTAAGTGGCTGTGTTCAGGGACCTCTTTCTCTTACCGTGACCTATCACATTTTTCTCTATAAAATGAAGCTACTAATAATGAGTTGCTCCCTATAGTTAATACTCAAAATATCTAGGATATCGATTAAAAAATACTTTTGGAGCCTTACTTAAAAGCTATCATGAAATGCAAACTGTTTTTTGCATGTGTTCATATATAAGCCTTTTACCCGTCAGTGTAACCTCTTGTCCTGCCCCCTTGTTTCCAGGACATTTATCAAGCCCAATTGCCCATAAACAGCAGAAATGCTCTGTTAAGAAGTAGAGTTTTGGAGGAAAAATGCAAACTAGCCTTTGTTGTGATGGTCTCAGTATGTGTGTGCTGTGTTCTCTCTCCCTCAGAGGCAAACCGCTGTGGGTAAAACATGTATTATGCTTCCCGATGCCATCCCAGCCATTGTTCACGTGCACTCGGCAGAGGCACAATAGATTGTGGGGATTTGATACCATCTCCTTGGTTCTTTTCATCGTGTTTGTCTCTCAGCTAATCAGCAAAATGCACAAGCCCTCAGCAGGTTCCTCTGTCCTTAGCTCCACATCAGCCAGTCAGGCCTCCACTGTCTCTGGGGAACCTCTGGAAGTCAAGCCTCCTTTATTTACATTATTATTTTCATCTACCTTCTCCCAAGGGATGCATCATCCTTGCAGTTAAAGCACAGACTGAAAGATGACTGATGTCTCCTTTGGCTTCCCTGGAAATGAAAGGGTCATCTTGAATGAGATCTTTACACTTCTCATTTAGTAAAGACAAATGGTAAATTTTAAAACATTCTGCTTAGTTTAGAAAAAAGAGCAGGCGGGAGATAGTGGGAGAAGAAAAAATAGCAAGGAAAGAAAAGGAAGTCCTTGGGGCATCTCATTTGTCTTTCGGCTACCCTGCTCACCAAGAGAGCAAAGAAACCGCCTCTCCACTTTCTCCACCCAGATGCCCCCCGGTGGGCTCAGCCCATGCTGGGTCGGAGGTGGCTTTCATGTGTCCTCAGTAGCCACCCTGTTTGCAAGGAGAGCCAAAGCAGCGACACAGCATCTGAGATTCGTGAGATTGCTTCACAAATTAAAACCTTTTATCAGCCTCTAATAGCTATGCAAACTAATTATATTTTGGCCAAACTTTGCCAATGTCTCCCCCGAGGTATTATTATAAAATTTTGAGCTTGGAAATGCGTCCCCATTCTGTCAACATCAGGATGTTTCAGCTGCAGGAATCCAGCTCCAGCTCACTTCAGCTTCCATGGTGTGCTTTGCATAAACTGTGGCATTTGCTCACTGGTGTCGCCCGAACCAGGAGCAGAGGGAGCACAGCCGTCTTTGGAAACACGTAGGGGATGTAGGTCCAGCAGTCGGACTTTAGACATAGAGGCTGAGTTTCAAGAATAATCCAATTTTTGCCCCCAAAGTTTAAGGAGAGGCTGCAGGGTTCTTAGCTCAAGATATAAAAGCACTCACTCAATATCCCTGTTGACACGGTTTCTAACTTAAAGGGGACATGGCTCCTCCCTTCTCACTGATGCCATTTCTTTGTATGCAGGCATCGCACTTCCCAGTATGTCTCTGCTCAAATACTTGGACAGGTCATAGAGCAAAATCTGGAGAAAGGGGACTATTTGGGAGAGCCTGATTCGTCTCAGAGAACTTAGGTTTACAAATAAGAAGAGGCCACATTCTATGCGGTTCAAATGAAAATGAATTTGTCAGTCAACAAGTGGGCATCAAACATGCTTAGGGCAATGTGGCATCATCAGAGGGACGTCACGGCATTTTTTTTCTGCCCAGGGTGTGCCCACAGATCTCTTGCCCTTCCTAAGAAGTCACTGCAGGGCTGGCCTCAGAGAGCACAGTTGCTCTCAGGCAGGTGCCCTTCCGCACGCTCAGTTTCACAAAACAGTCACGACGGGGGAGTCCAGGCGTCTCCCTTCCCCGCAGCTGTGCTGTTGGAGCACAGAGCCAGGGAACGGGAACTGCTGGTCATTTTTCTGGCCTGTTTTGTTTCGTTTGATCCAGCTGAAAGCAGAACACTGAGCGAGGTGACCTTCCAATGTACCCGAGCCCCTTAGGACAGTGTGTGTTGACCACCGCCAGAATTGACCATCTGCCTAACTTTTCGAGCAGCCACGGGCCACTGGTGTATCCAAGGAGGCTGAAGGGTCAGGGAAGTGGGAGGCTCTTCTCCAATAGTCAGGGCGAGAGTTTCAAGGCTGGCCTATCAGGATGCTGACCCTCCAGCCTTGCAGTGTAGCCAGAGCCCTCCCAGGCCCAGAGCAGGGGCAGGAGCTGTAGAATGAGGAGGCTGCCAAGGTCCAGACCCTCCCTCACCATAGGGTCCTGGGTTCATTTTTGCCTCTGCCATCTGCCACGCCATCTCAAGGGCCTCCTCGATGGGTTCATCACATTCTTGAATTCTTTCCAGTTGTCACTAATTACACTGCAGATCAGTAAATCATCCCTGGTGAACGCTGCCAGGGACAGAAACGGGCCCTCTGCCATGCAGAATAGGGGCTCCATGCCACACCTGCAGCAGATGCCCCTGGGCAGCCACCTGGGCCATCAGTGCTCCATGTAGACAAGAGGGGATACCCAGTTAACCCTGCCTGGCCCCTCTCTACCCCTGGGCTACCCCTGCATGTGACCTCCTTACCTGGTACCTGTCTCAGGTAGCACAAGCAGATTGAAAGAATTGAGGCAGCCTGTCTCTACCCAGAGGTGTTGATTGCTGTCTGGATATTGAAGGCAGCTGAGGGGTAAGGTTATGTTGTTGTTTTATCTGGAGTTTTATGAAGTGGGACAGCACCTCAGATTTTGTTAATAATGCTATAGATTGATTCACTAATTCTGGGATCGGGTGTAGAGAAATTGCATAAGAACCTCTCTCCATCTGTGGGCTCTAATGGCCCTCCTGTGTCTGGAAACAGTGGTGATGTTCTCTTTACAACCTTGCTATTTTAATAAAGTCACAGGTTCCTTCTGACTAAAACCGCACTTGGCCTCTTTGTACATTGGAGTTACGTACATGCCAGTTCAGGTGCACGAGCTAATGGCTATTGCCCCGAGAAAACCTGTGACCTCTGAGTCCTGTAGGTACAGGGTGGTGGGCTGGGAGGACAAGCCCCCAGTGGCCCCATCCCTGTTTCCCAGCCCAGCCCCTCACTGCACAGATTGCTGGCTAATGGGGCGGAGCTAGCTGAAGTGCCTTCTATTAATGGAGCAGAATATAAACAGAATAAAGCCTTCATTTCCCAGGCTGTGGTTTCATTATTAATATACTTTACAGTTCACAGGTTGTACGTTTGCACCCGTGTTTTCTCAGCTGGTGTAATCTGCAGCTCAGAGTGAGAACAGTCATAAAATTTTCATTTCCAGTTGAATGTGCGTCCAATTCGCCGTGAAATGTTCTATCTGTCGTGAATATTAAGTGCACTGAAGCAATGGCTGCTGGATTAGGTAAAGAGCTTCCCTGGCCCCTCCCAGGTCTGGCAGAGGACAGAGGCTTCTGGTGACTTTTCCTGGGAAGCAGCATGGCCTGAAGCCTGTGGTTGCGAGGCTGCTTCCTAGAGCTGCAGTGAAGGAGCGGAAACATGCTGTAGAGGCGGCTGATGGGTCAGAAATAATGGAAAATGTGCACCTCTGGGCCAATGGAAAGCAATCAGACAGGAGGAGAAAGGGGAATGGAAGTTCAAGTGCAGAGAAGAGGGCAAGGTGGTGCGGGGGCAGGGGTGAGGAGGCAGAGTTACAAGGGAAGGAGGGAGGGGACCATGGAGGAAAGAGCAGGCCTGAGTGGAGGGTGCACCTTGGCAGGCTGGTTGACAGGCATAATACTAGAAAGAGCAAGCAAGCATTTTATGCAGAGTGCCTTTTTAGACACATCAATAAAGCGGTGAGGAGAGAGAGCGATGGGGGAGACGCAGGGACATGCAGGAGTGACGGCAATTAGGAAGCACCACTGTCTGATGGCCTGCAGGCTTGGAGCAGGGCAGGAGGGGCATGGGGGCTGGGTCGGTCCTCAGAACAAATGTTTCCTGCTGCCCACAGGGAGCGATTCACCTCTCAGCACTAACTTATTATCCTGCCGACTGGTTCTATCTTGCAAATCTCTCTCCTTTTTCCGGTTGTTACAGAATTGCTGGTTCGGGGTGGGGCTGCTCCTCCCCAAGCTTGAGGAGCCCAGTGGAGGGGCAGAAGGTTGAGAAGTGAAGGCCTCCTGGAAGCTGGTTGCCCTGCCACTCAGGTTCGGTCCTCCCCGTGGGCCAGGTACCCATCCTGTGAGACTTTGATGTGATAGCCGCCCTGGAGGGGCAGGAAAGGTAAATAGGAAGACTGAGAGGGAGCAAGTGGAGTCTCATTGCCTCAGGCCCACAGCCTCCTTAGCAACTGTGCGAGCAAAGCTGGCTGTGCCCTGCAGGAGAATCCCAGGAGGAAACCAACTGGCTTTCCCAGAACTCAGGTGCTGATTCAAGTCTGCACCCCCCACCAGGCAGGGACTCCTCCAAGCCCAGCCAGCTGGCCTCTAGTGGATAGTAGATGGGAGGGATGAAGAGAGAAACGTAATGTACATGTGAGTACCTATGTATACACAATCACGCCTTTGAAGTCCAGGGGCCCATTTGCAGTTAGAGCCCACAGCATCCCAGCAATGGCTGTCTCTGCGAGGTGATAAGGGGTATAGCATAGCTCCGAGGTGAGGAGATTTCTCTTCGGTCTCCAAGAAGCAAGAAGAAAACACCCACATTCCTATTCGGAGTCTGGAGCCTCCTCCTCCCCTAATTATTTGTTTGACCCCCTCTCTTCTGAGTCCAATTGGTTTTCTTTGGATAAAGGTCAGGAATTTTTTTTTCCAGAGGGGAATTTGACAGCGGGTGCACCAGGCGCGGGCCCTCGCCCCGACTTCTGAAGGGCCCTGCAAAAAACTTCAGCCCCACACTTTTTTCTAATGACACCAAGTTCGGTGTCATATGTGCAATTTTAACATTAATAGTACATAATATTTTTTATTTATTTAAAAATATGGTGAACATGTATTTTTATTTTCCCTGTCTCTTTTTTTTAAGGGGCCCAATATTTTCTTCTGCACCCAGGGCCTGAACTGACCTTAATCCACCTCTGCTTTTATTTTAGTTTTTGAACACATATACCTCCTGGGAGTAGTGAATTGGGAGAGGAAGTGGAAAATGGGATGGGCAATGATGGTAAGGTGATCAGTTGTGAATGCTGTTACAGGGAAAATCCTAAGCGTGCCCACTTATAATCTCTGGTGGCTAGCCCATTTTTCCTCGCACCAAACTCACTCCTGTTCACCTGAGTTGCTAAGCAGTACCTTGAGCACAAATCCACCATTGCGCATGTGCATGAGATACAAACACGAGCCTTTCCAGCGCAGCTCCAGCCCCAATCCTTGCTCACTGCTGCTCTGTGGGGTTCCCAGTGCAGACTTGCTATTTTTATATCTCTGCAGACTGCTCACTCTGCCTGGAGCACCTCTCATCCTCCCTTCCCGCTCCCAACCTCCACTCACGGCTCACCCTGCAGCTCTCCTAGCGTCGTCCTTTTAAAGGCTCCTCTTTGGGGAATGCTTCTTTGGCATCTGTTTTCACCCCCAGATCACAGCCCCTCCTCCTGGACTCCCCGTGTGCTCAAGCTGGACACACATGCCTCAGTTTCAGCATTGAGCACACAGTGGTTTGTCATCAATTTGCATGCCCAGCTCCCTGGAGAGATAAGTGGGCTTTTTGAAGACAGGATCTGTGGAATGTCTCTTTTTCAACATACCCAGCCCAGAGTCTGGGGGCACAGGCATTGCTATTAGACTGGTTGCATCCTGTAACCTACCTGTGCCTCCATAGTCTCATCTCTAAAATGGGGATAATTAGCTTCCTTAGAGGGCAGGTTGTAAAAACATCAGGATGCAATATATGTAATAGAAAACTTTAAAAGATGCTGAACATAAAAATGTCACTAAATGTTAGATTCCTTTCATTTAATAAATTGTTCTTCTTTCAATAAATGTTTACTGAGCGAATAAATAAGAAAAGTGTACATACTAGCGTCCAAAAATAATTAATGGTTTAGATCTAAATTGTAGTCAGGATTGAGAAGAAAAAGATTACCAAGAGCAGGTGTGGCCAAGGTCTTCCAGGAGTCCCAAGTGATCTTCAACTTAGAGGTTACTGCCTTCTCCTAAACCTAAGAGGTTAACCCTCTACACATTTGTAGCATCCTGTCTCTCTCTCTCTCTCTCTCTCTCTCTCTCTCTCTCTCTCTCTCTCTCTGTCTCCTATTTTGTTATCTGGTTCTTTTCCTTGTCTGAAGGTGGAAATTTACTTGGCACTTCCTACCCCTTGGAGCTTTAATCTTACATTTGAAACTGTTTATCTCCCAGAAATGTCTCTTCCAGCTCTTAATTCCTGGGCTCCTCCAAGAACTTCTTCTTTCCATTGGCCCTTGAGATACGGGCCCGAATGGCATTCGATGGTCACAGCCCAAAGCATTGACCCAAGGGAGAAAATGGAAAAATTAAGAGCGAGTGCCCTCAAACTGCGTGCCTGCTGAATCTGTAATTCCACCCCTTGTTTGTCAGAGCTCCTGTCCTTGAGCTGCATTCAAAATGAATTCCACCAGTGTCCCACTCTCGGGGAGAGAAGGGAAGAAACTCTGCATCCTTCTCCTGGCTTGTCACTGTAGAGTTGAGATAATAATAGTCTTTTTCTGATCCCCTGAACTTTCCCATCTGCTTCATAAAACAATGGCAATTTTTTTCCCTCTTGCTCTGTCTTCCTCTCTCTCTCTCTCTCTCTCTCTTTTATTTTTATCCTCCTACACTATAATTTAAAACTGTGGCAGTGCTATAGCCCTTGAGTTGTTTTTTTCTTTCATTCTTTCTTCTCCCCTTGCTTTAATACATGACTGTTATTTAAAATGGCCTTTCATCTGAGCACCGGGAAGCTGCCTGAACAGGGAAACTGCCTTGTGCCTTTCGCAAGGGAGAGGAGAGCCCGGTGGCCCCTGGTCCTGCCCAGCTCCTACTTCCCTTCAGCGCTGTAGTGCATTTGTCTGGTTCTCCCCCACCCCCCGGGCATTTTTAAATAAGACATTAGAAGCCCGGTCTTAGAAATGCCCCTGCCTCCCAAATGTCCATTCCATCAAACTAATGACCCCTGGCAGTCTACGAGGCATCAGTTCCAAACAAAGCAATTTCCCCTGAATGCAGGAAGTTCAGTGTGCCCATAGGTGCCAGGATGGGCACATTTGTCCAGCACCAAACGAAGAAACTTTCAGCTGTAGCTATGCAAGCTTTTCCTCAGCTCTTTGCCAACTGTACCCATTCTGTGCTTCTCTGGCCCAGCTGGGCCAATGAGGCACATGAAACGGACCTCTCTGCCGTGGTGGGGGAAAGCAATGTGTTTCAGGTCTCAGGAAGGAGGGTGTCTGCCCCTGCTGTTTCCCATGCAAATGCCACCGCACCCCTGCTTCTGGTTTGGATTCCTGGCTAGTTATCACTCTGCTGGGAGATTATTTTTACACTGCCTGTCTCTGTTCATGTCCACGAATGCACCTGTGCCGCTGATAGAGGTTCTGGCCTGCTCTTTTCTCTCCAGAGCTCCCTGCAAACTGGCACCAGCAAAACAATCCTGCTGTAAATGATTTCCATGGAGGAAGATGCCACTGCAGTAAAATGCAGCGGACAGAACACGACTGAAGGCTCAAAACTGTGCACGCATATTGGGAAGAGTGCCCCAGCCCCTCGTGGAGGGGATGACTCCATTCTGTGTAGTGTGCAGCCATTGCACCAGCTGGAGAGGGAGCTCTCTGGGGAAGACAGGGACTGCCTGTGCCCAGCTGGGCTGCTGAGGAGGCCTACACCTGCTGGGAACAGACGGCTTTTATCCCAACTAGAGAGGGCTGCTGGGCTGCTCCTTGGCTGTGATTCCCATGAGGACTGGTGGCAGGAAGGATGTTCTTAGAGATCTGGTCTCTTGTTTCAGGTTGTAAGATTAGGTGTCATTGCATTAGCCCCTTTTCTCTTTTGAAAATCTCCCTTCTCTCAAACACAGTGAATGATCCTTGAAACCACACTGAAATATTAGGAAAGAGGCCAAGAAGCCAGGAGCCTGATTTACTCATGTATATAAGACCCAGCCCTGAGTAGTGCCAGTGATTAAGGCCCACAGCCCTGTGCCCCTTGTTTTTTTAACTTTTTAAAGGGTTATTTTAATCAATATATTTTCCTTGCTCCCTAGCAGCCCACAGATAGGGATATCAGAATATTTAAAATTTATCTGTTTTTATTCCAATTTAATTTTCTACTACTGGCTTACACTCTAATGAAAAATATATATTTAAAATAGTTTTATACAATTTTCATCTATCACCGATTTTTCACATTGTTTGCTCATTCCTCCTGCCACCTCCACCTGGGATTTTTTCCCTTTCTCATTGAACTTTCTTCTATAGGGTTTCTTCTAGTATAGGCCTGTTGGTGGCATGTTTTTGTGTGTGTGTTTTTTTTTTTTTTTAATTTTTGGTTAGTGGCTATGATTCATTTTGCCCTGATTTCTGAAATAGATTATTTTTGAGTATAGACTTTTGAGTTGGAAGTTATTTTCTTTCAACTTAATAAGGATCTTTGGATTTCCACTGTCAGTCTTACTAATACTTAAATCTTTCTCCCTACCGCTAACAATTCTTGATTCTTTTAAGATGTTTTTTTCTGTGTTTGTTTTGTAAATTCATTATGCTGTATCTGCGTATATAGGTTTTTTTTTCTTCTTCTTCTTCTTTTCTTTTTTCTTTTTAATTCTGGTTGGCATTTGTTATTTTTGAATTCATGGATTGATGTTTTTATTAATTCTGGAAAATTATCTGTTACTATCTCTTCAAATATTGTCTCCTGTCCCATTCCCCTCTTCTCTTCTCCTAGAATTCCTTTCTAAATGTTTGCTAGACTCTCTACTTTTATGTAACTTACTCATTCTTTTACATTCTCTCTTTGTCTCTTTTTTTTTTACAGGGACAGAGAGAGAGTCAGAGAGAGGGATAGACAGGAACGAAGAGAGGTGAGAAGCATCAGTCATTAGTTTTTCGTTGCCATTGCAACACCTTAGTTGTTCATTGATTGCTTTCTCACATGTGCCTTCAGCACAGGCCTTCAGCAGACCGAGCAACCCCTTGCTGGAGCCAGCGACCTTGGGTCCAAGCTGACGAGCTTTTTGCTCAAGCCAGATGGGCCCGCGCTCAAGCTGGCAAACTCGGGGTCTTGAGCCTGGGTCTTCCACATTCCAATTCAACACTCTATCCACTGTGCCACCGCCTGGTCAGGCTCTCTTTGTCTCTTTATTTTACTTATTAGATAACTATTTTTTTACTTATCTTAGTTAATTGATCCTCCCTTTGGTTGTGTCTCATCTTTTAAACCTTTTTATTGGTATTTCTAATCTGTTAATATATCTATTGTTTTATTTTGAGAAGTCTAATTTTCACCGTTCCCCTCAAATATGCAATTTAAACTTTATAATTTTATTTTCTACAAAAAATAAAAAAACTTTTCAAGTTTGTTATTTATCTCTATAAAGTAAGCATGGCTGTTTTATAATCTTCGTTTCATGACTCCATTAACTTACATTTTTAGTCTGTGTGATTTCGTCTCACTCTTGGTTTTTTGTTTCCTTGTGTGTTTTGTTATGTTTTGCTGTATGGTGTTCAATGTGTTTTTAAAAATTGAATTAATTTGAGACCAAGGATTATAGCTCCTTCATTCAGAGACGTGTTGGGATTGTGTCTGTAAGATGCCTGGGGAGTCTCTGTTCAGAACCACTTTAAATTAATCAGGGCCTCCTGGTTCCCCACATAGCCCAGGTGATTCAAGCTAGAATTCAATTTCTTGAACAGGAGTTCAGTGTTCAGTTACTCACATCTTGGAGATGTAGCCTTCTGAGGTCTCAACTTCTTGTCCAGCATTTCTCCCATTGGACACCCCTCTTTAAAAGGGTCCTGAGCTTTCATTTCTGTTCCCCTGACCTTTTGAGGTTGTCAAATGAAGGTTTAATTTTGCCTAATTCAGCAAAGGCATCCAGGTCAGGGGCCAGCCATTTCTTGATTTCTGTTTTTTCTTTAATTTAGGGTCTGGTCATTCTATACCAGGAAAGAAACTTTTTTGGTGTTTTGAAGACATGTATAATATGTCTTTTCCAGCTCTTTGAGTTTTTTTTCCGGAGAGCTGCCTAAATAACCTCATCTGTCCTCTCCATATATAAGAAGATTAGTGTTTCCTTAACCATCTCACTCTTCAGTCCACATATTAAAATGTCTTTATGTGGTGATGAGTGCACTCCCGGGGCAGGAGCAAGACCTGGGGCTCCACTCCACTACTCACTGGCGGTTGGACTGTAGGTGAAGCTTTTATCTTTCTGGCTTTCAGTTTTCTCAGATGTGGAAAGGGGAGACCAATGACCTGCACCGCCTACTTCACAGGGTTATGGTAAAGCTTAAATAAGACCATGAATGTTTGAGTTTTTATTGATTTGATGGTGTTTATGAAAGTGCTTTGTGCTATGCCAAGTCTTCTACATTTTTACCAAGCTTGGGATCGCTTGCTCCTTGAAGAGGGCAGAGTCAAATGACAAAAGTAAACTAAGGAAAAGGGACAAGGCCTCATACTGCCACTGACCCTACCCGAGAGAAGAAAGACTTCAGGCTAAAAGTAACAAAAATAACAATGTACACCATCATGAAAGTGTGTCATGCCTCACCTTGCCCTTCTGCGGGTGCAGAGAGAGACATTGTAGAGGAAGTGACCTTCCCAATAAACTGTCTTGAAAGGTGAGTTCTTGGAGCTCTTATTTGTCCAGCAAAGCCCCTCAGTTTTCCTCCTCTCACATGTACCTGCCCTCCCCTCTTAGCCCAGATGATCACTCAGTGACAGCTCTACTTGGTAGACCTTCTTTTCCTCATCTCTATTTTCACATTTGTTTCCTGTGTTGAATGAAAAATTGGAGATTCATCTCCAATCAGTGCTTTGACTCGCCTCCCTCACAGCTCTCTCCTCTCCGCACTTCTCATTTATGTCTGACAGGCACCATGCAATAAATTCTTAATTTGATGAGCTAGATACAGCCCACAGGCAAAACACTGAGTTGAACTCGGGGCTGGCTGCAGGGTCCAGTAATCCTGGGTGTCCCGGATCATCTACCACAGAGTTCCTGGGAAGAGTGGGAGGGAGGCAAGCAAGAAATGATACTGAGATGTGGGTAGGAAACATAAAAGGAAAGCCCCAACCAAGGCCAATGGTTTTCGGTGAGGAAAGCTAGAAGGAGAGTCCTGGATGGAAGCACATGAGGCTGGGTGTGGGGGTGGGCAGGTGGCTGTGAGCAAGTTTATTGCTGGTTGAAAAAATGAGAGAAAGAGTGTTTACAGCTTTGGGATGCTCTTTGATAATGATTGATGAAAACCCTGGGCTTGGCTATATAGGTCCTTGCGTCTTTTCATGAGTGACATGTTAGGGTAAGCAAGGGACGTGTCTGCATAGAACCCTCTTTCTAAAATTGTGTTCAGAGTAATATCAATGGTCTCTGAGAGGTTAATAAGTACTTCTGCAGGAGGGAGGGAATGTCTCTGAATCAAATTAGTTTAAAAAGCTGGGCCCAAGCTGGTTGGCTCAGTGAATAGAGCAGTGGCCCTGCGTATGGGCATCCTGGGTTCACTTCCCAGTCAGGGTACACAAAAGAAATGACCATCTGCTTCCCTCTCTCTTCCTCTCCTCCTTTTCTCCTTCTTTCACTCCCCCAGCCAGTGACTTGGTTGGTTCCAGCCTTCACTTTGGGCACTGAGGATAGCTCTGTTGGTCTTAGAGGGGCAGCTCCAGGCACTAAAAATAGCTTGGCTGATTTGAGCATTGGCCCAAGACAGGGCTTGCCAGGTGAATCTCAATCAAGACACATGTGGGAGTTGATCTCACTCTCTCCCCTCCTCTCACTTTATAAAGGAAAGAAAGACAGAAAAGAAGCTATGTGTATTCTATTCCCCATCTGGAGATGAATTATACATAAAAACTGATCAAAAGTTCTGAAGAGTCCTACACCTCATCTGTGTAACTCAAAGTTTCCCTAAACTTGTTCAATAAAGAAGTCCTTTTAATCTGAATACACATTTCCAGAATGGTAACTGTGAGCTGAACTCCTAGGACACAGGAATGCATCCCTGTGTCCTAGGAGCTTACTCTCTGGTAATACTACTTTTCCCATTTATTGAGGGTCTGCTGCGTGTACTTTGTGCTTTGTCGATGCATTACCTCTAATCTCATGATTATTTTACAGGGTAGATTATATTATCTCCATTTCATGGACAAAACTGAGTCAGGCTTGTTAAGTATTTTGCCCAAGGCCAGCGGCTGAGGCAAGATTTGATTTTAGCTCTGCTGATTCTAACGCAGTGCTTTTCTACTGTACTACATCAATTATGAGAAAGGGGCATGTTGACATCAGAAAACAATTTAAAAAGTGAGTACATTTATCAACCTTTCTGAATTTATATATAAGCACCATTTAACATTAGTTCCAGAAAAAACCCTGAAGTTTATCTGGCCTTATTTTTCTTTACCATTTGCGAACAGGATCACCTGCCAGCTGGTTTCAGAGTCAGTAGGATCACCACTCTTCACCCTGGCTTCCGGTCCAGGTTCAGAGTTCTTACCAAGGACACCTCTTTTTTCCTCCTCTTATGGGAATGTGTAGAAACTTTTTGTCATGCTTATTAACCAAGGTGCTCCACTTGCAAAGTGGAGTTGAGCACCTCCCCCAGCCCATTCCTTACATTAGAGGGCACCAAGAACAAAGCCCCCTCCACTTGTTATTGGTGAATGCCACATGCCCAGGAGCTCAGTCAGCTGGGAAGGGGCGGGGACCGGGCTCTGGTGCAAGCTGCCGCTGCCCTAGACTGTTCTCACAGTGTGGCCCTTGCTTTCCGGCCTCTGACTCCAGCCCACCAACGACTTCTAGATTTAAGACGCTAACTGAAGCTGACAAGGGGCATCGGTAGTCCTCAGACCATGTTCGGCTCCATTCCTGAGGACAGACCTACTCTGCCAGCTCCTCGTCCCTTCCTATAGACGCTTCTCTTCAGCTGCCTTTACCCCTTGATTTCTCAATTCTCCTTGCCACTTCCCATCTCAAACTGGCTCCCCGATTATTACCCTGATTTCTCTCCTCCTCTTCGTCTAGAACTCTTCTTCTGTGTTCCCCTCACTTTCCCATGTTTTCTAGAATTCCCGTCTTTCCTCGCCCTCTCTCCAACCCCGCCCTGTGGACACACGTTGTCTTGTCTCCCTCCTGCACCATTAGATACGTGCAGTGCCACGCTGCCTCACCATCTGCCTAGGGTATCCTCCATTCTTACTCCTTCCATCCCCCTTTCCTCTAACCATGCTTTCCCCGTGTCCCTTTATTTTTCTTTTTATACATTGTTTCTTTTCCACCTTGATCATTTTTGTTTTCAAGAACACCCATTTCTTGTTCTAACATCTCTTCACCTTTCATATGACAGCCTTTCATTTCCCCTGACCCCAGTCTTTGCTGTACTTGTTACGGAAAGACAGAGTAGCTGCATTCCATGAAGAAGCCAATGGTAGTGGGTCAGACGGGGTCCAGATTGCCACTTCCAGTGATTGTGGAGAGCACCCAGTTGGGTCAGCCTCTCTGGCACCTGCTCTCACTCTCTAGCCCAGAGTTTGTCAGTCTAGGTGCAACTGACATTTGGGGCTGCATTATCCTTTATTTGGTGGGGAAGGGGGATCTGTCCTGTGTATGGTATTTACAGCATCTCTGACTTTTGTTCATTAGATGCCAGTTGCACCCACCTCCCAGCTGTGACAACCAAATATGTCTCCATACATTGCCAAATGTCCTGTGTCCCCTGGAGACAGAATCTCTCCTGATTGAGAACTGTTGTTGCCTTAGCCCACAACCTGCAGTGCCGCACTGAGGCAAGGACAAATAAGAAACAGACCTTGTCAAGGTGGATTTCGAGCTTGCATTTTTTACTGTTGTTTTTCTGGTTCCTATGGCTCTGCTCTGACCTTTTCTACTCCCTCCTTTTATCTTTTTATCCATGTTCTCTTTAGCCTTTTTTTTACTGTAATCTAAACTTCTTTCTCACATGATGACATGACACTCTTGAGTCCCAGTGCGCTAAGAATGGCCCTGATTAAACCCTTTCAATGGGTCTTACACAAGAGGGTCTACTGGCAGTCCATCTGTAGCCTCCCAAGGTCAAGGGTCCCAGGTGGTTAATGCCTATTTGATCAGCTATAGAACAAAAGCCAGAAAGTGTCAAGAGGCACATCTCAATTCTTCTGTTAGAATGAAGCTCACTTCCCCATAGAGGAAGGGGGTGTGAAGGGGGTGGTGAGTTACACAGCTGTGAAATTTGCAATAGGTGAGCGAGCACCCGGACTCAGTTCTACTAGGGCCCCTCATCTGTTGTGCCGCCTGAGTCACTGTCACCTTCTAGCAGCTGACTCCCAGCTAGAGGACAGCTCAGAGCTCTTTGCTGCCCTCTCTGCTGAGCTCTGCCTTCTCAGCTAGGTGCTCACCTCCATCCCAATGAGCTTCCCTCTTCACTCTTCTGATGCTTTCTTGTTCTTTTCATTTGAAGCTCCCCTTCTTGGGTATGTCTTCACCATACTTCTCTAGAAAGCACTCACTCCCAACCTGCTTAAAAAATTAAAATCAAAGAATAAAAGAAACCAGACATACCCAGTGGCACATAAAACACTTCCACTTTCCCTTCTCTCCCCATGTACCACATCGTGCATACTCGTAGTCAGTCCATCCTGAAAGGCCAATGTGGACTAGAAAGTCAAGGGCACACCTATGGTGGGTCCCCAATGAGCGTGGGTCTTCTCCAATGGCATTCTTCTGCACATATACTGTAGTTCCAACTCAATTGTTGCCATGCTTGTCAAACATCCCTTTCATGTTCTTTTCCAAACACTGTGTGGTCTTCCCATGTGTGGCCATTTACTTGGGAAGATAGCACTGCTGACCTCACAGTAACTCCTATAGCATCAGAAATAGAGAGGGCCGGTCATCCAGTGTGTCTTCCATTCTGCTAGTGATCGCAGAGGCAGCATGCAAAGCCAGTTGGCCAGGATTTAGAATGCCATCAGTGGCCTCTGTCACATGTGTCGTTCCTTACCTGACTGAGCCAGTTCATTGCCTTCCAATTTTGAGTTACATAACTTTGCCCACTATTCTAAATCCCGTTGCCTTTCTGCTTATTCATGGCTCACCAGGTCATTTTTAATAGAAATGACTCCCACCCCATAGTTTCTCTCCTGGGTCTGTATCAATAGGCATGGCCTGCTCTCCAGTGCCGTAAGTGGGTCATATATGTATCTACACAAAGACATCCCCTCCCCCGACAGTCTATACAGACTACAGCAGAGGCTGGATGGGTTCATCAACCACAGACTCAAAGCCCCACAGCTCACCTGTGACACCTGCTGATGCCAGCCAAATGGAAGTGGGCATATCTCCTGTGTACCTGTGCAGTCGCCAGTGTCCCCCACTCCCATAAACAGGATGTGTGTATTTGTCTGGCTGACTTTCTGCAGAAGCATCTGTCACTTTCCAATATTTCCTTTATCATTGCAGCAAAGTATTTAAACACTACCCACTGAACCCCATCTGTCACTGCGCCCCTTCGCTGTCAGGGCCCTGCCTCCCCAGGTCTGTGAAGAAACTCGCCGGCAAAGGCTCTGTGCCAAACAACAGGGCAAATTAAATCAAAGCGTGCTCTGGCACCCAGGGGGAAAATGCACATCAGCTTTGACTTATTGCACAGAGCACGCTTACAAGAGAGAAAGCAGCGGCTTTTGTCACTGCAAGGGGCCATGAAAAATGAATTAGGGCCTCTGCTGAGAGAGGGCATGGAGGAGAATCTTTCATTCTGAGATGTTGTCCTCTCTCACCTTGCAAGAAGGAAATAATAAAAGAAGAACTTGTGGTGATTCTAAGTCTCTCCAAGCTTTGACGGTACCTTCCAGCACTCCCGGGTGTAGAAAGGAAGTGAGGAGTGGGGGCCAAAGGGACATTGCAAGGAATGGCCATAACCTAAGTCACTTGGCATTCCCAGAGGGCAAGAAGTTGAGCAGTTGCAGCCAAAAACATGCAAAGCCCCATGGATGGGACGGCACCCGGGACAACAAGGGGGACCCAGGAAGACCCTGGGTTTGATCATCAGGCTGCAGATCATTTCACACCGTGAACCCCTGGAGAAACTGGCCGTGATGTTTCCAAACTCCTACTCCCTTCCCGGGCTGACTTTTCTTCACACTTGATTCCTTTTAATCCTCATGTTCCCAGGCATGAGATAGGAATTATTATTATTATTATTTTATTATTATTATTTTGCCCATTTTACAGGTGAGGAACCTCAAAAAGTTAAAAGCAATTGCTTACAGCCATGCGATTTGTGTGTGGCAGGGCCAGGATGCAGATCTACATCTGTCTGATTTCAAAGCCCATTGCCTCCCTTTATGAAAGACTCTCTCCTCCATCTCCGGCTCCCCATGAGACACAGCTCATTTATTTTGCTATGATGAGGGAGGGGCCTTTGATTTCCTAATAGATTGCTCACCTGCCGTACTAATGGAGCTGGCATTCACTGTGGGTTTAGCCGCAGCGTCTTACCCACCAGACACATTTGTACTTCATGACAGCGTGGGCCACGTGGACAGCTGCTCGGGAGTTTCTAACACGGCCCTTCACAGTTGAGATCTTGACTGTGGACAGCATGAGTCTGTCTTCTAGGAGAGGACGAGCCCACGGACCATTGCTAATTAGATCCCAGGCTAGAAGGCTCAGCCTTAGGTGCAGGGAGGTGGAAATGAGCAGTGGGGCGTTAGTCCGTCTGGCAGAAAGGACAGAGACCTGGGGGACAGATTTTTCTGTATTCAGGCCTCGCCTCAGCCATAAATCATCTCTCCCTGTGTACTCACTTGTGAGTTATTACTCTTTGTGACTGTGTGTTTTCCTCAAGTTCCGAGTTGGAGATTGGGTAAAATATGTTAGGCGTTGGCTTAAATGGTCAGAAAGTTTTTTTATTTTTATTTTTTCCTGGAGGATTACTGAATGTTGCCAAATGTTTGGGCAGTTCTGGCCTGTTGGTACATTTCTAACAACTGGGGCCACCCCGAGTAATGTCTTTGCTTTTTGCTCTCTCCCGAAACTGGGAATACCTAGGCCCATATTTGTGCTATGCCCCGGCGCTCTGCCTCAGCACTGCTTACGTTTGGCTATCGTTTAAAGATCATTGACCACATTAAAAAGTTAAACCACTCCAAACCTACGGCCGCAGTGTAAACAGATCACTGTTCTAAAAGGAACCTTTTATCAGACCCACTGTTTCTACTCAGCACAAGTAAACAGGGGCACCATGTGGGGGAGAATAATGCCTGGCTTTATCAAAAATCCATAAACATGCTATTATAGTGAACAAGTGTTCATCCATAAGACTATGCCAGACACCCTTCATGCATGTGACAGTCACATTGAATGTTTGGATAAATTCAGCCAAAAGAGTCCAACCCAGTAAAAATTCAACAGTTCTGTTTGGAAGCATCTTCTGTGCTCACTTGCATAAGTTTTCCTATTTGTAGACGGCCCCTCATGACTTAACAACTAGAAATATTAATCATCTATTTACTAATTTAATGTAAACATTGACCACCCTTTACCCTACCCCCTGCCACGCCTGCTGTTCCTTTGAGAGTTACTGTTTTTTAGGGTGGCTGGTGGAAGGGAGAGACGGAGGATATGTAAGAATGCCATATATGTAACCTCTCTCCTCCTAAATATATGATTTTCTAGTACAGTAAGGCATTTAAAATAGATACTATCTTAAGTGTGAATGTAAGTTTTGATAGAGATACTATTGTAAAGACAGTTAAATTTCATGGCATGAACTTACAGGGAAGAAGAAGACCAGGGACAGGATGAGGACTCTGTGAGGGGCTCAGATAAAAATAAAAAATATATAAAAACCAGAGGTTGGAATGTGATGCCATGCTTCAGCAGCTAAAATGGTTCCCTAGTCTGTTACTAGTAAGTCAACCAGGATAGTTTCAAACGTTTGGAGTAGAATTGGTCAGTGAAGTAGTATGCCAAGGGCATGGGGCACGAGAGATGTACCCCAAGACAAGCTGTGGGGTATTTTGTGATGCGACACTGGGGAGGGAGAGGACCACCATGCTGGGTACTTGGTGACTCTCTACCTGGTGAAGAATTCATCCTGACCACCCACTCAAACTTAAAACTTGAATCAAACAAGCAATCTTCTTTTCTCAGTTTCCAGAGAAGTACATAGGTCGAGCAAATGTAATCTGAAAGGAATGTTTATAAATCCCACAGTCTCATTTTTTGTTTTAAAGGCAAGAGAACACAAGTTTATAGTAGCTAAGTAAACTTCTCAAAGTCACACGATTAATTAGCAGTAGAAGCAAGACTAGAATCCAGAAAATTTGACTTGTTTATTTCTTGGTTCTAGAAAGAGAGGAAGGGAGAGAGAGAGACAGGAACACGGGTCTGTTTTCTGTATGTGACCTGACCAGAGATCAAACTGGCAACCTCTGTGCTTTGGAATGATGCTCTTACCAATTGAGCTATCCAACCAGGGTAACTTCTATTATAATGTTCTTTCTAGAATATCATGCTATCTCTTTGTTTTACCATGTGGCTATTTAATTTTGTTTGTTTTTAAGAAAATTATACAGTTTTACTTTGGATAAAGGTTCTTCAAAGTGTAGGTGACAAAACTAGAAGCTAGACATCAGATGAATTAAAGGTGGCCAGAAAAGTCTCCAACATGGAGCTCAGTAGTATCAAGCTAAAAATTCAGTACAAATGTCTGTCCTCAGATTTGACTTGTCTGTTGTTTGCACAATGAGATTATAAAATATTTTTTAAAATTATGTTATTCTCTATTTGACCAAACTAAGCTTGTTTTGGCTGTAGTCCCGCAGCAAAAGAAGGTCACCGGGTGAGAGAGCCCACATCTCCAAAACACAGCCAGAGCACAGCTGAGTTCTCAAGGAGCCTTCTGTTCAAATGTGCCCCCAAACCACCGGTCATGATTCTCAGCCTGGTTTGGAAAGAGACTTGCAGCTAGGTCTTGTCATTTTCTCCAGAGCATGACTTGTAGGCCCACATTCTTGAGAAACCTAGCAGCTTATATGGGAATAATGTCAAGGAAAGAGAGGATGCTTAGCAGTCTGGGGATTTGGGCGCAATCTCTGTCTCTCTGCATTCTAATTGCATGGTCTCAGGCAAGTCTGTTAACTAGGTGCGAAGGTAAGATGGCTCACTCATTCCGTAGGTTGGCCTGGTACACAAAATCATTGTCACCTGCCTTAATGGTGGACAAAAGCAGGCTTTCTGTAGAGAGAGGAACTGCCTTTACCAAGAGCACAGGTAGCTTCGTTTGCCTGCTAGGACTTCCAGACAGTCTCTCAAGAGCCTTCACATGGTCCCTCATCTCTCTGAGCCTGCTTCCTCACCCTCAAAGTCATGGTGACAACGATACCCACCCCACAGTGAGTGGGGAGGATGGCAAGAAGACTGAGTAGGAAGCACCATGACACAAGTTGGAACCCAGATGTTAGTCTGTCTGGTGCCCAAATACATGTCACCACGGTCCTGCAGTGAGAACCAGCTGCTCCCCACATGCCCATTCTGGGTGCTTATAATACCTTGAAGAGTGGGCTATACAGGCAGGCCCAGTGCTAGGGAAAAGGGAAAATCCAGTATCTTTTTTTTTCTTTGGTCAGAACTGGTTAACTGCATAACTGGTTGTTCAAACTGCCTGCATCTGGGGATGTACTATAGATGAAGGCATCTCAGGCTGCCTTTTAAAACTGACGATTTGAACCTCGAAGGCCAGGCAAACACAGTAGGAGCTGAAAGGCTTGTAGCTCATTGTCTGGAGGATAGATGGGCTGCAGGCTTCAGTAGAATAGGAGCTGCCAGTCAAGCAGATTTGATAGAAGAGGAGCAGATAGATTTCAATAAAAGAAATAAGTATAAATATTGTGAGTGGAAGATAGAGAGAAAGCAGAGATCATGTTTGACTAGTTACAGTGAAGAAACTTTCCAAGAACTCTGAACCACAAACTTGTACTGAGACAGGTGACTGGGCTGAACCCACTGACAGCTGTGAGCACAGTCTCGCTCAGTGGGCACGCACTAATGAGGCTCCCACTGGATGGAAGAGACTCCAAACTGGTGGACCTCAGCCCAGATGGAAGCCAGTCCAGGCTTCACAGGAGTTCCGCTGGCCTCCCACATCACCTCCAGAACAGCATCCTGGGTGCCCAGCCCACCCTGCCTGCCGTGGATGCCTCACTGGCCTCGGGGACTCAGATATAATTTCCTCAGGGGAGCCTGCAGGGCAGCAGCCCTCCCCCTAACAGCAGAACCCATAGGTTCTTCCTTAGCTGCTTCCCGATTTATCCTACATATAGAAACCTCCACCTACCAACACCCTCATTTCCTCCTCCGTGTGCCAGGTGCCCGGGGGGGGGGGTGTTGCACCCTTTGGCCCGGAGCCCCAGGACCGGCTCTGACTGGTTCTGTGCCTCAGCACTGCCTTGGCTTCCTGCCTTGATTCTGCCTTGCCTCTGGCCAATGCCCAGACGGCACCACATCTGGGGAACAACTGCTCCTTGCACTCAAAAGCCTGTCCCTTGCCATTCTCTCAGAGCCTCCGTCTGGATGTCTCTTGGGTTGCCTCCCTCCTCTTGGGCTTACCCTGAGATGGCAGACTTCTTCTTGGAGGTGTCCTTTTTTCCCCAGCCGTGTCTGTCACCTTTCACAGCTTCTTCTTTCTGGTTCCAGCCTCTCGCATTCCAGCATGTCACAGTCCAGGCTCAGGCTGGTGCAAAGGCTCTCTGTTCCTTCCAGGTGCTGATGCTATTCAAAGGATGTGCTTTATCCTAACAGAGTTTATTATTATATTTTGTGGTAGAAGTGCAATGTTATGGACCACTCTGGAAACCATGGAACTAAAATTAAAGAGAATATGGAATCCTCTTGAAAAGGGGTAGGGTATGGTATTTATTTAATACCTACCTGGTCCAAATCACTTTTATTTTTCCTTGCCTGGACTTTTGCAGTAGCCTGCTAACTTCACCCTATTGCACCTGAGCCCTGCTTGGGCTTATTTGTGGCACAACATTAAGGGTGATCTTGTTAAAGTTGGATCTTGTCATGCCACCGCACAAACTCCTAATGTGGTTTCCATCTCACTCAGAGAATAAACCTGAATGAGCTCTATGGCCTTATTTCTCCCATTTCTTTTCAACACTGCTCCAGTGATGCTGCCTTCCAGCTTCCTCACCAGATATGCCACGCAGGACCTGCCCCAGGGCCTTTGTACTTGTTATCACTTCATGAAACAATCCTTTCGCCACAGGTAGCAGTTTGACTCACTTCCTCATTTTCTTTAGGCTTTATCTCAAATGTCAATTCAGTGGAGAGTCTCAGAGTTTCCTATATCAATTCATCTTCTCATAACATAGCCCCTATTTCGCTATCCTGATTTCTTCCTTCTAAGCACTGTCACCATCTAGATCCATGATGGCGAACCTATGACATGCGTGTCAACACTGACACACATAGCCATTTTCGATGACACGCAGCCGCATACCAGAGAAGTATGGGGCCGCATGCCGAGAAGGATGTTTCATGCTTGGCTCCTGCATGGCCAGGTGCAGTAGCCGAAGATAAAACATTTGCTGTAGTGTAGACTCTCTGTGCTGGAGGTCTGTAGGCCAAAACAACAGAACTCTGGAACAGAGCGTCTAGTTCTGGGACTTCCAGTTAGGCTGTTTTTCTCGAAGTAATGCACCACCCGAGTTATGCTCGTTTTTTTAGCGAATTTTGACGCACCAAGCTCAAAATATTGCCCATCACTGGTCTAGATACTATTTATTTATTTATTTATTTACTTACTTATTTACTTACTTACGTACTTACTTATTTATTTGGTCTGCCTCTTCATTTTGAGGTATTAGCTTCCTGAGGGCTAAGACTTTTGTCCATTTTGTTCACTATCCCCAATAACTAGTCTAGTATTTGGCCTGTTAAAAGCGCTTACTTAATGTTTGTTTCATTAATGAAAACTCTTATTTACTATGTTAACAGTTTGATAGCCATCTTTTTAGAAATTGTTTTTGTACATTTAAATATGTACATACTTAACACGCAAGTCATACAAAAATGAGATTTCACTGTACTCAAAGCTCTAAAATTACATTTTCAAAAATAACACTATTTTATATAATTCTTCACATGTGTTTGTAGAGTTAGATGGCTTTCAGTTTAGCACTACATGGTGATATCTAATGTTTTACTCTTTCAAAGGGTACTTTCCCAAATCATCTCAGATACACAATAGTTTGTATATACATATGATTATTGCCACAGCCTTGAGTCCTACCATGGAATGACTTGATATTACAACATATTTATTTAAATATTTTATATCGCCAACTAGATTGAGCCCCCCTCCCCCAGGCTGTGTCCATTAGCAATCTCACCTATACCTGGAAGTGTCCATTTTTCTCAACTCTTTGCTCGTAACGCATCTTTGAAATAGTTTACAGTTCGGCTAATGTGGTACTGGCAAGAAATTGCACTTTTGTTTTAATTTGCATATCATGTTAATAGGGAAGTTACCATACACATCTTTCCATGTTTTATATGTTTATTAGGTATTTTTATTTCTTCTGTGAATTGCTTGTCAATGTTTTTCATCCATTCTTCACTGTGTTATCACTTTTAAAGTCGACTTGTGGCGTACTGGATATGTAAGAAATGTTAACCCTTTGTTATACATGTTGCTGATAGCCCTCCTGGTCTGTCTCTTTCTTCCACTTTATTTTATAGACTCATTTATTGCACAGTGGTTTTAGATTTGTATGCCATAAAATCCGTCAGCCTTTTCCTTTATGGCTTCATCATCTCGTGTTTTGTTTAGGCAGGTTTTCCCACAGAGAGGCACTGGATTGTGTATTTTTTGTAAACCACCTTAAATCCCTTAAAAAATAATAAAGGCAAGACATAAAAAGAATGAATGAATTAAAATAAAAGAAGAGTGCCTTCCAGGCATGGCGCGTGGAAGACAGAGGTATCTTATATTTACACAGCGCTTCCCCCTCCCCACGTGTTTCAACTTGATTATCTCATTACTCTGGTCGGTGAAGTGTCCAATAGACCAGACTGCCAAAGGCGCCCTCCGCAGCTTCTCGCTGTATTTACCTCCTTTCCTCCTGCTGCCACCCCTGCAGGGATGTGCAAGCACCTTTAGTTTTGTCACTGGGGGTCATAACCTTGCCCCGCTGTCCCAGATTGCCTCCAAGTCCCCTCATTGGCGGTCCATAAGCAGATGCAGTATAGGGGGACAGAGCCACCTGTGAGGTGTTTCAGACTGACCCGTTAATTGATGTGTGGTTGTGGACCCGTCCTGGCATCCTTTTCCCTGGCATCTACAATTCCCGACTATTGCATTTCTAAATTGCAGGCAGCACGAGAGGGCAGGAGGTTTACAAATGCAACACTGAGTGGACATTTAAGAAGCAGAGGGTGAGGAGAGGGAGCCGCAGGGAAGGGGAGAAATGTTTCATCCGCTTGTCAGTTCAAGCAGTCTGGCACTTACTTGCTTACATGCTGACAGCCTGTGTAGCCTCTTAAAATGTTAAGAAATAAAAAAATAAAGAAGAAGAAGCCACACTTTGGGAGAAGGCAAGCCCAAGCCCTAGAGTCCAGAAGCTAAGGTTAGCAGATCAGTTCCACCACTGTGAAGATGGGATAGGGCCTTTTAACATCTCCCATCATATTTGTCTTTTTATTCCAATGACAATAGAATCTGCCCCTGACTCCTAGGATTCTTCTTTAAATTAAATAAAATTATATATATAAAGCAAGGAAAGCACAGTTAACACTCAAGAAAATCCACATGTTTTTATAAAAAAATTATAAACTTCGAAAACCTCTGGGGTGGAGGGAAGGGGGTGGCTTTGTAGGCAAACCTAGGTTTGCTCCTGGCTCTGCCATTCTCTGGCTGTGTGACCTCAGGTCAATTCCCCCAATGTCTCTGACAGGCTCAGGCTCCTTCTCAACCCAGGGGGACATCAGATCTGCTCTGACTTGGCACCAGAAGCAGCACAAAGACTCCGTCGCCCCCTAAGTAGTAGCTGGGTGATACCAGTTAGGAGTCTTTGTTTGTAAAACCCCTGCACTCATTCTAGCTAACTCTAAGAAAAAGAGACTAGGGAATCACGAATTTGTGGGTCCACAGGATTATAGAAAACTTGGCAAGAAGCAGGAAACAGGACAGCTGAAGAGGACAGAAAGAATGACACATATGTAAGAACTGTGACAATAATGATGATGATGACAGCCACTGACAGGGAGTCTGTGTACCAAGAGCCCAAAGTAACATACCTTGAAAGAGGCAGAGCCAGGACTCTAATCGAAGCAGCGGGCTCTGGCTATAGCTCTTCACCCCCTAAGACTGTTGTCTGATCCCGAGAGAGAAAGAACAAAGCTAGACAGAAGGAGAGAAAGCGAATGCAGGGGGCTGCCTGGCTAGAGCTGGTGGCACCTTCTCAATTCTGCACCTACTACTGTCCTGGTATCTGGATGACTCACAAGGACCACGTGCACTAGGATGAGGACATATCCTCTACCTCCCTCCCAGATACAGCCTTCATTGGAAGCCCACCCCAAGGAACGTTAACTTCCCACATCTCCTGCTGTATTATTACCCAGTCTCCCAGTAAGCTACAGACTCTTTGGGGCCATGGGGCCAGGGTGCAGACATGGCCATTGTCTCTCTTATTGTCTACCCAATGTGTGTTCTCCTGGGTTGGTGGTAGCAGTGGCCACTGTGGCCTCACCATTATAGCCACACAACAATGTGTGCCCAGGCTAAGGTCACTGCAGCAAAAAGCACAACACACCCCCAGAAAATCCTGGGGTGAGGTAGAAACTGAGTCCCATCCTCCATTCAAATATTATTTTACATGAAGATCACTCTATCAGGGACACAGAAGCCACACGTAATGAGCAGAGAGGCCTTTAATGTCTTCCTATGCAATGGCAGCATGATCTAAGGTTTAAAGATAGAAAACTCAAAGGCTAGAATGATTATATAGTTTGAACGAGATTTCATAGCTATTTAGACATGGTGGTTGAAAGAGAATCCAGGTGCCCGAGAACGCATCTGAGTGAAGACTTCTGATGGTCTGATTTGCATTAGTAATATAGATCTAATCTGTTCATGACAGTTTGGGGTCAGATGGGAAGAGTGACAGAGAGGAAGGGTATAGATGTGTGTGAGATGGATTGTGGCCACCTGTTTTTGAATGTAATGGTTGAATGACTGAGCTACCGTCTGAACCAAAGATGTCCATTAATGGATTTTGACTGTAAATGTTTTATTTGAAACAAATGATCATGTCAGCACAAAAGTTAGGGGCTGTTACTTCTCATTAAGGAAGGTTGGCATATCAGATTATGATGAAAACATCCAACACCCATGCTCAGGGAACAGAAGAGGAAAGATGGGGGCACTCACCATTTATTATACTTCTCATAAGTTAGCACCTGTAATAAGGACAAGCAGTATCGTGCATGTATACACTGTATTTCCTTTCCCTGGACTAGCTAGCTCAAAGTAGTTCTCCTTGAGGAAGCTCATTTAGTCTCATAGCAGAGATTCAGTAGATGAAAGAAGAGATGTACAGTCCGCAAGTGCAAATCAATTAATTTGAAAAACACAGTGTAATATATTACAGCTGGTTACTTAGATGCTGCCACTAAAATATTGTAAAGATCATCGGAAGGCACATTATCATTTAAATACATACATTTCTCACCCTTTGGTTACACCGCTCTCTTTAAATCACTGAAATTTACATAATCTTGCTCACTCAAACTTTTTTTACCCACCTTGAGTGCATTTCAAATGCACACCTCAGCCCTCATCTTCAGCATTTTTCTTTTTTGGGGGACAATCTTTCATCCTAAGTTTGCCCAGATGCCTGTTTTTATCTTTACTTAAAAACTCATGGAATCTTTTCCTCATGATTTTGCCACATTAAACCAAAAGCCATTTTAGTAAATTCTAGAGGTCATATTATTTCAGGAAGCTGCTAAGGAGTAATTTTATTCAATGATTCATGATCAGAAGTATACTCTTGAAGCCAAACAGTGAACCGTAACTGAAACAGGAGTGTGTGTGGTAGGAGGTAAGAGGGAACAGGGTGGAGGAGGGGACAGTAGAAGAAAGATGTCCTGTTCTCCCTCCTCACCCAGATGTACTCTCAGTTAGCAACTATATTCAAACAGAAACATACTCAAACTATGCAGTTTCCAATCAGCATTCTGAATTTTCTGTTAGTTTATAATTTTCAAAAAAAAAACCCAAACATGGAAAATTATGCCATACTTACGAAATGCATGTGGGTATTTTCTTCAGTATTCAGGAAGGAAACTGATATGAAGGAAAGACAAACACATCACCAAGAAGACTCTTCATCCCTCTTGGGCCTTTGGGTACATGACTCTTAAAAGTCAGAGACTGAATCTTAGACTACTAGCACAGTGTCACCTACACTATTACCCAAATCATGAATCTAATAAACAGGAGTGCTCACATTGTGCTGAGGCCCTGCCAGTGTGGGTCAGGAGAGACTAATACAGGAAAGCTCCAGACCTGGCTGTCAGTTTAGGTATTTGGAACTAGTTCCAACAAGGCATGTCTTATAAGGTCAACTTTTGGGATCCTGTATTTTCCTTAATAATCAGAAATCTAAACAAGTTCTGTGTGACAAATGAAAAGAAAAACAAGTATTCAGTATCTCCCTGTGTCGGACACTGTGTTGGTTAAATGTTACTATTTTATTTTAATCTATACCACATGCATGCAAAGTAGATATTACTGTTCTTTGTCCAATGAGGAATTCAGACTCCATGAATAGCTTAACAATTTTAGCAGCATGTACATAATAGTTAACAGCTTCTGCATCATGTTTTAGAAGTTGGAATAAAGTTCTGTTTCATGAGAGAAGTAACTGCCTATATGTTTGGGGTCAGCTGATGGTTGTGATTATTAATTGTGTGTGTGTGTGTGTGTGCGCGAGCGCAAGTGCATGCATCTGTTTAGGATGGAGAGATGAATGTAGGATAAACTTGCATAGTGTCTAATGATAATTTTGTAGTTCACACACACAGAAAAATTCAGTTTGCTGAAAGGACTGTGATATTTATAATGACTTCTCTAGCAGAAAATACTGTATTTCCCTGTGTATAAGACACACCCTTTTTCAAAAAGGTTGGGGTCTAAAAACTGGGTCCATCTTATACAGTAGTTGTCAAGTCATTTAAGAAGTGTGGCATTTCAAATGCCATAGATGGGACTGAGGACTAGGCAATATATGAAGACAGTGATGCGTCATCAGACACAGATGAGGACAAGCTAATGGATGGGAGTTTGGACAGTGATGAGGAGTTGTGTGAATTTTATGATGAATAACACTTGAATTGAATAATTTCATGTAATACATTTTTTTTTTAAATTTTGGGCCCCAAAATTAAGGTGCGTCTTATACATGGGCAACTATGGGTAAGTAAGAGTGAACCTGGGTTGGAGTCTGACATACGTTAGAGAAAGCTGAGTGACTTGAAGTGATTATCCAAACGTGGTCATGATAGCTCATCCTCAGATATAATGGAAGGATCCTCAGAATATGTTTCTCCTGAAGCCTTAGTCCCTCATCTTCCGGAGCAAACTCAGTACAAAGTGTGGGTGGGGTGAGGTCACAGTGAATCTGAAAGCAGACTCCTTGTGTCCAGTTTAATTAAACATAAGAGTGGCCACTGTGTGAGGCAAAGGGAGAAAACTTGAGAGAAAAGATGTGATATTGTTCTGAAGCTACAAAGCCGAAGACATACAATAGAATAAGAAATAAAATAAGGAAGTAACTACTGTTTCACATGCTTGAAAATGTGTCTTTCATTTAGACTAGCGTTTCATTGCAGATCTAGAGATTTGGAGAGAAAGAGAGGGTGATGCTAGTGAATTGTTTTTAAAATTAGTGTCCAAAGGTAATCACATCTTCCCTTTGTATTTCAATGGAAACAAAATAAGACAAATCTAACTGGCAGGCTGGCATGCTTCCTGAGCTAGAAGACCATTGTTCCATCTATTCTTACTAAAAGAACCTGTAAATATTTCAGTAGAGTGTGGTACTTCTCTGTGTAGACTTGCATTAATGAAATACTTAGCAGTAACAGTTTCATCTAATATGGCAGATGGTTATGCAGGTCTTATATAGTCCAATATGTGCAACAACTCTGTAGAACAGGCACTTTATAGGCCAGGATTTATACCCAAAATAGCACAGCTTATAAATGATATAGCCAGAATTGGAGTTCCTGACTTCGGATTGCTTGTTCTCTGAATCCCACTGGACTGGACTGAGATTATAAGAATACTGCTACTGCAGCCCTGGTTGGTTGGCTCAGCAGTGGAGTTGAGCAGTAGTGTTGGCCTGGCATGTGGATGTCCTGGGTTTAATTCCTGGTCAGGGCACATGGGAGAAATGACCAGCTGCTTTTCCACCCCTCCCCCTTCTCTTTTCCTATCTCTTTCTTCCCCTCCCACAGCCATGGCTTGGTTGGAGCAAGTTGGCCCAGGCACTGAGGATGGCTCCATGGCCTCAGGCACTAAATAACTCAGTTGCCTGGCAATGGAGCAATGCCAGATGGGCAGAGCATTGCCCCCTACTGGGCTTACCATGTGGATCCCAGTTAGGGTGCATGAGGGAGTCTGCTTCTCTGTCTCTCTGTTTCTCACTTAAGGAAAATTTAAAAAAAAAATTTTTTTTTAAATACTGCTACTGAGCAAGTTGGGTATTAAAGTGTGGTCATTGTGTAATGACTGGGGGGTCCTGGCAAACCAGCAATTCAAAACTGTCCCTGGAATCTTGTCACTCAGGAACAATCTCTACAAACATATCAGAGATATGTGATTTACTTCAAGTGATTTATTTTAATAAACTTTACAAAGCTATAATTAGCATACAGTGAAATTTGAAAACTTTAGGGTTGATGGCTTTTGAAAAATTGTATACATAACCATCACTTTAATCAAGATTAAACAAAAACAAACAAACAAAAACAAAAAATCTTTCCCATCTACTAAGAAGGGTCCTTCAAGCCTCTGGACAATCATTCTCCCTTCTCAACACCCAGCCCCAGGCAAGCACTGTTATGATTTCTATAACTATAGAACTAATTTTACATATATGAAATCAAACAGTATTCATTCAGCTGGATGAGGTATCTTTTACTTAACATAGTCTATCCATGTTGTTGCATGTAGTAATAAGTAGATTGTACCATAATATTTTATTCATTTATTTGTTCAAGGACACTTAGGTTATTTCTAGTTTCAGAGTATTCTGAATACAACTGTTAAAAAATTTGTATACATGTCTTATTGATATATATTTTTATTTATGTTGGATGAATACCAAGGACTAAAATAGTCACATTACATGATAAGTGTATGTTAAGCTTTCCAACATAGATCAAGAAAATTTTCACCTGACCAGGCAGTGGCGCAGTAGATAGAGCGTTAGACTGGAAAGCAGAAGACCCAGGTTCGTAACCCCAAGGTTGCCAGCATGAGCACAGGCTCATCTGGTTTCAGCAAAGCTCACCAGCTTGAGCCCAAGGTTGCTAGCAAGGGGTCACTCGGTCTGCTGTAGCCCCCCAATCAGGGCACATATGAGAAAGCAATCAATGCAAAACTAAGGTGTTGCAATAAAGAATTGATGCTTTGATTCTTCTCATCTCTCTCCCTTCCTGTCTGTCTGTCCCTATCTGTCCCTATCTGTCCCTCTCTGTGTCTCTGTCACAAAAAAGTAAAAGTTTTCAAAAGCTGTTGAATCACTAACATCAAAAATACATGAGCCTTTCATTAGATCTACATCCTAGCTATTTGAAAGTGTGTCATTTTTTCGATATGACAATTAATTCACCCATATAAATGTATACAGCTTAATTTTTATATATTCACAGAGCTGTACAAGTATCTATTATTTTTCTTATGCAACACACTTTTAGAAGAATTTTATCTTATCACCTTCCAAAAGGAACACGTATCCTTTTTGAATCGCTCTTCATCCCTCTTCCCTTTACCTACCCTCAGCCTGGGTAAGGGCTAATCTACTCTCTGTCCTTCTCGAACAGTCTGCTTGGTATATTTTATATAAATGGCATCATGTAAAATGTGATTTTTTGTCATTGTCCTTATTGACTTAGCATGATGTTCTCAAGGTTCATTCATGTTGAAGCATTTATCAGTACTTTATTCCCTTTATGATCAAATAACATCACATTGCTTTCCTGAACCACCATTTATTTATCCATTCGTCAGTTTATGGACATTTGGATGGTTTTAGCTTTTTAGCTATCATAAACACACTGCTATGATGATCCATGGGCAAGTTTTTGTATGGATATATTTATATCTCTTAGGTATATACCTAATAGTGGGTTTACTGGGTCATATGGTAGCCCTATGTTTCACCCTTCAGGTGCCCAGTACTAGAGCACATCTCTGTACACTATATTATATGCTTAGCCCCAAGTCAAGTCTTTGTCCATTAGCACTTATCCCTATAACCTCCTCTAACCCCCAATGGCAATCACCACAGTATGTTGTTCATGTTCATGAGTATTATCTTTTTTTCTTTTGTGCTTTTTTACTCTATTTCACCACCCATCCTCCCCATACCCCCTCCTGACAGCTGTCAGTCTGCTCTCTATGTATGAGTCTGTCTCTATTTTGCTGTTAGTTTATTTTGTTCATTAGATTTCACATATGAGTGAAATCGTGTGGTACTTGTCTTTCACTGACTGGCGAATGTCACTTAGCATAATGATCTCCAGGTCCATCTGTGTTGAGTTACTTTTTGTATATGATGTATAGTGAGATCCAACTTTATCCTCTTGTATGTGGCTATCCAGTTGTTCCTGCACCGCTTGTTTAAACAATCATTATTTTTCCCTGTGAATTGTTTTGACACAGTTGTTATCAAAAATAAATTAACCATAAATTTGAGGGTTTGCTTCAGGGCTCTCAATTCTATTCTACTGATCTATATTTATATCAGTACCACACTAGCTTGATTACTGTGGCTTTGTAGTGAGTTTGTGAATTTGTAAATTTGAGTTCTCTGTGTTCTTCCTTTTCAAGATCAGTTTGGCTACTTTGTGACCTCTTAAGTATCATATGATATTCATTATCAGCTTGTCAGTTTCAGCAATAAAATCATTTCAGGTTTTAATAGCAATTGCACTAAAACTGTAGATCAATTTGGGGAATATTGCCATCTTAATAATATTGAGTCTTCCAATAAATGAACACTAAATGTTTTCCCAATTATCTAGATTTTTTAAAATAACTTTTACCACAGATTTTACAGTATGGGTTTTGCATTCTTTTGTTAAATTTAGTACTAAATATTTTATTCTCTTTATGCTATTTGAATGAAATTGTTTTTGTAATTTCACTAGCAAATTGTTCATTGAAAGTGTATAGAAATGCATTTATTAATATATTGACCCTGTATCCTGTAATATTCCTGAATGCGTATATTAGTTCTAATAGTTTTTAGTGATTTCCTTAGGCTTTTTTTTATGTAAATAAGTTCATGTCTCTATGAATATAGTTTTACTTCTTCCTTCCCACACTCAATACCTTTCTATTTCATTTTTTAAACTAATAGCCCTGGCTAAAACCTACACAGTACAATGTTGAATAGAACTGGTTGATTGTAACCATTCATTTCTTATTACTGATTTTAGGGACAATGCATTCAATATTTTTTCATTAAGTTTGATGTTAACTATGTGTTGTTTTATAGATCCACTTTATCAAGTTGAGGAAGTTTTCTTCTATTCCTAGTTTTGAGTATATTTACCAGGGAGGAGTGATGAATTTTGCCAAATGTTATTTCTGGTTTATTAAGGTGATATTTTGCAATTAATTTTGTTGATATGTTGTATTATATTCATTGATTTTCAGGGCATTTCTGGTATAAATCCTATTTTGTCATAGGATATAATCATTTTAACATTGTCTTGGATTACACTTGCTAATATTTTTGTTAAGAATTTTCTCATCTATAATTAGAAGAGAAAATAGTTTATAGTTTTATTTTCTTGTGATATCTTTTTATTTATTTACTTACTTATTTTGGTTTTAGAAGCAGGGTAAAGCTGGCCTCAACTCACACAATGAGTTGGGAAGTGTCCTCTTTCTTTTTTTTGAATAATTTGAAAATAATTAAATGAATTTTTTTTCAAATTTTTGATAGGCTTCAACAGTGAAGCCATCTGGGCCTGGGTTTCCTTTGTGAGTAAATTTTGTTTACTAATTTAATTTCTTTATTTGTTTTAGGTCTATCTATTTATATTTTTAAATTCTTTATGAGTCAATTTTAGTAGTTTGTATCTTTCTATGAATTCATCCACTTCACCCAACTTAACTAGTTTATTGGCATACAAATATTCATAGTTTTCCTTTATAATATTATTTTTCTTGAAAGGTTGGCAGCCATGTCTCCTGTTTCATTCATGATTTTACTAATTTGAATTCTTTCTCTTTATTTTCTTTCTTTTATTTTATACTTTTTAAGTTAGAGTAGGGGAGATAGAGAGACAGATTCCCATATGCACTCTGACCAGGTTCAACCCGGCAACCGCCAGCTGGAGCCAATACTCGAATTAGCTGAGCCATCCTCAGAGCCCAGGTCAACGCTCAAACCAATTGAGCCACTGGCTGCGGGAGAAGAAGAGAGAGAGAATTAGGAGAGTGGGGGTGGGGTGGGGAGAAGCACATGGTCACTTCTCCTGTGTGCCCTGACCAGGGATGGAACCTGGGACATCCATATGCCACGCTAGTGCTCTATCAATTTGAACAACCAGCCAGGGCTTCTTTATTTTCTTGACCACTTTTTCTAAAGGTTCATCAAGGAACCCAACTTTGGTTTTGTTGATTTTCTTTATTGCTTTCTATTCTCTGTTTCATTAATATCTGCTATATTTTCTGTTATCCCTTTCTGCTTGCTGTAAGTTTAGTTTACTTTTTTTTTCTTTTTCTAGTGCCTTAAGGTGGAAGTTTAGGTTATTGATTTGAGATCTTCTTTATTTTAATATAGACATTTACAATTATAAATGCTTCCGTGTTTTTGGCTCCATCCCATTGGTTTTGACATATGAATTTTTCGTTATAATTCATCTCAAAGTATTTCCTAAATTTCCTGTGACTCATTTGCTATTTAGAAGTAAACTATTTAACGTTCACATATTTTTGAACTTTCTCATTTATTTTTCTTTTCTAGAATTTCAGAAATATATCTCATGGTAAGATAATATATTTTGTGTGATTTTAGTTCTTTTAAATCCACTGAGGTGTGCTTTATGGACTATCATATGTTTTATTCTGGAAAATATTTCATGTACCAAGGATGTTTATTGGGTAGAATCTTTATTGGATGGAGTAACCTATTCCACTCTTAAAATCTTTGACACTCAAGAGTGTGTTGAGGGTTATTTCTTTGTGACTTTAATTTATACTTTTAAAAGACTTTGGCATATTGTTACATTTCCCTAGATATCATTTGAAGAACTAAATATTTTACTTTTGATGAAACCCAAATTATCGATTTTTTCTAATATAGTTGGCTGTAATGACAAATCTAAGGATCTTTGTTGTACATTAAGGTCATAAAGATGTCTTTCTATGTCTCCTTCAAGATATTTTATAATTTAGCTTTCTTTTATGTGTAGAAGACAATCTATTTGTGATCATTTTGTTATTATGTAGCAGGATTAAGATTATTCTTTATTTTTCTGATTCAGCTATCTAATTTTTAGAACATTTGTTAAAGGGGCTATCATGTCACCTACTGAATTACATTGATGACTTTGACAAAAATTAACTGAGCATATATGTGTAGTTATTTTGGGATTAGCTATTCTCATCCATCAATCTATTACACCGGGGAACAATTTTTTTTTTCATTTTATGTCGCATGAGCTTTTAGAACTGTTTCTATATATTTCTGCATTGCTGATTTCAAATCTGATATTTATATTTTGGTAGATGCTCTAGTTTTTATGCAGTTTTAATTTCTTTTTGTTACAGTTAATGGCATGCATTGAATTTTAAATTGGAGTTAAAGGGCAATGACTCTTGGATTGAACATAACCACAAGGCAATTAATGTTTTACAAACATCACTTTTACATAATTGTGGTTGGTTTTAAATGTAAAAAATTATTATCTGATAAAAACACCCTCTTATTTTGTTTTAAGATTCAATCATGGCTTCTTTGAGTAGGCGTAAATGTAAGAATAGTCCTGACACCTTCTGTTCTATATGTGGCTGTTACACACTTCAACGTAAAAGGCGCAATATTTCCTCATTTGTGACACGTGCATATATTGCCTATTTTCAAGTTCCCCTTGGCGATCAGACAAGAATTGGGCTCCTCATATTGTGTGTCCTAATAATGAGGAAATGCTTTGTGACTAGACAAAAGGAAAACGCAAAGGAATGCCTTTTGGTATTCCCATGGTTTGGCATGAACCTAAGAAACACAGCAGTGACTGTTATTTCTGTCTGATCCATACTAAGGGCATCAACAAGAAAAACAGCATATGATCGCATATCCTAATATTCCTTCAGCAATACGACCTATCCCACACTCTGAGACACTCTCGGTTCCAGTTTTCAATAGTTTTATTTCTTCTAAGGGCAAAGAAAGTGAACATAGTGATCAAGTGTATTTTGATAAGATGCATGAGGAAATGGTTGTAGAATCTGAAGGGTCTTCTTCTGATGCCAAGCAGTCATTAAGCCCTCAGCAGTTTAGCCAAACCGAATTTAATGACTTTGTAAGAGATTTGGACCTATCAAAGAAAGCAGCGAAGTTATTAGTCTCCAGGCTTCAAGAAAAGAATGTACTTCACCAGTCAGCTAAAGTATCCCATTTCAGGGAGTGTGAACTAATTTTTGGGGACTTTTTTTCCTAAGACAAACACTTTGTTTACTGTCATGATATCAGTAGTCTTCTCAGCCAGCTAGGTGTTACCACTCACAGTTCAACAGGATGGCAGCTATTTCTTGACAGCTCTAAACAGAGTCTGAAATGTGTTCTCCTACACAACGGTAATGTTTATGCAATGGTCCCAATTGGTTATTCAACTCATCTGTGAGAAGATTATAATGACATAAAAATTGTCCTCAACTTACTGAAGTATGAGGAGCATAATTGGATCATTTGTGTGGATCTTAAAATGGTAAATTTTCTGCTAGGACAACAGAGAAGTTTCACAAAGTATCCTTGCTTTCTGTGTTTGTGGGACAGCCGTTCTCTGGAGAAACACTGGGCACAGAAGGAGTGGCTGAAATGTGAAGCTCTGAAAGTAGGGATGCAAAATATTGTGAATGAACCTGTAGTTAATCGAGACAGGACCATTTTTCCCCCACTTCACATCAAAGTTGGTGTAATGAAGCAGTTTGTTCAGGCTTTGAATAGAAAAAGTGAATGCTTTCAGCATATTATTTCTGCCTTTCCTGCCTTGTCTTTCGGGAAGATAAAAGCAGGTGTATTTGATGAACCTATATTTCAAACCCTCTACGTGACGAAGAATTTGCCAGGAAGATGAATAAGGAGGAGAAATCAGCATAGCAGTCTTTTGTGGCAGTTACAAAGAACTTCCTTGGCAACAAAAAAGCAGAAAACTATGAACGTCTGGTTCAAAGGATGCTGTTGGCTTTCCGTGACATTGGATGTAACATGAGCGTTAAGATTCACTTCTTGAACAGTCACCTTGATAAGTTTTCCAAAAATCTTGGAGCTGTTAGTGCTGAGCAGATTACTGCTGGAACATCAAACAAGATTATCCTCAACAAGTACACAAACGCAAGAGCTACAAATGCTAATTTCTGCCTGAACAGAATTTAAATAAGTTTTGTGCAAATTTTATGATTAAAATAAGTGTTTTAATATGTTCTGTTTCAAAATTGTAGACAAATTCTGATGCAATCATATCTTTTAGTGTATTTACTGCATTATATAAATTATTATCTTTTCACAAAGATGATGCCCAAGAAGACATTCTATTTCAATATGTTAAACTAAATGTTGAAAATTTTACAATGAGATGAAAATCTAAAATATTGAATTGCAAAAATATTGTAGCTTACAGAGAAAAACTAATGTCAGATTTGAGATCAGCACACTCGAGTTAGGTAAGACCAAGTGTTTTTGTGGATGCAACAAAAATTTTGTTCCCCAGTGTTATTAGACTTATACCACAATGTCTTGATTCAGGGGTTGGGAACCTTTTTGGCTGAGAGAGCCATGAAAGCCACATATTTTAAAATGTAATCCCGTGAGAGCCATACAATATGTTTAACACTAAATGCAAGTAAATGTGTGCATTTTATGTAAGACCAACACTTTTAAAGTACAATAAGTCTCTGAGTTCTTTTTAATAATGAACATTGTTATGCTGTTGCTAACCAATGATGAATAAAGTACTTCTTACCATTAATGCGACTTCTGGTGCTGCATGGTTTTGCTGAGGGCTTTGTAGTCTGGTTGATACATAGTAAGGTTAAGCTTCATGCAGGCATTGAGACTTCCATCTATTAAACGTGATCGTAGGTTGGTCTTAACATTCTTTAGGTGTGAGAAATACTGCTCACATGCATACATAGAGCCAAACATTGTCAGTAAAGTAATACTCACATGCTGCAGTGTTTGGTATGTGATGGAAAGCATGTTCCAAGTTTTGACAATCAGCTGGTGCGCAGGTTGAAGTTTTTTCACTTCTCCCCACTTGTGTTTGATCACCAACACTGCTTGCTATTGTGCAATTCTTTCCAAATCTTCATTCAGTGACTTGAACTTATTCAACCACATGCTTGAGGCCTTCAGGTCAGCAGCTTGTAGCTCAAAATCTCTGACAGAGACACCGGGGATGTAACTCAGGTTGGCGCTGTCCACTGCACATTCATGTGGATGGGCGATGAACTTAAAAAGATGAGTGCACTCACAAAATTCTCCAAAGAGTGCTTTGAATGACTGCAGGAGATTAGATGTGAAGCCCGCTAGCTGCTGGAGATCAAGATGACTGCAGGGTCACTTGCTGTGTGCATGCATCTTTAAACTCTCCCAGTTTTTCAAAGTGTAGTAAACGACCTGTTTCAATGTCAGCGATGAAGAGTTCCAGCTTGTTTTCAAATGCAAACACTGCTTGTTGAAAGAATAAGACTGTATTTGCAACACCTTGCATTTTCACATTGAGCTGGTTCAGATGTTCAATTATGTCCATGAGATAGTAGAACTTCAGGAGCCACTCAGTATTAGCTAACTCAGGATGCTCGATGTTTTTCATTTCAAGAAAAGTCCAGATTTTGCTCAGACAAGCTGCAAAACAGCTGAGCACCTTCCCTCTTGACAACCAATGCACATTGCTATGCAGAAGCAGATTGGGATAATTATTCCCAACTTCACCCAGCAATGTTTTAAACTGGAGATCATTTAAAGCTCAGTGTAAAGCCAGTAGTCGAGACCACCATCAGAGTCACCTGGCCCTAGCAGGTTCACATTAGATTCGAACAGTCGGTAATGAAACAATGGAGCCAAGAACTGGTGAGCCATCAGCTTTAATTCTAGCTTGCACCCGGCGGGCAAGCAAACACACACTGGGCTCCAAAACCCACACATTCAGTGCTCACAAAGCTACTGACTTATCCAAGTTTCCTAGAATCAAAGGTTTCTAGCTCACCAGACTTATTCACCTCTGTTACCCATATCCTCCTGCACAAACTCTCTTCTTTCTCAGCACTCTACCATCTTGACTGCTTCTCCTGGCCTCTTCCACATGGCCTTAATCTGCTCTCCTCTCTAATACTTCAGGAACCGAGAGAGAGCAAGCTCCTGGTTTGCCCCCGTTTATAGCATAGAAAATCCAAACCTTTAATCTAATCTACAAACAAGGAAGTCTCTGATACAAAGTCACCCATCTGAGGCATAATGGGATTCCTCAGGAGAGTGCACCACCCCACATCATCCAATCAGTCAAGGGTGTGGGGAAAAGCTTACTCTTAAAACCAAGCCTTAAGCCATAATGACCTGGCCTGCTTATATTACAATCTTTCCCCCACACCCATCCCAAGCATAAGGGCAAATAACATCACCTGGGTGACGGGCTTTCATGTGGGCAGCGCCATCTTTAACAAAGTGAGCATAATATATTTTATCTGCCCAACACTCAGGGCAACAACAAAATTGACCACCCAAATGACCAGCGACATCACCTCACTAAGCTGCTCACCACACATCTGATTACAAAGCGCCTCCTAATGTAGGATGCAGTGAAAACTTTGGAAGGATGTCTTTTCATGTTCACATAGAAGTGCTATGAATCCTCTGTTTTTCCCACCATGCACGGAGCACCATCAGTATGCACTGAAATAAGTTTATCCATTGGTAGATTTTTTCTTTAGCGAACTTAGTGAAAGATGGGAATAAATCCTCCCCTCTTGTTGTCTCTTTCATAGGCAAAACAGCAAGACTTTCCTCATGTAATGTGTCACCAACAGCATACCTTGCAATCACGTTGACTCATCCAAAGCGAGAGAAAAGAATGGTGCTGGATTTATGTCCTTCACTTGTGTTGCCTCAATTTGATTTGCCATCATGATGGTACGATTGTACACAGTTCTTACCAACAGAGGCATGTCTTTTATTCATTTGATTATCTTGTCTTAATCCAAAAATTCATCAAAACATTCATTGGCAACATCAAACATGAATGTTTTGGCATACTCCCCATCTGTGAATGTCTTTTCGTTTCTCACAATTGCTAAAGCACCAGCAAAGCTAGCTGAATTCTAGTCACCTTGTTGAGTCCAAACATGGAGTTGCTGCTGACTAGCTTGCACTCTGCACAGTAGCTCTTGACATGCTTTCTTCCTGCTGTCCCCCGCTGGATATTTCTATGTAAATGTAGTATGGCATGTGTCGAAGTGCCATTTTATATTTAACTGTGTCATCGATGCAATTTTATCATTGCATATTAGACACACATTGCAGAACCTGGTCTCTCCACAAAGGTGAATTTCTCTGTCCATTCCTGCTGAAGAGTACAATACAATACTCCTCATTTTCTTTTCTTTTAGCCATCTTCTTTGTCAAAAGAGTTTCTGCAATTAGCTAGCTGACTACTTGATTAAAAGGAGGGAAATTTGCTTTCTGACCTCACAACGACTGGTATACGTTATGCATTATCCAATAAAAATTTGGTGTTGTCCCAGAGGACAGCTGTGATTGGCTCCAGCCACCCGCAACAATGAACATGAGCGGTAGGAAATGAATGAATTCTAATACATGAGAATGTTTTATATTTTTAACATTATTATTTTTTTTATTAAAGATTTGTCTGTGAGCCAAATGCAGTCATCAAAAGAGCCACATCTGGCTTGCGAGCCATAGGTCCCTGACTCCTGCTATAACTTTATATTAAGCCTCAAATGAGATAATCATTCAAGTTTACTTCATGTTTTTCATATTTTTGGATATCCTATGTACTTATCTTTTTATATCTATTTTAGAGTAAGCTTGTCAATTTCTTTTATAAAACTGTGCTTTTTATTGGAACTTGTTTGGAAAGAGTTAATATAGCAGACCCAAGAAAGCTACTTTTGAAAAGAAGCTGATTGCAAGGCAGGCCCTTAGGTGGTATGCAGGAACTTTTTTAGTAAACTGTTCCTGACATTTACACAAATCTTTCCCTAACTGATAAGGGAGGCTCACTCTGTCTACACTGTTTGTACAGTGTGGTTTGTGAGGCATACCTGCTTTTCTTCTGGGAGTCTAGAATGTCAGTACACACTAGGTAGAGGGTGCCTGCTTGACCAGTCCCAGTTAAAACCTTGGGCACTAAGTCTATATAATAGCCTTCCTTAGGCAGAAACATCATACATATGTCACTGCATTTTTGGTGCTGGAGGAAGATGGTGATCTCTGATCCTCATGGTAGGGAGAGAACACACAGAAACCTCATATACATTCTTCCAGACTCCACCTTTGTGTATTTGTGCCTTATAATTCAGCTGTATGTCTCTACTATGGTCCTGTACTAAATCTCAACCATGACCATAACAACATGCTGAGTCCCATGAATTCTGCTAGTGAATGTCTGAAGGTAAGAGTCATCTTAGGAACCCTGAGACATTATTCTACTCCAATGTATTGTTGCTAGTATGTAGAAATAAAAGTTATTTCTAGATGTTGACCTTGTATAATGTGACCTCGATACATTTACTTATTAATTCTAGAAAGTTTTGTAGATTTCTCATGTTTTACCCAGGTAATTGTATCATCTGTGAGTAAAGATGATTTTACTTCTTTTCTAATCTGTAATCACTTTTATTTTTGTTTTTTTATCATATTGTACCAGCTAAGTCTCCTATTGAATGGAAGTGATGAGTATGCATTTTTCCCTTGTTTCTTATCTAGGGTGGAAGACACTTATTATCTTATTATTTATTTATTACTTTTTTTCTCAATTGACTTATGATCCAATGACTTTATCATTGCTTCTTACTTTTCTAAGAGTATATTTTCCCTGAATAGGAGATAAAACCGTAGCATACCTTTTGTGGGTAGCAGGTATTGAATCCCACAAGGATTGAAAAAAAACTTTATTGATAAAGATGAAAAGAATTGAAAAGTAATATTGTGCTATCTAAAGAACTTCATAACATCTTTAACAGTTTTTCAACTAACTTACATTTTTTCTTCTTCACTTATATCTCTCTTAGTCTACTGCCTAATATACTACGTTTTTTTCCTTCCTTCCTTCCTTCCTTCCTTCCTTCCTTCCTTCCTTCCTTCCTTTCTTTTTTCTTTTAATTAAATGAGAGACAGGGAGGCAGAGACAGACTCCCACATGCACCCTGACCAGGACCCACCCAGCAAGCCCCTACCAGGCAATGCTTTGTCCATCTGGTGCTCCAGCCCTGTTGCTTGGCAACTGAGCTATTTTAGCACCTGAGGCTGAGGCCATGGAGCCATCCTCAGTGCCCAGGGCCAACTTTGCTCGAAGCATTTGGGCCATGGCTGCAGGAAGAGAAGAGAGAGAGAGAGATAAAGGGGTGGAGAGGGGAGTAGCAGATGAATGCTTTTTCTGTGTGCCCTGAGAAGAAATCTAACCCAGGACTTCCACACGCTGGGCTGACATTCTACCACTGAGCCAACCAGCCAGTAGGTTTCCAAAAAATAAAATAGGCTATTAAAATACTTGATTCAATAGTCAGTCATTACAAGAGATTTTTATTAATTTTGTCAGTTGCCAGTATTATATTTGTTTATGTAATATCGAATGCATTATTTTTTAGGGATGTATTGCAAAGTAGTTTTAGGGAAGATGATATAATGTCTAGGATTTAGTTTAATATGTTCCAGCAAGCAATAATAGTAACTAAAATGAGATTGTGAGAATCAAGATAGCTGTAAAACTAGAGACTACAGATATTAATCAACTTACAACCATTCAACTTTAGGACCACAATCGCTAGCCACGACTGCTCCACATCTGGAGCAGTTTTTGTAAGCACCTGTATTTTGTAATTTTGTATGTTTTGCAAATATTAAACTAGTTGTACTGGTAATGCAGTGTTTTACTTAATCCTGATGAATATAGAAATAAGAAACAAAATGGTGTAGATATTATACAAATGGCATAAAATGAACAAAGAAAATTATGATATATAACAATAATGAAAGAATATTATGATAAAATATGACTTAAAGATTTTTATAACATCATTTCACAGTACTGTACATATAGCCTACTCAACTTACGACCAAATCATGTTACGACCAGTCTGTTGGAACCAATCGTGGTCGTGAGTCAAGCTCTAGCTATATGTATATTGTACTTAAACAATCTTTTGAAAATATCAATCCCCTACCTTTATTTATTTATAAATAAATAAATTCTCATTTGGAAACTTTTATTTCCTGAGTTCTAAGAAATAAAAAAACACTCTTGTCAGTTAACTCTTTGAGTTGTGAATTTTTTTCATGCTCACTGACCCCTGGGAGTGAGTTTTTTTTCAAAAAATGAAGTTAATTCACTTACAGTTTTATTAACTGAAAATCATGTTTGTTTGATAACGAATGTATAGAAACAAGAAGAACATACTTTTTCCTTTTTTTAATGTGCATTCGTACTCTGGATGGTCAGGAGGCACGAAGACGTACATGGACGTTCATACAACTCAAAGGGTTAATGTTTATAACAGATTGTTGAGTACTGTGAAAGATACTGGTACTAACAAGTCATCCAACAGTCATTGAAAGATTAGAACAGTGAGCAGTGGTTCTAAACCTGGGTTCTATCGAACCCTAGGGGTTCGATGAGTTGGTCTCAGGGGTTCGGAGAAGCCTCTGCCACAAAGGCCAGAATAAAGTAATACCGTTATTTGTTGTGAGTTCATGCACTTTGTTGGTTTTGTTCTTTGAGCAAGGTGATGTTCATCAACGGCTCATTTTGTGCACCAGTAAAAAAACATATACCTATATGTCTTGAATTTGGAAAAAAAAATCATATTTTATTTATCACTAAAGAAGGGTTCGGTGAATGTGCATATGAAACTGGTGAGTTTGGTACCTCAAAAAGGGTTAAGAACCACTGGATTAGAGAAATGCTTATAGGAAGAGGACTCTACTTCTATTATCTCCTCATTCACTGCTTAACTCACTAGGGTCTGGCTTCTAAACTCACTGCCACACTCAGATACTCAGACCTCGTGGGCCTTGTAGTTATTAAATCTAATAAGCACTTCACCTGTCTACCTCTTTTTGTATCATTTTCACACTGCCCACTATTCCTTTCATATTTCTCTTTCTTTGCTTGGCCTCTGCTTGGCTCAGCTAATGCAACAAAAGAATCCATTTCTAAACTTAGTAGTGTAAGCTAACCATGTGGTCATGCTCGGACACCCTGGGTCAGGTGTTTGGACAGAGCACAATGGGGACAGCGCTTCTTTGGTCCATGATGTACAGAGAGCCTCAGCTGGGAAGACCTGAAGGCTGGGTGACTAGACAGTTGAGGTAGAAACCCCTGGAGGCATCATCAGTCTCTTATCCATTGGCTGATACTGACTGTTGGCTGAGACCTTTGCTAGGCTGTTGTCAGCCAGGAACCTACACTGGACAGGGGACCTCTCTGTGACTTCTCTCTGCACAGCGTTGTTAGGGCTCTCTCTCAGAAGGGTGGCTGGGTTTTCTAGAAACAGGTAAAACTGTGATACAACCCCACACAGATCCAAGGTGAACGGATCACAATCTTCACCTCTCAGTGAGAGGACTGTCAAAGTCATTGTGGCATGGGAGACAATGTTGAGAGAGCTTTGAAAGACATTGTCTGCCTTAGGCTCATAACTCTCTGGTTTTTTAACCTCTTTGAAATTTCCTTCTGAACCTCAGGGCTTTTGCTCTACTTACTGCTTAAATGACAATAATCTTCAGGGTGGGTGTGATATAGAGCCTTCCATCTCTTCACCCCACATTTTCTTCTTGTATCTCACACAAGCTATAACCCCCCCCCATCATGTAACTGCAATAAACATGTAATAAGCAGCTCTTTATAGTTCAGACTGCACTCCTGAGCTCCAAATCTAAGTATTTACAAGACCACCTATTTTAACGCCTCACAGACACTTTAAACTTTTATTATCCAATGGAATCCATTTGTTTCCTGTATTCATTATTACAGGAAATGCTGCTGCTGCCCTATTGCCTCAGACAGAAAACTATAAGTTATTTTAGATTCCTTTTTTTTTTTAATTCTACATATCTTTTCAACCATTGCCAATCCAAGTTCTAGAAGGATTAGAAATCCTTCTAAATTATCTTTCAATATATTAACGATTCTTCATCCTCACTGCCATTGCCTAGTTGAGATGCATATCTACTTCTTACTAGGATCATTGCACGGCTCCTCTTCCCAACCTTTTTGTCTTTAAGCTTGTGCTGCACTTCATCCTGTTTTCTGCTTCTAGAGGGCATTGTTGATCATATATATCTGATTTTGCTATTCTCTTGCTCAAATTTTTTATATGGTCACCATGCTTGCCTTATTCATTCATTCATTCATTTTTAGTGTGAGAGAAAGAGGGGAGAGAGAGAGGGAAAGAAAGGCAGACAGACAGAAAGGGAGAGAGATGAGAAGCATCAACTTGCACTTGCTGCACCTTAGTTATTCATTAATTGACTCTCATAAGTGCTTTGACCATGGGGTTCCAGACGAGCCATTGACCCCTGGCTTAAGCCAGTGACCTCGGGTTCAAGCCAGCAACCTTGGGCTTCAAGCCAGTAACCGTGGGATCAAGTCTATGATTCCATGCTCAAACTGGTGAACCTGCGCTCAAGCCAGATGAACCCACACTCAAGCCAGCCACCTCGAGGTTTTGAACCTGGGACCTCAGCATCTGTGGTCGATGCTCTATCTGCTGCACCACCCCTGGCCAGGCTGTTCTTGTCATACTTATATACCTGCTCAGATGTCCACACTCAATGCTCACCATTCTTTCCACAATGGCACTTTAAACCGTAGGATTAACAATTCACTTATAGACATCTCATAAAACACTCTATTATTTTATGCCTCTAAGTCTTTGCACATGTTAGTCCACTCACCTAAAATCATTCCCCTCCCCTTATCTTTTTGTTTATATTTGACTTTAAAAATCTCAATTTAAGTGTTAGCTTTTCCATGAATACTTTCCTGATAAGCAACCCCTTCACTCACACACATGCACATTCCCACCAAAATTACCAACTGCAAGAATTCAGTAGATATAATACTCTGATTTCATGGTTTCCTCTGCATACCTCCAGTAAATAATACCAAAGTGTATTATAATGGTTGTGTACAGAACTCTCTGTAGGCTGCAATTCTGCCTTAGTAATCCCTTACGTATCTAGTCTGCCAACACCTAACGACTAGTGTCTCCTACACCATGCGAGTCATTGTTGCTGAAGTGTGTGCCGTGGTAAACGGGACTTCATTTATAGTTCACCTCTAGCTCATGGTAAGAATTTAGAACATATGTTTTGAACTGTTAAATAAATAAACTATGAGCTGTTGTAAGAATGCACTAAGCCTTGTTTAATTGTTGATGAGAAGAAAGCTTTGCACCTCAATGGATCTCAGTGGGAGTCATTTAGAGAAGTCCTTGTGTGCACATAGGTCAGGAATTGTGATTTAATTGACCAGTTTACATAATGCAAGTAAGTAAATTTTAAGTTTGCTACTAAAGCTCCTTGATTTATCTTAAAACCTATTACTGGTCCTGGCCGGTTGCTCAGTGGATAGAATATCAGCTTGGTGTATGGACGTCCCAGGTTTGATTCCCAGTCAGATTACACAGGAGAAGCAACCATTTGCTTTTCTCCCTCTCCCTCTTTCTATTCTCTCCCACTTCCCCTTTCACAGCCAGTGGCTCGACTGGTTTGAGCATCACTCTCAGGCACTGAGCATAGCTTGGTTGATTTGAACATCAGCCCCAGACAGGAATTGCTGGGTGGATCCCTGTTGGGGTGCATACAGGAGTGTGTCTCTCTATCTCCCATACTCTCACTTTAAAAAAATAGTTACTACTATCTGTATTGCAAAGAAAATATAGTGATCTGGCATCATGAAAAGCCAGGCCTCTCTGTCCATGTTTCCTTCCCAGCCCAGCTCTGTGCTTGTTAGATTGTGCCAACCACATTCCCATTGAGCACACCTTTGGGGCCTCCCAGGCCTGTGCTGTTCTCCAGTCTCCCCTTGTGGATTCTCTTAAGATTTGCCTCTATTTCCTCCTGGTTATTTAGGCCCCACCCAGATTTCACAGCAACAGATGTGAATTCTTCACCATTCCATGGAATTTGCTATCATTGCCATGGAGCTATGAAGACTCTGGAGAAAAATCCTGCCTTACGCGGGTAACATGATTTCACTTTTAGAAGCTTTTATCCTTTTTGTTTATATCTATATCTAGGAAGAGAGAGGGAGAGAGAGAGAGAGAACTTAGATCTGTTCTTATATGTGCCCTGACCGGAAATTGAACCAGCAATCTTTGTGCTTAGGGACAGTGATCTAACCAAGCGAGATATCTAGCCAGGGCTATTTGTTTGGGGGTCTTCTGGGGGGAGGGTAGGTTGAGGGGTGGATCTCTATTGCATTGCAGACATTTTTTATAATCAGCATAAATCTTTATTTAATTTTATTTGACCTGAGCCGCTTTAAAAATGCCACATTGACAGTGAGCATCACTCATTTACTTACTGAATTCTGCTCACAGCTATAAAGGAGCGACCTTTGGCGTGACCAGTGGTCATTTAGAGCATGGCCACATTTTGATTGCTTGGACTTTCCGTCAGTACATTTAGTGCACACACCAGTTACTGAAGCGGAATCACAAGCCTGAATTGGGGGAAGGGGGAATTTTCCTTACGGGGAAGTAACATGCCACTTTCTCAGTATATGAAAGCATCTAGGTAAATACATTCTGTGCATACTAAAGCACAATATACCCCCCAAAGAAAATAGTTGAAAGATGTATATTATGTTTTTCACAATTCTACTTACGCAAGTAACACAGAAGCATTGGTTCACTTTCGACAGGGGTTGTTTATTGTGTCCTAATAGATAACGGAGGTTCTTGCCCTCCAGTGGGCACTGACCATGGGAAAACCTTCTGTTAATAATAAAGCCCCAGTCTATTCTTATCTATTCTTATTAGAAACCTAGAATCATAGACGTCTGATGCCCAGAAGTAGTCTGCCAAGCCTGATTGCCAAGTGCAAAGCACGGAGCCTGAAGCATGATCAGACAGTCACATTTTCTCACATGTAGGTCAAGATGGGCATATTTTTCTTTCAGATTTGGAATAAGGGATAATCATGCAATCTTGGCAGCATTCAGGAATACGGCCTTGTGAATTCTCACAGTTACAGACAATATCAAAAATTAACCTCATATATATGGTGAAAATTCTATCAAGTTTTTAAAAAAGTACTATGATATTAATAATGTAGGTAAAATGTATTTTTATCAACTCTTACCTCTAAAATTTCAACGAGTGTGCTTTAAGCCTACAACTTATAATACTGTTATGTTGCCAAAAGTAACTATGTATTGATATTTCAGAAATGCCTGCAGCGCCTTTATGTAACTAGTTGTTATTTTGCCTCAAAAAATAAATAATGCTTCCTGTTTTTACTTTTACTTATCTGGAATAAGTAGCTATTGACATCTGGTGAAGTCAGTATAAAGATTTATTTACCTGAGTGCAAACATTGACCAATAGGGAGCTTGACCCAGTGTTTATACTGAAGGACAATAAATTGTGATATTGACTGGGCTGAGAAGTCAATATTTGCATTGTTGTAAACATTTTAAAAAATCTCCATCATGAAATATTCTTCAGAAATTCTCCTGTCATCAGACTAGCTGAGCTGAAGCTGTTTGGGGAATAGTTTGTGTCTGGAAGCAAGTGGTTAATGTGAAATAGCTATAAATTGTTCTGGTTTCCTTGTTTATGCAAAGACATTTTTTATGGTGATGGATAATGGTGATTATTAGGAGCTTTCAGATGACAGTCCAAAACCTTACTCTCAAATAGAAGATTTTTGTCTAAAACAGCTCCCTGAGCAAAAAATATTCTCTATTATCAACTTATGTCTTGAAAACCTTATGTTTTCCAAGGAATATCTGATTCCCAACACAGTAAAGCATTAATTCCAATTAGACTAATTTATAACTTCAGATACTTAGATTAAGCTGGGATGAATGTGTGCTTACACCATAAAGATGGTTTAAAATAAATTAGAGCAAGTAAAATGATAAACTGAATACTTTTTCAACATAAGAGAGAAATCTATATAAAATGTTATAACCACTTATCAATATAAATGCTTGTATTCATCTTAAACTTCTTAAATACAAGTGGTATGTGTGTATATTTATATAGTATATGTAATTTTTAACTAATTGTTTGGATTAGTCAACATGTGCTCATATGCAAAGCTCTGGCTGGATAGCTCGGTTGGTTGGAGCATTGTCCCGGAACAAGGAGGTCGCCAGTTCAATTCCCCAGTCAGGGCACATACAGGAGCAGCTCTATGTTCCTGTTTCTATCTCTCCCGTCCTCTCTCCAGAAAAAAAGAAGAAAAGAACACACACATAAGTATGTTCATATGCACTTAGAAGAAGCAAGATGCAGGCAATTCCTATTCTGTAATGTATAAATAAAATTTCTGGCTAATTTTTAATTCCAAATTATTTCCAAGTCAGTAAAATCATAACCTGTGTGGACAGCGCAGAGCCCCACCTTTTGTAGAAGCTCAAACTGAATGGTATAGTGTAGAGTTTGATGCCCAACATCTTTGTAAAGATATGCAACTGTGCCAGCATCCTGATCAGAAATCAAAGAGCTGAGGAAATTAACAAAGTATGATGCCTATTAATTTTTGAGCATGAATTTGGATGAAAATTGACAATTTAAAAATGTCTTTGCATCATGGGTATATTCCTAGAGGATGAAAAAAGGAAAAATGAACAGAAGCATCCAGTATTCCCTGCAGTTGCTTGAATCTCTTCTCTGGGATATTCTTCAATGTGCCCTGTTCTCAGTTCGTCGCGGAGCATGGCAGTGCCTGTGTAGCAAAGCGGACTGAGGGGGAGGCCAACAGGGGCGAGGCTGGGACAGGCCTTTCCTGTGGAAGGTGGGCTCCTGGCAGAATGTGGAAATTCTCTTCCAATGATGGTGCTGCAAATAAACCACATCAGCTCTTATCAGTTCTCACGTCAAGTCCCTGATGCATCATTACTCAGTTCCATTTGTCTCCTCCGCCCATGTTGTTCTGGTTTCTTCCTCTCTCGGCTCTCCTTACTCTCCCTGCCTCCCTCTCTTTGGGGAAGCTGTCCAGTGCAAGTAGGACGGACCTGTCCCAGGACTTCTGAAAGACTGACCAAACCTCTCGGGGCCTCTATTCCCCAGATTCTGTAAAGGAGGATCGTTGTGAAGATTAAATAAAGTAAGATACGTAAATTATTTGGCAGTACAGGGCTGGCCATCAACAGTTGAGAATGCCCCCTTCTGTAGGCTTCCTTGTTATTCTGGGGAAGAGCAGACAGATGCTCAGTTTGCTCGGGTTGCCATTACAGAGACCCATGGACTGGTGGCTTAAACAACAGAAATGGATTTTCTCAGAGTTCTCAAGGAGAGAAATTTAAAATGAAGGTGTTGGCAGGGTTTGTTTCTTCGTAGGCTCTCTTGTTGGCTTGGAGATGGCCATCTTCTCTCTGTGCCCTCAAATGATATTTCGTCTGTGTGTGTATCTGTGTCCTAATAACCTCATTTTGCCTCTTTAAAGACCCTGTTTCCAAATGCAGTTGCTTTCTGAGGAACCAGTGGTTAGAGCTTCAACACACGAGGCTTGAATTTGAGATGGACACAATTTAGCCGGTAACCCCCAGCCGCTGCCTGTCCTCAGCCTCCTCTAGCTTATGGATTGCACATCTCACCTGACTCTAACCCCTGCAGCAATGGGAGAAACAGGCATGCCTATAGGTGTCACCTGATGTTTCCTGGAGTCTCCCCTGCCCCCCCGGCACCTGCCTTGAGAGCCCAGACCCACAAATGCCACAGAGCAATCAGACTCAGAAATACTGGTGCATAAATAACTTAGGAATTTGATTTTGTGGTTTTGGCACAGAAACACAGTGACGAAGTCACAGGGTAAAGACAGATGAGTTGCTCGCTTACCTGGGTAAGCTGAGGGGGGCAGGAGGAAGGTCCTATTCCAGGGCTACCCTCACAGACCAGTGAGAAAATGCAGGAGAAGAAAAAGCAGATGCACCAGGGTCGTGAGCAAAGGGAAAGCTGCTGTCACTGGTAGGTTTCTCTCCACACCTAGCCAGCCCCTGAGCTTCCCTGAACATCATGCCCCTCCCACCTGCCCCTGCCCTTTCCCAATAACCACTCCCAGTAGTGTTTGCTCAGTCCACCTGCCCTCAGAGGGCTGGACCCTGCCGCTAGCTTTCTTGTGGCTTCACTTTGGCATTAATTAGGACAAGTCCTGGCTGCTTCTCATCCCCCTCCCTATCCCCATCCCCATCTCCAACTTGTGAGCCCAGGATAGGAAGTCATTGCTTTCACGTTTCTTTATACATACCTCTTTCTCTTCTCACCATTTTAAACTTTTTTCTTTCAATTACCATGGACATCTTGAAGGAAATAGAAGAAAAGTCCTAAGGTCTGGATGACTGGTTTTCTAATTGTCTTCCATCGCAGCCCTGACCTGGTTGGCACCTCCTCCCTCACAATCCCTCCCTCCTCCCTACTCCAGGCCAGGGATACCACTGCCAGGCCTGGGAGTACCGAGGTGTGGCCCTGGGCTTGCCATGTGGCATGGTACCGCCCACCTCACTTAGCCCTGCCGCTCCTTGGGCTGTATCTCCAGTCCTTCCCATGAGGTCTCCTTCTCAAGTTTAGCTCTTTGGTCCAAAGACCACACAGGCGATAACACATTCTTTCCGGCATACCCTCTTTCTCACGGATGAGTCTGCCCTGCTTCCCCTCCTGGTCCTGTCAGCTGCCAGTTCCTCAAGCTGTCTGCCTCTGTCCTGGCCTTGACAGATGAGTCTCGCTCCACCAGGGACTTTACGATTCAAGGCGCAGTGTGTCCCCTTGTAGATGGTAATCTTGTTCATGTATCTGCACAGCTTCTCCAGCTGTGCCCAGCAGAACTCACCTTGGGGCTGGCTCCGCAGGTAGGCAGAGTGAGCAGACACCGCACACTAAGGGATGTTGGCTGGGAGAAAGATCAGTCGCCCCAAGTTCTGCCCCCAGAGGCTTGGCTGCTGGCTGACATCAACTCTCAGTCCCTTTAGTGTAAGGATCTGGTTTCTGTAAAAAAAAATAGCTTCTGATACCTATCACTGTTTTTACAATTTACAGAATACTTTTATGTAAAGTATTTAAAGTATCTATAAACTGTCAGGTAGATATTCATTTTCTTTCATTTTAAAGGGGACATAAGATGAGCGACTTTCTCAAGATCACATAGAGACAAGCTGAAATTTAAACTAGCCAGGGCTCTGACACTGGGTTTTCTCCGCTATCTCACAGTGAACTGTGGCTTCTGGGCCTTTCTTGGAAGAAGGTCTAGTTTGAAGGATTGAAAGATGAGAAGAAGGAAGCAGACCTAGACATGACATAAAAGGGCCACTAATGAAAACACTAGGGAGTGAGAACACACAATTACATACACTTTACATTCTTCGGCATGACTGCCACCACCAGAACGAGCAATCTTGATCCATTTATTCTTGACTTTCTACCAAGTTGTTGTTTTAGGACTTTTCATACATCATCACTCTGTCTGAAGAAACTTGATATTCAATGGTTCTCAACTGGACACCATCTCTAGGGAGTATTTGCTTATGTATGAGGGCATTTTTGGTTGTCAGCATGACTTGAGGGATCTATGGCATTTGGTGGAAGTGGGGCCGAGAATACTAAACATCAGCACCATGTAGGGAAGTCCCACATAGTGTGAACTTCACCTGACAGCCACACCTGTAGTGACACCTTTAAGAAACTACACTGGAGGCAATGGTGGGATTAAGCTGGTTCGCACCGGTTCGGCAGAACCAATACCTAATTTTTTGTTGAGTTCAGCAAACTGGTTGTTAAAATGGCACTTGTAATTGGGGTTCTCTCTAAGGTGGGTGCCTGGGCAACCACCTAAGTGGAAATCACAAATCTATCTACATTCCTCAGTCTTTTTTAACATTCATCTGCACAACAGGGTATTCTAAACACCCATAGTAACATTCATTCCGTCCACAGAGAAAAAATTACAAGCAAAGACGCCAATCAAGAAGCAATATGGAAATATCTTAAAAAACAGTTTTATTGTTTTATTTCAGGTATTATTTCATATTTTTATTAATATTTTAAAACTTTCTTATAACAATCTAGTTTTGTGAGCCTCTTTTGTTGTTTTTATTTAAGTAATAAATGCACTAAATAATAAACTACCTTTCAGTATATTGTTTTTTTTAATACTTAAAGTGGTCATTAGAGCAGAGAACTGATTGTTGAAGTATTTGAATCCCACTGCTGATGGGAGGGATACATCAAACTTATGAAGCCCTGGCATTTACTTATGGTCTCCTTGAGAATCCAGACTGACCACCCAGATGTTTTTCTCTATGCTTCTACCTATTGGTTCTTTCTCTGAGATTTTACCCCCTTTTGGTGCTGTGTCCTTACTCTTGAAATGACTCAACCATAAAAATTCATTTTCCTTATACATGAACAAGGACTTCCTTCTTTAACTTTCTCCTTCATGTATATTCTTCAAAATGTTCTTTAGGCCAGATGAGATCCTTCAGGCTGTTGCTGACAGAAAATATGCTGTCTGATGCCCCTCAATCATCCCTCCTTGTCAGATCAGTCTGTCTAAACAGTTCGGAAGCCCTGGAGGCAAGGCCAGTTTTAGTTCTGTTGGTGCCGAGCTGAGCAAAGCACTAAAATAACAGCGAAATAATGATGGTGGTAATCAGAATCATGCTTTGGTAAGTGGAATATGCTGAACTCCCCAAATGCTTATTTTTAATAATGTATAGAATGAAGAACGGAAGGACCATAGAGCGTGTGATTCAGATGTCCTGTTTGGTTACATTTTTCCCTAATAATTTGAGAGGAACCTTTTTTTATCCAGCACTGGGCCTCTGAGTCAGACTGAGCAGGCATGTGATTGAGCAGTGTGAAACTGTGCGTGTGTCTGAGTTTTAAGTCCTGTGAGTTTCTGGGGGAAAATAACAAAGCAATCTGGTTGATAAGGAAAAATAAAACACTAAGAAGACTTAAGGAAGAGATTTAGGAGACTGAGAAGCTTCCAGAGAAAAGGATTATAGTAAGTCAAGTGTAACCAAATCAGGGACTTACGATTTCATGCATGTTACTCAATTTAGAATATCTGAAAAATAGATTTAAAGGTAAATAAATGGCAATCTATGTATTATGCTAAATAAAGAAAAAATATGTGAATGTGTACATGAGTGAGCGTGCATATGAGTGTGTCTCAGATTAGCTTACTATTTTGTGAGCTTACAATTCGGGGTGTGGATGCATGTCCAAAGAGAGTAGATGGTCTATATGGAAAACAAAGAAGAAAACAGTGTTCTGTGATGTGTTTAGAGTATGTTATAAAGAAAACTGAGAAATAATTAGGGCTATTCACTCAATAAATATTTATGTGGTTGCTGGGGACAATGTTATTATTCCTGGAGATAATGTATATATATTAGTATCAAATATATATCTACACACACACACGCGCGCGTATATGTAATAAGCCAGTAGAGAAAAAGCAAATGGAGATGCAGGGAAACTAGAAATACCAGATAAAGTGAAGTACTTGAAAAGATAAGTAAGGAATAAACCTATAGATTTCATAAGATCTTTGATAGAAGGAGAGACAGTGTTCTGTTAGATAGCTAATATAACATAGGAATAGAGGGGAAGAAGCTGGAGGTGTTTTCCAGTGAGAGATTGCAATAATGGACCATGCAATCTAGGTTTTCTAAAGCTTAGGATACAGTGAGATGATAAGCACGGATGTAGAAGGTTCCTAGGTTTGATCATGACAAAGTAGGTGATGCTTGTGTAATGAATGGCTTTGGGTTTTGTCTTTTTCCTTCAGTAAAGCACAAGACAAGATCATTAACAGAAGATAGCATAAATGGAGGGCGATAGTAAAAAAGCAGTCAGGTGTTTGGGGAAAAAAAATACTGGAGAAAAAAAGTAAAGCTGGAGAGTGGGAGAATGATTGTCACAGAAACATTGTAGAATTCCAGGGTTGTGATGGTGCTTATTTGAGGTAGGTGATCGTGAATGTTTGGTGAAACCAAACTACTTGTTAGTGTGATATTCCCAGAGCAGACATAGGAAGACAAATATTAAGATACCTAGAGGGGTTTCCTCAAGCCTGTAGAACATACACAAAGAGGGGAAAATTTGGGGGAAATTTTGCAGTGAGAGATTACAATGATGGGTCATAAACACCTAAGTTTGTCAAATATATATATATATATGTCAAAAAGAAAGACTAAAAAAGTTGAGTCAATGGAATTGAGGCCTTGGTGAGTAGAATAATTGTTTCCATAAAGTCACTGAGCAAATATTTGGCTGAGATAGGGAGTCATGGATAGAGCAGATGCTCACATCCATGACCTCAGCAGTGGCACAGTACCTGAAAAATTGCAGGTGCCACTGTGGAATAGGTCAAGGATGCTCAGAGAAGAAAACCTCATTGACAATTAGGAGATCAAGAATGTGAGGCCTGACCAGGCAGTGGTGCAATGGATAGAGCATCGGACTGGGATGAGGAAGACCCAGGTTTGAGACCCCGAGGTCGCCATCTTGAGCACAGGCCCATCTGGCTTGAGCAAAAGCTTGCCAGCTTGGACCCAAGGTTGCTGGCTTCAGCAAGGGGTTGCTCAGTCTGCTGAAGGCCCGTGGTCAAGGCACATATGAGAAAGCAATCAATGAACAACTAAGGTGTCGCAACGGCAACAAAAAACTAATGATTGATGCTTCTTATCTCTCTCTGTTCCTGTCTTTCTGTTCCTATGAGCTAAAGCTCGCCAGCTTGGACCCAAGGTTGCTGGCTCCAGCAAGGGGTTGCTCAGTCTGCTGAAGGCCCATGGTCAAGGCACATATGAGAAAGCAATCAATGAACAACAAAGGTGTCGCAACGGCAACAAAAAACTAATGATTGATGCTTCTCATCTCTCTCTGTTCCTGTCTTTCTGTTCCTATCTATCCCTCTCTCTGACTCTCTCTCTGTGCCTGTAAAAAAAAAAGTATGTGAGGATCAGTATTTTCATAGATTATATTTCTGGATAACAAAGTCACTGAAAATGATGTAAGATTTGGGATGGGGTAGAAGGCTAACCCAGGGACAAAGATGTTCAGCGAATGGGAAGGAATGTCCATGAGGTCTATAGAAAACAGAAATGTGGGAAGGTAGAAGAGTGAAATTATTTGGACGATATATGTCTCAAAGGGACAGAGTTATAAAAAGATGGAGTCTAGAAGTTTCATTGGAGAGCAGAGATACCAGCGAATAAATCAGTAGCCTCCAGTTGACAGACAAGACAGGTCTACTGGGGAATCCTTACTCCCAGACTCACTGTGACAGTGAGGTAGAGGAGCTCTCCAAGAAGTACAAGAGGGTACAAGGGAGCGGCTATTCTTGCATTTGTGAAGAATAGAGCGAAGGATGGAGGTTCTTGAAAGGAGAGGGAGTATGGAGTAAGTCAGATGGAAGATTATATGAAACACGTGATCCAAGACTATGGGAAATAGGAGGTGACTGGAGAGAATTAGATTTGTACCCCAGGGGTCAGTACATGACAAATCCCGGGTCAAATTCACCCTGCTGCCTGGTTTTTGCTTTTTGTGTTTTTTTTTTTTTTTTTATGTCCTGCAAACTAAGAATTTTTAAATATGTATAAATAGCTCACTATCAATGAAAAGAAGAATGGTATTTTGTAATACATTAAGATTATGTGAAATTGACATGTTATTGTTCATGAATAAAGCTTTATTGTAATGCAGCCCCCACTCACTTTTGGACTACAGGGACAGAGTTTAGCAATTGCTACAGAGGCTATTTGGCCTGCAAGTTCTAAAATGCTTATTACTATTTGGTGCTTTACCCAAAAAATTCTGCTTACTTTATTCTAGAGCAGTGATTTTTCAACTGGTGTGCCGTAAGAATTTATAAAATATGCAACACCTCACTGTTTAGTTGGTGGCACTGGCCTCTTTTTCTTAGATTGTGAAATAAAAAAAAATGATAACAGCCAACACAACAATAGCCATCCTGTGTGAGTGAATCAAAACGATACCTATTGTTTTGTCAGACTGGCAAAAAATATATTTTTTGGTGTGCCGCAGAACTTTAGTAATTAGTTCATGTATGCCGTGAGATGTAAAAGGTTGAAAATCGCTGTTCTGGAGGATGGGTCATGATAGTCTCTTGGAGAGGAGTGGTTATTCAAGTTGAGATCTACAAAGCATCATAGGATACTCCAGTGGTGTTCAGGCAAGCTGTTCCCACAGTCTTTGTGCAAACAGTGGTTGTGGCAGCTAACTACCCCTAGAGGGTTGACAAGTTTGAGCTTTGACAAGAACACAGTAGTCATGGGAGCAGCTTCTGATTTACCTAAGCAACTGGATAAATGCCTTCAGAAAACATGTACATTCAGCTTTCTTTCTTTGTCTGACTCGATTTTTACATCTGATTATGCTCTGGCTCTCTCACACTCTTCTTCCCTCTCTTCTTCATTTTGTCTATGTGTCCTTCTGTCTGTCTGTCTATCTATCTATCTATCTATCAACTACCCTGCCTTTACAAGCTGCTGACTCCACTGGATCATTCAAAAGCTTCTGCCTACTTCTCCAGAACAACATAGAAGGGGCTGATCAAATCTTATAAATGTGGAAATTTGTCTCTTGAGGTTGAGAATTTGAACAGAAATAAAGGACAACTTGTCCACTATCAGTCAAGGTTGTTAGTTTTCATTGTTTTAAGTTATTATTCTTTTTATAAGATTTATTTTATTGATTTATTTTATTGATTTCAGAGAGAGGAAGGGAGAGAGAGGGAGAGACAGGAACATCACTCTCTTCCTGTTTGTGCCCTGACCGGGGATCGAAATGGCAACCTCTACAGTTCAGGACAATGCTGTAACCAGCTGAACTATCCGGCCAAGGCAAGGTTGTTAATTTTTTTTAAATACAAGGACCAATGACATTTGGCTAGTGATCAAGTAAACGGATTTTTTTTTTATCTTCCCTCTTGGAGCTGTCAAAAAGGAAGAGAGTTAGTGGGCTTGAAGAAGACTAGAGAAGCGGAAGCTAATGCAGTGTAAGCAGAGCAGCTGAGGACAGATCAAGGTAGATGGGACATAGCTCTGTCAGTGGCAGGCAAAGCGATGGACCCTGAAAAAGAAGGACAGGGAAGGCAAGTGAGCGTAAGTGTCAGAACATGGACATTTGTTCTTTCTCTTTATGCATATTATTTCAAACCTCTTGAGGCAGGTGACGGAGATTTCGCCAGTACAGAATTGCCCTGTTAAGCCAGGTTTGATATTTTCTCGGCCGAAGCAGCTGTTGCTTGCAGCCACGCCCCCTTGCCAGCTTCTATCTCTCACAGGGTGCTGCTCATTGTGGGGCTTGTTGTTGCTGCTTCTCTTGCAGAGCGACCCCTTCTTCTGATGAGCTACATTTTGTGTGGATGGCAGCACTTTTTTCCTGCCTTTCCCAGGAAGGTAAAGAGCCTAATCATTTTCCCTGCAATCATTCCACATCTAATTATATAGGGACAGAGCTGAATCACCAAGCTGATTCCACTCGGAAAGAATTCAACCGAATTGACGATGACATAAGAAAGCTCTCTGAGACACTTCTGATTAGGGGACGCTGGAGCCTAACTCATTTGGAGGAAGCAGAGATATTAGCTGTAAGAGTTGATAACTGTGGAGCTAGTCAAACCTGGCTCCTTTCTTATTCACTCCAACCCCAGCTTGACAATGGCCTTCTTTAGTCTCCTTTAGGAAATGTGGAATCAAATTCTTTAACCTTAGACAATTTGAAAGGTCTCCTTATGGGTACAGCCTGATCTGTGGTGGCACAGTGGATAAAGCATAGATCTGTAACACTACAGTCACCAGTTTGAAATCCTCGACTTGCCTGGTCAAGACACATATGGGAGTTGATGCTTCCTGATCCTCCCCACTTTTCTCTCTCTCTCTCTTGTCTCTCTCCTCTCTCTCTAAAAATAAATTTAAAAAATACTTATGGGTCCAGTCTTTATCAGGAAAAAAGAAAGAATAAACACCCTAAGATATAGACATCTGCTATTTACTTGAAAGTCACCAAAGAAGGTTTTAAATATAGTAGTTCATTCTGACAGCTAAACGGCCACCAAAATTATAATCAGTCAGTTCATTCATTCATTGTTTGACAATAGTTGTTACCTTCTATAGGTTAAAAACTATAATTGATATTGGAGATGTAAAGATAAATAAGAGTTCCTTCTGTCTCAGAAATTTGAGTCCAGATGGGTAAGTATATGTAAAAACGTAACAATGCAAAGTAGCTAGTATAACATTAGAAATAAGCAAACGAAAAGAAAAAAAAACTGGGTAGAGAGAAGGTAAGGAAATTTAAGAACCAAGAAAGGGTCCCCCTAGGACTTATTTTGAAGACTGTTTTGAAGATTGCATAGCCATTTGAAAGCAGACAAAGGGGTGTTAGATCTACACAGAGTAGGAGCAGATAGAAGGGCACAATAGAGGTCTAGCATTTTAGGAACATCACTGTTGAGTGCAGTGGGTGTGGGGAGAAAGGAGTCGGTAATGGAAGACTATGGAGATGGAGACAAGAGCCAGCTTGTAAGGAGCCTTTGTACGCTATGTCCATGGGGAGCGTGGAGCAGTGAGTGAGTGTAAGCCGGGCAAGACTGATTTTTTTTCTGGCAATTATTTGGACAAACATAAATATAATGAACTGGAGACAGGGAGATAAGTAAAGAGGGTATGATAAAAATCCAGAGTAGTTCATGGGTGTCTGAATTAAGATAGTTAATAATGAAAGGGGGGCAGTGGAGGATGGGTAAGTAGAAAAAATAGTTAATAACATTTTATGTATAAAACAAAATTATAAACTCTGGTGGAATTCAAGTCTCCGGCTGGTTGCTTTAGTAGATGTGTTATTTAATCTCTCTGAGCCACATCTAACAAGGTTATTATAAAGAGGAAATGATAATGCATGTACAACACTAGGCAGAGGCCCTGGATGGGTGTGCAGTGGTTAGAGCATCATCCTGGTGAGCCAAAGTCATAGGTTTGCTCCTGGTCAGGGCACATGCGAGAAACAACCAATGAGTGTACAACTGAGTGAAACAACAAGTTGATGCTTCCCTTGCTCTTAAATCAACAGCAAAATTAAAAAGAGAAAACCACTTGGTAGAACCTCTGGAACACAAAAAATGACTATTACATGTTAATAATTATTCAAAACCAAATTTTCAAAAAAAGATAGTAAAGAAGAAGACAGATTTGAAAACTGTAAAGGCAAGATTTGTTGTTTGAATATGAGAAGTAAAAGAAAGGGAAGAATCAAATGGGACCCTCTTTTTTATTTTAGGAGTATGGGGAGTTAGCCTTGCCACCAACAGAGAATAGTGGAGATGGGTGAGAGCAGGTTGGAGGGGCAAGATGATACATGCAGACTATGGTTTCTGTGAAACATACAAAGGAGGCATTAGGTTGTACCTAGAGTTTAGCAGGTCCTCCCGGGGTGGTGATGTGGATGAGCATAGCTGGTAATTTAAAATGTAGGGATAGGAGAAGGGGCAGATGTCACAGAGAACTGGACCTGGTTCAAGAGTTGAATCTCCTTCCTCCTATACTTTGTTCTTTCTAACATGTATTGACCATGTGTTAGTGTGCCAATAATTCCTCTGTGCATGTGCCAAACTTCTCAACCCAAACTATGAGTAATAAAGAAAAAGTTTCCACATTTTACTAATGAAGGAACTGAAGCTCAGTGACTTACTCAAGGCTACTTCATTGCTAAGAGAAGTAGTAACCATAATCGGGATTCAGAAACACTGTGCTTGTCCTGATAGATCATGATTGTCTGGTTTGCAAACATTGCAGTTCATCCCGGACCCAGGTGAACATGCCTAGGTTTAGATTTTATGTGAAATGAAGAGAGGTAGAAGAACCATTAGTGGTGTAGCTAATGCAAGAGAGTAAATGAACTCTTGCTTCCCATGCGCTCTCGCTTTTTATAGATTTGTATGTGGTTGAAAATTTTACCTGTAGGGGGTGGGACACTCAGACCCCACAGGAAGACAAGGCCCATGCACATACTTCACAGTATGATTTGATAGCAAGTAGTTTTGGCGGTGAATAGATTCTGAGGTCTACATTTGCAAAGATACATAAATTAAAAATATATATTTTGGCAATGGCCCATTGGCTCAGCGGTAGAGCGTCGTCGGCCCAGTGTATGGAAGTCCCAGGTTCGATTCCCGGTCAGGGCACACAGGAGAAGCACCCATCTGCTTCTCTACCCTCCCCCTCTCCTTTTTCTCTGTCTCTTTCTTCCCCTCCCACAGCCAAAGCTCCATTGGAGCAAAATTGGCCCAGCACTGAGGATGGCTCCGTGGCCTCCACCTCAGGTGCTAGAATGGCTCTGGCCACAATGAAGCAACGTGGTGGGAATGCTGGGTGCATGCGGCAGTCTGTCTGACTGCCTCCCCACTTCTAACATCAGAAAAATTAAAAATATATATTTATTTATATTTATTTATTATATACAATATTATAATGTTATTTTATATAATACAGTGTGTCCATAAAGTCATGGTGCACTTTTGACCGGTCACGGGTCAAAAGTGTACCATAACTTTACGGACACACTGTATATATAATATAATATATAAGATATAGTATATAATAATTATATATAATTGTATATAATAGAGTTTATATGAATACATATATGGAGCCTTGGCTGTGGGAGGGGAAGAGAGAGATAGAGAGGAAGGAGAGAGGGAAGGGTGGAGAAGCAGATGGGTGCTTCTCCTATGTGCCCTAGTCAGGAATCGAACCTGGCACTTCCATATGCCGGGCCAACGCTCTATCATTGAGTCAAGCGTCCAGGGCTGAGATTTGATTATGTACCATAACTGGGGAATGAATTGAAGGAACACAGATAGATATTAATCTTTTTGCACTTTAAGCTATTTTTAGACATCTTTTCAGAAAGATACAAAATCTCTCATTAGGGAACACACGCATGCACACACACACGGACACACATGTGCATAGGGTCATATACTGAGGTTCCAAAACCCCTGGGGTTAGAGCCTACAATTCCCAGACTAAGCACTCCTGTTCTTAATGTAGAAAGTGTCTTCATGGCTAAATTATAGACTGACGGTGTAGACTACCCTGCTTTTCCATGGCAGAACCAGGTGATTAAGGTGACTTCGCTGTAAGTGGACTTCTGACCTGGATGTACATGGGATGGTGTCAGAACATTAACCCATTAGCAGCCTCCCAAGTTAAAATAAATTCTTTAAATTATTCTGGGCAAGGAATTTCAGAGCAATTAAGTTCTTCACATATTTCAGTGCTCAGTATTGGCTTACATCTTGAGAAACGTAGAAAAGAGAAAGCAAACAGCCACGATGCTGAGGTCATGTGACACTGTGGAATTCTGTATTTATCCCCTATCAATGCCTTTCAGAACAACTTGCCTGAATTTACAAATCAAAAGCTGTTTTTTATTTTTATTTTTTTTAGCAGCCATCAGCTGCACTACTGCAAATACCCAGGTTCCAGACATCAAGCTGCAAATTCCAAACATCCAGCTGTTTGCTTTCTGACTTTGATAGCATCACCCATAATAGTGGGTCTGCATGAAAAATGGAGCTAATGGGCCTCATAGAAAGGCACACAACAGAGGATCACACAGTTTCAGGACCCAGCCGTCTCCTGGAGCCACATCTGCAAACAAAACCAGCATCACATCCATAAGGGAAGAAAGAGATAGGCCTCAGACACACAGGGCCTGGCTCCATGGCGGACATTTTTATACAATTACATTTGGGCTGCAGCTCCTCCTTAATACAGGGCTAATGAGTATACCCAGAAAAGTTCCCCATGGAAAAATTAAGAGAATTTTTTCACTCTATATATGTGTAAAATAATATATTACATTTCATATATGAATAGTCATACATGCACAAGCATTTACATATATAGATTTTCAATTATCGAATGAGTTCTGAGTATGTGCTATGATCTATGCTAAGTATTTTGCTGTTATCTAGATAGATATGCAATTTATAGTTTGCATGAGTATATAATATTTTTATTGGATCCTTATGGCTGATCCTTACAGCTTTATAGATTTTTTAAACTACCCATTCACATTTCCATCTTAAGCAAAGAGGACAGTGAGCATCACAGCTGTTTGGGGAATAGTATCTTCCATGCGCAGGACATAGTACAAGAGAACTGTGGGAAGCTGTAGAAGCTGGGAAACAACCAGTCCACAGGTAGCTAACAGAAAGCTATGAGGCACATTTCCCAGGTAAATGGGGAGTCCATGTGAAATAGATGCAGACCTGAGACTTGGACATAGGTAATGGCATGGGGATATCACCACATTGTACACTCTATGACTTTACCTCCTGGCTCACTAGTAACCGACACTAACATGTTTAAAGGAAGTTCCATTTATATAAAAGAAGTCTGCTATTTAAAACAATTTAGCCAGTCCCATTCCTCAAAGATGGAACCTAGGTTCAATAACAAAAATAATTTTTCCTTTTTTTAGCGAGCAAGAGAGAGGGACAGACAGGAAGGGAGAAAGATGAGAAGCATCAACTCTTCCTGTGGTACCTTAGTTGTTCATTGATTGCTTTCTCATATGTGCCTTAACCAGGGCGTTCCAGCTGAGCCAATGATCCCTCGTTCAAGCCAGCAACCTTTAGATTCAAGCCAGCAACCATGGGGTCATGTCTATAATTCCACACTCAAGCCAGAGACCCCATGCTCAAGTCGGCAAGTTTGGGGTTTTGAACCTGAGTCCTCAGCTTCGTAGGCCGACGCTCTATCCACTGCACCACCACCTGATCAGGCCCAAAAGTAATTTTCTCATCGACTGTTTGAAGCTGTACCTCATTTCTATAAGAAGAAAAAGTAACTTTAAACCCTCCAGAATATTTTTCTGAAAGAGTAAATTTTGTTTATTTTGGAGAGATCATTAGACTCTCCTTTCTGTATCCAAAGGAATAGTCAAGGAGAAAAACTATATAAAATATATGTACACCCTTTTATTTTTAGTTGTGAAATTAGAAACATTTCTCTCATAAGGGCTATGTAACTATACAGACTTTCTTAGAAGAAATCATCCTGAGGTACTGTGTCCCTTGTAAATCAAATCCTATTTTAAGTAAAGGTAGTAGAACTTTCTAAAGGGTCTGTGGTGAATTCTGTGTAAAGTTTACTACGAGGAAATTCCTACTAGAAAAGCACAGCTCTGATTATTTTTTCATTTCTGCATTTAGATTTTCCTTGTATCAAGAATCTTGTATATTAAAATGCTCTTAAACCAAACTGAATTGTGATATCAGTAAGAATAATGGTCATGATAGCTACCATTTGTTGAGTGCTGACTATGTTCAAAGTACGTGACACTCATTTACTGTTAATACTCACAGAAACTTATAAGGTTGTCTTATTTCCCCATTTAACAGAAGAGGAGTCTGAAACATGGAAAAGTGATCTGTCAGCTAGTGAGTTCTCCAGGGTCCCGTGTGAGGGTATTAGACTCCCCAGCATCCCATCGTGCAGCCCGGGGCAATGGTGCACAGCCAGTTTGCTCCAGCCTCATATCAGACCCCCAGAAGATATTCTATGTAGATTTCATGGTTGGAAAGGCTTTTTAACATTGATAGTCTTACCCTGTTGCAGCAAATATTGCTAGTGCTGTCTGGAATTCGTGTGTAGCCCACATGTTACCAGCCTGATCCAGCAGGGCAAGGTTGGCATCAATGTCATGTTCATGTGACTCCTACCCATCTGTAACCCTGTAGTCTTCAGCTTTACCTTGGTGTTTCCTCTGACCAGTTCTTGGAGTCCCTACCATGTGCTCAAGTACAAATGTTCTCATGTTCTTCCCCTCAGCCTGCTCTATGAAGCCCCTCAGCTTTGCTTCTGCTGGCACGGTGAGAGTGAGAGTGAGGTTCTCTTCTAAATGGTTGCCTGCTGGATGAACATGGTTCCGGGCTGCCCTGAGTCGTCAGGTGGCCAGGGTAGTGGAAGGACTTCCCCAAATCGCTGGCAGGTGTTGACACGATCTCACAGAGGCACCGCCTACCTCTACTATCTTTCAGAAACATATCTTTTGTAGTTGCTGGCCCTAGTCACTTTCTTCAACAGACAACAAAGCCAGTCCTGCAGAGGCTGATGTTGAAAAACAGTGACTACACCTCTATTGTGCTCTTTTTGTGTTGTTTTTGTCCAGCCCACCTTCCAGCATCTGAACAAAATCACGCCTTTCACCAAGAAACACAAAACCTCCTATGCCACTTAAATCATAATAAAGACACCTGGAGGGACACCAGCTAACCTGTCCTGTAAATGGCTGTCCCTGAAGCCCAATCTGAGCTTGAACAGGAATATTGTGATCTAACCAAGAGGCTTTGGGGACAGTGGTGAGAGTCCTAGTCTAGCACTAGGCTAGTCACAGTATTTGAACTATATTTTAAGAATAATTCATTCTAATTCTCAGATTCTGGGATTCTGTTCTGGTTGTTTTTGTTGTTGTTGTTTTTCATTTCTGAGGTCCAATGATTTTTATCTCAGCTGGTATAAATGCCATAAAAATATTAAGGAAGGACACAGCTGTGTCCTCTCCTCTCCAATAGCTACAGCTGTTCTCCTGATAAGCTTATTCTTGTGTGTGATAAAAATGATAATTGTGGCTACTATTATTTTTTCAGTTATAAAGGCTTTTAATGCCCAAACTATGAACTCAGAAATTTGGGATTTTCTTTTCCAAAGGGGTATTACTTACACAGGGCAGTTTTATCCATTATTGAGGGAAACTGCTGAGCTCAACCCATTGGCAATATGAAACTCCTTTGGGCATTAGAGGCAGGTGTAATCACGTTTCCAACCTGCTTCATTTCACTGCTTGAGTTGTCAGATTCCACTTAATGAAATAGCTGTGTTCCTGAAAAGTTGGCTGTAGAACAAATTCTGTTAAATACATCATACTTCCTCATTGATCTTCATTTTTAAATTAAGGATGCATTCCCCTGAGAAAATAATTGGCCCCAAGACTAATATAAATTACACTAAACACTCAATAAACCTATTTAAATCACATATTTAAAGAAAGTCTGTTCTGTTAGAACATTAATAGTGATGGTATTTTTTAACAGCAGGAAATACAAATGCTGTGCTGAGAATGATTACTAGCAGGGGTGCTGTCTTGGGAACAGAGCCACATGAGGATTAGGTGAGCCGCGTGGAGTTCCTGAATCTTTATTTATTTATTTTTAATTGAGTAGCTCTGAGTCAAGTCATCAGTTTGTTAATAAGAATTTAACAAATTTCAAATTATGTAAACTATTTCCCTAGGTGTCTTGAGAAGCAGGATGTTCAAGACTCAGTCTCTGCTTTCAGTTTCTACTGCACTGGAAAGTAAGACCAGTGAATGTAGTGAAAAACAACCATTAAAAAATGCTACTATATTTGGAGAAGCTGTTGATTGGGCATCAAGAGAGCTGGTGTGATCTAGCACCAAACAGACGTGGACTCCTATAAACTGTAGTTTCTCACATGAAACATACAAGGATTTAGAAAAATCACTAATCCCCTAACTTGAATATGTGTGAGAATTTCTTGGTAAAATTATTCAAACTCCTCATCCTAGGACATTCTGACTTAGTAGGTATCATGTGATCTAGAAATCTATATTTAAATAACTATTCTAGGAAACCCTACTGGAGTCAGACTTTGTCCTAGTATAACAACAATGGGATTAAATAACCACTAATTACCCTTTAAGCTCTTTAGTTTAATTTTTTTTTATTTTTTGTATTTTTTTATTGTATTCATTTTAGAGAGGAGACACAGAGTGAGAGAGAGAGAGAGAGAAAAAGAGAAAGGGGGGAGGAGCTGGAAGCATCAACTCCCATATGTGCCTTGACCAGACCAGTGCAGGGTTTTGAACTGGCGACCTCAGTGTTCCCAGGTCGATGCTTTATCCACTGCGCTGCCACAGGTCAGGCAGTTTAATTTTTTATCATTCTAAAGACTAGGTGAACTCTAGATGAAATAGGTGAAACTCACAGGAGAGTCACAGGCATTGAAAATTAGGAGATAGATGGGGTGTATCAGTTTTCTAGGCTCCCACAACAAAGTAACAAAAAGGAAGTGGCTTAAACAACACAATGTATTGTCTCACAGTTCTGAAAGCCAGAAGTCTAAATTCAAGGAATTCAAGGTGTCAGGTGGTCTGTGTTCTCTCTGACTTTGTCTCTTGTAGCTTCTGGTGTTGACCAGCCATCCTGGGCTTTCCTTGGCTGATGGAGGCATCCCTGCAGTCTCATGGCCCTCTTCTCCCTGTGTGTCCTCACATCATCTTCTCTCTGTGCATGTCTGTCTGTGTCCAATTTCTTTTTTTTAGAAGGGCACCAGTCACATTGGATTAGGGCTCACAGTAGTATCTCATTTTGGTTACTGTGGTAAAGACCTTATTTCCACATACAGTCACATTCTGGGGTGCTGATGGTTAGGAACTCTGCATATATTTTTCTGTGGAAGGGGGATGACACAATTCAACTCATAACAGAAAAAAACTGAAATTGAAAGCCCAGTGTTTTTTGTTTAGGATGACAAAAAGGACATAACTTTCTAAGTGAGAGAAATAATTTGTGAAAAAAGAATAATGGAGTTCATCCAAGTTGAAAAATAATATGCCCTGATGGGACTGCAGATTGGTGCAGGTATTGAGGAAAATATATAGTATGGAGGTTCCTCAGAAATTTAAAGATAGAACGACCATATGATATAGCAGTTCCACTTCTGTATACCTGTCTAAATATTATAAAAACACTAATTCAAAAGACATCTGTTTATGTGTATTGAGCATAATTTACAATAGTCAAGATAGGAAAGCAACCAGAATGTCTCAGTGTCCGTCGATCGATGAATGGATAAAAATGTGAGATGTGTGTGTGTGTGTGTGTGTGTGTGTGTGTGTGCTCGCATCCATGTGTGTGTGTGTGTGAGTGTTATTCAGGCATAAAAAAGAATTAAATATTTTCATTTGAGACAATGGAGATAGACCTAGAGAGTATTATGCTAAGTGAGGTAACTCAGACAGAAAAGGAAAAATACCATGTGATCTCACTTATAATGGAGAACCTTAAAAATAAAACAAACAAACAAAATAAAACAGAAGTAGATGCATAGACATAGAGAACAAACTGGTGTTGACCAGAGGGGAAGGAGGCAGGGAGATGGACACAAAAGATGAGGAAGAATGGGAGTAACAAATTTGCAGTTATAAAATATGACCTACAAAAAAAAAAATACTGTGTACAGAGGTATGTTATAGAATTAGGCACCTGAAACCTGTATAATTGTAATAACCAGTGTTACCCCAATAAATTCAATTTAAAAAATTTATAAGTCAGGGTGATATAATGTACAACATAAGAAATATAGTCAATAATATTATAATAACTTTGTATGGTACCAGATGGGTACTAGATTTATGGTGATCACCTTTTTTAGGTCTATAAATGTGAAATAACTATGTTATACACTTAAATCTAATATAATATTGTATATTAACTATATATAGAAAATAAATTTAAAAATAAAAAGAAATAAAAGAGCAGTTCCATTTTTTAAAGAGTTGTGGTAGTATCGTTGGGGATAATATTGATAATAATAGCTAACACCTATCACAATCACACCACATGTCTTTTACTGTACTAACTGCGTTCCACGTGCATCCCATTCTCAAAGCAACCCTCCAGGTGGTCATATTATCATGAGTTGTAGAGACGAAGAAATAGGGGCACAGAGGAGTTAGGTAAGTTAACACATCCTGAAACTTAAAGGTAGAAGATAGGATATGTCTGGTCCCAAGTTCTGCTTTTTATCGTGATGGTCTGTTGCCTTCCTAATGGCACAACTGTGAGTCAAACTTGGATGAGTAGATGGGGGCTACTTTGGGAAGGGCTTTGATAAGGATGTGGAGTTTGTATTTGATGTTACAGAAAATATGGAAGCATTTTTAGCATCTGAAGAGGTGTGACATAAAGGTATTTTAGGAAATGAATGTGTCATTTTCACCCAAAGATACATTTTCTTTAGAAAAGATGTATAAGTGAGAAGCCAATGACAAGGAAGAGTTTCTTTACATAGGGTTTTATCAAGTGATTTGTCTCTTTCCCACTGGTATCTCCTAACCAAGAATTTCCTTTATCACTTTAAAGAGTGTGCCCTGATGATCTTTTTTCTTATAATATTTTTTATAAGCTCTCCATAGGAATGACAAAGCATTGTTCACTTCATAGCCAGAGCACAAATGGTGTTAAAGGAAGACTTGCCTCTCACCAGTTTAGTATTTCTTTTTCTTTTTGTTTATTTGTCTGTCTTAGGCAGCGCCTATAGGAATCTTATTTCTGGTGATTCAAAGTCTGATTTGTTATGTAGATACTGATTATTTTTCTCTCTGGTTTTACTATCCATGCTGTTAGTAGAGAAAAGTGTGAAGAGAGAGGTAAAAATAATGGCAAGGAAATCTAAAATATATAAAGCATTTTACTATATGCAAATTACCTTCACATGACTTATCCAGTTGAATCAGAGTGTACATATAATTAGTGAATAATGAAGTCATTATGATTGTTTCAATAATTCTACAGTTGGTCTAGGGAACACATCACAGTAAAATCGTTTTTTTGCAGAATGACTTAAGTGTAAATTCTCTCCTTCTGGTAATAGAAATCTAGATGGGTGGAGAACACATGCTTTCCCCAGATCTTAAGCTCTCTAACCTCCTTTCTTATATTAGAGTACCTGAGATTGATATATAAAGTGACTCACGTCTTCACCAAAAACTTGATGACTTCTTGATTGTGGTAATGCTGATATTTGTGAACTTGCATTTTAGTCTATGACTGAAGCTCCTCTTCCCTGTTACTTGTTTCTTCATTTGGATGCCCTTCTAACAAATTCATCTAAACTGAGTCCCTGTAAATCTTACTCTGGTCATATTTGGGTGGTACAACTGAAATAGATGTTTGGTTTCCAGTTGGAGAGAAAAACAGGAGAACCCTGTGTCATGTTGTTTCCCTGCTTTGACGATGTCGTGTATAACCTTCCAGAAGATCTACGATCCTACCAGTCACTGCTCAGACACTGGAGCACAGTCCAGAACAGCTGTCCAGAACTAATTTATTTCCTAATGCTACGGCACTGTTAATTTATAAATTACACTAGTAATTTAAGCAATTATTAATTTCAGATGGTGTAAGGCAATCCTAATTAAAATATGACATCAATTGCCACACATATGTACCAAGGACTGCCATTTAAAATTAATGGGAATATTAAGTGTGACACTGGTCTTCGAGATGCTTTGCACAGTAATTATAGCATTCTAGCAGGGAGAGATCTGAAAATGTAGGCTTGAATCTGATAGTGTATAAACAACAACAGTATAAAGGGAATCACACATTCTTCATTGGGACCTTTTCTCATTTTCTTCATCCTTTCTCAAATCAAGGTTAGTACTCTTTTCCAATGATGTTTAGAAAACAGTAATGAAAAAATGCTACTGTGACAATTAGAAGTTTCTTTCTGTTTGGGACTGAGTTCTTACAGGTTAATCGTGATTGTCCTCACCACATCCTGGACATTTTGGTCCTCTTTTCTACTTACTAACATATTTTTGGTTCTTCCTGTAAATGTATACCTCTTGTTTCCTTGCCCTTGTAGATATAGGCTGTTCTTTTGCTCTTTTGTAGGTAGTTCCTGCACATATTCAGTGCGGGTTTCCTAGGGCATGAAGACAAGGAGGAAATGCCCAGTTTGGGCCTATTACTGGATGGTGGCCAGAGTTATCATGCCCAAGGGTGGTGGCAGAGCTGGACAGGTAGTGGCCCCTTTTTACAGAATAGCTGTGCTGTTATTGTTGTCATTGTTATTACTACTGTTGTTATCTTTACAAAAACGGTGGCATTGATGTCCCATAACAAATACAACTATTAACTTGCATAGCACGTATTTCAATTCTTTGTATCATATTAGTTTCCCACTGTTATTTCCATGCTTTGGGACAGCAGATCCGTGTGGCATTATGGAGCGGTTCTATCACCTGGAGAGAAATATGCCTTTCTTCTTTTCCTGCCAATGTGGAGCCCCTTGTGTTAATAGAGATTTGCTCTATTGGAGTCTGTGCCTCAGGCATGTTACAAGAGTACTGAGTCGGGCACAGGGTGCAGCATGTGAAAGTTTCCGAAGTGCTTTCATGTAGGTGCATTTTTTCTTTTGTCACTCCAAACAACCCTCTGAGGAATAGGGATTGTGTGTATATTATGGCTGGGGAAATGCCTCTCAGTTGCTAGTGACAGTCCCAGCTAGTGCTTGTTGCCCCATGATCACTATGAATAGCACCCTCTTATATTCTTAAAAGTGTCCCAGTTTTGATGACAAATGTATCATCATGCTGAGTACTTCATTTAACAGGAGGCAGGATACTGTCCCGGGATGGAAACAGTTACTTTTTTCTCCATATTCTCTCCAGAAAGAGGCTGGAGCCCAAGGTGACAATGGAAGAAAACCTAGAATCCCATTTTTAATATCATGGTATTCCCATCATCCATCAGTAGGAAGTCTACTAGGCAGAGGGTTATCATTACAGTCGCCCCTCACCATATCATGATTCACTTTTCACAGTCTCACTGTATCATGGATTTTTACATTGTATACATCTAATTTTGTATCACAAATTTTTCCCTATATCGCAGGATTTTGCAGTATATATGTATTTTCATATATCTATTATTTTAACTACTTTTACAGCAAAATAAGTGTGGGATAGGTTAATAACAGTGGGGGAAAGGTTTATAAAAATGTGGGGAGAGTTTATAAAGCCTTAAAATATATATAAATAATAAAATAAATATAAGGTCTCTACCTCGCGGATTTTTGCCTATCGCGGGGGGTTCTGAAACTTAAACGCCGTGATAGACGAGGGACCGCTGTTTTATTCATAACTGGCAAATTCAGAAACAGACTCCAAGGATGATGGATGACAGAGGAAGAATCGTAGCAGTGTCTTCCTGTTCTTGACTTTTACCATGTTTGCGGTGAGAGTATGGAGTACCCGTTATTGCTTTATTGTGAGCTCTAGCAGATCCAAGTTTAGAAAATTTGTTATTGCTTATCAATTGAGTGTCTAACTGGAAAAGCAGAAATTAAAATTTATGCGATTAGTGTTTCCACTGCCGTGTGTGTGTGTGTGTGTGTGTGTGTGTGTGTGACTGCTATTGTGGTATTTTTCACTGATTCATGGTCTGGATGCCGTCATTAGCTTTACACTTCAAGGTTCAGTCTAACTGCCTGACACCCAGAGATCAGAAAGAATTAATATTCATTTACTCAAGGTGCCTAAGTAGGGTCCCAGAGCCTGGCTGCTTGGTAAGATGGGGGCAGTGTTCATGTCAAAATTATTAATTACTTCTTCAGGGCCAGTTAATTCTCTAGACTTTTTTGTTTATTTAGTCCAGGTAGGAACGTGCAAGCATATCAACAAGCCCATTGATGGACTAAGGGCATGGTGGTGGTGGGAATGGTGGAAGAGGGGGTTGTGTGACTCAGCACAGTTCTCAAGAATCTGAACTTAGAAGCGGCAGACATAACCATTTCATAGTTGGTTTTCTAAGAGCCTACCTTTGGTGTTTTCTCTCCTATTTTATCCCGCCTCCCTTGGCAGCCGTGGGCTTTGTGAGTGAAGATGAATACTTGGAAATCCAGGGCATCACGAGAGAGCAGTCTGGGGACTACGAGTGCAGCGCCTCCAACGACGTGGCTGCACCAGTGGTGCGGAGAGTAAAGGTCACCGTCAACTGTAAGTGGTGCCACGAACCCCCACCCTGTACGTGACGAGGCTGGCTGCTGTCATGGCTGTGGAGGAGAGCCGCGATACAGAGCCAGCTGCTGGCTCATGATGGGAACTGAGCTGTTGTCATTTTCCATTCTCTCCTTTCAAGAACAACAATTCCAAGCTCTAATTTAAAAAAATAATTGTAGCTGAAAGTCATTTCATATAATCCCAAACTCTACTTGTCTTCCCGGAAGATTGATAAACAGCATTCAATGCATAATTTATATACGAGTGTCTTTGAATCCCAGTTTATGATGTTTCCAAGCTTCTCACTCTCTAGATCAGTAATCTCCATAATGGGGGTCAAGGGGGGGTCAAAACTATCATCTCTATGAAGGAAATATTATAATTTCTATGTATGGTATATCTCATCTTCATACAATTATGTATGTTGATGTACATATACATTTATAATTTAAGTATAAATGATCATACACATATTAGAAGGTGTATCACAAAACCTGATTTTGACTAACAGAACTACAGAGCTAGGTCGCTCATTCTCCTCTGTCAGCCATGCAGATTCTCTGTGACATTGATACTCCTCAATTCTCTCACCTCTCTCTCAGTTTCCCCACTTGGTTTCTCATTATGTGCATGAACTCAGTTCTCTTTGACATTTCTCTGCTGTGCCCATTCCAGGAACTCTTACGACAGAATAGAACCCAAGAACTAAACCAGCAAACATGAAGCCTTTCTCCTTCAAAATTTGGGGGGAGGGGTGGAGATACCAAAAAAACATTCTTTCCTTTACCTTCTTTACTAACATTTTGATTTCTGTTATTATTTGAACCTAATTAATACAAAGCACTTTAAGAAGAAAAAATAGGTATAACAATGCTACCATTTCTTATATCCCACCACAATTTTTTTAAAGGGACTTAAATGGCTTACAGTTCGTAAAGATGAACCTAAAGGGTAAGGAAATAAAAACAAAAGGGAAACATATTTAGAAAAATATGTGAGATCTAAGGGTAACTTAGCACGTGAAATGCATCCTGTAAGTAGTTAGATGCGGATTCAGGATTGGGTTTTGAGTTGCTAAAGCAAAGAGAGGCAACATCATCTGTTTTTTGAGGTTTACGTCCATAAGATAAAAGCCAACCAATTGCTTGGAAGGCACAGTGCTTTTCCTGGTACTGAGTCCCAGGACAATTTGGTCTTTAGGATCTCCACAAATAGAGCAATTTGAAATGCAGTCAACAATATTCATTGCACACAACATTTTTGTATTAGGCAGAATGGCACGTTTACTAGGGCTGTTTTCCATAACACACTTCACTGCAAACTGTTGGAGTTGTCAAGCGTTGCTAGGTAAAAACTTCAAATGAGTGTGGACCAAGTATATAGATCTAATTGGGTCTGGCTTGATTCAAGAGTCCATTATAGAGTACCTGGAAGAATGACTGATCTGTAAATCCTTCAGGCAATTTTCTATGAATATTATTTCTTGCAACTGAGCTTTTGATGGGAATTGAATAGTATGAGGTTATATACTCTAGCAAGAACCTAGTTTGCAGGAATTCTCTAAGGCTAATTAAAATGTGTTCACTGTCAACCCATGGAGTGTAGGGTAGATGGGTTGGCATCATCCTATAAAAATTAACAAGTTTAAACAAGAAATAGGTCTGAACACCTGGTCATTCCACCTCCTTTCAGAGGGAACAGAAGCATTACATGCCAGAAAGATCAACTTTGTCCTTAGAATTGCGTTGAATGATTTCATTCTGTAGCACAATTTGTATAGCAATTTGTCAACGCAAGCAAGTGAGGTAGATCAGAGAGGAAAAAATAAAATCAGTGAGTGAAGCAGTGGCCTCTTTTTAGAATGCATTTTCAAATGCTACAGGGCGTCTTCTCTCTGCAGATCCACCATACATTTCAGAAGCTAAGGGTACAGGCGTCCCCGTGGGACAAAAGGGGACACTGCAGTGTGAAGCCTCAGCAGTCCCCTCAGCAGAATTCCAGTGGTACAAGGATGACAAAAGGTAAAGACTCCTTCCCTACACCACCCCTCCCCCACACCCAAAGAAGAAGGCATCTTTTTCCAGGTTCCTGATTCCAGATGGTTGCAAAAGAATCCCTGTAAAATTCTCTCCTCATTTCTCCTGCCTATAAGGGGAAAACAGTCTTCAAACAAGTCTCTTCTTCATATTAATGAATTGCAGCCATATTTTCAGCATTGCCATGTAGAATTAGCTCTTGCCAACTCACAGGCTGGAAGGCAAACAATTTTTTTTTTTTTTAGAAAAAGCAAAACCTCCCAGGAAAGGCTACCAGAAGCATTGTAAGGCCTGTGGAGTTTTACAAGCGAAGAAAGTAATATGTTCCACCTGAAGCTATTTTTAACACATTCTCAGGATTGCATTAGGTGTTATGCAGGTTCCCCAGTGAGAGTGGCTAAGAAGTTAGATGTACAGTAGCTAGAGATCTCTGTTCAGTTTCAGACACTTATCAATGTTGGTTTCTAAGAATTCATGACCCTGTTTAGACCTCCTTTTGTACCCAAGTTGTTCCTTTGCTGTAGGAAAAAAGAGAGGAGGCTCTTGACTTCCCTCACATGCTCTAACCCTCATTGGGATATCTGCTGTCGTTCAATGAAAACTGTCACTGCAAGGAGCTAGCCCACGACATGTTAGCACAGGGCTCAGCCGCTCTGTACACCCAGGCAACGTGACCATTGCTGTTCTCCAATAGCTATTTTAAGATGGATAAAGAATAAGTCAAGGTGCAAGAGCTGTTCACATTCGGAACGCTTTTATAAAGATGGGAGGGTGTGATGTGAACATCCTGAGGTGTGGATGGGGTGGAGATGGAATTTTGGAGGCTGAGAAGCTAAGGAAGAGAAACAGCAAGGAGGGTGATGGTAAGGAGAGCAGTGTGAGCTGTGCCAAGCCAAGAGGGAGCCAGTGGCTGCCCACCCGATGGAGAGCACCTTCGACAGCCTTGGATTTCTTGCTCCTCCTGTCTCTGAATCAACCGTTGAATTTTGTTTAGGACCAGGTCACCTAGTTATAAGATTCTTTGTATCTTATCATAATCCTTTCAAAGAGATGCAGAGGGTTTTTCATACTGAAGTACAAATTCTGGCAGCTTCTTAGTGAGGTGTGCTGTATTCATCTAGCCCACTCTAATGATGGAAGAACTGAGACAGAAAGCAGAAAACAAAGGTTTAAAGAGGTAAGAAGAAATAAGCTGGCTTTCTCTCTTTTTCCAAGAATTCAAATTCAGCAGAAGGGAGTAATGTTTTTCAATAAATGCACACGGTCATTCTTCTTAGGAATCCTGCATCACTTGTCCCTCCCCCCTCTTATTGAAGGACCTTCTACATGAATGTCTAATATAAAGGGAAAAAAAGCAAGAAACTGTGGAGCTCAGGGTCCGTCCCAGAACCTCAAATTCTTTAGGTCTTCACAAAAACTAATCAGCTGCATCTTATTCTATTTTTTTTTTTTTTTGAAGAAAAATACAAGCAAAATGTATGGGAAAGCAGGATCTTTAAATATTTGGAGGACAGGAGAGCAGGCCATTGGCAGAAAGGGACAGTGGTGAGGAAAGGCAAGAAAGGCTCCTATTTGCAGGGCTGCCATGTCATTAGAGGCGCTGCCATCTAAGCCAGCATTTCCCCAGGAGGAGAAAGTCAGAGAGCGTCCCCAGGGAGGGTTTTCAGGGGCCCTGCGGCTCAGGCGACTGCTTTCCTTCCTTTGTCTGAGTTCTCATGGCGGCTTCTTTTCTCCCCTTTAACTAATGCGGGTCACTTTCCCACGTGGCGCTCCTTTATTTATCTCCAGTGTCCTCCTACTGAATGGAGTTGTCTGTCCTCCTGGCACCTAGTTTGACAAGAACATTTCTACCTTCAAGGTCCTTGTCGCTGCCTGTCCTTCCCTCCCCACGGAGGCTGGCAGGAACCTCCTCTAGGCAGGTCTCAGAGGGCACGCTACATCTGCCCGGGGGAAGATCAGATATCACTTCGCTCTCATTTCCGCGCAATGAATGGACTTCTGAGGCAAATCAAAGCGCTCAATGTGATGGCGACAGCAGTTGTCTCAAAATGCAGGGTAAAAGTCTCTTTTTGACTACACAGTGGTACCAATCACTGCATGCCACTGTGTGTGACATCAATCAAAGGGAGAGAAAATGGAAGGCTGTAACTAATAAGGGCCACCCATCCACAGGGACATGAGCCAATACAAAGCCTACAGGTTCGTTAAGAAACCGAAGCCTGGTGGCAGTGCGGGATGGGGAAATGTGTGACCACACGGAGAAAAGGCAAGGGTGTCATCTCAGAAGCTGCAAAGTGGTACAAAATGCAGCTGGCACTTTTTTTTAGTGAAAGACACTTCAGAGATGTCAAGTTGGAACCTGCTTCAGGTAAGTATCTCTCCCCACTGCAGAGCTGAAATCTAATTCACAGGTTGGTTTGGATGTGAAGCCTTCTCCCCAGCCCAGGAATGGCATCCAAATGGCCGCGGGATCAATAGGCTGGAGGAGCTCTGAGAAACCTCCTGATGAGTAGGCTGCAGAGCCTTCTTTAGACAGCACCCCCTGGAGGATCAATATCTATATAACAAGCTGCAAATGTAAACTGGCATCTGGCCGCACAGCCAGAAGCTTCATTCCATTCAGACAGTGCTCACATTTTTAATGAAGTTCATGGACTCAGGCCAGTTCACTGCCCCTAGAAAGAAAGGCTCCCAGAGGAAAATCTGCATAATGAAAAGCAAGGCAAGTTCCTCCAACCAACTTCCTGACTTCCCTGGAGACAGATGTTAGATGAGAACTAAAGCCAGAACCTGGCATCTCTTCCGGTCACTCTTGCTATGGGTTTTGGCAGTGGAGAGAATCATTCTGCAGTCCAACAGTGGTAACACCTTCAGATAATGACAAAGCAGCTACCCTCGATGCCAAAAACCTGCTGTGACTTAGGGGCAGGCGGGAGTTCTAGATGTCTATCTGGCTCCATAGAAATATATTATATTGAATAACATTTTATAGTTTACAAAGCATTTTCTCATCACTGTCTTGCTGAGCTCCATTTTCTATTTCTGCCTTGAATATTGTTTTCCTTGGTGTGATGACTCTGATACCAGCCATTTGCCCTAATTCATGTCCCCAGAGCCGGTTCCCATATGTGTCCATCTCGACATTGCTTACTATCTACACATCCTGCTCTAGCCAGACTCTGAGCAGGCAGCTTAAGTTTGTCATTCTGTTCCCTGAGATCCTCCATTCAGAAGGATTTGTTTCCCCTACTAGTATTTATTTTTCACATAGCATAAACTCTGCTTCTGGGCAGAGAAGACAGATTATTTCAGGGAAAGGCAAAGATTGGCTTGAAGCCCATTCTCTGAAAAAGGACATTCCCAAGTTTTTCAAAAGAAGAGAGTTGGTCTCATGATTTCTACATAGTCATAATTTGTAACAGGAAATGCTGCTAACAGCCTCCTTGAACGGAGGATGTAGTCTTACCAAACCCTAAAGCAGCTTTCTCCATACCCTCTTCCTCTACCCAGTAATGGAACCTGTGGCCTGATAAGCATATCTAACTGCTTTCTGCACTATCTCTGGTGCTTCTTTAGTGGCCCCAACCACCAATATGAGCCCTGTGGCATATCAGACTGCCTAGGAGACTGTCCTGGTTCTGTAAGGTCATATTCTCAGGGGTCAATAATCTCTCCTAGATGGAGTTTCTGTGATACTCTGGAGGATCACCTCTCTCAAGCTCTTCCGAGTCCTCTGATTTAAAATGATCCCTGTTTCTTGTTTTTCTCTTCACAGCCCAAAGTAAGGGATTAAGTATAGAATGCCTTCAAATTCTTAAGGGATAAATTTTATTACCCCTGCTTGGAAAACAGTTTGTTTTTGTTTTTTTCCTTCAAACCCCTCAAGTTGTTCTTCTTTTAGACATTTGAGTTTTTTATTTTCATGGTTGCCATCATCACCATCACCATGTTCATTGTCATCGTGATCAACATCAATTATGTCCACACATTTGAGCACCTACTCCATGAAAGAGATTGTTGTGAATGTCACACAGCTGGCACATTACATTTGTTGAAGGCACCTGCGTTCAGAGATCTTAAATAGCTGTATAGGGAGGTGTGCCATAGTGTCTCCAGGCACATACATAAGAATAGAGAAATAATAATTATGTGTCTCATTGTGCAGGAACTCACTGTGTAGTTGAAAGTGGGGAAGAGTAGGTACAATGTCAGAAGAGGGTAATGTGATGGTCATTAATTCCAGAGTCTGTCTTCTTTCTATGAGAAAAGTATAACCAACCGTCTTTTCTTTTTCTCTCCTGTTTTGTCTCCCTCTTCTCTGTCTCAGACTGATTGAAGGAAAGAAGGGGGTTAAAGTGGAAAATAGACCTTTCCTCTCAAAACTCATCTTCTTCAATGTCTCAGAGCACGACTATGGGAATTACACTTGTGTGGCCTCCAACAAGCTGGGCCACACCAATGCCAGCATCACACTCTTCGGTAAGACTGAGCCCCGAGCTGGGCAGTGAATGAAGAAAGGGATCACGTGGGGAGGGGAACCCAGAGGGAAAGTGGAAGAAAATCAGGAGCAGTTAGACAGGGATGAGGGGAAGAGGAGGAGTGAGAGAGGAAAGAGAATGAGAGGGAAAGAGAGCAATAGCGAGAGAGAGATAGTACATGTATGAAAGTAGTTACTGGGAGTAGAGAAAAAAATAAAAAAGGACGAGCATGTTTCATTCTACAGTGGGAAAATATCCTGAGACAGGAGAAAAGGATTTGGGGATGTTGAAGTGACATTTAATTCTTTCTCCTCAATGATATCGCCTAAACTGACCGTGAGGATTAGAATTGGGTATATAGCAAAGAGTCCAGGGAGGAACATTTACGATAGCAATACTTGGTTCACTGAATTAGTAGAGAATGTTACCATTTCTGAAACTTTCTCTGGCTAGTGGGACATAAGAGAAACAGAATTATATTTATAAAAGTAGAACCATGGGCCTTGGGATCCTGAAGAATATTAATTTCTGAAGGGGAATAAACAGAGAACATGGAGATTTCCCTAGTTTTTCATTTGTATCAAAAGATATTATCTGGCTGGATTAAGAAATATTTGTTTGCCCTGGCCAGTGGCTCAGTGGATAAAGTGTTGGCCCAGCATATGGATGGCCCAGGTTTGATTTCCGGTCAGGGCACACAGGAGAAGAAACCATCTGCTTCTCCACCCTCTGGCTCCTCCTTCTCTCCCTCTTCTCCCACAAGCAGTGGCTCAACTGGTTCGAGCATGGCCCCAGGCACTGAGGATAGCTCAGTTGGAGCTCATCAGCCTCAGGCATTGAAAGTGGCCCAGTACTTGAGCATTGGTCCCAGATGGGGTTGCTGGTAGATCCCAGTCGGGTGCATGTGGGAGTTTGCCTCACTATCTCCTCTCCTCTCACCTAAAAAAAAAAAATTGTCCAACCAAGCCTTCGTCCTGACCAAAGTCACATAGTCAGGCATGCATGGATTCATTAAACAATAATTTATTGAAGGGTTAATACATGCAAGAAAAATTGCTGTGCACTCATTACCTATTTGGCAATGACATTGGTGCCCGAATTCAGTAAAGGAAGCAAATAAACCAGTACCTATCAGATGGGGTTGTCCCCTAGTTCTGTGAGTAGAAGAGCTACAAAGAAGTGACCAGAACGAGCTTTCTCAGCATCAGGCCTCTGTGGTGGCATTCATCCCTCAATAGTTGCAGGTTTTCCCTATGGCCCACAAGGCTCATTTCTGATTGTTTGAGGGACAAATCCCTCCATACCTCAACCAAGTTCAGTTAGCTTAGCATTTCTCAAATAGGGTCACCCAATTCTCCCATAAACAAGCGCTCCTGAATGTAGTGCAGAGGGAAAAGTAAGGAAGTTAGAAGATAATTGGCAAGAATATAAACTCCTTTTGTTCTGAGAACTGCCAGATAATTCAATAGCTTCAAGTCCCTCCCCACTGGCTCTGCTCATCCCTTCATGACACAGTATACCCAGCTTGGCCCCAAGAGCCCGCCTGGGCTGCACATTGTCCTATCTCTGCTTCAAAATCACATTCTATCTTCCTTTTACTCAGCCCATAAAACAAAGCCCAGCTTTATCCGACATAGCTGGGAAGGAAAAGGCTGCCCTTGATCCCAGAGCTGGGTGCTTGGATGGATGGAGCTATGATTAGAGTGATTGATCTGTCTGACATCTCTCACACAGGGATAGTCATAATTGCCTCTCACATTTGTCAGGCCTTTTTGGCTTTTTGGCAGGTGTCTGTCTGCATGAACAGAATGCCCAGGATTAGAAAGGCCCCTCCTTCCCTTGCTTTGCAAACCTCAAGTTCTCCCTCACTTCCCTCCCCCCCTACAGCCCCCTAGTCCTGACTCCACCCACAGCAGTCATTGTCCCCATAAAAGGTCTTCCACCTTGGACCTCCTCGTTCTTCTGATTTGGATGCATGAAATAATTTTGAGGTTGGCTTCATCACTACTGTCTAATGCCCTGGCTTCTTCCCCTTAAGCCATCTTAAGATGAGAATAGGAAGAAAAAGCAAACTTTAAAAGTGTAAAAACTGGGATTTGTTTTTTCAGTGAAGGGTGTGTTGTGTCAGCAGACCTGTATGAAGCAGGTCAAGCCGCTGCCCCTTCACTCCCCACCCCATCCCTACCATCCGTCTGCGGCATTCACTCTGGGTGGCGTTTGGGGCATTCCTGCAAACTCCAGCTTTCTGGAGTCCAAGATCCTCTTAAAAAGAACACATTAAAGTGACAGTATGTATTGAAACAAGTTTAGAAAATCTGGGTCAAACAAAGATGAATGGAGCCCATGCAGGGTGGTTCTTTAACGCAGGAGGTGTGTGAGCCTTTACGTGCTGAATCGCTAAGAGGGAGGAATGTTTGTAGCCTTTTACAGATTTAATCAAACAGACACAAGTATTTTAGCCTCAATTGAGTGGCCATTTCTGAGAAGCCCATCACAACAATCCTGCATGGATGACATAGTCCCATGAAAATAGTGAGTTCTGTAAATATACACAATGGCTCTTTCCAGGGCTGGTCCGGACAGACATTGTGACCCCTAAACTCATTGTTGAGACTCACTGTCTCTACGGCCTTTTGACACATATCACCTTATTAGGGAGTTTCTATGTCATTTTTCATTATTAGAAGACCCCTCAGTTCAGAGCCGTCAAGCTTTGTATGAAGTTCATTCTTCCATAGCATCACAAGAAAACAGTGAAATTATCATTATTTTGCCACCAATTTGCACTAAACTGCACACTGTCTCTGACCTGAACGTTGAAAAGTGAGGAGTGCTGGTGTTGGGAGACTCCCATCACGGTCAGTGTTTTTGAGGGTATTTAAGCCAAATAAGGGAGAGGTGGCCTTTTTTTATCATGAACCAGAAACAATAGGCTTCTGAACACATGGTCCCTAAGACTGCAGAGTTCATAGGGGGCTCAGAGTTCTGCTCCCTTAATCCTGAATCGCAATGCTTCCTGGGAACCTTGTTCCTGCCCTGGTGCCTTGGGAGCAGATATTTCTGAACTTGGTCTTCCAGAGTAAAACATTGGGGTGAGAATGTGGAGGTCAAAGTCTCATCTGAAGAAGAGCTAGGGTCCTTGGTTGACATTGCTATACCCAACTCAGCACAAGCTAAGGATAAATTCGTCCTCACAGGAAAATGTCCAAGCAGCTAGCTGCCCCCCTTCCCGACCCTCACCGCTAAGTCTGGAAGCATAAAGCGCTTTTGTGTTTCTCGTGCTGCATTTTGTCCTGCCGCCTTTGGTTTTTGTGTTTGCCTTTATTTATCCATTGCTCCAGAGATGTTTGTGAAATGCAGTATACAAACTATATATGGCAAATATATAGCTACTGTATATAATATCTGTCTTTGTTTTCATTTTTCTCTCCTCTGTGTCCCTCACCCGATTTAGAACTAAGTGAGCCTACAAGCTCAACTTTGTTGCAAGGTCAGTATTCCCCTTGCTTTATGGTTTCTCCCCCCTCCCCTTTCTCCTAGAACCCCTACGACCCCCGCTCCTTTCCCCTGTCCCTCTGTGCATTACCTGAAGCTCCTATCTGTGACGATGCTTACAGGATGATGGAAGGGGAAGCTAAGGTGGTCACTGGGACCTCGGGAAACTCCAAAGATAGCCCCCTCTGCTCAGCCCTTGTCCACACTTGTCCGGAAGGACTGGCTGGAGTGGAGTTGGGGAAGAAACATCATTAACATCCCCAAATCCAGACACCTAAAAGATTTAGAGAGTGAGTCTGAACCAACAGGAAGACAATTTGAACCCACCAAGCAATTTTCATGGTAAAAGTCTTGTTGATGGATGCTCAGCAAAGAAGCAAACACCAGGACCTGAAGGTTCAAATATTCCCTAAAACGCATCACGGGGGTTCACAGGGAGGTTCTCTAAAGGAAAAGAGTAGGTGTGGCTCCTCGTGCCTGCTGGTCAACAAGCACTGGGCTGGAGTGCAAGGCTGTTGGGCCCCAGTTCAAAGCCTGACATTTAGTAATTCTGTGATCTTGGGCAAGTCACTAAACGTTATTTAGACTCAATTTTCTCTTCTGCAAAATGGAATTGGTCTGCCTTCTCTACCTTAGAGAATGCATGGTGAAAAGGCTTTGAAAACTGCCCGGTGCTTGTAAATCCAAGTCCAGGCTCTAGATGCAAGCTGAAAGGCATGGTGCCTCCCAGTTTAACCATGCAGGGGTTCCTCAACTCATTTCTCAAGCCATTCTCCCCAGCCCTTGTCCAGCCCCCTCCCCTTAAAGCCCTCTCCTTCATAAGACTCCTGCACCTCTTTCTTGCCTTTGTCTGCACAGCCCTTCAAATTCTTTCAAAGTCCATAGCCTAGGGTGAGTAATTCATTAAGACTATGACTAAGCATTTGGGTAGAAGTGAGTCCCTTCTGAGTGGTAGGAAGTAACACCTGCTATGAGCTGCTTTTCTCCTCCTAAGGACAGTGCCCTCCCTGAGCGAGGCCAGCAGGAAGGCAGCTGTAGAAGCTGCAAGTGAAATGGCTTTTCTCACCCCCACCCAACCCCCTGACCTTCCTCATCCCCCCCTCCCTGCGCCATCCATTCACCCATTCACATCTAGCCGTGCTGTCATTGGACGATGGCATTAGACTTGGAAGCTGGGGGAGGTGATGGAAGGAAATGAATGATTTGTGAAGCTGTTGGACCAATGAAGAAAAAATACTTTCATCGTGAAAACATCCAGGGCAGACTTATTCACCTTAGTGATGGAAGGTGCCTTGATAAACCACAGACAGGAACATGAAGCAACAAAATAGAAAGAAAAAGTGAACTCAATGGAAACATTCAGGTTCAACTTATGACGCAGCTTGGATTACTGAACGTTTGTGTGAGGCATATTCACAGATCTAACACAGAGAGCATTAGAAAAGGAGCTCACATCAATGGTAAAAGGGAATTGTGAACGACTCAGGCTAAGACGCTGCTGCTCCAAGATGTGCTTTTAGAAGTGACTAAGCTCATTCTGTTCACTTCATTCTCCATCCTTAGAGGGAACAGGAGCTTTTCAAGCAGGTTGTGGTTGCTATGGAGTTAGTATTTCACTGAAGGTGTACTCGGCTGATAGAGGGAGCATTGTCCCACACCAAAGACAACAAGAACAAAGCCAGCCAGAAACAAATCACTGCCTGGCCGCCGAACAGGGGGACCTGGAGCAGGGGACTTCATTATCTGGCTCCACCTGCTGAGACAGAGCAGTTCCGTCTCACTTCCCTTCTCTGTCAACTGTGAACTTGGGGAAAGGATCTCTGTGCCCGCTCTCCACTCTGATTCTCAGGATGTTCTCAACCCTTAATTTGTCTTATTGCGGGCAAAGCAATGGGACAGGGCCAGAAGGTGTAGATGGTGGACATCTGGAGTGTTTCACTATGTGGACTAGTGTGGTTCAAGATAGCTATTGGATGCTTTTGTACAACCAGGGTTTACTTTAGAGAAAACAGGCCTCGTGTCTCATTCATCCTCCTTGGGCATTTTTTTTTCCTTCCTCCTCCTTTGCTAGTCTCCCACAGAACACAGAACTGCCTGTTTGCACAGAGAGTACTCCCCCGTTATGTTCACACCATCTCAGAAATACCAAGCAAGCTTTACACACGTGCATGGATTTCCACTGACAGGGAACCCTAGTCTTTAAGAGAAGTTTTGAGACATTTTGCTACCCCATATCTAGACAGACTGGAAAGATTCTTATAAAAAAAAATCCATTCCTCCTCAGCATTTTCTGCCACCCTTGCATTATCTCTCTGCTCCCCGTTTGCAAACACAACAGATTGCGTGTCACCCTCCCGTATTAATGTTTGGTGGCGCAGGACTCCTGCCATGATAAATAAGGACTCAGGGATGCGCCACCATCCCTCACTGAGCTCCCTCACGGGCGCGAGAGCAGGGGTGGGGCACCCACACTGCCAACTCAGCTGCTTGGTGGCTGTTTATTTGCCATTCCCTGGTCCTTTGACTTTTACCTCCTGGGCATTAAGTCCGGTTTGATGGGATCAGTGAGCTGGGAAAGGTTGGTTGATTAACGCCTGTGAACCTCACAATGACCATCAAACCAACTTATTAAAGAATGGGGACTAAAGTTAACTGTATTAGAATGAAAAAATAAAATGTAGTACAGAGATGATTCATTCTTTCCTGCAGAGGATTAAAGATAGTTAATGCCCAGCCATCCAGCAGTTAGAATTTCTATGGTGCTTGTGTCCAAATACCAGAAGGTGTAAAAAAATTTCTTACCCTTTTCTAGACGATTCATATATTCATCCTGACTTGAAACAAACCTTCCTCTGCCTGCTAGAATTAGATAGCAGCCCTGTGCTTACATAGGTGCCTGGATTTAGCTATGAACATTGGATTCGGTGCCAATGCGATCCCTTTATAGATTGTCCTGAAATACTGGCCTGGAGGGTGGGAGGGGAGGGTTCATTTTTTTATTCTCTCTTTTATCCAGTTTTTCTTTCTTTTGAATATTACTTTTCTCACTGTACCTGGCTTGTCATTCCTATATCAACGGAAAGATCGCAAATGTTAGTCAAACTCTTGGTAAGGAAAGCACAGACACACAGGTTTATAGGGATTGTCTGTCTTGATAGCCAATGGTGAACCCAAAGACTTGAGGTATGGCTGGTACTCACTTTGGGAGCACAAGCAAGACTCCGGCTTCCGGCAGCTGCCCTGAGCAGTGTTACACACCAAGCATGATGTGGAAGGCAGTGCTCACATTTCTGCATCTCTCCTGAGTACTGAGCCCAAGAATGGGGGAAAGTGCACCATGAGGGATTAAGAGGAAATACAAGGACAACTTAGCCACATTTCCGCTCATGGTGTGATCACAGCAAGACCAGAAACACATTCTAGTTACTGAAAGAGTTGAAACATTGCTACCTAGAAAAGCCCGAAGGGAAGTCCTAGCTAAGGTTAAGAATGCATGTCAAATAGCCCTTTACCTATGTGGGCACACAGGAGTATTGACCTTCTTTCAAGTACCATGTGTTGGTGATTCAGGGGGCAAAGGAGCTGGATGGGGACGATTAAGCTGCATTTGTTTTCAGGTATAGTGGTACCTTGAGATAGGAATTTAATTCGTTCTATAACCGAGCTCGTAAGTCAGTCAACTCGTATATCAAACTGCCGATACTGGACTCGTGCGCCAATGCACCAACTAGCGGCAGCTTCCCAAAACATGACTCATCTCAGAATTTAGCTCAGATCTTGAACAAAAATATGGACTGGGTTGCAGCTCGTATCTTAAAAAAAAAAAAAATTTGTTTGTTGGTCTGTTCATATCTCAAGCTACTACTGTACTCATTTAACTTCTAGGACATCACTTCTGGTACCTAAAACACTGCAGGAGCTTGTTCTTTCAATCTATTTCTTTGTTGATAGTTTCAACAAGCCAGGTGACCAAATAGAACACTTCCCTGTGTCCTTCCTCCGGCAGAGCCTAAACCAGTGCCTGTCCCTCTATGGACCCTACATGTGTACTGCTTGTGGTTTGGCTGAAAGTCCTGTGACTGCTTTATCCCCCTAAGGTCTCTCTTCAGACTGCCCTCTCTTCTTCCCATTTCCCTCCTTCTGGAAACATAGAAGGTCAAGTCAGTGGTATATAACTGAGACAATTTATGATTATAACTCTTCCTTAACTTCTGGGCTGGCTTCTACAGCCCAGCAATCTCTCCAGGGACTGTCCTTGCTAAACACACTGACAACATGGCATCAGTGTTTGAGTGTCAAGCTGGTGTGTGGAAGTCCTAGGTTTGATTCCCGGTCAGGGCACACAGGAGAAGTAATCATCTGGTTCTCCTCCCCTCCTCCTCCCCCTTCTCTCTCTGTCTGTCTGTCTCTCTCTTCCTCTCCTATAGCCATGGCTCAATTGACTTGAGCACATTGGCCCTAGGGACTGAGAGGATGGGTCTGAGAAGCCTCTGCCTCAGGCACTAAAAATAACTCGATCAAACATCAGCCCTTCAGATGGGGGTTGCTGGATGGATCCCAGTTAGGGCAGATGCAGGAGTCTGTCTCTCTATCTCCCCTCCTCTCACTTAAATTAAAAAAAAAAAAATCTCTGAATCATCCCTTGATTATCAATCACACCTTCCATTTTTTTTTGGAGTGGCTTCTCAGGGTTTCTCATATCCACTTAGACAAAGGGGGATATTGTATCTTAGGAACCCTTAAAGAATAGATTTGGAGCTTGAATGCAGAAGTATGAATTCTGGTTCTGGTTCAATGTTCAGTTGGGATTGAATTATATCTAAATGTCTTTTCTTCTGCATGTGAGATCTTGGCAGAGAATGGTATCACTTCAATGCAAGAGACTTTAATGTCATGTTCTCATGTTTTTCAGCTTGGCTAAGGTATAAGTGACAAAAGTGTAAGACATTTAAAGTGGACATTGTGCTGATTTGATATACAGATACATTGTGGAAGAATTTTTCGTCCACTTTATATCCAAAGTGAACAACTGCAGAGGCCTCTAACTAGAAAGGGAAGTCAACAATTAGAGATCATCATCACTTCAGGCCAGTTAAGTAGTGTAATGGTTCTGAAAGCTTGCACTTGAGGAAAAGGGGGCTTTTCCATGGGCTACTCAGCAGAACGGATCTGGAGTCCCAGGATGTCCACAGCCAGGTCCCATCAAGTTCAAGAGTAACAGCATAGGTGCAGACCTCCCAGCCTCAGGTTGGCCCAGAGAGATGAAGACCCTCAAACTTAGCATGGGCTCCTATATTTAAGTTACTGTACTGTAATCCATGTGTTTGGGCCAACGTTATACTTAAGGCCTACAGACTCCAACCAGTTGGGGATAGTCAGGTAGCCCAAGACAGGAAGTTGTTCTACAAAAAAAAGTATTTATTGGCCTGGGGACTCGGGCTTGAAGGCATACCCAAGACCCCTGCTAAGACCAGGATATGATGGCTCTCTTTGGATCAGCAATCCCATCTGAACATTATTCATATCTTTTGCCAACTCACCCAGCCAACTGACTTTCCAGCAAACTGGCAGGTGCGGAGATGAGGGCCACATCTGGCCAGGACAGCAAGAGGCCCATACAAGGGGGCTGGGAGTGCTGGCTCATTTCTGAAAACTGTCTGAGGGCAAAGCAAGTATCTCCAATTGATTTACACCTTAACAGTGGCTTGTTTTTAATTTCTTTTAGAAGTGAGACCTACAGCCCTGACCCCTTGGAAAGGTTGGTATAGCAGCTACTGCCCGGGTGAGGATGGGACATGCCAGAATCTTTGCCTGCTTGCAAGATGCCTTTTCTTCTGAGCTAACCCCCAAAAGCAGCCCAGTGGGCCCCCCACACTGCTTTTGGGCTGTCTCTGTCAGTTTAGATTAACCATCCCCAAGGACATTTCATGCTCCCTAGGTAGCTTCCACTTGCAGGAGTCTAACTTCTCTGCTGCCAGCACTAATGAGCACCTGTCAGTGCCCAGAATAGCTCCATGTCTGGGAGCCTCTGTGCCGGGCCTCTCTCCTTGCACATAGATAGATGCTCTAGTGCGACAATCTTCTCAGACCCTGCATGCTGCCCTTTGCTTAACCTCCCTCCCCACCAACTTAGAACTGGAAGGGAAGTGGTGGGAGGGAGAGGAAAGTGGAAGGAAGGAGGAGGTTCTTGCGTGAGTCACTTGGCTACGAATAAAATGAGTCTTATTTGAGGCTTTCATTCCTGCCAGATGTTTTCGATGAATAATTGACACTCATCACAGTTCCTTGGGACCCTAAATGTCCTGATAATTAGTCTCTTTAGGCCTCTGCATCTGCAGCTCTCTAATGAGATAGAGGCAATAAAGTCATCCAATGTGGAGTGGAGGTGTGACAAAGAACAGAGGCCTCATTTGTGTGGCCCGCGTCACCAGGTAGATGGACTGAGCTGTCACTTGGGCCAGCACAGGCTCTAGAAGAGCCTAGCTCTAGGATGCTGGGATCCAGACATACCTGGACAAAAGGACACATGTCATAGCATTCTTCCATACTCTGGTTGGTGTGGGAACCCCTACCTTAACCAGTGTCCAGCCGGGGCAAGCCCGGGTCCTCTCTCTTCCCACTCTTCATTTTCTGCAAATGAGTGAGTCCCACAAAGCAGCAGCAATGGGGTAGGGAGAAGGAGACAAGGGACCTTGGGAAAGTCACTTAAGCTCCGAGGTGACATTCGTACATATCAGAGTGCAGACAATAGTCCTAACCTAGTACACAAGTGTTCTTTAAGGGGCTGGAACACCTGTTTAACTGGACGCACTCTGCTTGACATCCTAATCAATATGGTTTTACGTCTATGTACGTCTTCCCTCAACCACAGGTATTTGCAGTGACTGTTATAGGAAAAGAGGAGAAAGGTGTTTGGGAGAGAAAATTGAAATAAAACAAAAGGCGGGTAGGAAAAGAGTTTGTTTTATTGTAGATTTTTACTTTCTTTCCCAAGTAGACTCTTAAGTAAAAAAGAAAACACAGAAACAAAATATGGGCTTGTCTACATATATCACAATGTTCTGGTTCTTTCTTTCCTCCAAAAAGCGTTCATTGAACACCTGCTGTGGGCTAATTAGACACTGACTGCCTTTAAGGAGCCTGTAGCATGGGGCAGGGGATGGGGTTGGGGGTGGGGGTGGGGACACCTAAGTTAGACAAATACAGAAAATTATAATGTAGTATGGCAGGCATTATAATAGTGGGATGAATGGTTTAGAAACAAACCATAGCAAGTCAAGGAAGGCTGCCTGGAAGAGGTGACTGGAGGCCAGAAGAGAACCTGAAATAAGGTGTAGGCAAGTTGAGTGAAGGACATTTCAGGCAGAGGGGAAGAGGATGTGAGGATGAGAAGGAAAAAGAATATGCTGAGAGGGTACATATGAGTGTGCACAGACATGAGTGTGTAAGTGACATATGCTCTCTGCTTGTGTTGCCTGGAGTTGGGGGCAGGGAGAAACTGAACACCTGGCAGTAAGAACAGCTAAGGATGCAGAAAGGCAAGCAGACTATGAAAGGGGGAGTCTCCACCCAGCAGCTGGGAAGTTTTGTGAAGGCTGTAGGAAGGAACGCAGTTGGTTTGTAGCATGACCAATTTGGAATTGTAGACACATCACCCTGAGCAGTCCGACCTGCAGTGTGAACCTTCTGGAATTGAAGGCAAGCTGCGGGGGTGATCTTCTTTGAGAGGATGTACGGAGAACCCCTGCCTCTGTTTCCTTTTTCTGGACAGCTCTGTCCAGATCAGCATTCCTGGGTGACCTTTAGGGAAGGATGGCTTGGGGTGAGGGTACGAAATGTGGGAGGGGGTGAAGGCAGACTAGATGTGCCCCCCACACACCCACACAGTGAGTGACAGCCCCCCTACAGGTCTTGGACAGGAGACAAGAACAGCAGAGAGGCCTTGGGAGTTGTCCAGCTGTAATAACACACCCAGAGAAGGCTCTGGGCATTCAGTGTCCTTTACTTCTTCAATGGGAAGCGCTTTCTTACACAGCAGGTCAAGATCCCTCCCTCCAGGCTCTCTGCGGGGCTGCCCAGCAGGAGCAGAGCCACAAAGGAACTCTTAGGGGCTTCACAGTAGAAATTAACAGGGGCCTAGAAGGAGCACCTGTGGAGCCGCCCTGCCCTGTGGGGTGCCCTGGGGGGAGGAGGGGGTTGCAGTCATAGCAGCCTCCCCTGCAGGTGGCAGAGTTCCTGGCCTGCAAACAAGGTTTTCTGACTTTTCTTACACAGCAGCCAAGCCAGGTTCCTGCTGAGCTGTATGCATGCCTGGCTTGTGCTCTTCTCCATTTTCCCTGGAGAATTCCATTGGTGGGCTGCCTGAGAGGAGGAGATTCAGGAGAGCATCTAAATCTTGGACACTGTCATTGGCTCCCTTCTCTCTTACCCCAGGGGCTGTTCTTGGAGATGGCCAGGGGCAGGGAGGGGAGGGAGTGCTGGAATGGATGGGGAGTGGATTTCAAAGCTGTGCAGGAGAGCAAAAGAGATAGAAAAAGAGCTGTGTGCCAATAGATGCTTGCCATGCACCAAGTGTGTGGAACACAGAATCACTGTGCCGTGCACATGTGGGGAGATGGAATGTAGCCCCTGCCTCTGCCCTGCATAGACATGGAACCCAGCTCCCACAAAGGCTTGCTGGTCCCGTGGACTCACAAGCAAGAGTCTTACTGTGAAGGATCTTGGAGTGGCCCAGAGCAGAAGGGCATCCTCACAGAAGAGAAGCATAACCTCTCACAGAAGGCATCAGGGGGTGGCTTCTCTCTTGGTATTCCAGAGTTGTATGGATCAGTGTTTTTCAACCACTGGACTGCGAACAGTTCCGCCAGAAATTTCATGCCGGTCTGCGAAAGAGTTAACCACCCTGATATTGTATGAAGATTATAGACCAGTGGTTCTTAACCTGGGTTTTATCGAACCCTAGGGGTTTGATGAGTCGGTCTCAGGGGTTTGGAGAAGCCTCTGCCACGGAGGCCAGAATAAAGTAATACCGTAATTTGTTGTGAGTTCACGCACTTTGTTGGTTTTATTCTTTGAGCAAGGTGATGTTCATGCACGGCTCATTTTGTGCACCAGTAAAAAAAATATACCCATGTCTTGAATTTGGAAAAAAAATCATATTTTATTTATCACTAAAGAAGGGTTTGGTGAATGCGAATATGAAACTGGTGGGTTCGGTACCTCAAAAAAGGTTAAGAACCACTGTTATAGACCCAATGATCTTTGTGAAATATGCTTATGCTCAGGGTGATTTCTGCCTTAGCAGTCCCCAAAATAATTCTCCTATTTTCACCAGTCCATAAATGTAAAAAGGTTGAAAACCACTGGTGTAGATTACAGAGTAACAGATTATAAGGAGGGGCTTCCTGGCAGGTGCAGGAGTGCTTCTCTTTAGTATTGCTCAGAAGTTCCCCTCCCTGCATGGTAGAGAGTAAAATGGTTCCCTTCCCTTGTGCTCTTCATTATGAGAATGTGCACTGCCCAGAAATTCTGTCCTTGGGAATATTGTAACCCAGAGAACAGGATACATGAGGCTGGAGGACGTGTTGCATTTCAAACTCATATGGGGCCACTGCCCCATAATCAGAGATAGTTCCCAAAAGTTTAGGAAATACAGTCATAAAGGCAGTGCTTCCAAGTCAGACATAGGACTGGATGGACATGGAGTCAGGTGCTGATTGATATACAATACTTGAATTGTCTCCAATGACCAGCATCCTAGTCAGCCAGCACCTTCACCCATGGGGACAGGGCTTAGTGAGAACACCAGCTTTAAATACTTCCAAGAAATTCAAAGCAGCAGAGTATGCCAGAGCAAGTCCAGTATGAGAAGGTGCCCTATTACTGGGTACCTAATTCATCTGGGCCTCAAAACTTGTGTGTGCTGTTCATGAACCATAGCTCCATCGGCTGTGAGCGTTCTTGGCCACTGTGCTAAGGTAACCAGAAAGCTTCTGCTTCGCGATGGTAGGCAAGCTACTAGGGAACGTTATGACTGTGTAATTTTCTTGCATCCCATATTTGGCTTCATTTCAAGAGTATCTGTGAGCAGACCAGGTTGGTGTGTACGTCACAGGGAAACATGCCATCCATCTCCCTCTCATAGACATTCTCCATGGCAGGTTCTGCATTCCCATCACCGCTTCAACCCTCCCTTACCTCCGTGGACACAGCTGAAAGCCTCCTGTGTCTTTACTTGTTCCCATCTCCACTTCACGTGAGCTGGGTTTGGCTTTTCAAGCAGGTGATGCTTGAGCTCGGTCTGCAATTACCCAGAGTAGATGGGGAAGAGGCCAAGTGCTCTGGGTGGAAACTCAGAGCTCCGCCCTGAGATACAGTGACTGACAGAAGGATGCTGAGCCCCATGCAGCAGCAGCAGCAGGGAGGCAGATTGTGGCAGCCAACAGGTCCCTTTCAGGGCAACAGGTGGAGCAGCTGGAGGGTTCTGTGAGCGCTCAAGGCAGGCAGTGCTCAGAAGTGACTGGATCAGGGTGCAGACGATGCAGGTTCTTACTTTATTGGAGCTTGTGTACAATATTAATAAATCTGCTACCTTCTTGAACTTGACCTTGAGCTGTAGCCTTAGCATATTACACAGGAAAGGAGTAGCGGCCACCAGCACACTTTAACCTGAGCCTCTGTGTTCTCTCCTGGTCAGGGAAGGCTCCCCATTATACAGTGTGCATCCCTGGGATCCAAGCTGTGGAAGGTCCATTGGTAAGGCAGCCCCTATACAGGGAGCAGGAACAGCAAATGCTCCCAGTTAGAGAGCTGCCTTATCACAGGCGAGGTCTAACGAGAGCTGACCGGGCATTGGCGGGCGCCTCTGATACTAGCTGCCCATGTGACTCTTGTGTTCTCTCTACAGGACCAGGTGCCGTCAGCGAGGTGAACAATGGGACGCCGAGGAGGGCAGGCTGCATTTGGCTGCTACCGCTCCTGGTCTTCCTACTCCTCAAATTTTGATGTGAGTGCCACGTCCCCCCGCGGGGAAAAGCTGCCCCACTGCAACCGCCGCTACAGCAACGGCAACTCCGACAGCAACAAGAGCAACCCCGTTTCTAAACCAGATGTAATCAAATGCAATTCAAAGATAACCGAGCCTATGGGGACACCAATTTGAGGGAGGGGAACAAAGAATAATTTGGAAAAAAAAAAAGAAACAACACGTTTAAAAAATGAATTTGAAAATCGCCTTGCAGATCTCTAGGTACAGCTGAATTTCCTTTCTTTTCCCAAACGGGAGGAGTGCACGCCCGGAGTTGGACCCACCCACAAGCTGCACTGTGTGAGCTCTGTTTCCAGAGTGGACCAGGGCTCAGCCACTCCGCCCGCTAAAGTGCCCCCAACAAGGAAAATTCCGGAGTCGGCCACCCCAAATTCAGTCAGTCGCGAGAGATGAACACAGAATGAGACACGTGGCCCACATGTGCCCCTGGGGGCCCTTTCGTGGACTGTACCACTGTTGTGTGTGTGTCATGAAACACAAATTTAAAAAAAATAAATTAATAAATAAAAAAGGAAATGATACAAGACAGCCTGACAGCTACAAAGTCCCACCATTGACAGTCACAACCGATATTGTTAACGTTTTTGTTTTTTGTTTCTTTTTTTGTTGTTTGTTTCTTCATTTTACTACATGGACATCATGGATAATAAGGGATTCTGATTCATTATTAATTTTATTAATTATATTTTCTGAAGTGAATCTAGAACTTAGTGCAAAAACAAGACAAAGCAAAACAGAAAACCCACAGATATGAAAGGGGTGAAAAGAAGTATGTTTGTTAAAGAGTAAAAGTGAATAGTGCACTTCTTAACTAGGTTTACAACTGGTGGACCACACACCGGGCATCAACCACCTGGTGAGGATATGAGAGAGCCACCAAAACAACAAACACACACAAAACAACCCACACATGATTTAACCACTGTCTCCACCAGCGTTACAGATTTCTCCTAATTCTGGCATTTGTCGCAGACAATACTATGCTCCTATGTGCTGTTTAGAAATGGAAGGGTGATCTGCACTGTACCTTGCGTTTGTTGGCTATGCTTCTTTTGATGATATATATTATACAGTATATATATACATATATTTTTTTTGTTCAAATTCTAGCCATTTTCTTTCTCAGCAGGGTCCTTTCTCAGACATTACTGCATGCTGTATATGGCGTAGCTGTGTGTTGACCTTCTAAAAGATGATAGAGTTTACTGGTACTTGTGTAATCAGCTCCTGCCTTTTTATCTTCTTGGGTTATTTACATGTCAGAGACATTTAAAAAGTGAAAAGAGAGAGAGAAAGCACTAATACCAGTCGCAGCACTCTTTCCAGGTGTGGCTCCCAGAGGCTGCGGCAGCCACCTCGCTCCTCCATCATGAACAGAAGCAACTGAACCAACTAAACAGTCAGTAACCACTTGCTTTAGCCCATAGGGGGATCTCTGATGCCTTCGTGACCACTGGAGAATTGAATCCTCTTGGTTTATTTTATTTAATTTCCCACTTTTGTGTGCGTGTGTATGAAAGAGAAGACAATGCAGTTTCTAGGTCATCTTTTTTTTTTCCTCCCCTGGAGTCTGGGACCCAGAGAGGCCTCGGGGAGGGGTCCTGGGTGTGATGAGGGAAAGTGGGATCAGGGGTTAGGGAGGGTGGGGTTGTCTCTGACTTGACATTAAAAAGTGTTCCATGTCCCTCTTTACCTGGTGTGGTACCTCATTCTCAGGCGGGACGGGGGAGTGGGGGTGAGGGAAGCAGAGCCTGGCTGGCTCAGGTGTGAAGAACACAGAGGGGAACAGACTCCTGCCACAAGCTTCGGCTCCATAAATCTCTTCGTTGGAGTGAGTGGGGATGTTTCTGCGCTACGTGCTCTGATGTCAAGGCAGTCAGAAAGCACCTTGGTCTTTCCAACAGAAGAAGGGGTGGGATGGGTCTCACAAGAATTTCAGAAGCTCCAGAACGAGGCTAGAAGCACCCTGCTTGTGTCCAAACAGCTCACCTCATAACTTGGGCAAAATATCAGGTCCGGTTAGGGACAGGCTTTTCATGCAATTATTTCTAGGGGGCAGCATAGGGTAGCTATCACCAAAAACAAACAAAGACTTGAAACATTGTGGGTTGCTATTAAATAACATCAAATACCATCAACTGATGTCCTAGGGACTCTCTTCCCTCCATGCCTGCTCTCCAAAGCTTGCCTCTAGCCACAAATTAAGAGGAAGATTAGATTTTAATACAAAATAACATTCAAATAATTGTAAACTTTTTCTGATTGATTATGGGAATTAAACAGTAGCGGAAGATTCACAGAGAGGCAGAAATCAGGTCAAGCTGAAACACTCAGGAATGACTGTATTTGAGTCCCCGGGTCAATTCTACTGGAGAGGAGTAGGGAATGTTTACAAAAAAAAAAAAAAATGATTCATTTCCAGTGGCTACTAGAAAAATTGAGAAAAAGCTGTTGACTTCATGTTTTTTTGTTTGTGTTCTTCTGCCCTTCTATCTTCATCACCAAGTACCAGACATTCACAATTTCTTCCCAGCAAAATGATCAGGAGCAGTCTGGCCCACCCTTGCAGATATAGGCTGAACTGGTATCATTCTTTTGTTATGTTCCAGAACTGTTAGACTCAAAGGCTTGGGGACTGTCTCCTTAAAATAAAAGGTGGATGAGTGAGACTCACTAGGTCTCTCAGGTGAGGACACAGATAAGAGGATTCGGATGCACATTCTGGTTCACTGGATCAGAGTGGAAAATCCACAGGTAATTTCCATATTGCTAAACAAGTCCAGAAACACCTCAGAATAGAATATACCAAGGCATCTCTGGAGAGATGCTTCCTAGGCTTTGCTGGGACAAGAGAATACAGTGGCACATGACCTCGTTTGCATCAAAACTTTCTTTTTATAGCGACTAAGCATGCTTTGATCACTCCATCACCATCCTCCCAGGAGTCATTTGTAAAGTGACAATGTCAACTTTGTAAAGAGACATTGATGAGGAAGACTTCATCTTAACCTGTTTGTCAACTCAATTTCACTTCTTGTCTTGTGGTTCTTCAGGGCTCTGTTTATTCTGGAGCCTGTCTTGTAGAACCAGTTTTACCAGAACTGATGGGTTCATCAAACAGAACTTATTCTCCCTTAAGAGTGGTTTCCTCTCTTCTTCTGCTTAATTGACTGTAGGAGCCTTAATTGGCTGAATTTTAGTCTTTAAAGGGGACATCCAGGTGTCTGTGAGCAAGAGTCTTCAAGCAGAGTTAGAATCCAATCCAAGAGGACATGGGTTTGGTAGAAGCTTAGAGGGACAATCTTCAGGCCTATCTTCTCAGAAAACAGAGCATGACAAACAGTGTTCATCAGCATAAGTAAAAAAAAAAAATGTTGAATACTGCATGCAGTTATTTTTTTTGGTAAAGGAACTGAAGGAAGACCATTACTATAAGCTGGTCTTCATTTCAAATGCACTGGACACTTTTAGACTTCAACGTAAGTCACTATCATATTTCATGATTCATCCATAACCCTTAACATTAGGATGTCCCTTGAAGGGATCATCACTTAGGTTTAGCAGATTTTCCCAGGATAGTCTCTTGTGTGTGTGTGGTGAGGGAGAGCATGGGGACATTCAAGCCTGGACTCTAACCAGTCCTAAATAGGAATGGTTAGAATCCTATTTATCTTCCAACAGAATATTTGCTCCTTTCCAGCCACATAAATGCGCGATAGCTCTCTAGTTTCTGCAGTTAAACCTTTCCTTGTGATCGCTTCTACACAGTGGGTTCAAATGTCTAACCTGAAGCTCTGTGAGTACTCATCTAAGCTCTGTCTTGATGAGTGGGACTTACCCAGCTGGAGCTAGAGTCACAGTCAATCATCCACGATTGTTCGTTTTTCTTGTTGTAGCTGGTGATGATGGTGATAATAAATGACAGTTACTGTTATTCATGCTGGAGATAAATTAGCAAATGGATTAATAATAAAATCTGATTGACATTCAGCACATATTACTGGACTACCCCATCTTTATCACATACCCTTGGACCATGAATTTAGAAGAAAAAATTATCACACTACTCAGTCACAGGATTGACTCTTTAATGGGTGGATTTGTTTGATGAAAATGTAAAATTGGAATCAGCAAAACATACACAACTTTCTATTATAATGGCAAAATTTTGAAGTACTTCTCACTAGAAGAATAAAATCTATCCAGAAAAAAAAGATGTGGCAAACTAGATGATCCCTGCTCATGATGAACCTACGTGCTCTTGTGCTAATTGTGCTGTTGGCTAAATGTATATGCACAAAGCAGCCATTCAACCTTCATCAGACAAGCAATGGAAAGAATTGAAATTAGTGGCATTTAAGAGAGGCACTAAATAATAACTCTTTTTGGCATTTTTTAAACCCAATCTCAGAAGTAATTTGGAATTTGATGGTGTAGCAGTGTCTCCTTTGTCATCCCATAACTGCTCAATCAGGCCATTCTAAAGCCTTAATTCTTTTCTCTCTCCACTCTTAATTCAAATCCTATTTCCACGAGTATCTAAATCTGTCTGCCTCCAAGGCAATAAACTTAAATTAATATTACCACGGTCTGGGAGTAACTGAGATCTCTGAGTCTCTGTAGTTTCATTTTAATTTTCCTGACTCCCACAACTCAGTATCTTTCACATGTTCGTGTCACGTGACTATGTTAGCACAGGCAGTTAGCCAGTAATGAACAGAGAAAAAGGTAGTCGGAAGGAGTCAAAATATTAAAATCTAATAAAACTAGAGGACTTGCCTCAGTGAGAAGTTTCAACATCCCACTGAGCTTAAATTACTAGAAAGCTAAAGGTATTCATCGGCTCAGCTGTACGTTTCAGTTGTGTCCTCAAGAGTTCATTGTGCGTCAGCCCTGGCCTCACGTTTGGGAGAAATCTCCCCAAGGTCAGAAGTGTAAGCATAGAAGCACCTCCCTGCCAGCAGAGGTCCCCAAACTACGGCCCCCGGGCCAAATTGCGGCCCCCTGAGGCCATTTATCCAGCCCCCGCCCCACTTCCAGAAGGGGCACCTCTTTCATTGGTGCTCAGTGTATGGAGTACTGTATGTGGCGGCCCTCCAGTGGTCTAAAGGACAGTGAACTGGCCCCCTGTGTAAAAAGTTTGGGGACTCCTGCAAGTTTAAGGCATGCCCAGTGGAAACCAAAGAGCGAGCATAGAGGCTTGTCAGTCTAGCCTAGAAGAAGGATTTGATTGGTTAGTAGGCAGGATCAACGCACACATGGGAAATGTTAAAGAAATTGGCTAGCTTAAAGAAAGCTAATCCTTCCCAGCTGGAAAATATAAATTAAGACTAAAAAGAGATCTGGCTCTTTTTTTCCTTTTGCCATTCTTTTTGCCTTGCTGCTAAAAAATGCACTAGCCACGTTTGCTCCTATGCTGTGTGGGCTGGGTCTACCAAGTACAGGGGGTCTTCAGGTTATGACACAGTTCCATTCATACAACAGTGACATAACCTGAATTTTGGTGTAAGTCGAAACACACCCTAGCCTAAGTCACTTACCTATCCTAACACAGTTGTAAATTCATAATCTAGAGAACATAAAAACACAACTAAGTCACAGAAAAAATGAAAAGGACATAAATATACTGTACTGTACACTGTACTATAGTAACAGAAAAAATTAGTGAAAAAAAATTTCTTGCCTTTATTTCTGTGGTTGGCTTGCACATTGGAAGGGGCATTGCAAGGTGAGAGAGAGTGACTTATTGGGAGGAGGGAGCTGGAGAGGCAGGAGAACCTGCAGCAGGTGCTGGAGATACTGGGTCAGGTGAATCAGGATTGCCTAAGGAGATGCTGAAGATGAGTCTACCTCTTCTACATACAGATGTTTCATCTCAAGAAGCAGCTGATGTAGAGGGTACAGAATCTGTTGCAGGTCTCTTTACCTACTTAAAGAATTGTTCCAGGCTAGTCTGGAAGGTTGATGACTTCTCTTCCAAACTCTGCCTATAGCATTGCAAGGCTGCAACACTCACATCTCAATTTTGTAAAGTTTTTATGGGAGTGAGCGTCGTAAACTCAAAATGTCATGTCGATACTGTCATAACCTGAGGACTCCATACAGGCTTTGAACAGTGCCCGGACTGGGCTGAGCATGGATATGAGCTATGCTGCATATCTGGATTTTGATATTTATACTGGGCTTATTAATTACAAATTCGGACTTTTTCCTTGGTGAGACAGAGGGAAATAAGGCATTGGTACCCGGTAAACAATCTTTTATTTCAACTCTGAATAATAAATCTTACTGAAAATGTCTAAGCTTCTCCAATTGCAAATTTTATATGTTTTGTATGTGACCTCGTACACGAACCCCAGAAGAATCAGCTTCAGAACCACTAGCAACTGGAAGACTACTCTCTTTAGAAAAGACCCCCTAGTTCCCAGGCTCAAGTTAAGATATTCTCTTTTTTATTAGTTTTATTTTAAGATCATTTTTACAACTTACGTCTGATGCATATTGTATGTTATATTTTATAAAGAAGGCTTGGTTTGGCTTTAGGGTTTTTTAAAAATTTTATATTATCCCCATCCAAATAACTTACATATCTACTTCAGACATATTGAGAAGTATGTGAGTTTATTTCTACTTCTTAGGGAATGTTAGAATTATTTGAAAATGAATTATTTCTCTGCCAGAATATCTAGAACTTTCTAGAAGTATAAATTGGCTGTGGTCATAGCCTTTACCTTGTTTCCAATGAATCTAATTTTGGAACTTCCAAGTGTCAAAGCAGTATTTTGATTAAAACCTGAATTGCTAATCAGTAGAACTAAGTTCTTCTGGTCCAGATTCTATTACTACCTAGTTGGGTTTTTTCCCCTTGTCTTATATAAGCTGTTAAGATGGAAAACTGCTACTTTTTTGTATCTTCAAAAGTCAATAATCAAGTAATGTCAGAGTTTATAAGGTGTGTGCCAGGAAAAATTAGGAAAGGTACAGTTTAATGAATGGCCATTGAAGACATAAATCTGAGGAGGTCCTGAAGCCAACATTTTGCCTTTGGTTTCACAATGATTCATAAAAAGAGAACACATGCAACCATGAATACAATTTCTACAGATTTTTGAATTGACTCATTAAGGAGAATTTGAGCAATGACACTGCAGCACTTGGAAAGGAATATTGTCTAATAAAATAAAGTAGCTTTTCCTGGAATGGAAATCGATGTTACACCCAATCTGCTATTTAGTTTTGCTCTCTATCTGATACAAGGAATGCAAGACAAGACAGAGTACTACGGATCTTGAAGTCTAGAGGAGAAGAAAATAACTAGGCAAAATTCTCAGAGTTCTCACTTGGAATATGTGTACATGTGTGTGTGTGTGTGTGTGTGTGTGTGTGTGTGTGTGTGTTACTATAATGACTTCATTACTAATTTTTCAAAACAGATGATACCTGTAATTCCCAGGATTCATCTTTAAAATAACAAGAGATGGTAATGAAAAAAGGGATCTCCAGAGGAGTTTTTTAATTATCATATCACTTCATCCTGGCAAGTGTTTTGCTCAAGGCCCTAGAAATGTTTGTGCAGGTCTCATTTTACATACTTGTGTATTGTTGATTAAATTCAGAGTCCACCGAGCCCGCCTCCACTTCATCCTGCCCCTGAGACCCTGCATTCATTTTTAAGTCCTCTGCAGAGCAGGAAGACCAAACAGGCAGTGGGAAAAGCTCCAACTGAGTTTGGCATAGAAAGATGTGGGAGCCCTGGTACCTTGCTTTAAATGTGTGTACCCACTCATCACCTTCTGCTTCGGTATTTTCTGAAGCTTCACCTGCAGAGTAGACGGAAGGATCAGACAGAGACTTCCAGCCACATCTCCTGCTCTCAGTACATGACAAAGGGGGGAAGAGTACAGGCCTTACTACACACGTGTGATGAGGGCCCCTGTCTTCCCTGGAAGGGTGAGGGAGAATGAGAAGGAAAAAGAAAAGAAATGCTCTCACATCACCAGTTCAAGCTAGCAGCATGGCATTTTTCTGATTCATGTCCACAATTCTTCTCATTCACATTTGCCCACTTAGAAAGGAAGACACACATGAACTAAGATAGACAGCACAAGATGTTATCTGTTAGATACAAACTTATTGTCTAAAGTGTCCGTTTTAGAGATTAACAAGCAAGAAAAATGATAACAAAATGATAAAATAGAGAAGTGTTTAAAGATAAAACTTATAGTTGAGTCTGTATGTTTGAGGAAGTCTATGTATTAGTGATACCTTGGTTTTCATCTAGAATACATCTGAAAACAATCAATAAAATCCAAAACCAACAAAAAATGAAGCAATTATTTCCATACGAATCAATGCACACACAATTAATTTGCTCTAGACATTCCAAAATACATACCAAAAACACATTACACCGAATACAGTATACACGGTAATCATATACATGTAATTGTAGTATTAACACTTGCAATCAATAAAAAAAAAGCACAGAAACACTAGAAAGCGATGGAATTGTTTACGCACGGGGTGATGCTCACACAACGAGAAACAACGCCACACCAAGCAGGAGAATGCATGGGTCACCCTTTGTTCTCACAAATTAGCAGTGAGGTCACGTGGGCGTGCTGATGAAATCCAAGGCAACTGATGAAAACTGAGACAAATGTTTCATGGAAAAAATTGAAGAAAACCAAAACTGACGATAACCAAAGTCAACGAAAACCAAGGTATTACTGTATACTTAAATCAAATGTGTTCTGTGATATTGAATGTAAATTCTGATAGCACAGTGGTGAGCTGCTGCCTCCATACTCACTGTTCATTGTGAGCATAGGCTCTTGGCTAAATACAATCAGATTTTGTATATTAAAGGTGGCCTGTACTGCTTGTGCTATTGCATGTCAATTTTCCCTCCTTTTCTTGAGGAATGGGTAGAGGGAGATGGGAGAATACAAAACAGGTAGCTAAAAGATGTATTCTAGCCCTAACAGCCTCAGGTGTGCTGCAGGATCTGCAGCAGATCACTGCTGCTTCCAGCACCTCAGTTTCACCATTGGTACCTTGTATATTGGGCAAGTTGGTCTCAGAAGGTCTCCAGAGTTCTGAAATCCTCTGGTCCTACTTCTACTTTCTTCCATAGTTCATATCTATTTCTTTTTTTCTTCTTCTTTTTCCAAGTGAGAAGAGGGGAGATAGAGAGACTCCTGCATGTACCCCTACCGGGATCCAGCTGACAACCCCCATCTAGGGCTATGCTCCCAACTGAGCTATTTTTAGCACCTAAGGCAGAGGCTCCATGGAGTGATCCTAAGTGCCCAGGTCCGATGTGCTTAAACCAATTGAGCCATGGCTGTGAGAAGGGAAGAGAAAGAAAAGGAGAGAGAGAAAGAGAGAGAGAGGAAAGGGAGGAAGAGAGGTAGAGAAGCAGATGGTCACTTCTCCTGTGTGCCCTGACCAGGAATTGAACCTGGGACATCCACACGCCAAGCTGACACTCTACCACTGAGCCAACCAGCCAGAGCCCATATTTATTTCTTGAAATAAGAAGAGCCACATTTGAAGCCAAGAAAAAGCTTTTGGGCAGGTGTTGGCCTTGTGGAAAAAAATTAGAGGTGTTTCTAGTCACACTCCACTAGGAAGAGCACCATTTTTTTCTTCTGGCAGGATAACTTTGGATGTTAGGCTACTCTTTGAAAATCTGAAGAAAATATATAGCCACACTCTCAAGAAAATGCAAAATACAAATGCATAAAACAGTCTTGAAAATTTTAGATGGCTGATATGAAACTCACTATTGAGCTCCAGGCTAGACCCCCTACTGTAACATTTCACCCTAGGTTTTTCATATAGATTCCTTGCATTTCTCAAATATACTTAATAGTAATTGTGTCCTACATGCTTTTGACTTTTAACTGAATAAACAAAAATCAAAACCCCCTCTGGAATCGCCCAGAGAGTCCCCTACGGATTAGAGCCCATTGGGTAGAATCAAACTCCTAATGATCTAATTACACAAGCTTGTTGCTCCTAAACTCTTTTTGCTGACTGGCTCTTCTTGCTGTGACAATTACATTCATTTAGGTAAAACCAAACTTGTTTGTGCATTTATTTGTAATAACTAGCAATTATGAATGTCAGCCAAATAGCTCATAGCCCACACTGAGTCAAAGAAATCAAATCAACTCTGGTTTTTTTTGTTTTGTTTTGGAGAGGTGTTTGTTTGTTTGTTTAATACCATGCTTGTGAGGTCTAAGGTTGTCCAGACAGCAGTTTGAAATAGTTCATTCTTTTTACTAACATTTTCTTACACTCTACAAGATGCCCCCTCCAAGGGTGAGATATTTTTTTCATCTACCACGCATTTAACTGAGCCAGTGCAAGCCCGGCCCTGTACAAGAAGGTCAGACAAACCATTTGCCCAGCCCTAATTCTGAACAAGACAGTAAGTATCCCACGGTGTTGTTCACTCATCAGAAGAAAGTACCTTCTGTCACAGCAGTGCAAGGGAAGTCAATTCCTTACAACGTGCTCGCTGCCCCCTCTCTCACACCTCTCAACCCTGCTGATTAACAAATACTTCAGACACCCTGACCTCCTGATTACTTTTACATTAATGTATGTCTTTTTTCCAAGCTATATATAAAATTATTCTTCTAAACGTTGGCATACTAGGAGCATTTTTACTAATGCCTCATCATTTCTTGTCTTCAAAAATATAAAAGAATAATTGTCAGGTAGAATTTGTGGCATATGATGATTTGAGCTCCAGGACACAGGGCATCAGGTTGGAATAGGTGAGTAAAACATAGGCTATTTTAAGGAAGAAACATAGTAGTGTTAAGGCAGATCTCTGAACTATCAATGGGAAAGCATTGCTGACTGATTAACCCACTAACCTAGCTCACCCATATTTTCTTTAGTCACATTTTCTTCTATCGTCTTTCTCCTCCTCATTCCCTTCTTCCTGTACAGCCTACCTACCTCTGCACTAACAAACTGAGAAACAAGACATCCAAGAAGAACCACTTTGGAATTTAAAAAAAACAAAACTGTTTCCACGAAGTTGTTTTAATACACCTTTGTTTATGCTAGGCTCTTAGAAAGTAACATTGTGACATAGAGGAAAGCAATTTGAGCTTCTTGGGCTATGCTTTGGAACATTTATTACGAACACCTTCAGTTACCTCTATAGTGCCCTGAACTACACATCTGCCCAGATAATTTTCAAAGGCTTAGTTGACATTTGAGGCAGTTCTACGCTACATGTCGCATCCATAGATCTAAGCAGCTTGGTTAACTTGAGTCAGGACAGTTGGTTGGACTCAGGCACATTCTTCACTTTCAGCTATCTGATGAGTAACCCAGATTAGTCACATGAACAAAACAATTAACAAAGAAGCCCCAGGTTCCGTTACTTCGAAAGTTCCTTGAGAAGGGATGCCAGCAACATGACTGATCAGATGTCCATGTCATTTGTAAATTCCTTCAACAACATTAGCATCAATCCACAGACAAAAGTACCTTTGTGGGACCCATGGGATCCAATAGTATATGTCAAGGGACTGGGAGGAGCCCTGCCCACCTGCTCATCAAGTAATAATCATACAGACCTCAGTCCTGGCTGTGGACCCTACAGTGGTCCATGAACTAGCTGCAGCCACTCTCAGTGCCAGTCCAGGAGCACCTGGAGAGCACTCTCTTATACAATAAACCACAAACTTAAGAGCCTTGCAGAAATCCAGGTTTCCAGCAGAGAAGTTCCAGTACAGCATTAGAGATAAAAATAGAGTTTGGATGACTTAGAGAAGGAAAGAGGGACAGTCTGACTTTACCTGTACAACCTATTCCCCAAAGCAGCACAGCTGAGTTCCAAGTGAGACATTCTCAGCCCATGATTTTTTTTTCCTGCAGGGGAAAGTAAGAGTGTGTGAGTGAGCACTCAGCTCTCCCAGATGTGTAGAATGTTGCCAAAGGTACCCACTTCTCCCCTGCTCCATCTGGAATGCCGAACTATGAGCTGCACATCTTGGGGGCTGAGAGAGGCTGAGAGAGGCTAGGAGAGCGAGAGATAAGACTCTAGGGCACTGAAAGGGGTGTGAATTTTAAAAACTGGTTGCTGACAACAGCAAGAAGCCTTCCCATGAGCTGCTGGTGATACCTCATTCATGGACCCCCCAACTGGCCTATGGTATCTCATCATTTTGTATGCCTTACTCACACAGCCCCACAATCTTGACCAGCTGTCTGTGTGTGCTTCCAATATTGGCAAGAGTGAGTTTTGCCAGGAGACTAGTGAGCAGGCACAGAATGCCCAAATCTGAGGGTTCCCAGTAAGAAACCACAAGCTTGAGCCTTAGTGATACTCTTAAGAAAGCAAAAGAAAGGCATCATTATGTGACCTGGTACATTATAGGATTAAGAAAAAGCATACAAGCTTAATAATTCTGCTGCAGGAAACATAGAAGGTCTGTGAAAGCCTCAGAAGCTGACAGGGAGCAGAGCTGACAGAAGGTATCTTTCTCCCAAAGTAATTTAGTAAAGACTGGAGGGGTAACTACTATGGCAAATATGAAGAAAGCAATGCAAGACTTTGAGGAACATTAACAAAATTAAGGGAACATGACACAATCAAAGATTCACAATTAACCTACCCCTAAACACACAAATTTGTAATTTTCCTGATAGAAAATTCAAAATATCTATATGAAGGAAGCACAATGAGCTACAAGAAAATACAGAAAGACAAGTCAACAGAATCAGAAAAACAATAAACTAACAAAATACAAAGTTTAACAAAGAGCTAACATCATTAAAAAAAAAAGAACCAAATGAAATTCTAAAGAATACAATGAATGAAACATATAATTCAATAGAGGCCATGAACATAAAACAAGTCAAGCAAAAGGAACAATCTGCAAATTAGAAGACATGATCTTTTAAATTATCCAGCTGGAGGGAAAAAAAAATAAGTCTAATATAGAGTAAAGAATGCCTACATGATCTATGTGGTACCATCAAAAGAGGCCATCTGCAGTTCATTGGTTTTCCAGAAGGAGAAGAGAGGGAGAACAAAATAGAAATTTATTTAAATAAATAATAATACAGAACTTCCCAAATATGAGGAGAAAATTGGGTAGCCATGTTTACCAAGCTTCACAGGTCACCAGACAAACTCAACTTAAAGTGATCCTCTCCAAAACATTATGATAAAACAAGTGAAGTCAAAGACAGAGAGAATCTTAAAAGCAGTAAGAAAAAAAGATGCTTATAACTTACAAGAGAACCTCCATAAGACTATCTGTGAATTTCTCAGCAGACATTTTACAACCAGAAGTGAGAGAGATACTATATTCAAAGTGATAAAAGTTAAAGAAAAAAATGCCAACAAATAATGTCTTATTCAGCAACATCATCCTTTAGAAATGAGAGCAAATAATCTTTCCTAAACAAACAAAAACTGAGGGAGTTCAGCACCACTAGACTTGTCTTACAGAAATGCTAAAAGGAGTTTGCCAAGCTGACATAAAATGATGCTAATTAGTAACATGCAAACATACAAAATATATAAAACACTAATAAAACTAAACATATAGACAAATGCAGGATACTTTAATACTGTCATATGGTGGTATATTAACAACTTAACCCTAGTATAAAGTTGAAGGACAAAAGTACTAAAAAAAAAAACTATATTAAAGTAATATGTTAATGAGCACACAGTAGAAGAGGAGGTAAATTGTGACATCAAAAATATAAAAGGCGGCAGTAAAAGGGTAGAGTGTATATATTCAAAGTTAGGTTGCTAACATAAAATAAGCTGTTATTTCTATAAGATGTTTTATGTAAACCTCATGGTAACTTCAAACCCAAAACTTATAGTAGATTCACTAAAGATATAGAAAAGGGAATCAAAGAATAGCATTACAGAAAATCATCAATTTGAAAAGGAAGGCAGGCAAGAGGAAGAAAGAAATAAGCAAACTACAAAAACATCAGAAAACAATAAGATGGCATGAATAATTCCTCCCTATGAATAATTACTCTTAATGTAAATGGGTTAAAATTTCAAAATCAAAAGGATCGAGTGACCAGATAGATAAAATTTTAAAAAAAATAAACAACTTGATGCGGCCTACAAGATACTCACTTCAGCTTTAAGGGCATACATCTCTACATAGGTGAAGAGATAAAGAAGATATTCCAAAGGGGGGCAAGATGGCGATGGAGTAGGCAGACGTACCAACTTCCAACTCCCAGAACCAAAGTGGGTTATAACTTGATTTTAAGAACCATCATCTGGATAAACCAACATTGAACTGGACTGAGAGGACTCTTCAACCGGGGAACACTGAAGAAGCCACATTGAGACTGGTAGGAAAAGCGAAAACGCGGAAAGGACTGCCCAGCTCCCCGGAGCAAAAGGCAGCTGGGAGAGACCCACATGGCGGGAAGATAGTTTAGCAGAGAGGGAGGGACCTGGGTCCCAGGAACAAAGCATCAACCTGCAGCCCCAGAGCCTAGAAGAGGTACATGGACAGTATTTAGCTGGGAAACAGGTTAGGATACTGTTTGTGAGAAAGAGACAGTTGTCTCAGACCCAGGATTCTTCTTAAAGAGACGGTGAAGAAAACCTCTCTCACAACCACTCACCCAGGACTCTGGGAGACAGGGAGAGAGGAGAGAACTGGAGCAACAGGAAGAGGGTGCAGTCTGGAAGGCACAGGAAGAAAAGTTTTGAGGAACAGCCACCCTAAACCCAGCCAAACAGGCTCCCCTGTGGCAATTAGAGCACAGTCGCTTAGAAGGAAAGAGCTTTCAGGACTATAGTATGGAGTGTTAGGGTCTGAGCTGCAGTGGCCACAACCACACTGCTGAGGGCTTACTGGAGGGCGGGCAGCGCCTGTGGAGGCAGAGGTCGAGCCGGCTGGCGTGAGCTAGGTATAGCCCAGCCAGGGCAAAGGGGACATGCAAAAGTGGTCCGGCATCTGAGGGTCTGCCTGCGATCCCACCTGTGGGGGAAAAGCGGGAGCCCGAAATGGGCGGAGATTAGCCAATGGACAGGGGCAAGTAGGCGCGTGGCCATACCAGGCCTCTGGGGCTTGAAGCCCTGCCCAACTGGCTTTGCTAGTCGAGATGGGGTGGAAGCCCAGACCGTGGCTGAGCACATAGCAACAGCCCAGCCCAGCAAAGGAGCCGAGGTTGGCGGGGGCGGGACTTCTGACCTGGGCTAGGAGCTGACCACGCACCAAAGGCCCTCCCTGCTGGAGGAACAGGCTGACAGGGACCCACAGCTAAGCAAAATTGCTCACCCCTACCCTTGGCACCCAGGCTTGTGGCCCAAGTGTGGTGCATGGTCCCACCCATGGGAGAGGGGAGAAGGCCGAGACCAGCTGAGGCTTGTAGATCCTGGAACGAGAACACAGCCACTCCTGTAGAGGCGAGGCAGAGACCTCAGCAGCCAAGGCCGTCGCCGGCAACACCCACACCCATCCGCCCTAGGCAGTGGCAGAGGGGGTGGCAGGCCTACCGACTGACCACACTTAGGGAAAACAGAGGAAACATACATTGGACTCCAGTAGCCAAACCCTTCTTACACACAGACAAAATGGGCAGGCAGAGGAATGCTACCCAAATGAATCAAGAGAAATCCCCAGAGAAGGACCTGAATGAATCAGATATAACCAAACTACCTGATACAGAGTTTAAAATAATGATAGTTAGGATGTTCAAAGAGCTTAGAGCAACAATGGATAGTCATTACAAACACCTAAATAAAGAGATGGCAAGTATAAAAAAAGGAAATTGAAATAATAAAAATGAATCAGACAGAAATGACAAATACAGTATCAGAACTGAAGACCACAATGGAAGAAATTAAAAGCAGGATGGATAAAGCTGAGGATCAAATCAGCGAGTTAGAGGACAAAATAAACAAAGGCACAGAAGCAGAGCAGAAAAAAGAAAAGAGACTCAGAAAATTTGAGGAAACTCTAAGGGAGCTCTGTGACAACATGAAGAGAAATAACATTCGCATCATAGGGGTTCCTGAAGAAGAGGAAAAAGAACAAGGGATAGAAACTTTGTTCAATCAAATCATAGCTGAAAACTTCCCTAAATTAAGACTGGAAAACCTTTCACACATTCAAGAAGCACAGAGAACTCCATTAAAGAGAAACCCAAAGAAATCTACACCAAGACACATCATAGTTAAAATACCAAAGCTAAGTGATAAAGAGAAAAATTTTAAAGCTGCTAGAGAAAAAAAAGCTATCACCTACCAAGGAGCCCCCATAAGGATGACATCCGACTTCCCAACAGAAACACTTGAGGCCAGAAGGGAATGGCAAGATATATTCAAAGTAATTCAGAACAAGAACCTACAACCAAGACTACTCTATCCAGCAAGGCTAACATTTAAAATTGAAGGAGAAATAAAGAGCTTCCCAGACAAAAAAATAAATAAATAAACAAAAATAAAAACCTCAAGGAATTCATTAAAACCAAACCAATTCTGCAAGAGATACTAAAGAGCCTGTTGTGAATAGTAAAGAAGAATATAGCTTTAAAAAATAAAATGGCAATAAACAACTACATATCAATAATAACCTTAAATGTAAATGGATTAAATGATCCAATCAAAAGACATAGGGTAGCTGCGTGGATAAAGAAACAGCACCCATACATTAGCTGTCTACAAAAGATGCACATAGACTGAAGGTAAAAGGATGGAAAAAAATATATCATGCAAATGGAAATGAAAAAAAAGCTGAGGTAGCAATACTTATATCTGACAAAATGGACTTTAAAACAAAGGCTGTAGTAAGAGATAAAGAAGGACACTACATAATGATAAAGGGAACAATTCAACAGGAAGATATAACTATTGTAAATATCTATGCACCAAATATAGGAGCCCCGACATACATAAAGCAGACTTTGATGGATATAAAGGGTGAGATTAACAGCAATACTATAATAGTAGGGATTTCAATACCCCACTAACATTACTGGATAGATCCTCAAGAAAGAAAATTAACAAAGAAACAGCAGACTTAAAGGATACACTAGATCAACTCAATTTAATAGATATGTTCAGAACTTTTCACCCTAAAGCAAAAGAATATACATTCTTTTCAAGTGCTCATAGTACATTCTCTATGATAGACCACATGTTAGGACACAAAAGTGGTCTCAACATGTTTAAGAAGATTAAAATCATATCAAGCATTTTCTCTGATCACAATGGCATGAAAATAGAAATTAACCACAAAAGATAAACTGAAAAATACTCAAACACATGGAAACTAAATAGCATGTTATTAAATAACGAATGGATTAACAATGAGATCAAAGAAGAAATAAAAAAGTTTCTAGACACCAATGATAATGAGCATACATCAACTCAAAATTTATGGGACACAGAAAAAGCAGCACTGAGAGGGAAGTTCATAGCCCTACCGGCATACCAGGAGAAGCTAGAAAAAGCTCAAATAAGCAACTTGACCCTGCATCTAAAAGAACTAGAAAAACAACAGCAAATAAAGCCCAGGACTAGTAGAAGGAAGGAAATAATAAAGATCAGCGTAGAAATAAATGACATAGAGGCTAAGGAAACAATACATAGGATCAATAAAACCAGGAGCTGGTTCTTTGAAAAGGTAAACAAAATCAATGAAACTTTAACTAGACTCACACAAGAAAAAAAGAGAGAGGACTCAAATAAATAAAATTAGAAATGAGAGTGGAGAAATAACAACTGACACAACAGAAATACAAAGTATTGTAAGAAAATACTATGAAAAACTCTATGCCAAAAAATTAGACAACCTAGGTGAAATGGACAAATTTCTTGAATCATATAATCTTCCAAAAATCAATCTGGAAGAATCAGAACACCTAAACAGACCAATTACAACAAATGAGATAGAAACAGTTATCAAAAAACTCCCAAAAAAGAAAAGTCCTGGGCCTGATGCTTCACAGGTGAATTCTACCAAATATTCAAAGAAGAACTAACTCCTATGCTCCTCAAGCTATTTCAAAAAATTCAAGAGGAAGGAGGACTTCCAAACTCCTTTTATGAGGCGGGCATAATTCTGATCCCAAAACCAGGCAAAGACAACACAAAGAAAGAAAATTATAGGCCAATATCGCTGATGAATTTAGATGCAAAAATTCTCAACAAAATATTAGCCAACTGGATCCAGCAATATATGAAAAAAATCATACACCATGATCTAGTGGGATTTACTCTGGAAAGGCAAGGCTGGTTCAATATTTGCAAATCAATCAATGTGATTCATCACATAAACAAAAGGAAGGACAAAAATCACATGATAATTTTAATAGAGGCAGAAAAAACATTTGATAAAATCCAGCACTCATTTATGATCAAAACTTTCAGTAAAGTGGGAATACAGGGAACATTCCTTAAAATGATAAAGGCCATCTATGACAAACCCACAGCAAACATCATACTAAATGGGCAAAAATTAAAAGCAATCCCTTTAAGATCAGGAACCAGACAGGGGTGCCCCCTTACACCACTCTTATTCAACATAGTTCTGGAAATCCTAGCTACAGCAATCAGACAAGAAGAAGAAATAAAAGGCATTCAAATTGGAAAAGAAGTAAAACTGTCATTATTTGCAGATGATATGATATTGTATATAGAAAACCCAAAACCTCAGTCAAAAAACTACTGGACCTGATAAATGAATTCAGCAAGGTGGCAGGATATAAAATTAATACTCAGAAATCGAAGGCATTTTTATATACCAACAATGAACTGTCAGCAAAAGAAATTAAGGAAACAATGCCCTTCACTATTGCAACCAAAAAAATAATGTACCTAGGAGTAAATTTAACCTAGGAGGTTAAGGACTTGTACTCGGAATATTATAAAACATTGATAAAAGAAATCAAGGAAGATACAAACAAGTGGAAGCATATACCATGCTCATAGTTAGGAAGAATAAACATCATTAAAATGTCTATATTAAAAAAAAATTAAAATAAAAAAATAAAACTGTCTATATTACCCAAAGCAATTTATAAATTTAATGCAATACCAATTAAAATACCAATGACATACTTCAAAGATATAGAACACATATTCCAAAAATTTCTATGGAATCAAAATGAACACGAATAGCCTCAGCAATCTTAAAAAAAAATAAAGCAGAAGGTATCACTCTTCTGGATATCAAGGTTTATTACAAGGCCGTTGTACTCAAGACAGCCTGGTACTGGCATAAGAACAGGCACATAGATCAATGGAACAGAACAGAGAACCCAGAAATAAACCCACACCTTTATAGACAACTGATATTTGACATAGGAGGAAAGAGCATACAATGGAGTAAAGACAGCTTCTTTAACAAATGGTGTTGGGAGAATTGGACATCTTCCTGCAAAAAAAATGAAACTAGACCATCAACTTACACCATTCGCAAAAACAAACTCAAAATGGATAAAAGACTTAAATTTAAGCCGTGAAACCATAAGCATCTTAGAAGAAAACATAGGCAGTAAGCTCTCTGACATCTGTCGCAGCAATAGATTTGCAGATTTATCTATAAGGGCTAATGAAATAAAAGGCAGGATACACAAATGGGACTATATCAAACTAAAAAGTTTTCGCACAGCTAAAGACAATAAGAACAGAATAAAAAGACAAACCACACAATGGGTGAACATATTCGACAACACGTCTGATAAGGGGTTAATAACCAAAATTTATAAAGAACTTATAAAACTCAACACCAGGAAGACAAACAATCCAATCAAAAAATGGGGAAAAGAAATGAATAGAAATTTCTCCAAAGAGGACATACAGATGGCCAATAGGCATATGAAAAAATGCTCAACATCACTAATCATTAGAGAAATGCAGATTAAAACCATAATGAGATATCACCTCACACCAGTCAGTATGGCGGTCATCAGCAAAACAACACAGAACAAGTGCTGGTGAAGATGTGGAGAAAAGGGAACCCTTCTGCACAGCTGGTTGGAATTCAGACTGGTGCAGCCACTGTGGAAAACAATATGGAGATTCCTCAAAAAATTAAAAATCAAATTGCCTTTTGACCCAGCTATCCCACTTTTAGGAATATACCCTAAGAACACCATAGCACTGTTTGAAAAGAAGAAATGCACCCCCATGTTCATGGCAGCAATGTTCACAATAGCGAAGATCTGGAAACAGCCCAAGTGTCTATCAGAGGATGAGTGGATTAAAAAGCTTTGGTACATATATACTATGGAATACTACTCAGACATAAGAAATGATGACATCAGATCATTTACAACAAAATGGATGGACCTTGATAATATTATACGGAGTGAAATAAGTAAAATGGAAACAAAACTGAGAACTGCATGATTTCATACATAGGTGGGACAGAAAAACGGGACTATGGGACATGGATAAGGGTGTGGTCGTTACGGGGTGTGGGGAGGGAGAAGAGGGAGGGAGAGGGGGAGGGGAGGGGCACAAAGGAAACCAGATAGAAGGTGACAGAGGACAATTTGACTTTGGGAGATGGGTATGCAACATAATTGAATGATAAGGTAACCTGGAGATGTTTTCTTTGAACATATGTACCCTGATTTGTTCATGTCACCTAATTAAAATTAATAAAAAAAATTAATAATAATAAAAAAGTAGATATTCCATACAAGTGGAAACCAAAGGAGAGCAGGAGTAGCTATACTTATATTTGACAAAATAGACAAAAGCAAAAACTCTAACAAAAACAAAGATAGTAACTATATAGTGATAAATGGGTCAATTCATTAAGAGGCAATAAAAATTGTAAATATATAGGTTGGGGTTGAACTATACTTGAGCCAAACAAACATACACAGAATATTCCATGCAACATTTGCAGAAAGCACGTTCTTCTCAAGTGCACACAGAACATTCTCCAGAATAGGTCACAGAGTAAGTCCTAGCATATATTTAAGGAGATTAAAATTAAACCAAGTATCTTTAGTGACCTCAGTGGTATGCAACTAGAAATCAAATACAGTAGAAGAAGGCTGGAAAATAATCAAATACATGGAAATTAAGCATCACTGCTGAACAATCAAAGAGTCAAAGACAAAGTCACCATGGCTTGATCCTAAAAGTTACTGACTTGAAGCCCAAAGTTGTTGGCTTGAGCCCAAGGTCTCTGGCTTGAGCAAGGGGTCACTGGCTAAGCTTGAGCCTCCATACCCCATTAAGACACATATGAGAAACAGTCAATGAACAACTAAAGTGACACAATTACGATTTGATGCTTCTCATTTCTTTGCTTTTCTGTCTGTCTGTCTGGTACAGAGAAGCTTTATACATCTTTACAAAGCGGTATAATTGCCAATTTATCTTACACACATATTTACACACAGTATTCTCAAACCTGAATGCAGCACATCTGAATCTCTGATGAGAAACCTATTCAACTTGACTCTCCAGGGAGAGGACCATGGAATGGATATTCTAAACAAATTCCCTAGAGGATTTCTCATAAGAAATAAATCCAGAACAGAACATGTGTTTTTTTCAGTTTTCTTTATCTCTATAAAGGCACTGTCACACTTGACTCAAATAAAAAACCTAGGATTTATCTCTGACTTTCTCTTCCTCACCATCCCCACACAATTCATCAGGATGTCACATCATTCCCATTGTCTCATATGCATCCAGTTCTCTTAGGCTCTGACACCATCTTCCTCCAACCCCTAATTATTACTCCAACTACTCTACACAAGTCCCCACCTATTCCACAATAGCCCTTAACTGGCCTTTGTTTCCTACATTCTCTATATACCCATTGAATTGACAAATAAACAAGCACACACACACAACTTATCATTCCACAATCTCATTTGTAGTTTTTGACTCATTTTAAGTAAACTAATCCAATTCAAGGACGTTTTGGACTCTAATTTACAGATCTTTATGTCCAGATACCTGAAGCATGCAGGTAACTCACTACGGGGGGAGCCAGAATACTAACTAGGGGATCTGACTCTGAAACCTGTAAGCTCAGTCTCTCAGCTATACACTACCTTTAATAAGTACCATTTTTATTCAATTCCAAGATGCACATTTTCTCACTTAAACTTTGAAGTTGAAGATGTGCCTTGCAATCAATGGCATGTCAGTTTAATTGGCATCATTTTTCCCCTTGAGGTCCATAAAATAATGGCATTTCTTACAACTGATGGCTCTTAGAGTTGGTGAAATACAATATTTGTTGAATGAATGGGTGGGTGTAGGAGGTCAGTGGAACTGCCCTCGTCATCTCTGCTTTAGTTGTTGCAGCCAGGAGAACAGCACACACACGGCATTTTGAATACTTAGGAAAAAGTCAGTAGGGACCTATGTAACTATTCCTGTAACCCTCAATTATTTATGGTTCCAATTAACTATATTTTCACTTATTTAATCAAAAGAACTAAAGAGAAAGTTACATTAAAGTAATCCACACTTCAGTGCTTAACATTTCTTAATGACATTAAATATTTACACACTCAAATATTTCTTCCAAACTGTTATTGTAAGATTTTTAAGGCATTAAACTGACTCAAGTTTACATCATTTTAGGTGGTTTGAGCAAATGGTCCTAATTTTACTCAGCATTATTATTTTTTTCTGTGAGTGACAGACACACTTCTAAACACAACGCAATGTTTTTGTGAGTTAAAAGAAAAAAAATCTCCTTCAAATTGATATGGTACTTGCCTCTCTATTTTCTTGTATGTATTTTATGCATCAATTTATGTGGATGATTTTGATTGGCCATTCATGGTTTTGTAGCATTCTGATCAATGGGAGAGGAATCATTCATGGGTAATAGTATTAAAATAAAAATTTATATTCACCTATTTTTTATAGTTAAAGAAGTCCTTTCACCTACTATATCTCATATATCCTCTTCACAGCTCTCTATAGCTATGTAAGGAAAGACACGGACTTTCACATTCTGCATCGTTGTAATTGTCTCTCTCTCGGAATACTCTCTGGGCTACTTTAGATAGGTCAAACGTCATGCATTAGCCAAGGAAACGCTGGGTCAAGCATTGCAGCAAACTCTGGTAGTGCTTTATTGAGTGGTAATGAGCCTGCACCTGCAGAACAGAGCTTACTCACCTGGGTTCCAAAGATTAGATTAGAGAACATCATCAATAGGGCAGGGCTTGGGCAGCTAAAACTGTGAGCTAGCATATAACCATAAAAAGCTTCATCTAGGGTCTGACCTGTGGTGGTGCAGTAGGTAAAAGCATCGACCTGGAACGCTGAGGTCACCAGTTCAAAACCCTGGGCTTCCCTAGTCAAGGTACATATGGGAGTTGATGCTTCCTGCTCCTCCCTCCCTTCTCTCTCTCTCTCTTTCTCCTCTCTCTAAAATGAATAAATAAGTAATTTTTTAAAAAAAGCTTCATCTATTTATCCCAGGATCCTGGTATAACACATGCTCTATGTTGCTCTATGTGTGCTATGACACACAGAAGGTTGGGAAGGACTGCGGGCTTCTTAGCAGATTAAACCTTCCATCTGGGTCCTATCAATCCAGGCATGCTTCGTTGCACAAGTTTAAGGGGTGCCAGTACCTCCACTCTATGGGAGGAAGGAGCTACAAAGCCAGAGAGTGGGCAGCGCACGTGGCTTTGTGCTGCGGTCTTGTGTCTCCCTGCAACATACATGCTAAGACTCACTCACCATCCTAGTCTGAACGGCGCTTCCTCCCCAGAGATCCTGTGCCAACTCAGGGGCTTTGAAGAGTTTTGGGGTTTCTGGGAAATTTCTAGAAATATTCTGATGATCTCTGGGGAACTAAAACTCAGAGTAAAAGAATACTGTGAAACCCTTTGTCTGCTGGCTTCTACTCTCTCTCTCTCAGGGATTCAAAAGCACTTTCACAGAGTCCTTCTGCCAAGATGAGTTTCCTCAGTGAGATTTTCTGGTGGGTTGGGTCATGTTAAGGCAGGGTGCATGTAGTAAACCTGCGTGGTCACACTTTGACCAAGACAGGTGACTAAAACCCACAGATACAATGTGTGTACTGGCCCTTTATGTAACAACGGATTAGCAGCCCAGCCATTAAACAGCTGTAATGCCAGACTCTTCAAGAGCTTCCAGGAGCACACTACCTCTGGGAGTTTTGCCTTCGATTCCATTTAAATCCAAGAGGCTTTCACCCTGCTGCCAGCCCCAGAGGTCCTGCTGAGGCTCAGGGAGAAGCTGTTATGAAAAGCAGAGGCTGTTGCTAAGCAAAGGAAGTCTCAGGGAGGCAACTGACAGAGCAAAAGCAACACCTGGTTAAACTGAAACTGACATGAGAGTGCCTCTCGGCTTTAAGCTGCTTTCCTAAGGGTTAGAGCTCCATCGCCAAATATTAAAAAGGCGATTGGCGGAGAAAATCACAGTTCCTCGAGAACCTCGTTTCCCTAGAGTGAGAAATACTGCAAACTGTGAGGGTAATCCGACTGTGGTTGGCTATTGGGGTGTGAGTGGGTCCTCAGCAGAACCTGTGTGCCGTGGTACGCTATAACCTCTACTGTGAACAGGTAGGCTGTGGAAGAGGATAGATCCTGCACCTTAACATCCTCCACCATCCTCATCCTGTGAAAACTATCTGTGGAGGAAAAATGGCTTCTTCTTGGTCAAGAGGCTTTTAGACCCTGGTTGTTAAGAGGGCAGTACTGCACTGGGTGTATTCGGAGATATAGGGGGATCTGCTCATGGACCCTCAACGTAATCTCCTCACTCCAGCACTGTTATACGAAACAAAGGTTTATTTTAAGATAACAAAGTGTGAGGACAAGCTAAAGAGCATTGTACAAATTCTCAGGACAGCATGTATTCCAAGGAGATGAGGTAGAGGACGGCTAGACAACCAGGTAAGCCATGCAAGACTCTTGAGTAAGGGCAAGGGAGACAGGATTTGGACAGCAAATGTTCTTCTAGTAGGGAAACCCATGAGGGAAACTCCAAATTGTAAATGAACAGAACACTGAGATCTTTCTTTAGTGGGAAGAGATGGTAAGCGATGGCTGAGACCCATGTAGTGCACTGTATTTGCCGTCCTCTGATGCACATCGATGCAGAGAACATAAAGGACTCTACAGAAAACTGCACTCAGCCTATTGCTGTCAAGTTTGAACTGCAAATGCCCAGATAGAACCCTAGGGCTGGGCTGGCTCTCCTGTGGGTCACAGTCCTATTGTCTGTTTTTTCAAGACTTCTCTCATTAAGAGGTAGAAGAATTGGTTCCTGTTCTTCTTAAGCTGAATTTGACTCTCTTACTGCTAAGTTTAATGGGGTGAATAATAAACAAAATGAAAAGAGAAAACAGTTGAGTTATATTCTAAGACCTGGTACTTTAACAAAAATCTTGTACGAGGGCATGAATAATGTTTTACAGTTGATGTAGCAGTGACCTCAACAGGTCAGGACAGACTGCAACCTTATGGAAGTTGGGGAACCCCTGTTCTGTGGGCCCTAAATGCTTGGCATTGAGCATCTTCCTGAGCCCCTCCAAACCAGCCACTCTTCTTTCTATCCTGCTGTGTACCCCAGAGGCTGGCCTTCACTGCCAGCCTCCATTAGACCCCTTACCGGCTGGATTCAGCTCAGCGGGACTACCAGCAGGAGATGAGAAGGGAGGGAAAAGAGAGGTTGGGCATTTCATTTTCTGGGCTGTCCCCTGCTTGACTGAATTTGGCAATGGCTATGTCCCTTCATAAAGGTTTGGGCTCCCATCAGCTGGCTCTCTCCACGGCTACAGATCTAACCAAATTCTCCTAGCCACTCGATGCCTTTGACCTTTAAGGCTAAGGGATAGCTACAGTCTTCTGTCATTGTTAGTTCTGAGGTGTTTTGCCATCCTTTGATGGTTTTTCTTAAGCTCAAATACATCATCATTCTTGAGCCCTCTGTTAAACTCTCTCTAACTGCCCGTTTGGGTATGCTGATGATTCTTGCAAAACCTCTAGGATGCTCTAAGGTAGGGTAGCTGGGGTATCCAAAAGAAGCAAGGGCATTCAGGGAACTTGCGGCGAAGGCTATGGACCAGAGAGTATGGAAGCGTTTCCATATTCTAGCAGCCGCTGTAAGCATGTAGGTGGGAGCTGTCTGTCTCTCAGCCCCGTCCTGCACATTAACTGCTTCAGTCTCATTTTTTCAAATAAAGAAACCAAGACTCAGGAGGGTCAAATAAAATGGCCTTTTATAATCTCCCTGTCTGCAAGGGTTTGGGCTATAGCTTATGAACCCTTTTAGGATGGTGAATGCCACATTCTATATATAAAATCATGGCATATAAAGGAAACATGTAAGACATTCTTTCAAAAGGGGTCAGAACCCTGACTGCATTTATGTTCTTTACCTGTGATTTTTTTCCCCCACCAACTCAATGCGTTTAGTTTTCCTGCTCCCTGGGAAGAACTTATATCATAGCAGAGACCTTACCTAATTCTTTGTTTTGGTACAATGTGTCACATGTGTTTGGTGTTTAATAAATGTCTAATAATAGCACCTGTCATGAGGGGCTTTGTGCTCAATGGGATCCCTTGCTGTGTCACACACAGACCTATAGGACAAAATAAAGGGTTGACTTTTTTTCCTATGACTATAGATCAGCCCTTGAGAAAGCTTTTAGAGGTTTAATAGCTCAACTTCCTTGTCTTCACCAAAGACTGGCCTTGAATTGTGAAACTCAGAGCAGTGTCTCCCAGAACACCTCTGCACAGATGCCTGAAGCCCCCTCCTCCCTGGATCTCTGCAGCCCCCTGCAAGCTCTGACAGCCCAACAGCAGGAAAACGCCTCCTCCAGTCTGATTAAATCCCTTCTGCCAGATTCTGGCTGCGCCAGTGTGCACACAGTGGGGAAGAAGAACCAGGCACAAGCCAGGCAGGGGAAATAGATAATAAAGGAAAGCAAAGCAAGTAGAGAATGGTGGCAGAGGGCTGAAAGGCATCAGGCTTCTTTCTTCGCAGTCAAAAGCAAAAGAATATGCTGTTCTAAGACCTTTTGAAGGCAGCGTGCATTCACCCACCAAAGGGACAGGTGTTGGGTATCCTCTGCTTCGGGCCCTGTTTCAAGCACTAAGCATATAAGGATGAATACGGATCTAGAAACAGGGTATAGGAATGAGTCCTGTCCATGAGGAACATTTCTTTTTTTGAAAAGGGATGCCAATTCAAAAACAATACTCTGATTTGTTAGTTACTCCTTTCCATTGTCAGAGAAGACCTACTCTGTGCTAGTAGCTTGGGATGTGAGCAAGATTGTTTCAGGATGTCTACTTTCCAGAGTTAACCAATGTTTCTGATGAATAGTCAATCACTATAGCATGAATGACACTGGGTTTTGTTAAAATTAAATAGTATAATATATAGAAATCACTTTGAATAGTGCCTGGCCTGTAACAAGCAAATCTGAGTGTTTAAAAAAAAAAAAGGTATAATATGAATGGAGAGAAAACCTAGAGACCCGATCTGCTCTTGTAGACTAGAAAACCAACTGAATACAAGAACCCAGATTGCAGTCTCTGGATGGGGGAAGTGAGCAATTGCCCCAGCTCACTGTACAAAGAATGTCCCAGCACCAGAGCAGGGACCCAGTGTTAGGCCCAGGAGTCTGCTGGGCTGAGAGAAACTGGAATACAGGGAGGGCAACACCACTAGAAATCACAGGCAGAGTATCAGAGAGAAGAACACTGCACAGAAAGAAGGTGCTGAAGAGGTGTACATGTTCACTATGGCATCTTCTTGGAAAAGGACATGGGAGCATGGACGTTACTGTGAGACCCAAAATGGGAAAGAAAGGATCAGGCAGAGAAAATGACCACACATCACACAGGCTGAGCATCCTTCCTGACCCACCAGACAAAATGAAAAGTTCTCCATAAAAAAACAACAACTGCTTTTGAAAAATAAACTAGCTCTTTAACACAACGAACATGTAATGTCTGCATATAGATGGGTCTAGCTGGGTTGTTTGTGGTCAGCATGGGGAGAGGGAAGCAGTGTCCTTAGTCAACCCTGGATCTGTGCTGAGGCCAGCTTTGCCATATCTGATGTTGGCTTCAAGTTTGGCACAAGGAGGGCATCTATCCTGTAGATCAGAAAGAAAGGAGAGCCTGGGGCACTGTGCCTGTTTCCTAACCCCTTTGTCGTGAAAGTCACACATGTCATGTGTTCTCTCAGTATTGTGGAAGGCATGGTCACATTGGCCCATGTTCAACAGGACTTGACAATGAAGTCTCTGCCTGGGCAGCCACTTCTCAACATCAGTGAGTCTTGGTTTCTGCAGCAGACGTAATAAAAGTCCAGCTAAACATTTTGTGTGTATTTGTTTCAGTACCTGATCCAAGAAAGAAAGCTGAGAGATAACTGGTGAAATGAATAGGGTTGCCATCTAAAGATCAAGTCAGGACTCTAAAAAATTACTTAAAAACCCAAAGTGTATAGTCATGTGCTGTGTAGTGCCGTTTTGATCAAGGACTGACTGCACATACAATAGCAGTCCCATTATATAAGATTATAATGGAGCTGAAAATTCCCTATCTAGTGACAGTGTAGGCATCATAGCATAACTCAACATATCACTCACGAGTGTGTGGCAATGCTATGTAAACAAACCTACTTCACGGCCAGTCATATAAAATTATCATCCATGCAATGATGTGTAGTATGTAATACTTGATAATGATAATAAACACTATGCGACTGGTTTATGTATTTACTATACTATAATTTGTATCATTATTTTAGAGTGTACCCTTTCTATTAGTAACGAAATGTTTCCTGTAAAAGAGAATGTTGTGTTGTGCGGACAGCAGCCTCACACAATTCATGCTTACTGCAGCTCTGGATTGTGTTATATTATCCTGTGCTTAATTCAATCTCGTGTTGTTTTGTACAGTAACATGCAGGCTTGTAGCCTCAGAGCACTAGGCTATGCCATACAGCCTAAGTGTGTAGAGGCCAGACCATCTAGGTTTAAGTGATGTTCACTCAACTAGGATGTTTGTGCCAGTGATGCTCACACAGCTATAATGTTCCCACAATAACGAAATCACCTACCGGCACATTTCTCAGAATGAATCCTGTTGTTAAGTGATGTGTGACTATATTGCTTATTCTACTGATTACCTACCATTCCCTTGCAAGCTTACAATCCTTCTCATCCACACCTAGTTCAAGCTTTAACCAAGCCCTGATGAACTGATATGGACAGTTGATGATGCAGTTTCATGAGTGCACTTAAAACCATCATTATTATTTTGTCAGCAGCTAGCATTTGAGAAAATAAGTGTCAAATTCATATTTAAAGCAAAGTAGTCAAAATTAGAGAAATGCCCTTTTTAATTTCATGTGTCCGTATTCAGGAACAAGTGCTCTTGCTACTATTACTTGTGTCAAAGTTCAGGAAAAAAATATGTGTTTGACCTCTTCTTATCTGATAATTCCCCTCACTGCTCCATGGTTGCTTCTCTCTGGTGACCACCTTTGAGGGGTGTCAGTGTTATAATAAGACAATTATTTTTTTTTAGGAAGCCACCCTGCCAAAATTTGTCCCGTGCTATGAATCAAAACCACAAGAATGTTCAAAAGAACCCTTTTACCCTAATAAATTCAATAACAACAACAACAACAAAATCTTTTTAGTATCATGAACACTTTTTCTAATATTCCTTTAAGGATAATTCTATTCCAAAGACCAAAAGCCTGGTTTCAGCTACAGAAAGACATGGGAAAATTGCAGCCGCTAACACCATCCTTCGTGGTGACAGAACTCATGGATATAAACTGTAATTGGGTGGTTCTGGCTCAGCTGACCTGCCTGTCCACAGGTAGGACCATTCACTCCCTAGGCATTTATATGAATGAGAGAAAAACAGGATTTGTAAAGACCTTTCTGACGCTGGCCGGTGGCTCAGTGGATAAAGAGTTGGCTCCAAGTATGGACTTCCTGGTTTCGATTTCTTGTCAGGCACACAGGAGAGGCAACCATCTGTTTCTTCGCCACTCCCTCTTCCCCTATTCTCGCTCTTTTCCTCCTGTAACCAGTGGCTTGATTGGTCAAGCATGGCCCCGGGCACTGAGGATAGCTCCATTGGAGTACCTCAGCTTCAGGTGCTAAGAATAGCTCAGTAATTTGAGCATCAGCACCAGATAGGGTTGCTGGGTGGATTCTGGTTGGGGTACATGTGGGAGTCTGCTTCACTATCTCCCATACTCTCACCTAAAAAAAAAAAAAAAAAAAAAAAGACCTGTCTGTGTCCCAAGTTCTGGGTAGAAGAAGAAAAACAAGGCATTGATTGCCTCATGGATTTGGAGTCCAGGAGGGGAAGCAATCTCCTCATCCCATTTTTGTGAAGGAAACATTTTATTTCCAGGAATACAACCGGGCTGTGGTTTCTTGGAGATTTTTTTTTTTAATCCTGAGAGGTGACATTTTAAATAGGCCTGGACATTCTCACAGAGGGAAGGAACAGCTGTGATAGTGGTGTCTCACCAGCATCCTTACGGAAGCCACAAAAGAACATAGGCCTTTGCCAGCTATTTGGGAAGGAGGAAAAAGAAAGCAGCTTAGGGAGACGTAGGTGATAGAGACAGGCCAAGAAGATGGGTGCGAGGTCCTGCAGCTACTCAGGAGGACAGGCCAGCAGCGTTCATGTCACAGAGCTCTTAGGACATGAGGGCAAAGCCTGGGGCCATCAGGGTTATATTTGGGTGACCTGACAAGATATGGTAGAGTGCCCATTTGCAGCATGACTATCACTATTTTTAGAAGAGGAGCAGAGGTACACTGCCCACAGCTTCCAAACTACTCAGTGACTCATGGATTAGATTGGCCTCCAGCACTGGGGTCTCGGCATAGCACAAGGCAGGAGAAGACAGGTTGCTGGGGCTACTTAGAGTGATACCTTGATAGAAACTAAATATATCAGACAGGAAGTAGGACCTACCCAATTTTTTAATGAACTTTCTAAAATGGTAAAATATCTTTAAAATCTGTCAAAAGCATTTGGGGAGGAAGAGCTTGGGAAGGAAATATGTATTTTGGTATCTAACTACACCCAATTTCTAAAACTACAGAAGACTTTTCTCAACCTAGCAAGGAAGTGTGTGGCAGACATACCAAGACAATGTCAAGCTGTGTTTATTCTGCATAGACACCTGTGTAGGCAATATAATAGGCAGCAAAGCCCAGAATAAGGTCCCAAGTGTAACTGCAACTGCAGGAGATTTTATGAAGTTCAGTGGCAGTACCTTGAAAAAAAATTTTTAAGCTATGACTTTACCAAGCTATTTAGATATTGTAAGACTGGCAGGCCCCCGAGGCAAAGCAGGATAATAATTTTAAAAGTCTACAAGCTCCTGCACATAAGGTCATCTGTGACCTCAGAACAACCCACGCCTCGGTACCTGTCACCAAGGACATAACTACACTTAAACAGCAGCTGATCATGGGGAGGCAGTTGGCCCTGCAGCTCAATTTTCTTTACCCTGGAACAAAGAGGTGTGAGATGGAGACAGGCAACAGGGTTCAAGTGGACCTACGGACATTAGACCTTCTGTGACCTGAAGTGGCACTCTGACAGTGAACAATTGGAGCTGACTGTTAACTGTTAGTAAGATTAGTTCTGGAGGAGGGAGAGGGAAAGTCAGTGACAGAGTTTCAGATGATAGGAGAGAGAGGTCAGCAGAAGTAGCACTGAAGACTGACAATGAATGGGACAATGGGACAGCATCAAGCTAAAAAGCTTCTGCACAGCAAAATAAACAATCAACAACAGAAAGGCAAGCAACCGAAAAGAGAGAAGATGTTTGCAAAGAATACCTCTGATAAGGGTCTAATACTAAATATATGTAAGAGAACTCACACAGCTAAACAACATAAAAAAAATCCTCTCAGTTAAGAAATAGAGAGCCTGAAGAGACACTTCTCCCAAGAAGATATACAAATGACCAATTGATATATGAAATGTTCAACTTGATTAGCTATAAGGAAAATTGCAGATCAAAACCACAGTGAGATATCACCTCACATCTTTTAGGATGACTATTGCCAATAAGGCAGGAAATAGTATTGGAGAGATTGTAGAGGAAAGGGAATACTCACACACTGCTGGTGGGAATGCAGACTGGTACAGCCCCTGCAGAAAACAGCATGCAGATTCCTCAAAAAATTAAAAAGGGAGTTACCATATAACCGGGCAATCTTTCTTCTAGGTATCTACCTGAAAATTTTGAAACATTTATTTATAAAGACACATGTACCCCTATGTTTATTGTGGTATTATTCATGGTAGCAAAGACATAGAAATAACTTAAGTGTCCTTCAATGGATGATTGGATAAAGAAGTGGCACATATATACAATGGAATACAACTCAGCCATAAGAAAAGATAATAAGGTGCCATTTGTGGCAACATGGATGGATATTGAGAATAGCATGCTAAGCAAAATAAGTCAGACAGAAAAGGGCAAGAACTTTATATGTGGTTGAGGGGAGGATAAATTGGAAAGGGGGGGGTAAATATGTGGTGATGGAAAAAGACTAGACTTTAGGCGGTGAGCACACAATGCAGTATGCAGGTTATGTATTATAAAATTGTACTTGAAATTTATGTAGTGTTATTAACCAATGTAGTCCATTCAATTTAATTAAAACAAACAAACAAACACACAAACAAACAAAATGATCGCCACCCAAGAGGGATTGGGAAGACTTTCACCTTCTCCACAACTGAGAGCAGTGAGCAATGACTGTGGCAGAGAGGCCAACACTGGGTTGGAAGAAGAGACTTGTCTAGGAGGCTTTCTTTAAGAAGAACTCTGCTTCATGCCCAGCATAACCTCCAGTGACTCTGGAAATAATAGACAAGGAAAAGCATTGTCCCCAAACCATTCACATAAGTCTGGCTGCCCAGCTGTGGGAGTGTGCTCAGTGGGCAGCCTAGAGCTTTAGCTCCTGCAGGGTGGGTCACAGCTGCTAAGAGCCACCTCGCTCAAGGCCACACCTTGCCTGCAACAACCCACATGTGTCAGCAATAAAACAGAATCTAAATGCCTGGCTATCATGAATTGAGGCAGAACACTTCCTTCTCCAAATCTCTTTACCATCTCAACCAAGGTTTTCCTGGCCTGGATTATGGTTGGATCTCTCCTTATGCCCAATTCTGCTCCCTTTCCCTTCTTTCAACTGGTGCTGATCCTTAATAAATATCTTGCACCTCCAAAAGTATGCAGTTTTGTATTTAAATAGATGTCACCTTGCCTCCTAGAAGGATAAGCAGACTCTGTAAGACCTGACAATGGGAGCACAGATGGGCCTGAGCAGGGCTCGGTGACAAGCAAGGCAATTTCCTGAGCAGAAAATAGATGCTTGTTCAAAGCCTAGTACCCTGGGGGGTTCTGGCTGTGGCCTATGTACCATGATGGCAAGCTCCTTGGGCCTAGCCACCTGGAGGGAAAGCAACTGAGTGTGTCCTCATGCACTAAGGCGGCAGTACCTCGGGACCAGGCGTGCAGCCCCACCGTAGTGCCAGCAGCGCTGCCAACTGGCGAAGGTCCCTCAGCAGCACAGACAAGAGCTGTTCTCAGTACTGACAACATACTGCATCCCGGAGCAATGGCAGACACATAGGGTACTCCTGTTCTTTCTCTGCCTGGCATTTGAGAATGCTGTTCCCACCTTTTGCTCCTCTTTTAGACTAAGTGGGCTTCTAGGGTCTTGGATAATTCAGACTATGTGCTTTAGAGAGTGAGGCCCTACTTTCTATTAATGTGTGCATGAGCGTCCTTGAGTAACCAGTTGGAAATAGAAAATAGATGTGGATATATTTGCAATCAAAACTGGCAGAGCAGGTCATTAAAGATATCATTTAAATATTCAAGTTGACACTCTCACTAATACATACTTCCAAATTAACACTGACACTTAGAGTCTCCATTTCCCATGTGGAAGAGAAGTTATTTGATTTTCTTCTTTTTTTTTTTTAGCATGTGCATGTGTGCAAAAGAGAAGGATGCAGATAAAGACAAATAGACAGGAAGGGAGAGAGATGAAAAGCATCAACTCATAGTTGTGGCACCTTAGTTGTTCATTGATTGCTTTCTCATTGATTCTCTTTCAATCGAAGAGAGACTCGAGGAATATTGCTCATGAATATGTGGAGTTGGGTAGTGAACAGAGGGGACCTAAATTTCTTTTTCAGGAAAGGAGGAAGACCAACCTTCTCTTGCCCCTGCAGCAGGTTGATCACAGTAGACCAGGGGCATGTCACTCCACAGAATAGCTCAGGAGCTCAGAGATTCTGTGCAGTCTGTTGCTCTTGCCATCAGTAATTATATGAGAAAGTGCATCACTGCGCACCTAACACAATGATACAGAAATTATGGTGATAACTTTTTATATTAGCTCCTTAAAGAGCAGCTTAGGTAGTATCTGTGCCAAAGACATAAGGGTTGAGGAATGTTTTCGTTGAGGTTGTGGTGGTGGGAGAGACACAGAATTTAAGAGTCTCTTCCACAGAGACCACTCAAGGCATCTCATCAGGGGAGTGAATCGACCCCCGTCTGAATCTGAATGGATAATAACTGGGTAGGCGCCAATCACACGTAGCCCATACAAACGTGGTGCACATAACGGCATTGCTGCTCTTTCACCTGGGACCCTGTGTAGCTGAAGGAGACAATAGCAAAAAGGTATTCGCTCTGGGTCTCTGGGGAGATGGCAGGAATTCCCACTTCTGTGTTGGAGGCAGTAGCTCTCAACAGACTGTACTAATTAGCAGTGTCACAGTCAGTCTTGAGGCACATCACAAACAATTTGTTGGTAATGATAAAGGAGCAAATTTTGTCAATGATTTCTTTCTTTATAAATTAGATTAATGTGTTAAGACTTCTTTGATTGTAACTGAAAGAGAAGCAAATTGAGTTAGTTTGTGGAAAAAGAGGAACTCCCTGCAAGTTCCATGTAACCACAAGAACAGGGGAACAGCTGGATGTCTTGCTGGATGAAGAATCCAAAGTCCCCAAGGCAAGCTTCCTTCACCTTTCAGACCTTACTTTTCTCTGCATGTTGGATTTATTCTCACTGTAGGTCAGTCTTCTCTACATGGCAGGAAACACGGCTACAAATAGTTCACAAGCCTCAAGTGTCACGCACATTTTGCCAACAGTGCATCCTGAATTTCTGTTCCAAGTTTGAACATCTCTAAGGAACGTTTCCCAGTGGCATGTCTTGGATCATGCAGCTACTGCACGAACAATCAGCTGTGGCCATGGTGTCAAGGTGTGTCACGTTTCGATTCACCTGACTCCAATAGAAGTTCGTACTTCCCAGATAAACCTCTATCAGCCAGACCCAATTTCCAACCAATTACATAGCTATTACTCTGGCCCACCTCTCTCTAAATTAGATTCTGGTCTGGAACTTACAATCTGTCAGTAGACATCCCTGTGAACCTTAAACTCCATCCCTAAAACTGATTTTCATGTTCTTATTGTAACTGCCTTCCAAGATATTATATCTCCAGTTCTTTTTTCAAGTTGAGGCTGATCTCTCCCTCTCTCTGTCTCTCTTTCTGTCCCCTAGATACCTCTGGGTCTATATTCTTTGCTTTCTGTTGCTTCCTCCAAACAACTTTTTCCTTACTCAAAAATTCCCAATTCTTGAATCAGCAATTTAAATGTATCTGCCATAGCCCCTCTTTCTTTTTCTTATCCATTGACTTGATTTCCCCTCACTCATCAAAGTTTTGAACACTTGCTTCATGATCATCTTGTCTGCTTCATCTTTCATATCTATGAAGACAATTTGTTAGACATCCTGCTGTTCCACCTGCATTATATTTGGGCCAGGGGACTAGATGGGTGCTGAGGACAAAAGAAAAAGAAAATGGGAAAATGTAGTTAGAAATAAAAAGAGAGGTGTTAGCTTCACCTTGAATTATGTATGATTCGTCTATAGGTAGTTCAGGAAAAGGTATGCCAGGAGGAAAGAATGGTATGGACAGCTTCACAGGGACTAGAAATGATCTCATCCATTCCAGAAACTGAGAGTGATTCTGATTGGCCAGGACCTTGAGTGAACACAGCGGTGAGAGAACACAATAAAGTTCTAACCTTCAGAAAGCTATCGAGGCCATATTTAAAAAAGATGTTCCCTCTTTTTCCTGTTTTCTTTTACTTGTTCTAATAAAAGACAGTTGAATAGTTTAGCTCCTGTGATGTCTTGGTCACAGTTGTGCACACGATACAATAATTTGCTTCTCAGACTCTCTCCTTTGACTGTGGATTCCAGAGGACAAGGTTCACTAGGTTCATCTTTCTTGCTCTATATAACACAGAGCACACACAGTAGGTGCCCCCTCTCTTCTGAATCAGAGCAGACTTTTTAAACTGAAGATTTCCTCTTTATAGAATTTTTATAGAGACAAATATAATGAAAAATGTATTCCCAGTTAGAAATAAAAGCATTATAGGCAAACATCAGAAACCCAGTCAACCCACAACCCACAATCCACAGGAATAAAAATGTTGTGACCAACAATTGTCCAAATCTACTCCAGAGAGGAGTGATTAAGCTGGCTGTGCGGAGGAGTTTGTGAACACGGCTAATACTCTGCATGGCTTTACTGGGTTACAGTCTTCAAGGTGCTTTCTAGGTACATTATTTTTATTAAATCCTCTCTATCAAGTTGGGGAGAGTGAGAGGTAAGTCTTATTATCCTTACAGTGAAGAAAGGAAGGCCAAGATTGTTAGTCACTTGGCCAAGGTCATGCAACAAATCAGTGCCAGACCCTGAACTTGAGCTGGAATCTTTCGTTCTAAGTACAGTGGCGTCTTTGTTGCTTTGCACTGCCTCTCGATTACAGCCAGGGCATCTGACTTTGGAGACATCCTAGTTAATAAGTGAGGTTGTTAGAGAGCACCACTACATAAAAAAATCCCAGGTAAAAAGCCATTGGTGCTAATAAGTGTGTGAATTGTCCACAAAAACTGGCGACCCTTTTATCCTTTCACTGCTTATACTATTCGTCAGACCCTTGTATTATGTCTGGTCTGAGCCTTAGTCTTTCAAGGGTGATGTGCAGAAATGTAAGAGGGATTCAGTCTATTATAGCTGATCAGTGACAGAATATTATAGGAAGGACTATGTTCGCCAGCTCCACGGAGGGCACAGCCTTACAGGAAATTAACAAATTGCAGCAACATCACTATTGGCTAAACCAAAGGAGAAACTTACTGAAAGTGAGGTCTGTGAGATGCAGGGGGTATGCTTTCAAAGCAGGATATGAAATCTCTATCACTATAAACTTGAAGAATAGGAGAAACTCTGTTCAGAGTACTGTGAAAAGCCTGGAAGCCAGAAGATATATAAAATTAGCTCTGCCTCTATCTCCTCCGTGGTAGCCTTGGGCTGCCCCTGACCTTTTCTTTGTTCATCCATCCACCCCCCACCCCCCTTATGGTACTATGTAGTTTGCTTTCTACAAATGAAATATTTTTTGCTCCATTTTTAAAAACATGTAAAGTATGACTAGGTTTATATCTCCAAAGAAAATCTGCTGTCTAAAAGGTACCACCTGTTGGTGATAATCGGAGGTGAAAACAGAAAACAGAAGGAAACTAAACCATCTGTCTCTTGCCTAGTTGGGTTCCTCACTAAACCCGTAATTATGTTAGAAATATCACCCAACGCTTTAAAAAGGGTGTTTGTTATGTTTTCATTCTTTATCAATTGTTTTCTTTTGCATTCTTCTACAAATCCGAAACAATTATATTTGTCTTATTATTTAAAATATGTACACAGACCTGGCCAGTTGGCTCAGTGGATAGAGCATTGGTCCAGCATATGAACATCCCGAGGTCCAGCCCCAGTCAGGGCACACAAGGGAAGTGACCACTTACTTCTCTCCCCCTCCCTCTCCCCTTCTTTTTCTCTTTTCCTCCTGCAGCCAGTGGTTCAGTTGGTTCGAGCATTGGCCACAGGAGCTGAGGATAGCTCCATTTGTCAAAGCATGTCAGCTTCAGGTGCTAAATATAGCTCCGTTGATTCTAGCATCCGACCCAGACAGGGGTTGCAGGGTGGATCCAGGTCGTAGCACATGTAGAAGTCTGTCTATCTCTCCCCCTCCTCTTACTTAAACATAATAATAATGATAATAATAATAATAATAATAAATAAAGTAAAATGTGTTCATATATGCATGTGTGTGTATGTGTATATATGTTACCTGCTATTATTTGGCTCTGACTCTTGGCAAACCTATGAGTGTGTGATGTCCACAATGTCCCGTCCTCAACAGCCCTGCTTAGCACCTGTAGACTCATGCCTATGGTTTCTTTTATGAAGTCAATCCATTTCATATCTGGTCTTTCCCTTTTCTTGCTGCCTTCTGTTTTTCCCAGCACTATTGTCTTTTCCAAAGAGCCCTGCCTTCCCATGATATGCTTAAAGCAGGACAGCTTCAGTTCTGTCATTTTTGCCTCCAGTGATGTTTCAGGCTTATTTTGCTCTAAGACCCACCGGTCATCTTTCAGGATGTCCAGGGTATCTGTAGAACTCTCCTCCAACACTATATTTCAAATGAAACAGTTTTTCCCTTATTATCTTTTTTCACTGTCTGATTTTCCCTTCTGTTCACAGTAACTGGGCCTTTAAAGATGTAGATGATCTTAGCCTTGGTTTCTAATGACACATTTACTTCTTTTTTATTATTATTATTAATTTAAATGGGGTGACATTGATAATCATATTTTCAGAGAAAACATCTCTAAGTTATTTGACATTTGATTATGCTGCATACCCATCACCCAAAGTCAAATTGAGCACCCCTCCCCCCACCCCTCCCTCTCCTTCCACCCCCCACCCCCAGAGTAACCACCATACTCCTGTCCATGTCTCTGAGTCTCATTTTTATGTCCCATGTATGCATGGAATCATATAGTTCTTAGTTTTTTCTGATTTACTTATTTCACTCCGTATAATGTTATCAAGGTCCATCCATGTTGTTGTAAATGATCCAATGTCATCATTTCTTATGGCTGAGTAGTATTCCATAGTATATATGTATCACATCTTCTTTATCCAGTCATCTATTGAAGGGCTTTTTGGTTGTTTCCATGTCTTGGCCACTGTGAACAATGCTTCAATGAACATGGGGCTGCATGTGTCTGTATGTACCAATGTTTTTGAGTTTGGGGGGTATATACCCAGTAGAGGGATTGCTGGGTCATATGGTAGCTCTATTTTTAATTTTCTGAGGATACTTTCTTCCATAATGGTTGTACTACTTTACATTCCCACCAACAGTGGATGAGGGTTCCTTTTTCTCCAAGCCTCTCCAACATTTGTTATTACCTGTCTTGTTGATAATAGCTAATCTAATAGGTGTGAGATGGTATCTCATTGTAGTTTTGATTTGCATTTCTCTAATAGCTAATGAAGATGGGCATCTTTTCATATACCTGTTCACCATTTGTATTTCTTCCTGAGAGAAGTGTCTGTTCAGACACATTTACTTCTTAGTGATGTTTTCTAATTCCATGGCTGTTCTCTGAACCTCAGCCTTCTCTTGACTTCTTGGCTGCAGTCCCCATTCGAACTGATGACTAAACTAAATAAGCGCCTGACCAGGCGGTGGCACAGTGGATAGAGCGTCGGACTGGGATGCAGAAGACCCAGGTTCGAGACCCCGAGCTCGCCATCTTGAGCGCAGGCCCATCTGGCTTGAGCAAAAAAAAAGCTCGCCATCTTGGACCCAAGGTCGCTGGCTCCAGCAAGGGGTTGTTTGGTCTGCTGAAGGCCCGCGGTCAAGGTACGTGTGAGAAAGCAATCAATGAACAACTAAGGTGTTGCAACAGCAACGAAAAATTAATGATTGATGCTTCTCACCTCTCTCTGTTCCTGTCTGTCTGCCCCTATCTATCCCTCTCTCTGACTCTCTCTCCCTGTCCCGGTAAAAAAAAAAATAAAAAATAAAAAAAAAAAAAAAATATATATATATATATATATATATATATATATATATATATATATATATATATATATATATATTTAAATTAAATAAGCAAAACTTTTAACAATTTCAATTTCTTCATTGTCAAAGTTACATATTTTTCCTGTAATAATAATTTTTGTCATCTTGATGTTCAAGTGCAGTCTTGCTTTGGCACTTTCTTTTTCATTTTCACTAAAAGTCACTTAAATCATGGCTACTTTCTGCCAATAAGACAATGTCATCTGTACATCTTAAGGTAGTGCTATTTCTTCCACCAATTGTCACTTCTCCTCCCTATGAGTCTGGCCCAGAATGTATGTACATGTATAGTTCTCTAACGTTTTTTATTTTACATAATTACACACTATTGTTAGGGTCTATGTTATAGGTTTTGAAAAGGACATGATTTTTCTCTCCCTGGATCCCTGCCCCCTAGAGATGCATGACTCTGAGGGAACCAATCTGGACTTAGCCTGAGAACATTTTTGGCTTATAGAATGTCAACAAATGTGACACAAGCAGAGGTTTTAGAAGTATCTGTCCCTGGGGTTTGCCCTTTCCTGCCACTCTTTTAGAACCCTGTGACTACTCTGTGAGAAAACGGCTGAAGAACGGGAGGCCCCATGCAGAGACAGCAGAGGTAAGCCACTACATTGAAGGCATCCATCAGATCACTTGGCTGCCACCTGCCAGACAGGACCGGAGTTCATCCTATATTATCCAGAAACCTAGACAACTCCCCCATTGACATCAGTCTCATAAGAGTCCAACAGGAATTAACCAAGACTAAGTGAGCATGAACCAAAGTAACCACCAGCGGATCTACAGAATCATAGACTAAATTTATGGTTTTAAACCACTCAACTTTAGCCCTGGCCAGTTGGCTCGGTGGTAGAGCATCAGCCCGGCATATGGAAGTCCAGGTTTGATTCCTGGTCAGGGTGCACAGGAGAAGCACCCATCTGCTTCTCTACCCCCCCCCTTTCTTTCTTTTCTCTTCCTGCAGCCATGGCTCAAATGGTTTGAGCAAGTTGGCCCTGAGCACTGAGGATAGCTCCATGGTCTCAGCCTCAGGCGCTGAAATAGCTTGGTTGCTGAGCAACAGAGCAGTGGTCAAAGATAGGTAGAACATCGCCCCATAGGAAGCTTGTTAGGTGGATCCTGGTAGGGGCTCAAGTGGAAGTCTGTCTCTCTGCTGCCCTGCCTCTCACTTAATAAAAATAAATAAATACATAAACCACTCCACTTTTGTATCCTTTGTCTTACAACTATATATAACTCATAGAGTCCATAAAAATGAATAAAAAGATAAATAAATAAGCCACTCAGCTTTTGCATCTTTGTCTTACAACTATAGATAACTGATAGAGTTCATAAACTTAGAGATGTCACAATTTGTTTCAAATCTCTTCCCCTTTGGGTTGATATTGTTTATTTTAGAAAAAAATCCAAAAAAACTAAAAATACATTTAAAGATGAATGAGTTAAACACTGATGAACCCAGGTTTAAATGTATTTGTTCAAACTATTAAAATAGAAAAATAGCCTGACCTGTGGTGATGCAGTGGATAAAACGTCGACCTGGGAACACTGAGGTCGCCAGTTCAAAACCCTGTACTGGTCTGGTCAAGGCACATATGGGAGTTGATGCTTCTAGGTCCTCCCCCCTTTCTCTCTCTCTCTCTCTCTCTCTCTCTCTCTCTCTCTCTCTCACTCTGTGTCTCCTCTCTAAAATAAATACATAAAAAGAAATTTAAAACAAAAATAGAAAAATAATTATAAATAATGTTGACTTCTTCCTAAATCCATTCTCCTTCTTATGTTACTCTCACAAATATGGTATTAATTTTCCCTGTCTAAGCTTTTCCACTTTGATTATAAATATATGTTTCTGCATATTTTCTTTAGATAGATATTTTACTCAAAGAGACTGATACATGTTAAATGCTATATAAATTTTCTTTATATATGTAAACTTAAACTTGTTTTTCCATCTCTCTCTAATAGACATTTGGGGCTGCTTCTAACATTAAAAACCATGTATCTGTAAAGAATCTGCTGTATATCTCCTTGTGCACACATGATGAAATTAGCTAGAAACTGCTATTGAATCATTTGATATGCAGTTTCTCAATTTTACAAAAAATTGTCAACTCTCCAAATAAATTGTTTTCATTACCAATATATATTTTAATTTTCAATGCAGCAAATTGATTTTTTTAGGCAAGGGTTAAAAAAGTCAGAAAATTATATAAGAGAGCTATGTACCAAAGACATAATAAATGGTAATATATTTTTAATCAGATAGATGAAAATAGTATCTTATTCTATTTGAATTTTCTTAATTAATGATAATATAGAACATATCTTCTTACATTTGTTATCCAGACTTTTCTATGTGACTTTTCTGTATATTATCATTTGTACATTTTTTAAATGGTACTTATCTTTTTTATTGCTTTTTAAGAAGTTTTTTATATAGTTTTATATGAATGTTTTACACATTTTTCATCCAGCTTTGTTTTTGGTTTTGACTTTGTCTGTAGTGTTTTAAAAATTTACATTGTGATGTAAATTAGCGTAATCAATTTTAATTGTTTTGGTTTTGACTTTGTCTATAGTGTTTTAGAAACTTACATTGTGATGTAAATTAGTGTAGTCAATTTTAATTTAATAAGTGGACTTTCTGTTTCATTTTGTTTGAAAATTTTTATCTATCAAGTTATAAGATTTAAGTATATGTTCTTTTTTTTTTTTTTTTAACAGGGACAGAGAGAGAGTCAGAGAGAGGGATAGACAGGAACAGAGAGATACGTTCTTAATAATTGTGACAACCTTGAATTTTTGGAATAAATCCCACTTGATCGTGGTGCATAATTCTTTTAATGTATTGCTGGATCTGGTTTGCTAATATTTTGTAGAAGATTTCAGCATCAATGTTCATTAGGGATATCAACTTATAATTTTCTTTCTTTGTAGTGTTTTTATCTGGTTTTGGAATTAGGATAATGCTAGCCTTATAAAATAAACTTAGGAGTTTTTTCTCCTCTTGAAAATTTTGGAATAGTTTGGGAAGGATATGTGCTCTTTCTTCTTTGAGTGTTTGGTAAAATTCACTGGTGAAGCCATTCTGTAAGGACTTTTGTTTGTTGGGAGTTTCTGATTACTGCTTCAGTTTTACTGGTTGTAATCTCACTTTCAGACTCTGTGAGTCTTCCTGATTCAATTTTGGCAGATTGTATGTTTCTAGGAATTTATCCATTTCTTCCAGATTGTCCAATTTGTTGGCATATAGTTATTCATAATTGAACATTCTTGGCAGAAAATTTCTTCAGAGAAAACAAACCCTTTTTTATTGACAGAAAAACATGTCATCATTTAATGAGAAACTATTTGACAATCTCATTTAAAGGATGTACTTTACAATATGACTTTATTCTCTACAAGATCCCTCTCCATTGTCTTCTCCAGGCTGATAATCAGAATAAAATCTTAAATAGACTAAGAAGATGGGGAGAACCTGTCCCTTCTCCAGGAAGATACAGTCTATACACCAAAAATATTTCAGAATCCGGAAATTGTATAACAGGGACCTGGAGAACTCAGGAGTCAATATTTTGGGAAGCATTTTTGAAGAAACTCTAAAATTATCAGCTGGAATGGCTTCTTTAAACCTGGGCCTAACAATGGTTGGCACTAAAGTAAGTAAATATTTCAGCAAAGCAAGAAGGAATAAGAAGATTAAGGGAGATGGAAATGTTAGAGTAAATATATTATGTATGACCTAGGATCCTACCATTTGACTTTATCCCATAGGAGGGTGCAAAAGACATACATCACTCGGGCAGCAGGGATGCATTGGTGAGGGGGACATAAGCATGGCTGGAAAGCTGAGTTTCAGCTGTCTTCTGAGGGCTATGCTGATTGCGGTTGTTGCTAGCTGTGAACAGGCCTTTTCCTATCAATATCAATATTGGGATTATGAAATGACAGAAGCTACACAGCAGTACATAATATTCATAGCAAGGTGAATTTAATTGCGGCAATAGGCAGTAAAGTTGCCTTAACCTACGAGAATATATGGTAGAAAGTAGATCATGGTGCTTTTAAGAGCAAGACAAAAGTACAGAAGACAAGGGTGTTGCTCAGTCTATGTAACCAGAAGGAAAAAACAGAGATAGCAAGTAGCAGCTCAATGTTAACTGACACAGTCCCTTACCACTAGGCTAAGCTAGTTCACATAATAATGACCTCATTATTTGCAGTAAATATCTCTCTGATCCTCCCCTAAAATAATTCTAGCACAGTCCTCACTACACAGTGAGAAAATTAGTATTTCTATAATTGTTAACCATTCAATCTGATCTTACACCATGAGATAATGCTATAGTGCCCCATCATTAAGGTGTGAGTTTGTGGATATCAGTTAAAAATAGATTTGATTTGAGTTTATCACAACTGTGATTTCACTCAGTCAATAGATTTGCAATGTGGTTATTTCACTATATCCCAAATGTATCATTGGGATAAATATTTTTAGCATCTAGCAGAAACTTTGCTTTCATTTCCTGATCTGTACATACAAGGCAGAGCAAAAAGGTTTACAATTGTATGTGAAACACAGAGTTTATTATTTTATTATTATTTATTTATTATTTTACTGTTTTCCATACAATTGTAAACCTACTTTTGCCCCACCCCGTTTTATAGTAGATACTAATAAACACAAAGCTCTGAAATGATTTCTCCATCATTCTTTCCCTCCTCATTGCCAAAAAGAAATATTCTGCTTCCTAAACAATGTGAATATTTATATCGCAACTAAAGACATAAAAGATGCAAGAGTGATAATCTCTATCATAGCTCTTTAATTGACCTGTGTGATGCTTACAAAAATGGCAGATGGTTGTAGAATAAAGAAAATCTAATGAGATGATAGTCTAAATCACAGGTGTTGACTCAAGTGTCATTTTTACAGAGAAAATTAACACAATTTCTGTCATTTGGTCTGTGGTCAATAATCTGAAAAGGTGCCATCATTCGATGTTTTAATTTCTGATAATGAAGAGGATCTATAATTGTTTGCCTTTAAACGGCAAGGAAGCAGTATACCTGAATGTCCTGCTTTAGGGCACGTTGACTATTATGCACAACATGGCTCCCAGCCACCTTTATTGTCCTGGCATTCTCCAGAACATCAAGCTGGTGAGCAGTGACTCACTGCCACTCATACTCTATGTGACAAAAGTCCATTTACAAAGCTTGTGTCATGTTTTTGTTTTAGTTTAATTTCAAATCATTCTTAAACCAATAAAATTATTATATTCAGAGCTGAAAGCTTAGATGTAAAAAATATCAAAGTGATACCAAAAATTCTCATTTCTTTTACTTTCTGTATTTATTAAGTTATCTTTTGAACTGGTTAGTTCATCTTTTGGACTTTCTTTTAGACTGGTAAATAGTTCATAGCTCAGCAGTATTTTAAAATTACATTTTATATAATAAATGACAAAGGAAGACACACACACATATCTTATATACTTCTATATTTACATATATAACATAAAACTATTTATATGTCTACTTATACATATATATATGAATGTATGATGTGTATATGGATAAACAAACACCAATACACCAACACACCAACCATAGAATAAGACATCAAAAACTTGCAGAAATTTGGAAAGATGGCCTCTCAGTGAAGATTTTAGCTATCTCATGATTGGGGTAGGCTGTGACTTTGTAAAGCACAGCTTGCTGCTCTTTGTACCTCCTTCAAGCAAACAAGAAGCATAACACATGGTGTTCTCTCTGGATTTAGGAGACAGAATATAGTTCAAGTATTTTTGAGTCATTTGTAGACTGCCTTAAAAAGGTTCTCATTTAGTACATGCTGTTCTGCCCCTTGTGCTATAAAATTTAGGTGCTAGAAGGCCTGTCCTAGATGAGGGAACCGCATGAAATTTCTGCCAAACTCCCATAGAAGTTCCAGAGACAATATCTAAAGGTCTGGCGCAAAGTTATGACTTCAGAGAACTACTTTTTACTTGAAACAATAGTTTCTAGTGAGATACAGGGGCAGGCATAGACTGAGCACCTGGGTCACAGAAAACCAAACAACTGCAATTTGCAATAACAGAGGAGTAAGAGGCAAACGCAAGCATAGAGGCACATCTCAAACTCTGTTGGAGTCACAACTTCCAGCATTCCATTGACCAAACTAAGTCACAAACCTAACTAAAAGTCAAGGAGCAAGAAAGTACATTCTACTCATTCTGAAGTCAAAGTAGGTCCAATGGCCAAGACCACCATCTATCAGGACACATGCTCCTCCCATGGAGGTGGACTAGGAGAACGAATATTTTTTTAACTATAACCTAATCCATCATATTTACCAAATTATTAAGTTGACAGGTTGATGAGAAGCCCATCATCGAAATGAAGTTGTCCATTTGGGAAAAAGTTCAGACAGGTCCAGGAAGCACAAAGGTGTCACGTGAACAGATAGTATCTGCATTTGATATCTTAACTATGTTTCTTCAAACTATGCTTATAACCTTATGGTAATATAAGAAGGCTCCTATGGCAAATCAACAGAAGAGAAAGGGACTTTGAGTTAATCCCCAGATGTACTGGTACAAAATGTTAGCATTAAGAGGAAATGAACTGCTGCCTCATAGTAGTTCAAAGGCATAACAGATAATAATAAAAGACAGTCCTTTTGAGGTACAGCTAGTCATCCTTCTTATACAGAAGGAGAGGTGGCCAGAAGAAAAGACATTCTGACTTCTGACAATGTGGCCTGATTGATTCATCACACACCTAAGAGAGATAAGACTAGAAGAATGCAGTCCTCTCAACCTTGAACTATGCTGAGGTAGAAGACTCTGTTCACAGGGTGTGAAAAATGCTGATAGGGGTACATTAAATGTCCCACTGAACTAGAAGCCACACTGTCACCCTGATTATGTGGGCTTCTCGAGTGAGTAGATAAATGGGCAAAGAAAGGAGTTAATGTAACTTGTGTGGTTAATAAGTCTTGTTTGCCATTGGGGGCTAGAATTGGTACTACATGACAAAGGTAAATGAGTATGGCTACTTCCCTGGAGTGTCCCTTACCACTTCCATACCTGATGACAACTGTCAATGAGCAATTCAAGCAAACACTGCCCAACATGTATGAAGACACCAATGGTCTAGATATCTCTGGGGTCAGAGTCCAGATTACGCTACAAGACTTGTAACCCTGACAGCCTAAATGATTTCCAAGAATGAGGGAAATCTAAAATTGCAGTCAGAGGAGGGAGATGATGAGCATCAACTGTAGACTTGGAACCAGCTGCAGCGGTGGGTACCATTCTTCATACCATTAACACCCTTTGCTTAAGTGTTGCTGGGGCTCATCACATTGGCAATAACCTTAAAAGAGCTCTGTAAGCAGTTAGACTTGTGCCTCAACACCTTCCCTTTTGGGGAGAGCATAAAGTTGGTCATTTTATCACAACACGTATATGCTCACCCAATGAAGGTCTTGTATTGTAAATAGGATGTTAAATGAAATGGGTAGGTATACTTCCTGCCTCTGTTTCTGCACTACTGCCAAACCCTGTTCTTTGGCCACTGTCCCACAGGTTTTCTTTGTTTATAGTTTATAGCTCCTCTGTAACTTCCAAACTTTGATGAAACACCACACTGCATGGCATAGAATCTCATATCCCCAGCGGCCATCAAAGGGTGAGATGATACAACCTATAAGTACAGGAGACTACTCTGTACAAACCTCTTTGGCTGATGGAAACCAGGTAGTGGATGCAGCTGAGAACTGTTCCAACACATAGTTCTTCCATGTCCACCAACTAGAGAGTATTGAAGAGCAGCAACTTCTAAGTGACCTGCTTTGTCTCTTCCCTCCTAAGCTCACTGCGAAGCAATAACCATGCTGTTTTGCATTTTAAGTTCCTTGTTGTTACATTCCCTTTTCCCTTATTCTAGCTATCCTGGGTCTGCAGCACCCAAATTAAACCTCAGCAGTTCCTGCTTCCTAAGGAATCCTGATTAAGAGATGAGCCTTTGTTTGTGCTCATGCAATCTAATTTTTCTCTTCTCCCAACAAATGTTAACCCGACTTCTATTTGAAGGCAACCCTCCTTGCACAGTAAAATTCATCCCTAATTGCCCACTCAGGCTCAAGTTTTGTTTTGCAATTATTCCTACTGTCTTCTGCATTATCTTTCTCCTTTTTTAATAGATCGTTCCCATCAGACCACACACATGCCAATATTTCCCATCTTTAAACATCTACCCCTTGTTTTCAAGTCTCTTCCAGCATCTACTCAGTTCTTAGATATCCTATTTTAAGTAACTCTGCACATTGATGCCCGTCCTCTCAAAAGTAATAGTTTCTCCAAATATACCAATAAAATCTCAATTGTAATCTTGTTTGTCATTTGATTCAGTTGATCACTGCTTTTTTGAAACACCATTCTCATTTGGTTTCTAGAATGCTGTCTCTGTTTCCTTTCTACCTCAAAGGCAGCTCATTCACATTCTCCTTTGCTTGGTTATGCTCTTATTCTTCATCTTTAAATATTGGATTGCAGTCCTTTTCTACTCTCTACCTGTAGGTTTTTCCCCTGGTAATTTTCTCCAGAATCTGGCTTTAAATTTGATCTATAGTCTGAGCTATGCCAAACGTATGTGTCCAGTTCCAACTTCTTCCCTAAACTCTAAACTCATATAGTCAGCTACTCCACACCTAGATGTCCAAGAGAAACCTCAAATGTATCATGTACATAAATGGGCATGTGTGTGCGTGCACATGTGAGCACACACACAAACACACTCTTGTACTTTTATCTAGTGCAGGGCACTTTTTTTTTCTAGTTGTTTAGAAAGAAAACTTAGGAAGCTTGCTTGATTAATCTCTCTCTGTCATGCTCTCTCACCAATAAATCAACAGATTCTGTTAGCATTCTCTTAAAAATAAATCCTAAATTGAAATGTATTTTGTGATCTCCACTGATAGCGTCTAAGAGAAGCCAGCAAAATGTCTGGCCAGGATGACTACAGTAGTTTTTCTCACAGGCTTCCCTTCTTCCTCTTTTCTATTTATAGCTGGCTCTTCACAAAGCTGCCAGGAATGTTACTTTAAAAATGTAAATTAGACCATGTTATTCCAAGTTTACAAGTTTTCATTGATTTCCCAACCTACTTAGGTAAAAAGAATAAAAAGGTTCTCATCTTGCCTACAAGGTCTTACATAACCAAACCTCTATGATTTCATTTGCTAACTCTCTCTTTTACTCACACAGATCTAGCTTGATGTCCTTGCTATTTGTCCAACACTGAAGCATGTGCTTACCCCAGGACCTTTAGGTCTGCTATTTCAGCTATCTGGAATGCTCTTTCCAAAGACATTGATAACTTGTTCCTTCAAAAAATTCACATCTCTGCTTGGTCTACCTCCTTCAGGCTCTTATATTTCTTCATAGAACTTATCACTAACAGCTCATTTCATATTTACTTGAATATCTTTTGTCTTTAATTCTAAAAAATGAGGCCCACTAGGGTTGGATGACATTTTATTCATTATTAAATCCAAGCACTTAAAAAAGTAGCTGGTTCATATTGGCATCCAGTCAATCTATCGAATGGCTAGAACATTACATGACTTTTTTCTTCTTTACCATTCCATTCATTCACATTTAGACTTATTTATTTATTTAGATCACTTGTTCTTTCTTGTCTGCCTATAATGTCTTTTTACTTTAGGAATTTTAAGTTTCTTCCCATTGTATTGTGTTACTTTAAATATTGTGATGTTGGATTTCCACGTCTATTTTAATGTTTTGAATTACAAACCCATTCTTTCTCGACAGTTCCTTCTGTGTTGTGTAGGCTGTGGAGGCATTAGTGAGAGGTGGCTTCCCAGTTGACTCTGCCAAACTGTTACAAATTTTGCATGTTTCAGAGCAATTTTACTGAACACAGAAGTTTGGGTCTCACATCCCAGTGCAGTTCAGACTAGGGTTTCTGGTTTCTTTCAGTTGAATCATTTTCCCTCTGTGGTCTGGTTGGAGGTACTGCCTCCCTGGTTTCTTCGGGCCAGGAAGTGAGGTTTGGACTCAGGCAGTGTGTTTTAGCTTCCTTGCACACACGGGGCTGGTGACTGCTGTCTACCCCACACAGATTTCAGGTCCCTACAGTACTTATCCTGCCCACTTTCCTTCTCAGAGCCTATGATCTAGATTCTTCCTTCTACCATGTGCTTCACCTTGCCTATAAAAAATGAAGTTACTCTTTTTGTGTGTGTGCTTGGCTATTTAAATATTTAATTTATTAAAAAATTATGCTATGTAGTGTTTTTTTTTAATTTATTTTTATTTATTCATTTTAGAGAGGAGACACAGAGTGAGTGAGAGAGAGAGAGAGAGAAAGGGGGGAGGAGCTAGAAGCATCAACTCCCATATGTGCCTTGACCAGACCAGTGCAGGGTTTTGAACTGGCGACCTCAGTGTTCCCAGGTCGACGCTTTATCCACTGCACCACCACAGGTCAGGCTGCTATGTAGTGTTTTTACGTGTTTTAACTGTCAAGTGGTTTCTCATAACAGTTTAGTTTAGTCTGCACCAGTAACCTCTAACTTTGTTTAAAAAATACTTAGGATAACACTATAGGTTCCGAGGTTCTTTATAGACTGTAGGCTCAGAGGTTCACAATGATGGCAGTGGTGGTGGTGACAATGTAGTATATTAAGTGGGGATATAGAGAGACTCTAACTAGGTAAACAGTATTGGGAAACATCCAATTTCAGAAGTTATAGTTGGTATATTCCTTTTCTGTAGTTGCTGTAACAAATTACCATAAATTAGGTCATTTAAAATAACACTTATTTATTCTCTTCCAGTTAGGGGGTCATATTCAGAACTCATTACTCCTGTGCTGGGATCAAGGTGTTAGAACAGCTATGCTGCTACTTCCAGAAACTCCAGGGGAAATCCATTCCGTGCCTCTTCCAGCTGCTGGTGGACATCAGCATCCCTTGGCTCATAGCTGCATCATGTCATGCTTCCTGGCCAGAATCTTAAACTCTCTCTTTGCTCTGTCATCATAACACCTTTGCTCCATGTGTCAAATATCCGCCTGACTCTCTCTTATAAGGATGATAGCATTTAGCATAGTAGTGCCTCCATCTCCTGATTCTCAGCCACTAAATCAAACCTGTAAAGTAAAGTGACCAGACGTCCCGCTTTTGGTGGGACAGTCCTGATTTTTAACAATTTGTCCCGCGTCTCGCGGCATTTTAAAACAGTCCCAATTAAAAATATATATATTACAATACTATTTTTGCATTCTACGAAAAAATTTTTTTGCTCCATATAGATCAAATTTTTAATCAAGAACCCCCCCGCCCCTTGTCAATGGTGTCCCGCTTTACCAATTTTAAAATCTGGTCACCTTACTGTAAAGCCCTCCTCACTTTATATATATATATATATATATATAAAGGCAGAGTCACAGGTTGCAGGGACTGCAACCTTGTATGCAGTGGTGGGATTCAAATAATTTAATAACAAGTTCTCTGCCCTAATGACTGTTTTAAGTATATAAAAAAGATATACAAAAATGTAGTGTATTATTTCATGCATTTAATACTTAAATAAGAATAATAAAAGAGATACACAAAACTAGATTATGTTATAAAAAAAGTTTTAAAATACTAATGAAAAAATATTAAATAATAGCTGACGAAAAAATAGTAAAACTGTTATTTAAGATTTTTCCATATTGCTTCTTGATTAATGTCCTCACTTGCAATTTTCTTCACCTATGGATGGAATGAACATTACCATGGGCACTTAGAATACACTGTTGTGCAGATGAATGTTAAAAAAGAGTAAGGAATATAAATTTGTGATTTCTACATTGGACGGCTGCCCAGGTGTCCACCTTAGAGAGATCCCTGATTACAAGCGCCATTTTAACAACTCGTTCACCTAACTCAACAAAAAATTAGGAATTGGCCTGACCTGTGGTGGCGCAGTAGATAAAGCATTGACCTGGAATGCCAGGGTTGCCAGTTTGAAACCCTGGGTTTGCGTGGTCAAGGCACATATGAGAGTTGACGCTTCCTGCTCCTCCCCTCTTCTCTCCCTCTCTCTCTCCCCATTCTCCTCTCTAAAATGAATAGATAAATAAATAAATAAAGCTAAAAATAGTATGAAAAAAATTAGGTATTATTTCCACCTAACTGCTGTGAACCAGCTGAATCCCACCACTGATTATATGGGACTATTTTTCAAACTACCACAGATGACAATAACTACACCAGAGAAGTCCCTCTTCTCCCAGCATCCTACAGAAACAAGTTAAGGGGGAGATGCAGGGATGATAGGAAGCACATGCACCAAGACCAGGAGAATTGATTTCTATGGAGGAATAAAAAGAAAGAAAGAAAGAAAAAAGAGATTATGGAGTCACAATTGGAAATGCACATTAGAAAGATGGTAATTTTGAGATGATGTTGTCTATGGGGAGTTCTAGGCAGAAGACTGAATATAAAGAAGATGCAGCTGCCTCTGACACTCCCAGTTCGCCCAAGTTCAATTGATTTTTAGGCAACAGTGTTTACTTTGGAATTAAAACAGTACATGATAGCTATGAATGGCTAATGAAAGAAATTTGTAAACTTGTTATGACATGATCTCCTTCTTCAGTAATTCCAGAAGTATAACCAGCCCAAGGACCTTGTGAAATGGGGTCAGGCAAAGATCAATACAGTCATTTCCAGTTCACCGGGGTCAACCAAAGGTCAACAAGTTTCTCAAAATAAATTGAGGCACTTTCTGCAGAGTGTAGTTCCTACATTTGGGGAGGGTGAGAGGAAAAGACCCTGGTTTACAGGGGTCAAAGAAAAAGAAGAGTGGGGTTGCACAAAGTTCACTACACTAAAAAGTTTATTCGGATCACAAAGAAATTATTGGAGGTCACTCATGTCAAGTTAGAGTCAAACTGCACACTGTTTTTTCTCCAAAATTAAACACAAGTTCTTTGAAGACAAAAGCGGTCAGAAAAGCAACAGGAATTTTTCCACTCGTGCATTACAATTCTTAAGATGTACATAAACAGTAGAGCATCGGCCTGGCATGTGGAAGTCCCGGGTTCGATTTCTGGTCAGGGCACACAGGAGAAGCGCCCATCTGCTTCTCCACCCTTCACCCTCTCCTTTCTCTCTATCTCTCTCTTCCCCTCCTGCAGCCAAGGCTCTATTGGAGCAAAGTCGGCTTGGGTGCTGGGGATGGCTCCATGGTCTCTGCCTCAGGCACTAGAATGGCTCTGATTGCAGCAAAGCAACGCCCCAGATGGGCAGAGCATTGCCCCTTGGCGGGCATGCCAGGTAGATCCCGGTTGGGTGCATGCGAGAGTCTGTCTCTCTGCCTCCCCGCCACTTCTCGCTTCGGAAAAATAAAAAATACATACATACATACATACATACATACATACATACATACATACATACATAAAAACAAGTCAAGCTACCTAGTAGATGTGAAGATCCAAATGATTGATTGACTTTTCTGCTGACACTGGGAAAAATAATGGCGAGCCTGGTGGTCAAGGGTTCTAATCCAAATGATGATGGGAAACCCCACGTTTCCAACTCCACATGATCTTAGAATGCATGGTAGAGTCAAAAGATTAGCAAGAGCTCATCTTTTCTATCTGTAGTAAACTAAGCCCTTTGCCTTTCCTGTGCTCCAGTGCTCAGTACTGAAGTAAAATCTTTTGGACTGGAGTGTGAGTAGGGAGATTAAAAGAAAAGTGAGGCAAGGGAAATGTGGGCACCCTTAAGAAGGGGGATTCTAAAGAAATGCTAGAGCTGTGAGCTTTGGTCAGCCTGGGGACAGGGAAGAGAAACTAACAAGCATTTATATTTAATTAGGTGCCAAACCTGTCACCACAATATGGTACTGAAATGCTCTCACCATCACTGTGGGAGGGAGGATTCTCCACTTACAGAAATAGGGCAAGAAGTCCAACCTAGTTTTTTTTTTTTTGTCATACTACCCAGTCAAGAGCATTCCCGGGGGCTCTGAGGGGTGGGGTTTGAAAACAACAGAGGACCTTATGGCACAAGGTCCTTACCTGCATCTCCATGGTCTCAGACTTGGGGCAAAAGGTGGTTAAAATTGCCTTCCCTGCTCCTGTTCCTTCTTCAAGGTAGGGCAAGCTGCCTCGCACATGTTCTCCTAGCATCCCGACCTTAGTACCACTGCTTTACATTTTATTGTCCCTGTCCCCATTGCCCCATTGGGCATCCTGAAAACAAGAACTGCCTTCTTTAGGGCACTCACCTGCTGCCCAGCTCAAGGGGCTAGAGGAAGCTATAAATAAATGGCGCTGGCACCTTACACCCTACTCAGTGCACAGTAAGGGAATAGTTCTGCTGTCAGGGGATCTGCAGGACAGTTATAAAGCTCTCCCGTGCTTGGCACCCTGCCAGGACATTTTCATTCATTAATGCTTACACAACCCTGTGACACAGCTCTGATTAATTTTTTTAAAGATTTTATTTATTCACTTGAGAGAGAGAGAGAGAGAGATGGAGAGGAGTAGGAAGCAACAACTCCCATATGGGCCCTGACCATCAACCCAGGGGTGAACCGGCAAACTCAGCATTTCAGACGAACACTTTATCTACTGTGCCACCACAGGTCGGGCACTTTGATTACTTTTAATTCCACAGATAAGGAAACTGAGGCTCAGAGAGGTTAAAGGACTCTCCTGCCGTTACAGGACCATGGAGAGTGTTGGGATCTGAACACAAGCTTTGAGGCTTCAAGTTTGAAGTGTGTTACCTCACACCAAATGCACTGAATACCCCTTGTGGGGACACACACCTCTCTCAGGAGAAACGGAGAAAGCACTGCCTTTGTCCAAAGGGAACTTAAGAAAAAAGAAGGCAGAAAAATACCTAAGGATACTTGAAAAGCAGCATTTTCCTTATAAAGGTAAAGGGCCAACTGACCAAGACGCTGGGGAGACACGGGGATTAGGAGTGATACCAGGTAAGTGGGGTTAATCAGAGGTGACATTTGAGCCAGCGCGTAGCCACCAGGTTTGCAAAGCAGAACCCATTCGGTGCAGAGCTGCTCTGCTCATTTGGAGGTGGGTGTAATTAAGTCCTTCCCTGGCGGCTCAGAGCGAGAGGTCGCTGGGGCTGCCGCTGCGTATTGCTAGCGCCCCCCTGTGCTCAAAGAGTGAACTGAGCAGCTTGCGGGCAGAGGAAGGTGGCACATCACAGCTTGAGCCTGTCACCTAAACCTACATTTTAATTCTGATTTATACTAATATTTTGAAACTGCTTCATCAATCTGAGTAACAGATAAGTAAGCAGGTCTCCAGGTTCAGAGTGAGACCTCGTCCCTTCTCGCCTTAGGCACGCTGTGGAGCTGGAGACTCTCCCTAGAGAAGTGCATTTTGACTTCTGCCCTATCTGAGCCAGAGCAGCCAGGTCTAGGGAAAAGAGCCCCGGGCTGGGAATGAGAAAGTGTGGGCTCAAGATGTCAGTGTCTTTGCTTAGATTTATTTCATTGGGCACTTTTTCCCCCCTCTGGATTTCAATTTCTTTATCTGCAAAATAAGTACCAAATTATATTAAAGTTGACCTAGGTGTCAAGTGCTCATCACCCCCTCCCTATCCTCCCTCAGTTCTGCAGGACGGTATATTTGCTACCTTCTTCTCCCCCACTGCTCCTCATTCTCTCCTTTCTCTTGGAAACATACTCATAGAGCATTTGGATGATGGATTAGATAGTTTATTTAGATTAGGGAAGGAGTGAGAGGCTTACTGAAGTCTGTCTGTCTGCCACCTTAGATTCCAAGTTAGAAAACTCAGCTCCTTGCAAGACGAGCCATACTTCTGTTGCTTTCATTAAATTCAACCAACATATGTTATGTAGTGACTATTATAGGCCAAGGGAAGTACTGTCCTTCAACTCCTGTCCAACTAATGATCTGGAGAAGATACCCACTTGCGTTTTAGTGACTGTAATACAGAATGGTCTCTTTGCTATACTTACATCTTTGTAAAATGACCTGTGCATGAGCACAGCAACTGGGAAGATTAAAAAAACAACAAAATTAGACCACAGTTGATTTGATAGGGTGTTGGGAAGGTGGGAATGGGCAGCTTTTATTCTTATAGTGTTGCCTAGGTTAACACACATCTAGCCCTAAACTATGACATGTGTGTATGGAAAGAATGAGCATATAGACACAGGATTCCAGAAAACTAGGAGCAGCACAGAGTCGTTTTCATGCCGGCGTGTAGTAAGTCTTGGCACAGACGTCATTTCAATATCAACATTAAAGGAGGAGGTTCATATAGCCGGTGAAGCAGGTTGTGGCATTCAAAAAATAATACTACACAGGTTCATCCATTCAGTCAGTCATTCATTCACGGCTGAAAATACACAAATAATTAATAAACAGTCCATGCCCCGTAGGAGAACAAACACGAAAGAATCAGAAATGTTCTTTATCAGAAATACACAAACCAAAGAGAAGTGTTTTCTTAATTAGCAATTAACGATACCTTCTCATCTTCACAGCTCACTGTTTATAAGCAACTTGTCTGTTATAAGTATTATTACTGTCATTAATATTATTTACTTTGTGTCTATAGGGCTTTCTGAGAGAAGTGGGAGGGAGAAAAAGAAAGTGGGAACATCAAAGCAAAGAGTGCATTTTAAGTGGGGTTCTGGATTGGAATTATACCAATTAGAAAACAAAGTCCTAAAATAGCATTTGTGAAAACTTGAAAAAGAAAAATCCTTAACATTAATGTATAAGTTAATCCTAAAGTCACTCACTGATACCTGCAGCCTCCCTCCCTTCTCCCATTCCCATGCTTGTCTAAATAAGGAGGGTATATTTTGTTTGACTGACTTTCCTTTCTCCTAGCAGCATAACTGCAGGCTGGTCCTCTCTGTGCCTGGAGCTGTGCTGACATAGGGCAAGCCTTACCAAGCAGACAAAATAGCTCTTCACCTCCCATATACACTCCCTGTTTGCTTTGCAGAAACAAGGCCAAGACTGAAAATAGGAGCTTGTTGCATGGAGAGCTGCGGACTCAGGTAGTATTCTCTCCTTCCCATTTGGTTAAATATTAGGGCAGCCTGAGTGGAGTGAGATTCAACCCTTGTCTGCACTACTGACCCTCAACACCTGGGGGAAGTTCACAGAAGGAAAGGACACCACTGGACAGAGGGGAAGTTGCTGTGTCTTGCAAGGGGGCCGGCCACTTACTGGCTAGCTACACTCATCACCACCATTGCACCCACATTTTTACTCTCCAAAGAACTCTTGTTTTTCACTTAAAAATGTATTAAGGAAAAACAAATACAGCCTTTGCAAGAAAGAGTACATCAGAGAAGACTCTGCATATTTCTATTCATTTTATTTGTTAAACAATTCTATCTCCCCATTAACATCGAGCATGGGGAAATGGATGTCGGACAGAGACCAGGGTCATGAAGGGTTAAACACCTTTTTCTTCTTCAACGTATGCACTGGGGATGTGAGAATCCTGGTCAATAGACAGATATATTGACTTGTTATTATTTAAAGTTGTTTAACCAGGTAGAGATAAACGAAAGCTTTCAGCAGCTGAACTATCACACAAATCACAATTAAGGTGGCATATGTGTTTGGAAGACGTAAAATCAATTCCCGTGAAGATAATGTTTCAGTCTCTATTTGAACTTGAAAACAGAAGTAAATTTTCAGCAGCAACAGCTGGGCTTGTTCCATCCAGGAGGCTCTCTATTAACGTACAAGAAGGCCCTTTATTACCTCTTCTAATGGTTTTCCTCTATGGTTTTGTCTTCATCAAAAAAGCCAAATTGATTGCTGTGGTGCTGTTTACTGATGTGGCTGTTGAGGACAGCGGCAGCTGGGCGCTCACCCAGCCCAGGGTTTGGACCTCCCTCTCTTCTGTGAGTGCTGTTTATAGTTTATGAGAAGAGCACAATGGAACCCTTGGGGCAACTGATTGTACTGGGTCTGGGAGGGAGGGGGATTTGGCCTCTTTCTCAGCTTCACTGCCTAAGGGGGGTTCCCAGAGCCTGCCTGGGTGGGAAAGCCCAATAACAAAATGGAGGCATCTGTGCATCAAAAGTCATCTCTGTGATTTAATCACCCCCCCAAGTTTGGGAAAATGGGATGTGACACCTGAGAACTGTGCCTCACTATTAAACATTTTAATCGTGTGTGTGTGTGTGTGTGTGTGTGTGTGTGTGTGTTGTCCTAATTCTCTCCTATACTTTCAGGAGGCGGGGACCACATTTATGTCACTAGATCCTTATGTGGACTTAGTATGGTGTTGGCACTCAGTAGATCCTCTTAAGGGGGGTATGGATATTGGTAATCCACTAGTGCAAGGCTTTGATCTAATCCCCTTCCCCACCACATTGCCCTTTCAGCCTTTATTCACGATAGCTCATGGGAGGTCAGGCTATTTTCATGTCGACCCCTGCTGAGTTCTCCCTGTCCTTTAGGTAAGATGGGAAGGAGCAAAGTCACGGAGGTTTCAGAGCGAGAACAGAAGCAGATTAGGAAGGGAAGATGACCAGCAAAGACAAGCAGCCAAGATACGTGGCTACCTGCTCTCATCTGGGTGCTAACTAGTTAGATGCCAGCTATGCAAGTCATCAATGTCTGTATTGTAGATGTTTTTGTCTGAGTAGTGAAGCCCAAGGTCTTTCAAACATGAATACTTATAGAAATGTAAGATTGGTATTACTGTCCAAGAGAAACAAGCACACAACAAAAATCATGATTAAAAAACAATACCTATTCTCTTCAGACCCATTTCTTTTTAGACAAAGAAATAGACAAATGCCATGGATTCCTCCTCCTTAATATCTTTTATATCTGTATGACTCTTGCCAGCCTGTGACCATCTCCTACATCAGACCCACATGATTACAAACATGAACCACACAGATGTCCTTGCCACCCCTTTTCCTGCCGATAGTTGTTGACTTGTTCCCTTTTGCTCTGTCCAGTATACCTCCACAGGACCTCGTTAAAAATATTATATTGTTCCTCAGCTCAAAAGCCATAGAGTCATTCATTCAATAAATACTGTGGGTCACCATGGATCAAGCAGCCGCGCAGCAAACACAGACTATCTGCTGTCATTGAGTTTGATGTAGTGGATGGTGACAGAGGACAGATGATAGAGGGATTGGTAGGTAGGGAGGTGGGTAGGAAGACAGGTAGATAGATAAGTATTTTTACATAAACATAAATTTATATTTATTTAAAGTCAATAGTTTTCATTTGCCTGAAAGAAGTCATATTTGGCTGAATATAGTCTATGTCAGTGGTTTTCACTGCCAGTCTGCCAGAAGTTTTATGCCAGTCTGCGAAAGGGTTAACCACTCTGATGTTGTATAAAGATTATAGAGTCTTCTCTATATACTTACTCATACAACATACATATTCATACAATAGCTAGGATAAAGATGTTGCATGAAGATTATGGAGTTAACCATCTGATGTTGTATGAAGACTACTGAGTCTATAATCACTGGGTCTGTAATCTTTATACAACATTAGGTTGGTTAACTCTTCCATGGACCAGCATGAAATTTCTGGTGAACTGGTAATGGTCCACAGACCGGCAGTTGAAAACCACTGGTCTATAGTTTATTGTCCATAATCCATCTTTCTTTGGGATTTTTGTTGATCTTTTATGTTTTGTACAAACTAAAAAGCCAAGGAAAGCTATTTCCTCTTACTTACACTCTACTGTGTACTTACAGCCTAGAATGAATGCTTTCCCATCCTTTGTTGTAGGATCCCTCCTCTCTGTTGCTTCCCTAAGGCTCCCAGACTCATGCAGCTTAAGGGTCTGGCTAGTTCTTCAGTGGGAAGGTGAAAGGGTAAGTGCTGAAGAGCACAGGCACTTTCTGCTGCCATTTTCTTCCAAGAGATGGAACTCTTCTCCCAACACCCTTTCTTTCTGGAAGCTCACAACAAAAGCAGGCTTACAAAAGATTCACAGGCCCTGCTCTCATGTTCTGTGAGTGGATCCCAGTATGTTTCGGAACATGGGGTCGACCCTGAGAATGGCTGGGCAGTGTGTTGTGGAATGGGAAAAGCCTGCAGTGTGGAATCGGCCCAACTATTGTTGGAATTCCAGCCATGCCAATCTCTAGCAGGGTCTTCTGAGCTTCATGATGATAGCCCATCATTTCTGAAGTTGTTTGAATGTTATATGAATGTGAAAGTTCCTCAATACGTGCATGATTTCAATAAACATATAAATATGAGTAGCTTTGGGCCCTTGCTCAGCTCCCACCTCCACCTGCCTCCTTCCCATTCTTCCCCACCTCCTCCCACACACATAGCTATTGTCATATGCTATTGTGCAAGAAATGGGCCTGCTAAACTATGTTAACCTGTGGACTTCACTGTGTCAAAACAAAGAGATTATTCACAAGACATTTTTTTACATCCCTCCCCAATGGCGCCTTCCACTTCCTGTGTTACTTTCTTCTTCAGCAGTTTCAAGATCCTAAAGTAAGAATTACGAGGGGGGAAAGGGTCAGGTTGAAGAGTGCTGATACTGCCCACAGAACAGAGAGCAGTACAAGAGAGAGTGAGGCAGGACAATAGGAAATTCTGTGAGTGACTCCATGAGGAATTGCCATCAAAGGGGACACATTCAAACAAGCACACTGACTCAGGCCCTGAAGCCACCATCAGCAAGGTGGAAAAATGAGACAGGGAGAAATCACTAATGGGGTTGTTTGTCTATGCAGAGAAAGAGGGTCTGGATTCATCAAGAGAACTGGAGGAGACTTTGTATTTGAGGACGTCCAGTGAGTCTCGCTGCTGTCCTAGTTGACTCAACTGGGTGACCACTACTTCTCTAATAAGCTGATTCCCCTGAGACCTTGACCGATGAAGGGACAGAAACTGACTTGGTCTTAGAACCAGAGCCACAGTCTTTGCAAATCCTCCATGCAGGGAGTAAGAGCAAGAGCTGAAGATGCAGACTCCATGGGCAGAGCCCAGCTGGCCTTTTTCAGGGATAGCCAACCCTAAAAGCACTACACACTCTGCAGGGTCTCAGCCCCAGGAGACCCATTAGACAGCCATCATGCACTTGTAGTAGTTGGTTTCTGACACTCTAATGGCTACACCGAGAAATAGGGGAATGAGGAGAAGGAAGTGGATATTATAAAACACTTGAAAGCTGGATACTTTGCTGGGCACTCTATATGTTTCTATTTCACGTGATTCCAACAACAAATCTGAGACTATGATTTTAGAGCAGAGTCATCTCTTGCATTCTGCCTTCTAGTTGGTTGTGTGGTAGGGGTCAGGGAAGTGAGAAGACAGAGCATAAGGTGATGAAATGGAATTAACTAATTGGCTGCCTCTCTGTGCTGAGCATCTACCTTCCAGGAGCTTCCCAGGAGCTTTTGCCTTATACCTTCTATTACATGCCTCACAGCGGTGTCATGGTATAGTTACTAACACTGCTTTGCAGGTGAGTAAACTGAGGCTGTAAGAGATTACGCTATACACTCCTAGGCACACAACTATATGCGGCAGAATCCTGATTCACATTGAGTTCTCCCTCACTTGCAGACTCCGCTGCTTCATGGGCTTGGCCCTCAGGGTTCTGTGGTGATAGGGCCACCTGGAAAATTGTGTTGCCTTCGGAGGCAGCCAGTCACCGTGGCTTCTGGCTGAGGGTCAGGCTTCCCTACTTTTAGGAGAGTTTCTCTGGAACTATTCAGAAAAAAAATTGAACAAAGTTAGAAGTCCATCTCTATTCTTGAATCATCCAAATGGAATATATTCTTCTTAGTCAGAAGTAGCTCTCTCATGAGGTTTGGAAGCTTAAGAACTTTTCTAAAATTTGTCCACAAACAAGTGAGCATCAAATTATATGGTAAGGATACAGAGGACTTGCCTTCCTGTAACAAAGTGGATGGATTGTGATAAAACACGTTCAAACATCCACCAAGCCCAGCAAGTCTTGCATTGCACAGTGAATGGTGGTTTGGCCCTAGTGTCAGACATGCGAAGTGCCAAATCCCGTCTGGGTGGTGAGACAGCTGTGCCAATTCCCCTTCCAGGCTTCAGTCATCTGTTACTTCCTGACTGCTTAATCCAAGGACTGTGCTAGACCCTTCAATCACAACAAGCAATAAAAACAGCACCTTTGCAAGACAAAATCAAGATACAGAGGAAATGGAGAACGAGAAAAGACTTGCAAATAACACAAGAAGCAGGAGACTGTATGGAACTAAAGTGGGAAGTAGAGGAAGGAAATCAGGCACCCCTTGTACATGATGATGGATATAATTACATGACTCAGAAAAATGCTGATGATGCTTAAACCCCTCCACCTGGATGTTCTAAGGATGCTTGAAAAGATATAGTAAACACTGATGGAAACTTATCATCTTCCTTAGTTTTCAGAATCACAGAATTATCTCACCTTCCATCCCGTTGACAGAATTGGAAACGTGGACTATTCCTCATACCTCCATCACATGGTGTATCTATTCCTTCCACTGTGATCCACCCTCTAAAAATAATTCCATCATCCCCGCTATTTCTTATTACTCCCAATAAGTTTGTTCACCTGAATTATTTCAATTTCCCTTAACATGTCTCTCTCTTGCGAGTTTGACCAATGCCCATTAATCTACCCTCCTGCGCTGGTAATCTTTCTTAGTTGTGAATCCCATCTAGCCACTCTTCTGGTTAAATCCTTTGATGTCTGTCCTACCTATTTTAGGACAGATCCCAACATCTCAGCATTTCTTGTTAAGTTTGTAAGGCTCTTGCTCTCCCCTACCCCTTCCACCCTCTCTCCTGCCACGTGCCTCTGCCCTCACTCTCCTTGGGATACTCTGTACTTGCAGTTTCTTGACCTTGCTGTGCTTCTGCCATTAGTCACTTGCTTCTCTTCCCTTCCTTTTCCTGGCTAATTTCTTTGGCTCCTTCAAGACTCAGCTTAGGCATCTCATCTTCTGCAAGTGTGCCTTAAGCCCTAGTGTTTGGTTATATACCTTATATACCGTTCATTGGGATCCTCCAGCCCTTGAAAAGCACCTACTATGTTTTGCTGTAATTTTAAATGTTCCACTGCATTGGGATTTCCTTGAAGTTAGACATTCTTTTCTGTTTGTTCTTGGTACTTGTCATATGTAAGCTTTGACCAGAAACCTGCTTATAAGATTGAAATTAAGTTCTACTCTAATTTTTTTTCAGCACTTCTGTTGTGATCTATCAAAATTTTTCCCAGCTTTGGAAGCTTGCATTCTTAAATAATACAGGATTCAAAAGTGGGTTTCTTCTTTTTAGATTTCTGTTTAAATAAACCCACATAAAATATACATATTTTTTTCATTGTCTGAAAGAGGCAAACCTAGTTGAGATCATATATTATAGAAGTTCAGGAAAGTGAGGACTTTGATAGAAGGTTGAAGAAGTAAGAGGAGAATAAAAATCTAACGCTTATTTTGTAACTTATGTGTACCTGGCACTATGTTAAACATCCTACCTCTTTATATATTTTTAATAGTTCTCACAACCAGTCTTCTGAAGTGGGTATTATCGCCATTGTACTAACAAAGATGAGGCTGAAGTTCAGAGAAGGTGAGACATTGCTTGAAGGCAACCTAACTTGTAAGTTGTTAGGTCAGAATTTAGAAACACATTTCTCCAACTACATCATAGTATGTCTCTGAAGAGAAAATACTTTGAATTCAACTAAATAAAAGAAAATTTATCTTAAAGATATTGCAAATAATGGAAAGGTAAAAACTGTAAATATTCTCATTTTTGACATAAGAGAAGCTGTTAAATACATAAATGCAAAGAAACCTCAGGACTGCAGTCAAGTCTGATCTGCAGAGACTCGCTGTAGGGAAAGTGTCCAGCAAGTTCACAATTAATTCTGCTTCTCATCCATAAAGTCTCAGCTAAGCCCATGCTGCCATTACCCTTTTGCTTTTTTCCCCTCATCAGCAAGGCTCATGGAGCTTGAAGATTCAATAAAAGATAACATACTCAGGAATCCTCTGTAAAAATTAATATGCTGACCAGATTTGACATTCTTGCAATTACGGCTCTCTTTCTCCAGAAGTTCTGGTGTCTGCTTCATCTCCAGTTGCACAGGGTGGCCCTTTGGCTCTTTACACTTTTAACTCTTTTCAGTGTCCTATTCTATCAACACATACTTGAATGTTGCATGTGCCATGGTCCTGGTACCACATTTATTTTTGTAGTACCATATCTGTTCACTGCATCCATTGCCTACATTAGCTGTCTACCTCCCAGAAAGAGGCTTCCAATCATTTCCCAATATTGGCTCCTTCTGTAGTCATTTTCTTACAGCTTTATCTCCATACTTGTCATAAAATATTATCACCTTTCTTTTTATAGGGCTTTTTTACATCTTAGGTGTGAGCACCTTAAGGGATGTTTCTCACTCAATGGGATACATGAATGAATGAGTAAATGAAAAAAATTGAAGGAAATGTTTCTAATGATCAGATACATGTGTTAAAGGAAGGTAGTATTCTTTTGTGGCTTTAAGGTTTTGGTTCTCAATAAAAACATAAGGTCTGGTGCCAGTTAGTTATGCTCCCTAATTTTCATCAAAAGAAATAAGTTATTTGACAGAAAATCAAATAGAAAAAGAAGTGGTAGTTGCCAGGCGAGGTCTCTCTTAACTGTCTCTTCAGTCATGTTTTGTTTCATTGAATTCTCAATGTTAGAAAGTTGGACATTGACATGTGCTCAGCAGGAGCTTTCCTCCCCATTCCCCATTCTCCATCCTCTTCTATTGTCTTCCAGCTGTAATATGTCTTGATAACAACAAGAATGCCTTAAATGTATTTCCTAAAGAACCCCTGTAAGTACATGTTTTAAAAGGCTGTATTTTGGGTGAAAATAACAAAATATGAATCCAATTGTTTTGCCACCATGCTTAAGAATAACTAGCTAAAGACTCCCTTGCAGAATGAAAGCTTAACAGCAAAGATTTTCATTACCTTGACATGTCTTGGTAAATAGGTATGCCTGCCGAAGGCTAGTTGGAAGATGATTGGTAGATGGATTGACAGGTGAAGAATGAATAGATGGTTTAAATAAATAGATGGGAGCAGTCACATTAGAGAGGTGCATGAGTGGATAGATGGAATAAGGGTTAGATAAATGAGGGACATAATAAGTGAATGAATAGGTGAGTGGTTAGCTGATGGAGAAATAAATTGGTATATTGATGATTGATGGAGCTGAGTGGCCAGATGGAGTGAAAGACCGATAATTATCTGTGCCAGCCAGAGAGCAGACGAATGGGCAAATGTCTCAGCATGTACAAGCAAGAACAGGAGAAGGTCAGGTGTGGATGGAAAAAGGATATTAAAAAGAATTATAAAAACGAGAAAGGAAAGGCAGCACTAAGGTATTAAGATGCTTAAAGGACCTGGAAATTCGTTTCCTCGACAAGTCATGATTTTGCAATGAGCCTGAGGAAACTCAATCATTGGTACCTCCCATTTCCTTGGTATTTTAATTTTCAAAGAACATGACCTAGTTTGTCAAATTATCTGTGATCAATCCCCTGTGAAGGAGAGAGTCATGAAAGGTCAGGGATTAACCTTTGTCTACCCAGAAAGCAAAGAAGAAACAAGCTTCATAACTCTAACTCAGGGTCTTGACCAGACGTGCTGTAGTATCAGCTGAAGAATCTTAACTACCCACCTCCCAAATTCCCAAACCATAACCAGCCATTGGTTTCAAACTTTATTGGAGAGAAGTTTTGAGAAACCCAATGGCTGAAAGAGAAACAAAAACTTCCTAGAGTATTGTGAAGCAAAACACACTGAGTGGTACAAATTCACAAATGGTACATGTGAGGAGACAGACACCAGGAAGATCAAGTTTCCAGTCCAAAGTCACATATGTAGTGAATGGCAGAACTAGGAACGCTAACTGATATGCAAATGTTGATGAGAGGCTGAGTGTACAAAAGAGTTTAATATCCATTCCTACAGAAAAACAGATAGATGTGTGATGACAGCAGATGAGTTGGAATTTTAATGAATGAGAGAGATGTTTTAGAAATGGTAATCAGAGTAGTGGAGCTTCTTTGCCAGGTCTCTTTATCATGCTATTATCCATAAGTGTACTATAGTAAAACCTAAGCTGGAGAACAATTAAAAATGGCATATACTTCCATGAAAAAATGTACATCATAGTCACCACATCTCATACTTACTCTTATCAAAGCGGTTCTTAGTTCAGGTGAAATCAAGCTACAGAAATTATTAAGGAGTAGAGCACCCAAACTGAGAAAGATCTGGTTATTGTTTTCTGAAACTTCTCTTCTGGTTCTATTTAGCCTGGGTCAATAAATACATATTTTAATATTTTAGGCTTTGAGTCTGGCTACAGGTACATTTTATATTATTTGTAAATGGCATATATGTTTAATATACTGGTGTAAAATAGGAAGTGCTTAGACTGCCTTCTATGCTGTGTGTGTGTGAGAGAGAGACAGAGGGACAGAGAGAGACAGAGAGAGAGAAGAGACACTCGCATCTTTGATTGCATCTACTCCCCAAAGCCTAAAGCTCACATATGGGAGAAATATAGTATGTTTCCATTTTCTCCATTCAGTGACATATCCTAATAAAAGGTCCCCCCCAAAATTACAAATTTCTTCAAACTTTATTGATACACTGCACAATCACATTCATCTCGTATTCATCCTGAATTAGAAAAGGTTACAACTACAATGTAACATGCATAAAATTCAGGTAGTATATTCACCCTTAATACAATTATTGACAGAAATTAAGTCTTCATAGATTCTTAAGGGAAAAATTTGGAAGAAAATTAAAGAAAAAAGAACTCTAGAAGACTGACAAAGTTATACTCTTGTATAATGTGATAAATTTTTAAAGCATTTGAACATAGATTTGTTTTAAGGATGATTGTGAGAATGGGCACACCCATTGTCTGACACAGCTATAATGGCACCATTGATAAGTCATACTTTTTTTTTTTAAATCTAGAGGACTCTGAACTTGACAGATACAGTTTCGTACACGCACACATTCCTCACAACTGCACTTTACAAGTCACAAAACTTTTTGAATGATTGAAAACGCTCCCTCTAACTAATGCAAGAGTAGCTATCATTACTTATCATTGCTATTATTGATTTCCTTATGAACCTGCCAGTAGCAGAGAATGTGGCCAAGGAAGAATAGTAGAAGGTTCACAATCTTTCTTTCTGCACTCAGTAGTGCAGAACAACCAGAACATCTGTGTGCCTTTAAAAGGGCACCATTGAAAGAAACAAAAAGGAATTTGTCAAAGTACTGGAAATTGGTTTCAGTGTACTACTTTCAGGATGGAGACAATTGTCTCTAATCAAGTCCACTCCACATTCCTTTGGACTCTCAGGATTCTGCACCTGAAGGCTAAATTGCACTCGTTCCGCTGTCTTTGCCACATCTTTTAATTGCAAATCTATTACATCTTCCTTTCATTTACTTCTCTTCTCTTAAATAAGAAATGAGGGAAATGAGACTGGCATTTTTATTTGTTTGCTGTTAGTGATCATTAGGGTTCTCATCATATGGTATCTTTTTGAAAATGATGCCTTCCTAGTTACACACCTGTGAAGTTTTACCGCAACTGCTCATCCTTGTTTGTCTTAAAAGAAAAAGGGAAACTTTGGATAGTAAGAAGGAAGGCAGCTGGGTATAAACATGTCTAGGTCTGGGTCTTGTGCAAAATGAAGAGAAAGGTTTTCCTGGTAGGGAAAAAAAAAAAAAAAAGAAAAACATAATTTTTTTTTTTCCAGAAGAGAAATTTTATGCTGCTTCCCCTAACTCCAAAGGGATTAAACTTTAGTTTGAAAAAGTTTCAATATGTGTGGGTTGTTCTTTTTTTCTGGGGGAGGGTACAGTGGAAGAGGGGAATGGAGGGTGGGTTCCAGGTATTGCAAAGCCGGTTTTTCTCTGGTGAAGACAAAGAGTGAAATTGGGAAAGATAAGCCCACCCATGTCTCTTCTCACCTTGAGCCACTTCTCCCAGCCTTCTACAGATGGGGCTGATGACATTCATACACAATACCTTCTACAGAGGAGAAGATACTCTCAGTGGCACTGGGAGCCCCGGCAAAAACTAAGTGATTCAATTTACAGCCACTCCTGACACAGTGACGGTGATTAGCTCTGTTTGGGATCCACCGTCCACCTTGAGTTTCTCTACACTTTTCACGTGAGAGTTCTTTCAACGTTGGTAGAACTTATTACTTTCTCTGTGTTGAGTGCATAGTAACTGAATGGATGCAGAAACAAACCCTTAAACTCATCCTTGGTTGTGGAGTTCCTAGAGTCCCAGAGCACACTTTCCATCCAGATTTTGAAAGCTGACTGCCTAGTCTGGAAAATGTATCTTCTAGTATGAGGCACTGGTTTCACAGGAAAGAGGCCCAGGCCTCTTTCTGATACAAAGCCTTACCTTTCCTTCATTCAGTTGAGCACAACTGCAGCGGAACACCCATGCACAGCGCTCTCTGCTAAAGTATGTGCATGCTTTTCCCATCCTTCTCTTGTGTGTCTCCTTTCCCCCAGTTAAAACAAGAATGAGAAAAACTAAACACACTTGCTTAGACTTGCTGATGACTATATCAGGCACTTGACATTTAAACTTCTGAAAAATTAGCTTGGCCAGAGTCTTAACACTACTAGTACTTCCATTGACATTACTTTGGTGAAAGTCCATGATAACTTGATTTGGGAAGGGGAAAAGCTTCACAGTAACTGCATTGCTGAATTCCTCTCTCTGGATACACATTTGGGTTTCTTCCATGGAAAACCTGTGAAGAGCTATAAGTTGCTCAGAGACTCATTTGTGTTTTCTACCTTTATGCCAACCCCAACCCCCACCTTGAAAACAATCTATGCAGCAGGCCTTATCCATTTACCCTCCATAGATAAGGTTGAAAAAGCATGTTTAAGTGTGAATACTGTCTTTAGTTAGCATTTACCATTCTGTATACGTCAAAATGTTGGGGAGTATCTACCGTCATGGACAGCCATTCCCTCCACAGTAACCCAAACAGCACAGAAGCTGGGGCACATCTGTTGTGAAGAGGAATTTCCTTTCCCAGTGCCCAGTTTCCTTGGGTCTGATTTACTTGGTCTTCTTTATCAGCAAGAGATGAGGATTGTTCTCCCCCTTCTCTGAAATGTGGTGGGAATAGGCAACTACCAAAGGTGCTCCCCAGTATCCAGGGAAGAGGACAGAGTTTCATAGTGACTTTGAGACCCAACCTCACTGCATGCAAAGGGTTCTGGTGATCTTCCTGGCCAAAGGCAGCTGAGCCCCTTCCTCTAGAACAAGTCCTGGAGTGGAGAACATGTACAGCTTGTCCATTTCAAGCACCCTTGTCCTCCAAAACCACCAACTGCGCACAGCCTCCACATCTATTTTACTCCAAAGTAACAACTTTATTATCAGCAGAACACTCAAGTGACACACTTAATTCTCACACCATGTCTGACATCAACCCGACTCCAGGTGCTGCATGTGGTGACAGATCAGAAACATTGATGTCCGACTTTTAATTATGACTTTCCGCCTGCTCATTATTGTCCCTGGAACTTGGAATCAATATACTGCTCTTGGCAACTCATTTATGTTCCCGGGATCTGGCTCCTGGAGGCTCACTAGGAAATGCAGATGTCTGTTTACAGCTGGCAAATGTAATATTAATTTCACTTGTACCAGCTCTAGCTCTTAGAAAAAAGAAAGTGCCTTGCTTTTTGTATGCCAAGACAATCTGGGTTTACAGTGTGTATATATACATACATATAGATATATACATATATACACACATATTTATTATTTATTATTTTCATGAAAGAGTTTTCCAATTGAGGCAGGGCAGGTCTGCGAGAGAGTCATTTATTGTTGATGCTTCTTTCTCTTCCTCTCAGTGGGTCAGTTCCTGCAGCACAGGAACAGAGGAGCATGACCTTGTGTGGTCTTCAATACCATTCTTCTGGATCACAGTCATCCTTACTGGCTGAGACCTTCTTGTTCCAGGAGATAATGCAGGAAGGTCAGGTCAGCTCCTGTTTACAAGCTGGGTCTGCTGTGAGGACCAAGCACTGAGGACCCCTTTCCCACAGCCGGGGGAGAAAAAGCCTGTAGCAGAAGAAACTGTGTGTCACTGACACTTCCCCCTTCTGTTTGCAGTGTTGTGTTAATCAAGGGCTTGAAAATTAAGTCAGTTGATCAAGTGCCCTCCTCAGCTCTTCTGAAACAAATACCAGAGTTGCCAACATACCCACCATGTAACTGGCTTCATAAGTTTTTCACTGGAAAGTTTTCAGATTCAAATAACACTGGAGCAGAGAGAAGACAATGGCTGAAGTCATTGTACTCAGACAAATGGACTGCTCTCCTTCCATGGACAGATCTATGCGGGTGTGTGTATGTGTGTGTGTTTTAATGTTCCTGTTATTAAGAAAAGCCAGTCGTGGGGTAAATCACATAGGTTCCTGACATACACTCTCTTGAAAAGTGGAGAGAAGCATGAAGGTTGGCACCTTGGTCCTTCAAGTGTGAAAAAAGAAAAATACAGTACAAATCAAGGCTTCTCCAGGGTCAATCTGTTTCCCAAGAAGATGTTTTTTAGAAACACAGTCTCTTCTGGGAATAGTGAGTGACTGATTATTAGAATTCTACTTTGGTCCATCTGTTAAGAGCATCTACTTTGGGTGGATGGTATACCACATTCCAAAGAGTCCATGACATATTGCTTTTCTATGTTGTTAGCCTGTGAGATCATTGGCTTTCACATGAGAAGTTGATAGGTAATTTTGAAGATGCCTATGTCTGCTAAAGGTAGAGGAAAAATGAATACAGTTGAATAGACACAATATAATTAGACATTAATATGGTGATGAATTGATAGTGAGTAGTTGAGAATAAAATTAAATGAAGTATTAGGCAATTACACTGATAGATTGACAAATAGAGTAAATAGATTGCTAAAGAGGAAGATGGGTGAATAGATTATTGAATGGAGAGATAATTCAGACAATGGAGTAGATGGATAACTGTGTGACTACTTTGATAGATAGCTTAATAAAAAACCTAAATAATCAGCCATCTATGAATCATTTCTTATGAGTTGGACAGTATTTTTTTTAAAGTACTACCTTAAAATACCTCCCCCTTTTTGGCCATTTGAGTTCTAAATTTTTAGTGTTGGGTTGAGTGAATAGCCCCAAAGCTCTAATCTCTGTAGCTGGTAAGAAATGCAAATAGGGCAGAATGGCTAGAGAAAAATGGCAAGATTTTAAGTGTGTGTGTGTGTGTGTATATATATATACACACACACACACACACACACACATGTATGAATATATGTATATATGTTCAAACACATATATTTTTATGTGTGTATATATATACACACATGTATTTATATATGTATACACAAATGTATATATGTATATATACATATATGTATGTATATTTATATGTAGATGAATAGCTATGGATACATTGAGATTATTTCCCAGAAAGAAAGCATGTGAACCTTAATTTAATTAGATAATAATGAACATGGAGAGAGGGATATATACATTATAATCAGGAAAATAGTCCAAAGCTTAAAAGACACAGATAATAGGACACTTGGATATAACACTTGCTGTGCACTACATTATAAGTCAAGTTGTATCTTCAGGGTGTTTATCATGAGGCACGATTTTTGCCCAAATGGAGCTCATGTTTTGGTGTGAGGGAGAAGAGAGGTGGGTGGTGATGACGATGGAGAGGGAAGCAGAGGGAAGGGAAAGGCCAAGGTAGCAGAAACAATTCCATTTTTGGACACATTGATGAATGATTATCCTACACATGGTAGAACCCTGCCCACCCCTCCCAACCCCACTCATTTAAACTGGAAAAGAAAGTCAAATAAATGAACAAAACCAAAAAATAAAAAACGACCAAGAAGAATATCAGAAACAAAGAAACAGAAAGAAGCCCAAACTGGTTTGCCCTCCGCAGTGTAGATTAAAGTCTGTGATATGGAGAAGCAGGCGTTGCTCAGAGAACCTATGGTTTCTTATCAAAACTTGATGAAGAAGTGGGCAAAGAGGGTCCCTGATAGCCAGAGACAAGCCAGTGCTCTAGAGGCCGAGTTTACACCATCAATGACTGCTCCAGGCCCTGTGTAGGGGAAAGAGAGACAGAGCCATTAGTGTGCACCCAAAGGTACCATACTTACTGATGAGCAAATATATAGACATGCTTCTCTATGAGCATTCCCCCAAGTCCCCCTCCCACTACCGACCTTGCCAAGTCTGGACAAAGGTTAAGTGCCATGGGGAATATTTAGAAACTCAAAGGGCAAATCAACTGGATTATCTGACCACTATAGCCTGCTCTGAAAGATTGGGGTTTAAAAAAAGTGGTGGAGAGAGGTAACTATAGTCAGTTAGGCCTTGGAGCTGACAAGTTAGGGCTGCTGACATGACTACACAGTATGGTAGGACTTAGTGTCTGTCTTGTAAGCAGTATTGTAATTGCACCCTGTCTTTGGAGATGGCATCTGGACCGGCAGGGATGAGAGTGTAAAGAACAGCCTGGGCTGGGGGTGGAGCGGGAGAGAATTCGGAGTGGAGAGAAGCAGGCAGGGCTGGACGGAGAAATAGAAACATGTCGTGAGCAGCAGGAGCGTAGGTGTTGACGTGGCAGACTTTTCACCCTGTGTAACTTAGGGATTGTGGAGGTTCCTCTTGAAGTAGCTGAGGAAGACCGCTCTAGAGTTTGAAGGACAATGATTGGCTTTATCCCACCAGCCAGCGCCACCTCTTCAAAAAAGTACAAAGAAGATTCAACCTTTCAAGTCCAAACTGCCACCGATGGGTTTGGCCTGAATGGGTCCTCTCTGTACCTCTCTCTCCTTTCCTCCTTCTGGCCCTTTACAGAGCCCTAATGAACTGTTCACACTGCATTGAGTAAGACCATAGAGTCACAAGTGTTACTTTTCCTTTCCTTTCCTCTGAGACCCTCGAGAAGACAAACCCCGTGAAATGGGATTGTCTTAGACTGTTCAGAGGGCCCAGGGATGGCATGTCTGTGTCTAACTCTGCCTCTGTGCTCCTCCATCACTTTTATTTGCAAGCCATAAGAATTGAGGGTCATAAGCAAGACTGGTAGCTAGAAAATAGAGAGTTTTCTAGGGAAAGCAAAAGCAAGTACCAGCCAAGGGAGTAAAAGCCATCAATAGTCATCCTTCTGGGGCCGGGGACCAAGCAAAGGAGTTTCAGGCAAGGCAAGCATGCCTCTTCTACCTTTTCAAGTCAGGATGACACTGCCTTTTTAGGAGAAATTTGGCTTATTGGAAATGAGCATGTCTACTTCCAAAAGCAGAGGTGGTGCAGGACCTTCTCAGACAGGACCCCAACATTTGGCTTGTTTGTCAAGATAACGGCATGGATCTGGGCCCTGCCTACGAAGGGACTGATGTTACCCATAGCTTGGAAAAGCATAGGTCTCTCCCTCCAGCAGTGAGTATTCAACGGTTCCAACATCAGGGATTTCAACATGAATGACTTCCTCTGATTACATTGTGCATAATTCTCTTATGGACCAAAAACTCATTTTTACATGATAGCTTGAGAGTCTGACTCATATTTCTCTGCAATTTTTTTTAAATAGAGTATTTATAGACAAGAACAGTATAAAGGCCCTAGCTCAGTGCTACAATCTCCATGGAGGCTTCATAAATATTTATGGAAAGTAGCCTGCCTCAGGGACCTTTACCAGTCTAGACACACATCCTAAGGAACCATACAGCCCTACAGAATGTACTGACTTGGAAAATGTCCAAGGTAAAATTCAGGATAAGTTTCTATATTGTCTTCTGAAACAGATAAATAAAGTCGATTTTTAAATGAGTTTCCAAGAAAATGAGCAATGTAGATTTGCACAACCCATACAGGGTGGGGCAAAAGTAGGTTTCCAGTTGTTTGTATGTAAAATAACACAATAATTAATAAATAACAACATTAGAATAAACTGTTGTGTGTACTCACAACTGTAAATTTACTTTTGTTTCACCCTGTATGTTTCTTTAAAGGTCTAACTGTTGTGCTGTATACCTGAAACTGTATAAGTACCGCACACTAACCTAACCGACTGCACCGCTGGATCTCCTACAGCTGTAACTAATATAAAAAGTAATACTGAATGTCAAGTGTAATTGAAAACAACAACAACACAAACCCACAATGAATAATAACCTCATAGTCATTAGAATGGTTACTATAAAAAACAAACAAACAAAATAACAAGTGTTGATGAGAATGTAAAGAAATTTTACCCCTTGCCCACTTTTGGTAAGACTGTAAAATGGTGTTGCCACTATATAAAACACTAGAGCTAGTTCTCAAAACATTAAATTATCACATGACCCAGATATTCTACTTTTGAGAATTTAGCCAAAATAATTTAGAGCAAGATAAAGAAGAGACATTTGCCCATCTATGTTCATGGTGGTGTTATTCACACTAATCAAGAAGTAGGTGGAGAGCAATGTAGGTATCCACTGGCAGATGAATACATTTGAGAAATGTGGTGAAAATATGCAGTGAAATATTATTCAGCCTTTAAAAAGAAGGAAATCCTGTCATATGCTACAACATGGGTGAACCTTGAGGACATTATGCTAAGTAGGCAGTCATAAAAGAACAAATACTGTGTGGTTCAGCTTTCATGAAGTATCTAAAGGAGTCAAGCTCATGACCACAGAAGGGAGAATGGTGACTGCCAGGAACTAGAGCGAGAAGGAAGTGAGGGCAGTTGTTTATAATAGAGTTTAAATTTTGCAGGATGAAAAAGTTCTGGAGATCCGTGGCACAACAACATGAATATACTCAATGCTACTGAATTTCCAAATTGTTAAGATAGCAAATTAGTGCCTTTTACCACAGTTTAAAAATTAAAAATGTAAATCTAAAATAACTAAACAAATGTATCTTTTATTTTATGTATATGATATATATCTATCTATCTATATATACATATGTATGTGTGTATATACGATATACATTAAACTAGTTATGTATATATGTATGTGTGTGATGTCTGTGTTTTTATCTATTTCATTGGGTAGAAGAAGCTCTAATAAGCTCTGCTTTAGAGAGACAGAAGTCTTAGTATAGGAATGACTTTATTCCAACTTCTACCAGTGAACTTTAGCATTTCTGTGGTATCATTCTATGGCACAAGGTTGCATATTGCTTAAACAAAGAGAAGTTAAGCATATAAGAAAGCAAACCAAAGAAGGGTGCGGTTGGAGAGAAAAGAAGGTAGAATCCTAAAGAGAAATGAGTGTCTCATTTCCACAAGGGGTGGCAGTTGCCATAGATGTTCAGTGCTGATCAGACAGGGGGATGACAGCCACAATTCAGCTTCAGTTGAGTGTTCTAAGGAGTGGGAACCATGAAGGTGACTTAGTGGAAACAGAGGCTGCTCAGCTTAGGAGGATAATAATAACACGTATTCATACTGTGCACTTTATGTGACAAGCATGATTCTAAGTGCTAAACATGTACCAGCTCATTTAATCTCTATAAAACCCGCTGAGCTATGTGCCACCGGCGTTCCCATTATATTCATGGGGAAACTGAAGAACAAAGCAGTTAAGTACTTTGACTATGGTTATACAACATATACACCTAAAGTTGGATTAGAATTAAGTCCCTCTGTCTGCAGAGTCTGTGCTCTTGATTATTACAACTCTACTTCCTCTCTATGGAAAATAATCTGTTGTGCAGTTTTCCAGGGACCAGAGCATCATGAGGTGACAGGAACAATGAATTGGCAATCGGAAGATTCAATTTCTCTGGGTGACTGTTATTCTCTAGCTGAACGACAGCCTCTCTCTGGTCTTGGTTCTCCCATCTACCAAATGAAAAGAAGTTAGAATTGACCCCTAAGATTCTTCCTCTATTTGCATTCTGAGTTATTGTGTAAATGAAAACCCTACATCTGGTGTTAGAAGGACAGCTGGTGAGCAGCCAGATGGCCTCTTCTGGTTGATACAAACCATCACCACTCTGGCTTTTTGTACCTCTGCATGTCACACTCTCTTGAGATAGCAGCAGGGCACCAAACATTCCTAGATCCTTAGGAATGTCCTCATTTCCTATGCATCCTCAAGGTATAATGAGCTCAGTTTTATAGTATTACATAATACAGCAATTTACTGCTCAAGTGGCTTTGGCCAATGAGATATGGCTAAACTATTCTGGCCAAGGAATTAATCTAATCCAGCATGATGGAGATTAAAACTAGCATTGCCTTCCTCATACAGATCCTGGACACATTTGAGATCTGGCAGCTGAGCCAAATACTAGTATAGCAGGGGCCCTAGAGGAGGGCTTTTGGGCTCTGTTCAGAGCAAGAAGAGAATGGTTCACATCTGTGTACCACTCTCTAGGATTCAGGAATGTGAGACAAAAGCTGTCAGCAATGAATTGATGCTTTAATTGCATCTGTACAGTAGCCCTGATTCTACTGGAAGTGGAACAAAGTATCTGGCTTGTGTCTCTCCTGTAGAGCTTCTACATGCTCAGGCCACTCACCTGGTTGGGCAAATACTTCCTGTGCTTTAACAGAGAAGTGATAGATTGCTGCTGTTTAACTATTTGCTGCAGTCCCATGACAATGCAGGCTGGTAGGAGGTTTTTGCAAATTTTAGCTCAAAAAATCTGTCACAGGAAAAGACCTGATACTAGAGGAACTCTTTGCCTGAACTGAACAGACATCCTCAGATGTCAAGTTCAATGATGTTTCATACACCATAATTTGTCCAGATATCCATTTCCTGAACTTCTCCAGGTAGTTAGTAGCCAAAACAGAAATAGTTTTAATTTCAGTAAACTGGGTAAGGAATTCAAATAATGGTTTCCTTCATATTAATTTCTTTTTTAAAAAATAAAAATAAGAAGAAAGGTAAAAAAGGATAGTTCTTATTACACACTTAGAATCCAGAATTTGAACAGCTGAGGCGTATTTTCAATGATGTGTTCTACTATAGAAAACTAACCCTGAAATACACCTGGATAGAGGACACATGTCTGAAGAAAAGATGGGACTGAAATAAAGACTAATGAGCAGGGTACATGGACACATAGGTGGAGCAGGTATCTTTTAGGGCCCTTGAGACAGGTTCACTCTGCATCCCCCATCCCGCCTTGCTGCCTTGTCTTTCTGGCCTTAAAGATCCTTCAGGGTAAAGTCACTGACCACTGTAAAAGTGCTACTGATCCTGGTGAATTTGGAAGCAGATCAAGTTGGGCTTCAATCTTGACTCTGCGGCCTGCCAACTATGTGATCTTAAAGTACTTCCAGTGTTGTCATTGAGAATGTGGATAAAATACTGAGTTTACAGGATAGTTAAAGGATTGAGTGATTTGTACAGTGCCTGGTACAAAGTAGTCATTTGATCCTGACCACTGCTGCTCTGGTAGTTCCTCACCCTTTACCTTCCACTTCTTACTTGGGGCGAATATTGGCTAAATTTGATCTTTCCCAAGTACATTCAACCCGAGACAGACGGGATAGTGGGGTTGGTGCTGAAAGAGGTCATTGTGGTGTGGGGCACTGAGAAGATTAGTCCAAAGCCAAGCCCTGTGGCAAGGTCCAAGAGCAAAGGACCAGGCTGCAAGGGATATGGAAAGTCACAGCTGTTTGCTCAAAAGGCATTTATTCAGAGCCTGCCAGGTGCCAGGCTCTGTTTTTAGAGAAAAACATAGACACAGTCTTTGCTTCACGAAGCTTGTACTCCAGGAGGACCTAGAATAGTCTCTGTTCTAGTCTAAATTAATTAACAAGTGAACTAAACAAACCAACAAATAAATTTTAAACTCTCACAGATTCTGAGAAGAAAACACTTAGAAAAATAATCCAACAGCTCTTTCATCTCAGTAATATTCTTCCTGCTAGATAATCTTTAAAAGATTGACTTTAAAAATCAGAGAGAACTGAATTTGAATTCTGGCTCTGCTACTCATTAGCAGGATGATTTCGGACAAGACTTCGGTCAACTTCCCTGCAATAGTTATTATTCTTTTTTAATGTATAAAATAGGGAGGGGATAGTTTTCTCTATCCTTGTGTGGTTGCTCTGAGGATTAGTTCAGAGAATGTAAAAGATCACTGAGTATAATAAGTAAATGATGAATAAATATTAAGTGAATTAGAAAATTGGTCATTGCTGATTCCTAAAATAGCATCTTTTGAGGGAATTGTGTTTTATGTAAAGAGATCCTATGGAATACTAGATTCTCAAAGATAATTGTCAAAACTCCAGCTGAAAGCAGACTTGGTTATAGCCAGCAAGCAGGGGACCTGGCTCCTTCTGAAAAGACCTGAAGTGGTAGCCAACCATAGATAAAGGATTCCCGAGGAAGGCCAGATCTTCTGAGGACTTCTTGCAAATGCCACATGTAAGGAATCTTTATGTATGGCTAACAATGATTCAATTCAGTTAGAATAAATATTACAAATATCAGGTTTAATTAGATACTTTTCAGGGATAAATTGAAAGAAAGAACATTTAGTTATGCCCTTTCCCCTCACTCTTGTCCCTCCATTTTCACCCACTTCACAAGAATTGCTTTCTTCATGCCTAAACTAAATTGAGCATCTTTGAAAATAGGAGCTTAAACAATGTTACAAAGCCACACACACACACACAAAAACCTGTGAATGATAACGACGAAACACCTTGGGGACACATATGTAAACAAAAATAAGTTAGTCTTCAGCATAGAGAAAGGGAAAGAGAACTTTAGCAATGACCAGGAGATAAATTCCAGAAATTGTAAAGGAAATAAAGGTCAGTTGGTGCAGACATTCTAGGACAAAGAGAAGATGTTATGGCCACAAGGGAAATTCAGTGGGGGTAAAACAAATACATTAAGAAACAGATAAACAAACAAATAAATAAATAAAATAAAGTCCACTTTGGAGTGGTTACTTATTTTGTTAAGTTACATATACTAAACATAAGGTTTTTCATCTTTAGTGTGAAGCAGGGAGGCAGAGAGACAGATTCCCGCATGTGCCCTGACTGGGATCCACCTGGCAAGCTCCCTACCAGGCAATGGTCTGGTCATCTGGTGCTGTTGCCATGTTGCTCAGCAACCAAACTACTTTAGTGCCTGAGGTGATGCCATGGAGCCATCCTCAGCGCCTGAGGCCAACTTGCTCCAACCAAGCCATGGCTGCGGGAAGGGAAGAGAGAGCAAGAATGAGAGAAGGGAAGGGTACGGGGTAGAGAAGCAGATGGGTGCTTCTCCTGTGTACCCTGACTGGGAATTGAACCCAGGACATTCACACACCAGGCCGATGCTCTATCACTGAGCAAACTGGCCAATGCTAAGATTTTTTATAAAGCAAAATTGATTGAGGGCTTAACATAAAATCAACCTGCAGGTTTGGCAACCTAGAAATAAGCATTTGCGGCTGCATTCAAGGGGTAGTTGATCACTCACTCACTAGAGGAGCAGGTGTTGAAAATCAAAGTCCCCAAACTCAGCACAAAGCTCCCAGAAAATTATATAAGCTCACTGACGAGATCCTGCCGTGGAAGAAATTTTGAAGCTTAAAAATTAAGTGTACGTTACGAGCAACAGAGGTATTAAAATTTGTCACCATAGTTCCTTTCCGTGATTGCAATGAAAAGATGGCATGGTTCTTTATCCACACTAGACTGTGGAGCTGTCATTCTACTAAAATAGCAGGTGGTAGGGTGATCACATTAAAAAAGAAAAGAAAAAGAAATCCCACAGGCAAGTTGAACTTGATGGTAGCACAGTGAGATCAATGAAGTATCTGAAGTCTAAGAAGATACAGTTTTGTTCTGAAATTTGGATAGGTTTTATACATATGAATGTGAACTACATGACCTTCCTAATGAGAAACCAAAAGGATAATGATGTTCTTGGTGATTAAACGAGGAGCAAGGAAATCTAATTAGAGGATGTATGCGTTACACTTGTTGATGATACATAAACCTATTTTCAGCAGTACCGCCTAAGAAGGCGCATCATTCCCCTTCAAAGGGAACTCTTCCTCCATTGTGTTTAATTACAGTGCAGAGCATGGCACTGCGTTGTTTTACAAGGAAGATTAACTGGGCTTTGCAGAGTGGAGAAGACCCACGGATAAAGAGGCACACAAAGGCAGCCATCTTGGTTTTGTTCTCTTGAGCACACCCTGTTTTGTGCTAACTGCAAAGACAAAGTTGAAGTTAATATCAGAAGTTAATTCAGATCTGTCAGCTCATCACGAACGTGAAAGAGACAAGGCTCTAGTTGGTGCTGAACCATAAGCTGTGTGTGTGCTGACATCAGCACACCCTGAATGCTCAGTGTTAAATTCTCAACGCTTAGGCTAATAGCCAATGTCAAGGATTCAGATAGAAGAGAGTGGGGGTATGAGGGAATGACAAGGAACCTCATCAGAAATGAAATATGAAATGTCTGCATATTTTTTTCTAATATGTTGACATTTTGCAGGTTTGGGAAAATACAAATGATTATGCTGCTGTCACCAGCCAAAAGCAATGCTATTTCTCTCTGACTCATCCCCTCCCACCTGGATTTAAATTGTGAATCTGGAAAATAAAAATTATATATGTTATCAGCAGGAAATGGACAAATATGTGCAGCTTTTGAAGTCACTGCAAGAAGAAATCATTTGATGAACATCTTTTTAAACAATGAATTGGAATGTCTGATATAGTCTTGTTCACAAGAAAGACCCACAGGGGGAAATAGGACCCGAAATTTCAAATTAGAGCTGGGAGGCTGGAAGGCAAGAGAAAGTGTCATAGAAACAATGATTTGGCTTCCCTGGGGGCAGAAGACTACAAATCCTTTTGAGTATTGAGCTTTTCTTTGGTTAGTGAAGAGTTTAATCCTAAATAGAAGCTGTAACTGATGCCCCATTGACTGGAAGATATATTTATTAATTCTACAAATGTTTACTGGGAAATAACCATTGCAAGATACAGTGCTACATCCTTTAAATGTAAAAACCAAATACAAATAAAATATCAGCCTAAGGGTAAGAGACCATGTGAGCCCAAGAGGTGAGTGAATGATTCCTCGGTGGGGTTCAGAAATATGTTATGGATGGGGTAACAATAAGAAAAACCTTATAGATTAAGTATGAGTTTATTAGGCAGCAAAAGAGGGCAAACACCTCCCATCGGTGACCGCACAACATACTGGATATATCTATGGGTTAAACAAATGTGGGATTGAGACCAAACAGACCTGGTGTTGCCACTCCCTTCTGTGGTAGAATTCCTATCTATGGGAATTCAGTTACACCACCTAAGTTCTCTGAGCTCCTGGCTCTTCTGTGAAGTGGGAATGATAGCAGCACCTACCTCAAAGGGTTGGTTCTCAGCTGTATAAAGCTATGTCTGGCTGATACATTATAAATGGTAGGTGTTTTGTTTTTGTTTTGTTTTTTATTAAGTGAGAGGTGGAGAGGCAGAGAGACAAACTCCTTCATGCACTCCAACCAGGATCCACCCGTAAGCCCTACCAAGTGATGATATACCCATCTGGGCCCACTGCTCCATTGCTCAGCAACTGAGCTACTTTAGTACCTGAGGTGAGGTCATGGAGCCACCCTCAGCACTTGGGGCCATCTTGCTTGAACCATTCAAGCCATGGCTGCAGGAGGGGAAGAGCAGGGCAGGGATGGAGAAGCAGATGTTTGCTTCTCTTGTGTGCTCTGATTGGGAATCAAACCTGGGACTTCTACATGCTGGGCTGATGCTCTACTGCTGAGCCAACAGGCCAGAACCTATTTGTTTTATGTTTGCAGCATTGCTCTTATTGGAGTCTATTATTCTATTATAATTGCCTACTTACATTTTTGTACAAGGTTGGAAACTTTGTTTCTCTTTGAACTTCAATCTGAATGGAGAGATGGATGTAAAGAGGCACAACACCTCAGACAAAGGCTTAAATATGCAATGGGATCTGGTGTTCTGGGGCACAGGGTGGTCCAGGCTGACAGTAGCACTGGGGGCACCAGTGGACCTGGAAGTTATATGGGTAAGTTGATCTCCAAACAAGAAAAACTCTCACTTGACCAGTTGGTGGTGAAGTGGATATAGCACCAGACTGGAACACAGAGGACCCAGGTTCAAAACCCCAAGGTCACAGGCTTGAGCGTGGGCTCATCTGGTTTGATCAAGGCTCACCAGCTTGAGCCCAAGGTCACTGACTTGAGCAAGGGGTCACTTGTTCTGCTGTAGCCCCCCTCCCCAGTCAAGGCACTTATGAGAAAGCAATCAATGAGCAACTTAGGTGCTGCAATGAAGAACTGATGCTTCTCATCTCTCCCCCTTCCTGTCTGTTTGTCCCTATCTGTCCCTTTCTCTGTCTCTCTCTGTTTCTGTCACACACAAAAAGAAAAAAAAAGAAAAGTCTTCTAGGCCATGTTTTCTGGTAGGTAGTTCTCAGCAAGATGTGGTTAGGTTAATTCTGAGTCTGGAAAGTTCACTTGTTTCCACAGTGGCAGATTGGAGAGCGATTACCAAAGACAAGGATACTGGCAAGAGAAATTGTACTTGTCCAGTGCAGGCACATGCCATTGTGTCCATGAGAAGGGAACAGAGAGCAGGCAGCCCAGGCGTACGGCTGTAGTCTTTTGTTAGGACTCGCTGGGTAACAGGTGTAAGGGGTGACAAAGAAGAAATCGGAATGTCTGTTGAGATTCTGGTAAGAGTGTATAGGTGAAAAGGTAAGGTGTACATTTGAGGGAGAGCAGTGTCTGGGAGAGAAAGAATGAGGCTGAGACCCTTATGGTATGTTTGTTCATATGGGGGGAGTGGAGGGCAGCTGAGAAGTAGGGAGAGCACTGGGAATACAGATTCGGGAGTTTTCAGACTGTTGATCAGAGACTATCAATCTTCATCATGCATCAGATCCCCTTGGAGAACTTGCTTAAAAAGCACTTCTTCATGACCTTCTCTGGAGATTTGGATTAAATAGGTCTGGGGCTAGGCCCACAAATCTGCATTTTAAAGCACCTGAAGTAACTGTAATGCAGGCTAAGCTATTGCTCTATAAGGTGCCTGAAGACAGGGGAGACACCTTTTCCTCTCACTGTGACACTGTGTCTGGGCAAACCTATGGGCAGCTGGTGAAGAAAATAGAATCAGACTAAGACAGAACAGTAGGAAGCAAGTCACCATCTGGTCATATCACTGAAGCCAGAAGTGGATGTTGGGGGCCAAGGAGAAGTCCGAAGCTGGGAAGAGGCTGTATATTAGGAGGGAGCAGAGCATGATGGGTTGAGTTGTGAATGGCTCTGGAAGGAAGCGGAGCCTGCCGATACTGATTCTCCCTTTCGGAGGTTTGCAGATAAAGGGAAAAGGCAACATAGGATGATTCATGGATAACATACTCAAGGGGATCCTCAGACTCCTTGGGCCCAGTTCTCAGGTATCACCTGAAGCCAATTTGGAGAGAGGTGTGGTAGTTTGGACATTTCAATAAAGGAGGAGAGACAGGAGTGTGTCAGGGTGGTGGTGGGAGGCCTAAAGGCAGGGGCCCTGAGCCCTCTGCCTACAAGTGCAGTAGGGTGCACCGGGAGGTCAGCAAAGGGAGGAAGATGAGAGAAGCTGGTCAGGGCTGCTTCTAGTTGAAGAAAAACCAACTTGAAGAGCCAGTCTGCTATGCATCTTTATTCTGGAGGAATGGCCATTAGCAAAAGAAAATATAGATTCTGTTCTCATGGTTTCCAGGGGCCGTTGAGGTCGGCTGTGGTTGAGTTGTTCCGAGGGGCTGAGGCTTTGCCCGAGGAAAAAAGGCAGAACCCAGATGTTCCCTTAGCTGGAGCATTTTGCCATTTTTATTTGCAATGACAAGATGGCTATGAGTTGTCCCTCTCCCTGATACTTAACTCTTAATGTAACTAATTTGTATCGCTACGATTTCACAGATAAAGTGTGAGAAATCTGTTTTTCCTTCTGCAGCATCCCCCCTCCTCTCCAGCTTTGTTTGCCTCTCCTGCCCTTCTGCCTGCCAGTTGCAGTAATCCAAGCATTTACATGGCTCATTAAGCGCATCCCAGTCTCTGCAGTGCCGGATGTAATCAGGTTCGGTATCTTCCCGCTTTGCGCTCTAAGGACAGGGGGATGGGGCTTCTTGCTCAAGATCCAGTAGAGGTAACAGGAGTTGGCAAGTTGAGAGGAAGTGAATAGCTTCTGAGAGAGGCAGAGCTGTGGTCAGCATGCTAAGCCTGGCCGTCCCCAGCTGCAGGAGAGCTGGCAAGATTTCAAGAAGGCAGGGCTCCAGGTGGGCGTTCAAATGGTGGCACCCAAGCAGTCAAGCTTACATATACTGAAAGCGAGCTTCTTTTCAATACCACAGGGCACTTGCCACCATTTCCAAGGGCAGGGAAAGACAGGTTTTGGAGAGCTATTGCTTACCCTATATCCCCCCCCCCTTTTTTTTTTTCAATTCAGGACAGAGGCTTAGGAAGCTGAAAGTGAGTGGGGAGTCCATCTGTTCTGATCTTATATTTTGCTGACAGCCATGGAACAGAGGGAGTCACAGTTTGTCTGTAGCAGAGTGGGGACTAGAACCCGGTTTTCTTTGCTCCGAGTACTGGTCTCTTCTCTACACTCTGCTGCCCTTCCAGTTCCTGCAGTTGCTCAGGGATAAAGCAAGTACATAGGATAAAGTACCACTTTGATTTGGCACACTGCCCATGGGACCTATCTTGTCTGTGCAGCTTTTGAAGGGACAGGAACTGGTGTTTGAGAAGCAAACACTGGTTCATCTTCAAGTATATCCCACCCCCCTCTGCTGTCTCTCGCAGTCTACCTAATCACTTTCTGTTTGAACCCACTCACCACCCCATTGTCCCCATTATCTTCATCTTCTGTATTCTTTGAATTGGCTTTCGTCCCATTTTTCTTTGTTCTTTGCCTGTAGGTAGGAAATATATGAAAGATGTGTTTGTGTAAGAGGTCTATTATGAGTGTGTGTGTTATGGACTCAACTACAGAGTCAAAGGGGTCTCTAAAGAAGAAACTGACAGTCTTTGACGGCAAACACCAATGCATGCCAGGGAGTGTGGAATGTGTGTGTTTGGGAGCTATGTAAAAATTGTCCTTTAAAATAATGGATTTCGATTTAGATAGAAGAGGGGAGGTGTTGGTGTGGGAAATGAATCTAAGCAGGTTAGTTGTTCATATGGGGTTCCATCTAGAAAGTTATCTGCCAAAATGTCTGATGGATTACCAAGTATTGTGAGTTATAATGGCATAGTAGAAAGAGCTGAGACCTTAGAACCACTTTATTCCAGCCAGTATGAGTTGAATAATCTACCTAACCTCTCAAATTCCTCCTCTGTAAAATCGGGATAAAGACAGTATTTACTTACTGGAGTCATTAAATGAGATAAATCATGTAGAAGACTTAGTCTAGTGGCTCTGTAGGTAGTAAGTGGTTAGTGACATTCAGCCACAACTATAGGGACATTAAGGACTAGAAAGAGCATTCTTGGACATCAGAAAGGGTTTCTCAACCAGACAATATTACTTTAATCTGGTGGTGAAGCTATTGCCATTCAGGCCTGTGTAGGAGAATTAGTCTTTGAGGGACTACAGAGAACATCTTATTCAAATGCTTTCACTGATGAAAAATCCAGTTCACACTGAGACTGACTTTCCCAAAGCCATTCAGAGTGAATGGTAGAACCTGGCTTCAAAGAGACTCTGGGACTCATAGACCCTGTTCTGTTGTCACATTTCATTCTTGACAGCTGAACTCTGGTCCCTGGCATTGCCAACAACCTCTGCATATATTTACTCATTCACTCACTTGTTCGTTCATTCATTCATTCAACAAAAGTTTCATGACCAGCTACTATAGTAGGTTTTAAGGCTAAATCAGATATGGTCCCTATATCCAGGGAGCCCATAGGCTGAAGGGTAAAAAGACTTTGATAAAACAAACTAAATAAATGAAACAAAAATAACATTGCAACTAGAAAGTGAAGTCTGTAGAGACAAGGCATCTATCTGTTGTGTAACTGTTGTATCCTCATCACTTAGAATAGCCTGACTCATCACTGGTCCTGATGAATATTTGTTGAATGAATGCTAGTGAATGCATTTTGTTGAGTATAATATTTAGAGGTATTATGAGAGAGTGTACAATGGGGGAACTGACCTACTCTCCTTCAGGAGGGGATGCTGAGAGGTAAGTGCATACAACCGGATGAAGCAAGATAGGGTGAATTATAGGGGTTGGTGATGCTGTAGTAAAAATGGACAGGAGGCTTTGGAGGAGAGGAAAGTACAAATCCAACTGAGCAATAGTTCTGGCAGCCATATCAAGAGAAGCAATAATAAGATGGGGCACAACACAGAAAGCATTGGCAGATACCAGTGTTAACTACAGCACCTTCTATTTATACAACAGATTTTAGTTTGTTACACTTCTGTGATGAACATTATATTATGGATAATTCCCTTCGACAGTCAACAGGCCCAAAAATGTTTTCCCAACTTTAGCTAAGCAAACTGAGATCTGTAGTCTTTGTGTGTTGTCAAAGTCACATATCTAAATATAGCATTTATGGGACTTTCTTCATATATGACCTTACTGAGTACTCTCACTAGCCTTTTAAGGCAGGTCTTGATATCCCCATAGCATGCATGAAGAAAGTAAGGCCCAGCAAGTTTACCTAGCAGGCATGTGGTCAGCCAAGTTGGGATATAAAGCTACATCATTCCTATGGACTGAAGAGTGCCCCCTGCCCCCAAATTCATAAGTTAAAGCTCTAACTCCCAAATGTGTATTTGGAGATAGGGACTATAAGAAAGTAATTAAGGTTCAATGATGTTATAATGGCAGGGCCCTAACTCAATAGGATTAGTGTTTTAATAAGAAGACACACTAGAGAGCAATCTTTCTCTTTCTCTCTATTTCTCTCTCACTCCTTCTCTTCCTTTCTCTCCCTTTCAGTCTCTCTCTTTTTATTTCCTTTTCTTCCTTCTCTCCTTTTCTCTCCCTCCCTCCATCTCCATCTCTATCTTTATCTCTCTCTCCCTCTCTCTGCAGATGCTCAAAGGAAAGCCATGTGAGGACCAAGTATCCATCTACAAGCCAGGAAGAGAGCCCTCATCAAAAATAAGTCAGATCTCCCTGACTTGATCTTGGATTTCCAGCCTTCAGAACTTTAGGAAAATAAATGTTTGTTGTTTAAGGCACTGGTCTATGTTTTGTTATGCAGCCCTTGCAAACTGATGCAGTCTTAATACACACCTGCTATCACTATCTGCTAGGATACTCCTCTTTGCTTAGTTCAAGAGAGAGGCACAGAAACCTGGACCATTTAGTTGTCAGTCCTAAGCTTCTTCTGTTGGACATATTTTCTGCCACTGACAACTCCTCTAACTGAAGGGGTGATAGCAAGGCCAGTGGCTGAGCAGCACCCAGCTCCACCCTTTCCTCTGAGTTTTATCAAGACCAAGGGATAGGCAGTAATAGACATCGAGGTGTGTGGGCAGAGCTAGTGGCCTATAATTGTCCCGGATCCAGAGCTATGAGAAGTGACAGGTGCTAAGCTGCTGCCAGGTCTGGGAAATTCAAAAGTTACTACTACTAATATGGTGAAGAGTGATCATTGGAAAGCAGGTCTGGAGGCTTCTACCTCCAGACACAAAGCTGAGCACTTCCTGCTGCTTCATGTTAACGTATGAGTGTGTGCATGTGTGTCCCTCAAGTTGTCCTCTGGGTCAGCACACCAGTTCTTGGTCTCCTCCAGTATCTGCTCATTAGCCATGTGTACTTCAGTGTTACTTAACCTCTTTGCTCCTCCTTTTTACTCATCTATAAAATGGGGTTAGTAACCTGTCTTCACAGTACTAACATGATACCTAGAAATCAGTAGATATTATTGTTAATGACTCCAAGTGCTTCTAACTTAAAAGGAAGATTTGAGAATGAAGCCTTTAGCCCTTTCTGCCTTGGGCTGAACGTATTAAACATTCATACTAGGGTGACTTTCCCATGGAAAGAATAGTCTGATAACCCATTTGCTCTCCAGGCTGGGTTCCCCCTGCTGCTGCTGTGTGCAGAGCTAGCAGAATTCTTGTCACTTCAAAAGGCCACCAAGTAGAAGTTTATTGTTCCTTTGGGGGAAAAGTAATCCTTATCCTGAAATATATAATGGTATTTCATATATGTGCATGTAAAAGCTGTCATATTCTACATGCTTGCTACCTAAACTATACAAACCCAATCCCTGACATCTATCTACTAAGGAGGAATCAATCTGGGAGGTGGAGCAGGCACGCCTATCTTTGGAGGAGGCTCAAGTTCAAAAGCATAGGCATTCAGGCAGGCAGAGGAAGGAAGGAACATGCTGTACCCACCTGCCACTGCTGAGGAGGGGCTTATTTCTAAGACACACACAGCACAATGCACACACAATGCAGAGAGAAAACAAAAGACATAGATCACACATTTCAGATGGTTGGTGGACACAGTTTAGTTAATGTCAATGCCGAAAGCTTGATCAGGGTCTGAGGTGCACATGGGAAAATGAATACCTTTTCATTCTACTCACCAGATGCTTCCCTCTAACCACCTCTCAGCCAATAAACAAATACGCACACACAAGAAATCTCACAACAAGCTGGTCCGGGTCCATGGTGTAAAACGTTGCACAAGGACATTGACACAGCGGTGTGGGAAGATTTAGTGAGAGAAGGATAGGGGCTTCCAAGAGAGGCCGTCATAGCTCTGGAGACCTCTCCATCCATATGGGAGAGAAAGACCTTCAGAGAAGGGTGTGATGCTCCAGCTGTGGACAGAACAGTCCTCTTGATGAGGGCTCAGAGGACTGCTCTATTCATTCCAATGAATGAGAACATGACATGGCTATCAACATGAGAAGCATAATGGCAGCAGTTGACTACATTTAAAACTATAAACATGGCCCCCCAGAATCATAGACTCTTACTATAGAAGTAATTGGAAAACTGTATCTAGTGTCCTTACCAGGCCTTTACATAGCACTGTAATTGAACTGCCCCATGGTTCTATTTTCTTTATGGCAAACATCCTTCAGCTTGGTTCAGAATTGGGTTTACCCCTTTTGTAAACTGCAAACCTTGCCTTTCAGTAAATCAGAAGATACCAATTACCTTGTAAACATCACTGTATAACATGCTAGGAGAATGGCAGGAACTAGCATTTTGTGTCGAAGGGTGATGGGTTGAGCAGTATGGATGGACACAGGCCAAGCAGATCATGCCTTCATCCCTTTTGAGTCCCTCAAGCCCCTCACATGGCCAAGCCGATGGCATCCAGGCTTCCTGCACTCACCATACAGTGTGATGCTGGCATTGGTGTTCCCAAGCTTGTTTGTGGCCACACAAGTATAGTTCCCATAATCCTTTTCTGAAACGTTGAAGAAAGTCAGAGTAGATATGCGCCCTTTATTCTCAATCCTCACGCCATCCAGGCCCGTGGCTAGCCTGCAATAAGAGAAGGCACTGCTGGTCTGGTTCTACAAGTAGAACTAAGCAGGGGCCAGAGGTGGTGGGAGAACTCACAGACACCATAGATTCATCCTCCACAGAAAAACCCTTTTCTCTAACTAACCCAGTCCCTGTAACCCAGACCATAAGCACTATAGCCTCCAGCAGGATGAAAAAGGGAAGGATGCTCATGTTTCAAAGGCTAAATTTCCTGGCTTCTAGTCATCCAGGGCTGCTACGGGTACAACTAATTTCAGATTCTGAAACAAGGTCAGTTTGTTTTGCCCCATTTCCCACCTTCTTCCATTTTTGTTGTTGTTTCTGGTTCTTAAAAGAGACTGTTAGAAAGAAGGCTGCAATGCATTTTGGTGTTGCCATTGTCCTTCCATGTGGGGAAGGACCCATCAGCCCTGCTTCAGACACGCCCTATTTCCACCCTCAAGGTACCTGGTGTCTTCTTTGAACCACTGGAACTCAGCCGTAGGCACGGCAGAGGCTTCACAGCTCAAGGTGCCCTTCTGACCCACTGAGACACCAGTGTTCTTGGCTTTTGAGATGTAGGGAGGGTCTGTGGGGGAAAACGTAAAGTGATTTCATGAACTGGATGAAAGGCACATTCAGTCACCTGCTGTGCAAATGGATTACTTATGACCCCCTACCTTTCTGATTAAATAACCATCTATTTTAGGAAAACGCTTCTTTCTGGCAATTATTGCATTTACCCTAGCATGTTCTTTAGAACTTCAAACCAATTCAAAGCTGACAGTTCTCCCCATTAGCTAAAAGCTGTGACAGTCAAGGGAAGACTCCAGGGCAGACGGCTCGGGAGGCTGTGATGGGGCACGGCAAAGATAAAGTGTTAAATGATAAAGAGAAACAACTTGGTTCTCTCAGAAAATGGCATTGCCATGACCAGCTGGTGGCCCTTCATCCCTCTTTCCTCTTTCCCCTGGATCTCCCTGATAATGGGTCGACTCACAGTTTACAGTGATCTTGACTCTCCGCACATCCGGTGCAGCGACATCATTCAGAGCGCTGCATTCATATTCCCCCGACTGGTCACGTTTGATGTCTGAGATTTCCAGATATTCATCCTCGCTCACAAAGCCCTGGCCTTCTGAGACAAAAGAAATAGACAGGACAAAGAAAAAAAAAACAATTATGAAGCTGGAAAAGCGGGGGCAGAGCTATATTCTTATCTAGAATTTGTAGGTGAAGGGATAAGAAAAGCTGTAAAAATGGGATTTGAATGATTTGAACATCAAGATTATAAAATACCATGTGAGCCTTAAAAGATGGCATTTGAAAGAAAAAATTTCCTGCTTGAGTTTTGGACCAATGTATTTTTGACCAACTCACTTTAACTCTTTAGACCATTTGATATTAGTTTTCTTCTATAATTACTATGAGGATAAAATAAGAGCGTGCATGTGAAATATCACAGTCCCTTAATAAACTCTGGCATTTTAGAGAGAATTGTCATGGTCAATAATGTAATAAAATCTGTGGGAACAACTTTAGGGAATGTTAGTATGGCCATCTTAATTTTTCACTATGTAGAAATGCTTTTGAATGCAGAATACAAACTACTACTACTTAACAAATGTGACCACTAAACATTTGAAGACAAATAAATGTCACAGTTGGTCTGGTATCACACTGCAAGAGAAAGGAAAGTGAGAATGAATGAATAAGAAAGGACTTGTGACTGCTATGTAGTAGGTGCTCAGTAAACTTTCACCAACATGAAATAAGCCCGGTTGCCCCAAATGAAGGGCCAATGGTTACTAGAACAGCCTCGTAGATTGAACACCTGACTCTGTAAGGCATTCTAGAGGCTTCATCTTAGGCATGTAGGAAGCTTGCAATTCATGGTCCAAGTATTCCAGGACTGCAAAGGTTGTATTACCTGCAGTTTCCATTACATGTTCTTGATACAACCTGTCCTGTGGCCTGTGGTTCAGTGCAAAGAGAACAACAGTCTCTCTGTGTTGAAATATAAATGTTCTAAGTTCTGTCAAAGGACCAGACTCCAGTGAAAACCCAGCTAACACAAAGGCCTAGGGGGAGGTACAGCCATTTGCATTTCTCATAGGCCTGCTACTTGATTCCTCTCTGTGCTCAGGAGTTAGAGCAAAATTAGTTTTCAGGACTATACGAATTCATTGTAACTTTCCCACATGCCTGTAGAAGAAGCACAGTCTTATCCAATAGGTACTCAATTATCTATGGGTCCACCATGAGTGTGGAACAGGAAGATATGGTGTTCCTAGGAGGTGGGCTAATGGGTGGAGGTAGGGAGGCAGGTTCTTTGGGTCTTTGGAGACTCTGCACCACGTCTAAGCCTTGGGGAATTTCCATCTTCTCTGCCTATTTGCCTAGACTTCCTTTTCAGATCTCACTGGCTTCCTTTCCTCCATCCCCCACCCCAGGACATGCCCACCCACACTCTATCATCAGTGTCTGGATGCTGGTTGCCAAGGCTCTCCATAGATGGTTTGGAGCTCCAGTCAAATATTTTTCAAAAAGCCCCCTCTGTGTCAACATTTGGCTCACCTAAAATCTGTACCATGCTAGTAGCTCAGTCTCATGTGATCCCATAAACGGTATTTTGCATTGGCCAACAGAAGTCATCCTTCTGCCAGGCCACCCACCCTTCTGGAACTTGGGCCTGTTGACAGGACTCCCAGACAAGCCCACAAGTGTGTGTTTTGAAATCCTAGGGAATCTGGTTGAATTCGTGTGAAGAGTGGCTGAGGGCCGTGAAGGGGAGGAATCGGGTCTGAGGCAGGTCCACACTCCCAGTCTTGAACGTTGAGTGTCTCTCTTGAATGGTATCGCTAGCCTAGGCTGGTCTCAGGCACTAGAGGGAAATTTAGAAAATTTCAGGAAGACCCTCCAGGGCATGATGGCTCCTCGGGCCCAGGATGGGGTTCTATTTGCTGAGATCTCAGAGTGATGGTACTGGTCACAGCCCTCTACCCAATGGACATTTTATTATTCTGGTTAGTTCATATCATAATTCCTCAAGGTTCATTAGAGAAATATATATATCTCACCCTTTTTTCCTTACTTTTCCTAGACTTAACAGAATCTCAGAATTGAAAGAGACTCTGAGATCACTTATACTGGAAGTTTAAAAGATGAATTTAATCTCAATTGTTGAAATAATGCTGGTTAACCAATCTCAGTATGTATAAGGATTAAACAATAATGAAATCAAACATACCAACAGGACTTTGCAGATTCATTCTCCCATACCTTTTCTGTGATGAATACACGTGACAGGATTGAAAGTCTGCCTTCCTACTTTAGAGACCCTATTATTCTTTCAAATGCTCTGCCTTGAATTTACCACACATAATTAAACCCCACTGCATTTAACCAAACAAATGAGCAACGTGCAGTAGGTCTGACAGGTGCCTCAGGCAGGGTTACTGACCTTTCTCCGTGGAGAGAATATGATAGACCATATCACGTTGTATGGTGTAGACCAGACAGATGCTTTAATGCCCCTGATAATGCAGGTCAATGAATGCTAGTCAATGTAGGTGTGTTGGACACACAAATAGAAGGGATCCCTTCAAAGCAGACAGAGGCGAGTGTGCTAGGACTGTGAGTGAGTCTCCGCATTTGCATGAGGAGGATCATTCCTGGGTCCTTCATGGCGAAATTATAGGACAAAACAACCACCAACTGGAATCTGATAATTTATTTTCACTATCTGTGATGCTGTTTTTATGGAATGGATACGTGATAGCAAAATGGAAGGAAGGAAAGAGAATGCTTCACGTAAAATGGGGATCATTACGATATTACTACCACATTAAGTGAGAAAATAAATTTGTCAAGTTTGTGTCATAAAGTGAATGCTTTTCAGATTTTAATTTGCATATAAATTCTTACGGGATTTGAAAATACATATCTATAGATCTGATTCAGTAGACCTGGAGTGGGGCCTGGGATTCTGTATTCTGAACCAGTGCCCAAGGGTTTCCGTGCTGCGGGTGGAAGCGCATGCTCTGAGTAGTAAAGCTCAAGGGCACCGCCACGTGCTGTCGTTGGCTCCCTCTTACTCACACATGTATAATTATCTGTGAGGGGCCCATCGGTCAACAGATGCTACTGGAGAGCCTCTCACACAAAGGTCTCTATGGAGCAGCATCTCAAAAGGCACCCTTAAAACGAACTCTTCCATCGTGTCTTTCTGATCTTACTATAAAACATTCATCTTGCCTACATTGTTTTGTTGCTGAGAAAGGGGAAGCGGCAATTGACGCTCCTCCCCACCGCAATCAGAAGGTAGGGCGAGGAGATGCTGTTTTATTCACTACTTTGAACAGTAGGTGAAATTTTTAAAGCTGAGCAAATCTAGGTTTGCTAAATGCCCGGAGAACTGGGAAAGTGCAGAGTCTATGCTCTGCCCGCCCCCTCCAGATCTGGTTGCGATGAAAAATTCGGATTCCTTGCGGTAGAGGAAGACAGCAAGTGTTTTAAGTCTCTTTGCTAGCTGCCAGGAAGCCAAACTGCTGACTGTGGAGGCAAAGGGAGGGGACCAGGCAAGAGAAACACAGCTGGATGGACACGAAGAGGAGGGGGAGGAGGGGGAAGAGGAGAAAGAGGAGGAAGAGGAAGAATATACCTGTGTGAAGGAGGAAGGAAAGGCAGAAGCAAGCAAGATGGCCTGGGTGCAGTGGGACACCTTCTGAAGGCACATTCAAAGGGGATTTAAAAATAGATAGGCTACATGGCTACAATATTTACTCTGACAAAATGTATGAAAACGGGAGCTCCCAGAGTGCCCTATGTTTCCCTTAATGGTGACATGTCCTGTAATAAGCTGGTAACCTTGAGGCATTATCCACCTACCCCATGCATTCTGACAGACCGATAGAATGTGAGTGCAAGCACAAGAAGTGGACTCTGGAACTTGGGAAGAAATATATTAAAGAACAGGGGTTATTTCCTTCTATGAAGGAGCGCTTCTAAGAAGATAAGTTCAATTCATTATATTAGTGAGATTAAGATCTGCCAGGATACAAACAAGACCATTTATCAGGGATGTGGGAGGGCTCTGGGCCAGGATTCCTCAGACACAGAACACATGCTTTGGGATGGAGTGACTAAGCTCTGGGATTCTGTGGGAACCAGGGGGCTTTTTCTGCAGGGCTTGTATTCTGATAAACAGATTCAGAGAATGCAAAGAATAAGTGGTGGGCAATCAGGGTCTGCTCCCTCTTAGAAATGAAGGAACAGGCCCTGGCCAGTTTGTTTAGTGGATAGAGCATCAGGCCAGCATATGGATGTTCCAGGTTTGATCCCAGGCAGAGCACACAAGAGAAGCAACCATGTACTTCTCTTAGCCTCCCTCTCCCCCTTCTCTTTCTTTTCCCCTTCCACAGCCAGTGGCTTGATTGGTTTGAGTGTGGCCCTGGGCGCTGAGGATAGATTGGCTGGTCTGAACATGTCAACCTTAGGCACTAAAAATAGCTCAGTATTTGAACATCAGTCCCATACGTAGTTGCTGGGTGGATCCTGGTCGGGGCACATGTTGCAGTTGGTCTCTATATATCCTGTCCTCTCACTTAAAAAGAAAGAAAGAAATGGAGTAGCAGAGAAACAGTATTAGGAGAGAGATCCAGGTGTGTCCTGCTGTACCGGACTTCACCTAGTCATTGCACTCATACTGAACACAATAGATGAGTTGGGTTAGACACTGTGTGGGAGGTGGAGATGGTGTGGAAGACAAGGTCTTTGACCTTGGGTAGTCTACAGTCTCATGAGCCCCAATCTGGAACAATTTATATTTTGCTGTCTCTGAGCTCAATTTTTTAATTTTTAAGTAATTTTTGACTCCCTCAAGTGAGGTAGGGTTGGTCAGAATGATTTATTAGAGCTGAATGAAACCTAAGCATTCAGGAAAGAAGGGATCAAATAGAAAATCTAGAGTAAATTCTAGAAGCTTCCTGACCCAGTTCTCTCCCATTTTTACCTCTCTTTTTCCATGCCAGATGAACTGCAGCCATTACTTTACTGTCCAATTTTTTCTTCTTTTGTGTCAGCCAATGCCTTAGAATTATACAGCTGAATGTGTGATGACGATCAAAGACTAGCCTTTTACTTTTGTGGATTATGGTCCCTCACAGAGTATCTATCCCTCTGGGTGACTATCTGTAGGGATGGCCTCAGGGGGTGGCCTATTCCTTTGCTAGATTATTCACATGATCCAAAAAAAAAAAAAAAAATCATCTTTACATTGAGGCAAATCCTGACTGGCAAGACCACCGAAATGATTAAACGTTGCTGCCTAGGTGCTCCCAGCCCACTGTCTCTTCTCATGAACCATGGGTAGCTACTCTTCTACCTAAAGAAGTTACTTTGTGAGGTGCAGTGTCAACACCTATCACAGCTGTTGCCCTGAGATCTGTCCAGAGGTGACTCACACTGGCACATGCTTGAGTATAGGAGCTACGGAATAAACAGGAAGAGGATGAGAGAGAAGGAGGAAAGGATGAGAGAGAAGGAGGAAAGGATGAGAGAGAAGGAGGAAACTACACAGAGAAGAGAGGACATGGGGGAAAAATGGCCAGAGAAGGAAGAACTAGGATGAAAAAGAAAGAGGAGAAAACAAGCAGGCAGGGGGAAGCCAGTGGGAGTGGAGAGAGGTGGGCACCCCGGAGTTCATCTGGCTCATATGGTAGGATTTCTGAAAAAGTAAGAAAAGAAGTTTTCCTACTGCCCATAGAGAGAGGCTAGCCCAGGTGTTCCCTATTAATACTGAACTTGGAAATATGCAATACAATGTCCAGATATTCAAGTACATGCTTTTGACTTGTTAGGCAACAGCTAGACTTTTTGGTCTATCTGGGAAAAGAACTTCTTGCTCACTTACTGAAACTATGTGGTCTTTTAAGCTATCAAGGAGTGTACCAGGCTTAGAAAAAGTACGAGTTGGCTGGCATGTTGTGTATTTGCTGGACATCATGTCCTAGATGTCGGAAGAAAAGAAACTGTTTGAAGCAGTCCCCTGTCCACTGCTTCTGTGCCCTTGTGGTGTGGAGGACATGGTAGATACTATCAAAAGTTTATGTGGGGCCTGACCAGGAAGTGAATAGAGCGTTGGACTGGGATGTGGAGGACCCAGGTTCGAGACCCTGAGGTTTCCAGCTTGATCATGGGCTCATCTGGCTTGAGCAAAAAGCTCACCAGCTTGGACCCAAGGTCGCTGGCTCGAGCAAGGGGTTACTCGGTCTGCTGAAGGCCCGCGGTCAAGGCACATGTGAGAAAGCAATCAATGAACAACTAAGGTGTCACAACAAAAAACTGATGATTGATGCTTCTCATCTCTCTCTGTTCCTGTCTGTCTGTCCCTGTCTATCCCTCTCTCTGACTCTCTCTCTGTCCCTGTAAAAAAAAAAAAAAAAAAAAGTTCGTGTGGGATGTGTGCCCACATCTTGTCACTCATCTATCATTCTCCCCCTAGGTTTCTGTCAATAAAACACAAGCACATAAAGTGAGCCACAAAGATCTAGGTATTAGCTTCACTGTTGTCAAGCTGGCTGACAGTCAGGGCTTCTGTGGCTATAGATCTTCTCCATAGGGACTGAAGATATCTAGACTTGTGTGATAGGAATACTTGGCTTGGGTACTCAGTCACAGGCTAAGTGATGGACCTGAGAGCAAGACCTGTATTGCAATGGGACCCCTCAGACCCATGAAGAGGTGGATCAGCATTAAGGCAAAGAATCAGGAGTGCTGCCTGCAAGATGATGACATTATTTCTGCTTTACTAGGTCCAATGGACATCTGAGCAAATGACCAGCCTAATGACAACAGTTATCCATTGTGCACAGGGAACTCAAAGAGTGACTGCAACAAATGGGCCTTTCCATCCCTGGGAGTGTAGGGGACATTTCCATCTGGAAACCCATGGGCTAGGGATCTGGTTTCTCGCTCCTTCCTAAAGATCTCCTGGTTCTTTCTCAATCACATACCTCCTGACATGAGAGCCTCCTTCTTGTAAAGAATAGAGACATTAGAAATACTCTTGAGTTGAATTTGGGTTAAGGCTTCAGCGCTGGAGACAGCTTGACTCACATGAACTCAGTCTTGCACAGTTTGGGCTTGATTGCTATGTGGTAGCCCATTGTCTAAATCGCAGGCACACTGGGAAGGAATTCCACTTTCTTCTTCTTTCAACTCCTTATGCATCTAGTGTAAGGCACACATACAGTATTTGCTCACTCTGCCGACGGCTAGAGGCTTGGAAAGCCTGAACCGCCCCCAAACTCTCCCTCTCCACTTATTTAATCTCTCCTCTTTCTGCCAGTCTCTGCCCTCCCCACCCCTTGACTCTCCTTAGAACAGTGCTGGCGATAAGCAGCTCTGGGCTCCCCCTCCTTAATTAAACCAGGGAGTGTGGACGGCAGTGCGCTCTATTCCTGCCTGCTCCCAACTCCCAGACGCATCCCCTCGCTGCATTGAAGTTAATGAAAAGTGTGATAAACCCACTGTTTCATTTTTTTTCTTTAATTAATGCAAGCAATTGAATTGTGCTAAAGCCATTTTGGTTTGGACACTGAGCCTCTAGGTCAACATCTCACTTGCTGGCAGTGACAGGAGCTCTTTGTCTTGGGTTCAGATAACCCTTCTCAGGCCGAGGCCATCAGGATCTTCCCAAGGAAGGGGTGGCTCACTCTCATCCAGGTTGCCTGTCTGGCTTCCTTCCCTGGGGCTGACAGTAGTTGGCTAAAGACAAGATCAATGTGTTATTGTGAAAGTGAACTGAGCCTCTGGTGGGGGAAAGAGTTCATTAATAATGCTCCCAGTAGCTGGGGGCTCAAATACATTCCTGGCAACAGTGGGTTTCCTAAGTCATTCCCACATTCTGATAGGACAGCCGAAGATGACATGAGAAGGACTCAAGTGACTCATTCCGCAGAACTGTCCAGGAAGATGAATTCTGATATATTAGGCTCTGGTGAAGGGTATTGTCTGGCAGGTGGGGCAGTTGAAGAGACTGCCAAGGACTCTCCCTGCAGGGAGCTCTAGGGACAAGTGCCTGGAGGTGTTCTCCCAGGTGGCACGTCAGAATCCCCCAAAGAGCACTCTGAAAATAGACTTTTGTAACTATGCGCACAGATTGATTAGACTGGCCTGGGATTGAGCCACCAAGCCAGCATTCTGTGAAACCTATCCAGGGATGCTACTGTATAAGAATGACTGAGATGACAGCCTGGTTCATGGAGGACTACTATTCCATGGAGGACTACTGTGGCCTTCTCTTGCCAAGTGCCAGCTCCACCTGAGGACTCCCTGGCTTCCACTGCCAGGCAGGCACATGGGACCAAGCAGGACATGATGTTCTGCACACTTCAGTGAGCTCAGGCCCTCTATGGACCATCCACTGGTCTCTTTGAGGGGCAGACAGTTGTGCTGCTGTCAGGCGAGACCCAGGAGACCTTGCTCTGTATAAGGTAATGACAGCCAGGACTGCCTGACAGTGACTACCACACTTTGTCGGTCCACCATTAGAAAGCTGAGACCCATGACCACACATCATAAAGTCCATAGGAGCTCCTTCCCAACACACAGTGAGGATAAGTGTTCATGTTTACCTTGGTTTTACTTAGGTTTCTGTGTTTTCTCCCTGAGATGGATTTATTATGAGTAGAAAGACTCAGGACAAGAGGTTTTGAGAATCCAGATGATGTTGTTAACCCAGGAGGGCTCCTGAATGAGTGACACAGAAAAACCCAGGGTTCCTGCAAGGATGTGGCATATACCCTTAAATGGCAGTTTAGAGCACATTCCAGAGAAAGAAGAGAGGGGATGGACAGAGATATACAGAAAGACAGAGAGATAGATTGAGACAAGAGACAGGTAGACAAAGACAGATACAGAGAGACAAAGAGAAACAATAAGAACAAGGAGGCATAAAACAGGGAATTCCTTTTTTTTTTTTTCTTTTGTATGAGAGGGGAGATAGTGCAGTAGACTCCGACATGCCTCCCCTACCGGGATCCATCCGGCAACCCTGTCTTGGGCCGATGCTCCAGTACCAAGTTATTTTATTTTTAGCACCTGAGGTCAATGTGCTGCAATAGAGCTATCTTCAGTACCCAGGGCCACACTCGAAACAATTGAGCAACTGACTGCAGGACGGTAAGAGAGAGAGAAGGGGGAGAGAGAGGGCAGAGAAGCAGATGGTTGCTTCTCCTGTGTGTTCTGACCGGGAATCAATCTTGCAAAGTTCACACACTGGGCCATTGCTTTATCCACTGAACCATCAGCCAGGGCCAAAACTAGAATTTCACACCCAGGCAAACAAATGGCTGAGGATAGAGCTCAAATCCATTTGAGAAGAGAGTAGCCTACTTGGATTAAAAAAGTAGCTAACATTTATATTCTAAAAAGTTTCTAAATATAAACAGAAACAACCAATAAAGACCGAAAAGACTTTTGAAAACCAGAGTTGAAAAAACTAAGTTATTGATAAAATATTAAAGATATTTGAAAACTTTTTATTCATTACATGTTCTCTTCTTTAAGTACTACTTTTTACAACCTGAACCAACAGGGTTATTTTAGTATTAAAACAAAAAGTAAAATGGATTCTAAATAAAATCCTGCTTTAAAAAAAACTTGACAACTGTAAAGCCTGTGGCTGAGGCCACCATCACAACCGCCTGACCCTCGCAGGTTCGCATTGGATTCGAACAGTCGGTAATAAAACAACGGAGCCAAGAACTGGTGAGCCATCAGCTTTAATTCTAGCTTGCACCCGGCGGGCAAGCAAAAACACACACTGGGCTCCAAACCCCACACATTCAGTGCTCACAAAGCTACTGACTTATCTGAGTTTCCTAGAATCAAAGGTTTCTAGCTCACCAGACTTATTCACATCTGTTTCCCATCTCCTCCTGCACAAACTCTTAACAAACTGGCTTCTACCTCAGCACTCTGCCATCTTGGCTGCTTCTCTCCTCCACGTGGCCTTAATCTGCTCTGCTCTCTAATACTAACCTCAGGAACTCAGGAACCAAGAGAGAGAGCAAGCTCCCGGACTGCCCCAGTTTATAGCATAGAAAATCCAAACCTTTAATCCAATTATACATAAAGTCTCTGATACAAAGCCACCCATCTGAGGCATAATGGAATTCCTCAGGAGAGTGCACCACCCTACATCATCCAATCAGTCAAGGGTGTGGAGAAGAACTTACTCTTAAAGCCAAGCCTTAGGTCATAACAACCTGGCCTGCTTACATTACAGCCTTTCCCCCACACCCATCCCAAGCACAAGGGCAAATAATATCACCTGGGTGACGGGCTTTCATGTGGGCAGCGCCATCTTTAACAAAGTGAGCATATTATATTTTATCTGCCCAACAACAACTTAAAAAGAAAATCTTTTACAAGTTACTGAATGAAATATGCTTCTTTTACTTATATATGTCTGTAAACAGCCTGATTCAACCTCGTCTGCATTACCTGCATAGCCTGTTTCTCAAAGGGAAGAATTTTCTGGAGAAACCCAACCGTCCTGCACCACAGTGTGGCCAGCGGGTCCCCAATATCGAAATTACCTGAGTTTAGGAAAAATCGGCCTCTTGAGCCTACGGCAAGCCTTGAGGGTCAGAATCTACGGCAAGCCTTGAGGGTCAGAATCCATTGTAGGCTAAACTGTTTCCAAAATCTTCCAATTTTTTTGAATAATAGAGCAACATCATAACAAAAGCTTTACAGCTTGCTTGCTTTAGGGGAAATTAAAAGTTTCTTTCCAACAACAACTGCATTTGGTTCATTTTTCCTGGGGATTAACAATTGTTATTTTGTTGTTTAACAATACTAAGTGTGTCCTTATTTTTATAAGTACTGTGATTTTAGTTAGGCTTGTCTGAGATAATCCCAGCTGACACCTGTTTCCCCAGGATAATTGTTAACAGTCGCCTTCCGCTCTCTGAACTGTGCTGGTCTGGATGACAACCTATGTGGCCACCGTACTTCCAGCCCCTGGAAAGGTCTGCCTTCACCCCTCCGTGCCTAGACTGCTGCAGGCACCTGCCTGTGGGGCTGTCCCAACATTCACACTTTTAAGTCCACCCAGAAGCAGTGGTTTGGTCCCCAAGGAGACTGGATTCTTGGATGCCGACTCTGCTGGAAGAGGGTCAAGAATGACCTCATGGGCTCTGTGCCCCTGGAACTCTAGGCCCACCCAGCAGCTGCCCTCTTCTCGGGGAGTGCAGACTAGAGCAACAGTTTGAAGAAGAAGGCAACCTGAGTGAGGTATCAGCTCTGCTGAGCCCAGGGTGGAAACCTAGGCCCGGCTCTCGGGATCCTTGCAGGTCAGAGAGCAGAACTGCACCCTGTGATATGGCTTGGTTGGCCCAGAGCATTCAGAAGCTGCCCTACAGCCTTTTCAGCCCATTGGGGAAACGCTCTTCTGAGGAAGATCACAGCTCAGGTTCTGCAGATGGGACTTTGGCGTAAACTAACTCCTTTTGCTTCCTCTCTTACTTTCCTTTTCTTTCATTCTCTTTCTGTTATCCTCTCCCCATAGTAATGTCCAAAAGCAGAGCCACAGGACAATGATGCTAATTATTAACATTCATTAATAATTATTAATGTTCACGAATACTAATACTTGCATTAACTTCCAGATAAAATACCCACTGAGTCAGGCTGTACCCAGGGACATTCTGTACACCTGGCAGAGCAGGGAGGCCTGCACTCTGCAGCATCATGGGGAGATAACTGCTCACGTGCTCAGCTGTTGCAGGAGCCAAGAGAAAAGGATGAGGAGCACGTGACATGGTGAGGGTTCCTTTGGAAACTGTCTTGTCAAGGGCTCTCTCTGCACCTGCAGCCTGTGCTATTCTAGGTAAGTCTGTCTCCTTCTAATTGTCTGACTGATACCCTTAGTAAGTCAACCTCTCTTCTGGCCTCCTTAGCCTGGTCACCATGGAAGTCACATTATACACGACCTTTGACTGTGACAATAGCAGAAATAAATGGAGGAAACCGCTGACTTGGAGATCAGAAGATCTGGGATCTAACTTGCTTTGCCATTAACATGGGATGTGGTTTTCCATAATGGTTTTTAGCACTCCAAGCCTCATTCTTTTTTCCTATCAAATAAAAAATCACATTGATGACCTCTAAGGTCATATGACATTTTATAACTTAGCAATATGGACTATGCTCAGAGGCAGATTAAGATCGGTGCAGAAGAAGGCCCTGGGTGCAGAAGAAAATATTGGGCCCCTTACATTAAAAAAAAGTGTTAAGTTGGGGTTTTGTGGGGCCCTTCAGAAATCGGGGCTCAGGGCACATGTCCAGTGCGCCAGTCATTAAATCCACTTCTGTCTATGCCCAGGAATTCTGAATGAGTCATAAATTCTGGAAATCAGATGTTCATGGTGCTAATGGGCAGAGTTCCCACCCAGAAGTTCAGAATCACTGTCCTGTAAAAAACATGGGTGGTCCCTGCACTTAGGGAGGAACACTGTGGAACTGACGAGGCTGCGCCAGCTTTATCTGGGGTCTTGACAATACATACTTATGAATAGAGACACCATGCTGGTTCAAGGTGGCTCTCATCTATCACTTTTCCATAGCTGCTCAGAGATGGAGAGGAAGGAGAGGTTTTGACAATTATGAAGGACTGTGTGTCTGAGGGTAATGTCTTGTATTAATGGGGGAAATTAATTATTTCCTTTCCCTTCTAAAACTCTTATTCATTCAGATTTTGACAAGTAGCTGCTTCCCCCACCCCCCTCCTCTTGATGGGTAGATTGAAATAATGTCTTAGAGGTACAACTAATCATCCATGTATATGAATTGAGGCCCATTTTCAGGGGTCTGAGGATACACTTCAAAGGCAGGAACATGATGCTTCTCTTGGGTTTGGTTAATATGTTAGAGGGGCTCACAGAAAGCAGGGAAACATTTTACTAACTAGATTTCTGGTTTATTAGAAAAGGCTATAGCTCAGGAACAGCCAGCTGAAAGAGTTTCATAGGGCAAGGTACGGTGAAAGGGCAGGGTCTATCATGCCCTGTGCGGGCACACCACACTCCCCAGATATCCATATGTTTCCTAGCCAGCCCAGAAGCTCTCCTTTTGGGTGTTTATGGAGATTTCATTCTGTAGGCCTAATTGACTAAGTCATTGGCTATTGGTGATTGAACTCAGTCTTCATCCCCTTTTCTCAGCTCTAGGTGGTCGTTGGGGCTGGTGAGACTGACAGCCCAGACCCTCTAATCACATAATTGGTTCCCCTGGCAACCAGCTTCCATCCTAAGATGCTTTCCCATCATTAACATGAGAGAAGATACCTTTTCCCATATCACCAGAAGAGCTCTGTACCAGAAACTGGGAGAAGACTAAACATATACTTCTTTTTCTTCTTCTTCTTCTTCTTCTTTTTTTTTTTTTATAGGGACAGGGAGAGAGTCAGAGAGAGGGATAGATAGGGACAGACAGACAGGAACAGAGAGAAATGAGAAGTATCAATCATTAGTTTTTTGATGCCGTTGCAACACCATAGTTGTTCATTGATTGCTTTCTCACATGTGCCTTGACCGCGGGCCTTCAGCAGACTGAGCCACCCCTTGCTGGAGCCAGCGACCTTGGGTCCAAGCTGGCGAGCTTTTGCTCAAGCCGGATGGGCCCGCACTCAAGCTGGTGACCTCAGAGTCTCGAACCTGGGTCTTCCGCATCCCTGTCCGATGCTCTATCCACTGAGCCACCGCCTGGTCAGGTGAACATATACTTCTTATTAGAAATCACAATATTACAGACATTCTTTTCAAACTTTCCTGTGTACAGGAAGTAGCACTATACTAGGTCCATGAGAAATCTCTAACTGTGTATACCTTAGTAAGTTACTTAACCACACTGGGCCTCCTGTTTTATCTTTGGTAAAAATAAAAGATTTGGATAAGATGATTTCTGCAGAATGTTAGTTCTAACATTTGATCATCAATAGCTGGTTAAAGGAAATAATGTGTCCCTTACAAACACTGATTTGAATTGTGGGTGTCTGTTTAAAGAAAAAGTATGGCAAAGTAAGGACTGCCTCTCACTTGTAATCTCATGAGCAGGGACAAAGGTATAAGAAAGCCTAAAGATTCTAGAGCTTAAAATCAGAAGGCTATTCATCCTGAGAAGAAAACAAGTGACATTTACATTATTAAATCACAATTACAAAGCCAATCAGCTACAGAAGATAAGAGATCATTTCCATCAGTTATTACTGAACTGAACATAATTTTTCAATCACCAGCAGATTGTAAATGGGGGCTACAGCTCATCCAGGAACTCTTCTATCACAGGAGTTATTAATCAGGTATTAACTTTGTCTTATTAGCAAGGACACCGGCGAGATGGTGGGGAAGCAGGACACAGGGAGGAAGGGAGAGGCGGCTGGGTTATTTTCTGAGATGGCGGCCCAGAGCGCTGAAGGAGCCCCTGGGGCAGTTACCCATGTATCTAGCATTCCTACCGTGAGGGGGACACACCAGGTTCTGCTGCTCTCATTCCAAAGAGTCAGCAGATGAATAGGTAAAAATAGGTAAATCATGCCTATTTCACTGCCGATTTATTTTCTGACTGCTGCAGTGCCCTGGCTCTGAGTTTGGGTTGGTTGTATCTCTAACTGCTGACCATTGAGCTTGCCACCCACCTCCCGGAACATCGTGGTGCTTCTGTCCTGGTGGAAAGAATGGATTGTCTGCCTCTTCACAACCTCATATTGGCTGTGGAAAATGAAAAAAAGTACAAACAAAAGAGTTTCTTTTGTGTGTGTGTGTACTTTTTTGATGTGCTGGGATTATAATAGGGGTCTTAGTAAGAAGTTCTATCAATTAGTGATGTGCCAAGGTTCTCTGTTTTCTATTTTCCTCTATAGTAGCACTTTAAACATTCTTTTTTCAAATACAGTTGACATACAATGTTATATTAATTTCATGAGTACAAGACAGTGATTAGACATTTACATATCTATGAAGTGATCACCCCGATAGTACCAGCGTGATACCACACATAGTTAATACAATATTATTGACTATACTGTACTTTATATCCCCATGATTGTTTTTATAACTCCACCCATTTGATTTATTTTTATCCATAGAGGATAGGCTTCAAATCCCCTAACCTGTCATGGGTTCAACTCCCCGGCCGCTCTGTGGTGGGGCCGGCTAGGCTACTGAGGCACTAGGTAAGGTATGTTTTGTTCTTAAAGCCGCAGAAGACTGGACAGAATGAAGAGCTGCTTTTCACCATCCCCCAAGGGCACAAGGCTTTGTGAATTCTCCATTCTGAGCTGCTTATTTCAAGTTGTTAATGACTTTTGTGTCGTGGGGTCTAAAGCAGTTGCTAGGCACCCGGAATCTGATTATTACCCAGGCTTTTATTTTAAAGAAGCAGGAAAACAAAGAGTTGAGTTTAAAGCCCTCCTCGGGTTTTAAAAGAAACATTAGATACTGTTTAGTTGGGGGAGAGTTGTACAAGAGATGAACTTGGGACGTGCCGTGGGTGGCGTTTGAAGCGGTTTCATTTCAGCTGCAGAACAGGGAGAGCACGTAAAGCTGAGAAACAGCATGAATGGGCTGGGGAGGTAGGAACATTCTGGAAGGTACATTGTAAGTTATTTTATCCCTCTGCCTGCTTTTCTGAGGAAAATTACTTTTGGCTCTTGGTTAGTGGATTCTGGCTCCAGGGGAAAATGCTGCCCTGTTAAATGACCCCAGGGAAATTGTAATCGTGAGCCAAAAGCTATGCTCACATTTTGCTTTCTCATCACACTTTCCCACTTGCACATGATTAGCAGGAAAAGATGACTACTCTGTGCAAAGCACATGCTAGGCGGCAGAGCACTCTGTTTGTTTGTTTATTTGATGGGAGGCAGGGGGTTAGTTGAAAACACTAGCGCTAGCCAATAGAAGCCATACAATAAATAGTCCTTGAATAGAATCCTCCTAAGCACAGGTCTCCATACTGGTCTCATTTGGATGGTCTCTAATTTTAGACTCCCAATGACTAAAGAGTCAACTTTCCCTTCTACTAGCTTTCCCAACCCAGCATCCTCCAGGCCACAACCTGCTCTTGCAAACTAAGGTGTGTGTAAATCAGCCTTTGTGCCCAAGTGCTTGGAGAGGTAAGCAACAGTGAAACTAACTGATCATAAAACCTTTGATCCTGGCAGTCTGATTTGGATGGAGAAGGACCAAGGCTCAGTGAGCCAGACACCAACTCTTTGAGGTCAGGCTTCAGTGGCCTAATATCACGAGCCACCAAGCACCACATCATCCTGCCGAGGGACCCTTCAATAGCGGGGATGCTCTAGTGCCTCTTCCTCCAACTACTCACAGTGACAACCCCTGCAAGGGGCCCTGGGATGAGGTAAGAGCGCAAGTAGAAAGGAGCCAGCACCCAGGGACTTTGGGGTTGTGATGACACACCCCTTTCCCACAAAATGAAATGGGATCTATGATTTATGAAACCAATTCTATGGAGCCTATCACAGAGAGAAGAAAGGGGCTGCTTTTACTCCAGTCCAGCCTCTCTATGGGAAGTACCATGGACCAGCCTATGGGAAATCCTATGGGATGTATGTACAGCAGTACATCCAGTGCTTTATGACTTGAAGGGAAATAGAACAGTTGCCTAGTGTTAGTGAGCACACCCTCTAGAAACAATGTGATTTTCAGTCTACATGTGTGTACTATTTGGCCCACCCTCTTCCCATTAGACGTTTGTAATTGTATGGACAGAGTGTAACACCATTACAGTAGAATATATCACATAAACTTGAATATATTACAGGTCAAGCCCATCTCCTAAAAGAACAGTGACATTCTTAAATGGCCTAATTTAAATTTTACGTTCCTAATCCCAGGACGAAAAGGAGTTTCACTGGACTTGCTAATCTTATTTCTACTTTACTGTAAACTGCTTAAATTCAGCACAGGACCACACCATTCCATCACACTGCAAATGGTCACCTACTCTGTCACACACTCAGCAGGTGGGTCCCTGGCACATGCTGGAATGAGCCTGGAGTGTCCAGTATACAGAGATAACTTACAGCTAGTGCTGTTTTAACTCAGTTACCTCATTGCCAGAGGAATGTCCCCATTAGTTATGATGGTCGTGTTCCTACTCTGTGCTTCTTATCTCTGGCATGGCTCTTAGGATAATGGATATAACTCTCGTGGACTGTATTCTATCAAGGGCTAGTAGCGAAAGAGAGATAGAAGAGCTATCCTCTCTGCCAGATGAGAAGCACATTCATTCCTCATTTTTAGTGTCAGAAGGCCAGGAACCAGCACTGTTGGTAGGGTATTCTATCTAGGCCCTTAAAGAACCTTGGCTCTTCCAGCTATGACCCTGAACTTTAGACACCTGAATACTGGGAGAAGTGAATAATCTGCAACAAGACAATAACTGGATTATTTTCTGCAAGTAATGACCACTTCTAAAGCCAAATAGGACCTAAAATCTCCTAGGCCAAAGGGGAAATTTCAAATTTTCCCTCATGAGAGATCCCCTTAAGATGTCACTCAAGGGATCAAATGTATATCCTTTTATGTCAGAGCCAGTCCTTGTTACATCTGTTGACCTGTTGTAACTATGGATACCACACCTTTCATTTTCAAAAGCATCTTAGTATAGACAACCCATTATGTGGTCACCTTACAGTTAAATCCTCTCCTACTCAAAAGAAGTTCTCTTGTGTTTAAATATCTTAAGCTTATCAGATATTGATGAAGGCCATCTTTGTATAACCTCTTTTTTTCCAAATTAATTAACCCATGTATTTCTTATTTGAAATATCACCTACTATACTCACTATAATCCCTGCCTTCATGGAACTTACATTTTAGTAAGGAAACAACATTAGATGATATAACAGATCAGGTATGTTACTAGTTAAAGGCTATCAGACCTGTTTTTAAATAGCAAAACCCCTTTGCCAATGAATACTGCACTGGAAGTTCACCAAGTTGTAAAAACGGAACTGCACCTTTGGGGTTGGGATGGGGATGTGTAGGAACTGGGGATTGTAGCCCAGGCTTATTCTGATAGCCATTCAGTTCCTCTCCTTCCCCTCTTTCCTCCCTCCTTTCTCTAACACTCACAGAGGCACCTAGAGGTTTACAGAAACTCCTATGTTTTTTATGACTTACAGTTAGAAACAAACAGGTTCCTATTGTTAAGCAGAACACAGTGCAATAAAGGAAACAATACCTAAACACATATAACATTCCATAACAATGAAAGATTTAGGGAGCTTGTCAGAACAAAAGAAAATACGTCCATGGCTATATGAATTAAACAGCTAAGAATTGTAGTCATTGTTAAAGGAATATTTTAAGCTGAATTTATTAGGGTGACACTAGCTAACATAATTATACAGGTTTCAGGTATCCAATTCTACATTGCATCCCCATACACTGCATTGTGTGCTCCCCCTCCCCCCAAGTCATCTTTGTCCTTGACCACTATCCCCCTTCCCTCCGTACCTCCCCATCCGACAAACCCCGCCACCAGCAATCACTTCAGTGTTGTTCCTGTCCAAAGGAATTTTAAGGCTGGAGAGTTCATACTAGGCTGACAATTTTTTAATTTATTTTTAGTGAATTATTTTAGGGTTTATTTATTTTAATTAAAAGGAAGTTCCATGTCTCTAGTCTAATAGCCTCATCGTGAATCTTATTCATTTCCATGTGCATCGTTGTCAGTAGCAATAGAAAGCAGCTGAAAGGACTTGATGTCGTCCTAGGTAGCCCATAACCATGACCACATTATTCATCTACTTCTTTAACAAATGATAAGTGATTCTACCCATATTGCACATGGAGGGTGGTGAGAGTGGAGGCCCAATTTACTTTCAAAAAACAGAATCCATCCAACTCATCAAGTGTGAGGCTAGAACAATAGTGAGCATGCGAAGTGTTTTGAACTGGGCAGGGGAAAGTGAATCAAATAAATCTGTGGTATTATTGTTGTACTGCTCAACACATCCAGTTACAGGTAAAGATTTAAGCAATAGTTTTTATAATGTGCCTTCTACAATTCCCTGGTTATATAAAAACGTATTAATCATGATTGTTAGCCTCCCCCCCCCCCCCAATACCTCAGTCAGGCAGTAGGAATATAGATATACAAGACAATACTAGTTGAAGTCTTAGGGTCATAAAGATGATTATAAGAAGTGTGGTAAATGCCTCCAGGGGGAAAACCAAGGGTGCTTATGAGACGGCAGGAGGCACAGAGCCAGAATAGTGTGCATGGTTCACAGTAGAAAAAGAAACTAGAGCTGAGATCTAGAGAATAAAGAAAAAATGGCATAGCCAAGAAGTTTAGGAATGGCATTTCAACAGAAGTGGTGCCCTGCCCTAAGTGCAGAGACAGGAGGGAGTCAGACCACTCCACAAAAAATAAGAGCAGAGCTGAGGCTGGAAGATGGTAATAGTCTTGAATACTATCCAAAGCAGTAGTTATTTCTGATAGTTAGCAATGGCAATAACAAGAGGTGTAAGACACGTCCTGCTCTTAATAAGCTTACACTCTAGCTGTTGAGTAAGGTTACACACACACACACACACACACGCACACGCACACACGCACGCATGCGCGCGCGCGCGTGCGCGCATGGGATGAACCACTTTATAAATAATTTAAAATGGCTTTATGCATGATTTAAACTGATTCATTCCCTCAGCTGATATTTATTGAGTGTCTACTATGTTCCAGGGACTGATTAATTACTGACAATACTGTAGCAAATGATACAAAGTTCCTGTTTTCTAGTGAGGAGCAGTCAGTAACTAGATAACCAATAAATAACAAATATAATATCAGACAGTAATAAGCACTGTGCAGAAATGTCAGTGACAAAATAATAACTAAAATGTATCAAGTAATTATTGTGTGAAAAGTACTTGCCTTAAATTTTCCTGTTTCACTTACTGTGTTACTAGCTGTGGCACGCCAGATTCCAGATTCCCTCCCCTGGACTGAAATGCTCACCCCTTCAGCTGACTGGGGTGCCGTCCACAGAGCTCTCCCAGGGGATTGGGGTGACAGCTGCCCTGCCCAATGTTATGCCGTGTCCCGGAGCAGCATGCATTCAGAGACTGGTTACTGCAGAATCTGGGCCCCTTCCCCAAGCAAGGACAACTTCTCAGCACCAGCGTGCCCTGTTGGATGGGGCCAGGCTTCTGTTTCAACCATTGTTTAATTCAACCTCTCTGGTCACCCAACTGGCTTCTTCATGCCCTGATCAGTTGCTGTTTCCAAGAGAATGTCCCAGAAAACCTACATCTCAGCCTGAGACTGCTCCCTAGGGAAAGCACCCAATACACTCTTCCAATGGTTCCAGAAACGGAGGCTCAGATTGGTGCTTGAGCAGGTCACACAGTTAGGAGTCAATGTACCTCTTACCCCCGCATTCTACTCCCTGCAGAGCAGTATGATGATCTCACTGTTGCTGCTTGCAGGAGTGTGGTAGCATGTGCAAAATTGACAATACAGTATTGTCCAGAATGACTCTTGGAGGGTACCTGACTGATAGAACACAGACTCCAATAACCATGCTGACCATCTTCAGGCATCCATATCTTCGTTCAACAAATATTCTTTATGCCAGTTACAGATCTAGTCATGCTGCAGACAGGGAACAGGGTAGATATTTAAGAGTTTAGACTCCAGTAAGGAGGGTTGGTCAACAAACTGATGGACCAGAGTGCGAGAAAAGCAAACAGAGTGGGCTGGAGAGGGTGCAGAGCTACCAGAATGAGCTAATCTATCTTGGGTTGTCTGACCTGGTAAGGTCACATTTAATAGGCCTCACAGAATGAGAAAATGAGACTTGAGGGTGGGGGGATAGTATCGAGAAGAAAAGGTATTTCAGTAAAAAGAAGATAAGTGATATATAATCTGTGCATCAAAAAGCGTGCAAGACTCAGAGAAGAACATGTGAGCCTGACTTACACTCTGATCAGATAGAAGGTGCATACATCTGGTTTACACGCCTTCTTGGGGCCAAGTGTAGGGTAACACATAGGACTAGAAATATGCATTCTAATCTAGATTTGCAATTTAGTTAAGCCTCAGTTTCCCTTGCAGCGAGATGATGAGAGTCATTCATTATCAGCTTCCTTGCATGATTGTGGTGAGGCTCTCAGGCACTGATGATATGCCGTGAAGTGCCCCTTAGCTACGGGATGTTCTGAAAAGTGTGTCCATAGGCAACTTCATCTTTGTGCAAACATTGTAGAGCAACTTATACACACCAGATGATCTAGCCGACTGCTCCTAGGCTACAAACCTATACAGCATGTTACTGTTTGAAACAGCATGAGATTAAATCAAGCACAAGAGAAAATGATGCAATCAAGAGACTCAATGAACAGGATATGCTCAAGGCTGCTGTCAGCATAACACAACATACTGTTTTACAGCAAACTTTTTAAAAGTAGAAAGAATACAGTCTTGGCCAGTTGGTTCAGGGGTAGAGCATTGGCCTGGCCTGTAGAAGTCCTGGGTTTGAATCCCAGTCAGGGCACACAGGAGAAGTGACCATCTGCTTCTCTACCCCTCACCCTCTCCCTTTTTTTTCTCTCTCTCTCTCTTCTCCTCCCACAGCCATGGCTCGGTTGGAACAAGTTGGCCCCAGGCACTGAGGATGGCTCCATGGCCTCTACCTCAGGTGCTAAAATAGCTCAATTGCCAAGCAACAAAGCAATGCCCCAGCTGGGCAGAGGATTGCCCGGTAGGGGGCTTGCTGTGTGGATCCCTTTTGGGCCATTTGCAGGAGTCTATTCCTCTGCCTCACTGCTTCTCACTTAAGAAAAAAAAGTACCCTGACCAGGTGGTGGCACAGTGGATGGAGCATTGGACTGGGATGCGGAAGACCCAGGCTCGAGACCTTGAGATCGCCAGTTTGAGCCCGGGGCCCATCTGGCTTGAGCAAAAGCTGGTCAGCTTGGACCCAAGGTTGCTGGCTCCAGCAAGGGCTGGCTTGGTCTGCTAAAGGCCCGCAGTCAAGGCACATGTGAGAAAGCAATGAATGAACAACTAAGGTGTTGCAACGGCAATGAAAAACTAATGACTGATGCTTCTCACCTCTCTCCGTTCCTGTCTGTCTGTCCCTATCTATTCCTCTCTCTCTCTCTCTCTCTCTCTCTCTCTGTCTCTGTAAAAAAAAAAAAAAGTAGAAAAAATTTACTCTAAAATAAAGAAGTATAGTATGGTAAATATATAAACCAGTAAATAATCATATATTATTATTATCAAGTATTATGTACTCTATCTACATAACTGAATGGACTATACTTTCATATGACTAGCCCCACAGTAGGTTTGTTTACCCCAGCATCACCACAATCGTGTAAATAATGCATTGTGCTAAGGGGTTCCCATGGCTATGACAACACTACATGATAGGAAATTTTCAGCTCTATTATCATCTTATGGTACCACCTTCATATATGTAGTTTCTCCTTGACCGAAATGTTGTTAAGGGGCACATGGTTATATAAGGAGTAAAAATTCATCTATAACCAAAATGCAGCACTGTTCAAACTTTTTGGTCCTGGGATCTATTTGACACATAAAAAATTATTAAAGATTCCAAAGAATTTGTTTTTTTCTTTTAAATATTAGATTTATTAATATTTATCATGTTAAAAATAAACAGAAAAAATTAAAAAATATGTTTAATGATTTGTTTTCAAATAATAATAAACTCATTACATCTTAACATAAGTAACATATTTCTGTGGATACTAAATATTTTCTAAAATATAAATTAGTGAGAAGAATTTTTCCATTTTGGCAAATCTCTGCATTGTCTGCCTGACCAGAAGACAGATGTCCATAGTTGATTTTGTATTCAGGCTGTGCTGATAGTTTGTTGTGGTTGAAGTATGTAAAGAAAATGTAGCCTCACACAAAGGAATAGTTAGAAAAGAGAATATCTTAGTAGCCTTTTCAGATAATTGCAGATACTCTTCTTTGATAGAAGTCAGAATTTGATAAGTGGTGGTTTCTTAAAGCTTAATTTCAATGAGGAATCAGAAACCGTATTGAAGAGTGAACATCTGTAGTCTTGCCAATTTAAAACCCACTGTCCTGTCTTTCCCTTTGAATGTGTCTTTTCTCCATGCAGCATTTTGAAACGTCCTTGGTTATTTGAAAATTCTTCATTCACTAATCTATGTAGTTCTTTCAAATGTTGACCTATTTCATTATACAAAATTAAAAAAAAAAATCCCCTCTGTGAATATCTCCACCCATCTCATCATGAAGTCTTTAGGTAATGGGATCCTATCAAATTCATGATAAAAATACAAACTTTCCAAAATTCTAATCTCAGTGAGAGAGTTTAAATTCAATTTTTGCTAAGAAATGCTGTTCGTTGTTTTCCCACAAGTGACTGAATTATATTTTTTCGTTTTTAAGAAGATCCCTGCCCTTTAACCAAGTGCGAGTCACCATTGTTTATCAGTCAGTTTCTTCTTTCAAGTAAAAGTGCAATTTTTCAAAAAAAAAAAAAAAAAAAAAGGAGGGCGGTGCTACATTAGTTCACAATGTAATCTAACCAACCATCTTTTCTTGAGAAAGCATTGTACTTTGTGCAGGCTCCTATTTCAATTCACACAATATTGAGTAGTCAGGTGTTCAGGTGTTGAGATGCAATAAAATTAACTTTTTCTGCCTCTCCAAGAACATTCTTAAAGTTAAAATGGCTTTTGATCAATAACTAATTAATTTGTTTGTCTGTTTGCTTATTAGTTTTTATGGTGACTGTGTGGTGGTGAGGACTACAATGAATATTAGCAGAGTTTGAGGATGGTCAATTGATTAGTGCTAAGATTCCAGCATGTATACCCACCTTTCCCTTTGTACCATTAAACAAATGCCAGTCTGATGAAAAAAAAGCAAATAATGTCTTCCTATTCCTATGAAAATAGCAGTGACCTCACAGACCTCATAAAAGGGTCTTGGGCAGGGGTCCCCAAACTTTTTACACAGGGGGCCAGTTCACTGTCTCTCTGACCATTGGAGGGCCGGACTACAAAAAAGACTATGAACACTGCACATATCTTATTTTAAAGTAAAAAACCAAAACGGGAACAAATACAATATTTAAAATAAAGAACAAGTAAATTCAAATCAACAAACTGACCAGTATTTCAATGGGAACTATGGGTGCGGATGCATCCTGTGCTCCTCTCACTGACCACCAATGAAAGAGGTGCCCCTTCCGGAAGTGCGGTGAGGGTTGAATAAATGGCCTCAGGGGGCCGCATGCGGCCCGCGGGGCTGTAGTTTGGGGACCCCTGGTCTTGGGAATCAATGAATCATGGGATCAATGAATCGCACTTTGAGAACCATTGCCAAGATAGTAACCGAGGTGTGCTGAGACAGAAAGGGCAGAGTCTTGGAGAGAAAGACTTACGTTGACTAAAGATAAATAAAATTTCAGCAGCAAAATACTGATGACTGGTTTTCTGGCACCAGATAAGGATAAGGAGGAACTAGAAAATGTAGATGCAAGAACTCAAAAGCATAGTAACTGGGGGGGGGGGCAGTATATACTTCACAGGAGTAAATGGCTATGAACTTCAATAGTTCCAGGAAGTATCAATGACACTCAGCACTATTGTGATCAATAAACACTGTTTACAATAATGACCTTAAGTCATTAAAACAAAGGTTTAAAATATCAAATCCATGATGCTTAAGAATCCAGGAGGAAAACATTTTTTTTTTTTTTAGAAAGCATCCCTTAGAAATATTTCTATAACAATAATATAAAAATACCTTTGGGGCTTTATTTAGATGTCTACTTGTGTGGACTATCTTATTTCAGATGATGGATAAACAAAGCATCTCAGGAATGAAATAAAAAGCCTTGAAATAAGTAGAATTACTTATCATACTTTATAGACGGGCAGTAAGTCTGAGTGAGACTAATGACCCACATGAAGACACTGAATGACCCAAAGGAGAAACAGGGCGACTCATAACTCCAGTCCCATGACTGTGCCACACCGACACCACCTCTGTGTAGGCTGCCCAGTGGACTGCTCTGGACCACCTGTGAAATAAAATGCCTTAGTGTAAAGCCAGTAGCCGGGGCCACTATCACAGCCGCCCGACCCACGCAGGTTCGCATTGGATTCGAACAGATCGTAATGAAACACCGGAGCCAAGAACTGGTGAGCCATCAGCTTTAATTCTAGCTTGCACCCGTCGAGCAAGCAAAAACACACACTGGGCTCCAAAACCCACACATTCAGTGCTCACAAAGCTACTGACTTATCCGAGTTTCCTAGAATCAAAGGTTTCCAGCTCACCAGACTTATTCACCTGTTTCCCATCTCCTCCTGCACAAACTCTTAACAAACTGGCTTCTTCCTCAGCACTCTGCCATCTCGGCTGCTTCTCCTGGCCTTCACGTGGCCTTACTCTGCTCTCCTCTCTAATACTAACCTCAGGAACTCAGGAACCAAGAGAGAGAGATCAAGCTCCCGGACTGCCCCAGTTTATAGCATAGAAAATCCAAACCCTTAATCCAATTATACATACAAGAAAGTCTCCGATACAAAGCCACCCATCTAAGGCATAATGGGATTCCTCCCTACATCACCACCCTACATCATCCAATCAGTCAAGGGTGTGGAGAAGAACTTACTCTTAAAACCAAGCCTTAGGCCATAACGACCTGGCCTGCTTACATTACAGCCTCTCCCCCACACTCATCCCAAGCATAAGGGCAAATAATATCACCTGGGTGACGGGCTTCCATGTGAGCAGCGCCATCTTTAACAAAGTGAGCATATTATATTTTATCTGCCGAACACTTAGCCTCTCTGAGAATTTGAGAGACCCCTCTCTGCCCAGAAAGCCCAGGGGAGGCCGGGTATTCAGAAACATTAAAGGTGAACTCTGCCCATCAGTCATCCTGAGCAGGGAGCTAGCAACACTGGAGGCAAGGTGAAGATTCATAATATTTAAATAATGCAGTTGGTTTTTACTTCCCGGCAAGAGCCTTCCTGTTATGAACCCTAAAATCAGGTTTTTCTACCATGAGACTTATAAAAATATAAACTTCAGTTACATTGAAGCCTAACCTCTCTGGAAGGGAAGAAACAATGGGCATCCAAGAATCAGGACAATATATCTTAATCCGCCTGATCCATCTCTTAGGCCAATGTGTAATTCATGGCACTTTAGTGAATTTCCATAGAGAGAGGGTGGCCAGTGACCAGGCCTGGATAATTAGGTGTTGCTGGAAAGCAGTGCTCACATTTGCCACTAGAAATTGTACCTCGGGGTGGCCTAGAGGGAGGGATTGGGGTCACAAAATTGGCAACCTGCCCAGACCTCTAAAAAGGAGGGCCCTGTTTCAACAAGACATGGAGACTCCCTTCACCTGCTGATGTGGTGTCTGCCCATTGGGACTAATAGAGGAAGCAATTAAAGAACTTCCTCCATACCAACTGTCTGGATTAATTAAGTTAGAAGAACACACACTTATCCAGATCAATGAAACACAAACTTTGGGAAATTTTACTGGATTTACCTGCATGGGTGCCTCAAATTTTTCTTCACATTTTTAAATGAGTTTTATTGGGGTGACACTGTTTAACATAATTCTATACCTTTCAGGTGCCCAATTCTACAACACATCTCTGTACGCTGTATTTTCTCCTCACAATTTCTGTGTGAATATAATCAGGAAGTTGAGTTTTGGGGATTTTATGACAATCTCAACCCACATCTGTTCACTTCCCTCTTTTCCTGAACTACTTACTATCTCTTTCCCCGAAACTATCACATACTCAAAGCAAACACTATTTTCTATCACTGGCCATAAAAATTGTAGTTTAGGGTCATTTTCACAGAGTGAGATGAAAGCACTTAGTTTTCTAATCTCTAAGTCTAGGGTTTGGGTCCAGAATGCTCTGACAAACTCTCCAGGGAAGTCTAGGCTGTTGCTAGGGACCTTGTGGCCTTGCCCAGAAACATAGGCATCTATAGAAGGCTGAGTAAAATGCAGAATTACAGGTGCACATAACAGCCTCTTTAATTTAATAAGGCCCCAGATGATTCTCAGAAACATTATCCTTTGAGGAGCCCTGGTCTACTGCACTTCCAAGTTTGAGAAACATTGAGCGTTAGGAGACCTGGATCTGGGCTCTACTCTGCCATGCTGTGGAATAGCTTCTGGACCATTCCACCTTTGAGGATGTTCATTTTCTCATCTGCCAAGGGCAAGCCAAGACTAAATACTTAGTTCCTAAGTTTGGATGATCAATCTTCTCTATAATTTAGGTAAAGTTTTATTGAATCTCTCTCCTACAGACTCCGATCCCAAAGTTTCTGAAATAAAGAGAGGCTTCAGTCCTACTGTTTTAGATATGGGTGTATTTTCTGAATTCAAAGGGAGCTAGGTTCAAATACAGCTTGACCACTAAAAGCCATGCAGCCTCAGGCAAATGACTGCTTTGAGATTCAGTTTTTTTATCCTGAACATGAAAATATTATTATCAACTCCTGGAGTTCGGAGGATTCAATAATTTATGCAATTTGTGTAAATCACTTGGCACGTAAACAAAAGGCATTTCATTATCCTGTCAATCTCCCTCTCATTTCCCTGAACTCCTATCACTATTTCCTACTTTGCATCACCAACTGCAAGAGGTAGGGTCCCCTCAAGGCATTTGCTATTTCCTGTCTGGTTTGAAAAGTTCTTCCAGAAGGTACTTGCTTCCTCGTCCTGATCTTTGCTCAGAAGTGGGGCCTTTGCTGACTTACCACCTGAAACCTCAAATCTCTATCATCATATACTCAAGCCTCCTTACCTTGCCTATGTTTATTATATTATATATAATGTCACCTGACATTACACATGTTTGTTTGTTTACTGTCTGACCTTACCCCCATCCTCCTGACCACTAAAATTTAAATTCCATAGGGCAAGAATTTTGTTTTGTTCATTGTTGTATCTCTAGTGCTCAGAAAGCTGCCCTAGGCTTATTATTTAAATTAATGAATTAGTAAACAGCTCTTCCCATTCATCAGATATCTCTATTTTCATTAGTTATTTCTTGTTTTGCGGGTTCTTGCCTCATCTACCTTTTCTTCTGGGAAAATAAACCAACCAAGATTCCTCAAGGCTTTCCAAATTAACTTTATACAGTGTAAATTCTTCTATTTATTAATAATAAATTAATCATATGATAGGGATCTATATTTTTTTATTTCTTTCCTCTTATACAGTTAATACATGAGTAGATCTATTGGCACAATAGTCAAACAATGAAGAAACATGGTGTGTGAGATAAAAAGTAGTCCCTTGTCACAACCACTCATTCCCCAAGCCCCTCCCTGGAGGGAACCACAGCTCACAATTTATGGTACATTTTCTGTGAGGTTACACTCATAGAAGCATGCATACACACACATCAGTCTTGTATTTTATGTTAATGCAATAATAATATACTTATTAGTCTGCAAATATTTCACAACATACCTTCCCATACGTGTATGTTTCTTATTCTTTGTATTGGCTGTATACAAAGATATACCATAATTTTTTTACATGCTCCTTGGTAAGCTTGTAAGTTGTTTCTAATTCCCCTCAATTAACTATGTTTCCACAAACAACCCTCTACAACTTTATTTGATCCTATTACAGGAATTTCTTTAATATGGAATCCGAGAAATGCTTAAAATTTGATCGATGTCACCAAATTGGCTAACACAGGGCTTAGAACTTTTTACTTTCTCTTATGGTTCAAGAAGATATGCTCCTCCTCATCCTCACCCAAATCAAATGTCATTTATCTCCTTAAATTTTGCCAGTCCCATTGCTTTAAAATATCTACTTGTCATAATTTTTAATGACTTCATTTTAGTGAAATAAAGCATCCTATCATATATGTCCTGATTACTTATTCTTTCTTTTCTATTAGAATTTTCTTTCTTTTATTAGATTTTGAAGAAGTCTACATATATTCTGTGTATGGTTATTTTCTTCTACATAATAAGGATATTTTCTTCGACATTTCTGTGTATGTTTTGATTTCACTTATAAGTCGGTCTTTCATTGTAATATATTTTGCCATTGTTAAATATAAGAAGAATCCAAGATGGTGAAGTAGGTGGAAGCTGCATTCTCTTCCTCCCATGATCACATCAAAATTAAAACTAAATTATAGAGCAATCGACTTGGATAACTATTGGAATACTAGCTGAACAGAGAAATGTTATAACCAAGAATTTACGGATGAAGAAACGTCAAGACTGTACCAGGTGTGTTGGTTCTTGGGTCTCTTGTGAGGACTCTGGTGCAGGTCAATGTCAAACGCTGCCTGTTACTGGCCCTGGGCTACCTGTTAAGAGCTATAGGGTGATTCATGGTTGGTAGCTGCCTGTGCTGGACATAGGTATGCGTGGGAAGAGCTAAGCTGCATACTGAGGCCAGCTGCCACCAGTACCAGGCCTAAGGCAGATCATCAAAAGGCCCAAGGCATCTCAAGTCCCACTGCCACCTACCAACTGTCCATTAGGCTCAGCCACTGAAAAAGCCTTGGGCAGTATGTTAGTTAGGTGAGGCAGGTTCACAGTGAGTCACCAGGTAGGGATGAGTGGTGTTCAGGTTAATGAAGATTTAAGTTTGGCTTCAGTGCTGGGTCTGCGGCCACTCAGCCAAAGTCTCATGGTGCATTGAGGCCAGCTGGCACCCACCTAGAGCCTGTGGACTTTGTGGTAGGACAGTGTCTCAGTGAGTCACCAGGGTAGAGCTATTAGAGTTTCTTAGGTTAAAATAGATTAATATTTGACCTTGTGGAGGGAGGGCTTAACATAGGAAAGGTGGGGGCCTGTCAGGCATGCGGGGAAAATGGCTCTCAATCTACAGCCATACAACTCAGTTTATATGTGTGTGTCTCTGGCTTCCCTTAAGCTTGCCCAGAATTCTCAAGAGTTATTTGTTTGTTTGATTGGGGTTTTTTTGTTTGTTTTTTTTGTTATTATTGCAACAGAGGCCCAAGCTTGTTGTTGTTTGCAGGGTTTTCAGCATTGTGAGAGTTGAGTAGGGAGGGGCCTCAAGGACTTCACAGCATTGAGCTAGTACTGCTACAGAACCCCATGTCATGTGAGGGGAGTGCTGAACCCAGGAAAGGCGGCACTGTGAGCTGTGTGGGTGTCCCTCCGGCTCTCTCAATGAAGCCACACAACTTCATTTCTCCATGTTTGACTTTGGTGCCCTCTGAGCCCGTCCCTTCACTGGAGCCTAGTGTGAGTGCCTGCAAACAAGAATTTGTATAGGTCCGTCAGGCGTTAGGAACGCCTGAAGTTCCAGCTGCTTTCCATTTCACCAGGTGGATGGCATCTACACTGCTTTTCAGAGCTAGATATGTGGGCTTCTCTTCCCAGCACTACTGCTTCAGAATCAGGAGACTGGCATGGAGGCGAGGCGAGACTCCCTTGCTTCAGGGGGTACTTCTGCAGCTGAGATATCCACACACGGGTGTGGGGCCTGTCCACTTTGTTTCTTGTACATTTCTTATAGCAGTATTTTTTCCCCCTGATATATCTTTTCAGGCAAGGGAAACAACAACACAATAAAAACAACAATAACAAAAGCAAATGGCACCACATCGAACTAAAAAGATTTTGCACAGCAAAAGGAAACCAACAAAATGAGAAGACAACCCATTGAATGGTAGAACATATTCACCAATATATCTAATAAGGGGTTTCATAGGCAAAATTTATAAAGAATGTATATAATTCAACACCAAGAAGACAAACAATCCAATTAAAAATGGGCAAATAACTTCAATAGGCACTTCTCCAAAGAGGACATACAGATGGTCAATAGACATGAAAAGATGCTCAAAGTCACTAATCATCAGAGAGATGCATATTAAAAACCACAGAGAGATATCAGCTCACACCCGACAGACTGGTTATCATTAATAAATCAACAAACAAGTGTTGGTGGGTATGTGGAGAAAAGGAAACCCTCATGCACTGTTGGTGTGGATGCAGGTTGGTGCAGCCACTGTGGAAAACAGTATGGAGTTACTGTCAAAAAGTTAAAAATAGAACTGCCTTTTGATCCAGTGATTCTACTCTTGGGGATATATCTGAAGAAAACTGAAACACTAATGCGAAGAATATATGCACCCTTATGTTCATTGCAACATTATTTACAATAGCCACAATATGAAAACAACCCAAGTGCCCATCAACAGATCAGTGAATAAAGGAGAGTTAGTACCTATATACAATAAAATATTATCTATCCATAAAAACTGAAATCATACCATTTGTTACAGAATGAATGGACCTAGAGGATATTATGCTAAGTGGAACAAGTCAGACAGAGAAAGACAAATACCATATGAATTCACTTATAAGCAAAATCTAAAGAACAAAATAAACAAACAAGCCTGACCAGATGGTGGCACAGTGGATAGAGTGTTATACTGGGATGTGGAAGACCCAGGTTCGGGACCCTGAGCTCGCCAGCTTGAGCGCGGGCCCATCTGACTTGAGCAAAAGCTCTCCAGCTTGGACCCAAGGTCGCTGGCTCCAGCAAGGGGTGGCTCGGTCTGCTGAAGGTCCATGGTCAAGGCATGTGTGAGAAAGCAATCAATGAACAACTAAGGTGTTGCAATGGCAATGAGAAACTAATGACTGATGCTTCTCATCTCTCTTCATTCCTGTCTGTCTGTCCCTATCTATCCCTCTCTCTAACTCTCTCTCTGTCCCTGAAAAAAAAAAAAAAAAGAAAAAGAAAAAGAAAGAAACAAACAAAATTAAAACAAGACTGATAGATACAGAGAATAGATTGATGGTTGCCAGCGGGGAGTGAGATTAGGGGACTGGGTGAAAAGGTGAAGAAAGTAAGAAGTACAGATTGGTAGTTATAGTACAGCATAGGGAATACAGTCAATAATATTATAATAACTAAGTATGACAACAGGAGCATACTCCAAGTATCAGATGGATCAGATCGCTTTGCAAATTTTATAAATTTCTAACCACTTGACTGTACAGCTGAAATTAATATAAAATAATACTGAATGCCAACTGTAATTGGAAAAATATTGCTGAACTATCAACCCCATTTTGGTAACTTCTGCATTTTGAGTCTCACTTAGGAAGTTATACTAAACAGAAAGTTATAAAAATATAACATAGTTTAAAAAAATTATGTTTGATTCCTTTTAGAATTTATCTTGAACCTTTCCAAACACTTTTTTCTAATAACACAAAAATTTTGGTATATCACCACTAACCTATTGGTGTCTTTAAAAATGAAAAAAAAATACGCTTGACTTTAGACCAGTGGTTCTTAACCTTTTTTGGGGTACCAAACCCACCAGTTTCATATGCACATTCACCATTATTTAGTGATAAATAAAATATGATCTTTTTCCAAATTTAAGACATAGGTATATGTTTTTTCACTGGTGCACAAAATGAGCCGTGCATGAACATCACCTTGCTCAAAGAACAAAACCAACAAAGTGCATGAACTCACAACAATTTACGGTATTACTTTATTCTGATCTCTGCAGCAGAGGCCTCTCCCAACCCCTGAGACCGACTCATCGAACCCCTAGGGTTCGATAGAACCCAGGTTAAGAACCACTGCTTTAGACTAATGTCACATAAGCAGGTCGCTGTTTCACATTCTTGTCTCCTTTCTTTTTTCTTGTAAATTAGAAACTGGTTTTGACCTCCACCAATGCACAGTCATCTGATTAACTCAAGTGTGTCATGTTCCCTTTTCACCTAGACCTTCTTTCCTTTCTGACTCACACAAATGTTCATAGATAGAATACAAGACAAGAGGGAGATATCACAGGAGGAAGTCTAAAAATTACCCTGTATGAAAAGTAAAACTTTTACTAAGCCTGGTCAAGTCCCATTGAAATAAGAAATGGCTTTCAAATGGAATAAATTCAAAATACCCATCATTTTTTGAAAATTGGAATCAGGAGTATGAAAACAGTTGGCTTTGGCCTAGGATCTTATTTTGTACTGGGTGTCTCTGAGTGTGTATAAAAGCTGGTGTGGGAAGTTCCCAAAACAGAAGATCTCTGGGGCTTGCACAGATGGAGATTGATCCCTTCCCTGCTCACAGATAGTGACCCCCAGAAAGCACCCCAGGCTGGCACTTGGAGTCTGTGTTGTTAACATGCGACTGATATGCATTTGGCTATTTTGGATTAGATGGTAAATAAATGTAATGGAGGCAGGTAATTTTAATTATGCATGCACATACGTGTATGTTTATAGAGGCTAATTATAATGCCATGGTTTCAAGTTTGAAAAAACAAACGGAAAAGAAAAAAGGTCACCTAATCTCTTTTCCTTTGTGGAGGGGGAGGGGGTTTCACAGAACAACAAAAGGAAGAAAAGATAAGACCATTCTGGACTGGGAAGTGTGAAACTAAAGGATAATAAAATCAAGTTGATGCAGTTTAAAGGGGACTCATTACCTGGCCTGAGATATGGCACCCACTGTCGCTGGTGGCTGGAGATTATTTCTCGGCCTGCGGAGGGCTGATAACAGACTCCTCCATGGGCCCGGAGGCTCATTGTTCTGCTGCAGAAATGGTGCTTCAAACAGAAGCGACGTTGTTCTAAGCTTCAGCCACATTGCTTTGGCCTTTTCTCTCCCTTCAGTGGGATTACAAAGAAAATCAAGAATTTATATCACCAGAGACGTGCTCTGGGATTTTCAATCTCCGCACACCCCACTCCATTCCCATGACCTAATTTGGATCAGGGTAATTCTGAAAATAAAATGCTGAAGTTTTCTTTTCCTTGAGAACAATGTCACATTAGTCAACTTAAAAAGACTTGCTCACAGCACAAATTGTCTGTACAACTCATTTTGCCCCTTAATTATATTCCACCTTGTTTTATTATTTAAAGGCATTGTATGAGTTAGGTGTTTACAGACATATAAAACAATAGAGTTGGATGTAAATTTAGAGATGAGGTTTAATGCTCTCATTTAATGGGCTGGCTCACGGAAGCCCTGAAAGCCTTGGAGAGAAAGCCCTTAGAGAATCCTGAGGGGGGAAATGAACTTTCTCCTCCCTTTCCCCTAGGCAACACTGTGAGAAAAGGGTTTCTGGGTCAGGTAGAAAGGGAGCCAAGTACTACAAACATTGTGATCACAGCCTCTCTCAAATCTTTTTACTGGTGTTCTAGGCAGCTAAAAGAAAACCAAGGATTATAAACTCAAATTTCAGACTCTTCCATCCATTGTTCAACCTGCTTCCAAAGGCAGGGGTGCTAACAACTTCAGAACAAGGTACATACTTCCAGGCTCTTGCCAAGGCTGAGTAAATACATTCCAGGAGCCAAGCAATATTCCTTCAGCTGGACAAAACCAATCTGTCCATGTGGCCTTTCAGTCTAGTCTCCCACTCCCTTGTCTTGGACCTTGCACATTTGGGATCTAAAGGGGTCATGTAAAGCCAGTAGTCTCGGTCAGGATCACAGCAACCCGACCCACGCAGGTTCTCATTAGATTCGAACAGTCGGTAATGAAACACAGGAGCCAAGAACTGGTGAGCCATCAGCTTTAATTCTAGCTTGCACCCGGCGGGCAAGCAAAAACACACACTGGGCTCCAAAACCCACACATTCAGTGCTCACAAAGCTACTGACTTATCCGAGTTTCCTAGTATCAAAGCTTTCTAGCTCACCAGACTTAATCACCTCTGTTTCCCATCTCCTCCTGCACAAACTCTTAACATACTGGCTTCTTCCTCAGCACTCTGCCATCTCAGCTACTTCTCCTCCACATGCTCTTAATCTGCTCTCCTCTCTAATACCAACCTCAGGAACTCTGGAACCAAGAGAGAGAGCTCAAGCTCCCAGACTGCCCCAGTTTATAGCCTAGAAAATCCAAACCTTTAATCCAATTATACATACAAGAAAGTCTCTAATACAAAGCCACCCATCTGAGGCATAATGGGATTCCTCCCTACATCACCACCCTACATCATCCAATCAGTCAAGGGTGTGGAGAAGAGCTTACTCTTAAACTAAGCCTTAGGCTATAACGACCCGGCCTGCTCACAGCCTGTTCCAGAACACACATTAATATCAACAAACTTCCATGTGGGCAGCGCCATCTTTAACAAAGTGAGCATAATATATTTTATCTGCCCAACAGGTCACTTTTCACATGGCTCTTTTTCTTCAGCCTTTATAGATGACCAATGCCTTTCTCTCATTAAAACCAACAAACTGCTAAAACTGTATGTCTTCTTTTCACCAAAGTATATGTTCTCCTTCTCTCTACCATCAAACTAATTATGAAAATAATGTACATTTTCTATCTACACTCTTCTCCCGTCTATTCTTTGCACCTTTGCAACAGGCTTCTGACATTATCACTCTATCCAAACTGCCTTGACCAAGGTGATCAGTAGTCTGCTATATAAATGCTATGTATCATTTTCAGCCTTGCCTTCAGTTGACCCTTTATGGAAAGGTCTAGGACAGCATGGATCGCTCCAACATCAAACATCATTTTAGGATTTCAAACAGGTAAGTGATTCGATCTGATTTATCTCTTTAAAAAGATAATTCTGCTGAATTGAGAATGTATTATTGAAGAAGGGATCCCAAAGTAGAAGCATGAAGACCAGGAGAGAGCATTTTCGTAGTTCAGGCAGAAAATGCTAGTGGCTAGAATGAATGTGACAGCATAAATGGTGGAGAGACAGAGACATTTTGGGTGTATTCTGAAAGTAGGGACACCATGGCTTCCTATTCAATTGGCCATTTGAGATGAAGAAATGTGAAGAATTAAGGAAGACTCCTGTTTTTCATATGCATTGATTAGATGGATACGTGGGCCATTCACTGAGACAGGGCAAACTAGGAGAGAAGCAGTTGGGGTCCACAGGGAATTAAGCATTGTATTTTACCCATAAATATATTTAAGATATTTATTAGGCACCCAGTAAAAATTCACAATAGTAAAAGTAGTAGTGATGATAGTAGAATGAGCAGCTCATATTTGAGTGCCTCTTAAGTGTGATCATTGATACTCTAATTCTCTTAACTATAAAGATGAGGAAGTTGAGATTAAGTAAGTTGTCCATGGTCACCCAGTTATCAAGTGACAAACTTAGAATCAAAACCCAGCTTGTCTGATTTCCCAGTTCATCTTCTTACCATTATACTAAACTTCTTCTATGTACTTGGGAATGATTATTATTATATATTGATGGTATTTAAAGTCAAAGAACTGTTTGGGATTATTTATTAAAATGTGTAGACAGAGAAGAAAATTTGTGTCAGGTCTGAGATCTCCAATGGAACACTTAGCAATAGAACAGAAAAAAAATCTCCAAAAGAACTGAAGAAGAGCTTCTGGGAGGCTAGAGAGGAACCCATGAGAATTTTGGAGTCCTAAAAGTAAAAAACAAAACAAAACAAAAAACATGGTGCAAGAAAGTCATGGTCAACTATTTTATTGAGAACTGGAAAGTAATCAATGGAATTGCTAACACAGTAGTCACTACTGACCTTGATAAACATTGTTTCAGCAGAGAAGTAACCTACTTGAGGAAATAAACTTACTTGAGGAAGAGGCCTAGACACTCAATTTAGGGGAGGAGGCTTTGATAGCAAACAAAGCACTTTACCTATATAATGGGGGGAAAGGCAGTGTGTTTGGGTAGAAAGGCCATTTTGTTGATGTGGCTAACATTTTTAATTATCTCCTAATTAGCTAGTGTTCCTGTTATCATTATTTGGTTACCTATCATTGCATAACCCAGAGCTTAATGGCTTTAAAAGTCAACACAATAATATTTTATTGTCTCTCATCATTTCTGTGGGTCAGGAATTTGAGAGTGTGTTAGTTGAGTGTTTCTGGCGTAGGGGTCGCAGTCATATATTAACTGGGGCTGCTGTCATCTGAAGGTTTGACTGTGGCCGGAAGATCTACTTTAAAGTGAGTCACGTGACCAAAACCAGTAACTGTACATGTGGTTCTCTCCAATGGGCTGCCCACTTGTCCTCACTAGAGACAAAGTGGAAGATGTAATTATGGTCACATACCCCAGATTTATTCAGAGTGAAAGAAGATTACAGAAAAGTATGACTGCCAGGAGTTGAAGATTGTTGGAGGGGCATCTTGGTAGCTGTCTGATGATTGTGCCTTGCTAACCAAACCTCAGATTTATTATTTATTCAGAACATTCATGTGTTTAGCTGGGGAGGTCATATTACTGAACTGAAATTTCAGAGAAGCTTGAGTACAGACTGAGCTGTCATATATTTCTTTGGCTTTTGCCTTCACCTTCTACCTTTCGCCTGTTTGGAAAATAAAAGAAAGTTTAGAGGGTCAGTACCTGTCCACCCTGAGGGCTAAACTGGTGTGCCAAAGACAGTTCTGAAATACCTCCCCTTTCTGGTAAAAAAAATTCTATACTGGAGACTGAGTTCAAGGGTTATCTCTTTCAAGGTGTCTTCCTGACAAAATCCCCAATAAATAATTATAATTCCACTCCCTCGCTTAGGCTTCTTGGTACTTGGTACCAAGTCCATTCCAACCAATGGTATTTAAGTCATACCTTCCTTTACTAGAATATAAGATCTCTAAAGATGGGAAAGAAACTTATTTGTTTCTGTATCCTCAGTAAGCACTCTATAAAAACCTGTTGAATGTATAAATGGTTTTATTTAATACCTTTCTAGTCAATAGCAGAGTGTTAACCCACTCCTGGCAAGTGTGTCCGTCCCTATAAAAGTCAACCAGGGGTTCATTATAAAGGACAATGCTCTATGATGAAGTTTTCTTGTATATCTTTGGTAATGATCATCATAGAGAAAGGAACTATGCATATCACTGTAATATTTATACTTCCTAGCAGCAAAGACATTTTCTTCTGTCATTCTGCCTGTAAAAGCAGCAAGGAGGCCAAGAATATACAAGTTCTCCATGGCAACTGGGTCACAGCAGCATGCAGCCTGGGCCAGGGTTTCAGAGAAGTGGAATGCATGGAGGTGAGCTTTCAGCTGCATGGATTGTGTCTTACACTGGGGTTTGCACTGAAGCATCTCTCCCCACTGGGACCCGCAGCCACAGCACCAGGGCTCCATGCATCATCACTGCCTGGGACCATGGCCACCTAACACCATGGTATCCATTTCACTGTCTTGGAGAGCTCAGTCTCAGCAAATCAACAAGCCATCCAGTCACTTAACTGTTTCCACACCATTTACAAATAAATGCCTCTATGTTATGGACGGTAATTCAAGAAGAAGGTTTTATCCTAAGCCACCAGGGAGTTCTTTTCATGTATACTTAGGCTCTCAGATCATTTTTGTCAACAAGTTAGAGAGCCCCTCCCTTCACTGGGTTGGAAGGGGAACCAGATTAAGCATCTGGTTAGAAGGAGCAGCTATTTAGGGAAGAGTAATGAGAACCTCTCATTCAAATCAGTCACAACTCCTCCATCTAGGATGAGGTACCAAATAGCAGCAGCAAAGTGAATGACCTTTGGCAAAGCCAGTGGAAGGGTCAGGGTCCCCAGTCAATGCAAGGCATTAGTGAAAATTCACTTAGTGGTGGGGAAGATCAACAGAAGAATGAAAAACAGCCTTGCTGCAACTCAGAGCCAACCTTTTCATGGCCCTCCCTTTAGGAAAGTCTGAGTGTGTGACTGAGGTGCCCCATTCAGATTAAAGAGCTGTCACTAATGGACTGAAAGTGGGTCAGTGATTCAATTTTTTCCCTATCAGTCCTGGTGGGAAAGACTTGATTGTGAGCTCCTGTGTTCAGTACAAAATGATGGCACTGACAAGGAGAATGCATTTGGACTGGGGTAGGTTCCTGATGGAATAGCAAGTGCCTCTCTACCATCACTGAACTTAAGATTCATACTCTACAACTACATTAAGGAACAGCTTTGCAAGGGGGTCTAAAAGCATAAAGGGGTTGAAGATTTAAACTAGTTCCTCTGTTTGGAGACTGCAACAGCACTCTGCAACCCAGTGCTGATTCACGAGCAGGAGCCATTAGAGCATGTACCAGGTCTTGTACATGCACTGGCTCACTCATCTCTAGAATGAGCGGCAGGAGGAATGGGAGCAGTAGATAACTTCAGGTGAGAGAAAGGAGCCTGCTTGTGCAGAGGATGAGGGATGGTTGAGGTGAGCAACCAGCATACATTTTCCAGCAAACAGATCAATTGTTTGGCAGCAGTCATGTCCATAGAATTGTAATCACAGTGTCAGAAACAGTGTTAGACATGAAAATGGACCAGTTGGGTCAGTAGCCTGCCTTCTGTCTTTGCAGCTTTGCTCCCCAAAGTAAATTCCTTGGCCCAGTTTTTATCTTGTTTATAATTTGCAGTGAGAACTAGGCATCAGGACAGAATGCATTCTGTAGTCAAGGACAGATAAAATGAAGAAGGACTAGACCTCTTTACAAAGAGGAGGGAAAATCCCAGCGGAACATAGAAAAGCAAGATCAAATACCTACCAAATCTCAGTGTCCTTGTGGCCCATCTTTATCAGTCCTTGCTTGGCTCAGAGGTACTCAGTAGAGGAGAGCTGTACTCTATGACTTGGTTCAGCTCGGCCTCACCCTGTCCCTGATCAAGCTTGACTATGGGCTCAAAATTTCAACTCCTACTAATGGGCAGAACCAGAAAGCCTTTTGCTTTGACTACAAAATGACTGATAACATCTAGCTTCCCTTTCTAAAGCTCACTGTTGGTATATGCCATTCATATGGTTAGTCTTTTGTCTCAGTCCTCTATTTATACTCATTTTTCATCACAATTGAACTCTATTCTGAACTTTAGCAGGTTTTATTGGAACCAGAACACCTACCTAGCTCCTATGCGTCTCTCATCCCAAAATCCTTCCTAGTAGTCATTGCAGGTAGAATGAATAGCACATCTTGTGTCTCACCTGATTAAGAGAAATGGGTTGTCCTAAGTGCACAGTGGCTGTTGTCCTTAGGTTCAAGCACACATCTGGCTTAGTTTAGTGTCCGGTTGTCCTCAGAGTTTCCTGTATCATCGTTGGGAGCACTGATTCTGCTCACAATATGATGGCTTATTTCACCAGCTCTGGGACATTGAAACTTTCTTATTCCCTTCTCTCCACCTATACTTGGGGTCTCTGCGTGAATGACAGAAGAGCCCATGGCATAAGAACACAGAATGGAGTTGGGAGACTGTGTGAAAGCTCAGAAGGTCATGAGGCTGGCCTACATTCCAGAGCTAGGAGAGCTTGCTGCTCCTACTTCTATTGTATTTTGCTAAGCTGGTCCCTGAGTTTATAGAAACAAAACTGTAACAAGGAGCGATTTTGAAATGTGTCTTATACATGGAGCTCTAAAGAGTAAATTAGGGAAATTTATTAGTTTCCAGTTAGGGGTTGAATTGGGATCCTGCTCCCCTCTTCATATTTTGAAACCTTAACCTCTCCTGTACCTCAGACTGTGGCTGCATTTGGAGATTTGTCACTTTAGGTCTCTAAGGCAGGTCCTAATCCAATCTGAATGGTGCTCCTGTAAATGGAAATTAGGACAGAGATGCCTGGAATGCAGGCAAAAACAGAAAAGACCAGGTAAAGAGGCCACAGAAGGGTCATCATCTGCAAGTCCAGGAAAGAGAGCTCAGAGGAAACCAACCGCTCCTGAACTTTGATCTTGGACTTCCAGCCTCCAGCACTATAAGAAAATAAGTGTCTGCTGTTTAAACTGTGCAATCTGTGGTATTGTGTCATGATAGCCTGAGCACATTCCTTCCAGCACAGAGCATGTTACACATGCAGCAATTTTTATACATTGTGTGGGTGTTAAACTCATGTGAAACTGCTCTATCTCGCATACAGATGCCTACACTAATTCAAATATACATTTTATATACATTATATATATATATATATTATATTCTATATTCTTATTCATATAAATTCATGATAGACACATAGACAATTAAATCTGTGGCTCTGGGCAAGGATCTTAATCTCTCTCAGCCTCCATTTTTCATTTGTAAAATAAGGATGATAAAAGTATCTTCCTCAGCAGCTATGAAGATATGTAGGGCCCTTAAAAGTCCCTGAACCTCTAAGTGTAAGTTATACAGATAATACATACACTAACATTAAAATTTTTACCACATATATCTACATGTAAATTTCAAATCATAGAACCACATTCTTGAAGAAACCTTAGAAATTATATAGCTTTTCTTTATCTTCTTAGTATCAAGTCTCTTTTTAAAAAGTATTTTCCCCATGGATTATTTTAAAAAGTATATGTCTACCAACTTTTTATTAATAAATGCAGATATTTATTAAATCTGAGCATTGATTTTGTCCAATTAATATGATTTGAGTTCAAAATAGAACAATCGATCATTTCTGGACTTTGATGAGCTTTACCAACACTAAGAATAATTCACAGGCTCTCATGCTCCCTGCATGGGCCTCAGGTTCCCTAGGCTAAAGACACTGATAAAGTCCAACTTTATCTCAAATCAGGATGTTGAGGGCCAGAGTGACATGCTTAACTTAGTCCTCGAAGCCAAGTCCCCAGACCCTATCTGGAGCTCCTTGACCCCCAGCTCCTTCCATACGCCATTGGCTACATATCCTCCTTCTCAGTGAGTCTGTCCTCTTTAGGGAAGATCCAGATGGTGGCAGGGATCACATTCCTCTGCACAAAGCAAGGGAAGACACCCACTTTCCTCTCAGACTAAAGGAGGCCATGACACACACACAAGGGTCCGGGATTCAAGGAGTGAGAACATCAATTTAGCTGAGCTGGAAGCTGAAGGCTGGTTTTAGGGAGGCCTTTTGGGGCCAAGCAAGCCTTCTATGTTGGACACAACTTTGATTCCGGAGAACAAAAGAACAGAAAAGGGCCAAAATGTGGCTGAGAGAAGAGGTCAAGGCTGTTCAGTGGTGTTTTAAGTGCAAGCCTAAGAGAAGGGAAATCAATGCTCTTAACCTCTGACATAGGAAGTGGGGCAGGGCACCAAGCCCAAAGCCACACCATTCTGGAACAAGAAGCACACCTTTACCTGTGGTATGTTTGTGTTTTCATTCTCAGGGGCGGGTGCGGTGGGCCCAATGCCAAAGCACATGGAGCAGGATTGCTGTATGCACAAAATCACTTGCTTTAGGAGAGAGGATTCTATTTTTTTCCCTTTTAATTGTGAATTCAGGATACATAGAGTAATTCACTTTAAGAAGTTTTTATTTAAAAATGAGAGCTCCCTGAAAACATTTTGAAAATGCCAATACCATATCAAGTGAAGTACATGCTTATATCAGAGGTGACATCCAATAACATTATTTGCTGAAAAGTTGTTTTATTCTTTGTAAATATATGAAAAACTTTTAAGTAAAAAAAAAAAATTATAGTAAAACAAAAGCAGGTATTTAAAGTTGAGGAATAGCCAGTTTAGAACCCAGAAAGGATACAGAGACAGTAAAACCTCACTTACATTCCTATGAAGGATAAGACATGTGAAGTGATGCAGTCCAGGGTGTAAGATCTTCAGATGGAGTCAAACTGACCCAGGAGCAAACACAAATCTTCAAAGTCTAAACTCTGGCCCTGGCAGGTTGGCTCAGTGGTAGGTGTTGGCCCAGCATGCAGATGTCCTGAGTTTAATTCCCAGTCAGAGCACACAGGAGAAGTAACCATCTGCTTCTCCACCTCTCCCTTTCTTGCTTTTCTCTCGCTTTCTCTCTTTTCCCCTCCTACAGCCATGGCTTGATTGGAGCAAGTTGGCCACAGGCACTGAGGATGGCTCCAAGGCCTTTGTATCAGGAAGAGCTTGATTGTTGAGCAATAGAGCAACACCCCAGATGAGCAGAGCATCGCCCCCTAGTGGGCTTACCGGCTGGGTCCCGGTCAAGGTGCATACAGGAGCCTGTCTCTCTGCCTCCCCTCCTCTCATTGAATAAAAACAAACAAACAAACAAAATAAATAAATAAATAGAAACAAAGTCTAAACTCTGTTTTCTTCCATAAAATATATGGGTTTTCTAATTCTCCACTTTTCAACCTGTAAAATGGGTTAATAATACCATTTCTAATGAGAAGTTAAGAAGTGATTAAATGAAATAATACAAATGGAAGTCCAGAGCCCAGAGTATCTGGTACACAGGAAGCTATCTGAAAATGTAGAACATGATGATGGAGAGTGAGGAGGAAGAGGAAGATAAGAAGAAAGAAAAACAGGAGGAGAAAAAGTGAAGAGACAGGAAAGGGGGATCTACAAGCTCTTCTTTTTTTTAATATATTTATTTATTCATTTTAGAGGAAAGGGAGAGAGAGAGAGAGAAAGAGAGAGAGAGAGAGAGAGAGAGAAGGGGGGGAGGAGTAGGAAGCTTCAACTCCCATATGTGCCTTGACTGGGCAAACCCAGGGTTTTGAACCGGTAACCTCAGCATTCCAGGTCAACGCTTTATCCACTGTGCCACCACAGGTCAGGCTACAAGCTCTTCTTTAATATGTCTTCCACAAAGGATCAAAGTTTTGTTGGAGGAGAATGCAAGAGCCACATTGAGTGGATTAAGTAATTTAAAAAAAAACATTTAATATCCATCATTCTTAAATTTATGAGTAGACTATGGTTGTGCTGATCCTTCTAGTTTTAGTTTAACGACTTATTAAATGGTGATTGATGACTGTTGTCTTATCATCACCATGATACTGGTAGAGCCTAATGAAGCTATTGATTTTGCTTGTGTTCCCTCCTCAGTGTCTAGATTAATTGGTGTTACTCTTTAAAAGTCTAAGTAAGAACAGCATCCCATAGTGAATAAACAAAATGCCATGCTGAGATAAAAAATATAAAATTTGTGCCTAAATATAAGAGTCAGAGATGATCTTCATAAAAAAATAAAGGGCTATGCATCAGCAGACCCTGTGTCAGAATCATGTTCTTTTACACAGAGATATGCAGGAGCACATGGGACAATATACGTGGAATTGGTTCTTAATATCAGTCTCAGGAGAGCTGTCCAAGCTGATCCAGGAATAAATATTTGGAATTAACCATTTTTTGTTCCAAAAGCCTAGACTGAACACTGTCCTCTGACTCATTGCAAAAAGGTTGCTTTACATTTTCTGTACTTTTCATCGGCAAGAATCCATGACAATTCGTGTCTGTCATGTGTTAACAAATGTCTCACACAAAGATGCTGTGGCAAGAAAGGGTTCCAATTATTTTACTTTCTTTGTCTTTGCTGAGGTTTAATCTTCAAAGGCATGAACTTAAGTGTTATGTTTGATGAGTTTTGACAGCTGTAAACACTCACATAACTACCAACACCATAAAAAAGTGGAGCATTTCCTTTACTCCAGGGAATTCCTTTAAGACCCTTCTAGCTAATTTCCACTCACCCTGCTGCCCCACCCCCTTAACCCAAGACAACCGCTGATTTAATTTCAATCACTATAAATTGGTTTTGATTGTTGAGAACTGTATATTAATAGGTACAAATATATAATCTTCTGAATCTGGCTTCTTTTGCTTAACCTAACATATTTTGAGATTCAGCCATGGTGTTGTATAGAAAAGTGAACCATGTCTTTTTATTGCTGACTAGTATTGCTGAAGACAGCATAATTCATGTATGCATTGTCTTTAGTGATGAGCAGTTATACTGTTTCCATGTATGGTTATTATAAATAAGATATTTTTATATAAGGTTTTTTTGTGAACTATTTACTCACTTGTCTTGAATTAATGTCTAAAAGTGGAATTGCTCTATCATAGTACAGGCAAATGTTTAACCTCCTAAGAAAGTGCAAATAAATTTTACAAAGTTCTCACCCATTTTCACACTCCCAGCAATGACTCAATGTATGAGGTTCCTGGTTGCTCTATGTCCTCACCAACACTTTGCATTATCCATCTGGTTTATTTTAACCACTGTAGTGTGTGTGTCAAGGATCCCAATTGAGTTAATGCTCATAAACACATGACCTTTAAGTCTTTATACTACATTAAAAAAAAAAGACTGTCCTCATTTATCAAACAATTGTCTGGGTAGCTCTAATACTGTGGGGATCCTGGGGAAGGCTTCTTGGATCAACCATTGATCCACAGTGGTTTTTCAACAGCAACAAAAATGTGTTAACAAGTTTTCGGTGAATTGGGTGGACAGCAAGGGGGCCTGAGATATAAAATTAGTGTGTTGGTTAAAAAAAGGAAAACATTTTGCATTTTAGAACAGATTTATAAAACCACATTTTTATAGTCTTCCAGAGAATGATTCCATGCTCAAAAACGTTTAGGTGATGCTGTGTATTATTTCACTTTCTTGGTGCTTACAAGGCACATTAGCCCATTTATACCTCAGCAAAATACTGCAGTAGTAAGTACATTGACTTCTGTTCAAGCCACTGTCTTCCAAATTTGTGTGTCTGGACATTTTTTTAAATATCATCTATCAATAGCCTTTTCATGAAACGTATTTTGGAAAATGTTGGTATAAAGCATTGGTGGTGATCCTAAAGTCAGCTCTTTTGGTTTCAATCAGTTTAGCAAAGTGTAACCAAGGAGAGCTTGTGAAACAAATATATTTTGAAGAGATTAAAATTTGGGCCGAACCTGTCTGTTTTTACTGATTTACCACAAGCCAGTTGGATAGAGGCCAAGACTAATTCAATGCTTATTGAGCCCCATGACATATTATTGCTACTCAGTAAACATTAATTATTAGTGGTAGTTCAATAAATGATAATGGTAATAATGATCATGATAATGCTGTATTTTCAATTTTGCTATAAACCAAAACATCTGAGAAAAATCTTGAGACAGCCTATACAACCCAAACACAGCTGCTCTCTCTTGTCTTCAATGGGAAATTTTTTACCCTGAAACAAATAACAGTTGCTACATAGAGAAAAGCAAGTTGTCTTGGGTCACTGAGAGATTATTGTTCATCCATCCTGTATCCAGAGACAAATCCAACTGTCAGGATTTTCTACAGCGTGCTTGTGATGGTTTCCTTCTGGGTCACCTCTGTAGCAGTCCCCCTGGTATGTCTTCTTCACTGGCTTCCAGTGCCTCTATCAGGAGATCCTGCCAGAGCCACAGCCATCATTTGCCACAGTCTACAACATATCCCCAAGGCCAAGCCCCTTTAGTTCATTTCTCTGTTTTTATAGTAATTCCACAAGCTTTTGTCAGAAACAATTGTGTCTTAGGTCCTGGACCAAGAAGGCGCTAGGCAACAATTAAGGACCAATAGATCCCTATCTCCAAAGACTTTACTGTTGGCTGCCTAAACCACCTCTTATTAGCCCACCAGGTAGAGTCACAGAAATGTTGCTGGGTTGGAAGAGATTTTAGACATCATCCAGTTGTTTCCTTGCCTTCTAGCTGAGAACACAGGATCAGAGCCATTAAGGGTAGACCCAGGCACATAGCTCATAAATGGACCTGGTTTTTAACAGATAGTCACATGCATGACTGTTTTCTAATATGAATTTTAGTTAAGGCTTCTCAGAGAAATTACTTCTATTCTCCAAACACTTCTATCCATGTAGACAATCTACTCGTTGCTTCCAGGATCAAATCCAAACATCTCAGCTGTTGCATGCATGGGGGCTTACCAAACTGGCTCAAACCTACTTCTCCAGCCCCGTCTCTTGCTACATGACTCTTTGCATTTGATGTCCCAGACACACTGGACCTTCTCAAAAACTTTCCTCCTTTGTATGTATGCATGCCTTTTTTCTCTGCTTCATCACCCAGAAAATATCTGCCCTTCCCCGAGAGACATTACTAAAAATATTGCATCCCCTTTGAAATAGTCTTTGGTCACTTTCAACCACATGGGTCAAGTGAATCAAAAACGAGATGCCACAGTGCTTTCTTCTCACTCATCTTGTAGGAGCTCTCCTGCTAGACTGTAATTCTTTTGCCAAGTCTGAGGGCGTCCAGAGAATAGGAACTGGGTCTTATTCACCACCATTCCTCCTTAAACATGTTTTGTGTGCTCTGAGAAAATGACCTCTTGGTTTTCGTCCTGACTCACTGGGACTACCTTTAAGGTTTCTTCTACTGGATGTGCTTACGCTCCCAGCTTTGAGATGTTGAAGTGCTGCAGAGCTCAGCACCTTCTCTCTCTGCACACACCACTTAGGTGGTTTTAGCAGGTGTCATGGTTTTGTAAATGCTTCACAAAAAATTGACTTTCTTGCTTGTATCTTCAGCCCTGAACTTCCCCTTGAAGTGTAGATATATCTATATATCTATATCTATATCTATATATGTAAATATATCTTTACAAAGATATATTCTATCTTTAACTCTACTCCAATCTCTAATAAGTATTCTGCATAAAGTAAGATGTTGTTCTTGTCCCTTAAACCACCCTTCTCATACTGTTCTCCATTTCAGTAAAAGTCACCCAGTAGCTCAAGCCCAAAACTTCAGACCCATTCTTAATTTCTCTCTTTATCTCACACCCACAACCACCCACATACAGTCTGTTCTTAACCCTGACTCTCCCCCACTGTAGCCACGTATCTCAGTCTACCCCCACCCCTGAGTCCTTTAGCATTTCCTCCCCAGTTCTCTGGTTCCACTGTGTTCCCCTTTGTCTGTTCACCACAGCACTGGGGACTGAGCCTTTGAAAGTGGAAGTCAGATAATGTTCTTCTGCTCCAAACCCCCTCACTGTTTTCACACAACACTTAGATTAAAATCCCAGTTTCTTATAAGGCCTAGAGTCTTACACAATCTGATTCTTTTGTTTCCATCCTCTCGCCTCATTCTTTGTCTTTCAGGCATGATGATCCCTGCCCTTGCTGTTTGTTAAACTTGCTCAGACTTTGCAGGCTGTTCCTCTGCTGGAGCCCTCCGCCTTCAGGTACCTGCCTCTGCTTACTGAGATCTCTGCTTAGGTATCCCCTCCATCGTAGAGACTTTCTCTGAGCACAGTATCGGGACTAGGCTCCCATCTACTCATTATAAAGGACTTGATTGCCCATTTTTCATCCTGACCAGATTCAAGAACAAAAGGCTACACGTCACGTTTTTATTTCTACCTTCTTCTTTGGTGCTCTAGTGAGTCTTGTGGTGGAATGGCTGTGTGAAGCTGGGCGAACAAGTCGTTGGACTGTGCGGGTAATGACAGCTTTGCTGTAGAACCCTGGGAGTCAGGAAAGACTCCAAGACCGGCCCTTGGGGAGGGTGGGCACAAAGACAGAGCTGGGACTAGGAAAGGGTCTGAAAAGAAGCGATTCCCTCTTCCCAGAAAACTGCAGGGCTGCTCTCCCTGATGGTCAGACAAGGAGCGAATGTGCAAATGTTTCCCCAAAGGTAATGCAATATCTACAGTGCTTCCCCAGGGTGCACAATAAATATTCTAGAAGCATATCAATGTCTTGTTCTATTGCTACTCCCTTTGCTCTCATTTTAATGCAACCTGCTTTCACATCCTCCTTCCCTGTCCATGTCTCTTTATAGCTTTTAGGTTTTTCTTTCCCTCTCCTTCCTGGATCCTCATTTCTTTGTTCAAAAAGCCCCCAAAACAGGTGAAAGAGAAGAAAAGATGCATGTAGCATCCCACTGAGAGAGAACCGAAGAAAGAGAATTGCCAATTTTGAAGAGCCTTTCCCTTTTTATGGTGATGTTTTGTGCCTGCCCGTATCAAATCTTTAAAAGAAACACCACCATTAATAATACATAGTTTGCTTTGTTCAATTCAATCTTACCCTGATCCAAAGGGCCTGGAATGCAAGGCATAGGAGCTTGTTTATCCCATGCTTCACAAATAAAAGGATGATTGCTCCTACCCTGTCCCCACACACCTCTTTTCTCATCTGTTTTGTGTTCCGGGTGCAAAACAATTTCAGCTAGTTGTGAGAGCACTGGAAATCTCAGTTTGAGCTTCCTGAGAGCAGTGTCCCAGCTGTTGCCAGCTGTGCTCCCTGCAGGGGGGCCCTCTGCACCTAGCAGTGCCTTTGGCTGCTGTTCAGGCTTCCTGACTTGCCAATCCACTTTAATTTCCCCTGCTATAGTCACTTTGGGCCTAAGGAAGTAGCAGTGCCCATTGCCAGTTTTTTATCCAAATCCAAGAAATTTCTCTCAATCATATTTTTGGAGGTGTATGAAGGAAAATACCTGGTGGTATTCCTGCACTCAGCCCATGAGCTGCTACTTGTAGTAAAACTAACAATTAACTCTTTAATAAAAAATTTTTTTCAGTTGTGCTCGTGGCATTGAGGATTTTGCAAAAGTATGAAATAAGCTTTGTTCCTTTTCACAGAATGTGTTCAAGTAAAAATTGATCTTAGTGTATTTCTTTTTCTTCTATTTTTGACAACAGAAGAAAAACAGGGATTTTTCTCCTCCCTATTTCGTGTTTTTTTTCCTTCCTGTTTCTTTTTGGATAGATGTCAGTGAAACCCTAATAATTTTCTAAGAGGTTGGTTCCGCTTGAGAATAGGAGACACAAAGCTCAACAACTCTCATGTCCTCAGTCAGCAGAAAGGAATAACAAGATTCCAGCATTTTCATTTTGGAAGCTTTCCACACTTTTCTGACAAGTTATTTAAATCCACTCTTGAGAACATGGCCAGTCTATGAAAGGATCCCAACCAAAGACCAAATAATCTTGTTTTTTCTTTTAAAACAGTTGTTGAAGATACATCTCTTCCTCTACCATTAGACAAATACCAGACCAGGAGGCACCTCATAGGAACAGACCATGATACCTGTAACTTTCTGAATGCCTTGGGAATTTTTTGGGGGGAGAAACAAGGGGAAGCTCTTTATTGGTTTAGAATCAATTTCAAAAACAAACTGCTTTGAGAATACAACTCAAACTCTATAGAAGACAGATTTTCACAAGGAATGCCGTTCTCTCTCAACAATTATAGGCTACTTTAAAAAAAATTAACTAGAGTGCTAGTGTCACCTCTTTGAGACTCCTTTGTAGTTCATCCAGAGAGTCAACTGCATGTAGGTTATTCTAATCCATTCCAGTCCTTCCATTTTCTTGTATTCTGTTTCATTCTCTGAATGAGCATGTATTCAGTATGCATTCATTAGGCCCTGTCTATGACGGAGTTCTCAATTAAGCAGGAGTGACAGGGCAATAACATTAATATGGGTAACTGTCATAAGAAGGCAACAACATCAAATTGAATATTGATGTTTTAAAAGAGATGTGCAAAACATACTCTGAGGATTAAGAGGAAGAAGTTGAAACAGCTATGGTAGACTGTGCATTGACATTGGGACACAGATTTTTGCTCAAAAATAAAACCTATAAAGGGAGAGCTTTAATCCAGGAGTACATCAAAGTAGACTATGTTGGTCAACTCCCGTCAATGGTAAATTTTAGCCTCACACACTCACATTTCACGAGGACACACACATGATTTTGAAATTATCCGCTGTTTGTGTTGGATGGGTATTTTCTAGAGTGGTCTGAAATAAGTGCTCTAAGAAGTCAGTTAAGCCAACTGGCACCATCCATGTCTTCTTCCATTGATTCCTTTCACAGAATTTTACTGATCCCTGATTTTGAGTGCCAGGTGTTGTGACAAGCACTAGATAGAGGTAGAGTCATGAGGACATGAAGACTGTTCCTGTCCCTAAGGAATAAACATCTTTTTAATCAAGACATATCAGAATGCTCTTTCCAATCCTAGTCCAAAAACAGTGTCTAGCACACTCATTGGCATGCCAGTACAGTGCAGGAGGAGCCGGGCTGCCTCCCATTCTAGGTTGTGTGCAGGCAGGAACTAGTAGATCCTAAAGTGCCGGAAGAGTGAGAATCCATTGTAGGCAGTTCTGGGAGCACTTCAGAGCATGTTGGCAATAAGCATAATGTAAAAAATGTGGGGTTTTTTAGAGTAATATTTCTGAGAAGTGTTCAAATTAGAGTAGATATGTATTTTTTTTTCTGAAAAGTCTTCTTAAAGCTCATGGTTCTTATTATTAGAAAAGCAACTTTGCTTCTCCTGTGACCTCTGTCTTTACCTCTTGAGCCATATGAAGAGAGTGAGTTGAAACACAACAGGTTGCCTTATGAAATCTCTGAATTTGACCAATCTGAACCCGAATATGCTCTCTTAATCAACACGGGCAAAGGAGTTCTAAAATTGGATTCTAACAGAGCTTTAAATCACTTAATGAGTGCAGAATCATGAAAACAAAATTAGGACAAGATTTATGAGCTTTGATACACTCAGAATTTGTTAATATGCAATGAAGTATAACGAAGATTAGAGTTTAAAGCTCTACTGTTCTAATACCGAGTCTCAGTATAATATAAAAATGTAACCATAGGACTCTCAGATGAATATAGATAATTAAGGTATGGACTATTGGAAAAAGCAGTAAGATCTGAATAGATTTGACGGTGCCTTACCAAACCTTCCATAATAATGTTATTCCATCAATGATTACTATTTATTGGTATCTTATACACATTGGTTCATTTAAGCCTAACAATGATATTGTACGTGGGCTTACTGGAATATGCTCTCTCAAATACCTTCTCATAAACTGTGTTCCAAGCAAGCTAAATACTTGATTTCCCAGCCTTGCCTGCCACTGGGCAGAGCCATGTGTGCTAGGGAGGTCTTCCCTTCTTAAACAAAATGACATGGCCCCAGGGGAAGTAACTTTTCCCTTTGTTTTTTGTGTCTCTTTTCTCTTATCTTGAACATGGGTACTGTGGCTAGAAGGGTAGCAACCATCTTGCAACAATAAGGTAAGAAGCCATGAGAAAGATGTATAGCAAGCTGCGATCCCAGTCCTGGGACTCTCTACCTTTCTTACGTGAAACAAGTAACCTCTCTTTTTAAAACCACTGCCTGGTTGTTTGTTCCTTGCAGCCAAACCCATCCATGTGCTCATTTATCCATACAGAAAATATTTGTTGAATTTCTGCTAGTTGTCTGTACTGTCTCAAGTACTAGAGACAGAGCATAGTAAACAAAATAGATTCTGCTCAGTGACTTACATCCTAGTGTGGAGGAAACAGACAATATAGAGAAAATGCTCAAGATGTGTGTGAGCATGCATGTACATGTGTGTGCATTGATGGCAAAAATGAAGTAGGATAAGGGGATAGGGTGTTTTGGGGTGGTTGATATTTTATGGATGGCAACCAGAGGAGGTTTCTGTTTCCAAACAGAAGGAAGCATTGAAGTGAGCCATGCATGTTTTGGGAGGACAAATATTCTAAGCAAAGGATTTTCAGTACCCATACCCTAAGCTTGGCATGCTTAGGAGACATAAAGGAACCATTTTTGGCACTAGTGGAATAAGGGAAATGATAGTAGAAAATGAAGTCAGGGAACTAACCAAACAGGGTGATCCAGGTGTTGCAGGTCATTGTAAAGCCTTTTGCTATTAGCCTGTCATTTCTTGAAACAACTACCAATATAGAATAAAATTCCAAAATGGAAGGACAAACCTTTCTCCCTCCCTCTCTCTCTCTCTCTCTCTCTTTCTCTCTTTCTCTCTCCTTCCTTCCTTCCTTCCTTCCTTCCTTCCTTCCTTCCTTCCTTCCTTTTCTTCCTTTCTCCCTCCCTCCTTCCCTCCTACCCTCTTTCTCTCCCTTCCTCCCTCCCTTTCTTTCCAAACACGTATTTAACAAGGTAGTTATATATCCTTGTTTTTAGTCCATATACATGAACAGATCTCTCTGAAAACTTTGAAAACATATTGACTAAGGCTTTTCTTCTCTAATAAATGGGCACTGAAATTATGAACTAAAGTGCATGCTTTTAGAAAATATACAGCATTTTTTGTACATATGCTATCTGTTTTTTAATAGGTTTCACTTTGAACTTCTACACTAAATAAAGTTATAAAAGAGATAGTAAATAGTTTTATTTTGATAATTTCATTTCAAATCAGAATAAAAATGTTGGTAGCATTACATAAACAATGTCTTAAAGTGACTTTACACTCCTTAGTGGTCAAAGAGAAATAAACCTAGGAGACTTTTGCATAAATGTTAACTGTATAATGGAAATCCCAAACATCAAGATTGGAGGACACCAGTTGGCCTATACTCCTTGTCTTAAACTTCACAGGCTAGTATATATCTAAAGGGATCCATAGTTTCCATCCTATTTTAAGTGGACACTAACCATGCATTCATTTCTTCAAAGAGTCACAAATCATAACAAAAAGTTTTGCCACAGAGCTTCATGTTTACAATTTGTCTATCCAATTGAAAACAGAAGAATTAGATAATATTTTTTAAGAGAGAAGAGGGGAGACAGAAAGACAGACTCCTGCACGCACCTCAACTGGGATCTACCCAGCAACCACCCTCTGGGGCCAATGCTTGAATCAACTGAGTTATCCTCAGTGCATGGGGCTGACGCTAGGACCAACCAAGTCACTGGCTGTGAGAGGGGAAGAGACAGAGAAGGGGGAAATGGAGGGGAAGAGAAGATGGTCGCTTCTCCTGTGTGCCCTGACTGGGGACCAAATTAGAGACGTCCACATGCCAGGCTGATGTTCTATCCACTGAGCCAACTGATCAGGGCCAACTTAGGTGGTTTTTATCCAAGAAAATGCCTAACAACATCTAAGAATGCTGGCATCTATCCAGACTACTTGGCAATATTTATACTCTACAAAGGAGGTTTGAATTTCCATTTTTAGTACTTTGGAAGAGAATCTGAAGAGGGTCCTGATGTTTTAAAACTGCATGCACCAAGATGCAGTGAATTGCTCTGTTGGTAATGGGACTCCCTGCAGATTTGAAGAGGTAAGAAAATTCACATTTTGAGAAAATTTGGTTGTTCCAAATCATAGGAAAAATGAAAGCCAGAAGATGTGGGTACATACTAGGCAAATGGATTTGAATTCAAATATGGGTACAGTTCCAATGGAGATATTATTTTGGTCCTTCTGGGTTCTTAAGAAAAAGCCAGGCTTTCAGAATCCTGTGAGTCTGCTTCTATTGTGGGTGGTGGCACACCTTGAAACACAACCAGAGACTTATTGTGAAGAAAAGAGAATTCAAGAATCAGAGTTGGATTAGGCTATTACAGGCTAAAGAAGGGGGTGGGGTGTTCCCAGGTGTAAGGGATTGAGGAAAGCATTCCTCTGCCAGGCAACACATGGTACAGGAGTAGAAGCATGAGCTAAGCAAAGAGCAAATGAGCAATCTGCAAACTCAATTAGAGTTTAGTTGATAGAATAAGTCAACAGTCACCAGGATTAGGTATGGCTACTCATGACAGTCATCCTGGCTCTCCCAAGAAAGATGACATTGAAAGCTTTTCAGGGGCTAAGGTGTCTTGCCTTCACACTATGTCATCATTACCCTTGCCAAGCCTGGCATGATATAATGATCCCCAAGAATAAACATCCATCAGTTGTCTATGGCAGAATTAACCACCTCAAGCTGGAAAAAAAATCACACAGGTGAGCTGAGCATGGTGGTGAGACATTTCAGGTGAGGTACAATAATTTCATGACTAAAGGCTCCAACCCTGGTGCTTGAGTGCTCAGGTTTGAATACTGTTTTTGCCACTCAGAGCCTGGATGATCTTGGACACTTGATTTAACTCCCTGTACTTCTGCATTCCTTTCTAGAGAACTCGGATACCAGGAGTTGCTACGCTAGAACTAGGGTACCCTGGGGATTAAATGGGTTATTATTCTCAAGGCTTGGCTGGCAGGCAGGAAAAGCTCCCTTGATTAGTTTCTACTTTAACCGCAGGTACTTAGTGTCAAGGTAGGCTCTGTCAACAGGTCCCAACATTCAATGACTAAACCAACATTCAAGGATAGTATTTTAATTCTGGGGACATAGAATGAAAATAACAAGGCAGGGACTTAGTTTCAGGAGATGAAAAGAACTAAAGTAAATAGACATTTATCCTCCCTTGGGCTTCAAGCCATGTTTGAAGAAGCAGTGACAATGAAGATAGTAAGTTGTGAAAGCAGATCTAGAGTTGCTTGATTACCTCATACATCAAATCAAGATTGAGGCAGGACTCTAATGTTAAAGGAAGGTCTACACATGAGATAACCAAGTGGTTGGGAGTTCGGGGAAATTAAGTTTTCTCATTAGAGTGAACTGTAAAGGTAACATCCTGTCTTGGTTTTATACCTTTATAATCCCTCACCTGAGATTGTTCAAGATTGGTATTTACCAATCTTGCCTGGATGTTTACTAAACACATAATCCTCATGACTTTCTCCAGAAAAATCTTATTTGATGGGTCTGGAGTGAGGCCAGAAATGTATAATTTTATAAAAGCCTGAGAAATCCCTATAACCAGGCAGTTTTAAAAATACTGCGCAAAAAGGATAGGTAATCCCTGCACTGAACCATGATTCTGGGGAATTGCTTCTCCAACCAAACTCCAACAGGGGCCGAAGGGTTTTGATGAAGTTAACCAAGTGTTCCTTTAGTCTTGTGTCCTAGTTAGTCTCTTTACTAACTATAGAGTCACATTGTTTTCTTTAAGTGATTCCTCGTCCCTGGTACCATGTTGCTAAGGCCTGTATTTCAATAGCATAATTTCTTCCTTACCTAGCCCTTTGGGGCCTATCTTTTGCCAAATGGTCTTGAGTCAGTCAACTCTCTGGGGTCTTCTAATTCATCTGCCCAAGAAGCTGGAAAAAGAGATGGACACTATGCATTTCAGGAGTGGTTTTTGTGGCTAACTATGGTAGAAATGATCCAAGTGCCACAATGGTGTCCTAACTCCTAACACAAGATATGCTTCTCACCACGAACCATTATTAAGGACTGATTTTCTTCATAAACATTATATAATTTTAGCCTGACCATGTGGTGGCGCAGCGGATAGAGCGTCAGACTGGGATGCGGAAGACCCAGATTCGAGACCCCGAGCTCGCCAGCTTGAGCGCAGGCCCATCTGGCTTGAGCAAAAGCTTGTCAGCTTGGACCCAAGGTCGCTGGCTCCAGCAAGGGGTTGCTCGGTCTGCTGAAGGCCTGCGGTCAAGGCACATGTGAGAAAGCAATCAATGAACAACTAAGGAGTTGCGATGGCAACGAAAAACTAATGATTAATGCTTCTCATCTCTCTCTGTTCCTGTCTGTCTGTCCCTATCTATCCCTCTCTCTGACTCTGTCTCTGTCCTTGGAAAAAACAAACAAATAAACAAACAAACAAAAAACATTATAATTTTAGAAATAGGTAATCTTTGTACCTGAACAGAGTGGGCAAAGGAAGATATGGAACAGATTATTTTAAATAGTTTATTACACTAGCTAGCATGGTCTTGGAGTTGAGGGAGAGGCAAGAAGAGAGAAGACTTTTATTTGGTTATATCTTGAAGATAGGCAAACAATTTCAGAGGCTTCTGCTTCTGAGTCATGTTTTTATGTGAAATCTAAGAAGGAAAAACAAACAAACAAAAAGATAGAAGAGAGGGTATGGAAAACACAATTAAATGATGCCATAGAAGCTTAGGCAGAGGCAAAGACAAATATTAAAATAAGACTAACAGACTTAACTTCTTATTACAATCTCTCCATGGTAACATGTGATGGACACTCTTCCCGGAATGCTACAAGTGATTTCACAAAGTGCCTACAACAATTTACCTCCTGCCCTTTGCTGGGCTAAACCAAGTTCTTCTAACCCCCTTGAACTACCATCTCTCCATCTCTGTCAGCTTCATAGGCTCCTCTCCCCTCCCCTCCCCTCCCCTCCCCTCCCCTCCCCTCCCCTCCCCTCCCCTCCCCTCCCCTCCCCTCATCTCCTCTCATCTCCTCTCCTCTCCTCCTTTTTGGTCCTTTCTTTTCCTTGCTAGTCTTTCTAGTAAATTTCCATTTTTCGGTTACTCTTTTCCTCACCTTGACCTCTATAAAAAACAAAACAAAACAAAAAAACAAATGATAGCCTCACCCAGCCACAACTGATGTGCCTTTTCTTCTGTATGCCCTATCTGTCACAGTTTCTTGTGTTTGCCACCAGCTCTTTCGGTCCTTGTTGTTTCCACCTCCTCTTGCTTCTCTCCCACTCCTGCCCTCCCTGGTCCCCTAACTTGGTTGCCTTCCTCAGAGCACCAAGGGCTGACAGAATGGGGACACCGAATATAGTTCCAGTAATGTCAGCAGCTCAGGGGAGAAAAATGAAAAAGGAAAAATTAGAGAAAAAAAGAAAACCTGGAAGGTTTTAATTAGATATCCATGCCACTGACTCACAATATGCAAATTTTTAGCCCCTCTATTGTTAAGTGAGATGAGAGTTTTATTTAAAGGCAAAAATGGCTTGGAGATGAAGAAGGGTAATTAAGTAGCACTGAAATATAAACCCCTTTTTCACAAGGACTGTAATAACATATGGAAGCAGATGGATCCCACTGGATGTAGGGAGTTGTGAGGCTTGGCTTAATATCGCTCTTTTGCTTTTGTACAACAGTGACAATGATAATGATCATTTGTGTGTATGTGTGGGGAGGTAGACTCTGGTTCAAAAGTACTTCACTCACCTTATCCAATTTAACATTCATAGCAAAATGCCAAGCAATGCAGGGCTGACTGACTAGCTCTTTTGTATGGATGAGAGCCTGCGGCTCGAATGTTGTGGTGGCATGTTCAGGATCTCCCAGCTCTGAATGGTAGGAGCCCTGAAGCCCTTTCTTGTATTTCACATGGCCAGCTTTGGTGTCTCAGCATCAGTGAAAAAGGTTTGATTACAGAAGCAACACGAAGAACCTGAGCCTGGAAAAGTAAGTTTTGTTCTTCCATCTGCTGATGACATTTAATTACAACTTTGGGGGATAAGCCTAGTGGCAGAAAAATTGCCACCTTACCTCAAAGCTTCTCCTTCATACCATTATTAGTGCTTTGAACTGAGATAGTACTTGTATGACTATAATTCACAGCATTCACTGTGGTCGTAATTACCATTACTTTTACTGGGATGTATTGATCATCTATGTTTTGTCAGGGAATGTGTATTTTCCTGTCTCCACTATTGCATACAGTGTTTTAATTACAAGAATGCAGTTTTATTAGCAAATAGAATCTAACAATGCACTAAAAAAATAAAATGTGTCTGAAATTAATTTCAAGGATATAGCCTGACTGGTGGTGGTGCAGTGGATAAAGCATCAACCTGGAATGCTGAGGGCCCTAGTTCGAACCCTGAGGTTCTTAGCTTAGAGTGCAGGCTCATCAGCTTAAGCTTGGGCTTGCCAGCTTGAGTGCAGGGTCACCACCTTGAGAGAGAAATAATCAACATGATCCCAAGGTCACTGGCTTGAGCCCAAAGGTTGCTGGCTTAGGCAAAGGGTCACTGGCTCAACTGGAGCCCCACAGTCAAGGCATGTATGAGAAACAATAAAAAGACAATTAAAGTGCTGCAACAATAAGTAGCTGATTCTTATTGATTTCCGTTTCTGTCTGTCTGTCTCTCTCTTAAAAATAAATAGGTAAATAAATAATTAATATAAAGATGTGTAAATTGTTCTAAAGTCTTAAAAAGCAATAAAATAATAATTATAAACATTAATTATTTCTCAATAAGTGAGAGGTATTTTAAAATAGAAGCTATCATCATATTTAATAGAAAAACTACTAGAAGCAATATGAAAGCAGAAATATGACAGTTAGTTACATTACAGTTAAATATGTTTTAGAAAATTCTAACCAATACAATGAGTCAGGAAAAGAATAAAAGGAATACATAAAAATGAGAAAAATAATCTTTTCTTAAAATTGATGTAATTTTCTACCTCAACAAACCAAATAGTGCACATATTTTATCTTGTTTAGTATAATGAAGGCTATATAGATGTGTTGGGTACTTTTTATTTTATTTTTATTTTATTCATTTTAGAGAGGAGACACTGAGTGAGAGAGAGAGAGAGAAAGAGAGAAAGGGGGGAGGAGCTGGAAGCATCAACTCCCATATGTGCCTTGACCAGACCAGTGCAGGGTTTTGAACTGGCGACCTCAGTGTTCCCAGGTCGATGCTTTATCCACTGCGCCACCACAGGTCAGGCTGGGTACTTTTTAAAGTAACCTACTATATTAAAGATATAAAGGTATCTTTTATCTATCATTTTATCAAGAGATATATACTTTACAACTTTATTAGTGTTTTCAAAAATTAGAAAACAAGCACTAAAGTAGAAGACCAAAAGTAAATTTCCTATTTTCTTCCTAAAGTAACTTAAAAAATTTAGAAAATTTTTAGAAAAGAGGAGATTGAGGAATAGTCTATTCCCCAAGTTAACCAGAAATGATACTACTTATAAGAGAAATGAAGTTGGCTTGAGTAAACAGAGGTTTTTAAATCATGGCTAACTTATCTTTAAGAAAGAAACATTATGAAGGAGGCAAGAAGGACATATACACCCCATTGCTATTGTTCTTCTTACTCAGATAATAAGTCTTCAACCACAAGAAGACTGAGCAGCCATTAGTCATATAATAGTCAAATCTATGAATGAATGCATTGGTTAGTTATTTATTGCTCAATAACAAGTTATCTTAAAATATAGTGATTTAAAACAATAAATATACAGTGTATAGTATCTCACACCATTTCTGTAAGTCAGGAAATAGGAACTGCTAAACTGTGTGGTTTCAGCTCAGGATTTTTCGTGATGGTACAACCAAGATATCATTGAGGGCTACAATCTTCCAAGGCTTGACTGGGGCTGGAGAATTTCTTGACCTGAAACCCAGATTCACACTTATTTATTTTATGATAGAGATGTTATTATCCATATTACTGCCCTTTCAGCAAACTACTATTTTTTAACTATAAAATTAGTATTAACCCAGCATACTTTTGAAAATAGTGCATGCTTATCCTAAATTCATCTCTCCATCCCCAACACACGCACACACACTTTTAAACTAGTAATCACAGCCATCAACTGACCCCAAACATATGGGCAGTCTCTTCTCTCACCAAACAAGACCTTATCCCAATCTTGATCAGAAGTTATTAATTATTAAATGAGTGCTAGGAAATTTTATTAAACTATTTGTGGAGGTTGAATTCCTCAATTGCAAATATTATCTACTTTGCATGTATGTGGTGTAGATTAAAATAAAATAGTAATCCATATTTAACTAGCACAGTGCCTGAAACAGAGGGACACTTAATTCATGTTAATCCTTTTAATTTTTGCACAGAACTTGTTTAGATTTGTGATTATTAAGAAAAATACAGGATTCCAAAAGTTTGCTTTCTAAGACACGCCTTGTTGGAACATAGTTCCAAATACCTACCTAAGCTGACAGCAGGGTCTGGAGCTTTCCTGTATTAGTCTCTCCTGACCCACACTGGCAGGGCCTCTGCACAGTGTGAGCACTCATAACTGTTTATAAGATTCATGATCTAGTAATAATGTAGATGTGAACACATGTACTAAGATTCAAAGACCCAGTCTCTGACTTTTAAGAGCCTTGTGCCTAATAGAGACAAGAGGGACAAAGAGTCTTCTTGGTAATGTGTTTAAATGTCTTTCCTTCACATCAGTTTCCTTCCAGATGTAGAAGAAGACACCCATTTGGACTCTATGGGGTAGCTTCATAGATAAGGTGTTATTTTCCATGATATATATATATATATTTTGTTATTGTTGTTAGAAGCAGGGAGAGAGAGAGAGACAGAGACAGGAACATCAAACTGTTCCTGGATGCCATACATATTTAAGTAAAGAAAAAATACATATTTGAGCAAAGATAAGATGAAAGATTGTTTTAAGAAAATGCCTAAGATGAGGGGTTGGATATGTATAGTAGTATCCCTTAACCCACAGTTTTGCTTTCCACAGTTTCAGTTATCTGGGGTTAAATGAGGTCTGAAAATATTAAATGGAAAAGTTTCAGAAATGATTCATAAGTGAGAGGAGGGAAAACACAGAGATAGACTCCTGCATGCACCCTGACCGGCATCTACCCAGCAATCCCCCTACCAGGTGATGCTCTACCCAGCTGGGGCATTGCTCTGTTGCTAGGCAACAGAGCTATTTTAATGCTTGAAGCAAGACCATGGAGCTATCCTCAGCACCCAGAGCCAACTTGCTCAAACCATTCGAGTCATGGCTTTAGGAGGAGACTGGAGAGAGAGAGAAAAGGGAAGGAGGGGTAAAGAAGCAGATGGTCACTTCTCCTGTGTGCCCTGACCAGGAACTGAACCTGGGACATCCACACACCGAGTCAATGCTCTACCATTGAGCCAACCGGTCAGGGTCCTATTCATAAATTTTAAGTTGCATGCTGTTCTGAGGAGAGTGATAAAATCCTGTGCTGTCCCAATTTGTCCTTCCCAGGACAGGAGTCATCCTTTTGTCCAGTCTCCACACTGTGGTTATTTCTGCCCATAAGTCACTTGATAGCCATCTTGGTTATCATATCAACTGTCAGTGGGGTCACAGTGATTCTGTGTAAGTAGCTCTGCTTTTACTTAATCATGGCCCCTAAGCACAAAAGCAGAGATGCTGCCAATGGGATGTGCCAAAGAGAAGCCAGACAGTGCTTCCTTTAAGTGAAGAGGTGAAAGCTCTTTACTTAGTAAGGTATTAAATCACCTTACGTTATCACAAGAAGAAGAGTGAGTACAATATAATTAAATTTTCAGAGAGCAAGAGAGAGAGACAATATTCACATAACTTCTATTGCTGTCATTGTTATAATTGTTATGCTTTATTATTATTTTTTCATCTCTTACTATGTATAATTCATAAATTAGACTGCCATAGGTACGTATATATGGGGTTCAGCACTATCTACAGTTTCGGACATCCACTAGGCATCTTGGAATGCATCTCCTTTGGAAAAGGGTGGGGTACTGTACACAGAAAAAGACAAATTGAATACTTTAATGAGAGACAGAGAGAGAAGGAGAGATGATTGATAATAAAGGAGAGAGAATAGAGAGGCAATATGTGTATAATCTAGAACAAACTACACAGAAACAATAAGCAACTATTTAATTGATACTTTCCTGTGCTGAAGAAAAGCTGTGTGTGGATAATAATGGGATCACCACACGTTGGAAGTCAGGTATGAGAGACACATCCACAAGTCTGGAAAGAGTTTTAAACCCAAAAATAAAGAAAAAATATCTTCAGACCTTTAGAAAGTAAGTGAATGCCTCACAAAGTTATAAAAAATCAGAAAATAAGGTCCATGAGTAGTCTGCTTTTTCATTAAATGCCAAGCAGACGGGAGTAGTAATTACAGGAGTTTAAAGAATAAAGATTGTGACCTTTGTATTTTATGCTCAGGAAAGATGCTTATCACATTTTGTGGTGACAGAAAGAATTCTCTAAATACACACTACTTGAGCGATGATGTCTGTGTTGTTTATTATTATATTTCTAGCACCTACTGTGGTAGGTGCTATTGTTGCAAAACAGGTTTTCAATAAATATTTATCATATGAAAAAAGAAGTATTCTAAGAATCAGAAAATATAGCACTCCCACATCCCTTTGGTAAATTTTTGAAATGTATTCCAAGCAAGTTAGAGATGAAACAAAGGGAAAAGCTAATGACGGGCACCTATAAGGAATTCATGAAAGGCCTAGCCGGGGGTGGGGAGGTGCTGATTCAAAGAGATGAGGCAAAGGAATGGCTATAAATCTGACAATTAAGCTCAAGGAATGCACAAATGTATCAATATATAATCTCAGATTACAAATTCATATGTGATTTTTATGAGAAACATGAATGTTATGTGTAGGAGTAACAATGAAGAGAGGCGGTCCTTGTTTCAAATAAGAGCCATGCAAGCACATTTTACTCAGCTTGAATAATTGGATTCACATAGTTTAAAAATACTGCTGGGAAACTTCAATGTAAGTACCAGTATGAATAAAAATGTGATATATTCATTTGAAAAAACCATACAGGATAAAAGCAAAGAAAATGAGTTTGAGTAGCACAGAGTATGAAACATAAATGCTGCTACACAGAACACAGGCAGCAAACAAGATGATGACAAGAAACAAACACCAGTTTAATAATACCCTCCAGTGGGTCACACTCCCCATGGGGGGTGGGGGGCTGGAGGGGGGAGGATAAGAGGCTCAGATCAAAAACAAAAAAAGAGGAAAATAATATACTTCTTTCTGTTTATAAAAGATATACCTAAATTAGAATAATGCAAGTATTACTTTTAAATCAGGCAAATGTAGTTTTAGCATTAACAAAATTAAAGCAGGAAATACAATACTCAGATCAGATAAAGTTAAATACAAGACTAAAAACATTAAGTTGTAAAAAATGAGTCATTTATATTGATAAAGGAAATAATTCATAGGAAAGCTTTTGTTCTTTTTAGACTTTTTGCATAAAATACATAAAGAAAAATGTATTAGAAATGCATTAAAACACTACATTAAAATTAGTTATTGTTTACTTTTGGCTTCGTCAAGTTTGAGAAAACAATTGATGTAATATGGTTTTACATGATCTAAATAACAGAATTATCTATCTGAGTGGGTATATATGTATAATATTTATCCTTTACTGTATATAGTATTTATGAAGTGCTTTTATTCTGTGTATGTATACACATACCAATTCACTGAGGAACAAAGTTTTTGTTGCATTGACAGAAACACTTGTTCTTACCTAATTTGAATGTGCTGATCTTAAATCTGACATTAGTTTTCTCTGTAAGCTACAGTGTTTTTGCAATTCAAGATTTTAGGTTTTCATCTTATTGTAAAATTTTCAACATTTAGTTTAACATAATGAAGTAGAATGTCTTCTTGGGCATCATCTTTGTGAAAATATAATTATGTATATATTGCAGTAAATACTCGAATACACTAAAATATATGATTACATCAGAATTTGTCTACAATTTCAAAATAGAACATATTAAAACACTTATTTTAATCATAAAATTTGCACAAAACTTATTTAAATTTTATTCAGGTAAAAATTTGCATTTGTAGCTCTTGTGTTTGTGTACTTGTTGAGGACAATCTTGTTTGATGCTCCAGCAGTAGTCTGCTCATCACTAACAGCTCCAAGATTTTCAGGAAACTTATCAAGGTAACTGTTCAAAAAGTGAATCTTAATGCTCATGTTACATCCAAGGTCATGGAAAGCCAACAGCATCCTTTGAACCAGAAGTTTATAGTTTTCTGCCTTTCTGTTGCCAAGGTAGTTCTTTGTAACTGCCACAAAAGACTGCCATACTGCTTTCTCCTCTTTATTCATCTTCCTGGAAAATTCTTCATCATGGATGAGGTTTTGAATCTGAAGTATATCAAATACAGCTGCTTTTACCTTCTTGAAAGACAAGGTAGGAAAAGCAGAAAGAATATGGTGAAAGCATTCACTTTCTCTATTCAAAGCCTGAACAAACTGCTTCATTTTGCCAAGTTTGATGTGAAGTGGGGAAAGAATGATCCTGTCTTGATTAACTACAGGTTCATTCACAATATTTTGCATCCCTACTTCCAGAGCTTCACGTTTTGGCCACTCCTTCTGTATCCAGTGTTTCTTCCGAGCTCAGTTATCCCACAAACACAGAAAGCAAGGATACTTCGTGAAACCTCTCTCTTGTCCTAGCAGGCAATTTATCATTTTAAGATCCACACAAATGATCCAGTTATGCTCCTTATACTTCAGTAAGTCAAGGACAATTTTTATGTCATTATAATCTTCTTGCAGATGAGTTGAATAACCTATTGGAACCGCTGCATAAACATTACCATTGTGTAGCAGAACACATTTCAGACTCTGTTTAGAACTGTCAAGAAATAGCTGCCATTCTGTTGAACTGTAAGTGGTAACATCTAGCTGGCTGAGAAGACTACTGATATCATGACAGTAAACAAAGTGTTTGTCTTAGGAAAAAAAGTCCACAAAAATTTGTGCATGCTTCCTGAAATGGGATGCTTTAGCTGACCAGTGAAGTACATTCTTTTCTTGAAGCCTGGAGACTAATAACTTCGCTGCTTTCTTTGATAGGCCCAAATATCTTACTAAGTCATTCAATTCGGGTTGGCTAAACTGCTGAGGGCTTAATGACTGCTTGGCATCAGAAGAAGACCCTTCAGATTCTACAACCATTTCCTCATGCATCTTATCAAAATACACTTAATCACCATGTTCACTTTCTTCATCCTTAGAAAAAATAAAACCATTAAAAACTGGAACCGAGAGTGTCTCGAAGTGTGGGATAGGTCGTATTGCTGAAGGAATATTAGGATATGCGATCATATGCTGTTTTTTCTTGCTGATGCCCTTTGTTATCTGTTATCAGATAGAAATAACAGTCACTGCTGTGATTCTTAGGTTCATGCCAAACCATGGGAATACCAAAAGGCATTCCTTTGCATTTTCCTTTTGTCCAGTCACAAAGCATTTCCTCACAATTAGGACACACAATATGAGGAGCCCAATTCCTGTCTTGATTGCCAAGGGGAACTTGAAAATAGGCAATATATGCACGTGTCACAAATGATGAAATATTATGCCTTTGATGTTGAAGTGTGTAACAGCCACATATAGAGCAGAAGGTGTCAGGACTATTCTTACACTTACACCTACTCGAAGAAGCCATGATTCAATCTTAAAACAAAATAAGAGGGTGTTTTCATCAGATAATAACTTTTTACATTTAAAGACAACAACAATTATGTCAAAGTGATGTTTGCAAAACATTAATTGCCTTGTGGTTATGTTCAATCCAAGAGTCGTTGCCCTTTAATTACAATTTAAAAACCAATACATGCCATTAACTGTAACAAAAATAAATTAAAATTGCATAAAAGTTAGAGCATGGACCAAAAAACAGATTTCCAATTTGGAATCAGTGATTCAGAAGTATATAGAAACAGTTCTACAACCTTATGCAACAGAAAATGAAAATGAATTGTTTCCCAGTGTTACATATATGGCATATATATTGTTATACAGTATATACCATTGTGTCCTCACACAGTTACATAAATGCTTGTAAACATTAAGGCCATAAAATATTTATGAAGATTGATCAATAAATTTCCAATATTAATTCAGGAGGTAATAATACTGAGCCAACAACAATAATATGTAAAATAAATTGCTGAAAAATAACACACAAAATAGGCCTGGACCTGAATGAGTTAAAATTTAATTTTTATCAAACTCTTAAGGAGCATAATTTCATTATGCTATGTAAAATGATCCAAAGTACAAAAGATGAAAATCCTACCAAATTATTTAGCTATTGGAATGTAAACAATACTTGCAAACAAGGTTCTTAAATAGATGGTAACCTACCGACATTCTTACTTTACTACTAATGTTAAAAAAGTAAACAAAACAGTAACAAATGGGAGTATTTCAACATTATAAAACATAATGTTATTATTTATATACATAGTGACAAAAGGAAAAGACATATAGTTAATTCTGTAATTTTATAAAATGATAATTTGATAAAACCTATTCTTGTGTGAACTAAACATCTTTATTAAAATAGCAAGAGGGGAATTTTTTAATGTGATAAGGGGGCTCTCTAAAGCCAGCATCATATCTAATAGGAAAACACCAGAAATATTTCTATTACAAATATTAAAAAGACACATAATCCTTGAATCAGTATTATTATTAAATATTGCTTTGACATCCCAATAATACCAATTATAGTCAAATTTTTCCTGAAGATAATTTAGGGAGCAAGATTTCTTAATGGATTTGAAAAGAACCAGATTACCCTGAATACCAAACCCAGACAATAATATTATAGATCAAATACCCTTATGAACACAAATATAAAATTCTTTAAAAAAATGTCACCAAATTTAATCCAATAATATAAAAATGATAGTATATTATGATCACAATAGATTTATTTCAAAAATGCAATTTTAGCACTAAAATTAATTTAGTATAATTTTAATCTCAGTGATGCCAACCAAAACATTTTAAAAAATTTAACATCCATTCACACACTATCTAAAAAACAAAAACAAATGAGGAGTAGAAGATAACTTCCTCATCTGATAAAGAGCATTTGTGAAAACCTATAGATAACAGTATATTCAATAGGGAAAAGTAAAATAGTTTTCTTGTAATCAAGAACAATACAAGGATGTCAGATATCATTATTTATATGTAATATTATATCAGTGGAGAGCTTAGCCAGTAGAAGGCAAGAAAAATAAGTGTTGTATGCTGATTGGTTAAAAAAAGTAGAACTTCTTTTACTCACAGAAGGTGTTCAATCATATAAAAAAATCTTGAGTAATCTAAATAATATTAGAACTGATAAATTTAGCACTGTCAAAGATGCAAGGTCAATGTACAAAGATCATTTATTTTTATGTTTTTAATGAGCAATTGAAATAAAAAGATATTTCTTACAATAGCATCTAAAACAATGAAATAATTTGAAACTATACACTGAAAGCTATAATACATTACTGAAAAACTAAATAGGATCTAAATAAATGAAAGAATTTATTTTATAGATCAGAAAACAATATTGTTAAGATAGCTATTGCTCCCAAACTGATACATAATTTCAATATATTTTCAATCAAAATTCTAATTAGATTTTTTTTGGTAGATATTGTCAAATGGATTCTAAAATTACATAAAAATACAAAGAACATAGATTTGTCAATATCTTTAAAAAAGAACATATCTGGTGATTTATAGTGTCTGATTTTAAGACATAAAGCTACAGTGATCAAACGGTATGGTATGGCATAAAGATAGACATAGATTAACAGGGGAAAAGAAAGTCCAAAAAGAGATCCAATTAATGGGCAATTGATTTTGATAAAGAAACTAGTTCATTAGGAAAACAATAGTATTTTCAACAGATGGTGCTGGATTAAGTGAAAATTCATATAGGAAAAAGAAATCTCATTTTTTTGAAACTTGGCTTCCCACCAAGCACATAAATTAATTCACATGGCTCTTACACCTAAACAAAACAGTTAAAGTTTAAATACTATAATAAAACCTAGAAGACAAACTTTGTAACCTTGAGTTATATCTTTTTAACCTTGAGTTACATTTTTAGATAAAATCTAAAATACAAAAACTATTAAGTAAAATATTAATAAAGCAAATTTCACCAAAATTAAATATTTTGGTTCTTTGAGAAGCACCATTAAGAAAATGAGGAGACCCCAGACTGAGAAAAAAAATTTCTCAATATGCATATACAGCATGGGATTTTTATCTATAATATATTAATGATTATTACAATACAGTAGTTAGAAGATAAATAACTCAATTGAGTATAGTCAAATATTTCAATGAACGTTTCCCAAAAGAAGGTATCTAAATGACTGTTGGGTAGATAAAATATATTATGCTCACTTTGTTAAAGATGGCGCTGCCCACATGGAAGTTCGTTGATATTAATGTGTGTTCTGGGACAGGCTGTGGGCAGGCCTGGTCGTTATAGCCTAAGGCTTAGTTTTAAGAGTAAGCTCTTCTCCACACCCTTGACTGATTGGATGATGTAGGGTGGTGCACTCTCCTGAAGAATCCCATTGTGCCTCGGATGGGTGGCCTTGTATTGGAGACTTTCTTGTTTGTGTAATTGGATTGGAGGTTTTGATTCTACACTAAACTGGGACAGAGCAGTAGCTTCCTGAGGTATTAGGGAGGAGAGCAGATTAAGGCCACGTGAAGAGGACAGGAGAAGCATTCAAGATGGTAGAGTGCTGAGAGAGTTTGTGCGCGAGTTTGTGCAGAGTTTGTGCAGGAGGACATGGGGAACAGAGGTGAATAAGTCTGGTGAGATAGAAACCTTTGATTCTAGGAAACTTGGATAAGTCAGTAGCTTTGTGAGCACTGAATGTGTGGGTTTTTGGAGCCCAGTGTGTGTTTTTGCTTGCCTGCTGGGTGCAAGCTAGAATTAAAGCTGATGGCTCACCAGTTCTTGGGCCCTGTGTTTCATTTCCGACTGTTCGAATCAAATGCGAACCTGCATGGGTCGGGCGGCTGTGATCCTGGCCCTGGCTATTGGCTTTACAATGACCAAAAAGCACATGAAAAAATTCTCAATAAAAATACAACTTAAAACCAGGATGTGTTTTATCCAATATATTGATTAGAAGAGTTAACATTTAAGAGACAGAATACCATACGTTAGCAAGCACATAAGCCTTGTATGATAGAAATATATTGCAGTCACTTTGAAAGCCAGTTAACAGTTTCTTGTAAAATTAAGTATAAGCATATGCATCCCTATGCATTTACCCAAGAGAAAGGAAAATATATGCCCATGAGACAATCTCTACATAGTTTTTCATTGCAGCTTTATTCATAATAGTCAATAAGTAAAAACAATCAAATGTCCATCAAACTGGCAAATGAGGAAACAATATTGGTTCATATGATAAAATACCACTTAGCTGTAAGTAGGAAAGAACTACCTTCAACAACATAAATGAAAAGGTGAGTGAAAGAAGCCAGAAAAAAAAGACTACATATTCTGAGATTAAATAAAGTATATATATATATATTTTTAGAGTATCAATATCTTGTGTATATGAAGAAAGTTTAATATATAATAGCAGAAAATCGATTAGTGTTTGATTGAAATTGGGAGTAAGGATAAGTTTTGGGTATGAAAACAAGGAAGCTTGTTGAATTGATGATGGTGTGCTAATGTGCTATACCTTAATTAGGGTGGTGGATTTAAAGATTATACATTTGTCAAAACTCACTGATAATGAATAGGGCTAAAAGGCATTATGCTAAATGAAATGACTCAGACAGAGAAGGACAAATATTGTATAATCTCACTTATATGTGGAATCTAAAAAAAAAAAATCCAAAGAGAAAAGAAGATCAGATATGTGTTTGAGAGACACAGGGGGTCAGGGGTGGGGAAACTGGGTAAGGTTAGTCAAAGGTACAGCTTCCAGTTGTAAGATAAATAAGTACTAGAGATATAATGTACACCAGGATGGCTATGGTCAACATTGTATGGTATATTTGAGAGTTGCTGAGAGAGTAGATCCTCAACGATTTTGTTACAAGGAAAAAGAAATATTTCTGTAACTATATGAAGTGATGGGTGTTAATTAAGTTTACTGTATTTAAACACATTTCACAGCATATGTGTATCAAGTCATTATGATGTAAACCTTAAACTTATACAATGTTGTACATCAATCACATCTCAATAAAACTGGGAAAATGCAACAAATTATACTTAAAATGGTATACTTTATTTTATGTAAATTATGACCACACACAAATTGATTTTATAAAAAACCTATGTTCTTACTTTCTAGTGACTATTTACAGTTTATGATTTGCTTCCCATTTATCACTTAAACCTAATTTTATATCAGTTTCATGGAGACAAAAATATGTACAACAAAGAGAGGCCCTGGATGGTTTGCTCAGTGGTAAAGCATTGACCCAACATATGGATGTCCTGGGTTCGATTGCCAGTCAAGGCACACAGGAGACGCGACCATGTGCTTCTCCACCCCTCCTCCTTCTCCTCCTCCCCCTCCTCTTCCTCCTCCTTCCTCTTTACTCTCTCTCTCTCTCTCTCTCTCTCTCTCTCTCTCCCCTGCCAGAACCATGGCTTGATAGGTTTGAATGCATTAGCTCTGGGCACTGAGGATGGATCAGTGGAGCCTCCACCTCAGGACCTAATAATAGCTCATTTGCGAGCATGGCCCAAGATGGTCAGAGCATTAGCCCCGTCAGGGGTTGCAGGGTAGGTCTCGGTTGGGGCGCATGCGGGAGTCTATCTACCCTCCTCTCACTTGGAATAAAAGGGGAAAAGAGAGAGAGAGGTTTTCTTGGTTCTTAGGCTTTATGTTGATTGAGATAATGTGTAGAGCAGCAGATAAAGGCATTAAGAAGCTAAATTGATTTACATTCGAAGGTTGAGAAATTCACTGCTGAAAGAGACCAGATAGATGGTTGCAGTGAGAAAGTAAAGATCTCCATCGCCTAGAGTTTTTATGGAGTGAAATAAAGAGGAAAAATTGGAAAGAAAGCACTATTCAACTACTTTACTCTCTGTCACATAACACATCACAGGGCCACAGTGAAAGATTTTGGTAGCATTAGCCTATGTTAAAACACATTTACTCTCCGTCACATAACACATTATGGGGCCACAGTGAAAAATTTTGGCCGAGTTAGCCTATGTTTAAACATGTTTGTCCTCTTGATGTGGTCCCACCTGCCTCCTGGGACTACACTGTTATAGTAGGACCAGCTGCAAGTGGTCCAACAATTTTAGTTAGGTTACAACTTCACACTGTCAGTTCCAGGAACACAAAACTGCTTATACAGTCCAATTAAAGTTTAATCCAAAGTTTAACCCTGCTGCTTTTCATTTCTGTGCCTTCCATCTTACTCTCAGCTGCCTGGATATTCCTCTTCTCCTCCACCTCACTCATCTTGTTCTCTTTCCTTTAGTTAACTTTTAAGAGCTATATTCACCTCTTTCAGAAGCCATCCCTGAGCCTCCCATATTTCCTCCCAGTTGGAGTTAAATGATCCTCTCTAACAAATGCAGAATGTTTTGAAAGTATTAGTGAAGCACCTACTATACTGTTATAATTATATGTTACTATATTATACCTGTGTCTCTCACTAAATGTGATTTCACTGAGGAGAAGTATATGTTACATTTCTTTTTAACTCTAGTGTCAAATACAGTAGATGCCACATACTACCCACTCAACAACTCTTTCTTCAGTGATTGAGTCCATGAGTAAATAAGTAATTGAAGGGATGTTGTTTTCAGCTACAATCAATGTAACCCATCTAGGCCTCTGTTATTCTCTCCATAAAATGTGTATGTTAGTCCTTGTGTTGTATTTTGTGTTATTTATTTTTCTGTCTGCATTTGGACAGAAGACCTTTGTGAAAACCAAATGAGATTAAGTAAAAGTGGCAGGTCAGAAATCTCAAGGGACAATTTTGGTGATGATGATGACATTGAGGACAAAGTCATTGCAATGTTTTATTAGACTCAAACTTGTAGTCAAAGCATGCAAACAATCAGAAGTCCCGAGTCCAGTGAGAATAGAAGTCTTGGCAGTTACTAAGGATCCAAAGTAGCCACTGAAAACTCCAATAAGGCCAGGTTGAAAGGATAAAGAGGTCTTAAGAATGAAGGTAGATGAGGGTCAGGTGACTCTAGGCAGCAGCCCCAGGAGACTGGATACACAGGGCAGCCAGGTGCCTCAACACAGATGCTGGACTCTGTCCTCTTTGCTGACTGCTGCTGGGAACTGGAAGGGCTGGGTCCTCAGCAGTGTAATTCAGCTAGAGGTCACATCTGAAGCTTCTGTGTACATTCATCTTAGGCACACTGGAGGTGCTAGGAAAACTTAAGATTCTTAAACTATGACTCAGAGTGCTAGAGCCAAACAACCTCTGCTCTGCTTTGAGGCTCTCTGTGGCATGAACTGTTGTCGAAATATATGGTGATGGAAAATGATTTGACTTTGGGTGATTGGTATACAACATAATCAACAGTTCAAATGCTAGAGAAACATTCACCTGAAACCTTTGTACAGGGGGTCCTTGGGTTACGACAGGATTCTGTTTCTATGACAGTGACGTAATCCGAATTTTGGTGTAAATTGAAACATACCCTAGCCTACGTCATTTACCTATCCTAAAACAGCAATAAAATCATAATCTAGAACATAAAAACAACTAAGCCACAGAGAAAAGGAAAGGGCATAAGTATACTGTACTGTACACTGTACTGTATTAACAAAAAAATGACAAAAAGTTAGTGTAAAAAAGAATTTCCTTACCTTTATTACGGTGGTTGGCTTGCACACTGGAAAGGCCATTGCAAAGTGGGAGAGAGTGACCTATTGGGAGGAGGGAGCTGGAGAGGCAGGAGAACCTGCAGCAGGTGCTGGAGATATTGGGTCAGGTGAATCAGGATTGCCTGAGGAACATGCAGGAGACACTGGAAATGATTCTACCTGTACTACAGGTGTTTCATCTTGAGAAGCAGCTAATATAGAGGGTACAGATGGCCTCTATACCTTCTTAAAGAATTGTTCCAGGCTAGTCTGGAAGGTTAATGACTTCTTCTATTCCAAAACCTGCCTATAACATTGCTAAGCATCCGTAACAGCTCTGTAGACCTTACTGAGTCTGTCATTGCTGGGGTCCTCAGCCTGAAATTTTTCCAACCTATCCTTTATTATAGAAAACCTTCTGCCAACCCCTTAATAATAAATCTTTTGGGTTCTGGGGTTTCTCTCTCTTCCTCTTCAGTCAGCTGCTTCTCCAGCTGAATGAGGTCCTCAGCAGACAGCTCCTCTCTGTGCGATGCCAGCAGATCTGTGACATCCATCGTGATGGCTTTCCTCTTCTCGAAGCACTGCCATCTGAAGACTGTGACTTTCATTTAGGAGCCAGGATAAGGGCCAGTCACCAAACAAAGCAACACAAACAGCACACTTGCGCTTTTAACAGTCTAAAATGGCGTGGGTAAGCACACTGGGGGACGCCAACTCCCTCAGTCATACCCTGCGTTACTGCGCTTTTTTCCGCCATGCACAACCAAACTAGTTCGCCCACGTAGTCCATAAGTATGATGCTAATGGCATAAGCTGAAACACTCATGTTTCAATTTTTAAAAATTTTTATAGAATTGAGTGTTGCAAACTCAAAACATTGTATGTTGAAATTGTCGTAACCCGAAGACCCCGTCCCTGTACTCCTATTGATCAATTTCACTCTGTTAAATTTAATTTTCTAAATAAAATTTAAAAAATAAATAAATTACAAAATTATAAAAAAAAAAAAAAGAGAAAAGAAAGAATCTGGAGGGTGGTGGAAAGTTTAGAACTGAATCAGGAATAAAAATAGGAGAAGCGTGCTTAGGGAGGGAGGAAGAAGTGGGTTGGGTTACAGCCTGGGCCAGGAAGACAAAGTGCAGAGCACCTTGCCTATGATGTTGCAGAGCTCCCTGCAGCCCAGGACTCTGGGAAAAAGGCCCATTTTTTCATCAGCACCCTACTGTCCTTAAGGAAGACAGACCCCTCACTGCAGACCTAATTACTGCATCCGGTTCCAGCCATGCGGGGACAATACGGAGAGGATCAGTGGAGCAGAAGACCCCAGAGAGCCGGAAGGAAGCAGTTTTGGATGGCAATGGTGCGCAGAGCGGAGGCGAGCTGAGCAGAGATTGTGGGGGGAGGAAGGGAATTAGGAAAGCTGAGTTCTGATTGTACCGGTTATTTTCCTAAGCACTTCTCTTAGGAGCAAAATATCCAGACTATCATTAAAAACAAACTATTTCCAACACTCCAAGGGGTTACTCTCTCCAAAAAGTGATTCTGGACTTGGAAAACTGTTGACAGTAACTGAAAATATAAGGCAGTGGGGAAAATCAGAAAAACCAAAGGAAAGGCAAAAAGGTCCTTTGAATATGGAGACTGCAGGAGGGAACAGGAGGAGGGGCCCTTGGGCTGTGCTATAAGTGATCCATGGGAGGTGAAATTCCTTCCCCTCCTCACTCCACTCTAGTCCCTGTTTGTGTGTGAGTAGATCACAGACTCCAGCTGTGAAGCCCAGATCAAAGTGACAGTCACCTGTTGCTTATGAGGCCAGTTCCCCTGGATCCTGCTTCTGTCCAGTGTAGGTTACCTCTCAGAGGCTGGACCATTCATAAAACTGAAGGGCCCCACTTCTATTAACATCCTCCAAGGAACTGAAGGGAAAACTTCATTTTCCCTCTCCTGAATCTCGCATGAAGAGAGAAACTAATCCTGAATGGTCTCTCCCTGTAAACTGAGGAGGAAAAAATTTCCCCTCAATTCCACCATCTCTAGAGTCATAGCTTTACATCCGCCATGTTGGCACTAAAACCAGTGGTGGCATTCAGTCGAACTGGTTTGACATAACAGATACCTAATTTTTTGTTGAGTTCGGCGAACTTGTTAAAATGGCACTTGTAATCAGGGTTCTCTCTAAGTTGGGGTTTTTAAAGATGAACATAATAAGTTCAGAGTACCTAATTGTTTCAAATATATCAAACACAGTGACTGTTAGTCTAGTCAGCCTACCTCTAAAGGAATGGGATTCTACTCCTACAGTGAAAAAAGACGGTTAAGGATAAATCACACAGCCAATGATGTTTGGATAAAAGCAAAAACAAATTGCAAGTGAGGATGCTAATCAAGAAGCAATATGGAAATATTTAAATAAAATGTTGATTTCTTTTGTCAGGTATTATTTCACATTTTTTCATTAACATTTTAAAACTCATAACATAATCAGGTTTCATGTACCTCTTTTATTGTTTTTATTGAAATATTAAATGCATGAAATAATAAACTACCTCTCATTATATCATTTTTAATACTTAAAACAGTCATTAGGGCAGAGAACTGGTTGTAAATTATTTGAATCCCACCACTGGCTAGAACCCAGCACCACTGAGTGTTCTGAGGAAGAAGACAGGGAGAAACGAGCCTGCAGAGACAAAGACAAAATTGTGGTGTCACACAGACCAATTAATTATTGAGCAATGCTAAAATCACTCATTTCATTTGTCCAAATTGAGTAGTATGTGTTGAGGTAAGTTATCCCAACTCTTGTATGCACTGCCTTCATGAAGTTAGGGAATTCCAGCATAGTCAAGATTTCCAGGATGTGACTGGCCAAGCAGTGAGCTCCTTCCAGATCATGGATCACCAGCATCTGGAGACAGGCTGGTGGGAGTCACACTACTGGGTTACCATGTGATATAATAACACCTTAGCAGTCCAACAACCTGGTACTTAGTACAATGTAAAATATTTAGGCAAGGATGGACTAGAAGAGACAGTAGTGGAGAAGGAAGGAAAGCACTTTGGATATACAACTGCAAGCTCCAGCAAGCTCCTGGTACAGATCAAACTAAGTGCCTTGTGCAAACAGCCTTCAGTCTGGGTATCAGAGCTCCCCTTTGCCATCCAGGTCGCACTTCCTACAGCTGGGGACTCATGTAGGCAGATCCCTACTGCCTTCCTTGTTCTTCTTCTCTGATTTCTATAAGACAGGTATAGGACTGACAAATAAACACCCATTTGTTCAATAGGTACTCTTTGGATCAACTTTAAAGTTCAAGGCATTAACTGTGCTGGGTGCTAGAGGACATTCCTAGTGTGGAAACCCAGTGCCTGCTCTTAAGTGGCCCACGTCAGGTGGGAAGAGGTTACTTCTGGCCAGGGCAGAGCGCGCCCTCCCAAGGAAAAGGTAGTGAATTAAATGAGTCAGTTAATGAAGACAAACTATGTGTTTGTTCTCAGAGTGGGAGAGCTCAAGGAGAACAGAAGCTGTGTTTATGTTACTCACTGTCTTCTCAGCACTGCCATCACCACCGCTGTTCTTAACATGCCTTGTGTTCACCTGAACAAATGTTGCGTACTTGGATGTATGACCTCTTGGTGTTGATTGCTGCATAGCTCAGAGTTTGAGTTTGCATCTTTCCCAACTTAATTCTAGCTGATTTATTTATTCATTTTAGAGACAAGAGAGAAAGAGAGAGAGAGAGAGAGAGAGAAGAGGGGAGGAGCAGGAAGCATCAACTCCCATATGTACCTTAACCAGGTAAGCCCAGGGTTTCAAACTGGCAACCTCAGCATTCCAGGTTGATGCTTTATCCACTGCGCCACCACAGGTCAGAGATTCTAGTTGATTTAGATGTGGAAAATTCTCAGCAACCTGACCAGAGCTCCTTAGGCATTCCCAGAATCTTCTCCAACCCATGATGGAGACCATAGCCTTTGTAAAGGACCCTAGACAGGCCTCTATGTGGCATTCACTTATGAAAGAGGTGGCCCAAACACACTGAAGCAATGCTATGCTCACAGGTACCTCCCCGCCCCACTCTGGGTTTAGAGCACTGGTTCTTACCCTGGGTTCTATCAAATCCTAGGGGTTCAATGAGTCGGTCTCAGGGGTTCGGAAAAGCCTCTGCCGCGGAGTCCAGAATAAAGTAATACCGTAATTTGTTGTGAGTTCATGCACTTTGTTGGTTTTGTTCTTTGAGCAAGGTGATGTTCATGCACGGCTCATTTTGGGCACCAGTAAAAGAACATATACCTATGTCTTGAATTTGGGAAAAAAAATCATATTTTATTTATCACTAAAGAAGGGTTTGGTGAATGCGCATATGAAACTGGTGGGTTCGGTACCTCAAAAAAGGGCCTGACCTGTGGTGGCGCAGTGGATAAAGCGTCGACCTGGGAACACTGAGGTCGCCAGTTCAAAACCCTGCACTGGTCTGGTCAAGGCACATATGGGAGTTGATGCTTCCAGCTCCTCCCCCCCTTTCTCTCTTTCTGTCTTTCTCTCTCACTCTGTGTCTCCTCTCTAAAATGAATAAAATTAAAAAAAAATTAAAAAAAAAAAAAAGGTTAAGAACCACTGGTATAGAGCAAGGACTATGCTCTATTTACCTTCATTACATACTACCGTATACATCACATGGTGAAGTTAATCAGAACTACTTTAGCTGTGACAGCAACCTCATTTCAAATAGCTGGAGCAAGAGCAGGTGATTTATAGAAACTTTTGCCCTAGAGGTATAGAGGTTTGTTAGAAAGAAATAGATGTGGCTATGAAAAAAAGGAATACCTGGGATAGCAGGTGCACACAGCGGGACTAAAGGTCTTTTAAGTCTACTATCAAGGGTGTTCGTCCAGGAAGTAGGGAGCAAATAAACTTCTCTGAGGTTCCTTCAACATCTGTCCAGATGAAGGAGCTCAGTGTTTGAATTAAAGTCCATTATCTCCAGAGGTGGCTGTAGTGAGCTCCTGGGGATCCAGGCTGCTTATTATTTTCTATAGAAACCTATAATTTTTGTTCAGCAGCAAGACTCACCAAGGACCCACTGCTGAGGCCAATTAGATCTACAGTACTTGTAAAGCTGGTCTCAATTTTATCAGTGTCCCACTGATTTCAACAGCATAATTTGATATGGCAAGTGCATTGCGAAGGTTTTATGACAGAGAGCAGGCTGCGTTGGGTGCCTTTCCAATTCTAATTTTACTTTTGGGTTGGTTGGGCTTTTCACTTGCTATGATCCATGCTAATATCCATTCTTATATTATAATCTAAAGAGTATTTGGAATAGACACGGTTAAATTCCATTCTCCATTCCTCCATAAGGGAACCATATGATTAGTAACTCTTTTCTGGTTTATAGATGGAGAATTTGAGTCAGAAGCTTAGTGATTTATCAGATTTACATAGAGAATGAGTAGATCAGAAATGGAATATTTCTTGTTAAATTCAGACACATGTACATCTCATTTCCAAGCTCTCTGACTTGCAATTTTCTTTGTATTTTCTAGTGCTCTTAGAATAAAGACAAACCTCTTTAACTGTCTCTGTGTGATCTGGCCCCTGACTACCCTGTCTCAGCCATTGTCTCCCTCTCTCACTACAAATTCAACACTCAGGGCATTTGTTTTTGAAGAACCACGTGTCCTTTCACCTTGAGAAATTTGCATGTGCTGTTTCCCCTTGCCTGGAATGTTTCCACATAGCCCAGTCCCAACACATACGCCTACCTCTGTCTTCACTTACCTTTCCATTCATTTTTCTATGTCAGCTCAAGCATTGCCATCACTGAAAAGGCTTACCCTAGACTAGCTCACATCTCCTTGATACCCATCATAGCAGTTACTAAACACTTTGAAATGACATATTCTTGTGATCTGATCAATCACTATCTCATTGATTATAGTATAGGCTCCATACAGACAAAAGTCATGTCTATCTTGCAAGTTATTGTTGCTATGGAGCAAACAAATATTCTTCATGTATCAAGTGAGTGACTAAATGAATGCAAAGGGCATACATATAAGGATAACCTTGCAACAGACATCAGGCAGCATGTCCAGTTCGAGTTTTACAATGGGGTGAGTCAGACTTTTTACTTAGTGTTATACATATTAATAGCCATTCTTATTTATATCATCTAAAAGCCCAGGGAAGGAGCTAAGCATAATTCTATGCAAGCCTAACTTCCAGCTACCCCATTTCTGATGTACACAGATTCTCAATGTGAGGAGTGTGAACAGTATTCACTATGCTCGCAACCAAGAACTGCACGACCAGACATGATACTTGTTTGCTCGAAGGTGAATTATTTTACCTGGACCCTTAGAAAGAGAACCTAAGGGAGTTCTTACCTAGTTCTTAGTGAGAGCTTTCCCCTTGGCAAAGAAGAGAGGAAATTATGCACCCATATTTCCTAGTGTTCCAGGGTTAGAGTCCCCACTTTGGAGCCAGGGTCAGGGTTATCAGCTACATCAACTGCTCACGACGCTGGCAATTTGTATCCTTCTGCTGGGACAGCCTGCTCTGCCCTTCCCCTGCTCACACAAAAGAATTTCAGCTTCCCACAGAAGAGATTCTCAGGAATTTATGACTCAATCAACTCACCCAAATGGAGCATAAATGGGATTAGTTTTAATATTGTTAAGTTGCAAAAATACAGGCATATGTGCATGCCAAAGCGAAAATGTACGCAAGCAAAGGGGGGAAACATATGGGTACCCATATGGTGCAAAGCACATTGCTAGACCTTCATACACTTCTCATTTACAACAAGAACCAAAGTTAGTGAACATAAATTTGCTTTGCAAAAATGTGAGAGGGAGAGCTTGTTTGCCCATAACTGTTCTACTGGGCAAGATATGCATAACCTTGATTTCTCATCTCAGACACCTCTTTCTCACACTCTGGGGATTAATTAGACTCGAAACACAGCTTCAGATTAGAGTCAAGGAGCCTGGCTGCCTTGGAAAAAGACAGAGAAGCAGTAGTATGACTGGATAATACAACAGGTCAACTAATGGGCAATTCCTATTAGTGGCTGTGAACTTGTACCTGGGATGGCTTAGAAAAGAAATGAAGTTGGTAGGTCTCAGCGGGTTTATTTTAATTGAAGCAGAGAAACAACAGGGACTTACAGCAGACAATGGCATGAATATGGTTTTCATTTGGAGGCTGTGCTTCTTATTTTTGAAAAATACTGAGTGGTAGCTAGAAAGTTCCTAGACGTAGGAATGTAGGCATGGAATTAGAGAGAATAAGATAAGAAAATGGGTGATGCTCAAAGCCAGTGAGCATCCTTGGGTGCCCCAGATAACAAGCAGAATTTGAGAAAATATATAATTTTTTTGTCACACTTGTTCCAAGTTCAAGCCATGAGACCCATCTTTGTACAGTATAAAGAGCTTTAGACTTGAAAAACAGGAAGTAGGTCCCTTTCATCAATTTATGTTAATTAGCGCTGACTCAGTCACCATTAGTTAACCTTTCCGAGTCTATTATCTTACATCTGACACAGGCAGACCATTCCTTCTCTGACTTATTTTAGGGAGTTGCTATAAACTCACTTGAAAGGATGCATGTGAAAATATTTTATAAACAATTAATTCCTACATAAGCATAGTATGAGTGAAAGACTAAGGTTCATTTTACTTATCATTCTTTTTATTTAAACTTTTTTTGAAATAATTATTGATTCACAAGAAGTTGCAAAAGTAGTAGAGAGAGAGCTCCTATGTAATCAACACCAGCTCCCTGAACAATGGTATCTTATGGAACTAAACTACACGATCAAAACAAGGTACTTGATAATAAACACAATGCATTTAATTATAGAATATACTTGAATTTAACCAGTTTTTACATGTACTCAGGTTTTTTTTGAGTGTGTATAATTCCATGACATTTCATCCCACATATAGATCCATATAACTATGAAAATAATCAAGAATATGAAATTATTCCATTACTGTACAGCAACTCCCTCATGCTGCCCTCTCTCTTCCCACCCCACCCTGTGGCAAACACTGATCTGTTTTGCATCTTTGTCATTTTGCCATTTGGGGAATGTTATAAAAGTGAAATTATACAGTATTTAACCTTTTGAGACTGGCTCTTTTCATTAGGTATAATGCCCTAAAATCCATCTAAGTTTGAAGGTATTCATAGTTCTTTTTTTTTTCTATTGATAAATAACATTTCATTACATGGATGTACCAGTTCCTTTAACCATTCACCCATGCAAGGACATCTGGGTTGTTTCCTAATTTAGCTATTACAAATAAGCTGCTTTGTCATTCCACATTTTTAGGTGGACCAGAGAGACACTAAATCACTAACGAATGACCCAAGACTGTCAAGAAATAAGAAACAAAGACATAGATAGGAATAGATATAATAATAAGCATAATGACTTAAAAAGGCATAATAATCATCATCAGCACTTTTCTCTCAGGGCTGCTGGGGCATTGATGAGTTAAAACACTCAAAGTGTACAACAGGGCTTGACACCGTAAACACTCGTCGCAATATTATCATTACTGGTTTCCAGGCTAATTGTAAGCTACAAGGATTCTGAGAAGAAATTTAAAAACAGCACAACACCAATTTGAAAAGAGCTGTTCAGCCTGACCTGTTGGTGGCACAATAGATAAAGTGTTGACCTGGAATGCTGAGGTCACCGGTTCAAAACCTTGGGCTTGCTCAGTCAAGGCACATACCAGAAACAACAAGTTGATGCTTCCTGCTCCTCCCCCCTTCATTTTTTTTTCTCTCTCTAAAATTAATAAATAAAATATTTCAAAAAGAAAACTATTGGGCATGTTAAGCATATCCAACACTATTACATGCCTTCCACTTATTTTATTTTCATTTTTACAATAATAAAATTGGCAAAAGTAGTCCCATTTTGCAGTCTAGGAGGTTGAAAATCAAGGAGACGAGTTGATTTTTCCAAAGCTACTCAGATTGTTAGCTGTTGGGGTCTGATGTCAATCTCAGGTCAACAGAATCAGACATCTGTGTTCTCTCTATGAGATAACACGACCAGTCAAGGCAAATTGATACTCAGACATGAGTGCGGGCTAGTGCTTCTTTTACTTGGAGTGTTAAGGGTTTGGCAAGTTTTAAGACTTTTTTTCTCAGGAGTGTCATGCATGAAAAATAATGGGTAAAGTAGAAACCGTCTTGGACCAGCACACTTAGTGACTTAATCATCTAGCACAGTGAATAGAAGCTAGGAAGACCTGCTTCACCTGGATAATGACTTTGCCAATATTTTCTCTCTTAGCATACATGGAATTCACTCATCTCATAACTACATACATGTTGAACAAAGCCAAACATCATTTCCCCAAAACAGCTGTAATTGGTGCCATCTATCACATTCATAAAATCTCATATTCTTTCCTTAGAGAAAGTTTTCTGCAACCACTAGGTTCTTATTCAAAATTAATCAAGCTGGTTATATAAATTCTTGCTCATGACAAATTAGAATTAATCAAAAGAAATGTGGTTGCTAAAAGGTAGGTATACTGACTTTAGGAAGAACTGTCAATTAATAGTCTGATTGGAGAGAGGGAAGAAAGAGAGGGACTGTTAAACATATATACACACACACACACACACAATAATTTAAATAGTATTTTAGGGCCAAATTTCTAGTTATCCATCCCGAAATGCTGAGCTACAAACAAGTAATACATATGATGTTTGCATAACATTATAAAGATGAGGCTAAATGGCGTTCACTAAGCTCAAGGAAAGAGGGGAATGTAATACATTTTTAAAACACTTTCATTGGAAATGACTCAAGTCAATGCATAAAGGAGTCAGCTTTGGTTACTTGCAAAATTCACTTCTGCGAAATAACTCATTCACTTGCTCCCTCAGGTATTACGGCATATGAGTAGATTGTGGGAGCAACACTCACAGGTGAATAGCTGTCAACTTAATAGCTCCACGGAGAGAAAACAGAAGAGAAGATTTTTTTTTCATTATTTTCCCCAAAGATCTGGCCTTTCCATATATGCCATTGGAAATGGAGCCAGGTGTGTAAGGCCTTAGAGTGGATTACGATGGCACCCTAATGACAGTCTCCTTAGATCAAAGCAGCTTGTAGAGTCCTCTCCGCCACACCCATCTTTGTGACTTTCCCATCATTCATAGTTTTGTATTCATGAGTCTCCCAGTGAATGCTGGCCCAGTGCTCCTTTGTCTGTACTTCAGTAAGGGAAACAAATTATTTTTGGAGGGCCCCATGTTTCATGATTGTATTCCAAAGACTCTGGTCCCTTGCTCGTCCACTTTGCCTGCCTGTTGGGGACCTGCTCACTTTTTATTTTAATGGAAAATTCTTTGAAGTATTGGCCTGTGAGTTCATCATTATCCTAGTCCCTAAACTGTAGGTCACTCACACAGATTTCTATGTGTGTGAAAGCTGCCAACCAAGCACCATATTTTTAGAAAATCCATATAAACATATTTTATAAAACCCATTAACTGCTACTGAAAATAAATTAAACCTAACTCCTTATATCTAGAGCTAGAGAATAAATACATAGTTGAAAGCTCAGTGGTTTGCATGTCAAGAGCAAAACCTCTGAATTTAGGCTTACATAGCCCTTTTCTTTGAGATGTTTACAAACTTCATAATCACAACCCTGTAAAAAAGTTCTAGCTTTCCTGGGAAGGGAAGCAGATGTCCTCTGGGAAGGTCTTCTTCCTGGGAATCCTGGCACATCTGTCAACATTGTAAAGAAACTGAAGGTCAGGAGGTCTCAAGCTGCATATTCAGTCTGGAAACTAGAAATGCTGGGATGGCTTTAGAACCACATCTGGAATCCTGTTGATTTTTTTTTTTTTTTTTTTTTTTTTTTTTTTTTTTTTTTTTTAGTGAGAGGAGGGGAGATAGTGAGACAGACTCCCACAAGCGGCCCAACCAGGATCCACCCAGCAACTCCCCACCCCCACCCCCCTTGAGCTGATGTTCAAATCGACCGAGCTACTTTTTGCACCTAGGGCTGATGTGCTAAGAACAACTGAGCTATCCTCAACACTTGGGGTGACTCTTGAACCAATTGAACCACTGACTGCAGGAGGGGAAGAGGGAGAGAGAGAGCTGGGGAGAAGCAGATGGTCACTCATCTTCTGTACCCTGATCAGGGGCTGAATGCTGGCTGATGCTCTATCCACCGAGTCAACCAGCCAGGACCCCTAATCACACACACACACACACACACACACACACACTTAAAGTTTTGCCCTAATTCATAAGAAAGGCATGTTCTTAGTTTGTTTTTAAGTGAAAATGAACCTAAAAACCATAGTTCCTTCAAAGGGGCTCCTAGGAAAATGGCAAAGGTGGGAATATTTACAACATGGAAATTGGCTAATGCTAACAGCTCCCCCTCCCACTTAGCCTCAATCTGTTTTAAACATTTACCAGTCCACTAAAACCTAAACCCTTCATTTTTCAAACATCTGTCATTTTAAGTATTGATTATGTTTCTGTATTTTGACTTGTATGTTTCTCTTTTTTATGTCCATTTACCTTTCATAGTGTAAAGATTTTCTCATAATTTCTGATCCACAAAAGCTTACCATTATTATACTCAAGTGTGACAATGGGTTTATTAAGTAGTGTGGACAAGATAGGGACCACATACTAAATCTGACGATCTCAAAGAAGGTCTGCATGACAAGCCTTTACAAACCTAGAGACCTAAAGTAACCATATGGATGGTCTGAAATAAAAACATTCTAAAAGCTAGCATGACAGGTCGTCATGTCCTAGGCCAGTATCTTCCTTGACAAAGGTCAACCATTACCTTAACTGAGCCTGTCTATTATCTTTTTGCATCTAAGATATAATAAACATTTGTAATATCAGGGTCATCCCCTTTTTTTCCAGACCCCTGAGAGCATAATTTCTCAACAGAGCACAAAACCATAGTATTCCTCATTGCTATCTTGTTCTTCTTCCACATCCCGTCTCTATGTGCCATAAATGTTCATTGTTAACTATCTTATACCGACAAATGTAAAAAAAAAAAAAAGTATGTGTCTGTAAGTTTTATGCTTTATCTAATCCCAGAGATTTCCCTGTTTTGCTTTCTCCCACATCCCTAATCTATCACCAATGGATTTCACTTGATCCCCCTATACCTCCTCCTTTGATTCTGATGCATAAAATAAGTGGTGAAACTGCTATTTTTTGAAGCGCTTTCTCAATCTGTTGAGATGTTGCTTCCTGGCCATTGTAGTCAGTTTGGCTCAAATAAGTAAAAAATAAATTAAAAATTCTCTACAGATTTTGGACATTTCTTATGTCAACCATCATGAGTCTTTACCTCTTTTCTAAAATTTCTAGGGATTGGAGACATGTCCCTGGACTGTCATTTTTAGTATAGCATAACCATTATTAAGTTTTAATAATCTTCTCATTAAAGTAGTTTTTCTAAATAAAAGTTTATTTATTCGTTTCTGTTACTTAGATTCCCAAATCTAAACAACTGATTTCAAATATTTTATTAGTATTTTGGGAACACAGATGTCCAACAAGCTAAGTTCCTTAGAATAATCCCTTTAATATTTCAAAGGAAATTCTATTACAACCTTTATTTCTTATTCTTACAAACTGAACTAACCAGTAAATTGTTCTACAAATTTTGTTTAATTTTCAAGTGTTACTGGATTCTCTTCTAAACATTTGAAACAACTTCCCAAAGCCTGCTCAACTCCAAATAAGAAGGAGTTGCCTTCTATAAATAAATATTAGTAGTCAAAATAAATAAATAAATAAACAAACAAATAAATAAATATTAGTAGTCACAGCAGATGTAGATTTTAAACCTGTAAACTCTCTATGTTCCAATGCTTTCTAAACTTGGGAAAAAATGCTTTGAGTCAAAATGCTTAAATGTCTTTAGGTTGGGGGGAGGGAGGATAGTAAGGGAAATGAAAGACAGCACGGTGAAGGCTGTGTTTGTCATAAAACAAAAAGCAGGTGCAAAGCAGAACATGCCCGAGAGATTTAGAGAGGGGAGGGATAATTTAAACTTAGGAATTTCCGATCTTCTTTTGAACCTGAATTGCACCTATTACATTATATAACAGGTCGGGATATAGATGAATCTCCCTTATTTTAGAGGAAAAACTTACTAGTCTACTACAATAAAAACTTTCAAAAACACTTAAACAGTGTCAAAGTGTTTTTCCAAAGATGTATAGGCTTAGAAAACTGTATTTAGGATCAAATCAATACATTCCAGGATTTTAAGCATTTATAAAAACATCTGACTTCACCAAATTTGTACAAATTGCTCTGAAGCATAGACATATTTTTGTATGTAATGTAAGTCCAACATTCTCCCTGACTTGAGAAAAATTCCCATGGGGCTTATGTCTTTGGGAACACACACTATCACCGTGTTTATAGTAAAGTCGAGCTCTGGGATGTGTCTTATGTAAACCTTAGTATTCTTGTTAATGCTACTTTATAATGTTGACATTTTGGGTTTCAGTCTATGAGGGCTTTTGACAACGAATGTTTGGTGGCTTTATTAGCATTTCTTCCCCTATAACAAGGCAGGGGCTGAAATCTTCAGTCTCTATTCCCACTAAGAAAATGAAATAGTGAAAGCGAAATAATGCTTCTACTAACAAATTCAGTCTCTCATTTGAAAAGTGTTGCTCACATAATTTTTGTTGCAATTTAGGGGGGAAGTTTCAGGTCACTATTTGCAACATCTATGCTTATATTTTTCAAATTTTATTGAGATTGAATGAATGTAAATAACAAATATTTATTAAAAATAAATACGCCTATTTTTATTATACAGTTTGATTAGTTTTTTACTAACTTGAACAGTGTCACCACCACCCCATTCAAGATATAAAATATTGTCATCACTCCCCAAAATCCTTTGTATTTGTTTGCAGTTAATTTTTAAATACTTCTACTCTAGGTAACCACTGACTTGACTGCAGTTATTATAGACTAGTTTAGTCTGTTCTAGTATTTCATATAAATAAAATCATACAAAATGTATTTTTTTGTATCTTACTTCTTTTGCTCCACAATAAGTGTTTGAGATGTACCCATTTTGTTGTATATTTGAATAGTTTGTTTTCTTTGAATTGCTGAAGAGTCATCTGTAAAAATACATCAAAATTTCTCTATTTACTTTTGGATTATTATTCGGGTTATTTCTAGTTTGAGACTTTTATCAATTAAATCACTAAAATGTTTGTGTATAATGTGTATTTGTTGATATATATTTTTTCATTTATCTTAGCTAAATACCTAAGAGTGTAATTGTTTTGTCATACGCTAAGTATATATTTAATTTTATCACAAAGTACCAAATATTTTTCTTTAGAACGTATACCATTTTACACCTTAGAGTGAATATATGAGTGCCAGTTGTTCCACATCCTCACTACTGTTTGATATTGTCAGTCTTTTTAATTTTTGTCATTCTAGTAACTGTATCTCATTACTGTCTGATTTTCATTTCTATAATAAAGATGTTGAACATATTTTCATGTGCTTATTTTTCATGCACATGTTTCCTTTTGTGAATTGTCTGTTCAAATATTTCACTCATTTCAAAGTGGGTTGTTATAGTCATGCTGTAAGAACTTCATATAGCCTAGATATAAATTCTTTTTGTCAGGTAGGAGTACAGCAAATGATTCCTCCCAGTCTGGGACTTTTCCCTTCACTTATTCTTAATGGTGTTTTTAATTTTGATGAAGCCTGTTATGGGTTGAATTGTACCCTCTTTCCCCAACACCCAAAAAGATACCTTAAAGTCCTAATTCCTTGTGTCTCTGCCCTTCGGGACAATGCTCTAATCAACCAAGTTATCAAGCCAGGGCACCTGTGTCTCAAAATATGACATTATTTAGAAATAGGATCTTATATATAGATAAGAGTGCAGTGGTTACCAGGGGGAGAGGAAGGGGGAGGGGCATAAAGAGCAACAAATATAAGGTGATAGAGGATGATTTGACTTCATTTGATGGGTATACAACACAATCGAATGTCCAAGTGATGTTAAGTTGTTTTCTCTAAACCTCTGTACTCTAGTTGACCAATGTCACCTTGTTAAATTTAATTGTCTAAATTATATATATGGAAAAAATAGGCTCTTTACAGAGGCAGTCAGGTTAAGATAAGGTCATTAATGTGGATCCTAACCCATTGTGTCTGGTGTCCTTATAAAAAGAAAAGCAATAGACAGAGAGCTACTCACAGGGACAGGGACATATTACAGTGACACAGAGATAAGGTCGATGCTTCTTCATGCCCAGAAACACCAAAGATCACAATCAAACCACTGGAAGCTGGGGAGAGGCATGGGACAGACTCTGCCTCCCAGCTCTCCAGAACCATGAGTAAATGCATTTCTGTTGTTTAAGCCACTGCAGTTTATGATATTTTGTTAGGAGAGTGGTAGGAAAATAGTACAGAGACAAATTTATTAATTTTTCAGTTTATGGTTACTAAGACTTATTTCTATGTTTTCTCTAGATCTACATTATTTTTACATCACACATAGGCACACACAACACACTTTCCTCTTCCCTGGGTTTTATGTTTAGATTATGTCATACCTGAGGAAGCACTTGTTTCTTGTATAATTTCTAAAATCAATTATGGTTTCTCCTAGTGGTGTAGATGTATCAAGTGACTCTGTGTCCATATCTTCAAGTTCAACCTGGAATAAGTTTTAGTTCCAAGAGGGTAAGGCCCTGTCCATTTGGTTCCCTTCCTAGTAGCTCGAAGATGATCATAACTGATATTTTAACATCCGTCACTTCGGGCCCAGCACAGGCACACACAGATGAACTTCACTTTTTTTTGTATCCTTCTACTCAAGAGGACTATTTAGATACAGGTCACACAGATGTGGCTCTGGGTGAATGTCCCAAAAGTGCTTGGCAAGGAGATCCTTTGTGTCCTATACACACACATCACAGTTTTCATCACTACAATGTCCACTGACATAGCACGCTATGTCAATAAAGGACAGACCACCAACTAACCCACACGGTGTTTACCTTGAGAAATTAGTTTTTTTGTTGGAAGTTATTCTGAAGGCACCTCTGTTCTTCATAGTTGGCAAAACAGAAGTCTGCTAAGGTCATATAAAGAACTAAAATATTAATGCAGTAAATTTTTTCTATAACTCTTCCTTTTGGGAAGGAATACAGAGTGACTGAGGCAAGTGGCCTTTGCTTTGACATTCCTCTGTTACAATAAAGCATTGCTTTCTGGTTCCAGAAGTTCCGGTGTACAAAAGAACCAAGTCTTCAATATACGGAATCTAAAAACTTTCTACAGGTTAATGCCTTACCCTTGACAGACAGGTGTCTCCAGGTCACAGTTGGCTCTGGTCTTCCAATAGCGAGACACAGCAGGGTTACGCTGCTCCCCTCATTCACAGTAATATCCGAGGAGATATTCATGATCTGTGGAGGAACTGTAAAGAAACAAAGAATAAATACATGAGAATGATTCTTTACACTCAAAAAGAAGATGTTAGCCTATAAATATTCATATGGCAGGTTTTATAAAAAGGATTTTCTCAATAATAATTTTCAGATTTCTTGATTTGCCAAGAGTGTGGCCACTATCATTGACAGTGCACCATGTTTTGTAGCAGGAGACAGGTGTGTGTGTGAAGGGGGTGGCAGGGAAGAAGCAGAGGAACTGAATGGAAAAACATGAATGCTTGTTGATTAAAGGGCAAAACCAAAGGAAACTACTTAGAAAGTTTTCTAAGAGTTCCTGTCTAGCCACGTGCTCATTTATTTCGGTGGAATTGCTGACTTAGCTAGTAGTCATAAGTTGTACCCAGTTGCACCCTTTTGTTCAGTAAAGACAGCCACGCTAGGTTCATTACCATTTCCTGAGCATTCCTGACACTTTCGGGTTCTTTGGCCTTGCACAGATTAGTCCATCCTGCTCTTCTTGTCTTTTATATTTCTTCACCCAAAAATCCCTTCTTGTTCCTAAAACATAGCCTTCAGAACACAGGGAAATTGTTTCTGACTGGTTCCATCAGAGTTAGTTGCTTTTTCCTTCTAGCTCACTAACAATACACTGTTCCTACTACTGTTGCTGTTATAAGATTGTATTACAAAGCACAGCCTGAATGACTTGTGGTTAGGAGCAGGGCTCTAGAGCTCAACTCCTCATCTGCTGAACACAGGTAAACTATCTACCCTCTTCAAGCTTTGGTTTCCTCATCTGCAAAATACAGATGATAGAAGTAGCTAAACTAATTGTGTTGCAAGGCTTAGATAAAGCAATGACTTAGCAAAGTGCTTGATAGAAAAGGAGCACTCAATAAATGTTAGTTACTTAGATAACAAGGAAGACAAAGATGAGAACATTAATAATGTCTTTCTCAATCAACTGTTGAACTCTCACGGGCTGGGTCCATGTATTTACCTTTAGCATTGTGAAGGTGGTATGACCTCTGGTTCCGCTGTCCACCTTGCCCCCCTCCCTCCAGGTCCGATTCTTGATTCAGTTCAAAATTCAGAACTGGAAAATACCCTGATTCCCCTCAACTCTTCATTCCCATCACCATTGTCCTGGTTGGGTTTCTCAGCAAATCTCACATGAACAATGGCAATGGCCTCCCACCTGGAACCTCCCAGCTATTGTCTTTCCAATTTTGGATCCTTCCAACCTATTCCCTCCGTGTGGCCAGCAGGACATTTTCAAGCAATAATCTAATCAAATGGCTCCCCTACCTATTTCTTAGCTCGCCATTGCCCACCAGGCTTAACACCCAGCCTGTTTTGCACAACTTATGTAAACCCCCTGAAGTCTCACCCCAACCCACTGGCAAACCTCATCTCCAGGTACAATCCTGCTAACAGCACCCTGCAGACACTGGACCTGGCTTTCCTGGAACGTGGCAGAAACACAAGCACTTCCACAGTGTTGCTTTCCCTTGTCTTTTCTTCATTGTCTACCTGAAAAGGTCTAATCCAACTTCCAAGGGACCTTAAAGGTCACCTCCCATCAAATCCTGAAAAGAAGATCAGCCATCTGTCCTGCTGCATTTTGTCCAAACCTCCCCACAGGATGGGACTGGGTATACTGTGTTACAGCGGACTGTCTCATGCCTGTCCCTTTACCCAGAGTGTGGAGTGCTGGAGGGTGAGGAGGAAACTTCACACATCCCTCTTTCCTCCTTCTCTGGTACAGGCTGACAAGGATACATGCTGGATTCTTCTTTAGAAGAAAGATCCGAATAACAGCTTGAACAAATCCAAACTCTAATGGGGGGCGGGGGGGGGGGGAGGCAAAGCTTTTAAAGGATTTCAGACACCTAAACTTTCTTCTCAATTTTCTTTTAGATTCTCAAAATAAAAGGACAACAGGAGAAGAGGCTCCAAGCTTACAGTTATGCTGATTTATTCAAAGTGCCAGTTTAATTATGAATTATTAATCATGCTACAGGTAGAGTGCTAGTGAACAAAGCACCCTGAGTCCCTGGCAGAGGAGAATTACGGCTGACGCTTGATTCAGACAACTGTGCAGCCTGAAGTTTTATGCCGCCAAGACCTTAGAGGCAAGTCTGTTCAAGGAAAAGCCATAAGTAACAGGGAGAACATTGGAGTTCTTAAGGGAATCCACATTAGAAAATAAATAAAAATCTCCTAGTTTATAAATCTGCCATATTTTGGATTATTTCTGCATTAGAATTTGCCCTGAAATTTCACTACACATATTTTATTCACACACACACAGGAAAAAGAAAATTGGTGTTCATTCTAACTACACTGCATCCTCTTGAGAAAACTATACTAGCTATTTCCCAGTATTTTCTAGCTTGTTAGAAAAAAAATTGTTCTGAGCTTAGAAATGTCAATACTTTTTTTTTTCACTTTTATAAAGCAACAACTTCAGTGTGGCTTCCAAAATACCCCCAGAATTATGTCTGCTCTGGCTGCATGTGTCAGGATATCTAAAGTTCTCTTTTTCTAGAACCATAGTCTCCCTGGTGAAGACACAGCCGGCGGGGGCGGAGGGGGGGCATTGTCTGGTTAGTGGAGATGGGTTTAGTACATTTCAGCGCTGTTGTCCAGGGACAGATCTCTCCACACTGCCCTAATTTGAAGCCTTCAGTTTTATTCAGTGATGTTTCATCTGATAGTTGGAGGGGTCCTGGATGGAAAGATATTTGTAAACTTCCACAGATACCTCATTCCCCTTATCATTCTAATGTCACCCCTGGAGTAAAATTGCAAAGGTTACTGCAGCATGTCCACCAAGACCCAGGCTTGTCCTAGTCTGCAAGTTTATAGTGGTTGCTGTCATTTTCTCAAAGGTGGAAAGACAGAGGATGTGGGAAGCCAGTAAAAAGAAAAGCATAAAAAATGAATTGAGATAAAAGAAAGTTCTTCCTGGTCTCAATTATGATATTTTTATTATGAATATGTAACATATAATAATCCGCATTGCTTGTTAATAAGTAACTTGAATGTTCTCAAATTGCTTGCAGAAGCATTATATTGTGGATTTCCTAGGAATTAGGAGATAAATAGACCAAATATTCTCACTATTAAATATATGATTTTCTAACCACTTCGCTGTACATCTGAAACTAATACGGAATAATATTGAATTAAACTCTGAAAAATAAATTTGGTGAGGTGGGTGAGGCTGGAAGGATTGATTAAAAAGGGAAAAAAGTAGAGAAAAGTCCTGGATAGGGACAACAGTGTGGTGATTTCCCCAGAAAGGGGGGAATGAGGGAGGTGGAGGAGGGTGTTTGGGATAATGAGGGATGGGCTTGGGGTGGTGGACATACAATATGGTGCACAGAGATGTGTTGTAGAATGTGCACCTGAAACCTGTATAATTTTGTTAACCAGTGTCACCCAAATAAACTCAATAAAACAAACAAAAAAACAAGCTTAGTGTTTGGCAATGAATAAATGTATAAAAAAGAAAAAGAAATGTAAAAATATGAAAAAACTGAGGCATAGGACAGGTTAAGAAAATTGCCCCACATTGCATGGCTAACAAATAACAGAACATTTCCATTACACCATGCGTCCTCTCTGTCTGGCCTCTCTCCATGGCCCCAAACACAATCCTTGTAGATGCACATCTGTGTCCACTGCTTAGTGTGTCCTCCTGGTGCCTCTTCCCCCACAGAACTTCCCAGCATCCTGCACCTGTTTCTCCTGGGCCATTTGCTTGGCAGACATTGCTTGCCAAGGGAAGTGCTCCATACTTTTAATTTAGTTTTAAATATCAAATGAATTTGGCAATACTACGGTGAACCTTCCCTTGTTTTTCATGATAACTTTTTGATGAAAGGAGCACTTGGAGATGGCTATCTTTTTCTTTTAAAATTTTATTAAATGTATAGGGGTGACACTGGTTAAAAAAATTATATAGGACTTCAGGTGTACAATTCTATAGTACATCAACTCTCTATTGTATTGTGTGTTTATCACCCAAATTCAAATCTTCTTCTATCACCATATATTTGACCTCCTTTACCTGTTTGTCCCCTCCCCACAGACTTCCCTGTGATAACTACCGGGCTGTTGTCTGTGTCTAGGAAATTTTGTTTGTCTAATTTGTTTATTTGTTGCATTCAGCTTTATACCCCAAATATGAGTAAAGTCATATGGTACTTGACTTTTTCTGCCTGATTCATTTCGCTTAGCATGATATTCTCAAGATGCATCATGTTGCAAATAGCAGTATTTCAACATTTTTATGGCTGAGTAGTATTTCATTATATATAATGTACCACATCTTATTAATCCAGTCCCTTTTTAAAGGACACTTCAGTGGTTTCAATGTTTTGGGAAATGCAAATTAAAACTACAATGAGATACCACCTTCCACTTTTTAGAATGACTATTATCAACAAGATAAAAACAACAAGTGTTGGAGTGGCTGTGGAGGAAAAGAAACCTTCACTCACTGCTGGTGGAAAAGTAAACTGGTACAGCCATTGTGGAAAACAATATAGAAGTTCCTTAAAAAATGAGCAATAGATTGTCATATGACCCAGCTACACTTCTTCTAGGTATCTACCTGAAAAATTTGAAAACATCTACTCACAGATACATGCACGCTAATGTTCATTGCAGCATCCTTCATAAAAATGACTTTAAATGCCTCTATATATAATGACAGAAGCTGGCAAACAACTAAATGAATATCTTTATATTTATATATAAATATGTATATAGCTAATGTTTATGATACACAGATACAAATGCATCATAATCATACCTAAAATGTCAAACTTACTCAAATAAAATGGTAATACTCACAAGAGTCCAGTTGAAGAATTACAAATAATAGCACAATATGTTTTTGGTAGTATCTGTGGATATTAGCCAACCTCCGTCCCTGCTGGTAGTGCATGTATCTGGTTATCTTTAAGTAAATCATGGTGGGTTACCACAGGGCCTTTGCATAACTGTGAACATTGTGTTGTACACAACTGCAACTACTTCATTGTGTGGTCATTTTAGATAGATAGATGGAGAGATATATAGAGACATATAAGGATAGATATAAACATAGTATAATATTGTCTCTCTCTGTATACATGCACACATGTGCAGAAGGTGATACAGGCAATATTTTATCAGATTGCAATCAAGTACTTTGAGGAAGTGGTGGATTTCCAGAGGTATCTTTGGGCTTTGGGTTACCATAAGGTATTGACACATGCTCTCTTTACCCTTGGTATGGCCAGCTCCTCTAAAACATCCCAATATGTCTTGTACCTGTCCCTTCTTTGCCAATCTCACTGCTATTGGCTTGGTTGATAAGCATATCTTCTCTTGCTTGGAATATTACAAAATTCTATTCTCCATCTGCTACTATTTGTAATTCAAAACCTATACACCTACCCCAGTTACCTCTTAACTATCTTGCTTCTGCTTAAGACCCCAACATCTGCCCCTTGTTCAACTCTAAAGTCAAAATTTCTGAGCAAGATTTATAGACTCACTCACAGTCTGGCCAAAGCCTAACTACTTGCCCCTTCTCTAACAAGTAACCCCACATATCTTCCTGGGACCACATCACTTTCGCATCTCTGTGCCTTTACTCACACTATTCTTTCTGCTCTCATACTTCTGTGCCCTGCAGACTACTCACCCTTCAACACTCAACTCAAATCTGAGCTCTTTTATGATGCTTTAGTTTTTTTTAGTTTCCCTTTCTTCTGTTTCCAAAGCATTCTTATTTATGTCTTTATCATACCATTTGTCTTTGTAACTGAGCTACTCCATGGAATTGATGTGCTATATTTATCCTTGTCCTCCTATCATACAACACAAAGCCTAACAAGTAGTGAAATCCTTTTACCCCTTTAAATGTAATGAATGAATGCATAGGTTTTAAAATTGGGTGCCTTGTAATCTGTCAACTGTTTTCCATCCTAGAAATCTGACATATGCCATTTCCTTTCCCTGAAATACCTTCTACCCTATTCTTTTTCCCCCTCTTTTTCTTTATTCAGTGAGAGGAGGGGAGGCAGAGACAGAGTCCCACATGAGCCCTGACCAGGATCCACCGGTCAAGCCCACTAGTGGACAATGTTCTTTTCATCTGGGGCCCTTGATCTGTTGCAACCAGAGCCATTTTTTAACACCTGAGTCGGAGACCATGGAGCCATCTTCAGTGCCGGGAGCCAACTCACGCTAATAGAGCCATGGCTACAGGAGGGGAGGCGAGGGGAAGGGTGAAGGATGGAGAAGCAGATGGGTGTTTCTCCTGTGTGCTCTGACTGGTAATTGAACCCAGGACACCCACACATCAGGCCAATGCTCTACCACTGAGCCCACCAGCCAGGGCCTCTTCCACTCTCTTTTTTACCTATTTTTTTTCCCTTCTGGGCTTGGTTTTAATGTTTCTTCCTCAAAGAAGTTTCGCTAAGAATTCTAGTTCTTCCCCACCCCCATATAATTCACGTGTCTTGTTAAAAATTTCTCCTTAATCAAATTTTCCTTGACAATACTTATATGATTTTGTGTTTCTTTGTTTATTTGTATGTGTGTTTTGGGTTGTTGTTTTTTTTTTTTTTCCCAGAGACAGAGAGAGAGTCAGAGAGAGGGATAGATAGGGACAGATAGGAATGAAGAGAGATGAGAAGCATCAATCATCAGTTTTTAGTTTTGACACCTTAGTTGTTCATTGATTGCTTTCTCATATGTGCCTTGATCGCTGGCCTTCAGCAGACCAAGCAACCCCTTGCTCAAGGCATCAACCTTGGACTCAAGCTGGTGAGCTTTTGCTCAAACCAGATGAGCCCGTGCTCAAGCTGACGACCTCGGGGTCTCGAACCTGGGCCCTTCCACATCCCAGTTCGACGCTCTATCCACTGAGCCACCACCCGGTCATGCATGTTTTGTTTTTTTTGTTGTTGTTGTTTGTTTGTTTTTTTGCTTAAATTCTCTCTGTCCCTAAACTATATACTTTACAAATGACTATATTCTCAGTGCTTAGAACTATGCTTGCTACATAACATGTGCTTAATAAAAATATGTTAAATAAATAAATGCTGACTACATACAATTTGTTAACATGTTACTATATATTTGTGAGTTATATAAACCTGAGTTAGAAAGGTTTTTCTAAAGTGAAATATGTCTTTGTGCAAAGGTAACTGGGGCTTGAAATGTGTGGTTCTTGACTAATGAGTACTACCTACATAAAGCTGACATAACAAGGTTGAAAAGCCATGAGAGACCATGCACCAAACCTTAGGTTCTAGAGCCCAGTGACCCGTGTAACCTTGGACAATTTTTTACTTAATCCTTCTGATTCCTGTTTCTTCATCTGTATAATGAAAACAGATGATATAGGTTGTATGGGTTGCTATTACAAGTGCAAATGTATAAAGCACACTTATACAGTACCTAGAAATAAATCAGTACCTAAAAACATTAGTTATTATTTATTCTTATAAGCCCATTACTGATATCATTCATGTTATTTAGAATCAGATACATAGCTTAATCGGCACCTGAGTGCTCATTTTCCAAATCTCAGTTTCTTCAGTGTTAAGACAGAAGATGTGGATGAAGCTGACTTTGGCTAGCTGACAAGATTTCATTATATATAATTACAAAGTAAAAAGTAAATATTTAATAAATAATTGTCAATCTCTTTCTTTTAAGCTAAACCATTGTGCCTAAATAAATGCACAGGACAAATCACACTCATTTGTATAAATAAATGACTGGTGTTTTCTTATGTATTTCCTATTAGGGGATATGTTTTTCTGTTTCTAGAAGGGTCAAAAGCACACAACTTCATTATTCAAGGGCAAGGACTCCACCCATGACAACTCTACCCGCTCCTTGTCCATTCACAATGTTTGATAATCATGTTTCGAGTGTTTTATTTAAGACTGAATTGCATTATTGAAAAAACTATATTGTAATCTGGACTCATAGAGGTTAAAGTTTGACTACTATTTTTGTTTCTAACTACTTGCTGTGTGATTTTGAAAAGTACTCAAGGTCATTAAGTTTCAGCTTTCTCTACCATAAAATGGGCCTGAAAATATTTGCTTCACAGGGATGTGGAGACTGTGTTTGCTACATGCCATTGTGCCTGCTCTTGACTCCTGGTGACTCTAAAACTGATATCCACATGTCTGTTCTCAACAGTCCTTAGAGATAATGATTGTAAAGAGACTTAAACAACTATTACTGTTGTTTTCACTTTATTGTTATTTTTATCCCCAGATATTAACAAAATATTGAGACCATGTAAAAGTGAATATAAATATGAAATGATTTCCACTACACTTTTAAACACTCAAGGCTAATTTATTAAAAGAATAACAGTAAAGACTTGTAAAGACTGAATGTTTTAACCTTCTAAGGTTACCTTTCAATTTTTTTTTTTTTTAACAAGAGAGCTTATTTTATAAATTAGAGTTAAGACTAATTTGAGAATTATGGTATACGTGCTAGGCTAGGTTGTGCCAAATTGTGTATAGTATGATATGTTTACAAGAGCACTGTATGACGTGTCAAGATAAATGGATTAAATCTTTATTCCTCTATAGGTGTGTGATCTTTTATAAATCACTTAACCCCTTTGACTTAGAAGTGTGTGAGAAAATGTGTGTGCGTGTGTATTGTGCATGAGGTATGGTTTTGTTTGTTTGGGTGAGTCTTGAATTAAAAAGTTGGATTGTGAATTCTCCAATCACTTCTTGTCTAAAATTCTGTGAGTTGGTGATCTTCTAGTAACATTACAAGTCCGAGGGGGCCGCTCTTGGGAAGAAGGTGATAACAGCACCAACAGCAATAACAAAATAGCAAGTATGTATTTCTTTGAGTCCCACATTAAGGGCTCTATATGCATTGTTTAATTTTTTAAAGACTTCATTTATTTTAGAGAGGAGAGGAGGTGGGAGAGAGACAGAGAGGAGGGGGGAGGAGCAGGAAGTACCAACTCCTATATGTGCCTTGACCGGGCAAGCCCAAGGTTTCAAACCTGCAACCTCAGTGTTCCAGGTCAACACTTTATCCATTGCGCCACCACAGGTCAGACCTACATTATTTAGTTTAACTCTCAACATGTCCTTAGGAAATACTTCCTATTAAACAACTCAGCATAAAGGAAGAGACATATGCATCAAAGGAAGAGAACTGAGAGTCCAGAAAAATATCCATACTCTTACGGTCAATTGATTTTCAACACAATGCCAAGACAATTCAGTGAGAAAAAGAATAGTCTTTTTAACAAATGGTGTTAGGACACATGGATATTTACAGGCAAAAGAATGAAGTTGAGATTCTATTTCACATCATTTACAAAAATTAACTCAAAATTCATCAAATACCTACATGTAATCATAGGCACCAATCTGTTACCTTGAATCAGGCAATAGTGTCTTAGATATGACACCAAAAGCAGAGCAACAAAAGAAAAAAATAGATAAATTGGTCATCAAATTTAAAAAAACAAGTATAAATTTTGTGCAACTTGAAGAAGAGTTTGTGTTTCATTGAGAAAATGGAAAAGAAAACCCACAGAACAGCTAAAAAATTTTGCAAATAATGTATACGCTAATAGACTAGTGTACAAAATACATTTTAAAACTCTTATAACAATAAAATGACAACAATCTCTATTTTAAAATAGAGAGACAAAGGATTTGAAGACATTTCTCTAAGGAAGATATACAAATAGCCAGTATGCACATAAAAAGATGTTATTAGCATCATTAATTGTTCGGAAAATGCAAATCAAAGCCACAATGAAATCCCACTTCACTGTCAGCGTCACTTAGATGGCTATAATCAAACAGACAGATGTAACAAGAGTTGCTGAGGATGGAGAAAGAATGGAATCCTCCTACTTTGCCGGTGGAGTTGTAACATGGTCCAGAGACCCTGGAAGACAACCTGGCTGTTGCTTAAAAGTTTAAAGATAGAGTTATTGTATGACTTGGCAATTCAACTCTTAAGTATACACCTAAGAGTGATGAAAACATATGTTCACCCCACAACATGTACACAAGTGTTTGTAACAGCATCATTTAAAATAGAAAAAAAAAACAAAAGCAGAAACAACCCAAATGTTCACCAACAACTAAATGGATAAACAAAATATAATGCATATAGACAGTAAAATACTATTTATCAATAAAAAGAATGAAGTACTGATGCATGCTCTAGCATGAATGAACCTTGTTAACTATAAGAAACCAGACAGAAAAAGCCAAAATACTGTTTGATTACCATCTGCATAATTGGTAGATCCATATCATTAGTCGCCAGGGGCTGGGAAAAGAACTGAAAAGGGGAGTGGCTGCTAATGGGTGGCGGACTTCCTCTGGGGGTGGTGATGTTCTAGAATTGGATAGTGGTGATTGTTGTACAACCTTGTGCATAGGCTGAAAACCACTGCATTGTACACTTTAAAAGAATGAATTTTATGGTACATGAATTTGCCCCTCTAAAGATATTATTTTTAAAATATCCTGACCTGTCAGTTATTGAAAGGTAGAACCCAAAGTTCTTGCGCTATAAGGAAAGAAGGAAAGCCAACCCATGGGGGCTGACCTTGAACAAGATCTTAAATATCTCTATCTTCATTTCCGCACTGCAAAGCAAAGTAGTTATCTTAGGTAACTCATACTTGTCCTTGTGAAGAATAAATAATAAAGGAATATAAAAAAGATTTATCATAGTGCCTTGTACAAAGTAAATATTTAATACTCTTTCTACATATTTTTTCGCCAACAACTCTCATTTTTTGAGAACCCCATAAGCTTCAGGAAGCACCACACAGAGTTTGTCCTACATGTACTTTGTCCTTTTGACAGAAGGAGGAGGAGCTGAGATTTGCATGAGATTTTGACTGACTTTAGAACCCAAAGTCTCAGTCACTTCAAAGCCACAGTCTGCCTGGTTCCAAAAGCCATGATTTTTAAAGCACCTCAGCCCACTGGCCTTTGAGTCTGGAAACAATGTGGGAGGTGACGGTGAATTATTGTCGGGTTTGGAGAAGTGGTTCTTGCTTTGATTATCTGAAAAAATAGGTAAGACCAACAGCACCTGCCTCACTGAGTAGATGAAAAAATCGAGCAAGTTAATGCAAGGATTGCCTGTGTCTTATTAAACACCAGCTTCTTTTCATTTTATACCTCACATTTCTGGACACTTCATTTTATTCTCCTGGACCACAGACTACCAGTGCAAGCAAGAAATGGGAGGAGGGACAATCCCATCGCTGTGTTTGCCAGTCCCCTCTCTGCAGCGTCTCACTGTAGGTCACTGATGCCTCCAGTCCTCCACCACAGTCCCCCATACTGACACAGCAGGTGGGAAGAGGGCGCTTGCACTGAGAATTTGGTGGGCTGGGTTCACACATAAGATTCCATGGCCATGTCCTCAGTTCCACCATCAACTCCTGGGATCCTTGATTTTCTTTTTCTGCCCAACAGATCTGTTAGCAGGTGCTCTGTGCTATTACTTTTCATCTCCACCTTTTCTCTTCTCCCTGTCTGCAACCTTAAATGTCTTATTTTGAAAGAGGATGGGTGAGCAAAAATGGGATTTTCTATGTCCTTCTTGCAAAGTTTGTCCTATGACTATGCCTGATACCCAGTCTATGCCCAGGACACTCCTTTGGAAGGCTATTATCAGCAGGAGCCTGGTTCACCCGACCGCTCTGAGCCTCCCAAACTGGTTCCATGGTACAGCTTGGCTCCTGGTGACTGAGGAGTATAGACTGGCCCCTGCCTTGCCATGCCGTGCCACCCATCCTCCAGCTCGGAGTTCCTGATGACAATATTGGGCTGCTTGTCTCTGCTGTGCTCCACTCACTTGAAGAGCAAACTTAGAGCTCAAGTGGTATCTCAGCTGGGTGGCAGCCTCTTTAAATATGGCCTCATCCTCACAGTCCTATCAGTATCAGTATTTGCATTTTCCATGGTAATTTCTTTGCCTACGGACTGACTTCCTTTCCTTTCCCCTCTCTTCCCCTTTGCCCGCTCCCCTCCCTTCCCTTTCTGACCTTTCCCTTGCCTCCCTGTTCTGTGCTGCTGAGAGTAGGTTGTTCTACCTTGCCCCTGCACTCAGTATGCCCTCACTGTGTGGGAAGAAATTCTCTTGGATCAGACACAGAAATTCTTCATCTTGGAGAAAGCTTGGACTTGTACAATCCTGAAAAAATAGGTACTTGTCTGCTTGCCCAAGCTCTTGTTCATTGCCAGACTATGCCCTGCCAGGGCGAGGTGAGATCGTAGCACAGCCACACTCACTTCTGGTTAGTTGTTGTGTGAAATGGCAGCTGCCCCACTCTCTGTGACACACTATTTCAGTATTTTGTGTCATGAGGATGAAAAAAATTTTTTCCTAACAAGAGTTTAGTTATAGATAAATGAGATCATAAAATAAGTGTATTTTAAAAACCATGAAATTCCATATACCTATCATTCAATATTCCCACTAAAGAAAAAGAAAGCTACAGTCTGGGTTATCAGGGATTCCACTGGTTTTAAACTCAATAAGTTTTGACTGTGCTTTGTAGAACAGAGACTGGCTGAAGGACTCATAGTAACGCCATCCGCATTGGGTAGAAGGCAAAACATATCAACTTTTCACAGGCCAAAGTTAATCTCTATTGCTCCCATTTTTTAAATTATTACCATGCATCCCTGGCTGGCTGGCTCAGTGGTAGAACGTCAGCCCAGTGTGTGGATATCCTGGGTTTGATTTCCAGTCAGGGCACACAGGAGAAGTGATCATCTGTGTCTCCACCCCACCCCTTCTTCCTTCTCTCTTTCTCTCTTTTCCCCTCCCATAGCCATTAGTTGATTGGTTTAAGCGAGATAGATCCTAGTGCTGAGGATGGCTCCATGGAGCCTCTGCCTCATCTGAGCTAAACAATGGCACCAGATGGGCAAAGCATTGCCCATAGGGGGCTTGCTGGTGGATCCAGGTTGGGGTGCATGTGGGAGTCTGTTTCTCTGCCTCCCTTCCTCTCACTTAAAAAAATAATAATCAAATAAAATAAAATCACTACCATACTAGATCCGTAAAAGACAAGAGTTCCAAAGTGAAAGAACACACTTAGATTTCTAAGTGTGAGGAAGTCAGGCATGAGGCCCACAATATAATTTTTATGTGAGTCTTTTCTCAAATCTTTCTCTATTCCAACAAATCTGAAAAGACTGGAAATAAGGATTGAATCTGCATTTTCTTTTTTTACATTGGGAAAATGGGGAGGGGTTCATGACTGAATATTGCTGATAAAAACATGATAACTGAGTCTCATTACAGCCAAAGACAAGTCTCATATTTTAGCATTTTTATTAAAGCTTTTTAAATTACTGAGTGTCTGGTATATTCAATACCAGCCTAAGTGATTTATATTAGTCTATCCCTAGATACTCCATCTAATAAATAACTTGGCAATCTCCTAACCCATAAATATCCCTGGCCCCAGAAAAAAGCAATTAAAAGATGTTAGGAAAAAAAAATGTGGCTTCCCAGTAGTCTGGACTACAATGTCATGGGAAGCTTTCAATGGAATAATTCAAGCCATTTACAGAGGGTCAGCTCTCCTGTACTCACCACTCACCCACCAGGAATTTACGTTCCTGTACCCTTCAAAAAACAAAACACATCCAAAGCTATCTTTAAAAATTTAACATGTCATAATAACACAGGCATTTTATCACGGAGAACATTACCACAGCAACAAGTGTTCTATATTTTCAATGGCTTAGGCTGAAAATATTGTGCAAAACCTATTTGAAAAGCAGTTGTGCCAAAAATGTTTAAAACACATTAAGTATCGGGGCAGCCAACTAAAAGGTTGTTAGAGGCTCCAGTGTCACTAGCCCAGAAAATATTTCAGGTTAATAAGGTTCAACCAGGATGCCAGGTAAAAAGCCATTGATATTTATGAATAGTGGCTTTAAGTTCAGTACTTTCCACTACAAAATGAGGTCACTTTTCCTGAAAAACCTCTTATCTGGCCTTCCCTGAACTTCAAGGAGGATGCAAAGCAGGAAAACCTGAGTCCTTATTTTCTACTTAAATAAATTAGTGGGCTCTGTTCTGCATCCAGCAGCCCAGTACCCTAGCACCCAGGTGGGAGAGAAAAAGTCACACACTCCGACACTGCTCATTATACTAGGGGAAGCTTACAGGAAAAACTGCCTGGAATCAGAAAGGATGGTCCCAGTCCAGGTATTACAGGGATTCTCCGAATTACAATCATGGCATACTCGTCATAAATTTCAAGAGTTTTGCAGGCTTTAAGTCAATTTAATTTGATGCATTCTCTAATGATATTTTTAATTGTTTTATTAAACATTGTCTATTTTTATACATTTCACTTCCCAGGTAAATGTTACGTCCACATAGTTGGGGGCAGGAAACGGTTGCCTTCTATAATTTCACAGGAGCCTAATAATGCACTTTTTACAAATCTTCCTACTCCAGGGCACATCAAGGACATATACAGATGTTACATGGTGGTAATGTCACAGTACTTCAACTTGATTATAGCACTGTGAAGTTGGGAGATTGGAAAAAAATTCTTATTGCCCCTTATTATTTCATTTATGATGAAGAAGAAAGAACAGTAACTAAGCTTCACTTCCACTGCTTGCTGTCCAGAGAACAGGGTAATATAGTGAGGGGTTTGACCAAGAACATTTATTTTTGCATAGAGCAGCAAGTCTCAACCTTTTTTATCTCATGGCACATATCAACTAATTATTACAATTCTACAGCACACCAAAAAAATATTTGTTTTTTGCTGATCTGAAAAAAATAGATATGATTTTAATACATTCACACTAGGTGGCTATTGTTACATTGGCTGTTGTCATTTTTTTTTAATTTGACAATCTAAAGAAAAAAAGATCAATGTCCTGACTAAATAGTCAGGTATTACATGTTTTAAAAATTCTTGTGGCACACTTGTTGAAAATCACTGGCATAGAGAATAGTTCTTCTCTTTTCTTGTAATAAAAGATATGTTACAACCAGATGCTCAGAGCTCCCCAGGATTCTAGGAGCTACATAGTATCTCATATTTGAATTATTTGATGTAATCTTTTGAAATGTCAGTACATTTACATGAGTCAAACACCAGCCTACTTTAAGATAGCAGACTATATTTACTGTTTCCATATTTATTAAAACACACATTATACATTATCCCAGCTGTGTTGTATTCCTTTGGATGCAGGCATTATAGTTTATCTGAGTAGTGTCCTACCCAAAGATGTATGAATTATTTTCTATTTCGATTTTTTGCTATGAAAATGTCACTCAAACTATGTGTATGCCTGTGTGTGTGTGTGTGTGTGTGTGTGTGTGTGTTTTAGACTTGAAAAACTATTTGTAGAAGATAGAGCCCCAGAATAGGTACTAGTTTAAAATGTAAATACATCCATAGCTTTAATGGTTGTCAATAAAAACTTTTTCCTATGGAGGCTTTACCATCTTTTATGTCCACTAACAGTCTGTGAAATTCCCTGTTTCCCCAATAGTCTTGTCAGTAACATCTATTACTAAACTTGGATATTTGCCAGTATAATAAATAAAAAATCATATTTGTGTGCGGTTTTGATTGCATTGTGTTTCATGCATAAGGATGATTTGTAGTGTTTGCAATGAGCTCTCTTTTTATGTCCTTACCTAGGCGTATTGGCCTTCCCATTTTTAAAAAAATAAATTATCTTTCTTATGTATGTCAATTAGAGTTAATTTACCATGTTAGTTAGAGCTCAGCATCTGGACAGAGAAGACCTGGCTCATTTCCTGGAACTACCATTTCTTTGGGAGTTTATCCACTTATTTGTGCCTCAATCTTTATATATATATATATATATACATGGCAGGCATACAGTTAGTGCCTAAAATACAGGAACATTGTAAAGATGCCATAATTCAGTACACACAAAAATGCTTAGAACAGTGTGTTGCATAGGCAGATGTTATGGTCTCAGGCACTGCTCATTCCAAATTTCCCAGCTGCTGCCTTGTGGATGGGGCAGGTGGGTCAGCCTGGGGCAGAGAAGCTGCTGGGTGGTCCTACCACCTCCCACTGCCACAGGGAAAGGAGAGATTGGACTGGGGACCAGAGGCACTTTGTAGGAGTCAGGCCAATAATTAGTCTCTGTAAACAAACACACTTGTGGATTGGCACTTCTTATACACTCGAGTGCCAAATGTAAAGGCCATTTTAAACATATGTCATCAAAGAAAATGTCAGAGGCTTGTGGGTCACAGAAGATGAGGATGGGAGAAATCACTCCCGGTACATACTCAGTGGGGCAGAGGGGCCCTAACTTGATTTTATTTAAAATAGATTAAATCCAAATACCTTCTTTCCTCTTTGGAAAATGCCAAAGAAGAGCTGCTAAAATTTAAGTAGAGGAGGTGTGATAATTAAGGGCAGAGAAGTGCAGGGTGATATGGCAAAGTTGATTTTGCCACATAAGCACTTACGATGTCTCTAACTACTCAGGTATCTGTCAGACAAGACAAAGTAGGTGAGATGAGTCAGAGAAGGTGGCCTGTTGGCATCTATGGAATGGGAATGAGAGACACCCCATGTTTTGGTTGTAGGTATGTTAAAGTGGTAGACATGGACAATGACCAGACCAGAGATTCTTAGAAATAGCAAGAAGGAAATTTGGCAAAATGAACAGCTAGGTTCCCAAACCAACAGGAAGGATAATAGCATGTTATCTCTAGCAAAAATACAAATCTCCCTCCAAGTGTGATGATGAGGCCTTCATGAGATTTAACCTGTCAGGAAAGAGGTCACAGGTCACTTTAATAGCACACTATCCATTTTATCGGAAGGTGCTTTTTAAACCCCTAAACTAGATACCTCTTAATGAAGAAAGTTTTCTGACACTGGCAGAACCCCTAACAGTGACATCATGTTTAGCCCTCAAACGTTAGCCGGAGGGACCCTCCCTTCCCAGAATGGTGTGGAGCAATATGTAGAAACCGCAGGAGGAGGAGGGAGAACCAAAGTAGCCCTCACATGATGGATGACTCATTTCCAAGGGATTTCATTTCTCCTAGGGCTGGAAAAATGAGAGTTTACACCTGGAACCTGCTGTGGTACTTCTCAAGGTGATAAAATCTCATTACATTTAGAGACTGTGCTTCCGAAAGTGCCAGAAGGAGAAACAGAGCATTTGGGAGGATTCAGAGCAGAGCAAGCAGAGAGAGAGAGAGAGAGAAGGAGAAGAGAGAAAGTCGGGCTTCTAAAGGGGCCGCTGGTGTGCCAGGGAACTCAGAACGGCTATCCTGCTTTCTCCTTCTTACTCCACAACGACTTATCAACCTGCCAAGCTTAGAGTAAGGGCCGGGGGAGGGGATAGAGAGTACATGAAATAAGTGGGAAAAGACTGAAAAAAGGAAGGAAGTAGGCTTGAAAGGAAGTAGAATGAAAAGGAAAGTAGGTATTTTGAAGAATTGGTCCTAGCTTTGAAGCAGGTTTGAAATTTCTGCCCCCTCCTAAACACACACACACACACACACACACACTCACACACACACGAGTGCGCGCCTCTGCTTCAAAAACAAAGGATAGTGGAAATAATGGGCCCCACGGTGGCTCCAGCAAGGATGCTTAAAGCAGAAGATTCAACCCCTATTCCCCCAATTTTTTTAATACTCCTCTGTTCAATTAAGTGGTATTTAAAACTAGATGAGATAATCAATGAGTATTAATAATCATGTATCAAATAATGATATTTACACAATGGCTGCAGAATGGAGCAAAGCAAGTAATAGACACTCTTCTATCCAATTCCCTAAAAATATTTTTTAAAAATCAAGATATCTGAAGAAATATCTGGTTTAGGAGGATACTTAACTTGCAAGGAATAAAGTGAACTACTTTAAAACTTGAATCATGTTAAATTAAAAGCTAACCTCCCCTAACAGGATTTTATTCCTTATCTGTTTTCCAGAATACATCTGTAGTCATGTCAATTTTCTTTTTTTCTTTCATGTTATCTCTCCTTCTTCTGCCCTCTGCCCTCACATAATGGCTGGTAATTGGAATAGAGGCATATTAATGCATGTGGATTGTATGTAGAGATATATTTTTCCACACCCTACCCCATGAACTTGAATAATAAAATGCCATGAACGATGGCTAAAATCATATAAATACAAACTCACCTTACACTCAAAATGGCTCTAGGGCCGAGTAAAACCTGAGACTAACCGGGTCTATGATGTTAGTCTCCGTAAATCTGAAAGGACAGAGGGTCAGTCTGAGAGGCCAGTGGCAGTTTCATCCACTGCTACCCAAGGAAAGGGACTGTCCTGCCTGGTAGGACCCACCTGCTTCGTTTCTGTGTCAAAAATGATTTGGCTGGATTATGGAATAACTGGATACTATAAAAAATGTAAATAGGACAGTGATGTCCCCTCTGCCCATTCCTGGCACCTTCTCATTTCAGCTTAGTTTCCCATTGAGACTTTGTCTAGGAAGAAAACGGACCAAGAGAGAGATTCTTTGGGCTAGCCAATGAAGCAGATTTGGGCCTTTAGTAAATCACTAACGTAGGGTTTGAGATTCCTTGTTCATTTCCCGGAAGTGCCTGACATCGTGCCTCCTGTAGACAAGGGCCCATTTTCTGTGCGCAACAAATATAGCTCCTGAGCCATGAGAATGAAGAGGCACACAGGCCACTTAAGAAGCTGACTCTGTGCCCCAGTGTGGTTGGTCAGCCATCCCTTGTGCACCGCAGTAAGGAAATAAGATGCAGGGGAAACCTCTTTGTCAGTAATTCAGGTCTTGATTGTTCGGGGTTCCCCTTTGAGTATAGCTTGCTGGTAATTTGTCCTCTCCCATCAGAGTCATATCTGAATCAGCTGGAGGGTTTGGGAAAACACAGACGGCAGGGTCCCTACCAGTGTTCAATTCAGCAGGTCAGGGGTGGGACCTGAGTATCTCCATTTCTAACAGGTCCCCAGGTGGTATGGGTGCTAATGTTCTGGGGAAGTGCATTTTGAGAACCACCGTACTAAAAAAATGTAGAGACCCTGAGTGCGCCTTTATTAAGATTGACTAGGGAGACACTACATGAGACCCCGTTCTTCTGAGAGACGTGGCCACTTTAGAAAGAAATGGAAATACCCCTCTTTTATGGAGTTGACCCTTCTCTCATTCTTCAAGATCCCCCATATTTATCTCTAAGTTGATACAGAATCACAACTTCAAGTACTGGACTATTTTTACAGAAGAGGTGTTTGGGAATCACCCTGAATATCATCGACAGTGCTATCGCCCAGCCCATATGTTTAACCCTCTGCAAAATATGGTAGTAGATTTCAGTATTCTCAAACGTATGGATATAGCCTCCCTAAAGTCTATTCCATATCTCTCCTCCATGCTTTCCTCTACCGATGTACAGCACACAGTGAGTCCATGTAGGCTCCTTACCTATCTGATATCAGCTGATAAACAGGAAGCATCTGCTTGCCTCCCTTAATGGGCAGTCACCACCTCCAGGGCCCGTTTGATAACCCTCAGTACCAGACAGAGCATCCGTGCTTAACAGGCATAGAACAATTTTCTGTTGATCCGAGTTGAATGGTAGATGTAGAATCATGCAGAATAGAAAGTTGCTGATTTAATAGGCTTGGTTATTTGCTTTTCCCTGGAGACATCCATTTATTCTTAAGTCACTGTGGACAGAAGATTAGAAGTAAGAAAGGGAAAGAAGGCTATCAACCGAGGCACTGACAAGTGACACCCCGCGGGAGAGAACACGGCAGACTCACCAGGAAAAAGGGACTCAAAACTGTGGGACCACAGAAGGGCGTGCCAGGAGGCTTCTCTGTGAGGCCGAGAAATATATAATTAACTTCTGTTTAAAATGTGATGGTGAGTAAGCAAGATATGGTTAAATTATAATAAGGTATTCTCTTTGAAGGCGGAGATGCTTCTAAGGCACGTTTAACCAGATGCAAAAATTATCGTGCAAAATTTAAAAGAAGTTTTAATGTTTAGAAAGGAAGATTCAGTTATCTGGAAGACTCACTCATTCGGAACATCTCATTATCTGATAATGCAGGATGAATAATGCATTCCAGTGCATTTTCCCAAGACCCCCACCTCCCCATCCCCGCTCATCCCGACTTCCTTTTTTCCCAAACTCTCTACCAATCTGACTTCACAGATGGAAAGTACCCGAAGCAAAATTGGATCTACCATATTTGGTTTTGAATGCTGAAGGAAAAGAGAAAGGCAATTAATTTGGAAATGACCATCCCTGCCTCCTTTGATCCCTGCCTGCATTCTTTGCTCCTTGGCATCTTTGCCCAAGTGTCCAGGGAAGTGGAGAGCCAGTGACAGAAAGCAGCCCTGCAAGTGACCTTGGTGGGAATGTTGTGCTCTGCTGTAGCTTCCTGGGGCCCGCAGATGTTCAAGTGAAGGGGCCCATGCTGAGACCTGAAATTTATGTTATTAAAAAGCTCCTCTCTCCAGCGCTGACTGACAAATGGTCACATTTTGTGTCTTTTGTTCCAAGTCTGACTGCCATTCCACAGCCATCAAACTGTGTTTGTAAAATCGATCTGCTTTTAATCAGAGCAAAAACTCTAGGCCAAAGCTACAGAGGCTTTGTTTGGTTCTCACTACACCCCAAAGGCAGCAGACCCTCGCATGAACCTGATAGTCACTGTCTCAGGGACAGGATGATTCTGAGGGCTGACAGCGAATACACTATTTATGGCAAGATTTTGTCCAAGGAGTCAGAAACCAGCTTATTCCTGAGAACCAAGGACACTCACAGTGGACAAGAGCAAGACCTGGTCATAAAGGGCTGACCTGGGTGTGGAAAATGAGGTCTCTCATTTTGCACTGCGAGGTCCAGCTCCCATGGGTTTGAGTGTCTCTGCTTACCAGATCCCTCCTCCAGCGACGGGGCCCAAGTGTCCAGTCCACCCTAAGCTCTGTCCTTCCCTAGACGTTCCTGATATTCTGAGCCTTAGTTGAGGTGTTTGCCTAATCTAAAGGTGAGCAGTGAAGTCTCTTTACCTGTGCTTGTACCAGTAAGTCATAAAGTTTCTCTTTGACTGTAAGTGGTTTCTACTACTAAATAAATACACATTTAAAAAGGGAGCATAAATGGGATAAAGGTGTTTTTTTGTTGTTGTTTAGTTTTTTGTTTTGTTGTTGTTGCCTCAAAATCTTGGGCTAAGATAGCCCTGGAGTTGAAAATTGTTGTTTCTATCTGTTTGGGAGCTTTCTGTGAACTACTTGGGGTACATCTGATGAGAACAGTAATCCTCACCCAGGTCCTTTGTGAACATACTCTCGTGAGTGTATCAGTGCCAATGGACCCACGGAAACTTGGTAGGGTCATTGACTAACTTAGACCAGCATGGGCTGTTTCAGAGGCTAGGAGAAGGACATGTGTTTTGTAAACCAGCTAAACTTCTTTGAGAGAACAAAACAAAACATAATTTGTTGATTAGGGGGAACCAGTACATTTAAATTAATTTAGACTTATTTTGAGAGGTGGTTTGATTTCCAGCAAGACTTGTCAAACTCTCATGGTCGACAAGTCCACAAGTCTGAGGGAGGAAGAGAGAGAATGAGGCACCTCAACTTCTGAGGATAAGACAGTTCCTGTCCACTTTGGTCAGTGTGAGTCAGGATTCCGGGCCTTTGGACAGAGTCTCTGTGATCTTCCTCATATCTGCCTTGTACCTGCTGTGTGTAAGGTTGCATACCCGCTGTTGAAAATTGAGAGACACAAAAGATAGTCTTTTCTCAAAGAGAATATTAAAGAACTTTAAAGAGCTCCACAAAAGTATACCTTATTCTAATGAAAAGTATCATTATTAACCAACCATAAGGAAACCAGAATGTATGAATTTGAAAATGGACCTAACATATTTATAAGAAACGTGGGTCCAACTTGATTTTTCCTTCTGGCATTGCAACTCTACCCAAAGGTCTTCAAATGCATTTGGAATGTCCTGAGTCTTAATTGTGATTTATTGATGCAGGAAATTTTAGAAGTGAAAGTGACATTAGAAATCTCCTGGTGACCACAATTTCTCATCCAACAAATGAGAAAATGGGTCCAAAGAAAGGATACTTGCTTGTCGTAGTACATCTGGGATGTTATAACAAAAACCACAGACAGGGCAGCTTATAAACAACAGAAATTTATTTCTCTTGGTTCTGGAGGCTAGAAGTCTGAGATCAAGGTGTCAGCAGTGTTGATGAGGGCCCCCTTCTGGGTCTCAGATCTCTCGCTGTACGCTCACATGATGGGAGAGCTCCACCCTTATGACCCAATCACTTCCCAAAGGTCTCACTTCCAAATATCATCAGCTTTGGAAGTTAGAATCTTATCACGTGAACTTTGGGGCTACATAAGCATTCACACCCTACTATTGCTCAAGATTATACAAACAAGAGAATATGTGGAATTTCATGTCAATTATCAGCTTCCTGTAGCAGAAACACAACTTCCTAAGAGAGTAGAAAGAGGAAACAGCTCTGTCAATCCTTACTAGCAAAACAGACTCAAACCTCTCAAACACATATCGCCCATTGTTATTACAACAAAATAGGAGAGACTACACTTTCTCCTCCCAGTTTGCCCCGCCCTCAGCTGGTCTGCTGTTCACTGGAACTTTTGTGATAGGGTTACTATTATATCTCCATTTACTTTGCTCTTGACACTAGCTTTCCCTGCACAAAATATTATAGAAAAGGACATGTGTGACAGGTTGGGCCCAAACCCTCCTAGGAGGATATTAGACTCAATTTTCTCCTATCTCCCCTCACCCTGGAATTTTGCTACTGTAAACTCCATGAGGAATAGAGTTCTGAGCCCTTCTCATAAAACATGTAGTTATTTAGGCCCCAGTATATTCCTGGCTGAGAATGAGTTCATTGTTTTATGTGGGAAACTAATTTCATGAAAAAGAATATTTAAAAAATTTTAAACTTAACCCTAGTTGACTGGTGTCTATGAAAAAAATAGAGATAAATCATAAAATAAATAACAGTATTTTACCTTTTTTATTGTTTTACAACTGTTGTTATTAAACACAATGCTCACGGAAATTGCCAGGTTAGATATGTGGGAACCAGAAACCCATGGAAATTCTGCACACAAGGTCATGGTTGGCAGTGGTGGATCCCAAGGTCTTCCTCTCTCAATGAGGGAGAGAGACAGGAGCATTTCATCCCATAGACAGAAGCTAAAGGAGTATTTATAGAGACTAAGTTAAATAAAATCAAAATATTAGGACTGCAGGTTTTCTTTCCTCCTCCATTAACCCTGCAAACAGAAAGAGAAAAGACTCACTATATGCCTGTGAAGGCCGGTCAGAGAATGCTTTCTCTGACTGCCAAACCCCAGCTCTGAGGAAAGGGGGTGCTTGATGGCACCTGGGCACCTAGTATGTTTCTTGGTGGATTGGGCAATTAGAGAAGGGGCTTCCAATGCCTACCTCAATGCACATCATTTATTGAACGTCTAATTCAACATTGTACTCTCTAAGAAAACCTTTCTAGATTAACCTCGTCCCATTCACGACTCTCCTTAACTGTATGTCTACAGTCAACACCTACTGAGTACCCTTCTATATTCTAGTGATATGCCAGACCCTGAGGATACAAAGATAGATGAGCTTCTATTCCTGTGTTACATTATTGGTAAGAAGAAAATGTGAGAAGCACACATGATGTGATAACAGAGGTGATATATACTTGGGGAGTCAAGAAAGGCTTCATAGAAGAGGTGACACTGTAGGTTTTTGGTAGTATTTATAGATAACTAGCTTTAATTTATTATTTGAAAATCTCCATTCTTCCGGAAAAAGAAAATTTTTTTCTATTTGGTAGAACAAATGAAATGAAAAGGACAAAACACACACATACATACACACACACACACACACACACACACACACACACACACACACAGTGTTATTTAGTCCTACTATGTGCTGGGCATAGAAGTAGATAATGGGGTTTTAGGTAGGGGAGGCTCACCTGTCTGTCTTCCACTTCTCCAACAGTCTTGCTCTTTTCTGAATTCTCTCTTCTCTACCTTATATTTAAACTCTCTTTATCTGTGTTTATGCAGCTTAAATTCCCCCCCTTGTCCATGAAACCATTTGTGACCATTTTGGCTTATATTTATTTCTCATTTCTCTCTCTCTCTTTTTTTAGTGGATCTTAAACCAGTAACAGCAACAACAAGAACAACATAACTTTGACATCTGTGCGATACAAGTATATTTTTATGAATCATCTTGTTCAATTCTCGTAAAATCTCTTTTGGGAGTATATGTTCTTTCTTTTGATTAAAAGTTCAAATATAGCAAATGATGAATAAAAACTTAACCATAATATGATTGTTTTAATTCCATAGAAGGGGCAAAGCTAGAAGATAAAGTCTTGTCTTTAGATTCCTAATCTAGGCCTAAGCTGTGGTGGTGCAGTGGATAAAGTGTCAACCTGGAACACTGAAGTTACTTGCCCACTCAAAACACTGGGCTTGTCCGGTCAAGGCACATATAGGAGTTGATGCTTCCTGCCTCCACCCTCTTTTCTCTCTTTCTCTCACCTCTCTAAAGTGAGTAAATAAAAATCTAAAAAAAAAAGAATAGATTTCTAATCTATTTTTCTCATGATCCTAGTTGATAATTATCTAATAGTTGAATGTTCCATCTTTCTTCACATGGCACCTGATTCCTGCATGAATGATACAGGCAAAGGAGATCTTTTAGATTTCTTGTTCTCACACCCATGCACCCTCACCCCCATCACAGAGTTCAGGGCATGGTTGATCACAAGCAAGTGCTCAATTAATACTTCCAACTGTTTGAAAAATCATTGATTTAGTTTCGTCCAGTGATTCATCTGATGATGGCTTCCATTTATATTTTGTTTGGGAGATGAGAACTAAAACAATAAGGGAAAATAGAAAAGAGGACAAGAGAAAAGGAGATGGAGAGGAAAGAAGTGAGGAAGAAAAGGAATCAAAGGGGAGGGAAGAGGAAGAGAAGCATTCTTGTCTCCTACTGCCAAATCCCTCAGAAAACCAAGACAAGTTCAAGGTCATGGGTAATAGTTGATGTTTTTGTGGAGCAAAAGGGAAAAGGAGGGGTTGAAGATGAACAAACTCAGAAGAGAGACAGAAAAGTTTGCAGGGTCACAGGATACATTTATCAGAAGCTTTTAAAGAAGTGTTTAAGAGCAGCTAAACTGTTGCTATGGAAATAGGTAAAAGCTAATCCATTATCTGCAACCTCTGGATGTCACCAGCTTGCCGCTGGGGGGCATTCTGCTTTTTACTATTATTATTTCTTTTTTTCTCTCTCTCTTCTGTTTTTTTTTTTTCTATCTCAACACATCTCTAGAGTTACGAGACACAAATTAATAAAGGCTGAAAGAAAATGGATTCAACTCCATCAGAGATTATATTAACACACAAGGAAAACTTCACCCCACATGTCAACTCCTAAAGCAAGAGGAGATTATTTTAAGAAGATAAGACAAAAAGAAAACAACAATATATGAACACCTGGAGGGATAAATGTCCTGTGCCTCCTAAAGCCACTCTTGTCCTTGGCTGCATCTTTGAAGTTTGTGCTAAAATCCAGAGAAAGCAGCGTATGCCTCCTAGTTTATACCCAAACTGTGACCCTTGATTGGAGCCATTTAAGAGGTTTTGATGCTTCAAAAAGAAATGATAGAAGCCATTTTATAAATATCCCTTACTTCACATAAAAGCTGAGGTTTAGCTATAAGCTAACGTTAAAACATTTTTATGTAAAGCTAATGTCATTTCCAACAAATATAAATGTCTGAAATATAGATTTTAATCAATTGATGTTTTACATGTGCATATTTGTGGGAAATGATAAAGATGTTAATAATACCAATACTATAATCACTGCTTAATATTCCTTTCTATGGTCTTGCTTCTTTACCATATCCTAGGAGATAGAACTATCTCCCATGATTTGGGGAAACCATACTCCACACAGACAACTTTCAGAACTTGGTCATCATTTTCCATTTTCCTATAAAGTTATAGTCTTACAATAATATCAAATTATTAGTAATTATTAAAAACCAAACTCTATATCTCTTTCCACAAACCCCAGTACAGAAGCATTTATTGTATCTCTGAATCCTAGAACTCAATTTAATTTCCTTCTGACTTCTTCATTCCAATAATCAGTAGGATTACTATATCTGGCAATATTCATTGTTTAAAATGATTTGTGGGGCCCTGGCCAGTGGCTCAGTGGATAGAGCATCAGCTCAGCATATAGACGTTCCGGGTTTGATTCCCAGTCAGGGCACACAAAAGAAATTACTATCTTCTTCTCTCCCACAGCTTCTCTCCCTTCTCTCTCTCTCTTCTCCTCTCTCAGTCAGTGGTGGTTCGATTGATTCCAACATCAGCCCCAGGCTCTGAGAATAGCTCAATTGGTTTGAGTGCTTCAGCATTAGGTGCTAAAAATAGTTCAGTAATTGAGCATCAGCTCAAGATGAGGTTGCCAGGTGAATCCTGTTGTAGGCACGTGGTGTTTGTCTCACTATCTCCCCTCTTGTCACTTGGAAAAGGAAAAAATAAAACAAAATGACTTTTGTTTTTCCATTCTTCTTTATCTCCACTACCATGACCTTAACTGGGAGTCTTATCAGTTCTTACCTGAACTACCTTCACTACCGCCTAATTAGTTTGCCTGCTTGCCTCAAGATCCCATTAGTCCAACCTCCACATAGTTGAGAAAGCAGTATACCTAAAATGCAAACCTGACCTCTTGGGTCTGCTTCTTAAAATCCTTCACTGGCATCTTCTCCTCTTCATAAATGCTTTAGGATTATAAGACTCTTTACCCTTTCATCGTTCCTATCTCTACAGACTCATCATCTGCCTTACTCCTACATGTCCTGGGTTTGAGGACAAGATGCTCTATCATTCTCACTAGATAGGAGTTCCTTGATGCAAAGGGCTGGAACATTTTTTTTTTGACAGACAGAGAGAAGGACAGAAAGGGGCAGATAGATAGAAAAGGAGAGAATGAGGAGCATCAATTCTTCATTGCAGCACCTTAGTTGTTCATTGGTTGTTTTCTCATATGTGCCTAGACTGGGGGGCTTCAACTGGGCCAGTGAACCCTTATTCAAGCCAGCAACCATGGCTCAAGCCAGCAACCATGGACTCAAGCCAACAACCTTAGGTTTCAAGCCAGCAACTACTGGGTCATGTCTATGATCTTATGCTTAAATCAGAGACCCCTCGCTCAAGCTGATGAGCCCACACTCAAGCTGGATGACCCTGCACTCAAGCCAGTGATCGTGGGGTTTTGAACCTGGGTCCTCCACATCCCAGTCTGACACTCTGTCCACTGCACCACTGCCTAGTTAGGCAAAAGCTTTATTTTTTTCTGGGTCTCTTCAGGGTCTGGGACAGAGCCTGGAAAATAAGCCCATCATAAGTGCTCACTGATGTGGGAATCCATCAGCTCACTATGTGAACAGAAACTATCCCATAGCCCCTGCTCTGATCTGCTGTGGCGATTACTCAAGTTCAAGGCTTCCCTGTAAAATGAATTCATGATTTTCTTAATCAGGGCTATGAATTTAAATTCTGAATCATGAGCTCACTTAGAAAGAGACAAAGCTACTAACTCAATGACCAGCGACAGCATGGGCAACCACGGCCATGGGAAGCCAAATAAATGTACTGACATTGAAACTTAAAACAAATGGTGATCCATTTCCCAGCAGATTTCCCTAACCAAAGGCAATTGCTGGCTGCAGAGCTACTAGTCTAGTGCCCACAGAGCCACATCCTCAGCAATTCTAAGAAACTGTTATAGAAGGGTTACGCTTGCTTAGACAAAACAGAAAGCTTTCAGGGTTAAAGAGAATTCTTGGAAGTATTGTTTAGTGAATTTCTTCTCCTCAGTCATGCACAAACTGAAAGCTCTGACTTGATAGAGTTAGAGAGCAATATGTTTGGGTTATGACATGGGCTCTTGTTTGAAAACAGATGATTAGCAATCCAAAAATGAGGGCCTAACAAGACAGGTCTCCAAATTTAAAGATCCAAAGCAGTACAGATTGATGTTCCGAGGGCAGTGTCTGTTATTACTTAGGGTTTCTACGGAAATGAAAGATTAAGAAAGTGGAAACACACAGATCTTCTGTGCACTGTTTGGGAGAAAAAAAAGGCTAGTATAAAAGAAATCTGAGGTAGAAACCAAGGGAATTATTGTGTTGGAGTCTGGGCTGCTACCAGAGAGTGGCTTTTGGCATCTTTGTGACTAAGAGGGAATCTGTAGGCTGCATTGAAGAACAGTCCTTCCTAATAGTCCAGAACAACTCATAGCAAGCTCTGGTTAGAATTGAAAAATGAAAGTGGAGTCAATGGTTAAAACCAGAACTACATGTCTGCACTCTATCTGATTTATACATAGATTGCTTTCGAGATTTCTCTTCTCTGTACAACAGTCCAGTGTGCTTGGGGGCATAATAAGGGAGAAATAATAAAGAGATGTGAGGAAGGGAAAACCATGGTCTACAAAGCAGAAACTTTTAATCTGGAGGAGTCCTGGCAAGAAGTTATTGAAGCAGCAGTGATGCTGTCTAGACCTTTTGCTTGGCGTTCTCATTTCACACGGGGCTAATAATTTGACTCGGGCTGAGCAAACTTAAACAAATTGGCTAACACTAACATTGAAACTGGCAAAGCACTGATACCATCGTGGTGGCCTCTGACACTGGAAATGCCTTCCTACAGACACTGAGCTCAATAAGCGGACACAGAGGTCAGATAACACATTAATAAGCAAAATCACCCTGTGAATCATGTTTTATGTTCTATTTGTGGTCAGTGCTCAGTTTCACTGATATACAGAAAGGCCCTGTCTTTCCTTCCCAGTGGCAGATGGGACTCTTTTTGTTGGGCATGGCTAAGTTTTTTCAATTTACTTATAAATGACTGCATGCATTTTTACTTTGAGAGCATAAAACCCCTCAGAGGTAAAGATTATTACCTCCACCCTAGGGAGGGGACTTATGCAGTCAATAGCAAACTTAAAAATTTGAAGCCAGGAAATTTGACCTCAGAGTATGTGCTTGTTAGCACTCTATTATGCCACGGGACAACACCATGCAGCAAGACTTAGATATTAAACGATCTGTGTTAAGTTTGTCGCTATAGGTGTGAATGAGGAGAGTGTGTGTGTGTAGTATGTCAGAGAAGTGGCATGCTCACTTCCTACTACCTCTAAGTTAGGTTTTGACTCTTTCAAAACTGATTTGTTCCTGGGAGAAACTGCTTAATGGGTCTGGGGGTTTTTATACTGGACTGATGGAAATGTTTTAGAAACAGAGATGGTAGTTGCTCAACATTGCAAATGTAATAAATGTCACAGAATTGTTCAGTTTGAAATGGTTAGTTTTACGTTATGTAAATGTTATCTTAATAAACTATTGTTTAAAAGAAATGTACCTTCGCCAAAATCCTTCCGTGGTGATTGACCTCACTTGACTAGGGAGTTTCACTTTTAATGCCCACATATAACCATGAATGGAAGGTATGGAAGCCATTTTTATAAGTTCTTTTTAAAGCTCTGAGATATTGTTGTTAGCTTTTGTGTTATGATCAAACTCCACTGATTCTCAGTTTCTGAGTAGGTGCAAACTGTTCGGTGGAAGTTGGAAGTTGGGAATATGCTGCAGAATTTACCCCTAGAATACGGGTTGCAGCCCAATATGAGTCCACTTCCACATAGCAATGGCCGAGGTTGGCAAGTTTAGGTGATCACAATATGGCCAATCATTACATCGAAAGAGGGAGACTGACAACCTCAAATTCTGGAGGGGCAACATCAACCTACTGATTTCTTTTCTTTTAAAGATGAGAAAACTGAGGCCAAAGGTGTGAAGCCACTTGGCCCAAACCATGTAGAAAGTTGGTAACTCTCAGGTTGTTGAAGTCGGGTCACCCAACTGAGTTCTGTCCGGGGCTGTCTTGACCTGACCACAAGCTGTCAAGGCCCTTCAGTGTTAAGCAATAAAATCTCCAAGAGTTAAGATATTTTTCCTCTTTCCCTTGGCCCTCTAATGAAATGAATCTCCTCTAAGACACAGCCCTCACTGCCTTGGCACATGTGAGTGTCCAAAGTTTACCAAGAGCTTCTCACAGTTCACAGGGGAGGCCCCAGTCCTGCAGTAACAGGCATCCCAAATTTGCTTTTGAGTCACCTCATAAGAGGGTACATGTATTGACTATTCTTTCCAAGATTGTCTCTTTGCATGCAGGGATACCTAATCTCTTATTTCTTCATAATCACGCCACAGTGTTTTTCTGTGCAAAAAAAGGCTAACTAAATATTGTTCATGGAATAATTAGTGGAGGCTGCTTTTTCAGGAACAGAGTGAAACTGATTACACTGAGGAAATAATCTCATGGAACCCTCAAATTTCTCTAACGAGTGCGATAGGTACTTAGAGAGTAGGTTCCCTAAATGATGAGATGTGAAAGAATCCATTTGCTCTCCTCCTAAGGGACTTTCCTCCCTGTTTGCATGCTTTTGTACATTATGTACTCTATAATCCTGGTCTCCGTGGCTGTGGTTTATATGCTGGGTTATACATGGCATAAAAGATCAACGTGTTTTATAGTCCTGGTGACTGAGCCAAGCAGGTGGGATATAGACAAGCAATGTACAACTCAGAGACACAAGACTAATACTGTACTTCTGACCCCTCTGCTTCTTATTAATAGGGTTCTGGGCATATCACTTAATCCTGTAAAGCCTCTCTTTTCCCATCTGTGAAAAGGGAATATTGATAGCAAATCTCACCACGTAATGTGAGATCTTCAACAAGAAGATGTAAGTAAAAATGCTTTGAGAACCGTAACAGTCTTTTGTCATTAAGTAATCATAACATACCTTCACAATGTGTCAAACTTGAACCACTAAGAATCAGAAATTAAAAGGCTCAATATTTCCAAAACATACATGCTGACACTCAGCTTCTGAACTTTGGTCCATCTGCTTCATGTGCACCTTTAAAGACGGTTGCTGACAGCAATTCCCACAAATGGAAAAAGTTCTGGCTATTCATTGCTCTTGAATGTTAATGTAGAAACCATGTATACTCGCTCCCATCTCCAAATCTGACTTTCTCTCAACCTGAGCTCTCGCCTGACTCTGCTCACCTTATAGGGGTTCACAGGAGCCAACATCACCAATTCCCATTCTGAAATTCCTGCCTTGGGTGTGCCCCTGCTCAGGTCCTTTTGACCTTGGCTCAAATATGTGTCAGGTTTGACATTGACTACTGGATAATAGATTCTCTCATGCCCCCATAACAGCCTCCATAGTTATGATAACATTTTCCAGTTATACAAAAAGTTCTCACTGCAGTTAGCTCTTTAAATATACAGAAAACCATGGTAGTGTCCACTTTTATCACATTGCCAAGACATATTTAACTACTATGTTTCCTGTGCATACTAAGCTCCCAATATTTACAAAGCACAGTGCTAGACCCTGTAGGTGATACAACCTGGTAGAGGAGAAAGGGAAGCCATATATATATATTTGCTTTGGAGCAATAAACTAAAAAAAAAATTCTTTTTAATTTGTTTAATCCTTTAGTGAGAAACTTAGGTCAAAATTCAAATAATACCATCACTGTTAATGTATAATTAAGGAAACTAGAGTGGTCTAATGCAGGATTGGAAATTTAAATTAGCTTGTCTTTGTGAGCAAGGCATAGACAGGAAAGGTATCTGAACACATACCTGACATACTCTCGATTCCCTCAGAATAGCTCTTTTTGTAAGTGTTTTTTCTGTGATTCACCCTCACAGTATACAAAGAGAGGAAGGGAGCTAGAAAATGCTACTTATTAATAGACTCATTTACAGGTTAACATGCTCCAAATTATCACAGAGATCTAAGACACAGCTCCTCGGAAAGGTGTGAACCGTTACAAATGAGTCATTCCACTTATGTCAACAATCTTTGTTGGTAATTTTTGTTCCACGTATTGTAATAATGTTGAGTGAAACAATGGTGAGAAAGACAACCCACAGAAAGCTTATGTGCACATCTGGGGAGCACATCATTCTGCATTATCGTTTTCTGTTCATTGCTGTGTGAGGTGTTCTGATAGAGTTAGGACACAGGTGCTATGACAGCATAGGGGAGGAAAATCTAATGCATCTTAGGACATCAGGGGAAGAACTTCTGAAAATAAAATGATGTCTATGTCAAAAGCAAAAATAAGTAGTTATTACTGGTGTCAAACTGGGTTTGCGATGAAAGATACTGACGAGGACAGCATCCCAGGCACAGAGACTGGCCTATGCAAAATCCAGAGGGAAAAAAACAAGTATGGTATATATGGTAATTCTATCAGTTAAAGGTTTATTTTGGTGGGAACTACAGAGCAAGTCTAAGCAAAAAGAAAGACATTTAAATAACAATATAGAGTAATATCATAAGTCCTAATGACAGAAATAGTGTATGTAGCCCCAAGGAATGGAGTGAGACCAGAGGTAAGAGTACAGTAGGAATGGAGAAGTTGTCTAGTGCACCATCTCTTGCCTCTGCTTCTTGCTGCATGCATCATTCTTCTTTTCTCTAATGGTAAAAAAGCTTTACCACTGCTCAGGTTATACGGTAAAAAATTACCAATGACAACAGCCACTGAGTTGCCATCACAATCATTGAAAATAACTGAGATATATTTTAGCCTTGACTGTAAATTCTTTGGGGAAAAAAAAGGTTATTGGCTTAACTAAGGTCAGGTGGTGTCTATGGTCCAATAAACCATAATAGGGTAGTAGAGTCCTATTGAACAAACATGATTTTTTAATCATAACCCTGTCACAGAGTGGGGGACTTGGGGAATACAGTAGAGAGAAAATAATTTTGTTACAAAAGTGAAAAATATTGTGAACTAGAAAGACAATCAGGTGGGATTCCACTATAGGGGACTACAAGTTTTCAAATGTGAAGCTTATTATATTACTAACGGGGAGGCCAGGTCATAAAAGCATTGAAAATTATGTTTAAAAGAATGAATTTTTACCATCAAGATGATGAGAAACTGTCTCCCACTGGAGTGGGAGAGACAGAGAGTTAGGGAATGTTCTGCTTTGTTTGTTTTACGTTTTTGTTTTTTTGAAGTTAGATTTTGAAACAGGTAAGATCTTAGTTGTCTTTTAGGATAATCACTCTCGCTGTAGTTCAGTAAATAAATAAGATGCAGTTAAAAGTTTTGGTATAAGAGCACAGATAATTCAGGTACTTGTGAGTGGTCTTGCTGTTGTACATAACAGTGAATACTGCTTTATGTTCATTACCTGTGAGGTCCACAGGCAGAATCCTGGGAAAACTACAGTATCATCAGGAAAAGTGGATGACAGTAACTCAGCAGCTAATGTACACATGGAAATGGAGCCACAGACAGAATGAAGGAGGGTTACATCCTTTCTTAGTTTCTTCCTTCTTTGTCTCTCTCTCTCAATATCTCTTTCTTTCTCTTCTTTCTCTCTTTCCTTTTGATTATGGTGGGGGAGGTTAAGGTTTTCTATTCAGCACTATAATATGCTGCATAGATGTACAAATGTCATGAGATACAGATGAATAAAAAAATAGAAGTATTGATTAATCTAATTGCTAGGAAATGGCCCTCAAGATACAATCAGTGACATGTATAAGTTCTTTATATAAGGTTGTTTATTATCATGTTATTAATAGTAGGGGGAAAAATAACCTAGAAGCAACCTATATTCCCAATGTTTAGGGATTGGTTAAATAGATTATTTTTATGATATAGAATTCTCTCCAGCTGTACTGGGTGAAACAGTATCTTCCCCCTCCCCTGGCAAATTCATGTCGATCCCAGAACTTCAGTATATTACCTTACTTGGAAAGAATCTTTGCAAATGCACTTATAATGGATTAGGTTGGGTTCTAATTCAATGACTTGGTGGCATGATAATAAAAGGGAAGTCTGAATAAAGAGATACACACAGAGGAAAAAAAATAATACCACGTGAAGACAGATGCTGGATTGGAGTGATATAGCTGAAGCCAGAGAACCCCAAAGATTGCCAACAACCATCGAGGCTCGGAGAGCAAGGAAACTTTCTTTCCTGGAGCCTTCAGAGACAGCACGGTCCTGCCCACACCTAGATTTCAGACTCCAGCCTCTAGAACCATGAGAGAATAAATGCCTGCTCTTTAATACTTCTTGCTCTGCTCTCACATGGCAGAAGGCGCAGGTGAGCTATCTGGGGCCTCTTAGAAGGACACTAATTACTTCTCAAAGACCCCATATCTTATTCTTATCACACTGGGGATTAGGTTTCAACACGTGAGTTTCTAGGAGACACAAATATTTAGAATATAGCAAACAGATCAATAGAAAATCCTAAAAATTCCCAAAAAGTTAGATGACCTGCAAAGAAATGACAATGAACAGATTTCTTAGTGGCAGCGATAGATACAATGAGATAATGGGGGTTATTGCAATCCAAGTGATAAACAGAATGGTAGTCAATTTACAATGATGTATTCTGCTCTAATGTCATCCTAGAGGGAGGATGAAATAAAATCATTTTAAAACATAAAAGCAATGACAGATTTTAGCCCTCAGAGATGTTGGTTCTAAAGAATGTATACAGTAAAAAAAAAATTAAATAATAACAATAACAAAAATAATGAATCCAGGAGAAAAGAATGGGTTTAGGCAAAGGTAAAAAAAAGAAATCATTACAATGAGGGAAAATCAAAAATACTAATTATAATCATAATTATAATTTTTACATTAAAAACATCTGAATCTAAACTTCTAGATAAGGGGTCAGCAAATGATAGCCCACAGGCTAAATCTGGCCCTCTTCTGTTCTCATAAAACAAGTTTTCTTGAAGGAGAGCCACACTCAGTCCTTCACAATTGACTGTGGTTATGCTCCTGCTGTACCAGCGGAGCTGAATGCTTGCAGTAGAAATCAGACGACCTTCAAGGTCTAAAATATTTACTGTTTGGTCCTTCACAGAAAAAGTGTATGGATCCCTGTTCTAGACCTCAATGCCATGGAGATGTTTAAGAAGACAACGGGAGAAGATATTTTAAAGAGAGAACATATATGGATATGAAATGTTACTGAGAACCTCATTTTTGAAAGGAGGCATGACATGCTGGTTTTCTTTAATGTCATTAAAACCTATAAATTTAACTATGAATGCATACTAAAACCTTAAAGGGCACCATTAAAACCAGAAATAAAATACATCATCTTTAAATTTTTTAATTCAAAAATGGAGGAGTCAGAATCAGGAAGCAAGAAAAATAATCATAAACAGAAAATAGATCATATGTTTCAAGGATGTTTTGCATATAAAAGTGTTGTAAAATATGTTAAAAGGGCTGAAAGAATGGGATTGGGTGTGGAGCAAGAGGTCATATGTGACGTCATTTTTAAAAATAATCTTTTTATATAAAAGTTTGGACATTTATAATAGAAAGAGACTAAGCCAAATCTCAACAATTGTCAATTTTAGGTATGGGGATTAAAGGTTTTGTTTTAAGGGTACCTTCAGTGTTGTATATGTTTAAATTTTTCAAAATAAAATAATAAGATTTCAAATAAAGTTTATAGAATAGTGTGATTGCAATTTAGCTAGTACACTCACACACATACACATAACAGATTGAAAAATATATATATTCACATATATATACATATGCATATATAAACAAATTTGAACAGCACACTTCATGGCCCTAGCATATAAAATACATCCACAGAAATAAATATTCTAAGAAGGAAGAGAAATATGCAGATTAGAAAAGTTTGGGGTCATTTTTTCCCTTTGAAAAATGGATGATTATATCAAAGAACAGGACCAGGAATGAGTCTTTCTCTCTATCTAGACAACCCAGCCAGCCCTTTGGTAAGAGTTTAATATATATCAGTCCTGCTGTTCAGAGTTAAGTAAGTGACCATATTGACTGCTTAGTAAAACTGTTCTACAATCAAACCATGATAGAATTCCGTTTCTTTTTCATTCTCTGTATTTTCTAAAGTTCTGAATTTAAGGTTTGACCATATGGTTCTTATCTTGACACTTAAGAAGGGATAACCTTCAGTGAGTTAGCTATATTCATGGTTACACTGATCAGGTAATCAAATGGGTCATGTCCTCTGGCAGTCCAGTAGATTACTAGAAGTGCATATAAAAGATGAATGTGTATGTTATTTTATTTTCTTTTGTATGTGGACTCTACCTTCTATTTGTCTTCTGTGTGCACAAATGCCTCTTGAGTTTGCATTTTTGGGCTTTCCACAGTGAATTAATCACCCCGGTTTCCACATACGAATGCCTCACACAGCTTATACTATGAGTTCTCCTATGTTTGTTTACATGTGCAATTAAACAATCTTATTTTCCAAATTGAGTTTGCTGAGTTAAAAATATAGTCTTCAACCAATTCTTTGAGTGTATAAATCAGATTCCAAGAGAAAAACACAAAAAGTTCTTGTAGCAAGAGCCCAAAGGAAGACAATAGCAGTAAATTCTACTAGAGGCAGACGAGGATATTTCATATCCATCACTAAGCAAAAAATTGAAAAAATACAAAAAAACCCCACAAAACCCCTGAAAGTCCTGATTCATCCTTCAGTCCTAATGGTAACTGGTCTGTGTTTGTGGAGCTTTGTAACAAAAAGCTTTGTCCACGACTTGTATTCATTTGAGGAATGACAGTTCCAAAGCCTCCGTAATGTATAAGCCGTCCTTGCTGAATGTAACATATTAAACAGTTCACTAGGCTTACAATGGTCCAGAATGTTAAAAATAAAACTATACCAGTGGCTCTGCCCATCTTTGTGCCAGAGCAATACAGATGATTTTTGAATGAAGAAAACAACAGTGTGCATCTGAGGTTGCTAATGACACCCAGTGACACATGCTGTTGTACAATATCCCGACTCTATCTTGAACACCCATTAAGGAGCGTTATCATATGCAATATTATATATTCAGGGACTGACAACAATTGATGCACGGCTGGGGAGAGAAAACAAGATAGGAAAGTCACACGTGGGTTTCACCCTGTGGAAATCACTGCAAGCTTGACTCCTGCTCCTTTCTGAATTAACAATTCCCCCACTTTACCACACCAGACAGAAAAGAACATGAAATTCTATGAAACAAAATTATCTACTTAATCCTAAAAGAATAGCAACAAATCTAACATATGACCTGACTTTATCTCTGCCATTTTTCTGAAGCACACAGTAAAAACAGAATGCAGGCCCATATTAAACAGGCAGATGGGGTCACATAATGTATAGAACCCAGTATCATCAGAGGTGCCACCCAAGTTTCTAGGTTGTCTGTGTCTCTGTCTCTTCTTCTAATTAAGAGCTTCTGTGTACTTTTTATAATGTGACAAGAACTTTGGTTTCTCCTAAGAAGAATGTTTTCCTTAGAAAAATCAACCACAGATTGACATACCTCCACAACTTGGGTGTTGCTGTCAAGATGGCAGGCAGGTTAGGGTGTGTGTGCGAGTGTGTGTGTGCGTGTGCATGTGTGTGGGGGGGGGGGAGAAGGTTGAGACTGGTAAAATTATTAGCAGATCAGGTATAATTCTCAGCTGCAATGGTGATATATAATTTATGGGCAAACAGCAATATAACTGGAAGTGTCTGGAAGCGCCAGGCAGAACCCTTTGCTGAGTGCCCTTGGGGAGCCAGAACCTTTGCTTGCCAATAGTCTCAGAGAGAGTGTATTCTCTTGTCCCCAAAGATTCCCAGGGCCTGAAGCATTCATTTTCACTCATCCCATTAAGAGCTGTTGCTCAGCACAGTGGCACACGAGGACGAGTTGTTCTGAGAAAGACGATCAAGCTCTGATAGACTGAGACGCACTGAAGACGGACTTCCATCTCAGCAGTCTAATGGGCCCAGGGAGGCAGTAAATTTCACAGCAACTTGACACATTAATATAGAAGTACAGTCTGTTATATCAAAGGGAGATTGTCTTAGTCCTTAAGGGAAAGCCAGCAATCCAAAAATGAAAAGTGAGCACTGGTGACTGGTGAAAAATGTAGTTAACACGAGGAGCTGAGCTGCAGAGCCCTACACCTTCCCGGCCTGTCGTTCTCATCAAGGGCAGACTCACGACATCCGTACCTCCTGACCGGGTCCTTAAGAATGCCACCGTCTGTGCGGTGAGCGCGGAGGAGAGCTGACGCAGGTGATCTGATGCGTCCCTGCGGGACCACACAGGCTCTGCCTGTCTGAAGCTGTCTTCCCTTGTGCCTTTGTCCTACCACAGTTGCTTGGAGCACACTGCTATGTGACTCCGTAGACAACAATGCAACTATCCAATAATAGGGAGATAGTTTGCTAAATTATAAAATGTTCACACGATGAAATAGGACTCTACTACATTGGTCATTATAAAGACCAAACAGAAAACAAAAAATCATGGGGAATATTTATGTTTAATGTTCAATGAAAATGTAAACTATAATACTATCAGAAAAGATATAAAACCATAGATTTATAGTGCTCGGATTGGAAAGCAATATGTGAGGATGAAATCAGTTACGTTAGAAGAAAGACTGTTTTGTTTTGTTTTTCATTTTGCAAATTTGCTTTAACATTGGTTGTAACATTGTGCTCTTAAGGCAAATATATTTTAATAAACCATAGACCATAGGAGCTAACTTAACTTATTAACACCTTTTGCCTTTCTTGCTTAGTCATTCTCTAGCACTAATATGTTTAGCACACACACTTAATATTTTCACCCAAAGGTAAATCCAAGCTATAACTAGAGAGGGAAGCCACTTTACTTATTACACCGACGATGTAGCCATTGTCACCATTACTTTACTCACTGCTTAGTGCATTTAGAAATAAACCTGGTACTTGTGTAATATAAAGTTTATTTAACCTAATCAATACATACTAGTCTAACACTGGCTGGTTGGCTCAGCAGTAGAGCATCAACCCAACATGTGGAAGTCCCGGGTTTGATTCCTGGTCAGGGCACACAGGAGAAGCAACCATCTGCTTCTCCACTCGCCCCCATCTTCACTTCTCTTTCTCTCTCTCTCTCTCTCTTTCTTCCCCTCCTGAAGCCATGGCTTTAATTGTTCGAGCAAGTGGGCCCTAGACACTGCGGATGGCACTATGGCGTTGCTTCAGGTGCTAAAATAGCTCAGTTACCAAGCAACAGAACAGCAGCCCTAGATGGGCAAAGCATCATTCAGTAGGGGCTTGCCTAGTGGATCCCAGTTGGAAAACATCTGGGAGGCTGTCTCTCTGCTTCTCTGCCTCTCACTTAATAAAAAAAAAAAATACACAGCAGTCTGGCAGAAATGTTAGCTCTATGGGGAACCTTTCCATCACACTGTTTTATTTTTGTTTTATATAATGCTTTAAAACAAGGGTGAGGTTTAAGACAAGGGTAAGGTTTGATTGAATAATACTAGCGCTTATGAGTCTAGGGGATCTGGAAATAACTAATCCAGATGGTTCCGTATGTACATTGGAAAAAGGCCTGAATTGACAACACATTTGAGGTGAGATCATTTTGAGTCCCCAAAAGGAAATAGCTTTTACTGTGATACAATTAGAGAGAGATGACTAAGTGTGACCTGTCCAAATTCATAAAAAGGCTGTTCTTCACACCAAGAATTATATATTGCTTTTTATGAATCATTACACAGATGAAGCAACAATCACTCATTTACATGGTTGTGGAGTTAATTATGAATACCTATCTCTATTTTAATACCAAAAAGAGTCCAGCTTCAGTAGAACTAAACAAGTCAATGGTTAACCATATCAGTTCCTTTTCTCTACATGTGCTTTTAGTCCAGCTAAATGCAAAGGATCTTATCATATTATAACAATCATGGCTAGCCCCTCTCCTATGCTTTGATTTATTGTGATTATATATGATGTTACATCCAACTGGATGATGATCCTCCGGAGTAAGAACTGCATTTCACCTACTCTGTTCACCTACAAATAACAAATATTATTTTGGAAAGTAAATTATTTTGCTGGCCTCTGATGGCTAGGCAGTGGGGGTGGAGCAGAAAACTGAGGCAGAGAAGCAAAGCTTCAAATCCTGTCCCCACCTCCCCAACTCTTAAAAATGGACTTGACAAATTTTAGAGATTTTTTATTTTTAATGAATAACCCTAACTATAGAGACAACTGAACTTGAAGAGATTTTTTTCTCTTTTGGATAAAAGATTAAAGGCAGTGTTTATGAGGAGAAACTATAAAAACAGGCTTCCTTTGCTTGGTTGAGGTGAGGTCCCAGTGGACATGGCACTGGGGATGTTCTGAAGACCCAGTGTATTATCTCATGGGGAAGGGGCACACCAAACAACTTAAAATAGGATGTCGGAGGAGAGTTCTGCTGATATTCTGGACCACCAGATGAAGACATGGGTCCTAGAGAAATTAAGCCTGAAACATCACTGCAGGCAAAAATGACAGCACAGGAAGCTGTCCTGCTTCAGGCTCATCATGAGGAAGCAGAGCTGTTTGGAAAACAACAACAACAACAACAAAAAACAATGCTAGAAAACACAGAAAGCAGCAAGAAAAGGGAAAGACCAAATATGAAATGGGTTGACTTCCTAAAAGAAGCCATTGGTATGAGTCAATAGGAGCTGAGCAGGGATGTTGAGGACAAGACATTGTAGACATCCCTCACTCATAGGGTTGCCAGGAGTGGGAACCCACTTAGCAGCACATGACAACTAGGGATAGGGTCCAACTTTCCAAGAATTGTGACTAAAACATAATGTTTCCAGATGCAAGATATATAGGTTTTACTTAAGTGGTATAATCTAAAAAATCAAGTACAGATAATCAGGAGTCCTTAGACTTAAGGATAGTGGCTGTAATAAAAAGTCACTATCTTTTGCCCAGTGTTTGAAACTGAAATGACTTTTAGACTCAGATCCCATAGAAGGAAAGAGAGCTGGCTTTCAATTAGACAGGACCCTGAAACATGCCATCAAGTATATTCAATAATAATTTCCTCAGTTCTTCCTGAAGCCATTAGCTTAGAAATTTATGCACTTGGAGAAAAGTGAGTTGTTGGAAACAGGGTGTGAATTGACAATGATATTCAGGATTCAAATCACCATCATGCCTGTCTCTAGCAATGGAGATATATGGGCGACAAGTGATCTCTCATTCCATGGCCAACAACACTACATACTTGGGAAGTCCCCAAGCAGATAACAGAATAAACAACTGGTAGCTGGGAGAGCCCTCCCATTGGTTCAAAAATCTATTAATATCTACCACAATGGAGAAGGCCAAGTAGAAATCTCCATGCCTGCTCTTACCCCAATTATAACCAAAGTTACAAGTAAATAGTCAAGCTCATCTCAGATGCTAATAAGAGAGCCTCTTTTTAGAAAATTAAAGAATATATGAGTAGTTCCATCATTATCCCCTTCACTTCAGAAGGCTTTTTCTTACAAAAGCCAGATGGACCACAGTTGACTACAGTAGTCTGCCACAAACTTATCCTAGTAGCAACTCCCATTCCAGATGCTTTGCCAGATGTGGTAGCTTTGCTAGAGAAGATTGAAACAGACTGGGGGACTTGGTATGTGCCCCGTGATTGAGTGAATGCATCACTTTCTTTTTATTTTTTTTATCAGAAAGGAGAATCAGAAGCATTATGTATTGTCGTGGGATGAACACTAACAATTATTTATGGTTTACCCCAGGGTTACAATAATGTTCCAGTCCTCTGACATATTCTGAAGGGACTTAGACTGCTTGGGCTTCCTGTAGGACATCACATTCATCCACTATATTGATGACTCCATAATCATGAACAAGGAATGGCAAGAATATTGGAAGTTCTGGTAAGATGTATTGACTCCATAGAGTAAGAATAAACCCTGTAAAGACTCAAAGGTCTACAGCATCTCTAAAATCTTTAGAGACTCCATCATCTGGGGGATGCTGGGACAGTCTCTCAAAAGTAAGGGGCAAACAATTGCATTTTATACCTCCCATGATGAATAAAGAAACATAAGGCTAGGGGCCCTCTGTAGCCTCTGAAAGCAGCATGTTTCACACTTGAGCATTCTGATCTGATTCATTTACTGTTTGACATAGATGGTTGCTGACTTTGGCTGAGGCTCAGAATAAAAAGGTGCTCAGCAGCATGTCCAGATTATAGTACAAGCATCCCCAATATGCTGGTCAAAAGACCAACAGGCCCTCTGAGGTTGCACTTATCTAACGTGTGGGAAGACACAATGTGCAGTAGGACAATTACCACAAAGACACTTAGCGTTTTGGAAAAGGCCATACCATCTCTAACACAAAACTATATTGCAGAACAACTTCAGGAATGCTCCCAAGTCTTAGGAAAGACAGGCCACATGCCAATAGGACATCAGATGACCATGTTTGTCAGAACTTCCATCATAGATACAACAAGTCATAAGGTTGCAAGGCCCACAAGTAATGGAATTTTGAATGGCTTCTTAAAGTTACAGCTGGGCTGTCACCTTGGTGACAATGCCCTTGTAATACTATAAGGAGACCATTATGGGGTTGATTTCTCAATTTGAGAATACACGCAGACAGAAAACAAGGAGTAGAAGTAGGAATACTTAATGCTACTTAATATTCCACTTGGAGAACCTGTTCTTCCTATTGGGGCCTTCTCTGTGTGATCACAAGGGAAAGAGCTTAACCCGGGAGGAGAAAACAGAAAGAGCAATGAGAGTGACTGAAGTATTGTCAAGAAAAGGAAAAGTGGGAAAGGAGGAGGCAGAGACAAAATATTTTTTTGGAAGAAAATCTTCTTAGGACTTTTTTTCCAGGAATAATTGTGCTTCTTTCAGACCAAGGACTGGCAAATTTTTCTGTCAAAGTCAGAAAGTAAATATTGTAGTCTTTGAGGACCACATACAATCTCTGTTACATCTTTTTCTTCATTTTTTAAAGCAACACTTAGAAAATGTGCATGCTTCTTGGCTCACAAGGGCAGGCTAGATTGGACCTATTTGCTGACCCTTGTCCTAACAGATTGTCCTAACAGGTTGGTATGTTTCCACCCATGGGCAGTGTAAATCTTTGAACCATCCACTCTCCCTCCTTGCTTTGGCAGCCAGAAAGCTCATAGCCTGAAGTGTGTCTTATTCTGTTTACAGCATTTATTTTCATGTATAAACTATGAATATTATTACTATTTAAACTTTATTTTTCCATGACCCAAATCTCTTCACCTTAAAAAATAAAATCTAATTTATTGTTTATCTTTCTAGAACAGTGGTTCTTAACCTTTTTTGAGGTACTGAACCGACCAGTTTCATATGCGCATTCACCGAACCCTTCTTTAGTGATAAATAAAATATGATTTTTTCCCCCAAATTTAGTTTTGCCGGTGTGAGACTAGAGTTGCTCAACTTGGCATTGCATATCATGCAGATAGGACGCTGACTCCCATCCCGTTCCGTGATACATGTGAATCCATGTTGTACATATTTGTCTGACCACTTTTTTTTTTGCTTGACATATTTAGTATGGATTAAAATATTAAGAAAAAAAACACACGACATACAACTATGACAGCCGTTGACTACCGCGCACACTAAATTCCCCGCAGCACTGATTGGCCAGGCAATGTAACGTGATCCTCTGCAGCAAGTGATGGCCAAGCGGGGCGTGTCATCACGACTTTACACAAGTGTGTCTTTACCTCCACGGCAGAGGCTTCTCCGAACCCCTGAGACCGACTCATCAAAGCCCTAGGGTCTGATAGAACCCAGGTTAAGAACCACTGCTCTATAAGCTTCTCCAAACATTTCCTGAAATTAACTATACATAGGTAAAGAAATGAATAGATGAAGAAATGATTCTAAGAAGAAAGCAAAAGTGCCCCTCTAGAGACATGCTGCCCACCACGGTGAGGACGCCACGAAGAGTAAAGAGTTTCTGAAGCAGTTAGTTAGACGTTCTGTTGTTTCCATTTTGGTAGAAATCATAACAAGAACCAAAACATCATCATGGTTCGGTACCCACAGTATACCCAGCAATGAGAGAAATGTTTCACATGCATGCTCTCATTTAAACTTCTCAACAAGCACAAGACAAGTAAAATGCACACCTTACAGGAGAAGGAAAGCGCTTAGGAAGCTACATAGTGCTGTGATGAAAACGAGTTCTTTCTATGGTGAAGCCCTACTCTGAAGCATGGCTCTCCATGAATGAGCCAGATGGCAGCTGCAAGGCTTCTGCTATCTTCGCTCACATGACCCTGCTGCAAACAATGGAGCAGCTGAGTGATGCCAGGGCCATGGTGTGGTCCCTGTCCAAGACAGTGTGTCCCATTGTGTGCTTTGCTTGTGGGGTACCCTTTCCTCAGGGGCCTCTCAGGAACTCTGGTTTCCTTGCTAATTTATCTGACAGCTTGCTGAACACTAAACACATTTTTAAAAAAGGTTTTTATAAAGTTTATAAGGCGAAGGTAATTATCTCAATGCTTTCTGTAATTCTCTGGAAGAGCCAATATTTCCCAGAAACTTAAAAAAAAAAAACATTTAGAACCAATTTTCCTTAGATCATAGATTGCCTGTATTTCTCCTCCCTTCCCTCTTCACTCCTATTCAGATTTGCACAAAGCGAGATTGTTGTTCAGGAGAAATCCATCTCTCTCTGCTACTTATCCCAGATTCAGGTTATATAATCTCCTGTCTGCAATTCCACAATCATTTCCACAGCAACTCAAAGGGGTGCATTTGCTGAGGGGAGGCAAGTGGCAGAAGGGGAGGCACTTGGGGGAAATGTAGGCCTTGGAGCCAGGTAGGTGCTTTGTGTCCCAAAGGGCAGGAGTCCAGATACAACATCATTGCGCACACTCTCTCACTCTCTCTCTCAGAATGTATATATTTCATGTACACAGTGGTTCTTAAACACTGAAAATTCTGCTTCATTACTTGTAGAGTGAAAGATGATCTGCACCTTGTCCCTTTTCTGTTTGACCTTTCCATAAACTTCCTTTAGCAACATGAAGCGCCCAATTCTCCAAGTTCTAAAAGAGGCTGGATTCCTGGCATCAAGGTCTCACTATCTAATCACAGAATTAGGGAGCTGGATGCTCTGAATTTTAACCCTCCCCTGCGCCTAAGGATTTCCCCACCACCTTGAACAAGTCAGTTCATCCCTCTTGGTCTCAGTCTCCTCATATTCATAATGGGAACAAGTGAGGCTCAAGTTTCTATGGGCATCTATGAGAATTAATTACTTTAAGTATATAAGATGGTAGAAAACCGCTATGTGTTATTTTCTACAGTATCCGAGAAATAAAACTGTGTTCCTGCATTTCTGAGAAGTGCTGGCATGTGTCCATTTCCCTGGAGACGTTTCGGTGTTGGTGTGTGTGCAAAGCTAGGAGGAAAGATGGATGGGTGAACAGATTGACACTGTGCAGCATGAGATACAGCTGTGCTGTCCTCTGGGACAGCAATCAAATATGATGTACTCAGGTGGGGCCAGGCACTGAGGGGAGATGAGCGCTTGAGATAAACACAGACTGAGTTCCTAGAAGAGTGTCCTTAGTAGTAAAAAACTGAGAGAGTAGAAGTACAGAAAATGCATGTTACTTAGCGGAGTTGTTTCCAAACTGAAAGCTATAGGAAGAGCACCAGCAACTCACCCTGCCACAGGCGGGGTGGAGCGTCATGCCAGGCTTTGTGTAAGTAAGGGACAGTTTCCAAATGCAACGGGGTGCAAGCTGCTATTAATAGTGTTTGTTTCCTTTTGGCACGTTAGCACACATATGTGGAAGCATCATGAGAGACGCGACAGAGTGTTGCTGCATAGTGGGGACCAGGGAGGGGAGGTGGCAGGCAGGGGGCAGTAGGGAAAGAAGTCATCCAGGATGAACCTGGAAGATGAGGTTGCATCTGCAGGGGAAGAGCCGGCATTCAAGTTACCATTAACAGCAGAGACACAAACGGGGGCTGGGGTCTGCAGTGCTGAAACGTTTGCTCCTGCCCCAGGCGCAGGCCTTGTGGAGGCTCTGAGTTTTCTTGTATCTTATGCTGGACTGTTTTCTCAGCAGGGGAGGGGCTGACTCCTCAGCTGAGTGAGTGTCCTGAGAGTGTGGGACCTACAGTATGTCTGTGCATCTCATCCCGGTTCTCTACCCCGCGGACTCCTAGACGTGACTTGCAGAAATTTTCTGAAGGGAGCCTGGATTCTTAGACCAGGCTGTAATTCTCCATTACACAATTATCTGCAATCATTTTTTTGGTTCTTTAAACAAAGAAGTGGTAAAAAAAAAAAAAAAAAACTTCAAAGACCAAGGAAAGGCTGAAAAAGAACTCAAATGTTTTATGACGGACCACTTGGACCAAGACCTAGGAATTACGATGTGACTGGTGGATGTTCAGCACACAAAATATTTGCTCATTTATGCGTCTAATTGTAATTGATGACCTTCTCTGTTGTAGGTGTCAGCTATACAGCAATAAATAAAACATAATCTCTCCCTTTGAGGAGGTGTCTTGTTCACGGGGTTCTTCAGAATGGGGGATGAACATGAAGCATAAGGAGAAATACAGAGAATGACAATCTTTATTGTAGATCACAGAGGGCTGATTACGCGTGATGAGTCTGAAGGCTAAGTGGGAAGAGTCAGGGAACAACTCTAGAAAGAGATCTGTGCGGCATAGAGGTGTAGTTCACGCAGAGTGAAGAGCAGGGACAGAGGGCAAGAATTGGTTAGTTTAAGAACCAGCAAGAATAGCCATGTGACTATGGAAAGCCACTGTAGAAGAGAGCAGAATTTGAGGGGTTGGCGTATGCAGAAACATATCACCCAGTGGCTTACAGAATATGTCAGGGAGTTGGGATTATACTTCAAATGCAATGAGTCCACATTTGAGGCTTTTATTTGCAAAGTGATGTGTCCTGGTTCATCCTTAAAGAAAAGATCTGTTTACAGAGCTGGGAATGCACCATGTGAGGTCTAGATGGGGGAGTTAAAGGGAAGCCAACCAGAATCTGTTTGAATAGGCCAAAGGGCAGATAATTGTAAAAGCAGACACGGGAGAGAAGTGGAGGAGTCAGAGGTACAGCCAACAAGACCAAGAATTGATTGGATGTTGGTATTAGGGCTTGGCTCAGAGAATCAGATGATGCCTAAGATTAGTTTAACAAAGAATGAACTAATTATTTAATGATGAAAATGACTAATTAGTTTATTAATGCGGCTTTTTCTGGAACCATGAAAAATCAATTCTAAAAGGAAGAAGGCTTTATTAGATTAATAAAAAATACGATTATAATAGTTAACGTTTTAAGAGAATTTGCCAGTGCTAAGCTGCGTGTAAGTGTAAACATATCGACTAATCCAATTTTCTCATAATCATAGTGAAGAAAGTTGTGTCACTCCATTTGTGCAGTTTTTGTTTATGCCACACAAAGTGTGAGGAGGAAACCAAGGGTGGGTGCCTCCAATCTGTGTTCTTAATGATGATCTTCCCCCATCAAAGCCTATAAAGCTAATGAATACCAAATGGTGATTGGAGTTATCCATACTTAGCTAGGGACTAATATATTTTTTTATGTTTGACACAAAAAGGTAGCTTAAAGGAGTTAATACATAGGTCATAAGTACTCAAATGAATGAAAGTTAAATACTATTGAAGTATTATTTTTCACTTTCTGACTTGTCAAAAAAATGTTTAGTCATACCATCAGAATATTGCAATTGTCTTATGTTGTTACATATTAAAATTCTTAAAGTATATATGCAGAAGAGAAAAAGTTGAGCAAAACTACAGCAATAGTTATAATAGAGTAATGAAATAATTGGGTAAGATAGTTTGTATATTTTAAAAATACATTGAGCTATATGCTTTTATAATTTAAAAATGACAATTTATATTAAAACACTTTATAAAATTTTTTGTATCTGCCTGACCTGTGGTGGCGCAGTGGATAAAGTGTCGACCTGGGAACACTGAGGTCGCCAGTTCAAAACCCTGCACTGGTCTGGTCAAGGCACATATGGGAGTTGAGCTTCCAGCTCCTACCCCCTTTCTCTCTTTTTTTTTCTCTCTCTCACTCTGTGTCTCCTCTCTAAAATGAATAAAATAAAAATTAAAAAAAAAATTTTTGTATCTATAAATTTTCAATTCAAAAAATTTATCTGTCAAATTATAAGTATTTCCCCCCCCCCAGAAAATCTTAATGAACATAGGATATGCAATACATATCACACAGTCAGGACCATGTATAAAATGTGTGAGTTTCCAAAGGCAGATTTCACTTCTGAGATTCTGTTGGTCATGCATGAATATCAAATTATATCACCAAGTCTGGAAAAGGAGTGCAAGTCTAAGCTGGTCAGGTCTGAAAAAAAGAGTGGTCTGATTTTTATGAACTTTCAGATACACATCAACATATCCTCTAAGGAGGTATTCTATTTTAATGAAATGATGGTGTTATAAAAAGAACTGCCCTTTCACTATTGTCATCATGTCATCAAAGAAGCCAAAGACTGGTTCTGTCACCTTGCTGTTGCACAAATCTTGTTATAGTGCATCCTAATGCCAGAGAAAGAGCTCTATGAATTTTTGAACCATTCTGCTTTGGGCCCTTTGTACATATCGCAGTCATAACAACTAATATGTCACCAATTTTCTGCTTCTTCCTCTAGGGAGCAAAATTCTTGAGAATGGGACTTATACCCTTAACCTTTAACAGCTACTACCCAGTAAAATATGTCACTCTTGAAAATCAGAGCATGCTTGTTAAAAGAATGAGTCAATCAATTCTTTTTTTTTCTTTAGTGAGAAGCATGGAGACAGAGTGACAGACTCCCACATGCGTCCCCACTGGGATCCACCCAGCAAGCCCCAGCCCCCAAGATACTCTGCCTATCTGGGGCCAATGCTCTGTTGTTCAGCAACCAAGCTATTTTAGTGTCTGAGGCACAGGCCATGGAGCCATCCTCAGTGCCAGGGGCCAACTTGCTCTAACCGAGCCATGACTGACTTCAGGAGGGAAAGAGAGAGATAGACAGAGAGAAGGGAGAGAGGGAGGGGTGGAGAAGCAGACGATAGTTTCTCCTATGTGCCCTGACCAGGAATCAAACTGGGATGTCTGTACGCTGGGCCAACGCTCTGCCATTGAGCTAACTGGCCAGGGCCAAGTCAATTAATTCATCAATCCACTCCAATGCACTCACGTGACAACTGAAACCTGAGTCTACACTGCTAGTCAATGGCAGAGCCAGGACTACAAGTGATGCTTTGTAGTATCTCTCAGATTTCCTCACCCCCTAGTTTATAGCAGCCTGTATCTATTTCCAGGAGTATATGCATAATACACAATTACGTCAAAGTTTAAAAAAATCCCCTTGAAATCACTGGGATAAATTTTGACTTGCATTAGAAAATACCATTTCCAATGTATACAATCAGAGTTTTGATTATAAGTGAACTGAGGACTGTTCTTGGAGATGGCTTCTATTTGCAGCTTGTGTTGTGGTTTGTGGGAGGTCTAGGGAGAAGGAGCGGCCTCAAGAAACAGGAGGAAGTGGGGGAGGAGGCAGAAAAGCATATTGAGAACATGATCCAGGGAGAGGAGGATTTTAAAAAGTAAATTAAAAAATATAGCATGTGACACAAGTAAAAAATATTTCTACAAAATGATAGTGAAATGGAACGAGGCTCTGCATCACATAATAAATGCGCCCCCCTCCTGCTTCAAGTTATTAACAAGCAGATGGTTCTCTCTAACACCTGTTTATATCACAACCCTTTTATTTCCTTTTTTTTTTAGCTGAATTGCAGTTTTCTATTAATGAAAACTCTGAAGCTCCTGAAACCTATTTCAGCTCTGGGAGCTGTCTACAGACCAGCAACTACAGTAAAGGCATTTGAGGGAGATGGGGCCTGAGCTATAAGCACAGACTCCACAGAATTCTCTGAGTTCCATAGAATTAGAACCTGTAAATCCAGAGTAAAATTAGAATTTCTTTCCGTGACATTGAAAGGCATAGGAGAAAATCAGCACTTAGGCTGTGAAGGTTTTGGGTATCAAGAGGACACAGCAGAAGTAGCCAGCAAACTGTGGAACTAGCCTGCCTTCCTGGGCTGTGTCAACCTCTGCTCATTTTGTTTTTGCCAGGGAATGACAAAGGTTGAATCAGTTAAGAGCCATGGACTTCACATTATTTGAATTGGTTGTGAATCAAATACAGCTTTTCCTGACAGGGACTTGTCCTCTATTGTATTTGGCAACAATTTCAATGATCCCGTGGTGCACTGTTAGAATTAAGAGAAGTGGCTTTGGGATCAGTTAAAGCTGGATGTGGTCCTGACTCTGACATTTGGCCGTGTGACAATGAGCATGTGACTCAACCTTCTTAGACGGGATTTCCATACATGTAGCATCAAAAGAATAATGTTATGCTCATAGAGTTTTGTGCAAATTAAATTAAAAAAAAATAAAGTGCTTATCATAGTGCCTAACACGTAGTAAAGTAGTGGATAACATTTGGGTATTTTATTATTAGTAGTATTAGTATTAGTATTATTAAATTTGGACAAAGTGTCAAGTTTTGACACTGCAGAATAGCTGCAAACAGAATTGCTACAACACCTAAGAGACCAGAAATTTTTAAATAGATATATGGTTGCCTCTGTCTTATCTTTCTTTCTCTGTGTCTCCCCCTTTCTTTTGTTTCCTATTCAAATAGAAACTACCAGCTTGAATTCTGCTTTACAAATTTTTTCTTAGACAGCGGTTATTCTGAAAGCAAAACATCTCTTAACTTTTGTGTTGGTGCCAGTGAGACTGCAACCTAGAAAGAGAGAAAATGACAAAGAAACAGAGTAAAATTCCATACTTTTCCCTCCAGCAATCCTGAAGGGACAGAGTAAGCACTTCTAAGGGTTAAGAGGTATGTGTGTGCTGCCTTTGGCCTCTGGAGAGATGCGTGAGCCAGGTTGTGGGACACTATGTCTAGGAAGTTAGGAAGAAGGATTCTTGCTTCTGTGATTAGCAGACCTCACCTAGACTGAACAGGGCCCCTAGTCTTAGAGAATCCATCTCCTTTGAAGTTCTAAATGTCATCTCTCTTTCCCAAAGTATGTAGAAATGGTATTTGGTTTAATAAGTGTAACAAAATGAATCCATAGGAATTGGCTTCCCTTTGAAATAGCTGCACCATAAATGGGCTACATTGCTTAAAAGGAATCCAGAGGCAGTCCTCTCTTCTTCCAGGGAGCAGGGCTGCAGATGGTATCTTTGCTCACACAGATACATCCTGCATACCCCCTTGACTCATTTGAACTTCCAAGAACTGTGTCTCATCCTCTCCACACTACCTCTGTGTCTTCTCTCTGACACAGAATTTGTGTAGACAGCATTTAATATTTATTGAGGCACCATCCTTTTGACTAAATACAGAACAGAAGAAGAATCTACTCAAAGTGTTGGATAATACACAAAATCAAAGGAAAAGAAAGAACCAATATGCCATTTAGTCTGTGAAGTCTAACCTATTATTTCTTCTATTCTTCTAGCAAATTTTCCCAGGCACCCGAGCTTTAAAACAGCTTGATTTGGACTTATTACTATTTCTTTTCATAACATGCCATATGCAAAGATATTTAATAACAGAGCCACATTTTCTCATTGTTGAATCTGAATAAAGCTCAAATAAAAGGAGGATGACATCAAGGCATTTAAAAAAGATTGTATTTAACCTATCTCCAAGAGCTTTCAAGATATGGTTCATACACATCTGTTTGCCCCATGATGATTTGAGGACTCCTACTGGCCTCTTATTCCTGATTCCTTCTTGCTAACAAACTTCAGATAGCTGCAAACTTTATCAGAACCAAGACAAAGAAAAGAAAAGATCACATTCCAATCAAGGCTTTGAGCTCCTAAAAGGTTTTGTGGTGAGTATTGACAGTGACTATTGATATAAATGATTAAAAGGAGGCCTGAAATGCATGAGGTTTACATAGAACACAATGACAATAGAGAAAGTCAATGGTGTTAACAGAGAGGACCTAAAACAAGGCCTGAATACTCCATCATAATGAAAAAATGGCTTCTCTGTTGTAGAATGTTTGAGTTTATACAGAGAGAACACAGAAAGTATATTAGGATAAAACATGCCAAACTAAAACAAAAAGAAACATAAATATGCTTTATATGCATGCATGTGTGTGTATTATTGAACATGTTAAATATCTACATTTCAATGTTGCATAGTTTTCTCATTTTAAGGTATTTTTTGCTTCTTTTTCAATTTTTTTATTTTTATTGAATTTATTGGGGTGAAATCGGTTCATAAAATTATATAGGTTCTTTTATTCCATATATTTGGCATAAGCATTGTTAATTTACTCAAGTCTCTACCTGGAATACCTTCTTGTTCCTTTACCTCTATACTCATTTCTATTTATTTATTCATTTGTTTGCTTTTTGGTTTCCCCTAGAACAAACTTAAAGGTCATCACTTCCAAGAAGCTTGCTCCAACAAGTCTCACTACATTCATGGTTTCTTTCATTGTCTAAGTCAACAGGTAGTTATTAAACATATACAAGAAATCAGGCACAGAGCTGGGGACTTGGAGATACAAGACTGGAAAAGGTCCCAGCCCAGCTCTGCCCATATAGAACGTACAGTCTAGCTTTCCTCTTTCCCCTTCTCTCTGCATGCCAGCCTCTTTTACCATAATTTGTGGTGTGCCTGTTCTTTTCACCTAGAACAATCAATATCTTGAGGTCGAGAATAGCTTTTTTAATAAATTAACACTACATTTTAGACCTTGCTTGCTACCTAGGATATAGATTCTCAATAAATTTGTTTCAATAGAATAAAAAGTTTTAAAAGACAGCTGGGGTGTGGAAGACATGTAGAAGCTCAATTTTTCTATTAAAATAATTTACCAGTACATCATTTCTATGAATCTGAAATTGAATATGCAACTAATAGTCACCATGAAAACAAGTATCAACACATTTTATTAAAAAAACAGAACTCTCATTTTAGGTCTAAGCAGTGCTTAGAAAATTTCATCAACACATTGTAATATTAATCAAGAATAAGTTGATACATAATGTTTGGTGTGCCAAAAAAATATTTGCACTATAATTTGTTTCTTAGAGAAGCCATAGAAGGGAGTGCAGTGAGAATGGTCTGCCTCTGAATTTAATATAAATAATACTCTGATTGATCGTCCCTTATAAATTGAAATTTGAGCCACTTAATATTCTTTCTCTCATAGTTCATTCAATATTTGTGTGCATTTTCTAGCTTATGTTTCTTTTTATACTGAAGCCAGCCTTTTAAAAGATTTTCTTTAATATAACTTTGCTTATATTTGAGCGGTTGTTCTCTCTTTTTTAGATTAGAACTGAGTTTTAAGAAAAGGACTTTACTAGTTTTGTGGTTAATTTTACTGTTAGCTGATAAAACACCTGAGTTGAGTATAAACCAAAGGTCTCTGACCCAAAGAAACAAAATAAAACAAAACAGACAGACAAAACACAAAATGACAAGCTTTCATTTTACTGTCTCAGACAGCATTTGGTGGGTCCCAGGTATTCTATTACCAAAATGTCAACTTGAAAGAAACCATCATGTGCCTATACCTATTTGTACATAAAGAAAGAAGTCTGTAGTCTTGGATTATATGCATTTTTATGAAGTAGGATCATAGTATAAAACTGTTTAGCAACTTGTCTTTTAAAGCACGCAATGACTATATCTCCCTATATTGCAGCATACTGATCTATTTCATCCTTTTTGTCTGGCACATAATACCCCATACTGAGCCATGGTATAAATATTCTCCTTTGGGGGAACATTTAGGTTATTCATAGAGATATTTTTGGGTCATCTCAATCAATAGCTTTCAAACTTACATAACTAAATAATCACTTTTTATCTTCAGATGACATTTTATAGAGTTCCCCAAAGTATAATACACAATAAATAAAAGACTTCCTCTAGTCAAAGTTCAACTGAACTTAATGTGTGTAGAGTCTGGAGGCCACCTGCCCAGCTTTGGAGTTTTTCTCTGAACTGTTCTACCCAAAAAATGTTTTTCAGTTGTCAGTAATAAGGTAATCACATATTAAAAGAATATGAGGAAATTAAATAAAATATAGAGAGTTGATCAAAAAAAGCTGTGAAATGGCTACTTGGGTTAAAATTAAAACAAACAAACATAAAAATATGTAACACTGACAACTGTGTAAACTGACTCCATATGAGTACAATTGCGAACTAGTTCCTTCTGCTCAGCCCTTCCCCTCCCTTTGTGTGCACCCCTGACCCCTCCTGGACCCCATTCCTGCCTCCTAGCGCACTCAGTACTGTTCTTACAGGCAGATTCATAGAGCTTCTGCTTTGAAACTTACTAACGCTAAGACTTCTTAAAAAGACAGTCCCCCACAGTTACACAACCAAAAGTCTCAGATTTTTAAGGAGTCCAGAATTTTAAAGTAATCACTCTTGTTTTCACTAGGAATTCACTAATTTGTCACCATACATCTTGATTAGAAAGTATGACTATGATATACATGGTACAAAGTTATCCATTATCCTTCCCTCCTTCACCTCACTTTACACCCATCAAAACTACCATTTATTTCAAAAAGATAACAGAAAAATTTCTGATGAAATTAAATTTTACAAAGTGAGAATGACCTGAGTAGTAGTGCCTGACCACGTGATGTTGCAGTGCTCTGAGGTTGCCAGCTCAACTGAGGGCTCACCAGCTTGAGTGTGCGGTTGCTGGCCTGAGCGTGAGATCATAAGTATGACCCCATGGTCACTGGCTTGAGCCCAAAGTTGCTGGCTTGAGCCCAAGGTTGCTGGCTTGAGCAAGAGGTCACTACTGGCTAAGCTGGAGCACCCTTGTCATGTTATGTATGAGAAGCAATCAATAAGCAACTAAAGTGATGCAACTATGAGTTGGTGTTTCTCATCTCTCTCCCTTCCGCGCTCTCTCTCTCTCTTTCTTTCCCCATCAAAAAAAAAAAAAAAAAAAGCCTAACTAGTAATGATAGTTGTACATTTGAAAAGAGGCCTATTGGAAATACACAAATCTCTAATTCTAGTAGATCAGTACAAACAACTCACTAATATTTCTGTTTTTAATTTTTCTTATATTCTTTTTCTCCAAATGGGGTGTGTGTGTGTGTGTGTGTGTGTGTGTGTGTGTGCGCGCGCGCGTGTGGCAGAGGTTGTATATCTGTATATAGGTACATACAAAAAGAGAAACTGGAAAAGGCTAAAGCATTTTGATTGCAACAACTGTTACATTGCAGAATGTAATTGCATCAACATTTTTCTATCTTCATTAATGCTCTTCATCATAAATATTCCATGCGTTCTCTATTCCCTCCAGGTACTCTGAGTCATGTCTGCTCAGAAAGACACTGTTCTCACAGGCTGCCATTCATCGCCACTGTGAGAGACAGACCCTTCAGCACTCACTATGCAAGTGTTTACTGAATCCGCGAGCAGGAGACAGCTTCACAGAAGCACACGTCTCCTGGAGCCTACTGCACAGATGTCAGGTTCCCGCCGAAGTCTCCCGGAGGCACACACATCCCACAATGGACTATTTTTAGTCCTGATAATTAATATTGGAGGAGAAAGGGAGGAGGATGACAATGTAGCTTCAGCAAAAAAGCAATTACTATCTATACCATATATTCTCACCTACAAGGTGTGTTATTTTCAAAGAAATGAAAAAAGAAACCTTCTCCAAACCTATAGATTTCTATACTACCCCTCCCATGGGTAGACATTTAATTCTTCTCCATCAAAATTCTAGAAATAGCTTGGTCTCATAGATTAATACATGCAGCAAGTGATAAACCAACGTGGATTTTACTACTACAAAAAACTATGTTTGTTTCCAAGTCCCAGAAAGCAAGAATTTGTTTCCTCTACATACTAAACAATCACATACTAAACAATCACAATCAGCAGTTGTTACATCAGAGCTTTGGCAAGGTGTCCCCACTTGTCCATAGCAGTCCCTAATATCTCATTTTACGACATTTCCCCACTCTCTCATAACCTCATTGAAACCGGTGCTGTCTAATCAAAATTACAATAAGACACCACCTCACACCTGTTAGATTAGCTATTATCAACAAGACAGGTAATAATAACAAGTGCTGGAGAAGCTGTGGAGAAAAAGGAACCTTCATTCACTTTTGGTGGGAATGTAAATTAGTACAATCATTATGAAAGAAAGTATGGTGGTTCCTCAAAAAATTAAGAATAGAACTACCTTATGACCCAGCAATCCCTCTACTGGGTATATACCCAAAAAACTTGAAAATATGGGTATGTAAAGACACATATACCCCCATGTTCATCACAGCATTGGTCACGGTGGCCAAGGCATGGAAACAGCCAAAATGCCCTTCAATAGAGGATTGGACAAAGAAGATGTTGTACATATATACAATGGAATACTACTCAGCCATAAGAAATGATGACATAGTATCATTTACGACAACATGGTAAATTATACTGAGTGAAATAAGTAAATCAGAAAAAGCTAAGAACTGTATGATTCCATACATAGGTGGGACACAAAATTGAGACTCATGGATAAAAGTGCAGTGGTTACAAAGAGAAAGGGAAGGGTGAAGAGGGAGGGGGATGCGTGAAGGGGAGGGGCTTAAAGAGAAACAAAATAGTATAGGACAGTGGTTCTTAACCTTTTCTGAGGTACCGAACCCACCAGTTTCATATGCGCATTCACCGAACCCTTCTTTAGTGATAAATAAAATATAATTTTTTCCCCAAATTCAAGACATAGGTATATGTTTTTTTTACTGGTGCACAAAATGAGCCGTGCATGAACATCACCTTGCTCAAAGAACAAAACCAACAAAGCACATGAACTCACAACAAATTACGGTATTACTTTATTCTGGCCTCCGCGGCAGAGGCTTCTCCAAACCCCTGAGACCTACTCATCGAACCCCTAGGGTTCGATAGAACCCAGGTTAAGAACCACTTGTATAGGGTAACAGAAAATGATTTAACTTTGGGTGATGGGTATACAGCATAATCGACTGTCCAAATAATGTGGAGATGTTTTCTCTAAATCTATGTACTCTGGTTAACCAATATCACCCTGTTAAATTTAATTGTCTAAATAAAAAATAAAAAGAAAGAAAAAATGGCAGTAAAAAAAAAAAGAAAGAAAAAGAAACCAGTGCTGTCTACGAAGACTTGCATTTCCTGTGAATTCATCTCCATCTGTTAAATAAGGGCACATTTTATGCCACCTAAACTAAATCCAGTCCATGATGAAATGTAGAAGGACCTCAGGACCCCACAGAGTCCAGAAATACAGTGACGGGGTGGTGGGAACTTATTAGAGGACAGACACCATTTGTCCATGCAAGAGTGCTTATGCTCACTTTCCTGAAGCCCACCGCAGCTTAGGGCTGAGGTTCTGAGCCAGAGGAAAGTTGCATTGTGCAGAAACACTAACTGTTCTGATTTCTTAATCCAATCTCTTTTTAATGGATTTCTTTGTTCTATTTGGGATCAATATCCATTCTTTACTGTAATTATGTGTTCTCCTCACTTCTATAAAATTTGTACCAAGTTTAGTTGTTGCTTTTATGCCAGTTTTTTTCTCTATTTTCATCATAATCTGCTCTTCCTATGGCTGCCACAGCCACGTGGGTGCTGCACAGAAACCAGTGCTCCTCTTCCCACACTGCAAGTCCAGCCTAGAGTGGGTCAACATCAACACTTGTATATGCACATATCTGCCAGGTATCTCTTACTTATAAATCAGAGGAATCTCAAATGCAACACACCCAAAACTGACCTTAATACCTTCCCCTCTAAGCCAAACCTATTTTCTAGCTTGCTTCTTAGTTGCTGGTGCCACAATCCCTCAGTTGGCCTAAATAGACCTGTGCAGGTCTTCTATAGCCACTGGCGCTCATATTGCACCTCTAAGCTATCATCACTCCAAGGAATTTAATCTCCTAAAGAGTTTTGAAATCCACATATTTTTCTTTATCTCTGTCCTCACTGCTTCATCAAACCCTTCTCATCACTTGCCTGGAAGACTATAGCACCTTCCCAAAGTGTCCCCCTATTTCTTATATTCATTCTTCATTTGCCAAAGAGACCTTTATAAAATACAAGCAGACAACCCAAGATGGCAGGGAAGTAGGTAGATGTTACACTCACCTCCTCTCAGGACTAAACTGTAGTTACAACTAAATTTAAGAACAATCATCTTGAATAATCAACCGAAGACTAACTAAAGAGGAATCCTATAACCATCAATTCATAGGAAGGGCAGAGGTGCAAAAAGGGCTAGTCTCATTCCTATAGGCAGCAGCTAATGTTCCAGAGGGATATCTCAGCTACAGGGAATTCACCTTGAGAAGAGTGGGGCCAAACTCCAAACCTGGCTCACAAGCCTAGAACAGTAGAGCCTAGAAGAGGTGATCAAGTAACATATGGCTGCAAAAAGCAGTGGGGTGTCTGTCCACCAGGGAGAGATTGCTAGAGACACATGCACCATTTTAAATGCCAACATACAAAATTCATTCACAGCCACTTATCTTGAGTTCTGGCAAAAGGAAGGCAGAGCAGACTAGAGTCATGCAAGAAGAGTCTGGGGTTTCTGGCTCTGGGGAGAGACATGGGGGACAGCCACCAGGGTCCTTGTGCTGAGTCATTCTCCAATATGGCAGATGCCATCTTTCTTGGGTGGAGCACTCCCCTCTGCATGCATCAGCCTGGGGGAAAGCAATTGCCCCATCTTCTGTATTCCCTCTTGCCTTACTCTGTGGAGATTAGGCTCTGCAGAGGAGCCAGCTGCCTTGGTGATGGTATAAAGGTCTAGACCAATGGTTCTTAACCAGTGGTTCTCAGGGGTTTGGAGAAGCCTCTGCCGCGGAGGCCAGAATAAAGTAATACCGTAACTTGTTGTGAGTTCATGTGCTTTGTTGGTTTTGTTCTTTGAGCAAGGTGATGTTCATGCACGGCTCATTTTGTGCACCAATAAAAAAACATATACCTATGTCTTGAATTTGGAAAAATAATCATATTTTATTTATCACTAAAGAAGGGTTCAGTGAATGCGCATATGAAACTGGTGGGTTCAGTACCTCAAAAAAGGTTAAGAACCACTGGTCTAGATCAACTCAGGACCTATTGGTGAACAGTTGTTTGGCTTTGAGGAGGGTTTTCATTCTTCTCATATTCCTATGAACCTGACTGCTTCTTCCACTCATGGGAGATTCAATAGAAACACCCTCCTGGCTTCCAGCAGATGCATCCTTCAGGCTCTGGAGGCCCCACCCACATGAATCATAGTGGTTCCACATTACCACGGTCAGGGAAAAATCAAGAACAGACTGAATACTGTGGCTCTGGAGTGGAGGCCATACCTACCACCTTCTCTGAAGTCTCACTGGCACCTACTTCTCACAGGAGCTCCACTAACTTTATCCTCCTGACTCCACCAGAGGCTCTTTCAGTGACTGAGCCAAAAGACAGTGATAAAAGTAAAGACCTACAACCAACACTATTTTACCCAGTAAGGCAATGATATAAAATTAAAGAAGAAATAAAGAGCTTCTGAGACAAGAAAAAGCTAAAGGAATTTGATACTACCAAACCAATATTTATAAGAAATGTTAAAGAGCTTGCTTTAAGAAAAAGAAAAAGAAAAAAAAAACAATAAAAAGTAATAGAGTTAAAAGAATAAAATGGCAATAAATACATACTTATCAATAATCATTTTAAATGTAAAGTGCTTAAATGTTCCAATCAAAAGATATTGGGTAGCTGAATAGATAAGAAAGCAAAAAATCATATATATACTGTTTACAAGAGACCCATCTCAGAATGTAAGATACACACAGACCAAAAATAAAGTGATGGAAGAAGTTATTTTATGCAAATATGAATTTAAAAAGGCTGGGATAGCAATACTTATATCCGACAAAATAAACTTTAAAACAAAGGCAATAGTGTCCTTACCAGATAGTTAGTTGGTTAGAGCATTGTCCCAAAGCACAGAGGTTGCCAATTTGATCCCTAGCCAGGGCAAATACAAGAACAGATTGATGTTTCTGTCTCTCTCTCACTCCCTCGCTTCTGCTCTCTAAAATCAACAACATAAAACATTTTTGAAAATTAAAAAAACAAAAAAAAGTCACTAAGTAGTAAGAGACAAAGAAGGACATTACATAATGATAAAGGGGACAATCCAACAACAAAAATAATCCTGGTAAACTTTTACATATTCAATGTAAAAGCACCTAAGTGTGTAAAGGAAATCTTGATGGATATGAAGGGAGAGAGAGCAACAAAAATACAGTCAGAGTAGGAGATTTTAACACTCCATTGACATTAATGAATAGATCCTTTATAGAGAAAATCAACAAGGAAACCATGACCTTTAATAAAACATAAGATCAACTGGATTAAATTGATATTTTCAAAGCATTTCACCCTAAAGCAGCAGACTACACATTATTTTCAAGTGCACATGGAACATTTTCTAGGATACAACATATATTAAGAGAAAAAACAAGTTTCAATAAATGTAAAAAGATTCAATTCATATCAAGCCTCTTCTCAGACCATAATGAAACTCAACATCAATCACAAAATAAAACCAAGAAACATACAAAGAATGGAGGCTAACTAACATTTTACTAACATGTTAAATGGGTTAACAATGAGATCAAGGAATAAGTCAAGTAATACTTTGAAACAATGAAAATAAGAACACACCACAAAAATCTATCGGATTTTTATAGATATATGTATAGGTCAGAGTGAAAGCAGTCTTAACAGGGAAACTCATAGCATTACATGCCTACCTCAAGAAATAAAAGAATTCTCAAATGACCAATCTAAATTTAAATGTAAAGAAACTTGAAAAAGAACTACAAACCAACCTAAAGTGAATAGAACAAAAAAATAATAAAGATCATAGCAGAAATAAACAACATAGTCTAAAAAAAATACAAAACATTGATAAAACCAAAAATTCATTCTCTGAAAAGAAAAACAAGATTTACAAACCTTTAATCAGACTCATTAAGAAAAAAAAAAGAGAGAGAAAGGACCCAAATAAATGATATCCTCAATGGAACAGGAGGAGTGACAAAGGTCACCAAGGAAATAGAGTTTTAGAAAAGTATTACCAACAACAATATGTTAACAAATAAGACAATCTAGATAAAATGGATACTTTCATAGAAACATGCAATCTTCCAAAACTGATTCAGGAAGAATCAGAGAATTTAAATAGACAGATTATAGCTAGTGAAGTTGAAGCAGTAATCAAAAAACTACCTACGGCCAAGGTCCATGAAATCTATGTATTCTTATTAATCAATCTCACCTTGTTAAATTTAATTTTCTAAATAAAATAAAATAGAAAACTCCCAACAAACAAAAGTCCTGGACTAGATGACTTCACCAGTGACTTTTACCATTCCAAGAAGAATTAACACCTATCCTCAAACTATTCCAAAAAAGTCAAGAAGAAGAAAGATTCCCAAGTTTATTTTACAAGGCAAGTATTATCCTAATTCCAAAACCAGATAAAGATACTACAAGAAAAAAAATTGTAGGCTAATATCCATGATAAACATAGATGCCAAATTCTTCCACAAAATATTAGCAAACTAGATCCCGCAGTACATTAAAAAGATCACACACAATGATCAAGTGGGTTTCAATCCAGGGATGCAAGGTTGGTATATTATCTTCAAATTGATAAACGTGATATACCACATAAACAAAATGAAGGATAAAACCCACACAATTATATCAATAAATTCAGAAAGAGCATTTGATAGAATTCAGCATCCAGTTATGCTAAAAATTCTCAGCAAATTGGGAACAACAGGAACATAACTCAGTGTAATAAAGGCCATATATGACAAACCTACAGCCAACATCATACTCAATGAGCAAAAACTACAAGTGTTTCCCTTAAGATCAGGAACAAGATAAGGATGTCTGCTATCACCACTCTTATTCAATATACTTCTGGAAATCCTAGCCACTTGCTTAGCAATCATGAAAAAGAAAAAATAAACAGCATTCAAATTGGAAAGGAATAAATAAAACTGTCATTATTTGCAGATGACATGATACTGTATATAGAGAACCCTAAAGACTTCAGAGCTGATAATGAATTCAGCAAAGTAGCAGGATACAAAATAAATATACATATATTAGTTGCATATTTATACACCAATAATGATCTATCTCAAAGGGAAACTAAGAAAAAAATCCCATTCACAATTGCTTCAAAATAATAAAATACCTAGGAATGAATTTAAGCAAGAATGTAAAAGACCTGTACTCAGACAATTATAAGGTGCTGAAGAAAGAAACTGAAAAAAATACAACTAAGTGGAAGCACAGACTGTGTTCATGGATAGAAAGAACTAATATCACTAAAATGTCCATAGTACTCAAAGCAATCTGTAGATTCAGTGAAATTTCTATCAAGATACCAATGGTGACTTTCACAAAACTGGAATAAATACTACAAAAATTTATACGGACCACAAAAGTCCTAAAATAGCCACAGCAATATTGAAAAGAAAGAACAAAAGTTGGACGTATCACATTACCTGGTATCAAACAATACTACAAGGCCATAGTAATCAAAACAGAATTGTACTGGCATAAAAACAGACATATAGATCAATGGAACAGAATGAAGAACCCAGAAATAAACCCACAATTTTAGAATAGAATAATATTTGACAAAGGAGGCAAGAACATACATTGGGATAAAGATAGTCTATTCAATAAATGGTATTGGGAATACTAGACAGACACATGCAAAAAAAGAAACTAGACCACCTTTTATGTTGTACACAAGAATAAAGTCAAAATCGATTAAAGACTTAAATGTTTGACTCAAAACCATAAAAATTCTAGAACACATAAGCAATAAAATCTCAGATATTTCTCAGAGTAATATTTTTTTTTCTGATATATCACCTCGGGCAAAGAAAACAAAAGAAAAATAAACACAGGGAACTCCATTAAACTAAAAACGTTTTGCGCAGCAAAGGGAACCATTGACAAAATAAAAAGACAACTCCTATTCACTGATAAAGGCTTAATAGTCAAAATTTATAAGAAACTTATAAAACTCAACACCAAATAACCCAAGTAAAAAATGGGCAAAGGACCTGAGTAGACACACTTTTCTAAAGAGGACATACAGATAGCCAATAGTTCTGAAAAGATGCTCAACATCAGTAATCATCAGAGAAATGCAAATTAAAACAACAATGAGATGTCACTTTACCCCTGTCAGAATGGCTATTATCAATAAATCAACAAACAAGTGATGGCGAGGGTATGAAGAAAAGTGAACCCTCGTGCACTGTTGGTGGGAATGCAGATTGGTACAGCCACTGTGAAAAGCAGTACGGAGTTAACTCAAAAATTAAAAATGGAACTGTTTTATGACCCAACAATTCTTCTTCTGGGATTATATGCAAAGAAACCCAAAACACTACTTTGAAAGAATATATGCACCCCTATGTTTATTGCAGTGTTATTTACAATAGCCAAGATATGAAAGCAGCCCAAGTGCCCTTCAAAAGATGAGTGGGTAATAAAGCAGTGGTACATTTTCACAATGGAATACTACTCAAATGTAAAAAAAAGAAGTCTTACCTTTTGCAATGCACGGATGGAGCTGGAGATTATTATGCTAAGTGAAATAAACCAGTCAGATAATGACATGTACCATATGATTTCACTCATATGTGAAATATAATGAACAAAATAAACAAACAACTAAAATAGAAACAGACTCATAGATACAGAGAACAAACTGACAGCTGTCAGAAAGGAAGGGGGCTGGGGACTGGGTGAAAAAAGTGAAGGGATTATGCAAATAAAACAACAACAACTCATAGACAACAGACCATAGTCTGATGATTATAGGAGGGAAAGCGAGTGAGGGAGGTAGAAGAGGGTAAAGGAGGATAAATGGTGGTGAAAGGAGACGTGGGGTAGTTGATTGAGCACCCAGTGCAGGGTGCAGATGATGTATTATGGAATGCTACACATGGGACCTATTTAATTACATTAACCAATGTTACCCCAATAAATCCGATTAAAAAGAAAAACACAAGCAGAACTATGCTTCTACTCAGCTTAAAACCTTTCAGTGATGTCCTGTGATCTAAAGGATAAAATCAAACCTCTCTAGCACGCTGTCCAACCTGGTCCCTGCTCTTCTTCCTAATCTCACACATGTCTGAAGACCGTTACCCTGCTTGATCTACTGCATTCCAGCGTACCGAACTGTTTCAAGTTGATTTCACTGTTGTGGGCTTTTGTCATCTCTTTAATTTGATCACGCCTTCCTAATTAACTCAATTGCGTCTCGCATTCAAGACTTTGCAGCTGTCTCTTACCCTTTAGGATCCAGCTCCTGGCCCTTCTCCGGCAGAGCTCCCCTCATACCTGCGATGCACTGTGCTCACTCTGTCACCGAACTCACCAGTGATACAGTCCACCAGGAGGTACTCTGTTTACCTTTGCATACCCAGGGCCTGGAATACCAGTTGCTGCTCCACTGTTTTTTTTTGTTGTTGTTTGTTGTTTTTTTAGCATATGTTTCTAAACATTCATTTGAAAAGTAAGGTATACAATATAAAAACGAGGGAGAGCTCAGATTTATATGGTGTTTTTGCTCCATGCCTTTGGTGTGGGAACCAAATTTTTGCTTCTAGGAATTAATTTTTCTAAAAATGTTTAAAGAAATCGGTGCTTTCACACCAAGTTCTACTCTCACTTCTCCCTACCTATTTGTTCACCTGTAACTAAAATACACCCTTGGGGATCTCCCAAGATTTGGTCTGGGATTCTCTGTTCTCATTTTACTCACTTCTCCTGGGTTACTTATTAACCTCCCATGGCTCTAGCTATTGATTCCTTATGGAAAATTTTGAAATCCCCAACTCCAGCACTGCCTGCCCTTCTGAACTCAACACTAGTTTTCTAACTAGAGGCCAGGCGGCTCCCCTCCTGAATGCTTTATTGCCAATTCAAACAAGATATTGTAACCAGATTCATTCTTCCTCCCCAACAAACCACCTACCCTCACGACTCCTGTTTTATTTGATGGAACCAACATTCTAAATCACTCAGCCTTGAAAATGCAGAATCAACTCTGTCATCTTCCTCTTCTTGCCTCCCACATTTAATCAGGAACAACAGCTTTTTAAATTAGTATGGAGGTGGGGGAATTAACAAAGTTTTCAGCTATGACAAGTAGCTCGGTTTAATTGATGTGGAGGATATACTGAAGTCTTGATAGAATGCAAGACCTAAATGCTAGCATAGAACCAGGAGCTAGAGAGTCTTACATTCTAACTTAAGCTAGACTGGATTTAAAAGGACATGTTGAGGTAGTGAGTATAGTAGGATAAGAAATGAGTTTTAATAAAAATTAACTCGGTCTTGTCATAGAGACAGGTTAGAATGACGGTAGGGTGGGGGCATTATTTAAAGTTAAAATGCTGAGCACCATAGCTCAGCTGCACGCTAGCTGTGTGATTATGTGAAGGTACTGAGCTTCTCTGGGCTGAAGTATCCTTTCTGGAGAGGAGTGTAACAATACTTGTCACGGAGCATTTTGTGGGTTAGCGATAATAAAGCATACATAACAGTGCCACCACTTTTGAGGGAGTAAAGAACTTGTTGCCATGGTTTTAAGAATAATGATAACTAAGCAGGAAAGGCCTTTGATTTCTTGGCTGCTCTGGCCCTCAGCCCTGGATACAACATAGTTCAATAACTAAGAATGCTGAGGTTATTCAGCCCCAACCAACGCCCTACAGGAAACTGTCTCCTACCTTCCATTTAGTCCACAAGCTCCCTTAGAGCACAGCCATGCCTTGTCCAACTCTATATCTACAAAGCATTATCAGCACCTAACACATAGGATGATCCCAATATGTGTTGAATAAATAAATTAATAAATAAATAAGCCAAAATCCATAGTTTGCCAGTGACTAGCTTCCTCTCACTCCAGTCGCAGCTATTTGAACAACAGCGTACTTCTTCAGTTCTATGAACACTTTTGTGTTACCCTTGGCACCTACAAGCAGATATTATCTGGTACTTGGGTCCTTTTCTTTTTTTCCAAGTGCTCTTAAGTACACTTTGAAGCTGTTCACATCGGCAGAAGGAATTTCCTCTTATATCTTCAAGAAATAAGGTAATAAAAATGCTTTGGTCCTATTTACATTAAAAGTTAATGTCTTTATTTAGTCATCTATTTTTATGGATCTATTGTGCCTTCGTAAATCCATCTGCAGCTCTTTGGGTTTCTCTCTGGACAGAGTTGCCCTGCTTAAGCCGGATATATAGAGAGAAATGGGCAATTAGCAGCCCTAGAAACTGCCCATTGGGGAGACACTCTTCCTATTCTGATGGTGGCAGCTGTCCCAGACCTCTCAGACAGGCTCTGATCTTTCTGACCTTCACCCTGCTCCTTTTAGATGTTCCCTATCTGCTTCCCCTGCATTTGTCTAAGCATCTCCTTTAGCAAGATACATAATACTGGTTGATTTGGCTTTGTAATTTGGGAGATAAGGATGAAGTCAGAGGCTTTTCCTGGAAGAGCTGATCCCAGGAGGCCTGCCTTCTGCCTCTAAATAAAGGGAAGCCACCTTGCAAGTATCATCATATCAATCTCTAAGACTTGCCACTTTTCCCATTTTTGAAACAATGGGGCTGTGACTTTATCCAGCCGCCAATTAGATGTTCCTAAATATAGGAGTTGGAAGAAAAGAAGATAGAAAGCTATATTCAGAACAAGAATGTAAAGAAAAACCTGGAAGTGAAATAAGAAAAAATTTCTTGGACTTGGGACTTGAAATGATCAATGAATGAGTACCCCTTCTCTTTTTTACTTATTTCTGTCAATACTTTCAGAACTAATTTGGACAGACAGTATACAAAAATTGCTTCCTAGACATTTTTATCTATCAAGTTTTAGTTCTATGAGTAAGTGTGGTGTAACTTGGAAAAAATAGCTGGGGATATTTTTGTTTTTGTTTTTGTCTTTTGACTTACAATGAACTTTTGTTTTCAGGAAGGCCTGAATGTAAATTCCATCCCACCTATAATTAGGTAAGTGACTGAGTTAGCAGCGGAGTGCTAACTCACCACAGCATGCCCAACAAATGCTAGTTGTTATTATTAATATTGCACTGTTATTATCATTATGTTGGGCAGATAAAATATATTATGCTCACTTTGTTAAAGATGGCGTTACCCATGTGCAAGTTTTAGGAGTGAGCTTTTCCCCACACCCTTGACTGATTGGATAATGTAGGGTGGTGCACTCTCATGAGGAATCCTCCCATTATGCCTCAGATAAGTGACTTTGTATCAGAGACTTTCTTGTTTGTAGATTGGATTAAAGGTTTGGATTTCTACACTATAAAGTGGGGCAGACTGGGAGCTTGCTCACTCTCGGTTCCTGAGGTTAGCATTAGAGAAGAGAGCAGAGGAGGAGAGCAGAGAAAGACAACATGGAGGAGACCAGGAGAAGCAGTCAAGATGGTGGAGTGCTGAGGAAAAAGCCAGTTTGTGCAGAGTTTGTGCGGAGAGGAGATGGGAAACAGAGGTGAATAAGTCTGGTGAGCTAGAAACCTTTGATTCTAGGAAACTCGGATAAGTCAGTAGCTTTGTGAGCACTGAATGAGTGGGTTTGTAGCCCAGTGTGTGTTTTTGCTTGCCTGCCAGGTGCAAGCTAGAATTAAAGCTGATGGCTCACCAGTTCTTGGCTCCGTTTTTTCATTACTGACTGTCTGAATCTAATGAGAACCTGCACTGGCCAGGCGGCTGTGATGGTGAACATGACTACTGGCTTTACACATTATTGTTATTATGATAAGTTTGAAGATTGTAACATAACCAGGAGTGGAATAACTTAAAAGTCAATTTGGCCCCTTGTCCTTTTTCATGTTTCCAGGGAGGAGGGGGCTCTCTGGGAAGAGGGGGCAGCCAGCCTGTTGAGGCCTAGAGTTAGGAGAATGTGGGGCATTACTAAGGCTGATCCATCTCTAGAGTGTTAGTTACTTAAAGCACAGAATACAGGGCCAGAATATTTCCCAATGAGCTTTCCTCCCTGAAGGGCCAAATACTGCCTGCACAGACAATAAGAGGAACTCAATATATAAGAATTGAGTCAAGTATGTGGTCTCTGCATCATGCAGTCTGTCTCTAAGGCTCATCATAAGAAACTGGTAATAGAACTTCTGGTCAAGATGGTGGCGAAGGCAAATACTGTGCTGGCCTCCTCTCATAACCACATTGAATTTATAACTAAAGTGCAGAATCATTGTTCAGAACCACCTGAAATTTAGCTAAACAGAAGTCCTATAACTAAGGATATACAGAAGAAGCCATGCAGAGCCTGGTAGGTAAGGCAGATACATGGAAAGCTGCTCCCCCACACCCACATGGGGCAGTTAAAAATTTAGAGAAGAACCTGACTGGTTGGCTCAGTGGTAGAGTGTGGAAGTCCCAGGTTCAATTCCCGGCCAGGAGACACAGGAGAAGCGCCCATCTGCTTCTCTACCCTTCCCCCTCTCCTTCCGCTCTGTCTCTCTCTTTTTCTCCTGCAAGCAAGGCTCCATTGAAACAAAGTTGGCCCTGGGTACTGAGGACAACTCCATGGCCTCTGCCTCAGGCGCTAGAATGGCTCTGGCTGCAATGTAGCAATGCCCCAGATGGGCAGAGCATCGTCCCCTGGTGGGCATGCTGGGTGGATGCCAGTTGGACGCATGTGGGAGTCTGTCTGACTGCCTCCCCACTTCTAACTTTGGAAAAATACACAGACATACCACACACACAAAATAAATAAATAAAATTGAGAGGAGTTTTTTTTTTTTTTGGCTATTGGGATCATCTCTGAGAAGTGAAGAGTCCCAGCCCAACATCAGGTTTCCCAGACCAGTGTCCCAGTGCCAGGAAGAGAAGTCCTTATAACTTTTGGCTGTAAAACCCAGTGGTGATTGTGGCTGAGTGAGACAAGAGCTACTGCAGTCCCAGGATTCCTCTCAAAGGGTCCATACACAGGTTTACTTGGACTTAGTCATTCTGAGCTCCAGCATGTGGGCAGCAGCTTGAAAGGCACTGCAGAATAACAGGGAGTACTGAATTGTCAGGCTTCAAGGTAAGAGATGAAGGGGCAGCTTTCTGCCAGACAGAACTGTTGGCCGATGCCATTGTTCCTTTTCTGAGCCCTCCCCTGCAGGCAGTTTATCCTAGTGATTCCCTGAAACCCTATTCCACCCAACATTCAGACTGACCAAAGCTGATTCTGGTGTTTTTTTAAAAAAACAAATAGCCTGTTTTTGCTTATTTGTGGATTTTCCTAAAATCTCTCAAAGGTTCACAAACCTCAGAGAAGCAGCATCAGGCCTCTGTGTGTCTTGTATCTCTTCTGAAGCAGCCCTAAGCCCAGCACTAGCAGCAGCCAGCCTAGTTTACAATTTCGTCTCTCCCAGGAACCTCTAAGCCCAGCACAAGTGGAAGTCATCTGCAGATTACTTGGCAGCTCATACCAGGTGGCCCTGGGCAGGACACCAGGAGTACTTGACCCCCATCTCCCAAGAGACCCCAGAAATGACACACCAAGTGGCCAGCTTCAGACCACACAAGAGCAACACCCCAACACCTCTACAAAGGACACACTTAAAAGGAAGACTCAGCAGGCATCAGAGCCTCATTAAAGTGAATTCTGCTCCATTTGGTGCAGTCTCTAAACAGCCAGTCCTCCTAACCAAGCTGTCTGAGGGTCTGTCTATTCATGCAATTGATGTGCCAACAACAGTCAAAGCTCAGCTGCAACAGGAGGGCACACACCACCCACAAAGGACACATGTTTGGAGCAACAGTTCAGATGACCATGGAGACTGGGCCACCAGGCCCCAAAAGACACCTGCTACATAATGCCATTCTAACAAGAATGGGAGATGTTGCAGCTTTCCCTAATATATAGAAACAAACACAGGGTGGCAACTAAAATGATGAGACAAAGAATATGTCTCATATGAAAGAACAAAATAAAACTCCTGAAAAAGAATTAAACGATATGGAGATAAGAAATCTACCAGATTCAGAGTTCAAAACACTGGTTATAAGAATGCTCAATGATTACAGTGGCTCCTTCAACAAAATAATAGGAAATATAAAAATAAAGATAAAAAAGAACCAGTCAGAAATGAAGAGTACAATAACTAAAATGAAGAATACATTATAGAGAATCAACAGTAGATTTCAGTGGTAGTCAACCTGGTCCCTACCACCCACTAGTGGGCATTCCAGCTTTCATGGTGGGCAGTAGCAGAGCAACCAAAGTATAAATAAAAAGATAGATTTAACTATAGTAAGTTGTTTTAAAAGATTTATTCTGCCAAACTTAGCGGAAATCCAACATAAAGTACTTGGTAAGTAATTATTATTATATGCTTTAACTTGCTGTAACTCTGCTTTATAAATTTTATAAAGTAAAATTACTTCCCTACTTTATAAATCACCATTATTGTGGAACCCGTGGGTGGTTAGAAAATTTTACTACTAACAGAAATACAAAAGTAGGTGGTAAGTATAAAAAGGTTGACTACCCCTGGATTAGATGAAGCAGAGTATTGAATCAGCAATTTGGGGGATAAAGAAGCAGAAAACACCAATCAGAACCGCAAAAAGAGGCCCTGGCTGGTTGGCTCACTGGTAGAGCATTGCCTGGCATGTGGAAGCCCTGGGTTTAATTCCCAGTCAGGGCGCACAGGAGATGCGACCATCTGCTTCTCCACCCCTTCCCCTTCTCTCTTTCTCTCTCTCTCTTCCTCTCCTACAGCCATGGCTCAAATAGTTCAAACGAGTTGGCCTTGGACACTGAGTATGGCTCCATTGGTCTCTGCCTCAGGTGCTAAAAATAAAAATTTTTTAAAAATGCTCGGTTGCCAAGTGACAGGGCAGCAGCCCCAGATGGGCAGAGCATCGCCCCCTAGAGGGCAGTCAGGGCATATGCAGGAGTCTCTCTGCCTCCCCTTCTCTCACTGAATAATAATAATAATAAAAAAACAGCAAAAAGAAAAAAGAATCTCAAAAATGAGGATAATTTAAGGGGCCTTTGGAACAACATCAAGAATGACAACATTCACATCGTAGGGGTACCAGAAAGAGAAGAGAGAAAAGAATTGAAAACCTATTTGAAGAAATAATGGTGTAAAAATGCCCTAACCTAGTGAAGAAAAATGACATACAAGCTCAGAAAGTACAAACAGTCCCAACTAAGATGAACACAAAGAGGCCCACACCAAGACATATTATGATTAAAATGCCAACGGTTAAAGACAAAAAGAGAATCATAAAAGCAGCAAGAGAAAAGCAGTTAGTTACCCTACAAGGGAGCTCCCATAAGACTATCAGCTGATTTCTCGACTGAAACTTTGCAGGACAGATGGGGTTGCATGCAATATCCAAAGTGATGAAAAGCAAGGACCTACAACTAAGAACTAAGATTACTATACCCAGCAGAGCTATCATTTAGAATAGAAGAACTGATAAAGAGCTTAGCAGGCAAAAAGAAAAAAAAAGTAAAAGAGTTTAGTACCAGTTTATTACCACCAAATCAATCTTATAATAAATGTCAAAGAGACTTCTCTAACAAGAATAAAAAGGCAAAAAAATATGACTAATAAAATGGCAATAGCATGCTCACTTCGGCAGCACATATACTAAAATTGGAACGATACAGAGAAGATTAGCATGGCCCCTGCGCAAAGATGACACGCAAATTCGTGAAGCGTTCCATATTTTTTTCTGATCCCAAAACTGGGCAAAGACAACACAAAGAAAGAAAATTATAGGCCTATATCCCTGATGAATTTAGATGCTAAAATTCTCAACAAAATATTAGCCAACCGGATCCAGCAATATATGAAAAAAATCATACACCATGATCAAGTGGGATTTATTCTGGAGAGGCAAGACTGGTTCAATATTCACAAATCAATCAATGTGATTCATCACATAAACAAAAAGAGGGACAAAAATCACATGATAATTTCAATAGATGCAGAAAAGGCATTAGATAAAATCCAGCACCCATTCATGCTCAAAACTCTCAGTAAAGTGGGAATACAAGGAACATTCCTTAACATGATAAAGGCCATCTACGACAAACCCACAGCAAACATCATACTAAATGGACAAAAATTAAAAGCAATCCCCTTAAGATCAGGAACCAGGCAGGGTTGCCCACTTTCACCACTCTCATTCAACATAGTTCTGGAAGTCCTAGCTATAGCAATCAGACAAGAAGAAGAAATAAAAAGCATCCAAATTGGAAAAGAACAAGTAAAACTGTCACTATTTGCAGATGATATGATATTGTATAAAGAAAACCCTAAAGTCTCAGTCAAAAAACTACTGGACCTTATAAATGAATTCAGCTAGGTGGCAGGATATAAAATTAATACGCAGAAATCAGAGGCATTTCTGTATACAAACAATGAACTGTCAGCAAAAGAACTTAAGGAAACAATCCCCTTCACTATTGCAGCCAAAAAAATAAAATACCTAGGAGTAAATTTAACCAAGGAGGTTAAGGACTTGTACTCAGAAAATTATAAAACATTGATAAAGGAAATCAAGGAAATACAAACAAGTGGAAGCATATACCGTGCTCATGGCTAGGAAGAATAAACATCATTAAAATGTCTATACTACCCAAAGCAATTTACAAATTCAATGCAATACCAATTAAAATACCAATGACATACTTCAAAGATATAGAAAACATATTCCAAAAATTTATATGGAACCAAAAAAGAACACGAATAGCCTCAGCAATCCTAAAAAGAAAAAATAAAGCAGGAGGTATCACTTTTCCTGATATCAAGGTTTACTACAAGGCCATTATACTCAAGACAGCTTGGTACTGGCATAAGAACAGACACATAGGTCAATGGAACAGAACAGAGAACCCAGAAATAAACCCACAGCTTTATGGACAACTGATATTTGACAAAGGAGGAAAGAACATACAATGGAGTAAAGACAGCCTCTCTAACAAATGGCGTTGGGAAAATTGGACATCTACCTGCAAAAAAATGAAACTAGACCATCAACTTACACCATTCACAAAAACAAATTCAAAATGGATAAAAGACTTAAACATAAGCCGTAAAACTATATGCATCTTAGAAGAAAACATAGGCAGCAAGCTTTCCGACATCTGTAGCAGCAATATATTTGCTGATTTATCTCCATCGGCAAATGAAATAAAAGGCAAGATAAACAAATGGGACTATATCAAACTAAAATGTTTTTGCACAGCTAAAGACAATAAGAACAGAATAAAAAGACAAACCACACAATGGGAGAACATATTCGACAGCACGTCAGATAAGGGGTTAATAACCAAAATTTATAAAGAACTTATAAAACTCAACACCAGGAAGACAATCCAATCAAAAAATGGGCAAAAGAAATGAATAGAAATTTCTCCAAAGAAGACATATATATGGCCAAAAGACATATGAAAAAATGCTCAACATCACTAATTATTAGAGAAATGCAAATTAAAACCACAATGAGGTATCACCTCACACCAGTCAGAATGGCACTCATCAGCAAAACAACACAGAATAAGTGCTGGCGAGGATGTGGAGAAAAGGGAACCCTTCTGCACTGCTGGTGGGAATGCAGTCTGGTACAGCCACTGTGGAAAACAGTATGGAGATTCCTCAAAAAATTAAAAATCAAACTGCCTTTTGACCCGGCTACCCCACTTTTAGGAATATACCCTAAGAACACCATAACACTGTTTGAAAAGAAGAAATGCGCCCCCATGTTTGTGGCAGCATTGTTCACAATAGCGAAGATCTGGAAACAGCCCAAGTGTCCGTCAGAAGACGAGTGGATTAAAAAGCTTTGGTACATATATACTATGGAATACTACTCTGCCATAAGAAATGATGACATCGGATCATTTACAACAAAATGGATGTACCTTGATAACATTATACGAAGTGAAATAAGTAAATCAGAAAAAAAAACTGAGAACAGCATGAATTCATACATAGGTGGGACATAAAAGTGAGACTATGAGACATGGACAAGAGTGTGGTGGTTACGGGGTAGGTGAAGGGAGGGAGGGTGGGAAAGGGAGAAGGGTAGGGGCACAGGGAGAACCAGATAGAAGGTGACAGAGGACAATTTGACTTTGGGTGATGGGTATGCAACACAATTGAATGATAAGATAATCTGGAGATGTTTTCATTGTACATATGTATCCTGATTTATTGGTGTCACCACATTAAAGTTAATAAAAAAATAAAAAAAATGGCAATAGCTACATATCTATCAACAATTACTTTAAACATAAGTGGATTTTATGCTCCAATCAAAAGACACAGGGTGGCTGAATGGGTAAGAAAACAAGAACCTTACATATGCTGCCTATGACAGACTCACTTCAGATGGAAAGACACACAGACTGAAAGTGAAGAATGTTAAAAGACACCTTATGAAAATAAACACAAAACAAAATAGGAGGGTGGGGTAGCAATACATATACCAGCAATAATAGACTTTAAAACAAAGGTTATAACAAGAGACATAGACGTACCCAGCAATTTCACTTCTGAGTATTTATCTGAGGAAATCCAAAACATTAAATCAAAAAGATGTATGCCAGGATTTGAAAGCAAACTGTGTCCATCAATACATGACTGGATAAAGAAGAAGTAGTGCATACATGCAATGGAATATGACTCAGCAATAAGAAAGAATGACATCTTGCCGTCTGCAACAACATGGATGGGCCTAAAGGGTACTGTGCTGAGTGAAATAGCTCAGACAGAGAAAGATAATTGTCATATAATTTGGCGTATATGTGCAATCTGAAAAACAAAGCAAACAGATTCAAAGATACAGAGAACATTTTGACAATTGCCAGATTGAATGGGGGTTGGGGAAATGGATGAAAAAGGTAAAGGGATTAAGAAATACTAATTGGTAGTTAACAAACAGTCTTGGGGATGTAAAGTACACCATGGAGAATATAGTGAATAATATTATAATAACTATGTATGGTGTCAGATAAGTACTAGATTTATTGGGGTGATCACTTCATTAGTTATATAAATGTTTAATCAGTGTGGTACAGCTGAAACTAAGATAATCTTGTGTGTCAACTGTAATTAAAAACTTAAAAATTATTAAAATAATAAAAAGACAACCCAATCTAAAAAAAAAAAAAAAAAAAAAGAGCTTCCCAGCTGTGTCCTTAATCACATAGAGATTAGAGACACAGTCTTGAACTACTTGTTTCCCTCAACTGAGGCTGCATTCCACAGCTGTGGAGAACAGGATTCTACAGTCAGACCCAGGTTCCACCTCTGGCCGTATGATATGATTAACTGTGTGACCGTGTTACCTTATCTAAGTTCCAGTTGCCTTTTCTGTGAATTAATGCTATGGATGACATTATCAAGATTAAGTACAGACTAATCAAGAGCTAAATAAGTCAATTATATATAAACATGAACCACAGTGCCTGGCAGAAAGCATACGCTCAGATGCATTCTCTTTGTTTTACTTCTGCACACCATGGTGGATCTATGTGTACTTTGAGTAAGTGGCCAGCGCCTCACATCTCCAGATCAGCATTCTTCTCAAGGACATAATGTCACATCTCTTTTTTACAATTTTGACTGGTCCAGGAATAAGGGACTACTATTTTTATTTCCTTCTAACCTTGGACGCTGTTCAAACCCTCCTGCAGCAGCTTGTCTTCTTGATTTTAATTAAGGAAGGCTTTACGGCACTTGCTTCAGTAAAGCCCAAGTAATAGAGAAGAGGTTAGCTAGCTGAACCCCGACTCCAGAGTGTTAGTCTCTGCTTTGTGGGTGCTGCTGGGCAACCTAGCTTGCCATCTTGTGGAAGAGAATTAATAAAAAACAATTATGATGCTCTTTGCAAATATGATTTGCAGCAGAAATAATCAATGGTAATAATGTAGGACTAGAGCGTCTGGGGAGTCAAACTACCCCTAATCAAAGGGTGGATCCTGGCAACCAGCCCCTCCTGGATGCTTTGAAGGACTTCCTGGTATTGTCAGTGTCTGAGCATTCCAACTGAGTGTGTGCAGTTACTCCTGGGGTTCCTTTGATCACTGCAGAATAACCACATCAGCCCTGATTCGCCATGCTCCATTAGAGATCCCCACTTTACTATGAGTCCTAATATGTCTGGATTTTTTTTCTTGTCATTATCACCACTACAGCCTTGATTCAATTTGTTATTGGTCTTTCCAGGAATATTGCACACCCTTATGCAGATGGCACATACGGAAGAGCGCTGAAGAGAACACTTAGGACTGCCTACTTCGTGTCAGGGATCTAATCCAGTGAGGTCACACAATACATTTCATTATTGGTCTCATGTCCTCTTTAAAGAAATTGAGAAACAGAGAGCTTTGCTAACTTGTCAAAGGTCTTGCATCTACCATTTGAACTCACACTGTCTAACTTCCAAGGCCCTATATCTCCCAGACCTTCACAAACTCACCGTGGTAAACTTCAGTTGTCATTTCTAGCCTCTTTGTTTCCCTCTGCTTCCCATCTTACTCCCTATGCTGGAGCCAGATCAGAGTATTGACAATTAGCCACCAGAATCTATAAATACTCTGGCCTCCAAGTCTTTGCCTAGAGTGGCGTATGCTAAGCATGAGTAATGGTGTGCTAAGCATCCTTACCATCCTTCACTGTTATGGCTCAAGTCCCAACCTTCCTCTAAAGGATAAGTTGGAAAGCCATCTCACCAGGAAACCTTTCTTTATGAGTCGGGCATAGTTAATTTTTCTTCCTTTGTGCTACCACACAGTAGCAATCACCCTTCCATTCATACTTTGGTGTTCATGCTACATCATCATCTCATTTATTTACTTATTGCTTGCCCCCATCTGTTCAGTGCCTGGGAGCAATGTATCCACATCTGTATCTCTGGTGCCTGACACAGCACTGGGTATACAGAAGGTGAGCCAATCCACTTAACTGAATGAGAATAAACAACAAAAAATAAAATAAAATATTAACACCAGGAATTATTCCTCTCGTGCTGACATTTGTCTGTCTTTGTAGTAACCATTGCCAAAGAACCTTTTTTCTCCTTGTGAATTCATGTTAGTTTGAGTTAACATTTTTCAAATAAAATTAACAAGGGAAATGCTAAATCAGCTCTGTATGAACCAGGCAACCATGAATGTGCAGGAAAATTAATCACTCGATATCCCAGATTTGAAAAATAATATTTGTACTGGCACCCTGCTAAATTATAAACTAGCTGAAGTCCACGTCTAATCTCATCCTTTCCCCCCTTCCCCCCAAGAGCGTAACAAAGTTCTATCATTGAGGGGAATTTCTGAGCTATCTCTCAAAATCACTTAGGCAACTCTGCCAAAAGTACTGAGGAGTCTAACTCCTGTAAAACAGATAGCTGGTGATAACTCACTTGTCAGTTACTTCTAAGGAAAGTTTTCCCCAAATGAGGTGATAGATAAAAGTTCTGTCAGTCTGACCCTTCAGCTGCACAACCCCAGGCTTCCCATCTCACCGATGTTTATCATTTATAACAAAGCCCATTGAAAGAAAATGGTTGAAACCGTGGAAAAATGCAGGTGTTCGTATCACGCTATCTCAAGGGATGGTCGACTGCCAAGGAGCATGGGGGAAAACAAACTCAGAGAGAGCAGCGTTGGCAGTGACTGCCACTCACAACTGGCGTTGGGGAGTGGGGGACAGAGGGAGGGAGGCCCTGTCGTCTGCATTATTATTTTCAGCCAAGAAACCACATCATTATTTCTAAAGGAGACTCTGGTCAGACATTCCATTTGAAAACTGTCATTGTACAAATGTTTAATTACTTCTCAAATGCAAAGGATGACGGCGAATTTGTGATCTGTCCTGTAGGGAGCTATCAACCTCAACCTCCTTAAGTCTCTGGAAAGAAAAACATTTTATATAGAAAATTAAAGTGTTTTTTTTTTCTCACTTGGTATTTGAAATGATTTTTCCTTTCTTCCTTGCGGCTTGGTTCTTTCCTCTTATCTATACCTCAGGGGAGAGTTCCCAGTTAAAGACCCGTGTCACCACAAGAGATGGCTTCTCTTCTCTCATACCAGGTACTCAGGATTGACTTTAGTTCCAGCTATAGAGCTAAGAATTCACCTGAAAATTAGGTTCTGGTTTTAATTAGGAGAACTCCATGGTGTTCCTCTCAGCTTCTTTGAAAATCCAGGTCATTTGGTTTTCATATGTAAAGTTTGAAGCTGGGATTGGTTTTTAATGGGGAACATTGAAAGTTTCTAACAATGTCATGTGTTCATTTTAATTTGAACAAGGATAGCTGAGTAATTAAGGGCACTAGATTTAGCCCTAGAGAGGACAGAAAAGTGAGTATGGGAAAATTTTTGCTTACTCTACCGGGAATGTATTCCATCTAATCCACTGTAGGTCCACTCAAATCCTTTTTTTCTCTATACAGTCTACCATGATACAGGTAACTGAAAATAATCATGACTTTCATTGAATTTCCTATAGCTCCTTTTCCAGAATGGTCTCTGTTGGGCAGATAAAATATATTATGCTCACTTTGTTAAAGATGGCCCTGCCCACACGGAAGTTCGTTGATATTAATGTGTAGTGGGGAACAGGCTGTGGGCAGGCCGGGTTGTTATAGCCTAAGGCTTTGTTTTAAGAGTAAGCTTTTCCCCATGCCCTTGACTAATTGGATGATGTGGGGTGGTGCGCTCTCCTGAGGAATCCCATTGTGCCTCGGATGGGTGGCTTTGTATTGGAGATTTCCTTGTTTGTGTAATTGGATTGGAGGTTTTGATTTTACACTATAAAGTGGGACAGACCAGTAGCTTGCTCTCTCTTGGTTCCTGAGGTATTAGAAAGGAGAGCAGATTAAGACCATGCGGAGGCCAGGAGAAGCAGCCAAGATGGCAGAATGCTGAGGGAAAAGCCAGTTTGTTAAGAGTTTGTGCTGGAGGAGATGGGGAACAGAGGTGAATAAGTCTGGTGAGCTAGAAACCTTTGATTCTAGGAAACTCGGATAAGTCAGTAGCTTTGTGAGCACTGAATGTGTGGGTTTTGGAGCCCAGTGTGTGTTTTTGCTTGCCCGCCGGGTGCAAGCTAGAATTAAAGCTGATGGCTCACCAGTTTGTGGCTCCTGTGTTTCATTACCGACTGTCCGAATCTAATGTGAACCTGCACGGGTCAGGCTGCTGTGTTGTTGCCCTTGGCTACTGGCTTTACAGCATGCAAATGGCATTTGAATCTTATATACTATATCAATGAAAGGAAAAATTACCTCAATGTAACAGAGATGTGTGTAGGGAAAAGGGAGAACTGTAATCTGAAGAGAGGAATAATCAGTATTACAAGATAAAAACCAAGTGTTCCACAGATTCAATTGAGAAGATGTAATTTAATTGGAGGAGCCAGTAATGGGTCAAGGCTGATAGCCAATAGCTTGAGGCTGAAGGTTGTTTTATGTTGTTGTTTTAAATAAAACTGGGAATGTCTTAGGCAAACATTGATGAGTTGGTTGCCCAATTCAAGGCTGAGGTTTACTTACAATAATGGTGGGAGGAGGAGGAGTTGCACAGGAGAAACAGCCCATACAAAGCAAGAGAAGGATATTGCAGGGCTCCTTTCAGGAAGCACCAGGTAGACTACTTTTATCAGCATATATTATATTCAAGGCGATGGTGGAACAGAAGGCTAGAAGTAAAGAGAGGTCTACAGGGTAAGGGTTTGATATATCCATTCATCAGAAATGGGCAACATAAAACACAAGACCAGTGATAAACAATTTATCTGGATGTATCTGCAGCTTTCTTCTGACACCTTTTCTTTTTTTTTTTTACCACCATTGCCATGCCAACCCGTCCCATAAACACTTCCTGGAGAGAAGCCGTTCTGTGTCTATGGGCCATCAAGAAAATTGGTTTCTTTTTTCTGTTCACAAAAATTTCCAGCCGCTGAGTAAGTAGTTTGTCATGATGGGCAGGTAAGAGAAACTGAGGATGACAGAACAAAGCATGTTGTTTGGAAACCTAATGGTTTGGGAACTGACCGGCATAAACCACTCTTACTCATCCTACTGAGCTGCCCTCCAAAAGGGCACCACTGAACATCCCCACGGGTGCTATTGTTCACTTGCTTATGGAGGAGGTCTGCACTCCCATGTTACCGGGCCACCCAGAGGGTCTGGGGGCCAGAATGGAAAGAGGAAACATACTACTTATGCAGAATGAAGAGTTTCTTTTCATGAAAACAAGAAAGCTATAGCTCAGAGTTTCTGACCTTGCTGTGATTATTTATACTGTTGAAAAAGTGCACAATTATTTCTTGCAACTTTCTCTATAGCTATTAAAGGATATGATAGCCAGCTGTTTGTTTATGAGGGCAAAAACAAAAGGAAAAAAAGAATGAATTGGATCAACTTATATTTCATCAAAAGAATGTAGGCTACAGTTCAGGAAGAAATTTCTGCCATAAAATTATCTAGAAAATAAGATATGTTGTTCACATCCAAACATTTTTTATCTTGAAAAAAATCTTGGGGGTACTAACCTTCAACTTAAATTCATTGTTTATTCTGTAATGAACTTGCACTTATTAAATACAAATCAGTGGTATAAATAACTGATACATTAACACATCGTTCAGTTATATGTACCAAGAGAAGTTGTAAACTGAGTCAACCTCCCTCATCTTACTCTCCTCAAGCTTTATATGCATAGCAGATTCTGAGACCTGATTTATCTTGGGAATTTCCTCACTGTGCTAATTCAGTTATGCTGTCTTCATTAGAGCTGGGGGATCTGGGAAGGGACAGTAAAACAGTGAGTAGAAGCTGGGGGTTGCTAATAGGCAAGAACAGATGACAAATGCCAGCAAGATAAAAAGAAGCATATTAGGAATAATTGGTGGACAACAAAAGCAGAGACTTCAGAAGCCAAAGCAGGGACAGCCAAATGCTCCCTGGGAGGGCTGAGGGGTTGTAGTTATAGGTAATGCAGATGAGACAAGGCTGGCACATCTGCATCAGCCATTGTCAAAGCAAACCTGTGCTTGCCAAGGGCTACCTAAATGTCTTGGTAGATGGTTGGGTTCTGCCATCCAGTCTTCTATTCTGTGTGCTTCCTTGTCTAGGACACTTTGCTCCTGGAGAGCCATACGTATTTCAGAAGTGGTTGCTCACAGGTTTCAAGGAACAGCCTTTGCTCACTCTAGACAGCCTACCAGAAGACAGTTAGAGGAGATCAGTGACTAAGCAATGCATTTAGAAGCTTATTCTTGGACAGTATTCCATTTTTTAAAGGGTCCTTTAAAATTACACAGGGAAGAAGAGTTACAAAGAAATTTGAGAAAAATAGCACCCTTTTCTTGCAGAAGCAATGGCATGGGGTTGGTTGTATTCAGAGATATTGCATTCTATGTACATCAAAGGCTCCTTAAGAGCCTCAGAAAACCTGGCCAATGATTGTTATCTTGGAGAAAAACAAATACTATTGCAACCCTGCTCTTTAAGAAAATAGCCTATTGGGGAAACCTTTGCCAGTTTACATACAGGAAACATACCCTTTTACAAAAGGAGGAGTTCATTGTTCAAGACTCTAAATCAGAACATCTTCATTGAATGTTGGATCAATTCCAGGAAACTTTAAAGACAGCGACATTTTCAGGGTGTTGCAAGAACTACATAAATTCAAACCATGCATACAAAATAAAATAACTAATTGATTTTGTGTACCTAAGAATTTACTTATAAGAGAACTCCTTTGGAAGCACTGTCTGCTGAATTGTTAAAACTGTCCCTAAACACTCTAAGTTAGTCAAAGAAATCTATATTGGAACCCTGGGTGTTTCTCCCAGTTCCGTGTATAACATATTATAGGGTATATCTGCCAGTTTTGAAAGATAAATATTAATAACCAAAAGGAAACATATAACACGTTACACTGAATTTTGAGAATAGACATTTTCACTGTAGAAAAAAATACAGTGTGTTCGTAAAGTCATGGTGCACTTTTCACTAGTCACACGGTCAAAAGTGCACCATGACTTTATGGACACACTGTAGTTAATATTATCACGGCACGCAGAATAGCTGGACAACAAGATTTCTGGTAAACAAGTGGTGGTTGTTAGTGAAATATGTAGTGACATACGGTATGTGGGTTTGCTTGTATGGAATGTAAGAACTTGAAGTCTCCTGAAATCTCTTTGGGATGCACCGATGTGTTTGTTGAGTTCTCAATTGCTTATTTTTAGAAGCAAAGTGTGTTATTAAGCACATGTTTTCATCTAGTATCCAAATCACCAGTAAATAAAGTCAATGTACTTTAACTTTAAAGTAGATATGATAAATATAAAGGTTGGATTCCATGATGGTAGCCAAGGAGAATCAAGGCATTCAAGGCCCCCAAAATATGATCCCAAGCAATCTTTCTCTTCTTACCTCCAATTGCAACCTCAAAGGACCCTCTTTTCAATAGCTGAGCTAACTTGCTTGTGCTTCCCAGAAAGGTCCATTTCTTCTGTCTGCTTAATTTTCTTTCTTTTCTTTTCTTCTATATGAACACCATTTTCTCCCTACATCCTCAGATTTTTCCAAATACAAACTCTACTTCCTTGATGAAATTTTGTCATCAAAGTCATATTGCTTCTAAGTTAAAATAATTTTGAATGGCCCTTAGCAACATCACTCATTTAATATGTTTTAAAACTGAAGCCCAAATAAATTAGACTTGTCAGGATTACACAGCAGGAGGAAGGAGTGATACTTTCTTCTCCTTGCCCTCCTGGGTCCTGTGCACCAACAGGTTCTTATATTATATTGTTTGTATATATGTCTTACTGTCCTCTTCAAATTCCTCATTCTCTCACCACAAAACATATGCTTCTTTAGGACAAGGTCTGTTTGAAATACTGATAAACCTAGAGGAAATATCAATAAACTTAATTAAACAAATTGATAAACTTAGAGATAAAAACATATAAAAATATTGATAAACTTTTATTTACACATATAAATCTAGTTAACTGGGATAAATAGAGAAAAAAAATCTTTCCCCAAAATTTGATCAAGAGTTAAAGGTAAAATCTTTATAATGGCATTGATAATAAAACAGGGGCTGCACAAATAAAATATGATTGGAGATCTTAGAAGCAAGAGGTTATATCTATGAGAAATTAGTTATATGGAATGTATTTTTCATTTTGATGTAGTCCCATTTGTTTATTTTTTCTTTTGTTTTTCTTGTCCCAGGAAATATATCAGAAAAAATATTGCTACAAGCAATGCTGGTGATTTTACTGCCTGTGTTTTCTTCTAGGATTTTTATGGTTTTGAGTCTAACATTTAAGTACAGCACAATAAAATGAAAGACAACCCACTGAACAGAAGAAATGTTCACCAATGATACATCTGATAAAGGATGAATATCCACAATTTATAAAGAACTTATAAAACTCAATACAAAAATAACAAACAAGCCAATTAAAAAATGGGCAAAGGACCTGAATAGCCACACAGGACATAGAGATGACCAATAGACATATGCAAAGATGCTCAAGGTCACTAATCATCAGACATATGCAAATTAAAACCACAATGAGAAATCATCTCACACCTCTCAGAATAGCTATAATCAATTAATCAATAAACAACAAGTGTTGGCGAGGGTGTGGAGAAAAGGGAACCCTTGAATACTGTTGGAAATGCAGATTGATGCAGCCACTGTGGGAAACAGTATGGAGTTTCCTAAAAAAATGGAACTGCCTTTGACCCAGAGATCTCACTTTTGGGAATTTATTTTTTAAAGAAACAAAACACTAATTCAATAGAATATATGCACCTGCAATATCCAAGATATAAAAGCATCCTATCAGTGGATAAATGGATAAAAAAGCTGTGGTACATTTATTTATACAATAGAATGCTACTCGGTTTAAGGAAAGAACCTGTATAACTTTATTAATCAATGTTAATAACCAATATAACTTTATTAACCAATGTCACCCCAATAAATTCAAAAAAAAGTTTAAGAAAGTATTTGTTCATTTTTATAAGCTGTAAAGTCCAGTGATGCACTGAGACTTCCATTTTTATTACTGTTTTAAATCTGATTACTTTAGCAAGCGTTTTCTAATGTCCACTGCTGTACTGAGTGATAGTTTTTATTGCCAAGGGGTTGATTAGCTGAAGTGTTCTATTCAAATTAAATGTGACATATTTATTGCACAAAATAATGTACATAGATTTTATTCAAAAAACAGCTAGATTCTACAAAGAATTAAAATATGGGGATAAACAGTCTTTGAGCTTCAAGGAACTTATTTTTTATGGTGTTTATGGTGTGGGATAGAGAAAATGAGTTAGATAAAAAATAACCATTTTAAAAGACTCCTGGCTTCTAAGTCTTGGGGAAGATGATAATTCGGGGCTCTTAGTGAGTCATTATAACACAGGGGGAAAGACCACAAGTCTTGGTTTGCTCATCTTTAAAATAGGACTCATGATGGTATTGCCCTCAAAGAACTGATTCAAGGAGTGAATGAGGTAATGCACGCAAAGTAGCTAGCAATGTTTGTTGCAAATACTTAATAAATGTAAGCAATTCAATTTACAAATGGAACCTAAAGAGAAAAAAGAAATTTAGGGAATGTCTGCACTTTCAGAATGAGAAAATGAGCATCCAATAGAAAGACAAAAGAAGATTGGTGAGGGTAAAAGCCACAGTGGCAGCAGTAGAAAAGCAAAGGGATACGGGAAGAAGAGTCATTAACTACACTTGAAGAAGTAAGTCTGATTATGGCTACCTGGTTCCTGGACTCTTGGCTGGATCAAAAATTAAAAAAAATAATAAAAAGAAAAAGACATCACTTAGCACATTTTTTTTTCTAAAATTTTGACCAACCCGATGTAATTCTATCTATGCTTTATAAAAATGTTTTGTGGTCCTTACTCCATCATTCTGCCTTGATTCTGAAGAACAACTTGCACATTTTAAAACTGGGTAAGAACTATTCTTATTGAGAGAAGGCTGTGAGCATCCCAGTCATTATACATACATACTGACTAAACTGATGCACCCATCGCTAAGAAGATCCATCGCTTATATTGCTAAACACAGGTCAACATGACATAAAGCCATAGGATATGACTTCTCATTCTGTTACCAGTCTAGGTCAAGGGTCCCCAAACTACCACCTGCGGGCCGCATGCGGCCACCTGAGGCCATTTATCTGGCCCCCGCCGCACTTCCGGAAGGGGCACCTCTTTCATTGGTGGTCAGTGAGAGGAGCACAGGATGCATCCGCACCCATAGTTCCCATTGAAATACTGGTCAGTTTGTTGATTTAAATTTACTTGCTCTTTATTTTAAATATTGTATTTGTTCCCGTTTTATTTGTTTGTTTGTTTGTTTTACTTTAAAATAAGATATGTGCAGTGTGCATAGGGATTTGTTCATAGTTTTTTTTTTTATAATCCGGCCCTCCAACAGTCTGAGGTCAGTGAACTGGACCCTGTGTAAAACGTTTGGGGACCCTGGTTTAGGTGATTATTATTGTATTTTAAATTTAGGGGTCTAAACACAGGTGTTTTGCAAGAGCTACGTTAATATATGAACTAGATCACCCTGGCTAATTTATATTCCTACAATATTTTTTTACAAAGGGGTAACAGAACTCTTGCTCCTGTATTTACCTTACTTTATGAGGCTTTGTATAGACAAAGCCCTCACATACACCACAAGAATACCTTCTTTGGGGCTTTGAATGTGATAGTATAGCTAGATTTGTCTGTCTCCCTCACTACATTGATAGTAACTCAGGGGCAAGGTTTTAATTTTTTTTTTTCATTTTTAAATACTTAGTTCATGCTTGTCCAGTGGAAGACACTCTATAAATGTGTGCTGAGTGACTGAGCATCCCATATCACATTCTGTATTTTATAGCTATTTTGTTTTGTATAGCAAAGTGGTCTCAGTTGATCTATAACTCCACATAACTCTGCATAGTGCCCTTTAAAGAAAATTCATATACAGTGTGTCCATAAAGTCATGGTGTACTTTTGACCATGATCGGTCAATAGTACACCATGACTTTATGAACACACTGTAGAAGCTCATGCTTCTTTGTGCAACATTCACTTCAGGATTTCCTATTATTTGTACCCCAAAACCATTCCATTCTTCAACATCATGTCCAGTGAGGTGGATAGAAAACAAACCAGACTATAAATCCTGTGAACTCATGGACTGTCCCAAACAGGACTCAACTGATGGCACAACTGTCAGTCAGGACTATTGTACGGATCTGACTTTACCATAGGTATCTGATCAATTGGTGTGACTCTAGATGCAGGTGGTGTCTGTTTGTCCCATGTACTTCTGGTTCCTAATACTTGCCCAGAACATAAAAAGCACTTAATAAATGCTAGTGGGAATAAAGTATATAAGTATGTAACTTAAGAAGGAAAACATAAGATGGAACTTAAAGACCATAAACAAAGATCCAAGAGCACTGGCCGGGAGTATAGACATCCCTGGTTTGATTTCCCAGTCAGGGCACACAGGAGAAGTAACCATCTCCTTCTCTCTCTCCCCCTGCCCCTTTTCATTCTCTTCCTGTCCTGCAGCAAGTGGCTTGATTGGTTCCTGTGTGCCTCCGGGCACTGAGGATAGCTCGGATGGTCCAAGCAGGTCAGCCTCAGGTATTAAAAATAACTCCATAACTCCATTGATTTGAGCATCAGCCCCAGACAGGATTTCTGGGTGGATCCCAGTTGGGCACATGTGGGAGCCTACCTCACTATCTCTCCTCCCCTCACTTAAAAAAAAGAAAAAAGACCCAAGCAAAAGCCAACATTTAAGTAAGAGTTCATCCAGAAGTAGTAACAAGGTAGAATAATAAAATTCGGCATAAGAGAGACATGACAGGAAATGTCAGGGATGCACATCTGCTGAACATGGCCAACTAAGGCTAAGAGTTAAATCTTTTCTGAAACTGCCATTTGAGGGTAGTTGGGGAGAGTGAGGTTTCCAAATAATGAACAGCCTTATCAGCAAGGCTGCCTTGGTATTGACTCAGAGAAAGGCTGGTGTGTGAGTCCTACTATTCCTCTCACTTAGGGACAGAATCAGGCAAATATATGGAAGTGGACTGTCCTTAATAATGAGGCTTAAGAAAAACTCATCAACTAGGATTAGGAAGAAAAAGCAGAAACAGGAAGGAAATGAACACATCATTAAAAGGACTATTTTATACATCTTGTAAACTGCAATTTTCACCCAGATAGAGTCACAAGAAAAAAAAATTGGCTTCAAATCTAGTTTTTAAAAATCTGGCTCTTTTGCTAGGTTTAAGAACTATAGAGATTAGTGGCATAGTGGATAAAGTGTTGACCTAGAATGCTGAGGTCCCTGGCTCAAAACCCTGGGCTTGCCTGGTCAAGGCACATATGGAAGTTGATGTTTCCTGCTCCTCCCCTCATCCTTTTCTCTCTATCTTTCTCTCTCTCTCCTCTCTTTCTAAAAACAAATAAATAAAATCTAAAAAAAAGGAACTACAGAGATTTGAAATACATAAAAATATAGCATGACCCTGACTTAGTCATCTATGTAGGTGTTGAAATGAGTGACTAGTTCGTGGTGTGTTGTGGAAGCCAGGATTAGTAAATAATGATCAAACAATCTTGTCAAGAAGGCAGTAGTAACTCAGCTACATTTTTCTACTGAGGTATTAGAACCTTTAAAAATTGGTTCCTTTTCTCTTCTTTTCTTTCTTTTTTTTTACCCTCCTTTAGACTGCAAAATTGAACCCTTTTCTTTTCCTTTTTAGTTCTTTTCAGGAGAAGGGAGAAATATTTATGAAGCTTATTAGTGAGCAGACAGCACTTTACCTGATAAATATAAACTATCCCTGCGCCTCCCGGTGGCTTCTTTATCAACTCCCAGAGGGACGGAGCTGGGCTTTTACACATTAAAATAAATCTTTAGTGCTTTATCACTGAGGGTCCTGATGGGGTTGAATGCAGTGTCAAGGAAATTATTCAGAGATTTTCCCTCTCCCCTCACATTTTTGTAACCGTAGTTTACTGTATCCTTGCAATTCCTTTTTTTTTTTTTCCTGAGTAAAGCCAGAATAAATGCACGTTAGGATGCCTTATATGGAAAACTTACATACTTGGACATAGAATCACTGTGGGGGCAATGGATTCACTCCTTTAGGGCTAGAATATAGTCTATGGAGAGGCCCTGGGGGTAGTATGGCTGGACCAACTGAATCAAGTATAAAGCGACACGCAAGGGATAGGCCCTTTCTTCTACCTAAAATGCTGGAACAATTTGGCAAATATGTGCACGGTGGCATGTTTACCTTGAATCACCCAGATAATTGCTTTAATTATCCATTTCACTTTACTAACACAGATCTATTCATTGAAAGGTTTTAGAGAAGTTGTTTAAATTAGGATTTCAGGGAAATAACAATTTTCTGAAGCATCATTTATCCACAGACAATTTAGAACAATTTTATTAAAAAAATGATAAAAGCACTTACATCAATCCAAAAAATATGAATATAGCAAACAGGTAACTAGGTGCTCAAAACACTCGTTTGCATCCACAATCAGGCATTTAGGGAAGAATCTGCTCAATTGTGCATGCAAAGACAGGTTTCATTTGCACTTTATTGCTTCTAACAATGGACATCCTATATCCTGGGGGTTTATTTTCAACGTGAAGCTTTATAAATTTACCATTTCAGCTTTCTTTTCCTTTAATGTGAATGCAGTCTGAAAGCTGCTAGCTCAAGTTCAACCTCCTGCTGCTTGTTTCTGTTTGGGGAGATTCTGAGTTATGACTTATGATTATAATTCTCTGGCAACCTTTATTTTGACTTCCAAGGGCAGTGAGGTAGAGTGAATAAGTGAATAGAAAAAATGTTAGGAGTTATAGAGAGTGCTGTTTGATGGCCAAGATGATCTGGCTTGATAAAATCAATTTTGATGTCAGCACAATCTGAGATCTTTTTCTGAAGTTGATTTTATCAAGATAATAGATTAAGTAGGTCTGTCTGAGGGCTAGATTTTGGTCAACAATAAATATTTTGTTTGCCAAATTTCTCTTCCAGGCAGGATATAGTTATAAATTATTGCTTTTGTTCTTTTAAATAAAACTTCATTTTAGACCCTGGCTGGGTAGCTCAGTTGGTTAGAACATCTCCCTAGTATACCAAAGATGCAGGTTCAATCTCTGGTTGGGGCACATACAAGAATCAATGAATAAATACATGAATAAGTGGAACAACAAATTGATGTTTCTCTCTTTCTCTCTCTCTCTCTCTCTCTCTCTTTCTTTCTGCCTTCTATTTCTATATAAAAATTAAGTTAAAAAATCCATTTTAGAAAGAAAAACTTCATGACAAAATACACAGTAAGAGAAGAAATGTGTCATTGTTTTCTATATCATATGCTTCAAAGAAGACTTTTTATACAAGGCATTAGTTATTCCTGAGCTTTACCAGCATTTGACTAAAGTTTGTCTTTTATTTGTTCATTTCCCTCTCAAGAACAGGGAAATGAGAAAGTGAACTGGAAATAATTAAGTGCTCTTAGGACTTTGCAAATTTATACCAGTTTTCATTTTGCGATGACAGGGGGAGTTTTATTACATTCAGAAAATTAGCAGATCACATGGTTTTAGATAAGGGACTCAGAACTTACATAGATAGTGTTTGCAAGTGTTTAGAGGCAAAGAGATCTCTTAATAATTGCTCACCACTATGTGTACCCAAAGATTGATCTGAAAAATTGCTCTATACTATAATACTTGTGGGCACTGTTTCTCTCTCACAGTTAAAAGTTACACTGGATCTCCAAACACAATTGTGTGCCCTTTTAAAACCGTTGAGAAATCCAGAAAAATGTTCTTCTTTGAACATGAGATTCTGTGCAGATGATCTTATATAAAAGTAAGAGTATTATATTCTTAACTTGCATGTAAAGCTGAGTTAGAATTTTGTGCACTGGTCTTCAGTGTATGGACCCAGTTAATCCTCAGTAAGCTGGGCAATAGTGAAAAAAAGGGATTTAATTCTCTGGAACCTGGTTTGAACATCTTTAGAGATGAGAAAGCAGAACTAAGTAACGATCTACATTAAGATCCCATACTCTATTGATCTATAATCCCACATTTGAAGCAAGCAACAGAGCATAGGCCCAGAAGAGACAATAATGTTCAAGTCTGGATCTCCTTGAGTCATTTCTGTTTTTTAATTTTAGAAATTTAGAATTCAAAAACCTTTGATTAGGAGCTCAACATGTAGTTTGTCATTCAGTGGCTTTTTATATTTTCAGGTGTTCTTTGCATAATTTTTACATGTAATTAAGGTTGGCACCACTGGTGGGTGGGATTCAGTCAGCTCACACTGGTTCTGTAGAACCGGTACCTAATTATTTGTTGAGTTCAGCAAACTGGTTGTTAAAATGGCACTTGTAATCAGGGTTCTTTAAGGTGGGTGCCTGGGCAGCCGCCCAATGTGAAAATCACAAATTTACATTTTTTACACTTTTTTAACGTTCATCTGCACAACAGCACATTCTAAGCACCCGTAGTAACTTTCATTCTGTCCATAGGTAAAGAAATGGGAATCTATTCCTATGGTGAAAAGATGGAAGGATAAATCACACAGCTGATGATGCTCAAAAAAAGTGAAAAAAATTGCAAGTAAGAACGCCAATCAAGAAGCAACATGGAAATACCTTAAATAACAGTTTTATTGTATTTTGTCAGGTTATTATTCAATATTTTTTCATTAATATTTTAAAACTCTTCCTTATAACATTACCTAGTTTTGTGTACCTCTTTTATTGTTTTTATTTAAGTATTAAATGCATGCAATAATAAACTACCCTTCGGTATATCATTTTTTATAATTAAAGTGGTCATTGGGGCAGAGAACTGGTTGTTAAATTATTTGAATTCCACCACTAGTTGGCACTGTCGCTTTCCTACTCTATAGATCACTACTACCACCTTCTTCAACAACCTTATTCCTGTGTGACAGGCAGCATCTGCCTTGAAAGAAACTCAGATAGCAGAAATTTTGCCTCGCTTGTTGCTAGGCAAGACATAGACTGGTCATCACATCTTAATTAGCAAGATCTGAGGGAAAATTTGAGGGAGGGTATTGGGAGAAACTTTTTCTCCTTTCCAAAAAGAGACATGAGGGCAAATCCCCGACCTCTTCTTTCTTTTCCTAAATATTGTTGTGTCCTAAAATATGTTTGTCTACGAATGCTACCACCATCTTTTAACTGTGATGGTTTGAACCTGGTGACCAAAGCCGAACACTGAGAAACAACGGAACAGCCTTCATCTTTAGGCTACACTTGTGGTCTTGGATTCCACTCACCTTCTGACTTCTTTTAGAAGATAATAAAGGCTTTTGGATTGGATATCTTTTATCATTGGAAAAGAAACATTTCTTAGTCACGACTGATGTTCCTTTTAAATGAATAATCTCTTCGTCTTTCTCAGACTGCTCATACACACCTTTGACCACCAATTTGATGAGAAATTTAATTTGATGAGAAATTTTAGAAAGATAAATTAGGAAATACCAGTGTTTTCTCTTCTCTTATTAGCTGATGTTCCCACAGAGGTCCTATGCTGTGCAGTGGAAGAAATCAGGAAGAAGCCTCATTTTCTTAGGTCCATCTTCCCATCTGAGCTCAGAGCCCAGTATACAGCTCACAGATCATTCTTGTTGCTGGTGAACTGACTGACTTGTCATGATCGCACTTGGAATAAATTTATCACTATAGAATTTTTCAACATGGCGAGAACATCATTAGCTAGATATTCAGTAGTTGTATGAAAAAGGCTGGATATTCCTTTTTCTTTATGTCCTCTGGTGGTGAAACTTCTCCCTGCCCATCTGAATGGCTAGCAGGACACCAGCATTGAGCATCAGCTTCACTGAACTCAAAGACTCACGTGGAGGTGCAGAAACGGTGATATTTGCATAGCTTGGCTAAGTGACAACTGAGAGGCAGATATGACAGAGTAGATATATATTTCACACACAAAGAAGAGTGATTGCCTAGCCTTTCTGAAGGTAAGGAAACAGAACAAGACAGAAGGAAATAGAAACATTCTGGCTGAATATCATGGACTCCTTCAGAAAGAGAGACTTCTCTGAGGTTACATGATATTTTCCTGGAGATGGTGTGAGACTCTGAAAATACTTCAGCCAAGGAGAGAGACAGACCTCACTTTAAGTCCCAGCTCTATTACTTATAAGATATATGACCTTACAAAGATTACTTTATCTTCTAGCATATCAATGTTCTCATGTTTAACACGGAAATAATATTACCCGCTCTTCTAATGTAACAGAGTTGTGAAGGTCTAATAAGTTAATGAATGCACAAGAACTTTTAAAATCATAAAATATTATATAAATGTCACAAAGTGCTGTGATGGCAGTTCCACAAATTTATGTTCTCATTCCAGCTTCCCTCTACCCCCCCAACCCCTTACCCACCCATCCACCCCCGGCAAAGCTGCAGGAATTGAAGTTTCCCTCAGGAGCCTAACTAGACCCTGTCCAAATTTCTACATGGCACAATCATGCCAGGATTCTCTTGTGTTTGTTCAGCTGGACTCAGACTCCCTATTCTAGCGGTGTTTATATAAGGGTCTCTTCCTGGGAAAACCACTTGAACAGCCCAGCCCAGATAAGTATGACTGTAGGAGTTCAATTCCAGCGATGTGCTTTGTCATCAAATTTAAACCTGAATGTATGCTCTGATTCCGGGTCTTCCATAGACAGATGCTCAACATCTCAAAGGTGTCTTGGGTGTTAATAGGAAGAAAAAAAAGTCGTACTGATTTGACCTGTGTATCTAATAAATATTTAATGCTATGTTATTTATAAATATTATCTGTTTATAATTTTAAACATATTTTGTCTTTTTAATAATATTTTTAATAATACTTTTGCCATACTATAATTCTAAAAAATGTCAAATATAAATCTTTTCTTTATTTAAACTAGTTTTTAGGTTTCTTGTCTTGTGCTTTCTAAAACTCAGGGGATATATATATATATATATATATATATATATATATATATATACACACATATACTGCTAACAAAAATTAGGGGATATTTCAAAATGAATATGAATATAAAATATCCCCTCATGAGATTCATAAGATGGCAGCGGAGTAGGCAGATGCACAGACTCGCAGCTCACACCACCAAACTGGATTACAAATTAATTTAGAAACAACCAGCATAAAAAACCAACTCTGGACTACAAAAACTTCTCTCAAAACCAAGGAGCAAAGAAGTAGCCACACCAAGCCTGGTGGGGAGAGCCGAGGAATGGTGAGCCTCCCCTGCTTATAGGAACAAAGGGGGGGGGGGTTAGGCTGAGAGCTCAGAAAGGCTCTCAATACAAGAAAAACAGTAGAAAATATCACTCACAGCCACTTGCCTGGGGGACCTGGGAACGAGGTCTGTTGAAAGAGCTGGCTTGTTTTCCAAAAGGAAAGGGGGAAAGAGAGACAGCCGGTGACAAACAGAGGAATACATGAAAGGACCTGAGCAGTAGACTACTTCAGTGCCATACCTGGGGGAGGTGCTGGAGGCAGCCATAGCTGGGGAAGGGATTGATCCTTCCACATAACACAAGACTAAAGTGGTTCCGGGTCAACCATCTGAAGATATCTCTCCAGCTCCAATCAGCACAAAAAGACACAGCTGAAAACAAGAAGTGAGGAGGAGGGGCAGTAACTCAGGTCTCCATAGAGATCTGAGATACACCTCCCCAACTGAAGCAGAGAAATCACCCCACCCCCAGAGAGAGTAACTGGCAGATCAGGTCTTCAGAGTCTCAGGTTATATACACCGCATTCCTGGATACAGTTTTAAATAAGCCCCCCTGAGTCATGCTTCCCACCATGTGGATGGAATCAGGGATGTAATGTCAGAGAATGAGGACAGCACAAGCAAATGATGGAGCAAGATGGTGACGGAGTAGGCGGACGTACCAACTTCCAACTCCCAGAACCAAAGTGGATTACAACTCAATTTTAAGAACCACCACCTGGATAAACCAACTTTGAACAAAAGTAAGTGGACTCTTCAACCAAGGAACACAGAAGAAGCCACATTGAGACTGGTAGGAATAGCGAAAACGCGAAGAGGGCTGCCCAGCTCCCCAGAGCAAACGGCAGCCCGGAGAGACCCGTGTGGCGGGAGGAGAGTTTGGCGGAGAGGGAGGGACCTGGGTCCCAGGAACCAAGCCCCAGCCTGCAGTCCTAGAGCCTAGAAGAGGTGTTTGGACAGTATTGAGCTGTGAAACAAGTGAGGGAGCTCCCAGGCCTACAGTGTGGAGTATTAGGTCCCTTCCTACTCTGCTGAGGGCTGCATAAGGTTTTGGGGTGGCAGGACGCTGAAAGGCGGTTCTGTCGGTGTGGGCAGAGGCCAAGCCGGTGGGAGATCGGTCTAGCCCAGAGGGTCAGAGGGGACCGCGAAAGCGGTCCGGAAGCTGCGGGCCCGCCTTTAATCCCACTTACGAGGACAAAGCGGGAGGCCAGGAACGGGCAGGCCCTGCGCAAGCCGGCCCTGACCGCAGGGACCGGGCTAGGAACAGGGACGGGCAGGGGCTGTGGCTGAGCTGACGCTACCAGTCCCCCACCGCCCACCCCACCCCACCCCCCGGGCCGGAGAAACCGCGGTTGGCCAGTATACGTGCGCGAGCGGGCTCTGAGCGCAGGAACGGGGTGGACCCCGAGACAAGTGGAGGCTTGCAGCTGAGCCCACGCTACTATCCCCACCCGGCCAGAGAAACCCCGGATAGCATTCATACGTGAACGAGCGGGCTCCGACTGCTGGGGCGGGGTAGAGTCCGGACGAGCAGAAGTACGCAGCTCAGCGGAAGCCAGCAAACACGCCCACCCCAATAAACCTTGGTTTCCGACCCTGCGCAGAAGGGCCCTGGCCTCAAGGGCGGGGCTAAAGCTCCGGACGGGCAAAAGCTTACAGCTGAGAGCACGTCAAAAGCCCCGCCTAACCCGCGGAACTGTAGCGAGCAGGCTCCGACTGCTGGTTCTGGGCGGAAGTCCGGAAATAGGCTGGGTCCGCAGCTGAGCAAAGGTGCTCACCTCTACCCTTGGTGCTAATCTTGTGGCTTCAGTCACAGCCCCTCCCACAGAGGAGGGGCAGAAATCATAGCAAAAGCCACAGTGGGCCGGCGCTGGCAACGCTCATACCCAACCACCCTAGGCACCGGCAGAGGGGGTGGGGGGCCTGCAGATAGACCACACCTAGAGAACACAAAGGCAACACCTACTGGACTCCAGTGGCCACAACTTGCTTATACACAGAAAAAATGGGCAGGCAGAGGAATGCAAACCAAATGAATCAAGAGAAATCCCCAGAGAAGGACCTGAATGAACCAGATATAACCAAATTACCAGAAGCAGAATTTAGAATAATGATAGTTAGGATGTTCAAAGAAATTAGAGCAACAATGGATAGTCATTATGAACACCTAAATAAAGAGATAACAAGTATAATAAACGAAATTGAAATAATAAAAAAGAATCAGACAGAAATGACAAATACAGTATCAGAACTGAAGACCACAATGGAAGGAATTAAAAGCAGGATGGATGACGCTGAGGATCGAATAAGCGAGTTAGAGGACACAATAAACAAAGGCACAGAATCAGAGAAGAAAAAGGAAAAGAGACTTAAAAATGTGAGGAAACTCTAAGGGAGCTTTGTGACAACATGAAGAGAAACAACATTCGCATCGTAGGGGTGCCTGAAGAAGAGGAGAGAGGACACGAAATGGAAACTTTGTTCAATCAAATCATAGCAGAAAACTTTCCTAAATTAAGGCTGGGAAACACTCCACACATTCAAGAAGCACACAGAACTCCATTAAGGAGAAACCCAAAAAAATCTACACCAAGACACATCATAGTTAAAATACCAAAGCTAATGGATAAAGAAAAAATTTTAAAAGCTGCTAGAGAAAAAAAGACTATCACCTACAAAGGAGCCCCCATAAGGATGACATCGGACTTCTCAACAGAAACACTTGAGGCCAGAAGGGAATGGCAAGAAATAATCAAAGTAATGCAGAACAAGAACCTACAACCAAGACTACTTTATCCAGCAAGGCTAACGTTTAAAATTGAAGGAGAAATAAAGAGCTTCCCAGAAAAAGAAAGCCTGAAGGAATTCATAAAAACCAAACCAATTCTGCAAGAGATACTAAGGGGCCTCTTGTGAACAGTTTAAAGGGAGGAATGAATAGAGCAAAAGAAGAATACAGCTTTAAAGAATATAATGGCAATAAACAACTACATATCAATAATAACCTTAAATGTAAATGGATTAAATGATCCAATCAAAAGACATAGGGTAGCTGCATGGATAAAGAAACAGGACCCATACATATGCTGTCTACAAGAGACACACCTCAAAACAAAAGATGCTCATAGACTGAAGGTAAAAGGATGGAAAAAAAAATATTTCATGCAAATGGAAATGAAAAAAAAGCAGGGGTAGCAATACTTATATCAGACAAAATGGACTTTAAAACAAAGGCTGTAGTAAGAGATAAAGGAGGGCACTACATAATGATAAAGGGAACAATTCAACAGGAAGATATAACTATTGTAAATATCTATGCACCAAATATAGGAGCCCTGACATACATAAAGCAGACTTTGATGGATATAAAGGGCGAGATTAACAGCAATACTATCATAGTAGGGGATTTTAATACCCCTCTAACAACACTGGATAGATCCTCAAGAAAGAAAATTAATAAAGAAACAGCAGACTTAAAGGAGACACTAGATCAACTTGATTTAATAGATATCTTCAGAACTTTTCACCCTAAAGCAGTAGAATATACATTCTTCTCAAGCGCTCATGGTACGTTTTCTAGGATAGACCACATGTTAGGACACAAAAATGGTCTCAATAAATTTAAGAAGATTGAAATCATATCAAGCATTTTCTCTGATCACAATGCCATGAAACTAGAAATTAACCACAAAAGAAAAAATGAAAAATACTCAAACACTTGGAAACTAAATAGCATGTTATTAAATAATGAATGGATTAACAATGAGATCAAAGAAGAAATTAAAAAGTTTCTAGAAACAAATGATAATGAGCATACATCAACTCAAAATTTATGGGACACAGCAAAAGCAGTTCTGAGAGGGAAGTTTATTGCACTACAGGCATATCATAAGAAGCTAGAAAAAGCTCAAATAAGCAACCTGACCCTGCATCTAAAAGAACTAGAAAAACAACAACAAATAAAACCCAAGACAAGTAGAAGGAAGGAAATAATAAAGGTCAGAGCAGAAATAAATGACATAGAGGCTAAGGAAACAATACAGAGGATCAATGAAACAAGAAGCTGGTTCTTTGAAAAGGTAAACAAGATTGATGAACCTTTAACTAGACTCACCAAGAAAAAAAGAGAGAGGACTCAAATAAATAAAATTAGAAAGGACAGTGGAGAAATAACAACTGACACAACAGAAATACAAAGCATTGTAAGAAAATACTATGAAGAACTATATGCCAAAAAATTAGACAATCTTGGTGAAATGGACAAATTTCTTGAATCATATAAACTTCCAAAAATCAATCTGGAAGAATCAGAACACCTAAACAGACCAATTACAGCAAATGAGATCGAAACAGTTATCAAAAAACTCCCCAAAAATAAAAGTCCTGGGCCTGATGGCTTCACAAGTGAATTCTATCAAAAATTCAAAGAAGAACTAACTCCTATCCTCCTCAAGCTATTTCAAAAAATTCAAGAGGAAGGAAGACTTCCAAACTCCTTTTATGAGGCGAGCATAATTCTGATCCCAAAACCGGGCAAAGACAACACAAAGAAAGAAAATTATAGGCCTATATCCCTGATGAATTTAGACGCTAAAATTCTCAACAAAATATTAGCCAACTGGATCCAGCAATATATGAAAAAAATCATACACCACGATCAAGTGGGATTTATTCTGGAGAGGCAAGGCTGGTTCAATATTCGCAAATCAATCAATGTGATTCACCACATAAACAAAAGGAAGGACAAAAATCACATGATCATTTCAATAGATGCAGAAAAGGCATTTGATAAAATCCAGCACCCATTCATGCTCAAAACTCTCAGTAAAGTGGGAATACAGGGATCATTCCTTAACATGATAAAGGCCATCTACGATAAACCCACAGCAAACATCATACTAAATGGACAAAGATTAAAAGCAATCCCCTTAAGATCAGGAACCAGGCAGGGTTGCCCACTTTCACCACTCTTATTCAACATAGTTCTGGAAGTCCTAGCTACAGCAATCAGACAAGAAGAAGAAATAAAAGGCATACAAATTGGAAAAGAAGAAGTAAAACTGTCATTATTTGCAGATGATATGATATTGTATTTTGAAAACCCTAAAGTCTCAGTCAAAAACTACTGGACCTTATAAATGATTTCAGCAAGGTGGCAGGATATAAAATTAATACGCAGAAATCAGAGGCATTTCTATACACCAACAATGAAATATCAACAAAAGAAATTAAGGAAAGAATCCCCTTCACTATTGCAGCCAAAAAAATAAAGTACCTAGGAGTAAATTTAACCAAGGAGGTTAAGGACTTGTACTCGGAAAATTATAGAACATTGATAAAAGAAATCAAGGAAGATACAAACAAGTGGAAGCACATACCGTGCTCATGGCTAGGAAGAATAAACATCATTAAAATGTCTATATTACCCAAAGCAATTTATAAATTCAATGCAATACCAATTAAAATACCAATGACATACTTCTAAGATATAGAACACATATTCCAAAAATTTATATGGAACCAAAAAAGAACACGAATAGCCTCAGCAATCTTAAAAAGAAAAAATAAAGCAGGAGGTATCACTCTTCCTGATATCAAGGTTTACTACAAGGCCATTATACTCAAGACAGCCTGGTACTGGCATAAGAACAGGCATATAGATCAATGGAACAGAACAGAGAACCCAGAAATAAACCCACAGCTTTATGGACAACTGATATTTGACAAAGGAGGAAAGAACATACAATGGAGTAAAGACAGCCTCTTTAACAAATGGTGTTGGGAAAATTGGACATCTACCTGCAAAAAAATGAAACTAGACCATCAACTTACACCATTCACAAAAACAAACTCAAAATGGATAAAAGACTTAAATGTAAGCCGTGAAACCATAAGCATCTTAGAAGAAAACATAGGCAGCAAGCTGTCCGACATCAGTAGCAGCGTTATATTTGCCGATTTATCTTCATGGGCAACTGAAATAAAAGGCAAGATAAACAAATGGGACTATATCAAACTAAAAAGTTTTTGCACAGCTAAAGACAATAGGAACAGAATAAAAAGACAAACCACACAATGGGAGAACATATTCGACAGCACATCTGATAAGGGGTTAATAACTAAAATTTATAAAGAACTTATAAAACTCAACACCAGGAAGACAAACAACCCAATCAAAAAATGGGCAAAAGTAATGAATAGAAATTTTTCCAAAGAGGACATACAGAGGGCCAATAGGCATATGAAAAAATGCTCAACATCACTAATCATTAGAGAAATGAAAATTAAAACCACAATGAGATATCACCTCACACCAGTCAGAATGGCACTTATCAGCAAAACAACACAGAATAAGTGCTGGCGAGGATGTGGAGAAAAGGGAACCCTTCTGCACTGCTGGTGGGAATGCAGACTGGTGCAGCCACTGTGGAAAACAGTTTGGAGATTCCTCAGAAAATTAAAAATCGAACTGCCTTTTGACACAGCTATCCCACTTTTAGGAATATACCCTAAGAACACCATAGCACTGTCGAAAAGAAGAAATGCGCCCCCATGTTCGTGGCAGCATTGTTCACAATAGGGAAGATCTGGAAACAGCCCAAGTGTTTGTCAGAAGACGAGTGGATTAAAAAGCTTTGGTACATATATACTATGGAATACTACTCAGCCATAAGAAACGATGACATCGGATCATTTATAACAAAATGGATGTACCTTGATAACATTATACGAAGTGAAATAAGTAAATCAGAAAAAAAGAAAAACTGAGAACAGCACGATTACATATATAGGTGGGACATGAAAGTGAGGGTATGAGACATGGACAAGAGAGTGGTGGTTATGGGATGGGGGGAGGGAGGGAAGAGTGGGATAGGGAGGAGGGTCGGACGCAGGGAAAACCAGATTGAAGGTGACAGAGGACAATTTGACTTTGGGTGATGGGTATGCAACACAATTGAATGATAAGATAACCTGGAGATGTTTTCATTGTACATATGTACCCTGATTTATTGATGTCACCCCATTAGAATTAATAATAATAAAATATATATATATATATAAAAATAAGCCCCCCTGCTGAGATTAGTAAACAAGACTACCACTGAGTTAAGAAAACTGAGAAGAAAACAAACAAATCAAGACTTCAAAGGGGCTCTATTAGAAAAGCTATATTCCTCAGTGGATTACAAACAACAGCTGAAGCCAACCCAAGAAGACCTAGAAATAACACAACTAAAAATTGGTGGCAGACAACACCAAGCCTAGACTCAACCAGCTTTACAAACAACACACCCAAACTCACAGACATAATGAGAAGACAGAAAAGTGCAATCCAAATGAAACCACAAGAGAACCCTCAGGAAATGAACTGAGTAATATGGAAATAACCAAACTTTCAGATGCAGAGTTTAGAATAATGATTGTTAGGATGCATAGGGATCTTAGAACAACAATGGATGGCCATTATGAATACCTAAATAAAGAGATAGCAAGTATAAAAAAGAACATTGAAACATTAAAAAAGAATAAGTCAGAGATGACAAATACAATATCAGAAATGAAGACCACAATGGAAGGAATTAAAAATAGGATGAATGAAGCTGAGGATCGAATCAGTGAGTTGGAAGACAAGATAACAAAGGCATGGATTCAGAGCAGAAAAAAGAAAAGAGACTTAAAAAGTCTGAGGAAACTAAGAGAGCTCTGTGACAACATGAAGAGAAATAGCATCCGCATAATAGGGGTTACTGAAGAAGAGAAAGAACAAGGAATAGAAACTTTATTCAATCAAATCATAGCTGAAAACTTCCCTAAGTTGATGCAAGGAAGGGTCTCACAAGTTCAAGAAGCACAGAGAAATCCATTAAAGAGAAACCCAAAGAAATCTACACCAAGACACATCATAATTAAAATACCAAAGCTAAGTGATAAAGAGAAAATATTAAAAGCTGCTAGAGAAAAAGAGGCTATCACCTACAAAGGAACACCCATAAGGATGACATCCAACTTCTCAACAGAAACACTTGAGGCTAGAAGGAAATGGCAAGAAATATTCCAAGTAATGCAGAACAAGAACCTACAACAAAGACTACTTTATCCAGCAAGGCTATCATTTAAAATTGAAGGAGAAATAAAAAGCTTCCCAGAAAAGAAACTTCAAGGAATTCATTACAATGAAACCAATACTGCAGGAAATGTTAAGGGGTCTGTTGTAAACAGATCAAAGTGGGAAAAGAATACAGCAAAGGAGGAATACACCTTTAAAATATAAAATGGCAATAAACAACTACATATCAATAATAACCTTAAATGTAAATGGATTAAATGATCCAATCAAAAGACATAGCGTAACTGCATGGATAAAAAAAAACAGGACCCGTACATTACATATGCTGTCTACAAGAGACACACCTCAAAACAAAAGATGAACATAGACTGAAGGTAAAACGATGGGAAAAAATACTTCATGCAAATGTAAATGAACAAAAAACTGGGGTAGCAATACTTATATCAGACAAAATGGACTTTAAAACCAAGGCTAGCCTGACCTGTGGTGGCGCAGTGGATAAAGCGTCAACCTGGGAACACTGAGGTCACCAGTTCAAAACCCTGCACTGGTTTGGTCAAGGCACATATGGGAGTTGATGCTTCCAGCTCCTCCCCCCTTTCTCTCTTTCTCTCTCTCTCTCTCTCTCTGTGTGTCTCCTCTCTAAAATGAATAAAATAAAAATTAAAAACAAAACAAAAAAACAAGGCTATAGCCTGACCAGGCAGTGGCACAGTGGATAGAGCATTGGACTGGGATGCAGAAGACCCAGGTTTGAGACCCCGAGCTCACCAGCTTGAGCACAGGTCAATCTGGCTTGAGCAAAAGCTCATCAGCTTGGACCCAAGGTCATTGGCTCCAGCAAGGGGTGGCTCTGTCTGCTGAAGGCTCGCGGTCAAGGCACATGTGAGAAGGCAATCAATGAACAACTAAGGTGTTGCGACAGCAACGAAAAACTAATGATTGATGCTTCTCACCTCTCTTCGTTCCTGACTGTCTGTCTCTATCTATCCCTCTATCTGACTCTCTCTCTGTCTCTGTTTAAAAAAAAAAAAAAAAAACAAAACCAAGGCTATAAAAAGAGATAAAGAAGGTCACTACATAATGATAAAAGGATCAACCCAACAGAAAGATATGACCATCATAAATATCTACCCACTTAATATAGGAGCTCCTAAATATATAAAGCAGACTTTGATGAATATAAAGGGCAAGATCAACAGCAATACTATAGTAGTAGGAGATTTCAATACCCCACTTATATCATTAGATAGATCCTCAAGAAATAAAATTAACAAAGAAGCAGCAGACTTAAAGGACACACTGGATCAACTGGATTTAATAGATATCTTTAGAACTTTTCACCCTAAAGCAGCAGAATATACATTCTTTTCAAGTGCTCATGGTACATTATCTAGGATAGATCACATGTTAGGATACAAAAGCAGTCTCAACAAATTTAAGAAGATTGAATTCATATCAAGCATTTTCTCTGATCACAATGGCATGAAACTAGAAATCAACCACAACAGAAAAACTGAAAAATACTCAAACACATGGAAACTAAATAACATGTTATTAAATAATGAATGGGTTAACAATAAAATCAAAGAAGAAATTTAAAAATTCTTAGAAACAAATGATAATGAACATACAACAACTTAAAATTTATAGGACACAGCTAAAGCAGTCCTTAGAGGGAACTTCATAACATTACAGGCATTCCTTAAGAAACTTGAAAAAGCTCAAATAAACAACCTAACCCTTCATCTAAAAGAACTTGAAAAAGAATAGCAAGTAAGGCCCAGAGGTAGTAGAAGAAAGGAAATAATAAAGATCAGAGCCGAAATAAATAACATAAAGGCTAAAGAAACAATATAGAGGATCAATAAAACCAAGAGCTGGTTCTTTGAAAGAATAAACAAGATCGATGAACCTTTAATGAGACTCACCAAGAAAAGAAGGAGAAGACTCAAATAAATAAAATTAGAAATGAGAGTGGAGAAATAACAACTGACACAACAGAAATACAAAATATTGTAAGAAAATACAATGAAGAACTGTATGCCAAAAAATTAAACCTAGGTGAAATGGACATATTCCTTGATACATATAGTCTTCCAAAAATCAATCTGGAAGAATCAGAAAACCTAAACAGACCGATTACAACAAAAGAGATTGAAACAGTTGTTAAAAAGTTTCCAAAAAACAAAACCCCTGGGCCAGATGGATTCACTGGTGAATTCTACCAAATATTCAAATAAGAACTAACTCCTATCCTTCTGAAGCTATTTCAAAAAATTCAAGAGGAAGGAACACTACCAAGTTTCTTTTATGAGGGGAGCATAATTCTGATTCCAAAACCAGGCAAAGACAACACAAAGAAAGAAAATTACACGCCAATATCCCTGATGAATTTAGATGCTAAAATTCTCAACAAAATATTAGCAAACCGGATCTAGCAATACATGAAAAAAATCATACATTACAATCAAGTGGGATTTATTCTGGGGAGGCATGGATGGTACAGCATTCATAAATCAATTTATGTGATTCACCACATAAACAAAAGGAAGGAGAAAAAACACATGATAATCTCAATAGATGCAGAAAAAGCATTTGATAAAATACAGCACCCATTTATGATCAAAACTCTTAGCAAAGTGGGAATACAAGGAACATACCTCAACATGATAAAGGCCATTTATGACAAACCCACAGCCAACATCATAATCAATGGACAAAAATTAAAAGCAATTCCCCTAAAATCAGGAACAAGGCAGAGGTGTCCCCTTTCATCTCTCTTATTCAACATAGCACTGGAAGCTACAGCAATCAGACAAGAAGAAGAAATAAAAGGCATCCATATTGGAAAAGAAGAAGTAAAACTGTCATTATTTGCAGATGATATGATACTGTATATAGAAAACCCTAAAGTCTCAGTCAAAAAACTACTGGACCTAATAAATGAATTCAGCAAGGTGGCAGGATATAAAATTAACATAGAGAAACCAGAGGCATTTCTATACATGAACAATGAAATGTTAGAAAGAGAAATTAAGGAAACAATCCCCTTCACTATTGCAAAATAAATAAATAAATAAATAAAGTACCTAGGAGTAAATTTAACCAAAGAGGTTAAATACTTGTACTGAGAAAATTATAAAACATTGATAAAAGAAATCAAGGAAGACACAAACAAGTGGAAGCATATACCGTGTTCATGGTTAGGAAGAATAAACATCATTAAAATGTCTATATTACCCAAAGCAATTTATAAATTCAATGCGATACCAATTAAAATACCAATGACATACTTCAAAGATATAGAACAAATATTCCAAAAATTTATATGGAACCAAAAAAGAACACAAATAGCCTCAGCAATCTTGCAATCTTGAAAAAGAAGAATAAAGCGGGAGGTATCACTCTTCCAGATATCAAGTTATACTACAAAGTCATTGTACTCAAGACAGCCTGGTACTGGCATAAGAACAGGCATATAGATCAATGTAACAGAACAGAGAACCAAGAAATAAACCCACACCTTTATGGACAATTGATATTTGACAAAGGAGGTAAGAGCATACAGTGGAGTAAAGACAGTCTCTTTAACAAATGGTGTTGGGAAAACTGGACAGCTACCTGCAAAAAAATGAAACTAGACCACCAACTTACACCATGCACAAAAATAAACTCAAAATGGATAAAGGACTTAACTGTTTGCCGTGAAACACTAAGCATTCTAGAAGAAAACATAGGTCGTAAACTCTTCGACATCTATTGAAGCAATATATTTGCTGATTTTATCTCCACAGGCAAATGAAATAAAAAACAAGATAAACAAATGGGACTATATCAAACTAAAAAGCTTTTGCACAGCTAAAGACAGTATGAACAGAATAAAAAGAGAAACCACACAATGAGAGAACATATCTGACAACACATCTGATAAAGGGTTAATAACCAAAATTTATAAAGAACTTATAAAACGCAACACCAGGAAGACAAACAATCCAATCAAAAAATGGGCACAAGAAATGAATAGAAATTTCTCCAAAGAGGACATACAGATGGCCAATAGGCATATGAAAAAATGCTCAACATCACTAATCATTAGAGAAATGCAAATTAAAACCACAATGAGATACCACCTCACACCAGTCAGAAGGGCGCTCATTAACAAAACAACACATTATAGGTGCTGGCGAGGATGTGGAGAAATTGGAACCCTTCTGCACTGCTGATGGGAATGCGGACTTGTGCAGCCACTGGAAAACAGTATGGAGATTCCTCAAAAAATTAGAAATGGAACTGCCCTTTGACCTAGCTATCCCACTTATAGGAATATATCCCAAGGACACCATATCACCAACTGAAAAAAAGAAATGCACCCCCATGTTTATGGCAGCATTGTTCACAATAGCGAGGACCTGGAAACAGCCCAAGTGTCTATCAGTGTAGGAGTGGATTAAAAAGCTGTGGTACAGAGCCTGACCAGGCTGTGGTGCAGTGGATAGAGTGTTGGACTGGGATGCAGAAGACCCAGGTTTGAGACCCCAAGCTCGCCAGCTTGAGTGCAGGCCCATCTGGCTTGAGCAAAAAAAAAAAAGCTCATCAGCTTGGACCCAAGGGCGCTGGCTCCAGCAAGGGGTTGCTCGGCCTGCTGACGGCCCGCAGTCAAGGCACATGTGAGAAAACAATCAATGAACAACTATGGTGTCACAATGGCAATGAAAAACTAATAATTGATGCTTCTAACTTCTCTCCGTTCCTGTCTGTCTGTCCCTATCTATCCCTCTCTCTAACTTTCTCTCTGTCCCTGTAAAAAAAAAAAAAAAAAAAAAAAAGCTGTGGTACATATATACAATGAAATACTATGGGGCTATGAAAAAGAAGGAAATATTAACTTTTGCAACAATATGGAGGAACCTGGAAACTATTATGTTGAGTGAGATAAGCCAGGCAGAAAAAGAAAAATATTATATGACCTCACTCATTTGAGGAATCCAAGGAACATTGAGAACTGAGGAAAGGGATTGAGACAGAGGAGGGATCAAAGGGACCAGAGGAAAAGAAGACAGAGGGAGAGGGGATGATAGGATGGGATAAACCTGAAGGGAAGGGGGGAGGGCACTGTAGGGAAGGGGGTAAGGGCGTTGTGGAGGGGAATATGGGGAAGGGGGGATGCAGTCGGGGTTACCCAAGAATCTATGAAAACACAATTAATTAATTAAATAAATAATATCCCCTTATTTCTGTGAGCAGATATATCTATAATTTCTTTTGAGTTTATTTTGTTCTTTTAACATTTAAGTATTTAATCCACTTTTAAGTCATCTGAATTTTTTTATTTATAAAATTTACATACCATAAATCTTAAGTGTAAAATTTGTTGAGTTTCAGAAAATGTATATACTCAGGTAAGATACCATAACAAGCAAGGAATATTCCATTAGAAAGTTCCCTCATGTCTTTCTTCCATTAGCAGTCACTCTTGATTTCTACTACTAATGGTTAGTTTTACGCATTCAAGTGTCATATATACAGCCTCACAAAATATATACCCCTTGTGCCTGGCTTCTTTCACTTCACAACTTTTCCGAAAATTTTCTCTGTGTTGTATATACCAGTCGCTCATTCTGATTTGCTAAGTTCTGTTTCATTGTATGATATACTACAATTTGTTTATGTATATTTGGGTTGTTTCCAGTTTTTTTTATAAGGAATAAAGCTGCTATTCAAGTCTCTTTGTGGACATATGTTTTTATTTCTCCTGGGTAAATACTAAAGAGTAGAATTACTGGTCATAAAAGAAGTGCATGTTGAAGTTTATAAGAACTGTGAAATGTTTTTAAAATCATTGTACATTTTGTACTCCCACCAGCAATGTCTGAGAGTTGCTATTGCTCTATATACTCACCAAGAGTTGGTATTGCCAATCTTTACTCTCACTATTACAATACACATATGCCCGCACACACACACACGCCCTTCCTTGTTATCATTGTAACATACATACTCTCTTATAATACCAAATGCTCCTTATAAGCACGATGTCTATATATAACCCAACATTATTTTACTTACCAGAATAACATTTTTTACTATCATAAATAACAATGCGATGAACATATTTATACACTGATGTTTGATCTTTATCTATTTCTTTAGTCAAAATGAACAGGCTTGTAATCCCTGGCTTAAGGGATAAAAATGGTTTTAAAGGCCTTGGTTACATATTGCAAATTGCTTTCTAAAATCATTTACGCCTCACCAATAATGCATGACCATGACCTTTTCACCACAACTTCCCAGGACTGAGTGTTCTATTTTTTTAATGCTAATATAGTTTAGCTTTTTGAAAGTTCATGTTAGGCCACTTAGCTTTTATGAAAGACCTACATTAGCATCTGTTTTCACTAACAGAAAGATATCTGAAGTGGGTTTTTTCTTTTACGAGAAAAGGCGAAAAGCAAAGACAGCATTCAGTGCTTGTTTAGCAGCAAGCTATTAAAAAGGCAGCGCGCACACTGAGCAGGGAGAGTGGCCTCCCCAAGCTCCTTCCCTGGGAACTACACTGGGCATCTCAGCATCAAGCTGCCATAGCTCTCAACTTCCTCTGTGAGCACCTGAGCTGTACCTTGTTTATTTGGTGCACCCAATGACAAAATCTAGCCTAAGAAATCAGAGAAGTCAAAGGAGTTCTTAAGGGTGTTAGGCTAAGCATAAAACTAGATGTGATTAAGCATTTCCATCATGAATAACAAAATAAAATACATGATATATGTGTTGAACTTATCTATGCCCACAATTTATACTATAGTATTTACATACAGAAAAAAAATCTTGAAAGCTGCCAAAGTTATTTCTGGCGCTGCTAGCAGCAAAGTGATCTCTATTAGTAGGCAGGCATCCACTGATGGAGGAAATGGGAAGTCTTTCTGCTCGAGTGAACCTATGGGTGGATAAAGTCTGGTATTCTGCTACATTATACTTAAGAAGTCAGTCAGTGTTTTTAGTAAGTGAAATTACACTGTACATACATGATTTTTAATTTATAGAGGTGCTGCTTTTACTATATTTTAGGGTTATTTTGGTTTTATATATATTTTTGGTATGATTAGCTTGGTTATTTTGGGGAACTGAGAACACTCAAAAGATTTTTTATGTGTATTAGTGGTAATTACTTTTTTGCTTTATGTCTTTCCACTTATGAAAAGCTTCATAGAAACCTTTCTACTTTCAAATAGTGGGGAAACTAGTAATGTCTTTATAATAATTTTGATTATTTTTGTAAATATACTTGTGTGAAAATTTTATGTCCTTTTTTTGAAATATCTGTTCTTGGTTTTGTTTTTTATTTTGAATCTATAAAAGTCTTTTTATTTTCCTTAAATCAATATTACTACCTATTTATAGAATAATGATATTAAGCCTCTACTTGACATATTTGCGGTCAATAAATTTTTCTAGCTTTCCTAATCTCCTGATTTTGTTTTAAATAGAACAACTTTCCATAGAGCAACGATAACCAAGTGTCATAAACTGAAGACCATGATGAACTCAATGCTGTACCAAGGGCCAACTAAGAAAAAGAAAAAACCCATTTTTAGGTGTTTCTGACATTTTAAAAGAGGATTTTATTGGTGTAATAAAAAAACATAGTTATGTAGCAGTGCTTTGTTACTAATTTTTACTAAAATACCTTTAGACTTGCCATTATTTTTATGTACAATAAAGCTGTTCTTAATGCAGATAAAACTGCAGTAAAGGTTAAATATAAATTAGTTGATCATATTTAAGGTCTGTATAATCCAAAAGGAAAGTAGAGGCAATTATTTAGCTGTGCATAATTCTCACAGACATTTCTAGTCTTCTGATCAAGTAGGCTAATACATAAACCAAAAGTTGTCAACTGAATGTAGTATAGTGCTTTAATCGGGTACCTGGGATTTGTTTTGATCAGGTATGGTGAGATATGACCATCTTATATAATGGAGGTTATTATACTAACAGATGCCTAGAAACGGGACAAAGCACTGCACAGAGGCCACATGGGGAAGCACCAGAGATAGTCAGGAGGTAGAGAGAGCAAGAAGGGGATATGGACAAGTTTTTATTATGGTTTCCATACAATAGGCAAGGCGAGGCGTGTTCAGGATTGGCTAGTTGGAATAATTTCTATGGGATGTAAGCTATAGTTGCTGTGCTTTTTGTCTGGCACCTGGCCCTGAAGTCATTAGGGCAGGTGGAGCGCATCCCGAAATGTGAAAATTCAATAGAGATGTGGTTGTAGGTAAGGGCTCTGGATTGGTTGGTTTGCACATGAAAGGGGTCCTTACTTGCAAGCAAACTCCTTACTATCTCTAGGAATTGGCTAATCCTGGATCAGGTAGGCCTTCCAAAGTTGGCAAGGCCCCAGATGTCAAAGCATCAGAGTACAGAAAATAAAGATTGAGTTCATATGTTTGTTAACAGAACAACCTTTTTAAATGTCTTCATGCTGTAAGTAGAATTGGAAAACTACTGTTTTTCACAGTTTCCCAATATCACAATCATAGTAGTCTACTTATTTAAACAATCTTCCACTCCATTCACCTCTCTTTCACATTCTCATTACTTTGGTCATAGTAACTTCAGTGCCCTTGCATGAGACCTATTGACTCCTGTGCTCGCTTCTCCCAGCTCTTCTGCATATCTGGGACAGGCTTAATATATATACTTTTTTACTGTTTTCATTGATTGGAGAGAGGGAGAGAAAGAGAGGGAGAGGGAGAGAGAGAGAGAGAGGAAGAAAAAGAAGAAGAAGAAGAAGAAGAAGAAGAAGAAGAAGAAGAAGAAGAAGAAGAAGAAGAGCAGGAGGAGGAGGAGGAGGAGGAGGAGGAAGGAGAGAGACAGAAAAACATCAACTTGTTGTTTCATTTAGTTGTTCCATTTAGTTATGTACTTGTTGATTGCTGCTTTTTGTAAGTACCCTGACTGGGGCTGAACCCATGGCCACTGGCACACCAGGTTAATGCTTTATCCACTGAACTACCTGGCCAGGGCTTGAGACAATTGATCTTTTTATTTTCACGTTTCTTTTTTTTTTTTTCAACTTTAATGGGGTGACACCAGACAATTGATCTTTAAACATTATATTCCTCAGGCTACTCATCTGCTTGCAGGTTTCCAAATGGGCCTATATTGTATTTAATTCAAGTCAAAGTCTTTAATACACAATAAAATATTCTTTTCTGTAATTCCCTTTTCCTTAATTAGCATCATCGTTCCAAATACTACCCATTATTTAAGGTCTGCTGCAATCTCTATCTCTATTTCAAGGCACTGCCTTATATTTATCAAAATTTCCCTCCCACAGACACTGATAAAAATTACCTCTGGTAGAATTTGCTGTAATAATGTTTACTTAAAATACTGCCCTGGCTCGATGACTTGGTTGGTTAGTGTGTCATTCTGATTTGCAAGGGTTGAGGGTTTGATCTCCAGTCAAGATGCCTATAAGAACATATTGATGTCTCTGTCTCCCTCTCTCTCTTGCCCTTCCTTTCTCTAAAATTAATAAATAGGCTGACCAGGCAGTGGCGCAGTGGATAGAGCATCGGACTAGGATGCAGAAGGACCCAGGTTTGAGACCCCAAGGTTGCCAGCTAGAGCGTGGGCTCATCTGGTTTGAGCAAAAGCTCACCAGCTTGGATCTAAGGTCGCTGGCTCCAGCAAGGGGTTACTTGGTCTGCTGAAAGCCCGTGGTCAAGGCACATATGAGAAAGCAATCAATGGACAACTAAGATGTCACAACAGCAACAAAAAACTGATGATTGATGCTTCTCATCTCTCTCTGTTTCTGTCTGTCTGTCCCTATCTATCCCTCCCTCTGACTCTCTCTCTGTCTATGTAAAATAAATAAATAAAATGAATAAATAAAATGTTTTTAAATAAATAAATAATACATAAATAAAATGCATCAGCCTTCTCTTTAAATCAGATGTCCCTAGAGGGCAAGTGTTGCATTTTGCCCATCCCAGGAGGCTGATAAAGTGCTTACTCGGTACTGTGATTTTGCACACTCTCCTCTCCACAGAGAATGTTATCCTAGAATGTACCCAGCTAGAAATCACCGGCCTCTCATCCAAAAGTCAGCTCAGTGAAGACCACCTTGACTGCATCAGATCACACCAGTCACCATCTACTCCATAATGCACCAGTATTTTCCATGAACACTCTGTATTTCAGCATCTGATCATAGCCATCTCATTCCCATGTCTGTCTCCACTACACTGTATAAACTGTGAAAGGCAGAGACCACGACTTACACTCATCCACGTCTTCAAAGCCCGAGAGGCTGTGAGCATACGGAAGGTGCTCTACAGCTGAAGCATGAATACTTTAGACTTGAAAATTCTGAATCTAACACCTACCCCCCAAGACCACTGCTGTAAAGATTGCTGTGGTAATTTGGTTTGAATATCCTCTTTTCCCCTTTAGGACATTTTACCTACAGATTAAATGAATTCAATCAATTCATTTGGGAAGTTAGACTTATTAGATAATTTACATCACCTCCATAACAGTTTTTTCAAAACCTTTATAGTCATTATATGTATTATATTTCCTGTTCCTAAGTTTTTTAAGCAATGCATAACCATTTCTCTCCAGTCTGACACCAAAATAATCTCCTAATTGCAATAGATATATAATAAGTCTGATTATTTTCTCTCTCAGTTTCTACTTCAGTCTCTATTTATAGCTTTTCAGTGTTGGCAGGTGTGATGTTTCATCATTTGAGTATACTATAAAAAAGTTTTCTTAAAGTTATATATATCTGTATATATATACATGTCTATATATGTATGTATGTGTGTATACATATAATATTCCCTTTAAAATGTTCTATATACACCAGATATATTTTCAGCAAAAGAACTAATGATACTGTGAATATTACCCAAAGTCTAGTCAGCTTAATTAGAAACATTTTATTTTTAAAATTTTTTATATAGCAATAAACCAGTTTATTTGAACTCTGGACCCACTCGTACTTCTTATAATAGAGCCATTTATTTGGGCCCTGTCAATATGCCTTTAATGAATTATTACTTATGAGAAAAAACTTATTCATACAGATAAGCTGATTTTTCTATTTTTACCAGTGCTTTCCCATATGTTCTGTATACCTTAACTGCATTCATGATAAGATACATCTATTTTTTTAAGTTTTTATTTAATTTTTTTTTTTTTACAGGGACAGAGAGAGAGTCAGAGAGAAGGATAAATAGGGACAGACAGACAGGAACAGAGAGAGGTGAGAAGCATCAATCATTAGTTTTTCATTGCTGTAGCAACAACTACAGTTGTTCATTGATTGCTTTCTCACAAGTGCCTTGACCGTGGGCCTTCAGCAGATCGAGCCACCCCTTGCTGGAGTCAGCGATCTTGGGTCCAAGCTGACAAGCTTTTGCTCAAGCCAGATGGGCCCGCACTCAAGCTGGCGACCTTGGGGTCTCGAAACTGGGTCTTCCGCATCCCAGTCCGACGCTCTATCCACTGTGGCACCGCCTGGTCAGGCGATACATCTATTCTTAAAATCAAACTTTAGTCACAATAATCATATTTCTCTTTCATTTCCATAGCATCCCACTTCTGCCTCTTTGTCTGGCTTTACCTGCCACCCCAGACAAACTCCAGCCACCCAGAGCTTACTGCATTTTGGACAGGCTGTGCTATTCCATGAGTATCCAATTCCTGTTCTCCCTCCTCGGTTGTGTTTGTTCCTAATTGTCCTTATAGAATCTGTTCATTGTCAACCCTTCTATAAAATTCTTCCAACTGTCCCTAAAAGAGGGTGAGCTTTTCCATTATTAGGCTCACTGGACTCATTCATACATCTAGTATAGTTCCCAGGATGCATTATCTATTATTACAATTGTTTGCTTTATTTATTCCAAAGAATATAAGCTCCTTTAAGAAAAGAACTGCATATGACCAGGTGCATGTATATAGGAGGAGTTCAATGAAAGTTTTCTAAAACAATAAATGAAGGCAGGTATTTAAACTATCAACAAAATACAATATATTGAGTGTCACAATGGAAGTGTGCCCAATATACAGGAAGCAGAGAGCCCATGGTGGTGGCAGCTCCAGTAAAGGCATTTCAAAGTGAAAGGCTGGGAGCCCCCCCCCCCTCCAAAACAGGAGTCAGGAATTGTGAAAGTTATTTGCAGGCATGGCCTGTGCTGTTTCTTGAGTATTTACACATAAACACAAGCAGAGAGCTCAGGAGGACAAGCACTGGGTTGGGTGCTGGGTATATGGAGATAGACTGTTTCTGATTCCAAGATCATACCAGCTTGTGGTCTGATTTAAGAACGGAATAATAAACAGACCATTCTAGCACCTATGTGTTCTGCCACAGAGGTGTGTGTGTGTGTGTGCGCACATGCACCTGCAATGTTTCAGCACACAGGAAAGGCACCATGTTCACAGTTCAGAAAGGCTTTCTCAGAGAGGTGACAACTGCTCTACATCCTGAGGGGTGAGCAGAGGTGTTTCTGCCTCAGGCACAAGGGAAGGCTGAGGTTCGGTAACCTGCAGATCATGGTGGTGATTTTGAGACAGTCCAGAACATGGCTGAGTTCAGACGTGCTAGAAGAAGAAATGGTGTGAGCTGACAGAAGTCACAAGCTCACTCTAATCATTATGACTTCCTACAATGCACATCTTTTCATCAATCTGTGTAAACGTTCACATTAGTTCTTCTGTGATGGTCACTGTTCACATAACTTACAGTGACATCTAAAGGTCACTATGCCACTCTGGTGGGGCACAGACAGAAGGGAGGTGAGACGGGAGGAAAAAGAACGGGAAAATGGGAGAGTCCAGGAAAGAATTGATTAAATCCTTTCATTAAGGTATTGGTTTTGACTATAAAGAAAAGTAAAATACAGGAATGTAGCATCCTTGAAAGAGAAAGAGAAGGAGTAGGCAGAGGCATAAGACAACACGGGGTAAGTGCTGTCACAGAAAGAGGAAAAGGGTATTTCTATAAGGGAAATGTGGCAAACATCTTCCACATCTATTGAGGGACAAAGTGCGAGAAGCAAGATCATAGCCAGCTACTTAGATGTTAATGATAAGCTTGATGTGAGTGCTTTAATAAGGTGGGAGTAGAAGCCAATTATACATGCTCTTTCCACCTTCTCAGCTCTTGTAAACACTTGAACCTAGTTGCTGAACTCATTGGCTTGTAGTTGACTTTATGTAAATCATAACATTATTTTTATGAGAGGATACTTTTCTTAGTTGATATATTAAGCCCTGCACATAAATTATGAATAATGGTTACAACAACAAATTGCAAATATTTAGTGAGTGCCTGCTACAACCTAGTCAAAATGTGAGGTGCTCCAGATAGGCTAAATAATGCTGAAATAATTTCTAGCTTCCCAGAGTTAAGAGTCTAAAGTAGATATAACAATACATGTTAAATTTAAGAGTAATTAATCTGTCCAGTGCAACTAATGGTCATCAAATACCCACTTTTCTGTGTCCATAGAAACTCTAAAATTTGTTTTGTTACTGGTAGTGAAAGCTTGTGACAGACCCCTCTGCAAAGTAAAAGCTAATCTTAAATCTTATTTCTTTAAGCAGAAGAGTAACCATATAAAAGTGATGTATTTTTACTGTTATCACCTGCATGTACTCTAGCAAGCCATAGCTGTCCACATTGACCCCGTATGAGGGATACCAAACCAGGGCAGACGTGGGAAGTAGCAGGCCTGAATTATGCCGGGCCACCCACACATTTTCAGGGTACCTCAGATAATATATGACTCCATCCCTTCCAGATTTCCTTGTTAAAACAGTATATCTAATAAAATGAAGATAACGATGTTATACCTACTGTGTAACCACCTGTCAGTAAATTTATGAACAATTATAAAATGAAAGTATTTTCCAAGGAGCAATGTTTAGAAGCAATAAAATGTTTGTTTTTTTTCCCCCAGAAATATAATAGGACAACAACTTTTCTCTTTTGTCTCCCCAAAACAGCTTTTGCAGTAGTTAATCTGCTCTGTTTTGTTGTTGTTTTTAATGGTTCAGCTCTTCAAAATGCACTAGACAAGCAAACCTGTAGGCACTGAAGGAGCCATTGAAAACCCAAGGGAAGTGACGTTCAGAGCCCAAGCTGGTTCGAGATTTATAGGTAGTCACGCTCCTCAAAAATTTAGGGATTATGCATGCTTTCTTGGGGGTTTTTACCACTCAGAAACAGATGCCAACATTTTCTCTTGTGGAGCAAACAGTAAGCCCAAGATATCTTTTCAAAATGTATGTGTTTTTCCATTTGACTTTATTAGCAAATGACCTGAGATGCCCATCTAACTTTCTCCAGTAACAAAAACTGATAACACCTACTAAGATTTCTATAGTGCATCTGTTGGATGAAAAGTCTTTCCGCAAAATCATTCCATTTGAAAGATCAACAGTTTCGGCATGATCCCCAATCTACAGTTGAGGATCCAAGAGATAAAATAAGTTGCCTGGGGCTCCGCAGAAGGGAGAAGATCTGGATACGTCCCAAGTCCAGGTTTCTGCCTCTTCTCTCCTTCTTCTTTGTGAAGATTCTTTCCTAGTACCAATTAAGTCAGATTAATGCTTTCAACCTTCATCAACAGAAGACAAAGGGCACTAAAGCCTCCAAAACAAAAGGGGGTATTGTGGTCAGCAGTTAGACAGACACGGGAAGAGCAAGGACTATAGGCCAGGCACAGAAGGCCACCAAGGTGGAAAGCCCCAGGTGCTTAGCAATAAGCAAAACTCGGAAAACAAGAATCTCACCTAACCTTTCCTCAACTAGCATATTGCTGGCCATGCGATTTTAGACAGCTCTCTGGGCATGAGGTTCAGGTCCTCCCCTGACCTTTCCTCCCCTGGCCTGTTGCTAGTCATGTGGGTTAGGCCCCCTTAGCAGAGGAATGAACAAGGGGACCAGAGAATAGCCCTTAAGCATTAAAGCCCCAGGACAATGAGGTTCTGACCCACATCAGATGCATTTAGGTCTCAGTTGTGTTTTAGCTCCAGGTGCAGAAATGCAGCAAAATCAGATAAGTGACGCCATGGTTGACCTCAGGACTGGCTGCATTGACTAATGCCCTGCCCCAGCACTGAACAATCAGTACAGTCCACAACCCTAAAAGACACATCTGGATGGCTGATGAATACTCTATTGAGTATTAATCAGTTTAGGGTCTCCCCTAAACTCTCTACCCTTAAAAGATCTTAGGATGAAAGACCCAGGGTACTCTCTCTCCCAGAAGCATGCCCGTCACTTCCCCTCCCCCTTTCCTGCTTCTTCCCTACCCAGGCCTGTGTCTCCTAAACTCTAAGAGCCCTCACAGACTTGCAACCAGGGGAGCAGTGGGGCAGCAGCTGCTCATTTCATGCTAACAACGTGATCCTGTCTCCAAGGCCCCCTTTTCTTTGACTTCCTAGGGAGCCAAAGCAGCCCCAGCCCAGGCTCTCCTGTTGCTTCCTCTGTTCTAGGCCCATCCTTTTTTCACTGTCCCCAGCTTTAGTAAACATACTCTCAAAATCACGTGTTCTAACATTGTGAAATTTTTCCTGCATAAAGCCAAGAACCTTCACCTTACCGGCTGGCCCTAGGCAGACCAGAAGAATCAGATCCCCTGCCCAATAACAGTACCTTAGAGAAACTCTTTTACCAGCACCTCACAGCCCCATCTCAGAGCCATGAAATCTCAGAAGCTCATTTTACTCCCCTAGTCTTAAAGATTCTTCCCTGGTGAGGTCCTGTGTGAGCCCTGCCAGGGCCCTCTCAGCCGAACCAAGCACTGTGGAAGCACCTGGCCTCTTGACCCTCTTCAGCTCATCCCCTCGATGCTGAAAACATCAATTTTCTAGCATAGCTATGTTTTCCCAAAGAGCAATCGGTTAGTTCTTTTCCCTCTGCTATTTCACCCCTTTCTTTTCATCTTTTTTATTTTTATTTTTCATCTCAAGTCCTTCTCTTTTTTGTACATTTCGCTTCTCCAGTGGCCTTTTTATAGGCATCTGCTCTTCTCTCTCCTCTTTTCACGTTTGGCTCCTTTGTTAGTGGCCCCCTTTCTGGGTTGCCTTTGTTTGTCTGACTCCTCTTTCTAGGATGGCTTTCCCCTTTGTTCATTGTTATTCTCCCCAGACTCTTCTCTTGTTGCTTTAGGGACTGCAATTTTGATCTTTACTGCTGAACTAAGGTTTTGTCATCTTTCTGTGTTTTCTTTGTGAGTCAATTTTTTTCCATCGTTTTTCTTGGAGCAAAAAGGAAAATATCTTTTAACCATCTCTATGATCCATTCGGTAGCTTAGGTTTGGAACTGAATGTTTGTTCTCTCTTTGATAATTCATTATTTTAATTGTAGCTTTTGGGGCTCTACAGGTGGAAGGAGATGATGGACAGTCCCTTTCCCAGTAATTGAAAACCAGTCCATTTCCTCTAGTGTCTACAATTCCATGAAAGACGCACATATTCTACATCTCGCGAACAAGCTTTTTAGTGCAGAAATCTGAATGTTGTGGGTTTTGGTGCTCTTTATCCATATGTTTTGATTAGCAATTTGAGACTTTCATGATAAAATCTCAGGAAGGGAAAGGTTTGGTGGGTGTGTGTTTGTGTGTGTGTGTGTGTGTGTGTGTGTGTGTGTGTGTGTGTGTGCTTGAGGCATAAGTTTGATGCAGCAGAGGGCATTGATTTAAATGTATAGCTAGGTGAACTTACGTATGTATATTCACTCATGGAACCACCATGCAGCTCAGGACATAAAACATTCCCTCATTTCAGAAGGTTCTATCTGCCCTTTCCTCCCCAAAAGATTTAATACCTCCCCCAAGGATTGCAATTATTACAATTCTCTTGAATTTCAGATGAAATACCATAATAGGTACTCTTTTGTGTGTGGCTTCCTTCATTCAATATAACATCTGGGAGATTACTCGGTGTTCTTGTGTGTTTTAGTAGTTTATTCTTTTTTTATTTGCTGTGTAGGTTTTCCTCGTATATATTCCATAATCTAGTTATTCATTGTCTGAATAGATATTGAGCGGTTTCCAGTTGGGGGTATTATGGGTACAGCCACTGTGAATATTCTTACTCTTGCTTTTGATGAACACATATACAAATATCTCTTGGGAAAATATCTAGAAGTTTAATTCTGAGGACATGAAATAGATGCATGTTTAAATTTAATAGAAGCAACCAAACCATTTCTAACATAAGCAGGGTCAACTCCCAGTCTCAGTGTTTGCATGTTGCAGTTGCTACCCATCCTTACCAGGGCAGGGCTGTTAGTCTTTTAAATTTTTTGCCATCTGGCCAGTGTGAGAAGAGGTTAGAGATGAAAAGCTGACTACACCAAATACCTCAATCTTTCCAAAGCCTTGTGCAAGAAAGACATCTTACATTGCTTGCTCAGCCTCCTCTGCCCTGTGGCTGACCAGCTCCACATATGCCTTTGCAGTCCCAGTGCCTCAGGCTAACCAACAAGCACCCCAAATCTCTGGATCCTCTGCCACTTTCAACCTCAGACGAGATGCCATCCTTTGGGCACAAGGGCCTGGCTTCCCTTGTGGATGCTGCCAGAGGTGATTCAGTGCAACCCAGAAGTCTGTGTGGTTCTCTTTCTTGGAAGGAAACTTACACCCAAGTAGACAGAAAATGAGATGAAGATTGAGACAGGCCAGCATGTTCCTTCTCCACTCTTTCTGATGGTAGTTAAGTTCAAAGCACAATCTCTTTTCAAAACCAGTCTGCAGACTTCCTGCATGGCTGAGTAGAAACACCTGCTAAATGGCCAGCTATACCTCTTCACTGCTCAACACTGATCTGTATCCAGCATGGATAAGACATCACCTTGTATTGCTTCCCATCCTTCTCTCCCTCCCTTTCCTTTGCCTCTACTCTCTCTGCCCTAGGATTTCAACCCCAAAATAAAACGTCAGCATTGCTCCTCTACCACAGGATCTGTATTCTAAGGGCCTAGCACTAAGTTAGCTTGTTAAAACATTTTTAACATATTAAATGGGCTTGATTGATATTATCAACTCATCCATTTTTTTTTAATGGAAGAATAAAAGTGCTAACTAGACAGAAACTTACCTGAGAGTCTGAATGACTAAGTTCCAGACTAGGCTTTGCTATCTGTGATTTTAATGCATGACTCTGATATTCAGTTTCATTTCTTTTTAAAGCTCTCAAGGTTGTAATAGAAATGTCAGAGACACTCTATTAAGGAAACTTTAGTATCAAATACAGCATCATATGAAATTACTTGCCCGGTAGTTATCATTCAGTGATATTGTTTTTTCTTCCCTTTCCCTTCAAAGAAAGGAATATTCTAGAATTAAGGAATATTCTTGTTTTTTCAATATTATCACGATCATTCTACTATTATCACTAAAATTTAAAACACAAGTGACATCTAAAAGCACTTTAATGGAAAATGAATAAATAATAAAACAGTAAACTAGTTACCCTGTCTCATTCAGTGAAGGTCTCCCTCTTTATCTTAGGCCAATTTTCCCATGTCTTTAAGCTCCTGTCTTCCATACCTTCTTTGGTATAACTCTGGTTTCAACCCTTTCTGGTGATAATAGCATTCATCTGCTCATTCATAATCTATTCATCATGTGCCTATTAGATGCTGGGCACTATATTGGTTACTAAGGATAGAACAGTAAACTTAAATAGCACATAGTCTTCATCCTTATGTATCTTAAGGCCCAGTGGAAGAGCTATATTTATACAGTGGTTCCTCATCTATCATGGGGGTTAGGTTCCAGAAACCCCCGCAATAGGTGGAAATCAGTGAAGTAGCCACCTTATATTTATTTTATTATTTATACATATACTTTAAGTCTTTATATTCTTTTATATTGTTTTCAGTTTTTTAGGCTAGAAAATGCTTATTTTACTGAAAAAATAATTAAAATAATAAATATATAAAAATACCATAAATTCCTGCAATATAGTGAAAAATCTAAGATACAAAATTAGATATATACAATTTTAAAATCCACAATATAGTGAAACCATGAAAAATAAATCATGATATGGCAAGGGAAGAGTGTATAACATTTGAAAAACATGTAACAATGTAAGAAGTGCTTTGAAAAGAGATGAGAGATGCTATGCAGTCCCATAATAGGCAGGTTTAGCCTAGTCAGGAGGTTGAGGAAAGACCACTGAGCAAGTGGCAGTTCAGATGAGAACTAAGATACTCTGCAAATGGACCAGGTGAATTGGAAGGGAAGAACAGAAGAGAGAAAAAACAGTCAAGGCAAAGGCCCGGAGGTAGGAGGGAATAAGAGCAAGACAAGAAGCACTGAGTGAAGAATAATGTGGCTTCCCAAAGCACAGAATCTGAAGCTGAGAATTCTATCCCATCAGGCCAGAAAGGCAGCCATGGGCCAGAGCTCCCAGGAAATGTAGGCTATTAGAAACTTTTATAATTCTGCTAGAAGCAATGCAAAGTCGTGCAAGGGTCTAACCTATGTGTGTGTGTGATGATTAGACTATTTTAGGAGATAATTTGTCTATAGGGATAATTGAAGATCATCAAGAATAGAATAGGAGTGGGTGCCAGGGACTGGAATAGGGGGAGGAAGAGATGAGGAGTTCTTGTTTAGTGAGTGCAGAGATCATGATTATGAACATGTTTTAGAGACTAACTATGGTTATGGTTGCAAAATATTGTGAATGTACTTAATACCACTAAATTATACACTTCAAAATGGTTAAAATGTTAAATTTTATTATGGGTATTTTACCACTTAATTTAAAAGAAAGTGGATAAACAAATTAATATCTTTTTTTAGTAATTCAGACGAGTGACAATAGTATCTTGATCTATGTTGTTGGGTAGTGTCGGGCGAATAAGTGTGTAAACTGTGATATTTATGCTCACTTTGTTAAAGATGGCACTGCCCACTTGAATGGCTGTCACCAAGGTGACAATATTAATTACCTTCCTGCTTGGGAAGGGTTATGCTGATGTGTGCTGGAGGAAGGGTTGTCCTGGGGAAAAGTTTTAAAAGGAGGAGCTCAGATGCCATTTTGTGGGAGGAGGAGAGACCATGTTGTTGCAGAGAAAGGAAGAGACCATGTTTTTGCAGGGCAGAGAGGCCACGTGGTTGCAGAAGAGGCAGGGAGCAAGATGGCAAGAAGCAGAAGCAGAACAAATGTGGGAGGCTTTGACTTTAGAACAAAAAAGAAAAATTCTCCTGGTTGTGGAACAGAAGAACATGTGAGTGGGTTTTGGCGCCCCGTGTGTTTGTTTTTACTTGTTGGCCAGTACTAGTCTACAATAAAGGAAAATGGCCCACCATTTCTTTGCTTCGTTGATTCATTACTGTCTGTCTGAATTAAATGGGAACCTGCATGGGCCAGGCAGCTGTGTTGGTGGCTGCGGCTACTGGCTTTACAGGTAGTAAATATGGAAAGAGGTTGGTAGATTAGGGATGTGTCTTTGGAAAGAAAGTGGTGAACAGGATTTAGTGTGGCAGAGAAAGGCTAACTATTCACCACTTATAGATGCACATTGTCTCCCCTCAAGAATGAAATTTTTCTTAGTCCTTTCTCCATTTCTCCTCATAGTTCCTAACATAACATGAATGTAAATGACATTCAATAAATTAATAGGTAGGTTTGTTGATTATTTAAGAAGAGATTGTTTGATATCCAGGGGACATAGACCTGCCCAAAGTACCTTAGAATATTTCGGGTAGAATTAAATGGTGGGTTGGCCATTCACCTGTTGTCACATTTCCCAAAGTAAAAATTTAATTACTAAAAAAGAAAACTGCAGCCTGACCAGGCGTTGGTGCAGTGGATAGAGCATTGGACTAGGACACGGAGGACCCAGGTTTGAAACCCTGAGCTCGCCAGCTTGAGCGTGAACTCGTCTGGTTAGAGCAAGGCTCACCGCTGTAGCTCCCCTCTCCTCCCCCATCAAGGCACATATGAGAAAGCAATCAATGAACAACTAAGGTGCCACAATGAAGAATTGATGCTTCTCATCTCCCTTCCTGTCTGTCTGTCCCTATCTGTCCCTTTCTCTGTCTCTTTCTGTCTCTGTCACAGAAGAAAAACCTGCATAATTTAATTGTGACTATTTCTTGTCAATGTCCTAACTCACCATCACAAATATAAAAATAAAGTCAAATATTAGAAAAATACTGGGATTCAATTTAATTCTATCACATATTATTTAATGCTATCTTTCACACTGTATAATTTAGTCGTTCACATTGACACAATCAACTCCTTGTCTCCCAAGAACAGAGTGTGGAATAGTGGGAGGAGGTATAGAAATAATCCTACAAAAGGCTGATAGAGGATTTATATAATTTTATCCTCAATATGTCACAGAGTGCCCCGTACAAAGAGGATGCTCTACAAATGCTCATGAATATGCTTTTACATAGGAGATAGTAACTATTTGGTGAATGAACAAATGAAACAAGAGTACAATATAGTAAATCCATCTGTGAAAGAATAAAAAAATGTATTAGAAAATACATAATCCCTGGCATAAATATCTATATACTTCTGCAGATCAACTATTTCTGCTCACTTATTTTATATAGCAAAACCCCAAACCAGGAAAGTTAATCCATGTTAACCAGCACAAACTCATGTTAAAATACACAAATACTAAATGCTGCAGCAGTTCTCAGTGATTATTTTCTACAAACAGAACATTTTACTCTTGTTTTTAAAGGATACCAACAACATGGCCCAACCTAGAGATCCTGCTTTGTTCAGAAGAAATCAGATGGATCAGGGACCCAAAATGTTATCAACAGGTGACGAAAGAACAGGCTTGTGGTCTGTCAACCTATTTCAGCAGAAAGGTGCTGAATTTGCTGAAAGAGAAAAACTGAGGCACTGAGGAAACAGGCTTACTGAGGGACCCCTCAGGCAGCCTGCCAAAGGGCACACTATCAAAACATGAGATGCACCCTCTTCACCTAAGCGCAAGGTGACATTCTGGGAGATGTGGTCACAGGCGAGGCAAGAGCCCAGCTGAATGGCCTTCTTACCTGGAGCTGTCCCTCGGACACCTGGGTCCACCATCCACTACAATTAACCTCACTCATGCACTCTTTGAAGAGATCGCAATGGCTACAACCCCTCTTACTTAGTTGTGTTCTATGGAACCCAAAGTTCCTGCATTCAAACAGAATCTGTCCTGTCCTCTGCTGAGAGAGAACTTTGCATAACCATCATGTTTGCTGGCCAACTAAATGCAAATGTGTGCAAATGTCCTGCCAAAGTTGGCCTGGCCCTCAGACCTTTCCAGAGAGGCTTTCCCTGCAGCAGAGGGTCCAGGAGCACTGCCTGCTTAGAGGGAAAGGCTTCCCGAAGAGGCAGGAGATTAAGGAGTCAATACAAGAGGAAGGGAAACAAGGAACAACCGTAGAAAGCAGTAAAGTGGGGAATGGAGATGTAAGCACAGCCCTCCAGTAAGTGAGCAAGAAAGAACGAAACCAAAACCCTGCTCCACTAGTGTGGGGATTGCTTTTATTCAAGGCAGCTGCAGCCTGGGGAATATTTACTTGGTCAGAGACAGAAAATCACTGGCAGGTAATATGTAGTTTTGGAGGAATATGGGAGCATGTTTCCAATTGTATTATACCTAAAAATTATTTTCCCCTTTCTGAAGTCAGAGAACTCTATAAACCCCTCTTGCCATAGTCACAATGGGCACTTTCTCGCTGATGTTGTTTCTGCTAGAAATGTTACACCAATCTACTCGGGCTAGCAAAGTTGCCGTCAGTATTCCACAAACGTCTGCGGTAGCAAAGAACACAATAGAAAGCACTGGGTAGTATAATAGATGACCTCCCAATCATCCTGGAGTCTGAGCATAAAAGACACACTGAAAACCCAGGGCAATTAGCCTGCCATCTCTACTCACAGGAAACGAGCAGTGTGTTGTGGATTGGTAAATATCAGCAGGTGGCTTGGGCTGTGGACAATGGCAGGAAGAATTAGGATACCCAGAATCAGCACAAGATTGGAGACAGGTCAGGCTGGAGTGAAGAGAAACACAGTCTTAACCACTCTTGACTTAAGAACTCATTTATAGCTTACTGAGGAAGGAAAGAAGGAAGGAAGGAAGGAAGGAGGGAAGGAAGGGAGGGAGGGAGGGAGAGAGGGAGGAAGGGAGGATTGGTAGTAAGCATCAGGCTCACACATTAGCTATACCTGCATAATATGTAACTTACAACTTCATTTTGCATGCACATATGCCAAAATTCATTTGCTTTTATTTCCACTGAGCAAATATTTTCATCCACCTTATCAAGAAATAGTAATTGATTGTTCAGTACATGCCAGACACATTTAATAAGCATTTGTGAGCATCTAGTCTGTTAGGTCCTGTGCTATATACATGGGCAGTAAATATTTTTGTCTTCAGTGAGGTGAAAACTTTGTTCCCATCTTCATGGTGGGGGAATTAGTTGTGTAACTCACTGGTTGCAGTACAATGTAACAGAGCTAGACCCAGGGCTGTCCTCCGTGGTACAAGGGGTCCTCAGGTTATAACTCTCAACATACAATGTTTCGAGTTTATGATGCTCACACCCATAAAAACCTTAAAAAAATTGAGATATGAGTGTTTGGCTCTTACTACAGTACAATGTACAATACAGTATATTTATGTCCTTTTCCTTTTTCCGTGGCTTAGTTGTGTTTTTATGTCCCAGTTTATGATTTTATAACTCTGTTAGGAGAGGTAAGTGACTTAGGTTAGGGTGTGTTTTGACTTACACCAAAATTAGGGTTATATCACTGTCGTAATAATGGAACCATGTCATAACCCAAAGACCCCCTGGACTGACAAGGGAAAGCCTCTGAATCAGCAGACACAGTGGGGCACCATGGAGTGCCCTAAAGGGAAGAGAGATGCAGGTGGTCACCATCTTTCTGTGTTTTCAGTGACCAGCAAGGCACACTGCACCGCCTAGCAGAATCCCTGAACTTCCCTAGATAGGTACCTTGTCTCTGGAGCTTCTAATAAGAAGTCAAGCTCTTTATTAATGAAATAGATCTATGCAGTCTGGTCCCTCTTACAGAGTGGGCCAGGGTCTGCATTCCTCAGGGCTTCCTAGCTACCAATTTATGGTCAGTAGGTCCAACCTGAGTCTGGACTGAGTCTGAAGGGGAGAAGGGGCCCCTGACACCCTACAGTAACACTCTAGTGACTTGACATTTGAAATGATATCACCTCATGATTATGTATATTCCTTAGGGATATAGTTGCCAAAATAGGCCAGTGGTAGAGCATCAGCCAGTTGACTCAGTGGTAGAGCATCAGCCTGGCATGTGGATGTCCTAGGTTCGATTCTCAGTCAGGGCACACAGGAGAAGCACCCATCTGCTTCTCTCCCCCCCCCCCTTCTCATTTTTTTCACTCTCTTTCTCTCTTCTGCTTCTGCAGCCATGGCTCTATTGGAGCAAGTTGGCCCTGGGCACTGCAGCTGCATCTGTGGCTTCTGCCTGAGGCACTAAAAAGAGCTAGGTTGCTGAGCAACAGAGATACCCCAGATGGGCGGAGCATCATCCTCGGTGGGCTTGCTGGGTAGATCCTGCTCAGGGAGCATGCGGGAGTCTGTCACTGCCTTCCCTCCTCTCACTATATAATCAAATAATAATAATAATAATAATAATAATAAAAATTAGCCAAAATAAGGGCCAAGGACACTGCTGTTGAACTGAAGAAGGGATCAAAGACTTCTGACACTGGTGAGCACCTGTGCACAGCAGGGAGGAGCTGCATTCTTTCCTCCACCCTCCCCCTGTCCACAGCCGCCATACCTTCACCTTTATGGAACAGTGAGAAGCTGCAAGACCTCTCTTCAAGGCTGTCCCATCTGTGGCTCTTTCACCTCCTGCCTGGCACCTTTTCAAAGTGAGTTTTCTTTGCAAGCTGCCTGAGTGCCTGATGATTGCCCCCCTGGTCATTCTCAGAGCAATCTTTGGGCGTCTTTCTAATGGCTTGACCTTAATTGCATTTTCTTGTATGTGCCACCACAGTAAATGTGCAGTTTAATAAAAGATTTTCAAGCTGCAGGCCTGTTCTTCCCTCCCCACCTACCTCTTAGGTAGTAGATTTTAAGCCTTATTTTTAAGGTGATTGATTTGGTGTGTTTTCCACTTTCTTCCCTGCTGTGGAGACGTTTTGCCTCTACATGTGATAATTTTTTTTTTTTAAAGGAACTTTGATTTTCCTGTCCCCTCACTTTCCACCCTGCTGGTGCAGAACCAAGGACAGGGAAGCTTTATTCCTCAAATAGCTATTTGCGCTCTCTGATTCTGTTATTAGTTGTTTGGTGCTTTGCATTAACCGTGGCCAGGGCTCAGGGCTTGGCACTTAACACTCCCGTCCATGGAGTGTTTAAAGTGGGCCCTTGGGGACACGTATGCTGCAACCAATGACAGCTTCTTCTTCTGAAACTGGAGCATAGACTTTCATTTTGTTCTACTTTATTTTAATGTATTTTGGATGTGATAGCAATGAAGAGAGATGAATAAAAATGAAGCTATAATATTTGATAACGTGGTAGTGGCTCCTTGAAGATGTGGTCTTAGGTAAGTCTCTAAGTTTTGCATCTTTATAGAAGCCCTGTTTATTCAGGGATGGAAGATTCTCGAGAAAAACAAAACGTTTGATAAAAGGTTTGATAATGATTCAGTAATTATTTTTTTTCAAAGTTGTCTACTTCATCTCTTAATTTTCTTTCAACAAGTATAATGATATATATTTTTTCTCAGAACTGTTTGAACATGAGACTATAAGGTTATAACAACAATATCAAAAACTGTTAGGAAAGAAATATTTGAAAGTATAAAAATAAAGTCATAAAACTTCAAGGATAGGGTATATCATACACACATTCACATATATTTAGAAGGTAGCAGTTTTTCCATCATTGTCCACAAAATCTAGTACAGTTGATAAGACCTATGGAGCTAGTAGCCATATTCTTGCATGTTAAAACAATATTTCAATGACTAGGTTAATCGTTCTAATTGCAATAGTCCCTCCCTTCTCTGTGGTTTTGCTTCCCGAGGTTTCAGTTATGCAAGGACAACCATGGTCTGAAAAGATTAAACAGAAAATTCCCAAATCCAACAATTCATAAGTTGTACATTGTACACTGTTCTGATCAGCATAATGAGAGCCTGTGCTGTCCCCTTCCACCCTACCCAGGACATAGAAAATCTCTCTGTCCAGCATATCCAGGCTGCACATGTTCCTCCTCTGTTTGTCCCCTAGGAGCCTCTGGATTATGAGATCCTCTACCATGGTAGCTCAATGCCTGTGTTCAAATCACCCTTAGTTACTTAATAACAGCCCAAAATTGCAGGGGGAGTGGTTCCGGCAATTCAGGTATGCCCTAGTGTACCCACCCACTTGCCCTCCACCTCCCTGGGACACACAGGTGTCACCCACACCTCCTTTCCCTCTCTTTCAAAAAGCTCATTTTGACCAGCTTTGAAGAGTTGGCCAAGAAAAGAAATTATGCATGTGAGTGTTGTTAATAGTAAATTAAATATGAACTCTATATCCTGAAAACAAAAATGACTGGTACTCTATGTCTGAAGGAAACACAATTTCTTGGCCTGGAGCCACTTGTGCCTGGGAAATGGCAAACACCCAGGCTGCCATTAGACTCAGGCCACTGCAGGGTTGTTATAAAGCACTCTTAGCTTCATTTAGATTTCTCATTTGGCATTTTGGGGGCACAAATGATTTATTCTGCCAACACATAAATTCACTAAAAATCTGTGCTTTCCTCCTGAAAATTCAAATGACTAAAAGAACCAATAACAATACTATAATGAATGACTATATCTATTCTAAAATGGAACTTATACTTTTTCAGCACTGATCTCAGTTAAAGTGACATTTTGAGTACAGTTTTGTGCAAGTTGGTTAATAGTCTCACATCAGGTGAAGAGAATGTCCCTCTGTTTTCAACAAACAATAATCCAATAATAAAAGTCTAACTCCCTGTGGACACATACCTTGCTTACTTGGGGACTTTACATTATCTAGGCAGCTGTTTTGTTGTTTTAGATCAAGGGATGGGGGAGACCTCTGTGAACAGAAATCAAGAAAGAATTAAGAAGAGAAAAAGAAGTGTGAATAAGGAGGAAGAATTGAAAGAGAAGGTAAAGTATCAGTTCCAACACTATCTTCTTCTAAAGCTGTTTGTCATAAAAAGCAGATTAGGTAGTTTGTATTCCAGCTAGATTAAATTAAAACCCAGGCCCCTTTCCTCAGATACATGCAGGCCTGGGGACATCAATTCTATCATGACAAAATAGCCCTGGGGAAAAGGGATCCTCCTGGCAATGTGCCATCCGGCTTTTATAAACTGTTAACTGTGGTAATGAACCAATCCAAGAGACATATTAATAATGACATGAGGAGACACATTTATTGTTGATTGTTGAGATGGTGGCAGATTTATTGCCAGTTTGCCAGGAGGGAGGGCTTGGCCCAGAAATGGTGCAATTAAAAACAAATTGAATACAGGGACAAAGAATCAATAATCTAACAGGGCAACTTTTCGTTTGCAAAATACAAATATAAATTAATCGACCTGAACACAGTTGCTAACTGGTCATTAATGTCTGCTTGCTGACCAATCAGAACGCATCATCCATCCGGTTATGTTGATTGGAGCGGTTTGGGTGGAGAACTGCCACTCTGCCTGCCAGGGACATCTTATGTGGGGGTGATATTCGACACAGTTAAAGGAAAGTAGCTGTGTCACATCTTTCCATAGAAGATCTAAATTATAAATCAATTTTAAGGTTTTCTAAGAACTTCCTCATTCAATGCAAATGTTTTTAGTGCCTACGGCATAGAGCCTTCCACCCTAAGCATGCGGTGACAAACGTCATAGTTACAAGGTGGAGGCTACCCTTTGTGGTGTGGTCTCCCATACCAGTCCATGTAGGACACATTGCTGATATTTTATGGATTTGTAACATTTAAAATAAATTTGTTAAAGAGCTACTACTTCTATGGTCATATCAACTCAGATTGAAATTCCTAAACTTCACCCGTATAAAAAATTATGGAGCCAATTCACACTCTTGCCTTCAAGAAAATTATAACCTAGGGAAGAAATAGAGTTAGATGCATCAATAGCTGAAATAAGACAAAAAAAGTTACATGCCTCAGAAGGAAGCGCAGGTATGGTGTAATTGAAATACCGAAGAAAGCCTTTTAGCTTTGGGGATTTAGCCACTCTAAGACCATGCTTTTCAATATGATAGCCACTAGCATGTGTAGCTATTTTTAATTAAATTAACTACAATTAAGTAGTCCCAAAATTCAGTTCTTTAGTCAGACTACGCATACCTCAAAGTCTCCATTACCACCTATGGGTAATGGCTGCAATGTTGGACAGTGCAGACATCGTCTGTTCTGTCACCAGAGAAAGGGCAGCTGGACAGAGCTGCTCTAAAGGGTCCAAAGAATTTGGATATTCAGAAAAAAGAATGTTCTCCACAGATGGACTGTGGGAGAAGTGGAAAAGAAGGCAGGACACTGGGGATGGAGGTTTTATCAGGACAGGATTGGCTAATTTGTATGGAGATTTAAAAAGTGAAATAACAGAAAGTTAAAGTTAAAAAGTAAGTTCATCTCTGGCTTGTTTGGCACTAAGAAAAATAACCTAAGATGTTTTGAGTATTTTATTGTCAAAAGGGAGTCATTAAGCCTGACCAGGCAGTGGTGCAGTGGATAGAGCATCGGACTGGGATGCAGAAGACCCAGGTTGGAGAACTCGAGCTCACCAGCTTGAGCGCGGGCCCATCTGGCTTGAGCAAAAGCTTGCCAGCTTGGACCCAAGGTCACTGGCTCCAGCAAGGGGTGGCTCGGTCTGCTGAAGGCCCGCGGTCAAGGAACATGTGAGAAAGCAATCAATGAACAACTATGGTGTCGCAAGAGCAATGAGAAACTAATGATTGATGCTTCTCACTTCTCTTTGTTCCTGTCTGTCTGTCCCTATCTATCCCTCTCTCTGACTCTCTCTTTGTTTTTGTAAAAAAAAAAAAAAAAAAAAGGAGTCATTAAAATTATGAGTAGAAGTGACATGATCAGAGGTGTGCATTAGGAATATTTAAATAAGTGTTAAAATACATCCTAAGGAGACAGAGACTGAGGATTAGATAGCAATTAGAATGTGACTAGGAAAAGTCACTGGAGAGCAACATTCTACACTTTGTTGGTAGTGGTTGTGGAAACAGAAAGAGAATGAATTTATTGAACATTACATCTGCTTTGATACGGAAGCAAAAGAGAAAGAAGAATCAAAGTTTAAGCAAAGGTTTTGTATAAGGACAGTACGTCTGTGAATAGAAATGTCAAGAGGAAGAAGAGGTTTTGGAGTGAAGAAGGTAAGTTCAGTGTGCAACAGGTGAAGATACTGATGGAATATCCAAATTTAAAAGTTCAGAAAAATATTAGAAATAAACACTTGGGATTAGGGTAGAAATTTCAAGCTGGACATGTAGATTTAGGAGTCGTTGATACATATCTGATATTAATACCAAGAAGTTATAATTACTAAGATAAATAAAACAGAAGAAGAGAAAAGGTTTAAGGAGAGCAGATTCTGACTGCAGAGATGTTAGACTGAGATCATTTTAACATGGACAACCAGGCGAGGAAAGCATGCATGCTGTCAATAGAATGGGGTGCCAGCCCGGTCTGCTTTTAGAAGGGATGGAATCAAGAGGAAGTGCCGAAGAGAGGTCAAATGCAGCTTCCTCTATAAACTGAGCAGAGCTCAAGTCAAATCTCTCTTTATCAGATGGTAACCTAAGGCAAGTTCTTTAGCCTGTCTGAGCCTCAATGTCTTCATTGCACCATTAGGAAAATGCATCTCCCATTCCCGGGTGAATTGGAGAATAGAATTGTATTTTACCTCTGAAATGACAAACATATTAAGTACTCAGGTTTGTAATTATTAAAAAGCATATTCTTGACTGGTTTTCTTGTTATTATTTTACTTCACATGTATGACTCTTCAATTTTTCTACTTATAAAGGAGAATTATTAAATGAGAGAAGAGTCAAAGGCTTTTTGATATCTTTATTAGAAGGCAAAACAGAAATAAGTACAAAGGATAGTTATCATTGCTAAGACACTTTGTTGGAGGTCAGACTTGTTAGCTCAGGGCTCCAGTTCAGGTTTCAGAATGCTAAGTCAGGGTCTCCAAGTATGTGTACACATGCTAAATGTAGGACAACATGACAACATGACTTACTCTCAACTCACAGGTTACTCTGATACTAAACTATGATGAATGGATGTTGTGGGTGGTACAACTTGAAATCTTATTGGGTCCCTGACTCTATGAGGGTTATGATGAACTTTTAACTATTAGAATTTGTGAACACTTACTAATTGACCCTTCTTCTTCTTCTCCTCCTCCTCCTCCTTCTTCTTCTTCCTTCTTCTTTCTCCTCCTCCTCCTCCTCCTCCTCTTCTTCCTCCTCCTCCTCCTCCTCCTCCTTCTTCTTCTTCTTCTTCTTCTTCTTCTTCTTCTTCTTCCTTCTTCTTTCTTCTTCTTCTTCTTCTTCTTCTTCTTCTTCTTCTTCTTCTTCTTCCTTCTTCTTCTTCTTCTTCTTCTTCTTCTTCTTCTTCTTCTTCTTTTTCTTCTTCTTCTTCTTCTTCTTCTTCTTCTTCTTCTTCTTTTTCTTCTTCTTCTTCTTCTTCTTCTTCTTCTTCTTCTTCTTCTTCTTCCTTCTTCTTCTCTTTGAGAGGAGACGAGGCAGAAACAGACTCCCCCATGTACCCAACCAGGATCCACCCAGCAAGCCCCCTATGGAATGATGCTCTGCCCATCTGGACTGTTGCTACATTGCTCAGTAACTGAGTTCTTCTTGGCACCTCAGGAGGAGGCTATGGACCCATCCTCAGTGCCCAGGGCCAATTCACTCCAATTGAACCATGGCTGCAGGAGGAGAAGAGAGAGATAGAGAGAGACAGAAGGGGGGAGGGGTGGAGAAGCCGATGGGCACCTGTGTGCCCTGACCAGCAATCAAACCCAAGACATCCATATGCCAGCCTGATGCTCTACCACTGAGCCAGACCCTTCTTCTAATGCAGGGATTCCCAAACTAAGGCCCGTGGGCTGCACACAGCCCCCTGAGGCCATTTATCCAGCTCCTGCCACACTTCCAGAAGGGGTACCTCTTTCATTGGTGGTCAGTGAGAGGAGCATAGGATGCATCTGCACACATAGTTTCCATTGAAATACTGGTCAGTTTGTTGATTTAAATTTACTTGTTCTTTATTTTAAATATTGTATTTGTTCCTGTTTTGTTTTTTTAATTTAAAATAAGATATGTGCAGTGTGCATAGGGATTTGTTCATAGTTTTATTTTTTTATAGTCCGGCCCTCCAACAGTCTGAGGGACAGTGAACTGGCCCCCTGTGTAAATAGTTTGGGGACCCCTGTTCTAATGCCTGCTTCCCTTGATAACAACAACAGAAAGGCTCTTTGCTCATTTTTTTTTTTTTTTGAGCTACTGACAGGCGAGACTCATAGGAAATAAGCTGAGATCACCATACAAATTGAATAAAACATTACGGTCATTTCATTTTCTTCTCCATCTCCACATCACTGATGACTTTGAGAACAGACTTTATGACTGTTCCATTTATTTAATTCTGTTGCAAATAAGGCAAATGACAGCCTCAGGCCCTGCCACTTCTCTTTCTGGCTACTGTATATATCACCAAACCAGATGCCAGGAAGGGCATCACCATCCTGGATCACATGGAAGACTATTTGTACCTTTGCTTCAAAACAAGCCTTCACACTTCTGAAGCCAGGACTCTCAAATGGAATTGGTAGAAAAGGTCAAACCACTTTCACTTTTGCTGGTGTGGTCATCTAATGTCAGATTTTTCTTTGGTCTCACTCACCTTCGAAAATTACAATTTTTCCTATTGCTATAATTAAAAGATTACAAATGTTACAGGAGAAAGGAAGCATATGCCAATCCCTTCTACAGGAAGACTGAACCTATATATTTAATGGAGGTAGGACGGAATTCCAGTGACCACAATAAAAACAGCCATGGAATCTGTGAAACCTGTGTGAATATGCATGGGTGACTGTGGGTGAGTGTATGTGTGTGTGTGTGTGCACGCACACATTACAATCTCAGCTTCTAAGCAGAGCAAAACCAAGTCCCATATTTGTTCTCACAACAATGAGAATAGAGACTTGATAAAAGAAGAAATGTAAGAAATGGCTATTGTTTTGTATTGTTTACAAAATGTGCTTTGGACTGGGTTGTCACCAACTACACATGACATAATGAAAGCTGTGGTAAGCTAGGAGACCGGGTGAACATCAGTTCTATTCAGGCTATATGACATGTCAAATTCAGATGACGGCTGAGAAACACAGTCTGAGGGAAGGGATAGGACCACTGCAAGGAGAGTGTGAGTGTGGGCCTCAGCCCATCCTGCTGCAGAAGGACCTGGCCAAGCATGGGGTAGCCTGCATGGAGAGGCCCTTCTTGTGAAAAATGACTCTTGAGATACCTTCCCTTATTGGGGACAGAGAGCATTCTGGGGACAATGACTTCAGTTCTGAGTTTTTCCAATTCGCGGTTGCCATTGTTGTGGATTGGGGAGGTTACACATAACATGGTATAATGGGGAAAAAGGGGATGTCTTTCTTTTCCACTGTCTCCAACCAGAAGGGAGCCCCTGCCAAAGTGAGTAAGCAGTGCTGGGAGTCACCACTGACAGGGTGGTCAGCAAGAAGCTTGAATCCTAAGGACTCTGAAGCAAATATGAATAAGAAAGAGAACAAGAGCAAACCTTCAGTTTCCTCTTCAGTGGCTGAGGTTGGAAAAGACAGGGAGTACAGATGCCTGTGTTGGGCAGATAAAATATAATATGCTCACTTTGTTAAAGATGGTGCTGCCCACATGGAAGCCCGTCACCCAGGTGATATTATTTGCCCTTATGCTTGGGATGGGTGTGGGGGAAAGGCTGTAATGTAAGCAAGCCAGGTTGTTATGGCTTAAGGCTTGGTTTTAAGAGTAAGTTTTTCTCCACACCCTTGACTGATTGGATGATGTAGGGTGGTGTACTCTTATGAGGAATCCCATTATACCTCAAATGGGTGACTTTGTATCAGAGACTTCCTTGTCTATAGATTGGATTAAGAGTTTGGATTTCTATATTATAAAGTAGGACAGACCAGTAGCTTGCTCTTGGTTCCTGGGTTCCTGAGATTAGTATCAGAGAGGAGAGCAGATGAAGGTCACATGGAGGCCAGAAGAAGCAGCCAAGATGGCAGAGTATTGAGGGAGAAGCCAGTTTGTTAAGAGTTTGTGCTGGAGGAGATGGGAAACAGTGGTGAATAAGTCTGGTGAGCTAGAAACCTTTAATTCTAGGAAACTTGGATAAGTCAGTAGCTTTGTGAGCACCGAATGAATGGGTTTTGGAGCCCAGTGTGTGTTTTTGCTTGCCTGCTGGGTGCAAGCTAGAATTAAAGCTGATGGCTCACCAGTTCTTGGCTCCGTTGTTTCATTACCGACTGTTCGAATCTAATGCGAACCTGCCCGGGTCAGGCTGCTGTGATGGTGACCCTGACTACTGGCTTTACAGCCTGGATGGATAAAAATGCTCCAGAAAAATTATACCAACAAAGCCTGGAATGTAATAACTGGAAAAAACTTCCTCACCATCAATTTAACCCTTCCAGTTCAAAACCACAGGAATGATGCCCAGAGAGGTCTTATACTCGTACTGTGGGTCCTTTAGCCTGAGTATTCTCTTTGCACACATACAGAGAATACACAGCTAAGAGACCCCTTTTTGTAACCTTATTTTCAAATGCAAAATGATTATTATTAATAATGATAAATGCAGGATTAAGGTATTGTAAGGCCAGGAGCCACCATCGTGGCCATTCACATACAGGTTCCCATTGGATTCGGGTTGACGGTGAAGAAATGGCAGAGTCGGAGGATGGTAGGCTATTCTGTTTATTGGTGTTTCACCAAGATAGGCAAGCCACAAGAGAAGACAAGGGAGAAGCAGAAAACCAGCTTTTCCCATGGAGGGCAAGGGATCAGGGAGGCCCCTGCAATGGCGATAGCAGGAACCGAGAGAGCAAGCTCCTGGCCTGCCCCACTTTATAGTGTAGAATCAAAACATTTAATCCAATTATACAAACAAGGAAGTCTCTGATACAAAGTCACCCATTTGAGGCATAATGGGATTCCTCAGGAGTGCACCACCCACATCATCCAATCAGTCAAGGGTGTGGGGGAAAGCTTACTCTTAAAACTAAGCCTTAGGCTATAACGACTGGGTCTGCTTACATTACAGCCTTTCCCCCACACCCATCCCAAGCATAAGGGCAAATAATATCACCTGGGTGATGGGCCTCCATGTGGGTGGGCAGTGCCATCTTTAACAAAGTGAGCATATTTTATTTTATCTGCCCAACAGGTATGCATGTGTGGACCTAAAAGAAATCAATTACATTGAATTTTATTCCTTCCCCTTGGATAAGAAGCTAGGGAGGTAACTTGACATCGCAAAGACACAGGCCTGGGTGTCAGGAGCAGAGCTCCAGCTGAAGAATGAGTTTGTTGACACCCAGTATTGTTCATTTCCCTCTTTCCACCCTGCCTCCGCGAAGAGAAGTGTGATTATAATTTTGAAATAAAGGCCATATCAACTGCATTTATTTCAGGTTGACTTCCTGCTTTTCTGTAGGCCCACAATTAGACAAGTTAATTTAAATGACTTAATACTTGGAATAGGCGGGGAAAATAACAGAAGAAAAAAGGTTACAAAGGAAGAGATGAAAATAGGCAGGTCATGAGCAGAATTGTGACCTGGGGGCAGGTGTGCTTCGCTCCAGCCAGAGCCCTGGTCACAGCTGCCCTGGTCCAGCCTCAGCCAGCCCCCTGCACCTCAGCTACTGACTGCTTAGTGTCCACCCTTCTCAGTAGTGCCTCAGAACTTTTACTATGTTGCTATTTTATTTCTCACCAATAGCAACACTTGCCTGTTCTTTTACTGAGGTATGAGTCAGCAATCTGGTATGTGAGCCAAGTATTGGGTCTAAAATGGAAACACCTGGCGTTAGAAGGTGATTTGCCACTTACTAGTTGTGATTTGGACCAATTTCTTCAGCTTTCTGATTCTCACTTTCTTTTCTTGGAATGCGCTGACTTTCTGTTCTGCTTTCCAGGACTCTCAAAAGAAAGAATGCGTGTAAAGTGCTTTCACTGCTCTTATTTGGAAGATGTCTTTCTAGAGATAAGCCTGGTGGAGAGAATTTAAAGCATTCAGTAGCTCCATTTTGGGGCAAGTTTTTCATGTTTCTAAGCCTTGGTTTCCTTGTTTGTGAAACATGAATATGATGCAGGGTTTGCAGGATTGGTGTGAGGATCAACTGAGATGAGGTGTACCCTTCATGTGCACGAGGTAGGACTGGGTGAGTTGGCCAACCTGACTTCTCTACCTGCTAAATGAAGTTGTGGGTCCCAACTGATCTCATCTAAATGGACTCCAGGCACACAGACCCAAAGTCTTTTGCAGACATAGACATTATTTAAGCTTGTTATAGAATAGCAAGTGTGAAACATTTACATAATTCACCATTTCTAGTTCTTTACATAAAGTTGGGTTTAGCAAGAGGAATTTATTCCATAAAAGCAAATATCAGGTAGTCAACAGATTCCTGAACTAAGCCAAGAGAACACATAGAAAAGATAGACATCCAAGGAATAAAGACCTAGCAGATCTCCCTGCCTAGTGACAATGACAAATATGGGCAACACAGAGATATTCACATAGTTTTGGAATGCTAAAGCATCCACGACATTTAGAATAACAGGTAGATACTAGATTCTCAAAAGGGACCCATGTTTTCAGTACTTATATAGGACAAATAAGTAGCATTTAAAATGTGTATTCCTGAGTGGATGAGCTACATGTAATTTAATTCTCCTTTGCTTCTCTCTCTCTCTCTCTCACTCTTTATCTCTCTCTCTCTCTCTCTCTCAGCTTCTTTACACCATTCATTGTAGTTTGTGCATCCCATGCCCACTGCTAATTCTCTACCCTGAGTTTCATCCTCAATTTCTTCTGGTACAATGCAATGTCAGTAGCAGAACAAAGGGAAAAAAGAAAAAAAAGAAAGAAAGGATAATTGGAAAATTCCCATGGATCTAGATTAGAGAAATAACTGTAACATGTTTGGCAGTGGAGGTGGTGGGGTATGCTAGAACACTGATCTTGTGGTCATATGACCATGGTTCAAGACCCACTTCTGCTGCTCACTCACAGGAGACCCTGACTGGCCTCTTAATCTCTGTGAGCTGTGGTTACCTAATTTGCAAAATGGAGATAACAGTCATTACCCTATAGCCTCCCAGGGCTTGTGAAGGTCAAATAAGACAGATCTTGTGACCAGTGTTGTAAAGTATTAAATGCATGGGATTCACGTTATCCTTGTTATAACATATCTCTGAACTTGTCACATTAAAGACCCTCATCCCTCCAGGGAACTATTCCCAATTATTGGCCACTCCAAGTCATCTGGACAGTGTCTGACACAGTCCTCACCTTCTCTGTTTGAAGGGCTTTTTAATCACTGCCTTCATATGCCATTTCATTTGCTGTATCAATCTGTTCTTCTGTTTGTTTTATAAACATTTACTGAATGCCTCATATGCCTCAGACACTGTGCTCTGTGCTGGGGATATATATAAATAAGTTATGGTTCCTGCTGTTTTGTAGGAATCGTTAATCTCAGAAAACTCACTCTCATGCTATAAATTCATGAGGGATCTTCAATATACCCTGCTGGTCTTAGGTTACACCTGTTCCTTAGTTCTATACTAATGTTTGTGTTTTCTTTATCCCTAAATGTAGCAAGCCTAATGCTTTCCTTTCATAGAGGCACAGAATCCTCCATGGCTCTGAGTGAGGCCATCAATATTTCCCCATTGAAAATGTAGGCAATTGCCTCTTAATATTCCTTCTTTCAAGGCACTAAGATTAATTCTCTCCTTTTATTATTATTTTTTTAGACAATATCTCTTGGAGAAAACTTCTTCTTCTATAGGAAAATCCACATCCCACTCTTGGTACACCTTCTGGGTGATGAGAGTGATTCATTGCCTGTCCTTGTGTCTCCAGCTCATCTTCACTTCCTCTACCCACCCCCCACACACTGGACTGCCAGCCTGTTTTTCTTACCCTGACTAATCTGACTCTACAGTGATATTTTCCCAGAACTTCCTTAACACCTAGGGATACGGCCGAGTTCCCACTATCACACACACTCATGCATCTGGCACCTTGAAATGATCCCCTCAGTGACCAAGATGTACCTTGGGTATTGGTGAAAATATTTTAATGCAACTTCTCTCAATGGGAAGGACTTGGAAATTAATTCTACCATCTATGTGTCAAAGGCCACCTTATACAACAGTAAGCACAGACTCTGAGGTTAGTGACAGAGTGTGTTTTAGTTCCTCACATTGCAGGACGAAGCCAGGGTTCGGTGAGATTGTCCCCCCTTCTCTAATGACACTTGGTTGGCAGAGGTGATGATATTCTAACATTCTCAAATGGACAGACGATAAATAAACACCTTTCCCCCCCAAAAAAACCCGACAAGTTGCAGCTCGGAAATTTTTCAGTTTTTCTCATTGCAAAATCAATACCCATCAGCAGTTTGAAATTAAAGGCAAGATTAGGCCTCAGTTTTATACATGCCTTATTGTATTCCAAAAGCTTTCTACACAGTCAGATAAATCTTCTTTAAGAGGATTAGGAAACTTCCATTATCTTTATCTAACCTGAACTAACACTAAGTCTGAAGAATTAATCTATAGACTGGACAAAAGCCGAGAGCTGCTGGGAAGAAGGACTCCTGGGCGTCTTTCTAACTAACTTAGCAGTGGAGTTCCCGTGTCTGCCCACTGGAAATTCAGTGGGTCTCCAAGGAAGGAACAAGTCAGCCATTGCTAACCAAGACACAAAAGAATGCAGCTCCCTAAGCTCCTTCTTTTAATCTCTTGGTAAATGTCGAGACCAGTCTGCTGAGTATTCCCAGAAAGTGTTTCTGCTCCAGCTCCGCCCTCATGGATCTTTTTGAGTTGAAGTTCACAGGCTGCCTCGGCCTCCCAGAGTTATAAGGGGTGGTTGGCCTGACTGTGGAGATGGTAGGGAACAGAACCCTGGATTAGAAGACTCGGCTGCTCTACATCTTGCCTGTCCTCAGACCCTTTCTGCCCCACCGTTATGAGGCCCACAGGGGGCACCACAGGCTTCCCTATCCAACCAGGGCGTATCTCCCAGCGCCTGGGAAAAACACGATCCACGAAGTTCGGCACTGCTAGCCTTTGCCACCCGTGTAGACTATGCCGTGCTTATGCAGCCTGTCTCATTGCCTGGAGAGTGATCGCTTCTTTCCATATGAGTCCATCTCTGGACACTGCCTGACCGTTCTTTGTGATTTCAGTGCCACGGCTCCTGAGTCTAAAGATCATTCTGTTGTCAAGGCCACGAGAGCACCATGGAGACATCAGCTGCCACTGCTGAGACTCTGGGTTCTTCTGGAGCCAAGGCTAGGGGCCAGGAGGGTTGGCGAGAACTCACTCGCCCATGTTTCCTACATCAGGATTGCTGCATGGGCATGGCAGATCCCGTAAGAAGACGAGTGTCCCTACTGCCTCCGCAGCCTCTGCGGGGAAGCACAGAGCTGACAGCTGTCTCTGTCTCCAGGCAGCAGGCCGTCCTGCAACTCCAAAGCAGTGGCCACCATCAAGCCACACCACTGGCTGGGACATGTGTGGAGAATGGATACAGCAGAGTACACAGACGTCTGTCAAATGGCAGGCTGATGCAGGCCTCTGAGAGCACATTGGGGGTCAGAAAAGGGATCGGGGGTTGAACTGTGGCAAGGCTGTGTGCCATATGGCCTTCCTGGAGCCTCCGGAGGACATAATGGCAGAGACAGACCTCTGTCCTAGCATGGGCCCTGAGAAATGACTCACAGGGTCACATGCTGGGCCAGCCAAAGAGCCATGGAGCAAAAAGTAAACAGTGGCCATGCTGAATTGTCCCAGTGGCCAAAGCAAGAAGAGATGCTGACCCCTACTTCAACTCACCATGAAACCAACTGAAATGAGCAATATTATATATTTTAGAAACACAGGGCCAAGAGATGTCATATTAGTTAAGCAAGGGTGATGGATTTTATAACTGACAAATTCTTTGAGTCTACTTCCAACGGAATCTGATTAAAGGCAGTTACTCAAGATTAAATCATACTCAAGGTCCCTTCTGAGAGCTCAGCTCACGGCCCCAGCACAGTGTAGGGGAGTCGCCTACACAGTGTAGAGGAGGAAGGGTGTGCCAATGCAGAATGGGAGCTAGCTTAGCACTACATTGTCACCCTGAGTCACTACCTGACAGAAGCTGCTTACACAGTAAGTGGGAGGGGGCGTGCAGTCTGTTGGGAGCAGTTCAAAATAAGTTCATTTGTATGTCTGTCTGGGTTGAAAATGGTTCTGAAATTCTAACTGCTATCTGAATGTGTTTTTCATTTTTAATATTTGATAATTGATATCTGAGATTCTGACATTTCTTCAGCCCCATTTTATTCTTTACAAAATGAAATTTGAATAAAAATTATTAAATATTATGCCTGGGTTATATTAATTCAGGCTTTTTAAAAGTAGAATGGGAGATAATGTTAGAAATTTAATCTCTTCTTTTTTAATTACATAAATCTATTTCCAACATAGATCTGGAATTATATATATATATATATATATATATATATATATATATATATATATATATATATATATATGTGTGTGTGTGTGTGTGTGTGTGTGTGTGTGTGTTGTTTATTTTTTTTAAGATCAAACCACCCTGACTAGATAGATCAGCTGATTAGAGCATCATCCCAAGGTACAGAGGTTGTTGGTTTGATCCTTAGGGCATATACAGAACAGCTCAATGTTTCTCTCTCTCTCTCTCTCTCTCTCTCTTTCTCTCATCCTTTCCTCACTCTCTCAAAAAAAAAAAAGAAAAAAAATTAAATTAAAAAAAAAAAAAAGCCCAAAACCTTGGTATACTGAGATGACGCTTCAACCAACTGAGCTACCCAGTCCAGACTGGAAATATAACTCATCGCCTTCTTGCTCTTGGACCCACTTGGGGCTAAGGGAGAGGTGTCAGCCCAGCGGCCCAGCCAGGGAGCACCTGCCCAAACAGCACCCAGAGCCCCTCCTAGAATATGCACAACTATCTCCCATGCAGAAGTCACAAGTCACATGAATTTACTTCCATGGTATTGATGTTTTATTATAATATAAGCCTGTAAAAGATATTTAAAGACAGATCTCCACACAAACATTACGTCTTGTATTATGTTACGCATAAGCACGGAAAGTGGATATTGTATTTATTTTCTAAATATATCTGGCCCCAATTCCAGAGTACTGAGTAACTTAAGAGAGTTCATCCAGCACATGCTGAACAACTTACTGATAATAACTGAAGGATGAGAGGTAAAGTAAAAAAACTTTGTAATAACATTCAGTATGCAGTCAAGAACCTGGCAGGCGAGAATCTGGGACTGACATTCACTCCCTGGATTCTATAAAGGAAATGATATGTTGTGTCTTCATACATGAGTAGAAGCGAAGACTGAGATTATGCTTCCCCCCATCATTGACAGTAGCCCCAACTTAAAAATCTCGCTGTAACTCACCTTGCACAATGAGGTGGACCCGAGAGGTCTTGGGGTGGTTGTCCGTCTGCACGGAGCAGGTGTACGGGCCCTCGTCATACACGTCCACGTTTTGGATCATGATACTGTACTGGGTTGGCGTGTTAACCAGAATGATCACACGAGGGTCGATGGACCACTTGTCATTTCCAGCATAGAGGATGGTGCTGCGGTTTAGCCAGGCCACCCGAGTGACTCGGTCATCGATGGTACACCTGTGGGGTGTGGTGGAGGGATCAAAGGGGAGGGAAGAAGAAAGGAAAATATTGAGGAAGGGAGAAAGGAAAGAAGAGGGGAGGATGGGAGGAAGAGAGTGTTGAGAGATTATATTATAAATAAAGTGGCTGTATTTTAAGAAATAAATAAAACAACATAACCAGTGCTAAAAGAAAAATAATTAATTATTGATGAAACTTCCTAAATAAAGGTGAACAGTGACCTGAATCATCCTGAAGAACTGATGATACAAAATCACTTGCATTTGATTTAGGAACATATTTTGTGAATCTCTTTGCTGTGTATTTGCTTTCTATCTTCTTTCTCCCCTAGGCTTATATGAAAATTAGTTTACATTTCTTGAGCACATTTAGCACTATGTGGGAGAAGTGGCCCAGGGGCACAGGGGAGAGAAAGTGATCCGTATTTCAAGTAGGTCACAGATAGTCCACAAAGCAAATACTTACCTTGTTGTTAGTTAAAAATTGGAATATGTTTATCTCCAGACCTCCCTGATATTGATAATTGGCCTTGTATCCCTAACTTGCTCAGTGACAGCAAACAATATTTTATAGCATGGATCGGTAAAACTGACCTTAGAAAGCCAGCAATTTTGGAGAAAGCCCTGACTGCCTCTTAGGATTTCAGGAGAGGGAAGAAGAAATGGTCAGGCAGAGTTTCTCCTCTCTTCCACTCCTCTCCCTAAGCCCCGAGAGAAAACATTCTGGCTGATAGCACCCATCACCATCCCTCTCACCTACTCGTCCCAACAATTGGACGCAGATGGAGTTTGCTTTGTGCTGTGTATGACCTGCTGGCTACCAGGTTTCATGTAGAAATAAATATGCCTGTTGGTCAAGCAGAAAAGTTGCTTATGTGCTCCAGGAACTTAGACCCTGTAAAGGGAAAATGAAAAAGAAAAAGGAAACCTTTATAAATGTAGGTCTGCAATGAAGGGCACGATTCAAGCGTTTAAGTTGTGCCTACCTAGTATTCAACGTTCTGGTTGGAACCTGAGTTGGGGGCTTGAACAAACAAGAAGGTGCAAAGACAGCCCTGCTGCTTCTCCCAGATGTCCTAGCTGAAGGCAGGACACGTGCCTCCCGGGGACAAGGAACGTGAATCTAGTGCCTCCAGGAGAAGAGAGAGGGAGAAAAACCTGCCATTCCTTTCACATCTGACCAATAACAGAGCTCCTTCTGACAAGGCTCAGAAGATGGGCAGCTTGCCAAGGACTATGGCAGTGACTGGAGAACACACATTTTGGACACACTATCCCCCCCACACCTCCCCCCAGGCAAAGTTAGCAGCCTGACAGGGTCAGAGGAACAGAGTGACACCGAAGGACCAAAACGACAGCTTTCATTGAAAAGGGAAAGCAGCAAGTCTAGAGACATACTCTCCTGGGTTGGTAGGAGAAATAAAAATAATACTAACCTCTGATTACCAAGGTATTTTATGTATAGGTGCACATACCATTCAGTAGGTGCCGGGGTCAGGGGTGGGCAATAATTAGGTATTTCAAATTATAATAGGAGGAGATTCTTCTTTTCTAACTAGTCTTTAGTTGATGTTTTATCAAGCTACAAAAGTAGAATGAACATGTTTAAACCTGTGAACAAATATAATATGAAAGGCCAAGCTAATCATTTTATCCCCACCTAGCTCTTGGTCATTAGTCTGCTAACAGCCCATTACTTTTCCATCCACATCTTACTCCTCACAGACATATATTCACATATACAAATTTAGTGTTAAAAAAAATTACTGTTGAATTGTTTTTACCTGGAATAGAATAATACTCTAAATTTCCTATGAGGTGCCTGACCAGGTAGTGGTGCAGTGGATAGAGTATTGGACTGGGATGCAGAAGGACCCAGGTTCGAGACCCCGAGCTCGCCAGCTTGAGTGCAGTCCCATCTGGTTTGAGCAAAAGCTCACCAGCTTGGACCCAAGGTCGCTGGCTCCAGCAAGGGGTTACTCGGTCTGTTGAAGGCCCACGGTCAAGGCACATGTGAGAAAGCAATCAATGAACAACTAAGGTGTTGCAACTCACAACGAAAAACTATTGATTGATGCTTCTCACCTCTCTGTTCCTGTCTGTCTGTCCCTGTCTATCTCTCTCTGTCTCTTTAAAAAAAAAAAAATTCCTATGAGGCCTTTCTTTTAACTTGACCATAGGCATCTCTACAGATCAGCAGTTATTTAAAGATCTAACTTTGTAACTGTTCCCAGAGAGATGAGTTTTGGGGGACCAACTGCAATTATCATTAGCTCCTGATGATTCAGGTATCATTAAATGACTCTCTCCCACCTTCATCAATGTATCATTGGTAATAAAGAAAAACTGAAGCCCCCTTCTTCCCTCCATATCCTGGGACATTAGCTTCACTTTCCCAAAGTTTGCTCCTTCTATGGAAACTTTTCCATGTCCCTCATGAAGAAGTCTAAAAGCCCCAAAGGACCTTCCCTGCTCTGACCTTTCAAAAACATCTTGTTAGGAAAGAAAAAAAAAGATAAACTTATTTACTCATTCTCAGTTATAAATGATTGCTAAGGTAACCCCTATCCTAATGACAGCTATATTTTCATAAAGACCAAATCCTTGTTTGAATGAACTCCTAACAATGAAGGTGACCATGTGCAAACAAATATTCTTGTTTTTATTTTCATCAATTATGTAACCCTTTGCACACATTTAAGTTGACATAATTTTTAAATTTTTATTTTTATTTTTATTTTTATTTTATTCATTTTTAGAGAGGAAACACAGAGTGAGAGAGAGAGAAAGAGAGAAAGGGGGGAGGAGCTGGAAGCATCAACTCCCACATGTGCCTTGACCAGACCAGTGCAGGGTTTTGAACTGGTGACCTCAGTGTTCCCAGGTTGACACTTTATCCACTGCGCCACCACAGGTCAGGCCCATAATTTTTAAAATTTAAGTTATAGTTTAAAAAAATGCATTCTTGGTATGTGGGAAATATTTACATTTTAAAATGAAAACATCACAATATTATATATACATATGTATGATTAATGGAATTTAAATAGCATAGTAATTTGATACTCATGACTATATTTTCAACATTTATGAAGAAGTTCTTGTTTAACAGTCTTCAAATGTGCATTATTCTTTTTTAAACATAAACTTGAATTTTTATTATATGTCCTCTGTAAGATTTTATCCTGATATATTTTAAGCTTGAAAATCTTTTATTGATCAGCTATCATATTTATATATAAATTTAAATTTCTGTTATGTTCTGTGACCATAAAGCTCTGACTAATAATATTTTCTTTTAGAATGAGTTATCATTACAAAGATAATATTGATCAAACAACAAAAATATATTGTACGTGTTGTTAAGCAATAATTAAAGGTAACATAAGCCTTTACTGGAAATATAGCTCTTAGTAGGATAAATGAAGTTTTTAAAAATTATACTATAAATAAATATCATTACTGCTAGAATGAGATAGAGCTAAGAATCAATTCTATTTCTATTCCCATTTTTGCTTTAAGAGAAACCTAGTTCATATAAGCAAGGATATGGAAATGAAGTTCTTGCATAGAAATGTCACTCAATTATTTGAACCTTTTCCAAAATATATGCCCAAAATTACATAGTAATATAGCTTTAAAAATTATTTTAATGATCGCACAGCTGACAATTCAATTAGTTCCTTCTTCAATTTCTTTTAAAGCACTGAATTGGAAAATACCTGATTTGCAAAGGGCTTTGTAACTCAGTATTAAATTCATTCAATTTTTCAATATCTAGACAGTATACTGCTAATATTTTACCAGGCTTTATCAAATGACTATTAAAGTAAGAAAGTAAAGAAAAATTCTCTCCTGGACAATTATGACAGTGGAAGGAGTCAGAAAGGAGCATTAGAATCACAATTTAATCTCAGGCACTTTCTCAGGCTGATTTGTGGAAATTTGAGATCTTGAAATATATTACTTTAAACCTATCATGCCCTTGCATAAGACCTACAACTGCAGGTTGCAGTGTATACAACCTGTTCAAATTGCCAAGGGGCCAAGTAGGGGTTGACTTTGAAAGAAGTCGGTCCAAATCTGCTGTCTGGGGCTAGAACACATTGTCATGCCCTGTCACACAGCCCATGGAAAAGTCTCATGTACCATTAGGGCAGGGCTAGACATACCCTTGATAGATGGCCAGGGCTCAATTTACCTGCTGTCAAATCTGGGGCTCGTTAGTGGGTCTGGAGGGCAAATAGAGGGGGATAACTGCATAGAAGCCATCTCTCCAATGGGTTGAATCACCCATTGAACAGAGTGAAATCATCAAGTCTGTATAGTCCCAGAGCCCAATGAATGCTGCAGAAAGTTGGAACAACAAGGATAGGATGTTGGCTGAGGACAGTTCTCCTCCTCACAAGGTTTCTGTGTTTTAGAAGAAAGGGTAGTGTCAATGCTTCTTGCTTTTTCCCCTTTCACAGGGCTCTTTGTTGTCTTCTGAGCAGCAATAAGAAGCATGTAGAGAGGGACTAAAAGAACATATTTAAGTGTCCTGACCAACCCAGCTTCCTCCCTGCTGTTTGTGTCTATGTCCTGGTCTCTCATTAACAAGCACATGAAGGAGGATTCCTGATGTTAAATAAGGGATCCAAGAGGAAAGTTGAGAAACATTAATGTTAACTTGCTGATTGTTTTTAATTCTTTTCTTTTTTAAAGATTTTACTTTTTTTTTTTTCCTGAAATAAGAAGTGGGGAAGCAGAGAGACAGACTCCCGCATGCGCCCGACTGAAACACACCCAGTATGCCCACCAGGGGGTGATGGTCTGCCCATCTGGGCCACTGCTCCATTGCGACTGGAGCCATTCTAGCCATTCTAGCATGGCCTCCTGAGGCGGAGGCCATGGAGCCATCCTCTGCGTCCGGGTCAACTTTGCTCCAATGGAGTCTTGGCTGCAGAAGTGGATGAGAGAGAAAGAGAAAGGAGAGGGGGAAGGGTGAAGAAGCAGATGGGCACTTCTCCTGTGTGCCCTGGCTGAGAATCGAACCTGGGACTTCCACAAGCCAGGCTTATGCTCTACTGCTGAGCTAACAGGCCAGGGCCAATATTTTACTTATTGATTTTAGAGAGGAGAGAAAAAGAGAGAGAAAGGGGTAGGAAGGAATGGGAAGCATAAACTCATAATATTTGCTTTTCATATGTGCCTTGACTGGGCAAACTCGAGGTTTCAAAATGGTGACCCCAGTGTTTCAGGTCAATGCTATTTCCCCTGCACCACCACAGGTCAGACTACTTTCTAATTTCTTGGAAACCCTTTCAAGCATTTAAAATTTTTACATTCCAAACTAAATCTTTCTATGGATCCTTGATAAGAGGAAAATGTCTAAAATTACATAGGGCTTATTCTGGGCCTGGCATAAGTCAAACCCCTTCCGTGCATTAATTTACTTGATCTACCCACATTTTACTGAGGAAGAAACTGAAACACAGAAAGTTTCAGGACTCCTAAAGTTCACAGCACAGCTAGTACTCTCAGGGCTAAGAATTCAATTTTAGGCAGCCTGGAACTAGAGTTTCTGTACTTGAGAACTGTGATATCTCCTCATAAAGAAAGTGCTTCTGAAAATCACAATAGCCAGAGACCCAGGATGGCCAAAGCAATCCTGTGAAAGAAGAAGAAAGTTGGAGGTTGCATGTTACTGATATCAAACAATACTATAAACCTATAGTAATCAAAACAACATGTTATTGGCATAAAAAACAAACACATAGACCAAGGGAATGGAATATAGAGCCCTGAAATAAACTCATATCTATGTGCTCAGTTAATTTATGACAAAGGAGGCAAGAATATGGAGTGGGGTAAAAACAGTCTAGTCAATTAATGATGTTGGGAAAATGGACAGATATGTGCAAAAAACTAAAACTAGATTACTTTTTTATACCGTAAATAAGAACAATTTCAAAATAGAGTAAATACTTAAATGTAAGATACAAAGCCATAAAATTCTTAGAATAAAAATGAGGCAATAACTCTCTGACATTGCTCTTAGTAATATTTTTTTTTGGATATGTCTCCTTAGGCAAAGGAAAGAAAAGAAGGAATAAACAAAAGAGACTGAATCAAACTAAGATGTTTTTGCACAACAAAGGAATCCACTGAAAAAATAAACAAGCTACTGAATGAAAGATGTTTGCCAATGATACATCCCATAATGGGTTAACATCCACAGTGTATTAGAAACTCATGAAATTTAATACCATAAAAGACAATCTGGTTTAAAAATGAGCAGAGGACCTGAATAGATGTATTTCTAAAGATGACACAGATGGCCAACAGACATATGAAAAGATGCTCAACATCACTAATCATCAGAGAAATGCAAATTAAAACCACCATGATATATCACCTCATACCTGTTAGAATGGCTATCATCAATAAATCAACAAACGAGTTTTGGTGAGGATGTGGAGAAAAGGGAACTCTTATGCACTGTCTGTGATAGTACAAATTGGTGTAGCCACTCTAAAAAATAGTATGAAGGTAACTCAAAAAATTTAAAATATTACTACCATGTGACCTAGCAATATCACTTCTGAGTATCCAAAGAAATCCACAATGCTATTTAAAAAGAATATATGCACCCCTATGTTCATTGCAGCATTATTTACAATAATCAAGATATGGAAGCAACCTAAGTGTCCACCAATAGATAAATGGATAAAGAAGAGATGAAACACACACACACACACACACACACACACACACACACACACACACACACACACACAATGGAATATTACTCAGCCATAAAAAAGAATAAAATCTTGTCATATGTGACAACGTGGATAGACCTAGAAGTATTATGCTAAGTGAAATAAGTCAGACAGAGAAAGACAAATACAATATGATTTTACTTATAACTTAAATCTAAAAAAAACCCAAAACAGACACAGACTCAAAGATACAGAGAACAAACTGATGGTGCCAGAGAAAATGGAGGTTAGCGGATTGGGTTAAAAAGTGAGGGGATTAAGAAATACAAATTGATAGACACAAAATAGTCACAGGGATGTAAAGTACAGCATAGGAAATATATTCAATAATATTGTAATAATTATGTATGGTATCAGGGAGGTACTAGACTTTTGGGAGGGGGCTCATTTCATAAGTCATATCAATGTCTAACCACTATACTGTACACCTAGAACTAATGTAATATTGAATATCAACTTTAACTGAAAAAAAAAAAAGTGTTTGTGACTTGAAACATCCATGTAACAAGGCCAGCCAGAGTTAGTTGGCCCTATCTAATCAGTTTCCCTCACATTTATGGCACTAATTTAATTTTCTCATAAGAGATAAAACAGCTTAGGAGAACAAAATAGATATTTGAAAATGATTTTGGCATCCCTAAACTACTGTGAGGAGAGGAGATGAAATTAAGAATCAGAAAGAGCAACAAAATGACTAAAAGACATTGGAGAAAAAGGGTCTTGTAGGCAAAGCATTATTTCCAAAGCCACTGAATATGGAAGTGGGGGGTTAAGGTACAGGGTCGATTTGTTTTGCTTCAGAGAAGGACATGCAGTTAGGAGCAATCCATGCCGTGAAGCACTGTTTCCCATACATTCATGTGCATCAGAATCACCCAGAATGCTTTGGAAAATGCGGATCACTCAGCCTGACTCCCAAGAACTTCTGGTGCAGGTGGTAGGAGTGACCTGAGAATTAGCACACAGCTAAGTGAGGTCAGTGAGGCTGGTCTGCTGCCTTCTGTTTCAGAACCATTGCCTTAAAGAAACTAGAGAAGAGGCAGGCTGGAATTTAAACAAACTAAAACAATCTTCCTGAAAGTAGGCAAGCTTCAATTGTTTTGTTTGTGTTTGTTATTTTGGTTTTTATTTTTACATTTTGCTTCTGAAAATGCAAAATTAAAAAGTGCCATGATTAGCACATATTTAATGAGCATCTAATGAACTCTAGACAATGTTTTAGGAGTTGAAAAGGCTGGGAAGGGGACAAGTTCATGTCCCTTGGAACTAGGTCCAGTAAGACAATGAAAGTGTATAAATAAATTAGTATATTAGTTTCAGAGAATAAGTAGTGGGCACAGGAGCATATGTGAGACAGAGTAGTCAGAAAATGCCCCTCTGTGGCCAGCATGCGAGATGTTGAAGCTTTAAAATCTTAAATCTGATGCAATATAATGTTCATCTGAAAATCATCTCATTCAATAATGACAGCCCCATCTCACCTAAATACACAGAGAGCTGCAAAAACATTTAGATAATCTCTGGGTAGCTGGAGAATAAGTCTCTTAAATCAGACTCACCAATAGTCTCTCCTATATGGATAACATTATAAGTGTTAGTATTCAAAGAATTGACAATTGGCATTTTGAGAAACTGAAGTTAACTGGGAAATACTTTTATGATTCTGCCCTTGTTATTGGGATAATAACTAAGTACGTTGCATGCCTCTCTGTCTTAACAAGTGCACACTGGCAAATAAAGATTCATCTCTAATACAAGACTCAGAATTCTAAACCTATACATCTCTTTGCAATCCAACGTTAGTATCAAAGATCCTAGACGTCATGGAACTTATAACACTGGATTCAATCATTTACATAGCTATTGGTTAGACTATAGATAAGAACTTTTTCAGTGGTCTTCAGTATGCATCACCAGTACCTCCCACAGTCTACCCGGAATTGAGTAGGTGATACATAGATATCAATAATTAATAAAAGATGCCAGACAATGCTTTTCATACTGGCATCAGAAGGACCCACATAACTGGAAATCTGTACTTCTTAATCCCTTCCCCTCAAATCTCTCCCATCAAGCAACCATCAATTTGTTCTCTATATCTATGAGCTTGTGTTTGTTCATTTATTTTGTTTTTTAGACTCTACATTTTTGAGCAAAAAAATAGGTTTACAGTTGTCCATATGGGAAATAATACACTAATTAATAAATAATACTACAAGTATAAACTCTGTGTCTTATGCACTCACAACTGTAAACCTACTTTTGCTGCACCCTGTATGTATATGATTTATAATTTTGGATTTTAAAGTCTATAAAGGGTATATAGTTAAGGCATTTATACCTAGTATTATGATTTTATGTATATAAAAATATTTCAATAATATTACCAATGAAAATCCTGAGAACCTTGTCTCTGCCTACCTCTGGCTTCTGCCTTTAAAATGACCTTCCAGGGAATACTCAATTTAATAAATACTGATAAAGGTGATGGGATTAAATGTTAAAACCCCAAAATGCATATTTTAAATTTTCTCTTTAAATTTATCCATGACATTAGTTTATTATTATTATTATTATTATTATTATTACTACTACTACTAAGTGGGAGGCAAGGAGGCAGAGAGACAGATTCCCACATGTACCCCTACTGGGATCCACCGGCAAGCCCTCTATAAGACAATGCTCTGCCAATCTGGAGCATTACTCTGTTGCTCAGTAACTGAACTATTTTAGTGCCTGAGGCAGGCCATGGAGCCACCTCAGTGCCCAGGGCCAACTTGCTCCAACCATTTGAGCCATGGCTGCAGGAGAGAAAGAGGAAGAAAGAGAGAGAACGGGAGAGGATGGGTGGAGAAGCAGATGGTCACTTCTGTGTAATCTGACCAGGAACTGAACCCAGGACTTCCACATGCCGAGTGAACACTCTACTACTGAGCCAATGGTTTTGATTTGTCATTAAATTTTTTCATAAATTGAAAGGTACTTAAATTCAGTTAAGAACTTTACATGTTTCAAAATGTAGTAATGCCAGTTTGACAAGGGAGTGGAAGATTTTGTTGTCGAGAATTCAAAGACCAATAATAAATGGATTTTTTAAAGGACAGGAGAAAAGGCAAGCCAAAATGAAATAGTTTTAGCTCAATTCCCAAAGTACTTTAAATTGCACAAATTCGTTCTCCTGGGAAAGTTTCACTACTAGTGAATTCCTGAGTTACAGATACAGCCAACTCTAGAGCATTACCAAGGTCCTTAAATTATGTAAGAGAAAACTTCATGATTCAGATAGTTGAAAATCCGACAAGAGTAAGAACTCTGCTGGAGCTAATATTCGCTGCTAAGGCATTGGTGGAGAATAGACCAGAGAGCACCTGTAGAAGAGTGAAGAGCAATTAGAGCTGCTCAGAGGATCCAGGATGCAACCATGTCAGCAGTTTAAGGCATTGACTTTGAGGGCAGCTGGACACATGGCATCTGCACATTGTTCCTTAAGGAAGATGATGCCACACTCACGGCAGCACAGTGGGGAGTCACATTAATACAAGAAAGGGTGCTGATGTGTGTGTGTGTGTGTGTAGGAAGGGGAGGGGTGTTGTCTAGAAAAAAAAAAGAAGAAAATATAACAAATCTATGAAGAATGAGGGCCCTGGGAAAAAAATAAAGTACTTTAAACAAAACCAAAGATGGCGTGGGTTATCCTGAAAATGGTGTCGCTTGAAGCAGAAAATAAGCTGCAGGATGGTGATGTGTTGTGGTCCCAGCCGTGACCGATAATGTGTGAGGCCATCAGCACAGTGCTCCCGGCCTCCCAGAGCCGTCCAGGGGAACTTCCGGTCCGGTCCACTGAACACAGTGAGGCTCCACCTACACACAGAGGGCGACTCCGCACACCTCACCACCCACGTGGGGTGGCAGGTGGAGGGCAGTTCAGAGCAGAGCACTGATACAGTAAAGGGAAAGGAAGGGAGAGGTCTGTGTGGAAAGATGGCTTCGCGAAAAGGTGGACATTACTTCCAAAAGCAAAAGGGGAGTGACACTTCAGGGAAGTGGGAGGAGAGAAGAGGGATTCTTGTCATGTTGTAGAAGATAAAGCACAGAGTGGCTAAAAATAATTATGAAAGAACAAAGTAGGTGAAAATGCAAAGGACACTCTCCGAAGAAAATACGGAATGACTGAGCTGGCTTCTTCCTACACTTCACATCACTCTGCAAATTCCCAGGATGTGTGGAGAAGATGACTTTATTCATTTCCCAATGAGACAGAGGCAAGGCCAAAATAAAAAGCGACCAAAACCATCATAAGAGACAATGCCTGCCTTTAAGATTCTTTGGAGCTCAAGTAAATGACAGAATACTAAGAGCATTATAAATATACCCTGCTGCCTTCACGGATATAATAAATAGAATACATTCACACAGTCATTTAATAAATATTTATTAAGCACCTACTGAGTTCCAGACATGCTACCAGGCCTTAGGGACAAGATGTTGAGCGTTGAATTACTGTCTCTACCCTCACGGTACTTTCAGATTTGTGGAAGCACTATGCAATCAACAAACCTCTCAAGTACTTGTATACTACTACAGACTGACCTGAGGCCCCCACCGATCTGTCACATACAGGGGATGGTGCGGGAAGTCCTAATCAGGTGCAACTAATCTAAGATTGACAACTGAAACAGAATACCAGGTACACGTGTTGGTTATAGAGGGCATTTTAGATAGAGAATGGAGCAGAGGCACAGGTGCTGGCACAAAGGTTGACTTGGGAACAGAATGGAAGCCAGAGTGGCCCACGCAAGGCACATGGAAGAGTAGGTTGGTTGCATGGGGCTTGGAGGGATACAGTCAAAATTCTACATTTTATAGGTGTAATGGGAAATACCTGAGTAGGTTCAAATAGAGGCATGACATGTTTTCAAGTATGCTTTTCCCAATAATATGCTGACTTCTATTGGAGAATGAACTGTTGCAGGACAAGAGGTCAAAGAACAAGTGAAGGGACAATTGTAGCCTTGTAGACACAGGAGAATAGTCATGTGACAAGAAGGTCTGCAGCTGCAGGAAGGAGTAGAGCCAGAGTAAAGAAAGGGGGTAAGGAGTGGAAAGAGAGTGAAGTATTAAACTTTCAAGAAGGTTGGCAACAAAGGCAGAAAGAGAAATTAAATCAGAAAGGGCATTGGGTTTTCCAGAGGGTTTTTGTTTCTCTGTTTAAGAGTGGAAACACTAAGGAACTAATTTATTCATTTTATAAATATTTCCTGAATAGCTACAGGGTAGTTGGACTGTTCAAACTTTTATATGCCCACAAATTACCCGTGCATCTTGTTAATTCACTAAGTCCGAGTGGGGACCAAAATTCTGCACTTCTACAAACCTTTGAAATTATACTGATATGCTGGACACCGCACTTTGAGTAGCCCAGTTGTAGTCACTAGAAATGCAGTTGTGAATAAAAAAAGATTCGGCCTTCTTACATTCCAAATACAAGTACAGGCAGTCCCTGGGTTACAAAATGAGATAGGTTCTGTGGGTTTGTTCTGGAGTTGAATGTATATGTAAGTGGGAAGAGGTACATCGACCTATTAAATGAAACTTAGATGTTTGTCTTAACATAGTATTTATTTGTACCTTTCTCTCTCTCTCTGTGTGTGTGTGTGTGTGTGTGTGTGTGTGTGTGTGTGTGTGTGTGTATATATATATATATATATATATATATATATATATATATATATATACTTAAACATTTTCAAATACAACCTTCAACAATCTTGGATTGAAGAAGATGATAGACCTGCTGGAGAGGCTGGGACTGGTGTTAGTGAGTCAGGGTTTGATTCTACTGTTGGAGTCAGTTTCTTGATGTCAGCATTAAGGGAGGTTAGTACAGAGCTTTTCTTTTTCTCACCATCAATGACCCTGTAGCATCACAGGCCTTCAGTAACTGTACAGTAAACTCTGGTGAACCTCTCTGTATCAGGATCTTGCTCCTCTAATGTCATTCCTGCTTCAGTAAGACAAGAAGCATCAACTAACTCTTTTGTAGGAAACTTTTGGTTCTGGAGTTTCCAGGTTCCTGTTTTCCTCCCTAAATGCTGTCATCTGCTGCTCTAGTTTTATAAAGTCTTCCCTGGTTAGTTCTTTCCCATGGCAGTCGAGTAACTCTATGATATTATTTTCACTGATGTCCAACTGCAGTTGATGACCAATGGCCCTTATGGCACTCTGCTCATAAGTACAAGTTGTATGTAAGTCAGGTGTTTGTAAAACAGGGACTTACTGTAAATACTAATGAAATTAATCTTATTGAATGAAAACAACTGATGATGCAGAAGATAGGTGATAACTGACAGAGAAAAAAGTAAGGGTGAGAAAGGATGGGTTGTAAATCACATGTAGGAGGGGTCCTTCAGCTGTTGGATCATGTGGGAAGAACACAGGAATGTCTGTGGACCTGGCTATGAGGGGGCTGCTGTGGGATGCTTTCTTTTTTCTCCAAAGTAGAGCAAAATTATCAGTTGAAGGTAAATGGGAGAATAGATGAGAGAGGATGACAGATGCAAGAGAAAGTGAAAAAGCTGTTGCATCAAAATGAGAGCAAAATGACCGGGCAACTGCACTGGATTCACGGGCAGTGCTGAAGTCCATTTGTGGTTGCTGGCCAAGGATTTATAGTGACACTTCTCTGCCAGCTTCGAGGACGGTCTCCAGCATTGCTCAGCTGCTCAGCTGCAGGCAGAGAGAACATGGGGAGCCGGCCCATCTGATGCTTGAGTATGCCAGATGAGCAAGAGAGGACATGCCAAGGATTAAAGAAATTAAAAATGATTGAGTAAAAGGGTTAGTGAAGATAGGAGGGGCTGATGGATGGAAAGAACCAGTTGGGTTTGATACATTGGAAAATTAATGAGGCCCTTGAGCAACTGAGCTGGAATATAAGAAACTGTCCATGGTGAAAAGTAAAAATACTTGGTGACCGTGCCCCGATGGTTCCTGTCAATGATGATTTAACCGACTCGGAGGCCAGATGGAATACCTAGGTGGATCTTCATGACATTGAGAATGATGGTGGGAGATGAGTCTTCTTTATGAGTTTGGATGACAGACTTAAATTGAGTGTTAGAGAGATAGTACATTGTAGTGATAAGAAGAAGGCATTGAGATCATACAGAAAAGGATTCTACTACTTATGAAGACAGTCCTCAGGACTGGCAGTTTGCCCAACCTCTCAGAACCTCCATTTCTCCATCTGTGAAGTACAATGAACATATTTATCTTCTCATTTTATTAAATGTTACTTTGAGGATGAATGATGTAGTATATATAGAAGAGTCAGAACTGTACCTGGCAACTAATATACATTCTTTAAGCAGAGCCTGCTCGACTACTATTATCAGAGCGGTCTGTTGCTTTACTTGGAAAACTATAATTCAACTTCTGTTATCTAGGTATGTATGTTAGTTTAAGCAAGTGATACTGAGTTCATTTGTTTATCATTTTCCAAAGAGCCCTGATGCCTTCTCTTGCTGCATTTTCAAATCTATGAAGAATGAGATTTGATTTAGGGTTGTTTAAACCCATTTCAAGACAGGTTACTCTTCCAGCTAATAGATTAGAAATAACATGAGATTTACATTTTTAGCATTATAGTAAATCAAGCCAGTGTTTTCCCAGTCTACCAATAGATTATTTCACTTCTAATGAGATTTTTATTTTTCCTTCAAAATTCTCCCTCTCCAGAAGTATTTTGTACTTGACCCATGTAGAGTTCTTCAGTAAGATTTTATTTCCCTCTAAGGCTGATTTTCTCAGCTAAATCCACTGAGGGAATTTTAACTTTGTATTTTTATCAGGCCTCATTCACAGTGTGTTGACACAGTGGTGATAGGCTGGTTTCCAGATTGATGACCAGTGGTTGGTAAAGTGCTGTATTTCTAAAAATACATAATGGAAAGATCAATCAATACCATTGTGCACACCTGAAAGAGAATTCAGCTGGCCTGCAGGTCCCATAGCTTAAACAGTGGTGTCCTAGTCTTGGGCAGCTTGACTGTGTAAATAGGGTAACTCTCAGTCTAGAAGAACCAGGTACCCAGAACATTTTATTCTTGAGTGGTGAAGACATTACAGAACGATTTGTGTTACTTATTTGTCACCTGGCTTCGCCACCGCTGCCCCTTCCTCTATATCCAGCACAGCTCTGAAACTCAGCTTCCCAATTTGTTCATTATAGTTGTCAAAGAAGTGAGCGAGATGAAATTAAAATGTTTCCCAAGCATACACCATTTTAATTCCATTCAATAGATTATCCTGACATATTTACTCACGGCCATGTCTGTCTCAGTATCATCCGTGGAAAAGTATAAATTAAAATTTTAAATTAAAAGGAGAGAGTCTGGGGAGCTTGATATCTTTTTGAAGAATGGAGCAAGTCAGCCACAGGCTTCCAGCATGAGTATCGTGGGAGCAGAGATGCTGGCAGTGTGAAAATTACAGCCCATGGTCTTCCCTGCAAATACCTCTCCACATAGAATGTAAGGGATCACGGAATCCCAAAGACAGACCAAACCTCAAAGGTCATTCTTCTTTCCCTAAAACTGCGTGTAAACAAAGCCCTCCCCTTTTGGGTTCACATGAAACCAGTCAGAAAGTGCTAATGAACTGATTTATTTTAGCATATGCTAAAAGTTGATTAGCTTTTATACCATTAGAAGAATTTAGTGCAATATACTGGTTAAGAGAATAAATATTTTACTAAGAGGTCTATGAGGGCCTTGGCTGGTTGGCTCAGTGGTAGAGCATCGGCCCTGTGTGTGGAAGTACCGGGTTTGATTCCCAGCCAGGATACACAGGAGAAGTGCCTATCTGCTTCTCCACCCTTCCTTCTCTCCTTTCTCTCTATCTCTTCCCTTCCCACAACCAAGGCTTCATTGGAGCAAAGTTGGCCTGGGCGCTGAGGATGGCTCCATGGCATCCACCTCAGGTGCTAGAATGGCTTTGTTTGCTACAGAGCAACGCCGCAGCTATGTAGAACATTGCCCCCTAGTGGGCTTTCCGGGTAGCTCCCGATTGGGTGCATACGGGAGTCTTGTCTCTCTGCCTCCCTGCTTCTCACTTCAGAAAAATAATAAAAAAATAATAAATAAATAAACAAATAAAAAGGTCTGTGAGTTTCAGTCAGGGTTTATTATTTACAAACTCTTGATCATGTGAGTATATCAGTTTTCTCATTCATAAATGTAGATAATGCTTCAAAAATAATAGATTGTAGTGGATATTAAAAATATAATCACCTCAATATTATTGTCAAAGTACTGAGAGCATGTTAAATAGTCAATAAATGTATGCTATTATATTTCTGCAAGCACTCATAATTAAAGAATGCCCAAAGCACTATAATAATTTTGGTTTTAGTGTTAATTTTCCAATCTACACATATATCAATTATAAAGTTTGGAAAATTAAGAGGCTCCACCTCTTTGGATTCTAGCCCACAGACAGACCACACTGTGTCAAGTTTGAAAATAGAGATCGCATGTTTTCCAGTATTATGGCTTTGTGTCCAAGTAGGAGGCCAATAAGTTCACTAGACTCATCTGTGTCACCCTGAAGAGACTCTACATCTGAACAAAACCTTATTCGAGTTTTTAAAAATAAAATCCTCATTAAACAGACAGAAGAGCAGGGACAGATGGGAAAGGGACAGGAAGGGGTTCCTTCACCAGTGCCTGTCCATTCCTACAAGCTCTTCTCCTATAGAATATCAATTCTGTTTGTTTAAAAATACATGTTATATATTTTTAATAAGCCAATCATCTTCTCCAGGAGAGTGGCTTATTTTATATAAATTATGTGAACTAGTTCTCCTTAGAAAAACAAAATAGAAAGCAGGCAAAAATCTTTCCTTGGGCCATGAGCGGCCCAAAGAGAGAGATTCCCTGAGGGCAAGAAAGTCACAGGAAACTTTTGCAAATGTTTCCAGTTTAGGCCCAGAGAGTGTTGCTTTTAATTTATGTCACCTGGAGTTCTGTGGCACAGGTCACAGGTCTGGGAAGGAGAAGGTATTTTTCACTCCCAGAACTCTCTAGAGAACTTAGAGGGAACCAAAAGAATGAGAAGTCTTACCTGAAAGCAACCTGATTTTCTCTGTTGAGTATAGGACAGAAACATAAATGTAATTGTACCGCAAATGAGTGCAAAACAGCCCAGGCCGAGCTTATGAGTGTTCTGTAGAGAATAATTCTCCATAGAAACATGTTAATCAGAGATTTTGAGAAGGTATGCCATAAAAGTCCAGTTACTCATTAAAATGTGGGAAGGTTGAGTTTCCTAACCCCGGCTTAGAAATAAATAAATATATAGAGAAAGAGAGAGAGAAAAGAGATTGGGAGGGAGGGAAAGAAGCAAAAAATAAAAAAGACAAAAAAGAAAAAGAGAGACAGAAGTAAATCTCGATATTGGTTGGAAAATGTATAATTTATTTCACATTTGTAAGCCCGTGGATGCGATGCACCTTCTAAATGGCATTTTACTCGGGCAAATTTTGAAAATAATTGTGCCCTTCCTGAGTACACATTGACTACAGATGATTCCTATTATTCTTTGACAATTTCTTTGTAACACTTCATTACCTGGCGGCCAACAGATCTGCCACCGGGGCTTTTCATCTTGACTTTGCACTGTCCTTGCTGTCAGTGGGTCCAGTGGTCCCACTCTCCTGTTCCCAGGCTCACCTCAACTAGCACAAGTCCTAGTTAGGCCACATGTCCACAGAGAAGAGCCCCCTTCCACTCAAATTAACTGTGGGAAACCAAGCAGAGTCTGGTTAAGTTAAGCCCTCGGGGATTGCAGCAGAGTGGAGAATTACTCCTGTCTCAGTTCATTATAATGAATAATAAAGAGATACTTACATGTGCTTTTTGGTAAATTATTCATCTTGTGCACTGAAGAATTGGGGCAGGGATACGTAAGGGAGAGGGCTGGTGCATCCAGGTTCCTATAAATACTAAAATCTAAAGTATTTCCCAAGAACTGTCTCCTCCCCTCTTTAAGGGCTAAAGGAGTCAGAAATCTTGTAAAGAAATGGCTTGAATCAACCACTTCTACCTCCCTCTTGGCTCTGTGTGTGCAGCTCTTCATAAAGCTGAAGCTGTTTATAACATATTTGTTATTTTATTGTAGCTCCAAAGTCACTTGAAGCCACCTGAGGAGCTCAGCAGGACTTCTACTTTGCTTTCTGCAGCCATCCTCAGGAGGTAATTAGGATAGTGAGAATTGTTTCCAAACCAATAAAGCTCCCCTAGGACCCTCATCTACCAAGTTCACCATAGCCCTGATCCCTCTCAAACAGTAGACCCAATGCTTCCAAGAGAAACATACCTCCCCTGGTTTCTCACTGCTTCCTACCAGATTTCATCATCGCTCTTATTTGTTCATGCTTACGATGAAACATGCTGAGACATTTTGAAAACCCTCAGCAAGAGTTTCCACCATCGCTCATGTGCCAGGGTAAATAAACATGGGGAATTAGAGCATCTGGGGCCTTAGATTTCACTCCTTTAAAAAACACAAGATCTTGCTTTTCTAGGCATTCATTTGTTCAGTTTTAGAAAATAAAAAAAGTCCTAATTATCATTGGTCTCAATGATACTTCTAATCATTCATACCTACTAACAATAAGGTTTTACTGTTATTAAACTTAAATGTTACATTTTGCACAAGGCACTTGCCCTTACTCTCCTGGGAGTGATGGGATCCTTCCTTCCTTGCATGAGGAACAGTTCATCATATTACACCTGTGGTTTGTTTTTAGTGAACATGGAGAAGGCTCAGAACTGAGGCTCAAAAATAAAACAAAACGTGAGACTAGATTATAATGATCATGATCATGATCCTGATGATACAAAGGAAATAGTGGAGCACAAAGGGAAAAACATACTAGAGAGATAGGTGTGCGTGACATCAGACAATCTAAAATGTCTCTGACTGTTCTAGGCACCCAAGGAAGAAACTAGCCGACCTAACCAAAAGTTCTAGATGCCCTGATGAACAGGAGACAATATTTAACCAATCAAGAAAACAATTGGAACTTCATTTGTGCTCCAGCAGGGGCAAGGAATGATAAGAGGGGCCCCATTTTGAAAAAGGGTACCCTCAGAGTTTCAAAGGGGAACCATATTCTGCTGTGCCACTGGGTATTGGGAACTATGCTTCCCATAGGAAGGGATATTTGTTTCTAGATCTCAGAACTCTACAGGGAGAATTGTTTCCATTCATATTTTCTTACCTTGTGATGACTTGTCAAACTAGCAATCTTAAATTGCCCCTGAAGCAGAATTGGGGTCAAAAACTAAATGGAAACTATAAGTAAATAGTAACTAGACAGTAGGAGTACTGATTCCTGCAATTCTGTAAAGCTCCACACTATAATTTTCCCTCTCTCTCTCTCTCTCTCTCACTCTCTTCCTCTCTCTCTCCCTCCCCTACTAACAGTTTATCTATGCTACTTATGTTCTATCCTTTACCAATTAGCAGGTTCTTATGAAAATCTATATTGTAAGCATACAGGCATATATGTATAAAGAAACTGCTTCAAAGTGTTTAGATAAAGCAGACAAGCTCTGACAAAGCTAGATAACAAACCAGGCCAGGAGGTTTTCCCTTGAAGGAATCTAATTAAGAACAAAGGCAAATGTACATTAGCATTCTCCTGAAGGCATCACATTCAACTGTGAAGACATTTTATTGTTGTAAATACAAAAGACAAACCTTAGTGTCAGAGCTAAGTAGGGGAGCAGACACAGAGATAGCAAGAGAGCTGTGTTGTTGTGCTGCGGGTGGAAGTGCCATCTAGGGAACGGAAATTCAAAAGCTTCTGAAACAGGAAGCATTTAAATTTGCAGGAAGCTAAGCCAGGCCCAGCAGATGGCTTGGGAGGAAACCTGGCACCATCGTTCAAGGCTGAACTTTTTTGGCAGAGGGGATAGCCCCAGTGAATAATCAGATTTGTTTTGTTTTGTATATTTCAGATGTAAAATAGGCCCGTTTAAGTTGCTGATCTCCTGACAAAGAGGAAAAGTCTCTCCAAATCTATGTGTACATTCCAAGAGATTCAAGGTGGGGTCACCTTTCTCTTATAAAAATAAATGAATTTCAAAGACATCTTTTGGTAACACTGAGGAGGTGATAATGGTGGTTTTTAATTAAAGTTTATTAAATTCTTAAAAATGATATTTCTGAGTAAAAATTTTAACTTTATATAAATATCCCAGGAAGATTATCTATGAAACCAACAAGGAGCTCATTCTAATGTGGGGTAGTTGGGTTTTTGGAATACCTTACACTGAGTTGTAATCCACCTCTCCAATGCCCACCTATTGATTCTTGCTCTTCCTCTTGTCAAACAAAGAAATCTGGTTCATCCTCCCCATGGTAATTCTTCTGAAGATGAAGGAAATTATATTATTCATTCAAGTTATCTCATTTTGAAGTTAAGCTTTTCCACTTAGCATCTTCAAATAAACTACTCTTCCTATGTCAGTTTCTATGTGTGGTTAAAACTAACACCCTTCGAGAAGAGGCCAGACTTAAAAAATGAGTCATTAGAAAGCAAATAGAAGGTATAGTTTAGTGATTTAATTATTGCCATGCCTAGAAATACATGCATTTCATATCCATGCTCTATGTACACATACACACATATATATAAATATTGCAAACCTCTAGTTGTAGCCTCACTCCACCCTACTGGGCTGTTTGCTTGTATAGTTGAGTACATTCTGTATAAAAGGGATGCTTGCACACTTCAACATTGTATTGAAGGTGATAACCACAGCAAATATGCAAGAAAATAATATAAAAGTCATTTCAGATTGGAAAAGAAGAAATAAAACTCTCTCTCTCTGCAGATTACATGAGCTTTTATATAGAAAATTCCAAGGAATCCACTAGAACATTATTAGAATTAATAAATAAAAGTTCAGTCAGATTTCAGAATACAGTATCAATATAGAAAAAAAAAGACTGCATTTTTATACACTAGCAATAAAATAACTGAAAGTAAAATTAAAAAAAATTCTATTTACATTAGCATGAAAAAATAAACTGTTAAACTAAATTTTTTAAAGGGTTTATTTTTTGCATGTTACTCTTTTTTTTATTTTATTCATTTTAGAGAGGAGACATAGAAAGAGAGAGAAAGAGAGAGAGAGAGAGAGAGAGAGAGAAAGGGAGGAGGAGCTAGAAGCATCAACTCCCATATGTGCCTTGACCAGACCAGTGCAGGGTTTTGAACTGGCGACCTCAGTATTCCCAGGTCGACGCTTTATCCACTGCGCCACCACAGGTCAGGCTGTTAAACTAAATTTAATAAAAGAAATATAAAACTTATTTTCTATAAACTAAAATGATGTTAAACAAACAGAAAAAGACCTAAATACATAGAAAGACATCTAATGTTCATGAATTGAAAGATTAAATAGCCCTGATTGGATAGCTCATTTGGTTAGAGCAGGGGTGCTCAATACGTCATCACAATCTACTGGTCAATCACGAAGGAAGTGTGGGTAGATCGCATGACATTAAAAAGACATTTGTCTTTTGATTGGCATACAGGGTAGCCAATCTGACGTCTGAACTTTTGACACCCTACGCATGCGCGTTAAACCACGCTAACTTGTTCAGTTACATTGCTGCGTAGTTAGCTTTCAATTTATTTAAACTAAATACAACAAAGTGTATAAAAATGAGTGCCATAGCTAGTCCGAGTAAGAAGCCTAAAACCTACCACTTTCATACAGAATGGGAGGGTATTTTTTTCACTACGTCATATTCTAAGTGCGTTTGCCTCATCTGTCTGTGTGCCATTGTTATTCCAAAGAAGGAAAATGTGGAGTGGCTTTTTTGGACTGTTCATAAAAACTATGACATTGACTTTCCTCCAAAAAGAGAGCTGAGAAGGAGAAAGGTGAAAGAAGAATACACAATATTAAATAGTAATAATAGTAACTTAAATAATGATAATATAGAAGAAATAAATTTATGTTTTGCATTTTTATTGTAGGTAGATCATTTTGACTTGGTCATCTTATAAGTAGCTCGCAAGCTGAAAAAGTGTGGGCATCCCTGGGTTAGAGCATTGTTCCAAAGCACAGAGGTTGCTGGTTTCATTCCTTGTCAGGGCACATATAAGAACAGTTCAATGTTTCTGTCTCTCTATCTCTCTTGTCCTTCCTCTCTCTCTAAAATCAACAAAATAAGAAGTAAAAAAATTTTAAAAAGAAGGATTAAATATTGTTAAGATGTTAATATTGGCTCTGGCCAGTTGGCTCAGTGGTATAGCGTTGGCCCAGCATGTGGATGTCCTGGGTTCAATTCCTGGTCAGGGTACACAGGAGAAGCGAACATCTGCTTATCCACCCCTCCCTCTTCCCCTTCCTTATCTCTCTCTTCACCTCCTGCAGCCATGACTTGATGGTTCCAGCAAGTTGGCCCCAGGAGCTGAGGATGGCTCTGTGGCCTTTGCTTCAGGTGCTAAAAATATGTTGATTGCCAAGCAACAAAGCAATGGCCCAGATGAGCAGGGCATCACCCTTAGGAGGCTTGCCTGGTGGATGCCAGAATCTGTCTGTCTGCATCCCCTCCTATCACTTAATTAAAAAAAAAAAAAAGTCAATATTCCCCAATTTGCTCTATAGATTCAAGTAAGTCCCTTTAAAAATTCCAGCTAACTTATTTGCAAAAATTGGCAAACCAATTCTTAAATTGATATGAAAATTCAAGGGACTTCCAAAAAGCCAAACAGTCTTGAACAAAAGAGAAAAAAGTGGAAGGATTTACTCTTTTCAATTCCAAAACTCACTCCAAAGCTATGGCAATCAAGACACTCTAGTTTTGGCATAAAGATAAATACAGAGGGAATAAAATTGATAATTCAGGAATACACTCTTATAGTCAATTGCTTTTTGACAAGAATGCTAAGGCAACGGAATGAGGAAAGAACAACCTTTTCAACAATGATTCTGGAACGATTGGGTATCTGCATGCAATTGGATAAAGCTGGGCCTCTACTTGTGGCCATACACAAAAATGAACTCAAAATAGATCAAAGACCTATGTGTAAGTGTCAAAGTTATAAAATTTTAAGAAAAAATAAAATAACAAGTGTTGGTGAGGATGTGGAGAAATTAGAATCCTCATACACCTCAAATAGGAATGTAAAATGTGACAGCTGATTTGGAAAATAACGTGGCAGTCCCCCAGAAAGTTAAACATGAGTTACAAAATGACCCAGCAATTTTACTAGGTCAGCGGTTCTTAACCTGGGTTCTATCAAACCCTAGGGGTTCGATGAGTTGGTCTCAGGTGTTTGGAGAAGCCTCTGCCCCTCTGCCACGGAGGCCAGAATAAAGTAATACTGTAATTTGTTGTGAGTTCATGCACTTTGTTGGTTTTGTTCTTTGAGCCAGGTAATGTTCATGTACGGCTCATTTTGTGCACCAGTAAAAAAACATATACCTATGTCTTTAATTTGGAAAAAAATCATATTTTATTTATCACTAAAGAAGTGTTCGGTGAATGCACATATGAAACTGGTGGGTTCGGTACCTCAAAAATGGTTAAGAACCACTGCACTAGTATATACACAAGAGAAGTGTAAACAACTGTCCAAGCAGAAACTTATACATCATTGTTCTGTAGCACAATTCATCATGGAGAAAAGTTGAAACAACCTCAATGTCCATTAAATACAAATATTATTTAGCCATGAAAGAATGAAGTACTGATACATGCTTTTAATTGGATGAACTTTGAAGACATTATGCTAAGTGAAAGAAACCAGTCTCAAAAGAACACCTATTGTATAACTTCATTTATATGAAATGCCAAGAATAGGGAAATCTAGGGAGAAAGAAAACTGTTCATTAGTTGCCTCAGATTGAGAGGAAAGGTTGGGGGAAATGAGGACTGACTGCTAATAAACATGGTAGTTATTTTGTGGTGACATAAATTTCCTGAAATTGACTGTGTATATAGTTGCACAATTCTGTGAACATATAAAAAAGCATTAACGTGTGCATTTTAAGTGGGTGAATTTTATGGTGTGTAAACTATATTTCAATAAAGCTGTTATTAGAAAATGGAGAGCATGCTTCGGCCATGAAGAAGAGGATTAGTGAAATAGGTATCTTCTTTACTCTTTTAATCTGGTCTTTAGGTAACAAAATTCATCTTATGTCTGTGAATTTGTGTCTTAGTTGAAGTTTATCCCAAAAAACTCTTTGGAGAAGCAAGGGTGGGAGGTGATGTGCATCCTTCTCTCCCTCTCTCTTTTTTTAAATTCAGTGAGAGGAGGGGAGGCAGCGACAGACTCCTGCATGTGCCCTGACTGGGATCCATCTGGCAATCTCACTAGTGGGTAATGTTCTGCCCATCTGGGGCATTGCTCCATTGCTCAGCAACTGAGCTCTTTTTAGCACCTGAGAAGAAGGCCATGGAGCCATCCTCAGCACCTGGAGCCAACTTGCTCCAATCAAGCCATGGCTGCAAGAGGGGAAAAGAGAGAGAGAGAGAGAGAGAGAGAGAGAGAGAAGCACGAGGGGGGTGGGTGGAGAAGCAGATGGGCGCTTCTCCTGTGTGCCCTGACTAGGAATTGAACCCAGGACATTGACACACTGGCTGATGCTCTCTCACTGGCTAGGGACATCCTTCTCTCAATATCCAATTATTCCAGCCTGACCAGGCAGTGGTGCAGTGAATAGAGTGTCGGACTGTGATGCGGAAAACCCAGGTTCAAGACCCCGAGGTCGCCAGCTTGAGCGCGGGCCCCTCTGGCTTGAGCAAAAGTTTGTCAGCTTGGACCCAAGGTCGCTAGCTCCAGCAAGGGGTTGCTTGGTCTGTTGAAGGCCCGCGGTCAAGGAACATGTGAGAAAGCAATCAATGAACAACTATGGTGTCGCAAGGGCAACGAGAAGCTAATGATTGATGCTTCTCACCTCTCTCCATTTCTGTCTGTCTGTCCCTATCTATCCCTCTCTCTGACTCTTTCTCTGTCCTCAGGAAAAAAAAATCAATTATTCCAATCTTTCTTTTCTTTTATGGATCGAAAATGCTTTATAAACCCACATATATTTAGGAATGTGCTCAGGTCTGCTAGCTGCAATTTCCCATATAGCTGTAGTAAATTGGGAGTGCTGTGAACCACTCTGGTTTATACCTGGAGCTACATGGCTATGGTCAAGCCATCGTGCCATGGACACGCCTCTCACCCATCCCTTTAGGGCTGGGATCCAAATGCTCTATTGACCCCAAAGCAGGGTATTGCTTGCTTTAGTGTGGGCCTCTGTCATTAACCCACACTCTCCCAGGTACGCTGTTTATTTCAGTAGTGATCTTCTCTGGACAATTATCAGAGTGACCTAGTATAAAGGACTGATATTAATGGACAGAATTTCCTCCCAGAAAAGAAGGAGAAATAACTTAAACAATATCCTACCATGTAGGCAGTGTCTCCCTTTGCTCACATAGATACAGGCCAGGTCCATCTCCCTCCCAGACAAAGAAGAAATGTTTTAGGTCCAGGAACCACTTTAGAAAGACAAGGGCCCTGGCTCTAAGTGCAGTCAAGTGAGAAGACGCATGAGCAGGGTGCTGGGGAAGCAGCCCACTTGCCACCACCACTGTAATGTATCGATTCTTCACTCTTCAATGCTAATTTCCAAGTTTTCCAAGGAATTATTTTACTTAGTGTCAACAATACAGATCATACTGCTGATAAGCTCTTAATATTCCAACAGAGAAACTGGTCAGTGTCCACTCTGGGGGCCTATTAGCCAGATCCTGGCTTGAATCACTCTGGCTGTGTGAGCCTGGATTCATTAATGGTCCTGACAAGCCGCCCTGATGGAGGGTCCACAGCAGAGGTCACCCCCTTTCCCTCCCATGCTGCTCTGGCTCCTCCCACTCTGTGCCCAGTGGTGGCCCCTGCTCTTGGGCAAGCAAGCATGGAGCCAGGATAGCATTTGTGAGGCTGCTGAGAATCTCAACTACCAAGATTCCATCAGCCTGTAATGCCTGGCAGTCCATAGGTCTTTCCCAAGCTTGAAGGACATGGCAACCAGAAGAGCATGAGGCCGAATAATTACCCATCATATTTTGATGCAGAAGGGCTTGCCCCACAAAGTCTCGTTTTCTAGTGGTGCTTCCGACCTAAACGGACAGTCACTAGCAAAAGGGACAGGAAGACCACAGAGGCTCATATTACCCAGAGAAAGGAGAAAGAACTTGACAATGCCTTTAAGGTTTAAAACATAACTATTTAAATAAAGCATTTCTTTTTTTAAAATAAATTTTATTTGTAAGGTTAAAAAAAAGAGGCCAACCTCTTTAAAATACTTGCGAAAAGAAGTAGAGTCTGAGTCAAGAGAAAGCAATCAACTTTGGGATACTAATTAAGCACCTGCGATGGAGAAGGTGCATTCAGAGCCAAGGCCTGCCCATGCAGCGGTGCTCACAGAACCATAAGGAGGTGCTGAGGAGGTAATTAACCTTTCCTCGAGAGAGCAAGCGAGAGGAGGAGGGAATTTTCTGGGCCCAGACCTATGTAAAGAACCTAAATCAGCTATAAGTAAAAGTAAAATTTGATCACTTCCCAGTAAGTTCTTCCTATGATCAACACAGCAAATTATAAATACCAATTTTTGTTCCCAAGATGAATGAGATCTTATGATGAATGAGAGAACCTCATTCATGCTGCTCACTAGAGTGGCCATTCTGCAAGAAGGAAACCATTGACCTCTTCTACTCTCTACGGAACACACTGTCCTCACAAACTTTCCTGTGTGGACAGACTGGGGGGAGAGGTAAATAGTGTCTTCCAAGTCACTCAGAAGAACCAAGCCTCAGACTCACTTATTCTGATTCTAAATATGATATTCTTATCAGTTTAACAGATGCCTTAGATATAAATAATTAAGTTTTTATTTACATTATGCTATGCTTTAAAGGGGTATTGAATAACTGATTAAGGAAAGTAAAAGTTAATAGGTATAATCTTTTTTTAGAAAAAAAAGTCTGTTGGTTTCATTTCTTAAACCTTAAGATGGTCCATAACTCCCCAAACATGGCTTTAATATTGCCAAAAGTAGGTCATTTAGAGCCACAAAACCTGGTAGAAGCCTGACCAGGTAGTGGTACAGTGGATAGAGCATCGGACTTGGATGTGGAGGACCCAGGTTCGAGACCCCGAGGTTGCCAACTCGAGCGTGGGCTCATGTGGTTTGAGCAAAAGCTCATGAGCTTGAACCCAAGGTCGCTGGCTCCAGCAAGGGGCTGCTCGGTCTGCTGAAGACCCGCGGTCAAGGCACATGTGAGAGAGCAATCAATGGACAACTAAGGTGTCCCAACGAAAAACTGATGACTGATGCTTCTCATCTCTCTTCGTTCCTGTCTGTCTGTCTCTATCTCTCTCTCTGACTCTCTCTCTGTCCTTGTAAATATATATATATATATATATAAAATAAACCTGGTAGAAAGTGCTGGATCTGCTACATACCAGATTTATGACTTTGGGCAAATTAAATAACTTCTCAGAACCTCAACAGCTTCATCATTAAAAGTGTGATGACTCCATCTTGGGCACATTGTGATAATAAAATGAGGAGTTTGTTAAAGAGGTTTGTAAACCATACTTGTGAATTCCTGTCCTTCTCGCACCATCTTTAGGAAGGAGACCACAGAGTCTCTCAGTGATAATAGATATATTTGTACCAACTCATGGATCAGGTTAACTAGCTGCCCTTGTGAAAATATGGAGCAGATCTTTGAGGGGGCCTTGGGCAAGTAACTCGGGGCAACTCACACTGTCTGAAAGGATGGGACTATATTATATAGTATCTGAAATCCCTCTCAGCAGTCTATGATGCTAAGTACTATTCACAGGTACTTCATAAGTGTGCCTCCCTGATTTGTTCTTTTCTGAATGTTCCTCTTCAATTTGATCCTAGTATTAAACCTTTTTAATATTCCATTATTGTATTCCCCACAACTTCAGTTAAATAGCAAATAATATATTATTGCTTATCTCTATTTTAAAAGTCACTTTTATAAATACATATGTGTTTAGCGGGTATAGAATGCAGGGAGTAACCTATAAACTGAGAGATTAAAAATAAAGAACTTAGTGTATCTGTCCTTAGTAAAACATCAACTTGTAGAGAAGATCAGCTATTTAACATTGATGAGGCTGACAATCAAGTTAGCTACTGTCATTACAGTGTGTCCGTAAAGTCATGGTGCATTTTTGACCGGTCAACTAGTCAACCGGTCAAAAATGCACCATGACTTTACGGACACACTGTATTTAAGTACTTAGTGTGTATATGCCAGAAAATATGTTCCTGTTTTTTACACACATTCTCTGAACATCTGTGAGATAGGTGGCTTTATTCCCATTTTACAGATTAGTAAATTGAGTCCCAGAAAGGTCAGACGTGCTGCCTCAGGTCATATAGTTACTAAATGGTGGAAGTAGTTTGACTATAAATCTCACATTTTTATTCCTAGTTTATGTTATTGGTCATGTTTGTAACATAAAGCATAATATTTTGACACAAGGATAGAAAGCCATTTCCATAGGGGACAAAGATATTAAATCTAAACTAAATTTCTTTGTTGGCTTCTAAGAATCTTATATTTTAACACCTCAATAGAAAATAAAAGGCACTAGTCCTATCATGAAAATAAAGGCTATACTTACAAAACCAGTAGGTTAATTAATTCCACAAATATTTCTTGATTTCCAGCTAAGCACTGGACTCTATCTATATATGCACAGAGAACCACAGTGGGGAAAGGGTAGCATCTTTGCCCTTTGAGGATTTGCTGTTTGTATGTATTATATCAAAAACCAACCAACAAACAGACAAATAAATAATTTCATGGTCACTTAGAGGATGATGAATGTCTCTCCAGGTTGATTTTCTTCACTTAAAATTTTCATTTGTCTCAAAGTTGTAGGGAAAAAAATAAATAACAGTTTGAGCTCTAGACTGGTACAGTTATCGAATATTTAAAATTCGTGGACGCGGACAACAGTGTGGTGATTGTTGGGAGGTAGGGAGGCGGAGGAGGCGTGGGAGGATAAATGGTGATGAATAAAAACTTTACTTGGTGGTGGTGGGGGACACACAATATGGTAAACAGAGATGGGGCACCTGACACCTGTATAATTATGTTAACTAAGGTTACACTAATAAATTCAATTAAAAAAAAAAAGACTCATAGTCTCCCCGGGATACACTACAGCTCTCTCTTATTAATCTATCCAAACCCAGTAAAATATAAGGAAATTATCTTCATAATAGTTGTGTTTATATAGGGTTGAATTTTAATTTTATATCAGGATTAATGTCCAAACCCAATTAAATTACCTATTGTCAATGGAACTTTTAAATGAGTATTTTTGGATTAGCCTTGCTCCAAAGAACACTCATAATGAGGTTTCCTCTTGCCCACCACCCCCACACCAGTAGTCTGTGCGGTAGATGAGAAATAGATTTTCCCTTTCTGTTTCTATGGTTATTGAAATGGTTCTTTAAATGCTTCTGAATGGTGTCAGTCTTAGTTGAACTCAGAAATGCATACAATATTTCTCTCTTGCTTATTTGACAGATCTTTAAAATTAGTCAACTTTGAGAGATTTGCTTTGGTTCTCTGAGTCTTTTGTAGATGAATCAGAAAGTTCTTTATCAAATTTAAAGTCTAGACTTTAGTTCTTTCTAACCTGCATTTCCCCCAATTCTATCATTTTTCATGACACTCCTGGTCCTGATATCCTGGTTTGGAGTCACTGCTCTCTGTGGTGTGAGTTTCTCTTAGACAAGCTGCAAGGAGTCACAAAAAAGACAAATGTTTCAAAATGAAATGTAGCAACCATCGTCTTTGAGAAGAAAACATTAATTATGTTTTTGAAGGAGTTGTAATTGGATTTTACTTCTCTCTTTTTTTTTTGATAGTTATTTCTAGCTATAGAGTTAACATACTCCCAACATCTTTTATGCAGTCAGTTTAAGAAAAGGAAAAAAGATTTATTTGTAATTATCAGAAAGAAACACAGTTCCTGCAAAATAAACACAAAGGAGCAGAACCTGGCTTGGATCCCACCTCGTTAAAGATGCAAATTAGGAACAGACCATTGAAATGGGAAGTTTCACTAATCCTTTCTCAACAATGTAAATCATTAAATTAGCCTGGGGTTCAATGACATCTGCAGTGTAACCGGGTTTTATACAAGGGATCCCAACAGGAACAGCAACTTCCTTTGGGCCTCTACCATTGTCCTACTTGGTATTTATTTGGAGTCATGGGCATGAGGCATGTTCACGTAATGCCTAGTTCCGCCTGCTGTCAATTTATTGTTGACCTAATGTATAGAGCTGTCCATTCTTTGATTCTGGTCCATCTGTGATCTCTCTCCCAACCTTCTGGTCTATTTCCGGTTGATCAGCATCAGGCTGTCCTTCAGGTGCTGGCCCCAGGTTCCCTAAAGCAGATGTATGTGGATCATCAGTTCTCACTGAGACTGTGCAACTTGCCTTTGGGGAACATGACAGCTCCAAATGCAACAATACTAAAAAGGAGGACGGAAATCACAATGCTTTGCATTGAAAAATGGAATTTCAACCACGATCTTCTAGGCCATCTCAGCCACAACTAGCTGAATCAGTGGATATCTGATCTGTTTTCACCAAAAGAAATACTGAGGAAGACTGAGAAGCACTCACTGTGGGGGTCTATAGAAACTGACTGCAGTATTAACTTGAAAATGCTGGAAGCTAATGGACATCGTTGCACAAATAAACACACCTGCACCCCTCCTACCCCTACACCACATGTGAAACTGTTCCGAAACACCAAACTCTTGATGCAAACTATTTCAATCTGTGGCCAGCATGTGAATTCTCTAGCGCAAAAGCGTAGAGCACTCTTTTTTTTCTTTTTTTTTTTACAGGGACAGAGAGAGAGTCAGAGAGAGGGATAGATAGAAACAGACAGACAGGAACGGAGAGAGGTGAGAAGCATCAATCATTTGTTTTTCGTTGCCGTTGCGACACCTTAGTTGTTCATTGCTTTCTCACATGTCTCTTGACCGCGGGCCTTCAGCAGACCTAGCAACCCCTTGCTGGAGCCAGCGACCTTGGGTTCAAGCTGGCGAGCTTTTGTTCAAGCCAGATGGGCCCGCACTCAAGCTGGTGAGCTCGGGGTCTCGAACCTGGGTCTTCTGCATCCCAGTTTGATGCTCTATCTACTGCACCACCACCTGGTCAGGCTCATAGAGCACTCTGACTATTCCAATTCCTTTGGTACTGAAAACCCTGCAGGAGGACCATTTCTCTTTTTCATTCCCAGTGCCCAAGAAGGTTCTTCAAGACATCCATTTATCCTAAATCCTTAAGGCTCTTAATAGTTTATGTGTCTGTCACTATGCATTCTATTCTCTCACAGTGATGTTTTGAATGCCTTAATCTGGACGCATCACCCACAAGTCCATCAGCAACGTTCCCTTCCATTCAAACACCATTTTCAGACAGAAACGCTCCTTGAAGGAGATCAATGTCAAAAAGCTGAGGCTGATAATCATACCTGGAAGTAGACTTCCTGCATGCTTTGTGGAAAAGCAGATAGGCATTCCAGATATCAGGGTATCTTTTAAAACTACTCAGTTATTCCCCAAGATATGTCTCACTAGTGGAAACCTACATTTCAGTTTCAACAATCACAGAAATATTGTAGGTCCATTGGGCAGAAACTGTAACTAATTTTATTTTAAGTAGAATTGACTGTAAACATTGTAGGCAGTTGTTAAACATGAAATAATAGGAAGAATGACAATCCTCATAGATAATTATTTTACTGTCTCACATGTATCAGCATTAGGAAATGTTCTTCCTTGCTTGAGATCAAGTTTGCCTTGATTTAGCTTAGCCCATGAAGGCCAGTCTTGCTGTACTAAATATTATGTTGATTTGAATGCTCTACTAAAAGCTTGGGCTTCATTCCCCAATCTGTGTAGCTCTTATAAACTGCTCTGCCTTAAGCAACTTACATAGATTTTTTTTCCCATCTAGATAGCAAGAAGTGTTGTAGAATTGATTTGTGATTTGAGATTCCTAACACAAATCCTATGTTCTTCTACAAAACTTAAACTACAACCTTTCTTCAGCACAGAACACAAATTCTTTTATATTTTTCTTTTTTCTTTTTTTCTATTCTTTAACCTTTCCTTTCTAACCTCTCAAATACTTAGGGAACTAAAATCTGAGCTCATATTTAAATGAGTTTCTCCCATCTTAATCGCACCGTTTTATGTCAGATCATAGTGTTTTCCATCTGAAAGCAACTCTCCTGTTTGTTGCAAAATCAACTTCCAAATTGAAGTACTAAGCGCCAAGTATTTAGCAAGTAATTTGGTTCTTGTAATATCTCCAGTCTAATTTACATCAGTCGCTGTCTTTTGCATGTAACTGCTCCCATTCTCTCTGAAAAGCAGAGGGCTAGACTTTCTTAAGTTAAATGTTTTATAGAAAACAGATATTCTACTAATTTGCTTTGCAGATTGAGCTTTCTGTGATTTGATGGGCAATGCATTCTAAGAGACTTTAAAAATCTATTGATAACTTGCAGTGCTACTCACATAAAGTCATTTAACCATTCTGGTTTTCATTTTTTCTATCTTGGAAGTGATCCTACCATGCATTTCTTAAATAGCAAGGAAGTGTGTGAGTATTCCTAAAAAAAAAAAAAAGTATAAAAATGTTATCCTTTTGGGATAAAGAACATATGTAATATTTATTATTATTGTTTCTTTGTAGAAGAATCATGTGATTTTCCCCATAATTCTTGTCAAAAAAATAAACTTAAAAATACCCTTTTAGCATAGTAAAGGAATAACATAAACTTTTCTACAAAGATAAAAGGTGAATGGGTGAGTATATTTTGTTCGTTTGTTTCTCATTCTCTTTGACCACACAGTAAACAATGAAATGAGAGAACAAGACCATTGAACTGGTAGCTATAATTTAGTCCTGACTTTGCCACAAACTAGATGAGTGTCCTTGATAATTTTTTCCCTCTTTTTCCAAGTGAGAGGAAGGGAGATAGTAAGACAGACTCCCGCATGTGCCCTGATCAGGCGGGATCCACCGGACAACCCTCATCTAGGGCAAATGCTCTGCTCATCGTGGGCCATGCCCACAAACAAGCTATTTTTAGTGCCTGAGGCAGAGGCTCCACAGAACCATCCTCAGTGCCTGGGGCTGAAGCACTCAGAACAATGAATCCATGGCTGTGGGTGAGGAAGAGAGAGAGAAAGGAGGAGGCAGAGTGGTGGAGAAGCAGATGGGCACTTCTCCTCTGTGTCCTGACCTAGAGTTGAACCCAGGACATCCACATGCTGAGCCAACACTCTACCACTGAGCCAAACGGCTGGTGTCCTTTGAGAATTTTAAGAGCTTTTCTGGGCCTCAGTTATCCCATCTAAAATATCAGGGTATTAGAGGTGATAATTACCAAGATCTTGTAAATTGGAGGCTATCATTTTGAATTTGTCTTTTTAACCTCTTTCCAGGAACAATACTATATTTAATGCAGCCTGAAAATAATGATGGCATCAATATTTTTGATGGACTTTGTACTGATAATCTTACATTAAGTAGAAGCAGGCTGCATTATCAGGAAAAAAAATATTGTCTAATAGATTTAAAATGTAACAAAGAGCTCCTTTTTGTCTGTTTGAGAGACAAAGATTTAGTAAAATGAGTTGCTTGTTCTTTGAGCTCCCGAGCTGTCCTATGGATTATATGCAGCATACTTGAAATCCTAACACTGCTGCTTGGTCTATAAAGTAGGACTCCACAATTATTTTTTAATACAGTCATAGGCCTATTTTCAGAACGCACAAAGAAAGCATCCGATAAAGTCATTTAAATTGTGAAGTGTAATTTGACTGTTACATTGGGATTTTCACTGGATTATGGGGAGAGGATTCCTCACTTGGAATAAGCCCCCTCTTTGTTTCCTCATTGATTTGAAATGATGAGTTTAGAAAGAGCAAAAATTGCTTGGATGATTGACAGTGCAAATTCTACAGTTAACAGCACTGGATTTTTTTCTGAAGAGCAGGGCAAAGACTGTCTGTGTACTAATAAAATTGTGATTCTAGAGCCCATTTCTAGCTATGATACCAAAAGAGAAAATACAAGCAACCTTCCTATTTGTCGATTCAAACGTAGAGTTGGAGTCAGAGATGACTAAGAATAAAATTTGTTTAGCTATATTTTTGACTGAGATGGTTCAATTTCATAAAATAATGACATTCTGGAGGCTAGTGAGGAGGTGATATATGTCATGAAAGGTAGAATTGCACAGAATTGGAGAATACATCCTATGAAGTGAGAACGTCTCATTCACGGACAGTTCGGCCATTCACTTCGCTGTGAGATCTCGTGCAAGTTAAATCCTTGAGAGGATTTCTTACCTCACGATATAAGCTATGTAAAATACATCAATGGATTGGGGGCATTTTTCTTTTGCCCAGCTAGCTTTATAAAAGAATTGAGAGAATTAAAATGTGTGGAGTACCTTCAGTTAACACATGCTGAAAAAAACTTTATGGGAGTGTTCATATCTAATGCTAAAAAAATAAAAATAAAAAAAAAAGAAATCTTGCCCTGTAACATGTGACAGGTGTATAAACAGAAGCAGCATTTTATGCAAATTTCATGGACCTTACATGCAACAAGACTAGATCACACAGGATTAGGGTTTAATATAGCGAACAAAATGTAGGGCTTGACCCCACTTAACCTAGTGGTTCTCAAACTTCAGTGTGCATCAGAATCATCCAGAGGGCCTACTGAAATAAGCTTTCTGAGTCCCACCTCCAGAGATAGAGGACCAGCATTTCTAATAAGCTCCCAGGTAATGCTGATTTTGCTGGTATGACAAGCATATTTTGAGGATCAGTGGTTTACACAATGCATTGAAATCTCCCAGTATTTATTAGCTTACTAGCATCACTACAGGAAAGTATCAAAGAGGAGATAAGAGAGAGCTCATTGCTTGGGATGATTGGCCCTACTTTATCCTCTCTAAACACCAGTGCTTGAGGTGGAGAGGAGGAGAAATGGTGTGGTTAGTGTGCCAAGCCATTCTTTTTCCTTCTGCTAATGCATGCATCTCTTCAAGCATTCATTTAAATATTATGGGTGCATGACATGTTTAATCGTGTGTGTTTGTGCACGCACACAACAGGCACAATGTTATATTCTACATTAGAGCTTAGAAGAAGAGAGACCAGGATCATAGCATTGGGTTGATGATAGTCTAGCTTCATCTCAAACCTTACCAGAAAGTTTTTGAACTATGAAACAAGATTTAGCTAGAAAGCAACTGTTATCTTAAAGGGAAATGACATATGAGACCTCCGTGTAGAAAAGTGCATTTGTAGAAAGACAACATGGGAAAGGGGCATCACAGAACCTTTAAGGTTGATTTATTCTTCAGAGCACTAGTAAGATCAAACATTTTCATAAGGCTCACTAAGTGGCAGACACTGATCACTGCATGAGTCATTTTAGCTTCCTAACAACCTTATGAGGTATGTGTTATCAGAATCTCTACTCAAATAGCAAGAAACTGAGGTGTGTGTGTGTGTGTGTGTGTGTGTGTGCACGCACACACACACACACATATTTTATTTCACAGTGAAGATCACTTTCTATGCTGGACAATATATAGTTAATGAAAAACATCTGGTCACATGAAATATGAATGAACAGATAAATGATGAAACAGCATGCACTCGATGATGAGAAGATGTTTTGTTCATGGGTAACAATACCTGCTGGTCTTCCCTTCTCTGGCCAGAACTGCTAGGGACCCTGCCGGGGGCCCTCTGGGCCAATTGAAAACTAGGTGAAAGTCCTTGTGAAAATGGTCTGTTGATTTTCACAGGATTTGCCAAGTCCTCTTTGCAATTGTCTGTCTCTGTGCTATTTCTCCTAGCAACTAACTCTATTCATTCCCTTTCCCAGCAGGTCGGCCTCAAAAATGTCACAGAGCTTACATAAAGTGCATTTTTAAAACGTGGGATAACAGTTATTGAGTGTCTCCTAACACATCTGGTGCTGGCCCGGCCACCTCAGTGACAACACCTGGTTCACTCCCTTGGGGGCATTTCAAGCATTGGTGCCAATAAACATATTTTTTCATTCTGGTAGCAAGTTAGAGGCTGTTCAATGGGGAATAAAGGCCCGTGCAAGTCCAGTGTCATTACGAAGTCTGATGAACATCTGATTATTTTCCTGATTTAAATGTTCATCTATTCAGTATGAGAAAGGAAAAAAAAGTATTTGAAACTGATTCTCTTTCTCCCACAGATCCATTCTTGTTCTTGTCACCAGCCGCTGGTGCTTTTCACAGATCTGGCCAAGGAATCTTAGCTCCACTTGATGGTATCGATAGATTTGAGGGTGTTGATTAAGGGACATGATATGGCAAAACACCCTCCTGCTTGCAACCTAGTGTTTGCAGAATCATAAGCTTGCAGAACACGTGCTTCAATCAGCTGGCTGTGTAAGAATTCAATCAGCGTTAATCTAACACAATGCAGCACCTGCTCCCCGACTGATTTCTAGTGTTTTTCAATCAAAAGCAGCAGAAGAAAAGCATCATTTATTACAAGCAATGTTAGCAGACCTGAAAATTCAAGAACCTCAAGTTCAATGGGAAGATCAGGTTCGCCTTTTGCTCTTCTTTCTCTCATCAAGATGCTACCGAAAGAGTAAGCTGTTGTTTGCAAAGAAAGTAGGAGAAGGTTGGGCATGTCCAGCACTATGTTGGCTCCCCTATAAAATGAGTGCAGTAATTAGGTGCTCGTAATTGACACTCATTGCTATTCTGTTCTCACATTTATAGGATCAGCCACATTTTGGGGGTTGGCTGGTTTTTCCTCTAAGCTACAGTGTAGAGCACAGAGGACAGATACACTAGTAAGCTGTATTAAAAAGGGTCTGACCGTGTTACTCTCTGTTCAGGCTCAGACCCAGAACCAGGTGACTGCTTTGCAGGAAATTAAACCATTCACCCAAGGGAGGTGTTCTCAGTACTATGGAAAAGAAACCACAGAAACATGGCCCCGTCTACATATTAAGCTTCCTGAAGGCAGGGACTAGTAAATCTTGTTCATACTTCATTCCAGATGGTTACATTGGTTGCTGGCTCATAATAGGAACTCCATAAATTTGCTGAATGAACAATTAAACAAAGTAGATACCACTAATAATTTATGTGCAAAGATGCCTTCTATCACTCAAATTCATACCAAATTTTTTTTAAATTTATTAACTATTGGATTAAAATTGACCATGTTTAACTTTTTTGCATCCACTTTAAAGCCCCCCCCCCCTACACACACCAGATGGAAATTATATGCTTTTGTTAAAGCAGACACTTATTAACAATGGAATTTGTGCTTTGTAATTCAAGCTCTTAACTTGATAGTGCAATTCACAATATTTGACGAGATCGAGTAATGGAGAGTTTGGTATCATGGAGGATATGTCCGTAGTCCCCAGATCTCTGCTCAGGATTATTTTACAGCAGGTTGAATTCTCAACTAATTATCTTCAAAACAGCTGGACTACTGGATAAACTTTATTCTAATGCACAGTACAAGAGCAAATTAGGATAATTAAACTTTGATTTCAGACTAGGCTGACAAGCGGAGTGGGTGGGGAGACTGTTAAAAATAGAAGGCAGAAGGAGACAGCACCAGAGCACAATCTTCCACTGGGACCAAAAAAGCATCGCTTATTGTTAATATTCCGCAACTAACTCTGATAGATTTGTATTTCAATCCAATTACTTAATTTGCTTTAGGTAACTCCTAATCAATTCCACTGGATCCCTAAATGATTTAAAACAAATTATTAAAAAAACAAACAAACAAAAACCCCACAACTTCTTGATTTCATCAGAAACATGCCACTAAGAGAATTAGCACTTAACCTTCCTGTGGGCAAAAGTAATAACATCCTCCAAACAAAGAATATATACACAAGGAAAAATTCAACTGAAAGATGAGGAAATCATACTTCACGCAAAGTGTTATGAAGACTTATTGCCAAATGAGAAATCTGTAAATTACCTGGGTAAGCAATCAGCTCCAGATTATAATTGCCAATTTGAGAAAATTTTACCAACAATTAAGCAAAATCAAATAACCCACTTGATGAAGTGGAGTGGTGACAGGCCACCACCTTCTTCTTGTTAAGGTTTACTATAATTTGTTTTTATTTTCCTTTAGAACTTGAAATTGCATTTTCTTTTATTGGGCTAGAAATAATTAAGGACCTGCAGGGAGGGAGACAGACACATCTGAATAGCACTGTGTCTGAGTGATTTGGTTTCAGCATGAATAGGAGTCATGTGAGTTTGGCTGGAAATTGTTTTGACCCAATAATAAGAATCTTAAACTCAAACAACCAAATCCACATGATTTATTATTCTAGCTTATCATACCAGGTGAGTTTCATAAATTAGCATACAAACTAAACTCATTATCGGAAAGTTGCTAGAGTTTGTTCCTAGGTTTGATTTTGTCCCTAGAATTTCTCACAGCTCTGTCACTCGTTGTGATGGATCTTGGTGAGGTCATTTAAACTTCTTGGAGTTCTACTTTCCTCTCAAATAGAATAAGGTTCCTTCCATGTCTTAAAATCAATATATTTTTCTATAAATATTTAATGAGTGCTTGCTATGTGCTAGATACTATGTTAAGTAAAGGATATGAGAAAATAAACACAAAATACTTGGCTAGATACTGCTAATAGTTTCCTAACATCCTTTTTCTCTTTCTTTCTTACTAAGAGAATCTTAGTTTAGCTCAAGGTGCAACGTGCCTAGTTAACACAATTGTCTTTCTAGACTTTCTTGTATGCAGAAATGACAGAGTACTCAATTCCATCTAATGAGAGCAAGTAGAAATTGGCTGAGGAATACAGGTCTTTTTATTGAATTTATCTAAATTTTATATAAATTTTTCTTTCCAGATATGAATGCTGCCTCTCTCCCCTTACTTCCTTGCATTTGTTCTAGTCAAGAATGAAAATAAAGATTGGATTTGGAGCAGGAATCTTGAGAGCAGGAAATGCTAAGAGAATAAAAACCATAGACGACAGGTAGCGTGGATAAAATAAAGACAATATATGGAACGTTGGCGATTAAAACCAGGCTCTTCCTACCTCTAGAAAACATGCTTTCCAATTTTTTGTGTGTGACAGAGACAGAGAGAGGGACAGAGAGGAACAGACAGATAGGAAGGGAGAGATGAAAAACTTCAATTCTTTGTTGTGGCTCCTTAGTTGTTCATGGATTGCTTTCTCAAATGTGCCTTGACCGGGGAGCTACAGCAGACAGTATGACCCCTTGCTCAAGCCAGCGACCTTGGCCTCAAGGTGGTGATCTTTACTCAAACCAGATGAGCCCACTCTCAAGCTGGCAACCTCAAGGTTTTGAACCTGGGTCCTCCGCTTTCCAGTCCAATGCTCTATTCACTGTGCCACTGCCTGGTCAGGCCAGAATTCTTTATTGAAAAGAATCATCCCCTGTTTGATTCAGCCACAATATTCCGGTTTTCTTACTTGCAGCCAAATGCAACCTCAACTGAAACTATTTGTCCATGCCCTGACATGCTGGTGGAATTACAGATACATATACAAATCAACTAAAATGAAATGTGATGAAGGTCATGAAACATATAGAGAAAGAAACATTGAGATAGATCAAAAGAGAAAGAGAGAGAGAGAAAGATTGTTCCTTGGAAGCACAGCAACTTAGATCTTTGCCAATCCTTCCTGAGTGTGGTAGTCAAGAAAATCTTTCTGAAAGATATTATACTGTATGGTTCATAGAGGAAGAACAGCATGGTGATGAAGAGAGGAGTAAAGATAGGGTATGTTATAGGCAAAAAATAATAATAAATAAATAAATAAATAAGTCTTGTTAAAATGTGGAGGCATGAGTAACATTATCGAATCATGCAATTCTAAGTGTGTCATGGATGATGAGGCTGGGAAAGGACGTAAGTGGCCTGAAATTGACAAGAGCTTGCATAACACACTAAGAAGCAAGGGCTTTACTTTGAAGGGCATAGTGAATGCTAGAGGATTATCATGAGAGGGTTGAATTACTTCATTAGTCGAATCTAGGCTTAATTGATACATGGGCAAATGCACTTGGCAGATCTGTGTGCACAGTGTATTTAATCAGTGACACATAGAATGAGGGGGAATTTATTATTATTTTTGTTTGGACAAGCTAGCAGCACCTGACCTAGGGGCTTCTGGAGGACGGTGACCTTACTAAGCACACACATTGGTTATTTCTCCTTCCTGAAACCCTGTTAAAATGATAGTAAAAAGAAAATGAAAGGGGTGGTCACACACATCAAAGAGAATTTGAGAAGGATCAGGAGCCGATAAAGAATTTCAATAAATTCCTGAAAATGTAGAGAAAGGTGAACATAAAAATAGAATTAGCTAGATCTCAAGAGAGAACTCTGGCAGAAGTGTGAGCATGTCCCACAGAATTACAGAGCAGCTTACTCTGGCCAGTTGGCTCAGTGGTAGAGAGTTGGCCCAGTGTGTGGAAGTCTGCTCCCAACCAGAGCACACAGGAGAAACACCTATCTGCTTCTTCACCCTCCCCCCTCTCTCCTTTCTCTGTTTCTCTCTCTTCCCCTCCCGAAGCCAAGGCTCCATTGGAGCAAAGTTGGCCCAGGCACTGAGGATGGCTCCATGGCCTCTGCCTCAGGTGCTAGAATGGCTCTGGTTGCAATGGAGCAATGCCTCAGATTGGCAGAGCATCACCCCCTGGTGGGCTTGACAGGTGGATCCTGATCTGGTGCATCATGCAGAAGTCTGTATCTCTGCCTCCCCACTTCTCACTTCAGAAAAATACAAAAAAATAAATAAAAAAAAAATAAAAGGATTCCAGAGCAGCTTGAAATCAAAGGTACAAAGGGGGAAAAGTGAAGCTGAAAACGGGAAGAATTTGTGTGCCAAAAAAGCAACTGTGCTAATTTGTTCCCCGAGTCTTTCCTTTATAGCCCTGCATGTACAGAATGTAAGCATCCCAGTGGTAAACCTCGGCCAGTGGTTCCTCTTTTGAAAAGTCCCGTGTTCTGGCATTTGGGAATATCTAACACTGAAGGTAAGTTTTGTATCTATCTGTATTATCAAATGTGCAACCTTCTGGTAAACAAACTAAATCACACACAGCACCCATAACTTTGGATTTCAGGGGAGAAACCTCATGTGAAAAGAGGTCTACATGTTCCATAGCAGAGAAAACTCACGCTAGTGATATTGCGATGTCAGTTCAGTTCTTCATAAACACATATATCCAGCTGAGTGTATGTAACATTTATAAAATATAAACCAGTGTATCAGAAAATATAAGCCAAGATAAATAGGGAATTGGTCTCCGAAGATGGAGAAACAGGAAACAGATGAGGACATATTTTTTAAATGTCTCTAATTACATTCTTAGTGATTTGAGATGTAAGATACTGAACTAATAAAATAAAAATATGATACGATAAAAAAGTAGTAGTCAGAAACAAATAGCAAACCCAGTGCAATTAACAATATTATTGTTGTATTAAAAGAGAATGATAAGGTATGACATAAAGTTGAGGGAATCTGTCAGAACACAGAACAAAGACAAGTATGTGAGGAGCTAGTCCACTGAAGCAGCTGAGAGTCTGGACTGGGGACCCAGAGTATCAGAACACTGCCTATCACTTAAGAGCTGGGACCTAGAACAGTGATGGGCAATCTTTTGAGCTTGGTGTGTTCAAATTCACCAAAAAACCAAGCATAACTGGTGGGGTGTGTCACTTCAAGAAAAATGGCCTAATCGGAAGTCCCAGAACTAGATGCTCTGTGCCAGAGTTCTGGTGTTTTGGCCTACCGACCTCCGGCACAGAGTGTCTACACTACAGCAAATGCTGTATCCTCGGCCACTGAACCTGGCCATGCAGGAGCGGAGAATGAAATGTCCTTCTCGGCATGTGGCCCCATACTTCTCTGGTATGTGGCCACATGTGGCCGTGTGTCATCTAAAATGGCTACGTGTGTCAGTGCTGACACGTGTCATAGGTTCGCTGTCACGGGCCTATAACATGCTCTTTATCTCTTATGCCTCAGTGTTCTCATCTTTAAATTAGGATGGTACCAACTTCTCTTCAGACTGTTGTAAAGATGAACGAGTTAATGTAAGTGGTTTGGTTAGAACAGTTCCTGTCATAGAGCAAATACTACAACACTTACATACACACAGACAGTCTACCGATGAAGTCCAGCGCTGACCAATAAAAGTTGCAGAATTAGAGAAGAGAGAAAGTAGAGAAGAGGGAATTACTAAAGAACTAATGAAAGAAAAATTTCCAAAAAATTTAACTGGCTGACGACCACCCAGAAGAAATGAAACAAAGCACATATATTGATACATTATGTATGTGAGAGGTCAAAACACCAAAAATAAAGCAATGTCCTGAAGGCATCTAAAGAAAGATGAATAATATATTTGCCTGCTCACATGTATACATCCGCTGTGTAGGATCAACTATCAGGGCTGAACAATATTTTTCTTATGTTGAATCCTGGATGAAAGAAGCTAAATGTGGAAAAATAATTTTAAATCTCTATGCTATGAAGGTATGGGGCATAATGTACATTCAAGGACTCAGAAAATTTATCTCCCACATATATTTTTCTGAGAAAGTTACTTGAGTATGTACTGAAGCCAAATTAGGATTAAAACAAGGAAAGTCTCCCTCAAATTAAATAAGAAATAAAAGAACAGTAACAATAAAAGAAGATGATTTTAGATAAAGGAATGGTGGAATTAAACAGGGAACTGATGGAAATAAGCCCTAAATTAACAGCAGTGTGACAGACCTTTCCAGTGTGAGTCCACATAAGAACCAGAAGCCAGTGGGCACTCAAAAATATCTTGAAGAATAAATGGGCCAGACCAGGCAGTGGCAAAGTGGCTAGAGCGTCGGACTGGGACAAGGAGGACCCCAGTTCGAGACCCCAAGGTCATCAGCTTGAGTGTGGGCTCATCTGGTTTGAGCAAGGCTCAATACCTTGAGCCCAAGGTCACTGGCTTGAGCAAGGGGTCACCCTGTCTGCTGTAGCTCCCTGGTCAAGTCACATATGAGAAAGCAATCAATGAACAACTAAGAAGCCACAACAAAGAATTGATGCTTCTGCTCTCTCTCCCTTCTTGTCTGGCTGTCCCTATCTGTCCCTCTCTCTGTCTCTCTTTGTCTCTGTCACAAAAAAATAAAGGATAAGAATAAATGGGTAAAAGTGGGATAAATGGTAATGAAGAGATTTGATTTTGGTTGGTGGACACATAACACAGTATACAGTGGATCTATTTTCTAGAATTGTACACTTGAAATCTGTATAATTTTATTAATCAAAGTCACCTCAATAAATAAAATTAAAAATTAAATAAATTATAAAATTTGAATGAAATATTTAAATAAATGAATAGCCTAAGGTCATGCTGATAATGCACATATATATTTTCTTAGAAAAAGAAAGTCATTTAGAAACTCTAAAATAGACAGATAAAACTAAAATACCCAGGTCTAGATATGAAACAAACTGAAATGCAAAATAAATTTAGAAATTGACAAAGTTCCTTTGACCAGAATGATAAGAAGACCATTTCAGGTCACGTGGCCAGAGACTGCCACACAGAAGGCATTAGGAAAAAAAGTTATCCTCAGGAAATGCCAGTCACCAAACTGTAATGTAAATACTCTCTATCAGCTTTAGAGCCATAGAATCGACTCAGAGACAAAACACAGAAAGTGAAATATGCTTACAAAACAGAAAGCACACGTCAGTGGAGGCTGATGTTCACTGATGGAGGTAGGGAGTTAGAAGGTGTGAAGGTGCCCGGAGCTCCAGCCCATTAGTGGTGAATGAACCGTATTTATTTTACCATGTGCTGTATTCCTTGATAAAAAGAGGGAAAAAAGTTGAACACATTGCACATGACTTACTAGAGTCAATCACTTAACAAAGTCTTTCTGTCATCCTGATCAAAAGTAGATGAAAACCCAGTAGAGGATGAGAGTAACAGACTCCCTGGACTCTCAGTCCACTCCCACTGTACCAGGCGCAGGGGCCCTTTCTTGCTTTTTAGACCGATTTTATTTTCATGGTACTCCCTTGCCTTCTGCCTGGACATCGAAAATGATGCCTCCGGAAGGAAAAAAAAAAGATGTCATACTTGAAGATGCCAGCAGAAGTCAACTTGCTGATTATGAGTTAAGGATGTAAATCTACTTTGTTTATATAACATAATAAAACTCTATTATGCAAGCCCCCGTACCATGTCCTGGGAGTCCCCACTTTAATTATGCATAGATTTAGCACGACCTCTTCATCTCAAGGGTTCTCTGAATGAAGTATGCAGATGTGGGGGGCCTGACCATGGTACACTGGCAGGGTGTCCATGCAGCTGACTGAGTTCATCTAAAAAGAGGTTTATTTGTTTGAGTTGTACATGACTCTACCAAATTATATTATCAGATCAGAGTCCTGCTTCTGATTTATTCCTTCTTTGTTCTTCAAGACTTCGTACATCTGAGCAATTAACCTCTCAAAGAGCTGGAGAACACATAATTATGCTCATTTGTCTAAACGTCACCAAGATGGCTGCCTTTCAATTAACCTTCTAGGGATAGAAGAAAGTTGGAGTGATATAGTGATCATTTTTAACCTTACTGTATGCTTTTTTAATGTAATTTAATTGAAATAGCCAGATGATAAAATAGTCAGATACTGTTTTCACAGGTATAAGAATCAAGAGGGTTTTGAGGGTAAGATGACTGGAAAGTTGACAGAGCTAATGGAACAAACAACGCATCGCATGGGAGAAAACTTGGGCATAGCAATATAAGAACTGTATCAGTGAGCTCCAGAGGCAAGGCCCATTGGAATCCCAGAACCAGATGGCAATAAACATACATGCTCTAGCCTTTCATTAGCTCTAGCACGCTATGGGAGACCAAGGAATAAATGATATTATTGCTCAAAGACGAGAGATTAAGGAGGGGAAAAGAAGCTCACTGTTATTGTATACCTACCTAGTTTCTGCCAGCATTCTGCTTGGCACGTTACATACAGGATCTCATACAATATATTTGTCTATGAGTATCCCAGATAATATCTCCTTAGTTACCACAAACTGATGAGAACAAAACCAGGGCATGCCGATGAGGACTTCTTGTCTAGCTATTATTATTACATTATCATATCATTCAGTCACATGGCTGAGAAATAGTTCAAAAGGAGATTGTCACAATCAATCTGTAGACTCAACAAATAAGATCAAGCACCCTAATAAAGACATCTGTATCATGCCTTATCGGTCTTTTCCTTATATGTGATGTAAGTGTGTATGTATTTTTCAATTCTGATATGTACAAACATATTGTATGCTAAATAATGATTCAGATTGTGTTCAGTTCTGGGTAGCATTTTTTAATAAGCACTCATGTTTCTTGAAATGATGTTACAGAAGGATTCACACACACACACACACACGCACACACACAAATAGAGATACTGAACCTGAATTTCAACTTGAGTCAGATATAACAAGTGTCTTCAAACAGAAGAAGGGCTGTCATGTAAAAGAGAAAGAAGACTTATTTATAAATAATAAGCTAATAAGCAAAGCCAATAGATAGAATTTCCAGAATGATAGAAGTTGCAAGTTTATATTTAGCCAAAATTTAATTATTTTAATGTGCCATGGTAGAATGTACCTCCTATTTTGATGCATTATTATTTATAGTGTGCTCCTGTCACAGTGAATATTAAAATGGGTGCTAATTGAGCATTTGTGCAGGAAATACTGGAAAACAGATTTCTAAGCTGAACCGGTAGACTGGAGAACTTCTCCAGCTCCTTCTATTAAGTGATATGACCTCCAATCCTCACCATCACAAGGCTAACAATTTCACTTAGAGAAATTTGCATTTTCTGTTTTCTCCAAACACATCATTTTTCTTTCCTTGGCAGTCTAAAACCCCTGAAATATAGTGGAAGTACCCTATTTGCACAGGAGTATCATAAAAGATAGGAAAAGAAAATTTTAAAAAGTCAATACTACTTCGATATGTGCAGTTCTTTCTATTTAGAATATAATTTTGGATGCTGAAATAATTATTGTTATTTTTTTATACTGACTTTGATCAAAGGACATTAACCATTAACTAAAGAAGTGAAAATTAGACATAGTTGCTAACATTTAAAAATCCTCTGGATTCCTCTTCCTCATTGCCATTATTGGGGTACAAGTAATTTAACCAGCCTCCATTAAGAGAAAGGGTCAGAGAAAGTGGGTATTATTTTTGCTTCTCAGGAAACATTGAAAATCCCACTAATTGGAAGAAGGAATAAAACTAGGAAATGTTCTCAGCAAGTTAGAATTAAGCAGCTCCAGATAGCTCTAAACATTAGATACAATAGTAATACCTTTACTTTACACACACAATGCAGTCATCAATATTACAAGATATTTTTTTAAAACGTGAAGAAGACACACTATAACACACTGATATCTTTTTCTGAATGCTCATTTCATATTGAGCATATTTAATAGGGATAACCATCTGTCCCTTGACTCGAGTTTCTTATTTTTAGTTGTATGGGTCATAAAGTTTTACTTTTCTTCAGATATAAAGACAGGTATGTTTTATATTTAAGAAAAATAAAAAGAACCTCACCAGTTGCCACTTCCCTTCCCTGGGATTTTCTGACAAGTGTGCTTTAACCTCCTGTGGGGATATTCATCAATAATGCACCGCTGATAACCCAGTGTTTCTACCTGCATTTGCAGAGCACCTTTCACTTGTGTGATGGACACAGGTCAGCAGCATCCAGCATAGTTGGTGATAAAAGGTGAACCCTTTAAGGCAGGCATTATTTTTTTTTTCAAGTTTTTATTTTATAAAAAACAACCCAACGTTTTATTTTGAAATAATTTTAGGTTTATAGAAGAGTTGCAAAGATAATGTAGAGAGCTCTTGCAAACCTTTCACTTCACATCTTATGTAACGTTGGCACAATAATCAAAACTAAGACATTAACAGTGGTTCAATACTGTTTACTAAACTCCGGATCATGTTCACATTTCCCCAGTGTTTTCACTGATGTCTAGGATTGCATTCACCACCCCATACTACATTTAGTTATCATGTCTTCTAAATCTCCTCCAGTATGTGACAGTACCTTGGTCTTCCTTTGTCTCTTGACTTTCACTTTGGACAGTAATAGTTAGGTATTTTGTAGAATGTCCCTGAATTTGAATTTGTCTGAAATTTTCTCATGATTGGATTGAATTAGAACACCAAAGAGCTGATGTTCCTTCTCATTGTATCATATCAAAGGGAATATAAAATCAACATGACATTACTTGTGATGTCAACTTTGGTTACTCAGTAAAGTGGTATCTGTCAGATTTTTCCACTATAAAGTTATAATTCTTTCCTTTCCACTTTATTCATTAGAATACAGTCACCAAGACAAACTCATACTTGGAGAGGATTAGGCTCTACTTCTTGGAGAGGAATAGCAAAGCATTGTAATCTGTTAAATACACACACACACATACACACAATTAATATACATTGGGAGAAGATACATTGAGGCCACGCAAATAGCCTCATTCTTAAAGTTTTGCACATTATATTTAGCTTTCATCAAAAGCCCTTGCCTCAAGCACACATTCCTTTTAGCACAAGTGTACTCTAATGGGATCCATGGACACATTGTAAATAACCACATATTATCTCAATTAGGAAACAAAGGCTTAATGACTACTAAATATCTGTAAAATAATCAGTCATTTCATAAGTATGCCCCACTTGTAATCTGGGACACAATGAACATGCTGTCATGGTTCTCCAACTCTAGCATATATCGGTGTCATATACAAAGCTTATTAGAAAAGAGGAGGCTTGGGCAACATATATTTTTGTAGGACATGTTCCTCATGTAGAATAATTTTTTTAATGTTTTATTTATTTATTTATTTATTTATTTTACATGGACAGAGAGAGAGTCAGAGAGAGGGATAGATAGGGACAGACAGACAGGAACGGAGAAAGGTAAGAAGCATCAATCATTAGTTTTTCGTCGCTGTTGTGACACCATAATTGTTCATTGATTGCTTTCTCACATGTGCCTTGACTGCAGGCCTTCAGCAGATCGAGCAACCCTTGCTGGAGCCAACGACCTTGGGTCCAAGCTGGCGAGCTTTTGCTCAAGCCAGATGGGCCCGCACTCAAGCTGGTGAGCTCAGGGTCTCGAACCTGGGTCTTCCGCATCCCAGTCTGACACTCTATTCACTGTGCCACCGCCTGCTCAGGCTAAATTTAAGTAGACTAAAATCTCATGCAGACCAAAAGTGAGAAACAATTATCTATTAGGAAGGATTAAATTATTTTTCAATTTGAAAAGAAAAACTAATCAATGATGGGGTATAAAATAGTGTAGCACACTCACTGGCAGATGTCTTCAAACTTATAAAAACGGCCCACTTTTGCAGTGCTGGTCTACCTGGTCCCTACTGCCCACTAGTGGGCGTTCCAGCTTTCATGGTGGGCCAATCATGGTGCCATTTGGTTGCTCCACTACTACCCATCATGAAAGCTGGAATGCCTACTAGTGGGAGGTACAGACCAGGTTGACCAGCACTGCAAAAGTGGGCCATTTTTATAAAAAGTTTGAAGACGTATGATACAGTGTACCGACTATGGGATTTATTGGAATACAAACTTCCTGAAGGTAGGAGTTGAACCATCACTCAAAAACCCACTAAGTAAAATACCTATACTATGATCAGTGCGATGGCACACATTATAAAGAAAATATGAAGATAACTAATTCTTGGCTCTAGACAAACTTGTTCACTTTTGGGTTGGGATGGTAAAAAAATTTAGTTCATTTACTGCTTAAATAGTTGTCAAAGGGTCCATGTTGGGACTGACTCTATAAGGAACTGGAGATTTAAGAAAAGAGAGATAAAGGGGGTTAGAGAAATCATGAGAGACTTCATGAAGGAAGCACAATTTAAGATGGACTTTACATGTTGAAGAATATGGGGCAGAGACAAGGTGAGGAAGAGGAAAGACCCTGAGTGAACCTGACTGGTGGTGGTACAGTGGATAGAAAGTTGACTTGGAATACTGAGGTCCCAAATTCAAAACCCCAATGTTGCCAGCTTGAGGGCAGGTTCATCAGCTTGAGTGTGAGGTCCCTGGCTTGAGTGTGGGATCATTGACAAGATCCCATGGTCACTGGATTGAGCCCAAGGTCACTGTCTTGAGCAAGAGGTCACTGGCTCAGCTGCAGCCCCTGATCAAGGCACACATGAGAAATAATCAATGAACAAATAAAGTGTCGCATGTCGCAACTAAGAGTTGATGCTTCCCATTTCTCTTCCTTCCTATCTTGTTCTCTCTCGCACTAAAAAAAAAAAAAAACAAAACCGTGAGTGAAAGTTTCAAGACATGATATCAACACCAGGGACAGAGAGAGGGTGCATGAATGGGACTTACTTAGGAGGACATTGAAAAGCAGATAATAAAATCTGAACTTGATGTGAACCTCAAAGGGATAGCCTAATGACAGACATACTTTCAGAAAACCAATCTGTCTTTTATCTCTTAATAAACTCCCAAATATTTCTCTACAGACAAGAATACTCAGTTAATATTGATGATGAACTGATGTGAAGCCTCCAAAGAATCTCGGCAAATGGAAAAAATGGAAAGAATCCAAAAGAATGACATTCAAAGAGGACAAACACAAGTGAGCGCGCTTAAAGGTAGATAAAATTGCAAATATAATGGGAGTTGATTCCTACATGAGTATTAGAGAGGACTTTAGAACGTGACACAAATATATACACTACATCAACTTAAAATAAATAACCTGATTTTGATTTTCACACAATTCCTTTAGACTGGATATTATATTTATTTTATATTTTAGGAAATTTAGGTTCAGAGAATGTTAGTAACTTGCCCCCCCCCCAAAAAAAGAGCTAACAATTGGCAGAGCCAGGCTCTTAAAGTCACATCCTCTTAAAGACTTATTAAACCATCTAACACCACAGCATGTATGAGCGTGTGTGACACATATAGAATGAATGTATATATGTGAAGATGCTTACCATACATATGATACATACAGTTGACCCTTGAGCAATGCGGGGATTAGGTGCACATACCCACATGTAGTTGAAAATCTACATATAACTTTTGATTTCAAAAGCACTTAAGAGCCCATTGTTGACCCAAAGCCTTATTGTTAACAAAAAGTATTGACTAACACATTTTATATGTTATATGCATTACATATGGTATTCTTACAATAAAGTGAGCTAAAAAAATGATATTAAGAAGAGTCATATGAAAGAAAAAATATGTTTATAGTATTTATTGAAAATATCCACATATAGGTGGACCCCTGTCATTCAAACCTGTCTTGTTCAGGGTCAACTGCACATAGTTACGAACAAAGAGATCTCTTCTCTTCCCTACTCCTTCCATGTCAATACCTCTCTCTTTTTTTTTCTTTTTCTTTTCTTTTTTTGTATTTTTCCAAAGTGAGAAGTGGAGCAGCATACAGACAGATTCCCACATGCACCTGACCAGGATCCTCCCAGCATGCCCGCCAAGGAGTGATGCTCTGCCCATCTGAGGTGTTGCTCCATTTCAACTGAAGCCATTCTAGGGCCTGAAGCAGAGGCCATGGAGCCATCCTCAGTGCTGGGGCCAACTTTGCTCCAATGGAGACTTGGCTGTGAGAGGGGAAGAGAGAGATAGAGATAAAGGAGAGAGGAAAGGGTGGAGAAGCAGATGGACACTTCTCCTGTGTGCCCTGGCCAGGAATCGAACCCAGGACATCCACATGCTGGGCTGACACTGTACCACTGAGCCAACTGGCCAGGGCCAATACTTCTCTTAAAATAAGAAAAATGCACATACAGACATAAGGAGTAGCTTACAGAATGAATATTCTACACAAATATCAGTATCTGTTCACCTTAAATACAAAAAGAATGCTCTAGCCCTCACAATTGGCAGAGAGTGAAAGTATCTGGAAGAATCATATTATGTCTACTGTATATTCCTTTTATCTTCCTTCACTCTTAAAGCTCTTGTCCCATAAGGCAGCGACAGGAAGCTGTTCTTGGGGAGGAGGGAAGGATTGGTACTACGGCTATGTCTCAGAGAAATGCACCTCAGAAAATGAGATGGGATGTTGTTCACAACTGATTTTGTAGTGGAAAATGGGAAAATGAATACAATTAGTGGAACTGCGGACCACTCAGGACTTCAGGCTGGTCTTCTCAAAACCCTTAACTGTTCCACAAGTGCCTCTCCCCTCCCCCCACATCCCTCCTCCCCCACCCAGTGGTCCGGCCTGAGCTTGCCTGTCTCCATGGAGAGAACGAAGGTCACCACTTAATAAAGCTCCCCTTTGGTGGAAGAGCTGTCATAGTGAAATTGTCTGTATTTATTTTAATAAAAGAAAGGTTTCCTTGCGATAGTGTCTGACACCGGGCACACTCTTTTCTCTTTTTCAAGCTGTACAGTCTAATAAATATGTATCATTTCTAACAGAAAGTACTGGGTCAAACTCCCATCCCAAGAACATGGGATTAAGAAGACGCCGAGCCAGCTGCTACTGCCAGCGCCGCTGCCGCATGTCAATAAAATTCTGAGGTTCATCACATTTCATTCGCTGACAAGCGTGCCCTTCCAATTCATCTCTGAGCTGCTGCTTCCTGCTTGGCATGAAATCGGGCCCACCAAAAAGCAATTTCAGCTCCTGCTTCTTGCAGGGTTTCCAGTTTTGATGTGCAGCTCTGGCACTGGGCAGCCTGGCGGTCAGGGAATGAGAGGGGAAATTACATGCAGTTTACAGGAAAAAAAAGTTATAAAGTAAAATTAAATCCTACTAGCCCACACATCAGCTTAAAGCACATTTCTCTTCATTACTGGTGCAGCTGATACTCACTCTCCCTAAGAGTGCAGCAGTTAAACAATTTCATCTCCACTTCCCAGAGCCGGAGTTTGTCTGTGGTTTCCACACCCCAACACCTTCTCATTTAAATAGGCGTGTGTGTGTGTGTGTGTGTGTGTGTGTGTGTGTGTGTGTGTCTCCCTTCTTTTTTCCCTACCTTCCTGTTCCTTTTGTTTTCTATCTGAAAGAGTAAAAGGGTTTGAGAGTTCCTTTGAGATTTTGAGAGAACAGTCATTATTTCATTTTGAAAATGTAATGTCACCCAGAACAAGACGCTTTATCATAAAATTATAATGACACTGCGCGTCGTAATTCATCATGTACTTTATTTGCCGATTCATTAATGAACCCATCTAAGATTCCGGGATAATGGCCTCTAATTCTACAGGTGCAATACTTTGCGGTAATTACTCTAAATTACCATTACCTTTTCCCATTTCCAGGAAGGGCTTGGTAAGAAATCATGTCGTTTATCAATAAGGCAAATATCTTTACACTCCTTTAACCAATATGCGATATGAAACTTAAGAACTTTACAAAATAAGCCATGTCTTACCATTATAAATAGAAATTGTTTTCCTGAAACTAAAGTGCAGCAGTTTCTTTAAGAAAAATACTTAAAATTATAAAAATGATTTTTACACTATTATAGATAACTTAAAACACAGAGGGGAAACAATTGCTCCAAATCTCCTATCCTCTCATAATGCTACGTTCTGTGAATCATTCCAACCACAGAACTCATACCCAGGATGAGCTCAGCCAGAAGTCTGGAATCAGTCAGAAAACTGGTTTCCAGCTCATTTCCTGTAGCATTCAAGGTCAATAGCTGGATCAATAAGTTACCAATATGAACATCAGGCGAGAAAAAGAAGGTTGTCCGGGTCCATTTTATTTACGTGTTCCACCAGTGGAAAGGTGTTTGGCAACAGAGATCACAACATGCATACCAGTCGACCCAGTAATTCCACAGCAGGGAAGACCTCGTCTGCAAATTACCCTTTCTTCTATCTCCCCTGCAAAGGTCTTATAGAAAAAAAGTTCTCATTAAAATGTTATTTCTTGCAATGGGGACAACCTAAGTAAACAGTAGTAGGAGACTGCTTAGATTAACTTAGGTTATATCTTTAGAATAGAATATCATACAGACATTTAAAAATGGTTACAAAGTCTATGAATGATATGTGAATATTTAAGTTGCAGCAGTAAAGCATAAATGCAGAATAATTCAGGCCCTATGAAAATGCAACGAGATCAACAGTATATCCAGCAAAATGTCACCTCCCTCTTTCTAGCTGGTATGGCTAATGATGATTGCTTCTTTCTCTCTTTTCTCTTTTTATGTTTTATTTTTCCTGATCCCTCTTGAAAACATTAAGGGATATCTATGAAGACATTTCTAATTTTTAAAAATAATATGAGTAAAAAGCATTGCAAAAGACTTCTACCAGCTTGGACATAGTACAATTCCACAGAGTAACACTTAATACATCTGCCGGAAATAAGCCAACAAGTTAATAATGTACCAGCCATACAGCTGTTTTCCCACTAAAGACCTGGGAAGAGGTTTCAAAACCCTCTCTTTTTCTACCTGAGCGTCAAGGACAGGGATAAGAAGCCTGCAAAAAGCCAGAGAGTGGTAGATCTGCTCACAATGCAGTGACATAATAAAAGTGTAAAAGTTAAAGTCAAAATATCCATTGATAAATCTTGACTTTGGGCTCTGAAGCTTGACAGGAAACCTATAGTTGGTGAGGCTGGGGCTGGAGTGGAAACTGGCCGAGAGCGCTGGCTTATCGAAGCCTGTTTTAATGTTTTCTTTGAGTAATGGGCCTTGCAAATTAGCATCCCTGCGGCTCGAAATTCATATCTTCTCAAGGACACACTGGTTTTCAATTCGACAGGTGAGATGGGGAAAAAAAATCCCCAAGGGGAGCTTTGATTTCTGTACTTTTCAGACACAGTTATATTTTATTCCAGCGAGGATGATGGGAAAGATAGCAGAGAGCTCGGAGGGTGATCTCAGGGTTTGGAAAGGAAATGGAGCAGAAAACAGCTCAGAGTGCAAAGGAAGGCGGGGGCTCCAGGGAGGGAAAGGCTGCTTCAATCCGAGTGACATCTAATGGGTCCATGTCATCTCCCTGCTCATGGGGAGGGACGGATAGGCAGCCAGCGGGCCCATCATACTCGTCCTCTGGTGGAAGCTGTACTCCCACAAGTCCCCACACTCATTGACCCCTTTCCTGTCTCTCTCCCTAGTTCTCTCGATGACAAGACAGGAAGACAGAATCTAGCTCAGTACTGGCTTTTCATAGAGGGTAGTCCAATCTCCTTCCCCACTCACTTATCTATTCAATGGACACATTCTTATTGTGCATCTACTATCTGCCAAGCACCATAGTGAATGCGACAGATAAGCGGAGGAGGGATACACAGTATTTGCCCACGGCTGTTCTCATGGTGACAGTGTACTCAGGTGTCAAGAACACAGACTCGGAACTGGAGAGACTTGGATTTCATTCCCAGCTCTGCCACTGCTAGCTCGGTAAAAAAAAGTTTTCCAATTTTTTCAGTGGAGAATTCTCCCTGTTTTCTCATCTATAAAACTGGGATAATGAAACCTGACTTGCCAATTACTGGAAGGAATAGAAGTAAGTACATACCAGGTGGATGATGAGACATGGTTGATACTCGATGAAAGGCATTTCTTTTTATGACGTTTATCTGACTTCTCAAATTTACATTTCTTAGAAGACAGTCAGTGCCAATTAATTTTTAAATATCTATCTGCTAGGGGATTCAGTACAGATGTAACTTATAATAGCACATATATCTATAGATGAAAAGAAAGTGGGGTGGGGTTGCATGCCAGATAAGAAAGCTGCTTCTACCACTAGTGGAAGGCCTACACTGCAGCCCACACCTCCCGCCATGTGCAGGCAGGTAAAGATCGAGCAATTAGACCTACACTCACTGCTAATGCATCCAGGACACCCAGTGTCAATGACCTGCAAATCCCAGTCTTGCAAGCCCTTTCCAAGAAGTGGGCTATCAGCTTAAAAGCCTTGTGCTGTGGTGAGGGGACTCCATGCTAGAAGACAAAGGAAATAAGATCTATATCTATCTATCTATCCATCATCTATCATCTATCTATCATCTATCTTATACATCATGGTATTTATCTATGATATCTATCTAGGACATCTGTGATACTTATCTATAATATCTACTATTTAGCAATCAATCTAATACAACTGTGATATTTATCTATCTATCTATTATATATATATATATATATATAATCTGTAATAGCCTTAATACTAGCTCTGAAACTTCCTGGAAAAGTGGGACCTATGATGGATTGTATGTGGTTGAACATCTTATCACAAAATGTTAATTTAAATAACCTCTAGGAAATGCAATGTAATAGAATTTTTTCTACAAAATGTGTACTTTTTCTATTTGATATCTAATACCTAGTTTTACAACACAGAGGTAGATGTAATTTCAATATATTTTTTTAAAAAAATGTCAGTACGCTGCAGTTTAATTCCAGAATTTTAAATTAATTTTTCAGGTAGACCTAAAATTGAATGACCATATATTAAGTATATAGTACAAGTTTGGCATTGGGAATTACAGGGTGCATCCCTTACATAAACAACTTAAAACTCCATAAAGATGTTAGATAAAGATTATTTTCTCCTATAAATATTTTTTAAACTACCCCAATAGAAAATTGACAAATGACATGCAAAACTTCACAGAAAGAAGGACTTACGGCTAATAAAATGTCTTAAATAAAAATGTAAATTACAGTTTAAGGGATGCAGTCAATAATATTGCACTATGTGTGGTACCAGGTAAGAACTTACAATATCGGGTGGGGGGGATCACTTTGAAAAATATAAAAGTCTAACTGTTATGCTGTACACCTGAAACTAATACAAAATAATATTGCATGTAAGCTGTAATTAAAAATAAAATTAAAATAAAGACAACCTTACAAATTACCCAATATCAAAAAATAAAAAGACCGAAAATGTTCAACCTTAACTCATGAGCAACTAACTGAAATTAAAATATGAAGATTCATTAAGCATCTATTATAAGAATCAATAAGGACTAATAAATAATAAATCAATAATAATAAATAATAAAATAAAAAATCAAATAACAAACACAATAATAATACTGCACAATACCAAGAAAAACCCTATGGAGTTGACTAGTGTTCACGGTATAGACACATCAGCTATTATGACCATTCTAAGTCTTAGTGTGTGCTTTTGACCCAGTGAGCTCATATTTAGAAATTTATTATAAGAAAATAATCAGAGATGAGAATATAGATCTATCTTTAATACTGATATCAGAATACAAATTCTAATTATAAAAATAGAATAATCTATTCAACAATAGGCATTGACTAAAGAAATTATGTCAATCTTATGAAATATTATGAGGTTATACAAGGGAGTGTTTTAAGAATATATCAGGACCTGAGAAATGTTTATAGAATTAAGAGTGAAAAAAAGAAAGGATATAAACCAGTATACAAATTTCATCAACACGCTTCAAAGAAATAAACATGCATAAAACAAGACTGTCAGTACATATATTAAATTTTTAAGTTGCTTATCTTTAGTATTACAACTATTAACATTTTTTGTATTCTTTTTTTGTACTTTCTATATTTTCTAAATTCTAAAATTATCATGTATCATATTATAATTTAAAAAATTTTAAATGATATATAAATCTTCCCTAATTCAAGACAAATTAACACACTGAGAAAATAAATAATAATGAAGATCCCTTCAATACAACAGAAAATGTAGCTATTTAAAAGAAATAGCTCCATAAGTCGGATTCTTTCCTATTAACTCTTTGCCTCCTTCTGTGTGAGGGAAATAAAGTTTGGATTTTGAAAGTTTGGAAGATAATAAAAGCCAAAGTTCATGAGCGATGGTGTGAGGGGCAAGGTAGGGGGCTGTTGGCAGGAAACCTTTAATGGTCAAGTTTACAGGGAAAGGTGGGTGGTCTGCAGTCATCAGAATGCCTCATCACCAGCCCTCTTACATTAGGAACTTCCTTTTCATATCTTCCACCAGGTGGAGTGATAGTAAATCTCATCTTCCAGCCCAGGGGTCCCCAAACTTTTTACACAGGGGGCCAGTTCACTGTCCCTCAGACCGTTGGAGGGCCGGACTATAAAAAAAAAAACAACTATGAACAAATCCCTATGCACACTGCACATATCTTATTTTAAATTTAAAAAAACAAAACAGGAACAAATACAATATTTAAAATAAAGAACAAGTAAATTGAAATCAACAAACTGACCAGTATTTCAATGAGAACTATGGGTGCGGATGCATCCTGTGCTCCTCTCACTGACCACCAATGAAAGAGGTGCCCCTTCCGGAAGTGCGGCGGGGGCCGGATAAATGGCCTCAGGGGGCCGTAGTTTGGGGACCCCAGACCACTGTTCTAGCCTAAGTGGTGAGACAAAAGAAATGAGACACTAAAACCATTTCAAATCCTCAATCTGCTCAGTCCTTGAGGGCTTTACGACTCCACTCTAGTGGGTGACATAGTCATTTACCTGCTGCCTCTCTAGTGCCTGACTGTGGCTTCACATTGAATCTCCCTCAAAATTAGCTTCTTTACTTCCAGGAGCACAGTGGACAAGAGTGTGTTAATTATAATCTCTAGTCCTGAAAGTGGTGTCAGGTTTATTATATCTGAAGTTTATAAAATTTGGGGGAACTTTTGTAAGAAAATAAAATGGGAACTTTTGAGTCATAAATTAAGTATGAAATGAGTATTGAGAATGATAAAATAAATCATAATATGTTATAAATTTTTGAACATTGTAGGGTGTGTTTATGATTATATATATTGTATGACTGTGTTCATTCTCAGCAGAAAAGAATTACTGTAATTCCATTTTGACTAGGCATCAGCAAGAATAGAATCCTCCACTTGTGAATTGACACTCATGAAGACTGAGTGAATTTTCCAGATTGGATTGTTACTCCTGTCCCACCACCCTTTCCCACATACCTTCAGCAGAAATCACCAGGTGACATGTTCACATCTGGATGTGGTCTGCCTCTTTGAGCTGTGATGCTGGGTGAGCCACACCAGGAACGCTCCTGAGGGTCACCCCTTCACAGGATAGTGGCGACCATACTGTGTGTGGGAGAGCGTGGGGACCATGTGAGCATAGGCTTATTAAACTAAGCTCCATCTTTCTTAATCAACTTCCTCCAAGTTGTCCCCCTTCAAGCCCCTCTGACCAGAAGAGAGGAGATGTGAAGGACTTTGTCTGAAGCACGAGGATAGGGGGCTAGGCAGCGTTCTAAGTCATCCCCACTCTGAAAGTGCAGGATCAGGCACTATGGGAGGGAAGAACCACCTATAGGCAGAGAACCCCAAATTAGCTGGGCAGAGGGTCAAAGACTGACAGTGACTGACAGTGACTGACAGGCTTGATGGCATGGGCAGACATACCATTATGCATACTCTCTGGGTAGAGGAAGCTGCATTCTTCTACTACAGTGGTTCTTAACCTTTCTTGAGTTACCGAACAAACCAGTTTCATATGCGTATTCACCGAACCCTTCTTTAGTGATAAATAAAATATGATTTTTTTTTCCAAACTCAAGACATAGGTATATGTTTTTTTACTGGTGCACAAAATGAGCCGTGCATGAACATCACCTTGCTCAAAGAACAAAACCAACAAAGTGCGTGAACTCACAACAAATTACGGTATTACTTTATTCTGACCTCTGCGGCAGAGGCTTCTCCGAACCCCTGAGACTGACTCATCGAACCCCTAGGGTTCGATAGAACCCAGGTTAAGAACCACTCTTCTACTACCTTTTCGGTAAGACAGAAATATGTCATACTCTGTGTATAGTGAAGGTATATCCTCTGTAATGAAGGTGTTTTTGTTTTTTGGTTCGCATTGGGGGAGGGCATAAGTAACATCTTCCTCCCCTGAATTTGTAATTAACTGAGAGGTGGACAGACGGGCCAGAGATAACTGTGTCAGCTGTATTTCTGATACGAAATAGTTCAGCTGTAGCTACAAGGGGCCTTTTCTCACTTTACCCCAGATTTGAAATAATATCTGTATCACTCACACACACACACACACACACACACACATACACACACACACACACACACACCCCAAAGCACATGCAGCCGTATGTAGGCCTCTTGTAGTGCATCAGGAGCAGACTAGAATGTTCGTCTACTGTGGCCAGAAGCGGATGATTTTTACACAGAAAGATTTCATCTCATAAATTCACCTAAGAGATGAATAGCTCTATCTTCCATGGAGAGATGTAAGAAAGGGATACGGAGGGAGGCAAGGAATAGTACTCCTTTAGAAACACTTTTATATTGAAATAAAAAGCCAGAAAAATGGGTGTCTTTTAACAAAAGCTATAAAACGTTCATCAGATTTTATCAGAAGAGACAGAATAGGCAGGGGCAGGGTTCTACCAGCTGCTATTAAAATGAGCGCTCTATCCCAGAGCAAGTGATGGTCTGGAATTGTTGGCTCTCCTGCATGTAGTTCTACATATGAAGGCCTGGGTAAGCCCACACTGATGCCTGGTGTGGCTAACGGGTTGGAAGTGGTTGAGATTAAGTAGGCATCCACCAAGGACCAGGCACAGCGCAGAGAAAGGATTTCATTAAGGAACAAAACTTAGTCTCTGCCAAATGTGCCTGCAGAACAGGGTCCTGGCACTGGAAAGGGAGCTATCCTATGATAAATGAATGAAATCACCATTCATGAATTTAGCCAGTGTAAGAGAGACTGATTAGCTCTGGGTGCATTATTAATATGAGGTTTTGTCTTGATAGAGCTGAAGATCAGACTCTGAACCAAGGTCCATGGTCAAAATGCACAAACTAGTCTTTATCCTGGGAACCAGGCTGTTAGCCAAGCCCCAGACACATCCTCCCCTCAGCACTGTCATCCTGGGAGCTTGAACGAGCTTTCTTCTCACTTGCCTGTGTTAAATCATTCTACATAGTTCCAGGAAAAAGATAAAACAATCGCCCATTTTAAATTCTGACCTGATTTTTCTAAACATTTCGTTTACAATCTGTAGAAGAAGCTACTTGGAGTTAAAAACTGAATTTGCCAAGAAAGAGCTGTCAATTCGAAGTTACTGATGGGTTCAGGCATTTAACGATCTCCACTAGTTCACTGGTGTGGCTTTCAAAACCTTATCGGCACACATATATTTCTCTAATTGGCTCACTATTTACCGGGGAATTTATTCCGGGTGGAATTATGGAGATATCATTTCTAAATGTCCATTTTATTGTCAACTTTTTTATATGATAAAGACTGACCTAGGATCCAATTATTGAGATAACTGGCAAGAAAATTAGCTGTAGATCTAGCATAGACAGAGGAAACCTATTTATAACATTCTTCATAAAATGTCACACAATGATATCATTATCTTGTGTACGTGGACTATTTTATAACTACAATTTGACATACATCTCATATTTTTTCCTAATAACTTTATGTACAGTATTTAAAATATAAGGCAAATTTATAATATCATTCTGGATAAATAAATTAAAATTATCTTCATAGATCATTTACCTCACAATCATTTAAAATTAAATTTAAATTTCAAATCCCTTATGTATAATAATTCCTATTACTTCTGTCTGACATCATCCCATGTAACACCTTAGGATCTACATTACAATTGCAGTGCTACTTTATTTATTCATTCATTCAACATTGTATTATTTATACACATTCAACATTATATTTCTTAGCCAATGAAACCAGAAACTTTGTTCAGTCCTGGAGACACATGACTCTCAAGAAGGCCACAGCTGACTGGCATGTGTCTCTGGCAAAATGCTCAGAGCCATGTGCCCCACATTATAATTGAGGTATTCTGACCTGTGTGGTGGTTGGAGTTGGGAAACTTCATAGAAGAGGGGATAGTTCAGATGGCTTAAGGTCAGCAGCAAACAGGAGAACAGTGCGCTGCATGCAGAATTGAAGGATGTGGCAGAGCCTTGAAGGAGTGTAGAAGGCAACATCCTGCGAGAGTTGGCACAGCTAAGGGACCGGCATGGTATGGCAGAGTGTGCAAGACGGGGGATGCTTGCAGAAAGGGCACAAGAACCTCCAATGACATATGAAGTGCTGCAAATGATGCATCTCTGGGTGCCAGCTTCCCCAAACGGAATTTCCAGCAGAGAATATTATGACTCAATTTGTAGACATTTCGGAGAGATCGCTTTGGTGGTAGAAAGGAGAAGAGCTACACAAGGAAAGGGTGGGAACGGAACAGCGAAGTCCACGTTTGAGATGCCAAGGAGGAGTCCTTAGCAAGCAAGCTTGTGTCCACACATCGGTGGTGCGAAGTCAGGACTGCAGCAAACGCAGTCTGATGGAAAATAAGAAGTGGAGGCTACAAAAATATCCTGAGCTTCTGAGATGCTCGGAGGTGAAGCGAAGGAGAGAGAGAGAGAGCTGTGACTGCAGTAGGGTAACTGTTTGAAGCTATTTGGGGATTTTTTTTTTTTTAAAGAAGAGAGCCATTTATGTGAGGAAGCAAAGAGAATGTATTTTCTCTTTCATCTTTCTTTCTAACAAGTATCTAAACTCATATCACATCCATTTTATAAAGCTGTTTTTCAGAGAAGGTACATACTGTTAAAGAAACTCTCTGCATTTTAAAAAGAAGGCTAATCTAAAATGGTCGGTTTTTCTTCTTATATTAAAAGAAAAATCTCAACAGACAGAAACAAAAGAATTTCAAGACACCACTCTGATCCCCTTGCACGTGCCTGAAATGCAGGGAGAGCCACAGCAATGACGAGGGAGCTGGGGAAGGACACAGGTGAACTCTTTTCAATAAGTTCAGCTGCAGAGAGATATGCCCAGTTCCTAGGGAAGAGCTTGCTAGTTTATTGTGACATTGTATTTAATTGATACAATTTCTTTTTATGGCAGCTGTCTGTCATGCCATCTGCCTATCCACTGGGGGTCATTAGCAGGAGGAGGATGACTTGCAAGTCATCCAGGAGGCTGAAGCAAGAGCCAAGAGGAGGCCAGTCCCATGTGGAGCTCCAAGGACTTGCCCTCATATCCAAAAGCAGAGAGCTTTTTTTTTTTTCTCTTTCTTTAGGTTAGAGGAGGGAAGATAGTGAGACAGACTCCTGCATGTGTCCCAATCGGGATCCAACCAACAATCCCATCTGGGGCCAATGCTTAAGTACTGAGCTATTTTTAGCACCTGAGGCTGATGAACTCCAACAGAGCATTTGTCAGCTACCAGGGCCATGTTTGAATCCATTGAGCCACTGGCTGCAGGAGGGGAAGAGAGAGTGAAGGGGGAGAGGGAGTGGAAGAAAAGCAGATGGTTATTTCCTCTGTGTGCTCTGACTGGGAATTGAACCTGGGATGTCCATACGCCCTGCCGACACTTTGTCCATTGAGCCACTGGCCAGGGCCAAGAGTTCTATTACTTAGATGCAACTAAAACATTATATTGTTTTATTTGGTACCTATGTCTTCATGCCAATTTCACAGCACACACTTGCTCTCCTATAATTAAATGAAAATGCATCAAGAGAACCATGAGGAATGAAGGCTGACTGGCTCTGCCCCCAGGGATGATGTTCTAGGGCTGTCTCCACTAAATTACAGAGGATGAAACATTCTAGACTGAAGAGAGAGCATGAAAACAACCTTGTCTAAAAGAAACCTGGTAGTCAAAGTCCAGTGAACCAACAACAGAACAAAGAGCCAGGCAATTAGGAAATGTTTTTTTTGTATCTCAGTATGCTTTTATATAAAGAGTGACCATAGCACAGTTAAATTATACATTGCTTTACCAAAAGCCTGTGTTAATGGCCAAACTTCTCAACAATATTTTGAGAACTTTTATTTGTTTTTTTTTCCTGCATAATGTCATGCTTTTGGTATGGTGAGGCATTCTAACAGAATGGTTCAGAACATGGGCTTTTAGCCAATCAAATTTGGGATGGGGTCAGGGCTCTGCCACTTACTACTGTGTAATATAACCTAGGGCAAAGTAATTACTCCTTGAGAGCCCTTCAACAATATACCCGCCTCTTATGGTAATTGTAAAAAAATAGGAGAGTGAACTGTAAAAAAGAAAAGAAAAACAGCGTAGACTGGCATTGTAGATTACATTCAATAATTTCAGTACTGTTGTTATTATAAAAGATATGGCAAAATCCTGCTTTGGAATATTTACCTATATTTCATTCCCTACTCACTTAAGCTACTTTTTCTCCCCTGATTCCTCCTCTCTCTCCCTCACCACTCCTTCCACAAAGCAGCAAAGGCATTTCAGAAGAATGTCTGACTATTAACTGCAGAAATTCAAAGAGAAATCAGTTAATTTACAACCTTGGGGTCTAAAGTAGACATACCATGTACAATATTGGTAAAACTACCTGTGGAGGTAGGACTGCTCCCAGTGCTTTTCTCCAGCTCCAGAGGAAAGAAAAAGTATGTTGTCTGGAGACTGGCCAGTGAGGAAGCTGCTGAGAATGGAGTAGTTGCTTCCTCTGGGGTCCAAAGGATGTGGATGTTGAGCACAATGGCAGGAGGGACCTGAAGTCACATGGAGCTTCCCAGAACTGCGCTATGATTCTGACTTGTAAGCAGCTGAATGAGGGCCTGCATAAGTCCCCCAAGGTTTCTTGGGGACACCGTGAGCCAGTGACTGAAGAGCACATTGGCACAAGGATATTTCAGGGAATGATTCCAGCACAAAGATGCCCAGGACCAATTACCTCTTCCCACCTCCAGCCTTCCCAACCCCGTGCACCAAAGAAGCATTTCAAACTTAAGGGTCACCTTGAAGAATGAGGAATAAATCCTGACCTGAAAGAGATGATTCTGAGTTGACTGTTCTTGCCCCAAGGCAATATGGAGACATTAAGTTCAATTATTAAAAAATAACAGGAACATAACAGTTTCACAGCCATAGATATGGTTTGTGCCTTGTGTGATTCTTGTCAGTTACATAAGAAATATTGAATTGGTTCCTTGCAGAATAAGGAGGTGGTCGGGTAGCTTAAGTATGTGTATAGAATAGCAGGAAAGGCTGGGTAAATCGCCCCCCATGGCCTCAAAGCAGGAAACACAAGCACCAGAATTCTCTGTGATAGGAAATGACCAGGCTGCTTTTGCCTGCTACTACTCCTTGAAAGTGACAGTTTATTCAGCATATGTCCAGGTCATGGGTCCAAATGCCTAGAACGCCTTCCATCCCGTCTAGCTCCCTACCCAAGTCTCTCCTCCCTAGTTTTTCAGTATAAAAAAATATCTCTAGTCAAACTCACTTGTTGTGTCCCTTGCATATGGACCTTCCCAAGCCCTTGCAGAATCAGCCCAGCGTTGCCTGCGCTCCTGACGCACCTCCAACATAGTGCGCATTTATCAACCCTTATCACTACTGATCGCAACATTTATTAGGGAATCGCTTAATGACAGTCACTGTCATGAGCACTATATATACACATCAGTCAACTAATTTCTTCATCCTTTTTAGGTCGGTGCTGCGAAGACCTCCTGTTGCAGTGAGGGAAACCAGCAGAGGAGTCTCTCTCCCCAGGCCACACAGTAGGTGAGTGGACTGCAAACCCAGCTACCTGCGTCTGGAACCCACTTCTCACCACATTGCTAGCTAACCGTCCACCTGTGCTGAGAGCTTCATCAGACTAGAGGCGCTCAGGAACTTCTAAGCTCCCCTCTTTATCTGTCCCTTCACTCAGTAAACAGGTATTGAGTCCTCTTAAGTGTCAGACACTGTTTTTCTTTTTTCTAGAGGGAAGACCTCTACTGTCCTCCTTCAAATGCCATGGTCCTTGGTACGTGCTATGTAAATGGGACCCCAGCTGTTCTCCAGGCCACCCAAGGACAGTCATCCTCGACTTTGACTGCACATATGGAGTACCTGGGCGTCTTTAAAAAATACTAACACATCCAGAAATGGTGATCTCATTGGCTGGGGTTGGGGGTGTTTCTGACATTTGGGGTTTTAAAAGTCTCCCAGGAGTTCAAACCTCTGCTCTAGAGCATCCAATCTGGAAAATACTTCATGGGCTTAAATATCCATATATATCCATGTAAAATTATTTCCTGAGGAAGATTAGTTTTCTATTTTTAAACTACTCATTCCTTGAAAAGAAAGAGAGCATCTTGTTAAAATCCTAGAGCACCAAGTCTGAAAGCAGGAGTCAAAGCGGCTATGGGAAGTGAACCCAGAGAGAGCATTCACGGGCAGGCAGAAGGTTCCCAACCCTTGGTGACAGGGAGGACAGGACAGGACCTGGGAGCTAAGGGGGAATGGTGGTTTGTTCCTCAGAGGCTTCCTACTGGGGTTGAGCAGGAAGAAACATGTTTGCCATACAGCAACCTGGAATTTTCAAGAACAGCATTGAAGTTTGACTTCCAGGAAAACTGATGAATAACTAAAGCATCTGACCTGCCCTGAACCAACTGGGCTTCTTCAGAATGCCCGAGCTGTGGCAGCCAGCCCGCCCAGGGCCCCTGCGTTTCTGGCTGTCCAACCGGACTCTTTTAGCCCTGGGCAGAAAAGGAGTGTGAATTATTTGAGAAAATGCTGTGTGTGTCCTGCCTGGGTGATGAAAGTCTCATAAATCACTCCTTCGCTGTACTTGATTTCTCTTTCAAGCGGAGTAATGCCAACCCCCCTGGGGACCTCCATGCCCTGCACTCATTGTAGAGGCCTGATTTGGGGGTGCAGAGTTGCAAGAGGAAACAAAGACTGAAACAAGAGAAGAAGAAAGGGCCAGCAGGAAGACCACTTAAAATAACAACACCAATAATAAAAACAATAACTACTAATTACTCTTCTTGCTAGCATTTTCCATCACCTGGCACATTAAGCTTTACTTGTTTGTTCTCAACTTCTCTCCCCTTTGGAGCACAGCCTCCATGGTGATATGTTCCTGTTACAACTCCAGTGCTTAGAACAGCACCGGGCACAGGGTAGGTGCTAATAAGTATTTGCTGTATTAAGGAAATGAAATAGGACACATGTATCATGCATTTAGCCCACATTAAATTATTTCCTTCCCATGATAACCCGAAAAGGCATATGTTAAGAATGTTGTTTAGGGGAGAGGAAACAAGCTCAGAGACCGGCATGCATTTCTCCAAAACACACAGTCACTGTGTAGCTGCAGAGGGTATGGGGTTCAGTTTCGTCAGCCACCTGACCTGTGCTCTTTCTACCTCCACAGTGCTGTGTCCCAGTGAAACGACAGAGAAGGTATAAGAAGGCAGAGGAGACAATGGAGAAGGGAGAGGGGAAGTGATGAAATAAAATCAGAAAGAGAGTGAACAATTTCAACATGAAAGAACTGCTGATTAGCAAATTAAGACAGACATTCATCTCAGAAGCCTCCGGTGAAAGACATACCACACATAGTCACAGAGCAAACACAAATAAAGATCAGGGAGTGCTCTGCTGACTCATTCGAACTTCTTGTCACTTTACATTGTCCCTAGTGAATTTGAGATAATAATGTTTCCACACAGTTCAGGTTAAAGCTACCACACACCTCATGCATACCCAGCTACCTCTTTTCAAATTCTTCCGGTGTTGGCATTTGACAGATCTTAAAATGGCAACAGAGCATTGCAGAATCTCCTGTCCTGAAGCTGTAATAAACCCAAACCCAACACTCCCATTTTACAAATCTGGCGTGTGTCCCTGGGCACACATATGGTCAGACAAAGGTCAAATGCCTTGACAAGGCTGCACCCGGATCAGGAACAGAATGTCAAAAGGTTCTCGTTGTTATCCCGGTATACTTTGGGCCTCCCGGACAGTTGTAACGTCTCCTTTGTTCTTGTAAGTTTCATTAGCCAATGGTTAGCCCTACCTTATTTTTTGAGGTGAGAGGAGGGGAGATAGTGAGGCAGACTCCTGCATGTGCCAGGACAGGGGTCCACCCGCCAACCCCATCTAGGGCCAATGCTCTAGTACAGAACCAATTTCAGCAACCGAGGCTGATGCGCTCTGAAGGAACTAGCCTCAACCCCCACCATGGCTCAGACCGCACTATGCTTCAACCAATTGAGCCACTAGCTGTGGGAGAGAAAGAGGGAAAGAAAGAGGGGGGGGAAGCATATGGTTGCTTCTCCTGTGTGCCCTGATCAGGAATCAAACCTGGGACATCATACCCCAGGCTAATGCTCTATCCACCAAGCCACCAGCCAGGACCTACCTCTACTTTTCCACTGGAGAAAGACTTCAAAACCCTCACATTTATCAAATCGAAAGGAGCCCAGCTTGAGGAAGGATCTAGGTTGATTCTTACCTTCTGCAGATTAGACCATGTATTCTGCATGAACATGGTTTCTGAAGAAGGGCCATGGGATTCGTTAGAGAGCATCAGATATTTGCTGGTTGATGAGTGAGGACAATTTCCAGGAGCCACATGGAGGAAGAACTCAGGCCCTGATACACTGCAGAAAACTTTTTGAATATTTACTTATAGAAGTCAAGTAGAACTTCTCTCATATGGTATTAAAGGGGTGCTCTACCGGCGTATCCTGAGTCATTGTCATGAAGACAAAGAAACTAATTGTAAGAACAGAGTACAGGTTTTATTTGCCATTGAGACTTCTATGCAGCCAATTTGGGCATATAACAGGTGCCCAGTGCAATGGACTAATGAAATAAATGTTAATAAATAACACAAATCTATCCATTAAGTACACATAATTTAGGACTACACTCTGTACTAATTACCTCAACAGTGGTGGGACAAAAATAAAACCAAAACAAATAATCTTCTCTTAATAAAATGTTTGAAAAGCAAATGAAGTAGAGCAGCTATGGGAAAATGGCTCTGATCCTGCCCTGATAGATATCATTAGCCAATTATTTTCTTCTCTGTGAAATGTAATTTTGATGGTAGAAAAAAGGTTGGTAACTGTCCTCAGGAAAATTATAGGAGGAGAACCCAAGTGGTGAATTGTTAAACAGATCCTGTAGAAGAGCTAATCTGGTAAATTGGGTGAAGAGAAGGTGGAATGCTCATGGGGATCAAGAGCAGATGTTACCTTTGCTTTGAAGATAAGATGGAAGGTTGAGTGTCTCTGAGCCCAAACTCTGAGGCAGGCACAGAGTGTGGACAGAAAGTGGCTGGAAATCTGCTTGACCAGCAAAGGAGAACTCCAGGAACGAGACACCAAGGGATCAGCCAGGCACCAGGAAGATGATAAACAGCTGGAGGACCACACCACAGGAAGCCCACATTTGCAGAAAACAAGAACCAGCTGGTGAATAAGCATCTGGAAAACTTAACATGTCACAAGAAAGAATTCTGAAGGATAAACTCAGAATGCTAAAACCCTGGGGAAGGAGAGTTTTGTGAAAGATAAGGTGTGATTGTGTTTGGTTTGTTTGCTTTGTTGCTGTTGTTTACATATAGAGCATCACTGCCCCAAAACACTGCCTGTAATGACGGATTGGTCTAAATCTGCACTGTCCTATAGGCTAACAGGGATGTGGTGGTTGGGGACCTGAAATAATTTGAATTAATTTAAACTACCTAGTCAACCATATCTAGTAGCTACTGTACTGGTACATGTCTAGAGGATCACAAAACAATGTAGAATCCAAGAAATTCAAGACAACTAGAGGTTTAGAGATGAACATGCACCAAAAACAAAGACACAAACAACTAACAGAAGAGTCTACCACTCCTAATGAATTTGGCAGTAATTCCTACCCAAGTCAACTTCAGTCTAAAGACCTAAAAAAATTGGTTCTCTTAGATAAAACTAAGACAAAAAAATGAACCACAGTGAATTGTTCTATAAAAGACAAGTCAGTTTACGATTTCAAGTTGAGTTGCCTTTAGAATGTGACGTTATTCACTACAATAAACATTTTTATATATCTACTATGTACTAGGCACAATATGAAACCATTAAAAGGTTATACATCTTCATGTTGTTTGAAGTGATTATAGTATGCTGTGGCAACACACACGTGAGGGTGTCATACTGACTAGGATTAAAGAAAGATCTTCTGGATGATGTTTCTCGACTTGATTCTTGAAGACAGGTAGGCAGCTGAAGGATCTGGGGATACTAAGGAGGATGTGCTAGGAAGAGGAGACAATTTAAGCCACAGAAAAATGGAGTAAATCTGTCAAGCACATATGGGAATTTACAACTGGGTGTTATCAGGAGTAAACTCTGTTATAAGTGGTGGGATAAGATGGAGGTGTTAAAGGTAAGGCCAGAAAAGTCTTAGGCAATAATCAGACTGCACTTATCATACTAAGAAAATTAATTTGCATTTGTTGATAGCATGGGATATTATGCATTGCTTTAATAACTGTTATACAAAAGGGATCATTCTGCAAACAATGAGAATTAGTGGATCTATATTTCTGGGGGAAATGAGAATGAATGAATATATATCAGATAAGGAGCAATACGGAGCTAAATTAAGTCACTGTCAGGGAACTTGGAGAAAATGTGTGTGATTCAAAATCTATTGAGAACAAAATAACTACTGTCTTCAATGACTGACTTATATGTGTGGTGTCTGTGTGCAGGGGGTGTAAATGAAAAGAATAATTATGGAAGATTTCCAGGTTTCTGACCAAAGTAACTGAGTGGGATTCTACTGTTATTGAGAGAAATATGAGTCATTAATAAAGTAGCAAAAGCAAAGAGGCTTTATCAGTTTATTTTTAACATACTGAGTGTGAGGTTTCTATTTGAGACATTTCCATACACACATCTACGCTGGAAATATAGATATGGGGATCAACAGCATATAAAGGTAATTGTGTTTTTAAATTATTTTTATTTATTCATTTTAGAGGAAAGGGAGAGAGAGAGAGAGATGAACAGAGAGAGAGAGAGAAGGGGAGGAGAAGCAGGAAGCTTGAACTCCCATATGTGCCTTGACCAGGCAAGCCCAGGGTTTTGAACCAGTGACCTCAGCATTCCAGGTCGACACTTTATCCACTGCGCCACCACAGGTCAGGCTTTTTTTTTTTTTTTAATTATTTTTAAAAGGTAATTGTAACCATGATGGTCAATATAAAGTCTGAGCTAGACTGAGTGAGAACAATGAGGAAGTGAGGGTGGAAACCGGGAAAGCCCTAATATGTAATGGATAGCTCTAGAAGAATGAATCTAGAAGACATGACATAAAAGAATTGTCTAACATTGAACAAAAACCATCAGAGATTGTTAAGCTGTAAAGAAAGGAGGAGACAGGCAACAAATGAACTGCATGAAATAAAGCAGCAAAGCCTTGAATGATAAGGGCTGAAATATATCCATTGGCTTCAGTATTTAGAGGGTAAGGATAAACTTTGCAGAAGCAACTTTAGGGGAATTTACAGGAGGAACAGGAACTAAATAACCTGGTTCTTAGGAGGCAAAGAAAGAAGGAGAGTTATTGAATCTAGCATGGCTGGAGGGAGAAACACTAAAGTATGAAAGGCAGTTTCTCTGGGAAATAGGATGGGCCAATAAGAAGGTGGTAAGTAAAGTTTTTTACTGCTAATACCCTTTTCACTTTCTTCCACATTATCTCAGCCATAGGTTTTACTTTTATAATTAAAAACACAAATAAAGATAAAAATCACCGCAAAGGTAAAATGGTTGGGGAGCACACACTGAACATGGATGAAAGACTAAGAAAGAAAACAGCCTCAGGTAAACCTCATTGAGAGAGAGAGAGAGAGAGAGAGAGAGAGAGAGAGAGAGATTGATTTAAAGTCACAGGAAGCACACTGCTCAGTTAAAGGAGATAACAGGGACTAAAAGGGGGAAGAGAGGTAGGGAAAAGACAGAGGAGCTCACTGAATGATCCATAGTAGTTGAGTAGAAAGAAGATTAGAAGACTAAGCAAAAGAGTTGATCTTGAATGGTAAGATGCACACCATTTTTAGATGAAAGGAGGTAAATGCAGATAGACTTTGGGAGGTGTTTGTTGTTGAATTCAAAGGTGATTCCACTTGCCGAAGTTGACGTTTCAAGGAGAGAAGTGAACGTTTGGAATGGTAATCTGAAGAATCAGAGAGAGACCTGGCCAAGGATAAGAGAAAGAATTGTGCACACCTGAAAACACAGCTAAGGCTGGGGCCACAAATTTGTAGAGGCACAAATCCAGTGTCATGTGGTTTTCTTTGGCTATAATCAGTAATCAGAAAACAGAAAGGTAGAACCGATAGGTTACAGAGGCAGGGAGCCATGTTTAGAAATAGTTGAGATGATCAACCACTAAAACAGAGCTGAGTAGGAATTGAAATGAGCCTAGGAGTGGGTGATAGACTGAGAGAGATAGAAAAGCTTAGGATTTCTAAAATTGGAGACAGGTATACTAGGAAGAAGCCAACATCAAAAGAGGTTGTGGCTAGAGAGAAAAGCAGTATCAAATGAGAGTTAAAAATTTTGGGAATTGAACTACATATAATTGGGATTGAATTCCCATTTTATCATCACTAGAGATAGGACCCTGAGAAATTTACTTAAATTCTCTATGATTCAGTTTATTTTAATTTGTTTTTACCTGTAAGGTTACATTTATCTCAGTGTTTTTATGAAGACTGTATACGATGATCCATCTAAAGCACTTAGGACAACTCTTGCTACATGGTAAATATTCAAGAAATGGTAGAAAATAAATACACATTTACATACAATAGAGTTTCAGATTTTGATGAAAAGAATCTTCCTGAGAACCACCTTCAAAAATACCCCCAACAATCCTTACCCACTCACACTGAATCATGGCTGACCTGTGTGTTCAATAGATTCTATCCAAAGTGATAGTGTCTACCATATTTCCCATGTATAAGACACACCTTAATTTGGGGGCCTGAAATTTGAAAAAAAAAATGTATTACATAAAGTTATTGAACTCAAGTTTTATTCATCATAAAATTCATACAACTTCTCATCACCGGCAAAACTCCCATAATAGCTTGTCCTCATCTGTGTCCGATGATGAATCACTGTCTTCATATATTGCCTCATCCTCAGTTCCATCTATGGTACTTGAAGTGCCACATCCACTATATAAGATGCACCCAGTTTTTAGACCCCCAAAGCTTTTCAAAAAACTTTGAAATGGGGAAAAACTTATACATGGGGAAATACAGTATTTGGCAGGGCCAGACCATAAAAGACATTGCAGTTTTCACCTTGGTCTCTCTTGAGTCACTCACACTGGTGAAAGCCAATTTCCATGTTATGAAACACAAGGGGTACACATGAGAACTGGAGCATTCCCTAAAGAGACAGGACCCATTTGCCAGCCATATGATTGAACCAACCATCTTGGAAGTGGATCCTTCAGTTCTAGTCATGCCTTCAGAGGAAGACATTACAACTGCAACTTTATTAAAAAACAAAGTCTGAACCACTCAGCTAAGTCACTCTTAGATTTCTGCTTCACAGAAACTGTGATATAATAAATATTTATTGCTATTTTAATCCACTGAGTGTTGCAAATAACTTGCTATATAGACTAAAAAATTAATGCATAATTTGGTACTTAAAAAAAGAGGTGATGTCAATGATAAAAAACAAACTGCAGACAATGCAAAAGCTGAAAGGATATTGGGATCAGTGTTAGTGAAATCCTAAATAGGATAAAGAAACTTAGGATAAGCTTATGGCTCTTGAGAAAGCCACAGTGAGAGTTTAAAGAAAAGTGAATAAAATATTACTGGAAATGAGGAGAGGTGCAACTGTTTATATGTTGAGAATAAAGTTTACTGACACTGTTGTCTATAAAAACAAGAAAAGTAGAAAATGTTCTTAATTGACTAGGTGATTTAAGTCTGACTTCAAGGCAGGCTGTTGAAGGTGCCAACTGGCTTTTTCTGTGTTTATAGTGACATTAGAGAGGACAGAGAGTTCTAAAGGAGGACTATCAAACATAAAGGAGTCAGGGCTTACTGATTTTGAATATTCCCAGAATCTCCAGATGGCAAATGATGTCAACGTTTTAAAAAAAAAGTTTCTGGGAGTAAATAAAGCCTAACAAATTGTTAGAAAAACTTAATATTTGAGGTGAAACTGATAATGTGGCTACAAATTCTTTTGTTAAGATACCAGAAATATCCAGGTTGAAGTCTCAGAGAGCAATTCAATAAAACAATAGGGCTTCTAAGAAGCTTAACGATGTTGTTCCTCAGTAAAAGCTCAAGGTAGACAAAAGCTTATCTAGCAAAGATTTTTGAAAATTGCTTTTGTTTCATATAATAAACCCAGTAATATTCACAAAGAATCCCTTTATTTTTAAAAGCATTGCATTGACAGGAATCTTGCCAGGTTGATTATAAAAGGAGAGAGAATGAAAGAGGTCTAAATACCTAAACATCTTTATATGAGAAATAGGCAGAAAAAATACCCAGCTGAAAATATACACTACCTTTAACGGAAAAGGAAGGATGACACAGAAGTTAAAACCAAGATTCTAGAGGGCAGAGCCAAGAACCATGAAGAAATATTCCCAGGCAGTGAATTCTAATCAAGAAACTGTCAATAGTGCTTTGCTGGATTTCAGAATCGCTATGAACCAGTAAGTCCTATGTACCTCCTGTTTTGCCTATTTTTGAATGGGGCATTCTATACCAATTACATTATGCCCATCCCACAATTGTATGTTAAAGATATATGACTGTGTGTGGTGATGGTGGTGGTGGTGGTGGTGGAAGGAAGGGGGAAATAGCTATCTTTTTATTTCACAGACTGAGAGGAACTGTGTATTTAAGGAGTTATATGCAAGAAAGTGCCCCGAAGGAGTATAGTCCTCACCTTAACCTTGCCTGATGAGATTCTGGAGTTCAAGTTCTGTAATTGGGAGGGGCTGAGTGAATTTTACATCTTAAGGCATGTGGATCATTAAGGGTCAGAAGGTGAACTGGGGTAGCCAACCTTTAAAATGCTCCCTCCTGTTCTTGCATCCTGGCAAATAAGTCCTTGTGTAGAATCCTCTTAAGTTGAATTACTGTTGCCCTCTGTGTCCAATGAAATGCAGCAGAAGTGACAGTGCATAACTCCTGAGGCTAGATCATAAAAGTCATTGTAGTTCCCACCATGACTTCTCTTGGTTTACTGCAGTGGTTCTTAACCTTTTTTGAGGTACCAAATCCACCAGTTTCATATGCGCATTCACCGAACCCTTCTTTAGTGATAAATAAAATATGATTTTTTTTCCAAATTCAAGATATAGGTATATGTTTTTTTACTGGTGCACAAAATGAGCCGTGCATGAACATCACCTTGCTCAAAGAACAAAACCAACAAAGTGCATGAACTCACAACAAATTACAGTATTACTTTATTCTGGCCTCCCCGGCAGAGGCTTCTCTGAACCCCTGAGACTGACTCATCGAACCCCTAGGGTTCGATAGAACCCAGGTTAAAAACCACTGGTTTAATGCAATGTTTTAAGAAAATTCAAAGAGCTTGTGGAGAGGCCCACACTGTAAGGCAATGAGTCCACATGCCAGCAGACATCACCTACTGGCCAGGATAACAGTGAGTGAATACTGTAGCCCCAGTGGTGATCTTTTATGACTCCTGCTCCAACCAATACATTTTTTCTTTGAAGTGAGAGGAGAGGGCATAAAGAGACAGACTCCTGCATGTGCCTCAACCAGAATTCATCTAGTAACTCTAGTCTGGGGCTGATGCTTGGTTCAACTGAGATATCCTCAGCATCCAGGGCTGACACTTAAACCAATCAAGCCACTGGCTGCAGGAGAGGAAGCGGGGGGCAGGGAGAGAAGAAGGGCAAGAAAAGCAGATGTTTGCTTCTCACATGTGCCCTGACTTGGGATCAGACCTGAGACGTCTGCATGCCAAGCCTATGTTCTACCCACTGAGAAAACTGGCCAGGGCCACCAATATCTTAATTAGAACTTTTTGAGAGACTTTGAGTCAAAACTACTCAGGTAGGTCAACTCCTGAATGAATGACTCAGAAATTGACTGAGATGATCAACTTTTTATTTTAAGATGCGGGTTTTTAGAGGAATTATTATATAGCAATAAATAATTATTATAATTTCAAAATGTTAAACTATTACATTTTTGGCTGTAGAATAGGATTAATTTGAGTGAAATGGATTTGTTCCTTGTATTTGAAGATCATGTCTCAAAGTTAGAGTGCTAAATTGTCTTTGTAGGGCATCAATGTCTCTTAGCAGTATGACCTGAAACAGAAGAGTACATGTTTTTAGTTTTGAAATTCTTTAATGAGTGTAAGTTACAAAGAGGTCAAGGATTGTAAAAATGAGGAAAGAAAGCATAGAAAAAAAGATGGACTTCTACCCTCTTCTATTTTATCAAGGCACATGAATAATTCTTAGAATACAATTTTGTGTTCCATAATATGTATTCTAAGAATGTTTGTTGTTTCACAAATATAATAATAATTATAAAGACAATAAGGATGAAAAATCACACAACCCAAACTTCTTTACACATCACATAGTCTTTTAGATCTTACATAAGTTAATATTTATGGGTATGTGAATGTGAATAATCACATAGTTATAGCATAAGTAAAATTTATATTTTCATATTTTACTGAGTAATCTGATACAATCATTTATACACTATATGTTCTTACTAATTTTTATTTTAAATAATTCCTTGAATGTAAAATAATTTTCTTAACCATTCTCATAGTGCTGACTTTTACTTTTTCCCCAATTAAAAATCATGCTGTGTAGAGACCTTACTCCAACTTTTGAGTTATTTCTTCATGAAAACTATTCTTGGGTAAAATTACTGGGTCAAAGGCCATTGGCTACTTTAAGCAGCAACAAAGCATCTATTTCTCCTAGTGTAAACGTGAAATAAATCTGAGATGCTATGGAGATGAACTACAATCGGAAAGAAGAAAGAGCTGAGCACCAGAAAGTTCCTACCTGCTACACAGCTATCCCACAGATCCAAGGTATAGATTGGGTGGCCATTGTTGAATGCAAGCCATCAGGATCTCTACGTTTAGGATGTAGTTGAAAAAGCTTTCTTATATTTTACTTCTATAAAATGTCTTCACTCTTCCACTGCCCCCTCCTGTCATGTGATTGGTTAATGTTACTCACACTTAGCTTACTTACAATGTGGAGGATACCCAGATGACTCTACTGGGCAAAATTAAGAGGGAAGCATCCACTTAGCCATAGGCAGGCATTGTGCTGCAATGATAATGTGTTATTATTCTCACTTTAGAGAAGACACAGGCTGAGAGGTATAGCAGACTGCTGATGCTTAAATAATAAAGATCTAGTGAACCTCAACTCTCCTGCCCATTCTTTAGCACATAAAGTCAGTGAGCGCTCATGCCTCATAACCAAAACTAACCCACATCACTTGTTAACTCCTTTTCAAACTACGAAGAAAAAAAAAATAAAGTTTTATGCCAAGGTTCTTTCTAGAGCAAGATTTTTATAAATGTTGGGTTAATTTTCCATCTTTCCAGCAGACATGATTTTAAGTGTATGAAGGCACCTCTTGCCTTGTGCTTAGGATGAGAAAATTCCCAAGGGTCAGAGAGCTACAAGAGTGTTGATCTTAGTTTTTGTTCTACAGAATTGAAGTACTCTTTTCTCCTAATATACATACAGGCATAAAACCCCACCTTAGTGTAAACTTTGGGTTTTCTTCTTTATATTTGAGGAACCCCAAAAATGATGCTGAATGGCTAATGCTATAGAGGACACTCCCTGACTTATAAAGAAGATTGCACCTGGAAGTGTGATCCACAGAGAGAAATAGGCATCCTGTCCTCCTTTCGTCTCCCAGGCCCCTCAGGCTGTGCGTGTTGTGCTTCCCACTGCAGCACGTGTAAGAAAGCAGGCTCGAAGTTTCTGCAGATGACAAGCTAGTGTGTGCATAGTCCTTATTTATTGCTCCCAGTGTTTCCAAAATACCAGATGTGTCCTTTGTTTTAAGTGGTCTGTTTTTAAGCTTCTTAATTATTTTGCAGTTCGATCAGCTGTTTTATTTTAATTAAAAAAAATAAGCAACTATAATGGCATTTGGTGCATTCAACATTTTACTGTAAACTCGCAAAAAGGTGAAAATGCTGAGAAGAGTGACTGGTGTTCTGGAAACAACTTAACAAACAACTGCAATGGTCTGGAAAACACCCTCCCACACACACTGGTACCCAGCCACAGCCAAGAAAAGTGCCACTACAGATGCCAATAATGCTATGGTGGGACATAATGCCAACCCAGTAACTGTCTACTGGAGTATCTCACCTGCCTATAGCCAGATGACAAGGATGTTGTGCATTTGTGTATGTTGAGAGCAGGGTTTAACAGCTGAGTGTTGAATGGTGTTATCTCTCAAGTGTACCAGAGCCCAAAGCTAGCTTAGCATCATGCGCAATAGTATTTGCTGAGTCTCTATAAGCTGCAAGGTGCAATCAACAGGAAAACTCATCTGTACCTCATCGGTTTTGCTTCTCAGTCACTTGGGCTCTTTCTTGCTTCTCCAACTTATTGTTAAAAATAATGATTTAGCTTCTACTATCAGAGTACAATCATGGAAAGTCAGGTATTTTTATTTGTTCTCCACTCAAATAAAAGTTGATCATGATCAGTGTTTGAATATAACTTTTCACTCCTACATTTTAATAGTGCTTTAGAATTGTCAGGTGCTATCGGGAGAAGCGTGTGGTAAAGGACAGTGTGTCAAAAAAAGATGACAAGCAGTGGGACAGACTTATATGTAGTAACTTGCATTTTAACTGAAGAAGTAAAATGAGTAATAACATGTTTATTATGTCTCTATTTAGGTCTTCACTTAATTAATGTCTGTTACCTCCCAGCCGTTCATTATAAGGCTCCATGGGAGGAGGAGGACCAGACAAACTTGGTTCACTTTTCTTTCCCACAACCTCACCCTGTGTCTATCTTATCATAAATGTATACATTCCATCAGTATATATTTGATGAATAAATGGATTTAGTATTATATAAAATGACTTAAATATGGGTAGAAAAAGCAGCCCAAGGTGTTACATTTTTTTTCTGCCCTGGGACATTCTTCAATGTTTCTTCAACCTATTTCGGTACCATCTGCACAAGCAGGAAAGAAAGGCCTAGGGACCCTCTCGGTATAATTTATTATATTTATGTAGCACCTATCACCTTGGTACTGTATTTAGGTCAGCAATTTCCCAAAGTTCCCTTCATAATATCCTAGAGTATCTCTGTGGGACCGTAACATCTTAGAATAGTCTCACAATAAAATTCATTTTAATCCCACTTAATTTTTAAAACCAACATGGCCCATGAAAGGAAAGCCTCATAACACCAAGAACACAATTCTAAACTACAGTATTTCCAGAGAAGTTGGTAACCAAAGCTCTGTGTCCATTCCAAAATAATTGTTGATTCTTTTATTTATTTTTAAAACAATATTTATGTAATGTTTACTTTGTGTCAGACAACATTAGAGCAAGTACTTTTTAAAAAATTTTTATTGATTGATTTTAGTAAGAGAGAAAGGGAGAGAGAGAGAGGAACAACAAACTGTTCCTGTATATGCCTTGATCAGGGATTGAACCAGCAACCTCTGAGCTTTGGGACGATGCTCCAGCCAGCTGAGCTATCTGGCCAGGCCAGGCCAGGTACTTTTGAGATATAATGATATATGTTTTGTTCTAAAGAAGTTTGCTTAAAAGGCAGTGTGATGGAGATACAATATGATGCAAAACCCAGCATTTGTTCGGTATCCACAAAAGTTATGTAGAGTGCATTATCCTATATTTCTTACCCTTTCCTGATGTCTATATTCCTCACAATTAATACTCCCCAAGGAAGCCTCTGATAAGCAACCCAGTATATCCTGAGTCTGACAGAACTTACTGTGTTGCATGGATTCACTTACATTGCAAGATTTTGAAACTGGAGTGACCAGATGATGTCAACCTTCAGGTTGTCTCCAGCCTCTAAAACAGTGGTTCTTAACCTGGGTTCTTTCAAACCCTAGGGGCTCGATGAGTCAGTCTCAGGGGTTCGGAGAAGCCTCTGCCAAGGAGGCCAGAATAAAGTAATACCGTAATTTGTTGTGAGTTCATGCACTTTGTTGGTTTTGTTCTTTGAGCAAGGTGATGTTCATGCATGGCCCATTTTGTGCACCAGTAAAAAAAAACATATACCTATGTCTTGAATTTGGAAAAAAAATCATATTTTATTTATGATTACCACAAAAGAAGGGTTCGGTGAATGTGCTTATGAAACTGGTGGGTTCGGCACCTCAAAAAAGGTTAAGAACCAGTGCTCTGACACTTTGCATGCCCCCTAGTCAGGTGCCTAAGAGCTGAACTAAACATTCTCCTCAGTAAATTAATTTCTTCATCCAAGTGCATTTATTTCTTTCAAGCACAGACAGGTCAAAAATCTGGAAACATTTTTGATGCTTTATGATGTTAAAATAGTATGATCCTTGGAGTTAAAAAGATGTGGGTTCAAACCCCAGCTCTCCTCTTGGTGCTCACAGAGTCACATGACTAGATATTTACTCCCAGGAACAACAGCTCTAACCTTTTAGAACTGTTCTGAGAATTAAATAAGAACACATACACATTTTTTAAAACAGTGCTAAAGGCAGTAAAGTTATTCAATGAATTTTCTTTTCTCCACTAATATAATAATGGAAGTCATTATTATAAGATTATGATTTTGACTCTATTCACTAAAAGTATGCAAACAATGGCATTGTTCTCAATGTATTTTAAGATTATCATTCATTTGAAAAATTATGCCATTATAATTAAAATAATGACTCGATTTAGAGAATGGTACAAGATAGTAGTGTGCTTCTGTGGGTTGTGAATGTCTGGTTTTAGCAAAGTGCCATCCGCTGGTGAGGACCCTACAAAATCATTGCAGAGAAATGCTGGCGATTTAATGAGTAGTGCAAACACTGCCATGATTCTCAGTCACATATTTTGTATAATTACTGCATTTACATATATATATATATATATATATATATATATATATATATGCACATACAAATATTTATGCAATCACACATACACATATATATATATAAATGGGTAACAACTCTTTCAAAATATTGAGGTAAAGTATAATAGTGCAATAAAATGATATATTAACAAACCTCTTTTCATCATTAATCCAAAAACCATATATTTTGAAAACATCTAAATATGCCCTCTGCCCACTTATCTTTCTGCTTTTTCCTGAACTTCTTATGAACCTCCAAGACAAATGGGTTCATCAATGTGATTGATTGGATTGCAAAACACTGATGAGACCATGTTCCTAACAGGCAGGGTTCTGGTATGTTCAAATGTCATGTATTTGCTTGAGGCTTTCTTGCACTTTGTGTTCAGGAATTGGGAAACTGAGCCAAGGCCTCTTTCTTGGGCGCTCTTTCTCCCTGCTTGATCATGCTGGTTATTACTTCCAGTTGCTGAACCATATGGCAAATGGCAGCCAAATACTTAAGATTTAGGATCAAAAGGCGATAGGAAGCCCCATTAAGGACATGCTTATTCCAGCGTAACTCTACCAGATTTCTGCTTGAAAATTGTTAGGAATCGAAACAACTGATAATAACATGATGCTTCTTGTTTCATCTCCCGCTATCAATGCATTGACATATCCCTTAGAGGCCATCCAAAAAGAGTAGGGAAAGGTCAAAATCAGGCACTTCTGGGCTTACCTCACCTGGCCTTATTTTTACTTATGACATCACTGTGCATTTTATGAGTTGCTCTGAACTTTCAAATTGCTAAACTGGAGCAAAACTGGGCTTCAAACAAGAAGCCAGATTCTAGGAAGAGAGCACTAACTGTACTAACAGCGACAGAGAAGGGTTATCGTCCAGGTTGCTATTTAAGATCACAGCCAGATCTTTCTTCCTGAAATATGTTCGGCACTGCACGAAAATAATTAGTGAGATAATGGAATTTTCTTTCCTTAAAATGTTTTTCAGAAAGAAATTGTCCTTCCCATCTCCTTGATCAGGTTGAAAGGAATATAAGTACTTCTCTTCCTGGAATCAAAAGCAAAACTCAGACTTCTGTATTAGAAGAGACAGGCTATGATACAAACTGGTCGAGCATGCTGAATTAACAGTTTGCTCCATATGCCTCAGACCAGGAGGATATCTTTCTCAGGTTAAATCATAATTTCTTTCCACCAAAGTATCCCTCCATGTTTATACTAAAAGCAGCTTTAAAAATGTCCTCCTATGCCACAGTTGCATCTATACAACATACAGAAATGAAAAAAATATTTGTGTCATTTCTATCTTGCCACAAACTTAGCTTGTATTCTAGGAGATAAGATGACTCTTGGTTTAGGTGGAAGGTCTCTGCAACATTGTGTATATACCCTGTTATGATATTCTAGGTTATGTGCCTGATACTAAGCAACCCTTGTAATGTAACATATTTTCTTTCATGGGTACTGAAGCCACATGTGCTTATTCTACCCATTGTTAATATTTATTACATTTTAAAATATAAAATGGCTTTGCAGAGACAGTAGAGCACAAGTACAGAATTTTACAGGATCCTGACCTGTGGTGGTGCAGTAGAAAAAATGTCAACCTGGGACCCTGAGCTCACCGGTTTGAAATCCTGGACTTACATGGTCAAGGCACACATGGAAGTTGATGTTTCCTGTCCCTCCCCCCATTCTATCTTTCTTTCTCTCTAATGCACATACACCTGTGCACATGCATGCTCTTTCTGAAGTGAATAAATAAAGTCTTTAAAAAAAATTTTTTTTTATGGAAGGGAAGTTATGTCTCTGTTGCATCTTTTCTCCCAATTTGGAGCAAGACAACTTAACCTCTCTGTGCCAATCTGAAGGCTCCTGGTCTGTCTCTTTTGGGCTTGCTTGTCAGTAAGAACAGCCCATGAATTATAGCTGGAGTTCTCCAGCCATCACTAGGAATCCCCTACTTACTCTTTTGGATACTTTTGTCTCCCTGTTTGAACTCTGAAAACATCATTCTAGCATCCACCTCCAATCTCTTAAATATGTTCTCCCAAGTATGTGGGCTCAGCCCTCCCCTAAGAATCTGGTCATGTGTCCCTCTAGCTGTAACTGATGTCACCCAGGCCATGGTAAGCACTGGAGCAATGGGGTTGTGTGGGAGATCCCAATGCTAATAGGATAAGTAGAGTCTCTTTTCTTTGTTACCAAGAAAGCAATAAGCAGCAGAGGCATGTAACCGACATATAGCGAGCAGTGAGTTTCCGTCGTTCATTGACTAAAAGTTAAGCTGCGTTAGGCGTTGCTGCGGAGAGCCACACAAAAGATCCCACTGGGAAATACAGAGAGGTTTAGAGACCTAAGACCATAAATAAACACGTGCAAATTAATACGGTACAAATTGAGTAAATAAATGCTGAGGGGACACAGAAAGTATAAAGTAGAACAACACTTCCAGAGTTTGGGAGTTATAAATTCTCATTGGAGGCCACAATGGCGAAGCTAAGTTTGAACTAAAATTCACGAATATGCTCCTAATAAATATTCAGTCTGTGGAAGAGTAGGCTGTCCGCTGAGGAAACACAGCCCCCCCCCACACACACACACACACCAGGATAATGTTCTCAGGTAGACCGGTTACTGTACACACAGACACTATCAATTGTTTCACATTTTCACACTTACATGGCCACGTGTACCTTCTAAGGCTGACCAGTGGACACAGACTTCATAGCACTTGGCTATATTTTAATGGCCGCCCACTTGCTTACAGGAAGAAGGAGCTAGAAATTTGGAGTTAAACTCTTTCAAGCTAAGACCTCTAGACCTGTGGTCCAATAGGCCAGACACTTCATCCCAACTGCCCTGTACCAGTTGATGCACAAGGCCATGCTCCAGGAAACCCACCAGCACACATTGTTGATGGAAGCGAAATTATAGTTTACGAATGATTAAAATATTATTAATGATAATATCAAGGTACTTGAGGTTCTAAGGGGAACTCTGAAAGTGAGATATTACCAGAAGCTCCAGTCTCCCCAATGTGTCAGCTCGTGTTTTTACAAAGCGCATTAGCTTTATCCAGTATCTGTGTAACCTTTCTGTTTTCATCTTGCTCTGTTTCCCTGGCAACCATTTCAAGTGCTACGAAAAGGCACCGCTGTCTTGAAAAGAAAAGGAAAATGGTCTTAAACTTTCTCTGTCTCTGTAAGGGTGTGTTCTCCATTTTCCCAGTCACTTTTCTAGCACTTGAAGGTTTTGCAGCCTCCAGAGCCAAGTCATCCTGACTGTGCAACTGCGGGGGTAATGAAGGAAGGGGTGCCAGACAGGCGGATGAGGGTTCTTTGGGATGATGGTTGGGTGCTCAGGGTCTGCCTAGAAGCCCTAAGGTGGGGCGAGAACAGTACATACAGCACAAATATAGCAACAGAAGCTTTCAGTGAGGCTCCATCCTGTCTTCAGACCTCTCACCTTCGGAAGAAAGTTGTGTAAAAGGCACTGACGCTAGCTGTCAGTTGTCATTCCCAGCGGGTCAGCTCAGAGAAAGGTAGGATGAGGGGCAGCTGGAGAATGCCTGGTTAGAGGGACTGTGGAGCCCAGCACTTTGATGGTTTCCAATGCTTCTGTGAAGCATTCTTCTTGTGTTGTTGGTGGGGTTTTTTGTTTGTTTTTTTTTAAGTAACAGAAAATTTTCTTCTGTCACAACCCAAGACTCTTGGCTCCAGGAAGCATACAAAGAGAGATATGATATGTGACAGGACTCTGTCACACTCAGAACAAAGCTGCAGCTAAAGAAGATCAGAACTTGAAGTTTTCATTGGCCATTTTTAAACTGTTGGTTAAAGACCCCTTTTTATGAAAGGAAGGACAGATATAGAACCCCATAGATGTGTGAGGATCATGTTAAAGGATTTACACATGTGATCTTTGATCTCCTGAACAACTCTGTGAGTAGATATCATACTTATTTCCATTGCACTCACCCCTCCCACCAGCCCCCTGACTCTCAAAGGTGAAGTTGTTTGCCTGAAGTCCCACAATGTTTCAGAACTAGGATCTAAAGCCTGCTCTGTCTAATTCCAAGAAGGTCATACTGTTTCCATCAATGTTGCTACCTTTCTGGCCTCACCTATCAAAGGGCTGAAATGCCTGAGACATTTCAGTAGCTGGGACAAGGTATTTTTATATATATATAATAGGTCTGGATAGGCCTTTTATATCTTGATACATAACCTGTATTGTGGACAGGAAGTCATTGTCAGGACAGAATGTGGAAAGACAGAATAGTTTCCTCTAGGCAATCAGACAAGAAAGTATTTTGTCTCCCTACTTGTTTAGTCTGTACACAAAACACATCACACAATAAACTGGGCTAGGCTCAGAGGAAGGAGGAGTGAAAATTGGTGGAAAAAAATAGCAATACCTTAAGATCTGCAGATGCCACTCTCTTACTGGCAGAAAGTAGCAATGATTTGAAATAACTTTTGAGGAAAGTGAAAGAAGAAAGTGCCATGGCAGAGATACCCAACTTTAACACAGTCAATGCAGACATCAAAATTATAAAAAATTATGCTTATTTTGGTTCAGTCATTGATTCAAATGCAGACTCCAGCCAAAAAGAAAAAATAAATAAGTAAGGGAAGACTGAGTGTCAGAAGGGCAGCTATGGAAGAATTAGGAAACATCACCAAGAGCAAAGATGTGTCATTAGAGACCATGAGATCATCCACACACTCATATTCCCAGTTTCTACTTACAGATATGAAAATTGGACAGTGAAGGATGATGGGGAAATTAATTCACTTGAAGTATGATGTTGAAGGAGAGTTCTATGGATAACTTGGACTTCCAAATGAAGAAGTGGGGTTAGGGCAAAGTACCAGTAAGCCTGAAATGTAGCTGGAGGCAAACATGACAGAACTGAAACTGTCCTATTTCAGCCACATCATGTGAAAGCAGGGTTCTATGAAAAAGACAATAACACTGGGAAAAACAGAAGGCAGGAGAAAAAAGAGATGATGAAATTTGAGATGAATTAACTCTATAAAAAAAGCCATAGGAGCCTGACCAGGTGGTGGCGCAGTGGATAGAGTGTTGGACTGGGATCCGGAAGACCCAGGTTTGAGACCCCGAGCTCGCCAGCTTGAGCGTGGGCCCATGTGGCTTGAGCAAAAGCTCTCCAGCTTGGACCCAAGGTTGCTGGCTCCAGCAAGGGGTTGCTCGGTCTGCTGAAGGCCCGCAGTCAAGGCACATGTGAGAAAGTAATCAATGAACATCTAAGGTGTTGTGATGGCAATGAAAAACTAATGATTGATGCTTCTCACCTCTCTCCATTCCTGTCTGTCTGTCCCTATCTGTCCCTCTCTCTGACTCTCTCTCTATCCCTGTGGAAAAAACAAAAACAAAAACAAAAAAACAAGCCATAGGAGCTGAGCAAGTCTGTTGAGGACAGCACATTGTAGACATCACTCATTCACAGGGTTGCCAAGAGTCAGACTGACTCAACGGCAGGTAACACACTTTCAACCATCCATCGCAGTAACACTGAATGAAAATGGGAATTCTGTAGACTCTTCTTCTGACTGCTGTTATTTCAAGAATGTAACAGCACAGAAACAGGCTTTTAAACTTTTTGAATTATTGGTGTTTATTAAGGATTTACCAATTTTTTGGCACTTAATCATGTTTTAAGAAGGAAGCATGATGAAGTATTGTCCTTCAAGGGCAGGTGTACCTCAGCCCTGTGGTAAGAACAAGTACCTGCTGGTCACAGGCTGTGTGATGTTGGACATGTATTCTGAGCTTCAGTTTTCTTCTATAAAATGAAAATAACATTAATCTTTCCTTGAATTATGATGAGAGTTAAATAGTGTGAGAAAAGTATATATTAGATAATAATTATAGCTGTTATTATTATTATTAGCTTATCATGACTATAATTATCACACAAATAATTAAATAGAAAGACAAGACATAATATAAAGTTTTAAAATGAGAGGCTCATTTGAAAGACCTATCAACGAAAGAGACGAATATCAGCTGATGTTCAGGATAAACCCATAAAAAAATTGAGTTTGTACTTGGATTTTTAGATGCACAAAAAAAGCTAAAATGTGCTTCAGACAGTTAAGAAACTCATGAATGGAAAGTGTGAAGTTGGAAACAAGTAGGTTTAGAAAGGCCAGTTCCGTCAAAGAAGAGTGACAGGTACTTGTGGGATAGTGAAATAAGAAAAAGTTGTGCTGAGATGATGGGCCTGGTCATAGAGATATTCAAGTTGACTATTATTCTTAGAGACAAGACCAGTCATTGTGGCTTTTTGTCAGATACTATTCCAATAGAAGTTATCCTTGGTCACTCTAGTAATCTGGGGAAATTACTTCTGGTTACAGTAAACCTTGGAAGCAAAGGGCCCCCACACTAGGGGATGACAGAATCATATACAATCAACTCAGAGCATCTTCTGCTGTCCTGAAGCTATCCATGTTTAATGACATCTTTTGCTCAGTGATACAGGTGAAAGACCAACTAAACCTCAGAAGACAGATCTCCAGAAGGGAGGGGAAATTGAGAACAGATAGAAAGATAACTAGATGAACCTAGATAATAAAGAGGTATTAGCTTTGTCAAGAAGAATTTGCTGTCTAAAGGAGATTTCAGACAGTTAATCAAGTGTGCAACATGCTGTCTTGATGACTCAGTGATATTTAAATAAAATTAGCAAGCATGTGCTCAGGAAGTGTGTGTGACCCTTCACTAAACTTTTAACTTACTCTAACAGGTTTCTATTTTAACCATCCCATTACAGTATTTTTCCCAACAACTTCCTGCCTTAAAAAATTAGCCTAACCAGGCGGTGGCGCAGTGGATAGAGTGTCAAACTGGGACACGGAGGACCCCGGTTTGAGACCCCTCAGAGAAGCTGGCTGGTGTGCGGCCTCATCTGGTTTGAGCAAGGCTCACCAGCTTAAGCCCAAGGTCGCTGGCTTGAGCAAGGGGTCACTCGGTCTGCTGGAACTCCCCCACCACCACCATCAAGGCACATATGAGAAAGCAGTCAATGAACAACTAAGATGCTTCAACGAAAAATTGATGCTTCTCATCTTTCTCCCTTCTTGTCTGTCTGTGTTTATCTGTCTCTCTCTCTGTCTTTCTCTGTCTCTATCACAAAAAAAGAAAAAACAGGTTGAAAGCAAAAGTAAACCTGAGATAATTTAACACAAATCCTTCCAAATATATCATCATTACAAATTGATGTTGGGATGGGTATAATCTGTTAGAAAAATGTTGTAACACCAGCACAACACTTTGAAATTCTGTTTATTTCATTAGCCAGGCTAATCCTGCTTCCAGCTGGCTTTATGGAATTCTGCTTGGTTCATTGCATCTTCCTCTCTTTCTATACCCTCCATCATTTACAAGTATCTTTAAATGCCTACTCTCTCCAGGGAGCTGTTCTAGGAGCTAGACATACAATAATAACTACAAAAAAATAAATAAGACTTACGGAGCTTTACTTCTATTGGAGACTTAGGTTCAAAAATTCAATAAAATATTTGTAGTGCTACAAAAAAAAAAAAAAGCAGGGGAACAGAATGGAGAGCGATGAAGAGGGCCTGACTTTGGACTGTGTTTGGGTGAAAGCAGAGAGCAGTGAGACTGATGAGGAGGGAACATTGGAGAGAGTAAGAGGAGAGACATCACAGAGGAATAACGGAAGAATTCTGTAGGGCTGGGCAGCCCATTTTCAAGACTTGGGCTTTTACTACGAGGGAAATGGCATATGATGAAGGAAGAAACATTAGTCGCTCTATATTTCAACAGAATTGCTGAAGCAGATTTTGAGCAGAGGCAAGATTTTGAGGGGAAGCAAGGAAATCAGATAAGAGATGACCCACATTCTAGGAGAAAGACCATGAGGACTTGTACCAGGGTAGTTGGGATGAGAGAGCTAAGAAGGGTAATGATTCTAGATATATTTTGGAGGTAGACCTGGTAATGTTTGTGGATGAATTATATATTGGGCTATAAAAGAGGAGTCAAAGATAGAACTAGGTTTTGGGGTTAAGTAATAGCAGAAAGGAAGTGCTGTCCAAGGATCTAGGGAAGACTGAAGAAGAAACAGGTTGATGGGATGTTTGAGTAGGTGGTGGAGATATGACACCCAAGAGGGTAATTATTGAAAAATTAGATTTGGAAAACCTGTTAGACATTTAAACGGAGAAGTCATGCAGGCAGCTGAATACAAGTTTGGATTTCGGAAGGTAGTTCAGGACTAAATATATAATTGTGATTATCCTCAGCATACAGATGGGATTTCAAACCATGACACTGGACAAAGTCACCTAGGTAGTTACCAGAGACAGAGAAGTGAAGAGACTCAGAAATGAGCTCTGAAAATGTCAATATTTAGAGACTAGGTAATGATAATCTGATAAAGAAAAACCAGTAGGAAGAAAATCAGGGGTGTGGTTGATGTCCCAGAGATGAAGTAAAGAAATAGTTTTAAATAATACATAGTGAAATGTGTATATATCTGGACCATGGAATTTATAGGGTAAAGTCATTAGTGTCATTGTTTAGTGCAATTTTGGTAAAATTATAGGTTTGTGTTATGAGCTGAATATTTGTGTTCCCTCCCTCCCAATTTATATATTGAAACCCTAATGCCCCCCTCCCCAATGTGATATCATTTAAGACAAGGTCTTTGGAAATAATTAGGTTTAGAGAAGAGCATGAGGGTGGGGCCCTCATGATGCATTGGCGCCCCTATAAGACAAATCAACAGGGAGCATGCTATTTTTCCCTGTGCTATGATAGGACACAGTGAGAAGGTGGCCATCTACAAGACAGAAAGAGAACCCTCCCCAAGGGCCTAATCAGCCAGCACCTTCATCAGGGACTTCAAGGCCCCCCAGAACTATGAAAAAGTAAATTTCTGTGTTTAAACTACCCACTCTATGGTATTTTGTTATAGTAGCCTAAGCAAATCAATACATTATGAAAGCCTGATCTAAGTACATATCATTAAGGAATTTTTTTCTTCATATATTTATTATCAAGTGTTTTATATTACATATCTTTTGATACCAAGGATGATCATGATAACTGGCTAATTCTATCAAGAAATCAATACATTCCTGTCCTTCTTTAAATTTTTCCTCCCATATTCCCCTCCACATCTCCCTTACCCCCCTCCTTACAGCACCCTTCCCCCTTCCCTTCAGGTTTATCCCATCCTATCATCCCCTTTCCCTCTGTTCTCTTTTCCTTTGGCCCCTTTGATCCCTCCTCTGTCTCAATTCCTTTCCTCAGTTCTCAATGTTCCTTGGATTCCTCAAGAGAAAATTTTATGAGGCCCTAACTGGTTAGCTCAGTGGGTTAGAATGCTATTGTAAAGCACCAAAGTTGTGGGTTCAATCCCTGGTCAGGGCACATACAGGAAGTGACCAATAAATGTACAACTAAGAATGTACAACTAAGTGGAACAAATTAATACTTCTGCCCATCCCCCTCCTTTCCTCTCTCTGTCTCTCTTAATTCTTTCTCTCTGTTTCTGTCTCCCTTCACCCCTCTCTCAAAATCAGTAAGTAAAAGAAAACTTTAAAACAAGAGAAAACTGGATAAAAAAAATTGGAAATAATGAATGTAGAAAATTCTCTTTGGAAGTTTTTTCTGTAACTTGTAGCTGAGCTATGCAGGGGTAGCTGGAGGATAGTAATAAGATCAGGAAAGAATTTCAAAGATGGCAAATATTAGCACTTATGTCTCTGATGATAGAAACCATCTAACAGAGAAGGAATCTTGATGATGCAGGAAGAATGGCTGCAGGAGACAGAGCCCAGGTACACAGGAGAGGGCTCAGTCTATGATAAAAAAGAAAATCAAACAAAAAGCAAAACCAGTGGCCATCTATTCAAAGTATCTGTTGGTATGTTTAGTTGAGGTGTGTGACACTTTCTTGTGATGGCAGCCATGTTTCAGTGAAGTAGCAACAAGCCAGTGAAGTAGCAATAAGGAGAGAAAGAAAAGATTAGAGATTTCAGAATCATTTTATTGAATTTCACTTATGCATACATAACCTATCTGTCTAGAAATTGATTTGAATGTGCCGTACAAATCCACATACAGTATTTTAATGAAAATAGGAGATGTTAACTTGCTGAAACAATCCTGCTAAGCACCTACTTTGGCAAATAGAATGTTCTTTGCAAGGAAAGGTCTCGTCTTGCCTCCCACCAAAGTCATGGTAGGCATGCCTTATGGGTGTTAACACAGTGTGGTATTTCCTATGCTTTTGACTGAATACTTCTCATTTATTTTGTGTAAATATAATCTACCAGGAGGCTTTAGTGACTCATCAGCAGCATAGAGAACTGAGCACATATGTACTCAAGTGCTAGCTCTTCACTGGGGGTCACAAGGCAAGAATAAGATCTGAACCTGCCTATTCAACCACCACTGTCTTCCTTCCAAACCCAGCTTCTCCACCTCCTTCTGTTATTCTATATGGCCTCTGACTGTGTTTTGAGTTTCCTTTCTGAGTGCCTGGATGACCCATTCATGGAGTGGCGAGAGGCACCCTGTTCCTGAGAGGTTCAGTATGCTCCATAAAGCATTCTGAAAACCTCAGATATCCATCTGGAGAAGGGGCACATTGCCGACTAGAGCCAAAATTCTTGTTGCAAGGATTTCGAGATGACTGGCCACAATAAAATGCACTATCCTTAAGGAGAGAGTTCAGTCACGTACTAGATATATGGTCTTGGTATGGTTGGACCAGAAGTTAAGGATCCGCTTATAGCAAGAGCCTTCATTAACTGAACACTTTTTAGTTTTCACTTTTTGACCAGGAACGCAGTTCATATCCATGACCTGCTTTAACTTTCACTCCAAATTCAAGAACTCAACATTATTAGCCCCACTTTCCAAAGGAGGAACCTGAAACTTGGAGAGGTGTTATCACTTGGTCAAGGTCAGGCAGCTATTAGTAAGTGGCAGAGCTAACTTTTGACCACGTTTTGTCTGCATTTGAAACCCTGTGCTTTTAATTGCAGCTTATTTTCTGAGTTTGCACGTCTTCCATTGAACTGATGTTTATTCCAGCTATGCATGTGAAAGAAAACTGTCTGTCAATACTTGAATTGCTCGAGGTGGAGAGTCCACCATTCCGGTTTCCCAGCATTTGAGCTTACAGCTATTAATGAGGAGAAATCAGTCTTCACAAAAGCAAAGCCCTGTGTCTCTATCTCTGCCTTTCAGTGGGCAGATTGGGAGTTGGCATGCAGTCGAATCAACCCACATACACGCACCGTATTTAAAAGGCGACAGCGCTACAGAACAATACTTCTCCAGAGACAGAATGTTGGCAACAATCAAGAGGCTAACAGCTGAACCAAAGACCTTACACACTCAAAGAAAGCCTCGATGTGATCATGCATCATGTGTGAATTGGGGAGGAATGTTTTTTGTGCAGTTAGGGCAATAGATTGGTAGTGATAATTAATAGTGTATATTGAAGTTATCACCACTTCACACCAAGCATTTCCTTAGGAGACAGAGAGAGAGAGAGAGAGAGAGAGAGAGAGAGAGAGAGAGAGAAGCAAAAACAAACAAAAAACAAAACAAAAAACCCCACCTAATCTAATATTCAGCAAACATTCTGCACCCAAACAGCACATCTTTGTCTGAAACCTTAGTTCCAAGAACCACTTACAGGCTTTCATCAACACATTATAATATTAATCAAAACTCATAATGCAGAGTGATCTGCATGCCAACAAATATATTTACACTGTAAATTGTTTGGTGAGGAGCCTTGGAGAGAAATGCAATTCATAGCCATAGAACCAAAATCCCACACTAAAATCCAGAGAAAATAAAGAATCTGTAGAACTTGATCCTCTAGAACCCTGAGTAAGAGATTCATTACTATTCTAATTCCTCCCAAAGAATTTAGCTCCCACCCTACAGAATGAATTGAAAAAAAAATCAGTTTCAATGTAAGTTTTGATGTGCTTTTCTTCTCTTAATGGTGTATATTTAAAAAAAAAATGTGTGCCATAATTGCAGGTTTCACAGGAAGGTAGAGATTAGACAAATAGATGGATACATGATAGATAGATAATCTCCTTCCTGAGAATTTTGTTAGGTCTCTCAATCATGCCTTGTTGACTTGACCTCTCACAAATATCCTATGTGTCTACTTCTCTTCATTTTCGTCACTGCCTCTGTAATCATAGCTACTAATCTTCTTCTAGGACAATTGGAATAGCTGCCTTACTGGATCCCTGCATCCTCTCTTGACCTACAGTTTCTGTATAATAATTTATAGCCCCCAAATTCTATTTACATATGGGACCAATGTACATATGATGATGTGTCTTTACAAGTTTCTATGTTGTGTGAGCCACCTGGTTCTCCCCTCACCCCTGTACCCCTCACTCTTGGATCTCCTTACAGCCCCACATAGTGGCCATTCTCTTTCCTTGATTTCTGGTCTATGTCAGGGACTCTGTCACTACACTCTCCCAGCACTCTGTACTTCTATTTCAAAGCAGTTATCACAGTAAGCAATTAAATAATTAATTTTAATTTATTTAATATAAAATCTATCTTCCTCATTCCCATTCATTTCCATAATGTATTCCTGAATATTATGAGAGATACAGAATAATATACTAGGAGAGGGCTGTTAAAAATATAATTATTTCCATTCATTACCTTATTTGGCCAATATAAATTTAATGCCCATTGCATACAAGTACTCTTCAGATACACACACACACACACACACACACACACACACACTTAATAACCTGCCTCATTTTTAATCACACCTCTACCTCTTCCTTCCTTCCTTCCTTCCTTCCTTCCTTCCTTCCTTCCTTCCTTCCTTCCTTCCTTCCTTCCCTCCCTCCCTCCCTCCCTCCTTCCTTCCTTCCTTTCTTCCTTCCTTCCTCCCTCCCTCCCTCCCTGCTTCTTTCTTTCTTTCTTTCTTTCTTTCTTTCTTTCTTTCTTTCTTTCTTTCTTTCTTTCTTTCATTTCTTTCTTTCTTTCGTGAGAGGAGGGAGATAGTGAGGCAGACTCCCGCATGCACCCCAACTGGGATCCACCCAGAAACCCAATCTAGGGCAGATACTCCAGTATCAAGCTATTTTTAGCACCTGAGGGTGATGCGCTCCAACAAAGCTATCCTCAGCACCTGGGGCCATGCTGGAACCAATCAAGCCACTGGCTGCAGGAAGGAAAGAGGGAGAAAAAAGGGAATGGGGAAGAAACAGATGGTTGCTTCTCCTAGTGCCCTAACCAGGATGTCCATACACTGGGCTGATACTCTATCCACTGAGCCACCAGACAGGGCTCCTCTACATCTTTTTAAGTGAATAATAATTTGGGACAAGTTACTAAACTTTGTTTCCTATCTTACTATTCTTGTCTGTAAAATGTAGCTAATACTAATGGCTACCCTATAGTAAATATTCTTGGAAGAAGTAATCAACAAATCATGATTGCTGATTGACAGGTGAAGTGAACACGGGCAATCCGAGGTTCCTCATCCCTCCCTTGCCCTTGGAATGTGCACCTCACTTGCCTTCTCCACACTAGCAGGCAACCCAAGGACAAAGCCTTGAGAGAGCAATGTGCTGTTGAGGCCATCTAGATGGTCTACATGTTTTCACTTTGTTAAGGTCGCTGTATAAACTTTAAGATTCTGACTGGTGGGTGCAAACTACTTGTCCTAAAGCAGCCTGAGACAAGCCTTGGAAGTAAGTTCCCTTGCTTATTAAAATTGATACCTACTGCCCTGGTCGAATAGCGCAGTTGGTTAGAGCATCGTCCCATGGTGCAGAGGTTGCTGGTTCAATCCCTAGTCAGGACACATATAAGATCAGATGGTTCTGTCTCTCTCTCTCACTTACTCTCTCCCTTCCTTTTTCTAAATTCAATAAAATAAACTTAAAAAAAAAATTGATACCTACCAATCTGGTGTGCTCTGCCCTTTCTTTCTCTTGTCTCTCCTTGCCCTCAATGTGAGGGGGCCAATTAATAAAAAGCTTAAAAAAATCTGTATGTGTATATATATATACAACTGTAAACCTACTTTTGCCCTACACTGTATTATTAACAAAGGTAACTGGTACAACTGGTACATAGAAATGCCATGTAAATACTGGCTGCTCTGTTATGATCATTTTTATTACTATTCTAGACAAAACACTATGCTAGGCACAGTGAAAAATAAAGTTTAGTAAATTATAAACCCTTCCCTCAAGGAGTTTGCGGTCTGGTAAATTCCATGAAATAAAGACACCAATGTTTAGCATATTAGTGTTAGCGCAGGTAGCTAGATATTAATAAAGGAAGGAAGCAAAAAGAATCAGACATTAAAAAGTCTGTTTCACTGGGAAGCTGCAGCATTCATAAGCTCCCCAGGGGATCACAGCATTGCCATACCAAGGGGATTAATATCCCCCACCACCACCACCATTAAGGGAGGAAGGATCAGCTTGTCAGTCTCACTGGAGTACAACCAGTCATTATCCCTGACTACAGAGGGAGATAAAACCGCAAGAGAAATTCCTCTGCTAGGTGCATGCCCAGTAGAAGCCAAGATGCCACAAGAGGAGTTAAGCACAAGCACAATAAGAATTAAGATGGTGACCATAGGGGCAGATTCTAGCCTGGGAAAAGGACTGAATTGGACAAGGGATACAGAACCCTGGGAGATCTAGGAAAATTGTTGGTTGAGGGTGGACTCAATCCAAACCTGTGAAAGATTGGGAAATCGATTGGTTAGTTTGAATGGGCACATGGTCCTTCCCAAACCTGAGATATTCTAATCCAAATTTAACAAAACTCTCCCATTTTCTCTCCCTTCCTCCCCACCCCCCATAACACCAGCTCACCCTGTTCATTAGTGCATTTGCTTTCATGGAATCCATGCGTGTCAGGCAGTGTCTGAGCCCTGACAGTTGCATGGACTACAAGTCCAGGCTCCAAGCGTGGTGCTGGGTAGGCAGTGCAGCACCAGCTGGACTGCCTCAGGAACATAGACTACACTAGCCAGACAGGGACATGGACTGAACTGGACTAAGCCCTGGGATGACTCAGAACTTCTGGACACTGGCCTTGGTTCTAAGCCTGATATAGACAAGGCTGGACTTTTTCCACAGCCAGACAGATGGAGATGAGACATCGGGAACTTGGGTGTAACCTTCCATTTCTATCCCAATAAACCTACCACAGCACCTCAACCTTCCATGGGTGGGAGCCAGGAAGTGCTTTTCTCATGACTCCATGAAAGGACCCCATTTCCACTGGCAACATTAGTAAGTTGAATACTTGGCATACCGAGCACTTAGTCTCAGGAAGTAAATCTGTTTTAGGTGATGCAATTAGTGAAAACTCCTATAGAGAAGATGAAACTTAAAAAGAACTCAAAAGATCTACTGCTTAACTGTCAACTCACCAGGGTTATCTCCACTGAGTCATACTATATCACAGACACAATGGGGAGATATAGCCTTTAATTCCTAGGTGACTTTGATTACACATTTACTTCTTTGCGCTCCTGGGCTTTGTTCTTGTCATGACCACTGATTGTAATTTTATTTCTTAGTATGAAAAAATAGAGCCATGTTAAGTAGAAAGAGGACCCAGCTGGAGTCAGACCACAACCTTTACATGGTCATTCAACAAGCAGGCATTCCATAGGGTCTGATCCTGTGGCTGGCACTGAGCATGTCAGGTTCTCTGAGGGCAGGGCAGCCAGCTGTTGTCCAACTGCAGAGCACAGAGCAGATAGATAGCCAGGCCTTTAGCTTTAGCCTCCTGAACATGAATAACATATATCTTACCTGAAGTTACAAAGACTAATACAGTGTTGCTCTTGCCTTTGAGGGACTTAGTATATTGGAGAAAAACCTTGTAAGACATCAAGCAATGATGTATAATGAGTGCTGGGAGTTCTACTAGGTGGAGACAGAGAGATGATAGAGGACAGGAAAGAAAGAAACAGAGGGAGGGATCAACTAAGAAATGGCTTCAAAATTAGTGTGACCCAGGAGCTGAGTTTGGGATGTGAGTAGCTGTCAGAGTGGTTAGTGGAAATGTGGTGTTTGGGGCAAATGGGACACGGAGCAAAGACTCAGAAAAAGACTTGGATTTCTTAGAAAAATCAAGCAGTTCAAATTAGGGAGGTTCAACCAAAGTGTCATCTGCAGTGTGCTGGTGGTGGGGTTGGTGGGTGGGAAAAAGAGAAGTGGGAGAAGTGGGATGGGGACCAGGCCTCTGATTTCTTTTCTCTTTTTTTATGTTTTTATTTTTTATTTTATAAATGTGAGTTTACTTACAATATTTTTGGTGTTGGTTTCAAGTGTATAACATAATAGTTAGACAGTAATATTCTTTAAAAAATGTTCCCTCTTGTGTTTTGAGTATCCAACTGGCACCATTCATAGTTATCACAAAGCCGTGGCCGGTGGCTCAGTGGATAGAGCATTGGCCCTTCATCTGGAATACTCTGAGTTTGATCCCTGGGCAGGGCACACAAGAGAAGAGACCATCTGCTTCTCTCCCCTCCCTGTCCCTGTTCTTTCCCTCTTCCCCTCTCACAGCTAGTGGCTGGATTGGTTTGAGTATCATCCCTGGGCACTACTGATGGCTCATTTGATCTAAGTGCATCAGCCTCAGGTACAAAACATATCTCAGGTGATTGAGCATAGGACCCAGATGGGGTTGCCAGGTGGATCCCAGTGGGGGTGCATGTGGGAGTTTGTCTCACTATCACCCCTCATCTCACTTAAAAAACAAAACAGTGTTGTACAGCTATCACAATACTATTGACTATATTCTTCATGCTGTCCTTTATATTCCTATGACTATTTTGTAACTACCAATCTGTACTTCTCCATCTCTTCCACCTCTTTCTCCCAAACCCCAATCCTTTTTCCCCTCTGGCAATCATCATCAGCTCTCGGTGTCTAGGAGTCTGTTTCAATTTTGTTGTTCATTTATTTTGTTATTCTCATTGTCTTTTGTTACCATACAATAGATAGCATCTGGATTTTTTCCTATAGACACATAGAAACTTGTTGTTGTTGTTTTAATTCAAATATACATAAATTTAGAGACCAGTAAAAAGGTGAATCATACGAAATTGATTTTTAGGTCAGTACGATCTAATTTGGCAGTTTCATACAGTTCAACCTAAAAAAAAATAAGTCCTTCTATACCTATCATGTAGGCATAGAAATTGCTAACATTTTACCATATTTGCTTCAACATATTTTCCTGAAATATTTTAAAGTAAATTACAGACATATGGCATTTATTCCAAAAGTATTTAGTATGCATCAATAAAAATAGGTATGTTTCTACATAAAAACAATAGAGTTATAGCCTAGTATAATCAACACATGCCCATATCATCTAATGAGCAGTCCATATTCATATTTCTCCAATTGCCTCAAACATATGTTTTACATTTGATTCGTTCAAACTTTGTAAAGTCCTTTGCACAGTTAAAACCACAACCACCAATAACAAAGCAACAATTGGAATAAAAAGAACTGTCAAATTACAGTCATTTATACATCTCTAGAGCAGAGGTACTTTCAATGAGGATTGCAACACTCTTCAATTAAAGTGGGGTGGGCATGGTACAACTGAGCCACAGTGGGCATCAGGCAGCATGCAGAAGAAAGTGTGTCCAGCTGCTACACAAATGCAGAAAACACCTTGTCCTCAGTCTAAGTAGTCAGTTGAGAAACCAACCCCCTGTCTTCAGGAACCTCTGAGTGAGATGTTAGAAGCCCTGCTTGGGGAATTTCATTTCAGTAGGATGTTGTGGTCCTAATACAAGTCTCTGCCCATTGCCCATGACTGCAGTGGAGAGGGCTGTATGGATCAAGAATCAAGTGCATGAATCAGTTAAATAAATACAATGTCCTAATAATAGTAATTGTATGTATATATTTGTGTAGGTGGGGGCTGTGGGTGTGGGCATGCATACACACCTAGTTCTTGAAATAACTTGATACTAGAGATGCTTCCAATATCAAAACACTCTGAGTAAGATCCTTGTAATAAGGAGAAAGAAGGAGAAAAGATAATTACGATGTAAGAAATAACTGAATAACTTGAAATAAAAGAGTATTTTTCAATGCAGAATTCATCTGAGTTTCCTGGCAGCCAAGACAAAAAGATGCAAAATGAACATATACAATCTGAGGCTCACATTTCCTTCTATAATAAATCGTTGACAGTATCATCACCACCATCATGATCCCCACCAGATGCAAACTTGTCTAACACTTGATGCTAAGGAGAATACCTACAAGATTATCCTATTCACTTTAAACACCTGTGTTCTTTGTGTATAACGTGTATGGCACTGCTAGGTAGCATAAAAAATAAAAGGATTAATGTATGTACGGTTCTTGTGATGATCAAATCTGCACCTCTAAAATGGGATATGTGAGATACTATCAAGTGCATAAATAATTTCTGTTAATTAAAGTAACCATAATTTACAGGGTTCCCCACTATAAACCAGTACTTATTCAAGGTCTTCACATCAATCACCTCATGTAATCCACCCCAGAGCACTGAGAGGAAAGTGCTATGCCCATTTTAGAGAGGATATCCTTGCGATCCTGAGCAGTTAGGATAATTTTCTGAGACCTCATAGCTAATAAGAAATAGAGTGAGGATTATATCCAAGTCTGCCTAACTTGAAAAGTGGTTCTATTACCTGTGACTTTTTACGATAAAAATAAACTTTTAAATTAGAAGTCCAGGGAGAGTTAGATAGAGAAAGGAGCATCTCTAGAAAGCTAGTACCAGTGATAGATAAAATGATCACATCTGATATTACGAGTTGTAAATGTCTGATTAATACAGAAAAAGAAAGAGAAGAAAGAGAAGCAGACAGAAATCATGCAGCTCAAATGTTCCAGGTGTCTGTGTGGTAGAGTCTCGGAGATGAGTCATGTTGATGCAGCACCACTGCGTTAGGTAAATAGGCTGTCATCCTAGGAACATGGCCACCTTAAGCTGCTGTCCCCCTGGCTCTTTCTGAGCCATCCCTTCCCCTCTCATCTCTCATCATGCCACAAAGGGAGTTCATTTTGCTCACAGAGACAGAAACCCAATGTTAAAGAAATCATCCTGCAAATACCAACCAAGCCATTTTCCAGTCTTGGAGGGTTTGCTTGGGCTGGAGACCACCAAGGCTCCAGATCTCTAGGACTCGAAAAGGTGATGACAGTTGCTGTTATAAGAAAATTAAAATGAATCCTTTAAAATGTTCCTTCAGCTGCTGGACAACTGATTAGCAGGAGGTGTTGATCTATCAGTACAGATATGTTCAAAGAAGGGAGTGGATAATCGTGAAGAAATGAAAAAAATAGCTCCTATTAGCTTCTCTTTGGTAGTAAGCTCTGAATAAGCAGTCGTTATCCATACATACGCTGGTGGGTCGGGGCCAGCCAAAAGTAAAAGTATATAGAGGTGTGAAGCTCTCTGTTTGATCTTCCTACCTTGAGACATCCCCACCTCCACCATCATTTTTCTTTCCTAGCCCAACACGTGCAAAGCCTCTGGGGCTTTCTCACTGGGTTGCCTCATCCTACCTTCTGGAAAAGTAATCTTTCCTAAAATTCATGACAGTGGGACTAAACACATGATTTTTCGAGAAGATGACTTGGATAGAGACATTATGTTCCATGTCTGAGCCATGAGGTATGGCTTAACGTCCAGGGGTAAGTTTCTCCATCCACAAAATGGACATATTAATTTATAAGATTGTAAGAAAATCATAATTAAACAAAGTAATGCATGCAAATATCTTATCATAGAACTGAGCATCTGGTATTTAGGAGAAATATTTAGTCCCTAACCCCCTACCCCCACCCCCATGTTTCCTTAGATGACTTCTGTTCCATTTAGCAGAAGAAAACAGGATTAGACAAACATGGCTTAATACTTTCTAACCTCTCAGTCACACCTTTCTAATGAAGGACTGATTTCACTGATTGGAAAGAGCTCAGCATTCCTTGGGCCACATTTAAGTGCAATGAAGCTCAAATGTGGCTTGCTATGCTCCCCTTCCTCTGCAGAGTCCACCTTGTAACAAGGCAGAATAAGCCTGGCTCCACTAGGGCTTCTACACAGCCCACACCACTGGTGTAGGGCCTTACTCTTGCCTTCTAGGGCTGGTCTTAAAGCCCCCTTTGCTTCCACTCTCATTCTTTCCCCTTTGCACTGGATGGGATGGGAAGCAGGACACAATCCTTCATTCAGAAGGTAGAAGCATGGGCATGGAACCATTGCTTCACTGGCCCAGCTTCTACCCAAGGAGGTTACAGGATCTAGATATGATGAAGGTGGTATAAAGCCTAAGATGCATCTTCTGAGATTGTAAGCCAGTGTTCCTGGGTTCCAGAGTAATAAAACTGTGAGTGTACTGGAACCTCTTCACAGTCTTGTTTCTGTTTTCAGTTGTCACAGGGCATCAAGAGAGGGCTGATTTAAGTAAGAACTAAAATAGAAAGCAATCTACAAGTACAACCTACAATATAATTATCATTAGCAATATTTAATAATAATGTTTTTGTTATTTATGTATGTATTTATTTATTTATTCTAAATCATTCTCTGTCAGAAGTCCTCCCAGGAACTTTGAATGTTAATGTGAGATCTATAAACCTGGGATATTGGATAGACAGACCATAAGGCATAATTGATAAGTGTCATGGCACCCTGCTCAGTTCCTCCTCACAATTCCTGACATGGGCACCCTGTTACCCTGACTTGAGTTTAACTTCTTAGCTTTATTTCTTAGCTATCAGAAGAAACAGAACAATGGAGTTGATATCTTTTCAGGCTTAGAGAGGAGCAGAGTCCAAATTTGCAACAATCTTCCTCATCAGGAGGAAATTGAGTGCAAAGGCAGGACTATAAAAGAAGAAAACTGTTCCAGAGAGAGTTTAAAAGATACCTTGTATTTATGTCTCTTTGCTTTGTAGAAACAATGGCTCCCTGGTAACACTGAGCACATTGTGTACTCTTATCTTGGTTTCTAAGTGCCATGCCCCCTACAACAGAACTAGGGTTCCTTGGAGACAGGCCTGACCTCAGGACTGGGGAAGGGAAAGCAGAAGGCGACCCTAAGATATCTTGTGCCAGAAAGAAGGGAAGTGTTGGAAGAATGATGAGAGTACCGAAGCTAGCTTGGTGGGACATAAACTGGACAACCTAGGATGAATTTGAACATCAAAACAAATAAATAAAACAAATTGTTAAAATGATTATAATCTATTGAATAAAATATATCCCATATTAATAATTAACAAGAAACCAATTAAAGAAATGGAGGAGAAGCTTTTCACTATAATGAAAACCAGTGAATACATGTATAAGAAATAATGGAATTTTTAAAAATTCACTGCTTTGTAACCATAGTAGTAACAACTGAGGTGGGGTATTTGCAATGCATGCAAAAACCAGTGGGTAAACATTTGATGAGGGCAAATTATTTACAAAGTCTCAAAATATCTTGCCAGAAATGACTTATTAATTTTAATGAGAAAATAACAACATGACTGTGGAAAATGCTTGCAGATACAACCTTCACCAAGTGATTACTATTATCACCAATGAGACACAACAGCATCTCATGCCTTCTCACATGAGAAGAACACAACCTCTATACAATATTCCTACCAAAAATTGCATAACTGAATCTGGGCCTGAGGAACATTGTACAGAGCAGTGACTGCCTTGAAGAGAAAGATAAGCTAAGGAGACTAAAGAGATGTGACAACTAAATGCAAAATGCATTCTGTAATTCTATTCTGGATCTCAGATAGAAAAAAAATTATGAAGGACATTACTTGGAAAATTTTAAATAATAGTTGTGTGTTAAGTAATAATATTGTACCCAGATTATATATTCTACTTTTATAATTATAGAAGAATAGTTTGTTCTTTTTAACATTTTTAAATTTATTTTTATTTATTTTAGAGAAAGAGGGAGAGAGAGAGCGCATCAATTTGTTATTCCAACTATTTATACATTCATTGGCTAATTCTTGTATGTGCCCTGACCAGAGATCAAACCCACAACCTTGGCATATCGGGATGATGCTCTAACCAACTGAGCTATTAAACCAGGGCAGTTTGTTCTTAAGAAACTGTAGTGTTGGGTTTGGGGGCATGATGTCTGTAGCTTTCTCTGAAACGGTAAGAAATTTTTAAGACATATGTATATTATCTATCTATCTATCTATCTATCTATCTATCTATCTATCTATCTATCTTCTTACCTATTTATCTGCCTGTTCATCTATCTATGAATCCATCCATCTATAGAGATGATGAAACGAATGTGACAAAATGTTAACAGTAGGCAAATCTCTAAAGAGGTTAGTATTTTTGTATTATTTTTGCATTTTTCTATATGTTTGAAATTATTTCAAAGTTAAAAAAGTATATATTTATAGAGCATTTACAGTTACCAGAGCAACCATGTATATTAGTTTATTTGATTTCAAAAGAGCCCTTGGTCTTGGTGGGGGGAGTGTACATATGATTATACAGTTTAGTTAGCAATATCCTCATTTTACACATCAATAAGTTGAAGCTCAGAGAGGTTATATGATTTGTCTGAGGTCAGTAACTAATATTAGCATGTTGACTGTAGAAAACTTGAGTCCAAGTTAAGCATGCACTAAAAGCTCTTTTAACTAATTTCTGCTCTTTTTAATTTAGAAATTAAACTTAATGGGGTGACATTGATTAATAAGAGTACATAGGGTTCAGGTAAACATTTTTATAGCATTTGAACTGTTGATTGTGTTGTGTGCCCATCTCCCAAAGTCAAATCATTTTCTGTCACCATATATTTGTCCCTCTGTATTCCCTCCCCCCTGGCAACCACTTCACTTTTATCTATGTCCATGAGTCTCAGTTTTATATCCCACTTATGTGTGAAATCATACAGTTTTTAGCTTTTTCTGACATATTGCCATTTATGACAACATGGATGGACCTTGAGAAGATTATACTAAGTGAAATAACTAATTTCTGCTTAATTTCCTCTTGACTGGCATTCTCCATGCTCCCTGACAGTCATACTGTCTGAAGTCCACGGAATGCTGAACTCTCGTTCCATGCCAGACCTTTCCCTCTGGCACCGATGCATTCACTAGTGGACTCAGCTGTGTCTTTTCCCAAATCTGTTCTTACCAGATGTACTTTTCCATATAATTACATAATGTACCTACATTCTTCTGCAACTCATACAATATGAATGTGAAAAGAGAACTGCTGTTTCTATAAAAACTAAGTGGAATATTTTGGGAAGATTCAATAACAGTAAGTGGGGGGAAGACAGTGGTTAAATTAGACATAATAAACTGTAATTGATTAGGGGGGACTGTAAAAATCTCAAAGCATTTTGTACTCAAATTGCTTCACAACAAGAACCTTCACCCTCTTGCCTGACTTTCAAGACATTCAAACTAGAAATCATGAGTGATGACTTATGAATAGTGTTGATGCAAGAAGATACTGATTTTCAGTCGACCAATTCATTCACAAAGAAAAGGCTTTGACTTTTTCAAAAGTCAAATGAAGGTACAGTTATGTGTTTTGGCATATTTATTACATTTTTATATTATTGTTTATGAATCATCACCTTTATGAAAAAGCCACTGTACATAGCTTTTCTGTTACAAAAGCACCTGCTCTTTCTATTTGAGATTATAAAAGGGCTGGACCCTTCCAGCTCTCTACAGTTCCACTTTCCTAGTTTTAGAGTATATAACAGACCATCTATGATTCAGAATTGAGGAAAGTCTTGCACACAATTCTCTCTTTTTATATGTTGCTATTGACTGGTATGTAGTAGGATTTGTGATCCATTCAGCTCCTCCTGTCTCCATACCAGTTACCTTATCCATTCTCCAAAATATGAGTTCAATTAAATTAAGATAGAAAGTATTAACAATCTGGGATTTGTTGATTAAAACAATACAGCTACCTAGATCCACACTGACTTCTCTTAGTTTTCAACCTGAGAAACAACGAGTGTATGTCGCTACCATTTGGTAACCATTGAGGGGATCAGAATGATTATCATGAATTTACTCTAAGTGTTGGGCTAACCCAGCAACCTAGAAAATAGCAGATAAAAGCTGATGTATTTCAAAGTGCAAAAAGCATCATTATCTATCATTTCTCTCACTAATTGCAGCCTAAATCAAAGGAGGGAAGAGGAGTGCCGATCCTTCCCTCCAGAGCGCAGGCTGCTCCTGGCCGAGGAGACACGGGCGACCCCTGGGTTTTACATTGCTCCCCTCAACAGAACCCACAGGGTCAGCAAGAGGAGAGAGGAAGCCTTGGGGAGAAAACGGGACTCTGATAAAAGGAGCACTTTATTTGGTAAAACTGTAAAGAGCAGCTTGTACTGTAGAGAAAGAATCTCCAAGTCATAAATGTCAGGTTTATGAACAATTGAGCCCTCTCTTCATTCCTGGCTGAAATTGCTCTTTAAGGTCAGCTCCATAAGTGCTCCCCGGGGTGATGAGGCTGTTCTGCTGAGTGGGTTTGTGCTGGTTGCTGGGCTCCTGGGGTAAGAAGGGGGTGCAGGTGTGTTGTGCTATTGTGGCCTGAGAGAAGTGATACACATGCTGAGTGGTTTCCATAAAGAAGAAGTCCCAGGTGTCTACACAAACCGGAGTTTGTGGGGCAGCGACAGAAAGTGGTCCCAGAGTGCTGGAACCACAGAACCGCAATAAGAGAAAACACCCTCCTTAGCCCCAGGCTGGGTGCCCTCCCTGGGCATGTGCCCACTAGCTCTCGCCGAGATGGAAATTCAGTGCACTTTCTGCCCTCAACCCCAAAGTAGACATTGCCTTTGGATGTTAAACTAGTATGACTGAGCAAGACAAACCATCAATGTATAAAGGGAGAAATGAAAAGCACATAGACATGCACATGTAACATGGGATGTAGACACTCCAGAACTGCCTGGGATAGTTAAGGGTCTAAGTGTGACTCCCCTCTCATCTTGTCCCAGTGCCAGGGAAACACAGCATTTGTCCTAGTGAGCTTCTCACTGGTGAACTATTTCACACCAGGTTCTCCGGCCAGGGTCACTGATACCCCAGTGTCCAAATCACCTACTTTAATGTTAGGCTAAATAAAATATCTCATCCTTGAATCTGTAACATAGCAGCCCTCTTGGTTACATTGTCAACCATGTGGCCATTTTGAAATGAGTTTCTGAGGATATTGTTTGTAGACAGAATGGCAGCTGGAATGAAACCAGCTACCACAGAAAAAAGCCTGTGGCAAAAATTAGTGGAGAAGGAGTTGGGGAAGGGGGAACTCAGAGGGTACTGTGACAAACGAGATAAGAAACAGCGATGATGAGCAGTTCTGTGAGTTGATTTGTATTTCCTGGGGTTGGTGAAGCAGGGCCTTGATAGACCATATGGTCTGGCCTTGACCCTTGCATCTCTGCATGCCCCCGGAGCAGCAGCCCTTGCTGGGGCTGGCTTCTACTTCTTGTTATTCTTGGCACCGGGAGTTCTGAGCACAGGGCGTTCAATATCATAATCCAGAGCATTAGATAGAAACCATCTGGAAGAGCAACCAACTTTAACCTTGAGGGCTACTTGAAAATAACCTTCATCCACTCAGCCCTGTGTTCGCAGGCAAAAATAGGTTCTTTAAAGCATATTTCAAAAAGCGTCAGGGTCTTGGGAGCCATGCACCTCAGAAGAGACCGACATTTAACATGAAGCTTTGATATCTATAGAATGCATTTCCCCCCCATCTGCTTAGTGCCGAGTTTCTGGTTACTTGCACAATGGGGATGCAATAAACAGGGCAGAGAAGGTAACAAAATTCACTGCAGGATGCTAAGGAACAGAGAGCAGAAAGGCCACGCCTGTAATAAATCAATTAGCCGATTATCCAGCAGAAAAAATACAGTTGATATACCAGTGGTTGTTACTACGGAGTCTGAAGGTAGTAAAAGAAATAAGTGAGACATGCAGTGGTGCAATTAACCCCATTATTGCTATTTTATTTTACCTGTAGGCTCCCCAGATTCCCGACTCAAATTCCTAGTGCACACATTAATATTTATACATGTGGGTATGCAGTTTTATGCACACAGCACTTTCTGTGTGTGTCATATTCCCCAGTAAATGTGAGAGACTTCATTAATAAACAACAACGAGGAATTGTAATCCTCCAAAAAAATAAAAATAAATAAACCAAAAACAGAATAAGTGAGTCAATGAAAATACAGACTATCAACAGAGAGCTCTTTTTGATGGTTCTCTGACTGACTAGGCAGTGGGCAGTGATCCTTCATGTGAAACCATAGCTCCTCAAGGTGACTTTTCAGAAAGGTGCTCTGGGCTGTTAGAAAGGAAGGGTTACATCTCGTGTCCCTTTAACACCACACGAGATAGGAGCTAGCTGCCTCTTCTCGTAAACGAAGCATAGCTGTGCTCAGGGAGGATGTTTAAGCAGCTCATGTGTGTGCCAGGAATAGTTCCTCCTCTGCTCCCTGGATTTGAGCCATGAAGCCCAAAGCCCCAAATTTTACCTGGGCCACTGCCATTGTCGAGTACACACCATTTTCCAAACTACGGATCCACGATTTACATTACTGGAAAATGAAATACTGAAGAAGATAAGATCCTAGTTTAAATTCACCGTTTTATACAGCAAGAAGAGGAACAGTTAATAACTAGCTATTTTTTCATCAGAATCTTTATCTGGAATAGTAAGAATTTAGCTATTAAGGATCTAAGGTTTAAAATTGCACCATAATTACCCCCTTCCTGGAACCTGCATGTAAAATACATTCAACAAATCGGTGTCTGGCCGAAGGGGTGACTGATAGGTACACGGCAAGAAAGAGAACAGCCCCTTTGTGAAATCTAGTAGGATCCTACCCCAGAACATGGGGTTGTAAGGGTGGGTCCTAGTAGAAACAATATGCCTTTTAGGAACCAGGCATGACCTCTGCTAGCTCATAGGGTACTTTTGTGTGACTGTCAAAAAGGCATCCTTTCCTCTAGGATAGCAATTTTCAACCACTGTGCTTCAAGGATTTTTAAAACACGCACTACCTGACTTAGTTAGGGGGCACTGACCTCTTTCCCCTTAGATGGTCAAATTAAAAAAAATAGTAATAACATCAATAACCAATATAATATCTGTCCGGTGTAAATGAATCAAAATTATATACCTATTATTTTTTTTTTGTCAGATCGGCAAAAAAATATATTTTGTGTGTGCTGCAGAATTGCAGTAATTAGTTTATGAGTACTATGAGATGAAAAAGGTTGAAAATCACTGCTCCGGGATGTCAAAGTCTGGGAGCAGGGCTTGCTGACACCACCTGCACAATGGTGTGTGTGTGGTGGCCTGGGGGTCCTGGAGGTGGAGTGGCTCTTAGACAGAGTCCAGGTGTTCCCTAAACCCCTCTCCTCCCTTTATAATCAATCAGAGCACATCTACTCTTATCTGTTTTATACATCGACTTTATAAATAATATTTTGGTTTTTTTTTTTTAAATTACCCCACCACTTAAATAAAAATACTGAAGGCCACTGTGAGAGATCTGGTAGCTCCACATTTCAAAATGATTCCTGAGGGATATTCCTACAGCATTAGCTACTTTGCAAAGGACACAGGCATGACACGGGCAGCGTCTCTAGGCTCAAAGCCTAAGTGCGATCAAATCCCGGCTTAGTTCCTCTTATAGTCATTTAATGCCTGTCTTGAAAGTCTGACCCGAACTTGCATTGGAGAAAGGAAGAGAGCACCTTTGAGGACTCTGTTACCAGAGGCTGAAGACTACTGGCTCTGATGGGAGATAAGAATTCAGGGCACAGAACCGAATAGCGGTGAAGCAGGAGGAAGGTAGCACTGATTGGCAGGGAGGGGCAGAGACCTAGGGAGCGGGACAGCGACCGACAGACAGCGATAGAGGCACACTGAGAAGTGACATATGATGACACATTCTCTTTACTCAGCCCGCAGCTCCCTTCTAGGAAGGAGGCCAACATAAATTCTTCCACTCAGCAGTGCAACAGAACCCGAAAGAAAACAAAAAGGGGATTAATCTCGGCATTGCAGGTGCCCCTCAGCCACTCCGCTAATACCCAACCTCCACCGAGGGTTTGATATGAGCAGAGCGTTGCCAGGAGCTGAAATACCCACCGTGGGCTCTCCCCCTCCTCCCTGGCACATTTCATTTTATTTCTCTCAAGCAGCGCCTCTGATTGCCCTAGTCTGGAGGGCTGGCAGCGCCACATTAACCTGCCGGATCTCGGGGAGCGATGTGGGTTGCCAGCATGGCTATCAAAGGACCTCTTCTATATCTGCAGGTTCCTGAGGATGCTGACAAAAGCCGTGAGAGAAAAAGCCCGGCCTCATGGTGGCATTTTCTTGCCTCACAATTAACCTTCACATTGGTAAACATGCGGTGAGCTTTGCATCCGAAACAGCTCCTCTCCTTGACACTGGAAGTTTCTTCACTTCGAAAAGTGGCACACCGCACAATTCATTTTATTTTATCACATTATTTTATTTTATTTAGAAATGAAATGTAATGAAGTGACATTAGTCAATAAGAATGCATGTTTTATGTAACTACCTCCGTGGCATTTGAACTGTTGATTGTGTTGTGTGCCCATCACTGAAAGAAAGTGCACAATTCAAAGGAGCCATGCCATTCTCTCTCATTTTCATAGGTCACGTGCAGTTTTCTCTGTGGACCCCTTTTATTTCAGGAGTAATCTGCCTCCATTGGCTTTTTATTTTATATTTTTTATTTATCCATTTTAGAGATGAAAGAGAGAGAGAGAGAAAGAGAGAGAGAGAGAGAGAAAGGGGGGAGGAGCACTAAGCATCAACTCCCATATGTGCCTTGACCAGACAAGTGTAGGGTTTTGAACCGACAACCTCAGCATTCCAGGTCGATGCTTTATCCACTGCGCCACCACAGGTCAGGCGGCTTTTTAATTTTTATCACCTCTCTTTTCTTCCCATTTGTGCGTGTCCCACAATGAGTTAAGCGATTCTACTGAACCTAAACATACTTAGAAATAACTCTATCAATCACCACGGGAGCTCTGTACAGGGAGATTATTGCACATGCACATTTTAATTGAGCTGTGTAAAGAGGGAAAGCGGAAAATGCTCTATTCTTAGCACCCACTAGTCTGTAGTCATAGTAAAATAGTAAGGATTTGACTTTCAAAGATGTCTGGTCCAAAACCATGTCCTACAACACAGCCTGTCTGGATAAATCTTGTGTCTCGCTGTCAAATTTACCTATAGTGCAGGTCATTTTGAACAGTCTGTACTTTTTGTGTTAACCTTCACCAGGGTCCATTTTAAATGAGGCACCTTCTAGAAGGTTATTTGACACATATAAACGCAATGCTAGTGACTTCTGAATATGCAGTCTTGTCTATTCTTCCCTTTCATTCTGACCCACAGGCTGAACTAATTCCCCATTCTTTTTTTTTTTTTTTGATGACCAAGATATTTTACATTTATAAACTAAAGTAACAATTATAAGGTTTTCTATGTGCAGTCATGAGTCCAGCTGTCTCTGTACTTATACTCATTTTTTAAGGTACATAGATAGGAGTAACTGGTACACTGCTAGCTAGAGACAAAAACACTGATATGAGATCATAAGATGGGAGAGCCACCTGATGGAGAGGACATACAGATGGCAAATAGGCATATGAAAAAATGCTCAACATCACTAATCATTAGAGAAATGCAAATTAAAACCACAATGAAATATTACCTCACACCAGTCAGAATGGCACTCATCAGCAAAACAACACAGAACAAGTGCTGGCGAGGATGTGGAGAAAAGGGAACCCTTCTGCACTGCTGGTGGGAATGCAGACTGGTGCAGCCACTACGGAAAACAGTTTGGAGATTCCTCAAAAAATTAAAAATCGAACTGCCTTTTGACCCAGCTATCCCCCTTATAGGAATATACCCTAAGAACACCATAGCACTGTTCGAAAAGAAGAAATGCGCCCCCATGTTTGTGGCAGCATTGTTCACAATAGCGAAGATCTGGAAACTGCCCAAGTGTCCGTCAGAAGACGAGTGGATTAAAAAGCTATGGTACATATATAATTCCCCATTCTTGTTAACTCTATTAATTTATTACTAATGCACTAAATGCCATTCTAATGGCTTGAAGGCACTAAATTAGCACCCCAAATACCTTATACCCAGTACACAGTGGCTTATTTATCATGGAAGCTCTGACCAATAACAATGAACAACATAACCAAAGGTAATGACCATGGGACCTTTGTGCTGAAAACTGAAAAGGCTAGCTCCCTCTGTAAGTCCTTTTTTAACCTGGATGTTCATACACAAGCCTTGGTGACTCTTATCCTCTGATTGCAAAATGGAGTTAAGGTTTGTCCCCTGCAACTCCAAAGGGCAAGATGATTATCAATGGAAATTTGTTGCACAAGCACGTTGCACCAAATTTCAGCTCTGGAGATTTACTTTCAAGAATCAGAATGAATGGTTTTCCCTTTCCTGGACTTTTACTGCCAGTTCTCTTCTTTATAGTCACATCGTGTTCTCCACTGTCCCATTTCTTCTGCAGACTATGAGCTCCTTCAGAGCAAGGATTGTCATTTTCTGCGCCTCCAGATTGTACACATTGTTAGCTCTATTAACTTATTACTAATGCACTGAATGCATTACACAGTAGGTGGTCAATACATTGTACAGTGTTTCCATAAAGTCATGGTGCACTTTTGACCGGTCACAGGAAAGCAACAAAAGACGATAGAAATGTGAAATCTGCACCAAATAAAAGGAAAACCCTCCCAGTTTCTGTAGGATCATGTGGCAGCATGTGCGCATGCACAGATGATGACGTAACACCATGTATACAGCAGAGCAGCCCACGGCCATGCCAGTCGAGATGTGGACAGTACTGAGGAAAGTTCGGTGTGTTCTGTGGCTCGCTAAATTTGAATCCGTGACCAAGTGCAACATGAATATTGGTGCGTTTATAATGAAGCACCACCATATAGGAATAACATTACTCGGTGGGATCAGCAGTTGAAGGAAACCAGCAGTTTGGTGGAGAAACCCCGTTCTGGTAGGCCATCAGTCAGTGACGAGTCTGTAGAGGCTATACAGGATAGCTACCTAAGGAGCCCTAAAAAATCTGTGTGTGCATGTGCTCGACAATTACACCTAAGCAAGACTACAGTTCATAAGGTGTTAAAGAAACATCTCTGTTTTACGGGGTACAAATTGTGGCTGCTGCACACTATCAAACTGGCAGATAGACCCACACAATGCACATTTGCTACAGATATGCTTCATGAGATCAACAATGATGCAAGATTTTTGCAGAAGATTATGTTTAGCAATGAGGCGACTTTCCATATCTGTGGACATGTTCATCGCCATAACATCGGAATATGGGCTGCTGAACATCCTCATGCCTACGTTGAGTACGAACGTAACATCCCTAAAGTGAATGTGTGGTGTGGCCTGATGCATGATAAGGTGATAGGCACATTTTTTTTCACGGAGCAGTCTGTGATGGCAAATATCTATCTTGACATGTTGGAATTGTATGCAGTGCCACAATTTCCAGAAGGTGTCATCTTTCAACAGGACAGAGCTCCTCCACACTACGCCACCATCGTTTGTGAGTTTCTGGATAGAACATTCCCCGGCGGTGGATAGGCAGGGGTTCTGTCAAGCCATCATGATGCCCGGATCTGACACCCTTAGACTTTTACTTTTGGGGTTATGTGAAGCAACATGTGTACATTGAATGTATCAACATTAATCACTTAAAACAGAGAATCACAGACGTTATTCACTCTGTTACACCAGACGTCCTTACCCATGTGTGGCAAGAACTTCACTATCATTTGGATGTGTGTAGGGCAACAAATGGAGCTCACATCTAACTGCACTAAATAGGTATGAAACTGGGAGAGTTTTCCTTTTATTTGGTGCAGATTTCACATTTCTCTCATCTTTTGTTGCTTTCCTGTGACCGGTCAAAAGTGCACCATGATTTTACGGACACACTATATTTTTATATGCTGTTTGCATGCCATTCATGTCAATTCTCTTTGGAGGGTAAGGACCAAGTCACATGTTTTTTTTATGTTTCGCCCAATTCAGCCCCACTAACATGGGTTCTGACACAGGTGGTAAGTACCCATGAAGAATTGTCAGAATTAATATGAGAGCCATACTCTTTATAAAAGCAACTGTTTTATTTTTTCTAGCTCTCAAATGATTTTTGAATATTACTAAATGGTTAATGAGCCAACTTGTTTAGCAAAGATACATTGCTAACTGGAGCAGCATCTCTTTGAATGCTAAATTACTTAGGTCGGCTTGGAAAGACTACTGGAGCTGGAACAGAAGAGTTAAAGAGCTGATTTAAGGCTGTCAGAGCTACTTGTAGTTGAGTTTTGCTTGATGACATTGAAGGTTTGCTTGCGCGGTAGGTTTGATTATTTGCATTGCATGATTATAAGGTATATCACTTCCAGAATTGATTTGACGTGTTGTGATTGCAACAGCTGTTTGTTATGTGATCTGCTAACTGATTGGGTCAAGGGAACTTTTCTGCAGAATTATCTATTCATCTCCCTTCAATAACCACCAAGCAAACATATACAAACGCACTGAGAGGGACAATGGCAAACTTTACATATGTAACACCTGTCACTCAAGCATCTCTGGCACTCTGAGATTGCATAACCACTTTTAGGGAGGACTCCAGTCACTGCAGAAGCTTCTAGGTGTGTGCAGAGACAACCCACCACTGAGATGCCCAGCACTGTGAATGTTGCCACTACTCAGTCAGCATTAAAGAAAATGTCCCAGGATTCTGGCCCTGTGTAGTCTGCGTAAGGTCAGGAATACAATGAAGTGACTTGACCCTTTTCAAAGAGTGTCAGTTCCTCTTTCCACAAAGAGACAGTATGGGGCACTGTCTGTCCCACAAGGCAGAAACATTCTGGTCACATATTTAACCACAGGATGCTATTCTTTAAGTACCCAAATGACATCAAGGCCAGGGAGAAGAGAAGTATCAAACAGCAAAAGCTAAGACAGTAGAGACTGTCATGTGACCTCTATACATCCTGTTTTTTTTCCAGGAACGTTTCTTATCGTGTTAGGTAACACTTCATGGCACAGCTATTCACATCATACTTAAGCACTTTATGCATATATATACCACCTACACAAGAAACCCTGCTGCTGTTATCATCATATTTCACAAAGACTGTGTCTAGGAAAGGTTACATAAGTTGGCCAAGACTAAAGAACAGTTTGCCAGGCCTGGACCCCAGGTCTGTGACAGGAAAGTTGTTGGTCCTTACTGCATTCTACTGAGTCCTGCGAATTAACTCAATAAAGAGCCATCACCACCAAAAGAACCTGAGGTCCAGAGAGTCAAAGAAACTTATCAAGATAGAATAATAATATGCAGCAAAGTTGGGAACACTTCTCACATTAATTAATACCATGATCCTTTTCTGAATTAAATCTTTGCTTCCCCAACTAAATGAAAAGTTCCCTAAAGACTGGAACCCACTTTATGCACTTTGGTCTACTCTCTAAGCATCCAGTAGAGCATTATATCCCAAAATACTCACCCATCAGTCACAGCTTGTTTATATTCTCAGGAAGGAGCCCCATCTATTGGGAGCTCATTCAGAAAGTGTCCACTATTGAAACTCAGTTGGTTCTGCCCAATCACATGTGTCCAATTTATTATGATCTGTTTCAAGGTTGTCTGGCTCAGGTAGTCATCACCCAGAAAGATTAGCCAGAACACATACCAAGAAAGCTTCATGAATATTACCCTTTGATGTCAGAAAAGATGGTACACTCAACTGTTAGGAGGGTTGACCAAAGCCAGTGGGTCACTTACCTGAGAGGGACTGAGGCACAGAGCCGTAGGAGAATACAATCTTCATGGGGCACATGCCAGCCACCCAGTTGAGTTATTAATATATGAACCTTGCCACTGCTCGCCCACACTACCTGCTGATTTTTATACTATGTTGCATAATTAATCTGTCAACATTCAGTGACAGGGCATAAATATTAATAATATGATCACACAGTTAGCTGTTCCCTTTAAAATGCAGTGCTGAGGAGATAAATCGGCCACTTAATCTTGCTAGCTTCAGGAAAGGGGAGGAAAGAGTGAGAAAAGAGGTGGAGACAGGAAGGAGAGAAGAGAAAGGGGCTGCAAGCTAATTGGGGAAAGGGGCCCCTCTACTTGAATCTGGTCTTGCAAGTGGAGTTTCAGATGGGCATATAAAGGCATAACACTTTGAAGCTAGTTTGGTTCTTTTATTCCTAAGTAATGAGATAAAACTTTCCTCTCTTTTTGTCTTTTTCCTCAAGGGACAGAACCCTCTCGTCTTGCATCTGGCATTCTTCTTCTCTGGGCCAGGATGAGCAGCAGTAACTTCTGGGACAGACCTGAGCCAACCATCCTCTTTGTTTCCTGAAAAAGGAGAGAGGTTTGCGTTCCCCTGGAATGCTGAAGGCAGTGATTTAGGAGAGTTGCTGGACGGCAGTGCATGGAAATGCAGATGTGATTAGATAAGCCAGGGAGAGAATGTATGCTGTGTCATCATAGCTTTACAGAAAGTGTCCCCTTTCATTCCTCTTGCCAAATGCTCCCTGTTTTTGCAGCTCCTAAAAACTTAGAATTACCCAGAACCCTACTGAATCGGCCTTTCGGCACTCACTGCGATGGCCCTTGTGCCCACATTGCCGTAGGCGCTCACTCAACCTTCTCCCACCTTTTACTCTACACAACCATTTATTCACGCACCAAATATTTTCTGAGCATCTACTTGGCAATAGGCACCACACAAAAAGACATAAGAGAGTAAACTTAAAAATAAAATTAAATGAAAATAGTGACCTTAAGAAAATAAATAGCAACAGCTATTATGTAAGTAATACAATTATTTGTATTTAAAAAAAAAACTATGCCTTTTTACATCCTTGCTTTTCTGTGGAAGCTTGTGGTTTCATTCTGGTAATTATACTTATATTGGATGTTTTATTTATTTGTATGTTTTACTATCATTGCACTTTTTTCTCTATGGCACTACCAGCAAATAAGAATATTGAAATAAAAACTGAAACAGACCTGTGAAGTCATCCAGTTCCACCAAGTCATTTCACACATGACAGAATTGAGGTACAGGGAAGTTAAAGGAGTTGTCCAGAGTCATGGTCTCATTTATGAGAGGGAGTAGGGTTAGATCTAGGCTTCCCAAAGCCCAGCTTTAATGTTTCCATTGCCAATGCACTCTTGGATAAAAAACAGAGATGAATTGTAATTAAACCCCTTTTCATCTAATTCTGATATAAGAAAAGTAGCTTGGGTAATATATATCTTGAGTAATATATATCTTTAAGTTGAAATGTACCATTATATATATATAGAAAGAATCCTATGATCTTTCCTTATATTAGTATGGATATAGGATGACATTGGTTTCCCCTTACCCTTTACTTCAAAGTCAATGGATAGTCTTCTGTGTATCCCTGCATTTCCTGATAATGTATTAAAATTTTGAATGTATAAGTACTTTTGTATGGGTGGTAAGCCCCCTGGTGATTTCATCACATTCTTTAAGTCATCGGTGATGACTGACTGATGATAGATAGATAAATAGATAGACAGATAGATAAAGAGAAAGAAACCTCTGAGGGCTTTGTAGCAAGCAAGCTAGGAGAGACTTCAGGGCCTCCCAGCCAGTCCCACTCCGGTTTTCCGCCTGAATGTGTGGTCTTTGACTGCAGCAGAATGTTAATGAGGCCAGAACTCCAGTCTGTGTAATACAAATTAAGGAGCAATGGCAAAGTCTGCCATCCACCCTCCATCACTTTGTTTTACAGGGTTCAGAAATGAAAGGGATACTTTAGATTAAAAGATTTGGTTAATGGTCTGATTAATTCATTCCAAACAGACCGAAACTGTTCTAGGATTCTCCTTTTGCTCTTAACCTTTTCCGCTTGTTTTCATGCGTGCCGACTTTCCTTTCTTCTTCTTCATTTATTTTTGTAGTTTAATTTAATATTCAGTAACTGCTGCTCTGATTCTCATATAGATCACATGGTGTGTGATAAAAATGGAGTGTGTGTGTGTGTGTGTGTGTGTGTGTGTGTGTGCAGGCTCCAAGAGAAGCATCCAAATGCTTCTTCAAAATCCAAGCCTATCATCGCAACATTCACAAAAAGCATTATCAGACTGTAACACCGTGGGGCTCGGTAAACAATAAGGGAGCATGCACTTCTTCTGACCTTCTGTACTTGTAGACATGAGCCCCTTTGCTTGCTGTGGTTTGCCACATTTATTAGTGGTGAAGGTCTCTGCCCTGCATTGTATGTATGACACTAAGAGCATTTGGTGGTTCTAATGAACGGAGAGGTTTTAAGGAGGATCAGCACATGCCAGAAGCAGGAAGACCAAGCACAGAAGCTGTTGGATGACATTGAAGGGCTTGCACTGTAGTATATGACTAATGGATTGCTTTCCTCCCTTTCAGGTTTCTTTCTTTTAAATGTCCCTTTCATACCCCTTCCCAGGCTTGATGTCTGAAAAAAATGGCTGTGACTTGTGCTTGATAATGTGGGATATTTTTTTAAAAAAGTGAATGACAAGAAAAATACATATTAAAAATCATTAGTCTCAATCTACAAATCCATTAGTCCCGGATTTGAGTGGACTTTAGATGGGTCTGAGAGGCACCAAATTGCATGGAGGTAAGGATGTTTTTAAACATCCAGGAGCAGCCTAGGCTCACATGTAAGAGAACATCTGGGAGTGTGAGTATATGTGTGTTTAGCCGCATTTTGGATTTTAACACATGCTGGAACGTGTGAGAGAAGCTGGATCATCTTAATTATTTAATTTTGGAAGCTTATTATAACTAGCTAGTTGCAAATAACACTTTCATAGTTAGTATAACAAGAAAAGATAATACCAAGTCTATGTGTTTTAAATTCCTGACTAAAGAAAGAGTCTGGGAAAATGTATATATATATATATTGTGAAGAATAAATAGGTCCTAGGAAAATATGTGTGTGTGTGTGTGTGTGTGTGTGTATTGTGAAGAATAAATAGGCCCTGAATGGGTAGCTCAGTTGGTTGGAGCATTGTCCTGATATGCAGAGTTGCAGATTCAATCCCAGGGCACATACAGATATCAACTAAAGATGGCATAAATAAGTGGAATAACAAGTCAATGTTTCTCTCTGTCACTCTCTCTCCCTTACTCTCTCTTTAAAAATCATTTAAAAATATTATGAAGAATAAAAACTTTACATTATTATATTTAACACCTACATGTTATATTTTTCCATTTACTTATGTTCTTTTTTTCCATAAAGGATTTAAGGCAGTTTATCAGGTACTGTCTACTAGTTAAGACTACTTTAGTAGTTAACATCAAAATAGGACCCAAAAAGAACAGGGGACATAACCATGGGACCTTCATACCAGATGGGTTTGGGCAGAAGTCACAGTGAGTTATTGCCTCAGAACATATTACAGGCAGGCTTTACCAGAAAAGAAGGAATTTGGGGAACTTTTTTGAAACCTGCAGGAAAATAATCTTTAGGTTAACTTTTGAACCAGACCTCAGTATAAATTTAACACACCCCAGAGACCACACACATACAACTAAAGTGTCTGATGGTTTCTTCTGTTAGTGACAAGTGACAGAAATAGTCAAGAGAGCTTGCTGTTTCTGCTATACAATGTCTTTTCAAAGAAAGAATAGCCCAAATAATTAATCTGCTCAATTCAGAGAGGACTGCCACATCTTAGCTCATCTGCAGTAGCTTTGTATTACTGGGAGTCATTGCCAATTTCTGAAATAGAAGTTTTATTTTTCTCTTAGATCAGAACCTTGGGCTGCTGTCTGAGAGGGTTAGTAGTGACAAATTGACTAATTTAATAAAAAGATGTAAATGAAGTGAGAAGGAGGAAATGTGGTGAGATTTAGAGCTGTAGGTATGTCTCATTGTGAAAACCATACTTGCCAGCTGGGTTTCCATGGTGACCCATCTGCACACTGGTGCTCAGGACAGTCCTTCAGCTCCTCTGTTGGCATCCCTATATTCACCAATAGAGATGGATTATACTAATGAGGGTTGGCTTTTCTGCTGTTCCCATAGGTCAAGCTTACTTCTCTTTGCTGCAAGATAGATGTTTCTTAGTAAAGTGAGTGAGCATCAATGAGAATAGCTTTGCCCAGGGAAATGTTAATTCTGGAAAGGTATTTAATTATACTAAGATGTGGTATCATTTATGCATGCTCTTATGGTTTTGGCTATTCATGGTTTGGTTACTCTTTCTTGTCTTTTTTTTGGCTACTAATGAGATTCAGGAGATACTTCTTTTCAGAAGAAGAGAAGAAAATAATCTTCTCCTGAAGATTATTTTCTTTAAAAATGGGGGAAAATACTTCTCTTTTTTTCCTTGTTACAATAGGCAGGTTAAAGAAAAGAGTTAGGAATAGTTTTATTGTTTGATATGTATATGTGTACACATATTTAAGAGATGATACAGACGCATACACACACTATCCACCTGTATTATTGTTACTTCCAGGAAGCATAACAGCTTAGAGAAGAAACTTAAATTCTACTTTTAGATTTCCTTTTATCTCACTGTAAAACCCTGGACAATTGAATACACCTCTTTGGTTCCCAATTTATTCACGTTCAACTTCAGAATTTGGGAGAGTTTGTCCCTAAAATCTCTTTCATTTCTAAATTCTTAGAGTCCCTATCTTCTTATGTGACTTAAGTCAGAGCAAAAGAGGTAGACAGGGGGACCTAGAGCTTAGTGGAGACAATGTGAACACAGGTCCCTAAACTTGGTCTTGTGTGTTGTGATGATAACCAAAGACATAAATTTCCCATCTGGCATACTTTACTCTTTCAGAATATCAAACCTTCTCTCTTACTGGAGTTAAGCCATATGCATAACACACTAATGATCCAAAGGCAAGAAATTATAATATAGGAGGCCATATTTAAATATCATCTCATCATAACAATGGATAATCATGTTAAAAATAGTTAACTATTGCTTTTCTTAGGTGGCTTACTCTTTGACATATTTTACTCCTAAACAAGTTAATCTCTATCAACTAATATATTTTGAAGTTCTTGTTCTACCTGAGTTCTCCAGGAACACAATTGAAGCATAAAAATTATCTTAAGTAAAAATGTAAATACATTTTAAGCAAAAAAATAAAATAAATAAAAATGAAAAAATAAAGGTTCAATACTATTCAAAAATATTAATGAAGTATTTCCTTATAATATATCCTTTTGAATAATCTAGTTTACTACTTCTTTCTTATCTAAGAGTATAAACTGATAGCTAAAATTATTAAAAATCAAAGTGAATCTAAGTAAAACTTTAAACCCAGTGGGAAATAGACTACCATGCATTAAAATAAGCTCTGAAATCAATTCGATTAGAAATATTTATTCATTTAGCACTGCTATGGGAATATTTTTTAAGAAGATCTATACAACTTTATTACTTTAAAGTGGATATTTTCATCTTACAGAATTTCTAAATAGAAATTTTAGCCACTCTGACTTAATGATCAGATAGGCCAACGAAACAAAAATTGTTTGTAGGTTAACAATGAACATGACAGAAGACCTAATATCCAGGCCATAGATACCAGTGGAACTCTGACCCATAACCTGCAGCAACCTGCCTACCCAGGACACCAATCTAATATCTATAGTAACAAGCCCAGGGATCCAGGGTGCTTTAAGTCAAACTTGTAGGAAGACAATCTGCTATCTCCACCAACAACCCAAGATGCCAAATAACAGCCTCGAGAACAAATGACCCCAGGTAGCCAGGACTAAATGAATAACTCACAACTTTTCTATTTTTCCCTTATTTGCAACTTCGGACCAACCAGAGAGAGCTAGATCTGCACCTTTAACCAATTGCATAGGACACCCAACTTCTAGTTAGTCCACCTACAGCTTCCTCAGGCCAACATCCTCCAAGCAGGGCACACTGAAGCCTTCCTGTCCTTCATGATACTCCTCTACCTGTTTTGAATCTCTGGCAAATGCAAGTAATAGTGGCTGACTGCCTGGTGACAACCAATTCTGAATAAACAGCCTTTGTTTGCTATCCTTTGGTTGGTCTTTGTTTATTTCCACAATAATAATTTCTTTAAATTTTTTATTTACTTTTAAGTGGGTTACACACAATCCTTAACATCATATACATATAATTCCTTTGCTTAGGAAACAATTTCTTATTACATTGTTCCAAAATAAACCAAAGTTGAAGCCAGGTAGCATTTTCATAAATAATGATAATGCTGATGTCATAATGGTGGCCACTATATAGTAGCTAATGACCCATTTTGTCTCACTGTGCCAAGAACCGATCAGAGTACTTTACAGGGATGAATTAATTTACTTCTTAGAGCAGCCCAGGGCTGGGGCTCTTACTAGCTCCACTTGACGCATGCAGAGCCTAAGAGATCAACTATATTTTCAGTCTCTTCATTTAGTAAATAGCAAACCCAGCTTTCTAGCAGCAGACTGTCTCCAGCATCCACACCTTTCACCCTACAGACATGGTACAAATCCACGAAGCTCGTCCTGGCTTTAAATAAGAGGAGAAGCCTAGAAAAAGAGAAACTGCAGAAATGTTTTCACAAACTAGAAGCAAACATACTGGTTTCTTTTCTTTTTTATTTTCATTTAAAAGATAGAGATAAACAAAACCCAAGTACAATGAACTATTCACTTTTAAATACATAGATAGCATGCAACCAAAATTATCTATAGAATATGAAATACTCTTTAAAATAATTAAAAGGGATGTTATGTCAATGTTCTAGTCTGACCAAGTCTGTACAGCAAAATCACATGGCTTCCTAGGACTTGCTGACCATCTCCAAGATTTAGGCTTTTCTTTGGAGTGTGAGAGAGGCAGGGGCATCTTGTGGAAAAGTTCCATGGATGAATCCAACATGCAACTAGCGGTGGGGACTGTATAGCTCAATTTTCCAAATAGCCAGGTGTCCCTGATCATCTAACAAAGCACATAGTGAAATGATGGAAATTTTGAGAATTTGTTCATCTGGGGGGTGGGGTGGACTTGTCCAAGCACAGTACCCCATGCTCTGTCCAACATTCTTCTATGTCGGACAGAACTCTGGTGTTACAATGGCCATCTCTGTTCGTGTGAACAATGGAGGAGCACGCAAACTCAGGAAACAATATTAAACAAACTTAAACACCCATCCTCCCCAGCATTACAATTTGTCACATTCTGTCTCCATCTGCTCTCCTCAGAGACCAGCAGGGCCTGTGGAACTTTCCCTTTTATTGGATTTTCCTCTAGCTCTGAAAGTGTTCACTGTGTGGTTACCGTGGAAGGGAAGAGTAATGAAAATTGTCATTAATGAAAGTAAATACCGTTCATTAACTTTAGCTGTAACTCATTTAAAAGCTGAAATAACTTCGTAATTAAAGTGCTAACCAAAATTAGGCTTTGGAGTATAATAATTAATTTAAAATTGCACACAATAGTTCAAATCAAAGGTAATAACGAAAATGAAAAGAAACGGGGAATGATATTAAAGCCGTAGACATCTTTTGGATAAGTCCAATAAAATAGGTGATTTCACTGTCAATTCTAAAGAAAATGAATAACTTTGATTCTGAGATCTGGCATTTTCCCAGTGTGGTTCTTTTTGTTACCCACCTAAAAGGAAACGATGGTAATATTTAACTTTTGTGCCACTGAGAAATACTTATATTTTAGAAGACCTTTGAAATCACGATGAGAAAGCCACTACAGGGAGGTTATTATTACAACCCAGACTTCAGTGCGGGGATCTGTGGACTGAAGTTGTAACCTGTAGGTGACCCAGTCACCAGACATGCATACAGAGGGCACTCAGCAGTGTCTACTGGACTAAATATATTTTGCTTCCTAAATATACACACTGCTTATTTATCAGTTTTCAAAAGTAGCTCCCCACCACTTAGACTAACCCAGATAAACTTTAAAGCCTTTCCAATTCTAGCTCAGTAGGTCTGGGTTGGAACCTGGGCATTTGCATTCCCAAGTGATGCTCTTGCTGTAGGTCTGAGGACCAGACTTTGAAAACCAGTGATCTAGACCAAAACCCCCAATATTATCTGGTAACTAGGGATATTTACACTGCTATACATTATGCTACTGACAGCTCAGACCCAAACACAACATAACCAATAGCCACCAAAATTGTAACTGTTTGACTGGCTGTATGCGTGTGAGCAATGTCGCTGAGCTGAAGTTGCTTTATCTGAACAAAAACATGCACCTAATTCATAAATGGTCAAATTACAGAATGGGTTTACTTTATGAGAAATAAACAAAGAGTTAGAATTCTTTAGGTTGTAACCAAAGAGCCCTTTATGAAGACTTTATACCCAAAACTCAAAGTCTTTACTTAGGACAAATTGCACAACCAGATTCAATGTTCACATATGTAAATTGGAAAGAATAATGTTGACAGGTCTAACCACATGGTTCCTGTGAGCATCAGGTAAGCTGATGGGAAGAAAGAGTACTTTGAACAATGCACATACTGTGCAAGCTGTATCTAGTCCCTGGTAATGTTTTATTAGTGCTTCTTTACAGCTCACTGAGAAAGGTCCCTATCCTACCCATTGCAGACTCTTGTACACACTTTGAAATATTTCCATTATTCAGAACTTAGTCCTGGGCCCTCTTCTCTTCTGATTATAGAACTCTTGGCCTAAGTGAATTTACCCAATCCAATCTCCTTGCTGAAAACCTAACTGTGTTTCTCCAGCCCCAAATTCTTTCTGTGCTCCTGACCTGTTGTTCCAACCAGCTTCTCCTCATTCCCACTTAAAGATTTCAAAGGAATCTCTAACTTAATACGGCCCAGACTGAGCTCTTCTTTTCTTTTCTCTGAAATCTACTCTTCCTCTAGGAAATGGTGCTTCCACCCATCCAGTTAATCTTACCAGAGACTTAGGAATCAAACTTGACACCTCCCTCCTTCTCACTCTCACATCCAATCCATCATCAAAGCTATTGATTCTGTCTCTCAAATATATTTCTAATCTATGCACTTCTCTCTCCATTCCCATTACTGCCACCCTGATGTCAGATAACATCTATCTCCAGGACGAGTGAAAGAATTTTCCCTTAATTAATATCCTCACTTTCCCTACTTCCCCTGACACAACCTGCCCTCAAAATCTCCCCTCCGCACAGCAGTTACTGAGATCTCTTTGAAATTGCGTTGTCATCATCATCAATATCGTCCCATTGAACATTTATATAACACTTTCTACAAGACAGACACTTTAGAAAAAACATTATATTCAATTAACTTACAAAACTATAACCTTTGAAATATTATTATCTCACTTTTTAGAGATAAAGAAATGAAAGCACAGAGAGGTTGAGCAACTGGTCCAAGGTTGCACAGCTTGTGAGTGGTAGAGTTGTGATTCAAACTTAGGCAGACAGAATCCACACTGGATGATAGCTCCACTAACATGATCCTAAATAAACCACTCATTGGCCTCTGAGATTAAACCAGCTGTCTTTACCAGGAATATCAGGGCTTTATCTAACCTGGCTTTGGCATTCTTCACCTTCACACAGTCTCCCCTCTGTGGGCTCTGAGCCGGCCATGCTGAATTTATTCACCTACGTGCATGTGTCAAGAGCTCTTTTGCTTCAGGATATGTGAATATGTTATTCCCTTAGCTGGATCTCTTTGTTTTAGGGAGGCTTTCTCTTACTCAACAAGTCTAAATTAGGCTTCCTGCTTATTTTGTGTATTATATCTTATCTTTTCTTTGATGGCATTCAACATAATGTCTAAGTGTTTTTTGTACAATGGTTTACTGCGTATCTGGCTTCAGGGGCAGGACCAAGACTGCCCCGTTCATCAATGTCTAGACATTGTCTGAAGAACCCAGGGCAACGTAAACATGAACATCCTAAAAGAAAGTGATAAATATGACAACAGAAAGCAGAAAAGCAGGCTGCCAATTGATTGGAAAGTAAAGAGACAGAATAGGCAATGGATGCTTAGAAAAATGGCTAAAAATGAGAAGATGCTGAATTGACATGAGAATTCATCTGGTTGATTTGGACAGATGACAGTGAGGACAGAATTTGATACTAACTTTAGCTGGGGGTTTAGGAAAAGGGACTAATGTGAGCAATTTCTGAGGGAACCATGAATAACAGAGGAGTCTAGGTAATCTAGAGCAGGGATCCCCAAACTATGACCTACGGGCCGCATGCGGCCCCCTGAGGCCATTTATCCTGCCCCTGCTGCACTTCTGGAGGAGGCACCTCTTTCATTGGTGGTCAGTGAAAGGAGCACAGGATGCATCCGCACCCATAGTTCCCATTGAAATACTGGTCAGTTTGTTGATTTAAATTTACTTGTTTTTTATTTTAAATATTGTATTTGTTCTCATTTTGTTTTTTTACTTTAAAATAAGATATCTGCAGTGTGCATAGGGATTTTTGTTCATAGTTTTTTTTATAGTCCAGCCCTCCAATGGTCTGAGGGACAGTGAATTGGCCCCCTGTGTAAAAAGTTTGGGGACCCCTGATCTAGAGTCTCAGTAATCTCCGAATCTAGAGCTTGTGTATACATAGATAAACAAACAGAAAGACCCATATTTTCCATGGGGAGAGAAGACTCAGGAAAAGAGCTCAAGACAGAAGAGACTGAGGTAGTCTGAAACAATACACACAGAAAAAAAAACCCTACATGCATCTTCTATAATGTTCAAAGCAAGGCTGTCTGCTGCAGCCGATGTGCAACTAGCCAACATCAGCACCAGCCTCCTGACCTGGCTGAGGGCTTAGGCGGCTGCAGGTATGCAATCCCCAAAGGACCCATGTGAATGCTGCCTTCAGCACTGTCCTGGACCACAGCAGCCTTATCCCTGGGTGTTTCCTTTGATACCATAATAAGACACCTCAGAGGACCCGAAGGAATCAAGACCATGGAGTTCAAATTCTTCATAAACGTGGAATATAGGAAAGCAGTCAATCCAAACTCCAGGGAACAGTAGCGAAGTATTCATTTTTGCTGGTGCCCTTACTGGGATCTTCTCGGCGGAGGAGGCTATTGGCAGCTGGGAGAGTTGGTGTCTGTCATGCAAGACACTACACATGGCTTTTTATTGAAATAAATTTGGCATCAGTCTGCAGGGACCCCTGTGAAAAAGGCCCCCTGTAGGCAGCAGATGTGAGAAGAGTTCTGTTTCCACCTTTTCTTTCTAAGGCTTACATGCACACACTTACCTGACTTTCAGACAAGGAGCAACTTAGACGGTGGACTGGAAAAATTCCAGCCAATATTTTGATTACACTGGAGGAATGAGAACAGTGTCATCCACCATAGAAATCATACCAACAACAGGGCCAGGTAAGAAAGAGGTTTAGATTCTGCTGTGAGGACAGTGTAAAAACCCTATCGCCAGATCCCTAGCACAATCATTAGTGTGTCAATTGTAGCAGCAGAGCCATAGTAACATCGCTAATATTGCCTGCATTTACAGTTTTCAAACCCCATTGTTTTCTGGGAGGGGCTGTGAGGATTTGTAAACCTCCAGCCTATTGGGAGGGATTGCAGTTCTCACGGGACCCTGTGCTACCCTATACAGAGCTGGTGACAACAGTGACATTTTACAGACAAGAGGGAGATTTGGCTAGACTGGTATGTCCATGATTACACGATGGCAATTGGCAAAGACCAGTTGATATACTTTCTCTACAGAGCTCACGTGGGCCTGACCCTGACCCTGACTTCAGACTTTACAGACCACCCTGAGATGCAGTTCTTACTAAGAGGCCTTCTGTCCTGTTGGGGTCTGAATCCCCAGGAGCAGACAATGGGTGCGCTTCACAGTCAGTGCCTATGCACAGTGCACAACTGTCACATGGTATTGCTTCTGCTTGCTAAATAATCGAAAGATTAAGCACATCAGAGGAACAAAAGCCAGGCTTTGTTCCAAATGTCTCTCTATAAGAGAACCCTGCTTCTCTCCAAATCATTTAACCTGGTTATAAACAGCTAGATGGTTAAAAGCCTCTTCATTTGTTTTGTTTTTCTTTTTTCATTTTCTTCAAAATACGGTTTTGTGACTCGCTTATTCCACCTTTATACACAGAAAGGGGGTTATTTCGGTGAAATGAGAAGCAATTATTGTTATTACAAGTCTTGCTGCTTTCTGTGCTAAAACAACTTACCCCACCACCTGGGCCTTTGATGTTCCCACCACCTCCCAAAAAAGGAAGAGTGGGAGAGAGGAGAAATCAAAATGAACTTTGATCTGTTTATTGTAAACAACTTCATTATACTGAGAACTTTAACTACTTCTTTCAAAGTCTACTCAATTCTAAGAATAAGCGATGAATTTAAAGTTTGAAGTAATTAAGGTCTTTAGTCATCCCCACCCTGGCTCTCTACAGAGGAGAGAGATGGTTGATCCCCTGTCTCCCAGATGCTCATCTCCATGAAAAGGACTTCGGGCATTTGTACAAGTTTTTGTTTTTCCTGTTATAGTTCCATAGGTTCCCTACAATGCCACCTCTGCTGGGCATTGGAAGTCTAAAAGAAAAGCAGTCAGGGTGGCAGGGCAGATGGCTATCGGGAAACGGGTATAACCCTCACTGCAGCCCTGGCCAGCCCCCTGGACACCGACCCTGCTGAGCGAAGTGGAAAGCCTTCCAGGAGCTTGGCATGTCACATGAAACTGAGTAAAGAGGTGGCTCCAGCAACCCCCTGCCTGTCAATTGTGTTTGCCTCAAGTCCATGGGATTTTCATTATTCATTATTCCTTGGGCATGGACAGCACAGTAGCACCAGCCTCTGTCTAATCCCCACCTGATAATGTATTTCTGATAAGCATGACGGAGCCCAGTGCTCCTGACAGGATTCACATTTCCAGCCAGATAAAGTGCCATTTACATGAAGCAGGCACTGTGAATTTAGATCACGGAGATACTGGCAGGCAGCAAACTCAGGATGAGCTGCACCTGCACCGAGGACTATCAATCAGAGTCTGGGGGCGTCTGCAGCTTCATCAGTCCACTACCCCAGACAGAGGGCCACAGGCTGCTTGCTGCAAGCATTGGCATGCAGGGGACTGATCAGAATTGGCCACTTGCCCTGACCCTGAGCTTTTTTCACTTGGAACTCCCAATAGATGAAGCAGCCACATGGGTACCAGAGGCCACAGCAGTCCTGAATCAGAGGAAGATGACATCTGACACTGTGCCTTTGCCAAAGTCAGGATCCATCCAGAGAAATCCTGGGTCCTTTACTCCATATTCATACTCTTCTATATGCATATGTTTTATTGTGCAAGAAAATATTTACACAGCTTCTCATCAAATATTAAAGGATGTTCCAAGGCAGGAACCTCTCTCTTTCTGCCCCCATGTCCCTAAAGCCAAAGAGACTGTATCTGACACAACGATGAATTGTTCAGCATCATTTGTGAAAGAGGCAGGATCAGCCCAACCAAGATGATCAAATCAACTCTGATTAGTTTATTGCTCTTTGGAGCTGATGCCAATTCTAATTTTCTAACTTCAACATAGCCTAAAAGTAAGTGTTTTTCAGGACACGTGCTATTGTCAGCCCAGACACGGAAGCACATGCTCATGATGTTCATGTCATCTTCTTGGTACTTTTCAACCCTATCACCATCTCTCAATTCCACTAGTGCCCAGCTCAGGCCTCCTCATCTTCTCACTAACAGCTTCCTTCCAAAACTTCCTGGCCTCAGATCTTGTCGGATAACCTCTGCCACCTGTAACCCCTAGCATGCAAGTGACTCAGAGGCCTGGCTGTATCTCTGCCTGCTTTCAGCTCTGCAGTGGCTCCCTACTCCCATGGATAAGATCAGTTATTGGACCATGACCTCCAAATACTTCTGGTGGAACCAATTGTCACTCCAGCCTCATACCTGGCTGACCACAAATTATTTATTTATCTATTCTTAACACAACTCCTCTTGAAATTTTCTGTTTTTGGAGCACATGCTGTTGTTATTGTCATCTCAGTTATCTGCTGTGCCAGTTTCCTCATATCTTCAGGCAAACTCCTTCACATGGAAGCTATAGGTGAATTAGCATACACTCCTATATTCCCATAATACTCTGACCATATTTCTGCCTGGCACTTACCACCTTTTACTCTGATGTTTTCTTTAAGAATTTGTTTCTGATGATAGAAACTAATTCTGTGCCCTTCCTACACCTGCAGGGCCCAGGACAAGAGTTCAAATGGAAGCCTACATGTTTGGTCTAAACACTTTAAAACTATAAATCAAGTTATCCAATTGTTAATTAAAATATATTCTATGTTCTAACCTTGATAAATATTTCTTCAATAATGGCTTCCAAGCCAAAGCCCAGGTCCAAGTTTACAATCTTTGGATTCCCCAAGGCTCTCTACTGGAATATGGTGGTCCCAGGAGAATTGTGCTGGTTCTGGGCCATCTTCTAATCTCCCCTTTCTCCTGAATCCACCTTGCTCTGAGAGGGATTTATGTTCATGCATGTGGACACCCCTGGCCACTCCCCCAAGCTCTGTTTACAAGCCTTGCAAATGTCCACCACTACAGCCTAGTGGTGCACCCATGGATGAGGCCATATATCTAGAAAAGGCAGCCTCAGGGAAGGGTTTGGAATGGTTTTGGCATGAAATTTGTTATCTTAGTAGCCAGAGCATCTCATAAAGCGGGACCCCAGATCAAGGTAGCCATGTCTTCTGGGTCTATATATTCCTTCCTTAAATGGAAGAGATGCAACAAGAGGGGCAGAGTGGGAGGTCGGGCATGAACATCCCTCTTGCCTAGGCAAAGGCAACCCTGTCTTAAATCCTAGCTCACTATTAGCATCCAGGAGAAGCTCAATCACTGTTAGATGAATAAACAAATAAAAGAATGAATAGATCATTATTTGTAAACACATATAAAATTGTACCATGCTAGGTATCAACCCGTAATGCAAAGCCTACTTGCTCCACTTAAGCACAATGAGATTGGAGCTCAGAGTCTGGAAAAGAATATGTATTTCATCATTATCACAAACTTTACCTTTAAATCTTTTATTTAGTTAATAAGTTCATTTTTACATTAAGGTGATGTAGAATGACATGTAGACAGACATAGACTCTAAAGTCAGTGTAATCTACATGATCCTTAGTTTCCCTATCTATTTAACAGAAATATTAATAATAATATCAATTAGAAAATATAAGTAGCTATGTAGCATTGAGCCTGTCAAATAAATGTTTTGTTTTGTTTCCCATTTTTCTGAGTGTTAGGGAACCATTCCATAGAGACATAGTTTGGGAGAATGGAACACTCAGGTAATACAGACTTACACCCTTCTTCTGCAAACACATAGGAATGTAAGATGCAATATTATTGAGTATGACAACAGTAATTAAATATAAACCCAATTTCAAAGGAAAAAATACTTCCTTAGTGCCATGAAGAAAAAGTGAGGGGGACCTCAAAACCACAACAGTCCAGTGAGCTGGTACTGAGGAGGTTATTAACACGAGCTATGGGCTCTGGGGCTAGAAGATAGGTTTAATTATCCATTCCAAAATAGATGTGGCTAATGGTTCATACAATTTTGGAAGGTGAATTTAAGAGCCTTGCATGAAGACACTGTCTCAAAGCCCTCTCAATATCATAGGAAAAAAGAAATGCAAAACTCTATCAGCTCAGAGAATGAGAGAATTTGACTGCCTTTAACCCTAAGTAAAAGTAATTGAGAAATCCGACTCTTAAGAACTCAGATCCCATGTAAATATAGTGTCTAAAATCACATGATACTAAAATCTCACATGAACTCTGGTATAGGAACTTTGAAACATCTGAGGCTTCCATAAAACTAACACAAAATAAGTCCTTAGGGAACAGTCACAACCCAGGGTGTATGAGTGGGACTCCAACAGCAAACAGGAAACAAGTAAATAAAGGACTTCCATTGAAATGAGAATGCCTTAGAAAATTACAACCATTGAGGCAATAAACTACCCTGCTGTGAGTCAGTGGAAGAAACAAAAGGGACTCTCAGCATATCCCAAACTGAGGTAAAAGACAACACTTTTACTAGGTTTAAAGGAATTAAAACAACAAAAGGGGACATAAAAATAACAGGAAGTATTTTAAAAAAATATATAGACAGCTTTGTTTAAAAATAATAAAGCTTAGTGTTTACTGAATGCTATACACTGTGGGGAGCTTTTCCTATGTATTATCTCAACAAATTCTTCTAAAATTTAAAACAATTCTTGGAGGTAACCACTATTTAGTATTCCATTTTGAGAGAAAAAAAAACCAAGACACAGAGAGATTAAACATTGCTCAGGATCATGCAGTTCTTGAGCAATGAGGTCAGAATTTGAACTAAGGCTATCTTGCTCTAAAGAGTGTTTCTTTAATCACTGCTGGGGAAAAAAAATCAGAAAATGAAAAGGATAGTCATTAAAATTAAAACAATGACTAAGCAGAAGATTACATACAGTTGAAGAGTACAATAAAAAAATAAAACATGTATTTGAGCAATTCATAGAAACTACATCATGGAGAGATGAAGATGTAGCAATATAAATAAATAATATATAAAATAATAAGGTTCAACAAATTACCAATAGGAATTTCAGGAGCAAAGCATGAAACCTTAGACTCATGAAGAATACTCAATCCTAGGCAGAAAAAAAAAATCTAAACAGATATATTATAATGAAACTACATGACAACAAAGACATGGAGTTTACTTGAAAAGTAACAAGAGAGAAAATATATAGATTACCTTAAAGAGAACAAAATTTAAACAATGGCAGATTTTTTATCAGCTAAAAAGGACTGCAAAAAAATATTACACAATGTACTTAAATTAGTAAGATAATTTAAAAACAAAGAAAAATTGTCAATCTACATTTTTATATAGCGATAAACTATAAACACAAGAGGATCCTGAATAAAGTCCTCATCACCCAAACAAAGAGTGACTTTGAGAAAGTGACAAGCTTATTCTAAAATTCATAAAGAATTTTAAGAGATACAGACCATAGTGAAATAGAAGAACAAGGTAGGAGGATTTACACTTCCTGATTACAAAACTTTCTGCAGAGCAACAATAATCAAGACAGTATATTTCTGCCAGAAGGATAGACATATAGATAAATGAAATGGAATTCAGAGCACAAAATAAACTCGCATATATGGCTAACTTATCTCTGACAAGGGTTCCAAGATCATCATATGGGGAAAGAACAGGTTTTCCAATGAATTGTACTGGGAGAACACGATAGCTACATGTCAAAGAATAAAGTCAGATCCCTACCTCATACCATAAACAAAAATTAACTCAAAATGAATCACAGACTTACATATCAGAACTAAAATTAGAAAACTCTTAAAAGAAAACATAATAGTATATTTTTGTGGCTATAAATTTGGCAAATAATTTTTATACATGACACTAAAATTATGAGCAACAAAAGGGAAAGAACATATAAATTAAATTAAACATCATTAAATTTACAAATTGGAGGCTTTCAAAGACCGAAAATAAGTAAAAAAAATCCAGAAAGGGAAAAATATTTATATCTGATAATAGACTTGTATCTGAAATATATAAAGAACACATAAAACTCAACAATGAAAGGAGAAGACAATTAAAAGCAGTCACAGAATTTTAAAAGACACTTACCCAAAGGACATATACCATTTGCTACTGTCAATAGAAAAGATGCTAAACAGCATTAATTATCAGAGGAATAGAAGTCAAAACCACAACGATCACCTCACAATATCTAGGATTCTTTTAATTAGATAATGACAAATGTTGGTGAGGACTTGGAGAAATGGAAGGACACATACATTGCTAGTGGAAATGTAAACTAATTTCAACTTCCTTGGTAAGCATTTTGACAGCTCCTTATAAAGTTAAATATACAGTTACCATATATGACTCAGAAATTTCACTCCTAGTTATAAATTTTAAAAATAAAAATATATTCACGTGAAAACTTGTGCATGAATGTTTATAGCATCATTATTCATAATAGCCCAAATGTAGAAACAGTTGAAATGTCCATATACTGATTAATGAAGAAACAAAATTTTTAATTCATACAATGAAATATTATTTAGCTATAAAATGAAATAGAACATTAATATATACTCTAAGAAGCCAGTTGCAAAAGACTACATATTATATTATAGTCTATGTATTGTATATTATAGCTACATATTTATAGTACATACTTTATATTGACTGCATATTTATAGTATATACTTCATATTGTATATTATTATAATAATTATATAATTTAATTTATATTTAAATCAAGAACAGGGAAATCTATAGAAACAATACTGATTAGTGTTTGTTTAGAGCTAGGGGTGGTGATGGTGGGATTGAGGGAAGATGGGTATACGGTTTTCTATATAAGAAATGAAAGTGTTCTAATGTTGACTCTGGTGATGGGTGCACATTTCCGTGGATAGGCTATAAAACATAAATTATACATTTTACATAGATAAATTGTATGTTATAAAAATTATTTCTCAATAAAGCTGTTCAAATGAATTTGTTAGTTTCAGACTGTTACTAAAGGCTATATACTTCAAAAACAACAACAAGACTTTGAACCAAGAATGAAAGATAGAAAGTTGAAAACAATGACCAAAAAGAATTTATAAATACACTAATATCTATAAATAAGGATTGGCTTAAAATAAAAGTATAATAAGAATTGAAATATTCTGTGCTAACTCTATTGTTTAGAAAAACAATGGAGACATCAACCACCTTTAACAGTTAAGTTAAAAATTCACAATATTGATTAACATAATTACATATAAATATAAACATTAGATATTGATATTAAATGTTACTATAAATAATACAATATAACATTATGTATGATCATAAACATCATATATAACTATACAACTTATGAATGAGAATATTAATTTTTTAAAATATATGATAGATATACTTGAAAAGAATATACATTCTCTAATTTGATGTAAAAGATCTTAAATATATTTATTAGAAAAAGATTTTACATACACATCCAGCAATATACCGTATTTTTTGCTCCATAAGACATACCTAAGGTTTTAGGAGGAAAATAAAAAAAATATTCTTAACCAAATGGTGTTAAAATATTTAATACAAAATATCACAATAATATTTCAACAATGTAAACTCATCAGCAGTATTAACAACCATTAGCATTGTTATTAACAAGTTAGAAGAGACTTTAATGTTCAAATACTCTTTTAGTTGTCCAGGAACTCATCATCACTAGTGTCAGAATTTAAGAAGCTCAGTTGCTCACAGTCACTGGTATCACTTTCTTTGCTATTTTCATACATGATACCATATTCAGTGCCATCTAAGGCGTTGCTAATGCCACATTTTTTGAATGACTGTACCAACGTTTCATTCTTCACTGACTGCCATGATGTTTTCACCTATTCACAAACTTGAGTGATAGTGGATCTCTTCACTTGTCCAGTTGGTGTCAGATCATGATTTCCAGCAGCCATCTATTTGTTCCACTCTTCTCAAATAAAGACTTTAAACGATTTGTTGATAGAAATGTCCAGAGGTTGCAACTGGCTGGTAAGACTCCCAGGAATTACAGCTAGATGAGTCTTCACTTCTTTAAGGTTTTTTTCTTTTATGTTTTTGCTAATATGTGCTCTAAACAGATCAAGCACTAATAGGGCAGCAAGTGACGTCAGCACTACACACAGAGCTTCAGCAGCTGTAGCGCAACCCTCCACCACTGCATTGTTCCTCTCACATCTGCCCTGGATGATGCCAGATGAATGTGCCCACACAACGTCACTCGCCTTCCTTCCTGCGCTGCATGCAACTCTGGAAACTGGAACCAGGAGATCACTCAGCAGATGTCAGGGTTCCACATGCCACAGTGGCAGCTATAATTACACTCCGCTGGCACTCATTCTACATGTTTACCAGCGCAGCACCCCACAGCAGCTAAAAAAAAATTAACATTTGCTCCATAAGATGCACGGGCATTTTCCCCTCCACTTTGTGGGGGAAAAAGTACATCTTATGGAGAGGAAAATATGATACTATATTCAAGAGATGTATATGAAATAGACATCTTGATATTTATTTTGAAACTATGGAAAGAGTCAACTATTGTTTAAGGATAATCTGGTACAACAATGCTAATATAAGTAAAATAATTAAAATAGCTCAAATAATGAAAAATAACATTCAAAAATTGTTGAATGTTGACTATGTGTCAGACTTCATAATAAGACCAGTAACTAATTACAGGGTGAAATTGAAAAAGTTCAAAATTGCAGTTTAAGTTTTCAGCACACCTTAACCAAAACATGATGATCAGATGACCATGTTTAACTAAATAAACATATCTAAAGTGCTGCTCCCAAATTCATAAACTGCTTACATTCTTTAAGCATATCTGACACAGTTAAAACATCTAACCACATTCTAGGACATACATTTAATCTAAAAAATTTACCATAGAATCACTACCATCCAGGTCATTTTGTGTAAACAAAATGAAATAAATTTGCTAATCAGTAAGGAAAAATTGGTAAGAAAAGTCAACCATGTTTGAATCCTACAAAACTTATTTCTAAACAATCCATGGGTCAAAGTGATTATGTTAAAATAATATAAAATATATAGATCCAAATGATATAAATTGTAAATAAAAAACTACCTGAGCACTATACGAAAATAAATGTATAATCTTAAATGTATATATTAAAATTTTGATTATCTAAATCTTCACATTAAGAAATTAGTAAAGAATACTAGAGCAAGCCCTGGCTGGGTAGCTCAGTTGGTTAGAGTGTCATCCCAGAATGCCAAGTTTGCAGGTTTGATCCTTGGTCAGGGGATATACAAGAACCAACCAATGTATGTATAAATAGATAGAATAACAAATTAATGTTTCTCTCTCTTTCCCCTCTTCCTCTCTCTAAAAATCACGTCATGAGGATTTATTTCTTTATTCTCTTCTAGGAGCTTTATAATTTTAGCTACTATATATAGGTTTATTACCTATTTTGAATTAAATGTTTGTGTACAATGTGTAAAAGGCTCCTACTTCATTATTTGCATGGTCATATACAGTTGCCCTAGCCCCATTTGTTATAAAGGTCATCCTTGATTCCATTAAATAGTCTTGGTAACCCAAGTCAAAAATCAATTGACTAGAAATATGCAATTTTATTTCTAAACTCAATTCTATCCCATTGTTCTATTGTCTATACTTAAGCCATAAGTAAGAAAATAAGCATTTTCTTGATTATTGCAGCTTTGAAGTATGTTTTGAAATTGGAAATTATAATTCCTCCAACGTTGTTAACTATTAAAAATTGTTTTGGCTATTCTGAACCCCTTCTATTTCTATAAAAACTTTATCACCAGTTTATCAAATTCAGAAGAGAAGTCTGCTGTGATTTTCATAAGAATTATATTGAATCTAATCTATTTTGGGGGAAATTTTCATAAAGAATTGATGCTGCTTATTTTTAAATGTTTGGTAGAATTCACCAGAGAAGCACTCTGGTCCTGGGCTTTTTTTCTATGAATTGTGTTTTGATACTATGACATGTTATAGGTTCACTCAGATTTTTAATTTCTTTTTGAGTCAATGTTAACACTGTATGTCTGTCTTTCTAAAAATTTTTTCATTAAATCTAAGTTATCTAATTTGTAGGCATACAGTTGCTCATCATATTTCTGTACAATCTTTCTTTTTATTACTGTAAATCCCTCAGTGATGCCTTTGTGATTTTAATAATTTGAGCCTTCTCTATTTTTCTCTTAATCTGTCTAACTAAAAATTTGTCAATCTTGTTGACCTTTTTAAAGAACCAACTGGTCATTATTCTTTAGCAATATTTTATACCAGAACTGAGAAAAGTCCTAAAGATTCATGTTTGTGGAGAATATTAGGTCTTCTAGAATAAGAACCCCAGTTCTCATTCACTATATACCAGAGAGAGATATAACCAATTCTTAGTGTCTCAAATAAGAGAAACACTAATTGTGCCTCTTTCCATAATTCTAAAAACTTGCCAATCCAAATAAATTGCATTCAATGTGAGCATTTAAAAAAGCTCTGAAATTATGACTTGAAACTCATTGGAAAGGGAAAGAACTGAGACAGATAATGCTCTCTTATCCTGAGACATTATGTTCTTTTTTCTGTGTTTAAAATAGATGCTGATGTCTCTCACATTTAAATCCCAGACTATCCTTTGAGCCCTGGACTCATTAATTTTACCAATACTTATTGTATGATATGAAGTGCTACACATATTGTACGTGCTTGTTAGACAGGACAGATGATATCCCTGCCTTCAAAACAATGACATTTTGTACTGAATCATACTTCCAATTTCAGGGACTCCACTTCAATACTTCTAAGACATTTTCAGACTATCATTTCTCAAATGTTATTTTTGATTTCTCTCTCCAAACTTATTATGTCTCTCATAACCACCCTGCTTCCCTGAACCCAGCCTTCACCATTTCAACAAATAACACCACAAATCACTAAATTCAAACCAAATATCTTAGAATTCTATTCTTCATAACTATCAGAAAGACGTTTTGCTTCTGACTCAAATTTATATATGGAATATGTCTACTTTTTGGCACCTTTGCTAGTCCAAATCATCACCATCTTTGACTTTTTAACTCTTTCCTCTCCTTTCCCTCTTCCTCGTAATCCATTCTTTACCCAGAATATACAGGGATCTTTTCTAGTTAATATACATAAGATCATGCCACTCCTTAGTCCCTCATAAAGCCTTCTCATGTCATCCTACTTTAGGTAAAACTGTGGCGATTGTCGGGGGTGGTGGTGGTGAAGGAGTAGGGTGGAGGAGGATATAGGGCAGGGGTCCCCAAACTATAGTCTGTGGGCCACATGCAACCCCGAGGCCATTTATCTGGCCCCCGCCGCACTTCCGAAAGGGGCACCTCTTTCATTGGTGGTCAGTGAGAGGAGCACACAATGCATCTGCACCCATAGTTCCCATTAAAATACTCGTCAGTTTGTTGATTTAAATTTACTTGTTCTTTATTTTAAATATTGTATTTGTTCCCATTTTGCTTTTTTACTTTAAAATAAGATATATGCGGTGTGCATAGGGATTTGTTCATAGGTGTTTTTTATAGTTTGGCCCTCCAACGGTCTGAGAGACAGTGAACTGACCCCTGTGTAAAATGTTTGGGGACCCCTGATATAGAGGGATAAATGGTGATGGATAGAGACTTGATTTGGGGAGGAGCGGTGAACACACAATATGATATGCAGAGATGTGTTATGGAATTGGGCATCTGAACCTGTATAATTATGTTATCCATTGTCATGCCAATAAATTCAATTAATAAGAGAATACTACATATGAAAAATAAAGTCTTTTATGTGAACTCAGTCATTCTGTCCTTTTTTGCCCCTCTAGCTTCATCATGAGTCACCCCTTTATTTACTCAATGTGATCTGTGCTCAAAGCTTCTTAGTATGCAGTAGACACTTGTTCAGGGAATGAATAAAGAACCAATCCTTAAGGATTTCTTAGAAATGATTTCTAAAAACTTCTTTTTGATCCAGTTACAACATCATAATTATCTCCATATTTCAGAGTTTTTCTGCACTATATACCCTGGACATAACAAAACCAGCAGTACAAAATAAATAAGAATTTAGACTATATCCCAGAGTTTGGTTATTCTCAATATCAGAAGATGTGATTTCAATGAAGGGTCTACTTCCCCATCTCAAGTACCAAAACAGTGCATTTGAGCAAAAGCATTGAAGAGATTAAACTTTCTCTAGGTTCCAGGAACATGTTAGAGCATAAATCCCTTAATTTCCTCTAGAAATAAAGTCTGATCTCCACAGGTGAATGGAGAGAGGAAGAGAATGGTCTTTGGAGCAATTCATTGTCTGTCTCCTGTGCTCTTTTGCTAGTTGCATCCTTCTTCCTCTTAGCCCTTAGATTTGAATTAGCATTAAAGGTGGAAAAATAAGAACCATACTTTTTACTTCAAATGATCCTAACTGCTTGATAGAAGGTCTTTAACAAGATCCTACTCTAACAAGCTGCTGTTGTTTTCATGTTTTGGAATGGCTTCATTCTGTACATGATGACATACTCAAACAGCAAATGCATTAAGCTGTGACAGCTCTCCACTGACCTAAACAATTACATTAGGAAAATGCCATTAGCAGCTCTCTCTCTTCATCCGTTCTCCCTTCCTCCTCCTTACCAGTAAAAGCTATGTTCAATACTACTCTTAAATTACCCTTAGAAATATGCTTTAAAAAGACATCAAGGCATAGGTGTTTTAACACTTGTCACAGATAGATCAAATGACCAATCTAAGATGTATTATTCCAGCAAAAGTTTTCCATTTTAATCTTTCTTTAGGTGGCACATTTATGAGCTCATACCCTAAAAAAAAAGAAAGCCGTGGGTGTGAACTAGAATAAGAATGGACCTTACTGTTATTCCAAGCACTTTTTCTGCATTTATGCAGTACTTAATAGTGAATACAGAATGACCCAGTGGAATGGGATAAAAATCGTGGTACATGGTAGCAGGAAGCCAAAGTCCTGAAGCCCAAATGTGCTATGATTCAAACTTGTCATACTCATTTCTTTACTAATGAATTTGAATGTGTTTCCTATTCTGATCATTTCCCAGTGTTTTGTAGTGAGCCCCTTTTTAACAAGAAGACAACATAGTACAGTTTTAAGGGCACAGAACTAAAAGCAGTGAGTGACTTGATAACTTTGTAAATGTATAAATCTAGGCAAGTTACTTCACCTCTTTGTATTTCAATTTTATTTTACTAAGAAATAAGGACAATAAGAGTACCTAAGTCAGAGACTTGTTGTAACAAATTATTTTAATAATTTGGAGGATGATTCCTTTTTTTTTTTACAGGGACAGAGAGAGAATCAGAGAGAGGGACAGACAGGAATGGAGAGAGATGAGAAGCATCAATCATCAGTTTTTCGTTGTGACACCTTAGTTGTTCATTGATTGCTTTCTCATATGTGCCTTGACCGCGAGCCTTCAGCAGACCTAGTAACCCCTTGCTCGAGCCAGTGACCTTGGGTCCAAGCTGGTGAGCTTTTGTTCAAGCCAGATGGGTCCACACTCAAGCTGGCGAGCTCGGGGTTTCAAACCAGGGTCCTCTGCATCCCAGTCCGATGCTCTATCCACTGCACCACCGCCTGGTCAGGTGGAGGATGATTCTTGATTCTTGAATTTAAGGCATTCAAAGAAATGTAAACCATTCTAACTATTATTATTTAGTATGCCTATTAAGAAGAAAAATTGCCTTTCCTGATAAGGATACATGATACAGATTATATACTTAAACCCACTTCCAGTAATAACAGCATAACTCTATTAGACTAGCCTATGGCCCTGCAAGGCTGTCAAATACAGGGCACAGCAGCTTGCAAACAGTGAACAACAGGCAGCCTGATTCTGTGATTGCTGAGAGAAGGTGAGTCATGCAGTTGCTCAGGTTTCTATCTCAAGATAATTTCTCAACCACATGGTAGAATGTTGGTGTCACCATAGAGCCCTGTGTTCCTGCTGAGTGGAGGTAGCAGAGATCACAGTGCAGAGCCTGGAGATGCTGGGTCCAAAGGAGGGACATTGGAAAGAAGGAAACACTACACAAAGGACACCTCAGAAGTTTTCAGGAAGTCCCCTACAAGTCTGTGACTGAGGGAGTCCCCTCCATGGGCAAAAGAGTCAGATAGCAGGTGCTATGAAATGAAAAACAAAATATAGGTACCCTAGGTGCTGTGGGGGTGCAAGGCAGTATCAAGAGATTTGGGAGTTTGGACCCTGTTAGAATGATTAAGTCATCAAAATATATTGATTGATTTTAGACAGAGAGGAAGGGAGAGAAAAAGGAAGAGACAGGAACATAGATCTGTTCCTGTATGTGTCCTGACCAGAGAATAAACTGGCAACCTCTGTGCTTGAGGATGATGCTCTAAAGAAGTGAGCTATCTGGCCAGGGCTTTAAATTTTTATTTATTTATTTATCTACTTTTTAACCCAGTGGGCTCCAGCTGAGACACTAAAAAAGTAGCCTTACCAGTAAGAACTACATATAGAGTAAGACCTATTCTAGGTCCTTTCAGCAAAACCTAAAAAAAAAAAAAAAAAAGCCCAAACAAGATTCAAAGTGGATACTGAGTTTGGAGGCTGATTCTTGATAAATTAAATTAATGTTATTGGACAGTGACTGAGCTGCCTACTAAAGCAAAAATCAATAATCTTCAGAGTAACAGAATCTAGGAAGCCTACAACTTACTTATAATTCCAATATTCAATCAAAAATCAATAGTCATAAAAAGAAGAAAAAATGTGACTTAGACTTTAGAATAAAACAATCAATAGAAACGAAAGCCAAGATACCCAGAGGTAGGGCATAACACACATACTTAAAGCCCCTATTATAAATGTATTCAAAAATATTTAACAAGAAAACGTGTTCACAAAATAATAGAAATTATGATAAATGCATAAACAGATAGGGAATCTCAACATAGAAATGAAACCTATTAAAAAAGTATAAAATGGAAATTCTAGAACTCAAAAGTATATCACTGAACTAAAAAATTCACTGGGACCCTAGCTAGTTAGCTCAGTGGTGGAGCATTGTTGGCCTGGTGTGTAGATGTCCCAGGTTTGATTTCCAGTCAGGGCACACAGGAGAAGTAACCATTTGCTTCTTTGCTCCTCCCTCCTTTCTCTCTCACTTTTTTTTTCTCTCTCTCTTCTTCTCCTGCAGCCATGGCTTGATTGGCTCAAGCGAGTGGGCCTCAGAAGCTGAGGATAGCTCCATGGTCTCCACCTCAGGCAGTAAAAAAATGGCTCAGTTGTTACGCAAGAGAGCAACGGCTACTGATGGGCAGAGCATCGCCCCTTAGTGGGTTTGCCAGGTGGATTGCAGTCAGAGCTAATGCAGGAGTCTGTCTTTCTGCCTCCCCTCCTTTCACTAAAAAAAATAATAAATTCACTGGATAGATTCAACAGCAGGTTCAAGATGAGATTTAACAAAGTCAGTACATTAACAAATAAATACATTTGTTTACTAAAAGATTTATCTAATAAATAGAAGTGAGCCAATTTTTTATAACAACAACAAAAAAAGATTTAACAAAGGTAAATAGAGCTTCTGGGACCCACAGAACACTACCAAAAGAGTTAATTCATTGGTATCCCAATAAAAAAAGAGACTGATTATGGACAGACAAATATTTAAAGGTATAATGACAGAGTACTTTCCAAATTTTATTTTTAAAACTTCACCAATCCAGCCTGACCAGGCAATGGCACAGTGGATAGAGCATCGGACTGGGACGTAGATGACCCAGGTTCGAAACCCCAAGGTTGCCAGCTTGAGCGCAGGTTCAACTGGTTTGAGCAAGGCTCACCAGCTTGAGCCCAGGGTTGCTGGATTGAGCAAGGGATTACTCTTGTCTACTGTAGTTCCCCAGTCAGGGCACATATGAGAAAGCAATCAATGAACAACTATGGTGCCACAGCAAAGAATTGATGCTTTTCATTTCTCTCCTTTCCTGTCTGTCTGTCCCTATCTGTCCCCCTCTCTGTCATAAAAAAAAAGAAAAAATTACAGAAAAAAACTCCACCTATCTATTAATCCTATAAGTTTAGCAATCCTCAAACAGAATAAACATAAAAGGAACCAAACCCAGGCACATCCTAGTCCAACTGCTGAGGACTAAGGAAAAGCACATTGAATACAAGTAAGAACCATAACAATTCTCTTACTTCTCATCAGAACAATAGAATATGGCAGACAATGGGACAACCTCTCTAAATTTCTAAAAGGAAAAAGCCATCCCAGAATTCCATAACTAGTGAAGATTTCCCATTCACGAGTGAAGTAAAGAGCTTTGCTATAGATGAAAGCTTCAAAAAATTGTTTTCAGCAGATTTGCACTGCAAGAAAGATTAAAGGATATTTTTTCAATTAAAGGAAAATTATACCAGATACAAACTGGTGTCTATTAGTAGGAATGAAGAGCCCCAGAAAGGGTAAGTGCAAATGACTAAGTTTTCTAACTTCTCATGGTTTATTTTAAAAACCATTGAGTGTTCAAAGAAAAATAATAACAGTAGAAGGTAGATTTCAAAAATCATGTAGAAGTAAAAGATATGACCATCAAACAGGAAATGGGACAGGTTAATAGAGTTGGACAGTAGGGAATGAGAATCGAGAAGATGGCAGATATGAAATGTAAGAAACTAAGGCTGTGTGTTGTTAATATAGAAAAACCACTAAAAAGAATAATAATGCTAAAGAATTACAGCTAAGAAGTTAATAGAAGGAAAAATTTGAAACTCCCCAAAATACTGGATAAGTATAAAAGAAAGCTAGAAAAATATGTACAAATGAAAAACAAACAGCAATATGAAAGCCTTAAATAAAAACAAAGCAATAATTACAGAAAATATAAATGAATTTAAAATCTTAATCAAAAAGCAGAGATTATAAGAATGAATAAAAAAGTAAAAGCCAACTGTAAGCTAGCTACGAAAGATGCATTTTAAATTTAAAGATCTAGAGAAGTTGAATGTAAAAGGATGAAGACAATACACCATGGAAAAAGGACCAAGCATAAGAAAATCATGGCTGTATTAATTTCAGATAAATAGACTTCAGGAAAAAGTATATTACAAGAGATGAGATAAATTACATGGAGGACATACCAATTGTAAGTAACAAAGTTCCAAAACCCATGAAGCAAAACCTGACATAATTGAAGGGATGAGTTTACAATTAAAGTTGGGTATTTTAATTTTACTTACTCAGTAATTGCTAGGACAAAAGTAGGCAAAAAAATGAGGAAGAAAATCGAATCTCTAAATGTTATCAGGCAACTTGATCTAACATATTTTTAAACATTACACCCAATAGTGACAGAATACATGTATACACTCTTTTCAAATGTATAAGAAATGCTTATTGAAGATAGACCATATTCTAACCATGAAATAGGCTTGAATAAATTCTAAAGCTTGATTCAGAAGTTAAATTTTAAAAATAAATATTTATAAATAACCCATGGGTCAAATAATAATCATAGGGAAATTACAAAATATTTCCAACTGAATAATAATTAAATACATCAAAATTTGAGAGATGTAGCTAAAACTATTCACAGGGAAATTTACAGCTTTGAAATGGGTATATTTCAAAGGAGATAAGATGAAGTACGTATATTTACCCCTCAAGCACGTAGAACAAGAGAAAAATTAAACCTAAATATAAAGTCGTAAGACATAATAAATGTAAGCTCAAAAATTAATGAACTAGGACACAGACAATACAGAAAATTAATCCAAAGTGTGGTTGTTTGAAAAGATTAATAAAATTCACAAAAATCCCTAGAAAGAAAAATCCTGGGGAAAAAGGAGAAAAACAAATGATCAGCATTAGGAATATAATTGGGATATCATTAGAGATCCCACAGTTATTAACAGGATAATATAGAAATCATTAACTTTATGTTCATAAATTTGATGTTAGCTGAAATCAACAGTCCTTGATAAAACATATTCTATAGAAAATCTGAAAATCCCATGTAAATTAAGGCATAAGATCCATAAATTTTTAAAATCTTAACTTCCTACAGTAAAAACTTCAGGTTTATTTTCACAAGTAAATTCTACTTTAATTCAAGGAGAATCAATACTAGTCTTACACAAACTCTTTCAGAAAAAGGAATGCTTCCCAAATCATTTGTGAAATCAGATTCTAAACTTGATGAAGCATTTATCATTTAAAAATTACATATCACACGAATAGGTGTAGATTGTTCATTCATTCATTCAATATAAATTTTTAAAAAATTTTAAGACTTTATTCACTTTAGAGAGGAGAGAAAGAGAAGGAGGGACACAGGAAGCATCACCTCCAATATGTGCCTTGACCAGGCAAGTCCAGTATTTCAAACTGGAGACCTCATTCAATACATTTTTTAATGATTTTTGTGCCAACAACATATCAGATTGAACCATATTCATTGCCATATCATACAGCTGTAGGTTGAAAAATATTGTCAAATATCAGCAATTTAATTGGACTCAATTTTATATTGGGTTCTGGAAGTAAACCAAATATAGTTCTGTACCTAAAGAAGGATGTGAGGGTAGACCAACATCTTCACAGATGATTACAGGAAAGTGTGATAATCTCCATGACTACAAGATGAGGCACTATAGGGTACCTGAAAACATGGGTAAGCAAGCTCTACCTACTCTCCCTTGATGTGAAATAACAGTAGGAGTTCAGCAGGTAGAACAACAGGAAAGAAATTCTCGGCAGTGGAAACAGAATGAGCAAAAAATAAAAATGCAATGGCGATGACCAAGAAAGTGGTGGTGTCATGGCATGTGCAATGAAGGCTGGAGGATGGATCCTGAAAGTCATCACGTTTTTTCCAAAGAAATTTGGTAAGTTTGTGATAATAACTTCTGACTGTATCCACTTCAATAGTTAATGAGAAGCAAACAGGACTGTGAGGAGGCATGACTGTTTTCTCATCTATTTTCTCCTGCAACATACTTGTTGCTGACTTATTATTGAAACGAACGTGAAGCAATCTGGGATTGCATGGAATTTCAATAGAAAAGCATGCAGAACCACGGAGCTAAAAGGTAGTTTCCTAACACAGCATTGATTATCCCTGTTGAGCCTGCTTTGAGAAGGTCTCTCAATGATAACCAGGCCTTCTGGCCAAACCACTACACTCAGCTGCTGAAGGCACAAACTTTCAGTCATGAATGTAACCCAGATGTCAACACCTTGTTATTCTAAAAGCCAAAAGGAAAATCTTTGTTTGGTCCATGTGCAGTGCTTCCACCCTACAACCCAACTGGGAGTCTCTGGAAGCCCACACTAAAAGAAGCCATCCAGAAACTTCAAGAAGTGCCACTCACTCTTGGGATTTAAAGGAAAGACAAAAGCAGCAAAAAAATTAATGCAGCCCTGGCCAGTTGGCTCAGTGGTAGAGAGTCAGCACAGCATGTGAAAGTCCCAGGTTCGAGTTCTGCTCAGGATACACAGGAGAGGCGACCATCTGCTTCTCCTCCCCTCCCCTCTCCTCTCTCTCTCTCTCTCTCTCTCTCTCTCTCTCTCTCTCTTTCTCTCTCTCTCTCCTGCTCCCACAGCTATGGCTCAATTATTCGAGCTTGTTGGCCCTGAGTGATCAGGATGACTCCGTGGAGCCTCTACCTCAGGCTCTAAAAATAGCTTGGTTGTGAGCTTAGGACCCAGATGGATAGAATATCAGCCCCAGACAGGGTTGCAGAGTGGATCCTGGTCAGGGTGCATGCGGGAGTCTGTCTCTTTATCTCCCTTCCTCTCACTTAAACTAAATAAGTAAGTAAGTAAATAAATAAATAAAATTAATGCTAAAATACTTTTTGTCATTAATACTAATCATCTTCCTTACTAAACCATTCACTGACTCTAAGAATCACCAAGACTAATTTTCCTGTCCATTGTGATGATAGTGTAACAAGCAGCAAAATGGCCAGAAGAGGTCGGAAGAGAGAGGAAAGCACTGAACAGAAATGTGAGGGGACTGATGTCCCCTGTGCTCCCCACCCCAACCCCATGATCTAGGACTGACTGAGGACCAAGTAGCAACCTGCGATAATGACTACCTGTGCTTTGTTCATGATGTGCCCAGCACTGGACTGAGTGCTTTAACAGGATCATTTCACTGAACTTCACGTGGGCCTACGGAGCTTATTTTTTGTGCTCCTTGCTAACAATACATTGTAAATCTCAACAACATTTTTAACATTATGTCTCTAAATATTCTCTAGGGTTAATAAGAGACTGGATTATCCAATATGCACAAAACACTGGTAGTCCATTTATTTAAAATGTCATCCTAAAAAATAAAAATTTTAGTTAAAAATGCCACCTTGGAGTACCTATTTACAATTTATAGTTAAATTCTCTGAGACCAGTCTTCAAATGGTGCTTATTCATCCTAGTTTAATGCACACTGATCCTGAATGGGGCTGGCCAACAAGATAGGTCTTAAAATGCTACAGTTTTTATACCGGTGGGGGCAGGGACACAGGCTTCTCTCTCCGTTTTCCCAAATGGGTTTCTGAAGGTCACTTCCTTGTGTGCGCTGTCCGACCTGATGTCTTGAAGTGAAATCAAGAAAACAAGGACATATAACTGCAGGTCAGACCTCAAGCCATGTTACGTTGGGAACCTGTTCTGTTAGGTACTCAGAATTCCCACTCCCAGGTAAAATGTGCTTAGTTTGACACAGGTGTGGAAAAGAAAGGATGGGCTTTATTTAGGAGAGGTCCAGACATCAGCATGTCTGGACACAGATTGGAAGAAAACACCAAAGGGCATGTTGCATGTGGAATTTGGTGGCTGTAGCTTCAGTTGATCTGCTCTCAATACGTCAACTGCACAGCACCTGATGGTAGAGGGTGGGAGAGAGTCACCTGTCACCCATTGTATCTGCTGATGCTTATAGAGTTAATTTTCCATCTCAAGTCAGGCCAGATCAATTGAATGTATTTCCTTCTTTTTTATAAAGATCTTCAGGGGGCGGAAACTAATGCAGCAGGCCTGAAAATTCATCCCAGTATTTAACAGTCTTCCAAGTACTTCCTGGAAACACGACTGACTACTTCATGGTCAGTGTGAGGGGGGGTCTAAATGACAGACAGTCTTAGGTACTCACAGACCTGTGAACTGACTACCTACCAAGTCTTTGCACAGGTTTAGAATTTTATCAAGACCCCCAAAATATTACTTCGTCAATCAGACTAGTCCCAGGTGCCATCTAAACCCATTTTCTCTCTTGTTTTGGGAAAGGAGAATGTGGTCATTATTCTCGCAATCGAAATCATGCCTAGACATAAAGATAACTGTTAAATTTTTCTTCTCTTTCCCATGCTAAGAAACTTTAGTTCTTTTCACCTTTTCTTTGACTTAATATTTATAGAATCACAGGTTCAGGAAGGACATATAACCCAGTCAATAATGATTTGCAGGAGTGATCTAAACCCCCTCATATTCTCCCCCATAAGGTGTCATCTTGTCCATATGTGGTTTTCTAGAAGAGTTCGATTAGGCCCCAGGAGAGTGGGTGGGAGGAAGATATGGTGGTAGTTTAGGTTTAAAGATCTGACCTGAACATGTCAACACCTTTTTCTTTCACTTACGGTTTTGTGTCTTTTTCTTCTATGTCTCTATTTACAGCTTTGTAAGAAACCAGAATGAGGACTGAAACAGATCCTTTGCTGTCTAATTAGAGCCCCACATGTTAATGAACTCCTGCCATTCGACTGCCTTGGGGTGCCAGCATCCCTACAGGAAATTAATAAGAGCTTTAATCACTCAGAGACTGGAAAGGTCAGTGCCCACTAAGGGTTCAGAATGTGGAGATTGCAGCACAATTTTACAAGCATAACAACAATACCCATGGGTTTTTAAAAGTATTAAACTCCATCAACAGGCAGATGGATAAAAGCATCAACCTGTTCATAGGACTGAAGGAACATAAGCACAGAACAGTGAGTTGCTCATACTCATATTATACATGCAGTGATTTTTTCGCCATCTATTCTATAAATACCTGAACTGGAATGAACCCCTCAAACTTACCTTAAGATTTATCTTTGCTATCTGTGCATCAGCTTCAACAAGAGAGCCCTTTAACCCAATCTGAGGTATTCAGGATCTTAAGAAGTGAAGGGAATTGGGAAGAAGCATATTCAGATTTCAGTATTTTCTCTTAATAGCCAAGATCAAAGACCACTAATCTAGCCCATCCTCCAGCAGTGGGGCAGAACAATCCTTATACCAGTCATTGCAAATTGCAGATCAGTTTCCTTAATTCTACTAGCTGTTTCTGAAAGGTAAGCCTGAACAACAGGAGGTGGGAAAAGGTTGAAGGTGAGAAAAGGTTGGAATATATATATATTGCAGTTAATGTTCCTGATCCACATTACAGGGGGAAGAAAATCCAACCAAAGAAATAGGATTTTGTTGACACTCAAAATATTAACACTATGGAAACCAAGGAAGACAGAATAAAGTTTTAAAGTCAAATTCTGCAAAGAGGATATAAACTGAACGCTCCAGAAAGACTATTAGAGATAGCAATTAAGAGGTTATTGGAAATGTTCTACTGTATAGTTTCAATAGCACGATAAGTAGCAAACCAGATGGTCTTCTCCCTTTTTTCTGCTTATTAAAAGTGAATCCAAGATTTAGAACTCAGCTAATATTCCACTTCCAGCTAAATTTAATTGCTCACTCCTCAGACCACAATGATCTCGACTATCTCATCACTAATTTATTTTCTACTCTGTTATTACAAAGATTGCGGCATTAGTTATCTTCCTCTCTGCATCTCCCGCACTGACTTAAACTTTCCTTGCGGGCAGTAGTCAATTTTCACTAGCACTTTTCTGTGTTTCCCTAGCACTTAATATAGTGATCTACATAAAGTATGTACTCCAGAAATATTTGTGGAAAGCAGGTTACAGTAGATCTTCATGGAGCCTTGCCCCTCTGGGATTTGGTAAATGGGACCTCCCTGAAAATACTAAACTGTTCTATGTAAGATGTAAACTCTCAAGTTAATTTAATATAACCTTTTACTAATATCAATAAAAGAGTTCCTTGTTGAGTCATATTGGTTCCCTTTTCTATAATTTGATTGATTTTGAACTTAATTTCTATGAATTTGGTACAAGTTTCTCTTTAGCTATTTTTCCTTGGTTCTGACTTTATATAGGTCAAAGATCATGTTCATCTGTATATGTTTAAAAAAATTTAAATCTTTAACATACTTAGAAATAATGTTTGAATTATAATTAGGTATTATTTCTGGAATCCATTTTCAAGGAGGCAATTAGTACTATAGATGTATTTCCCCATAGAAAGAATATTGAGAGACTTAATTGATTTAACAGGTGACCCTACAAAAGCATCTTTAATTCTACAAAACAAGGATACTAACCACCTCCCATGGTCATTTCATTGTGTAATATACACTAAAAATCCAACCACTATTATCATAAGCCCACAGCACCACAGCCCACAGTAGGAGCTCTCTGTTCTCTTTTAAATTATTATTTTAAATCTCCCCTTTATCTGAATCCTATCTTAATTGAAGGGAATGTTTTTAAAGGCTCACCAACTTTAGTTCTCAATGTCAAGTCCAAACCCCTCGTACAGAAATTCTTCATCATCTGTTTTGTCTCCATATTCATCTCTCACCATTGACCCTTTAAACTCTGCCTTCCAGCAACAATGAGCCACTTCTCTTTGCTAAGTTTACCACCTGCTCTCTCACCTCTGTTGTTTTCTCCTCCCTACATTCTCTTTTCTAATGATTATTTGCCCTCAGCCTCAGCATAAAAATAGCCTCATTCCAGCAGCCAGCATTTCTCTCCCTTCTCTGAAGGTATTCATTATATTTGCATCAATATCACCTTTCAAAGACCATATCCATGGTGTCTGACGTTATCTCTTTGGTAGTTTGTCTCCAAATACTAGATCTTAAACTTAGGCCAGTTTGTCATAACACTCAAACCTCAGCATCTAGAATAGTTCTGAGTACAAAGCATGTACTTAAATAGATAATGAATAAAGGTTGACTGCATGACAGCTGTCATTTCCACGTTCACAGGTTTCTTCATGCTTTCTTTCATTCAAATTATTTTTGAACGTTTACAGTGCAAAAAGTGATATTAGTCACTGGAGTGGCATGTACTAGGCACTGGAGAGCGATAAGCTGGATTCATTGGCTGCCCTAATGGAGTTCACTGGAATGGGAATTTGCTATGGAACATTATGGGAAAATTAAAATTTTGGACTTCAGACTTCAATGGTATAGAGGATCCTAGTGGCAGCAGCTCCACAAGAGGCAAGAATTCTCACTGGTACGATGAGATGGGTCCTAATGGCACAGCTTCTACTAGCACAGTTGCTCATAAATGCTCTGAGTGAAATGGAATGTGGCAGCTTTAGAAGTAGAAAGGTTACACTGGATCATTGTGAAGCCTTTATTGTGAACTTAAACAGCATATTTCCCCAAAGTGCTCAGTATCATTTCTTACCTGGTTTTAGTGAGCCTCATAAAGCTCTCTGCTATAAGTTGAAACCTTTGACCCAAGCTATCATTACTGCCCACCTGAACAATATTAATACTTTTCAACCTCTTTGCTTCTAGGTTCATCAAATTAAATTAACTCCTCATTCTTTTGTGAGTCACTTTTTTGAAATAATTATCAGATTATGTCTTTCCTTTTGATGACAGACCAGGATCTTTAAGTCTTTCTAGAACACAATGCTCATCATCTTGACCTATTGGCTCATGAGTATTTGTGGAATCCTCCCTTTTGAGTCATATGTCAGGGACTTCTTATGAATTATATGAGGAAGCAAGAGGACACAAATATATAATGCATTAGAAAAAATAGCAGATAAGAGATAAAGGTTGAAATGTTTTAACAACGGTCTTCAATCTTAGGATCAAGTTCAAAGTCCTTAGCAATGGAATTTAAAGTACTTTTGTACCTGCCTCCTCATTCCCACCTGGGATTCTTTTGCCCCAAACATATCATGCTTTCTATGCCTCCCTAAGATTTCTGTGGGTTGAGAAGTAAAAGGGATAGTTAAGAAAAGAGAATAAAGAGTATTCTTTCAGGTAGGTTCATTGTGAGGGGAAAAAAAGGAAAGAATGATAATTAAAAGAGGTCAGGGGGTTGAGATAGTTTTTAAAGTTCTTATTCTTTGAATTATTTTCTAAAAAATATGTTTATATGTCATGACATAGATAACAGTAGAGGGAAGAAGGATTTCTGGTGGAATAAAATTCTGGAGAAGAAAAATAAATAAATAAATAAATGTAGAGGGATGTGCCTTAGATGCTAACCTGAGAACTACAGAAGAGCATTAAGATGGCTACTAAGTGCAAATCAAAGAATGAGAGAAAGTGGCAGCTCCAGGTTGTTCACACCTGTTGGCCTAATTTTCTTCTCTGAAGAGTAGAAAATGAGGTCAGCTAGTTGAGAGTAAAGGTAGTAAGGGCAGATGAGATCTGAAGGAGAATGGATGGGTTTGGCATAGTTGTACAAACAAGAGAGAAATTGCACTAAGCAAGTCCCAGAGGGTTCTAAGCATCATCAGAAATCAGGTGGGGTAGTATTTATTTTTTTATTTGGATGGCATTGTGATCTAGCAGTTTATCCAAGGTCAGTACTGATCTAATACAGAGTTCGGCAAACAGTGTATGTAAAAAACTGTGTAGTAACTCTTCAGGCTTTATGGGCCATGTGGTCTTTGTTGCGAATACACAGTTCTGTCATTTGATAGCATCCATAGACAATACACAAATGAATGAGTATATACCAATAAAACTTTATTTGCAGGTACTGAAATTTCATATGATTTTCATGCATTATGAAATATTATCCCTTTCTTGATTTTTCAATCATTTAAAAATGTAAAAAGCATTCTTTACTCAGAGGGTGATACAACAACAGAAAGTGGGCTGGTTTGGTACCGTGGACCATAGTTTGCTGACCTTTCTCTAGCATACCACAAATGCATTTCTTATGTGTTCATGTGCTTCTACCTTTGCATCTGTTTAGTAACCATGTGTTCTATTTCTCATTCAGTTCTCATGGGTGAACTTTCAGACAAAAAATTATCTGCATTTACTTCCAACTGCAGATAAGACTTCTTGTTTATAGCATAAAGAGATACTTGATACCTAGGTGTTCAGGGAGCAAGGCAATGAAGATAACTGGGAATCACCAAGCAAGTTCAAAAACCCTGAATGAGTTGTTGGTCTGTTGTAGGATTTCATTATAATATTTCTATGACCCAGATATAACACAGATATGCAGCCTGCATTTTTCATAATCCTAGGCTTCATATAAAAACTCATTTATCTATTGGTATATCTTTGTTTTCAAAATCAGTGGAGCAATGGAAAGAGAGGTGTAGGGAGTCAGCAAACAAACAAAGGGATCCCATAAAAGTCATAGAGGAGTCAGAAACAGGTATCAAGAGACTCCAAGATTGGAAAGTAACAGTTTCCCCTCATAAAACATTTCTGTGCTCCTCTCCTCTCCCAATAAATGGAATAAGATCCTTTAGTTGACTTTCAGACTCACTGAAGGGTGAGCAGCAACAACGGATGCGGGCTCAGGTGGTATTAGATGTGGGTAGCACTTGTAAAGATGATGGATGTTGCCAAATGGTAATTTTCTCTCTGTGGTGGCTATGATTGATCTGTGGCTTGATGTGATGGTTGAGGTTTTCATATTCAATCTTAAAGAAAAAATATCATGTCAGCATGCAATGGGAGTCTCAAATGACTGGGGTGGGGGACAGGGCTGGGATATTGCTTTGCTTTTGAGGAAGGCTCACAATGAAAAGAGAATTATTATTTAAACAAATCCACCAAGCCAGTGGTAGCCAGTAGATATAATTTTAATTAGGTAGAGTTCAAAAACTTTTGCTTTGCATCTCACTTGACCCTGTAGTCCTAGGTAGGAAACTGAAGGATCTGGGGCCACAGGTGGCATTTTCATCTTTTCTTTTTTTTTGTCCTTGGAAAACAAAATGGGATCTTTGAAGTAGACAACTGGCTAGGTAGATGATACTAAGAGAATATAAGGCTTGCTTTTCTGAAAAGATGCCTATGTTATCACAGAGGTCATCCCATGACAAGGGCAGAAAATATCTCATAATTTCTAGAAACAGAATAATAAATTTGCAAGGAAATAACAGCTTTACCAAGAAGGCTTTGAATTTAAGTTTCAGGGGAAATATGGAGAAAATGAGGTAAAACTATATTTTAGAAGATAATAAGTACAATCTAACAAAAAAAAAAAGTATAATGAAGGAGGTGCCTCATAATTTTCAGGAGAAAATACTATGATGACAGAAGTCTATATTAATCAATACAAGGAATATTTATAATATACAAAAAACCCTTTAAACTTTAGTGTAAAGAAGTAAACAAAAATAATTTATGTATTACCAAGACATGATAAAATAGTGACCAGAATATAGCAGCACAAGTGTGGAACTCATTTTAAGGTCACATGAGATAGAAGAGGAGATAGAAAAAAACCAGTTTTCATTAATAAAGCATAAACCTGAGAATAGATATTTTGTGATGGTTGGAACTCCACTAACAGTATTTAGCCTTGCTGAGAACTAGGAGAAGAGGATTCAACCATTAATAGATGAAACAACAGTAGAAATTGTAAGCCTGAAAAAGAGAGCTCTAAAATAAATCTAAAAAATTTTATTCTCTGCCAAACTTTCTTTTACGTCCCCATTCTCACTCGTAGTTAGATTTATTGTTCTCTCCAGCACATCCTGTTCTATCTAATATATCCAACTAATAGTTTTTAACACTCTATTTTGTGATCACTTCTTAAACAGCCATCTACTTAGCTAGACAGAGTTACATGTCTCAGTATTTTATTCCCTTAAACCTGTTGTCAAGGACATTTGTAAAAAGTATTCAATAAATGCTTGTTAGATAAATGGACAAGGAAAAGAAAAGAACCAAGAAGCCAAGCAAAGTTGGAAATAGGAAAACGGATTCGTGCATCAAAACTGTAGAGAGGCCTTGGCCAGTTGGTTCAGTGGTATGAGTAGATTTGGTAAGTAACCTGGACTTAGCATTTTTATTAGTTTAATATACATGCTTTTTATGAGCAGTCATAGTCAAGAATTACTGATTAGATGAATAAAAATATATATAAAACTTATTTTCTGGGTATGATAAATAGTCATAAGATGAATGTTCCTCCTAACACAATTTTAAAAGCTGTATAAATTATATTTAACTATATTTTTAAAGGTTACTAGAGAGCTGCAGGCATAAAGACTATATAATCTCAATTCCAGAGAGGAAAGAATCCACTCAGAGGGTCATCAACTTCTCGCTTCTCACCACGCCCTACTTGCAGCTTGAGCAGGAAACTGAGCTGGGTTCAGGCTGAAGAACTCTATGGGGTTAAAGAGAAGCAACAAGGTTTTTACCAGTATAGGGAGGCTGGAATGACAATCTGAAACCTTCAGGCACCTCAAATGCATGACCAGTTCTCATTCTGCAATATCTTCTGTGTTGCACAGGAAGCTGAGGAGTTCTGTTCAAAGCTTCTGTAAGGCCAAGGCAAATAACATGCATGTTCGTGATGTGAAAGAAGAACAGGGCACCCTCTAGGTTCTTCAATTCATTTTATACATTTTAATTTTTCTACTGAAATTGTCCATTGTTTTATCTATTTTTTTACCTCTCTATTTCATAAACATGTTGTAATGGTTAATTTTATGGGTCAACTTGGCTAGACTATAGTGTCAACATATTTGGTCAAACATCCTGGAGGTTTCTGTAAGGGTGTTTTTTGGAAAAGATTAATGTTGAAATCGGTGGACTCTGAGTAAAGCAGATTGATCTTCATCACATAAGTGTGTTTCTCCGGCCAACTGAAGGTCTGAATAGAACAAAAAAATTTCCTCCCTCAAGTCAAAGGCAATTCTTCAGAGGACCACCTTTACCTTGAACTCAACATTGGCTCTTCCTTGGGTGTCTTCCCACCAGCTCACATTGCAGATTTTGGTCTAGCCATCCTCTGTAATTGTGTGGGTCAATTTCTTAAAACAAATCTCTCTCTCTCTCTCTTTCTCTCTCTCTCTCTCTCTCTCTCTCTCTCTATATATATATATATATATATATATATGTGTGTGTATGTGTGTGTGTATTTATATATGTATATATCTATGTATATGTATATATATATACATCTCTATATATATGTATATATCTCTATACATACATATATAATATAGTATATATTCTGTTTTTCTAGAAAATTCTAACTAATACACATAGTAATTATAAATATAGGATCATTATGCAGGTTTATTTATATTATCTTTTTATTTCTTGATTATCAGTCTTTTTGTTGTTGTTGTTTTTTGCCTTTTCACACATCCAGTATTTTTCTTAATGCAAGATAGTTTGTTCAGAGGGAATGAGAAACTTCTCGGGAAGAAAACAACATCTGCAGCCTCTATGGTTCCTTTATACACCATATCTAAAATCCAACACAAAATAACTAGAGACAAGAAAATAAGGCTGGTCATTAATTGAGAAATTAAAAGACACAGACACAGACCTACAGATGATACTTACATTGAAGTTGCCAATAAAGACTTGAAATAACTATGATTAGTATAGTAAAGAAAATAGAGAAAAATGAATGAAATAAATAGAAAAATTGAGAATTTTTAACAAATTATTAGAAAAGAATCAACAGAAATTCTAGAACTAAAAGATACAATATTTAAAATCATTAATATAATATGTGGATTTAATATGTGTTTGCACATGAAATTAGCAACCTGGAAGTTAGACCAATAGAACACAATGCAAATTAAAAAACTGATGAGAAAAAAAAGTGTAATACAATGTTGTCATTTGCACAAATAAAGAGAAAGATACATATTTTTTCTATGACTAAAATATCTCTGGAAACATACACCAACCCAAAAAGTGGTAACACAGACTGTCTGCAAAAAACTGGGTTGCTGAAAAACAGAGGTAGGATAGAGTTTTTTCACTATTTTCATTGTGTTCCTTTGGATTTTTTACACCACTGCCTATTGAAGTAAAGTGAAACAATAAAGTAAAATAAAAGTAAAAAAGGTTTGAAGCACTTTTTTAGAAGAACAAAACTGTTCTTATGGGAATTAAGGAGTAGAGCAATGAAAACGTTGAGAGAAAAAAATATTTTAAAAAGAGAAATGATAGCTTTAGGGAAGGACACTAATATCACTCACATTGTCACAGGATGTACATAACAAATTGATATGGCAAATTGGCAAACTGACACTTGTTCATTCAGTCATTCAACAAATATTTATTAGATCCCTGTACTGTGGCAGATATGATGACACACAAAGGAAACAAGGATGAACAAAATATATGTACAGATTCCTGACCTCAACTCAGCAAACTGATATTTAAAAAGCAATTATAAGCATGTATTGAGAGAAAGAAGGGGAGATGAAGGAGAGAGAGATGTGTTTGTATTCTGGAGTGATAAAAACAGTAAAGACATTTTACTTGAAGCTTCATTATATGACCAGAGGTCTGTATGTTAAATTTTGGATTCATCTTGAAAAAACATTCATCTCTTTGCAAAAAGGGAGTAATGAGAAAATTATATCTTGACAAAATGAAGTTCATAACTGATAGAGAACTTTAAGCTATGAGAGAGGAAGGACTTGGTCACTACTTCTGCATCATACTCCAAAAATGATGAGGAAGTATAGGCATACAATCATATTGTAAAATAATTTATCAATAGGAAAGCCTTTTGAATATGGATTGAAAAAATGACAATTCTAAAATTTTTATTACAATTGTACATTTCAGCTATTTATGTGTTAAGCAGGGCTCTTGAATATGGGAAATGTGATTTGATATTATAAGGCTACTTCTTATTTTTTATAATAGTAAAATGATTACTCAGGCATTAAATGAAATATAGCATAGCCATATGGTACACTTCTGGACACCCATTATTAATTATGTGGTAGAAGAATCTTTCAATGACACAAAAGTATACATGTTTTATAAAGTAAAAAAACAGCAAGCTATAAATAGTAGTATATTTTCTTATTTTTGTTAAGAAGACAAATATATATATGTTTATACTTACAATAGTAGTGTTTAGTTTGAGTGAATTTTACTTTAAATTATCTATAATTTCTTTGAGAAATATAGTAATGGACATCATCAATAAGTCATTTTAAGCATATTTTTGTTTCCAAATAACCACCAAACAACTACATAACAAAGCATGCTTGTAACTGGGGCATTGCTATACTATTCATAATGGAGGAGTAATAGGACCACAGTTCCTTTAAGGACACATGTTAACCCATCATCTTCAGAGTCTGGAGGTTGTTCTGAATGCTTATATTCCTGTTCTTATTTTATTCCCTCCCCCTGAAAATGTTAGAGGGTCTTACACAGAGCCTGCACATAGTAAAATTTGAATGAATGAATGACTCGTGCAAAGAAAGAAATATAATGAAATGTAAGGTATAAATTTTCTTTCCACCATCTTGTTTTCTCAGGAACCAAAAACAGGCAGTAATTCTAGATAGTGAGAGCTTGAATCTTGAGAAAATAAAGACACTAAGAAGGGCTCTTGGTAGCTAACTGGGTTCAATTTGAAAAAATAAATAGAGCCTAGTAGCCATTTTTGCCCAGGGTCCTATCACATAATCTGCACTTCAGGAAGAAGCCAACACTGTACCGCCTAGCTACATGTGTTTCTACCTGTTCAGCTGGCTCTTATAAAGGAGTTCCTGTAATTCTATTTCAACCAACAGACCTGAGGCTTTATCCATCCAATCATAGCTGCACAACTCCAGCCAATCAGAGCAGCTCTGTTTCGACCAACCAGGAGAGTGCTTTTTGGGCTAATCAAACTGTGAGGTTTTGAAGACCTCATTTGCATGAGAACAAACCAGTCAGAGACCAGGGGGTCCTGTTCATATAAGCCAGCTCCCCTCTGGCTAGAAGAGCGCACTCTCACTTTCTACTGAAGTCTGAAGACTGCATCTCCCTGGTCAAGATGAAACTGAAGATGTCTGTTAGAGCTGAGCAGAGCAGACCAGCACTGCACAAAGACCAGCATGGAGTAGAACAAAGCATACTAGACCATGAGGAGCGGAGCAGAAGAGAGGTATTTATCCAGAGTGGGGCTTGCTTAAGAGCTCTTCTACAGCTATGCTGTATCACAATTGAGCTGTCTTGCATTGAATAAAATTTCCTTCTTCACTGCACCCCAAATTGGGGATTCATGTTGGTGTTGAATTGGAACCAATAATCATCACTTTACAGGGTCCTACTTTCACATGCAAGTCTTAACAACCCTATTACTGTAAGTTCTTACTACCTGCCTTGTTATCATGCTTAAACCACAAAAGTAAAAAATAAGCAAAATATGTTTTATTCCACATAGATATTTGAGGGTGAATCTAATTAGGTCACCAAAAAGTCTTACAGATGCCTATATAAACATTCAATCTTCCATTTCAAAAAAACAGAATCATAAAAGATAGACAGATGGATAGATAGATGCACTCTGCTTTAGAAAATATATTTCCAGTGCTACACCCTACATTAATTCAATGAGAGAGTTTGTACCATTTGAAACCAGGGATTTTAATGGGAGATGGGGGCAAGGTTTCCAGAAACTGTGCTGTATTCACTATCCACATCTAACCAGGTGAAGTTATGTTTCAGACAGTTGGGTGACAGGAGAAAATGCTACCAATAGCACAATTAGAGCTTTTGCAAGAATATAAAGTAAGAGATGATGTTTAGCTTGTTCTTGCCTTTTCGGGACAGTCACAATATGTAGTTGACACTTTCTTCCCCTCATCACTTCCCCCCACCTTGTCCTTTTGAGGGGGCCCTATTATACATTCCTAGTATATGATAAGTTTAGTCCAGCCATTTTAGGCTGCTGGATCAAACAGCAGTAAAAACATTGAACAAAACACCTACACTTGTCAAATCAATCTAATTGAGTATCACTTAAACTTATCATAAACAATGATAGGTCTCTGGATCTGGGTCCTCCCAGCTGCTGAGGCAGGAAGCAGGGTCAGAACTTAGACTTTTTTGCACAGGCTGAGATGCCGATGCGTCAGTGTCACAGGTAAGTGGTTCAGATGAAATTTTTAGTCCGACCCTTATGTTCAAATGATCTCCAGTGGTACAACGATTGTTAACATCACACAGACAAGATGGACTGAGCTCCTGCCGGCTGAGACAGCATGGGGCTGGTGATATCCCTAGAGTCCTTTCTCTCTCATTGCTAGTGAGGAGATCCACACATCCCTTAGGCACCATAATAGACAGAGGGGAAGCCCAGTGGGACCATCCACAGGTTTCCCTAGATGTCATTCCTACCCATGCCTTCCCCACCTGCCTCTGGAAGAAGAGGGAGAAAAGCAGAGAAACCCATTCTGTAAGATGCTCAGCTCCCATGAGTCAGAGCAAGAACACTGGACAGTGACAGGCAAGAGGCACAGCCCATTTAATGTGCTCTGATTCCTTCCTGTAAAGACGGGGAGATTATCTGCTTCTCTCGAATATCTTCATTAAAAATGCATTTAAGCTGTGAAGCTCTATGAAGGAGAGACCTGTAATACATGAAAGATTAGCCCCAGATTGCTGATTGGGCTATTTTATATCATTATGGTAATTAAGCTAGCAAGGATGTTGTGCTGACTTCAACACTTTCCTCCATTTGCCTTTGTCTCCAATTCAAGGTATTTTCCCCCTCTCTTTCCATCTTCTAGCCTTCTTCATTGCCTCCCCTTCCCTCCCCTCCCACCAAACATATCCTAGGAGCCCTGGCTGGTCCTGTCTCATGCATATGCATCTGACTTCAGTCTGATTCAGCCTCCTATGGCTTCTCTGCCAACTTTATCCTGACTGTGCAGAGAAAAAGGGAAGAAATTAATGGTAATTACAAGGTGTCAGTGGATATTACAGCTCTCTATCTGATTGCTAGTGAAACCGAATAAAAATGGAACGTAATCAGCCAATTATTACAATGCAGAGTAAACAAATGGAGACTTGTCTTTTATTCACCTTTCCTTGCGTACTTTCTATCCCCAGGCCTGCACTCCTGGCTCAGGGTGTGGCTAGAGACCTCGTGATTGGATTCTGTGCTGGTCCCTGGGACTGCACTAGAGCTAACACTGTACAGATGGTATGCAGAGCTGCTTTCTCCAGCTTGGGCGATCAGGAGAGCCTGCTCAAAGCGGCACAGTAGCTGGGGACACCTTAGCCCTCCGTCATCTTAGGGGTCGCCCCTACCCCTGTCCCAGCCACTCCCACCAGAGTCAATGGTACTTCTAAATGTCCCCACCTGAAGAAGTGGTTCCATATTTCTCCCTACCATTTGTAAATAACATGAGCAGTTTGTAGCAATGCATGTAAAATCCTGCTCTTAGAGAAACCTGGCAGACCTGAGACATTCCCTGAGGAATCGGGAGTCATGAGGCAATGAACGGACTATAAGAAATGTAAGAGAAAGGCTTTTCATCTGGGACAGAGGATTAGAGAGCAGGTTATGTATACATGTGCTGTCCCATGCAAAAGCAGTTCCAATGGCCCAGTAGGCCTCCTCCCCTTTGCTAGCGACCCCAAGTCCCAGATCACTGACAGTGGAGGGAAACAGACAGAAGCCAAAACTAAGTTCTTCTCTTTCCCTAATGTTACTTATGGTTCATTATCGAGATGTCTAATAATGTAAAGGGACCACATGTATATGTTTCTGCCCATGTACAGCCCTCACCCAGGATCAGCCCTACTGCATTCTAAGGAGGCAGCTCAGGATGGAGGTGCGAGGCATGGTGTCTGTATGAAGTACTCGGCTTGTACCCTGCCTAAGTTCTTAGCTTTGGGACCTTCTATAGTTCACTCCCCTTCTCCAAGTCTCAACCACCTCATTAATAAATGAAGACTATAATAGTGTTCCTTTCATGAAATTGAAAGGATTGAATGAAATAACGCATGCCAAGGGCACTCGATGAATATTCGTTATTATTATACATACAACAATGTGCGTAAGCTGTCAGATTCTAATCTCTGAATGTACTGCTTTGTAAATTATATGCTTTGCCAATTATCTGTACCTTATATTTAGGATTTAGATGGGCACCCACCTCTGCCTGGTCTCTGCTGTGCTTCCTTAGTGAGTTTGCTCCTTTGCTCAGCCTGTCTCCTACCATTTTCCCCCTAGGTCTCCCAAAGTTTCACACCTTCACATACCCTGCCAGCCTTCCTTCCCAGCAGAATCTTCCTTCATAAGCTACTGAGATCATAGAAGCACTTATACGAGGAGTAACCTTTTTCCCCATCAGTATATTTACAAAACTAGGAACCTCTGCGTCTGCGCTCTCTTTCCTCCACCTGTTGAGAGAGATGATGTGGCTCAGCCAGTATCAGTGGTCAACCCCTCCCAGCCCCTGTGCCTTAGATGTCAGCTTTCCTTCCTGCCTCCTCACAAACTTCATGACTGTGGTCCTCGCCTCTCGTCTGCATCATGACTATGAGCTCCCTACTGGATCACTCCCATGGGCATCCAAACTTTCTTTAGGGTATCTCACCTTGTAAAGAAACCAGCAAAACAAGTGGAGCTTCCCCTTTAACTCACAGCTCTCTCCATGACCACCTCAATTCACTGTTCTGTCTTGCAGCAAAAAATCACGCAATATTTTTATAGACTCCTTGTCTCCATATACTCTCAATCAGTTTTCTCTTGAACACACCCTGCCAGCCTCTCTTCTCCACCACTCCTTGGTGATTGCTCCAGCAAGTCACTACTTTTCTATTGTTACAACTCTATGTTCCATGACAGGAGAGCAGCAGTCCACACAAATGACCACTCTCTTCCTTTTCAAAAGTGCCCTGTGAGCCTTGTGACACATGTTTTCTTCCTGTTGGCCTGCTGCCTCACTGATGGCTCCCACTCTGGGTCCTCTATTGACCCTCCCCTCCTGTTGGACAACTAGTTGTTGGCCTGTCTAAGCATTAAGTCCCAAAGCTGTTCTCCACTACATTCTTACCTCGCTGATCTCATTGGTACTGTTTGCAAAAGTTTTGAATGCTGGGGGACTCCCCAACTTAAGCCTCACCACTTACGGGACCTCCCCATTTGGATGTCTAACAGGAACCACCAAGTTTAACAAAATCTTGCTTTCTGCACCATCACCCACCCACTTCAGGAAGAACTAGCTCTCCCCCTCTGACTTTCATTCTCTCACTGAATTCAACTACCATCCATGCAGCTAGCTATTCACAGTAAAATCCCAGTCATCACCCTTGATTTTCTCGCTCCTGTTTTCCGCACCCAGTCCATCCAATGCCTATGCCCATTCCAGCTCCAGCACTTTGCTAGAATCTGGCCATTTTGTCCTATCTCCTCTACTACTCTTCCCAGGCCAAGCCTATCTGGGGGCTCCACTTGGACATTGCAATGGCGAAACCAGTCTTCTACTTTCACTTACCTCTGTGCACCATTTCCTACCCAGATGCAACCTTTCTAATCTGGAAAATCAGGTAACATTTTCCTTCAAGAAAAATCTCCCAATGGTTTTCAACTTCTTAAGAAAAACAAAAACATCAAACTCCCCCTGTGTTTGCGGAGCCTCACTCTCAATTACCTTGCTCAATGTGCTTCCCTCACCTTCAGTGGGCTCCTTCTGCCTAAAGCCAGGGCACCCCCGTCCCTGTGTCTGGAAGGCTCTACCTGTAGATCTGTGATAGGAACAGGCCCCTGTCTTTTATGTCTCAGATCAAAGAGGCTCCTCTGAATCAGAATGTGAAGGAGGAATTCATCCTACCTCTATCGGTCTTAACCACATCACTATTTTATCTAATCTCCACTGCGTTTATCAGTAGTTGATATTACCTTTTAAATTAGTTATATACTTGATTATTGCCTGTCTCCCCTTATTAGACCATGAATCCTATGACAGATGTGACCTGTCTATTTTATTCAATGCCAAATGCCCAACAATTTAAAAAATACCTGGTGTGTACTCTAATTTAAAACATATTTACTTAGCAAATGAATGAATAAATGACTTTGACCATATATGGATCTCTAGATACCAAGCGATCTAAGGTTAACCACAACCTATAGCTCAACTCTGCCCTCCTAAGTACTTCAAAACTGACCCCTCCTTGTCTCTCTCTCCATTAAAACTCCTAGTCAAGACTAGGAGGACACACCTGAATTTTAATGCCACCTCCTGTATTTGACAAGTGTCACTGGACAAGTCATTAAAGCTAGGCTTCTGTTTTCTCAACAGTAAAATGAGATCATAATACATACTTAGAAAAATTATTATTGTAAAGGTTAATGAGCTGAAGTTTATAATGCAACCAGGCCTGGCATGCACACACGCGCACACACACACACACAAACACACACACACACACACACACACACACACATTAGGCTCTCAATAAATGGTGCTTTCTTTCTTCTTCCATAGCATTAAAGGATGATTTCAGCTCGCCATTTGGAAAAGGGGTTTGGAGAGAACAACTCCAATTAAACAAATTGACACCAATGTGTGAATCACTCTCAGCCCTTTAGCCATCCTGGAGGAAGCTTATTAACCTAAATGCATTACTAATTGGTAGACTGCAGTTAGTTTAACAGAGTGAAAAGTTCAGGCAGAAGAGAAAATGCACCTCTGAGCTAGGATGGAGGGCCAGTGGGAAGGACAGTGCCTGTGGGCCACTGGGTCACCTCCCATGAATTGCTCCTGCTGTTTTCCTTGTTTAGGTTCTTCCCCTCCCCCCTTTTATTGTCTCTATCTAAACCCACTACCTCCTGAAGCACTTGGGTTTTTTCTGTCTGTTTTTGATTTTTGACGGTTTTGTTTATACTCTCCAAGGGGCAGTCTCCACAAATACCCAGGCCCAGAGAGATGGCGACTGTGTGTCTGCAGCAGTTCCATTCAATGTGAGCCTGTCTAACTCTGGGAGGTTATGAATAGGTAATTAGATGCAAAGGTGCACTTTCATGTGTGCTTGTACGTGCTTAAATGTGCTTGCTTGTCGGTCACACAGTCAGCCAACCATCTGGAATTTTGATACACAACAAGCTCTTTTTGGCCTGGAACCTGAAAAATGCACTAGAAAGAGCAAGTTTTTGATGACAATTGTCATTAACAACTTTATTTTCAAACACATTTCACGGTGCATTCCATGCCAGGAAGGGTTTGTTATCTCCTGAACTTTCAGTCTGCCAGGCTGAGTGCAATGGTGACAGTTTCCTTTGAACGCAGGTAGTGAAAGAGCCCCCAGTGAGCAGCAGCAGTGACAAAGAAAATGCAAAACGGGCGAGGTTACCTCTGCAACCCATCCAACAGCCACATGATCTGTCCTTCTCCCTTGCTGTTTGTTCCACGATTATTCCAGAGAACAGGAAAGTCCATGGCAAAGCACAGGCAGAGCACTGCCAAAAATGACTGCCAGTGTCTTAATTCCCAATCATCCACTCGTCTGATAAGAAGATAATTCTCTTACCTTACCTCTTACTCCACTATTACAGGAGGCTTCTCTTATCAGTCCTGATTTTCCCCAGTCTTGGTAATAGATAATAGGCAGCCATAGGAAAGGTGGTATTTGTTGGTGCTCCTTTCCAGTAAGAGGTAGGGTGGGACAAAATTCCCTTATAGGAAAACACACAAAGAGAATTTATCTGAATACTCATAGTGACTATAAGCAGCCTTTCCCAGATTTACCACCTTTGAAGCTAGAGCTCCTAGGATGAAGTGTAGCCCAAAGGGCAGAAGGATTAAGAAAAAGAAGAATCTCAGGTTCTTCTTTAACACTTAAGATAATTTGAGATAAGATTAAAAGTAACAATTTAAGCTAAAAAGTTACCCTTTTCCACTTTTGTTTCTGTTTTGAAGAATAGAAAATTCCTTTTGAAAGTTCCATGACCCCCCAAGAGAATGAGTAGACAAGCCACAAAGTGGGAAAACGCATGTGCAAAAACCATATCTCATAAAGGATTACTTTCCCAAATTTAGAAATAACTCTTAAAACTCAGCAATAAGACATGAACAAACCAGCTTAAAAATTGGCAAAAGATCAGATATCTCACCAAATAAGATATACAGATAGAAAATAGAAGTATGAATACATATTTAACAATATTCTTTATTAGAAATGCAGTTGCAAATCGAGACAACTAAATACCACTATTAGAATGACTAAAATTCAGAACATTGAAAATACCAAATACTGATGAGGATGTGGAACAACAAGAACTCATATCCTTATTCATTGCTGGAGGCACTGCCAAGTGATACAACCATTTTGAAAGACAGTTTGGCAGGCTCTTACAAAACCAAGCTTAGTCTTAGTATGAGATCCAGTTATCTCGGTCCTTGGTATTTACCCAAATGAGCTGAAAAATTATGTACACACAAAAACCTGCACACAAATGTTTATAGCAGCTTCATTGATAATTGCCAAAACTTGGAAGCATTCAAATGTTCTTCAATAGGTGAATGGTTAGATAAACTGTTACATATATAAGAATGGAATATTATTCAGTGAAAAAGGAATGAGCTATCAAGCCTCATCTGAAAAGGCTACATGCTGTGCAATTTTGACTATAAGAAATTCTGCAAAAGGCAAAACTATGGGGACAGTAAAACAGTCAGTAGTTGACAGGGGTGAAGGGGAGGGAGGATAAATATGTGGGACATAGGATTTATAGGGCAGCAAAATTATTCAGTATGCTACATAACGGTGAATGCATGTCATTATACATTTGCGAGAGCCCATGGAATGAAGTGAACCCTAATGTAAACTCTGGACTTTGGTTGATAATGATGTGTCATTGTTGGTTCATTGATTGCAACAAATGTACTACACTAATGCAGAATGTTAATGGTAAAGAACATTGGGAAGGGATACAAGGGAACAAACTCTCTGTAAAGCCAGTAGCCGGGGACAGGATCACTGCAGCCTGACCCGTGCAGGTTCGCATTGGATTCGGACAGATGGCAATGAAACACCGGAGCCACAAACTGGTGAGCCATCAACTTTAATTCTAGCTTGCACCCGGCGGGCAAGCAAAAACACACACTGGGCTCCAAAACCCTCACATTCAGTGCTCACAAAGCTACTGACTTATCCGAGTTTCCTAGAATCAAAGGTTTCTAGCTCACCAGACTTATTCACCTCTGTTTCCCATCTCCTCCTGCACAAACTCTTAACAAACTGGCTTCTTCCTCAGCACTCTGCCATTTTGGCTACTTCTCCTCCACATGGCCTTAATCTGCTCTGCTCTCTAATACTAACCTCAGGAACTCAGGAACCAAGAGAGAGATATCAGCTCCCGGACTGCCCCAGTTTATAGCATAGATAATCCAAACCCTTAATCCAATTATACATACAAGAAAGTCTCTGATACAAAGCCACCCATCTGAGGCATAATGGGATTCCTCCCTACATCACCACCCTACATTATCCAATCAGTCAAGGGTGTGGGGAAGAGCTTACTCTTAAAGCCAAGCCTTAGGTCATAACAACCTGGCCTGCTTACATTACAGCCTTTCCCCCATATCCATCCCAAGCATAAGGGCAAATAATATCACCTGGGTGACGGGCTTCCATGTGGGCAGCGCCATCTTTAACAAAGTGAGCATACCATATTTTATCTGCCCAACAATCCACCCTTATGCTCACTTTACTACCCACAATCTATACCACCGGCATCCCTGTACAAGGAAATTAAGTACATTACACAAATTACAGCAATAGCCCAAATCATACAGTTTCAACAATTACAAAGATACATTTCACCAGTCTCTGAGCACTTTGCCAAAAGTGCAAAATGTCCTCGGACTTCTTCCTTGCCGTTTGAAAGGCTTCCCTGGGTAGGAAGGCCTCCAGCAAAGCCATCACCACCCCCATCAGGGTATTTCACATTGTCCAAAATCTGTAAGTCCATTCAACAAAGGAGCTTGTGCCCATCCAGACATAGTCCAGGAAATCAGTCCACACACATAGGGCTTTAGCCTCCGCCCTCATTCCTGCCATCATTGCCGGTTTCACACTGTCCTAAAGAGAAGCATGTGGCAATGGCAGTCAGCATTTCCATCTCTGCTCTGGGGAGCATGATGGCATCCACCCCTATGTCCCAAAATCGCAGACCTACCAGCAGCGTAGCTACTTCTTGTTGCCGGGCTCTCACCTTCTGGAGACTACGGATTGCAACTCCAGCCCGATTATCCTTATCCGCCAAAGAGGAACTGAAAACATCAGCTTCTGCTGCTGGGCTCGACCTCCGGGCTGCCATCGCCTTCTGCTCAGTAGGTCTTGCAGCTCCAGCCCCGGCCTCAACCCCGGCCCCGGCCTCAACCCCGGCCCCGGCCTCAGCTCCGGCCCTATGCTGCTGCTGGCTCTCCACAACATCCAGGGCAATCTCCAACTCACAAACCTGTGATTCCTTCTCCAGCGTCTGCTCCATTTCCAGGTGAATCTCGCAAACCTGGTCAGCCTCCTCCTCCAGCTCTTCCTTCAGCTCCAGGGTCAGCATCTGTTTCTCCCACGTTTCCTCCAGCTCCTTCCGCTGCTCGGCCTGCAGGTCCTGGGCAGCCTCTTCCATAGAGCTCTCGGTTTCCTCACGCATGGCTATAAAAGTCAGCCAGCCTACAGTCCCCCAAAAAACAGCTATGGGAAACCAAAACAGCAACCAGTCCTCTACTCCACCACTCAAAGGTGGTGGTGGCTCCATGCCGAACTGTATCGAATCCTGCCAAAGACTACGCCAAATGTAAAGCCAGTAGTCAAGGCCACTATCACAGCAGCCTGGCCCACGCAGGTTCGCATTGGATTCGGACAGATGGCAATGAAACACCGGAGCCACAAACTGGTGAGCCATCAACTTTAATTCTAGCTTGCACCCGGCGGGCAAGCAAAAACACACACTGGGCTCCAAAACCCTCACATTCAGTGCTCACAAAGCTACTGACTTATCCGAGTTTCCTAGAATCAAAGGTTTCTAGCTCACCAGACTTATTCACCTCTGTTTCCCATCTCCTCCTGCACAAACTCTTAACAAACTGGCTTCTTCCTCAGCACTCTGCCATTTTGGCTACTTCTCCTCCACATGGCCTTAATCTGCTCTGCTCTCTAATACTAACCTCAGGAACTCAGGAACCAAGAGAGAGATATCAGCTCCCGGACTGCCCCAGTTTATAGCATAGATAATCCAAACCCTTAATCCAATTATACATACAAGAAAGTCTCTGATACAAAGCCACCCATCTGAGGCATAATGGGATTCCTCCCTACATCACCACCCTACATTATCCAATCAGTCAAGGGTGTGGGGAAGAGCTTACTCTTAAAGCCAAGCCTTAGGTCATAACAACCTGGCCTGCTTACATTACAGCCTTTCCCCCATATCCATCCCAAGCATAAGGGCAAATAATATCACCTGGGTGACGGGCTTCCATGTGGGCAGCGCCATCTTTAACAAAGTGAGCATACCATATTTTATCTGCCCAACACTCTCTATATCAGTGGTTCTTAACCTGGGTTCTATCGAACCCTAGGGGTTCAATGAGTCGGTCTCAGGGGTTCGGAGAAGCCTCTGCCTCAGAGGCCAGAATAAAGTAATACCGTAATTTGTTGTGAGTTCATGCACTTTGTTGGTTTTGTTCTTTGAGCAAGGTGATGTTCTTGCATGGCTCATTTTGTGCACCAGTAAAAAAAACATATACCTATGTCTTGAATTTGGAAAAAAAAACCACATATTTTATTTATCACTAAAGAAGGGTTCGGTGAATGCGCATATGAAACTGGTGGGTTCGGTACCTCAAAAAACGTTAAGAACTACTGCTCTATAATCCCTTCTAATTATTTTTGTGAGCCCCAAACTGCTCCAAAATGAAATCTATTAATTAAAAGCCACAAAAATTTCCAGGAATAAGAAAACAAAATGATCTGATTGTTTATCAATAGAAAGAAAAAGGAAAAAATTTTTTTCTATCATTTACCAGTTTTTTCCCTCCTATCTTATAAAAATGGTGAAGTTTTGGACCTAAAGTTTTGGCTAGAAAAATTCTGTCTTATTCCAGAGAAAGCTAGTAATAATCAATTTGAAGTTATCTAGACTACCTGGCTATTTATTATTTAGAAATGACCGACTGTTCAGTGAATTTTCTAACAAATAACTAAGAAGACAGGCAGTAGAGGGCAGGGGACCGGAGTTCAGTGGCTGACTGGTATTGGAACACCAGGCCAAATGCTGGACAGAGCAGGTGACCTTATTTTCATAAAGCAACCCTAGGAAAAAAAGAGCACCCTCCTTTAAAAGAGAGGAAAATGGGGCATAGGGAATTAAAATAACAGTGCCGACAGCATAGCCAGAAATTGGAATGACTCACATTAAAAATACAGATTGCTCCTACTGCAAAAGTTGCCTACTTTCATCAGAAGCTTTCAGGTAGACTATTATTTGTTCTGATATTTGAATGATCAGGTCAAACTGTAACTATTCCTGCTAACCTAAGCATTAGCCCCTAGTGATGATGATCCTGAGCCAATTCATGGGAACATTTGATTTAAAATTAGTAACAGCTAGGATATACTGGGTGCTTATCATGGGTAAGTGCATCTTGTGGATTAACTCACTCAATTTTCACTGCAACCCTCTGAGATAGATGCTGTTATCTCTATTGGGCAGGTGAGGAAACTGAAGCAGAGAGAATAACTTAACAAAAGTGATCTAGTAAAGGTTAAAAATAATGCAGTAAAGTCCAATGACATGGGGTGTTTATGGAGTAAATGATCGTTGTTATCATGAATAAATGAGTGAATAAATAGTACTGAATTAGTCAGTAAGTGAAAGATGAAAAAGCAAGATAGGTTCAGAAAATGCACAAGACTGGACACTTTCATACAAGTAGCTACCTTGTGCAGAGAGTATTTGAGAAAGGCCTCTTGTCTCCCTTCTGAACTCATCTCTTAAGGAGAAGCAAAAAGAAATCTAAAGGAATAAGACCAGACCTCTAAACCTACTGTCTAGTGTTGGCCAACATCGGCAGACTTACAACTCAACCCTGATGACATCTATCATGTCTGTCTGGTAAAACTTGTCTGCGCTAGGATTTAGGTTCAAAATGCTGTTTTTCTCATGTCTGTGTCATACGTGGTCTATTCTCTGCATTTTGGGTCCCTGTATGTTTGCACCTGTTGATATTAACTGTATATTGATGATATGCCTTTTAATATCAAGTCTAATATTAACTATATAGTGACATCCAAATTTTAGTCCAGGCAATATAAGTAGAGAAATAAAATATCCCCCATTAACGTTTACAACAGCCCGGTTAGTCTGGATATCAGGGAATATATAACCTCCGGTTTACAATAGCAGAAGGGGACCTCTATTGAATCTCATTCTTCCCCAATCTGTGCTATTTTTTCATACGCATATGTTGTATTTATACTGGCGCCTATACAGCTCCTCTCCTCTATTCATCAATTCATGTGTGTAATGTTTTCCATTAATTGCCCAAAAGGGTGCTGCACATCTGGTGTTCCTTCCAATTACTATAGAGATCAAACCTGAACTACAGAAACTTCTCGGAGCTTTTAGACATCCCCAAATGGTAAGTACGTGTTTTGTCATTTCATCTCATCACATTCATAAATCTGTGTTGGACTCGTTCTTCTAGTGAAATGAAACTACCCTTATCTTGACATGTAAGATGGGGATGGAAAGAGCACATGAAATACCAGCTAGTTGCCTTGATTTGATTGACCAGCTCACAGCGCCTGCCTTTCCCTGCACTCACACATGTCGCCCTGGAGTACTGGTTCACCAGGATCCCTTCTGCAAGCCTCACTTTATCATCAGCACCTGGATCAGTGCTCTTCCCCCACAGACTATCAGGACCCCTATCATAATGCCCAATTACAGACATCGCCAGGAGGATCTGGCTCTGGGATGGAACCTAGGGAGATGTCCAGGAAGATTCTCTGTGGAGCCTAACTCACAATAAGTGGAAGGCAGGGAGTCATCGTCCTCTAATGAATTCTGCCTCTTCCTTTTGCCATTAAATTGTACACATGTCTTACCTTTCTCAGGACAAGAAACATATGGGGGGGGGGGTTATCCTCTGAGTAAAAAATGGAAATGTGTTTTAATTTAAAACTACAAGGGGAGGCATTTCTCTATACCCAGCAGTCTTGATATTCAGCAGTATTGGTGAAAGAAAGTGCAGAAGAAGCACAACTACATTCAATAGTTTTGATGCAATACGATATATTTAGACTATGTCTGTGTGAGGCAAGGTCTCTTTAAGTTCAGAATCAAAATTTTCCACCTGCATTTTTTTCCCCTTATAATTGAGCTACAGTCACAGACTCAGATGATGAAGGCTTAATTTTGCTCACTGACTCGTGTATTCCAGTATCATAAGCCTGTCTCACTACATGTGCATGAAAGCAATTGGGCAAATCACTGCAATTACACTCGGCATTAAAAAAAAATCCACACAAAATACAAAAGGACATTTCAAAAACAGAAGGTTAATATACCTCACTATCACCCAATGAACAGAGGTCCAAACTCCAAACAACAAATTGGTGTTTAAACGTTCATTTAGCAGACAATGGAAGGCAATGATTCAACAGCCTTGGGAGAAACCAGATAGAAATGATTTTCAGTCAAAGGGAAATAATCTCCATGTGCAAGCCCACAGGTGAGCAGGTACTCTCCACCGCAGCTCCATCAGGGCACTGAGAACTGCTATTTTCAGCCACATTAATGCAGTGGTGTCAGTTAGTAGGTGAATCAGTCTTGCTCCATCAGACACATCAACAGCCAGAACCGGAACTGCCATCTTCCCTCTACTTAGATATATTTTCTTAATTGCCAGTCTTTAAATAGATGCCGTTCCTCCTGCCTCTCCCAATCCATCCGTAACTGGTAATCGGGCCGGGAGTGACCACGGCAGTCATTTTCTCTTGACCCTCTCTCCTGAATCCTCCTCCAAACCATGCAGCATCCCACACCTAGCTGCTCCCTCTCTGCCTTCCTCCCTTCAAGTTTTAGACACTTCAAAGTCAGGCTGTCAAATCTGTGTAAGCACAGGAGCCCTGTATAAACCCTGTGGCAGGGAAGACCTTTATTGCCATTGGAAGGGTTTTCTTTTCGGGTCTGTCCTGCAAAATATGGTCATTAACTAACAATTGTTTTGTCTTTCTCACTGCACCTCCTGTCTGCCCCCTTCATTTTCCTTTCTCCCTTCTGCCGTCTCTTCATTCCCACCACCCTCCACTTACCCGCCATTTCAGTAGAAGCAGGCGTGCCTCAAGCGCTTCCCACAATGCTCACCTCTCCTGTGGGGCCTTCACAGCATGACAGCGCTGGGTCAAAGGATGGCCAAGGATCTGGTGGTCCTGCTGAACCACAGCCTTCTTCGCAAAGCTTTATGTAACTGAAGATCCCCAGTCACATGCCCTAACTCCACAATCCTCAGCCTCATCAAAAGGCAATTAAGCCTCTAATTGCATGTTCATTCCCAACTTCTTTTTTTTGCTTGAGATTTTATATATATATGCTACTTAAAGTTCAGGAATGAACCATCCAAAATAAAAGAAGAGAAGATCAAACAACATGCTTTAAAACTGAAAGACCCAACTTCAAATCATAAATAAGAGAGACATAGCCCATGTTAAAGTTCAGTGTGTGATTTCTTGTTGACTTCTCTGTCCCCGTCAAAGGAGAGCTATCCCTATTAATGGACAATTACTCAGCCCATATATATCACAGACAGGCTCAGATAATATTTGGTGGCCTCCTGAAAGGGTATGTAACTTATACTCACATATACACAGACCTAACCCCCAAAAACCATATGTATATCAGCATATCAGCATTAATGAGATCATCGAATGTGTCAATTCTTTTTTTTTAAAATCTGAAACAAATATCTGAAAATTGGTGACTCATCACTGTTGGGCAGATAAAATATATTATGCTCATTTTGTTAAAGATGGTGCTACCCACGTGCAAATTTTAAGAGTAAGCTTTTCCCCACACCCTTGACTGATTGGATGATGTGGGGTGGTGCAGTTTCATGAGGAATCCTCCCATTATGCCTCAGATAAGTGACTTTGTATCAGAGACGTCCTTGTTTGTAGATTGGATTAAGGGTTTGGATTTCTACACTATAAAGTGGGGCAGGCTGGGAGCTTGCTCTCTCAGTTCTTGAGGTTAGCATTAGAAAGGAGAGCAGATTAAGGCCACCTAGAGGAGAGGAGAAGCAGCCAAGATGGCGGAGTGCTGAGGAAGAAGCCAGTTTGTGCAGAATTTGTGCTGGAGAAGGAGATGGGGAACAAAGGTGAATAAGTCTGGTGAGCTAGAAGCCTTTGATGCTAGGAAACTTGGATAAGTCAGTAGTTTTGTGAGCACTGAGTGAGTGGGTTTTGAGCCCAGTGTGTGTTTTTACTTTCCCACCGGGTACAAGCTAGAATTAAAACTGATGGCTCACCAGTTCTTGGCTTCGTTGTTTCATTACCTACTGTCCAAATCCAATGTGAACCTGCATAAGTCAGGCTGCTGTGATGATGGCCTTGGCCACTGGCTTTACAGTCACCTATTCCTATCATATATGGCTTTAACAATTTTCAGTGAGCAGGACTTTTCAATTATTTAAAGGCAGCAGTATGAGAGTATTTATAATGAAGTGTACTTTGGAAAGGAGGGATATAATCAGAAAAATAAATGAAGTATGTGATGAAAAATACTTCCTGTTTATCTTGGCAAAATCAACAATTTAGAACAACAATAAAAAAATGTTAGTAACCTTTGACCTATTGGTGCTTTGCTTCCAGATAATTTTTGAGTAAAGTTTCTGAGATTTAATGAATTGTTATTTTACATTTCTAGGTCATCAAATCCCAGATCATGGCTCCTTTTCTGAACTGTCTGATGTTGGATTATATCCCACTCAGCAAGGAACAGGCCTGATTCAAAGTCACAGGAGATAACTTTTAAGATTCAGCCTTAACCTTTTCTTTGCTGTGAAGACACATTTGGAGAAAAACAACAACAAATAAACACTAAATCCAATTTTAACTTTAAATGAACTCTAAATCCATTTTAAAAACTAAGCGTCAACTTTTGAATTCTTTTCCAAAGGCTGCTTTAAGAAATACCATAAACTGGGGGTGTGGGTGGTGTTCAACCTACTGGAGGGTCCTTCCTTGCCTCTTCCAGTTTCTGGTCATCGGGTAGCCCTGGCAGTCTTTGCTTGTGTAACAAACCTCCAATTTCTTCATCTTCACAAAGCTGTCTTCCCTCTGTGTCTGCATGTTCACACACGGTTTCCTGTGTGACTTTATTCAAATTTCTCTCTTCTTATAAGAGCATCAGTCACACTGGATTAACATGTACCCTAATGACCTCATTTTAACTTGATTACTTCTGCAAAGACTCTATTTTCAAGTTAAATCTTATCCACAGGTAACAGGAGTTAGGACTTCAACATACTAAGGGTGGGGGTTAAATTCAACCTGTAACACCTTTTTACTTTGAAATTATATCAGTGCAAAGATATCAATATTAAAAGAACAATTTGGAATTTAGAATGTTCTGTGGTGATGTTTGTAATTACAAGAGGTCAATTATCCATTTTAGGCAGAGTCCCCTGGCTGGTAGCCCTGGGAAAATGGGCAACCAGGGGGCCATAGCTTTTACAGAACCAGGGGCTCCACTGGAGAGGATCATAAAATCAATTCCATCAGCTCCACCATAGGCGTGCAGGCTGTGAGGAATTGATTCTGGCTCTCCTACTTGACAGAAGACAGATTTATAAGCCAGCATAACTGTGCACTGGTCACCACGCCTGGCAAGAGGGATAAAGAATTCATTTGCACTGCCCACGCCCTTCTACTGGGCATATTCTTTTGGGAGTACAAACTGCAGGAGTGCAGATTACAGTGGTCCCTCGTCTATCGCGGGGGGACAGGTTCCAGAACCCCTTGTGATAGCAGAAAATCCGCGAAGTAGCAACCTTATATTTATTTTACTATTTGTCTATACAGAACGCAGTGCTCTGGTTGGTTGCCTCCCATCCATCAGCCAATAGTGCGCCGTGTGTGATCTCACCTGGGCCAACTAGCTCTAGCAGAAGCCGCCGTAGCTGCGTTTTCCATACATGTGAGTCTTTTATCTGCTGTACACTATGTATTTTATTTCTATCTAATTATCTTTTAATATGCTTTAATTAATATTTTCTATATTGTTTTTAATTTTTTAGGCTAGAAAATGCTTATTTTACCGCAAAAATAATTAAAATAATAAATATATAAAAATACCTATATACCGCAAAATCTCGTGATACAGTGAAAAATCCATGATACAAAATTAGATATATATGATTTAAAACTCCACAATACAGTGAGACAGTGAAACGTGAACTGCAATATGGTGAGGGACGACTATACTAGTTAATTGTGGGATTAGTACAAAAGGAGGTAGAAATTGCCTTAAAGAATACAATTAAGTTATCAAGATTCATGAGTTGCCATTCTCTGTTCCAGGAATGTTATAACCAAATTGCTAAGAAATTGAATACCGTATGCACAGTAAGTGCTTAATAATGCCCACGGAACAGATTAACGGACTCATCAGAAATCTAGAACCAGAGTTTATTTCTCCTGAAACAGTACCAGGAACTTGGTGACAGGTTCCTATGATGAATTTACTCTTTCTAGATTGCAAACAGTACTTTCTTTTCAAATTATAGTTGAATGTTTATATATCTATTTCCCCTGAGAGATTATAAACCCCTCCCCTGTAAGATTTCCATATGCTACACTCATTTGTTAATCTCCAGGCCCCAACAGAGATCAGACACACAGAAAACATCTTGACCATCTCGCCTTTGATGGCCATGTACAACTCAAATGCAGTAAATCAACACTCAAATGAATTATCATCCACCTTATACTTCTGTCACTGTACTCACTCTCTTTGATGGGGATACCACTTACCAACTAAATAAAACATACTAAGAATCCAAATATCATTGTTTATACGTGGTAGGCTTTGACATGCCCTGTCTAAGACCCCTGAGAAAGAAGAGGCCTACTAAAAAGGGCTCCAGGTGGCTAACTGAAATCAAATTAAAAACAAAAACAAACACACAGAGAGACTAACAGCCATTTCTACAGATTCTTTCAGGGACAGGCTTGCCCTGGACCGCCTACCTGTCTGCCTGACATCTGAGCCAGTCCTGATAAAGGAGTTCCTGAAATCCTATTTCAAATAAGAAATGAGGCAAAAAAAAAAAAAAAAAGAAAAAAAACCTAACAAGAAATGAGGCTTTCCCCACCCACTCAGAGCTGCACAGCTATATCACTCATCAGCTTCCTTCCCCACCAGTCGGAACTGCTCCATTCTGACCAACCAGGACAGTGCCTCTTGGACTGATCAAACTGCCAAGATTTGGAGTCCTCATATGCATGAGGATGAACCAATCAAGGACCAGGGGTGGAAATTCTGTCATTAGAAAGCCACTCCCCTCTGGCCGTGGGAGCACACTTTTCCTTTCTACACAAGACTGTGTTTCTCTGGCTGGAGCTGAAACACCAAAGGTGTCTTGCGGGAACAGAGTGGAGCAGACAAGCTCAGGTCACAGCAGACCGGCACACAGTGAAGCAGACCAGTACAGGGTCAAAGCAGACCAGCATAAAGTGGAGCAGAGCTGTCTAGATAGATGGGAGCCTGGCCCCGTGTCCATCCTGCCTCAGGGCTGCCTCATTGTGCTGTTTTCCCAGCTGTGCTGTATCACAACTGAGCTGATTTGCACTGAATAAAGTTTCTTTCTTTAATGTACCCCAAACTGGAGCTTCTTGTTGGCATAGAATTGATGCCAGACATCGCTGGCTGATAATACAAATGCCCATCCTTCGGTTTTATGGTCTTTGCCTTCTTTGGCTGGAAGGTGAAAGGTCAAAACAATTCATTCTCTATAATTCAACCCTAACCTGCCCACATGAGTCTACCTACCATGGTGAGGGGTCTATTTTAAAATGCAAAATTAAGCAGTGGGAACACTAACCACCTATGTTTTCTTAACAGGAAACTTTGGCAGACATCTAAAAGGCTTAACTTCATGGTATCTAATCTACAGATAAATATTATGTTACCCTTTCTCAAATAAAAAATACACAAAGGATAACACTATATGTAATGTCATCCATGTTAGAAGAACTAATACTCTGCCTGCTCAGCATTATATACTTGGTTAGATTGAGTGCTCTGTGAAGAATCATTTGGGCAGCGTGAGCAGGTTTTAGAAGCACCTGTGACTTCTGTCCCCTTAGGGTCCTCAGAGAAATAACATCGGTTTCAAGATTCTTAAGTTCAAGATGTATATGATGTATGTGTATGAGATTTTAATGGCAATAATTATGATATTATAACTTCTAGGGGAACCTCAGGTGTTATTTCATCTGTTGGAGGATAAATTTAACCTCACCAGATTATGACAGTTCAAATCAAGAGTTTTATGAATATTCCAGTAGCATGAGTCTTCTTTTCATCTTGTGGCCACTAATATATTATCTGCTAATATTTGTTCTGTATTATCGTAATACAGACATCAAAAGACAGATTCAACCACCGAGAGCTGGAAGCAGGAATGTGCATGACATGACTGAATATTTTCCTGCTAGGGCTTGAACTTTATTTAAGCCCTAGCAGGAAAATCAATGAGAAATGAAAATCTAGACCACATTAAAGAACAGATATGTGTGGGGACATGGGGGTTGTGAAGCATTGCTATAATAGAGGGCAGAAATAGGCAACTGTAGACTTCATTTGATGACAACAATGGTGGACCAATCATTATACAAACAAATACAAAAAGAAAGCCACAAAACATCAAGTTAATGGTTATAGAAGAAGAGCTTATGAGCTGGAAATACAGAAGTAGAAGCTTTTAATACAAGACTTATGGTCTCCCATAATTATGGCTTTCTATTTTCTTCATTTATATATCTATCCATTATTATATGTATCAACCTAACCATTACTCTAACACATATCCTGCTCACAAAAATTAGGGGATATTTCAAAATAAATATGAAGCAATAAAATATCTCTTAATTTTTGTGAGCAGTATAATTATCAAGAACCTAAACTTCCTAATCAAATCTGCTAAACTCTAGATATAGCGGGGAGGGGATAATCATAGTTCCTACCTTCAATGGACTTACTGTCCAAAAGGAGATAAAAATGTGTGAACAAATGAGAGGAGAAAAAGGTTAGTTTACAGATACAGATGAAAATGTGTACAAGTGACAATGTGCATATGAAAACAGGACAGTGCACAGTTCTCCTTGAGGAGAGGGGAATAGGAGGGACTTCACTGAAGACACCTGAGAATAAGCAGGAATCCACTTGGCAGACCAGATGGAAAAGTGCAACCCAGGGAGAAGAGCCATATAGATGAAACATCAGCGGCTACCGACATGGACTTCTTCCACCTGCCCTCTGCACCTTGATCTTCTGTGAAGGCTCAACCTTGACTACTTGCATTTGAAGCCAGGACATCTTAAGTTCAGTGTGAGGTCACTGTCACATCACCCTTTTATTATCTCCTTAGAAATTATGTTGTTCTTTCTCATGTCTCTGACTGATGTCTTATATCTTTATTTACCTGATTGCAAACTGCCCACCTTGCCTTACTAACGTGTATACTCAGTGAGAGAAGGGACCTAGTTAATCATGCTCACTCCCATAACTTCATGCCTAAACATTCTGGCTAATTGGAAGGTCTCTAGAAATACTTACTGGAAGACTAAACAAATATTTACTAAATGCCTACTAGGACCCAGGCACTAGGGATAAGTTGCCTGCCCTTAGGGTATTAACATTTTAGAGGAGCAAGCAATTAATACAGGATTACTTTAAACCAGTGGTTCTTAACCTGGGTTCTATTGAACCCTAGGGGTTCGATGAGTCGGTCTCAGGGGTTCGGAGAAGCCTCTGTCGCAGAGGCCAAAATAAAGTAATACCGTAATTTGTTGTGAGTTCATGCACTTTGTTGGTTTTGTTCTTTGAGCAAGGTGATGTTCATGCACAGCTCATTTTGTGCACTAGTAAAAAAACATATACCTGTGTCTTGAATTTGGAAAAAAGAATCATATTTTATTTATCACTAAAGAAGGGTTCGGTGAATGCACATATGAAACTGGTGGGCTCGGTACCTCAAAAAAGGTTAAGAACCACTGCTTTAAACAGTAATAAATCCTATGAAGAAAATAAAACTAACGGGTTGGATGGGGACTACTGAGTTACATAAGGTAGTTAAGACAAGCAGTTCTAAAAGAATATTTATCGTGTTGATATTTATCCTAAATAAAAGACACAGATCCTGCCTATAGTATTATAGATGACCACCTGCTTAATGGCAATGCTGGAGACAGAGTAATTACTGTGATAATGGACTAATAAACATATTATATAAGACTCTTGAAATTACTATTAGCATAATTTTTGCATTTCTGATTACATTTAACACAATCACGGTCTGCTATATTAAATTTACTTTCAGATGACAGACTTCCCAAATTTTATTTTTGAATTTTTGCAACTACTACATTAATTTGTTTTCCCTCCAAAGTTCCAACAACATAGAAGTACACAGAGCAGGAGAGGAGGAATTTGGAGATTAAACTCATTAGTTGCACGACCTTCCTGCAGTGGGCCTGAGGAGGCTGCACACTCGTCAAGACTATCCAAAGAGCTGACTCAGCACCAGGATTGAGTCATCACTTTTCAACATCCTCTGAGAAGCAGGAAGAAGTATAGTCAAGTCTACAGTTGTTAATTTGCGGCAGGAAGAGGATCCTTCAGAATTTATTCAAAGACATTACCAACCACATACCAACAGAGAAAAATGTTGCTAAAAGACTTTTCTGCAATACAGTATTCTGTGAGCAGGAAAGCTGGTCTCTGGGGGCGCCAAGGGGCATGAGCTGCTTAGCCTCCCAAACACCATATTTTCCTCAAGAGAAAATTCACAGAGATATCCACTTGTATTGTCTGTGGGGAAAGCATTTTCATCAACTCCATAGCCTTGGAAAACCTGTTTGTCTTGTCAAAAATAAAAAAGAGAGAGATCTTGCAAAGTTATAATCAGAATCGTTGAATGGCCTTGGGAAATCAGGTGGGAAACAGGTCTGAGCCCTATTCACTGTCTGCGTGACATTTTATCTCAGCGGCAGATCATAGGAAAGGGACCATAGAGGAATGCCACTCACTACAAACAGTGAAGCTGGAACCTGCAGGTTCTCAGTGCTGAGCATCAGGACTCAACTACACGTTCCTGGTAATTGCTCTGACTTCCCGAAGATGCCTCACTTGGCCTTCCCACATATATACTATGTCCTTCGCTGCAATGGCTGTGTTCCCTAATTTCCCAGAATGCTTGAATTAGAGTTGCTAGAGCACTATAATAAGTTAGTGCAAGCTGCTAATTAAATGCTTCTTGCTCCATCGTATATTAATTCCATGTGAAATTAGGGCAAGGCTGTAGTCTCCTGGGCTGACCCACTGCACTGCCATTGTTGACACTGATTATTTAATCCGAAATCCTACCCCCCACCAAGCTCCCTTCCTCCCTCTCACCCTCTGCATAAAATATGGATCAGATGCTACAAAATTACTATTCTTAGGAGCAACAGATGCAAATATGGTTGCTTTTTCAATTATTCGGCAACCGATCCAATGGTTCCAAGACAAAAGCTAATTAAAATCTAATTGAAATAAAATCATTTCCAATTCTGTTTCCCCTCATCAGCTGCTTGAGTAGAGGGTTTCTTGCTTTGTGGGCAAATCCTCTCCCATCCTATTAATTCTTTCTGTTTTGTAAATAGCCCTCCCTGATTCTGTCACAGAGCATCTCAGCTACTGGGAGGGGGCACAGGCAGGGATGGGGAAGCCCTGAGAAAAGCAGAGGGTGAATTACCATGAAAATAGGCAACTAGAGCAGCAAGGAGTAAATCTGGGGTGAGGAGGGAATGGGAATAGTGGTTGGGGCAGTTACCAGACAGAAGGGGGGGGGAGCCACAGGTCTGCTGAGCTAGTGGCACAGTATTGAGCTGGCACTCGTGTTATGTTGGCCTCCCCTGGAGCCTTGTTCAGATAAGTGCAGCAGTAACTGACATTTAAGGATCAGGAAATTTTACTTAACTATTCAGATATCTGGCTTCCCTTGATAAAATCCAGGAACTGTGTCCCTTTGCCCATGAGGGAGAAGGTATGAACCCCCCAATTTTCCAGTTCCCATTGAGCCCATTTAGCTCATTCTGATTAATGTTGTCACCGATGGAATTTGAGTTGGAAATTTTGCTGGTGAGTGGAAAGCCTCTCAGAGTCTGAAGATACAGGTTTGAATTTGACCTCTACTACCAATGAGGGCAGCATTTGGGACAAGTGTTTTAGTGTTCCCAAATCTCATTTCCCTAATCTTTAAAAAAAAAAGATGTGATAAATTCAATATATACCATTGCTCAACAGTACCAATCTGTTTTTAAATGCCCAGAAAATTATAAAATGTTATTCACATGTTTTTATTATTTTACTTTTTCTAATAAACTATCATAATTCCTTTCAAGAAGGACAGTAGCATGTATAAAGAACAAGGGCTTTGGACATCTGATTAGAGAAATGCTGATCAGGGTGGGGAAAAAAACATAACACAGTAGCAAAAAAGAAAGAAAAGGTGAGGAATGGAGGAGGGAAGGTTAGACAGCAGCATAAAAGAAGAGAGTGGGTCCAGGAGGAGCGGGACCTTGTGATCCACCAGAGACAGTGCACAGATGGGCACCCTCGTCAGCCCTCTGATCTCAGGCACATACTTCAGCCTCTACGCTCCTACTCGGGCTCTTAATCTTCAAAGAGGGGAAAATCATACCTGGTCATAGGGCTGTTTGAAACGGAGAGAGAAAAGGCCTATAAATTACCTGGCACAAGAAAGGACTTTGTAAGCATCAGCCATTAAATTAGCCATTAACGGATGCCGCATGTAATTATCCAAGACTTCACACTGTGTTAGAACAGGTTTTGTTTGTTTGTTTGTTTGCAAGCCAAATGCCACATTCTTGTCCATTTTTAACTATAATGCAGAAGCTTATAATTTATTTGTCTAGCACCTCCTAACCCACTGGCCCTCCCCAATGGCACCACAAATTATTCCCTTCAAGAGAATGAAAAGAGCAGGTCCCAGACATCTTGAGTATAAAGACATGTGGAACTCAAAGGATCTGATAAGGATGGGTTGGTTAGACAGATCACTATTAATGTGGGCTGTGTGAGGTTGCTGCCTGGCCCAGATGGGGTTTCCAGTGAGAGTAAATGGTTCTTTGGAAGTGTCCATTGAAAACCTTCAGAAGTTCTTCTAGGTTGGGGAAGGGGATTGAGTACATTAGAAAAAGAGTGTCCCTCAAAAATATAATATGCCTTACGATGAGGAAGAGTAATCTACATTAACAATTTATAATAATTTTTGTTTAGTATAACGAGACACAACAAAGAACAAGATAGCATCTTAGTAAGACACAGGTCAATCTCTCTGCATGGTCTAAACGAGACCATTTAAACTTACATCATAAGGGGGAAAGTTTAAGGAGACAGCCTCTCACTCATACACGAGGAGTTCCAGAGCCATGGAAATGGGGGGAAATGACAAGAATCAAAGCATCTAGCAACTTCTGCTTCCCCATTCATGAAGTCTGCTCCATTCCCTCAGTCAGGGTCCCTCAGACATAATGTGTTTTCTGTAACCATATTTTCTATTTCCCCTTCCTTTTCTTCCTGCAGTATTCCAGTGCAGCCACAGAGCTCCCGTGAGGAGCCGTCTGCTGAGCCTCCCTCTCACACCACGCGATGTTTCCCTCAGTGAATTAGTCCCACTAATAATCCTTGCAAGAGGCTGTGGAGTATCACACTGATGAGATGATAGCTGTGTTTGCAGGAGCTCGGGTAGCTCTCACTGCATCACTCCACAGCTCTGCCCACAGCTCTCCATCTCTCCAGCAACACTCCCAGTAGTTTAGGGGCTAAACAGACTTTTTTAAGGACCAAAGAATTGATGAAATTTACCTTTGCCCTGTTATTAACAGTAGGGTTTAGGAAGGCGGTAGCCCTCCCAGTCCTGTGCAGAAAATCACACTGATCCCCACAGCAATTCAGTGTTTGCTTGTCAGAGTTTTTTCACCTCTAGGCACTTGTTCCCAACACCTAGCCCTAAAAACAGAAAATATTTCCTCCACCAGACCCAGTCAAGGGTTTATGCAAATCCTAGTCACAGCCTCCACCTGAATGCATTGTCAAAATTTCCCATGCTTAACACAGAACCCTATCTTAGACATTTGCTCCTGCTTCTCTCTCATTCAATACATGAGACTTACATTCACCCAAAATGTTGGGTAATGTTAACACACTGAGGGATAGAAGAGTTACATGGTCTTTTTCTGTTTATCAGCCTAAGGGGCCAGTTCCCAGGTTCATGGCTTTGTCTACCTACTCACACTTGGGAGGTTCTTGTTTTTAAAAATTTGTTAATCAGTTCATCTAAGACTTTATAATTATTTGCAAATATTAGTTGCCAGGTACCAATTCCATTAGTTTATACTTCTAATGTTTTAACCTGTAGTTTTTAATCAAGGGTTGGCATTAAATTCACCTGAAATAAGTAAGTTCTACCGTCAAGATTCTGATGCAACAGAACTCTTACAGGATATTTTAATAAAGCTGATATACACCCCATATGCAAAACCTCTGTTTAAACACAACAATGACATGATTTTAAGTGTATGTATGTATGTGTGTATATGTCAAACAAGTATATTCTTGGCACTGAAAACTAAGCCATGTCAAAAAACAAACAAACAAAAACAAACAAATAAAAATACTACAAGGTACTCAATTGGTATTGTTCAAAACAGAATGAATAGTGATTTTAGAAAAATACTTCAATTTATAAAATCTTGAGCAATTATTTAGATTGTAGTGGAATGTCTATATATGTCAGAAAAATCTCTCATGTATGTGAAGAACAAAGGTGTTGATCTAGATTATGTTATACCTGACCATACCTATTTAGGGTTTGCAGAATTTGGGTGATCATTTTAGAACATATTTATAGAAGAATTAAAGGAGGGATGCTCAGGTATCTTAAGACTGAACCTTGTATGAAAATCTAAATGTATAATTTAACTAATTGGCAGAGGTCTCCTGGGTACTCACTCACCTCCAGCCTATTGGGAAGAGCGGTCATTAACCAATTCATTTCATACATATTTTTCCAGCCTGTGCCAGAAACGCTGCGAAAGAATCAAGCCTTCTAGAGTGTATCATTTACCGGTAGACAAAATAAATAAGAAGACAAATTATAAGATAGTGTCATAAAATGATGAAAGCTAGTGTGGAGATAGGCATAGGTACCATGGGAATTAAGAGAGTAAAAAAGAGTGATTAGAGCCTTACCAGGCGGTGGCACAGTGGATAGAGTCGGACTGGGATGCGGAAGACCCAGGTTTGAGGCCCCGAGCTCGCCAGCTTGAGTGCGGGCCCATCTGGCTTGAGCAAAAGCTAGTCAGCTTGGACCCAAGGTCGCTGGCTCCAGCAAGGGGTGGCTCGGTCTGCTGAAGGCCCGCGGTCAAGGCACGTGTGAGAAAGCAATAAATGAACAACTAAGGTGTTGCGATGGCAATGAAAAATGAATGATGCTTCTTAGCTCTCTTTGTTCCTGTTTGTCTGTCCCTATCTATCCCTCTCTCTGACTCTCTCTCTGTCCCTATATATAAAAAAAAGTGATTAGAAAGTGACCCTGGTGGAACTGTACCTGGACAAGATTTTACTAAGGGGTGATCCACAGCAAGAAAGAAGAAATAATTCTGAACAAATGTATCAGTGTTTGTGACCACACAGGTTTGAGAAAAGGAAACATAGCCCATTTGAGTGACAAGAAGCAAAGAGAAATGACTTTGAGAAAATCACCAAGGGACAGGGCTAGATTTGTGTTATATAAATAATGAAAAAGGGTGTGACATAATCATATTTAAGGTCTAAGAAGATTCTGCAAAAAATATATTGTAGGGCAAAAAGATGAAAAACAAGACCAATTTTGGAAGTTTTGGAATGGATCCAGAAGGGAAATGATGGTGATCAGGAGTGTAAAATCTAGATCAGGTTTTCTATAAGACACCAGATAATAAATAATTTAGGCTTTGCAGGACTCTCTGTCCTGTCTCTTGGCAACTATTACACTTCGCTAGTTGTAGCTGAAAAACACCATAGTTAACACGTAAAAAGAAAAAAAAAAAAAAAAACGGAGCAAGGCTTTGTTCCTATCACACGGTGCTTACAAAAACATGTGGTAAGCCAGGTGTAGGCTGTGGGCTTTTGTCTGCCACCCGTGGTCTAGACCAGGGGAATCATTCCTCCTGGGTCACTGTGTACTTACTACATGCCTCACAAGCAGGCCTGTAAACTTGATGAATTGCTTCCCAGCTTAAGAGATGTAAAGAACATATGTGGACAAAAAAAGAAAACGTTAAAAAAAATAAAAAGGTCACTGTAGTTTTGGAAAGAAATCAAAAAGACTTACCCCTGTAGAGATAACAAACATGTGCTCCCCTCTACATAGCCCCCCTACTTCCTTTGTTGAGTGGCGTGAGATCAGGGTGCGCGGGCAGCAGTACAACAGTCACTGCTGAGAAACACAAAGTAGGCCATCGTATTTGACTCTGCAACCGTTACTTGGCCTGATTCCTAGTGGTTTTCTTTTAGTCATCACTACCTCACGCCCGTGCTAGATTTATCTGTGTGTGTGTGTATTTCTTTTTCTCCTAATAAAAATAACACAAGTTTCTGCAAGTAGACTATCCCTTCGCCTCCACATACCACGTGCATAGGCCACCGCAGGTATTTGGAATGACTAAAGGCAAACTCCTTTTTAAAGACAACTTTGAAAAAGGGATATTTAGGGGGAAAGATATGGAGCAAAGCATCCAAGTTCAAAGTCAAATGCCCTTTACAGAAGTGTGGAATGCTCTGCAGAGTGTCACTGCACGGACTGCTCGCCTACCAACGAGACAGGTAGGGGTTAGTTTCCATGTCCCCACATGCTCTCTGGGCCCCAGGCTAGGGCACTTCTGTGGATTAAGAGTCCAGAATGGTGCTCATTTGTACATTATAATTAAGATTAGAAATAGCAAAAATGATCTTGCTCACATTGTTAACTTGGACTTGACAGAATATACAAGTCCTCTCTTTCTTAGAATACAATAAAAGTGAGTATTAGTGAGTCATACATAATACTTATTGTTTTTTCTATATGCATTAGTTGTTCTGAGTAATGGTCTCTCTTAATTCCAAGAGGGAGATGGAAGAGTCAACAGGGAATTCATAATTTAGTCCCCACTCTTCTTCACTCTTTTCAGGAATCTCAGATACCACTAAAAGCACTCATTTGGGGTCAGGTGCCCAAGCTTGAATTTCAACACTTGAAATCTAGTATTTGGAGAATTCTGTTTCTTTGCTTCTCTCCTCTTACTATTGATTTTTCTCCATTCATTTGTTGGTGCTACTTTTCTTGTTGTGGGGGATTTGTTCGAGCCACATCTTTACATGATTTCATATTTATGTTTGTTTTGTACATAAGCACCAGATGCTTCAACTTCCAGCTCCCCAATCAGTCAGGAAGAGCTTCATAACGGGCAGGGCCATTGCTCAGGCAGAATGATGAATCCCTCACCTCCCCTAGTTCCAACACAGGTGCATCAGCAAGACAGATAAGGCTGCCCTGAACCAGGGTTGATCAAGCACTTATTATGTTAGGAAGTAAAATGGTGTAAGCATATAGCACTAAGTCACTGAGACTAGCATCTGTGGCAATCAGGAGGATTAATGAAATTTTACACGTTGGCAGTAGGACATTTTTAAAAAGTTTGTAAATATCCCCATGTGAGATTGTCTTTTCAATGAAAAACCACGTACTCCAGGCCTTCCGCAAGAGCTTGTCCTTATTTGTGTAACAAATTATGCTGCTATTTTACAGGTATGATGCCACCTTCAAGGATTATCCTCCCTGTTGTGAACAAGTTCTATACAGTTCTGCAAAGATGATGGATGATGGTTTCCACTGTGGCGTATTATATATTCACATGCCTTTCTGCTCACCTTGGAAAATAGCAAAGTCTCTTAAGACATTCCAAGCAAGCTCATCATTTGAAATTCTCTGCTCTGTGTGTGAGATGCTTTATACTGCCCTAGTTATTTTTTTTTAAGATTTTATTTAATTTATTGACTTGAGAGAGAGAGAGAGAGAAAAGCTGTGGGGGAGGAGCGGGAAGCATTAACTCATAGTAGTTGCTTCTTGTATGTGTCTTGACTGGGCAAACCCAGGGTTTTGAGCTGGTGACCTCAGTGTTACAGGCCAATGCTTTATCCACTGTGCCACCACAGGTCAGGTGTTATTTCCCTAGTTTTGAGATCACTGTATATACTTGTGCCCTGACAGCAACATCTCCAAGGATATGATAGCAGAGCTATAAGAATTTCCCCAGCTGACCTGTGATTTTTATGAAGACCAGAGGGAGAGGACATTATGACTGAACCAGATTTGGATGGAGCACAGAGTCTTGTGAGTCTGCTACACTAATGACCCCAACATAAGAAATGTCCTGCTTCAAGATAAGAAGGTATATTTAAAAAAATATTTGAATTGACTTAGAAGATCCAAATTCTTGTCCTTATCTGCTATGTAATCAGAAAATCACTTAATTTATCTCCCATTATCTATAAAATGACAACAATAATACTTTTTGGTGCAGAGTAACTGTGTAAACCAGTAGTTTACAACCAGTGTCACAATAATTTTTAAATCAGACAATACTTGACTATTTAGTCAGGGGCATTGATTTTAGAGTGTTAATTTAAAAAATGACAAGAGCCAACACAACAATAGCCAGTGTGAATACCCTGTCTTGAACCCAAATATATAGGTCATATAATAGAGTTGCATCTGATTGGTTTATTCTTGGTACTAGAAATCCTTATATACAAGTATAGGCACTTGACTTTTTAAAAATTCACTTTGGAGAAAAAAGGGTAGGTAATTACTTTTATTGGTAATTAATCAAAATTATGCTTATTATTTTGTCAGATTAGAAAAAAATATATTTTTGGTGTACTGCAGAATTTTAGCAGTTTACGTGTACCATGAGATAAAAAAGATTGATAATCACTAGTATAAACCAAATTAAATCATGCCAACTAAAAAATGTGTATAATGTGCTCTCTTAATGTAAGGCCTAACTGTTGCTTGGCAAAGTTGGTGAAGAAAAATTATAAGCTCCCCTTCTTCTCCCCTTGTCTTGTACTCACAGAGACAACACTGGACAACTAATATGGTTCAATGGGACCACAGCATGTTGACAAAAACAAATAGAATCAGAACTTCTTGGGTTTTGGTCCCTATCTGCTAAAATATAGTTGCATTTTCTAAATTGTTTTCAAAGTTTTTTCACCTGTATGTTTGACCTTACCCTTCTCAAGGCATAAATACTTTCTTTCTATAGACAAGGAAATGGATATTGAGAGATACTAACTAGCTGGCTCCATTACACTGTTGGTTATTAGAAGAACAGGGATTCAAGGGTAAGGTCTAGCCCCATCAGATAAAGACACCAATTGTCTATTCAATGCACCTGTTATTCAACATATGCTTATTGAGCACCCACTTCCCAGCACCAAAGATATACCAATGACTAAAACAAGCAATGTGTTTGCCTTCATGAAGCGTGAAGGGTGGCTGACCATAAACGCATCACTGTGCAGAGCATCACACATTGGTAAGTGCTATGGAGACAAACCGAGCAGGGGACAGGGACAAAGAGGGTCAGGACGAGTAATGAAACTACTATTCTACAGTGTGTCCGTAAAGTCATGGTGCACTTTTGACCGTGTGACTGGTTAAAACCGCACCATGACTTTACAGCCACATTGTGTATATCAGGGGAGTCCTATGTGAGAAGATGACCTGTGTGAGGAAATCTGAATGAGATCAGGGATTGAGCCATGCAAGTATCTCAGGGAAGGGTGTTTTGAGCAAATTTAAAGCAAAATTACAGCCCTTATGTGGGACAAATCAAGCCTGTTTCAGGGCCAGCAAGGAGGGCAGGGTGGCCAGAGTGGGTCAGCTGACCAAGCAAGAGTATTTTAGGCACAGGTGAAGCTGCATGTGGAGTGGGGAGATGGATTTCAGAGGTCCTTATTGGTCTAAGATATTTTTCTTATAGAGAGCCCAGAAAGAGATTCTCATTTATAATTTTTTATTAACTTATTCATTTTAGAGAGGAGAATGAGAGTGAGAGTGAGATTGAGAGTGAGAGTGAGAGTGAGAGAGAGAAGGAAGGAGAAGCAAGAAGCATCAACTCCCATATTTGTCTTTACCAGGCAAGCCCAGGGTTTTGAACCGGTGACCTCAGCGTTCCAGGTCAATGCTTTATCCACTGCGCCACCACAGGTCAGGCCTAAGATTTTATTTTGAAGGAGTGAAAATCTTTCTCATGGATCTCTGGAGGTATTTGCTGTTTTCACTTGAGCAGGTAAGATATTGGTTCTCTTCCTGTTAACAACTTTAACCCATGTATATTAATAAATTCCTTAAATAATTTTCTCTTTAATTTTAACGTGAGGATGGAGAAAGAAAATTTTCTTTCTCAACTAGGAAGTTCAAACTGAATTGTGTGCATTTCATCTAAAATCTTATATTTAGTACTCCCTCCTGGTGCAATAAATCCTCCAAAGAGGCATCCTCATTAATAAAGAAAGTCTAAAGGTTCTGTATAGGAAAACACTATTCACTAAAGAGTTGCTTTTCATAGAATGAAAATAAACCCCTCTCACTTCCAATGGTTATGGATGACTGTTCTTACCTCATCCCACTACACCAATCAGGTGCCACTTAACATATTCCCCAGCCATCTTGAGAAATTAGATCAATCCCCTCTTTGCCTATTAAAAGGCTCATAAACAGTTGCAGCATCGAATTAGTGCTGGTAGATTTCTCCAACTTGGAACATGCTAAAATGCTCAGTTGGGTAAGGAGAATCAATTAGGACCAGACAGGGTGTTGGAAGTTAAACAATTTGTCTATCTTATGACTCTACACTGTGCAAAGTGTGTGTGTGTGTGTGTGTGTGTTTACATTTCAGTTCAGATTTTAAATCACTCACGTGCATAGTTTATATAATCCAATGCATGATTGGATGATTGGAGCAGGATCTAGCCACAGAACGAGAGGCTGTTGCTTGAAGACTCAGAAGAGGCTTGTATGTACTTATAACTTTGTCATTTGTAAGTAAGTATAGTCTGGTTTTGCTACCTCCTAAAGCTCTGTCAACTAAATTTAAATATATATGGGAGATGAGTAATTATTCAGGGAGTAGACTGTGCATCCAAATAATTTGAACCTGGGTAAAAACATCAGACCCAGTTAGATCCCCCTCCCCCTAAATTTGTCAGTTGACAATTCTTCAGTACTTTATTTGTCATTAACATCCTTTCTAACTATAGGCAAATAAAAAAATTGCTGAAGGAGATAATGTAGAGTACAGGATAAAGCACAGGTTATTAACCTAGAATCCATGGGCCCCAAGGGTCTGTGAATAGAATTCAGGGAGGTACATCTCCTTTAATGGACAGGAAGTGTACATCCTTATTCCCACTGCTTCCTAATTGCAATGTAGCATAGCCTTTATTTATGACTAGCAGGAGCCTATCACAGGAGTGTCAGCAGTACCCGTGGCTTTATCACTGACAGAAATCGCAGTTATTTTCATATCATACTGTACTTGTTGCCAATATCTTGAAATATCTTTTCTCACTTGACACTTCTTCAAATTTATGTTAGTGGTTGGACTCACTGCTAGGTTTCATTTAATGCAATACTCCTGAAGCACATGCTATACCACATTTTAAATACTTCAGTAACTGCACGCTAATACAATTGGTGTCTATTGTAGTTTCATGTATATCACAGGTTGTCCAGAGCTTAAAAACAATGAAGGTGTGGGTCTGCCATTCCTAAGTTTCCTATTGGAGTGTCTGGTGTAGGTAGGTCCACATCAACAGACTTCTGCCCTCCCCTCCCACCACACTTAAAAGTCAAAGAGAGTTCACTCTGAGTGTGATGCTTTTTATGCACATAATTAATAGCACAGAGCAAATGAATTCATAATATAAGAATATAATTTCAATAAAGCAGTTATTATTCCCAGTACTCTGCTATGTATTTCACTTAAAATCTCATTTAATCTTAAAAAGAAAAAAACCATGAGAGAATATTATTTTCCCCACTTGATGGATCAGGAGACTGAGATTCAGAAGGTTAAGTACCTTGCCCAAGAACATTTCACTAGATTCTTCCTAAACTAAAGTTAAATGAATACTGGGAGTAATTTTTATGCGATAGTCTCTCCCATAAGAAAAGGAAAGGGAGGATGGACGGAGAAAGCTTCCAGACCAGTAGTTTTCCAAGTGAGGTCTTCAGATCCCTGGAGACCGCAAAGACTTTTCTAGGGAGTCTATGAGGTCAAAACTCTTCTCAAAATAATTCCATGACATTATTTGCCTTTTTCATTGTGAGTATGTGCAAAAGCAATGGCAGGTACAACTTCCTATATGCCTTTGCCTAAATCAAAGCAGTGGTACCACAGCATGCTGGCGGCACTGCGTGCTGCCACACCCTGTCTGCACAGCAAAGAAAATGTCATTTTCACTTCAGAATGTCCTTGATAAAGCAGTGAAAGTTAATAATTTTAATACTTCTTATATCTTGACCCTCAACCATACACATTTTTAATATTCTATTAAACAAAACAGGAAGCATGCATACAGCACTTCTGCATAAAGCCTAAAATATTTACTCTCTGGCCCTTAACCAAAAAAATGGCCAGCAGAGAAAAGCAATTGTGTGACCGCTTGAATTGTGATCTGAACCGGGTACATTTTTTAAGACACACTATTTTTACCTTGAATGAACTACAGACAAACAATGGTTATTCAGAATTGGTATCTCACAGACATTTTCTCAGAAAGGAATGAAATGTCACTTCAAGGAAAACAATTGGTAGTATTTATTGCCAGTGATACAATATGAGCTTTCATGGGGAAAATAAGGATTTTGAAAAACTTGAATTTATCACCATGAACTTCACAGCTTCCAAATATTTAAAGACTTTTCAGATGAGATTGGTGGTGTTACTAATGAATGTTATTTTTACAATGTATAATGAAATGTGTCAATATTTGGAATGTCTGCATAACTCTTTAAATTCATATTTGTCAAATGTCCACTGTGTGATTTTACAAAGTTGGGAATGGCAAAAATATCGAAGGCAATGGCCAGTTTGCTCAGTGGTAGTGTTGGCCCTGCGTGTGAATGTCCTGGGTTTAATTCCTGGTCAGGGCACCCAGGAGAAGTGACCGTTTGCTTCTCCACCCCTCCCCCTTCTCTCCCTCTTCCCTCTCTCTCTCTCTCTTCTCCTCCTCCTCTTTCTCCTGCAGCCATGGCTTGATTGGAGCAAGTTGGCCCCAAGCACTGAGGATGGCTCCATGGCCTCCACCTCAGGCACTAAAAAAACAGCTTCAGTTACAACAAAGCAAGGGCCTCAGATGGGCAGAGCATCACCCCCTAGTGGGCTTGCCTGGTGGATCCAGGTTTGGGCACATGCGGGAGTCTGTCTCTCACACAAAAAGGTCCAAGTCCAAGTTGACCTGTGGATGGATGCTGAGATAAAATTAACATATCATAAAATCTCCCTTTTAAGTATATGATTTAATGTGTTTAAGTATAGATGCAGACTTGCGCATTTATCACAAGAACCTAATTTTAGAACAATCCTATCATCCCCTTATTAAACACTTTCCCATTTACAGTGACTCCCCACTCCCACCCCCTATGCTAAGCAGCCAGTAATCTACTTTCTGTCTCTATTGCCCTTTCTGGATATTCATCTAAATAGAATTATAAATAATGTGTTGTTTGGTGACTAGTTTCTTTCACATATTAGAATGTTTTCAATATTTATACAAATCGCAATGTGTATCAGTACTCCATTTTTTTATAGTGCCAAACAGTATCCCATTATACTAATATACCACATGTTTTTAATCCATTTAATGTTAATGAATATTTGGGTTGTTTCCACTTTGGAACTATTGTGAATAATGCTGTTGTCAACATTTGCACACAATTCTTTGCATGGTTATACAGTGTGTCCGTAAAGTCATGGTGCACTTTTGACCTGTAACCGGTCAAAAGTGCACTATGACTTTACGGATACACTGTATGTTTTCATTTTTCCTGAATGAATACACAACAGTAGAATTGTTGGGTCACATGGCCTGTCCAAATCTAACTTTTTGAGAAACAATAAAACTGAATTATTATATATTCCCACTAACAATAAATGCAGATTCCACGGTTTTCACATCCTTCCCAAAGCATGTTATAATCCAACTTATTAAAGCTATACTAGTGGGCATCAAGTAGCATCTCAATGATATAATTTCCCTGATGATTAATTATATTGACTTATCATTTATTTATTCACCATTCATATATCTTCTGTATTAAAATTCCTTGCCCACTTTTTAGAACTATTTAAAGTATTTAATACAATTATTTTGAAGTACTTAAAGGTCTACAGAAGTTGCAAAGATAGTACAGAAAAGCGCAGTTGATTATAATGTAGGAGAAACAATTTAGTTAATATAGTTTTAGATTTCATATTGCAACTACTCTTTCAGAAATCACCACTTGCTGAGTTTTGGTATAGTATCAAAGAAGAAAATCCACAGTTATCTCTCAAGAGTCTATTAAAATATACATTCCTTTTCCAAATACAATCTGTGTGAAGGCAGATTTTCTTTATTTACGTCAAACAAAATGATACATTGTAACAGATTGAATGTAAAAGCAGAAATGAGAATGTAGCTGTTTGCTAAGAAATTTTCAAAACTGTAATGTTACTCTTCTCATTAAAATTTTGGACAAAAATATAGCTTATTTTTATATATAAATGTGTTATGTTAACATAAAATGGGCTTTTATAGTTCATTTAAAAATTAAAAGCATGACTTCTTTTCTGTTTTAAGATTTGACTTAGAAGTACTGATAGATATAATCCACATGAACAAAATCTCTTTGGGCTTCTTAAGCATTTTAAATATATTAAAAGTTTCTGAGACCAAAAAGTGTGAGAGTTGCTGATGTAAGCTCTGTGAGCATTGTGGGTCTAAGCCCCTGAGAAGACAAGGTGGGTGGGCAGAGGACCCCCAGGCAATGAAGAGAGAGGGTGGGTTATCTGAAGGGTAGAGAGTGGGGGAGGACTCACAGCTTTCCTGTCATGTAGTATACAGATGTGTGCACACAGCCATTCACCGAGGGGAGCCAGGAAGAAAGAGAGCATGTGGCTCAGTTTTCTGTTTACTAAATGTGGGGCTGTACAGTTTGAAAATTCACATCCATAACTTACACCCATACAGCAATCAGGATCTGCACTCGTCAATGAAAGATTGCACTGGGGCCCTCCTCTAGCTATTCTGATGTATGCACCCCACCCCACCCCAGCTCAGTCAGGGTCCCCAGGTTCCCTTCCCCACTTTTACAGCTGTCCTGGCAATGGGACATTCTTCCTGCACCTGTCCCCTCCCACCTGGCTGCAGGTGCATGCATCCTCCTTAGCCATTCCTCCCTTGTTCTGCCTAAGGGAAGCACCAGTGCCCTTAAAAATGATGGTTTATTGCTAAACACTGCAGCGGGGACAGGAAAGGGCAGTACAAGGGACCCATGTGGAAAGGTGCTAAGCCCCTTTGCAGGGATAGTGAGGCCCCACCAACCTAGAAGTTTCCTGTAGGGTCTTTCTTCACCACGAGAGAAAGAATATTGGCTTTGGCATCAGAAATATAAATCCAGGTCCTTGATTCTGTTGGCTTCATTTAGCCTTTGGGAATCTCATTTATCTCATCTACAAAACAGCTATTATGAACTCTCAGATTAACTAAAAAATACATAGGCAAGTGTTTTTAAATGAAAAACTCTATCAATGTAAGTTATTGTTATTAACTCTAAAAGCACTTTTTCATACTTAACTCGATGGGTCATTGTGAGTTTTTCATAAACTAACATAAGTCTATTTGACTTCAGAGTAACACAGCTTAGAAATGCAGAAGACTCCAAGGAGCAATGTTAGTATCTATACTTGGAACACAAAAAGGAGCATCCTCTTATCTTCTTCATTTTAGGAGCCAATAATGTTCAACTTTGATTAATTTAAATATTGACTATGTTTCTCTTTCTTCTTCATGATTGGATTTCTCTCTGAAATATGAACATTTACTTTATTTCATTTTTTAATTTGCTGAGAACCACAGCAACAAAATTAATTATATAAAGTAGCTATAAACCTGGTTGGTGACATAATGATAGAGTATCATTCTGGAGTGCCGAGGTTGTGGGCTCAACCCCGAGGTAGCCGGTTCGAGCCCTGGTCTAGGCACATGGAAGAAGCCACTAATGGGTGCACAACTACATGAAACAATAAGTAGATACTTCTCTCTCTATCCCTTTCTTTCTCAAAAAAAAAAAAGAAGAAAGAAAATGAATTTTAAAAAACCAGCTATAATTCTTGTGATTTAAAATAATAGTGATGATGAATGAAATCTCATGCCACTTCTGGGGGAAAAAACAATTGAAGGAAGTAGAGGAAGGGAGAAACACCCAGATGCAGTCAGAGAGCTATAGGTACCCCTTGTATACTCTGCTGAGTTTCTTCACATTCCCCCCACCACCACCAGAGCAAACATTAAGAACTAAACGTAATGGATTTTCAGAGCTATGACTTCTCAAGGGAACACTTGAGGTCACCATGCCTTAAATGTAGGTGACTGTACTAAAAGAAAACATCCGAGTTATTTCAATTTCCTGGACTGTGCAGAGGAAGAGAATTTTTAAAGTAACGGGTCCCAAACCATACACAACTGTGCAGATTAGATTTTACATGTTGAAATGCATTTTCCAGTAATGAGGAAACTCATTTGGAGCTTTGAAAATGAATAAGATCTCCTCTGTCCAAGACAGTCCCCAAGGAGCACCTGCGTTCTGGGTAAGAGCCGAGTGTACGCATGGCAAGCAGGAGTTTGGCAATTACAGACCACACCCTACTTTGCCAGAGCCTTCTTGAATGCACACATAAAATTCTAATGTGATGGTCAGAAACAAGATTACTTTTTGTAAGAGGCAGATATGAGAGAAAACCACAAATATATTATCATATTCCTATATTCACTTTACATTTCATAGACAAGTGCCAACATTATATTTCCAGTATTTTACATGTTCTTAATTTTGTAAAGGTTTGCTGTTTCCACCAAGCCTATTCATTCCCCCTCTTCTCTTAGCTATCTGATAAGCTCAGCTTCCTAATACCTACCCTTTTATTTCCTGCTTTGAATTCATTTAAAAAATAATATAAAAAATGCAACAGAACACTCAAATAATTGCATCGACAAACACTGCTGGTTTTTGTTGTTGTGTTTTGTTTTTTTTTTTTAACTCAGTGAGAGTTAGGGAGGCAGAGACAGACTCCCACATGTTCCCCAACCGAGATTCACCCAGCAAGCCCATCAGGGGTATTGCTCCATTACTCAGCAGCCAAGATATTCTTAGCACCTGAGGCAGAGGCCATGGAGCCAATCTCAATGCCTGGGGCCAGCTTGCTCCACTTGAGCCATGGATGCAGGAGAGGAAGAGAGAGAGAAATGAGAGGAGGGATGAAGAAGCAGACGAGTACTTCTCCTGTGTGCCCTGACCAGGAATTGAACCCAGGACATTCACATGGTGGGCCGACATTCTACCACTGAGCCAACCAGCCAGCACCAATTACTTCTGTCTAAAGACAGAAAGACTGTTGAAAGTAGACCAGTGTCTCCTAGACCAGTGGTCGGCAAACCGCGGCTCACAAGCTACATGCGGCTCTTTGGCCCCTTGAGTGTGGCTCTTCCACAAAATACCAGATGTGGGCACTATCTCAATAAGGAATGTACCTACCTATATAGTTTAACTTTAAAAAAAAATTGGCTTTCAATCGTTGTACTGTTGATATTTAGCTCTGTTGACTAATGAGTTTATCGACCATTGCCCTAGACAATACTTCATAAGATCCCCTGAAAGTTTAATTCATCAGTTGCATTAATTCAGAAAATCCTTAGTTGGGCATCTACACAGCAATTTAGGAGAGTCAAGAGAAAATTATGTAGTTTTCTTTTTAAGCTGAATGTATGGAAGTTGGCAGAGTTTTGCTGGGATTGTCCATTGATGCTATTCTATTTCTAAGACCTGAACAACTTGCAGGCAGCCACATGATTCCTCACATGCTGCACCTGAGGCAGAGCAAAGGCCCCGTAGGACCAGTTTTCATCTCGACACTTGAGTTATACTAAATGTCCATGGATTCGTATCCAACTTGCCTTTGTAACTGATTTTTAAATGGAACACCATTTGACATGACTTTTTTTTAAGGGTGTTCTTGAGTCATTTTATAGAGGCAAAATATGATAACCTTATTAAATTACCTGCCCTTGTAGACTGGGTAATGGAACAGGCCCGTCCCCCGAAGGCCTGCATCAAGACAAGATGCATGACGAAAGTAACTGCAATCTATTGTGTCCGGCTTCAAGGTGAGTCTGACAAGAGGAAACATTCCCTTTCAGAGCCCGCGGAAGAGGGCGGACTCTGAAACCGGAGGGACTGAGGCAGTAAAAAAGGCCCAGTTTTTGGGATATTTTAAGTATCTCACATTTCATTTTAACCAACAACAACAAAAAGCAGTTTGAACTTTTGGGGACATCAAAGACCTAGGATTCATATAAGTGAACTTAGTAGTTCATTACCACTCTCACATGAAAGAGTTCATAATCATTATTACCTCACTCAACTTTGAAAGTTGACACGTTAGAAAGTTATAACCTAATAGAAGGTATCTAATGAGTCTTTTCTTATTGCTTTCAGGTAGTAAGTGAATCTTTCTTTCTCCTGACATGAAACAAAGGATCCAGGTTCACAGGGAGCTGAGAAAAGTGTAACTAATATGCCACACAGGCTGAAGGCTTTCATTTAATGTATCTCACTTAATCCGAACAATGGTCCCCTGAGGTAGACATTTGCGCTTCCCCCCTTTACAGGTGAAGGAATCCAGCTCAAACTGTTAAACAACTGCTGGAACTTATTAAGTTATATGTAACTGTTTATAAACGGTGGGCCCCAAGTTTATAACACCCCCCTTATTTAAAAAAATGGGATATAATATAAGTTATTTTTAGGGTCAGACTTTCTAATCTAGGCTTCTTCACTCACTAGCTAAGGGTTACCAGGTGAGCCACTTCTGATTCTCAGTTCCCTTAACTCAGTGGTTCTTAACCTTTTTTGAGGTAATGAACCCACCAGTTTCATATGCGCATTCACTGAACCATTCTTTACTGATAAATAAAACATGATTTTTTTTTTCCAAATTCAAGACATAGGTATATGTTTTTTTACTGGTGCACAAAGTGAGCCGTGCATGAACATCACCTTGCTCAAAGAAAAAAACCAACAAAGTACATGAACTCACAACAAATTACGGTATTACTTTATTCTGGCCTCCGCGGCAGAGGCTTCTCCGAAACCCTGAAACTGACTCATCGAACCCCTAGGGTTCGATAGAACCCAGGTTAAGAACCACTGCCTTAACTGAAATATAAGATTATAAGTCGTATCTATGAAGGCTCTAATAAGTATTCAACATATCTATGTGTTGTTACTGTACATATACAACGCATGTAAGCACAACAAATTACACATCCTCATGCACTAATGCATATACATGTTTGTATGGATGTGCAACACAGAATAGGAGAGCCACTAATTAGAACTAATTTATTAATTGTACTTTCTCCCTAAGCTAGCTATATTAATTTTGAAACTGAGTTTACTCCCACTAGATGCTGACATGCAGCTTGCCTTTATATTTTCTTTTAAATAATTTCTTCAGGTTAAGTTATATTAACCTGAATATACAGTAAGGGTGGTGGTGGTCAAATAAGTTTGTAAAATAGGATTTTTATGTTTGCGCACTTATAGTTTGAATTGGGGGCTGGGCAGCACCAGGTAGTTGTAGTCTGTAAAATTGCAAATTGCCTTCCTGCTTGGGAAGGGCCATTGTCTTGCTAGTGTGTGCTGGAGGGAGAAGGAGGGAGGAAAACCATGTGTGCAGAGAGAGAGAACGGAGAGGATGAAGGTGTGCAGATGGGAACTAGAGGTGAGGGGCTTTTGTGAGCTCTGCTGAGACTGGTGGGGCCTTTGATTCTAGGAGAAACCGGAGAAGATTCTCCTGGTTGTGGAACTGGAGAATGTGTCAGGGCTTTGGGAGCCCTGAATGAGTGAAAGGAAAGGTTTTCCCTGTGTGTTGCTCCTCGGCCAGTACGAGACTTTAATAAAAGAATAGCCCACCATTTTTTGGCTCCACTGTTTCTTTACCGTCTGCCTGAATTCAAGGTGAACCTGCACGTGCATGGCCAGGACAACCGCTACTAGTGGCCCTATGGGTAAGTTCGTCATCATTTTCATTTCCTATACTTACCATTTTGCCATTTAGAATGAAACACAAAGGCAGCAGAAAAACTAGACAATCCACCTTTTAAGGGCCTGGTAAGGGGCACTGTAATTTCACCAAAAAAATATCAGTCATCTCAGAGATAACTTTTTCTGTTCTTTATAGCACCTATTCACTGAAGTCATTTGTTTATACATGCACCACAGATAGAAATTGAGGTTTGGATAACCCAGGCTCATCATGTTTCCAAGTTGGCTTTGTTTTGAAATACCCCAAGGTGCCTGGGTTTTCCACCAATGACAGTAGTGTAACAAATTCCTCATAGATTTACTAAAAGCAGAGCAGGAAAGGACCTTAAAACCATCCACAGCTAAGTCCTTTATTTTCACACAAAGAAACTGAGAACAAGGAGGAAACAATGTCTCCTCCCCAGTCAAATCGTTAGTTGAGATAAATTCAGGACCAAACAGGTGCCAAGTTTAGCGCTCTTTTTCATTGCTTGTGTTCAAGCCTCCTGGCTAGGACAGAGTGGCTAAAAAAGACCTTGGACTGGGAGACTATTTCAGCCATGCAATACTGTAAATTCAAAGCATGTTAATAAGATTGTAATGGGGTCCATCTCCTGGGCTATGCAAACCCTCCTTTGTCTCATCCCTGTCAGCTACAAAAAAAAAAAAAAAAAAAAAAAAAAAAAAAATCCCCTGCCAGCTAAACTCTTCCCGAAAGCTTTTCTCTTTGGATTAAATATTTCAATCTTAGACACAAGTATGACCTAAAGTTTCCAAGCTATTCTTTCATAAAAGAAGATTATAAATCATAAAGCTAACCCTTTATGCAAAACTTCATCTTATATTTTTTCAAGGTTAAGAACATATTTTGTCTAGAGAAAGCATTCCTCTTGCTGCTTTTGAGATGACTCTCAGCATGCAATGTCTGCACTTCTGTTGGGGACAGTATCAACAGCTGCTCCACAGGGAAGTCACTATAGGTCAGACGCTGACTACACACACTTCCTCTGCAGGGTCGTCATTGCCACAGAGAATCTTGAACCCACAGAGCTCACTCTGCCATCCAGTCCAGCTGTTTAAAGTGACCAGGAATAAGTTGCTATACATGGGAGCTTTCAACGGCGGAATAAATGAACATATTCAGTAGAAAACAGAAATGGTTGGTGAGGATTTAGCACAATGTGTGTGCTCACGGTTTCCCTGATGAAGCAATCTTATGTCCCTACAAAAGAAAGAATTAGGTTTGAATGAGTCATTTTTATAAGAAACTTTATAATATTCTGACAGAAGCAATGTGCTTCAGGACCCCAGTGAGACACGGGATCAAAGGTCCTTCTTTCCCATCTCCTCAAATTTTGCCCTCATAGCACAGTGTACTGTTTGGTCCTCTGTGTCCGGTTAACCATTAGCAGGAAATGGCTGTGGCCATGGGAGCAACTTGGTAACGGAGGAAACAGGCAACTGAAGGGCCAGCAGGAGGACAGGGACAGGTCTGTTGCAGAGCATATGTGTCACACTCCCTAGGGTGGCCCGAAGCACCTGTGATGACTATCTGTGGGCTCCAGTAGAATGTGGTCTCACTGTATCCAAATTCTGGAAGGCCTGGGAGACATTTGGATTTCATGTCCAAACACAGAAAACAGCAAATGAAATTGTGACTCACCCTTTTGACAACCCTTAAACAACAATAACAACAACAAAAACGACCTCAATCAATAAATAGGCTTGAGCTGTTTCCACACTGTAAGCACCATGTATCTTTGATTGCACTCCTTTTGTTGAGCAGATCTAGTTCTGGTGTATTTATTTTATATTTGTGAAAAAGCGAACATGAACGTCTCCACTAATCTCAGTTTCTCTACATCCATCTCAGCCTTTCATGTCCCCGTCACATCCCCCGATTCCTCGCCGTTTGTCTCCACGCCTGCCCACTGACCCTCTTTTTCCTTCTTCTTCAATTTGGATGGTTCCTGGGTCTCCTTCTTTCTTCCATATTCCCTTTCTTCTGTCACTTCTATGTCTCTTCTCTCTATTTTTCAGAAAACATGGCTTTGATAGCTTCGATATTTAAGCTTACTGACCATTACAGGCATTCCTGATATCAGATTGTATTCACTGAGGAAGAGAAGAAACCAGACACCTAGTAGGCATTCAATAACATTTTAAATTGGTTGGTCCACTGAAAGTTCATTGCACTTATTATGTGATGGAGAAATTTCTAAGTCAGAACGGTCCAAGAGCCAGGATCACTGAGAGACGGTGAGTTCTCTGCCATCCAGACCTGGCAGGTTGATGGCTCAGGTAGAAACACTGTAAATAACAACAGAGTCAGAAACTGCCTTGTAGAAATTGTGACGTCGCAAATTTGTCCACTGGATTTGGAGCCAGACGACGTGTTTAAGGCTCAGATCTATCACCAACTTGCTGTGTAACTTCATTCAAGTCAGTTAATATCTCTGTCCCTACCTAAAAAATAAAGGCCGTAATCCTATGTCTCCACTTTACAGGGTCTGAGTAATGCTTTGGATTATGCAAATAAAAGCATGTTAACTGCAAAGTATTATGTTAAAGACTGCCTCTAAAATTTCCTGCCGTCAGAAGTCTCTAAATTGTAGAATGTAATAGAAATTGCCAACAGGAATTCAATCATTTCCAATGAAATTGTGACCACAATGCATGATAGGAAAATACACTTTAGATTAAAAGGGGAAAATGCATAAAATCTTGAGTCACAAGGTAAGAGTGGACCACAATTTCACCTCTCAATTCAAAATGGTTCTCTAGTAAAAAAATTTTAAATTTTTTTCTTCAAAAGGTTCTTTGAGATTCTTTCCTTGAATGGTTTAAGAAAAAACAACACATATTTGGAAAAGCCCTCAAAGCTTATTACTTCATTAGGCAATTATTGAACATCTACTATGTGTCAGGCACTATGCTAAGAGCCAGGAAGACCAGGATGATGAAGCCAGGTCCAGCTTCAAGAAGTCACGTGCTGGCGGGAAAACAGGCAATGCTCCTGGCTGTAGGGGGCAAGGCAGCCCAAGCAGGTATTGTTTTTGTTTTTGAGTTACTGGAACAGGCATAGTTACTATTTTTTTTTAACAAAATTAATATTAAATATAATTCTTAAATTTAGATTCTTTTTGGCAAGTAGAATGGAGAAAGTAGAATTCTAAACATGATATTTCTATAAAAAATATCTTTGGGGGGAATTCCTAACATCTTCCAGAGCCCAGCCTCAAAATTTTGTTTTAAAAAGAAGAAAACTATATAGACAGATAGACATATCTCTTACAAACTAAATGAAATAACCAGTAAATAACACATTTGTAAATACCAAACATGGTTTGTTTTGTAAAGAGTTCATCATTCTTCCATCAGCATTTTTTCAATTCCAAATGTATGTTTTTGAAGACTGCACAAAGAAGAAAGTATATTTTTCTATCTTTGCTTAGAAGGCATTTCTGCAAACACTGCAAAAAGTCCATGAAAAATGTTTACTGCAATTGAACAAGTAGGAGAAAGTGAATCATATGCTCAACTAGCAGAGGAAGTGTGACTCTGGGTCCATCGCTGTCCCTTCTCAGCCTTGGCATTTGCATTTAAGCAGTGTAACACCTTCACAGCCTGTCTGAAGGTGCCTGAATCCGGTTCACTGTTTGGAAAGTATAGAAACTCAATATTGCGAAAGGCATATGACACTAGCAGAGCCCTTTGTAGAGACAGACCTAGCAATAAATAGACTGGAGGAGCAGCCAAGATCAAGGCCAAAGGAAGAGGAATTCTCTCAGAACATGGGCAGCCATGATTATGATGCAGCTAGAAACCTATGCATGAGTGATTATAGCTCTATAGCCAATTTCAGTCGTTTTATTATTATTAGAAAAAACTCATAGATAATGTAGAAGGAAATGGCAGGTCATCTGGCCCCTGAGAGTACTTTATCCAGTTGAGCAGTAAATGTTTCCACCACTTCCTGCGAGAGGCAATTCCACAATCTAATAATGGCTATTGCCAGGAATCTGTTTATTTCTGGTGGTCAGCTGACATTTTTCATATTTCACTTCATCCTGTTACTCTTAGAGATTTCGTCTCCTTAGAGCACTCTTTAGTATAGCCCTGGCCATCTTTCTCTCTGTCATGCAGGAAGAAAAAGTAGCCTAAAACTGATGGCACATAAAAAGCAAGAAGCAACCTTAATGAGATCCTAAATTATAGAGAGCATTTCTGCATGCTTGCACATATAATTGATTCTACGACATTTGTGGTAAAGATACAAAAGGGTATAAATTGTTTTATTCATGAAAAAAAACTGAGGTGGAAAAAGGTTAAGTCATTTGTCCAAGAAAAGTTATTGTGAAGCAGGAATTCTGCAAAACCAAGGGGATGCTATAAAGTTCATCATTAAATTGTCCAATGCTAATAATGATGGTGTTGAGTACGGATGCACTTTTACTGTTACTCCAGCAGAGCTTTCTAAGCAGTGGAAGCATCTCTTCTAGAGCACTGTGTCCAATTGATCACCTAGCGGTCTCATTTTTTTCTTGCCAAGTTTGACTCTTCCATCTCACATTGTACTAAGAGAAGGGCACCATCCCAATAGACAAGGGATAATCCTGGATTGTGAAATGTCTTTTCTATTTGAACTTTGGGTGCATTACATATTTTTCACTGTAGATTTTCCTTTGCAATTAAGTTTAGCTTGGCTAACAATGTTAATGACTATTTTCATCACATTTTAGAATATAAAAAAGGAGCCTTACCTGATCCCTTTCAAGTTATTATTTTCAAACTGTAAGGCAGATAGAGTCAGTTTCATTATCCATAATTCAAAAGTGAGTGAAACAAGGTTCTGGGACTTTATACAACTTTCTTCAGATCACACAACTCTGCACCCGAATCTATGCATCTTGACCTCAACCTCCTTGGTCCCACAGCCGTATTCTGCTACTGCTTATTTGTCCTCGCTGAGCAAGTTCTAAAGGTGTGAGACAGCATCCAAAAGCTGGGTGTTGAGAGAACCAAGCCTAGGCTTAAGTATTTTCTTAACAATGCCTCATACATCCCATTTCCTTCCAATTCTTTAGGTCCTTTGAGGTTTAAAAGCACTGTTGCAATTGGTGATAATTGTGTTCCAATTAGAAGGAAATCTTAAAAATTAGAGATGAGCAAAGTGATGTCTCCAAGTCTTTTCAGCCACATAATCCTAGAATAATCAGAACTGCCATTTGCAGAGCACTGTACTGCAACTGGTTTTATTTTGCATCTGATTGTCTTGAGGGTTATGGAAGTGGACTGTTGGGAGCAGTGGCACTGGAAGAGAACTCCATTCATTAACATGACAACACACTTCCTCTGTCATGGACTTCGAGTCGCACGCACTAAGATACAAGAGCCAAAAAGTGCTGAGAACAAAGGCAATCCAACCGGTGACTGTAGATGAGCTAGCATAGGAACCTCACCAAGATAAATGGAAGTTACTTTCATTGAAGATGAAATAAAATGGTTGTTTTGTTTTGTGGCCGTGGAAGATGATATAACGTTAAACCCTCCGCCAGCAGAGCTTCAGGAAAACTAGACTGTCAGACAAATTTAATTGATTTCTTTGTGAAAGTAGCTGAAAATAAAGCATACCAGTACAGCCCCTGCAATTTTCTTACATTTTAGGCTGAGACTTTGAGAAGGAAGAAGGAGACCCACAGAGCTGAAGGGGTGTTAGTTTCTGGGACAGGCATAAATTCCCAGTTATTGGAGTTGGCTCAAGAAATCAGAACTGCCCTGGCCAGGTAGCTCAGTTGGTTAGAGCGTCAACCTGATACACCAAGGTTGCGAGGTTTGATCCCCGGTCAGAACACATCCAAGAGTCAACCAATGAATGCATAAATAAGTGGAACAACAAATTAATGTTTCCCTCTCTTCTCTATTCCTCTCTCTCTCAAATCAATAAATAAAAATTAAAAGAACAAGAAATCAGAACTACTTTCCACACCTACGTTTCCATTTCTCTGATCACTCTACATTCCCACCTGCTAAGTTTAATGGTACTTGTAACATTATGTATGAGGATGCTTGATTTGCTTGGGCTGGCAAGGCATTTGGCATTCCCTGAATGAAAGGCAGTGGAAAAGTACAAAATAGTGTTATTATCTAGGTTAACGAGCAGGCTGTAAGCAGGCAAAGTGAAGAGGGTCATAGAAAATGACTCCCAATCTGCATGCCAGAAAGTGACAAAGGAGCTCTCGTGGGCTCCATGCTCAGGCCAACCACATTTATTAATAATAGGCACATTAATACTTTGATATTCTTTAGTAAAAGGTACTAGTGCAAAGTGCTTTGCTAAAATTAACTTATTAAGCCTCTCTACTTCTGTAGGATGCAGGGAAGTGACCAGTGTTATTTTCTCCATTTCACAAACCAGGCACCAACAGTTGTCTTTTCTCAATTTTTCAAAATCAAGCGATGAGGCCATGGATAAAAATAGTGTAGGGAAGGGTCTTTTTATTCAGTGAGATCAAGCTTGTTTTCTAAAATTTTTTGATGTTGCTTTGTTTTAAAAAAAAACAATAGAAACACATTACATATTCTTAGGGTCGTGGGATACATGAAATTTAGTTAAAAAATCAAAACAAGAAAACAACTATATAAATAATCAGATGATTTGGATCATAAACAGTGTCAGTCTTACAGGCACCATGTGGTTTTAGGTAGCTAACTTAACTTTTCTGTATATCAGTAGACATGCCTTTTAAATAATTGGAATGAACTTAGCTTCCTCCTTCCATTGTGTGTCAATGCTGTAAGACAAGCAGTCTGGTGTAAAGTATGAAGGCAGCATAAGGTTGAGTTCTAACCTGTGAGAAAGAAAACTTCTAGTTTGAATATCTGTTAGGGAAAGTCCTCTAAGGGCCTTGAGTTTTAACCACCTCAAGGACCCTGGGCTGGAGAACAAGGGAAGAGAAGTCAGGGGTCAAGGTGAGTGTTGACAGACACGGCTGCTGGTAAGACTAGGTTTCTGTCACCCATATAGTTAGGCTACAATGTCTTTGAGAATTATTGTTTGACTTTGAGGGCTGGGTATGCAGGTGTGTGCGCATGTGCACATGTGTGACCTTGATCTCATGTTTACTGCCAGGGCAGGCAGCAGGGCAATAGGTGCAGCTTAGCCCTCAGAGCACCAGAGGGCAGCTATGGGAGCTGCGCTGCTGGGGTCACGTGGCTTAGCACGGCCTTTGTTGGTAAGGTCCCATGTCAGCAAGACCAACGGGGACTGTTCTTATCGGTAACATAGTCACTTCATGAAACAGGAAGTTAAGGCTGTTTCCGAGGAAGACAAAACTGGAGTGCAGCACATGGAAAAGATTGGAAACTGGTGCCCAGGAGTCACTTCTCCCACAAAGGTTAAACCCTTTTTTTTTACGGACTCAGGAATCCTACTATGTAAGCTCACATTGTTGTTTCCTGTGTCTTGCTTATGGAAGCCTCCCAGCTTCTCCATTAAGTGTGTTCTAACTGTCCAGCCTTGTGTTGAAAACAGCATGGACAATTAGGGAAATGTTTGGGTGGGGTGCAGTCATAGCATGGTGCAGCCAAGGCTTACAGGGGACCAGTTTCCTTCTTCCATGGCAACCCCCATGGCAGCAAACACCAAAGGCAAACCTGGTAAGGCCCCAAGCCCAGAGAGAGCCCTGTCCTTCCACCAACTGGGTTACATAACAGCTGCATGCTAGCAGAACGCACACATCTTTGAACATTGCGTGTATAAATATCTACATACACATATTCAGCTGCAAAAATACCCACAAGCTGGGGGAAATGACCCAGAAATGGTAAATATGAGGTGGTGGAACAATGGCTCTTTTGCATTAAACAAAATTTAGTAACTGTCTAGTATTATTGCCTTTATGGTTTTATATATAAGAATTTTCCTAGTGCTAACTGTACCCCTGGTGGCTACAATTTACTGCCTTGTGTTAGCAAGCTTATGTGGACAGGCACGTCCTTGGCTAAATCCTTAGTGCAGAGCGGTTGCAACGTTGTACATCTCTTGACATGTCCCAAGAATACTTTGTATGAAGTAGGCTGTAAGATATATGAGCTGCTTGACTGCCTCAGAGAGTCAGAAAAAATACAAAGTGGCCTCAGCAAGTCTGAGCCCAGATGTGCTCCTCATGTTTCTCCTGTCCATTTATAAAGTATGACAAAAAGGAACAGTCAGTGTCTGAGGCAAAATAATCAACTCTTACACTTTCAAATTAGTGTAGCAGTCAGCATTATTACTGTGTTCTGTATCATTAGGTTAAATCAGGGGTAGTCAACCTTTTCATACCTAGCGATCACTTTTGTATCTCTGTTAGTAGTAAATTTTTCTAACCTCCCACCAGTTCTACAGTAATGGTGATTTATAAAGTAGGGAAGTAACTTTACTTTATAACATTTATAAAGCAGAGTTACAGCAAGTTAAAGCATATAATAATAATTACTTACCAAGTACTTCATGTTGGATTTTCGCTAAGTTTGGCAGAATAAATCTTTATAAAACAACTTACTATAGTCAAATCTATCTTTTTATTTATACTTTGGTTGCTCTGCTACCACCCACCATGAAAGCTGGAACCCCCCCTAGTGGGAGGTAGGGACCAGGTTGACCACCACTGGGTTAAATAATAACATTTCTAGCCTCCTCTCTATAGTACTCTACTCTCTCCTCCCTACGTCCCACCACACTCTTTAACCACTTGGCAATATTTCAGTAACTACATAGGAGGGATCTTATTAATACTATTTTTAAAAATAAGAGAGCTGACAAGTACTTGCTCAAGGATGGAGGACTAGTAAGTAGCTACCAGAAGGTCCACCTGATCTCAAAGTCCTAATACTCCTTCCACCAAAATGATGTTACTGCCTCAATATGCCCACATTACTTGCAGGCAATGAAATTAAGCCAACAAATATTAAGTTATTTACTTACTTACCTGTGCTGTTTATCGTCTGCTTCTCTCCAGGGGCATGAGCACCAAGAGAGGAGGGTGCTGGCTGTTCCAGCACCTCCTCCAGAGTGCCTGACTGAGAGCACACCCTCTGCAGCCATACTGCAATCCCAGCTGCGAGTGCTGGGATCAGTCCCTTTCAGCTTTGCAGAACATTGCAGAAAAGTCATGATTTTCCTTACTTTGTGACCATGTCTTATTAACGTCTGTGTGTCTTCGTTTTGCTGTTTATTGTTAAACCAAACCTGCCTCACCATGCATGATTATCAACTCTGCCAAACTCAGCCCTGGCTGACATTTTGTTGTTTCCACATTCCCCCTCATCCATGCTAAAATGTCATCATCTTTCCCGAACTTCCTACGCCGCTTCCATGCTTTATTTTTCCTCATTAGCGTTGTTTACTTTCTAACACATTACATGGTTTTCAACTGTGCGTCTGTTTCCTTTGTGGGCAGTGTTTCGTTGGCATGTTTGCTCTATTGCTCAACTCCCAGAACAGTGGCTGCCACACACCTTGTGCTCAATAATTACTTTTTTTGAGAAGATGAACAAAACAAAAAATTCATTTCTCATCTTTAAAGATATCCAAAAGAATATAACCCCTCCTTGAAAAGCATTTTAAGAGTGGAGTGCTGTTGGGTTTGGTTTCTTTCTTTTCTTTTTTTTTTTTTTTAATCTACTATGTCATTAATTCAACCTTCTGAATATGGCTGTTTTCTGGGAGACTCTACCCAGCAGGCTGCCTCAGATCTGGCACATGGGGGAACCAATCACAGGTTAGAAAGGCTGGCAAGTACACAATCATTTCAGGATCCCCTCCTGACAAGCTGTACATGGGAAGGCAGGGGACAAAATCACCTCACCCTAAAGATGAGGAACCTGCGGCTGTGCAGGTATATCTGGCTCAGCTTTCAGAGATGGCAACTAGCAGGGCAAAGATTTGCATTCTAACCATTCTATTCCTTAATAAGCCCGGGGGAGGCACTATGCTCATTCCCAGTTCCTGGGCAGGAATTTGCCACTCAGAACTCTTTGGTAACCTGCGCAGGTCAGATGCAAAAGATATGAGATTCCTGATTTGTCTGACTCCAGGAATGTGCTTAAACTGCTATTTTTATGTACTAATTTATATCTGTGAGGTGATAATGAATAGAGAAAGAAATGTAAAGAGGACTCTGCAGTCCTGATTTTCTACCTTCCCAGTTACTCAATTTCTCTTCTTACCCGGCCACCTTCCTCCCTGGTTATCTGCTCAGTGTCATTAGTTACACCATAACATAAGAGCTTCCTCCCTCCAGGAAGATCTTTGATGTTCTTGAGTCCTGCAGCCGACAGTGCAGAGCCCATTAACACTCACACACATATCTGCCTGCAAGGAAATGCAAGTCCTGCTGGTCATCCTCAAAACCAAACCCCGCCGAGCAGAGGGATCCATGTCATAGCCTCTACCTTTTCTTTTTCTTTTTTTTTAATCTGCTATGTCATTAATTCAGCCTTTTGAATACGGCTGTTTTCTGGGAGACTCTACCCAGCAGGCTGCCTCAGATCTGGCACATGGGGGAACCAGTCACAGGTTAGAAAGTCTTGTGCAAGCTTGGGCTGCCCTTCAGGCTAGGCTTCTGCTTTTGTCCAGGAAGACGCGTTTCCCTCTAGGAGTGGTCAAGGTCCAATCAATAGATTTTTTCCCCCCCCATGATCATTATGCAATCTGGGCTGAATTTAGATGTCATGAAAATTTTCATTTGAACTATTTTATGATTCAACTTGTTAATTTCTGTTTCTTCTCTTTTTGATGAATGTTTCCGTACATTCAGATTAAAATAAAATATCCTCTTAGATTTACATACTTTGATGATGTGTCTTGAATCCACCATGCTTTTGTTAACCATTTTAGTTTCTTTCCTAGTCCAAAGTCCCTGCAAGTATAGTTTAAACATGTCCCCTCCCTGGGGCCTCCTGTTCCACAGACAATCCCTTCCTCAGCCTGACCATACCCCCACCTCTGCGAGAGCAAAGGATTACAAATCTGTGCTTAGTTCTTGGGATGAAAATCATGAGACAAGGCTTCCTTACCACCCAGTGGATGGTCGAGGGCCAAGGCAAAGAGGAAGAAGAAAGAAAACAGGAGAGGAATACAGATAAAAGGAAGAAGCCAGTAAATTAACCCGGAAGCTTGGGGGAACAGGCTTGCAGGGAAAAAGAATAGGAAAGATAATATATAAATTTTTTCAAAGCCAGTGGAAAGTAACAGAGACATTTGAAAAGAAAGTGACTAAAAAAAGTCAAACTTTCTTAGGTAACAAGGGAAAATGATAGAGAGATTAAAATGTAATCAACACATTAGTAACTCCATTTTGTTTCTTGGTCTAAAAAAAAAATAAAGTACTTCTCAGATACAACAAATGTACCTCTCTTCTTTGCCCCTGTGGCATTTGAAAAAATCAGTAGCTGAAGATGTAAGTAATCACCCTGTCACTCTCTGAATCAGGCACTCACTCTCCCAGTAGCCCGGGGCCAGATTTCTTTTATTCTCCATTGAAAGAAGGATGTGTCCTTCCAGGGTCCAGGGTCCCCCGCCTGACTCCAATCAATTCTATCCTTCCTTTCTCCCCATGACATTTTGTCAATCATAATCGGGGTGGGTATTTTTGCTATTATTAGTAGTATCATTATTACTTTCAGTGATAAACTATTTCAGCCTGGTTAGGTTGATAGAAAATCTATCTGTATCCTGGATATTAGGATGGCATTGTTGATTACTTTGAAGAAACCGGTAGCAGTGTTGAGAGAAAATAATCATTAAAATGATCCAAAGGAGGAAGAAACCAAGAACCAAAACTTTTTAAAATTTTCCTAAAGGACAAGCTGTCTTTCTTGGAAAGATGTATTTCAATCACAAGCTTTTTGGGAATACTCCCAGACTGATTGTCTGGTTGTTCTTAGAAAACAGCCTCTGCTTGCTCATATCTCTGGGTCTTTGGAGGCAACAAAGTTGTTATCACTGATCAGAACAGACAGGTAACACCACCAATACACGGGTTTTGGTTAAGAAACACGGAACTGAAGATATCTTACAAATGAAGCCCTAAAGTGTATTTCTAGCAAAACTTGCTGGACTGTCTGTTTCCTGGTGAAGTGTCTGGTGCTCTATGAATCTAGAGGGCAGGGATGGGCAAGAAATCTAAGAATGCTCGATGATCAGTAAGTCAAAGTACGAACAAAGGTGAAGAGATGTGGGCTTATCTCTTAGCACAACTAAAAATGCCTTTCTTAGTCAACATAGAACAAAACCTTCCCCCTCACCACCTACTGGTAAAGACTTAAGATAAATACCAGGCCAAGTAAATATTTAAGGAAAAGTCTCAGATCCTAATGGAATATTAGGATTGTCTAAAGTATAATCTACATAAGCTTTTAAGAGTGCCAAGTATTATAACTTGAATATTCCCAAAGAGAAAAAGGATATACACTTTGAAAGCCATAAAACTTTCCACTTTTTGCAAGATGTATAATTATTCGCTTTCTGTAAAATGGAAGATACAATGTACCCATGAGATTTACCCTTGAGCCCATTTCTTCTCTGTTCTAGATTGAAAAGTGAGAGCCTTGCACTTAAACCCTGTCTCTGTCACTTGGTTCAAGTCACTCTGAGTCTTGATTTTTCTCTTCTGTATAATGGGAATAATAATATTAAACTTGCATTTTGTTTTACATATCTAGAGCTATTACTATATGCAACATTATATATAGGTGCTTAAAATGGTAACCTCAATTCATTCCTCCATTAATCCATCTACCATCTGTCCATTTATTCATTCACCTAATAAATATTTATTGAAGCATTCATGGCAAACACTGCTCTGTGTAGCAGAAATTTATCATTTATTAAGACAGTCTGGGCTCCTCTGATTGCTTTGTTGGAGGGACTGGATTAGTCTTTGAAGCACAGAAAAGCATGTCAACATCTGTACCTCATTATTGCAGCATAGGTGACAATAGATAATTGTTGAAATTTGCACTCATAAAAATGGAGGGTTTTAATTTTAATGAAAGGAAACTTATAAAATAATGAAGATTATGAAGTGATATAAGATTCTGGAGGGAAAAAAAAGCAAACCACAGTTCCCTCAGGTCTTCATAGGGTATTGTTCTCAGGATGCTTCCTACTGTCCCAGTTCAGATAAAGTCTAAAGCAAGGAAGGAAAAACACTCAGAATGGCTTCACAGAAGTTGAGAATCAATAGTTTTTGGCACTCACTTTTTCTTTATAAGTTTAAGCCCATTATGTCCTCATGAAGAGGAGACTCCAGGTTCAGAGCAGGAGGGGCATTTTGAGGACAGATATAACATCTTCCAGAGCACGATCCCTAAAGTGTCCTAGTGGCATCTTGGTGCAAACCCTTTAAGATCTGAGTTCAGGGTCATCCAGTAGAGTCTCTGTAACACTGTCCATCAGGGCTAACTGAAAAACATCATCACTCCGAATTTCACCTTGCAAATAAATAGCTCTGAACTGCAGCCAGGAGCAATGGGTTCTCTCAAAGATGTTATCTGGAAATAGCTGGTGGACGGTACCTCAAGTCCCATTAATCATTCTCCTCCTTACAGTACTACTTAATGGCTTTTATGGTTTATCCTTTGAACGCCAACAAATAGTGTGATTTTTTCTGACTTATTCTATTAAACAGAAATCAATATCAAATATAAATGTGCCGACGGTAAGAGATTTGGAAAGGCTAGAAATGAGCTCGTGCCCCAGTTTTATCTTGACCTGCCCAGAATGAAAGGTGGAAATAGACAATTAAAAGAAAGAGTAGACATGCCCTGTGCTTTCGAAGGAATCAGAACACAATGTCTTCAAGAAGGGAGTGTGTATATACCAGTGTGGATCTTTGTGGGTAAAGGATGTGGTTTTTGCTTTCCATGACAGGTAAGGTTAGGGAGGGGCCTGTAACCACAGATTGTTAAAGAATGTAAAAGAAAAAAGATGCTTAATTTTCTCCAGGGGGTAATTTTAAATGAAACATGCCTGGTAGCAGTAGTTTTGTGGGAAAAAAGCACAGTATTCCTTGGCTTTCTCTGGCCATCACATGTAATGGAAGGCTGGTTAAGCTGCCCCATCACTTCTCAGTGTGCCAAGAGGCAGCAGTAGCCTCTTACAAGTGATTTTTGTCCCACAAAGTGAGAGGCAGCAGCCACATTCAGCAGAGACGGATGTGCGAAGTAGGAAATTTGTCTTTTCAACCTGCAAAGAATGTCTGTACCATTCAGATCTGAAATTCAGGGCCAGTATTTTTGATGGGAGCTATGGATGAGAGCTAAACTGATCAGTAAAAGGATAAATAAAAATAAATTAGAAAGCCTTTTTATTACAACAGAAAGCCTTCATTTAAAAGGGATTTTCTTAAAGCTAAGAACTATATGGTTTCACACATTGGTGGGATATAAAAATAAGTTTCAGGGGCATAGATAAAAGTGGTTAGCGGGGAAGGGGTTTGGGGTAAGTAGGTAGGGGGAAGGGGAGTAAAGAGGGATGAAAATACAGTGATGGAAAATGATTTGACTTTGGGTGATGGGCACACAACACAATCAATAGTTCAAATGTACTGAAATGTTTACCTGAATCCTATGTACTCTTATTGATCAGGGTTACCCCATTATATTTCATTTTCTAAATAAAACTTTTTTTTAATAAAGGAAAGGAGTATTCAAGCATGGTATCAAATAGTAAACTTGGCATAGAACAGCACCTCACACCAAGCACATTGGAGTCTGGACCCCGAGAGGCTACCAATTTACATTAACTTGAGGGGTTCATTTGACTACTTAGTCCTTAACTCCTTATTTCTAGAAAGGGCAGCAGTAGTTATTCTACTTACCGTATGCACTTGTTCAAGAGTCTGTATATATAACATGTAAAAATTTAAAAGCAAGGAGCTTTAGCTCCAAAGGCTGCCAGAAGGTGTCCTCACTGGAGATCTCAAGACCTGGGATGTTATTGGAGTAAAGATGTCGCCTGCTTCCTTCACTATACTCAGGACAGTTCTTATCAGCATTTTGGCTAATACTCTACTCTAGCCCAGCCTCAAATATGGAGTCCTGAAAAGCACCTTTTCTCAAAAAGACTGAGGATGCAAACACTAGTGATGGGACTAATGTAAATTATTATTAAGTGCAGACATATGGTCATAGGAACATGACCTAGACGCTTCTGTTTCTAATTGTCTGCATTTTATTTTATTATTATTTTTCCTCTGAGAAATGTAAATAATGACATTTACTTATGCACCCCTTTAGTATAAATTTTGATTGTAATTGGCTGATGTCAACTGGCATAGGAAATGTTGACCATAACCTTCAGATCTGGAATGCTCAAGCATTCTCTATAGGTATTATGATGAGTACAGCATCAGCATGATTAAAATTCAAGGATCTGAACATTAAGTGCTTCATATTCCATTTTGCATACTCTGGTTAAAAGGTCAGTTCATCAAAGGCTCAGAGGTGAATGAGTGCCTCATGTACTAGGCTGAAATCATTGCTTAATATAGATGACAAGAGGTATCAGAATAACATTTTCCCATACCTCATTTCATATGGCTCAGTGGTAGAAACTTTAGGCATATAAAATTAGAATAAGTAAACTATTCTTTTTTTTTTCTAAGTGAGAGGAAGGGAGATAATGAGACAGATTCGGGGATGTGCCACAACTGGGATCCACCCACAACTCCTGTCCTGGGCCAATGCTCAAATCAGCTGAGCTATTTTTAGTGCCTGAGTCTGACCCTTTGAGCCAACTGAGCTATTCTCAGTGCCTGGGGTCGACACTCAAACCAATTGAGCCACTGGCTACAGTAGGAGAAGAGGGAGAGAAGGGGGAGAGAGAGAGGAAGTGAAACAGACGGTTGCTTCTCATGTGTACCCTGACTGGGGATTGAATCCAGGATGTCTGCACACCAGGCTGATACTCTACATGCTGAACCATCTGGCCAGGGCCAACTAAACTATTCTTATTAGATCATGAAGTCAAAAACAAAGCAAAACAGCAATTGTTGATTCTGTTTTTATTCTTGCTCTAAAGGTATGTATGGAGCTTCCACTGTAGGTCAGACATTGGCACTAGGCAGCTATATAAGATATATAAAATGTTTGTAGTAAAAGCATCAAAAGCACTCAGCAGCCCCTGGCTTGTTTGCTCATTGGTGAAGCATCAGCCCAGTTCTGGATGTCCTGGTCAGGGCACACAGGAGAAGTGGCCATCTGCTTCTCCACCCCTCTTTCTCCCCCTTTTTTCTCTCTCTCTCTCCCCCTCCTATAACCATGGCTCTATTGGTTTGAGCACATTAGCCCTGGGCTCTGTGGATGGCTCTATGGAGCCTCCATCTCAGGTGCTAAAAATAGTTGGTTGTGACAATGGGCCCAGGTGGGCAGAGCATCAGTCCCAGTTGGGGCACACGCAGGAGTATGCCTCTCTATCTCCCCTCCTCTCACTTGGAAAAGAAAAAGAAAGCATTCAGTCAATATTAAAAAACCATAGATGAACCTAAAGACAAATAAGGTTTAATTTAAAATCACTAAAGGCCACTCTAACCTTCTTCACTTCATAGATTTTCAGAAAGCAACAAATTAAATATGAGCAAAAAAACCCCATAAAACTTCTCTGTGTTTCAAAAACAAAATGAGGTATCATTAAGGAAGATTTAAAATAGAAGTTCCACTTTATAAGTTATTAGCAGCAGCCCATGAACCAAATTACATTTTGCAAGAATTCAAGTGGGAAAGTGATATTCCGCTTTCAGAGTGACATTTTTGTGATAAAAATATGATGGGTGAGAATAACAAACTTCAGTGTGAAGTTAACACCAAACATTTCATACTGAGGAACTACAAAGTGACTGTCAGAAAGAGCTATCTGCAGAAGCATAATGAATTGACTATAAGAGTAGGTCAGGGTAAGTGAATAGACTCTTCTTCTTTTTGTATTTATAATAACAATGGGAAGCCTGACCTGTGGTGGTGCAGTGAATAAAGTGTCAACCTGGAATGCTGAGGTGGCAGGTTCAAAACCCTGGGCTGGTGTGGTCAAAGCACATATGAGAAGCAACTACTAGAAGTTGCTACCCCCTACTTCTCTCTCTCTCTCTCCTCTCTCTAAAATCAATATAATACCAATGGGATATATTCTAAGAGCCTATTTCATATTGGCTCATTTGAGGAAAATAAACAAACAAACACAAGCACACAATGTTCCATCACACCCTTTTTATGGTTAATCTTGCATTTGGGGAACTCTAGGTCCTACTTCATGGAAGGATCAAATAAGATTTCAGAGACATGCTAAGTACATGTTTTCTTCTCTCCAGAATTCATCTGCATAGTCGGTCTGCAGAGTTATAATCCAGCTCATTCCTAGATGGATATTAAGTGCTTCCTACTTTTCCTTACTCTCTTTACTTCCAAATTCGATGACTCATCAATTTCATTATAACCCTTCATCTTTTAATTGTTTCTTAACTTCTCTCTTCCAGGCCCCTAGGCTTTCTCTAATCAATATGTAAAGTCACTAAGAATATTTAATTAAACAATTGAAACCTGTGCTTGCACACACACACACACACACACACACACACACACACACACAGACCACACAGAGACTCTCTTTGGCATGTCTATAACCTATCATTAAAACTTGTACACATCTAAGTGGGTCTCTGGCTGCATACCTCTTATGATTGTAAATCCAGTAGACCTTATGTTTTGATTAACTTCATATCTTATTTCCCCCATTACACTATCACAAAGATATTTGGTGTTCAAAAAGAAAGACTTGGTTGATTATAACCATAATGGAGACACACAGGGATTACTTTGAATTAACAATATAGAGGCTCAAAATAAAACTTGAAACACTGGCTTGCTTTTTATGACTCTCAGCTCTAGGTATGGCTCTGGAATGTAAAACACTGTTACTACGTTTTACAAAAGGCCAATGAAAACTCACGAAATAAAGTGAACACCCAAAAGAAGGTATGGTTCAGGAAATGAATGGGTTAGCATTTACAGTAATTACTAGAGATTACTACCAAATTACTAACCAAATTACTGGTAGAATGGTCATATCTTTCTACCCCTTATAATAACGCTGCATACCAATTTCAAGTAATTATACATAATTTCCTTGACAGAGTCTAGATAGCAATTTGAAACTGATCGCCATTCAAAGTGCCCACGTTCCCTCCCCCACCTCTGAAATGGAGTTGGATATTGCTTTAACTTGCAGACAGCCCTCCCAGACCCACCATCTATTCCCAGCTTCTTGCCACTTTAGACCAGAGTAGAATGCAAGGCTAAAAATACCATTGTTACATGTGTGATCTTACAGTGGCATGGTCATTCACATGACATGATTTGAAAGGAGCTTTAGATAAAATGTCCTTGCCACTCTGGGGTCATGACAGACTGCAATGCCACCATTAACACTTAAATTAGGATAGAACACTGGGAGGCAATTCACTAGCTCCCCTTGAAGGAACAGTTGGGAGAGGAGAGCTCTCTAGCTCTAGTAAACATTTTCTAAAATTCTGGGTAAGGGAACGAAGGATTTGGTTTCTGGAAGCATATTCTGATTTTAAATCTGTGATTTGAGATGTTTATTAGGAACCCACAGGTGGGAAAGGAAAAAAATAAGACCAGCGAGAGAAAGAATGCCACCAGTCATGCACACCTCGCCCAGCTCTGGCCAGCCCTGTGGGAGCTCTGAAACCACAATGCCCACTGGTGTTGTCTGACCATGTGCCAGAATGGCCTGAGGTTTATACCCTCACCTGGGGAGTCACAGGATGTAAGCTGCCCTGGGAAGTGGGCATGGAATGACAAAGAAGCAGCTTTACTGTCACTGGAGAAAGGGACAACTGTAGGCTCTCTGCCAGCCACAGTTCCTGCAGCCCGGCAAGAATCTGGGCACGGGGTCACCTCTCTGTAAACCTGACTCAGACCAAGGGTATTCCCAATAAACTTTGACTGTGTAGTTTTAGTTAGGCACAGACCTTGTACTAGGAGCTGAGCAAGAACCCAACTTAAAAAAAAAAAAAGGGAAAGCTATCTTCAGGAATGGCGCGACAAGCGCCATCATGAAGGACACACTAGTGATTGCAGAAATGTTGTCTTTTCAAATGAGCCTAAACTGGATTTCTAAATTAGCAGCCCCAACTGTGACTGCGCAGTTGCTTGCATTTGTAGTGCTGAAAAGTTGTGTTCACAGATAAGGAGAACCATCTAACATAAGGCTACCACATTTCCCCTTTTCCAAAGCTGGGAAATGTGGCTGATTTGCATATTTAGAATACATTTGCATTCTGTGTTCAATAGCCCCTAACTCTAATTATGTAAAATAAGATAAATTAGTACATTTTACTGTCATTTGATTCTAGCCCGCTGGTGAGGGGCTAAGAAGACTGAACCTGCCTTGTCCCTCCTCCTAACCCGTTATTCCCTTTAGGGCAGACGCCACTGGAGGTTCAGGCCAGAGACATTTCAAGAAAAATCCCCCACTATGGAGTAGGGGAGAGGGCAAAGAAAAGGAATGACCCAAAATGTCCAGAAATAGGGGGGTTGTGTTTCCTAATCTTACAAGTACATTTAAAATGCCAACTTGATAAGTTAAAAAAAATGAACCATGTAAATATTTTTATAAGTCAATAAAAGGCAAGTTATTTTTAAACAAAATGGAAAACAGTACACAAACCAAACCGGAGCATTCCTTATGTTTTTTGGTGACGTATAAATCCCTGTCAGGCTGGAAGTGAACAGGTTCACAGACAGGAGGCAGGTCCAGATAGGAGCAGAAACATCGGAGAAGGGGAGCAGACGGCCAGGTGAAGGCTCTCTTTGCACCCCAGCCTTTCATTTCCACCCCATGTTCTCTGACTTCGAGTGGTCTTCATTTCCCTCTGCAGAGAGACTTGCAATTCTAGATCATTCTGGAATCTTGACATGCTCTTGCCCATCATACTTCACTAAGGCCCTCCCCACCTCACTCCTCAACATCTCCTAGCATATCCTTAGGAGGCACTCTCTGTGTGCTAGGGAGGCCCCCAGGGTTGCGGGCATGAAGATGAATAAGAAAAATGGACCCAGGTTGCTAAGAAGCTAAGTGGAAGACCAGTAGAGAAAGTGCTTACAATGTAAGTTCTCTAAACACTGCCTTGAAAACTGTAATGAATGCACACTAACTCAAACCCCTAGATCTACCTGCTTGAGGAGTGAAAAGTGGGGCTGAGGAAGCCATGAGAGCTTTTTGACAGGAAAGAATATTTTATTTTTCTCAGACTAAAGGAGTAACACATTTGCTAGCTCTATAAATGGGGGGGGGGAGTTCTAGTCAGAATTATGCATGTAATGGCATTTACATCTATGAGTTTCAGTGTCCAGTGAATGGATCCCAAATATATATATATATATATATATAATGTGCTTATGGGAATAAAGAGCAAGGAGCTCCAGCTGTGGTGGTTGGGAAGAGTTTACAAAAGAGGTGAAGCTCCCCTGTCAAAGCCAGAATGGGCAGATTTGAGGACAAGGCATACTCAGAAAGAAGAACCTACACAGAGGTCTGACAATGGGCTGTGTGCGCCTTATGTAAGAAATGAATATACTGTTTTAACTGAAGCCACGGAGAGGCAGAAATAAAATATAGATCAAGGTGCCTAAGAAAAATATTGATACACCATGGAGGCAAAGAAGAAAAAGAGGCATAGACACAGACAACAGTGTGGGGATTGCAGGAGGAAAAGGGAGTGGGGGAAGATGGAGGGGAATACGGGGAGATGGGGGAGGGTGGGGGGAGACAGAGTAGGTGGCAGGATAGTCGGTGAGGGAAGAAGACTTGACTTGGAGTGGTAAACAGATGACTGATTATAGAATTATATACCTGAAAACTGTATAATGTTATTACCAATGTCACCCCAATAAAATATTTAAAGAAAGAACATGATAGAATCAGTTTAAGATTCTTTTTGTTTATTTTTAGGTCAGGCACTGTGCCTGTCACATGTATTTGGTGGTTCCTTGGGGAAAACGCAGACAGGTGAGTCAGGCTGATCCCTGAAGGGAGTGCAGAATGAATGAGCCCTGCTGACTAGAAGGCTGCTGTCAGGGCTATGAGGGAGCTGCTGCATTGTTGCAGGTGTGAAGGGATAAAGTGCTCAGCTAGGATGATTCCAATGGGAATAAATATACAAGACAGGTATAAATGGCTTCTTTGAGAGGCTCTTATACAAACACTGTTTGATTTAGGTTGGGGTGATATACCTCAGAATGTTGGTGAAGTTTTGAGCCTGGGTACCTGAGAGACAGACAGGAACAGGGAAGTCAGCAAGATAGTAGAAGGCAAGGGGAAGGGAACTGACATTTATTATCTACCAACTTGCATCTCTAGTATTTACCCATCAATTTCACATTCCTTAGCTCGTTTAATCAGTATAAAATTGCTATAAGATAAAAATCATCCTCCTATATGAAGAAATTGCAAAGCAGGGAGATTATACACATTTCCCAAGTAAATTGGAGAGCCCAGACTGAATCCTGGGTCCACTGCACTGCAAATTCTATCTCAGCTCTTTTCAATACGCCACACTTTCTGTAGAGAATCACTATGTGTTCAGACTAAGACATGGTGAATTTGAGATGGCTGGGAACATTCAAGAGGGAATAGCTAAGTGAGCAGTTAGACGTAATAGGATCAGAGATTTATAGAGCTAGAAGGAATCTTAAAAAATTATATAATCATAGAACCAAAGTTCCAAAAAGAGATTATAGTGAAGGTTATCCATTTTGGAAAATTAACACAGTAGGACATGTATGCAATCACCATATGAGATAAAGTATATACTAGAAGCCTAATGACTGTACTTTGCAATGTGCCCCCCTTTCTGGGAGAGGGAGAAAATAAGTTCACTAATAAAATAGGCTTGTTGAAAAGGAGAGGAGATACTGGGGTAGCTCTCAAGTCAGGACAGGCAAATTTTTAAGAAATGGATAGTCAGAGATGTTGAATGGCTTTGGGAAATCCAAGAAAATTAGTTGATGTTCTGTGGCTGTTAGTAGATTGTTGCCTTAGAGAGAACTTGTAAAAGAAGCCAGGAAAGTAAGATGAGATACATACCAGGGGTGAGAAAGATTGTCTGGGGTTTCTTTATTTGGCTAGATCTTGGAAAAGAAAAAAAAAATGTATGTGCAGACACGTAAAGTGGAAACTCTGTAAAGATCTATGTTAGTTTTCCATGTTTTAAAGAGAGAATATCACAAGTTACAACATTTCATAGGGTTTGGATTTGTTGAGATGAAAACTGTTGACAGTTACATACAAATTTAGAGCAATCTTTATATTTTTGTGCAAGATTTCAACAGTGGCTACAACTAAAGATCTACAATATTTGCCACACACCTACATACATACAAAAAAAGAAGTGAAGAACATTACAAAATTGTTTCTATGAGATATATATATATATATATATATATATATATATATATATATATATATATATATATGATATAGCCAATGGTGCTTTTTTGTAGTACTAAGAAACAGTTGCTCAGATCACTGACACATCAATTTAAATGCTATGGTTTATTTTATATTTTATTTTTAAACTTTTAAATTAAATTTATTGGGATGACACTGGTTAACATGATTATACAGGTTTCAGGAGAACAATTCTGCAACATATTTCTGTACACCATATTGGGTAAAACCATGGTTTCTAATAGGAGATTGTTTCCAAAGGAAAAACTTAGTTCAGTGGTTCTTAACCTTTTTTGAGGTACCGAACCCACCAGTTTCATATGTGCATTCACAGAACCCTTCTTTAGTGATAAATAAAATATGATTCTTTTTTCTAAATTCAAGACATAGGTATATGTTTTTTTTACTGGTGCACAAAATGAGCCGTGCATGAACATCACTTTGCTCAAAGAACAAAACAAACAAAGTGCATGAACTCACAACAAATTATGGTATTACTTTATTCTGGCCTCCACGGCAGAGGCTTCTCCGAATCCCTGAGACCGACTCATCGAACCCCTAGGGTTCGATAGAACCCAGATTAAGAACCACTGACTTAGTTACATAAATTGTACCCAACTAAATAAACATAAGTGAAAGGACAAAAGAGTCTGAGCCTAGTCTGAGTGGTGTCACTCTAGCTAGGATAACAATCACAGGCAGTAGATGGTGACTAGCAGAATCATATTCTGGTCCCTTTTCTACTGCCCCATTCCTCCATATAAATCAACTTATCCATGAGCCACAAATGCACCCCATTGCCAAATGTCATGGCATAAGATCACTTTTTATATGGACTATGACATTATCTGCAGAGATCTATCATAAATGTTACTTGAAAAAGATCTTTAAAATGTGGAGAACTGGTAAGGTTTGCATTTCAATGGCTGCAAAACATAATGTGGACACCTACCAGAAAAGACCTGGCGTGTCAGATAATCTAAAACTACATCTTGTTAATTGCCATTTTCTTTGGGTGACTGAGTTGATTTCTGCCTGTTGTTAATCATACTGTTTATACTGCTTTAGTTGGGGCTCTGGAGGTACAGAAAGAAAATACGATTTATTCTTTAATAATATCTGTTTCACACGGCACCACATATTATTTTATATATGACACCTAGGACTGTGATATACAGAAAAGGAAGTCAGTATTAGGGATAAAAGTATGTTCTCAGAAATAAAGAAATAATACTAATAAATTATTTTTAGTTGTCTTTGTGCTATACCTGAAAACATACAATGTTAGCTGGCATTTGCAATACAGAAAGATATGTTTCTCTCTTTGGAGGTAGTCTGTAGAATTTTTATTGCCTTTAGATTTTTGGAAGTATTAACTTTAGAATGGTACAAACTCATGGTAGAATACCAAACAGTAGAGAAGGGAGTAACAGGAAAAGAAATTTTGTCTTGGCACTAAACGCTACTTGCCTCTTATTCCCACCATCCAGAATTAACAACTTAAGAGTTTCTTCTGTATCCTTTCAAAATTTTCTTGTGCACATATAAGCCTTACACAGAAATACACACACACAAAGAATAACCTTTCCTTTTCCTCCTTTATACAAACAATTTCATAGCATACACACTGCTTTTCAACTAGTCTTCTTCACCCTGTAATGTGTCCTTGACATCTGCTTAGAGAACACAGACAGTGCAATATAATGGAGGGGGCACTAGTCTCTTGGAGAGTAAGCATGGATTTGTGTCTCTGGAGCTGTCAAAGCTCCAATTTCATCATTAAAAGAAACGGTTTGAAGTAAATTAGGTTCAAGCCCCCACCTTTTGTAAAATTCTATTGTTCTAAGACCCTACGTATATATTTCATCTTCTAATTCCTTATTTTGAGAAAGAGCAACAAAGAATAGAATGGCTAGGAGGCAGCTCCACTTCCCCAATCTTTGTTGCATTCTTCCCAAAGGGGAGACCTAACCACGTAGAATGGACTGCAAAGCACATCATATAACCTACGCATGGTGACCACACTGCCACTGAGCAGCCACTGGGCTGAAGGGAATATTGTGATGTTGCTAAGCTTGTGAATGAGCAAAATGACACTCATGCTGAGACTAGCCGAAAGAGGTATCAGGGGTACTAAAATTGCATTGCAGAGAGTCTTAACTTTCCCCTCCCTTTTATATTAAAATATGAGAGAAAGGGCCAGGTTGGTGGGCTAAAAAACGCTTTCTATCTAAAAAAGAGTGTCACAGACAGGAGGAACTGCAATTTCAAAGGCCCCTGCCCACACCCCAGCACCTCGGCCATATTTACTACCCCTTAGCTTTGTGCTTACACTGCCTATGTTGTGTCATCTAAGATACACTTCCAATCCCAGAAACAATTTCTTTTAGGGATTTGTGTTTAGTGTATGGATGGTCAAGGCTAGGCCAGGGTCCAGGTCTTTTTGTTCCAAAGACAAAAATGAAAGCTCCTCTCCTTATGCAGAGTAGGATTTGGGTGTTAAGAGAAAAATGCACCTTTGCATGGCACCACTGAGAAAAGTAACTGGTAAAGATGGAAGGAAAGAAGGAAGGAACGGGAAAAGCCAAGTGTTAGGAGCCGATGAGTATGTGTACAGGCAGTGTGATCTAACTCTCCTTCTGTTGATGAGAGAAGGTTACCAGATCTACACTGCAAAAGTTACACCCCAACGAGGAAGCAGCCGGGCCAAACCGGGGCTGTCAGGCCAGATGAAAAATATTCTAGGCTTCTCCTTATTTTCCCAGTCTCATACAACTGTACTTTTTAGGTCAGACTAACCAGAATGGACAATACTTTTGAGAGATCAGGGGCTATGCACCGTCCCTGACATGTGACAAAGAGAAGGAGGCACGGTCATGCCTCCCATGTGCTCCGTGGAGGATGGACAGGAACATGGAATGAAAAGGAGTCGAGGAATGCCTTTCTTTTTCATTTATTTTGCTTTCTCTCCATCCCATCTGCTGTCCTTGCAAAGCAGAAGGGAAAGGAAATGTCATTTCTCTGGAGACGCTACAAAAGGTTATTTGCTTCAGAAAAGGCTCTGTCTTAAATAAATGAAAGTTGTCTGTATTGTTCCTTTGTTTGTTTGGTGCCCCCTTTTTTATTTTTTTTGGCTCCTTCTTTCTAACTCCATAAATCACTGAAAATCACCTTACCTTTCTCTGAATTTGTAGGAGTTTCTTGCTGCTGCACGAAGGCATAAGAATGGGCCGAGGCGAACGTCTCTAATGTTTTTCAAAACCAAAATGCATTTCAATAATTTAAAGCTGAAGCTTTTTTCAGTCACTTGATAAATTATTCACAAATTTTACAACAGAAATAAAAAATGAAAAAAAGAAAGAAAGAAAGAAAGAAATCTGTTTTCTTTACAAGTTCTGGAACATTAAATCATGTCAGAACAGATGAATAGGACAAATCAGTCCTAAACTCTCAGAAATCACCCATTTCGCTGCTCTGTGTAAGAGTGATGCTATAGTTTGTAGGGCATCTGGCAGCTGAGGTGATTCTCCAGGACTTATGTCCGGGCACAAAGGGAGGGTAAGAATGGAAAAAAGGGTCCCCAGAGAATATCTATCTGTTTGCCTCAGGACTCCAACTTTAAATACCATTGCAAACACATCCGTAAGTCTAGAGCAATGAAAAAAGCTGATGTGTTCAAGACAACTCATGTTAAGTTCTTGGAAAAGATGGAAATTACAATGAGGAAGGACCTCATTGTTCTTGAGTTCAAATCCCCTCCCCACCCCCCAGACATCCTCCTTTTAAGCATGGTTAAGAACTAGGAGGTTACATACAGCTCAAATGTCCATCAGGCGAAATCTTTAGATGCTTATCAAACAGGTGCTTCTGACTCCATGGGATGAGATACTCTATTTAGAAGGTACTTTTACACCTGTATATAGGAGGATAACAGTGCACCACCAGGAGTCACCTGCCAGCTGAGGACCTCGGAATCTTTGCAAGTACATCCCATCTCATTAGAAAAACACAGCCACTGAATGATTCAAGTGATCTATAGCAAAGGGCGGAGCAGAACTAGTAGGCTTTCCTTCCAGATGTTTCCTATCAAACATGCTGTCTTCCTGTCAGTGCCCTGGATGTTACTGTCATTAATACATTTTGACATTGATACGCTTGCCCTCCAAATCTATGATTTCTTTTTTTCTCTACTGGAGTTTACTGGGGTGGCACTCTTGTAGGAGGTCTCATTAAGATGTCATACTTCAATTAGGATGGGGTGAAGTGCATCTGAATAAATACAGCCCATATTGGTATAAAACAATGCCTTTAGAAATTGCAGGCATAAGTCAAGAGTCTAATGTCATGAGTGCAAAATGGGAGAAGGAATCATTAGCTGCGTACAATTTTAGAAGGCAGTAATGGGCTACTATTTTTTTCCCCTAATTTCATAGTGTCAAAACCTGAAATTTTATATTAGGCAAGGGGTTCTGGATAAATCTTCCATCATCACTAACAAGGCAATGTTTTATTTTTGTGGGGCTTCTTTAATTTCTATCTATTTTCCACCCTCTATTCCTTTTATAATCTGAAATTGTTTTAATGTCTTCGTGTCTGTTTTATGAAAATTCTGTTGTCAGGGGTATTCTTGGAGGCATCTGAGTGTTTTATTAAAATATCTTATTTTGCACTTCAAAGAACTCCTATAACAGGAGAACTATCCCTATTGACAATACCTTTCTTCACCCTTCAAATCTGGTGCTCGGCTTCTGGGGAACTCAAGTTACAAAAGAGCCATCCTTTCTGGAAATCTATGGTTCTCTCATTTTAATTTCGTGAAGTAGATGCAGACCCCCACATCAGTATTTGGAGATCAGAGTAGTGAAGAAACAAAAGAGAAAAACAATTGAGTTTCTAGAGTATGCTATTTATTTAATTTATGCATATAATTTTTCCCATTAAGAATGTAGGTCTTATTAGCAAAGATGCATACAAAAGACCAAGATAAAATAAATTTAAAATAAGAAAGAACAATGACCTTGGGATAAGACATAGGGAAAACAGAGTCAGAAGTTGACACTGGCTACATAATGTTCTTTACATCTGCACCCCTTCCTTACGTTTCCCCTAAGGTATGTCAGTATGTCGGCATAATCTTACCTTGCTTTTATCCCAAAAAAGGTAGGATTATGCAATTTATAAGCAACATCCAAAGTTATTTGCCATAAAGAGAAATCAGCGTACATAATTTAGAATATTTAAATAAACCAGTTAAGGTAGTTCTAGGTGTTTGTTGGTTACTTTTTTGGAAGTCTGCTACAAAAAATTATTTAAGTTTCCTACAATTTCATTGACAATTATTTTTACATTTTAGGAGCACAGCAATTGTGGATACTCCTCTTTAACTTCAGACCTGAGCTCTTATACCCTCACAGGGAGATATTCTCAGACACTATGGCTAAAATAATTGCTTTTACTCCTATTGTGACCCCTCTGTTTCCACTACCTTGTATCATTTTCCTTAAAAAACTTACCAATATCAAGATTGAATTTGTTTATGGGTAAATGGCCTCCTACTACACCACCCTCACTAGAACATAAGGTCTATGAGAGCAGAGAGTTCGTCTCTCTTATTAACTCTCATGCCTGCAGTATCTATAGCATGTCCTGAAATATATTGGGTGTTCAACAAAAGTTTGCTGAATGAATGTTATTTAGGGCAAAATCTTGTCTCCACTAATTTGGTTCAAATACTGTTTTCACCATTTTTATAAGCTGGGTGAGTAAGTCAGTTGCAGGAAATAAAATTCCCTTAACATCCAGATCTCTTAACTTCAACTTTTACCTACAAAGATATATTTTTCTCCCTCTCCATCCCCCAGTCCTCATTCTTGCTGCAATAAAGGATGTCTTCTTTTATGGTCTGAGGCTCCTCCTTTCACCTGTGTCTTGGTCCCACCCTTCCTTTTTCTCAAAGACCTGCTCTACCAACTCTACCAGCTCCATTTCCTCTGGCCCCTGTCCAGCAACATTTAAGATTATGTGTGTCACAGCAAATCTAAAATATTAAACTAGAAATGTTCCAGGTCTTCTCTGCCATCTTTTCTAAGAGGTAGAAGTTTTTTCCTCTAGATCACACAGTAAAGGTCTATAATTCTGTTGAGTAAGAATAAAAAAAAAAACCAGGAGTTGAGTAGAGAAAGAGGGCAGAAATAGCTAAATCCACAGTGAAAAGACACAGTTCCCTTTGAAAAAGAATAAAATAGGTCCTAAGGTAACCTGAGAAGAGGAGAGAATCAAGATCTTATTATGACTGGTTGAAAAAGTGAATTTAGGGTAGTTGAGAAGAAACAGAAAGCTGTTTGGGGGTGTGAAACAGATGCTAGGTATGTAAGATATTAAGAGAAATAAGGTATAAAAAAGAACTGACATTTCAATGTGTGTCATAAAGATGGAGAGACCACTGAGGTTTTTAAAAGTAAAGATTAATATGCTTTCTGATAATATTTGTAATTATTGTTGCAAGCTTGCTATTTGAATAAGACATTATATAGGTGCAGAGCATAAGCTGGAAGCAAGAGCCCACTTTTATCTGGATAATACTCCAGTGCCATAATTCCTTTTTTGTTCTTCTTTTCCAAGTGAAAGGAGGGGAGATAGAGAGACAGACTCCCATATGTGACCTAATAGGGATCCACCCAGTGATAGGGATCCACTCTGACATCTGGGGCCATGCTCGCAACAGAGCTATTTTCGGTGCCTGAGGAAGAGGCTCCATGGGACCATCTTCAGTGCCCAGGGTTGATGTGCTCAAACCAATTGAGCCATGGCTATAGGAGAGGAAGAGAGAGAGAGAGAGAGAGAGAGAGAGAAGGGAGAGGGGGATGAATGGAGAAGCAGATGGTCACTTGTCCTGTGTGCCCTGACTGAGAATTGAACCCAGGATATCCACATGCTAGGCCAACATTCTATTACTGAGCCAACCAGGCAGGGCTCCATAATTCTTATAAGCAACACAAAACAAAAACCTTCCCTGTAGCTGATATCATGTACCTCTCTTTATTCCCCAATCTCTGTAAAGTGTAGCCCTCACCCACTGAATATAATTCTTCAGTCTGTACTTATATTTTACCCTTCTGCCATCAATAAACCACCGCCACTAATCCATTCTTCTGAAGATCATCAGTCATCTTGGCTAACTCAACTGGATGATTTTGGATCCTTATTACTTTATAGTACTAGATCATTTGGCCATTTCCTTGGTCAGGATCTAGAAAAATCCCAGATCTAAGTGTTCTAGCATAGTTTATAGCTCATCCACAGGAAGCACAGACCTTTGACTCATAGCTGCTATGAGTGCTATTCCTCTCAATGAGCCTTGCTCTTTGCTGCTTTGGGAAACTTATCCAGCCCAGGTCCTGTGTTCTTGTTTAGTCCCTTGGGACTTTCATGATCTGTGTGTGGCCTCCTTGTATGTTCTTCTTCTAGTTTTGAAGGAAAGTAGAAGTATTATCCACATACCTTCTCTGGGATGGGTGCAACTCAAACCATCATGAGCTTTCTGTGAAAGAAGCCATAATATATTTCTCTAATTCCCAACTCTCTCTCTCTCTCTCTTTCTTTTTTCCAAGCTCTAGACTTCAAAGACCAGACTTGAGCAATTAGCAAAACCATAAAAACAGTTCTACAATGGTTCATTCAACTCTTCTGAAAGGATTGCAATTGGTCCAGCATCTTGCTTTGCAATATGAACATAGCTGGCACCCATTGTTTTGGGGGTCTCAGCCAAAGATAAAGAGAATGCATATGAAACCAGTTTCCAGATATGATGTGCCTTATCTCTTGTCTCCTGATTTCACATATCCCAGGCAGAGATGGAGCCTTTCTTTAGATACTCTAATTCATCATAGGGCTATATACTGTTTCTGCATCTGGATTTCTCTATTATAAGTGTCTAGAAGGTAAAGTCTTTGACTTTATAACACAATGACAGTTTATTCCACTACTCATATTCTTTCTGTCATAGTTCTAAATAGCCAAGTGTTTTCACAAGAATGATCTGTTTACTTTCTCCATTTCTTTACCTACCTCAGATTATTTACTTTACATGCATCTAAATACTGGTGTCATCTTAAACAAAAATAATTTTGATCAATATCACCAATTATCATGTTTTTAAATCCAGTCGGTCTTTGTACTCTACTTACTAGCAAGCCTTTGGTTCTTGGAGCAATCTTACCTTTCTAAAAGTATTCCTTGAGATTCTCATATCTAAAAAGAGTCTTACTTTCTTGTTAACTTTCTATTTCTCTTTTTTTGCTTCTTCTTTTCAAAGTGAAAGGATGGGAGATAGACAAACTCTCACATGCACCATGACCGGGATCTACCCAGCAGCCCCTGTCTGGGGATGATGCTCTGCCCATCTGGGGTCATGCTTGCAACAGAGCTATTTTTAGCATCTGAGATGGAGGCTCCATGAAGCCATCTTTTGCACCTGGGGCTGATGCACTTGAACCAATCAAGCCATGGTTGCAGGAGAGAAAGAGAGAGAGAGAAGGGGGAGGGGAAGGAATATAGAAGCAGATGGTCACTTCTCCTGTATGCCCGGACCAAGAATTGAACACAGGACATCCACACACTGGTCCGATACTCTACCACTGAGTCAACCAGCCAAGGTCTCCTATTAACTTTCTCATTGATTTTTTGTCTTTCTTTCTTCTAAGCTCAATCCACCACATAATCAAGGTTTTCAAGGCTCTATCCAAGGAATTCACCCATTATTGAGCTCTTCCTTCTTGTACAAGCTACTCCATGCCCACATCCCACACCTCTTAACAGCCTACAAGTCTCTTCTGGCCAGCAGACCATAAGCACTGCATTCTCTTTAGCAATAATTCAAAATAGCCATGTCTGAATAAGTTCATGATGGGCTTATGATGTATTCTCCCAACTGGGTCTTTTTCAGTGGATAGCTCATTAGCCATTTATTTAAGCAAGTTGCCAATTGAGTGTCATCCTGGATATCCCCTTTTTTTCCCTCCAATATCTAGTTTACCACCAAGTCTTAATGATTTTATCTCCAAAGTACTCAAATCTGTGCATTACCATCACCTCTCAGCTGAGCTATTGGCGTTGCATCCTGAAGGTGTCCCTGAATGCAGTCGGGTCTTCTCATATTCATTCTCCACACTGAAGCCAGAATGACCTTCAAACAAACAATCATTCATGTCATCATTCTCCCTCTTCCTTATCACCACTCATATTTTCTAATGGCTTCATAAAACATGACACTCCACAATGTGTCCTACCAAATTGGGCATTTTCTCCACATCTCTGTTCCAGCTGTGCTGGTCTGCCTTATGCCCGCCTGCCTTAGGGCCTTTGTACATTCTATTTCTCCTGTATGAAACCTTCCCTTCCCAAACTGACTCTAACTCATTCAGCTCTGTGTTGAGAGACACTTGACCAGCATTCCTATTAGGCCAAATCGTCCTCTCAACTCCCTCTCCCCTAGCACCAGGCAGCTCTCCATTGAATATAGTTGCCCCACTGCAATCTCACCTTGGTTAGTGGTTACTTCAGGTCCATCCTCAATGTTGCTCCCTATTGCTCACAGTCCCAGTGGGCAGCACAGGGCCTGACACACACGGGAAACTAAATAAACATCATTTAAATAATTAAAACCTCACCAAAAACACGTGAACAAGTGTCTTTTAACAAAATAGATAATGAAATAAAAATCTTCTTGCTTCCCTGAACTTCGGTTTTCTCAAGGTGACAATGGGAAAATTTTACAGGACTGTTTTAAGGACTAAATAATACGTTCGAGGAGCCCAGCAGAGCAACTGTCATGAAGCTGACTGTCAGGAATGGTTACCTTTATTTATTTCTCTGCAGACTATCTACATACAATGACATGGAGCCAGGCAGTGAAGTAGAACTAGCCATGGCTTAAAATAAGGGCAAATCTGTACCCTGAGGTGCATGTGGCCCAGTGCTATGCACATCTCAGCAGGCAGAGCCTTTCTCAGTGAAGGGCACTGTGTGTCTTTGACTTTTACCTTCTCTTTCTATTTCTCTGTGACAGCAGAAGAGTCATCAGGAGCCAAGAGAAAAGATAAAGAGACATAAAAGAAAAAGAAATGATAGTTTTTGGGACGGCCAGTAGATTACTCAACTGCATCTTGATTTACACCTGACAGATGTGCTCCTGAAAAATACATGTAGATGGAATCATACTTTGAATTCTCAGGAAACTCCTGGTATTTAAAGGGATACTCTATAAGATCCTTTTGGAAAAAAAATCACCAGCAGGTTAACTAACCTCTCTCCCCTTGGTGTGTATCATGGGCATTATGTGATTCTTTTTTATTCCAGACTGGGGCAAATATATGTATGCTTTATGCAAATGAAGATGCTTTTAAATGTTATCTTCTGATGGAAAGCTATCAACTGGGAGGCCAGCTCAGAGGATGCATTTAATAAATCAAAGCTGCAGGCCCATGCATCTATGGATTACAGCATGTGAAGTTCTCTGATCTTCCTTGGAGATTTGAGAGTTGAACATCCTTCCTCTGCAAATTGAGCTGAGGGAACTTGCTCTGAAGTCATAGAAGAAGTTGTTATCCCAGCAAGAATCAGTCTCAAGAAGTCAGGGCTTAGGAATGAATTGGTGAATAGCTCAATTAGGTTGGAGAAAGAAAAAATAAAAGACTTCTTCATGACAGCTTATGTGAGTAAGCTGCTCAGTGAGATGTGCTTAGCGGAGTGTACAGCACGTGGAGGGAGGGCATCCAGGCTATTTCTGGGACTCAGCTACCCTGCTACCTATGCTGCTGTTTCCCCAGATACAATGGACGGAGACCAGAGGATAAGGCAGCGGCTCTTTCACCTGGGGCACGCGGCAGGCCAGAGGGATTCAGAAAGAGATAATAGACATTTAATTGGTCTACAAAGAGAAGGCTAGGGTTGTCGAAAGCTGCCCACATGTGATGAGGGAACAGGAGATCTTTAGATAATATTTAGGCTATCAACTAAATATGGCTATGATTATACTGAGTAGCCATCATTTCTCCATTCTTATTTATGCAGCACCCTGAGACGCCTGACATTGAAGTAAAATGTTATGTGGCTTCTAAAAGGCAGTGTCAGTGTTGGAAAGAGGAAGCGGCTAGGACACAGAGCCCGGATCTTAGGTGTAACATGCCACCAACATCAGAGTGACCTTGGCAAATCCCTCACCACGTTCTTTCTAATTGGACAAGTGCCAGTACAAGAGATTGGAAACAGACAAGCTTTAATGCATCTTCCAGCTCCAAGATTGTAGAAATTTCTATCACCAGACACAGTGCTAGACACCATGGACATGCCTTGAAAACGAGTTATGATTTCCTACTATTGGCAAAAATAAGAGAGAAGGTAAGGGATAAACTGTGGTCCACCCATCACTGCTCTCCCAGCCAAGGTTAAAATAATGAAACACCACAATAGTAAAGCAGGAAATTTCTTAGGTAATTCTTTCCCTAACCTCTCCACCCTCTGCTATTCTCCTTCTTCCTTCTGTCATTGGTGTGTGCGTGTGTCTGTGTCTGTGTGTGTGTGTGTGTGTGTGTGTGTGGTTTCCTTTGGTAGCAGTTGATGGAAATGCTGTTAAATTGCAGCTCAAAGATTTGCCTTTGATAGATGGTATGCTCTATCTGAGATCAGAAATTGGCTTTGTGGCTTCAGGAAGCATACAATCTTATAACATTTTTTTTAAAGAAAGTTTTATTTTTATTTTTTATTTATTTATTCATTTTAGAGAAGAGAGAGAGAGAAAGAGGGGGAGCAGGAAGCATCAACTCCCACATGTGCCTTGACCAGGCAAGCCCAGGGTCCCAAACCAGCGACCTCAGCGTTCCAGGTCGACGCTCCATCCACTGCGCCACCACAGGTCAGGCTCTTATAACATTTTATGGTCAATATATACTCTTAGGTGACTGGGTCAGGGGCCAGTCTTGCCTGGTGAGTTTCGGCAGCTTGGCCTTAGGCAGCCAAACACAGAATGGCTCTTTCTTACAGTGCAGGGAGAGAGCGGGAGAGGAGGAGATTGGCTCACACAGCTGGAAGGAATCTTGGCCACCCTTTTTAGAGCTCAGCAGTTATCTCCGTACCGATTCAGGAAACACTTTGCACCCATTTGTCCATTAATAAAGCACAAACACTGTGCAGAGGAGAATGTATTTCTATTTGATCGAGTGATAAATGCCTTAGACTGCCAAGCACTCATCACGGCCGGCTTCCTTGCTCCAACAAATTGTAAAATAATAATAAAAAGCCTAAATAACAACAGCAGCAGCTCTACTATTTCTCCTGGCCAATTGATTCTTTAGATGGAATGTCATCTTGACAGATCTCTTCTGATCGAGGTGTCTAATTGAATAGAGTTCTTATTGCTCTTGAATTTGTGACCTCAGACCGCTGTGAAATGAATACAATTTGGAGAATTATTTCCAAACAACAACTGCTACTCCTCTGGAAACTTACTCTTGCTTCTAGCTTTTGAAATTGTTGGTGAACCACCTGACGAAGCTATTAAGATCAGGTGTTTTGTTTGTATTCCTGGGTAATGGTTCTATAAATTCAAAAGGAAGAAATACCACAAAAGCCTGAAGAAGGCCATGCAGTTAGAAGTGTGTGACGTCCTGGAGGTGGCGGCTGGCACACAGCTGGCCGGACTTCTTGGGTTCTGACCAAGTGAGCAGAACCCAAGACTCCCCTGGGCAGTCTGAGTGGTAAAAATTAGAGTGCATGGGGGAGATTTGTATGATGGAAGTCTTCCAGGTGGTGGATTTGTGTACATGAGGGTTTTTCACTGGACCGAAAACTATTATTCCAAAATATTTCTTCTTTCTTTCTTTTTTCATTTAATTTTTATTAAGTGAGAGACAGAGAGACAGACAGACAGGCTCCCTGTATGCCCCATCCAGGATCCACCCAGCAAGCCCCTGGGTGATGCTCTGCCCATCTGGGCTGGTGCTTCATTGGCCGGCAATCGAGCTATTTTAGCAGCTGTGGCAAGACCATGGAGCCATCCTCAGTGCCCAGGGTCAACTTGCTCAAACCACTCGAGCCATGACTGCAATAAGGGAAGAAAGAGAGAGATAAAGAGAATGGGGAAGGGTGACTAAGCAGATGGTCGCTTTTCCTGCATGCCCTGCTTGGAACCGAATCCAAGACTTCCACACGCCAGGCCAACGTTTTACCACTGAGCCAACCGGCCAGGGCTGCCAAAATGTTTCACCAATAAGACAAACCTTTTTGGAGACCCAACAGAGTCTCAAATGCATTCAGACACACAGCAAATGTACTTTGTAAAGCGAGCTTCCTTTTTCTTTAGAACTTAATCTGCTTTTTAACTGAATATTTACTAAGCTAAAGTGCCTGGAACAGGGTAAGTCCTAGATGAACCATCTCCCATAAGGTTAACACTGCTATGAAGTCGGTGGCAATGCAATGTCCACTTTATAATCCTCGAGTCTCAGAGACATGATAAGACTGGCCCAGAGTCTCAGAGATCAGAGGGAAAGCTGGGATAGGAAAGCAGGTCTGATTGCAGAGCCCAGGGTTTAATCACCGTACTAAGTATACAATTTCCAAAGATGGAGGGCTGAGGATTAATAAAGCATATTGACCTTCATGATGCAATGTTAGGGGACTGGCTTTGCTTAAGGAAGACTTTTATAGAGGCTAGATAACCTAGAGGTTTGTTTGGTTTTTTCTAAGTAAGCACTTGGGTCAAACTGACTTTATAAATCCAAGCTCCAGCTCTTTCTTGCAATATAAGCATGCATAAGCTATCAAATGTTTCCAAGGCTTGTGTTTTCTCTTTTCATCTGTATAATGAGTTATTCTGAAAATTAAATGAACTAATGTATGTAAATGCAGGGAGCCATTGCCTGGTCCATAGCCAGTGCTCAATAAATGGCAACCGTAATTTGATTAATGAGGCATGCCTTAGAATTCCCAACCTTCAACAACACAACTGCACACATTTCTGAAACTACAAGAAACATTTAAGAATGTGAGCACGAAGCCTCTGCATTGTGGGAGGCTTTCTGGAAATGCACCCTAAAACGTGACTTTTACATACACGATTCTCATCTTTCTTCTCCCTTCTGCCTTCTACGTTCTCTTTCTCTGCCCTACCAGACAGGGACACCTTTCACCAGTGCATTTGTCCATGGCTGAAATCTGACTCATGGTAGGAATAAAAAGAAATATTCCTTCTGGGTTGCCAGCAAAGGCCCATGGGGCAGATTCTCATTAGAATGCTTTACAATAATATCAATCAGTATTAAAAATGCATGTTCTACTCAATTTTTTGAAACATCTTAAATAAATCTTTAAATAAAGCTATTATGTTTTATCTTCAGGGCTCTGTGAACAGCCAGCCCTAAGGGGCCCTTGATACCTTAAGTACAGCCCCTCCAGTGGTTTCTACAAAATCCTGCCTCTGTGCACAGCTTCCTGGGGGGTCTCTGTGCTGGTGAACTCAGGCCTTCTGGGTGATGTTAATTCTTTGTTTGGTGGCAGCACAGGACCAGGGCAAAAAAAAAATATTATTCTGTTAGGCTCATTTTCCATTTGGAATGGCTTCACAGGAAGCAGCAAGTTAATCCACACCCTTGAGGCGCAGGCACTATTCTCCTAATGCCATGGAAAAGGTCAGTGAGTCTACAGGAGAGAAAAGAAGACAGTGGCCTTGTTATACAGCTGGGAAAACTCAGGGGAAGGCTAAAAATGAAACTAGATATTTCCAGATAGAAATGTGCTGCCTTCTTTATAAGCTCTTCTTTTGGTTGCCAGAGATTGTTTTCTTCTGCACCCCCACTGTTGGAATTCAAATGCCTACGGTGAGAAGCCAGAGGGAGACTGGCTAGGTGTAAAGCAATAGAGAATGGTGGTCCTGAAGCCAAACGGGGAGCGGAGGATATTAAAAATCGTTCAGATTCATTAAGCAATAACAGTTCTACATGTAACAAATCTAATATGTCTGCTTCCTAGAGCAGATGATAATTCTCTATCCTAACCATTAATTTCTAACTAGAGGCCCTTGCTGGTTGGCTCAGTGTTAGAGTGTTGGCCTGGCATATGGATGTCCTAGGTTTGATCCCCGGTCAAGGCAGACAAGAGAAGCAACCACCTGCTTCTCTACCCCTCCTCCTTCTCTCTCTCTCTTTCTCTCTTTATCTCTCTCTCTCTCCTCCTGCAGCCATAGCTCAGTTGGTTCAAGTGCATTGGCCCAAGGCACGGAGGATGTCTCCATGGAGCCTCTACCTCAGGTGCTAAATAAACATAGCTTGGTTGTGAGCATGGCCCCAGATGGGCAGAGCATTGGCCCCAGGCAGGGGTTGCTGGGTGGATCCCAGCTGGGGTGCAGGTGGGAGTCTATCTCTCTATCTCCCCTCCTCTTACTTGGAAAGGAAGAAAAAAAAAGATTTCACCTAGAATTCAATAGTCTCCCACTAACCAGAATTTTCTTATCTCACACCCTTCTATATGTATCTTACAAATCGCCATACATTTTTAGTTCAAAGATTGTTATCCTTTGTTATCACTGACTCCCAACAGGAGCACACAGTTCCTTTTGCAATATGATCCTACATGTTTTTCAGCTCCCACACTCAACTAATTTCTCTAACCAGTCAAAGCGAGTTCAGTTTTCCAGTCATTCTGTGGGTTCTCCCATATGCATTCCATTACACTGTTACCTTCTCCTAGGATGCTTTTATTTTCTCATCTTACTTTTGGCTTCCTACAAGAAATTCAGCCTCTTGCAGATGTGGCCCTATCTATGCAATTTCTCAAAATGACCTCTTCCTTTAACTTTGCCCCAACTCTGCTAGGACAATTTGCTCACTCATCTGCACTGTAGTTACTCTTTGCACATTTCTCTATGACACCAAGTCTAGTAGTAGTTCATGTGACTGCTTCCCCATTAAACTGTGATGTCTGTGCATATAATCACTTTGTCTCATTTGCCTTGCTGTTCTATACCTAGCACAACTGCTGACCCATGGCGGATAGTTAAAAGATGTTGAATGAATCAATAAACTGGTGCAAAAAACAAGTTTGAATAAATGAGCTCCAAAAATATAATGCTCCTACATGCTATCTGACACAGAACTTCATGTTTGGGACGTAAAACCTTTTGTAGTCAGGGGTCTGGTACCAGGAGTAGTTATTTTCAAAAAGAAGCGATGATTCTTATCCTCAGAGGTGTGGACCACTAAGAGATAGACAGTACTACCATAGGAGAAAAAAACAAGAGGACTTGGAGAAAGAATACAGCAATTTCCATCAAGTATAACCTGCCTAGTAACCCAGAGGTTGACATTAGGTCCATGATGCTATTAAAAATAAGGTTACACAGGCATGCACACATACATACTCATACACACACAAAGTCAGAGGTCCCCTCATTTGGGTTCCCCCTGCCAATTAATTATTTGACTACATTACTTCAAAATTTAAAAACTTTGTATGTATGGATTCTAAGTTTCATTCTTGCTCTCAAAAGTCTACAATTATAAGCCCCCTCTCACAAGGTTTTCCCATCAGGCTTCTAGACTTCTCAGTAAGTTCCTCTGTGTTTGTTTAGGTTACATCTCCTAAGGGGTCCCGAAAGAGCACGTTCACTGCCCTCGTTTGGTCACAGTTCCATTGAGTCTCACGAGCCCGTTTGTTTCCCTTGCTATAGACAGAGTCCAGACACTACTTGCTTTGAAAGACTTTACTCAATTTATATATATGATAAAATTGCATCTCATTTTGCATCCTTGTATTACTAAATGAAGATAATGGCATCTTTTAGAGCAGAATCTATTTGGATGTCCCAGACATTGCATTTGGGGATCATAGTTGAAAACACTCAGACTCAGATCATAAAAGGCTCGGTGCTTAAAGCCCACTGTGGGAGCCTGTGTGTGGGGGGTGGGAGTGGGGGGGAATCCAGACCACACAGCTGCCGGCCGCATGAATTGCAGGTTTCCCAAACCCTGTGAGCCCCAGTTCATGTATCACTCTGGTGTCACTGCTCAATCACTTTCATTCAAAAGGGCAAACAATCCACGGATAGAGAAATGTCAGTGCGGGACACCTACAGCCACACACGGCAGAGTTGCTGGCTAGAAGCACCTTCGCCTACAGCCTTCTGTTACCCAGTGTGAACAGTCACAAGCAGGGACACCGATTTCTATATCTCACACAGGTAGGCTTTAAAAAAATAATAGCCAGTCGAATAGAGTGTTAATGATTCCAGATGTAACCCTAGACCGCCAGTGCAGAGAGTCACAGAAATTTTATGTAGGTCAAAACACTTTTATGTGTTCTTTGGTCCAAAAGTAGAAGTAGAATTCCTAAAAACCAAGGCAGAGGTATTGCTTTATAAAAGGAATGCATTAGGCCAGGAAACCTTCTGGACTGTGTCCCAAAGGTGGCTGGGAGGTATAGCAGACCTACAACCCAATGAGTTACTGAATGACAAGGTCGCCAACCTTTCCACTGTTGCCATCTGCAGTTCCTTCCACAGATGGTGCAAGTGGTCCATTCCTACTGACCACTAAGTCAGCCTGCAATCCCTGAGGAAGACTAAGGGGGTGACCGCACAAGGTGAAATGCTTCACAGAGTATTTCCTTCAACTGCCAGCCTGTCACATCAGTGCCGACCACTGTCACCGGGAGCAGGAAATCTTCGGGGCCGAGAAATGCCACAAAAATGGCAACTAGTGAGCAGGGCCATTGCCAGCCTTTGCTCGTTAATATATGCAATGGATGTGGCATTTCTGACAATATTGCTTCTGCCTCGCTTGCCAGTTAATGTTAAGAGGCTTCTAGAGCCTGCTGCATTTAAAGAGTAATGACTGTTTTCAGGGTAAATGCTCTGTTAAATAACCCTGGATTATTGTATCGTGTTATTACATTTATATAACAGCATTTCAAAAAATAATAATTGTTTTAGAGTTAATTGATGTTTTTAACCATCATGGTGCGGAGAGAATTTTCTATGCAGCAGACAAGGAGTGAGCAAGGGAGAAAAAGATTTCCATCGAGGAAGCTGGCAGTGAAAGCAGAAATCACATTGCTGCCTGTGCAATCCAGGCGGAGGAGGGCCTCCTCCCAGCACCGCTTTCAACGAGCTCTTTTCACAGCAATTAAAGCAGCTGCAGGACCAAGGTAAGTCTCCACATTCCCAAATGCAGTCCGCGGGCGTCGGGCCTGGCAATGGTCCAAGGGGACAGCAGGGATCTTGGCACAGATCCCCTGACCATTATGTCCCCATGTGAGCAAGCCTGGCCCCCGAGTGGCCTGCAGCAATGGCAGGGACCTGGAGCACTGACTTTTCAAACGTGAAGTTAATTACATGGCCAGCCAAGAGTCTCAGAATTTCATACGGCCCAAAGCCGATTGGAACGCCGGGATATTACAGAATAAAACTTGTAAATTCCAAAATCTCCACACTGGGGGAGTATGGCGAATATAATACCACTTTCTACCTTTTTATCAAAATTCTTCCATCATCACTCCTCAAGCATGTCTATAAGAGACTAATTTTTACAATGTGAGTGAAAGGTTATCTCCATACGATTTCTTCTTAAAGTTATTTCTATGAAGTAGGAATTGGGTGTTGTTTTAACGATAGCTTTAAATACAAATATATGCATACACAGAGAACATCAAGTTTCTTTTCACTATGCTGGAGCTTAATGGAGTGCCAAAAAAATCTTTATACTTGCAGTTCACTGCTGTTTCCACTATATATTCTATCCCACTGTGTCCATATACACCTTCCGGACTGTTGTAGCTGCATATCAGTAGCTAGATAATGGAAGCAAATGGATAAGAATCCAGGCTAAATTGGCGAAAAAATAGAAGGATGTTGAAATGTAAGGGTGCAAACAATGATGGTGATCATCTAGTGCAAACCTCTTATTTTAATTTTTTTAAAGATTTCATTTGTTGATTTTAGAGAGTGAGGGAGAGAGAGAGAAAGATAGAGAGAGCAAGATTGTAGGTGCTTCACTTTAGTTTTTCATTGATTGCTTCCTGTATATAAGCCTGGGGTTTCAAACTGGCAACCCCAGTGTACCAGGTTGATGCTCTATTCATTGAGCCTCCACAGGGCACGCACAAACCTCTTATTTTACAGATGAGATTGGAACAAATAATGTTAACCAACTATCCAAGATTATAAATAGGGCTAGTAATCCTTTCACAGAGACCCACAACTTTAACTTCAGAAATCCTACAGTTCTCCCTAACACTATTCTACCACTTCTTACAAAATTTTGCATGAAAACAATACCTCCCTTCCACCCCCAATCCCAACCACCACCATTGATAATGAGCAGGATCAACCTTGGTGAAAAATTACAAGGAAATTTTGACAACCTCAACAGCTGGGAATGAGTCATTTAAGCAACAAATATGTATCCCAACCTCTTGGGCTGCCAAATAACCAGGAGATAAGGCCCACAAATAATCATTCCATGGCACAAGAAGACACACAAAAGAGGGAAGTTAAAATCCATGCTCTCCCAATCAAAACACAGTTGGCAAAATATCCTGACTCTTCACACATTCATCAAGACCTCCCAAGGGGTGAGCACACAACATGGCGCACAGAGATGTATTATAGAATTGGGCACCTGAAACCTGTATAATTATGTGAACTGGAGTCACCCCAATAAAACTTCGTGAAAGAAAGTCATCCCAAGGAGAGTTTTACTCAAAGTTTTGATAACTCTTCTAAGAGTAAGCAGATTGAAATAATATGCAAAGACAGTCCAACCCAGAGAGCAACGGGCAGGTGCCACCCGACAGCAATGGACCAAGAGCCTTGGAGTCACATGCATGACAGTGGGATCCTCCCCTTTTGTCTTTATGCTCCGCAGGCTCCTTAACCACAAGAATATTCAAAGGGCAGAAATATGGCGTAAAGACTGCTTGCAAATGGCTTTCCCTTTCTCCCCTTAGTGTCTAAAATGACAATGTTAGCAGTCTTCTCTGTCTATATTAATATAAAAGCATTTTTATTATTTTGATGCTTGTTAAGAAGGTAACTAGGTTTCCCTTTTCATCACACTGGATCTTACATTCAGAAGGTATTAGAGCTAAAGGTATCCAGTGATTCTTCCTCTGTTTCTCTTCAGGACAGAGTAAATGGAGGAGGTAGAGCTTAATCAGCTTGAAAAATTAGAACAAATGGAGACACACCAGTTAGACACACCTATAAGCTGTGTATTAGGCTCTTCAGACCATTAGAACATCTGGAATCTTCATCATCCCATACAAAGTTATGAGATAACATGGAGTTTTTTTCACATTTAGAAGAAATAAAGTCCCCCAAGACTCTAATAAAAAGAAAGAATGACAAATAAATTGGTGAGACTGCAGGGATCTCAGCTGTAAGAATATTAAAATTCTGACCTTATATTTCATAAAGCTTGAAATTACAATGGTAAAATATCACAAGGAAAATGCTTTTATAATATAGTAAGTGATGAACTCAGTAGGAGAGCAAGATAGTTTTGAGTAATAATGAAATAGTACTATGTGAACCAGTGTTCATAAGTCACCAGGATGTGATGAAGTCTTTCCCACTTCTTGGTTATGAGATATATCAGTGAAGCATAATTAGTAATTAACTTCACCTTCAATACCATCATCAATGTCATTATTATAAAAGCGTATTTTTATAAAACACACAAACACATAAAATAAATCTTTGGAATCCAGTAATTAATATACTGATAAAAATTAAAGAATTGATTTTTAAATGTCATCTCAAAGACAATGAGTTGGCAAAATTAGTATTTTCAGGTACGGCCAAGAGAAAAAAAGACCTATTTCATCACTCTTTAAATACTACGTTTGGATCATCCAACATTCAGTGAAGCTAATATTTCTTCATCATAAACTTGTCCAGGATGCTAATTTGTCTCCACAATCTCTTTTTCTTCCTCTTTTCCTCTTGTCTCCTCTTCCTTCCTCCATCCTTGTTTATTTAATAACTTTGATGTGTATATCATTTCTAATGCTGACATATAAGAAGTGATGGATATATAAAGAAGCAAATTCAAGAAGGGAGAGGGTTCTATTGAATTTTATTATGGATATCTATGGAGTTAAGTATCAGAACCAGTATCAGACCAGCTGCTGGTCACCAGGTGGACTGGCTTCTCTCTAGCAGCAAATCCAATATGATACCCAAGCCTGGTGAATCGACCCCTGGGATAGCTTTCAAAATAATCATCTTTTACTTATGCACACTCACAAGTTTCTCAAATTTAAGCCTTTATTTCTTGCATCAACTATTAGGATTAACATCTCAACTGAGGATGTTTGCTTTTGTTTTGGACTCTCAGCTCAGCCCACATCACTCCTTCTTCCATCTATTGTTGCCAGAATGATCTATCAAAAACATCATGACTTTGCTTACAACCTTTTAGTGACTCCCCACAGGATAAAAATACATGCCACAGTTCCCTAGAGCCTTCTGGAAACAAATGGGACAAATTAGAAAACAATTTTTTACCATATACCCCTTATACCAAATATATGACAGAAACTATTCAATGTTTTCATATTTATAACCTTCACTGATCCTTAGAATAATCCTTTAGAAGAGGTATTGATGCAGTTAGAATTGCCTAAAGATGTAATTTGGAAAATGTTTTATGTGATTTGGCAACTATTTTACCTATTACCATAATCATTTTTTATTAATTTCTTCTTTTATTATTTAAAAGTAAAACATAAACAAGTTACAAGTTGTTACAGCTACATGGGTTGAAATTGAAACATGGCAACATTATGAGATTTTATGCATTTGTGTTAGCAAAAGTAACCTAAAATCAATGATTTCAAGAGAAATTATTTAGGAAATCTTAATGACTTATTATAGTAAAAACACTTAAAGGAACACATCCATTAATGAAGGACAATTACTGGAAAGTAAATTTATTATTCAGGAAATCAATTAACTAGTATTTAATTACTTAAAATTAGGATCCCTTATTAAACATTGATACACTTTGCTTACAAATATCACTTCTGATTATGGTTCATCAGGAAACAAAATGACTAAGTTATATCATTGAAAATAATTTGATTCACTTCACAGTCCCAATTTCCATCTTTCTCTGTGAATTACTGCTCTGAAGAACAAGAGGCCAATAGAACCGAAAATGAGGTGAGGTTATGAGATTTCCCCACCTCGTTTGGCGAGGTAGACTTTCAGGCTCATTGTAGTCCAGTGCAGACTGGGCTGCACAGCAAACTGCAGCTGGTCCATGTGATACTAAACTGGACTTGGGTTCAATTTTTTTTTTCTTTCTTTGTGGCAAAGACAGAGAGAGGGACAAATAGGGCCAGACAGACAGGAAGGGAGGGAGATGAGAAACATCAATTCCTCGTTGCGGCTCCTTAGTTGTTCATTGATTGATTTCTCATATGTGCCTTGAGCGGGGGGCTACAGCAGACTGAGTGACCCCTTGCTTGAGCCAGCAACCTTGGATCCAAGCTGGTGAGCCTTGCTCAAACCAGATGAGCCCGCACTCAAGCTGGAGACCTTGGGATCTTGAACCTGGGTCCTCCGCATCCCAGTCCAATGCTCTATCCACTGCGCCACTGCCCAGTCAGGTTGGGTTTGATTCTTGAAGAGAAAGAACATAGATAACCCACCAAGAACAGTTATTTCACAAAGCAGAATTTGCAGCAAATAAGAAGCCCATAGGGAGTAATTCACAAAGTCATGGCTTCCTGAACTGGGAAGCTTCTGTGCTTTTACGCTGTCAAATTAATGCATATTCATGATGAAAATCTTTGTCATAGTGTGCAAGATGTGGTGCCAGGCTGGCAGAGGCACAGTATAGCAGGTCATGCTTCTTCATGCGGTACATGTTCAGGAGATGACATTCATCTACCTGCCAGAGGAGGGGATTTTGCTATTATAATGAGCTTTTGTTCACCTGAAGTCCAGAATGGGTGCCATAACCAGTGTGAGCTGGTTCTCTCTTGGCTTCTTTCAGTTGTATCTGCAGGGGCTTATCTGGAGGACCTAGCTAGTCCCTGAAAAAAAAAAATGCTAATGAGACATTCTGTTATTTTCTCAAACCAGCCTGACAGTATCAGTGGGACAAAAATCCCCTAAATTCTGGCATCTCGAAAGTTTCTTCTCTGAACATTGTTTCCACAGCTCAGAAGACCAAAAGACATGCACGCCATTGTCCTTCCTTCTTCTTTTTTCGGAGGTAGGAAAAATCCATAACTGCTTTGGAAAATCACGGGACTTAAGTCATTCCCTAAGTCACTCCAGAGTGGGTGAGTCACTAGCACATGTAGCTAACTCCTCCCTCCCCCAACCCCCTTCTTTATTTCACTAGGTATCCTTTTGAATCATTTTCCGGTGTTTTCTGCGTTGCTATTGGCATAACATCCTATCAGTGCAGTTAATTACATCCACTTGGAGTGTGAAGGACAACTTGATTGTCTCAAAGAGCCAGAGGCCATATAATCCATCTCACTGCTCTCACAAGGCAAGTTCCCAATTGCCTGTGCTGCAAAGAGGCATGAGGGACAGCCCTTGGCAACATGCTGGCACCCAGGTCCCTGCTCCAGCTTGACACTGAGGCTCTTCAATTCCAGCACCATGCCACTGTCCTCCCAGTTATGAAAAAAAAAAAATTGTTTGATCAATTCTGAACTTGCAAACACCTCAATGTTTGCACGTTTGATTGCACATCCTCATTATTTTTGCAACTCTTCTGGGGGAGAAAATAAACAATAAATAACGTGGTTGTTTATCTTACTGTGTAATATGGTTAATCCATTGGGACCGTAAGTTTCCTGTTCCAGTATAATGCTCAAGTAATTGTTTAAATTTACCTAATGCTATGTGATTTCTTCCTTCTGGGTGAGGAAGAATGAACTAAAATTGAACTTAGTTACTACTGTGGCCTCAATGTCTTTATTCCTTTGTCCTCGGAACTAGAGAGCAGGCTGAGAAACTAAAGGCCTCTGCAAGGGCGGGTTGGGAGGCTGCTGTTCCAGAACCAGGCTCCCCATCTAATCTCAGCCTCCCGGAGGCTGCCCGCCAGGTCCTACCTCACTCTGGCTCCTTGGAGACCAGGACATCCAGTCATGAGTGGTTTGGCTGATGATGCCTGTGCAAAGCCAGAGCAACCACAAGTTGTGAACAAAGTGGGCAAAGGGGATGGGACCCTCCTGGAAGCATGACAGCAACCCCGTTGAGCCAGCCGAGCACAGCGGCAAGAGACGCCATGCACGAGTGCACATCACATGGTCTTTGTGGCTCTCGGAGAAGCCCTGCTACAATTTGAGCCGGAGAAACAGTTATGCTTCTTCTCGCTACTGATTTATCTTCAGGAGGCAGACACTGCAAATGATGCAACAGGTCACGTCCTCCACTGGGGCTTTGACAACCACGTGATCTTTTATATCAGCTTTGTTCTTAATTTCTCTGGATGTTCCTTCCTGTTTTGCTTTCCTTCTTTAAAACACACACACACACACACAAAATACTAAATGACATCAATTCAATACATCTAAGAGAGTCATATATAAAAGGAATATGCAGAACACACCTTTCCCTTATCTCCTCGTCCTCAGTCACCTCCACAGAGGTCCTGTACCTGTCAATTTGCATACGTGATATACATATGTGATGTGAATACACAACATGTTATGTGCATTGTTATACAATCTGCCTTTTGACCTCCCAGGAAGATGTGACTGTTTCCGCTGTTCTCATGGGCTACACCACCTCAATTTCTGCAACAGCTGCAGGGCACGTCACAGAGAGTCTGGCTAGGCCTCCAGCTATTTTGCCCTGTAGTGTGTGTCCACGTATTTGCCCAGCCATGGCTCAGCATGGGGCTGCAGCCTCAGGGCTACTTCTGGAAGATTTTTCTCAAAGCCCCCTGTAAATGTTATAGTTGTCACAGACACCCTGTTTCCAAAGATTCGCAAATCTATATTCTCACCAATAATGTTGAAGGATCACCTTTTCCCTGAGTCTTCACTGATATTAGCTTTTGGAAGGTAATTTGTGTTTTGTGTTTTAATTTGTTTTTCCCTAATTACTCACGAGGTTCAGAATCTTCTCACATATATATGCAATGTTTTATTACAGGGAGCTACTGATTCATATCACTATTTTCTACCGTGTTATTTATCATTTTTGTGGGTGATTTGGAGTTGTTCTTTCTATAATCCAGATATTAGTGTTATAAATATTGCTAATCTTTTCCCCCCAGTCTACCACTTGCCTTGTAACTGATTATGTTATCTTCTTCTTTCTAAGATCTTTTGTATGTAATAAGGGCAGTCTATCAACATAGCAATCTTTTCCTTCATTGCTTTTGGGTTTCTAGTTCCATTAGTTAGAAAATGTTTCCCCACTCCCAAGATTGTGTGTACGTGTCTAGGTAAAATTCTTTATTTTCGTGATGTTGTCAGAATTTTTATCTTTCTATTAATGCTCAGCTCTCTGATCTATCTGCCCTTCGCTTTTTATTATAGTATGAGATATAGTCTTACCACCTTTTAATTTACGATAACATAATATTTCTGTATCTTCATAAAACTCCTTATACTCCTTTGAAAAAGAACACTATAAATAGGTAATTAAAAATCACCTTTACAATGTCATCACTACCAAGAGAGACAGCCACTTAGCATAAGTTTGGGTTCACAATTCCCCAAGGCCCCTCTTCTCCGTGACATTGGGTTCCCACAGCCTAGGCAAGCCACACCGATGTGCAACGTGTAAACCAGAGTCATTTGACTATACTTCTCCTGTTCACACACTAGCATTCTGGGTAGTCATGGACAGCATCCACCAAATTCCCGTATGTAGTTATCAAGACAAAGAAAGGTAAATAAAACTCAGTTGCTAAACTTGAATGCACAATCTAAATATCCAAGACCATAAACCACCAAAAAAGGTAGAAAAAAAAATAACCAAACAGATGCACCATGAAGATATAAAAATGTGTTCAAAGTAAGGAGTACACTTAGGGCTTCAGGTGTGATGTGGTAGAGGAGCAGAAATGTGCTATGGGAGGGATAAGGTGTGAGAGTGCCACCGACAACTGTCCAAGACTGTGCAGGGGGCATTTGAGTGGACAAAGTAGAAAGGGAAGAGTGAGGCTCCCTTCCACCTGCCTCTGCCCTTGATGTAGAGCTTTCTAGAGGCTAGCATGGTGGTCTTGGTAAGACGGTTAGTAAAGCACACGAGAGACTAGATCCTGCCAGCAAATGGGGAATCAAACTGTACCTGAGGCAACATTATTCTTCTCATTCATACTATATTGTAAAATGTGATGTGACTCCACATCAGGCCCCGAGGTGGTTCTCCAGAGGGACTCTGGAGATTAGCCCCCCAGTAATCAACTCCAAGCTACCATAACTAATCCATCATCTGTGGCCAGCAAGGATGGCGCCTGAGCATTGATGCGGAGTTAATTAGACAAATATCATACACTAAAGTCCAATTGATTATGAAGACACCATAAAAAGGATTAAACATCACGGCAGGTACTGGAAACGCTGTACCCTACTTCGAACGTGCCTGCTTGCCCTTGGAAGCTGTGTAGACTCATCAGCTGACAATTAGCATTCAACAGCAGCTATGGCCTATTTTCATCACTGCTGACTTAATAAGACAGTTATTGTTCTCTCTATTAATATCTATCGATTAAAGTTTAAGGCTAGGCATCAGGTATATACGCTCTTCACTACTATAGGATAGTTAGCATGTTCTCCTGTTGAGCCTGATTCACTCTTTCTTATCCAGGCTAGGAAGAAGAGTCTCTCTGCCTCTTGAAGGAGACCTGGACCAAGAGCACACTGGCTTAACAACCATGGGAGTGAACTGCAAGGTGCTACTTCCTGGGAATTTGGAAAAGAAGAATAGCACAGAAGAGTGTTCTGAGGTACCTGGTTTTCTCTAAAGAAATTCTAAGTCTAGAAGCTGTAGATTTTGGGATTGCCATGGTACCCAACACTAGGTCAGCTGTAATCCCCGAGTCTGAATGAAGAGCTTACTCCCTTGCTCTGGGATGGGCCCAGCACCCTCACTCTACAGTAGAACAATGTCTGTACTTAGCAATCTCTGCCTCTTCGGCAAGGTTTTTGTGGTGGGGGTGGCCATGGTTAGTGTAACTCAGATCCTGCTTAAATCACTGCACACTCTTATACTTTTACCCTAGAATAGATGGAATGAGACCTTAAGTCCCCTGGTTCTTTATACATAAAGCAGGCCTTTAATCTATGCACGCCATGATTTCTGATACAAGCTTTTCTGTTTTCACATCCATCCCCATGTGAAGCGGACATTCTTGTTATTGTTTCAATATATTTTCCTGCTTTATGAGGGTTAGTTCCATGTCACTGGTCTTAAAAATAATCTGGTAAATTCAGAGAAAGACAAGTACCATATGATTTCACTCATATGTGGAATCTAATGAACTAACAAGCAAAACAGAGACAAACTCAGACACAGAGAGCAGACTGACAGCTGTTGGGGGTGGGCGGGGCTGGGTGGGTGAAAAGGATAGAGCGAAAAAAGCACGAAAACCAGAATCTCCTGGACATGGACAATAGTATGGAGATTACCAGGGGAAGGGGTGAGGTAGAGGAGGGTATAGGGGGCATAAATGGCGAGGAACAAAGACTTGACTTAGGGGGAGGTGAACACAATATAGTTACAGAGGTGTGTTGTAGAATTGGGCACCTGAAACCTGCATAACTGTGCTAACCAGTGTCACCTCAATACATTCAGTTAAAAATAATAAAGAACAATAATTTGTCAATAAGGTAAAAAATTACAATATAACCTTTCATTTGCTGATTTAATTAAGTAAATACAATTTCCTTTACCTTTCTTATAATGCCATGTTAACATTCACTTTTTATACTGTTTTGTGTCACTTTCTATTAGGATTATGTTAAATGAGGTATACATTCAAAAAGGAAAGTGCATGAAGGGTATTGATCTTAAGAGTACAGCTCAATAAATGTTTGTAATTTTAATTTTCAATTTATTGTGTTGACATGGTTTTAAGTGTCTCAGTAAATATAACACCTTCAGCCCCCTGCATTGTGCCCTCCCCTTACCTCCATCCTCCCTTTTTCTCTGGGACTTGCTACCTTGTTGTCTGTAGCTATGTGTTATGAATATATAATTTGGTTAATCCCTTCACCTTCTTTGAACCTGTTCCTCAATTTATTGTGTTCATTAGATGCCACATAAAAGTGAGATCATATATTTGTCTTTTCCTGCCTGGCTAATTTCACTTAGCATAATAATCTACAGGTCCATCCATACCACTGCAAAAGGTAAGATTTCTTCCTTTTCTATGGCCGTATAGTATTCTGTTGTGTAAATGTACCACAGCTTTTGTATCCACTTGTCCACTGATGGACACGGGCTCTTCCCAGATCTTGACTATTGTAAACATGCTGCAACAAACATAGGGGTGTGCATCTTCTTTTTAATCAGTGTTTTGGGGTTCTTTGGATATATTCCTAAAAGTGAGACAGCTGGGTCATAAGGCAGTTACATTTTTAATATTTTGAGGAAATGCTATACTCTTTCCCACAGTGGCTACACCAGTCTGCATCCCCACCAGCAGTGCAGAAGGGTTCCCTTTTCTCCACACCCTCCCCAGCACTTGTTGTTTGTTGACTTGTTAATGAGTGCCATTCTGACTGGTGTGAGGTGGTATCTTCTTGTGGTTTTAATTTGCATTTCTCTGATGATCAGTGATGTTGCAGCTCAATAATTTTTTAACATAAACACTTGTGTTAAAAACCCAGATCAAAACATAGAGCATTCCCACTATGCTACTACGAGTCTTCCTCATGCCAATATTTAGGCATTCAGCCTCAACACTCTTCCTATCACCACCTGAAGTAACTGCACTAACTTCTACCGTCATTGATTATTTTTGCCTGTTCTTAAGTTTCATAAAGTTGAAGTCATACAGTGTATACACTTTGATGTCTGAAAAACATTTCTTTATAAATGAGCATATCTAAATCACAGGTCTTCAAATTATTGTTTTAAGTCAGTTCACTCCACTTTACAACATCTCCAATAATCAAGTCTCATTTTCTGAAATGTTTAGCTGACATTTTTGGTCTTCATAAATTCCTAGTAACCCAGGCATCTATGTTATGACTCTAAAGTCACCTGTGATCTCGCAAGTAGATATGAGAACAGTCAGACTATAAAGGCTAAAAAAAGTATTTATTGTACATCTTCCTTCTCAACTTGGACATGTCCACACAGTGGGGGAAAAGGTCGTTTTTGTCAATCTCATTAAATAGAAAAGTTGGGAGCATGAAATATGACAATGATATCTTGACTTAACTAGCGTCTTGTCTTTAAACATGGTCGTGTATGGCTCAGTTTACTGCCAGGCAAGAAGTCTAGCTGGATTATTCTTAAGAACTAATTTTAGATTTTGGTAAATTTTAAGTAGATAGAACTAGATATTCATTAAAAAGTGGCAATTTTCAGTACATCAGAGTCAAGGTATTCGGCATGAGATACGACCATCAAAGCCAGAAACAGGCAACAGTGAGGATGGTAAGGTATTCAGGAAGGTAGTAATTTTGACCTTAAGCCTTGCACCTATATTTAATTGCAAGGCATGGGTCCCTGATAAGAAACTAGCAAGAGGAAAGAAAGGCTTCAGTGTTGGAAGGATTAATATATAAGGCAGACTATAAGGACAGAGACCAGCAAGAAAAGGGCATAATCTATGACAGTGTTTCTCAAAGTGTGGTCCTGGGACAGGCAGCCTCAGAAGCACCAGGAAATTGTAAAAAATTCCCCTCCCCAGACCACCTGAGTCAAAAACTCTGGGTTAAGAACCAGAAATCTGTTCTAACAAACCATCTGGATGATTCCAATACTGGCTAAAGTTTGGGAAAACATGAGCCAAGATGTGAGAATAGGGTGTTATGTAGAGTCTGCTTTTCCAGAGTTAGGGAGCAATGTCAAAGCTGGGCTACAATTATGAAAAACAGTGCTGAGTCCTGGAAACAGTCTACAGCAACCTAAGTCTGCCCTTTGTAAGGGCCTCTCCTGGGCATGAAGGCACTACTCACAGAACAGACAGGATCAAGTGGAGTCTGACAATACAGGCACCTTGTCAGGGGACACAGAGACTTCCCTTAATGACCTGAACTGTTTGCTTCTACCTTCTCCTACCTTAACATTATGAACCTTTGACAGGTAGAGCCCAGGCTTGATCTTCTGCACCCACAGTGACTAACAAAATGCTTGAACCATAATAGGAACTCAAAAAGTGTTTGGAATGAATGAGAGAGAGAGTGAGTGAGTGAAAAATGGAGGAGTGAAGGAGAAGTTAAAAGCAGAGCTTGTGCATTGTATAAATCTGGGCATATGAAATGTCCAGAATGGGCAAATTCATTGAGACAGAATAGAGATTGGAAATTGCCAGGGGCAAGGCGGGAATAGGAAGTGACTATTAATGGAAAGACACAAGGTTTTTTCTAGTAGGATGAAATGTTCTGGAATTAGATAGTGGTAATGGCTGCACAACTGTGTGAATATACTGAAAACTACTGAACACTGTACACTTTAAAAGGGTGAATTTTATGGTATGTGAGTTATATCTCAATAAAAATAATTGCATTTTTAAAAAACGCTGAATGTATAAATATCAAGCAAGACACTTTGGAATAAACATTTCACAAACCAAAGGCTATTAGGGGAGGACATCAGGAGTCTCATGCAATGAAACTTAACCAGACAAAATAAGACTAGTTTCCCCCCAACCCTGAGCAGGTTTCATTATACCAGTACATCAGGGGCAACTGGGCTCCAAGGAGGCTTGTAGCAAGCTGAAGCAGATAGATGTATTATTGTGTCTAAGTAAATGTTTCCAGAAATGGTTACCTTACCAGAAGCATAAGAAAGAACCTAAGATCAAAGACAGTATTAGGAGAAGTATCGATGGTATTAGGGGAGAAGTACCATCCGTATTAGGAGAAGTAGGTTCTAGGCTCATTCAGGTTCCTTATCTGTAAACTGAAGAAAATACCTGTCAAACCACTCCCTCCCAGGGTGGGCGGTGGGGGGGAGGATTAATGAAGGCAACTCCTAGGAAAATGCTTTGTTAATACTAAAATATAAGAAAAGACTGAACAAGAGCATCACCTTTTGTAGGTGATGCAATCTTGCTCAGCAATCCGGGCTCAGGACTGGTGAAGGAGGAAGGACAGGGGTCTCTCTTTGAGGTCCCCTCCCAGTCCCTCCCTAAGGAGGTGTGCAAATAGGGTCCCGTGTGCAGGCAGACAGCCAGTGCCCACGGCCAGGGAGCTAGCTGCAGCCCGCCTTCTAGGCCTTTCTGGGATATGAGCTCTTTTTACGAGCCCTCCTTGTTATTACCACCTATTTCTTTTTATGCTACTTCCAAAAGACCACCATTAATCTTTTGCACTCCCTGAAGGCAAAACACAGGTAATTGGATTTATCTGGTTTTAGAATTTGTTAGGTTCCGTTACAAAATAAATAAATAACTGACCTCAAAAGAGAGGAGAGAACCTTCTCCGCCCTGTGCTGTCATGCAGCCGGACTGCTGGGCAGGAGCCTGGCACAGCCCAGCCTCATTAATCTCGGCTATCTCCTCCGTGCACCTTTTCTCTCCTGTCTTGGAGCTGGTCTCTGGGTTCGCAGAGGCCTGATTTAAGAACGGTTACTACTCTCGGACTCGTTCAGCTCCAGCAGCTTCTCGCTGCATTTCCCTTTCCCAGGGGTTTTCTTCTCCCCACCACATGGCTGTCTCTCCACCATCATGGTCTTCTTTCTTCCATCTCCTACAACCAGGGCTGTTTTCTCTTCCAATTTTAGTGGGTGGTGCTGTTTCAAATTCATCAGACTTGAATCACCCTGTTTCTCTGATTCCTTTCGGTGTTTGTATTTTAAAGGTATGTTGACTCAGAAATCATGGGTGACCATAGAAAGTGAGCTGTCCTCAGAGTTTTCACCTTTTATCAGGATTAAGATGATCACAGTGAGCGAGTGAGACACACATTTTCAGCTCACTCCTTGAACCCACATGTGCTCCATCTGTAGGAAGCGCCTACCTGGGGATCTACTCAGGTGGCACCTCCCATTCTTTGATAAACCTGAGCGCCTTCACCTCTGCCGTCCTATCCACATCAGTAAACAACATTTATGTCATGGGGCCTGTGCATATTATATTTGCAACTGCCCCCCAGTACCTGGCTGATGGAGACTGCCTCTCACTTTCCCTGCTAGGACATAAATATATAAATGCAATCCTCACCAAAGACACCATACAGCAACCTACTGAGAGGGAACTTCTGAGATATATTTTCAAAAGAGACACCCACAAATGTGTGATGACTACTTTTAGAACGTCATTTTATAAGAACATGATGCCTGGAGCTGCTGCAGCCATGTTGTAACCACAAAAGAGAATCATCTCAGCACTTTCATTCATGGAAACCAGTCCTGAAATTTCATCCCTCCAGCATCCTTACGTGAGATGATACATATTACCATATTTACATTGCTTTTAGTGTTATATTTTATTACTTGGAGCTGGAAGCATCCTGATAAATGATTTCCCCCTCCCCATCTATGACTTGATTACATTAGAGTAGACACTCAACCCAAGCTGGGACAGTCAGCTTTTATTTCCTGCAAATTTGGAAATGGGAAAAAAAGGTGCTAGACAATCTGTGAAGACTAGCTAGAACTGAGATGAGAAACTGTGAACTCGGAATGTGCAGAATGGTCATCTTATTCCTTGTGGAAATGGACAGCTGCTAAGTGAAGGGACAAAAAAAAAAAAAAAAAAAAAACCCTGACATTTAAGATAAGTAAAAATAAGAGACCATGTGACCATACACAAAGAGGCAAATGACGGAGTGGCTGCCTAGTTCCTCTTCTTTCAGAACCCAAAGTTCCCCACTCCTCTTGAGTTCCATGGTCCTTATTATAACACAGCCTACCTGTTTGTTTAAATAGTTTGAATGAGGTTTTTGTAAGATTTAACAAAAACACCAAGTCAAAAATTATGTTGTGCTTAGAAATACAGATGCAGAGATAAATGAGATATTTTAGCTGGCTTCTAGAAACTCAAGTCCTGTGAATGAGAGACACGTATAAATTCTCTTGGAGAACCGGACAGATTATGTTGTAGTTAGCAGCATAGAAGTAATGAGTGGCGAGAAGAGGGAAAGTTTACTCCCTCTGCATACTCTCCAAAAAACACTAGGATGGTCAGAGGTAACATTTCCAAAGAGTGGTACACAGAATTAGTTTAGGTTGCATAAGAATCGGATTCGTGGGTATATGTCACAGCATTCCTATTTCTGTATATCTGTGGTTGAATAGAAATTTGTATTCTAAAAGGAAAAAAAAAACAGAAAAAGGAGTCTTTCTGGGTCACTATGATGTCTATTAGGTTTTGAAATCTTGGAAACCATTGAGATAATGAAAACCAAGAAAAATCAGAAAACATTAACAGAGGAAGTAACATTTAAGAGGGGCCTGGAAGTTAAGTAAGATCTGCTCCCTAGTATATAAAAAGGTTGGAAGAGAACTTTTCAGGGAGAAAAATAAGCAAATTGCAAATCACTACATGAGGGGGAGCAAGATGGCGACGGAGTAGGCGGACGTACCAACTTCCAACTCCCAGAACCAAAGTGGATTATAACTCAATTTTAAGAACCATCACCTGGATAAACCAACTTTGAACAAAACTAAGTGGACTCTTCAACCAAGGAACACAGAAGAAGCCACATTGAGACTGGTAGGAATAGCGAAAACGCGAAGAGGGCTGCCCAGCTCCCCGGAGCAAACGGCAGCCCGGAGAGACCCGTGTGGCGGGAGGAGATTTTGGCGGAGAGGGAGGGACCTGGGTCCCAGGAACCAAGCCCCAGCCTCCAGTCCTAGAGCCTAAAAGAGGCGTTTGGACAGTATTGAGCTGTGAAACAAGTGAGGGAGCTCCCAGGCCTACAGTGTGGAGTATTAGATCCCTTCCTACTCTGCTGAGGGCTGCTTAAGGGTTTGGGGCGGCAGGACGCTGAAAGGCGGTTCTGTCGGCGTGGGCAGAGGCCAAGCCGGTGGGAGATCGGTCTAGCCCAGAGGGTCAGAGGGGACCGCGAAAGCGGTCCGGAAGCGGCGGGCCCGCCTTTGGTCCCACTTACGGGGACAAAGCGGGAGGCCAGGAACGGGCAGGCCCTGCGCAAGCCGGCCCTGACCGCGGGGACCAAGCTAGGACCAGGGACGGGCAGGGACTGTGGCTGAGCTGACGCTACCAGTCTCCACCCCCACCACACCCCCACCCCCGGCCGGAGAAACCGCGGTTGGCCAGTGTACGTGCGCGAGCGGGCTCCGAGCGCGGGAACGGGGTGGACCCCGAGACAAGTGGAAGCTCGCAGCTGAGCCCACGCTGCTGTCCCCGCCCGGCCGGAGAGACCCCGGATTGCATACATACGTGCACGAGCGGGCTCCGAACGCGGGGGCGGGGTAGAGTCCGGGACGAGCGGAAGTACACAGCTCGGGGGAAGCCAGCAAACACGCCCGCCCCAATAAACCTTGGTTTCCGACCCTGCGCAAAGGGCCCTGGCCTCGAGGGCGGGGCTAAAGCTCCTGACGGGCAAAAGCTTACAGCTGAGAGCACGTCAAAAGCCCCGCCTAACCCGCGGAACTGTAGCGAGCAGGCTCCGACTGCTGGTTCTGGGCGGAAGTCCGGAAATAGGCTGGGTCCTCAGCTGAGGAAAGGTGCTCGCCTCTACCCTTGGTGCTAATCTTGTGGCTTCAGTCACAGCCCCTCCCACGGAGGAGAGGCAGAAATCACAGCAAAAGGCACAGTGGGCCGGCGCTGGCAACGCTCATACCCAACCACCCTAGGCACCGGCAGAGGGGGTGGGGGGCCTGCAGACAGACCACACCTAGAGAACACAAAGGCAACACCTACTGGACTCCAGTGGCCACAACTTGCTTATACACAGAAAAAAATGGGCAGGCAGAGGAATGCAAACCAAATGAATCAAGAGAAATCCCCAGAGAAGGACCTGAATGAACCAGATATAACCAAATTACCAGAAGCAGAATTTAGAATAATGATAGTTAGGATGTTCAAAGAAATTAGAGCAACAATGGATAGTCATTATGAACACCTAAATAAAGAGATAACAAGTATAAAAAATGAAATTGAAATAATAAAAAAGAATCAGACAGAAATGACAAATACAGTATCAGAACTGAAGACCACAATGGAAGGAATTAAAAGCAGGATGGATGACGCTGAGGATCGAATAAGCGAGTTAGAGGACACAATAAACAAAGGCACAGAAGCAGAGAAGAAAAAGGAAAAGAGACTTAAAAAATGTGAGGAAACTCTAAGGGAGCTTTGTGACAACATGAAGAGAAACAACATTCGCATCATAGGGGTGCCTGAAGAAGAGGAGAGAGGACAGGAAATGGAAACTTTGTTCAATCAAATTATAGTAGAAAACTTTCCTAAATTAAGGCTGGAAAACACTCCACACATTCAAGAAGCACACAGAACTCCATTAAGGAGAAACCCAAAAAGATCTACACCAAGACACATCATAGTTAAAATACCAAAGCTAATGGATAAAGAAAAAATTTTAAAAGCTGCTAGAGAAAAAAAGACTATCACCTACAAAGGAGCCCCCATAAGGATGACATCGGACTTCTCAACAGAAACACTTGAGACCAGAAGGGAATGCAAGAAATAATCAAAGTAATGCAGAACAAGAACCTACAACCAAGACTACTTTATCCAGCAAGGCTAACGTTTAAAATTGAAGGAGAAATAAAGAGCTTCCCAGAAAAAGAAAGCCTGAAGGAATTCATAAAAACCAAACCATTTCTGCAAGAGATACTAAGGGGCCTCCTGTGAACAGTTTAAAGGGAGGAATGAATAGAGCAAAAGAAGAATTCAGCTTTAAAGAATAAAATGGCAATAAACAACTACATATCAATAATAACCTTAAATGTAAATGGATTAAATGATCCAATCAAAAGACATAGGGTAGCTGCATGGATAAAGAAACAGGACCCATACATATGCTGTCTACAAGAGACACACCTTAAAACAAAAGATGCTCATAGACTGAAGGTAAAAGGATGGAAAAAAATATTTCATGCAAATGGAAATGAAAAAAAAGCAGGGGTAGCAATACTTATATCTGACAAAATGGACTTTAAAACAAAGGCTGTAGTAAGAGATAAAGGAGGACACTACATAATGATAAAGGGAACAATTCAACAGGAAGATATAACTATTGTAAATATCTATGCACCAAATATAGGAGCCCCGACATACATAAAGCAGACTTTGATGGATATAAAGGGCGAGATTAACAGCAATACTATCATAGTAGGGGATTTCAATATCCCTCTAACAACACTGGATAGATCCTCAAGAAAGAAAATTAATAAAGAAACAGCAGACTTAAAGGAGACACTAGATCAACTTGATTTAATAGATATCTTCAGAACTTTTCACCCTAAAGCAGTAGAATATACATTCTTCTCAAGCGCTCATGGTACGTTTTCTAGGATAGACCACATGTTAGGACACAAAAATGGTCTCAATAAATTTAAGAAGATTGAAATCATATCAAGCATTTTCTCTGATCACAATGCCATGAAACTAGAAATTAACCACAAAAGAAAAACTGAAAAATACTCAAACACTTGGAAACTAAATAGCTTGTTATTAAATAATGAATGGATTAACAATGAGATCAAAGAAGAAATAAAAAAGTTTCTAGAAACAAATGATAATGAGCATACATCAACTCAAAATTTATGGGACACAGCAAAAGCAGTTCTGAGAGGGAAGTTTATTGCACTACAGGCATATCATAAGAAGCTAGAAAAAGCTCAAATAAGCAACCTGACCCTGCATCTAAAAGAACTAGAAAAACAACAACAAATAAAACCCAAGACAAGTAGAAGAAAGGAAATAATAAAGGTCAGAGCAGAAATAAATGACATAGAGGCTAAGGAAACAATACAGAGGATCAATGAAAGAAGAAGCTGGTTCTTTGAAAAGGTAAATAAGATTGATGAACCTTTAACTAGACTCACCAAGAAAAAAAGAGAGAGGACTCAAATAAATAAAATTAGAAAGGACAGTGGAGAAATAACAACTGACACAACAGAAATACAAAGCATTGTAAGAAAATACTATGAAGAACTATATGCCAAAAAATTAGACAATCTTGGTGAAATGGACAAATTTCTTGAATCATATAACCTTCCAAAAATCAATCTGGAAGAATCAGAACACCTAAACAGACCAATTACAGCAAATGAGATCGAAACAGTTATCAAAAAACTCCCAAAAAAGAAAAGTCCTGGGCCTGATGGCTTCACAAGTGAATTCTATCAAAAATTCAAAGAAGAACTAACTCCTATTCTCCTCAAGCTATTTCAAAAAATTCAAGAGGAAGGAAGACTTCCAAACTCCTTTTATGAGGCGAGCATAATTCTGATCCCAAAACCGGGCAAAGACAACACAAAGAAAGAAAATTATAGGCCTATATCCCTGATGAATTTAGACGCTAAAATTCTCAACAAAATATTAGCCAACCGGATCCAGCAATATATGAAAAAAATCATACACCACGATCAAGTGGGATTTATTCTGGAGAGGCAAGGCTGGTTCAATATTCGCAAATCAATCAATGTGATTCACCACATAAACAAAAGGAAGGACAAAAATCACATGATAATTTCAATAGATGCAGAAAAGGCATTTGATAAAATCCAGCACCCATTCATGCTCAAAACTCTCAGTAAAGTGGGAATACAGGGATCATTCCTTAACATGATAAAGGCCATCTACGATAAACCGACAGCAAACATCATACTAAATGGACAAAGATTAAAAGCAATCCCCTTAAGATCAGGAACCAGGCAGGGTTGCCCACTTTCACCACTCTTATTCAACATAGTTCTGGAAGTCCTAGCTACAGCAATCAGACAAAAAGAAGAAATAAAAGGCATACAAATTGGAAAAGAAGAAGTAAAACTGTCATTATTTGCAGATGATATGATATTGTATATTGAAAACCCTAAAGTCTCAGTCAAAAAACTACTGGACCTTATAAATGAATTCAGCAAGGTGGCAGGATATAAAATTAATACTCAGAAATCAGAGGCATTTCTATACACCAACAATGAAATATCAGCAAAAGAAATTAAGGAAACAATCCCCTTCACTATTGCAGCCAAAAAAATAAAGTACCTAGGAGTAAATTTAACCAAGGAGGTCAAGGACTTGTACTCAGAAAATTATAGAACATTGATAAAAGAAATCAAGGAAGATACAAACAAGTGGAAGCACATACCGTGCTCATGGCTAGGAAGAATAAACATCATTAAAATGTCTATATTACCAAAAGCAATTTATAAATTCAATGCAATACCAATTAAAATACCAATGACATACTTCAAAGATATAGAACACATATTCCAAAAATTTATATGGAACCAAAAAAGAACACGAATAGCCTCAGCAATCTTAAAAAGAAAAAATAAAGCAGGAGGTATCACTCTTCCTGATATCAAGGTTTACTACAAGGCCATTATACTCAAGACAGCCTGGTACTGGCATAAGAACAGGCACATAGATCAATGGAACAGAACAGAGAACCCAGAAATAAACCCACAGCTTTATGGACAACTGATATTTGACAAAGGAGGAAAGAACATACAATGGAGTAAAGACAGCCTCTTTAACAAATGGTGTTGGGAAAATTGGACATCTACCTGCAAAAAAATGAAACTAGACCATCAACTTACACCAATCACAAAAACAAACTCAAAATGGATAAAAGACTTAAATGTAAGCCGTGGAACCATAAACATCTTAGAAGAAAACATAGGCAGCAAGCTCTCCGACATCTGTAGCAGCGGTATATTTGCCGATTTATCTTCATGGGCAACTGAAATAAAAGGCAAGATAAACAAATGGGACTATATCAAACTAAAAAGTTTTTGCACAGCTAAAGACAATAGGAACAGAATAAAAAGACAAACCACACAATGGGAGAACATATTCGACAGCACATCTGATAAGGGGTTAATAACTAAAATTTATAAAGAACTTATAAAAAGCAACACCAGGAAGACAAACAACCCAATCAAAAAATGGGCAAAAGAAATGAATAGAAATTTCTCCAAAGAGGACATACAGATGGCCAATAGGCATATGAAAAAATGCTCAACATCACTAATCATTAGAGAAATGCAAATTAAAACCACAATGAGATATCACCTCACACCAGTCAGAATGGCACTTATCAGCAAAACAACACAGAATAAGTGCTGGCGAGGATGTGGAGAAAAGGGAACCCTTCTGCACTGCTGGTGGGAATGCAGACTGGTGCAGCCACTGTGGAAAACAGTTTGGAGATTCCTCAGAAAATTAAAAATCGAACTGCCTTTTGACCCAGCTATCCCACTTTTAGGAATATACCCTAAGAACACCATAGCACTGTTCGAAAAGAAGAAATGCGCCCCCATGTTCGTGGCAGCATTGTTCACAATAGCGAAGATCTGGAACCAGCCCAAGTGTCCGTCAGAAGACGAGTGGATTAAAAAGCTATGGTACATATATACTATGGAATACTACTCAGCCATAAGTAACGATGACATCGGATCATTTATAACAAAATGGATGTACCTTGATAACATTATACGGAGTGAAATAAGTAAATCAGAAAAAAAGAAAAACTGAGAACAGCACGATTACATACATAGGTGGGACATGAAAGTGAGGGTATGAGACATGGACAAGAGAGTGGTGGTTATGGGATGGGGGAGGGAGGGAAGAGTGGGATAGGGAGGAGGGGAGGGACGCAGGGAAAACCAGATTGAAGGTGACAGAGGACAATTTGACTTTTGGTGATGGGTATGCAACACAATTGAATGATAAGATAACCTGGAGATGTTTTCATTGTACATATGTACCCTGATTTATGGATGTCACCCCATTAGAATTAATAATAATAAAATATAAAAAAAAATAATAATAATAATAAAACCAATTTTTTCAAAAAAAAAAAAAAATCACTACATGAATAAAAGTTGCTTATGTTCATCATTATTGCTGCCTTTGTTATGATCACAAATACATAAATGTCTGACTGTACATACCTACTTACACAATCAGGAAAGAGACAAGTCCAGAGAGGTAGATGCAATCAATCTGCCCCTGGTCAAGCAGACATTGATAACATGCATTGTTTGCAGAGCATGTTAGGAGGTACCTGAGACAATTAAATTGAAATCCTATTCCTGTCCTCAAGAAACTAACATCCAATTAAAAAATATTAAAAGAAAGTGCGTGTGTGTGTGCATGCACATATGTGTGAAAGAGAAAGAGGGAGAGAAATAGACAATGAACAAATAATTTGGTTACCAAAGAGCAAGTTCTACTTGTAAATACTGACAAATAGAGTGAGGTGCAGGGTGATGAAGACCAGCTGGAGTTACACAAAGCTTCCTATGAGTCCTGGTCCATGATTTGACACTCTGAAGACCTTCTTTTAATTGTTTTTTGTAAATCAACTGAAGACAGATATTCACAATATTTGTTTGAAAAACTCAATCTAGGTTGGTGATTCTTTTAACACTTCAAATAGTTCACTTCAGTCTTTTTTTTTTTTTTTTTTTTTTGCTTGGGTAGTTTCTGAAGCGAAGTCTGATATTATCCTTATGCTTGTTCCTCTATAAGTAATCTGTCCTCCACCCCTGGTTTCTTTCAGAAATTTTTTTCTTTGCCTTTAAATTTCTTCAGTTTGAATACCATATGCTTAGATTTAATTTTTTGTTGGAGGCAGGGCGCATGGAGAGAGATTATCTACCTTTCTGTTGTTCTTGAATTTGTGGTTTGGTGCCTGACATTAATCTTGAGAAATTCTCAGTCATTATTGTTTCAAATATATTTTCTAGTCCTTTTTCTAACTTCTAGTATTACTATTACATGTATGTTAAACCTTTTATAATTGCTTCACAGTAATTGAATATTCTATTTGTTTCTTCTTTTTTCTTTCCAATCTATTTGTTTTCTATTCTTTCCTTTTCCAGTTTGGGAACTTTTTATTGACTACCTTCAAGCTCACTGATTTCTTCCTCGGCGATGTCCAGTCTACTAATAAACCCATCCATCAAAAACACTCTTCATTTCTGAAGCAATTTTTTATACTTTTTCTTTTTTATTCTCTCTTAGAATTTTCATTTGCCTGCTTACAATACCCATATCTGTTCTTGCATATTGTTAACTTCTTTTCCCATTAGAGCTCTTAGCAAATTCATCATAGTTATTTGAAATTTCTGGTTAGATAAGTGTAACATCCCTGCCATATACGAGCGTGGTTCTGATGCTGCTCTTTCTCTTCAAGCATGAAGTTTTTTATTTGTTGTATTTGCTTGTTTTTTAACTATTTGGCTAGAGGAAGCTCTAGTTAAGTATCCCTTTTCTGCTACAGAAGAAGCTTGTGGGTTGGAGTTGGGTATATCCCTTTCCCTAATAGCTTAACCTCTAGCAAAGCCCAATGCAGCTAGACTCTGGTATTAGAATTTCCATTGAGAGCAGACTTTTGTTAAAGAGAACAGGATGCTCGAGGTGTATCTCTACATGATTACTCACCTGCAGCCTGTTCTATTTTCACCTTGAGAACCTGCTGTAGCTCTTGGTGGTAAAACTCACAGATGTGTGAGAGCTCCACAGTTCTTCTGCTTGGAGTTAGCTCTCAAGTTAATTTACACTCAGTCTCTAGCAACCAGTCAATTAATTGCTCTTCAAGTGTTCCTAGAAGAACCTAACTAAGTGATGGTTTCTCTTCAGAATAAACATCGATTCTCTGTGTTAACACATCTCCAGTCTTCAGGGTGGTGTTTTATCCTGGGGCCTCAATTCTCTGATGGGTCATCAGTTTTCAGCTCAAATGTAACAGCATCAAATAAGTAGTTCCTGACCATGATAGTAAAAACAGAGCCAACTGTCCTCAATTCATTTGCTTTATTATTACTCAGAGCATACATCACTGTATAATGTTATATTCTATTATATTAATTTAATGAGTTTAGCATGCTTAATATTTGTCTTTCTGCTTTAACTCATGAAATTCATGATGTCAGAAGCTTGGCCTCTTTGGTTCATGTAACCCCAGCTCCTATGTCACTGCCCTGAAAATAATGCATAACATATACTCTTCAAAATATATTTGCTGCATGATTGAGTGAATAAACAAAGAAATCACGTATGGTCTGCAAGACAATAGACGGATGGCCAATGTGAAAACCCCATGAAAAGATATCTATTATCATTAATTCTCATGAAAATTCAAATTAAAACTTAACAGTGGTACTAAAAATACTCATATTTCCAAAAGTTGGGTATGTGGAGCAAAAGCAACTTTCAGACATTACTGGTGGGAATTAAATTTAGTATTATTAACTTTGGAAGACAGTCTGGCCACTTCCTTAAAAGTTAAACTTATACTATGACTCAATAATTTTATTTTTAGATATTTTCTAAGAAAAAGATTTTAAAAAGCATTTACCCATAGACTTATACTAGAATGTTAATCATACATTTACTCAAAAATACCTAAAATTAGAATTAATCTTAATGTTGATCAGCAAGGAAACAGAAATTATTTCATATACATACAGTAGAACAGTATTCAGCAATCAAAAGGGAATGGGCTAAAGGAAATAATATGAATATCAAACACATTATGTTGAAGAAAAGTAGTCAGATATAAAATAATACTGTGTAAAATAGCATCATCCATTTATATGAAATTGTAGAACACACTAAACCAATCTATGGTGTCAAAAAGAAGAATGAGGTCAGCCTACAGCTAGAAGACTGACAGAAGAAGAAATAATAAAGATGAGAGCATGGATCAACAAAATAAAGAACAGAAAAGATAATAGTGTAAATCAACAAAACCAAAAGTTGGTTCTTTGAGAAGAATAACAAAATTAACAAATCTTTAGCTAGATTAGCTAAGAAAAAAAATACTCAAATAATTATAATCAAAAATGAAAGAAGGGACAGTACAACCAATTTTTCTGGAATTAAAATGATTATAACAGAGTACTATGAACAATCATATGTCAATAAATTAGATATACAAGATGAAACTGAAAAATTCCTAAAAACATGCAACTTATAGAACTGAATCATGAAAAAATAAAAAATCTGAACAGATATATGACTAGTAAGGAGATTGAATCAGTAATCAAAAATAACCTAACAAAGAAAATGTAATACCAGATGGCTTTACTGGTGAATTTTACTAATCAGTTAAAGAAGTATTAACAACATTCTTCCTCAAACTCTTTCAAAAAATTGATGAGAAGGCAACATTTCCAAATTTACTCCATGAGGCCAAAATTACCCTGATACCAAAGTCAGACAAGGATACTACAAGACAAAAAAATCTATATGTCAATATCCTTTATGACCATTGATGCAAAAATTCTCAACAATTTACAGTAAACTGAATTCAACAGAATATAAAAAGAGTATACACCATGACAAAGTGGAATTTATTTTTGGATTGCAAGGATAATTCAACATACAAGTCAATCAATGTAATATACCATGTTAGCAGAATAAGGAAAAAAAATCATCTGATGCAGAAAAAGCATTTAACAAAATTTGCCACCCTTTCATGATAAAAACACTCACAAACTAGAAATAGAAAAAACTGCATCAACATAATGAAAGCTGTATATGAAATATTCACAGCTAATATCATACTCTACAATGAAAGAATAAATCTTTTCTTCTAAGATTAGGAACAAAGCAAGAATGCCTGCTTTCATCACTTCTATTCAACATACTACTGGGAGTTCTAGCCAGAGCAATTAGGCAAGAAAAAGCTTTAAAAGACATCCAAATTGTAAAGGAAGAGGTAAAATTATTTCTTTTTGCAGATGACATAAACGAATATGTAGGAAATCCTAAAGATTCCATAAAACAATTGTCAGAACTGATAAATTAATTCAGTAAAGTTACAGGATACAAAATAAACATAAAAATCAGTTGTGTTTCAATACCCTTCATTATTGCAACCAAAAAAATAAAGTACCTAGGAGTAAATTTAACCAAGGAGATTAAGGACTTGTACTTGGAAAATTATAAAACATTGATAAAAGAAATCAAGGAAGATACAAACAAGTGGAAGCATATACCGTGCTCATGGTTAGGAAGAATAAACATCATTAAAATGTCGATATTACCCAAAGCAATTTATAAATTCAATGCAACACCACTTAAAATACCAATGACATACTTCAAAGATATAGAACACATATTCCAAAAATTTATATGGAACCAAAAAAGAACACAAATAGCCTCAGTAATCTTAAAAAGAAAAAATAAAGCAGGAGGTATTACTCTTCCGGATATCAAGGTATACTACAAGGTCATTGTACTCAAGACAGCCTGGTACTGACATAAGAACAGGCATATAGATCAATGGAACAAAACAGAGAATCCAGAAATAAACCCACACCTTTATGGACAACTGATATTTGACAAAGGAGGAAAGAACGTACAATGGAGTAAAGGCAGCCTCTTTAACAAATGGTGTTGGGAAAATTGGACATCTACCTGCAAAAAAATAAAACTAGACCATCAACTTACACCATTCACAAAAACAAACTCAAAATGGATAAAAGACTTAAATGTAAGCCGTGAAACCATAAGCATCTTAGAAGAAAACATAGGCAGTAAGCTCTCCAACATCTGTCGCTGCAATATATTTGCCGATTTATCTCCACGGGCAAATGAAATAAAAGGCAAGATAAACAAATGGGACTATATCAAACTCAAAAGTTTTTGCACAGCTAAGGACAATAAGAACAGAATAAAGAGACAAACCACACAATGTGGAAACATATTTGACAACACGTTTGATAAGGGGTTAATAACCAAAATTTATAAAGAACTTATAAAACTCAACACCAGAAAGACAAACAATTCAATCAAAAAATGGGCAAAAGAAATGAATAGAAATTTCTCCAAAGAGGACATACAGATGGCCAATAGGCATATGAAAAAATACTCAACATCACTAATCATTAGAGAAATGTAAATTAAAACCACAAGGAGATATCACCTCATACCAGTCAGAATGGCGCTCATCAGCAAAACAACACAGAATAAGTGCTGGTGAGGATGTGGAGAAAAGGGAACCCTTCTGCACTGCTGGTGGGAATGCAGACTGGTGCAGCCACTGTGGAAAACAGTATGGAGATTCCTCAAAAAATTAAAAATCAAACTGCCTTTTGACCCAGCTATCCCACTTTTAGGAATATACCCTAAGAACACCATAACACTGTTCAAAAAGAAGAAATGCGCCCCGATGTTCGTGGCAGCATTGTTCACAATAGCGAAGATCTGGAAACAGCCCAAGTGTCCGTCAGAAGACAAGTGGATTAAAAAGCTTTGGTACATATATACTATGGAATACTACTCAGCCATAAGAAATGATGACATCGAATCATTTACAACAAAATGGATGTACCTTGATAACATTGTACGGAGTGAAATAAGTAAATCAGAAAAAAAAAACTGAGAACAGCATGATTTCATACATAGGTGGGACATAAAAGTGAGACTATGAGACATGGACAAGACTGTGGTGGTTATGGGGTGGGGGAGGGAGAAGAGGGAGGGAGAGAGGGGAGGGGAGGGGCACAGGGAAAACCAGATAGAAGGTGACAGAGGACAATTTGACTTTGGGTGATGGGTATGCAACATAATTGAATGATAAGATAACCTGGGGATGTTTTCTTTGAACATATGTACCCTGATTTATTAATGTTACCCCATTAAAATTAATAAAAAATGTGAAAAAAAATCAGTTGTGTTTTTATATACTATTAATGAACAATCCACAAAGGAAATTAAGAAAATAAGTCCATAGATAGTAACATTAGAAACAAATACTTAGTAATGAACTTAACCAAGGAGGTAAAAAAATGTATATGTTGAAAACTACCAAATTTTCCTGTAAGAAATTAAAAAATACAAAAAATTAATTTAAAAACCTCCATTTTATGAATTGTAAGATTTAATATTATTAAGATGTCAATACTATTTAAAGTGATCTACAAAATCAATGTACTCCCTATCAGCCTTCCAATGACTTCTTTTCTTCAGAAATAAAACATCCATCTTAAAATTTATATGGAATCTCAAATGATACTAAGTAGCTAAAATAATTTTGAAAAATAACAATGTTAGTTTTGCATGTTTTGACTTCAAAACCATCTACAAAGCTACATTTATCAAAAGAGAGCAAGACTGATAACAAAGACTCACATATAGACTGATGAAAAAGAATAGCGAGCCCAGAAATAAACCCTTGTATATATGTCCAAATAATTTTCAACGTGGTACAAAGACCATTAAATGGGAGAAAGGATTGTCTTTTAAACAAAAGGTGGTGGGAAAACAACATATTTATGCACACACAAACAATGAAGTTGAATCCTTATTTTATATCATAGATAAAAATTAACTCAAAATGAATCAAAAAAAGTAAACATAAGAGCTAAAATTCATTAAAGATAAACAGGAAAACCATCATGACACTGGATTCAGCAGTGAATTTTTGGATCTGACATAAAAGCATAAACTACAAAATAAGAAAAATATAAACTAGCCTACCTCAAAATTAAATTTCTGTGCACCAAACGAAAACATCAACAGAGTAAAAAGGCAATCCACAGATGAAAGAAAACATGTGCAAATCACATATTTCATAAAGGGATAATTCCCAGAATATATAAATAATACTACAATTCAATGACAAAAGAACTAACAACCTGATTTAAAAATGGGTAGTTAACTTGGATAAACATTTATCCAATGAATATATATATATAACCAATAAGACATCAAAATCACTTATTGTTAGGAGAAGACAAATCAAAACCAAAATATGGGCCTGACCAAGCGGTGGCGCAGTGGATGGAGCATCGGACTGGGATATGAAAGACCCAGGTTCGAGACCCCGAGCTTGCCAGCTTGAGCGCGGGCCCATCTGGCTTGAGCAAAATGTTCATCTGCTTGGACCCAAGGTCGCTGGCTCCAGCAAGGGGTTGCTCGGTCTGCTGAAGGCCTGCAGTCAAGGCACATGTGAGAAAGCAATCAATGAACAACTAAGGTGTCAAAATGGCAATGAAAAACTAATGATTGATGCTTCTCATCTCTCTCCATTCCTGTCTGTCTGTCCCTATCTTTCCCTCTCTCTGACTCTCTCTGTCCCTGTAAAAACAAACAAACAAAAACAAACAAAAAAACCCCACAATATAATACCACTTCACACCCATTAAAATGACTACGATATAAAAGAAAAAGGAGTGACATCAGCATCATGGCAGTGTGAAAAAGCTTTCAGGTCTCTCACCTTGAAGTCACAAGTTGGACCTCTTTAATTTAACAAATGACTCCCTGCTCACCACACAAATACGTCTAAGAAATCCATGCACTGAGACATCCAAATGTGGGCATATCGGAGCAAACAGGGTATACTGGACAGAGTGACAGAGATAGTCTGGCACTCATCATAGCCCTAGCAGATGAAGGGTCAGGGCGTTAACCCCACTAACAGAACCTAAGGGGTGGAAACAGCAATCTACCCTTTGTAACCAGTGCACATTGAAGCTGAACCAATGATCAGAGATATGAAAATAGAGAGAGGGTGGCAGCTATCACCAGTCACCATCACCAAGCAGACAAATCCACAGAAGCAGGAACCCACCTTCCTGGCCTACTTCTGTGGCCTTCCCAGCATTGCAATCCTCATTTCATGGATGGCAATGGGGCAGAAGCAACACTTCAGCCTGAATGGTTTGCCATCACTGAACTTAAAAACAGTGGGGGGAAATGGAGCTGTAGATACAAGAGTCCTTTTCCTCTCACCCATACCTCACCCACCCACTATGGCAAAGCCTGGTAGAGGCAGCTGTAAGAATGTAGAAAGCTGTGTGCCAGGAAGACACAGGTGCAAAGGCCCCTCACTGGCCTTAACCCACTACAGAGGTAGTCTGCTGAAAAGGAGGCAATTGAGTAGTAAGAGGACATCCACCTTCTCGTGTAAACCAGGGCATTTCCTGTTGGTAAGGCAACACCATTCCACGGACATCCCAGAAGTCACAGCAGTGCAGGTAAGAGAAAATAAAATCTTGCGCTATAGCAGCACCTTCAGGAAAACAAAGAAAAGATCTCTACTTACCAAGTTGCTACACAAATAAAAAAAAAACCCAAATACTCAAAAAATATTTGTTTCCTCAAAAGCACAGGCAGAGAAATAATTCATTAAATACTGTGAATAACCAAGATAACAAGAAAATACAGGAAGAAAATAAGAAGTCTTCACAAAATAAATTTAAAGACATGGAAGATTTTGGTTTAAATGACAGAGAATTCAAAATTGCTGTTTTGAAAATACTCAATGAGATAGATACACACAAACTTAGAAAAGCAGATCAGTGAGTTCAGAAATAAAATCAATAGACAAAAAAAAAAGGTACTTTTTTTGTGACAGAGACAGAGAGAGGGAAAGATAGGGACAGAGATGAGAAGCATCAATTCTTCCTTGCAGCACCTTAGTTGTTCATTGATTGCTTTCTCATATGTGCCTTGACCAGGGAGCTACAGCAGACTGAGTAAGCACTTGCTCAAGACAGCGACCTTGGGCTCAAGCTGGTGAGCCTTGCTCAAACCAGATGAGCCTGCGCTCAAGCTGGCAACCTCGAGGTTTCGAACCTGGGTCCTCTGCGTCCCAGTCTGACACTATCCACTGCGTCACTGTCTGGTCAGGCAAAAAAGGTACTTTACCAAAGAGATTAAAACTGTAAAAAAGACCAAACAGAAATTCTGAAGCTGAAGTTCTCATATCCATAATTACCTTAAATGTAAATGTACCAAACTCACCAATTAAAGGAACAAAGTAGTGGGAAGGATTAATAAAAAAACACAACTATTTTTGGCCTTCAGGAAACCCATTACAGCATCAAAGACAAATCTTCAAAGTGAAGGTATAGAAGAACGTACTCCAAGGAAAGGGCACCCAGAAAAAAGCTGAGTGTAGTCATACTAATATCAGACAAAATAAATTTGAATTTAAAAAAGAAACAAGACACAAAGATGGACACATTAAAATAATAAAGTGGAAACTACATAAGGAAGTCATAACACTAATGTAGATGCACCCAATCAGGGAGTACCAAAATATATAAAACAATTACTAACAGAACTAAAGGGAGAAGCTCACAAAATTACAATTATAGTAAGGGACTTAAATACCCCACTGACAGTAATGAATAAATCACCTAAACAGAAAATCAATATGGAAATATCACATTTCCTTAATTGTAATAAATAAATAACACATTAGTCCAAGTGGACATAATTGATCTTTACCGAGCTTTTCAACCCAAAACACCAGAATATATATTCTATATAGTGTACATGAAACATTCTCAAAGATAAACCATATGTGGGGATACAAAACTAGTGTCAACTAATTTAAGAAGACTGAAATCATACAAAGCATTCTCTTTGACTACAATGGTTTGAAACTAGAAATTATCTGCAAAGAGAAAACTAGGGAAACCACAACTATGTGGAAATTACACAGCACATGACTGAACAGCAACTAGGTCAAAGAAGAAATAAAAGAAGGGATAAAAATATAGAGAGACAAATGTGAATGACAATATGACATATCAAAAACTTTGGAACACAGCAAAAGCCCATAATAAGAAGAAAGTTTGTAGCATTACAGATACAACTCAAGAGATAAAAAAAAAACCCTCAAATAAACAATCAAATAATTTACCTTAGAGAACTAGAAAAAAAAGAACTATCAAAACCCAAAGTCAGTAGAAGAAAGGAGATAAAAAATTAGGGTAAAATTTAAAAAAGTAGTAAACAGAGAAACAATACAAAATACAATGCAACAAAAAGCTGATTCTTTAAAAAGATAAATACAATTAGCAAACCTCTGGCTAGACTCCCTATGGAAGAAGAAAGAAAAGACACAATTAGATATAAAAGAGAAGTTACAACAGAGACCACAGAAATACAAAGTACTATACAAGAATATTACAGAAGATTATACACTACCAAATTTGATAACTTAGAAGAAATGAACAAGTCTTTATAAACATATGACCTGCTAGATTGTATTATGAATTGGAAAAGCTAAATAGACACATTAACAATAAGGAGTCATTCAAAACCTCTCAATAAACAAAAGTCCAAGATAAAATTCACATGATTATGTCAATGTATGCAGAGAAAGCACTTGACAAGATACAATATTCCTTTATGATTAAAACATTCAATAAAATGGGTATAGAAGGAAAGTACTTCAACATAATAAAGTTGATATATGACAAAGCCTTAGCTAATATCATTCTCAATATTAAGAAACTGAAAGCTTTTTCTCTAAGATTAGGAATAAGACAAGAATGCCCACTCTCTCCACTCTTATTCAACATAGCAGAGGAAGTCTTAGCCAGAACAGTCACACAAGAGAAAAAATTAAAGGCACCTGATGTAACTATGCAATGGGAAGTAAAGTAAAACTGTCACTGTTTGCAAATGACATGATTCACAAAAATTAGAGTATCAGGGAACGTGCAGATACTCCAGTACTTTCAGCCTTTTGTATAGTGCATATTCACCAATAAAATAAAAGTGGGTTTTGCATCTCATTTGCATAATTGAACAACGTTCCTTAACTTGTGGTTCACTTTTCAGATGTTCTTGTTTAATAGAAAAAATAATCAAATGCTTCTTTTATCACTTCATATTCATTTTGAAATATCCCCTAATTTTTGTGAGCAGTATATGTATAGTAAACCCTAAAAAACTATTAGGAGCAAAACAAATACAGTGAAGTTGTAGGGTACAAAATTAATGTACAAAAATCTGTTGAATTTTTATATACTAACAATATAATAACAGAAAAAGAAATAAAGAAAACAATTCTATTTGCAATTACAACAACAAAACCAAAATAAAATACCAAATAATAAACTTAACAAAGAAAGTGAAGAACCTATATACTAAAAACAACATGGTGGGGCACAAGTAGGTTTACAATTGTGAGTATGCAAAACAGTTTATTCTTGTGTTATTACAAGTGTTAGAGAGGATGTGGAGAAAGAGGAACCCTCACACATGACTGATGGGAATGTAAACTGTTGCAGCCGCTATAGAAAAGAACATGGAGGTTTCTCAAAAAATTAAGATCTGAGCTACCATACAACCCAGCAAACCCCCTTCCGGGTATCTTCTGCCTGAAAATTTTGAGAACATATATTCATAAAGATATATGTACCCCTATGCTCATTTCACCATTGTTTCCACTGTTCACAGTAACCAATGTAAGTGTCTTTCAGTGAAGACTGGATTAAGATGTGCCACATATATACAGTGGAATACTACTCACCCATAAGAAAGGAGAAGGTGCTGCCATTTGTAACAATGTGGATGAATTTTCAGAGTATCATGCTAATTAAAATAAGTCAGGTGGGAAAGGATAAGAACCATTATGAGTTCACTCATAAGTGAGATATAAAACAAAGCAATATATGAACAAACAAAACTAACAAACTCTTAGAAACAGACAACAGTATGATGGTTATTGGAGGGGATTTGGGATGGGAGATGGGGAAGGAAATAAAGAGGTCAAATATATCGTGGAGGAGGGAGACTAGACTTTGGGCATTGAGCACACAACGCAATATGCAGATGATGCATTATAGAATTATACATGTGAAACATATAATTTCATTAGCCAATGTAACTTCAATAAATCTAATTAAATAAAAATAATTGGGCAAGGATATGAAGAAATAATAATATTTATTCATGTTTGGAGTGAATATAAAATGGTTCAGCCACTATGGAAAATGATATGATAGTTATTCAAAATATTAAACAAAATTGCCATATGACCCACTGCTGAGTATATACAGAAGTACTGAGAGCAGAAACTAGAATAGATATTTGAATATCCATGATCATAGCAGCATTATCCACACAGCCAAAAAAGTGAAGGCAACCCAAGTACCCATCAACAAACAACTAGATAAACAAAATGTGGTATGCACATACAAAGAAATATTGTTTAGCCTTAAGAAAAAAAATCCTGACACATACTAAAACACTGACAAACTTTGAGGACACTATGCTCAGTGAAATAAGCAAGTCACAAAAGGACAAATACTATGTATGATCCCCCTTATACGATCACCTAACGTAGTCAAATTCATAGACACAGAAAGTACAATGGTGTGTGCCAGAGGCTGTGAGGAGTAGATAGGGAGAATTAGTGTTTAATGAGGACAGAGTTTCAGTTTGGAAAGATGAAGAGAGTTCTGGAGATGAATAATCGTAGTTGCTTCACATAACATTAATATATTTAATGCCACAGAACTCTATACTTAAAATGGCTAAAATGATAGATTTCATGGTGTGTATATTTACCACAATAAAAGGGGGGGCATGGAGGAACTCCCTGAGGGTGACAAAAATGTACTATTACCGTGTGGAGTGGTGGTTACCTGAATGAACACAGATGTCCAAGTTTGTCGAAGGGAACACTTAATAAGATGCATTTTAATTTAATATTCTTTCCTTCTCCTCCCTCATATTCTCCACCTCCTCCTCCACTTCCTGATCTCTGGGCCATTTATTCTAAGACATTCACTACATGTGACTATCTATAGAGGATAGTCTAAGATTAATTTAACTGCCTAGAACAGTGCTTGGCATACAGCGAGTGGTCAAAGCTGCTTGATTAAAAGGTGAATTCAATAGCTTATATTTAAAACAAATAATACTACTGTTTATTGTGAGCTTGCTACATGTGACAATTCAATATATGCTCTTGGAAATGTAATACCATGTATTTCTCCTCAGCAACCCAGTGAAGTGGGTATATTGTCCCTGTTTTTAAAATCAGAAAATTGTGACAGCATTATTTAGTAATTTGTTCAAACTCATACTGCCATAAGTACCAAAACTAGGATGTGAAGGGGGCTTTTGACTGCAAATTCTTAGCCTATTAGCTTCCTGAAAGAGGTTATATTTTATTTCATATATTACTAAGCATCCACTGATGAGGCAACTATAAAATGGAGCATGTAGTCAAGAATTCCTGTGATCTGTTCCCATTGCATAGTTACATCAGGATACACACTGCCAAGACATATTCAGGGACATCACAGTGAGAGCCTATCACATAAACAGCTGCATTCAGATGGCCAAGGGAATGTGTGCAAAAACTGCTTTGTTCTGTGATGGCCTCTGCCAGGTTACAAGTCATCACATTGGTTTTCTGTCCTCTAAAGCAGGGGTCCCCAAACTTTTTACACAGGGGGCCAGTTCACTGTCCCTCAGACCATTAGAGGGCCGGACTATAAAAAAAAAAACTATGAACAAATCTCTATGCACAGTGCACATATCTTATTTTAAAGTAAAAAGAAAACAAAACGGGAACAAATATAATATTTAAAATAAAGAACAAATAAATTTAAATCAACAAACTAACCAGTATTTCAATGGGAACTATGGGTGCGGATGCATCCTGTGGTCCTCTCACTGACCACCAATGAAAGAGGTGCCCCTTCCAGAAGTGCGGCGGGGGCCGGATAAATGGCCTCAGAGGGCCGCATGTGGCCTGAGGGCTGTAGTTTGGGGACCCCTGCTCTAAAGTTTGTAGATGGACTTATAAAACATGCTACCCTTTACTTTGTAACCTTGACAAAAAGGTGGGAGGCAGGCATAGCTCCCTTGCAACTTCTCAGAATCTCATGGCTTTAATAAAATTGTAAAAGTCACAAATACTGCAATTATAATAAGCAAGAAAAGACAGTACAAGTAAAATATCAACTATCTAGGGAAAGATCATTATCTCCACTAGGACCTAAATGCCACAATCTCAGGTTGTAACAGAGACTACCCCATTGCTTCCAAATGGGAGAGAATATCATCATTAGAAAAAGTACATAAGCCCTTGGGGGTGGAGATGGGAGAGACAGAGAGCTAGAGATAACTGATAAGTTTGCATCTTTTCAACAAACCCAGAGCACTTACTACATGTTCGGTATTGTACTGGGCACTGGTGACACACAAATGAAGAGAGGATATTACTATAGTTAGCAAAAGGCATGAAAGAGATGAGAACAACAAGAGGAAGAGAAAGAGTTCTAGAGATGGCATAGAAGTCACAGAACAGTCCAGATATGAACATTATAATTTCTCCTTACGCAGAGTGCCTTATAGTCATGTATCTTCATGTGAGCAGGCCACTCCAATGAAATACCTGATTGATTCAATTCCCTGTGTAACAGATGCTGGCTCCTCCTTTTATCCATCATGGGGACACTCCAAACAATGAGCAAGAAACCCTATGTGGTGACGGCATCATGGGCATGAATCCCAGTCAAGACATCTTGACATGGCAATTCATGTATCTGAGCATGGCTGAGAATAAAGAGTTTAGTCACAGAGGAGGAAGTGTGATATGGGCCAGACCTCACGTGAGGTGGTCTCTAAAAAGAACATCCAGATGGGCAGGCAGAGAGTCAGCACTGGAAAGTCAATGAACCACTTGACTGAGAAGAATGGGGTCAAGGTAGATCATGTCTCATGGATAAGAGGTCTTGACAGGACAAGGCAGTACTCCCAACCAGTGAGGGCTGCAGCAGATCCACAGAGAGTAGTAAGAATTGGACTAGGACTCAGGGATGAGAAGAGAGTAGCCAGCTTTGGGACAAGTGGGAACCCAGGGTCAGAAAAGGCCAGATTCTAGCAGCAAGCAAGACCCTGGGCCTCACATTGCTCTTTGCCTTAAAATGGGTCCAAAACACCTGTGCATGTGGGGTCCTGTGACCTGGATAGTCTGTGATGAAGACCTTCAAACACCAGAAACTCAGCAGGTAAGACATGGTGATCCTTGCCCACCCCTCCCTCCCTCCTTTCCTTCCTTCTTTCCTTCCTTCCTTCCTTCCTTCCTTCCTTCCTTCCTTCCTCCCTCCCTCCCTCCCTCCCTCCCTTCTCTTTCACTACTCAGTTGTTCTACTTTTTTCTGTCTCACATGTACACACTTTCGCGTTACTTTAGTTCCTTAGCTTTCCTTCAACCCTTAGCTGACACCTTGCGGAAATCTCTCCTACTCACATCTTTCCATTTTTGTCTTTCATTTCTTTTATCTATTCTCCCTCTTCATTAATATTTATGACAGTATCCCCAATCTTCTGAGAAGTGGGAAATGTATATACTTGAATCAAATAAAATGAGAGCCGTGTATCTTAAAATTAAATTTGGCACAACAAAAACAATAAAAACTCCAAAACTTTTGAATGTATTAAGAAATATCTTTGAGAAATCGTTTGCATATTATCTTCCTCTAATTATGCCTGCTTTTCTTCAGCATTCACGATAAATGGAAAATTATCATATTCATTTTTTTTCCTCCTTTGTGTAATTACATCTTCTACAACAATGTTGTTTTTTATTATTCTTCACTGCCAGTGTATAGCATTTTGGGTAATTATGAGTTAAATTGTCTTTTGTGGGCTAGCCAGAAATCTTAACAACCCCTTCAAACATTCGTTGTTCTTATTATGCAATAAAAACTTAGTTAACCAAGATACCATAAGTCCTTAGACTCGCTAAAAATGTTTAATATTCAAAACTAATTTTTAAACATCTAATTGATCAGTACTTTTATGGGAAGCCAGGTCAAATTTCAGCATCTTTTTGATTTAAGCAAAATGTCCCATCTGTAGGGAAGAGGTGGCCATAACAGGTCACATTGTTTCTTCCAGGGGATGAATCAGCAGCAAGGTCAATAGAAGGTCTGTGGTTCTCTATTTTCATAGCCTCAGTAGTTTAAATTAAAATATGAATATAAAGATGGGAAGACGGAATTATAAACTGCCATATATCATAGGATTAAAAAAGTAATTCTCTCTTTAGTCCATACTTTCATAATGATCACTCATGTCCTCACAACCTCTTGAAAATGCTATGGCATCAGTGTTCTTGTCAACAAATGACTAGCTTCCTTCATCTAGGTTTGCATGATCCTTCTAGGTCAGTGGTTCTTAACCTTTTCTGAGGTACTGAACCTACCAGTTTCATATGCGCATTCACCGAACCCTTCTTTAGTGATAAATAAAATATGATTTTTTTTCCAAATTCAAGACATAGGTATATGTTTTTTTACTGGTGCACAAAATGAGCCGTGCATGAACATCACCTTGCTCAAAGAACAAAACCAACAAAGTGCATGAACTCACGGCAAATTACAGTATTACTTTATTCTGGCCTCTGCGGCAAAGGCTTCTTCGAACCCCTGAGACCGACTCATCGAACCCCTAGGGTTCAATAGAACCCAGGTTAAGAACCACTGTTCTAGATGCTGTGTGTCCTCCGGAATGTCACGTGACAGGAGAGGATGGCCATTAAGACATGTTCAAAGCCAAGAGCACTGATGACAGTCTTGAGGCAGTCTGGACCCTCCAGCGGCTGTCACTTGTGCACTGTAGGCAGCCTGCATTGTGCCGGTCCCAGCAGACAGAGGAGCACGGACGGACTCATGAGTCAGTGAGAGGAAAGGCAGGACCACAGACAGCGACAACCTCCCCTAACATCAACATCCCCAACCTTTGGTCAAGTGCAGGTCCTAGGAACAGAGAGGTGGCTTTTGGCTCTTCCTGCTTGCAGTGCATGGAAACTTTCTCTGTTCTTCATATCTGGGAGGGGATATACTATGAAGCCAAAGAAAGAAGTAAAAAGATCTTCCTGGAGCAAATCCTGACTCTGGCACAAAATAACCATGTAACCAAAGGCAAGTGGCTTAACTCTTTCAAACTTGAATCTTTTGGGCTGTTATTTGGGGGTCATGATATTCTGAAAGTTCCATGGAACAATAAGTGGTCTGTCACCTGACACATAGTGAACCACGGATAATAGAGTCTGTTTGCTTCAACCCTTTGAGTAGTACGAATGTTCATGTACATCCTCACCCAAAGGGTTAACAAAACTCACTACTCAAAGGGTTAAATGGCCCACTCCCTTGCATATTTCATTAGAGGGTCTGTGGTAAGATCCTGTACGGAGCCTGACAAAGGCTCCCACTTCCCTTCTCTAACCTTCCCTACCAAGGAAGCCACACAGGTGGAGCCAGGATGAGGGCTGCGCTGCACAAACAACACAGCTCCCATTTTCACTTTTTTATACAAGATACACCAGGATACAGGAAGCTCCAGGAAGGTGTCGTTTACAGACAGAGGGGAGATCAGAGGGGACTCAGACTGCAGCCTCTCCTCCCAACACTTGCTCCATGGCAAACTTCTCTCATTCCACTATAGCCCATACCAGCAAAAGCATATTCCTGCCGGGAGAATCACAAACAGATAAACCAGTCTGAAATAATAGGGTGCTGTCTTGTTGGGATTTTTTAAAAAATCAAAAAAGGTTAACATTTAGTTCCTAACTTCATAAGCAATGTAGTTTCTGCCAGCCCTAAAGAAGGCTGGGACCATATTCCCTCCCATCTCATGACTGTGAACACGGCTTCCTGCCAATAAATTATTTTCAAAGTCCTCCCTTGGGAAGGTCGAATAAAACCTCTATGGCTCCTCCTTTGGGCCCCTCACCGCGACCTGTCAGAGCTGTACCCCACCTGGCCAGCACTGAGCTCCTCCCTCCTCGCTGACTACTTAGAGCCAGCCCCTCGGGAGCACAGTAAGCAGGCCAAGGGCACAATCCCTTTTTAGACACTGAAAGAAAGGGAAATGAGGACGACAACTAAACTGAACCCAAGGGCCAAATTTAGTTAAAGGCCAAAAAATGAACAAAAGGGCTTAGATAAGAGCTGCTGAGTTTTCCGTGGCTATTAGAAAACCAGGAAGCATATATCCCGAATGCTTTAAAACTCCATCTCCCAGTCTCCGTTTTGGTCTGCAGTGTGCAGCCCATTGTACCTGCATGGGGGAGGGGGTAGAAAATGAAGATTAGGTGTGTTCCTGCCCATCAGTGACATTCAACAGCCAGAGTGTACCAGCCCTGCTGGAACCTGCAGCCACGCCCCTATTCTGACATACCAGGTGGAATGGCTGAGCAGCCTTTCTGTCCCCAGTGCCCTGTGTGTCTCTTTGCGTCCAGAGTGAGGAAGGCCTCTGCGGAGACAACCTCCCTTACAAAGGCATCACGCCACTGCTGCCAAGAAAAGTGCTCTCCACTGGGCTGCCCTGCTCACTGCCTCGCCTCCCGAAGGGACAGTGAAGCCTTTTGCACTGTTTCAGATCAGATTACAACCAACGGTGGATTCAACTGTTCCCTCTGGCAAATGACTTAAGCAGCATCCAACAAATCCCTCAGGCCTCCCAGATTGCTACCCAACTTCTGTGCTTGAATGTCCCAACATCATATTTTGAAGAGAATAAGACCCTTCAGATATAAGTACTTCATTGCTGCAGACGTAACAATACATATAAGAGATTGAGTCCGGTTAAGATGGATTTAAGCCTCCAACCAATCAATACTTATCATTAGAATCCTTAGCACCCACCACAATGTCTGGAGTCAGTACGGGAGATGTGGCTCCTGACTGCCAGGAGCTGATGGCATAACCATAACTACACATGAATGGCAGGTCCACAGTGTGTACCTGTTAGCACAGAGATTGGTAGCAAGTGCTATTGGGATTCAGATGGGGCTAATTCTTGAGCACAGCAGAAAGCAGGATGCTGAGTGGAACGAAGATAAGACAAGTAGATCTTAAAGGGGTGTGTGTGTGTGTGTGTGTGTGTGTGTGTGTGTGTGTGTGTGAGGTTGAGGTGAGGCTGAGGGAGTAGTTAGAAAGGCGGAAGGTAGAGCAGATGAAACTGGAAGAGACTGTGAGTACTAGAGGTTACTACTGAGGAGTTCAGTAGCACCAGGAACGACGTGCATGCATATGCTGCTTTATAGTTAATGGCAAAATGCCATATACTCTATTTCTCCTGATATCATGGCCTAGGCAGATATTGGTCCCATGTGTATAGCATTGAACTGAAATGCTCAAAATCATGTAGTTAGTGGTAGAATAAGAATCAAACCCAGGGATTCAGGCCCCAGAGCCCAGTCCTCATTCTAGAGTGCCAAGGAAGCCCATGAATGGTAAGGGCACCAAAACATGGAGGAGACCCTTCTGTGGGGGTAGGACTATTGGAGACCTGCCTTACTCAGATCCTCTGGGGCAGGAAAAGGCATTAGAGCAGTGGGTCTCAACTCTGGCTCCAAGATTAAAAAATACTGGAAGAGATTGTTAAATGCCCACACTTCTGCCCCACTCCAGAGATTTTGATTCCATTGACTGGGAGCCTGGCAGTGAAAATTTTTAAAAGCATCCCAGCCAATCCCAGTGAGGGCCAGGTCCGCACCGCCACTTGTGGAGCTCCTGTGCACCTGTCCTGCTCTGGTGTCTTTTGTGTCTTCATCTTCCCAGACCAAGAACAAAGCCCCTACACTTCTCCAGGTCCTTATTCAGTTTCAGCAACTTAGACACAGAAATGCAAGATCATGCACTTGTTTTTGAATAACCTATTGGTGACTCTGAATTTTCTAATTTCCACCAAAACAAAAGGTGCCGGTAGAGAGTGCAAAATACAGAGAAACACCCAGGGAAACTACAAAAAGTCATCCTCGGGAGCCTGACTGCCCAAATGCCCTGGCAAAATCCCACGGTTCCAATTAGTCCTTGGTGGTAGGTAACTCTCAAATATCTTGTTCTGAAGGGATTAGCGTAGAACGCCAAATGAAAATGCAGGGACATTTTATAAAAGAGTTATTAAGCATAATCCCAAACCAGCAAGCCTGGATTGACAAACTGAAACCAGCAAGCCAGGGTTGACAAACTGATTATCCTGCCATAAAAAAAAAAAAAGAAAGATGGTGTATTGTGTATTGGTAGGAACTTTCCCCATTTATCGAAGCAGTTACACATAGCAACAACTCCTATCTCGAGTCTACTTCCCTCCCTCAAAATGTTCATCATGTGATCCCAGTGAGGAACCAACACAAGTTGAGAGGAGATTGAGGCCCATGAAGAAAGTACATCTGGCATCTGGCCCTCATCCATGCAACCAAAAAAGCTTACTAGACACCAGCTGACCATGCTGAGTATCTTGGGCTCCTTTCCTGACGTGGGCACTGATTCAGACACAAGCCTTCTACAGATTTGTCATATCTAATCTAATGGAGAGGCACAGAACATTTTTAACCCAACAGCAAATAATTGTAACAAAATGATTCTGGCCAAAAGGGCCCATTTGTAATAATGCATTTAAATCAGATTCATAGAAGCTATAATTCAGGCGTTGTGAGCACCACCATCATTTCCATATCTTCTCTCTTTCAATGAGGCAAAATAACTCAATATTTAAATAATTATTTTTACTTTTCAAATAGCCATTTGAGGTAATTATGGCAAAGATAATATTGCTTCTCTAGTATAAAATGAGTTTCAGCCACGTTCAAAACTTCAGTGCCTTCTGCACCACATCACTCCCTAACACCCCTCAATGTAATCAAAAACCTATCACATGAAAACTGATATCTCCAAGGACGGAAGTAATCCTCCTCTAAGCCAGGCAATTTCTCACTGGGAAATTCAAAGAAGGGCCCAGCTTCCGATCCATAGCGGCCACATTTGAAAAGACTTTCTGTGGCTGATGGGCGTGGGAGTCATTCAATTCTTTTTTTCAATACACTCTGAACATTGGATGCATTTGGAACACCAAATTCCCAAAAGCTGAATTCCCAGTGGAATATCTGTAAGGAGACTAAAGAGTGAGTGTGCGTAAGAGCTATGTTTGTTTTTAAAACAAAACACAATACAAAAAATAAAACATGTCATGTTTATCTGGGGTTGAAGCTATAGACTTCCAGAGACTGGAAGCCTGGACTGTCCCTCTGCATCCTAACAAATAAGTCTTTCTTTGAGATGGGAACACAGATTTTCACTGATAAACCAAAGGAGCATGGAAAATCAAAGGAGCGAGAGATTGAGACCTCCCACCCCAGAAATTTGTAGGAGATATTTATGTTGGTTTCAGAAACATTGTGCTAGGCATGAAATTGAAGCTTAAAAATATCAGGGATAATAAAAATTAAGTAATCAAGAAAAAAATGATTATTCATTACTAATTTGCCTGTTGGCAAAAGCATTTAAAATGGAGGCATCTGATAAAAATGAAGGAAGAAGGTAATAAAAGAGAAGAACCCAAAAAGTAAAAAACAAACAAACAAAAAAAGTGAGGGGAATATAAAGAAATTAGAATGTGAACAATGTGCTGAATTTCTCTATTTCAGGGCAAATTATACAGAGAGGAGAAGCAAAATCAACATAAGATATATGCTTACTTTTTAAAAAAATAAAAGCATGTAACCAGGTAACAGATAAGTTATACTTGAGCATGTAAGAATATTTTCCCTCTAAACAAAGCACAAACAGCAACTATTCAGATTTTCCCCTTTTATCACTTCCATTTCCATTACTAAGCCCAACTGCTAAACATTAGAACTGAAGATCAGGAAAACAGGTCAGCAGCATAAATAAATAAATAAATATATAAATAAATATATAAATAAATAAATAAATAAATAAAATGCAAGTATATAAAACTGGCCCTCTGCTGGTGGAGTAGTCTTATTGCATCCTGAAAAGCAAAAATCTCAAGTTTTATTTCTGGTTTAACTTTTAGCGGCAGGAAGAGACAGAGGAATTTGGAAAGTTCAGCACCGAGGCCTTATTCAACACTGGGTCTCTTTGTCCCCAGTAGTACATTAGAAGATAAAAAGGGATGTGTGGTAGTGTCAACATCTCTTCCCAACTAGTAACATTTATCAGTGTTTCCTTGGTAACAGGTACTGGTGCTATTCCTAGCCCCGGGATGCTACTCATATCTTTAAGCGGACAGGTCCGCTGCAAATGTGCACCTCACAGGTCATTTCGAAGGGAGAGGACTCCGAAAACTTCTTTAAGGAAATAAAGTAGGCATCTTACACTCTACTCTGAGACAGGCTGAAGGGTGCCACATGACCAGGAGGGTTTTCCTCCTGTTATCAGGGAAGGAGGTCTAGCTCTAACAATTTTTTCTCTCTCTCTTTCTGGGGCCCCTGAGCATAAGCAGACCAGGTTCTGAAATCTATTCTCTGGTTCAAAAGGAGATTTAACTGAGAACCACCCAAAGTGACAGAAATCCAACCTCAGCACTTAGGCTTAGGGAAAAAATAACTGGTGTCCCACCATGCCTGTTTTTCTTTCCTTCCCCAGGGAGAGGCTTGTCTAGATATAGAGCGAGTTCTACCAGGGAAGCCAAGGGAAGAACAGAAAGGACACCCTATCCTCCTCCATTCTTTGGAGAAGCCAGGCTTTTTGGCTGTAGAATCTGGGACAGAATGCTTTATTTTCACTATAACTATCAAAGTCTTAGGGCAAACACATTTCACCCTGTGTACATTGTGAACCAGAGTTAAGCTGGGACGTCCCTGAATTTGTCTCTTAGGACCAGAGCTGCCTCATTAAAGGGATAAAAGATGAGATCTGCTGAGCTGGTGGAAAGTTGTGGCTGCATTTTTATTAAAGTCTCTGCTGCAGCAGGTCCAATCCCCAAAGGTTCATATTCTGAGAATCTCCACCCCTCTGCCTGGAGCATGTACGTGATTCTCTGTAACTCATTAAGGTAAAACAAAAAGTGTTCCTATTGCGCTTTTTTGCACAGGAGTGATGTCCTTGCATAAAAGCTACATGTTTCCTCTCCATGGCCTGAGCCTGCAAAGCTAAGTCTGCCTTCATAATTTATAATAGGGGCCAAAGGAGCACAACACAAGGTTGACATGGATGGCCATGCTTGAGCAGACTCATAAGGGGCCATGGCCCAGCACTAGCAATTCCAGAGCTGGAAATTTTAGGTATCTCTCTGAAAGAGGTAAGTGAACTCATCCTGTGCATTCTGCTGCCTCATCACATACTTTCTGGCATGTGAGCTAGCCACCACGGCACCCAGTAATCTTAAACGAGCCTCCAGTATTTCAATTCCTGGGCTCTCATCTTCTCACTTCTCAGAAGTGAATCTAGCCATGTCACAGACTCATAGCTACAATAGAGTCCCAAGCATGGACCTCAGTGTTCACTTGTAAGATCTTGGACCAGAGAAGCTGGAGTGCAAGGGGACCTCTCAAGCCTGCAAAGGCCCTCTCACATGCTCCTCCCCACCCCCACCCCAAGCCTTCTGTTCTCTTGCTCGCCCTTCCACACAGGATCACATACGAGGGGCTCGGTACCCCGCTGAAGTACAGCTCCCTACCTGAGGGTGGCGCTCTCCCCCTGCCGGACCGTCACGTTGTCCATAGCTTTGGGGAAGGTGGCATCTCCGCTGCGCACGGGCACTCCTGTGGGTACAAGGAACAGCAGCCTGAGAGACACGACCACGAGGCACTTCCAGGGCAGGAACAGGTACCCACAGACCCCCATCCTCGACAGCCACAACTTCCCAGAACGCCAGCAGCGCACGGTCCTGGTCCCCCCGCGCCACACACCAGCGGGTCTCAGGAAGTGGTGTGGGAAGAGAGGAAGGGATGGAGCAAGCCAGAGCAGAGAGGGAGAAGGAGGAGAAACGAGTCCAGGATCTCCGGAGTCTAATGATTCTTCCTCAAATCCTGCCTCAGCTTTCCAGCCTGGCAGGACCAGATGCCCCTCCTGCATCCAAAAAGAGCTTTCTTGACGCTCCCCTGGGGAGGCGGGAGGCAGCCTGGAGAGGAGAGGAAGAAGGAAGGTGCAGGGATGAAGGTCAGATTGCTCTTTATCTGCCTCTCTCTTCAAGATGCTACTTTAAAATTCAGTTGGGCACGTTCTGCAGAGGTCTGGCATCAAAAGTTTATAACCCAGAGAAGCCAGGCAAGTGTCTCTGACATAAAGGAGATGTCATAAAAAGCTGCTGCCTCAAAGAGAGGAGAAAATGTTTTATTAGATCACACATATGATTAGTTATATTTATATACAGCGTAAGTCTCGAATCTGGAACCCAAAAGCGGTAAAAAGTTCCACCGCGGGGACAGGAGGCCGGCTCAGCGCGAGGATCCTCCGGCGCCGGGTACGTTCTCCACCGCAGCCCGGGCGGCGACTGGCGGCCAGCGGGCCCGCGCTGCCAGCCGGAGGAGCGCCGCCCGGCGCAGACTCGGGGCTCAGGGGAGCTGGGCGGACGGTGCCCCCGCCTCCTCCAGGGACGCGGCACGGGACGCGGGGACGTGCGACGCCACGTTCAGGAGCCACCCCCGGCCTCCGCGCCGCCTTCCTCCCATGAGCAACCCAGATGTGCACGGGTCTGGACCGCCGGGGTTGTCATGGCAGCAGCTCCATCACTGACCGCCACTTTCTCCCGAGCCGGCGCCGCGCGATCTGGCGGGCGCGGGGTGGGGGCCGCGAGGTGCAGGCGGGCGTCCACCTTAACCCCTGCGGCGCCGCACCCACGCGGGCAGGGAGCCGAGCAGGGGCGAGGCGCACACCTCCCGGAGCTCAACTAACCCCGACTCCTAGAGCCGCGAGAGAATGCTGCGCCCTCCCAGTGGCTCCCCGGCTGGCGGTCGGGTGGGGAGGAGAGGAGGGCGGTAGAAGGATGCCTGGGGGAAAGCAGCAGATTGAGAACTGACGCTTGCACCTTCCCTCCTCTGATGCTGAAGCAGAAGTTGCCAAACTCCACGCTGGAGAGCTGATTACGTTTCCCAGAACAGGTAGCTGAGCTGGTGTGGAGGTCCGCCACTCCGGCCGCCCCTTCTCTACCTGGCCAAGCCACAGTCTCACAGCACAGCTCTCACTGGCCTTTGCAAAGAGATGGAACACTCTTTTCTTCTGATGACTCTTTTCAGAAATGCTCATAGCCCTTGACTGGTTCTACCTCTCAAACTGGCAAGTCTGAATTTCTTCTTGGCATACAACATGCAAAATAGTTCCCATCGTATTCCATGATTATTACTCAAGTATCATATTTTAACAACAACAACAACAAAAAGGCAAGAGCAGGGGGGAAAGCACAGAGATCTTAAAAAGTATCAGGCCTGATTTTCTGTGGCATTATGATTCCAACATGATGTGCCAGTATAGTGGTACTGAGAGAGGACTTGGTGATAGCGCATTCTGCAACCCCGCCTATCCGTCTCTATGGGGCTCTGGTTAATTTCTTTTCATTTTTAACTGAAGACCCCAGGCTTTCTTTGGGCCTGTCAAGAGGGTTTTCTGCCTCTGCTAGCAGCAGTCACCCTTATTGCATATTGTAATTTAACGGTTGTATTGTCACTTATAGGTTGTATCACGTTTACAGGGTTGCAATGTGCCTTGGCTTTACTGTATTCTTCCTCAAGCCCTTCTGGTGAAGTAGACTGGGCACTGAGTAACTGTTACACAAAATTTAATTCAAGAATAAGTTTTAAACTTTTATCAATTATTTTACTCGCTGAATGATACAATGGTGTGCTTGCTATCCACTCTCCGTTATGAGGGACGTGCACAAATAAATACAGCCCCTTCCCCTTGTAGAATGGTAGCACACATACAGTTTTAAGTGTAAAGCTTTTAATTAAGGCATCAAACTTCAGGAAGAAAGGATACTTGTTACTAGTCATGCCATGTATGCTTTATATGTTTTAATATAATAAACACACATATCTGCTCCTTTCCAGAAAGAAGATATCAGTACAATCTCAATGCAAGCAGAAGTGGGGCAGAACACTCCCCCTGAGCTGCTGGGCTACCAGCTGAGAGGAGTAATAATCCTGAGGGAAGAGGCCAAGCACTCAGAAAGCAGCCAGATTACTTCTCTGGGACTTTAATGACACATACCTTTCCATAAGATTTCAGTGGCCCAGGGTTTTCAATACACACACGGCACCTAATCCTCTAAATTCTGAGATGCCAGTTATCCCCAGACTGGACAGGCTTCTTCAGTGCTTTAACCTGTGTGAGGCAGAGAGCATGAGACAACGTTTATGCTCTCCTTCAATTACAGTCTGTGTCTTGTACACTGAGGGTGGTGGAAAGCAGCGGGGTTGGGTCAGGCTGCCATCCAAGTCACACTTGCTTGTCAGGTGCTCAGATGACCTTCTCTACTCATACACCTCTGCGTTCTGGTGTTTCTCAGGAGATGCAAATGGGCATCATTGCTAAAGGATTGCTTGAGATGGAAAGAGTTATTGGGGAAAAAAACCAAAGAAGGACAGCTTGAAATTCCAGCTGGGGGAAGAAGAGGCGGGGAGGCAAAGAAGAGAGACAGAAATAGGTTACAGGGACACATTATATAGTCCTAATAATATGAAAGAAACCTTGTTTTGAGGAAGGAATGAACCAAGTGTATGTAAGTATGTATGTATGTATTTTCAACACTGGTAGAGGGGCAATCTCTCCAGAAGTTGGAGACATAGCATGATGTTCCAGCATCATAAAATACAGATAATTAAAAACATGTTTAGCCTGACCAGGAGGTGGCGCAGTGGATAGAGCGTCGGACTGGGATGCCGAAGACCCAGGTTCAAGACCCCGAGCTCGCTAGCTTGAGTGCAGACCCATCTGGCTTGAGCAAAAGCTCGTCAGCTTGGACCCAAGGTCGCTGACTCCAGCAAGGGTTGCTCGGTCTGCTGAAGGCCCACGGTCAAGGCACATGTGAGAAAGCAATCAATGAACAACTAAGGTGTCGCAACAGCAATGAAAAACTAATGATTGATGCTTCTCATCTCTCTCCGTTCCTGTCTGTCTTCCCCTATCTATCCCTCTCTCTGACTCTCTATCTGTCCCTGTAAAAAAAAAGAAAAAGAAAAAGAAAACATGTTTAATACAGGGTGACAATTAATGAGGTAATGTATCCAACACATCACCAAAGGACTTGACACACTGGATGTTTTCAGTAATCGTAAATTATGATTGTATAGCATACCTACCACTTTCCTTTGATAACAAAGTGTAATATGTAAAAAGATATCAGTGAAATAATGTAAATGCTCTATGTACACTCTAGAGCTTTGGTTTAGACCTATAGACATCTTAATATGTAGGGCAATTTGTACTAAAAAATGCAGAGTTGTACCCATGCAATAACTTTGAAAACTTAAAGCAGAAAAGCGATATAATCTAACTGGTAAAGTATTTTATTTTTCTGATTTGAGAAGCAGGGAGACAGAGAGAGAGACTCCCACATGTGTTCAACCAGGATCCACCTGCCAAGCCTGCTGGGGGGCAATGCTCTGCCGATATGGGGCATATTACTCCATTGCAACCAGAGCCATTCTAGCACCTGAGGTGGAGGCCATGGAGCCATCCTCAGCATCTGGGCCAGCTTTGTGCCAATGGAGCCTTGGCTGCGGGAAGGGAAGAGAGAGATGGGGATGGGTGGAGAAGCAGATGGGCACTTTTCCTGGGGGCCGCGGTTGGGAATGGAACCCAGGACTTCCACATGGTTGGCCGACACTCTACCACTGAGCCAACCAGCCAGGGCTTAATTGGTAAAGTTTTGAAATATATTTTTACTGTTGTATGGAGACTGAATTGCAAAGGTGGAATTCAGTACAGAGTGGAAGCAGGGCATAGAAAAGGAAGTAAATAAATCATGGTGGTGGCAATGGTGATGGAGAAAAATGGAGGGATAAGGTGGATGTTTTAGAAATACTATTGTGCTTAAGACTTCACGAGAATTTGAATGTGGGTTTTGAGGATGATTCCTAAGTTTACTTGGTAACAGGGTGGTACAATTCCCTGACATGGGGATGACTCCAGAAGGAATATATCTAGAAAGGCAGGGGTTGAAAAGTGAATAAAATAGCTCTATGAGATAGCCCAATGGAGATGTCAGATTTGGCAGTGGGAGAAAGGAGTCTGAAGCTTACAGTGAGGACTGATGATAACACGGATGTCTCATCTAAAACTTGCTTTCAAGCTGACTGTCAAAAAAGTGTAAAACTATTTCTGCAATGTGTGTGCATGTGTGTATGTGTGTCGGGGGTCATGCTACCCATGGAACCCGCATACCATATCCAGAGACCCAAACCCTGCCTTTGTTTATAAGTTAAAAATAGAACTACTCATCTTAAACCTTAGAACCGAAGCTCTTCAACTACTTTCTACTGTCTCCTACTATATTTTCTTTACGTGGTCACATCTCAGCTTTTGAGAGTTGATTCTGAGATTGTTTTGCAGAGGAGGCCATGAAGTCATCAGTATGTTTTTGTGCTGTGTGCTTACCTTTAATGTGAGTCAAAGGACCCAGGTGAGAGTCCTGTATTTACGATAAATTACCAGTTAGGATCTACCTCAGTTGAAAATTTAGGGGGGAAGACTAGAACATGGGCACTTGATTCAGTTTGAACCCCACCTCTAAATTGTACTTGTGTGTGACTTTACACAATTTCCTTAGCTTTGCTAATCCTCAGTTTTTCTATCTGTAAATAGAGGCAATGATAGCAATGAATGTGTATATTATGGGTGACTGAGAGATGAAATACTGCATGTAAAGTAATCAGCATCTGCCTGGCACTCAGTAAGCAGTCAATAAATATTAGTTCTCATTACCTACAGAAAGTGGCCCGATTTCCCAACATCAGATGGTTTGTTTGTTTTTTCTCTGAAATGGTTGCATGGGCACGGAAGCAGCACAGAGCCACACAGGCAAATCCCCAAGTTGTCTGAGAGTTCTGTGGGGGTGGTTATCTGAGAAACAGCTCACGTTGTTCTCTGAATTTAGAGAAGAGCCAACTGTAGAATTAGAAATCACCTGCAGCTGAAAAGTGGTTACTAATATGGCTTCATTTTACCATAGAGGAGCTGCCTAGGTAGGGATGGCTATTGGGGAGTTTTGGATCCAACAGAAATAACTGAATTTGTCGAGAGAAATTTGTATCCATTTGTAAAAGCAGCCTCAAACTGTGTGTTATTCATAAACAAGGGAAACTTACAGCTTGTGTTTATCTGGGAGAAGATTGTACCCAGCTGTTCTCTGAGTGCATGAGGAAGAAACGTGAAGTAAAAGTCTAGTGTCTGATGCATGCTTCTATTACAGAAACATACTAACTCAGTGAGGACTCAGTGAACAAAATGACTAAGGCAGAGTTGTGGCTCAGCTTGGAGAAGTCATCTCTCTTGTGGCCCTCAGAACATGGAGGCATTTGGAGAGGAAAGTTTGCTGGTGAACAGAAACAAGACTTGATTGGACCTTCAGGTTTTAGGCTCGAGGGAGTTGCAAAAATCACAACATATCCCAGGATCCAATCATTTGGATGGGACACAGGTAGTGTCCTCTTTAAAACACCAAAGCAATCCCAATGTAATAGCTGCTCACATGATCAGCACTAGATAAGAATAGATAAATAATAATAATAATAATAATAATAATAAAGATCTGTCTGAGGTATTTCCCAGTACTGATAATTATAGAATTCAGTCGATATCATTTCAGTCCCTTATCTTGTTGTCTTTTTGTACCCTTGCAAACTGAGCTCAATACCCCTAAAATGGTTTTCTTAGTCAGTTTCTGATGTGAGATCAGATTTTAGGTCAGTTTCATTTCAATTTGCCCCCCTTTCCATCACAGACCACATCACATCCTTTCTAATGTGAGGCTTATCTTGTTGGGCGAGTGAAAAGAACTGATGTTGGGCATGAATCAGAAGCCATGCTTCATAGCGCAGCTCCGCCCTTACATGGTCTGTGATTTTAGCCATATTGTTCACCCTCTCTGAGTCTGTATCTTCCCATCTGTAAGCAGGGTTAATAAGAGCTTCACAGGCTTGCTCTGGGAAGTAAGACAGATGATGCTTGTGAATGCGCCTCTTGCAGGAAAACAAAGCAAATAATAATAATAATAATAATAATAATAATAATAATAATAATAATAATATAATGGACAAACAAAACCAACAATAAAAACAAAAATGTAAGGTATCCAAGATTGGCATTATAATAAAGATCTGTCTGAGTTATTTCCCAGGACTGATAATTATAGAATCCAGTTGACGTCATTTCAGTTCCTTATCTTACTCTTCAAAGGGTTCATGTGCATGTGCGTGCATGTAACTGTCTCTCTCCCATTAGAATTGCAAGGTCCCTGAGAGCAGGCTGCTGGCTTTGCTCATCCTGATTCCCCTACCATGGGCTAGAGCCTGGTACAGAGTAAATGCCAGCAGATATTTGCTGCATGAGAAAACTCTATTCTCCATAGTCTGTAGGAAGTCAATGAAGCTGACAGCAGAGGCTCCAACTCCTTTCCGCACTAGGGACTCCCCTTACTACACTCTCATTTCCTCCCTGGCCCCCAAACTCCTCAGTGGTGTGACATCAGTGGGCATCAATCGTGTTAAAGCATCTCCTTCTAGACAGGCAGGAGGTTCCGGAAAAGGAACTCATTTCCACCAACCATACAATAAAATCAGCCTCATTACTTTATAGTCACACTCCATATACTTCTACAAATCAAATAACAAAAAACATTATATTGAGACCTACAAGCCATAAAATGTGTTTTTTAAATGCTCAATAGGAGTTATTACAGTCCTGCTCCTCCTGAGTCTCACTATAGCTTCCACTATGACAGATGGAAAATGAATCATTTCACCCAAAGAACCTGGGAGTAGATGAGAGCATGCCTGTCAGGGGTCAAACTTGCCTGGCTTTAAGTCTGGACCTGTCTGTCCTTTTGGAGTTGGGGGCCTTAAGAAATGAATTAGACCTTTATGAGCCTACATTTCCTTGTTAAATTAGTTGGGCAACACTACACATTTTCTATGAAAAATTAAACAAGTTTTATGTAAGACACCTAGTGGAAAACTTGGCATTCGGTAAATGCTCAAGAAGTCATTGTTCTGACGTTGCTTTACCTGGGCTCTATCCCCTTCCTGATTAAATGAACTCCATGTCTCTTGGTTCTGGAAAGGAACTAAAAGTTGTGTTTTGTATATTGGTTACCTGAAATCTTATTTCATTTATCAAATCTTTTTCTCTTGTTCATTTATTTTGTTAACAAATTCATTCCATATTTTTATTTTTATTTCTTTTGTTTTGACCACGATTCATTGAATATCTTGACAGTTTTCTGGACCTGGGGATGCAAAGAACATAATATATTATCTGCCCCAAAGACTTAGTAGTCTAGTTGGAAAAATAAATCAGTAGTACCATATGGTAAGATTTAAAATAAAAATATGCAAGGATGTGCAACCTGTCCGAATTGGACCATCTAAATTAGATTAGGGGTTTTGGAAAGCTGCTCAAAGAAAGTGACTTCTCAATTCTCTTTTAAAGACCAGGTAGGATTACACTGCCATTTGGTTTTTGATATTGGCAACTGGGTGGATGATATTACTGATCACAGAGAAATAGTAAGAATAGAGTAAGAATAGATGGTATTGAGTGCCAGGGATTGAATGATTAAATGAGAAGTGTTGAAAGAAAGGTGGTAAGTAAAAACTCCAAGTAAAGATTTCTGTTGACATTGGGATATTTAGGTTTTGAGTCTGAGAAAGAGACAAGGGTCACAATTATAGGTTTTTGAGTCATCTTTGTTTAAGTAGGAACTGAAGCCCTGGGTAGCGATGAAGTCACCCAGCAAGAGAAGTAGAGTGAGAAAGAAGAACGTATTAACTGTGAGTTCTGGGAAGGATGAACATTTAGGGGACGAGTGGGGGAGCACATGGAGGACCCTGTAGAGGGGCCAGAACATTAGAAGGAAGATCAGGGATCAATAATCTTGTTGAAATCAGGGAGAAGACTAAGAAGAGTGCTTAACACTAAGAAGATTGTCAAACGCTAGGGGACTCAGATCAGTGAGGGATGGACAATCATGTTTTTGGTCTGGAATAGTGGAAGACAATGGTAACTTTGGCAGATGGGGCAACAGCACAGTTTAGGCGGTGGTGAACTGAGGGATGATGGAATCCTAGGAGTGGAGAAAGTAAATGTGGCCCACACTTTCAAGCTCAGCTTTGACGGAAGGAGAAAAAAGGAAGTGTGGGCTCTCCCTGGATGGGGATATGAGTCTCAGGGAGGCTAGCATTGTGCTTCATCTTATTTCATCTGCAACATGGAAGACTTGAATACTGATATATAGTGACTAAAAATAACAGTTCTTTGGAGGGAGCCCTAGCAGGTCACTCAGTTGATTACAGCTTCATTCTTCTACACCAAAGTTGTGGGTTTGATCTCCGGTCAGGGCACAGACAGAATAAGAATCAACCAATGAATACATAACTAAGTGAAACAACACATTGATGTTTTTCCCCCCTCTCTCTGTCTCTCTCTCCCTTCCTGTTTCTCTTTTTTTAAAATCAATAAATAAAATTAAATTAAAAAAAAAAAAGAATTCCTTGGAGGTATTGTAGACTGGCCTATTCAAATCACAGTTTTTTTTATACACAGCTAAGTATTAACAAATATGTGTAGGATGAATTGTTACAGGTCTGTCTGTGGTTCCAATCAGGTACAGGCCAATCAACCAATATTTAAAAAATAACAGTGATTATCATGTTCATCATCAGCCTACTATAAGTCAGACTCTATGGTACATACCTCATGGATATTATCTAATGCAATCCTTTTCACACTTTTATGAGGAAGGTGTTATTATTATTATTAGATTAAGAAAGCAACTCAAAGAGAAGAAACATTATTTTTACTCACTTCTAGGGATTCAAAATAGAAAATGATAAATCTTTTCCTGTCTCTTTCCCAATTCATGACTATATCAGCAGCACCCATAACAGTTCCAGGCATTAACAGATTTTCAATAAATATTTATTCAATTAATAATAAAAAATGTATGTATCTCCAATCTATACCCTGCAATTTCACATATATTATAGCCATTCAAGATCCACATATCAAATATTAAGTAATCAAAGGTATTGTCCTCATTTGGACTTTGGTTAAGATTTATGGACACGAAAAACCATGTAGTGATTGCTGGGGGGAGAAGAAGAGGAGGGTATGGGGGGATAAATGATGATGGACGGAAACTTGACTTCGGGTGGGGGAATGAACGCACAATATGGAGTACAGAGCTGTGTTGTAGAATTGGGCACTTGAAACCTATATAATTATGTTAACTACTGGTACCCTAATAAATTTAGTTAAATAGAGATCTTGTTGATTGAAATTCAGCCTGAAGTGAAGAAGAAGATTAGAGCAGTTTCATTTATATCACTAAAATTTCTGTGCCTAATACTACTAATGTTGGACCACACTATTATTTATGTTGTGAGAAGTCCATCACGGGAGAAAAGCAGGTGGTTGTGCCACATGGCAAACAGGCAGTGTGGATGGGCTTCAGCTATCAGTGTTCTAATTAATAAAACATAACCACATTACTCAGAAATTCAGCTTTGGATTTATATAATCATGTGGCACATGGTAACTCAGCACAGAGCACAAGCCTCTCACAAGGTATGGCATCACAGAATGTATTGCCTTTATTTATTTATTGGTATACATTTTGCACATGCATGGTGTTCTAGTCACACTTTGAAATATATTTTTACTGAAGATTTTGGTAAAAAGTTGTTGGGTACTTTGGACTGAACAGCCTTAAAATCCTGCTAGCTTCTGAACGTCATCAGAGCCACCACACAGATAGCTGGGCTTGGTCTCTGAACAGCCTCTGTCATTACCACTAATGCCCCATCCCACCTCTTCACTTATCACTGACATTTTACTCTGTGAACCTCAAATTTCTCCCTCATCCCCTCCCAGCTGCTCTAGCTCCTGATCACCTTGCTGGACAGATACAGTATGACAAAGACTGAGCCAGAAAAACAAGGACAACAGAACCCACCACTGCTCTGGGTCACAAGGCTCTCAACTTGCCTGTGGTGACAAGCAATGCAGTCTAGAGAACTGGAAATGGAAAAATACAGAGTTAGCTCTCAACCCTTCCTCCTGTGGGCATCAGGAAGTCTCAGGAGAGGGAAAGGAAAAGGACATGGCAAAGAGTAAAGCAGAATGAAAGGAAAGAAGGAATCATTACAGCAGAGAGAAGGAGGACACATCTAAGCATTTTGTACTATTAACCGGAGTTCTCCAGTGAGATGAAACCAACAGGATTTCACATTCTCTACTCTCTCTCTACATATATATATATATGTGTGTGTGTGTGTGTGTGTGTGTGTGTGTGTGTATTATAGGAGTATATATTTATAAAATGTACAATTGAGATTTATAGATATTTTATATATATTTTCTCCTCGCTATATATAGATATTTTATGTTTATATATCAATATAAATATATACATATATGTGTGCATGTATACACATGCACACACACACATATATATAGAGAGAGTTTTATTTTAAGGAATTGGTTGATAGATATGATTGTGGAGGCTGGCAAGTTCAAAGTCTGCAGTGCAGGCCAGCTGGCCAGAGACCCAGGGAAGAGTTACTGCTGCCATTCAAATCTGAATGCTATCTTTAGCCATAACTCTCTCTTTTAGGGAAGGTCAGTATTTTTCTATTAGGGCCTTCAATGGATAGAAGAGGTCCACCCACATTATGGCAAGCCATCTGCTCGACTCAAAGTCTACTAATTTGAATGTTAATCTTTTCTTTAAAAAATACTTTCATAGGAACTTCTAGAATAATGTCTGACCATTATCTGGGTACAATGGCCTAGCCACAATGACACACAAAATCAGTGATCACATATCTCCATTTCTCTTTGCAATAACCCTCCTAAAAGGGTTAAAACAAGTACTCCTTCAGGACCATCATACAGAAGGAAAGGGAGGGAACAGCCTGTCCCACGCCTCCCCAGCTAGTTTTACCATGGGCAAGCTAATGCCTAACTCTTCTTTCTCAAAAGACAAAGCCCAATTAGAGTTTAAAGAATAAAAATTTCAAACCCCTTAGAAAGAGTTCTTTAGTGTGAATAGATTTTATGGAAAGTGCACTCGTGGTGAGAGAGGCTCTGATGCCCAGTGATACAGTTATGAGAGAGTAGATAGAGAATGAGGGGGGGAAATGGAGTTCTGAGAGGCTAAAATAACTTTGGAACACTCTTAAGTGTGCACACGGTTTCAGTTTATCTAGCTCTACTTTGGGTAAAGAATCGGAATCCGAGTACAATAAGATTACGTGCAGGCACAGATGTGGAAGTGCCCCTTAGAATCCAGGGAGGTGGAAAGAAAATTGAGAGCAGCTACTTCAGGGCAAGCCCTTGTAATGGGGGTGGGGGGAGATAGACCCAGCCATGTCTCATCACATAGTGATCTCCATTATTCTTTCAGAATGAAATTGGATGCCTGCTGCTATTGTGTTCCAGAATGGCACATCATGCAGCAGAGTTACTGTGATGTGGCACATCTCCAGCCATCAGCTAAGGAATGGAAATAGAAACACGTGTCTGAGTGCTCCAAAACTGAGCCCAAACACACTGTGTGGACCCCTTTAAGTTTTCATCAGAAAGATTGCACTACTAAGTATAGAACCTCAGAGAAAAGATTTAGCTCTACTGCTCCTATTGCTGCCAATAGTAATAATAATAATAATAATAATAATAATAATATTTACTGAAAGCAAACAGCATAGCAGATTCTGACCTAATTGACTTCCATGCATAATCTCTTTTAGCTTGCCCAAGAACCCTAAATTTATAGGTAGAAACTGAGACTCAGAGAAGGTGACCTGTACAAGATCAGTGTCAGAAGGCAAGATCTCTTCCTCCCAAGGGCCTAGTCCTTTCCTCTTCACTATGGAAATATCAAAAGTTCAGTGCCTTTTGCATAGAGAAGGTCTCTTCATTAAGAAATAGGGAAGCCCCCATGTGGGAGAAGCACAACTGCTGTGGTGGAAGTGGGAGGTTGAGGTGAGGCCAGGAGCAGGAGCTGTGGATGGCAGAGGTTGCTAGCAGAATAGAGAAGGAACAAGGGCAAGAAGGAATCCCTGTAAAAGCACAGGCTGCTTCAGCTGAGATAAAGCAAGATGCAGTAGAGCTGTGTCTTCTGCTCTATTTCCTGCCATCTCCCTCCCCCTCTCCATCTGTCAGTCTCTTCCCTTTTCTCTCTCCCTCTGTCCCTTCTCCCCTTGCAAATCTAAATCTGCTAATTTTCATCCAACACATTTATGAATTCATTCCAACACTTTTCTCTCTCTGTCAAGACATCCTACTTTCTAACCTCCCCCATCCTTGGGCAATGTGTGCATTTTCATCCACAGGCTGTTTTTCTGACAACTCCCAGACGTAGTTATTTGCTCTAACATCTTTGTGTATGCAATCAAGCTGTGTCCCTGAGGGTCTGCAGAGAAGAGAGACCAGGTTGCTATGGCTGGGCAACTTTGTAAGCCACTGTGCGGTAGGGCTGAGAGAGGGAGAGGCTGTGGACACACCCCATGGGGGGGGGAGTAGCAGGGGAGTACACACCCCGTGGGGCCAGCTACCAGCCCCAAAGATCCTCAGATCTGGAAGTAGGGCAGCTGTGACTTTTCTCTGCAAGTGGCAAGGGTATGCCAGAAATAAATTTTCATCATTCTCATCTTAATTAACACAAACCAATGATGCTGGGTGGGGAGGTCTACAAACAGTTTTCTTGAAAATATATAAACTAAGACAAATGCACAAACAGCACACCAACGTATAGCACAGTCTTCTTAGTTCCGAAACACCTATGCTTCTAGGCACGTTGAAACCACTGCAGAATAGATTCTGAAATTTTTCACATCTTAAGTTAATCAAGAGAAAGTGCATTTTGAGGATGAGCAGCACAAAGAAATGAGTAATTCTAAAGAGCCAAAGAAATAAATAGGGTATAGAGTGTTCTGTGTGGTATCTTCTATAAACATGCTTGATAGATAAATGGACCAGTTGGTGAAGTGATGGATTTTTTTTTTAAGGTGGGAGAGCCAACAGAATTTTCTAGGTAGACTTGGCAAGGGAAACAAAGCCATAGCCAAATGTATGAATATGAGATGTAGGTAATTTCATCATACAATTATGTCCGAAGAGCGATAGATACAAATGCACACGGACTGCTGCAGTAAAGGGGACTGAGCAGATCAGAGGTTTCGACTTTTGAAAAATTAGTCTTGTGCTCCTGCTTTGGTTCCCTCAACTGTAAAATAAATTGTTGGATGATTTGCAAATCCCCTTTCCGATGCAGTAGCATAGCCTCTAAGACCATGATCATCACTGGTCCACTCTCCTTCCCAGGCAAGTGTTCACACTTGCATCTCTCGTTGCCTCTGTCCATGCGGCTTCTCCTATCTGAAACACCCTCCCCTGCGGATCAAGTTCCAAATTCAACTTCAAGGCCCAGTTCAAATGTTACTTTCTCTGGGCAGTCTCTCAGTTTCCTAGGCATAAGTACTTCCTCCTGTGCACCTCCTCAGAATTTTCCCCCAGAATCTTACCACACCCATTTGACCTAGTTGAGTCCAGGATACTTTCTCTTTGCTAATATATTGAGAATCAGGTCTCTCTCTAGTCTCAGCACTGAGCACAACACTTAACAAAGAGTACGTGCTCAATAAAGGTTGCTAAATGAATGAGTGTGACACTTCGCTGCAGGAAGTCCATTTTCATAGTGGCATTTGTTTTTAACTGGATAAAACTGCACAATAGAGGGCGGAGGAGGCTGCTTGATGAATCATCTCAGGAAGAAACTTCAATAAGAATAAAGCAAAGCTCAGAAACTAGCCCAATTATCATACCCCTTCCAGGATGGGCTCTCCCTGTCTGTACACTCTCCCCCCATCATGGGGGAGACAGCATTTCACAGACAAAGGAATGTGTGCCTGGGAACTCACGTTTCTTTGCAATTAGCCAGCTCCCAAATGGTAAACAGACTAATTTTGCTCCTACATCAGCAGTTTCCCTAATCAGTGATTTCCACTCAGAGCTGGTGGAAAAGGTTTTAAGTCTAGACAATAGTGAGAGACTGGAAAATTGTGGTCCAAAGGAAAACCCTGGCTGTTATTTTTATATTTGACATTGAAGAGGCACCAAATTAAGTACATGAAAATTTATTCTTTATAGATAGTTCTCCAGTGTGCAAATCCATTTTTTAAACTATTTTTCATATCACCCTAGCTTTGCTGGTGCACTTGTATTGTTCCAACTTAAAGACAGCACACATTCCAGAGAAGGGTCTAATAAATTTGGGGGAACCACACTTTGGATCCATTCACTGGCAGATACTTAATTGGATTCAAATTTTAAGTTTTCCCCTTATTTTGTACAATATTTTACTTTCTTTCTTTTTTTAAAAAATGAGAACAGGGGAGATAGTGAGACAGACTCCTGCACGTGCCCTGACTGGGATCCACCCAGCAACCTGTGTCTGGGGCTGATGCTCCAACCAACCGAGCTATACTGAGAACCACCAATCAAGCCACTGGCTTTGGGAGGGGAAGTGATAGAGAATGGGTAGAGGGAGAAGAAGAGAAGCAGATGGTCACTTCTCTTGTGTACCCTGACTGGGAATCGAATCCGGGATGTCCATATGCCAGGTCAATACTCTATCCACTGAGCAAACTGACCAGGGTCAAAATTTACTTTCAATCAGGAGCTCTCTGCCAATCAAGCCCTTTGCTTCAGCAACTCCGACCTCAGGAGCATCACATCTGCCTTCTTCGAGTGCATAAGAAGCAGTGCCTATTTTATCTGCAGACAGATCAGCATCCCTGCTTCACAGAGTACATAGGAATCATACAAATGTGGCCCTAAACTGTAACACTTGACACTATCATTGTGCCCCGAGACATGGGACATTGCCATAACATTACTTCACATTTAGGACCTTAGAGGGAGGACAAGGAGGCTTCAGGTTACTTGGGTAATCACTGTGTCATACAATTTTGGATTAGAAAGGGGTGTTAGATATCATCTTTACTAACCTGAAGTTGATGCTAAAAACGGTGTCTACACCTGACTTGTGGTCATGCGGTTTTGTTTGGAAAACCTGATGGACGTGGGTATCACTACACCACAGATGGCCTTACAGGAATGACAGAAAGGTCATGCTGCTGGTATGTTCTTTCTATTTTCATTTACTCCACTATTCTAACCTAGTAGAGAAAAAGTATGAGACCAGCAACAATGTCAAGGTCTAGGTTGCCAGCATATATTAATCCTTCTTTATGTTATAATTACAATATTATTCTTATTGATTGTTACTGTGGTTATTATTATTTTATTGTTTATTTATTTATTATTTTACATTTGAACATTGCCCCTGCCCTAAGTATATGTGAGAGTTCAAGGTTGCGAGCTGTGTCTTAACCCCCTCTGGACAGACCTGGAATCAACTTTAGCTATTTTGTCCTTGAAAGTCAGTTCAGGCCAGTGGATGTGCCCTGCAGGATCAAGCCTGTGACCATTCTTCAAGCAGCAGTTTTGTGGGTGAGGACAGCCATCAGAGGCTGGCTGGTAAATGTTTTCATGCTAAACCCAGAGGTTGGAGAAGCAAATGATAAATGAAGTTGAAAAAGAAGAAAACATGGATAAAAGAAAAGAATCCCTTCTGCACAAGCCTTGCCTGAGCAATGCTGACCCCAAATGCACACAACATGCTACTGAAATAAGAAGACAGAATCACTAGCTCAGAGATGGACTCATCATCTCCTTCAACAGGGCTCCTTTCATGAGGGATGTGTTATGGATCGACATGTGACAGATATCCATATGACATCATGGTAAGAGTATGGACTTTGGCCTGACCTTTGGTGGCACAGTGGATAAAGCATCAACCTGGAATGCTGAAGTTTCTGATTTGAAACCTTGGGCTTGCCCGGTCAAGGCACATATGAGAAGCAAATGCTATGAGTTGATACTTCCTGCTCCTCCCCATTCCAATTCTCTCTCTCTGTTCTTTCTTATAAATCAATAAATAAAATCTTATTTATTATTTTTTTTTAATTCAATGAGAGGAGGGGGGTAGAAAGACAAATTCTGCATGTGCCCAACTGGGATCCACCCGGCAAGCCCAGTAGGAGGCAATGCTCTGCCCATCTGGGGCATTGCTCCATTCCTCAGCAACTGAGGTCTTTTTAGCACCTGAGATGGAGGCCATGAAGCCATCCTCAGTGCCCAGGGCCAACTCACTCCAATTGAGCCATAGCTGCGGGGGGTGGGGGGAGAGAGAGAGAGAGAGAGAAGCAAGAGGGGGAGGGGTGGAGCAGATGATCATTTCTCCTGTGTGCCCTGACTAGGAATCAAATCCAGTACATCCACATGCCAGGCCAATCCTCTACTACTGAACAAATTGGCCAGGGTCAATAATAAATAAAATCTTAAAAATAAAAAAACTTAGAATAAAAAAGAATATGGACTTTGAAATCCTTCAGATTTGGGTTCAAATCCTGCTTCCACTACTAAATAGGCATATCTCATAACCTCTCAGAGCCTTAGGCTCCTAATCGGAAAAATGAGAGTACAAATAGCACCTATATATTTGGCCGTGAGGTGGTTTCATGTGATAGAACATGGAATGTTTAGGACCTTTGTTAAGCGGATCACTAGCCTATTTCAACCAGAATCTTTTCACCAGTCCTTGCTGGTGCCCTTTCTCTTCCTCCTTTTTCCCCATCACCACATTCAGTGCTGAGCCTAGACCCATTCTTCCATGGTGTTACAGTCCCCACTGGGGTTCTCTGACTTCTCAGCAGGTAATGTGGATAACACAATTTAACACACGCCATGTGTAACATAACTACCTGCTATGTAGGTTCTATTGCTTCTGTCTGAAGGCCAGACAGGAATGTACTTATAGCCATTTGAAAAAAAAAAAACAAAACAAACAAACCAAAAAACAGAGACTCAGCAAGTTAGTATGACTTGCTCAAAACCACACAATCAGACAATAAATGGTGGATACAAACACAGATCATTTGATTTCTAATTGCTGCTGTTTTCTATAAAAACGTGCAACATTTTTGCATTCTTGTTTTTCGAAAATGTTATTTTTGGCTGTCTGATTCGATGGTTTGCTTTTTCAAGATATTAACCATTTCTGCTCTTCTGTATCTCTCACTACTCACTGTCTTGGTGAGACACTATAGGAAAATAGGCTTAGATAGCCAGAGGTTAAACCTGAATCGTACCACTTCTAACTTGTGCAACCTATGGCAAGTTACTCATTCCCATGAGCCTCATTTCCCACACCTGAAAAAAAAAGTAGCAGTCCCACTTTATAAGGTTACCATTAGGATTCAATTAGTTAATTCGTGTTAAGTATTTAAAACATTTGAATTCTCATGACGATGGCTGACATAGAGATGAGCTACCTGTGACCTCCTTCAGGGGGATCACTTATTGGCTGAGCTGCTTGCCATGCCTCAGAGATATATTCATCTGCAAGAAAATCTCTCCTGCCTGACTAGGTAGTGGCACAGTAGATAGAGGGTCGGACTGGGAGATAGAGCACCCAGGTTCAAAACCCGGAGGTCGCCAACTTGAGGATGGGCTTGCCAGCTTGAGCATGGGGTCGCCAGCTTGAGTGTTGGGTAGCTGGCTTAAGCATGGGATTATAGTCATGACTCCATGGTTGCTGCTTAAAGCCCAAGGGTGCTGGCTTGAGAAAGGGGTCACTTGCTCTGCTGTAGCCCTCCGATCAAGGCACATATGAGAAAGCAATCAATGAATAACTAAGATGCTGCAACAAAAAATTAATGCTTCTCATTTCTGTCCCTTCTTGTCTGTCTGTCCCTATCTGTCCCTCTCTCTGACTCTCTCTGTCACAAAAAAGAAAAAAAATCCTCCCTAAAGCCACATCTTTCCCAGGGTGTCTCTCCATCAGTGACTTCTCCGGGAGGAGAATAAAGGCCTGGCCATTTCTACCTAACATGAGACAACCCTAATTTTATTGAGTCACACCTTGGCCGCTGCTCATCTTACTTCTGTCCCCCATCCCCTTCATAAATTATTGATGCCAAGGGAATTTCCTTATAAACATCCTGTGGGTAAACGACCACTTGAGAGTTCCCAGGTTGGAAAAGCCATAGTTATTGTCACCATCAAGATCAATATGAGCTTTTTCAAGCCTCTGATTACATACACATACATGTTTACCTTACAGAGTTGTTGAGAAATAAATACTGTGTGTGCATGCCTCGAAGGGCATCCCCCTCCTAGCAGGCTTTCAGCCTGACAGGCCTGGCACAGTCCTGGGCACCTCGTAGAGAGTTCTATGCATACTTTACAGTTGATTGACCCTTAAGTGACATGGGCCAGGGACAGCAAAATGCAGTGGTGATTCTCTGTGAGGAAGTAACCACTCGATGACAAGACTTTCTAGAAACCAGGGCAGTGGCACCTAGACATCATTGCAGGTGTCGCAGCTTCTTGAAACCACATTCTACAGTGTCCCTTTTGCTTTCAATAAAACACCAGACTGGTTTAGAGATTTTTGTAAAGGTCCTGAAACTATTTTGGACATATGGGTTTTGTATCTTTAATACCTAGTATTATTTTCATCATGGTTGAAATTTTTCCTTTTTAAATTATTAATATTATATTTTTATACCAAGAGGAATGTGTCAAATACTTCCCTAAAATATCTTGTGAATAAAAGAAAGCATAAAAATAAAAAAAAATAGACAAATATATGGTGATGGAGAATAATTTGGCTTTGGGTGATGGGCACACAATGGAATCAATCAACAGTTCAAATGCTATAGAGATGGCCACCTGAAACCGATGTATTCTTATTGATCAATGGCACTCTGTTAGATTTAATTTCTAAATAGAAACAAGCCGTTTTGCCATAATAGGCCATCAGTCTTGATTAGACATATCACGTGTGTCTATTTAATTTTAGCACTGCCAGGACTCTCCTAACATCGTGTGCTCAAAGAGAAAGCAGTCATCACATGCAAAAAAATTCATTGTCTGGGGTGCATACCCACTGCAAACCCACCCTATTCTACATGACAGCTTTTCACAATTTGTCTCAACCCTCCTTCCTCTCCTTGGTAGAAATATAGAATGTTTAAAGTCTTCGTACTTTCACAAGGGAAAGAACAATGCTCTACCAGACTCAGCAAAGCCTGAGCTGACCCTGAGTTCTGCCTCATTGAAACAAGTCCCAAAACCATTGAAGAAGACTGGCCAGGCTGGACTACCACCCAGTCAGACAGCGTTAGCCACTTGCACAGCCAAAACACATTGGGCCCCAGTTGAAAACTGTGGGAACAGATGGAAAGTAATGAGTCAACAGGTAGGTTTCCAAGATGAGACAAATCAGTATGTTTCATACATCCTTTTAGTGTCTGGGGCTACTGATTCCAAGTTAAAAAAGCTAGTCTGGAGGTATCTAAGATCAGAGCTGGTTGTTACTGGATGGCACAATTGCATCCAAGGAGTGAGGCCAATACTATGAACCAGTGAAGAAGATGGAGGAAGTAGCTTCAGAGGTTTAGCTTGAGATCCAATAGAGTGTCAAAGAAACTAAGAAAAAGAGAATGTGCAAAATGTTTGAGCAATTCGGACCTATGATGCCAATACAAATCTGAAGGATAAACATTAGCCACTACTGTGGGCAATTAGTAGACCATGATTTTGCTGTGGAATGAAGAGATAACAGTGCTGGAGTGAGAAGTCAGTTAAGCAGTCAATTGGAGATAGAGTATAGTAGAACATATGGATTATTATTGCAAGGGGTTTATAATAAAGAGAAAGAAATAGAAGAATACCTTGAAAGTGAGAAAGTACAGAGACAAGTGTGATATTGTCATCCCTGCTGTGTGTTTGAATTTTAATTTATTTTGGAAGTTGAGGGTATTTGTTGATGAAGGAGGATGAACAAGAAGCAAATGAGTTATTATTATTTTTTAAATTATGAAGTAATAATGCTGTGACACAATGGGACAGGAGAAAATGTATATAAAATCCAGGTGACCCACTTGGATACCTTTTGGTACTCCCTTACCCAATTGTGATAATGAATGGGCAAGAGCAGCAGCTTTTTCCTGTAAAAGCTCTCTCAGGGACGAGTCTTTGGTTCACACCAGCAGGTAAGTCACAGACAGCAGCAGAGGGGCTAGATGAGGGTGAGGATATCTAGAATAGAGTGTGGAGGATACAGATGTTGAGTATCTGTTGTAATTCTGAGACCAGCTGCAGAGGTGGGGTCTGTAGTTCATCCCAGTAACATTCATCTTCTAAGCTTCCTCCTGGAAGAAAGTCCAGCCAGAGTCCTGGAGATGATGCTCTCTTAAGGTAAGTGAAGAAATAGATCTGAGAATTTTGCATTGATCACTACAATCAATTTTAGAACATTTTCATTGTTGCAAAAAGAAAAATCATCCCATTCAGTTGTCATACTTAAGAGGGCTTTACCTCAACCAAGGTCACAAAGATTTATGTATCCCTATATTTCCCTTTAAGAGTTTCATAGTGTTAGCTCCTATATTTAGGTTGATGATCAATTTTGAGATAATTTAGTGTATGGTGTGAGTAAGGGGACCAACTTCATTCTTTATGCATGTAGATATCCAGTTTTCCTAGCATCATTTCTTGTAAATAATATTTTGTGACCTGACATATGGTGGCAAAGTGGATGGAGCATGGGCCTAGAATGCTGAGGTCACCAGTTTAAAACCCTGGGCTGGCCTGATAAAGGCGCACAGGAGAAGCAACTACTGTGAATTGATTCTTCCAGCCCCTCCCCCCACCCTTTTCTCTCTCTCTCCTCTTTCTAAAATCAATAAATAGAATATTTTTTAAAAAGACTGTTTTTTGCAACTTTATTTCAACCAGATGACTAAAAATAACAGTGTCTGATTCTATTCTATTAATCTGTATGTCTGTTCTTATGCTAGGACCATATTATCTTTATTACTGTAGTAGCTTTGTAGTAAGTTTTGAAATTGAGAGTGTGAAACTTCTCACTTTGTTTTTAAGGATCATTTTGGCTATTTTGAATCCTTTGAATTTCTATGTAAATTTTAGAATTAGATTGTTAACTTCAGCAGAGAGAAGCCAGGCAAGATTTTGATATGGATTGCATTGAATTTGTAGGTCAATCTGGGGAATATTGCCATTTTAGCAATATTAAGTCTTTTAATCCATGAACATGGGATATCTTTTTATGTATATAGATATTCTTTCATTTGTTTTAACAATGCTTTGTAATTTTGAGAGTGAATGTTTTGTACTTAATCTATTAAAGTTATTACTATTTTCTTATTTTTGCTTTTATAAATGATATTGTCTTCTTAATTTCATTTTTGTATTGTTAATTTGTAGTTTAGAGAAATACAACTGATTTTTTCTCTATCAATTATGCATTCTGCAACTTTGCTGGACAGTTTTATTAGTTCTATTCATTTTTTAATAAATTTTTTAGAATTTCCTCTTTATAAAATGATACCTGCAAATAGAGGTAACTTTACTGCTTTCTTTCTAATATGGATGGCTTTTATTATTTTTCTTTAAGAATTTATTTATTTATTTTTAGAGAGAAGAGAGAGAGGGAGAAGAGAGAACAGGTGAGGAGAGAAGAGGAGAGGAGCAGGAACTCCTATATGTGCCTTGACCAAGCAGGCCCCAGGTCTCGAACCAGTAACCACAGCATTCTAGGTGGACGCTTTATCCACTGCGCCACCACAGGTCAGGCCATTATGTCCTTTTAGTGACTAATTTTCCTGCTAGAACCTCTAGCACAATGTTGAATAAAAGTGGTAAAACAGGTATCTCTGTCTTTTTACTGATGTTAGTGACAAAGCATTCACTCATTTACTGCCAATTATGATGCTAGCTCCAGGGTATTTGTCAAAGTCATTTAATGGGATGAGAAAGTTTTCTTCTATTTCTATTTTTTTTATTTCTCCTAAATGTTTTATTTATTTATTTTACAGGGACAGAGAGAGAGAGAGTCAGAGAGAGGGATAGATAGGGACAGACAGACAGGAACGGAGAGAGGTGAGAAGCATCAATCATTAGTTTTTCGTTGCCATTGCGACACCATAGTTGTTCATTGATTGCTTTCTCACATGGGCCTTGACTGTGGGCCTTCAGCAGACCGAGCAACCCCTTGCTGGAGCCAGCGACCTTGGGTCCAAGCTGGCGAGCTTTTTGTTCAAGCCAGGTGGGCCCGCGCTCAAGTTGGCAAACTTGGGGTCTCGAACCTGAGTCTTCTGCACCCCAGTCCGACGCTCTATTCACTGCGCCACCACCTAGTCAGGCTCTTCTATTTCTATTTTATTGAGTATCTTATCATAAAGAATATTGGATTTATGTCAAATGCTTTTTCTGCCTGTATGGAAATAATTCTATGTCTTACGTATTTTATTCTATTGATATGGTGCATAGCATTAATTTATTTTGGGATGTTAAAACATCATTGAATTCCTGGGATAAATTCCACTTGGTCATAGCATGTAATTCATTGTACATAATGCTTGATTCAATTAGCTAGTATTTTAAAAATATTTTTAATGCATAGTCCTAACAATTATTGGTCTGCAGTTTTATTTCCTCTGATGTCATTGTCTTCTTTTGGAATGAGAATAATACCAACATAATGAATGAGTTAAATGTTTCCTCTTTTATATTTTTGGAAGAGTATGTGAAAAAGTGCTATTAATTCTTTTTTAAATGTTTGGTAGAATTCACCAGTAATTTCCTCTAAGGCTTTTCTTGGTGAAAAAATTTTAAATTACTAATTCAATCCTTTTACTTATCTTTTTTAATTTTTTATTTACTCTTGAGTCAATATCAGTAGTTTGTGGCTTACTGAGAATTTGTCTATTTTATCTATATTATCTGATTTATTAGCACAAAATTGTTAATAGCTTCTTAAGAATCTTTTTTCTCTCTGGCCAGGTAGTTCAATTGGTTAGAGAGTCATCCCAATACACCACAGTTGAGGCTTTGATTCCTGGTAAGGGCACAGACAATAATCAACTAATGGATACATAAAATGGTGGAAGAACAAATTGATATTGTTGCTCTCTCTCACTCTCTCTCTTTCTTAAATCAATAAAATAATCTTTTTTTCTTGAGAGGTTGTTACTAATGTTCCTTTTTTACTTCTGATTTTAGTAACTGAGTACTCTATTTTTTTCTTGTTCAGTCTAGATAAAGATTTGTCAATTTTGTTGATGTTTTCAAAAGACCAAATTTAAGTTTTATTGACATTTTTCTATCATTTATATTATTTACTTTATTAACTTTAAATGTAATCTTTATTATTTCATTTTTCTGGTTGCTTAATATTTAGTTTGTCATTTTTATTGTTTTAAGATGGAAGGTTATATTATTGAAGTAAACACTTTCTTCTTTTTATAAATTTTTATTTCTATTAATTTATCTTTAAAAAAAGTGTTAGCTGCATCCTGTATGGTTTTCTATGTTGTGTCTTCATTTCATTCACCTCAAAGTATTTTCAAATTATAAACCTTTTAAAATAATAGTTTATATGTTCTTCTATATTATACCTCCAATTGACTTCTTAAACCATTTCTAATTTTCTTTGATCTAATGGTTAAATAAGAGTATATTTTTGCATATTTTTTGAATTTCTTAAATTTATATGTTATTGATTTCTGTTTTATTTATTATGGTCAGATATCACACTTTGTATAATTTGAATTCTTAAATTTATGGAGGTTTCTTTTATAACCTCACATATGATCTATTCTCTAGAATGGTTCATTTGAACTTGAGAATCATATGCACTTTGGCAAAAATTATCACAAAGGCACTTGTTTTTTGGGGGGGAAACATTACCAGGAGTTCAGGGGCAAAAGTATTTGTGGTCTCCGGTACCCAGAGACAGGGAAAGTGTCACCTCTGTCAGTGCTGGTCACCTAGGTAGGCATGGTGTGGCTTCTTGCTCAAGGCAGCTTCCCAGAAGTAGTAGTTTCCTGACAGTAATGGCTTCCTGATTGGAAGTGGTATCAGCTTCTAGGTCATGATAAAGGATCTGTTGGTAGTCCCAGTTCCATGGTGTGACTTTCTGAAAGTCCAACCTGTTTTGTCACTTCTCTCAATGAATGGGAAAGCCATTGAATGCATCACACTAAATACCTTTCTACCAAAATTATTTGCAATGCATTCTGCTTTCTGTAACTGGAACCTAACTGTAACAGGACCAGATCACCACCAGGGGTTGTCTGAAAGCTACTGGTAACACACAGATCCCCAAGTCCAATTCATTGCTGAGTGAATACGCTCCACAAAGTGCCAGAATAACACATAGTTTATTTTCTAGTGCTATGTCTCCTTATTCACATTTTTATTAAAGCCATTGTTTGCTGTGTTAAGCAGCTGTTGCAACGTAAATTGAAACTGTCAAAAGATATGGCTTTTGGAAATAGTGACATTTTTCTTTCAAAGTCTTTTCCCTCCCTTTCCCTCAACCCTCTTTTAAATTTTCTATTGCTGCCATGGCACGGGGCAAGGGCCATCAGCCTGTCAAGTGGCTCTGTTTGCTGCTGAACAGAGAAAGAATTTGGAAAAGGCTATTCTTTGTTCTTAATGAGTCCTGCAATCTCCATGAAGGCAGGACTTGGTGTTTGAAGCAGCAAGTACCCATATCACAGATCCGAAGTTTGATGCCTTTGGCACGTCATTTTGTTGATGGTAAAGAACAGCAGCCACTCCCTTGCAGCTCCCTGCCACCTGGCACCATGGGTCAGGAAGCAAAGGTGTACCCAGGTCTAAGAAGACCTCCCATGACCTGCAGCTGGCACTCAACCTCCAGCTATCTCTCTGTCCCAAGCAGTGCCAAGCAATATGACAGTTTTGTGTTTGTTGCTTATTCCTTTTTAATCAACTCATTCACCTGTGCCAAAGCTGATCCTGGAAACATTTTCTACCCATGGATGAAGCCTCTTCATCCCCATTTCAGGCTCATGGCTTTAAAGACAAATGTCCTCACTCTAAGGCATGAGGCCAGCCTGGCTCTGAGCAGGTTGGCTTTGTTAGAAAATTAATTTCCCGCCTCCCCACACATCACTAATTCAAATATCACACACTTATAAAACAACCTCCTTTTCTTCCAGGTGTTTGTCCAGCTATTCCCACTACAAGGTATCTTTGACCACTTTGGAATTGCCTGACCATTGACTCCTCCACTTTCTATTAATTCCTAAGACCTCTATGCTTTTCACTTCCTTCCTAAATCAGCTTGGATTTCATGGTCCATTATTCCAATTGGTCCAACACCTTAAACTCCCTTGCTCATTACTCCTTTTGTCACAACCTTTTCACCAGATTCCAATACTGGATGAATCCAGCTTTCTTCTCTGAGCCTGTCACTGAGGAGTTGAGCACAGTTTAAGGTACAACATGTCCTGAGTGAGCTCTTGATCAGATCATGCACACCAAGTTAAGTGGCCCCTCAGCCCTAGCCTATAATTTTTCTACTATTCATTGACAAACTCATACCACTACTTCCCACAGTGGCTTTTTTCACCTTGTCCATCATCTATGTCCTTTCAGTTGCCACTTATGCCAGCAGATAATTTCTTCACTTTAGAGAAAATGAGAAACCACTAATCTCTTACCAAACACACACACTTATCTATACTTGGATTCTCCTTCCCTCAGGTTAATATAGAGAAGTGTCTCTCCTCAAATTTGACTAATAACTCTACCTTTAGATTTATTCATTATTGCTTTAAGTTTTGTCATTTATGGCTTCTCAGAAAAATTATTCTAATAAATACTTTAGCTAATATATATTCAGACTCACCATCTCAAGTTTCTCCTTCCTGTTGTCTTTTATATATATGAAAAATTAAATTGAAGTCTAAAAAATGTACCTGGACTTTCATCTTCCATTATCTTCTTCTGTATTACTCTCATCTTTATTTCCACCAAAGTCTCAAAGAGGTTTACAAACATGCTTGGATTTTTCTTTTATTTATTTTTAAGATTCTGTTAACTCATTTTAGAAAGAAGAGAGAGAGAGAGAGAGAGAGAGAGAAGGGGGAAAGAGCAGGAAGCATCAACTCCCATATGTGCTTTGACCATGCAAGGCCAGGGTTTCGAACCAGCAACCTCAGCATTCCAGGTCAATACTATCTACTGTGGCACCGTAGGTCAGGCTACTGTTTCTGAATTTTCATCTCTAAATCACACTTACACACAATATATATATATATATATATATATATATATATATCCTTTAACTTGTCTCTCCACCAAAGCAGTTTTTCTTATGGTCACCAGTGACCTCAGTAATACTCTTTGCATTGGATACTCTTAAATCTTCTTGACCTCTGTATCTTTCAGCACCTTTTTTTTCCTGCATATACTTTCTCTTAATTTTCTTCCACCTTGAAGTCTGTTTCCTCTTTTTTTTTCTTTGCAAGCATAACTTCTCCCTCCTGGCTTTTAAATGTTGTAAGTCTTCTAGGCTTTTGTCCAAAGCACTCTGATCTTTTTATTCTATACTTTTTCCAGAGTCTATGGATTCAATTATTACTTATATGATAATAACTCACAAATTTGTTTCTTCAGCTTAGAGCCTCTACACATATCTACTTACAGCTGCCATTTAACATTACCCAATATAATAATAAGGAATAAGTGCTCTGAAAAAGAATAAAGCAGAGTGGGAGAACAACAAGTGAAAGAAATACTATTTTAAATTGTGTGATTGTAGAAGCCCTCTCTGATGAAGTGGCATTTTATCAGAAAATCAAAATAAGGGAATGAACCATGTGAAGTTTTGGAGGAAAACAATTTCAGGCAGAGAAAATAAGTACACAGGCAATCAGGTGAGAATATCTAAGGTAAGAAGTATATAAGTATATAAACTCATCATAAAATAAAACTTTTAATATTCCCTTGATTTACCCAACTCCTCCAGACAAGATGTCCATTCAGGGTTTTAAGCAAGAAACCACATTACCTATGTTCAATCCATCACTAAATCTTATCAACTTTATTTCTCTGAAAATTCTGCTTTATTTCACCTAGTTAGACATTTCCTGTTACCAGGGACTGGCTCTCTTCCTCTCAATCTGCTTTGCCTACTCAGGGATGTGCCCAAATATGATAGTTAGACTTTCTAGGGTAGGGATGGGCAATCTTTAAAGCCTGGTGTGTCAAAATTCGCCAAAAAAACAAGCATAACTCGAGTGGTATGTCACTTCTAGAAAAACGACCTAACCGGAAGTCCCAGAACTAGACACTCTGTGCCGGAGTTTTGTTGTTTTGGCCTACAGACCTACAGCACAGAGTGTCTACACTACCGCAAATGTTTTATCCTCGGCTACTGCACCTGCCCGTGCAGGAGCTGAGGATGAAACATCCTTCTTGGCATGTGGCCCCATACTCCTCTGGTATGCGGCCACATGTGGCCATGTGTCATTGAAAATGGCTATGCGTATCAGTGCTGACATGCGTGTCATAGGTTCACCATCACAGTTCTAGGGAGTGGTTTCTCCTAGTTTCCTCCATCAGATATCATTGAACTCATACCTTCCCGGCTCTTTCCTGAAATATAAAGCCAAAGTTGTATCCAAAGATTTAGTGATTGCTTTGGACTCTTGCTACTTGCTTAACATAAGGTGTAAATGATCTGTTCATGAGAGTGAGTCCTTAGAGGTATGTTCTTTTGTGAAAATCAGAATAAAGGGAGGTCGTGCCAGCAATTTACAGCTGATGTATATGTACTTGGCTATTTGTTCTGTTCCTACAAGGGGTGGATAGCTGCTGGACTTGGACATATGTCTGGGTAGAATAAAGTTGGAGGAGAGGACTAATTCAGAACACAGGATTTGGATTTGATTACGTCTCAGTTCCTGCTCTTTTAATGAAGCGGTGTTTGTTAAAGGAAATGATTTCTACCATCAGGAATATATTCTATAATAAGCAGATAGTAATCTCTTCATCCCTAAGAGTTGAAGATAGTCATCTCTTCATCCCTAAGAGTTGATATGACCAATATCATGCCACTCTGACTTGTATTTCTTTTCCTTTAGAGGCCAGGCATAAGGTTAGCCCATAGAGTAACATACAGCTCCAAATCCCCATCATGTGTTCAAGCTGATTTGCAGAAAAACGGGATGATGATTTTATAATAGCTAATAGAGTTCCTGATTTAATGCAGCTGCTAGAAATTATCAAGGACTCTATTGAAAGCTTCCCAGTCACTTATAATAACAGGATAATAAATCACTCCCAGCACTTTCTGGCATTTATGATTCTATTAGAAACGTAAGACCTGGTTCAGTTCTTCTCAGTTTTTATTTTTTATTTATTTATTAAATTACCTTTTAAAGTTCAAGAAAAGAAAACAGTGCTCTCACTTTGCTGCCAATTATATTACCAAGTCATAATGTCCTCTGTGGAAATCCTTATTTCAAGAAAAGTAGGGGTTCTGGCCAGTTGAGTCCGTAGAAAGAGAGTCAGCCAGACCTGTGGATGTCCCACGTTCGATCCCTGGTCAGGGCACACATGGGAGACAAACATCTGCTTCTTTACTCCTCCCTCTCCCCCTTCTTTCATTCTTTCCTTCTTGCAGCCAGTGGCTCAATTACTTAGATTATCAGCCCCAGGTGCTGAGAATGGCTCTGTTGATTTGAGGATAGACCCCAAACGGGGCTTGACAGGTGAATCCCAGCCGGAGAGCATGCAGAAGTCTGTCTATCTCTCCTCCTCTCACTTAAAAATAAAAAAGTAGGAAGAGAAGAAGAATCTTTAGATAAAGCCATCCAAACTTTTTGAAAGGTCAGTTGTGTATGAAGCATTGTAGTACATTACAGAAAGCACCAGATACAGATACTGAAGACATTTGTCCTAAATACTTGTTCTTTAACTCCTTACCCAGGTGACACTGCACCAGTCTCTCAGTATCTGAGGGCTTTGATTCTCTTATTTATAGAAGTGGGATTACCATCTCTCATCATTATGTATTTTCAAGGCACTTGGTATGTCTAATAAAATAATAAATGGGAAAATGTTTTATAAATTGTCAGGCTCGAGGGATGTTAGTTATTTTTGTTTATGAGGGCTTGGTTTCATTTTTTGTTGGAAATGCTTTTTGATAATAGGAAGTACTGATTGCTAAACTATTTACAGCTGCTTGGCATCCCCCTCCCTAGGCTCCTAAAAAGATCTATCTCTCTCGGTTGGATCTCTGAGCCAATTCTCAACCATGTCAATAACAACTAAACAGTACTCCCCAAATACCCAGAATTTGGAACTAAGCCAACTTCCTTCTAGATTTAGGTCACAGATAGCTATCTATTTATAGTGCATTCTCCAAATCACAAGAAACCATGTATCACTCTCACTATACATGAGGTCCCATATTCATGCTCATGTGGCCATGTATTTTTAAATTGTTATAAATACACTTTGGCAGAACCTATGCCATCTAGCCCTCGGATTGTAAATATAAAAAGAAGATATTTAGGAACAGTGGGAGCTGCTGTACCCAATAACAGCTGGCAGACAGAATTACACAGAGCACGCACAAGAATCTTTGGTGACCCACGTAATCTATAAACATGTTAAAAGAGGAATCAAGTTCAATATTTTTAATTCAATTAAAAAATATTTATAGGCCCTGACTGGTTGGATCAACGGTAGAGTGTTGGCCCAACATGTGGAAGTCCCAGGTTCAATTCCCGGCCAGGGCACACAGGAGAAGCACCCATCTGCTTCTCCACCCTCCTGTTCTTCTTTCTCTGTGTCTCTTTCTTCCCCTCCTGCAGCCAAGGCTCCATTGGAGCAAAGTTGGCCCCGGCTTTGAGGATGGCTCCATGGCCTACACCTTAGGTACTAGAATGACTCCGGTTGCAATGGAGCTACGGCTCAGAAAGGCAGAGCATCACCCCCTGGTGGGCATGCTAAGTGGATCCTGGTTGGGCACATGCAGGAGTCTGTCTCTCTGCCTCCCCGCTTCTCACTTCAAAAAAATACAATAAATAAATAATTATAAAAATGCTTTTTAACCTCTTACTGCTACAATGAATAGAAATAAATATGGTACAGTTTCTTGCCCTAAAGGAGCATATAATCTCATTGGACAGATAAGACTTGCACCTAGGAAGTCTCTGGGGAATATCATAAGATGAATACTTGATTGATTAAAAGCTAAAATGGAACAGAGTACATGTGGAGGTACCTGTGGAAAACGTAAGAGCTGAGCTGAGAATGTCTTGTGGACTTGGGAAGACTCAGAGGAAATAACAGGAATGGAAAAATGGCATTGGGAGACTGGTGGAGGCAGAAGTGAATGCTGGGTGCAGGAGAGATAGCTAAGACCATGGTGGATAGGAACATCATGCACTGAGCACAGTTGCTACAAAGAAACATTAATGGTTGACAACAGTGAGTGGTCAGGTAGGAGACAGAGATAGGGAAATAGTTTGGGCTAAGCTTGGAAAGGTTTAAAAAGAACTTGACCTTTAGACACTAATAAGTAAGATGTGATCAAATTTTGATAAATATAGTTACTTTAATGTCACATGTCACAGTGGAGAGAGGAGGTTGGTATCAAGGAGATCAATGAGGAAGGCTTTGCCATTGAGAAGGATTAAAATGACAAAAGTTTAAAATAAACTGTGCAAGCAGAGACAACACTGGTCATATAAGGCAGATACTGGTCCTATTGTGGTTATATTCCAGAGATGTTACCTTTAAATAGGTTATAATGTGAGCGGTGCCCCCTGGATATGTGCAGTGTGTGGCTCTGAAGAAGCTATTAATAAAATATATATCTGGGATTAAATTGTTAAGGCTTTGTAATTAAGGAGATATTTGGGGTGAAGAAGAAGGGGGCAGGCCTTGAATGTCTGTTCTTTCTTTGTCTATGAGATCTCTCTTGGAGACCTCATCTTGTCCTCTGGTTGTAAGTATTATTATATGATTGAAATTACATATATGATGCAAATTTTATATACACCTACATCATTATAACATGATTGTATTCATCTATTTTTATCTACCTATACAGCCATCACCTATCTATCTATCTGTGCCTTTAACTTTCTCTGAATTTCAGAACTGAATATTTTTCCACTTACTTATGGTGTCAAGTCGACACCTCAAATTTGATGTGTCCAAACCCAAACTCCTTATTTTTTCCTATTTCAAACTTGTGCCTGCCGCATGTTCCACATCTCAGGAAATGTCAACTTAATCTTTTTCATGGTTTAGGATAAAAACTTTGGAATTACCCGCAAGTTCTATTATCTTCTCACACCTCATACTCAATTCATCAGCAAATACTGCCAGACCTACTTTTAGAATGTATTCAGAATTCCATCCTTGCAACCACCTTCACTGATGTCAACCCCACCGAAGCCACATTCATCCCTTACCCTGCCTCACTGTGATAGCCTCTGGGTGGTCTCCCTGCTTCTTCACTGTATGTCATACACTAGATTCTCAGAAGAGCTGTAGGAATAATGTATTTAAAACAACACAGATCATGTCACTTCTCTGCCCCAAACCCTCTATTGATCCCCATCTGACTCCAAGTGCAGAGGCTTGTATGACTTGGTTCTTCTTCCCCTGTGACCTCTTCTCTTATCATACACACCTATTTGGCCACACTTTCTTATTCCTAAGCCAGGCACACTCCTTTCTCAAGGCATTGCACCTCTTCCTCCAAAGGTCCACATGCCCCAGTCTCTCACAAGGTTTCCTTTCCCATGTCAGCTTCTCAATGTCATCATCACTGACTGTGAGACCTGCCTTTTAGATTTTTATCCTTCCCAGCCTTATTTATTTTTATTTTTTTTTATTAAGTGAGAAGCAGGGAGGCAGAGACACAGACTCCCACATGCGCCTTGACAAAAATCCATCTGACACTCCCACTAGGGAGCTATGCTGTGCCCATCTGGGGCCCTTGCTCCATTGCTTGGCAACTGAGCTATTTTAGCACCTGAGGTGATGCCATGGAGCCATCCTCAGTGCCTGGGGCCAGCTTGCTCAAATGAGCCATGGATGCGGGAAGGTGGTGGAGGGAGAGATAGAGTAAGTGGTAGGGAGTGGAGAAGCAGATGGTCACTTCTCCTGTGTTCCCTGATGGGAACCAAACCTGGGACTTCCACATACCAGGCTGGCGTTCTACTACTGAGCCAACCAGCCAGGGCAACAGCCTTATTTTTCTAGTGCATATGGCCATCTTAGAGTACTGCTGTTTTATTTTTGTATTTATAAAATAATTCATTTATTGTCTCTTCCACTAAACAGAAGTTTGTTTAGTATCACTAGCACTCAGGAGAAAAAGGGAGGGTTGGATATGTAGACTTGATAGATACCAGAACGTAAATAATATTTGAGGCACGGGAGGGGATGTGTTTAATCATAAAAAGCTTAGAGAGGGAGAAACTAGTATTTGAGAAAAAGAAAGGGAAGCTGATGATGAAAGAGGAGGATTATAAAGGCAGAAGGAGAAGTAGTAACTCAGAATGAAAGAGTGACAAGTTTTGAAACACAAGATTTAGCCATTGTGTCAAATGTCAGTGAGGTAGAACTAAACACTGCACCTTGAATACAGATGATGGGAAGATGTTGCCAACCTTGGAGACATTTATTTCAGCTGAGGAGTGAGGGCAGTAGCCACATTATGGAACCTTAAAAAAGACAAGGAGAGATAAAGAAATATGGATGACAAATATAACCCTTTTCTTTCATGAACTCTGTGAAGGGACCATAAAAAAAAGAAACAGTTTGAATGCTGAATACTGAGTAGATATATTATCAAATGGGATATTTCTTGAGGTCTCACCAACCTCCTGCTCTGATCTAAAACTGGGAAAAGAAAGCCAGAGGTAGATCTTAACTGTATAATCAAAAATTGACATACAGTGCCAATAAGAAACTACCTTTATTTTTCTAATTATCAGTTTTTATTAAATTCTTGCAAGAGAAATTAAATAAAAGTTGGCATTTTATGTTATTTTTACAAATACTGTATTAATAACAGTTTGATATCTTTAATCCACTCAACTAGAAATTACTTGTTTCCCAGAGAAGAAAAACAGTTCCAGGAGTGAGAACAAAGCAGGGTGTTTTTTATTGGTTCTCAGTATTTCTTATTTTCCTAAAGAAACATAGGCCCTGTAGATTTATTAATGATTAGTCCCTTAGAATAAAGTGTCAGGAAAAACAACGCTTGAAGCTGCTTTAGCGAATTTGATTGTTAAGTGCATAATTTAGTAGGACAGTTGACTCTAAAAACAAACTTGTATGTTTCCATGTCTCCTTCCCCTGGGTTGTGTCTGGGTCATCTCTGCTCAGTTCAGGTCAAGGTTTTCCCTTCCATTTCCTTATCTTTGTGGGCAAGAAAGAGAAGTCTACTGTAAACTGTAATGTATACAGTGATGTTATTACCTCAAAGCATGTATTAGGCACTTATTTGATGCCCTGCCAAGTGCTAGTCATGGGGAAGATACTTAAGAAATTGAAAATGTATCAGTCTTTAAAGTACTTGAAATCTGTGCCAGCCAGAGAAGATAGGTATGGTGTAGCGGAATGATTAGGAAATAGTTTGCTGTAGCTGATAGTGTGATGCTATGAGGAACACAGGCCACATCATCGTCATGGCCAAGCCAGAGGTGACAGGGATGGGCCCTGTATGTGAGCGCAATCTCGATTAGCAATGCCAGAAGAAAGCTGTAGAGGGTTTATAGTTGTGTGTGTGTGTGTGTGTGTGTGTGTGTGTGTGTGTGTATGATCTGACATAGTTGTAGAAGAGGCTTTGGGGAAATAGGGAGTAGATAAGGTGGGCTGGTGGGACAGGGCCTGGATTGTTGAGGTAGGAATGAGGATTTTATATAATGAGCACAAACTATGACTATGGGGCAAAGAGGTATTTGATGAAAATCAATCTGACAGTTACATATAAGAATAATTAGATAAGAGAGTTTCTTTTTACATGAAACCACAAAGACTGCAGTTATTACAGCCTTTGTTTATGAAGTGAGCTTGGACTTGGCCAATTCTGAAAAAAAAAGTTATAGATAAAAATAAATGACATGAGCAGATAAGAACCAATAGACAACCGTGTTATCTGAGTCACGGTTTAATGATAATTCTAAGTTTCTAAGCCAAAGTAATGAAGAAACAAATAGAAACCCATTTTATCTAACACATATCAAGGGCTAGATACTTTTAGAAACCTCCCATTGTGTTCATATTATATCTTGGTAATACTCTTATAAGGAGAAAAACAATGAAGGTTTAGATGTTTAAGTTATTTGTGCAAGATCACATATTCAGGCGTTTGGGGAGGTGAGATCCAAACACAAGCTTTTAGACTATAAGTCCAGAGGTCTTTCCATTTCATAATGTTCTGCCAAGAGTTAGTCTTGATTTACTTCCTTGATATAGAGCTTTGAACTTATCTACTTCCCCTACCCAAGCAAATTCAGCTATTATTACTCTCCATGCTAGTCCTAATTTCCTCTGCCGGGCTCCTACAATCCCCACCATCTTTGGGTCTTTTTCTTCTCCTTCCATGTCATTATTCATATTTATTTATTTTTTTAAGATTTTATTTATTCACTATAGAGAGAAGAGACAGAAAGAAAGAAAGACAGAGAGAGGGAGAGAGAGAAGGGGGGGAGGAGCAGAAAGCATCAACTCCCATATGTGTCTTGACCAGGCAAGCCTGGGGTTTCGAATCGGTGACCTCAGCATTCCAGGTCGATGCTTTACCTACTGCGCAACCACAGGTCTATTATTTATATTTAACGGCTCAACTTAATAGCATCCTTCTAATGAAGTTTTTCCATTTCTCCCAAATATATGTGATCACTCTTTTTTTTGAACCACCTGTACTTTTCTCGGCCTCCTCACTCTACTTATATTTCACTGTTTGGGTGTTTTTCTCATCTACAGAATTTTACTATAGCTTCTGAGAATAAATAAGATTCATTATCTGTCCAATAATCTCAATTATTCCTTTGTGAGATTTAAGAATTTGTTGAAAAAGAGAAAAGGTGAGAGGGGGTCAAAATGACAGAGTAGGAAGGCCGTGAGTTCTGCTCCTACAGGCAGACCACAGCGACAGGTACATGAAACAACATCCTTGAGGGCACCTGAGTGTTAGCAGAACAGATTATCTACAACTAAGGAGAGGAATAAGAAACCACTTCGAGGCAGGTAGGAGGGGCAGAGGTGTAGTTCATTTAGACCCTACAATTCTAGTTTAGCATCCCACAAATGGGAGGGATATCACCACTGTGTAGGTTCCCAAGGAATAGGGGGCCAAGCCCCACATCAGGACCTCAGTGCTATGAAGACGATATCCCATGACATCTGGCTTGGAAAGTCAGTAGAGCTTATGTCCAGGAGAGCCGAAGTGCTGTAGAAAACTGAAACTTTGCAGTTAAAGTTCTCATGCACAGGGTGTTAAATGGATAAAATGTGTGTGTGTGTGTGTGTGTGTGTATGTATGCTGCCTACAAAAGACTCACTTTAGATCTGATGATACACACAGTCTGAAACCAAAGGGATAGGAAAGATTTTCCATGCAAATGAAAACCAAAAGAAAATTGAGGTTCTGTTACATTAGATAACATAGACTTTAAACAACAACTGTAACACTAGAAAGAGATGATAATTACATAATAATAGATTATTCTAGGAAGAAATAATGACACCTATAAACATCTATGCACCCAATGTAGGAACACCTAAATATATAAAGCAAATGTAACAGATGTAATGGAAGATATTGAGAATATTACAATAATAAGGGATTTATGACCCCACTCATATCAATGGATAGATCATCCAGACAGAAAATCAACAAGAAATTACAGGCCTTAAACAACACACTAGATCGGCCCTGGCCAGTTGGCTCAGCAGTAGAGCATCCAGCTTGACATGTGGAAGTCCCAGGTTCAATTCCCAGTCAGAGCACACAGGAGAAGCACCCATCTGCTTCTCCACCCATTCTTCTCTTTTTCCTCTCTATCTCTCTCTTCCCCTCCTGTAGCCAAGGCTCTATTGGAGCAAAGTTGGCCCAGGCACTGAGGATGGCTCCATGGCCTCTGCCTCAGGCACTAGAATGGCTCTGGCCGCAACGGAGCAATGCCTGGGATGGGCAGAGCATCGCCCTTTGGTGGGCATGCCTGGTGGATCCCAGTCAGGCACCTGCAGGAGTCTGTCTGACTGCCTCCCCACTTCTAACTTAAAAAAAAAAAAAAACTAGATCAAATTAACTTATTACATATATACAGAACATTCTATCCCCAAACAGCAAATTATATATTCTTTTCAAATGTACATGGAACATCCTTCAGGACAGATCACATGTTAGGCCATATAACAAGACTCAATAAATTTAAGAAGATGGGAATTATATCAAGCATTTTTTTCCAACCACAATGATATGAAGTCAGAAAACAATTATAAGAAATGAACTGGAAAAATACACATATGTGGAAGCTAACCAGCATGTTACTGAACAACCAATGGGTCAACAAAGAAGTCAAAGAGTAAGTTTAAAAAAATACCTTGAGACAAATGAAAATAGAAATACAATGTTTCAAAATCTATGGGACACAGCAAAAGCAATACTTAGTGGAAAGTTTATAGCAATACAGACCTATCACAAGAAACAAGAAAAATTTCAAATAAACAATCTAACCTTACAGCTGAAAGAACTAGAGAAAAGAAAACAAAGCCCAAAGTTAGTAGAAGAAAGAAAATACTAAAATTCAGAACAGAAATAAATAAAATATAGACTAAATCAATAGAAAAGATTAATAGCCTGACCAGGAGGTGGCACAGTGGATAAAGCAGCATCAGACTGGGACGTGGAGGACCCAGGTTTGAAACCTTGAGTTTGCCAGCTTGAGCGTGGGCTCCATTGCTTTGAGCAAGACTCACCAGCATGAGCCCAAGGTCACTGGTTTGAGCAAGGGGTCACTCAGTCCACTGTAGCCCCCTGTCAAGGCACATATGAGAAAGCAATGAATGAACAACCAAGCTGCTGCAACAAAAAATGGATGCTTCTCATCTCTCTCTCTTCCTGTATGTCTGTTCCTATCTGTCCCTCTCTCTGTCCTGTCACAAAAAGAAAAAAAAAAAAGAAAAAGAAATGATTAATAAAGCTAAGAGCTGGTTATTTGTAAAGATAAACAAACTTTATAAACATTTAACCAAACTCATTAAGAAAAAAAACGGAGTGAGAAAGAGAAAGGGTCCAAATAAATAAGTTCAGAAATAAAAGAACTGAGAAAAAAAAACTGCAGAAGTACAAAGTGTTATAAGTGAATACTATGAACAATTAAATAGCAACAAATAGGAGATGTCAAAGAAATGGATAAATTCCTAGAAACAATCTTCTTAGACTGAATCAAGAAGAGACAGATAATCTGAACAGATTAATTATCAATAAGGCAATTAAATCAGTAATCAAAATACTCCTAACAAGAAAAGTCCAGGACCAGAGAGCTTCACAGGTTAATTTTATCAGACATTCCAAAAATAATTAATACTTGTATAGAAATATGTTGTAGAATTGGGCACTGGAAGCTTCTATAATTATGTTTACTGTCACTCTAATAAATTCAATTAAAAAAAGAATTCATATTTCTCATTTTAAAGCTACAGTCATGTTCCACATAACATCTCAGTAAACAACAGACTGCATAAACAACAGTGGTCCCATGAAATGGTAATGGACTTGAACAATTCTTATTGCCTCACGAGAGTAACCATCATAGCCTCGTGACACAAGGCATTACCCTCATGTTTGTGGTGATGCTGGTGTGAACCACTCTACTGTGCTGCGAGCTGCAAAGGTATAGCACATAGAATTATGTCCAGTACATAATACTTGATAATGATGATAAACATCTGTATTACTGGTTTATGCATTTACTGTAATTTAGTTTTTATCATTATTTTAGAGTGTACTTTTTCTACCAATAAAAAAAATGTTGCTGTTCAATAGTATGCCATGTTTTGCCAGCATTGACCTCATATACTTCATGTTTACTGAATCCTTTCATTGCATCAGTTTCTCTTGTGCTTAATTTTCTCTTGTATTTTTGGATACAGTAACATTCCTAAGAGGAATAAGTTACCCCATACAGTGTAGATATGTAATAGGCTATATATCTATGCATCTATATTTGCATATGTACACACTATGATGTTTGCACAATAATAAAATTGTCCCATTCTCAGAATGCATCCCCACTATTAAGTGGTATATGGCTGTATTTCAAAAAATGGAAGAGGAAGAGAAAGCTTCTAAACTCATTTTAGGAGGCCAGTACTGTATTACCTTAATACCAAAATCAAATAACAACAACAATAAAAAATATTACAAAGAAAATTACAGGCCAATATCCTTGATGAACATAGATACAAAAGTTCTTAACAAAATATTAGCAAACCAAATTCAACAATACAGTAAAAGGATCATACATTATCCAGTGGAATTTATTCCAGGGATGCAAGGAAGCTTCAATATCTGCAAATCGATTAATGTGATATACCACATTAACAAAACAAAAATAAAAATCATATGATCCTCTCAATAGATGCAGTAAAAGCTTTTAACAAAATTCAACATCCATTTATATTGAGAACTTTCAACAAAGTGGGTACAGAGGAAACATGCCTCAACCCAATAAAAACCATATATAACAATCCTACAGCTAACATTATACCCAATGATGGAAAGCTTATAGCTGTTTGTCAAAGATCAAGAACAAGACAAGGATGTCCTTTCTCATCACTGTTACTCAGAACAATATCGGAAGTCCTGACCACAACTATTAGATAAGAAAAAATAAATAAATAACATTCTAATTGGAAAGAAAGAAGTAAAACTGTGACTATTTGCAGATGACATAATACTATATATAAAAAACCCTAAGGATTCCAGCAAAATACTATTACAATAAATAAATTCAGTAAATTTGTCGGATACAAAATTAAAATACAAAAATCTGTTACATTTCTATAGACTAATAACACACTATCAGAAAGAGAAATTAAGAAAAGAATCTCATTTATAATTACATCAAAAATACCAAGGAATAAATTTAGCCTAGGAGGTGAAAGACCTATAATCTGAAATTTCTAAGACACTGATGAAAGAAATTGAAGACAACATAAATAAATAAAAGATATACTGTACTCATGAATGGGACTAATGATTATTGTTAAAATGTCCATATTATCCAAAGCAATCTACAATACAATCCTTATTAAAATATCAGTGTCATTCTTTTCAGAACCAGAAGAAATCATTTTAAAAATTGTATGGAAACACAAAAGACCTTGAATATCCCAAGCAAACTTGAGAAAAAAAGAACAAAGTTGAAGATGTTATGCTCCCTGATTTCAAATTATATTACAAACTATAGTAATCAAAGTAGCATGGTACTGGCACAAAAATAAACTCAAAGTTCAGTGGAACAAAATAGAGACCCCAGAAATAAACTCACACCTGTGTTCTCAATCAACAACAAAGGATGCAAGAACACAATGGAGAAGACAGTTTTATTTTTAATGAATTGTTAAATATAAAATATTGAAATTAAACCACTTTATTAATGCCATATATAAAGAATAAACTCAAAAATGATTACAGACTTAAATGTAAGATTTGAAACAATAAAACTCATTGAAGGAAACACAGGCAGTAAACTTTTTAACATTAATATTACCCATGTCTTTTAAAACATATCTCCTGAGGCAAGAGCAACAAAAGCAAAAATTAAAAAAAATATATTTTTTTATTTTGACTACATTAAAAAGCTTTTGAACAGCAAAGAAAACCATCAATAAAACAAAAGTAACCAACTGAATGAGAGAAAATATTTACAACTGATCAATCCAATAAGATGTTAATATTCAAAATATATGCGGAACTCACACAACTCAACATCAAAGAAAAATCTCACTTAAAAAAATGAACAGAGGAATTGAATTAACATTTCTCCAAAGGAGACATACAGATGGCCAACAGACATGTAAAAAGATGCTCAATGTCACTAATCATCAGGGAAATGCTAATCAAACCCACAATGAGATATCTCCTCATACCTGCCAGAATTAATATCATCGAAAGACAGCAAGTAACAAATGTTGGTGAGGATGTAGAGAAAAAAGTGGAAACCCTCATGAACTGTTGAGGGGAATTATAAATCAGTGTAGTCACTATTGAAAACAGTATGGAGTTGCCTCAGAAAATTAAAAATAGACCTACCATACAACCCAGCATTTCTACTTTTGGATATTTATCGGAAGAAACCCAAAACACTAATTCAAAAAGATATGGGCTCCCCTTGGTTCATAGCAGCATTACCTACAATAGGTAAATATGGAAGCAACCTAGGTCTTTATCAATGGAAGAATCAATAAAGAAGTTGTGATACATGTGCGCGCGCACACACACACACACACACACACACACCCCAACACACAGGAATATTACTTGCCCATTAAAAAAACAAAGATTGAAATCTTGCCATTTGCAATAACATGCATGGACTTAGAGGGTATTATACTAAGTAAAATAGTTCAGACAGAAAGACAAATATTGTATGATCTCACTTAGATATAGAATCTAAAAAGCAAAACAAAGAGACACAGAAAACAGAGCAGAAACAGATTCATAGATACAGAGAACAAATGGGTGGTGGACAAAGGTGAGCATGGGTAGGAGAATAGGAGGAACAGTTGAAAGGGATTAAGAAGTACAATCTTCCAATTTACAATAAATAAGCCATGGGGATGTAATATACAGTTAAAGGAATGTAGTCAATAATATTGCAATAATTCTGTATGAGGACAGATGTTTACTAGACTTATCATGGTAATCACTTTGTATGGTATATAAATGTCAAATTACTATGGTGTATGCCTGAAACTAATTATATGTCAACTCTACATTAATTTTTAAGAGAGAGTAAAAGAGACAAGAAAAAGTATAGGGCTTAAGAAAAAACAAAATGCATTATAGCTACTCACATAGAATGTAAAGTTGTCTTGAACTTGGAGGCAAGAATGTCTCTTTGTCCAAAGAACAAGTCACTTCACCACTTTGGATTCAATTCTTCCTCCAAACATAAGGTGTTTGAACACCTGACAATCACTTAAACTGTGCCTAATTTTAATAATCTTTTTCTGATATTTGCAGTCTGAGAGTAAAAATCCAGGTTTTGATTATCTTATTGAGCTCAAATATTTTCACTTTTTAAAGAATCTGCTTCACTTCAAAGGTCAACTTTAATAAACCAGTTTACCATAAGCCCAGAATCAAGACAGCTCAGCTGATTCCCCTAGGGTAGGATACATACCCAAGTTCTCTTGGGCCCCTGAGCCTCTTGTAAATCCCAGAGTTGATAACCCCTTTCCCAGACTGGGTAATGTGCTGTGGCTTATTTGCATGACAATTACATACATTAGGAAGGTTACTGATAGGAACACTCCTGGCCAATTTTAACTTTTGAATGAAGCAGGTTTTTGTGTCTCAGAACAGCTGCAGGAGGTATGCTCAGTATTCTATCCCCACAGGGAAAATGGTACCACTCTTCTTCAGCTTGGAAAATTCCTTTTCCAACAAAGAGACATGTCAGCATTTCTCCACATCAGAATCTCTGTTAGGATGTTGCCAAGAAGCCCTTCCCCAAGCAGGGCAGCAAAGACTCTCAGAGCAGTAGTTTTGAAGAATAAACAGAGCCAACCAGAGCTGCCATGAACAATGCAAGGTAGATGCCTTTTAGGGTGGGTCCAATGTGGTACAAGCTTGACCAGGTTTCATTTTAACAAGTCACTTAGTGACTTATGAAATAAATTTTAAGTTATTACTCTGCCCACCAGTGCTCTAGGCACTGACGGACACCTGAGATGCAAAAGGCACAGTATGACCCATGTAGTGCAGTATGGTGAGTGATGAGGACAAGCTCTGCACTGGGTGTTACCCTTGCTCCACATGCTGCTTATACAGTAATTGATTACAGTCCTGTCCTATTTTCTGTGTGAACTTCTGGAGAGCAGAAATCATGTCTTATTTTTCTATCACCTCATCCCTGAACAGTAGCTGTAGAGCTCAAGCACTTTGAGAACAATGCTTGTGCCTCATATTTCTTCTTTCTTGGTCTCCCATATAACCAAGCAAAGTTCTATATTTAGAGTATGTTTCATGAAGCAGTATAAATTATCTACATATATACTGCTCACAAAAATTAGGGGATATTGTATTGCTTCATATTCATTTTGAAATACCTTATAATTTTTTTGTGAGCAGTATATTTTTATTAAATATATTGGGGTGACATTGGTTAACAAAATTACATAGGTTTCAAGTGTGCAACTCTATAATACATCATCTGTGTATTGCATTTGTGTTTACCACCTAAAGTCAAGTCTCCTTTCATCACCATACTTGACCCCTTTGCCCTTTACTACTCCTCCACCATCTTCTTTTCCCTTTGGTCACCACCATACTGTTGTTCGTGACTGTGAGTTTTTGTTTATTTGTCTTGTTTGTCTTGCTGCTTTCATTTTTACATTCCACACATGAGTGAAATCATGTGGTTCTTGATTTTTTCTGTCTGACTTATTCCACTTAGCACAATATTATCAAGATCTATTCATGTTATTGCAAATGGCAGTATTTTATCTTTTCTCATGGCTGAGTGGTATTCCATACTATATAGGGACCACATCTTGTTTATCCAATCATCTATCAAGGTTCACCGGTTGCTACTATGTCTTGGTCACTGTAAATCATGTAACAATAAACATAGGGGTACATATAACTTTACAAATAAATGTTTTCAAAATTTTTGGTAGATACCCAAAAGAGGGTTGTTGGGTCATATGGTAACTCTATTCTTAATTTTTTGAGGAACCTTTATACTATTTTCCATAGTGGCTGTACCAGTTTATATTCTCACCAGCAGTGAATGAGGGTTTCCTTTTCTTCGCAATTTCTCCAACTCTTGTTATTATTTGATTGTTAATAGCTGTTCCAATAGGTGTGAAGTGATGTCTCACTGCAGTTTTGATTTGCATTTTCCTAATACCTAGTGCAGTTGAGCATCTTTTCATATATCTGTTGACCATTTGTATGTCTTTTTGGGAGACATATTTGTTCAGGTCATCTGCTCATTTTTAATTGAATTTTTTTGTTTTGTTGTTGTTGAATTGTATGAATTTTTTTTATATTTTGTATATTAATGCCTTATCAGTGGTTTTGTTTGCAAATATCTTCTCCCAGTTGGTTTATTGCTTTTTTGTTTCATTGACCTTACTTTTGCTGTGAAGAAGCTTTTCAATTTAATATAGCTCAATTCATTTTTTTTTAACTTTCCTTGCCTTTGAGGACAATTTATAATATCCTATCATGACCAAGATCCATGAGGTTAGTAACTATGTGTCTTGGCCACGCATGGCTATATGTATTTGTGAAGCTAAGCCAATTTTGTTGATTTTTTGTTACTATTTTATTGGTAAACTTGAAGAAAAACAAAGAAAGAGATTAAAGAGGGTCCTAAATAATTATCATCTTAATCAGTACTACTGAGTACCAGGTTCTAATCCATCAAATTTAAATTGTCCAGGTTCCTTAGAAATTTCCTGGAGGGCCATGACCTAATATTTTGAATGAAGCCTCACCCAGGTCTAAGTTTTGCAGAGGCTTAAAATTCAGGGGTGTGCCATTCTTCCAGTGATGCTTACATTTACCCACCAAGTATTACATGTCAAGGAGAGAAAACTGAGTTCCTGCTGTATATGCCCAGATTCTGGTGTAATATGCAACTATCTCCTCCCATGGCTTAGATCAGCTGAGTCATAAAATAGCTGGAAACGAGAGCTGTTTTATTGAACACATTATTTTTCAAAAATGGAGCTCTTAGAGTCCTTAGAGTTACTCTGTTGTTATTTATTTAAGATGCATTTCACAAGTATTTATTAAGACTTATGATGTAATCTCAGTAAATGTGTTATAGTCCTAAGTTGTGGGAACATAGAGAAATAAAGATACAACATTTATTGTTTAGCACACTAAATATGTAGATATACTAATAACTATTACAAGGCACCACAGTATTTATGATCTTATGTAATCTTAAAATGTTTAACAATAGGCATTGTTAGCCATTATTTTCTTCCTTTATAGATAGATAAGAAAAATATGGTTTTAAAATGTCCAAAGTGAAGGAACCAACTGGTAGATCCAGAATAGAATCTCTGCTTCCCTAAGTGCATTGCTCCATGCTCCTCATCACTGTGTGTGTCTGTGTGTGTGTCTGTGTGTCTGTGTGTGTGTATATATATACTTCTCTCCAACCTACACACATGTGACCTTCTTAGGTTCTGACCAAAGACCAACAATTGCTGATTGAACCCCCAAATAGTGAACATTAATCAGCTTCAAATACCAAATACCACTTATCGTCTCTGCCTACACTGGCTTGAAAACATTATACAGTGTATGCTATTTATACTAAGAATCTTGAGAGTCCAGTAAATAGTATCAACTATCTTGTTACTTTGTGTCATTTTTGAATTTGAAAACAACTTTAGTTATCTATATTTTCTCACATTCTCAATCCACCATTGTTCTGTGCACCCTGCCACCAGCTTCCTCTACTCTTCTTAGCATGGCTACTCTGCACAGTGAGTCTATCATAAACAAAGTCTCCCATAAGGTCAACCATATTACAAGTATCATTCCATCTTCCTGTTGCTTGTTTTTCCAATGAGATACCTGCCTCTTTTATCATGTCAAGAGAAAGCTGTTTATCCTTCTCTCCATGCCAAAATTTCATTATCTCCCATTTACTCCTCAACACACATAACCTGACTTTCACTTTCACCATTTCGCTAAAACTTCCCTTGTACAGGACATCCATGACATCCTACGATTCCTATTGCTGTGTAGCAAATATGATCACATGTTTAGCAACATGAAACAACACAAATTTGTTTCCTCACAGTTTCTATGAAGCAAAAGTCCTGTTACAGGCTTGTTGGGTCTTCTGCTAGGGCCACACCAGACTGAAACCAAGGTAGGGGTTGGCTGGGGCTGTCGTATTATCTATGTCTTAAGAGTGTTTTCACAAGCTCATGGGAAAGATCAGTTCCTTGCAGTTCTGGGATTACATTTCCTGTTTTCTCGCTGGCTGTTAGCAAGGCACTACTCTCAGCTACTAGCTAGAGGTCCTGCCATGTGGAAGTCGACTATGGAAGAAACCTCTGTGGGCAATATACAACACAGTTCTTTGTCTCTTTAAGGCAAGCAGGTGAAATCTCTTTCAAATCTTCTTTTAAAGGGCTCACTTGAGTAGGTGAGGCCCATCCAGAATAATCTCTCCTTTGATTAACTCAAAATCATATGCAAAATGACATATGCAGAATTGTTCAAACAAATAAAGAATATAACTGGGAAGTCATGTATGGAATTAAACTTATAACAGTTATGTATCTGTGTAGTTTCAGGAAGATTTTCTCCTATTTAATGGAAATTAAAACTTGGTTTAGGATTTGAAATACTAAAACAAGAATGGGCCATGGGGAGTTAATTATGGTCAGGGAAAAACAAAAGTCCAGTAAACTAAAATAGGAAGTTCCCTATAGATCCCATGACCCCCTAGAGGCAAATTAAGCAAATCAACTGAAGATGTAGAAAGAATTCCAATAATGAGTCTTGTAAAATTTGAAGCTGTTAAGCTCCATCTAATGAATGGCCTTGCAGGTTATCCAAAGCAGCATCTTAAAAGTAATGAATGAAAAATGAGCCCAGTAAACCCTGTGAGTATTAGAAAGAGGGTAAGATTTCAAGATAGGATTCCAAGTCTGCCTTTTGTAGTGACTGTGTGGTTCATCCACATGCATTCATTTTCTTATTCATTTATTCTTTTGACAACACTTTATGACAACTTATGTTTTAGTGTTGTAAGCAGTGGGCACCATCATGATGAACAAGAACTGGCCACTGTCCTCTGGGATTTACTCTTCCCTGTAGAAGATTGGTTAGTAAATAAGAAATGATCTCGCCTGACCAAGCGATAGCACAGTGGATAGAGTGTCGGACTGGGATGCGGAAGACCCAGGTTCGATACCCCGAGGTCGCCAGCTTGAGCGCGGGCCCATCTGGCTTGAGCAAAAGCTCATCAGCTTGAACCCAAGGTCGCTGGCTCCAGCAAGGGATTGCTCGGTCTGCTGAAGGCACGCGGTCAAGGCACATGTGAGAAAGCAATCAATGAACAACTAAGGTATCACAACGGCAATGTAAAACTAATGATTGATGCTTTTTACCTCTCTCCGTTCCTGTCTGTCTGTCCCTATCTATCCCTCTCTCTGACTCTCTCTCTCTCTGTCCCTATAAAAAAAAAGAAAAGAAAAAAGAAATGATCTCATATACTAAGAGGTCTAAGAGAAGGAAATTAGAGGTTTTTTTGAAACACAGTTTTTATCAGAGAGTTTTTGTCAAGAGAGACTGAGCCTACACTGATCCCTTGAGGATCAGGTGATGGAGAATGAGGGAAGACAGCTTTCAAGACAGAGACAAGAACATAACAAGGACCAAAGGTCCTTGCATGCATCTGGAACAGCAAGTCATTCCAGGTAGCTGGAATATAAAGTAATAGATGTGGTAGTGGGGCTGGTCTGAGATAAGGGTACAGATATACACAGGACTGGTTTAGGAAGAAATCTCATGTGCTAGAGTTTGGGTCAATTCTGAAAACAAGGGTCATAGCTGAGGTGGGGATAATACCATCAGATTGGTGATTTCAAAGGATTGTTCTAGCTTTGGTTTGGAGAATAAATTTTAAGATAAGAATAGAGACCAGGATGATAGCTAAAGTTAGGCAGTGGTCATGAAATAGCTATGAAGAACATTAAATGACTTGAAGACATCATGCAGACAAGTCAGTAAGTCAAGCATGGTGGCCCTGGCTGGGTAACTCAGTTGGTTAAAGCATTGTACTGATATGCCCAAATTGTAGGTTTGATTCCAGTGAGGCCACATATAAGAATCAACCAATGAATGCATAAATAAGATCAATCTCCCTCTCTCTCACTCTCAAAACTCAATCAATTTTTTTTTATTTAAAAAAAAGAATGAAAAGATACTAACAACTTACCCTATAAGCTTGCTGTCAAACTTAAATAAGATAATGGATTTGAAATTTCTATATGAATAATAACATGCTGCTAGTTATTATTGTCATCAAAGTGGGAAATGAAGCCCTGGTAGACTGGCTCAGTGGATAGAACACAAACCTGGGTATGGACATCTTAGGTTCAATTCCTAATCAAGGCACACAGGAGAAGCAACCATCTTTTTCTCTCCCCTTCTTTCTCTCCCTTCTCTTTTTCTTCCCCTCCCGCAGCCAGTGGCTGGATTAGTTTGAGCATCAGCCCTGGGTACTGAGGATAGCTCATTAGTCTGAGTGTCAGCCTCAGACAGGAGTTGTCAGGTAGATCCTTGTCAGGTTGCATGCAGGTGTCTCACTATTTCCCCTCCTCTCACCTAAATAAAATAAAAATAACATTAAAAAGTGAGAAATGAGATTTCTCAACCCAAATAGTAAAGCAAAGATAGTTCACTCATAACTTTGAAAAAAATTCTCTTTTTTTAAAAAAAAGTTCTGATGAGAGAAAAAAAATAAGATTCTCCAGGGTGAATGAGGGTGGCAGGTGTCCCAGCAAGTGACACTGTTCATAGTCCACTAGCTGGCCTGGTCTGTGTTCTCCTCCTCTTCTGTTTTAACCTCAGGGTAAAACAGCAATTTTATTAATATTAATATACTTGCATAAAGTGCTAATTTACTTCATCATTTTCCTAATTAGCTTTATTGAATTGTGAGACTCATCTGCATGAATAATGAAACTGTATATGCCTTTTCCAAAGTCTGTCTTATTGCTGCCAAGTGAAGTACAGAAAAGAAGAAATACTCATCTGTAATTCTTTGATCTTTTGGAGAAAGATAAATCACTTTCTGAGAAGATGGCAAAGACGTCAAGGAAGTCCTTCAATTAAACCTGGACAGAAATTGGGAGGACTATGCTACCTTTTCTTCAGAATAAATAAAATAAGAATTTTGCTTTAGATATTGCCAACTCTGTCACTTCCTGTTGGAATGTACTAATGAGAAGAGGTGTCTCTCTAGTTTGACATGATTTACCTCCATCTGCTAGTGTCACAGGATAAAAGATTAAAGGTACCAAGGTATGGTCAAGAACAGTAGGTTTATTTGATCAAAGATTAAAATAAATTCATGGTTTTTTTTTATTTTATGGACTAATTATCTCAACTGAATTGACAATGGAACTATTCATAAAACTGACTTGATTAATGTCAAAAATATTTAAAGACTCTTAACAATAAGTGAGAAGAGCATAGGAAACCAATAGAAAAATGGGCAAAATAAATAAACTGGCACACCAGAGAGTAGGAAACACATAGAATGAGATGTTCTACAGATCCTACAGCAAAGCTGCAATCACTTATCATTTTACACAGAATCAATGGGCAAAAATGAAAATGACCGATACTACTATGAATTGAAAAACCTCTGACTCTTCGAGGTCTTTAAGATATTGCCACTGAGAACATAAACTGATGCTTTGTTAAGCAATTTAGCGATACCTTCTATATTTAAACATTCTCAAACTCTACAACCCAAAGATTTTACTATTCAGTATCTTTCTAACAACCTTGCTTGTTACATTAAAAAAACCTCTTTGACTCAGTTTAAATGCCAATTAGCATAAAATTAGGCAAATCCACTGAGGTATATTCACAAATTGAAATAATAAACAGCATTCAAGCAAATAAACTACAGCCAAACATAAAAATATGGGTGATCTTAGAAATACAACTGAAAAAGTCCCTCAAATTACAGATAACAGAACATATGCCCCCTTTTTTATGAATATATAAATCAACTAAATAAAAAAGTAATTTTAAAGGCATCTACATATGTGATGAAATTGTACAAAAATAAAAGCATAACATGAACACAGAATTCTGGATGATGGTTGCCTTGAGGTAAGAAGGAGACAGGAAGAGGTATTATTGGTAGAGGGGTCATATGGTCAGGATATGGCTTGATGCCAAGACTTTGCTTTTGTGGTTTTTGGAGGTTTTGGGTATCTGTTTGCTTAAAATAAAAGAATGGAATGGAATACAATACAATACAATACAATAAATAGAAAAGAGGTAGGTCACATGTAGAATATTGATTATAGCATATCCTGGATCAAAAGCTGTAAACAACTTAAGTCTGTACATTTGAGGCTACTTTAAATTAAATAAATAAAGCTACAGTTATCAAATGCATTTTACCCTTATATAGTTGGTTTTTAAAGAAAAAAGTCCTCCTGCTCTATCATTAATTTTGTTTGTTTTCTATCAAAAGCATTTATCATCCTTGGACAATTTTCCTTATGTACAAAGGCTGTAGCAAGAAAAGAAAGGTACAGAAAGCAACAATATGAAGAGGTAAATATGGATAGAATGGCTGAGGTTAACTGAATCCTGAGATATGGACAGAAGGACCTGGCACCTTTGTATGGCAATGGAGGAGCTGGTGAAGAAGAAAACTTGGGTCAGGTTGGTCTCCACACGAGAGGGATAGTGTCTAGAGGGACAGAATCTCAGCCATAGCTTGCTGAGATGGATGGTTAATGGGGTTGCCAAGGCCAGTGTTCACTTTTAAGCCCTAACTCACGGCAAAGAAATGTTCTTAGGACATTGACCTCAGGCATCGCCTCTCCCAGCATTTGTCCGGGCAACCTGGCATAGAATCCAGTGAACGATCCCCTAGACTGAGGACAACACTTTACATTTGTGTAGCACCCTCCTGTACTCAGTACAATTAATTCTCCCAGCACCTTCAGTAGGAAGGGTAGGCGCTGTTTTTCCATTGGCATAGAAAAGAGCTGAGGTCTGGAGAGGCTTCTACTGGCCACCTAGGAATGAGAACTCAGGTCACTGGCCTGCCATGTCCTTTTCAAGGTGCCGTCCAGAAAGGAGGGGGCTGGGTGGAAACAGGGAGCGCAGGCTAGTGTTTATTGAATACCCATGTCAGTGCATTGCAATCTTGATCTCATTTAATGTCTACAACACACCTAAGAGGTAGGAACTTTCTTCATGTCTCCCTTAAGGATAAGAAAATGGAGAATTCAAGTTATCAGCTATGTGACCTAGAGCAAGCATCTCAAGCACTCTAAAGCTCCATGTCTTTATCTAAAAGAATGAAGATTATAATAGTACCTCATGGAGTAATTGAGAGGATTAATGAGATAAGGTAGCTCTAAAAAAATAAATTGCACAAAGCTTAAAAATGCTGCAAGTAGGATTGAACCCACAGGTGTCTGATCCCACGGTCTGCCTTTCTGCTGTAGATATGTAGCTGGACAGGGGAATGCACACAAGCAACACAGACAAGTTAGACTTGACCAGCTCAGCACAGCACGGCAGCACACCGATTCTGACACCACCACCCCAAAAAAACCAAAGAAGTACAATTAGAAAAAAGTCTACAGTGAATTTTCACCGGATGACCTTCTCCACAACTGCCAGAGGTCCACATCCAGGCATCTCTCCACTCCTCGGCTATTACTAGAACCACAAACTAGAAAATATTTTGACTTGCAAGAGACCAGGACATTACTTTCTACCCTGCATCTACTTGAAAGAGCAGGAGAAAGGTTAGGCTACCAGTGACATTTTCTCAGTGCACAGATCGCCTCGGTCACATTTGTATCATTTTCATACACGCAATATACAGGCCACTAAGAGAACAAAATCTACTAATTACATTTCATTCAATAATGCATTCTTCACCTTAGCTTAGCAGTGTCCTTGTATGTTTCCGCAGGGTGTAGTGCTAATAACATCTTATTTAGCTTTTAAATGGCGCTTATCATTAAATCTGAAACATTAACAAGCATCAACGAGTCCAAAGTGACAGCCATAGTAAATAATTTCTAAAGGCCTCTACACTGTAGATCTATTTTTTGCTTAATTTAATTGAACTTATTTATTAAAAATTAAACATATGGATTTGGAAGGATGCTAGCTCAGCTGCCATGGCAGCCCCATCTTTTGATATTTGCCTAAAATAGGAGCTGCAGATACTGCAGCTAACTCGAGGCTCAAGCCCCTGAAGAAAAGGCTCTATTCAAATCTCTTCATAGCTTGGTATGGAGAACTGTTTACCGTCTACCCCATGATTAATTTTGGTGACTCTTTTCTTTGTAGTTTGCCTTAAGAGTCAAGACTTTTGGGTTAAGTAAATTATTTTGAAAATGTTTATAATCCTCATCTTTGGAAAAGGATTATAATATTTCTGATGGCAATACCATGGGCATAGGGTGTCAGTGTTTACAGTATGCACGTGGGAGTTTGGGGAGAACCTGGCATACATCAGTCAAGGGAAAACACATTGTGAACAATACTGTGACAATAGATGTCCTACAACCCTTAAAGTGTAGGTGGGCTCAATCTTATCATAGTTATCCCATTGTATTGTCAAGGAAAGTAAGGCTCAGGGAGGCTATCCTATCTTCCTAAGTTGGAAAAACAAGGTAGAGAAGAGCTATGATAAAACTCCTATTAATCTTATAGGCTTGCCTTGAAATGTCTTTGGAACCTGGTATCTCCAGAGTTGGGGCATCTGCTTCTGTGTCCCTTTCTCTAGTCTTCTAAACATCTTTCAGAGAAGAAAAGTGAACTTCCACTACTATTAAAATCATGCCTCTGTCTCCATTTGTATTTATTGGCCAAATTTTGTTAATTCACTTATTTATTCCAGACTGTTATTTATCAAACATCTACTTATGCCTAGCAGTGTTTTAAGCATCAAGGGTACAGTACAGAACAAAGATAAAAGCTCCCTGTTCACTTGGGGTTTCTGTTCTGGTGGGGGGTGCAGAGAGTAAGCAACATAAATGTGTGTCTCTCTGGTATACTTGGAAGTGTTAATTCAGGGAGAGTGATGCTGGGGAGAGGGAATAGGAAGTGCTGGCGGAAGTGTTGTGGTTGTGATGAAAGGGAAACAGGACAGATCTAAAATTTGCTAACTTTCCCTTACAGGTTGTCTCAGAGGATTGGTGTCTAACCCCCACTTCCTCTCCCAGTACATTTGTACCATCAACACATGGCTGCCCGCAGCTCCCACTTCCCTTTTCCCTTGTAGGAGACGGAAGGGTATGGAATTTCTATTTGTTCTTCAATTGGCTGGAGCAACGTTGACATCCAGTGGTGAATTAGATTAATCACAGGAGCCCACATTCTTGCTTTTTAGTCTCCTACAGAGAGGTGGCCGGTTGTGAGTACTGATTAGGAATTTGTTAACCACAGTTCAGAGAAATGCCTCTGCAGACCTGCACCTTCACCTGCTGCTACTTCCCATCCCCTGCCTATACTGTTAGCACATTACTGACTTGGTTTTAACAGCATGCATGTTACTGTATGTATGTGTGTGTGTATGTATCCACTCACCTGATGTTCAGATACACATTCAAGTGTTTACTGGGCATCTGTGTGAATCTGTGTATATATGTATTTCCTATGTTACCTACACGCAATGGGTCTGATGATATGTTGTTCTTCCTTGTTGGTACCCTGTGGACCCTGCATCCTGATTTTTTTGGTCTTTTTCCTCGGGCTGGTGTTATTACTGTCTGTTTCTAATACAGCAGATATAATCATGGAAGCCTTGGGCTTCCTTCCTGGTCGACTAGCACTGCTTAGATACCAGCAGGTGCACACTGCCCTCCATGACGATACCAGTCAGCAAGCTCCCCTTTCATTTCCTCCACTCTCTTGGGAGCATGCATACTTAGAAAGGGCATGTTACACCACACAGAGCCCCCTGCCCTCCAAACACCCAAGTTGAGAAACATAGCAGACCCGGCAGCAGAAGATTCCAGAATCAGACCTTACACCCATCTTTACCTTTAATTTAAGTACCTATCAATATTACATGCCACTACTGATTAATTTATAATGTTTATGTGTTCAGATCATTTTTATTCAATATGACAACCCACAGACAAGTTTCCCACTGGAATCCGAGGCTGAGGTCACCCTACAAAGCTGCATTTTGAAATCCCTTTTTACCTCTAGGTGTGGGAAACGGGAAGAGAAAAAGAGGCCCTCTAACAAGTTTAACAATCTCTGCAATTAAATATTGATTGGAAAGCCTCCCTGAGTATTTTCCCTCCATCTCTCTGCCTCCGCAGGGAGGTGTCTGGATGTGATTCCTAAGCTGTCCCCATCCAGTGATTACGTTCATTAGGACACCAGCCTTGTGGTTAAGGCACTTCCCTTACTGCTGCACGTTTAATTAGACAACTCTTCCCCAGAAATTATTTATAGCCAGGCTCCGGAGCTATTGTTAGCCCGAATGTAAATAAGACTCAGGCGGGAGTCCCAGTGCTCCGCAGTGGTTGGAGCGCTCCGGCCATTAGCCATTAAGCGGCGACGGCGTGCGCGCTCGGGACCAAGGCCAGGGCTTGACGGCCAGAGCTCCGACTATTAAAAAGCCCAGGCGCTATTTTCTAATTAAACTTTTGGTACAGAACAATGCAAAGGACCAAATCCACCAGGTCCGCGTGAGTACCAGGAGGAGGAGCATAGGAGAGTAGAGGGAAGGGCTAGGGAAGAAGAAAGGGACATCCAGAGCTTAGAGACCGCCCGGAAAAGAAATGAAGAGTTGGAGAAGGGTGAGGAGGTTATGGTGGGAGTGGGCGGGGCCGGGCGGGAGGAGGAGGGGCCGCACAAGATAGTTACAAATTTGGTAAAAGACCAGGGCAGAAATTTTCCTGTGTGGACAGGCATCTACAATCCCTGATGGCCCAAAGGGATAAAGGGAGACCTGCGGTCAACTTTGTAGTTGGAGCTGGAATTAATTGTATCAGCTGAATGGAACATAGTCCCTGTGCTCAAGATACTCACAATAGTATAAATGACACACACATGTAATCAAACTAATGCAAACACTAAGAAAGAACTATCACATCAACAGCGACGATTTATTGTTTAATAGATAAGGACACTTTACACGCCTTGTTTCATTTGGTATGCACAACAGCCCTAGATTAGAAAGCTATTTTGTAATACCCGTTTTTACCTGAGAAAACTGAGAGTTTAACAAGACAAATGACTCTTTATAGATCACACTTAGTAGATTGCTGACTAGGAAACCCAAAGCCCTGAGTAACCATCTGTGTTCTCTCTACCAGTGCATGGTGGTAAGTGCATCATAACCGTAGCATGAAAGAGAATTTTATATTATGGGGAGAAATGGTAATTAGAGAGAGTTTTTTTCCCGGGAAATAGGATGTGAAGAGCGACTAGAAGTTTGCTAAACAGACAATCTGTCAACAGATTGTCTGACAACCTAAATGAGCTGTGACTTTCTACTAATAGAGAACTCGGATCTAGAGACTCAGGCTCTTGCTAAATACTAGTAATAGTGATAAGAATAGGGTAGTAGATAATATTAACAATAATATATAGAAAGTTGGAATTGAAATCCAAAATGCTAGGGAAGGTATAAACTCATTTTTTATTTTTGATGTTGGCTCTGTTCACATAGTTAAGCAAAAGGGTCGGCAACCAGAGGGGAGAACACTGAGGGACAGAATTAGGTCCCCAACAAACACCACAAATGTATCTGCACTCTATATGCATACTACAGTGTGTCCGTAAAGTCATGGTGCACTTTTGACCAATCAAAAGTGCACCATGACTTTACGGACACACTGCATACTTTACTCAGGATGGACATTCTACATACAATGCTACATTGACCTTAGCATGTTTTTAACAGAGGTGAATCCTCGTCGGAGATTCCATTATTTAGCATGTCATACACCTGGAAAGATCAAGGCGCAGAAAAAAATGCCTTGCTTGATACCCCCTTACTCCAGTGACTCATTCAGTTGGGTCCCAGTACACAGGATGGGAAAGAAAACATGACAGAATGAGGGAGGGGGGGGGGGTAAAGGTGAAAACTCAGCTTGCTACTTTCTGTGTATTTTTCTTTCCTTTAACCACACATCAGACAATCTGTCCAGAAAAAGTCTGTCGAGGTAATGCTTTTCGTCCACCTAGGACAGACAGCCTCCTAGACACTCATCCTTCAGTGACTTTCTCAGAGGCCAGTCAAACCACCACATTTCCAGTAGGAAAGCCAGGAGTGTCTATTATTTTAAACTTATAATTGATTCTAATTCATCATTTATCTCTGGGTGACAGATTTCTATATAGTTTATTATCTCTGTAGCAGCATGGGGCCCTGGGGGCTGCCTCCTGTTGTTCTGTGTTTCCTGGTGGGGCCCAGACCCAGCTGCTCCCCTTATCTGGCTGATTAAGTTAGGGAATCTGGTCTCTCTGGGTCCCCAGGTAACTGTCAGCTTTGCACATCCTCTGATTACAGGATTAAAGGAGCCTTTTACCCCTCTCCTCCTTGACCTGTCTGTCATAGTTAGTCTTCTCGGTTGGTGATAAATTTGGGACTCTCTTCCCTAGGACCTGGGAGATTGTTATCACTCCCGTCCTCTCACCCTCATATATATCCTTATATGGATGCTCCCCAAGCATAGGCAAGGGGACAGAGACCCAAGGTTAGATGGCCCAGCCTTCAGAATACCACTATTTTCTGGTCTTCCTGTGGCTTTGCTGGCAGCCCCAGCCAGCAAATATCCCATCAGGTCTTCCCTTCCCAAGCAGAAGTTTTTTTTCAGTCTTGGGGAATCAAATACATTTCCCTCTAATAAGAACAGCAGTGAGCTGCTGCCTGGCCATTGTCTCTCCTGGGAATGATGTTCTTTTCATCAGTCTCTGCTTTGCACAGCCCAGACTTGACTGGGGACTCAATGCTGTGTTTATGCACATGGCAGACACATTGTTCCAGGTCCTCTGGCTTCTCAGACAGCAGGCATCAGTCCAGGACACTGGGATGGTGGACAGAGGGTAGGAGGGGACCCTCATCATCATTTTTACCATTGTTTCATCTTGTTTTGTTTGCTTCAAAGATCCTATTTGTTTCTCACAAATTTCCATTTGTTCCTTACAGAGTTACCTATTCCCCTCACCATTGACATCTTGATCTATACCAGCCACATCTAGAGCTAATAATTATTTTTAGCATGTTCCTGGATACAAATTTTGTGTTTCCAGGTTCACAAAAGCCAGCTCTTGTATCCATGGCCCCTTTGAAAGCTAGCTGGATTTAGCCCACACCAGAGGTTCATATCCTGTTCGCTTTAGGACCAAGAACTCACCCAACCTCTAGAAAGCCCCTTCCTTCTGCTTTCCAGTCAGAGATCACACAGTGGGTTTGGGCATATGTCTGCTCTGTGATCTGAATGCCCATGGCCACATTTCTATCCTTCAGGGCCTAGATAAAAGATTACTTCTCCTTTGTGATCCTCCCTGTGATGCCCAGGAAGCACATCTGTGCCCTGTCACCTTCCTGTCCTTTTGAGTGCATCACATCATTGTGCTTACCAAGAGATGGGAGTTTGATAGTGTCTGCCAAATTGCTGAGTGATTTGAGGGCACTCACCCAAGGGCTTTGGCGAACACAGGTTGGTCATTTTGTCTATCTCATCACTGAGACAGAGCCAGTGTTTGGTGTTTTTTTTTGTGGTGTTTTCTGTTTGCATGGCTACTGTGGGCCTGTTTACAGCCCCCTAGTGAGAAGCTTTTCTGCCTACTCCAAAGGCTTATTATTCACTTTAGTGTCTGTAGGATTTCTCCATCTTTGTCAGTTTCCATAGGTATTAATAACCAAGAAGGCACAATAATAGTCCCCCAAACAATTCACATTGTGCTTAGGCGTGTAAAGCATTTTCTGTGAAGTGTCCCAAACCACAATAGCATATACAAATTTTATATACACGAAGACCTCTGACATCATCCAGCCACCCTGACCCCTTACTGGAGTTCAGAGATAAAAAACATATCCCAAGTCAACTAGTTGCCAGTTGGTTGCAAAGGAAGTCCATTTTTCATTAAAACACGAGAGAGCTCCTTGCTTTCTGCAACCCTGCCCTAGTGGGCAGTAGCTCCTCTCAGCTCAATCTGGGGATGAGCTTTGCCTCTGAAGAAGGAATTCCTGCCTCAGAAGCTACTGTCGTTTCTTCCCGATCACACCCTCTCCAGGTGGGGAGTCCCCTCTTGTCCCTGGCCCCCTCCCTAGCAGTGACACTGCTGTTTTCTACAGCAAGTGTAAAGCACACACAGACTCAGTTTAGGGACAGTTAATTTCCAATTCTTTCCAGATGGGTTGGAATAATATCCCCAGGTGGTAAATACATTATTAAGAAGGCAGTTTGGTGTGAAATTGGCTATTAAAATATAGATAAAGTTTAATATATTGAGCTCCTTGTCAGAAAAATCACTTTAGAGGGAGCTTATTATTTGTTTGATATTAAAAGAGTCGCAGCTCTGCTCCAAGTGACAAATGGAGGGGGGAGAAATGCCACTGGTAATGAACAAAAGCTTTTTAACATTTAAATTTAGGTTTTTCTTGTAGCTCTGCATGCTGCCATGAACGTGCCCATGTGGAGCAGCCAGAGGCAGGCGCTGGAAATGTCAGAACTCAGGAGCCGAGGAGGCTGCCAACCTGGCTTTAAACAGCTTGAGTTTCCCCCAAAGAAAGAGCTACTAGATAGCAAAAAATAAAGTTTTAGGGTGGTTCCCTTGGTAACAGAGTGGAGAGGAGATAGGAGTTTATCTCAGGGCAGAAAGTCTAAACCCCTCCCTCCTAGAGCAGAACACCTCAAATGCAACCCATGCCAGGAAGCCTGACAGGACTCAGCCTATCAGACTTGGGAAGCCAGCTTCTCTGTGTAGATATTTCATGAAGTCAAATGAATTAAAATAAAAGCTGACAAGAGAAAAGTGTATGAGAACTGCAGAATACAAACCTGAAGCTAGATCATTGGTATAACATACCCATGACCAAACCAAGTACCTAGTAGAAGACAACCCATGTTTAACAATATCAACTCTCAAGATCTCTACTGGGAGGAGTGGTGTCCTTAACTTATGCTCACAGCTGGCTTTAGCATTCCTCATGCTAACAACATCTTTCAGAAATGACACAAGACTCCTGAACAGAGGAGCAGAAGTAGTAAAGGATACATAAAAAAAAAAAAAATCACATTTTATTTAAAAAATAAAAGAAAGAGAGAGAGAGAGAAAGAAAGAAACAGAAAGAGGGAGGGAAGGAAGAAGGAAGGAAGGAAGGAAGGAAGGAAGGAAGGAAGGAAGGAAGGAAGGAAGGAAGGAAAAGAAAGACAGAGAGAGAGAAAGAAAGAAAGAAAGAAAAGAAAAAGAGAGAGAGAGAGAGAGAGAGAGAGAGAGAAAGCACACAATTAAAAATATGCTTGGGGAAAAAAAGATGAAATGGTTAGACAAGGGTCTTGTAAAAGGAAAAAAATAACTAATGATTGTACTTGATGAGTGGGAATCCTTATTTTAATGTTTACACAGCCAGGCTTACATTCTCTCTCTCTCCCTCTCTCTCTCTCTTACACACACGCACACACATATAAACATGCTCCTGAGATGGCATACCTCCTATTCTACACCAGAGGAGACTTTCATAAGGAGGAAAGTAGCCCCTGATTTTTAGGCTGAGTTAATAGAAGGAAGTCTCAATAGAATGTGAAATAAAAGGCTGTGTGTTTCACCTAGACTCTCTTGTGTGGATTAAACATTAGTCTTTCCCTAACACGTTAGTCATTAGTTGTAATAGAACAGGAAGTGGTAGCCATCCACACCAAACTTTCCCTGCTGGCCTAAACCCAGCCAATGGCTGACTACATCATCACTACCTGCTTAGAGAGGGAAAGAGTGATCTTGTCACAGACTTAGTGTGATGAATGGATTCGACATGGTTGGGGCCACACTGAGGATCAGCCTTCCAGGTGTATTTCAATCAAACCTTGCCCAAATGATAGACACTGTGGGATTAGTATCAGATCCTGGATGACTGTAGGTTGCTGCAATCTCAGAGTATTGACCCTAATCTCAGATGAACTCCAGGAGGACCTTTGTACAGCTGTAACACAAAAGGAAATGTCCTCAAAGAGACCCTCACAACCGCCAAGGTTGGGTCTAGGACCCTTGCTTCATTAGGGGTACTTATTGCCATAAGAGCATTTTAGTTATAAGTAATATAGTTTATCTTTTAAGTGACAAGTAGCTGGGACTAGAACTGTTGACAGAGAGGAAAACTTTAACCCAAATGGTTTCAAAGGGGAAGTAAATAAATTAGATACTAAGACTGGACTTGAAACTCATGAGATCTGCACACGAGTATTTTTTTCTTTTATTAATTTTAATGGGGTGACATTAATAAATCTGGGTACATATGTTCAAAGAAAACATCTCTAGGTTATCTTATCATTCAATTATGTTGCATACCCATCACCCAAAGTTAAATTGTCATCTGTCACCTTCTATCTGGTTTTCTTTGTGCCCCTCTCCTTCCCCCTCTCCCACCCTCTCCTCCCTCCCCCCACCCCGTAACCACCACTCTCTTGTCCATGTCTCATAGTCTCACTTTTATGTCCCACCTACGTATGAAATCATGCTGTTTTCAGTTTTTTTTTTCTGATTTACTTATTTCACTCTGTATAATGTTATCAAGGTCCATCCATTTTGTTGTAAATGACCCATGTCATCATTTCTTATGGCTGAGTAGTATTCCATAGTATATATGTACCAAAGCTTTTTAATCCACTTGTCCTCTGACAGACACTTGGATACTCGGGATCCAATTGGATCTGTTTCCAGATCTTCGCTATTTTGAACAATGCTGCCATGAACATGGGGGCGCATTTCTTCGAGTTTTAAAAAATGGCGGTCACTTCTTGAGATCAGGCATGGATCCAGAGATTTCCCCTTAGTTTTTTCTATTGAATATTTGGATATTCACTCAACCTGATTAAGTATGTACTATTCTTCTAGTCTGATCAATGAAGACAATGTTGCTTAGGTTCAATAACTGACCAGCGTTGCAGAACCTCTAAGGGTCAAGGGCAAGATGCAGTTCTAGGTCTGCGTGAGAGTAAATTGCCTGTGCTGCTGTCACTGAATCAGGCAGATGAGAGAGCTTTTTCAGTATTTCATCCACATATTCATAAAGATCCTGGCTCGCCTCTAACTCCATGTTGCCCTGAGTAAATCTTGTAACATTTTCTGCTGGGAGAGGTCTGTGTTTTCTTCACCTTTAAAATGAGGAGGAGGATGCCAGTTCTGTGAGCCCACATGAATGTGGTGAGGATTAGTTCAGATGGGGATACAGAAGTTCTCAGTAAACTCTAAACTGTTATTAAAATATAAGACAATGATAATACTGTTGTACACCTTCATATGTAATTATTTTCCAGAGATTGTGTGTGCGCGTGTGTGTATGTGTGTTTATGCATGCAGGTGGAGGGGAGAGAAAGGGAGAAAGAGAAATTAATTGGTTAATTGTAAGTTATTAAGGAAATTGTAAGTTATTAATCCATCTGTAAAGACCTTATCCTAAAATTTTTCATGGTGCCAGTCAGTTTCAAAACCACTTGCAAGCACTTCATCCCATTTGAACTGAAACGAACCATGAATTGTAACCATTCTCTCTCCCTTACATCACTGGGAGAAACCAGACCGGAAAGGCACAGCGCCTTTTCTGATACGCCATGAAACACTGCGTACAGTTTCTCATTGGTCTGTGAGTGCTAACTAGCAAGTGCCAAAGATTGGAGAAGATGAATGTGAGGGAAAACTTCAAAGAGAATTGTATTCGTTAACTTTTTTTTTTAATTGGGAAAATGTCACAATTGGTACTTGTCTTAATTTCTTGCAACCGCTATAACAAATGACTGTGCACAAGGTGACTTAAAACAACAGAAATATATTTTCTCACAGTTTTAGAGGCCAGAAGTCTGAAATTAGCACCACTGACCCAGTAGCAAGTGTGTCTGGGCTCCTTCCTGTCCCACTAGGGAATAATCCTTGGTTTGACTCTTACAGCTTTTTCTGCTGACATTTCTTGACTTATGGTCACATCACTCCAATCTTCAAGGCCAACATTTCCAATTTTCCGTCTTCACAACCCCTTTTCTTTTGTCTTAAAATTTTTTCCTGCCTTTTTCTTATGATTGTGTTTTGGGCCCACCCCGTAATCCAGGGTAAATTAAACTCCCCATCTCAGAACCATTTTTCAGCCTCCCACAGCATCCTGTTGTTTTGCAGTAATATAGAGTAATTTGGAAGTAATATGACTGAGAAAGCATTGCACACTAGTGCTTCTTGTAATGAATCAAGGCCCGTAACTCTGGAATTCTCACTTTGTGAAGGCCATGGAATAGAGTGAAGTCCACATAGGAGATCAATGGAGAGTGTCCTTTGGACTGCTTACAGAGCAACCTTCTCCAGGAGATGCATAAATCAACAAAGCAGAACTTTGCATGCGTCTTCTGCTCTTGTGCCCACCTATGACCAAGGGTCAGAATCCCACACACTCACAGTGAGAACGCTGGATACCAAGGTCCACGGCACCCACCACCCTGCCCCATGTGAAGTAGATCACACCAAGCCTCTTCATCTACCAATGAAGCTGCCACACACCTTTCACCCCACTGAAGTTGGTCTGGACAGACAGATGAAAAAGAAGAGACCAAGAGGCAGAAGAGCGGGGACATTGGCATCTGTATTGTGGTTTACCAGGAAGCTGGGCACCAATGCATTTCCGCCAGGGAAGCAGGTGTCCCTGAGAGTGGGTCTCACTCTTCCTCTGCTGCCTAATCTGCGGCCTCCACCATCTGCCTTGCCTGAAAGTCATTTCCCATAGTCAGCGCTTCTGGGGACATAACCATCTCCTTAGAGACACCAGGGAGGAAAGAAAGTGTGATTTGCTGCGGCTCTGACTTATTATTTAATTTTTATTGTATTATTTTGGCTCCTTTGGATTCCTGTGCTGTTGATATTTTATTAATGGTTCTATGCTCTCCTCGGAGGCAGTTAGAATCCTGTCTGTCATCTGCAATTGACAGCTGAGCACCAGGGAGGGTGTGTGTGTGTGCTGTGGTGTGTTTGGTTGGGGGAGGTAGCTGCCAGTCTGAAAATGCCCTCTGCCGGCCACTGATGCTTCACCTTGTCATTCTGCCTTCACTTTATAGTTCTCTGAATCCCTTCCATTGAAAGCCAACATAGGTATAGCCCATTTCGAAGGACAGGCTCCACCCCGCTACGTTCTACCCAGCGGCAGGTGAGCTGACCTGTATTCCTGTTTTGCTTCAGGAACCCTTTGATTTTGGTCGACATTGCCTTCTATGCATTCATTCTACACCAGGCCTTTGGGCGACAGGAACTCAGAGCCTAGACCATATCTCCTTCCTTCCGTTGCACCTACTTCCATTGTGGCCCTACTTCTCCCTGGTATGGGGGGGGAGCTGGATCAGATGCCATCCCCCAGACAGAAACTGATGGGCTGTGATGTGTTTACCCCTTCATAGCCTTCAGTGCACTCTCTTCAGTGCCTGTCCCTTCCACTTCTGCTTAGCTCCACTGCACTCCGAGCATCTGACACCACCTGGATGGCTGTGTGCGCCCGCTTGTCCTCTGTGCTGCAGAGGAGGGAGGCTCCTTCCGTCCTCTGCAGCAGTCTAATCCATTCTCTGCAGTAGTCAGAGCTACCTTCCACATGTGCTGCTCCTTTGCTTAAAATCCATAATGGATTTTAAGCAAAATCCCATGAAGCTTGGAAAGAAATCCAAACTTAGAACCAAATCTCCTGCCCACGTTGTCGCCTACCTCTCCAAGCAATATCTCTGGGCACCGTTGTTTTCTGCCTTATCTCCATTGCCAACCATAGTTCCTGGGGCAGAGGAGATTCTAAAATATTAATTGTGAATGAGTGAATGAATGAATGAACGGCTGGCTAGAGTCTTTCCCCAAGATTGTTTGGAAGTAATATGACAGCATTGTATTGTTGCTACATCGAACAAGTGAGGTTTCTGTCTAAATAAATGCTCTTTACCCCAACTCCTGGGCTATCCATTTCCACCTCTACCACCTTCATAGCACTTAGGTATGTGGCTCTTTCTTTGGGAACACGTGACAAATCATACTGGGTAAGACCAGTGCATCTGGTCTCCTCTGCATTTTCAGGGAAGAGACAGACTGACAGCCCTCAGAGGGGAAGGGGTTGGGGACTAGGTGAAAATGATAAAGGGATTAAGCACAGAAAAACAAAGACCTCATAGACAGACAATAGTATGGTGATTATAAGATGCAGAGGGAGGTAGGGGGAGGTAGAAGAGGGCAAAGGGGATAAATGGCACAGGAAGGAGATGCATTGGAGTGGTGAACACAGAAAACAATGTACAGATGATGTGTTATAGAGTTGTACACCTGAAACTTATATACTTATATTAATCACTGTCACCCCAATAAATTCAATTAAAAATGAATAAAATAAATAAAAGCTAAAATATTTTTTTTAGTGTAATGCTTTTCTCAGGTACCCCAGGTATATTTTAAACCTTCACACCATATTTTTCTTCCAAGAGGAAAGTTTCAGAGTCATGGATAGATAATTACCAATTTATTAAGTATATTTGATACAAATTTTCATTATGAATTTGTTCTGTGAATCCCATCTTTCCTTTTAATCTTTAATTTTTTTTTCTTACAAATTCTATTATTTTATCAACTCCAGGATATGAGCATTCTCAACTGCAGAACTACGTCTGGACCTTGGGTCCGAGACCTCTTGTTACTACTCAGTGTCTACATTTATCTTTGTCCTTAATCGTAGGCACCTGGAATTTCTAGGTATCCATTGGGTAAGCTATGGCCCTCTGACTAAATTCTGGCTTATGGGACCTGTTCAGCTTCTAGGACCCATTCTTAAAGTGAGAGCACCCCTCTTCCTTGCATGTCTTCTTTCCGTATATCTAGATGTGGACCTACCGGACAGAGTGATACTGACCATTGGAATTGTAGAATGACACTGGGAGTGAATGGTGCACAGCAGGACAGTGAGACCTGTTTCTGGTTCTGCAGCCATCACAAAACCTTGAAGGAGCTACTTCTTTCCTTTTAAATGAGCCAGAAAGTTCCGTCTCACTTAATCTTCCTAACTCTTTTGTCACAAATTAATCACATTTGAATTCAACTCCGAGACTCCACAGATTTGGGTGCAGGGTGCCACTGAAAGTTGCTGGCTAATTGCCGTGCTTGCTGGACAGAACTATGTGAAACAAACACACTGTCTGGGAGGTGGTCAGTACCCTTCCCCAACCCATTGTGTCTGCTGTTTTTGCTTTTCTTCTAGAATTGCTCTGACACCTTTTTGCAATGTGAGGTCTGAGCTCCTATGCATTGGCCTGACAGCATGGGCCCCACCCATTCCCAGGTCCACCTGGGTACAGACAATGCCCTAGAGGTGGCCAGGCACAAAGTGGGGGACAAGACAACTATGTCAGAATGCAGCAAAGCATGCCTGGACAGAGGTGGAGGCTCCTAGGCATGTGTAGGTATCTCTCCAGGGGCCAAAATGGGTACTGCTTGCAGCCTGAGTGGGAGACCTGCCTAATAATTTTCTGTAAAGTACCTGAACTGGTAATTCTGCACTCTCAAAGCAATCATATTCACTAAATTAAAAAATAACAAGAATTAGTAAAATAAAAAGAGGAGGCAGGGAAAGGCCAAGGAAGAAAAGTCCTTCTCTTTCTAAACTTCCAGATCAGATGTCAAACCAGTTCAAAAGTACTGTAGGCATAACCCCAATGCACTGCAGTGCACCTGTATAGACCCCTAGATTTATCAGGTGTCTATACAGGTGCAGCTGCACAGACTGTGGCCTTGGCAATTCTGCCCTGCACAGCACAGTGTGTCTTAAATTTGGGTTTGCCTGTCCCACACATTCCTTTTTTACCCCAGCAGTTCCCCATTATCACACTCAAAGAAGCCCATGTTCCAGACTGCTGCACAGTGCAGCTCTATGTCTAAATGACCTCAGCAGAACTCTGCATTGATTTGACCTCCCTTATCTCTGTGATTAGCCCAGCCATGGAGCAGATACTTGGTGCTTATGGGTCCATTAAAGAGTCAAAGAATGCTGTTACCAGTTTTTTTATCTCTAAAATGCACACAAAGCCTGCTGATTATTGTATTAATTTGTTAATGAACCTGTCCAGGAGACAGATTCTCTGTTCCTTTGGAAGACAGGGTGGGAAATTGAGCTTTTAAAGGAGTTTGAGCCCTTAGAGCTCAAGCTTAAAACTTTGGAAGCTGAGAGACATGTACTGATTTTCATTCTGTGTTTTTATTCTTTTAATCTTTTACTGAAATAGCAGGCGCATAGAGAGACAAAGAAATTAGGCTGGAAATGAATTCGTTGTCTAAAAGAAACAGCCCATGCAGACTGGGACAAAGGGGCCAGCACAGAAGTTTTGAATAGTTTAGCACATGTACTAGGTCTTCGTGGGGACAGATCTTTCCTCAGCTCTTTCCAGTTTGTACCTGGGTGGCAATTCTATCCAAGAACAAAGGATTCTGAATAGAATGTTTTATATTTTTATATTGTCTTGTACTTGGGAGCTATTTCAATTGTTTGTTTTTTATCTTCCTACAAATGCAGAGAATTGCATGAGCAGACACATGTCTATGTATATTTCAAGCGCATTGGGGTGCTGTGTCAACAGAGAGGTCACATCACGGGGGTCCTGTAGTATGGCTACATGCTCTCTGATTCTCTAAGGTGTTCACCAGCTACTGAAGCTCTTCCATTTCCCAGGTCTCTTGGGCAGAAACATGGCTTTAAGATAGCATCAATGACTAAGGTATACCTGGCCCAGCCTATTGACTACAGAATGAAGGCCAGTTCATAGATTAGCCATTCATGATTTATGGTAAGAGAGGGGGATGCCTCATCACATGATAATAATTGATCACTATACATCCCTCCTGATGGTTAAACAATTAAAATGAAAATGGGAAGAAGGCTCTGGTCAGTTGGCTCAGTGGTAGAGAGTCGGCCTGTTGTGTGGATGTCCTGGGTTTGATTCCCATTCAGGGCACACAGGAGAAGCGACCATTTGCTTCTCCACCCTTCCCCCTCCCTCTTCTCTCTCTCTCTCTCTCTCTTTCTCTCTTACCCTCCCGCAGCCATGGCTCAATTGATTTGAGCTCATTGCCCAACGCTGACCATAGCTCCATGGAGCCTCTGCCTCAGGTGCTAAAGACAGCTTGGTTGTGAACACGGCCCCAGATGGGCAGAGCATCTGCCCCAGACAGGTGTTGTTGGGTGGATCTCTGTCAGAGCACATGCAGGAGTCTATCTCTCTATCTCTCCTCCTCTCACTTAGAAAAGAAGAAACAAAATTAAAATAAAAAAAGAAAGAAAATGGAAAGAAGGAGATGAAAATAATTTATTCTAATCAAAATCAGAGCAAAATTTCAAAAGTGATCCAAGATTGTGCTGAGGAGATTCCTTTCCTGGTTTTTCCTTCTGGTGGGTCCCCCTTCAGAACAGTAGCACTTATGTCTCCAGATGCCAGCAATAATGGCTGTCGGATGTTGCCATCTGCTGACCCCCCGCCCCCCAATTCTGGGAACTGTCTTCAGAGGACGGGGGCTGCCTCTTATAAGGTCACCTCACAGTCACCTTGCTTTATCTGAAGTCACCCAGTTTCCTCCAAGTTCACCTCAATGCAAGGGTGTGGGTTGTGTAGAAGTACAAAGATCTGTCACCCTTCTCTCGTTTTGAGGCAACTTAAAGAGCCATTTCAATTCTAGAGTCGCTCGTAGAATGGATTAAGGACTCTGGTACCACTGCAACAAACCCCGTCCATGCCTATGACTGTCCTGATTCCCTTCCTTATTTCTGGTATTATTTCCAAGAGCACTCTTCATTAACCTTTCTGGAAAAATATTCCATCTGAGAGTCGATTTTCATGGAACCCACCCTATTGTGTCTGATACTATGAATGACCAGTTTGTTATTCACGAACACACCTAATTAAGGGGTCACTGCAAGAATTAAAGGTACATTTTCCACATTTCCAAATTGCTAAGGACATTAGTGTAGATTCAGTTTGGACATGGATTGAGCACTACTTGGACAACTATAGCAAAAGTTTTGATTATTGTATTTTTCTCTCTATAAGACGTACCACTTTTCCCCCAAAAGTGGAGGGAAAAATGCTCATGTGTCTTATGGAGCAAAAAATACAGTATTTTATTAAATATTTTAACACACCATTTGGTTCAGAGTATTTTTTTCTTATTTTCCTCCTTAAAACCCTAGGTGTGTCTTGTGGTCAGGTGCATCTTATGGAGTGAAAAAATTCAGTGATCAAAGTTTGCATGTATGGAAGTTTACAGTGGGATTAAAAGCACCCTTTGATGCTGTCTCATTTAACGTAGAACAATGACTTAGATTAGCATTTATTTAATCTTCCTCTTTTCATGAAAAATGCACATTGTATCTACCATATATAGATACAATCCCTGATCATGAAAATTCAAGTTTTGTAAGTAAACAGACATAAAAAAGACTTGCTTGTCAAAAATGTAATGGGACACATTTGGCAGAGCTGGCTAATGTGAGAAACAATAGACTAGGATAAAAATAATGCTCACAGTCTGTCCAAATATAACAAGTTGATATTACTAGAAACACATTAAGGAAGTCTGGGACTTTAGTTTCTAAAATCAGCTGTACAGCTACAAGATTGGTGAATCTAACAAAGTGCAAGAAAACCCAGATGATTGTAGTCAGCCAAGTAATACCCAGGCCAAGGGAGGTCTAAGTCAGCTCATTTCTGGTCCAGCTGAATGGTGTAAAGTACTGTGTTCCTGTAGGATGCCAGCATGAGAGGCCATTCAGTAGAAGATGCCCAGAAGGTAAAAGATCTGGAAATTTGGATATCTGAGAACTAGTCTCACTAGTCCCTTTGCATATTCTGATGTTCAAACCTCTTCACACTGCCATGTTCCTGTCTCAGAGCCTTTGCATATTTAGTGCCCACTGTCCTTTCTAGCTTCTCCAATGGGAACTGTCATTTGCACTCTTCAAGAAACAGTTTGAAAGTCAGCCTCTCTGTGGAATCACCTCCTCCGCACTTGGGGAGGGAGCAGCTCCCTTTGTGCAACCAAGGAGCAGTCTGTCCACATTTCCATCACAGTGTGGGTCAGGACTTGTTTCCCTTCTTTTATGGAAATCTACATAGGGCTGCCAGAGTATTCAGTCATTGTAGTTCCTGCATCTAGGGTAGTGTCTGATATATGAATGCTATTCATTGCTATTTGATAAAGGAATTAGCTGTGTGAATAAACGGATGAACAAATAAAGAGCAAATTCTAAATACAAGAGGGGTCAGCTTGGGATTACGGTGACACATAAGAAGAGGAAGGCTTCAAACATTTAAAGAATTATTAAAGTAGCCTTGTAACACAATAAAGAAATATGGACTGGATCATAATGAAATGGGGTGAATCGGTAATTAATTTAATTACGGTGACCAAAGTTTCTGATGAATGATTACTGGTATTTCTGGAATGAGGTCTCTAGTGGTAACAATTTTTAAGAGGTCTTATCCAATTCAGTATTGTTATTGATGTCTAGAAATATGATGGAAAAAGCGACTTGTCAAAATTTATGGATGACATGAAGCCAGCTGGAATATAAGTAAATTGAAAGACAAAAAGAGGATCCAAAAATATCTCAAGAGGCTAGAATTATGAGCTGAGTCTACCAACCTGACTTTAGAGGAACAGAAACCCATGCCATCAGCTACTGGCATAACCTGTGAAGTAGAAGATGAGAACCAGGTAGCTAAGCTGTAGTGTTTGTATAAATCCACAGGGAGTGGTGTAGTTGAGTGTGAGTTCATAATGAGTTCACATCATGAGTCAACTTTAAGGAAAAGTTAATGCAAACTTAGGAAACGTGACCTATAGTACAATATCTGAAAATGGTTTAGGCCAATGTGGATAAATTGCAGTTATATTCAGAGCAGAGTCTCCAAACATAGCAAGAGTTCTTGAAACCTTATTGTTTAAGGAAGCAAAAAGCTGGCAAGGTAAATAGGGAAACAAAAAGATTTAGAAGAGACTCCATTGAAAAATAAATAAGAGCTGAACTATTTGCATTTAGCAAGTAGCATTGGACTCTTTATGTTGATTTTAGGTGGTAGTCTGGTGTTTAATGGCAGTAGGTATGAGGAAACTGATTTCAGCTTAATAGAAAGAGGAAAAATTCTTACAGTCACAGTAGTGCAACAGTAGCCATTGAGAGAGAAGCAGGCTCCACTATTACCAGTGACTAAAGATATGAAGACTACAACTTGAATAATACCCAGTGGGAACCCTCTGGCGTAGATTTGCATATTGCATAGATAATTGGAGTCTATGTTCTACCGGAAGTCATGACTAAGATTAATTTAGAAGAAAAATTTTCTAAAAATTAAAGCTATTTTAAAATTGAACAAAAAGTTATTTCTCTTTTGCTCCAGGGATGTTGTTGTAACAGAGTTCCTTGTATTTATTTGCAAAGAAGTTGGAATGGGTGATCTTTAAGGTCCCTTCATCATCTGAAACTCAGCGGTAAAGCGTCAAGACTTTGGACAACTAGAAGACATTGGTTTATGGTCGTAGTTCTGAAAAGTGGCAAGTCACTTTGTCACTCTCAGCCCATTGTGCTCCTCTGCAAAATGGGGCTAGTGTTATTTCTGCATATCATACAGGGTTGTTAAAAAATCAAATAAAATAATGTGCACTGAAAGCTTCTAGAAAAGTTGAATAAATATGAGGTCAGTGTCTTCTTGGCGTGGTGGTTTATGCTTCTGTTATTTGGATCTTTGCATTCCTTTATTCACTTACATCCACTTCCCTGTATCTCTCATGCTCTTCTTAAGAGCTATAATTTATTCCTGCCTGGTAGGGGAAGCTGTTGCCTCTTTGTATTGGTCTGGAGCAGGGGTGACAAGCTTTTCTAGTAAGGGCTACATAGTAGATATTTTAGGTTGTATGGGTGATAACGTCTTTGTTACAGCTGCTCAACTTTGCTGTTGTAGCGTAAAAGAAGTCATAGACAATATGTAAACACCGGGCATGACTGGGTTTCAATATAGCTTTATTTATAAAACAGGTTGGCTGGCCAGATTTGGACTACAGGCTGTAGTTTGCTAGCCCCTGGTCTAGGCAATCGATTCTCTACTGTGGGCAGTTCTGTCTCACAAAGAGCATTGAGTAATGTCTGGAGACATTTTTGGTTATCACAACTTGGAGTGATGGTGCCATTTTTCTGGTATCTAGAGTGTAGAGAGTAGGGATGCTGTTAAACACGCCACCATGCACAGGACAGCCCCCACAGCAAAAAACTATTCAAATCAAAACATCAGTGTTGACAAATGCTAATCTACACCAAAGAAATTATTTTCTGTGTGTATCTAAGATCCTCAGTATCAAACTCAACCTCCTGTTTGACTTTTGGAACCCAAATTTCTACAGAACCCTAGAAGATTTGGGTTGCCAGTACTTAGAAAATAAAGAGAGAAAACAGGAATCTTTCGGTTAATTCAAATCAACTGTAAAATAATTTAAAGTAAACATCCCTCAAGGAGTTTTCTTCTCTGTACTAATGGTGTATGTCACACAGAGCAAAAACTCAACTCAGAGTTTAAATTGGTTAGATTAAAAACAAAGGTCAATTCAAGAGATCCTCTGATGTTGAAAAGAACAGGTTTGCATTTGGACTGTCTCATAGAGCAGGATATCTTTAGATCTGACCAGAACTCCCAGATGGCTCATTTCCTGTTGGCCTCGATATTCATCTGTGTCTGAATTGGGCTGGCTTGCCCACAGGAACAGCACCAGCATCAGTTAATTCACCCCCTCATTTTACAAACAAGAAAACAGGCCACGCAGTTAGGTAACTGGCTCTAGGTCACACAACTATTTAGGGGTAGAACTGATACCAGAACCATTTTTCAAGCCAGCTCACTTGGTTTTTCCACACCATGTGGGCTCTGTTGTGCAATGCAAAAGGCAGGTAACTACTGCAGGATAAAACTTGTCTTAAATTTAGAAAATATAAGAACTGTCCCCTTTCTTTCATGACCTGAATTACTTTTTGATTAGTGCACAGTATCTCAAAAATGAAATGTTTAAATTCATGCCATGAATTAGGTAAACCCAGTTTACGATATATACATCCAGTTTATACCAGTCCCACAAGAAGGCCAAATTTCATTAAAACGTTTTAAAACTCAGTACTGCATATCATATTTAAGTATTCTAACAAAGGTTTGGTTAAACATTTTCTTTGAATATGAAGTATTTTAGGATGATAAATATGATTACTCAGAGTCAGCATAATAGTCCACTTGACAGAAGGAATTAAAATGTAAGAGTAATTTCTAATAAAAATTATAAACCTCTTTTCTACCACTCTGCTTTATAATGTATTTTTAAAGAGAGAGAATCAGAAAAGCCCCCTGTTCTCCCTGCTTGTGAATCCACCTTATAGTAGATAGTCATGCACTTCAGTATTGCTTAGGATGATCAGCAAAGAGGAACCCTGTGTCCTACTAGGACTGCAGGGTGGTATTCATTCCTTCAGCAGATGATTAAATGGTCCAGGATAAGGATCAGAAAGAAACAGCACAATATTCAGTTCCAATTCTTGCCTACCAGGCCACAAGGTTTTTGTGCTTGGGGCTTCTCCATTTCAAGGTGGTCATACCCACACAAGCTCTTTCCCATGAAAGAATAGCAAGGCAGCTGTAATGGCCTCTCCGTCCATTCCAGTACCACCATCTATCCACCAGCAGGAACCATGGAGATGCTGTCCACATTTGTATTTCCATGTTAGGGAAGACCCATTGCGGCCCTGGCCAATGGCTCAGTTGTAGAGCTTCAGCCCAGTGTGTGGATGTTCTGGGTTTGATGCCAGTCAGGGCACACAGGAGAAGTGCCCATTTGCTTCTCCACCCCTCCCCCTCTCTCTTCTCTCTCTCTCTCTCTCTCTCTCTCTCTCTCTCTGTTTCCCTCCTGCAGCCATGGCACCATTAAAATGAGTTGACCCCAGGCACTGAGGATGGCTACATGACCTCTGCTTCAGGTGCCAAAAAAAGCTGAGTTGCTCAGTAACTAAGCAACACCCCAGATGGGCAGAACAGAGCATCGCCCCCTGGTGGGCTTGCTGGGTGGATCCCAGTCAGGGCATATGCTGCAGTCTGTCTCTCTGCCTCCCTTCGTCTCACTGAATAAATAAATAAATAACCCATTGTTTTTTCTCTACAGCGTCCAAACTGTACCTATACTTGGAGATGGATCCTTAGAGATACATGATATTGGACCACAGATTCTCTTGGACCACAGGGCTCAGCTAGATGAGATTTCCTTTTGCACAAACACATGAGGTTCAGTGGGAAAGCAGGAAGAAGTATATGATTTTAATCTCAGTAAGATAAAAATATTTCCTAGGTTAGCCATTTTGATCATTCATTATGGCCAGTTTAATGATAAGTTTCCTTGCTCTTACTCACATCTATTGCCCTAGTTCTGGTGTCATATTTTCTATTAAGAGAACTCTGCCAAAAAAAAAAAAAAAACACCCAAATTCTCAGAGCTAGAAGAATAGAAAAATGGAACAATTCATCTCAGTGTATGCACTCAACGGAATATATATGGCAATCAAAATGAATGAAGTATAGCAGCAGGCAACATATACAGTGAAAATTAACAATGCAATTATAAATACAAAAGATTACAAACAGCATGACACCCTTTTCTAAACTGGAAAAAAATCACCAAACAATATACAGCTAAGAAATCTGCAGAGATATGACAAATCAGATAGATAAGTAGGTTGGAAGGTTGTATGATAGATCCATTGATAGAGAGATCAACTAATCAATCAGAAGATAAGACAGGAGAGGAGACACATTAGTAGAAAGAAGTTGTCAATGTTCTGGCTTCTGAGTTTTGTGGAATGTGTAAATTTATACGTTATATTTGGAAGGGAGAAAGGAGGGGGTGTGAAAGGAGGCAAGAATGAAAAAAGCAGCCATGTACCTAATAACTATGAGAGTTTGGAATGAACCCATAATTGGAATTAACTTAATTTTGTGTACCTGAGTTCCAAGGAAACACAAATATCTGACTAGTCCCTCTTTTGTTCACCAAATTTTGATGCTCCCCATCACAATTACAAGATGGACAGTGCTTTTGGCATGATATGAAAAAATCCTTCCACACCTGCTACCTAATGTCCAACACCATCCATGGTCATTATTTATGTTCTACAAGCTCTAGCTGCAATTGACTCTGATCTTCTTTGTGACTCCGGACAAGTGCTCTCAAACCACTCCACCTTCGGTCCTGCTGTTTCCTCCACATGATCCTTTCTCCACTGCTCTACCTAATAAAATCCTATGCATCCTCCAAGACCCAGCCCACGTGTCACCTCCTATGTGAAAACTTTTCTCAGCTCCCTTGACACCTAGCAAACCCAGCCAAGAATGATCCCATTCACAGCTTTCACAGTCCTCTGTGCTCATCTGTTTCATAAATGCCTGGTACATACTATTGTGTATCATCGGCCTCTCTTATGAGATCTAGAAGGACAGGGCTATATTTTCTGCATTTGATATTCCCTGAGTGTGGTAGTTTCCTATTGCTGTGTGAGTGTGACAAATTACCAAAAATTTAGTGGCTTAAAACTGTTTGTTCTCTCCCAGTAGTGTAAGTCAGAAGTCTAAATTCTAACACAGTGTCTCCCCAGGTTGACATCAGCAACTGGCTGGCCTAGGCACCATCTGGAGACTCTGGGTGGAGACTCTGGGGAAAAACCTGCTTTTAGGCTCATTCGTGCTGTTGCTTGAACTCCGTTCCCTCCTGTTGTGGGAACCAGGTCTCTCCTCCCTGCTGGCTCCTGGCTCTAAAGGACCATCTGCATTCCCTGGCATGTGGCACCCTTTATCTGCAAAGTCAGCAAAGGCTCCTCCTTTCCCTGGTGCTTCTGTGTCTCTGACCCCCTTTTGTGTCAGGAGCTGGGGTAAGCCCTCTGTTTTTAAGATTTCCTGTGATTACATTGGGCTTGCCTGCATGATCCAAGATGCTCTTTCTCCCTTAAAGTCGATGGTGCCACAGAACAACACAACATAATCATGGGGGACAGCTCATCATAGTCACAGGCACTTGCAATTGGGATGAAACATTTCGAAGGCCATTTTAGAGCATTTCCCTGCCATGTTCAGGATCTACCATAGTGAATAAAAAGAAGAGAGAGAAGAGAGAAAAATGGAGTCTCTACCGTTTGTTTCAGCTGTCACACTGCACACGCACACGCAAAGGTCCACACTTATAATCACGAACATTGTCATATCCCAGGGAGTTCAGTGCACCCTGCTCCTCTTTAACTTGGCCTATGTGTTTGGCCCAAAGAAATGTCAGGGTAATGTCCCCAGAAAGGACAGAGTAAGGATACATCATTAACTCTCACTAGTGTCTGTCCGAGTGAGACCTGGGAACATCCTTGATTGAATGTAGAGGTCTGGGCCCCACTTCAGAGCTAATGAATCAGAGTCTCTGAGGGAGGTGCCTGCAAAGTACCTTGTTGACATGCTCCCTGGGTGACTCATAACTAACTCAGTATTCCAGAATCACAACTGCACATCTCTCTCTTCCTTAGATAACACTTTTTGTCATCTGTGCTTAGTTATGATGCCAGTTCATGCTCAGTTGGGCATTTGATGCCCGACTTATATTTGTACCTGAATTTCGGCAAATGAATGACTAGATCAGAGCCTCATCACTTGTCAGCTGTTTGGGGAAAAATAATATACACATTCTTTGAGGATCAATGAATATAATTGACCAGGAGTCATTTTGAATGACAGTCTTCGGTTTTCCAGAAACTATAAAAGTGACCCAAAGATAAAGAAGAGAAGAGCACCAAGCCCCTGATAATGGTTGCCATAGCAAAGGGTGGCTGGGAGGGAGCTGGCTGTCTCCAGAGAAGTTGGGGTCTCTCTTTGTTATGACAGACAGTATTCCTGCTATAAATGTCTTTAGGTAAAAGTTGCTCTGCTATTTAAGAATCTAATAGCTAGGGTTGTTATTTTCCTTTTGAAAAAATAGATATTTAAAGGAATAGAAAACTCACTTGCTCTGGGGGGGAAGGGACAGGTTCACTATCAAGATGAGGAGCTAATAGAGAAATTCCTGGGATGAAAAATGGGTGTAGATAGTAATAGAAAAAAAGATATATATATATTCTTTCTCTCTTCTTTTCATTCCTATTTTCTTTCTTACCCTGCCATTCCTTTCTTCCTCCCCCCCCCTCTTTCTCTCTCTTTTTTCTTTTCCTTATGAAATGTGGTCAACCAGAACAGGCAAAGCACAGCCAGAAACACTGCCACCCACTTCCAAAATGTATGTCAATTCAGACTTGTCCCTTTGCAGATCGGAAAAACCTGACTCCCTTTTGTAGCCAGATTACCAGTGAAATAGAAAGAAAAAAAAAGAGATGCGAACTGTGCTCTGAGCCATGCTGAGAGGTCAGGTAGTCCATTGTGCTATGGCTGGGTTCACACCCGCCCTGGGGACGCTGTGCAACAAAGAGCTCCGACTGTGTCCAGGCTGCCAGACAGCCTCTGCCTGATCCCAGAGGGCAGGTGTGTCCCGGATGCAGTGCATTGCCCAGGGTCCTGTGTGCCCTGAGGCACACTTGGGGTCATCCCCTACCAACACACCTCAAAGACAGGTGCAGCTGATGTGGCTTCACCGGGGTCAGCTCTCTATGAGGACTGACAAAATCAAAGCTGGGTCAAGCTCCTACAAGCCCCACGATGACACCAGGAGACTGGCTAATCCTCCCTTTTCAGCTGGTGGAGTGAGTTGGAGCAGAGTTCCCAGTCCCCAGAGTCCCCCTGCAGTTCTCCCACTCGCTGGGGTTTGTTCTCAAAGGTCAGGCCCTGGGAGGGATTATGATCTCCACAAGCCGGTGAGATGAAACACTAGCCGGTGAGATGAAAAACACCAGGGCAGGACTGTCACACTTTTGTTTCCTGGACTCATGACATCTGGCCTGTGGCTGGTGTTTTGGCTGTCTTTGGAAAGGCCCGGCTAATTAGTTACCAAGTAATGGACTCCCGTAGGTAGGTGCTGTGACTCAAAGCTGCAAACCAGAGTTGAATAGCACCGCCACAAGTTAGATGTCACGTGTCCTTGAGGATTTGAGAAGAAGCTCTAGATATCTGAATGCTGCTTGGGTGGGAAAGGGGGTAGCTAGTTAAGGTTTGTCCCGAATCCGAGGTGACCTCTGAACCAGCCCCTCTTAGCAGAGATGAGCATGGTCAGAAGCCTTCTTCCCCATGTCTCTCCAGGCAGACAACACTTGATATTTGAATCTAAAGGTTAATTAAGTGCAGCTGCCAGGCAAAAGGCCACAATCAATTATCATGTCTTCTTGTCCATTTCAGCCTATTCTTAATTATGTATATTGGGTTTGGGAAGGAGGTTTTTCAGCCAAGTGTTAGAAAAAGCAAGCTACTTTGTTTTGAACAGACAAATCTGCCCCCTGGATCAAGCATTCATCTTCATTCTCCCATCGGGTCCCGCGGCCGTCTGTCATAGGAAAGAGGCACTGAATAGGCTCTAAAAAGATTGGCCAGAAGAGCATCCCTGGGTGACCCTGAGAGCACAGAGTGAAGGGCACAGCCTCAAGTGCTTCTCTTAAGGGACTTCCCGACAGCAGGGCTGCAGCAGCCCCAACCACAGGTGGCTCAGGGCTATGTCAGGCATTCCTCTCCCTTGGTGTCCTGCAAGCCCAGGCCAAGGCCCTGGCTGAGCATCAACCTTCTCTCTCTCTCTCTCTCTCTCTCTCTCTCTCTCTCTCTCACACACACACACACACACACACACACACACACGCTCCCTGGTACACACACGTGCACACACCATACTCTCTGTCATTATTAACTATTCAAGATTCTGCTGCTGCTGATCGAAGCAGCATGGGCTGTGTTCTCATTAAGGAGATCAATTCCTGTTGAATATTCACCTCCAGGGGCAGATGTGGCCGGAATCAGGTAATGGTTTCTGTCTGAGATCTCCAGAGCTAACAAGTGGCGGCTGCCATTGCAACACCACCACCTGTCTGGAATCAAAGTCACAAGCGGAAGTTCCTTGAGGGGTGTGGGAACTTCTGTGTAAATATAGATAGAAAAACAGGTTCAAAAATGGCTGGGCCATCTCCTGGACTGGCCTGAGGTGTGGCCGCCTGGGCTGCAAATGGGCTGCCAGTCCCTCTCGGTTTAGAGTCTGAGCTCCATATTCCTTCCTTGTCCATCTGCCATCATGCCCCTCCCCCCACAAACACTATGTGCATAGCTCCTGGTAAAGCCCACTTGAAACCGTTGGACTGCCTCTGATTCAACTTATTGTTAGAGTTTAGTGCCTAGTTCAAGAGGACTGTCCGATTAGGGGGCTTCTGAGGAGGAGCTGGGTGCATCCTGAGCGAGTGGGGGTGTCAGTGACCCTGGGAGGTTTAAGCGGCTGTTCCCTCTGCCCTGAACCGTCTGCATTGTGGAGCAAGCAACAGGACTTCCATCTCATCCTTTCCTTTCCTGGGGACTCAGGGTTAGATGTGTGGGCAAAGGCTGCTATTCCAAATTAAGAAAAATAAACCAACTTCTGAAGCCCTTGGCGGGCACCTGGGAAAAAATAGGGCAATTTTTCTCAATTAAGAGAATGAGACCAAAAAACTTTTTAAAAATGACTTAATGGTATGAAGAAGCCAGCTTTTCTTTTAAGATTTGAGTCCATGCACAACAATTTCAACAAATCTCATAAATATCCTCCCCCTCACCCCACATCTTCAGAAAAATTTTCCCATTATTGACCTGAGCAGGGAATGGATTTTAATTTTTTCCCCAATTCCCCCCACTGTCCCCACCATGGCATACATGGCCCCTTGTATAGATTGGTTCTAACTAATTGATGCATATGACATCATAGGACATTTAGCCTAAGATACAAATACACCCTTGCTCATTTAGTCATTCCAATATCTATTATAGAACTCACCTCTTCATTCCTCCAGTCATTCAACATTTATGACACCCTTTGTCATGAATCAGATATTAGAAATTGGGAATACATGGTCCTCATGGGGCTTACAGTCTAGTAAGAGGACACATTCATGTAAATGAATGAACACAATAGTGTATCAAAGTCATTGATCGCCGATGATGGAATTTATTTTCCTCAGATTTTTAGGCAATCACTCTTTCTTAAACATAATTATAACTCCAGAGAGAAAAGATATTGTCTTTGCTAACAACCTTAAAAGGCAAAGGGAGACTTCAAAAGACATTTCTCAGTGTAAGCCTTTATTCAAGAAGTCCTACTGCATGGTCCAGCATTTCTGTAATACACCCTGTTGCGCATGCTGGGACTCAGTTGTCTTATGTGGTCAGCTCAGCTGTAGGTAACATTTACTCAATTGCAATTAGGTTTCTGCATCTCAACTGGAGGGAAGATAATCAAGTGAGCAGAGAGTGCACAGCTTTCTCCCTTTGCCACCTGCAGGAGGGAGAGAGTCTTGCTCATTTAAAAGTCTCAGCCACGTGTCATTGGAGAAAAAGTGGTAATAAGCGCATGCCATTTCTAATCTTGCCTCTCACGGACAAGGCTCAGGACAGGGGGGAAATGGGTAGTGGCAGCTGGTGCTGCTCAGCATTCCAGCTCACCCATCCTTTCATTCTTATCAGCCATTAAAAGAGGTCATTAAGCCAGTGTCTTGCTCACTGAGCTGGTGGACAATATTCTGCATCTAGTGCATGCAGCAGGATAGCACCCCTGGATCACTGGCATCGGGGGACTTTTGTGCACCCACTTGCCCATGACACAGCAGAGCGCTGAGTCCTATGCTGAAGAACAAAGCAGACCGAATGCTTACTCTTTAAGAATCTGCTTTCTAAGCACATGCAGTGATCTGAATACACATGGATAGGTCAAGCTGCAGTGAGGTAAAACCATTAAACTAAGCTATAAATGAGAGAAAGGTACTGACATCCAACACGGGCGTCAGTGGATGGATTGCTTAGGGGTGGGGAGAATCTGGGTTGCTAATGAGCAGAGGGCTCTGAGACAGGCATCGTGTGATCTGATAAGCCTGGGAAGGGACCTGCAATTCCCTTGCTGACTCAGACAGCAAGTGTTCTGGAGAAGGTGGATTTTAGGAGATGCCCGAGTGATGAAAAAAAATGACTTCATGGACCATATAGTTGTAAGAAATTAACTCTGAATCCTGATGTCAAACTCTTATGAAGGGAATCTTAATGAATGAACTTATCATTCCTTCCTATTCATGCTTTTTCTTTGTTTTCTGATTTTGCTTTTAACCAACCAATGTATTTTTAATACTTATAATTTCTTATCCACTAGGATAGAGGAAAAGGTCCAGGTAAAAATTAAACATAAGGGATTCAGAGATGAATCTACAATTTTTGGACAAGGTTTTGACTTCATCAGTGAAATAATAACAATATTACCTGACCTGGACGAATGGCTCAGTGGTAGAGTGTAGGCCCAGTGTGTGGAAGTCCTGGGTTTGATTCCCAGTCAGGGAACACAGGAGAAATGATCATCTGCTTCTCTACTCCTCTCCCTTCTCTCTTTCTTTCTCTTTCCCTCCCACAGCCATGGCTCATTTGAGCAAGTTGGCCCTGGGTGCTGAGGATGGCACCATGGCTTCACCTCAGGCACTAAAATGGCTTGGTTGCCGAACAACAGAGCAATGGCCCCAGATGGGCAGAGCATTGCTCCATAGGGGGCTTGCCAGGTGTATCCTTGTTGGGGCTCATGCAGGAGTCTGTGTATCTGCCTCCCCACCACTCACTTAATAATAATTTTAAAAAGCAGTAATACCTGCTGTGAGGCAGGTACTGTGATAAGCACTATACATAGACTGTCTCATTCAGGCTTCAGACAGCCCTATAGACATGAATTCTATTGCTACTCTTTTTCTTTTTTTTTATAGATGAGGAAATCTATTGCTCATCTATAAAAAACTTCACCTAAAGACCATGATCTGCTGGAGCCTCGAGGAAAGCCTATTTGCAGAAATCAATAACTGGTTTTAAAAAATAGATCTGGGCTCCACTGGAGCTGACTATTCAGGGGTTTCTCATAAGTCTATGCAACATGAATTCTATTGCTACTCTTTTTTTTTTATAGATGAGGAAATCAAGGCACAAAGGTTAAGCCCCTTGTTCAAAGTTAACCAATAATCCAGTTTCAAAATGACATAATGTAACCCAAAACCTCCTCTTTGAGGTTTACCCAATAAGCCCAGTCAATCGTTCAGTCATATTTGCCTTTCTTCAATTAATAGAGACAGAAACAGGAGCTTTAAAGAGGACATGCTTGCAAGAAGAAACACTGGGATCATCATTGCACTACATAAAATGCTATTGCTCCTCCACCGACCCATGGAGGAAGGGTGGACACACCTTTGAACAAACATTCCATTCCATCACTCTTGTCTAGTTAATTTTATCCTTCTCTTTTTAGACATGGGGAAACAAAACATGGTTATTTCCTCAATAACCCTGACCATTTCCAGTGGCCTGCCTGGCCCAGCGGTTGGGGTTTCAGCATCATTATCAGGGGCAGAGCATTTCATCACACTAGTACCTATGAGGTCAAAGGGGCTTAGCCCCACTCTACTCTATAGAGTGTAACTGACACCTGTAGGCATCTGTAACTGGCTTCTTAAAATAGCTGTGGTGGGCTGCTGGCTCCCTCCCAGGGTCCCAAGCTGCGGTTCGGCTCAGCTGGGTCTCCAGACAAGTGCTGCCTTTCACCTCTCGGTGATGGATTTCTCCAGACAGCATTATTATGTCTGCAAAGCACTAACGATGCTTGGGGATGAAAGGAGTTATAAATGAAAGATATTATTATTAATAAGAATGTAGATGAACAAAGGGAGAATGTACTCGCCCTCACTATCCATCACCTTACCACACTTCACCTAAAGACCATGATCTGCCGGAGCCTCGAGGAAAGCCTATTTGCAGAAATCAATAACTGGTTTTAAAAAATAGATCTGGGCTCCACTGGAGCTGACTATTCAGGGGTTTCTCATAAGTCTATGCAACAGTCAATATGAGCTATCACAGCCTCCAATAAAGGTTGAATTCAAATTTAGTTACTACTGGTTGTGTATGCTAATCTACCAACTGATTTTTAAATGTATTTACTGAGGGTTTTGAAAAATAGGCTGGGAGAAGAAAAAGAGAAGAGAGACAAAGAAATGCCTACCCGAGTCTGCCTGATTTGAGTTATGAAGCTAACTCGCAGTGAGGCTGATCTTCCTGGTTCTATGAAATTAACACTTGAGGAAATCACGTTTCAGTCTGCAGGTGGCAGGATCCATTCTCCTCCTGTGCATCACAGTGTGAAGGAAGAGCAACAGTCACCAAGTCAGTCTGTTGCCAGTATTTATAGGGCAGAGGCCCAGAGCTAACTGTGCAGTGTGGGGTTGGGTATTGTTGAGTATTATGATAAAGGAAATAGTAGACAGCTCCAGCCCTTGGGATCACTTTGGTCCATGGGGAAACCAGGACAAATACCAGTTCCCATGGACATGTATTACAGAAACCTGCATATATAAGCTAGGGACACGCCATGCTGATTTATAGGGGGCAGAAAGTGGGACAGATGGGAAGTTTTCTCAGAAACCTCATCCATATTGGTGAGGAGAAATAGAAAATAAGAGAAAGCTCCCGGAGCAAGTGTGTTGAAACCAAGTGTGTAGATGAGTTCGGGTCAACATTAGGAGAGTGTTTTAGAATAGAAGTGTGTTCTGAATATATGAAATGGTATACCTATACACCTGTCTTAACTGTGAGAAAGTGAAATCCTAGAGAGGTGTAAGGATGGAGGAATGGCAGGGAAAGGAGAGGACCAGACAATCACAAAGCAAAATGGGTTGGATTTAATGGTCAATAAGATATACAGTTTAAAAAATGTTGTTTTCCTGCTCTTAATATACCTTTTGCATGTAACTCATGTACAACAAAAAGCTACATATGAATTTTTTGCCCTGCACATATTTAATGGCGACTTTGAAAACATGTCAAGAAAGTAGCATTCTGTCCCCCAGACAATTCTGACAGCAATGCAAACAATCATTCCTTCAATAAAAGATTTTGAGGCAAGTTATTATAATGTGCATTTTTGCCAGCCCGTTGTGCATCTGAACCTGGGTTAGTAAGGCCATGTGGACAAAGTTCAGGAATGCAGAATCAGTCTTCTAGGACTCTGTTCTACTACTGCCATGGGGCAACCTGGTGAGAAAAGATCTGCTTTCATTTATCTTCTCTGCTGGTGATTCTCCAAACCGAAGTGTGTAAGGATCACCGAGAGAATAGACTCTTCTCTCTCTGAATTCCTGAAACTGTACTTTGAGCAGTGCCAGTGAATCTGAATTTTAACATGCAACCCTGATGATTCCGAAGGAGAAAATCCAGAAGGTCCTCAAACTGTACTTAAGACACACTTGTGAGGAGGTGCTGAAGTATCTATGAAGAAGATACACAGATGGGCTCCTAGTTCATTTCCCTCCATAAAGAGGAAAACAGAATTGATTTTGGGAGTAACTAAAATATTAGATGGCAACCTATAAGCCAGTGGTAAGCATAAATATAAATATCTAAGTATGGGGGTGACTCTATAGTTCACAGAAATGTAATTTTTTTTTCTTTGTGCAAATATATTCAACTTTTTCTTACTTGTGAATTACAGCTCCAGGTATTGGGACTGTCAGTTTTTAATGTTGGCATTTCTGTGGGTGATTATGGATGATATTAAGCTCTTGATTATACAGCTTGGTGGCTATGGGTTTGGAACCGTGTCTGGGCAAAAGTACTCCTAACATTTGTGGCTCAAGTGGAGTTTGATAGCTGTGTTAAAGAAACCCAAGCTTGGAAAGTCATTCAATAGGGTCACCCAGGAACAACAGATTCTTTAGTTGAAAGTAAAGCTGGAAATTGAACCAGAGTGGGCTGTTTGGGTAGTATTGTGCTATTTTATTTATTTATTTTTAAAATATAGCCTGACCTGTGGTGGCGCAGTGGATAAAGCGTCGACCTGGGAACACAGAGGTCGCCAGTTCAAAACCCTGCACTGGTCTGGTCAAGGCACATATGGGAGTTGATGCTTCCAGCTCCTCCCCCCTTTCTCTCTTTCTCTATCTCTCTCTCTCACTCTGTGTCTCCTCTCTAAAATGAATAAATAAAAATTAAAAAATAAAATAAAATATATTATTGTTTTTCTCATCTTGCATAGTTTGGGCAAATGTCTTAAAATCTTCATTGGACAAAATAACTCACAGAAAACACTATTTCTATGAATATTTTGTTTGTTTTAATAGCTTTAAAAATGGTGAAAAGTGTAATGTATAAAGTTTTTTCTTAATAGCGAGAGAGAATATGAGAGAGACAGACAGACAGATAAGAAAGGAGAGGGATGAAAAGCATAAACTCATAGTTGTAGCACCTTAGTTGTTCATTGATTACTTTCCCATAGGTGCCTTGATGGGGGTGGGGTGTGCTGCACAAAGCAGTGACCCCTTGCTCAATCCAATGACCTTGTGCTCAAGGCAGCAACCACAGGGCCATGTCTAGGATCCCATGCTCAAGCCAGTGACCTTGGGGTTCTGAACCTGGGTCTTCAGAATCCCAGGCCAACTCTGTATTCACTGCACCACCGCCCCGGTCAGGCTGTAATCTGTAAAGTTTTTGAACGAGATTATAGAAGTGAATCGTAGAATTCTCCTCCCCACACTCAAATGCATTCATGTAAAAAAGAATGAGAATGGATTTGGAATTTTTGGCTTGTTCAAAGGGTAAAACAATTTTTTGGAGAGTCACCCAAATATCCTGTAATATTCTGACTTGTGGTTGTCTGCCTGACAAATAAACACCAGTTTCCTTCTTCTTCTTTAGCAAAGTCTGTTTGCACCCTCTCTCTTCATCCCCAGTGTCTGCTACTTCCTGACTTCTTTCTGAGCATCCTACTTGCAGAAGGTTTTGTCCAGCCTGCGTGTTTTTATCTCAGCTTACTTTCCCACCCAGAAATCGCTCCATTTTTACATCTGACTCTGCTCCAGGTTAAACTGGCATCGCTTCCAGCTGATGTCCCTCATTTCCATGGCACTTCTCCTCACCATCTGCCTCTCAGTGCTTTGAATGTTCCCGGGATTCCTTTGTATTTAGCAGTAATTAATTTTAAATAGTTTAATCAGCATATTATGCCTATGTATGTTGTATTGTACTTTGTATTTTTAAAATTTTGATTGTGTTTTTAATGATTCATTATTTTCTATGAATTGATATGCAGTTTAGACAAATACATCAGTGTCTTGATGTACATATGAATGCCTTGATAATTTTTTATTCTAATATCATTAACCATGAAAAATTTTCCATGCTGGGACATTGTAATGTAAGAGCTGAGCTGGTATACAGAGACTAAGTGGGAAATTAATGTTGTGGGATCTATGGCTGAAGTGCTTGGGTAGCTTCAAATATCAGCTTCACTACTTAATAGCTGTGTGTCTCCAAGAAACTGATATAGATTATCTGTTCCTTGGTTTAAGTTTCCACAGTTTTCAAACTGGAAATCTCATGTTCCTAGAATACTCCTTCAGTCCCAACAAATTAGGATGATTGGTCATCCTACCAGATTCCTCCCTGTATTTAATATAGGAGATTGTAGTAATAATATGTACAACATGGGATTGTCAGAAAATAATTCATTGTAAATGCTAAGCAAGTGCTGAGTAAATTCGATCTATTATATAACTTAGGTTTGGTACAGGTTAAAAGAAAGTACTTGTCATAGAATTGCTGGTCAAAGCAAAAGGAAGAACTAGACAGTTGTCCTAACTCATAGGATGTGCCCTGATGTTCTCTTCAGTACAAAGACATACTTTTCTGACAACAGAGCAGTTTATCCACGCAGCCAAGGCAATGTTGCCCAAGTGCTACTGGGTGGACCCTGGTTATTGTCCCAGACCATGCCACCAATGAATCAGTTAGCTGGTATACAGCTAGTCCTAGGTTAGAGCTGAGGGGGACTGGCAGTCTGAATGGTCCTTCATGGGGGTCTGTGGGGAATAAGAACAGGTTACTCTGTTCTTACCTTTTTTTTTTTCTGAAGCAAGAAGCCGGGTAACAGAGAGACAGATTCCCGCATACGCCCGACCAGGATCCACCAAGCATGCCCACCAGGGGGCAATTCTCTGCCCATCTGGGGCATTGCTCCATCGCAACCATAACCATTCTAGTTAGTGCCTAAGGCAGAGGCCATGGAGCCATCCTCAGCACCTGGGTCAACTTTGCTCCACTGGAGCCCTGGCTGTGGGAGGGGAAGAGAGAGACAAAGAGAAAGGAGAGGGGGAAGGATGGAGAAGCAGATGGGCACTCCTCCTGTGTGCCCTGACTGGGAATCGAACTTGGGACTTCCACATGTTAGGCCGATGCTCTACCACTGAGCCAACCAGCCAGGACCCAGGTCACTCTGTTCTTAACAGAACCATCATGAGGCTATGGGAAAAGAACCCGTATTGAAACCACAACAGCAAAATTATAATTAATATTCAAAACAGTCATAGAACAATGTGGCATTTAAAGGCATCCAACTGATACATACTTTTTATCTTAAGTTGACATTAACTATACTATGCATTAAACATTTAATTAATAAGACTTTTATTTTACATTTTTAATGGGTTACTTGGAGATGTTTCTGATGGTCCACACCTCTTAAAAACTGCCTGGGAAGTTGGCACTCCTGCTTCTTTTTTTCCATAATTAATTTCTTTTTACTAAGTAGAGATAATCAAAATTATTGCATCACCTTCACACTATCCTCAAAGTTTGGAGCTTATTTCTAAAGAAGGCATTATATTAATTATACATTTAAAAGTTTTACAGCCCTGGATGGTTGGCTCAGCGGCAGAGTGTCGGCCCAGCGTGTGGAAATCCCAGGTTCAATTCTTGGCCAGGGCCCTCAGGAGAAGTGCCCATATGCTTCTCCACTCTTCCCCCTTTCCTTTCTCTCTGTCTCTGTTTTCCCCTTTCGCAGCCAGGGCTTCATTGGAGCAAAGTTGGTCCAGGAGCTGAGGATGGCTCTGTGCCCTCTGCCTCAGATGCTAGAATGGCTCTGGTTGCAGCAGAGCAAGGGCCCAGATAGGCAAAGCATCGCCTCATGGTGGGCATAGTGGGTGGATTGCAATTGGGCGCATGTGGGAGTCTGTCTGCCCTCCCTTTTCACTTAGGGGGAAAAACGTTTTGCTAACTTTCTTGGGGGAAAGTTCTTTGCCTGTTTCTCCACCTTCCTTACCTCATAATCTACAATATTGCTTGAGTAGGATAGAAACTTGAAAAGGCAACCATACAGTCTTGCCCCATAAGGCATGGCCTGTGTTTAAAACATGACCACATAGTCAGTACTTAGCACAGTGTTTGACATTTAATGAGTGTTGAAAATCACCTCATGAGGGAATGGTTGGATAGATGGATGGGTGGAAAGATAGATGGACCGGATAGATGGAGGGATGGGGGATAAGTAACCAGGAAACAGGCATGGTGATATAAGGGGCAGTCATAACTTTCGCTTCAACAATGGCGGCTGAGGCGGAGAGAATTTCTGTTGCCTTTGGGACTTTTATATGGGGCCATGTGGCAGAAAAACATTGTCTTCTCCTACTTTTTACCTCTCTGAATCACAGCCTGGTCAGAAACATCAGAACCAAGCTTTCAAATGAGCACTCCAAGATCTCTTGAAAAGAATTAAAATATAGATATCTATTTAGTACCAAATGAATTAACATCTATTGACTACCTACTCAATAGCAAGCACAGTGTTTTGATTTTTGTGCATGTTAATTCCTTTAGTTTTTCAACCTTAGAAAGGAGAAATTACGATCGTCATTTATCCTGATCTAAAAGAGGTTACAGTTTCAGCCCAAGATCATACAATAAAAAGATGATTAAAATGAATATAGAGTAGTTATATTTGTCCAATATTCCGTCTTTCTATGAAAAAATGGAGACTTCCTCTTGTTCTTTTCCACTCCTTGGATTCTGGAGAGGCTAGTCTCAATTAGACATAGTGGAGGGCATGTGACCTTGCCTAGTTAGTAATACTACCCATCTCTTTGGCCCAAATAATTTACCCAAAGTTAAATATATGACCCAGGTCTCACTGATTATACAAACTCCCTCTTTTCTCTTTCCTTAATGCCACAGCCTGGTCTCTCCAGCTGCACAGTATGGCGATGGCCAGATGAGTGCCCCTGAACTAGGATGCTACCTCCATTGGTGGACCCAACCATCATGCCCACTGTGTAGCTGAGCTCAGCTCAGAACACACATTCCCCTTGCAAGTCAATAGGAGATTCAGGAAAGAAGTCACCACACACTCCCATTGACCTCAGTAGTAAAAGCTTGGGGACATCCTTTGGTGGCTGAATCCTTAAGTCTATGTAAGAATCGGGGGCAAGCAGTCCAGAACTTATAGCAAGAAATGGCCAAAATTTTATCTAAGCATCCTTTTCCAGCAGTAATCCCACATTCATACAAGGTGGGTATAGAACTCTGTATTCAAACCAAGAACCAAATGCAAGATCAAGATACAAATTAAAAGCAGCTCCCCCCTGTACTTGCATAGCAATGGGTATCTTAACAGTTATCACCTGATGTGGGCACCTTAACAACTAGCACATGACTCTGCCTGGCATTTGGTATAAGTCAAAGTCTCAAATACAGTCATTGCATCAACTTTAAGAAAGCAGGCGTTTTCTAAACATCTGTCTTGTTTCCTACCGCTTCTCTGACTTCACCCATTCCCTTCTGAGGAGAATTTTATCTCAGAACTGCAGTGAGGATACTGAACATAAATGTATGTAATTACTCCACATTAATATAATTAGTCTCTCTCTTGATCCAGAAATGGTTGTCCATTTTTAGCTGCTAATGGTTGGAATTATTTATGTCCATTTGTTCAAGAACTAAAAATGGACTTATTAAAAAAATAAAAAGTTGCACAGATATTACCACAGAAAGATCCCTTTCATCTTTTCTAACCCGTTGTTCCAGTCTGGGTTCCATCTCCTGCTTTCTTGGGAATTGAGTCTGGTACGTGAGGGAAGATTAGATTCACACAAGACACTTTCTCCATTTGTTCTCTTTGATGAATTACCAGCAGTTGACAAGACAAAGTACTCTGGCGGTTGCAAAGCCGACAACGCTATCCCCAGAACTGCACCTGGGCGCCCGTCCTTCTGTGCAAGGGTGGGGCCACGTGTGACAGGACAGGCATGCTCACTTAGACCTGTGCACTCATTATGTCGTCTCTGCTAGTCTGGCTCCTTTGCCTACTTGGAAGTCTCAGGTATTGCCAAAAGTACACATATTGTTGATATCCATACATTCTGAAATTAAAAAGGGTATGTACAACCATATCAAAATAAGAAACAAAAGTAGTCTGACCAATGGTGGTACAGTAGATAAAGTATTGACCTAGCACATTGAGATCGCCAGTTTGAAACCCCAGACTTGTCCCGTCAAGGCACATACAAGAAGCAACTACTATGAGTTGATGCTTCCCACTCCTCCCCTGCCCCCTGTTTCTTTCTCTCTCTCAAGTCAATAAGTAAATAAAATATTTAAAAATAAACAAAATGTAGATGTTAGAAGACAATCTACATAAATATAATCTCATCTATGACTTGCAAGTAATAACCACTTTTCTTGAAGCTTATACTGCTTTTTTGTTCTTCAATAGCCACCATGTTTAACTCAGTATGCCCAAAACTCTATTATTTTTTACATATATTATTCATTTCATAATCACAAATCAGTGAGGTGGGAATAAGTATGCCCATTTTAAAAATGGGAACACTGAGTCTAAGAAAAAAAAACATTCAGTTAGTTGTTACTATGTGGACTCAGATAGACCTAGATGTGTATCCTATCTCTGCAACTCACTAACTCTGTGGCGATGGCCAGCAACCTCACAGCAATACTGAGGCAGACATGATATCCCCACTTTAAGATCAAGAAACTACAGCTCAGAAAATAACTGAATTATCTAATTGAATTAGCTAGTGGCTCCCTCACTAGCACATGCACAGTGCAGCATAGCCTAATCTGTTTGTCTCCAAAAACAGTCATTGTTTTATTACCTCCTTGATACAACAAAGCAAAACAAAAAAACTCAAATTTTGATTGAAACAAGTATAACAATTAAAGCACAGATCCCACCCAATAAGTGTGAAAGACCATGCTTGCCAATGTATGACTGCAACAGAGCAGTAAGAAAGGGAATGAATACACTTCTAGGGGACAAGTCTGCAAGCCTGCTTTGGTCAGTCCTGAGGGCTGAGAATGTCTCTATTCTCACTTACTCTGTCTGGAGTTCTCTTTAGAGAACTAGATCCCAAGTAGCTACCTCAAGATGAGTGGAGCTGTGTATCTGTGTAAGATCAAGACAGCAAGGGAGAGAGATAAGCAAAGAGAGAAAGAGAGAAGCATGTATATGACATTGAGAAGCCAATTACTTATTGAATGACCTGAGACCAGTACCTGACACATAACCAGTGCTTAATAAAGGTTGGTTTTATTCATACAGAGTCTAGCATTTTAAGTTCATAGAACCTGGAGTTAGATGGTCTGAGGTTGATTGCCTGCCTTATCTCCTTCTAACTCTGTGATCTTGAGCAAGTTGCTTCACTGTACTTTGCCTAATAGGGATAGCCCGAATGCTAACTTGGAAAAAACTCTCCATTCTGAACCCAGGATCTTCCTTTTCCTTGTACCCATCACCCCTGCTCTGACAGTGCCAGCCCCCACAGGCACCAGCATAGGCAGGTTCCTGACTCTGGAATCATGAAGAGGACCCCTTAACAATGGCTCATCCTTTTCATCCTCTTCTGCACACCCTCAGCCACCCCTTTTAGTTAGATGTGACTTTTAACACCAGATGGACAATGCCCCAGACAGGAAGCAGGGATTGGTTGGGAGTGTAGCTTCCACAAGCATTTGTTCTCTTCTGACTTCTGCAGAGGGAGGGCTGTTGACATGCACCCCTGCTCATAAATTATCTTCCTCCTGGCTGTGGGCAGTCCCACAGGAGAGGACGTGCAGGGTGGCCTGGCATGCTACCTATTACATCACCAGGCAAGGCAGCAAAGCTTCCTGTCTGTTGTGAAACTTTCTACTCCATATACCACACAAATCATACTGCAGGTGCATGCTCCTGGACCTCTCCAGCAAACCTGTGCTTATGCTCAGTCCCTGGATCACAGATAGCACTTCCCCCATCATACCAATAAGAGGAAAATGAATACCAGAGTTCCTCATACAAAGCAAGGCCAATGCTGAGAAACCAAGAGGTGGGCTGGAATGCGTCTGGACTAGACCACTGAACTTTCCCCATGTCATTTCTCCTCCACAGACTTAGCACCATCTCAGCCCATGCATGCTATTTGTCTCACATGACCTCCTATTATGGGATGAATTGTGCCCCCACCCCCAAACTTGTATGCTGAAGTCTCAGAATGAGGTGTATTTAAAGATAAGGTCTAAAGAGGTGAATAAGGTAAAATGAGTCTGCTAAGATAGTTTCTAATGAAATCTGACTAGCGTCCTTATGAGAAGAGGAGATTAGAACACACAGACACCAGGAACACACACACACACACACACACACACACACACACACACACAAAAGTGTATATGAGGACACAGAGAGAAGATGCTATCTGCAAGCCAGGGAGAGAAACCTTAGAAGAAACCTTCCTGCATCCTGATCTTGAACTTTCAGCCTTCAGAATTGCTTTCGTGCCTGACCAGGCGGTGGCGCAGTGCATAGAGCGTCGGACTGGGATGCGGAAGACCCAGGTTTGAGACCCTGAGCTCGCCAGCTTGAGCGTGGGCTCATCTGGCTTGAGCAAAAGCTCATCAGCTTGGACCCAAGGTCACTGGCTCCAGCAAGGGGTTGCTCGGTCTGCTGAAGGCCTGCAGTCAAGGCACATGTGAGAAAGCAATCAATGAACAACTAAGGTGTCGCAACGGCAATGAAAAACTAATGATTGATGCTTCTCACCTCTCTCCATTCCTGTCTGTCTGTCCCTGTCTATCCCTCTCTCTGACTCTCTCTCTCTGTCCCTGTAAAAAAAAAAAAAAGAAAGAATTGCTGTCGTTTAAATCACCCATATTCGTTGTGTTATGAAAGTCTGAGTAGACTAAGCCATCTATCATGAAGAATAGATTTTCTCAAGGTAGTTGAGACGTTAATAAACTAAAAATTCAAAATCTATGTACAAGGTGGGATTGGGAAAGAGGAGAGGTCAGTCACCGAGAATGGTGGGAGAAAAATGAGTTGTGGTTACTTTGTAGGATCTCTGCCCACATGCAGGAAAATGGAGCTGAGAACTTTCCTATTTCCCATTTTTTCCCAGGATGATGTGAAAACATATGAGTTGATTAAAAAAAAAATAAACATGGAGTATACATTTTTATTTATGTGCCAGACCCTGCTTAGTTGCCAAGATTGCAACAATCAATAAAACATTTTCAGTGGTCAAGTGAGAGAAATGTTAAGTTTCATTGTACGCATGCATTTGTTTACATGCCCACATGTTGGAATTAGATGATCTGATATTTCTTATATCATGATCCTCTCCTTAACCCATATTCATTCAGCATACATTACATAAGTACATTTCAGCATGTCTAATGCATGCCAAATACAGAAATGCGTTTCAGAGTTTTGTGCATGGCCCTGCCTTACCAGATATTTAATTTAAACTTTGACATGGAATGGAACCAAATTTTTATATATGGACCCTACCAAGATGAGAAAGGTAGTTAACTAACACCCAGTGAGACAGATCAGGATTCAAAAAAATTTTGATCTCTGAGAATAAACAGCCCAAGATTAATTTGGTGAATTAGATTCAGGACATGTTATATTCAGGTCAAGAACCAGCAGTCTAATTCCATGCAGAAGAGGGAGCCTAATTTATCAGCATTATAAACCTACATCTTTCAGTGGTCTTGCATTTATTCTTCCTTTTCTTTCTGTCCATTTGCTACACTTTCTCATCTTATTTCTTTCCTCCTTACCCTATACTGTGGTGTTCATGCTCTGAGTGGTCTTCATGGCTACAACCTTGGTTCTCCCTTTCCCCGTGTGAGGTTTCTGCATGGCTCCAATGGGAAAACATTCATACAGGGTTGAGCCAGAACCCTAGAAGAGGGCACTGAGAAGGGTGAAAGTCTAAAAATTATAAGGAATGAGTAAGTAAATGAAAAAATAAACAAAAGTAAAAAGACAAGACTTATTTGGGCCAACAAAGATAACTTTAAAATAACTCATAGCACCACCGTGAGGATGCAGATCATAAGATTCTGGGAAGCAACACAACAAGTAAGAGTTATAGAAAAACAAGGATGAGATTTAATATAAGCAAAATAAAAATTTGCGATTGGATTTGATTAGCCTACCCAGTAGTGAGCTCTGCTTTTGGAGTGCGCAAGTGAAGGTATTGCAGAGAGGATTCCTGCATTGGCTGGGAGGATCTGAATGACCTCTAATGTTGTGTCTCAATTTTAGATCCTCTTCTAACCTCTATTATACTTGGAGTGCGGCTGGAGTAGAAAGTAAAAGCTCCTACATATGAGCTCATTTTGTCACCTTTTGAGAGAGCAAGTGATATTTATACTTAGCATAAATGTCAATTTTAGGCACCCACAGCTGCTGGGTTGGAAATTCAGATCCTGCTGAAGAAAAAAGGAGCCAGCTGTCTTTGACTCATCACTCTCTAGTGTTGCCAAGGTCCCTGTCACCTTGCAATTAGCACTGACCTTCAAAGGAAAACAAGCTCAGAGTCCGTGCCATGCTGGTGAGAACTCTCATTGGCCAGAAGAAGAGCTGAGACTTTGAAGTCCTTTGAAATCATTGGAACTTGCATGAATTAAGATAACCTTTGATCTTAATGGCGGTGTCTCAGTATCTATCACACTCTTGCCCATTTTAGCTGCTTGGTGATAAACCTTTGAGAACAGTCCCCACTTAAACTGTAGATTAACTGGTCGCCTTCACCACCAAAGGGATGCAAGCAAACTAGCAGGATGAGGTTTGTGAAATCTTTCTCCATATTACACTCCCATGTTGCAGGGGAAAGATTTTAGAGACCCTTTAACTGAGAGCTCATGTCCCTGAAAATAAGGGCAGAGGCCAACTCTCAACCTCACCTCTGAGGCTTTGCTTATTTATCTGTAAAGTGTGGAGAAAATAATAACTTCACATCAAGGTTGTTCTTTAACCAACATGGGTTATTATCAATACACTGTGGTTATCAGCATATACAATTTTACCTAAATTACAGGATTTATGATTTTCAAATAGATCTGTTCTCTATTGCCAGGCACTAAGCTAAAGGTATAACACAATGTCTAACTTAACTGTCTCAAAAACCCCTGTGTGGAAGGTATTATTATTATCTTCCAATAAGTATGAAGCAACTGCAGCCCAGGGAGGTTAAGCACGTTCCAAAGGTCACACAGCTAACAAGTGGCAGAGCTGGGATTGGATCTGACAACCCTTCACTTTCTGAAGAAGTGGGTGCAGGCCAAGTTTTTTTTTTAAGAAAACAAAAACTGGTTGTAATAATATACAGGATTGGACCCCTTCTAGTCTTCTGACTCACTGTTACCTGTAAGTTCCACAAAAATGCTGTTGTATTTGATGGAAACATCTCCTCCCCCAGGTCTCTGTGATCTTGGCAAGGGTGCCAGACTGAGATCTACAAGGTTGTACTGCCATGTCATGCTGCTTCTCATCTGTGACAGTGTCGGGAATCAGCAGGATCCACACCTGTCTTTACCCTTTCAAAGCAGTGAGCAGAAAAGTGGTGAACACTCCCCCCATTCCACTTCTCCTTCTGGAGGGGGCTCGTTCCCTCATCCACATGTTTAGAGATTTCAGAACTCCAAAGCCTTTCCCATACCTGCAGAACAGATTCTGTAGGTGGAGAATTAGAAGCAGAGATGCCAGGGAGAGGGAGAAGAGAATGGACTTCATTCTCCCCATGGCTTCAGGTTACTATCTATGTCCCTGAGCCATAAGCACAGAGGTGAACGCAACATCTGCACCAGCCAGCAGGTGTCAACCATCTGCCCTTAGGGACCACTGCATTCAAGACAACTTCAGCGGGCCTTGGGAGGGGGATAGTTTTTATGTTCACTGTTTTGGGAGGGGGATAGTTTTTATGTTCACTGTTTTTTGTCACACCTCTCCTCCTTATACCTTCCAAAGCCTGGCAGCATTTCTCAGAGGCCCAGGTTCTATGTATTCTGAACATCAAAGAGAGACGTTTATACAAAATGTCCTCTCACTGGAGTCATTTTAAAAGTAGGACTACATGGCCTGGGGCTGGCAGGCCAGGATCATGAAGGAGGCGAATGGTACTGACATTGGCATGTAGCAGAACTCAGAGGTCCGGGAACTACAGGAGAGGCAGAGACAGAGAGAACTGAGACTGGCATTGTCCAGTGCAGAAGTCACCGATCCTTGACAACCAAGAGACAGAAGTGTGAATTGCCTATCAGAGGGAAGATGTCACAGACCAGAAGGAAGACTCCTGTTTATGTCAGGGCTCTGGAGGAAGAACCTCCTTTTCCTCACTGTCTCAGCCGCCAAATAAAATGTCTGAAATTACTAGTACCCTCAAGTCAGCTTCTTATTTTCAATGGCAGATGCAAAGCTGTTGAGTGTTCCTGCATTTTATTTTATTTTTTTATTTTTATTTTTTTGTGACAGAGAGAGGGATAGATAGGGGCAGACAGACAGGAAGGGAAAGAGATGAGAGGCATCAATTCCTTGCTGCACCTTAGTTGTTCATTGATTGCTTTCTCATATGTGCCTTGACCGGGAGTGGGGCTACAGCAGACCAAATGACTCCTTGCTCAAGCCAGCAACCTTGGGTCCAAGCTGGTGAGCCTTGCTCAAACCAGATGAGTCCATGCTCAAGCCGGTGACCTTGGGCTTTTGAACTTGGGTTCTCCACATCCCAGTACAATGCTCTATCCACTGCACCACTGCCTGGTCAAGCTTCCTGCATTTTCTTAATCCCCCTGAATAAGAATATTCTCCCTAAAGATGCCTCCCATCTCCTCTTCCTCCTCACACTACACACCCTGATTTGGTCTGCTTCTTCCGGAACTCATTCCTGACGGTCATCCAACCTGGCCCAGAATATGTATCCTAAAATGCTGCTCTCATCCTCCAACACCCTCAGTCGTTTCCTATTACCTATTGTTTTAGGATCAAACTATTTTTATTTTATTTATTTTTAATAACCTTTTTATTGATTTTAGAGAGAGAGTGGAAGGGAAAGAAAGAAAGAGAGAAACATCAATTTGTTATTCTACTTATTTATGTATTGATTGTTTGTTTTTTGTATATGCCATGACCAGGGATCGAACTCGCAACCTTGGCTTAGTGGGGTGACATTCTGACCAGCTGAGCCACCCAGCCAGGATAAGGCCAAACTCTTGCCAATCAATAGAATCCCTTCCCTTTTGGCCCTAGCTGCCTTTTTAAATAAATTTTCTAACTACTTCCCTATAGGAATGTTTTGTTTGTGGGGAGTGGAGGGGTGGGGTGTCTGGAAAAGGCTTTTCAGAGGAGTTCACTTTGAGATGAATGTAGAAAGATGAGTGGCATTCATCCTGCATGGAGTTGTGGGAGGACACATAGGCTTGTCCCCACCAGGAGCGAGGTCCTGCTGCCTGAAGGAGGTCCCTTGCTTGCTTGGGGACCAGGAAGTCATCAAACATCTCTTAAATGATTGTCTCTCCCTGTAGGAAGCATAGGAACTCAGTTGAGCCTCTCATACTAGTAATGAATAAATGCTGCAGGAGAGGGGCAAGCGGCAGGATGAGGCAGGAAGGCTCTGGAAGTGTGCAGTCTCAAACACAATACCTGTAGACTCGAGAATACAAAGAGCGAAGGTACCGCCAGACAGAGTGTCTTCTCCCCGGGCGGAGACCAGCAGGGAAGGAATCAGAAAGCTTTGTGAGGGCTGAAATTACAAAAGGCTGAGAAATACTGCAAGTTAGCAAGATGAAAAGCCAGATGAAAGGATTAACTATGGGGACAGTGTGAGTTCAAATCCCAGCTTCTTACTTAAAGCCCAAACATTTTTTTTTTCAGCTGGTAACCTTGGGAAAGTTACTTAGACTCTATATTTCAGTTACTAATTCATGTGTGTTTTGTTTTCTAAAATCTGTGTGAGGAGAAATAACCATAGTATCCACTTCTTTGAGGAGTGGTGAGGATAAAATTAGCTAATGCAGATAAAGCACTAAGCAGGCGATTTTGGGCTCACGGTTAAGTGTTCAATATATCAATAAACCCTAGGTGATGGCGTGTTATTATTGTTGATTGAACTAACCTTCAAGGACAAGTAAAACCTTATGGCTTGGATCTGCCTCTTGATGTCAACACTTGACTTTTCTGTGTACTTGCCACTGCGCTGCAGGACTCCAGCCTTGTCCCCCACCCTCTCTAGTTTCTCGCCATGCTTGTCAATCACCTTTAAACCATTTTGTCAAGAGGCGGAGCAGAAATGACTTCTAGGAAGGGAGAAGAGTATCATGTTCTGTGTCTGCAAGTGCCTCTCTTGCCCTCTTCTAGTAAATGGGCCACATAGACCCTATGCTCTCCCTAAGATGGCACTTCAATGTTATTCACAGGAAATGTAGTGCAGCCCTTGGATGGCCCCATAAACATGCTCTCCTACCAGTACTGGGTGAGAACACCTCCTAGGAATAAAGCTATGTAAATTAAGAATGGAAAAAGATGGGAAAAAATACACTGTTCACAAAAATTAGGGGATATTTTATCACTTCATATTCATTTTGAAGTATCCCTTAATTTTTGTGAGCAGTATATATCCAAAAAACAAAAGGCCCTTGAATTTGAGGCATCTGTGATATTGCTCTGTATAATCAGGCTGTTTGGGGGGTGGGTAAAGGAGGTCTCTTTGGGCCCCTACATTCTCAAAGGGTAGTGATTTTTTCCTGGCCCTCTGAGTGCTCAGACACTCCCCCCACCCCCACGAAGGCACGACTGCTCATATTCCACAGGATGGGGCTGTGACTTGCCTCCAAATCCCAGGGCCTCGATCCTTGGATCAATATCCAGTCCTGTTGGCTAATGACCTTTCCATCCCTTCATCGAATGTATCACTCAGCATTCTGTGCCGAAGTGGGGGGGCAGTGGGAGCCCACTCATTTCCTCACCGGACACTGACTAATCACCACCATTAGGACCACAGTCACATGTGACAAGGCGACACAGAAAGGCCCCAACTCCTGTTTAATGAAGGCAGGCACGTGCGACCCAAATGGCTGTGACGCTTACGGACTGCCCAGGGCTGCACCAACCCTACCCTCTGTCTCCCCTTCACTGCTGGCCCCACACAAAGTAACCTTTTCTGGTTTTAATTAGAAAGGTCCCTGAGAGCCTAGGGGTAGAAATTGCCCTGTGTGTACAAAGTAATGAAAAAGTAAATAAATATGCTGCCCTCGTGTGCCAAGCATTGAACAGTTTGGGGATCCTTGACACATTCCCAGTCTTTTCAACAACTGTGCAGTTGTGCATCACATTTGCCCCTTTACAGATGGGGCAATAGAGCAGGTAGGGACAGACATGACAAGATTAGGAAAAGCAAGTGCTACTTGGAGGTCTAGTTGGAGACCCACATGCTGTCCCCACGTTGGCTTCACGAAGCTGAAAAGGACACAATTAGTGAGTTGGCGCCTTAGGGTAATGCTGCCACTTCATTTTGCTCAAGGCTAGCTCTGCTGTTAAATTCTTGGAGGGAAGCAAATGGTTAGACCTTGGCTAGTTTCCAGGCGTAACAGAGGATACCTCTAATGGCCAAGGTTAACGTTCAAGCCTTAGCTACTCGCTGAGGCAGAAAACCTCAGCGCAGCCAAATCATATTTCTGCCACAGAGTGAACTTAATTTTGAGCACACTTGCACCACCCCCTCTATTTTTGGCATCAACCTGTTACTGTAATTTAATTATCAAGGGAGAAAATGAGGAGATGAGACACAGTGGGAAAAGACTGTGCCTTCCATCTTCAGTTCACGCAGAAAGGGTTTCCTGCAAACCACGTGCAGACAGCACCTGCCTCCTCTCGGTGAGGACTCTGCCACACCTCCTCGGCCAGCCCCTCCAACGTGCCCAACATGAGCAAGTTCAGGCCCTAGTATTGGCATCGCCAAGATGCCTCAAGCCATACCCATACAGGCTCCTTTTTATCTTCCACCTCATCAGCTCTCTTCTTATTTGAGAATTTTTATGAGCAGAGTGAATACAAGAGGTGGAGGGAGCCCAGCTGGGACTGTGGGTCCAGGTGCAGTGTTCTCTTCTAGCTATTAGAGAAATCCTGTTTTGACTTGAAACCTGCCTAACTGTCCCCTGGAGTTGATCGTGAGAGAACACATATGAACCCCCACCATGCGCCCGTAAGAGCCATTCTTCTCATTACCTCCTTCTTTGAGGAAGCCGACTGGCCAAGTGCCTCCACCTCCCCAGGTCTCCCTGCCTCTGAGCTCCAAAATTAACAAGCTTTCCCTTTCTGCCTTCTTCATGAGTGCCCTGCTGTTTCCGAAGTGTTAGGTGATGGCTGTGCAACCCAAGGAAATAAATTCCTGGCTTTGTATGGTTTTGTAATAGGCGGGTCCGGACCACAGCGTCGGGTGAGAGGAATTGGCCAGTAGGCCTTCTTGCCCCCAGAGTCAGTCCTTGGCCACACAGAGCCTCTTTTACTCATGTGTTCTTGTCCGGCCACTGAGGCTCCCAATTGTATATGATCATGTGCGGCTGTTTGTATTGTACATTATGAAAGGGACCAAGAACAAAAGGAACAGAGAAATAATGGAAGATATTCAGACAGATTGTTCACAGCAGACACATCTCAAATAATGGCGAGTCAGTAGCATTTTCAATAAATGGAGTATATCTAAGATGGGATTCATCTGTTAACATCTTCATTTACTCATTGAAGCATTTCATTAATAAATAAACACGATGGGTCACCATTCAGATGCCAGGCACTGGGCTGGGTGAGGGCTACAACATGCCTGTGGGAAATAGGCCTTTACGTGCTCTGCTGGAGAAGTCCAAGGTGTATGCGGCACCTGCAGAAGATTAGAAAAGGCTTCCCCTGGTCTACGCTGAAACCCAAAGATCTATAGAAGTAGGTCTGGTGAAGAGGGTATGTGTGCATGTGCATGTGCACAAGTGGGTGTGTAGATGAATGGGGGCACAGCCGTGTGCATCCTCCCACTTGAGGCAGACATGGGGCAAAGCGCAAGAAATATGTGTCGAAGCAAAGACTACATAGTGGCAAAAGCTTTTGCAGAAATACAAGAAGATAAGCAGTGTCTATATTGTGCAATGTTTCATAAGATATAATAGGGTTTGTTAAAGGCTATTTTAGATAAGTTTATCTATTTTTAGTGAATTTATCTATTTACCAATATATACTTGACGGACGACTGGGGGCGGAATGGTAAGCAAGCAATGACATGCTTTGATGGGTGGTTTTTAAATAGTACATTAATTACAGAGAGTAGCATGGATTAGAGGTAGGTAAGCTGGAGGTGGGGAGTCCAGTTTTGGAGATCTATGATGTCAGTCTGGTAATATATGATGGTGTCTTGTACTAGGGTAGAGGCAATGGAGAGAAAGAAGAAAAAGAAATATCTATATTCTATGTATATATTTCCTATATGGGGTGGGGAAAAGTAGTCTTACAGGTGTAAGTACAGGAAACACGTTTTTTTCTTGTATTATTATTTATTATTTTCCATACAAACAAATGTAAACCTACTTTTGCTCTACCCTGTGTGTGAGACATGGATGACCCTCTGGTTTCTACATGAGCGTCTGGGTGCTATAATCTAAGAAGGGAATCAACGGAGTTACAGATAAAGAGAACAAATAAATTAGAAATAAATACACTGAGCTTGAAGGATCCATGGAGAGCAAGCGGAAAAATCCTGTCGGCAGTAGGATATATGGGCCTGAAATTCCAGAGTCTCAGGCTGAAGGCAGAGGTGTGCTGGTAAATGGTTAGCAACTGGCTCATTGAAAGAACAAAAGTCTGATTTTTAATGTTGGCCTATTTCTGTGGTGTAAATCCTCCCACCATGGCCGTGGCCAATTTCAAGCTACCAAAGTGATGTCACTGTGTACTGTGTTGGGAAGGGATGGAACAGTGGGGCTTGTGAGCCCATGGCAGCATACCACTGGCTGAAGGTCAAGTCTGGGGACTCCTTAGCCCTGAAAGCAAGCTGAGAATGTGGGAGTAGATGACAGCAGCAGGCAGCAACTTTAGAGTAGGAGGGAAGGAAGGAGGGGAGACAGGCAAGCTCAGTTCAGAGGACTGAGTCACACTGTACTATAATCAGAAAACTACTGGAAGAGGAGGAGCCTGCCAAGGGGGCTGGGACTGAGCAGCACAGTTAGGTAAGAAGTCATAATTATTGAGCGTTTACACCCTGCCAAGCTTCTTACATGTGTTACTTCCTTTAATCCGCACACAATTTGAGGAAGTCAGTGCTATTGTCAACCTTATTTTATAGATGAGAAACTGAGGTACAGAAGTCTTTAGTAACCTCCACAAGGTCACACTGCTAGCAATTAGCAGAGCTGGGCTTTGAACCCTGGCAGGCTGAACTGGAACCTGCACTTTTTTTTTTTTAATTGATGTGCAGGTTTTTTGGGTTTTTAAAAATTCTTTTTTAATTTATTAATTTTAGAGAGAAGACACAGAGTGAGAGAGAGAAAGAGAGAAAGGGGGGAGAAGCTAGAAGCATCCACTCCCATATGTGCCTTGACCAGGCCAGTGCAGGGTTTTGAACTGGCGACCTCAGTGTTCCCAGGTCAACACTTTATCCACTGCGCCACCACAGGTCAGGCTGGAACCTGTGCTCTTAAAGCTCATTTTATACCAAGGGGATGTGGATGCAACTTTAAAGTCCAAAGGCATGGTATATTCACAAAAATCACAAAGCACTAGCAAAAGAAGGGTCTTAGAAATAACTCCCATTTCACAAACGAAGAAAGGGAAGACCAGCATTGCATCTCAGAACGTGATCTGAAAAGGCATTTCTCCTCTCAGTCCTTCCTCAGCTGGTGTTATAAGTAAAATAGCCATCACATTTTTAAGACTTCACATAACATGTCTTTAAAGTGTCTGCTTTAAAGCTGGTTCAAACCCCCCAGTCCTGAAGCTAGAGAGCAGATCCAACCCCTGCCCCTCACGCCTGCCCCCTCATTTGACTAGTAGACTGAGGTCCCTCAAGAAATTACATCATCAATGCTGTGCTCTGTTATTTCACATCTGCTGCCAGGTTGGTTTCTGATTCATTTCACAACATCCCCACCCCTCTATCTCACCCCAAGAGCCTTTTGTCTGCTCCATGGATGGTTGGTACTTCTCTGTGAGGGAAGCAGCTTCACGGGGCTCTTCTGTTTCTATGGTCTTGCATTCCAGAGGGCACTTAATAATGTTTGTTGAATCAACAAGGGACTTGCCCACCTCAGAGGGACAGTCACAGATGGCTTCATCTTATTCTTTCCCAAAATCCAGTGGCTGCTGGACTGGATCCCTGCAATGGAGTGGCAGCTGCTCACTGAAGCAACCCTGTCACGACTGCGTGGCGGAAGAATGGGGAATGCAGTCGCTGGAAAAATCTGTGGTGGGAGCTAAGGGTCAGGGTCGCAGTGCTTGGTCAAGGCACAGTGGAGCTTTGCTGCCCAAGGGCTGTGCCCTGTGGCAGTCTCTGCCATTCCCTCTCTCTCCCCAATCAAAATCTTCACTCACCACTGTCTCCACACTTACTGTATAATATACCTCCAGTAATGTCTGCATCCTCTAGAATGTTAGACACATTTACTCTGGGCTTTTTCTGAATTAGCTGAGGGTTGTGCACAAGACTGCCTACTGGTAGACAGCTTCATAATAGACAACCTGCCAAGGGGAAGGCTTCTTTGCAAAGCAACTTGCAAATTAGGGCACAGTAATGGCTCAATAGTCACCTGCTTCAGATGGCCCCTGTAGCCAAGCAGGAGGTGAGCCAAGTCCCTGACAGTCAGTGGGAGTTACTCCTCTAACACACAAGGCGTGAAGATGCTTGCCCGAAAGGGGGCTGTGTAGAGGGGAGAGAGCTTCTGCTCTCCCACGGATGTGACACTGAGAGCCAACGTTTTGTTCTTGTCACGCTGTGGAGGTGCCAGCCCGAGGGCTGGCCTGGGGATGACTGTGGGGACCAGTGAGCCCTTTGGTTCTTGTCTTGCTGTGTGCTCTCAAGTAACTTATTTAGAGTCTCAGGGGAAACCAAGAGGACAGCACCACACCTACTTCATGCCAGGTCAGTACCTTTGAAATTTTTCCAAAAATGCAAATGTTTAAGTTTCTAGGAAGGAGACAGCCCATGTGGAAACAAGTCAGAAGCAGTAGTTCCTATTTGACAGCCTGGAAATGACTGATCATTACATTTCAAAGTAGACAGCCCACTAAAGAACATCAAATCCTAATGCCCTTTCTACCTGGCACTCGGATGGCTGCCCTTCTGCCTCTTACTCTCTGCTCTTACACTACTGCCTCCTCCCCTTTGTCCTCTGCTAATAGGCCTCAATGCCTGGAACTTTTTATCTAACATCAGGAAGTATCAGATGCACAATATGGAAAGAAAGCTGAGGGTACATGCTTGACCAGGCAGTGGCACAGTGAACAGAGCATCGCACTGGGACATGGAGGACCCAGATTCAAAACCCCAAGGTTGCCTGTTTGAGCGCGGGTTCACCAGCTTGAGTGCAGGGTCACTGACTTGAGTGTGGGGTCACAGACACAACCCCATGGTCACTGGCTTGAGCCCAAGGTTGTTCTTGAGCAAGGGGTCACTCACTCTGCTGGATCCCCCTTGCACATATGAGAATGCAATCAATGAATAACTAAGGTGCCACAATGAAGAATTGATACTTCTCACCTCACTCCGTTCCTGTCTGTCTGTCCCTATCTATCCCTCTCTCTGACTCTCTGTCTTTGTCACACACACAAAAAAGCTGAGGGTACGGAACACAACTCCAGGGGTCCACTAGCTAACACCTCATCCCACCCCCATTCTCCTCCTCTTTCCCACTGGCATTTGGGGGATCTGTGCAGTGCAGGCTTTGGGGTGACCATATAGTGGTCCATTTTTCCATTTCCTTTTCATTCTGTCCTCTGCCTCTCTATGGCCCGTAGCATTTTAATGTCACGAGAGAAGATTTAAAGAATTAAAAAAAAATAAATTCTACTTAATAGCAGCCTCCTCTTGGAGATGTAAATATTCATAAACATATCAGCTCTTTTAGCCCCATCACAAACAGAACTGCCAGCGACACCCCTGCTGCCTTAGGCATTGTTCTAATAAGTTAGGAGCAGGGGAGTGAAAGGGGATATTTTTAACTTTAGAATTTATTTTTTATTTCAAAAGCCATTTTGAAGTGTCCTGCTGGGAATGGAGCTGGAAAGAAGCTGCTTTCTAGAAACTGAGAATGCTTCCAACAGAGTTGTAGGTCAGATCTGAAATGGTGATTGAGATAAGGCGATCAGGTCTCACGTTTCTGTAAGTCAGGCCTCGTGGTGCAGGCTCAGGAAACCAAAACGTGATCACAGCTCCCATTGGCCCAGTGGGAAGATGGGTGTCCAACTTCTCAGTCCAAGGGGCTGCTGCCCCAGCCTGATCAGGACGTGCTACTTTTCAGGGGACTCCGGAGGGATGACAAGATACATGGAGTCCTGCGTGTTCTTCTGAGTTTATTCTCATAATCCGCGGAGAATCTTTTTTTTTTTTTTTTTTGCAGAGAAGCCGCTATTGTACTACGACTTCTCAACTGGTGTAGCCACAATGATGTCATCTGGGCATAAGTCCTTGATAAATATGTTTCCTTGATTTGGTTGTTATTTATTATTCAATAACTGTCCTATTAAACTTAAATGAATGGGGTATTTGGGAGACATCCCTGAATGCTTCTGCTGCTGGTTCCTGTCGAGGGAGTTCTGCCAGGTCTTTAATAACACCCAGCTGGTGGATGACACAGCAGCTGCGTGCTTCACTCGAGGTCTTACCTGTGAGCCCCCTGCAGCCGTGAACAGAGAGCTGGGTGACTGCTGGCCACTGCTCACCAGCCATCCATCATGGGGCTCTGCTTCTCCACCCTGGCTCCGCTCCTCCCTCCTGCGCCTTGAAAGATTATACTCCGGAGCAGACAGGGTGGGAGAACAAGAAGGGATTAGAGCGAAAATAGATTCGTGAGAAGACAGATAACAGAGTTGTTGGGGCTCTGTTAATTAAAAAGCAGCAATTTGTCTGAATTCTGAATGTGAAGAACCCCTGGGAGATATTAGCCAGCCTTCCTATGAGAATCGAACGTGCTTAGTTTCCAAGCTGTAACACGTTTGTAGCCAGAGATGGGGGGGTGGGGAGGCCTCCTGCCTCTTTTGTCCTTGTTCAGAAACCTGACCACCCTTAATGGACTCAGGCCACAGGGTCGCTCCCCCCACCCTGCCCCGTCCAGAGGCCCCTCCCCAGACACTCTCTTACAAGGCATGGAGTCCAGGATTCTGAAAGAAGACTCACCACTTCCCTAAATATAACGTCCTGATAATTCAAGAAGGGATATCGACTACTGTACTAATAGTACTATTAATAGTTCTGAGAACTGAGCCCAGGCAGAAACTGTTCTAGATGCTTCACGTAGCTCACTCTTATAACTCTCATGATTATATTCTATGAAGTTAATATTCTTATTATCCCCATTTCATCAGGGTGGAAACGGAGATTCAGACAAGTGGGCTAAAACTCCATCAGCTAATAAAAAGTGAAATTAAGTTTTAAACGTACACAGAGCCATGGCTGAGCAGCTCTTGTTAACCAGCACGCTCCACTGGCCTGCACAAGCACGAGTTACCGCTTTGGTGAGATTTCTAAAATCCCCAAGAAGAAAGCAGCCAACATATACCACTTAGAGCCAGAACCCACACATTACGAATAGACAGGAAATGTCTGCTGGATAAAGAGCAGTTCGCAGTTAATTAAACCTGGGACTTTGATTTGCCTTCGGACAAAGTGAGAGTCCCTCTGGTATGTGGCATTTACTTACTTGGAAAAAAAAGAAAATACTACTTTTCTATGGGTTCATGGTTCCTACCAATAGGATGCCCCAAAACAAAAACATACCATTAAAAGAGATAAGGCTGATACTAAGAGAAGCCTTGCTTTTATGCCCAGAGGGACACTGTCATTCAAGATTAAGTCAGAGAGGAGAGGAGCAAGATGGCAACGGAGTAGGCGGACGTACCAACTTCCAACTCCCAGAACCAAAGTGGATTACAACTCAATTTTAAGAACCATCACCTGGATAAACCAACTTTGAACAAAACTAAGTGGACTCTTCAACCAAGGAACACAGAAGAAGCCACATTGAGACTGGTAGGAATAACAAAAACGCGAAGAGGGCTGCCCAGCTCCCCGGAGCAAACGGCAGCCCAGAGAGACCCGTGTGGCGGGAGGAAAGTTTGGCAGAGAGGGAGGGACCTGGGTCCCAGGAACCAAGCCCCAGCCTGCAGTCCCAGAGCCAAGAAGAGACGTTTGGACAGTTTTGAGCTGTGAAACAAGTGAGGGAGCTCCCAGGCCTATAGTGTGGAGTATTAGGGCCCTTCCTACTCTGCTGAGGGCTGCTTAAGGTTTTGGGGCGGCAGGACGCTGAAAGGTGGTTCTGTCGGCGTGGGCAGAGGCCAAGCCGGTGGGAGATGGGCCTAGCCCAGAGGGTTGGAGGGGAAGCGCGAGAGCAGTCCGGAAGCTGCGGGCCCACCTTTAATCCCACTTACGGGGACAAAGCGGGAGGCCAGGAACAGGCAGGCCTTGCGCAAGCCGGCCCTGACTACGGGGACCGGGCTAGGACCAGGGACGGGCAGGGGCTCGCGGCTGAGCTGACGCTACCAGTCCCCCCTCCCCCCGCTGGAGAAACTGCGGTTGGCCAGTATACGTGCACGAGTGGGCTCCGAGCACGGGAACGGGGTGGACCCAGAGATGGGTGGAGGCTCGCAGCTGAGCCCACGCTATTATCCCCATCCGGCCGGAGAAAACGCGGATAGCATTCATACGTGAACGAGCGGGCTCCGAACGTGGGGGCGGAGTAGAGTCCGGGACGAGCGGAAGTACGCAGCTAAGCGGAAGCCAGCAAACACGCCCGCCCCAATAAACCTTGGTTTCCGACCCTGCGCAAAGGGCCCTGGCCTCGAGGGCGGGGCTAAAGCTCCGGACGGGCAAAAGCTTACAGCTGAGAGCACGTCAAAAGCCCCGCCTAACCCGCGGAACTGTAGCGAGCAGGCTCCGACTGCTGGTTCTGGGCGGAAGTCCGGAAATAGGCTGGGTCCGCAGCTGAGCAAAGGTGCTCACCTCTACCCTTGGTGCTAATCTTGTGGCTTCAGTGACAGCCCCTCCCACGGAGGAGAGGCAGAAATCACAGCAAAAGCCACAGTGGGCCGGCGCTGGCAACGCTCATACCCAAACACCCTAGGCACCAGCAGAGGGGGTGGGGGGCCTGCAGATAGACCACACCTAGAGAACACAAAGGCAACACCTACTGGACTCCAGTGGCCACAACTTGCTTATACACAGAAAAAATGGGCAGGCAGAGGAATGCAAACCAAATGAATCAAGAGAAATCCCCAGAGAAGGACCTGAATGAACCAGATATAACCAAATTACCAGAAGCAGAATTTAGAATAATGATAGTTAGGATGTTCAAAGAAATTAGAGCAACAATGGATAGTCATTATGAACACCTAAATAAAGAGATAACAAGTATAAAAAATGAAATTGAAATAATAAAAAAGAATCAGACAGAAATGACAAATACAGTATCAGAACTGAAGACCACAATGGAAGGAATTAAAAGCAGGATGGATGACGCTGAGGATCGAATAAGCGAGTTAGAGGACACAATAAACAAAGGCACAGAAGCAGAGAAGAAAAAGGAAAAGAGACTTAAAAAATGTGAGGAAACTCTAAGGGAGCTTTGTGACAACATGAAGAGAAACAACATTCGCATCATAGGGGTGCCTGAAGAAGAGGAGAGAGGACAGGAAATGGAAACTTTGTTCAATCAAATCATAGCAGAAAACATTCCTAAATTAAGGCTGGGAAACACTCCACACATTCAAGAAGCACACAGAACTCCATTAAAAAGAAACCCAAAAAGATCTACACCAAGACACATCATAGTTAAAATACCAAAGCTAATGGATAAAGAAAAAATTTTAAAAGCTGCTAGAGAAAAAAGGCTATCACCTACAAAGGAGCCCCCATAAGGATGACATCGGACTTCTCAACAGAAACACTTGAGGCCAGAAGGGAATGGCAAGAAATAATCAAAGTAATGCAGAACAAGAACCTACAATCAAGACTACTTTATCCAGCAAGGCTAACGTTTAAAATTGAAGGAGAAATAAAGAGCTTCCCAGAAAAAGAAAGCCTCAAGGAATTCATAAAAACCAAACCAATTCTGAAAGAGATACTAAGAGGCCTCTTGTGAACAGTTTAAAGGGAGGAATGAATAGAGCAAAAGAAGAATACAGCTTTAAAGAATAAAATGGCAATAAACAACTACATATCAATAATAACCTTAAATGTAAATGGATTAAATGATCCAATCAAAAGACATAGGGTAGCTGCATGGATAAAGAAACAGGACCCATACATATGCTGTCTACAAGAGACACACCTTAAAACAAAAGATGCTCATAGACTGAAGGTAAAAGGATGGAAAAAAATATTTCATGCAAATGGAAATGAAAAAAAAGCAGGGGTAGCAATACTTATATCTGACAAAATGGACTTTAAAACAAAGGCTGTAGTAAGAGATAAAGGAGGACACTACATAATGATAAAGGGAACAATTCAACAGGAAGATATAACTATTGTAAATATCTATGCACCAAATATAGGAGCCCCGACATACTTAAAGCAGACTTGGATGGATATAAAGGGCGAGATTAACAGCAATACTATCATAGTAGGGGATTTCAATACCCCTCTAACAACACTGGATAGATCCTCAAGAAAAAAAATTAATAAAGAAACAGCAGACTTAAAGGATACACTAGATCAACTTGATTTTATAGATATCTTCAGAACTTTTCACCCTAAAGCAGTAGAATATACATTCTTCTCAAGCGCTCATGGTACGTTTTCTAGGATAGACCACATGTTAGGACACAAAAATGATCTCAATAAATTTAAGAAGATTGAAATCATATCAAGCATTTTCTCTGATCACAATGCCATGAAACTAGAAATTAACCACAAAAGAAAAAATGAAAAATACTCAAACACTTGGAAACTAAATAGCATGATATTAAATAATGAATGGATTAACAATAAGATCAAAGAAGAAATAAAAAAGTTTCTAGAAACAAATGATAATGAGCATACCTCAACTCAAAATTTATGGGACACAGCAAAAGCAGTTCTGAGAGGGAAGTTTATTGCACTACAGGCATATCATAAGAAGCTAGAAAAAGCTCAAATAAGCAACCTAACCCTGCATCTAAAAGAACTAGAAAAACAACAACAAATAAAACCCAAGACAAGTAGAAGGAAGGAAATAATAAAGGTCAGAGCAGAAATAAATGACATAGAGGCTAAGGAAACAATACAGAGGATCAATGAAACAAGAAGCTGGTTCTTTGAAAAGGTAAACAAGATTGATGAACCTTTAACTAGACTCACCAAGAAAAAAAGAGAGAGGACTCAAATAAATAAAATTAGAAAGGACAGTGGAGAAATAACAACTGACACAACAGAAATACAAAGCATTGTAAGAAAATACTATGAAGAACTATATGCCAAAAAATTAGACAATCTTGGTGAAATGGACAAATTTCTTGAATCATATAACCTTCCAAAAATCAATCTGGAAGAATCAGAACACCTAAACAGACCAATTACAGCAAATGAGATCGAAACAGTTATCAAAAAACTCCCAAAAAAGAAAAGTCCTGGGCCTGATGGCTTCACAAGTGAATTCTATCAAAAATTCAAAGAAGAACTAACTCCTATTCTCCTCAAGCTATTTCAAAAAATTCAAGAGGAAGGAAGACTTCCAAACTCCTTTTATGAGGCGAGCATAATTCTGATCCCAAAACCGGGCAAAGACAACACAAAGAAAGAAAATTATAGGCCTATATCCCTGATGAATTTAGACGCTAAAATTCTCAACAAAATATTAGCCAACCGGATCCAGCAATATATGAAAAAAATCATACACCACGATCAAGTGGGATTTATTCTGGAGAGGCAAGGCTGGTTCAATATTCGCAAATCAATCAATGTGATTCACCACATAAACAAAAGGAAGGACAAAAATCACATGATAATTTCAATAGATGCAGAAAAGGCATTTGATAAAATCCAGCACCCATTCATGCTCAAAACTCTCAGTAAAGTGGGAATACAGGGATCATTCCTTAACATGATAAAGGCCATCTACGATAAACCGACAGCAAACATCATACTAAATGGACAAAGATTAAAAGCAATCCCCTTAAGATCAGGAACCAGGCAGGGTTGCCCACTTTCACCACTCTTATTCAACATAGTTCTGGAAGTCCTAGCTACAGCAATCAGACAAGAAGAAGAAATAAAAGGCATCCAAATTGGAAAAGAAGACGTAAAACTGTCATTATTTGCAGATGATATGATATTGTATTTTGAAAACCCTAAAGTCTCAGTCAAAAACTACTGGACCTTATAAATGATTTCAGCAAGGTGGCAGGATATAAAATTAATACTCAGAAATCAGAGGCATTTCTATACACCAACAATGAAATATCAGCAAAAGAAATTAAGGAAACAATCCCCTTCACTATTGCAGCCAAAAAAATAAAGTACCTAGGAGTAAATTTAACCAAGGAGGTTAAGGACTTGTACTCGGAAAATTATAGAACATTGATAAAAGAAATCAAGGAAGATACAAACAGGTGGAAGCATATACCATGCTCATGGCTAGGAAGAATAAACATCATTAAAATGTCTATATTACCTAAAGCAATTTATAAATTCAATGCAATACCAATTAAAATACCAATGACATACTTCAAAGATATAGAACACATATTCCAAAAGTTTATATGGAACCAAGAAAGAACACGAATAGCCTCAGCAATCTTAAAAAGAAAAAATAAAGCAGGAGGTATCACACTTCCTGATATCAAGGTTTACTATAAGGCCATTATACTCAAGACAGCCTGGTACTGGCATAAGAACAGGCACATAGATCAATGGAACAGAACAGAGAACCCAGAAATAAACCCACAGCTTTATGGACAACTGATATTTGACAAAGGAGGAAAGAACATACAATGGAGTAAAGACAGCCTCTTTAACAAATGGTGTTGGGAAAATTGGACATCTACCTGCAAAAAAATGAAACTAGACCATCAACTTACACCATTCACAAAAACAAACTCAAAATGGATAAAAGACTTAAATGTAAGCCGTGAAACCATAAGCATCTTAGATGAAAACATAGGCAGCAAGCTCTCCGACATCTGTAGCAGCGGTATATTTGCCGATTTATCTCCACGGGCAACTGAAATAAAAGGCAAGATAAACAAATGGGACTATATCAAACTAAAAAGTTTTTGCTCAGCTAAAGACAATAGGAACAGAATAAAAAGACAAACCACACAATGGGAGAACATATTCAACAGCACATCTGATAAGGGGTTAATAACTAACATTTATAAAGAACTTATAAAACGCAACACCAGGAAGACAAACAACCCAATCAAAAAATGGGCAAAAGAAATGAATAGAAATTTCTCCAAAGAGGACATACAGATGGCCAATAGGCATATGAAAAAATGCTCAACATCACTAATCATTAGAGAAATGCAAATGAAAACCACAATGAGATATCACCTCACACCAGTCAGAATGGCACTTATCAGCAAAACAACACAGAATAAGTGCTGGCGAGGATGTGGAGAAAAGGGAACCCTTCTGCACTGCTGGTGGGAATGCAGACTGGTGCAGCCACTGTGGAAAACAGTTTGGAGATTCCTCAGAAAATTAAAAATTGAACTGCCTTTTGACCCAGCTATCCCACTTTTAGGAATATACCCTAAGAACACCATAGCACTGTTCGAAAAGAAGAAATGCGCCCCCATGTTCGTGGCAGCATTGTTCACAATAGCGAAGATCTGGAACCAGCCCAAGTGTCCGTCAGAAGACGAGTGGATTAAAAAGCTATGGTACATATATACTATGGAAAACTACTCAGCCATAAGAAACGATGACATCGGATCATTTATAACAAAATGGATGTACCTTGATAACATTATACGGAGTGAAATAAGTAAATCAGAAAAAAAGAAAAACTGAGAACAGCACGATTACATACATAGGTGGGACATGAAAGTGAGGGTATGAGACATGGACAAGAGAGTGTTGGTTATGGGATGGGGGGAGGGAGGGAAGAGTGGGATAGGGAGGAGGGGAGGGACACAGGGAAAACCAGATTGAAGGTGACAGAGGACAATTTGACTTTTGGTGATGGGTATGCAACACAATTGAATGATAAGATAACCTGGAGATGTTTTCATTGTACAGATGTACCCTGATTTATTGGTGTCACCCCATTAGAATTAATAATAATAAAATATATATTAAAAAAAATATATGATTAGATCTTAAAAACCATGTGTCAAAATATTGTTGGATTTCTGCTTCTATCGTGATTAATGAGGTCCTCCTAGATCCTAGCTCCCCATAATTAATGTATATTGACAATTAAGAATTTTAAATAAAAAGGAAAATTAAATGAAAAAAAAAAAAAAAAGATTAAGTCAGAGAGCTCTGTCTCCTTCTGGATTGTTTCAGGTTCTGGCTTTCTGAAATTATTTAGAGCAAGTTTTCCAGGATGCCTAACATGCATGACGTGGCTTTGGACCATGAAGTGGCAAGTATGCTAGGACTGTTAATAAACCCTGTATGTTTAAATGTCTAGAGCAGGGGTCCTCAAACTTTTTACACAAGGAGCCAGTTCACTGTCTCTCAGACCATTGGAGGGCCAGACTATAAAAAAACTATGAACAAATCCCTATGCACACAGCACATATATTATTTTAAAATAAAAAAACAAAACAGGAACAAATACAATATTTAAAATAAAGAACAAGTAAATTTAAATCAACAAACTGACCAGTATTTCAATGGGAACTATGGGTGCGGATGCACCCTGTTCTCCTCTCACTGACCACCAATGAAAGAGGTGCCCCTTCTGGTAGTGCGGCGGGGACTGGATAAATGGCCTCAGGGGTCACATGCAGCCCACGGGCCATAGTTTGGGGACCCCTGGTCTTACTTTACAAAACCTCTCTAACAGATAAATGTTCCCTATGGAGTCATAGCTTCATTAGACATTAGTCTTTATATAAAAATAATTTCTTGAAAGCCTGCTATGTGACACACTTTACTGTGAAGTATGACAGATACAATAGTGAATAACACAGAAAAATAAATGGCTGCCTTCATGGGCTTATAATCTAGTGGCTGTCCTTTGAATATGGACCTTCCCATGGGTACAACATTGGATTCTGTGTGGTTTCCAAATATCCCAGACTATCAGTTACACGGGGTGGAACTGACCCACAGGCAAAGATAGCCCATAGCCATCATTTGACACTATCACCACTGGTCACTCCCTTTTGCCTTAGAAGACCCAGCAGTAATTGAAAGTGTCATGAGGAGAGACAGGGTAGGGGACACTGAGCAACCTGGGCCAGTCTGGAGAAGCGGCATGAACCCTGTCCTTGCAGTTGGAATATCTGGAAATATCTGGCCTCCCACACTGACTGCGAGACCATCAGCAGCAACTTAACTTACGTGGCCCTCAGTGTGCTTGGCTGTAAAACGAGGGAGAATAACACCAGCAGCATCTATTTGGGAGGGCTGTACATGCCCAAAGCAGAACAGGGAAAAATGGAGATGGATGGCAGAGGTGCTCAGACTCTATGAACAAGCCTGTCAATATGTGGTGTTGATATCAATAAAGCAATGCTGTGTCAACTGAGAAAAACATGGGTGGTTTTGTAACCTGACCTGCTTTCCCCACAACATGCAGGGCCACGTCCTCCCAAGAGCTGGCTTCTCTCCTGTCCTTTGCTCTTCAACCTGTGGGTTTGGGACAGACTGAAACCCAGCCCCTGAGTTCTCTTTTCTGGTATGTTTCTGGTTACCTGGGCTTCGAGGGAGCTATGGTCAGGAGTCTGGAGGACAAAGGGAGGCAGCTGGTGTCCTGTATCTTCTCTTCCAGTTAGTCACATGCTAATCTATGTGCCACTGCTGAGGGATTCTACAGATGTCTTTGATGTGCCCAGTTAATCAAAAAAGAAATAGCTTATGTGTGCATGGCTTAACCAATCAGAAGGCTTTAAGCGAAAATGTGGTCCTTCCTTGAGGGAGATTCCATGACTGAATCAGCAGTTGCCCTCCCTTCTTCTAGATGTTTCGTTCTGATCACCATCTTTGGACAACGAACTTTAGCTCATGCCAATGGGGCTCTCTCCAACCATGGCTTTCCCTTGGCAGCTGCCTGCCCAAAGAATTTTGGACTTTCTTACCCAGCTCCCACCATGAGATAGGCCATTTCTTGCAAAAATTGTATATATTTTTAATTCACTGCTGCTGTGAATCCTGACTGAGACACCATCCTTATCTGCTTGCTCAGTGGCTTACCTAAAACGGTTACATTATTCCCAGCCATCAGTGTTCTTACATGTAAAGAAAAACTGGCATCAGTGAACTTGGGAGGCACAAGCTTCTAGCATATCACATGCTAGAAGAATGGGTTTAGCAACTATGCCCATTTCACATAAAAATTAATAAAGCATAACAAAGCAAACCCAGTGATGACTTATTTAGAAATCAAGGACCATTCCCTGAGTTTAAGATTTCCTCGGTGTAGTACTCCCCTCTAACCTTCTCAGGGTTTTCATTATGAAATGAGGTGGCCTCCCAGCCTTTTTGTGCCAGTACAGTTTGTCCTGAGCAATCAAGATAGATGGCCAGCTCAGGTAAGTTTGTGCAACAATCCCAGCAAGAGAAACACTAAATCAATCTATTGGGGAAATATTAATGCTCTCATTAGGAGGCTTAATTATTCACATCATCCTCTGATAATTTCCATGACATTAATTCCACTTTTGACTTGAGAGCAATTGCTCTTCTCAAACTTGCAAGACACCCAACAGGTGCTCTCAGTTCCCAGAATATTAAAATATTTTGTACACAGCCAGAAGAGATCAATATCAGAACCAGACTTTCCTCCTCCTGCTCCTCCACACACACGCAACTCACAGACACACTTTTCTTCACGCACACACTTAGACTTACAGTTCCCTCTTTTTCCCATTCAAAATAATACCAATAAGAACAAACACACATATATTTATTTCTGTGTAGCAAACACTGTTTAAAATGCTTAAATATATCAACTCATGTTTAGCCTTTCTGAGATAGCACTTTTTTTTTTTTTTTACAGGGACAGAGAGAGTCAGAGAGAGAGAGGGATAGATAGGGACAGATAGACAGGAAGGGAGACAGATGAGAAGCATCAATCATCAGTTTTTTATTGTGACACCTTAGTTGTTCATTGATTGCTTTCTCATATGTGCCTTGACCACAGGCCTTCAGCAAACCGAGTAACCCCTTGCTCGAGCCAGCGACCTTGGGTCCAAGCTGCTGAGTTTTTTGCTCAAGCCAGATGAGCCCGCGCTCAAGCTGGCGACCTCAAGGTCTCGAACCTGGGTCCTCTGCATCCCAGTCCGATGCTCTAGCCATTGCACCACCTCCTGGTCAGGCAGAGATAGCACTATTTTATTATCCATATATTACCAGTAAGGGAACCAAAACCCAGACGATTAGTGTTCTGCCTGCTGTCATCAACTAAAGAAGGAGTAAGTTAGGATTCGAACCCAGTCAGTCAAGCTCTGAAGTCCATGTTCTTCTTGATCTTTATGATAAAATGTTGCTTGCTATCCAGGATACTTACTATGCCATGCTTCTCTTCCATATACCTAATCATAAATTGTATAAATGTTTTTCTTTTTAAGTCTCTAAATGACTGGGGGAAAGGCATTATAATATATGTAGGACAAGATCTGCCTTCTTTAGTTCTTATTATGTCTTCCCCCACAATCATTACACAAAACTGAAATGTATTTGTACATAATTAGAAATCCTTCGGCATCCCCACATTAGCACACTGCACAATGCAAAATTTCTAATTACTTGTAAGGATAGTGCCTTCTTCATCTCTCCGCCTACCAGAGAGCTTTCCAGATGGCTAGTTTGCTGCGGGCACTCCAGTGTCAGAAGCAAACATGCCCAAATAGCTTCTTGTCCTGCACCTGTCTTTCCCTGGAGCTCTGCCCCACCTTACAGACTCAGTGCTCAGTGGGAGGAAAGAAATCCCCAGGGGAAGAAAAGCAGAGCTTCATTAGAATTTGTGAGAATTTCAATTCTGGCTAAACTTTAGGTTCGTACCCTCAGGGGACAACACAGAGAGAACTGGGGTTTTTGTACCAAGGCAGTTTTCCCCCTTTGAATAAAATAACATCAAAAACACTGTTCTGAAGTATAGGACATTAATCGAATACACTCTTTCCAAGTAAACTAAGAGAGTCAGAGAGTTGTACAACTACACATAGGAAAAATAATAATGAATTTCAAATACATGAAGAGCTCTTCAACTAAAATCAAAATTCAAATACAGTAAATAAATCAAGTGAAACATGGCAGCATTAGAGCAGAATCACTTGGAGTTACTCAATCATTCAATAAATATATGTTTTAAACCTGAGCAGTGAGCTGGGAACTCTATTTGATGAACAAGACTGGAAAGGCCTCTGTCTTCACTGAACTTAAACTTCACTAGAATCCTGAGAAGCAGACCTCGACATTGTCTGTAACTGAGTCAACATCTGAATGCATTCCGGTTTAGTGGACCTCTGCCTTCTTTGGCCTGCTGCCCAATATCTTTTCTGTTGTTTATTTGTTCAATAGCACTTGGATATTTTCTTTAGAGATCAACCGCTATATTCACATTGGTTCTTGTGGCCTGGGAGGCTGGCACGTGGCCCAGGCCAGTCTATGAGATTATCTTGTGCCACTGGACTAAGCAACTGTTTTGGAAATGAGCAGGTGACACAACTCACACAATAAGAGCCACCCCCACCTGCAGCTTTGACCCCTGAGTTTTCCACACTGTTGGAAGTAAATCATGAGCTGCCAGAGACCACCAGCTGGGGAACCCTGGCCCAGAATCGAAGCAGCAGTGTGGAAAGCACAGCCCAGCAGCACAGAGATAAACTAAATCCTAATTATTCTGTGTGAGCTTTTGAATCCTGTTATACCTGAACTCAGTCAGATCTTCTCCTAAATTTTTGAGATACACTTTTATTTTTAATTTCTTAAGCCAAATTTGAATTGGAATTCTATCCCTTGCAACCAAAACAGGTCTTAACTGTTCATTTTCAGCTGATCTTCTAAAGAAAATATGTCAGTCTGCTGTGGTTAAGAGACTTTGATATAGAGTCAGACACATCAGCGTAAGGATCCCAGTTCTATCACTGACAGGGGATCTAGGCCCCTGTTCTCATACGTCTAAACCAATAATAATTTAAGAGCCTTCTGTAGAGGTTTGCTGGAAGATCCACTGAGATCATGTATGGAAAATGCTTGGCACAGCACCTGACACATGGTAAGCACTCAATAAATGGCCATCATTATGATCATAATGATAATGGTTATTATCATCATCATCATCATAAATGTTAGAATCCTTTCCTTGGCTCCCCGCCTTCCTCTCCAGCAACTGTTCCACTTCCCTGCTCTCCTTTACAATAAAAACCTTTTTTAAAAAAATCACGTAATCTCTCTGTTTTGCGCTTTTCTTTCTATCCCCTGATTTTCATTCACTCCAAACAAGCTTTGTTCCCATTATGCTATTGAAATTGCTATTGTCAAGGTCACCTATGAACTCCGTTTTGCCAAAAACAATGATTAAAATTTCCTTCGTTTTACTCAGCCCTTCAGTAGCATTTATCACAGTGGACATATTCTTTCTCTGGAAGCCTTTTCCTCCTTTGGTTTCTGGGAAGCGGCTCACTTGGCTTTTCACCCACCTTTCTCTCCACCTTCTTTCTCGGTCCTTCCTGGCTCGTTTTCCTTTTTTGGTTCAGTTCTTCCTACACTCACACCTGGGTCTTCTCGGTTGGTCCACAGCTAGGAAAACCTCTTTTCTGTTCATGGCTTTTTGCAATGTATGCCTCTAGTCCCAGACTCTCCCCTTAGGTTTATTCCTCAACCTTAACTATCCATGTGATGTCACTCATATGTCTAACAGGGCTCTTAAATAAACACGATATGAACAAAACTAACCCGTTCATCTCACCATCTTTCTCCTTCCCTAAATCCGCTCCTTTCTACAGGGTCACCGTCTTGGGAAATTGTGTTGCTATTCTGACTTTCTCTGGCTAAAACCCTAAACGTCATCTTTAGTTCCTCTCTACTTCATCACCACATGCAATCCGTCCACCGATATAGGCTCTGACTTAAATTTATTCTGAATCCTTGGCTCCACCCTTTCCACTAATCCAAGCCCAGAACCACTGCAGCGGCGCCTACTAACCTGCATATGTCCTGTCTGCCCCTTAACACCAATAAATCAGATTGGGCCTTGGCTGCACCACAACCTCCAAGGGCTTCCCATTATGTCAACCATAAAATCTAATCTTTGTAAAAATGTCCCACGAGACCCTGTTTTAGGTGGCGTTTATATGCTGCTCTGGTCACCATTGCATACTGCCCTCTGTCTAACCCACCTCGCCGCTTCCAGTCACACTAACCACGCCCCAGGCATCTTCCCACCTGCCGGACAGCCTTCAACATTGCTGCTCCTTCTACTTAGCATGCTGCTCTCCCAGGTCTTCTCATCATTTAGTTCTTTGCTCAAATGCCACCTCTACAGAGAGGCCTTACCTGACTATGCCTCCCAAAGGGGTCTCTTTCCCATCCACATTCACTCTCTTTCCTGCATTCTGCCTTATTTTCTTCAGATGGCTTATTTACGATGAGTGCAATCGTGGAAGCACAGATGAGATGGGCAGGGACTTAAAAGCAACAAGTAAGGACTATTCTGCAGCAGAGGAACACCTGGGTCTTCTCTTTACCCACAGTACCTTAGAGAGTCCATGGTCTGCTTTCAATCCACTCTGGAAAATTGGAGTTGGGAAAGGTATTTCCAATTGGTGACTTAACACCAGAGTAAGCTGCCTTTAAAAAGATAATAATAAGTCTTACAAACTTGGCATTCAAACTACTCAATAATCCCAACTGTCATGAATTAAGGTAGGGAAATGCTGGGAGGTGAGAGAAACAGAGAATGAGTCATAAATAATTTTTGTGCTGTATTCGATAGCTACTAAAAAAAGTCATCTGTGGTCATTCCTGAACATCTGATATCAAATTGATTGTGATTTTATAAACTACCTCATGCCCTAATAAGAAAAAGACAGGCATAGTGAACATGAGTACAGAATAGTTAGCTGCCCAAACATCTATATCAATTCTTACTTGGAGTTTCTGGGGAATTGGAAATCATTAGAGTAAAGCCAAATCAATGCATAATCTCTCTCAAGATTTAGCAGATCTGTAATAGTAGAAAGAATGTCTCTTTCTGTGCAAAAAAAAAAAAAAAAAAGCAAAACACACACACACACAAAAAACCCAAGACATGTTAAAGAATAAATCTGCTATAATATTAACTAGTAATTTTAGTAAATTCAATATATCCCATATATTAAATGCCTGGGCAGCATACCTCTGTTTTTATATTTGGGGCAACTTTTCTTCAAATTCAGTTTAACTGGACATTAAGATACATCTAAGATGTTATTACTTGATTAACTCGGCCTGATTCTGATCACGCCTAATCCCTGCCAAGCCCTCAAACATGTGCAGTATTCAGATGATTCCGTATCAATCTTTAATTGTTATATATAGCTTATTAAGTGTGACATCTTATTCATGGACATTGTTTTCTTCATAAAACAGAGTCACAACTCCTATAGGAGAGCAAAATATGTGTCCTCTCACTCTTCTATGTCCTGTCTTTGACTTTACTGGACCAGAGCTCTGTGTCCTGTATAGGCAGCCAGGGTTGTGTGTCAGGAACTCAGTCCCAGAGCCAAAGGAACATCCCTCATGTAAACTCTGTCACCAGGAGGGGCAGCGTAGATCATAGGTTGGCATGGCATTTGATTCACAATTGTACAAGGTAAGAGGCTACCTAGATTTGATATAAACTCACTCAATTGCATGTGCTGCTTCCTCTGTTTCTTGTTAGACTGCTCTCCACCCTTTTTGTCCTATTCTGTGACCTCGGAGACTGGGTTCTACAATCAGCCAGGTTCCCTCTCCCTCAGCTTCTGGTCGGAGTTGGGCAATGAAATCCTCCAGGAGGAGATGGAAGGAGTGAAGAGAGAGAACTTGAGGACTAGTAGTCCAGCTCCTGTTATATAGTTCCTTTTTTAAATCTATAGTCCACACCAGCACCTCACCATCATGTTAGCTTCCTGAACTTGTCCATGTCTCTTTCATTGTCCCGCCATTACACGTTATATATCCTCCTCCTCTCTTTCCTCCTCCTCCTCCTTCTTCTTTTTCTTCTTTTTAATTCAGTGAGAAGAGGGGAGGCAGAAAGACAGACTCCCTCATGTGCCCTGATCAAAATCCACCCCGCAAGTGCAGTAGCAGGCAATATTTTGCCCATCTGGGGTGTAGCTTCATTGCTCAGTAACCGAACTCTTCTTAGAACCTGAGACAGAGCATGGAGCCATCTTCAGCACCCAAGGCCAATTTGCTTCAGTTGAGCCATGGTTACAGAAGTGAGAGGGGGAGAGGGGGAGGGAGAGAGAGGAGGGGGAAGGAGAGGTGGAGAAGCAGATGGGTACTTCTCTTGTGTGCTTTGATTGGGAATTGAACCTGGGATATCCACATGCCAGGCCGATGCTGTACCACTGAGCCAACTAGTCTGTGCCATATTTTTCTTTTAAAGCCATTTGATTTTCTACAGTCCCTTCTCAAGTCTTTATATGCACAGTGACAGTATATTCGCTAAGCACAAATGTGTTAAACTCCTGTAATGTATATGACAATTTTCTAAATGTCTGTGATATGCAAAACTAATAAAACACGCTACCTTCTCTAACCCTATCTGCCTATTTCCTTTATAACACATCACTGTATACTATATTTTGACTGGGTTGTTATCTGTCTGCCTCACTAGACTGGGCATATGTTAAGTGCTGGAACCATGCTTGTTTAACTCGCACACACCCAACACCTGACCAGTACTGAAAGCAAAGCTTGTTTATATTTGTGAATATTCTTGAAGAATTTTAAGCTCAGAAGTGAGGTTGGGTAAGTTAACAACTATTGTATCATGTGATAAATGTTTCAAAACACGTAGCATGACTGAAGTTACCAAAACATAGAGATGGAAGGTCTGGTAGAATGAGGACACGCAGAGATCTTGGATAGGTGGTGACACATGGCATGAGATTGAAATACTAAGTAGAAGCTTCTCAGACCGAAATATAAGGCAAAGGGAGAGCATTCCAAGATAGAGGGGCAGCTTGAACCGTATCGTCAAAGGTGCAAGGCAAAGGGTTGGGCTGGGGGAGCATGAGTACCCTGATATGTCTGTTATACTGGAACATGGTGATTCCTAGGGAGAGAAGCAGCAAGTGAGATAGGAAAGCTATGTTATGTTGAGAATGTAGCACACCAGGAGAAAAGTTAGAGAATCTCTTGCCTCAATTATTATCTTCTGGGAAAACTCCTAAGGCATTCCCATTTCAGTAGAAAGACCCTATACCCCCCTCCCACTATGCGAACATCTTTGAAGGGACATTCTTTCTCAAAGGTCACTGGCATTATCTAGTGACAGCACCCACCCACCTGCTTTTCAGGGTCTCCCAGTAGGTGGCAGTATAATGCTCAGTTCTACTTTTTACCAAGTTTATGTCGACTGCTGAGAGTCAACATATAACCGGAGTATTTTAAAGATAAAAAATAAACATAAAACAGCAGGATGTCTTTGCATTCAACAGAGAGGAGTAACGATTACACTTCAGGAGACAAAGAAAGGCTCGGTATTAAGGAAACCAACAAGGTGGCTTCCCGACTGGTTGAATGAAGCCTTGCTAACCTAGGCCACCTCCACTGAGGCCATGGCTAAACCAGGAGTGAGAGCACCAGGGAAGCTTATTTCATGTAAACTTCAGGCCTCTGGTCATTTTCCAAGGACCAGTATTGTTTGTCATTGAAACTAACCACATTTTACTCCACAACTGACTTGTGAAGCCTAACACTGACTCTGTGTTTTTCCGTTCATATCAATGCAGTAGAATCATGGATCAATATTATAGACCTGTCTGGAATTTATATTACCGGGCTGACACCTCTTATCTTACAAGTAAAACACCTAAAAAGTTTCTGGGCCCAGAGCCGTGGTAACTCAAAAGATTGGCTGATTCTTTCATGTAACAGTTCTCAGAGACAGCTGGTTGTCTCTAAGGCCTTTAAAGGTGTCTGTGAAGTCAGAACTCTTTCATAATAATATGGAAACATCATTTATTTACCTTTTTGTTGTGTTACTAGTTGCACAAGAGAAACAAAACCAACAGTGAGTAAAACGGCCCAAATCTTAGCATGATTCAAAGCATTGGCAGCAACTTGTCCTGGTTATCGTTGTTCTCCACCAACCGCTGAGGTAAACCCTCAAAGCCAGTTTCACTTAAGAATGTCTCTCATTAAACAATAAACAAAACACAAAAGAGAAAAACTTCATTTTGTCAAATCTCAACTCCTGCCTCTCGTATTTTGTGGGATGACACTGGCAGCGACACCCCCTAGAGCCATGATGCTGAACCTATGACACGCGTGTCAGCACTGACACACATAGCCATTTTCGATGACATGCGGCCGCATACCAGAGAAGTATGGGGCCGCATGCCAAGAAGGACGTTTCCCCTCGGCTCCTGCACGGCCAGGTGCAGTAGCAAGGATAAAACATTTGCTTGCTGTAGTGTAGACACTCTGTGCCAGAGGTCTGTAGGCCAAAACAACAGAACTCTGCACAGAGCATCTAGTTCTGGGACTTCCGGTTAGGCCATTTTTCTCGAAGTGACACACCACCCGAGTTATGCTCTGTTTTTTGGCGAATTTGGACACACCAAACTCAAAAGATTGCCCATCACTGTCCTAGAGTCTGCGTCCATCTCAAGGAGATGCACCTGTGTTTGAGCCTCAAGCTCAGCTAGCTGACTGCTGTGTTCATGAAGCCTGGTGTTGGTTTGAAAGAAAGATAAACAATCTGTGGTTGGTTGTACTTGGGGACTTAACAGTCGTTCTCTCAAAACCGAATGAAGTGAGATAGTCACTTCATGGAAAACTGCCAGTCTGTGGTGTCCATGCTAAAATGAAAGCTTTTAGGTAAAAAATTAGACTTCTGGAAAACTTGAATTAGTCACCATTGCCTTTATAGCTTCTAAGACTCAGACTTTTCTGACGAGGTCTGTGGTGACATGCGCAGTTCCAAGAGGTTATTTTGAATCCTAGATTTGCCACCGACTTTCTATAAAACCTCCATGAAACTGTGTCTCTCTCTGGATCTCATACTCTGAACTTGAAAAAAAACCCCCACCAAATTAGAATCAAGGATTTCTGAGGTCACTTCCAATTCTTCTATTGATATTCTCCTCTTGTCTCCCCTTTCCTGTCATTTCTTCTTTCTTGTCTCCTATTCTGGAGTCACAGCTTCTGAGCAAGAAGAAAGGATACTTACTTACTACTGGGGTAAAGAGAGAGACCACAAGCTGATAGAAGGGAATCAGCTCTCTTTCTCATTATCACAGTGTGCTGCATTGACACATTCTAAAAACAAAAGACTCTGACATATCACAATAACACCCCGTTTGGTTTACACAATAGCCACGTGTGGTCACATGTAGAACGGTGGTTCTCCTCTGCTCTTGAAATATAACTTAGCACCTGTGTGCAGGTCTTCACTCAGACCCGTCTGCCCCATGCCTGGGCAAAGCCATCCTGAAAGACAGAGAGAGATGCTAGGTGAGAGCGAGCCAGGTGTGGAGGAGAGGATGAAGCACGGTGCCTCAGCTTTGCCAGTTCCACTATGTCAAGGCACCTGCAGCCATCCTACGGAGCAGCTTGACAGGAACTGCCAGGTGAGAAAAACAGGTATCCTGCTGGGAAAGAAGCCTCCCCATTGGAGAGGAGTTTACCTGGGGTGGGATGATAAAGCCTCTGCAACATTTTAAAAGCACCATTTAAAAGACCTCACATGGAGGCCTGGAAGTCTGAACACAGCAGTCCATTGCTAAATGCTCTTGACTGGGGGATGAGCTGCTTGCCGAAACGATGGTCAAGCCACACTTTCCTTCTGTCCAAGTTTGCATTAGCCAGCGGGACCACTGCCTCCCAGGGCTGTGGAAGCGGCTTTTACAAAGCTGGCCCACCCAACAGCATCAGTTTTGCTACCCTTTACCATTTGCTGTGGTTAAGTACCCCTTAAAAGGGTGTGTAAGAAGGCAAGGAAGTACCGGAGGAAGATATTTTTACTTGGAACTAGTTTTTTCGGTTGATTTGCAACAAGGAAATGATTTCCTTTGTATTAATTTCTCCTCTGCTTAAAATTGTCTACGTCTCCAAAAAGCTAGGGATTGTTGGCAGTGTCCAAAGGGTTCTACCTCCTCCTCTTCCTGCCCTCTACCATCTGCAAAAGCAGCAGGCACAAGGAACAAATCCCAGGGTGAGTGTGCTCTGCTTCCTGATGCCTAGATATAGGGGAGGAGGGGAGGAGAGGATGAAGGGATGGGTGGGGGCAAGGATGGGCAGAGTCCTAGAGACATAAAGGAAACATCCCTGTGGGACTAAATTGCATTCAACATAACAAACTATCATCTTGAAATGAGTGTTCCAATTGAGTTTTGATGTAAACACTAATATTTCCTCCACTCTGCTATTCTCTTCTTAGGCGATCTCATGTATATTTCACTATGTGTCCTACCTACTATTACTCTCATACATCAAAGGATCTGAGGACAAGGAACCTGATTTTGAAAACATTATTCTTTTAAAGATTTATCCTCTCATCTTGACCACCTCCTTAGCTGGAAGGGAGAAGATCTCCGTAAATTATTTTAATGTGCTATGCAAAAGGGACCCTCTCCCCTCCTTTTCCAGATCCTCTCCCACATGTATAATTAGGCAGGACCTTTGATTTTCTTTCCTTTTCTTGCTTCCATCCATACACATTTAAGCATGCTCAGAAATGGCACAAAACAGTAATATCAAGGGGGAGGTGGCGATTAAACATTTTGGGAATTTTAATGAAACCTGTGAGGAAGCCCAATGGGGGAGGAGAGCATGGATTCTTATTTAGATGTAAGAGGAGACACTCACTATAGTTTTAGAATGAATATGTTGGAAATAGGTGTAATGACACCATTCAGAAGAGGTCTTCAAATCTGCCCTATGCTCAGTGTCAATTCTAGGTGTATATCCTGCTAATCTCAATAGTGCTCAAGTGTACTAGGAGTGCATTCTGTCAGACAGAACAGGACACAGCAACGCCTCTGACACTAGCACCCAGCCCCCCTGCCCTGACACTCTGCAGGCCCGCTGCCCACCATCTCATCCAGCTGCCTGCCTGTTCTTCGTTCTTCCAAGCTGACCAATGCCTGAGGGAAAGGGGATTCAGATTACCTGCTGAGCCTTCATCCTCTTAAACTTCATGGATCCTTACTCTTTACGTGTAGGCAAAGTCAGTATCAATTGCACTTCTCTCTTAGACCTGAATAAAACCACCTACATTGAAAACAGAAAGATTTCACTTCCAAATACTAAGGTCTAACAAAACAGGGGCACAAAGTCTTCTTTTCTAGTAACATATTAGCTTCTAGTTCAGGATCGCCAGGGCCCTTGGCTTAGAATGTGATGCCAAGCTCCATTCTCTACTCTACATTTCTTCTTTGCCTATAGATGAAGTCTCCTGACCCCGTTTGTACTTGTAACATGTTACTGAGACCAGGACTGACTGACTCAGCTGCATCCTGGAGGGCAACATCATGACACCTTTGACTTCCTGTCCCAGTTCTGACCTGGGTCATTGACAGCAGTTCTGAGAACTATCCCCAAGCACTGCTCTCACACCTATGAGGCTGTTGTGGTAGGCTATATGCCACCTCATTCTCTAGGAATGGACTTCTGCCTCATTATCATCACCACTGTGTGTGGCCAGCCAGCAGCTGGGGTGCTGGTGGGCTCCCCCAGTGGGGCTTCTCCTGGACACCTCAGCGGGACCTCACTGACTGCTGAGACAATTGCACCGTCCTTCTGTCTGTCTTGTGCCCAACACTGCATTGGGTCTGTCTGGGTTGTTAGTAATATCACTCTATTCCTGTTTTATTCTAGTCAGTCACTTGGCACATGCTGTGGGATTGGTCTGTCCCGTGGGCAGGTCCAGTACTTCCTGTTCTGTCTTGTGCCTTTCTGGCTGCTCCAGTCTGCAACCTTACCAGATCGTGAAGGTTCTGAGCATGACACAAACAAGCAAAGGGAGAGAGAGAGATATAACCAAGAAGTAGCTGGTCCTCTCAGGGTCCAACTATTTCCAGGGGCCCCTGGCCACCTCTCACATCTCCTAGTTAAGCCTGAGAGACTAGATGGCTTCCCACAGTGACAGAGGAGGAAAGTTACCCAGAATGTTCGTAAAGGTCCCGCAAAGGCACAGTCCATGGACTCTGCAAGGTTTTTGGTGATGTACATGCCATTCAGGCTGTGAAGCATGTCTGAATTCACCCTCATTTTAATAGAATTTGAATAATGACTTTGGGTCCTATTTATATGCTGCAAGGTTTCAAGGTTTTCATCAGCCTCATTCTCACAAAAGGTCATTTACAGAGCAGTTATGAGATCATTAATACGAGACAGGTCTTCAAAGCCGTTACTGAATTGAGAAAAATTTCCTCGATGTTTTTATGAAATGGGCTAACCGTGAGCAGGACTTGATCATTTAATGTATCAGTTGTACCAGGGCTGGGAAGATATTGCTTTAAAATCTTATATATATATACACAGCGTAAGGCCCAGACAGGGGCAGAGGAGGCCAGCCGCTACAGACATGGGGCTGCTGGAGAACTGCAGAAGGGACTTTCCGTCAGCCCGGAGCCGGTGCCTTCGCTCATTTCTGGAGGTTTGTCTCCACCTGGTGGGAAGTCTTGGGCACTGCACACCACCCGCCTGGCTTCCTGGCTGAGGCCCAACTGTAGATGGCCTTACTGCTGAGAACAAGAAATCTCAACCATTAGCCAGACATCGGGCGGGCGAGCTCGCCCCCTGGAAAGGGCAGAAGCCCCCTTCCTCGTGCAGCTGTGCACCAGTTGGCAACGTTGCTTGTGGCAGCGGGACGGCGTGGAGAGGCAAAAGGGAAAAGGAGCTACAAACTGGATTCAACCAGACTCCATGTCTCCTGGAAGTTTCCATGTGGCCACCAGAGGCCATCCTTCATAGTGCCCCCACACAGTTCTAGATTGGCATGGGAACCTGTGGGTATGCGCCCTGTGATCCTCCTCCTGAGGTGAACTGGCACCAAAGCTGGCCCTTTAAGGATCGATTACTAGGACTTGGGGGAGGTATCAGGGAACACGTACCAGGAGAACACGACAATTGACAGGTCCCCATGTAGGCAGGCCTGGAATTTTACTTGCCACTGTACCTGTACCTCCTGACAAGGAGTATGAAGCCAGTGAGTGTAAGAAAAGTTGTATTCATTAAAATCATTTCTTGGGAGCTTATTATATGCTACAGATACAAGACTGGACAAAACGAACTCAGATCTCTGCCACGGAGTCTATAATCTCTCACCAAGGCCAACAATCGCCTAGGTCCATACCTGAGGGATGCCAGATGTTCAGCAGTGACAAGCACGTGGAGTAAAGTGAAAAGAGGGAGGGCTCAGAAGTGGGGTGAGGTTGAGGACATACCTGGAGGCACACCTGGAAGAGGGCAGGAGGCATAGGAACTGGTTCTAACCTGGGGCTTGAGAAAGGAAGAGTCAGGTTTAAGGTGGGTGTGAGCGAGTGTGAGGTCACGCTGGGGAGCAGGGTTGTTGCTGAAGGGAAAAGTGGGTCCCTGTGCTGAGTCCTGGGCCAGGCAACCGAACTTGAGCCACAGGATGCAGAACGCACGAAGAAAGCACACTGGTAAACAGTACGTGAAAGTGCTCCCCAAGTGAACCAGGTCAAACGAGAAGAGGCATTGAAAGGGGTGCTGGTGTTATGATCAACAGTTTCAGGATTTGTGTTCCCAGAAAACGAACCTGCCATCTAGCCACACCTCCTTTCTGGTGGGCAGTCCCCAGGGCACTGCCCACAGCTGAGATGCCCAGAGCATATAACAATGCTAAAAACAAGCCATTGCTTCTACAGCATTTCTCCTGTGTAGATATGGCATTAGGTTTTGTTCCTTCCTCTAAAGGGCACAGGTGATGACCCTCACGATGGGGTCCTGTGGTTTATGGCAGTCCGGCTTTTGTCCGCAATCTCCCCAGACAAAGAACTGGGATCTTGAAGTCCATCAGCAGCCTCTCCCTGGATGTCTCCTCAGTGTGGACAGGGGGATCTGAGTGGACTCACGAGAATGATATATAGATGACTACAGAGGTAAAGCTCAGACGCTGCCTTGGTCTTCTGGGCCGGGGACTTCAGGGACCCCAGGCAGGACCACGCCCCCATTGCCTGAGCTCATGGCTGTGCTCCCTCGCCCACGGTGCCTTCCTCTCTCCCTGCTCCCCACTGAAATTGTTCACTTCTCAAGTCCCAGATGCAGCCTTCCCTGACCCTTTTCTTAACGTAAACATTCAGAGGCTGAAACCCACACAGCTGGGCACGTAATCCTATCTCATATGCTATGTGTGTGTGTGTGTGTGTGTGTGTGTGTGTGTGCTTATATCGCTTCTCCCCAAACACAGTATACACTGTTTCATGTGTTCTTTATCTCTTTGCCAGAGAAGGCCATCCTCCTTGGGCTTAAGGACAAGTGCTAGGAAGAGAGCTGTTCTTTCAGAATGCTGTGCCTACAGCTTCCTGTCTGTAGTGCTGATTACCAGGGAGGGGGCCGTGCAGGGTGAAGGGGAAAGCCACTGGGACCCCCAGCCTGTCTCACCTCCCATCATGCTAGTGGTCATTCCCCGTGGAGGGGATATAGGTCCTAAAACAGAGAACAAACTGGCACTGTAAACAACAGCCATCCCCTAAATGGTAGAAATGTTCTGTGAACACTCAACATAATGGGCTAACAGTGCCAGAAAGAGCCCTTACAGAAAGCCAGCTTTCAGAGTCAGTAACACTGTAATAACCATGCATGGTGACAGATGGTTACAAGACTTATTGTGATGGCCGCTTTGTAAGGTGTATAAATGTTGGGGAAAAATGTCAGTCTCAGCCCTACACCATTCTTTTGCAGAAGAGGTCACCAAGGCCCCGACAGGGTATGAGATGTAATTGAGGGTCCCTGTAAATTCAAGGAACCAAATTCAGAGTGCCTTACTTGAATCTTGTCATCTTTTCATTAGATCAGATGAAATCCAATGTTGGGTTCTGACCATGGTGTCCAGCAACAAAGGAAGTCGCTCTATGTCTTTATGCAAGCCCTTGGGACACCATAGGTTCATTTGAACCCCAGGTGGGGCTGCTGCCTTGTGCTCTGTGTGTCTCCAATGTCATCGTGAATTTGTACTGACATAATACTGGTGAAGGTATTTGAAAAGTCAAGTCACTAAACAGACTCTACTTGTACAAAATCTTATCACCTCTGTCCCATAGTATTCAGAGAGATTTGAAGGACATTTATCTTTGAGAGTGGAATTATTTTTATTTTATTTTCTATATTGTTTACTATTTTTACTTTCTTTTTAATTTTAATATAGTTTTCTTTCTAAATACGAACTGATCGACCTGTTTTTAAGTCTTTTTTCTGAACGATGTTGCAACCAACAATTTTTATTTATTTTTTATTTAGGGGGAGGAGGGAGGAACAAACAGGGTTAGACAGACAGGAAGGGAGAGAGATAGGAAGCATCAACTTGTAGTTGCGGTACCTTAGTTGTTCATTCATTGCTTCCTCGTATGTGCCTTGAAGCGGGTGGGTGGTGGGGTGGCTCCAGCTGAGCCAGTGACCCCTTGCTCAAGCCAGCCACCTTGGGCTTAAAGCCAGCAACCATGAGGTCATGTCTAAGATTCCATGCTCAAGCCGGTGACCTTGGGGTTTGAACCTGGGTCCTCAATATCCCATGCCAAGCTTCTACCCACTGCACCATCACCTGGTCAGGCTGAAAACTTACTTATATTAAAAGATCAGAGATTGATATTGACAGACTGGTTAATTCCAGACTCAGAACTGTAACCTAGTGTAGTTTCTTAAGCTGAAGTTTCTGAGACTCAAAAGTAGCATCGAGGCGTTCAGTTTATCAGGAACAAAGCTTAGACTTGGGCAGGGTGGGCATTGGTATGGGGTAAGGAAGATGCCTTTACACTCAGCTTGGACAATTTACCCCTAAATTTCCACAAAATGATTTTTCCCCTTAATAGATCTTTTCAAAAACATTCTTCTTGGTTGGATTTTCATTTATATATGAGAGATTTATAACTGCAGCACTCTTGCGATATTCCCAAATGGCATTAAAAAAAAAAAGCCAGTTCTCAGCCTATTTCTTTATCAAAATTCACGTCTCTGATCCTGCAGTGCTTTCTGATTTAAGTTCTGATATCTGATAAACACATGCTAGTGAATTACCTGGCACAAACAGTTGATATGTTACCTCGTGTCATGTGAATTTACATGTTCACAGAAGGGCCTGTCAGGATAGCTTGATTCAAAGTAGTTATGCTAATGAAAAAAAAAAATTTAGGTACCTGACAAGTAAATGCTGAAGACATTTTTTAGCAGTTGGACATTTTGGCATTTCCTGAATATGTGCCCACATGAATTAGCACATCTGGTTGACTTCCCGCTGTGTTAGGTTAGCCAAGATTCTTTATAGACTTATTTTCCAAGCTGGCGACAGAACAGTTGAGGGTCATGGTGCCTTCAAAGAAACCTACAGGTAACTAAAGAGTTACCGTAAGTAGTGTCAGTCAAGAATCTTTAAGCAAGTAACTAGCTTGAATTTAGTTCACAATGAAAGATGGAAAGAGATGATCAGAAGCAGGAGATAATTACCTACATTATCATAAAATGATGTCATTTGGAGCTTGGGGGATCAAAAGAATTTTTTAGAGCATGTGCTGCTGAAGCAAGCACTCAAAGAATTTTAGAGATCAGCAAATCCAGCACCTGAAATTACAGGAGAAACTAAAACTCAAATTTACTAAGATATTAGCTAGGAAACAGAATGGGGCAGTAAAAACAAACAAATAAAAAATACATAAGCTTTGGACCTTAACAGACATATTTGAATTTTACTTACCATATATAATAAGTAGGTAACCACTGGTAGGTCATTTAAACCCACAAAGCCTCAGTCTTTCCATCTCCAAAAGAGGCATAATAATACCTAAACTGAAAGTTACCGTAAGGGGAAATGCAATTAAAATAGTACTTAACATGGTCCCCGAAACACAATGCCGGGACCAGAACTAGATGCTTGCCTGTGGTTTAGTGCTGTTCCCTCACCAGCAGAGATTATGTCAGGATCCCCTGGAGGCACTTCGGCAAGTATGCCATCATCTTCTGTTCATGACAGAGCCGGAGTGGTACCCTCGAGACCATCGCTGGGGTGTACAGCAAGTGGCAGTTTGTGTATGTTTGAACCCAAGTAGAAACACCAGGAAAGGATGTGTGCAAGACTATCAGACTACAGGCTGTTAGAAGAAAGGTGTGCCCAAGTCCACACAAACGTGCATGAGCATGCGCAGGGGGCATGAAGCTGTGCGTGAGCCCTAGTTTGTATAGAGTGTGGAAGAGCGTCTGTGCCTGCGTGCATGGGCTTGTGCTTCTGCATGCACACACATGTGTAAGCCTCAGAGGGGACAGTGTTGCCTCGCCTGCACTAACTTTTGGGGACAGGAGGGAGTGCGGGTGGCTTTGGATTAGTATCACAACACAAAAGCAGAGGTGACAAAGACTATTAACTCTTAGAAACAAACGCCTGTAGTAATGACCATGATAGAACTGTTCTCTCCTGGAAGACCCAATTGAATAGCAAGCTCAGAGGGGCAGGAAGACTTGTGAGCAGTCCTTGCGTCATCCAAGCTGAAGGTTTAGCTTTAGTTGGGAGAAGAAAGGAATTCTACCATCTCTTGATGAACAAATGCCAATCCCCATCTCTCTGCTAAATTCCACTTCTAATATTTAATGGGGGCTGTTTACTTGGGTGTCCTTAGTACATATTAACAATAAACAAAGCTTCAATAAATATGCAAAGCAAAACCTAATTTAAATTGACATTTGTGTGGGGTGGGGTGAAAGAGAGTCTGTTACACCATAAAGTGATTTAGGATATATTACCTCGGGCATCTGCATTACAAATTTACCTCTCATTACAGCTATGTTAACAGGAAAAGGCAGCTTCTCAACAACATTCGAGGCAGAGTTTATTAGCATAAATTTGCATAATAATTAGTTCTGCAGCAAGCAAAGGCTGTCGTGTCTTTCAAACAGGCAACTTTCAATGTCACTTTTCTGGATTGCTTGTCCCTGTTCTGTTTGAAACTCCTGGAACCTCTGTCCCTGCTTCTGCTAGTTGCTAAATTCTCTCCTGGTTCATTTAGTCTCAAGATTTCAAAATCTCTACAGAACTCCACTCAAAAGAAAATAAATGCCGGTCTCCAAATGGGAATGTGGGTGACCAGAAACCCAACCTAAAGTTCCACTGCATGTGAAAAAAGGGACATGGTTATTACACACACTTCCCATCATCACATAGTAAAACACTATTAAGAGAAATTGCATTGTGGTTAAGTTCTAAGGAGGATACAACCCAAAGTCATACTCAGTTGATTTTTGGAATGCATAAACCCAAGATGTTTATAGGCAGTTCTTTTTTATAATTATGTTGTATCTAAGATAATATTGTAACTAGCTCCTGTTGCCTGGGCTCATTCTGACATGGTGGTCAGGGCAGGCAGCTGAAAGTACAAGGACGACCCTGTGACAGGAATAACACTAAGGGCACTTGGGTTGCGGTTGACTGATGTTGGTTACCTGAACTGCCAGGACCACAATGTGGGCAGGTGTGGTCATTCCCTGAGGTTTGAGACTTTCTGCAAATTTAGTGGCAGTCACCAGTCTTCTGATGAGATAGGACAGTGGGAAGCTAGGAATTTTTCTTCTCAAGTAAAATGGGGAAACTGAGACAGATAGCTAAACAAGGCTGAACAATTTATAGCCAGATAATAAATTTTGAGGTCTTAGTTTCCCTAACCAAGGACACTTAGGAGCAAAACGTTTACACATTCCAGTCCACCATGCTGTGGCAGACTCTCCTCCTTGTCCTGGTCCCTCTCGGGTGACATTCTTTAGGTGAAACTGACCAATGATCCTGACTCCTATATATGCTCATTTTGATGAATCAATATATTAAAGAACAAAACTAGAAAGCTGATAAATGTTCTGTTGAGATCTTCCCCAAGACCTCCCCTAAAATTCCCACCTTTAGAAAACAAATATAAACCCTTAAGACAAAAGACCCAGTGCTCACTTGCTCTCTTGAGCATGCCCAAACTTCCTTCTACCTCCTTCCTTCCTCAGGAATGCATCTGCTCTCTTTCTCCTAGCTCTAAGGGTCCCCACAAGACTTGTAACCAGGGGAGCAGCAGGCAGTGGCAGCTTGTCCTGGGCTAACCCCCTGAGGATTTATTTCAAAGCTGTGGAAGGGGCTTAGAGAAATTGAGGCAGGATAGGAAGAAGCTGGGAAAGTTCCTTGGCAAATGGAATGGGGAAACTGAGACAGATAGCTGAGCAAACTGGCCGAGCAATTTAGAGCCAGACACAGAAGGTCACCTCCCTAGAGATAACATCTAGGCCTCAGTTGTATTTCATCTTCAGGCCCAGAAAAGCAGCAAAACCAGGAGGGAGACACCAGGACCAGCTGCAATGACTAAATGACCCCTGGTGCTGACCAATCAATGGAGACCACAAAAGGACACACCTAGAAAAGTTGATGAATATTCTATTGAGATCTCCCCTATACTCCCAGCCTTTAAAAACTCTCAAAACAAAGGTCTTAGTGGGTGCTCTCCCTCCCAGGAGCACATCTGCACCTTTTTCTTCCCCATCCCCTTTACTCCCCCCCCCCGCATGCATTTCCTAAATTCTAAAGGTCTCCAAGAGACTTGCAACCCAGTGAGCAGTGGGCAGTGACAGCTTGTCCCAGGTTAACCCCATAAACCTGTCTCCAAGACCCCTTTTATCTGACTTCTCAGTGAGCTGGAGCAGCCCGGCCTCGTCTCATTTCTTTCCTATAATATTTCCAGAGAACCAAGGCTGCCCCACCTGGTCTGTTTCCTGTTGCTTCTTCTGTTCTAGGACCTTCCTTGTTTCACTGTCCCCAGCTTCAACAAACATACTCTCAAAATCACCTGGACTTGTGTTGTGAAATCTTTCCTGCATGAAGTCAAGAACTCAGACACTACTCATCAGCCCTAGACAGACCCAAAGAGCCAGATCTCCTCTCCAGTAACAAAATTGCTAGCCCAAGATTAGACATATGCCTGTGTGCTAGTGCCACCTATTGTATAATGTGGGCAAGTCACTCCCTAAAACTCAATTTTCCTATTTGTAAAATGTAGGAAATAATGAGATATTAGAACAGTGGTTCTTAACCTGGGTTCTATAGAACCCTAGGGGTTTGATGAGTCGGTCTCAGGGGTTCGGAGAAGCCTCTGCCGTGGAGGCCAGAATAAAGTAATACCGTAATTTGCTGTGAGTTCATGCACTTTGTTGGTTTTGTTCTTTGAGCAAGGTGATGTTCATGCACGGCTCAATTTGTGCACCAGTAAAGAAACATATACCTATGTCTTGAATTTGGAAAAAAAAACCCACATTTTATTTATCACTAAAGAAGGGTTCGGTGAATGCACATATGAAACTGGTAGGTTTGGTACCTCAAAAAAGGTTAAGAAACACTGTATTAGAATAAAAAAGATGTTTCAGTGTCAAGTCCATTAATTGTTCATTTTTGAAGTGATAGGGAGGGTGCTAGACTCTTATAATTTTCCTAAATGTTTGGACTCTTCTTTAGAAAAATGTACCTGTCAACATTCAACTCAACATTTGAAGACTTGGCATTTTGGGGCCTCCTTTAAAACCTTCTCTTCCTAAGAGCCTGCAAATCCAGGAGTAAATCTTTGTGATGTAGTCCAATCCTCTCATTTTGTAAATAGGAAACAGGCTCAGAGAGGATAAAATTCTTGTCCAAAATCACAGTGTCAGTAAGTAGTTATATCAAAATTGAATATCCAGGGGGGCTCTGTGCCACCAATCACTTCATTTTTCTAACAGAACATTGTGCACTGATTCACAATACTCAGACTTGGATAGGCAAAATAAAGTTATGTAATAGAAAGATGAAAATTTACCGGTGGCGACCACTAATGGGTTTCTTCAATGGTGACAAAAATGTCCCAGACTCAACTAAGAGTGATGGGCGCACATCCTGTGTGAATATGCTAAACACGACTGAATGGTCCACTTCAAAATGGTACATATTATGTTTTGTGAATTAGATCTCAATTTTTAAAAACCCTAATACGTTACTCGGTCAGCATGCTATTAAGGAACTTGGTATTTAAAGAAATGGATGGGAAACTAAACATTTAAAATAACTCAAAGGTAAGAGCGGCATAATCCTCCAGTGAGTTGTAGGTAGGGGTAAAAGCATTTGAAAGAGAAAATGGAAAAAGTGGATATGATTAAGCACACCAAAAGGAATTTATCATGACTTACACCTGCGGGATATCACCCAAGGGAAAACCTATTCTCGCACTCATCCTGCTTCCCCGCCTGATGATCAAATGTGGAAGAAGTCTGTAAGATGCAAACTGCATTGTAGGATGGAAATAGTATTACCAAAGCATAATTCACTGTGTATTAGGGGAAAGTTAACTGCTAAGGGAGTGAATTGACTCTGAGAAAGGGGCCAGCGCAGTGAGTGCTGGAATAGCCCAGGCAGTCTCCACTGGGGGCTTGGCACATGCCACGGACACCTCCTGTCCCTCAGTAAACACTGGGTTCTAAGTTACAAAGAGCAAAGCACAAAGGAAGCTTCAGTAATGATTGTGAGTGTTGAGATGTCGATGTGACAGGGTGTCTAAGCCAAAGGAGCAGAGCAGAGCTGAGGGTTTGTGTAAAGACAGATTATTTCTGGAAGTGACCCCAGGTGACAGGTGTGGGGGACTGGAAACAGCAAAATATAGAAGGAGGAAAATCCAATACAAAATGAGAGCTCTTGAGCTAGTTTTTAAATCTAAAGTGAGGTTTAGGTGACTTCAATCCCATGGAGTCCTTCTGAGGAGCCCCGTAAATGTACCTCACAGTGACCTGCCTGAGGGTGGTGAGGGAGGTACACACCCTCGGGTTGCGCCATGGCTTGCTAACTCTCTCACACTCAGGTTCTGTCTGAGTGCCTAGAAGGTTCCTGCAGGCAACAGCCAAGCCCTCGGGCAGAAAAGCAAGGTGCAGCTGGGGTTGAGTTACTTCCTGCTTACACTTGTGAGCAACTCCTCACTGAAACCCTGGCTGGAATAACAGCCGGGCAGAAAGAATGGGAGTTGGGCACAGCAGGCTAAGTACCATGCATTCCCATGGACCTCCAGGACCAAGGAGAAGCAGGACCAAGGACATCACTAGCAAGATTCTAACCATGAAAACACAAGACCTCCATGGAAAAGTATGAGATGAGGGGAGTTCTCAGCACCATTCAAATTATTTGCCCCTAAAACTGACATCAGTACTTCTCCTGCCACTTACACGCCCAGTGTAAAATCTAGACCATGTGCTGATGAGAGTGAGGACTGTGTCAGCCTCACTTACCCTGTGTACTTAGTAGACATATCAGTGCCAACCACACAACAGCTTCCCAGTAGACAACTAATGAGTATGAATCACAACACTCAGAGAAAAGTGAAATACTTTCTGGTCTTAACACTTTAACTCTCAACAATGCTTTGTGAACCAATTATAAACAATAAAGCTAAAAATTACTATTTACTGACCCTAGAAGACACCTGTGTACTTCAGATACATTATCTCACTGGAAATGCACAAAATCCCTTCATAAAAGAGCAATGAATTACCATAACTGTTTTGTGAATAAGGAATCAGGTTTATTGTCAGAATGGCTGTCATCAATAAATCAACAGACAAGTGTTGGCGAGGGTGTGGAGAAAAGGAAACCTCATGGTGGTGGGAATGCAGACTGGTGGAGCCACTGTGGAAAACAGTGTGGAGTTTCCTCAAAAAATTAAAAATGGAACTGCCTTTTGACCCAGTGATTTCATTTCTGGGAATATATTCGAAGAAACTCAAGACACTAATATAAAAAAGCATGTGCACCCCTGTGTTTATTGCAGTGTTATTTACAATAGCCAAAATCTGGAAACAGCCCCACTGTCCGTCAGTCAATGAGTGGAGAAAAAAAGCTGTGGTACATTTACACAATGGAATACTACGTGGCCACAAAACTGAAGGAAGTCTTACCCTTTGCAATGGCATGGATGAACATAGAGACCATTATGTGAAGAAAGGCAGTCAGAGAAAGACAAGAACCATAAAGTCTCATGTATATGTGAAATTCTAATGAACAAAATGATATAATAAACAAAATAGAAACAGAAGCATAGATATGTAGAACAAACTGAAAACTGTCAGGGAAAAAGTGTTGGGGGACTGGGTGAAGAATTGTTGAAGGGATTAAGCAAATATATATATTATATATATTGAGCCTAGCGACCTTGGCTCAAGCCATACAGAATATATATTAGAGAGAGAGAGATTATATATATTAAGCTATATATATATATATATTTGCATATTTGCTTAATATATACATATATATTAGAGAGAGAGAGCACATAAACAGACAACAGTATAGTCAGAAGGAAAGTATGTGGGGGGGGTGGTAGCAGAGGGCAAAGGGAAGGTAAATGGAGACAGAAGGAAACTTTATTTTGGGCAAGGGGTACACTATGCAGTGTGCAAATGATGTTTTGTTGAGTGGCACCCTTGCAAGCAGTTTGGTTTTGTTAACCAATGCTACCCCAATAAACTCAATTAAAAAAAGAACCAGACTTAGAATTATGACCTGAGGCCACACCGGCGCTATATAACACAGCCAGAATTCAAAACCTGCTTGACTTACTCCAAAACGCATATTCTTAAACACTGATCTATCTTCCATCCATGCCATCTATTCTCTACATGAATAACTCCGGTAATGGGAATCTCATTCATTATTTGCCAAGATAGCTTGTTCAATCTTGAGAGAGCCCTTGGGGCCATACAGAATAAGTCAATCCTGCATTCCTTTTTCTCAATATGCAAATCTACTTAAAACATCTATATCTTTCTAGAACTCATTTCAAATGATAATCTTTTATTCCTCAAAGAGCTTCATTGCTTCGCTGACATCTGGCCTCAGATGTTCCATGAGGGGTTTGTGCATCATGTTAGCTCCACAAGAAGATGTATGGAGTCCTTTCTGATTCAGAGATTCTGCTCTTCTGGTGCTAGTACAATGGTGGCCCTTGTCTTTACCTGGGCTACTAGGTAACTGTTTATCGATCTTTCTTTCTTTTCTTCTTTCCTCCTTTTCTTTCTTTCTTTTATTTTTTCTTTTTATTTCTTTCTTTGTCTCCCTCCCATTTCTTTCTTTACTTGAGAGAGACAGGAAGGGAGAGAGATGAGAAGCATCAACTTGTAGTTGCAGTGCTTTAGTTGCTCATTAATTGCTTCTCATATGTGCTTTGATGGGGGTTGGGAAGTGCTCCAGCTGAGCCAGTATCCCCTTGCTCAAGCCAGTGACCTTGGGCTCAAGCTAGCAACCTTGGGGTCATGTCTCTGAGCCCACACTCAAGCTTTTGACTCTATATCCAAGCTGGCGAGCCTGTGTTCAAGCTGGATAAGCCCATGTTCAAGCCGAAGACCTTGGGGTTTCAGACCTGGGGCCTCAGCATTTCAGGTTGTCACTCTATCCACTACGCCCATACCGGTCAGCCTGGTTTTCTTGTAGGTGCGAAAGAAAGTTTATGGCCTTGGCCTGAGGGGGAACGTATGCAGAATCCCACTAGAGGTCTTTTAGCATAGCTCCCAGGAGGATAAAGCTGAGACATGGGTAATATAAACAATGCCCAAAAGCTGGTCAGGGCCCTTAACCCAGGAGCTCTAAAGAACCTGGCAAGATAGACTTGGTTTGCAGATGGCAAGTGATGGGACATGATCATTTCTCATTACTCAATCCTTTTGCAAAACAAGCTCTTAAGCACCTTAAATGTTGGTATAGTTAGAAAGAGAGCTATCAGAGGCCCCGGATTTTACCCCCATTTCAAAAATTGTCAAAAGTGAGGCTCAGAGGTGTATACCACACACCCAGCACTGCCCTTCTCTCAGGCATCCTCAGCTCATAGCCAAATGCTGCCCACAGTGCATACTCTAGCTCAAGGTTGCTAAGAGCCCAGGGGAAGAAAATAGTGAGTGGATCTCCCTGTGAACCTCCCAAGTGTCCCACCCCTTCCAGTCAGTCTCAGCTCCATTGCGTCAGACAGAACAGTGGAAAGGGGCGAACATCCTTCTCTCTTTCTCTGTTTCTCTGAACTTAGCTGCAAGGAGGAAAAACGTTGACACTGACAGATATCAGAGGTGACTGCAGGATCGATACTTTTATGACATTGTCAAGATTGGTTTGGCAACCTGCTATATATAGGCTCCCCAGCCTTTTATTACCAGGTCACACAGAAGCCAAACTTCTCCAAAGACCGAGTCTGAGCAGAGTTCATTGGGTCTCCCAGCCTCCGCCTTAATAAAGACAACGACGTGGGCCAGGTGGTGTAACAGGCGTGTCCCTTTATTCTTTCTATGCTTATCTAAAGAATGGATGACAGTTCTGGAAGTCACTGGGGGGCACAATGAGAATAGGATGGCACAGCGCAGGGATGCGCAGGGGTGCACCTGCTGCGCGGAAGGCTTCGGTTTGTGGCTATTCGCTGTGGGGGCTCTGCTCTGAAGCCGGACACCCGGTATGCTCCCAAAGCCTGTTTCACTGACAGTGCCGCTGCTCACACCTGAGTCCAGAGGAACAGTGACCAACCTGCTCTGGCAGTCTCAGCACTTGGTAAAGACCAGAAGATCCTCAGGGCAAGTCCAGGTCACCTGGATCCTCCCCTTCCCCTGTGGCGGAGGCACTAGCTACCTTGCAGAGCTAGAGAGGGCGGGACAGCAAAGCCCATGAGAGCAGGAGAGCAAAGCCCAAGAGAGCGGGACTCCTCTGGGGTTCCTAAATCCGCCTGGGAACCAGAAAGGGCTGGCAACAATCAAATCTACCTCCCAAACTCCTATCATCTTTTCCTTTCTTTTTCTATTTATTCGGTTTCTTGAATTATAAACCTAATGCATATTCTTTGAAATAGCTTGAAAAATCTAATGTAAGAGTCATAGTCTCTGCCTCTCCCATCAGCAATGACATTGCTATCTTTTTATTTTAGAATTTTAGATATATGTTGTGTATTCTTCCATAATTTATTCTTTACATGTGTAAATGTATATAAATTCTGTGCATATGGTTTCCTTTGTTTTATTTATTGACAAGATGATAGAATATATATTATTTTCTACTTTATTTACTTAATATTTTGTAGACATCCTTTCAAGTCAATACACGTATACCTTCGGTGAACAGATAGTATACTTTTGTCTGGCTATATACTTACTTTTTTCAAATAATTTGCATCTCTTTCTTACACTAAAAATTTTTCTCTTAATGACTCAGGTTTTTGATGACAGGGTCATTTCTGAGCCAAATCATGGCATCTCTGAACGCCTCTGTACTATGTAGGCCTCCAAAGCTATTGGTTTCATTGTCTTGCCCTTCTAAAACCGCGTGTAAATGTCGGTTCTCATCGCCATTGTCATCACCATCATCGTTGTCATAATGAAGAAACTGAGGCTCAGAGAAATGAAGTGACTCTCCAGGTCAGTCCTCACGTTGGTGATCAAAATGGACATAACACATATTCTCTGAGTCCCACCCATAATCTTTGGCATTCTAAACACGTCAGTTTCACCTCATTTTCTTCCTTCAAGGAGGTGAAAACCTAAACAAAGTAGATTCCAAATCTTATGTCAGCACTGATTGATTACTAGTGGCACAATATTTAAGAGATGGTGAGGGAAAGGACTTCCTGATCAGATAGAGATGGTTGTTGTGGGACCTGGCGTGACTTGCTCTGCTCTCCCCTGTTCCACTACCTACAGCAAGTGGCTTATGTCTGTTCCCTCAGGGAATGCTGAAAAACCACTGGTTTCTGGGTACCCAGTGTCAGTCTCTGTGTGAGTCCTGAATTCATAAGTTTGACACTAAGGAAATTGGTCAAGGTCAACTTCTCAGCCTCCTATACAGCTCTGTGAGCCTTTTACGGATGTCCCCTGTCTGGAGAGTGGGAAGTTTGGAGAATGCCTTGGAGTATTTAGAAGGAATTTTGTATTCTAACATTCCCAAGAAAAAGGTGCTGGAGTTATTCCTGCCACTCAGGAATAACAGACTCAAGTTCAAGTTTCACAGATCTGCCCTCAGTTTCCCCGCAGGCCCGATGTGAGAGCTTGTGCTAATGAGGAGAAGTGGAAAGTCTGAAATCAAGAGTAAAATAAGGAAGGGCCTACCTCATGTCTCTTGCAAAGCTGGGTTCTGTATGATTTAAAAACTGAAATGTAGAAAATGAGATTGTATGATCAATAGAGGGAAATGTCAGGACATGTCTTTGTAAACTAAAACTGGCAAAGAATTTTCTGAATTTCTATAAATAAGTTCAAAAGCAAAAAGCAGAAGAAAAAATAATGAGTTTGAGTATGTCAGAATTAAGGATTTATTTTTCAATGAAGAAAACATGGGAAATGTTGTATAAAGAGTGGACTTATTGGGAGAAGATATTTGCAGCACATAGGAAAAAAAACAAAACAAGGATTAATACTTTGCTGCTACAAATAAATTCTTAGTAGGTCAGAATTAAGGACTTCTTTTCCCTAAAGAAAACATGGGAGATGTTTTAAAAACAGTTGACTTCCTGGAAGAAGGTACTTGCAACCCATAAAAAACATGACATTCATACTTTGTTTCTACAAATAAATTCTTCAAATCATTAATGGAAAATAAAAAGAATCCTAATAGAATATAAGCAAAATGTATGAGCAGACAATTTAAAGATGACACTCAGACAATTGCCAGCTACAGAAATGGAGCCTCAGCTCATTCAGTGTTCAGATAAATGCAGGTTAAATAAAAATAGTATCACTTTGCACAATCTTTGACTGGCAAACATTAGAAAGCTAGATACTAGCAAGTGTTGTAGGGGATGCAGGAAATACGAAAAAATTTATAGAAGCAGTTAGTCCGGAGAGGAATCTAGTAGCATTTAGATTAAGAATATTGTATTCCTATAATCCAGCAATTTCGCTTTTGTGTATATATTAGCCGCTGGTTATTGTATGTGTCCTTAACAGGCATCTGGAAGGATGTGTACTTCAATGTGGTCGTGGAAGGAAACTGGAAACATTCGTGATGCACACTGAGTGGTGGTGGGGAAGCAGCAGGTGGTGGATCCACAGACCACAGTGGAGCTAGGAGAAGCAATGAGCACAATACACGCAGGGCAACATGGTGCTGGGTGGCAAACAGAAATAATGAGTTTCAAATAACCTATCACTTACCTAAATTGACAACAGCTCATTGTCTATTTACCTTTCATACTAGACGTACAACAGAGCAATAGACAAGATACAGTGCCTCGGTGCAGAGATCGGAGTAGAGAACAAGGGCCAGAGGAAATGAATAATGGGGTGAAGGAATGAGAGAGTCTTTGTGCAAACCAGCAATGTGAACTACCATTAAGGTGAGCATTTGTTTCACTCATTTGCCTGTGCCTGACTAAACCAAGAAAGAAAATAAAAGGCAACAGGATTTGTAAGCTTAGAGAACTAAGTTTCATCTCTGCTCTTCTGTTCCTCCTGTCCAGGCCTCTTGCTCCTTTTCTGTGCCATGAAGGAGACAGGTAACCCTTGAAGTCACCTCCAACCAGAACATCCATGATTCATGAAGTGCGGTTTCCTTGGCGCAATTCTTTTACAGAGCTGTGCTTGCTCTAATGAGACACAAGAGGGCGCACCATGCCCATGGATTGTAATATCCATGACTCCAAAAGTAATACCTAAAACCAGAAATCTCTCATTGGAAGATGACCCCCACCACAACCACATACACATCCTATATTTTACGCTATTCTTGCATTGTTTGAGAAGCACAATGAACACACTTATTACAGAGTTATGAATGATAGATCTTAGAGAAGTCCTGAGCCAAATAAAGGCTCTTTACTAGGTGGTGTGGTCTCCTTGTATACCTGCAAATATGCCATGCTTGTCTGCTCTTGTTCCTCCTTGCTCCCCTGTGTCACTTAGTTTTCCCCAAACAGACCTGCCTGCCTGAATTGTTCTCCTGCTCCTGCCTCTGATTAAGGACATTTACTGTTGGCAGAAGTCACTGATATGTCATTGCAGATACTTCTGACACACATTTGTGCTAGTTAGTGTTAAGTCAAGGGAGGCACAGTACAGCTCAATAGAAAAAAAAGTGACCACATGACCCAACAGAGCTCATAGTAGGGCTATCTCATTACACAGTTATTTCCCTATTCCTGGACGTGTTCAAGGTCAGACATTCACGATGCAGGAATGTTCTGGAGAGGAGCCTCCTCTCTGATGGGCAGCTGGGGTAGGTGAGATTTAGGATTATTTCTAGGGCCTGGCTGGTAGGCACAGTGGTAAAGCGTCGGCCTGGCATATGGAAGTCCCAGGTTCAATTCCTGGCCAGGGTACACGGGAGAAGTGCCTATCTGCTTCTCCACCATTCCCCCTCTCCTTTCTCTCTATCTCTTTCTTCCCCTCCTGCAGCCAAGGCTCCATTGGAGCAAAATTGGCTTGGGTGCTGAGGACGGCTCCATGGTCTCCACCTCAGGTGCTAGAATGGCTCCAGTTGCAATGGAGCATAGCCCCTTAGTGGGCATGCTGGGCGGATCTCGCTTGGGCACATGCAAGAGTCTGTCTCTCTGCCTTCCCGCTTCTCGCTTCAAAAAAATACAAAAAAATAAGAGAGAGAGAGAGAGAGAGAGAGAGAGATTCTTTCTAAGCATTATTTTTATTAATTTAATTCTATTTTTTTTTGTGACAGAGACAGAGAGAGTCAGGGAGAGACACAGATAGGGAAAGACAGACAGGAAAGGAGACAGATGAGAGGCATCAATTCTTTGTTTCGGCACCTTAGCTGTTCATTGATTGCTTTCTCATATGTGCCTTGACCGCGGGCCTTCAGCAGACTGAGCCACCCCTTGCTGGAGCCAGCGACCTTGGGTCCAACCTGGCGAGCTTTTGCTCAAGCCAAATGGGCCCGCACTCAAGCTGGTGAGCTCAGGGTCTCGAACCTGGGTCTTCTGCATCCCAGTCCGACGCTCTATCCACTGTGCCACCGCCTGGTCAGGTGTATTAATTTTTTTTCTATTAGTAAATTCAACTTTGATCTCCAATCTGATTTCTTATAAAATAAATTTGAATTCCCCTTGTGAGTAGGAGAAAGTAAAAGAATCTACCTGGAGCACTCTAAACTTATCCTCTGGTGAGGAGAAAGTGACTACAGGAACCCTGCGAATAAATAGCACAGCCCAGCCATGCATCCCAGAAACTGCAGGCAGGGGGCGCCATGGCAGGCCAGCCTGGTCCACATCTGCTCCCCTGCACAGGCCATCATCCTGGGATCTCATCAATGGGTTAGAAGATCTCCAGGGTCCTACCGACCTCCCACACCCGACCATCCCCAGCCAGCTGCAGGGTCTGCCTTTGCTCCTTGAAGATGCTGGAGACACGCTGGGATGCTCCCCACGAGGACACGAAGGCAGGCTCCACTCTTCCCTCCTAATGAAGCAGCTCATCGGGGATGCCTTTTGAACTTCAACCGCGTTAGCAGAACAGTTTTACAGAATTAATTCGACATGAGAGCGAGCATCTCACTGGAAGTGTCAGAGAGCACAGCTGCCAGGGAGTGTGAGCAGAAAAATGACATGAGAGGAAAAGTCACCACGGATAACAAACAGGGTCCCCACCTGCCCTGCCACCTACACCAAGAGCCACTGACCAATGTGTAGGTGGAGCTATGGGCACCGGTAGCCAGACACAGTCAGACATCTAGAGCTGACCTTGAATCAACAAAAACAAACCATAGGGCAGGGCCTCCCACAGTCAAAGGTGTACACTCATTCATTACATGCCTTGTGGGCTTGTCAAATGCAGGCTTTGCTTCAGTAGGTTGGGGTGGGGCCTGAGACCCCTCCCCCTTTCTAACATGTTCCTAAGGAATGCTACCAGGGCTGCGTGGACCAGGAGGAACGCTGAAACAGAATGCTGACCATACTATACACCTAGTGGACCCGCAAAGCCACATTTATTTTCTAATGAAAATGACTTATTTTAAAACAGGCCTTCCTCCTCTCTGTGGACTACTTTAGGTGACAGACTGACTGAGACCAGAGGGCAGCTGAGATGACATCACAGGTCTTGGATTCCATATTCATATATTTCACTAAACAAGTTCCTCTCTGCACTCAAACCAGCAAAGTACCTGAACCCACTCTGCTCATGTCTTCTCACTTGGTCTATTGAGGGGCCCCTGAGTGCTTTGAAGATAGAGGGATGATTAGCGTACAAGCCCTTGGTGATATAGAGGACTTCACTCTGCTCATTGCTCTGTCCTCTGCACACCTGTCCAGTGTCTGTCTGTTCATGTGGTAGCTCATTTATTATTTACTCATCGAGGGCTTCTTCCACATTCCAGACTCTGCCCTAGAAGCTAGCATATCAGTGTGGACAGAACCTGTGGGGCTCATGGTCCACTGGACACAGAGGCACCTGGGAGAGAGTGTGGAGCAGAGTGCATCGTGGAGAGGCACGTGCAACGTGAGACCTCATTCCACTTAGCTTCCAGTGGGAACTGTTTGCAGCAGTGAATTGGAAAAGATAAATCAGAAGATTTTGAGTGGGAAGGACCCCTGCCTGTGTACATCCTTCCCAAATCCGTATGTTTTCTGCAACTTTGGGAAGTGCCTTGTGTGTGATAGTTTCTGGGCATGGTACCCCGGAGAGGTGGTCAGGTTCACATGAGGGAGGTCGTGAGGTGAGGGCCTCATGATGGGGGAGTGCTCTTGTAAGGACAGACCAGAGAGCTTGCTCCCCTCTGGGTTCCCAGTTCCAGGGCTCAGACTTTCCGGTGCACTGTGGGCGCAGGAAGGAGCATACTGGAGGTGGGATGGGACTGTCAAAAACCGTCTATAATATACATATGTAATTTAGAATTCAACAATTCTGTTTGGAAAGCCCAAGCTTAGCTGATGAACTTCTCTTTGATGAAAGCTTTCCCCGGAGCTCTCTGGTTCTCCCTGGAGCTCATTCTCCTCCTTCTCCTGGGACCCCTCGCACTGAGCAGACATCAACCAGAAATCTCTCCAGATACTGCATCCTAGTTATTCTAAGTAGCCACTGACTCCCTGAGAGACTACAAGTTCTGTGATGTAGAAACGGGGTCTGAATGTCTCCTTACTCTCAGCACCTAATGGGGGTACGTTGCAGGGTGCAGTCTCAGCAGAGGTTTGCTCAAGCCATGTGACCAAGGGGATAAATGAGGTGTTTTCACACATAGTCATGTAGCTGATGTTCAGAGACCAACACCTGTCTTATACATGGGGGGTTGAGGTATATTACCTTTCCTCTTGAGGTGGCAGGGGGCAGCATCCATCTGAATCTGCCAGGCAGGCTGTGAAAAGACCAGTAAGTCACAGCATGCATTCCTGCTGTGAGGTGCTGTTGTGGGGACTTCTCTAAGCAACCCTCTTAACACCAAGGGGAGGCCAAGGAGTGTGGAGGACATGGATCCTTACAGCACGTTTCAATGGTGGTATCACCTAGTCAAGCATCTCATTTCCAAGAAGAGAAACTGAGGCTAGAGGAAGATCTAGACCCAGCAGTTCGTTGTGCATAAAGCCCTGGTCAGTCTCCTGCCTCACGCCACACGTAGTGTCTCCCCGGCATACAGGTCCTGCCACCTGACTAAGCCACCTCTCCCTGGCCTCGGACACACTCTTCTGTGTCTTTACAGAGCTCATCCTCATGGGCTAGATGTTCTGCTCTGTCAGGCAACCATCGGTCCATCTTTCAGCCTGACTGGATGCCACATACTCTGGGACCATCCCCCAGGACCCCCGGAGTGGAACTGTAGCTCTTCCTGCAGATTGTGCAATATTATATTATAATCTATCTCGCTCCTTCTTTGCGGTGCCCAGCCATTTACCGGGGGTCATGCTTCTGCTGAAAGCTCCTTGAATTTAAAGGATTTTGTCTGGTCGGCCCTGGGCATTCCGGTGTTGAGTACAGTGCTTTCTGCATGGGCAGGTGAAGGGACAGCCTAACCTCAGCTTGCGTTTCTGCTCCCACAACAGCCGCCAGAGGGTGCCCGCATCTGCACTCTGCCCGGAGGTTCCCCTGCGGTTCCAGACCACAGGAAGCAGCATTCCTCCCAGACACGGAGACAGCGCACAGGAGTCCCAGGGACAAGCTGGGTCTCTGCTCTGCACGGTCGGCCAGAAGGGCCACGCATCCTCAAAAGGCCTCCGTGATTGGCACTGCCAGAGAGCCTTCCCCTTTTCCTCAGCTCCAGCTCTTCCTACGGGTGTTTGTCAAGGTGCACACGCTGGGAGTCTCTTGCCACACCCTTCCCTAGTTCTGGAGGACCCCTATCTCCTACTGCCCTAGGCAGTCAGCACAGCTGGAGAGAGACATCCCCTTAGCCATAGCATCAGTGACCACACCTTCAGTCAGCATGCAGGACCAGCAGGGCTGCGTTTTACTTGCAGATCCCTCTGGTGACAGGTCTCCCTGCCAGCCCTCATGTGGGCACCAAAACACGTCACAGGCCACATCAGGGGCTGACTACAGCCCCACCAGACCGTGGGCCTTACTGCTAGGTATCCGCAGTCCATGCGTGCTCTTGGCCCCTTCCCTTTGTACCTTGTTCTGGCCCACTGACCCAAAAAGTCTTTGAACTCACCTTGAACTGTGTGGCTCATTATGGACCAGACGTCCACTTAAAAACAACAGCTCTGGCCCAAAGCAAAATAGTGCTTTTGCCAAGGAACATCATGACAGAATAGTGCTAGACAGGCTCCCGTGAGTCAATGACACTGTCAGAGCCCAGCGCGGGGTAGAAAGGTGGGTGGGCTGGCACCCTCTGCGCTTCTCACCATGACCCAGGGTCTGTTCCAGTGTGCCCATGGGAGCTCACTGGCCGGGTTGTGTGACAGTCACATGGAAATACACGGAGGTTCTCATAGTCCTGGGAAAATTCAAGCCTAGCATCTCTTTATAGCATGGCAGGAGGTTAGAGAAATGACAGAAGAACACCGCAGTGTGCTTATCGCAAATCTTCCCTTTTAGATGGACTTTGAAGCTTGAAATGAGTCTTCTGTTGGGGAGTCAGAGCACAGCAACCCTGGTGTCCCCATCTGCCTTTCCCGCCTGCTACACACACACACACACACACACACACACACACACACACACACACACAGATGAGTTGGTATACAGAGTCACTAAAGCACATCTTTCCTCTCCCTCCACTGTTACAGAAACCAGGAATGTGCTGAGAATCTACCGTGAAGTGGACACATTCTGCGATTTCCTCAGCCCTACATCTGTTCCTTTGGGAAATGCCTTTCCGTGTGGTTCTGAAGGGATGGTTATTCACATGTTCCCACTAGCCTAGCCACGCCATCCTGGAAGGGACTGGCCCCAAGGTGGGGAATGGCCGGTGCTATTTGCCCTGTGGTTCCTGGCCCTTCTGATGACAGGACGTGAGGCATGTGAGGCTTGGTGGAGAGAGCTCACCTGCAGGAAAATCCACCACCTCCTGCCCCCCGGGGAGAGACAGAGTCCTGAGGTGCACACGTGGCCCCATGGACCCTGTAGTGCCTGGAGCCAGGAATAGCACCCCTAGACTTTTTTAGTCACTTAGCCAATAAATTCACATTTAAAATAAAAGCCGGATTGAGTTCAATCACATTTTTGCCACTTGCAATAATAAAAATAAAAAAGACCTAGTTATCACTTTTCATAAAACAAGTGTCTTCTGTTTTAGGTATTCTGTGGAATACCAGCACGAACATGGCCTCGTTATTAGGGGAGATGGGCTAATACATGCAACTAAGGGGAAGACCAGGTAGAATGCCAGCTGCTCTCAAGAGGAGGCTAGAATCTCACTTGGGCTGTGAGCATCCTGGGTGCAGAAAGGGTACTCCTCATGCCAGGGTGTTAAAGGAGGGCTTGATGAATTTGGTAGACTTCCCAATCTTAAATGATTTCTCCTTTTCTTGAAGCCATATTGTGTAAAGAATTCATTAGGCAATTAATCTTATACAGACTTGTGACATCGTTTCTATTGTTGTCCAAAATGGCTGTTTTAATCTTTTGTTCCTCACTAACTTTTTGCATGCTGCAGCCATGTCTCCCTGACTAGGTGGCAAGTTCTTTGAGAGCAGATACCTGTCTTGACTACTTTTAACGGGCAACTCCCCGCCCCCCCGAGATTCTACACTGCCTGTATCCACAGAAGGGACCTGGAGCACAGGTTTTATTACTCTCATTTTATAGACCAGGAACGTGATTAATGGAGGGCAATTGCTCCTTTGAGGACTAAGTGGCAGCACCAGGTTCACAGATGACCCTCCTACAGGTTCCACAGACCCGGGAGCAATGCCTGGCACATGCCGAGCACAAAGTCAACGCTCTTTGATTCTCATCATTCTTAACCATCAATGTTTAAAGATCTATAATTAAAATTTGATGAAGGTCAATGTTCAAATTCGAGTTTTAGTTTCTCATTACATGGTCTTAAGCTTCGCCTGAGAGATTCAGCTTAGAGATAGAAAACTGTATACCCGGGAAGATTTATTGACCCTGGCATCTCTTGAGGATGTCAAAGTTTGAAAACTGGAAGCACTCTCTCCTTTCAAATGCAATTGAAAGAGATTAAGGTTTTGGTTGGAAGTCCCTGTGGGGTGGGTAGCCTGCCCTTGGGACAGGACCTGCAGGTGCCTAATGCAGTCAATAGGTAGTGCTGGGTCTGAGCAAGAGACCTGGGTTCTTGTCCCAGCTCTGCTGAACCTCCCTGGGCTTCCATAGCCTTCCATACACTGTGAGATCACCTGTTATACTTTTGTTTTTTACATAAATGTGACCTCTATATTTTGTATTGAAAACATTGCCTTTTCTTTTTATTAGAACTCAAATGGTAACTCAAGCATTAGTGAGCACTTACTATACAATATACACTTATTATTAGACTCATGATATAAAAATAATGGCATTAAGAACTTTGATTATATGTTCTTATGTTCAAAGTTTACCTTTGTTTTCATTGTCTACAGAATAAAGATTAAACCACATAAGTACTGTGCTATTCAAGGATTCAAATATCTTGTTCTGACCTACTTTTCCAAGATTAGCTCCTTCATCTTCCCTTCACATAAAAGCTAATTAAATGGACTCCTTGTTATTCAATGTTCTTGTTCATCCCTCCTTTTAACTGTAACTTCCCTTATGTCTTTGTCAAAACATATTCATCTTTTCATTTGTTCATGGAACCAAATGTATGTCATGAATACTCACTGTGTTCCCGACATTGCGTTGCAGGGTAGGCCTATCAATCTGTCTGCATGAAGCTTGCCCTTGTTACCTCCCACACAGATTACCTTCCCTCCTGTCTTCTCCACCCATGTTTCAGGCTGCTTTGTGCTCCGTTCGGCTGCGTGCATGCTATATCCTACATGACACTAAGTTCCTTGGGGTCAATGGTGCATTTTCTTTATGATTTCTTCATTTTCCAGCACAAATAGCAGATGCATTCTTTGTTGAATTAATTTGAAAGAGCTTTCATACATTTGGCAAGACAATCTATACCTAGCAATTAACTAATAAGGCAGTGTTGTAACCTATTAAACACCATTTGCATACTAATATAATAAAGTACCAAAGCATGTGTTATTGATGAGTAGAAGAAAGTAAAATATGTAATAAAGTGCTATATGAAGCAAATAACCACCTATATCAAAAAGAGAGGGAAAGAAAGAAAGAAAGAAAGAAAGAAAGAAGAAAGAAAGGAAGAAAAAAAGAACATTATCTATGTGCATCTCAAAGAATTATTGGGATTTGGGCAAAGACCAACAAAAAGACATTTCAGATTGAGAAGAAAATAGAAGGAAAATGAGACCTTCTGGGTCCTACTGTAAACCCAGTCTAAGAATGAATTATAAAAATATAAGGCAATCTAGGGGCTCATGTGTATATTAAATTTGCCGTAGTCAAGGCATCCTTGGAAACTAGTTGCATTGTTTAATTAACATGCCAGTTCATCTAATATGTAACTCAGCCCTTTCCTACTGCAATTGAAGCCTCTCTTCTTTCTATTCAGTCCTCAGAGAAAGTAGAAGATAGTTAATGACCCCCTGTGTACATTTCAGAAGACGGTGTAAAACAGTGTTAGATAAAGGCTTTTAATAATATATGTCAAATATGTAGAACCTAAGGTGGTAATTCAAGTGTAGCTTTAAGATTTTTCAAATACCTTATTCTGTCTTCCCTGCTCTGATGATTTCTATGAACACATTTTCATTTTCTAAATCTAGAATTAGTAGAGTCTACTTGAAAAGAAATATTACAAACAATGTTCTCAATTCAAGGTATAATCCCTTCCCTTCCTCACATTTTAAAATCCAAACATAAAATGTGATGTGATTTTTTTTTAACTTTACAACGGACATCAACTCTCTCTCTCTCTCTCTCTCTCTCTCTCTCTCCCTCTTTTCTAATTGTTTTTTGTTGTTGTTGTTTTTATTTTTTATTTTTCTGAAGTGTGAAGCAGGGAGGCAAGAGACAGACTTCTGCATGCGCCCAGCCAGGATCCACCCAGCAAGCCCACTAGGGATGATGCTCTGTCCATCTGGGCCATTGCTCCATTGCAATCGGAGCCATTCTAGTGCCTGAGGCAGAGGCCATGGAGCCATCCTCAGTGCCAGGCCCAACTTTGCTCCAATGGAGCCTTGGCTGTGGGAGGGGAAGAGAGAGATAGAGAAAAAGGAGAGGGGAAAGAATGGAGAAGCAGATGGGTGCTCCTCCCATGTGCCCTGGCCAGGAATTGAACCCGAGACTTCCACATGCTGGGCTGATGCTTTATCACTGAGCCAACTGGCCAGGGCTGACATCAACTTTCTTATGCTTTCATTCTTCTCTCTTTCTCTCTTTAAGCTTTCTACAACTTGGAGACTATTATACTGTACATAGAAAAAGAGTGCAGATAAGTTAAATTTCCAGTTTGCAAAAAAATGTCAGTTTATTCTCTGACAAATACCCTCCTCTTTACTGGATCCCCTTCTTGTAGCTGAAAATTTTACCAAAGGACTTGCACTTGCTTTTTCATTAGAAAGGAGGATGCCACACTGCTGCTTCTATCCCTCCTTCCCTACGCCCCACTTCTCTTCCCTGTAATTAGGCTATGATAGTCTTCTGTGTTTTTGTACTATTGAAGTGCTACCCTAATATATCCTGGGGAACTAAATCTTCAGTATTTTGAGCTTACACCCAAATCAAAACTCTTCTGGATGATACATTAACCCTCGAACCTAAGTATATACTTGAACCTGCCTCGAATGAGACAGCACTTGAGAGTCAGACATCAAAAATGTTATTGCTGAGAGGAGCATTCAAGAGCGTCAAGCTCAGCCCTGTAATTTAACACAGGATGAACTTATGACCCAAAAAGGTTAAGTGACTGGTTGAAGGTCACACCGCTGTTAGCAGCGAGCTCAGAGGAGCATTGGGTTGCGGCTTACATTTGTTTTGACATTTTTATTCCATTTGCCAACTTTTTCCAAGCTGCACTTTTTAAAATAGCAATTTCCAGGGCGATATTAATAGGTATTTTAAATGGAAAAGAAAAAAAAAAGAATGTGTTCTGGGCCAAATAAATTATAAAATACCATTTTAATCCGGTGTTCTACAAATTTATTTGATAGGTTTATTTACTGCTGGGCTTTACAGGGAGTTTAAAATATTCATTTTTTTTGTGACTCTCCAAGAGTGATACATTATACACAATTTGGTCAACATATTTGATTACAGACCAGTTTAAAATTTACTTTTTATGAGTATCTATTACTACCTCTCAGGCCCTGGTGTACTAAGGCACAGCTTGGGAAATGCTCCTTCTACAAGAATGCTACAGGGAAAGGCCAGGGTTTGCTGGGCAAAGGCTGACATCACAGGCTCTCTCCATTCTTCTGGCTGGGTAACCTTGGATACTGTATGCCAACTGCATTCTGGGAATACAAGTTCTCATTCACAAAACACAAAACAGAAGATGGTATAGAAGAGTAATTGTGTAAGCCATTTGTGACAGTATGCAAAAGTGTCTGTTATAACATAATAAAATAAATACATCAGGACATGTGTGTGAAGAAAGTATAAGAGTGAGAAGTGAAATACAACTACATAGAAAGTTATAGGAATGTGAACAGTGGGCGGCCAATTTGACCCTGTGCTATCCACCTAAGGAAATGAAAAAGCGCTCTTACCATAGCGCAGTCATTGGTGAAGTCAAAGGGAACCTATTTCTCGGAGAAATCACAACTTTTCTCAGTAGTGAAGCCTGTCAGGAAACTCCATGGTTTTTCTTCAACTCTTATGATCATGGACTCTGAAGTCAGATAGACCTGCGACTGAGGTCCACCTCTGCTTCCTACTTGGCTATTTTAGCTAATTGCATAATTTCCAGAAGCCATAATCTCCTCTTTTATGCCATGGGCAAGATGAAGGTGGCCACGAACAGAATGATGTGTCCACAAAGGGGAAGAACTTGTGTCACTGCCTTGAATCAGAGCACAGAGTGAATCAAAGTCACAGTGGCCTTTTTCCTTGGTAACACCCTTCAGTAGGAAACAACTTTTGCTATCTGTGTCTCTTGCTGCTGGCTTACAATGATTCGGGTAAAAACATTGAAAGGAATTACCATAAAAAGAACTTGATTACAAGCTAAATCATGCAGTTGTCTTAGTTTAACTCAAGAAGCAGATTAATTACATAACCTGGATGAATAACTCCTCCTGCAATTAAACTTTTCATAAGAATGGAATGATAGGAAAAAGAAAAAGTTATATTTCTGGAAAAAGTAGGTAGTCTATGTTACCAACACAGAATGATCTAGCACTTTGACCATCATTTGAGTAAAGAGTACAGTAGGCAACTCAGAAAAAAAGAACAAAGATAATAGGTGAGCAAGTCCCCATGTTCAACAATATAAAGCAAAGCTACTATAATTTTATATCAGAGAAATTTCAAAGCAAGTGATATCTATGCATCAGGGCAATAAAAATATCTCAAAAAAGTTCCCAAATAAAGGCCAATGTTAAGTAAGAAGGTTTTGGAGGGGGACCCGCTGGTATATATACACCGATTGTCAAATGGATCACAATGTAATAAAAGGATTTGACCTACTATAGAAGAGTATTGGATCTAATCCAATTAAATTTAGAAGAATAAGTGTCAAAAAATAAAAAAAGAACATCTGCTCGTGAATCATTTCTCCTGCTGATGTAAGAAAACAGGACCAATTGCGCATTGAGACCATCGCTAGTATGTGACAAGTACAGGTACACAGATAACACCTGGAAATATGTCAAATAGACATACGTTATGTCAAAAGAGAAATTCTGGGCACATTCTGTGCAACAAATAATATTTTAACAACTGTGGTATTATCTCTCCTAAGGTAATTTCTTTGAAGGAAATTTTATTTACCTAGATAGCTGATATTTTACTTCTATAATTACAATGATAAGTATTTGTTCTAGGCTCCTTACTAATTATAAACTTCTTTGAGGCTAAGCATTAATTATATAAATTAATTAATTTACTTACTTGTTTGGAGATACTGACTAAGCACTACCATGTGATGGCAGCCTTCCCTTTGCTGACGGCAAAACAAAAAGGTTCTGACAAGTTTTCTACTGTTTGAAGATGCATAATCTAGTTGTTGTGGGAGTCACAGAGCTAAATTTAACAAGCAGTAAGACAAAATATCACTGAGTGCATAAGAAATGTAATAAACTACTTATTGAAGTTCATAAAAATGGGATACATTTGGAACCAAAGCATTCAGAGAAGGTTTTGTTACGGGGACCTCAATCAGCCCCTATCAAAAGCTCTGTAGCTTGAGATCGGATAGAGACATTAAAGTAAGAAACTGAAGCAGAAGGAATAGTGTGATGGGAAGTTTTATTTAAGACTCTGTTACTGACATCACTTTCCATGATTTAATCAATATATATATTGAACACATGCCATCTGCCAGGCACTGTTCTAGGTTATGGGAGCCAAATGACGAAAAAACGTTAACGGGTCTCTGTCTTTATGGAGGCTACATTTTAGTGAAGGATACAATAATTATCAAAAATCATCCATATAAATGGGCAAGAACTCCTTTCTTAAACTAACTCAGTTGGGCTCCTCTGAGCCCTGTTTTTGACAAGGCCTCATCTATGGCCCCTGCCCTTGACCTGCTGAATGCAGTTTTAGCACAGAACCCTGCTAAGCCAGTTTATTGAAACTGCCCCCATCTTGATATCTCCTCCTCTTCTAACCTTGACACCTAACCAACCACCTCTTAGAACATCTCCTTTCATGCCCTTATCTGCCCATTGACTATGAATCCCCACTTAGCCCTCTGTGTACAGAGTTGTGTTTAGTCTCATTCTCCTGTTCCAGTCACCTTGACCCCAACTGTGTTCAACTTGAATTCAGTCTTCCTTGCTGTTTTTAATATTTATTTGGTGTAATTTTTCTTTCTTTAACAAAATCTAAAATTATAACTGTGATAATTGTATGAAGGAGAGGTATCCAAGGCCATAAAACCATAGGATAAGGAGAAACAGAAAAGAATTCCCAGAGGAAATAATATGCAACTACAATTCAGGGATGAGTTGCTCTTCATTTGCTGAAAATTGGAAAGAGCACCACTGTCTGAGGAAGCAGTGTACGTACACATCCTGCATGAAAGTCCTAGGAACTGTACAAGTAGTGTTGTCTAAGGAAGTAGAGAAGTAAAGGGTGGGCTGACATCATACTGTACATCTCATGCTTAAGTTAAACTTAATGTCTTTCTTCTCCCCAAAATCAGATAGGTCAATTGATCATGTCATTTCTGCCTCATCACTATCTCTGGAATCATTTTTATTCAGTTTCTCATTGTATTTCACCTGAGTTATTAAGGTTATCCTAGGTTCCTCTGCCCGCTCCCCTCCAACCTACTCTCTACCCTATCAAAATGATCTTTCTACAAAGTATGTAAGATTATACTATTCTTCTCATTGAGCCCCTTGACTAGATCCTACTACCTATAATCTGTCTTTCATCATCATCATATCATATGCAAAGCATTTTAAGGTGTGCACCCTTCTATGTGTCCTTCCATGACCAAAAGGCTCAACAGATCTTGTAAATAGTGATAGAGGGCTGCTTAGGGGTTTCCAAAGACAAGTAGCCTTGCTTTTCCCAAGTTCCTCTTCTTTTGTAAGCAATGTCTTTTTGCCTAGATTATCTTCACTCTCAATAACTCCTTCACAAGAGTTGTGTGTGCTCAAATATGCACACATACACACACACACACACACACACACACACACACACTTTCTAACATTCATCTCACTTACTACAATGAATCATGACTCTCATTTCCTGTCCCATTCCCCACATAGTTAGGGTATCCTTTGTCTATACTTTCAATTTTTTTGCCTATCTCTCAACACTTGATGTTAAGTAAATTGAGAACAGGAATTAGTTTTGGCTTGCTTTTATACTCAGATTACAAAATAATTATAATAGGTAAACCTGAGCATTTCCCAGCTGACATCAATATTCTTCATTTGGGAATGGACCTCCGATACAAAGTCAAGTGATCTTAATGTCCATGTGTATACTCTATGACCCTGGCACCTGTGCACAATTCATTGTGTATGGCTAAGTGCCTAAGACAAGGTAGATAAAATGGAAACCCTCCTTGAAACTTTTAGACCAAGAGCCACAGAGAATATGAGTCATTTACAAGAAAAGCTGCCAGGTATCTTGTTCTCTATTTGCAGAGGAGATTAGTTTTCAATACAAGATTTAAAAATTACCCAACATACAGGAAAGAGAAAAGAAAGATAGAGAGAGAGATGAATTCTGATAACAGCACTTGAGTTTCTAACACGAGCTATTTCTGAGGCTTAGCTGCCTTTATTCCCATCCCATAGTTTGGTTATAAGAGATATCTAGTGTCCCTCTAATAAATACCTCTATTTTTCTAAGCAGTTAACTTGGATTTTGTAACTTGCAACATATCACACATGTCATCTTTGCATTCACTTCAGTCAATTCAACTCACTTAAAAAAAACTCACTTCAATCAATTCAACTCACTTAAAAAAACAAATATTAATTTTTCTCTTACAGGAAGTAAAAAATTAAGTCACAGTCAATAATATAAGTGGAGGAATTCAGTGGCTGCATTGGTCATGTGGTCTTCATTTCTGCTAAGTTGTGATCTGAGCAGTAAAAATCAGGAGCACTGGTGTGGCTAAACCTTAGCTTTATTTTGATAATATTATTCTATTTACCTGGATCTGAGGTCAACTGATTCTGAAAAAATATAGGGGTAGCTATAATTACCTACCTGTCCTGGGTGATGTGAGAATAGCTGTTAATTGCTTTACCTTTCAGGCTTTCAGATCAAAGTTTCTTTAAATGGAGAAGTAATACTTGTCTCAGTCAATAAAGCTAGTCTCAGGAAGACATTTAGCACAAACACCCAGACAAAAATGGATGCATTTGGCTCAAGTCAGTTTGCTTACAGGTTAAAATTTACCAGACAAGGTTTAAGATGCTGAAAATTCCAGGATAAAAATGCATAAAACAAGATAGTATTTTCAACTATCATAGTATGTTCAGATAGTATTTTCAACTCTACAATCTGTGATAATTCCCCCAAAGAACCCAAGGCAACCTTCTCAGGCTCTTTGCAAACCACTTCTATTTGTCAGCCACATGCCATTGTTAATGCTTCTACAAATGCATGTTTCTCAGAAGCATTTTTTTTTTTTTGAGTTGCTCATCTTGTTAGTCGACAATGTTCTGCTACTTCTATCTTGAAGCAATGGTCTGGATAAATGTTCAACTCACCAGAACTAAAGATGATACCTTGTTGATTCAAGTGTTTATTCAAATAGCAAGAGAGTGCAAGATAGTACCAAATGACAACGTATTAGGAAATCAATGTCTGGAATGAACTATATAGTTACATATCCAAACACCTGCCTTAAAGTTCTCTTGAGATTCTAGAAATGAGTTAGCAACAGCAGGGTCTTGAGCATGTATCTAGCAGATGTTTGAGTTGGGGAAGAAAATTTCATGAAAACATGAATGTAAAGAGAATACTGGGTTATAACATTACATTTTTTACCTTAGTGATGCTGGTTTGGGCAAAAAAGTCTTCATCCAGTTGCTAGTATTTAGTACAAAGTTCTATTTTATATACATAGATACTTAAGTATCTTATCATATAATGCATTATATTCCCAAAGGGAGATTGTTGTATCATTAAATACTGGAGAGCTACATATTTGTATCCAGGGTCAACATCAGAACACTTCGTCTATCTGTTTCATTGGTGCTGGACAGTATCTCATTGAGTTAATATATAAGGAATTGCATGCATTTTCTCACCTAGTGAATAAGAGGTTTTCTAGGCACATACTGCAATAAAACAGCCCTCTTGGCCTCATTTACTGAAGTGAAGATGACTATATAAATGCTTCTTACAACTGCACATCTGTTTCTGTCCAGGGGAAAAAGAATAGAACAAAGACCATGAGTTCTAAGAAGGTAAACAGAAGGAGTGAGAATTAGGTTATGAAAACAAATTAGGGGAAACTCAAAGCATTTAGATAACAAGTGTCTTTCAAATATCTAATAATGAGTATACAGTATGTCCGTAAAGTCATGGTACACTTTTGACCGGTCACAGGTCAAAAGTGCACCATGACTTTACAGACACACTGTATATATATACACACACACATATGAAAGGAATAGATAAGTAAACAGTTGTGTGGTGGAATAAAGCAGAATTCAGAAAGTTCATCTATTTTTGGATCTGACCTTATTCTGAGTCTCCTGAGGTACAGACAAGTTCAAATTTAAATTCCAAGATTCAAGATAGGAGAGTAAATTTAGCTGGCATGTGAATACAAGAGATTGAACTTATAACTACTGACACAATGGCCTTAAGTTATAATTTAAAAAAAGAGGCTAAACCACTCTATCAAAGCTAAGAGAATTGTTAGAAACATGATAAAGGTTTTTAAATATGCTCCACATTGGGAAATGCATGTTCTATGACTAAGTCAACTTTGATTTTGACTACTCAAAGCTATGTGTCTGCACAGATGGAAACTGAAATATGACCCATGGGCTATAGAACAGGATTAAATCCCTAAGTATCATATCACAGTCTCAAAAGAGAGCCAGTATCCCCTGCCTGGGGAGTAGAAGAGAGAGTGATCAATGGCTGCTGGGGAACGGGTCCCTGTGAAGGTACCTTAATCATTGTCATAGACTTCTCACATTTGGATATAAAAATAAGGCTACAATGTAAATCATCACTACATCTACAATTAATATTAAACAACATTACTTTAATCTGATGGTGATCTAGAAATTCTTATTTTGATGCTAACATTTTAATTTAAGCATTTGTTTAGGCTTAATATATAATAATTGTGAAATCCTAGTTTTACTACTTATTCCACTTTGATCAAACATTACACATCTCTTATTTTCCACACAGAATATTTTTTAAAATGTAAAGAATCATATTTTTATACAGGAAAACCAAAGTCACCAAAATCCACATTAGATTTTGAGAGTGAGTCATCAAGAACAAAATCTAAGATGTGTTTCCATCTTAAAAATTGCCCTCTCTATACCAGGAAACCTAAAGACTAATAGCCTTAACAATACTTTACACTCAGCTTCTAAATTTGCAGCCGACATTGTCAGAATTGAGATCAAAAAAAGGAGAGCCAGGTGGGGAGGTGTGGATTAGAATAAAACAAAACCTGATAGAAAAAAATCACAAGGTGAAAAGGCCTTTTATTCACACAATAGAACATGGATTTGAAAGCTTGTATTGTATCACACAGTGTTCCTTTGCAAGATTTCATGTGTTGTTTTAAAATAAATTACATTTTGTCCCAATCAATGAATCTCTTCACTTGCTATTACCTACAGACCTTCCTAGCAGCTAGTGTCCTGGCCACACTCCAACAGTAGGCTGGCATTAAAATAAGTCAAGTTGCTGGTGCCTGTCCAAATATGCAGTCGAGGTAACTGGAAAAGGTTACCCATGCCCAGATAATTTTAAATTCTCTTTTTGTTGTTGTTTCTCTCTCTCTTTCTTCCTCCCCCTGCTATAAAATTACCTATCTCCAACATATTTGTCTGGCTAGAGGTTAATGGAACAGTAATGATGTTAATGAGCCTTTTGCAGTGCAAGTTTTTTCAAGAAAGAGATATAATAGCTGTTTTCCTTCCCTTTTAATCTTTTTCATCATTCAAGAGTTACAGGCTGAGACAATTAGCAACTTGTAAAACTCTGTCTCCCAGATCAGTCACAGCCCAGTGGGGCAAAAAGCAGGAGCCCATTAGACAGCCTTACTTGTCCACAGGTGAGAGCCTATGGATGAAGGCAACACACTGCTTCTTGCCAGAAGGCATAATGCTGTTCAAGGAGAGAGAAGGGAGATTAGCAATCTGTTGATGAGCCTCTTCCATGGCAGGCAGGCAGGCAATGGGAGCTGTCCAAGGTACTGTAAAAATCATCATTAATTTCTTCTCTTTTCCTTTATTGGAGAATCCAGCCTGCCTGAGAGCCACAAACCTCAAGGAGCTCACAGGGTAGTTCACTTAAGCATCCAAATATTTTGTTACTTATAGTAAAATTACCCTAACCTTATAGGATCCAGACCAAAAAAAAAAAAAAAAAGCGGGGGGGGGGCATTTCATAAAACAAGTTCTTTAGCAATACTTTCTAATTTTTTGGGCGTTTGTCCATTTGGTGATGGTTTGGCATTCTGTCTCCCTATGCTTTGGAAAGTATAGATCCCAGATGCATGTGGTAATTAAAACATGTATGTATAGTTCTGCTAAGATGAAAAAAAATTTTTAATTAAAACATATCCAAGATCTGAACTAATCTTGATTATGACTCAGCTGGTGTTAAATTTTATTTCTAGTGAAAAGGGCCTATAAATGCCTTTCACAAATGCTTCCGGAAGAGATTCAAAGCACTCAAGGGAAAGGCTTGAAGAATGTGACATTTTACTTTTCTTCAGATTGTTGATTTCTTTTGTATGTAAAAGTGGATTTTAATTAAATGGATCATGGTTCACAACCAAGCTATAGAATAAAAATGTGAAAGACCCAAATCAAAATCAGGAACTGTGGGCATAATTATCCTATAAAGACCAGGCTCAGTCAGAACTCAGCCATTAATGCCAGCTAATCCGAGATGCAATGTAAAGCAAAGTATTAATTGTCCAAAACCAATTTTGAACAAATTATGGCTATTAGGAACATTAAGTATTTCTATATGCATTTAAACTTGATGGTGTAGAGGTATTCCTGAAAAAGCAATCAAAGGTTTGTTGTCTACATACTATATGTGTTCAATCAACATTATGTTTGGGTAGGTGGTAACTAAAAAATAAAATATAAAACCTGCAGCTAAAATACAGGGGGTAAGTGCTTGTCTGAAATAATGGGAAAAACAATTATGAACTGCGGTGCTGACTAGAAGTACAACTTTCACAGTAGAGAAAGTTTTGTGTAGACTAAGTGTAGTTTTATAGGGCTTCATTGAAGAGGTCATAAGGTGTAAATAAGATTTATTACATTGCATGGTTTATAGTAGGAAATTCCAGGTGCAGGAAATGTAGAAAGTGAGAATGTGCCCATAACCACCAATGGCATGTGCATGCCAGAGTCATTGTTTAGTGTCAGCTGACAGAAGAATCGGAATAAACAGAAACCAAAGGTAAGGAGATCTCCTAGGAGAGAGCTGTCAACAGTCAGAAATTGGTCTAAATTGCAAAGAATATAAGTGGTAAGATATACTCTGAATGAAAATATGAAGACTTGATGACAGATTTGATTTTATGGAAGAGAAAGAAGAGTCAGAGAAGATTTGGAGATTTCCCATTGAAGTACTAACCAGGCCCGACCCTGCTTAGCTTCTAAGATCAGATGAGATCACGCGCATTCAGGGTGGTATGGCTGTAAAGAACTGGAGATTTCTTTAACCAGAACAGCTGGAATATTGGGCCAGATATAGAAAAGGGATAGTTTCATAGAGAAAGCAACACATTCTATGGTACTATTTTCAAATAACAGGATATTTTATCTGGCTCCTTCATGGATCTGACCTACTGAACTATATCTAACGTTTTTTAAATTCCTCATTCCCGTACTAACAGTTGCTCCAGTTGCTGAATGGCACATATATACTCTCACAGCAATATAACAATAGTTTTCACCAATTTACTCCAAACAAAAAAAGTCACTGGAGAAAAAGATGTTTTGTGCATTATGCAGTTGAGTATTATTACCAATGTAGGCTCACTCCATCCATTTGGGAAAACAGGTTTCTAGAAGGCAAGCTTTGCACCCTTCTAGCAAGCTCTGTCTCAACCAGTAGAGCGTCCTGCAGCTCCATACCACAGACTTCCTGCAGGAACTGATGATGCCTGCTAGAAATAACCTCAAACAATCTCTCAAATGCCTTAGATGATAAAATCAGGGCTAAAGCTTTCATGCACATCACATCCTTGTTTTCTAAAGACATAACGAACCCCCCCCCCCCCAGCAGTATAAGGAACTACATAATTGTGTGTATGGGGTTGCAGCGCTTATAGAAATGTGCTCCATCCAGATGGCAAATGCGATGATGGCAAAGCCAGGATGAGGAAGCAACTAATGATACTTCAAATAGCAAACTGCAAAGCAAATGTAAGCACAAATGACATATCCGAAAGCAGACAATGGAGCACATGTCAAAGTCAGCTGCTTGGGATGGGGAAGGAGGGAATAAATACAAAAAGTAAATACACCGACATAAACATAAATACGAATGTATGACACTACTTCAGAAGCACTCGGTGCTTTGCAGACCAGCCATTGCTACCCTCTCTGCCCCCATGCCTCCCCCCGCCTAAATTCACTCACCAGGAGAGGGACCAAACAGCACCCTCTGCACTAGAGGAAGAGAAGAGATGAGCTCTTTTTGACTGGCCTGAAGAGAAAGCGAAGTAGGTAATAAATGTCATGGCAATATGTTAGTCTTCAGTATCTTCACTTGGAAATGGGGAGAATAAGACTCAGGGTCTCTAGATGAGTCGTGCCTGGATTGAGACCACAGAACTCTCTCTGACGTCAGGCCAGCCTTCTTTTCTTAAATTGCCAACCTATCCCGTGGGAGAAATGGGACCACTTTGGAATGTTGGTGGCACCCAAAGGGTAGAAATGCCAAGGTGTATGTAAGTAAATCATTGATGAGAACTCACAAGGCTTGAAGACTTCTACCTGCACTTTTCTTAGAGGATATCTATCTGCATTTAAAGCTGTTGCTCTCTGATAACAGGGAAAAAGAAAGCCCTTTAAAATTGCCCGGATAAACCTGAGATAATGTTTTTCAAACAGACAACATGCCCTCCCTGATTTATAGAGCCATTGCTATCCTTGTCAGTGCATCTGGAGCCCCTGATACAGGCTGGAGGAAGAAGCGCTTCATCACAAACATACACTTCTGGCCCAAACCTATGTATACAGACAACCTGTGAGCTGATTGAAGCCAGATTTTCTGTTGACATGGGCAAGGCAGCTCTATAATACAGGGACTTCTTTTCTTCATTGTTATTGTCCATATTTCCCTTTTGATAGTCACAGAGGCTTTGTCTAAACAATAATAAAGTTCTTCGGTGACTCAGTTTCCATTTTTCTCTTATCATTGCCTTCACTGCTGGCTGCTTATATATGACAGACTGCCACAACATGCTTTTAAGAAAAAAAAATGTCATGATAGCAAAATGAGGCTCTCTCGACATCGAAGATGGGAATCTATAAAACTGTTCTGTAACAACTCATTTTAATGTTTACCTACTTGTCTTCATTTATTTTTTTATTCTGATTTTCAATGTACTCAAGATGGAAGTAGGTTTGCCGCAGCTTGGGGAGACATGCCACAAATCTAACTGAGACCACAGATGGTGTGGGTTGGGTTGACTACCTCTTTCTCAGGCTTGGAGTGGCGATTGGTATGCAGTGCACACACGCGTGCTCATCAAGACCGTTAAAGAAAGGGTTCAGGATGCACACAAGCACAGCAGCCAAATTATTCTTGTTTATGGCACGATAGGGTTCACTTTAGATCAAGACAGAAGTGTATTAACAAAGAAATAAGGCTTGGGAAGAAAACTTTGTTTTTCTTCTATTTTCAAAGAAAAGGCTGGCATACATTTGCTGGTCAGTGTCAAGGTTTATTTTCAGTTGGAGCAAAGAGGTATGTTTTCTGTGAATTGGTATGCAATTCTACTTCTGGTCTTTGTCCTTAGACGGTTGTTGTTTTGCTAGGTGGCCATATATTATAAAGTTGTAAAATTAAAGGTACACAGACACTTGGCTACAAGTTTACTTGGTGAGTTAGTGTCAGACTTTTAGTCTTAGAATGCACAATGTAAATTCAGTCCTTCCTTCTAATATTGCAGTCAACAATCTATAATACCTTGTGGAAGAAAGAACCCGGTAGTCTACTGCCCTGGGTCTGTATTAGAATGTTCTGCATTAGAGCTTTCTGGTGGGCTAAAATGTCAACAGTGGTGTTCTAGCAAAGAAGTCACTTTACACATACGACTGGCTCTTCCATTATTAGCCTACACTAAACACCTATCAACCCTTCCTCAAGTTATTATTTACTCTCTTCTATGGACTGAACACAGCTCTATTGACTTTACTAGTTTAAGCCCCTTCAAGAAAAAACCATGTTTAATTAACCTTATATCTCCCATGTCATCAAAAACAGCACTCTGCAAGCTATAGGAGATCAAAAGCATTTGTTACATATACAATATAACACATTCTATTAATCACAGAAGGATGGGATGATATATTTTACTAAGAATTTTTAGCATATATATCTTTGTATGCAAGAAGTGCTTTTATTGCTTTAGGCCTTGGCAAGCCTTGAGGATTCATGAAGGTTCACACTTTATAACATGCCTATGCTTGCTTGCTCTTTGCTCTGACTTCCTGGTTGTTCTTCCTATCTTTGCCTGGGCTAATTGGTCTCTGCAGCTCACAAAGCTCACCTTCTGTGTTCTCTAGTCAACTCTGCATCATTTACCCTCTTAGTTCCAAAAGAGTGTTTTTGCTTTGTGCAGCACGCCTGTAAACCAACCTCTTTGGCAACACTCCAGGACATAACCATGAGTTTGCTCCATCAGTGCTGTTGAGGACTGGAAAATCCAACCCAGAAAGGGAGATGAGTCATTGTATTTGAGAGTGGGAAGGTAAGTTAGAATTTTTGTCATGTAACCTTTTCTATTTTATAATGAAAGAAAGTGAGATAGAAACAGAAAGCAAATAAATTCATGTTACTTAACAGGAATGCTCTAGCCCAGCGGTTCTCAACAAAGGTCAATTTTGTCCCCATGGAACATTTGAAAATATCTAGATACAGTTGTTATTTTTTCAGGGACAAAGAGAAAGTCAGAGAGAGGGACAGACAGACAGGAACGGAGAGAGATGAGAAACATAAATCATCAGTTTTTGTGGGTTTTGTGACACCTTAGTTGTTCATTGATTGCTTTCTCATATGTGCCTTGACCGTAGTCCTTCAGCAGACTGAGCCACCCCTTGCTGGAGCCAGCGACCTTGGGTCCAAGCTGGTGAGCTTCTGCTCAAGCTGGCAACCTCGGGGTCTCGAACCTGGGTTCTTCGACATCCCAGTCCGACACTCTATCCACTGTGCCACTGCCTGGTCAGGCCTGGATACAGTTTTGATTGACACAACTTGGGTCGGTGGGGGATGCTACTGGTATCTAGTGAGTAGACGCCAGGGAAGCTAAGCATCCCCTAATGCACAGGATAACTCACACGTCTGAAGAATTATTCAGTCCAAAAAATCAGTGGTGCCAAGGGTAAAAACCTGTTCTAGTCCATTAAAATCACATAAATCCAACAGTCAGAGGTGGAATAAAAAAGGTAAATTTTGCATTTTAGGTTCTGAAGTATGCATTATCTTCTTTCTGCAGAGCAGACACCTTAGGATAATGGGCATTCTTGATAGTGAATATTATGCAACTAGGCTTAAATATTGTTGAGCAAATACAACACTAAGGAACCTTATATGTATCAGGTACAGAAAAAATGGTGACCTCCTGCATCTTGCCTCAGCCTGGCATACCCACAGCATGAGCTTTGTGCATTGTTAGGTCACTGAGGATTTGAGCTTGTAGCAGAAGTGACAGGTCCTTCCAGATGATCTTGCACTCACCTTGGGACCATAAACTGGTTGCCATATTAGTGAAGGAAGTGTAGTGTTTTGAGAAGGCTATTGACATAAAACTCAAAGAAATCTGGCTCTACCTCTAGCTCAGCTGAAGGTTTTGTACATGACCTGGAATGACCCCTGTCTTCTTCATTATGGGGCTCAGATTTCTCTTCATCAATGAAATGTGATGGTGCCATCTGACTTCAAAGGTCTTAGCTTCCATCCCTAATCAGCTATATGATTTCTCTTTTTTTCCCTGTCACCTCTCACCCAGCTCTAAAAGTCAGGTGGGAAACAAGCTGTGTGACAGCGTTTGCTTTAATAACTGGGGTACAGTGATACTAAGCATGAAGGGCAGAGGTGGTGTGTGACACAAACTATGGGGGGAATTCTGGGACAGCGGCTAAGATCATGGATTTCTGGTTCATACTGGGATAGAATCTTGCCAGTTGCCACTGAGTAACTCTATTTATGCTATTGGGAAGTTATTTACCCATTCTAGTCCTCAGTTTTCTCATCTGTGAAATGGGAATTATATGATAATATTGACCCATGTGGTTGTTAGCAGGAAAAATGGAAGTATTACGCAAAAGTGTTTAGGACAGCCCCAAAGTAAGGGACTAAGTAAATGGGACCAGCCAATGTGATTTGGTTTCTGGGTCAAAGTTTAGAAATATTATTTTCTTCCTCTAAGCCAGTCTGATCTTTACAGAAAAGAAAATGTTGAACGTCATTTTGGGTAATCTATTTAATTCAACATGAGTGAGAAAAATGTTTGTTATAACACCAGCAGAATACCCTTGTGCCATTTATAATGTCATAGTAAAAATCAAATTATTTACTTACTGAAACTGTGTTGATTTTTCTGTCTATCCTAGCTTCATGTGTGCCCTCAGTCACTGTGATTTGGATGACAATGCAAGTGTCTCTGAGCAAATATCACTCCCTTTTGTTTGCTTATAGCTAGGGAGAGAGGATCTGCAAAGATGATACTTAGTCCCTTTGTCCCCAATCTCCAAGAGGTCACTTGGCCTGTTTCTCCAGTGTTAGTTAGTGCAAGGCTTTCTGGGATACAAGCCCTCTCATTAATCCTAGTGGTTTCAAAAGTCCTATGCTCCAGTCAATGTACTATTTAACACCCAGGAGGAAAGTGCTTCACTCGGGTGATGCTTTCATCATATCTGTCCATCTGGAGCTTCCTTTAAACTCATGCAGAACCACCTGCCTAGAAAAACAATGAACTTAGGTTACTTTTCTTTCTTATGCAGACAGGACTTCAATCAGTGAGTACCAGAAAAGGGTTTAGTTTTTGTTTCTGCTATCGTTTCAAGGAAGGGCTGATTCCTCATAGATGACATTAGTCTTATCGTTTCCTAGAGAATTATATCAGTATTTGATGAGATTGACACCTGTGACTGACACCTATTAATAACCTGCAAGATGGGTAGAGGATGCTCATATTGTCAGCCAGACTTAACCATGACTGTATTTTTTATCAGCTTTGTCACTCAAGGGCAATAGTAAAGATTTGTTTTTTCTTTAAGATGTTGTTATAGGCCTACAGGGACTGGGCCAGGGAAAGTGTTCTGTGCATCCACCTACATGCTGGTTCTTAGAAATATATCCCCAAGATTGCATGTAATATTCAAATAAGGCATTTATACACTTTTATTACCCTAGTGTTGATATGGTAATAAGCAGTGTGGTGACAAAGCTAATTATTCCTTATGTTAATCCTGAAAGTATGGTTTTATTCAGGGCCCTTTTTATTAGACTTTGTACTTTTAAACAATTCTGAATAAGGATATGAACTTTTCAAGTTAAAAGTTCATTGAATCTTTGCCCCCCCCAAAAAAAAATGCTAACAGAAACAAAGTTACCTCATATCACTTGGAAAACCAGTTTAATACAAAAATATAAATGTTGACTTTAAAAATCAGTTACTGTAGTGTTTATTATATAACAGACAAGAAATGAGTTCAAAAATAAATTTAGAAAAAAAATAATTAAAACCCCAATTGGATCAGTCTTATATCCCCTGCACCACCCTCACCCTGCCAAAATCTCTCATTTTCTAGACATGGGCAAAAAAAGCTGCCTTTCAGATATTTGATTTTCTTTTCCAGAAGAAAACATGAAATTGGATGTTTTTTGAACAAATGTTTTCCCAATAGCAGACCTGAGATAAGTGGTTCATGCCCCGTATTTTTTGGACAGATCCCTGTCCTCTGGTTGAGTGGGTCCTACTAAGGAACCACTTTCATGCTGTAGTTTTTTAACACCTCCCCCCCTTCCATAAGGCACATTATCACCAGCACTTCAGGAGAAGTGCAACCATCTAGGAAAGCCATAAGCAAGCCCATGAAAGAACACCAAGGAAGTATTTAATTACACAGTGCTCAAGGACAAAGACCTCTCAGCTCTGGCCTTGTGGGAGATTTTTCTGTGTCTTCTCAGCCAGTTGCCCCCTAGCAAAGACACATGACATATGTCTGCCTTTGCTCCATGCCAGACCTGGGCCGATCTGAGTATTTACAATTCCCAACTGCAGTTTAGCTGGAGTTATAGAATATATGTACCCCTTTCATCTTCCAGCTCTCCGGGCAAAGCTGAAACTACACCAACTGTGTTTGTACATGCCTCATTTAAAGGGCAATGACAATGCTCAGCCTGATCCTAGTCACCATGCAGAAAAAGCTCTTTTCTTCTGCTGCCCACAGCTAATCTGGAAGGGTATAAAATTTTTTTCTACCACTTTCCCTCTGCTCTATTTTGGATCTGTTTTGCCATAATGCCACATTTGTTTGTTTTCTTAGAATTACACTTTAAGTAAAATGAATATTTTTCAGAAAACGCAATTCATTAAACTAAATTTTCAGTTCAATCAATAGGTCACTCTCTCTTTTATTTACCTTGACCAGGAGCAGGAGAACCAAGGAATAAGGTGGAAAAAAAAATAAAACAACTTTTGTTCTTAATGGTTTTATGCATTTATTCCATTATATGATTCTTACTAAAGCACTAAAGAAGAGGTGCCCCAGATTTTATCAGACTCAAGGAGCTGATACTAAAAGATCACACAAGACCAGGACAGAAACTCAGGTTTCCTGACTCCTTGCTCATTGCCCTTTGCACAATAGTATATAAACATAACTCAAGAATAAAACAAGACACTGGAACCAAGGCTGATGCCAAATACTGTCAATAACCTGATTTTTCATTCTGTTAAAGGAGAGATCACTTTTAGTAATGACTAAAAAAGCCAAAGAGTAAACCAATCTTACTGAAAGTTTTGGGGTTTTCTTAGTTGCACCACCAAAGATAGGAAAGTGTGACGCTCTGACCTGTCGTTTAACTAAGGTGGCTCATTTTTATTAATCAGCCCATGCTCTGACTCTGGGCATCATGCACATATGAAATGCTTTCCTCATTGGCATAAAATTGAATATATTGTCCCAGACTGAAAGACCTGTTTTTATAAAATCCAGTGTAATCATGTTAAACCAACTTGTGATCTTTGGGATGGAAAGAGGCCATGATATAGGCTATTGCCTATAAAAACCACCCTGCTTTCATTAGAAATGGGGTATAACCACAAGACAAAAGAATATTAATTCCTGGTATACATCGGAATTTATAGATTTTAACATACTCTATCATCTTGTCATTCACAAAAAACTTGTATGACAGACATACCAGTTATGCCCACAGTAACATCACCAGCATGGACAGCTTCCTTGAACTGCTCACTCTATTTGCACATCTAACTGGTGCCCATGCTGGACACCTGGTCTCCTCTGGCATGATTTATCTTCCCAATCTCAGTAACTGATAATAGAAACTTTCCAGTTGTTTCTATCAAAATCTGGGATTTTTTTGATATCTTTTATTGTTTTTCCATATTTCATTTTCTATCCATAGAAAATTCTGCCCGCTCCTTTAAGATATATCCAGAATGTTATTACTCATCACCTTCACTGCTCACATCTTGGACTAAACCATGGTCTTCCAGCTGTTTTGCTTTATTCCATATCCAGAGCAATATTTTCCAGATTTAAGTCAGACCATGTTCAAGCTTATATTCTCAGGTCAAAACAGCTTGGTGCTGGCATTAAAACAGACATGTAGATCAGTAAAACAGAAAAGAGAGCCCAGAAATCAACCCATGCCTATATGGTCAATTAGTATTTGACAAAGGAGGCAAGAACACACAATGCGGTGAAGTCTGTCTATTCAAATAAATAGTGCTGAGAAAATTGGACAAATATTAGAAAAAAACAGATAAATAAAACAAGACCACTTTCTTATACTACATACAAGAAAAAACTCAAAATGCGCTAAAAAGTTAAATGTAATACTCAAAACCATAACAATCCCAGAAGAAAACATAGGCAGGAGAATCTCTGACCTTTCTCTTAGCAATATTTTTTCTGATCTACCTCCTCAGGCTAAGGAAACAAAAGAAAAATAAACAAATAAGACAATGTCGAACTAAAAACTTTTTACACAGCAAAGGAAACCATCAACCAAACAAATGGGAGAACATATTTGCCAACAATACATCTGATAACAGGTTAAAATTTAAAATATTAAGAACTCATACTACTTAACATCAAAAACAAACAAAAAAACAATTCAATAAAAATTGGGCTAAGCACCTGATTTGACACTTCTCCAAAGAGGATATAGAGATGGCCAATACACTTAAGAAAAGATGCTAAATGTCACTAATTGTCAGAGAAAGTCAAATTAAAACCACAATGAGAAATCACCTCACACCTTCTAGAATGGCTATCATCAACACATCAACAAGCAAGTATTAGCAAAGATATGGAGGAAAGGTAAACCTAGTGCACTGTTGGTAGGAATGTAGATTGATTCAACCACTATAGCAAATAGTATGGGGTTTTCTCAAAAAATTAAAAAATAGATGTGCCTTATGAGCCAGCAATTTTACTTTTGGGTATTTATCAAAAGTAAAAAAAAAAAAAAGTAAAACACTAATTTGAAAGAATATAGGCACCTCTGTATTTACTAAAGCTTTATTTACAATAGGCAAGATATGGAAGCAACTCAAGTGCCCAATAATAGCTGAGTGGATAAAAAAGCAGTGGTACAGACATATAATGGAATATTACTCAGCCATAAAAAATGAAATCTTAACTGTTAGTGACAGCTTTGATGGACTTAGAGGCTATTATGCTCAGTAAAATGAGTCATTCAGAGAAAGACAAGTATCATATGATTTCACTTATATGTGAAATTCAAAGAACAAGATAAATAAACAAAATTGAAACAGGCTTATAGACACAGAGAGTGCATTGCTGGTTTTGGGGGACTGGGTGAAAGAGGTGAAGGGATTAAGAAGCACAAATTGGTTGTTACAAAATAATCATGGGGAGGTAAGAAAAGCATAGGGAATATAGTCAAAATATTGTGATAACTATATATGATGCCAGTTGGGGTACTGGAAATATTGAGTGAAACACTATGTAAACTGTGTGATTGCCTAACCACTAAGCTGTACAACTGAAACCAATACAAAATAAAATTAAAAGAAAAAAAGCTTTCATTCTTAGTGACACATGTCCTGCCTCCCCCCAACCCCCACAGTGGCTTTCATTTGTTGTTCCAATTAGTTGTGTATTTATTGGTCACTTCCTATATGTGCCTTGATTGGAGATCGAACTTGCAACCTTGGAAATTCAGGACTACTTTAATAGACTGAGCTAACCAGCCAGGGCACTGTTGTGGCTTTCTTTATACAAGAAGTACATTTCACAAGGACAGAAGGTTGTATCTATTTCTCTCACCATTGTATCCCCAGGGAAAGAATTCTACTTGGTGTAAAGTGTGCACTAAATGCTTGTTGGATGAATGAATAAGGAGGGGAAATTAAGATCCTCAAAGACTAGTTTGGGAGTTGTAAAGAGAGTGGGGGCTAGGGAGAAATAATATTTAAGATGTTTTGTTGTATATTACAAAGATCCTCCTCCTCCTTTTTTTGTTTCTTAGAACTAAATGAAACTTGAAATTACTTCCAGTTATATATATATATATATATATATATATATATATATATATATATATATATATATATATATATATATTCTGTTATTATACTGTGCCTTTGACTTGACCCTCTTCAAAGACTGGATCATGTAGAGTCCCAGTTAAGTTCTGGTTACAGATTATTTTCATATAATTGAGTAGGAGGTCAAAGAATATATCAAAAGCCAACACTGATATCTGCCTATTTACAGCTGTTTAACCTACATGTCAACTCTGAAACCACACAACAAAGTTATATGCTGTCCTGACACCATTCATAGAGAGGACTTACTGTCTTGGTCTAAGTGTCTGCTGGGTGCCCTCCACAGATCCCGGACTTGTGCTCATCCAGCCTATGCAACAAGGGGTTGTGAAACACATAAGGGTGCCTGACAAGCCAATATCTCCTGGGACAAACTTTCACTACCTAAAATCCCTACTGTGCAGCCATGCTGAAAAGAGAACACAGACTCCTCTGAGTCCTGAAACAGTAAAAACCACACAGAGTCCTGCCTCTAGGAGACATATGAAAGTCATTCTTTTGAGAAATACTCCATTTCTCATTAAAAATTAGTGATGAGGCCCTGGCAGTTTGGCTCAGTGGTAGAGCATTGGTCTGGTTTGTGAAAGTCCCAGGTTCAATTTCTGGTCAGGCACACAGGAGAAGCACCCATCTGCTTCTCCACCTCTCCCTTCTCTCTCTCTCTCTCTCTTCTCCTCCTGCAGCCATGGCTCAATTGGAGCAAGTTGGCCCTGGGTACTGAGGATGGCTCTATGGCCTTGCCTCAGGTGCTAAAATAGCTCTGTTGCTGAGCAACCAGCCTCCTAAGGTGTCTGGACCCTAAAGGATTCCAAATTTTGCTTAACTGTCATAGTATTTTAGGTCTGTTTTGAACTGTTTTAAAAATAACTCCATAAGCATATTTTTATATAATTTAGAATTTGAGAAAAAAATATTAAAAAGTTGCCTATAGATATTGATCAGGTTCACCAACTGTTTATATTTTTGCCTAATCTTTTTTCCCATTTGTGCTTATATGTTTACTTTCTTATATTTTTATGAATAATTGAGACTAAATTTGGGCTATACTGCCCATTTACCCCTAAAATACTTAGATGTTTCTTTTCTAAAATTGAGCATATTCTCTACAGAGCCATAATACAATTTTTAAAATCAGAAAATTTTAGCATTAAAATACTAGTACTACTTAATTCATAATTTAGACACACATTTAATTGGCTTTCTCTTTTTTCTTTAGATTTTTTAAATTTACGTGTTTTTTTAGGTTTTATTTATTTTAGACAGGAGAGAGAGAGAGAGAGAGAGAGAGAGAGAGAGAGAGAGAGAGAGAGAGAAGGAGGAGGAAGGAGCAGGAAGCATCAACTTCCATATGTACCTTGACCAGGCAAGCCCAGGGTTTTAAACCAATGAGCTCAGTGTTCCAGGTCGACGCTTTATCCACTGCGCCACCACAAGTCAGGCTTTAATTGGCTTTCTCAATAATATCTTTTACAGATTCTTATCTTTGTGGTTCAGGAGCCCATCTGAAAGTGTTCATTACATTTCGTTGTCAGCTATCTTCAGTCAGCTGTAATCTGGAAACATTTCTCAAACTTCCTTTGAAACCTTAGTGATTATGAAGATACAGACCAGTTAACTTGTGGAGTGGTCCCTAATCTAGGCACGCTGAATATTTTCTCATTTTTAATTTGAGTTATGCATTTTGGGCAGGAGTACATGGAAGTGATCATATATTCTTCACCCTGCATCTCATTATGAGAGTAGGTTTAACAGGCCTCCTCACTTCCTGGTGATGTTCACTTGTTGATTACTCAGTTAAGATTGTGTCTGGCAGGCAAAAGAAATTAAGGAAACAATCCCCTTCACTATTGCAGCCAAAAAAATAAAGTACCTAGGAGTAAATTTAACCAAGGAGGTTAAGAACTTGTACTCGGAAAATTATAGAACATTGATAAAAGAAATCAAGGAAGATACAAACAAGTGGAAGCATATACCGTGCTCATGGCTAGGAAGAATAAACATCATTAAAATGTCTATATTACCCAAAGCAATTTATAAATTCAATGCAATACCAATTAAAATTTCAATGACATACTTCAAAGATATAGAACACATATTCCAAAAATTTATATGGAACCAAAAAAGAACACAAATAGCCTCAGCAATCTTAAAAAGAAAAAATAAAGCAGAAGGTATCACTCTTCCAGATATCAAGGTTTACTATAAGGCCATTATACTCAAGACAGCCTGGTATTGGCATAAGAACAGGCACATAGATCAATGGAACAGAACAGAGGACCCAGAAATAAACCTACAGCTTTATGGACAACTGATATTTGACAAAGGAGGAAGGAACGTACAATGGAGTAAAGACAGCCTCTTTAACAAATGGTGTTGGGAAAATTAAACATCTACCTGCAAAAAAATGAAACTAGACCATCAACTTACACCATTCACAAAAACAGACTCAAAATGAATAAAAGACTTAAATGTAAGCCGTGAAACCATAAGCATCTTAGAAGAAAACATAGGCAGCAAGCTCTCCGACATCTGTAGCAGCAGTATATTTGCCGATTTATCTCCACGGGCAAATGAAATAAAAGGCAAGATAAACAAATGGGACTATATCAAACTAAAAAGTTTTTGCACAGCTAAAGACAATAGGAACAGAATAAAAAGACAAACTACACAATGGGAGAACATATTCGACAGCACATCTGATAAGGGGTTAATAACTAAAATTTATAAAGAACTTATAAAACTCAACACCAGGAAGACAAACAAGCCAATCAAAAAATGGGCAAAAGAAATGAATAGAAATTTCTCCAGAGAGGACATACAGATGGCCAATAGGCATACGAAAAAATGCTCAACATCACTAATCATTAGAGAAATGCAAATTAAAACCACAATGAGATATCACCTCACACCAGTCAGAATGGCACTCATCAGCAAAACAACACAGAATAAGTGCTGGCGAGGATGTGGAGAAAAGAGAACCCTCCTGCACTGCTGGTGGGAATGCAGACTGGTGCAGCCACTGTGGAAAACAGTATGGAGATTCCTCAGAAAATTAAAAATTGAACTGCCTTTTGACCCAGCTATCCCACTTTTAGGAATATACCCTAAGAACACCATAGCACTGTTCGAAAAGAAGAAATGTGCCCCCATGTTCGTGGCAGCATTGTTCACAATAGCGAAGATCTGGAACCAGCCCAAGTGTCCGTCAGAAGACGAGTGGATTAAAAAGCTATGGTACATATATACTATGGAAAACTACTCAGCCATAAGAAACGATGACATCGGATCATTTATAACAAAATGGATGTACCTTGATAACATTATACGGAGTGAAATAAGTAAATCAGAAAAAAAGAAAAACTGAGAACAGCATGATTACATACATAGGTGGGACATAAAAGTGAGAATATGAGACATGGACAAGAGAGTGGTGGTTATGGAATGGGGGGACGGAGGGAAGAGTGGGATATGGAGGAGGGGAGGGACACAGGGAAAACCAGATAGAAGGTGACAGAGGACAATTTGACTTTTGGTGATGGGTATGCAACACAATTGAATGATAAGATAATCTGGAGATGTTTTCATTGTACATATGTACCCTGATTTATTGGTGTCACCCCATTAGAATTAATAATAATAAAATATATATATATATATAAAGATTGTGTCTGGCAGGTTTTAATTATGTCAAGTTACTATTTTTTTTCCTTGGTAATTTATAAGTGATTTGTGGGACTATACTTTAAAACTATGTACATATCTTGTTCCTCATCAAACATTCATCTGCTAGTTTTAGTATTTACTGATGATTATTGCCTGCATCAATTATTACTGTGGTGGTTGCAAAATGTTCATATCTCAATTTCTTATTTTATTCTCCTTGTTAGTTGGAATTATACTGCAGAGAGAGCTTCCCCATTCATTCACTCATTCATTCATTTATTCAGTCATCCAATTAATTCCATGAAGACAATGATTTTATTTTATTCAGTGGATTATAGTCTATTAGTTCTGTTATAATCTGGTAAATACCATATTTACTTTCATGCTCAAATTATCCCAGATATACCCAAGAAGAACCCCTTCAGTCTGGCTCTTATGTCATTTTAAATGTTTTAATTGTTTTGGAACACTTATTTTATGGCCAATAAAAGTGTTCCAGTCTCATTTTGTAGACCTTTGCTCCAGCCCTGAGTTCATCCCTATAAGCAAGGAGTTTGGGCTGCTTTTGAGTAGCCTGTATACCTCTTTTCACCTCATATATACAATTAACTTGAAAGTTTTAGTTTTGAGGACTTTGAAAAAGAGCCTGGGGTGTACAAGAGCTTGCACTAATCTTTCTCATAATGAAGGCCCTACAGGACGCCCACAGACTTTTGAGGGGAGACCAAAATCAAGCTATCAAGGGACCAAAGAGAACTGCAGCTGTTCTTCCTCTCTTCCTCCCTTCCTCCCTTCCTCCCTTTCTCCCTTTCTCCCTTCCTCCCTTCCTCCCTCCCTCCCTCCCTCCCTCTTTCATCTTTCTTTCTTTCTTTCTTTCTTTCTTTCTTTCTTTCTTTCTTTCTTTCTTTCTTTCTTTCTTTCTCTTTCATTCTTCTCATGCTTTATTGTTCTTTCCCCTTCCCCCATCCCTTCCACATGCCTGTTTCTAACACAGATTGCTTTTCAATGTGAGCATAACATGAGAAGTAGTTTAATCAGCTAATTGCTCAAGAGAAACCTGATTTTAAACCTAGCATGTGGGCACATCATACTAGATAATTTACCTAATCTTGGGCTCAGAGTGACAAGTTTGATTATAATTTTTAAATTAAAAATTGACCATTATCAACTGCAGAAAACAGAAATTGAAGTATTGAGCAACTGCAATGAAATACTAAGCTAGAAAAATTGCTTAGCTCAGAAACCGAGTATGTGCAAACTGCAAAAAATCATAATAATAGCAATAATTATGGATTATAAAAGCACTACTTCAAGTTTTCCAGGACTTTACCAATTCAGGCCTCTGAATAATATGCAAAATGTACTCTAGTAGGAAATTGGTGCTGTCCAAGTTTCCCTATCCTGGAGATTGCACGAGGTAGATGAAATATCAAATAGTAGATTTCGTTTTCCACCTAAGCCTATAGAGGCATAATGTTTCTCCAGCAGGTAAAAACACACCTCAGAAAGGAATATATCACAGTCTGAGTGCTAGATCCCTTGTTAGCTAATTGAGGATCAGGTAAAATTTCTGGACTACAATTACTGACTTTGACTATATTTCTACAAGTGGAGATGTGACATCTGTTTCCATATTTAAAATGCCTGAAGACTTGTCTGACATATCTGAAATATGTCTATATCATGGACTTCAGTCACATCCTTAAGGCTGCAGAGAGGCCCTTCTGAAGAAATGTCTATCCTTTCAGGTTCAGAACCCAGAGCTAAACCAATGGCATTAATTTGCTGAATAGTGAGATTAATAAACTAGAGTCTTTGTCAGAGTCGGGGTCACTTTCCTTTGTACTGCATTAACCCTGATTCAAGTGGACAGGGGATTAGAAAAAAGATGGAAAGAACCTTCCCTTTCTGTGTCCTTTCTGTCAAAAGGACGGACTGGGGAGGGACGAGCTTAGTAGAAAGAGCAATAGCAGGATGAAAAGCAAGGGCTGTAAGATGAAGAGGCTTCCCAGGGATCACTTCCATGAGCATCTGACTTGGCAAGACAATGTCTTCTCACATAAAATAAAATTTTTGCTATATCAAAAATAAAATAAAATAGAATGAAACCACAAGTCTTTATCCCCAGTCCACTCACACTTTCTGAACACAGGACTTCTCTGACCCTGCAAGGAGGTAGGAGCGAGAAAAGTGGGGGGTGGGGGTGGGCAGGAGACTGGCTGAGAGCTCTGTCTTGCTGATCTCACCTCTTCTCTCCACACTGCTCGCTGACAACTGGGACTACAGCTGACCCAGGTCAGCATGTGGTCTAGTGAAGACCCTCCACTGAGCAAACAGCTGGTCTTGTTTTTAATTCAAGTAGCATCGGTTTCCAGGGCAAAAGGAGGACTGGGATTCAATAGCAGGTACTAAACAATCTCTTTTTTTCAGAGCATCCTTTTGTTTAGAGGCTAACTGTGCATAGAAATAACATCATAACAAAGCTTAGCAAGTTTTTTATCAGCATGGACTCAAGCAATTTCTGTAGCCATCATTAGCCATTATGCCCAGGCTCCAGAAATGGCTTGTCAGTCCAGCTGAGCCTGAGACAGACATATTGGACCACCAAGGAAGAAGCCCAGGTGACTCAGGCCCAGCCCCCTCCTTGGGGGTCCATGTTTCCTTACTCAGCTACCAGGAGCCCAATCTCTCTTTCTAGAGCTCCTCAAAGATATATTTGGAACTATACTATCCCAGAAGGGCCCTTTGCTTCTGACTGGTAGGACACCGGGTTAGAAATACATGACTGGCCAGCGGGACCTGGGGATGCAATTCTCCCTTCACTGTATGTCCCCTCAGCAAATCTGCACCAAGCACTTCTTGGTACCAAGCCCAGCTGCAGCCAGTAGGGACACCCAGGCCAGCCATATACTTGGATATATGTGAGAAACTCATATAAACCCAGAAACAGAAATAGTTCAAAAGAACATAGGACTGCACATATTCTTTTGAATTAGCGTTCAGGGTTTCTTTGGATATGATCCCAGAAGTGAAAGAAACCAGTTGGAGAATGGCAAGTACCTTATAATTTCACTTGTATTGGAATCTAATAAAAATATAAACTAACTGGGGGAGCAAGATGGCGACGGAGTAGGCGGACGTACCAACTTCCAACTCCCAGAACCAAAGTGGATTACAACTCAATTTTAAGAACCATCACCTGGATAAACCAACTTTGAACAAAACTAAGTGGACTCTTCAACCAAGGAACACAGAAGAAGCCACATTGAGACTGGTAGGAATAGCGAAAACGCGAAGAGGGCTGCCCAGCTCCCCGGAGCAAACGGCAGCCCGGAGAGACCCGTGTGGCGGGAGGAGATTTTGGCGGAGAGGGAGGGACCTGGGTCCCAGGAACCAAGCCCCAGCCTGCAGTCCCAGAGTCAAAAAGAGGCGTTTGGACAGTTTTGAGCTGTGAAACAAGTGAGGGAGCTCCCAGGCCTACAGTGTGGAGTATTAGGTCCCTTCCTACTCTGCTGAGGGCTGCTTAAGGTTTTGGGGCGGCAGGACGCTGAAAAGCGGTTCTGTCGGCGTGGGCAGAGGCCAAGCCGGTGGGAGATCGGGCTAGCCCAGAGGGTCGGAGGGTAAACGCGAGAGCGGTCCGGAAGCTGCGGGCCCGCCTTTAATCCCACTTACGGGGACAAAGCGGGAGGCCAGGAATAGGCAGGCCCTGCGCAAGCCGGCCCTGAACGCGGGGACCGGGATAGGACCAGGGACGGGCAGGGGCTCGTGGCTGAGCTGACGATAACAGTCCGCCCCCCCCCCCCCCGCCGGAGAAACCGCGGTTGGCCAGTATACGTGCGCGAGCGGGCTCCGAGCGCGGGAACGGGGTGGACCCCGAGACAGGCGGAGGCTCGCAGCTGAGCCCACGGCTGCTATCCCCATCCGGCCGGAGAAACCCCGGATAGCGTTAATACGTGCACGAGCGGGCTCCGAACGCGGGGGCGGGGTAGAGTCCGGGACGAGCGGAAGTACGCAGCTCGGCGGAAGCCAGCAAACACGCCCGCCCCAATAAATCTTGGTTTCCGACCCTGCGCAAAGGGCCCTGGCCTCGAGGGCGGGGCTAAAGCTCCTGACGGGCAAAAGCTTACAGCTGAGAGCACGTCAAAAGCCCCGCCTAACCCGCGGAACTGTAGCGAGCAGGCTCCGACTGCTGGTTCTGGGCGGAAGTCCGGAAATAGGCTGGGTCCGCAGCTGAGGAAAGGTGCTCGCCTCTACCCTTGGTGCTAATCTTGTGGCTTCAGTGACAGCCCCTCCCACGGAGGAGAGGCAGAAATCACAGCAAAAGCCACAGTGGGCCGGCGCTGGCAACGCTCATACCCAACCACCCTAGGCGCCGGCAGAGGGGGTGGGGGGCCTGCAGATAGACCACACCTAGAGAACACAAAGGCAACACATACTGGACTCCAGTGGCCACAACTTGCTTATACACAGAAAAAATGGGTAGGCAGAGGAATGCAAACCAAATGAATCAAGAGAAATCCCCAGAGAAGGACCTGAATGAACCAGATATAACCAAATTACCAGAAGCAGAATTTAGAATAATGATAGTTAAGATGTTCAAAGAAATTAGAGCAACAATGGATAGTCACTATGAACACCTAAATAAAGAGATAACAAGTATAAAAAATGAAATTGAAATAATAAAAAAGAATCAGACAGAAATGACAAATACAGTATCAGAACTGAAGACCACAATGGAAGGAATTAAAAGCAGGATGGATGACGCTGAGGATCGAATAAGCGAGTTAGAGGACACAATAAACAAAGGCACAGAAGCAGAGAAGAAAAAGGAAAAGAGACTTAAAAAATGTGAGGAAACTCTAAGGGAGCTTTGTGACAACATGAAGAGAAACAACATTCGCATCATAGGGGTGCCTGAAGAAGAGGAGAGAGGACAGGAAATGGAAACTTTGTTCAATCAAATTATAGCAGAAAACTTTCCTAAATTAAGGCTGGGAAACACTCCACACATTCAAGAAGCACACAGAACTCCACTAAGGAGAAACCCAAAAAAATCTACACCAAGACACATCATAGTTAAAATAACAAAGCTAATGGATAAAGAAAAAATTTTAAAAGCTGCTAGAGAAAAAAAGACTATCACCTACAAAGGAGCCCCCATAAGGATGACATCGGACTTCTCAACAGAAACACTTGAGGCCAGAAGGGAATGGCAAGAAATAATCAAAGTAATGCAGAACAAGAACCTACAACCAAGACTACTTTATCCAGCAAGGCTAACGTTTAAAATTGAAGGAGAAATAAAGAGCTTCCCAGAAAAAGAAAGCCTCAAGGAATTCATAAAAACCAAACCAATTCTGCAAGAGATACTAAGGGGCCTCTTGTGAACAGTTTAAAGGGAGGAAAGAATAGAGCAAAAGAAGAATACAGCTTTAAAGAATAAAATGGCAATAAACAACTACATATCAATAATAACCTTAAATGTAAATGGATTAAATGATCCAATCAAAAGACATAGGGTAGCTGCATGGATAAAGAAACAGGACCCATACATATGCTGTCTACAAGAGACACACCTTAAAATAAAAGATATTCATAGACTGAAGGTAAAAGGATGGAAAAAAATATTTCATGCAAATGGAAATGAAAAAAAAGCAGGTGTAGCAATACTTATATCAGACAAAATGGACTTTAAAACAAAGGCTGTAGTAAGAGATAAAAGAGGACACTACATAATGATAAAGGGAACAATTCAACAGGAAGATATAACTATTGTAAATATCTATGCACCAAATATAGGAGCCCCGACATACATAAAGCAGACTTTGATGGATATAAAGGGCGAGATTAACAGCAATACTATCATAGTAGGGGATTTCAATACCCCTCTAACAACACTGGATAGATCCTCAAGAAAGAAAATTAATAAAGAAACAGCAGACTTAAAGGAGACACTAGATCAACTTGATTTAATAGATATCTTCAGAACTTTTCACCCTAAAGCAGTAGAATATACATTCTTCTCAAGCGCTCATGGTACGTTTTCTAGGATAGACCACATGTTAGGACACAAAAATGGTCTCAATAAATTTAAGAAGATTGAAATCATATCAAGCATTTTCTCTGATCACAATGCCATGAAACTAGAAATTAACCACAAAAGAAAAACTGAAAAATACTCAAACACCTGGAAACTAAATAGCTTGTTATTAAATAATGAATGGATTAACAATGAGATCAAAGAAGAAATAAAAAAGTTTCTAGAAACAAATGATAATGAGCACACATCAACTCAAAATTTATGGGACACAGCAAAAGCAGTTCTGAGAGGGAAGTTTATTGCACTACAGGCATATCATAAGAAGCTAGAAAAAGCTCAAATAAGCAACTTGACCCTGCATCTAAAAGAACTAGAAAAACAACAACAAATAAAACCCAAGACAAGTAGAAGAAAGGAAATAATAAAGGTCAGAGCAGAAATAAATGACATAGAGGCTAAGGAAACAATACAGAGGATCAATGAAACAAGAAGCTGGTTCTTTGAAAAGGTAAACAAGATTGATGAACCTTTAACTAGACTCACCAAGAAAAAAAGAGAGAGGGCTCAAATAAATAAAATTAGAAAGGACAGTGGAGAAATAACAACTGACACAACAGAAATACAAAGCATTGTAAGAAAGTACTATGAAGAACTATATGCCAAAAAATTAGACAATCTTGGTGAAATGGACAAATTTCTTGAATCATATAACCTTCCAAAAATCAATCTGGAAGAATCAGAACACCTAAACAGACCAATTACAGCAAATGAGATCGAAACAGTTATCAAAAAACTCCCAAAAAAGAAAAGTCCTGGGCCTGATGGCTTCACAAGTGAATTCTATCAAAAATTCAAAGAAGAACTAACTCCTATTCTCCTGAAGCTATTTCAAAAAATTCAAGAGGAAGGAAGACTTCCAAACTCCTTTTATGAGGCGAGCATAATTCTGATCCCAAAACCGGGCAAAGACAACACAAAGAAAGAAAATTATAGGCCTATATCCTTGATGAATTTAGACGCTAAAATTCTCAACAAAATATTAGCCAACCGGATCCAGCAATATATGAAAAAAATCATACACCACGATCAAGTGGGATTTATCCTGGAGAGGCAAGGCTGGTTCAATATTCGCAAATCAATCAATGTGATTCACCACATAAACAAAAGGAAGGACAAAAATCACATGATAATTTCAATAGATGCAGAAAAGGCATTTGATAAAATCCAGCACCCATTCATGCTCAAAATTCTCAGTAAAGTGGGAATACAGGGATCATTCCTTAACATGATAAAGGCCATCTATGATAAACCGACAGCAAACATCATACTAAATGGACAAAGATTAAAAGCAATCCCCTTAAGATCAGGAACCAGGCAGGGTTGCCCACTTTCACCACTCTTATTCAACATAGTTCTGGAAGTCCTAGCTACAGCAATCAGACAAGAAGAAGAAATAAAAGGCATACAAATTGGAAAAGAAGAAGTAAAACTGTCATTATTTGCAGATGATATGATATTGTATATTGAAAACCCTAAAGTCTCAGTCAAAAAACTACTGGACCTGATAAATGAATTCAGCAAGGTGGCAGGATATAAAATTAATACTCAGAAATCAGAGGCATTTCTATACACCAACAATGAAATATCAGCAAAAGAAATTAAGGAAACAATCCCCTTCACTATTGCAGCCAAAAAAATTAAGTACCTAGGAGTAAATTTAACCAAGGAGGTTAAGGACTTGTACTCAGAAAATTATAGAACATTGATAAAAGAAATCAAGGAAGATACAAACAAGTGGAAGCACATACCGTGCTCATGGCTAGGAAGAATAAACATCATTAAAATGTCTATATTACCCAAAGCAATCTATAAATTCAATGCAATACCAATTAAAATACCAATGACATACTTCAAAGATATAGAACACATATTCCAAAAATTTATATGGAACCAAAAAAGAACACGAATAGCCTCAGCAATCTTAAAAAGAAAAAATAAAGCAGGAGGTATCACTCTTCCTGATATCAAGGTTTACTACAAGGCCATTATACTCAAGACAGCCTGGTACTGGCATAAGAACAGGCACATAGATCAATGGAACAGAACAGAGAACCCAGAAATAAACCCACAGCTTTATGGACAACTGATATTTGACAAAGGAGGAAAGAACATACAATGGAGTAAAGACAGCCTCTTTAACAAATGGTGTTGGGAAAATTGGACATCTACCTGCAAAAAAATGAAACTAGACCATCAACTTACACCATTCACAAAAACAAACTCAAAATGGATAAAAGACTTAAATGTAAGCCGTGAAACCATAAACATCTTAGAAGAAAACATAGGCAGCAAGCTATCCGACATCTGTAGCAGCGGTATATTTGCCGATTTATCTTCATGGGCAACTGAAATAAAAGGCAAGATAAACAAATGGGACTATATCAAACTAAAAAGTTTTTGCACAGCTAAAGACAATAGGAACAGAATAAAAAGACAAACCACACAATGGGAGAACATATTTGACAGCACATCTGATAAGGGGTTAATAACTAAAATTTATAAAGAACTTATAAAAAGCAACACCAGGAAGACAAACAACCCAATCAAAAAATGGGCAAAAGAAATGAATAGAAATTTCTCCAAAGAGGACATACAGATGGCCAATAGGCATATGAAAAAATGCTCAACATCACTAATCATTAGAGAAATGCAAATTAAAACCACAATGAGATATCACCTCACACCAGTCAGAATGGCACTTATCAGCAAAACAACACAGAATAAGTGCTGGCGAGGATGTGGAGAAAAGGGAACCCTTCTGCACTGCTGGTGGGAATGCAGACTGGTGCAGCCACTGTGGAAAACAGTTTGGAGATTCCTCAGAAAATTAAAAATCGAACTGCCTTTTGACCCAGCTATCCCACTTTTAGGAATATACCCTAAGAACACCATAGCACTGTTCGAAAAGAAGAAATGCGCCCCCATGTTCGTGGCAGCATTGTTCACAATAGCGAAGATCTGGAACCAGCCCAAGTGTCCGTCAGAAGACGAGTGGATTAAAAAGCTATGGTACATATATACTATGGAATACTACTCAGCCATAAGAAACGATGACATCGGATCATTTATAACAAAATGGATGTACCTTGATAACATTATACGGAGTGAAATAAGTAAATCAGAAAAAAAGAAAAACTGAGAACAGCACGATTACATACATAGGTGGGACATGAAAGTGTGGGTATGAGACATGGAAGAGAGTGGTGGTTATGGGATGGGGGGAGGGAGGGAAGAATGGGATAGGGAGGAGGGGAGGGACGCAGGGAAAACCAGATTGAAGGTGACAGAGGACAATTTGACTTTTGGTGATGGGTATGCAACACAATTGAATGATAAGATAACCTGGAGATGTTTTCATTGTACATATGTACCCTGATTTATTGATGTCACCCCATTAGAATTAATAATAATAAAATATATATTAAAAAAAAAAAAAAAAAAAAAAAAAAAAAAATATAAACTAACTAAGTAGAAACATATTCAGAAATACAGGAAATAAACTGACAGCTGTCAGAGGGAAAGGGGTAGGAGGACTGAGTGGAAAAGGTGATGGGATTAAGCAAAAATAAAATGAAATAAAGAATAAAAACTTCATAGACAATGGTGTGGTGATTGCCAGAGGGAAAGAGCTTGGGGGAGGTAGAACAGGGTAAATGGGGGACCAATAGTGATGAAGGGAGGCTTGATGTGGGCTGGTGAACACATAACACAATATACAGAGGATTCATTATAGAATTGTACTCCTGAAAGCTATATAACATTATTAACCAATGTCACCCCAACAAATTCAATTTTGAAAAGTAAATAGTTTAAACGAATATGGGGCATATTAAAGGTAGAGACAGAGTCTTGGGGATGTAAATTCTCACTGATGAGGGGAGAAGAAGAAAACTTCACAGAGGGGTCGATTGAACTGAATCATGAATTTTGCCAGTCAGAGATGTGAAGGGCAAAGGAGCAGCTAGTACAAGGGCTGGGAGTCAGTCTAGGGGGAAGCTGAGTTTCATAATTATGTCTCTGAAGGTGCAGAGGGTTGGAGAGGGCCCTGGGGAGAGGTGAGCTGCTGCAGGCAGGTAAAGCTGGAGGGGAGAGGGGGAGAGGGACTGCCCTGGTGGGTGCACACTCTTTTGGAGAGAACTGGGAAACCGGTGGAGATTTGTATATAGTAGTCAAGAATAATGTGGAATTCTAGGAAACAAAAGCTTTTTATTTCACAGTCTTGGACCTGACCTTGATGTCTAGAACTCAGAGACAGCAGAATTGCTGCTCCTACTCCACTACTGCAGATCAAAGCTCTCGATCCCTGAGCTCAGAATCTAAGTCCCAGCCCTGCCCATGGTGAGCTTCTAAGCTTTCTAATTTCCCCAAGCCATCGTTGTTTAGTTGTTGTAATATGTATTTATGAAATATACATAAAATTAATCAACCAAAGTGTTTTGAATCTAGATATGCATAGGCATTGTTTCCATTTAAAAGCTGAGTTCAGTTAATAAATACTAGGTCAGTACCTACTATGAGCCAGGCACTGTTCCAGGCACTGGGGATAGAGTAAGTTTCATTCCTTCATGGAGTTTAAAATCCAGTTCGATAAATGCCAAAGCTAAGCCTTACTGAGCAGTTACCACATAACCCTGGGCAGCATTCTAAGCATTTCGTGTGAATCAACTAATTTGATCCTCCCAGTTCTAGAAAGTGAATATCATTGCCCCCATTCTTGATAAAATGAAGTACAGAGAGGTTAAGGAAGCCACTCCCAGTCACCCACCTGGTAGATTTCAAGCACAAAGAGATTCTGTTTCTGCAAGGACGAACTTGAAGTTCAGAGAGGTTAAATACTTTTGTGAACATCACAGAGTCTGACCAGTCCCTGAAGCCATCCTCTGGCCAGGGCAGTATAATCGCATATATCTTAATTTTCACAGGAGGTGAGGCAATCTATTCTTAGCTCCTGAGCTATCAGCTACAAGAAAGATGCTAAGCACCATCAATTATTCTGACAACTGCCTACAAGTCTACTTATTTACTATAATTCACCAAACACCTCATTATATTAATTTATGTATAGAATTTAGGAACAAAACTGTAGCATTTCAATTAGTCTTTACCCTCACAAGGCTCATTTTCTCTGGCTGGCAGAAACTTTCCAGAAAGTTTTGATAATTTTGCTAAATTATCAAGAACCTGAGATATTTACTCATCTGCTTCTTTGGTGAGTGTCCGGTCAGGACAAGCAGTGATTAGATTGTCCTGAAGTAGCAGGGTGAGGAGAAGGCCCTTCTAGTGGTTCTGGGCCAAAAATGAGCAAGAAATGCTTACAGACTTGTATCTATTACCATTCGCACAATCTAACTTTTATCCCCAGACTGGTTAGAGTTGAAAAAACCATTTACATATATTAGATTGCATTTCCTTAAATCTATTAATTCACACTTGAGCACACTAAAGTTTATTTCCTGCCTACCCATTTAAGGCTCTTGAAATCTGCCAGCATATTTTTTAGATGAATAACACTTCCTTTTTTTGACAATCCTTAAAATGTCCTGAAAATTGGGGGATAAAAATATTTACGTGAATACAAGTATTGAATTAAAGTGGTCTCAGGAATGTGCTACAAGGAATTTCTAATGCTAACATTTCTGATCCCAGGAAAGTTATCATGGGTAATTACATTTTGTTTGATCCTTAGAAATCACAAAATACTTGTTAGTTGTGCCTTTTCCTTATGATTATTTTAAGGCTGTATTTCTTGATGTAGGGCCTGTTCAAATGCTTATTTGAAAATCCATATTTGAAGGCTCCCCATAGTCTCATATTTATCCACATAATATTTGTGAAAGCTTGGGAAATAACATAGCTATTATTCCTGGTAATAATACAGATAATCCCAGCACAACAATTTTCAACCCTTTTCATCTAACGACACACATAAACTAATTACTAAAATTCTGCAGCACACTGAAAAATATATTACATTTTTTGCTAATCTGACAAAAAAAAATAGGTATAGTTTTGATTCGTTTACACCAAACAGCTTTTGTTGTGTTGGCTGTTGCCATTATTATACTTGGCAATCTAAGGAAAAAGAGGTCAGTGCCGCTGACTAAATAGTCAGATATTGCATATTTTAAAAATTCTCATGGCACATTAGGTGAAAATCACCATCCTAGTAGATTATAGGGAGTTGTCCTTGCTCATTGTAATGTGTTTTTGAAAAGAGCCTGTAGGGTGGTGATCATGTTAGTATGAGTGGAGTTGAAGAAACCTGAATTCGAGTTCCAGCTATGTGACTAACTGGTTGCCAGCCCTTGAGGGAGGTTGATGGAGGAGTGGCCATCCTCCTTGGATGTCAGTTTACTTGTCACAGTAGGAGCGATCCTGTGAAGTCTTCTCTATGTAAACTTGGTTTTGCAATGTCGTCCCATTGGTTAGTAACAATCTGGTGCGAGAGGACAAGTGTCCTGACTTTTGGGTTAGTTCTCTAGATTAAAAATGTTAGCATTGAATTAATTCATCCTAGACATCTGGGTAGGAAGTCTCTTACTCTCTGTTGACTTAATTTGGTGGTGGTTCTTCATGGACCGGAAGTGGGGAGCAGCAAAGAGCATAGCAGTATCACCTGGGGACCTTTTATACTTTCCCTCTTCCTACCTTTCCTCTTCTTTCCAGTATGACTCAGCCTCGATTTACCTAGCTAGTCAACTATTAGTTTTTTGAGGATTTTGTATGGTTTCTCAATCACAGCTCAAAAAAGCCCAGCTAGAACACCCAACATACCTGCTTCCAAAGGCAAATTGGAAATCTGGTGTCCTTCTCAGTCATGACTTAGAAAAGGGCTCATTGGCACTGTGATGGCATTTTATCCAATGACCAGAAAGGAATTTTTTATTGTCAATCTGCTATGTCCCCGATAAAGTAGTTAAACTGTCTTTTCATCTGGAAATCACTGGCAAAGTATATCTGCAGGACCATGGAGATGTTCTGAAATTTTCTTAGAGACTTCTTAAAGCAGAGATTATGTTTCTCCATAACTTCTTCCTAAGAAGTGACCTGTAAAATCTACTTCAACTTGGAGAATTAATTTCCTCATAGACTTGTGTGCACATCATGACAACCCCAAGGACACATGTTTGAAGAATCTTCACTTATGATGTCACTGAGTGAAAAATTCCCTTAATTCCAGACACTCTATTGAGTACATGGTTTCAGATCAGCCGGCTCATTCGGGTGACAGATGATTCTTGCCCTTGTATTACCCTTGGATTTTACAGGCTTTAAAGATTTTGGAAAGACCATGAATATTAAACAGACAGAGAAATGTAAAAGAAAGTGCAAACGAGAGGAAGAAGTAGTCCATTTCTCCCCAATACTTAAGTTGTACCCTCATGAAATTATCAAAGTCTCCATGTGTTTTAGTCAGACATACATTTGATGGACAGCCTTGTTATTATTTGCCCTGGTAGAAATGACAACACAAACAGGCAAAATAAAAAGAAAAAATCTTTGCTTTAAGATTTAAACAAGGGATGTCACCACTCCAAGGGCAGTATGCTTTTAAGAGTGACAAGCTGTTCTGGATGGGTTCTCTGCCTCCCTCCTCTGAAGCTAGTTGTTCGAGGGCCATCTGGTCAGCTTGGCATGCTTGGAGGAGCTACACAGGGGTCCAGATGATGGGTTCTTGGAGAGTTCTTTAAAACCCCATGCACCCAACCCCTGAGTCACCGTATGCCAAAAGGTCACCTCGATGCCAGTGGCATCCTTCCTAATTCTGTCTCTGTGGTTTCTCATTTGGAGTGAGTTCCCTGGTGCCTTCAGGGGTGGCAGGGTTATAATTAATGCATTATTGTAATTGTTTTAAGTGCTAATATTATTGACATCAGCCTTGCTACGTCAGCCGAGGTCGAGGAAAATAATACTGCAAGGGGAAAGTGCAGTAGGCCGTGAGGTCCCTCAGCCAGATGAAAGCAGAGTGAACCCCTCAGGCAAGCTCCCACGATCAGGTCCAGGTTCTAGGTGTGCTCACTGTCTCTCAACAGTAACATCAGCAATGGCCACCTGCCTTCCAGGCAGAGAAAGTGGTCTTATCTCTGCTCTGCAGGCGGATACCCAACGGCTTATAGGGATGGGGACGGAGGGGGGGGGATTTAAAAGAAAAGTGCAAACTGGCAGAAGAAGTAGTCCATTTCTCCCCAATACTTAAGTCATGCCCTCAAGGAATAAAAAAAGACATTTTATGAAAGTGCATGTCTTCTCTGATTTTCTTAAAGCACAGCATTTCCCAGAGGAGAAGTTTAAGCAGCATGGCATTTAGGGTTCTCTCTCAGCGCCAGCATTTCCCATCCCTGGGATCCTTGCAAAGCACTCAGAAAATCTAAGGGACAGCCTAATATGAAAGTCTAAAGTCCCGACATCCCTGAGCAGAGGGTCCTAGCACCCTCTCTGGGGCTTTTCTGCTTTATCACAGGTTCAGTGGACCTTTCCGGAGTGACAGGTTGAGGGAATATCCAGCTGGTAACTTACTGTGTGTGGCACACGCTTCACACCAGCCCCTCGACATAGGAAATCTCATTAAAGCCTGACATTTGCTGAGCATCCCCAGAGGGCAAAGGTTGCTGTTCCAATCACAGAGCCCACTGCAGGGCCCGGCAGGCAGTGTGGTGGCACTGAGACAAAGCTGTCGTCTGTGCCGTCACATGGGCCCCACCACCTCCTGCATCCCTGAAGGGCTCTGTGGCTCTCTGGAACCTTCCCACTGGGAAGCCTGCAAACACTCTCTCTGCCTTTGTTTCCCCCACCACCTTCCTCCTCTCCACGCCTCCTTGCAGAACAGTAACTTTGCCTGCAGTCTGCCCAAAGCCAGCATGGGAGCCTGCAAATTTCTTCTGCTCAATTCCTTTTGATCTGGCCTCCTGCCCAAGACAGGGGACACCTGAGGAAGCAAGATCTTCTCTGTGGACACCCAATGACAGCAATTTCATGCCTGTGTACATCAGCTGAGGGCTGGGAATAAATGCAAACGAGAACAAAGGCTTCATGGTCTGGGTTTCGTGTTGTCTAAGAAACCTCTTGGAATTGGAAGGTTGTGGTCACTGAGGATACAATGATGGGATACACTTCTGGTGACTGGGAGCACTCCTTTCTTCATGTCTAGGATCTGTATAGAGAGCAGTCAGCCTTTGGGAGTCAGAGCTCACCCCCGCACCAGGTGTTATAGACACATATTGAAAATCCATGATATAAACCCTGACCTGTTGGCTCAACAGTAGAGTGTCAGCCTGGAGTGTCGAATTCCCAGGTTTGATTCCTGGCCAGGACACACAGGAGAAGCACCTGTCTCATCTGCTTCTCCACCCTTCCCCTCTCCTTTCTTTCTCTCTCTCTCTCTTCCCCTCCTGCAGCCAAGGCTCCACTGGAGCAAAATTGGCCTGGGTGCTGAGGACTGCTCCATGGCCTCCACCTCAGGTGTTGGAATGGCTCCAGCCACAATGGAGCAATGCCCCAGATGGGAAGAGCATCTCCCCTTGGTGGGCTTGCCAGATGGATTTTGATCAGGCAAATGTGGGAGTCTGTTTCTGTGCCTTCCTATTCTCACTTCAGCAAAATACAAAAATAAATAAAATAAAAATAAATAAAATAAAATCCATGGTATATCTACTTTCCATCAGTGGGTTAATCTGCAGTTAATGGAGTCTAGCCATTCCCAATCAACATTTGAGGGTCACCTATCTCTATTCCCCATAACTTGGTCTGTTTCTCTTTCTCCCCCACCACCTTGATGTTGCATAAATACTGTGCCAGCTATGTATGCACGTTTTACACACAAAATCCCCAATTTCCACCAAAGTCTATAAGATATTTATAGAGGTATACTATTATCACTCCCATAATGATTTTTACGTGAACTGTATACAGCAATGTGAAGGTTATGAGAAAAATAGCACTCTGTGCCCACCATATAAAATGAATAAATGCTACATTTGCCACTTTAATTTACAGATAGAATTGAAGTTTACTTTGACTCTCACCACATAATCCTATAGAGGTGGCCACTATCCTGAAGTTGGTGTTTATTTTACATATATATATATATATGAAATAATAAGCTGTGAGATACTGCTTAGCTTGCTCAAGGCAATCCAATTCAGTACAGGAGGTGAACTGGAAGGCCAGGTCTCTATGGAAATTCAGAGCTGTGAGTGGGCACACAGTACACAAGCAGGAGTTTGACAGAAGAGTAGGAGTGAAAAAGATGCAAAATTCACACACACACACACACACACACACACACACACACACACACACACACGTGCCTTGAACAGTTCCGGTAAGGAAGGACATGGCCCTTTGGAAAGGAGAATGAGTGAAAAGTGACCAGGAACTGCTCCCATGTTTCCCCTGGGCTTCAATGCCTACTGGTACTTTTTTCTCCTCTCCAAACTTTCAGAAGAATATAATAGTGTCTGCAAAAGTAGGACAAAATGGATAAACCTTGACCTGTCCTTAAATGTGGCTCCTTTCTCTCTTTTGATCTGTTGCCATGTCCTTCTAAGCTCAAAGGAGTCTCAGCATATCCCGTAGTGAACATTCTTCTGCATCACAGGTAACTTAAAAGTCTATTATTCTCAAGTTCTAAAACCCAACCATTTTATGCTGTCTTTCTCTATTTGTCAAATGGTGATAATTACAGGTCCTCTGCCTGTCTCATAGAGTCATTTCAAGGGGGGGAAAAGTGAGTTAAAATGTATCTGTTTAATGAATATTTACCAAATATCTGCAATGTGCACTGACTTGTGTTAGTAGCTTGAATATTCTCATGAACAAAACAAATTGTGTCCTTGAATGCTTATAACCTCTTTGAGAAGATACAGACAATAGCAAAACATTAGAATGTATTTTCCGAAGGGGAAATACTTGGGTCTATGCAAGCATCGAAAGAAGCACCTAATTAGACATAAGAGATAGGGAGGCTTCCAAACCAGGCCCTGGGGGTCAAGGGGAGCTGCCCAGGAAGAGAAAGGGGATGATTGTGTGCTTACTGTTGCAGTGAGAGACAGTGTGACTAGCATGCTGGCTCTGCAGGGTCACCCTCAGTCCGTATTAGCACACAGGACTAATTCTCTTTGAATTTTCCCAGAAGTGCTGTAAACTTTTCCCTTTTGTACGCTGACTCCTTATATTTTCTAGCACACCATGTTTTCTCATTCATTTATCTGCAGCATCATAGCGAAAACTCATAGGATGAAGCGATTAATAAAGAGTGCCAATGGGTCCTCCCCTATCCCTTCCCTGCCTTGTGTCTGGGGGAGACTCCAGACACCACCCCTCTAGATCCGTATAGTCCTTCTAGCCCTGGCCATGCAGAATCAACCTGAAGAGTCTGGCCAATATTTTTCTGTGTTTCCATCCCTTTCCAATGTAAGAAGTGGGGGAGAGGAAAAGGAAGGTAAATGATCCCCAGACATTGGCTTATTTCATTCCCTTTGAACTCAAATTTTCTGCATTGCTCTCTAAACTAAGCTCCCTGCTTCACCAAATGTGCTTCTTCCTCCTGTGGAGGAGATGGCTCAGGTTGGCAGACAGGATAATTCCTGGTAGAGAGAAAGGTCACTGCAGGTATCCAGGAAGAACCTCACCACAGCTCTGATTCCAAAGCAGGCTTCCCATGGGGACTGGTGGTGGGGAGGCCTTTCCTGCTGTTTTTGAACTCCAGGGAGGGAAAGATGCAAATTTCCAGGTATAGCGACATAGCTCCTACAAGAAGCTGCACCTTTGGAAATGACTTTTCATTGACACTAGGCAAGGGACAGCTAGCTATGAGGAAGGTCAAGAGCAGTGGTAGTCAACCTGCAGTGGGTCCCTACCACCCACTAGTGGACATTCTAGCTTTCATGGTGGGCAGTAACAAAGCAACCAAAATATAAAAAAAAGATGGATTTAACTATAGTAAGTTGTTTTATAAAGATTTATTCTGCTAAACTTAGCAAAAATCTGACAAAAAGTACTTGGTAAATAATTATTATTATATGCTTTAACTTGCTGTAACTCTGCTTTATAAATTTTATAAAGTAAAGTTACTTCCCTACTTTATAAATCACCATTACTGTGGAACCAGAGGGCGGTTAGAAAATTTTACTAACAGAGATACAAAAGTGGGCGGTAGGTATAAAAAGGTTGACTACTCCTGATCAAGAGGGAAGAAAAAGCAATGCCAATCAAAAGGAAGCAGCTTAGCCGATCTTTGCCTGGGAATTATTCTGTCACAAAAGTTTTGCTTCTGGTCACAGCAGGGATTACTTTTGCCCTCCTGCCTAAAACAACTAAAAGACAGACAGAATAGATGAAACAGTAATTTCTGAGGTCCTGAACCCAGCCAATAAGAGACAGTGATCCTTGAGAGGTGGGAAATAAAAAAAGAAATCTCTGCACTTGCTGCATGTATTCCTTAGAAGAATTTAAAGGCTGCAGACACAGATGGAACCTGAGGACCCTCTGAGTGGACGAGACAAAGCTGAGAGTCCCGGTGACCACAGCAGCTCCAGTTTGCAGAGCAGAGTAGTAGGGAGGAGGGAGCTAGCTACACAGAAATGGAAATTTAGAGACCTGCAAGAAGGTTTCCTCAAGTTCTCAGATGAGTGCTGATCAGATCATGTGGGGAAGGTGCCCAAGGCTAGGGAAAGGGTCACTCAAAGAGGTTAGCATAGCAATGTAGAAGACTGGAAAGAGTGCTTGTTTCTACCTGTCAGTATAAAAAACCACATGACTCACAGAATCCTGGGTAGACTACACAGAAGGATGTTTAGTAGTGCAGTAAGGAGTAGTTAGCTAGAGTGAACATGATTCCAGTTCAGTTTAATAATTTTTACAAGCAAGATCCAAAGGGTAAAATTCTAATAAACCCCAGAATAAAGTTTAACAATATTTATAAGTAAACAAAAATATCCAGTGCACAACAAGGTAAAGTTTACAATGTCTAGCATTCAATAAAAAATTAAAATTAGCAGAAATGATAGAAGCAAAAAATATGACTGATATTGTGGAGAAAATAAAAATCAATCAATTAGCAATCATGGATGTTGAAAATACTATATCTGTATTCTATGCGTTCAAATAATTAAGCAGAGACATGGGTTATGGTGGGATAGCTCCATTGGTTAGAGCATCATCCAGATAAGCAAACATTGTGGATTTCATCCCCAGTGAAGGCATATACAGGAACAGATGGATGTTTCTGTCTGCCTATCTGTCTGTCTCTCTCTCCCTTACTCTCTCTCCAAAATCAATAAATAAAGTTTTAAAACCTTTTTAAAAAGTAAACACAGACATGGAAAAAAAAATGAACCAAGTCAAACTTCGAGAGATTAAACACTACAATGTATGAGATGAAAAAATGCAGATGGAAATAATGGCACATTCGACAGTGAAGAATAGTGAACATGAAAACAGAGCTGTAGAAACTATTGAAAATAAAACATATGTAAAAAGGGAATAAATAAAGATTGTAGGACACTGGTGATTTGTGAAACAATATCTAGTCACCAAATAGACATCTAAAGAAAACCTTGGAAGGAGAGGAGGAGGAGACATAAAAATATCTTTTGAAATCATGGCAAAAAGATTTTTTTCCATTTACTTAGCACCAAAAATAAAATAATAAGATATAAAACAAAACATGTACAAGATTTATATGAGAAAACTGCACAATGCTAATGAAAGAAATCAAAGAAGACCTAAATAAATACAGACATTCTACATTCACGGGTAAGGAGACAATATTATTAAGATGTCAGTTCTTCCTAACTTGATCTGTGATGCAACACAGTGCCAGTCAAGATCCCAACAACTTAATTTGTAGTTATTTATCAATTGATTCTAAGATTTTTATGGAAATACAAAAGACTACAAAGAGCCAACATACAATTAGAGAAGAACAAAAGTGGGAAGACTGACACTACCCAACTTCACGACTTGCTATAAATCTACAGGAATTAAGACAGTGTGAGACTGGTAAAGGAGTAGACAAAAAAGTCAAATGCAGCAGCATAGGGAGCTCAGAGATACACCCTCACAAACCTGATCACCTGATCTTTGATTTTAAAAGAAAGCAAAGCAAATTTAATAAAGAAAGAACAGTATTTTCAACAAATAGTGCTAAAACACATGCAAACACAATAATAATCTAGACACAGACCTTACCTCTTCTATAAAAAATTAACTCAAACAAAACATAAACCTAAATGTAAAATGCAGAACTATAAAATTTCTAGAGAATGACTTAGAAAATTACAAAGCGATGTTCAACGTCCTATGTCATTAGGGAATTACAGTTAAAAACAACTATGATACACCACTATATAGCTATTAGAGTGGCTAAAATCCCAAATCATGACAACCTCAAATGTTGATGTGCACTTGAAGCAATGAAAGTTCTTACTCATTGTGGGAAGGCAAAATGTTATAGCCACTTAGGATAGTTTGAAGTTTCTAACAAAGTTAAACATAAACTTACTATTCAGTCCGGGTATTCACCCACATGAGTTGAATACTTATGTTCACACAAAACCCTGCTCAAGAATGTTTTAGCATGTATTGTAGGGACTAAAACTTCAGGTACTGTCTTGACATCATTGAACCACAAAGGACCCCAAAGGCCTAATCATGAGTTTCTCCACCTTCACAGTCATGGTCTCCCTCTACCACTCAGTCGGAAGGGCTCTACCCCTGCCTACTTCCCTTATCAGCTGGATCAGCTGAACTCTACTGGGGGGTCTCAACCTGATATGTTTCACCTCCCTGAAAGCCTGCAAAATTACTCAAAGTCAATCGCATTTTTGATGGAACCAAGTGTCACCTTACCATCTCGTTACTACAAAACTTGCTTCCCACAGTTTCTAATGGTTACCTCTGCTCCCAAGTGCCACCTCCTTGTTTCCTGCCGGGTGAGCAGGGTCCTTCCTCCTCCCCCAGATGGTGAACACATGTGACTAATAACCTGCTGCCGATCTCAGTTCTCTAGTGTCACATGTTGTATGTTTAGTTGTCTTCTACTATTTAGGCTGCAGGCTCTCTCCCTTAGCAATGAGATAAATAAGAGGCAATCAGAACATAGCAGATGTATTTATAATGACCAAAAACTTGAAGCAAACAAGTTGTCCTTCAGTAGGTCAGTGAATAAAGAAACTACATTTATACTGATGAAAAATTATTCAACACCTGAGCTATCAAGCAAAGAAAAGACATGGAGGAAACTTAAGTGCATGTTGCTCAGTAAAAGATTTTAACTATATATTATAAAGGGGCAGAACTTTAGAGACAGTAAAAAGATCTGTGGATTCCAGGGGTTAGGGGAGAGGAAGGATTAAAAGAGATGCATTGGTGAAACTCAGGGAATTTTTAGGACAGTGAAACAATTCTGTATGATACCATCATAGTGGATATATAACATTATGCATTAGTCTAAATCTGTAAGATGTACGACACAAAGACTGAATCCGAATGTAAACTAGGAAACCTAGTTAATAATTCTATACCAGTATTGATCCATCAATTGTAATAAATGTATCACATTAATGCAAGATTTTCATAATAGGGGGAACTTTGGGGAGGGGGAAGAGGGAGGATATGTAAACATCCTTCACAGTGGTTCTATAAACTTAAAACTGCTCTAAGAAGTAAAGTCTATTAACAAATTAATGAAGACAAAATGAAGGCATATTCACACATACTAAAATGGAAATAGTCATCACAAAGTCTTCACTACAGAAAAAAATGTTAAGTTGTTCAAGCAATAAGCAAATAAATCATAACACACGGAAATATAGATCTTCACAAAGGAAGAAAGAATATAGGAAGTGTTAACTACATGGCAACATATACTGTATTCCCCCATGTATAAGATGGACCTTAATTTTGGGGCCCAAAATTTGAAAAAAATGTATTACATAAAGTTATTGAAATGCTAGTTTAAAAATCTACAATGAGTGCAGAAATAAGCACAAAAAAGAGGGAGGAAAAATGCAAGTAAAAGCAATCCACAATTGCTGTATAAGATGCACCCAGTTGTTGTGTGTGTGTGTGTGTGTGTGTGTGTGTGTGTGTATGTGTGGCAGAAACAGAGAGAGTCAGAGAGAGGAACAGATAGGGACAAACAGACAAGAAGGGAGAAAGACAAGAATCATCAATTCTTTATTGCAGCACCTTAGTTGTTCATTGATTTCTTTCTCATATGTGCCTTGACTGGGAGGCTACAATAGACCAAGTGACCCCTTGCTCAAGCCAGTGACCTTGGTTGGGCCCAAGCAGGTGAGCCTTGCTCAAACCAGATGAGCCCGCGCTCAAGCTGGGGACCTCAGGGTTTTGAACCTGGGTCCTCCACATCCCAGTCCAATGCTCTATCCACTGCGCCACTGCCAGGTCAGGCAAAACGCACCCAGGTTTTAGACCCCTTTTTTTTAAAAAAAAAAGTACGTCTGATACATGGGGAAATACGGTGTATATTTATTGTAAGATTTATACCTTTTGATAAGATAACTAACTGTTTAAACAATAATACTAATAGTAATCTGGTATGGAATTCTGAAATAAAGTAATGTGTATGGCAACAACAAAAACAGTTATAGCTAATGAACCAACAGGGGAGGGGAAAAAAAGGGAATCATAAAAAGATTCAGTTAACCCAAAACTGGGCAAGAAAAAGAACGAAAGAACAAATAAAACAAATAGCCACATGACAATTTTACAATTAATATAAAAAATCACATTAAATGCATATGGTCTAAATAATTCAAAAGGCAGATAGATACCAGATTGGGCAAAATGAAATACTCAATTATATGCTGAAAACAATGTAATATGAAGTTTGAAAGTAAAAGAAAGAGAAAATGATAAAGCATGCTGATATTAATTCAAAGTAAGCTTGACTGGCTTCACGATGTCAGGCAAAAAAGATAAGTTGATGGCAAATAAGCACGTGAAGAGAGATGCCTAACATCTTCAATCAAGAGCAAAAATGCAAACTAAACCACAGTGAGAAATCACCACAGCACATCTTCAAATGGCTAAAATTAAAAAGACCGACTACAAGGATATGGAGGAACTGGAGCCTTTAGTAAGAACGTAAAATGATAAAGTCACTTTGGAAAATACTTGGCAATTTCTTAAAACGTTAAACACATACTTTCCGCTTCTTAAACTCTACAGATCCAGCCATTCTTCTCCTAGGCATTTACACAAGAGAAATGAAGGCACATGGTCATAAAGACCAAATGCTCATTTCAACCTTATTTATAATAGCCCAAAATGGAAATAGCCTAACTGGTGATAAGGAAGTGAATGTATGACCAGAGTGTGGAATATTCCTGCAGTGGGATGCTATTTCTCATTACAAAGCAATGACATTGATACATACCTTTGGTTGAATCTCAAAATAATTATGATGAGTGAATGAAACCAGACCGAGAAGAAAAGAAAAGAAAGAAAGAAAGAAAGAAAGAAAGAAAGAAAGAAAGAAAGAAAGAGAAGAAAAAGAAAACATGCTCCATGACTCCATTTATGAAGAAAGTTATTGAAAATGTAAATTAACCTACGGAGACAGCAAGCAGCTCAGTGGTTGTCCAAGGCTGAGAAGAGGATTATAAAGAGAAGTGACAAACACCTGTGGGGATGAGACATATGCGCTATGGCCATTATCTTGATGTGATGGTTTCATGGGTGCATCTATTTGCTATGACTTATCAAATTGTACCCTTTAAATATATGAGGTTTCTTATATATCAATTATATCTCAATAGAACTGTCCCAAACAAGAAAAATAAATAAAAAGCAAATAAATAAAAGTAAACTATGAAGCAACTCCGTGGGTTCTGCACAATATTGCCTTAAGGGCCAGTGGGAAGGACAAAGCTGGCTTAATAAATACTAGACACAGAGATCCTGAGGGGCCAAAGCTTGGACATGGGGAGAGGCCAGTGGCTTTGGGGTTAGGATGAGGCACTGGCACTTTTGGGGAAGCTCTGTGACATCTCAGAAAATGGTCAGAGGAAGCCGGAAGTTTATTTCAGTTTGTTTGGTGGCAAACCACCACTAATTTAAATTAAAATGTTGTCAGCAGAGTTGGTCCAAAATAACAGAAAGTTCTCAGCTTTGTTGCAACTCAGAAAGCATGGCCCCCAAATGCTACCTAACAATAATCAAGGCTTAAGTCAAATTGAATGTACCAGTTCCTCTGCTCTGACATCCGTCTCAGGTGGCCCCCTCCCCTGGTTGTTGCGAGGCTGGAGCAGGGTTCTGTAGCAGGGTCCTGATCGCGCAATCAGCGATCACTGGTTTCTAACTCCAATCCCACTTACTCTTCCCATCCCCAGTCAGGAAAATCTGCCTTGGCTTCTTTGTTTTTAGCCACCAATTTTTCTTACTGTCTCTTCCTTCTATCTTCACCCTACTTAGCCCTTTGCTTACCTTAAGGATGCTTATCATTTCTTTTCCCATCTGGACCCCGGTCTCAGCATAGATGGCATGGTATCACAAAGTCCCTCTCCAGAAAGGTTACTGGTCACCCTCGAGCACACTCTCCCCTTTCTGCTACACCCTTCTGGGCAATTCAGGGACTCCCTTCTGTTTCTCTGGAAGGACAACTACACGGTAGTTCCTGCTCCACGCTATTCCTTACCAATCTATTATTCTGCTGTTCCTCAAATCAGACTGTCAGCTTCCTGTGGGCCTGCCTTACAGCTGTCCTCTCTGATCCACAAGGTCCTTCAACCACTAAACATGTCACTAGGTTTTCAGCAGATACCCTAGTAAAGCAGAACTCACTCTTTCAGAGGAAAAAGAGAGAAAGAAAGAGCCTTGTTGGCAATGACTTTACACATCAATAAGACATATGTATAAAGCTGTTCTGGTTGTTAATGATTCACAGCGAAAGTCCAACACCACCGGGGACAAAGCACCTTCCTAACCATTCATGAATATGCACACACAGAATATGAGATAGCTCCCCCACTCCTTTCAGCTGCCTTTGATACTACAGGCTCTGGTATCATCCCTGCCATATAATAAAACCCTCAGCCTGAATTGTATCAATGCAGGTCACGGGAGCTGCCTGTAGCTTGTGTATTATAACTGGTCTGCTGGGCCAATAAAAAAAATAGCCCATTATCAGTCTTAAATATTAACAGGGGTCCTCCAGGCCTGTCCTTATCTTTCTGCAGCGTCCCTCTCCCCTCTCCTGCTCACACAGCTGACCCTTAGTCTGCTTAACTTCCCCACTTGCACACCTAAGTAGGGCAAAGTGCTAGCTTTAAGGGTCTTTAAAATCAAATCTGCATAATATAAGGAGGCTTTTGAGTAGTGAGCTCCATTCCCTCCCCTTCAAGCCTAGGGTGGTGGGGGAGGGAGGTCTCCCCTTATAGGTCTGGGGCAGGGAGGGGGGGTGATTCCTGGGCCTCCCATGTTCTGGTTTCTTGGGGCGATGGAGGCAGAGAAGCATGCTGAGGTCCTTCCTGGGGCCTCCCCTTCAACCTTCCCTTCCTGCTTCATCCCCTGGACGCGTAAGCTTCTCTCCTGACACCTCCTCCTCCATGTGCGCTGGCCCTGGTCCCCTGCTGCAGTGGCTCTTCTGGGAACTCTGTGTCACCCTCACCAAGGCCCAGGGGATGAGCCCGGGGCAAAGGGAGATGAGATGCCATCCCCCATCCCACTCAGGGCTCTAGCCTCAGGGTGCCAGTCTCTCGGGCTGGGCAGGGCAGAGAGCCCTGCCCTGGGAGGTGTGGACAACACCAGTAAGGGCCTGAGAACTGTTGAGCTTAATTATAGTCACGTTCCTTTGTGATAGGGTGCCAAAGAACTGTAAAACTTAGTATTGACAATGCCATTTTAAAGAGGAAAGGTCAGGCTTCTTGCCCCTCCTTTCTGTGGAGAATGGAGGGAGAAGAATGCAGAAGCTTCCTGGCTTACAAGGACAAATGGGTCATCTAGTCATAGTTTAACTATAGTTCTCTGGAAGTTTAAAACTTATCTGAAAACTCCCTCTTTCCCTTCCTTAAGATCCTTTAGAAGACAATGTAAACAACCTTAATTAAGAATTCCTACAGCCTGACCAGGTGATGGTGCAGTGGATAGAGCATCGGACTGAGATGCAGAGGACCTGGGTTTGAGACCCCGAGGTCACCAGCTTGAGCGCGGGCTCATCGAGTTGGAGCAAGGATCACCAACTTGAGCCCAAGGTTGCTGGCTCGAGCAAGTGGTCACTAGGTCTACTGTAGCCCCCGGGGTCAAGGCACATATAAGAAATCAATCAATGGACAACTAGGGAACCCCAACAAAGAACTGATGTTTCTCATCTCTCTCCCTTCCTGTCTGTCTGTCCCTATCTGCCCCTCTCTCTGATTTTCTCTGTTTCTGAAAAAAAAAAAAGAATTCCTACACTCTGACTCACCCTCCCCTCCTGGAGTCCTGAGAGTAACATATATCTCTAGACCAGTGATGGGCAATCTTATGAGCTTGGTGTGTCAAAATTCACCAAAAAACCGAGCATAACTCAGGTGGTGTGTCACTTCAAGAAAAACGGCCTAACCAGAAGTCCTAGAACTAGACACTATGTGCCGGAGTTCTGTAGTTTTGGCCTACAGACCTCCAGCACAGAGCGTCTACACTACAGCAAATGTTTTATCCTCGGCTATTGCACCTGGCCGTGCAGGAGCCGAGGATGAAATGTCCTTCTCGGTATGCGGCCCCATACTTATCTGGTATGTGGCCGCATGTCATTGAAAATGGCTATGTGTGTTAGTGCTGACATGCATGTCATAGGTTCGCCATCATGGCTCTAAACAAAGGGATCACGAGACCATTCCCCTTGTTTGAAAAACGTGCATTCTGTAACATTTCTTATATGATTCCTAATAATCATCCCTCTTGAAATCCTTTATATGTATAAAAACTTGTAAACTAGTCCCAACACTTTTAGCAAAGGTATTTACATTTTGTCTCTCTCCTTATCCTAAGCTAACCATTTCACTGTGACGACAGGGATGGGGAGTAGACAGTAGAAGATTTGGGAATGTCTTTGCCTGGTATGTAAACCAGTGGTCACTACTGTGTTATCTCGTGGTATAGAAATGTTTTTCCTTTTAATAGATCCTATAGATAGATGTTGTAAGCTTGTTAGTAATTGACTATTGTACCATGCTCCCTCCTTACCCACCCCAACCAGTACTTGATTTGTATAAAAGAAGGTCTAGAACAGTAAGAGGGCCTACATGATTTGGGATCATGCCCCCTGTACCTAGCCAGCTAATTAATATATTCCTCAAAAATTCATTTGGACTTGGTGTCTCTATGTAACTCATGGATTAAGGTATGGATGGTACTTTACAACACCTTTATCTGCATTTTCTGGGGTCATTTTTTTCTGTTTCCACACCCACGTTCTCTTCATTTCTCACCTATGGCTTTATTGAACATTTTACCCAAATTTACTGATTCCCTTTCTATATTGAGTAACAAACAGCCTTGCATTTGTTTTAGAATCAAGTGAAACACACAGAATGAGACAATTACTGAAAGAAAACTTCTGGAAGGAATTCTCTGAAAAGTCTCATTCTCCCTGGTCAGCCTACCTTGCTACAGCTGGTATTCTTCTCTGGTTGATGAACAACACACAGGACTCACATCTGAGAGCTGATCACATGCCTTTATCATCTCCTCCGACCTTCACAACAATATTCATTATCATAAACAACGGCTGAAGATCTGTTTGCCGCTGCTTGTTCCTGTTCCTGGGGGTGGGGGATGGGAGCACAGGCCCGAGGACTAGAGAGTACTGAGCTAGTTTCCAGTTCCATTCCCCTCTTTGAGCCGGAGAGAGGTGGGGTGATTCCTGCACCTTGTCCTCCACAGCCTTACACTTTTCTTAACAGTGGCTATAGACCGGGCTCAGCTTTCAGATTGGAGGAGGACTTTTTCTCTTATATGGAAGGCTTTGATCAACTGGTCCTTACCCAGACACATTTTCCATGTGTTTGGTTATCTACATTATATCTGCAATGACTGAGGGTACAGAATACCATATTTCCCCATGTATAAGATGCTTCCATATATAAGACGCACCTTAATTTGGGGGCCCAAAATTTGAAAACAAATGTATTACATAAAGTTATTGAACTCATTTTATTTATCATAAAATTCATACAACTCCTCATCAAGCGCGAAAAAGCGGGAAATGCAAGTAAAAAATTTACAGCCACTGTATAAGACGCACCCAGTTTTTAGACCCCAAATTTTTCTTATATGTAGGGAAATATGGTAATATTCCTCAAATGCAGATACAAAGACTGAGGCTCTGCCAACGTAAGGTAAGAGCCAGGCAGCCCACTTGGCAGGGTTCTGCTCTTGACCCTGAAAATGGTGTCCTTATCTATTTTGCTTTCTCTGTCCACCCCTGCACCTCTGCTAAGAGCAGTGCCACAAGCAGGCTTCTTTGTTTTACTTAGAAAAAGACATGAAGAATAAGTTATCTCTGAACCACGAGAGAGACAGAGGTAAGCAGAATGTAATTACCCAGGTTGGAAAGTCGCCACAGACAACAGCTGCAGAACACCATGGTGGGACAGAAAAGCAATATTGACCGAGAAATATCACATTACCCTTCACAGAACTATTCTGGTCGTTTGAGCCTCGCCCATATTTATTCAAAAGATCTAAGAATCGATTTTCTTGATATGAGAAAATCATTACTGGCATTTGCTGAAGCTCAGGGATGTAGTGTCGGAGAAAGAATAGGGGACAGGTAATAAAAATTAATAATTCATATAGCAAAACCCATTTTGTTTTCCACATGTGAAGAGGGGCTCTTGTAGGGCATGGTGAGCTGATCAGAGTTCGGGATGGCGTGCGTGGAGAGAAATGAGGCGGCAGCAGGAAGACAATGAAACCTTTGACTGGGATGGTCCAACCTTGACTGATGAACCCACACGCACCCTCACACAAGGCAGAATGAGCAGTCAGACCGGGCGAGCCCACCACTCACTCATTGTTACTGTCTTGAGGAAGCGGAGTTGATGAGCCCTGCCGAGGCCAACTGGGATAAAGACCCACAAAGCAGGCTTCTAGATTAATATCAATGCCTCTGCAGCATATCAGGGGTTGACAGCAGCGTGGAGTCTCCCAGCACTTATAATAAAGCTGTTTCCTTGTGGGCCCTGTAAGCTTTCAAAAGAGGCAAAAGTGGGAAGTGGGCAACTGAGGCAGAGAGGCATGCAAACTGAGAAGAGCAGGCACTCATAGGGAAGGGAAGAGAGAGAAAGTGAAGGATGGGGAGGTTAGGAGGGGTCCATGCTGCGCTGGAAAATGAAGTGGAAATTTAGGTTGTGCTGGGGTTTTGTGTGGGCTTCACTCGTTAGTTAAGAAAAGCCCACTGCAGTGTGTGTGTGTGTGTGTGTGTGTGTGTGTGTGTGTGTGTGTGGTCTGTGTTAGTGTGTGCATGGTTTATGCAGAGGTTGATTGATATGGTTTGGGACATGTTTTAGTGAATATTATTATCTTTTTTTTACAAAAGAAAATGGTCATCAGAAAGCTGCCTTTACAAAGTTAAAACTATTTGGGGAAAACAGTTATGACCTATGCTCTCAAAAGAATTTGCATACCATTAATGCAAAGGACAATTTTGTCATTCATCCTTGGTCTAGGGCCCTTTTAACAACAAGAATATTTTAAGTACTCGTGGAAATGTTCCAGGAAAACAAAAAGAGTGAGAGAGAGAGAAAGAAATCTTTTTACAGAGCATTTTATAGGTTGGGCTTGTCTTGGAAAACTTTTCTAATTCTTGATATTTTTTCACTTTTTTTAGAGAGAGAGAGAGAGAGAGAGAGAGAGAGGAGAAAGCAGAGAGAGAGAGAGAGAGAGAGAGAGAGAAGCATCAACTTGCTGCTCTACCAAGTTGTGCACCCATTGATTGCCTTTCATATGTGCCCTGACCAGGGCCCCAATGGGAGACCTAAGGTCAAGCCTTCACCTGGGAATTGAGCTGGCAACCCCAGGATTGAACCAGCGACCTCCATGCTCCAGGATCACACTCTCTCTATTGCACCACCAGCCAGGGCTAATTCTTGATTTTTTTTATAACAAGTTTAATATTGATCAACTATTATGCCTGGAAAAAAACATTCACTCTTTTGGGAATATGTTGAACCATCTTTGAGATGTGTAAATGGTATTCTTATATACTTTTTTATTCATTTATTTTATTTTCTTTATGTTTTTTTTCTTTTTTACAGGGACAGAGAGAGAGTCAGAGAGAGGGATAGATAGAAACAGACAGGCAGGAACAGAGATAGGTGAGAAGCATCAATCATTAGTTTTTCATTGCCATTGTAACACCTTAGTTGTTCATTGATTGCTTTCTCACATGTGCCTTGACCGTGGGCCTTCAGCAGACCAAGCAATCCCTTGCTGGAGCCATCAACCTTAGGTTAAATCTGGCGAGCTCTTTGCTCATGCCAGATGGGCTAATGCTCAAGCTGGCGACCTCAGGGTCTCGAACCTGGGTCTTCCACATCCCAGTTCAACGCTCTATCCACTGTGCCACCGCCTGGTCAGGCTTATTCATTTATTTTTAACTCTCCTTAAAATTGAGGTCTACCTTATCCTGGAGTTCTACTTAGGCACAGAGAAGAACAATGCAGATTGAATACTTTTACTCTAAAGCATACATTTATATTATTTGTTTGTTGGTTTGTTGTTTTAATTAAGGAAGGCTGACTGACGAATAAAAGCCATGTCAAGGAGTTCTAGAAGACTTCCACCCATTAGGTAGTCCTTAAGAGTCAATATAATGCTCACCAATTGAATAAATGGTATTTATAAAACTGAGTTTTGTGTAACAACATCACATTATGTCATGTTACATCTGTAAACCCACTTTGAATATCAAGCTGTGCAAAGCAGACCTAGGTCCTAGTCTGCAGGGAGGCGCACTACAACTTAGCATTCTATCACTTGCCTGTGGAAAAGCACCTAAATATTGTGGTCGTTCCATATTTCTCTCCTTTCAATTAGGGTAAAGTTTCAATTCATGCTTTAGCAGCAAATGTACTTTCTTTCAACATCAATGGCTCTTAAGCATACCAGGAAAATTGATCTCCAGATAAAGTGGAAACAGCCTAGAAGGTTTGCAAACAGCGAATTACATGCAGCAAGGAGCTAAAAGACAGGGTTTTTAAAAGAGTCATTTGTAGGAAAGCAGGGATCCCTCTGTTCAATGAAGATAGCCATATGGGGGCAGGACAGACTCTGGAAGCCCTGTGTCTGCCCTCCCCGATGTACTGGTCTTGTCTGTGGTGACTAGATAGCCATAATTTGCTTCTGATTTGAAGAAAGTTTTCTAATTTCTCAAAAATCAAGTTTCTTCATCTGAAAAGCAGGACAATCCGCTCAGTGTTTGCTGGTGACTCCAGGGTACACAACCTGCCTTCCATATCATTCCTCCTCTTTCTCCTGGATTACTAAATTCTCTGTATGCCTAAGGGAAAGACAGCTCCCCCCAGATGGAAAGACCATCACTCACTCTACCCTTAGTAAATACAATGGGTTGTAATGGCTTTTTAGCCTTGTTTTAGTGTGAAGCCTTCCAGTCTCTTCTCAGACAACATTCCAGGAGATGCCCATGAAATAAACAGGCCTTTCCAGGGCTCTTGACCATCATCAGGGGTGCTTGAAGGGTAGGCAATTCTCTTCCTATTCATAAACCTACAAGGAGTGTCACACTCACATATGAATCTCTTCTTTGGCCTGAATGTCAAGTACACGAAAGCGTTCTTTAACTTAACAACTGGATATATTTCATAGGTATTTGTTCACTGATTATACAGAGCTCAGTATATATTTTCCCAGATACAATGCTATAAATTATTGCCTCCACTGGCTCAAAAATAATTTAACTCATAACGTAACCCAAATACTCTCATAATGGTATGATTATGCAAAATGTAAAAACAAACAAATCTGTCTCCTTCCATGAGAGTTGAATGAAAATAGAAACTGCATCTGTGTCAACTTTGCATAGCTCAACAATGAAAATCGCTGCTAGCGCTTCCGTGGGCTGACTGTGTGCCAGAGACTAAGAATCTAAATCTCTTCATTAATATAATCCTCTCATCAACGTAATGAGGTAGGCTCCGTTGTGATCCCCACTGTACAAATGAGACTGCCTCGATTGCTTTGTCTTAAATAGAGAGTGGTGGAGCTGGAGTTTGAACGCATTAGGTCTGCTGCCAGAACACATGCTCTTCTCTAAAAAGCACTATAGGAGTATTTAATGAAAACATAAATGGAAAGAAGTACCATAGCTGTGTATATATTTGGGCTCCAATGGTTTGAAACAGAGATGACTAATTAGATGTGAGGCAGATTAGACTGATATCCTTTAATGGGTTCATCTATTTCAGAGGCTGTGGGAACTGGAACTACTGCCTCTATTCAAGTCTAATTTGAATAGAGGCAGTATTCAAATAATGGACGTAAGGGCTGAGGGTTTTCTGGAGTAGTTGCATCACAAAGGCTCTTCTCACTGGAATTGGTCATTATTAGTCTAGAGGTCAAGCGTGAGTATCCTGAGATGACTGGAAGACATTAGCAAGAAGAAGAAAAGGGGGAAAATGAGTTTCAAGTGCGAGTGTGTGAACGTAGAGAGATTGCCTTGTGAAGGGAAGTCACCGCGACTGCTGCGTGTGAAGGAAACGGACAAAAAGCAGGGTGGGCGGGCACCTGGGGAGAAGGGTGGGTGGGCACCTGGCCTACAGTCCCAGCGGGGTTCTGAAGGCTTACCCATCCAAGGCTCAGCTGTTCATGGCACAGTTCTCATAGCCTCCTTTACTCTTGTTTCCAGACCCTTCTACACAACATGTCCCCTCTTTGTTCTTTCTCTTGCTCTCCCGTTCCTGTTGGCCTGGATCCTTTCTATGTATACACAACCAGTTCCAGCCAGTCTCCAAAGCTTGCTGAACAAAATGGCCATCCATGCTGTGGGATCTCGGGTTCACCCTCAGCCAGGACTACCCAAGCATTTCTCTACTCCTCTGAAGACCTAGCCCTCTCTCTTCTTCCTCATTACCTACAAACTGTTGTACTTCATAATTGTCACCTCTACATAAATGACTCCCACAGTTTTGCTGAACATTTTCACTGCCTCCTAAGTACCCATCCTGGCTGTATTTTGAAATCTGGTTTTTCTCACAGAAGAGGATAGATACATTATTGTCCTGAACCACCAACATAGATATTATCTTCATTCACTCCCATTATCTGAAATTTAAATATATGAAGCTTAAATTGCCTTCTCCTTTCCCCTCATGTGTTCCTTTTATTTTTCTTAATATTTTTACCTAGAATTATCCGGAATAAAAATATGGATAAATATTTTATTTTCCTTTTATCCCCTGAAGCCTACCTATCAATAAATATGATCCATTTTTTTTTTTTACAATCTCTTCCTCATTAATCTTCTCTTGTATTCTAATCACCAACAAATGACTTTCAAGTTGTCCTTATTACAATGCAAAATTTCTAGTATTTAAGGCCATGAACTTCTAGGTTAGAGCCCAAACTCTAACTTTTATTAGAGCAACTAAATAAAATAATAATGGCAGATACCACATAAGTGGTTGATAAGGTTAAATTTAGTTGAAGAAATTCTCTATTAGTCATTATTAATATTATTTACTTTTCTCTAGTGTCACCTTTACTCCAGTCTATCATGCCCTCTACCAAAAAAAAATAACTTCCTTAATATATTGTTCTGGCAATACAACTTCACTATTCTAAAGCCACAAAATTTTCCCAAATGTTTAAGTAGAATTGAAACTGTATAACATGTTTCTTAGTGTCTTCCTCAGGATGGTCCCTACTATTTTATATTTATTCTACTGTGGTCAGAATGATTGATTTCCTGCTCCCAAGATCCATGTCCATCCCATCATTACTGTTCGGAAGTCTACAGAGCTTCAGATTGGAGCCAAAACCCCATTCAAAACATTGTACAATACTATAGCGTCAGTCTCAACTTGTTTAAATTCCTGTTACCTCATTATGCATTTCCAACTGTATCGCTGACTCAATATTAACTACTTGCTGTCTTTGATTTATTGGTCACCTCCCTAGACTATGAAGCCAGAGGTCTGAGATTTCATCTTATTCATATCTGAATCCCTAATAGTACATGGCACACAATAGGTTCTCAATTTTTGTTAAATAAAAGTGAATAAGATGCCTATATCTGTTGAAACATGGAGGAGTTGATAAATAAATCAAACACATGAAAGGGACATAAAAAAAAGGGAAAGTAGGAGTGTATGTGTGCGAGGCTGATCATGGTATAGAGATAGCACTTGGTAGCAAGCATCCTGATAGTTTCAGGACAAGGTTCAAGCCCTATACTCCATGGCTATCTATATTACATAGCCTAGGGAGGGATCTCCAAGGCTTATTCCCAGTCCTGAACACTCCGCCCTCTAATGTGAATGTGTTATGCACCTTAGGCACACGCCATGTTGCTGGTATTGTCCTTAGGCATGGCCACAGACTGCCTGCCTCACACACAGCCACCCACAGTGGCTCTGAACATCAAGAGGCTCCATGTGGGACCTTGTTTAGTCAGTTCGACTGCAGAGCACAACTTATCCTGGGCAGACGCCATGAGGAGGAGGTGCCCCAGCTGATCTGTTCGGTAGAGAAGATGACAAATGGACATTTGAGTAATTACTGACAGTGACTGGACCAGGGACTATTCAGCTGGTCACCAGACTCATTTCTCCTTCTGGGCCTCAAACAAACTACATTTCATAGTCTGCTTCTATCTAGGGAAAACATTATCAGTGGTTTTCCTAAATCGATGTGAGAGTAGTGTGGCAATGCCAGGCTGAACAGTGTTCTTTCTCCCCCATTTCTGTGGCAGGGTAGCCAGTGTGATGTTGAAGCACACTGTTTGATGATGGCGGAGCCACAGCACCGGGAAGTCTTGAGTACCAGAGTGACTGCATGGAGCAGAGACTACTTGCAGACCCACAAAGTATGGTAACATGTGAGGAAGAAAACTGTTTTTGTATTAAGTACTAAAATCTGTGGGTTGTTTACCGTAACACTTAGAATTATTTAAACTAGCCAATATACTACTCAAAGCATTCCCCATATCTTATCTCAGTGAGCCCCAGAGCACACCTAGGATAAAAAAGAAATAAATCTGATTATGCTATTATCAGTTTTATGTTTTTGATGTGTAAAGGAATGTTTACTTGGCCCATCCTAAATCCTTCAATGAGATGCCCAGACTTTTGGATGTGTTGTCTACTTACATTTCTACTTATCACATTATCTTTGAAAGTATAGAAACTATTGTTCAGTATCATTGTCATATATAATTTTCCCACAGACCAATGCATTCCATTTCTGCGATCCTTTTAGATGTGCGAACCACATTGCTCTTTTTAAGAGGCAGGAAGAGGGAGGAGAGAGGAAGGCAGAGGGCTCTTGAGACTCTGCTCTGTGAAAATGGAGGAGAGCTCGCCGCGGCCCTTGAGCTTGGGCTGTGGTGTCTGATTCTCATTTTCATCTGGAAGTGAAGAGACGCCACTTAGTCAGGGTCTGCCTGCCTCCTTGTGTTCTGACTTGCTCTCTCTTCTGAGGAGAGGACTTTGAGGGGAGTTTCAAGACAGGAATGCAAGAAGGGCTAGTTTCCCTTTCCTTGAATGATGGCTATTTTAGTTGTTGGAAGAAAAGGGAAGGAACAGCAGCCTGTCTCTCATCACTGTGCTCTCGCCTGTGGCTGGTTGCCAGGGACTAATAAGGCTCTGCCGCCACCCCTGCCTGTCCCTCTCCCTCCCATCTGCCTGCCACAAATCCCACAGAGAGCCTGGCTTCTGCCCAGAGGGAGAGACCTGGCAATGCCGTCGAGCAACACGGGGTCCTTTTTTCCTGGTGTATTACCTTTTTACCTTTCTTAGCAACTATGAGTTTTGTTCTTTTTGGTGCCTGGCATATCAGTTTCAAATAAAATTCAGAAGTGATGGCAAGTGGGCACAAACTTGATAGGACTGGGCCTGGCACACATGCCTTACCTGTGAGTCCAAGGAAGCTTTCAGCTGTGCTTTCTACATACCAGCAGCGGTCAGCACCATGGTAGGTCCACAGTTAGGGCTTACTAAGTGTCCACTGAGTGAAAAAGTGATCAGGTGATTTAACTGTGATCTAACCTTTAGCAAGTGTCTATGTATCCATTGATATCCCATCTTACTTCAAATGGATTGATGCGAATAACTAAATATTTATATACTAACAGCAGCACAACAGCTAATTTTTACATGTTGTTTGTTACTAGGTAGGTAAGAGAAGCTTCTACCATTTTATAGTAAAAATAATAGGAGCTCTGAGTTCAAATTTAGTAAAAATTAATACTTGAACATCTGGGTAAGAGATTAAAGGAAGTTAGCAAAGCAGAGTAGTGAATTAAGTTTCTAGGAAGCAGGAAACAGCTACTTCTTGGGTATCCAGGCAAAAACAATCCTGGGCTGTCAGTAACAATTAAGAACCAGATGGGGACAGAGTCTTTATGGAAATTAGCAGGAGATGAGGTAAAATCAAGGGAGAATTTATTTTAACAAATATTTTTTGCATCCCTAAAATGTAGTTGCCTAATTCTTTGGAGGGAAACAAAGAGTGATCAGGACTTTGTTCACTTTGTAAAAGAAAAAGGGCAGGCAGAGATATCTCCTGCTAATTAATTGAAAGTTGACTATGATCAATAATGAATAGAATACTAGAATAACACAGCACTATGGGAATGTAAGAAAAAGACATGTTTTGCCAGGGTGGGGGAGGGCGGTATATATGATAGACATTAAGAGAAATGAAGTGTACTTAAGCTGTATAAGTTAGATATGGTGTTGATTGGTGATTTATAAAAGGAGGAGAAGCTAGGAAAAGAGTTTATAGCAAGAAAGGAATGTCTTAATCGGAAACAAGAGAAAGGTAACTGTTCAATTGATCAGCCGAAGAATCAGTAAAGAAGTAAAGAAAAGTTTTGCTGGAAAGAAGACTGAATAGTTTAGTTGGGTTTATACTGTTGAGGATTTTAAATGTGAGGTTTAAGCATTTATACTTTGTTGTGACTGCAAAGGTGTCATCGAAAGCTGTGGGCTTAGGAGTATCTGGGAAAAAATAAATAAATAAACTATACTTTAAAGAGGTAAGTCCAAAGGCAATGCACAAGATTCACTGCAGGAGGAAGGGCATGGAGGTAGGAAGACTAATTTGAAAGTGGCCAGGAGGCACTGAGCCAGTGCAGAGCTCTTGAAGTGTACTGAGAGCGGTCGGAGCAGAGAGGCAGAACAAGATGGGCAGGCTGTGTCTGCTGACTGAATGTGGGGATGAAAGAGAAACAGAAGTATATAAAAATTCTAGGAGTTGGAACCACGGTGATGAGAAAGATACCATTAAGAAAGTGGGGAAATGGCACTTTACTGTGTAAATGTTCCACAGCTTTTTTTATCCCCTCACCTACTGATGGACACTTGGGCTGTTTTCAGATCTTGGCTATTGTAAATAGCAGTGCAATGAACATAGGGGTACATATTCTCTTTTAAATTAGTGCTTTGGGATTCTTAGTTTATATTCTCAGAAGTGAGATTGCTCAGCAAAAAGGCAGCTCCATTTTTAATTTTTTGATATAACTCTATACTGCTTTCCACTGTGGCTGCATCAATCTGCATTCACTCCAATAGCGAATGAGGGTTCCCTTTTCTCCATACCCTCACCAGCACTTGCTGCTTATTGATTTATTAATGATAGCCATTCTGACGGGTATGAGGGGATAAGTCATTGTGGTTTTAATTTGCATTTCTCTGATGAGGAGGGTATATAAGGGATAAATGGTGATGGGTGAAGACTGGACTTGGGAGGGTAAACACACAATATGGTGTACAGAGATGTATTGTAGAATTGGGTACTTGAAACCTGTATAATTATGTCAACCAATGTCACCCCAATAAATTCAATTGATGCAAAAAAATAAAGTGGAAGGAACAAGGAGAGTAAATTCACATAAGTTGGGTTTAATATTTTTTTCCTGCAAGTCCGTGTGTGTGTGTGTGTGTGTGTGTGTGTGTGTGTGGTGTAGGGGAGATAGAGAGACAGACTCTCACATGCACCTCAGCCTGAATCCACATGGCAACCCCTGTCTGGGGTGGATGGCTCTGCCTGCCAGGGGCCAATGCTCACAACTGAGCTATTCTTAGCGCCTGAGGCAGAGGCTCTTCAGTGCCTGGGGCTGGTGTGCTTGAATCAATCAATCCACAAAGAGTCTTGAGCTGAAACTAGAGGGACAGAGATGGATTTGGGAATTTTAATAAATGGCAGAAATATGAAGAAGCTATTGTGAATTTAACATTTAGTTAGAAAAAATAATAGTTGTTTTCTTCATTCTAAAGCCCAGGTTAAATTTGAATGCTACTGACAGATAGTGATCTATACTTGTTGACAGACCTTCCCTCCAATGGTGGGCTGGTCCACAACAAAGCTGTCCTTTCATTGGAGAATGCTATCTCCTCCAGCATCCCTGCATGGCCTAGTTTCCCATAGCCTGACCAACTGGAATAGAAACAGGGTTTCACTGGGTGTGGCCTCCTCAGATTCAATAGCTTCTCATATAACACCTTGCAATTCATCAAGTGCTAGGTTTAGAATACAGGTGATCAAAAAGAATAAAAGGAGTCAACAGTGAGTTCAATATCTTAATCTTCTGACCATTACAAATGTCAATCAATGTATTTGTTCCCCTAGACCAGTGGTTCTTAACCTTTTTTGAGGTACTAAACCCACCAGTTTCATATGTGCATTCACTGAACCATTCTTTAGTAATAAATAAAATATGATTTTTTTTCCCAAATTTAAGACATAGGTATATGTTTTTCTACTGGTGCACAAAATGAGCTGTGCATGAACATCCCCTTGCTCAAAGAACAAAACCAACAAAGTGCATGAACTCACAACAAATTATGGTATTATTTTATTCTGACCTCCGCAGCAGAGGCTTCTCCGAACCCCTGAAAACTACTCATCGAACCCCTAGGGTTTGATAGAACCCACGTTAAGAACCACTGCCCTAGACCCTTGGTCGGCAAACCGCGGCTCGCGAGCCACATTTGGCTCTTTGGCAAAAGCCAGCTTAGGAGTACCCTAATTAAGTTAATAGCAATGTACCTACCTATATAATGTAAGTTTAAAAAATTTGGCTCTCAAAAGAAATTTCAGTTGTTGTACTGTTGATATTTGGCTCTGCTGACTAATGAGTTTGCCAACCACCACTAGACCCCAAGAAGTTAGAAGACTCTGCACTAAACTTCAAACACATGTGGTAAAATAAGAACAAGACCTTAGAAGTTGTGAGGATGTGCATGTACAATTCTAATAATGGTAGCGCTGGGAGGCTGTTTTATTAGTCCCGTTATAAAATGCTAGCGTGGAGGCATGCTTGCCGCAATGGACTTAACGTTCTCTGAGCTGCGGGTTTAACTGCCGACTGACCATTCACTGCTGTGTGCTGCCAGTCCATCACTCAGCTTTTCTGGGGCTCTGGCTGCATGACAGAGAAACAGGGCTAATGATACCCAATAATGGCCTGCTTGATAAGGCCATGGGAATGATGAATGAGCTGACCTCTAGATTAGATGCTGTGAGCTCCAGGAAGAAGAAGCCATGAGCAAGTAATAGTGAAGAGATTTTTACCCCCACTGCTCCATCCCGTACCTTTGTCTGTCTCCTGAAAACCAGAGAACTCCCGAGTAACATTACTGGGCTAGAGTCAGTATTCTGTATAGACAAGGAGGAGGGGAAAAAAAAATCACATTTGAGATTACATTTCTAAAAAGAGCTGTCCAATTTGTCAGCCATTCCCCTGCTGACCTCTGCTGAGTGCTGAGAAGTGACGGTGCCTTCCCCAGAATGTTTCTCCTCTGCAGGAGCTCAATGAACGGAGCATACGTAAATAAATATTAAAAAACAGAACTCCCTCAGTCAGCAGTAGAACATGGGTCTCAATCCCTGGGTGTCAGACCCTCCCAGCTCCTTTCCACTTGAACTTCAAATAGCTTGTCAGATGGATCTTTTGTGTCTTAGGTTACAACCCCTCAGCCTGACTTGCTGTTCCATTTACATACGCAGTTTTTTACTTCTGAGCCCCTAACAAAGCACAGAGGGCAAAGAAAGCGTGATGGCTATTCAGAAAGGAGAGAGGCAGGTGGCAGAGACCAGGGCAGCAGTAGATCTATGGACATTTGAGGAGTTATCATATTGTTATCATTTGCTCTCCCACGCTGGAGAATGAGGTTTCAATGAGATTAAATCTAGGCTGAGCAATAACTGGCCAAGTTAGCACCTGGGAAAAGGGAGGTAACTTCTGAACATGCAGGTACACAAGAAAGTCCACCTGCTTTACAAGATGAAGGGCCTATCACTTGAGCAGGATAAAGGCCAGTTCTGATAGTGAAAAGCATTTACTTGGACAGTAGCAATTTAGTATGGATTTGTAAACTAGGGATGTCTGTGCTTACCTGGGATGGATTTATGGGTGTAATATGAAGCAATGTGTTTAGCTGGCACTTTCTAGGGGTTCAACAAATGCTAACACAATAACAAATGTCAACAAATGTTAATGTAATGCCCCCTGGCCAGGTAGCTCAGTTTGTTAGATGTTGTCCCAATACAGTAAGGTTGTAGGTTCTACCTCTGGTCAAGGCACATACAAGAAATAACCAGGGAACACATAAATAAGTGGGACAACAAATTGATGTTTATTTCCTTCTCTCTCTTTTTCTCTTTCTCTCAAATCAATAAATGACATTTTTTAAAAAAATTTTAAATGCTAATGTAATGTACCTAATGCTAGTTCACCATGTTTTCTATTCATTCATTCATCCATTCATTCATTCACTCATTATTTTGGAAATCAGTGCCTACAAGCACCAGGCTCCACAGCATGCAGGCCCAGGCTATACAAAGCCCCTGCCCTTGAGGAATTCAGTTTAACACCCCATTATTTATCAGTCGTTTATACTCAACTGGTTTAGGATTTCTATTCCTTCATCTGCAAAAGTGGAATGATGATCACATTTAATTTGAAATCAGCCAGCTCAAAACCTGTTCTTCTGCAGTCACTCAGCAAATGCTTTCTTCTCTCCTGTCTCTTGCCCCCCCCTGCACCCTGTAGTTCCCTGTCTGATGGGGATACGGGGTGGCAGAGAGGCAGGTCATGTTGAAGGTGAGAATTCTTCCCTGTGACCATCAGGGAACCAAGCTATCAGCTTTGCCTCAGTCCATCCCCAAAGTAATTGTCTTTTAGAAATAAATTAAGTAGACGCTCCAAAATATGAAGAAGCAGGAGACTTCCTTTAGGACAGTGGTTCTTAACTAGGGGTTCGATGAGTTGGTGTCATGGGTTCAGAGAAGCCTCTGCAGCAGAGGCCAGAATAAAGTAATACCGTAATTTGTTGTGAGTTCATGCACTTTGTTGGTTTTGTTCTTTGAGCAAGGTGATGTTCATGCATGGCTCATTTTGTGCACCAGTAAAAAAACATATACCTATGTCTTGAATTTGGAAAAAAAAATCATATTTTATTTATCACTAAAGAAGGGTTCGGTAAATGTGCATGTGAAACTGGTGGGTTTAGTACCTCAAAAAAGGTTAAGAATCACTGCTTTAGGAGATTCACTGGGAGTTTCAATTCCATCTCCTGCTTGGCTGACTGAATAACTCCCCTCCCTATCTTTGAGAGAAGTCAGCCTGGTGACATTGCCCAGATAACTAATGCAATAAAGAGGGAAGGAGCTGGGGGTGAGCCCTGGGGACTCTGTGCCATTGGCCAGGATTTCTGCTTCCACCGTTTTCTCTGTCCCAACACCACAGAGACCATGAGAAACCCAGTAAAGGTGTGCCCTGGCTTGTCTGAACTTCCTTTGATTTCCCTTTAGTTAAACTAGAAAATGAAGGGATGTGTAAGGCAGGAGCTGGGACAGTTCATCAGGCCGACTGCTTGCTGCCCAGCTTCCATTGGCTTCATGCTCCTGGCCAGGTTACTTCATTACACACATGCACACACACTCAAACATTGGGAGGAAGGAGAATTACTGCAGGGTGTTGGTTTTGTGTAGCCCTGGGCGCTGGTTTGGAAGCTCTACCTACCTTTCAGGAGATCTAGCCTCCAGGCTACAGGAGAGAGAGTTGATGAGGCAAAGACTCAAACAGGCAGACCCCAGGAAACCCCATCAGTCCTCAGTCTGTCCCCAGGACACTTCAGAGGTAAAAATGGGAGGCAGGCCTGGTGTCCCAAACCTACACATGGCCAAGGCCCAGAGTTTGAGTGGTATGTCCAAGGGCAGACAGGCGGTGAGCCATGGCTTTGACAAGAACACGACTCAGGCTCTGACTCAGAGTCTGGAAGCACCCTGGTACCCAAGGAACTGCCGAAAATGACAGCTGGGGAAGAAATGGGGAGTCTTTCAGGATGACACAAGGGACAACCACCAACATTCAAGAGTGAAGATCCGGATTAACCAAGTGGCCCAGTGCCTTCAGTCCTGAAAACACGAGGGTGAGGCAGAAGTGAGGGAAGAAGAAAAACCCCTCATCCATCACCAGCCCTGTTATTCTCCTCTTTCCCTGGTGGCCTCAGTTTACCTGCTCTCTGAACTCGGAAAAGCAGGACAACCAGATGGCTACCTCAATTCTATTTAGTCTGGTAAACATCTAAATTGATGACTTCTCTGAAGGTCTGCTGTGTAGGTTGCGGTTTGTTTGCCCTAACCTTGCTATGCTCCATGACATTTACAAATGAGGCAGCATAAATGAAGAATTAGTAATGATACCATTTGGAGCAGACATTACAGGAGACTCAAATAAATTTGATTTGTGGATATAAAAGAAATCTCCCTATTTGATATTGCAGAATAAAACTCATATATCCCCCCACACAAACTGCATTTTCTCATCTTCCCAGCCTACCTCTTTGAGCCAAGGTGAAGACAGGCCCCAGGCAGTGCTTGTCTTTTTCACTTCAAGTACATCAATGCTAATTTACTTGCAAAAAAAAGGCAAAAAACCTTGTCTCCTCTCTTTCATCCTCTCTACCATCTAGTTTGTTACTGATAAGCCAATTACCCTTCCAAATTCCCTGAGTCCCCCTCCCCACATTTGTTGCTGTGATGGAGGGAATAAATACCAGTTTTCAGTTTAATAATCAGCTGTGGACACCTTGTTCATTTGGTTATTTGAGCATCTTTAGTTATTAGAGCAGCCCCTGCTTGCTTTCTGTGTAAATGCACAGTGACCTTTGGGGCGCTCTGGGCTCATTCCCTCTCCTGGATAGTCCTTGGGTCTGAATGGCAGACATTCATTTGGATTACAAACCTGACTACTCAGGGGAAGCTTGTCTGGAGAGATCAAAGTAGCACCATCTTGGGGACAGTGGGAAGGCTATATGCATGGAGAGAGAGACCACTGAGAAAGTATAGCTATCATGTTGAAAGAGACCATGGCACTTCTACTCAGCACTGTGAGAAAGAAACATCTAGAACCTGTTTTCTAAGAGAACTCTATCCCTGCTAACAGAAGGCCATCAGCTTATGGAGTCAAAGTCAGTCCTTCCGGGACATACTTTTTCCTGAATTAACATGCCCCTTCCTGTCCAGGCCAGGCCCAGCAGGGAGCAGTCCCCTTTTATTATCTCATTTAACCTTTAAACAATGGCCTTGGGAAAAGGATCTCAGGTGTTTTTACTACCCTCATTCCCACTTTACAAATGAGAAAATACCACCTAGTCCTAGCAGATATATCAAGTAATATGTTGAGAGCATATACTAGTGGTAAAAATGACTAGAGGGGTTCGGACCTTTCCTCTCTGCCAGGCACTGTGTGTCTTACTTGGTCTGCTCACAACACCAAGGGGCCCTGTCATCCTCTTCAGTGCACAGAGGAGGAAGCCCACACTCACAGAGGTTACACGTGTTACTTGCCCAAGTTGACACAGCTACTGAGTGGTGCAGCTGCTGTTCAAGCCCAGGACTCCAGAGCCTGTGCTGGTAGCAGCCACATGAGTAAATATCAGGATTGCAGGGATTTGAACCCAGGGCTGTAGTCTTCAGAGTGAGTGGCAGTGCCAAGCTGGAGGGACCGCGAAAAGGGGTGGGAACTCCATCAGAAAGCCACATGGTCCCCTGTTCTTCTGAAAGAGAGGCTTCTGAAACTATTTCAAACATATTAATAATTCATCAGTCCCAGAGGGGAAAGAAAAAAAATTATAAAGGGGAAAACAAAGTTCTAATGAGCCTCAGAGATGCCCACACAGTTGGCAAAGTCTGTGTTCACGTTCAGCTGGAAATGGTAAAGGATGTAGGCTATTAGATGCCAGAGTACAGGAAGATGGGGAGGAGAGAAGGACGAAGGGGAATATATTTGCTTGAAAGAACCATACTTTCCCATAACAATGAGGTCTTCAATCTGTACAGCTCTCTAGAGGTTATAAAGTTTTCATAGATAAATAAATCTTGATCCTTAAAAAATAAAAGTTGAGTTTGACCAGGTGGTGGCGCAGTGGATAGAGCATCGGACTGGGATGCGGAGGACCCAGGTTCGAGACCCTGAGGTCGCCAGCTTGAGCATGGGCTCATCTGGCTTGAGCAAAGCTCACCAGCTTGGACCCAAGGTCGCTGGCTCCAGCAAGGGTTTACTCGGTCTGCTGAGGCCCGCGGTCAAGGCACATGTGAGAAAGCAATCAATGAACAACTAAGGAGCCACAACAAAGAATTGATGTTTCTCATCTCTCTTCCTGTCTGTCTGTCTGTTCCTATCTGTCCCTCTTTCTGTCTCTCTTTCTATCTCTGTAAAAAAATAAAAATAAAAATAAATAAATAAAGGTTGACAGAGGATAAAACAGTTATCATTAACCTAGTATTACAGATGAGGAACAGAGTCTTCAAGCTTAAGGGTTTGCCAACCACCCACACTGGGTGTCCACATTGCAATCCAGTGGGCCCCACTCCAGGCAGACACCCTCAGGGTTTCGTGGTTGTTCCATCTCAGATATGAGGGCTTCTAGAAAGACAGCTAGGAGGCCAAGGTGAGAACCCTGGCCTGGTGTTCACTGGATTTTAACACAAATCTCAACTGAGATCCTCATAATTGACAAAGGAACACCAGAGCCACAGAATCATCCATCATTTATCCCATCCCCAGAAGAGGGGGAACTTTATCATGCCTTCGAAAGACCCCCCAGGGAATAGCTGTTTCTAAGTCATAAACTTTCAGGGAGCTTCAGTGATTCTTGTATGAACAGCAAGGCATCCTTGTTCATGGTTAGGGAAACAGAGGTGGAATTTTAAAATATAATCTACAAACCAGGTTTGTTTGTTTGTTTTTTAAAAAAATTTTATTATTCATTTTTAGAGAGAAAGGGGGTAGGGGAGAGAGAGAAAACAGGTAAGGAGGAGCAGAAAGCATCAACTCCCATATGTGCTTTGACCAGGCAAGCCCAGGGTTTCGAACCAGCGACCTCAGCGTTTCCAGGTCGCTTTGTCTGCCGCACCACCACAGGTCAGGTTGTTTGTTTGTTTTTAATAGGAGATGTCCCTATCTTGATATTCAGGGGTCCAAAACTATACGGCCTTTTCCAACTTCCTTCAGAATCCAATATCATCCTACAAAATTGTAGAACTACTTGCAACAGGGTCAGACAGCCCTTCTAATATCCTTCCTTACCTCCTCTGCTCCCACTATGATTCCCTTCCCTGTCAGTGCCCCCAACCAAGAGAGAAAGAATGCCTTCCGGTTTGCAAGTCTCCTTGACAATAAGAGAGAGTCTCTTGTTACCTGAAGCTTTGTGGTTTATTGCACGTGGGTGCCCTCTTCATTATTTTAGAGTGTAAAGGTTCTTTTAGAGGTCGTTTCATCAAAACTCGTCATTCATTAGTGGCTTCAGCCTCCACAGTGCAGTAGTAGGAAGGCCATCGAATTGCCAGCATCCTTTACCTTTTGCAGCATCCCCCATCCCTGCCAACCTCCTCCACCCCCATTGTGGACTCAAGGTAACCTCTTCTGTCCCAGTACTCCCACAGAGGGGTCTGTTTAGACTACTTTTTCTGTTACAGAGAAGTTTCTTAGGTAATCTGGGAGTGTTAATGTGCTAATGCAGGTAAATTGTAATTAATTTCTTTCTAATTGAAGCGTGGGACTACCTAGGCCCCATTTTCCTCCCTTCATTCTTTTATAAATATATGATGTGACAGGTTAATTTGAAAGCAAAAGTTAGATTCTTTACAGCCTTCTCAGCAGAAACCCCAGGACGCAGTTTGCCGACAACTTGTATGAAGCATAATAAAAGGGTTGACTTCAGGTTGGTTACCCCTTTTATCGTCATTTGACTAATTTAAACTTTTCCCCCTTCATAAGGTAATATAATATTCATTTCACAGCCTGAAGACCCCAGTGAATGAGTGTCAAGGGAGCAGTCCCCAGAGTGCCGTGACATCTGTGGGGTGACGTCTCCCAGGTGACCTTCCCCAGGTGGGGCACTGGGACCACTGTGTGGGTGGCACTTGGGGAGATCTGCTTTGGCATTTGAATCAGGACTGAGTCAAGCCTCCCACATCCTGCTGCAATTTGGAGAAAAGCCATAGAAATTTCTGGAGTATCTGGGGCTGTGGAAGACAGGAAGCCAGCCCTGCCACCAGGTACGTGGAGCCATTTTCTGAGGATGGGGAGGTGAAAGTCCTTATCTGTCAGCTCCAGCTGTGAGCCACAGAGTGAGCTTCTATCTGGAAAGGGACTTTTCCACAGGGGAATCAGACTGCCTAAATGGCAGGCTCCACTGTGACCAAGCTCTTTACATTTACATGTGAACAAAGGGTGGGAGACCCTGAGGGCACTTAGCCTTCCCACAGTAAGCCAGTGTCCCTGGGTGCTTAGACAGAATCCTGAACCATTCACCTTGGCCGTATTCCCTGCTGGTTTGCGATAAAACTCCCTACACTCAGGCTTGCTGACTTGAGAGGTCTCTTCCTCCCTAGAGTACTGGTTTTTCTGCCACTAGCCCACCTTTTTGAAAGATCCAAGACTGAAATAAAGCATCAGAACTTACTTTCTCTAAAACAAAGAGACTTTCAGCAGAACTTACTTTTTCTAAACAACTCCTTACCCCTGGCCTTGAGGCTGGTATTATAGGCTGTGGCCTTGGGCTATGTATGGCCAGGAGCCACGGGCACCATCACAGTAGCCTGGTCCAGTGCAGGTTCGCATTAGATTCGGACAGTCGGTAAAGAAACAATGGAGCCAAGAACTGGTAAACCATCATCTTTAATCCTAGCTTGCACACGGCAGGCAAGTAAAAACACACTGGGCTCCAAAACCCACTCATTCAGTGCTCACAAAGCTACTGACTTATCTGAGTTTCCTAGAATCAAAGGTTTCTAGCTCACCAGACTTATTCACCTCTGTTCCCCATCTCCTCTCTGCACAAACTGGTTTCTTCCTCAGCACTCCACCATTTTGGCTGCTTCTCCTCTCATCCACGTGGCCCTTCTCTGCTCTCTTACAGCATGAACTCTCTTCCTTTTAAAACCCTTTGGAGCAAAAGCCCTCCCCCAATACATTTTAACATAATCACGCCCATTCCCAAGCAGGAAGGGCAACTAATTTCATCACCTGGGTGACGGGCTTCCATTTGGGCAGTGCCATCCTTAACAAAGTGAGCATAATATATTTTACCTGCCCAACAGGCTAGCTTTGCAAAGTGGCAGATGTTCCCACAATGTTTCTCCCTGAATTAATTCTATAGATAAACATCATAAATAAGTTTGTTTCACTGCTTTGTTTTACTGCTAGGTTTCCCCCCCTCTCCATATCCTAATCAGTGTGTGATTTTGTCTTTAAAGGCTAACTTCAAACTGTGTTTGGGGCGCATGATTTGACTGACTTAGGTCTCCTTGCAGTCGCAGGCTTTGAATAAAAGACGCCTTTAAATTTGAACTTTGGTGTGGAGAATGTCTATACTCTCGCTGGTTTCGCTACAACAAGATCACCTGGTTCAATTCTTTTTCCCCAAAGAATTGGTCTAACTGCCATGGGGCTGATGCGTAATGGAAAAATTTCTAGCTCCCAATGAAGATCCCTCTCTTTTCAGTCCTCTGTTTTTTCCTCTCTTTATCACCCAGGTTAAAATCAGGAATGAAAAGGGAAGAATGCTGGCTCTTCCCTGCAGGGCTCAATAAGATGACTGCTCTATGGATGTCCAACATCACAAACATAGCTGCCATCTAGATGTTGAAGTTAGAGTCCCTTTCTTTAGATGTTCATTCAGATAAGCCAAGGAGACAAATTTCCATCCCCTGACACTGTTTCCTGCTCTTTTTGGAGAACGTGGAAGTGCTTACTTTTGGGTTGGAGAACACTGGGGAGGAGAAGCCAGTCCTAGGAGGCAGGGGGTTGATGAAGGCCCACTAGTCACATGGTTGCCCTGCAGAGAAAATTCCCAGGACTTCTCGTCAAGAGAACATCAACCAGAAATCTGATGCTCAACCAACCGCTCAGGGGTCCCTGTCTGTTGGCATCCTGACTGCAGTTGTGGAGCTGACTGAGACCAGAAAGGACAGAGATGCCACTGTCACTGTCTTTACAGATGTGTTCATGCCTTATGTCCCTGATGGCAAACCTATGACACGCGTGTCAACACTGACACGCGTAGCCATTTTTGATGACACACGGCCACATACCAGAGAAATATGGGACCGCATGCCAAGAAGGGCGTTTCATCCTCGGCGCCTGCACGGGCTGGTGCAGTAGCCGAGGATAAAACATTTGCTGTAGTGTAGACGCTCTGTGACGGAGGTCTGTAGGCCAGAACAACAGAACTCCGGCACAGAGCGTCTCTAGTTCTGGGACTTCCGATTAGGCCGTTTTTCTCGAAGTGACACACCACCTGAGTTATGCTTGGTTTTTTGGCGAATTTTGACACACCAAGCTCAAAAGATTGCCCATCACTGACTTATGTTGTTCATTTTTATTTTCTTTATTTTTTAAAGAAGATGCTGCCATAAACAAGTTGATCTGGCTAAACAAGTATCAAAATAAGTGATCTGAAAAAGGCCTTCTAATCACTCTTTTTCTCCCCTTAAGTTTTATAAAACTGTGTATTTAGTGGCTTTAGTTCTCTGCTTTCTCATGACACTGGGAATTTTCATGTTTATAACCAGATTATGCAATTATGACTATTTTTCCTTGTAAAATTAAATTTATTTTCTTCTGTCCAAATATTTGGGAAACATCATTCATTTGTGGGAAAGGTGTCATTGACCCTGTGTTATTTTTAATTAACAACATTAAAATATGTTAAAAGGCTGCCTGCAAATTAAAGAGAAAAATGATGTATCATGGAAACAACTAACGAAAATCAGAGGAAAAATACTATTAAAAATGCAATGAGCAGGTTGAAGGGGCATGGAGAATTGAGAATAAATTTAAATGGAAAAGTGGACAATGGAAAGAAAACAAAAAGGAAAGCTCAGATAGGGCTAAAGTTTGAGAAAGTAGAAATAGTGAGAACATCATAAAATGCTAAACTTTGCCAGTGAAAGACTCTGGGTTTCCAGGAATGGAAGACATGGACCTTGCAATACCTGGAGTTACAATTTTCTTATCTCAGAGAACTTTGCACCAGTATCGCTTCCTATCACTTGCCAGAAGAGTGATACAAGAATGCATCAGATCTTACCTTGTTTGTCCTGTGATTTGATGAGAAGTTGCTAAGGGTTTCTACAGAAAGGAAACACTTGAGGGGAAATTGCCTCTTGTCCTACTGGAAAGAACTCTTATATCCAAAGTAGAGAATTGGAGGAGAATGAGGAAAGCCTTGTTGTTAGAATGAAGACCAAGAGGCTGAAAGAACAAGAAGCTGTGAGGGTCAGGACTTTCAGTTGTCTCCATCTGTGCTTTTGTTTGGGTTATAGTCTGAACAACATCACCCTTTCACCTTCCCTCAGCACAGACAATTGGCCCTGAACAGTGGCTCAGGGGATAGAGTATCAGCTTGGTGTATGGCGACATAGGTTCCATTTCTAGTCAAATCACACAGGAGAAGCAACCATCTGCTTCTCTCACCCCCACCCCCCTTTCTTCTCTCCTTCTTCTTATCCCACAGCCAGTGGTTCAATTGGTTCTAGTATGGCCCTGGGCACTAAGGATGGCTTTGTTGGTCTGTTGGCCTCACTGCTAAAAATAGCTCATGAAATTAAAGACAGGGTAAACAAATGGGACTATATGAAACTAAAAAGCTTTGAACTGCTAAAGACAATATGGACAGAATAAAAAGAAAAACCACACAATGGGAGAACATATTTGACAACACATCTGATAAAAGGTTAGTAACCAAAATTTATAAAGAACTTGTAAAACTCAACACCAGGAAGACAAACAATCCAATCAAAAAATGGGCTAAAGAAATGAATAGAAATTTCTCCAAAGAGGACACACAGATGAACAATAGGCATATGAAAAAATGCTCAACATCACTAATCATTAGAGAAATGCAAATTAAAACCACAATAAGATACCACCTCACACTAGTCAGAATGGTGCTCATTAACTAAACAACACATTATAGGTGCTGGCGAGGATGTGGAGAAAGGGGAACCCTCCTGCACTGCTGGTGGGAATGCAGATTGGTGCAGCCACTGTGGAAAACAGTTTGGAGATTCCTCAAAAATTAGAAATGGAACTGCCCTTTGACCCAGCTATCCCACTTATAGGAATATATCCCAAGGACACCATATCACCGACTGAAAAAAAGAAATGCACCCCCATGTTTATGGCAGCATTGTTCACAATAGCAAGGAACTGGAAACAGCTCAAGTGTCCATCAGTGGATGAGTGGATTAAAAAGCGGTGGTACATATATACTATGGAATACTATGGGGTCATGAAAAAGAAGGAAATATTACCTTTTGCAACAATATGGAGGGACCTGGAAACTATTATGTTGAGTGAAATAAGCCAGGCAGAAAAAGAAAAATATTATATGACCTCACTCATTTGAGGAATCCAAGGAACAATGAAAACTGAGGAAAAGAATTGAGACAGAGGATGGATCAAAGGGACCAGAGGAAAAGAAGACAGAGGGAAAGGGGAGGATAGGATGGGATAAACCTGAAGGGAAGGGGGGAGGGTACTATAAGAAGGAGGGGAAGGGAGATGTGGAGGGGAATATGGGGGCAGGGGGATTCAGTCGGGGTTACCCTAGAATCTATGTAAACACAATTAATTTAATAAATTTAAAAAATTTTTTGAGAATCCTCAATAAAATAAAAAAATAATAAAAATAGCTCAGTACTCAGCACTGACCCCAGACAAGGTTGCCGAATGGATCCCGGGCAGGGCACCAGTGGTAATCTCTCTCACTATCTCCCCTCCTCTCACCAAAACAAACAAACCAACAAAACCAAAAACAATTCATAAACGTGGTTATCATTCAGGGCTATCTTTTCTTACCTACCTTACCTTTCATTCCACCTCACTGTCATCTGTGGTTTCCACTCCAACCATAAGGTTGACATCTAAAGGTCTTCAGTTTGTGCAATTTAAAATATTAATGTTTACTATTCATCTTCTTAGTGATAATGTTGACTATTCTTAAAACACTTTTCTACTTTGGTTTCCGTGAACTCATCTCCTCTCCTCAAGTTTCTCCCAATTTTTTGGTCATACCTCTCCTTTGGTCTTTCCTTGCTTTCAACAATTTCTTATATGGGAATGTTCCCCAATATGGATTACTCTACCCTCAACTCTTTTCATTGTATGCATCACTGTTCGTTATCCACCTTACACCCTTGGCATCGGCTCAGTTGATCAGTCTACTATATACAAGCTATATATGTAATGTCTATATCAAGGAAAAAATTCTTTTTTGAACTCAAAAATAACCAATTGTCCACTAGAAATCTTTCCTTTAAAAAAAAAAATTCTTTTTCTAAGTGAGAGGACGGGAGATAGTGAGACAGACTCCTGTATGCGCCTTGACAGGGATCCACCTGGCAAGCCCCATCTGGGTCTGATGCTCTGCCCATCAGGGGCCATGCTCCCAGTGGAGCTATTTTTAGCACCTGAGGCAGAGGTGCCAAGGAGCCATTCTCAGCTCCTTGGCCGCTGTGTTCAAACCAATCAAACCATGGCTGTGGGAGGGCAAGAGAGAGAAAGAGAAGGTGGGAGGGGTTGAAGAAGTAGATGGTTGCTTCTCCTGTGTGCCCTGACTGGGTATCAAAACCAGGACTTCCACACTCTGGGCTGACATTCTACCACTGATTCAGCTGGCCAGAGCCTAGATACCTTTACAGTTCCAAATTTAAACCTACATATCCCCCAATGCCTGTTTCTAGCTTTTTCTCCTATTCCAGCCCTCATTTTGAACATGGCTCTTTATCTATCCAGTTTCTAGAATATGAATATTTAGGACTATCTTTGCCTGCATTTTCTTCTCATGGACCATATCCAAACTATTAACAGATTCGGATCTTTTTTCTTGCTGGTATCTCTCAAATCTCCCTCTTCTCTAATCCCATCCACCTTTGTTCAAGGTCAGGTCCTTATCATTTTTTATTTACCCTATTAGAATGCCTCCTACACTTTCTGCCACCAGTATTAATTTCTCGCCAATCCCTTTCCTTGGCTGTCAAAGTATCTTTACAAACCACAAATCTGATCATATCACTTCCCTGCTTATTTTTTAAAATCTCCCTTTGATCTTTTTTCAATTACAGTTGACATACAATATTATATTAGTTTCAGATGTACAACATAATGATTAAACATTTCTATAACTTATAAAGTGACCACCCCAATAAGTATAATACCAACCTAGCACCACACCTAGCTACTACAATATTATTGACTATATTCCTTTTGCTGTGCTTTATATCCTTGTGATTATTTTTATAACTGGCAAGTTCTACTTCTGAGTCCCTTTACCTTTTTTCTTCCTTTAATTTTAAAGATAAAACTCTAGTTTCTTAGCCCCAAAGAAAGAGCTTCCATTTTCCTAAGATCCCCACCAAATGTCCATCTTCATCTCTTGGCTCTTCTCTTCCTGGCATTCTTCACTCTCCCTGTCTCCACCTGTAGGCATGTATTCCTATGAGAATTCCCTTCACTATGTAGCTGGCTATTCCTCAGTCTGGACAGTAGCTCCCCCATCTTTGTCTACAGGAAGGTGAAGCCCTTTACTGCTCTCTCTCTGTGCTCCAGGATCCCCGGGACCAACCTGTATGTGTGCACTTCCCATATGCATTTAGGGATTTCTGCTTGTTCATGGGATTATCCCACGAGGCTGAGCAGTCTTTTGTGTAAGAAACACGTTTCTGTGTTGCCCGTTAGGACATAACAGGAACTAATAACAATTTGGTTGAATCATTTATTAAATAAAAAACAATGTATAATAACTCACGCAAAACTACAAACAATTGTGAAGAAAAATCAATGTTTATTTTTAAAAATGTCTTCCAAATGAGGTCCTTTGGGTAAAATGGTTATTTTAATCCTCAAAAAAGAAAAAAATTGACCTTCTAATTTACACACCCATACACACACAGATACCCTAAAACCTAAATTAGATTGTGCTTTGGTTTTGTTGTTATCAACATTTTGCTAAAAACAAAGAAACAAAGAAACAAACAAAAGAAAACCTGACTCAGATACCCCAAATCCAATATCATGCTAGAGCCAGACTAAGAAACAAAACACAAAAAGCAAGAAGCCCATGCCTCTGTGTCCCTGTTGGCAGCACAGCATGCAGCCAGCCTGTCGCCATCTCACGCTTAAACAGCTCAGTCTGAGACACTGTCTAGAAGGATGCCGGCTCTCAGTCACGGAGGGATCAGGTGCTGGGCTCCAGGTCCGTGTGCTCATTTGCATTCCACCGATTCAGCCGCCCAATGGCAAACTCTTCAGGGGGAGCCGGCAATTTCTCCCTCCTCCTGAAGCTAATGAGCAAAACAGTTCTCACTGAAGGACAAGCAAAAGTCGAAGCGAGCACATTGTACCGCAGACACCGCGGGCAGGCTGTCATAGTTATGAAAAGCCATCACAAGACCTTACAAATTAAAAGCTGCAGCAAAAAACTAAGGAAGCGTCTTGCAGTTAGTTCATCGGGACCAGGCAGCTGCAGCGGGAGCCCCGCCAGAGTGCTGCGAGCGCAGAAGGGCCAGCTGCCTCCCGCAGGCTCCCAGAGGAGACACGGTATTGGCTGTCAATTTTCAAGCAAAGGGAGCTGGTCTGACATCTACTTTGGGCTCTCTGTCCATTTCTAGGAATGCCTCCCAAATTTGACTTTTAGGACCAGGTTACTCACTAGCAGGCATAGCTAGACAGTAATAAGAAATACCCCGACTGTCCCCCATTTTCTTGATGGCTCCTTTTCTGGCCTCCTTTCCTCCTCCTTGGCTTCCCCTTTTGCAGCCTGCAGACTGTCTTTGGTTGCTGCTAGACTATCTTCTCAGCCAGCACGCACAGGGGAGGAAGGGACTCCACTTCAAGAGCCAGTAATCAACTCCCTCTTTGGGTCCAACTGCAAACCCGAATTGTACCCAAGGAAAATGAGACCTAAATTGTCCAATTTTGGTGTGTCCACCTAGCTTGCTAATTTAATTTTACTTTCCAAAATCCCGAGATCCCACACTGCCTGCTCCTCCATGTTGATCCAGGAAAATAGGAAACAAAAAAGCATATTTTCCCAAAAATTATTCCTCCCACCCCATGGGGCGCCGGTTATGCAGAGGCGGCATCTCCCGGACCTGTATTCATGTCTCGCGTGAGGACTGCAGGATGTGCAGGGCCACAGGAAATTGAAAAATAATAGGGGAAAGGCCACACAGACATTTTAGTTTTATTTTAAACGTGCTTTTTGAACTTGACCCTGGAGAGAGATAAAGGTAGAAACAAGCTGGCGCCGGATACTCGGCCTCAGCTAGGGATTTCACGGGGGTAGGGAGGTGGGGGGCCGGGGCTGGACTGTCAGACTTGGTGTCCTGCACACTTGGCTAAGGAATGGGGCAAGGCTCTGACACATGTCAGTCTCTCGGTTTCTGAAATGCAGGCCTTCCCTGCTACCCAGAGAGGATGTGTGTGTGCTTCCCAACAAAATATAAATGAGGAGCTTAGATGAAAAACCAACACCAAAAACCCAAACCTCATCTGCAAATGATAATTATAAGGAAAGTATCAAAAATACATATACACATTACTATTGGTCTAAGATTCATTTCTTCAAACAATAAGCTCCAAGAGGTGTGACAGCCCTCCACAGAGGTGGATTAAGGTCGGTTGAAGCTCCAGGTGCATAAGAAAATACCGAGCCCCCCTTATCAAAGAAAAAAGTGTAAAGTTGGGGTTTTGCGGGGCCCTTCAGAAGTTGGGGCCCAGGGCATGTGCCTGGTGCACCCACTGTTAAATTCGTCTCTGGCCCCCAGTTAGAAAAGGGAGGAAGGTCCTAGAAAACACTACAGGCAGGATGTGCTGGTGTTCGCCCATCCAAAAGGAGGCCTTTCACGGGATCTGCAGCTGCTGGTAATGCTGGTCATACTTATTTCCCAGCATTTTTTTACACCAAGCCAAAGAAGGGATTCAAGACAGCGCACAGAGAAGGAAAGCAAAGATTTGCCGACAATGGTGCAATCTCCTGTGATCATTTTCAGTGCCCTGTCATTTTTGGAATTGAAAGTGGACCCATCCTTGTGGAATCTCTCACAAAAATTATGGTCTTCAAGCCCAGTCACAAAACAAGCTCATGATCATGTCCTATCTTAACCCATTCTGACATTCCTGCCCAGTGTCCACAGCATCTAAGTTATCCAGTACAGTTTTAGTTTTCTGGGAAACAGTTGTTACCGGCCTCCTTCTCAGCACCCTGTGGTTTCAGCCTTGTCTTGGGAATAGACACTCAATGACAGAGCACTCACAAACTATGGGGAAAGAACGAGCTATCAAAAACCCATTTTTGGCTGAGGACTAAAGGTTCAGACAAAGGAAATGCTGTTTACTGACCTTTCATCTTGTAGCTACACCTGACAGAAGGGATTGTGAGCTCTGTTATATTTTATTTACTTTAGGAATTGAGAACTACGCTCATGAAAGAAATTCTAGGAAACTTGAACATGAAATGTGTAGCCACAAAGTATACCTTATCCCAGATCTCTCAATTTATGATAAACTGAGGCTATCCAGCCCACTGTAGTAGAAGCATAGAGAATCAGTTCATAGTAACCACAGCCTGAAGACCCTTTCCAGGATGAGAAACAGAATATAATAAGCGAACACTTGCTGTATGCCAGTAATTGATGTTCAGTCCCCAAATTCCTACCCCAAGGGTAGACAGATTCCAGTCCACTGCAATAATTCTGTCATAAACTGGGCTGTGGGCCTTCTTGTGCTAAGCCTCCCTTGTCTCAAGTGTATCTGTCCTCTTCTGACCCTTTTTTGAACCCAGGCTTCCGGTGACCTTGGCTCCTGAACTTGATGGGCAGTTTTACCTTCTATCTTGCCTCCTTATCTTCTTCCCCGATTCCCAGCCCTCCAGGTCCCTGTGCTGGTAGTGTCTCCATGGACCAACAGCCTGGTAAGGGACCCTTCCCAATTTGGTCTGGGTCTCCACCAGCCTGAGTAACCTTGGCTGTATTTACTCTTATCCCAGCAGAACGTACAGAGGGCACGAGAGGTAGACATTACATTCATTCCTGGAAGAGGCCCAGGATGTCTGATAGTTCTGGAAAGAGACAAGTCAGTGACATGTGGAGTTCTGGAGTGCCACGTGGCTGCCTCACTAAGCAAGAGACTGCCGTGTTCTGCATGGTGTGGGGCCTGCCCTGGAAACAGCCCCAGCCAGGTGCGCAGAGCCGATGGAAGCTGGGCAGCAGGCTGTTGGCCTGATGAACTGCCCTAGCTCTTGCCTTACATGTGCCTTCATTTTTAAAATTTAACTAAAGGGAACCCACAAGAGGAAGTTCAGGAAAGTCGGGGAGCATGGTTTACTGGGTTTTCTCATGGTGTCTGTCGTGTCAGGACAAAGAGAAAGTTGTAAGTAGAAATCCTGGCCGATGGCAGAAAAGAGATAGAAAATATATATTTATCTACAGTGTGTCCGTAAAGTCATGGTGCACTTTTGACTGGTCACAGGAAAGCAACAAAAGACAATAGAAATGTGCACCAAATGAAAGGAAAACCCTCCCAGTTTCTGTGGGATGATGTGGCAGCATGTGCGCATGCGCAGATGATGACGTAACACCGTGTATGCAGTGGAGCAGCCCAAGGCCATGCCAGTTGAGATGTGGACGGTACAGAGGAAAGTACAGTGTGTTCTATGACTCACTAAATTCAAATTCGTGACCAAAGTGTAATGTAAATATCAGCGTGTTTATAACAATGCACCACCACTTAGGAATAACATTACTCGATGGGATAAACAGTTGAAGGAAACTGGCAGTTTGGTGGAGAAACCCCGTTCTGGTAGGCCATCAGTCAGTGACGAGTCTGTAGTGGCTATGCGGGATAGCTACCTAAGGAGTCCTAAAAAATCTGTGCATGTGTGTGCTCGACAATTACACCTAAGCAAGACTACAGTTCATAAGGTGTTAAAGAAATGTCTCTGTTTTATAAATTGCGGCTGTTGTATGCTATCAAACTGGCGGATAGACCCACACGATGTGCGTTTGCTACAGATATGCTTCATGAGATCGACAATGATGCAAGATTTTTGCAGAAGATTGTGTTTAGCGGTGAGGAGACCTTCCATATCTGTGGACATGTTCATCGCCATAACATCCGAATGTGGGCTGCTGAACATTCTCATGCCTACGTTGAGTATGAACGTAACACCCCTAAAGTGAACGTGTGGTGTGGCCTGATGCATGATAAGGTGATAGGCCCATTTTTTTTCACGGAGCAGTCTGTGACGGCAAACACCTATCTTGACATGTTGAAATTGTGTGCAGTGCCACAATTTCCAGAAGGTGTCATCTTTCAAAAGGACGACGCTCCACACTATGCCACCATTGTTCGTGAGTTTCTGGATAGAACATTCCCCCCGGCGGTGGATAGGTAGGGATTCTGTCAAGCGATGGCCACCATGATCCCCAGATCTGACGCCCTTAGACTTTTACTTTTGGGGTTATGTGGAGCAACATGCATACATTGAATGTATCAACGACATTAATCACTTAACAGAGAATCACAGACGTTATTCACTCTGTTACACCAGACGTCCTTACCCGTGTGTGGCAAGAACTTCACTATTGTTTGGATGTGTGTAGGGCAACAAATGGAGCCCACATTGAACTACACTGAATAGATATGAAAATGGGAGAGTTTTCCTTTTATTTGGTGCAAATTTTACATTTCTGTCATCTTTTGTTGCTTTCCTGTGGCCGGTCAAAAGTGCACCATGACTTTACGGACACACTGTATAGTGAGTTTTAAAACAAAAATTCAAGAATTCAGTAGAATTGTTAAGTGGCATGCACAGTCTTGGAATCTGGAGGAGAAGCAGAGCTTTCTGAATTGAAATGATGAAAACAATTCACAGTGAAGGTGCAATTACGTTCTAGAAGATGCAGATCCCAGGAGACAGGGAGCGTGAGGTGGCTCTCCCAGCGCTGAGTGGTGGGGTGGGCAGGTGTGCACCAACTGATGGTTAGTGCTGCAGGTACAGTAAGAATTTAGGCTGGCAAGACTGCTTAGGAAAAATTCATAGAGGATCTTTAAAAGTTTTCTAAGCTGCCTAACATGGAGGAGTCGCCATGTTGCAGGTACAGCTTTTCACATAAGTTGTATCAAACCAAGAACCTTGTAGGCTGTATTTTAATTTGATTCTTAATAACTCAATAGATGGTCTTAAAGGTGTGGGTCTTTTGCTTCTCTGAACTTCCTACTTTTGCTACGCACAATTCCACATCCGTCATAAGATCTCAATACAGACAGAACAAATACCAAGCACACAAACAAATCATGTGTTAACACAAAAGGAAATCAAGCTGGAAAATAATAGTGCAACCAAAACTCAAAAAACATTTCAAAACCCAGCCCAGAGTCTGGCCCTCCAGGGACACTTTTTCTGGCCAGATAAGAGAAAACAACACAGAGACAGTATGACTATTATTAGCCCCCAGAGAGGAAGTCTCTGATTTGGGGGGAAATGGTGCTTCAGACATATCCTACCTGTTTATGGATTGATCTCTTCCTAAACTGTTGAAGGGGCCCACCGCACCACGACTTCCTGCCAAAGCCCTTAGGGACCGTCCACATCTCCCAACGTCTTTCCTTTCTCTTCCAATTTGAACTCAGTCAGCTTACACTCAGCCATACCAGGATTTTGTCAGAGCAGGGGGAAGGGAGAGTGCCTGCACAACACACCAGCTAAAGAAAGGAGAAGAAGGAGAACACTCACTGCAGAGTGGGACCTGCAAGGAGTGACAATGGCCATGCAGCCAAGAAAACTAGGCAACATCCCCGAGCACCCAATTGGCTACTCTCATCATCTTAGATGGCCAGCAACCACAGGGACTGGAAAGGTGAGGTTCATAAGGAAGCACTCTGAGGGTGATGAACCAGCAACTGGCTTTTCCCTCCGTGTGCTCCAGTGTTTTTCTGCTAGATTTTATTGATACAAAGGTAGAATGGAACCCTGCAAATATATGGTAACTCTGGTTCATGTTTGCTTTAAAAGTCATTCCGCGTCTCAATCCATTTTGCCTTGGCTGAGGGACCAGTGAGTTTCCCTGTGTTAGTCAGTGCTGGCAGTCCAGTAAGAGGAGGTATGGGTCTGGGGATGGCCACTGCTGGCTTGTTTAGAGACTCAGCCACCACCAGCTATAACAAACTGGACTGGATAAGTGGATAGCTGGGACATTTGTCTCAACATAAAAAAAAAGAAAATAAAGAGAAAGGGTAGATAATCACATTGGTTGGAACCATATCCCAGAGGGCATACCTTTCCTATTCTGCCATGAACTTTCTTTTTCTTTTTTTTTCTTTCTTTTTTTCTTTCTTTCTCTCTCTCTCCCTCCCTCCCTCCCTCCCTCCCTCCCTCCCTCCCTCCCTCCCTCCCTCCCTCTCTTCTCTTCTCTTTCTTTCTTTCTTTCTTTTTTTCCTTCCTTCCTTCCTTCCTTCCTTCCTTCCTTCCTTCCTTCCTTCCTTCCTTCCATCCTTTTTAGGTAAGAGAACGGGAAATAGTGATGCAGACTCCCACATGCCTCCCTATTGGAACCCACTCAGTGACCCTGTCTGGGTCTGATGCTTGAATCAACCAAGTTATTTTAAGCACCTGAAGCAGATATGCTCCAACAGAGCTATCCTCAGTACCTGGGGCCATGCTCAAACCAATAGAGTCACTGGCTTTGGGAAAGAAAGGGGTGGGGGAAGAAGCAGGTAGTCGCTTCTCCTGTGTATCGTGACTGGGAATCGAACCTGGGACATCCATACACCAGGCCAACACTCTATCTACTGAGCCACTGGCCAGGGCCTCTACCATGGACTTAATTTGCTTAATGCATATGCCTTTTTATTTCCTACCAAAAAATCAGGAATCAATCTATTTCACTGCTATGTATACTAACAACCAAGGAAAGGAGCATCTCACAGTAGTGGAAGCACTTTACATTCGGAACTTAGTCACTATCCTGGTGATCTTCACTTTACTACCTTGAACCTTTGTGTACAGGTTTATAAAATGAGCATGTTAATGACATAAGCTCTCCTAAATCATGCAGTTAGTATGGAAATAAAACGATAACATTCGTTACATGTCTGGAGACTTTTTGAAAATGGCTCTCCACATGTAAGATTATATTGCTGCAGTCATTCTATTTATTGGTATGCCAATTTTTAGCATGTTATGTGTGGTTTTATTTCTTTTGCACACCTTGCTACTCTCATTATTTTAGGTGGTAAGCAATCTGACCAGAGGCTCACACTTTAAGTTGAGGCTCATCATTTTAACCTGCAGTACAAATGTCAGAAGGTATGCAACACATACATGTTCCTGGGAGACCAGTTTATAAAATATTCTGGGACCACTGAGTTATGACTGAGGTTAAGCTTGTACTGGGATGACTATAAAATAAAATTTGGGTAGATAAAAGAAAATGTAATATTATCAAGGACCATCCATTTTGTTATAAATGATCCGATGTCATCATTTCTTATGGCTGAGTAGTATTCCATAGTATATATGTACCATAGCTTTTTAATCCACTCGTCTTCTAACATTATACGGAGTGAAATAAGTAAATCAGAAAAAAAGAAAAACTGAGAACAGCATGATTTCATACATAGGTGGGACATAAAAGTGAGACTATGAGACATGGACAAGAGAGTGGTGATTATGGGATGGGGGGAGGGAGGGGAGGGTGGGATAGGGAGGAGGGGAGGGACACAGGGAAAACCAGATAGAAGGTAACAGAGGACAATTTGACTTTTGGTGATGGGTATGCAAGACAATTGAATTTTAAGATAACCTGGAGATGTTTTCATTAAAAAAATAAATTAATTAAAAAAAAAAAAGAAAATGTAATAAACCTGAAAGGTATTGCTCCTGGTGCACGTGCTAACAAACTAGGATGTAGTGCTCAGCAGTGAAACATTTCCTCTCTTCATGAAAAATTTTCTCTCTTATGAAGACACAAAAGACTCCTTCTTATCAGAGCTGAAGGTGTATGTCAGCACAAGTTTACAAGACAGGCGTGACTCCTGAGTAATAGTTTGTTTGAAGGTTACAGATGATTGCAATACCTCTTGAATAAATTTCTTCCTGCCGATTTCAATAGACTGCACACTGCCTCCTCTCCCTCTTTGGCTGTTTGGACAGCACCCTCTAGTGGCTTTTCTCCAGACATTTTGTCATGGGTATGGAAGACGAGATTTAATTTGAGTGGTCTCCCATCCACGTTTTATCCTTAGTTTCACAGACAAGAGTACCTGTTTCCTTTAACTCTGCTATAATTATACAGCAGAAGTCACAACTCCAGTTTATATGAGTAGGCACTATCCCCAAACAGACTTCTATTACAAACCTACTCTGTGACTTTCAACTTAGTGTCTGTGTCGTGTTGATAGACTCTCTTCTGTTACTGAACTGGATAAAAGTGCCCCGCTCTTCTATAAATAGGGGGTCAATGCCTTACCCCTCAACACTTCTACTTAAAAGGAAGCAATATTGTTCCAGTCCTTTGAAGGGCAGGGTTGTAGCAGCCCAAATGTATATGCTAAGAGCCCCTTTGTTAAGTGACTTAATACCAACTTGCTACTAAAAAGTTGTCCAAATCAGAGTAGCCCGAGACACACGTCTTACTCAGAAAGGCAATGGTGGTCCTGGCCATTGGCTCAGTGGATAGAGCGTCAACCCATTGTGAGGACATCTTAGGTTTGATCCCTGGTCAGGGCGCATTTGAGAAGTGACCATCTGCTGCTCTCCCCCTCCCTCTTCTCCTTCCCTTCCTCTTCCCCTCTTGCAGCCAGTGGCTGACTGGTTCAATCACTGGCCCCGGGCACTAAAATTAGCTTGATTGATTTGAGCATTAGCTTCAGACAGAGGTTGCTGGCATGCAGGAAACTGTCTCATTATCTCCCCTCCTCTAACTTAAAGAAAAAAATATAGTAAGAGAATGACATACAGTGACAAAGGATTATCAGGTTAAACGGGGGCTTGGGGCAAGTAACTAAACCTCCGAGCCTCATTTCCTATGCTTCATATCCCTAACCTCCTTTGTAACATAGAAACCATAATGTCTGTCTCACAGAGTTATTTAAAGTATTAATTTTGTGTCTGGAACTGATTGCTGTAACAAACACTTTTCAAATGAATGAATAAATATTGAAGAGATTATTTGGTGAAATTCTGGGTGCACTGTCAGTGCTTTTGGAAAGGTAGATACCAGTGCCACCACCAGAGATCTTAGGCAATGGGATCTATTTTTCTAAGCCTCATTTTAATAATGGGTATAGTTTCTTTGTTGCAGTGCTGCAGGGACGAGAAACAATACGCCACTGAGCCCAGGGGCCAGTATGTACTCAGTGCTCTATAAATGTTACCTCCTGTTCAGTTCATTCCTTGAGAATGCCAGGGGATAAGTGAAAGACTCTCTCCTAGACTCACAGTTGGTGGGATTATTTTTATACCCTCCCTGTATGGAGAGAAATGTGCATTTTGCCACATTCAGGGTCCCTTGCCTAACAGGTAACAATGATTCAGAGCTCCAAACCAAACGTGCATCCTGTGGAACCCCACACCCATTTGCCCCAGAAAAAATCATTGCTAAAAGAAGCAAAGTCTCTCAAATGCTTATTAGAACGGTGTGCAAAGCTCCTTGGATGCCTAATGTTCTTCAACAGCCTTTTAATAATTTAAGAGTAAATGAACTAAAAACCTATGGATTTAATTTTCCTTGAAACACATATACATTCAAAAATTAAGGGGAACACACTCTGAGCAAAACATATTTGGTATTTGGTCACAGCCATTACACTCAGAGAGTGAGTTGAGCAGCAGTCCGGTGGCCCACATGCAGCCACGTGGCCCAGCCCCCCACAAAGCTTGCAGAAGCTTCGGCCACAAAAAGTTTGTTCTTCAGTTGCTGGAGGTCAATGGCTTCCCCAAGGCTGTGGCACTGAGGTCAATGGAATATTCTGTTCACTTGAACCACAAGGACCAATTGTACTGAGCTTTCAAGAGGTCCCTGTCTTTCGCTCAGAAGTTCCAACGTCCAATGTAGTGACCTGGACCCTGGGGAAAACCATCCCTGTGTGCAGAGTCCTGTATCAGCGAATGTGGACAGATGCAGCCCCTCACGCTCAGCTGAGATTTGAGAAGTACTCAATCTTTTCGCTTCTGAAGCTAAAGCTCTGTACTTCCCAAATCGTACAATGTCTTTTAATTTCTCATTTTTAAAGAGTCAGCTGGAGTAACTTTCTTCCAATTTGCCCTCTGACGGATGCAACGTCTTTTCCCTGAGGGTGGAGGTGATGCCCTCAGGTTAGGTTTTGGTTTCTTGTGTCTATGCTTATTTTACTACCTAGTACCGAGCAGAGAACATGGAAGATAAGTGGTTCGACAGCTCCTTCCCCACTGTTATATTCTCTAATACCTGTCTATCCTTCAAGGCTCACCTTAGGAGTTTTCTCCAGGATGCTTTCTTCATAGCTGTAATCCACACTGGTCCCCAGGCTCTGAAATCCAACCCTAGAGCCCTCTGATCAAGTATACTCCAATTGCATTTTGACTGTCTAGCCTAGGGGTCCCCAAACTTTTTACACAGAGGGACAGTGCACTGTCCCTCAGATCATTGGAGGGCCGCCACATACAGTACTCCATACACTGGCCACCAGTGAAAGAGGTGCCCCTTCCAGAAGTGCGGTGGGGGCCGGATAAATGGCCTCAGGGGGTTGCAATTTGGCCTGCGGGCCGAAGTTTGGGGACCTCTGGTCTAGCCAGAAGAATTTGAAAGACATAATGGAACCCATCTACAAAGCCAGTACATGCCTTGATGGTGGAGACCAGACATCCTAAAAGATGCATGGAATACCCACCCTGCATTATCATCTATTCCACAAACTTTATATTCACTCACTTGCTCTATTCATTGTTAGTCACTGCATTAGTCACTTTAAAATGATACTCTTTTGCTTCATTCAGTCAGAAGTAACTGAACATCTTCTCTAATCAGATAGTGCTCTCAGGAAAAAATACAAAGTAATTAAGGAATGACCCTGAGATCCCCACAGGTGAGTGCAATAGGCAGTGTTTTAAATAAATGATAACAACCAACATTGATGTAGAAATCCCTAGGTTTCTCGACATATGACTTTTTGAGTTTATGACGCTTACCCTTATAAAAACTTAAAAAATTGAGATGTGAGTGTTTCAGCATATGCTGTTAACGTCACACTTTCTCTTTACACTCATTTTTTCTGTTACTACAGTACAGTGTACAGTATAGTATATTTATGTTCTTTTACTTTTCGTATGGTTTAGTTGTGTTTTTATGTTCTAGATTGTGATTTTACAACTGTGTTAGAATAGGTAAGTGACTTAGGCTAGGATGTGTTTGACTTACACCAAAATTTGGGTTACGTCACTGTCGTTGGAATGGAACTGTGTTGTAACCTGAGGACCCCATGTATATTGTTTACATGCATTAGCTCCTTCAATCCACACAAGAACCATACAAGGTGGGTACTAGCAATGTCCCATTTTATAAATGAAAGTGCTGAGACACAGAGATTAAGTGACCTACCTAGGTCATTTGCGTTTGATACAATTAATGCTATAATATGGGCGTATGCAGCGGAAAGACGACAGAAGGAGCAGTTATTTCTGCTGGGGGTAGAGATGGGGATATCTGCTGAGAAAGGTCACATGTGAGGTGTGTGGGCAGGTGTGCAACATCTGCCGGCTTGATGAGCAGACTGACTCCCAACCATGCCTTACTCTTCTTCAGATCCTCTCCCTGGGCATGGGGGAATGTGTAGGGGCCTGGCTTGACAAACTCCAGGAACAAGCCAATTTGGATAATAAGTCCAAGATAATTCAGGTGTGAAACTGATTAAAGTCATTTGTAATGATCAGACCGGTCCTCTTTGGGGGTGGAGGACATTCAAATCTCTTAGCAATTCCTTTCAATGAATATTAGCATTGTTGTGGATCACCGCCTTTGCATCGGTTTGCATGTTATCTAAAAGAGAAGTGTGTGATTAATGGCAAATAGGCTTGCATTTTTATCTCCAGTGTATTATTGTCCTTGTCCTCTCATTATCGGTCTAAGGGTTCTCATCAAAATCGTAAAATATCAGCACATAAAAGCAAGAAGTAAAAAGAGATTGAACAGCAATTGAAATGGTTTAGGAGAATAGGTGCTGAAAAAACATAAAAGTATACAGGGTTTTCTTTTTTTTAATTTCAATTGAATTTATTGTGGTGATGCTAGTCAACATAATTTTACAGGTTTCAGGGCCCCGATCCTACAACACACCTCTGTACCCCATATTGTGTGTTCAGCCCCCAAGTCAAGTCTTTGTCCGTCACCATTTATCCCCCCAAACACTCCTCCACCTGCCCCTTTCCGGCAATCGCCACACTGTTTTCTGTATTTATAAGATTTTTTTGTCATTTTTGTTCTATCCCTCTATCTTCTTCACCCAGTCCTCCTCCCCTACCCACAGGCATCAGCCTGCTTTCTATGTATGAGTCTGTCTCTAGTTTGCTTGTTAGCTCATTCTGTTCATTAGATTCCACATAGGAGTGGTATCATATGGAACTTGTCTTTCTATGTCTTGTTTTTCCACTTAACATAACGATTTCAAGTTTAATGAAAAATAGAAGTATTTAGAGTTGAACGGTCAGGGCTGGAAGCCTGCTGTGGCATTAGGTAAGTGTGTCACTTGGGTTTATGTCCTCATCCATTGAGTCTTTATTTATTTGTTGGTTGTCTTCTTCTCCTATAATGTGCTACTAATACCTACATTGTAGAATTGTTGAAAAACACCAAGTAAGTAATATAAGTGAAACCACTAGACTTGTGTCAGGTATTATTTATTGGTAAACACAACCTTGCCTAACTCAATTGAATTACAAGTAGATCTAAAAAAAAAAAAAGCTGGTGAATTTTTAATTTGAATCAAAAGATCTGACGAATCTGATCATAGTGGACCTTGAGGAAGACCTATCCCACAGGTTCAGTGACTTTGAGAGCTTCCGGCAACAACTTCCTTTTCTTTGTCTCAGGTTATAAGTACGCCCATATTTTTCAATTTCTAAAGAAATCCCAGTTCAACGTTAGCATTTTTCTAACTCTCCCCTTTGAGTTCTCCATTTCCTTCTGCAGAGCCTCCAGAATGATGTCATTCACTCTTAGGCTTATCAGAGATCACCCACACAACCGTTTCACTGCAGACCTCTCTGCAATCATCTGTCATTTCACTCCTTATATTCTTTTCCAGGTTTCTCTATTTCAGTTGCTATCTATACCATCCACCCAGTCGCCTCAACCAGAAGCTTGCATGATTTTGTGACCCATTTCTTCCCTTCACACCTATTCATCTATTAACTCACTTTACTCCCACTCCTTTTCTCAAGGAAACTGTGCAGGAAACAGTTTTCTCTTTAGAGTATTAGGTTCACTTATTTTTTTTCCTGTGTTTTTAAAAGAATATATGAAAACTAAAAGGCATGTCAACAAACTCCCATGGGAAAAAAAATGGAGGAGTGATTCAAGTATGTTGCTTGCCCCAGTTAAAAAAAATAGAAGAGACTTTATTCAATGATGGGTGAGAGCTAGACCACACTATGTCAGATTTTGTGTTATTGGGGCCAGCCAGGTAAAATGCCTCCCTGCTTTGTGCTGTTGCAGCACTGGTATCAGAGGGAAATGCCAGAAACATCTGTCTTCTAAGAATGAGAATGCTTTGCTGCTAGAGAAAGAGCTGTTAGCAGAACAGTCTCTGAAAGGTCAGATGCAGGGAAATTACAAATGGGAAGCGAATCACTGATTGAAAGGAAGGTAGGGGAGAGGATTCTGGCACTATGACCTTGTTTTTTTCTGACTCGATGGTCAGAAAGAGCTCGGCAAGAAGATGTTAATGTGGTCCAGTGTGCAAGGAAATGGTGTGTGTGGGGAATCAGTGCTCAACAATGAATGAGAAAAAATGGTGTTCTGAGAACCAAGGAAGCTAAAAGTCTGAGGAACAAAACCGAGGTCAAGACAACAAAGGACTATAGATAATAAAATAAGGAAATATAAAATACAGTACAATTTAAGAAGTTTAGGATGAATCACTTGATAGCAGGTCCTGGTTCATTCTATCTTGCACAAGGTCACATAGGCCACATCTTTCCAGAAGCTTTCATAAACCAACAGCTCTTCCACAAGTAAAAACAAATACTACAAAAAGAAGTTGAACCATGATTAGTTGCCTTCATTGTGTACAGCATGTTCACTATTGTGTTCTAGGAATTATGATAAATTCCTTACATGTATTAATTCATCTATTTGCTACCAGAACCCAGTGAGAAAGTACTTACAGAAGGGAAACTGAGGCACAGAGAAATCGAGCAACTTTCCTAAGTCATCCAGCTAGAAAATGATAGAGTCAGAATTTGAACCTAAGCAGACTGGGTCCAGAGGCTAATGAATTAATTATTTTGTCTCATTGGTTCCCAAAAACTGCATGAAAAGATAGAGTAAAAATTTCCTGAGTTAAAAACTCAAAGAAAAATAAAACACAAAGAAAAAAAATATATCAAGCACAAAGGATAGAAACAAAGCTAAGTGACTATGTGTTACTAATTTCTGCCAATTTTTGGTCACAAATATAACTTTGGAAAGCCAATTGTTTCTTGTTCTGGATTCAAGATTTGTTGCTATTGATATCACCCTTCTTTATTTTTTTAATCATTTATTAGTAAGGTCATTGAACACACATAATTGTTAGATTTGCTAAGGATTGAGGATACAGAAGTGAAAACAAACAAAAAAATCTGACATGAACATCTCAGTATTCAATTGATTCACAAATACATAGGCAAAGTGGTGACTGATAGATGGATCAAGAAGTATACTATGGCCTTGAGTTTGAAACACTACACTCTCCCTGTAGGAGCCCAGGAAGTTTTCTAAGAAGAAATGCATTTAAGATTCATTTGAAAGGAAAGGTTTGTTACTCATCTCGCTGAAACATAAGATATGTAATTTGAAGAAAAAACATGTCCTATCATAATTTTTTATTTGGAGAGCAAAAGACATTGTTTTTCATGATTTTTACATTAGCACCAAACAATAAGACCAAAATCACTTTTGCTGGTGGAGTATCAAGAAGATCAAGAAACAGTTGATAGTTATTCTGTTTATAAAGGAGAGAAAAAGTTATAAAGTCTTGATACACACCTTTTTAAAAAATGAAGTAGGCTTCTACTCAAAATGTTACAATTAATGCACATGTGACTCCTCCCATCTATTTAAAAAACCCAGCAAAACAAAAGTATGTACCACACATGCATGCATAGGCACACACATATACAATTTAGTACTCAACTGCAGGGCAAAGGGAAATACACACACACACACACACACACACACACATACATACACACACACTTGTATATATTAGAATATATATATATTCAAAATAAAATAATAGCCACACTTGAAAGCCAGCCAGATATTTTGTTGATCAGAAAAGAAATGGAAAAATATACCAGTGACTGAGAGTAGGGGGTAGGGACTCCTAATTTGCAAGTGAGAACACAGGATATATAGTTAAAATTGAATCTTAGTTTATATGCATGAGACAGTCTTACACTAAAGTGTGGTCAGTTATTTATCCAAAATGCAGGCAGGGGCAAACTTGGCCATTGGCCTCCTAGATCTAGAAGGAGCTAGATCCTGGAGGGAACCTGAAAGGGTAAGGCCAGCAGCTGTCCTCAGAAGGGGAACACTTGGCCACCTCCTCATGAGCAGTGACTGGTTGAAAAGGAGAATTCTGGGTGCAGACTCCTCTTGTTGAAATCTTGGCGCAGTCACTGGGCAGCTGAGTGACCTTAGACAATGAGCTTCATATTCCTCTGCTCAATGTCTTCCTCTGTCACCAGGAAATACCTGCACCCTTCCCATTAGGACTGTTGTGAAGGATACATGCAAAACATGGAAATTAGGACTTTTAACCATTATCTGAGAATTCTAAAAACAGCTAAACTAAAAATATAAAGATGGCTAAACTACTGTCTACAGAAAAAGGCAAAAATAGCAGTAATTTAGCAAGCAAAGATGTATAAACTGATTAACTAATGAGTTAATTAATTGAACAAATATTTATCAAGTACCTATTATGTTCAGGCATTATTGATACAATGCTCAGCCAGGGAGATAAAGTCCCCATTCTCTTGGAGCCTATGTTTTAGTGGAAAGAGGTTAATAATTCACAAATAAATAACTCGACAAGATCCTTTCAGAGAGCATTACATTCAAAAATAATAGTGATAAAAGAGGTTGATGTGAAAGAGAACAAAACAAAGATAACAGTTAAGACACTATTTTAATGGTCCAAGTCATATTGGTAATTGGGTTTGGGTGGTGCAATGGAGATGGAGAGAAATTAATTAGTTCTGCTTGTATTTGGAAGAACCAAGAGGACCAGCCAATGAATTGGATGTGAATGTGAGGATATAAAAAACAGGAAAAAATGAAAGCTAACTCTAAATTTAGCGTTAAGCAACATGGTTATGCCATTTGCCGAGAAAGGAGAAGCCTGTGGGGTAGGCAGACTGGTGTCGGGTTAGAGGGCATGTATTATGTTTTGAATACATGAAGTTGGACATACCTGTTAGATATACAAGTCAGGTATCAAATATCCAAGTAGACATATACATGCACACACCACACACACACTTTATAAAAATTGTGTTTTGGATCTCATCAAAATATAGATAATATTCAAAGCTTACTAGGGTTAGATGAGCTCACCCATGGAGACAGCATAGAGAGATAGGGGTAGGGAACCTAGGATATAAATGGTCAAGGAAAAAGTTGAGTCAAAGTTGACTCTCAAGTTTCTGGCTTCAGTTAAGTGGACAGGTGATGATTTCATAAACCAAAGAGGGATAGTGGAGGAAAAGAAGATTTTTAAAAGAATGTGATACATTCAGGTTGACAAACACAGAGTTAGTATTGCCTATAATAACTACATGTAGAGCTGTTCAGTCAGTGGACAGATTAAAATATAGGTCAGAAGATAATGTACATATATTTTTTTTGTACAATTAGACTAAATGATCAGTTTGAAAGTCAGAGAATACCAGTGTCCAGAGTCTGGGCACAGAGCATGACCCATCTAATTACAGTGAGATGGAAAATAAAATCCTTTCACTAAAGAACCAGGTACTGCCTAGAAGTCTGATATGACCTAAAGTCAAAGTATCCAAGGCATAAAACAGCGAACAAGCAATTGTTTTAGGCAAGTTGTCAGCAATGTGGTTGGGAGAAATCACAGCACAGGAAGTGACACAAAAATTTCAACCTGTGAGGAAAATACACAACATAGAAGAGATATAAAATCTAAGAGGAAACTAAGTAATTAAGAAAGTTGTTAATATAGGGGTTCAGTAAGAATCTGGTTCAGGCCCTGACCAGTTGGCTTAGTGGTGGAGCGTCGGCCCAGTGTGTGGATGTCCCGGGTTTGACTCCTGCTCAGGGCACACAGGAAAAGCACCCATCTGCTTCTCCACCCTTCCTGCTCTCCTTTCTCTCTATCTCTATCTCTTCCCCTCCTGCAGCAAAAGCCCCATGGGAGCAAAGTTGGCCTGGGCACTAAGGATGGCTCCATGGCCTCCACCTCAGGTGCCAGAGTGGCTCTGGTTGCAATGGAGCAACGCCACAGATAGGCAGAGCATTGCCCCCTGGTGGGCATGCCGAGTGGATCTGTGGGGCGCATGCAGGAGTCTGTCTCTCTGCTTCCCTGCTTCTCACTTCAGAAAAATACAAAAATAAAAAGAATCTGGTACAGAACTCAGAACTGAAGAAAATTGATACATTCAGGCTTACAAACACTAAGTCAACCCAAAGGAGAAGTGTAAAACTGATATCTGAAATAAGAATTTTCTTTGTTAATTAAAGCCAGTTAGACAGCAAACAAGACTGCAAACAGAGCTCCCTGAGCATTAGGCAAGAGTGCCTCAAATCTTCCATTCTGTACAATCAGATTCTACATACACAGACTATGGAAATGGGGCTGACCTTTGGGCGTAGTCAATTAACCTACTGTAGATGGCAACAGTAGGAGAGCTGAAAGTTACCCATGGACACAAGCTAAATTGATATGGAGATTTTCAGGGAACAAAGTTGTCCATCTATCTCACTGTTTTACTGAAGAATCTGTCATCCAAACTCATTGGCCACCTGTTTGCAGTTACCTCTCTATTGCTATAGAAGAAACTCTTGAGGGTATTTCCTATTTGTTTTGCGGAGCCATTTTCTCTCCTTCCATTATCTCACCATTTGTTTCCTGATGCTCTTCTAGACCACTTCTCCAAAGGGCTTTCATCTTGTGGTTCCTAATAACTATCATTTAACCTCAATCTTCTTCACGGTTTAGAACTCCACCTGATGACCTCTGAAGGACAATAGTGTGTTACATCAGTCCCCTCTCAATTGGAATCTTCACAGATCCCATGCCAGAGCAACCTGTCACTTTCAGCATTTTTAGTTTGTCAAATATCATGTTTCATTTGTGCGGAGGAGGTCAAGAAGATGAGGGAAATGCTGTAGCAGAGAGAGGAAAATCAATATCCCACAGGAAACCAAGAACTCCGTTTGCTCTTGGGTCTGATGCCAGCTTGTGGAGGGAGAATGGTGCACAGTCTAAGGATGCTTGCTCTTTCCCAGAGGTTTGGTGGGGCATCCTTCTGAAGACCTGATCTTTGAGGAGAACAGGTCAAAATTTTTGAAGTGCTCTTTAACAATAAAATTTGTGAAAGAAGTAAAAGAAATAGCAAAGTGTGGGAGAGTGGAAGAATCTTTGCTCTATTTCCAGGCTATAAGAACCACCTCGAGGGAGAGAAGAGAGGTAGGAGGTGTAATGCCTAGGAGAAGGCCACGAGCTAGAATCTAATGACTACAAATGTCATTGACTTAATCTGTTGATATTGGAAATTTTCATGGAAATTTACTTAATCTTGGTCTGTTCCTGTAAAACATGAATTATGGTACTTATTAGAATGTATAATGTAAACCCCTTGTATGGAAGCAACATGTATATGAAGATGTTTTGAATTCATTTGGGAGATTACTTCTTTTAATTTAAAACATCATTTAAGTTATTTTTGAAATCCCTCTCTATTGGAATTGACTTTGATGCTAAACTCATTCATTCAATAGTACAGTGTCAAGCACCCACTCCTCAATCTATAAAAGGCACTGGGGATAAAGTGTGATGAATGTGACAGTTACTGAATCATGGAGATCATGATCATTACAAAAATATATATTTCCTATATAATATGCTGAATGCTATATAAGGAATAGTATAAGAGCTTTGGAATACTTAGAAAAAGTCCATAAGCTAGGGATGGAGGGTTAAGAAAGATTTGGGGAAGGAGCTTGCCCCTTCTACTTGAGACCCGAGGGATGCATCGGAGATAAACAGTTGAAATGAGGAATGACAGAGCATTTGGGCAGAGGGAACCAGCACAGCAGGGTAGAGAAAGGAAAGAGCTCAGTATGGCTAGAACCTATGCGCATGGGATGAGTGTGGGGGAAGACTGTACCAGACTCCTGACACAGGCATCTGTGCAGATGGTGATGGCTATTTATTGATTAGAGCAAGCAATAGCAGCAGCAGCAGATCTGAGTGAAAAGATAAGCAGTGCATTTTTTTATATTCTGGTATCCAATTAGTGATGTCTAATAAACGATACATGATTCTAACACAGAGTAGAAATATTTGTGCTAGAAATAAACCAATAAAATAATAACAGACAGTTGTCAAATACCTACTAAATGCAAGGTATTGTGTTAACTATACTAAATACAATATCTCATTTCATTTTAGTAACAACTTTACCGGGTAGATACTATTTAGAAGTTAGAAAAAAATAGTTTTAGAGAGGTTGATGGTTTTGCCTAAGATATAAGGAAATTATAATCATGACTTTAAAGACTAATCAAAAAAGTCCTATACCTTGAGAATGAAACATTGTTTAGATAATTCCAAACCAAAGTTATTTTTAGCACACTTGATTTTTCACCACCATAAGGATTTCTAAGTAACAATAACCATTTTCAACAACTACATCTACCCTTAATAAAAATACACTTAATATATTTAAAGGAATATTTCCTATTAATTCCATAGATGTTAACTTCTTCCATGTTTGCTTCAGAAAATTTGAAATATTCTACATAACTTTGAATTTATTTAGAATTATTACCATTTGTAATTATTATACATCAATAACTGTATGGTTATTTGATAATGTTTTATGTCTGTCGCCCCCTAGAGGCCATAAAATTCTTAGAGACTAAGATTTAAGAGAATATAGATAGAAGTCCAAGATTCAGCATATGGCACATAGTAAGAACTCGAAAGAAAATGAAAATGGATGAGCAAATGAGTGACCCACAGGCCACAGTAGATTTCTAGAATGAGCAGCAAGGTGTTCTCAACAATCTTTTTCCTATAAAGACATGTTGCAGTGGTAAGTAGTTTCCCTGAAGGGGGAAGCCTCCGGCATTCAAACTACATGATATTACAAATCACCCCCCATTCCTGGTGCCTCTCATTATAAAAAGTAGTAGAAACTTGAGATGAACATAAACACAGTCAACTCCCTACAGGTAATAGCATAAAACATCAGCACTGACTTAGTTTTAATCCTGTCCAGGTTTAAGATTCTCTAAGAACAAACAAAAACATTATTTTTTCCTTTGTCACCGTCCTGTCTTCCACAGCAATATTACAAGAGTCTAAAGACGTGGACATTGTGCTCACTTCGGCAACACTGTGCATATGCTAAAATTGGAATGACGGAGAGAAGGTTCGCCTGGCCCCTGCACAAGGATGACACACAAATTCATGAAGTGTTCCACATTTTTATAGAAACCACCTCATACATAGAGAGCAGGCTGGTAGCTGTCGGTGGTGGGGAGGGTTGGGTGGGAAGGTGGAGGAATAGAGCAAAAAGGACAAACAAAAAGTCTCATGGACACAGACAATTGTGTGGTGATTGTTAGAGAGTAAGGTAGAGGAGGTTATGGGGGATCAATGGGGATGGACGAACACTTGGCTTGGGAAATGTGAACACACAATATGATGTATAGAAATGTGTTGTAGAATTGGTCACTTGAAACCTGTATAATTATGTTAACAAGTGTAACCCCAATAAATTTAATTAATGAAAGAGATATCATACACAATTTAAAAAAATGATGCAGACATTGAGTTTATGAGGCAAATAATGAAGTTGATAGGTGGGTCTGAACTTTGAAGGGGTTGAATAAAGCCTGGACCAGCGGTGGCCAGTATTGGAACAGCCCTCTCCTTCCCATCCATCCTGCAAGGATCCCTAGTCAGCCAATGCTCTGAGGCTCTGACATAAATCAGGGGCAACAACGGATGAGCATGAAGAAACTGCCTGGCAGCCACGGCACTGCAACCATAAATCAGGAACTAATTCAATCCTGAGATGCCTCGTTTGATTAATTTATGTCAGCATTTTCCATGCTATCAGGCTCAGTCCCTTGTGTCTTACCTTCCCTCCATTCTCCACCTTCTCTGGCACAGAGAAGTGCCCCTCCCCACCACCACAAAAGGAAGAAGGAAATGGAACACAAGAGTAGATTCTAGAAGGCCAAACAAGACGAACATCATTTTCTCCCAAACTTAGAAAGATGAAGGAAGACGCCAGGCCTTCACAGTGAACTCTGGCTACAAGTTGGATGAAATAACCACGTTCTAGTTTCCCCAAAGCACCATCATTCTCTACACTTTGTAGTAAAAGAAGAGAACCAAACCCTCAGCCCCCAACTACAGGAGACAGAATGGGTTTTCTTAGCAGAGTTAGAACAATATATCAAAAGTTAATTCTCAAGAAGCAAAGGCAGTCATAAGCATTACCATTTATAATAGTGAAGAACTAGAGACTACCTACATACCCCAAAACAGTAAAAGTAATTGTTCTACATTTATATAGTACATGTGAGTGTTAGGTTCGAGTCCAGGGTTCCCTACCAAAGTCTCAACTAGCCTGGTTGAACTTCAGGTGACTCGGCACCAGGGCAGTTCCTGTAACTCTCCACCTGACCAATTCTGATTAATGTCTTGTCTGCACCTGACCCTTGGACACCCTGCCAGTTACTCATCCACTCCCTTCACTTATCTGGACATTCTGTTGCTTGGTCGTTAGTCACTCCCTCCTCCATTGTTCAACTGCCACAGGTAACAGAAGTTTTCACCTAGTGGCAGGAAATGTCGCCAAACCCCGTCCTAGATGAAATGAGGCTTCTCTTCCTCTCACTTCTGACGCCAGTATGGTCTCAGCCCATCTGTTTGCCGATGCATAAATACATTCTTTCTTATTATTCAGCGAGAGAAGGGGAGGCAGAGAGACAGACTCCCGCATGCGCCATGACTGGGATCCATCTGGCAAGCTCACTAGGGGTGATGCTTTGCCCATGTGGGCCGTTGCTCTGTTGCTCGCAACTGAGCTAGCTCATTTTGGCACCTGAGGTGAAGCCCATGGAGCCATACTCAACGCCCAGGGCCAACCTGTTCCATTTGAGCCATGGCTGCAGGAGGGGAAGAGAGAGAGAAAAAAGTGAGAGCGTAAGGGGTGGAGAAACAGATGGTCACTTCTCCTGTGTGCCCTGACCAGAAATCAAACTCAGGACATTGACATGCCAGGCCAATGCTCTACCACTGAGCCAACCAGAGAGGGCCTAAATAAATTTCTTATAAAACTCATCAGGCCTTGTGTGTTTCCCCTTTGGTGACCTAACAATAAGTATTTTGTTGAATGGAATGTAATTTATTTGTATAGAAAAATACTTGTAGAATGCTGTTTAGCGAGAAAACGAACATCAAACATCTGACTCTATAGTGCGTTTCTATTGTTTTCTGGGAACAAAATGTATTAATGCCTATCTTTATTCTCATCATTCTACTATTTTAGCCTGTTAAACTCAATGTTCTAATCATTTGTGATGAATATCTGTTTTTTGTGCACTAGGAAAAAAGTATTTTAAGAATAGATTTAGCAAAGACTGAAGAGTAGAATTTCTAAATCCTGGAAGTTGAATTAAGATCTGCTTGTCACAAGCTTGCTAACACTACAAAAAATTTACTTGCTGCTATAGGGTCAATCTGAGCAGATATAAAAGGATACCATGTTTTATCTGAGAGGACCCTGATCTATGTGGGCAGACAGAGAAAGCCCACAGCTCGATTCAAATGGAAGGGGCTACGGTCAGAAAGGATGCGGTGGGGAGGAAGGATGTGTGTCTGCTAAGCGTCCACTGCAGTCCTGAGCAATAACAGACCGTTCGACTTTCAGGCTGATGTTCATCAAGTTTTCTTAAAGCCAGAGAGTCATCTCTATTGCATATTCATTCTTGTTATTAAAAATATCAATACCTTCCTACTTTGGTTTACAGGAAAAAAAAAAGAAAAAGGAAAACAGGACAACTAGGTTTTCCATTAGGGACTACAACCCATGACAGGTAACATCTATCAAGAACACAGTTTCTCTGTTCACACATTTAATTAAGAAGCTTGAAATGGAAAGGAAAGGACAAGAAAGGATGATAATCCCTAAAAGAAAATTCTATAATTCACTGTGTGCATGTTTTAAGAGTGTCTGGGTTTAAAGTGTTTCTAGATGGTCAGCATTAGGTATGACCAACCCAGTCAGGACAGGATGCAAAAAGTAAATGGATATATTCAGAATCTAAATTGTCTTTCTTTACAGATGAGAGGCATGAACCTATGTGAAAGGCAAGGGAGAATGTGCAATGAATGAGATCTAGATATTGGAAGCCAGGTCCTTATATTATTTTTTTCAATGTTTAATTAACATAGAAGATATAGCAATTGGTTAGAGACATGAGAGAGCAGTATTTCTCAAACTTGGCCATCCAACTGCAGTACCTATGAAGCTTTGTAAAAATATAGATCTGCTGGGCCACCATTAAACAGATACTTCGTGGGTGGGATCTCTGAATCCACACTTTAAAGTGGGTCCCTGTATGATTTAGTGTATATACCTCATTTCCATAAACACCAAGTTTGATGCGTGTGTTATTATTTCAAAAACAAAACAAATTCTTGAATGGAAGTTATAAAGAAACACTTTGGGGGTGGTGTAGCCCATATTTTTAATACAGTCTGGACACAACTGAAGCTGTGCAGAACTGAGACCGACTGCTTGATGAGGCAATGGGACTGCATTGTGGAAAGGTAGCGATGCAGTAATTCTTGACTACACACAAATTCTTCAAATCAGCATGAGTCAGGTCAGCAATAATTACCAGTTAACTCTATGGTGGTCTAAAGATAAGCTGCTCCTTCCACACGAGCCTCTGCAGTTTCCCACAACCCCCGAGCCACCTTTTAGCCATACCTAGCAGTGTGAACAAAACTGTCTACCCCCGTGGTTGCTCTTCAATCTTTGCATTCTCTGGAAGTCAAGTCCCCTGGGCATTCAGTTGGTGCTTTGCACCACCTTTAGGATGTCCTGTGCACTACCCTTCACAAGTTATAATCGTCTCAGCAATAGGTCACATGACACCTTCTAGAGTTTGGCATCACCATAATCTTGCATGTGTTAAGGTTTTGAATTTGGGGGGGGTATAAAATATGGTGGTTCCTCAAAAAATTAAGAATAGAACAAGCATAGTACCTAGTAATCCCTCTACTGGGTATCTACCCAAAAAACTTGAAACCATTGGTATGTAAAGACACATACATGTACACCCATGTTTATTGCAGCATTATTTACAGTGGCCAAGACATGGAAACAACCAAAGTGTCCTTTGTTATAGGATTGGATAAAAAAGATGTGGCACATATATATATATATATATATATATATATATATATATATATATATATATATATATATATATATATAATGGAATATTATTACTCAGCCATAAGAAATGATGATGTATTTCCATTTACAACATGGATGAACCTTGAGAACATTATACTGAGTGAAATAAGGAAATCAGGAAAAGCTAAGAACTATATATGATTTCACACATCGGTGGTATATAAAATTGAGATTCATGGACATAGATAAAAGTTAAGTGGTTACCAGGGGTAGAGGGTTGTGGGTTAGGGAGGTAGGGGAAAGGAGTCAAGAGGAACAAGTATGTGGTGACAGAGAGTGATTTGACTTTGGGCAATAAATACACACCACTACCAACAGTTCAAATGATCTAGGGATATTCAGCTGAAACCTATGTACTCTTATTGATCAATGTCACCCTAGTAAATTTAATTTTCTAAATAAAAAATTACTAAAAACGTTTTGCAAAAATAAAATTTATTTTTTCATTAGTGTTTAGGGGTTCACTACTGAAGGGCTCAAGAAACATAGATGTGCCTCTACATACCTGTTGAGAGCCTCTGATCAAGCAGGGGCAAGGTGCTGAACGGATAGCCCACAGGGTGGGAGGAGGCTGCGTGACTTAGCAGGCCTTTCCAAGAGTCTATTATTCAAAGGAAGAAAGTGAAGATGACTGTAAATTCCACCAGGACCCCAAGGAAATCAGTAATCTTGAATCACCAATGCTAATTTATGATTTTGGACAGGTTGCTAGAACTTTATTAAGCTTACTTTATCCACTGAAATGAATGAGCAAATAAATAAACGAGTTAAAATCCGACTACTCCCTAGACATGAAAGATTGCTCCAGAGCCAAGCTTTCACAGGGAGGGAAACTCCAGAATCTCATTATTGAGATAGCAAATAAAAATGTGTTTGCAACTCTGATTCTCTCCTGACCCTGCCCAGACCTTCCTGGGACACGGTTCCCACAAAGAATGTGACTTCTCAAAACCACCCACTGAGATTGCAGTAATTGTGGGTGCTACACTGATGTCCACAATTTCCCAGCTGCTCCACCAGATGTGGACTTTCTATGGAATTGACACCAAATATTCACAGAAATGGCTTCATAGTTTGATATCAAAGCATCGAACTAAACATTCAGAATCATTTACTTCAGTCTTTCATTTACTTTGTGAGAAGGAGAGGAAGGAAGATTGTACATAGGGTCACCTGGCCGTTTGTAAGGTACCTCTGTTCTTTTGAGCCACACCAAATAAATGAAGGCCACCGTGAGTCCATTCCAAGGTTTAAGTCTGACATAGAGCTTTGTTGATGAGTATATTAATACTCACTTTGATCAGTCAAGTGGTATTCTTTACGAAGGACAAATGATAATAAATGAATAAATTTATTAGAACTTTAAAGTCAGTAGGTCTTACCATGATAAATCCCACTACTGATATCCACTAAGGCTATAAAACGCCCTGGGCCTTGTTGACCTCTGACAGAAGATGGGCATCACAGTCTGGGTTGTGCAGGCAGCTGTGAGAAACTGATATCTGGAAGCAGAGCCTCTCTTCTCTTTGCTCAGCTGAGGGCTGCGCGTGTAAACACTAATATGCTGTATGCTTTCCTCAATTGTGAACATGGCATCAGGGCTCGCCATCTGAAGCCGGCCTACTCTGAGTCACTGGGTCATAGTGATCTTCTCAAGGAACTTGACTCAGCCCCTGGGAACTTCTATAACCTAAAAGGCTATTTTTTTAACATGAATATATATTTATGCCCTGGCTGGCTGCTCAACTGGTTGGAGCATCACCCCAAAACATAGAGGTTGCCGGTTCGATTCCCGGTCAGGGAACATACAGGAATAGCTTGATGCTCCTGTCTCTCTATTGCTCTCTCCCTTCCTCTCTCTAAAATCAATAAAGAAAATAAATAAACATTATATTTATTAACAAATTGTTGGGTACAGAGTTCATAGTAGAATCATGTCTTCTATCTTCCAGAGACTAAAGACTAGAAATGGGAGACAAGACATCCTCACCTGAAAGTGAGGAAAAGGACTGAAAGAAACAATATTTTGGAATGGGAACAACCACTATGCAGCACAATTTACAAACAGAAAACAGTGTGTACTCTGAGCAAAAACCTGAGTGTGCAAATAAGCAGACAGATGTGAAGGGGCCAAGTGTTTCAAAGAGAGATCAAGGAAGAACATTCAACCAAGATGTATTTTTCTACAGAGACGTACATTCATTAACATAAATTAGGGGGTATTTCAAGATGAATATGAAGCAACAAAATATCCTCTAATTTTTATGAGTAGTTTGGGGGAGTCTAATAAGCATAACTGATATAATCATTTCTCAAATTCTGAGGAAAAGAGACTAATTTAAGCATGCAGGGCTTCTATAAACACATGTACACAGATGCTTCAAAGAAAAAGTATTCCTCTTTTGGATGTTTAAATTATCTCTGAACAGAGGGGGAGGGGGAAACTCTGACTTCATTCCTCTTAAGAAAACGTGTTTTTCTAAATGGCTGTCTAATCTAGTTCTTCCTTTTTCCCTCTAGGCACAACCATTTCATTTAGTGTCTTCTTGGTGATTAGGCTTAAGCCGCCTCCATCCCTCACACAAACAGAAACCTTGGAGGAAATGTCTGATGCTTGTTCATGTGGTGTTGGCTTGGAAATGTGTTCGGGAAATACGTAGGCACCTAAAAGATATAAATTCAGGTTAAGATATATATAAGTAAATATGATAATTTACTAATTAATAAAGGAGAAGAAGGCAGAGTAACTCCAGAAGGGTATTCTTAGGAAGGGAAGTCCCTGCACTAAAAATTATAATGATAACATACACTCCAGGGCTTGGCTGGCATTTCAGGGAGTTGGCAGGTGCCAGTGAATTGAGCCCTGTAGGTAGGACAAAGCCTCTTCTCCATGTATAAGACTGAGGACACCACATGGGATGTTTGGGGGTGGGGGTGCCCTGCTGCTGTACAGAAGATGAGAAATGGTGAGCAAAGGGACCATGTCTCCTTGAGTCCAGGGAGAGAGTCAGTAGGTAGGATGGGCTTTCTTTCTTCTCAGTCCTTCATGCTGTAGACATGTGTTGGGTGGCTACCACATGAAGAATACCGGATACTTCCCAGTCAGAGGACAGTTTAATTCTATGGTGAAAGATCTCAGAGTTTTTGTGGACTGAGATCCACAGAGAGATAGTGACCACTGATATCCACCAGATGCAAACTATGTAGGCAAGTCAGAAAATAAGATGTTGGGTGTTGGGCAGATAAAATATAATATGCTCACTTTGTTAAAGATGGCACTGCCCACTTGGAAGCCTGTCACCCAGGTGATATTATTTGCCCTTATGCTTGGGATGAGTGTGGGGGAAAGACTGTAATGTAAGCAGGCCGGGTCATTATAGCCTAAGGCTTAGTTTTAAGAGTAAGCTTTTCCCCACACCCTTGACTGATTGGATGATGTAGGGTGGTGCACTCTCCTGAGGAATCCCATTGTGCCTCGGATGGGTGGCTTTGTATTGGAGACTTCTTTGTTTGTGTAATTGGATTGGAGGTTTTGATTTTACACTATAAAGTGGGACAGACCGGGAGCTTACTCCCTCTTGGTTCCTGAGGTTAGTATTAGAAGAGAGGAGAGCAGAGTAAGGCCACATGGAGGCCAGGAGAAGCAGCCAAGATGGTGGAATGCTGAGGAAGAAGCCAGTTTGTACAGAGTTTGTGTAGAGAGAAGGAGATGGCAAACAGGGGTGAATAAGTCTGGTGAGCTAGAAACCTTTGATTCTAGGAAACTCGGATAAGTCAGTAGCTTTGTGAGCACTGAATATGTGGGTTTTGGAGCCCAGTGTGTGTTTTGGCTTGCCTACCGGGTGCAAGCTGGAATTAAAGCTGATGGCTCACCAGTTCTTGGCTCTGTTGTTTCATTACCAACTGTCCTAATCTAATGCGAACCTGCATGGGCCAGGCTGCTGTGATGGTGGCCCTGGATACTGGCTTTACATTGGAACTTCATCGAAAAGTAAACTAGACATTTCCTAGGAAGAACAAAGGAAAGGGCATTCCTGGTAGAGAAAGAGAAAGATATGTGGAGGTAACTGTGGGTAGTGTGACCACAGGAGAACAGGTACCTGATGGGGCAGCAGAGTAAAGACAATGAGAAAGGGTGGGAGGTGAAGGTGATGGAGGGCCTTGAACAAGACAATTGTTTTAGGCAACTAGAAGCTCATAGTAACCAGGGGACCAAAATATAATCCATGTGCCTTCTTAGGAATAGCAGCAAGAATAAGAGACTAGAAGACAGGATCTTCTAGTGATGAGCAACCTAACTCCATGACCATCAAAGAAGTACACTAATCATGGCCTTCCACATCCAATTTCCTTACCTTCCCACCATGTTTAGTGAGAAGGGATTTCCTTATCTTCCTACCACCTTTAGTGAGAAGGGGTCAGATGAACCAAGGGGGCCAGTGCCAGGGTTATTGTACTTCCTGCCCAGGTGGGTCTTCATAGGGTTTGTTCAGATCTTCCCTGCCCCTGGGCTACCCATTAGTGAGCAAGTAAAATGTTTCTTGGTCACTGGTGTGAGTGAGAGATGATGGCTCCTACCGTGTGAAGCATGTGGCCTCAGAAGCTGGTTACAAATGCACAGCAATCAAAGAACTGCTCTTGCTTCTTCCCAGAACCTCCCTGCCTTTCAGCACCCCATGTCCCTGCTCAGTGTCAATTTAATTAAAATCAGAACAAATGTAAGCATCATGTAAGTTGTCCGCAAGGAGAGGAAGGTCATCACAAGGACATGAGAAACATGAGAACCATACTCTCTCTCTGCTCTCTCTGTTGGGCAGGGACATGAGAGGGAGTCTGAAAGGAGGGCCAGGGCTCTCCCAAGGAAGATGGGGTTCAGGCTAGAAGAGAGGACACCAGGGCCAGAGAGGAGTCTGAGCACAATACACTTCCTGCTTTCGTTTTCTACTTACAACATAGACATGACCTTGCCACATTCATTACTACAAGAACATTGTGAAGATTCCATCATGAATGCACCATACATTATCTGGGGAAGTATATGTGCTGTGTCCATGAGCTATGACTAGGAAAGCAGGTAGTATTCAGAGAAGCAAAAATATGTGAGGAGAAGAATTAAAAACCCTTTCTTCCCCCCAGAGGTTAGGTTGTCTACAGAATCTGTACACAAATGGTTATAACAGTTTTATTCATAATAGCCCCAAACTGAGACAACTCAAATGTCCTTCAGCAGGTGAATGGTTAAACACAGTATGATTCATCCATACCATTGGATACCACTCAACAACAGAACAGGATAAACTACTGATGTAGGACAATCTAGATGAATTTCAAAGAAATTATGCTGTGAAAAGAAGCTTATTTTAAGTTTATATGCTGTATGACTTCATTTACTTAATATCTGAAAATAACAGACCTATAGGAATAGAGACACATTAATGGTTACCAGGAGGTGGGGTGGGGAAGGGGGGGAAGGTGGGAGCTGAATGTAGTTATGAAAAGGCAATGGGAAGTGTTTTTATGGTATTGGAACTGTTTGGTATCGTGACGCTGGTGGTAGATAGAGAAATGTACAGGTGGTCAAATCATATAGAACTAAACGCCCACACGCACATTGCGTACAAGTAAAACTGGAGAAATCTGCATGAGACCAGTGGATTGCATCCTGGCTATGAGATTGTACTATAGTTTTGCATGACGTTTGCGACTAAAGGAAACTGAGTGAGGGATACATAGAATTTCTCTGAATTATTTATCACAACTTCATGTGAATCTATAATGAACTCAAAACAAAGACAAAAGTTTAATAAAAAATGACATGGGGGTAGGGGGGAGAAGACAATGTATGCTTTCCCCATCAATTATACCACTGTTCTAGAGAGGTGATATTTGTTTGTGCCCTAGATCATGAATGAATCACAGAACCAAACTCTAGGTGATCCTTCTGCACCAGTTGATCTATCAGCTCCTGCCACTGTACATGGGTCTCTCTCAGAGCTGGTCTGAGTGCCGGAGTCCTCAGGCTGCAGAAGTGATGTGATTGGCAAAAGGCTGCCATTAGAGCAATTACTGATCTACGTGCCCACATGTGTGGGGAGGATTTATATAAGTTAGACATATTTTACACTGTCTTTCTGGCCACTTTCTCAAAGCCTCATCTTCAAAGGGCAACAGCCATACTGATCCTTCAGCAAAGTATTTGGAGGGCCAAGTCTCCCTCCATCATTGACACTATAGCCTCTCTTCCAAATTCTCCTCCGTGGCCTGATTCTCTGCCACTCTATCTTCAACAGGGCCTGGCAGGAGGGAACAGTTTTCTTGGGAAAGAGGCTCCTAATTATACCCTCTGTTATTGCTCTTCTGTTTCTCCCTTTCAGGTATTTAAGACTCTGAGATTTTTAAGACAAAATGTGGTGCCACCCTTCCTTCTAAATCATTCCACTGCTCTCAGATGATGGCATCTCTTTAGTGACTCACAAAGGAAAAATCCATGTAAGACGAAAGAAAAAAAAAAGAAAGGTTTCTTTTGCAAGATGTCAATCTTCTGAGAAATGGCTAATCTCTAGCTGAAGCCCATGCTAAGGTGGGACCCAAAGATTAGTCATTCCCTTGATTTTTTATTATTTTGGTGTTAAAAAAAAAATAAAAACACCTCAGCCTTTTTAAAATGTAAGAAAGAGATGCAGCAATGCAATTTGTGTGGTTATCTAAGCTGAACAGATCTCTTACTTTTCTTATTACCAACCCAAAACGAGCACAGTTGCCAGCTGACTGCCAGTCATGCCCTCCGAGGATGATCTAGCAGAAAAGAAAGGAAGAGGCAATCCTCTTTCTAAGGAAAGCTGCCAAATGAGTGTTCAACTTAGCAGTGTGCTGCCTCTTTCTATCTCTACGAGGGTACCATAAACCTGCAACAAGAGGTGCCAGGAGCTGAAGCTAGGAATTTCCCAGGACTGCCAAGAGTGGCAACGCCACCTGTCAGAAAGTGAGCAAGCCAGAGCCAAGATGCCAAAGGGTAGTTCACTTTCAAAAAAAGAAAAGAGAATTTTTTTAAAAAAATCAAGTTTATAATTAAGTGGGTGAACGCAGTTGACAGGGTTTGATAACAAGAATGTCAAGAAATTTGGTGGAACTGAAGCAACAGAACATGGGCTACGTGCAGACTGGGAGCTGTCCTAGGTCCCTGTTTTCTCAAAGAGGAAACAACTCTTTCTTCCTGGTGTACCGTGAGGAAGCAAGCCCCGACTCAATTTGCTAGTCTGCAGTTCTAGACCATAAAGAGCCACGGTGGGTGCCCAAATGTGTCAAAGAAATGAAAAAAGTGATAATCTTGTCAACACGATGGGAGACGGTTAAAGAGACCATATGGTGTAATTTTTAGCTCAAAATAAAACCTCATTATTCTATCTTTGAGTTCACATCTCTGATTATAAGTAAGTTTTGAGTAGACAACCTCATGAATTCCAATCTCATGAGAATTCTAGGTAGACATGAAACTCTAAGAAATAAAATCTGTTTTGAGCAGTCTGACAAAAGTAATATATATATATATATATATATATATATATATATATATATATATATATATATATATATATATATAAATTTTTTCTTTTTTTTTTCTTTGCCTGTACAGTTTCTGTTGGATAAAGCAAAGAGAGAAAAGTTTTTTAACAATTTCAACTGTGTCCCAAATCTAATCTCATTCTACAAAGTCACAGCTCATCATCTAGGACAGGGGTCCCCAAACTACATCCCGAGGGCTGCATGCGGCCCCCTGAGGTCATATATCTGGCCCCCACTGCACTTCCAGAAGGGGCATCTCTTTCATTGGTGGTCAGTGAGAGGAGCACAGGATGCATCTGCACCCATAGTTCCCATTGAAATGCTGGTCAGTTTGTTGATTTAAACTTACTTGTTCTTTATTTTAAATATTGTATTTGTTCCCGTTTTGTTATTTTACTTTAAATAAGATATGTGCAGTGTGCATAGGGATTTGTTCATGATTTTTTTTATAGTCCGGCCCTCCAACGGTCTGAGGGACAGTGAACTGGCCCCCTGTGTAAAAATTTTGGGGACCGCTGATCTAGGACAACTTGTACTCCATACAGAAGAGTCAGTAAACCTATAGAATTTCCTAAAGGAAAAAACATTCTGGTTGGTGGCAGTGTTTTGAGCTGTGAAATATGACTGTGTTAGAAGTACAGTCTAATGATGGTAAAATATTTTTCTAACCACTGTGAAATAACTATCATCTTCATTAAAATAAAATCACTTTACAACCTGACTCTTCCACTCATTTATTAAAAATCTACTAGACTGGCAAAATCCCTCCTAAACTTACAAGAATATATTATATATGAGATGATGGTCATGTTTTTTAAGTGATAAAAAAATATAAAGTTTGAGATTTTTGCCTTCAAGGGGCTCATATATATTTGGAGAAAGTCATTCAAAATACACAAATAAAAGTAAAAGGCAGTGTGTGAGTTAGTGCCAAAATGAGCTATTCAGCTCATGAACCTGAAAGGAACCCATGCCCTAAGAGAAAATAGACTTTTATAGCTCTCCAAAGAGCTGCACTGTGCTTTCTGCATGTCTGTGCTCTAAATAAATACCTTGGTTTTCAATGATGCTCAAGCCAGCTCTCATCTATGTTGAGACATGATTGATGAGTTCTTACCAGAGGTCCACTTATTTATGTGGTGGAAACCCATTGCCATGTTTGATAACTAGATTGAATCTAGTTACCTAGCTGAGCAGAGGTAATGTGAGATTGAACAAATATGGAGAGGCAGTAGAACCTCAGATGTTGACCCTAATCCAGGAGAAGAAAGAAGAGGGTTACAAAGTCCAAGGCTTCAGATCAAGAACAAGCAGGGTCTACCACCTGCAATTTATGCATTAACCTATTTGCTCACTCATCCAGCCTTTGAGTGCCCACTTTGTAGTATGACATGACTAGATGTCTCGTGAGACACAATAACGAATATGATGCAAAATAGAGAAAAGGGGGGATAACGGCTGCAACGGAGGAAAAGAAAATGATCTGCAAGTTCAGAGGAGGAGTTGACCTCTTACAGAAATCAGGAAAGGCTTCCTGGCTGAGAAGGTATTTGGGTTTTCAGCCTTATAGGAGGAGGTTGTGAGTGAGGTACAGTCTGGAGGGATGGAGAATGGGATACCTAAGGGAGAGAGAGGGCTTTCTGTGAGGAGGGAAGGTGAGAAAAGGTCCGAACAGCAAGACTGGGCATGGCAACCATGTCTCTCCCTGAGACAGAAGTGTGCTCTGCTGGCCTTCCGTTAGGTACACATGAAATCACCACTGGCAGACCTATAAAACTCAGGTTCATTTAATTAACTATCTAGTTATAGTAATTAAGACAGGAAACTTCAGTTCAGTAGGACAGTAGCTCTTTGTTGTCAAGTAAGCTATTCACAGGAGACATTGATTGCAGGGTTATTAAACCTCAACAGATATGTTTTTAACCATATGTTATTTAACACAGGGCAATGACCTTTTCAGGATAAATGGAAATCTTTTCCTAGGCAGGTCAGTTATTTCCTACTGACAAATTGTGAATTGTTTCCCACAAGACATTTCTGACTCATTTTCAACCTTTCCTTTCTAACTGTGTTTTTCTTCATATTTTTTTTTGGAGGGGGGATTGGAGGAAGAGACTATCTGAATAACATGCACACCTTGTATATAATGTTTGATGATCAGTATGATCCCCTCTGCCCAACCTTGACTCTATCATATTTCATTGCAGATACTTTCTGGAAACTCCTATAAACTCCAATACTACAAAGCTTTAAAACCTCATACTTAAAAGCTTTGGGCACAGAAAAGCCAAATGTAAGAAATGCAGCGTATTCATGATAAACTACACACCTGACAAAGGGTAAGTGTTGATCTATCAATTGCTAGATCAGTCTGACAATGCCTTCAAAAGAGCAGTAACTGACACTCATAATCAGAGTTCACTCTCCAATTTCACTGGAATAATCATTGTCCAGACTCATTTATGTTTATATAGGATTATTCTATTTTCCACACTAAAAAGGTCTTTTATTACCAACCATCTACACTGTAATAGAAGTCCTAAATGTGAAGAAAATCCTCTTAAATTAACGCAGCTTTCTGACTTGATTTCACTGTGTCAGCAAGGCCTTGCTGTGAGCAGCCGTGGGCTCCAGCCCATCGCTGGGAGGGCAGACAACTGGGAACCACAGCCCTCACAGGAAGGACAAAATGGTTGCACTGTGGAGACATGAGGGGGAGGAACGAATGAGAAAACAATTGTGCATAAAGTATAATCCAGAAGGTTAGACCTACCAAGAAAACTCAATGAGAAAAGGGGAGGTGGGAGGATGGTCAGGGAGAATCAAAAGCAAGAAAAATCATGCATTTTGGTTTTCTGACTCTGATGGCTACTTTATTTCAGGATTAAAAAACATCATTTGTGGATGATATGACGCCTTTCCTTGGTGGAACTCTGGTCAGGTTATACCTTTCCTTTTGTTACCCTCTGTGTCCCAGCATGACCTGGGAAGAACACCACCATCACTCCCATTCCACAGAGGGAAAACTTAAATGCAGATGGCTTGTGGATTCTATTAAATGAATGAGGAGGTCTTATGATGGAAGATATTTTACATTAAATTCTCAGAAGATTCATGAGCACTGTTTTCGAAAGTCATCACTGAGAGAACATGCATACTTATTCCAATGATGGCATGACCACAGCTCTGACATTTATAGTGTATCTTTGAATATTTAGGTTTAAATCCAGAAATCTATCCTGAAGCCAGAAATTTTGGTTTTGACCCAAACAGACATTAGCCAGCTTGCTCATTTAGCAAGTTCATCAGACTTGACCTTCTATACCTTTTCACTGCCTCTCAAAAGTGCTTCCACCCTGAGAGAAATCAGATTTGTCACCTCTGGGAACATGTCGAGGAATGGGTTTCAGGTTATGCGTGTAATTCCAAAAGAAAAGGTTTCTGAATGGGACACAATAGGGAGAAATAGCCATAATGGGTAGGAGGTACTGGGTCTTTTCGTGTTGATTTTAAGGTAACACATCTGCTTGTATCCATTTGGGGTGTTTATTTGTCACTATCACTTCCATGACTTGAGAATGACTACTTATTTAAGTTCAAGCCCACGGCTACCTCAGCTAGCCTCTGAAGTGGAGGCTACCACCAGATGTGGTAAAGCAGGACACAGGAGAGGCCAGAGCAAGTAGGAAAGAGAAGAAGAGAAAATAGATAAGTGGAGATTGGGAAAGGTGGAGGGACACAAGGAAAGGGTCCTGTCTTTTATAGGCCCCCTGGTTCCCTTATCTCACTCCCAGGTGACCCGTGTCTTTGTGACCTCTGGTCTCAGGCATGCCACACATATTTATTAAGTTTCCAGAAGGTCCAGGTGTTCTAGATGCTGGGTTACATGTATGAACCCAACAGGTAAAGATCCTTTCTGCATTTATTTTATTTTAGAAGGTTCAGGCAAGCAGTGATCAATAACAGCAAATAGGCCAATTATAAAGGTTTTTAAATGGTGATGGTTCTAAGTGTTGTAGAAACATTTTCAAACAGAGAAAGATAAGGGGGCTAAAGCTGAAAGAAAATCTACAATTTTATAATTTTTTAGTTTAATTTATTGGAGGTAAAACTGTTAACATAATATACAGGTTTCAGGTAGTTGTCAGGAGGGGGCTGGCTAAAGGAGGTAGAGGGATTGAGCAGAAAAAAAATCTTATGTCTACAATTTTAACTGTGATTATCAAGGTAGGCTTTTCTTTATCAAGAAGGTGACAAGCAAAGATTTGAAGCAGGTAAGGAAGCTACCCATGCAAATATTCAGGGGAAAAATAGCCTAGAATAATACCAAATGCCCTGAAGGCAGAGTATGCCTGGGGTGTCCACACACTAGCAAGCAGCCAGTGTGTCTGGATCAGAGAGGAACAGGGCAGAACAGTGAAGAAAGTCAGAGGGAATTAGCAGTGGTGGGGGTGGGGGTGGGGGGGTGTGTTTATGATGGGGAGAGGGATGGTGGTGTATTTGTGCTGGGATCCAGGTAGTGTGGACCCCATTAGCACCTGGGTATTTATCCTGAATGAAATGAAAAGCCATTGCAGCATTCTGAAGAGTGACATGTTCTGAATTATCCTGTAAAGGGTATTGTCCTGAAAACAGATGGTAAGGAATGCAGGTAGAAGCCGGGAGGCCAGTCAGGAAATACTTGCACTGACCCATGCTCTCCTGGTGGCACCGGAAGTGGAGAGTGGTGGCCAGATACCTCACTCTGACCTGTAGCTAAACACACTGGTGCTCATGTCCCCACCTAAAACACCTTCCCCTCATCTTTCCCCTCAGGAGCAGGTTTGCTCAGGTTGCTTCTTCTTGATTACATGGTAAGAATTTGTTATGATATAGTTAGAGTCAAGCTTCTAGATCCACTGTGCGGTCTGTTGGCTTCAGCCCCAATGGTTTCTACTAGAGAGTTCTCACTGTCAGATGCTGAGCCAGCTAGCTGTCTGTCCTCAACTCAGAGACCCAACAGTCTCTTATTTTTGCTTGGTATGATTCTTTACCACTCTCAGCTTCTCCCCCAAACCATACGTCCCACCAAGAGATGGTGTGGGCAGATGACAGGGACAGAAAGAGCCTTAAGGGAAACTGGGACTTTAACCTCTTTCAAAAAGGGAGCAACTGGCAGCTGTATAATGTAGTCTACTATATAGCTTCTGTGTTTACAAAACAAGAAAGTTCATCTCCTTCCCTGGCGTAGATATAATATTATGTACATACTGTGTACAGCAATTTCTCAGGACAATTATATTCACTATTTCATATAATTTTTATAATATCCCTGTGAAGTAAATCATACACAGGAAACTGTCATAGGCTTTATTTTAATTCAGTGTACTCTTATTGATCAATGTCCCCCCATTAAATTTGATTTCATATATAAAATTTTAAAACATTTGCCTTTTCCTTTTCAGTTCTGCAGGTACTACCAATGCCCAAGCAATTATCTTCTCTCACCTCGACCAATGCAAAAGCCTCCTGATTGGTCTCTCTCCTTCCAGTTCTATTTCCCAAGTTCATTTTCCACAAAATAGCTAGAGTCATCATTCTTTTCTTTCCTTTTTTTTCTTTCTTTTTTTTAGGTTATAGGAGGGGAGACAGTGAGGCAAACTTTTACATGTGTGTGCCCTACCTGGCAACCCCATCTGGAGCCGATGCTTGAGTACCAAGCTATTAATAGTGCCTGAGATAGCTCAAATGGAGCTATCTTCAGCAGCCAGGCCACGCTTAAACCAATCAAGTCACTGGCTGTGGAAGAGGAAGAGGGAAGGAAGGGGAAGAAGGGAGGGAAAGTAGATAGTTGCTTCTCCTGTGTGCCCTGACCAGGAATCGAACTTGGGATGTCCATATACTGGGCTGATGCTCTATCCACTGAGCCACCAGCCTAGAGCAATCATTACTAAACATGAATCAGTTTAAGCTAGTGTCCTGGAAAAAATGTCAGCCTGCCTACTGTGGTGTCAAGGCTTTCCACAATCTAACTACTGCTTCCCTTTCCAGTTCCCTGTCACTCCTCTTTGACTTGGTGACTAGATTCTTGCCACATGTCTCTCTGTTCCTTAAACTTCACGTCCACCTCAGGATCTGTAAACCATCTTTCTTCCTGTGTCTTGAGTTCCTCAAAGCTTTTTGCTCTCTTTCTTCAATACCGACTTAGAGATCACCTCTCCAGAAAAGCCTTCATTTACCACTGTATCCTGCAGTAAACCATGATGTGTTCCTGAATGCCATGCTATCACACCATTCTGTGCATTCCTTTTGCTCTATCGTCAGGCTCCATAAGCAGTTGGTGTATCTGTTTGCTTGATTGTTTCCTAGTAACCACTCCATGAGGGCCATGGAAACCCAATGAAGGCAGGGATTTTGTCTATTATTTTTCCTTCTGTAATGCCAATTCTTGGCCCTGTGAGCGACAAACACTAGGTGCTTATTAAGTATTGCTAAATGAATAAATGGACTACTACTTCTTCCTTCTCCTACATTTTCTTCTCTCTTCTTTTATAGCTCTTGTTAATATGACATTTGGAAGGAATTTGTAACTAAAGGACTAAAATAAAAGTTGGAGACAAATGGCTGACTTTTTGGCCTTGTGTTTCTTTTCTGTTAACACAGAACAGGAGAATTTGAGGGAAAAGTGGCTTTGTGGGTAATAGGGACTGCTTACTCCTGACATGAAAGAATGGAAAAGGATGCTTTTGTTGATAATGGCAACATAAAAAGTGCCACTACACCATTGCTCTAGATTGCACATGATAGAACTTATGTCTCTGTAACTCATAGCTGGTGAAATCAGAAGAATTCTAGTCCTGTATTTTTCAGGCTATAATTCCTCCTCTCCTTGACTGTTATAAATGGCAAAAGAACAAAACAACAACACAAAAAAACAAAACCAGCTCCTGGACAGTCTGGCTTCTTTGTAGCTGGCCAATGGGAGAAATCTGAGAGAGAATGGAAAACTTCTCCCCCAATGAACGGGGCTCTGTTTAAGTCACTGATTAAGAGAAAATTTTTAGACACTATCAAGGCAAAGCTGATCCAGCTGAATCAAGGATAACTTTCAAAATGCAAAAGGTAATCCCCAACTTGAAAACAAGCTAGAAATTAGAGATGGCCCCCATTTATTCCACTTGAAATGCCACACAGAGACAATATTTTTCAGGCAGTATAAAACCACTAATGGGCATTATTTTAGTAATTCAAATACTTTCATGAGAAACACCTGCTACTTTTGGAAACAAATTAAGTGATGATGTTTATCCATTTATATTTGTATATTGCTGAGACAATAGACAGTGCTCATTAAGTAATAAATAATGATAAAATAATCCAAATTTCTTCAGGAGGAAAAGAAGTAGCATAGGTTGTAAAAAAAAATTGATTTAGCTCTTTAAATTACAGACATGCCATGAGTGAAGATAATCCATTTAATTTATGATTCAAAGAAAATGTAATTGTAAGAATGACAATAATATCAATAATAGTCAATGTCCTATATGGCCCACATGAAATGGAAGGAAGGAAGGAAGGAAAGAAAGAAGAAAGGGAGGATACCTAAAATTATACAAATTATAACTTTAGAAAAAAGAGGATGATTTCACAGGCACTTTTAAGTTACTGCATTCTGAAATAAGATCTGTTCCAGTTATGACTCTCTAAATTTATTTGCTTCTTAAGGAGGTAGCTTGCCTAGCTCAGGTCAGGAGAGATGCTAATATATCTCTATCCACCTCTCACTGTCTATCCAATCCTCTGACTTTCCCAACCAGTTGAAGCTAATGTCCATCACTTCAGTTATCAATAATGACCACCCTATTTTTACTCCAGGCCAGTGTCTCAGAATAATGAGGTTATAAAAAGTTAAAATAACCTCATGACTATCTCCCACACCCAGACCCTTCCACATCCAACTTATCCTTCATTTTGCCTCCATAAGGGTGCTCATAAAACACCAAAGGTCTTCTTGTCGAGATTCTTCAATGAGTGCATATTGCCTACAGGATGAAATCCAAAATCTGCACTGGTGACCTACTCCCACCTTAGTGGTCCCGCTTCACGTTCCTGTACCTTTCATCTTCAGAATCCTCTTCTACTGATGTACTCGTTATAATCCCCACACCCCATAAACTTACCTAGTCTCAGTGGCTTTGCTGATGTCTATATGGAATTCACTTCACTATCTGTTGAGATTCTTTTTAATGTGCAGCTCAAATGCCAACTCTTTTATGTAGCCTTTCATAGTTCTTTATTTAATGTTGATTCCTGACCTACTCGTACTCTAGTGGAATCCTAATTGTCACATTTTTGCAATATACATTTCATAAAATTAAATGTAAGCACCATTCTCAGTCGGTTGTGAGATTCCACAGTATATGTTTTGCATGTATTGGGTGCTATATATTGACTCTGTTGCTCCAGTTAGAACACCATAGAGAAAAATATCAATATCTTGAAATTGTCTAAGCAATACCTTTTAGTAAAATCCAAACCATGTCCTTATTAAAATTCATCCTAATATTGACAACCATTTCTCTAATATGTAAAAGTCTCCTGCATTGTGCATGGCATGTATTAGGTGTTCAATAAATGCTCATGGGAAGTTCATCGTTAACATAGGATTAGCACCCATGAGAAAATATGTTGGCATCATCAGTATGTACAAGCTGTGCTTTTATGTAAAATCCCAGCTCTTCTGGGCTGAACCTCACTCTCATTTTGATAAACATTTCTTTACTACTCTGATGCTTTTTTAAAATTTTATTTCCAGCACTCACTATGGCACCCAATTAAGTACCATTTGCAAAATTCAATGATTATATTTTGTCATCAATCACACAGTTAATGAAACATCTTCATGGTATCTCCATAGGGTTGGATTAATATGGGACGCAGAAGTATGGGATTTAAAGCTATTGTAAAAATGGTCTTTATCTTCAAAAATATCACATGACTTACCCTACACTAAAATGAGTACTTATGTGTCTTTATCCTCCTGGGAGATTATAAACTCTATGAGGACTGAGGCCGCATCTATCTTCTGCAGTTATAGTCCTTAACACCAAATTGAGTTTTGATAACATAGCATATGCTCAATAAATATTTGTTACCTAAACAAAGTATGTCATACTAAATCAGCAATGGTCTGAGGGGTAGCATAATTAAAGTCCAGAATACTTCCACCTTTTTTCTCTTTCTAAGTTGAAGCAATCCTAAGGACTTCCTTGAGCTAAATTGATCAGAAAATACAAATTTAAGACAGTGATTTAGGAGTTTAAATGTGTTTGAGACAAAGTTTGGTTTTAAAATATTCATGGGCTGCTGTGATCAGTGTACACCTGTGTCTCAGCAAATTAAAGAAAGAACTAAATAGGATCAAGGAAAATAAATGTATGAGGAACAAGGGGGCTTAACTACTTCCTCATAATGACTTCAGGGTGTACTGCATCAAGCCAGGTGTAGAATTTTCTGAGCTCCCTAAATTGATTCTGCCCCTGAGCCTTGCAAGGTGTTATTAGTGGATTTCTTAGCCACATTGGTGATTTGTATATCAGCTAATGCATCCATTCCAGCAGGTTCTCATTCTGACTCTATCTTTTGTTCTCCACGGGAACTCTAATGACTAGGTTTCTCCTGTCCACCCAACAATCCTTCCAGAGCCTTTTGGTAGCTGCTCATGCATATTAATCTTTGCAAAGTTGGTAAGGCTAAATAGAAGCTCCTTGGTGAAGACTATTTTCTAACTTTCTTACCAGGCAGACTGTTTCTTGATATCAGACGGGTATCTTGGCAATCTAAGCACCAACTCTTAAACATCTTCATTGCCTGGAACCAGACTTCCAAGTAAAAATACTTTGCTCCTTAATAGCACTACTCACTAAAAGATTTATTGACAATCAAATATTATTTCTTCCTTTTTAAGCCAAGGCCAGAATAGAGTAATGAAAGAAAGGGCAATGTTAGAGAGAAGAGTAAGAAATGACTGGGACCCTTCTAGGGCTACAGTAAATGAAAGAAGAACCAGTTTGTGAGCCAAGACTCATCATCAATTGCCCAACTGCATGGGGGTGGGGCACTTGTAATTGATGAGAATCTGAAATACCAAAAGATTATATATTTATATGACTGAGACGTAAGGACCTATTCCTATAACTTTAGTGACCCCAAAGGCTTCCTGGAAACAGACATGATTCGGTATACAATTTGACATTACTCAAAGAGAGGGCACCTTACCCTTTCCAATAAAGACATGGTGTGGGGACCACACAGTTAAAGAGGCCAGTCAACTGCTAATTACTTGCGTTGAGTGTGTCATCTTTATACAAAGCAGCATGCTGTTCGAAATGTACTGTCTTAATTAAATTGAGTTAGACTTTTCCCATGCTGAAAGATGGAATCCATCATCAACATAATGTTTTATACTTATAACAAATAATATAGCATCATAGCAGAAAGACTTTCCTCTACTAGCGTTCCTTTTTCCTTATTAGCATCATGAGTAATGCCACGAGAATGTAATGGATTCTTCGAATCTTGCTCTATGAAATTTGAAAGAGTTTAAGAGGTATAAATAAAGTATACCTTTACTTCTAGAGTGACATATTGTCCTTTATTTAGGAAAGAGTCAGCTCTTTGGTAAAAAGATTATTAAACCTTAATGTGTCCGCTCATTAAGGGCAGAAAGCATGTCCTTTCAAAGTTCTGCACCCAATTCAGCACATGGCACCTGCCTAACAAATGTGACAATAGAAGAGCCATCATAACACGAAGCCTGCTAGTGTGGGCTCATTTCCGCACCTCACTGCTTCTCAGGAGGGACTAAGGTCTGGAAAGGCCAAGATAATGAGCCATTCACTGCAATTAAATGGGAATGACTAATCGCAGGAGTGAGCAGGTCTTTAGGTTGGTTATGAAAGTCTCCTCTCTGGAAGGATGACAAACAGTGTTGATGGCAGTGAATGTGAGTCAATAACCACACTGCTGTGGAGGGTATTGATTTAACAAGAGCTTGAGATCCAGTGTCTGAGTCACTGGCTCGTTCTCAGGGGCCTGTGTGTGATCGACTTTACTGTTCCCTTGTTTAATGGGGCGAGCATGATCTGAGTGGGACGGCTCCCAAATCAGCTTTTAGTCAAAGAGCAGGTAGGTAAGGTAAAAAATAAGTATCTGTTCTGGGAAGTTCAGGCTATGGCAGTCTGAAAAAAGGAGCAGTACCAACCACTAGAATTTCCCTCTCTGCACAGCTCCCACTTCCCTCAAACACACAATTATCAACTCAGACAGATGACCTCTTTTTAAGTGACTCTCCCATTCAGCCACACATATTTATGCAAGTAGAAACATAAATGAAATTGACATTTTCAACTTTCCTGGAATAAACAAAAAATCACTTTGATCCTGCCAAAGGAGTTCAAAATATTTTTGTCTCCCTCCAGGATTTGTGTATTGATGGACACAATGACACTGTGTAAAATCCTATTATGTTGCGCTGTACACTTTTCTATGCTAACTTAAAAATTCAGTGGGGAGGTATTTTTTAACATCAGTGTGTGAAACAATCTCCAAAAGTTTTATAGTATTCTCACAGCTCTGAATTTAAAAAGTGAAACAACTGTTTAAAATCTAAGTTTGATTACAGATTTCATGTAGTTTACATAGCAGGTATGTAAACAAGTCAAGTATGAAAACAAAAGAAATAAGACTCCCACTCCACTCTGTTACAACTCTCTTTGGGAACAAGAATGAGAGTCTAGACAAACCAGGGATCTGGGGCAGAGAACAAGGTGGAGAAGTGCCCCACCTTCAGGCTCCAGAGGGACGTGAAGAAGAGCAATGTCAAGAGAGGCAACATATTTGCTTTGAATTAGTGGAAAGCTGTTGCGTAGAAGTGAAATCACATTTATTCTATATTGCTCCTGGCATAGAACTGATATTGGTGGGTGGACTTTGCTAGGAGACCATGGAGTTGTAGTGGGAGGAGGCCCATTCCAAAAGCTATTGCTATGCAGAGCAGCATGAATGGTTAAGTAGCAGAGACCTCTACAGAAATGCTCAAAAAGGAAGTTATTTGAGCACTGGTTGGGAAGGCCATAGAAGGCATGCATATTAGATCGGGAGCTTATCAAAAGGAGAGCTATATGTTTTATTCTAGTAATGACAGTATACAAATCTCTGAATTCCATCTATTTGCTCTTAAGATAATTTCTATGGAAAGATATATAACTCAAGGCATTTAAATAAAGAACTTGCTGCCCCACATGCAAAGTATAAACAACATGATGGATAAAAGAACAGTAGGATTTCTTTCTCAGAGAAAGAAAAATAAGAATGCATATTAAGAAATAGAGAGAGAGAGAAGAGAAAAATCTTACTTAAGAGGCTAATTGAAAAGAAAAAGAGGCTCTAGTTTATACAGAGTTTTGCACATGCACAAGTCATCCAGGGCAGAAAAAAATTAGAAAAACAATGAAAATAATTTGACCTCATTAAGGTAGCAGGCAGATGAGTAAAAGAGAATTTTAGGCAGAGATCTTTAGAGGAACTGAGAATAGTTTCTTGCTTAAAATTAGCTCTGGGGGAAAACAAAGAGGAAAATATCATATTTCTATTTGTTGTCTTTGGAAATCATCTTTGCTTCCATTATTGTTTTACAAGATGTGTGTGCATATTGGCTTTAAAAAACTTCTTTAAAAAAAAACACAAAAACCTAAGGTTCACTATTTATTACTCTATTGCACACCCATGACTCCAATCACCTAAAGATTGAAACTCAACAATGCAGAGGAGAGGGATAGCTGGCTAGGCAGATGAGCTAAACAAATTAACTCTCTATTCACAAGACAATTGAGAGAAGAAGAAATGCCACAGCTACATTTTCATCCTTCCCAACTACTTACAAAGCATCAAATGTCCAATCTGCTCTTAATTGTAGTTTCGAATCTTTAGTACTTTCGCAACACCTTGGTTTCTTCTAAAAAGCTCTACTTTTTAATTAATGCTAACTACCAAAAAACCATATTGTAGTTTGTTACCTCTTTTCTTTTTGAGATAAGAAAGATCTCTAAGTCTATTAGAGTAGAGTCTTCAAGAAGGCAAAGTTCATGTATTCCTTGTTTAGTATTAAAATTCGCACACGAGTAAAAATCGAACACCCAGCATACACTCAAAATATACTTTTGAAATTAAAGAATAAAATGACTCAATCTCTGCATTGATTCCAGAGAGCTCTCTGTAAAGACAGTTCTTTAGCCATCTGGACCAGCCTACCTCTTCAGCCTCCTTCACACCACTGTCAAGCATGTGCCCTGCCCTCCATTCATCATTGCTCAGACAAGCTCCAATCGGCCCCTAGCTTGTACACATGCTCCCATTTGTGTGGAAAGCCCTATGTGCCTGTTGGGCCACCACTTACATTTCACAAACCAGCTCAAAGACCAGATCTCAGAAATTGGCCATGATTATTGTGAGAAAAGCCCCTCCCTCCTTTGCAATCCCATCAGTCCCATGCCTGTCACGTACATAGTGGTTTGCATACCTGATTTCTGTGTGCATTTTCCCCTTAAAAAGAGGGCTATGGCTTCTTTGGAGGTATAAAAGGAGCAATTTTATAGACACTCAGTGTGAACCCTTTTTTATTATTGTTGCTGTCATCCCTTGTTTTTAAGTATTAATGTTTTTCTCATTACACAAAATGATTGGGAAAAATATGGAAGTAGATAAAGCAAAAACTCTATCCTCACCAATTTTATTCCTTTAGAGTTGGCCACTTATATCTTAGTTCTTTCAGAATTTTTCTGTACATACAATTATAAAAGTTCTTTCAGAATTTTTCTGTACATACAATTACTAAAGAAATCTCTGGGCTGTGGACATGCACATAGACATACAGATATGGATATAAACACATTGTGATATTATAGAAACAAGTTATTAATATGTGTATACCAAATTGCAACTTATTTTTTCTATGTAACAATATGTTCTGGATAGCTCCTATGTCAGTTGAATAGGATTCTATAGTATGGAAGTATTATTTATGCAATTTAATCTACTCTGCATTCTTAGGACTTAGTATAATGCTTTACACTTAATAAATGATTGGATCCTAACTACAATTCAAGGTAGTCGAACATTTTGATGAATATTTTCTCTCCACATACTCTAAGCTTATCCTGAAATAAATCAGGTAACCATATTCTTATTCTAGTTTATCCTAGGTAAGTAAGTAGCATGTGATCTGGATGTTGATATTCAGGAAGACACATTATTCATAAGATGTACATTCCTAAACCAAGAGCAAAGTACAAGAAAGGCAAAAGGAGAGGAATTTAATGAAGGAAAGCAGGAAACATGGGGCTTTCTGAATTTTCAGAGAGCTGGGATACAGAGTAGCAGGAAATTAGTAACTGGGAAGACTTCATTCTTGTGCTGTGTCTGCCACTCAGGAAAGCCCAATGCCCTCTAAAACTATCGCACCAGGGGACAAGGATGGATGTCTCTGTCTTTCTTCTCTCCAAACTTACCTCCCAGTATTTACCTATAACACAATTGGGTCTGCATTTCATATCATTTATTGATTCAAGAAACATTGTTGACTATTTATTAATCACTATGCAAATGATAATGCTCTGTGTGTTGGGAATAATTGCAGTTGTCAAAACAAAGCCCTTATCTAAGTAAATTTTATAATCCAATGGTATAGGCAGACAATATATACATAATATGATATATAATCCACTGTCACTTACTGGTATCTGCTATTAAAGCACAAAGGAATATAAAAAATAGAATAATTTAGGAATAATTTAGATAGGATAGTGAAGGAAGCATAATTGGAGGGAGAGACATTTGCACAGAGACTGAATGCAGTGACAAGGTCAGCCATGCTAGTGTCTGGCAGGAGCCAGCATTTCTTTATTTAGATGGAGTGAAAAGACAGATCAGTTTTGTGTGCCCTCCACAGATCAATGGAACCCTCCTTCCCTTTCTCGTCTCTGTACCAATTAGCTGTATGAGCTTGAGCAATTATTTATACTCTTTGTGTCTTGTTTTCATCATGTATATAATAAGGACTTGAATTAGTAGCTTCTCAGATCCTTTCAGCAATAACAATGATGTATGGTGTCATATTTCTTCAAAATAAGAGTATTATCAGCAGACCTCACTGTCTTCATGAAATAATTCTTCTTATATCCCTTCCTAGCATAAAGAGAACTATGCAGACCACTTGGTGGTGACAGCAGGACTAAGGGTCTCTGTCAATCCTCACCTTGCCCAAGTGCCTGAGATGGAGAACAATTGTCCAGCAGCCTCGTCCTCTTGCTGTTGATGATCTCAAAGTAATACTTCTTCCCAGGAACCCCCTGCTGAGCTGGAGTGCTATCATCCATGTGGGAAACCCTGACAAGAGAGCCTGTCAGGACCCAACATTACTGCTTCATTTTGCCAGAAAAATCTTAGATGCTGGGAGTGAGTATGTCTAAGGGAGTGGCCGTAGGGAAAGACATAAGCTTTGGGACATCTCTCCTGGATTTGCACTTTAGTCCTTTCTTTTACTAGCAGTCTGATCTTAAACAATAATTTAAAATGGCTACCATTATTGAATACTTAAATTGTCAGTGCTGAGCACGTGACCTCAATTTATGTATGTTCTACCACAGGGATATCATGAGTTCCTACTATTACAATAAATATTGATACTCTTATGTCACCAATTTTCAAATGCAGAAACTGAGGCTGGAGAAAGATGATCAATGACTTTGTTCAAGACCACAAAGCCAGGTGGTAATTGGTAGCGGAGTTAGAGGACAAGCTCAGGTCTAACACCAAACCTCAAGCCTTCAGGCATGAGCGAGGTACACAGTCCCTTTGGACCTCAAGTTTGTTCATCTATAAAACAGGATAATAATACCTTGTAGCCCTGTGAGGACAAAAAGCATGGAGTACTACTAGTACTGATCTCCACAGATCTTAAATTTGCTCTAGTTGGGAGGGTGTGAGTTCCTTTCACTGCTGTCGCCTCCTTCAGCCACTGCTTTGGAGTGTCTTCTTGGCCAAGAGTGAGTGTCCTGGACTTCCAAGTGAAAGCCATGAGGGACCTGGAAAGCTAGCAGGGATGAAGGACATCAATGCTCAGCTTAGAGACTGCCCACACAGCATATTTCTATCTCAAAATTCAGCCAATAGGGATTTGTAAATTATTTATACAAAGGTATGGAACTAGGAGATGGATTATCAGTAAGAGTAAATAGTCGGCCGTCTCTGCCCAGACCTGTCTGTGAATTGTAAAATTCTGAATTGGCGGAGGCCAGGTTAATGAGGCATTACTTTAGCTATCTGTCAGATTATGCTAAGTGTTTTTAAATAACATAATTTCTATTCATTTCATGATAGTTTTAAAAGATGCAGCGGAAAAAGGAACTTCTTTCATCTTACCAGAGAGCTGGCATCATCAATTAGGAAGCATTTAAACTATGAAAAAAATATAGATTCTTAAAATAAAGGAACGAGACAGAATTAAGGCAGAGTTATTATCTGAATGCCATATTAAAAGAAACATAAAAAACTTGTCATCTTACTTACCATACAAATTGTCTGTAGCTATCAGAAGGAAGGGAGTGGAGGAAAGGAGAATACATGGAGCCAAATATACAGGGATGGAAAGTGTTTTGACTTTGGGCAATGGACACATACTCAGTGAATAGTTCACATGCTATCGAGATGACACCTGAAATCTGTGTGTTCCCATGGACTAATCTCACCCCACTAAATTCAGTTTCTAAATAAAAACAATAAAATAAAAAATAAGTAAGTAAAGAAATCTCAATTTTGATATTCAACAAAGTGGGTAGTTTTTCCCTGACTATGTAAGCCTTTTTTCACTTCCCTATTATTCTACAAATGAAAAAATAAAAAAGGGCTAGATTATATGGCTTTTAAATTATATGATGCACGGAAAATATTTATTGAAGAAGGAGTTATGATATCTGGGCACAGAGAAAGATGTACAAACTGCCAATGGTCTGACACTTTATTATGTCTCTGTAGCATGATGCAGATCATGCAGCATGGTCATTACCAAACATCTGCAGAAAACATGCACAAACACAGCAGAACCAAACAAATAGCGTCTTCTGCATTTGTTATTTTTGGTAGGAGTGATGTTGGATGGCTTGGGAATACAATGACATATACAGTTGACCTTTAAACAATGTGGTGGGTAGACACACCAACCTCCCAGCCTTCAGAACAGTAAAAATATCTGTGTATTTGACTCCTCAAAACTTAATTACTAATGGTTACTGTTGAGCAGAAGCCTTGCCAATAACATAAATAATTGATTAACATATGTTTTATATGTAATACATTGTATATACTGTAGTCATACAATGAAGCAAGCCAGAGAAAAAAGTTAGTAAGAAAATAATAAGAAAGAGAAAATACATTTACAATATTTTTTGAAAAAGCTCTACATATGCTTGGGCAGATATAATAAACTCATGTTTTTCAAGGGTCAATTGCAATTAGTTCTCTGATTCTTCAGGATTTCAGACACTTTCTAAAGGACAAAAGAAATCTGAGTTTTCCAAAGAGCAGAGAAGTTATAGATTGCTTTATTTCCTCTAGCTCTTGTCCCTCAGAAGTATGAAAACTCAGAGTTCATCAGTTGATGTGGACCTTAAATTAGTTTAGGATAAAGAAATACATATCATTCTTTGTATTGTCCCTTGTGATGAAGAATACCAAGAAGGTACCATTCTGTGGGAGTTATACTTTGTGCTTATAAATGTAGCAAGAGTAAAGCACAGTGAGAAAGAGCTCAGATTCTGAATCCCCAAAGACCTTGATTCAAATCCTGACTCACCAAGATGTAACAGTGCAGAGTGAGATGGAGTGAGCATACTAGTACAAACCATGCCTCCACTGCTTGCAAACTGTACAATCTTGAACATGCTATGCACACTCACTTTACCTATGTTTTCTGTCTGTGAACTGGAGATTATAGTAGTGCTGAAAGGTACACAAGAACTAATGCACATAAAAGATTTCAAACACTGTCACACACCTACAGTAAGCCTTTAATAACTGTTAACTTACTCTGTAACACAGGGATGATGATAATATTAGCTATACTTCATAAGGTTATTTTAATGCTTAAAAAAGAAAATACCCGAAAGCTACTTCACATAGTGGCTGGCACATAAATGCTCAATGGATAAGGAGTCATTGTTTTTCAGGATCAAAGTAATTAATGACAATGAGTTAAAATTGTCAGATTTATCTGTGTCTGTACCACCCTTTCTTATATATACATTGATACACTCAGTTCTATATCTACTACCAAGAAACTGGGGAACTATTAAGAAATTGTATAACTTCTAGATTTCTCAGTTTCTTTGACCTATAAATTTTTAAAACTAGCCTGACCTGTGGTGGCACAGTGGATAAAGCGTTGACCTGGAATGCTGAGGTCACTGATTGGAAACCCCAGGCTTGCCCGGTTAAGGCACAGACGACAAAGCCACTACTACTAGTTGATGCTTCCCATCCCTTTCCCCCATCTCCTCTCTCAAAAATCAATAAATAAAATCTTTAAAAATATTTTATTTTTAATTTAGAAACTAGCTAATCTAAAGCCCTTGCAGCTGTGAAACTGGTGAATTCGAATTCTTCAGTTAGAGTACTGAAGTTGTGTTAAGAGAGCAGAAAAAAAGACTACCCTTTCTTAACCATTCTGGGAACGTCCTCTGCTCCTGGAAACATTTGCTATTCTAAGCCATTAGTTCTATGGTTAGTGGGTTTGAACGGCCATTCACAGGTTAGCCCAATGAGCCAGTACTCAGGATTCCTCTGACAGGTCACTGGGCTGACCAAAGATTGTCATATCTCTCTGCCCTTCTGCGCCTATATTGCAGAACTACTTGTTTTCCAGCTGTTATCCCCAGGGCTAAATGGAAATAAGATATGCATGAACTCAGAAGAGCCTCTGGTCAGCAAAGCTGTGAATGACTAGGGCATACACATTTGACCCTCTGCTCCCAGTTATATACACACAGCTGCATTGGTTGAGGGACAGGAGTGCTGAGTGAAGCCTGAGACTAACAGTCCTAGATGTCCCTGCAAATCGCCCATCTGATCTTCCAGAGGAAAGCCATAAAAAAGTTTCAGTTGAAATTGGTGGCTTTGATACTACACAAATTAACAGATATTAAGTCAGACTATTAGCAATAGGCTATTAGAATCTTTAGAAGCTCATCCTGATATCCAGTCAAAAGGCTTTGGATTTTATGGTCTTGATTCTAACACTAGCTTTGCCTGTATTTCTGTGCCTTTGGGCAATTCACTTTCTCTTTCCAGACTTAAGTTTGCTTTTATTGTTTTATTTTTATCTGTAAAATGGCAGATGTTGGGTCAGGAAAACTGGATGATTTCTGAGATTCCCTACAGTTCTGATTCTAACAATATGTCCATTAAAAGAAAACCATCTCGAGGGAGCAAGATGGCGACGGAGTAGGCGGACGTACCAACTTCCAACTCCCAGAACCAAAGTGGATTACAACTCAATTTTAAGAACCATCACCTGGATAAACCAACTTTGAACAAAACTAAGTGGACTCTTCAACCAAGGAACACAGAAGAAGCCACATTGACTGGTAGGAATAACAAAAACGCGAAGAGGGCTGCCCAGCTCCCCGGAGCAAACGGCAGCCCAGAGAGACCCGTGTGGCGGGAGGAAAGTTTGGCGGAGAGGGAGGGACCTGGGTCCCAGGAACCAAGCCCCAGCCTGCAGTCCCAGAGCCTAGAAGAGGCGTTTGGACAGTTTTGAGCTGTGAAACAAGTGAGGGAGCTCCCAGGCCTACAGTGTGGAGTATTAGGTCCCTTCCTACTCTGCTGAGGGCTGCTTGGGGTTTTGGGGCGGCAGGACGCTGAAAGGCGGTTCTATCAGCGTGGGCAGAGGCCAAGCCGGTGGGAGATCGGTCTAGCCCAGAGGGTCAGAGGGGACCGCGAAAGCGGTCCGGAAGCTGCGGGCCCGCCTTTAATCCCACTTACGGGGACAAAGCGGGAGGCCAGGAACAGGCAGGCCTTGTGCAAGCCGGCCCTGACCGCGGGGACCGGGCTAGGACCAGGGACGGGCAGGGGCTCGCGGCTGAGCTGACGCTACCAGTCCCCCCCCCCCCCCGCCGGAGAAACCGCGGTTGACCAGTATACGTGCGCGAGCGGGCTCCGAGCGCTGGAACGGGGTGGACCCCGAGACGGGTGGAGGCTCGCAGCTGAGCCCACGCTATTATCCCCATCCGGCCGGAGAAAACGCGGATAGCATTCATACGTGCACGAGCGGCCTCCGAATGCGGGGGCGGGGTAGAGTCTGGGACGAGAGGAAGTACGCAGCTAAGCGGAAGCCAGCAAACATGCCCGCCCCAATAAACCTTGGTTTCCGACCCTGCACAGAAGGGCCGTGGCCTCGAGGGCAGGGCTAAAGCTCCGGACGGGCAAAGGCTTACAGCTGAGAGCACGTCAAAAGCCCCGCCTAACCTGCGAAACTGTAGCGAGCAGGCTCCGACTGCTGGTTCTGGGCGGAAGTCCGGAAATAGGCTGGGTCCACAGCTGAGGAAAGGTGCTCACCTCTACCCTTGGTGCTAATCTTGTGGCTTCAGTGACAGCCCCTCAGAAATCACAGCAAAAGCCACAGTGGGCCGGCGCTGGCAACGCTCATACCCAACCACCCTAGGCACCGGCAGAGGGGGTGGGGGGCCTGCAGATAGACCATACCTAGAGAACACAAAGGCAACACCTACTGGACTCCAGTGGCCACAACTTGCTTATACACAGAAAAAATGGGCAGGCAGAGGAATGCAAACCAAATGAATCAAGAGAAATCCCCAGAGAAGGACCTGAATGAACCAGATATAACCAAATTACCAGAAGCAGAATTTAGAATAATGATAGTTAGGATGTTCAAAGAAATTAGAGCAACAATGGATAGTCATTATGAACACCTAAATAAAGAGATAACAAGTATAAAAAATGAAATTGAAATAATAAAAAAGAATCAGACAGAAATGACAAATACAGTATCAGAACTGAAGACCACAATGGAAGGAATTAAAAGCAGGATGGATGACGCTGAGGATCGAATAAGCGAGTTAGAGGACACAATAAACAAAGGCACAGAAGCAGAGAAGAAAAAGGAAAAGAGACTTAAAAAATGTGAGGAAACTCTAAGGGAGCTTTGTGACAACATGAAGAGAAACAACATTCGCATCATAGGGGTGCCTGAAGAAGAGGAGAGAGGACAGGAAATGGAAACTTTGTTCAATCAAATCATAGCAGAAAACTTTCCTAAATTAAGGCTGGGAAACACTCCACACATTCAAGAAGCACACAGAACTCCATTAAAAAGAAACCCAAAAAGATCTACACCAAGACACATCATAGTTAAAATACCAAAGCTAATGGATAAAGAAAAAATTTTAAAAGCTGCTAGAGAAAAAAAGGCTATCACCTACAAAGGAGCCCCCATAAGGATGACATCGGACTTCTCAACAGAAACACTTGAGGCCAGAAGGGAATGGCAAGAAATAATCAAAGTAATGCAGAACAAGAACCTACAATCAAGACTACTTTATCCAGCAAGGCTAACGTTAAAAATTGAAGGAGAAATAAAGAGCTTCCCAGACAAAGAAAGCCTCAAGGAATTCATAAAAACCAAACCAATTCTGCAAGAGATACTAAGGGGCCTCTTGTGAACAGTTTAAAGGGAGGAATGAATAGAGCAAAAGAAGAATACAGCTTTAAAGAATAAAATGGCAATAAACAACTACATATCAATAATAACCTTAAATGTAAATGGATTAAATGATCCAATCAAAAGACATAGGGTAGCTGCATGGATAAAGAAACAGGACCCATACATATGCTGTCTACAAGAGACACACCTTAAAACAAAAGATGCTCATAGACTGAAGGTAAAAGGATGGAAAAAAATATTTCATGCAAATGGAAATGAAAAAAAAGCAGGGGTAGCAATACTTATATCTGACAAAATGGACTTTAAAACAAAGGCTGTAGTAAGAGATAAAGGAGGACACTACATAATGATAAAGGGAACAATTCAACAGGAAGATATAACTATTGTAAATATCTATGCACCAAATATAGGAGCCCCGACATACATAAAGCAGACTTTGATGGATATAAACGGCGAGATTAACAGCAATACTATCATAGTAGGGGATTTCAATACCCCTCTAACAACACTGGATAGATCCTCAAGAAAGAAAATTAATAAAGAAACAGCAGACTTAAAGGATACACTAGATCAACTTGATTTAATAGATATCTTCAGAACTTTTCACCCTAAAGCAGTAGAATATACATTCTTCTCAAGCGCTCATGGTACGTTTTCTAGGATAGACCACATGTTAGGACACAAAAATGGTCTCAATAAATTTAAGAAGATTGAAATCATATCAAGCATTTTCTCTGATCACAATGCCATGAAACTAGAAATTAACCACAAAAGAAAAAATGAAAAATACTCAAACACTTGGAAACTAAATAGCATGTTAGTAAATAATGAATGGATTAACAATGAGATCAAAGAAGAAATAAAAAAGTTTCTAGAAACAAATGATAATGAGCATACATCAACTCAAAATTTATGGGACACAGCAAAAGCAGTTCTGAGAGGGAAGTTTATTGCACTACAGGCATATCATAAGAAGCTAGAAAAAGCTCAAATAAGCAACCTAACCCTGCATCTAAAAGAACTAGAAAAACAACAACAAATAAAACCCAAGACAAGTAGAAGGAAGGAAATAATAAAGGTCAGAGCAGAAATAAATGACATAGAGGCTAAGGAAACAATACAGAGAATCAATGAAACAAGAAGCTGGTTCTTTGAAAAGGTAAACAAGATTGATGAACCTTTAATTAGACTCACCAAGAGAAAAAGAGAGAGGACTCAAATAAATAAAATTAGAAAGGACAGTGGAGAAATAACAACTGACACAACAGAAATACAAAGCATTGTAAGAAAATACTATGAAGAACTATATGCCAAAAAATTAGACAATCTTGGTGAAATGGACAAATTTCTTGAATCATATAACCTTCCAAAAATCAATCTGGAAGAATCAGAACACCTAAACAGACCAATTACAGCAAATGAGATCCAAACAGTTATCAAAAAACTCCCAAAAAAGAAAAGTCCTGGGCCTGATGGCTTCACAAGTGAATTCTATCAAAAATTCAAAGAAGAACTAACTCCTATTCTCCTCAAGCTATTTCAAAAAATTCAAGAGGAAGGAAGACATCCAAACTCCTTTTATGAGGCGAGCATAATTCTGATCCCAAAACCGGGCAAAGACAACACAAAGAAAGAAAATTATAGGCCTATATCCCTGATGAATTTAGACGCTAAAATTCTCAACAAAATATTAGCCAACCGGATCCAGCAATATATGAAAAAAATCATACACCACGATCAAGTGGGATTTATTCTGGAGAGGCAAGGCTGGTTCAATATTCGCAAATCAATCAATGTGATTCACCACATAAACAAAAGGAAGGACAAAAATCACATGATAATTTCAATAGATGCAGAAAAGGCATTTGATAAAATCCAGCACCCATTTATGCTCAAAACTCTCAGTAAAGTGGGAATACAGGGATCATTCCTTAACATGATAAAGGCCATCTACGATAAACCGACAGCAAACATCATACTAAATGGACAAAGATTAAAAGCAATCCCCTTAAGATCAGGAACCAGGCAGGGTTGCCCACTTTCACCACTCTTATTCAACATAGTTCTGGAAGTCCTAGCTACAGCAATCAGACAAGAAGAAGAAATAAAAGGCATCCAAATTGGAAAAGAAGACGTAAAACTGTCATTATTTGCAGATGATATGATATTGTATATTGAAAACCCTAAAGTCTCAGTCAAAAAACTACTGGACCTTATAAATGATTTCAGCAAGGTGGCAGGATATAAAATTAATACTCAGAAATCAGAGGCATTTCTATACACCAACAATGAAATATCAGCAAAAGAAATTAAGGAAACAATCCCCTTCACTATTGCAGCCAAAAAAATAAAGTACCTAGGAGTAAATTTAACCAAGGAGGTTAAGGACTTGTACTCGGAAAATTATAGAACATTGATAAAAGAAATCAAGGAAGATACAAACAGGTGGAAGCATATACCGTGCTCATGGCTAGGATGAATAAACATCATTAAAATGTCTATATTACCTAAAGCAATTCATAAATTCAATGCAATACCAATTAAAATACCAATGACATACTTCAAAGATATAGAACACATATTCCAAAACTTTATATGGAACCAAAAAAGAACACGAATAGCCTCAGCAATCTTAAAAAGAAAAAATAAAGCAGGAGGTATCACGCTTCCTGATATCAAGGTTTACTATAAGGCCATTATACTCAAGACAGCCTGGTACTGGCATAAGAACAGGCACATAGATCAATGGAACAGAACAGAGAACCCAGAAATAAACCCACAGCTTTATGGACAACTGATATTTGACAAAGGAGGAAAGAACATACAATGGAGTAAAGACAGCCTCTTTAACAAATGGTGTTGGGAAAATTAAACATCTACCTGCAAAAAAATGAAACTAGACCATCAACTTACACCATTCACAAAAACAAACTCAAAATGGATAAAAGACTTAAATGTAAGCCGTGAAACCATAAGCATCTTAGAAGAAAACATAGGCAGCAAGCTCTCCGACATCTGTAGCAGCAGTATATTTGCCGATTTATCTCCACGGGCAACTGAAATAAAAGGCAAGATAAACAAATGGGACTATATCAAACTAAATAGTTTTTGCACAGCTAAAGACAACAGGAACACAATAAAAAGACAAACCACACAATGGGAGAACATATTCGACAGCACATCTGATAAGGGGTTAATAACTAAAATTTATAAAGAACTTATAAAACACAACACCAGGAAGACAAACAACCCAATCAAAAAATGGGCAAAAGAAATGAATAGAAATTTCTCCAAAGAGGACATACAGATGGCCAATAGGCATATGAAAAAATGCTCAACATCACTAATCATTAGAGAAATGCAAATTAAAACCACAATGAGATATCACCTCACACCAGTCAGAATGGCACTTATCAGCAAAACAACACAGAATAAGTGCTGGCGAGGATGTGGAGAAAAGGGAACCCTCCTGCACTGCTGGTGGGAATGCAGACTGGTGCAGCCACTGTGGAAAACAGTTTGGAGATTCCTCAGAAAATTAAAAATTGAACTGCCTTTTGACCCAGCTATCCCACTTTTAGGAATATACCCTAAGAACACCATAGCACTGTTCGAAAAGAAGAAATGTGCCCCCATGTTCGTGGCAGCATTGTTCACAATAGCGAAGATCTGGAACCAGCCCAAGTGTCCGTCAGAAGACGAGTGGATTAAAAAGCTATGGTACATATATACTATGGAAAACTACTCAGCCATAAGAAACGATGACATCGGATTATTTATAGCAAAATGGATGTACCTTGATAACATTATACGGAGTGAAATAAGTAAATCAGAAAAAAAGAAAAACTGAGAACAGCACGATTACATACATAGGTGGGACATGAAAGTGAGGGTATGAGACATGGACAAGAGAGTGGTGGTTATGGGGTGGGGGGAGGGAGGGAAGGGAGGGATAGGGAGGAGGGGAGGGACACAGGGAAAACCAGATTGAAGGTGACAGAGGACAATTTGACTTTTGGTGATGGGTATGCAACACAATTGAATGATAAGATAACCTGGAGATGTTTTCATTGTACATATGTACCCTGATTTATTGGTGTCACCCCATTAGAATTAATAATAATAAAATATATATTAAAAAAAAAAAAAAAAGAAAACCATCTCTTAGATAGCTATTGACAGTCAGAGGAAGGGGTACCATTGTTCTGTGCGTAGTGGAACATTCTCAGAAGGAAGTATCCACAGAAAGGCAAACTGTCACATGCAATTTTCAGGCTCAGGCTTCTGGATGCATCGTTGTCAATACAATTATCTTTTAATATGAGAAAACAAGATATCCCTTATGATGTCCCCACCTGTTGTCACCATTCACCTCTGCTACAGCTGCAGCCATATTGGACCATGTGATATGCTCTGTTCTCCTAGCCATGGGTCTGCACTCACATTGTTCTTTGGCCTTGGAAAGTATTTCTTTCCCTTATGTACCAGTCTACTTAGCACCCGTAAGTCATGAAATTAACACCTCCAACTGCATTAACTATCATGGGCAACGTGAAGTGTCCCCTACTCTGAGCTCCCAGGCATCTTACACTTTCTTTATTCAGAGCACTGATCACCTTATGCTATAGTAGTTCATTTAGTTTTGCTCTTCTGAACTTAATTATAAACTCTATTGGAAAAGAAACCCTGTCTATTCTATTCACCATTGTTTCCCAAGTGCTTTGGGACCAACACATTGATTGACACATAGGAGATACTCAATAAACAGTGTTGTGTTGTATTGTGTTGCATTGTATTGTGTTGTGCTATGTGGTAATATAGAATATAAATACAGGATTAGGTGAATTGATGTAAGGAAGACATCTGTATGGTAGAGAGGGGCACTGGACCCATAGAAAAAGACATAAGAACTTTGACTCTCTCTGGAGTCAATCCTGGGCATAGGATGTGGCACAGAGTGGCTTATTAAACTTCTCATAGTCACTCAACCTTTGTATGAATGGACTTGAATGATAAAGTTACGATGTCAATAGGACATCATAAATATAACACTAGTGCTGGCTACCCATTTATCTGTACTAATGAACATGAATAGAAAAGGTAGCCTTTGATTCACATGTGCTACACATCTCACCTTCTATTTAAAATTTTCTGCTGTTAAGCCTCATGTACCTTTTTATAGTTTTTTATAAGTGCTGGCTATCCAAGAAGAATGTACATGTGAATAAAGGATGCTATGAGATAAGGAAAAAAAATCTAAAACAATGACCTTATTTAGGATCAAAAGAACATTTTAAGGACTGGAGCAGATTAGAGTTTAGTGTATAGGGCTCCCCATTTCCTATCAGTCATACCACCTCACGGCTACCTGTTCTAACTGCTTAGAAGGAAGCCCTGCCTTAATATCTCCCACTCATGTCTGAGAACCAAACATACTCTCTCTTGGAAAAAGACATATTTATATGTGAATAAAAACAATACATAAAAATACACCTTAAATCTGCCCTAAGTCCTGTCCACCTGACGACCTTATATCATAAATTTTATTTATCAAAAACGGCTTATTTAAACCTTCCTTCTCTTTGCCCAATCAATGTCAGGTCCTCATTATGCATTCTTACAGCATTGTGCTCTTTTCTTTATCATATCACTTAATTACAGCTGTAATTAAATACTTACTGGTGATAATTACTTGTTTAATATTTATTTCCCTTGATAGATTAAAAACTATATGATGATAAAAACTATGTGAGCCGTGTTTACACCTCTAGAATCCCAGCATCTAGTGTGAGACCTGAAATGGAACAGATGCCCAGCAATTATTTAATACATGAATGATTATGAAATGATATAATTTTTCAGTATTGAGAGATGTAAGAATGAAAGGTTCACATCACACATAAGAAAAGGCACACTTGTCAACTGCCCTAATGCCACATTTTAACTTTGAAATCAGAAATGCATGTGTGTATATTCTGAGATGGGTTTGATAAATAGCACACTTATCAAAATAAATGTATAAGGACAAACACTATCAATTTGAATTTGAAAGACACGATATCATTCTTCAAAGAGAAAGTACTAGTAGAATATATAACATCATATTCTAGGTGTTTTGCTTTTGATATTTCTGGCTTCCCCACCATATCAAGACTTTTTTAGAGGAATATTGCTTACCAGTCTTTCAACCACCCTACACTTGTCATAGAACATGTCAGAGAATAACAGACTTCAATGAAATCTTCATTGAATAAATGACTGACTGACTGAATGGATGGATGAATAAATAAACCAAAGATACCTAGAAAGAAAAACAAACAAACAAAAATGAACCCAGACTGTAAAGCAGAAGTAAGTTATCCAGTAATGCCATCATCTTAAGTATAGGAAAACAAAAAACAAAATACGTCTGTTCCAACTGGGTTTCACCTCTATTTATTATTAATAAATGACTTCCATAATAAACATGGTTTTTCTTCGGAAACCTACTAGATTTTCAAGAGGAAGCAACTGCTGTGATAAATTGGGAAGAAAAAAAAAGATAGCCTCTCTTCCCAGAGCAGGTGCCTCTCAATTTAGTTTAAGTATGCATGTACACACACACACACACACACACACACACTCACATGTGCTGCCGCGACAATCCATAATGTCTTTCTCCTTCCGCACATGCCTGACAGATGAAACTGGCGCTGGAACGCTCCTCATTGGCCAGGCTGTCACTCACCATTCTGTTCATTATGGGGAAATGAAGTCCAAGCAACGGGGGAGCACAGAGTAATTGGGCTCTCCAATCTTTTCCCTTAATTTTTCTCAAGTTGTATTTACTTTTTAAAGAATTCGGGTTAGCAACTGATGGACAGACCATCAGAAAAATGAAGGCAAATGCACAGGATAATAAAGAAAATGAAGTGGCCATGCCTGGCTCTCTTCCCCAGACTTCTTTCTCCCACCAGCCGCTCCCCACTCTCTGCCTCTACCCAGGTTTACCTGCTGTGGGATTTTGTAGCTCTGCTATTACTGGCCCAACAAAAACCCATGAACAAGATCCCTTCTGCTGGCCTGTGTTCTCTCTCTGATGAGCTTCCCCTTACGAAAGTTCTTATGGAAAGTGGGCTGCTTTTACTGCATCTCTTTTCTTTTGAACTAGCAAAGCTATGGCAACTGAGCCCAAAGGGACAGTTCCTCTTTGCTGCATCTAATCACCAGTTTCACCAGAGAGGAAGCAATCATTACAGGAGCTGGGGGTTCCTACATGCATCCCTATTTCTTCTTCTGTAGTGGCAATTATGAGGGTGGGATAAAGCTGTTTTCTTGTGACAATAACCCTGGACCCTAACTCAAAAAGACCAACATTCAAATTCCATGTATGCTTTCTTTTTTTTTTGAAAGGAAGGGAGAGAGATGAGAATCATCAATTCTTTGTTGCGGCACCGTAGTTGTTCATTGATTGTTTTCTCATATGTGCCTTGACGAGGGGCTACAACAGCCCGAGTGACCCCTTGCTCAAGCCAGCAACCCTGGGCTCAAGCTGGTGAGCACGTGCTCATGCGGGCGATCTCGGGGCTTCCAACCTGGGTCCTCCACGTCCCAGTTTGAAGCTCCATCCACTGTGCCACCACCTGGTCAGGCTACATATGCTTCTTTTTTTTTTTTTTTTTGATTTTTTTTTAAAATTTATTTTTATTTATTCATTTTAGAGAGGAGACACAGAGTGAGAGAGAGAGAGAGAGAGAGAGAGAGAGAGAGAGAGAAAGGGGGGAGGAGCTAGAAGCATCAACTCCCATATGTGCCTTGACCAGATCAGTGCAGGGTTTTGAACTGGCGACCTCAGTGTTCCCAGGTCGACGCTTTATCCACTGAGCCACCACAGGTCAGGCCTACATATGCTTCTTAATAGAGAAATAATCTTAGGAAGTTTAATTCCCTTCTCTGATCTTGCTTTAGTGCTTATATAACTTTTATGGGATGGCCAAGGATTAAGTGATGTGTCTGGTACAGGCCTAGTACACAGCAAGAAAAATCTGGGTCTCTTTAGGCCTGTTGGTGCCCTCTTGTAGCATGTTTCTATCCCAAAGTTTCAATCATTGCTGTAACTTCCTTATCCCTTTAAGAGGAAAGAATCTAGCTGAAAATAACTAAATAAGAAAATATGACATACAGGGTACTTTCTCTTTGTACTGCAATGACCTAGTAAATGACCTAGTAATAAAAATGAGATGAGGTATTATTCTAAACATAGGCATGCCCACCTCAACCCCAGCTTCCTAATTATCTTCTGCTTGATCAGCCTCTGGGAAGGGGTCAAATATTTCTGTAAGTCCCAAAAGGTCAGTGACAATTCCTTTACATTCTGCCTTCTGGTGATGGGGTTCTGGAGACAAAGGTGGTTGTTATTGTTGTGAGGGCTTCTATGTGAGACCACAGCACCTTGTGTCTAAAAATCCACTCCTGAAAATGTAGTGTTCTGTTCATTTCTTCACTGACTGAGTTCTCTCTCATACACCTGGAACATGAACTTCAAAGCACAATACAGGGTACAGAGATATGTGATAGAATTGGGCACCTGAAACCTGCATAATTATGTTAAGCAGTATCACCCCAATAAAATTCAATAAAAATATATTTTAAAATTTTTAAACAGCTTTACACTTATGATATGCTCCCACAGTACAACAAAACATTATCAGTAATCAGGCTTGAACCTTTAGAGATTTTTTAAAAGATATTATTTATTCATTTTACAGAGAAGAGAGAGAGAGAAGGTGGAAAGGAGCAGGAACTAACAACTTCCATATGTGCCTTGACCAGGCAAGGCCAGAGTTTCGAACCAGTGACCTCAATGTTCCAGGTTGATACTTTATCCCCTGTGCTACCACAGGTCAGGCAAGAGATATTTTTCAAACACTGATATATTTTCTGCATAAAAGACAGAAGAGATGTGAGTGTATTAGTGTGTTGAAGGCAGTGAAAAAGACCTTGAATGCTTCACAGAGTCTGTTTCCATGGTCTGATTTTGCATCAACAGAATGAAAATGAGTATCCCAGGAGAAAGCTGAGGGACTCAGAGACTATTCCTTGTAGCTGAAACTATGTGTCTTACAACGAAAGTCATCCCAATACAGGAAATCATCTACTCTGTGGCGTAATAAACATGTAGGTGAAATCAGCATCATCACATCATGTCTTCTGTGCAATATTTCTTTTAATTCTCACAAAAATAACCCAATGAAGTAAACAAAGTGAAGCCTTAAAGAATGTAAGAATTTGACTCAAACGCACCTATTTAGGGAGTGAAAGAACATCGCATTGAAGCCAAGATTATCTAATTCTAAGAAATATAATCACAAATTCCAGCAAGGACAACAACAATAAAACACACCTTTCCTGCTCTTTCCCACCCTCAAATCATACCTCTGTGTGAAATTCTTTCAAGTCTGTAAGGCTGAATACAACCTGCCTCCTCTCTTCCCCATTATCTCTCAGATCAGACTTCTTATCACGGTCCCCAATTGCTCCTGCATTCCAGCCACACTGACCACTCTGACGCTCATTAAACATGTCAGAGGCATTTGTGCATCAAGATCTTTGCAGCCCCATATTCCTCTTCCTCAAAGTCTCTTTGTCCATATTTGGCCAAGCCCTCACCTTTCTCCAATATCTTTGCCGTTGTCTCCTTTCCCAGAAAGCCTACCCCGAATAACTTACTGAAATTGCAACCCATCTTCCCCACCCCACTGCAAACCTGATCCCTTCTACTTGTTTAGTTTTTCCAAATACTTGTCATCTTCTACCAATCTCTATGATTTACTTCCTAAACATTAGTGCTGTGACTGTCTGTCTCCCATTAGTCCAGGAGCTCTGTAACCATATGGCTCCCTGTCTCCTTCATCCCTGTGTCTAGAGGAGTGTTTGAGTGAATGATTGAACTAAGACGTCTGGTTTAACCTATTTTTTTAAACCCTCAGGGTTCTAAAGGATAAATTTTTAAAAAATCCAGCTGTAACTATGGATGAGTATAAAGTTGTGGCTAGGAGAGTGTTTTAATGTTCTGATAACTAGAAATTGATGACTAAAAGGAACTTGGGGAAATTAGGTTTTGAGAATCTATAGTTTAGAAAGCAGCCAGGTTTTGGTTCAATTGTATGTGTCATTCTAGAGCATAACTCTTTTTTAAAAAAAAAAAAAAAAATTAAGCTTAATGTTCACAGTTAATTAGCCAAGGATTACTTATTAAAAAAAATTAGAAAATAAGACAAAGTTACATCACAAAAAATATTCACTTTTTACTTGGTTGAGAAAAAATTCAAAATTAAAAAAAAAGTAACCCTATAATAACACTGGGTAACAAAATTTTTGTTGCATCCACAAAAAACACTTGTTCTTATCTAACTCGAGTGTGCTGATCTCAAATCTGACATTAGTTTTTCTCTGCAAGCTGTTTTTTTTGCAATTCAAGATTTTAGGTTTTCATCTTATTGTAAAATTTTCAACATTTAGTTTAACATAATGAAGTAGAATGTCTTCTTTGGCATCATCTTTGTAAAAATATAATAATTTACATAATGCAGTAAATACACTAATACACTAAAAGATATGATTGCATCAGAATTTGTATACAAGTTCAAAATAAAACATATTGAAACACTTATTTTAATTATAAAATTTGTACAAAACTTATTTAAATTCTATTCAGGCAAAAATTTGTGTTTGTAGCTCTTGCGTTTGTGTACTTGTTGAGGACAATCTCGTTTGATGCTCCGGCAGTAGTCTGCTCATCACTAACAGCTACAAGATTTTCGGGAAATTTATCAAGGTGACTGATCAGGAAGTGAATCTTAACGCTCATGTTCCATCCAGTGTCGTGGAAAGCAAATATCATCCTTACAATCAGAAGTTCATAGTTTCCTGCTTTTTTGTTTTCAAGGAAGTTCTTGGTAACTGCCACAAAAGACTGCCATGCTGCTTTCTCCTCCTTATTCATCTTCCTGGCAAATTCTTTGTCATGTATGAGGGTTCGAATTTGAGGTCCATCGAATACACCTGCTTTTATCTTCTTGAAAGACAAGGCAGGAAAAGCAGAAATAATATCTTGAAAGCATTCACTTTCTCTCTTCAAAACCTGAACAAACTGCTTCATGAAGCCAAGTTTGATGTGAAGTGAGGGAAAATGATCCTGTTTCAATTAACTACAGGTTCATTCACAATATTTTGCATTCCTACTTCCAGAGGTTCATGTTTCAGCCACTCCTTCTGTGTCCAGTGTTTCTCCCGAGCTCGGCTGTCCCACAAACACAGAAAGCAAGGATATTTCATGAAACCTCTCTGTTGTCCTAGCAAGAAATTTACCATTTTAAGATCCACACAAATGATCCAATTATGCTCCTCATATTTCAGAAAGGTAAGGACAATTTTTATTTCATTATAATCTTCTCGCAGATGAGTTGAATAATAATTGGAACTGCTACATAAACATCACCATTGTGTAGGAGAACACATTTCAGACTACATTTAGAACAGTCAAGAAATAGCCGCCATTCTGTTGGACTGTAAGTAGTAACACCTAGCTGGCTGAGAAGACTACTGATATCATGACAGTAAACAAAGTGTTTGTCTTAAAAAAAAAGTCCACAAAAATTTGTTCATGCTTCCTGAAATGGGATACTTTAGCTGACTAGTGAAATACATTCTTTTCCTGAAGCCTGGAGGCTAATAACTCAACTGCTTTCTTTGATAGGCCCAAATCTCTTACTAAGTCATTCAATTTGGGTTGGCTAAACTGCTGAGGGGTTAATGACTACCTGGCATAAAAAGAAGACCCTTCATATTCCACAACCAGTTCCTCATGCATCTTATCAAAACATACTTGATCACCATGTTCACATTCTTCATCCATAGAAGAAATAAAACCATTGAAAACTGGAACCAGGAGTGTCTCAAGAGTGTGGGATAGGTCGTATTACTGAAGGAATCTTAGGATATGTGATCACAGGCCGTTTTTTCTTGCCAATGCCCTTTGTATGGATCAGACAGAAATAACAGTCACTGCTGTGGTCCTTAGGTTCACGCCGAACCATGGGAATACCAAAAAGGCATTCTTTTGCGTTTTCCTTTTGTCCAGTCACAAAGCATTTCCTCACAATTATGATACACAATATGAGGAGCCCAATTCTTATTTTGATCGCCAAGAAGAACTTGAAAATAGGCAATATATGCACGTGTTACAAATGATGAAATATTGCGCCTTTGACGTTGAAGTGTGTAACAACCACATATATAACAGAAGGTGTCAGAACTATTCTTACACGTATGCCTACTCGAAGAAGCCATGATTCAATCTTAAAACAAAATAAGAGGGTGTCTTTATCAGATAATAATTTTTTACATTTAAAAACAACTACAATTATGTAAAAGTGATGTTTGTAAAACATTAATTGCCTTGTGGTTATGTTCAATCCAAGAGTCGTTGCCCTTTAACTCCAATTTAAAAACCGATGCATGCCATTAACTGTAACAAAAATAAATTAAAATTTCATAAAAACTAGAGCATGCACCAAAAAATGGATTTCAGATTTGGAATCAGTGATGCAGAAATATATAGAATAAGTTCTAAAACCTCATGCAACAGAAAATGAAAAAAAATTGTTTCTCAGTGTAATAAAATCAGTAGTAATAAGAGCATTTTAGTATTGTCTGTGTTATACCAGGATCATGATTAGAGCCCAGCCTTATCCTCTAACAAGGGCAGCTTAGTCTGATTTTTCCTCTCTGTGCACATTCCCTGGTTCTCTGTATCTGTCCTTCCTGGCTCTGGTTCTTTTGATTAGATTTCTTAAGGTCAAAAAACTTGCACTTGTCCTACAAAATGTTATGCACAGGTCATCTATTCTACAAAGTCTTCTTTAATACATCAAGTCTGATTCCTTCTCTAGGTCCTTGTAGCGATCTCTTCTCTGGTATGTTAAAAGATGTATTATATATAATGTGATGTGGTTGGTTGCAAAATTGGCCACAAATGCCTCTCATCCCTGTATGCAGGCAGTTTTGCAATGCGACTTATAGGTCTTCATTTTCTAAAGCAGGGATTGGTCACGTGATATGCAGTTGCCAATGAACGTTAGCAAACTTTGTGACTAGGAGATGCTCAGTAACATTTGCTCACTGGGACTTGTCTTTTACTGCCCTTGGAACTGTTGTGACTGCTATCATGGGAATGAGCCCCTGCTAGCTTGTGAGTTATAGAAAGATGTAGGGTCAAGTCTCCCCATGACCCCAGCTGACATCAAACCCATGGCCAGACATGAGTGAGAACATCCAACCCAGTGGAGCTTTCTGTCAACTGTAGAGATCAGGGTAGAAAATGATTTTAAAAGCTCAAACTAAATCTGTGTACTTTATGTGGTATGTGTATAAACACATCTACTTATTTTAATGTGGGTATAATTATTACTGGATTGTAGCTTTTAATGGGAAGATCATTAGGGACACTTAAATCTGACTGCGCTTAGCTTTCACTGAGACTTCGAAATTATTTTTTCCAAATGTTCAGGTTTTGGAAAAAGGCAATCTGTGTTTGTCTCCAATAGCCTTCCTTGATTTTTCAGACAGGCATTTTAAGACAAACTTAAACCATATAGTTCATACTCATTTACACTTAAATTATACAACTAGAGCTTTTAACAGCTATTTAATGTTCCAGACACCTTTTGAGCTTTTAAAGTGAGCTCCTAAAAGCCTTTCCGTCTCTTCCACCCTCTTCTCATCAGCTTAAGAGGCTGCCTTTTGCTCAGAGTAAACAAATTGAATGCTGAAACTTTTGGTTATTTTTCCTCGGTTTTATGACCTATGAATGTAAAGTGGCTTTCAGATGTGACATAACTAATTTCCCCATCCCTGTGAACCAAAATGGGGTGTGCGTCACATTACACTTACTTATGAACAGCTCCATAGCCAGCAAATGAGGCAATCTGTGGGCTCCTCATTGGGAATCCAGAGCATATAAATAGATAATTACAAAACCTCAAGCTTCTGTGATATTTTTCACCTGAAAATTGCAAGGCTGCCTTTATAATGGCATAAGCATATATCTTTAAACTTACCGTAGACACAAAAATACCTAGTTACACCTTTATATATTTCCACTTTTTTACAGATGGGAAAGGCTTAAGCCAATATAAACCAGGGAACTAAAGGTCCTCCCTGAAGGCTTATGGTCCTCTGAAGCACATAGGAGTTTAAGGAAAGGTCATCTTTTGAGCATGCGTGTGTGCATGTGAGAGAGACAGAGATGGAGAGATATAAAAAGAGAAACAGGGACAGGTAGAGAGACAGTGACAGAGAAGGACAGTACGAGAGGAGGCACGAGGATTTAAGCATTGCACAAACCCCGTCTCTTTGGCAGCACGAGGTTACTAATAGCTGGGGTTGGAATCTTACGAATCCGAGTCTCTATTTCTAGCAAGCTACACCTTCATAGCGACTGCTTGTGCTGTGCCACCCACCCTTATATAGCACTGTCTGTCTCACAGGCAGCAGATACTGTCTTCATGGACATTTCAGAGGTACTCCGTATGTCGTTTTCCTAATTCCCTTCACTGCTTTTAATTCTAATCTCTATTCTTGTTCCATGTTTTATTCCCAGGTTCCACTGCGACATGTTTTCATATCTTCAGATCGGTGAAGAGAAATAAATATCAGAAATGTCCTGGGGATCACAGTGAGGCAAGGGAAGCAATCCATCAGGCAGAAAGCTGGAGGAGAACAGGCATGACAGGCAGGGGCTGAATTGTGTCTCCTTTGATCACTGGAGGGAGCAAAGCCCAGGCTAGCTGGCCTGGCGGGCAGGCAGTGCCTGAGCCCAGAAAGCTGCCTCTGCCACCTCCAGCACGCCGGCCCCACCTGCTCCTGCCCCCAGGAGAGCAGCAAGCTCCGGTGTTCTGGATCGCTGCATTTTCCTAATAAGACTTCGCACAAGCGGCTAAATGAAGCTGGCTGCCCGATTGAGTTCAATCCCAGCCCCATTTCAGTTTACCCATTTCCTCAGAATGTAATCTCACCTCCTCACTATTGGATTCCTTCAGGGCCTTGTAACTGATGAATAGAGGACTTCAGGAAGGAGAGGGCGGGAGGGAGGGGTGCAGGTAACACAGAAGTCAGCTCACAACACATTCAGAAGGCAACGTCTGAAAAAGCCCCAGAATATGTGAATCTCTGTTGCAAGCGGACATCAGAAAATATGTCGTGCAACCCTCAGCTGACATTTGCATTCCCCATATGACCATCCTGCCCCTGATGAAGTGTCTTCTGTGACAGGAAACTCACTTCCTCCAGAGACACTTTCTTGCAAAGTTCTCCTGTGTATGCTACTGACATTTACCTCTCTGAAACTCATTTTACAAGATGTCACCTGCACCCTTGTTTTTTTTATAAAGCCCAACAGGGAATTCTTCCAATAAATCTCCCAGTTATAAAATATAAATGAGTCATTCTTGCAATAGAAGCAACTTGTTTTACTTTATTTATTTTTTTAAAGAAATCTCTTATGAGCCCTTTGGATGGGTACATAATGGATGAATTTGTTTGGAATACCTCAAACAAAAATGTCACTGTTTCTACTGATTTCCACTCTCTACCCAGGAGAATAAAAGATTCATTCTTCAACTAGTTACAGCAACAGAAATGAAAGTAACATAATAGCTATGTCTACCACTTATTGCCTACTCATCACCGTCGTCCCCATTACATCTGTATGAAATTTATACATATCATTATGCCTGCTTTCAGAAAAGAAAATTAAAGCTCAATTAAATAATCCACCAAAGGGAACACCTTCTTTTAAGTGACAGAACTGGGACTCAAATTTGAAACTATCTGAATGCAACGATATGCCTTCTTGATCATCATGTAATAATTTGTATATGTTCCTTTATATATATGTACAAATAGGTATATGTTTTTACAGTCAAATCTTTGTATTATATACAAATAAATATATGTTCATATGCATATATGTATGTGTATATGGATTATTTATACACATATGAACATATGTAATCTATGTATAAGTATATATAGCCATAAGTAAATATTGTGTGTGTATATCTTAGAGCTAATCAGGGCCTGGGCTTGGCTTCATTTAATCTGTCTGTTATTGTAGAAGCTTAACTTTTCATGCAAGTCAACTGACTATGCACATCTCTTCTCTTCACAGAAATTTGGTCATGTTTTCAGAGAACAGGAACAGTCCTTCACTTTTAGGTCTGTACCCCACTTTACCAGATCAACCTGCCCTCTGGTTTCTAGTCAACCTTGGCACCCCACTCTATTATGCCAGGTCTCCTTGCAGGCTCCTCTGAACTCCCACACAAACAAGTCACGTGTCAGTGAAGACTCATTCTTTGAATTACTCATCACTCTCTCCACTTTCCATGGGGAGAAATAGGGGCCCACTGCCTTGTGTCCAGCTGGTGGACTCTCAGGGCATCCTAAAAATGAGAACCATCAGATGTGCCCTGCCTGTTATATATATGCTTTAAATTACTTGTCATTTAGGTGTAATGTGGGCATCCAGGGTGGTCACGGGAAGGACACTTTCACAGGATCATGAGACAGAGGAGTGAGCCCCACTTGAGAGCTGACAGCAGGAAAGGAAACCATCAGCCTGGGTGGGGGGGTACTCAGGCCTACCAGCCACTATGGCCAAAACGGGAGGGTCAGTGCCTTTTATATTTTCTTATTCAGTGAAGCCTTCCCCCATCCTACCTCAGGGAGAGAGCAAGGCCAGTGACAAATCACTTGATGCCTGCTGGCCTTTCCGGCAGAGGCTGATGAGATCTTCTTCACGGGGTTGGTTTCACTCAAGAACACACTTGCTGAGACCACTGCAGTCTGGCCCGGGGACGTCCTGTGCATTCATGTTTTATGTTTGTTTATTCTCAGTGGAGAAGAAATCATGGAAGTTTCTAGGCTTGATAAAATCCAAACTGGAATCAAGTTCAGAAACAGCAGGCAAAAACCAATCCAAAAGTACTGTTGATGTTGAGTTGTGTCTGTACAGTGCCCCAAACCCCATAGCTCAGTGTGGGAGAGTGAAATACAGGGCTTGCTGCGAGAAAGGGCACGAGGACAGCAAACATTACGTGATCACCTGGCAGAAGCCAAAACAATACCATTGTAGTTCACTAGAGGGGAAACAGTGCATATCCTCTTGTATAGAAAGTTGTGTTGGGGTTTTCCAAAAAGAAACTGAGGCAAGTAAGAGAATCTGAGTTTAAAGACAAAGACATGGTCTTGTGCATGTATACTTTGACGGACTGGTACTGGCTACATCTAGGTTCCCAGGGAAAGAGTAGCACACAGAAGCGGAGATGTCTGCAGCTGGCATGACCTGGGGACACGGTGGCATGCATGCGGTGACCTCCAGGGATTGCTGGACTTTTGGTGCTATCAGTGTTATTATATTTTACTTTAGAGCTGCTAAACTCGATTCACGGGTTTGCTAGAGTAACTAACACCTTCAAAAGAGTTCTCAGAGGTCATAGGGATTGGCCCGCATCTGAGTACATCAGTTTTATACGGGCCCTTAGCCGAGATGCTAGATCCAGCCGGTCCCCATCAACAACCATAAAGCCCAGTGCCCCGCAAAGTACCTAACAACCTATGCTTTGATGCCTTTGTTATTGGTGTGGTAGAATTTAATCTTGCGATTGTTTTTACTTCCCTAAAGTATTACTTTGCAGCAGAATTTCAGCTTGTTCTATATTATGCATTTTGCCCCAGACTTGATGTCCTCTCTAGTTGCCTTGTGGATTACTACGGTTAAAATAACATGAACGGAGCCACAGTAAAGTCGAACCAGAGCTGCCAAGCCGGAGGGACTGCCTTACACGTCTTGTTCTTCAAACCTTGGAATATTAACACAGAGCAAAATAACCTCCGCACAGGGCGCAAATTACACTGGGTCCCAAAGAACTGTTTGCAAGGATAACGAGAAAGCAATTATTCTGGCTATGGGGCTGATGACTACCGGAGTGAAAATGAAAAACAAAAGTTTAAAATTAACATCGCTATGTTATGTAATCTGCACCAAGAGAAATGCCTCCCTTTCACTGATGTAACTGCTCCCTTCCCTCTCTATAAATACTCATTGCATTTGTTTTCTAATCAAAAGACTATTTGGGCTTTTGCCTGAATCAGTGGCCCGGCTTGTTATCCTTCTTCTTCTTTATTTTATTTTTTTTCTTATTGATTTCAAATAAATGCTTGTTGCCTCTCACTTTGAAAGGCCTTTTTATTTTTAGGTTAACACTATAAACAGAGTCTGAGGAGGTAAAGTGCTGTTATAATTTATTGTATAAGCAAGTAAAAGGAGGGAAGACATGTGTCTTTGCTCAACTTGCTTCTATATCTAGCTTCATAATACCATAAGGTAACCAGTTCCTGTGCCATAGACTTGGCTGATCGCAGAAATGACAGTCTTAGAGGTTCTTGGATGCGTCCACACTTCGGCAGCACACGTCGTGGCAGAAAACAGCCAGTCCAATAGAGCTCCCGGCAGTGATAAAAGTGCTCTGTAACTGTGTGCCCAGTACTGGTAGCCACCCGTTACATGTGACTACTGAGCACTTGAAATGTGACCAGGGCAACTGAGAAGCTGCATTTTTAGTTGTAGTTAATAATTACAAAGATTTAAATAGCCACATGTGCCAAGTGGCTACCATGTGGCAGTGCTTCTCAAGTTTTAGCAGGGATAAGATTAGCATCTGTGGGACCCTGAGTCCCACAGCCAGAAATTCTGATTCAGTAGGTCTGGGTATGATGTAAAAAATAGCATTTCTAACCAGCCCCCGATGACAGGCAGATGCATGTTCAAGGAACTCACTTTAGTAGCTGATGGATAAGGCTGAGATTACCTAACTCAGGAGTTAGCAACTATGGACAATGGCTAGCAACTGGAGACAATTTGGGGAGTAACAATTTGGGGGTGGGGGTTGTTACAGGCATCTACGGACTAGAGATCAGGGATGCTGATAACTCTTCTATGTCTGGGTCAGCCCCCCGCAACAGGGAATCACACAGCTTACAATGCCAATCGTGCCTGCTAACTGCTTAACTGCCCATGCCTATCAGATTCTGGCTGCAGAAGCAGTGATCATAACATCATTTCCATTCAGTGTTCACCTGTGTCCTTGACAGGCTGTACCATTATTTCTTTTATATTATATTCGTATTATAATTCATATTCAAATACCAATCCATTCCTTCAGACCTCAGACTGTTCCAGACTGAGAAACTGAATGCTGGTGGTGGAGAGTGGCATGAGAAGCTCCCCTCACCCTCTTGGCTTCTGTGGTAGGAGACAGGGCAAGCGCGCACCTGCCTCCAGTTTCCAGTGGGAGGACGCGCTAGACAAATGAAAAGCATGCCAGACAAGAGCAGCAAGTGGCTTCTCTATTTGGTGTCCTATTTTGTCTCTGAGAGGAGCGGTTCCCTGGGTCTCTAATTTTTGTGTGTGAATCACATGAGAGTTAGTCATCAGGAGCTGTGCTGGCAGTGCTAACCTGAGAAGCGCATTAGGGTATAAAACAGAGGCTGGGAGCACAGGAATGCCAAGGATCCTGCTCTTCGTCTAGAGAACAGCTTCTCCAGCCTTGCCTGGGTGGGCCCACGCTTGCCTTTGCTCTCCTAGGCCTTCGTGGCTGTCAAAGAGTGACCAGAGCTGGGGAAGGTGCCAAGGGTCCCAAGGAGTCAGAAGTCAGAACACGGAGGCCGTCCTTGAACATCCCTGTGATTCCTGGAGGCAAGTCACTCCTAGGGTGCTTCAGGGGAGTAACTCTCGATGTTTTCTGTCTGCTAGTGGCTTTCCTAATTTTAGGCCTTAAAATCACTCAGCTGTTCCACCTCCACCATCGATGAATTCTTGCTCCAAAGTCTCAATCAGCAAAAAGTTCCACTCACAAAGTATCTTCTCCATTTTTTTTTTCTTCTTTTTTCAAGTGAGAGGAGGGGAGTTAGAGATACAGACTCTCACATGCACCCTAACCGGTATCCACCCAGCAACCCCTGTTGGGGCTGATGCTCTGCCCATCTGGGGCAGGCTAGCAACTGAGCTATTTTTAGCACCTGAGGTAGAGGCTCCACTGAGCCATCCTCAAAACGTGGGGATGATGTACTCTACTCAATCAAGCCATGGCTGCAGAAGGGAAGAGAGAAAAAAGGGGGAGGAGGAGCGATAGAGAAGCAGATAATCTCTTCTCCTGTGTGCCCTGACTAGGAATCGAACCTGGGATTTTCACACACTGAGTCAACACTCTACCACTGAGCCAACAACTGGCCAAGGCCTAATAAATTGTTTGGTTTCGCTGCTTAGCAGAGCAAGATCCCCTAGGTCTCTCAGGTGAATCACAGATGTGAAAACGGAGGGAACTAATCTCAGGGTTAAATAGCCCTTCCACTTTTCTTTGTTGTTCTTGAGAATGAGAATATGAAATCATTTGGCAACTATCGTTATGGCCTGAACCTGCTTTCCTTTTTTAGATCCCCAAATATTTTATGATGATCAGAAGGCCTTCTCGAAGGCTGTCCCGGTCACACTTGTCCGTATGATGCAACAAGGGTTTGGCTATTTCACCGTTGAGCCTTTGATTGGTAATACTCCATCTGCTGCCCCCTTGCTGCTCGGAATGAAGGGGTCACAGCACATGATGGCATGGGGATGAAGTGCCTAGCTCTTGTGAGGAAATGAGATCCTGTTTGCAGAACCCTGAGTTGGAGCCAGCTGATATCTACAAGGAAAGTTAGGTCCCGAAGATCACTCAGCCTCATGGTCTCTAATCCTGTCTGCAGCATCCTAAGTCCTCCCTCTCTTTCTCATGTCCACTGTGCAATTGAAGCAGTCACTTGGTCTAAGATTCCATTTCTTTTCTAGAACACAAAGTAGCACTAGCTCCCAGCATTTAAGCTGTGAATTACGTGACACATTTAGTACCAACATAGTACCTCGTCCACAGTGTGCATTCAGGAAACTGAATCTCTTAGGGTGGTGTCCACCCTGGGGGCACAATGCCCAGATCTGAGACCTGCACATGTACAAAGGAACAGGGCCCTCTGAGCTGGCAGAGAGGTTCACATGCAGGGAGGGAGCCACTTCTGCCTCTGGGCATGCAGGGAATTAAGCTGAACATGCATGACTACATAGAGAATGCTGTATTATCCCAGAACACTGTTTTTACACTTTGGCTAATGAGTTTTGACCTGTGTGAATTTGGTCTCATAATTGCACAACTCAAATTTTCTATTAGCCAATCAGACCGGTGCTGTGATCTGAGCCGTGTCACAGTGCTCAGTCATCGGAGCGGGCACCACGGACTGGGAAAAGCAACTCATATTCTTCTTTTCTGGGGACAGAGCTGGCTTTTTCTTCCCATCTGTGCACCCCAATTTGGCGTACCTCCTCCCGCCTCCAGCTCCCCAAGGTCAGAATCACCCAGCATGTGGCCTGCAGCCATTCAAGGACTAACAGTGCCAGCAAGTCGAGGTGGTTCCTGGGTTGTGGGTGAGCCGGACAAAAGGGCCCAGATGGGTGAAGTAATGCCAGTGCAAATTCAGAGGCCTGTGAATGACCACATTGCCACTTAAAGGTGAACCAACACAGAGGCCAGGAGTGAAAGAGCAAACAAGGAAGAGGACCTCAGAGGTGTGGGCCATAGTAATCGCACAGGCTGGGGGCTCACGGGACGAAAGACAGTGATGCTGGAAGAGCCAGGTTCTCTGTAGCTACAGGCTGGTGTGGTGCGCTATTTCTGCGACAGTGTCACTGATGGGCTATTACTTGGTCAGGGGCATGTGAGTCCACTCTCGGGGCACACGCACACCTCAAGGAAGAAGAGCCTCTGAGCCATGGACATGGGGCTTTGTTTGTTTCAAGCATTAAGGTTGAAAACACCGGCAGGCAGGCAAGGGTAAGCGGCTGAGGAGGGGCCAGGGGTTTGAACGTAGCCCAGCAGCTCAGTCTGGCCTCTAGCACTATAAATTATGTAGCTGTTTTCATCTATTATTCAGCATAATTTATTTTGGACATTTGCATCAGCAGTTTATATACAAAATAAACCAGATGCCAAAAGAAGGAAGAGAGAATTAAAATGAACATGCGTGGAAGCATGGGACGGTAAGGAAGGGAGGGACGGCATCAGGAACTGGATGTCCCATCATTAATCAAACGGGGGCTGTACAGTGACAGGAGGAGACAGAAGAGCAGGTTGAAAAGCACTGGGAAAAGCACCTCATCAACCTTCCCCCGGTCCCAGTCTCATGCACTTTGGGCATTTGGATTTGACTTGGGGAATGCCAGATCTTTGGAGCAAAGGGCAGCAGCCAGCTGAGAGGTGGGCAGCCGGGCCACAACCAGCTGAGGCGGGAGCAGGGAAGCCTCGATGCCTCGATGCCTCGCTGGTGGTGCTGGGGAGTGAATGGTCTCCGCTCCCATCTTCATCACGCGTCAGACCAGGCTCCAACTCTGGAATAATGTTCTCAACCCTCCAGGGCCCGCTGAGCTAGCTCTGTGGCTTCACCATGATCCTTGCTCATGAGCCAGTTTCAGGTGTGAAAATGGCTCCGGGTATAAGTTTACTTTGTGTCAAGAAGTGTTTATAACTAGTTCTGGGTGCTAACGAGGAGCTGGAAGGGGAAGGGATAGGGTTGGAAGTAGGCAAGAAAGGGCTTTCTGTGTCCTGAGCAATTGTAATATTTAGTGGAAATGATCAAGTGGGCACAGAGGTTTGTCCTGTTTTTCTTATGTCTTTTTCCTATTTAAAGCCACTGATCCTTTTCCCACATTTATATCCCATAGTAGAGGATGGGGGAAGGGTGCATAGTCAAGAAAACTACAAAACTACGGGGACAGGGGTCAAAGGGAAGAGACTGCGCCTGGGGAGCACTTAGAGAAAGAGACGACGGTTCTTTTTCAGCAGAATCAATAAAACATTTTGTTTTGTGTTTCTAAAACCTTCAGGGTATGACTACAGACAGTTATTAAGCACAAGTTTTTCTGTAGCAGAAATATGCTTTCATTGTTATATATATATATATATATATATATATATATATATATATATATATATATATATGCAAAAAAGCATCCCCACTTACCTTACTTATGGATCCGTGAACTAGCCTAACACTGAATCCCTGTGACGCTCACTCTTGCCATTTCGATTTTGAAAGCTGTCTCCCTGCCACATCTGACCCACCAGCTCCTGTCATAAGCATCCAAGTGTTAAGCCAGAGGAGCTCAGTCTGGGAAAACCACCAATGTCGCCGGAAAGCTGCAATTCAGTTAATGTGCACCACTTGTAGGCCCTGGTTTTGGCCTGAGTGTATTTGGGTGGAGTGTAGGGGTGGTGATGGGGAGCTGGCAAGAAAGAGGAGGGTGAAGAGCTCATTTGCAAGAACTGGCTGGCTGAGATAACATTTAGAATGAAAGCGAGGAGATCCACTGCTTTGTAATCCTCCGCAGCCACTCACTTTGGGTCAAGATCGAAAAGCAGCATTATTTTGCTATTAGTCCCTGAGCCAAGCGTGGTAGGGGGTGGGGACTCATCCCCCTAAGCCACCTCCGAGGGGGCCACTCAGCTGTGTCCTAGGGTTGCTGAACAAGAGACAAAGAACAAGATGGCTTGTAGGTTCCATCCATGTGTGCGGCCCTGGGATGCCCTGCAGATGGGCCTGGTTGGAGACGATGATACGTTGGATGGCTCACAGTAGCTCAGCGCCCGGGAAGGGCTTGTTCTCCTGTTCTTCAGCCTGTCACTGCACAACTCTTAACAAGTCATCCACATCCCAGAAATGCAGATTATCCCTTAGCTCAGAACCTAGCCTCCAAGTGACTGAGCCTGCCAAAGAGCCGCCAGAGCCCCCAGAAGCCTACCAGGATGCCACCTGAACAGAGCCCCAGGGGCTGATCCACTGGTCATCACTCCAGCCAGGGCCACGCCTGTGCTGGCCACTTTCCTTCTCCAGCCCTGTGGTTTCTCCCACTTGAGAAAGCATGCTCTTTTTCCTTTTTCTGTAAAATGACAAATAAAACTGAACGACGTTGAGTATATTAATGATACCAGATGGTTTCATAAAATGTAAATAGAGCAATGAAGATACAAACAGGGTCCTCTTCATAATTAGCTTTTGATTTACACAGCCCAGAGGGAATTGAATCAAGTGCTGTGTTTCTAACAGAGTAGGTGCTGGTCTGTACTCAGTCACTACTCTTCTAGGCTCAGCCTTGCCAACTTTTCTGTACCACTTCCCTGACCCTCCGGCCCGAGCTGAGAGGGTTCCCGCATTGCATGGCACTGAAGCGTTGAAATAGACATTTGCAGCCATCTCTCAGGAATGCATCAACAGGCTGCCTAATTAGGATGGCCATGAACTACTTGGGGGACATAAAGAGTTCCATAAATGCACATTATTCTTGTTATAATCATGACACAGTAATAATAACTCAGCTTGTTGGGCCATTTTCACAGTAGCAAATATGCCTTCATTTATTTGGCAATCATGCATTTTGCTATTTATGGATAGAAACTATTCTTTAATGCCAAGGTCAGGTCACTGTGTAAAGCCAGTACAGTAAAGATATTCTGATTTCTAGATTCACCCTGAGTTCAGGGAGGTTTGCAAAACCATAGCAACAGAAAACTATAGAAGCACTGATTCTTTTCCACAGGCTTATGGACTCGCAGACACCCAAATATTGGTTCCTTCACTTACTGGCTGGGTGACTTGGGCAACTTACCTCACTACTCTGTGCCTCAGTTTTCTCATCTTTAGGATGAAGATATTAATGTTAAATTCCTCAGCCGGATTACTGTATGATTTAAATGAGTCAAGGTAAGTAAAGCACTTAAAACTGTCTAGCAACATAACATGTTCTGTAAGTATAATGGTGCTCCTGTGGCTACAGTCACTACAATGGAGCTGAAAGGGTTTTCTACAGATCATCTAGCTTGACCTCCACATCAAATAAGACAAACCGAAACTGAGGCTCACAGAAGATGTGGACTCCTCCACTGGCTCCTGATAGTTTTGATAGAGGATTTGTTTCAGCTCTGTTAGATCAGTATAAGAAAAAAGAGCCTTGAGTTAAGGGAAATAGGATATTCTTTCAAGGTGGAGTTTCACATCTTAATCAGGCATAAGGACAGATTGATGAATAGCAAGATGGAAGCACCATTTAATAATAATAACAGTTAACACTTAAGAGTTTATAATGGATACTATGTATTCCTCAAAGAGCTTTTCATGTGCCTGACCAGGCGGTGGCGCAGTGGATAGAGCATTGAACTGGGACACGGAGGACCCAGGTTCGAGACCCTAAGGTTGCCAGCCTGAGCATGGGTTTATCTGGTTTGAACAAAGCTTGGGCCCAAGGTCGCTGGCTTGAGCAAGGGGTTACTCGGTCTGCTGTAGCCCCACCGTCAAGGCACATATGAAAAAGCAATCAATGAACAACTAAAGTGCCACAACAAAAAATTGATGCTTCTCATCTCTCTCCCTTCCTGTCTGGTTATCCCCCGACCCTTTGTCTATATCAAAAAAAAAGGAAAAGAGTTTTTTATGCAACAACTCATTTAATTCACAAACAGCCTTATGAAGTATGTAATACTAGGATTGATCCTTTACAGTTAAGGAACTGCACAGAGGTTAAGTTACTTGCACCAGGCTGCACAACAAGTGGCAAAGTGGCAAATGTGGGATTTGAAACTTCCTACGTGGCTGCAGAGCCCTCCATGAGTAGCAGAATTAACCTGAGGAAGAGATAGAGCAGATGTAGCCCAAATTCTCTATTAACCTGATGGTTCTTTTAACAAATACTTCACAAATCTCACCCCACATTCCCTCCAACCCCACCCCCATGCCTGTGAGACACTGGGATAGACCCTGAGGGTCTAACAGTGGACCTGGAAGGCATGCTTCTTCTCTTCATGGAGTTGAAGTCTATGATTCTAAAATGCTACACTTTGCATGTGTGTGTGTGTGTGTGTGTGTGTGTGTGTGAGAGAGAGAGAGAGAGAGAGAGAGAGAGAGAGAGAAAGAGAAAGAGAGAGGGGGGAAGAATGTGTGTATTCATGCACACAGGGGACAGTTTGCTCCATTCCAGCCAAGACAAAGTTCTCTTCCATTTACACCCTCAAATGTGATTGTTGAAGGTTAAAAACAAAGGTTGACTATGACAAACTCTTCCCATCTTCCTTCTTATATCCCTGGAGTAACTCCATCCTGACTTGGCGACTCTTAATTATTTCACAAAGGGGTCACTGATGACCTAAAGGGGCCACTGGTACCCCCTCCTATGCACTTACAGTTTACCCATGGCAGGGGCAGTGATGTGTCTAGGTCAGTGGAGGGATTCAGCCAGTTCGCACTGGTTTGGCAGGACTGCTACCTAATTTTTTGTTGAGTTTGGCAAACCAGCTGTTAAAATTGCACTTGAAACCAGGGTTCTCTCTAAGTTGGGTGCCTGGGCAGCCGCCCAATGTGGAAATCAGAAACTTATGTTCCTTATTCTTTTTTAACTTTCATGTGAGCAGTGGTATATGTATCCCAAGAGCTTGTGGTAATGTTCATTTTGTCCATAGGTGAAAAAAATTGCAAGTAAGGATGCCAATCAAGAAGCAATATGGAAATATCTTAAATAACAGTTTTATTGTTTTTTCTCAGGTATTATTTAATATATTTTCATTAACATTTTAAAACTCTTTCTTATAACATAATCTAGTTTTGTGTACCTCTTTTATTGTCCTTATTTAAGTATTAAATGCATGAAATAATAAAGTACCTTTCAGTATATCATTTACTTTATAATTAAAATGGTCATTTGGGCAGAGAAATGGTTGTTAAATTATTTGAATTCCACCACTGGTCTGGGTCAATCACATGCAGTTATTTTAACATCTAAATTAAATGGCAAGTGAGTCTGGAATTCATTATCTTCACCACTGCTACTAACATCAAGCTAATGGGACCAATTCAATTTTTCTCTTAGGGATGGAGCTTGAGAGGTCATGAAGGTCAATAAAGACTCAAGTGGCTCTGTGCTGTGGAGGAAAAGAGAGGATGAGGAGCTGGATAAACAGTCAACACAGCCCCTGGGAGCCCAACTCAGGGAATTCACAATAGCAGGGCCCACATCTCATGAGCAGTCCAAGAGAGTCCCTCGACGGTCACATTGAGACATGCATAACTCAATATATTCTAGTCGTGATCCAATTTCACTGGCACAGATAGTGATTCCAAAATACAGTGCATGTCATATCAACTCAAGTTAAATCATTACATCTGAGGAAAAGAAAGCATCGGCTGACCCGCCTGGATAGGCTTTCCAGAAGACTGGAATATGTGACGAATGCGGTCCTGACAGCCCTCCTCACCCAGAACCCGCAGACCTTCCCTGCCATTGCTGTGGCCACATCACTGTAGATGCCCCTAAAGGGTCCCCTTGAACTTGGAGGCAGCCTGGGTCATCCCGATGGCATCCCTGAGCCACCCGTGCTGTCATCTCCTGATGAGCTTCTTGGAGACACAGCCCACATCTTCACGACAGCTTAGCATACAGGTCATCTGTCAGCTGTACACCCAAATATCTTCATTCTCGTGGTTTTGTCAGATCATCACCACTAATAGGATGTTGAAATTCATAAATGCATCTATTTCCAGGAACAAGGATATATATTGCCACCTCCCAGTTTGAATCAAGAGAGAGAACTTTGCTGGGGATAGAAATCCCACACATCTCAAGAGGCCACCAGGCTTAGTTGAATTGGGGGGGTAATTTTTTTTTTTTTTTTTGAGAGAGAGAGAGAGGCTGCTGAGATCTTTAATACCGAAAGTTTAAATATATCAGTGGTCACAAAGCTTTGCCAGCAAGCTATGAATTGCTCAGAAAATCAGAGGATTTTAAAGCAAGGGGAGAAAAAAAGGCAATTTGTTCCCTCCTACCTCTATCCCCTTTCCCTCTTAGGCTGGGTTGCCTGTGGCTTCGTCTGGAAATTCTGGGGCCCAGCAGCATGAAGGACATCTGGAGGGCAAAACCAGACTGTAGCTGGGAAGCCACCTGCCCCTCCCAGACTGCTTTCTTCTCCTCAGCAGGAGCAGTGGGGACAGTTTTGCTGGGACCCAGGCAAAGAAGTATACTTCATTTCTCCATCTGAGACTTTCTGAGTACAGGAGCGGGGCCTGTGGCCATATGCAAAGGGAAGTGGCATCAGGCTGTGACCCAGAAACTGACATGCCCATTTCCTGCCCACCAGGGCTAGGACCCTGGGGACTCTGCTTAACAGAGCTTAGGTTGGAGTTACTCATTTTCTGAGCTGAGACTATCATCTTTATTAGGAGACCTTTGCCCTTGGGATGGGAGCTATCCCATTCATTAATTACAGTAGCGACTCTGAATGAGTGCTCAGGAGAGACTGGCGTTCACTCCTCTGCTATGAGAACAGCAATGTAGGTGACTGCTACCCCAGCCACTGACATCCAATTCTACAGTCGTGGTGATGACGATGCCATAAGTGCCATTCATTTGCATAGCACTGCATTTTACAGGACACTTTCAGACTAACTGCTCAGTTGTTCCTCCCGGGGACCCTGGGAGGTGAGCCTGGCAGGAATCATTAGCAGGGGTCTACAGCAGAAGCAGCCCCCTAGCGGGGATCTGGAAGCTGAGATTTGGAAAGGTTAGACATACTGAGGGTCACGCAGCATAAAAACTTAACAAAATAGGGCTAGATCTCAAGTTTTCTGCTTCTTTTCAACAAGAACCTGTTCATTTCATTTCATTATACCTCGTGGAAATAAAATTTCAGACTCGATTATCAAAAATCACTCATCGAGTCCACTTTGTACCTGCGGTTGGCCAGCCCTGAGCTGCCCATTGGTGCTCTGTAGAGTCAGCAAGGTGTGCCCGGGAACCCAGGGCACAGTACCCTGCAGAGCCTCCCTTCCTTCAGCTTGTGTCTTGTTCCCTTTCCCTGCCATAGGCAGCCCCTCCTGCCAGCTCTGTCTGCCAGGCAGTGTGAAGCTACCCACAAATTTATGGAGGAAGACTGGATCCTGCAGGGCCCCTAAGCATGCACCCAGGAGGCTTTGCATGAAAAATGATTGCACCACACACCGAGGCTGTTTAAACCTGTCACTTTAAAATATCCCCTCTCCTCTGCCTTAGGCTGGGACCAGGAGAGCAGACCCAGAAAGAAGAAATCAGTTTAAAGTGACAGCTTTTAATTCCTGAAGCCAAACCTTGGCATTTGTGGCATACTTTTTATGTTCTGAGGTCTCAATTTAAAGCCAAAGTGCCCCAAGGGCACCCCATAATTCTTAGTAAGTTTTTGTACCTCATCCCCAGTTTTTTCCTTATGAGAAAATAATCCAGAAAGCTACATAGAATCTTCATGTCTGAGGCTGAGCTTGGAGCAGGTTGGCACAGAGGCATGCCCAGGGCATGAAAGGGACAGCAAAAGATACCCCAGGGAAGCCAGCTGGACCTTTAATTGCTTTTCTTTTGTTAAAAGTTGCTGTTACGAGGTTGCCTGGAGCAAGGATTGGATGCTCAGCACTCAATTAAATTGTATTTCGTTATTAGAGGACAGTTATAACCTAGAGCCTAGAAATTTTTAGCACACTTCAAGGTTCGACCTTGTTCTCACCTCTTCCAGGAAGCCTTCCCAGACCAGCCTATCTAGAGAACTGAATCTCTTTAATAATAAATCCTGGAAGCCCTTTACTGAGTCCACTTAGTGTATACTGCTTGGTTAGTTTTATAGTGTGAATATATCATTTTCTCACCTAATAAGCTCTACTATATCATGTATTCTCACTTGAGCATCTAAGGCATTGTCTTGACTATATTAGATATTTTTTTTTTTTAAAAAAAAGCATGCTAAGATTTTTATACAGAATGGGAAAAAATGATCAATTCAGCGGCTTATAAAAATAATGTCTCCCAAAGCATCTGACACGCAGTTCTCTTCACCATTTTTCTGGGGCCTAGCAGAGTGCTAAGCACAGTCAGCTGCTTGGAGAGAATTGTCAGATGAAGGGAGATGGGAATGAGTTTTAGCAGAAGTATGAATACATCAGCTTCCAAACGAAGTGGAAAGGAAAGAACGACACTCATCTTGGTGTGGTGGTGGTGGTGGTGGTGTGGAGGTGGTGGGACTTGTGCAGCAGACGTGTGAACGCTAAGTGGCACCCCGCCTGAGATCTAGACTGCAGAAAAGGCATTCACACTCCCACTCTGCTGGCGCTGGAGCCAGCAGCTGCCAGAGCACACTGCGTTTTCCTCTGTTCCCTTCTCCACCTCCCTGCAGACTCAGGAAGGAATGCTGACCTCAGGCACAGAAACACCGGCTTTGACCCAGAACTAGAGCAAGAGGTTGTCCCAAGAGGCCTCTGCAGGCACCCACCAGGCTCAAACCTGCTTAGTTATGAGATTATTAATGTTAGAAAGCATTTACCCAGCACTTTGCATTTCCAGACTATTTGGCAATCGTTACCCAGTTAATTAATTCCACACGAATAAGAGCATCATCAAAGGAGACGATGTGCACACGATCTCCTGGTCTGAGCCTGACCACACATTGTGCGTGCTCCGGAGTGAGGTGGAGTCCAATGCAGTGAGCTGTCAACTTCTTAAAAGTGGGGTATCCCCATGTTGCAGAGCACTGCTCCCTGGCTCTGATGATCCAGCCTCTCGTGATTGTTCTTGTTTCCGAAATGTTACCAATTTGAAGTTAAGGGAAAATAAGACAAAAAGCAAGGACTCCTCAGAGCCTGTGCTTCATCCCCACGATCTGCCACCACTCGCAGTGAGGGTGGGTGTGCGGGGCTCTTGTCCACGCAGCTGCAAACAGATCTAACAACAAGGGGCTGTCTGCTTCCTTGTTTCAAGCTCCCTGCTAGCTGATAAAGTGAGTAGCCAGGAAGCCAACATAATACAAAGCAAGGGGAGGCCAGAGGCTCTTCCCTCCACTGTTCTGACACACAATACACTTTTCCTTCAAATGGAGATTTCAGAGTGAAGTCAACTCCCTAAAGAGCATCTAGGGCTGAAATATTGGAGAATAAAAAGGAATCTCCAAGGATAAGGGTACAGCAAGTTGTTCCCTTTTGCCACTTGATGAACACAGACAGGAGGTGTAGTAAAGCGGAGAGGATTGACCCCTGCACCCCAAAACCAAGGATTAAGTGCCCGCAAAGGCACTAACCACACCAAACGAATCAGAGCTGCTTAACCTTTCTGACCCTCCATTAGAAAAGAGAGCATTAGAGCTGGCCCCACAGAGCACTCCACACGCAGCCGCAGTGCCCTGAGATTCCTTGGTGAAAACATGCTTGACGTACAAGTATTCAATTGGAACTTAGAGAAATACTCTCCTTCTGGGAGCCCTGGTTGAAGGCTGCTGTCATCTCTTATTTCTCTTTGGCCCTCCTCGCAACACCGGCTCGGCATTAGGCATTAAGCACGGCCGATACCTACTAGCCATAGGCTGGTTAACACAAGCAGCGCTGAAGTCAGACTTGCAGCTCCCTCAACCACCAGCCTGTGATCTTGGGCAAGATACCAAGCTGCCTGGACCAACTGCAGTTTCCCAGTTTTCGTGTAGATTAAATGAGATGATTCATGGAAAAAATGCAAGGAGTAAGCCCTCCATATATATTAGCTATTATTATCCTCATGAATATTCACTACTATTATCATTCAAGGAAGAGAAGGAGGAAGAAAGTAGGGAGAAGAAAGTGAAATCAAATAGATGGAAAGGGACAAAAAAGGCCAGAGGCTCCAGCTCTTCTGTGGCGCCCTGGCAGCACCATGGTGACCAATGAGGTGGCGGAAGGGGGGAGGAAGAGAGGTAAAGCACAGTTCATGTGGGACCTGGATTTACTCTGAAGTGTGAACTTGAACATCACCTTAGGCTTCCACAGCAAAAGCTGTGACCTAGGAGATCCAGAAACATGGCCGCTTCCCAGCTGCTGCTGGTCCCCTGATGTCCTCTAGCAAGAGCAAATGACCAGGGTCCATCAGCCCTGTGCTTGGTTGTTTGTTTGTTTTTTTTTATTGATTTTAAGTTATTGTGTTTACATAGATTCAAGTGTCCCACTGAATATATCCCCCCACCCCTCGTGTTCCCCTCAACATCCCCCTTGCCCCCTACCCCCAATACCCTCCTTACTTCCCTCCAGGATTTGCTTTCCTGCTCTCTATAATGCTATAATTTCACCAGTCTCCCTGTGCTTGGTTTTCAAGGAGAAAAGACAGAACAACTTTTTGAAGGGAATCATGTGGTGTGTTAGAGAAAGCTCAGGACAGAGACTGGGGTTTCGTTTTGAATTCTGACATTCCTGACTGGGTCCACAGCTCAGGTGATATAATCTCTGAGTGTCTGTCTCTTCATCAGAGGCATAACTGTCTCACAGGGTTTTTTGTGAGACCTAAATAAAATAAAACACATGGAATTGCTTTGTAAGATGTGATGTACTATGAAGTCATGCCAATTATTAGAACGTGGATTGCAGGAAATATTAGGTTGTAAAGAAAGAGATTCCAGGTGGGGTCCCCCAGAAAACATTTTAAAAACTCCACTCTTCACTTTATCCTATTGAGAGAGGGGGTGGGGAGACTGGTGTAGAGGAGAAATTGTGACATTGCTTTGTAGATTTACGCATTTATTTATTAGATAGTTTTGGACATCCCAATTTTATAAATGTTTCCAACAGGAGAGAAAAATAAGGAAAGAGATAAAGGAGAGGGAAGAGACCCCCCCCACACACTCACCCAACAGGTCCGCCTGCTACCAAGTGAATAAAATTACTTTCTAATCAAATGCATTATTAAAAGTAAGAACATTAGAGTCCAGCACTGACAGCTTTATGAGCAAGGCATTTGCTGTTAATTAGGATATACTGTCTTTGTAGTTCGGATTGCATCCAGGGTGCTGTTTACTCCCGCTAAATAACACCTGCTTCCACTGTCACGACACCCAGGTGTCTGAGTCATTCTTCTGGTCTTCCCCTCACCTGGTTGCAGGTAACCATGGGCAATGCCACCTTGGATCATGTAGCCGCTGAACTTCTTTTACAAAGACCAAGAGCAGCTATTGAGGAGATATATGCTGAGAGATTGTCAAGCAGAAGAGGTGTTGAAATTCCCTTCAGCCTGGGGAGAAGGGCCAGGAGGGAGAAGATGAAGCCGCATTTCCCAGCTGCTGTACCATTCTTTGTAGGAAGAATGGGACAAGGATTAGAACCAGCCACCTCAAATGTGCCACTTTGACATACTGATTATTTTGAGCTGAAGGCTATTGCAAAACGGAAGGCACAGAAAGGGTTCTCTGCCCTCCTACTTTCTACCTAAAAGCAAGACAATAAATTTCCCCTGAGAAAGGTTCCCTCCCTGTACCAGGAAGAGAAGAACATTCTTATCGCCAGACTGGGAGTCAGCACTAAAGTGGGCCTATATGAACAGATGTACTAAAATCACCCTGATTTTCTAATTAGGTTCCCCAGGTATTTCCTAGTCATTTTCCACAATTTACGATCTCTAGCTCAAGCCCCTTTTTACTTTGTCATATCATGTCTCCACAGTTTATCACTCTTTGTTAAAATAGTATATAAACCCCCAAGTCTAACCACGTCTTTGGGGCTTTCACTTCTTTCTGTGAAGTCCCCAACATCACCTAATAAATGGTAGCATCAAACAAAAATGTGTCACTTTTCTCTTGTTAATCTGTCTCTTGTCACCTTAATTCCTAGGCCCTAATGACAGAATTTAAGAGGGTAGAATGGAACTCCCAAGGGGTGTTACCACCTGGACTATTGATAGACTCACTTCAAACAAGTCTCAGAGCAACCCAGGCAGCAGGTCTCTCCTTTTCCCCTGCTCCTGCCAAGTATTAGATAATTTAAATAATAGCAGAGCCTAACTGTCATCAGCATTAAACTGGAAAGAGGCAAAGTCCCGCGATAGACACTCCCCAGTGACAAGAACACAATGGGATATTGGTATGAGGGACAAGATTAGACTTGTTGGCATTTTGTTCATCTTTGTCCAATTCTTCTTTGAAAGAGTCCAGTTCTTGAGTTTCCTCAAAAATATTTTAGGTTCCTTTTTTTCTTTCTTTAACAACTAACAAAATCCTCTGGAAATTGCTTAAACAACTCTTTGGAGAATTATTTAGCAGTCTCTCTGTCTCTGCACCAAGTGAAAACTTGCCCCTTTTAGCCCAAATACCATTTTCACCCATTGACTCACAGAATCATCAACGATGACGGAAGTAAAGCAGGACATGTCCTGTGAAGCCCAGGAAGCTGAGGCAACACCCAAGGTCATACACATGTCTGGCAATGGGAGGGCCAGGAATAGAACTAAGTCTCCTGACTGTCCAGCCAGCATCTGTCTGTGAGGATTCAACAGCTCCTCTTATTCTGACTTCAGGGCACAGTCAGGACAGCTGACCACCTGCCTCCTCAGAAGCCTTTCTGCTTATCTACTTCTCCCTCACCCAACTTAATGCTAGGTCTTTAGCCTGCCTTTGGAGGTTTTCTTTTCCAAACTCCTAATCACCTTGGAATCTCCCCAAGCCATTCTTAAATATCTGATCTGAAGGGAATCAACAAAATTTTAAAAGTGGAAAGAAGCACTTAGTCATTTGCTAGACATGCTTAGGAGTGATGATCAAAGCGGCGAAGCATCCGTGCTGGCGGAGCCCATTTCTACGGCCCTGGTCGTCCGCTGCCATTTTCGGAGCCGCCACACAGGGAGGTGCCCTGTTATACCACCACGCAGCCTATTAACTGCCGCTGTAGACATTTGTAGAGGTTGCTGGGTAATTGAAGGACTGAGGGCAGTTATCAGGAGCTGTGTAGCAAGATAAGGGTAATCAAATTTCATGCTTCAGGGGCTCCGCAGCTTTAGCTGGCCACCTCAGGGGTCACAAAGAATTCCTTTCTCCATCCAACCACCCTATCTTTCCTTACCAATAGTTCTGCACAGTTGGTCAGTTGCATTCTGTGTTTTTCTCTGAAGAATCCCCCTATGGAAATTCTTGGAGGCAAGGAATCTTCAGTAAGAGACCAACTTGGGCCAATTGATCTCATGGAAATGAATTCCTATTTGTTCACTCCCCCCTCCCAAGAGGCAGAGGATTATTCATCAGACATTAGCATGGGGGGGGGGGGAGAATTGAGAACAAAAGCTGGGAAATGAAATGCAAATAAAAAATTTTTTAAAAAAAGAGGAGGAACAAGGGGAAGGAAAAAGCCACTATGAAGGAATCAAACATATTTAACTCCAAAAGAACAAGAAATGCTTGTGTCAGCACCAGCACCCAAGCTGCTTTACAAGATGTGGAGACTGTCAGAACACATTGCACACAGCTGCCTGTCAGTGCTGGAGGGGGGGAGAATGTTGTGAAACCAAACCTCAGCTCAACAGTCTCCCTTCACACACACACACCCAAATAATACCACTCCTATGGTCCTAAACAAATAAAGGCATCCACAAGGAACTGCCTCCCTCACTGGACTTTCTGGCCATGGTCATTTTTGGCGTATTGATTCAGAGAGCATCTACAAATGGATAGTGAGTCAAGAGTCAGATCTAAAATTAGTTACCAGCCCAGACTGAATGTAGCCAATTGCCGATCTCATCATTTGTACAAAGGGAGGATTGGACAAAACTTTCACAAGGCATCTTCTGTATTAGAATAGGTAAGATTACAAGTGGGAAGTCTACTTCCTAAGTTGAGAAGCTTTAAGATAGGCTCTGTATTATGTCTGGAGGGAAACTTCTTGCTAAAAAAGATATCTCCAGAAGTGATACATTTCAACATAGAGCAGCTTATATTTCCATTGTTCCTTCTTGCTTTAAAACAACTTAAAGCTAAGGAATTGTTGGTACAAATAACATTTGTAAACGCGCTTCAGGATGAGAGAGTCCAGGGTGGGTTTGATGCATGTGCCCTGGGCAGGTAGGCAGCTACCACCGCTCCCTTCTCTGTGACATAATAGAGATTCAGTATTTGTTGAGAAGCTGGTGTGTTCAGCTGCTCTGCCATGAGTTATTACGTGCAATAAGATGGTACCAGTGCCATGATTCAAGTTAACACAGGATCTATGTACTGAAGTCATGGAACCGTGTTCTAGGTAGATGATATGGGATGAACAAAGGCATGGAGATAAAAGACCTTCTGACATGTTTGGAGGACTGTATCATTGGAGGGGAAAGGTTAGGCTAAAGGTAGGCAAGAGTTATGGATGGTCTAGTATTTGTTTTTAAAGAACAGATTATGGAAAGGAATGGAAAGGGCCAAGGTGTTAGTAGGCAGTTAGATAACTAACTAAAGAGGCTGGAATGAAAAGAATAGTCATCCAGAAAGTAACCGGCCAGTGGAGCAAAACATCCTACCTAGTGGGCTAGGCAGGAAGGATAGCTTTGCAGCCACACCCTGAGGTAACCAGCATCTTTCTGCTGGATTAACAAGGGAGAAAAAGGTGAGGGGAAATTTCTTTGACTCAGTGCATGCACAGTAGGAGCCAAGTGACAAATAGAACAATAAGGCATGTGCAGTAGGAGCCAAAATAGTGACCATAAAATGGGAGGAGAGTAGCCTGAGAATATCTGGGGAAAAGATTGGATCAGGTAAAGGCAAAATTCCCCAGAAAATCTAGGAAAGAAATTGGGTAGGGAGAGGGCACAGGCTCAAGGCCAGGAGAAGCCAAAAAAGAGACTGGGTAGTTTGAAAAGAAATAAAAATATACTCTTTCTCAAACCCCAGAAAATACATGGAGTCTTAGTGGGGACATTGGGGCAGCTGTTGCTTTCTAGCCTGTCCACCCACTGCCTCTCTCAATAAATCATGCCAATGTCACTTAAAACTCCTAAGTGAATGTCCCTGAAATTTTTTTCTTGAAGACACCACAGAAGAACCTATATTTCCTCTGGTAACAAAGGCACTTGCAGAAATAACTTGCAGATTCTAACTTCCCCTCATCTTTTCTCCCTTTAAAACATGTGACCCTACAATGGCCCTGGCCATACAGAGCTGTGTGCATATATCCACATGGGGAACACAAATTATACACAGGCTGAGGCTGAGGGAGTGCATTTATCACTGAGGGAGTGTATCTGGTTGGCCGAAAGCCAATCAGATGCAGTTGGAACCAGGTTGTGTCTGATTGATGCCAGTGGAGAATAGGACAGAGTCAGGGCCCTTAAATAAGAGTTCATCCTATTTATTAGGTAACTATTTCTCTCTATTGCATTATTAACACAAGCTGGACACTGCATTTAGTGCTTTATACAAATTATCTCACTTAATCCTCATCAAACCTGTGACGATAGATGTAATAGCATTCCTGTGTTCTAGATGAGGAAACTGGAGCTCAACTAGATTAAGTAACAAGTCCAGTGTCATGCTGCTAGCAAGTTGCTGAATCAGGACTCTAGGTCTGCAGGCTATGGATCTTCCTGACTCACTGTCCCATTCTGCCGTGTGAGTGATAGGCCTGAATAATACCACCAGGCCTTCCTTCTCAAAGACAGCCTACATCTGCACTGTCCTAAGCAAGAACCACTCTGCACATGTGCCGACTGAACACATGAATTGTGGCCCAGGGAGATGTGCTCTCAGAGTAAAATATACGGTAATTTCAAAGACTTAGTACAAAAAAAAGTAAATTATCTCAGTAAATTTATGTTGGTTACTTGTTGAAATTATAACTTGAATATATTGAGTTATATAAATTATTAATACTAATTTCATCCTTTTACTTTTATAAAAATGTGGCTCTAGAAGATTTGGAATCACATAGGTGGCTTCTTTATACTTCTGTTGTATAGCACTGGTCTGTCACGTTCTCTGATTTCCTATCTACCCATCAAAAAAGTATGGGCTTGTAGTTTCGTTTCAGGGTTGGTCAGAGCAGCCCTCCTTAAAGAATCTGAAGATGGCTACTGAGTAAGGGTTCCTCCAGCCTCCATGTCACGGACCAGTGTTTCCGTTTAAGTGGGGACTAATCACGCACGACCCCTCCTAGTCCTGTGGAGGGGAGAAGACAGTATTCTGTATTCATTAGTTAATATCTGCAAATGCTTTGAAGATGAAATATGCTACATAAATGCTAATAATAGGAGGCTGTACTTCTGTGGACCTTTCATCTGGAGATATCAAAGTTCCCATCATAGGCAGGCATTATTGTCCTATTACTTTAACGTGAATTGTGCCTCATTGGGGTGCTGAACTATTATTTTTCTTGATACCAGGCTGACGAGAAGGAGAGAGGCACAGTTGGCTTGTGACCAGGAAAGAATTACACTCCAACCCAGGTCTCAAATAAAATTAATTCTGAGGCTGGGCTCATATATACTCATGGAAGGGTCACGCTGTCAGAGCACCCCTGAAAAGTCCCACTCCACCATACCTTCCTCAGAGCTCCCTCTGCTTTCCCTGCGGGGTATTCTTAGAGCTGAGCATATATACAGATCACACAGTGAATCCTAACTGGTTGGCTGTGCTGCTTGGTAGAGAAAGTGTCTGTCATTAATTGTCAGCCTTGGTGGCAGATGTGACAGCCTGAGAAAAGAATGGTCACAGAGCTTAAATACGGTGCTCAGTCCAATCCAGAACAGCCCCTACCATTTTCTGCATCCTGCAGCAGGAAGTAGCATCTGACGCTGTACTTAATCAGGCAGAGGAAGACAGCCTGAAAAAATAGCAAGGGGCACACTAGGTGTTGTGCTTTCTGTGGCCCAACCTCAGCCACAGCCACAGGTGCAAAGTGCTTGGGGCCCTGGGGAATGTCACAGCCAAGGCAGACTCAGGAAGGCCTCCCCAGCAGATGCCCCACCTCCTGCCTGCCAAGTGTGAAATAGCACGAAACTGTAGGGCTGCCCACCAGGTGCAATGCCACAGTGTGACATCGCCTCAGAGGAGAAATTTCTTTATGCTAATTAAAGCCACCAGGAAGTCAGACAGTGTGAGATGATACAGCTGGATTCCCCACTGCTCAGGAAGAACTGCTGGAGATGCCTAATCTCTCTCGCCAAGTGAGAAGGGGAGAGAAGGGGCAGACCCAGCAAGCTCAGGAATATAAAGAGCCCAGGAGTGACGAGTACCCCACCACCCTGCAAGAGTCGGGTGTGCGTGAACATACTTTTATTAAAAGGAATAAAATGTGTCATTCCAGATTGGCTAAGTTGAACACTACTAATTAAGAAATTACTTAATTGTGGAGAATAAAATAAAATGAAGGTAGTTTGCCCTTGAGGGAAAAAATATCTTTAATTTGCTAAATCAAGGAAATGATTAGACTCAAACATTAAATAATTGGAAATGGCTCCAACAAAAGCATTAGAATATGCACACAGCAAGGCCTCCTGAGTAACCCTGTCTTTTTCTCCAAAGCCTCCGTCTAATGTGCTTCCTTCCTGGAAATAAGCTTTTTCTAGATTGGATTAAATACCCACACCCTTTTTCCTTAGGGAGGTGCAAAACCCAGAGGTTCATGCACCTCTGTCTCATGCTAAGAATGTCTACCCATAATGTTTTATTCATCATCCTCAACTATTTTTAATTCCTGCCCACCAAGGTTCAATCAATTGCTTTCTTCTTCTCACCCACAATTCTTCAGCTGGTAGATTAAAGATCCTCATCCGCTGTTCACTAAACCAGGCAGCAGCGTTATGGTCTCTCTCTTCCCCACCTGACCTTAACTCTACAGCTTAGTTATCCCCATCATAGACCAAAAGAGCCAGCAACCGGCCACCACGCCTGGAGTCGGAAATATAAAACTTCAGCATTTGAACATTCTTCTTAGAAAATAAGATAAGGAAAGCTCATTTGCATGTCTTAATCTAAACACTCATGTTGTATAAAAGACTTCGCTTTTATACTGATAATTCCTCTTTTCTACCTGAACTCTGCCTCTCAGGCCTATATTTTTCATTGCCTCCATCATATGTTCACCACCGATCAGCTCAAAAGTCAACACACCCAACATCATTCTTCTTGTGCTTCCCTTTTCCTCACCCCACAAGGGTTTTCTCCCAAACCACTAGACTTCATCACAAAAATTTGAAGGCATCCCAAATCTTCCATTTGTCCAGAGAACTAAAGCCTGCTCCTACGTATCTCCTGACCATTCCTCCATATCCAGCCAGACACTGAGCTCTGTTAAAGCACAAGACTCTACCTTTAGGGCTTTCAAACATTTCCTATACATGCATCTTATCTGTACTCATAGGAAACTGATGACGTAGGTGGGTCAGATACACTTCCTCCTTTCATTTTCCATAGATGGAGAAACGGGGGCTCATGCTCAGGTGCACATCTTCTACTCTAGGAAGTCTTGATATTATTTGCCAAGAAAGCCTTCCCTGAACCCCCAAGATTAGTTTTGTGCCTCCTTTTAACTCCTGCATTTTTCACTACTTTCTCCATCATTAACATTATGCTGGTTAGATATATTTAATCAGAAACTATGTACCATCATTCCCACATCACTCAGTAGTGTACCTGGAAGATAGCAACCATACCTTGAATTGTTCTCCAGTGAATAAATGCATGCATAAAAATAAATAAATGGAATCACATTTGGAAGCTAGTAAATGGTAGAGCCAGAGATAAGAACTAAGCTCTTCTTTCTATCGTGTTCCTAGCTAGTCTCCTTCTCAGATGCTTCCAGCGTATTAAAACAGTAATCATTTTCAAGTGTAATTTATCATTGTATGTCATATCATAAAAAAAATTAAAAATTTTTACTTGTTCTCAATTACATAGGTCATCCTTTCAGCTGCAGAACTCCTTACTGCCACCAATTTATGTGGCTGCGTGCACACACTCCACTGTCTGTTCCCTCTTATTCTAATCCCACCTCTCCACAGGGTCTATCTTAAGGCTCAGCTTCAGAAGGGTTTTTGCTGGCACTCCAGAGGACGTGACCCACCCACCGGCGTCCTTTCCCGCGATCTTATAAGATCTATTTATCACCACTTTCCCAATTAATACAGTATATTTTTAATTAGCCCTCATATATGTTTGAGACTTATATGGCAGCTAACTTATAAAAAAAAACATTTGGAGCTTCTCTTTTCTCACAACTAGAAAATAAATCAGCAAATATGTATTAGGCACCGAGGTGAAAAGCCTGTGTGTTGGGTACCTTCAGGCACCTTTTGTAAATATGTCCTTTCAACGGGGTTTAGAGAATGATATCATTACCAGATAGGAAAACTAAGCTTCGGCTAGACAAAGTGATATTCTAAAGATCAAAGAATAAATTGAATGACAGCTGGGATCCTAATCCAGGTATTTACATTAGTTTGCTAGGCTGCCGTAACAAAATACCACAGACTGAGTGGATTAACAACAGAGATTTGTTGTTTTTTTTCACCATTCTGGAGACCAGAAGTACCAAACAAAGGTGTAGGTCCTTGGCTTGTAGGTAGGTGGCCACTGCCTCACTGTGTCCTCACAATGTCTTTCCTGTGTACATCCCTGATATTTCTCCCTTATAAATAGGACATTAATCAGCTGGGATGGGGGCCCACGCTGCTGATCTTATTTTACATGATTAACTTCTTTAAAGTCTCTGTATTCAAACCAGCCACATTCTGAAATGCTGGGGGCTAGGACTTCTACATTTGACTTTTTTAGCCCATGACCGTATTCTTATTGCAATTTGTGCAAAACAGTTCTGTCTACACAAAAATTACCAGCTGAGTGTGGCTGAGAGGCTGACCTATCATCCATTTTGGAGAGGGAATGTTACACATTTCTATGGTTGTTTGAATCATTTTTGTTATTTGTTTGTTTGTTTGATTTTGTTATCTAATCTTAAAGTGGCAGCAAACATTGGAACCCTTTCCAAGTTCCTGAACTCAAAAGAAATAAGAATACATTAAAATAAAGTTAAAAGAAATAGTCAAAATCTGTCAATACAATGAAAGTAGATTTCACACTGTGGCCTTTGCTTTCTTTATCCTCTGTTTTTACCTTTCCCTGGACTTTCTGCTATGGGAATGGGCTGTGCATCACGTGTTTGTTATGTGCACTTGCTTGGAGAACAGACTTTTTTGTGAACCTTCGGAACCTAGTGAGTGAGTCAGGAGCCCGGGGCTCAGGGCGAATGGGCTGTTCTTGAGAGTAACCATTGCCTAACACTAGTAGCAAGGCTTAGAGAATTTCTAATACAGTACCAAAACCCCAGAGGGTGCCTAGTAAATACACTAAATGAGGCGAATTGAGCAGGGTTTTCGCTGTGGGGCTGGAGAGAGCCTTTCTTGGAACTGTGTGGGCTGGGCCGGGCTTCCAGGTGAGCCGCACTGAACAGAGCAGGGCTGCTTTGCCTCCTTCACCTGCTGTTATTTTTGTTGCAATAACCAGCTGCCAAATGACTTGATCCAGGGGACAAGGGGTGAGAATCATTTATCCTTCCAGGTGCAATGGAGCGAGGTGCAGTGGCGTATTGCAAATGTGTTCACAGCAAGGTGAGAAGGCCCTGCAGAGGGACCAGACATCTACTTTGAGAAAGGAAGGGAAACAGATAATGTTGAGAGGCAGAGAAAGGCAGGGCCAGGTCACCAAGTAGACGGAGAGCCAGACATTCCCACAGGCTTCAGAGGCCACCTGTCAGTTTCTGCTCTGCTGTCTTTAGGGCACTGAAAGTCCCTGCAGGGGATTCGGGAGTGGCGACAGGCAACATGGCCAGTCATTAGCTTTAGTTTGGATTTAGGAGTAGCCACAGAGAGGAGGATACATGACAAGTCATTTGTTTGGGAGGTAAAAACAAAAACAAAAACAAACCCCATTCAGGAGCAGGCATTTGGAACAAGGTCAGGAAGATCACCACAACAGGGAAATGGGACATACTCCCATGTGGGGAACACGTGAAGACAGTGTAACACACACCCCTCCGGTTCCCACTGGAGACAGGACAGAGCTACAATGGTGTGTACATACCAACTCCTGTTGTCACTGGTGAATGGAGGGGTATTGCTCAGGGATGCAGGTGGGGACACAACAACTCCCAGCCCCTCTGACCTGCACCCTGGGTCAGAGTGGGCTCCACTGGTAAGAGGGTGACCTCCGCCTTTAGGCAGAGACATCCAGGTGTTGGAAATCAGAATTCAGCAGACATGGGTGTGGTGTGCATGCATCTGGTGGCCCATTATAACAGGGATGGTACAGGTATGCTTTGGAATCCGACTATGTGGCTTGAAATTCCAGCGTTGCCATGTAGTAGAGAAACACCCTTAGCCAAGTTACTTAATTTTTTACATCTCAATGTCTTCATTTGAAAAAACAGAAGTAACAATGCATGGACATGCATGAAAGGGTTGAGGTAATGCCTGAAAAAAAGTAAGATCATTCATGCCATGCTCGGAGTACTGGCCAAACTCTCCATAAGCACACGTTATTTGTATAGTTAATCATGAACATTATCAAGGCCAATAATTTAACTTAATAAGATGTGTTTCTGAATGCACGGGACCTAGAACAGGTAAGTCAAACAGCCTGTCAGAGTTCCAGGGACTGGGCAGTCTGTGTTTTTGCAGTAATTTGTGAGGATTGGGGGAACTTCTTCATGATTTTATTTGGTTGTCCCCAAAGTGAATCTACTATTGTATAAAAGATAACTACTGAAAAGCTTTAGTCAGATCTTAAGGACACACCCTCCTATAGTATTTTGAGTACGTGGCTATATAAAACTATGTGTAGCTTTCATCTTAGCCAATTTGAAATTGTCTGCAGTACGGGGAAAGTTTAGAGCTACAGAATAGCCCTGTAGAAGAAAGATCAGAGATGGGATGCATCTCTGATGCATATATATGAATGATTCAAAATTCTTTACAATGAGCTTTTTAGTACTTTTAAGCCCAACTAATTGTCCCAGGCCAGTATTAAAATGGGTCTCTATTCCTTAAGTACACACCAACTGCGACTTGGAGAAAGCAGGTCAAAACCTCCCCAAAGGTAAAGGAAGCCATCTGGGAGTTACTGACGTAGATTAAAATCCCATGAGCATCTCATGGAGCATGTAGGTCCCAGAAAAAAACAAAGAGTAATGAAGTGCCTGGGTGAATTCTATGTTGGAATTTCCAGCACACCCTTCCCACAACTCAACAGCAGTAGACTATACATTCATTCTTATACCTCAAACAACTGCAGATTTTTATAACTATTTTTTTTTCCAAAATGAAGAGGCTAGATGGGAAAATGACCCCATAATTTCAAACTGGAAATACTAATATAAAAATTTCACAATTCATTTACTGTACATTTATCAAGTTCCCATTACATGATGAGTGCCCAGTATAGTAGACATTTAGGGATATATAATCTCAGCCTTTCAACAGTTTCTAGTATAGCCCAAGGGCAGAGAAGAAAGCAGAGTTAGAGAACAATGTGATCATCACTAAAGTAAGAGCACAGGCAGAGATTTATGGAGGTGCAAAGGAGGGGACTTCATACCTGGTAGTTAAGAGAAGTCTTTACTGAGATGACGATGCATGAACCAAATTATGAAGCAAGAGACATTTGTTTTGGAGGAAGTTTCAGTGTGGGCCACAGAAGGTTCATTTTCAGCTAAGGAAGCAGTCTGTGTAAAGAAGAGATGCAGTAGCGTGCCCAAGGGCCCATGAGCAGTCTTTTTGGCACAGTGAGGACAGAGCACTGAGACTGGTCTGTGTGAATGCATGCTAGACTTGAATGCCACGTAGCGTTTTCTACTTCTTACAGAAACTATACTGCTCATAAAAATTAGGGGATCAGGAAATGTGCAGATACTCTGGTACTTTCAGCCTTTTGTATAGTGCATTTTCACCAAATAAAAGTTGGGTTTGCATCTCATTTGCATTATCAAACAACTTTTTTTGACTTGTTGTTTGCTTCTCTGACATTCTTGTTTTAATTATAAAAAATCAAGTGCTTTTTCTTTTCATCACTTTGTACTCATTATTAAATATCCCCTAATTTTTGTGAGCAATATACTTAGAAAGATTTCAATGTGTTTTTCTTTTCAATGTTCCAAAGCAAGAGATTATGTAATTATTGTTTTGTTACAGGGGAAAAAGAGAAAACATGTGATGGCATTATGGGAAATAAATTGGTGGTAGCAATTCTGGAGACAGGGAGACCAATTGAAAACTATTTTTTTCAAGCCAGAAATTATAATAATAGTGCCACTGTCAGAAGAGGACAAATTAGAAATCTGCTCTGTGGGTGGAACTGCCAGGGTGTAGCAGTAGCAGCCGTGATCAGAAGACAAGAATCAGTAGTAACCAAAAGTGACACTCAGACCTTTCAGGCTTTGGCATTGCATGTTATGCCAATAGCATGATCTGGACTATAAGATAAGACTAGAATGAAAATAGGGAAAGATAATGGCATCAGCTTCTGCAGAAATGAATTTAAGATTTCTATGGCAACTCAGAAGAAAACATTACGTGTAAAGCTGGTTGAATAAGTCTAAAACTTAGGAGAGAGCACCTGAAACAACAGCCAGAGAACAGATTGTATAAGCAAACTATTAAAAATGAGAAAAGAGAAGCTAGCTGATGCCTTGAGAAACAACAGCATGTAAAGAATGAGCTAGAAAGGAAATTGAAAAGGAAGTCCCGGAAAAGTAAGAGAAGCACCAGGAGAGGTACTCAGAGAAAGAATGGTGCTACATTCCCTATGAAAGCATGCATTCATTCTATTAAATATAAATGGTTGGTTTTGTATGTGCTCTAGGTGCAGGATTAAAATGTTTAATAAAAAAACATGATGTCTCCCTCTATTGAATACACAGCACAATTGGGGAGATGCATATTTATCAAATAATTACATAAATGTACTTTTTTTTTTTTTGCAAACATTATGGAGACTTTGGAGTTTTAAAGCAAAAAGAGAATAGTCAATAACATGAATTCCAGAGTGAATTTAGTTGGAGGAGTGCTAGACTGGGCATTGGAAGAGAACTCTGATTTTGGTGAAAGGAATATAAGTAGACAGGGCCATAAAGAAGTTAAATTGCTCTGGCCTGAGGAATGCCTGAGAATATGAGTGTAGATCACTGTTTTATTCAGTGGAGTCACAGAGGAAGAAAAAGAGACAGCCCAGTAGCAAGGAATGCTCAGTTAAGGAAGCAGATTTTTGCAAAGATAAAAGAGACTTGAGCATATTCTTTTTTTTTTTTTAAGAAAATGACCAAAGGTATAATTTTAAAAACAAAACAGAGCCTAAAGGTTAATTAGTAGAGTAAGGGTCACATGAACTAGCAGTATGAGGGACAAGCAGGATGAGGGACCCCTCTCCGGTGGAGGTGAGAGGGATGGAAGCAAGGTGGATAAGAATGCAGAGGCATTTGTAAGTGGGAGGCAGGTACAAAATTTAAGGCAATGTATACATGACCATTTCATCTGTGAACTGGGGGCAAGTCCATCTGTTGAGTTGAAAAAAGAAATGTCGAAACCTTGAAGCGAGTTGAAATAGTCCATGTAGAGAAATAACAAGAAATACTAAATGGCTCTAGCCTACAGTCCTAACTTTAGGAAAATATCAGTCTACAAAGTTAAATAATTTCCCAGCAACAGTGCTCAGAATCCTAGATATGATGATGTGGGGGCTTGGTGGCCTGCACTTCAAGACATGTGTGACAAAGAAACAGGGTTGCAGATAAGCTGAGTGTGTTCTAAGATGAATGGAGAAATGAAGTGAAGCCCAGAGGGAACTGACAGAAGAAGGTGACCAGAGGACCAGAGATTTAAATATAGTGTTTAAGGCAGGGGTTGGGAAAGCCAGATGTGGCTCTTTTGATGGCTGCATCAGGCTCACAGACAAATCTTTAATAAAAAAAATAATAACGTTAAAAATATAAAACATTCTCATATATTACAATCTATTCATTTCCTACCGCTCATGTTCATGGTTGCGGCTGGCTGGAGTCAATCACAGCTGTCCTCTGGGACAACACCAAATTTTTATTGGATAATGCAGAAGGTAAACAGGTTGTTGTGAGGTCAGGAAGTAAACTTCTCTCCTTTTAATCAATTAGTAGCTCACTGCAGAAACCCTTTTGACAAAGAAGATGGCTAAAAGAATAAAAGATGAGGAGTATCGTACTTTTCAGCAGAAATGGACAGAGAAATTCGCCTTTGTGGAGAGAGCAGGTCCCGCAGTGTGTCTAACAGGCAATGATAAAATTGCATCAATGAAACTGTCAAATATAAAGTGGCACTTCAACATATGCCATACTACATTTGCATCAAAATATCAAGCAGGGACAACAGGAAGAAAGCATGTCAAGAGCTACTGTGCAGAGTGCAAGCTAGTCAGCAGCAACTCTGTGTTTGGACCCAACAAGGTGACTAGAATTCGGCTAGCTTTGCTGGTACTTTAGCAATTGTGAGAAATGGAAAGTCATTCACAGATTGGGAGTATGCCAAAACATTCATGCTTGATGTTGCCAATAAACTTTTGACAACTTTTTGCATAAAGACAAGATAATCCAATTAATAAAAGACATGCCTCTGTTGGCAAGAACTGTTCACGATCATACCATCATGATGGCAAATCAAATTGAGGCAACACAAGTGAAGGACATAAATGTAGCACCATTCTTTTCTCTCATTTTGGATGAGTCAACGGATGTAAGCCATTTATCCCAGTTCAGCGTGATTGCAAGGTATGCTGTCAGTGACACACTACGTGAGGAAAGTCTTGCTGTTTTGCCTATGAAAGAGACAAGAGGGGAGGATTTATTCAAGTCTTTCACTGAGTTCGCTAAAGAAAAAAATCTACTGATGGATAAACTTATTTCGGTGTATACTGCTGGTGCTCCATGCATGGTGGGGAAAAACAGAGAATTCGTAGCGCTTCTTCATGAACATGAAAAGAGACCCATCCTAAGTTTTTACTGCATCCTACATCAGGAGATGCTTTGTGCTCAGATGTGTATCAAGCAGCTTGGTGAGGTGATGTGGCTGGTCATTTGGATGGTCAACTTTATAGTTGCCCAAGCTTTAAATGATTGCCAGTATAAAACACTGCTGGATGAAGTTGGGAAGAATTATCCTGGTCGGCTTCTGCACAGCAATGTGCATTGGTTGTCAAGAGGGAAGGTGCTCGGCCGTTTCATGGCTTGTCTGAGCGAAATCTGGACTTTTCTTGAAATGAAAAACGTGAAGCATCTTGAGTTAGCTAACACTGAGTGACTCCTGAAGTTCTACTATCTCGTGGACATGACTGAACATCTAAACCAGCTCAATGTGAAAATGCAAGGATTGGAAATACAGTCTTATCCCTTCAACAAGCAGTGTTTGCACTTGAAAACAAGCTGGAACTCTTCCTTGCCAACATTGAAACAAGTCACTTACTACACTTTGAAAAACTGGAAGAGTTTAAAGATGCATGCACAGCAAGTGACCCTACTCAACATCTTGATCTCCAGCAGCTAGCATCTCCTGCAGTCATTCAAAGAGTGCTTTGGAGAATTTTGTGAGTGCACTCGTCTTTTTAAGTTCATCACCCAACCACGAGTGTGCAGTGGACAGTGCCGACCTGAGTTACATCCCCAGTGTCTCCAGCAGAGATTTTGAGCTACAGGCTGCTGACCTGAAGGCCTCAGACATGTGGGTGAATAAGTTCAAGTCACTGAATGAAGATTTGGAAAGACTTGCACGATAGCAAGCAGAGTTGGCGAGCAAACACAAGTGGGGAGAAATGAAAAAATTTAAACCCACAGACCACCTGATTGTCAAAACTTGGAACGCACTTCCTGTCACATACCACATACTGCAGTGTGTGAGTATTGCTGTACTGACAATGTTTGGCTCTTTGTATGCATGTGAGCAGTCTTTCTCACATCTAAAGAACGTTAAGACCAACCTACGATCACGTTTAACGGATGGAAGTCTCAACGTCTTCATGAAGCTTAACCTTACCACGTATCAACCAGACTACAAAGCTATCAGCAAAACCATGCAGCACCAGAAGTCGCATTAATGGTAAGAAGTAGTACTTTATTCATCATTGGTTAGCAACAGCATAACAGCGTTATTAAAAAGAATTCAGAGACTTATTGTACTTTAAAAGTGTTGGTCTTACATAAAATGCACACATTTACTTGTATTTAGTGTTAAACATATTGTATGGTTCTCACGGAATTACATTTTAAAATATGTGGCATTCATGGCTCTCTCAGCCAAAAAGGCTCCCGACCCCTGATTTAAGGTTACAGAAGTTTCACGTAACTTTCAAATTCCAGGGTGTGGTTAGAAGAATGGATTGCTGAAGGAGAGTGACGATAAAGATGTTTGGCAACTGGGAGGAATTATTAAAGTGTTGTTTGTGTCATCTACATGGATGTGAATGTGTATTTTATTTTTTAGTTACAGTTTACATTCAATATTATTTTGTATTAGTTTTGTGTGTGCAGCATAGTGGTTAGACAATCATATACTTTACAAAGTGTTCCTTCCCCTCGATATTTGCAGTCCCCACCTGACATCATACATAATAATTACAATTGTATTGACTGTATTTCCTATGCTGTACTTTAAACCCATGACTATTTCGCAACTACCAATTTGTACTTAATCTGTTTACCTTTATTACCTAGTTTATGTGTCTTAGAAAATGACAGCCCTGGCCAGTGACAGCAAATAGAGTGTCAATCCAGAGTGTCAGTTTTGATTCACTGGACATCCAGGTTTGATTCCCAGTCAGGGCACATAGAAGAAGTGACCATCTGCTTCCTCCCTTCTTCTTCTCCCCCTTTTTTCCCTCTTCCCCTCCCATGACTCAATTGGTTCAAGCATGGCCCCAGGCTCTAAGGATAGCTCTGTTGGACCTCATCAGCCTCAGATGCTAAAAATAGCTTGGTACTTGAGCATCAGCCTCAGACAGGGGTTGGCGGGTAGATCCCGGTTGGGGTACATGAGGGAGTTTGCCTCACTGTCTCCCCTTCTCTCACCTAAAAAAAGAAAGGAAAAGAAACAGAAAAAAAAGGAAATGACAGGATCTTATATACTAATACTGTAGACATGTTGGGCACATAAATTAATTACTTTTTCTCATTCCTTTTGTGGAATCACCTGGAGTCTATGAAGTCAAAAACACAACAAAAATATTACTGGGCATCCTCACACGACCCTTGAGCAGACAGAACTTTTTGATGTACTCCCTGCTCTAGAAGAGATATTTTACAACGTGCTTAGGCAACCCAGACAAAGGCAATGATGGGAAAACTGACAATGTCATCATCCATTTCTGATCTTTTTGACAGTTCATATATTTTAAACTTTACCTACCAGAGCTGTCAATCCCATCTAGACTCCCTCTGAAGATATGATTGGAACCAGACAGCTCCACGATAATTCTATCATCATTAAGCAGTTCTACAGCACTTTAGAATGTCAAAGCACTCTATGACAGTGCTTATTAATTTTCCCACATAACAATGCCAGAAAGCAGTCCAACAGTCTGAGCTATACTTGTCAGAAGTGTGAGGAAGGAAAAATGGACGATGGGGAGAAGGTAGATCAGGACTCACCCAAAAAGAAGCAACATAATTCAGGCTACCAACCCTGAGCTTGAAAGGTGCTATTAAATAACTTCCAGGGACCTGACTGACCTCACAAGAGGTAATTAAAGAATCAACCAAGTCACCAAATTTAGCTTAAATAGTATCATTATATAGCACAATTTTTTTTCTGTCTATAAAAAGCTCATAAACATAATAAATACATCTATGTAAACCCAAACTGCTCTTTGGTTTTATAGGTATGTTTATATATTTTTAAAAAATCTTTAAGCTTTACACTTGTAATTTATGCCCTCTTCTGTATTTCTCTTATAACTCATTAAAAAAAGAAGTTTACAAAAGAGTGAAGCTTTTAAGATTTCGGGTAATAACATGTAATTCTATGCCATTTAAATTATCAGTCTAGGGTTTCAGTGAAATAAAGTTTCACTCAATGAAAGCAGGAAAGAATTAGGAAAAGTAGAAAATAAAGAAAGAAAGTAAGAAAGAAAAAACAAGGAAATCAAACAAAAAGCTCTTTTGGAAAACATAATTTTTAACATAGTTAATTACAGCAGTAAAGAGAGTAACAAAAAAGAAAAAACAACACCATACTAATCTTAGCTCTATTAGACTGAGCAAAACACAATGTTTACTAAGAAAAAATGCAGGAGAAATTTTCTTAATTAGAACCTTTTCAAGCTCATAAAAAGAGAACCTGAAAGGATAGAAAATAATTTCTTAAAAAGCAAAGAAAGAACTGTAGTTGACAGCTCTTCTTTAAATTTAATTACTATAACTATCATTAGCAATGGACCTCTAGAATTCAAAATGATTTTCAGTCCTGAAGTTACTGCCTTTGCACTTCTCATCTCTGCTGCACCTGCCAACACAATTCCACAGGGAGAGGAGAGACGGGCTTCCTGCAACACGCCCACCGGAGCTGAAGGGCTTGAGCCAGTCGTGGGAAAAGATGTTAGTTGAGAATAACAGAAGCTTTGTCCTTGACACTCTAGTAACCCTATCAGAGTTATATGGGGGAGTTTCTATTCAAATGCTTCTTGCTAAAAGATGATCAGGAGTAGGAAATTTCTCATAAAAAGGAAGGAATCCTCAAAGGGGCTCAATACAACATGTTTCTAGACAGCGGGTTACAATAAAAGACTCTTGGTAGAGATTAAGACGCTCTGAATTTAAACATGAATCATTTCACGGAATAGAATGAAAGGGTTGTAAAGCAGAACCTGGGTAGATCAGGAGCCTCAGTCTCCCAAACTGACATGTATCCATAGGTACAGAAATAGAACCAAAACTGTGGACACTTTTGATATCAGATGACCTGAAATTTTAATTATCTGTCCTTTCCTGGCACTTACTGAAGGAGCATGGCCCCGCTGGATCAGTTAGGAAACAATAGCATGATCCAGATGAGGTCCAAACAACCATGTTCCCTCTCTGCCCAATGGGGAGTGACAGAAAGGTGGCGATCTCTCAGCCTTGATGATCTTCCTCCAGTCCCCACCCTTCAAATGCCCATAGGAACAGGATCTAGTTTTGTAATTTTGAAAACCATGGCCAAGGTTCCTTGAAAGGTTTGTGTAACAGAGGCAATGCAATAGCTGGGATCACAATTTCTCAGAAAACTCAATATTAAAGAGTTTGCTGACATTATAACTCAGAGAATCGAAATGCACTAAATATTAGGCGGCACTAAGATCCTGGTCCTTTAAAGTATACCCAGCATGGGGGTTGATGCTTCTGTCTTCCTCCAATACTGAAATTCTTCTTGGTTGTCCAGGGAAGATGGGCAGAAAAGGTGTGCAAAAGCTGATGGTAATAAAAGACTAAGTTATTTTAGACTGTGCAAAATGCTCAGATAGACGTGAGTCCCATCCTCTGTCTGAGAGAGAGTCTACTGAAACGTACAGTTGATCCTTGAACATCATGGGAGTTAGGGGTGCCAACCCCGTATGTATAACTTTGACTCCTCCAAAACTTAGCTATAGTCCCTCCGTATTTAAGGATGATCATCTCCAGGACCTCATGCATATATCAAAATCCATGGATCCTCGACTCCCTTAAATAACGTGGTGTGGAATAATGCATACAATTGGCTCTCTGCAGCTGAGAATAAGATGAAACTGGAGATGAGAAACCCAAGTATACAGAGACACTACTGTATATTTATTGAAAAAAATTCTGTGTAAGTGGACCAACACAGTTCCAATCTATGTTGTTCAAGGGTCAGCTGTGCTGGTCGGATTTCACAGCTGGTCTGCAGGCACACTTTCTAGAAGAATCTGCAGGGAGTAGGCCTCTAGAAAAACTACAGTCCCAGGGAGGGCGATTTATAGAATAATACCAAGAAAGCCTACTCATTAAAATCTTTGCAGTGGTAGGAGTTTCATATTTTAAAATAAATTATATTAGGTACAAGCAAGGTTAATCTATTAAGACATCAGAATTAATTCCTAATGGAAATTTCTAAAGTACATACACACATACCTACCTACATACATACATACGTATTCCCTATTAAAATAAATTAGACAAGTTAGACCAGAAATATAAATAGGAGAGACAGCACAATCTCCAGGAAATGTTTCATAATATTTAATATTAACGTCACATCCAGTTCAGGTGTCCTCTAATTATGGGGTTGGGAAGCTTCAGGGAAACTCTGTAATGGAGTTCGGAATCACATTTCCCTTCCCTTATAAAGTGTATAGTTGGCTTATTTTCAAATTTGATGTTTCTGGGTAGTGTTGGAAATTAAGTTGTCAATCATTACCAACCGAAGTCACCTGCTCAGATGCTGTAATGTTTAACGTGAGATGGGCAAGCCTCCGGAGGCACCGTTTCTGCTAAACTCTCTTAGTTCAGCTGGTTCTCAGCATGGCACCACATGGTTGCAATCTTGCTTATCTTCTTCAGAAGCTCATTAATATTACATATTTCTAATTATATTAATATTAATATATATTTATAATTATGTTATAATGTAGAATATATTATTATTGATACAGTGGGCTTTGCTCCATAAATTCTCCATTCTGGTTTCTGCCTATTCCCCTGTGCTCCTAATTTATGTTTGTCAGGATGTCAGCGTTTTCTCCTTTCCCCTAACCCTCTTTCTGTTTCCTGAGTTGGGAAGCAGATAGGATTATAATCAGTTTTTATTTTTTTGTCTTTTCTTTTTATTTTTTTAGGTAAGAGGAAGGGTGATAGAGAAGCAGACTCCCACATGCACCCCTACCAGATTCCACCTATCAGCCCCATCTGGGGCCAATTCTTGAGTACCAAGCTATTAACAGCACTTGAGGCTGATGCACTCTAATGGACCTCTCTTCAGCACCTGAGGCCAAGCTCAAACCAATCGAGCCAAAGACTGTGGGAGAAGAAAAGGGAGAGAAGTGGGAGAGGGTGGGGAGAGAAGCAGATTGTCGCTTCTCCTGTGTGCCCTGACTGGAAATCAAACCCAGGACGTTCATATATTGGGCCAATGCTTTAACCACTGAGAAACCAGCCAGGGCAATGATCAGTTTCTTAATGAAGGGCAGCAAAAGGAACACAGACTGCATACATTAACCTAAGATTTCATGAAAGAGTTTAGCTTTCTCTTATGCTGAGTATGCATTTGAATCAGAACCAGAATTAATAAAACATGACATTAATATGAAAACTGTACTAAGTGATCTTTTGGGATGTCTAGTATATGTCTGATAAAAAGAAAGCTACTTTTTAAATTCCTATGATAAGCAAAACTTGTAAGCTAAGTTCCTCAGTTTAAAAGTGCTTATTATATTATTTTAAATAAATAAGGAAAAAAACAAGTAAAACAAAGCAAGAAGGAAGGTAACAAGTGTGGAGCCAGGGGAGGTACTTGTTTAGGATTACAATGCATTTTCTCCCCCCTCCAAACTCCCTCAATCCCTTTCTCCTTCTTCCCTTCCTTCCATGTTTTCACAAAATTGTATTGAGGAACAACCACATTCAACATGTCATGGGCAAAAGTCACAAAGATGACAGTAATGTTGAGTCTGCTTTCAAAGGTGCACAATCAATGAAGGGAAAGCAAAACATAAATTCATGAAGATACAATGCAAACATTAAAACTAGGATATTACAAATTACTAAGAAGCTTCAAAGGAAAGAAAGTTAATTTTCATGAACATTAAGAAAGCTTCAAAAAGAAAAAAACAAAGAAAGCTTCAGAGAGGAGGCGACATAAATTGTGTTTTCAATAACTATTAGCATTTAGCCTCAGAGATAGGGAAAGGACACTGCAGGCAGCAGGAAGGGCAAGTGCAGTACAGTTAAGAAATCTTGATGCGCCTGACCAGGCGGTGGTGCATTGGATAGAGCATCGAACTGGGATGCTGAGGACCCAGGTTCGAGACCCCAAGGTCACCAGCTTGAGCGTGGGCCCATCTGGTTTGAGCAAAAGCTCGCCAGCTTGGACCCAAGGTCGCTGGCTCCAGCAAGTGGTGGCTCGGTCTGCGGAAGGCCCACGGTCAAGGCACATATGAGAAGGCAATCAATGAACAACTAAGGTGTCGCAACGAAAAACTGATGATTGGTGCTGCTCATCTCTCTCCGTTCCTGTCTGTCTGTCTCTAACTATCCCTCTCTCTGACTCTCTCTGTCCCTGTAAAAAAAAAAAAAAAAAGATAAAAAGAAATCTTAATGGGTGCAGAGCAGGGCATGAGCTTGCTTTATTTCATATCTTAACCAACACTCATCATACTGGGGTACTTCTAGCTGTTGATGGGAAAGTCAAAGGATAAAATAAATAGGTAAGCTGGGGTCAGAAAACAAAGGCATTTCAAGTTTAGATTTGATCCTCTAAGCCAGGGGTCCCCAAACTTTTTACACAGGGGGCCAGTTCACTGTCCCTCAGACCATTGGAGGGCCGGACTATAAAATAAAATCATGAAAAAAACCCTATGCACACTGCACATATCTTATTTTAAAGTAAAAAAACAAAATGGAAACAAATACAATATTTAAAATAAAGAACAAGTAAATTTAAATCAACAAACTGACCAGGATTTCAATGGGAACTATGGGTGCGGTTGCATCCTGTGCTCCTCTCACTGACCAGCAATGAAAGAGGTGCCCCTTCCGGAAGTGCAGCGGGGGCCGGATAAATGGCCTCAGGGGGCTGCATGCAGCCCACAGGCAGTGGTTTGGGGACCCCTGCTCTAAGCACTGGAGATTCTCCCAAAGGTAGTGGCAAAAACTGTATTCCCCACAAATATAGCTTTGGCAGCAGGAAAAGAGTAAAGTGGAGAATATGCTGAGTGCTGATACTATTATGATAGCCCAAACCAAAGAAGATGAGGATGAGACCTAGAGAACCTGAGCACAGGAGATGAGGAGAGGAGACAGCTAAGGCAGACATCTCCTTAGACAGGATTTAATGACGACGTTGTGTTGGGGTGAGATGAGAGGAGTCAAAGCTGCATCGACAGCTTCAAGCTTGGACATCCAGGTGTCCAGGGGCAGCTGGGAGGCACATTTGCATAGTGTGTTAGAGATGGGCATGAGCAGAGGCAAGCCAGAGAACCAGACATCTTTCTACTTCTTCATGAGACCCCAAGGGGTCTTTACGAGAAACATTACATTAACTATATGTTGGAGAAGCCCATTAAATACAGCCTTGAGTTTAAAAATAAAGGAAGACTCCGGCAAATAGACAAAATAATAGGCAGAAAGCCAAAGTAAGAATCTACCTTTGTCTCAGAGGCATGGTGGATTTTTAAAAATCCACAGTAGTAATAGGATATAATGAAGATTTAAGCTTTAACTGTAACCTAATACCCACCTAATTAGGATAATAAAATACGAGGAGTTGCTGTGCCATCAGTATGCTAATGTAACTCACTTCTGCCACCTTCCTGTGTCACACTCCACTCAGAAGCTTACCCAGTGACACAGGCTGGTTAGCGGACTGGGATGGAATGCACAGCATACAACTGGGACACAAGACACGTAGATAGTGTCTTCAGCCGCTGCTCTCTGGGGGTGGGGGCTAATGCAGGGAGAAGCAGGCATTGGCTCGAATGGAAAATGAATTTATGTTCTAAGTCTGGTTAGGAAGAAGAGGCTCTTTCCAGCCAATGTTTTCTTTGGTTCTATTTGGTTTTTCTGTTCCTCACTTTTGACTCAAGTCAGAAAAATAATAAATAAATAGCAAATGCTTAAAAAAAAAGAGAGATACACACATCTGACCACATAAAGATCTGAAACTTCTGTAAAAAAGCCAAAAGGCAAATAGATTTGTGAAAAGGTACATTAAGAAAGGACTCTTGCAAATTGAAAGGACATGATTAATAAACAAATGAAAATCTGCAAAGGATTATTTGAACAAATACAAGCATCAGACTGATGTGACCCAGTGCTCATGCTCATCAGTAGTGTGGAAACACAACTGCCACACACACTTGAAGAGGGTAGGTGTTATCCAGGCTGCTGTTACCTGGGGCTGGGAGATCGGGGGATGCTTTCAATGTGTATTTTATAAAACCAGATGATCGCACATTTTCTGTCCACGTCTTTCTTTCCTTATCCATCGATATCCCATGGAAATTCCTCCAAATTATCTTTTCTAATTTGAATTCATTATTTTAGAAGACTGAATAACTTCCATGCTGTAGGTATAACCTAACTTATTCTACCTATTACTGGGCATCCATTATTTTTTGGTATCATATATGTAAAAACATAATGACAGCTATAGACTCTTAATTCTATGGCTTTTATTTCTAGGAGCTAATTCTCAAGGTCTTCCAAGGTTTAGGAGGACTGGTGCAACCCTAGTATCATGTACTTCGGATTTCACTGGATGTTGCCAAGGGTAGCTATAAAGTATAGTGAGTGGTAAAGGGCTCAAGCTCAAGAGCTCCGTTGCCTGGACATTATGCTTGCTTTGCCATAAACTTTGGGCAAGGTATTTAAACTTTCTTTGCCTTGGTTTCTTTCTTTGTAAAATCAGAATATGGTATCTTCCTCATACGAGTTTACACTGATTAAATGAGTCACTCTATGTAATTAATGCACTTGCATATAGAATTATATGTACACAATGTCTATGGGATATAGTGAGGCTGCCTTCTAGCAAACATACCATAACCTTCATGATTATTATTCCTTAGAGAAAAGATGCTGAAGACTGTCATAAAGACTCATTTTATAATATTTCTGCTCAATGTATACATAAGTGGGATGATTTTAGGTGGTACATGAATGAGATTATTTTTATGTTATTCATTTATTACATGAAAAGAAATGATTTTTTGCATTTATAGCAGTAATAGATATTCTTTTAAAATAAGTTTAAATAAAAGCAGAAATAGTTTTAAATGAGAAAAGTATATTGATATAGGTTGTATACAAATATGGCAAAAATAAAAAAGTATGACATACCACTGTATAAGTTTAAGGTATGCAGCACAAGGATTAAACTTAAATATATTGTGCAATGACTACCACATTGTTTAGCTAACATCCATCATCTCATGTAGATACAAAAAAAATGCTTTCTCTGTGATGAAAATTTTTGGGATCCACTCTCTTAATAACTTGCATCTACAATATACCAGTGTTCACTACAGTTACCAAGTTGCACCTTATATCCCTAGTACTTCTTTATTGATTAACTGGAAGTTTATACCCTTCATCCAATTCACCCTCCTCTCCCTCCCCGCTTCTGTTAACCACAAATCTACTATCTTTTACTTTGTCTCATGCCATATATAAGTGATATGATATAGTATCAGCTTTTCTCTGTCTGGCTTATTTCATTTAGCATAATGCCCTTAATTCCATCCATGCATAGCAAATGGCACTTTTTTTAATGGCTGAACAATAACATTTCACTATACAGTATATTATTATATTCATATATATCTTCATATATATATATGTGTATATATATATATATATATATATATATATATATATATATATCTTCATACATATATCTCTATACCTCTACATATCTATATCTCTCTATACCTGTATCGATATATATAACAACTTTTTATCCATTCACCCACTGATGGACACTTAGGTTGCTTCCATTACTTGGCCATTGTAAACCATGCCGCAATGAACATGGGGTGCAGATGTTTCTTCCATGTAGTGTTTTTGCTTCATTCAAATACATGCCCAGAAATGGAATTGTTGGATGTGGTAGTTCTCTTTTAATTTCTTCAGGAACCTCTGCACTGTTTTCCACGGTGACTGTGCCAATTTACATTCCCACCAACAGTGCAGAAGCATTCCTTTTTGTCCACATCCTTGCCAACTCTTGTTATCTCTTGTCTTTTTGATGATAGCTGTTCTCACTAGTGTAAGGTCATATCTCATTGTGGTTTCCATTTGCATCTTCTTTATGATTAATAATATTGAGCGCCATTTTGTGTACCTGGTGGTGGTTTGTATATTTTTTGTGGGGTGAAGAATAATCTATTTAGATCCTTTGTTTTTAAACCCTGGCTGGTTTGCTCAGTGGATAGAGCATTGGCCCAGCATATAGCTGTCCCAGGTTCGATTCCTGGTCAGAGCACACAGGAGAAGCAACTATCTGCTTTTCCTCCCCTTTTTCTCCCTCTTTTCCTTTTATAGTCAGTGCCTTGGTTGGTCCAAACGCTGGCTCCAGATGGGGTTGCCGGGTGGATCCTGGTCATGGTGCATGTGGGAGTCTATTTATTTCCTCTCCTCTCGCTAAAATATAATAAATAAATAAATAAATGTAGATTATTTCTTTGTTTACTATTGAGTTATATAGGGTCTTTATATATTTTGGGTATTAACTTCTTATCAGATGTATTTTTTCCCATCCCATAGGTTGTCTTTATTTTGTCAATCTTTTTGTTTGCTTGCTTGCTGTTCAGACCCATTTCAGTTTGACATAGTCCCACTTATCTATTTTTGATTTTGTGGCTTGTGTTTCAGGCATCACATCTAAAAATAAAACATTTCCAAGACCCATGTCAAAGAGTTTTTTCCTGTTTTCTTTGAGATTTTTGCCCATTTTCCCCTCATATTTAAGTCTTTAATTCATTTTGAGTTTATTTTTCTGAGCTGTTACAAGAAAGTTTTTTATTTTACATGTAAATATACAGTTTTCTAGCATCATGTATGAAGTGACTGTCTTTTCTCCATTAAACATTTTTGGTTTCCTTGTCAAATATTAGTTGACTGTCCATGCATGAGTTTAGTTTGGGCTCTAGTACTCTGTTAGTAGTATGTATGGCTTTAATTCCTCTACTTACATTTGCTGTGAAAAATTCCTCTGAGTATTAACTAGCACCTGCACCAGTGAGTTTTTCCCAGTGGTAGGCTGGCGGGTCAGGAAAGAAATGGAAGGAAGGAAGGAAGGAAGGAAGGAAGGAAGGAAGGAAGGAAGGAAGGAAAGAAGGGAGGAAAGAAGGAAGGGAGGAAGGAAAGGAGGGAAGGAGGAAGGGAGGGAGGCAGGAAGGGAGGAAAGAAGGAAGAAAAAGCTGTGATCTGTACTGTTTGCTTATTTCTGCCAGGTAAATACTCCTACCTGGGCCAATTTGAAGTTAGCAACAGTCTAAACAGACCTGGCCTGAAACATTCCTGCTCCTCACACACTAATCTCAGCCAGCTCCGGAACACCACCATCCTGCTTAACTGTTAAGGTCAATAGTTTGGTAACTAAATTGGACAAAATCAGGTATAAATGCAGAATTTAGTATTCTGTCTACATAGCTTGTATTTCTATCTCAATGATATACAATTTCAAAAATGTGCAAGAAAGGGTTAGTCCTAAATAGAGGTCTAAGTGTTTAGGAACAAGTGAAGAGCTCTTAAATGAAAGGGTGATACTCAAAAAAAGGTTGCCCCATACGATGATTTCTACTTTACTATGCTGTAAAACAAAGACATGGTTCCATAGGAACATATCTTTCTAATGACACAAACAGTGTGCATTATAGTAAATTGTTCTGTACCTGTTACATACATTTATAGATGTTCAATCCATCTCTTCCCAGGGTCCCTGGAATTAACACTATTAGAGCCCTTACACTCTAAGCCACAATACCCTGTCCACACAGCTGGGAGCCCCTTCAACTCCCTAACATCTTCCCTTTTTTCTATTCCCAGGGTCTAGAAGCAGCACACATGTAACAAATGTTTGTGGAGTAGATGAATAAACAAACAGCTCTTCAAATTAGCAGAATTTTAGACATTCTTTTGTCTGACTCCCTAATATGACTGATGAAAAACCTGAATTCTGTTGGAGATAGTGATTTTTCCAGAGGTCACACCCACCCCATTAGACAGCAGCAGGCAGAGACTAGAACCCAGGTATGTAATCCTCAATATTTCTCTTGTTATAACATATGGCTTATCTCTCTGACGTCAGTGCCTCAAAACACCTAAACCGTTACATTCTTGCTGTAGCTTTTGCCATCGATTCATCCACCAGAAAAAGAAACATTTTCTGAGCGCCTGTTCCATGCCAGGTGTTCTATATATACTCACTCTCTTCTCTCCTTCCTTTACTACTTCAATTTTCCTTCTTTTCTTTCTTCAGGAAAATCAATCTAGCTGAACACCTTTGGGACAACTTCTGGAAGAGACTAAGTCAGGACTGTTAAGCCTACTCCGTGAAAGCTCCGTGGCCTTTCGAGTGGCTCTGAAGTTGTATCTGGGGTGATGTAAGAACTCTCTAGTAGTCGGCTGTTGAGCCCTTCAGGTGGTCCACTGCAGTGCCTCTGTCCCCTTCTTGGCATGGCAGGCATAAATAAGACATTTTCAGAAGAATCTCTCCCAGCTCTCTGTGCCTTAGCATGCACTGGCTGGGCCGTTGGCACCAAGAGTAGAGATGAGCAGAGCCTGGCACAGTGTGCTGGCCCTAGTCTCTGCCATCTGAATAACATTCAGCTTTGAAGGCCACACACGTCACAGTCAGTACCGCTGGACAAAGATCCTTTTATTTCTGTGAATGGGACATGGAGGAAATGAGCACACACATGACCCGTGTAGGGGAGACCAGCTGTATTAGGAGCATTTGAGAATCCATGGGCTCCGGTGAGTGAGAGCAAGAAGTTAGGCTCATTCCTGTGGGTGTAGAGTTACAGGGACAGCTCCCTTTCCATCACTATGGGGAGTAGGCAATTCATTCATTGCTGCTTTGAACAAGATGGCCCACCAGGGGTTACAGTGATCCTGTTTCTGTAGAAGGTTCCCTTGAGAAGGTAACAGAAGCCCAGTAAGCATGAGACTTTGGGTTCAGGTCTTTAACTGCACTATTTAAAGGTTAGGTTTGCCAATCCCTGTTCTGGAATTTGAGGAACAGGTTCACTGGGAACTTCTGGCCAAGACTTTTATCAAGTTCTTCTGAGGCTCTTTTTCCTCCCCTGTCCCATTCCTTCACATTCATCATTCTGGTCCCCCTAAATAAGACAGGAGCCCAAACAGCCAGAGGGTCCCTGACATGTGAGATCATGAGGCACCACCTGTCCCAGCCTGATTCCTCAGGGACTTCTAAGACACTGGGCATTGGCTCTGCACTTCCGGGAAAAAAAATAATGCACAGGAAACAAAAGGGCCTAGCAGGCTTTGACTTGAAGTCTGGATAATCTATTTGAAACCTCAGGGGCTGGGCAGAAGTAATGTAAATATTAAATTAAAACAAAAGTTCAAAATCTGTCTTCCTAGCTCTGAGACACACTCACCTTTGATTTCAAATGTCAGAGTGAATAAAGTTACAATTAGAAATACTTCAATCTTGCCTATCCCCTTCCATTTCATAGATAGGGGAATTGAGGTCCAATGATGAAAAATGTTCCATGCCCAGAAATAGGAAAAGAAAATGTCCTGTTATTTATATTTTAATTTTTATATGTTAGGTCCAGTTCTAAATACATTTGCAGCATTAACATGTTTTCAATACAAATTTATGGGTTTATATAATTCACACAATTATTACCCTCTTTAGTTTCCAGAAGTAAAAACTGAAGCACAGAGAGGGTTAGTAATTTGCTCAAGGTCACACAGTTTGTAACTGGCCAAGCAGGGGTTTGGATCCCAGCAGTGAGGCTATAAAGTCAATGCTTTTCACTACTGCTGGGCTGCCATCCAGAACACGATATTTCTTCCTTTAATACTCTGCCGCTCAGAGCAGAGCTAATCCTTGCAATCTGAGATGTGGGAGCACTTCATGTAGTGAATACCAATGTGTTTCCATCTCAGCACAACTGTCTCCATTTATTTGGTGGGAAGGAGCTAATTCCCCTCCCCCATTGATGTAGAAGAGAGAGGAGAAAAGTAAAAAGGAAATTATAGCTTTTAAAAAACATGAGAATTACATTCAAAAAACCAGAATGTTTATTATTAAACAAAATGAACCTTGCCTGAAAGAAAACGAAAATAAAAGAGCAGCCAGGAATAAGATGGGATTAAGAGGCCAAATCAGCTAATCATGTCCTAGCAAATTTCTTTCTGTTTATTCACGGAACGAATATTAATTCATTACATTTTAATTCAATTGTTATTTGATTTACTTATTAATCCATTTATTACTTATTGAGCACCTGCTCAGTTCTGGGAATATAGTAGTGAGCATAACGAAGTCCTGACTTTCATAGTTTTTAAAAATAACAACAGACAATAAGCAAATAAAGAAATAAATTAGAATATAGAATACATTGGACAATGATATAGCAAGGAAAATGAGATGGGCGGTAGAGGGTATAATATTATTTGGGTGCATCAGCAAAGATCCCAAGAAAATACGGGCGTGAGCCTACGGCTCTCTGTGGCAGGAGTCCAAGAGAAGGAAGAGCCATTGGAAAGGGCTGGAAGTGGAGTACATTGAGCAGCTTCAAAAAAAGAAAACAGGGAGGCCGGTGGAGCTGGTGTCACGTGAGTGAAGGTGAAAAGACTAAGAAGCAAAGTCAGAAGGGTCATGGGGAAGTTGATTAAGTACGGTTCTGGAAGCAGTTTGGTTTTTACTACAAGTGAGCGAACTGGGAAATCTGAGTGTGGGTATAGGAGATGCCTAGCTTGCATGCGGAAGGGCTCCCTCTGGCTGCGGCACTTAGACACGACAGGGATGGGAGCCGGCTGAGATAGGACCAGGAGGAGCGATCGCAGTCTTCCAATAGAGGTCTGAACCAGAGTGGTCACAGCGTGGGCAGTGAGGAGGGACTGTGCTGGAAAGGCTGAGAAAGTAGAACCGCTTGACCTTGCTGCGGGATTGGGCAGGGATGGGAGTGACCTTAGAGACTAGGGAGGAGTCAAGGATAGCTTATGTTTTGCCCAAGTCCTATGGTTCCAGCCCAGATAGATCTGTTGCCATGACCACACCCAGATTTGGACGCCCAGCTCTCCCGCGCTAACCTGATCTGAAGTGGGAAGATTGACTTTTTACTCTTCTATGCTTCAGTTCACAATCTCTTCCCAACATACGAAGTAGAGAAACAAAAAAGATGAAGCTCAGAGGCCAGAGAACTTTCTGCAACACTAATTTCTTATTCTTACACAGCTAGAGCCCAACCACAGTGGCCCTGGCTACTCAGCTCCACTTGGCTTATGAACTCAATTTTAATTTTAATTTTATTTTATTTTTTGTCTATCTAACTTGCTTTGGGTACTAACACAAGCACTCAGACAAGTCACTTCAGAGAGCTTCAGGTTAGAGCTACTGCTAAGCATGCAGAAAGCCTTAGGGGGCAGGACCGAGGCCTGGGGCTAATTACAATTTAAATCTGACCACCTCTTGGCCCTCTGGATGGGAAAGAACTGTGCTTTCCCATTCCTAAAGTATTCTCTCTGGGTCATTAAATAACTGACCTTTCCTATGGCTCTCCCTTGCTGTAGGGTTTAGGAAGTCTGACCCTGTCCCATCTCTTCAGTCTGTGAGTTTAGTCATCATGCCTAAGATCTATCTGAAACATTTCAGCGGATGGGTATTAAGCAGAACCATGGTCCCTTCACCTGTGCTCAGGTTACCTTCCCATCAAAGAGTCATAGGGTCTATAGCATGGACAACATCAGTCTTTACATTTTGGGAAGGTTCTAGGAACTAGTCCTGCTCCCCTGATGATGGTCCCTGGGTTGGGTGGGTTCCTATTTATTTTGTTCATTTTCTTACCCTCACTGTCTACAGGAACAGAAGGCTCCCTGGATGTCCTTCCAGTAGGAGATAATATCAGTATGTCTTGACTATAGAATGGCAGAGGATCATTACAGCCGAGGGACTCTGACTGTGGATCCCTGAGAAGAGCAGGGAAAACTTGGGGGAGGATTTGCCTCCAAGGAGGAAGTCTAGCAGCAGAAAGTGACTTGCAGAAATTCTATACCAATTGAGCATTCTTTGATCAATCATATTTAGCAGAAATGCTTCACAAGAAAATTAGAATAGATTTATCCCTGAGATTTTTAGGGATAAAACATGGGATGCCCAATTTAAAGTTATCTCCAAACCAATGATCCAGTCAGAGAAGTGGTCCTATAGTAGAAAATGTATGGACGCTAAAATGAAGAGGGCATTGTTGATCTCAGCTCAGAAACTTACCACAGAGGTGACATCACACAAATCACTTCATTTCTTTGAGCCTCATTGAGGTGTTTTTTTTTTTTAATGTAGGTGATAGAGATAATATCACCTACTTGACAGAGGTTTTTGCAGTAGTAAATTATAAACTATTTATTTGTATAAAGCAACTGACACTCCAGTAGCTACTGATGCACTGGATCATCACTTTTGAGGGGAGAGAGTTGGGTGGGTGTTACTTAATCACCTATGAGGTTGTCTATTGCTAATGGACAACTAGCCAAGGACGTGATTTGAGGATATAGCATGGGTTTCTAGATTCTCCTGAGGTACAAGAGAAAGACCTACTCAGGAAGAGAAACCAGAGACCAGAAGTATATAATGGCATATATTTCCTTTTATTTCTCACACAGACACAAATAAGTTGATAGATAGCTTCGACCTGGTGCTCTCCAAGCTGCATCTGGAGTCATTTTGTACAAGTTCTACATGATTCGATTTGGGAAGACAAGACAAAAATTCTATTACACAGGTTTGTCTTCAAGACTCTCAGAGCCCTGGCCAGTAGCTCAGTTGGTTAGAGCATCAACCCCATATGCCAAGGGTACAGGTTCAATCCCTGGTCAGGGTACATACAAGAACCAAGCAATGAATGTATAAATAAGGGGAACAATGAATTGATGTTTCTCTCTCTCATTCTCTTTCTCTCTCTATCATTCTCTTTTCCTCCTCCCCTCTTTCTCAAATAAATTTTAAAAACTTTAAAAATAAAATGAAACATAGAAGAGATATTGTTTTGTCTTGGTTTCTCTCCTAGACTCTGGAAGATAAAAATAATAAAAAATTCCACTGAAAATGAATATTTTAATACTGAAAAATAAAAATAAAAATCCACCAGTTGAGCTCTTGAGACTGGAAAGTGGGGGGAATGGAAAATGAGAGAAATAAGAGAATTGAGAATAAAGGTAAAGATGAAGGCAAATCAACACCTGAAGGCAAAAGAGACCCAAAGTAATCACTGATGCTGAGGAAAAATGACTCCTTTCTCATGATGGAAACACCGTGTTGCAAATTATTTCATTCAGTCCAGGATATGATCACTTCAAGAGCAAAAGCATGTCCTCATCTCTTGGACCTGATGAAGCTGACAAACACAATCAAAGCCATTCACAGTGAATTATCAAAAGGGAGGTGTTCAAAAGGTTTTGTTCTGTCTTACAAGTGAGACTAACCTGAGAACTTCCATCTACCCCTGTGCATCCAAAACAGACTCCTGAAGTGGGAGGTGCTTCTCTTGGGCCTTGTCTGATCTAACCAGGTAAGTGCCACATGGTCACTGCATACTCAACCTCCCAGGGGCCATAAGTGAACTAAAATGCCAGAGTTAACCACAAGCTAGAGCACATATGGCAAGTTCACAAGGGCGCTTAGAAACAAGTGCAAACCTAGATTCTTCAACTTAAAAATCCACCCTGACCAGGTGGTTGTGCAGTGGATAGAGTGTCTCCTTGGGATGCAGAAGACCCAGATTTGAAACCTCAAGGTCGCCCGGTTGAGCCCAGGCTCATCTGGCTTGAGTGCAGGCTCACCAGCTTGCGCTCAGGGTTGCTGACTTGAGCGTGGAGTCATAGACATGATCTCCTTGTTGCTGGCCTGAAGCCCAAGGTTGATGGCTTGAGCAAGGGGTCACTTATTCTGTTGTAACCCCTTGGTCAAGGCACATATGAGAAAGCAATCAATGAACAACTAGGTTGCCACAGTGAAGAATTGATGTTTCTCATCTCTCTCTTCCTATCTGTCTCCCTGTCCATCTCTTTCTCTGTATCTCTTACCAAAAAAAAAAAAATCAAGATGATGATAATACTTTCTTTACGTATCTCTCAGGGCTTTTTGTAAATCAATGGGGAAGAAATGCACACAATAGCTTTTTATAAAAATGTACACAGTTATACAAACATCATCGATATACCATAATTATAAATAGTGCATAAAACATTCCATAAACTAAGTATACTATTATTTGCTGAGTGTAATAGACCTTTGAAGTTAATTGTATTTTAGAATTCCTCTACCACCTTTATAGGTTTAGTGCTCTTATCTTCATTCTACACAGGAGTGGAGGGAAGCCTAGGGTCCTATGGAGAGCCATCAGGACATCCAAGGTTTACATCAGGCTCTTTCCTTGCAATCCACCCATTGTAAAAAGTAAACTGTGGGACTGGAGAGTGACAGTCCCGTAGTGAAGTCTATTACTCAAGAGGACATTCTGGGAGAGATGAGGAACACAGCGCGGTTCTGTGACCAGCTGACAGGAGTGGAGGGAATAGGCTTTGTGGGGAAGAAAAGAGGCTTTCTTACTTCTTAGCCCAGACCTTTGGGCATCTGTTCTCTCTGCCATCTGCTCCAATGTCCCCACCCTTCATCACCGAGCAAAACAGATCTTGAAAGTTCGATACACATTTTTGTATTTGATACTGTCACTTTCTATTTTGCATCTTTCTAGAAAATGCAACATCAGGAAAGAGGTCTGAATATTTACTATTAATTTCTCCTCTGAAAATAAGGAAGAAAGGAAAAAATCCTCACCATTAATTGTTTCTGACAAGTGTTGAAGGATGTAATAGCCCAGAGTGTAAGAAAAAGCAAGATTTGATTATTTTGAAAAATGACAGGCAAGCCAGGGATGAAGAGTAGGGAAGTTGATTCTGTTCTTCCACATGAGTCCAAATGCAGGGCTACGTCCCCTTCGTGGTGGAATTGGTTCAGTGTCCCTCTTTGAATCTGTGGGTAAAGAACAGTCTGGAGAAATCGGGTGGATGTTGCCAGCGTTCCTCCCTCCCAGCTGTCAGATGATGCCTGACTAACAGTGTCTGGGAAACAGACACTGGGATAAATTGCTGCTGCAGTCCCATAAAAACAGAACGGGGAAACTGTGCCAGAACCAATCAGGGCTTTTGAGAAGCAATGAGACCTCGTGGTGAATCTTTTGGCCAATCACCTCACATGGCTTTGCAGGCATCAGATAACTGTGAATAAAGTATTCATAGACCTCCATTTATAAAATGGTAAAGAGTGGAGCAAAATGAGGCTAACTGGCCAAGTATCAAAACAGAAATTTGATAACACCACTAGAAAATAAAGCCAAAAAAGTAAATATGATATCCCAAGTTGGAATAACTTATCCCAAGCTTTTAAAAACCAAACTAACCAACAAAACCAACACACAAACAAATCTATGAGTCTTAACTCTATGCAAGGCCCCCAGGACTTGGGGAGGTTACCAGCTGGCTTCCAGTATACCCATCCTTCAGCCCCTTTCTGACACCAAACAATCTGGGATTTGTGGGGTAAACTTTTAGTCACACAAATATCCCATTCTTTTACTCATTTCTACTCCTTCAAACATTCTGTTTCTTTAGCTGTGAGCCCTCACCAACCTCCATGACTCCCACATTTGCATGACCGATTTGAGCCTATCCTTTTGGGTTTCTTTTAGATATCTCTTCAAGAATCTCCTGCCAGCCTTTAAGTCTGGATTACATGTGCTCCCACACACTGTTCTTTCCTGTCACAATCCCTATCACACCATGGTGTTGTCATAGCTTAGTGGTGTCTCCCACTGAAACACACAAGCAGAAACCCGTGTCTATTTGGTTCACAGTTTATCCTCAGAACTCAGAACAATACCTGACATACATCTCAATCAGTAGTGTACTGAGTGACTAACTAGAGACACACTCCTTGCCAAAGGAAGCTTTTAATTTAGTGGGTAAGAGAGACACACACAACCCAAGGGAATGAGGAAATGTTGAGAGTAAAATAAGAATAAAACTAGCAAGCTTTAATACTCCAACACAGAGCTTTCTAGTTAATGCCATGGCATATGCTATAGCTTTGAATTAGAATTTCATTACAATAGATTTTTTTTAATGCTGAAAAGCTTTGCCAGGTTTCAGGGCAGGCAAGATATCTAAACAGAAAGGCCCCTTTTAAACTCCATCTGAAACTGGATTGTCAGTCTTTGGACAGATGAAGACCTTCAAGATTCATCTACTATGCTGTCTATTTTAAAGGCAGACCGGTGGTTCTAACCTTGGGCAGATCAGTAATTGTTTGTTTCCCTAAAGAAGCTCTTTAGTGTAACAGAAAGGACTTTGTAGGCAGTCGAATGAGATGTGTTGGAAAGAACGTAGGTTTTGGAATTAAAATGACCTTGGCTCTTATCCCAGCTCTGTAATTTACTAGCAGTGTGAGTTGGACAGCTTCCCTGAGCCCTACTCTTAGCATTGCTATAGAGATGTAGAGGTTAATATTGTATTACAGACTTAAGCCTCAATAATTTTCATCAATGGTATAAAAACATTCCATATCCTATCTCTACATTTTCCAAGCTGTGTGTTACTGAGCAAGTTTCCTAATCACTCTAATCCTCAGTTTTCTCATCTATAAAATCTTCTTTGCATACATAATTTAAGGATTAAATAAGGTATGTATATAAAGTTCTTCATTTGCTTTTATTTTTTTATTGATTATAATAAGATTTTGTCAATGTTTGGGTGTGTGTGTGTGTGTGTGTGTGTGTGTGTGTGTGTGTTTTGTTTTGCTTTTTGCCCTAATCCATGTTATAATGTGACTGTTTTTCTGCCTCTTAATTTTTTTTACCCTGTGTAGTCTATTTGATACATTTCCTTTCATATATCTGCAGCTTCTTCCCACATTGATATGATAATGTGTGATCCTGGCATTTTCTTTCACTATATCACCTCCTGTCTCTCATTCTGAACCCAAGCCAAAGGTTTCCAGTGACCTATGTAGGCCAGAGTGGAGAGCCCAGGACATTCAGACCATATTTAAGGAAACTGCTTAGATCCCACTGACTTTGCAGTCTTGAAATTAACTTAGAAATACAATTACCAAACAGCTGAGTAAAATACTTTTCTCTCCACTCAACTGACAGAATAGTGCCACAATTTAAAAGGTCTTATAAACTGATAGTGGCATTTCCCTAAACATTCAGATTTTGGTCCTAACTATAAGAGAATAGTGGGGTGTTAACATAAAATTGTTCTATTCAGTTCTCTGAGCCTTCTTTATGGAGAAGATAGCTGATTTCCTTTCAAGAGCCAAGTATATTAAACTTTACAATTAATTTAGATAACACCATAGGAACTGATAGTAAAATGTCTTGCAATTAAATATGAATACAAGGGAGCCACAGTCACCAGAGATATCAGAATACACCTTTATTATACTGATGCAAAATCAGTGTGTTTCCATATGATTTAATTATAGATTGGCAGGAAGAAGAGCAAAACAATAGATTAATAATTTTAAGGTAATGTATATATTAAAAACTGTGCTACTGAAACCATAATTATTATTGAGCAGGTTAATTTCATCACTTTATAAGAGAATGTGTAGATTCCAAATATAATAACTTAGCATGAATAGTTTTGTGACTGAAACAGGTAGATAATCTCTAATATAACATGGAATGAAATAAAACTGCTTATAGAGATGTTTGCCTAAAACCTGTGTACTCTTATTGATTAATGCCACCCCATTAAATTAATTTCTTTTAAAAAAGAAATAAAATGGTTGAGTAATGCAGATTTCTCTAAAGGCAGATTTTTGTCCACTTGCTATTTGGATTTCATGGTACAACATTTTGGTCCCAATGGCTTGCATTCAATGCAAAATGCAAAACCAACTGTATTTTGGCACAATCTAGAGGGCACCATACACATTCACCTCTCAGTGTGTGCTCTCAGACAGCTTGTGGCCCTGGAACTGACAATAGTCTGTCAGTCTATGAAGACAGTAAGATCTATAGGATCAGATCATTTATTTGAAAATAAGTGCCTGAGGTCCAATAAAGACTATGGTTTCTTGAATTTGGAAACCCTCTTTATGACTAAGAGTGATGTCTCAATTTGTCTGGAAAGAAAGACATCTCTGAGCAATAACTATTCCATGGACAAAGCATTTTCATGAAACCACCAAATATGAAATTTGATCAAATCTAAATCAAAAAGTCCCTGGGGGTGAAAAAGTGTAACTGAGAAACACACAATTGGCAAAAAGCAGTTGCATAAGACACCCACCAGGAAGGAGGGGTTTTCCTCAAAGAACATAAAACAACAGGCACTTCTTCCCAGGGAAAGGTGGGACAGCTGGTTGGGGGATCCCACGGCCTTCTTGCTCACTGATGTGCTGACATTTTATTTCCCAACAGCCAGTACGGAATGTACTTTACTATTTTAATGATGGAAACTAAAAGATTAAAGAACACTGTGAATTTCATTTAAACTCACCTGCTCCCCATTTCAGGCAATGACAAAACTAGTATTAAAAGGCTAAACAAAGGAGCACACTGGGGCCAAATTTCATGTCAGAAGTGGACATTGTTATTAATATGCACTAAGAACCAAGAACCATATAATTAAAGAATCTTTGTGGATGAGATGACTTTTTTTTTTTTTTTTGTAAGAGCAAAAAGAATATACTGTCATTTATCAAAGAAGAGAAAGAACATTGTACAAGGGTTTGGGAAAATCTTTGTGCCCCCGCAGGAAAGTTCTTCATGACAATGAAAGAAAAGAATAAAAGGAAAATACCTTCAAGAAGGGTGGTTTTATCCATTTTATTTTCATAGCTAGATAACCACAAGGTGTGACTTAAAAATACAAGGAAGCTTAAATAAAAGACAGTATTTGGCAGCTCGTGGATGCAGACAATTGAATCTCATTCTCAAAACTTAGTCCATGGTCCTTTCATTGTAGAGGTGCTAGGAATTACAGCACAGATGCCAAGAATGAACTACTTGTTATTTTGTTAATGTTTGCATATAATTTAAGAGTTTTATTTATTTGTTTGTTGGTTTTTGTTGCTGGTAGTGGTGTATTGACTGACTAATTGATAGACTGAAGAAAGATAAAGAGCAAACCTAATTGTTTAAAACCAATTAAGAATACTGTGGAATGTAAGATAGTCTCAATGTTTATTTCCATGTAACCTCACACCATGAGCATTAGCTAGAAGGACATTATGCCACTAGGGAACTTAAAAATATTATGCAGTTGGGGAAATAAAAAGAACCTCTTTGTTCGTCTGAAAACTGAGAGGGCTAGATGAATAATTTCTCAGGTCCCCTCCAGGTATGAAATTCTATGTTTCTCTGATTTTTGGAAACCTGGTTTAGAGAGCATTTTATAAGAAAAATACTAAGCAACAATGAAATATTTTGGGCTTCCATTTAAAACAGATATTTGGGTATTGAGTTATTTTTCCAGACATATGTATCCCCATAACAATTTCTTATTTAATTCAAAATGGACTTTCTCTAGCTGAGAGATAGAAAACACTCTGAACAACTGATTTTAGTGGCTTTTAATTGAGCACGCCCAGAGTTACGAGAGTCTCAGATGGCCAGGAAAAGAAGAGAGAGAATTTCTCTCCAATTCAATGGTTCAGATTTACTCAATCTTCTTGCCACAGGTGTGACCCCATTCCAAAATCAGGAGCCATAGGTATGACATCGTTAAAGGACATCCCAAGTCCACCTGTCACAGTCTTTATTGTGCGACCAACTTCACAGAAAAGCCATAGCAGGCCCAAAGCGGTGGCCAGAAACTTGACTTTTTAGTCTAACATAAGAGTCAGGTCTAAGAATCTGGTCTGCTGCATCCCGGTTAAGGTTTGTGTATTTGAATCTAACTGCCTCTTGACATAGATGTACCAATTGGATGTTCTTAAGACATTAAATGAGTTTTATATACTTTCTGGGCCTAAATATCTTCATCTATAGAATAAGGCAATTAATGTTAGAACCTATCTCAAAATATTTTTATAGAGATTAAAGAGGAATACCTATATAAAGTACCTCGCTATCCCAGAGCCTAATGCAGAGTAAGCATCTAATAAATAGTCCTCTCTAGCCATTTTCAAAGTTTTAAGAGATAACACACACAGATATAGACACACACACAAAACAATCTCTTTCATTATTACAACCTGGATCTTTGCCTGACTTTGATAGATGTTGCCTGAATCTAAACCAAAAACATGAAGGCAAATGGGCCTTAAACATATTAGAGATTAAAATCATTAGTAGAATGAAGTGTTAAGAGGAGATGATATCATCATAGCCATTAATAACAATTATGACACCAATTAGCTTCCATTTGAGCAGCACTTACTGCCTGTTTGGCACGCTGATAAATACTACATGTGTTATTTCACTGAACACATACAACGCCGTGGAAGCACAGTGTCGTTGCTTCCACTTTACAGGGGAAAAAACTGAGGCTTGGAAACTATGATCTCTAGATCTGATGTTCTCATGCCTCGGCAATATTACCACTCTGTGGCTATGCCCCAGAAATGAATGCAAATATAAAACTGCCACCAGAATTGTACCCTACATCTTAGTAGATTATGCAATGATAGGCTGTTCTGAATCAATAACAACGTCCTCATTCATTCTTTTGTGCACAGATATATTTTACAAAATTAAGTGAGCACTATTATTGAGCTAAATGCAAGGGTTATGAAGATGAAAACATATAGCCCCTGAATCTAAGTTTCCCAGGCAAACCAAGAGGGGCAAACCTAGTAAAATAACACAACATGTTGGGGCTGGACACCCACTCACGTCCCCACCTGTGCTCGCCACTATAAGTATTCATCTCGGTACAAGCTGTCTCAGCTCAGGGCCCATTCCTGACAGGAGGCAGGGGCTTCATAGCTAGTCACCACCTGCATCACAACTGTACACAGTCCATAGATTAGACTCTTAATAGAGGCTCCTGTCTCTTAGTTCTTACACTGCTTGCAGGGACATTTAAGATTAGTGATAAATCGCAAGTTGAACTGTCTATATTTAAGCAGTGGTAGGATATTTGAACTGAAAAAAACGGGGTAAAAATAAATGTAATTTGCTAATAGAAAAGCAAGAAAAATATCTAATAGCTCAGATTCTGCAAGCTGTAGTTAGTTATTATCAGACACTGTTGTATAGTATTATTGATTAAATAAAATATGTTGCAACTTGACTGACAAAGCATTATATTTATGGGGCATGTATCAGGCTGTAGATTTTCCATATACAGAGCACTACTTTAAAACATTATTCCTTGTCATGGAATTGTTTTTGTGTCTCTGAGCCAGTATCTTGATGTGGTCACATGGAAGCAGTGACCCTTCCCATCAAACCACTCGTGAATGTTCTGTGCACAGTGCGAATCGAGAGAAAAGGAGGTGAGGGGTGGGAGAGCTGGGAGTGTGACAGGTGAACCAGGTCTGAACATGCAGTGCACATGCTGAGAACATATCTTTCTTATTTTACAAAAGTCACAAATAGAAACTGATTAGTTTCCTTCCCCAGAGTTAATGCATTTCTTGCTAAAGAACATTGCTTTGTGAAAGCCTTCACCAAATAATCAGGCACAAAGAAATGAACAGGGCATAGAAAAACCATGCTTCTATAAAGTGGTGAGTCAGCAGGGGTGGAAGAAATGTTATCACTTTTATTCCTCATTGGAATATTAAGGGCCTTCCTTTCAACCAGAATTTCCCTTTGCCCTTAATTAGATGACAGTCTAGAACACTCGGCCAGCTGTTTAGATCGTGGTTTATTGCTGGGTTTAGATTATTCAAGAGCTCTGCATTTAATCTCAGAAGGCTTCCAGGGGTTTAAAGAGAGCTAGGCAAAGCAAGAGGCAGTGTGGCCCATGGGAAGTAGGTGTCACCATGCCAGGAAATTAAAAGCTTGCCGATATGTGAGACCATCCTCTTTTTATTATTATTATTATTATTATTATTATTATTATAGTTCAACTCAAAGAGCAGACACAAATCAGCACTTGCTCTCAGGCACCTAAAAAAACAAGAAGAATGGGGAGGGGTTAAAAGGGAAGCAAGTGCCCTAAAGCAGGCTTGAAAGAGTACCAAGCTTGTGGGTTCTAGGAGGAATGGCAAAATGACATATACTTGATGAAAACAAATGTACAGGCACACACGTGAGTGCGCAAGACTGGAAGTATCCAGGATCAGTGTCCCCAGCCACAGGCCAGTATTCTCACTCTCTAGTCCAGCAACATCCTAAGGAGCTGAGAACCACCCTCCACCCCCACCCCACACACACCTTTCAACAGACACTACTCAACAGGTTCCCTCTGACTCATTAAGCCTCTCCTGGAAAGGTCAAGATTGTAATAATGTGAGGAGTTTTATGTTCTTTCTCTTGCAGAATTGGAGTTCAGAAGATAGCAGATTTTTCTTTTTCTTTTTTTCAAAAACTTTCTGTTTTAATTAGTAAAAGAATGTTATTGGGCTTTAACTAATCTCTCAAGGGAGCTGCTGAGACAGAAACCAAGGAGAAATGGTCTTCCTTTTGCAGACAGAATAATCCCCGTTGCCTAAGAAGAATCACTTCCCTCTCTGGATGTCCTCCTCTGAGCCTCAGAAACCTTGAGTGTGGAAGCAGTCACATTACACGCTGATTTCCCTCAGTGTTAATGGCATCTTTCTGTCAGGAAACATCTCATGAGTGTGAGAAATGATCAGATCATGGTTATGCTCTGCAGTACGTATGTGTTTAATTATCACTACTTTGAAATCCATGTGTAAGATCTTTCAAAAGTACACACTGCAAAATTTAACATAATTTGAACCATTATGCATATGTAATATACACAGATATAAAGTACATTCACGTACCACACACATCTACACGCAGTGCTAAGAAGGCACACGATTGATTCTCTGTTCACTCTCTGTTATATTCACGGCCAAAATCCTAACCGGTGATAGTTCAAAACAAATTTATTTCATCCTATGTTCATTGCTGAGTACTTTTTATTTAATGGGTTGTATTATGTCCACCAAACAGATGTTTGGAAGCCCCTGACACCCTTACCCCCCCCCCATACTTCAGAATATGACTTTATTTGACTCTATAGTTTGTAGCAATTGTAATTAGTTAAGATGAGGTCATACTGGAGTCAGAAGAGGGCGGTCGCTAATCCAAAATACCCAGTGCCCTTCTAAGAAGAGAAGAGACAGAGTCACATGAGGGAAGAAAGCCATGCATCTGTGGATGCAGTGATGAAGGGCTGCACCTGCTAGTCAAAGCACCAAGGGTTTTAGGTGTAACACCAGAAGGTGGGAGAAAGCAAGCAAACAACGTCCTCCCAACACAACTTCCAAGGCAGCCAGTCCCTGTTGACAGCTTGATTTTGGATGTCTAGCCTCCAGATATGGGAGACAAGAAATCTCTGTGGTTTTAAGCCAGCAAGTTTGTGGCCCTGTTACAGCAACCACAGGAAATTAATTGAACACTGAAGTACTGGGTTTGGGGAGGCTCCACGATGAGCAGGCTTAATCCGCAGCTGCCCGGTGACAGGGGCCCCCACACTGCATTCCACAGGAAGTGATAAAGCTCTTAGAGAGAATTAACCATTCAAGGTTAACCACCACTCTTAGTTTTCCCTTAGAATGTCTCCTTTAAATATTGCAAAAGACAAGGCGCCAGGGAGATAAAGGGAAAACGTGATCCCTAGTTGGAGACCTTCCCTTTCTCAGAAACCCTGGGTGTCATTTATTTTAATTTGCCTTGGAACACTTAAGTAAGATTTTTGTCTTTCAAACTTATGTCTGCTGCCCTTAGGTCAGAGAGGCAGCTATGATTTTAGAGGCCTCAGGAACATGTCTGGATCTGGCCACTATTAGTAATTAAAGTGATTTATGGACCACACAGCCCTCAGCCCAGGGGTGAAACTGCTTGGAGGAATCCACACTCTATCCAGGCAAAGGGGAGTATGAGGCTGGATGAACAAAGGTAAAAGTGGATCAGTTGTCTATAGCCCATCTGGGATTTGCCAACTGAGGAATTCTTTTCCATCAAGACATGCGCATTTCTTGCATAACTGGATTGTTCTGAATGCTACTGTTCAGTTTGGTTTTTATAGACCAGTAACATTTGAAAGAAAAGAAAAAGACAGAAATCAGATGTCAAACCTTTACTTTGCCACGTAAAATGTCTATTTTCTCTCATCATTAATTCCTAACAATAAAGGGGCATTTTCAGGTTACCAAGAGAGGAAATATATAAACGCAGCTTGAAAGACCATTGTTGAGATGACAGGAGGTGAGTGACATTCCTTTGACTTTGATCTTCTTGTTTTTCTCTCCCTCATCTCACTAAGGGCTTCATTGCAAACCAGCATCGGCTCATGGTCAGCATTTAGAAACCACTGGCCTGGAGAATGACATCACTATCAATCTTGCTTTGCCTCCACAAACACAGATATGAGCTCCAGCCCCCACCAGGAGAATGACAACTTGAGATAAATATACCACAGATGAAAATATTCCCTCTCTCCTGGACACTAAGAGTGTTGGGACTTAAAGATCCATTTATTCACTGAGTATTCATTGCTCCAAGCAAAATGCCAGCTCATGAGCATTTAATAAATACTTGTTGGTGAAAGGAGGGAGGGTATTGTATAAATAATTCTTTTTTAAAATTTATTTGTTGATTTTAGAGAGAGAGGAAAAGGGAGATAGAGAAACAACACTTTGTTGTTCCACTAATTTACACATCCATTGGTTGACTCTTCTATGTGCTCTGACCAGGTATAAAACCTGCAAACTTGATGTATTGGAATGATGCTCTAACCAACGAAGCTACCCAGCCAGGGCTAAATAATTCTTGACTTTATTACCGTCTCTTTTCTTTCTTTCTTTCTTTCTTTTTTTTTTTTTTCAGGGACAGAGAGAGAGAGAGAGAGAGAGAGAGAGAGAGAGAGAGAGAGAGAGATACAGACAGACAGGAACAGAGAGAGATGAGAAGCATCAATCATCAGTTTTTCATTGTGACACCTTAGTTGTTCATTGATTGCTTTCTCATATGTGCCTTGACTGTGGGCCTTCAGCAGACCGAGTAACCCCTTGCTCGAGCCAGTGACCTTGGGTCCAGGCTGGTGAGCTTTTTTTTTTTCTCAAGCCAGATGATCCCGCACTCAAGCTGGCAACCTTGGGGTCTCAAACCTGGGTCCTCAGCATTCCAGTCTGATGCTCTATCCATTGTGCTACCGCCTGGTCAGGCACCATCTCTTTTCTTGACATCTATGTTATTAAACTTCCCAAACTAATTTTTTATTTTTATCCCTCAGATATATATATATTTAATTTCTGGGATGTTATGTTGACCACTACTACAGGATGACAGAATAGAAAACAAATAAGAGCCTGACCAGGCGGTGGCGCAATGAATAGAGCATCGGACTGGGAGGTGGAAGACCCAGGTTCGAGACCCCGAGCTTGCCAGCTTGAGCGCGGGTCCATCTAGCTTGAGCAAAAGCTCGCCAGCTCGGACCCAAGGTCTCTGGCTCCTGCAAGGGGTTGCTCGGTCTGCTGAAGGCCCGCGGTCAAGGCACATGTGAGAAAGCAATCAGTGAACAACTAAGGTGTCGCAACAAAGAACTGATGCTTCTTATTTCTCTCTGTTCCTGTCTGTCTGTCCCTATCTATCCCTCTCTCTGACTCTCTCTCTGTGTCCCTGTAAAAAAAAAAAATAAATAAAATAAAATAAAACAAACAAGAATAAGGAAGGTTAAAGAGTAAGGAGTGGCCAAAACCTCAAAGCTAAAATGAATTTCAACATTCAGTGCAAGAAGTGACTCCTCAGAAACCAAAACTAGTGTTCAAAAAAGTACAAGTCACGGAATCAAGAATATATCTCTTTGTGACAGATATTTTTATGAATGTTTTATGAATGACAATTATTATGTTAGAATATTCTCCCAGAAACATCAACATAATTAGGGACATACTTTCTTTTTTAATTTAAGTGAAAGGAGGGGAGGTAGAGACTGACTTCCACATCCCCAACCAGGACCCACCCAGCGATCCCACCTGGGGCTGATGCTCTGCCTGCCTGGTCAGAGCCATCAAGCCATTTTTAGCACTGAGGCAGAGGCTACATGGAGCCATCCTCAGCATCTAGGGCCAACGTGCTTGAATTAATCAAGTCATAGCTGCGGAAGGGGAAGAGAGAGAGAGAGAGAGAGAGGAGAGGGGAGGAGAAGCAGGTGTTCATTTCTCCTGTGGGTCCTGACAAGAATCAAAGCTGGGACTTCCACATGCCAGGTCAATGCTCTACCACTGAGCCAACTGGCCAGGCCTGGAACGTACTTGTTAATAACCTATACTGGGTTTCTTATACATCCCAAAGTAAAATACTAAAAGGCACATTTTGATCTGGGCAAGTCTGACATAGTATATGAATAAAATTTTTAAAAGAGTAAAATAAGACAAGAACTAACTGGTGGTGATGTCTACTGTGTTCTGTGGGGGTCAATTGAGCCCTCGCTAGTTGAATTCCCTTTACTGTTGCCAGGAATGTCCTACTGCACTCCCTGCACGGTTGTCACATACCTCACCTTCTTTCCTTCCCACTCAGAGAGAACTCCACTTTTTACCACTAAGAGTAAATTCATCTAAGGTAGCTCTTCCCATCCCTGCCCTTTTGTCCCTCCACTTTTCTCCCTTACTCTCGGCCCCTCCTTCCAGAGCCTTCAGGTCCTTTCCCACCTGTAGCTCTTCAATCTCTTCCACTCTTCCTTACTTCCCCCTGTCCATATGCTCTAGTCTAAGTTGCTTATTATATATAAAGGAAGAAGAAATAAAGATGTCCACAGCTTCCCTCTTTCCTTGTTTCACCTCAGTGTTTTTAGAAGAGTATTAATGTCTTTACCCCATGGCCATCCACTTGTTAATCCCTAGCACAATGGAATATACAAATATTCTAAATCCATGAGGACTTCCTATTTATCAAATCTAGAGACCTTATATAATTTCCATTTTTCTCAGTTTAACAGTGTCTGACACTTCTGATCATTCCATTTTTAAAAAATATTCTGTCATGATGCCAAGGCATCTGACCAAAGTATGTATATATGTATATATGTATGTATGTCTATATGTATGTATGTATTTATTTTTATCTTCTCTAACAGGTCTCTCTCTTATCCACCTCTATCCTCCTTTGGTAATTTTAGCTGTTATCCAAGATCTTTGAAAGACCTCATCTATTTCAATAGCTTCACTTAGTTCCTGCAGAATATTTCCAAATCTCTCTCAAGCTTCAGATGTATTTCCAATTGTTTATCTATCATCTATCTATTACTTATCTATTTATCTATTATTTATCTATCTGTTTATCTATAATCTATTGATCATTTATTGATGTCCTTTAAGTATTTTAAATATATCTATTCTTACTTTAGCAACAAATTTTATTTCCTGACATTCTTAATTTTATTATAACATGCTAGAGAGCCCTCCTCTCTCTTTCTTGACAAAGCCACGCAGACTCAATAACTTAGCACTTAATTCATCTATGACTTCTCCCCATCCTTGACTCATTTCTCATTTTCAAATACTTGTCAAGTTTAGTTATCAACTTTAACCTATTACTAACTCCCTAACCACACCTCCTCAGATGCAATCAACTTAGTTCTCTGTTCAAAAATCCTTGTTTTATTAATAGTATGTTTTCCTGGAAGAAATAAAATGGGCTAATTTATCAATATAAGAAGTTGGCTACATATATTTACAACAAAAACAAATTAGTCTTTTTTTCTCATCTAAAAAGAGAAAACAAGTATGTTATATAGTCATTACATTTTGTATTAACTTAGACATTTAGGTCACTTCTAGATAAAGTTGTGATAGCATGCGCAAAAAATTATTACAATGTAAATGTTGCTGACTAGTCATAAGAGCTTGGAAAATTACCTATTTTATATTGCCCTCAGATCATTCTCCTTTAAGTTATGTGGGGCCAGAGAAAGGGATTGTGTGTGGCACAGTGGGGTGTGGAAGGTGAGGAGCAAATTGGGTCATTCCTTGTTGTATATATTCCTTCCAAATTCAGCATACAAGCATCTAAGCACCTACTATTGTCAAGACATTCAATATAATTACTTTATTTGATTCTATCAAGAACCTTGTAAGATAGGCCCCCATTTTGCAAGTGGGAAAATGAGGTTGAGAGAGAAGTGACAGGCAGTTTTTAGCTCCTATGTAGTAGAGATGGAATTCAATCACATATCTTAAAAAGAGACTTAAGGTTATTTTTGGGACATCACAGCAGCCATTTTAAATTCTGTGGTTCTGAAAGTGTGATTTTATGGGCCTGGAACCCTGAGAGTAAGCTCACAATATCTTAGCCCTAATAATCTGCTTAGTCTGTCCTGCTTCCACCACTAGCTCTTGTAAGCCTGCTTAAATATCAGTTTTAGACTTTTGGTCTTGGAAAACACCCAGATGCCATCACTGAAGAGATTATAACTGTGCACCTCAATTTCTGCTTTGGGTCACTATGAAAACCAATACAAAGACAGGAAGAAGTAAAGAATACATGCAATGACTAGTTTTTGTTTTATTTTGTTTTTTCTTAAATTTTTTGTTAATGAATCTAGTCCTTTAAAGATACATAAGGGTAAGAAACAATATAAATAAAATATTACTACAAATTTGTGGAGCCAGTTACTCTTTGTATTTTTTTGTTTTTGTTTCTTTCTTCTTTTTCAAGTGAGAGGAGGGGAGACAAAGAGACAGACTCCCGCATGCACCTTGATCAGAATCCAACCTGCATTCCCTGTCTGCGGCTGACACACTACCCATCTGGGGTCATGCTCACAACTGAGCTATTTTTTGCACCTGATGCAGAGGCTCCACAGAGCCATCCTCAGCGTCCAGGGCAAAGTGCTGAAACCAACCAAGCTATGGCTGCTAGAGGGGAAGAGAGAGAGAAAGAGAGAGGGAGAGGGGGAGAGGTAGAGAAGCAAATAGTCGCTTTTTTTGTGTGCCCTAATTGACCAGGAATCGAACTTGGGAAATCCACACCCAGTCTGATGCTCTACCACTGAGCCAACTGGCCAGGACCATAAGTATCTATTTGACTCACCTTTCTCCTTGTCAGCTTGGATGCATATTCCCCTCACACTATATTCTCATTGAAAAAAATACTCATGGTGTGTGTGTATGTGTACATATATGTGTGTGTTAATGAAGGGTCAAGAGAGGGGGATTGAGAGAGGAGGATGTAGATCTCAATATGTGAGTTTTATTTGTTTGTTAAGGATATTAGGAAGCTCAGTTTTATCCATAGATCTAAGATATGTTTTCTAATGTAACACTACTAGTAATAAACCTATTATGCTTGTTTCTTTCTTTTTAAAAAATGTCTATTATCTATTCAATTGACTTCAAATTCAGTGTTGAGGAATGAAGGGGCGTGTTAACTCTAACATCCTAAATGCAGCATTCATCGAAATTACATTAAGAATTACATTAAATCTATATGGTCTTCACGTTACAAGTGGGGAAATGCAGGCTTCCAGCTTTTAAGCAACTTTCCCACTTCTACTTGCCAGGGTGACAGCCCATCAGGAATTAAAATTCAGGTCTGCTCCACTCCAAGCGCTGGTGTCTAACCCTAGGTGATTTCATAGGATCAAAGTCTTTTTTTTTTTCACTTTGCCACCGGTAGCCCAGGATTGACAGCGAAAACCAAACCCGCAATCATGTGACAGTAAACAAGTACACAAGTCTCCCCATCTAAAGCCCTTTGCCAAGAGAATTTTACATGTCATGAATCTATTGTATGTCTAAAGTGGGCATCGTGTTATGGCTAAAAATGTCCCGTGTTCTGACCCATCCCTGGAAACGTCACTTCTCCTTGAGGTCTAAATACTTGCTGCAAAATGCCTGGTGCTACTCTCTTCAAGCACAGAGGTGCGGCTGCGGCTCAGCCCCCAGCCCTCCCTGCCGTGCACTCTCCCAAGCAACCAGGGGCAGCTTAGCAGGACCAGCGCGGCCATCCGGCATTAATTTCCTGTCTTCCAGTCTGAGGGCTCCTGATAAGCAGTTGTCTGGCTAAGCAGCAGCAGGAGAGTCCAGCTCTGGTCCTAGCAAGCACTCCTTTGCATCTCCCTGCCAGAGTTCTTCCTTCCAGCGGCTGTTGCCCAGAACCCAGGGTGACTCCCGGAGCAGCTTCCAGACAGAAGCCCCCTCCCGCTCTCCCCTTCACCCCCATTTCTGTTCCAACCGCAGCTGCTTTGTGCCGCTGCCTCTGCAGCCTGGCTACACACTCCGGCAAACCCTCAGCCCTTCCTGAAAAAGGTCTTTCCACGGCAGGCAGGAAGGTAAAAATTTCCCCCATTTTAATGATTTTCCTTCCTCAAGCAAAGAAATGAAAAACAACTCTGCTCAGAAATATTTTTTTAAATATGGGGATTTTTTAAGTCTTAATTTTCTCAGAAAACTTAGGGAAGCTGAAGGTATTTGTACGAATCCTGGCGCACCGTGACTTAGGGGCTTATTTTGGAGGAAAAGAGTGGTGTGGACATTCTGTGGGCTTCTCTCCTTTAGCCTGTCTCCTATCCCCCAAAGCAGAGAAAAATAAAAGAGCAGGACTAACAGGAAGAGACTAGAATAAGAAGTGGGTGCTGATAGGGTATAAATATTTATGGAACCTTAACAATCGAATTGTGTATGGACCTTGGGAGCGCAGGGTAATGGCAGGTCTAGGCTCTGTGTTCAATGAGTTTCTGTGTATCAGACAAAGGAGTTACACCTTCTGACATCTGCGTATCAAGCCACTGTATAGGTTTTCTTGTACCTTTCCATTAATTTAATTAAGCCTTACGAATAAATTTCATCTTTTTACCAATATTCCCTTTTGCTCCTTAAAAATAACACGTTTAGAACTCTACATAATCTTAGAAACATTTATGGCACTGATTTAAGCATATAAACATCGTCTGATGTTGGTGTAGGGAGAAAGGTGGAACAGGAACTGGTCTGGATATTCTTCACCAGGGGGAAAGGAGAAAGTGGTCTGTATGAATGAATAGGCCTTCTGTCAGCTTAGCTAAAATATCAACTACCAGATGGCTTTGGAGGAGCCTTTCATTAAAGAAGTCTACTCTGATTTCCCCTTCTTACTACATTCAAGACAAAATTAAATCCTCTAGTATTTAGACCACTTAGGCATACAGAGAGAGCAACAGTTAACATTTGTTCTGTTGACCAACTATTGTTGGCGGTACCAAGTTTGAACAATTGCATTCTCTGTCCCTTGCACTTAGTGGGTGACCCATCGTATTTTGGGAAGTAGGAAGGGGTGCAATAAAGACGCAGTGCACACAGGACACTGTCTTGCTGGCTTAAGTTGTTACCTCAGTTACCTGAGAACAATGGGTGGGGCCTCTTAAGTCATTTGTGATTTATTCCAACTGCCTGGGATTTGGTGGTGAGTGTGGTAAATGTTTCAAGAAAGTAAGCACTTCTCGAGACTTTGGATCAGCTGAGTAATCAGAATGGCATCTGGGGAGAAAGCATGTTTTGAGCAAGAGCTAGGAGGGAGCAGTGGTCAGATGCCGCTCCTGGGCAGTTCCACTCAGCTTTTAAACATCTTGGGGATTGTTTTGATCTGTTGGTTATACCAGCCTCCTTGCTAAAGAGGTTCTACAGATGTACTAGAACAAGTGTGTGAATAAGAAAATGTTGCCTGTGGGCTGGTCTATCTGTCCTGCAGACTCTGTCTTGTACTGGGATCACTATGTCTAGAAGCACCTTGCAAGGAACTTGAAACATATGAAGTCCTGCAAGGAAGATCAGCCACTGATGCATTTCATGTGGCCATTATCACAGCCAGCATTCCCACTGTTGTTGAGACCAGATGGCTTTGCCCTTTAATGTAAGTCAAAATAGAGTGTTGAGCATCTGAACTCAAGGCAACACCATCCAATAAATTCATGTTTTTAATTTTAATTTTTTTTAATTTAGTGAGAGGAGGGGAGGCAGAGACAGAGTCCCACATGTGCCCCAACCAGGATCCACCTGGCAAGCTCACTAGGGGGCAATGCTCTCTACATCTGGGGTCCTTGCTCCATTGCAGCTAGAGCCATTTTTTAGCATCTGAAGTGGAGGTCATCCTCAGTGCCCTGGGCCAACTAGCTCTAATCGAGCTATAGCTGTCGGAGGGGAGGAGGAGGAGGAAAGGGAGAGAGAGGGAAACAGACAGACAGAGATAGACAGAGAGAGAAGCGAGATGGGGAGGGGTGGAGATGAGTGTTTCTCCAGTGTACCCTGACTGGTAATCATACCTAGGACATTTACACAATAGGCCAATTCTCTACCACTGAGCCAACTGGCCAGGGCATCCAATAAATTCTAAAATACAAGTTGGAAAAATAAACCTTCCTATAAATGTGGTTCATTTTGTTGGGGTTTGGGATAGTGTTGTGAACACTGCTCCGTACCTTAGGGTATCTGTTCTCTGTTCTCTGTTCTCAGCTCAGCTCAGCTCTATACACCTATGTGCCAGCTTTGCAGAGATTTTTCTTTTCACCTCTAAAATGAGGGTTTGGGCCTGAGACTCTCACGGACCGCCTCTACTTCTAACATCCAAAAGTTGAAACCAAAGAACCTTCTTACTTCTTCCCCTCCTACTATCAGTAATCAGCAAAGTTCTTTTACCAAAATGGAAAATCCCTGGAAATATGAACAAAAGAGGTAAATATATGGAGCTGAGTGGCCTTTTCCTGTTCTGAGAATATTCATGTCTTTATGTTCTTACACTGAGAGAAACCTGGTCTGTGCCAGTCGACATAAAATGGCGAGGGGAGGCAAAGAGGGAGGAGGAACCCAAACAAAACCTGTGATGCAGGTCTTTCAAATGGCAAATCCATTATGCCCCCCGCATCCTGACAGTCTCACTCTGCACTTATCACAGCCCCTTCTGGCTGTCTCAAGTTCATACATAGAGCCACGTGTCACAAGGATCACAGCAGGTCTTGGCAATAGACACTGGAAATGTCAGAAAGCAAAAGGGGGGTTTGGGAGATGTCACTGAAACTGGGTGGAACAGTTTTGATGTTTCCAGTACAAACAAAACAATGAACAACTGACTGGCAAATTGGCTAGCATGATTAGTGAGATGGAAATGGTGAAATGGAAGAGAAGGGGAAGGGAGGAACAGAGCCGAGACAGGAAAAAAAGTCTGACACATTTTCATTCAAGAGACACTGGGACACTGGGAACCTGGTGCTATTCATTTAACTATGTTTTGTTGATTACCGATTCCATGCTAAGAATTGTGCAGGCATAGAAGGCAGATTTGAATCTGGAGAGGTAAACTATTGCAGGGAAAGGCCATCGCCTTAGAACAGAGCACAACTGGATTCAAATCGTGGTTTTAATCATGGCTTGAGGAAGTAACAAAAATATCTCAGATCTTCTGTTGTATCACATCTGAAATAAGGGTCATCATATGGCCCTGTGAAACAGTTAGAAGGTTTAAATGAGATAATACAAGTTAAACACCCTCCACGTATCAGGCAGTCACCAAAGCAAAGCCAGCAGACAAGGTTCTTTCTCCAGGAAAGCTTGGGGGCTATGGGTGAAAGGAGAGAACAACCCCTTACAATTCAGTGTGTTAGTAGATACATAAATAAAGTGGATTAGAACACAAGGAGTGGGGTAATTAACTCTGCTCAGAGTGATGAGAAACTCTAGGAGGAAGTGAAATAAGGACAGAGATTCCCGATGTGGGAATCTGAAAATGGAAGAATATGTTGGACATTAATTAGAGAGTCAAGTCAACAAAAGTGTTTGTCCAATTGAGATGTGTATAATTGAGCATAAGGTAATGGCAGGGCAGAGGGGGAGCAGTGAGATAGATACAGGCAAAGATCAAAGGATCAGGCATACCAGTTTAATCCTGTGAGTAGAACGAATGTTCATGTACATCCTCATGCCTCCTGACCACCCAGAGTACTATCATACATGTATAAGCCAACATTAAAAAAGGCAAATGTATGTTCTTCTTGTTTCCATAAATTGGTTATCAAACAAACATGATTTTAAGTTAAAAAAAAACAACTGGAACTGGAACTAATTTCAATTTTTGAAAAAAAACGAAACAAAACAAAAACTCACTCCCAGGGGTCAGCGAGCATGAAAAAAGTGTCACTACTCAAAGGGCTTAGTTATCTGGGCGTTCCCTCACACAGGGGATGAGGATCCACAGCTTTGGAGTGACTTCAGAAATACCACTGGGCTGGCAGTTTGGAAGATAAATTTGAATGAGGATCAAGCTGGAGGAAGAGCTTGGGAGACTTGTATACATAGGATCCTGGCACACAATTATGTTCTAGTTGTTCTAATCTATTACAATGCTTCCTTTAGAAGTAAGGAAGGGATCATGACAGTGAGGATGGAGAGGAATGGTCACATCAGAGAAACAGTCTTCAGCTGATAATGAGAGCCAGCTGGAGGAAAGGATGCTGTTTTCACTCAAATCCAAACCATTTATAATATCACTTTTTATTAACAGAGCTCTACTTGCCTAATTACTTTGAAACAATTTATGAACATTAAAAACTACCTTTGGGTTGGCTAATGATATCTTTATAAAAGGTATATGAAATTTTAATTATTTTCTAAAATATCTCTTAATGATTATATGTACATGGCCATGTTGAATTTTAACATGAGTTTGAATAAGGGCCTGTACATTTCTTTTTCTTTTTTTCTTACAGGGACAGAGAGAGAGAGTCAGAGAGAAGGATAGATAGGGACAGACAGGAATGGAGAGAGGTGAGAAGCATCAATCATTAGTTTCTCGTTGTCATTGTGACACTTTAGTTGTTCATTGATTGCTTTCTCACATGTGCCTTGGACGCGGGCCTTCAGCAAACATAGCAACCCCTTGCTGGAGTCAGCGACCTTGGGTCTAAGCTGGCGAGCATTTGCTCAAGCCAGATGAGCCTGTGCTCAAGCTGGCGAGCTCGGGGTCTCAAACCGGGTTCTCCCGCATCCCAGTATGACACTTTATCCACTGCACCACCGACTGGTCAGGCTACATTTCATACATATACTGTACAAAGCAGTGTCTTGTGTACCACATGGACCCACAGTGTAGGAGTTGGTCAACATGCAAGAGTCATATTTCAAGCAGTTCAAAGGATAAAAGACAACTCAGAAGAGTATAAATAGCACACAAAACCTATATTAGCCAAACAAATGTATTACAGAGCTCCATAAGAACTAACACTTGAGGAGAGAGGAAGGAATGAGAGAAATGGGAAGGGTGATCTTTCCTGAGAGAGAGACAATGGAAAAGGGCAGGTAGGTCCAGCTACTTGGAGAAAAGAGTCTCACTCTGCACCCCCCCCACCTGTCTTCTAAATCCATTTCCCACATACACTTGAAAAAGCATAACAGCTGAAAAAGTACGTAAGACCAGATACAATACTCATAACAAACTCAATTTCATTTGCCTTTTTTCTTACTAGTTTCCAAATATTGCATATTTTGTCCACAAACTGAATGAGAAAATGTGTTTTAATGTGAGGATCTGTGGCTGATCTTGGCTTTGTTGTTAAATTATTTCTTGTTTTGATTCACTTGTCCATCAAAATTGGAGCCTATCTACCCTTTTATTATCCTCAAGGGTATTAAGGAGATAAATGCATTTATAAATCAAATGAGCACAGTTCTCTAAACACCATTAAAGAAAGGGGAAGTTTTCATTTTCATCTCATCATAAAACCAGGCTGGATAATTCTGGATAAATAATAATTCTATGAATGAAACACCCAACGATTATTTGTTGAACACCTACACTATCATAGGTACTATGCAGAAAAAGTTTAGAGGATTCACAAAAAAGTAAATATATATCTTAATGTGAACTAAATGGTAAGAACAATGTCTTATTCATCTTTTTAATCTCTAAATCTCTGCCCAGAACGAGACTAAAAGGAGATATAAAGAGGAACAATGTGAAGAGCAATATCTGACCATCTATTTTATTCTGTAGACCAGAGCTACTCAATAGAAATGCAATTTGAGCCACAAATATACAGTTTTGGCCACAAATGTAATTTTAAATAAAGCCACATTGTAAAAAACTAAAAAAAGATAAACAGTAAAATCATGTTAACATAATTAACTTAATGCATTTAAAATATTGTCACTGCAACACATGTACTGGCTGCATTTCCAGTGTTGAAGAGCCACATGAGGTTAGTGACCACCATGCTTGACAGAACAACTATAAATATTGACTATTTCTTTTGTCGGAAAGTTAAGTAAAAGAAATGCCAACAAATAAATGAACAAAACTGGGTGTGAAATTTCTTAGGGAAGAGACAAGAAAACAAAGAAGAGAAACTCTAAATAGACTATGGAGTTTGGAAAAGTCTTCCCAAGGACGAGACGCCTGCTTGTGGTTCAAATTGCATTTCTATTGGATAGCTCTGGTCTACAGAATAAAATAGGTGGTCAGATATTGCTCTTCACATTGTTCCTGTTTATATCTTCTTTCAGTCTCATTCTGGGCAGAGATTTAGAGATTAGAAAGATGAATAAGACCTTTGCAAGTCAGCAGGGAGTAGTCACAGGGGAGAAGGAGAAGGCAGAGGGTGAGCGTGCAACACAAACAGGAAATAACCATGGCGGAACTATCCAGGTATCATGGGGGAGAAGAGAGAAACCTTGGATCCTGAAGGGGTCTCCTCTCAGGTTCCAGATTTGGATTGCATCCTGGATGAGAAGCAAATGGGGAGCAAGAGGCCCATTTGCTGGCTTCTGGTCTCCATTGTTAAGTTACAGTCTTCTTAGGCTGATGGCTTACAGTCTTCCTGTCCTGGCTGGGAAAGAAAGCCACATTCTCTTTTCCAGTTCAGTTCTCTGTCTTGGCTAAGTTCTAGGCATTCTATTGGACATCCTGATGCAGGTGCAGCTTCCTATAATAAGTGAAGGAGATAAAGATGTGAACCACTTAAGGGGTCCTTCCCTCTAAGCTCCATTCTTTCACAGGCAAATTTTGGTATACAAGAAGAGCTCTGAAAAGGTATTAGGAAGGCTCCTAGCCTAACACCTTACTCTCTGCCCCTCTATAGACTCTTGCTTCCTAGAGACTAGAGAAGTTTCCTTGGTCTGAAAATAGTCCTGCTGGGAACTATCCCATCATGACAGATCCCAAGGTCAAGTGGCCTGAACCAGCTCTAAAGCAGGTGATCAGGCTGAAAGTTCTTTAGTATTTATTTTACTTAAGTGGTTATTTCTTCTCAAAGGCTGAGAGAAAGAGAGAGAGAGAAGAGGAAGAATGAAGAGGAGGAAGAAGAAGAAGGAGGAAGGAGAAGGAGAAGGAGGAGGAGGAAAGAGGAGAAAGGAGGAGGAAGAAGGATGGAGGAGGAGGAGAAGGAGAAAGAAAGCGAGAAGGAGAAGCAGACGCAACTGTAAAATAAGAGGTGGGGGCAGACCCGGCTGTGGGCCAGGGAAAAAGCGAATAAAGACTGGGGACTAACTAGGCTATAGCTATGCAAAAGGAGCCCCCTACAGGGTTCTTAACCTGTCAGCATATTGAAACCATCTGGGAACTTTTAAAACATACTGATGCCTCTGCTCTATGCTGGACCATTTTAATTAGAATCCTTTCAGAAAGAGTCCCAAGAACCACTGGGTTGTTGTTGTTATTGTTTGTTTGTTTGTTTGTTTCAAAATCTCCCAGGGGGTTCTCATAAACAGAGTTGAGAAGTTTCTGTTCAAGACCATCAGTCTAGTTCACAGGAGATAGATGGCGTTGGGTTTAGGTCAAAGACTCATGGACATTAAGATTATTCATTTGCCTGACCTTGCCCTTCATGCTATTTCTCTTGGGGATTTTGAGGACACTGATAAAAGCTAAGAAAAGATAGCCTTTGGATACCCTGAACTTAGAAGACAGCTAAATGCCATACCACAACTCACACAAGGTGGGACCCATCATGGCTTACTTTGCTTTTGTTTAACTCTTCAAAAGAAAATAATCAGAGACATTTGCAGAATGCAACGAAAGCACTAGGAATAGGGTAGGACACATAGCAGTAATTTGGATAAAAAAATAATAATGAGAACCAGGATCCTTCGAGGTGGTGTGTTACGTCTTATTGAAATGAAGTATGGCAAGTAGTGGATTAGGGTAATAATGTTCGTTTGCGATGAGGAACACTGATTTAGAAAACTTTCACATGAGAGATGAGACAAATGCATATGGCATATATTTTAATCCTCTTGATTATATGGCAATTTAAGGTAATTTTTAAATGATAACATTTATTTCCATATTTTACCATCAGTTTAATTTTAGACATCAGGGTCTATATTTCTACTCTTCAGTCACAGCTTTATAAAGGCAACCTGAGATGGTATGCTGACCTGACTCACCTAAGATCACGCAGCTGCCACGTAAGCCTGGGCAGGACTTCTTATATTCTTTTTTCCTGTTTTTGGTTGTTTTCAAATTCTAGGGTACTCAAAGGCCTGCTCATGATTCTCTCCCTCAAAAGACCACTTTAAAGAACATTGGCTCTTCCCAGGTTCTGAGGGATAGCACCCACTCCCTCTTTGCACCATTCTGACTAGCCACCCCATCACTGTGGAGGTATGGGGGCATCCAGGGAGATGATGTGACCACCAGCAAAGACAGAGAGCCTCCTTCTCAGTTCTTCAGATTCCAGAGCCTTCTCTTCCTAACACACCAAGACAGTATGTTCCCAGCATCTCCACTCATCTCACAGTAACAAAGGGTGCACCTCGGATGGGGCCCTATGCATAAGGAACACCCAGGAAGTTCTGCCCTCGAAGCTACACTGCTTTGACCCCAGCAATCAGGCTCACCTGGGCCCCTCTGAAGACCTTGCAGGGGTCCCCAAACTTTTTACACAAGGGGCCAGTTCACTGTCAGACCGTTGGAGGGTCGCCACATACAGTACTCCATACACTGACCACCAATGAAAGAGGTACCCCTTCCGGAAGTGCGGTGGGGGCCGGATAAATGACCTCAGGAGATTGCAATTTGGTCTGCGGGCCATAGTTTGGGGACCTCTGACTAGAGGGTCAGGCCTCTAAAATGGGGGTGGTGAGAGTTACACAGCTGGGATCAATGAGGGTGAGCAAATGCTGGGTCAGAGAGGCGACCCTTGATAGAGAATAACACTTGTGACTCAGGTCACATGCTGCCCTGAACCTGAGCCCTGGGGCGATTTTGATTGTAATAATGAACAAGTAAAAACAAAAATGTCTAGTTTACTCTGCCACATATGGACCACCAGAAAGAAAGAAGCCAGCATCTTAGCAGTTAGAGGGGATGACTAGAGGTTGTATGATGTGAGGTAAGTGGGAAGTAGGAAGTACACAGCTCCCTGGGTGCATGTAAGACCACCATCCACAGCGGGCTCCCTTAGCTGGACCAGGCAGCTGCAGACTCCAGCACAAACAGCCGTGGGTAGGCACCTGCAGCTGGCTTAGGATCGGGGTGCCAGGAGATGTGGCCACACAAAACAGAAGTAGAGCAAGAAAAATGGGACAACCACAAGAAGACATGGTGGCAAGCACCCTGGGTTCCTAGACTATCTGGAAGAGCTTTTAGAACAGCTTCTAGTCTGAGCAGGCTGAGGCAGAGCTCGAGAAAGACTTGTTTGGAAAACAATTGTGATTACACTAAGCCCTGTGCTGGAGAGGCTAGAAGAATAAAATTTTAAGAACAAATAGCAGTTGACATTGTTGAATGTGACTTGAATATTAAAGTCTCAAATCCTTATATTAGAGGCATGTTTCCAGACCATTGGCCTGAAATGCTCAGGTATTTGGAACAGTGGAAATTTCTGGGCAAGGGGGTTTCCCCAAGTTTTTAAAAACACATCTCATATATAGTTGCCTACTTAGTTTGCATATACCACGGATAATACTTATTCCACATATAGCACAATATACAAGGCTGTGTAATCAGACAAAAATGTGGGTTCAAATTTTAACTCTACCACTTACTAGATGAACCACCATCAGGTGAGTTTACCAATTTTGTTGTTGTTACTTCGTGTTGTTTGTTTGTTCTAAAACCTCTGTGAAGCTACTTCCTTGTCTATAAAAATCATAATAATATATGATCCTTCAATAATCTACGTGTGCCTGCAGAGCTCTTGGCATGGTTGCTGTCCTAATGCAGATGCTTACTAATGTCAGGTGAGCCCTGTTCAGTCCAGATCAGCCTCACTTCCCCATCCTTGCAAACCTCCATGGATAGTCATAGTGATCTTCACCCCAACCCCTTCCAGGCTGTCAGGATGCTACTGCAGGGTGTCCATACTGGGCACAGCCCCTGTCCTTGCCCAGGAAGCTGGCAGCTACTGTCCTTTCTGCAGTGGTACCTGAAAGAAACTGAAAGTCCCACCTGCTACATGAACAGGGCTCTGCCCTGTATCACCTCTCACCATCTCTGCTCTGAGGTGCCAGCAGGTCCAATTCACCCTCTTTCCACCATTTTTTAGCACCCTCTTAATTTTTTGGAAAATGGTGAGATCACAGAGGCTTAAACCTCTTTGGGAGCATCCTCCACGGCTCTCCCACGTACCAGCTCTCCCAACAACACCAATATCTGAGCCCAGGTGAAACAACATTAATGAAACACCAGATCACAACATTTTACTCTCCATTGCCCTGCTAAAATGTTCACAGGGAAATTCAGGTGGTTCCTTTGAAAATACACACACACACACACACACACACACACGCGCGGCCTATGGCCAGCTGAGTATGAGAAGCCAGCTCACTCTGAACGTGCAGTTTTGCAGTCTGTGAAGGCGCAGTGGTAGATTACCCAAGAGAATGGCCTCACCGTTTTATAAACTATTTATTAGGCCCATCCTGGAGAGCTGCATCAATATGGCCATCAGCGAAGCAAAGCAGAAGCTATAAAAATATCATCTATTCCAAGCAAGCTTCATAATCAAACAAAGCCCCGTGCTGGCTGGGACAAGCTTGTGTTCTGACACATAAGGGCCCTTTCCATCTTTAAAACAGACCATTAAAACACTGGAACACTTTGGCTCACAGAAGTCTAAATCAAAAGGAAGTGGAGAAAGAAGAGAGCTCTTTTCTCCAAGAGTAATAATGCTGTTTTCAGACCCTAGCAAAGCTCATTGCGATATAGATGCAATATTGCTTCTTTTTTTTCACAGCGACTTCTCAGTTTTTTCTCGACACCCAGAAAATCTCCTGGAAGCTCGCAATTACCCCTTCCCAGCCTCCAGGAATCCCTTTCTTCTCACTCCACACACAAAACGGTGACTGTACTCGGATCCCTTCAATATTATTTTGTTGTTTTCCCCAATAAATAAAGAGATAAAGTTTGATTCATATACCAGATGGGAGATAATAATCATAACCATAATCATAACCTGAAATAGAACGATAGCACCCCTGGGCATGCTCCAATTCCCCAAGGCAGAGGAGAGCAGGGAGGTCAATACATTGGTGGTTTCTGTGATTAACTGTCCCCACCAGTGCCCCTCCAACTGGCTCCAAGACACGTCTTAATAAACAGCATTCCAAAGACCCTGTATCTCTACCTTATTGCATCTGCTTGAGTGAGATAATGTGTGGACTCAAGGAAAAGTGACATTCAGTCAAGGAGCTGCAGAGGGTTACATAAGGAAGCTAAATTATACTTCCCAGCACCTGGCACTCTGCTCGGGCCTTCTCATGATTCTAAAAATCAATCTGCAACTGCAATTGGCCCATGGGGATGTGTCTCTTTGTCTGTGGGATAGGTGAGGAGAAACAGAATGTGCTACCAAGAGGGCAGAAGACTATCAGAGATGCAGTGTGTGTGTGTGGGGGGGGGGAGTGCAGGTAGCAAGGGGCTGGCCCATGCGGACGTGCATGCCAATGAGTATCTGCTTTGTAAAGACGTCATAGAACATAGGTAAGCACACCCTAATGGGCCACGGCCATCCGATCATCCTGCATCTCAATATGAGCAAAGTCCTTAGGAAATCTCAGTCGTTACCAGATCTGGGAAGGAAGGACACAGCATGAACTAAGAGGTGCAGGGGGGACAAGCACAGCACCTCATGCTCTTTCTCCTCAGCCCCTATTTTCAAACTCTATCTCTTTTCCTTCATTCTGCACACATGCACAGTCCCTCTGACTTTGGCGTGTGCAGAGGGAGAGGGATAAAGGTAGCTTCTGTGGTCATATTTTCATTCAAAATACACTTTTTTAAAAAAAAATTTAAACCAAGAAGTTTGATGATCTCATAATTCCATGAACCCCTAGGAAAAGTGAATAGATTTCAGGCTGATAGGTTCTTCTCCTTACCTTACACCCAACTGGTAACTCTTAGAAATCTACGGGCCCTTCACGCAATTGGCAATAAACATTGGCTACTAAACAATGAATAGTTAAATGTTCAGGATCTATCTTTCACATCACATGTGTCATGAGAAATCAGAGAAATGACAAGCAATAAATATAAATCCGCATTCTGGACTCAGTCACACTTAGTGACTTAGTAAAGTCAATGAAACTTTCTGGTTTCAATTTACCTTGAAAATGAAAATCTCAAGGTTGACTTGGTCTAACGCTCTAATAGAAACCTACACGGCAACGTACACAGGAACCCATCCGGTTTGATCAAGTCGATGGGAAGTCTTGTCCAAGGAGTCAGCCCTCTTTGGGAGATTCCCCCTTATACCTTAAAAAGAATCTCAGAAAGGAAACACACACAGATGGTTTATAAGGAAGAAAAATTTTGGAGCAAGTCTTTCATTTTCAGACTTTTTCAGCAGCACAGCTGGATCGTCTACGTGAGAAGAGTGAGGGAAATCTCAGGGAGAGCCGCTCACAGTGAAAATGGTATGAGGTTCCAGGAAGGGGTGGAGAGAAGCACTGTTTCTCCTGAGAAAGTCCCCAGGAGGGTCCCTGTGCTCCCACAGCTTCAGCCCCCCGAGAGGGATTTTCATCAGTGACAACAGCATGAGAGTTGTGCAGAGGCAAATGAGCACACATAGAAATAACTCCCACACATCTGCTGGGAGACCATCACACTCACACACGACAGCAGACAGCAGATTCCCCTGATGCTGCGACAGGGGCTGGCTTCATAATTCTGAATCAAGGAGGCATCCTACCCCACCTGGGTGATGCCTGTTCCTTCCACTCCTTCAGCTTGCGCAACCTCTTTCCCCTCTGGTCCTTACTCATCTGGGGAGGTGACCCTAAACTGATGAATGGGACACCTTCATGCACATCCACATTTGGAAACAATACATCAGGCAGCTAAGATATGTTATGCCACATCACATGCCCACTGACACGAACCAGTAATGAGTTCTGTGGAACGCCACTCTACTTAGGAAGAAGAATTAAAACAGACAAAACGTGTTTCAAGGGCAAAAGTACTGCAAACAGAAAGCTTCTCATTGCACTTGGAGGGATGTTTTGACAATATTCAAGAAGGCTGAACCCCATCAACTGGGAGTAAGGTACTAATTGAGTTTTCTCAGACCCATTCATTTACTCAACTGGTACGTCAACAAAATATATTAAATATATCTTTTTCTCTTTAAAAAAAAAAGGCAAACATTATTTGTGAAGTCCTTGGTAGAAACAAAATTATTATAATTCACTGAACTGTTTTATGAAGCTCAGTTGGAGTAAACAGATTAACATAGAATTCACGAGAACCCACACAACGAGTTGATGTGCAGAGGTAACATGATTGTCTTTGGGCAACAGTTCCCAGTCATTTCTTGTAATTGCATCATTGACACTGATCCAACACTCACATTCCTTTTATTACTACCAGATGCAAACCCAGGAACGGTGAACAGCCATACCTCCACGTGCCCTGCCGTGTTGCAGGAGCCGAGAGATGAGATGAAACCACATGGGCAGCAGGGATAGAAACTGCCCAAAGACATCCTTCCAAAGGGACTGAGTATTGGGAAGGCCTCAGAACTCTCTCTTGAAGGAGCTCAAAATGATAATCAAATATCACTTACCTAGGGAAAGACAAAAGGGGAAAGAGATAAAGAGAGTTAGAGCTGATTACAACTATGTTATGTTCCATAAGGAGGTTCTATTTTAAGCAAAAGAATATTTAATGCAATTCAAGTTCTCCACAAGCTCCAAGCCAAATTCAGGTTTTAAATATACCCAGGTAAAGGTCAGTGGGGGGACTGGCATATTGTTGCAAAGGCCAGGCAGCTCATTGTTTGTTTTCTTTTCTAAACTGGCATTCTTATGCAGGTGTGTTTAGCTTCTCTAACATGGGCCTTGTAACAAGAGACTAGCTGAGAACTCTCTTTTGAGCCAAAAAAGGGGAATAACGCTTACGACCCAGCTTGCCTTAACGATTACGGAAGTTCTGGAACTATATGATTCAGATGCTGAGAAGATTGAACTAATAAAAAAGAAATGAGAGAACTGTCATCACAGATTACAGGGTATTTATTCCAAAATCTGTTCATTATAGAAATTTGCAAGACAAATGAGTTTTTAGCAAAGAATGGCAGCAATATCCTCCTGGTATGTGCATAACAAGGCATCCAATTTGTCTAGAGGATGGTATCTCTCACTCTCTCTTTTTGAATATGTCTTGCTCTAAATCCTAGTAAAAATTTCTGAATATATTTATTTGGAAGTTAGCAAAAGCAAGTGGAATTTGTGGAGTTGTATATAATTTATAGAGGTCTCTAATAGACACTGTATCTTTTGATGCTCATGGTAACATCTTATTATAGGTAAGACAGGTATTCTTATTATCTTCTCTTCTCTCCCTTTATGTCCCTCTTCCTCCTTCCCTTTTCCCCCTCCTTTCCCTCCTCCTCTTCTTTCTTTTTCTTAAAAAGTTTTTTATTAAATATAAATAACCTGAGGCCTAGTTTAATTACTTAAGCTTGCCCAAGAATGGTCTAATGGAGAGTGACAGATCCAGGACTTGAATTCAGGTTTCCTGTGTCCCCACTATTTGGTCTTGATGAAATCTCAGCCATACTATAACGGTATCTAGGAAGAAATGGTGAGAAAGAGAGTGGGGGGAGAGGGGAGAATGGAAGAGATGAGCAAACTGAGGAAGAGGAAGATAGAAAAGGAATAAAGAAGCAAGCAAGGCAGGAAAAGATAAAATTAATCGCACACTCTGGGGTAAGTTCTTCCACAAATAGTTTTGGACAAGTAAAGAGCACAGAAAAGTAGCTCACCCATCAAAGTTGTGACTAGTACTCATTTCTCTATGCCTATTGGTCCGAGGGAAATTTGACCAGGACAGGGTTTTATCCCTATAACGCCTCCTGTTGAGTCATCTGCTTTAATGGCTAAATAATGTTGGTCAAGGGAGTAACTGTCCAAGAACTGTCATTTTACAAAATGAAAGGAAAAAAAAATACCTCCAAAAGAAATATTTTCTGGTCCTATTTTACTCCCTCAGCAGTGATGAATGTTTAATTCCTGGCCTGTTCACCACCAACAAAGGGCTTGGCATTTTGCTGTGTCCCGGCACTTCTAACGACATCTTGGCCTTCTTCCCAGATTGTTGCAAGAGTTGAGAGCTCACTGGACATCTGCATTGCGCGTCTGACTACTTTTGTGATAACAAACGCAGCCATAACAAATGCTATAAAACAAGCTCTGCTTTGGTGGTTCAGAAAGACCATGAAACGTTGGGAAGAGGAAGCTGTCAACCTTCATGCCTATTCAAAAGCTTCTCAGTGCTACAGCTGTTATTTCAGTAGGAAAGGGAGTACTTAGACCCATTTTAGCAGAATAATATAAAAGGAGACTTGGGGGTGGTATCACGGGATCTTCATTTTTGTTGATTTTTAGTAGAAAGCAATTACAGCTTTATTCAATTATGACCCAGAATGCCCCTAATACCCTCCTAAATGCTCCCTCTTCACCATCCAGGTCTTTCTGATGCTGCTGGCCAAATAAATGGTGGTTGTTTCTACCTGGCTGATGTCAAGGCTGTTAATTGTAACACTCCATGAAACTTAATTATGCAAAGCAGAGAGGCAACCCTGAACTATTAATTAGAGGTTTGATTCAGAAGTAATTTGTTGTTGGGATGCAAGGAGCTGTTCTTCTAGTCCCTTCCACTGTGCTGTACCAACAGTTAATCTCCTGCTTTAATGGAAAGCAGTTGGGTTTGGGTCTGGGAGCTTGATGGTCAAAAAGTAACTTATAAATATCCCCTTGCTTATTAATAGGCAGGTGACTAATTCTTTCTACTTAAGCCACCTTTAATTACAGCAACCAGATACTGATATCCTTTGTGGACCATAAAGATCAGGTAGCCAATCACTTATTTCCCAACTACCTGAATGCAGAGCAAGAGGAAATGGGTAGATGATAAAAGTGCTGAATACAAAGGCGGAAGTAAGATGAAACATACTGGAAATTGACAGGAAAATCACATCTACCACCTCTGAATACCTTTAGGAACTACCTACTTCATGTATAGCTTCTAATAAGAATGATTTCAGTATTAAGGAGCAAAATTATTAGTCTCATCTTGATGGTGCCAAGAACAAATACCACCACCACTACAGTTACTAAAGGCGTTCAATGGGATGTCAGTGTCCTTGGTCGAAACCTATATATCAGTCACTCGAAAGGCATTAATTGAGACCTCTTTTAAATCACTACCTGTGCTAATTAATAACTGGGGAGACCAAGACACACGTGCCATGGCCCCTTCTTTCAAAGAGCTCACAGACTAATAGGAAAGATTTACAAAACAAAGTAGTAAGCACAGTTAGTGCAGAGCTACAGAAATTATCCTGGCAGGACAAGAAAAGAAGTGCGACTCAGAAAGAATGCAGAAACAAAGTAACAAAAATTAACAAAGGAGAAAGGATGAATTATGGAAATTTAAGGAGAACGGGCTGACTGAGAGACTGAAAAGAAAGAGTTTTATAATAAATGAAGTAGGAGAACGTGGAAAGCTTGGCATAAGGAAAGACTGACATTCTGGTTTTAGCCTATCATTCCAATTTATCCTTGCTGCTTCCATCTATTATGAACTCAATTTTGGGGGTAGAGTGTTCTCTCTGAACATCGCTGTTCATCCCTCCCCCAGACTTTTGCTCAGGCTGTTTCTGTCTGCCATATATCCTCCCACATCTTTCTAAATCATGTCTGTTCTTTAAAGGTAAGGCTGCCCCAGGTTCAAGTGATTTCTTTTTCTCTCCATAACAGTATTGTCCACACCACTCATGTGGCACTGAGTTGTGCATACATCCAGATACAGTCTCTAACTTCTTATGTGTATACTTTTAGTAATACCATGAAAACTTTAAGGACATGGATGGTGTGATAGGCAGAATAATGGTTTCAAAGAGATCAGGTCTTAATCTCTGGAATTTGTAAATATCACTTCACAAAAGAAAAAAATGGTGTTGCAGATGTGATTAAATTAATACTTTTGAGATGAAATATCCTGGTGGGTCTTAAATGCTTTTATAACTTTCCATACAAGAAGAAAACAGATGAAGAGTTTATAAAGATGAAAGAAACGGAAGCTGTGTGACCACAGAGGCAGAGATTGGAGTGATGCAGTCACATGCCCAGGAATGCTGGCAGTCACCGAACCTGGAGAAGGCAAGAAACAGACCTTCCCCATAGTCTCTGGAGAGTACAGCCCTGCCCACATGTAGATCTCAGCCCACTATTACTGATCTTGGAATCCTAACATCTGGAAATGTAAAGGAATACATTTCTGTTATTTCTAGCTGAGAAAGATATGGAAGACTTTGTCCAGTTAAAGGACAATGCAAGGCTTCGTTGTGTAAATTACATGGGATTGACTATAAGTGCTAGAAACATTAAGAGAAGGGACAGTCTACTGGGAGCTAAGATAATTGTTTCTTTTAATATTTTTTTTAATTTTTATTTTTAATTTATTGTGTTGACATGGTTTCAAGTGTCCTACTCAATACAACACCATCTACTCACTGCATCATGCCCCCATGTCCCATGCCAAGTCTCTTTCCACCCCATTTCATTGCTAAAATAACTGTTAACAGCTTCATAAAGAGATGTGATTTGAACTGAAGAATAAATACAGCATAAGATTTACATTGGTATTAAAAGGAGCGGGATGGGAGAATGGGCAAGGTTAATCCACGTGAACAGTAAATAACAGGAATATTCCCATGTCACATGAAAGGGATACCACGTCACCTTTGCCTTATGCAATATTAACTGCTAAATTTGGTTTAAAATATGTGTTATAATATATGTAGTTCTAATATCCCATGGAACTTAGAACACCTTACTCTCGATTCCTTGGGCTTATATGAAAATTTCAACCTATCCTTCAAATGTAAATTCTTATGAACCGAGTTGATTTAGAAGAGCTAAAGGGATGTAATGTTACACATTGGGGTAGAGCAATGAAAATTCATTTAAATAAATTTAATTAAGAAAGATCACCCAAAGCTCTTCCTTTAATACTACTGAACTATAAGCAGCTTAGAAATGATTAGATAATTTGTCATTATACTAGAATTTTAGCTCTTCCTTTGAATAACACTCCATATGAAAGAAGTGTTATTAATTAATTACTGTTTAAGAAACCTGAATTATTGTATAACCTGGTCTGATCTTGGTTTTAAAGAATTGAAAATAAATAATATTGGAAGGAAGGAAGGAAGGAAGGAAGGAAGGAAGGAAGGAAGGAAGGAAGGAAGGAAGGGAGGAAGAAAGGGAGGGAGGAAGGGAGGGAGGAAGGGAGGGAGGGAGGGACGGAGGAAGGGCGGAAGGAAAGAAGGAAGGAAAGAAGGAAGGAAATAAGGAAGGAAGGGAGGGAGGAATGAAAGAAAATAAAAGAGAAAAGAAGAAAGAAAGAGCAACCCAAATGTAAATACGCTAATGTCTGTTTTTGGATAATGAAGTTGGAACAAAAAAGAGCAAATGTGAGACCCTCCGGTGCACACGAAAGACAATTACAAAACAGAAATGGAGATTGGCATAAGGAGGAAGTGGCACTTGGAAAGTATTTAAGCCTGTAGAACCAATTTTGTTACCAGGAGGCAATCATACATATGGCAGAGAAGAGAAAACTAACAAAAATGCACCTTATCACACGGTCTCCACCTATAACTACCTACTGCATAACAGAATTGCAAATGAGAATCTGGACGGTTTCATGATTGCTGGTTGCTGAATCTGCTATGTATTGCAGTTGGCCTGTTGGTTCTCTAGTGCTTCCCTGTATAATAGCTAGTGTTTCACTCTGTAATAGCTAGAAAGTCTAGCAACAAAACAACCAACACCTGGATCCTATTAATAACTTATATCACAATGGATATTTAAATCCTCTATGATTGAGACTTTTAGAAGATGCACTACCATTTGTGTTCTATGATTGACCTTGACCTGTTATTGATGGCATGTGATCCATAAACTGATATCAGTCATTTAAAATTGAGCATAAATGTATTGGTCAGAGAGTAGCTGAAACATGGGCTAGAGGAGAACTCCAGAAAGTGCAGAAACAAAAGTAGAAAGGATACTGTCACATAGAACAGAAGTTGCAAAATAGAGTCACCCAAACAAAAAACTGCTTGTAGCAAGTTTCTTTGTGTGGCCCATATGATCAAAATAAACCATTGAAGACTGAAAACTTTGTTGCTGTCATCCTATGTTCTTGGATGTCGATATAAACTTTAGTAAACACCAGAACCAATTGTCGTGAAGATGATTCTTTTCAGTTAGGTTGATGGTAAAAGTTTTTAATCAACAGGTCTGAAAAATTTGAGCACCATCATTTTTATTTTATAAAGCTCTTTGAAGATTAGAGAATTTCACATGAGGAAGCACAATGTGCTAGATGGCTGTATCCACAAGCAGGTATGATTCTGTAGCCCAAGGGCATAACCTGTACAGAGTCATAAAAGCAGCAAATGCCCATTGTGAAATGAAGCTTATATTTACTCTAATAGATGCCCTTAACTGGTAAGATAACAAGTAAAGGGAAGCAAAGTATTTGAATAATAAAAAGTTATATTTATGAAACTCAGATTTCTGTCCCTTTCTTTGGAAGAATCCCAAAGATCTGGCAGGCCACCAAATTTATGGAATAAAAGCAGCAAACAGCAGTCACTCTGCTGAGCACTTCACAAGACCATGAACTACAAACTGGTATGTTTCCAGTTTCCAGAGGCAGAAACAATGCCCAGAGAGAATGTATCATTCTAGCTCCGTAAGTGGCACTTGGATTACAGAACCATTTACTTTTAGCCATTGAATGCCAAGGTTGTCTTGAAAGCAAAAGTGTGAAAACATGGGATTCTTCAAGCATTTAGGCTGAGATGAAGAAAGGTTACATAAAATTTCTAAACCTAATGGAAGAATTGATTAAGGTCCATAACTGTTTCCATGGTAAGTAGACATCCTGAAGCATTTACCTTTACTATCACCTAACTTCTTCCACACCAAAAACGCCTTAAAAAATATTTCCCTACTAAAAATGAATCTCAATTACATAATAGAAATTGATAGAAAAGTGGGATTCATTCATGGCATTTTTCACTATAACGAAATTTTGTGAACTCAGTCGTACATGTACGGAGACCCACCTAAACCAAGACATGGGCTACACATTGCCACGCAGACCCACCTCAAGGTTCTGTAGTTCAGATAGAGTAAATAGTCTCTTAACCTTGTAGCTTTTCATGCATAAAATAAAAAGTAGAGTCTGATTCCTAACTCTGTTCTTCTTTATCACAATTTTCTTTTCTATTCCCACCGAAAGAGAATAATCTCTCTTCTTCTGATACATATCTCACAGAGATATTGTGAGAATTTAATAAGGTAAGAAACATGAAGCAAAAAAGCACAGTGATTGTCTTAGGGGGACTACTTCTTAAACTTATTTTTATATTGTTGTCCAGACCTATGAACTCCCCCCCGCATCCCCTCTGAGGAGCAACACGAAACTGCCAACTTTGGAAAAGGATGATGGCATAGATATATTTTCATTGCATGTGGAAATAGGCAAAGCCCTGTGGGGGTTGGAAAAGCCTTCCCTCTGCTCAAGAGCAGAGAATTCAAATAGAAATATCATAAGGTGTAGGATGTGAGAATCACTTCAGGGCCTTGTATATAGATACACAGTTATTTTTAATTAAATCAATATTTTTAAATGGTTGTCTGTTAAAGCCATGCTTATCATTTTTTCTAATCTCCCCTCTAAGGCTCAATTTTACTTCTCACTGCACTGGATTTCCTAATGTAGAAATTTATCCCATGGTCTCCTTCTCTACATATATGTATACAGGTGTCTCCCTCTCCTATCCTTGAATAATTGATCCCCATGCAAGTTTCTAGGACATCCTGGGAACTCCTTCTGCAGGCATTCTCTTCAGAGCAGCAGTCTTTTTCTGTTGATCATAAACAGTTCATCTTAGAATTATATGAGCAGGAGCCAAGATCAATGGCAACCTGATTTACAGCAGCTCTTACCAACAGCTTGTGGAAATTAGAAATAAATACAGGGTCAAACAACTCACCAGTAATTTGACATTGGTAAATATGGCTTATTTAGAAGTCCTAAATAATAAGGACCTTTGCATCTTCATTTCAACTGAAAGAGCATCAGTGTATTGCCTGAAGAGCCTTTTAGAGCTGAAAAGTTGCTTTAAAGTATATCATCATTTTAAGTATTTTTCCTGCTCTCTTAAATAGTGGAACATAATGGAGTTGGCAGCACAATACTGTAACTATTCACAGCCTTAACTGGCATTTAGCAAAAGAATGACCCGTAAGGAGGCTGTTCGTGGTCCTGAAATCATGTCTGCATGTCTTTTTGCAGGATGGGTTACAAGTCAGTCAGAAAGGTACCTGTCTATCTGAGAACAGGAGGAAAGCTATAGATGCCGCAAAAAAAGCTGTTCAGAAGGTTCGTGGGTCTAAATGAAATATAAACAATGCCAAATGTAAAAAAACAATGATAATTTTAGAATGAAATGCAATTACTTTAATAAAATGATGATGTGGCTTAAGTTTGAATGATGATTTGATTCAGTTAGACCAAAGCTGACTTTGATTTCATTTCCCAAGGGAACATTTTCTGTTGTGAGTGGCTAAAAGAATACGACTCTTGAATACACAGAGCAGCTTAATAGAGGCAGCAGTGAGATGTATTTTCTATTTTCTGTGAATGTGTTACAATAGCTGTTATTAACACACAATGGCAAAATGCAAATGTTACATAATTGTAGGAAAATCTGATACAATAAAATATGATAACAGGTCTTAAGGGGGTGATCTAGCCCATGTTGATTCAGTCATACTACAATTTGCTGCAGGTTTATGATTTGTATTACATCAGTTTCTCCTGGTGGCTGGCATAAATTTTTCGGTCTCCAGTTTGATCCTATTTCTGCATGTCTTACCTTTAATAGCAGTATATTCAACTGAGCACATAATAGGCTTTCCTGTAATTGAACATGGCCTGGTCAGCTTCAGGGCAGTATTTGTGTGGTTTGTGGATAACCCTTCATCACTTACACAGGGGGGTCAGTTGGAATATCTTACAGTTGATAACTTGGCAATGGTAGAGTTGAAGCTGGAAGCAGTTGGTCACAGTCACCCAGTGGCCACAGCTCTGCTCCTCTTTATCTCAGACCACCATCATCTACCTCCCTCATCTTTGGATGTCCTAAGTACAGTAACTCCTAGCATTTACAAGTCCATTTTGAAAGTAAAAATAAACAAGTGTTAAAGGCAGCAAAATTGGATGAGCTCTGGTAGTTAGGGAACTAGTTACCAGAGCTCTGGTAACTTAGGAAAAGTTAGTAATGTCCAAAAAGCAAATAGAAAGAAGTGGTCTGAGAGAATCATCACACTCAACCTCTAGGTTTTTAGATTGAAAAAATATCTGAGATTCAAGGAAATAAAATGTCATGATGAAGATTATACCACCAAGACTAAAATGAAACTTCCAATTTTTATTTCTATACCCTTTATGCTCCATTATTTCACAAAATCTCTACCCACGCAATGTATATTTACATAAGGCATGTATGAAAGAACAGCCAGGGAAAAGACGGAAGTAGGCAGTTTGTTTCTCAGGTAACCCAAATGCCCTTTTCTGAGCATTTATTTTGGCTGCCCACATGCCTATGGTAAATGCTTTGTTAGCCTCCAGACTCAGGTAAAATGTCACTGATCCCCCATCCTAACCTCATCTGAGGGAAGGAAAATGGTGTAAGGGTAATAGCTCAAACTTTGATTTCAAACGTAGTGAGCAAGTGACCAACTGGGAATGAACTCAGGGTCTACTTTAATTCAGATACTTGCACCGTGAACTGTGTTACATGCAGAGTGATGAGGAGGGCTGAGGAGAAGGCCTTCATAAGAAACCTACCTTGTAGTAGATGCTCAGCCAATCTTCTTATTTTCCTTGTGTCCAGTTCCCTTGTCTATCTTACCTCCCAGGCAAAATATCATGGACTTATTGCTCTCAGAGCATTTTTACTAGTCAAAAGACTTCATACAGTTTTTTTTTCAGTCAATGAACATAGATTGAGTTCTGAATCAGGTTCCGTACAAGAAACTAGAGAACTAATAACCCATGATGAGATAAAAACCATATCAGGAAGGACTTTATATGCAATACTAAAAATTTGAGCCTTTATCTTATTGGCCAAGGGGAGATAGTGGAGAATTTTAAGCAGCAGAGTAATATAATCTGATTTTTATTTTAGGTGAATCAATCTGAATATCTGAATGGCCCTGTGAAGACTAAATCAGAGGAAGAAAAATAATCACTGGAAATCCCAGTTTCAAAGGTCTAGCGACAGAAAATGCAGAAACCCTAATTGAGACAGGAGGCTACTGTATGAGCAAAAACAAAAGAACGGGTAGGGACGGGAAGATGACGATGGAGTAGGCGGACGTACCAACTTCCAACTCCCAGAACCAAAGTGGATTATAACTCAATTTTAAAAACCATCATGTGGATAAACCAACTTTGAACTAAACGAAGCGGACTCTTCAACCAAGGAACACAGAAAAAGCCACATTGAGACTGGTAGGAATAGCGAAAACACGAAGAGGGCTGCCCAGTTCCCCGGAGCAAACAGCAGCTCGGAGAGACTTGTGTGGCAGGAGGAGAGTTTGACAGAGAGGGAGGGACCTGGGTCCCAGGAACCAAGCCCCAGCCTGCAGTCCCAGAGCCTAGAAGAGGCGTTTGGACAGTATTGAGCTGTGAAACAAGTGAGGATACTGTTTGTGAGAGACAGTTTTCTCAGACCCAAGATTCTTTTTAAAGGGACAGCACAGAAAACCTCTCTCACAACCACGCACCCGGGGCTCCGGGGAACGGGGGCAGAGGAGAGGACCAGAGCAGCGGGAAGCGAGTGTGGACTGAAGGCCCAGGGACAACACTCTGAGAGACAGCCACCCTAAACCCTGGGCTAAGTCACTTCCCTAACTGAAAACAAATATTGCCCCTGGAACTAGCAATATCAGCAAAGGAAGACAGGACTCCAGCCAAACAAGCTCTCCCACGGCAATTAGAGCAGCGCTGCTTAGAGGGAGGGAGCTCCCAGGCATACAGTGTGGAGTGTTAGGGCACTTCCTACTCTGCTGTGAGTTGCTGAAGGGTATGGTGGCAGCAGGACGCTGAAACGTGGTTCTGTCAGTGGGGGCGGAGGCCCAACCGGTGTGAGCTTGGTCTAGCCCAGCAGGGTCGGAGGAGACGCGTGAAAGTGGTCCGGCAGCTGCCGGCCGCCTGTGACCCCACCTGTGGGGGAAAAAGCAAAAGGCCAGGAACGGGCAGAGATCTGCTCTGCAACCCTGTGCAAGCAGGCCCTGACAGAGGGGATGAGGCTAGGACCAGAGACGGGCGGGTGCTCACAGCTGAGCTCACGCTACCAGGCCCGCCTGGCCAGAGAAACCGGCGGTTTGCCATTCTGCGTGCACAAGCTGGCTCAGAACACGGGGGCGAAGTAGACCCCGAGACAGGCGAAGGCTCGTGGCTGAGCTCACACAGGCAAACATGCCCGGCCCAATAAACCACAGTTTGCTATTCTGCGTGTGCAAGTTGGCTCTGAATGCGGGGGCGGGGTAGAGGCCCGAGGAGCGGAAGTCCGCAGCTGAGTGCACGCCAGCCCGGTCCAATAAACTGCGGTATGCGACCCTGCGTAGGAGGGCCCTGGCCTCGAGGGCAGGGCTAAAGCTCCGGAAGGGCAAAGGCTCACAGCTGAGAGCACGTCAAAAGTCCCGCCCAACCCGCGAAACTGTGGCGAGCAGGCTGTGATCACGGGTGCAGGGAGGAAGCCCTGAAACAGGCTGGGTCAGCAGCTGAGCAAAGGTGCTCACATCTACCCTTAGTGCTGAGGCTTGTGGCTTGAGTGACAGCCTCTCCTGCGGAGGAGAGGCAGAAATCACAGCAACAGCCGCAGTGGGCCAGCACTGGCAACGCCCATACCCAACCGCCCTAGGCAGCAGCAGAGGGGGTGGCAGGCCTGCAGACAGACCACACCTAGAGAACACAAAAGCAACACATACCGGACTCCAGTGGCCACAACTTGCTTATATACAGACAAAATGGGCATGCAGAGGAATGCAAACCAAATGAATCAAGAGAAATCCCAGAGAAGGACCTGAATGAACCAGATATAACCAAATTACCAGAAGCAGAATTTAGAATAATGATAGTTAGGATGTTCAAAGAAACTAGAGCAACAATGGATAGTCACTATGAACACCTAAATAAAGAGATAACAGGTATAAAAAACGAAATTGAAATAATAAAAAAAATCAGACAGAAATGACAAATATAGTATCAGAACTGAATACCACAATGGAAGGAATTAAAAGCAGGATGAATCATGCTGAAGATCGAATAAGCAAGTTAGAAGACACAATAAACAAAGGCACAGAAGCAGAGAAGAAAAGGGAAAAGAGACTCAAAAAATGTGAGGAATCTCTAAGTGAGCTCTGTGACAACATGAAGAGAAACAACATTCACATCATAGGGGTGCCTGAAGAAGAGGAGAGAGGACAGGAAATGGAAATTTGTTCAATCAAATCATAACAGAAAACTTCCCTAAATTAAGGCTGGGAAACATTTCACATATTCAAGAAGCACACAGAACTCCATTAAAGAGAAACCCAAAAAAATCTAAACCAAGACATATCATAGTAAAAATACCAAAGCTAATGGAAAAAGAAAAAATTTTAAAAGTTGCTAGAGAATAAACGGCTATCACCTACAAAGGAGCCCACATAAAAACATCTGACTTCTCAACAGAAATACTTGAAGCCAGAAGGGAATGGCAAGATATAATCAAAGTAATGCAGAACAAGAACCTACAACCAAGACTACTCTATCCAGCAAGGCTAACGTTTAAAATGGAAGGAGAAATAAAGAGCTTCCCAGACAAAGAAAGCCTCAAGGCATTCATTAAAACCAAATCAATTCTGCAAGAGATACTAAGGGGCCTGTTGTGACCAGTTCAAAGGGAGGAAAGAATATAGCAAAAGAAGAATACAGCTTTAAAGAATAAAATGGCAATAAACAACTACATATCAATAATAACCTTAAATGTAAATGGATTAAATGATCCCATCAAAAGACATAGGGTAGCTGCGTGGATAAAGAAACAGGACCCATATATATGCTGTCTACAAGAGACACACCTTAAAACAAAAGATGCACATAGATTGAAGGTAAAAGGATGGAAAAAAAATATTTCATGCAAATGGAAAGGAAAAAAAAGCCAAGGTAGCAGTACTTATATCAGACAAAATGGACTTTAAAACAAAGGCTGTAGTAAGAGATAAAGAAGGACACTACATAATGATAAAGGACACAATTCAACAGGAAGATATAACTATTATAAATATCTACGCACCAAATATAGGAGCCCCGACATACATAAAGCAGACTTTGATGGATATAAAGGGTGAGATCAACAGCAATACTATCATAGTAGGGGATTTCAATACCCCACTAACAACACTGGATAGATCCTCAAGAAAGAAAATTAATAAAGAAACAGCAGACGTAAAGGTACACTAGATCAACTTGATTTAATAGATACCTTCAGAATGTTTTACCCTAAAGCAGTAGAATATACATTCTTCTCAAGCGCTCATGGTACGTTTTCTAGGATAGACCACATGTTAGGACACAAAAATGGTCTCAGTAAATTTAAGAAGATTGAAATCATATCAAGCATTTTCTCTGATCACAATGCCATGAAACTAGAAATTAACCACAAAAGGAAAACTGAAAAATACTCAAACACTTGGAAACTAAATAGTATGTTATTAAATAATGAATGGATTAACAATTAGATCAAAGAAGAAATAAAACAGTTTCTAGAAACAAATGATAATGAGCATACATCAACTCAAAATTTAAGGGACACAGCAAAAGCAGTACTGAGAGGGAAGTTCATTGCACTACAGGCATATCATAAGAAGCCAGAAAAAGCTCAAATAAGTAACCTGACCCTGCATCTAAAAGAAATAGAAAAACAATAGCAAATAAAACCCAGGACCAGTAGAAGGAAGGAAATAATAAAGATCAGAGCAGAAATAAATGACATAGAGGCTAAGGAAACAATACAGAGGATCAATGAAACCAGGATCTGGTTTTTTGAAGAGGTAAACAAGATTGATGAACCTTTAACTAGACTCACCAATTTAAAAAAGAGAGAGGACCCAAATAAATAAAATTAGAAAGGACAGTGGAGAAATAACAATTGATACAACAGAGATACAAAGCATTGGAAGAAAATACTATGAAGAACTCTAAGCCAAAAAATTAGACATTCTAGGTGAAATGGACAAATTTCTTGAATCATATAACCTTCCAAAAATCAATCTGGAAGAATCAGAACACCTAAACAGACCAATTACAACAAATGAGATCGAAACAGTTATCAAAAAACTCCCAAATGAGAACAGTCCTGGGCCTGATGGCTTCACAAGTGAATTCTATTAAAAATTCAAAGAAGAACTAACTCCTATTGTCCTCAAGCTATTTCAAAAAATTTAAGAGGAAGGAAGACTTCCGAACTCCTTTTATGAGGCGAGCATAATTCTGATCCCGAAACAGAGCAAAGACAACACAAAGAAAGAAAATTATAGGCCTATATCCCTGATGAATTCAGATGCTAAAATCTCAACAAAATATTAGCCAACCGGATCCAGCAATATATGAAAAAAATCATACACCATGATCAAGTGGGATTTATTCTGGAGAGGCAAGGCTGGTTCAATATTCGCAAATCAATCAATGTGATTCATCACATAAACAAAAGGAAGGGCAAAAATCACATGATAATTTTAATAGATGCAGAAAAGGCATTTGATAAAATCCAGCACCCATTCATGCTCAAAACTCTCAGTAAAGTGGGAATACAGGGATCATTCCTTAACATGATAAAGGCCATCTACAACAAACCCACAGCAAACATCATACTAAATGGACAAAAATTAAAAGCAAACCCCTTAAGATCAGGAACCAGGCAGGGGTGCCCACTTTCACCACTTTTATTCAACATAGCTCTGGAAGTCCTAGCTACAGCAATCAGACAAGAAGAAGAAATAAAAGGCATACAAATTGGAAAAGAAGAATAAAACTCTCACTATTTGCAGATGATATGATATTGTGTATAGAAAACCCTAAAGTCTCAGTCAAAAAACTACTGGACCTGATAAATCAATTCAATAAGGTGGCAGGATATAAAATTAATACTCAGAAATCAGAGACATTACTATATACAAACAATGAACTGTCAGCAAAAGAAATTAAGGAAACAATCCCCTTCACTATTGCAGCCAAAAAAATAAAGTACCTAGGAGTAAATTTAACCAAGGAGGTTAAGGACTTGTACTCGGAAAATTATAGAACATTAATAAAAGAAATCAAGTAAGATACAAACAAGTGGAAGCATATACCGTGCTCATGGCTAGGAAGAATAAACATCATTAAAATGTCTATATTACCCCAAGCAATTTGTAAATTCAATGCAATACCAATTAAAATACCAATGACATACTTCAAAGATATAGAACACATATTCCAAAAATTTATATGGAACCAAAAAGGAACACGAATAGCCTCAGCAATCTTAAAAAGAAAAAATAAAGCAGGAGGTATCACTCTTCCGGATATCAAGGTTTACTACAAGGCTATTATACTTAAGACAGCCTGGTACTGGCATAAGAACAGGCACATAGATCAGTGGAACAGAACAGAGAACCCAGAAATAAACCCACAGCTTTATGGACAACTGATATTTGACAAAGGAGGAAAAAACATACAATGGAGTAAAGACAGCCTCTTTAACAAATGGTGTTGGGAAAATTAAACATCTACCTGCAAAAAAAAAAAAATGAAACTAGACCATTAACTTACACCATTCACAAAAACAAGCTCAAAATGAATAAAAGACTTAAACGTAAGTTGTGAAACCATAAGCATCTTAGAAGAAAACATAGGCAGCAAGCTCTCCAACATCTGTAGCAGCAATATATTTGCCAATTTATCTCCACGAGCAAATGAAAAAAAAGGCAAGATAAACAAGTGGGACTATATCAAACTAAAAAGTTTTTGCACAGCTAAAGACAATAAGAACAGAATAAAAAGACAAACCACATAATGGGAGAACATATTCGACAGCATGTCTGATAAGGGGCTAATAATCAAAATTTATAAAGAACTTATAAAACTCAACACCAGGGAGACAAACAATTGAATCAAAAAATGGGCAAAAGAAATGAATAGAAATTTCTCCGAAGAGGACATACAGATGGCCAATAGCCATATGAAAAAATGCTCAACGTCACTATTCATTAGAGAAATGCAAATTAAAACCACAATGAGATATCACCTCACACCAGTCAGAATGGCACTCCTCAGCAAAACAACACAGAATAAGTGCTGGCGAGGATGTGGAGAAAAGGGAACCCTTCTGCACTGCTGGTGGGAATGCAGATTGGTGCAGCCACTGTGGAAAACAGTTTGGAGATTCCTCAAAAAATTAAAAATCGAACTGCCTTTTGACCCAGCTATTCCACTTATAGGAATATACCCTAAGAACACCATAGCACTGTTCGAAAAGAAGAAATGTGCCCCCATGTTCGTGGCAGCATTGTTCACAATAGCGAAGATCTGGAAACAGCCCAAGTGTCCGTCAGAAGATGAGTGGATTAAAAAGCTATGGTACATATATACTATGGAATACTACTCAGCCATAAGAAATGATGACATCGGATCATTTACAACAAAATGGATGGACCTTAATAACATTATACGAAGTGAAATAAGTTAATCAGAAAGAAAAAACTGAGAACAGCATGATTTCATACATAGGTGGGACACAAAAGTGAGACTATGAGACATGGACAAGAGAGTGGTGGTTACGGGGTGCGGGGAGGGAGGGGAGGGTGAGATAGGGAGGAGGGAGGGGCACAGGGACAATTTGACTTTGGGTGACGGGTATGCAACACAATTGAATGATAAGATAATCTGGAGATGTTTTCATTGTATTATGTACCCTTATTTATTGGTGTCACCCCATTAAAATTAATAATAAGAAAAAAAACAAAAAAAAATACAAAAGAACGATGCCCCAACAATATATTCCATTTGATTCCTTTTTCTCATAGGGAAATGGACTAGAAATTATGAAACAATTTTATTTGCATGCTAGGTTAAACAAATATTTTATAGATAATGAGAGTCAGATTTCTGACTAATGATTTCAAATAAGGAAAGAGGAAGAATAGAATAAACCGTATGGTGCTAATTAGAGTCATAGATATCAATATGGGCTCATGGATTTTTAAATATATAGAGATACCTATGGCTATATAGCTATATCTATCCATCAATTTCCCTATGCAGATGGATGGAGAGAAAGCAAGCCATGCTTACGCACAGGTTGGTAGGCATTCGTATATTTTCTAGTCTTGACCATTTAGAGGACTAGATAGTGCCACCTTAGAGCAGCAACAAGCACCCCTAGCACTGTGACCTTAGTCCATAAATACCTTCTCTAATTAAAAAATATAAAACAAGACTCTTTAGAGAACTGGGTGAGTCCAGAGAGAGGGGAAAAAACATATAAAATGAGACTGTAGCATTATCTGGCACCAGAAAGTAAGGAAGTGCTGAAAAGAGGCAGGAGGGTGTGTCCACACTGAAAATTACAGGCACCGAAGTACACAAGCTCCTAATGACTAACATTGGAGCAATCTGAGGAATAAAAAAAATAACGAAGATGAAAATAAATGGTCACAAATCCATATTGATATAAATAAAAAAAATAAATACAGATACAAATGGAAAAGATCGCTTTTTATTTTTTTCAGAAAAATTTTAATTAAAAAATATGTAGGAAAAAAATGAGGGAAACAGCAAGCCACCATTAGAGACCTGTCATAATAATTACTTCCACAAAGCACACCCATTGATGCTACATTAAATGGACACAATTTTAAGGAGAATTGGATATGTTTCTCCCTCCAAATATTTGAAAAAAAATTTACTTTACGATGGAGCTTTCTGGCAGATACTACCTTTATATCACCAGGGGATGACATCATTAGCATGAGATCCATGTCAATATCTTGTACCTGCCGATATCATAAAGTCTGGGAGAAGCAGATGCCTTCTGTGGTATCTTCCTCACTAATTCATAACTGTGTACTAATCATTGAAAAAACATCGGTAAAACCTAATTTGTGGGATATTGTACAAAAACTGGAGGAGTATTTTTTTTAATGTGTCAAGTTTGCAAAAAATAACAAGGAAAGACTGAGAAACTGTCACAGATTGGGGACTATTTAAGAAAGAGATGACAGCTAGAGGCAACATAGGATCCTGGAGTAGAAAAATGACATGCCAGGGAAAATTGGTATGATCGGAATATGTTTTGTGTATTAGTTAATAGAATTGCACCAGCATTCATTTTTTCATTTTGATAATGACCCTGTGATTTTGTAGGATGTTGACATAGGGGACACTAGGTGAAAGAGGTATTTAAGACCCTCCGTACTGCTTTTGCAACTTTCCTGTAAGTCTAAATTTAATTCAGAAAGTGAAGTTAAACAAAATTGTAGACAGGAGAACTGGGAATGGATAGAAGAAGGGTAAGCAGAATCTACAAGAGCCATAAGAAGTGAGATGCAGAGAGCCGGGGCGGGGGGGGGGGGGACTGACTCAAGGATGAGTGCCATCTACCAACACGGGGAATCAGGTGGAAATGGGCACAGGCTTGGGGGTGGGGGAGGGCAATGAGGATATTTCATTTTGGAAAATGCTGAGTTTGAGGTGCTTCCGGGACATCCAGATGGACACGCAAATTAGGCAGTTCTGATGAATGTGTCTAGAGCCTAAGAGAAAGAGATGAATTGAAAATATAAATTCTGAAGCAGTCAGCATCCGGAAGTTGGTTAGAGGCATGAGAATAGATAGAATCATAGAGGGGGAAAAAACATGAATGGTAAAGAGAAAAGAGAATGAAACTCAAATTTAATGCTCATTCACATTAACCTTATGTTACAAATTTTGTGGAACAGGAGATATGGCTTATTTATTTCTGTGTTCTCACCACTTAGTGTGTCTGGAAAATAATGTGTATTTAACATAAGTCAGTGCAAATAAATGGAGGAAGAAATGAATCCTCCAGAAACACCGATTTCATAGACGTTTTAATCTCTCTTTAAACTTATTTCATTCTGTGATTTCATCATCCCCATATCTCAGGTTTTATTTGAATGGAATTTTCCCCTCTGTTAAAATTTTAGGTAATGGATGAGATTGATAGCTGAAGACAAATTGTAGATTCTGGTCCAACATCAAGTTATATCTGATCTATTTATTCCCAACACCTCTAAGAGAATGGTAAAAGAACCAACTAAACAGCCTTAGAATTTTACAGAAAAAGAAAAATGCTTTGCTTAGCGTCCCATACTCTGCCACCCAGCCTTGTTTTAAAACAAACAGGAGCTCGCTTTGTCCACCCTTATTGAATGTTCAAGAGCCATTTTTCCCTGGGGAGACTGTTTTCAGCCAGGATTCTGGTGGAATGAATCCATTCATGTCAAATGAGAATCCTCAACCTGAACCCCCGGCTCACACAGAAAACAGAACATCTCACTCTCACCTGCAAGACCTGTCAGTGCCAAGTCCCTGCTCCATGCTGCCCACAACCTTCCCTATGCATGTTATGTAAATATCCTGCTAATGTAGTTGGTTCTGTTCTAGACGACAGTAAAATATAATGATATTTAAAAAGACAAGTGGCTGCTGGAATCTCCACAACATGGCATTATTTGGGAAAATAGAGCTTACCTGAATATTTTCGGCTTAACAATTGCCAACCAGATGGCAGGCAGCAATATAAAATGTATTACAAAGCGCCAGCTCCTTCTGCGTGCCATTTAGTAGAATATTGTGCTCAATATGCTGTTCTGTCATTTCCTCCCCCTTTCGGTTTTATTTTCTCATGCTAACCCTTGAAGGAAAAAATTATCCTAAAGTATTGCTGTGGATTCTTCATTTCTAATCTCTGTACTGGCTGAATTTTCCTTGAAGCTCTTCCAGGGGTAGAGGTGGAGAAGAAAGTATGGTTAACTGGGAGGCGAGAATGTGCAAAACTAAAAGAAAGAATGCAGGGCACATTTTTTGTTGTTATTGTTGTTGTTATGGAATGTGCTGCTTTTCCTTCAGTGTGTTAGAAGCATGGAGAATCTGGCCCAGGGTACCTAAGGGTTTTAAGCAAGAACACTGCCTCATTGGTGGTGGAGTTGTAGGATTCTAAAATCCAAAGGTCCAGCTGGTGTTCAAAAGGAAGCTGAGGGACAGTGCATGGAGTGTTCTGGCCACACCCAGCTACAGGAGAGAAAATAAGCTCTGAGCAGAAAGACAGGGCATGCTTTTTTGTTTGCTTGCTTATTTGCTTGCTTGATTGTTTGAAAGTATGATTCAGAAGGGTCCAGAAAGAGATATTTTAAATTGCTAAGATCATATTTGGAATGTGGCCTGGCAGCAGAGAGGAGGGTAAGAGACATGAGACTGGGGTCCAGTGTTTGGGATCAATCAAAGCAATGCCCAAGTTTTGGAGTAACTAGGGCATTAAAGAAATTATTAAAGCAGGCATTCAGAAACAGGGCAGTGGCAGAAATGAGGGCAGTAAAACAGCTAGACAGTTGTGACAGAAACGTCAAAGTGTTTCTCCACCAAGATCTGGGCAGCAGTTAGAACAGGAGTGGCCCATCTGTGGAATTGATGTGATGCATCATTCACTGCAGTGGGTTTACTACCCCCCCCATCTCAGAGCCTCCCCCTTGCTCAGAACCTGATCTGGCAGAGTGACCTCTGTCCAAGGTGATAAAGACAGCAAGTCCAAGATTGTACACATATATTGTATTACAGTAGGTTACATTATATCATTTCATAGATTATTATATTACAGGAGGAAATTATTTTTAAGAAAGAAACCAGCCTGACCAGGCAGTGGTGCAGTGGATAGAGCATCGGACTGGGATGCGGAGGACCCGGTTCGAGACCCCAAGGTCGCCAGCTTGAGCTTGGGCTCATCTGGTTTGAGCAAAAGCTCACCAGCTTGGACCCAAGGTCACTGGCTCGAGCAAGGGGTTACTCGGTCTGCTGAAGGCCCGCGGTCAAGGCACATATGAGAAAGCAATCAATGAACAACTAAGGTGTCGCAACGAAAACCTGATGACTGATGCTTCTCATCTCTCTCCACTCCTGTCTGTCTGTCCCTGTCTATCCCTCTCTCTGACTCTCTCTCTGTCCCTGTAAAAAATAAAGAAAGAAAGAAGCTAATTGAAGACTCGGGCTAAACATATTTTCTCTATAAAATAGAGTTGGAGAATGCATTTATATCTAAATTATTTCAAAAATATTTTATGGCAAATATGTTCAAGTAATACAAATATGTAACTAATGAGATCTACTTAATTAACCACAATGGAATTACTGTAACACCCTCGAAAGCATACCCACCACAACCACCACCAACACAAACAAAGAGATACTTGATTGAGGGACTTGTTTCCCAGAGACTCTCTGATCTCTCTCTGCTCCCTCACTTACCCAATAGCAGGCACTCAGCAGCTGTATTTGAGCAGACAGAATAAAATAATAGAGGAGCTGGCACCCAAGGCATGGGTAATTGTCTAACTCTTCCCTTTGCTCTGCCTATGTAAACACAGATTTAAATAATTGATCAAAGATAGAATCGTCTCATAACTATCAAAAGAAAATTAGAGAAAGCTCAAAGAAATTATCTCAAGTTTGTAGAAAAATAAAGCATTTCAAACCCCAGACTGGGCTTGCCTCTCCCCTTTACAATCTACAAATGGGTCACACCTTGCTTAGGTAGAAAATAGAGATTTAACAACAACAACAACAAAAAACTTCAATTGATAACACTGTAAAACTCAAAATGCATTTTATTTCTCTACCATAGGATAACATGTCATTTAAAATTTTCGAGCCTCAATTTTCTATCAACAAAGAGAACACCAAGTGTCTCCTAAGTCTATGGTGATGATAAAAGGGTAAGATGTGAATTAAAACCCTTTTATGATGGCTTATACAAAATAAATGTCCCCGTGACAATCTTGATGGTGACATAAATGAATAAAATAATGAATGAATGAATAATTGGACACATAGCTACAGTCACTGGATAGCATATGCCTGTACTACCATTTATCTTTATAGTATTTCTCACTATCTGATATTACAATATATTTCTTTATCTATATACTGTCTGCCTTTCCTACAGATAAATGTCTCTCGGGCAGCAAATTTGTCTTATTCACTTCCATATACCCAGTGACCAGAAAAAAAGAAACATTAGTACTTAGTAAAAATTTAATAACTCTGTATTACATGAATGAATGAATGAATGAATGAATGAATGAAGAGGCAGTCAGGTTTTGAATCTATATCTGTCTGACTCCAAAGCCTGTGCCCTTAATGACTAAGGCATGCTAACCCTTCATGAATAAATAAAGTCTACATTTAAGAAAATCAGTTTTCACTTAACACCATGTGGGTCTTATGTAATTTTGGAGGACAGCATATGTTCCCTCAACATGTTCTCCTCCTGATTCCTTACATGACAAAACTGATTTGGTAGCTATGATTAAGTTAAGGATGGAAAGATGGGGAGATTATCCTGGATTTCCCATTGGGCCCAAGTTATTCACATGGGTTTTTAAATGCAGAGAACCACTCTAGGCAGTGGTCAGAGAAAGTGATGTGAGACTTGGGTAGGATCAGAGAGAAGCTATGATGTTGCCTTTATGTTGGCAGAAGGAGCCATGAGCCAAGGAAAACAGGCGGCCTCTATAAGCTGGAAAAGACAAGGAAATGTTTTCTCTACTAGAACTCCAGAAAGGAATGCAGTCCTGCCAAGTCCCCAGTTTTAGCCAGGTGTGACCCAGGTCAGATTTCTGACCTACAGAACTGTAAGATATTGGATGTGTGTTGTTTTAAGCCACCAAGTTTGTAATACTGTGTTATAGCTCTGATAGAAAAACACCACCACTTTGAGGAAATTCATTGCTTCCCCACTACCAGAATTTGCTGTCAGCTATCAGAAGAAACTTTAACTCTCATTTTTCAAAAAACAAATTGGATTCAAAAACTATCTTCTAAACAACCACCAGCACCCCTCCCCAACTTTGAGCCAAAATTAAACAATCAAAACTTGAGGCTAACAGTACATTCTTTTTCATGAGTTTATAAAAAAAAAATTTTTTTACATGTGCTTATAAGAAAACCTTGAAATTCAATAGATTTTTTGTTGTTGTTGTTCTAGAAATGTGGGCTGGGTTCCACATACCATTCATTAAGCAGTGAATAGCACTATATATCTGGAGCAAAAACCTTCCTCTGCTACTGTTTTCTATGCTGCCTTTCTCGTGAAGCAAAAAAAAAAAAAAAAAAAAAAAAGAAAACCTTCAGGCTGCTACCATTTCACCTGATACCTGTATCTTTCCTTATACTCAAATTGTTACAGCCTTCCTAGTCAAGGGGTGCTGTGGCTATTCCAGCAGCCTGCCTGCTCACCTGTCTCCACCACCAGGCCCTCTGGGCTAGGGGCTGTGACACTGATGTCCTGAGCATCGTCGGACCCCAGTAATGAACATCACCGCAAAAATTAACCAGCATTCGTTCATCACTGCAGACAGTAGAGTGGGCTGTAATTTCAGCTTCTCCTCTTCAAATAATGTTTGTTTTTGTACTGGAATCTGGGCAATCAATGTAACAGATGAACATATCATTTCATCTGAAATATTTGCTAAACATGATGGAACCTTGAAACTCACACCTCAGCGTGTGTGTGTGTGTGTGTGTGTGTGTGTGTGTGTGTGTGTGTGTGTTGGAAAGAGACACCATGTGTGTTGGGTAGTCTGTAGAATTAAAAATGAAACCAAGTAAAAACCAGATGAATAAGGTAAAAGGGAAAACTTGCAAGTTCATTAAAAATAAATTAGATGCCTACCTCCATTTTCTAGCAGTTTCACTCAGTATTATTTTTAACCTTAAAAAAAGTGAAGGTTTCAAGCAGATCCGGAAAAACCCTATCACTACCTTTCCTCTTTAAAAATATGAAATTTAATGCCTGTGCAGTTTCTAAAGTGGAATCTAATGGCAATAAAAGTCAATTGGCCCAGTCAGCACTAGACATATTACTCTTATGACATTATATTAACTTGAATGCTGCTCAACTCATTTGCTTTTAAAAGAGCTGGGGCCACTGAAAGGACTCTTCATTTTGTGGATAGACATACTGGCATGTATGTCCTTTGATGCTTAGGCAAACCCTCACCAACACTGAACTAAGAAACCTCTTTCTTTCCAAAGTCACTCCCAACTGAAATTTATATCTGAGGTCATTGTTAGAGCAGAAACTTGAAAATCATTTCATATCACTCCTTTTCTTTCTCTACATTATAAACGGCCACAAAATCAATATCTTCATCATCAGTGAACCAATTTAACAAATGTTTATTGAATTTCCATTATGTTTTAGGTGCTGTCCTAGGTTTCAGGGATATAGCGCGAACAAAATACAGGGGTCCCCGGGTTACGACCATCTCAACATATGACATTTTGAGTTTACAATGCTCACTCCCATAAACACTTCAAAAAATTGAGACATGAGTGTTTCAGCTTATGCCATTAGCATCGTACTTATGGACTACATGGGCAAACTAGTTTGGTTGCATGTGGTGGAAGAACATGCATTAATGCAGCATGAGTGAGGGAGTTGGTCTTCCCCAGTACACTTACCTGCACCATTTTGGATTGTTAAAAGCACAAGTGTGCTGTTGTGTTAGGCTAGGGTGTGTTTCAACTTACACCAAAATTCGGGTCATGTCACTATCATAGGAACGGTACGGTGTCATAATCTGGGGACCCCCTGTATTCAAAATGTCTTGCTTTTGTGTGAGCCCTTTCTTATCTAACAGGAGATATAAATGTGCAATTAATAGAGTGTTCCAGAAAAGCACTAAATGCTAAGTAGGAAAATTCAGCGATAGAGGGAGGGGTGGTGGTTGAAAGTATAGGGAGAGGGAGAAAACTTGATTGTCCAGGGAGAGCACCGTAGGTGACGTTTGAGGGACAGGGTCTTGACTCATATTCTGTGTGCTCCAATAGGGGTAAAAAATGCAAGAAAGTTGGAGGACAGAGGAAGAAGAGGGGGAAGAGAAGCAGTCAGAAAAGCAACTAGGGCACCTGACCAGTCGGTGGCGCAGTGGATAGAGCGTCGGACTGGGATATGGAGGAAACCAGGTTCAAGACCCCGAGGTTGCCAGTTTGAGCACGGGCTCATTGGGTTTGAGCAAAAAAGTTCACCAGCTTGAGCTCAAGGTCGCTGGCTTGAGCAAGGGGTCACTCGGTCTGCTGTAGCCCCCGGGTCAGGAACCGGTCTCTCCCTTCCTGTCTGTCTGTCCCTCTCTCTGACTCTATCTCTGCCACAATAAATAAATAAATAAATAAATAAATAAATAAATAAATAAATAAATAAAAAGCAGCTAGGGCCTTCCTGAATATACTGTTCAGGCAAGACCTCAAGCATGAATAATTTACATATTCACAGAAAGAATACAGACATCAGCCCTTTTATTTTAAAGAGAAGATGATAGGATAGGAATTAGAAGCATATTTTATGATGTTTAACCCTTGGCCTCAGCTAGCTTTTTGTTTTTGTTTATATTAATACATATCAGTATGTAATAGAGTCTAAATATATGTACACATATTGCATACATGAGAATATTCAGTACAGGTGAAACATAAAGCATCAAAGAAATTAATGTTTCATCATCAAGCCTGACAAACATTTTTTCAGTGTTCAATAGCTATTTCTCCCAATTTAATTCATTACTATATTTGATTAAAACTAAAATGCCATTGTTTGTAAATACAGTATTAGTTTATAATCCTTTAAGAAAAAAACATACTTTCAATTAATCTACAATGTTACCCAAGACATCACAACCTCAGAGATATTTTAAATTTTAAAATCTTGTATATTGTAAAATGAATGAAGTGTCATACATTCATCCCTCTTCTGACCTACGAAATACATTCATTTTGACTTATTTTGATGGACTACTTTTGCAAAATCTGTTTGTTAACCTTGACTCAAAGCAAGAACTTTCATTTGTATTTTTTCTTCTTTGGACCTACTGGCTGAGATACAAAAAGCTTTTATTTCAGGGCATTGTTCAGTCTCAATTGTCTTTATTATTATGAACAGAAGTAGTCATTGTCATAGTGGCACTGACTCTAGAGATAAGTATCATTGTGATCACACCTGGGGTATTTATTGAGCATATGTAATGTGGCACTGCCGATTGCTTCTACCTGACCACAGCCCACGTTGGCAGCAATCAGGATGGTGATTGTGCCTGCACTGTCTCTTTTATTATATATCCACATTAGTGGCTCCTAGCAGAATACCTAAATTCTATTTTATAATCTTTTCTGGTGTGTGCTGTGCATAAGTATGTCATTGCTAGTTGTTAGCTTAAAATCATAAGCTTATGATATCTGAGAGTTCTATAACTTTTTGTTATAATAACAACTGCTAATGGGTTTTTTAGCATGTCTATTTTCAGGCTTACTTCTAAGCCCTTCATGTCAACTTAAGCTTTGGAACTACCATATAAAGTTGACTTCAGCCTGACCAGGCGGTGGCGCAGTGGATAGAGCATCAGACTGGGATGTGGAGGACCCAGGTTTGAGACCCCAAGGTTGCCAGCTTGAGCGTGGGTTCATCTGGCTTGAGCAAAAGAAAGCTCACCAGCTTGGACCCAAGGTCGCTGGCTCCAGCAAAGGGTTGCTTGGTCTGCTGAAGGCCTGAGGTCAAGGCACATGTGAGAAAGCAATCAATGAACAACTAAGGTGTCACAACGGCAACAAAAAACTGATGATTGATGCTTTTCATCTCTCTCTGTTCCTGTTTGTCTGTCCCTATCTATCCCTCTCTCTGACTCTCTCTCTCTCTGTCCCTATAAAAAAATCAATAAAATAAGTTAAAGTTGACTTCATTAGCAGTAGTAGTATAGTATTTCCATTTACAGATGAGGAAATGGAAGCACAGACTGGTAGGGATATTATTCAATGGAAAATTTCTCAGGGAAAGAGGCGGCATGTCGTGGAGGTTGTCAGATCCACATGTTCTATCTGGGGCTTCACACTGGCTGTTTGAAGAGGACCCTGGTTGCACCAGAACGTACAGACATCCTCTGTATCTGGCCTCCCTCGTATAGTCATGACCACAACCATATTTGCTACACCATCTACAGCCCATAAGCCTACAAGCTCACAGGACTAGATAGTTGAGCTAAAGCTGATATAGATATTCAAACTTGCTTCTCTCACAGCCTCAGTGCTTACACCGATCTAATATTCTTGAGACTTCTCTATTTCAAATCTGATTATTTTAACCAAGAACAGTAAACAGACTCTGTCCTTTTTGGTGACTTGGCTTTAAAATTTATAGCACATCATGTTGACAAGTCAAGACGTTCAAGTAGCCCAGTCTCATCATGCACCCAGGTGAGGGGCATGGAAACAGAAAATCTCAGCCTTGTGTCTCACTAGCACTGCATAAGTATTGACTGCACACCACAAAGTTCACAGGCCACCCAACTGTTCCTACCTTCCCTCACAACAGTAAGAGGCTTCTTTTGAACTCCTATTAGGGCATAAAGTCTTTACTAAAATCCCTTGCTTGGAAGCACTTGGAAGTTATTGCATTTAGTGTCACCCTTGCTGAGATCTCCTCAAAGGGAAGATTACCCATAAATTAAAACACCACAAGCAACCACCATTATTCACCTGTTATTTTCTAGATCCTCTAATCACTTAGAGAAAGGAAAGAGGAAGGAAAGAAGGAAGGAAGAAAGGAAGGAAGGAAGGAAGGAAGGAAGGAAGGAAGGAAGGAAGGAAGGAAGGAAGGAAGAAATTCAGTTCTGCTCTCACCCATGACTCTTCTCCACATTTCCCATGGATCTAAGTCTGAGCTTCACTTAATGTTACGATATCCAGCAAGTTCAAAATAAAGCTGCACTCAAAGAATCACAGAAATGCCAGCTTAAATAGGGTCCCCAGTCTAGGATATCAAGCATCCCCCTAAGCATCCAAACATAGCTGGCCACTCATGTAGACAGTCTGGAAGAAAAACTAAGTCAAAAGGAACTTGTGACTTCTCTGTGCAGACAAAAGTCTTCCGCCAAGTGTATTTAATTTAGTAGTTTAGATAAAACTGCATTTTCTGAAAATTCCAAAATGTTCACAGTAGGTTGGAGTGGAATCACATTCTTCTACAATCAAGGCTTTCCAAGAAATGCCTTGAAGAAATTGGTTCTAAATCAGCTTTGTCCTAGACACTGAATGAATGCCAGTGGTGGGGCAGGTTTGTCCCTGTCACAGAGCCCAAGGAAGAGATACATTCCTTACCACCCGCTTTCACATTTCATCCAATTATTTTCAATGTGTTTAAAACTATACAAATTTTACATTACTCTGATATGTGCCGAGACTCATTGAATGACATACTTAATTTTTAACAACTTGACAAATTATGTGGTTAATTTAATGGATAGAGACAATCTGCTTAAAAAGAGAATTTGGACTTTCTCTTTTTATTTCCTCTTCTTATTCACATCCCTTCCCATCCTCCTCCTCCACCTTTTGTTTATTAATACCTGCCTGTCTTGACCCCCTGGACCTGAAGTTAGGTTGATGAAAACTGGGCTAAAGTCCTAGTTTTATCAATCATTCTATGTGAGATTTTTTAAAGACATTCTCTAAATGTCCTTTTTTTACACATAAAAAGGGACTAATAACCCGACTAACTCAGTTTTTTGTTGCAATTAATTTGCATGAAGCCTGTATCAGAGTACCTACAGCACATCATAAACATCTAAGAATTGTTAGCTCTTGTCATTATATTCCTCCTTCAAAAATTAAAATGTTACATATTTTCACCAGTTCCAGAATGCTAGCATCTTATAAATACCTTTTTGTTTGTTTATGAAATATTTACTTAACATTTTAAAAGAAGACCTCTTAAAAATATGCTTTCCTCTGGAAAATAATAAGCTAATGCTGCCTGTGTGTCATTAAATGGCATCGGTCAACCCGCAGTTCAGAATCGGATGCTGTCTCTGGTTCTGCACTGTCTCTCTTTCTCCCCACGTTTCTGCTACATGGAAAGTCTGCAAAGGAAACTATTTTAGGGGCCCATCCATCTTCCCAGGCACACAGAATACAAGCACAGCCTCACTGGGCTGGTTCTGGATGGGAGAGGAGAAAATATTTTATAAAAAAACCAAACAAACAAACCCAGAATTTGTTCATTTTCTGCTCATCCCTTAATGATTCTCTGGCTCCCTGAATGAAGGTGTAGTGCCACCTGAACAGGGGTGAGCCCACAGGCTCCTGCCACCATCAAAAGCTCAGTAAGTGCCGCATTTACTGAGAAAAGACAGCTTCAAAGCTTTCACTTCCACTTAGATTTTAAGTAGCTCTATAAAGAGCATTGATTTTTTTATTCATAGTTTGGGTGGTATATTTAAAAAGTAGATTGTATCAGACTGTCAGCACATATGAGGCTGGGAGAGCAGATGCCCTCGTGTGTGTGTCGGGGGGGGGCGTGGTATGCCAGTGCACACATTGTATGTGTGGTCTTAAATATTTCCTCTATTTATAGTTTGGTGGAATGTGGCCTTTGAGGGGACTGAAAAGACATTTTCACAATATGAGCCAGTCTGGGCAGGAGTATTACACTGTAGTCTTATATTGAAAGCATAAAATCAGGCTCCTCAACACTGTTTCCTATGCAGCAAATACCCATTTGTCTTATTAGTTTATATTAATGAAGATTAACTACTGACTCTAATTTAGCAGAAATATATATTAATGAGCATAAATACCAAGTACCAGCCAGTTAATAAAAATTCAGATTTTGCCCTTGGATTCAGGGTGCTGGTTACTGTGGAAAATACCTGCATGGCAATTTCAAAAATGTGAGTAGGTGTGAGTGTTTCTGATCATGGTATTGGGGTGCAGGACTCAAGGAGAATGGTATTTAGAAAAAAACTGTAACACCTAAGAGAAGGCTTCCGCTGAAACAACACCCAGAATCATACGTGCGATTTTATATTAACACATGCCATCAATTTTCATTTATTCACATGAAAGGTGGCTGCTGGTGTAAAACAATAAGAGATCAAGAGACAATATTTCTCAAAATTAAGGAGAACTGATGGCTGTCGGATGTATCATATGGTTTTACGCACTTTGCATATTTGTCCATTTAACGATGCTCTCTTCAGACCAATAATAAAATCAGTTTTCATTTTTTAAACAGTAACTGAAAAATGGGAACTGGGCAGAGAAGACTTAAAGGAAAGTATCAAAGAACTCGGTTTGAGATTTAACATATGTCACGGTTGGAGTAAACAGATACACATGCATGTAATGCACAAATGCAGAATACCCACACATGAACATCACAAGGCTTCTCGGCAGGATTTTTTCAATCAGGGCTTTGCAAAAAGTAATCTGGGGATCCTTTTCAAACACAGATGCGTAGATCTCACTATCCAAATACATTGATTCAATCAGATTGAGTTAAGTCTCATGGGATTGTGTGTGTGTGTGTGTGTGTGTGTGTGTGTAATTTTTTTAATGTAAATCATACCAGTTAATCCTGATACACAGAGGTTAAGCTAACACATTAATAATCATATTTTTAACGTCAGGTATTTAAGCACTTGCAAAGTGTTCTCACACTATCTTTCATAAAACCTACTGGATATGTCAGTAGGTACCACCTCTGGCCCCAACTGCTAAAAACTGACATAATAGGAGTAATCCTTACTTACTCACTTTCCTCATCCAACCTTTCAACCAATATTTCTGGCTCTGTTTCCAAAAACACTTCTGGGATATATCCAAATCATCTTTACTTCACCACCACCAATTTAGTCCAAGCTGTCCTCTCCCCGCCGGCCCTCTGCTTTATTCCTGGATATGGGCACAATGCCAAACACATAATACCTGCTCAACAAATATTTGTTGAAAGGATAAGTAATTGAGAAATTATAAATGGTGTATGAAATTAACATCAAGCCTGACTAAGCAGTGGCGCAGTGGATGGAGCATCGGACTGGGATGCGGAGGACCCAGGTTCGGGACCCAGAGGTCACCAGCTTGAGCATGGGCTCATCTGGCTTGAGCAAAAGCTCGCCAGCTTGGACCCAAGGTTGCTGGCTTGAGCAAGGGGTTACTCAGTCTGCTGAAGGCCCGTAGCCAATGCACATATGAGAAAGCAGTCAATGAACAACTAAGCTGTCACAACAAAAAACTAGTGATTGATGCTTCTCATATCTCCATTCCTGTCTGTCTGTCCCTACCTATTCCTCTCTCTGACTCTCTCTCTGTCCCTGTAAAAAAAAAAAAAAAAAAAAAAAAGAAATTATCATCAATACACATTGAATTAAATAGAAAGTTGCTAATAAGCCCTATTTTAGGGCACACTAAGCAGGATTGAACTAAACAGCTGGGGTGAGAAAGATCCCAGTAGCACATTGGACACCCTGACTGCACAGAGACATGGATGCCTGTGGTTCAATATGTCCAATAGCCTGTTTCACTCTTACTCATCACAGAGCAGCTGGGGACATGCATGTGCCAGAGCTACACCAGTTTAATAGTCCACACAGGGATATTTGGTGACAAAATATCTATTATCACCTCCTCATCTGAGAAATAGAAGATTGGATTTCTAGAGGGTCTCCATGGCCCACTTGTATTTATTCAAATTGAATGCTTACACAAAACACCCCTGCTTCTTGCAAAGGACAAAGGTGATGAAACCACTGCTTGACATACAACTGATGTGCATGATAATATGGTTTGAACTAAAAAGTCTGACCCTGCATATATAGGGGTCTCAGAATGATATGTAACCCATAGGCACCCCAAGAACAGTTACTGTTAGAACCGGAAGCAGGGGAAATGCTCCAGAGTTGAGGAGAGTCCTTTTGGGTAATATTACTGCTGCTGGTCAGATAGCTCCCAGAGTTTGAGAGATGAGATAACAGAACTCAGCTTTTCTCCAAATGGGCAGAGGCACTAACTAGGCCACTGGGTATGAGAGATGACATTCTTGGCTTATTATGATAGACACCTCTCCTATCGATCTCCCAAGGCAGTGGGAGAAACTAAAGGTGACCAAACAGAAAGAACTGAATGACCACTGAGGGTGTGTCCTAGAATGGTAGACAGTGGTCCCACCTTCCAGCTTCCCCCAAACATCACTTACCCACCCCCACCCACCAACAGGGACACAAATTTTAAGCCAAACTGGTTTGGATCTCTCCAATTCAGTTAAAATGTTTACTGTTTGTTGTCCAAGATACTAAATCACTCAGAAAGGAGCTTATTTGTTCTCTCGTACTTCATTACCCCTGTGGGGGCTTGGGAGAGAGCTTTGAACTGAGAAAAAGTCCTGGCAGTAATTAAATACAAAAGGTGTCCCAGCACCTGCCTGTGCCTCCAGTTGGCAGCCTCCCCGAGCTGAGCAGAAGGGAGAAGATTTGATTTTAATCACACAGATTTCATATTTTATTTTGCTCATTAAAATTCCTGATAAGGATTTACTTCAGCATGTTGTGGCTCTTCCTGAATATTTAAAGCGGGCTCTCTCTCTCTCTCTCTCTCTCTCTCTCTCTCTCTTTGTTTTTACTGCAAGTGTTGTTTGATCCTTGCCCACTCCACAGTCTGAAGAGCTTGCCTCCATATTGCTCAAATACAAGGTATGAGGCACTTCTAGAAAAATTAAGAAAAAAAATGAAATAAAGAATTTAAGAAGTTAGGGATGGCGTGACAACACTGTAATTACTGTCATGCTTCCTCCGCTCAGCCCAAGTGAAAAAATTAATTATCTCAGAATAAAGGGCTGGAATCAAGATGAAGGCAAACTTCTCTGTGTAAAGTTATCCAGAACTTCTAAGGAAACTAGGGGTTTGGGGGCTGGATGAAACACTGTAGTTGTGGAAGGGGAGAAATCATCTTTAGGAGCAACCAGTCAGAGGCCTTCCCAGCCAGACTGCACCCGGCCAGCTCGCCTTTCTGCAGGTGGTCTGAGCCACGGGGACACAACTTCACTGCTGCTGCTATTCCTCTGAGATTTCTCGTGTTAAATTGTCACCAACCAGGCCCAAGCTAGAATAACACTGGTATTTCTTTCTTCTTCAACAGGGCAATAAGTGCTAACTTTTTCTTGTCCAGAAAGAATCAAATTATAATTCAAACATATATGTAGACTTATGTATATATATAAATGTGTATATAAAAACATGTTCAATATATAGAGAATTACATCTGTAGTATTATAGATATATATAAAACTATATAGTGTTATACATGTGATTATACTTCTTTTTCTACATATATTGTTAGATATACTCTCTGTCTCTATTTCTACCTATCATAGAATTTCTTTCTCTGCATCTATAATTCAGATTTGCAAGTAGTATAGTCTACATTCCCAAGACTGGAACTGTGCATGTGTCCTCTTCATGAAGACTGTCCTCTAGGGAGCTGGGGACAGTCTTGGAATGCAGGGCAGGCTATCGTCTAAGTGGCCAAGTCCTGAGAGCATTGAGCCAGATGGCTCCAGACTCACTTCCTAGATCAGTCTCCAGTATTCAGAGCCTCATAAGTTTACACTATGCATTGCTTCATGTCCTCTGTGGTCTGATAGGAACAAGTTACAGTTCTGAGCTGGCATAAATAAATGCCAAAGCATCCTTTCTCTGTCCTCTGTGTTCACTCATCAAAATGTTCTATTGCTAGGCTGCATTAGTTAGGGGTTGGGATCATTCCCAACCCCAACTAAGTTTTAAAAAGCCAATTCTGCTAAAACACCTACAACTGTAGTTATAGTAAGCCCTTGAATGAAGTGGTTTTATTAAGTGTCATTTCATAATGATGTTGATGAGAAAGGAATAACGGGCTCCCGGTTGGGGGCCACTGTCTGTGCGGAGCTGGCACGTTCTGTTCATGTCTGCGTGGATTTTCTCTGGGTACTCCCACATTCCAGAGATGTGAATGTGAGGTGTGTGGGAGTGTCTACATTGCCTCCCAGACTGAGTGCGTGTGTGTGTGTGATCCTTCAATGTAAATGCATCTTGTCCATGGTGAATTCTGCCTTGCCCCCTGAGCTACTGGGAGAGGTTTGCCACCCATGACCCTGAACTGGAATAAGCAGTTTGGAAAAAAAATTATCTTGTTTTCATTAATCTTTCCTAACTATATACGTATACCTTATATTTATCTCAATGTTGAATAGAAGTCGTGTTTTAGATCTTTATTTAGAAGTTTGGTGATGTCTTTGTGACCAGAAATACACTGCAGTTTTCAAAAACCTATCAACAACTTTAAGTGAGGACTGACTGGACTCTGATTCTTGTTACCTTGAACTATAAAGAAAAGACAACTTACCTATAGTCTTTGTACTTCAGTGAAACTCCATTCCCACTGAAATAATTTTATACCATCAAAATGCAGAAAAAATAAAAAATAATAGTGAGATATACACACATATGCATATATGTTGTGTGTATGAATATATATTCTATATCTTTACTTTTAGCATATTACAAGATATGTGTATTTATACATAATTTTTAATTCTATTAATAGGTAATAAATGATGATGAGGTTTTTAACATGCCCCAGGAACCATGATTAAGAAATCTGATCACATTGCTCTAGGGAAGAGAGATAATCCTCACCAAAATATGTGGAATCTTTTCTGCATGTTCAAAGTGCTTATATGGAAGAGTGAGAAAGGCATGTCCTTAAACGACCTCCACAGAACTCCTCTAGGAAGAAAGTGGGTCCCTTCTTGCCTTCATTGCAGACATCCGTTTTGTACTCGACATCCAGCATTTTTCTGTTTTTAAGTCTTTTGTGTGCTTAGGCTGTTTCTGAAAGAACAAAATCTTGTCCATCACAATAGACTGCAAGGCCCTGCTTCTCTTTGAAGCTCACTCTCTCCCACTTCCTGCAATCTCTTTACTTGGGAGTAAATTCCCCTTCATTAAAATTAAGTCTCATTTCTTGCTCTTTTCCTTTTTCCTCAGCAAAACTGAGTACAGTCTGACCCTGTTTTTCCTGCTGTTTTATTTTCTTATCATTTGATAACTAAATCTTTTATCCCCTCTAAAAACAATCAAGATAGCTTATTATACCTAATTTTGTTCAAACTTTGTTTGGGGAAACAGAAAGAGATGTGTGTGTATGTGTGTGTTTGTGTGTGTGTGCGCGCACACACAACGCACACGCCCATGTTGGTAAAAGGGAGGATAGAAATTGATTTGCTTTACTAATGCTGATGTGTATTAGAAGGGTTCATTTGGTAGATTGGCATGAGGTTTTTGCCCAGCCTCTGGAATTAGTGGTTATGCTTCAATTTATAACTACAGAAATGTCCTTATATTTCCATCTGAGTAGTGACAGCTCAAAGTAGTTCTCCAGGGTCAGACTCTTAAACAGACAGGTAAGAAAAATGCTGGGCTCAGCACTGGCCTGCCTGAGACAGGAGTTCTCATGCCCTAATCAATCTGTCCCTACACACAGCTCTCCTCCCATCTCATAGCGTCTGCTCATTTCCACCTCTAACTCTCTCAAGCAGCACATCACCTAACTCTCCTTTAGGGCCAAGTGGACATGGGAAATTCCATAGGCCTGAATTGCAGCAGTTTCTGAGCAGCACCGAAGCTCCCACACTGACAGTCAAAAAGAGAATAACTATTCAATATCGGCCAGTATACTAGGGTAGAGTGGAGAGAACAAGACCTATGGGTATAGCTCCCACATTGAGGCCAAAAAGTTGAGTCTGCTGAAGATCGGGCATGACGTGCACCTGCATTCTGATCAAACTAGCATTGGGAGCTCACACTGTAATGCTCAGTTTTAACTGATTTTAACCGTGACTGCGTGGGAGACGTGTTGAGGTATTGAGGACGAGCCTCAGAGAACACAGTCAAAGTCAGAGTGAATTAGTTGTGTTAACAACCCTTCAGTTTCCACCTAGCCTGTCCTAACTCCTATGCTTGCTAAACCTGGACACTCGTCGAATGATGATTTAAAACTCAAAACTAGCTAAAGTAACCTTAGGAAAGTTACTTAATTTCTAAGTCTAAACTTACATGAGTCAATGATATTACAAAGTTCACATACATGTGTGTGTATCTTTATAAAGATTTGGTGAAATAATCAAAGTAAAAAGTATAGCATATTCCTGGCATATAGCACAGTAAATCCTCACTTAATATGGTAGACAGGTTCTCGGACTTTAAAAAGAATAACATAACAAAACCATATTTACCATGGGTTAATTGATTTAAACAAAGTTTAAGTTCTTACAGGCATCTCATCAACTTTATAAAGAAACAATGGTGAACAGACCACATTAACTAAGGACTTACTACAATGCATTACTAAGAATATGAGCTTGTATCATTAGCCAGTCATTGAACACTTAACATGTATTGAGCAGTTTACCAAGTATTAAGGATAAAAAGGCAAATAAGAAATGGATCGTGGCCTTAACTAGCTCATAATCTAGAAAATATTTTATTTGCATAATTAAGAGAGGTAGACTTATTTTATTCTTACTCTTTTTTAGATGAGGTAACTGAAGTTCAAAGAGGTTAATAAACTTGTTTAAAAGTTAGCCATAGACAAAGCTGGATTTAAACCCAAGTCCAAATCATTACAAAGGTTTTTTCTTCATCTGTTTTTCAGAGCAATTAGTGCAGATTAAGTGAGACTTCAGGAATAGAAAGGGAAAGCACCAAGCGGAGGTGGTCACTCCAGAGCCTTCCTACTGCCTGATTCTTACAGGAGTGTTAAGAATGAGCAAGACAGAAAAGCAGAGCGGACTCAGTGAGAGCAGGCGTTGGGGGTCAGAATCCCTGACAGTTCACTGACCTCACTATACCTAGGTGAGCTCAAAAATCCCACGGAGCAAAACTGTCATCAGGCTCTGGCTTGACCCGCCTGTCCAAGTCTTCACATCTCAGATCCTGTCATTAGGTCTATTGATGATAAATGACAGCAAGCAGCCATGGCGGCCATGCACATGGGCAGCAGAACCACTGCTCCCCCATCTAGGTCTCCACCAGAAGGATCGCTGCCATTCCCACAGCAGAAACGCGGCTACCCACAGCATCAGTGAGATCCTTTGCACCTGCTTCTAACTGAATTTGCTTTATTCCCACCTCATTCTAATTTTCAAGTTCCGCTAGCTTATTTCTTTAAAAGTAAAAACCAGAAAGAAAACTATTGGTTTTTTTTAATTACTAAAATATTTTTATTTTTTCTTATTTTTCTTTTCTTAGTTTTTCTTCTTAATTCTAGATACTTCTTTGTTTTTAACTTTTTACGGCATGGGTATGACGGCATTGGTCTTAATCTTTTTTTTAACAATACAGCTAGTACTCAACTTACAACCATGATTGGTTCTGACAGACTGGTCGTAACATGATTTGGTCGTTAAGTTGAGTAGCCTATATGTACAGTACTGTCAAATGATGTTATAAAAATCTTTAAGTCATATTATATCATAATTTTCTTTCATTATTGTTATATATCATAATTTCATAATTTTCTTTGTTCATTTTATGCCATTTGTATAATCTCTACACCATTTTCTTATTTGTTTCTTATTTTTACATTTGTCAGGTTTAAATAAAACACTGCATTACCAGTACAACTGGTTTAATATTTGCAAAACATACACAATTACAAAATACAGGTGCATACAAAAACTGCTCCAGACGCAGGGCAGTAGTGACTAGTGATTGTGGTCGTAAATTTGAATGGTCATAAGTCGATCAATACCTGTAGTGCTTCATTGGCTTTTAAGTCTTCTTAGCTTTTACTTTCAAATCTCATATATATTTTTGTAACTCTTAACTTTTTAACTCTGTTGTGACTTGAGTTCTGTTATTTTAAAATTCTACTTTGTTTTTTCAGTGTTGGTAGTTGTCAAGAATCCCCTCGAATCTTTCTATTGTTTATATATACAAAAAATCTTCCTTTCCTTTCTCCTTGTTTTCTGAATTTTTTCCTATGTTTGGCTTACATTTATTATAACCAATAAAAAACCTGGTCATACTAGTGTTTTTTTTATGTGAAGAGTTTATGAGGCTATCTTCAGATGTTAGGACTCAGAACAGCAGGAGCCTGTTCCCCATGGTGCCCGCCAGGGGGAGGAGCAGAGAACCAGCTATGTGAACCTAGAACTGGTCTCACTGCATCCTCTCAGGCTCCACCCATGGGCCACCCAAAGCACCCAAAGAGTGGCCTCCACAAACCCCTGCCATGAAGACTTGGAGGCCTATAATTTAATTTATACCAAAGCTCTAAGTCTCTGCAAAGGGTACCTTTTTTTTTTTTTTTAATTTCAAAAGATGACTTTATTCAGCTAGGAACCTCTCAAATGACACAGAAAAGTTAGGCAGCAATTATTAAAATACGCTGTTTGCCAAATGACTTAATAGAATATAGCAGGAGCGGGGAAATGCCTGCACACTGCCTGAGTGAGCCCCACCCACCATCAGTCCTTCCTCCCCCCAATCCATACCTTCCCCATTCCTCCCTGCACCCCCCCCCAGGTCCAAAGCAGGAGGACACTCAGACAGAACTCAGTCCTTCCTAAGCAGGGGTCACAGCCACCTCAGGTTCCAGTGAGGCTAGGCCAGTGTCTTCCTTGTCACGTATGGCAGTAGGAAAAGCACATAGGTGAGCTAATTTAGGGGGAGGCCAAAGTCTTCTGACCAGCACAGCACCCAGAGAGAAAGGGCAGTGGGCAGGTAAACCCATTAGGGACGGGGTCCTCAGAAGCCATGCAGAGCCCACCTCTGGGAGAGGAAAGAGGATTCAGGGCTGCTGGCACTTCCTGTATGGGCAGTGGAACCCTCCTGGTATGGCAGAAAACAACATGCTTGAGGAAGGACCCTCAAGGACAAGACCACACAAGTTGATGCCACCCCAGCAAGGGCTTCTGTGGGCACCAGACCCAAAGGCACATCTTAAGCTTCTGTCCTCAGGCAGCAGAGCAGGGCACAAGAAGGCAGTTTGGCACATCATGGTAGGGCAAACCAAGAGAGTCCCAAAACCTCCTGGGCCATTGCCTGAGTGGCTCTGCAGGTTTGTTTCCAGAGTTGGGCCTTTGGCTGCTAAGGTGGGGTGAATGGGGAGGACTCAGAAGTGCTCCTCTGGTGGGTCCAAGGGGTGCAGTTTAGGGTGCTGGCACTGGGTAAGACCACAGGTGGGGTGATGGGAGTCCTTGGTGCCCAATAATGGTGGCTACAGAAAAAGTCTCTTGCTAAGACACATAGGCCCCAGGTGGTTGTCAATACAGTCTTCTTGCCAGAGAGGCACATAGCTGTGGTCCAGATGTTCAGAGCCAAACAGCAAGTCAGAGCAGTTGCCCCTGCCATGGTGTAGAGAGTACTTTTAATGTACTGCAACATGAGACTTCAGACCACCCATAGATTAAATAAATCAATATGCCTGAACTAATTTAATCTATAAAATCCTGTACACATGAAATAACCTGTTAGTAAAGCATGGTAATAACCACCACCAAGGATAGGCTTAAGCTTAAAGGTGAGAAAGGATGAAGACTTCTTCTCCTACTCTGGTCTGCTCATCCCTTCCTCTGAAGAAAGAAGAGGGCCCAGAGGAGCTGTACACAGGATGGAGGCAACAATCCTAGATTGTCTCTTAGAGACACTGGTGTAGAATGGCTACAGAAGCTTGTAATATACTCTCTGCTCTGCCATGTCCTCTGTGTCTATCAGAATATTCTGCACCATCTGGGTCCTCAGCATGATTAGGCCAGGAGTTTCTTATTAAAATTATATGCAGAGCTTTGGGAAAACAAAAACAACCTATTTTAGGCCTGGCCTTCAGAGAAACAAATTGTATGGGTATGGTGTGCAGCCTAAACATCAATATTTTAAAATAGATTTTTAGTTGACTCATGTATCAAGAGTTGAAAATCATTGGAATCTAGGATCTTCCTTTTCATAGGCAAAGAAAGTTTCAGTTCATAGCATTATGACAAAAATAATGATATAAGAATTACCAAGATCTGGAACCAGCCCAAGTGTCCGTCAGAAGACGAGTGGATTAAAAAGCTATGGTACATATATACTATGGAATACTACTCAGCCATAAGAAACGATGACATCGGATCATTTATAACAAAATGGATGTACCTTGATAACATTATACGGAGTGAAATAAGTAAATCAGAAAAAAAGAAAAACTGAGAACAGCACGATTACATACATAGGTGGGACATGAAAGTGAGGGTATGAGACATGGACAAGAGAGTGGTGGTTATGGGATGGGGGGAGGGAGGGAAGAATGGGATAGGGAGGAGGGGAGGGACGCAGGGAAAACCAGATTGAGGGTGACAGAGGACAATTTGACTTTTGGTGATGGGTATGCAACACAATTGAATGATAAGATAACCTGGAGATGTTTTCATTGTACATATGTACCCTGATTTATTGATGTCACCCCATTAGAATTAATAATAATAAAATATATATATAAAAAAAAGAATTACCATGAATAAAAATAATAATACCCTGGCGAGTTGGCTCAGTGGAAGAGTGTTGGCCCAACGTGTGAAAGTCTTGGGTTTGATTCCCAGCAGGGCACACAGGAGAAGCACCCATCTGCTTCTCCACCCTTTCCCCTCTCCTTTCTCTCTCTCTCTCTCTCCCCCCCCCTTCCACTCCCATAGTCAAGGCTCCATTGGAGCCAAGTTGGCCCAGACGCTGAGGATGGCTCCATGGCCTCCACCTCAGGTGCTAGAATGGCTCTGGTTGCATCAGAGCAATGCCCTAGATAGGCAGAGCATTGCCCCCTGGTGGGCTTGCCGAGTGGATCCTGGTCAGGGGCATGTCAGAGTCTGTCTCTCTGCTTCTCTGTTTCTCACTACAGAAAAATACAAATAATGATATTAATAATAATAATATAGCAAGTTACAATAGCAATAATAACAATTATTACTACTACCATTGGGTTCTTATGTATGTATGGCTTCTAATTTACAGGTCAAAAGTCTGAGGCTCAAACTTATCAACAATGTGTTTATGTTCAGATAGTTTCTCAGTGGCTGAGCCAGGGCTTAGGCTCATATCCAGGGGGGTTTCAATCTAATCTCTTAACCACCTGCTACACCATCTTTGCCCCCAATCCAGTGGGTATGAAGGTTAGAGACCAGGGCTATTCTATAGTCACACATTCTAGTAAATCAAAAGTGCCCACTATACAGAGACTTAGTGCTTTGGAAAGGATTAACCTGTAGACTCCAACTCTCTCTGTGAGTGGGTTTGTGGAGGCCACTCTTCAGCCAGTTTGAGGTGCAGCCCGAGAGGGAGCAAGTTATAGGTCTTATGATGATTTCTGCTCTTATTCATGGTAGACTCAGTGAGAAAAGGATATCATCTGTTTGTTGCTTGACTCTAATGTCTGAAACAGATTAAATTAATTAATTTCTAAAACTGAACTCTTGACATGTTGTGGGAGGCTATCTCTTAATTGTGTTTAGCATGCTTCCTGACCTTTACCCTCTAGATGACAGTAGCAACTCTTGAGTCTACTTTTGATAACAAAACATCTCTCTAGAGGCTATAAATGTCCCCTGGCAGCAAAATCATCCCTCCCCATTAGAAACAATAACAAAATCCTTACAGCTGTCTTTTGTGAAGGGCAAGATAGCCATTATCATTCTTCATTTTGTAAAAGAGGATGCTCAGATGGTCAGGCTGTGTCTTCCCAGAGTCACAACGAGTGGCAGAATGGAGGAGGTACATGGATCATCTGACTCAAAATTCAGTGCTTGTCTCAGTGCTTCCTGTCAGCACTTCATAGCTGACAACTATCCAGGACATTGCCCTCAGAGAAAGAACAGGTGGGCTTTTCTTTGCAGCATTTACTCTTGGTCCTTCACTTGATGGAGGTTTCTCAGTGAAACCAGAGCCTATGCTCAAGAGGCTGCTGCTGATACAGACCAACTCTGAGGACCATGGTATTATACAGACTACAGGAGGTCAAGGGTTCGCAGCCTCCCTAACATCTCATTTTTTTAATGAAGACCTCTGGACTAGAGGACAAGTGTACTTTTAACCACAAACATAATTAATTCACTCACTGGAAAGCATCCTCTAAATTTCAATTGCACCATCTCGTTCTCTTTTCTGAATCTCCTTAAAAAAGAGTACCTTGGACAGTTCCCTGGGCAATGCTGCAGCAAAACCAACCAGAGTACCTTGGACAGTTCCCTGGACAAGGCTGCAGAAAAACCAACCAGAGTACCTTGGACAGTTCCCTGGGCAAGGCTGCGGCAAAACCGACTCAACTCTACGCGCTGCAGCAGAAGGGTTGTGCTCATGGCCAGAGCAGCCCCGCCAGAATTCTCCTAATTTCTTGCTAATGTTCAAGCAGGCAGTTGGCAGCTGGAGTTGTCCAGTGAAGGTTCAGGATGCCCATCAAGGAAAGAAAACAAGTATGAGATCCTGAAAAGACAGGAGTCTTTGTCTAGGTGCTCTGTTTGGAAGCAGAACCAGCCAGTGGAAAATTCCAAATGCTGGAGAGGGACCAAGAGGACAAAGCCAGGATGCCTATCACAGGATGAAACTAGGGGTTTCTTGCCTACAGTAATAGACCAGAAGGGAGGGGAGGCTGGTCATCAAGACCAAAGTTAGATAAAAAGCAACAGCCACCAATGGAGAGCCCATGCAGTTCAGGACTGCCTCAGAGCAATGCTGGTTATGAGAACAAGGAGGGGAGTGAAAGAACCCCACTAGGTATGAGATCCCAAAGCCAGAAGCCAAAGGGATTTTTGTAAAGAACTTTAGCCTCTTTATATATCACAGAATTTTTAATTCTTCCCAATGTGAAAAAAGAAAAAGAGAGACAAACTCCAATAGTAAAACCTAGCAGCTAAAAGCATAGAATATAGGTAGGATCAGGCCAGTCTAGGTAAACTTTGAACAGCAGATAATTTCATGGTCCTGGAAAGGCACTTCATGTCTGTGAGATATAGGATCATTGCTTTTAAGATTGAAGTTGATACAGAATCTCTTTCATAGGATTGAAACATTAGAAATAAAAGGATTCTCAGAGCCTAATATATAGTGAAAATTCAGTAACTAGTCACTTAAAGGAAAACAATGTGTTTCCCAGCCTTTATTTAGCATTTCCCTCTGCAAAAAGATGGAGAAGATGGAGGAGAGGAGCTTTGCTGTTGCTGTCAGAGGTCCTCATTTTAGAGAAAATCCTTGCTCTTAGCATTTCTTCTTCCTAACACTTTTTTATGTTATTTAAAGAAATGGAGGCTCTGGAAGGGTAGCTCAGTTGGTTAGAGAGTCATTCCAATATGCCAAGGTTGCAGGTCTGATCCCCAGTCAGGAAAAATCAACCAATAATGGCATCAATAAGTGGAACAAAAAATTTATATATATATATATATATATATATATATATATATATATATATATATATATCCCTAAATATCAATCAATAATTTAAAAAAAAGAAATGGTGACTCCACCTTTTTGTTATATCCAAGGATTTCCTACAGCCAGAGATATTTAACATTCTTCTGATGTTCAGGGCCAGGCTTCAAATTAGCATAGCTACACCTGGCTTAGGATCTGGAGACAAATTGCTACTTCATTATAGAACCAGTGAGAGGGATCCAATTTTTAAGGTTGTTAAACTTGCAAGGGCAACAGAGAACCAAATGAATGTATAATGAAGAATTACCTAACACAAGGCAAAGCATCTTAGAGAAACACACACACACACACACACACACACACACACACACACACACACAGTCCTCATGCCCCAGCAAGACATTTTATGACAGTAGAAATAGTTGCGGAAAGATTACCTTATTTCAATATGATAAGCAAGATATAAAATGTTAGTAACCCCTTTGTTTTTCCCAAGGCAAGGAATGCCAGAAGTCAGCCACCATTTAATAAACTTTTCTGTGCACCTGTCACCTGTGCAGGCAACTCGGCAAGTCTGAGATATACAGACTCCCTTCATTTCTGAATACCACTGACCTTGCTGTTACTGATAAACATCCACTCGAAAGACGTCTGGTTTTACAAGGTTCCAGAAACAATAGCCCAGTTGCCTGGGGAACCATGGATTCATGCAGGAGGCTTGCGAGGTCCACCTTCCTGGCCACCACTACAGGGATGGAAACTTAGTTGTCCTCAGCTTGTGACACACTTGGATTCCTGAGCTATTTGGGGAAATCAGCAACCACTTTAGAGCCTTTATCTGCTGCGGGAAGAAGCCTGACATCCTCTACAGTCAATTGACTCCTGAGCAAAAGAATCCAGCTCTCATTTCTGTCCATTCTCTCTCTTTACCTCACCAGGCTGCATGTACAGCTGTTCTTCATCCAAACCTCTGTGTAAAGGAGCCTCCAAATAGAACCCAAACATACCCCATGGAGGGGAGGCTTAAATGTATGGATAAGAAAAGATATACATTCTAAACAGCTGTTTCTGTAATGAAATGTAAATACAAACAAACAAAAAACCACCATGAATTCAGGACCCCAGCAATTGCTATTTCTACATCTAGAATGGCTCCTTTCAGTGGCCACATACCTGTAATTTCTTCCTCACATACCTTGTGTCTCTCCTGACTGTAGGGTCAACAAGGTATTTTCCTAACACTTCCTATAAAAGGGTGTGCACATCACTTTCTGTCCCTCACTCTATTTTCATCATAGCACTATGTTGGTGTTTGTTTAACTGTTTATGTGCCCTGATACACACCCCAGCCTATAAGCTCCATGAGAACAGAAATCCTGTCTGTTTAAATCATTTCTCATGTTCTAGGACCTAGACCTCTGCCTGCCTGCCATGTCAGGGGTGCTCAATAAATAGCTCATCAAAAGGTATTAAGTAAACACATGAGTGAATTGAAATATATAAATAAAAACAGATCCTGAATCTAATTCTAAATTAAACTAACCAAATCTGAGACCTCAAAGAATGACTTCATCTCTGTGGGTCCTAGCCTTCTCAGGTGTAAATGACGTGCTGAGACAAGGTAACTTACTGCTTTTTGTTTCTAACTCTCCCTGACTCCCCCTAATATGAATAAGTGGTACAGGCAGCCCGACCCTACAGCTGGATTTCAGGTGACCTTGGGCAATGCTAGTTCTCCTCTGCCATGGGGTCAGGGTGCAAACACAACCCTCAGAGGAGTGTTCCATGGATGCCTGCTTGTAGACAAGCTTGATTGTGTCCTCTGGTTTTGTAGGAGGAAGAGGACTGAGTCTCCCTTAAAACACCTTTGCAAAGTGATCACTATGAATCGAAACAAAGACTTAAAGCCCTCAAGTCTGAAGAAGCAGTGCTCTTTATTGGGTCCCACAGAGGAGAACGTCTATAGAAAGTTGTCTGAACTACGTTTAAGAGTGGAAAAGTGTCTCCAGGGGAGGCAGGGAGACAACTTTGAGGCTTCAATGTGATATCTCTTGGTTAGGCACCAGCTTCTTCAGGCATCAGAACTAATCACAGCAGTTTCTGCAGCGCTCCTTTTAACATCCCGAGGGGCCTTCCATATTTCAGAGACCCCCAGAGGGAAGAGGAGCGCTAATGCACTGGAAATAGCTGTGCTTTTGACATGAAGCACACCAGCAAACAAGGCGAAGACAGATCACGCAGTCAAGCATTGCCATCACTTCGTGTGCACTTGAAGCACTGTGCCCCTGCGCTCATGGTTATGCAATGCAACAACTTGATATAGTGCCGCTGCCGCTGTACTAGAAATTGAAAGCGTTCTATTCCTACCTGTACATACAGCGGGGAAAATCACTTCCAACTCATTGAGAGGCTTCAACAGCAGAAAGATTGATCAAAACGATGAGGAGCCAATCTTTTTGCTGCCTACGGATGCCAGACACATAAACAAGGATGGCTGCATGTCACCCTGCAGGTGGGGCTGTGGCTGAGCCTGAAGAAGATGCAGGGCTTGGGGAGCCGTGGAGAGGGAGGGACAAGGAAAGGCCATTTAGAGGAGAGGGCGACTTGGGGTCTCTGCCCTGTGTTTGCAAAGACTGAGGTCTCAGGTTAAGCCTCCTGCAGTTGAACCTGCCCTTGCTCAGGACCATGCAAGCTTAGGAGAAAGCAATTTGGTATCAAGAGGGAAGGAACCAGAACCTGGAGCTCCAGTTGGTGGAATTTGAAGAGACTCAAGAATTGAGGGCAGAGTCTCGTTAGTCTTGGGGACTCATGAAAAGAAATTTCTGAAATTCATTGTTGCAAAGGACTAACAAATTCCAAGTCCTCTCCAATGAGGGTTGGCAAATGTCTAAAGATAGAAAGGAGCACCTTGCTCCCTGGTGTACTCATCTGTCCATAATGAGTCTGGCTCAAGGGCCCCTTGTATTGTCCCCATTGCCTCCTACAGGGGCCCAGGTCATCCTCATTCTCCCTTGAACTATGGGACCAGCAACTTTTCATCTTGACATCTACCCATGTCACACCAAAGTGTCCTCATTAGATAAAAAATTAAATTTTGTTAATTAAAGTAATGGAAATCAATTACCCTTATCAGACCACATGGTTTATTGAAACAGAGCCAAGCTGGAGAGAACAGCTTCCCCCTGCCTGGGCTGCAGAGGGCTGTAGGCTTGGGCTCCTGGAGGGGCTTCCTGGCCTGGCAGTGGAGGGTTTTTCTCTCCTGGTGTTAAGAGCATGTTCTGAACTGTTAACAAGCAGGAAATTTACTTCCAAATGATGAGCAGTAGAATTACATTTCACTAACACTTAAAGATTCAATTAATTTCTTTTTAGCTCTCTACCTAGCCTTGTAATAGAGTTAACAAAAAACATTCGTGTTTAAATAAAACTCCATAACTCTACAAATGGAATCAAGAAGGATCGGTGCAGGGTGGTTCATAAGATTTTCTTTCCCCTTCTCTTTTCCTGCACTAAGTCCCCTCAGAACAGCTTGAATATTCATCACTTTTATTTTTTTTTAAAAAGTGCTGTAAATGCAAGGCTAGTCTCATTGGCAAAGCCCCTGCAGTTTTCCCGGTTTATTCTGAACTAATTGCCAAAGCAGCATGTGATGAAATGCCTAATAGCCTTCATAATAAAAGATTAAACCTCATAAGAAAACACATTTAAAAGGTGAGCTGCAGCCTCTGACATTCCGCCCACTTACGCAACGGCTCGTGAATACCCTCTCTATTAGTCAGGATCCTTGGGGCCACCACACAATGGCAGCCCAGGTTCAGGGCTGGACTAAGGGACAGAACCTGGCAGTCCATGTTATATTTTTTCTGCTGTGTCACTTTGGAAATGAATGAATCCACTGACATCCCTCTGAGCTTGGTCCCCAATGCCAGTTTCTGTCTTTGAGAAGGGGTATATTACTGAACGAGATGACTCTGGAACCCTACTCTTTCTTAGCTTAGTTTGGTACACCTGTTGTCCAGAATAGCCTTTCTCCCATCTTCTTTGAATATCTCACTGCACTATCCTTTCCTGATGCTGTACCACAAATCCCATTGCACTGTGATAGTCAAGCGCTTCCTTACCTTCCCATCTCACAATATCACTACCCACATTTTCCACGACACTTCAGAAAATGGGCTGTTTAAAATGAGCAAATGTACCTTTTTTCCTCTCCAATGTAGCATGCTAACCATAGCCTTAGATGGAGAAAACTCAAAAATCCTGAACTTCCTACTTCTTTTTGAAAACACCCTTATACCTTTGACAGTATCCAAAGGCAGACCTCCACACATCAGAATATACTGTAGAAAAGGAGTTTTGCTGTCGTTGCTGTAGTAACATGGAAGACCTAGCTAACAGAGAAGTAACACTGCCTCCATTAGGAGTCACATGAAAGTTTCCAATCACAAACCTCAGCACCTGGAGACTTGTGTTGTCTGCTCCTTGATTGCCTCTCTGGGAACTATGAAACCTCCTGGCAGCTCTCAGAGACATGCTGATAATAAGTGTGTGGGCTTTCAGAGCCCTGACCCCCACAGAGATCTCAGTTCAGTTCTTACAACCTTATGTTCTTCCTTGCCATCACAGTCCACGTAGCTTTCATTGTCCCTCTTAAAATGAATCTAGACAATTACATTGATCTTGAACAACATAAACAAGCCAGCTTTATATGAATCACAGAGCCCCGGAGTACCATTCTCATTCCTGGAAACAGCGCAATGGCTAGAAGTGCTTCCGTTGCATCAAAGTCATATCTCTTTTAAAGAATTGGGAATGTCTTGATGTGGAAGATTTCAGGGTAAGAAGAGAAGTTAGAGGAAAGTATTTCCCAGGGTTCAAAGGATATAAATAAAAATTACTTCAAAAGCAGGCAGTTACAATAGCAAAATGATTTGAAAAAAATCTAGATTTAGCTGTTTTAATCAAAGTTCTTTACTGTTTTTAATATTAGCTATGTATCTCCAGGAGTAAATACAGAATGCTTATTCCTCAAACATTTTTATTTTGTCAACCATTCTCGGTAGCAGTAATGCTCTTGAGTCCCCAGCCCAATCCTTCATTAAATGTGTTATCCCCGGGCCCTGGCTGTTTGGATCAGTGGTAGAGCATCAGCCCAGTGTGCGGAAGTCCTGGGTTCAATTCCTGGTCAAGGCACACAGGAGAAGCATCCATCTACTTCTCCACCTTTCCCGCTCTCTTTTCTCTCTGTCTCTCTCTCCCCCTCCCACAGCCAAGGCTCCACTGGAGCCAAGTTGGCCTGGATGCTTAGGATGGCTCCATAGCCTCCACCTCAGGCACTAGAATGGCTCCAGTTGCAACAGAGCAACAGCCTAGAAGGGCAGAGCATTGCCCCTTAGTGGGCATGCTGTGTGGATCCTGCTCGAGGGCATGCCAAAGTCTGTCTCTCTGCCTCCCCGCTTCTCACTTCGGAAAAATACAAAAATAACATAAAAGAAAAGAAAAGAAAACTATTTTAAATATGTTATCTCCTTCTCAGAATCATGTCTGGGTTCATCATTGGTTTTCCCTTGCTTGACCCAACTGTGAGAGACCTTATGGCTTGTGTCATTTCCCTACGACAGTATTCTTGTTGCATTGAGCAAAAATGTTCTTTGTAACTTCCTTCTTGTACTTTCAGATTTATCCTTCAGGGCCATATGGAGAAACCTAATCAATCTTCAATAACAAACAAAAAAATTCTTTTGGTTCTTCTAATTATGTCGACCAGTCTAAAACTCAGTCAAGACCTCAATGATTACTCTGATAACATTTCACATTATACCATCAGCCTGGACTCTTTGGCTTATTTCTCTTCACTACCAATATATTTCATAAAGCATGGTGGCCACAGTGAATGAACACAGACACTCTGGGTCTAGTCAAACCAATATCAACTAAACCAAGACTATAACTTGTTTTTTTAGCTCCTGACACCAACATAACAATAAGAAGTCAGGAGATTTTATTAGGATAATCTGAAATTTTATCTACTTTAAAGTAGTTCTTGTTTCAAAGATTTTATGAGAATGAGGACCTAAGTATTAAGACCCTGGATAAATTGGTATAGATCCTAATGAAACAAGACTGATTTAGATTCCCTTAACTCTATTGGACTTTAGTTGTCAATGTTACCATTGTCATGGGCAAAAAGTCAGAGTCCCTAATGAGAGTTGACAGGTCTGGTTCAGGTTGACTCCTCCTCCACCCTTTAGCAGGTACACCATCCTTGAATGACAAACAGGATGCTTAAGAGTCAGCCAAATTCTTACTGAAAAATAAGCCTCAGCATGTGGGAGGCAATTGCTATTATTTTCCTGTGTGCCTCTTGCTACCAAAAGCAAAAGAGAGAACAGAGGCCAATATTTAGAGATGTAAAAGGTCCTAGAGGACTGCAGAAGAATAGAAATGCAAATGCAATTTTTGAAATGCACCCTACTGAATAATTTACTGAAAATATGAATGCATATAGGAGGAAATGCAGCCACCAGAGCATCTAGTCTCTGCAGGACCACATCAGCTTTTAGCATGGCCAGCATGGTCTAGATAGATACTTTAGCCATAACCATTTGCAAATCCGCTTTAAAGAAAATTAGAAACAAAATGGCAGCAGTGGAAGAACACAGATTGTGCATCAGAAAAACTGATTTCAAGGCAGTGTTTTGCTACTTACTAGCTACATGAGCTTTGGTAATTTACTTAACCTCTTTAAAAACTCATGAATAGAATAGAATAGAATAGAATAGAATAGAATAGAATAGAATAGAATAGAATAGAATAGAATAGAATAGAATAACTCATGTCTAAAATCATAGTTCTGAGCGAGGTCCTAGTTGTGTTCTTCATGGCACAGATCTCCTATAACTTATAATTTATTTTAGTATTCCCACAGAAGCCCATCTTTCCTGACTTCTGGTAACCACTCCAAAAAGAACGGCTTCCCATTATTTTAAAAGGATAGTGACATGCATAGTATTTGGAGGTGGGGGTGAGTGAGAGGATAAACTTAAAGTCCTGCATTAGATTGATCACAAAATTGTGTTTCTTTGTTTTGTTTACTTTTTACTGTTGTTGCCAGAGAATTAATTGCTTGCATCATTTTGTCTTTTCTTCAGAACATAGTACCTTAGCTTCAGTTTAAAGCTCCCTGGGAATCCCCCATGACCACAGAATGACATGTTGCTGCTGTAGCTCTCCCTGGCTGCTCCCAGTATCCCTGTTGCCCACCTCAACTGCAATAATTCTCTTGGGAGCTGCACCTACTTTGCTCTGACATTCAAGAATTATAAAGATAGCTCTATGGAGGCCATTAAAACTGCTAACATTTCTTTGGACACAGCCTCTAGAAGACCACAGGACCAACTAAACTCCAAATTGAGATATGGTCATTGACATGAACAAACACTTCTCCCAGGAAGAAATACAAATTCCCAACAGATATATGAAAAGATGCTCATCTTCATTAGCTGTTAGAGAAATTCAAATCAAAACTACAAAGAGATAACATCTCACACCTGTTAAATTAGCTTTTATCAACAAGACAGGCAATAAATGTTGGAGAGGCTGTGGAGAAAAAGGAACCCTCATCCATTGTTAGTGGGAATGTAAAGTAGTACAACCATTATGGAAGAAAGTATGGTGGTTCCTTCAAAAAATTAAAAATAGAGCTACCATATGACCCAGCAATCCCTCTACTGGGTATATACCCCCAAAACTCAAAAACATTGGTACATAAAGACACATGCAGTCCCATGTTCATTGCAGCATTGTTCACAGTAGTCAAGACATGGAAACAACCAAAATGCCCTTCAATAGATGGCTGTATAAAGAAGATGTGGTATATATATACTATGGAATACTACTCAGCCATAAGAAATGATGACATCGGATCATTTACAACAACATGGATGGAGCTTGATAACATTATACTGAGTGAAATAAGTAAATCAGAAAAAAACTAAGAACTATATGATTCCATGCATAAGTGGGACATAAAAATGAGACTCAGAGACATGGACAAGAGTATGGTAGTTACCGGGGGAAGGGGGAGAGGGAGGTAAGAGAGGGAATGGGTAGGAGGGGAGGGGAGAAGCACAAAGAAAACCAGATAGAAGGTGACAGAAAACAATTTGACTTTGGGTGATGGATATGCAACATAATCAAATGTCAAAATAACTTGGAGATGTTTTATCTGAACATATGTACCCTGATTTATCAATGTCACCCCATTTAAATTAATAAAAAAAGTAGAAAGGAAAAGAATAAAAAGAGATATGGTCATTGAAAACCAAATGTAGGCTTAGCTTTAGAGTAGAAAAACAATATGAAGATAGTCAAATGCTCTCATGAAAATTTTCTCTACAGCAAATACATGATTCACTATCTACTGAGGCAGCATATGGGTTAGCCTCTGAAGTTAAGGCTAAAGATGGAAACCAGGAGCTTCTAGTAGGTGAATTTGGACATAGCAATAAGCTAGTGATTTCAATTCCAAACAAGCAGAGAGGTTATCTTGACGAGAAAAGAAAAGCTCCTGCTAACCAGGTTCCCCTTTACCTGATTGAGCTGGAGTTGCATGTCATTCACTTCAACACTAAATGCCTTGGGGGTGAAATTCAGGATATGACAGGAAAGAATAATCCTCAAATGAACTGAATGAGTATAGTCCCAGGACGTGTGGGTATACATAAAAGACAATGGTGGGCTGAGATAAAAGATAGAAAGAGAAGAACCCTGAAAAATACTGTGTAGGACAGGACAATCTTTATTAAAAGTAAAAAATGTAGAGCTTAATAATATACAAATAATTGTTGTCCTATCACATTTGATCCAATAGCAAGTGAGTTGTACGCATATTCTTTTGCTTACTGGGCAAAGGCTGTCTTTTCTTTTTTATTTGTTTGTTTTTGTTTTCTTCTGGGAGGGAGAAAGTACTCAGGGCATGATGAGCCATAGAAATTGTCTTCTTTGATTAGCCACTTTGACTAACATAAAGTCTCTGCTACTGAAATGCATACGCTCAATGACCATTCACAAAAGGTTCCACGATTATGATGAATAAGACCTATTGCAAATGAGAGCCATTGATTCACCAGAGCGAAAATGCCAGTTGAATCTCATCTAGCATATCTCAGCTGGAGCTTCTCATAGGCAAGAATAATCTTCCACAGCTCCTACTAGGATGCTTTGCACAGAGCAGGTCATGTAACTGTTTGATAGAAGAATGTTTTCTTTCTTTTTTTTTAAGTGAGAGGAGGGAAGATAATGAGAAAGACTCCCACATGTGCCCTGACTGGGATCCACCCAGCAACACCACCTAAGAATGATGTTCAAATCAACCAAGCTATTTTTAGCACATGGGGCTGATGCACTTGGACCAACCAAGCCACCCTCAGCACCCAGGGCCAATGCTCAAAACAACTGAGCCACTGGTCTGGAAGAGGGGAGGTGGGAGAGAAGCAGATGGTCACTTATCCAGTGTGCCGTGACAAGTAATCAAACCAGGGACATCCATACACTGAGCCAATGCTCTCTCCATTGAGCCACCAGCCAAGGGCGTAGGAGACCGCTTTTATAAACAAAGGAAGGTTTTAATAATATAATCTATAAAGTGACCATAGAGAACTTAGGAGTAAGTATTCTGGAGGTGCTAAAACTGCTAGAGAGGGTCTGCTTCCCCCCACCCCTCACTGTTGCTACTGAAAGAAGCGTTTCACAAATAGGTGAGCACCCAACTTCTGAAAGGCCTGAGAACTTTATTATCAAATTCTAAGAGTTCCTGGGTTATTTGCAGCATTAATTGCAATAAAAATAAGTAGAAAATTCTGTATTAAAAAATGATCTGAGTAGGGGATTTCAATACCCCACTAACATCACTGGATAGATCCTCAAGAAAGAAAATTAATAAAGAAACAGCAGACTTAAAGGATACACTAGATCAACTCAATTTAATAGATATCTTCAGAACTTTTCACCCTAAAGCAGTAGAATATACATTCTTCTCAATCGCTCATGGTACGTTTTCTAGGATAGACCACATGTTAGGACACAAAAATGGTCTCAATAAATTTAAGAAGATTGAAATCATATCAAGCATTTTCTCTGATCACAATGCCATGAAACTAGAAATTAACCACAAAAGAAAAACTGAAAAATACTCAAACACTTGGAAACTAAATAGCATGTTAGTAAATAATGAATGGATTAACAATGAGATCAAATAAGAAATAAAAAAGTTTCTAGAAACAAATGATAATGAGCATACATCAACTCAAAATTTTTGGGACACAGCAAAAGCAGTACTGAGAGGGAAGTTCATTGCACTACAGGCATACCATTAGAAGCTAGAAAAAGCTCAAATAAGCAACCTGACCCTGCAGCTAAAAGAACTAAAAAAACAACAGCGAATAAAGCCCAGGACCAGTAGAAGGAAGGAAATAATAAAGATCAGAGCAGAAATAAATGACATAGAGGCTAAGGAAACAATAAAGAGGATCAATGAAACCAGGAGCTGGTTCTTTGAAAAGGTAAACAAGATTGATGAACCTTTTTCTAGACTCACCAAGAAAAAAAGAGAGAGGACTAAAATAAATAAAATTAGAAACGAGAGTGGAGAAATAACAACTGATACAACAGAAATACAAAGTTTTGTAAGAAAATACTATGAAGAACTCTATGCTAAAAAATTAGACAACCTAGGTAAAATGGACAAATTTCTTGAATCATACAATCTTCCAAAAATCAATCTGGAAGAATCAGAACACCTAAACAGACCAATTACAACAAATGAGATTGAAACAGTTATCAAAAAACTCCCAAAAGAGAAAAAGTCCTGGGCCTGATGGCTTCACAAGTGAATTCTATCAAAAATTCAAAGAAGAACTAACTCCTCCTCAAGCTATTTCAAAAAATTCAAGAGTAAGGAAGACTTCCAAACTCCTTTTATGAGGCGAGCATAATTCTGATTCCAAAACAGAACAAAGACAACACAAAGAAAGGAAATTATAAGCCTATATCCCTGATGAATTTAGACGCTAAAATTCTCAACAAAATATTACCCAACTGGATCCAGCAATATATGAAAAAAATCATACACCATGATCAAGTGAGATTTATTCTGGATAGGCAAGGCTGGTTCAATATTAGCAAATCAATCAATGTGATTCATCACATAAACAAAAGAAAAGACAGAAATCACATGATAATTTCAATAGATGCAGAAAAGGCATTTGATAAAATCCAGCACCCATTCATGCTCAAAACTCTCAGTAAAGTGGAAATACAGGGAACATTCCTTAACATGATAAAGGCCATCTATGACAAACCCACAGCAAACATCATACTAAATAGACAAAAATTAAAAGCAATCCCCTTAAGATCAGGAACCAGGCAGGGGTGCCCCCTTTCACCACTCTTATTCAACATAGTTTTGGAAGTCTTAGCTACAGCAATCAGACAAGAAGAAGAAATAAAAGGCATCCAAATTGGAAAAGAAGAAGTAAAACTGTTATTATTTGCGGATGATATAATATTGTATATAGAAAACCCTAAACTCTCATTCAAAAAACTACTGGACCTGATAAATGAATTCAGCAAGGTGGCAGGATATAAAATTAATACTCATAAATCAGAGGCATTTTTATATACCAACAAAAAACTGTCAGCAAAGAAAATTAGGAAACAATCCCCTTCACTATTGCAGCCAAAAAAATAAAGTACCTAGGAGTAAATTTAACCAAGGAGGTTAAGGACTTGTACTCAGAAAATTATAAAACATTAATAAAAGAAATCAAGGAAGATACAAACAAGTGGAAGCATATACTGTGCTCATGGCTAGGAAGAATAAACATCATTAAAATGTCTATATTACCCAAAGCAATTTATAAATTCAATGCAATACCAATTAAAATTTCAATGACATACTTCAAAGATATAGAACACATATTCCAAAAATTTATATGGAACCAAAAAAGAACACGAATAGCCTCAGCAATCTTAAGAAAAAAAAATAAAGCAGGAGGTATCACTCTTCCGGATATCAAAGTTTACTACAAGGCCATTATACTCAAGACAGCCTGGTACTGGCATAAGAACAGGCACATAGATCAATGGAACAGAACAGAGAACCCAGAAATAAACCCACAGCTTTATGGACAACTGATATTTAACAAAGGAGGAGAGAACATACAATGGAGTAAAGACAGCCTCTTTAACAAATGGTGTTGGGAAAATTGGACATCTACCTGCAAAAAAATGAAACTAGACCATCACCTTACACCATTCACAAAAACAAACTCAAAATGGATAAATGACTTAAATGTAAGCTGTGAAACCATAAGCATCTTAGAAGAAAACATAGGCAGTAAGCTCTCCGACATCTGTAGCAGCAATATATTTGCCGATTTATCTCCATAGGCAAATGAAATAAAAGGCAAGATAAACAAATGGGACTATATCAAACTAAAAAGTTTTTGCACAGCTAAAGACAATAAGAACAGAATAAAAAGACAAACCACACAATGGAAGAACATATTCGACAACACGTCTGATAAGAGGTTAATAACCAAAATTTATAAAGAACTTATAAAACTCAACAACAGGAAGACAAACAATCCAATCAAAAAATGGGCAATAGAAATGAATAGAAATTTCTCCAAAGAGGACATACTGATGGCCAAAATGCTCAACATCACTAATCATTAGAGTAATGCAAATTAAAACCACAATGAGATATCACCTCACACCAGTCAGAATGGCGCTCATCAGCAAAACAACACAGAATAAGTGCTGGCGAGGATGTGAAGAAAAGGGAACCCTTCTGCACTGCTGGTGGGAATGCCGACTGGTGCAGCCACTGTGGAAAACAGTATGGAGATTCCTCAAAAAATTAAAAATCAAACTGCCTTTTGACCCAGCTATCCCACTTTAGGAATATACCCTAAGAACACCATAGCACTGTTCGAAAAGAAGAAATGCGCCCCATGTTCGTGGCAGCATTGTTCACAATTGCGAAGATCTGGAAACAGCCCGTCAGAAGATGAGTGGATTAAAAAGCTTTAATACCTATATACTATGGAATACTACTCAGCCATAAGAAATGATGACATCGGAATATTTACAACAAAATGGATGTACCTTGATAACATTATACGGGTGAAATAAGTAAAACAGAAAAAAACTGAGAACAGCATGATTTCATACATAGGTGGGACATAAAAGTAAGACTATGAGACATGAACAAAAGTGTGTTAGTTACGGGGTGGGGGGGAGGGAGGAGAAGGTGGGAGAGGGGGAAGGGGAGGGGCACAAAGAAAACCAGATAGAAGGTGACAGAGGACAATTTGACTTTGGGTGATGGGTATGCAACATAATTGAATAAGATAACCTGTAGATTTTTTTCTTTGAACATATGTACCCTGATTTATTAATGTCACCCCATTAAAATTAATAAAAGAAATCTGATCTGTGTGTGCTTCCAAATACAAGAATTACAAATTTATTTTGGTTAGTACAAAAGTCCTAATGTAGGGGTATGATAAGTCAAACCACGGTGAGAAGAAGTAACCAGGTGGGACAAATTCAATCCATGTTTAAACCATAATTATCAAAGCACTCACTGTAAACTAGGTAAGCTGAATGCACAAATGAAGAAGACAGAGCCTTCACAGTCAAAGAATTCATAAGCCAGTGGGAGAGAATCAGCAACAAGAGCTGAGACACAAGGGAGCAGAGGATACCTAAACGAGTAGACCTTGGAGGCAAAGAGCTTGGGTTTGCTTCCCAAGCTGCATGCCTCAGTAACTCAGAGGCTGCCAAGTGACCTGGCTTCTCTAGGTCTGACTTTCTGACACCTAAAGTAGCATTAACTGTATCCACTTTGCACTTGATGTATATTAAGCCTTGAAGCAGTGCATGTACATGGTAACAGCTAAATAAATCCAAGATCTTACTTTTACGAGAGGATAAAGAGGTGACAGAAGGGCAAACTGGAGAGAACATTTCCCTTAGCCAAATCTGACTAAACATTTTACAGCTCCTTCTAGAGTATCAACTGGAAATTAACACCATTATATCTGTAAATTGTGTTATAACTGTGTGATTATTAACTATTTACTTAGTTGTCCTTCGTTTGGAGAAGAACTTTAACATTTTATGTGCTTATGTAGCATTGTGCCAATTCCCATCTTTTGCTTTAGTTCTGAAGAAAGAACTGATATTGCAGCAGAAGTTACCAGAACCGGGAGGTTCAGTTTCCAAAAATGTAAACGGCAGCAAGAAGTATAGACAAAGAGAACTCATCACAGAATGGACTCTGAGCTGGTTCTACTCTGTGTGAGAATATTCTAGACTATTAATGATCAGTGGCGCCACCATAGCTACAGCAGTAATCCCTTCTTATTCAGGAGCACAGACCCATACCTTTATGATCCTCACTAAATCAGTGCAAGATGTCCGGGCAACCACGAACATGTTGCCCTCCTCTCCTATAGATTTGTGCAGCCTGTGGCCACCTTCCTCTTGGAAGATTTCCTTTCTGAAGGTGAGGTGTGAGACAGGAAAAACACAGCTGTGCTTTCAGATCCCAGATGGAAATAGTGGAACATGCTAAGCAGTCAGAAAAAAAATTTTTTTTTTTTTTTTACTTTGTACAGAGTACACTTTCTCTAGATGCTATCAAAGAAATATAGCATGAGGTCGCTGGTTCAAAACCCTGGGCTTGCCCAGTCAAGGCACAAATGGAAGCTGATGCTTCCTGTTCCTTCCCCCTTCCCTCTCTCTGTCTCTCTTCTCTAAAGTGAATAAAATAATTTTAAAAAAGAAAAGAAATATAGCAGTGTTTCTGCATAAAGCCCATGTCTTTCCTATATACTAGTCTTCTTTTAAGAAACAACTTAAAATTTTATTTTTTATCTTTCAATTACAGTTGGCATTTAATATTACTTTATATTAGTTTCTGGTGTGGTCAGATATTTATGTAATCTACACAGTGATTCAGCCCTATTTCCTTGAAACACTACTAGTGCCCAAATGGTGGGTTAGACACACATGGGCTGACTGGTCTACCTGGTTCTGGAGCAGAAGTGAAGCAGTTAATACTATTGCAAGCATTCAGCAGAGCCCGTGGAATCTTGCTATCCTTTCAATTCTATGACTATCTGGAGAGAAAAGCCAACCCTGCTTTTTTCATAGCTTAGTTGTTTTTTTCCCCCCTCAGTCACTGCAGCAGTGACACTGAAAGGAACAGCCTCCTCCTCTATGGAACCAACTGCATTGGAATTCTACTAAATGGCACTAAATGTTTTTGAAATCAAAGGGAGAATGTAATTTAAGTGCCACTCGGATCTTCCCACGATTTCACTGTACCCACATGCTAGAAACTGCTTGGTGACAGGTCTATAGTTTAGGGTAACACACAGTGGGGGGAAAATGATGGTTTTTCAACTGTGTATTTCAGAAAATTGACAATTTTTATAGCACACTTCTAATGGAGAATCATCTCGATTCCCTCCCCTTAAGTTGAAAACATCAGTGGAATGTGAGAAAGCAAGGTGTTTGTCAAGAAATTAGCATCTATCTTCTTTCCAGAAGTGGAAACTCACACGTGAAGGTAGAACAGATAATAGCATGGTAGTATTACTGTACCATAATAAGAGCTGAGTTAAGAAATTTTGTGGAGGGATAGGGAGAAAATCACAATTTCCTCCCAAAACTACTGTTTTTATATGAAAAAAATGACATACTTTATATATAGTGGGAAGCCTAGAGTTCCATTATTCTAAATTAAGAAAAAATAAGCAAATCAATATAGATTAAAAGAGAATTGCCAAAAAGCAACTAATAAACATTCAATTAGCATCTATTATATACCAGACATACCCACTTGATAGCAGTATGTCTTCTGTCTGGGAACTCACATGTCAGTGAAAAAGTCCAATATACAAATGAAAACACACAGCCCAATTTAGAATGGCACAGGAAGTGACATAAAGGAATCCATCATGGAGAGCTGGGGGTAGATCTATGAAGAAAGTTGAAAGAATTATAAAAGCCTATGAGTAAGAATTGGTATGTTAACGTATTCAGTGTGTCTTCATCCCCATAAAATTGAAATAGATAAAAATCTCTCTGGTTAATAGATGAAATAACTTTCTGATAGTAAAAGGTGTTTAAAAATTAAATGAGTTACAGAGGTACCACAAAATTGGCTTTCCCTTGTTTGTTGTGGTCCTTTTAGGAACAACAAATAGTCCTTAAAGTTTTGTCAATATCTAGCTTTTGTAGTATGGGACTAAGTGTAATTAGAAGTGGATTGAGGAAGTTGTTGTCTATGATCTTCATCTCTTTCCTTTCTCATCTCCCATTCCCTTCTCAACCCACTACAATTGAGCTTTCAAATCCATCCATTCCAACAAAACAGCTGTTATCAAGGTCATCAACTACTCTATCTTACCAAATTGCCAAAAGTCAGTTCACTTTTCCCATTGTGTTTCTCTCTTCTTGGCAGCATTTAAAGAAAAACTTTCCTCATTAAGCTTCTGTGATATTTCACTCTCCTGCTGATTTGTTCATTCACTTTTTATCCACTAGTTGCTCCTACTTGACCAGCTGTTACTGTCCTTCTCTCCTTGACATCTAAAAGGTGTACCTGGAGTTTTGTCTTTATTCCTTAACTCTCCTGTCTTCATACTCTCTCCTAGAAGAGTCTCATGCAATCTCATGGTTTTGAATGCTGTCTGTATCCTGGTTATTCCCAAACCTGTATCCTCAGTGATAGAATGAATCCTTAGAATGAGTCCATTATTCAGAGAATAAAATTCATACATCTAAAGATCTACTTAAATAAACAGGATCCTTAAACTTAACACACATACAAAATGGAATTTCATACCATGCCATGCCTCCATCCCCCATCACATATACATTCTTTTCCTTAAAAAATGGGGAACTTCTGTACAAGTAAGGATTACATTCTGTCTCATTCATTCTTCTTTTTAAAAACTTTTTTAAAACTAAGTTTTATTTATTGATTTCAGAGAAAGAGGAAGGGGAAAAGAGAAAGAGAGAGAGAGGAACATTTAGTTTTTGTTTATGTGTCCTGACTGGGGATGGAACTGGCAAACTTTGAGCTTCAAGACGATGCTCTAACCAACTTAGTTATCTGGCCAGGGTCATTATTATATTCTTAATATTCCGATGGCATAGTAGATAATCAAAAATTATTGAATAAATGAACAAGTTTATTAATAAATGGTTAAATGAGGCTTCCCTGAACACTAGAGAAGTGAGAGCTGGAGAACTGGGAAGAGGCACTTTCCTTTTCTATTCCCCAAAAGAAACATTCCCAAGAGCTTAGACAGGTATCAGAGAAGCAATGGAGTTGGAATCAGTGAATCTAGGTTTACCTCACACTATTTGATTCTACAGAACTATGACTTTAGTTTCCTCATTTATTAAATGAGAATAATAATCCTTACAATTATCATGAAGATGAATTAATTATTGCCACAGTTTCTAAGTTATAATAGGCACTCAGTGTTTTTTGTCTAATTTATGGGCTGTGTATCTAAATAGCTATTCCTGTACTAAAACGTTTCTAAAGATGAGGTTTCATCCTCTGCCCCAAATCTGCTTCATAGTCATCACATATCCAAAAGATTCTGGTTTCTTACTGTCAGCCCCCTTTGGGGCAGTTCTCATTAGGGATGGAAGCGAGCATCTGGCTTGAGTGAATATTTTAACTGCTTAGACTCTATGATGATGGGGGCTGCAAAAACAGATGATGGGGAAGATATCAGTCTGTGCAAATCCTCTAGTCCCTTCTCTCTGAGGAAATCAGTGAGCTCACTGTCATCTGCTCTGCCACCATCATCTAACTGGTAAGATCCACACTTGGCAAGCAGGAGCCTGTTCTCTGCTTCCAGCCAGTCTGCCACCAAGCCAGATTCTTTCTGCATTGACTTTATCCTAGGACATAAAAGGGATACAAACTTTTGGGTAATACAGCAAAACAAAATTAGAGGCTTTATGCCTGTTGTTCTTTTAATTTTCCAGGATGGAACTTGAGAAGGGCTCATGCTAGAAGTAGCTTACCTTTCCAGTGGGCATGGTGACTTAAGTGACACCCTCCACCTCTCCCCCACTAAAGAAATATATATATCTTTTATTACATTCCAGCCCATTTTCTATAAGCTGTGGAAGCAAATTTTCTCCCTTTTCCCACCACAAATTATAACCAAAGCCTCTCTCTCGCAGCCCCAAACTCATTTTCAAATCTGTGCCTACTTCATCTTTCTAGTGTTTAAGATTTAGATCTGCAGAACCCATAGGCCATTGTCCTAATATTTAAGTATGGTAGTTATATATGTCCTGTTTGTGCTGCTGCTACCCAGTGACTAGAAGGTGATAATGGCAACAGTGGTGGTGATAATGGTGGTGATGACAGTGTGGTGGTGGCAGCAGCTGTACTGATGATAAAGGGAAGAAGAAACAAGAACTAACATAAAAGAATGCTTATTATAAAATTGTATTCTTACAACAACCCTATAAGGAAGGTGGTATTATCTCCATTTTGCAAACACAATAGAGAGGGGCACAGAGATATTCTATAACTTACTTGGCTAGCAAGTAGAAGTGAATTCTAGTTCTACTGGATTCCAATCCATGCAGCCTAACTCTAGAATACCAGCTCTTGACTAACAAACAATTTTATTAATTTTGATTGACTTTTAGAAGTACTCCTATTTTCCCATTTGTTAACTGGGAATATTAATAATTGTCATTACCTATTTGCAATATTTTTTCTGTGTGCTGAATATTTTGAGAGCAATGAAAAGAAGCTGCATAGTAAGTAGTGAAATGCTATTACAGCTCAACATCCTCTTCTAAATCTAGGATCAGTGATTATAGAGTAAGACAATATTTATACATACCGAAGAAAATGTACTCAATTCAAAAAGTTGGCACTGAGGCTTCTTTCTGGTCAAGATGGCAGCATGGGTAAAAGTGGTACTGGCATCAAAATTGCAATGAAACTACAGAACAACCACCTGAAATCCAGCTGAATGGAAGTCCTACAACCAAGGATATAAAGAAGAAGCCACATGGAGATTGGTAGGAGGGGTGGAAATATAGAACTGACTGGTCCCACATCTACACATGGTGGTTTAAAATTGGGCAGGATACCTTGGTTGCAGAGGTTCCACTGAGGAGTGAGGGGGTCTCAGTTTCACACCAGTGCAGGGTTCCAGAGCCAGGAAGAGAAGTCCCTATGACTTCTGGCTGTAAAAACCAGAGGGGATTGTGGCTGAGTAAGACAGAGGGATGCAGGAGTCCAGGGCATTCCTCTTAAAGGGCCTATGTGTGGACTTACACTGGACACTCTCCCTCATGGATCCAGCACTGGGACAGTAGTTCAAAAGACATCTAGGACATACGGAGGGGAACTGAACAGTATGGCATCAGGTGGGAGGTAGAGGGGCATCTTTCTCACAGACAAAAGTACTGGCAGAGGCCATTTTTCCTTTCTGAGCCCTCCCTCCCAGTGCCAGCAGGTAGGCACTGTATCTGAGTCTCTAACAACCTGGTTATCACTGTTTGCCCCACCCTGGTGATATCTGAATACCCCGCCCTAACAACGTGAAGGCCCAGTCAAGGCTTTTCCAGGGGTTTTTCCATGTAAATTGCCTGTCTTGGCTCATGCTTCTCAAACAAGCAGCATCTGGACTCAGGGTACCCAGTGTGTCCCATATCTCTCACTAAGCAGCCCCAGGCCTGGCACTAGCAGCAGCTGGCCTTGGTTCTCAGCTTGGCTCTTACTGGACACCTCCAAGCCCAGCAAAAGTAGCAGCCATCTATACATAGCTTTGTAGGGCATACTGGGTGACCCCAGGCACAACCTGATCTTGGTCTGTACCTCCTGGGAGGCCCCAGAGCCAGCGCACCCAGTTAAAAGCTTCAGACCATGTTGAAGCCCCATCCAACTACCTCCACAAGCAACACACTTGTCATGGGGCAGACTCAGGTGATGCCAGAACCTCACTGAAGTTAAAGTCCTGCTCTGTGGGGTGTGCCCCTGCACAGCTAATCCTCATGGTGTAATAGCCAGTCCTTGCAGCCGACTGGCCAGAGAGTAAATCCTTCCCATTGATGTGCCAGCAGCAATCAAGGCTCAACTGCAGTAGAAGGGTATACACAGCCCACAAGGGGGATGGAATATCAGCTCTGGTGAATAAAGAGGCTATGCCTCTGGACCATACAGGACACCTATTACATCAGACCATTAAACCAAGCCTGGGAGACATAGCAGTTCTACCTAATAAATAGAAGCAAACACAGAGAGCCTGCCAAAGTGAGGAGACAAAGAAGAATGTCTCAAGTAAGAGAACAGAACAACCTCTCAAAACATAACTAAACAAAAAAGAGACAAGCAATCTACTAGATGCAGAGCTCAAAATGCTAGTTATAAAGATATTTAATGAACTTAGGAAAAGAGGAGATGAATTCAGAGAGAAGCTCAACTGCATAAAGTGGACATGAAAATCATAAAAAAGAATCCGTTAGAAATGAAAGATACACTAACTGAAATAAAAAACAATTTACAGGGAATCAACAGTAAAATAGATAAAACCAAGAATCAAAACAGCGATTTGGAATGTAAGAAAGCAAAAACATCAAATCAGAATATCAAAAAGAAATAAAAAGAATCCAAAAGAAATGAAGATAGTGTAAGAAGCTTTGGAACATCTTCAAGTGTACCAATATTTGCATCATGGGGGTGCCAGAGGACAAGAGAGCAAGTAAGAAATTAAAAACCTATTTGAAAAAAATGACAGATGACTTTCCTAACCTGGTAAAGAAAATAGAAACACAAGTCCAAGAAGTACAGAGAATTTCAAATAAGATAAACCCAAAGAGGCCCACACAAAGACACATCATAACTAACATGCCAAAGGTTAAAGACAAAGAAAGAATCTTAAAAGTAGCAAGTTAAAAGCAGTCAGTTACTTACAAAGGAGCTCCTGTATGAGTATCCGCTGATTTTTCAACAGAAACTTTGCAGACCAGAAAGGATTGGCAAGAAATATTCAAACTGATGAAAATCAAGCATCTACAGCCAGTATTACTCTATCCTAAAATACTATCATTTAGAATTGAAGGACAGATGACTAGCCTCCCCGACAAGAAAAAGCTAAAGGAGTTCACCTTCAATAAATCAGTATTACATAAAGTATTAAAGGGTCTTCTTTGAGAAAAAGAAGAAAAAATAAAAAATACAAAATATAAAATGGTAATAAATACATCTATCAACAATTGAATTTAAAAAACAAAATAAATAAACAAGCACAACACAAAGAGACTCATAGATACAGAAAACAATTTGATGGCTGCTAGATGGAAGGGTGATCCAGGGGATAGGTGAAAATATTGGTGGGTTTAAAAAGTACAAATTATTAATTACTGAATAGTTATGAAAATGTGAAGTAAAGCATAGGAAATATAGTCAATCATATTCTAATAACAACGGTATCAGATGGGTACCAGATTTATTGGGATGATCATTTAGTCATATAATGTCTAATCATTGTGGAATACAACTGAAACTAATATAATATATGTCACTGTAATTAAAAAGTTTTTAAATTATTTTTTAAAATTTGGCATTACAAATGCCTTAGCAATAATAATAATACAACACGCATGCACAATGTGGAGTTCTAGAAAAATAACTTCTCAAAATAACTTGTTAAAAAAGTAAACTTCTAGGCATTCTTGAAGAGAACAAAAAAATAATTCCAAGAGAGTTAGAGAAGGACAGGATGAGTAGAGATGAGAAAAAAAATATCTAGCTACCAAATTGTACAAATATTTTACCAGTATCTTGGTTCCGTTTACCTGTAAAGGAAAGGTTATTAGGTTTACCCTGCCTAACAAAGGTAATAGTGCTTAACACAAGGTTAAAGGCTTTGAGTTAACTCAATGAGAGGATTTTGAAGTCAATGCCAATGACTTTTTAAATGAGGTCTAATAGCAGCTGCCCACATGGAATAGATTTGGAAGCCTCAGTCTATTTTCTAATTGACCAAACAAAATGAGGTCTTTGAGGCAGCTCATCCTTCCAGCATTTCCTGTTTCTCTGTTCCATGGTAACTGTTAATAGAGCTGATCATTTTAACAACATGTTCTGAGCCATATTCAAATCCACCAGGCAAAAAGCAAAGAGCACAGCATTAGGAGTCAGGCATCCAGAATTCTAAATTCAAGTCATCCATGAACTAAATTTGTGACCGTAAACTAGAGTTATAGAAATACAGAGCTGGAAAGAAACTTCTAGGCCAGCTATTTTCAACCTGTTTTCATCCCATGGCACACATAAACTACTTACTAAAATTCTGTGGCACAACAAAAAATATATTTTTGCCAATTTGACCCAAAAAATTAGGTATAGTTTTGATTCATTCACACCAGACAGCTATCGTGGTATTAGTTGTCTTTCTTTTTTTATTTGACAATCTAAGGCAGTGGTTCTTAACCTTTTTTGAGGCACCAAACCCACCAGTTTCATATGCACATTTACCAAACCCTTCTTTAGTGATAAATAAAATATGATTTTTTTTCCAAATTCAAGACATAGGTATATGTTTTTTTACTGGTGCACAAAATGAGCCGTGCATGAACATCACCTTGCTCAAAGAACAAAACCAACAAAGTGCATTAACTCACAACAAATTACGGTATTACTTTATTCTGGCCTCCGCGGCAGAGGCTTCTCTGAAACCCTGAGACTGACTCATCGAACCCCTAGGGTTCTATAGAACCCAGGTTAAGAATCACTGATCTAAGGTAAAAGAGGTCAGTGCCTCTGATTAAGTAGTCAGGCATAGCATGTTTTAAAAATGTTTGCAGCACACCAGTGTACTGGGGCACACCGGTTGAAAATCACTTGTTCTAGACCATTAGGAACAAAGCTAGCACTTGAATGAAGGGGCTGAGATTCCAGGGAAGTATTTAGCCTAGGGACTTCTAGATCAGTAAGAGGCAAGACTCGTTTTGGAACATCAGACCTCCTGGCCCTCAGCCCATGGCTCCTGCGGCCGCACCACATGATGTCAATATTTATTCCTAGCTTTACTACTCTAAGAAATATTCAGAGTGGTTCAATATGCCTCCTAAAAAGAAGATGGCAGCTGATAAAATAATCTTAAGTGGCTACCTTTTCTGTCATTTAGAATAGATTTCAGTCTAATTTAGTAAAGGTTCCTAAGGGTATAGACAAAGGCAGTTATAGTGAGTGGGGTCTACAACTTACAGAACCCCTCGTTGTGCAGATGGGTCCTATTCCTAATGGCCATGTAAACCAGCTTTCTTTTGCTCTCAGTATTAGGAAAAAGGCTAAAGGGATTTAATTAAATACAGTGTGTCCATAAAGTCATGGTGCACTTTTGTCCTCTGACCGGTCAAAAGTGCACCATGACTTTACGGACACACTGTAGAATGGGCATTTCATAGAACCTAGTCGATTTTGCTAGTAGTTAAAGAAAACCTCTGAAGACTTCTAAAATATGGTGTGTGTGTGTGGGGGGGTTCAATTGTAGAACCCGGCAAAAAACAAGCAATTGCCAATGATAGAATTGATTAAGGGCAATCTGGAATTTCTCCTCTCACCAGGAACATAAAAACATTTTATAGCATGATTCTACAGGGAACCATCTCCTCTATAATACCATTGGTAAGTTTATTAAGAAATAGAATTAGACACCTTTTAAATGCCAGGGTTGGGGCATAGATTTTGTAGTTACATTCAATAGTTTATACTCCAAGAAGCTACTAAGTCTCCAAATCTTAATAAAAAGTTGTGTTTCAACAGGATTTCATCACACATTTAAACAAAAACATAGAATGAAATAACTCTACACAATCACCTTTCTACATCCAGGTTTAGCCCTGCCTCTCCCTCCCTCTGATAAAGTGAGGAAGGAGGTGTCAGTGGGTTTCCAGGATACTTAACACCATGTGAACACAGGGTCCCATCAGCTTCTGTTTCTCCTCTATTGATTATTTTTTCTTGTTTAACTTGAACCAGTTAAGCCTTGCTATTATTAATTGTCAAACCAGCACTTTCAGACTTGAGAAAACCCATCTGGCAATCACCTTTAAATTAGCCTTCAGCTCCTCCAAATAGCTTTAATTAAAGCCACAACTGGCATGGAATCTGTCCAGGTTTTGTATGCAGTTACAAATTCATAGTGTCATGGGTATGGCAGGAACAGGAACAGGACAGCTATGAATTCTGGAACCACAAGGTCTCATCCAGGTCATGTTCAGATTTAAAATATATATATATATATATATATATATATATATATATATATATATATATATATATATATATATATCTGTGGTAACAGTCTAGTCTGCTGGACAGGCTTGGCAGACAGTTAGCTTATCTCAAAAGGCCTCCCCATAGAAGGAGTCAATGAACTTCTTTGGAATCTTAGGAGCTGGATCTATTAAAACTAACTAGCTAAACCCACTCAAGACAAAGAACGCTATACGGCTATGCAGAGTTATGTTGAACAATTTAGGTGATGCACTTGAATTGCCATTTGATAGTTTGTTCTAGGAAACATTCTGTGCATGGCCACTCCTTACAGTGCTGCTAGAACTAGCTCAGACTCAAAGACCTTAATATCTAAGTCATATGCCAGACACTACTCCTGAAAGGCCATCCCTAAGAAAACAACCATCTCACATGGGTCCTGTAGGAGAGACACTAATTTAATAAGGAAGAGGCACTGACATAAGCTTTGATCTGGATACACATTGGTTTTTCTTTTTAGTAGTGGTCTACTTCCAGTAAAGTTACTTAATGCCTCTCAGACTTGTTTGCCCAGCTATAAAATCTGGATAACAAACCTTGTGTCTCCATAGGGTTGTGGTGAGAATGCATGGGAATAACATGTGGAAAGTCCATGGTAGATGCGTGGAATAAGTAAGAGGATGAAAAGCTGAAGCTTTTTAAAGAAACATGTGTGGTGTTTGGGAGAGGCTCCCTGTCATGTCAGCTCATGACATCTGGTTATCACCCATGTTCTTAAGGACACCATTGGATCTTCCCCCTCAGTTCTTACTGTTCCCCTTCCTAATTTCTTTTCAAATCTAACCTTCAACCTTATCTTTTATTCTTTGATAAGAAGACTGAGAAGAATTTAAAAGGGCCCATAACTGTTCTGCAAATCAAAATGTGTCCATCACTCAATCATCTCCTGTGTTAATTCTGAGAAAAAAGAAATTATTCTCATTAAAAAAACACATTCTGTATTAATAAATATTAATCCCACACCTTCCTTCTTTCCTGACCTCCTTCTATCAAACCTAGTGACTTTTTGGAATCTTTTATCCCCAATTACAAACATGTTTAAATCCCCTCAAAATAACAAGCAATCAAAATCAAACATCCTCTCTAAACTGCCTTCTCTTCATTTAACCATCCCTTCGCTGCCAACTCCTTGGGGAAAAGATCTGCACTTAGGCAACCTCTGGTCAAGATGGGTGGACTAGGTAAACACTGTGTCACAGCTTCCCAAGGCTACATCAGAATTACAACTCAACCACAGAACAACTGTTTTCAAGCACTCACTGAAGTCTAGCTGAACAGAAACCTTATAACGAGGTATAAAGAAGCCACAGCAAGACAGGTAGGAACAGCAAAGACCCTACGCATTTTGGTAAAAAATCAGGAGGGCTATCTCAGCTCAGAGATCTCCCCTGAGAAGCAAAACATCCCAACTGTTCAGGCTCCCCAGCCCAGTGTTATAGTGGTGTGAGGGGAAGAAATTGTCCCCATAACTTCTGGCTATAAAACCAGCAGGGGTTATGCCTGAGTGAGTCTCAAGGCTGCCCCAGGGCAAGGTGTTACACTTAAAAGGCCATTGTATGAAGTTTCTCACTGACAGACTCACTCACTCTGAGCTCCCATACTGGAATAACAGCTCAAAATGCTCCAGGGACATATAGGAAGAAACTGAATTGTCTGGATTTGAGATGAAGACTGGAGGGGCATTGTTCTGCCAGACAAAAGTGCTGGTGAAACGGCAGTTTCTTTGGTGAGCCCTTCCCCAACATGGCCTGCAAGTATGGGAGGGTTCCAAGTGTGACCTGCTAATATCCTTCACCCTACACTGATGATTTTTCTGAGATTCCCACCCACTCCATGTCTGGGCTCACCCAAGCCACTTTTAGTGGCTTTTCCATACAAAGGGCCCATCTCTAAAATAGACTTTAAAACAAGAGACTGAGAAGGACCCCTCACTTTCTTTTCAAGCAGATTTGTTGGTACCCATGCCTGTGGCTGCAGAACTCATGCATGACATTCTCGCAGTCAGGAAAAGCTCTTCATTCTCTCTCAAACTTGTTCACATTTGTTAGGATTCCACATAAGAACTGATATTTGCTTGGAAGTTAACTCCGCACAAGGTGGTGACTGATGACTATATCTGGTTAACCACGATATTGGCTGTGTTTACTTTATATTCACCATAGGTCAGACACTCTGTTGGGCACATTTCAATTAATACTTGCAAGCAACCCATCAGGTAGAGTGATTAAAGTCCCCACCTTCATATTGCATAGGAAAACTCAAAGGCTCAAATACATTAACTAAGGTCCAGAGATTGCATTGCCAGTAAGTAAAGTAGCAAAACAAAGCCCAGGCCCTCAGATGCCCATGCCCTTTCATACATTTATATTGTAGATAGTTGTTTATAAACTTCTCTTCCGCTTAAATGGAAGCTCCTTCTTTGTGGGGACCATATTTAATTTATTTTGTGATTTTTCAGAATTTATCAGAGTAGTGGCATAATAATTACTTGCCAATACAATTAAAACTTTAAGAATGAAAACCAGGGGAAGAACTCAAGAGTTTTTTTCCATGAAAAAAAATTCCATTTGCTCACTTTCCATTTATTTACTAATGTCTGTATCTATTTGTTCCACTAAATTATGTGAACCCAGAATGTAACATTGGGTGATTTTACAATTGAAAATGCAAAGATTAACACAATGAGCACTTATCCCAAGATGCTTAAAATCTAGTTGAAAAGGAAAGATAGGAATTAACATTTAGTCATTACCCATAAGGTATCACGTACTGTGCTAGAAACTTCACATCTATTTTCTTATTTCATTACCCATCAGGATGGATTATCAATACCAGGAAACTGAATCTCAACTAAGGTAAATATATTTCATTATAACACATGGTAAATAAGTAGCAGAGCTGAGGTTCTATATATGGCCAACTCCATAACCTCCTTTGTTCTACTACATCAAACTGGGACTTAATACAACAATTAACTAGACACTTATAACAGAAGTCACAGTGAAGTGCTTGCATGAGTTTCCATGTGATTTCTCTCCCTGTAAGGCAGGCAGAGGCTTCACACAAAGCACACAAATGAAGGACTTAGGAGTGAAGGCAGTTTTAGTGTTGTGCATAGATGCAGAGGGAAGGCTGAGGCAGTTTTGATGTTGTGAGTGAAAGAATGAGCCTTCATACCTGGGGGCACATGATTTTGACGGTAATTGTGGAAAGCCCTCAAGTAGAGAAGGTTTTTCATAAATGTTGCAAGAAAGGAAGGAATGAAAACAAGGATTGAGGAAGAGAGACAACCCATGATGCTTAATTCTGATTAACAATGTCTGTCTCGCGAATGTGTTTTTGTTCCCATTGTTCATTACGTTTATGTGTTTCATCCACTCTCTGTATATGGGTATATTTAGGGTCAAGAACGTTTGAGTCAGACTCAGCTATGTTCAAGCATCAGCTCTAGCTCTTATCTAGCTTGACCAAGAAACTAAACATCTCTATTCTCGTTTCCTTCCCTGCAGAATGGGGGTCATAATAATTCTATTAAAAGAGTTCAAACAGTGTTGACCTTAAAATCCTACACCTCTGTCTTCAGGGTTGCTGCTCTCTTGCCTTTCCTTTACTGTCCTGGTTGGTTGAATTCCTTTCACACTGCTACCTTGGGACTCAAAGGATATTTGTATGGCATCTGCTTACCATAGGGGCTAGAGCCTGCAGCCTCCCACCATTGTCCCTCCCTGCTCTCAGTGCCCATGATTTGCCCTAGACAGATGGTCTTATTTCATTCTGAAAATGGCAGGAAGTTTCTAAGTCAAATAGGACATAATGCTCCCTGGGTGGTGTTTATTCAGAAGAGAAGCCCTTTATAAAAGAAACTTAATGATGGAGGGGGCTTTGGCTTATTGGGTTATTGGAACCAAAGGTGATAGGGCCTAGCTTTAATGCAAAGCAGGAGGAAGAGAGAACCTGGTGGGTGTCCTGAGGCCAGAGTCACCATGTTGGACATATGCAGGACCCTGAGTAAGGCACTGAGGACTTGGAGATGGAGAGATAAAGTAGCTAAGGAGAGTCCCCTTCCCTCTTACTGTTTGAGACTAGAAGAGAAAGAACTGGTATATAAGAGGCTCAAGACTTTCTAAGTCAATATATACATGTGTGTGAGCTTATGAAAAAAATGCACATGAGCTGTGAATGGGAAAGGACCCCAGACTAGGATTGGAACAGCAGGTCCAACATGCCACTCTGTGGCCCCTTGCACCCCTGGTTGAAAGTACACCTTCCATTCTCTTGAGGCAATTTTATTTATGGGCTAGTCCAGATCTCTCATTCAACTAAACATCTAGAGAGCCGTTACCACGTCTCATTCACCTTCGCAGTCCCACAATGCACCGCACCGATGTCTGACATAGTTCTGCTCATGGAAGGCACAAGGTGAATTTCATTCCTTCTGCAAACCTCTCAAGCTGTTGAAATGAATTCAACATAAAAAACAGCATGTTCAACACGGGAGATGGCAAAGCAGTAGGAGACTCAGCCTTGACACTTGAGAGAAATACTTAGCTCCATCAAATAATCCAAAAGGCCCTCACAAAGCAGTCCTGTTGCTAAGGGGTAGGGTACTGCCACCACAATGTTCATATGAGCAGGGTACAAAGGCACTTTTACGAGCAACCTAAATGGGATGGTGTTGCTACCGTGGTGGTTTTAGGAACTAAACAAGGCATAGTTAGGGGAGCTAGCTGAGTCTTGGACTTGGACCATTTAATTACTATTAAGTGCATTTTCCTCCCACTGATCCACAACGATCTACCTCATAGGTTGAGAGGAAGTAACAGGCTTTCTGCAAAAGGCAGAATTACTTGGGATTTTAAAAAAGATATTGGTTCCTAGAGAAAGGGCTTGAGGTGTGGAGAGTGAACAGGAAATGTGCGAGGCTCAGTAAGCCAGTTCTCTGTGTTGGACTGAGACTGTGCTGCAAACAGCCAAATGGCTGGGAGAAGCAGCCCCCACTCCCTCCCCACTGGATATGCACCTTCCCCTCTGCGCTGCATTTCCCCCTTCTCCCCTCCCCTCCCAGGATGCTGCCATCAGACAGCGATGAGAGCCTACGCAGACCTGCCAAGGGAGGGTCTGACTGTGGGGCTTGGGGCTTCCGAGGATATGAACCATTCCCTGATGTCACAAACAGGATTATTCACTCAGAAAAACAGAAGCTTGTCAAGCTGCCACAATCACAAGGATAGATTCTCTCTTTCTCTGATGGAGATAAATGTAACAGGGGCTGAAAAGACAGGGCTGTCTGAAGGGAATGAGGTGAGAAACATCTTGGGTAGATATGATATTAGTCACACATGTTAACCCTGCCTTAGGCTAGGAACCCTGAAATGAAAAATGAAATAGCGAGGGTGGAAGAATAACGAGAACACAGCTATCTCCCATGGGACCCAACAGCAGTAAAACAAAGACCCCAAAGGAAAAAAAAAATCAGCATTTTATCCCACCACCTAGTTTCTCCACTTACTTCCTCCCCACCTAAAGTTGTCCACATTTCAGCCATTTTTCCTTAAAAAAAAAAAAAAGGAAAGGAAAGTAAGACAATGCCACAGCAGCTCTGTGCTCTAAGGTGCTCAGAAGGGGAGGATGCAGGCATGCACTTCTGCATTAACATGAGACGAAAATATCATGTGGTAGCTTAATTACTTAGAGGTGCTTCTGAGAAGGTCACTGCACTAAGCCAACTGGGCATCCCCAAAGTGGGCAAAGCTTGCTCCATGAAAGGCCACTCAGGGGAGAACTTAGGTTGGTCAAGTGGATTTGGCAAAAGCTTCAAGTTATACATTTCTCTGTGGCTGAAAGAGAACAGAGGGGCCCAAGAGCCACTGGAAAACTGTCCTGTCAATGAGTATGGGGTTCTTCCCTGTTCTCATTGAGAGGTCAAGATAACTCTTCTACACACACTTTAGGATGCCTCCTGGGATGACAAAAGGTGATCATGGGGAAAAGGCATCCGCAAAACATAATGAAGGGCTATGGGTGGGGGCCGAATTAGGGCATACTGATGAGTTCTCTTATTAAATGTTGCTCAATGTGTCCAGGCTTAACTGGTTTAGGATAAATTCTCCTTATATGACAAGATACATTCTACCACCTCCCCTTCTTCCCCACACACAAACATGGGTTATTGGCTCATCTTATCTGCTTCTTTAAAACTACTTGAAAGCAATGCTTTCGGCTATTACTGTAAAAGAGACACACATTAGAGCTATTTCCTTCTTAAGAGATGCTATTGTGATAGGAAAATGTAGAGGCGCAATCTTCCTCACTCAGGTGCATTCTCATACTTGCCTGGAAAAGCAGCCCTTTAGTGAGATGAGCTGTGAAGGGAGATGGGACAGGGTGGAAGGACAGAGAACAGAATGAAATTACTCTCACCACACAGAATAACAATGTCACGGATTCTGGTCCAAGCTACCTGCCAGCCTGCCAGCTCACCAGCTCCTAGGACTGTGTTCTGGGCCAAACAAAGGCTGTTTTCCTCTAAGGAAGAGTTGACATCCAGACTCACTGTCTCACTTGGTTTGCATGACACCCAAGAACTTCATTGGCCAACCTCAAACATCTATTTCTTTTTCTTTTTTTATTCACTTTAGAGAGGAGAGAAGGGGGTGGAGAAAGAGAGAGAAAGAAGGGGGAAGAACAGGAAGCATCAACTTCCATATGTGCCCTGACCAGGCAAGCCCAGGGTTTTGATCCAGCAACGTCAGTGTTCCAGGTTGACTCTTTATCTACTGTGTCATCACAGGTCAGGCTTAACATCCATTTCTAAGGTCATCTCTTCTTCTCCTGGTTCCTGGGGCCAAACCAAGTTTTGCCATGTTCCTTGACTCTAACAACTGATGCTGTGTCATATCCGCTTTTTGTACACAAACTCTATGCCCAGAGGGTCATTTTTTCTTACCGCTTTTGCTCCTCTAATGAGGGCTTGTCCTTTAAATTCCAGCTCCAATATTCCTTTTTCTGGGATGTTATTATTGATTGACCCCAGTTATTCAGTGCCTACTACTATTTGTAAATAGCGGTACTTCAAAAGTGCAAATAATATGGCTATCACATTTTTTTTCCTTCTTTCTTTTTCTGAAGTGAGAAGTGAAGAGGCAGAGAAACAGACTCCCACATGTGCCTGACCGGGAACCACCCAGCATGGCCACAAGGGTGATGCTCTGCCCATCTGGGGCATTGCTCCTTTGCAACCAGAGCCATTCAGCGCCTAAGGTAGAGGCCATGGAGCTGTCCTCAGCACCTGGGCTAACTTTGCTCAATGGAGCCTTAACTGGAGGAGGGGAAGAGAGAAACAGAAAGAAAGTAGAGGGGGACAGGGGGAGAAGCAGATGGGTGCTTCTCCTATGTGCACTGGCCAGGAATTGATCTTGGGACCTCCACATGCTGGGCTGACACTTTACCACTGAGTCAACGAGCCAGGGCCAGCTATCACATTTTATATCAGTAACTTAAAGTTCTGTTTCACACATATACCCTCTACTATCAGCTATCACATTACACATTTACTGAATTCTAGCCAGTGAAGTAGATGCTAATTCCACATCCCAAGTAAATAAGCTAAGGCCAAGCAATGCTAATACACAGAACTAACTAGTAGTGGAGTTGGGAATCCAGTTCTGGTCCCATTGACTCCAAAGCTATGCTCTTCATTAGTGTATCTCCTATTGTCTTTTCTCCACTATACTTGGAGAACTTAAAAGGTAGACGTTAATAGCTCAGTGAGAAAACAGCAAATAGACTCTGAATTTACATGGGTTTACAAAATGCTGGCTCCAACAATTGTGTGATCTTGGGGAAGTTACTTAACCTCAAACTAGACCCCTGTTTTCCCATCTGTACAATGGTGTTTTAAAAAGAACTCAATGGACAAGATTATGTTAAATATTAAATAGAATTCTGTATATAAATCATTGCAAAATAAATAGGCATGTTCAAGAATGTGAGTTCCAGACACTTTTTATCTGTGCTCTCTCAATCCTTAGAATAATGCCTGGTAGTGAGTGAGGACTCTGAGTATTTTTGAAATGAATACATTTTTTTAAAAAAGTGAATTAGCCTCCTGAAAGATTTATTGCCTTTTGGCAGAGAGCTGGGGTGAGGATAGGGAGGGAGAGGAGACCTGTGAACCTTAAATATAGTAAATAAAATTCACTATGTTATTGTGAGTTCTGCTCTGAAGTTTCCTTTTCTCTAAATACTTGCTTTTGGTAGATATTTCCAGGATTTGAAGCTCTCCTCTTTGTCTTCATCATCATGCTCCTTTCCACCTCTCTCTCTCTCCTTTCCCCTGTCTCATGTGTCACACACACTCACACACTGCTCTAAGCCCACAAGACCACTCTGTGCATCATCTGGATGAGTCCAGGCACAGTCAGCAGAAACTACCTGGGCCACAGCCACCTCTTAGACTCCCACTCAGCTGTACCAACAATATCCACTAGGACCGTGATGGCGAACCTATGACACATGTGTCAGCACAGGCACGCATAGCCATTTTCAACAACAGGCAGCTGCATGTGGCCACATACCAGACAAGTATGGGGCCGCATGCCGAGAAGGACATTTCATCCTCTGCTCCTGCACGGCCAGGTGCAGTAGCCAAGGATAAAACATTTGCTGTAGTGTAGACACTCTGTGCCACTGGTCTGTAGGCCAAAACAACAGAACTCTGGCACAAAGCATCTAGTTCTGGGACTTCCGGTTAGGCTGTTTTTCTTGAAGTGACACACCACCCGAGTTATGCTTCGTTTTTTGGCGAATTTTGACACACTACCCGAGTTATGCTCGGTTTTTTGGCAAATTTTGACACACCAAGCTCCAAAGATTGCCCATCACTGCACTAGGAGAACTTCTGACTGGCAGTAATAACCTCACATACCATGGGTTAAACAAGATTTCTTCTTCTCATAAACCACAGAGTCTGGGAGAAGCAAGTCACTGGTGTTGAGGTGCTCAGAGAGGCCATCTGGGGTCCAGGCATTACCTCTCAACTCTTTATACTCAGCACATGGGCCTTGTGTTTTGCTGGTGTTCAAGTTAAGAAGACAGGAAAGAGTAATCCAGCTTTGTACTAGATAATGGAAAAGCTTTCTTGGAAACTAGCTTTCACTTATATCCCATTGCTCAGAACTGGGTCACATGACCCTGTCATGCCAGTGGCCGAGGCCAGGCAGGTCTACATCAGATTTGGGCAGATGGTAGAAAAACTGCCAAGCCAGAAAGCATTGGGCGATTCCTGTTTAATATAGTCTCACAATGGCTGATGAGTAAACAGGCAGGGGAAAACCAATTCTCAGGCAAACAGAAAAAAACGGCCCCTCACAGTGGCGGGCAAACAATCAACAATCTGCCATCTGCAATCTCCCCGAGCACAAGCACCCATAGCCTTACATAGACCATCCACACGTGGAGCTGCTACGTGCTCATGCATTAATCAAGCAAAGTGGTTAAAGCCGGTAAACCAGGAAGCAAGGTTAACACAGATGTTTTCCCAACAGACCCCAAATAGCTACAGACAAGACTGGGAAATTGGGGGACATGGTCAATCCTTGGGCAACATCAGCTGCCTCACACAAGGTGTCCTGTTAGCAAAAGAAATGGGGGGATAGACATTATAGGCCACCAACAGTGCCTCTGCATTTAATAATTTCTCTTTCTTTTATTTCACCTTGAACTTAGAAGGGGCTGATCTCTGAAACAGGCTAACAGCCAGAGAAATATGCTACCACCTCCCCCTCCTTCACTTCTCAACAAATGCTTCAGAAATTATTTGCAGAAAGAAAAAATAAAGTGTAAATCAGGCCAGATATACAAATCCTGCTGAGCGAGTCTGGAGACGCTGTGAGCCGGCCCTGCCACTGTTTACTGAAGGCGTCAGAGGTGAGTCGGTGATGAGCACCAGCCTACAGGACCAAGTGCCGTCAGCTGTGAGTGTCAGCAGTTCTTTTCAGGGGATCAGATAAAAGAAGGGCAGCAGGGTCCAAGCTAAAGCTAAACTTTTCACCCCGTCCCTATGGGAAAGAACAGAGCACAGTGTGTTTGAAGAACACAATAGAAAGTGTCAAGACGAAGGCAAAAACTACACTGAGCCAGGGCCTGAAGTCAGGAAGAAAAACAGTAGTTCTCTTTCTCCTCTCCAGTCTCCGGAATGATACCTGCATGACAGGGAGAAGAAGTTAGGGAAGTGTCAGGGGTCAAACGATGCAGAATTATCTTTAGAATTGGTATTGTCAGCAGTGTAGGTAGCTAGATATTAAGAAAGGAAGTGAGCAAGGGGAATTGGACATTTTTAAGTATAATAAACTGGGGAGCTGAGTTGGATAATAAGCCTGAATCACTAGGAAGTTGCAGCATTCATAGACTTCCCAGGGAACCTCTGCATCCTATGCCATCTGGACCTAATCCCCAAAGTGGGCAGGAAGGGGGCAAGATGGCACTTATTAGTAATTACTGGGGGAGGAATAAAAACAGCAGAAGAAAGTTCTCTGCTGGGTGCATGCACTGTAGAAGTCAAAATGGCTCAGGGGAGGTGTTTCCAGTTTGAGGCATTTACAGTAGGGACAGAGCCTAGTCTGAGAAAAGGATCAGATTGGATAAGACAGCTCTGGTCAGTTGGCTCAGTGGTAGAGCATTGGCCTGGCATGTGGAAGTCCTGGGTTTGATTCCCGGTCAGGGCACACAGGAGAAGCACCCATTTGCTTCTCCACCCTTCCCTCTCTCCTTTCTCTATATCTCTCTCTTTCTCTCCTGCAGTCAAGGCTTCATAGGAGCAAAGTTGGCCCAGGCACTGAGGATGGCTCCATGACCTCTGCCTCAGGTGCTAGAATGGCTCCAGTTGCAACAGAGCATCATCCCCTGGTGGGCATGCCAAGTGGATCCCAATCAGGCACATGCGGGAGTCTGTCTCTCTGCCTCCCTGCTTCTCACTTCAGAAAAATACAAAAACAACAACAAAAAAAAACCCAACCAAATTTGATAAGAAACACAAAATCCTGAAAGATCTAGAAAATGGATTGGTTGGGGGAGGACCCAATCCTAATCCGGGAAGGACTGGGAAATTGATCAGTTTGAGAAACACCTGGTTCTTCCCAAACCTGAGATAATATAATCAAATATTAACAAAGCTCTCACTGTCTCTTGCTTGGTAACATGTGTTCATCCAAAGTGCTTGTGCGTTCTCTCTCCATAGCAACCATGCGGGACTAGAAACCACACGGACTCCAAGTCTGGGCACCAAGTGCAGGCCTTGACACAGAACCAACCAAAGCGCAGCCAGCAACAGACTCAGCTAGTTGGATAGGGACAGAGAAGTGGACGAAGCCATGGCATGGACTGAACCAATGGCACAGACTTCTGGACCCTGATCTTTGTTCTGGGCTTGATGAAGACAAGGTTGGACTTTTTCCACAGCAGGAGGGATGGAGATGAGACCTTGGGAACCTGGGCACAACCATTTATTTCAACCTCAATAAATCTGACCACTAAAACTCATCCATCCATACATAGGTCCTTGGGAATGCTTTCCTTGCAACTCTGTGAAAGGACCCCATTTCCCCTGGCAACAGTAACACATCTACCAGTTCAAGTGTGGAATAAAATTCCACCCCTAAGAAAGATCCAAATCCCGACCGCATAGCATCAGCAACAATAAATTTTGCTGTCATGTGTGTAATGATACATCCAGAACAATTTAATATTGAGATTATTTCATTCTCCCACCATTAATATGTAAGAGCTGCTCATTTAAGAGATGAATATGATCTGGTCCAAGGTTCCACCTACCACACTTCAATAAAATGGCTAACACAGCGAGCGCCAATGACAGGCACAGAGGAGCAGAGAATCTCCAATGTCTTCCCATCACCCACACTATGAAATGTACTTTCTAACATAGGACTAGAGCTCTTCCAGTTACTAGGAACACAAACAGCATGACTGTCACATTTTCTCTGATGCCACAATCCACTTTCTACCCCTTCACACACACTACTATCAGCTCATCAAGGAAAGCTGAGGGTGGAGATGTTTCTTCAAGATGCAGAAACTCACTGACTTGACTCTGTAAATAAAAAGAAAACATAATCCCCACTGTCACCACTTATGGCTCTTTGAGGGTACTACCTCTTTTAGCAGCTGACAATAGAAAAAAACAGAGAGAAAGAATTAAAATTTGACATCTTTTCTCATTGATATTACCTTTGCCAAAACCGCAGTAACACAATCAGGGCTTTTTGAGTAAATGAGTACTTTGAGAGGAAGGAGGCACAGTTAGGAGTGGTTTCAAATTTAGCATCTAATAATAGCTCAATTAAGACACAGATCCCATCTGTTTCTACTTGTGGAGTTCTGCAGAACCCCAAAGATGAGTTATTTTCTTTTCCTTTAACTTGTATGCACTATCCCTTCTTCCACCACCCTCACAAACACCCACAAAGAACTGTTTGTTGTTCTTCTTCAGCAGGACAACCTCTGCTTCTTGATTTCACACCCCATGAGCCACTTTTCTGGTAGATAGCAGCCCAGCATCTGAGTACCGATGTGGAGCTAGATGGGTGCAAACTGGACCTGTTTTCTGACTCATCATGAGTCTCTGCAGAGCCTGTGACTTATCTGCCACAATGATGGGAACTTGCATTCTCTACTCTTGTGCCCTCCCTCAAAGTTAGGTGAGAATTGATGAGAAGTACCTAGGCCTTGTTGAAGGAAACCCTAAGGGAAGGCAGCATTACAATAGGGTAAAAGGATCTGTTGCCTGGTCACTTTTGTTCAACGTGTGACCATTTCCCCAAGCCTTCAACTGAGTTGGAAAGAAACAATCCTTGGAGTTTCCTAACCATGTTAAGTTACACTTTGTGGCAAACCACGAAGGACAATATATTATTCTCTTAAAACGGCACCACAAAGCTTCTTGCTAAGCGTTCTCTCTTCTTTGCCCACCTGTTCCAAAAAAAATGGGCCGTTTATATCAAAATCAATGATTTTTTTACCAATTTTTCTATGATACTGCATCCAGATGCTAGGTTCTTGCCTCAGCAGTTATGCTTATACTCTGCCTTAGAATCATGAGGTTAGAAGGGCTCTAACAATAGATTTTATTTTGGGGGGAATCCAAGTTGTTGTTCTCTAGCTTCCAATGTGAAAAGTGAGTGGAATCTGAAAAATGGGGAGCTGAGAAATGAGCACACCCCTTGTCTCTCAATTGACACCAATAGCTTCTGGATGTTTAGTGCCATCTCTAATTTTCTTGTTGTTTTTAAGGCCTTAGCAGGGTTGCTGACAACCTCTGATGAATAAAGAATGAGTGCTAATAAAAATGAGCATTAATAAAAAAGCTGAGTGAAGAAATGGGCCAACTGAGACTGCCAGATCACTCACCAATACCCGTCGTTATCCCTTAAGGATATTCAAATAAACACAAGAGAAAGAAGAAAGTAAAAGTATCAGATCTCTATAATTTTTATTACAATCTCTATCATTTTTTAAAATCCAGAAGTCTTTGGGTATTCATTAAGAAAACTCAATGTGCAGATATGGAAACAGTAATGAGTTGTCCACTTCTGATAGGACCCAGCTAACAAAATGATGCTCTTACTCTTAGGCCTATTATTCAGCATGGCAGACTCAAGGACTGAATTCAAAGACTCAAGATTTTGTTCTAGATATCTGATTCTTTCTTTGGCTTCTCTATGTAAAAAAAAAAAATGACTATACAATTAAATAATCTAAAACTTCTGGAAGAATCTCTTTTAGATATCTAAAAGGAAGGTGACGCTAAAAAAACAAAGGCATTCTTATTCATGGTCAGAAAGTCAGAAAATCCCATCTGAAAACATTCATGCTAATTAGATCTGGTGCAACCAAGTCTCAAAAGATTGAATAGGCTAACTCAACTCCAAGGACATTAGTTTGCCTGCTTGTTTCCAAGAAAAAGGAAAAGAATGGGCCCCAGCTTAGCTCTTAACAACAGTATGATTTGTTATGCAATAACTTAAATGTAGTACCATGTCAGCATAGACATTACTTGTCCTTAGAAAAAATACTTAGGATAAATACAAATGAGAAAAGAATCCCTAAACACGTAATGTTAAGCCAATCATTCCACACTCTTAGGAGTAATACCGCAATGAACATCATTCTCAAACTTGTCAATGTGAAGAAGCTCTCCAAAAGGGATTTTCAAATGAAGGAAGAGGCCAAGTCATTAGTCGTATTGAGACTTGCCATAGGAGAGGAAAGCCTTTTAGCAGGATAAGAGCAGTGGCGGTAAATAACTGAATCAAAGCACAGGGCCAGTTGGCATAACTGCACTTTTCCAACCACACACACCATATTTCATCGTGACATAAGATATTGTCACAAAGTGCAGGAAGTCATGAGCGGTAATGAAACAATACATCATTCCACAACTCCATGCCATGCACTCCAAATTCCATGGGCGTGAAAAGAATCCCCAAGTCTATACCATTCAATACACACACACACACATGTACACACACCTACCCATCGACTTCTTCAGCTTTCTATTGTAGTAAGTAGAACAATAACAAAAGGTAAATACATTTATACTTACCTATGTGGTATAAGCTGAAGAGCATTAAATTCAATCACAAGACTGAAGTTAAGCTCTGACTTCAGAAATCACTAGCAAGTGATTTCATGTATGTCATGGTTGTAGAGTAAATTTAAAGAACATTGACATTAGAACACAAGTCTAGAGTTTAAAACTTATATCAACTAGTTCATCATCTATGTCTTTGTTCAAGTTAACCTCAATTTCTTCATCTGATAAATGGGTAGAGAGGAAGAAAATTAGACCTTTACCTCTTTTGTCCTGAGGTGGTTGTGAGATTAAATGAGAAAATGCATATGAAACGTTTGACAAATCTTTAAAAAGCTATACTAATATTTGTTAATGTATTTAACTTCTATGAAACGGATTTTTTTCTTTTATACATTGGAAATTAAAACCCCTCTCCTGCCTCCTCACAGAGTTTCACAGGACTAAGCAAGCTAATGTATATGGATGTGTTTGGAAAACTACAAAGCACTTCATAAATGATCGCTATTATATTAGCTTATAACCTTGAAATTCCCAATATTATCCTACCAAGATTAGTGGGTCCTATCAAAGTTCAATGTCCTTCATTTCTTATTTTGATGGCTTTGTACAAAGAGCCCACCTGACACATTAGTAATCCAGCAACTATTGCTATTCTTGACTAGTCTATCCTTTTTCTTACAATTTAAAGAATTGTTTGCATAGATCTGCAGAAGTTATCAGTTGTTATTTAAGTATTTGAGTTAAAAAACATTTAAGCTATTATTAACTTATTCCTTTTCTTCTTCCTATATAACAAAATAAAATAAAATATTCTTCTCTTTTAAGGAAAAGTATATATAGTAGTTTATTTTTTAAAGTTAAAACAAAACCAATACTATGTGATTATGGTTTTTCATTTCATGAGACTGTGGAATAGATAACCATACTCTGAAAACTGCCTTTACTAGACAACAGAGTCTTCCTCTGACTTCTCATGATTTGTTAGATGAACTCGTCTATGACACCTAGCAATTAGCTTGTATGCTTGTCACGTAAATATGTCACTTTTCTAACTCTGGAGCTATTTTTACAGATGACCCGAAAACTGAACATAAAAACCTGGTCTCCAAAGGGTAGTGTCTGGGCTCTGGGGTCACACTCTAAGGTGACCACCTTATGTGGCCTCGCTAATGGGACTGAACCTAGGATCGCCTGTGTATTTCCTGCAAGTCTATCTCATCCTATCTGAGCAAGCTGTGGCTGGCTTTTGCTTCTATTAAACTCAAAACAATTTTGTGATTGCATCTTGTCTAGTTTTCTGACCGTTGAGCTGTCAGCTGTCTAGGGAGATACTGCATCTCTGTGTTCCCATAGCAATAAGCACTGTGCTGGGCACACAGTGGTCATGAAATCAAGTGCCTCAGGAATCTCAAGAGAAATTGCTGGCTTTTTGCTATCCTTTATTTGCAGGCACTTAAAAGTTTTGAAAATAACACTTTGGTTCAAGGATCTGAGTGAGGGAATAGAAAATATATTGTCTGGCATGTCCACCGAAACATCACTAAGCAGAGAGAGTTTGGTAAGGAAAGCAAGAAGAAAAGACAAGTTGTATTTATTTTATATTGAATGACAAGATCAGGAGAGAACAGTGTCAGACTGGGTTGCAGGGGAAAGAGTCAAATTCAGTAAACGAGCAGGTTTATACAAGACTTTAAAATGGCAATTGTTGGGGTTTTGTTTTGTTTTGTTTTTTACAGGGACAGAGAGAGAGTTAGAGAGAGGGATAGACAGACAGGAGCGGAGAGAGGCCAGAAGCATCAATCATTAGTTTTTCGTTGTCGTCGCAACACCTCAGTTGTTCATTGATTGCTTTCTCACATGTGCCTTGACCGTGGGCCTTCAGCAGACCAAGCAACCCCTTGCTGGAGCCAGCGACCTTGGGTCCAAGCTGGCGAGCTTTTGCTCAAGCCAGATGGACCCTGCGCTCAAGCTGGCGAGCTCCAGGTCTCGAACCTGGGTCTTCTGCATTCCAGTCCGACGCTCTAACCACTGTGCCACCGCCTGGTCAGGCGCAATTGTTGTTTTAATGTGCCGTTAGCAATAAAAAATACATGTAAATATTTTGAACATTAAAAAGTTATAAATGCATGAATCAGAAAGAAGAAACACAATAAAGATTTATTCTATGATGGTAAATGAGAATATCCACAAATATTTATGATAGCAATAAATTCTAAGCAACCGAACTCCAGTGATGGAGGATTGGTCAAATAAATTATGATCAGCCATATGCTGCCATCCTGTACAGACATTAAAAGTGTTATGTGGATGATTTGTAAGAAGAAAGATGCCCAGATGCATAAAAATTACCAAAAAGGTTATAAGTTCTGAATTCTACCAGTATCTATATCTATATATAATTTATAAATACAAAAATATGACTAGAAGAATATTGACCAATGTTTGGCCAGTGATGATTGCTTGGAGTTCGGATTATATTATGAACTACATTAAGTCTTTTTGCTCTTTTCCACTTTCTAAATTTCCCCCAATAAATAGAAACTATTTGACAAAGAGAGTAACTGGGAATAATATTCATGTACATCAGTAAATCCAGAGGTAACCTGTCCATGAACATGGAGAAACTAACAGCTTGAAACCAGGTGATGCAAAATATCAATACAATCACAAAAGTCTGCTTATATTTAAAACTCTGGCCATTTTGCATTGAAGACACATGAAATTATTTTAGTCTAAGGCAGTGGTTCTTACCCTTTTTTGAGGTACCGAACCCACCAGTTTCACATGCGCATTCACTGAACCCTTCTTTAGTGATAAATAAAATATGATCTTTTTTTCCAAATTCAAGACATAGGTATATGTTTTTTTACTGGTGCACAAAATGAGCCATGCATGAACATCACCTTGCTCAAAGAACAAAACCAACAAAGTGCATGAACTCACAACAAATTACGGTATTACTTTATTCTGGCCTCTGCGGCAGAGGCTTCTCCGAACCCCTGAGACCGACTCATCGAACCCCTAGGGTTCTATAGAACCCAGATTAAGAACCACTGGTCTAAGGTAGCCTCTTACTTACTCCAAGAAGCCCTTCCACAACAACCCTCTGGGTGTTTTATAAGATCACAAGAGAAGAAGGAGGAAGGGTGGACAGAAAGAAAAGACATGAAAGGAGAGAGGCGATGAAAGGGAAGGAAGGGGAAGAAAGGCTGGAGTTCCTCCAAGTCCAACAGTTAATGTTGGCAGGAAGCTAACGCAAGTCCATGAACACAAGACACACTGTTCAGGAACGACGATTTGAGCACACCAGGTAGAAAATCCTACCAAGCCAAGGTGCTGCCTAAGGACAAAGGCCTCACGACATGCGTAGCAAATGAAGAAGTATAGCCCAGCTGAAACTATTCTAGTTGCAGGGTATTTGCATGTACATAAAAACATATCTGTGGACTCTGAAGAGCCTAAAGGATGAGCTGTACTGATATCATCTCTGAGCTCCAAATTTCTCATCCCAGACTTGCCCTGTTATCCTGAGGCTGGGATGCTCACTGAGAACTATATTTTTCAGATATTTTGTCAGTCACCTTTTTTTGAGTTCTGCCAATAAGATACCAGATTGAAATGAAAGTGAAGAGTGGCTGGGTGAAACCAGAGGTAGCAGGAAGCTCCAACAGGTGCTGGTGGCTGCAACCTGTAGCTTCCCAGAACAGTTCTCATCATATTCTCTCAGAGGTGCCGTTTTCAGAAATATGAGCTCTAACTTGGCAGAGTCTGTCCTCTGAGCTCCTATGCCCTCTCCTGTCTTGTGTCCCCACTGTCCATGAACAGGAGCTACTTCCCGCAGTTATCCCTAGGACACTCAGTGATTCTTTTCAGCCCTTTTAGTCCCCCAACACTGGTGTAACCAATTACCTTCATTAAATTCTCTCTGTTTGACATACCTAGTGCAGTTCCCATCTCCCGACTGGACACAAATTAATACAAAGGGAGAGAGAGAAAAATAACTGCTAAGCACATGCTTCCTCAGTGTCAGGAATGACACTAAGTGCTGCAAACATATTGCTACTTCGTTTTAATGACAGGCAGTTCATTCAGGACCTCCAGGGTGAATCAGTTCTTGGCCAAACAGTACCAGTTGTTAAAAAGTTTAATGTACCACATTGAGCTGAAATCTGACTCCTTCTGATCTCAGGCATTCACTCCTTATTCTGACACCAGAAGCTATCAGTTTATCTAGTTTCTCTTCTTATGTTTCAGATGTTTGAAAGAAGTGATTACTCCCCAGAGTCTTTTTTTTTTTCCTTATTATAGCTGGTCCTTCCATCATTTTTGTTCAGATAGGTATTTTTCTTGTCCTAGCCCACCTCCCTTGAATCAATAGTTTGTGTTGATATAACTCTCCGATCATGTCCAAGAGAAAACAAAATATTCCACATTTTCTATGGCCTTTAAGGAAGACAGTAAAGTTACTACCTTCCCCCCCGCCCAACATTACACTTCTATTAAGTTTAATATTTTTACTTATCTCCTTGGTTGTTGGAGATTATTATTATGCTGCCAAAACACTTGTAATTTTCTCCTCTCCACATGCAATAATGTCAGATCCCATAGCACAGGAAATTTTAAAATATTCGTCTTTATTTCTACTTATTTTTGTTTTATAATTTTGACCAATTATTTGCAGCCGTTGAACACTTTTTAAGCCTGATTTTCTTTGCAAAGATGTTGACTATCCAGATTTTTGCTGTGTGTAACTTTGATAACCATGCCTGTTATTTTACCATTTAACTCTTCAAAAACAACACTACATCAAAACCTGGCAATGATGATGTCCCAACTAGTTATCCAAAGCTGTATGTCCATTTAGGATCCCATGTGTCTTCTAATTAGTCCACACACTGATGATCTGCTCTACATTTGCCTCTCTTTGCCCCAGGCTGGCTCCTTCTCCGTGTCAATGCACGGCACTGCTACACCTGCATGTCTTGTCCTTCATTTCTGTCTCTACTGACTGCTCTGAGCCAGGCTCCTCCATGAGCTCTATCTGAGATCACACCAGTTTCTTTAGAAGCCTTACTTATTTTTCTCCATATCAGAAAATGTTGATTCGGAGTATAACAATCTCTTTTAGTTATCATCATGGCTAACTTGTATGTCAATTATTTTATTGTTATTATTTTATTTTTCATTGATGAGAAAGAGAGAAGTTTGGAGTATGTGTCTGTCTAGTAGCTCCTTCCTTTGCTTCATAAATCATGATTCCAGGTTCTTATCCCTCTCACTTTAATTTCTGACACTTCTTAGACAGGTTATGGGCAATTTCTCTAAAGGTAGACTTAGTTCAGCATTTTTCATACTATGTTTTATAAAATGTTAAAGAGGATACATAAAAGCTGTGTTCTTCAGTCAAATGATTTTGGTAGACCCTGCACTTAACAGCCATCTTTTGGTAATTCACAGTGTACACAAACATATTAAACTCTTAGAAATATCCTGTAGCAAGAAAACCACCTTTATTTTATTTAACTCAACACTTCTCCAACTTTATTAACCATAGAACTCTTTCTAGAATATATATTAATGGTTTTGAGACTAGATTTTTCTTTGAACATTCAGAGCATAGTGAGAAGTTTGGGTGATCCTGGATTGAAGGACAACTGTGTTTCTGTATCTGAGTTTGTTCAACATTACTGATTTTGTGCTAGTTTTTGAAACACAAAGATGAGTAGTACAACACAGTTCTGACCTCAATGTTGTCATGATTAAAATCTGGTGGCAGCCTTAGCTGGTTGGCTTAGTGGTAGAGCATTGGCTCAGTGTGTGGAAGACCAAGGTTAGATTCCCAGTCAGAGCACACAGGAAAAGCAACTATCTGCTTCTCCACCCTTACCCTCTCTCTCTCTCTCTTTCTTATCTCTTTCTCTCTCTTCCCCTCCTGCAGCCATGGCTCAAATGGTTTGAGCAAGTTGGCCCTGTGAGCTGAGGATGGCTCCATGACTTCGCCTCAGGTGCTAAAATGGCTTGATTGCTGAGCAATGAAGCAGTGACCTCAGATGGGCAGAACATCGCCCCATAGGGGGTTTGCTGGGTGGATCATGGTCAGGGCACATACGGAAGTCTTTTTCTGCCTCCCTGCCTCTCACTTCATAATAATAATAAATATCTGGTGGCAGAACACAAAAATATAGATAATTGGACAGAATTTAAGTCCACAAAATTTACATTACACAAAAAGATCAGAAAAGATATAGTGAATTCACATGGAATGTATCGGGGAGGGTTTAAAGATGTGATACTTCATTTAGATCCAAAAGTATAAACAAAATTTCAAAGGGCCTCCAAGGGTTGATTAAAAGAAATTGTTTATACAATTACAGTTTTGAGGGAATATGGAGGCAAATAATTTCTTCAATAATTCACATATATTATCTTGTTTTCTGAGTTTTTCCAATTAATACTCATTAAACATGTCTTTTTGTCTAATTTTTACATAAAGTCATTACTCTGAACATAATATCATTTTCCAGATGTTGCACACCTAAAATTAAATAAATGAAGACTCTCGCCATGCCTCTGGTAGATTATTTCAATAATGCCTAAAATTATTTTTTGATAACTTTATACTGTTGTCTTAAATTACACTTAAAAAATTTTTAGTTGGTGCCTTAGCTAAGCCATACCTCCTTTATTCCATAACTTTTGAAATATTATTTTTTAAATCCCAGAATGTGACTTTATATTTATCCCTGTTAAAGTCAGTATGGTTACATTCAGTTTTTATTCTGATTTTGTCATATAACATATTATTCTCTCCCCCAGCTTCTTGTCCTCCCTGACCTTGTAGGTGTGCTCTCTGCATCATTACATATATCCTCATTTGATTCATCTATAACACCATATTTGCAGACAGGGCTGAGGACAGAAACCTGAAGCCCTGCAGATTCACACCAAAACACTGTAAATAGAACAGGGAGGTATGAATGTGAACTGTCCCCTGCAGAAAGGCAATCAGCCCGGCATACAGAGGGAAGAGGGGAAAGCAGAGAAGGGACAGAAATGGGTTTGAATGGCAGCTAAACCCAGAGTCTGGAGCATCCTGGGGATGTTAGGGAGCCGGAGGTGGGGAAGTATTGGCAGGTTTAGAGTAGGGGCTATCATAACCAGGATCTGCCCAGAGAGTATGGCCACACTCGCTGGAGTAAGACCTTGCAACCATGTAAAAAGAGAGGGCAGGGCCTGGCCACAGTAAGTGGCAGATAAGGAGAAGACAGAAGCAACAGAGGAAGATGGCTTGAGTGCAGAGGTAGATTTAACAGTGGGCACACCGGGTGTGCGCCCTGGGCCCCGACTTCTGAAGGGCCTCGCAAAACCCCAACTTTATACTTTTTTCTAATGACACCAAGTTTGGTTTATATGTGCAATTTTAACATTAATAGATAGTACATAATATTGTTTATTTATTTAAAAATATGGTTAACATGTATTTTTATTTTCCCCCTCTCTCTCTTTTTCTTAGAGGGCCCAATATTTTCTTCTGTGCCAGGACCCTCAAACAACCTTAATCCGCCTCTGTTTGGGTGGTATAAGAAGCAAGAGAACCAGGTGATGAGGATAGAGTGGATAGAGCATTGGCCTGGGATGCAGGGGACCCAGGTTCAAAACCCCTGGGGTTGCTGACTTGAGTGTGGGCTCATCCGACTTAAGCATGAGATCTCCAGCTTGAGTGTGGGGCCACTGGCTTGAGCCCAAAGGTCACTGACTTAGCCCAAGGTTAATGGTTTGATCAAGGGGTCACTGGCTTGGCTGGAGCCTCCCCAGTCAAGGCACATAGGAAAAAGTAATTAATGAACTACTAAGGTGCCAAAATGAAGAACTGATATTTCTCATTTCTCTCCCTTCCTGCCTCTCTCTTGAAAGAAGAAGAAGAAGAAGAAGAAGAAGAAGAAGAAGAAGAAGAAGAAGAAGAAAAAGAAGAAGAAGAAGAAAGAAGAGCCAGCCCAAACTAACTGAAGTTTCTGTTACTGAATTGGGAGCAAATAAACTCATGTGCTACAAAATAGAAAGAAAAATTCAGCTTGGTGCATCACGACCTAGAGATTCCACAGAATTTGCACATGGAGGTAGGACCCGGAGCTCAGGAGAGAGGCGGTACCTGGACACTTCCTTGGGGGAGTCATTTCTGATAACTAGTGTTATAAAAAGGAAAGCATAAAGCATGAAGAAAAGGGGAAGAATAAAGAACTTCAAGGAACTGCTGAATTTAAGATAGAAGACAGGAGGAGGCACCAGAGAAAGACACCAGAGTGCTCAGACCAGCCAAGGGAGGACCGTACTCAAGCGCATCCTGCCTGCAAAGGAGATAAGATTTACAAGGACTGGCTGACCCAGCATTCGTTCATCCCAGTTCATCTCAGTGTTTGGACACCAACATTGTATGTGGACATGTCCATCCTGGGGCATTTTATCACGCAACTGTAAACATTTTAGAGTCCTTGAAAAAGACACTATAATATGCAAAATGTCATGTCCACAGCTCTCGCTGCCTGCACCTCCCCAAAGCTAGCTCAGAGCGGGGCCCACCTCTCCAGGGTAGACTCTGTTCTTCTTTGGAGAGACAACCCCAGCAGACAACGTGAGCCAGGGCGAGTGCCAGGCTGAGATGCCTCCTCTCATCAATATGCCTTTTCTCTGCTTGCCTCTAGCTGCCAACGGACTTTGGGAGGCAGAGGGCGAGAAGGTGGTGTTATAGCTTTTGACTTGGCGTACTGTTTGGGCCCTTTCCTCATAATCTGCCCCCTGACCCAACATTAGCATAATGCTCATTAATCAAGCTCTGGCCGCCAATTAATGGCCAGCTGCGTGGATGCCCTACATTTAACAGCTTCTGAATCAGTCAGGCAAAAGGTTAGGGAAGTGATTTTGGCAGGAGGGGTGGAGAACATTCTAATTTCAAGAGAGCCTAGAGGTATCTACCCATGCAGTAAGCACGTCTGGTCTCATTTGTGCATGATCAGGAAAGGAGGCCAGGAGGAGGCATTGGCCAATCATCCTCGCTCTACCTCTCTTCCAGCCCCTCCCCCACCCCAGATGGACTGGGGACACCACTCACTCTCATCCTTCTGGCCTGGGGTTACACACCCCACATCACTGCCCAGGCAGCCAGCCAGAGAAGAGAGCTCTGATTTATTGCGCTTGGCAGTGTCCAGGCTGGGCATTTCTATAAACCCAAGACTGCAGCTGACTAATAAAACATACACTCAGATGCGCCCCTCAATAAATGTCTTTCAACCTTTAATCCTGTTTGTTGCAGTCTTTAAGGGAGCATTGATTCAGCGGGCAATGAGGGCTTTTCCTCCCATCTATCTCCCACCGATCGATGTCTGTCACCCCACTCCATCCTGCCTGACAAAGGTGAGGCCTTGGAGGGGCAAGGAGGGCATCTCACCAGATTTATTTCGCTGCTTATGAAAGGAGTTTTAAAAACTGCCACCGGAATCCTGCTCCTCAATAGTATTTCTGATCCTTGGCTATTCTAGGTGACCACCTTGAATTTGGAGCACGGAACCCAGGTCATAGAGCAATGCCATGGACACTAAGGAACACCTCATACAGCTAATTCAAAACGCACATCATGAATTTCTTTTCTTTGCCATCTTCTCATCCTTTATCCACCTTAGTTAAATTACAAAGATCCACCTGGTCAGCCCGAACTTGAACCTGTGCTATCTCCATCCCTCCCTCTCCTTGCTGCATAGCCAAGCAGTTAGCAAGTCTTCTCATTGCTGCTTCTTGACTCCAGCCCTCCCTGTCATCTCACTTCAGACTCCAGATTCCAGAGCTCATTAACAGGTTACCATTATTCTAGTGCCTGCCCAACAAATGCCTGGCTGGAACTGATGGGAGGACACTATTCTGAAACAAGAATCTGATCATATAGTTGACATGCTCATAACTTACCCGAGGTCACATAGCTAGGAAGTGTCGGAGCGCGGATGAGAACCCAGTGGAGCCCACTGTGAGCCACTGTTCGGCCACCTGACTCCCTAACTACTCCCCTCTCAGCGTGAACCATGTGAGGGCAGGGGTCAGCTCTGACTTGCTGCTGTTTTCACCCCTCACTTCCCAGCATCGAACACTGTGTCCAGCAGATTCGCGATCATTCAGTAAATATTTGCAAGCTGACAAACTCCATCCTGAGATCCTGTGCAGTATGAATGACATTCATCTTCAGAGACTTTTGGGAGGCATTCCTTTGGGAGCCAGCATCAGGAAACTAAACAGCGATTGAGTTTCTTAGAAGGTAATCTGTAAACTTTAATAGGGTCAGAATCAGCTGTTCACTGCTGAGACACAAATAAGCTTATGGGTCCAATTCTTTGCCTGAGACTGCTATCTTTTTAAGTTTCCCGGCTCAGACAACAGTGAGCAGGGAATATGTCTACACCTGCACTGCACACCCTGGGCAAACAAGGTCTATAGATAGTCCCAGTAAGTAGAGGAAAGGTTGCATAGACAGCATTAGGGTAAACTTGCTGCTCTCCCAGGCACTGAAGGGTGCCCCAGATGACTATCATGCCTACTCTGCTCACCTGCTGACCTGTTCTGAGCATCTGGCCTGTCCTCAGTGTATTTAATGGGAAAGATAGGCAAATGTGTCTGTGGTCAGCCAGTGTAAATGCCAGACTGTCCTGGCTGGGTGATGAATTAACAACAATGGATCCAATTTCTGGGAAGACTTTCAATAGGACTTTTCCAACAGACTTAGATTAATGCACCTGCTGAATAAACTTCTGCTGAGGAAGCCAAGGACCCAGCACCGGCTTCCTCCCTTGCCACCCTCCAGTCCTGCCTGGTACCCGTCTCTTCCTGTCCCTTCTAAGCCACCACCAGAGGAAAGCAGGAATTGTCCAGAGTTAGCTCAGACGGTGGCCTTAGGTGTATAGTTTTAACATCTCATTCAGCAGTCAGCAAAGAAAAATGCTAATAAAAAAAGGGGGCAGGCCGACCCAGCCAGATAAGAAATAAAAACTAGAACTTTGTTGTGCTGTTTTCCTTTTCCTTTCTGACACTGATAATTTAATTGAGGTGTCAATTAGCTCATTTTTGTTAGCTCCTCTTTTCATCAATCCAGTCTCTCTCATGTCTTATCCCAAAAGGAAACGCTTGGCCCCTTCTTCGGAGTTCTCATGGCCTCTCCCCCATGTCCGGCAGCGGGAAGGCAGTGAATGCAGTCAGAGAGTCAAACTGGAATTCATATGTTTTTTCAGGAGACAACTCCTCCTGCTACCACCTTGCTACAGCCCCCTTCAAAGTCCCTCTGTAGTAGAAATATGACATCTCATGGATAGCCGGGTCTGAGCAAGTCTGTGACCCTTTCCTTCCCAAGCTGCCCATGCTGGACAATGGGCAGATGGCTGGACATTAGCTGTCTGAAGACCTAGACTCTGACAAAAAGATGGTGAGACAAGAGCAAGCACTTTGTCTGAAGGGAAGGTGAATCAAAAAGGCAGACAGGCCTCCAAGCTAGCCCCGAGGTCTACCTCCTGGTGTTCACATCCTGTGCAATCTTCCTCCTTGTTTCCTATGGGCAACCCGTTGTGACGGGTCATGAGTACAAGGAAAAGGAAGTGAGTGTGTGTGCAGGGACTGGTCATAAGGGGCAGTGTGCCGCCACGCTCTTCCCACCCGGATCACTTGGCTGGGGAAGCGAGCTGCACTGTGTGACAAAGAACTGAAGATTCCCCCAACACCTGCATGGGTATGCACTGGGATCCTCAGTCCTGATCGGGCTTAACCCGCTGGAGCTGGAGCAGACGTGGTACTTGATAGGTCTCTTGAAGGACTCAGCCAGAAATGCCCAGAGAAACCTATGTCAGAATCCTGACTCACAGCAACTGTGAGATAATAAACTTGTTAAATCTGCTACATTTTGGGGTAATTTATCAAGCAGCCATAAAAGAATGCATTTGGCTATGTGTGCTTTGCCTTCATAGGAGACTGAGGTTACGTGTTCTCTCCCTTGGCCACCTGGAACGCCAAAGCCCAAGCTGAGAAAGAAACCACAGAGTCTCATTTTCCAGTCTGGTACTTCAGTCCCAGATCAAGTAGAGAGGAAGAGAGAGGTCACTCAGGCAGCCTGCTACGTTGCAGTTATCACACTGGGTGCTTCCTAAAGGTGAGAACTCCATCCTCCCAGTAATCTCTATTTGACTAATGAGGAGGCTGAGGGTCAGGAGAAGGTAACTGGTCTAACCCATGTCATGAACATCCATCCACAGAAGTCAACAGTCCCCTCTCCTTGAGCTCATAGCAGAAGCGTCGGGCACACACCTGGCCAAGGAAAGTCATCATCTTTCCTGTAAAAATATTATCATCTCTCTCATCCGTAAAACACCCGGGCTGCTGGGGAACGTGGAGGAAAAGCTAAAGTAGCAGCCGCTTGGCTCCAGAAATTGGTTACAAAGCAGAAATCCAGATGTTGTCTTTTTTTTTGTCTCTCAACGCATCAAATCATGCAGCAGCTTGCGGCCCTGTGTGTGGCCCAGCTGAAGAAATTCTAAACATTGCTTCCAGGATCTAACTCACAACTCATCCTCAACCATCACAAGAAATATCCCATTAGCGAAGGAGAGGGGAGTGTGTGTTAATGAGCTGATGTGTGAGAACGGGTATGAATGAGCAGAAGCCTGGATGCAGCATGGGAGGCAAATGAAATAATTACCCAGCTTACCATTGTTACAACGCGAGGCGTTTCATGTAATTCCTAAAGGCCAACCCAGTTTCTTCCTTCTTTTCTTTTCTAACTCCTTTTACATTTTCGGAATTATACTTTAATTAGCATAACATTTAAATTAGCGAATGGAATCTTAATTAGCGGAAGAAATAGACTTTTGTTGGAGTGGTAACTAAAACAAATAAATTCACTTCCTCTGTCAAGAGCAGTTTGCTTATGGCGCATTTAATAGCTTAGTGTACCATAAACAATTTCAGGGGAAGATAAGTAATTAAATTAGAAGACAGACTGGCCAGCTCCCAGTAGCAAGAAACTAATTTTTTTTCTTTTTCTCCCTCCAAAGAGCTCCCTCTCCTTATCCTAGAGTGCCTCTACACTTGATTGGGTGTTTCCCATGATGACAGTCTCTTGATAATTGGCAGGATAAAAATATTGCTTTATGTCCCCCTGCTTCCGCTTACCCTCTGTGATGTCCTTTTTTTAATTCACTGGGTCAAGAAAAGAGCCAAGCTAATCAAATTTAAACAGTCACTGATTAATAGGCACTACTTCTTTCTCCTTGGCTGTCTCTCAACCCTCTGACCCTTTGCAGAAGAATCATGGCTCCTTCACTCCACACCAGGGCCACTGGGCAAAGAAAGGACTAGGTCATTACTATCAAGCAGCGCATCACTCAGTATCAAGAGCAGAAGAGGTGCGCACAGCAGTTTCCTTGGTGCTCATAGGAGTCTTGGAATTCACAGATGGTCCCACCTACCCACTCTATCTCAGAGGTGGAAACTGAGGCTCAGAAAAATAAAGAGTCATTTCCTGGTGTAAGGGCAGTAGTTGTGGCTGTTGGGACCATGCAGGTTCAGGTTCTCATTGAATTCAGACAGATAGTAAAGAAACAGTGGGGCTAAAAACTTGTGGGCCATTTTTTTATTAAAGTCTCGCACCATCTGACGAGAAACACACAGGGAAAACACTTCCCTTTCACTCATTCAGAGCTCCCAAAGCCCTGACACATTCTCTGGTTCCACAACCCAGAGAATCTTCTCCAGTTTCTCCTAGTATCAAAGGCCTCACCAGTCTCAGTGGAGGTCACAAAGGCCCTCCCTTCTGGTTTCCCATCTGCACAAACTGGCTTCTTCCTCAGCACTCTGCATTCTCTCTGCTCTCACTCTGTAAACATGGCTTTTCTCTGTCTCTTCTAATTCTTCTCTGTTCTTTTCAAGACTTTCTGGTGCAAAAACTTCTCCTCCAGCAAACATTAGTAAAACAATGGCTCTTCCCAAGCAGGAAGGTAATTTGCAATTTCACAGACCCACATACACCTCACGCTGCCCAGTGCCATTTTGTAACAATAAAAGTGAGCAAACTCAAAAAATACAAATTTTACAAACTCATTTGCCCAACACCTGGGTTAGCCAGAAAGGCAGCTTCCTCAATTCAGAATTTCTGGCCTCAATCTGTGATTTGGGCACCATATTCTATACAAATTCTTTTTTAAACACGTGATCAGGATTTCGAAGAGACTAATCTTGGCTTAAATATGAGGCAAGATTCAGGCTCAGGGCTCAATGTGGCTCTGATATATCTATTTGGGGGTTGGGGGGTGGCGTGGAGGCTGCGTCAGTATTCTGGGTTCATTCTCTATTCAGGAAGCAAGAAATTACTAGTAAAGGGCCCAGCCCTGATGAAGAAACAAGATGCCACTTGATTGTGTTTAATGGGTTAGCATTCTGCCCCTTCACGAAGAGACTATAAGGATGATGGGGAAATAATCGTAGGTGGGGCACTGGTAATCTGCACCCTAGCCCTGACTTCTTATTGCAGGCCTGAGTCTGCCTTTCTTTGCCTCTTTAATGAAAAGGCTGTGTAAGCAACCTCTTTGTGCCCCAAAGGTAAAGCTTCATCCAGAGCCCTCCCATTATAAGTTACCTGACAACACACCTGTGGTGTGAATTTGGGAAGTTAATCCACTCCTCTAGGCCACTACTTAGTTTGTTAATTCTTAGGACAGTGTTTGTGATTATTCAATAAATGTTTATTCAGTGCATACTATAGTCCCAGCATTTCTCTAGATAGAAAAGCAGGGTGAATAAGACAGACAAAAATCTCTGTTTACAAGGGCTTGAGAGTCTAGTGAAGAAGTTAGTCTATAAGACAAATACATGACTTGATACTCTATATTAAAAAGTGCTGTGAATAAAACTAAAGATGGAGGAGGGTTAATTCAGAAATTGTGCCTCAAGATGTACTAAACTCTTCACACCATGAATCAGCCTGCTTCATACTACGACTGGCACTTAGCAAATACCCAATAAAATTATTATTATAATAATTATACTGATTACTAAAATTATTGTATTGTAACAATGGCTAAAGTAAGATGGGTTTGCTTAGCACCAAGAGTCACACATGGTATAAGTACTATATATTTTGAATTTCCCCTACGTGCTTTATTTTGCTGGTTTAAAATATGTAAATCTGGAAACTGTAAGCGTTTGAGTACCAGGAGGAAAGAATGGGTAGTTCACTCATGTTCTTGACTTTTGGGCCATGTGAGGGGCAAGAGGAAGGATAGAAAGGAGCCCTGGGGAGCTTACATTGTAGCTGTGATTCCGAAGACCACTAGGTGACTAAGAAAAGAAATTGTCTCTTTCAAGAGAATTGGTAACATAACCACATGTTACATTTCAATTTAATCTCAACATATGAAGGGCTGTTCAGCCAGAAATGTTGGCCATACTACATATGCAGAAATGAGATGATGGGTTTCTTCTAGAGAGATTTATTAAAAGAAATGTTATATTCTCAGTTCTACCTTGGGTTCATTTCAGTGAATTCCCAGAGCCTAGGAACATGTGTGTTATATCTAAAAATGCCTCCTTCATTAAGTGGTAGTATAACGATAGGTTTTATTCCAGATTATGAGGCTAAATGCAACCATAAGTGAAAACGACTTTCGGCACTTGAAAAGAGAGATATTAAAAATTAGATTTTACTGAGAATTTATCATGTGCCAGGTATAGTGGTAAGTAAGTGTTCTAGATGTATTGGCTTTTATTATCCACATGGTGCAAATGAAAATCTGAGGCTCACAGAAGGTTGAAATCACTTAGCTCACAATAAGTGGCAGCGGCAAGAATCGAACACTGGAACTCTGACTTCAGCACCTGGCTCTCAATCACTTTGTAATGTTGCTGTCACTTCCCAATGAAAGTGGAATGTTCTTGCTTCCAATGGGTCCTGGGATAACAGCTGATGGAACAGGTATCTTAGAAAGTGACCTTTTATAAGGTGCTTATGTCAAAATTCCTACCCTGATAATAAAATCTTATGTCCCATCTAAAGTGTTTATTCATAATATGCAAACATGCAAGGAAGAGAGAATAGCAGTTGACATTACACGGAGGGGACTGATGAACAGGCACCTTTACTGGGCTGATGAGTTCACAATGAGTTGGGAGACAGAGAGAGCATGGCCTGTATGGGGCTATAGTCTGGCTTCCCAGCCCAGCCTGGAAACTTGTCAGTTGTACCACCGTGAGCTGGTGAATCTGTTCTCCTGAAGCTCTGGCTTCCTTATAGAAAGCATACATCTAAAATCTATCTCAGGAAACCTTTATCAGAATAAAAGTTAAATGATTTATGTATTTAATATAGTACCTAAATAAAATGGGTGCTCAGAAATGGTCACTGTTGTCAATCTTCAATGTTGTATCTTACATTTTGTTTGAGGCAGAAGAAATAATCACAAAACCCAGGTCCTCCTGTCATTCCAAGTGCTGTTCAGAGGACATCATTCAAGCTGTCTTTCCTACAGAGCCAATGTGCTTGTTGTCTCAGGATCTTCCAGGGTGCCTAGCACCTTGTAAATATGCAATAACTATCACTGATTGACAGTGAATGACAATGTCTTCCTTAGATGGAAACCAAGCCATGTGTACATATTTCAGCTAAAAGCCCTGGGGAGTGGGCGATAGGTGAAGTCATCAGTAGATACCGTTCCCTTTTTTAACCTGGAATGAGAGCAGACTTTGCCAAGACCCTCCCTTGAGTAGAGGCATAAGAACACCTCAAGCACTGTTCGAATCTGAGTAAATTAATTCACTTGCTTAAATTGAACTAAAAAAAAAATGTTAATACTTTTTCAGATTTTAGATTCTGCAAGGTTAGTATTCATGGCCACAATCTCTGTGCATTTATCCAACAACACACAGCAGCTGCAAGTCTAAAGAGAAATAAATATCAACATCTGGGACAAAGACAACTGAAAGGGAAAAGAACTGGGGTTCAGCGGAGAGAAGGAAGGAGTTTCAAGCAAACCCTTGGCCATCATTGGATCAATACAAGAAGAATTCCTGGAAGACATGGGACCTTGAGGAGGTTTTGACAGACTGGGGAGACTTAACATGTGGAGTGAATTATATGGGGAGTCATCCCAAAAGTTCAGTATAATTTGATAAAAGATTGGGGCCAAAATAAAGAAGCCGAACAAAGGAAGCATCAACTTTTATCCCCTCCCACCCTTTACTCCCTGCGAAGAGGCCAACGGAAGAAAAAGCTTTTTCAACTGCAGACCCCCTCAATTCCACTCTGGCCAGGCAACTGCAGAGAGTAATAAAACGTTAATGGCTCCCAGTGGGTCGATTCAGCAAGAAGGAAAGTGCTATAAATCTCACCCGATGCTTATATGCAGCTTAAAAACAAACGGCTCCAATCACACTTAGCAGAGCCAGCCAATTTCCCCAGCATGGGCATGTAGCAAAGGAAGACTTACCCACCTGCAGAACTCATGAAAGGAGTGTGGGGAAAACAGAGGGAAAAAGAAAGGTCAACTACAGAATGAATGTCAACGATTTGCAATAGATGACTTAATACAAAGACTTGGAAGGTGCGTGGCTATCCTGCTAAGCAGCAGTGGACAGACAGCCTGTGTGAATCATCCCCACAGTGAGATGTACTAGTGGAGATACACTTCTGGCTGCACAGTGATCTACTGGCTCTCTGACATTCTTCTCCAAACCCAGGAGGGATCCATTCCCATCCCTTCATGATATCTTGTCATTATCGTTGATCTCCTGGTATCTCTGAGCATCTTACCAACCAATGCAGGCACATGATGTAAAAGCACAAATCCTTGTCAGTATCTGTGCTTCTCCATGGGCCCCAGACAACATGAGAACTGGAAGTACATGAAAGTACAAGCCAGTTTCCAGTAGAACTTATGTCACCTCACCACCAATCCCACTCCAGCCTCACCATCCTTTCTCTGCTGAGCCCGCAGCCCTCCCCTCCTCAGAGCACTCTGCAGGACCACACAATGATCTTCCCATCAAAACGCAGGATGCATCCCAGTGATGTGCTTTGTAGGAAAAAAGTGTGCTGATGAGGGTAGGAAATAAGCCCGAATCTACAAAAATCTCTGAATCTACAGACACACTCTCAGAAATGTCGTCACCATAGTATTCTTAGTAACATTTATAACTACAATAATAGCAAACATTTATTGAGGTGTATCATTTGTCAGATCCAATGCTTAAGTACTCTTAAATGCATTATATTGTTTAATGTTAAAAACAATTGAAGAGACTGACCAGGCAGTGGTGCTGTGGATAGAGCATTGGACTGGGATGTGGAGGACTCAGGTTCGAGACCCCAAGGTCGCCAGCTTGAGCACCGGCTCATCTGGTTTGAGCAAAGCTCATCAGCTTGGACCTAAGGTTGCTGGCTCAAGCAAGGGGTCACTCAGTCTGCTGTAGCCCCATAGTCAAGGCACATACGAGAAAGCAATCAATGAACAACTAAGGTGTTGCAACAAAAAATTGATGATTGATGCTTCTCATCTCTCTCCATTCCTGTCTGTCTGTCCCTACCTATCCCTCTCTTTAACTCTCTCTCTGTCTCTGTAAAACAAAACAAAACAAAAAAACAAACAATCAGAGAGCTAGACTTTACCGCCCTCTAACAAATTAGGAAGCTGAGAGTCAATGAAGTTCTGTAATCTGCCCAAAATTCTCTAGGTAAAGAAAAGAGAAGATGGGAGTAGAATTAAGGTACTCCAAAGGCCATTCTTAGTTATTAGATTGTATAAGAAAAAAATATATCAGAGGCTACTTCTTGAGTTACATAGAAAATTTGAAAAGCTCATGCTTTCTGAGTGGTTAGCATATTTGCACACATCATGCTAAGCACTTTACAGGAGTTAAAGCATTTCATTTTCACAACAAATCCAAGAGTTAGAGATAGCTATCATCCTCATTTTACAGATGAGGACACTGAGAATTGAATAAATTCAGGAATTTATATGAGATCACATAGTAGGTAAAGAGTCAGAACCAGGAGTAACTTGTATCTCTCTCTCTGATTCTAGAACTTTCCAGTTCACTTAACTTGCCATGTTTTGTAACATACTAAAAATTATAAGTAGTCATATGAAAATGAATTTCAGCATCAGAACAATGGCTCTAGCTGTCACTGCTGTCCAGTCCACGGGACTGGACAAGGTAAATAAGGACTGGGAAAGGTAAATAAGGACTTAGTATTTACAGGAAGGAGGCTTGAGGCTGCCACGGTTCACTGGTCCTGTGACACCTACCAAGTCACCCTGCCCTTCAGCTGTGGGCCTTCAGGAGGACTTGGGTCCCAGCCTAACCTCTCTGCTGAGGGCCACGAGCTGTCACTCCACTGTTCATTTCAGGGCTTGCCACTTGCTGCCAAGAAGGCTGCTTTTTGCACTGGAGAGGCAGAGCAATGCTGACTCCAAGGCTGAAGAGGAAAAACAAAAGAGCAAGCATGGTCACTTCTCCCTAGGCTTCCCTCAAAAGTGCAGAAAGTGCAAGAAATGTGCCCATAGCTTGCGCTATAGTTGATCCTCATTATTCTCAAATTCCATATTTGTGAATTTGCCTACCCATCAAAATTTATTTGTAACCCCAAAATCAATACCCACATAACTTTCACAGACATTCATAGACATGGGCAGGGCAGCAAAAAATTTAAGTCACCAATGTGTGTATTTCCAGCTGCTGAAGGACAAGGTGCCAATCTTCCTTCTTGTTTCAGTTCTCATACTGTAAACAAGTGTCCTTCAATGCCATAGTCTTTTGCATTTTTTGTTCCTGTTATTGGTGGTTTCTCTCTTTTATAGTGCCTTCCAAGTGCTGAGCTGATGTGCTCCCTAGCATTCCTAAGTACAGGACATGGATTCTGAGCCTTACAAAAAAAACACATGTGTTAGATAAGCTTCTTTTAGGCATGAGTTACAGTGCTGTTGACTGTGAGCTCAATGTTAATGAATAAACAAAATATACTAAACCTGGTTTTCTTCAACAACAATACACATAAAACAAGGCTATGTATTGATCAGTTGACAAAAATGAGACCAGAGGCTTGCAGGAACCTAACTCTTTATTTCCCTTAGGAGCAATGCTTAAGTATTTGCTAATTCAGTGTTTGAGATGACGTAATAGAACATAACTAGCACAAACAATGAGAATTGACTATGCTGTCAGTCTCCACCCAAGGGCATGTCTGACTATTGCTTACTTGCTTTGGTCAATGTCTGGCCTTGACAGTAATTGTAGTATCTGCCTCACAAATTACTGTCAATCTTCATGAGGTAAAGTGTGTGGTACGACAGTTGGCACCGTAGGTAAGAAGCTCAGTGGGTCCCTGCTGCTGTAGTCATTGTCATATCATTCTTGGGGGAGGCAGGGGAGAGTCTCAAGCAAGTTGGTCACCAGCCTCTTTTATCTTCTTCAGGCTGTGTGTATTTCTGGGCACAATATCAGACTAGTTCCAGGGACTGCTCAAGTTCTAAAGGACTGTCCAATGCTGGTTAATCCACAAAATGAGTGACTGCAACTCTGTAAGGTGTACCCCCCACTGATGTCTGGCTCAATATCTTGAAGAACTTTTAATTACCTACCTGAGAATGATAGTTACCTGCTCCCTTTCAACACTGCGAGAGTGACCCAGTACTGAGAAAACAAAAAGACCTTTCTCCACCATGCCCTCACCTCTTCCCACAGATTAGCATGTCTCCCACTGCAAAGTATCCCTATGACAGCTCTCACTAGTCTCTCATCTGTAACGCATCCTGTCAGCTTCCCTCCACACCTTACCTCTTGATCTACTTGTATTCCTAGACTCCTCTTCTTTTCCTGTGGATGGCATCATAAGGTGTCTAGTGACCCAGATTCACTATCAGGGTCACCTCAGACTGTAGTTTGTGCTTGTACATTACTTCATTATATGAAGTTACCAAATTCATTATATTATTCGTTGCCCAATTATGTTATCAATATTTCCTCCATTTACATTTTATATGTTCCCATTTTCATTAATACATCCTGATTAAGCTTGACCAGGTGGTAGCACAGTGGATAGAGCATTGGACTGGGACATATAGGACCCAAGTTCAAAACCCCAAGGTTGCTTGGCTTAAGCATGGGTTTATCTGGTTTGAGTACGGGCTCCCCAGTTTGAGCTCAGGGTTGCTGGCTTGAGCATGGGATCATAGATATGACCCCATGGTCTCTGGCTTGAGCCCAAAGGTCACTGGCTTGAAGCCCAAGGTCACTGGCTTGGGCCCAAGGTCACTGGCCTGAGCAATGGGTCACTGGCTCAGCTATAACCTCTTGGTCAAGGTACATATGATAAAGCAATCAATGGACAACTAAGGTGCTGCAATGAAGAACTGATGCTTCTCATCTCTTCCTTTCTGTATGTCTATCTCTATCTGTCCCTCTCTCTTTGTCACACACACACATAAAAAATACATCCTGATTAGGAGTGTTATTTGTCCTCTATGTTATTATAATAAAATTTTACTGGGACTCTCAATTGCTGGTATTTCTCTACCCCAATGCTCTTTCTTTTTTTAAAATTTTCTGAGACACTAGTCTTATGACATCTGCCTGACCAGGCAGTGGCGCAGTGGATAAAGTGTTGGACTGGGATGCTGAGGACCCAGGTTCAAGACCCCAAGGTCGCCAGCTTGAGCACGGTCTCATCTGGTCTGAGCTAAAAGCTCACCAGCTTGGACCCAAGGTCGCTGGCTCGAGCAAGGGGTTACTTGGTCTGCTGAAGGCCCGCAGTCAAGGCACATATGAGAAAGCAATCAATGAACAACTAAGGTGTTGCAATGAAAAACTGATGATTGATGCTTCTCATCTCTCTCCGTTCCTCTCTGTCTGTCCCTATCTATCCCTCTCTCTGACTCTCTCTGTCTCTATAAAAAATAAATAAATAAATAAATAAATAAACAAACAAACAAACAAACAAGTCTTATGACATAACTCCTGCTCAAAAATCTTCAGTAGTTACCCTTTGGTGTAAACACTAAATATAAACTTTTCAAGGGATGTGGTGATATCTTTCTGACTTTCTTTTCTTTTTATAAAAAATTTGAGTTTATTGGGGTGATATTGGTTAATAAAATTATACCAGTTTCAGTTGTACAATCCTATAATCCATCATTTGTATATTGCATTTTATGTTCACTGCCCCAAGTCAAGTTTCCCTCCATCCCCATCTACCCCCCCCCATCCTCTTTCACCTTCCCAACAGCCTCTTATAACTTACCTTTCATTTCTCTTACTCTGTTCCGCTGGAGACAACTACTAAACAATTTCCCTATCCTTGAACATACTCAGCATTTGCTATTTTTTACATCTTCATGTGCTCAACCTAAGGTGTTCTTCTAACCAATGTGACCTTCTCTATAAAGACTCTTCAAACTTCTCAACAACAGCAACAACAAAGATCTTTGGCTCTTCTGAGTCACAACTGTTGAACTCTGTTCCTGCTTCTACTGGGGAGCTTGATTGTGCAGTACTATAGAAATGTACAGGGTTGTTGTAATGCCGATTTGGACCACCATGTGCACGGGGTAGGGTTCCATGCCCATGTATTTAAAGATATGGTCTAGAGGATGTCTTTGGTCATAGAGAAGTTTCTGTACTAGCACTTATTTTCAGATAGCCTATAAATATTCCTGGGTCACTTTCATGTGCGTGTGAGTAGAGCGGGGATAACAGTATACCTGGTCCTGCTCAGCTGGACTGAGATCTCCCAAATGCAGAGTTCTTATTCCTTCCTTTCTCTATGCTCCCCTTCCATACATAGTCTAAGTACATGGAGTTATAAATAATCTAAAAAAATTTTATCTATAATATTTGTTCTCAAGTACCAGTAAGTTGCCACTCTATTGTTCAAACACTCAAGAATAACCAACCAATAGAAAGATGGACAGAAAGATATACAGGCAAGCATACCAAAAAATAAAAATAAATAATAATAATAACCACTGTTAAATTTGTGCCTTTTTTACTAAGTGGACTTCAGGTAGCCAAGTAAAGCCAATTTTATAAGAGTAAGTCAAAATATAGATTATTTAGAGGGAGAGAAAGGAAGGGTGCTCCAGGTAGCTGAGTTTTTAGCAGATAAAACTTGAGCATGCATTTGGCTCTCAGCATATGCCAGCTAAGGCAGATGGAAAGGACATTGGCTTATCTTTGTTCTCTAAAAACAGAAAGCATATAAATCCGTCAGTCAAGACAGCCTTTTCCTTGGAACCAAACCTCAGCAGAAATTTACGCTGAGAGAAAGAGTGGAGTTGCACTGGGCAAGATTAATAAAAAGAACCTGGAGTGACACAGTAGAAAAATACCTTCAAACGATCTGTATAAGAGATAGAGAAACACGGTTCGATTGCCAGGTCTCATATTGATTCTACATAAACGTAGAGGGCATTACATTAAATCCTGGCATAGGGAAGGGGTTTCTTCAAGGAAGAAGATATCTTTATGCAGCATTCATATGGCATGTTTTCTGAAATGCTTTTGTAGAAGCCATGATGGATCCAACCCTCCACACTTACCTAGGCTCTTTTGTTACCAATGGTAAGCTCCTGCTGACAACAGACTTCATCTGCTTCCACTGAACAAAGAGGGCTTGACCTGCTGACCTGGGGACCTAGCCTACAAAACAAAGACCCCTAATAAATGTACATTGGTCACCACAAAACTCAGACCTCGCTTGGGACAGGTAAGATTTACTCAACTAACACTTTAGAACTTCGTCTCTAATCTTCAGTTTTGCAGGGGTCTTTCGACAGTCTAGTGTGGCACTTTCAGAAAGCAGGTCCATGTTAACCATTGGTTGCCTGGCTTAAGACAGGGTGATTTCTCAAAATATCACTTGATTGCACACTCCTCACAGGCAGTGAGATTAACTGTCTTCTTGACACTCTGCACCTATCACAATGTCTGGCCCATAGTAATATCTCAGTTAGTATTTGTTGAATAAATGAGATGCTTATTCAGTGTTCCTCCAGGAGAAAATATAAGGAACACGTATTCAAGACACTCATATTCCTTCTTTCTATCTAAGGGGAAGGACAAAGCTACAAAAACCTTTGCAATAAAACAATCTAAAGAGATACAAACAACAAAGATGCCATGTTTAAAAATAAGTTTTAAATCACCCACATATCTTTGTTATTATACAGTGTGTCCATAAAATCATGGTGCATTTTTGACCGGTCACAGGAAAGCAACAAAAGACAAAAGAAATGTGAAATCTGCACCAAACAAAAGGAAAACTCTCCCAGTTTCATACCTATTCAGTGCAGTTCAATGTGAGCTCCATTTGTTGCCCTACACACATCCAAATGATAGTGAAGTTCTTGCCACACACAGGTAAGAACGTCTGGTGTAACAGAGTGAATAACGTCTGTGATTCTGTTTTAAGTCATTAATGTTGTTGATACGTTCAATGTACTCATGTTGCTTCACATAACCCCAAAAGTAAAAGTCTAAGGGCGTCAGATCCGGGGATCGTGGTGGCCATGGCTTGACAGAACCCCTGCCTATTCACCGCCGGGGAATGTTCTATCCAGAAACTCATGAACAATGGTGGTATAGTGAGGAGGAGCACCGTCCTGTTGAAAGATGACACCTTCTAGAAATTGTGGCACTGCATACAATTCCAACATGTCAAGATAGGTGTTTGCCATCACAGACTGCTCCGCGAAAAAAAATGTGCCTATCACTTTATCATGCATCAGGCCACACCACACGTTCACTTTAGGGGTGTTATGTTCATACTCAACGTAGGCATGAGGATGTTCAGCAGCCCATATTCGGACGTTATGGTGATGAACATGTCCACAGATATGGAAGGTCACCTCATCGCTAAACATAATCTTCTGCAAAAATCTTGCATCATTGTCGATCCCATGAAGCATATCTGTAGCAAACGCGCATCGTGTGGGTCTATTCACCGGTTTGATAGCATGCAACAGCCGCAATTTGTACCCCATAAATCAGAGACATTTCTTTAACACCTTATGAACTGCAGTCTTGCTTAGGTGTAATTATCGAGCACACACATGCACAGATTTTTTAGGGCTCCTAGGTAGCTATCCCGTATAGTCTCTATAGACTTGTCACTGACTGATGCCCTACCAGAACGGGGTTTCTCCACCAAACTGCCGGTTTCCTTCAACTGCTTATCGCACCGAGTAATGTTATTCCTACTGTATGTGGTGGCGCTTTGTTATAAACGCGCCCATATTCACGTAGCACTTTGGTCACGGATTTGAATTTAGCCACAGGACACACTGAACTTTCCTCTGTGCCGTCCACATCTCGACTGGCATGGCCTTGGGCTGCTCCACTGTATACACGGTGTTACGTCATCATCTGTGCATGCGTACATGCTGCCACATCATCCTACAGAAACTGGGAGGGTTTTCCTTTTATTTGGTGCAGATTTCACATTTCTATCGTCTTTTGTTGCTTTCCTGTGACTGGTCAAAAGTGCACCATGACTTTACGGACACACTGTATTGCAAGACATACTAAGAACCATAAAAGGAATAAACCTTTCCTGTGACCCTTTCCTAATATTTCCCTGTCCAGGTCCCCTCTACCCACTTTTAACCACAAGAAATGAAAACACCAACTAATTCTTTTTCATCTCTCTATGAGGATCCCACCCTTCACCAAACCTCAGTTTCCATTAGTCCTTTGTTCCCATGAGAGTTGGGAATTACTGTTCTGATAATCCCCAAAGTGTATATATAGACTTTAAGTGCCTGCTACAAGACTTCTTTATGTTAAAATACTTATTGTTGCCAGAGAACAACCCTTCTCAAGCAAAGAAACACCTGATTCATCATCTGCATTACCCTGGGGAGAGAGATATACCTGAAACTAAAACTGTGCTGGCATATTCTTTCTTAAACTAGAATCTTGATGTTTATTATATAACTTTTTGCTTCTTGTTGACATCTGAAGTAATTTCAGATTTGCTTTTTTCTACTCCTTCTCCTAAGAAAAGAGGTTTAGGAAAGGAGTTTATATAAAAGAGAAAAGGGCAGAAGGAAATGTGTGCCCTGTCCTTTAAACTTGTATGTTTTTCTCAGTTGCCATCTTCCTTAATGGTATATGATGGCACTTGGGCTTAGGAGTTAAATTCTGTGACCTTGGGCAGTTAAAGGAACCTCTTTAAGTTTCAGTGAATTCAACAATTGAATGGCAAAAGCAACTAGAGTGTTTAGCAAAGCAGCGGGTATACAGTGAGCTCTTATAGTACCCATGATCCTCTCCATCATCACCACCATCAATGTGTTCTCCTGCTAGTCTCATAGAGTATTATTTATTTGCACACCAACTTCACTGCCATTGCACAACCGGGTTCATAATTCTCAGGGCAATGAGAGCCTAGTGAACAACACAAATGAACACACTGTCCCTATTCACTCTACTCCTCTAGATGAGTAAAAGACACACATAAATACAAAAGTCCCTATTCTCTACAAATTTAATTTATGAAGAGAATAAAGTTTCCAAAATAACCCAAGCAGAGCATCCCAGACAGCGACCCACACCACTGCATTTCCACCACCTTCACTGGCATGCCGTTTCTAGACTTGCCTTTCCTTCAATCCAATCTTCTAAACTTAACCAGATTAGGAAGAGATATGAATTATTGAATGAATAAAATGTTTTTATGCATGTATTTACTAATGGATGCACAGGTCTGCTCCATATTATATTTGGCAAGTTGGGAAAAAAACATTCCTGTAGATTTAAGATGAAGAACTGGTTTGGATTAAGTTAGAAGGCCACCCATCATCTCTAAGAACATTCAAACTCTGTACTTTTATAGTTTCTCCCAACTATTTCTAAATGTATTCATCAGGGTTTCTTTCCATTTCTGCTTCATGTATTCTGATTTCTAAATCTCAAATGCCCAGCCAGGGAGAAATTATGTCTTCTAACACAGATTCCAATGAGAAAGTGATTTCTGCAAGTGTGTAGAAAATCCAGGTTGGACATGACTTTAATGTACACGTTAATCCACCTCTTTTCTTATAGATTTTGTCCACACAATTGTGACTATTGGAACCACTTCATTTATTTGAATTCCTTCTTAGGAAATAGTTCATTCAGCCTCCTTAAACCAGTTATAAGTTAAGCAACTCTTCCAAGCTCATCTTTGCTTGTTCTGCTAAACTTTTAGGCAAAATGAATCGGAACAATATTGTACATTTTTATGTATGCTATACTTTGCTAAGGGCTTTACAGAAATGATTCTATTTTACTCTAAACATAACCTTTTGCAGTTGTGGGGATGGATGGTGGTTATGGCTGTGGAACAATGGGAATGTACTTAATGCCATTGAACTGTACTTGTAAAAATGGTTTAAATGGTAAACATTATGCCATGCATATTTTACCTCAACAAAGTATTTTTTAATTGAAAATAAAGCTGTTCTTTGAGTTAGATAGGCAATATTGTAAGGGGAAGTGACATGCTCAAGGCAGATAACCAGTTCACAACACCTAGTTTAGGCTGCACCAGAACTCACATTGGGCCACTATGGCAGTAAGTCCCTGAGAAGTTTACCTGATAAGGATGCTAAGTCCTGGTTTTGAAAGTGTCATGCATTCAGAGAATCATAATCAGTGGTCAGGCAGGACCCACCTACTTTCCTATTGACAACCATTCAGAATCTGGAGAAAAATTTATTTCAAAGTTTATTCACTTTGAAAAGTAATGATCCAGCTATCCTCTTAACAGTGTTCCCAAGTTCATGGTGAAAAGGTAACTTAAAAAATAAATCCCAAGAAGCCTCGAAGTCAGAGTCCAACTTATTTTAAATACTAGCCAACTCAATCAAACTCTGATTTTTGTAAGGAAAACAGACACGGTATGAAAATAAAATAAAATAATTCATGTGAAAGTATTCAGAGTTCCAAGAAAAAAAGATAAAAATCAAATACCTGATTGTTCAGACTACTAAGAGATAGTAAATGAATAATTCAAAAGGGCAGAAAATTCATATGTATTTTCTATAAAAATAACAAAGCTTTGCACAATATTTTACAGTTTGCCAAAGATTCTCACATGCATTCGCATAAGTTTTTCAAAAACCCTGTGAAATAAACTATTATTATTATTATTATTATCATTATGCTTTTATACTGGGAGAAACCATAGCAGAGAGAGTGTGCATTTCTCCACCAGGGTCACAGAATCTCTAAGAGGCAGAACCTGAGCCCACCCCAGGTTTTTATTTTGAAATGTTGTGCTGATGTGGTTTAACCACTCTTTATGCAAATTGGGTTTTGATGGGATTGGTTTCAACAAACTACAAAAAAGTTTAAAGAAAGACTCAAGGGCAGCTGGGAAGATGCTGTTTCTCTCCGGCTGTCTGTCCCACTCATAATCTCTTTACAACTGACTTCCGACCAGAAACAGCCATTCTCTTTCAGATTCTTTCTCTTTCAAACCCTTCAGGGAGTGGGAACTGGTTGAGTGTGAAATTTTCAAAGACAACCTCTGGGAAGTCCACTGAGGCTGGAGACAAGACTCACAGCAGTGAATTCTCAGCACCGCAGCCAAGCAAATTCTACTGAGTTCATGCTGACTGTCAATCTTCAAATCAATCTGGTCACAAGCAAGTCAAACACACAGATTCCATGAGAATGAAAAAGGTTTCTGAAACGCTGTGTTGTAAGGATTTGAGCAAGCCCAGAGCTGAAATCTATACAAGAATAAGCTCTACCAGGATCAGTCTCTCCTCATAGCACCCAGAGTTTCTCAGTTTGGATTGCTCTCTTCTTGCAAGGATGAGATATATTCTCATTTACCATAAAAAGTAGGACTTACCTGGAGTTATGTCAGTATTGTATCTCCTGGCTCTGACAAGACAGTGAGGCCCAGAGAGAGAAAGCAACCAGAACCTGAATCAAGCCAGGAGAGGCTGGTCCTCTGCTATCAGTCCTCTGCTCTTAAATGCAAACTGCTGAGAAGGTTGCCCTTGTGGTTTCTGCCCTGCCGACATCTGCAGAAACTCTAAACCACAAAAGCCCCTCTCAGCACCTGGACGCCAGAGACTAGCCAGGATTGGAGTCGTAATGATCAATCAGCCACAGTGATGGCTCCCCTCTCTTTGCACTGCCCAAGCTGGTACGTAGCTTGGTTCCAGGAAAATGGTTAGGTGGGGTATGTGCTGCAAATTCTTACCCATATTTTTACCCACGACTCTAATAATACTTCTTTTTTTATTTCTTTTTATTTATTTATTTTAGAGAGGAGACACAGAGTGAGAGAGAGAGAAGAGGGGGGGGGGGAGGAGCTAGAAGCATCAACTCCCATACGTGCCTTGACCAGACCAGTGCAAGGTTTTGAACTGGCGACCTCAGTGTTCCCAGGTTGACGCTTTATCCACTGCGCCACCACAGGTCAGGCTAATAATACTTTTTTGCCTGCCTTCTTTAGTGCTATGCTCTAAGCTCTATGGGAATAAGACATACCTAATATCTGTGCAGTGATTGAAGAGCTCTGGAGAAAGACTATGTAGATACAAAACTGGGTCTCTATTATTTACTGGGTTATTATGGGCAACTGTTTAAATCTCACTAAGCATGTTTTATCAGCTATGAAATGGACTAACCTAACTCAGACAGTTTTTGAAAGAATCAAATAAGACAGTGCATGTGGTATGCTGCCTGGCACATTGTAAAGACTTTATAAAATGTTCATCATTCTGCTCTCATTCTCTCTTATTCTCTGTAATATCTCACTTCCAGCACAGTGTCAAGCACACATTAGGTTGTTTGATACATGTTCATGAATAACATCCTCCTGTTCAAGACCAACATAATCATATATATATATATATATATATATATATATATATATATATATATATATATATATGTCTTAATTCATTTGTTTGTTTTAATCTTTTTCTATTTAGAGTCCTCTGTGATCATTTAAGAGTTTCTAGGGTCATGGGAGGAGATCAGAATCTGTAATAGGCACAATGGATGCAATGAACTAAGGACAGTTCCCCATAGATTACCCTCCTGTGGCAGCCTCCTTTTCTTTTTTATTTATTGAATGTATTGAGGTGATATTGGTTAATAAAATTAAATAGGTTTCAAGTGTACAATTCTATAATACATCATCTGTATATTGTGTGTTTACCACCCCAAGTCAAGTCTCCCTCTATCACCATTTACCCCCCCCCTTTATCCTCTTCTATGTTCTCCCACCCCTCTTCCTTTCTGGCAAAAACCATACTGTTGTCTGTGTCTATGAGTTTTTATTTTTTGCTTAATCCCTCTCTTTTTATTATTATATTTTAAAGGTAATTTAACATGTAATATCAATTACAAGTTGAATTGGACAAATATAAACCCTTAATTCTCTTTCAAATAGGTGATACGTAGAAAATGACTGGTAAACCCTACTTGAGCTTATTTTATTGTGGATTCACATTAACGATCCCATGGCTGGTTCCATCAACTTCAATAGATATTCATTGGCCAAGATCATCTACCTCTGAAGCATTCTATTAGTGCTGTGTTGGATGAAAACGCAGAAGGTAAAGCTTACTGTCTCTAATCCCTGCAGGAATGTAATAATAAGAAAAAGCGAACACTTATATAACACCCACCATGTGACAACATTGCTCCAGTCTATGTATTGCTCATATTATCCTCATTACAAGTCTATAAATTGAGAATCGTTGTTATCCTTCTCATTTTACAGACAGTGAAGACTAGGGAGATAAAGTAACTTGCCCAAGTTCATACAACCTGGTTTTAACATTGAACCTCTTTACCACTATTCTGCACTGCCTCTTACAGCCTGTAAATAAGATTAGGTTGATTCAGTAAGAATCACTAGAAAATCATAAACAAATGTGACAGACTAGAGGGGGCTGACATTGCTCTGACTGGGACATTTGAATTAAGCTTTTATTATTCAATTCAAAGGCAAACAAATAGCCAGACCTGTGGTGGCACAGTGGATAAAGCATCAACCTGGAACTCTGAGATCGCTCGTTTGAAACCCTGGGCTTGCCTAGTCAAGGTACATATGGGAGTTGATGCTTCCTGCTCCACGCCTTTCTCTCTCTCTCTCTCTGTCCCCTATCTCTCTAAAAGTGAATAAATAAATCGAAAAAAAAATTTTAGAAAAGGCAAACAAATATTACCAAAGGGCAGAAGGAAGACAAATTTTTAGAGATAGACATTTAAAACAAACCAACAAAAAATGGCACAGGCCCTTCGCTGACAAAGGTTAGCCTAAAGCAGACTAGTCAGACATAAGTGAATAATAATAGTACAATGAGTTAAGGTGAATTGTAAACATATGAAGAAATTATGGGCATCACAGAAAAATAGATGTGTTTCTTTCTGTGTGTGTATTTGCAAATACTTTGAGATGATCTTCCATTTCCCTTGCCGACCACATTGCAAATACTTTGAGATGATCTTCCATTTCCCTTATATCCATCCCAAACAGGTTTTAAAGTGCTTCCTGCACCTGGGGCAGTCAGGAAAAGTACTTATTAAGGATGCTTATTCAGCCAAAGATGATGACACTTGAACTGTGTTGTCCCCCAAAGCCTTGGCTTCCTCAACTTGTCAATGCCTCCAGGCAAGATCAGTGATGCCTGTGTTGCTACACTCAGGGACGTGGTGTCCCCTCTGCTGGAGTTTCAGATACAGGATAGAGTTAGCCAGGCCAGCCTGCTTCCTCTAAGCAGTGTGGGCTGTGATTCAGGCACATGAAATGCCAGGCAGACTGGAAGCCACAGGCGTGGGTTTGCAACTTCCTCTTCTGCTGACTGGGTTGTAAGTGGATTTGGGAGATTTTATTATCTTCAGGTTTTCTTTCTGTTTCCATCTGCATTTGGGTCTTCCTTCTCAACAACATGGGACATGAGACAAATCCAGTCAACATACGGAAAATGATATCCTCAGCTGCAAGACTTGAGAATTCCTTGCCTTCATGCAAATCCATAACTTTGTCCTCAAATGCATCTGCTTTGTGTGGTCCGGCCCTATACTGTGGAAGCAGAGTAGTCATGCTGCCTATAGGCAGCCTTGCACTTCTAGCAGGGACAATAGCGTCTGTTTTGTACCCATATTCAAAAAAAGAGTTTTGAACCTTTCCTAGATCAGATTATGTTAATCCCTACAGGGGAAAAGAGATCTAATTTCCTGCCTCTGAACATAATGCTCATTTTACAAACCCTTTAATCCTGGTTCCAACCTGACACTAAATTAGAGTTTCATACTTATAAAAAAAAAACTAAAAAATATTTAGAAAAAGATACCTTGCATAAAGTACAGCCTAAGCAAGGTAGCTGAAGCTAGATAAAAACTTGACCTCCACTAATCAAAACAAACCACGCTTCCTCCCTTCTCAGCTCATCCTTCAATTTATGTCTATTGCTCCCTTTGTTTGGGTCTTGCCTCACTTTCTATTTATATAATAGGACCACTGGGTAAGGACTATGTCTAATTATGTGCTGTTCACACTGCATGGCACATTATAGTCCTCAATAAATGCATATTATGATTATTGTTATGATCTATCATAACAATAATCTCAATTCAGTGCACATTTCTCTAAATTTTAGGCAGCCTGGAGAGCCAAGAACATGTGCATAGTCCCCTGCATATCCTTAAAAGCTTTGGGTAAGTATCTAAATTTAAGGGGTGCATATCTGAGTTCTGCCTCCAAACCTGCAGAGACTTGAAGGTAATTATCTTCTGTTCTCAGAAGGAGCGGAACATTAGACCATTCTCTTCCCATGCAGAAAGAGTGAATAAGAGCTAGGTAGAGATTAGAAAGGATCAAGAAAAGAGAAATCATATTAAACCACAGTTTGTTCAGAGACAGCAAAATCACAGCTAGGGATGACCCAATGGCAAAAAACCTGTTCCAGCAATGATAAGAAAAATCATTTACTGGGCACATTAATTTAAGTTGTGGGAGCTGAGCTCTCCCTGGGTTGCCCATTGGATAAATGCTGTCAGGATATGCCGTGAGCCATTCCAATGAGATGTAATAATTGAATTTGTTTTCATTTAATTTGGAGGGCCTTTAATTAAAAGCCAGGCTTCTGTGTGCAGAGAGATAAAGCAGACTGGGGTGATTTGGGTGCTGGATGTAGTAATATACTGAAAATGCACAGGTCCAGAGACTGGCGCTATCTTTGTGAAATCAGCATAGTGAGCTGGCCACCCAACTGAAATAGACTCAGGAGTGGCAGAAACATATGCTTAAGTGATTTTTTTTGACACCTTAATCGCGATTACAGATTAGCTTGGAGGTTAATTTGCAAAGTGCATTAATCAGAGAAATAAATATATCAGTGATTCATCTATGGAAAACAACCTGGAGAAGTCTGGTTTTCAAGCCACAATTTCCCAAACCGTCCGCTAAATTTTGAAAAGGTGTGACTTTCACATGTGGTCAGTCTCGCCCACCTCCATTCACCTTTGGATTGCTAAGCAATCTATCTCTCCCTTTAAGTCTGAGGTTAAACCTGTCCACCTGATCACTTTAAGATAACACAGTCCTGTCTTAAAATGATGGGTCTAAAATTGAGACTAAGCTGCAAGATAAATTCTAGGATGTAAGGTTTCTGTTAGCATTGAAGAAATCAACTTCTAGAATTAGGATCAGAAGACAGGTTTTAAATTACTACCCAATATTAATCCAAGACATTAGAATTCAAGAGTTAACTAGAGTCATCAATTTTCAGATGTAGTTGTATTTCATGATAGAAGGCAATAAAGTAGAGGTTTTGTGCTAACATATGAATTTGCAGCCCAGAAAATGACATTCCATTATATGCACATTTTGTGCTTGAGAGAGCTTTGTTTTGGAAATGTATCCCAGCATGTAATGGTGGAGTTGCTAGACGCTTCCTTCCAATTCTCAGTGCAGGGTGCAGGGATGAGAACCACATTCACTTTGTTTAACCATCATGCCCAACAATTCACAAGTTGGTGAGCTCCCCATTAGAAAAGATTAGTGTGTCATCATCTACGACAAATCTGAACTTGTGTCTGTGCCCAGACATAGTCTAAAAGTTTATCATTTTCAGCTTCTTTTTCTCTAGGTTATCATTGCTCCCTGGGGACAGGAAGTGCTACAGGTTGGAAGCTTTCCTCGGAGAGGTAAAGAATAGACTCGATCAGAGGGTGTCTAACAAAACTGTCGGGAGCATTTTTTTAGTAAAATTTGTGAGCTTCATCTTCTCCCAGACCTCCTGAACTAAGATCTCAAGAGACTGACTGAGGCCCTTGGTAATTCTGAATTTCCCTCAGGTAAGAACCACTAAACTAGATCAATGCCAGCCTTCCTCTCACTTATAAAGTCATGTTATTGTGGGCCCTTATGTCTGGGAGCTGTGCACTCACTGAACGCCTAGCAATTTGCTATCTGAGAATATAATCAGAGCCTGAGGACTGGAAACGTTAGTTTAATCATCTCTCTGATGACCAAGTAACTTCGGTTATATCTCTACCAACCATTGTTCATTCTCTGTTGATGCCTTGGTTTTTTCACCACATTTAGCTGACAGGTCTCTTGGGTATTTCTGGAACACCTGGAATAGAGAAGCTACCACTCATATTTTCTGAGCAAAGAACAAGCAGCTTTGAGAAGGACAAACGTGGTTTGTCTAACAAAGGAAGTAGTAATTTTCTAAAGCAGAGGTTTCTTCCCAGAACAACCAATGAATACACCATGGTATCGACTTCACAGATTAGGAAACTGAAGCACAGGAAAATATGATTAGTTGCCAGACTCAATTCCAGGCAGTGTGATTCCAGAGCTCGTAACTTAGATCACAGAAGTGCCACTCTCAAATTTTACACCGGGGCTATTTTGTGGTGAAATGGTGAGTTAATAAAACTTGATAGAGAAAATAATGGTGATTACACAAGAACTGAGAAAAATATTTAGGGTAAGGTGGTGAAAAGCTGGTATCATCAGTGAAAATATTTCCTCCATAAATGGAAACTAAAAAATCACTTACCTTACCAGTGAGAATAAAGAATTCAAACAAAACCACCAACAACAACAAATTAACACTACAGGTAGTTCTAAACATCATAATAAATGTTATCATTGAGTTCCCAGTATGTACCAGATACTAGGTGTCTTATATATTTTTACCCTTATATTTTTCTACTAATTCTAAAAGATACTACTATCCCTAATTTTTAGATGATAAAATTGAGATTTGGATAGTTGTCCAAGGTCCTACAGATAGGAGTAGGTCTGATTATTTCCTCAGTGTATTCAAAGTAAGAAATTTAATTTCTGGAGTTAACCTCTTAATTAAACCATAATCAAGAAATTATCAGATGTCTGCTAGGCAGCAGTAGGCACTATGCTAGGCACTGTTGAACACAGAGGGACAAACTCATAAAGTGTCTGCCCTCACGGATATGACAGTCTGCAGGGAAGAAACAAACCGAAAACTCAATACCAGACAATTAAGTGCCACGAAAAGATGTATTGTGTGCCAGGACAAGACAGACATAGGACATATATCTACCTGCAAAATTGGGCCAGGAGATAGAGAAGATGCCCTGGAAGGCAAATAGGAGAGAAGAATATATCAGGTTGAGGGAACAGCATATGCAAAGTTTAAAGGACCCAAGCATTTGCGCTCAAAAACCTGAAATAGTCTAATATGACTGGGCCATGGGACATATTTTATAACATAGAGGAAAGTGACAAAAGATAAGACTGCATAATTTATTAAATTACTGAGAAATATTTCTAGTTATATTACCAGTTCTTAGCACAGTGACTAAACCTAGTGGGCTCTTAATGCCTCTTTGGGTACATTTGTGAATAAATGATGTTAGGCTACATCAAGATTCCAATTCTACCTCTAGGTGTCCTGGCTCAATGATTGTCCAAAATTCAGTTCTAATACTTTAATCTCCTTAGAATCCTAGCAAACTTATAATTATTATTATCTTTAGCAAACTTATTTTTTGAGCAAGCTTATCTTATGCAACGATGGATGTCTATGGCAGGTGGGAGACAAGAGTGGCAGCTGCCCCTGAACCAGACCTATTTCTAGGGGCCATGGTGCATGGTGTCTTTTTCTCTAGGTTATAATTGCTCCCTTGAGAAGGGCTGCATAGCATGCTTTGGTTTCTTTTTCTTTCTGGGTCTATTTCAGGAACCAGTTTAGAAGCGGCAGGGTTTTTATCATCTTTTATTCCCTCCTTGAGTGAAAGTGCACATTAAGAAAAAAAATGTTATTCCCACTGGCTCCTTTGATGTTGCTGAAAGACAAAGCAAGTGGTCACGAGTCTCTAAAAGGGTTTTAAAGAAAAAAATATATCTTAAATAAGCACTTAAAGCAAAAGGCTTCACTTGGCTATACGTTGTATGTTTCTGGTCCTCTTTCTCTTGTTAGGGAAGGACGCTGCTGGGTATGTAGACAAGTGATTTGAAAGGGTCACATTTAACTCTTAGAAACTAGAGGACCACCCGTCCCAATAGCCTATACTGAAAGACTGACATCAAAACCAAGCACAGTCCTCAAAACTTATCCTAATACTTATCATTCTTTCCCTAAGTATCCTGGCATTTTGATATTTCTTGGCTTAAGACAAGCTGCATCTGGAAAACCATTGACGTGAGATGTTTCACAATAATACTATTTGGGACTTATTCTATTTTTTCTTCCTTATATTCCAAGAAGGAATATAGGGAAGAAAAAGTCACAAGCAAGCTTTTGACTCCTTGCCTAAGGGGGAAACTTGTTTATTGAGCCAAAAGATCTAAGGACAGCCTCTTGTCCTGCCCTTTGGAAGGCTCAGACTCATGAAACATTAAGAATGGGGAGAGGGCTGCCTTCAAAAAGAGAGAAATGGAAGAGGAGAGGAGGTGGGATAGCTCCCAAGTCAACCAGAAAACAGATGCCTGAATTTCCCAAGTAGTTAGAGCCATGGCTAGCAGGAACCCCTCAACCATAAAACCCTACAGAATTAGATGAATGTCAGAGATGCTGTGGATGGCAAGATGAGTCGAAGTGGTGCTGGAGCCTAAGCAAAGCCTAGTTCCCAAAGCTTCGCACGGGAATGACGTAGACGCTGGACTTCAAAGACCACAGAGGACGGGAGTGATGGGTGCTTCAGTGGTGCCAAGTGGGAAGTACACACCAGAGAGCTGTTTCTCTGCATGAGATCACAAAGACCTTGGCACAACTGGGGAGTAGCAGGGAAAGCTGGGAGGCGTGGGGTGAAAAAGACTGTGATTGAAATTCCTGCCAACTCAGGAGGACAGAGGCTCAAACTTGGACTTAATATATTCTAATTTTTTAAAAAGCATATATAATATTTATTCCATATTTGAGTTGTTGTAAAAAGATTCATGACCCTCTTCTTCTCGCTGATCACCATTTTTTAGATATGATTATTGAAAAATGGTTTGTTGAAAGAACCACAGGCATTATTCTTAGAGACTTCCTTCAAAGTCCTCCTCAGTCATGACAGCCCCATCCTAGAACGCACCCTCTGAGACAGGGGATCCAGGCCAAAAGAGGGTAGTGGTCAAGGTGATGGGAAAGGAACCTTTGGGGCAGAATGCAGCTCTCCAGGCCCAGCTGCCTCCCACTTTAAGGCAAAAGTTCCCTAATGTTCATCTCACACAGTTCCTTTATTCTGACCCTGTCACCTTTTAGTCCAAGAAGCACCCCTGGTGGCTTTTTCAACAATTTCAAGTGCCCACATATATTATGTCATGCTATTCTCACAACAACCCTAAGAGATAAACAAGTATTATGATCCCAATTTATCATTAAGAAATGCGAGGCTCAGCCTGACCTGTGCTGGCGCAGTGGATAAAGCATCGACCTGAAATGCTGGGGTTGCCAGTTCAAAACCCTGCACTTCTCTGGTCAAGGCACATATGGGAGTTGATACTTTCTGCTCCCCCCCCTTTCTCTCTCTCACTCTCTCTTTCTCTCTCTCCTCTCTAAAATGAATAAATAAATAAATAATTTGAAGAAATGTGAGGCTCAGCCTGGAGACCACGCATACAGCTCAAGATCTCCCAGTCTCTACAATTTTCTATGCTTTTGCCGGAGGTAGAAAATAATAAAAGGTATGTCCCCTCCTTCGCTGCAACCTTCTCATGCTGTCTTTCAGTGGACATCAGCAATGCTTATGTAAGACAAAAGTTAGGGACAGGGAAGTGGCCTTTTCTTGCACATTGACAATCAAACAACGCCTTGAATTTAATTGAAGCAGCTACTAATTGACCAGCCCCTTCAGATCTATTCTTCTATCACTGTATCCTTTAGGGTCCTGGGAGGAAAGACAGGGAACATTCATTCAAATGGGCTACTGTGAGGAAAGTAGAATGTAGGCACAAAAGCAAAGGCAGGTTATAAGGAAATCCTGATGTGAAATGAATGGAGTTCTCTAGAACTAGTAACTTCAAAGCACTGTTAACACTCTTAGACTTGAATAAAAAGTTACTAGGGCAGTGACTTAGAAAGAAAGAACTATTTTAGAAGCCTACATAAGAGGGCCTGGTTCCTGGCACAATGGATAGAATGTCATCCTGAAACATAGAGGTTGCCAGTTTGATTGTGGGATTACTTATTCAATCCCAAAGGCACCAACTCAACCCCAAGTCAGGGCATGTATAACAAACAATCAATGGGATCAGGAAACAGGCAGGGTTTCCCCCTTTCACCACTTTTATTTAACATAGTTCTGGAAGTCCTAGCTATAGCAATCAGACAAGAAGAAGAAATAAAAGGCATCCAAATTGGAAAAAAAGAAGTAAAACTGTCACTATTTGTAGATGATATGATATTGTATATAGAAAACCCTAAAGTCTCAGTCAAAAAACTACTGGACCTTATAAATGAATTCAGCATGGTGGCAGGATATAAAATTAACACTCAGAAATCAGAGGCATTTCTATATACCAACAATGAACTGTCAGCAAAAGAAATTAAGGAAACAATCCCCTTCACTATTGCAGCCAAAAAAATAAAGTACCTAGGAGTAAATTTAACCAAGGAGGTTAAGGACTTGTACTCAGAAAATTATAAAAAATTGATAAAAGAAATCAAGGAAGATACAGACAAGTGGAAGCATATACCGTGCTCATGGCTAGGAAGAATAAACATCATTAAAATGTCTATATTACCCAAAGCAATTTATAAATGCAATGCAATACCAATTAAAGTACCAATGACATACTTCAAAGATATAGAACACATATCCCAAAAATTTATATGGAACCAAAAAAGAACACGAATAGCCTCAGCAATCTTAAAAAGAAAAAATAAAGCATGAGGTATCACTCTTCTGGATATCAAGGTTTACTACAAGGCCATTATACTCATGACAGACTGGTACTGGTATAAGAACAGGCACACTGATCAATGGAACAGAATGGAGAACCCAGAAATAAACCCACACCTATATGGACAACTGATATTTGACAAAGGAGGAAAGAACGTACAATGGAGTAAAGACAGCCTCTTTAACAAATGGTGCTGGGAAAATTGGACATCTACCTGCAAAAAAATGAAACTAGACCATCAACTTACACCATTTACAAAAACAAATTCAAATGGATAAAAGACTTAAATGTAAGCTGTGAAACCATAAGCATCTTAGAAGAAAACATAGGCAGCAAGCTTTCAGACATCTGTAGCAGCAATATATTTGCTGATTTATCTCCACAGGCAAATGAAATAAAAGGCAAGATAAACAAATGGGACTATATCAAACTAAAAAGTTTTTGCACAGCTAAAGACAATAAGAACAGAATAAAAAGACAAACCACACAATGGGAGAACATATTCAACAACACGTCTGATAAGGGGTTAATAACCAAAATTTATAAAGAACTTATAAAACTCAACACCAGGAAGACAAACAATCCAATCAAAAAATGGGCAATAGAAATGAATAGAAATTTCTCCAAAGAGGACATACAGATGGCCAATAGGCATATGAAAAAATGCTCAACATCACTAATCATTAGAGAAATGCAAATTAAAACCACAATGAGATATCACCTCACACCAGTCAGAATGGCACTTATCAGCAAAACAACACAGAATAAGTGCTGGCGAGGATGTGGAGAAAAGGGAACCCTTCTGCACTGCTGGTGGGAATGTAGACTGGTGCAGCCACTGTGGAAAACAGTTTGGAGATTCCTCAAAAAATTAAAAGTCGAACTGCCTTTTGACCCAGCTATCCCACTTTTAGGAATATACCCTAAGAACACCATAACACTCTTCGAAAAGAAGAAATATGCCCCCATGTTCGTGGCAGCATTGTTCACAATAGCGAAGATCTGGAAACAGCCCAAGTGTCCGTCAGAAGACAAGTGCATTAAAAAGCTTTGGTACTTATATACTGTGGAATACTACTCAGCCATAAGAAATGATGACATCGGATCATTTACAACAAAATGGATGTACCTTGATAACATTATATGGAGTGAAATAAGTAAATCAGAAAAAAAGAAAAACTGAGAACAGCATGATTTCATACATAGGTGGGACATAAAAGTGAGACTATGAGACATGGACAAGAAAGTGGTTGGTGGTTAGGGAGTTGGGGGAGGGAGAGGAGGGTGGGATAGGGAGAAGGGGAGGGGCACAGGGAAAACTAGATAGAAGGTGACAGAGGACAATTTGACTTTGGGTGATGGGTATGCAACACAATTGAATGATAAGATAATCTGGAGATGTTTTCATTGTACATATGTACTCTGATTTATTGGTGTCACCCCATTAAATTTAATAAAAAAAAAAAGCAATCAATGGGTGGAACAATGTATTGATTCTCTCTCTCTCTCTCTCTCTCTCAAAGCCAGTAAGAAAAATAAATGCCTAAGAGGAGCTATGGTCTTTAAGTGAATGACATAGCCATCTCACAATGAGCCCAGAGAGAGAGAGAGATCTGAAGAGTCAATTCCCAAACCTTACCCTCACCCTTCTAACTTCTGCCACTGCTCTCCGCTGGTCAAACCAATTGGAAACCAGAAGGTAAGAAATCCTGTTGATGTGGCTTGGGTAGGTCAGCCATTCAGGCCACAGAGCACTTTAGAGATGTATGTGGAAGGTATCTAGCGACACCTTACCATCATCTCTAATGTCCTGATGTTGGTTCATTATATAGTGAGACCCTATTGTTTCTGAGGTTTATATGAGACCTGTTTTCTAAAAATGAGAAGCTGTCTTATTATGACCAGCCCAGCTTGTTAAGACAAGGAGAACAAACAAGGAGAAGATATTTACAGCACTATCTTCTCTTCATGAATCCAACAAAACTTCCCAGGTTTGTTTACTGTTTGTGCTTTGTGGTTGTTTCCACCTCGATTTTGATAAGAAAAGGAGGCACATGAGATTTAGGTCAAGTAGCAGGGAGAGTGTTCCTGGGAGGGTGGAGAGTCTGAGCAGGCTTTTTATTGAGTGACTACTATATATAAGACACAACATTCTAAAACTAGCAAATTTGACTTTATTTGAGAAGGACCAAACGACTATTTTTAATAAAAAATATTTTCCCTGTGGCTTAAAAGCTTCTCCTTTATCTTGAAGAGTCTGCGAGTCTTCTTTTAGAAGATTTGTTTTCCACTAACATGAAGGTATGACTTAGAAGTGCCACCATTCAGGCTAGCAAACTCAGTTAAGCCATTGACCTTTATCTGAGGCAGGGGTCTAAGAGGGAAGGACATAGAATGGGTAAGTTTTGAGGAGAATTGTAGGAATGGGGAAAGCAATGAGTACCGGAGAAAGTTAAAGACTTTGGACTGTTGTACAGAATTGATCAGATGCTATAGAAGGGTCTAAAGACCTGCAGAAATCCCGGAGACCTATCCTTAGGGGTAAGGAGCTTCAATTAGTAGAAACAGAGAAATAATGAAGCCAAAATTCCCTTCTCCCTTGTTTGGTCTAAAGAGAGTCTCAAGTAAAAAAGAAAATGAAATGCCTCTTCTCACTTCATCACGCATGTTCTCTAGCTGATGAAAAACTATTAAGGTCTCCCGTGCACCTCTCTCTCATCCTTCTCCTTCAACTCCATGCCTGGGGACTTAGTCAGGAGGAAGGCTAACTTTCTGTTACTAGAACTGCTCAATTAAATAATTTAAATAAAATCTACAAGAGTGATTGTTTCGGTCAGGGTGTAAAAGGAAAGCTAGTGAAGTTCCTTTTATCACTCCAATGGCTGAACACGCTGCCCCAGGACATGCTGCTGGAGGGAAGCAGAGAGCCTCAGAAAGAGAAAGCTGAGTGCAGGAGCCTGGCTGTGGTCCATGCAGGTGTTTCTTCCCAAGCCAGAGATAGATGAGCAAGGGAAACACTCTGGTCCTTCTCCTATGAGCTGAGGCTACTTAAGTGCATGCACATGTGTGCTTATAAGCACGGGAGAAGTAGTCCAAACCCACAAGAAAGAAAAACTAGTTGACAGTTTCCCACTTAGAACCTACTCTGTACAACATGCTCTGCTCCTTGCTGTGGGTGTGGACACTGGTGTGAGTGAGTCAGAATATCAGCATTCTGAATGGTCAAGGCAAGAGTATTAGGCCTAGAAAAGCATCCTTCACTTCCAGTGGGACCTCTCACCTTAAAAAAAATTCTTGGCAACATGACCTTCCTAAGGGGATCATTTTGATGACTTTTTTTGAATGATGCCTCAGGTCAAAAAAATTCTGATATGCCATCTTGTGGTTGGCAGAATTAGGATAGGGAAATAAAATGCATCAGGGGAAAATCCTAACATCACCACCACCACCTTGCATTCAGTCATTCTTCCATCCACACACCATATTGAGACTTAGTGGGCTAATGTTAGTTACAGGCATGTGTCAGGCTCCTTAAGTGTGGCAGTGACAATAATGAACCAAAAATCACTGCTCTCAAATAAACTTTACTTTACACAAAACCTCCAACAAATCAGTCTGGCTCTGTGCATTTAGGAATGCATCTAACCCCAGACTCTCAGAGGAAGCCTATTCTCCAAGCTTTGACATCTCCCTTTGAAGCCCAGTTAACAGCTTGGTTTCACAAATCCCTAGTTTCCATCTCCTCCCTGCCTCATCAGCACAGTGATTTGAACAGACGGTGCCATTTAAAAGCATTCTCCTTTCTTTCTCTCCACTCCAGGATACTCTGCACTGTCTACCCCTTGCTGGCAAGGACATTTTGACCTCGGAGATTTTGTGATTCTAGAAATGCAGACATAGAGGCAAGTCCAATGTGTGATGTCAGTTGTTGGGAGTGACCAGAAGTAAAAAAAAAAAAAAAATTTGGTACCCAACAGAGGGGATTTGTTTGATTAGTCCCCCCCCCCTTACCCAACTCAATTCCATAAGACAACAAGAATTTAAGTGTGCAAAGTATAGAGGGAGATGAAAACATGTTATTTAGAGCAGGGCTTCTTAAACCTTGAAACCCATGTACATAATCTGCAAATCCTGCTAAGATGTAGATGTTTGTTTTCTAGGTCCATAGTGGAATCCAAGGTTCCACATTTCTAATCATGCTTTGAATGGCAAGACTACTTGAGAGAGCAAACAAGATGGAAGGACCAAAAGCCAAAATTGTGGCACCGGAAATGAGGGTCTAACAGAAAGAAGAGACAGAAGGCCGCCAACTGTGGTGGGCAGGACAATGGCCACACCCTCAGAAATGGCCGCACCTTAGTCCTTATAATCTGTAAATATGGAAAAAGGGACTTGGCTGATATGATTTAGTTAAGGATTTCAACAAGGGGAAGGTATCCTAGAGTATGCTCTGGTAGGTTTGATATAATAAGATGAATCCTTAATATTAATACCCAATCCTGGTTGAGTCAGAGAGACAGCATGGTGAGAAGCAACTGATGGTTCTTTCCTGCTCGGAGATGCAGAGGCCCTTGTACAAAGATGAGAGAGAGACCTCTAGGAGCTAACAGTGGTCCCTGACTAACAGTCAGTAAAACACAGTGGCCTCAGTCTTAAAGCCACATGGTCAATGCTTAAAGTGCTAATCTTGACAATGTTTGAATGAGCAAGAAAAGTGATTATCTCTTAAAGCCTCTAGAGAGGAACACAATCTGTGCCTATCTTTACCTTAATTTCAACACAGTGAGACCCATACTGGACTTCTGACCTATAGAAATATAAGTTAATTCCACTAGAGAGAATTATCTAGAATTTTATTATAAATATATCTGTCCCCCAATCTCCTTTAAAAATTTTTACTGGCTTAACCTTCTTGACAGGAATCAAAGGGTTTTTTTATACTATCTACCTCTGTTTAGTTACCCACTTAGTCTCTACTAATATAGCCTTCTCTCTAGTTAAACCAAACTTGACAAACCCTGACTATTGTCCTGGTCAGACCCCACCTTATCAGGGTAGCATCTTCTGACAAATTCAAAGTATGTCAGGTGCCTGACAGACAGTTCTTAATACAGCTGTTTTAGCACCTGTCACCCTATTATCTCTGTCTCCTTGACTTTAAGTTCCTCAAGAATAGGCTGCTTTTTGCCCCCCATATCTCCCAGCTCCTATACTAGAACTGGTGCCCAGAAAATAATGATTGAATGATCATCCATTCTTCAACGTGCCTACAATTTCAAATTGAGTTTTCACTCCCGAAGTCCATAAAAAAGACAACAAGGAAAACTCTCAAAGTCTAGCCCCTATGAATTTCTCTTATATTTATCTTACTGCTCCCACTGCAGCCAGCCCTGGGACAGAATGCTTGATTCAAAGAGATGGTAAAATACAACAGAAGGGCAGAGATAAAGAAACAACAAACTCCACATTAGTGATTTCACAGCCTGAATTGTTTGATACGAGTGGTGGGCGAGGAAGAAGAGCACACAGAACAGCAGTAGGAAGAAATAAGTCAATCAAATATGTTGATATGATTTTCCATTAAAGAGCAGGTAAAGTGCAAAGAAAATATGTGAAGCCATAATCAATTATCAGGTAAGGCTAATTAGTTTTTTCTGGAGAGTGAGGCTTGTCCCAGATATAGTGTTAACCAGAAACTATGTTTTAAGCACAAGCCGCATGTCAAATGTTGTGTGTGGCTCTAAATCTGTAAATATACCTAGAAATGACCCCATCCATCTGGAGCTCACTGACTAATTAGGATACAGACATATCCATGGATTAGGAACTGTGGTGATGCCAATACCCAGGACAAGGAGACAGGAAATGTGTTATCTTACAAGGAGGGTGGTTGGGGAACAGGAAAATCTTGGCAGACCTCTAAAAGGAGGCAAAACACAAGGAGTGGTGAGAAAGGGTAGAAGAAAATGCTGGAGCTTATTAAGAAGTAAAATGAACTTAGTGAAAGGACAAAGGCTTATAGGGACCCCAGCATTCAGGATGGGTTTGTTACAGCCCCAGTTCTGAATGTTGCCCCTAAATCCCAGTGCAATATGGGTCCTTCTAATGGTTCCTTTGCCGTGAACCTCAGATTGACTTTCTTCACTTCACTCTCATTGCTGTCAACCTTGCTGGTGGACCTGCCAGCACAAATACTACATACAGCAATAGAAGCTTATCTTCTCACAGTTCTGGAAGCTGGAAGTCCAAGATCAAGGTGTCAACAAGTATGGCTTGTTGATGGCCACCTTCTAGCCAAGTTCTCACAGTCTTCCCTCAGTCTGGGTTGTCTATGTCCTAATCTCTGCTTCTCATGAGGACTTCAGTTATATAGAATTGGGGTTCACCTACATGACTTTGGTTTACCTTATTTCTTGGAAGGTCCTATCTCCAAATATAGACACAATCTAAAATACAGGAGGTTATGATTACAACATATAAATGTGGAAGCAAACAATTCAGCTCATAGCAATCAGGCTTGTTTGCTTATAAAAACTCTTCAAATGACTAATTCCTTCTGATTCTTGGGTAGAACTTAGACATATTAATTTGTTTAAAGAGTTTTCTTATTGCCATGTTGCTGCTCAAGAATTATCAATAGCTGTTTAAGATTCATTCACTTTACCTACTCTAGCGCTCAAGGCTCCTAAGATCCCAGCTTCTCCACTACTGTCCGACTATGCTTGCCTACAAGACAAATTCCCTATCTCTTACATGCTATTAGATTTTCAGTTCATAGGAAAAAATTTTGCATGTGGAGGATCTTAGTGTATTTTCATCATATTTTGAAAAATTTTATATATAGTCATTTTGTCTCTGAACTTATACCATAAGCTCAATTAAAATAATAGTTATCTTAGTTTTCCTTCCTATCCTGCTCATGATAGATGCTTACTTATTATTCATCTTGCTCTCAGGTTTTTAGATTGCCCACGCTACCCCTAGACACAGGAGGGAAATCTAAGACATGGCCCCTCATTAGTCATCCCACAAACAGCTACTGAGAATGTACTATGTTCCAAGGCCTGCACGAGGTCCACAAGAAGCAGAGAAAATAAAATAAGAATGGCCCCAGAATCCAAGACACTCGCAGTCTTATAAGAAACATGCACATTAACAAGAACAGAAAAACCTTACAAACAAAAATAAATAAGTAAATAAATAAACAACCAAAAAAGAAAGATGTATATTAGAAGAAATAATTACTACATAGTATGAAAAAAATGGGGTTGAAAGAGATAAGAACATGAATTGGGTACTTAAAATGGACATGATGCTATGCCAACAACCTTTAATTTTGTTTTCTCTGCAACTCTAAATGGCAACGTCAGTATTTTCATTTTATAGATGAAGAAATGGAAATGTATAGAAGTTGCGTGATTTGCCCATGATAACACAGCTAGTAAGTCACTGGGACATAGATTCTAAAATATATGTCTTTGTCACTAAGGAATTAGGGGAAAGACCACCAAGTGAATATTTACAACACCCTACATCTTGGATAGAGTATCTTGTTTACATTACTTAAGGAAAATATAAATGAATGGTAACAAGAGACCAGAGGAGGCAGTAAGTAATTTTCTTTCAAAAAGTTAGGCAAAGCTTTACATTTAAGTGGCTTCTTGAGCGACAAATACAATTTCCCCTGATGGAGAAGAGTGGAGAGAGCATACTAGGCATAGGCTATTGAATTAAATGTATGCCTATGAAATAGGTATGTTGTTAGGGGTAAGAAATAAGTGGCTGGAACATGGAATTAGGCAGAAAATGGCAAGAGATAAACAGGAAAGACTAGGGAAATTCTCTCCTTGGCCTGCCACAGCATAGCAACAGGGTTTTCACTTAATACTTACAGTGATCTGTGTCTATATCCCTGATGGCGAACCTATGACACGTGTGTCAGCACTGACACATGTAGCCATTTTCAATGACACACAGTCGCATGCAGCTGCATACCAGAGAAGTATGGGGCCGCATGCCGAGGAGGACGTTTCATTCTCGGCGCCTGCACGGCCAGGTGCAGTAGCTGAGGATAAAACATTTGCTGTAGTGTAGACACTCTGTGCCTGAGGTCTGTAGGCCAAAACAACAGAACTCTGGCACAGAGCGCCTAGTTTTGGGGACTTTCAGTTAGGCCGTCTTTCTCGAAGTGACACACCACCCGAGTTATGCTTGGTTTTTTTGACATACCAAGCTCAAAAGATTGCCCATCATTGGTCTAGATATTTAAGCAGGTACAAGACAAGGCCAACACTGTTCTAGAATGACCTGGGAGATTAATGAAGGTGGGCTACTCTAGGAATAATCTAGACCAGGTTCTGAATTCAATAAGTGAAGACAAAAATTCAAGAACTATTTTAGAAAAAAAAAAAAAGGCATACTCAGCAACTGGTGATTGGAGGTTTTTAAAGCTGAGGAAGATGGAGTCTTAAAGACCTTTCATTTTTTTATCTTGTGTGGTTGGGTGGATGAGGAAATAACAGTCATCACTGGCAGATAGTAAATGAGTTTGGTTCTGAACATACTGCGTTTGTGAATTCTATAGTGTTCAACATAAACTAGAAATTAGCCACAGTCTCAGGAGAAAAGTCACTGAAAATGACAAGCTAAAACTGGTTCATACCAACTTGTGAAAGATGTTTGTTAAGTTTTCAGAAATTTTCTGAGCTAGTTATTAAAAATAGCCATTCTTAAAAATTAAAATATATATACTTTTTTCTTTGACAGAGACAGAGAGACAGAGAGATGGACAGATAAGCAGGAAGAAAGAGAGGAGAAGCATCAATCCTTCATTGCAGCTCCTTAGTTTCTTTAGTTCTTCATTGATTGCTTTCTAATATGTGCCTTGACAGCAGGGGGGGGGGAGGCTATAACAAAGCAAATGACCCCTTGCTCAAGCCAGCAACCTTGGGCTCGAGCCAGTTATCTTGGGCTTCAAGCCAGCGACCCTGGGCTCAAGCCAGCAACCATGGGGTCATGTCTAGGATCCCATGCTCAAGGCAGCAACCCCATGCTTAAGCTTGTGAGCCCCCGCTCAAGCTAGATGAGCCCATGCTCAAGTCGGCGACCTTGGGGTTTGGAACCTGGGTCCTCCACATCCCAGTCCGACACTCTATCCACTGTGCCACCACCTGGTCAGGCAAAATATATATACTTTCAACTAAGTAAATATAGTTTTAAGGGCAATAAACACACAAAAGAAATCACTTCCTAATTATTTTACTACAGTTTTTCTCTATTACCTATGTCCTTAAAGTTATTGACATTTATTTTCTCTATATGGTGAAAACACTATATAATGATCTGTTACTGTGCATCTCTTTCCAAGTCCATGTTTAGTAACATCATGTTGAAATTGAATATCAGCAAACAGTAGAAATTAAAGTTTGATTAATCGCTTTGGTGATTGTCTAGACTTAAGAAAATGATGAGTATATTAATAATCGAGATTAAACTTAAAAGTCTATCATGTCTGCAACCATTACATTGTGATTAGCATAATGTAATAAAAATGTGCATTACATTGTGACTAGCACAAAAAAATTAAGGAAATGTTCTTTGAGTATATTTGAAGACTACTATCTGACCCAGCAAAATTCTTCTTAAACTGTTGACAAACAAAAGAAATTCTGACCTATATCTCTGTTGTTTTATGTTTATCTTATTAAATATAAATGAAAATATCAACCAAAAGCCAAAGTAGGAGTGTCCTTGTTCATTGTAAATAGAATGTGGGTATAGGAGTTTGAAAAAAATCAAGAATAGTATTCTATGAGAAACAATTTTCTATATTGAATTTACAATAAAGAATAATGCTACAATATTATTTGTAATAATAAAAAATATTTAGTGTTTGTAAATAGTGTGCCACATGTCTTTTATATCAGTAAATTTTATAATAATCTTATAAATTTTTTTTTTGTCAGAGATCCATTTTAAAAAAAAAGAAAGAAAGAAGAACTCATGGACATGGATAACAGTGTAATGCCTGTTGGGGGGGGTATAGGGGGCGTAAATAGTGATGGATGAAGACTTTACTTGGGAATGAAAACTCAATATAAAGTACAGTGCATTGTAGAACTGGTCACCTGAAACGAGTGAAATAATGTTAACCATTTTTTTTTTCTGAATAAAACCTATTAAAAAATATTTACCAGCACAACACTAGTCACTGATCTAAAGATACTTTTATAAGTCCATGGAACAGAGTCATCGGAATTAATTTAAGCCACAGATAAATTTCTTCTACATAGACTTGGTTGTCCCTTTCTCTCTAAGTGTCCAGGATAGTTCTTGATTGTTTTTTTAATTAGTAAATTGTTTGCAGCAATAATATGCGTTATATCAGTTGAATCTCAGGTTGCTTTCATTTTTTTTTCTTCTGCATGGTTTTACTTCTTTAGAACTTCTAGTATTTTCTCTCTAGCTTCATTGGTGTTAACAACTTCTAATTTAGATCCATCTGCAAATGTCGTTAACATGCTATTTGCTCCCTCATTAACACGGAAACATTATCATTTATCATTATCTTTGGTAATGATCATGGTATTAAGAGTGTAGGAGTCTTATAAAGTTTTGGTTCTAATCAGCAAGTTAGAAAAAGATAAATCTAGGTTCATGGGTATGCCAAGGGGGCTTGGCAACTAGGTTTATAAATAACTAAACTCAACGTTCAAGCTGAAATTCAGTATTCTTCAATGCAGTATTAGTTTAAAATCGGAGAAACATAGGGAGATTTCTCACCAAGGTAATATTGATATGTTATGATAGCTACAAGTTCTATTTATATGAATATCTCATGAACCCCCAAGCAAAATTGTAAAAAAGTAAATCACAGTGGCTGATAATTGGTCTTGAAAATGATAAGTTTGCACCAGGTGAGTGTGTGGGTGGGGAAAAAATGCAAGAGCCTAGAAACCTACTAAAGTAGGACAGAACTGTGTCCTCTTGATTTTGTCTTGAAATCTTGCCTGATTATCTGAAGGTAAGCATATTTTTGAGTCAAAATAGGTATGGTATGCAAATGTTCTCCAACCTAACTCTCAGTTTTCTCAAGATTTTAGTAAAGGGCGAACCATTGGGGAAACATGTAATGATAGCCCTTGGTTCCAAGGAAAAGAGTGATATGCTCTATGACGCAAGGTCAAAGTCCCATTGCACAAGGTCTGGGCATGTGTGGAGAAACATCATTTACAGAGTATGGCCAGCCCAAGGGATTGAATTTAAAGCTACACAGGAAAACATCACAAGCATCAAGGTGGAGAACCTGATGTACCCCCCTTCCTTCCACATTGGGTCCATAGGAGAAAAAGCAGGGGTTTGATTGTTTCTTTTTCCCACTAGTTGTTCTTGTTGGGGCTTAGAGACAACACTAAAAGGATGATTTTTATATCTATTGACACACTTTGCTTTTTCCTCCACCTTTGCACAAACTGTTGCAAACTATTAGAGTTGGGATTGTTGGTTCTGCCTCTTCATGTTAAATAGAAATATAATTTAAGAACTTAGATTTTTAATCTCAGTAGCCATTAAACACTAGGGCCCCAACATTCACTGTTATTTTGTTTATCTGAAATCTAAACTAACCCTTAATATCTTGAAACTGGCCTTCCTTTTTGTGTAGTAAAGAGTAATGAATGTAAGCAAAGTAGCAAGCAGACCGCAGCAGTGACAACAGTCCTTACTGCTCAGGATATCAGTGAATTTTGAGTCTTTCAGCTGAGTTTGAAGGCATCATAAAGCAAATAAAACCATCCTCATTATAACTTGTCTAAATTTCCGACCAACAAAAACTATGAGAAATACTCATTATTATTGGTTTAATCCTCAAATGTTGGAGGTAGTTTGTTATGCAGCGGTAGGTAACTAATACAGCTTTTGCTAATGAAGAATATACTGTGTCTGCAGCAGAACTGACTCCAGTAGAACTAAGCAGGACTAAATTGCCATGATTGAATAAGAACACAGAGCATTTATTTTTAATAATATAGCAACTGCACATGAAAAGAGTTGACCTTTACTATAAACTATATGTAATCATGTGGTAGTCCTAACCCCTTACGACCTGTTATCCAAGAAAACTGCATCTTAAATTTCACATTAAGTATTTCATTACATTCTTTTTTATGTATGATTATAACATATTATGCTATTTACTATTATTTGCATTTTTTTCACTTGATATTATATTGTTCAAATTCATACATGTCATCTACTACATTTGTACTGACTGTTGTGTAATATTCTGTGTGTGAATAAGACAGTTCTGATGACAGGCAACTGGATTGATTTCAGTCTTTGCCATTGTGAACAAGGTTATTCTAAACACTTTTGAAGATTTTCTTTATTATGCATATGCATGAGTTTTGCTTAGAAACAGATCAAAGGGGTAAAATCACTAGGTCAACTTAAATATGTTTCATAGAAATGTTTTCTATACCTTTTAAAAAAATTCTACCTATTGTCCAAAACATATTTACTCATATTTTCTTTAAATAGTTTTAGAATCTTATTATTTTATATTGACATGCATAATAACTCTAAGGTTGACTTTGTTTATTTTGTGAGGTAAGGATCTAATTTTATATTTTTATCAATAGTCAGTATTATAATTTAAAATTTTTGAACATGACACCTCTATCTTATATCAAAGTTCTATACATACATAGATATGTTCCTAGACATTCTACTCAATTCTATTTTTCAGTCTGTCAGTATGCCAATACTAACCCTGTTTTAATTATCATACCTTTTAATAATTCCTGATACTGGGTAGGACAAGTCTGTCATTATAGTTCATCTCTTTGAATTATGTTCTTTACTCAAAACATACATATTTTTAGAAAAATTTTATCAAGACTCATTAAATACTCAGGTGACATTTTATTTAAATTATATTGAAACTCTAGATGAGTTTAAGTAGAATTGGTATCTATATAGTATTGCCTTTTTATACATGGACAGGTTAGGTCTCCTTTAATATTTCTAAAAAATAAATAATTTTTCATAGAGATCTTGCAGGTAGTTGATGATCTCTAATGTTATTTCAAATGACATCTTTTTAATTATGTTTTCTAGTTTTTAGCCATTAATATATAAAAGAGCAAATAACCTTTTATATTTTATTTTTAAATTCAGTTACTTTTCTAATCTCTTCACCCAAATTTATAACAGTTTGCGGGTAGATTATTTTGGTTTTTCCAACTTAAATTATTACATCATCTGCAAATAATGATACTTTTATTTCTTCATTTCTAATTTGCATGCCTTTAATTATTTTATTCCTGTTTCATTGTACTGACACAGACTGTCAATACAATTTTAAATATATGTTAATAGTCAACTTCTTGATCTCATCTAAAATTTCAACCAAATGCTTCTAAACTAACTTTTAAATCTAAATTTTAAACCAAATGCTTTTATTAAAAGTTAGTATGTTATTTGTTCTCATTTTGTTGTTGTTCCTTTTATATTTAATTTTATTTTTTATTATTTGATTTGAGGGAAAGAGAGAGAGAAAGAGAAAAAGATATCAATTTGTTGTTCTACTTATTTATAAATTCACTGGTTTATTCTTGTACATGCCCTGACCAAGGATGAAAGCCACAACCCTTGTGTATGGCGACAAACTTTAACCAAATAATCTATCTAGCCGGTGTTTCATGAGCCAATTTTTAAAATGAGTATTTTTTTCTATATATACACATTTTATTGCACTGTTACTTTAGAGAACTCTTACTACTACATTTTTATCAGGTTTCAAAAGTTTTCAGATACTCTTGATTTCCCAATAGTATCTTTTTTATTAACAAAGAATATTTAATTCTGTTAAATACGTATTAATATCTATTGTGATGTTCATATGGCTTTTTGACTTTTAATCTGTTAATGTAGTAAATTACATTATGAATTTTCTAATACATAATTTTTGAACATGTAGCATAAACATTTGATTATGGAATAATATGACTTCTTAATACACCACAGGGCTCAATTTGCTAATAATATTGTTTTGGAATTTTGCTTCTACAGCATATACAAGAGTAAAATGAATCTATAGGGTTTTTTTCCTAAGTTATCTTTCTTTCCTTTTTTATCAAGTTTTAGTAACAGAGAAATGTATTTTTAAATGAGTTCAAGTGTATTTTACTTATTTTTTAATTTCTGAAAATAAACTTATATAAAATTGTTATAATGTCTAAGTTCTTGGTAAACTTGTCTACAAATCCAAAGAGGCATAGTATGTTCTTTATAAAAAATTCTTAACTTTCCTCAATTTCTTTACTAATTTTTAGGCTATTAATTGATCACTTCTGCATGAATTCTAACAAGATATATTTTTATAAGAATTTGTTCATCTTGTTTAAGTTTTCAAAAAGTTTGAAATATTATGGTAAAGGTTCTCTCATATTTTAAATTCCAACTTTTTTATAGTTATGCCCTCTTATAATAGTATATATTTGTCTCTTTTTCAATCTTTTAATTAATTCTGCTAGAAGTTTATTTTAACAATATTTGTATTTTAAAGAATAACTGAAACCTATAGTACTCATATTGATCAATATAACCCCATTAAATTTAACTTTCTAAATAACATTTGATAAAAGAACAATTTTTGACTCAGTTGGTCTCAATTATAGCTTATTTTTCTATTCCATTTATGTCTTCCCTTATATTTGTTACCTTTCTCTCTCTTTTTTTTAAATTTATTTATTTATTCATTTTAGAGAGGAGACACAGAGTGAGAGAGAGAGAGAGAGAAAGGGGGGAGGAGCTAGAAGCATCAACTCCCATATGTGCCTTGACCAGACCAGTGCAGGGTTTTGAACTGGCGACCTCAGTGTTCCCAGGTCGATGCTTTATCCACTGCGCCACCACAGGTCAGGCCCTTTCTCTCTATTTTTAAAGGTTTATTCTATTGCTTGTTTCCTAATTTGAGTTGTAAAATTTGTTCATTATTTTTTAGAATTTTCTCCTTTCTAGTATATTTAAGACTATTAATTTATTTTATTTAGAAAATTAAATTTAACAGGGTGACATAGATGGATAATACTATTAATTTTTTTAAAAAAACTTGCTAATTTTACAAGTATTAATATGGAATCTTTATTATTCAGTTTTATATATTATATTAAAATTTTCATAATTCTTTTCACAATCTATGATATGTTTATCAAGAATTTTAACTTTATATATATTTTTGTTATTAATTCTAAATTAATGATGTTGTAGTGAAAGATCATGGTCTTTATGATACCTGTCACTGAGATTTGTTGAGGCTTTTTTATGGTCAAATTTAGATGATTTAAAAAAAATTATATGTGTGTTTGGGGAAATTTTTTCTTTTTTATATATTGAATGTAGAACTCTGTATGAGACCACTAGATCAGACTTCTTAATTGTATTATTTATTTTCTTTAACCTGGTTGTCTGCCCTGTCAATTATCAAGATATATGTTAAAAAAAAAAAAAAGATATATGTTAATATTTCCAACTATGGTATTAGATTTTCCCTGTAGTTTTATCAGTTTATTCCTTATATATATGAATTTTTCTACCAGACTTATATGTGTTTAAAATTGCTATATCATCTGAGTACATTGAATCATTTATCATTGTTAAATATCCCATTCCATCTTTTGACTTTTTTGTCTTAAGTCAATTTCATCTAATATTTTTATAGATATGTCAGTTTTGTTTCTTTAATATGGGATTAGTTTGTTTTTTATATTTTACATTTAACTTTTTTATGTCTTATGCTTTGAATATATCTCTTATACAGTCTATAGCTGTATATTTTTAATCCAATTGATCAACATTTGTCTTTAAATATAAAATTAGCCCATTTATATTTATTGTATAATCCTTGATTATTTCTATCATTCTAATTTATAATTTTTAAAACATTTCTGTTATTTTATACTTACTTAGCTTTATTTTGAGAGCTAGAAGGCTAGACCTGATAAAACTAAAAATTTAGCTCCCCTTTTCTTAAACTCTATATATTGTTGACATTATCTGTATCAATGCAGTCAAATTAAAATATAATTTAAGTTACAAATTCAAAACACATGAAATTTGAAACTATCTAGAGGACATGTAAAAAAATAAACAATTGAAATTAATTTTAAGCACATATTTTTATTTAGCCCAATATGTTGAAAATATTATTTGAATATGAAATTAATATAGAAATATTGAGATATTTTACTTTTTTCACAATTAGTTTTTGAAATTTGTTGTGTACCTTACACTGATAGAAATTTTATTTTATTATGATAGTAATTTTAATTCAGAATAGCTGCATTTCAAATAACTAGTGATTATTGTGTTAGACAGTACATATGTAGACTTTAATATCTTTTCTATTTCATAGTTGCTATTTTAAAATGAAATAAACCTCAACAAAGCATTTAATCACCTTTAATTCATACAGTTCTTATAAAAACTCTTAGATTTGTGTTGCCTTTTATTTGAATATTTTATAAAATCTTGCCTGACCGTGTGGTGGCGCAGTGGATAGAATGTCGGACTGGGATGCGGAAGACCCAGGTTCTAGACCCCGCGGTCGCCAGCTTGAGTGCGGGCTCATCTGGTTTGAGCAAAAGCTCATCAGCTTAGACCCAAGGTCGCTGGCTCCGCAAGAGGTGGCTCGGTCTGCTGAAAGCCCGCGGTCAAGGCACGTGTGAGAAGCAATCAATGAACAACTATGGTGTCTCAACAGCAATGAAAAACTAATGATTGATGCTTCTCATCTCTCTTCGTTCCTGTCTGTATGTTCCTATCTATCCCTCTCTCTGACTCTCTTCCTCTGTCCCTGTAAAAAAATTAAATAAATAAATAAATAAATCTTTTTTTATCCAATTAATTATGAGATTCTCACAAAGTTTCTGAGATCTTCTAATTATAAGAATATATTTATCATCCATTCATATTTGAGTGAAAATTTGGCTGTATATGAGCCTCAGTTTTAAACATTGAACTTCTTTCATCCAGTGTTGTCTGTTGTTAATTTAATTCTTATTCCATTTTTTTCTCTGTATTTAATTTTTTCTGACTTTAACATTCTTTATCTTAATTAGTTTTCTAGGAGTGATATTTTCTCTCTCTCTTCCATTTGACAGTCCTTGAACCCTTTCCATCTGTGTAGTATTTCTTTTTCATTTTAAGAAACTTATTTAAAACGTGTTCTCATCTCCATTAAAAACATACTTTCTAACATATTTGTCTTCCATATAGTACTAATGCTATCTCTTTCCTTTATATTTCTTAGTTCTTTTATATATTCTATTATTTGTCTTTTCTTTTTTCAATTTGAAGATTTGCTCAATATGGTCTTCCAAAGATTTACTAAATGATTCCTGATATATATATATTCATTATGCTATTTATCTACTGTTTCTTTATTTCAATTTAGCTATTATATTTTTATATCTATTATATATTTATTATATTTTATAATATATAATAATATATAAATATTACATATTTTATAAATATATCAATATATTATTATAACTATATAGTAATTATATATAATATATAAATATATAATATAAATATAATATATTTATTATGTTTTTGTTTTCTTGATAATCTCTTACTGTTTTTGTTTTTATCAAACTAATTTTAATTTTTTAGTTCAGTTGTTCTAGCATTTTTGCTTCTGATGGAATTTATAATCTGGTATTATATTTATTTTGAAATAGTCATGCTTCTCACATATCTTGCAAGCTCATTTTCTTCTGCAGAACTGACCACACTGTCAGGCAAATCTCACTCTGGAAGGCCATAATCTAGCCTTCAGGGGACAAGATGAGGTGGCGACTAGGAACCAGAAAAGAAGTTAGTTAGTCAGCACAGTACAAGCTAACTCTTGAGTCAGAACCTTATTCTTTGGCCCCAAGAAGCAGCATCATTAAGTGTAAATACTGCTTAGATTATAACTCATAGCTTTGGGGGTGGGGCAGGGTTATTGTATCTCCCTATAAGTAAAAGGTTATGGTTCTTCAGTGATTTTATAGCTGTGCCAGGGACCTGATTTTTTCCAGGTGTGTTGTGGGAATGACTGTTAGATAGAAATAAACAATGTAAGAGAAATAAGAGCAGAATTCCATAATTGTTTTTGATATTTATCCTTCCAATGCCGTACTAGTTGTGCTTTTCTGAGAGTAAATATATTACACATAAGCATGAATTCAAGCCTGTGCTCCATCTAGCCATCATTGCTTGGGGACTGATCTTGAGAATGCAAGCCTTAGCCATGTTATTTCAGTGTCTTGAAACCACTAATTTTCTTTGAATAATTATTACGTCACTGGCAACCTCAAGTTTATGCAAACACTTCTCAAACGTCCTTGTACTTCTAGTTTGGACAATATTTTGAGCATAGCAAATTAGTAGTGAAATATATACAATTTTTTCTATTATGAAATAAACAAATTCTTTCTTAAATCAAAAAGGTATTCTCAAGCTCAATTACTTCTATTGTTAATTTTACACATAAGAAATCGGGTTCTTAAAAAGTGAAGAACATGAGAGAGCTAGTGGCTGGGCTGAGACTAGAAACCGCTCTGACTGCTGGGTATATAATGAGATAATGCACATGAAATGCCTTTCTTTTCAGTTCCTTCTCCATTACTCTGTCCAAAGACACTCTACTCTTTCTCCCTTGGATTTCAAATCATACCCTCCAATCTGTATCCAATATTGAAAAAAGGATTTATATTTGCCTTTCATAATGTTATAAACATTCATTTCCTCTTAACATTTATCTTCATTCTGAAAAGAAATGTCATTATCTTGTCTTTAGTCCTCAGTCATCCCCTTGATCATTTTAATTGCCTCATTTTGGAGTTTTTCTACCTTATTATTTTTCTCCTTCATTTCAGCAACTGGAATAGCTGGTAGGGGAAAAAATAATAGTTCTGATGGACTTCCAGCTAACATTTGGCATCAGCCTGGCATTTGGGAAGCAGCTGCACAGAAATTATAGTGGATGGTAGCTCCAGAATTAATTTCATACGTGCCAGCTGCCCCAGAGAATTCAACCTGCATGGTATCTGTAGGCACAGCATTTAAAATTTTCTAGACCCTATTACCCTTCTGCAACAAGGAGTCATACACATTCCCAATGTGGAAAAAAATAGTCAATAATAATAATAAGTCATTAAGGAATTACAAAAAAATCTGATAAGGTTGATACAGGATATGAAACCAAGCAGAAATAAGCACATTTGCTGAGTGGTTTGTGGAATTTAAGTTATTGGTGGCTGAAGGGCACTCAGATATTCAGAGCGTCTAAGGGCAGCAGTGATTTCCTATTCTATAATATGCTAATCCATGTTAGCTCCGGGTAGGACCCATTGTTCTGAATCAGTTTAACCCCCCAACTAACTTTTTTCTAGTGTTCTCTACTTTAATTTCCCGACTTCTATTGCCTTATTTGCTTGTATGAAGAAAGAGAAACAAGTTTCTTTTCTCTTTGGGATGCACCTAGACCATCCTTTTGATCATTTTTATTAGTATTAGTATTAATTATTATTATTTAAATCGTGCTTATTTTCTGATAAAAAATGTTTACTTTAAATACTTGTGAAAAATACAGGGAAGTACAGACAAGATAATTAAATTAATCTGTCATCTCATAACTCTGAGATAAACACTTAAAATGTTGGTATGTTTTCATTCAGTTACAGATATTCTAATGTTATTTAGTTTTATATGCTGATTTTATTTACTTTGGAAAAAATTTTTCTGCATCAACTTTGATGAAAAATGTAATTTCTCCTAGTTTTTCACAATGTCCCATCCTATGGATAAATCATAATTTGCTTTTTATTTGTCCATTTAAGATTGCTTTGTTTACTTTATATATTTTATTTTAAAAGTGCAATGGTAAACATCTTTGTTCACAACTTTTGTCCATGTCTTCGATGATTCTGAATGACTGACTCTTAAGAGGGAAACTACTACTAGTTCAAATATTATTTTAAGGACTTTGATAAATATTGTCAAAAGAATGATAAGTATTATTAAATTTTACTAAACAATTCAGTGTCTTCTGTGAAGGTAGCAATATGCCACAAATACTAAAATCATATAGAAACAATCTAGATCATAATATCCACTGTGATATTAAACTGGCTACATCCACAGAGCTAACAGTTGGCAAAGCATGACTTATAATTTGATGTTTTCCTATAACATAACTTGACTATTTATAAAAAAATTTTGACCCAGAAGATAAAGTTGCAAATAACTTTATGTATTTCAGGAACATCTTGAAAATTCATTGATCTCAACAAGAGACCACTCTACTTGCCTTTATCAGAGTAAACAACTTCCTTCTCAGAAAAATAAAATTGCTTAGCTGGGATTATCTCTTTGTTTACTTTTTGAGGCTTGCTTCTAAATCCACCAACCTGATTATAATATAATGTTGTTATAATGGGTACAGCCTCAATTTGGTCCCATCATAGAAACATTTGCCTTAAACCAAGCATACTGTCAAAATCACATAAATATATATCACCTTTGTTCTTCCTTTTCAGAGACATTACTAAAAAGGTAGCAGTTTCCCCTATTACAGTAAGCAATAAAGTTGGCTTTGCTAGACCCACAAGTCACTCTGATGTTCTCTTTAAGAAGTGGTGGTCCAATTCTTTCTGCAGTCGTAAAGAATGGTATCACTTCTTAAGTACCTCTATGATGCAGCCAAAGGTGCTAGACCTTTAACTTTATTATATTACGTCATCCTCACAAAAAAACAAATATTATACACTTAGAAATTGGTTTTATAAACTCTGTCTTAGCCTATAATAATTTCAACTGTACATTCTGTACTTATGACACTTCCCTGTTTGGTGGTCTATTCCTCCATTTCCAGTGCCTGCCCCCAAATATTATCATAGCATGTCCCAAAACCAGTCATTGTTACCTTTTTCTTTATGCTTTTTCTTATGAAAAATTTCTCTACATACAGAGTAGAAAGAATGATAAAATAAACTTCAATACCCATCACCTTGATTTAACCATTTAAAATATATTTTTATCTTTTTCTGTTTTTCTACAACATTGCATTTTACTTCTTCCTTGTGCATTTCTTTATAAAATAAAATATAACTTTTTTTCTAACATACCATAACTATAATTATTCTTCTTTCAAAAGTTGTTTCTCCTCTGGTACCATGCCAAATATTTTCCTTAATTTGTTCTCAAAAGTTCATCATTGATTTGAAATCTTCCCACACTTTTGTTCTTCCCACCCAAGTTCCAGTTCACAATCTTACACACATGTACAAATGCATCTATTTGCCGTATTATAGATTCTGCCTTCCCAATATAGCTCTGTTGACTTACTTTTCTTTCCGTGTCCACCACGGGAGTTATGACATTTTTTGGACTGCTGCCCTTGTCTTGTGGTTGAACATTCTGATGCACTTTGACCAGATGAAAGCTCTAAAAATACAGTGCTGATTGAATAGCCCACATCTCCGTGGAAGCATTCCAGAAGCAGATGTTTTGGTTTTTTGTTTTGTTTTTTTTTTTAGTGGACTAGTAGCTCCTAATGTCTCTATCAATTATCAAACAGGTATGCTCTCAAAATCACATAAATATGTCACCTTTGTTCTTCCTTTTCAGAGACATTACTAAAAAGGTAGCAGTAAGCAATAAAGTTGGCAATAAAGTTGGCTTTGCTCGACCACAAGTCATTCTGATGTTCTCTTTAAGGAGTGGTGGTCTCTATCCACCAAGATCCCTATTAAGATACTGGAGGGAAAAGAGAGAAAAAGAAAACATGAAAAATTTCTATAAACAGACAAATACTCACTAATTGCTAGAATTTAGGAGCACCTTCCACACAGTGGAAGGTTGAAAGAGTGGGGATGATAAAATAATAAATTTGCAGTCTGATGCAAACAAGGGATAACTGGAAGCTAAACTTGCCCTACTGTTCCAAAGACTCATGGCCACAACAGCCTGTAAACCATGCAAGGCATGGTTTACCGCCATACTGCAGAAATTGCTATTAAAACAAACAAACACGTGATGAGCAGCAGGACCACCAATAGCGACTTTCTCTCTTAGTTGTGCACACTCCCTGGTCTATTGCTTTATGTGTTGTAGAAAGGGAAAGGGTCCCACAATCAGTAAATGCAGCGGGCTAATTTTCACATTTCCCAGAAAAACATCAGCAGAGAGCAGGATTAGAAATATTAACATCGGCCCTGGCCGGTTGGCTCAGCGGTTGAGTATCAGCCCAGCTTGTGCAAGTCCCTGGTTCATTCCAGTCAGGGCACACAGGAGAAGCACCCATCTGCTTCTCAACCTCTTTCCTCTCTGTCTCTCTCTTTCCCCTCTGCAGCCAAGTCTCCATTGGAGCAAAGTTGGCCCAGGCACTGAGGATAGATGGCTCCATGGCCTCCGACTCAGGCACTTGAAGGGCTCTGGGAGCAGCAGAGCAACGCCCCAGATGGGCAGAACATCGCCTTCTGGTGGGCATGCTGGGTGGATCCCAGTCAGGTGCATGCCGGACTCTGACTGCTTCCCTGCTTCTAACTTTGGAAAAATACAAAAAAAAAAAAGAAATATTAATATCAGTCACAGGAGAATTCAACATGTGAGGGAATATATAGGCCAAATAATACAGTGTTACAAATAAATGTCCAAACAAATGGTTAATTAATAAATGCTTATGCAAAAAATACAAGAACCAATATATAAAAAGCTGATTAACTTAGCAGCATGAGGCAAAATTCGCAGAAATACTATTGCAGAAGACTGTAACACATTAAGCCATAAAATTGATCCCCCAAAATTGAAAGATATAGAGAATATTATATAATTCAAGACATTGGTTAATAAAATTTTCTTTCCTACAACTAAAGAAGTACCTTATTTTTAAGTGACTCTGGACTATTAAAAACTTAATCTACCGAATCATGAAAACGGTGCCAATAAATTATCAGTAGCAATAATTACATGGGTCTCATAATGTAACCTCACTTCAACACAAAGACAAAATAAGAACAAAAACTTAACAAATGAACAAAAACATAGCTAGTGGAAAATTTTTAATCATTCTCTTAAATATAAAATCAAAGACAAACTAAAATGGAAGCCAAGCCAGTTTTGAGGGACAAAAATGAACTGAAGTTTATCAAAGTTTATGAAAATGGTGCAGTAAAAGTCTCAAATGCTTTACTCTGAGTAAAAATTAGCATTAATTAGGGAAGCCTCTTAAAAAACTAATAAGACAAATGGAGAAAATAAAAATAAGCAGAACTAAAAATGAGAATGTTATACACAATTCCATAGTTATAATTTGAAAAATTAGTTAAAATAGACTATTTATTGGAAAAGCAAAAATCTACTAGTACTCCCTTTAAAAAGAGTAGAACATTGCAATACACAAACAAATCTGGTAATGATCAATAAGTTATCTAAAGTGTTTGGGGGCTCTAAGACCAAGTAGTTTATAACAATAAGTCCTGTTAAATTTTTTATAAACAGATAGTCTCCTTAAAAATATGTATATTATACATGAACACACACACATTCTGCTTTCTAGCCTAAGTATGGAACAAAATTAATTACTTCCTAATTTATTTTATAAAAGTACCATAACACAGTTCCAATGACTGACAAAAACTAGCATAAAATAAAAACTGCAGACCAGTGACACTTATAAATATAGAGACAAAGTTCTCATTTAAATATTAATTAAATTCAACACTATGTTTTATTTTTTTATTTTATTGAATTTACTGGGGTGACATTGATTAATGAAATTATATACATTTCAGGTGCATAGTTCTACAACACCTCATCTGTATACTGCATTGTGTGTTCACCACCCTAAGTCAAGTCTCCCTCCAACACCTTCCATTACCCCTCTACCCTTTTCCACTTCCCCTACTCCCCTTTTCCTCCTGAAATCCTCACACTGTTGTGTCTATAAGTATTTTTCTTTTAGTAATCTCTGACAGCTGGCTTAGGGGGTTGGGGTTGGGGTCTGGTTGAAAAAAGAGAACAGTATGTTTTCAACAGCCATTCATGACAATCATTACTTTGGTTTAATACTGAGGTCTCTGGTGTTCAAATCAACATGTATTATTAGCTCAATTGATCTATATACTAAAAGAGAAGTCAAACTTCCCAACTTTCCTTTTTTTTTTTCTAAAAAGCCTTTAGTAACACAGGAATAGAAAGAAAATTTCTTAATATGATAAAAGATGTCCATCTTAAACTAATAGCCACCACCAGACTTAATGAGTGAATAGGGAGGAGAAAAAAACAAACAGGCCAATTATTACTGTGATATTCAATATCTTGGTGGAACTCTAGCCTAGGCATTACAGCAAGAGACATAATATAAGGAAGAAACAAAATGATCGTGATGTCTACTTAGAAAACCCAATACAATAAATGAAAAGTCTACTGCAACTAATGAAATAATTGAACAACATTGTTGTGTACCCATTTGAAAAAAATAACTGAAAATAATCATTTGAAATTATATAATGGAAAAACATAGCAACAATAGAAACATGGACTGACACAAATAAAAATAAACAAGAAATATTTTAAAAATATAGAATTACAAAACTTAGATACCAAAGAGAAAACAGACATGAATGGAGGAACACACATCATTCCTGGAAAAGAAGAGTGAATAATGTAAAGATATTAATTCTTGCCAAATAAATGTGCATGTATTATGAGAGTTCAATTAAAACCTCAACTTGAATCTTCTTCTTTTAGAACATAACAAAGTATGTTTGAAGTTAAGCAGCCATAAAAACTAGGAATAACCAAGAGAGTTTTGATAAAGAGAACTTGCCTCACTAGATATAAAATGTGTTTGACAAAATTATAATAGTTAAATTAGAACTACTGGTTTAATAATTGACATAGAAATCAGTTCAAACAAAATAAAATGTGCTTAGATTTAGAATAATATATCTGCATTAGATGATAAGGGTAACACAGTGGATGTAGATGGGGGAGGGCAGTGTGAACAAAGATGGTCATTTTAAACAGCATAGTGAGGAATGGCTCACCAAGCAGGTAAATGAAGCAAAGATTTGAAGATGACCATGTGAGGATTGACCCACCAATATATTGTGGGGGAGAGTCTTCCACGAGGAAACAGTAACTGCAAAGCCTCTGAGGTAGGAACAGCTTGATGTGTTCAAGAAGGGGCCAGGAAACCAAGACATCCTTCCTGGCATTAGCAAGACAGGGAAGGAATAGGAAATTGAGCCAGAGTGGTACTGGGAGTCTATAGGGTCTTTTAAGCTATTTTAAATATTTTAACTTTTACTCCAAATGAGATGGGAAGTCATTGCAAGGCACAGGGCAGTGGTATGGCATAATTTGATTTGCATTTTTAAATGCTCACTCTGGTTTGCTTTGCTAAAAATAAACAGTGAAGAAGCAAAAAATGGAAATGGGGTGGTCTGTCCCGTTGAAGACTATTGTAGCAATCCAGTCAAAATGTGGTGAATAAAGTAGCAGTGAAGATGGTAAGGACTATTTTGAAGAAGGTAGAGTCAACAAGATTTACTGAAAGAGAGAAAGTGAGGTTTGAGAGAAAGAAAGAGGTGAAAAGTGACCCCAAAGTGTCGGGCATGAAGATAGGAAAGACATTTCCACTAGACAGGTTGGAATGGACTCAACAAAGAGCAGTTTTGGGTGAGAAGATCAAGAATATAGATTCAGGTAGAAATGTTGAGAAACCTATTGTATATATATTGGAGTTCATGGAAGAGATCCAGGCTACAGATGTATATTTGAGAGAATATTATACAGATGTATTTAACAAAGCGAGTCGAGATGGAATCATGATGGGGTGTGAGCACAGAGAGACAAGTTTATAAACTGAGACCGAGGGTTTTGTCAACAGTTAGAGATAGGATCATGAAAAGGGACAAACAAAAGAGATGGTGAAAGAATTGCCGGTAAGGTAGGTGCTGTGGTGACAGATATGTTGCCAGAAGAAGAGTCAGTGATCAAGTGTGCAAATGCTTGCTGATAGATCAAATTTTATGAAGACTGAGGTTACCCAATGGATTTTAATAACATGGATCTCGCTGACGACTCTAATAAGAGGTGTTTGGGTGAAAATGAGGAACCTGAGAGCTGACTGCAATGGGCTTAAGAAAAAGGAAATGAGAAAATGAAGTCTCTCAGTAGGAAGAATTGTATTTATATGAGTTTTGCTTTCAAAAGGAACAGAAATTTGGCGGGGGGGGGGGGGGGGGATCTGGAGCTATTGGCAGTGTAAACCATTTAGAAAATAGAATTAAAACAGATCTCCACATTAGTACATACTGCCAAGAATATTGCAGATGACTTAATGAATTAAACGAAGTAAAGTTAAAATAATAATATATCATAAGAAAATACGGGTGCATAAGTATCTAACCTTGGAGTAAGAATGGATAATCTAAGCACAGCAACAAAAGAAGACACAAACACACATACACAGTTTGTTTGATTGCAAAAATGCTGGAAACCCATAAAATAAATAAAAACTCAAATTGTTCAAGTTACACATGACACAAATATTTCATGCCATACTACTGGTCTTACTATATGTGAGGAAGGTATGTCTATCAATGCCCACTAAAACACCAAGAGGAAACTAAGCAAAGATCACAGACAGCCTGACCTGTGGTGGCGCAGTGGATAAAGCGTCGACCTGGGAACACTGAGGTCGCCAGTTCAAAACCCTGCACTGGTCTGGTCAAGGCACATATGGGAGTTGATGCTTCTAGCTCCTCCCCCCTTTCTCTCTCTCTCTCTCTCTCTCTCTCTCTCTCTCTGTGTATCCTCTCTAAAATGAATAAATAATAAAAAGAAATTAAAAAAAAAAGATCACAGACAAGAAGAAATACAACTAGCTTATATTACATGTAAAAAATCATTCAAAATTACTTGTAAATCAAGAAATTACAATCACGATAAAATTAGATACATTTTTTTAATTTTCTTAAAATATTATCAGAAGTTATCAACCTCTAGAATAGTTCTGATACTCAATATTAGTGAGATTCCACTGAGGGTATAGTCACAGTGGTAAAGATCAAATTTTACCAGAAAGTAGATAAGTTCTTCAAATGCCTTTAAGCCTTTAAGAAGTTCATGAGTTTTTGTTTGTTTGTTTTATTGTTTTTTACAGGGACACAGAGAGAGAGTCAGAGAGAGGGATAGATAGGGACAGACAGACAGGAACAGATAGAGGTAAGAAGCATCAATCATTAGTTTATCGTTGCTGTGGCGACACCATAGTTGTTCATTGATTGCTTTCTCACATGTGCCTTGACCATGGGCCTTCAGCAGACCGAGCCACCCCTTGCTGGAGCCAGCGACCTTGGGTCCAAGCTGGTGAGCTTTTGCTCAAACCAGATGGGCCCACGCTCAAACTGGTGAGCTCGGGGTCTCGAACCTGGGTCTTCTGCATCCCAGTCCAACGCTCTATCCCCTGCGCCACCTCCTGGTCAGTTCATGAGTTTTGAATATCAGTTTAATTGCTAAAAATTTATACCAAAAAACTAACAAGTCAGACAAATATATAGGCAACAATTTAGTTAGCAACTATTACTTACAATGTTTAAAACTAATGATAACAGTCTATATATAACAACTACGTGATTTATTATTATATATGCCAAAAATGACATAGATACTAAAACTCATGGATTCTGGAATTATTTGACATGGTAGTCAAAAACTGAACATAGCATGGTGTAAGGGTTAAGAACACAGAATCTGGAGCCAGACTGCCCAGTTTCAAATCCTGGCTCTGCTTACTAACCGAGTGTCCTTGAAAAAGTTATTTAACATTTTTGGACTGCTGTTTCTTCATCTGAAAAATGGGGAGAATACCTCATAGAGTTATTAAGATTAAGTAAATTGGCCCTGGCTGGTGGCCTAGCGGATAGAACGTCAGTCTGGCATATGGACATCTCGGGTTCCGTTCCCAGTCAGGGCACACAAGAGAAGCAACCATTTGTTTCTCCCCCACCCCTCATTCTTCTCTCCCTTTTTCTCTTTTGCAGCCAGTAGCTCAGTTGGTTCAAGCATGTCCCAGGAGCTGAGAATGGCCCCATTGGGCACATCAGCCTCAGGTGTTAAAGATAGTTTGGTACTCAAGAATAGGTCCCAGACAGGGTAGTCAGGTAAATCCCAGTCAGGGTGCATGTGGGAGTCTGCCTCACTATCTCCCCTTCTCTCACCTAAAAAAAAATTAAGTAAATTAATATTTATAAAGTGATTATAAGAGTGTCTAGCACATTAATCATTTATTTAAATTCAAACTATGTTAAATAAGTAAATAAAATACTCATGTTGTATTAACTGAAAAAAGTAGGACATAAAACAATATGCTGTATGAATTTCAGCTTGAAAATAATTTATGCCCTGGCCGGTTGGCTCAGCAGTAGAGCATCAGCCCAGCCTGTGGAAGTCCTAGGTTCGATTCCTGGTCAGGGCACACAGGAGAAGTGACCATTTGCTTCTCCACCCTTCACCCTCCCCTCCTTTCTTTCCCTCTTTCTTTTTCTGTCTCTCTCTCCCCCCACCTGCAGCCGTGTCTTTATTGGCTCTAGAGAGTTGGCCTCAGGCGCTAAGGATGACTTGATGGACTCCTCCTCGGGTGCTAAAAGAAATGGCTCAGTTGCCAAGCAATGGAGCAGTGACCCTAGATGGGCAGAGCATCACCCCCTAGTGGCCTTGCCAACTGGATCCTGGTGGGGGAACATGTGGGAGTTTGTCTCTGTATCCTTGCCTCTCATTTTTATTTAATAAAAGAAAAATGAAAATAATTTATACTCATACACAGGAAAAGTGAAAGAAAATATTTGTAATTTTCCTTGGATAAGGGAATTCATTGTTACTCTTGAGAAGTAAACTGTCAGTCTGTCTTTACTTTTTTAAGTAATTTCTTTTTTTTTTTCGTATTCTGGAGTTTGGGCAATGTGTCTAAATAAGTATTTTGTTTGACTTATCTTATTTGGAAGAACTTTTTCTCCTTACTTATAAAAAATGCACTTGCAATGTCTTTTACCTTTCTGACTTCTGAAATTCTAATCAGACATAAGATAAACCTATTGTTGAAGCTTCTTTAACTTGTTTTTAATATTCCCCACATTCTAAAATTCCCCCAAATTTGTTAACAGAGTTCTGGGGAACCCACATGAACTTTCAGGGAAACTGAAATTTGAAATTCTAGAGCGGAACAGCAACATGTTTTACAGACCATGCAAAATAGTTGTTTGGGCTTAACAACAATAAAATAAATATTAGGTATTTTCTTTTGATCTAGAGGAGCTGTTAAAAAAATACTCAGACACTGAGTGTGTCATAAACTGAGGACAATTGTGAAATTATTCAATTTTTATTTGGGGGCGGTGTTTTCTTAGGATATATCTTTCACTTCTGCCTGAATCTAAATTCTTAATACTTTTTCTCCTTCTACTGAAATTGTACTTTCAATTATCATGTTTTTCATTTTTAGAAATTCTGTGTGGTTACTTGAAAAATATCCCTGGTGAATTTTCATGTCCTTGTGTTCTTTTATATTCTTTGAGCATAATCTTACACATCTATTTTATATTCTGCATTTGAAAAGTTGTACCATCTGCAGTTTTTACAGTTACATTCTACAATTTATTATGAGTGCAGACTTGGTGATCCGGCTTGTTTCCTGTGGTATATGATGAGCTAAACTTCTTTCAAATTTGTGGAAATCCTAGTGATAACTGATGCATAGTACATTTCTTTAATGAGAATTTGCATTTGCTTATTGGAGTTTTACCAACTTGGGTTCAATTTAAAATTGTATCGTATAATGTATGAAAGTTGTACAGGAATGCGAATTACACTAAACTTCTGTGAGTGATGGTGGTCCGGTGGTTAAGGATGAACAGAGAAGTTTTTCTTTCTCTTTCCGTCCAGAAGCATCTGCAACACGGGTGAGTGTTCCCCTCCTCTCTTCCTTTTAGGGTCCTTGGTTCTAGGGCAGAATCTTATCCCAGGTTCCAAGTTTGATCTGCTGTCCACACATAGTCCTTTCAATTCAGTCTCTAGGACATAAGGAATCAGAAAATGTCCTGGGACAAATCTGGCTTGGTAAAGCTTGTCTTTGAAGTCATGTTTCTGCTTTGTTTTGTTCTCTTTGAACTGTACCTTACCTTCCTGCCAAATCATTATGCATTTGTTTTAATACGTCTTTCCAATATTTTCAAATATTCTATACTGTGAGTTTTTCTGCTATCATGCTGAAAAAGGAAGTGGTTCCTATATTTTTCTACATTGAGAACAAATTATAATTGAGTAGAAATAGACTGTTTTTCCCATGTCAGCTTCTTATGTCCTCACCTACATGTCTTTGTTTATTCTGTTTTCTTTACTTAAAATCTTTGCCCTTGACATGTATTTATGTTTTATTTGTACTCAAAGTCCATGAAAAATGCTGCCTCCTCCATGGAGTCTTCCTCTATCTTCCTTATAGCTTTTGAATTTAGTTTTATTTGTAACTTCCTATGGGGACTGATAATTTTATGGCCTTGGCTGATTATCTAAATATAGAAGACATTGCTTATTTGCGATTATAGAAGTAGGGATTACTATTTACAAATATTTTAAGGTTTTATCAGTGATAGTATGCTTTACAAGGCCCAAATTTGAATCTAATATTCTAAGGGTGGTATTAGAAGTGACTTCGGAAATTTCTGAGAGTAATCTATAGTAACCTATGTTTGTCTTGATATACATGTTAAAAAGGTGGTTAGGTTCCTTTTTGGTTCTCTCATGGGGGGAAAAAAAGTTTCTAGTAAAAATTTTGAGCCCTGGCCAGATAGCTCAGTTGGTTAGAACACCGTCTCTATATGCAGAGCTTGCCAGTTCAATCTCCAGTCAGGGCGCATACAGAAACAGATTGATGTTTCTATCTCTCTCCCCCACCCCCTTCCCCTCTCTCTGAAGATCAATAAATCAAATTTTTAAAAATTGGGTTTTATTGTAGGTATAAAAATAATGAGAAAATGAAGAGGTCCAATCAAGTGACACTTTAGCCAGGATATTGATTTAAATAAATTTAAGAGCAAAGATTCAGATTTTGCAGTTTCTTAGACATGAATAATTTCACTGGAGATTCCCTATGGAAAGTAGAAAAAGCAGTTTTCAAAACTATTTTAGCAAGTATTGTGGATAGGGTTAAAATCGCTTATTTAAGAGAACATAATATAAAGTGTCTGTTAATGGCAAAAATTCTTTTCGTGGCTTTCTAAATCACTTGAGTTCTTTTATTTATAGAATCATTAAAGGTTCAAAGGGGTCACTTAATTTTTTGTTATATTTCATTGAATATTACATGGAACATTATATGCTATAATAAGATTTACAAATATATGGATTCTTGAAGGTTACAGGGTGTGTCCCTTTCAAATGTCATGGATTTTGTGAATAATTATGATATCCTAGAAGGCATTTAATTTCTCTTTCTCATTTTACGTAAAACTCCTTTTCCCAACCTAATCACTCATCAGTATCTGTTGAAAGAAGGAAGGGGAAAAAAGGAAATAAAAAATAAATTGTCCTCATTATGTTGCTTTCCCACATCCTTATATTTCTTCTGAGGTGAGTTTATTTAAGTAATGTCGGAGGAAATAAATGAGAACTATAGAGTCTTTCTTCAGTTTCCATTTGTGGAATTGTAGCAAATAAATAACATTTTTATTCTCTAATAATAAGCTTTCTAGAGATCAAAAATGTGGATTCCAGTTTCCAGTGAATAATGCCACTGGCAATTATTTGCAGTTTAAATTTTTTAAAAAAAGCATTTTATGGAGATGAGTCAAAAAGTAGATAATTAAAATAGAGTAACTAATTTCCATAAATAATGAAGATGGAAAATCATCGCTGACTTTGTTTGCAAAGCTCAATTTCCAATCCATTCCGTGCTAAGAGGATTAACCATTTCTTCTCTAGTCCTTACCTCTCATGGGCGGGGAGAGAAGACATATCAGTTCCCACAGGGTATAGAGGGAGCAAATTTCAGTTTCTCATGTTTGAAAACAAAGTACTGAGCCTTTATAAGTCTTTTAAAAAATTCTAATTAAGAGTTAGAAATAACATTTTCCAAAACATACATGAATATTATCTAACTGTGCAAGCACACTCAAACATGTACTCTTGCACAAAGTGCCATTGCAAAATATGTACCTAGGGAAGAATTGGGTCTTCTAGAATTGTAAAACTAGAAATACATTTTTTATTTCTTAAAATTAATTTTAAAAATGAACATTTCAAATACAATAAGAACAGTATCAAAATGGCTCATTGCTTATATTGTCATTTTCAAAAGAAACCGAGTCAGGAAGTCCTGGCAGTAGTTAGTGAAATTAAATGAATGCTAAAAGACGATATTCTTAGCACCACCTTTCAGGGTATTTTTGACTTGGCACAAAAATAATGGACTACAGGGAGGCAGTGGGTGAGGACTTGTGTATCCATTTTATGTCTTTTCCTCTCTACCTCCCAGGCCTTACTTTTGATAGAATTTCTCTGCTCTGCATTGTAGTTAAAGTCAGAATCCCCATATCGACAGAGTTAACAGTTTTATTCTATTCAGCTTTCCCTCGCAGATAAGATTTCTAAGAATACAGAGGACTCTGGACTATCAAGCTCACAAACATGATCTATCTCATTTGTCTATCACACATGATAGAAAATAATCTATCATTTCCTACTAAGAGTTCCCACATTCACGTGTGTGAGAGCCAGGGCAAAATATATCTGGTAGCAAGGAATATTTGTGAAAATAAAAGAGCATATATTTAAAGAAATGTGGACGGATGCCCCAGTTTCACCATTTACTAGCTGTGTGACCTTGAATAAGTTACTAAAATTAGGAGAATTTTTCAGGTGTAAAGCAAGGATAATAATAGAACCTAACTACACAGTTCTTCTGTAGAGCAACTATAATACTTTCTGAGAACACCCTTGAGTAACTAAATAGTCCAAAACCCTTTCTATTATTATCAACCAGCAGTGTGTTGGAATGCTTTTCTATGTTGGTTTATTGAGACATAAGCATGGTTCCATTTTTTTTTAATTTATGTCTAATGATCATTCAAATATTCTAGAACACCTATCTAATTTATATGATATTCTATTTCTCTGACAGTAAATCAACATTTATTTACTGTAACTGATAATGTTGCTGAATGGCCAGGGCTCAGATCATAGTATATTATGTGTCAGCCAAGCTTTACACTGTTAGATAGATATGCAGAATGATGGTGTCTGTACTATCTGCCATAGACAGAAGCCATGGCCAATGTCTGAAGATCCTTTCTGCGGAATCAAGAGGAAGTGAGTCCAAAGTGTAAATGACTCCATATCATGTGCACTTGAAAAATTATGTCACTATCTACAGAGAATCTCATGGGAGAAAAGAAGTGCCTGATATAAATTTCTTTCAGAGACGTATCACTTGAAACCAAGTGGCTTCTCTCTTTCCCTGTTTTCAAATATCTAAGATACTCAGAACAGATTGCTTTCAAATATACCATGCACTTCAACACCTCTGCAAAGCTGCTCAACTATTCCCTCTTGTCTGAAATGTCTTCGCACTCCCCACTTCTGACGCCCACCCACATGCTCTGACTGCAAACTTATAATATCCTTGAAGAAGCAACTCAAAATTTATGTTATCTGTGAAATAGATTCCCATACCCTTCCTAATGGAAGATTTAGTTACTCTATCACCTTTTACTCGAAACTTTCTCCACATTATAAAACATATTTTAAATTATATACCAAGTAGGTCTGACTACACATAAAAAGGATTTCCGTATCTCCTACATTGTTACATTCCCATATTTCTACCCAGGTTACATAATAGGTACTGAGCAAATGTCAATGAATGGATAAATGAAAGATTTTTTCACCTTCAAAGAGTTAGAAAATCTAAGCTCCTGCTCTCCAGAGGAGATGGAACTAAGACTTGTGAACCATGTGTGCTTACTCTTTAACCCATCCCAAATCTTAGGAAGTGACAAGAAAGATAAGGAGGAAGACAAAGAAAACTTGTCCTTATAAGAAAACTTTCTAAGAGCACTGAAAAACAAGATTTATAGCAGTGGACCAGAAATGTTGATGATTCACTAAGCAGTATAAAGCAAACATAATGAGAGTTATGAAAAAAATAAAACCAGGTAAAACAAGTCTAAAATACATGACTGTTAAAGAGCAGGTTTGTGCCCTGACCTGACCGGGTGGTGGCGCAGTGGATGGAGCGTCGGACTGAGATGTGGAGGACCCAGGTTCAAGACCCCGAGGTCACCAGCTTGAGTGTGGGCCCATCTGGCTTGAGCAAAAGCTCGCCAGCTTGGACCCAAGGTTGCTGGCTCCAGCAAGGGATGGCTTGATCTGCTGAAGGCCCATAGTCAAGGCACATGTGAGAAAGCAATCAATGAACAATTAAGGTGTTGTATCGGAAAACTGATGATTGATGCTTCTCATCTCTCTCCATTCCTGTCTGTCTGTCCCTATCTATCCCTCTCTCTGACTCTCTCTCTGTCCCTGTAAAAAAAATAAAATGTGCAGCGGGTGCTATGAGATATGTGCTTAGAGTCACCAGGGTTGTTGCACCCTCCGCCACTGTCTTACACCTCCACCTGACTTAGTCAGCTGGGCTTTCTGGTATTTGTAACATTTAAAAAACAGTGCATGTGGGCCCTGAGCCAAAGAAGCACTCGGACCTCGTAGATGGGTTCTCCCACCCTAAGATAATACCCAAATTCAAATTGTACCTGGTATATCAGACCCAAAAGCCAACATGAGCCCTCTACTGCAGTCATATGAACCAGAACACAGTCAAGTAAACATAGCACCAGCGAAAAGAGGAAAAGAAACTTCAAACAAAAAGAGAAACACACAAATTCAGGACTCACACACAATCTGAATAAAACCAATATAAAAAAAAATAAGTACATGAGTATTTCACAGAAAAAACATAAATACTTTAAGTCATATTAATGTCCCTAGAGTTGTTTTAGAAAATACTAAATCTTTCAACAGAAACAACTAGATCTTAAGGTAAAAAGATATGTTCTTCAAAGTAAAATAAGTATGAAGACCACATCATAATGAATGTTGTTAAATAACTTAGTAAGTTGGAAAATCAAGTTATAAATTACCCCTAGAAAACAAAATAAATAAGAAAAAATAGACATGGAAAAGAGCTATGGAAAAAATAAATATAAAATAATACAAAATATAGAAAAAAAAAGATCTTGGTGACCCCTGCAGAAAAGGGGAAACAAAAAATAATTAAAGTTTATGTATATTTGAATAAATACATTGTTATTCAGATTGTAAAGATTTACCTTGTGCCAAAAGGATGAGTTTTAAAGTTCTGCAACTATAAACATCTTGGTAAAATGTGAGAACATTATACATAAAGAAAAAAACCTAGGAAGTTCCAAAGAGAAAGTATTAGATTACTTAAAAAGATATGGGAATTAAATGTACATATTATTTCTCAACAGAAACACTGGATAAGGAAGAAAATGCACAAATGCTGTTATTTTGCACTGAAATCCAATACCCTGTCAAATTTGCATTCAAGTATACTGGACAAAATAAAGAATTTTGCTTCTGCAAAGATTTGGAAATTTTGCCACCCATTAAGTACTTTTGAAAAATAGTTTTTTTAAAGATTATTTAATAAAATAAATTTAAAAACCAAGAAAAAAAGATACAAGAAAATAGTTAAAGAAATAACAGAAAGTTAATTATGTTTAAATAATTATTGACACATAATGTTTTAAAAATGTATAAAAAAACATCTGGAACTAAAATTTCAGATGTTCTCAAGAGTAAAGTCTGCAGTGAGGGTAGCAGGAAGTGTAAAAATTCTAAAATATTTTATTCTTATGTGAGGAATATCTCATTACTATAGCTATTGACAGAATTGTTAAAATTTAATATATATATATATATAAGCATAATCATTAGAAGAATAGAAATAGATTTATAAATTTCAAAATACTAGGAAGAAAATTTAATGGAACAAAGTCTATGTAGTACCAATTCAGTAAAGGGCAAGAGAGAAGAGACAATAAAAGTAAAATCAAAGTTTATCATAAGTCACCAAAAAATTTTATTGTAAACTCCCTGAAAAATATTTAGTTAATGCAGAGTACAAGAGTAGTTAAATTAAAAGTATAGAACATGTTTTTAATGATATAAAAATACATATTTCCCTAAAAATAGGCAAATAGCAATAATAAAATTACTATAAAGCCACATAGTAAAGCAAAATTAAAGCAAAAAAGAAAATAATTGAGATTCAAAGCATATAATGGGATAAAATGAATATCTAAAATTAATAAAACATACAATTCAATCAGAAAAAATACTCAGAAAATTTTATGGCCTTAGCTACAAAGCTTAACATATACAAATGCATGTTTGCGTGTATGTGTCTGTACAGCAGAAGCTAATTAAAATATAAGAAGAAACTGAAAAATTCACAAACACAGAAAGAGCCTTAGCATTTCAACAATTGATAGATCAATAGGAAAATAGATAGCAGAATAGAGAAAGAAAAGGCAAAAAGAGTGATACCAACGTTTGAAGAATGAAAATAAAATGTTCTAGGAAAATAAGTATTCAAGTCACTCAAGAGAAACTGGGAAAACAGAATAAACAATAATAAGAAAATCTCATGACTTTCACAAAAGTATTCAATTTTCTTTCCTAAAATAAAACAGCTACCCTCTAACAAAGATAAAACAAAAAATACAACAAGAAAATAAACATACCATTCCACACCGACATGAGTTTATAAGAAAAATCACAACTGTTTTGGAGAATAGAAAATGACTACAAGACTAGCTTAACTCTGACACCAAAACCAAGCAAATCTGCAAGGAAGATATCAAAGGAGCAATTTTGTTTTTATAAGACTTCTAAATAAAATATGAACAAATCAAATTTAGCTATGAATAAATAAAATCTTATACCAGGAAAGCCAAGTTTAACACAGAAAACCCAAAATTATTTAATGTAAAAAAAAAAAGCTATTAAAAAGCTCTGGCTGGATAGCTCAGTTGGTTAGAGCAATGTACTGAAGCACAGAGGTTGTTGGTTCAATCACCAGTCAGGGCACATACAGGAACAACTCAATGTTTCTGTCTCTCTCTCTCCTTCCTCTCTTGCTAAAATAAATAAATAAATAAATAAAATTTAAAGCTATTAATATAATTAGATATAATAATAGATTATAAAAGTTACCCAATATGATCATCTTTATAAAGGCTGACAAGCATTTGATAAAAATCTAACCACTATGCCTAAGTAAAAAAACAAACATTTTGGTCAAGCTAGAAATACAGTTAGATAAAAGAAAAAAATTATTTTTAACATTATACTACAGGTCTATCTATTAAAAATGTCAAAGTAAATATAAAAATGGTATAATGAGTTTAAAGAAATTTACAAAATGGTCACAATATTTAACATTATGATTTTCTACCTCTAAAAGAGTACATGGACTGTACTATTTTACAGGTATAACAAAGGTATTTTACAGGTAGAATAACAAAGTCCCATAAGGAGAGAAACACATCATCACATACAAAAATCAATAACTATCTTATGTGTTAGCATATATTATAAATTAGATGACATAACAAAAAAATAAAAGGCCCAAGTATATACTGTTTAAAAGAAATTCACTTGAGATCAAAGCACACAGACTGAAAATGAAGGGATAGAAAACAATGTTTCATGTAAGTAGAAATTGTAAAAGAGCAGAGGTAGTAATATATCACACAAAATATACTTTTACAAAGATGGTAAAAAGAAATACAAAAGGGCTTTACATAGTGATAAAGGGGTCAATTGAGTATAATCATATGCAATGCATATATAGATATTCAATATAATAACAGAAGTCCTTGCTACAACAATTAGACAAAAAAAATAAATAAAATATTTAAATCGAAAAAGAAGTAATTTTGTCACTTTTTGCAGATGGCATGATGCTATATAGAGAAAACCATAAGACTCCACTGAAAAATATTAGAACTAATGAATACATTTAGTAAATTCATAGGATACGAAATTAATATTAATAAATCTGTTTTGTTTTTATACACTAATAATGAGCTATCAGAAAGAAAAATTAAGAAAACAATTTCATTTGCAATTGCATACGAAAAAAAGAATAAACTACCTAGGAATAAATTTAAACAAGAAGCAAAAGACCTCTACTCAGAAAACTCTAAGACATTAATGAATTAAATTAAATATTACAAAAATAAATGGAAGAATATGCTATGCTCATGGGTTGGAATGATTAATATTATTAAAATGTCTGTAATACCCACAGCAATCTACAAATTTATCACAATCCTTATAAAAACACCAATGATGTTTTTCACAGTACTAGGTTAAATAATCTAAAATTTATATGAAGTCACAAAGACCCTGAATTGCCAAAGAAATCTTTTTATATTTTTTAAGAGACAGAAAGAGGAAGAAAGAGAGGGGAGGGGGAAGAGGAGCGTTCATTTCTTGTTTCATTCAGTCATGCATTCTTTGGTTGCTTCCCGTGTGTGCCCTGACCAGAGATTGAACCACAACCTTGTCATTTCACAACAACGCTCTTAACTGTCAGCTAACCAGCCAGGGATCCAAAGAAATCTTGAGATAGAAAAAATCTGGAGCTACCATTCTCTCTGCTTTTAATACACAGCTATCATAATTACAACAGTACAGTACTGGCACAAAAACAAGCACATAGATCAATAGAACAGACTACAAAATCCAAAAATTAACCCACTCTTATATTGTCAATTAATCTATGACAAAAGAGGCAAGATGTACAATGGAAAAATAATAGTCTTTTTAATAAATAGTGCTGGAAAAACTCAATAAAAACATGCAAAGAAATGAATCTGGATGGCTTTATTACACCGTATTAAAAAAAAAAAACTCAAAGTGGATTACACACTTAAAAGCAAGACTTGAAACCATAAAACTCCTAGAATAAAACATAAGTAGTAAACTCTATGACACTGGTCTTAGATATTTGTGATGTCTCCCTGGGCAAGGGCAACAAAAGAAAAAATAAACAATGGGATTATAGCAAACTAAAAAACTTTCTTCTGGGAAAAGAAACCATCATCAAAAAGAAAAGACAACCTACTGAATGAAGGAAGATATCTACAAATGACATGTCCAATAAGAAACTAAAATTCAAAATACATAAAAAACTCATTCAATTCAATATCAAAAAAAATAAATAAAAATAAACAGTTTAAAAATAGGCAGATAATTTGAAACAATTTCTCAAAAGATATACAGCTGGCCAACAGATTTGGGAAAGGATGTTCAACACCACTAACTATCAGAGAAATACAGATTAAAACAATGAGATTTTGCCTTATATCTATCAGAATAGCTATCATCAATAAATTAAATAACAAGTGTTGGCCAGGGTGGGCAGGAAAGAGAACCCTCAGGTGGGAATATAATATGGTGCAGCCATTATAGAAAACAATATGGAGGTTCTTCAAAAAATTAAAAATAAAACTACCATAAAAAATCATCAATATCATTTCTCTGAATAAAACAGAAACATTAATTCAAAACACTAAAGGGGAATAAGAGATCCAAACTTATAGTTATAAAAATAAATAAGTCACTGGGATGTAATAGTGTACAGCACAGAGAATATAGTGAATAACATAATGACGTTGTAAAGGAACAGATGATTACCGGACATATCATGGTGGTTACCTCATAAGGTGTATATATATCGTAATGTATATAAATGTAGTATCACTATGTTGTATACTTGAAACTAATATAATATTGTATGTCAACTATACTTTAATTAAAAAATAAAAATATAAAAAAATAAATATTGATTGTACACACATACATATGCATGCCTACATTATAAAATTTATTTGGCTGAAAAATGCTTAAAATTAGCATGATGCGTTTCTTTTTAAGATTTTGTTTATTGATTTTAGAGAGGTGGGGGAAGGAGCGGGAAGCATCAACTCATAGTGGTCGCTTCTTGTATGTGCCTTAACCAGGTAAGCCTAGGGTTTTGAACCAGCGACCTCAGCATGCCAGGTCGATGTTTTACCCACTGTGTCATCACAGGTCAGGCATGATTAGCATGACAGTTTTGAAAAAGAAAAAAAAAAAAAGTCAATTGTTCTGTCAGTTTACTATCAAATTAACAAACATATTATAATAAAAACCATTTTTAAAATGGAAAAGATAGCTTGACCTGTGGTAGTGCAGTGGATTAGAGCATCCACTTGGAATGCTAAGGTCACTGGTTCAAACTCTTCAAACTCCTGGGTTTGCCCAGTCAAGGCACATATGACAAGCAAGCAATGAAAAAATGGAAAAGAATTTGAGAATTGAGAAACAGATACATGGTTATAAAGGCATTAAAATATACTGTTCACTAAAATTAGGGGATCAGAGAATGTGCAGATACTCCAATACTTTCAGTCTTTTGTATAGTGTGTGTTCACCAATGAAATAAAAGTAGGTTTTGCATCTCATTTGCATAATCAAACAACTTCCTTCAACTTGTCGTTTGCTTTTCTGATGTTCTTGTTTAATATAAATAATCAAGTGTTTCTTTTTAATTGCTTCATATTCATTTTGAAATATTCCCTAATTTTTGTGAGCAGTATAATAAGGTATAGAGGTGCCATTTCCAGTAAGTACAGGAAAGATGTGATATCCACATGAGTGTTTTAAAAATAAAACATCAAAGTAAATTTTCTATCTGACACTATATGTAAGCAATAAATTTTAGAATTTTAAAAGGATTACAAAGCTAAATATTTTTACAATAATTAATAAAGTCTTTATAATATTTTCCCCAAAAATCTTAGCTGGGGAAGTATCCCTTAATCGATATTAACAGTCTAAGTCACACTGGAAAAGGCAGACATTTGATGAAAGAAACAGTTTTAATTTCTATAACTGTGCTAAATTGTATATGCAATACTATAGAACATAGAAATATTTCTGAGCAATATTTCCAACATATAACCAGACTAGAATTTAATATTTAGTATCCATATACAGATGTACATGTAAAACATTTCCAAGTTTTTAAGGAAAATTAAAGAACCTATCAAATCACAAATATGTCAAACAATGTTTCTTAATAGAATTTCCAGTGGCCAAGAAATATATAAAAATGTATACAGCCTTAACCAGAATCAATAAAATGCTACTATAAATAATAAATATACTTAGCAGCTGTTGAATACTTGCTCCTGGCCACCCATTCTTCAAGGATTTGACCTGTGCTAATTATCTAAGCCTAGGAACAGACTTTGGTGGGAGTTTTTCCCACTGTGATAAAGAAAAAGAAAACACGGCGAATGAAAATAACTGGCTACCAGCCCACAGTCTGACTGCCAAAACCAGTTTACTAGTCTGCCATGTCTATTTTATTAATTCTTTAAATTGATATCATTCTTTTAAAAAGATTAATAGTATTTGGTGTTAGTTAGAATAAGAGAAAACTTTCATTCTCAAACATTCGTGGTAGAGGTGTAAATTAATAAAGTCTTTCTCAAGGATAATATAGCAAACACTTTAAAAGCATTTTTAAGCATACTGTTTGACCCCAAACTTCCACTCCCATGAACCTACCTTTAAGAAATAGTTGACGCGCGCAGAACAAGTTTGAAAAAGAACCTGATGGTAGCATTATTTGTAAGAGTGGAAACAGAGAATTAGCATATATGTCAGTAAATATGCTTCAGGTAAAACAATTTGGGGAATCTATACAATAAAATAGCATTCAGCCTTTAATAAAAGTGAGGTGGTTTTATGCAAATTTATATGGAATGAATGCAAAACTTATTGACATACTGTTTCCTGAAAACCGCAAACTACAGAAACAAACCTATCTGTATTTTTTAAAAGAATGAAGATTCGTATGTGTGAACATGTGTATAATTGCATAAGAAAAGGACTAGGAAGATACACAACAGCCTCTTTTCACTACTATTTCCTGTGGTTTCTGCCTGAGAGAGGAACAGATGTGTGTTGGACTGGAAGGCAGGGAGAGGAAGAAGATAAATTTTATTACACTTAATATCAATAGCCATTCCTTGAGCCTTTTATTATGAGAAAATGTTTGTGTGATGAAAACAATAATAATAAAAATAAAAGTAAATAATGACAGTGAAAAAATGGAAACAATCCACAGAAAACCCTGACAACGAGACAGTAACTTTGAGCAGCAGCATGTTACTGCCAGAGTTGCACACGTCACCCAAATTCAGGTAATATCCAAGGATATACAACTGCAATATAAATATGATCAACCATTTCAGAGGTCTGGGCTCACCTTGCCTTTAAGAGACCCATTAATCTTTTATACAAATTATATCTTCCTATTTACGGAAACATTGAGTTTTATGCTGGCTCTTTGTTTATTTGTTTGTTTTTATATCATGCCGAGTCATTTTGGTAAGATCTCTTGGCAATTCATCCTGGGGTTTTCAGATTCCCTCTTAATTTATCAACATCAAGCTGTATGCTTACACAAGACTGATCCTGAATTAATTCCACAGACAGATTCAGACAGGGGTCGCTGTGGTAGAAATAACTCTTCTCTTTTCATCGTTAAAACATGCACAGCGTTGCTCATTACAGTCAATCAGACTCACAACGCTTCATCCTGAGTGAAAATAATAGGTCCCGCTGTCCATTAGTAACCAGGTTACACTGCCCTTTCACTGTGGCAGTTAACACCTATTATTTCTTCCAGGCACCAATATTCTGAATCAAGATCGTTCAGCTCTGAAGTGGGTTAAGTGTTGTATGTGTATCACTTCTTCCGTCAGAAGCAGGAGTTCAAGGTTGCTGAGCCTCTCTCTATCCCAATCTTCAAGCTACCTATAAAAGAATCAATGTGGACACCCAGGGCAGGCACTCTGTATTTAGAATAGAAGCCTTAGATGTCTTGTTAACAATGTTACCGCGCAACATGCCTGAGACTCAGAACAGAAGGATTATGATCCCTAGATACCAGCTTTTCTCACTGTTTGCAGTGGGGACCTCTGGGAACAAGGAAGGCACCAAGCCTCTCCTCAGTACTTCCCCATTCTTCAAGTAGAGGCAGCAGAAAGGAACAGAGCAAGGAGGCTGCACCCTTCCTCCTGGTGTCTTCTAGCACAGACAAGCAGAAGAGGAGTGGGGAATAAAGACTGCAGTATTTGATGTTTTGAGAGAGAGAAAGCAATATATTAGCAACTTAGCAACATAGAAAAAAAATTTTTCTCTTCTTTCAAAATGCCTAAAACTATCAGAGTATCATTTCCAAAAAGTTAAACACACCTCTACACAAATATCAGGGGAACACATATCAAAGATTTATTTAACTTATTAATGATTGAAACAAAAGCATGTAAAGCTACTTCAAAGGAGATTTGAGAAGACTGAGTTAGCTATATATAGGCTCTGAAAAATAATGTTAGAATAGGATTGATAAATTAAATACAATACTGGTTAAAGTCTTATGGGGCAATAAAACAATAACTTCTACGGTTATCTTTTCTTGCTTTGGACAAGAATAATTTATATTGTTATCAGTTATATAAAAGTCAATATTTGCTCTTACAGAGTAATAATATATCCTAATCAAGAATAAAAAGTAAGAAAAAAAAAGAATAAAAAGTAAGTAAAAAAAGAATCCCACTCTGAGAGAACTAGGTAAACCTTGCACAGCCTAATAGACAATGTTCAATCACCTATTTCAAACGTTAGGATTTTTTATTCTTATACCCAGCTGTGGTCATGGTAGTCTTTGGATGGTGGAGAGAGATTAGAATACTTATCTATAGAATTACACAGTACTATATCCTAAATGTTTGTATTCCTCTCCCCAAATTCATATGTTGAAGTCCTTATCCACAATGTGATGGTATTTGAAGTTGGGCCTTTGGGAGGTAATTGGGTTTAGATCAGGCTGTGCGGGAAGAGGTCCCATGATGGGATTAAGGGTCTTATAGTTCTATGCTGGTCTCTCTTTCTCTCTCTCCCCTCCATGTCAGGATACAGCGAGAAGGTGGCTATCTGTAAAACAGGAAGAAGGTTTCATCAGAAACTGAATCTACTGACACCTTGATCTTGATTATCCAGCCTCCAGAACTCAAGAAATAAATGTTGGTTTTTTAAGCCTCTCAGTCTATTCGGTCTAAGATATTTGTTCTGGCAGGCGCAGTGGACAAAACCACAGAAGAAGGGACATCAAGAGATGGTGATGTTAATTTCCTTATCTCTACACATGTAGGTCAAATGAAAAGAAATTGCATTGTTTAAGGGTTAAGGACAATTGTCTGGTATAAATAATGCTTCTAGGACTTTTGTGCACAAGTCTTTTTCTGAATATTTTCTGCATGAAGTCAAATAGTAAATATTTAAGTCCTTACTGGCTATAAGGTTGCTGTAAAAACTATTCAACTCTATCACTGCAACAGAAAAGCATCCATAGACAATACATAAATGAGTGAGTGAAGCTAAGTTTCAATAAAATATTATTTGTACCAATAGTTAACAGGCTAGATTTAGCCTATGGTCTTAATTCCCAAAATCTGGTTTGCTTGTTTTGTTGGGCTGTGATAACAAATTACTATGAGTAGGGTGATTTAAAACATAAGTGTATTCCCTCACTGTTCTGGAGGCCAGAAGTTTGGAGCCAAGATTTTGAAATGGCTCTGTTCTCTCCAAGGCTTTAGGGAAGAGTTGTACTTTGTTTCCAGTTCCTGATACCCAGTTTCTGATACCCTGTCATTTCTGGCTAAGGTTGCTTTCCTTCAATCTCTACCTCCTTCTCCACATGACTTTCCAATCTGCGTCTCTCTACATACTCTCCTCCTCTTGCTATAAGAACACTTATCACTGTATTTAAGATTCACCTTAAATCTAGGATGATATCATATCATTATCCTTAATTAATTATACCTGTGAAGACCTTATTCTAACTATAGTTATATTCTGAAATTCCAGGTGAACATGAATTTTTTTAGGGGGGTGAGGTGGGTACATTAGGTTCTATTCTACCCACCATACTTAGTGTAGGCCGGTGATGGTAATCTCATTCTTTCTTGCCATTAGCTCTCTAACAGAGAATCCATGACTCACTTATCACTAGTGAGACTGAAAAGGTTATCTATTGGGTAATCTGGGGGAAATGTGTTTCTATTTCATTTTATTTTAAAGTACAGGTACAACTTCTATACTTTCCTGTTTCTGGATGTACATGGAGACATGATGCTAGGAGTTAAGACAGCCATCCATGACCACAAGGGGAAAGCCAGGAGAAGTGCAGGAAAGTTAACACCAGGTCTTCATTCAGGTCATTGCAATGCTAAATCAACCAACTATATAGTTTCCTAACTTCAGATGTCTGGTCATAACAAATACTAAAATTTTTATTGACTAAGCCATTGAATTCAAGTTTGCTATTACTTGCAGTCAAATCATCCCAATGATTCCACAAAGTATTCTCAGAAGATAACAACAGCTAAGAAAATTGTTGCTCGGCTCCCCAGAAATAGAAGACACACCAGCACAAGCCCATTTTCTTTTCAGATTGTCTCACTTTGACACTGACTCACTGAGAAGAAAGACTATAACGAATCCTTCAAATCTAATTCCAATATAGACTATGGAGATGGGGCAGAAAGATCCTTGGAACACCCTGTGGGAATGCCGACAATTCTCTGAGAAAATATGGGACTCTGCAGAAAAAAAGGAAGGGAAGTAAAATGAACATTATAGAAGAAGAGATTGATTCTTTCTCTCTGATAACTTTGAAGATTGGTTCGTGGAAGCGGCAATTCCTGTGAAAGTTGTAACTTCCATGGGTAAAAAAAAAAAATGCGATCACAGTTGCAAACGGAGGTGGAGAGACAGTGCGGGTAGAAGAGAGAGTTGGTGGTTAAACTGGAGCTGCAATCACTGCCCTGGGTGCTGCTGTGGGGTCCAGGGAAGTGCCAGGTGTGCCAGCCAAGAAGCATGCAGCTCAAAGGGCTGCTATTTGAGCCCAGGCAAAAAAATAATAAAAATAAAGTGGGGCTACTGCATAGCATATATTCTTAAAATACGTTCAATAAATAGGGGTTCTCTATCTTTAATGGAAATACTAAATATACTAAATACTAAATATATGTGAATGCAATCTACACAATAAAATCTATGTCATATAAAATTTTCCACCATCTTTATATTGGGAATGTTTATTTTGTACATAATAGGGGGGAAGAAGATAATAGAACTCAAAACGAATTCATAAAATTTACTCCTGAGAGAATTTTTTTTAATCTTTTTCTTTTTTTTTTTTTTTTTTTAGTAATGGAGAAGTATATTCTAATAAATTAACCTTTACACAGGTGATAGCTATAAAATCTGGATACACACACTGTGAAATTAAGTAGGGGTAGAATCACTACCTGAAGGCATGGGAAGCAAGCAACAACAAGGGGAAGTTGAGGACACTTACACTTAAATGAAAGGAATGGAGGGGCACTGAGTAAATTTCTAATTTATGGACTTTTGCCTGAAGGCAGGCCTAGTCAGCATCAGATGGAGTTACTAAATCTTAAAGAAAACCCACCATCTTTCTGCCTTGTAGAACCATAGGATAGAGTTTAAAGTGACCCAGCAACTACAACTTGAGGGAAGAAATGACATCCACAGAAGGGAAGTCCTAAATTCTAATTTTAAAAAAATCTCTTTTAATATCCAGCTGATTCCTGAACTCTTTAGGTATAGGAAGAAAAAATATGAGGATAACCACTTAGCTAAGACTAAAAAGACTGAAAAATAATTTTTATTGCTACCCACCATTATGGCATTTGAAACTTGCCAAGTGGAATTACCAACTAAAACAGAAAAAAATGAATCGATCCATATGAACATAATAGAATGTGAAGTATTGTACCAAGCACAACAACCAGAATATGATCAAAATGACTACACTACAAAGAAACAGGAAAATAAGACCTGTGATCAAGAGAAAAGGTAGTCACTGAAGACCAAACCCAAGACAGCCCAGATGATGGATTCAGAGACAAGGATTGCAAAAGAAACTGTTATAACTCTGCTCAAGAATAAAAAGGAAAAAACACCATCAAATAAAAAATCCTAGCTGAGAACTAAAAAACTATAAAAATGCACAATGGTAGTATTTAATAACTTGCTTTATATCTATGACATTATTCCATATCTATTTTCTTTTTAATAAAACAATGTAAAGTTGCTTCCTGTAGTGCTGTTACCTTAGAACTTAAATCGCATAATAGTATGGTAGCAGAAATAGTATGGTAAGAAGGGTATTTCACACTGTGTGAAGGAAACCAAATTCTAACTCCAAGAATCTCTGACATTAAGTGAAACATTTAACCTCAATGGACCTCTAGGGTGTTCCTCTAGTAAATATGAGGCTAGATCTATATAATCTCCAAACCCTTTTTGCTAAAGGTCATGATTGGCTTAGAGTCCCAAAACTAGTTAGTATAAAGTTAAAACTAACATACAGGTCTTATGACTTATGACTAACACCTAACGAAAAGAAACCAGAAAACCTTAACTAAACACCTATCAGTATATAATATTCAGTTATTTCTTCAGTAATTCAATATAGTTTTGGCCTCAAATCCCAGCTCACCTCATAAAACCCCATGACATGCCCCATGAAAAGGACCATTGAACTGGATGCTCTACTTGAGGGTAAACGTAAGTATCACTGGTCTCTTGATCTAGCTCTAGCAGAATTGCATTTGAAAAGCAAAATATTCCAGCAATCCTTGAGCACTGAAAAATATTTTAAGTCTCTCCTATGAAATTCATCAATAATAAAATGGGTGGTGACTGAATTGGAAATTTAATCAGAACAAGATTCTGTTGTATGTGCACTTAAAAAAAAACCCATTTATTTAATATACTGTAAGCCTAGTAAAGCATTTTAAAAACTTGTGATTAGATACCAGTATGTTAAACTCTGGCAGGGGCAAAAAGGGGGTTTATAGAGAATAATTACTTAATTTTCTTAGAAATTTTTCTTTTCTTATCTGATAAACGAATGCCAAAAATGAATTCAAGACAAATATATAGATTGCTTAAGAATGGATGTGTATTTTAAAACCACTGTTTTTTATTTCACTACGCTGAGCTGACAGCCTGGGCAGTCCTTGGGGATCCGTGGGCTGGTAGTGTTGAGTGTTCAGTTTTCCAAACACAGCTCAGCCTCAACTTCTCACTTTAGTCCAGGGCACCACTCAACAGCCTTACATTCTCAAAAAAACATTTTATTTTTGATGACTGTATTCTCACATAACATAAGTTTTGCCACAGAAAAGAGACCTGTATATCCACAAGCAACACAGAACTGTATCAACCAGATGGAGATGAAGGAAGGTCAAAATAAATATGAATGTTTGGGGACAGCATCTACATGTAAATTCAAAAACACAGTTTGTCTAAAATGATTATATTAATGATATATTTGGATGTAGATGAAAGAAATTTCATCTACACAAGAATCTAGTGGGAGGAGAAGAGAATTTTTGTCCACTGTGGTTTCACTGAATCATATAATCTTCGGTTTGGAAAGAACTTTAGAGCCTATCTGATCCAACTACTTTCCCAAAGCAGAAATCCTGAGAGTTGGCAATTCTCCTTAGAATTTTAGAAATTGATGTCAGAAGAGCCAAATAAAGGCTTACTAGTCACCAGGGTAATTAAAGTTGCAGAGCTTTAGAAATCAAATTTAATTTTGTTTTTATTGTAATTGCCTCAGGGTTCTGAATCCTGGTTCTAAAATTTTTGAACATATTCTTTGATATTGTGTTTCAGATATGAATTACTAAAAATATAGTGTTAATCCATCAGGCTCATCAATAGCAGAATATTATAGGCCAGTATGTTCCTAGCCTGTGCTGTGAGAGATTTTAAAAAGCGCACCTGTGCTAGTGTAGGTAACTATATAATTAGCATTAATAAATAAAAGCAGCAAATGGAATCATATATTAAGCCTAATAAATTAGGGAACTGAATCAAACATTAAGCTGCTTCACCAGGAAGCTATAATGTTTAAAATCTCCCCAGGGGACCACTGTATCATCCGCCTTCTGGACTTACTCCCAAACAACCCCAGGAAGAATCTTGCTGGGGAACAACTGGCCCAGTATAAAATTGTGGAAGGAGCTGAGGGAAAATTCCTTTGCTAGGCACATGCACAGCCAAGATGGAACAAGGAGGTGGTCCTTCTTCTTTGAGGCATGTGCAGTAGGAGACAAGATGGTGGCCAAAGAAGGGAGGTAGTTAGCCTGGGAAAAAGAGCAAATTGGATGAGAATGCTGAACTCAAGGAAGTTTGGGAAAAGGATGGGTTGGGAGGAGGACCCAGTGCAAGCCCAGGAAAATCAGGAAGTATTTTGGATGTTTGAATGACAACTTGCTTATTCCTAAAAAACCAAGAAAACATAAGGAAAATAACAAAAGATCACAGAGCAATTGCTACTAAAGCCTGCCCGCCCTCTATATCCCAGAAGGTATATTATTTCCCTTCATCCCAATAAGTCTTCCAACTACATTGAAACTTCTCCCACTAGTATGCGTTTAGAAATTTCTTTCTCACAATACCACAAGAATCCATTTTCACCAAGAGAATGTTTCTGCCTTAAAGGAATTCATAATTGTAGCATATCAACAAAAACATATGTATCGTCTAATGTCGGCATGCTGTTGTTTCTCCTACTCTTTTAATATTAAAAAGTGTAATTAATATTTATTGAGTATTGACTATATGTAAAAAAAAGTCAAAGAGTTTTGGAGTTAGCTGGTAGAATAGAAGCCTGGGGTACGATTAAACTATTGTATAATATACTAAAATTATCTTAAGATGCTGATAATTATTAATGTAATTTGAGAGATTTAAAAAAAGAAATCAAAACATTAGTATTCTGACTATAAATGTGATAGAAGAGATAAGGAAAGCTATATCATGATCTCTTTGAAGAATTTTAAGACTGGGTCAAATATTCATTTATCTTTACCAGACTGAGAAAAACACATCTATGGCAAAGATGTTATTTGTCAGTTATCAATGTCTTATTTGATATTATAAAAAGAGACACAAAGTAGACCAGATTTGGATAAAAGGAAGGACTAGCACTTGAGCGTTTGCTTTTTTTTTTTTTGTCATTTATTTAGAGAGAAGGAGTAAAGAACTATAAGATCTACTTTTACCCCTCATCAGGATTACTTATGTCCACCCTTAGAAGTCTGCATTACTAACTAACAACATGTTCTCATATGACTTAAAAGACACAGTCTTCAATCCAAAGCTCATTAATTAAAACCCAAAGTTTCTTTTGCCTTCATTGCTAAGCTAAAAAATTCTCTTTTTTCATAAAAACATGAAGAAAGTTCACTACTGGCTGACCTGTGGTGAAGCAGTGGATAAAGCAGCAACCTGGAATGCTGAAGTCGCCAATTCAAAATCCTAGGCTTGCCTGGTCAAGGCACATATGGGAGTTTGTGCTTCCTGCTCCGCCCCCCTTCTCTCTCTTTCTCTCTCTGTCTCTCTCTCTCTCCTCTCTAAAAATAAATAAATAAATATTTTTTTAAAAAGTTTACTACTGATTCTTGAAAATTTGAAATAAAACATTCTTGTCAATGAGTATCTTAAAATACAATGTCTCATATTGGTGCTAGACCACCCTGAATACAGGGTCAGTTTTCCTAGAATAGGAAATAGCAACAGAGAATAGTGTTAATTCCTTTATTCATTATTTAAACTCAGCTCTCCTTCGAGAAGCTACCTAGACTCTAGAAAGTCCAAAATCAGTCCTCCAATTCCTACATATTCCAGTTTTGGGTTAGATACTAAATTGAATTTCAGAGTTTCCTACACAACTAGTGAATGTTCTCACTTAAGATAATTAAATTCCAACAAGGATTTTGGCAGTCATGTACCTGGAACAATTTAAAGGTGTCACAGAACCATTTCCTCTCTCTACAGTTGCTTAAAATAGTTCTCCAGCTTGCTCTCAGTGCTGCTTTCTCTTCTAACTGCTCCTAGAAAACAGTTGGGAATGAGCACATAATTGGGGGAAAAAATTAATAACAATGTTTTCTATATGTTAGGTATTATGCAAAAGTGAAAATAGAAATAACACCAGCAGATGGTGAACTAGGAAGTTTTGTGCCTTCATTCCATCACTAAAAAGTAATGAAAACAACTACAGACTAAAATAACTTTCTACAAGCTCTGGAAAGCAGTCAAAGATCTATAGCATGCAAGTGAATACTCTAAGTAAAATTCACATTTGAATGCTGAGAAATTTTATGGTACTTTTACTCACCTTTGCTTCACCCCCCTCCCTAGTGTGGTGCAGTTGGAAATAAGTGGCCCTATTCCTGGTTTCTTCCCTGGGTCTGGAAGGAGCAGAACAAACATATTTATAATGTCCTACCCTGTCTGTGAGTTGTCCACAACACTGGTTGCTATCCTGTCTGTCATGGTGCTCAATTGAGAACTGGTGACATAATTTGAATTTCAGGCTGGTGGAAGCCACAGAAAGTAGTGTTAAGTACTGCATCAGGTAGAAATGACAGGGAACTACAGACTTATAACATCTCAGGGCAAGAGAATAAAGGCAGATGGATATGATAGAATATCTAATGGCCCAAAAGAACATTGGGTGACAGTATTTGAGAAATTAAGACACTTAAAAGTAGCTATTTTCTTGGAAGAAATCTAAAAACAAATACCTCAAACTAGCTCAGAAAATACTTGAGAAGACTTTAAGCCTTTACCCAGGCCAGTTGGAATACCCAGAAGCCCACTAATTAGTGATGATTTCCTCAGCCAGTCTGCCAAGCTGTTCTTTCAAATGCTCAATTTTCAAGAAAATCTTATAAGTAATACAAAGACACAGAAAAACCTGGCTCAGTCAAAGAAACTCCAAAAACTGTCTCCAAAGAATCACAAGCATAAAACTACAAGATAAAGATTTCAAAACAACTGTCTTGCATATATTCAAAGATCTAAAGGAGAATCTGAACAAAGACATTAAAAGATAACAGAAAAATATTTTAGCAAAATGAGAACATCAACAAATAGAAATAACTAAAACCATAATTTCTGAAGCTTAAAAATATAATAACTAAATTTAAAATTTTACTAGTAAGGTTCAACATCAGACTTGAACAGGTAGAAGAAAGAATCAATAAATTTGAAGACAGGCTATTTAAAATTATTGAATCTGCAGAGCAAAAAGGAAAGAAAATAAAGAAAAGTGAACAGAAACTTAGAAATTTATGATATACCAATAAATAGATCAATATAAATATTATGGGAATTCCAAAAGAGAAGAGATAAAAAAGGGATAAATTATTTGCAGACATAATGGCTGAAAAGTTCTAAAATGTGAAGAAATACATGGATATACAACTGAAGAATAAAGTTAAGTAGATTAGTCCCAAAGAGACCCACACCAAAGCACAGTATATAATCAAACTGTCAGAAGACAATGACACAGAGAGAACCTTGAAAAGAGCAAAAGAAAGTGACTCATTATGTACAAATGATCCACAATGGACTACTAGTGGATGTCTCAACAGGAACTGTATAGGCCAGAGAAAGTGGGATGATATATTTAATAACTTGAAAGAAAAATAAAAAAATGAATCTATCACTTGAGAATTCTATATCCAGAAAAACTTCTTCAAACATGAGAAATTAAGACACTATCAGGTAAATAATAGAAGAGAGAGTTTAAAGACAGTCACTCAGCAATATGAAAATATTATGCTCTCCAATAAAAGTAAATACCTGCAAAAAAAATTTTTTACAACAATATTATTGTAATTTTTGCTTATAATCCCACTTTTACTTATATACAATTTAAAATCCAAAAGCAGCCTGACCAGGCAGTGGCACAGTGGATAGAGCATTGGACTGAGATGCAGAAGACATGGGTTCAACAGCCCCAGGTTACCGGCTTGAGTGCGGGCTCATCCGGCTTGAGTGTGGAATCATAGACATGATGCCATGGTTGTTGGCTTGAGCCCAAAGGTCGCTGGCTTGAAGGCCAAGGTCTCTGGTTTGAGTCCAAGGTCACTAGCTTGAGCAAGGTGTCACTCACTCTGTTGTAGCCCACCCCCATCAAGGCACATATGAGAAAGCAATTAATAAACAACTAAGGTGCTGCAATGAAGAATTGATGCTTCTCATCTCTCTCTATTCCTGTCTGTCTGTCCCTATTTGTCCCTCTCTCTTTCTCTTTATTGCTTGCTAGAAAACAAAACAAAATAAAAAAAGAATAATTGTCATAACTCTATGATGTTTTTTCAAATTGCTATGGTAATAGCAGAACAAATATAAAGTATATGCACAAAATGAAATAAGAAAAAAATCAAAATATGTCATTATAAAATAAAACAACTAAACACTGAGAAATAGTAATGAAGAAAAGGAGGGACAAAACAGTTTTAAAACATACAGAAAAAATATAAAAATTGCTAAAATTCTTTCCAATTAGTAATTATTTCAAATGTAAATAAATTAAACCCCTCAATAAAATGCATAGATTGAGAGAATAGATTTAAAATCAGTATGCAAGTGTATTCTGTCTACAAAAGAGTCACTTATGAAGTAAAAACATGCATATGTTGAAAGAAAAAGGATGGAAAAAGTTACTTCATGCAAACAGTAACCAAATTAAGTATGGAGTGGCTATACTAAAATCAAAAAAAATTTATATTAAGTCAAAATATTTACAAGAGAGTAATAAGGACATTAGAAGCAGTTCACCAAGGAGATAAAAGAAAAGGGTAGATGTCATGTTGTATTTTTGCCAACATAAATTAATAAAATATATTAAATAAAATATGTGACAATTAAAATACATATGAACCAGATATTAGAGCTTTAAAATATATGAAATAACCATTGACAGAATTAAAGAGAAAATTAGCTCTAATTGGGGAATTTTAATAGAAATTTTAAAATAATAAATAGACATAAAAAGGACAGAAGGTGAATACAGACCTGTACAACACAATATACTAATCAGACTTAGCTCATATATACAGAACCCAGTAACAGCAGAAAACAATCTTTTTTCAAGTGCACATGGAACATTCTCCATGATAAACCATATGTTATTAAATCATATATTAAGCCATAAAATAAGTCTTAATCAATTTTTTAAAAATTGAAATCATACAAAGCATTCTTTTCAGTCACAATGTAGTAAAACTAGAAATCAGCAATGAAGAAAAATTAGAAATTTCACAAATATGTGGAAATTAAACAATACAGTCTTTAAAAACAAAGAAAAAGTTACAAGAAAAAATTTTAAGCATCCTGGGACAAATGAAAATGAATACACACCAAACAATACTTGTGGGATGTCATGAAAGCAATGTAAAGAGGGAAATTTGTAGCTGCAAAAGCTAACATTAAGAAAAAAAGAAACTTCTCAAATCAACAGTTTAACTTAGACCTTAACAAACTAGAAAAAAAAAAAGAACAAACTAATCCCAAAGTTAGCATAAGGAAGGATATAATAAAGATTAAAGATAAATAAAATAGGAAAACAACAAAGTTTAGCAAAATCAAAAGTTTGTTATTTTTAAAAGGCGACAAAATTGACAACCTTTTAGCTAGATTGACTAAGAAAAAAGAAGACAACAAAAAAGAGGAACATTACTACCAATTTTACAGTTACTTCTATAAAAGTAGTAACCAATAGATATATTAGAGATGAAGTAAAGTACACAAAAATAAAATTCTTATAAGAAAGCACTATGAATAATTAATTATAGACCAACATTTTGAATAACCTAGGTAAAATAGTGAAATTCCTAGAAATGCACAACTTATCAAGACTTAAGAAAGAAAATCTGAGTAGACTTATCTATTAAGGAGATTAAATTAGTAATCGAAAACCACTCAACAAAGAAAAATTAAGAACTAGATGCCTTCAGTGGTAATTTTTCCAAACATCTAAAGGATTATCAATAATCTTCCTCAAACTCTTCTAGAAGTTGTAGAGGAGGGAATGTTCCCTAAGTCAGTCTATAAGGCTGGCATTACCTGATACCAAAGCCATGTAAAAATGCTACAAGAAAAGAATACTACAAACCAATATCTCTTATGAAAAAAAATACTAGCGGAGAGTTCGCCAGCATAATTAACCATCCTCTTGCACCATGACATAGTAAAATATATTCCTAAAATACAAGAATGGGTCAATGTATAAAAATCAATCAGTACACCACAATATATATAATGAAGAGGAGAAACATATAATCATTTAAATTGATGCATAAAAAGCTTTTGACAAAATTTAACACCTTTTTATGACAAAAATATTCAAAAAACTAGAAGGAAACTACTTCAACATAAGAAAGACCAGTTAGAGTAAATGAGCTAAACTCATATGGAATAATAAATGGCTAAAAGCTTTCCCTCTGAGATCTAAGAGTAAGACAAAAATACTCAATTTCACCACTTTTATAGAGTACTGAACTTACTAGTCAGAGCAAAGTAGGAAAGAAAATAACAAAACATATTCAAATTAAAAAGGGAAAAGTAAAATTATCTCTGTTTCTAAATGAAATAATCTTATACATGAAAAACCCTAAAGATTTTACACACACACACACACACACACACACACACACACTCTATTAGAACTAATAAATAAATTCAGCAAAGTTACAGGATACAAAATCAACATGAAAATATCGGTTGCATTTCTATGCATCAACAATGAATAATCTGAAAAAAAAAACATTAAGAAAACTATCTCACTTACAATAGTGCAAAAAGAAATAAAATATCTAGAAATAAATGTAACCAAAGAAGTAGAAGACTTGTACATTGTAAACTATAGAATTTGCTGAAATTAATTATATAAATAAATAGAAAGGATATCCCATGTTCATGCATTGGAAGATTTCATAATAAGATGTATTACCTCAACAATTTACAGATTCAATATACTCTACCAAAATCTCAATTTTTTTTTGTAGAAATTGATAAACCCACGTTAAAATTCATGTCAAAACTCAAGGGACCACAAATAACTAAAACAATCTTAAAAAATAAAAAGGTGAAGGTCTCTCACTTGTTGGTATCAAAACTTACTATAAGGCTACAGTATGAAACCTTGTGGTATTGTCAAAAAGACAGAAATAAAGACCAATGAAATACAATAGAATGTAAAAATAAATCCTCATGTGTACTGTCAAATGATTCTTGACAAGGGTGCCAAGACCATTTAATAAATAAAAGACAGTCATTTCAATAAGTGGTTTGAGAAAACTGGATAACCACATGCAAAAATAAAAATGGATGCTTATCTTATATCGTGTATAAAAATCAACTCAAAAGGATCAAAGGTTAAGTGTAAGAACTAAAAGTATAAATCTCTTAAAAGAAAACAAAAATGTTTGTGATATTGGCTTTGGCAATGTTTTATTGGATATGATACCAAAAGTTCAGGCAAAAATAAATAAATAAAAAGAAAGAAAGAAAGAAATAGAAATATTGGACTTCATCATCAACATTAAAAATGTTTATGCACCAAATGACAGTATCAATAGAGTTAAAGGTAACCTGTAAAATGGGAGAAATTATTTGAAAATCATACATCTGATAATAGATTAATATACAGAATATATAAAGAAATCCTACAACTCAATAACCAAAGAAACACAAAACCCAATACAAAACAATGAGCAAATGACTTGAACAGACATTTATCCCAATGTGCAAATGGCCAATAAGAACATGAAAAGTTCAACTATCACTAATCACTGGAGAAATACAAATCAAAAATACATGACATAGCATTTTATACCCACTAAACTATCTATCAAAAACTTTAGAGGGAAAGCAAGATGGCGACGGAGTAGGCGGACGTACCAACTTCCAGCTCCCAGAACCAAAGTGGATTACAACTCAATTTTAAGAACCATCACCTGGATGAACCAACTTTGAACAAAACTAAGTGGACTCTTCAACCAAGGAACACAGAAGAAGCCACATTGAGACTGGTAGGAATAGCAAAAACGCGAAGAGGGCTGCCCAGCTCCCCGGAGCAAACGGCGGCCCGGAGAGACCCGTGTGGCGGGAGGAGAGTTTGGCGGAGAGGGAGGAACCTGGGTCCCAGGAACCAAGCCCCAGCCTGCAGTCCTAGAGCCTAGAAGAGGCGTTTGGATAGTTTTGAGCTGTGAAACAAGTGAGGGAGCTCCCAGGTCTACAGTGTGGAGTATTAGGTCCCTTCCTACTCTGCTGAGGGCTGCTTAAGGTTTTGGGGTGGCAGGACGCTGAAAGGCGGTTCTGTCGGCGTGGGCAGAGGCCAAGCCAGTGGGAGATCGGTCTAGCCCAGAGGGTAAGAGGGGACACGCAAATGCGCTCGGGAAGCTGCGGGCCGGCCTTTAATCCCACTTGCGGGGACAAAGCGGGAGGCCAGGAACGGGCAGGCCCTGCGCAAGCCGGCCCTGACCACGGGGACCGGGCTGGGACCAGGGATGGGCAGGGGCTCGCGGCTGAGCTGACGCTACCAGCCCCCCACCGCCCGGGCCGGAGAAGCTGCGGTTGGCCAGTATACGTGCGCGAGCGGGCTCTGAGCGCGGGAACGGGGTGGACCCCGAGACAGGTGGAGGCTCGCGGCTGAGCCCATGCAACTATCCCAATCCGGCCGGAGAAACCGCGGATAGCATTCATACCTGCACCAGCGGGCTCCGAACGCGGGGCAGGGTAGAGTCCGGGATGAGCGGAAGTACGCAGCTGAGCGGAAGCCAGCAAACACACCCGCCCCAATAAACCTTGGTTTCCGACCCTGCACAGAAGGGCCCTGGCCTCCAGGGCGGGGCTAAAGCTCTGGACGGGCAGAAGCTTACAGCTGAGAGCATGTCAAAAGCCCCGCCTAACCCGCGGAACTGTAGCGAGCAGGCTCTGACTGCTGGTTCTGGGCGGAAGTCCGGAAATAGGCTGGGTCCGCAGCTGAGGAAAGGTGCTCACCTCTACCCTTGGTGCTAATCTTGTGGCTTCAGTGACAGCCCCTCCCATGGAGGAGAGGCAGAAATCACAGCAAAAGCCACAGTGGGCCGGCGCTGGCAACGCTCATACCCAACCACCCTAGGCACCGGCAGAGGGGGTGGGGGGCCTGCAGATAGACCACACCTAGAGAACACAAAGGCAACACCTACTGGACTCCAGTGGCCACAACTTGCTTATACACAGAAAAAATGGGCAGGCAGAGGAATGCAAACCAAATGAATCAAGAGAAATCCCCAGAGAAGGACCTGAATGAACCAGATAAAACCAAATTACCAGAAGCAGAATTTAGAATAATGATAGTTAGGATGTTCAAAGAAATTAGAGCAACAATGGATAGTCATTATGAACACCTAAATAAAGAGATAACAAGTATAAAAAATGAAATTGAAATAATAAAAAAGAATCAGACAGAAATGACAAATACAGTATCAGAACTGAAGACCACAATGGAAGGAATTAAAAGCAGGATGGATGACGCCGAGGATCGAATAAGCGAGTTAGAGGACACAATAAACAAAGGCACAGAAGCAGAGAAGAAAAAGGAAAAGAGACTTAAAAAATGTGAGGAAACTCTAAGGGAGCTTTGTGACAACATGAAGAGAAACAACATTCGCATCATAGGGGTACCTGAAGAAGAGGAGAGAGGACAGGAAATGGAAACTTTGTTCAATCAAATCATAGCAGAAAACTTTCCTAAATTATGCTGGGAAACACAAAACACATTCAAGAAGCACACAGAACTCCATTAAAGAGAAACCCAAAAAGATCTACACCAAGACACATCATAGTTAAAATACCAAAGCTAATGGATAAAGAAAAAATTTTAAAAGCTGCTAGAGAAAAAAAGACTATCACCTACAAAGGAGCCCCCATAAGGATGACATCGGACTTCTCAACAGAAACACTTGAGGCCAGAAGAAAATGGCAAGAAATAATCAAAGTAATGCAGAACAAGAACCTACAACCAAGACTACTTTATCCAGCAAGGCTAACGTTTAAAATGGAAGGAGAAATAAAGAGCTTCCCAGAAAAAGAAAGCCTCAAGGAATTCATAAAAACCAAACCAATTCTGCAAGAGATACTAAGGGGCCTCTTGTGAACAGTTTAAAGGGAGGAATGAATAGAGCAAAAGAAGAATACAGCTTTAAAGAATAAAATGGCAATAAACAACTACATATCAATAATAACCTTAAATGTAAATGGATTAAATGATCCAATCAAAAGACATAGGGTAGCTGCATGGATAAAGAAACAGGACCCATACATATGCTGTCTACAAGAGACACACCTTAAAACAAAAGATGCTCATAGACTGAAGGTAAAAGGATGGAAAAAAATATTTCATGCAAATGGAAATGAAAAAAAAGCAGGGGTAGCAATACTTATATCAGACAAAATGGACTTTAAAACAAAGGCTGTAGTAAGAGTTAAAGGAGGACACTACATAATGATAAAGGGAACAACTCAACAGGAAGATATAACTATTATAAATATCTATGCACCAAATATAGGAGCCCCGACATACATAAAGCAGACTTTGATGGATATAAAGGGCGAGATTAACAGCAATACTATCATAGTAGGGGATTTCAATACCCCTCTAACAACACTGGATAGATCCTCAAGAAAGAAAATTAATAAAGAAACAGCAGACTTAAAGGAGACACTAGATCAACTTGATTTAATAGATATCTTCAGAACTTTTCATCCTAAAGCAGTAGAATATACATTCTTCTCAAGCGCTCATGGTACGTTTTCTAGGATAGACCACATGTTAGGACACAAAAATGGTCTCAATAAATTTAAGAAGATTGAAATCATATCAAGCATTTTCTCTGATCACAATGCCATGAAACTAGAAATTAACCACAAAAGAAAAACTCAAAAATACTCAAACACTTGGAAACTAAATAGCATGTTATTAAATAATGAATGGATTAACAATGAGATCAAAGAAGAAATAAAAAAGTTTCTAGAAACAAATGACAATGAGCATACATCAACTAAAAATTTATGGGACACAGCAAAAGCAGTTCTGAGAGGGAAGTTTATTACTACAGGCATATCATAAGAAGCTAGAAAAAGCTCAAATAAGCAACCTGACCCTGCATCTAAAAGAACTAGAAAAACAACAACAAATAAAACCCAAGACAAGTAGAAGGAAGGAAATAATAAAGGTCAGAGCAGAAATAAATGACATAGAGGCTAAGAAAACAATACAGAGGATCAATGAAACAAGAAGCTGGTTCTTTGAAAAGGTAAACAAGATTGATGAACCTTTAACTAGACTCACCAAGAAAAAAAGTGAGAGGACTCAAATAAATAAAATTAGAAAGGACAGTGGAGAAATAACAACTGACACAACAGAAATACAAAGCATTGTAAGAAAATACTATGAAGAACTATATGCCAAAAAATTAGACAATCTTGGTGAAATGGACAAATTTCTTGAATCATATAACCTTCTAAAAATCAATCTGGAAGAATCAGAACACCTAAACAGACCAATTACAACAAATGAGATTGAAACAGTTATCAAAAAACTCCCAAAAAAGAAAAGTCCTGGGCCTGATGGCTTCACAAGTGAATTCTACCAAAAATTCAAAGAAGAACTAACTCTTATTCTCCTCAAGCTATTTCAAAAAATTCAAGAGGAAGGAAGATTTCCAAACTCCTTTTATGAGGCGAGCATAATTCTGATCCCAAAACCGGGCAAAGACAACACAAAGAAAGAAAATTATAGGCCTATATCCCTGATGAATTTAGACGCTAAAATTCTCAACAAAATATTAGCCAACTGGATCCAGCAATATGTGAAAAAAATCATACACCATGATCAAGTGGGATTTATTCCGGAGAGGCAAGGCTGGTTCAATATTCGCAAATCAATCAATGTGATTCACCACATAAACAAAAGGAAGGACAAAAATCACATGATAATTTCAATAGATGCAGAAAAGGCATTTGATAAATTCCAGCACCCATTCATGCTCAAAACTCTCAGTAAAGTGGGAATACAGGGATCATTCCTTAACATGATAAAGGCCATCTACGATAAACCGACAGCAAACATCATACTAAATGGACAAAGATTAAAAGCAATCCCCTTAAGATCAGGAACCAGGCAGGGTTGCCCACTTTCGCCACTCTTATTCAACATAGTTCTGGAAGTCCTAGCTACAGCAATCAGACAAGAAGAAGAAATAAAAGGCATACAAATTGGAAAAGAAGAAGTAAAACTGTCATTATTTGCAGATGATATGATATTGTATATTGAAAACCCTAAAGTCTCAGTCAAAAAACTACTGGACCTTATAAATGATTTCAGCAAGGTGGCAGGATATAAAATTAATACTCAGAAATCAGAGGCATTTCTATACACCAACAATGAAATATCAGCAAAAGAAATTAAGTAAACAATCCCCTTCACTATTGCAGCCAAAAAAATAAAGTACCTAGGAGTAAATTTAACCAAGGAGGTTAAGGACTTGTACTCGGAAAATTATAGAACATTGATAAAAGAAATCAAGGAAGATACAAACAAGCGGAAGCATATACCATGCTCATGGCTAGGAAGAATAAACATCATTAAAATGTCTATATTACCCAAAGCAATTTATAAATTCAATGCAATACCAATTAAAATACCAATGACATACTTCAAAGATATAGAACACCTATTCCAAAAATTTATATGGAACCAAAAAAGAACACGAATAGCCTCAGCAATCTTAAAAAGAAAAAATAAAGCAGGAGGTATCACTCTTCCTGATATTAAGGTTTACTATAAGGCCATTATACTCAAGACAGCCTGGTACTGGCATAAGAACAGGCACATTGATCAATGGAACAGAACAGAGGACCCAGAAATAAACCCACAGCTTTATGGACAACTGATATTTGACAAAGGAGGAAAGAACATACAATGGAGTAAAGACAGCCTCTTTAACAAATGGTGTTGGGAAAATTGGACATCTACCTGCAAAAAAATGAAACTAGACCATCAACTTACACCATTCACAAAAACAAACTCAAAATGGATAAAAGACTTAAATGTAAGCCGTGAAACCATATGCATCTTAGAAGAAAACATAGGCAGCAAGCTCTCCGACATCTGTAGCAGCGGTATATTTGCCGATTTATCTCCACGGGCAACTGAAATAAAAGGCAAGATAAACAAATGGGACTATATCAAACTAAAAAGTTTTTGCACAGCTAAAGACAATAGGAACAGAATAAAAAGACAAACCACACAATGGGAGAACATATTCGACAGCACATCTGATAAGGGGTTAATAACTAAAATTTATAAAGAACTTATAAAAAGCAACACCAGGAAGACAAACAACCCAATCAAAAAATGGGCAAAAGAAATGAATAGAAATTTCTCCAAAGAGGACATACAGATGGCCAATAGGCATATGAAAAAATGCTCAACATCACTAATCATTAGAGAAATGCAAATTAAAACCACAATGAGATATCACCTCACACCAGTCAGAATGGCACTTATCAGCAAAACAACACAGAATAAGTGCTGGCGAGGATGTGGAGAAAAGGGAACCCTTCTGCACTGCTGGTGGGAATGCAGACTGGTGCAGCCACTGTGGAAAACAGTTTGGAGATTCCTCAGAAAATTAAAAATCGAACTGCCTTTTGACCCAGCTATCCCACTTTTAGGAATATACCCTAAGAACACCATAGCACTGTTTGAAAAGAAGAAATGCGCCCCCATGTTTGTGGCAGCATTGTTCACAATAGCGAAGATCTGGAACCAGCCCAAGTGTCCGTCAGAAGACGAGTGGATTAAAAAGCTATGGTACATATATACTATGGAATACTACTCAGCCATAAGAAACGATGACATCGGATCATTTATAACAAAATGGATGTACCTTGATAACATTATACGGAGTGAAATAAGTAAATCAGAAAAAAAGAAAAACTGAGAACAGCACGATTACATACATAGGTGGGACATGAAAGTGAGGGTATGAGACATGGACAAGAGAGTGGTGGTTATGGGATGGGGGGAGGGAGGGAAGGATAGGATAGGGAGGAGGGGAGGGACACAGGGAAAACCAGATTGAAGGTGACAGAGGACAATTTGACTTTTGGTGATGGGTATGCAACACAATTGAATGATAAGATAACCTGGAGATGTTTTCATTGTACATATGTACCCTGATTTATTGGTGTCATCCCATTAGAATTAATAATAATAAAATATATATATATATATAAAGAAAACTTTAAAAAAATAACAAAAAATAACAAGTATAGTGAGGATGTAGAAAAATTGGAACTCTCTGCATTCCTGGTGAAAATGTAAGATGGTGCATCTCCTGTGGAAAACAGTATGGTGATTCCTCAAACAATTAAACATAGCATTACCATATGACATACCAATTTCACTCGTGGGAACATCCCCCAAAGAAACGATAGCAGGGAGATCGACAGATATTTATACACCTGTCCATAGCAGCATTATTCATGATAGCCAAAATGTGGAATCAATCCAAGTGTTAATCGACTGATGAATGGATTAACAAAATATTGCAGACACACAAAATGGAATAGCATTCATCTTTAAAAAGGAAGAAAATTCTGTCACATGCTACAACATGAATAAACTTTGAAAATATTCTGCCAAGTGAAAAAAACTAGTCACAAAAAGACAAATGCTTTAGATTCCACTTCATTGGGATACCTACGGTAGCCAAATGCACAGTGAAACTGATTGCCAGGGATGGGGTGGGGAAGAAAAATGGCAAGTTCATGTTTTATGGGTACAGAGTTTCAGTTTGGGAAGGAAATTAAAATTCTGAAGATGGATGGTTGCACAACAATGTGAATGCACTTAATACTACTGAAGTATACATTTAAAAAATGGTTTAAATGTAAAGTTTTATATTATGTATATTTTACCACAATAAAAATTGTTAAAATTAAAGAATTATTGTAAAGGCTTTTGATACATATTACACTTCCAAAAGAATTGACTATTTATAATCCTAAGAACAGTATAAAAACTGCACTTCACAACACTAAATATTATTATTAAAAATATCATTAAGTTAAATTAATTTTAAAGTAAAGCTTTATAAATGTTACCTCTGGAGAGAGTACATGTGCTTATGCTGAATTCTAGCTCCCTCAAAAAAACATGTTAACAATTAATATATATTGAACACCCTATTACGTGCCCAACAGAATACTTAGAATCTAGCAGATAGGGTAGTTGGGAAAAATAGTATTATAGACCTTCTCTAGTCTTTAAAATGAGTTTAAAAATTAAATCATCAGCTATATGCTTTGAACTATAAAAACTATAAAAAATATATGAAAAGATGTAGGAGGACCCAAACATCCCAAGAAGGCTTACACAACTTAGGATGGTGGCTGGCAGTTGAACTCAGACATGTCTTCCTTAGCTCCTCTATATTTTATACGTCTATAAGTGCTATTAATTCTTTTCCCCCCTGAGATTATATCTATTCTGTTCAACACTATGGAGCAGATTCCCACCTTCACATGATGTGGCCTCCAACTAGGTTATCTGCTAAGAGGAACTTTCAATTCCAATTCTTTTTACACTAAACTGTGGGTTCACTTACCTGAGTCATCAACTGAGTCATGTCCCTCACGTTAAACAGCCGAAACTGTTCTCTATTATTCCTAAAATAAAGTAAAACTCAAAAGCCAAAACCCTCAAAAGCATCCACCAGAAGCCTCAACCTTCCCAGTTTCTAATTATTGTCTTGAAGTAGTCCATATTTATTTTCATATCCATTTATCCATGCATTTACTTATTCTTCCTTTTAGCAAATATTTAGTGAATGTCAGGCAATGTTCTAATCTGTGGAATACAATGGTAAGTGAGAGAGAATGGGACACATCTCACAGAAAATAATCAACTATCAGAAAATATTGTAGATGCGAAAGGAGAACTGTGCAGTATGATGAGACCACATGTCAGGAAGTCCTGGTTGGATGGAGAGGGATCTTTAAAGCCATTCCTTTAAAAGAGACTTAAGTCGAAGCATGGGGAAAGAGTTAGAATCTTCAAATATGGACGAGGATAAGTGAAGACATTTATGTCAAGAAAGACATTAAGGAAAGAAATGCCCAACTGTAAGAGAAAGCAGAAGATTCATGTGAGGCTGAGAAAGGATCACTGGCTGAAGGAGAACAGATTTTACCGTGAAGTCTAGGAACAGGGAGGTTGGTTCAGATGTTTCTAGAAATAAAAATGAGACATAAAAGTGACATAGATGAAGACAGTGATATGGAACGAAGATTACTGGAGCAGAAAGACATTCAGGAGAACTTAGCATTTGATTGAATGAGAAGAATGAGGTGCATACATGAAAGGTCTTAACCTCTGACTTGTGCACTTAGCCTATTCACTCTTCACAGGCACTGAAGCTGTAGGGGCTGCTGCCATGACAGGGAAGTACAAGTGAGGTTCAGGATAGAGCAAAGACCAGAATAAGGCCCTGGCTGGTTGGCTCAATGGTAGAGTGTCAGTCCGGCATGTGGATGTCCCAGGTTCGATTGCCAGTCAGGGCACACAATAGAAGCACTCATTTGCTTCTACACCCCTCCCCCTCTTGCTTCTCTCTCTCTCTCTCTCTCTCTCTGGCTTCCTCTCCCACAGCCATGACTCACTTGGAGCAAGTTGGCCCCAGGTACTGAGGATGGCTCAATGGCCTCTGCTTCACGCACTAAGAAGAGCTCAATTGCTAAGCAACAGAGCAATGCAGCAGATGGGCAGAGCATTGCCCACTAGTGGGCTTGTTGGGTGGATCTCTGTCAGGGCACATGTGGGAGACTGTCCATCTGCCTCCCCTTCTCTCACTGAATTAAAAAAAAAAGAAAAAAGACTAAAAAACAGAATAAGCACAACATGTATATTAGTTTCTTATTGCTGCCATAACAAATTACAACACAGATTTATTCTTGCACAGTTTAGGGCAAGCATCTAAAATCAAGGTGTCCACAGTAGTTAATTGCTTCTAGAAGCTACAGGAGATAATCTGTTTTCTTGTCTTTTCCAGTTTTTAGGGGCTGCCCAATTCCTAGGTTCATGACTCATTTCTCACATCACTCCAACCTCTTGCTTCTGGCCTCATATCACCAATTATTGACTTTGACCCTCCTGCCTCCCTAAAGACTTTGATAATCACATTTATGCCTACCCAACTAATCCAGGATAATCTATTTTGAGATCCTTAACTTAATCACATTTGCAAGTTTCCTTCTGTCATATAAGGTAATTTATTCACAGGATCTGGAAATTAAGACATGGACATCTTTGGCAACCCTAGTTCTAGCACTATATGTGTGAAAGATTTTTAGTTCATTTGTTGAACAAATAATTTCTGAGCATCTGATCATCAAGTTCATGTTGGACACTATTCCAGCAGCTGGGGTTAAAACAGTAAGCTTCCTGTCTTTGTAGGGCTCACATTGCCCTAAGTCATTAGGCATGTATATTTTATAATATCTTAAGTTCTATGATGGAATGAATATCCAAGAAGGAGTAAACTTAGTAGTTCAGAGTAAGGGCTCTGGAATTAGATGGAAGCTCAAATCGTAGTTCATCCATTTATTGGCTGACTTTGAGAAGATTACATAGCCTCTCAGAGCTTTAGCTTCCCCAACTATAAAATGGAGATAATAGCATATTCCATCTCATAGAGCTACTGGGAAGACTAAGGTAATACTCTATGATATCTATGTGGTCGAACCAAACACATGGCAGCTATCAAACTGTCATGTTTACTTTGTTTATCTTTTTGTTGTTGTTGTTGTTGTTATAAAAATGCAGCTTATTTTCTGAGTTCAATTATAAGTGTTTTCACAGGATAAAAATATGTCTTTTTCAATTGTTTATCTGTAGTGCCTTGCAAAATACAATGTTCTTAATTGATCAGTAGATTTCACTTAAAACTTGGTGTGTTTAATTATAACTTTACATCATTTGGTTCAATCAAACACTGCACATCAGAGTAACAGTTTGGACAATTCTACCTCTCCCTTGTTACTTGACAACAATGTCACCACCACAGGGCATCAAAAACTAGATAGCATGAATTTTTCAACATGTAAAATATTCTGCTTTGTGTGCTGGAGAGAAGGAATAGGAAAAAAGGAGTTCTAAGAGAGCAATATGCTAGAAGACAGGACAAATACTTGAAAGCTTAAACAACAATGTAATCTGAGACCAAAATAAAAGAGAAGTGACAAAACCACTCAGGCTCAGTAATTGACACAGGCTAAATAATGGATCCAGGCTAAGTAATTGGTGCAGGTGAAGTTTGCATTCATGAAAGGTGGGGTTATTGTGATTATATCTATTTTTTCTGGAAGAAGCAGAACCTGAATCAAGACCTTATAAATCAGTAGGATTTATAAGCAGAATGCCAATGGAGGTCCAAGATAAGGAGATTGGGAAATCAGGGGTTTTTTTTGGAAGCAAAAGACTGTTCTTGGAAAGAGAAATAAAGCCAACAAGATAGTTTGGAATTAAACTATGAGAACATTCAATATCAGGCCAAGGAATTTTAACTCATTCTTGTAGTACATATACTAGCCACACATTATTTCTCATTTCCAAACCCTAATAAATTCAATTAAAAATATATATGAACCTATATTTTCATCCATAACAGTAAACTTAGATAAATTCCAATTATACTCTACTAATGGTTCAAATGAACTAACCTGGGTGTCAAGAAGATGGGAATGGAGGCAGGGAGAAGAAGATGGCGTATCCTAGGTAACGTCTAATAAATATGGCAGAGGGCATAGTACCCCCAAAGGAGCACTTCACTGCACATAGCCCAAGGAAGAAAATGGCAACCTACTGCTTCATACACTGGCATATTCTCGTTAGAAGATTTTGTTTCTGTGTGTGTATGTGTGTGTGTGTGTGTGTGTGTGTACGTGTTTGTGTTTAAGCAGGTATTTATATTTAATTTGGTGTTTTTAAAAAGTCAACTACTGCTATTTCCTCCTTTTCCAAAAAAGTTATTTCAGAAATCTGTTGCTTTTTGCTTCTGGTATTCATCTGTTACATGCCCCATTAACTAACCCATTGCTGTACTGATGAAGCTAAACAGCACTGGGAACTAAAAGGTCGTCCCCTGTGCACCCCGGAGACAGTGGTTTCCTACCACTGCACTGCCAGGTCCAATACTGTGCTAAACACGCACAGGTCTCTGCCCGTAAAAAGCTTACAGCTTTTATCCTTGCTCTTCCTGTTCAAGTGCAAAGTAATATGGATGGGCATTTTTCTGAATTTGCTAGGCACTTTTCAGGCTGTTCAGATCTGGTTTTACAAATCACTTCCCCTACCCCTGTCTACATCGTCAGATCCCTGAGCATGCCACAAAAGTCTAAAAAAAAGATTATCAAGCAAGTTTAATAAAATTACCTATTTCTGTATATTTTTAGTAATTCATTGTTTGTCAGTTATAGCTTGAACACCTGTAATGGCCTGAGCACTAGATTAATAGTACTTTTAAAGAGGGAAAGAGAATTCAACAATCAAAGCAAAAGACCAGAGAGGGAACTAAGAATTATTAAATTCTCTCTCTTCCCCTCCATGGCAGGTGCTTCAGACAGCTTATTTAATCAATATTTATAGCACACCTGTGGGTCAAGCGGCCATTCTTACTTCACCACACTGAGGAAAAGGTAAGTCCTCAGCCAAGTGCCTTGTGTCCTTACAGGCAGGGCTGGTGGGTGAGCCAACTTCTCTGACTTCCCAGCCTTTTCCTGCTGCATTATCAACCCGCAGTACCCGGCGTCATGGGATAGTTGTTGGGTGTTTCCCCTCACTCTCCAAGCTGAAAATAGACAACAGCCAATTCGGTATAATAAATCAATCTGGCATCTGAAACTTGGGAAGCAGTGTGGTGAGGGGAGGAAAGTAGAAGCTTTGTTTATAAAATAGTAGATTATTTGTATAATAACAGATCTGCAATTACCTCCTCCTAAACCACTTACTACCCCTGATCTTGGCAATACTACCTGGCAGTGCTGCAATTCTCTCATCTCTACAGGAAGAATGGCAAACACTATCTCAGGTAGGATGCCTGGGACCCAGTTCAGTCAATGCTCTTAATAAATGGCACCTTAGGGTGATAACAGGCTGCACATTTTGGTGTTGTGGTTTGAAATGAAGTGAAAGTTTGAAAGCGAACAACCAAATACAAGGGGTTTTCCCTCACCTTTCACTGATGGCAATTTTAAATTAAGACATTCCATGGTCCTTGCAGCCGCCCTCTCCACAGTCCCATGTCGAGAGTCAAAGCACAGCATCACACTTGTAGAGCATCCCCCGTGGGCTAAATCTACAGGGTGCCAGACCTCTGCCAGAAGGACTTCTTTCTTACAGGAGGAAGAAAGGATCCTGCTTGGACCTAGCGGAGGCTGAGTGCTGGGAGGAAGACTTTCTCAGGCTGCACTGGCATGCCCCCACAGTTTCCAGGACACTCAGACATTCCCGGGGCACCTACAATCAGAGCTTTGCAGTCCTGGACCTGGACACCTTGACTCCTCTGTTGCTAAGAAACATGAGCAGAGTCTCCCAACCCTACCTGTGGTAACACTGGCTGCAGGGCCCCAGGTCCAGTCCGAGCTGAATGACTGCCTCTAGTGGGCTCCCTGGGACTCAACAGTGACAGTGGAGCCCTGGGGAAATGTCCAAAGCAAATGGGATTAGAATAAAAAGTCGTGTTTGATCTAGAGGCTTTCTAGGTACCCTGGTCCAGAGAGATAAGGAGTGCCTCTGAGATATCCAGAAGACGGTTTCCTGACAAGCATTCATAAGAACACTTCACAGATGCTGTGTTTATTTCACCCCCAGTCCCACCTCTACCTTTTGAAATCATCTGCGGCCTCTCCTTGCTTGGATGGAAGTGGCAGTATAGGTAAACAGATGTTTAATCACTCTGCTCCCTGAAGAGGAGTGAAGGCAGAGAATACTATGAAAAAAAACCCAATATTTATTGATAGCAAGAATGTGCATCACCAAATATAAGCACCCTCCCACGGGGCAAGAGGCAGAGTGGGCACCTCAGAGCAGATGGCCCACTATGACAGGCACAGGGGTTGACTGAGCACATCTTCTCCCAGGAAAGACTCTGATTAGCACATTCATGCTGAGGTATGAATTACTAAAGAAGCGCTATTTCTCTGAGAAAAATGTGTATCGTAATGGCTCTTCTCAATTGTTAATAAATCCCCTGAAATAACTGTGCAAATGTCTGTCTCTTAACTCATATCTTTTCTCTCCTCTTTTTCCCTACTCTAGCCTCAGTCCACTTCAAATCATCCTACCTATTCTCACCCCTTTGCTTTTCCCTAACAATTGCTTCAAATGTTTTACCTCTTCACAGTAAATCCTTCAGGAGTTCTTCACTATTTCCAGGGAGAGTCTACAATTCATTTTTTATTTTTTCTTTTTCCAAGAGAGAGAAGAGGAGATAGAGAGACAGACTTCCACATGAGCCCCGAGCAGGATCCACCCAGCAAACCCCATTAGTGGCTGATGCTCTGCCCATCTGATGCCATGCTCACAACTGAGCTATTTTTAGTGCCTGAGGCCAGAGGCTTCAAGGAGCCATCTTCTGTGCCTTGCGGCCAAGGCGCTTGATCCAAATGAGCCATGGCTATGGAACGGGAAGAGAGAGAAAAGAGGGGGGGGAGAGGTGGAAAAGCAGATGGTCACTTTTTCTGTGTGCCCTGACTGGGAATCAAACCAGGATATCCACACACCAGCTGACACTCTACCACTAAGCCAACCAGTCAGGGCCAAGAATCCACAATTCTAAATGAAAACTTCACTCTCCTCCATCTTAACCCAATTGCCTTTGGAAGCTTGTCAATACCTTGGCCCTCAATACAGGTTTCCCTATAGCTAAACTGTCCCCTTGCTATTGTAGGATAAAATCTCTGGCTTTCATGGGTCCTGTCTTGCACCTGTGTTCCTTCTGCTCCTCTTGTCTTTATTCTTTTATAAAACCGTACTCATTCATAAGGGGTCTTTCAGATCCAATACCTCAGTAAAACTTATCCTCAACCCTCTCAGTCTGCAATAATCCTTTGCTTCAAACAATTAAAACCATTTCTTGTCTATGACATCTAGAGCAGTATTGCCTTATAACAGTCATCTTCTAATTTATTTACACGTACTGTTCTTTATTACACTATGCTAAGCCATTTAAAGTTGCAAAATGATTTATTCTATTGTCCTTCATCAAGACAGCCTTCATCAGAGGAGACTGACTCTGTTTCTAGACTGAGACTCATAAACCCCAAGAAAACTCGAAAAATTTTTAAGCCCCAGAAGCCAAGTTTGGATTCCCAACTTGAAAGAAAACAACATGATTTTCTTACAAAACCAAATATACTTCCCAGCTTTTGACCATCACTCCCTTGAGAATGAGCTCTAAGACTGAACTAATGAGTCTATTAGAATTAATTAGACTAATGTGAAATGATTTACTTAATCTGGGGACCATCTCACAGTGGAGAAACTCCCAAGGGGGGAACTGACCAAAGAGTGAAAAGCTTCCCCATTTTTATAAGCAATGCAGACATACAACCGGTCCCAGAGAATAAGGTAGAAGTCAGTTGGAATGAGGGCAGGTGAATAAATTGGCAAAGTGTGATATCCCTCTTCATCCTTGTCTCTGTAACCCTGATGACCACCAGGATTTCTGGGGACCGAACACAGTGCTATGAGTCTGCCAATCATCTTGACATATACTTGACCCTAAGCACATCTGTCCAAAAGAGCTCATCTTTCTGTTCCACACTTTGTGCTTTGGCAGACCTTATCTACTGGCTGACTTTGGGAGGAAAAATGGAAAGAGAAAGTAACTGCTGAAGGGAAAAGCAGCATGCACGTATCTTCTCAGCACAAGTACACATTTGCATTCAGAGACACTTGAGAAGGGTTTTTGGTTGGAGAGGTCATTTGGGCCAATGCAAACAAATCTGGTCCCTGACACAGACTCTGATAGGCAGAGTTGGCAAACTCTATTCCTTGAGCTGTCCATCAAATCAGCAAACAAACTACATCTCTACAATGGACAAGGCTGTCTGTTAAATATTATGTTTAGGATAAGACATGGATCCTGTTCTTAAGGACATTATAGTCCATCTGGGAAGCTATGACCCAAGCACATTAGAAATAGCAGTATTGAGAGTGAGTAGTCCAAAAACAAACACACAAAAAAAATCTATAGCTCAACATTAAGAGAGATCTCTGGAGCCTGACCAGGCAGTGGCACAGAGGATAGAGCATTGGCCTGGGACACTGAGGACACAGGTTCAAAATCCCAAGGTTGTCGGCTTGAGTGAGGGCTCACTAGCGTGAGCACAGGGTTGCCGGCTTGAATATGGAATCATAAGCATGGCCCCATGGTCACTTGCCTGAAGCCCAAGATCACTGGCTTGAGCCCAATGTCACTGGCTTGAGCAAGGGGTCACTGGCTTAGCTGGAGTCCCCGGGTTAAGGCACATATAAGAAAGCAATCGATGAACAAATAAGGTGCTGCAACCAGAAATTGATGCTTTTCATCTCTCTCTCTTCCTTTAAAAAGAGAGAGAGAGATCACTGGAGGTTGGAATGGCTACAAGAAGACTTTATATACTGATATAAAAAGGGAAGAAGTTCTTTATATACTGATATGGAACATACTCCAAGAAATATTGTTAGATATAACAATATTATGTTATATGCTACCATTGTGTTTGTGTGTGTGTGTGTGTGTGTGAGAGAGAGAGAGAGAGAGAGAGAGAGAGAGAGAGAGTGATTATTTGCACAGGAGATTATATCTGGAAGGATGCTAAGGCAATGGTGATACTGATTGCCTTGGAAGAGGGGAACTGGTTGTCTGCAGCATAGAGATGGAAGGACATTTTGCAGATATTTCATACGCCTGTCTGCTTTTTAAATTTTTAAACATGTGACTTTAAAAGGAGAGGGAAAAAATAGAACAGAATTAGCAAAAGGATACACAAGATGCATTTTAGATACTATTCAAGCTGAAAGAGAAAGTTTATGCTGGAAAGATCTACAAAACAGAGTTAGAGTAGTAAACTGAAAAGAGGTCATGGGTGCCCTTTAAAAGGGGATAAGATCAGTTCATTTACACTGGGAATGTGACTATAAATGTGAAAAATAGGGTAGAGCTGGGAGGTGTGAGCAGAAGGCTCCAGCAGCCGACCAAGTAGAAGGCTGCAGGGTCTGGATTGGGAATGAAAGAGAGAATGCAAAATTTGATTATTTTGGCTCCTGGCAAAAAGAGACAAGTGAACCCTTTTCTTTTCTGCACAGAACACTTAACACTAATCCTTAAATCCTCTGCAAATACCAGAAGCTGGGCCAAACCTTTGCTTGCTGAAACTTTTAATGGCAATGAAGTGGCCTTTTTAATAGAAACCTATTTCTCTGCATTATCTTCTCATGATTACAGTGAAACAGAGGCAATGGGTCGTGCTTTCTGGAGAGAGCAACTACTACTTCCATGGCCCTTGTCAGACACATGGAATTTAGGGAGCAAAGGTAAAAAGAACAGGCTCTCCATCATGAACATTACTCTTCCTGACATAATGAAGTGAACCAGGTCAGCCACATGCCAGTGTTAGGTCTGGAGCCATGGACTGACTCAGCTGCTCTGTCTAGTGCTATTTTTGGAAGGGGAGGTGCTCTCCTAAATGCATCACCGTGGCTCAGTGGGTATCTAGCCGAGCATGAGTGCTGTGACTTCCAGCGGAGCCCCAAACAGTCCCCATATCTGTTCAAAAATAGCCTGTGGATATTATATTTTGTCCTCCTACTGCAGGAAATTCTTTTATTTTTCTCATCCATGAGGATAAATCCTCCAATGTCTGGCAAATAAAAGACCAAGATTGACCAAAAAGATCTAGGCTGTCCTTGAAGCAATTGGCAATCTCCTGCAGTGGATGTGGAGATATATTAACTTGATCCTCCTAACTTGGGCCAGGACACAGTCTGCAATCAACCTTCTGCTCTGCCCACCCACAGCCCCACCCCACCTCCACACGTACAAATGGCCCACAGTTAACCAAGGGCCATAAAGATGGTGCTTTCTCATTACCTGGGGTCATCTCCCTCTCTGATTCATTCTGGGAGCTCACAGAGACTGGGGCATCTCCAAGGAAGATGAGTATTATCTAGACTACATCTGCATCTTGACTTTGACCTTCTCTGCATAGATAACCTCTCACCCCAGGCAGCAGAGGAGGCCCAGGAGGATTGAAAGCAGACAACAACAGAACAGAAACCTAACCCTGTCTCAAATTTTAAATAAACTCAGAAATACAGGACTGAGGTCCAGGAGGTGTCCTCCACAGAAAAAGAAGTCTGTTTAATAAAACAATGTTAGCTATCTGCAGCAGCATCAAAGTCTGTGAAAATGGTGGTTTGTTCTTATTTTTAAATTGTGAATCTAATTAGGTTTGCTGACTTTAGAGTTGTCTGGTTTTAAATTATTTGAACCCCTTTAAAGTCTGAATTGCTGAGCTACGTATGCAGGGGAGATGAGGAAACAGAGGTCAGATGATGGACAAAAATACTTCATCTTAATCTTCTCAACTGTTTCAAATAAATGGTTGAATTAAGTCTCAGAACTGGTTTGGGTTCAGGCCTCTTTCTTTTCTTTTCTTTTTATTCCCCCTCAACTTTTTCTTTTGAAAAATTCCAAATCTACAAAAGAATTGAAAGAATATTGCAATGATTTACTTAGTTTTCACTAAGATTCAACAGTTATTGACCTTTTTGCACATAGGCCTGCATTCTCCACACCTTCATCCTCCCTCTCTGTCCCCCACAAAACCATTTGAAAGTACTTGGCAATCATAATTAGAGTTTACCCCAAAATACTACAGCAAGTGTCTAAAAGCACTAGGATAATTCTCAAGAAATTTAACATAAATACAAGAATATTTTCTAATCTATGGCTCATATTTAGCTTTTTATTTAATTAAGTGAGAACAGGGGAAGCAGAGACAGACTCCCACATGCACTCCTACCCACCTGGCAAGCCCCTTATGAAGCGATGCTCTGCCCATCTGGGGCCATTGCTCCATTGCTCAATAACCAAGCTATTTTTAGTGTCTGAGGCAAGGCCACAGAGCCATCCTCAGCACCCGGGCCTAACTCGCTGGAGCCAATTTATCCATGGCAGCAGAAGTGCAAAGCCAGTATCCAAGCCCACTACCACAGCAGCCTGGCCAATGCAGGTTCATGTTAGATTCGCATAGTCGGTAATGAAACAACAAAGCCAAGAACTGGTGAGCCATCAGCTTTAATTCTAGCTTGCACCCGGCAGGCAAGCAAAACACACACTGGGCTCCAAAACCCACTCATTCAGTGCTCACAAAGCTACTGACTTATCTGAGTTTCCTAGAATCAAAAAGTTTCTAGCTCACCAGACTTATTCACCTCTGTTTCCCATCTCCTTCTCTCTACACAAACTCTGCACAAACTGGCTTCTTCCTCAGCACTCTGCCATCTTGGATACCTCCTCTCCTCCATATGGCCTTAATCTGCTCTCCTTTCTAATACCAACCTCAGGAACCAAGAGAGAGCAAGCTACTGGTCTCTCCCACTTTATAGTGTAGAAATCCAAACCCTTAATCCAATCTACAAACAAGAAAGTCTCTGATACAAAGTCATCCATCTGAGGCACGATGGGATTCCTCAGGAGAGCGAACCACCCCACATCATTCAATCAGTCAAGGGTGTAGGGAAAAGCTTACTCTTAAAACTAAGCCTTAGGCTATAATGACCTGGACTGCTTACATTACAGTCTTTCCCCCACACCTATTCCAAGCATAAGGGCAAATAATATCACCTGGTTGATGGGCTTCCATGTGGGCAGTGCCATCTTAAACAAAGTGAGCATATTATATTTTATCTGCCCAACAATCCACCCCTATACTCACTTTACTACCCACAATCTACACCACTGGCATTCATGTACAAGGAAATTAGGTACATTACACAAATTACAACAGCATGACAAATCATACAATTTCAACAATTACAAAGGTACACTTCACCAGTCTCTGACCACTTTGCCAAAAGTGCAAAATGTCCTCAGCCTTCTTTCTTGCCGTTGGAAAGGCTTACCGGGGCAGGAGGAGGGCCTCCATCAAAGCCACCCCCGACCCCCATCAGGGTATTTCACATTGTCCAAAATCCATAAGTCCATTCAACAAAGGAATCAGTGCTCACTCCAGTCATAGTCAAGGAAATCAGTCCACGCACATGAGGTGTTAGCCTCCCCTCTCATTCCTGCCGTCATGGCAGGTCTCACACTGTCCTAAAAAGAAGCATGTGGCAATGGCAGTCAGCATTTCCATCTCTGCTCTGGGGAGCATGATGGCATCCACCCCTATGTCCCAAAATCTCAGACCTACCAGCAGCGTAGCTACTCCTTGCTGCTGGGCTCTCACCTTCTGGAGACTGGGGATTGCAACTCCAGCCCAATTCTCCTCATCCTCCAAAGAGGAACTGAAAACATCAGCTCCTGCTGCTGGGCTTGAGCCCTGGGCTGCCGTCGCCTTCTGCTCAGCAGGTCTTGCAGCTCCAGCCCTGGCCGCAGCTCTGGCCCCTGCCTCAGCCCTGGCCTCATGCCGCTGTTGGCTCTCCACAACATCCAGGGCAATCTCCAACTCACGAACCTGTGATTCCTTCTCCAGCATCTGTTCCATTTCCAGGCGAATCTCGCAAACCTGGTCAGCCTCCTTTTCTAGCACTTCCTCCAGCTCCAGGGTCATCATCTCTTTCTCCCTTGTTTCCTCCAGCTCCTTCTGCTGCTCAGTTTGCAGGTCCTGGGCAGCCTCTTCCATAGAGCTCTCGGTTTTCTCATGCATGGCCGTAAAAGTCAGTCAGCCAATAGTCCCCCAAAAAACAGCCACAGGGAACCATAACAGCAGCCAGTCCTCTACCACCACTCAAAGGTGGTGGTGGCTCCATACCGATCTGTATCAAATCCTGCCACAGACTACACCAAATGTAAAGCCAGTAGCCAGGACCACCATCACAGCCGCCTGGCCCATGCTGGTTTGCATTAGATTCAAACAGATGGTAATGAAACAACGGAGCCAAGAACTGGTGAGCCATCAGCTTTAATTCTAGCTTGTACCCAGCAGGCAAGCAAAAACACACACTGGGCTCCAAAACCCACTCATTCAGTGCTCACAAAGCTACTGACTTATCTGAGTTTCCTAGAATCAAAGGTTTCTAGCTCACCAGACTTATTCACTCTGCTCCCCATCTCCTCCAGCACAAACTCTGCACAAACTGGCTTCTCCCTCAGCACTCTGCCATCTTGGCTGCCTCCTCTCCTCCATGTGGCCTTAATCTGCTCTCCTTTCTAATACCAACCTCAGGAACCAAGAGAGAGCAAACTACTGGTCTGTCCCACTTTATAGTGTAGAAATCCAAACCCTTAATCCAATCTACAAACAAGAAAGTCTCTGATACAAAGTCACCCATCTGAGGCATAATGGGATTCCTCAGGAGAGCGCACTACCCCACATCATCCAATCAGTCAAGGGTGTGGGGAAAAGCTTACTCTTAAAACTAAGCCTTAGGATATAACGACCCGGCCTGCTTATATTACAGCAATTTTCCCACACCCATTCCAAGCATAAGGGCAAATAATATCACCTGGGTGACGGGCTTCCATGTGGGCAGCGCCTTCTTTAACAAAGTGAGCATATTATATTTTATCTGCCCAACAAAGAGGAAGAGAGAGAGAGAGAAAAAGGAGGGGAATATGTGGAGAAGCAGATGGTCACTTCTCCTATGTGCTCTGACCAGCAATCAAACCCAGGACATCCACACTGAGTCAACTAGCCAGGGCCCACAATTAACTTTTAAATTCCCCCAATGTCTTAGTGTTTTCCTTAATTTGATTCAGAATACAATAAAAAATCATGCATTACAGTTAGTTGATATATTTCTATAACCTCTATTAATCAAAAGAGTCCCCTGCTGTTATTGTTTTATTTTTTTTATTTTTCATAATATTGACATTTTATAAAGTTCAGGTCAGGTATTTTGTAGATTTCCACATAATTTAGGTTTATATAATTGTTTTCTCATAATTAGGTTTAGGTTAAACATTTTAAAATAAAAATACTATGTAGGTGATATTGTTACTTCTAAGTACATCAAATCATAGACACAGTTTGTAGTTTGGAATTCTTGGGATGCCAGTCAAGGTGGCAGGGTAAATAAATGGCATCCTCCCACAAGCACATAAAAATTACAAGTAAACTATAAGACAACCACCATTGAGAGCATCTGAAGTCTAGCTGAACAGAAGTCCTGTAAATAAGGATATACAGAGAACCCACATGGAGACTGGTAGGAGGAGCAGAGACTCCTAATGGGTTGGTACTCCACCCATATGTGGCTGTTAAAAATCAGGAGGGAGATGTCAGCTATGGAGGTCCCCTCCCTATGGAGCAAGCGTCCAAACCCCACATCAGGCACCTCAGGCCAGGGTACCAGTGCTGGACAGGGAAGTTTCCATAACTTGTAATTGTGAAAAACAGCAGCGATTGTGATTGTATGAAATAGAGGCTGCTGGAGTCCCAGGCATTCCTCTTAAATGACCTGAGGACAGATTTATTCTGACTCACTTACTCTGAGCTCCAGTACTAGGGTAGCATCTCAAAAGGCACGTGGGACATATAGGGAAACTGAATTTTCTGGCTTTGAGGCAAAAGCTGGAAAGGTTGCTTTCCCCCAAAGAGAAGGGATGGTAGAGACCACTGTCCTTCTGCTGAGCCCTCCCCAACATGGGAGCCAGTAGGTAGATACCATATCTAATTCTCTATCAACCTGGCTAAAAATATTCCCCACCTGGTGATTCCTTAGACCCTGTTCCAATTAACTTGTGGACCCAACCAAACTACTTCTAGTGACTTTCATATAAACTGCCTGTCTCAGCTCATGCTGTGGACTTTCCTAAAATCTTTCAAAGGTTCACAAACCCCAGACAAGCCACATCTGGCCTTGTTATGCCCCATACCTATTGATGAGTGGTCCCAGGCCCATCACTAGCGGCAGCTGGACTCCACCAGTCATATGCAAGCTCAGAACAAGTAACAGACATCTGTACATCACTTTGCAGCTCATGCCAGAGGGCCCTAGACAGGGCACAGGTGGCAGTTGACCTTGGCCTGCACTTTCTTGGAAGCCCCAAAGCTGGTGCATCCAGTGGTCAACTGCAGACCACACCTGAGCACCACTTAACCCCGTCCATGAATGACATACTGAAGGGGCAATCTAGGAAGATGCAGAGCCCCACTAAAGTAGCGTTCTGCTCCATGGGTCAGCCTCTGTAGAGCAGTCCCTCGCTGTTGTTGCTGTTGGTCTTTGTAAATGACCAGCCTGAAGGTCAATCCCTTTCATTGATGTGACAACAGCAATCAAGGTTCAGCTACAACAAGGAGGTACACACAGAACACACAAGTGTCCACCTGGAGCACCAGGTTCATATGACCAGGGAAATGGGACCTGTAGGACAGGTACTGTACAAAGTCATCCTAAGACTGGGAGACATAGAAGATCTACCTAACACATAGAAACTAACACAGAAAGACAACCAAATGGTCAGAAAAAATAAGCATGCCCCAAATGGAAGAGCAGAAAAAATCTCCATAGGAAAGATTAAATACAATGAACTCAAACAAACAACCAGATACAGAGTTCAAAACAATGGTTAGAAGGATGCTCAATAAACTTAGTGAGAACTTCAACAGCATAAGAAACGATGTAGAAACCATAAAAAAGAACCAGTCAAAAAAAGAATATAGTAATTGAAATGAAGAATACATTATAAGGAATAAACAGTTGAGTAGAAGAAGCAGAGGATCAAGTCAGAGATATCAAAGACAAAGTAGTAAAAAACACCCTATCAGAGAGACAAGGAAAAAAAAAAAGAATTTTAAAAATGAGGATAGTTTAAGGGCATCTGAGACAACATCAAGCATAATAACATTCACGTTATAGGGGTACCAGAAGGAACAGAGAGAGAGCAAGAGATTGAAAACTTATCTGAAAAAAATAATAATGACAGAAAACTTCCCTAACTTGGTAAAGAAAATACACACACAAATCCAGGAAGCATAGAGTCCCAAACCAGATGAACCAAAGAAGCCCACACTAAGACACATCATAATTAAAATGCCAAAACTTAAAGACAAACAAAAAATCTTAAATGCAACAAGACAAAAGCAGTTAGTTACCAACAAAGGAACTCCCATAAGACTGTCAGCTGATTTCTCAACAAAAACATTCAGGCCAAAAGGGACTGGCATAAAATATTTAAAGTGATGAAAAGCAAGTCCCTACAACCAAGACTACAATATCCAGCAAGACTGTCAGTTAGAATTAAAGGACAGGTAAAGAGCTTCCCAGATAAGAAAAAGTTAAAAAAGTTTATCACCAACAAATCAGTATTAAAAGGAATGTTAAAGGGCATTCTTAGGAAAAAAATAAAAAATACAAATAACAAAATGATGATAAATACATATGTAACAACAATTACTTTAAATGTAAATGGATTTAAAATCAAAAGACAAGGCAAAAACAGGATCCATTCAAATGCTATTGATAAGAGACTCACTTCAGATCAGGAGACACATGCGGACTGAAAGTAAAATTATGAAAAAATATATTTTATGGAAATGAAAACAAAAAAAATAGCTAGGGTAGCAATAGTTATACTAGACTTGGAAGCAAACACTATAACAAGACACTGAGAAGGACCCAGCAATTTCACTTCTGATAATTTATCCAGTAAAACCCAAAACACTAATTCAAAAAGACATATGCATCCCTATGTTTACTGCAACATTGTTTACAATAGTCAAGAAATGGAAGCAACTTAAGTGTTCATCAATAGATGAATGAATAAAGAAGTGGTGTGCAGGTATTGATCAACTTATAACCTATGCAACTTACGATCATTCAACTTTACGACCACAGTCGCTAACCGTGACTGCTCCGCGTCTGGAACAGTTTTTGTATGCACCTGTATTTTGTAACATCATTTCACAGTACTGTACATATAACCTACTCAACTTACAACCAAATTGTGTTACGACCGGTTTGTCGGAACCAATCGTAGTCGTAAGTCGAGCACTAGCGGTATATATACAATGAAATACAACTAAGCCATAAAAATGATTGAAATCTTACCATCTGCAACAGCATGTATTGGCCTGGAAGGTATTGCATTGAGTAAAATAAGTTAGAAAAAGATGAATACCACATGATTTCACTTATATGTGGAATCCAACAAAACAAAATAACAAACAAGCAGAATAGAAACAGATCCATAGATTCTGAAAACATTTTGATGATAGCCAGATGGGACAGAAAATTTGGGAGAATAAGTGAAAAAGTTAAAGGGATTAAATATAAATTAGTAGTTACAGAATAGTCTTGTGGATGTGAAGTACAGCATAGGGACTATAGTCAATAATGTAGTAACTATGTGATGTCAGATGGGTACTTGATTTATCAAGGTGATCACTTAGTAAGTTATATAATGTCTGATCACTGGGTTGTACACCTAAAACTAATATAATATTTTACAACTGTAATTGAAAAATACTTTTAAAAAGAATGTAATCTGTTCTTTTATTGTTGAGGCTAATCTGTACAGTTGATAAAAAGATAACTTCCAGATTTTTCCAATGCAAAATGTCGTGTCTTTTTATTTTTAATAAATATATAATTGGGAGTGACACCTTGAGACTATGTAAATATCCTCTTTCAAAAAAAATTCATCCAAGAGTATTATCACCCATTGATGATACTTGCCTAAATTATTTTGGTAATTATAACATGATTACATTATAATTCTATCATTCTCTATATATCTACTAGCTGGCATTCTTTACTATTTTATAAAGTAATATAATAGATTCAGGAGTTTTTTGTTTTATTTAGCATATTATTATAATCCATTGCCATTATCATTTTTGATGGTCAATTTTTACCAAATTTTGGGCATTGTGATCCTCTTCAAGTTGCCTCCCCTGTATTTATAACACATTCCCATCTGTTTTTGATCACTTCCATGCTTTCTGGTACAAGATATTCCAAGATCACCTTGAACTTCCCATGTCCCAGTCCTGAAGTCAATCAACCATTAACCCATGGTGTCCTGGCTCCTTTTAGTGGCAAGTAATTAGTCTTACAATTACTGAATAACAAGACAAATGAATAACAATGTATACATGCATATGCCACTAGTTCATCGAATGCCACTTTAAACATAATTTGAAGGTATTTTTGAGGCCATAACATTTTGGGGAGTTGAACTTCACATCAGAGAGCCTTCCAGTGTGGGCTTGGGCACCATTACTTGCTTAGTGGTGTGCATCTGAAGGGATATGGAACAGGGAGCCCTAGCTTATTTCTGAACGTGTCATTGCAGAGAATTGATCCGTTGGCTACACTGGTTCCCCAGTACATCTCTGGACCTAGCCTTGTAGCCAGTGCATGCAAACCGCACAGACTGCATGGGTGGCAGGACTGGATTCCCAAGATATCTGGATACCGATAACCTGCAAACGGTGGTAGAAATGCTATGCAAATTTGCAAAGCATATGTTCACAAAGTATAACATTTTAAAAAGTGATACTTTAATAAGACTATGATCTTTGGCCCTGGCCAGGTAGCTTGGTTGGTTAGAGCATTGTCCCAAAGTGTAGAGGCTGCATATTAGGTCTCTGGTCAGGGCACATACAGGAACAGATTGATGTTCCTGACTCTCTCTCTCTCCCTACCTCTCTTGCTAAAATCAATAAATACAATAAAAAAGAATATGATCTTTGTAATTGGAATGGATTAAAATAGTTCAGAATGGGTTGAGCTATAAATGATTAAGGCAAGCTGTCATTGAGTAGCTAAATAAAGAAAGAGAATAGCTCTTTGGTACATAGAAGAAACCCTTCCTTTTATTCGTTAACATTCTGTTTATTCTGTACTACTTTCTCTTATTATTTTATTCATTTTTACTTGATAACTAAATTACTTTATGTCTTGTTAGTATAAATAAACAGTTACATTCTTTATGTAAATATTAATTTCATCTTCCTCAGAGCACTTAGTTTGCCGGTCCCTTACTGAACGAGAGCGCACGCATGTGGTTCAAGCCAAGGATATCACAGCCTTCTGGGAAAGAGCAGCACCCCGATAAGAACACATCCAGACTCAGCACAGATTGTGTAAAATCACAGGCTGTCATTCATTTTTCTAATTTTATCAGATTGCCACATCTTTCTAAAGTGAGCAACTAAAGATGCCATTTATTGATAAATTCATAAATCTTTATTAATCAACAGTCATTTACTTGTAACTGTCTTAGGTAAGCATGGCTATCCTCAAAGAGAGTACAGTTTAATATAAAAGAAAATAAGAGGCCCTGGCCAATTTGCTCAGTGGATAGAGTGTCGGCCGGGTGTATTAACATCTTAAATTCTATTCCCAGTCAGGGCACAGAAGAGAAGCAACCATCTGGTTTTCTCCCATCCTCTCCCCCTATTTTTCCTCTTCTCCTCTTACAGCCAGTGGCTCAACTGGTTTGAACACTGGCCTCAGGAGTTGAGGATAGCTCAGCTGGTCTGAGAGGGTCATCTTAGGTGAAAAAAATAGCTTGGCAGTGGAGCATAAGCCCCAGATGGGGGTTGATGGGTGGATCCTGGTCAAGGCACATGTAGGAATCTGTCTCATTATTTCCCATCCTCCCACTTAAAAAAAGAAAAGCAGAAATAGGCAAGTATGCTGCACTGTAGTAAGTTTAAAGACAAGTAACATCATAGGGAGCTAAAGAGGCATAGAAAAGACATCTCCAGTGTAGACTGGGGCTAGGGGCAAAGAGCAAGGTAGTGGTGTTCCTGGAGAGGCAGAATCCTGAAGAAAAGAAAGGTCAGTAGAAGCACAGTGGGACAAACCGAAGGGAAAAAGAAGCATATTAACATGTAGGTGAACTACAAGGACTGCCATCTACTTATCTGTAGTGGTGGTGGCTAAGGCGGGAGACTAGTGAGACATGAGACTTCGAAGGCTGGTAGGGGCCAGATCTCCAGTGCCATGCTCTGGAAGTCTGCTAAGAGTCCTTGAGGGATGACAAGCAGGGGAGAGACACAGTAAGCTCTGCATTACAGGCAAGCCACTCCCAAATGGTGATGGGCACACAGGTTAGGACTATGTTGACCCAAACAAGGCAACGATAAAGCTGAATTTGAATACTGGCAGTGGGTAAGAACCTAAGGGGAGAAAATAGAGGAATATTTGAGAAACTAAATTAATAGTATTTGAAGACAGAAAAAGTGGGGATGGAGAGTGAGAGAAAATGGTTCTTAGCTTCAGTTTTAACCCTAAATCACATCATCACAATTGAGAACTGCAGAGCTGAAAGATTTTTCTATATGTGCAGGCTGACTAATGCATGAGCAGTGATGGGTCCACACAGCCATGAATTCCTTTCAGGGCATCAAAGTCAAAGCCAATGGATTGTAAACACCCTGGGACCCAGTTCACCTTGGCTGCCCTCTGAGATTTGGCTTGAGCCTATGTATTTCAGGCTTATTCTCTACATCAAAGGACAGATGGCAGAAAGTGGGTGAATGCAAATATAAGAGAGGCAGGGAGGGGATCGCGGACGTGCTGGGGTGCCGTCCTTTGAGAGCACACAAAGAGCACCCACCTCCTTTAGAGGCCATGTCAGAGAGAAAGGAGGCTGAGAAATTATGGAAGGGCTTTCAAGCACGGGGGTCAGGGGTCATGCCCCTGCCAAGGAACCACCACCTGCACAGTCACATAGGTATCTACTGAGGTTACCACCACTGTCCCTGACGATGCCTGGATATGCCACCTTCACTTCCAGCCCTGAAACTCTCCGTGCTCTGCACAGTCTTCTCTACCTGATGCTGCTACAGGACTATGTAGGCAGAAACTGGAGTTAGTTAATAATATTCCTACCTTGGTCGAATAGCTTGGTTGGTTAGAGCATCGTCTGGAAGCACCGAGGTTGCTGGTTCAATCCCCGGTCAGGGCACATATAGGCACAGCTCAATGCTCCTTTCTCTCTCTCTTCCTTTCTGTCTCATTAAAATCAATGAATCAAAAATATTGAGGCTCATAGACATAGATAGAGAGCAGAGGTTACCAAGGAAAGAGTAGTGCTAGGGAGGGGATGGCGGAAGGGTATAAATAGGGACAAATATATGGTGATGGAGTATGTTTTGACTTTGACTTTGGGTGATGGGTATACAACATAATCGACTGTTCAAATGATGTGAAGATGTTTACCTAAACTCTATGTCCTCTTCTTGATCAATGTCACCCTGTTAAGTTTAATTTTCTAAATTAAAAAAAAGAATTATTGCTACACAAATGGATGTCTCAGAAGTGTTTTGTTTTTTGGTATGTGTGCATGTGCTTTTTTATTCTTTTTTGCCACTTAGCACCACATCCAAGAGAACGCCGTTATTTCCAGCCAAATGGAATGCAAATGCAACAGAAAGCTGCTCAGTAGATACTGCAGACCGCAGAAGAAACAACTATTTATTTCTCTTTTTCTTTCTTCACCTTTCTCCACCTACTCCCATCCCTCATCTTCTTTTCTCATCCATTGCTCCCCTCTTGCCTTAAATGATGCAGGCAGACAAACCCATGGCAGCCAGCCAGAGTTCACGGGTTTTCAAAACAATATGTCCCAGGTCGAAATAGCCCACTCTGTCCCTTTGCAGGAACATGGAGGAGAAGAGAGGATTCAAGCTCTTGCAAAGGCATCAAGTACACCTTCCCAGTGTTCCTATTGACGGCACTGTAAAAAGAGAACTCTTCTCATTGTGAACCCACCACCATTCCCTCTCTTGCTCTCAGGTCCAGGGAATAACAGAGACGTCAGTAGGAGGATTGACTGCTGAAATGCAGTATTAACCTTTGAAAATATAATTTATTCAAACCCAGTGTATTACAGAAAGCCCAGCGTGAATGGGGGATTAGGTGTCCACGGCAGCTTCAGTCAAAGGAACAGGATAAATGGAGTGTCTCCCCAGAGATTATTCCTACAGAATAAAAATGCTTTCAGCCAAGATATCGAAATGTTGCAAAAGCCTTTGCCAGGTAGGGGACAGGATGAGAGAAACAAGATGGCAGCACAGCCGTCTCGGGGGCTATGGGTGGTGAGCAGCACACTGTGTCCGTTCAGAGACTCCCTGGGAGTGGAAAGAGGATGAAATACAAAAAGGCTTCAAAAGCTTCCAAGGGCCACCAGTGAAACGATGGCCGAGACCAAGGTCTCCCTTTATTCACACAGCTGTCATCATCCAACCGACCTCGCAAAGTAAACAGGAATCCGAGACACAAGGAAAGAAATGGTATTGGAGCCAGAAAGCCTTTAAGGTAGTTTTCAACATACAGGATCATCCTCCAAGGCATTCATAGCTACTCCCGTAGTAGGCTAAAAGTTCAACTGTTCAACATCTTATTTTGCCAAGACTGGTTTCTGTTGCTGACTATCGATACACTGATCAAACCATTTAATTTTGGTACAAAGAAGTAGGCAGACAGATAGAAGAACCAAGACAAATTTTAAGTATTTTCCCCTGTAAAGCCAGTAGCCACAGCCACCATCACAGCTGCCTGGCTTGTGCAGGTTTGCATTTGGTTTGGACAGACGGTAATGAAACAACGGAGGCAAGAACTGGTGGGTCGTTAGCTTTAATCCTAGCCTGCACCCAGCGGGCAAGAAATACACACAGTGGAAAAACACTTCCCTGTCCATTTAGGGCTCCCAAAGCCACTCACTTATCCGAGTTTCCTAGAATCAAAGGTTCTACTTCACCAGCCTTATTTACCTCTGTTCCCCATCTTCTTCTCTCTACACAAACTCTGTACAAACTGGCTTCTCCTTCAGCACTCCGCCATCTTGGCTGCTTCTCCTCTTCTCCACATGGCCTTTCTCTGCTCTCCTCTCTAATACTAATCTCAGGAACCAAGAGAGAGCAAGCTCCCGGTCTGCCCCATTTTATAGTATAGAAATCAAAACCTTTAATCCAATATACAAACAAGGAAGTCTCTGATACAAAGTCACTTATCTGAGGCATAATGGGATTCCTCATGAGAGTGCACCACGACACATCATGAAATCAGTCAAGGGTGTGGGGAAAAGCTTAGTTTTAAAACTAAGCCTTAGGTCCATGAAGGCGAACCTATGAAACGCGTGTCAGCACTGACATGAGTAGCCATTTTTAATGACACGCAGCCGCATGCAGCCACATACCAGAGAAATATGGGGCTGCATGCTGAGAAGGACACTTCATCCTCGGCTCCTGCACGGCCAGGTGCAGTAGCCAAGGATAAAACATTTGCTATAGTGTAGACACTCTGTGCCCGAGGCCTGTAGGCCAAAACATTCTTGTTATTTAAATTATAAATATCGCAAAATTATGGGGTTTTTCTCAAAGTGACACACCACCCAAATTATGCTCGGTTTTTTGATGAATTTTGACACACCAAGCTCAAAAGATTGCCCATCACTGCCTTAGGCTATAATGACCCGGCCTGCTTACAGCCTGTCTCCTACACCCAATGCAAACTATAAGCGAGCAAACATATACAGTGTGTCCGTAAAGTCATGGTGCTCTTTTAACTGTGTAACTGGTCAAAAGTGAACCATGACTTTACGAACACACTGCATATCATATATACAAACTTATTTGACCAACATTCCCCTTGTTGTAGTTGGATGGTTAGTTTTGATCTGTTTTCCTGACTCAACATCGATTTTACAGGAGTAATTTAGTAGCAATGAAAATATGACTAATCTCCCAGCTCAAGTTTTAAATATTTTCCCCCATGCAGCAATAATTGATAGTGAATTTGCTTTCTTTTTTTCAGCAGGAAAGAACTCATAAAACATTCATTCATTTATTCATTAACAGGAGTATGTTGAACACTTATCACATGTTAGACTCTTAGGAGATAGGAGGGGATAATGCAGTGAACAAAGTTATCCCAGGTCTTGCCTTTATGAAGTATGTAACCTGGCAATTATGAGAAAGCAGAGAGGGCAGACTTTGCCTTGGGAATGATTACTAATGTAAGCATCACAAAGAGTAGAGAGCAGTGAGAAATACCCGGAGGGATCGTGGTTTCTGTCTCTTCTACAATGGCCACAACTCAGCTGACTCTCCTGGTGTTGTGTGATATTCTGAACTGTGAGCATTGAGCCACCTACTACCTTATATCAATATAGAAACCATTTACTGCTTTTCTCCCATTTTTTGGCACTAGACTAGGCACTGAGGAAATGAGACCAATCAGCCCAATTTTCAAGAGCCCTGGATTCTACAAAACAGGTCCCTTAGGAAATATAGAGCATAAGCATGCACAGTGTCTGTCTGTGGTTTGCAAATGACAAGTCAGTTATAAGCACAGCACTCTGCCGATGAAAGGGTTGCTTACACTTGGCAGCATTTTGTCCCTGTTCCATTACAGTTCTTCTCCACTTTCCCCTCTATTTCCTCCTCTGCCTTCAGCACCAGAAGGGTGGCCATAGTTCCTTGCTTTCTAGTTGGACAAGCATGAGCTCATAAGGGACACAAAATAACTCCTGTCTTGTTCCTCTTGAACCTGTGAACTGAACTCTTCTATAAGTTATAGGTGGCTAGTGATTTCATAAAGAATAGTCTTTTCACTTTTTTTTTTTTTAGGTGAAAGGAGGGGAAACAGTGAGGCAGGATTCCATATGCGCCCCAACCAGGATCCAACCAGCAAACCCATCTGGGGCCAATGCTCAGCAACAAAAGCGATTTTTAGTGCCTGAGGCTGATACACTTCAATGGAGCTATTCTCAGCACCCATGACCATGCTCAAATCAATTGAGCTACTGACTGCGAGAGGAGAAGAGGGAGAGAAGGAGGCAAGGGAGGTGGGAAAAATAGATAGTTGCTTCTCCTGTGTGCCCTGACTGGGAATCAAACACAAAACATTTGTATGCCTGGGCCGAAGTTCTATCCACTGAACCACCAGCCAGGGCAGTCTTTTCACTTTCAAGATGTTGAATGCTCTGCCTTCTAATCCAAGCTGGCATCTCCACTGGAATGGGACATCAGACAGCTGTGAGCCTCAGCCTAGCTGGAGAGGAAAGCGGGTGACAAATGCATATCACAGCCATTCAGAACTTCTAAAAAGCTTTGAATTCCATTCATCTGTTAAATATTTTGCTAGGAGTTTTGGTAGAAGTTTGATAGGAATATTTCTTTTCCATTGAGAGGCAAATAAGACCTATCTGACACCATCCCTGGTGAGACAAATATGCAGAAACCTGAGCTGGAAGCTGGAATTTTCTTGGCATGAAGCATAAATGAGTAGTGTAGGCATTGTGGGCCAAGCATGTCTTACTTTGGGGAAGACACTTCAAAGAAGAGGAAAGATTTTCCTTATGCCCCTGAGGAGAAATTGTATAACTCTCTGAAAGAATAAGTCAGCCAAAATACCTGCAACCTACCCTCAGTTCTCTCTGGAGTCTGAAAGAAACACATGGGCCTTTGAAATCTTATGGAGGGGTAACCAAAGAAGAATTTTTATCTGTTGCTGTTATGAATCCAATTAGACATATTTTGAGGAACGGGTATATGTATATTAGATTTTAATTAAGTAGTGTTAATTATAATCTATGAGATGTGCTTACTGCTTATCAGATAATTATGAGAAAGCCAATTTGGCTGCTGGCTTGTGACTAATTAAGTGGAATTAGTAATGATAATTATAGATTTGATTTGGTTTGCCTTTATTGGAAAAGGGGCAAATCTGCTTAGGATAGGGTGGGTCAGGGTATTAGGGCAGAATTCATAATCTTCCCAGCGAGCATACGCACACCAGGCTTCAAGAAGCCAGGAAAAACTGGAAGACGAGGTAACACCAATCTGGTGAGGGCTCCTCCCCACATTCATCATCTTGTTTGACTGACTCTTCCGCCTGCTGTCGAGTTTCACTCCTTCTTCTTACATACAGACGTCTCTGGGTTTATGTTGGTGAGGAAGAAGTTTGAATGAGTGAAAGATCACGGTGATAGGACCAGAAGAGTCTTTCAACTTGAATCTGGGGGAATATAGTGCATCCCTACTCTCAGGATGCAGACCCTGCCGCTGGTCTGTGGTGCCACATGGGAAAGGAACAGGCTATACCAACTTCAACATCCCAACCCCAAGGGGGGACGTAAAAGGTGCACATGCCTGAGCTCCGCCCCAGACCCACAGGATCAGACACTTGGACCATGTCCAGGTGCCACATTGCCAACAAGCATTCCCTAGATGACTCTCATGGACGGTGACTTTTCAGGCCACTGCACAAAACATCAGTTCTCTTTAAAGCACCAAGATTGGTCAACTCAGTACATCAACCTTAATGAGCATTCTTGGGTGGGCTCTCCCCTTCCCTCACTCAGCCTGAACATGGCCACAGCAGGTTAAAGAAGGAGTTAGGCCAGGTCAATTAACAGTCTAGAAATCCTTACTATCTATGTCTACATTATTATCAGAAACGCAGCTCCAGGAAGAACCCTGCTCTAAGCGACTTGGTGTGCACAGAAATGCATCCCAGGGAGCTCAGAGGTTATGAAGCAGTACTCTAAATACACCGTGCAGTTACTCAAGAAAAGAGTCAGAAGACCCACCAGCCACAGCTCAAGCTGTGGAGTGTAGGATTTGCCCATTTGGGCCCCAACCAATTTGCACACTCCCAGTAAGATATGTGCTGGTAGCCCGCTCAGCACTGCACTACCTTGCACAGGACCATCAGTGAAGGTCAGCCCATGGCTAATTTTTATTCTCTACACTCCACCACCATCCTGCAGCATCCCTGCTCAATGTCATCCCTGCCAGCCCTTTCGTCCGCAGTGCTGTGGCCTGGCCTGGCCTGGCCTTCAAAGAGCCTTGAACACTGCATCTTGCCTTCCGGGCACCACACAAGGATCCAGGCCAGAATTCCTGTCACTTCATAATCAAGTAAGTAATTCAAACGGAGGCTCTCTTCTCGACGTTAAGTGATTTCTGTGCCTGTGCTCTGCAAACCTTGAACCAAGATGCAGGGCTCCGGGCACCCCATTCGACTTTCAGCTCCCAAACTGGAGACCTAGGATATCTGTTTAAGGCGGGTATCCTAGCACATCCCAACCTTCCCTCCTCAGTCTGATCACTTGATCTGAGTCTTGACCCCTTATATCAATAGCTAGCCAAAGCTCGTTTACTGATTAATCTGAGCCAGGCAATAGCGTCTTTACTGGGGTCAACTCTCCTATGCCACTCACCACCTGGGAAGTTGGGACTAATATCACTACCTTTATTTTACAACTGAGAAGACAGTTCCATGACGTTACCTAACAGGTGCTTGTTCACACACCCAGGACTGGCAGACCCAGGCAGCAGCCTCTAGATCGCTCTCACAGAACCATTGCCTCCTGCCTTCTGCTTTGTCTGAGCCCTGGGTCACTGTGCGCTCGGGCCCATCCTTACCTGGCTGGCAGTGTGGCGCAGGTGCCCTCAGTAACCTGCCACCTCCTGACCTGCCATCGAAGTGTCTCCATGCTATGTGCTGCTCCTTCACTGAGACTTGCAGTGACAGTCTCCGGTAGCCTTGCTCAGTCTCTTTTTCTGACTCTTGCATCCTGACAGTTCTCCCCAGGTCTAATATAAACCCTCTGGTACCCATGAAGCTATTGCCAACCACTTTCCTCAAAAGGCTATCGCCTTCCTCTAAATTTAATTCGCACTAACTTACTATCCTCTATTTCAGTGTCATCCACATCTGACTTTTCTAAACTGATGACAAACTACTTAGAGAGTACCATGCTATCTATCTATACTTGTCTTTCTAAGTTCAATGGCATCTACCATAGAGCTATACCTATAGCTGGTACCATATGAATGAGATGTTTATATAAATTTCATCTAAATGAACTGCATTATCTCAGGGCATGAACAAAAGTCTTATCATCTTGTCTTACTAGGATTATCAAGAATGTAAGGGTTTATGCTCACACTGCGGGGGAGGGGAGATAAACACAGCTGAGGCTCTACCCAGGCATCTGCATACCTAAGTGACAAGGAGAACTGAGATTATTAGTAAAATAATGTAGCCCACCAATGCTAAACAACTTTAGTGAGGTTAAGTGTGTATGGATGAGTAAGTATAGCACAAATTTGAAACCAGGATTTCATCGTGAAGCTAATTAAATTCAGGAGACATTCATTGGACAGCTTCTATATGTAAAAATGGACAAGATGGCCTCTGTCCCAAAAGGGCTTACACTAATCAAATGTAACATCAGAGCTTAATGAGTCCTTAGAGAATAGGAACCTAATCACCTCATTTTGCAGAGAGAATGCTGAAGTCCAAAGAAGGGAATTGACTGACCAATGGCCACACAGCTCTCTAAGGGCAAGTTCAGTATTAGACCCAAGTCGGTTTCATTGTACCACAAGTCTTTCTTTCAGAATCAGAAAACATTAATGTAACACTGGCTACAATTTTAGTTAGTGGAAAGGGAAGCATTCGGGTCACATAAGGGAATTATTCTGTAGCAGAAATCCACAGAAAAATCATGTCTCTTTAGTCCCTGACAAAATTCATCATTTATTTAAAAGTTTCATATAAGTAAATTGAAAAAGCTAAGAACTGTTTGATTTCACACATAGGTGAAATATAAAACTGAGACTCGTGGACATAGATAAAATTGTGGTGGTTACGGGGGTGGGGAGTGTGGAGAAGGGGTGGGAGGAAGGGTGTAAAGAGGAACTATTATATGGTGACAGAAAATGATCTGACTTTGGGTGATGGGCATACAATATAATCAACAGTTCAAATGCTATAGAAATGTTTACCTGAAACCTTTGTACTCCTATTGATCAGTGTCACCCTGTTAAATTAAACTTTCTAAATAAAAATTTTTTTTTAAAGTTTCATTCCAGTATGATGAGCAAGCTAGGACTACAGGGAGCTTTATTAGAGGTGTATCTGAGTTCATCCCCAGGAAAAATTTGAAATTTCAACAGACTGAAATTAGAAACAGGAAAGAGAGGGAAGGAAAAAAAGGGAGGCTAAATGAAATGACATACAGGACGGGGTTGATAACCTTTTAACAAAATAAAACAAATGGACGGTGTTAACAATCCCACGGCGAGGGCAGAAGAGAAAGAAAAAAGTCTGAGACATTAAGGGCCTTCTACGCAGAGGTTAGCAAGTTGAATAAACTGGCTAAATTAGAATTATTAGAAGGAGGCTGAGGTCAGATCATAACAGGCTTAGAGAGCAAGTGAGGCACTCTCTATCACACAGTCTGTGCAGCAGTCTCTAAATTAAAGACTTTGGAGCTGAGAGGTAGGGGACCAGAGTAAAGAAGCACTGGTTAAGGAACAAAGGCAGTGAAGTCAGAATAAGTGCAGAATAGCTGGGGAAATCTGCAGGACGCGTGGAGATGAATCGTCAGTTCCTTGCAGCTGAATGAATCTGTGCGAATGGCGCTGAGAAGAGGGGCGTCAGAGGTATCTGGGATGATGACAATGCCAACAATGGTGTCAGCGACCTGGAAGGAGAACATCAGAAAGGAAATGTGGCAAATCCAGATGTGGTGAGTCTGGGGTAGCAGATGACATGTCGTTAAGGGTGTCCAGCCGGTGCTCCTTGTCCAAATATCAAGCTCGCTTGCGCTTCTACTCCCTCTCCTAAAATGAACCATGGCGAAACTAGAACACGGAGGACCTCACGGGTTTTCCAAAGTCATTACAAAAATATCAACACCATCCATAAGAAACCCCTAGAGAGTCTGAACACTGCCTTTTTTTTAAAATTCTGAAACATGAGTCTTTTTTTTTTAATTTTTAAGTCTTTTTTTTTTAATTAAAGTATATTTAATACATAATATTATCTTAGTTTCAGACATATGACATAGTGATTTGAAATTTATATACCTTAAAAAGTGATCACCATGAGAAGCCTAATAGCCTCCTATCACCGGACAAAGTTACTGTGATAGCTTTGAGTGTTGTCTATGTTGTACACAACAACCCCGTGACTCATCTATAAGTTTGTGCCTCTTCTTCCCTGTCACCTTTTTGCCCATCCTACCAACGCCCAACCCTTTGGCAGCTATCCATTTGTACTCTGTATGAGTCTGTTTGTTTTGTTTTGTTTGTTCATTTGTTTAGATTTTAGATTCCATGTTTAAGTAAAACAATACAGGATTTGTCTTTCTCTGACTTATTTCGCTTAGCATATTACTCTGTAGGTCCATCTATGTTGCTGCAAAAAGCAAGATTTCATTCTTTTCTATGGCTGAATAATATTACATTGTATATATACCACATCTTCTTTATCCATTCATTTGTGGGTTGCCACTTAGGTTGCCTCCATATCGTGGCTGTTGTAAATAATGCTGCAGTGAGCATAGGGGTGAGTATCATTTCACGTTAGTGTCTTGCTTGTTTTCTTCAGATAAATGACCAAAGCTGAAATTGCTGCACTATATAATAGTTCTATTTTCATTTCTATGGAACCTCCATACTGTTTTCCACAGTGGCTGCACCAGTCTGCATTCCCACCAACAGTGCACAAGGGTTTCCTTCCCTCCACATCCCCACCAACACTTGCTGTTTCTTGTCTTTGTTGATGACAGCCATTCTGACAATGTGAGGTGATATCTCATTGTGGGTTTTACTTTCATTTTCTTCATGGTTAGTGCTGCTGAGCATGTTTTCATATGTCTGTTTGCCATCTGTATGTCTTTTTTAAAAGAAATGTCTATTCACGTCTTCTGCTCATTTTTAATTGGATTATTTGTTTTTTATGCTGAGTTGTATAAGTTCTTTCTCTACTTGGATTCAACCTCCTTATCAGATACATCATTTTCAAAAAATCTCCCATTCACTAGCTTGCTTTTTCATTTCATTTAGGGTTTCCCTTGCTGTGCCAAAGCTTTTTGGTTTAATGTACTTTAGTTCCATTTGCTTATTTTCTTTGCTGTTGCCCTTGCCTGAGGAGATACATTCAAAATATGTTTAATTCTAAGACCGATGTAAAAGAGTTTACTGCTTATGTTCTTTTCTGTGTTTTATGGTTGCAGGTCTTAAATTTAAGTATTTAATTCACTGAATTTATTTTTGTATAAGACGTAAGAAAGTGGTCCATCTTAATATTTTGCATGGAACTCTCCACTTTTTCCAACACCATTTATTAAAAACTTTTCTTATTATGGACTATTGTTCCCTTTATTGTAAATTTAATTGATTATATAGTGTGGGTTTATTGCTGGGCTCTTTATTTTTTCCATTGACCTATGTGTTTTCTGTGCCAAAACCATATGTTTTGATTACTATAACTTCAGAGGGTGGGGGGAAAAGTAGGCTTCCAGTTGTGAGTACATGAAACACAGAGTTTATTATTTATTTATTAATTATTATGTTATTTTCTATACAAACAACTATAAACCTATATTTGTCCCACACTGTCATTTAAAATCAGGGAGATTAAGGTTTTCAACTTCAATTTTATTAAATTTCATTTAATTCTCCTCTGGTCTTTTTTCTTTCTACTAACTTCGGGCTTTGTTTATTTTTATTTTTCTACTTTCTTTATGTGTAAGGTTAGAATATTTGAGATATTTCTTGTTTCTTGTGGTAGGCCTGTATGTCTATAAACTTCCCCCTTAGAATGGCTTTTGCTGCATCCTGTAGGTTTTATAATATTGTCTCCATTTTCATTGATCTTAAGGTACTTTTTCATTTCCTCTTTGATTTCTTTATTGACCCACTAGTTGTTTGGTAGCATGTTGTTCATCCTCCACATGCATTCTTTCCAATTTTTTTCTTATAATTAATTTCTAACATGGTGATCAGAAAAAATGCTTGGCATGTTTCAATCTTCTTAAATGTATTGACTTGCAGGTCAGAGGAGTGGCACAGAACAGAGTGGAGCAGAGCAGATGATAAGGACCAGAGCGGTGCTGTCTAACCAGAGAGGAGCCTGGCCCCAGAGCCTCCTGACAGCCATGCTGTTTTCACAGCTGTGCTGTATCACAACTGAGCTGCTTTGTAATGAACAAAGTTTCCTTCTTTGCTGTACCCGAAACTGAGTATTCCTGTTTGTGTTGAATTGGTACCAGCAACCATCAGTTGCTGTTAGTATAGTTAATATTCATTATTCACAGATGCTATATATGCAAACCTACCTGTTTGCAATTATTTGTAACCCCCAAATCAATACTCATGGCACTTTTGCAGTCATTCAGGTACGTACATACAGCAGCAAAAGAATGAAGTCATCTGACATCATGCTCCTAGCTGAGGTTGAACATGATGGTACCCTTAATGCCTTGTTTCAGCTTTCTTACTATCTTGATCTATTTAGTGTCACCTTTTTCCCATTTCTGTGCTTTTTGTTAGTAATTTTCCTGTTCAAATAGCCCCCAAGAGTAGTGCTGAGGTTATTCCTAGTGTCTCTAAGAACAAGAAAGTGATGATGTGCTTTATGGAGAAAATATATGTGTCTAATAAACTTGTTCAGGTATGAGTCATAATGCTGTTGGCCATAAGTTACCATATTTCCCCATGTATAACATGCATCATTTTCAAAAAATTGGGGGTCTAAAAACTGGATGTGTCTTATACAGTGGTTGTGGCATTTTAAATATCGTAGATGAAACTGAGGATGAGGCAATATATGAAGAGAGTGATCCATCATCAGACACAGATGAGGACAAGCTCGTGGAAGGGAGTTTTGACAGTGATGAGGAGTTGTATGAATTTTATGATGAATAAAACTTTAGTTAATAACTTTTTGCAATACATTTTTTTTCAAATTTCAGGCCCCAAAGTTAAGGTGCATCTTATCCATGGGGAGATATGGTACATGTTAATGAATCAACAGTATATATTATATAAGGTGTGTTTAAACAGAAACACACAGAAGTTTATGTATTGATTAGTTGACAAAATGTTGTAAACAGAGGCTCACAAAAATATATTTTCCCTAGAAGAAATGGTTCCATAATCACTAATATAACATTTGTGGTACTTTTGTCGGGCATAACTATCGTTAATAACAAAAAATTGACTATTTCAACTTCCTCCAGTCGCGTTCTTTCTTCAACTTCAGTCAAGCTTCTGAACTCATCATTTCATTGTAATTACTCTGAATAAGGTCACCAGTTACCCATTCCAAGAGTCTAAAGAATCTATTCTCAACCCTTATCAACCTTGACTATGAACAACACTCTACACAGTAACTACATCTTCTTGAAACAGTTTTATTGGCCTTGGCCAGCTGGCTTAGTGGTAGAGCATCAGTCTGGCGTGTGGAAGTCCTGGGTTGAATTCCCAGTCAAAACACACAGGAGAAGTGACCATCTGCTTCTCCACTCCTCCCCCTTCTCTCTCTCTCTCTCTCTGTCTCTGTCTCTCTCTCTGTTTCTTATCTATCTATATCTCTATCTCTATCTCCTCCCACAGCCATGGCTCATTTGAGCAAGTTGGCCCTGAGCACTAAGGATGGCCACATTACCTCACCTCAGGTACTAAAATAGCTCAGTTGTCAAGCAACAGAGCAATGGCCCCAGATGGACAGAGCATCCCCTCATAGGGGCCTTGCCAGGTGAATCCTGGTTAGGGCTCATGCAGGAGTCTCTCTCTCTGCCTCCCCACCTCTCACTTAATAAAAGAAAGAAAGAAAAAAAAGAAACAGTTTTATCTTCTGAGAATACCAGTAGCAGGTTTTTCTTTCATTTCAGTGTTGCTCCTTCACTGAGCCTCCCTTTCCTCAACCACTATGTGGGAGTTTCTCAAACTCTCTTCATCAAATTCTCTTCCCAGCCTCTTACCAATGGTTATTTTTTTATTTTCATTTTTTATTATTTATTCATTTCAGAGATGAGAGAGAGAGAGAGAGAAAAGGTGGGGAGGAGCAGGAAGCTTCAACTCCCATATGTGCCTTGACCAGGCAAGCCCAGGGTTTCAAACCAGTGAACTCAGCATTCCAGGTAGAGGCTTAGCCACTGTGTCACCACAGGTCAGGCTTACCAATGGTCTTAACAGACAACAATATGCTGATGTTTCTCACATATTTTCAATCAGCAGAACTCAGGACTCACAACTGCAACTTCCCTTCTGATGTCTCTACATGGGTAATATTTTAGAGTAAGCACAAATCCATGAAAAATTAGATGGACTCATATGCTCTGCCTCTCTACAACCTTCCCATCTGTAATTTCTCAAACCTGAGGACTTTGGAGCCATTCCTGTTTTTTCCCTCTCTCAAGGCACACAACAAATGCATCAGAAAAGACTCTGGCTCATCTTCAAAAATATATGCTAACTCCATTAGCATCCCTCAGTTACACTGTTACTGTCATAATCCAGAGCCTTGTCTTCTCTCATCCTGATTCCGGCAACTATTTCCTAAACAGTTTCCTACTTTCTACTTTCCTCTTCCAACACACACTTGATGTATTCTTGTCACAGAAACTAGAATGGGCTGGTAAATCGTAAATCAAATTATTACCCCTTACTGAAAAACCCTCCAAAGTATGGTTATCATAAGTAATATGTATAATACAGACAAACAGATTCATGGTATCAAAGTGAAAGTCTAGAAACAAACATGTATATATTGGAACTTAGCAGGGAGCAAAATCAGTATTTCATATTAGTGGGGATTTACATACCTCATACTATATACATTGGTAGCTTAAAGTCAGTCATGGTAGCAGTATGTATACCCTGAAATCAGCAAATTCTATAAACAAGGGCTTTTTTAAAGGCTATTTTTTGAGTAGTTTTAGCTTCACATCAAAATTAAGAGGAAGATACAGAGATTTATGATACACCCCTAACACCATACATGTACAACTTTTGCCATTATCAATATTCCTCATCAGAGTGGTACATTTCTTACAATTAAAACTATACTGATACATCATAGTTATCCCAAGTCCATAGCCAGCAGTAGGTTTTACTCTTGGTGTTATACACTCTATGACTTAGGACAAATGTGTATTAACATGTATCCATCACTGTAGGGTGATAACAGAATATTTAGTTAGTGCTTGGCTCTTTCTCTCTCCTGACAACCTCTGGCAGTCACTGATCTTTTCAGTGTCCATCATTTTTTCTTTTGCAGAATGTCATATAGTTGGAATCACACAGTATGTAGCTTTCTCATGTTGTCTTCTGTTACTTAGCAATATGCATTTAGGATTCTTTCATGTCTATTAATGGCTTGATAGCTCATTCTTTTTAGCACTGAATATATTTCATTATCTGAAACTACTGCAATTTGTTTATCCATTCACCTACTGAAAGATGGCTTGGAATTATGAAAAGAGTTTTCTTCTTCTTCTTCTTCTTCTTCTTCTTCTTCTTCTTCTTCTTCTTCTTCTTCTTCTTCTTTCTCTTCTTCTTCTTCTTCTTCTTCTTCTTCCTTCTTCTTCTTCTTCTTCTTCTTCTTCTTCTTCTTCTTCTTCTTCTTCCTTCTTCTTCTTCTTCTTCTTCTTCTTCTTCTTCCTTCTTCTTCTTCTTCTTCTTCTTCTTCCTTCTTCTTCTTCTTCTTCTTCTTCCTCCTATCCTTCTCCTCCTCCTTCTCCTCCTACTTCTCCTCCTTCTTCTCCTTCTCCTCCTCCTGCTGATGCTTCTGCTTCTTCAGAAGGCTGTTTGCTCCCAGCATGCCAGTGTGCCAAGGACCCATGCAAGACAAAAGTTCTAAGGGTGAGGGTGGAATTGAGGAGATATGAAGTTGCAACTCTCAGCAGACACATGCCATTTTGAGGTTTCCATCCAGATCAACATTAGAATATTGAGAAAATGCCAAGGACCTGATTTTTTTTTTTTATAATTCAGCATTTAACTCATGTTGTTAGTTCCTTGTGTTTATATGCTGACAATTTGAATATTAAAATATTCCTAGCCTTGGCCAGATAGTTTGTTGGTTAGAGCATCATCCTGACATGTCCAGGTTGCAAACACATACAAGAGTCATCCAATAAATGCCTAAATAGGTGAAACAACAAGTTAATACTTTTCTCATTCTCTCTCTCTATCTTTTTTTCTCTCTCTAACATCAATAAATAAATTTTAAAAAATTATTTTAAAATGTAAAATAAAATATTCTTAATTTTTTTATCTTCTGCATCTCATATTCTGTAAGAAATACATTTATAAAGAAATCAGCCAAAAGGGTTGGAAGATCAGATGGCAGGCAGGGTCAGTGAAGTAAACTGAGACTCAAGAGAGCAATTGCTAAAGCCATTCAAAGAAAAAATTTCAGGAAAAGATAAAGGTGCTTCCTAATTTGCTGTCTCTTCCCATCACAGAATCCTGGACCAGTTTGTGTCATTTCTCTGAGAAAAAGATTCCAGTGGCCTCTCATCTCAACCAGAATAAATACCAGCTTCTGTGTTGTCTTTCTCCCTTGCTTATTTCTTTTTAGTCATTCAGGGCTCCTTCAAGTATGACAGACATGTTCTTCCATGCAGCAGACAAGATGCTTCCCAGATATCTGCATTGCTCACTATCTCATCTCTTTTAATTCTTTGTTAGAATACTATCTTCGTTTACTCTAGGCTCCTGCCAGCTTTATTTTTTCTGTAGCTCTTACCTCCTTAGAGCACACATTATGATGTACTTATTTTTTATTGTCTGTCTCTTCTATTTAGAATGTAAGCTTCATGAAGGCAAAAATTTCTATCTGTCTTGTAAATTGCTGAATCCCCCATGTTCAGAGCCCGACACAGAGCAAGGGGGTTCAAGAAATGTTTGACTGAATGAATGAATAAACAGAAAGTCAGTAGTATGAAATTTTATAAGAAAGTTGAGCAAAGACAATTGAACATGGTGAAAGAGTAGACACGTTCAAGATTGTGATCATGAGGATAGAGACGGAAGGGAGCAGCGTAGGTGCAGAAGGTAGTCTAGATGCTAGGCTGGTCCATGGGTAACTTACTCTCTGCGTGGGTTCCCTGGTGTCTGCGCCATCAGAATCATTTTACCACCTTACCCTCAGCATTACTCAGCCTGGAAAAGGATCTCTTCCCATTCAGTTTTGGAAGGCATCACTACACACTCGGTGAGGAGAGAAAAAACATCTTATTTGATCAATTTTACTGCAATGAGTCTTTTGGGATGAGAACAGGCTGAGAAAATGTGTGCTATCTAGATGTAGCTTAGTTCCTGCTCATAAACAAAATTTCTCCTTTCATGCCTATATATCCTTGTGCCAGAAATCCTTACTCTCTATTTCATTCAGGACATTAGAGAGGACTGGAAGGAAGGGATCATAGATGAGAAATATACATAAGCTATGGGAAGAATCCCAGAAAACCACCTGGAGACAGAATGTCACTGAGGCAAGTGGTAGCAGCCCAGTGAGCTTAGAAATGTTTTCTTGGATTTTCTTCTACCAACTGGAACTGCTGTCTGACCATGGTGCCGTGGAGAAGGAGTGCTTCTGGTGCATCAAGAAATAGATGATGTACTTTCAAAGAGGGGGAAGCTTTGAGCATTTACAATCCAATTAGCAGAACAGATATGCCTGAGAGAATATGGGTCCAAAAAAGTAAATCAGGAACAATCTAGAAAGAGCACAATTATTGTACTTGTCTCCCCATGGCTCCTTTCTCTGTGGGATCTCACAATGAGCTTTATATTTACAACATGAATGGATTAAAGCTCATAACAGCCTGGGCCGGCAGCATAGGAGATGATGTGAGTACCTTTGAAATACTGCACTAAAATCATACACAGGACTTTATTTACAGAAAGAATACTTGGGAACCCATGTCATTTCTGGATACACTGGTTTTTACGTCAGGTATGTCCTATGAGTACTCTGTCCCATTCTAAACAAAACCTTAGCCTGGCCAAAGTGACAAGGAACACAGAGAGCTCTGGGGACACACAGAGCTGCTACAGAGGATATAGCTGATGGTTACCTCCCCATGGGGCTGGTTTGTGGCCTTCTGGAAGAGGTTCCATTTCACAAATGCATGCTGAGTACTGGAGGCCTTGCTTTGTAGGATGCATTCTGTCTTTTTAAAAATTCCTTTTAGTGCTTAGTGCCTGAGGAGACAAACGCTCATTCCAAATCAGTTTTCACCCTTTGTCTACCGCTGATAGCAGCAAGCATACAAAAGCAAAGGGGGAATATCCTGAACATTGTGAAGATTTGAAGCTAAAATCCTTGATAAAAAGCTGCTCAGAATATTTTTTTAATAGCAAACTAAGACATGACCATATGGATAGAGAGATAAGTCATTAGATACTAAAACACACCCTAGGGTTGCAGAAAAATTAAGTTGGAAACAATGACGCTGAACTATGAAAGGGAAAACTAAAAGCAATCCTGATGTTAATATCAGAGAGAGAAGAGCTAAGCAGTCAATTACTATTGAAACAGACTAAATTCAGTGCCCACTACAAATTTTGAATAAATATTAAGGGAAAATGAATAAGCACTTAGTGGCTAATGGAAACTTGAAGGAAAATGTCCTAATGGTGAGGACGATCAGATGGCAGAATGGTCTATTAGAGTTAAAACTGACTCCCTGGGGATAGGCAGCATCATCCATTGGGAATCATCTAAAATCGAGTAAAAAAAGCCCACTTTAGAATGGGCCATCGGTAGCAACCAGGCACTGTCACAGGGACAAACAAACCCACTTGATTGAGATTGTGCTTCTTATAAGACCTACTTTGTCCCATGTGTCCTGGCATCCATGCCTCAGACCGAGGGCCCTTCTCACTAGGTACTCTTCAAAGTACCACCTGAGACTAATTATGGTAAGTGTGACTTTGAATATCTCATGGCTTTGCCACCCAGAAGGCCACCTTCCACCTGTCAAGAACCTGTGATTTGTACTTTGCTTTTCTTTCTTTCTTTCTTTTTTTAAATTTAGTGAGAGGAGGGGAGGCAGAGACAGACTCCCACATGTACCCTGAGCAGAATACACGTGACAAGCCCACTAGGGGACGATGTTCTGCTCATCTGAGGTGTTGCTCTGTTGCTCAGCAACCGAGCTCTTCTTAGCATCTGAGGTGAGGTCAGGGTGCCATCCTCCGTGCCCAGGGCCAACTCGCTCCAATCGAGCCATGGCTGCAGGAGGGGAAGAGAAAGATAGAAGCAAGAGGAGGGATGGAGAAGCAGATGGGTGCTTCTGTGTGACCTGACCAGAAATCAACCCTGGGACATCCACATGCCAACCTGATGCTCTAACACTGAGCCAACCAGCCAGGGTTATATTTTTCTGTGAGAAGAAAGTTAAAAGCACAGGAAGCAGCTCTGCCCAGAGGTAGATTCTACTCATGTTTCTTGCTGGCATCATCACACAGTGGTATGCACTTGTGGAAATAGTTTAAAAAATGAAGATAAATAAAATCAAACACCACTTAACAATGCTCTGAATTGCATCATTCAGTCGTCTGATGTCCATCTCTCACCTGGGTGCACATGTGAAATACTTTTTTTATTTTACAAAATGAGTTTGCACATGGTGTTTTAGAATTCGTGCACATATTTCAAATCAATAAGAACTCTTCTACAACATTTCTTCTTAGTGACTGTTATTACACTGCATAAATATAGTATAACATTTAATTTAACTGAGTCCTTCTTGGATGGCTCTTTGCTCCTATTCCTTTTTGTTTTTTATAAATATCTCATTGGTAGACATCTTTGCAGACACCCTTAATTATCTCATAAGATAAAAATCACAAAAACAGAATTGCTGTGTGAAAGGGCAATCATAGTATTGTTATGAGTTTTAATTCTTGTTGCCAAAATGCTTTATAGCAAGGTGGTAGTTCCCACCAGAGGAATGAAAATGTCCCTTTTTGCTGTTGCTGTTTGTGTCAACAGGAAGTACTCTCACGTGTTTGGATTTGAGTATGGATGACCGACACATTGCCACCCCAGTGCAGTTAGCATACAGGGAAGGTATAGGAAGGCCCTTTTAAATAGGTGGCTCGAGCTATTTCCCCAAAGAGTAGGGACTGAACAAGAGCCTGCAAACGGTCTTATAAGGAAAAGGCTATCTGCTTGAAACAGCCAGGACCTTTAGCTCAAATCCATTAATCCTCTTTATTAAGCCTGGGTCACCTCTGAGTCTTGAGAAATTAACCAGCATCTCCCCACTACAAGTACATCAAGAGACAGCGCAGGGCACACTGCCTGTAATTTTCATGGACCGGGACTCTGGGGTCAGAGGGCTTCCCTGGCTTCACCCTCGGCTTTTGTCAGTTTAAAAGAAAACATCAGCCGGACTTATATACATTTCAGGGCAGGCTGTGCGGGGGCAGGGGCTGTGCAGTATATCTGCACCGTGGGCAAGGCGCGGGGAGGAGCAAGGACAGACAGCAGGCACCGCGGAGGCTCTGTTCCTCCCGCATCTAAGACCCTCTGAGCAGGCCCAGGAGCTCGAGAGGGGTTCAGTTGAGTCACAGAACTGGGCTCTCTCCTCGGAGCGATTCACCCAGCTACCCTGAATTCTCCGACTCCATCCCAAAGTCTGCAAGGGGAAAGCCAAATTCATCCTTTGCTGAAGTAGAGACAGTTCCGGAGCCAAGTGAGGAAGGGCTGGAGACAGTGGAAAACACAGAAAGACCAAGAAGAACCAGAGCCAGGGCGACAACAAAAACAAGATCACAAACGCACAGGCCCCCTTCTTGGCAGCCGTCCTGGCATAATCCGGACGTCCCGGGACCTAACGCAACTTGAAGATGCAGGGAGTCCTTCTCCCCACACACTCACACAAACCTGACCAAGCTCCACAGTCATTCACAGACCAGGCGACGTAAACCTCGGATGCCAGATGAACATAAGAGAATCAGTTCAAGCCCTGTCAGAATTATATACTCCACAGGGTCACGCATCTAGTTTTATGTTCTGCTTGATCAGAAGGATTGAAAAAGTAACTAGCAAGGATTCAAAGGAGTGATACAAAGAGGAGGTGAGTGTTAGGAATTAAACCCATAAGAAAGAGCAGGACGGAGAAGTGACCTCGTGGTGATTTTGAATGTAAGAATGGTGACCATGGATGGCGTGATGGAGCCTGGCTTGCTCTAAGATGTAACGATGAATTTTTTTCACAAGAACTCCAGGTGGTAGGTAGCAGCATTATTGTCATTTACAAGTGAGGAAACTGAGGCACACAGCGATTCTATGGCTTTTCTATAAATCCCAAGCCAGGAAGTGAGAGGACCAGCACTTGACCTCAGACATCTGACCACACTGTTTACCACACAGTCACTACAAGGAGGACAGTCACAAATGCCATCTCCACTGAGGACACATTGAAGAGCAATCCTGTTGCCTCCATACACCAACCTTTTCCAGAACCAGAACCGATCAGCCTTCTTGGAGGATAGAAAGTGAGGGGACAATCTCTGTTCCCGACAGGAAGGGGGTGGGTAGCAGGAATAGGGGCAGCACTGAAGAGAGTTTCCTTCCATACAATCTCTACCAGCATTGTAAACATTAAAAAAAAAATTTCTTTCATGTTTTCTTCTGCTAATCAAATGTGCTACATTAACATGTGATACATTTCTAATCAGAATGTGTGTGTGTGTGTGTGTGTGCGTGTGTGTGTGTGCGTGTGTGTGTGTGTGTGTGTGTGTGTGTGTAAATAATCTCCTTCCTTTCCTAGGTATGGAACTGGAAGGGTAACCCCCTTCGGTCACAGTGCAAGTTCATTGTTTTGAACTTTCCTCAATCCCAAGGGAAGCTTCTTTTTTCTTTCCTTTTCTTCCCCACCCTCCTTAGAGTCTGAGATTCCTTGTGAATCACACGCAAAGTTTATTCCTATCCTCAAGGTAGGTGCACCAATGGCTCTGGGTGGGAATAAATATCTCACAGCCTTCAAGAAGGGCCACCCACACCTGCTATCTGGAAGTAGATGTCTTCTATTAATTGAAAAGTCTTCCAAGAGATCAAAAATAAATGATCAACAGTACCAGCAAAAAAAAAAAAAAAAAAAAACTTGTTAAATCTAAGAATTAATTTAACTCTTAACATTAAAGGAAAAGAGCACACAGTCATTTTTTCTCATCCCAACCCCAACAGACCAGGAGGCTGGACCGCCTCACTATGACCCAGGCCAATGGGATGGTATCTGCCACCCTAGCGTGAATTGTGACCGGATTAGCTGCTGTCACCAAGAGACTCCTGGCTTCTGTCGGCTTCTCTCCCAGCCATTATGTTATTAAAACATGGAGTGTTTTGCATATGTAATCACTCCGAAGCCATTTCACTGACACACTGCTTTTTTCCTGGCATGTATTTCCTGGGTCCCTGGTGTCATTCCCTGAGCTGAGGGGAGGCTCAGGCAGGGTGTCCTACCCTTTGCCACCTCCCCTGCTGGGCTCCCATCAAGAGTGGGGCACAAAGCCAGGTGCCCACCAGCCAGTTCCCAAGGCAGACTTCTGCTCAGAGGCCAACGGCCACCTGCAGGAGAGAAATTATACCATTCAAGTCCTCCTCCTGCTTCTAGCCAATATCTACTGCCTTTAATTCAATTTAGCTCTTCCTGACCCCAGCATGCTAGAGTTCCAGAGTTACTTTCAACGGATAGCACCAATTACCAAGGTGTGAAAATAGAAACCTTCGAATTTTGAGAACAAGCCCAGAGATGGGACTTAGGTGAACGGAGAAAGACAGCTAGGAGAAGAGAGGAGGAGTCTGAATAGGGAGGGCAACAACTCCCAGGCAATTAAGAGGCTGCAAAGGATTAACACGCAGCGAGGGGCTCCCAGAATGAACACACAGAACCCAGGTGAAGGCCCCAGTGCACAGGGTGCATGGCAGGGGCACCAGGGGCTGGCACAATCTTAGCAGGAAGACAAACCAACAGAAGCCTGTAAGAACTCCAACACCAAGGCCCACTAGACATTAAATTGGACAGAAACCCTGAGAGCCTAATTCTTGCCTCTGAGCAGAACATGAAGAAGGAAGAGCACCAGATTCACAGTCTGGCTTGAACAGCTGCCTAGAGTCCATGTGAATGCTGTGCTTGCTCAGAGAAGGCCATTGACCTTCTCCGCAGACTTACTGGGAGAGCTCCCTGCTATGAGTGCAGTGTGTGAAATCCAAGCATACATAGGGATCGAGTAACACACAATTAAGGATAGTGCTGATTTATGCTTTTGTGGGCAAAATTAATTAATTTCATGACCTTTTCATATTAGTTTACCACCCCCTATAAAACTTCAATGACATAGGTACTCAGGAAATATTTGAAATAATGCTTTTAATAAGGTGTTCTGACTCCCTTAAAGACAATCTTGTTATACAAGAAAAAGAAGACATTTTCCCATAGGATTAACTGAACATAAATTCAATGAGACTAGACTTCCCCACTGGCTAGATAAGGAGCTACTTGGGGAGAATTACTCTTTATCTCCTCCGAAGGGAAACTTACTTCACAAGGAGCAGAAACAGAGCTTTCAAGCACCCAAACCAGGTGGAGGCTAAGATACTTTCAGAAACATATGAATAATCTTCATTGTGGTCATGTAACTTCCTCCGCCAGGTGTCACAGGCATCTGTGAAGCAGGCTCCCTTTCCTCACTAGCACAGGCTCTTCACATTCGCCATCACGCCTACATTCTCATCTGACATCCCATCTACCCACCACCACGTGCCTTCTCTCCATGCAGTGTACCCTCCCACCTCCTCTCAGCATGTTCACAGCCATCAGCCTGGGTAACCAGTCGTCATCTCTTCTCTTCACCAACACAGCCATTCCTTCCCAGCCAACTCTTCCTTAGGTGACTCACCCCTTCCCCACACCTCCCATGCTCAAAGCCTGTATCTGGTTACGGAGAGCAGCCCCACTTTGAGCAAATGTGTGCCATAAATAAAAAAGCAGAAAGAAACTTGGCTGCTCCAGACAAGACCTAGGTTTGAACCCTGACTCAAGAGGTAACGAGATTTTCTTTCCCTTTACTTTTCATCTGTTTCCTAATCTGTAACACAAAGAAAATTACGCCATGGAGCAAAGGGTTAGAATTTGCTTCTCTCTTTGACTCTGCAAATATATGGGGTTCAGAGCATCTGGCCAGCTGCTATCTAAAGAGGTGCTCCCTGCTGTTTGCCTCCAGAACTAGAGGACAAACTCCCTGAGTAAGGAGAAGGGGCCACACCCCTGTTCACACCTGGAATGGTACTGAGAACAGGATAGAAACTCATAGCTTGAGCTAGACTGATGGGTTCTCTGTGCATGATTCAGAGAATCATAGGTGTGGTGTGCATCCATGGGCACACCCTTATAACACATAAGCAAGTAGGAGTAAAGAAATACAAATGCTTTTTCTCCCTTTTAAGGGTCAACCAAAGTAACATCTTCATGGCGGGGGTGGGGGGAATGAATTTAAGAAGCTTTTAACCAGATCATTTGACTTTTAGTCCAGATTCTTAGGCTTTTCATTGCTTGATCAATGGTTCCCAGGCTGTCAAAGATTGCCATCATTGTCTTTCACAAACATCTGAGCCTCCTCATGTTTCAAGTCCAGTGACATGCATGGCCAGAACTTCAGGTTATATGCTGTAGCAACACGTGAGCCCATCATCTATCTGTGAGAGGAGAAATACCTCTCAACTAGACTTAGGATAGCCAGATATCCTAATGCGCCTGGGATAGAGGCTTCCCAGAGTTCAGGGCTCTCAGTTTTAAAATCAGAACAATTCTGGGCAAGGTAGAATGAGCTGGGTAATCTAACCTGGACTTGATTTCTGAAAAGGCTCCCATCCTTATTAACATGGAGGGGGGAAAGTGACACCATTCAAAAGGACACAACCGGATTTGATGGCTCCATAGTCTAAACCCTCTGCTAATTTTCTCATCTAGTTTTTACAGAAGGGAAATGAGTTTCCGAGGAAGGTGTCTGCCTAGAGGTCATCTTGTAAGTGGCAGAACTCAGCTCTGAAACTTATAAGTGTGAAACTCAGCTCTAGGTAATCCCTCACACCATGTTTAGAGCTCTGTAAGGACCACCTCTCTCTCCCAACCCCAGGAATGAGCACCACAATACAATGCAAAGGTTTGCCTTGAAGAAGCTTCAGAAACACACGAGTTCATTGGACTTGCACTCAGCTAAGCAAAATCTCACCCCCACCCCCACCCTTTGCCTCGTGGCCACAGCTCCTCCAAATCCAGCAGTAAATCCTTCCATCTGTAAACACTCAGATGCAGTTCCCTCCATTGCTTAGCAGCTTTTGACACTAATTGCTCTATAGACCACGTGCAACTGGCAACACCTTATTAAAAGTGAAATATAGTACACTGTCCACTTATTGCTGCTTTATAAAGATAAAGTACCCTTACTACATGGAAAAGTTGGCAAAAAAAAAAAAAATTGGCACAGTGGCTTCTAAATAGAAGCCTGCATGAAGCCCATTGCCGGGACACAGGCTCAGATAGGAGTGTGCCAGGGGTCTGCCCAATTTGACCTGAAGATTCCACACACCAAGACTTTCTCCCTTTCGCTGCTTTGATTTCTGTCCCAGTGATCAGCTTCCAAGAAATGAAGCTTAGTGCTGAAGAGAAGACAAAAATGGTTGCTCTCAGAGCTGGAAGGGCAGCACTGGCCCTATAGGCTCCTTCCTTCTAAGAACCAAGCAGTGGGAGCGGAGGCTGCGTATAAGGAGGGGCTGGGCAGGCGAGGCTGGCTGCAGGGGGAAGGCAAGCAAGACAGGAGTGTGAGAGCTTCAAATTTAGACCTGGTACTGCCCTGGTTCTTCAGACAAACCTGGGACGTCACGGGCTTATTGAAGAAAACCCATCAAGCCCCAAATTCTACATTTAAAACAAAGCTAAAATCAGCACTCTCTGTGGACACTGGCTACATGCTTCCACCATCAGAGTTTACCTACCACCTAATCTCGTCAAAGCCAACTGTTTGAGGCTCTAATACAAGACAGGAACTTTGATAACTCCCATGTTGAAAAGACACTAGATTCAACTTTTCAATCCAGACACCTCTAAACTCTTCCACTAAACACCCCCAACTCCAGGATTGTCTGACAATTCATACGGTTTGCAAAGAATGGTACTTATATTTTTACAGGGTTGTACAAAGAAGAATATGAGATAAAGACCTCACGAGGCCTGCAAAGTCTAAAGTAGTGAGTTCCAAAAAACATTCGCAGACCGTGTCTTAAAGGAAAGAATCAGAAAGCTGAAAATGATGGCCACAGACAGACTCGAAAGAAAACACTGGGCTAGAGGGAAGGGCGAGGAGGGATAGAAAAATGCCACCAGGGAAACAGTGTTCTGCTTCTATCATAACAAACTTAGCCCAAGTGCTGAGCTCTGATTAATTGTGTTAACTGCACTTGCTGGAAAGAGTCCGTCTGCTGGGACCCCCACCTTTTGTCTTGGCAATGTTTAACTGCGGGGGTTCATCCATGCCAACATTCAGCGGCAGCCAAATGGGAAAGGGTGGCCCCAGGAGCTAGCAGATAACAAGGGAGATGAAATGATGGAGAGAGAAAGCTATTGTCCCTGCTACATTTTGTGTTTCCAAGATACCCAATGGCCTGATCGCTTTGACATTTCCGAGACCAAATTAAAATGCACCACCATGGAGACAAAATGTCATTAGCCTCATTAGAAGTGATTGTGTTAAAATAAATACAAAAATAAGTGGAAATTAGTCCAAACCATTAAAATACAGAAGCAAAAATGGTCAACAGGGACCTTACACATGACAGACTAAGAAAGGTTGTGACATCCCCTGAGGAGACAGGAAAGATGGATGTAACAGGCACAGAGTCTGAGCGATGGGCTTCTGGTGGCAACAAGAAAACTCTGGCACTAAGGATATTGTGGGCTCCTCTACTGTCCTGTGACCTGAGAGATGGCATTTGACCTCACCAAAGCCTTGAATTCCTTCTCTGGGAGATCTGGAAAGTAACATCAACTTGTTGATTTATCTGTTCAATGTTTCACTTCTAGACAGGGAGGAATAAAGAAATGATCTTTTAGGTCCTGACCAGTTTGCTCAGTGGGTAGAGCATTGGCCCAGCATGAAGATATCCTGGATTCAATCCCCAGTCAGGGCACACAAGAGAAACGGCCATCCGCTTCTCTCCCCCTCCCTCTGCCCCTTCTCTCCCTCTTCCAGTAGCTCAATTGATTCAAGTGTGGACCCCGAGCACTGAGGATAATTCAGTTGGTTGAGCATATCAGCTTCAGGCACTAAAAATAGCTCTGTTGATTTGTCCCAGATAGGGGGTGCTGGGTTGATCCCAGTTAGGGTGCATGTGGGAGTCTGTCTCACTATCTCCCCTCTTCTCACTTAAAAAAATAAATAAAAATAAATAAATGATCTTTTAAGGATCTAAGATGGCTTCAGAACAGGGGGACACTGAACTCAACCCCACCCATGAGTAAAATCAAATATACATGTAATATAAGTAGTTGTTAGTTCCGAGAGACAACTATAACACAGGAGGTCCAGACCAGGAATTGGTCTGGTGGTTATCACAGGATCCCAAAGAAACTACAAGGAGGACTAGATAGAGCGGACATAGCCTTTATTCCTTACACACAGGGGCAGCACCAATGGTGGCCAGTGGGTGAAAGCTCCGTGCCCCACAGGGTGGAGTCACAGTTTAAATAGCTAAGCACTAGGTAGTAACTCAAGAAGAACTCTTTGCCTATGTGCAAGCAATCAGGTGAGCAGGGGGTAAGGGGAAAGGTACATGCCATTCTGTATTGTTCCTCCTTGGTACATACCTGGTGACTCAGTTCCACTGTAGTTAGTAAAGCCTTACTTTTACTTTAACTACCCTTTATGTCATGGCCAAAGGTCAGGATCCTGGGGAGTGGGAACAACTGAACACTGAATAAATAGCTTCTAACAACAAACATGAGAATGAACAGCTTCGAACAACAAGCACAAGGAAGGCTGAATAAAGAAGCCTGGAAAGCAAAGAGAGTCCCTTGGGCCTGAGGAACCGGTGAGCACCATCATTTAGGTGCTCTTCCCATTCAGACTTGGTAGGTGGAGACTCTACTGGGGGTCTTTGGCTGACCTGCAAGATCACAACAGCCTGTTCTCAGCTACACTTCCTGGAGCCTTTTGTCTTCTAACAAAGAGAGCAAGCAGAAACAATGGACGTCATCATATCCACCTGGCTTCCCTGCCTAGGGTTGCTCCTGCAGCTGGCTAGTGCTTCAGGCCCCATAAGTGCTGTTGGGACTCCAAGTGGCTTCCTGAAACCTCCCAGGCACCTAGGGCCTACACCCAGGTTAGCTCTACATGGAACCACTTTTGGTCAAAGAAATGAGAAGCTGTATAGAGAAAAATAAAGAGCCTCTAGAGCTCTCTGGAAAATGTGAGAATTCTCTGAGGTCAGAGAGGTTGGTTAGAACAACTGTTTATGTCCTGCCCCCACCTATATAGAATATAGGATGGGCGGGTGTGGATAGGGGCCTGTCCGGGAGCTCTGGTCTGCCTGCAAGGTGGCTAGAGCCTATTTTGGCCCAAACAAAGAGAATAACCAGGAATAACAGGGCATTACTGCACACTCGTGGACTCCATACCTGGAGCAGCTCTGACTTGCTAGGCCAGTAGCCCAGATGCGTTAGGCACCCACTCAGCTCCTACCAACCTGTCCAAACTACTCAGTGCACACAGTCAACACAGAGCCCACTTCTATGTAAGGCCACTTTTCTAAGACTAGAAGAGATAGTATTTTCTTTAATTCATATGAACACACATAGAAAGTCAAATAAAATAAAAAGACAGAAGAATATCTCTTAAATGAAGGAACAAGAAAGAAAAATAACAGAAAAAATTCTAAGAAAATGAAAATAACTAATATGCCTGATAAATAATTCAAAAACATAAAGCCCTGGCTGATTAGTTCGGTTGGCTGGAGTGTTCTCCTAGAGCACAGAGGTTGCCAGTTCAATTCCCTAGTCAGGGCACATATAGGAGCAGCTTGATGTTCCTGTATCTCTCTCCCTAACTATCTCAAAAAAATAAAAATAAAAAGGAAAAGAAAAAAGAAATAAAGGAATTCAGACATGTTTATGAGGATGCTCACCAAACCTGAGAGTAAAATAAGGGAACTTAGGGAGATCATCAACAAAATGAAAGTATAAGAAAGAACCAAGTAGACCTAAAGAATCCAATAACTAAAATGAAAAAACATTAGAAGGAATCAACAGCATATTAACTAATATAGAAGAACTCTTCAGAGAACTAGTAGTCAGACAAATGGAAATCAACCAATCAGAACAGCATGAAGAAAAGGAATTTGAAAAGTAAGAATAGTGTAAGGGACCTCTGGGATAACATCTAATGCTTAAACATTTACATTGTAGGGACCCCAGAAGAAGAAAAAAGAGAAAACAACAGAAATTTTACTTAAATAAATAATGATTGAAAACTTACCTAACCTAAGAAAAGAAACAGATATTCAGGTCCAGGAAGGATGGGGAGTTCCCAACAAGGTAAACCTGAGGAGACCCACACTAAGACATATTGTAGTTAAAATGGCGAGAATTAAAGATAAAGAGACAATCTTGAAGAAGGCAAGAGTAAACGGAGCTACGTACAGAGGAAACCCCACAAGGCTCTCAGCTGACTTCTCAGCAGCAGCTTCACCAGCAAAGGGAGTGGCAGCACATCTTTAAAGGGCCACAAGAAAGGAACCTACAACCAAGACTAATTTACCCAGCAAGGTTATCATTGAGAATTGAAAGTGAAATAAAGAGTTTCCTGGATAAGCAAAAACTAAAAGAGTTCATCACCATTAAACAAGTTTTATAATAATGTTAAAGGCTCTTCTTTAAGTAGAAAAGGAAAAGCCATAGTTAGAAATAAGAAAATATAAGAAATTAAAAAATAATCCCAGGTAAAGCCAGATATTCAAATATTCAATAAATAGAGCAAACCAGACACTTAAAAAACTATTATGAAGGTCAGAAAAAAATATAAAACTCAATTCAAACCACAGAAAGATCTAAAAATATGTCATTAATAGTAAAAACATAGAGCAGGGAATAAAAATGTTGTTCTTATGGGATATATTCAAATTTAAATGCCTATCAGATTAAAATAGACAGCTATAGATTAAAAATTATATCTATATATAAACCTCATAATAACCACAAACCAAAACCTACAAAATATAAACAAAGAACTAAGAGAAGGGAGTATAAACAAAGCACTAAAGGAAAATAGTGACCACAAGGGAAAAAATAAAGAGAAGGAAAAAAAGAAACCAGAAGAGAAATAGAAAACTAATTTAAAAACAATTTACAAAACAGCAATAAGTACATATTTATCAATAATTACTTTAAACGTAAATGGATAAAATACTCCAATAAAAAGACATAGGGTGGCTGAATGGTTTAAAAAACATGACTCATCTATATTCTTACAAGAGTCTCACTTCAAATTGAAAGACACATACAGACTGAAAGTGTAGGGCTAGAAAAAAATATCCCATGCAAATATAAACAAAAAGAAAGCCAGAGTAACAATACTAGCAAAATAAACTTTAAAAAAAAAAAAAAAAGTTAAAAAAAGGGCAAAGAAGGACATTACATAATGATAAAGGGTCAATCCAAGAGCAAGCTACAAAAATCTTAAATAGCTATGCATGCAACATAAGAAAACCTACTGAATGCGGAAAATTATTTGTAAATGATACATTAATAAAATATATAAGAAACTCATACAACATAACACGAGAATATAAAAAAATCCAACTAAAAAATGGGCAGAAGACCTGAATAGAATTTCTCATAAGGCGACATACAGATGAGCAATAGACATATGAAAAGATGCTTAAAAGGCCTTTTACAGGGAGACTCTATCCTGCTCACAAAAATTAGGGGATATTTCAAAATGAATATGAAGTGATTAAAAAAACATTTAATTTTTTTATTAAACAATATCAGAAAAGCAAATGACAAATCAAAGAAAGTTGTTCGATTATGCAAATAAGATGCAAAACCAACTTTTATTTCATTGGTGAAAATGTACTATACTGGAGTATCTTCACGTTCGTTGACCCCCTAAATTTTGTGAGCAGTATAGGTTTGGGATAGAGACTGGGCTCTGTTTACTCCTCAGTCTGATTTAAATTCAAGGCCACCCCTGGAACCTCTTACCATCCACAGGGGCTCATTCTTCCCCATCTCCCAATCCATTTACTCTTTCCCACTTTATCCCACCTGCCCTGTGAGCCCTCACTCATCACTATTTCTTTCATCTACACCCATTTTACGCAGGCACCTTATATCTTGTTCCAGAAATCTGGTCACAATCACATATCACCTATCTACAGACTCTATTCTTTCCACCAACGCACATTACCTTTAATGCCCTAGACTTACTACAGGCATTAACCACACAAGCATTGGTGTAAATTGCCAAAGAAAGGAACAAAATCCTCCCCTTGCCTTGTTAGAAAAAAATACATTAATTCTAACCACCACCATCCCTCCCTCCCCTTCCCCACTCTACCTACCTATGCTCTTTCCAGGGGACACTGCCTATTGATTGGAATTTGGTGTCATTTTCTTCCCCTTGAGATTAACTACTGTTGTTTTCACCAAACACAAAATAAGCCTTTGTAATAAGTATGAACCAACTCAACTGGAAGCATAATGATAGGATAATAATAGCTTATGTTAGCATGATATTTCTTTCTATTTTTTAAATTATCTCTCCATCAATGGCGCCCTGGACCCACATACAAATTCTGTGATGTGATAAAAGCAAATATTATCATTCCTTTCTAATATCTGAAAACACATGAGGCCCCAGCAAAGAAAAATGTCTCATCCAATTTCTGTTCCTTTTAGAAGGACTGAAAGCCACATGCCTTATCTCTAAGTTCTGTCCAAATTCTTGAATTGTTTTGCCTGAGTCTTAAAGAGTAAAACAATGAGCTCCACTAGAGCTGTGAGGGGGTTAATTCCCAAATGCCTGAAGAGAGTTTGGCATGTGAGAGACCCCAAAATGCTCAGTATTAATGAGAAAGGGGGTCAGATGGTTTTGCTTACACAAGTTCACTAATCCCCAAAACTTCCAGCAGTCTGTGGCAGGAGATGGTCTTTCTATCTTTGCCTTTCTGTTCCTCTACCTGCTCTGTCATCAGGACCCCTTAGGATATATGTAGAGAGTTAGCAACATTTTTTTTAACTTCCAATGACAGTCAGGTAAAGATCCTGGTAGAACTGTGTGGAAAGATAGGAATGGGAGGGCACACTGAGTAACAGAAGACACATGGGGGATGGCTGGCCATCTCTGATGAAATCAGGGACAGTAGTTGCCTCAAGAGACAACTAATGGCCTTGTCCTAATCACACAAGCAGAAAAGCTTTATCCTGGACTTTCAAAACAGAATTGTTGCTGTTTAATGTGTGGGTGAGTTCTTCTGTCCATGTGCTCTATGGAGGGCAAGGGACAAGAGAATGTACTTTGCACATGCCTCCACAGATGACGTCTATGGAAGGCTCAAGGAATAGCTGTCTGCTTTATTCTGGATTTGGGCCATGATTCTCCAAACAAAAGTGTGGTTTCCATAGTGCCCCCATGAGCCCACCTCCTTCCCTTTCTACCCAACAGGCATCTGATTTCTCAGATTTTTTTTCTTCTTCTTTTTTATTTTTTCCTGGTACTATGAATCCTCTGCCAGTTCCTTTTATTAACCTGTTAATTTCAAAGCTGTGCCTACCTTCCCCTTTGCTCCATAGGGTGAAAATCAAGAAAAAAGAAGACCATTTTCTACTGCATACTAGCCCACTCTGAGGGTCCAATCAGTTCTCTGTTGCAATTTGGACTGAGCAACACCATGGACTGGGATAAGGGTTGGTAAAAATGACCTCACGACAAGCCTGACATCCAGCTGAGAAGACACATCTTCAGAGGTGAAAAATGCCAGCATCTTACTTCCATGGAGCAAATGCCAAAATGGGTCAAACACCAGGTGTCAAGGTAGTGGGGCTGGCTGCAATCACTCCTCATTTTCTGAGTGCTCATTAGAATTACAAAACTTCAGAGCTGGCAGGCACCAAACATGATCATCTCGTGAAAGCTTGTTTCTGTTCTACGGAAAAAAGAATTTAAAGCTGAGAAAAGTCCCGTGACCCACTCACGGTCACTTAGCCAGACAACGCCTGATCTGCACTGCTGCTGCTTCCATGGTGCCCTGTGTGCTCACTCTTCAGGGACAGGAGGATATAATTCCCATCTCCTAGTAGTTTGCTCTCAGATTATAGAGAGCAGGTAAAGCCATTTTTAGAAGTGATCATTAATAGTGTAAATCAAAATCCCAAAGGAGTTAGGACCAATAATGCATGCTCTAAAACAGTGTTTCCCAGCACTGGATATTGAAATCACCAGAGGAATTAAAAAAATACTAATATTGAATGTTTTATGCTAACCAATTACATCAGAATCTTATAATGAAAGGCCTGTGTAGGCATTGAAGTGATTTGAAAGCTCCCGCAAGTAGTTCCAACAAGCAGCCAAGGTTGAGAACCATTTCTATGGGAGGTCAGAGGGAAAGAGGTTCTTATTGGGTAAAGAAGACAGAAAAGGCTGCTTGAAAAAAAGGATGTATTTGGCCTTGGGTGGTGGCTCAGTGGAGAGAGCATTAGCCCCAAGGATGAATGTCCCAGGTTCAATTCCTGGTCAGAGCACACAGGAGAAGCAAACATCTGCTTCTCCCCTCCTCCCTCTCCCTCTCCTTTTCTTCTTCCCCTCTCATAGCCAGTGGCTCAATAGGTTCGAGTGTGGCCCAGGTGCTGAGGATAGCTCTACTGGAAAGCGAAAGCCTCAGGCACTAAGTATAACTAAGTACTTGAGCATCTTCCCAAGATGGGGCTGCCTTACCCTCTCCCCTTCTCTCACCTAAGAAAGCAAAAACAAAAAAAACATAATGTATTTAAGCTGGGTTTTGAGTTGAAATCAGAAAGGTGAACTAAGCTTGAGGTGGTCCCAAGATTCTACTTTTCTATGTTGCTTGTCCAGGAAGAGTACTGTAAGTAGCAAAGCTAACAACAAGAGCCTGTCATTACTGGTAACATCTTTCCCTAAGCCTTTGTGTCCACTCTGCATATTGCTCTAGGGTAATGTCTGCCACCAGTTTCCCATATGGAGTGGGTGAGGCACTTCTAGAAAGGGCCTCACACCCTGGAAAACTGATGCCTGAAAGCTCAGCAGAACTGACCCTGGCTGACCTGCCTCCACACTGCAAGTTCAGTAGGAATGACCTGGGAGGGCACAAGGACTGGGACTGCCACAGGTGAGGTTCTCTCGGGTCTGGTAAGAAATTGGCTCCAGCCTCCTAATCACATGAAGGAGTGGGAAGTCATTGTGAAGAGATTTGTCAAATGTCATCTCTCCCAAGGATTTGCACCACAGATCTCATTTCCCTGTGTCCACAGCCTCATCTCTCCATGCTGATGGCAACTGTGCACATATCCCACAGCAAGGCAAGAGCTGAGAGGCACTAAAGTGAGGATTGGAATCTCTGGCTTCCCCCCTCTCACTTACTGTCACCCCACTGCCGCTCCATCAGGGGAAAAGGACAGGCAGGAGGAGGCTATCCTTCCTGACAGTCCCCTTCTCTGAAATTTGGCAGGGGTGAGGATGCCACACAATATTTACACTGAGATTGTCTTGAAATCCTCTACTGCTTTCTGTGACTACACTCAATTAACCTTCTTCTATCGCTCTAAGTCAGCAGCTCCAATCTTATTTCTAGGCAGAAAACCCAAAGTCACAGAGAGGTCAAGAAGGTACCCAAGGGCATACCATTTGGATTCTCTCCTCTCTAGTCAACCAGCTTACATAAGATATTTGTACTAAGTGGAGTCACTCATTAAAATATGTATTTAATAGGCATCGATTGAATGCATTTCTGGTGTCAGGCACCTTATCTTGAAGGCTCTTGGGATTTACCTCCTGCCCATATTTACTCTCCAAAGCAGATACATCAGACAAATGACAAGAGAAGTTCTTGAATGGAGAATTCTGCTAAAAGATTGCTTATAATTTTACACCCTTAAAAATGCACGTATGCATCTGTGCAGTCATCAACTTACTCTAAGGTTGTCACTGAATAGGAAGTGCACATCTTTCAGAGTAGACTAGCCAAGGTCCAATGCCCTGAAAGACGTGGTTCAAATTCTTGCCATTCCTGGCTGAGAAGAAAGACCTTCAGATTTTCACAATACTATTTCTTTGGTATGATCTACAGTGAACATCAATAAAGGGAGATGGTGGTGAAGGAAGTACACTCAAGTGGGGATAGTTAGACTTCCTTTCTGCACTGAATTATCTCACGAGCTGCTGTGGAAAGCTGGTTAAATCAGTTACATTTTGAGATGTGTCTTCTCATTTGTAGGTCAAGCTGTTTCGGGTACATAATTTGAAGGTCCCTTATGCTGCTGATCATTTGTGGGCATAAACTTAGCCTTCCCCAGCCTTGGACTTCTCTTCATGCCATAGCATTAAATAATTAAGAGAACATTGTGAGTGGGATTTGTACTTGAACAACACCATCTGGGTTCCCTTAGTTGTGTACTGCAGTGATTTGGGATGACATGTGATCAGAGACTTTGTGTCTAACAAGGCCTGCATGTCAGTTCTTCATTGGGTTGTTGCCTTGATCCATGGACCAGCCTGCCCACATGTTATTAGAGATAAACCCTTTATTAAATAAACAAACAAACAAATAAATCAAAGATAAACTCTTTAGGTTTCTAGATAGTCGTCTCCTTGACCTCTTTTAAAGTTGAAGTTCCACTTTTTTTATTTTTTCTGTTTCCTCCCCTTATGATCTCATTCAGCCTTGTGGCTTTACATATCATCTACATACCAACAACTCCAACTGTGGATCTCTGGGACAGACACTGCCCTCCCTCCCCAATACACACACACATTTCAAACTTATTACATACCCATCTGCCTACTCTACTTGCCTGAGAGACATATTAGATTCAACACTCAAAATAAACTCCTAGTCCCTCCTCCCAAAACCCTTTGCAACCCAGAGGTTTCTATTGCAGTTGATGTCAATTTTATTTTTCAAAATGTTCAGGTCAAAAAATTTGGAATCCTCTTTGAATGCATTTTCTCTCACCTCTATTCTACCTGCCATCCTGGTAGCTCTGCCTTCAGCAGATAGCCCTAATCTACTACTGTCCATTTCCTCTGCTGCTACCCTGGTCCAGGCCACCGCCATCTTTCACTTGGATTATAACAATAGCTCCCTAACTGTCCTCCCTGTTTGCTTCAGACAAAGTGAGGTCATGTGTTTCCTCTGAAAAATACAAAAAAAAAAAAAGAATTCTAGAAGAAATCTGAAAAAGCTCTTCATCTAAGTCAGAGTAAAAGCCAAACTACTTACAGAAGATTCTACAGCTAATTTAATTGGGTCCCCATTACCACTCTGACCATATTTCCTGCTACTACTTCCCACGTGTTTACTCCCTAACCACCCTCCTCTTGGTGTTCCTTGAGTAGTAAACCAGGCAGATTCCACTCCAACCATAGGGTCTTTGAATTAGCCAGTCCTTCTACTTGGAATGCTCCTTCCCTCTGATATCCTCATGGCAACCTCCCACAGCTCCTCAAGTCTCTGCTTGGTTAGACCCTTCTCAAGAAGGCACGCCCAGACTGCCCTGTTTAAAATCACAATTCTCAGTCCCCCACTTCCTATTCAGTCTCCATGTTCTGATATACTTTTCTCTTTATCCATATGACTTCCAATCTCCTAACATACTGTAAAATGTACCTATGTACTTTGTTTATTGTTCACTATCTGATTTCCCACACTAGTATAGAAGATTTCTTAAAGGCAGGAACTTCAATTTGTTTTATTTTATTTAGTGATGAGTCCTAAAATCCTAGAAAAGTGCTTGACCCATGCTAGATCCTCATTACAAATTTCTTGAATGAATGAAGTTAAATGGCAAGAACCATATCAACCCATTTCCCAGAACTCAGTACGCAGTTCATTGTACCTTAATCTTGAAATGTGAGCATACCCTACAATTAAAACAAACCTCTCAAGGCATAAAGAAGACTGTAATATTATTTGTCCTGCTTTCTGAAATTCACAAACCTAGTGATTGCATGTCTATCTTGAAGGAAAAAAATAAAAACAAGAATCTGAGAAGAAATGCATCATACTGTGTGAAACAAAACATTTCAAACAAACCAACCAACCAAATTTCTCATACCTTTGACTCAATTCATGACATAGACATTTAGAAACTTGTGGGTTTATCAAAAGTCCAGGTTTCACCAATACATCCATCATTTTTCTGACATTTAAATTATACAAACCAAATTAACAACATGGTAAGACTATGGCTGCTTGGATTACAAAGCCCTGCCATTTTCTGAACACTGCAATTTGGAGGCTGTCTTAGATTATTTCCCCATCTGTCTCTCACCCCTTGACCTTCATCACCTATTTTCCATCCAATTCCCAATCATCAATGCATGCCATCAACACAATTCTTGGTCAACTTCTCCATGAGCTGATCTTCTACCTCTCAAAAAAACCCAGCGCAAGTGTCCCCTTCTCTGGAAAGCTTCTCTGATGATATCCAGAGAGCTAGTTTCTTACTTCTTTATGCTTCTGTAAGACCATCCATTAAAATTCTTGCAGAAATAGCCCATTGTGATGGATCTGTGCATTTCCAGGACTCATTCTTCCTGAGTGATGCACTCAAGGACAGTGACTTTGGCTCAGTCATCTTGCTATCCTGAGCCACTAGTGCCTGGCAGAAGGAAAGAGTTCACCTGATGCTACTTGTGCAAATGACCTTGTAGAATTAATCATTGTATATGAAGTCTAACAATGAAGTAGCTTTCACCTAAACTGAATTTGGCATTTCTTTTTTTTTTAATTTTTTTAAATTTATTTTTATTTATTCATTTTAGAGAGGAGACACAGAGAGAGAGAGAGAGAGAGAGAGAGAGAGAGAGAGAGAGAAAGAGAGAAAGGGGGGAGGAGCTAGAAGCATCAACTCCCATATGTGCCTTGACCAGGCCAGTGCAGGGTTTTGAACTGGAGACCTCAGTATTCCCAGGTCGATGCTTTATCCACTGCACCACCACAGGTCAGGCTAAATTTGGCATTTCTAATGGTTCATAAAAAGATTGTAAGCAGTGAGCTAGATCGCAGAAATTAACGGTTTGGCATCTAAAATTATTGCAGCCAATCACACAGCAGGAGAGCAATTAAGCTGAATATTAAAATATATATATATGATTCAGAACCCCAAACAGCCCTTATACACCAAGCCCCTTCAGGGCTGTGAGAATTCTGCAGTAATCAGAGAATTGAAGAACACATTCCTCCAGATAAAGACATGCCTCAAGACTGGTTAGACCAAGGAAGACATCCCAGAACTGGGATGATGGATCACACCATTTGGCATCTGCAAGACCTAGAGCTCCAGCATAGTCAGTGTTTTCAAGAGGGGTCACAGGTGTATGCATGCAAGTGAGGAACTGACACAGAGGAGGTCAAATAATTGTCAGATACCCCTGCTGCAATAGTTACAAAGACACATTTCAGCTTCTCCCTAGGTTTGGAGCCCTAAGACATTGACCTCTTGAATTTGAGCTGGATATTTTGACCTGCGGATCATTCCCAAAAAGGGGTTGAAAGAGAAGATCAATCAAACATTTCTACATTGTTTATGCCAGCTCTGCTCTCACTGATTTGTCTGCCTCTTTTCTCATCATTTGGAGCTCTTGGCATTCCTGTTACCAGAATTACTATGGGTAGGCACAGGGCACTCCAATTGTCCTGCCAGTGAGCCCTCCTTCTCATTAAAAAGAAACACAAGAACTTTAGTTGGGAGTCCTTTCTAATATTGAGGACGATCTTCACTTCTTGATTGTAGAAGGCTTGTTTCTTTTCAAAAAGGCTCAGTACATTTAATTGATCTCAGACAGGTCTACACTATTATTTATAACCAACTAATTTTTAGGATTGAATTTTCATTTAAGTTTATGCATTTATCTATAGGAATCTGACCTGGGCTGTCGCTCTCACTCTTAACTGCCCTCAAGCTAATTGACTAAGATCTAAGTCTTCCCTAAAGAAAAGAGTTGCTGCAAGTTTGGTTAATAACAATTGCATACTTAATGAGAGAGTCAATCTAGCTAAATTAATAATGTAGTGAAGACTTACCAGTTTTCATATCTGTTTTATGTGAGATATAACATTTTAGAGCACAATATTATTATACATAACTATATTATTATTAAATATGTTCCTCTTGTCAGCCACTCCTATAAAATACTCATCTGAGACCACCCACCAAGATGAAGGTGATGACTATACCTGATTCACAGGCTCTGTTTTCAGTGAAACAAATAAACTGAGTATCAGAAGCTTCTCATAGATTTGAAACCAGAACAGATCAGAAGGGCAGGCCTATGGAATACAAAGAGAAGGCCATCTTTCTGGGAGAAAGACAACTGACATAAATTGGACGGGGTGCTAAGAAACCACACTGACCACTGAAAGCCATAGAACAGTGATTTGCAACTTGGAGCAATTTTATCCTGCCAGGAACATTTGTCTATGTCCAGAGTCATTTTTTGGTTGTCACAACTCAAGAGATGTTACTGGCATTTGATGGGTAGAAGCCGGGGTGTCACTTAAGATCCTACTGTGTGCCGGACAACTCCACAACAAAGAGGTATCCTGTCCAAACTATCAATAGTCACAACATGAAGACAACCCAGACAAAGGGACATTAGAAAAGTCAAGTTCAAGAAAATAGTACAGAGCCATAACAATTATAAACTTAAGATCACTGAAAGGCAGATTCAGGTCTATGAGCTCCACAGTGAACGTGCTCCAGATACAAACCAGGAAAATGAGATGTAAATGGAAGGCGTAGGCTGGACTTCCAAATGCACTTAGATCAAGTCCAGGGAGCAAGGAAGCACCTTGACGATCAGTCCAAAAGATCCAGAAGCCTAGGTGAGAAATTTTGATCATCATGTTTAAAATATATTCAATTGCCTTGAGGGTCAGAGTAAGACCTCTGCCTAAGAAAGTCCAAAAATATCACGTGTATTCTGGTTCAAAATTTGCACAGATCTCATGGTGCTGCTTGAAGTTCTAGGTCAGTTGGCAGATTGGGTAGAATAACATCAAACCAGAAAGGGCTAAAACGTTGGGTAAAACATTGATTTCCATGCCTACCATGAGTCCAGCAACCCTGAGTTATCCTGGGTCCCCTAAGAACCAGATGTCAAGACAGCACTAAATATGCAAGACACAGATTAGGGGAAATATCTGTGAAAGAAAATTGAGGAGAAATTGGAAAAGTCTAGGAAACTCAGTACTAGACTATGCCAGTCTGACCCTTAATATGGATAAGAGGGAAGCAGGCAGGAAGGTTGGCTGGAAGCAGATAACATAGCACAGTTCAGAGGGAAGTTTGACAAGGCCCTTGGGGAGCCTCAAGTCAAAATTGTTCATCAGAAGCAACCGTGACTCCCAGAATGAACTTGACCTAGTACCCCCTCCCCACTCAGTCACTGACTGAGAGTACCCTGTCTGAAATGTGACCTCAAAGGCAGCCAGCAATGGACTTTAGAAAACAGAGGCTGGGATGCTTGGTCAATTGCATTTCCTGCAGCCAAAGATCTGAGAGACACACATTCATAGGACCAAACTGGAACAAGTCTTTAGTCACCGCCAAATAAAAACTACGCCCAGGAAAATGTATCCATTTTTATTTTTTTAACTATTTTCTGTTTATCTTAATTAGTATGGCCTGATACTATCTGTTTTGAAAAATTCTAATCCTACCTCACTAGGGTATTTCCTCTATTGGGAGAGCTAGCACCTCAGTGTCTCTGTGGTTGGAGGTCCCAGGAGAAGGGCTGGAACAGAGGCTGAGATCTCTAAAGCTGAAGATTCAGAAGCAGTTGGAATGAATGGTCCCTGTCCTTCATGTTTTCTTTCTTCCAAAGATTGTTTTGTATTTATTTCTCTACAAGTTTTTTCCATAAAGAAAATAATATTCTTGATGCTGGTATGTATCCATGACTCACTTTTACAGCAATATATATATATTATAGTTGAAGGACATTACAGACATTACAGCTGCTCCAAGATAAGGTCTGCCATAGCCACTGTATTGTACTGATATCCAGAGTGATATGTGGCTGAGGGCACATCCCCAGGCTAAGTCCCAGGGAGAAGCAGCCAGAGCTGAGGCATTAGAAGAACTTTGCCAAGGCTGATATGACTTTTCTGTCTTGACTCTAGTCCCAAGGGTGTGATATGACTTAGTGCAGTGGTCTTCAAAGTGGTGTTTGCCCCCAGGGATGCTCAAAGTGTAATGATGTAAACAAAAGAAATGTCAGAATACTAAAAAATAAGTGCATAAAACAAGGGAAGATGGGAATAGTCTGGTTGATGAAGGGCCCTTTGGGTTAGAGAGTGCGGACAGGTGCCTACCCACTTACCAGCCACAGACCTTGTGGGAATCTGAACAACAAAAACAGAAAACCAGAGGCAGCTACAGGAAGTGATCTGAGAGGCATCAACTTTGGGGGAAAGAGCAAATTAGAGGTGGGCAAACTCCTGAGCAATGCCATCGGTATAATCATCCAAATAGTAAGAGATAGGACTAATTAGGGGAAGCCTTCAATGCAAGAATAGGTATTTTGGAGAAGGGAGGTTGGGGATTGAATGACATCCCTAGCTGAACTGAGTGAAAGAGTATCTATGGTAGTGTGCGTGGAGGGAACAAACAAGCAAGGATGTCTGTCTGGCTGAGCTCTATCTACCAAACTGACAAGAAAAACTAAAAAGTTGTTCAGTCCCCTTCCTTTCTAACACCCTGGAAGACCACAAGGCTCTGGAAACAATACTCTTCTATAGCACTTCAAATGGAGCCCTATGACATTTTTGTTTCTGATGCTGTGGACAGTCAACTTTCCATAGCAAAAAAGATTACTTTTTCAAGGGAGTGAGGGATAGACTCCCACTTACTTAACTATAAACAAACCTACAGTGCTCTGGACAAAACCAACAATAGTTAATGAAAGCAAGAGGTAGTTAACTTACCAGCAGAAATGATTCATCAAGAGGAAGTGTAGGGAGCGATGGATGGTTATGGGTGGGTAGTAAACAGAGGCAAGTTAAAGGTCAGGCAATTGTTATATATACCAGGATGCCCTGTGCTGGCTCCTTAGAGTTTTTGATGTTTCTGAGTTGCATGGTTTGTCATTTGATGCCTTGGGCAAGGGTCTGCCCGCAGAGGTTTTTTTCCTAGTGGGTGACAATCCTCAAAGGCCACTATACACCATCTCAGCACTGGGCAAGTGCCCTTTAAGATAAGAACATGCCCACAGCTCAGACTTTCTTCTCCCTGATCCATTATCAGCTCTGCTCACTGGGTTGCTGCCTCATCCTCTGCTCCTGTCTCTGTCCCTGAACCCTCTTGCCTGGTGGCCTGGTGCTCTGCCTTTACCCTTCCTTGTCGTTGGTTTTCAGTCATTCCCAGTTCTGCTGTTTTCTTATCTTTCCTTCCAGTGTTCACCTTTGCTCTCTGGATTCACACTGACTCTGCTATCCACCACCCAATGTTCAATGCAGTACAAAGGAGGAAACCACAAGGAATTTTGAGATATTGCTTATGCATCTGTTTTATTGCACAAAAGGAGGTCCAATCAGAGGCCTAAGTGAGAGATCTGTTGATAGAGAGCCAAGCCCTGCAGCCAACATCTGGGAGCCATCACAGATGGAGAATCTAAACTGAAGAGCTTTGTCACTACTGAAAAATCTATCTCAACCACTCCCTGTTCAGATGTCACCATTAAATAGCAGCAGAAAATAAAATGTAGTCATTAAGAATTGAAAATAAGAGGCGAGAAGGGAGACTATAATAAAATTGATTTCTCTCCTATTCTCCTGAACTCTCTTTCATTACTTCTGCTCATCAACCACACCATTAAATCTGCTTTTGCTTCCAGAAAAACCTCTATGTGGCTGCCCAGGCACATAGATTTCCATGGAGCTTCTGGAAGACTAACCTGGTGGAGATATCAGTGGTTTCTCTATACCTCTCATCTGCCAGCAGATGTGCCTGCCAGGAAGAATTGACTTTCATGCTTTGCTCTGGCTTCCAAAGAAGCACCTGCTGTGTCTATGGAACTTGACCACATCAACACAGCTTCTGATACATATGAACAAGAACTAACTGAGACTGACAGTTGGGAGCTGAGCAATTCAAAACCAAAGCTAGAGAGTACAGCCCTCCATCTCTGAGAGCCTGCCCACCTAAAGCTAGGTCCAGAGCCCTTTATAAATATCAAAATCTGATTAAAAATGAGTTTTCTAATTCCACAGGGGAGCTACAGCAGTTTCCCACCCCACTTCAGACAAGACAAAGACTCAGTATATAGTTAAGGTATAAGCAAGCTCTACTCCACCCTAAAGACCCAGCTTATAATCAAGGCCTACAGGCTTTAACTGCTCAAAAGACAGCCACAAAGGCTCTTAACCAGTGCAGTGTGCTTGGGAGGTTCTTGATCTTAAGGGCCCTTTAAAGAACTGTGGGCCAGTTCAACACGTTCACTCAAGCTGGGTCTTTGCTCAGGCTACTAAGAAGCTGAGCATGTTGGATTAGAGCAGGGTACAAGACAGATGTGCAACTGCCGATCGCTCCCTTTGTACCACCCAGACACACCACTGAATCAATTATCTCGTTCTAGATTTAGCCCATTATAGGCCACATAGTTTCTAGGGAACTGAAGTATCATATAGTTTTCCTTGGTCTGAGCAAGAACTATAATCTCTAGGAACTCACTAATCAGCCCATAAGGAAAGAAATTGGTCAGTCCCCTCTTTAATATGTGTTCAGGATAGCCAAAGAGCACCCCTTTTTCCACTAAAGCATCTTTTTCAGATACACATTGCTCCCTAAAATTCTACTTTTAGTAGTGACAGCAAGCTTAAGAAGCAGGTGTGTGACCCAAACCTGTCACTCATAGAGATGAAGGGCACTCTTCACCTGACTTTAGGATCCATGTTGGAGCTCTCCTTTACCCCATCAGAGTCTATTTTATCCTAACCCCGAATGCAGAGTCTACATTCTTGTCTGGGACAAAGTATGAAGCTCAGCTGTGGAAACATGAATTACTTACCAGTACTCTCCATGGAAAAAGAAAACCCAAATGAGCATGGGTTTTCTTAGGGAAGTGAATGCAGGAGTTCCCTGAAATAGGCATTCTACTCAAAACAAATGTCACAAGTACTTCATTCTATGTTCCACTGCTAATTCAAACCATAATCCATGATAATCAGAGCAACAAGAGAGAAAATTAAGAGTAAAGGTGTTGACACAGAAAAAGAAGAGAGAAGTAGCCAGACAGAAATGGTCAACTCAAGTGATGAAATAAAACCTGGCAACCTGGAACAGTAGTGTGCTCCAGAGTAGGAATATCATGCATCTCTTATGACCTCTATGGCTGCCCTGGGAAGTAGATAAAACAATTCTTTCTCCTATTTGTCAAAGAGGATGAAGTGTATTGGAGATGTTGAATCACTCACCAGTTTCAAAGTGCAGCAGCCAAGCAAGAGTCCAAGTCTTTAGCTCACTAGGTCAATGCATCTCTCCTCTCCCACAGTGATGGAAGAAGAGCCAACTGTCTATTTTTAAAATAAATAATTTAAATAAGAGAAGTACAAATAACAGTTATCTAGGTCATAATAAAAAAGTGGTCTAATCTTTATGGACATGTGGGGGCTATCCTGGTAGTTGTAAGGGAGGGTCCTTTTACTCCCAGAATTTTCCCCCCAACAAAAGAAGAGTAGGGGCCATCAGGAAAGATGCATACTCCTGATAGCTTTCATCATTTTCTCACCTGGGACTCACCCAAAGAGGCACGCACCCCAATGCCAAGTAAGACTGGGCACTCACTTCTCCATGGAATAAAGCCAGGGGACTCCCAAGGAAACTACAGCTCCTCTTGGAGCTTGTATGCTGATGGGCTAGTTCCATCTTCCACATTTTCTGTTCCAACATTATCCTCCTTTTGAAGAGTGTGGGAAATCCCTTGGCACTGCACTATTCAGAAGAACTATGCTGGCTTATTCAGAGAAGTCAAGGACCTCCTTAGATCTGTCTCCTAGAAACAGAAATGTCTATAGGTACTGGGCCCCACCACTGTCAAGTTTCAGCAATCCTTCCATTACTCTTAATCATATTCAGCACACCTGAATCTGAACTCTTACATTCCATTCTGAATTAGCTGGTTTGGATCTAATGTTTTGATTGTGCCCATGCTATGTTGTCAATTGTAAAGGCATGGGTGGTGGGGGTAGGAATGGAGAGGTAGGAAGACCTCTTTTGGCCCCTTTTCTCCCTGATATACGGGATAATTGTGCTATACATTGGGTGTAGTTTGTACACTGTAAGTCCGCATTTAATCATGGATCATCAATATAGAGATTACAGCATCCTCAGTGTGGATTTTCTCTTGCTTTAGTTCAGAACCAAGACCAAAGAGATTTAAAATAGATGTTCTGATGCTGTAGTGATAATAAAAGCAGGTGCCTTTCACTGTGTGTAGACCAAACAAGCTAAGTTAACACATATCTAGAATTTGATATTGCACTACTTTGAGCATTCCTTCTGCATATCAAGAAACTATTGTTTTTTAGAAGTTTCCCAGTTTAGGTTCATAGGTCACTCAGAGTATGAGAATGCTTCTGAAAAAACAAACCAAAATAGGCTTCTCTTTTGTTTCTTGACCCATCACCTTAGTCCTTAGGTAAAAGATACCATGGAGTGTTACTCTGCTCCATGATGCTCTTTGTCCACTAAGATAAGAGAGCTTCAGGGAAACAAAGCAGTGACCAAGGTTACAAATTTATTTTCCAATAGGGTACCAGGCTAGGAGATAAAGTTTAGCTCAGTCTTTCACTATTATGCTGAAATGATGCCAAGCAGGCTATGAACCCAGGTTATTAAAAACGCTGTTCAAAAGTTGTCTTGGTTACTCTCTGACTGTGTGATCTCGGATAAGATTCTTGGACTCTCTTTGCTTCAATGTCTTCATCTATTAAATGAAAGAAATGGATTAGACAATCTCCGTGGTCCCTTTCAATTCCAGGGATCTCTACTGTGCTAAATAAATTAATGTAATTTATCTAGGCAGTGGACCTTAGGGGGAGGTCATGCAGGCTTTTATATCATCATGATAATATTGGTTACATCTTGATATCCACAAATTACTCTAGAGTCCAATCAAAGCTTCTTTAAAATGCCTGTTTTCTTCCAGGAGGAAACAGTCATGGGCTGGATCCCACAGATAACACAACTAGGCTCTTTGCAATCTTTTTGATGGACTGGGAAGTTGAATGATGCAATTTTGAACTCCTATATTAGACCCTGAGAGAACATCAGTTAAGAAACTGAGGTTATTAGACTTCCAAAAACTGAAATTTCTAAAAACCTTTTTTCAAGGTAAGACTATACCTCAACTGAAAAAAATGAAAAAAAATTTTTTGAGAACAGTCTTTTCAATGCTTTCTAAATGGCTATGAATACTAATTGTGGGGTCAGATTCTTCAAACATGTATGGTGCACCTGTGACATTAATTTCTTTTTATTTTAGCAAGAGAAGAAGGGAAAGAGAGAGAGAGACAGGAACATGGCTCTGTTCTTGTGTGTGACTTGATCAAGGATCAACCTGGCAACCTCTGCACTTCAGGATAATGCTCTAACCAGCTAAGCTATCCAGCTAGGGTCACCTGTGACATTCTTATAAAGGCTCTCAATTGATTTGTAATTTCTGTTTCAACCACCAACTGTCATTTCCCATCTGACTGCCTCCCAACTGGCCTATGCCTTTCAGGTCTGCTTACTTCTAATCCATTCTACAAACTGCAACACGAATAAGATTTAAATATTGAACTCAGTATCCCTGTCACACCACATGTATGATATCAGTGCTGTTCCATTACTTCTAAAATAAAGACCAATGTGATAACAAGCTTCCAGGGCTGTTTGCATCTGCTAACCTTTTCCCTGCCTCCCAGTCTCATCATGAACCACATTCCCTTTGCCTGTGCTCCAGCCAAACAGGATAACGTCCTCTGACCCTTCCTGCCACGTGGCCTCTGTATTCTATTCATTCTGCCTTCCCTTTTTCTTCCCCTTTGTGTTTTTATCATTTCTACTCTTCATCCTTCAGATCTCAGCTCAATTTTCACTTTCACAAGAAGACTTTGCTAGCCTTCCTGGCAAGCCCTCCTTATAGACAATCAGAGTAGCATAGACTTTCCCTTCCAGAGCCTTATTTCAACTGACATTTTGCAGTCACATTGGTATTCATTTAAGACGCATCTGCGTCTCCCACTAGACTGTAAACTTCAAGAAAGTAGGGACAGTAATCAATTTTATCCAAGCACTGCCTTTCTAGTGCCTAGCATAGTGCTTGTCACATAGTAAACACTCAATAAATAACATATCAAATAAGTGAATGTGCTTGCTACTTAAAATACTCAGAAAATAAAAGACAAGATCCTTGCCATTCAGAATACTACAGGCATGAAATGGCAATTTGAAAATAGGTAACTATGAAAAGTGACTAGGTACAAGAAGTGAGAAAATTCTTTTTCTATGTCTCCTGATTTGTTGAGGCTCTTTTCACCTTCTCTGTATGAACACCAACCCATGCAAGCATCAATTTCTCAAGCATAATTCAGTTCTATGCAATTAATATTTCCCTATCCCTAACCCAACATTTTACCTCTTATGAACAACAGAATGCCACATTGTATTGGTACAGTGTGTACTTGTTGACACCATGGGAATGACTAAATTTCAAATAATTGGGGCCACTTCAACAGAGCCCTGATAAAATCTGCAGTGTGATTTTGATTTATATAAAGCCAATAGCCCACATCAGGGCCCACATCTGTGTTTACGGAATGACTCTCACTCTCAGGCGTGTCTTTCACAACATGTGATGTGAAATCCAAGAGCATGAGGCTCCAGCTCTGAGCTGCTGCTTGTGTTTGCTCAGTAGCGTGGAGCTGGTGTTTATTGACAAGCATGAACACTGGAATGAGTAATCATTATAAGCATTCTTTGCACATTTTTATCTCCTGTTAGCAAAACACATCCCCAAGCGTCTCTGTCCTCACTCTGCAGATGGGGAGGCTGAAGGGCAGGACCAGATCTAGGGTCCCAGATGCCTCTGAACTTTCAATGGGATGGAATAGAGTGAGAAGTTAGATAAACTGACACTTAGTATTCATGTGACCTTGGCTGGTTACTCATTCATTTGTCCATTCATTCATGCACTCACTCATTCATTCAACAAATACATTCTGAGGGCTTGTTCTATATCTGTCACTGTGCCAGGCCCTGAGAATTTGTTGGAGAACAAAACAAATGTGTTCCCTACCTTTAAGAACCATGCTCTAAGGAAGAAAAAGAGATCTAAAACAAATAATTACTTTAAAATATATGGACACACAGTGTTAGAACAGAGAAAACTTGTTATCGTGGACTTGCGTAATGAAGATGGAGACCTAACCTACTTTTAGCACATCGAGAATGTTCTCCTGGAAAAGCCAAATTTAAGCTGAACCCTGAAGGATGAAAAAGATGTTTAGGCAGAAACAACATGGTAAGGGAATAAAAACCTTTCTGAGCTTGGGGAGGCTCACAAGTGAAGCTGGGAGAAACAGAGAAAGTCTAGAGCGACTAGAGCCACGAGCTGGGAGAGGAAAGAGATGAGAGAGGTGATCAATGAAATTAAACGGGAGCAGAGGTCAGGTCATCTGCTGAGGACCATATTGAATACTTTGGACTCCATTCTAAAGCAACCACATATCTGCATAAGGTTATAACAAACATAAGACCAGATTGGATCAGATTAGACCAGAAATAGACAAACTGTACCCTGCCTATCTTACAATTCCCTGATGGGTAGCAAATTAGACCAAATATATTCTTCCACTGTGACCACTGAGTAAACTCCCAAGAGCCATGAACAAGCATTTGTAAATTTCCTATACTTACATAATAAGGTTCAAGAATGTTCATTCAGGTCTGTCCCTTTCAGAGAGTCTGTCCTATGAAATGCCAAATATACTTGGTTTCTCCATGTGGGCTATTGGTGTACCGTCTGATTATCACTTAATCATTTCCCAGAAATACGCAAGCAGTGTTCTAATCAATGGCCGGCACTGACTAACCTTGGTTCTTCCAGGTCTCTCAGCACAGTGTCTCTGGTCATTAAAGGAAATGTGATTGCATTATAATGATAATGCTTTGCACTTATGGGGCACATTGCCCAGGGGGTCTCTCAGCATTTTGCAAACAGTTAATTAATTTAGTCTAATGACTGCAGGGGAGTCCCCCCCCCACCTCTCATACCTGGGAGGGAGTGATGGGATTGAAGAGCCAGGCCTACCTGCAGCCAGCTGTGGGACCCAGGGGCTAGCAGGGATGTGCAGGAGGTTGAGGCCTCCATGTCAGTAGGGGGAAGCATTCACATATGCATGCCTGTGGCTGCGTGGGTGCAGGCCTGCTGCTGAAGCTGCCTGCAGAGAGAGCAGCGAGGCTGGGGGGCTCCAGCAGGGTGTTCTGGAAGGGCAGAGATGGAAGATGGAAGTCACGAGGAAGAGGCTTGCTCTCTTTAAGAAGTTGTGACTGTGATTTTGAGGGTCCCTAAAATCTGACTTGGAAGTATGTGTGCATATGTGTTGACATGAGTGGGGGAAGGGGATGAGAGGAGGAATTGCATATTCACACACCTCCAAGAAGGTAATAGCATGTTTGTCCTCAGGTTTATCTCTGGCTATAGAATTTATTTTGCTCTATTCTGAGTTACCTTCTATCCTGCCCCTAGTCCTACAAATACCACCTTCTCAGGGCTTGGAGTTGAGTGGTGTAGAAATCTAACAAACAGAAACATATCCTTCCTCCACTGTGGAACCACCTCCTTGCCCTTTAGGGAAAGGCAAAGACAACCAAGGCCTCACTGATTAAGAAACAAAGTCTAGTGCTGGCCATTTGGCTTGGTGATAGAGCACTCATCCAGTGTGTTGTCCTGGGTTTGAATCCCGATCAGGGAACACAGGGTATACAGGAGATGTAACCATCTGTTTCTCCACCTCTCCCCCTTCCCTCTCTCTCTCTCTCTCTCTCTCTCTCCCCCCCCCCTCCCACAGACATGGCTCAATTGGTTCTGGTTCTAGCACATCAGCCTTGGGCACTGAGGATGGCTTCATGGAACCTCTGCCTCAGGCACTAAGAATAGCTCAGTTGCGAGCATGGCCCCAGAAGGGCAGAGCATCGGCCCCAGATTGGGGTTGCCGGGTGAATCCCAGTTGAGGCACATGTGGGAATCTGTCTCTCTATCTCCTCTCCTCTCATTTCAAAAAGAAGGAAAGTCTAGTTGTTTGACTCTCACTGACAGCATGAAAAGGTTTGAGGGAAAACAGTATGCAGGGCCAAGAGCGTGGCATCTTTAGCAGGGTCAGAAGTGGGGGTGTAGAGCAGAGCTGTCCTTAGGTGATGCCAGCCTGCCAGGCCCTTGTGTCTGGAATGTGCCACTCAGCATCCAGAGGTGCTAATAGCCACCTCTGCTGACAACCTGGCTTGTCAGCACCACAGGTCACCTGTGGGCTGACACTAGAGTTCACTGGCAGGAATAGCTAGGCTTTACTTCCATCACTCCTTTCTCCTGCTCAGGCAGCTGTGGGCCATGGCAGTGGTCCATGGGACCCTGTCCAGTGAGCCAGTGACAGGAAAACCAGACCCCACAGGCCACAGGCAACAGGGCTGCTAGAGTACCAGCTGTCCAAGGCTGATGCACAAGTCCATGTACATAGCACCCCCAAAAAACACCACAGAGCAGTATGTCAAGAGACCAGGTCACGTGTGCTGCCCCCATTTTTCACACAGGGAAACCAAGGCCCAATAAGCTCAGAGTTAGCATGTGTATTTCACCAGGGTCCAAAAAAAAACCCCAAATAATATTCTGTTTTACTGGATCTCTGTTTCTCAAGGCAGGATAATACCTTAACAATTTTGTTTAATCAGCATCTATAAAAAATTTTGTTGAATAAATAAGTGATGAACTATATTTCTCTAGTTGTCATCACTGGGACAAAGACCTATGAGTGAGCTACTCCTGCCCTGTCTTCTTCTTTCTCCAGCAATAAGGAATGCCCTCTCCCCTCCCCTTCTCTTTTTGCCTTCTTACCAGGAAACCAGGAGGATTTTTTATGTTAAAAACTCAACAATGTTTATCTTGTTATCATCTAACTTATGCTTTTGGCTGCTCTGTCCAATTAGAAACCAGAAGAATGTATCACAGGAACCCATCTGACAGAGTGATAGACTGAGACCCAGGAAATTCCTTGAGCTAACTAAGCCAACCTCAAAGAGCCCCTCTGCAGTCTCAGTTCCCCATGGTCAGCCCTCCAGGAGGCTTGGGTAGAGTTCTGCCTCATGTATTTCCCAGTGGCTGGTGTGTGAGGCTCAGAGCTCCTGAATAACAAACCCAGGCAAGTGCCACCTGTGTAAGGCATACCCTGCAATTTCCCGGGCAACAGAGCAGGGCAGAAGGTGCTAAGGATGAAAGAAAGAGCAGGAGCAGGCAAGGCTGAAGCAATACCAGACAACCTCAGGCCTTCAAGATCTCTAATTAATCTCGGGCTGAGCACCACTGCCCAGGGCCAGGCTACGGGAAAAGCATCTTTCTCAGGCAGCCCACACCTGTCTCGTTCTCAGTCTACTGTTTTGTTGCTGCTGGACCAATGCTGAGTGGTGACCGAAAGTGGTCTAACCTTATTAATGTGCCGGTCATTTTTAAAAGATCAAGGGCCACAGGATGGCTTTGGGGTGGTGTGGGGGGCACAAATATATGATGGACAAAGGGATGATGAGGTCTTGATCATAACTGGACTCTAGGGCTAGGATTTCCCCAATAGTGAATAATTTTCCTACTTGATCCCTCCTGCAAACCAGGCAGTCTTAACCAGTCCCTCCACACTGTGCTGGTGAGGGGTGAGGGGTGAGGAAAGGAATTCACAGAAACTTGGCTGTGGAGCCCTCCCCCAGTTCCACACAAAGCCAACAACCATCCTGCCTGAAGACCTCACAGCCCAGGGCACTTCTCTGACAGAAGCTGGGGCAGATGTGTGCTGGGGAAGAAGAAAAAAAATTCTACACCTCACAGAATTGTCTATCCAAGTGCAGGTCTTTCTGAACCCAATAGTGCAAAGCCAGAGCAAGATAGGGGAGACATGGCTGGGCTGTGAATGCAGACTCACTCGCAGCCCTGTGCAGGGGGAGTGGCTTAGTCCAGTTCAGGTAGGTGGGGATGCTGCACAGGTCGCTATCTGGTTAGAGTCACAGAACAGAACACAACACAGTAGGATGAGCTGAGGAAAAGGGGAGTGATCTAAACTAGAGGAAAGAAGCTCTCCAGGTTGGAAATGCTCTCCCCCTATCAGTGACATGGCTGTCAGATGTGCTATGATTCGGGAACTGGCCTTGGCCTCTAAATTTATCAATGCCCCCCCAACCCACCCCATGCCACAGCCCTCCCATTTCTCAGAGCTAAAGGAAAAAAGGCAGGCAGAAGATGGTTTTGCACTGGAATGCTGCAGTTTATGGGCAAGATTTTCAAGTGTATCAGAAGGATCTGGAATGCTTGATATAAATACCTGTCTGCGGTGGGGGGCAGGAAGTCTGCGTTTTAGTCTGCCCCCCACCCCAGGTGATTCTGATGCAAATGCCAGGCAGCCTTCACTTCCTGCTTCTGCAGGCTTGTTTGAGCATCTACTCACCTTCCCACAAAGCCCCAGATCCAAGGTCACAAGGCTCCTAGCACAGCCTCATGTGTCTTCCCACCTAGCACAGAAAGCACCCTCACTCTTGGTGTTCAGGGCTTCAGGGAGTCGTAAGCCCCAGCATGACAATTAAATTGTTGGGGAGACCCTCTCCCCTTCTTGGGTGTGGGCTCGTTCCAGTTTTCACTTGCTCCTGTGTTTCTCATCCCAGAGATTCTGCCTAGAAAAGCAATTTATGACCATTGGTCTCCCCCTGGAAGGCACAGGCAACAACATTAGCCTTAAAATTATTCTAGGATGAAAACATGTGTTACCAAGAAATAGAAAGCTGCAGAAGAAAATGGCATCGAGGCCTAACCAGGTCAGGGTTTCATTATTACATTAGCCTCTATCTTTAGATGCAGGGAAAGTAAATGGCTAATGAGCTGGTGTTCACCCCATGGGAGAAAAAGCATCCTTTGAAGCAAAGAGGGGGAAAAGTCTAAAAACATAATAAAGGCAGTAAAATAAGTGAGGGAGGGGAAGTCACAAGGAAACCCTTGCAACTACGAAGAACTTTTGGCTCCAGCCAGATTCCCTTTCTCCCTTTTTCTCGGGAACCCTTCATAAAGTGACGTTTTTCTTCCCTCCAAGTCTGTTTCTCAACGCCAGCTTTCCCTCCTCCCTGCTCAAGGTCTCCTTGGCCAGACTCCTGGCACAGGGAGCCCGAAGAGCATTCCTCAGAGCAGGTCATACCAGTGGCCTGCTTTCCTTGTCACTGGAAATGCTTCATTCTGGTGAGGGTTGACTGGTGTCCAGGCTGAGGTTATCCCCTGGGGCCCAGCTGGCTTTAGGTATGATGCTTCTCTCACAAGCAAGATCAGCACGCTCCCCCCTAGTGGAGTGGAGCTGTGGTTTGGGGGGCCATGGAAACTCTACAGGGAGGAATCACCCCAATTCTTTGCTTTCTTCAGGGTGCACTGCAATGCAGCTTCAGCTGCCTAGAGCTCACCACCCACCCCCCTCTTAAAGTGCAATTTCCTGATCCTTTCTATAGGGAGAGCAAACAAGCAGCCAGCATCCCTAGGGGTGGGCATCCTGATTTCCACTATTCTGCTCACCTGTGCCCAGAACAGTGGTAGGAAGGAAATCAGCGTCCAAGAGGCCCCAGGAGCTGTCTGTCACTCAGGCTGGAAACTTGCACACCCAGAGAAGTTTTTCTTCTTACACCATGGACCCAAAGCGCCTACCTGGCTCCCTCTACAGGCTGGAGCAGGAACTGAGACTTGGATGCATGCCCTGCCTTCCCTACTGAGCAGTCAGGCTGAAATGCCCTCCCAGGCTTGAATCCCGCAGAACATTAGCAGCACCCCCACTTTAAACTTCGCAGCCTAAAACCGACAGCTGGGAGCATGGTTATGCAGAGCCCGTCTCTGCTTGAAAAAGTACAATTTTTTAAAAAGCATTACAAAACATTAGACAGTGGATGTCTTCTGTTTCTCCTTCCTTCCCCCCAGTAAATTCCCATTTGTTTCATTTTACTTTATTGGCGTATGAATACCGAGGGCTCTATGTTCCTAAAAACAAACAAAAAATAAAACGAAGTGATTTGAACATAAAAGTGTAAAACTCTGTGTTCCATCTATATCAGGATACGTAAGATTGAAGAATCTTAACATTTATGCCACATTTAGCATGGAACCCCCACAGGCCCTTTGATGCTTCCTAAACCCTTGGCAAGCATAGCCCAGCCCCTCCAGCATTGTTTGCAGGGTGCCCGCAGGCAGTCCGCTGACTGCCTGAGAACGACAGGCGTGCAATTATCAAATCTATTAAAACAGCGTTGGGTTTTGCAATACTTCCACTAAGCTCATTCTGTGGGACTGCAGCATCTCACCTGTGTGTCACTGCAGATTTGTTTTCCCCAAACAAGTAACTGCTGTGACAGGTAAGATCACATTTGAATCATTAGATAAGGTAGGGAAGGTGCTGAGGAGAGTCGGGAAAACCCAGATTTCCAGCCTTCTTTCAGACTGGACATTTTAAATCCTGCCCAGTGACATTCCTGTTCCCCATGTGAGAGGGGAGTAAACGCGAGAAACTGCTATTCAAAGGCATCCTGTACCCATTTGGTGGAATGATAAAGAAAGGATGAGAGGTGGAAGTAGGACCATGTTAAAACCAGAAATTCGGGAGCAAAGGAGGAGGAAGAGGAGAGAAAGAAGCTGAAGTGAGAGAGAGTGGGGAAGAGAGGGTTCTGGAGAAAGAGAAGGAGACGGAAGAGAGTGGAGAAGAAGAGGAGGGAAAGAGAAAATAGGAAGAAAGACAGAAAAAAAATGGACACAGGGAGATGCAAAGATAGAGACTGGAACAGAGAGAGGGACCACGGTTGGAGAAATAAGGATAGTCCGTCTGTCTATCCTGCAGGTCCAAACATAAGTGGTGAGAAGCATTTATGATTGGGAGATGACACCTCTCTTCTACCCCTGGGACCACAACTAGTTAAGGGCGGCGGGTCCCCTCCGCGGAACAGCAGTGCCTCGCAGCACCGTGCACATCTCGAACCCAGCTCACCCGATCGCAGTGCCGGACCGGAGAGCAACCCCGTGCTGCAAGCCTCTGCGTGCGTGTGAGTGAGCTGGTGTGTGTGCGCGCGTGCACACAGCAAGCCTACCTCTTCCCCTCACATGCACTCACACTCCCTCTCTTCCCCTTCCTCTTCTGCTTCATCTCAAAACCGGGCCCGGAATAGCGAAGCCCCTTCTCCAGTACCTGGGATGAAGAGCAGGGCGGTTGTCGCGGAGAAGAAGATCCAGCAGGCGGGGTGGTACATCTTGAGGCTGCGGAGTCTCAGCTGCTGGGCTTGCTACCGCTTCGGCTGCTGCTACGGCTGCTGCCTTCCTCTGTGCTGAATTCTGAGCAGGTTTAAATCCAATGTTTGCAAAGGGAGGGAGAGAGCAAAAGAGAGGGAGCAAGAGAGAGCGCGCGAGAGATGGGAGCAGGCAGGCAACGTCTCTGATATTTTTTTTCTTGCACATACACACAACTGGTAAGAATCATCAGCACCAATCTGTACCGGGCTCAGAGCAGACCTCCTCCGAGGCACGTATTGGCTCCACTCCCCCGAGCGTCACCCTGAGACTTTCCTATCTGGTAGGCTCCACTCGGAGGGTAGTTGAAGCTTGTCCCTTCCTCGCCACTCAGCCGGAGCACAGCAGGGTGCACTGGTACCTGTGTATGTATGCCGGTGTGTGGCTTCCGTGGGTACACACCAGCCAGCGCCTTGCTGGACAGTGGGGAGGGGGCTGGAAGGGTTGGTACAGATCTTACCCACCAAGCAAGATTCAGGGCATAACAAGAAAGCAAACGTGACCAAAGTTCTTGAAATTTCCTATTGGTTTATTCCTGGTCCAGGCAGGAAGGCGGCTGGAACCTAATCTAGAGGGACACTCAGACATTTAAACCTGCATCCTGGTTCCCCATCCTGCCATTCAGGGCACTTGGAGGAAATTCAGTTTCCCCAGCAGGAAGATGGGCGCATTAAGATTTTCACACGGAGGATGCAAAGAGAACTGGACAGCTCCCCCCAATTAGAGCATTCTGAAACTCTTCAAAGGCAAGAAGCTACAGAAGCCCAAACAATCGCTGTGCTGACAGCACAGGCAGAGTTACAGTCAGATTAGATCACAAGGAGGGGGAAACTTGCTGAAGTCATCGGAAATCTTCAAGATCAGAAGGCCTCAGAGCAATATCTCCCTGGGCCTTTTTTTCCTTCCATTTTTCTTTTCCTCCTCACAATCCAGTCTGCCCCTTCATCTGGAGTAGCAGTTTTTAGGAACAGTATTTCTGAGCATGGCTTACCTCAGAACTTTCTCCTGCTGGACACCGGTTCTGCAAAAGGCCTGCAGCTCTAGGAGGGCATGCTTGTGAGTGATACACTCTGCTTGGTGAGTAAATGCTCTCCCTAAAGTATCTGCTGAACTTGGAGGCTGTGGGATAAGAAGAGCAGTAGGGACTGGCACATATATTAAAACACTGTTTCTGTCCCAGGGTGTCCTCCAAAGACTCCACCGTGGCTTGGACTCCTTTCTAGCTCCAAGTGTATGAGAGGCTCCGTTTCTGTGTCCATCCATGTGGGAACCTTCTTCCCTCCTCCGCAGCTGCAATTGCTAATGGTTTCCAAGTGCCCACTATGGGACAGGTATACACAAGTGTTATTGTAGTTCATCCTCGTCATAGTTTTGCTCCATTGGCATCATTATCCCTGGATTTTAATAGGCTCAAACTGCAGTTCAGAGATGTTTAGCATCTTGCTAAATGCCACAGAGTTCATAAGAGTCAGAATTCAAACCCAGGTCAGTCCTATAACAAAACTTCACCCAATTTCCAAGCAGCTGTGCCTATAACCAATTGCCAACAAGTTATTTCTGTCTAACAGAGCTCCTGTTCTACAAAATTAAACCTGTTTGTATTTAAAGAAGTAAAACAATTATTACTTCTCTCCTTAGAACCACATCTGAAAACCATATGAGGCAAGTAGAAAATATATGGTAGTATCTCACCTGCAACTTATAAAGTATCTACTTTATATGAAGTTCATTTTTTTAAGGCTGGGTTTATAAAAAATAAAATATTCCATTGTCTGAAAAGGGCATACAATAGATTTGAAGAGAGCATCCAAAAATTAACATATTTTTGACCATTTATAAAAGATAACACATATTATTAAAGTCAAATTTTATAGAGCCAATAGTTGCAAACATGCCATTCACAAGCAAACTGACCTGTGAGTCCTTTGAACAATGCCAGCATCCTACAGAAATTTATAAGACTTTGGAGAACCAAATTGGGAAGAAGGAATCAGTTCAGCCATAGAAATTAAATGGATATTCCCAGACGAAGAAACGGAGCAGACACAGCCTGAAACCCTTTAGGGAAAAAAAAATTAAAAACTGGGGAAGAAGTTGAAGGATGAAAGACACAGTAGAGAAAGGCCTTGAATCCTAAATCTGTGATATTTAGAAGTTTCCTATTGCTGCTGGGAAAAGTTCATTTCTTTCTGAGCAGGGGAGTGCTATGAATAAGGAGAACTTAACTTGTGGAAATTAATCTGGGTAAATTGCACAGGACAGATTGACGCAGGTGTACTTGTTAGCAGGCGTTGGACAGATTTAAACATTCTGGAACTGGGTGATAACAATGGAGGAAGAAAATCAGGGGCTGGGTAACAACAGAAGATTGAGTAGGACTTGGTGAGACATGGCATCGTACGGACAACAGATATCATTTCTGCACCCTCTGTGGACCAAAGGTTTTTAAAATATCATCACATTTTATCCCTAACTTTTTCTTTCAAGAAAGTGTTGTAATTTTTTACCTTTTTAAGAGATGAGGAAACTAAGATTCAGAGAGGTTAGGTAATTTATTCAGGATCACACATCTAATTAGTAACAGTCAGAATTCAAACCCTGGGATGATAATATCGAGCACGGTCATTTTATTGAATACCCATGTGCCAACTCCTCTGTTATTGGCCTTGTAAATCCCTCTTTATCTTCTCAACAAGCCAGTGAGGTAGACATTGTTATCCACATAGCAGTCACAGAGTTTAAATAACTGTCCCAGCATGGCAGAGTCATCCAGGCATGAAGCCAGAGTCTGAGGCCAGGCCTGCCTTCACCACCAGGGCTTTGACCACAGTAGGAAGAGGAGGAATTCGCAACCTCCCAAACCTAAGCACCAAGTGTGTGTTGTGCCCCTCAATGGACTCTGAGAGCATGGAGCTACACATGGCCCAGCCCCCTACCCCACCCTGGGGGTGGGGTGGGGGGCAGGACACACAGACTACCCCTAGTGTGCTGATGGGTGAATAGGCATTACACTTCAACAACATTTATTGGACCAGACACAATGCTAGAGACTTCCCAAGTGTTTCCTTTTCATTCTTACTGTACCTTATTGCTATTCCCACTTCACAGATGAAGAAATAAACAAAGTTATAGAAATTCCCAAGTCCCTTCTCCAAGGCTAGTAAGTTCAGATAAGTCTGGGTCTTTCTTACCCCAAAGTTTATGTTCTTTCTCTATTTTCTATAAATTATATTTTTGTTTAAAAAAATCCCAATATATTCAACCAAACCATTTCTTAATAACACATACACACCTTCTACCTTTAATTAAATTTACATTTAACAAACATCAATGTGTCAAGGAATATTGTAGTTTTTAAAATTTGTATGCCTAATAAAATATTTCTCAAGAAAGTACATAAATATCTATTTTTACTGATCAATTCTTCTAAGTCTATTATATGATTAAAACATACATCTATTTTATTTTTTCAGTAGAAGAAAAAATGTATAGATACATATTTAAACAATAGATGGCGTCAACTCTGAAAAGAGATACTACGGTCTGCTAGGTCTATTTTAACATCTTAAAAATAGAAATAAAAATGCTTCAATGCATATTTCCTAGGAGGACTGCTCTCTTCTCGGGGGTAAATAATATGCAATTTTATACCTTTTATGAATCTTTATTCTCCTTCTTCTTCTAAAGCAAACAAAATCATCAAAACTGTATTTAAATAGCAATAAGGAGGGGAACAAACCAACTGAAACCAGGCAATTGTGCAGTGAAGCTGATTGTCACACTTACTTCTGCCTGTATTTCTTTCCTCTGGACCAGGGGGGTTGCTAGGCAAACCTCTCCAAATGAAGTCTCTGGCTTCTTAGAGGTAGAAAGGAAATGGGGGATGCTGAGTCAGGACTGGGATATTCACCAATGAGAGAGAAACCTGGGTCCCAGTCCTGCCTTTCTGCCTATTAGCTGCATGACCTTGAGTAAGGTATACAAGGACTCTCTCTGATCCATATTTAATGTTTTTGTTATTGTTGTTGTTGTTATACAAAGGACCACATTAATTAAGAGATCGTCTTTTGGTACCTCATATATTTATTCATGTATTCATTCATGGAATAAATATTTATCATGTACCTACTATGGGCCAGGGAAACACCCACTATGCATGATGTGCAGCAGGTGTAATGGACAACAACAAAAAAGGCTGTCTTCAGCCACCTAAAATTCACAGAGTAGTAGGGAAACTCATATTAAACCATTATTTATATCATTAATTATTCATGTGATAAATGATTATAGAACAAATATAGGTGGTTAAGAGAGCAGAAAATAAAGATAATGCAACTAATGAAGGAGGGGAGATGGAGGGCTTGGGAAGACAACCCCAAGAAGTGGCCTCTACGCTGGGCTGGAAGAAGGAGCTGGCCAGAGGAGACAAGTGGACATTGTTCCTGGCAGCAAGCACAGCCTGTGCAGAAGCCCCAAGGCAGGGACGTGACATGTGTGGACACTAATGCTCCTTCGTGTAATTCACATTCACCAACTTCATACAGGAATCAGCTTGGTGAACAGCGTGAAGATGATGGACTGGTGGGTGTACTTGGAGCCTGACTAAGAGACAAGGGAGGCCAGAATTTTAGATATGGTAACACTGAGTATTCTTCCTGTAATAATTAATTAATTATTTAAAATTTTTAAAAAGTGGACAGGTGATAAAACTGTGTTGGTTAAAATCTGTCACGTTAGCTATCAATAGTCCCAAACAAAATGGAGCCTCCCAGGCTATATGTGATTCACTGAGTACAAGTTCAAGACTCTGGAAGGCAATAACTTTAAACCACAAAGGTGTGTTTGGTTCAAAGGAGCAAGAACTTGCTAGAACTTTCTAAGTGTCTGGCTTATGACTGGAAGAATAAACCTTCTGAAGTTCCGGAGGCTTAATTCCGGAGGTACAATGGTTGTCTTAATTCTGCCATTGGACCTCAATCTCTTCCTGATACTTTCTCTAACTTTTAACGTGTTCACAAAATATCTTGGCCATGCCCATGATAGTTTTAACAGTAAATACCATATCTGAAACACCCACTAGGTCAATTTCCCTGCTGAGTGGCTAATATGCATAATATCGACTTTCACATCAATCCATCCCACAAAGTTGACCTATGACACTTTTTACAAACATGTCACCTAGGACTTCCCCAAAGCCCCACAGAGAACTGACCAAGGGGAGATTCCCACTCAGAGCTGTTGGACTCCTAAGACCCTCTGATGCATTTACATGAAGCCATTATAAAGATTTACTACATGACTGCCAGCATCACGCGTCTTTTCTCATTTAGAAACCGTTCATCCAAACAATCTATTACTTGGTTTTTCTAGCTACTAGTATATACTTAAGATTTCTAAGGAAAACAGTGCTATAAATTCCCCTCCTCAAAGCAGCCACTTCCATCTCTTTTAGATGTTTTTGCTCCCTTATATACTTTTTAAAATGTGCTTTTTCTGCTATTTCTTATTTGACAATATTTCAAATTGTCTATTGAATCCCTACTACAAAGGGTAAAGATTTAGCCCTGCTAACTACCAAACCTTTACACCTCTCCTCTTTCCATCAAGCCAATAAAAATGTCACAGTTTTTAATTACATCCATATTTAGTATTGACATTGTTATAATTAATTATTGTCTTTCTTTTACACCTTTTTTACTTTTCCCAGAGATATTTGCCTTTTTGTTTCGTTTGCTTAATTTTCATAGATCGATCATTAAAGCTCTCCAAACTTGCTGTAGAATTTTAAAATTTCTTTCAGTATAGGTAAATAAATTTAGTAATTCATAGGCATTGTGTTTTAAGGGCATTTTTTCTGGGGCTTCCATTCCCCTGGTCCTGAACAGTCACCTGGAACTTTCTTTTACAAAAAGCATACATTGCCCTGTGTCTCTCTTGTTTTCTGAATCTAAATTTTCTTCTCTCTTGGTGTTCCTTGTTTTAATATAGCCTATCTTTTAATAGTTTTATGCTAAAGTACACATAAGTGGTCTTTTGCTAGGGGTGATGGGTGGCTTGCATATTCAAAAATGACTTTATTCTAATCGCACTCAATTTATATGTAGTTCATTCATCTGCAAATAGAATTCTAGGTTGAAATTAATACCCTCTCCAAATTCGAAAACCATTTCTCCATTTTCTTCTAAGCTTAAGCATTGTTGTTGAAAAGTCTAATGAATGTCAATTTGTTTTTCTTTTTATATGAAATGGCCCTATTTTATTTTCAGTACACATTGAGAGTATTCTTTTTATCTGCAGCTTCTCAAAATTTCACAAAGTTGTTTTTTTTAAATGCAGCTCTCTCTCTCTCTCTCTCTCTCTCTCTCAACTCTTAATGTGTCAGGCACTCAATATACTCTTTCCATGTACAAAATTCATGTTCTTCAACTCTGGGAATTTTCAGTATTTCTTTAATATTATGTCTTTGAAATTTTTCTCTCTTCTAGATTATTTATTTTTGTAAAACTCCTATTACATAAATGTTAGTCTTCTGGATGAATTCCCTAATTTTCTTATATTTTCTCCTTGCTTTTTCATCAAGGTGATATTTATTTTAATTTTCAATTCTCCTACTAATTATTTTTATTTATTGATTTCATCAATAGATTAAGGGGGGAAGAGAGAGAGAGAGAGGCAGGAACATTGAGCTGTTCCTGTATGTGCCCTGACTGGGGATCAAACCAGCAACCTTTGTGCTATAACCAACCAAGCAATCCGCCCAGAGCACCTACTATTTTTTTTTAATTCTACTACAAATAGTTAATTTTTAACTATCTTCCTGTGGTCTAATTTTTTTATAGTGCCTATGCTTGTTTCATAGTTACAATATCTTCTTGTGTCTCCTTGAGAATATTAAAGCTTCCTGAGGGTCCCAGCTGATGCTGGAAGGGCAGTCTGCAATTCCTCAGTGTCCTTTTATTCTTGCTCATTTGTTTCCTTATTTGTCTTTCATGTAGGAAAGCTTCCTCAACTGTCTGGTACTTTATAGTCTTCTTTTTGGATTTAAGAGTAAAGCAAAAAAGACTGACAGGAATCTCTGAATTTATCAATGGAGTTGGTCTACTGGTGAACCTTTATCAGGCAAGGAATTAGCCTTGGTACTCTTGTCCCCAAATATCAGTACTTGTATGGCTTTTTGTCTTGATCCACTCAAAGCTTCTCAATTGTCCTGCCAGAAGGGGCACATCTTGACTTCCAGCATTCTGAAGAAGGCCTGGTGGGTTTCACTATTCAAGATGAAGATATCCTCAACCTTTTGTTCTCAACACAGGGTCTTAACTCTGTGGCTGAGCCTGGAGCCTCCCTCCTTTAATGCCTTCAAAAAAATAAACTTCTCTCATGCTAATGTGAAAGAAGCAGAGAAGTCTAGGGGTGGAGGGGTTTCTAAGACAGAGTTTTAGCCAATCCTTCGTTTTCAGCTCCTCCCCATTTCTGCATTCTAAGGTACCCTTACCTGTCAGTCCTGGGCCATCTTGGGTTCAGTGGTATTAACCTGCCCAGTTCTATCTACCTGCGCCACCTGCAGACCCTTACATCTCGGGATTTTTTATTCACTACATCAGTTGCCACTGGTTCTTTTCTTTTCTCCAAGAAAAATCCATTTTCTATCCATTTTTATTTTCTCTTCCAATTTTTTTTTGTCCTTGGGGTTTATATCTTTTTAACCCTTTGCTATAATTTTTGTGGGATTTGAGAAGTCGTGGAGGCCAAAATGGAAGTCAAACCTTCCTGGTTAACTGCACACTAGTTCATTAACTAAGTGTCATAGAGCAGAAACTATTATAAGCATAATTCTCCAAACACCTGGAACATCAGGCTATGTTTCCAACATAAAGCTGAAGTGATGTGCAAACTAGAGGGATAGAAATATGAGCTCTTGCTGCTGATGTGTGCATTGAAGACTAGGACACTTATAAACTCACCTGTTTGCTTCATCCCCCATGTCAAATGTCACAGAGTAGAGATTAATTAACACCTTTCCAGATAGAAAGTTAAGAAGAATTGCAATTAAAATACATGTCCCAAAGGACCAGCAAGTCAGGGAAGAAACCAGGACTAGATTCTACATATCCCAACAATTAGGTTTTTTTCTATGAGTTAATCCCAACAATGAATGCTTTTTCAATTATTATTCTTGTTCTTGTTGTTGTAACCAATTACACAGCACTGCCCTAGTGTTTATCCAACCCAGAAATTAGCTAGATTTGCTCAAGACAATATATTACCCAATCTGACATTTATCATACCTTCTAGATACATCTGATCAAAATTTTGATAAGTATTGAAAAAATATCTGATTTTTACCTATGTATACTTTCTTTTTCCCAAAAAACAGCTTTCAAGCAAGAGCTGGAATATTCTAGTTAGTGAGAAGTCTTTACCCCTTTCTCCGAGGTAAAGTGCGGATGGTGCAAGGATGCCCACACCCTGTGTGAGTAAAGGCAAGGCCAAACATCCATCTCCAGATGCCCGGCCAGAGCCTTTGCATTGCCCCCCTTCTCTCTCCGCCCTCTCTCTCTCTGGCCCCCTCCCGTTTCCTGTCCTCCTTTCCTCCCTGTGTGGAGGGGCTGCTCCCTGCACTCTTCTCCCGATGAAAAGGCTACTCTTCTTTCCTTGACATCTTGTTAGGCTGTGAATACACATCTCCTGATTTGCATTTGGTGGAGGAAAAAAGAGAAAATGAGGGGGAGGGGTGAAGAAAAAGAAAAACACACAGTCACACATTCCCTGACTTCATGGCTACCAAGGGCACATGTTCAGTCAGTGACAGAGAATTTTAACTTTGTCTCTTTCTGCCTCCCTGCCCCGCGGCCTCTCCATCACACCAGCTGCTGCTCTGGCTCCACCCAGCCCAGGGCCACTTGCCCTGCTCCAAGGCATCCAGCACAAAGAGAAGGTCTCAGTCCTCGCCCCTCCTCCACGCCTGAGCACAGACGCAGTGGCTGACACTGACCCTTTGTGTAAGGCTCCAGACCGAAAACGTTTTCTTCCAGGATAAAAATTGCGGGGGTCCCTGGGGGGCCTTGGTAGTAAAGGCTGCTCCAGAGACAGCGTGACAATGACTTCTGGGGTTGTTCAGCCTGTTGCTCTTACCAATTTTCAAATAACGCTCAAGTATTTAAAAGGCACACGGCTAGGGCTTATACACCTAGGTTACAATGGAGGTTCTGACATTTTCCAGGCGTGGGGCACTTAATCCCACATTCATCTCCTCCCAGGGACCCGTGCTTGGTGCACGGGGAATGTACAGGTTTTGTAAAGGACTACACCCAGAATCTAACACGGAAGGGGCTGTGCTAGTCCTGGCACCTCGGGTCTGGGAGATCAGCCTCTGTGTAATAAAGTGGCTGAGGAACCTAAGAGGTATTCATTACTTCAACTCAATGTGTGTCTTTCTACGTGGAAAAACTAAATTGGCATCTACTCGTGGGCCATGTTAGCTTGCTTTTAATTAGCAACCATGGCTGAGCACCTGTGGAACACAATGAAGAGGTGGGTCCCAACAGAGACTCAGTCACACCAAGCAGCGTGTCCCTGATGTCCTGCTCTACAGTTTCCTAGGGAAGGAAAAGAGCAGAGCAAAGGACAACTGGGAAACCCCTTGGAAACTAACAACCAGCCATACAAATATTGCGTCTGATTGTTGTTGCCACTGATATTAAATTCTCTAGGCCCTGGACAAATCTGTGTGTTTTATTCAGAATGCACTTACTGTTAGCCAAAGATATTGGGACCATTTACTAAATGAGATCAGCCGGCACAGTATTTTTAAATAATCCCTGCTTCAGTGTAGCCTCCATGCACACCTTTAAAAATGGAAACCCTGGAACGTGGCGTGATGATAGAGGGAAAAAAACACATTCAGGCCCCGTCTATTTGGACTGGAAATTGTGGAGAGCTCAAGATGGAAATGATTCTGATTTGCCTCCTCAGCAGCAGGTTGACTTACTTTTCAGCAGAATTGCAGCACTTATGTGAGGATGCTCTCCTGGCAAAATTACATTCTTCAAGCTTCACTAGCTACCTGTGTTTGACACACTTGCTTTTGCTTTCAATATTTCCTTGAAGGATGTTAAGAGCCTACGGGGTTTCCAAAGTTCAGTTCAACTAAAGACTCACCAGTTAGGAGGCTAACTTCAAGATCCCTGCTCAGATGGCTGCCCCGCTGAACTGTATCCTCACAAAAGGAAGTGGGAAATAAAGCTTGCCTGCTTTTTTTTTTTTTTTTTTTTTTTGCTCGGGGGCATGCTGAGGACTCCCTGGAACTCACAATTCTCCCCCAATCTTTGTCATGCTTGGAACACAGAAGCGGATACAAACTGAGAGATCAGAGCCCGAGGAGAAGTTTATGTAGACTTTGAGTGGCACTTAGAGCAGAGTTCAGTGGACTCGGGCTCCTTTTGTTATCTTCAGCATCAACAACGTGGGTCTCTCATTATTTCCACCTCTGACAAAGGTTTTGAATTCACCAGGAAAATCGGTCCTCTGGCCCTAGCAACGCTGGATCAAGGACAATGATTAAGTCAACAAATTCCAATGACCCTTGGCATCCTTTCCAGATGAATCTCTTGTTGTTTGACATTATCACGTCCAGAGTCTCCTTGAATTAGCAGAAATGTGCCCTTGCTGGATAGCTCAGTTGGTTAAAGCATTATTCACAAGCACAGAGGTTGCTGGTTTGATCCCCAGTCAGAGCATATACAGGAACAGATCAATGTTCCTCTCTCTCTCTCTCTCTCTCTTTCTCTCTCTCTCTCCCTCTCTCCACCATTATTCTTTCTCTAACATCAATAAATTATAAACACATTTTAAAACATTATCATAAATGTATGGCTAGAAAAAATCGCTTCATTTCTCTTAATGGCAAAATACCAAAGCGGGGGGTCAGGGGGTTAGTTGTTGCAGCCAAACCTCCACACACTGAGTGGCTCCTGCTTGGTGCCTCCCTGTCCCCAGGAAGCTATGCTTCACACTCAGGGTCACTTTGGAACTCACCAACTGTCTCTTTCAGAGCCACCTGCCATCACAGCTTGGCCTGACAAGGTTCCAAAGTCCCCACAAAAGAGGTCCCAGCCATCAATATGACAGTATTTTGATGTGGAGCTCGGTTAGTGAAGCCTTGTGCCAGGAACCACCAACGCCAGGGCTTCGATTGGTGGGATCTAGGCCGAGCAGGGTAGGCAGCAAAGGGCCCAGCTGTGCCAAAGGCCCCACCTGGCTCCCCATTGCCCAGCCATGACATTTTTGTCCATGACCTCAGAGCACAGGACCTTGTCATGCCAACACCCTGACCTCTGACAGCAAAGAATAAACATCCTCTCACTGGCACTTGCCCTAAGAGCCTTAGGACCCTTTTTCACCCTGTCCCCTGGGCAGACAGGAGGCCCAGGACACAGGTCCACAGCTTCCAACAACTTCCCTTCAAAACAATGTATGCCAGGGTTGCAAACTTGCTGCAGAAGCACCGGATCTGCCCCTCAGACACCTTTTCTATTTCTAACAGTATTTTTTAACAAAATATCTTGCCAGTAATTAAACATCTGCTCACCCAGATTTTTAGTTATTCTTGAAAAAGTCAGCGAAACTCAAACTCCGCATTCTCCATTCATGGGGGCCCCACAAGGCCCACCTCACTCATGTCTATGACCTTCCTGGGCTGCAAGCCTTGGCCTCCCCTGCTCCTGTGGGATACATTCTCCCCCCTGCCCCCACTCCCCATCTGTAATTAGGATAAGCTAGAAAACAGAGAATGCCTTTATCCTGACCCAAGCAAACACCACCAGAGGCTTAGAAATTATCAAACGTTCCCCCCATGTAAGATAAACAGCAAAGAGCTCATTTTGCAAGGGATCAACATTACCCATCTGGATATCTCAGTATGCTGATCATGAAGCTTTCATTACAGTTCTATAATAAGTTGCAGAAAATACTGTCCTCCCAAGAGGGATCTTCATGTTCCAGGAAACTTGGAAAATGAGACAGGGGAGGTGAAAAGTCATGTGTGACCTTCATGAGCACATGCAGACAGAGGGACCAGCGAAAAACAAAAAGAAAATATTCCATTATCTGTTCGGTGCCGGTCAGTTGGGCTTTAATAATAGTCAGGGGAAGAAAGAAGTTCCCAGGAAGGGTCTACTTAGTGACACTGAGATCATTTTCCAGGACACTAATGCAAAAATAAAACAGCAAAACTCTTCAATGATATATTCTAGTAGGAGAGAAACCTGTTTAAAATATAATTACCACTCAGTAAAACAACAAAAATTACACACAATATAGTATACAGATTGTATATTATAGAATTATACACCTGAAACCTGTATAATTTTATTAACAAATTTCTCCCCAATAAATTCAATAAAAATGCTTCAAAAGATTTAAAAACGCAAATCCATCTCTCCAAAATAATAATAATAATAATAATAATAATAATAATAATAATGAAAGAAAACGAAAAACCTTGGCTTATTTTCTGTAATGCTTCGTCTTGTTTTTTAAGTAAAAATTTTGTCAGAAGGACTCGCAAATTTGAATGATGGTATAAAGCAGAGTCCCTGTTGTCCCCAAGGACTGAATGAGATGAGAGAGGGAGGAACAGGGTGGGTAGTGAAGCATTTGGTTCCACAGAATGAAAGCCAACAAGACTGGATATCGATTTTGGCTTTGGGAGAACAAGGCATTTAGAAGCAGGCAGCAGTGCTGAGAGAGCTCTCCCCTCCTCCCAGTAGATACCAGCAAGTGCTTGATGGGAAAGGAACTAATTTGAGTCAAGAGTCCTTGAGAGTTTCTACGCAGCACAGATGTGGAAATACCATCTGGTAACGGCGAGAGCAGCAACCCAGGTTTTCTGATTGTCTGAGGGTGAAAAGGGACCACAGGTAGATTTCTGGCTCTGGGCAGGCTCCTTGCTTTGTGACAATTTTCTGGGGAGAAAAATAGTATCATATTGCAACCTGTGATGTTACCAGGAAACAGAAAACTTGTGTTTGGTCCTGTGATCACCACTTTTGCTTCTCGAGTCTCTGGGGCTAGGATCTTCTTAGGGCTGCTCTCTGTATCCCAGCTGCAGTCTTCAGGACGTATTCAGCAGATGTGCATGGAATGAATGCATTCATGAATGAGTGAACATGCTAGGCTTTGTACAAAATCATGTTCGCAGCATAGGACACAAACTGTACTCAGAGAGGCAAAATGCAGATAGCAAAGAGACTTAGGGGCCTGACCTGTGGTGGCGCAGTGGAGAAAGCATTGACCTGAAATGCTGAGGTAGTCGGTTCGAAACCCTGGGCCTTGCCTGGTCAAGGCACATATGGGAGTTGATGCTTCCTGATTCTCCCCACTTCTCTCTCTCTTCTCTCTAAAATGAATAAATAAAGTCTTAAATTCATTTTAAAAAAAGAGAGACTTAGGGATCAGACAGGCCCAGTTAGAAACTAGCTGTGTGACCTTCGACAAACCTCTTCCCCTCTCTGAGTCTCACTTTCCTTAACAGATTAATTAAGATAAGCATGCCCATTTGGCAAGGTGGCCATGAGGAGTATGTAAGAGAGAAAATCTGTAAAGCTCTGAGCCTACTGCTTAAGAACTCAGCAAAGGAAAGCTGTTGTCATTACTGATCCTACAACAACCTGGCTTATTGATTTTCAGGAAGCCTTCATCTGGGACTGATCCTGTAGATTCCCCATTGGAAATTTTCTGGCTCACATTCCAGGTCAAACATACTCCTCTCCACCCCCCATGGTGACCTTGAGCAGATGGCCTCCCAGGCTCTCACTTCTAGAACTCTTCATCAGACTCTTTCTGCAACCTGCCACACTGATGAGAAGTTTCTTCTCCAAGGTCTGGGCTTGAATAAAACCACAGAGTGAGGGTTTCCACTCTTGTGACTGAAACTTAGATTCTTTCCTCCTTAACATCTTGATCTGTCATTTTCAGTCTTGTCATGGAGTGCTCCCCATGGCATGCCCCAGGGCACTTTCTACTCGGCTCTGTGTGGCCTATGTTTTCTCATTGTCCTGCCCCAGTCATGAAATAATCAGAAATATAGAAACTTACATTTAATGCAAATAACTTTTGTCTCAGTCAAGTGAAATTACACTAAAATAAAGATGGAATAGATGGCTAAGCCATTTCCTGAATTACTAAAGGTTTGATTTCTTCTTTCAAGCTCTTAGAGATGGATCGGCAATCAATGTGGCAGAGACAGCTCATCGCCATATCAAACACCAAATAGATTAGGGCAATAGACCAGAGTTTGGGATCGTGGCTCTGGCAGGGTGTCAGGCCTCTCCCATCTTCAGTTTTCTCCTCTCTACAATGGAGATAAGCAAAACAACCATGTCTCTATACTATTATGAGAAATGAATAACAAAATGTGTACAGCACTGAACATAGTGCCAGGCATAGAGAAAGTATCCCAAGTGTTGTTAGCTATCACCATCATTATAAGTGAATCTGATCAGCATTTATCGTGTGCTAAACTCCATATGAGGCACTTGAAATACAGTGGAAAGCAGTACCGGACAGAGCCTCTGGCCTACTAACTTTAAAATCTAGGGGTAGGTGGAGCCTTTGGGTAAACAGTCACACATAGATGTCGTCATAATTTTGATGATTGCCTTGACATGGAGATGCATGCTATTAAAGAGGACAAAGGGGAGGTGCGACTGGTCAGGGACAGCTTCCCCAGGGGAGGAGGTATTTCATCTGAGGTCTGAAGGAGGAGAAGTTAATTAGGTTAGGGCAGAGAAGGGGTGTCCTGGGCAAAGTCATATGGGAAATGACCGTGCATATTTAAGGCGTCGAAAGGAGACCCCGGTGGCAAGAGCATAGAAAATAAGTGGGACAGTAGGGCAGACGTGTCAGAAGGAGGAGAGGGAGGCTCTGCAAGGATGCTTTGGCTTCATCTTAAGAATAATGGAGAGCTATGGAAGATTTCTAATTCGGGAAAAGAGGAGGTACATGATCACTCTGCATGCAGCATGAAAAATAGGTTAGAAGGGAGCAAACATGGATGTGGTCAATTAGAGATGCACTGCAATTGTCCAGACAGGAATGAAAGAGTTATCTAAAGGGCTAGACAATGGCCTGACCTGTGGTGGCGCAGTGGATAAAGCGTCGACCTGGGAACACTGAGGTCGCCAGTTCAAAACCCTGCACTGGTCTGGTCAAGGCACATATGGGAGTTGATGCTTCCAGCTCCTCCCCCCTTTCTCTCTTTCTCTCTCTCTCTCTCTCTCTCTCTCACTCTGTGTCTCCTCTCTAAAATGAATTAAAAAAAAAAAAGAAAGAAATTTAAAGTGCTAGACAATGGTGATGGATGGAATGCCCTGGATGGACTGTAGAGATTTTTAGGAGACAGGATCCACAGGATTGATGGATATGAGACTCAGATAAGGGGAGTTTTCAAGACCAATTTTTTGGTCCTGGTTATATTTTTGGATGGACATAATGTCAATGACTGAGAATGGCTTCACTGGATTTAGACCCAGTTTAAGAAAACAGTATGAACTCAGTTGGTAAAGCAGGATAATATGCCAGCTAATAGTTCTAGAGTCAGACTATCTGGGTTCTAATCCCATATCCACCATTATAGATAATATGGCTTAAAACTCTCCAAAATTAATTTTATCAGTGACCCCAGCCTACTTCATAGAGTTGATACAAAGATTAAGTGAGACAATTAACATAAAGCTATTAGCGCAGTGCCTGGCACACAGTGAGAGCTCAATGCTTGGTTACTAATATGCTTACTGGGGCCATGTTGACCTGCAATTGCATTGGAGACATCCAAGTGGCAACATCAACTAAGAAATTAAATATATAAACCTGCAGCTCAGAGGAGAGTTTTTGACTAAGAATAAAGATTTGTAAATTATCTTTGTGTAGGTGGTGATTAGTAGAGTCATTTTTCCCTCTCTCTGGATTTCTTCAAATTCATGTAATAGAAACTTTAGCTTCCTCAGGAAAAGTATTGGAAAACAAGCTGCTGTCTTTGCTTTACCTCTCACTGTCCCCCCGCCCCCAACCAGAAATAAGATTGATTTGATTCGTGAGATGACAAAGGTCTGACATGTCTGTGTCCTTGTTCCTTTACTGGGCAGGGTTAATGCATTACCTGTCTCTGTGCATACACATTGATTCATTTATTTAGGCTCCCTACCCCCTGCCCAATTTTTCCCTTAAAAAGACTATCTATGGTTTACGTGTGTTCTTCTTTCTATTCCTTCCTCTTCCACATGTTAAGCCCCCTGGCAGGTCCTTTCTCTACAGCTACAGTTGACAAATTATTCTGCCTGTGGCTGAGTGAATAAAACCAATTGGGAGAAAAAAGGGCATTAAGCGAGAAGCTTGTTTTGGACTTGAGTCAAGACTCCATTCGGCGATTCAGCTTTACTCATAATAAAATGGATAGTTTGATGCCTGTTTGACTTTGTATTTCTCCATTGGTTCAGACTTTAGTGGGAGAGAGAAATGATTAATTTTGTCTTTTAACCCCAAAAGTCATTGAAGCAATCACTGAGATAATTTCAGGTAAATTAGACAGGTATAAGAGGACCTGGAACTGAGTCTTAAAGACCACTTTTTCATGTCCCAGTTAAAGAAGGACTAGTCAAGGACATGGGGTGGGGGAGGCTTATTAAGATATACGTGTGCTAGACAGTCCAAGAGAAGAAAGAGTCTGAAGGAGGGGGCATTGATCAACAATACAGAAGGTGACCAAGAATTTGGATAAGATGATTATTACATTTTTTTTCTATTAGATTATCTACTGAGGTCATCAATTGCCTTGGTAAACATTCTTTTGTAGGAAAAAAAGGGGGGGAGGGGACAGAAGCCAGACTGCTGTGTGGAAGAAGGAGGTGAAAGTGAGAAAAAGGAGAAAGAACATAAAGGCAACTTTCCAAGAAACTTGTTATGAAAAGGCAGGGAAAGGTAGAGTGGTAATTTCTCTTTCTAGATCTCAGTGTAGATCTCTGTGCCAATGGAACCCCAACACTGTGCTTCATAGCAGACTTGAAGAAACCTGGCTCTGTTCTGTGTATATAATTCCCTTCACCTTCACCCAGACTCTCTTTTTGGAATCACTGATTCATGGGAATGAACAATGCTCACATTTTTTTTCTTTTAGAACAATGTTGAAACAATCTCTTATATAAATGAAGATCCCAATTTGATCGATTCATTTGATTATGATGTCTATCCCAACAATCCCTCCACCAGAAAATAAAATGAATTGGGTCTTTGTGTTTTCCTGACAAGGATTATCAAGTCATTCTCCTTTTCAGTGATATTATAGCACTGGGTGTATTTTCTGTTGTAGTACATATCACAAGGTCCAGTAATTATTTCTTACCTATCTGTGCCCATGCCCAGCTAGTAAACCCCTCTAGGGCAACAATTTCATTAGTTTTACTTGTTTCACATGTAGGAACTCAATAAGTGATTTAAAATAACTTAGGAGTGGCAACATCTTCCCCCATGCCCAAGGTGTTTTCTGTTGACAAAATTGGATTTCTGTGTTAGACACAGACCAGAGGAGACAAAGGGGACATGCTGACTAAATGCAATAAGGTAGCCTAGATAGGATCCTGGAACAGAAGGAGAAAATTAGTGGGAAAACTAGTAAATGCTCTAAGTGCACCCAGCCTAAGACACTGAATTTTAATTACTTGTTCCCAAGATGACTGTTTCTTAAGGAGGGTTGAGAGATATGAAGTCCTTTCCTTTGCAGCAGTCCCACAGAAGAGTACAGAAAGATGAAATGGGCCTGACCAGGCAGTGGTGCAGTGGATACAGCATCAGACTGGGATGCGGAAGGGCCCAGGTTCGAGACCCCAAGGTCGCCAGCTTGAGTGTGAGCTCATCTGGTTTGAGCAAAAGCTCACCAGCTTGAGACCAAGGTCACTGACTCGAGAAAGGGGTTACTCGGTCTGCTGAAGGTCCATGGTTAAGGTGCATATGAGAAAGCAATCAATGAACAACTAAGGTGTCAAAACGAAAAACTGGTGATTAATGCTTCTCATCTCTCTCCATTCCTGTCTGTCCCTATCTATCCCTCTCTCTGACTCTCTCTCTCTGTCTCTGTTAAAAAAATAAAAAGGAAAGATTAAATGGTATATTAGACACTGTTATGTCTCCTTACTAAACAAGTTAATTTTTTTTAATTAAGTTAGAACAGGGGAGGGAGAGAGACAAACTCCCACATGCACTTCTACCAGGATCCATCCAGCAAGCTCCCACTATGGAGCAATGCTTTGTCCATCTTGTGTGTTGCTCCATTGCTCAACAATCAAGCTATTTTTAGCACCTGAGGTGGAGGCTCCATTGAGCCATCCAGAGCACTCAGGGCCAACTCGCTGGAATCAATCGAGCCATGGCTGTGGGAGGGGGTAAGAGGAGGGGAAGGAAGAAGGGTAGATAAGTAGATAGTCACCTCTTCTGTGTGCCCTGACCAGGACTCAAACCTGGGACAGCTACAAGCTGGGCCGACATTCTACCATTCAGCCAACATACCAAGGCAAATTAATCTTTCTTTAAAAAAGAAAAAAATGAGGAAAAGATGTCATCCTCATTTCCTGTATTCCCATCAGTTTTTCTATACATAGCATTGTTTAAATGTGGAAATAGTTCTGTATGTAGAATGTATAAGGAGTTTGGTCATAACTTATTTTACTCAGTTCCATATTTTTAGTATTTTGTTTTTATGTCTGAAGGCTTCCTGGAGAGCAAATGCAATGAAGATTAAATGAGATACGTTTAGCCTTGTCCCTTTCTTATAAAGCAATGTGTATCTTTCACACCCCTCTGCAAATAAAGATTTCCCAAGAAACTAATTCCATTTATAAAACAAGTCTGGTGCTGTCTGTAGCAAGAACCACACAAGTCAATCAGAGGGAAACACAGAATCAATAATCTTTTTTGGTGATACTGAGAAGTCTTAATATGGTCTGTGAAATTCTGAGGCTACCAAGTATATGATCATATTTAAATGCAAGTTTAGATAGCTTGGAAAACATGCCACAGAAAATAATAACAATGGCAAAGACATGAAATATTTGCTTACCACTGAATATGTGCTATTCACAGTGCAAAGCACAAGGCGTTATATCATTTTATCTTCACAACATCACTATGGATTGGACCTACTTTTTTCATTATGATACAGATGAAGACGCTGAGGATTAAAGAGGTTGAGCAACCTACCCAAGTCTATTACTCAACTAATAAGAGACATAGCCAAGATTTAAACACAAATATTTTGGCTTTAGAATCCATGATCTTAGCCACATCAAAGTACCACATTTAAACCTGTGAACTTTGACACATAATTCAAGTTGCAGAGTCCATTATGAGAAAGGCAAGAAGCAGGAATGCAGTAGAAGAGCATGCTCTCTGTGGCAAACTAAGCTTCCATGCATGTATTGTGGAGGAAGGACCAATATGCATCAGCCCCACCACCCCTGACTGGCCACATCTCCTTGGGACCCCTTATCCTTAGAAATTCCACTGGGGAAACTTATTGCCTACCTGATCCTTAACTTATTCTCGCAAAGTCTGAACCATTCCAATTCAACATGTACTTATTAGGCTAGGTAATGATACTTTAAATCCTTTTTTTGAAGAGAGCTATCACAGAAAATAAATTAGGTATTGATATTTGTCAGGCAAGATGCTAAGTAGTAGGAATACAAAGATGATAAGCCCTGCTCCCTGATAACAAATTGATGTGCTAATTAACATCAATAGCTTAATTGGTAATAATGGCTTCAAGCACTACCCCATCTAGTTAAGATGTTATCATTTTCACGGGGTCCTTCAATGTATGAACTCAGAGGAATAACTTGTAGTATAAATCTCAGCACACTTGGTAGATTAGAGGAATGTGGAGGACAAGAGATGAGGATGCAAGCTCTCTAATTCCATTATATTAAAAACATATCTGAGTGAAAAAGTCTTTGTGAGTCTCCTCAAATCTTCCTTATATGTGTTTTCTCTAATTTAGTGGGTGCTGAATGCCAAAACAAGTACTATGATCATGGTAAAATACATACATCTCACACACAATTAACTTAGAAACTCATCGGAACATTAGGCAAAAATCCTATACAACAGTGCTCTTTAGACTCTACAGATCACTTGTAACATCTTACCAAACTTCAAATTCTGACTCAGTAGGTCTTAAGTGGGACTTGGGGTCTGCATTTATAACAGGCTTCCAAGTGATACTGATGCATCTCATTCTGGAACCACACTTGGAGAAGACGGCTCTAGAATTCCTTCTACCATATCACTACCCAGTGGCCACCCAGAGTTAACTTAGTTTCCATCCATTGATAGGAAATGTACCACCTCCTAAGGTGGTTTTTTAAACCTTGAACTACTCAACTTACTGGAGTGTTCTTCTATGTTGAGCTGATATATTTTTCTTTGCCCAAATACTGTTCTACTCACTAGGACCATAGAAAAAGATTGTCTTTCTCTCAGGTAACAATCTTGAAAGTGACCATATCAGGTCAAAGATGAATGATTTTCTGACATACAGACTCCCAAGTATCTGTAATGGCAGGAACTATAGACATTAATTTCCTTCAGAATCCACTGGTAATTTTTACTCTTTGTGGAAACTTGGTGCTTCCCCAGATAAATACAGCCATGGCCTCCACCAACTTGTCCTCAAACAGAAGTTAGTCCTCGAGCTTCATGGGGGGTCATTTTACAATCCTTTATTGTCCTCTCCATTTTATCCTGATGGACACATTTTGGCCCTGGTACTGACAGATGGATTTCTGTTTCCTCTGTCCATTATTATAGCACAATGAGATTGACTCCTTTTTCCAGCTTTGATTAGACCGACTGTTAGAAAAGGAAATTTAAGAAGAAAATGGCATGTCCTGATCCATAGAGAGAAGACAGTTCAAGTCTAATTCAGACCTCATTTGTGAGTTTGTTTTCTGAAAAAGAGAGAGAAAAAATAAAATGCCTTTGCTTTTTGACTCTCATTACACTATTGATTTGAAGGCAGTATTGTAAACAGTTCTAATTCCTCCAGTGTGTTTTTGGTATCACGTTCCAAGGAAGGAATGGCACAGGGAAATAATGATAGATGCACAGAGGAAAGTCTCGCAGCCATTACAGAAGCCCAGGTGCGAGCTGACTCTGTTGCCCCTTCACTCAATAAAGGTTGAGTTATGAAAGACTTCACATAACGGGTTTGGAGGGCCAGCAACAGTCATTTGTGGCTCCTTTGCCTGCATTGTTCATGAACAATTTAGGAGACTGAAAGCTTATTGCTAAATGTTATGGTTTCTTCAGTGAGATGGAAAGAGAAACTGAGATGGGGAATGGGGGGAAGCTAACTGAGACCACATGGAGAAGCTGAAATATATATAAGCATCTATATGAATCCTGATCTATCTGAATCGATGGGCTATTTGGTTTGGTATGAGAAGATTTCAGCAGAGCCCTGTAGGTGTCTCTTAGTCTGACTTTCCTTCTAGACAAGCCCGTGCCCTTACTCTATTTCACACGTAAACTCCAATGTCCCATAGGCCTTATGGGAATCAGTGGTATCTTAGGTTTTGCTGGTTTAGGGGGAAGGTGGGGATAAGCGATAGAGTCAAACTAAACAGGCAGCACCTGCCAGTTTCTCCTGTTGTACAACCCACATCTGCAAGGGACATCTAATGTCACCTGCCACTGAAGATGGGGAATAAGGGTTTGAATTTAAAATTTAGCAACAGCTTCTTGGTGCTTAAATAAGAATAAACAGCTGCAAGGAGTAACTGCCACCTAGGATAATTGTGTTCTACTATCTAGTGGGTTGTCAGTGTTCAAGCCTCGCTCAAGTTTAGAAGTCACACTTCCTGTTCTCCTGCTAACAGAAACGCCAGCGGCATTAAATTGGTAGACTGGCTAGACCAAACTGAGGCTACTGGGAACGGAACGTATAGCCTTAACTTCCCTTTCCCTGGAAAGAAAAGTTTTTAGGGGACAAAGAAAGGGAACCACGCCGCCCTCTAACTCCAGGCACACGCACTCTCGTCAGCACCCTGCACCACAGGGGAACATTTTCGGGCCCGAGTTATGATTTAAATGAAGCACGACGCACCAATATTGTGTGGTGCCATCTGTTATTTTATATTTCACAAAATTTGGCCAGTTCTGAAATATTATAATTATATCTCCTCCATTACGTATGCAATGCAGACATTTTCTGAAACATAAATACAGTATGTGGGAAATGTGACTGTATTTATAGCTATGGGCTGGAGGAAAGCAAAAGGGCAGCTGGCACCCCTTGACAGTCTGGAGCATGCATCCTGCCCCAGGTCAGACACCTGCTGCCCCATGCCATGCCCACTGCCTAAGGAGGCACCGCTGCTCACAGTGGCTCATGCCCTACTCGTGTTCCAAAGAAGGTCGTATCAGCTATATTTCAAACGGTTCAAGGTCAAGTGCAGCTTCTGCCTTGGGCTGTAGCTGTCAGACATGGATATATATATTCAGTGATGCTTAAAGTCAGAGAATGGGCACAGAAGGGACACTGTCCCGTGGCAACTCCTCCACGCCAGGTGTTCCTTTCAGCGGTGCCATGGAGGAGAAACAATGGGGGTAGGAAAAAGGCAGTCCTCAGAGTAAAAGAACCAGAAGGTTAGGTGGACCTGTGATTGGAAGAGATGCCTATCCAGGAACAGCCAGTCCCCTTTAGCCCTTAGCCCTTCTGCTTGTTTCCGCAAAAAATAATCTAGAAATTAATGATTAATTTAGCTTGAGTGTCAGGGACGCGGGGCAATGGTCAGATTTAGTCAAGTCTCCAATGAGTGTGCTTGTGATCTTTTTTATTTATCATCACAGGGAAAACTGTTGTTTAGTTGAGTTCTTTTTCTTCCAAATACTGCTAAGTGCTTTGCAATAACAAAAAGAAGAAAGCAAATGACAAGTATTTGAATTTCCCTTTTTGTATGTCCAAAAACAAAAGCATCACTCAGTACAGAGAGCTATTGGATACCTCCAGGCATTTCTGCCATGGCCTTCACACTCATCTGTAGGAGTTCATACAAACCTTTCTCTTTCTAACTGCTATCGCTCTGGATAATCCAGCCCAAGAAGAGTTTCATTGGCATTGCATCTTTTTTATTTTCTTTTAGTTAGTTGCTAACATTTAAAAATGAAAGATTTCACATAAAACCCAATTTCTCTTGAAAAATAGGAGAGCTGGCATCACTAGTTGTATATCTACCAGGCAACAATCTGCCCACTTCAAGCAGCAGCTGCCTCCGTTGGAAAAGAAGCATCCCACAGTTTACTGCAATCCTCCACCCTCCATCCCCCAAATCCCTCCACTTGTTCATGTCACCTGCCTGGACTTTGTAGGCACTTGCGTTGATGACTGGCTCCTGAATAGGCAATTGGCCCTTATGGAGAAATATAGACCAGGAGGTTGAGGTAACATTATCTTGATGGAGAGTTGGTGAAGAATTAAGATTCATTGACAAAAAGCTAACAGGAAATTAAAGTAAAATTTACAAGCCTTTCTGATTTTTTTTGTTTTAAAAACATTCTAAAAGTGAAAAGATAAATCGGTACCACAACTTTTATTTTACTGCATTTTAGTCATCTGTTTATTTATCATTCTTTACCAATGTACGATGAGCAATTTTAGGGCAGGCATCAATTTCATTTTCCTTCACACACCAGGGTTTATAACAAAGTTTGACACCTAATAATAAACCATTATCTATGGGAGAAAGGAAGGAAGGAAAAACTTATCCAAGTCACAAACTTTGAGCTAGACTGAGTCTGAGTTTTCGTTCTCTGTCAAAGATCCCAGTCTAAGAGTCTCCTGATTCTATAAGCTCCCAAATGTGATGCAATACATCCCCTGGCCAGCCCAGAAATGAGAACAGACAGCCCAATCCGCAGTTTGCCTGGCTGATTCCTAATCACAGCCAGGAAAGAGGGTAGGATGCCCACCTGGAACACCAAACCCTGGACTTGGCTGATGGGTAGGCACACAGCTTAGTGCCAACTGCCCTTCCAGCACAATCTGGACCATTAAATGTTAGCAGATTACTGTCCATCATGCTCCAACTGTGGCTTCAAAGAAAAGAGAACACTTTAAATGAAGCATCTCTGACTGCAAGCGGACAGTACATGGTTCCTGTGATTAACCTCTAATTGTTCCTATATCTTGTTGCACTCTTTTGAAAGTCAAAATTCTAAACCCACACATCCAATTTGCCAAGCTTGAGTCACACAATTGCACTGTATGGCTGAGGTACAGAGGAAGGAAATACCATTCAATTTACCTTTTGTAGGTGAAGTTCAGGTGCCGGGTAGCTGTAAGGCCGGTGGTTGTGGCCATGCAGGTTTGCATTGAATTCGGGCAGATGGTAAAGGAACTGGGGAGCTGGAAAATGGTGGGCCATTCTGTTTATTAGAGTCTCACAATGGCGGACGAGCAAACAGGCAGGGAAAACCACTTCTCTCTTTCTCTTGGGGCTCACGAGCAAACAGGCTGGGGGGGAGGGGTAGAACCCCTTCTCCCACAGACAATAGCAAAAAAATGGCTCCTCCCAATGGTGGCAGGCAATCCTCAATTTACAATCTGCCACCCTGAGGGCAAGCTCCTGCAGGCTTACATAGACTATACACACGTGGTGCTTCTCTATGCTCATGCACCAATCCGGCAAAGTACAAGTGAACAAGCTTAACATATTTGTTTGCCCAACAGTAGCCAAAGTGACACAGAAGATGTGAACCAAGTCTTCTGAGTCTAAGTCTAATGTTCTTTCTATTGCACAACTTGAGCTCAAACATTGTGATATTCCAGCGCAGTGCTCTTCCTAGGTTTTGGGTAACTGTGCAAGGTGCAGAGGATATAGAGAAAGAGCATACCTGCTGTCTCATTCAAGTTTAGACCAGTGCGGGACATAGTGAAGAAAAGTCACAATGGAAATGTAATGTGTCCTCTGGAGGTATCTCTGCTGAGCTGTGGGGGCATGTGGAACGGGTTTATATCCCAGACCTGAGGGAGTCAGGGAAGACTGCCTGAAAGGATGTATACACCAGTGTGTGATTGGCTCTGGCTCAAATATTAACTTTTCACTAACTCTCTCCCCTGTAGATTATGTGGTTTCCTCTTTCCTATTAAGCATTTGCTGAAAACATAAATAACCATCTTAATCATCCATCATTTAAACCAGTTAAAGGAGAGTATATTTATTACTCTTTTTTTTCCTTTGTATTTAGAAGATTAAATTCAACAGGGTGACATTGGTCAACTAGAGTACATAGATTTTGGGCAAACACCTCCACATCATTTGGACAGTTGATTATGTTATATACCCATCACCCAAAGTCAAATCATTCTTCATCACTTTATAGTTGTTCCTCTCTATGTTCCTCCCCCTCCCCATTTTCTCACTCTCTCCCCTTCGCCCAACACCCAGTAACCACTGCACTCCTATTTTACCCATGAGACTCAATTTTATGTCCCACCTATGTATGGAATCATACAGTTCTTAGCTTTTTCTGATTTACTTATTTCACTCAGTATAATGTTATCAAGGTCCATCCATGTTGTTGTAAATACTATGTCATCATTTCTTATGGCTGAGTAGTATTCCATTGTATATATGATTTATTATTCTTAATGAAAAAGATTTTTATTATACTGAGAATATAGGACATGTCAGCAGAGACGGGGATCCTGCTCTCAGAGGCTCATCATATTGTCAGTGTCTTGCCTTGTGCTGACAGCCATTTATTCAACAGGTATTCATTGGGCATTTACTATGTGCCAAGCCCAGTTCCAGGCACCAAAGATGCACAGCGAAAAAACAAAGTCTTCACTTATATCCCAATGAGCAAGGAAGATAATAGACAACCACATATATAATGTTATGTCAAGTACTAAAAGAAAAGTATGATCAAAGCTAAAACAGGGCAGAGAGAAATGAATATGGTTGGGGTGGTTGCTAGAGAGGTTAATGGACAAGTAGTCAGTGTTCTTGAGCTGAGACAAGAAAAAGGTTTTGTAGCTCAGCAGAGGGAAGGGGCCAGAATTGGTGCTTTAAAAGGGGAAGGGGTGACCATTTCTTTGATTAGGTTACATTACAAGTTTCTGGAATAGTGGAAGACTTTCTTTACAAAGAACCTCTGGCCACTTACGCATTGGTTACTCCATTGAGAATGTAAACTAGCCCAGCTTGACAAGAGTATAGAAAGCAAAACAGGGGAGAAGTGACAGAAGATGTTGGAGAGGTAGGCAAGGCCAGACCATGGCAGGCCTTGTGTGCCCTGGGAAAGAACTGAACTTTCACCCTCAATGCCTGGCACCTGCTAGGTGTAACCATGTGTTGAGTCTATACGATGGTCAGGCTCCGGGAGATATTTAGTAGTTTTCCATGGAAAGATGAAGAAGTGATCAGACTTGTGTTTTCACAAAGTTTAATCTAGTGGCAGGATGGAGAGGGGACCAGACTGGAGTCAGGGAGTCTGGTCAGCATGATATTCCAAGAAATGAAATCAGGGATGCTGGGACTGAGCAGGAGCAGGTAAGGGAAGCTGGGAGGAAGGTCTGTGATGTTAGCATCAGGCACCCCCTGCGTGCAGAGAGAATTAGGCCAACAATATCACCAAGTTTCAACCATTTGTTGAAACCAATTAAGGAAAATATATTCTAAGATACTGGAGGCAACTTTATTTCCTGATGTCTAGTTTTTGAAGCCCTAAGGTATATCAGTATACTCGACAATAGTGTTTTATTTAAGAAGATTTAATTTGGTAAGTTTTGCCCACATGGCTATGTCTGAGGAAGGTATGACAAATCTAAGGCTCAAGGATTTTTGGTTCTCAGTTTGTTTTCTTTTAAAATTTTTCTTTTTTTATTTTATTCATTTTAGAGAGGAGACAAAGAGTGAGAGAGAGAAAGAGAGAAAGGGGGGAGGAGCTGGAAGTATCAACTCCCATATGTGCCTTGACCAGATCAGTGCAGGGTTTTGAACTGGCGACCTCAGTGTTCCCAGGTCAACACTTTATCCACTGCGCCACCACAGGTCAGGCCTCAGTTTGTTTTATGTCTTGTAGGGTTCTAAAAAGAATTCCATGGAGGATACAGACTTTATAAGTACCTTCTTTTTCACTGTTGTCTCTTTCAGGTTCCCTTATCCTAAAGGCAGTATCATCCAGCATCCCACTAAATCACTCCACTAGGGACCTGACCCAAGCACGCAAGCTTTGGCCATGCCTGCACAACCTTGTGCAGGGTGCCAAGGATGTGGTATCTGTACAAGATCTCCTGTCTCTCGGCTTCCTCATTGCTGTCATCTCCTGCCCTGGGCCCCAACTTTTCTATTGATGCTGTGTGCTGTCAGGCATCCTTGTCATAAAGACCTTTGCTGCTCAAACTAGTCAGAGGTGATTTCTATTGCTTGGACTCAAGAATCCCAACTGGTACACTCTCAACTTCTCTGAATCTCAATTTCCATATGTTAAACATGGACACAGTTCTTACTTCCTGAGTTGATGTAAGACTTAGATGACAAATAGTGTTCATAGGAGGGCCTACAACGATGGGGACCTGATAACAGGCATTCAGTAAGTATAGATTGCCTTTCCTACATCTTTAAAAATACTGTAGAGCCAACTAATGGTAGGGAAGGGTTGCATCAGTTGCACCAATATGGGAATTCACAAAATGAATGTTCTGGAGTGTTTGAGAAGAACAATGTTTACATCCTGCCAGCAGTACAGGTATAATTAGTGCTTGCAAACTGTTGACGTCCTTGGCAGAAAGTGCCACCCAAGCAGAGCCCATTTCCATAATCAACTGATACCACACATGCCTGAAACAAGGAATGCAGAAGTTCCTGAGATGCAATGGAATGCACAGAGGTCCATGTGACACTAATATTCTTTCTTCTTTTAATTTAATTTATTAGGGTGACACTGATTAACAATTATACAGGTTTCAGGTGCCCAATTCTACAACACATCTCTTTACACCGTTTTGTGTGTTTACTCCTCCCAAGTCAAGTCTTCATCCATCACCATTTATACACCTTATCTCTTCCTCCACCTCTCCCCCACCCTTGACAATCACCACAGGTGGAGGGATTGAGCATAAAAGGAAAGGAAAGAAGGAGGGAAGGAAAGAAGGAAGAAAGGGAGGGAGAGAGGGAGAGAGGAAGGGAGGAAAGAAGGAAAGGAAGAACTCATGGACACAGAAACTAATGTTCTTTAAAAGGGAACATTTTTATTGAGATAAAATTACCTTATATGATGCACTCATTTAAACTATATAATTTATTGGTTTTTAGTGTACCCACAGGTTACACAATCATCACTACAGTCAACTGTAGCACATTTTCATATCTACAAAGATAAACCCCATGCCCTTCATTCCAGCCTTCAGCAACCACTAATCTGCTCTGTCTATCCATTTGCTTGTTCTAAACAGTCTATATGAGAAGGATCACGTCATATGTGGTCCTTTGTGACTGACTTATTCAGCATGTTTTAAAAGTTTGTTTATGTCGCAACATGGATCAATACTTTATACCTTTGTGTGGCCAAATAATATTCCATTCCATAATACAGATCATATGTAAGTATAACATTTTGTTTATTCACTTACCTGTTGATAGGCATTTGGGTTGTCTCCACCTTGTTGATATAATAAGTAGAGCTGCTATGCACATTCATGTATAAGTTTATATTTGAACACCTGTTCTTTTAATTCTCTGGGGTATACACTTAGGAGTGGTGTCTTATGGTAACTTGATGCTTAACTTTTTGAAGAACCACTAGATTGTTTCCACAATGACTGCATAATTTTAGTATTCTCACAACAGTACTATCTTTTTGATTCCATAAAGATGTAAACGCCTCCTTACATTTTTAAGTATTTATGTTAGAACACTTGAAGAAGTTTTTTAATCTTCAGAAAAGTACACATATTTGTTCTACCTTTTCATGTATGGCCCCATGAGTCCTTCACTGTCAAAACCTAACCAACTTCTATCCAATCAGACATGCACCTCAGTGCTGTGACTATGTCAGATCTGAGAACTCTCACTGCAATCTAGATGTTGTTTATTCTGAACATTGGTACAAATGCTCTGACTAACTAGCTGTGTAGCCTGGCATAATGTGTCTCATATCTAAGTCAATCAACATTACACTAGGTCCCATAACACTTTCTTAATTTATCTGTAGTTTCATTGTTCTGCAGCTAAATTTAAAAAGAAAAAGAAAGACTTTTCTGATTAGATCCCAAATAGTTTATACTTTTATAAAACTCTGGACTTCTAAATATGTATGATGGGAAAGTATGTGTGATAATTCTGAACATTCATCAATTGAAAAGTTAAGGTATTGAAATATAAACTGAAATGTTTTATTTAACATCACGGAATTTATAAAAACATCGATCTTGGCATTTTTCACAAGGCAGGATGCTCCAGTTCCTCCAAGCCCTGTAGTCTCTCATGGTCTTTCACCCAGCCCAATTCACACATTTATATTCCTTCCAGGATGCTGTGCGCTTTTGAATATGCACGCTCCTACACAAGGACTCACTAGGAAAGCGCTTTATGTCCTATGTGAGCCTCGCCAGACTCTTGAGAGGCATTCATTTAAGTGAATTTTATATGTTAATTACAAGTTCTTCTTAAAGGACATGTTCACTAAATAGGTAAGACCACACGGCATCCAATCAGTTATGCTTCCATACCCCCATAAACACTGGCTGTGTGATCTCAGAAATTTCCCTGATGTCTTTGAGCATTAGTTTCTCATCGCTAATATTGAAGTAATAGCTACCTCATTGGGTTCTTAGGATGAACTGAAATTGAGGTCATAAAAAATATTATTATTTTTAGTACCATATATCCCCCAAAGATCCTTATTATTTGAGTCCTAGCCATATACATTTGAAAGCAATGTTTTCTAGTTTGAGATAAATGTGAAGTACCAGTTCTAATTCCTTGCGAAACAATAAAATGCCCCTGCTGCCTTATTCTGATGCTTTACATCTCTAATGTCTCTGTTTGGTTTCCATTGTAACATCTGACATGCACACATTATACAGAATGTCAGCTGTGGAACAACTGGAATTGTGGCGAATGGAAAGAAAAGCCAGACGGTACTGCTGGGACACAGCTCAGTGGCAGTAGCTCACGTGTCAGCCCATGCACTACAGTGAGCCCGGCTGTTCCTGCCAGTTATATCATTTGAGATGAAAACTATTATTTATGTGGGCAGCCTTGTAACAACACTTCTCTGAAAAGAAGAGAGGGGTGGTCTTCTGTACCAGCATCCTCCAACAACTATGCTTGAATCAGATTTTTCCTGTTAATGGCATTTCTTTTTAAAAACTGTATTTTAGGTTTCAGAGATTTCATTAATTTATACTGGTGTTTACCAGAGTTGGTAGATATTTATAAAGTTTTATTATTTATTTATAAATACTTGGAATATATATATATGTCAAGAATTGAAATGTAATGTTTTTACTAATAGTAACAGTAATAAAATAGCAATATCTTTTTTTTGTATAAAATCTGCAATAGGCTTGTGACAAAAGAACTCTTACAGCTTCGCTTGAGTAAGGGAAGTAGCATCTTGCTGTCCTCACTTTCAAAGTTATTTCCCAAAGGGAGAGCACAGGGGTCTATCTCCTAATGACAGAGAGGCATCTGGCATGGTGAGTGAGAGAGAACAGCTTCATGGAGTTAAAGATATAATTTCCTGCTAGAAAAAAAAAATGCCAGGCTTCCATTTTTTGAGATAAATAATGTCAATGTAAGTGTAGAAATTACTTTCTGACAGGTAGATGGTGGACCTTGAGACGTGCAAACCAAAAACATAATCTGATGGACTCCAGTTTGCTTCATAAATGAGAAAACCTTGACTCAAAAATTGTTCTACATTCTCTGTGAAGCATCCAGAATGTAATCAACTTTCAAGAAAGAGTAAATATTAATACTCAGAAATCAGAGGCATTTCTATATACAAACAATGAACTGTCAGCAAAAGAAATTAAGGAAACAATCCCCTTCACTATTGCCGCCAAAAAAATAAAGTACCTAGGAGTAAATTTAACCAAGGAGGTTAAGGACTTGTACTCAGAAAATTATAAAACATTGATAAAAGAAATCAAGGAAGATACAAACAAGTGGAAGCATATACCATGCTCATGGCTAGGAAGAATAAACATCATTAAAATGTCTATATTACCCAAAGCAATTTATAAATTCAATGCAATACCAATTAAATACCAATGACATACTTCAAAGATATAGAAAACATATTCCAAAAATTTATATGGAACCAAAAAAGAACACGAATAGCCTCAGCAATCTTAAAAAGAAAAAATAAAGCAGGAGGTATCACTCTTCCGGATATCAAGGTTTACTACAAGGCCATTATACTCAAGACAGCCTGGTACTGGCATAAGAACAGGCACATTGATCAATGGAACAGAACAGAGAACCCAGAAATAAACCCACAGCTTTATGGACAACTGATATTTGACAAAGGAGGAAAGAACATACAATGGAGTAAAGACAGCCTCTTTAACAAATGGTGCTGGGAAAATTGGACATCTACCTGCAAAAAAATGAAACTAGACCATCAACTTACACCATTCACAAAAACAAACTCAAAATGGATAAAAGACTTAAATGTAAGTCGTGAAACCATAAGCATCTTAGAAGAAAACATAGGCAGCAAGCTCTCCGACATCTGTAGCAGCGGTATATTTGCCGATTTATCTTCATGGGCAACTGAAATAAAAGGCAAGATAAACAAATGGGACTATATCAAACTAAAAAGTTTTTGCACAGCTAAAGACAATAAGAACAGAATAAAAAGACAAACCACACAATGGGAGAACATATTCGACAGCACGTCTGATAAGGGGTTAATAACCAAAATTTATAAAGAACTTATAAAACTCAACACCAGGAAAACAAACAATCCAATCAAAAAATGGGCAAAATAAATGAATAGAAATTTCTCCTAAGAGGACATACAGATGGCCAATAGGCATATGAAAAAATGCTCAACATCACTAATCATTAGAGAAATGCAAATTAAAACCACAATGAGATATCACCTCACACCAGTCAGAATGGCGCTCATCAGCAAAACAACACAGAATAAGTGCTGACGAGGATGTGGAGAAAAGGGAACCCTCCTGCACAGCTGGTGGGAATGCAGACTGGTACAGACACTGTGGAAAACAGTTTGAAGATTCCTAAAAAAATTAAAAGTCGAACTGCCTTTTGACCCGGCTATCCCACTTTTAGGAATATACCCTAAGAACACCATAACACTATTCAAAAAGAAGAAATATGCCCCCATGTTCGTGGCAGCATTGTTCACAATAGCGAAGATCTGGAAACAGCCCAAGTGTCCGTCAAAAGACGAGTGGATTAAAAAGCTTTGGTACATATATACTATGGAACACTATTCAGCCATAAGAAATGATGACATTGGATCATTTACAACAAAATGGATGTACCTTATAACATTATACAGAGTGAAATAAGTAAATCAGAAAAAAAAAACTGAGAACAGCATGATTTCATACATAGGTGGGACATAAAAGTGAGACTATGAGACATGGACAAGAGAGTGGTGGTTACGGGGTGGGGGGAGGAAGGGGAGGGACACAGGGAAAACCAGATAGAATGTGACAGAGGACAATTTGACTTTGGGTGATGGGTATGCAACACAATTGAATGATAAGATAATCTGGAGATGTTTTCATTGTACTTATGTACCCTGATTTATTGGTGTCACCCCATTAAAGTTAATAAAAAAAAAGAAAGAGTAAATAAAATCAAAGTGATAGAGTATCATGTGCACTCTCCTGATTCTTCTCATCCAACTAGATTTTCTTACAAGAGTTTACCATCTAGGTTAAATTTCTTAAAAGCTTATTTTTATCAGTCTTTGCTTTTAAAAAAAATAATAAACCTTCCATGGTGTTTCATTCATTCTTTGGTGTTACTTTAAAGACAGTCCAGACTTGAACCCCAACTGATGTTCCTAACTTATCTCCATTATGACCTACACAAACTCTCCAACACCCAAGCACACCTTAACAGCTTCAACCTGCATTTAAAATGTGACTAGAAAGCACTGTTGGGCTCTGCAATGCTTTCCTTCCATGCTAAGCTCTGGTTCCACCTCCTCTACCGTGCCTTCTCTGATTGCTTCAGTCACCTGCTTTCAACGTCTCCTAGCTCCTCTGAAAATGTTATTTGCACTTATCATTTGCTACCATATATATATCATGGTTTTTCAATAAGACCACAAGAATCTGAATGACAGGGTCAATCTTGCTTTTATTTTTACTCCCAAGAACTACTATGTTTCCTTTATCCTATAAAAAAATGCCAGAAACATTTGTTTAGAGCAGTATCAGCAGCACACACACACACACACACACACACACACACACACACACACACACACACAAATGGCTTAACAAAGCCCTATAGAATCTTCTTGTAGAGCTCAAATGATTCCCTACCTTTTTCCTAAGTCTCCTTCTCCGCTACTATAGCCAAGAAGTTCTGGCTTTCTCTACTTTGCCCAGAGAGAGGATATGGGTTGGAGATGGATTCAAACAAATGAATCAGTAGCTGCCATGTAGATGACATGCCCAGGAGACTGGACCATGCCAAACCCGGTTTTCCCTTTCAATGCACTTGGCTGCAGCCACATACCTAGTGGTTGAGGCCCATCTGAGAAGCAACCAATCCAAGCAAAGGTCCAGCTCTCCAAGGGGAAACTTGGCAAACTTGAGTTGCCACGGTAACTGGGCTCCTGGCTTCAACATTTCCTACTTATGTTTTTTAGTTTGGGGTTTATGTTTTGAGAGTTTTTCCCCCCTTCCTTTTAACCTCCAAATGTGTAAAAAAAATGTCTGCCAGGGGAATTTAGAGAACACACTGTATATAAGCAACTTAGAAACCATGGGAATTTAAATGTCTCTGAAACTGAAAAAAATAACACACAGGACTTGGAATCTAAGCAACAGGATATTAGAACTGTGGGTTGTAGCTGGCCTCTCGGGCCTCCCGTGTAACCTCCTTCTTTACCCAAACCATTTTTCATATGCCGCAACTACTACATTCAATTTTTTTAAAGCATCAAGAGTCTTACATTTCTTGGGTCTGGCAGTATTTTTAAGAGAAATAGAGCTTATAACTTATGCAGAAGGGCCATTTGCCATGTAGATGGCCCCTAGTTCACTCAGTCCATATTTATACCAGCTTGGAAACATCATCAATCATTCAATACATCAAAGGGACCAAACTATGGATGTAATTCTTGAAGACAGGAAAAAGATAATGCTCAAGGACGCTCAAGGACCAAGGGACATTTGTCGAAAGGTTAAATGCTTCTTCCAACCCAATTGTTTTCCAGTCAGTAGTTCCAACCCCGAATGGCTAGTCTAGGCTCTCCCTCTAAAAGATGAACAGCAAAGCGGGTGGTTCAGATGAAATCCTTCTTGATATTGTTTTGTCCTGATTTAAAGTCTTAATAAAAATGGAGTACCCTAACTTCACCAATTATAGAAAGAATGTTGCTTATCTCTCTTGTTACCTGCTAAGATGCCTTAAGGGTTTAGATTAGAAGACACAGAGGGAAGAGCTATTAAATTTTGAACCTCACATGGAGAAAAATTAGAAATAAACTGATGAAAAATAGAACATCTTAAATCTCAGCTAAGAGATCAAGTTGATGAGGTCATCACTAAATTTAAGCTACCTGAAAAAGCAAACTCGAGGCATACACACATATTTATGACACATAATATATCACATATTACACATTTATAAATTATATATATTATTTTAGCACATGCTGATATGTTATGTATGCAAGTAATCTTTGAATACAATATGCAATCTCCAGTAAACTATGCAGATAAAGACTTCAAAAAATGTTTTCTGTCTGGCACACAGCTGCACATGCGTGGCATGCATCATTTCCAGAGGACATGCTAATAATACATCATGTTTAGGAGTGAAATTGAGCCCACAGAGTTAATGAGCTTAGGCATGTAATGATAAACTTGTCAAGATAGTAGAAGCCTTTCTTTCCGTAAACAAGAAATGGTGATATGATAGGTGAACAAGATGCTCATAATCAACCTTCCAAAATAAACTGTTATAATTTGAATTAATACATATTGGTCAGAAGATACCTAGCAATAGGGGGAATTAAAATTATTACTTTGAGAATGGAATTCTAGAGTTCAAAATAAGTCCTTCAAGGACTGTCAGGTCTATTTTACTATTCCCGGGTAAAATATCTCTTAATCCACCATCATCCGTCATCACCACCTTCATCAACATGGTTTGTTCTATGTTTAATGAAACTTAAGAGAGCGTGTTGTTTGGAGGATTTTGTGTGTGTGTGTTTCAGATTTTTATCTACAGAAGCATTTCAACATCTCAGAGTCATGCTGAAGTCAGGGTGTTTTTCCTAATGTTTTTCTCAAATCTGCTGCTAAGAGAGAGAGAAAGAAAGAAAGAAAGAAAGAAAGAAAGAAAGAAAGAAAGAAAGAAAGAAAGAAAGAAAGAAAGAAAGAAAGAAAGAAAGAAAGAAAGAAGGAAAGAAAGATCAATTTCCTATTGTGTTATTTTCTATAAAGAAAAGAGGTCTGCCTGACCAGGTGGTGGTGCAGTGGATAGAGCGTCGGACTGGGATGCGGAAGACCCAGGTTCGAGACCCTGAGCTCACCAGATTGAGCGCGGGGCCCATCTGGCTTGAGCAAAAGCTCGCCAGCTTGGACCCAAGGTCGCTGGCTCCAGCAAGGGGTTGCTCAGTCTACTGAAGGCCTGCGGTCAAGGCACATGTGAGAAAGCAATCAATGAACAACTAAGGTGTCGTAATGGCAATGAAAAACTAATGATTGAGGAGAAGGAGCAAGATGGCGACGGAGTAGGCGGACGTACCAACTTCCAACTCCCAGAACCAAAGTGGATTACAACTCAATTTTAAGAACCATCACCTGGATAAACCAACTTTGAACAAAACTAAGTGGACTCTTCAACCAAGGAACACAGAAGAAGCCACATTGAGACTGGTAGGAATAGCGAAAACGCGAAGAGGGCTGCCCAGCTCCCCGGAGCAAACGGCAGCCCGGAGAGACCCGTGTGGCGGGAGGAGATTTTCGCGGAGAGGGAGGGACCTGGGTCCCAGGAACCAAGCCCCAGCCTGCAGTCCCAGAGCCAAGAAGAGGCGTTTGGACAGTTTTGAGCTGTGAAACAAGTGAGGGAGCTCCCAGGCCTACAGTGTGGAGTATTAGGTCCCTTCCTACTCTGCTGAGGGCTGCTTAAGGTTTTGGGGCGGCAAGACGCTGAAAGGCGGTTCTGTCGGCGTGGGCAGAGGCCAAGCCGGTGGGAGATCGGTCTAGCCCAGAGGGTCGGAGGGTAAGCGCGAGAGCGGTCCGGAAGCTGCGGGCCCGCCTTTAATCCCACTTACGGGGACAAAGCGGGAGGCCAGGAACAGACAGGCCCTGCGCAAGCCGGCCCTGACCGCGGGGACCGGGCTAGGACCAGGGACAGGCAGGGGCTCGTGGCTGAGCTGACGCTACCAGACCGCGCCCCCCCCGCCCCCCCGCACCGCCCGCCGGAGAAACCGCGGTTGGCCAGTATACGTGCGCGAGCGGGCTCCGAGCGCGGGAACGGGGTGGACCCCGAGACAGGCGGAGGCTCGCAGCTGAGCCCATGGCTGCTATCCCCATCCGGCCGGAGAAACCCCGGATAGCGTTAATACGTGCACGAGCGGGCTCCGAACGCGGGGGCGGGGTAGAGTCCGGGACGAGCGGAAGTACGCAGCTCGGCGGAAGCCAGCAAACACGCCCGCCCCAATAAACCTTGGTTTCCGACCCTGCGCAAAGGGCCCTGGCCTCGAGGGCAGGGCTAAAGCTCCTGACGGGCAAAAGCTTACAGCTGAGAGCACGTCAAAAGCCCCGCCTAACCCGCGGAACTGTAGCGAGCAGGCTCCGACTGCTGGTTCTGGGCGGAAGTCCGGAAATAGGCTGGGTCCGCAGCTGAGGAAAGGTGCTCGCCTCTACCCTTGGTGCTAATCTTGTGGCTTCAGTGACAGCCCCTCCCACGGAGGAGAGGCAGAAATCACAGCAAAAGCCACAGTGGGCCGGCGCTGGCAACGCTCATACCCAACCACCCTAGGCGCCGGCAGAGGGGGTGGGGGGCCTGCAGATAGACCACACCTAGAGAACACAAAGGCAACACCTACTAGACTCCAGTGGCCACAACTTGCTTATACACAGAAAAAATGGGCAGGCAGAGGAATGCAAACCAAATGAATCAAGAGAAATCCCCAGAGAAGGACCTGAATGAACCAGATATAACCAAATTACCAGAAGCAGAATTTAGAATAATGATAGTTAGGATGTTCAAAGAAATTAGAGCAACAATGGATAGTCATTATGAACACCTAAATAAAGAGATAACAAGTATAAAAAATGAAATTGAAATAATAAAAAAGAATCAGACAGAAATGACAAATACAGTATGAGAACTGAAGACCACAATGGAAGGAATTAAAAGCAGGATGGATGACGCTGAGGATCGAATAAGCGAGTTAGAGGACACAATAAACAAAGGCACAGAAGCAGAGAAGAAAAAGGAAAAGAGACTTAAAAAATGTGAGGAAACTCTAAGGGAGCTTTGTGACAACATGAAGAGAAACAACATTCGCATCATAGGGGTGCCTGAAGAAGAGGAGAGAGGACAGGAAATGGAAACTTTGTTCAATCAAATTATAGCAGAAAACTTTCCTAAATTAAGGCTGGGAAACACTCCACACATTCAAGAAGCACACAGAACTCCATTAAGGAGAAACCCAAAAAAATCTACACCAAGACACATCATAGTTAAAATACCAAAGCTAATGGATAAAGAAAAAATTTTAAAAGCTGCTAGAGAAAAAAAGACTATCACCTACAAAGGAGCCCCCATAAGGATGACATCGGACTTCTCAACAGAAACACTTGAGGCCAGAAGAAAATGGCAAGAAATAATCAAAGTAATGCAGAACAAGAACCTACAACCAAGACTACTTTATCCAGCAAGGTTAACGTTTAAAATTGAAGGAGAAATAAAGAGCTTCCCAGAAAAAGAAAGCCTGAAGGAATTCATAAAAACCAAACCAATTCTGCAAGAGATACTAAGGGGCCTCTTGTGAACAGTTTAAAGGGAGGAAAGAATAGGGCAAAAGAAGAATACAGCTTTAAAGAATAAAATGGCAATAAACAACTACATATCAATAATAACCTTAAATGTAAATGGATTAAATGATCCAATCAAAAGACATAGGGTAGCTGCATGGATAAAGAAACAGGACCCATACATATGCTGTCTACAAGAGACACACCTTAAAATAAAAGATGTTCATAGACTGAAGGTAAAAGGATGGAAAAAAATATTTCATGCAAATGGAAATGAAAAAAAAGCAGGGGTAGCAATACTTATATCAGACAAAATGGACTTTAAAACAAAGGCTGTAGTAAGAGATAAAAGAGGACACTACATAATGATAAAGGGAACAATTCAACAGGAAGATATAACTATTGTAAATATCTATGCACCAAATATAGGAGCCCCGACATACATAAAGCAGACTTTGATGGATATAAAGGGCGAGATTAACAGCAATACTATCATAGTAGGGGATTTCAATACCCCTCTAACAACACTGGATAGATCCTCAAAAAAGAAAATTAATAAAGAAACAGCAGACTTAAAGGAGACACTAGATCAACTTGATTTAATAGATATCTTCAGAACTTTTCACCCTAAAGCAGTAGAATATACATTCTTCTCAAGCGCTCATGGTACGTTTTCTAGGATAGACCACATGTTAGGACACAAAAATGGTCTCAATAAATTTAAGAAGATTGAAATCATATCAAGCATTTTCTCTGATCACAATGCCATGAAACTAGAAATTAACCACAAAAGAAAAACTGAAAAATACTCAAACACTTGGAAACTAAATAGCTTGTTATTAAATAATGAATGGATTAACAATGAGATCAAAAAAGAAATAAAAAAGTTTCTAGAAACGAATGATAATGAGCATACATCAACTCAAAATTTATGGGACACAGCAAAAGCAGTTCTGAGAGGGAAGTTTATTGCACTACAGGCATATCATAAGAAGCTAGAAAAAGCTCAAATAAGCAACTTGACCCTGCATCTAAAAGAACTAGAAAAACAACAACAAATAAAACCCAAGACAAGTAGAAGAAAGGAAATAATAAAGGTCAGAGCAGAAATAAATGACATAGAGGCTAAGGAAACAATACAGAGGATCAATGAAACAAGAAGCTGGTTCTTTGAAAAGGTAAACAAGATTGATGAACCTTTAACTAGACTCACCAAGAAAAAAAGAGAGAGGACTCAAATAAATAAAATTAGAAAGGACAGTGGAGAAATAACAACTGACACAACAGAAATACAAAGCATTGTAAGAAAATACTATGAAGAACTATATGCCAAAAAATTAGACAATCTTGGTGAAATGGACAAATTTCTTGAATCATATAACCTTCCAAAAATCAATCTGGAAGAATCAGAACACCTAAACAGACCAATTACAGCAAATGAGATAGAAACAGTTATCAAAAAACTCCCAAAAAAGAAAAGTCCTGGGCCTGATGGCTTCACAAGTGAATTCTATCAAAAATTCAAAGAAGAACTAACTCCTATTCTCCTCAAGCTATTTCAAAAAATTCAAGAGGAAGGAAGACTTCCAAACTCTTTTTATGAGGCGAGCATAATTCTGATCCCAAAACCGGGCAAAGACAACACAAAGAAAGAAAATTATAGGCCTATATCCCTGATGAATTTAGACGCTAAAATTCTCAACAAAATATTAGCCAACCGGATCCAGCAATATATGAAAAAAATCATACACCACGATCAAGTGGGATTTATTCTGGAGAGGCAAGGCTGGTTCAATATTCGCAAATCAATCAATGTGATTCACCACATAAACAAAAGGAAGGACAAAAATCACATGATAATTTCAATAGATGCAGAAAAGGCATTTGATAAAATCCAGCACCCATTCATGCTCAAAACTCTCAGTAAAGTGGGAATACAGGGGTCATTCCTTAACATGATAAAGGCCATCTATGATAAACCGACAGCAAACATCATACTAAATGGACAAAGATTAAAAGCAATCCCTTTAAGATCAGGAACCAGGCAGGGTTGCCCACTTTCACCACTCTTATTCAACATAGTTCTTGAAGTCCTAGCTACAGCAATCAGACAAGAAGAAGAAATAAAAGGCATACAAATTGGAAAAGAAGAAGTAAAACTGTCATTATTTGCAGATGATATGATATTGTATATTGAAAACCCTAAAGTCTCAGTCAAAAAACTACTGGACCTGATAAATGAATTCAGCAAGGTGGCAGGATATAAAATTAATACTCAGAAATCAGAGGCATTTCTATACACCAACAATGAAATATCAGCAAAAGAAATTAAGGAAACAATCCCCTTCACTATTGCAGCCAAAAAAATAAAGTACCTAGGAGTAAATTTAACCAAGGAGGTTAAGGACTTGTACTCAGAAAATTATAGAACATTGATAAAAGAAATCAAGGAAGATACAAACAAGTGGAAGCACATACCGTGCTCATGGCTAGGAAGAATAAACATCATTAAAATGTCTATATTACCCAAAGCAATTTATAAATTCAATGCAATACCAATTAAAATACCAATGACATACTTCAAAGATATAGAACACATATTCCAAAAATTTATATGGAACCAAAAAAGAACACGAATAGCCTCAGCAATCTTAAAAAGAAAAAATAAAGCAGGAGGTATCACTCTGCCTGATATCAAGGTTTACTACAAGGCCATTATACTCAAGACAGCCTGGTACTGGCATAAGAACAGGCACATAGATCAATGGAACAGAACAGAGAACCCAGAAATAAACCCACAGCTTTATGGACAACTGATATTTGACAAAGTAGGAAAGAACATACAATGGAGTAAAGACAGCCTCTTTAACAAATGGTGTTGGGAAAATTGGACATCTACCTGCAAAAAAATGAAACTAGACCATCAACTTACACCATTCACAAAAACAAACTCAAAATGGATAAAAGACTTAAATGTAAGCCGTGAAACCATAAACATCTTAGAAGAAAACATAGGCAGCAAGCTCTCCGACATCTGTAGCAGCGGTATATTTGCCGATTTATCTTCATGGGCAACTGAAATAAAAGGCAAGATAAACAAATGGGACTATATCAAACTAAAAAGTTTTTGCACAGCTAAAGACAATAGGAACAGAATAAAAAGACAAACCACACAATGGGAGAACATATTTGACAGCACATCTGATAAGGGGTTAATAACTAAAATTTATAAAGAACTTATAAAAAGCAACACCAGAAAGACAAACAACCCAATCAAAAAATGGGCAAAAGAAATGAATACAAATTTCTCCAAAGAGGACATACAGATGGCCAATAGGCATATGAAAAAATGCTCAACATCACTAATCATTAGAGAAATGCAAATTAAAACCACAATGAGATATCACCTCACACCAGTCAGAATGGCACTTATCAGCAAAACAACACAGAATAAGTGCTGGCGAGGATGTGGAGAAAAGGGAACCCTTCTGCACTGCTGGTGGGAATGCAGACTGGTGCAGCCACTGTGGAAAACAGTTTGGAGATTCCTCAGAAAATTAAAAATTGAACTGCCTTTTGACCCAGCTATCCCACTTTTAGGAATATACCCTAAGAACACCATAGCACTGTTCGAAAAGAAGAAATGCGCCCCCATGTTCGTGGCAGCATTGTTCACAATAGCGAAGATCTGGAACCAGCCCAAGTGTCCGTCAGAAGACGAATGGATTAAAAAGCTATGGTACATATATACTATGGAATACTACTCAGCCATAAGAAACGATGACATCGGATCATTTATAACAAAATGGATGTACCTTGATAACATTATACGGAGTGAAATAAGTAAATCAGAAAAAAAGAAAAACTGAGAACAGCACGATTACATACATAGGTGGGACATGAAAGTGAGGGTATGAGACATGGACAAGAGAGTGGTGGTTATGGGATGGGGGGAGGGAGGGAAGAATGGGATAGGGAGGAGGGGAGGGACGCAGGGAAAACCAGATTGAAGGTGACAGAGGACAATTTGACTTTTGGTGATGGGTATGCAACACAATTGAATGATAAGATAACCTGGAGATGTTTTCATTGTACATATGTACCCTGATTTATGGATGTCACCCCATTAGAATTAATAATAATAAAATATGTATAAAAAAAAAAAAAAAAAAAAAACTAATGATTGATGCTTCTCACCTCTCTCCGTTCCTGTCGTCTGTCCCTATCTATTCCTCTCTCTGACTCTCTCTCTGTCCCTGTAAAAAAAAAAAGAAAAGAAAGAAAAGAGGCCATTACTACTGATACTATATGGAAAAGTATTTGGAAATTTGGAGCCAAGTGAAATAGCAATTGAGTCAATTTCAAATTACTAAATGCCTAAAATACATATTTCCTTGATTACAAACCTCATTTTTTTTCTTTTGTTTTGTTTATATCATTGTTCTGTCATGAAACTAACCATGCAGTGACCCTATAAAGCTTAAAAGCTAGGATTTATTTCTGGGTTCGGGTTCACTCAAAGCTGATTAACTTCATGCATGCTCATAAATATCAGAGATAAAGATGAATGTCAAAGTTTCAGCAGTTCTCGTTTACACGCTGTTCTATCACTAATGATACAGAGTGAGTATCCTTTCTATGCCTTGGAAAGATTTTAACTCCCTTTTAAAGTTTGAATTCATTTTTAGCTAAGTTTCTAACTAATTAAGTCTTTGTGATTTCATGTCATGAAGTATCTCTAAGCTATTGAATGGAATTTTTTTCTTTGCTGTACCTTTATCTTGTTAGCTAACTCCCTCGTCTGACTATACATCTTTGTACAATGTATTCTGGGTTTGTCACTCAGAGACAAAGAGATGCCACACCTCCACACTTTACTGTCTGTGCATAAACTAAATAACTAATGCAGAGTAACCTAATCACAGACTGACTTTGCAAAAGGTACCATAATTGGTTAGTGATCAGATGTACGTCTGTTCTTTGTGATATAATTTGTGAACTGAAAAGCTAGCAGTAAAGTTTGTATTTTACACAGCTATTCACAGTTAATGCACTGGTAACTGAAACGTAACTCGTGTTGTTGAAAGACTGGCATTAATTAAATTAATGTAATAAATGAAATTTGTGTACATCATAACTGCAAAACAAGGACTACTTGTATTGAAAACAAATATAACATTGTAGGGTAGGGTTTATGATGTATGCAGAAGTACAAGTTATTAAAATAATAGCACAAAGTTGATGGTTGAGTAAAATGGAATTATATCATTGTATAATTATTACATTTGTGAAATTGTGAGTAAAAAATATATGAAGTTGTCATCATATATATATAAAGTTGTGTGTTGTACAACATTGATACCCCAAATTTCTCAATTGAAGTTTTACTTGAAAATATGGTAGATTTGCATGCAATTGTAAGAAATAATACAGAGACAGCTCACCTCCAATGGTCACGCCTGACAAACTATAGTACTATATACAGCTATAATCTTGCTACAACCCACTAATCTTACTTGGATTTCCCTCGTTTTACTTGTATTCACTTGTGTATCTATTTAGTTCTATTTCATTTCATTACATGTGTAGGTTTGAGATCTGGTGTCACAGTCAAGAAACGGACCAAGAACCGACATCCTACTACCACCAGGACCCCTCAACTTGCCCTTTTATAACCACACTCAGCTCCCTCTCCTCATTCTCTAACCTCTAGCAACAACTAATCTGTTCTCCATTTCTCAAAGTTTGTCATTAAAAAATGTAATATAAATGGAACTGTACAAATGTAAGCTCTTGAGATGCCCCCCCATTCTGCATAAGTATCTGGGGATTAGCACACATTGCTGTATCAATAATGCTTTCTTACTCCATTAGGGTATGTGCCATCCCAGAATTAATATGTGATTTGTAAGGTTTGCATGTCACACAGGGCTCCATGACACAAAGGGAGTGACTTCACTCATGATTCATCTTCACTTTATATTTTAGCATTACTTAGTTATTACCTATGTGACCCAGGTATTCTCTAGCCAAAAACTATAGATTCTCTGCTGACTACAAACAATCATAGACAAACTAAGCATATCCTCTTAAAAATATCCCATAGGTGAAAACTCATATATTAGTAATAACTATCAGAAGGTCCAGTTACCGTGTTTACACAGAGATCCAAGCTGGTACTTTCTCCCCCAGGAATCCCCAACCGAACTGAACCATTTGTTTCAAAGACTTTTTTCTCTTTCAAAAGACCATAGGTTTATGGGCCTACTTTTGAAATCTTCATTTTTTTCCTTGATCTCTAAGTTGCAAGGCCACTTGTTGTCACCTAACCTTTCTGAGCTTCAGAGCCCTAATACATAAAATGGTACTAATAATATATATTTTAATAAATTACTGTGACAATTAAATGTGAGGAGCCTGGCACATAGGACAATCAATAGATGGTAGTTATTATGGTACATATGTTATCTGAATTTAAATTAGGCCATGTCTGCTGACAAAATATTTTCCCCTCTATCAAAGGCTGTCATTATGAAAAATCATAGCAAAGCATAATAAAATCACTTTTAATTATTTAGTAAATCACTTTATAAGAATATAACATTTTTAAAACTGAGGTAACCCACACCCTCACAAAAATCTCATATTGTTATATATATGCAGCATATTAATATATGGATATATGAATGTATATATGTGTATAATTTAGTATATATACTAAATTTTGTCTTTGCTGAACCTAGTCCATGTGTCCAAAAGCTGCATCACACCTCCTCCCTAAGCAATGATTAACTTTGATTAGCAAACTCCTATTCATCCTACCAAACTCATGTGTCACCTCCTCCAAGAAGTTTCTCCCACTCTATTCCTCAGTAATCCCTAGTCATGTCTCTATTGCTGAATTTACCCCCTTCTTTTATAAGCATCTATGTATCCTTCGTTCACATTAGACACTGATGTCCTTCAAGAGAGACAGGGCCTTGTTCTTCTTTGCTTTCCCTTTACATATATAGTTCTTCCCCAAACATCTATAATCCAATGTCTAGCATACAGTAGGTGCTTAATGTAAGAGCTTAATCACTTACGCTACCTTTGCCTCTTCCTGTTCTTGTTTATTGCTATGCCTAAAAGTGATTGTGTAAATGTGTTCAAACTACGTTTTTCAAGTGTGAACATTTCAATCCCATGCAGACAACAGAACATAACTAATTTCTCTGACTGGGGTTTCTCCTGGGAACTACGGCTTCAGAGCAGTAAAGCACAGAAAGGAGGCCTGCCTGGAACCCATTAGCAATGGCCAGACTCCCAGTATCGTAATCTATCAGAAGCTTTCATCCTACATAGTTTAGAGCTCATGAAATCTTCGGTTTTATCATCTGTGTGTGGGGCACAGAGTGTGCTTCCACTATGACTCACTTTACTGTCTGATCTCCCTTTAGTCAACATACATTGTTCCACATTATTACTTACAGGTGACCAGACATCCCACTTTTGGCAGGACAGTCCCGATTTTTAACAATTTGTCCCACATCATGCAGTGTTTTTAAAAAGTCCCAATTTAAAAATATATATTACAATACTATTTTTTCATTCTATGAAAATTTTTTTTTGCTCCATATAGACCAAATTTTTAATCAAGAACCCCCCCCCCGTCAATGGTGTCCCACTTTACCAATTTTAAAATCTGGTCACCTTATTAGGGAACCAGCACAAACCCAAGTTTCACCAGGACAGGAGAACGGACTTCTTCAGGGTCATCACTATGGCTGGCCTATTTCGAATAAAGGTCTAATTCAAAGTCAGGAGCAGCAAAATCAGCTTAACAAGGTTTACCAATCTGTGGCAGGTTACCAGAATAAAACTGAAAACAATATATGTTAGTAACTAGAGAAATAAATTATTTAAATAGGAGCAGGTTAAGTCGATCAGAGTTCCAAATCCAGTTTTTAAGCCAAAGTCAGAAACACAAGGTATTTAAGTCCAAGTCAGGTCAGCAAACTAATATCAGAAGCATCAAAGTCAGCTGAGCATCCCCTAAGAATAAAGTCCACACCTCATCCATGCTCACATCCCCTTTCTTCTACTCTTGGCATTTTCCTTAGATATTAGAATGAGGGGGCAACCAAACCAATAAAAGACAAACTACGTTGTATAATATATCTTAAAGTGTTAATAACTAAGCCATTTAGGCCTGAAGCACTCAGAGAGAAATTTGGTTCCATCTACACTGAATAACAGTAGGGGGGAGGCTTCTTCTCCATCCCATAGTGCCATTATATCCATAGATTGTTTCTGATATACTAAGACAAACCCCCAAATCTCAGTAGAGTTTATATCTCATTCACATAAACTAGTAAACGCCTGTTTCTGATCAGTTTTAGACTCTTTTTCCAGGACCCTAGACTCCTATTAGCTCATGGCTCTTTTGTTTCCCAGTTCATCATCCCCAACCAACACACTTATCTGCATCAAACCAGATGGGGAAGAAACATGGAGAAGTAACCATGGACTTTTTTTATTAATGGATTGGCCCGAAAGTGACATAAATTACTTTTACTCAAATTCTGTTGACCAGAACTGAATTAATTGGCTGGTCCTAACTGCAAGGGAGGCTAGGAAGTATAGTCTTTTCCAGGAAGAGACCATGGGTCTATTAATTAGTTAGCAGACTATCACCCTTTCCTTATGTGTCCTTTCTTTCTCAGAAGAATAAAGTGATGAGAAGCAATCTTCCAACTTGAGATTATTAAATTGGAACTTAATTCACCACTTCCAGTTTATTCCTCCCTAAAAAATGTAATACCGCCTTGGAAGAACCCTTCGGGAACTTGACAATTTTCCAGTTGAGCAAGCTAGGAAGCCAGAAATAGAATTGCCCCGTTTACCTGTCTTAATATGCCAGCAACAAAAGTTCCCCATGTTCATTCATTATACATGAAATATTTATGCAGCATCTCCTCATTGAAAAGTACTGTGCTGGCTAAACAGGGGAAACAAAGAATGCAGTTCCAGGAAGAAGGGCTGATTTATCAGGTGAGCTGACTTTAGGTTCTATAATCAAGTCATAGCCCAGAGTCAAGCCAGGTTCTGGCCCACTTCAGATGCTAACCAAAGGAAAACAGTTCCCCCTGAGCAGTGGCACCCCTTTGGGTATGAATCTCCCACTTCTGTCTGCTGAATCCCTGCTCATTTATGGACCCTGAACCCCCCACCCTTAGCCAATCCTGACAGTATTCTGTGCATGCATGTTTCTGCTTATTTGCACTTTGATTATTTGATTGCACTCCACATTTTATTGTATACAGAGTTACCATCTCTCGAGCTGACTGAAATGCAAAACTCTGCACCATAACATGCAAAAAGAAAGAGATGCTAAAAAAAACTTTGTGTTTGTTTTTCACCACAAAAGATGCTGATAGTAGTTTCTCCTATAAGAAAGGACAGTCCAAGCAGGGCAGAAGGACAGTGAAGACAAGGCTCCACTCGTGCCCTGGTGTCCTTCTTTTCTCTGTAACCCAGGCAAAGGCGATCCCCCTCCCAGTGCTGCATCTCCTGCAGAAACTGCCAGATCGATGGCTCTTCCAAGGGCTGTCACCTTCATGCCACTGGACCTTTCACCCCTCCTCTCCAAAAGCGCTGGCTCAGCTGCTGTGGGGGTCTCCAGGCTCAAAAGCGCTTGATGATCACTTACATCGAAGGTGAGATGTTAAAAAACAGACCTTAGAAACATCTAACATCTAACAAATGTTAGAAAACAAAGCCATGCCCTTGTAGAGTCCAGTCACTGGGCTCACAGGCATGGAAGGAAGTAGGCGGGATGAGCAGGATAGAAAAGGAGCAGAAAAAGGTACCTGGGTAGGCACAGGTTTCTTCTGCATTTTTCCTGTTGTTTGGAGACATAAGCATTCTTGTGTCTACATTTGAAGGGGTACATAGTTATGAACATGTGTTCAGGGGAAATAAAAAAATAAATTAATAAATGCCCATCTTGGTATGAACTTCCACATACAGGTCTGGAATACTTCATCAGGCTGGCCCATGAAGAAGACGGCAAACCACGAGCAGCTTAAAGATATTCAAAAGAGACACAAAGATTTGACTGTATCTGCGAGACACGAAGGAGGAAAAATCCAAGGATGCTGGGGAGTAAAACAAACTTTCAAAATGAAAAGGTGGGATACATCTTGGGGTACCAGGGAGTGGTGTGCAGCCTAGGTGAGGGGATGAGAAATGGGAGCTAAAACCAGAGCTTTCTGTCACCTCCCGAGGTGTGGGATGCAGCCCAGTGCTTTGGCAGAACATCTGGGCTCCTGCACAGATGTGCGACAGGCTGGACAGGATCCCAACCTACTTCTGAAAGCTTCTTCCCTAGAAACCATCTACGAGATCTACTTCTGGAGTCAGGAAAGAGTCCATGATGTTAATCCTTTTCTTTTTCTTTCTATACAGATTGATTTAAATAAAGTATTTTTGTGGTTCCTGCTAAGAATCTTAATCATTTAGCAAGTATTAACTAAAAACCTAGCAGCAATTTTTAAAAACTATTTAAGTAAGTGTTAATATTCTCTGACCATTATAGGTTATAAAATGGCTCCACCACCTCGTGTGGCTTTCTCAGCTCCTCTTTGGTCTCCTCCATTGTCAGGTCTAACACATAGGGATGACCCGAGAATTTGGAAAAGGTCAGCAACAGTGAGTGTCACAGTGGTCTTATTGGATATCAAGGTGACAAGAGAGAATAGCCTTTGTTTCTCAGTGTTTAATAGGTGAAAATACTATGATAAACTTTGTACTTTTGGAAGGCAGAGCTAGATGGATCCAGCCACACATAACCTTGAAAAACTCATGTTTCTACTGAATCAGAGAGCTGAGACTAGAGGATGAGTTTATTTGTGAGGAGGAGCATCAATATCACTGTGCATCAGCCATCTTTCACACAGAGAAGTACTGACACCTTATGTGTGCACCATACCATGGGAGGTGCTGTGGACTTTACAAAAGAAATTTAAGACAGAGTCTCTTCCCTATGGCATCCAACAATAGAGTTTAATGAAGCCACTGAATAACAATTCAAGACAACATGTGACTAAGAGCTGCACGAGGGGTCCAGAGAATATGTGCGGGAAGATCACGGAGACGGGAAACATGAATGGGGCTGGTGGGATGGAGAAGATTGCAGCGAGGAAGTGGCAGGACAGCTGGACATGATGGACGGCAGACTCAGGTAGCAGAGGACAGGGAGGGAAAACTCCAAGCAGAGAAGGCAGTGTGAACTAAGTGTCAGGGCCAGGAATGAGCAGCTTCCCACATCAGGAAATGTGGCTTCAGTGGACTAGGACAGAAGTGTTTTTTTCAGAAAGGCAGAAAATGACAAGAGAGTGATTAAACCAGGTCATGAGGGAGCTATAAAAATTGTTCCAGGAGAAAGGGGGGAATCACTGAAGGCTTTGAAGTTTTAGGATGGCAATTTGGAATTTACTACCTTGGTGTAAGTCTGGGTGATCGGGTGGGACAGTGGATGCTGGAACAGTGACTATATGTTTTAAAACCTTATGTAATTTGTGTCCTGACTCTATTTAGAAAATAAAAATGAAAAAGAAGAAAGAGGGAAAGAAAGAAAGAGAGAGAGAGAGAGAGAGAGAGAGAAGGAGGGAGGGAGGGAGGGAGGGAGGGAGGGAGGGAGGGAAGGAGGAAGGAAGGAAGGAAGGAAGGAAGAGGAAGAAGAAGGAATGACATGATTTAAAAATGGAGTTGTATTTACAAAGATAGAAAAGACAGAAGGGAGAATAGATTTGAGAAGATGGGATTGTGTAAGATGTCTGAAGTTTAAGGTAACAGAGCAATCTACAAGTGGGTATGTCTTTGAAGCAGTTGGTGAACCAGGTCTTAAACTTGCATGACAAGTTGAGATGTAGACATCAATTAGGGAACTCACCAAGAATTGAATAACAGTAAAAGTGGGGCGGAACTGATTCAAGGAAAAAAGGTTTTTTTTGTTTTGTTTTATTTTTTTAAAGAAAGGTATGGAAGGGTATGGCAACAACAAAAACACAAGCAGAGGACATAAATAATTTTAAAAGAACAATGCCATCCTATAAAAAGTTTCCGCATCATATATAACAGGCAAAAAATTGACATCCAAGCCATAGAAATTATTTCTCAAAAAAGACAGCACTAATTGCCTAATCAAAAAATAGCTAAGTATATAAATAGGAAAAGTGATAGAAGAAAAAAATGCAAATGGGCCATATGCGTGTGGAAGAGCACCCCGCCTAATCAGAATCTGAGACTGGGACCATGTGATGGCGAAATACACAGACGCCAGGCCAAGTCAAATACCCTTCCCCTCCTTATTAGCGGTAAAAGCTTGGGTAAGGTTTGAAGCCTCTTTTCATAATCTGTAAAACGAGAATGACGACAATAGAAACTATCTGAAAGAATTGTGGTGAAGATTAAATAAGTTAATACATGTAAATTTCATAAAACAGTGTCTGGCACAGAATAAGTGCTCTGTAATTGTTAGCTATTATTAATAACAGTGAAATACAAATTAAAATAACAATGAGATATAATTTTTCACCCACAGATTGTCAGTAATTTTAAAGCATGACAATATCAAGTGTTGACAAGGATTTGGGTGAAATGATACTCATAAACTGTGAGTGGGAATGCAAATGAGTACATCTATTTAGCAGGGGGAAAATGGCATATTTTATCAAATTGAAAATATGCCTCTTTTATAACCAACAATTCTATGTCTGACTAATACACCTTACAGAAATCACTGTTAGTATGAGGAAGAAAAAACATCCAAGGATGTTAACTACAATATTTTCTCTTGTTATTAGCAAGACTTTGGAAAGAATGCAAACATTTAGAGATAGGGGAATGTATCACACAATGATTCAATATATTTAATATGGTTAATAATAGAATACCACTTAGCAACTAAAAGATATAGGCACAAATCTCTCTAAATGCTTTAAATGGCCAGTGACAAGCTCTGGGGGCAGTATGGTGCCTATATATTATTTGTGGGTATCTATGTACATACGAACAGCCATGGACATGAACCATAATGCTTGCTTCTGGGAACTATGGGAGAGGAATGAGAAATAGGATAGTGTTTTTGAAGGGAACTTTACTTTCTTTATTATGTTTGATTTCTTTAAAAATAAAAAGAAAAGCTGGATGCAAATAAGACAAAATGCTAAGTTACTGATTTTGGATGGTGAAGATATGCCTGTGAGTTATGTTATTCTTTGTACTTTTCTGTATTTTTAAATTCTGAAAAATTATAAATGCTCTTTGAACAGATGTTCCGGGTGTCATCTAAAATGTGTCATAAAAAAGAAAACAAAAATGAAGAAGAAAAAGCAGTTAAAAGAGGGCAGGGGATATGGGCCTCCGAATAGCACACGTGGAGGAAGGGGTCGGCAACAAACTCAGTCAAGACACGGGAAATTCACAGCAAAAGAGAAGCCGGCCTGGAGGTCACGTGACCTGCAAAAGAGAAAGTACAGGAAAGGGGATCTGATCACTCTGCATGGGGGCAAAAAGTAATTCACCAGGAAACAGACTGCAGGCCCTGAAGGCAATGAGTGCATATTTTGTGAGAAGCCCACCCAAGGGGGCAAGCGCAGAATAACCAGTGGGCGCTACCCAGAACTAGCAGGTATAAGCCGGGGATTTAGGAAGTGTGACTATGAAGGGAAGTAGCGAGTAGCAGTGACAACATGGGAGAGTGGGGGATCATGGGGGAGAGAGTCTGGGCCCATGGTGTATATTGCCCCAAGATCCCCAAACCCCTGCTCTCGGTAGAACAAAGGGAAAGGCACTGCGGTTATGGGAGATTTAATGCTCCAGAGAGAGTGGGGAAAACTCCCTCAAGAGCTGGACCGACAGGGCTGGGATCCAAGACCCATGACCAGGCCTGGAGGGCAAGAACAAATCCGATGAGACCCCATTCCGAGAGAACAGACCTGCTGAATTACTCCCCATGCCAGGGGTGCCTAGAGAATCAGTCTGTGTTGAGGCCAGGCTTCCTACCGCCACCCACAAGGAGAGCTGGCAGCATTCCCCAGGGTGGGGGCTGCACAGCAGATGCACACTTTCTCATTAAGGGACTTGCATATGGAGTGAAGACACCTCTCCCCTCGCCCACCCTGGCTCCCACCCTCGCAGTGGTAAGAGCCGCCAGCTTCCGGGCTCCCTGCGCTCAGGCCGAGGCGGCTGGGGCCCAGCAGCACGAGGCTGGGACTGAACGCAGGAGCAAAACAGAGGCAGAGGCAGGGGCAGGCTCGGCTGCTGGCTCAGCACGTCTTCCCTCTTTGGAGATTGCAGGGCCTCTCTCAGATGTGACAGAAACAGTCACAGACAAGGGGACTCATTATTTTCGCTTTCACTGCTCAGTGATCTCTGCTCCTACCTGAAATCCTACAGGGAGCCCGAGCCAGGAGAAGAGTGGGGAGGGCAACAGAAGAAAAGAAGAACCATCACCCTACTCAAGGGCAGGTCTCCTTCTGAGTCCCTCAGGTCCATGTCTATCTTCTCTTGGACTTAATAATGGTTTTGTGTAAGAGGCCTCTGACCCCAGAGAGAACACACTGACCCCTTCCTCTTGTCTTCCGATCAGGACCTGGCTGAGACCTATGAGGGCTCTGAGAACTGGGAGGACCAGGATGGCTCATGCTACAAAATCAATCAACCACAAATGTAACACTAAGCCATTATAAAAAACACACCTAAATGTGTATTAAAATTAAAATAGCCCCCCTCCCTCCCAGATTTTGTAAATTGCAAAATTTTGGAGAAGGTTATCAAAAGATGACATTTTCTGATTTTTTGGTGTCCCTACTCTGCATGTAGCCTATGCACATCCTGGGTGTGCACAGTAGGTAGTTCTGACACAGATGTGTGCACACATGCAATTTGCACACACAGTTCTCACCAGGTACAAGGACCAAACACATATACAGAGGCATAATACTTGCTTGCTCCTGTTCATTGTTTCTTTCTTCCCATCAATTGAACTAAAACCTTGTTCCCCTCAAATTATCTTCCTCATGTCCCTCTTCAGTAACCACTCTCTGACAATTCCACAGCAGCCATATTGCCTCATTTGACATCAAGGACTGAATTCTGATTCTTACTTCCTACATAGGTGGCTTTGAGCAAATCACCAGATGTCTGTTTGTGCCTCAACTTTCACTTTAGAATAGGCTTAAAAATAGCACCTCAAAAACATGACTAGGACCTGACCAGGTGGTGGCACTGTGGATAGAGCATATGGGACTGGGACACAGAGGATCCAAGTTTGAAACCCTGAGGTCGCCAGCTTGAGCTCAGGCTCACCAGCTTGAGCACAGGGTCACTGGCTTGAGCCCAAGGTTACAGGCTTGAGTCCAAAGGTCGCTGGCTTGAAGCCCAAGGTCGCTGGCTTGAGCCCAAGGTCGCTGGCTTGAGCAAGGGTTCACTGGCTTTCTGTAGCCTCCCAGTCAAGGCACATATGAGAAAGCAATCAATGAACAACAAAGGTGCCATAAGGAAGAATTGATGCTTCTCATCTCTCTCTGTTTTTTCCTGTCTGTCTCTCTCTGTGTCTCTGTCACACACACACACATACACACATGCGCACAAGCGCGCGCACACACACACACACAAAGACTAGGCAAACAGTAAGATAACCTGTTTCTGAATCCTGTTTAGTCTGGGTCCTTCATAAAACCCGGTGCCAAGATAGCATTAGCTGTGAAAGAGATTCATTAGGAGATGCCTGTGAGGGAAATGGGCAACCGGAGGAGGCTGAATGTAGGTCTGGCTCTGTGAAGGAGAGGGGCAAGGAGTGGGAAAAAGTCGGAGAGTGCAAGGAAGTGCTAAAGAGTTCCAGCAAGGAGCTGGGGGGGGGGGGTTCCTCCCCTCCCCCCCCCCCAGCTCAGAGTTACCAGGCAGAGAGGCTGATATGTAAGACAGAAGAAAGAACTCATTGGCTGGGGGAACATTTCCAGGACGTAGGACTTATAACCCTGGCAAGGACCTGGGAATGAAGCAAACATGCTGCTCAACTGGTTCTTAGAAGCCTGTGAAAGAGATCGTCCAGTTTCAGTGAGTGAGAATGCTTGGACCGTCCTGGCAGAGGCTAGAAGAAGAAAGAGGCCAAGGGCATCCTGGAACGGGTATGGTATGTGAAGCCAGAAGAGCCGCTGAAGATTCATGTTCCACAAGAGGGCTCTGAGCACAACCACGAGCTGAGGCCATCAGGAATTCACTGGTGAGAGAGGGGTGCTTCGCATCACAGAGACATCCAGTGGTGGATCACCTCTTCAAGTCAAGATCAATGGTAGGAGAGATACTCACCAAACTGGGCTGGTTCATCTCAATGAGGCTAATGGGGCCCAGAGTAATAGAGGCCAGGTGTTGGCACTTAAGCCAGGAGGTAACAATCACTTAATGTGTGGAAAGGCTGGAGGACTAGCCAAGGGGTCCTGGCTCACAGAGTGTCATGGTGATGGCTAATAGATTGCAGTGTGCCAGGGGCATACAGATGGGCAGCTAATAGTGTGCTGCCCAACACAGAAACAGAAACAACAGATGGGCAAGAATAGGGGACAGGGGGCCAAGTGTGGTTGTACCAAACAGTCACAAGTCCTTGTTTACTTCCCACACCTGCGTCAGGCTCGAAACTGGTGGACTTGCTTTCTTCTATGTCCCACTGACCAGCACCACATAAAGTCAAAACGGATGCCAAGAAATGCAAACAAGCCCATGAATATTGCTGAGCACAAATATGTCCTGCCATGAACAAGTAAAGGTAAAATAAAGAGAAAAGAGGGAAGTAAGCCAGGATGGTAAATGTGACTAGATGCAAGTCTGAACTGTGGAAAAAAAATACAAAAACCCTAAATCCTTAGATGATTTGATTTCTCCTCGATTTGGGAGCTGGGGGGAGAGGAGGGAAAACAGCGAGGCAGACTCCTGCATACATCGCAACCAGGATCCACCTGGCAACTCCATCTGGGACTGATGCTCAAGTACTGAACTATATTTAGCACCTGAGACTGATGCGCTCCAACGGAGCTATCCTCAGCACCTAGGGCTGATGCTTAAACCAATTGAGTCACTGGCTGTGAGAGAGAAAGAGGGAGAGAAGGGGGAGAAGAATGGGGGAGAAGCAGATGGTTGCTTTTCCTGTGTGCCCTGACTGGGAATTAAACTCAGACGTCCATACACTGGATCAACACTCTATCCACTGAGCCACCAGCCTGGTCCAATTTCTACTTATTTGGATTTAGAAATTATAAGCAGAACTTCTAGTTCCCTCTGACCCACAGAAAGCATTTTCCTCTCTAGAATAGAGATTTGCCAGGTCTTAGTAGTACACAGATGTCACAAGCCACTAACATACTCCTAAGATTAACCCATTATGATCTGAGCTGTCTGTGGATGGCAGCAACAAGCTCAGATTGGGGTAATCTAAGTGAGCATAAATAAATGTTACTTTACTGAGACCCAAGCATCTCTCCAGTTGCTACCCAGAATTCCAAAGACAATAAGCTGCAATATTCAAATCCCTGTTTATCATATAAAGTGCCATTCAGAGGATGGATAAAGAATTGCAGAGGCAAAAATAAATCACAGAAGAAGGGACTGGAGGAGGGAAAAGAAAAGAAACCTTTAAAAAAATTCCCCAGCTAGGTCCCTAATGCTCAAAATAAATGAGATCAAGGGAAAGTCACTTAATTCTGCAAATATCACAAATAATGGTGAATGCTGGGGGTAGATTTTATGCTGAATGCAGATACCGGAGGTTGGCACCCAACAGTTCCGGAGAAACTCCACTGCTGGCCTTGTTGCTCGTTACCACTCCGAAGATGGCTCCAAACACTGAAGTAGGGTACAAAGTGCTGCTGCGCACTCCACCTGGCTCAAGTAGGGTTTTCTGACAAGAGAGACAGTGCAGGTCAAGTCCCTGATGCCTTCTTTCCCATCCCGCCCTTCCTTGCTTTATTACTTCTTCCACTTATAGTCTAACTCTTCCCAGTTTCCGGCAGACAGTGAGGATGGTGACAACGATGATGATAATGATGGTGTCACATTGTGGTTTATCAGTAGTCTTGGTTTATTGGACTCTATGCTATGCACATATCATTTATGTTACTTCATCCTCCAAAATGCCCAGCAAGAGGGATGCCATTCAAATCTTCATTTTAGTAGTAAGAAGAAAAAAAATCAAGGCTCAGTGGGATCATAAATATGCCCCAAGATCACACTTAGTAAGTGGTGGAGCCTGGATGACAACATTCTGGTCTTTCTGGCTTTAAGCCCAAGCTCCTTACCACCATGCTGGGTTAGCTGTGGAGGGCATCAGAGTCTCCTAGTCCCTTGGCCCACTTGCTCAAAGCATGGCCTCCATCATCATGTCACTCTAGTGGCAGGTTTCAAGATCCTGGATCTATCATGGAAGACGAGAGAGACACACAAAGTGCCCCTCTCCTCCACTCCCTGCTGTCAGGCAAGGGAGCAATCCTGAAAGTTGGCCCTCCCAGCAGACAGGAGGCTGACAGCCTATCTGCATTGGGGCACAATTGTTCTGACAGGTTTATCAGCAGTTGGGAGCCTGCAATAAGATGTAAAACATGGGCTTTTGTTTCTAGAGGGAAAGCTGCTGCTAAGAGACTGTTAGATACTCTATCTGAAAGGCCTGGAGTGGGATTTCTGGGAGAAGTTCCCACTTGGCCATCCCCACTTTGATAGTCTCTTCTCTTTGTAGTCTCACACTCACAAATCCTTAATCTCCAGTCTTCCCAAACACTCTTCAGGGATCCTTCAATCCTGCCGGGATGTATTGTGTTGGGCTAGAAACTGAGCAGACAGCCCTTGATCATAAAATTTCCTACACACAAGGTTGAGTCCTGGAGGTCATCAGATCCAGGCATCTGACACAAGGAATGGCCAGCACACGCTGTGCTGAACCCCTGAGATTTTTCCCTCTGTGCTGAGAGTCAAGGTGCCAGAACGAGGTAGAGTTATTCTATGCAGGCTGACACTCCGGTTGGAAAAAAAAAGAGAATCTACTTTCAAGAACAAACATGAAATCACAAAGCATTAGGCTCAAGAAAGAGTATAGAGGCTAAGACAACTTCCTAATGTATCACTTGAGGTGATTGTCACCCCTAGTGACTAAATGACTTGCCCAAAGTCACATAGATATTAAGTTTCATCCAAGCTTGACTAGCTCCTCTGTACCTTTTAGAATAAGTTCAAGGGTAACTTCCTCTAGTTTCCTGTCACCTCCAGCCTCTGGCTAAGCTGGGGTCCTCCTTCCCCATCATGTCACGCCACACAAAAATCATGGCATACTTTCGAGTCCCTCTGGGCAGGAACCATGGAGTATTTCTCCGTTTTCTTTGCATCTAGCACAGAACCTGATACCAGGTGAAAGTTTAATAAAAATGGCATCATTAAAACTTTTAAACCAGCTCTCCCCACTTCTCTCTCAGTTGTTTCCTCAATACACCTGGTGGCTGTACATCTCTGAAATAGAATTTCTATGTAGCAAAGCAAAGAGCGAAAGATGGGGCCAACATTCACTGGGTAATGTTAAGCAAGAGAGCTTCCAAAGGCTGGTTGGTGTGTGTGTGTGTGTGTGTGTGTGTGTGTGTGTGTGTGTGTGTGTGTGTGTGTGTGTGTGTTGGGGGAGTGTCCATATCCCCACTTCCAGTATACCTGTGTGATTAAATGGACTTTCTTGCTGGTGCCCCTGCTCTCCTCATCTTCTGGTATCTAGCATCATCGGGTAGAGAGACGATGTCTCTCTGATGGAGCCGTGAGGGTGCAGGACCTGGTCATATCCCACTCCCATGCTCAGATATTCACAACCTGCTGTTCAAAGTAGACAGAGGGCAGGTTAGATCAGCAGCCCTGTGTTTCTGCTGCTGCTGCAGTGGAGGAAGATGGTGAAGCCGACAGCCATTTCTGAGGTGGCTGGTCAGGAAAAGAGTAAAAAGGAGAGGAAAGCTGTATCTATTAGGTACCTACTATGTGCCAGTTCCCACCCTCATGCTTTCATATGTTATCCGATTAAATATTGACACCAAGACATTATTATTTCCATTATGTGGGTATGGAAACCAAGACGTGCAACCTGTCTCTGAATACGCAGCTACTGTGTGGCTGAGTTGCAATCAGAACTCAGTCAGTATGATGCCGCTGCCCCTGCTATCCCACAATCCTATGCTGCCTCTCCAAATATTGATGATCCGTGTGCTCCTAGCATCCTAATATTTCCATGCATTCCTCAAAGCCATCCCTGGCCGCACCAGCTTTATTTCTGATTTCCTCACCATCTCAGATGGCTTTATTCCACGCAGGAGACTGGAAAGTTATACACTTGACTATTTAGTGTCTTTAGCAGGACCACTGGAGACAAATATGTGACCTAAAAATTCAAAAAAGAAAAAGAGACAAAAAAGATATTATGTACTGGTCTCATGCCACCAAATGCCCTGTGACCTTCCAGCCCACCATCCTCATTCCATTGGTTTCCCACAAAGCAGCACAGGACCCTGGGGATATTCAGGGTAATAACATCAAAACTGCTTCTTAAAGTGAAACACACTTTGTGTTGTCTTTCCTCGGTTCTATTTCCTGGCACCTAGCATGAGTCTTTGAGCAACACATTTATTCCATGATCCTGACTGTGGGGACTGGTTCTGTGAGTGGCATCCTCGCAGAACAGTTATGTGTATATGTTCACATTCTGGAGTGTGCACAGGGTGGTGTGGAATCCCCTGCATATAAGGGCCAGAAATAAAAGGTTTGCCCCTGTGACTAGTGACTAGTCCAAGATACTCAGGCATTACGTGCTGCAACTTTTAAATAAGGTTCGCAAGACTCATTCAGACCCCCCACTTGCCAATTGGAAAGAATGGTCTATAATGGCAAGAGGACTTCTTTGAAAGCAACCCTCTCACGTAGAGAGCTGCGTGCCATCCAACAGTGGTTTTGATGTTGGCAGGTATCAAGTCTGCATTCCATTTACTGGGTATAGCATTGCTGAACCTCTCTCTAGAAAAGTAGGTTTATTGGGTTTCTGTAACAAGCAATGACTGTTTCACTATGCAGTCATTTATGACATTAAACTTGAGGCTCTCCCAAACTTGCACACAGCTCTGAGTGTGGCTCTCGACAGCAGCCAGTGCAAACACAGAACCAATGAGGGCCGAAGCCCATCGGTCACCGTGGAGGTAGGCAGCCTTGGTAAGTTATGCACTCAGAGCAGTTGAATTATCCCAGTGCAACCCCTACAACATCATTAGCAAGAAAATAACATTCCAGACATTAATACTTGTAATAAACCTGCTTTCCAATATGAAAAAAACATCCATAGGTCATTTTGAAGGTGCGACTTGGTCAGAGTTTGCTGCTTTTGTAAATAAAATTACCTTCAATGGCTGTCAGCACTAAATATTCTCTCTTTGGCCACACCCACCTGCAGAAATTCCACTTTATTCCAACATGAATTTATTTTCCTTCTGAGACCTGGAACTTCCTTTGAATTTATGGCCATCATTTTAAAAATATCTTAAATATATATGTATGTATATTTTACTTTATTACTTCAAAACAATTTTACTAAAGGAGTGGATTTTGCTTCAGAGGTGCATAAGAGATATGGCTTTCACATTTAAAAAAAATGATTTTAGGGCCCTGGCCAGTTTGCTCAGTGGTAGAGCATTGGCCTGGCTTGTGGATGTCCCAGGTTCGAATCCTGCTCTGGTAACATAGGATAAGTGCCCATCTGTTTCTCTACCCTTCCCCCTCTTGCTTCTCTCTCTCTCTCTCTCTTCCCCTCCTGCAGCCATGGCTCAATTGGAGCAAGCTGGCCCCAGGCACTGAGGATGGCTCCATGGCCTCTGCCTCAGGCACTAAGAGCTCAGTTGCTAAGCAACAGTGCAATGTCCCAGTTGGGCAGAGCATCATCCCCTAGTGGGCTTGCAAAAAAGTCTGTCTCTCTGCCTCCCCTCCTCTCACTGAATTAAAAAAAAAAAAAAAAAAGATCTTAGGTTATAATTTCAAAGAAAACAAATGATTGCTTGGATTCACCTCGCAGGCACTGAGGACCTCAATCAGATTTCCCAGGCACAAACATCTGAGCCCTGTCTTCAAGACACGGATGTTGAGAGAGACAGGCAGTGCTTTAGAAGCCCCAGCCCAATGCAGTGAGGGCTACAGCAGATGCCTGCACCGACTGCTAAGTAAACATACTTCTGCTCTGCTGGGGGTGGCCAAGGAATGGGTCCTCAAAGAGGAGACATGAGAGCTAAGTTTTATTCTTTTCTTTTACTATTATGTTTTGATTTTTTTTTAATGAACAGCTTTGTTGAGATACACTTAACATAGCATAGCATACTTAAAGAGTATGTTTTAATATGTTTCATCATATATAATGTATATACCCATGAAACCACACCACAATGGAACTAATGAACATAACCATTACCCCAATGTTTCCAAGTGTCCTCTTTATAATCTTTCCCTCTCCTTCCACACCCCTCCACTGGGAAATTGTCACTACACATTACTTCGAGTTTCCTAGAATTTTATATAAGTGGAATTATATATTATTTTTGTCTGCTTTCATTCATCAGCATAATTATTTTTGAGATCTCCATGTTGTATGAATGGCTAATTCCTGTTTATCACCACCAGTCTTCCATTGTAGGATTCTACCAGATGGGCATTCGGTGTTGCTTTGGTTTTAGGCAACTACAGGCAAAAGTGTATGACTATTCACGCATAAGTCTTTGTGTGAATATACATTTTAATTTCTCTTGAACAAACGCCTCCAAGTGGAATGGCTGAATAGTATATAAGGTATACATTCAATTCTTAAAAAGAAACTCTCAGGCTATTTTTAAAATATATTGGGTTGACAGGGTTCACCAACCCATACAGGCTATTTTTTAAACTGGTTGTACAATTTTAACTTCCCAGGAGCATTGTCTCAAAGCTCCGGCTGTCCTACATCCTTATAAACACTTGATGTGGTCATTCTGTTTAATTTCAACAACTCTCATAGAACTGTACTAATATCATCAGGTATTAAATTGCAGTTACCTGTTGACTAACAGTATTGAACATCTTTGCTTGTGTTATTTGCTATCTGTGTACCTTCTTTGGTGAAGTGTCTGTGTCCAATGCTGTGGCCATTTCTCTATTGTTCGTTTTCTTAACATTGAGTTCTGAGAGTCTTTTTTTTATTATTAACTTTAATGGGTGACACCAATAAATCAGGGTACATATGTACAATGAAAACATCTCCAGATTATCTTATCATTCAATTGTGTTGCATACCCGTCACCCAAAGTCAAATTGTACTCTGTCACCTTCTATCTGGTTTTCCCTGTGCCCCTCCCCTCCTCCCTATCCCACTCTCCCCTCCCTCCTCCCACCCCGTAACCACCACTCTCTTGTCCATGTCTCATAGTCTCGCTTTTATGTCCCACCTATGTATGAAATCATGCTGTTCTCAGGGGTTTTTTTCTGATTTACTTATTTCACTCATATAATGTTATCAAGGTCCATCCATTTTGTTGTAAATGATCTGATGTCATCATTTCTTATGGCTGAGTAGTATTCCATAGTATATATGTACCAAAGCTTTTTAATCCACTTGTATTCTGATGGACATTTGGGCTGTTTCCTGATCTTCGCTATTGTGAACAATGCTGCCACAAACATGGGGGCGCATTTCTTCTTTTCGAACAGTGTTCTGAGAGTCTTTTATACAATCTGGATACTAGTCCTTTATCAGATACATGATTTACAAACATTTTTCTCCCAGTTTGATGTGTGTCTTTTCACTTAGGGCTGCCTTTTGAAAGACACATTGTGAAAATGAAGTAGCAGAATTGTGTTGGAAGTCATTCCAAGAGGGAATAACATGGAGCCGTGAAGGTGTAAAAGGCTGGGGTGTTCTAAAAACTGCAAATCGTTTGGGGTGACCGGGGCACAGAGTACCTAGGAGGCAAGAGCAAGAGATGAGGCTAGAAGAGCCGCTATCCAAGAGGGGAACCGTGAGACAATGAAGGATTTTAAACTGGAGACAGGACTATAATCAAATCTGCATTTTAGAAAGATCATTAAAGTAGGAACATGGAGAGACTGGGGAGCTAGGAATGAAAGAAACCACTTAAGAGAGATAGTCTAGATTTGAAACAAGTTCAAATTCTAATTCTTTGGTAAAGAAAGAGGACCTCTAGAAAGATCCAAAGGGAAGTAAAACAGGTTGGTGTAGAATGAGATTTATATAAATGGGAAAAGCTGCCTTGTTCACCACACAGAGAGCAGCGTTGCTGAAGCCGCAGTCAGTAGGAGACATGGCTTCAGATGTGTTTTCCTAACTTGGAGATAGAGTGATGTTGACCAATCACCAGATCCAAATGAAAGAACCTACATAACCTGACTGCTATGCTTCAGGCTTGGTTCTAGGCCTTTATACATGTGTGACTTTGGTTAATTCCATCAACAACCCAGAGAGGAAAGCGTTGATACCAGGATGCTGATTTTATAAATAAAGAAAGTGAAATTTGGAATAATGAAGTGACTTGTCCAGGGTACCAGCTTCAGTGAGTAGCAAAACTGAGATTCTTTTTCCAAGTTTGACTTCTTTGTTTATTTATTTATTTTTACAGGGACAGAGAGAGAGTCAGAGAGAGGGATAGATAGGGACAGACAGACAGGAACAGAGGGAAATGAGAAGCATCAATCATTAGTTTTTCGTTGCCATTGCGACACCATAGTTGTTCATTGATTGTTTTCTCACACGTGCCTTGACCGCGGGCCTTCAGCAGACCGAGCCACGCCTTGCTGGAGCCAGCGACCTTGGGTCCAAGCTGGCGAGCTTTTACTCAAGCCAGATGGGCCCGCGCTCAAGCTGGCAACCTCAGGGTCTTGAACCTGGGTCTTCTGCATCCCAGTCTGATGCTCTATCCACTGCGCCACCACCTGGTCAGGCTCCAAGTTTGACTTCTTGATAGTCATCTTCTGCATTTTCCAGAGACTGGCTAGAGTTAGTAAGGCAACCTGAGGTTTCAGGGGAAGGCCAACTGGGCTATACAGAGACAAGCTCCAAGTCCTTGACCTCGTGAATACCTGTCTCCAAAGGTACCATTAGGGGACATTGACCATCTGTTTCCCACACTGGCCTGAAGTGCAGGAGGAGAAAATTGGCACAAAATAGAGCTGCGAGACTGTCAGCTCACAGATTATAATAAAACGTGCCTTTGCAAGAAGGGTTGTGAGGCACTAGAACACATTTCTAATAAAATAGCTAATATATATTGAACTTTTCCCCCGCATACTAAGGGCTTTCCACGGAATATTTCAGTGTATTCTTATGATAACCTTCTAGGTAGTAGGTACTATTATTGTGCCCAATTTTCACATGAAGATCCAAAGTTCCAAGTAATAGTTAAGCCCAGATTACATGATGAGTGAGTGTGGCACTGAAGTTTCGTCTGTGTCTGTCTGACTCCACACAAGCAACAGTGGCTGCCTGTTGGGCAGATCCACGGTTTCTATCCTGGAGGAGGTATAAGGGCAAGGCAGATATGTGTCCATGTGGGCTGGAGGCCCTTTTTGGGGTGAAAACACTGACTCTCCTGCCACTAGTTTACTATAAAATAAATGTGTGATCCTGAGAATGCCAGCCTCTCTCACCAATGATGGCCCCAGAGCAGATGTCTGCAAGAGGACAGATGGCACTCTCCGTAGAAAAGACCCACCACAAATGGCAGCTTCCTCCTGGATGTGATGAAGACCCTCTCGTCTCATTAGGATCAGAGGATTCCTGGCCAGTGACAGGGCCATCTAAACCTCCTTCCACCCCTGTCTGCCACCTCGCAGCAACTTTCCACATGTCCTGATGTTGCCAGAGTGGACCAGCCCTAACAGAAGCTCCTGCAAGTCCTCCTACCCCCACTCAGCCCCACCAGCACTGCTGCTCACACCGGTTCCTCCAGCCTGTGCTCTGCCCAGCTCGCTCCGCATGGCTGGGCACTGGCTCTGCAAGCCAGTGGCCAGGGGGCCCCCGCAGATAAGGAGCTGCACTGCTGAATGAGCTTCATCCCAAGCTTCCCATTTCTCTTCTTTCCTTTCCCTCCCACCCTCCCTCCCTGATTTCTGTTTTGCTTTTATTTTCTCACAGTGACTGAGAATAAACTCTTTGGCCATACCTCAGTCAGGCACTGGGGATACAGGGAGGATCATTCTGACACATCCCTTTTCCCTAGAAGCAGGTCATCTAGTTAGAGAGACAGCCATTAAATAAATAATTCACTAACAAATGTATTTTCACTGCAACCAGGCAGCCCAGCTATGTAGGGAAAGTGCTAGGGGAGACAAAAGCAGGGGCTTGGCTGAGAAGATGGCATGTAGGTGGAAAGCGGAGGGAGAGGTAGAAATTCATTAGAAGAAGGAGAGGGTGGGGTAAGAGTACGGAGGAAGGAATGACACGCCCACAAGTGACGCACGCACGTGGAAGAAGCTGCGTGAGTCAGTTCAGGGTTCGGAGAGACCAGCGTGACTGGAGAAGGTGCGCTGCAAAGGTAAGCAGGACCTTCTGCACCGTGAGAGGATTCGGGACTTTAGGACAATGTGGAACAGGTGTGTTTTTTAAAAGAGAATTTCCAGGTCAGATTTGCATTTATACAAGGTTCTCTCTGCTTACACTCTGAAACAGATTGAGAAGGGTGTAGCAGGTGAGGTGGGAAGGAAGACTGAGTTCAGTACAAGAGGACCCGTTGAGGAGGTTAATATGATAATTCAGAAAAAAAGATGACGAGAATGCTCCCAATGAAGGAAGAATAGGAGAGCATCTCTGAGTAGAGTGGTGGTCATAGAGGCAGAGAGAAATAGAGATATCCAGGTTGAAAATCACGGAACTCGGCAATGGATTAGCCAGGGCAAGAGAAAGAGGAAGGTATCACAGATGATTCCCAGGTTTCTGGCAAAAGCAGCGTCTTTCCAATATGCCATCTCCATTTCTCTTCCCAGCTCATCAAAGAAATAGAGTGCAGGCAACACAGAGAAAATATTGCAGCATTAACGCTATTTTTGTACAGGAAAACCTGCAGATAGAAATCTTTTGGCTTGTTATATAGTGTGTCCATAAAGTCATGGTGCACTTTTGACCGGTCCCTGTCAAAAGTGCACCATGACTTTACGGACACACTGTATAAGGAGCAGCCAATGTCAGGAGATAGACTTGCTCCAACTTCAGGGCTTTCGGTTTGTCTCTGGAGAGTGCTGACTCTACGGGGCTACCAGGTGAAGAGCATCCCTTTGGCCACCTTGCTGACTGTGTCCCCGGGAGAGACAAGAATCCTTGCCCAGGGTCTGCAGGGAGAAATAACCCTGCAGATCTTATCTTGGATCTTAGGTAGAAGTTTATGCTGACTTCTGTTTGAACAGTTATTTCTCATTGGGATACACTCTCTATATATCATACAATTCACCCGTTTAACGTATCCGAATCAGCAGCTTTTAGTGTGTTCAGAGAGCTGTGCAACATCACTGCAGTTAATGTTAAGGTTTGATCATCTCCCCAAAAGAAACACCATAGTAATTAGCAGTCATTCTTATTTATCCCCAACCCTTCCATTCCCCAACCCTGGGCAATCATGAATGTACTTCTAATCTATATAGATATTCTGGACATTTTTTTATATATTCTGGACATTTTTATATAGAGTAAACCTGGGAATCATCTCTGACACCTTCCTCTTTCTCTTGCCCTCGCTAATCCATTGCCGAGTTCCGTGATTTTCTACCTGGATATCTCTATTTCTCTCTGCCTCTATGACCACCACTCTACTCAGAGATGCTCTCCTATTCTTCCTTCATTGGGAACATTCTCGTCATCTTTCTTTCTGAATTATCATATTAACCTCTTCAATGGGTCCTCTTGTACTGAACTCAGTCTTCCTTCCCACCTCACCTGCTGCACCCTTCTCAATCTGTTTCAGATTGTAACTGGAATCATTCATTATTTGGTCTTTTGTGTCAGGCTTTTATTTTTCAGTAGCATAATGTTTTTAAAGCTCATCTATCTCATTGCATGTATTTCTACAACATTTATTTTTATGGTCAAATAATATTCCATTGTAGGGATATCCTGCATTTTATCTCCCAATCAGCTCATGGACATTTGGGTTCTTTTAGTTTTTTTCTACTATGAATAACACTTCCATGAACATTCTTGTACAAGTGTTTGTCTGAATATATGCTTTTATTTCTCGTGGGAATATATCTAGAAGTGGAATTTTGGGGTGCTTAAATGTTTTTTGAAGACAAAAATAATACCTGCATTTTGCTCATGTGCCTTTGAACAAAATTTGCCAGATGTTGTCAATAAGAAGATAAACAGGTATTTCCAGGGAGTCTGCAATTCAATTTTTTAAAACTGAAGGAATGAACCTATAAATACGTGTGCCTGTGTGTATGCATGTGTCTGTGTGTGTGTGTGTGTGTGTGTGTGAGAGAGAGAGAGAGAGAGAGAGAGATAAAATTAAAAAGTCTTAAGAAAACAAAATGTAAATAAATGCTAATTAGTACAGTGTGAACCAAGAGTCTAAGTGTAAAGGTAAAAGTAAGTATATCTTGGGATTCACCTAAATCAGGACCTTGAAGTTGTCATTGAGTTCACTTCTGTCATTACTAACTGACTCAATGCCTAAATGTAGCAGGGATGGTTAACGAGCTAATGCAACGTTAACCATCCCTGCTACATGCAGGACAGAGTAGAGATTTGGGAAAGACTGACCTAGCTGTTCAAATATCACATAGCTCCTGAGGTGCTGGGCTCACTTACATTCTTCCCACAACTATTGGCAGGTGACAGCTCAATAGACAAACAGTGACTCTGTGTGAACTGGGCACACACAGAGAGGCCACCTGAGCACACCAGAAAGGAGGAGATGCAGAGAGTAGGAGGGGACAGCCAAAGAGCAGAGTTAAAGCCAGAAACCTTAGCATGAACAAAACAGATTGTTCCTCTCTGAAGGGATGGGGTTAAGGACATCATAATCAACACTGACACAATTCTTGTACAAGTGTTTGTTTGGACATATGTTTTTATTTCTCTTGGGAATATATCTAGAAGTGGAATTTTGGGGTGCTTGAATGTTTCTTAAAGGCAAAGATAACCTTAAAGGTAACCTCAATAATAGAGGGCAAAGAAGACCAGCAGAGAATGCCACAAAACAACTACCCTCTTCTACAAGCAACATCAGGGACCCCTGATGCAAAAGCAAGACCACTGGAGTGCTTGAAGGCAAACACTCCAGGGCCTTTGAGAATGGAAGCTAAGCCTATAATCGACCAGGTCCACGCCTGAATGACAACACTCTATTGCTGTCGAGTAAGGACCAGAGATTTGCAAGACCCAGCATCTCCTGCTTCTTGGTAATGGTGAGTAGACCTGGCCCTGAGATCCAAATATGGAAGGTTTTGGGAGGAGGAAACACTAACTTCTACTGGCTTACATTAATCATCTTGCTGGATTACATATTCAAACAGTGCAGATCACTTTTCTGTCCAAAGAAAGATCCAGGAGGAATTTGGGTGATCTCTCCCAAGTTTCTACTGTGCTCCCATGTCCATTTTCTTGTTTTTGACATATTTGCTATACATAGGTAAAACTAAGATTATAACTAGGTGCCTCAAATTTATGGGTTCAGGACTGAAGGCTCTTAGTCCTCTATAGGACTGTAACTAGACAGCTTTAATCATATAGCCAGGAACAGTAGATGGTGAAATTCTTCAAATCTCAGAACAGGGGCTGGAATTCAGACACCAGGCACTATAAGAAACATAAGTGCTCAAACATTTGCATCAAAGAAACCAGTCATCAATTACCCACTTAGAATTCAGGTTCTGACCTCCTTGAGCAACATGGACCCACCAGCTGCCTCACATAGGGATGAGCTGGAATATTGGATTGAGCCTCCTCAGGTTTGTTGGGAAACTAAGAGGACTAACACCTGAAACAGAAAGAAAAAAAGCACTTTCAGTGCCCTAGACCCCATCTTATCATGCCCATGACCCTTAGGATCTTAGTCTGTCACACAAAAAGTCACTGAGCACCTGTGAATTTCAAATCCCAGGAGAGGGCACAACAGCACAGAGAAGATGTGTAAAGAGGCTCCTAGCAGACGTGCTAGGTTTTGAAGCACAGGACAGGCAACAGGTGCTGACCTCTTAGAGCCACACGGTGTTGGGAGAAGGCATCTGATACTTACAAGCCTTAGGTGGTTTTTTCTCTCTCTTCAGCCACCACATTGGATTGTCTCTCACTAAAGCCATGAGATTCTTTCTCAAGGTTTAAATCACTATAGGTTGTATTGCAGCAAGTGGCTGGAGAGAGGAGGATGAAAAAAATCTGTTAGCAGCTCAAGTACATTTTGCTCTGTTAATCAGCATTTTTTTAAAAAAAAATATCTTTTTTCCTTCCATAGAGAGGTTGGCAGAGGCTCCCAACTGTTTTGAGAAAATGTAACCATCAGACCATCTGGGGCTGACATTTTCAACATGGCAGTCAGGAGAGCTCATCTCGGAAGCTCCATGGATAATCAGGAGCATCCCCCGGGAGGATGGGGGCTTACACAGACTATGAATACACACAGGCAAGCCTGGACCCGAGCCCTCCGCCCTCCTCGGGCTCCCTCAGATGTTCCACCCCCCTCCCAGGGGTGCATGTTCTGTGAGATTGTATCTTGTCATATTAGTAATGGATGTTGACTCTGAGGATATCAAAACACCCTCCAAGGTTGAAGATCCATTTTTATTAAATAAAACAAGTCCAAGAGAGACTAAAATGAAAGCACATATGTTTACATGGGAAGCAAGAGTGCTCGTTTAGCTAACAAGACTGGGGAATTAAGATTTCTTAATAACTAGGTCAGCTAAGGGCACTTAAGGGAATTAGAGAGAACAGCTTCAAATTACTGGTGTGTCCATCCCAGCCTCCTAAACACTTGCGGAGCAAAAGTTCACCTAATAGTTATGACTGATGCTGAGGTCGGATGTCTCAGGGCTGTGGACCTCATCCTGTTAACCACAAAGCAGTCCTCAACAGAAATCAGGATCCCACGTCAAAACCCAGTGGACGGACCGCCTCCCTGAATCACTTTCCAGGCAAACCACCACATGTTCAGATGTCCAGGTTCCCACCACATACTTCATGCAGGTGAAGCATTGCTTAACCAGGCACATTTTCCAAAAAGCAAGGACTTTATGTTTATCTTTGTCACTATCATTCATCTTTTCCTTGCAAAATTAGTACAACTGGGACTAGAAGTAAGTGATCCCTGGGAAAACTACTGTGTGAGCTCCACATCCTGAACTTGTACTCACTGACCTCCTCAGTCCTTGATCATAAGCCACTGGTCACAGTGATACAAGAAAAGACCAAAGTAAATCCAAACAAATTAAAACATAGGTATCACATATGTGTTTTCACGCTGAGTGATAGAGGCTTCACTCTAAGGTAATGGGTGCAGTTTATAATTAGAAATCTACTGGGTATCTTGCTCTGCTGTGTCCAAGACTGTGCCAGGGGTTAGGGGTACCAAGACATGGTCCCTGTCTAGGAATTCACCATCCAGGTAGGCAGATGTCAAGATGCTCAACACATCAGTGTGATGAAGGTATAAAAGAAGCCTGTGCAGCAAAGACCAATAAATTCTGAAAGTAGGGGATGCTTCGACTGGCTTTTGAAGGAAGAACAGAAGGCACTTAGACCAAGAAATAAAGGAAGAAAGACCCCAAAACAAAGGGAAAACTAAGTGGGGTGTCCCAGAGGGGGTAACTAAACTTCAAGTAGTTAGAAAAGGCTAAAAAAAAGTGTCTGTGGAAGTGTGTTGGAAAGGAAGGTAGGGAGGCCACCAGGGAAAGTTTGGGAGAAGCCTTGTGCCCTAAAAGCCAAGGCATGGAATAGTATTCACTGAGGTATTTGAATATTGGAAGCTATGGCCAGCCATTGAGAGATATTTTTCAACACTAGAGTCCTAAATTCAGATTTGTGTTTAAAAAGGTCATGCTAGCAGCCTGGAGGAAGTGCAATTCTAGGTGGGCTGTGAGCAAGAGCCAGAAGCTCAGCTGTGAGGCTATGGGGGGGGGGGGGGGGAGGTAGTGTGACAATCAGACAAACCTGAGTTAATCCTTCACATCCCTTTCTCATCAGCCCCTCTCCTCCCCCAGTCCCTGGACACAACTTAACTATTTTCTGTCCCTATAATTTTGCTGATGTCACATAAATAGAATTATACAGTCATAGGCTCTTTGAGTCTGACTTCTACTTTATTATAATGCATTTGAGATTCATCCACATTGTTACATGAATCAATGACGCAATGTATTTATTCATTCTCTGGCTGAAGGACATTTGGGTCTTTTCCAATTTGTTGGACATTATAAAAAAAAGTGGCAATAAATATTCACATACAGGTTTTATGTGAGCACAGCTTTCTTTCTAACTTGGACACACATCTAGGATTGGGATTCCTAGGTTGGTTGCATGGTTAACATATGTTTAATTTTATTTAAAAAAACTGTCCAAGTCTTTTCCAAAGTGACTATACTATTTTTCATTTCTACACACACACACACACATACACACACACACACCAATGTGTAAGGAAGTTCCAGGTTCTCCACTTCCTTGCCAACACTTGGAATTATCAGTCCTTTGTTCTTTTTAGACCAAGTAGTGAGTATATAGTTTTATCTCATTGTGGTTTTAATTTTTATTTTCTTAACGACTGATCATGTGGAGTACTATTATTTTTTTATTGAAAACATTGGTTTGGCACACAGTAGTTGCTCAGTAAATACTTGTTGCATAAATAAATCAATGTCACCATTATCATCTTCATTTCTTCAGAAGGAGATGAGAAATGGAACCAAAGCCATGATCATTGTATAGAAGAAATATTAAAAAGAAAGATGTATCAGATCCTCATGATTAAATGTGGGGGTGAATAAAAATGCATCAAACATAGCTTCTTAGTTTCTAAATTGGGCAATTGATTGATACGAAGCCAGTTTGCGAGATAGGAAACTAGGAGCAGGTGGGGAAAAAAGATGTTAATTCCAGGTTGGGACATCAAGTAAATATATCCTGGAGGCCACCCAGGGGACATGACTTGTTCAATGCTGTGCTCCTGCCACTTAGGCAGGACCCCGCAAAAAGATGGGTGTGCAAACTTGGAGATTTTAATGGCATATCTTACTTGGTAGATACCTTTTCTCACATCTTACAACATCCCCATAGTGGAAGCTATAGATAAGAATGTGCCTTTCAGAAGCGTGACTTTCCCAAGTTCACAGTGTTAACTAGTAATTTGCCAGGACCTGAACTCATACTCACTAGACCCATTTTTATCATTTACTGCAAATTAGAAGAAAATGCTAGTTTGAAATAGGGTGCCCCATGTGGGCAGATGCTGCTTCCTGTGGCTGATGGTGCGGAGCTGGGTCACAGAGTTTGCCCAGCGGAGAGCAGGCTAGATCTATCTCTTCCTCAACCCTCAGACAATGGCCCTTGTGCAGAGACAGCCACCCCTGGGGACCTAGCCACTTATATCAACCCCTGTGCCTCTTTTACTATATCACAATGTTTCTAATTCCACTGGTCAGCAGAAACGAGCCTGCTTATATACAGCTAAGTCTCACTTAGGTAGTAATATAGGTCATTAACTTATAGAGAAGAAAGCTTCAACTTATAGCTCTCCCCAGGTATAAATATATCAACCCTAAGATATGTTTGCATTACCTCTGAGGCGTTTTATGATCATTATTGGTTTCATAAAGACTTTCCTAGTGCAAAAATAACAGGCATGTTGGATATGGTCTTAAGAAGAGACGAGTGGATACAATGAAGTGAAATTTAGAAGTGTGCATTGATGGTTAGGCATTCATTGCTTATATATATCACATTAGGTTTATATCCTAAATTGTCTACAAAGATAGAAGCTTTTGCATATGCATTATAAACTAAAATGTTTATATCATGTGTCTAACAGATATGTATATAAGTTTAAACTTCATAAATAAAGCAGAGACCTTGTCATATTTTCAATTCTTTATCTCCTTACTCCTTCACTGTAGGGGAGGAGGCAGGTAGCTAGGCCATGTGAGTGCAGAGGGTGTCCGAAAAGGAGGTCAAGTATAGATTTTCCCTAGAAGCCCTAACCCCCCATACACACCAAGGAACCTGGACTCAAAAGAGAATGGGTAAAAAGCACAAACTGCTTAACGCTAGGAAATTCATCAGATAACCTGTTTTTGCTTTTGAGATGCCAACAACTTCTGTTTATGTAGGTGGAGTAAAGGAAGAGGTAAAAATAAAATAAGAGCTAATCTATAGGACTTATGTGTGCCATGTACTGTCCTAAAAAGTTTATACTCATTAACTCAATCTCTACAACAACACTAGCAGTCTGTATTATTAGCAAACCCATTTCACAGATGAGGAAACTGAAGCATGGAGAAAGACCAAGTGCACAAAGCTAATACATGGTGGGATCAATTCAAACCAGGCATTCTGTGTCCGAGTCCATGCATTCTGTCACTGCACCATCCTGCCTCTGGAGAGGAGGCATTTGTGTCTCTATATGTGCATTTTTTCACATATACCTTGATAGGTTTATATAAAGTCATACATGAGACAACTGAAAATATCTGTGAAGAACAAACTCTGCCCCCTCGCTGTGCCTTAAAGAAAGGGTGGGAGGAGCATCTCCATTTCATCTGTCACAGGGAAGAAAATCTTGTGATGTTGGAAATCAAAGCTGTCCATTACACAAGGCAGAACACTTCTAGAATAAAAAAGAGGGCCATCCTCCAGCCAGACAGAACAGACCCAAGTGCAAGTTCCAATAGTTAAGTGACAAAGAGAAATTAACTCCCCCCACCCCAACCCGCCAGCCTGCTGCTCCTTGACCAGGGGCCCATTATTGTCAGGAAGAAAGGCATGTTCTTGAGTGTCTGCTTTTGGTGCACTCGAACCTGAACTTGAGCACTTTGTGGCATCAAGGATTAGCCCTTTCACACAACCCTTCCCCTCACTTTCTCTTTCATCAGAACACCTGACTGTTGCAACCTCTGTAATACAAGAGAGGACATCCTGGGCTTTTCCATATAACATAGCAGATGGGTCTCGTTCCTGGGATAAAGAAGAATTAAGTTTTGTCAGCAAGGGGCCCCTTTTTGGAAAACGCAGAGCCTATAGACGGTTTGATATTATCCAGGGGCATTTCCTTTCAAACTTGGTTCCAAGGGGATGATCCAGTCCCCTAGCTCACCGCCTCTGCATGTCAGATCCTCACACAAGATGGACACGCTCTCCAGGAATTTCACATGCACTCTAAGAGTTCCAAGAACTTCCATTCAATGCTGCAACTTCTTTGCAGAGCTCAAATATAGTTAATTACCCTGAGATAAGAGGGCAGGATCAAAGTCTCCTAAATGACCCTGAATCTCATCCTTACGCACACCTTTGGGACCAGATGTGGAGCCCAGTTGGGACCTGGAGGCAAGGAATTCCTGCACCTGCTCCCTCCTGGGTCATTATCCAGCCAGCAATGCTGTGCCATGTTGAGAAGCATCTCAGCATGAATCAGTGGAGGGGCCGGAATCACAGGGTCTGTGTCTGTGCAGTGTGCAGCACTAGAAATTAACCCTTTCCCCAATGCCCCTTCCTATCAGACTTCCTATATCCAGCAAGAATGCTACAAAAGCCAGCTTGCCTTTCAGACTCACTCAGAAAACTCAACAGCCTTCAAATGACAAAGGGTATAATTCCCATTTCTATCAAAACGCTAGACAGGCGAGTCAGGCCTGAGCTGTCTCATTCCTACACTGCCACTGCTCTCTGATGACTCACTAAGCCCTGGGAAAGGGTTGGGGAGGGAGGATAAGAACACAGAAGGAGGGTTTTCCTGGGTCAGCAAGTTATCAATCACAATACCAACAGAACTGACCCACCCAGTCCTCTACCTCAACACAGCATTTTATATCACAAAAGTCACAAAACACTTTGGGGATCTGCATGATTCTTAAAAAAATCTCTGGGAAAGCAGAGCCCTTGGAAACCCACGTTGATGGCTTTTCTGAGGATATTCTGACGCACGTTCCATTTCAGCGGGAGCTGTCGTCACCCAAATGCTCTGCTTGCTAACATTCATAGACCACGATGGCTTTTGTGGCCCACTCAATCCCACAGTGTAGAGGGAAAGAGAAGCAACCTGACCCGAGCATCCCAGAGGATTAGCAATTTAGGAGAACTGAATGCCAGATTGGGTCCAGGGTACATTTTCTTTACTGTTAAGCTGCTCCCCGCCCTCAAGATGCCGTGTGAGACAATTTGTGGCATGTCGACTCATTTCATGCCGCTGCCATCCAGACACTCCTGACATGCTGACAGCCCAATCAAACCCTCACAACAACTCATATCTAAGCTTCTCTGTTTCTTTCACACACCACTTCCAACATGAAATCAAACAGTGTCTCAAGGTCAAGCCCTGCATTGCCTTTTATCGGCAGGAGGTCATAGTGTGTTCAGCAGTAGAAGTGCAGAGAATCAGAAGGATGGAAGAAGCCAAGGAACAAAAACAAACTGACCGGAAATAACTTTTTATATGTTACTCTTCATATATATGTTTTATGTGACTCTGCATGCATGCATATATGTTAAATCGGGATATTTGCTAGGGGAGGAGATGGTGTTAGAAAAAAAGTAAGGTTGAGAAGATAGTTTCCTGTCCATAGAGAAGCAATTCCTGATATTCCAAATCCCTGAGTCCCATAATTTCCTTTGCCTATGTCTTTTTCTCTTTTATATAAAGTGGATATAACTCCTTGATACAAGTCAGAAATGCTAATTACAGTCCCAATTTAACACTAAAAATGTAAAAGTTTGGTTTACCTGCTTCTCTGCACTTATTGCTGTCTAAGTTCCTTGTCCCATGGAAAATACATTTTAAAATTCCCCTCTCCTCCCATGATATCCAGCTTGTGCTTAGTTCAGATGAAGAAGTGTGTCAGCATTCAGTTTTCCTTTGAGTGTTTGAACACCCACAACTTAGCAACAGCATCCTATAATCCTTGTCTTTTAAGATGCAGTGTGGGGATAAATAACCCTGTTAACAGAAAAAAAATGCTCACAGAGGAAGAGATATATGGAGAAGTATGAGGATAAGACGGGGAACCAATGAGGGAAAAATATGCCTCACGATAATCGCATGAGACAAAAACAACCAAGACTTTGATCACACTGAATTAGGAATCCCAGACCCTGAGAAGGTTCAAGTAAGCTCAGAGGAGTGAAGGCAGCAAAAGTTAGGATACAAAAGCTTCCCTTAGACCTGGAACACAAGACGATGAGATGCTAGAATGAATAAGGGCTTTGGTGTTAGATAAGCCAACATTGAACACAGGTCCTACCACTTTCCATCTATGGGTTCCACTCCTGTTCTATGCTCCTGGACCCACCATGATGGCATCAGGATGTTAGAGAGAAAACTGGTTCACAGCCGGTGAGACCAGTTCCCAGATTTATGTTTCTCTACTGAGCATGATTCATGAGAATAGGAAACTGTAGCACTAATAGACAAAAGGTACAGAGAAAATAGAAAATTCACCATCTCTCTCTTTGTTCTACTCTGCCTACTGACTTCTTTGCCATCTGTTGGTCCCCCCCTCTTGGTTTCATAATATCACAATGGTGCCACATTTTCTTTCTCTTTCTTGCCTCCTCACAATCTTTCTCTTCCCTTATTTTATATACTCTATGTTTTTGTGGTGGCCTCCCTCAAAAATGACCCCAATGTAGTTAGTATTCACTACCTTGGGTTGTCCTCTCACCTCCCATAAGGAATAGGGCTGACCTATGTACATCAATAGGGTATTGCAGACACTATGGTATGTGACTTCTGAGGCTTTGATATACAAACTGTGGCTTCTGCTTTGTTCTCTCTTAGATCATGCACTCTGGGGGAATCTGGATAACACGTGATAAGTATACTCATGAAGCAACACGATGGGATAGTCCATGTGGCAAGGAGCTGAGGCTTCCTATGAACAACCAAGATCAGTAAGCCATCTTGTAAATGGATTGCTAGTCTTTATGAGCCTTCAGATCATGACTACTACCCCAGCCTCCAGTTCGCCCGCAATCTTCTGGTGAGACTCCAAGGCAGAACCACCTGGCTAACCCACCCCTGGATTCCTTGTTCCGAGAAAATGTCTCAGATAATAAAGATATATTGTTTTAAGTCATTAAGTTCTGGAGTAATTTGTCATACAGAAATAGAAAACAAACACAATCTCTTGTCATATGGTTCAGGCTTGTCCCTATTGATTTTCTAGCCATACCACAGTAAGATACCAAAGTTTGGACATTTATCTCCGGAGCAGACATTTTTAAACTTGTGCTGTGGCTTCCGTTAATTAAACACTTTTCTTTCTTGTTCAAGTTTAATAATTCACCAATACCAAATATTTTTTTACAAATAGACTCACTCCAAAAGCCCTTACATTTGACTAATGCTATGCTATCCAGTTTCTGAAGGATTTTCATATTCAGTATCTACTTCTCCCTTTATCATAATCTTGAGAAGTGAAAAAAGAAAAATGTTAGTCCCATTTTATAGATCAGGAATTTGAGGCCCAATGGATTTAAGTACAGACTTGTCCAAAAACACAGCTACTTAGTGGTAAAACTAAGATTAGAAATCTGGTCTTATTTTACTGCCTCTTCAGGATAAGCAAGTCAAATAGCCAGTGATTCTAGTTTTATGACTAGACACCTAAGCAAATCAATATGGACTCAACTGCGATAGGTTTTTATAAAGGTGAAGTACTTACAGGCATGCTCATATGAAAAATGAAATGTACTTTCCTGGCAGAATAATTCAATTGGTTAAAGCATCGTCCTGAGGCACAAAAGTTGCCAGCTCGATCCCCGGTCAGGGCACATACAGAAACAGATTGATATTTCTGTCTTTCTCTCTCTCTGCTTCCTCTCTCTGTAAAATCAATAAAATAAACATTAAAAATAACTTTAAGAAAAATTAAATGTGCCAATTATTCTTCTGCTCTATAAGAAAGCAACACAAAATATAGTACCTTAAAACAATGCATTATTATGTCTCTTACTTCTAGGTTTTGATGGTTTCAGCTTGATTGTTCTCACATGGGATCCATTTTAATGCTGCAGTCTTATAGTGGCTAAGCCCAGAGTCATCTAAAGACCCGACTCACATGGCTGTTGCCCTGGTTGGGCTGGCTAGAAGTACTAGGAGTTGGTTAAGCATATCTCTCTCTCTCTCTCTCTCTCTCTCTCTCATTCTCTCTCTCTGTCTGTCTCTCTCTCTAAGATTTCTATGTTGCTAGCTTTCTCTTCTTTACAGCCCAGAAGTCTTATAGGAATCATACTTACATCGCAACTGAATTCCTCCATTCACCCTAAGAGGAAGTCTTTTAAGAGGTTTAAGCAAAACCTGAAAGTCTTCTTATGATCTAATCTCAGAAACCCCAAGATGTAACTTCCAGTCTATTCTGTTAATTAAGGAAATAAGGCCAGTACAAACTCAAGGGAGGGATATGACCAGACTTCACCTCAATGGGCGTAATGCATACAGAAAATAAAGGAAGTGATGGTGGCCATCTTGGAGGCAAGCTATCACTATCACAGACCACCTTCTGGGTCCAACAATGTATGACCTTTCTTCATGAAAAATATGTTCACCCTCTACCAAGGCCGACAGAATTTTACCCCATCACAAAAACAGCTCAAAATTCAGTATCTTATCATTTGAGTTAGTTTCAGGTACAAATAAGCCTCCTTTGGAACAACTCCTTGAGTACATTTATTTTGACCTTAAGACCTATGAAATAAACAGTTATCTGCCACATAAACACCAAACATAATGGTGGAACAGGCATTGAATAAGTACAATATTCTCTACTGTTTCAAAAGAGGAGATATAAGTGATAAATAACAGCCTCTGTTTTCTATCACTCTCTCCCTCTCCTGCAGCCATGGCTCAATTGATTCAAGTGAGTTGGCCCAGGTGTTGAGGATGACTTCGTGGCCTCTGCCTCAGGTGCTAAAAAATAGGTCAGTTTCAGAACAACAGAGCAATGCCCCAGATGGGCAGAGCATCAACCATAGGGAGCTTGCTGGAATGATCCTGTTTGGGTACATGCAAGAATCTGTCTCTCTGCCTCCCCTGCTCTCTCACTTAATTAAAAAAAAAAAAAGAAAGAAAGAATAAAAAAGAAATTCCTCATGTTTCAAACTGAATAGATTTCTCATTTGCTTCATGTTCATGGAAGATTGGGAGTTAAAAGGCTTTTTCTATATTGCCCCATTTCTTTGAATCCAAGCTGACAAAATTCCTTTAAAAGATGTGTAGTCTTCCTGTATATAAAATTTAAATCTACTCACTTATACAAAAGCTATAGTATTTTTTTTCTTCCTGAGACAACCCCTTTATTCTTGTCTCCATTGTTCTCAGTCAGAATACTGTGGAATATTGTTCTTAAGGTTATTAAATAAATTTTGTCTAGTTTGAAGGGTTCACAAGATAATCTCTTCAGATTTTTTTTTAGCAAATAAAGTCTAAGAGGCTCAGATTTAAGAGTTTTAGAAGTCCTATGAGGCATTCTCTTAACTCTTTATGAGGTCTCAACAAAAGTTCTTATGGCTTTAAGATTTTTACTCTAAAACCATAATTTATTCAAAATGCTCTAGATTTTATCTCTTCCTTGAGAGCATGTCTAAGTTGAGTAGTATTTGCTAGAAGAGATTGGGGATAAGAAATAGTTTTATTTTTGAACCTATTAAGCCAGAGTTCATTTATAATTATTCTCAATTCTGCTTGAAATTAGATGGTTCTTTTGTTTATCTTCACTCATATTTCATTATAGGCAACTATAATAACCATCTGCCACCTTTTACTTTCTGCCTGAAAATCTCTCTAACCAGATCCATGAGTTTATTTAGTACTTTCTTTTTTCTGCATTATCACCGGTGATAGTGTCATCAAATTTTCCAACATCTATGCAACAAGTGCTTTTTCTGTTCTAACCTCCAGCAACATTTTCTCCTGTCTTTCAAGTACTCACCAACAGTCTCTTTGAGGTCTTATCAGATTTCACTTACAAGATCTTTGTGGCTATTCCAACATCTATTCAATGCTCAGTCCAAAACTAATGACACAGGCTTTAAGTTTATGTTATAGAAGCATGTCACTTTGAAGTTCAAAATTATATTCTAGTTATCAACTTATTCTTTAAAAAAAATCTCAAAACTTACCTGAATTACTATTAATCTACAGTAATTAAGAGAGTATGGAATTGGTAAGAGAATAAACAAGGAGATCAATGGAGCAGAACAGAGAGCCCGGAGTAGACCCACATAAATATAGTCAGTTAACCTTTGACAGAGGAGCAAAAGCATTACTGTGGAGCAAAGATAGTCTTTTAATAAAGGGTGATGGAATAACTGGGCATCTAGAGGCAAAAATTAGACATAGGTCCTACACTCTTCACAAAAAAATTTTAACTCAAAATAAATTATAGACATAAATGGAAAATAAAAAACTAAAAAACTGCTAGAAAATAACATAGAAGGGAATCTATATGACCTTGAATATATCTGTGACTTTTTAGATACAACACCAAAGTGAGAATCTTGAAAGAAATAGTTGATAAGCTGAACTTTATTAAAATTAAAATTTCCTGTACTGCAAGAGACAATGTCAAGAAAAACCATAAACTTCTAGAAGAAAACAGAGATAGTAAAATCTGTGATTTTTCTCTTAGTAGTATTTTTTCTGACCTGTCACTTCAGGCAAGTAAAACAAAAGAAAAAATAAACAAATGGGACTACATCAAACTAAAAAGATTTTGCACAGCAAAGGAAACCATCAACAATAATATATCCAATAAGAGGCTAATACGAAAATTTCTAGAAAACTCATTCTACTCAAGACCTCCCCAAAAATCCAATTTTAAAAAAATGGACAGAGGATATAAATAGACACTTCTTCAAATAAGATATACAGATGGCCAATAGACATAAGAAAAGATAATCAACATCACTAATGTCAAAGAAATGCAAATTAAAACCACATGAAATATCTCCTCACACCTGCCAAAATGGCTATCATCAATACATTCACAAATGACAAGTGTTGGCAAGGATGTGGAGAAAAGGGAACCCGTGGGCACTATTGATGGGGATGCATGTTTGTGCAGCCACTGTGGAAAACAATTTAGAGACTCCTTAAAAATTAAAAATAGAACTGTCTTATGACCTAGCAATTCCATTTCTGGATATGTATCCAAAGAAACCCAAAACACTAACTGGAAAGAATATATGCACCCCTATCTTCAGTGAACCATTATTTACAATAGCAAAGATATGGAAGCAACACAATTGACCATCCATAGACAAAAAAGCAGCAGTACATGTATGATAGAATATTACTTGGCCATAAAAAATAAAATCTTACCATTTGCAACATCATGGATGGATATTGAGAGTATTATGCTTCCTGAAATAAGTCAGTAAGAAAAAGACAAATACCTTACAGTTTCACTTAATATGTGGAAGCTTAAAGAACAAAATAAACAAACTGAATTAAAACAGATTCATAGACACACAGAACAAACTGCTGGTTGCCAGTGGGGAGCAGGTTTGGGGACCTGGGTGAAACAGATGAAGGAATTAAGACCTACAGGTTGGTAGTTACAAAACAGTCACAGGGATGTAAAGTGCAGCATAGGGAATACAGTTAATAATATTATGGTAACTATATATGGTGCCAGGTGGGTACTGGAAATATCACAGGGACACTTTGTAAAGTATGTGATTGTCTAACCACTGTGCTCTACACCTAAAACTAATACAAAATGATATTTTAAAAAATACAATGTTGAAAGAATGAGAAGATGAGCTAAAATCTCAGAAAAAAATTGCAAAAAACATTTAATAAAGTACTATTTTAATATACAAAATATTCTTAAAAATCAACAATAAAAATAATAAACAACCTGATTTTAAAATATGCCAGAGAACTTAGATACCTCTCCAAAGGTATATAAATAACAAATAAGTATATAAAAAGATATTCCACATGGTATGTCATAAGGGAAATGAAAATTGAAAAAACAAAACTGTGAGATGCCACTCCACATCTATAAGAATAGCCAAATATAAAACCCTGACAACACCAAGTGCTGACAAGGGTGTAGAGTGACAGGAACTCTTGCACACTGTTGATGGGAATTTAAAATGGTGCAGCCACTTTGGAAGACTGTACCGCTCTGGTTGGTATTTCAATGATAGAAACTGTGGGTTGGGTGGGGTATATAAGAAACCTCTGTACTTTCCCCTTGTTTTTGCTGTGAACTTTAAACTGCTCTAAAAAAGTATTACATCTTGTCTGACAAAGCAGTGGCATAGTAGATAGAGAGTTGGACTGGGACATGGAGGACCCATGTTTGAAACTCTGAGTTCACCGGCTTGAGTGCGGGCTCACCAGCTTGAGCGAGGGGTTGCTGGCTTGAGCATGGGATCATAGACTTGACCCCATGGTTGCTGGCTTGAGCCCAAAGATTACTGGCTTAAAGCCCAAGGTCGCTGGCTTGAGTAAGGGGTCACTGACTCTGCTGTAGCCCCCTCCCCCAGGTCAAGGCATATATATATGAGAAAGCAATCAATGAACAACTAAAGAGCTGCAACAAAGAATTGATGCTTCTCATCTCTCTCCTTCCTGTCTGTCTGTCCCAATCTGTTCCTTTCTCTGACTCTCTGTCTCTGTCAAATTATATATATATAATGTCCTATAAAAAATTATCCCGAAAGTTAGTGACTGAAAACAATAATTTTTTTTTTTTTTTTTTTTTTTTTTGCTCATGGTTCTTAGAGTTGATTGGTTCATATTATTAGGTGACATGGTGAATCTTTCCTATGGCTGTAGTAAGATGGCAGTTGAAACTAGAGTCATCCAAACTTTCTTCACTCGTGTACTTAGCATAAGAAAGTGGAATAGTTTGAGATGTGTTGGGCATCTCTCTCCCTTCATTCACCTTCTCCACATGGATACAGTGGGCTTCCTCTGCTCATGCAGCCTCGGAGTAGTTGAATTTCTTAAATGTTGACTAACTTTCCTCCCAGGGATTGTACTGAGTTCCAGACAAGTGATTGTTCTTGAAGGTTTCCACACTCCTTGGACCATAGCACCTTAGTGTCTCAGTAATTTTTTTACTATGCCCTTAAAAAGCCAAAACAATTAATACAAAACAAAGCAAGGAGAAAAGCCTAATGGCTCATGCATTGATTAGTTACATGAAAGACTTTTTTTTTCTAATCCTTTAGTAGCTATTTGAAAAGAAATAGTTACTAATGTTTTTTTTTTTATTTTATTCCCAAATAAATGCAATTAGTTACTAATAATACACATGTACTTGCTTGGCTACACAACTTCTCAAACCTCAAATTAGATTAAAAACAGATTGAATGCTAGCACATGCATTCCTTCCTCTACAATAATTTTTGTAAAATACCTGTTATTTTTAATCACATATACCACCAAAAAACAAACCTTACAAAGGTATGAGTCACCAAATTAAATGTAACATGCTATTGAAACCACAAACTATCTTGAGTTAGTAGATTTTATGGTGTCTAAAGGATGTCCGTGTACTTGCCTCAGAAATTTAGAATGAATCATGGTGCCCTGTGAGTTTTCTTCAGTGCCCCACGGTGCCTCCACACAGCATTTGGAAACCAGTCCACCACACTAAATATATTCTGAGACTATATGAGAACTTGTGGAAACAGTTTTCATTGAGTCCCATCTTTAACTTCCTATCCTTCTCTACTCAGTAGATGGCTAGGAAAATAAGTACTATTGATTGGCCTGACATTAACCGATGTAAGTAACATAAGTAGGTAGAATTGAGTTCAAGTTTGGCTCTCTCTCCTGTCCACAGGAATAATTCTAACACATGTTAAGATAGACACTATTTGCACTCTACTTACAGATAGAATTAGGTTCTTATATCTTTGAACTTATATATACCCAGGTTGCTGACAGAATGACTCAATCAGAAATAGATATTCAGCAAATGAACGAATGAATGAATGAATATAGACACAGTCAAGAAAATTGAGAGGGAATTACCATGGAGGTTGTATTAATGGAGATTGTATTCTTTTGCAATACTTTGCTTAACTATCTCATCGGCTAAACATTGAAAGTTAATAATTATAATTTATTTTCTTTTTTTAGTGAGAGAGAACAATAGGGACATACAGAAAGGGAGAAAGATGAGAAGCATCAACTCATAGTTACAGCACCTTAGTTGTTCATTGATTGCTTTCTCATATGTGCCTTGACAGAGTTGCTGCAGCCAAGCCAGTGACTCCTTGATCAACCCAGCAACCTTGGGCTCAAGCCAGCAACCTTTGGGTCCAGGCCAGCAGCCATGGGGTCTTGTCTATGATTCCATGCTCAAGCTGGTGTGCCTGCACTCAAGCCAGATGAGTCTGCACTCAAGCCAGCAACCTCGGGGTTTCAAACCAGGGTCCCCAGTGTCCATCAGGATAGACTGATGCTCTACCCTCTGTGCCACCGCCTGGTCAGGCAATAATTATAATTTCTATTTCCCACAAAAACACTAGAAAAGAATTTGGCCAAAGGTCTTTCAAGTACCCTATGATATCACTCATATGTGGAATCTAATGAACAAAATGAACTAACAAGGCAAAATAGAGACAGACTCATAGGGAACAGGTTGACAACTCATGGGGGTTAGGGTTGGGGGACTTTGTTGTGGGGAGTAAAGAAAGGCATTGAGCAACAAAAGAAAGAGAAAAAAGTTTTGGACATGGACAGCAGTGTGATGATTGCTGGTGGGAAGGGCTTGGGGAATGTGGAAGAGTATAGAAGAGAGATTAATGGTGATGGATGGAGACCTGGCTTAGGGGTGTAAACATACAATGCAGTGTACAGATGAGGTGTTGTGTAAATGTACACCTGAAACCTGTATAATTTTGTTAACAAGTAAATTCAATAAAAAAAGAAAAAAATAATTTGACCCAAGGTCTTTGCCACTTCATAAAAAAGATTTCTATTCCTCCAATTTCTAGTAACATGTTCCTCATTTCCATCTGAGACCTCTTCAGAGTCTTCTTTAATGTCCATATTCATACCAAAAATCACTTTAGGCAATCTCAGCTTTTTCTAACAAGTGCCTCAACTAGCCTCTACTTGGTACCCAACCCACTTCCAAAGCCACTTCCACATATTTAGGAATTTGTTATAACATCCTCCTCCTCTTAGGTACCAAAATCTTAGTTCGCTAGTGTTGGTATGATAACATACCACAGACTGAACTTAATAAAGACTTAATTAAAAGGACAAGTGGCTTAAACAGAAATTTATTTTCTCACCGTTCTGGAGGCTGGAAGTCCAAGATTAAGGTACTGGCGGGTTTTGTTTCTGTTAAGACAGATGTCTTCTCTCTGTGTCTGCACATGGCTGCTTCTCTGTGTGCGTGCATTCCTGGTATCTCTTCCTCTTTTCATAAGGACAACAGCCTATAGTATTAGGGTTCCACCCGTATTACCTCCTTTAACATCCTAAAGACCCTATTTTCAAGTACAGTTGCATTGAGTGCTAAGGTTTAAACATAGGGGATTTAGGGGAAAAATACAATTTAGTTAATAACAGGAATATATTAGATGGTGCCCTGTGCCATTTCCTTAAGAGATATTCCTTCAAAGCATAGGTTCTTAAATTTTTATTTTTACACATTGGTTTCTTGGAGTCCTTAAGTCCCAGAAATTGCATGCAAAAATATCATATTATAAACTTTTCTAGAGAAAAGATCTATATTTGCTTTACTAAACCCTGTATTTATCACGGAAAGAGTTTTAAAAGATGCCAGGCCCATATCAGAGGTTCTGCTTTAATTTCTGTTGAGTGAGTGTCAGGCGTGGATATTTTGTAACATTCTCCCTTTGGTTCCAATGTGTAGTCCAAGTTGAAAATCGCTGGTCTAAAGCCTTTCTATTTAAATTGTGGTCTGAAGACCAGTAGTAGCACAGCATTACCTGGAAACTTATTAGAAATGCTCAATCGACACCCAGACCTGCCGGGACTACGGACTCTGCATTTTACTAAGGTCTGCCACTAATTTCTATGCTATTACCATTCAAGTTTGAGAAACACTTGTTTATGATTTCCCTGGAATCATGAGAGAGAACTAAAACCAAAAAATTTGCAGAACTATTGAGGACATTCTTTTCAATAAGTGATTTTAGGATAGCTTAGATGGTAGTCCTTGTTCTTTGGTTTGTTATTGGCTCTACACTATTTTAAAGACAAGGTCGTGTCAGGCCCAATTGTATACAATTAATCCATGAAGTAAGATCACAGTGAATTGCATCCTGGCTCAACCCACAAGTGACTTATTACTGATCACTACAGCCATTATGGACAATTGCTCAACAATCAACGAAAATTGGTCTATATAGCATTTTTTACCTTAAAAGCTACAAAAGGTTCTTATAAAGAAGACAGTATCTGGGTTATATTGATATTGAAAAAATAAAAGTGGGAAGAGATCTGGAGAGAATGAAAAGAAGGGAAGATGGGAGAAAATAAGAGAGTGCAAGAGAGATGTGGTTTTTTACTTTCCTGAAAACTAGAATCTCAATTCTGATACCTAAGACTTTCAGTTCATAATCCTTGACCTCAATCCATCAAAACATCTTCCATCATTCCTATGGTTATTTTCAATAAATAAGGACGGGACTAGAACAAGAAAGAACTTCTGTAAAGAGGGATAAATTACCAGATAAATTTTTCTTGATAAGTTACTAGATGAATTTTACTGGATACATTACTCTGTAATGATAGCGATAAAAATCATTTTCTGTCTTTTTAGAAATTAATTTTAAAGGTCAATCCATCCAACAAGTCACCAGATTTGGATGTGTATTTTTAAACTACTATAAAAGTTTTGTCTGGCACTACTTTAAAATTTTGGTTGGGTTTTATATACAGTGTGTCTGTAAAGTCATGGTGCACTTTTGACTGGTCAACAGGTCAAAAGTGCACCATGACTTTACGGACACACTGTATTTGCAGAAACCAAGAAACATTTACTCTTCCAGGTTCCCTCTGTACCCATTCACTCTTCCAGCAGCTCCTCGTTTATTATCGCTTTCCATGTGTCTACCATCTTCATTCTGCCCACAGACATTAGTCCCGGACTAGCACTACACAGTCCTGGGAATTAGTTTAAACCTAAACCCTGCCTTTCAGAGCATGACAACAAGCAGAAATAGAAGGTGGACTGGAACTGACAGTAAATAAATGAACAATTTTTAACAGCCAAATATGTAGACAAGACAATCCTACAAATATCAGAAAGACTTCTTTTTATTATGAACTTTAGATTTTTATCCTGGGGGTGTTTATCTCTGACCACTGGCACAGTAAACAAATTCTTTAATCAAATACACCTTTATATGTGGCCATAAAAAATACATATGGATTATTCACTCCCATCAGTGTTTTAGTAAAAATAATGTACATTCATTCAACAAAAGTATATTGAGTGTGTAAAATGAGCCTATAATTAACTGAATATTGTGGTTATATATTTCATTGTTTTACATTATTTTGTTTTTAAATTTTCTGTGACCATGCATTTGAGGTACTTCTCTTGTAACTGTACATTTCCAGTTTGACAATTTTAGTTTTACTTGGAATATTTTGACCATTGACAGAGAATGTAATTTCTGAAAATGTAAATGAGTCTTTATTAGAGTACTGTTTATTTCTCTTGTACTGATCTACTTAGGTTCTTTTTCTCTTCTTTCTTATCTTTTTTCTTTTTGATTAATATTTTATTATTTGGTTAATAGATTTCTACTATTTTAACTTTCCCCTCTCTTAGCCTATTAATTATACTTCTTTTGGAATTAATTCTAGAAGTTATGACATACGTCCTTAACTGCTTACATCTTAACAGAAACTATTAGCTCTAGCACTTTTCTTAAATGCAAGAAACTGAGTATATTTTAAATTTATTACCTCTCCCAATTTTTGTTTTATATTGATATGTATTTTAATTATTCATTTATCTTGAAGCCCTCAAGACAAGACATGATTGTTGTTTTGTACAGGTACTATTTATTTATATTTATTCACATACTTTATAGTATTGCTCTTTATCCTTTTATTTGCTTGCTTGTATCTGGGCATATTTATCTTCAGTATGAAAAAAACCTTGTAGCTATTCTTTTAGGACAATATTTGCTGGTAACAAACTCTCTCAGATTGTGTTTGTTTCTTAATATCTTTATTTCATTTTCAAAGAGTAATTTTTTAGATCTATCATTTTAGGTTGGCAGTGTTATTTAGGGGCTTGTTTCTTACCTTAACATATTAAAGATGCTCTATTGTCTTCTGCCTTTCATTGTTTCAGTATAAAAGTCAATGGATATTCTTGTTGCCCCTTTCAGTCAGTGTGTTTTTCCTTATGTTTTAAGATTTTTCCTTTTACTTTTAATTTTCTATAACTTTACTATGATGACCCTAGGTTTCTTTATCTTTATGCAGCTTGAGGTTCACAGATATTCTTAAATTTGTGATTTTCTGCCTCTCATCAGTTTGGAAAAAAATGTTAAATATTTAAATATGTTTCTAACCCATTCTAGTTCTCTTCTAATTGTAGAACTATATTATTTTAGATTCACTGTGTCCAATATTTTCCTTAACTTCTTTCCTGTATTTTTATATTATTTTTCTCTTCTAGCCAGTATTTTCTATTGACCTGTATTTTCTCCTCTTTTATGTCAAATCTAATGTTAAACTTATCTATTGAATTCTTAATGTCATCAATTGTAATTTTTAGTTCTAGAATTTGTATTTTATTTTCTGTTATTTTATATTACAGTTTTTTATTTTAAAATAGTTTAAGATTCATAAAAAAGTTGCAAGAATAGTACAGATTTCCCATATACCTCATAATATATTACATTACCACTACATTATCAAAACCAGACAATAATATTGATACAATACTATTAATTATTAATAAAGTGATGAAGTTATTCAGATTGTGTGTGCAAGGTATTTATGAAATTTTTTCATGTGTATACATTTGAGTAAATACCACAACACTTGACTTTTTAAAACTGAATTTTAAGTCTTCTGTTGAAATTTATTTTTGTCCCTCACTTTATTTTCTTGAACATTTAAATTGTAGTTATATTTTTAAATTCTTGTTTGATAAAGACCTAGAGGTTATTTGAATATTAGAATTAACTATTGTCTGATTTATTTTCTTCTTGGTTTTCATCTCTGTTTCTTGGCATGCCTAACAATATTTTGCTGACTATATGACACCAGAAATAATAAATTGTAACAGCTCTAAATAATGTTATATTCTTCCTGAAGTGGTTTACCCTTTCCTTGGCTAGGCAGAGTCTGAAGCTATTACCTGAACACATCGCTTTAAGCAGAGATTACAGTTTTGTTCAGGCTCTACATACTTATTATGCCTAGAGTTTTCACCAGTTACCATATTTCCCCATGTATAAGACACACCATTTTGCAAAATATTTGGGGTCTAAAAACTGGGTATGTCTTATACGATGGTTTTAGATTTTTTAACTTGCATTTCATGCTTTTTTGCGTGGATGAGGAATTGTATAAATTTTATGATGAATAAAACTTGAGTTTATAACTTTAAGTAATACATCTTTTTTTCAAATTTCAGGCCCCAAAATTAGATGTGTCTTATACATGGAAGCATCTTATACATGGGGAAATATGGTAACTATTAACATTCTAATCCTTGCTTCCTTTATATTACAGGATAGTCCAAGTCTGTGTTCTGTTTTTTTGCAAAGGCTTTCTGCTAAGGTTTCATAGTCTTCTGGCAAGTGTTCTTAGCAAAAAAACTGGCCAAGTTTTAGGCTTTATTCTCCAGGCTTCTCTTCTGACCTGGGCCCCACGAAGCTCTCATTTTTGTGTCTCCTGCCCCAAAAGGCTGCCAAACATTCTGTTTGCTTCTGTATATTTTAGCAGTGGTCTTCTGCTGCAAACCTTCATCTGAACTTGTAGCCCCTTGACTTAAGCCCAGAATCAGCAAATACTCTAAGGGAAAAAAGACTTGGAGACCGTGAGTCACATCTCTGAGATTTTCCTTTTGGGGTATTTTGGATGCCTAAGGATTTTTCTGACGTTTTCAAATAGATGTTTTTGTACTTGAGATTTTAAGTTGTTTTTCAAAAGAGTGCTGTTCTGCTATAACGAAATCTATCATAGTCACAATCTGGAAATCCAGAATTGTTTGATTCTCAATTTTACATGTTTCATGAGTGTTGGGAGAAAAAGACATATAATAACAACAAAAAATTAAACAAGATCATTTCAGAGGATGAAAAATGCTATGATAGAAAAAAATATGAGTTAGTAAACTGTCTTACCTCTTACATACAAGGAAGGTATATCTCATAAAATGCCTTGACTTAGTGTTATGAACTTAATGTTTGTGTCTTCCAAAAATTCCTATATTGAAATCCCCAAATGTGATGCTGTTTGGAGGTGGAATCTTTGAGAGGTAATTAGGTCAGAGTGGGATTAGTGCCCTTTAAGAGACCCCAGAGAGCTCCTTCACCCCTTCTACCATGTGAGGACTCAGTGAGAAAACAGCTGTCTATCAACCAGGTAATGGACCATCATCACACATTGAATGAATATTCAGGCTTCTTGATATTAAACTTCCCAGCCTCCAGAATTCTGAGAAATAAATTTCTGTTTTCTAAAGCTAACCAACCTGTGGTATTCTGTTCTAGCAGCCCAAATTTTCTAAAATACTTATTAAAAAGTCTTTGAAGAAAAGCTTTTACTACCTGACTTTATAGATCAGACCATCTTAATCTTTGGGAAACAATTGTTCCCTTTCCAGAAGTTGGACCAAGCTGGTAAACCTCAGGTAACAGGAAAGAGGCACTAAATCAGACCCACAATCATTAGAGATTACATACCTCAGCACAAAAGCCCCTCACCAACCCAAATCAGAAAAGAGAAAAAAGACTTTTCTATTACACACATTCCGTGCCTGCTAGGAAAAAGGTCACTGAAGGGCACATAGGTAAATGGAGCTTCCTAGGTCTGCCTTTAGCAATTGAGGGAGCCATTCATCTTGAAGCCTCCTTAGCAGCCATAACTCTTGGGTCTGCCTAATTCAGATGGGTTGAGGAAGCCAGACCCTGGAAATAAGCTTTCCCCACCACTGCACTTTACTCAGATCTCTGACTTATATTATTTCCAAAGTATTAAGCAGCCTGCAACTCAAGAATCCTGCCACTGGGTGACATCTGTAACATCTGACATCATTTAGAAGACACTGCAAGGGTAAAAGAGCACTTTTTTTATTTTGAACAGGAACATAAATAATTTGGAGGAAAAAGTTAAGTTAAATGGCTTTTGTTTCCCTGAATGGATTTACAGAATTTGGCTTCCCAGCCAGGCTGCTGTAAGATCTATTTCAGGGAGCCCAGGAGGTAACTTGGAGCAGCTGACACTGAGCCATGAGGTGCTATACAGAAAAAGGGCACAACAGGAACTCCCAGCTATAGAGAAGCGAGGACACAGCGTGTGGCTTAATTTTACCTCTGGGTGCCCTTCGTGTCAATAGCAAATGGGAGGGGGACAGATTCTGGGTGTCTCTGTACAGGTTGGAAAGCCTCTTAGTCTCTGTGGATGTCTATCAAGATCCCAAGGAGCTGCATTGACCATCTCCTGCCACAACACTGTCAGATGTTCTCCACATCATCCCCACTGGGCAAGATTAAGAAAGACTGTGCTTGTCTTCCCAAATTCAGCATTCATGCTAGGAAAAGTAAAACAAATTAAGAACCTCAGCTTTGTTCTAAAACTTAATGAAACAGCTACCAAACCTTTGGCAATAGCAAGAATTCCCATTTCTTCTCACCTCTGGCTCTTAGCACAGAGCAGTGTTGAAAATAGGCATTCCACAGGACCCTCCTATGGATTGTCAGGTCTGCAATCTGAGGCTGTCTGATTTAGGATGTAAGAGAGGCTGCATATGAGGAGCAGAACCCAACCCCTTCCCTCATTCCCACAAACCAGCCTCAGATATATGGATGGAGCAGAGGCTACAACACAGAATAGGAATGAGAAAAAAACAAGACATCCCAATACTTTTCATTTCAGAATCATTTCAGCATAAGCAGGATGTGCAGTAGGCTTAGTAGGAATTCTAAAAGGCTGGTACTGGAAGGGACCCTAAGCTTTAAGGATCAATGAGGAATTACTATTTATTTTACAGGTGAGGATGCTGTTTCTATCAGACTATACAGCTAGTTAATAACAGGAACATACATTCTGTAAAGACTGGACGCATAAGGATTTACTCATCACAGTACCTCCAACACCTAGGAAGAACCAGCACGTAGTAGGAGCCTGGGCCAGAACTGTATTAAGTCTCAGGCGTATACAGAGATGGATACAATACAACCCCAGCCAATGAGGAACACACCACCTAGTGGGAAACATAGGCACAGAAAATTATAAAGCAATGTGGTTCACGCTTCCATAAATATGTAAATAAGGTACACAGCAAGGAATCCAGGGGAAATGAATAATGTTGCTTTTGGCCTTCCAAAAATTAAGTACCTAGTATGCCAGACTAGGCACTGAGAATAAAATAACAGTGAATGAGATATAGTCCCTGCCCCAAAAGAGCTTACTACCTTATTCAAAAACAATATGCAAAGAGATAATTCCAACACATTGTAATAAATGGGGACATTAAGTACAGGGCACTTTGGGAGCATGTGGGAAGGGCATGTTCTCAGGCTAAGGAGAGGCAGGAAAAAAATCCCAATGGACATGATACATAAGTTGAAATGAACAATGAGTTGAATTTAGCCAGGTTAAAGTGAGGGAAGATGGGGTGGCCAAAAGACATCTTAGTAAGTAAAACGTGCCTAGTTAAAATTTGACATATTTACTATAAAGCACAAACTTTCAAAGGGAAGGAAAGTATAATATATTTAAGGGAAAGGGGACTTTGACTGTAAGCTAAACTTTACCCATTAGTTGTTAAGTAGTTTGTCTAGCCTTGAGCAAAGTCAGAACCCACTGAAAAATTTTAAACAAGGGAATAAAAAGATTAGGCTTTTGTTTAGAGCCTCCAAACATGAATCAGGAAATGGCAAATAGGACAAAACTGCAGGCAAGACTTCTCATTAGAAGGTGGCTGGAATAATTCAGATGAAAAATATAATAATATATATGAACTTCATAACAATCACCTGAATTGTTAAGCTTATGATCCTATAATGAAAAATTTGGCCCAAATGACATTGATCTGAAATAATGCTGGAGGAGTACTGATGCAAAAATAGTCAGTGGTATTTATTAAGTGGATAAGATTGGCAGAAACTAATAACAGATTAAATGTAAAGAATGAAGAACAGAAAAGAGCCAAGGGTGACTCCCTGGTCTCTGGCTTGAGCAACTGAATTATGCTATTTTACTGTTTCTGGAGAAAAAAAAGGGGAGGGGGGAACAAAGTGGTGGTGGGAAAGGAGAGGGGGTTGAGAAGATATTATCAGAAAACAGCAGTGGTGTCATGTCTAGAAGTTACATTGGGGTTTTTCAGAAAGAGAAGAAATCAAGAAAATAGCTATAAAACCATGATTCATATGAGTCTCATATGACACAATGACTATAATTTCCTATTCTCTTTTGTCACACACAGGAGAAAAGGTAAATGGGTGGGGGCAATTAAGTTCATTACTGAAGAATCACTGTGGGAAATGTCTGGCAACTGTTCCTTTAGAATACAGTTCAGCATGTTCTACTGAAGGTAGAAATGATGAAGGCGGACGGTGTGTTGGGGGTGGCCAACAACCATTAGGGAAGGCGCACACACACACAGGACATCCCCGCTATTATAACTGTCCTAGGAGGGTCTTTCTGCAGAGTCATTCCCAGCTGCCTTCAGCATGAAGAAAGAAAAGAGAGTGAAGGCGAGTCTGGCAAATCCAATAAAGATGGATGGAAGGGATTGAGACAAAGGCACCTGCCGGCATTGTCAGCTCCAACTTGCCAGCTCAAAAACAAACTCATTAATTATCTGCCAGCCTGGGCTGAAATAGCCCCAGTGTAAACACTTCCACACACCCCGCTCTCAGTGAGACAAACAGCCCTGAGGTACACACACCACGGACTTGGCTGCTCACAGAATGCATGCATAACCAGCTCGGCCGTGGCTCAGAACAAATTTCCCCACGGGACAGACTGCAGACAGCACAGTTTCATCTAGGACCCTCAGTATTTCATACTTTGTGTAGGGTGGTCAGACAAAGCAGATGCCCGTCTTTTCTTTCTCAAGCACTTCATTTATTCTTCACATTTTTTCCATCCAAGTTTTTTCAAGAGAAACAAAAATATTAACTTTCATTGCTCACAGACATAGACACGCACACACTTTGCTTGTCTTGTTGATGTTCTTCAGTACTTTTAGATTATGAGCTCACAGAGGACACAGGCCAACTCTGCCTACACTCAGCGAGTAAACTCATTATTTGGCCTCAATCTTGTCACCTCCCTGTGCACCTCGTCTCAGAGCATGGCCTCGCCTCCCTCCTGGATATTCACAGCATGTACTCTCATTCATCCTCTCTCCCACTCACCTGGCCACAACTCCTCTGTCCAAACAACCACTATGTCCTTTGTATTCTAGACCTTGCTACCTTTGCAGTCACATTATCTCTATCTGTGCTGGTCCAACTCTCCCTTTAGCCCTTGCTATGTCTCAGATTTCTGCAGTAGGCTCATCTTTGGGACATTCTCTATACTATAGTCATAAGTATCATTCTAAAACACACATAAAAATGTCAATTTGTTGCTCAAAATTTTCTAGTGTTTTCCTATTAACTCCAATTACATAGAAATTTTTTAGCAGGACCTACCTACACGGTTCTTTATAACCTATATTATTTTCCTTGTATCTTCAGCCTAAATCACCATCACACCCATTGTGTTCTATTCCCTACCCAGGCTAAATTCCCTTTGGTTACCCAAATGCTCTTTCTTCCCTCAAGGCCTCCATAGATGGTCTCAATTCCCTTAGCTGAAGTCATTCTTTCTCCATGTCCTCACCGCCCAAACTTGTACACATCCTTCCACTTTGAGTATCACTTTACTTCTTCCCGGATGCTTTCCCTGACTGATTCTTGAACGTCTTGTACCTTCCATGAAGTGCACCTGGATCCTTGCTATAACCAATTGTTTGACTGCTGGTTTCTCTCCTCTACTTCATACTGGAGTTTAAGTCTTTCTGAAGGTAGGAATGTTGTCTGCCATGGTTACTGTATAAAAAGTTAACTATGTTCCAGTTAACCCTTAATACATATTTGCTGAGTAAATCAATAAATAAGGGGTGGTAACTAAGAAGAGATTCAGTTCAGCTAATTTGGTTGCAAGCAAGAGAATCCACATCTAGCCAATTAAAGCAGAGGGGAATTGTAGGGTAGAATGTTGGGTACTCAGGTAGAAAGTGTGCAAAAAGCTAGGCAGCTCTAGATGTTTAAGAAGGAAGAGAACTGTAGTCATGTGACAGAGACATGTTGGTCAAATAAACGCACACAGCATTTTTAATCTCTCTTCCACTCAGCTTAAGACTGAAATTCAGGAGAGGGATCAAGGATGAGCCTTATGTCATGTGCGTGAACTTGGCTGGATGATGGTAGAGCACCTGTTTAACAGCTCTCGTGGACTATTTGTAACAGGGAAGAAGGAAATTACAATCTTGTAAGCAAAGAAGGCTGGTATTAGAGGCCAAAGCTAACAAATGCCCATAAGCTTTCAATTCTGGTTTCTCTTTAATAATATATTAGAGACCACAGTTATTGGCTATTAGATTCAGGGTTGAGAGTTTTGGTGGAAAGGAAGAGAGAAAGGGCCAATAGGACACCAGGAATGATTTATAAACATGGTGGACTCATTTCTCCCATGGGACATAATCCTGATTCTCTGTACCAAAGTCACAGAGTTGAGAGACATTAGTAGGAGATTAGAAACACAGAGAACAACAATAATATGACAATTCACCAAAAGATGGATTATAGAATAATTCTTTAACCATTAAAGAAGTCTTAAGAAGTGACAGTGACTGTCTTCTTTAAAAATTAAGATTATACAAATAATTTTTACCTTTTCTCTTTTCTATAATTTAAAGAGCTAGTAGGTTTAAATCAAGTGTGAAGAATTCAGAATCTATGCAGGATGTGTGCATTGAAAACAGGGATGGTGTCTTATACTTCTCGAAACACCCTTGTATCTCATGCTGCATGCGATGGAGAGTAGCAATCAGAAGCAAGCAACTCTGAGTCAGAAAAATCAGGGCTTTACCACTTAGTGACCATGTGACATGGAATAAGAAATTTCTCTAAGCCTCAGTATCTTTTCTGTACACCAGATCTAGTAGTATTTCATACAACTGTTGCTTGGCTTTAATAGGATCTTGTATGAAAAACGTTAAGAGTTGCTGGTGCGTAACAAGTTCTCTGTGAATGGCTACAAAAATTCAGTAAATATTCGTTATGTATGATAACAATTTTCTTAATGCAAAAGGTATTAAGCAATAAAATCTTTTTTTCACAAGCATATTAGAGAAACTTGCCTTTTTCTGTTATGGGGATGGAGGGATGGAGACCTTCCTGGTGTGATTTCACTGAAGCCCTTCCCGAAGCAGGAGCAGGAACTGAAAGGTATCTTCTGTTCTCTCCCCCGTCTTTGCACCCACCCATCATTAGGAAAGCAGCTTCCTGCCTGCTGCCTGAAGCATGTCTTATCTTTTTGAGAAAGAAAATTAGACAGCTCAGCAACATTTGGAAACTGCTTCAAATAGGAGCCATTTGTCAGACTCCGCCCTCTTTTTCTGTCTGACCTACTGTGATCCCCAAATATAAGCCATTTGTCAGACTTCGCCCTCTTTTTCTGTCTGACCTACTGTGGTCCCCAAATATAAGCTGGCTGTTTATCAGTTTCATATTACCTCTTGTGAAGAATACAATAAACATAGGTGACCTGTGTAAATGGAAGAAACTTGAAACAAAAGGTAAATAAATTAGGGAAGCAATGGATGGAGATCAAAATTCCGATCAAGTCTCACACTGTTTGAGAGAATATCCAAAATTTGCTGACTTGGCAGGAGATTTGTCCAACATCCTAAGCCCCAATTTTCTTGAAGCTCAGAGAGCTTCCAGATAAGCAATGACAGCATTATTTGCAAACTGGCTGCTCAGCATACTGCAAGTGGCCCTTAGCACACCCAACTACATTTCCAAATCCTGATTTCGATATTGTCATTGCCATCATTATCGTCATCCTGAAGTTTCCCCCAGCAGTCAAAACCCCTTAGGAGGTCCTGCCCTCCACTGTCTATGGAAGTCAAATACAATAAATAGAATGCTAGAGAAATGCCAATTAAATGAGACAATGAGGAAGATCTTCAAAAGTGAGGGGCAAGAGAGGGGATGGAGATGCAGTGAGACAAATCATAGACCTCTCAGTAAAGAGAATATGAATACTTCATGCTAGTTGGAGAAACAGGTAACTCACCACAAATGCTAGGTGAACATGAAAGCCAAAGAGATGAGACTTGCAATTTAAGAAACATTAGTTTCAAGTTCCTACAGTTATTCACTAACCTCCATGATGAGCTATAATCATGGGATGTTATACTAATATGACTGTATAACAAGCTATTTTACCTGTTGCAATATATGCTTTTATTTTTGGTAAACTTAAACTTAGTCATCAGGAACTAGTTCAATTTCAACTTCTCTGAGCCTGGCAAAGAATTTTAAAGACAATTGTAAACTGCCCACCTGTGTAATTTTTTGTTTATACCTTTTCATTCCTGTCTCCTCCACTTCACATGACTTGCCCATGCCCACCATGCCTTCACTAACGTGTGATTTATTTCCCTGAAAATAGATGTAGCTCTTACTCATAGTCATAGTTGCATCACATAGCATACAGTCTGTCTCAATAAATGATTATTGAATGGAAAAATGAATAGACTGATAAGACATCAAGATAATCCTTAACCAAAGTTACTTAAGTTACATATTTGAAAAAACATAGAAAAGAGCACACCCCACTTCCCTTCCTCAGCACCAAATGAATTTCTAGCTCTCCCAACAGAAGCCATGCTCTACCCCCCAATTTGGTGTCACTTTCATGGATCATTTGGTGTCATTTTATAGGTTTAATAATCAAACCAAGAAATCTAAACTTTGGAGTCAATTCAAATACTGTGCTCATCTGGGACATGAAGGGCCAGAAATACTACCAGTGTTGTGGTTTTTACATTCTTTTCCCTCAACTGAAAATGCAGTCATTTATAGAATGTCTAATCACTGAAACTAAACACCTGAAACTAGTAAAATCTTGTACATTGACTGTAATTGAAAAATAAAAAATTATTTTAAGAAAATATCTTCTTTTGAAGATATTTTCCAACCGCCCAACCACCCACTGGTTCCACAGTGATGGTGACTTATAAAGTAGGGAAGTAACTTTACTTTATAAAATTTATAAATCAGAGTTACAGCAAGTGAAAGCATATAATAACTAGTGACTGCAGTTCTCTCAGTAGATTTGACCTAAACGCCCAGGAAACCCTATTTTTTTTTAATTTATTTATTTACAGAGACAGAGAGAAAGTCAGAGAGAGGGACAGATAGGGACAGACAGACAGGAATGGAGAGAGATGAGAAGCATCAATTTTCAGTTTTTCATTGCGACACCTTAGTTGTTCATTGATTGCTTTCTCGCATGTGCCTTGACCATGGGCCTTCAGCAGATCGAGCAACCCTTTACTTGAGCCAGCAATCTTGGGTCCAAGCTGGTGAGCTTTTTGCTCAAGCTAAAATGCCAGATGAGCCTGCGCTCAAGCTGGTGACCTCAGGGTCTTGAACCTAGTCCGATGCTCAATCCACTGCACCACACCAGGTCAGGCCAGGAAACCCTATTTTTTAAGGGAAAGTTTACCAGCAATAGAGTCAATTGATATATTTATAAACAATGGTCCCTGTCTTCACCCTAGACCTTTATTAAACAGAATCACTAAGCTGAAACCCAAGTCTCTCTTTCATATCAAGTTCTTCAAGAGATTCCAATGAATACCAAGTTTGAGGATCATTGACCTAATAAAATGAGACTAAGGAAAAAAGAAAAGGAAGTAAAAGAGAAGAAGGAAGGGAAGGCTGTATGGTGAAAGGAGAAAAAGAAAGACTTGTCATGCACAAAGAAATGCAAAATATTTAAGATATATTTTTTAACTATGCTGATACTTTAAAGTGTATAAAAAGTATATTAACCAAAATATTGATTGGTCAAATTCTACCAAAAAAATAACATTTTAGTAATATAATATAAACATGGGCTTTATGACCAAAAACATTAAGAGTATGATCTTCTTAAGGGTAGGTATTGCTAATTTTCATGAGAGTGGCTGATATATGAAGGATGCTAAGTAAATAAAGAATAGAGGGAAGAAATGAGGCACAGAGATGGCCAAGCCTGGATACAATCAAACTAAAAGTTTTGGTTCCAAAGTCTATCCTCACTCAACTACTAAACTAAAAATCCACTTTTAAACCTAACATTCTATGATAATCAGTAATCGGAGAAACATGGAACGTGAATCAGAAGATGGAGGTATAAGTTCTGGCTCTGCCTACGAGTTAAATCACCTTAAACAAGTCACGTAAGTCCCTGGGCCCCAGTTTTCCATGAATTGGTTTAAACTATGAAAGAACTATACAAATATAATCCAGCATCATTTTCACAATTAATACCCTTTTTGTGTTTCATAATGTTAATAAATGTGTGTAGAAGCTTTAAACATTACCTGTGTTTATGTATATTCTGTAGTCTACAGATGCAAAATCCCATAAGGATAATATAACTAATATTTACTGAATGATAACTGTATTAAATAACTGTGCAAGGTGTTTTAAATGTATATATAGTATTCGTCACTGTTGCAGCAATCCTACAAGGGAAGTTCCATCACTATGTTCATTTTTCAAGCAAGAAACCTGAAGCACAGAAAGGTTAGGTAACTTTCCCAATCTCACACAGCTAATAAGTGATGGAACTGAAATTAAAACAGAATAATTTAATTCTAGAACCTATAACAGCATAAGAAATGGATTTCACAATCAGAAACTCTTCATCAAGCATGAATCAGGAAACTATTTTTAACGACTAATTTCAACTTTGGCATTTTCTTCTGATCTTCTTGGAGCAACTTCTTTCTGAAGCCAATCATCCCATTGCTTGACCAGTTCACGGCATGGTTTTTACTATCATCCACTACCAGGGGTGGTCAATCTTTTTATAAAAACCACCCATTTTTGCAGTGGTAGTCAACTTGGTCCATCCCACCCATGAGTGGGCATTCCAGCTTTCATAGTGGGCGGTAGCGGAGCAACCAAATGGCACCATGATTACATAGATTTAACTATAGTAAGTTGTTTTATAAAGATTTATTCTGCCAGACTTAGCAAAAATCTGACATAAAGTAGTTGGTGAGTAATTATTATATGAAGCCCACTTCTGTATCTCTGTTAGTAGTAAAATTTTACAACCGCCCACTGGTTCCACAGTAATGGTGACTTATAAAGTAGGGAAGTAACTTTACTTTATAAAATTTATAAATCAGAGTTACAGCAAGTGAAAGCATATAATAATAATTACTTACCAAGTACTTTATGTCAGATTTTCACTAAGTTTGCCAGAATAAATCTTTATAAAACAACTTACTATAGTTAAATCTATGTAATCATGGTGCCATTTGGTTGCTCCACTACCGCCCACCATGAAAGCTGGAACACCTACTAGTGGGCAGTATGGACCAGGTTGACTGCCACCGTGCCTAACCCAAGACAATATCACAAATGCAGATTCTATACAATGTGATATGGGAATAGTCAATTCTCCCAATCTCATATGCCCTTCTAGCTATTCACTCATTTCTATTTTTTGCTTCATTATCTTCATATCCATAGCCTCACCCCATAAAGATTGCTTGTAGTCTCCATGGTTTTTAAAATTCAATGGATGTTTTTTCATCGATCTTTCATAATCTCTATGCAACATTTGATATTATTGTTGACTCCATCTTTAAAGTGATAGCATCTCCTGACTTCTCTCGCAAGTGGCCAGGTTTCAATGTGCTTCGTGAGCTCCTCTTCATCTGCCTTTCTATTAAATACCCCTGTCCTACAGAATGTCCCCAGCAAGCATGCTCTCCCTGCATGATCTCACCTGCTCTCATATTGTAGTTTAAACTGTTCCTCTTTTCTAAGACTCAGTCTCTGGTAGATCTGTCTCTCAGGTCCAGGTCAATACAACCAACTGCTTCTTACACATCTTCAGTTGGATGATGCCCAGCCTCCTAAGACCCCCCAAAAAAACTTATGCTCTTCATTTTCTGAATTCCTACTCCTCTGGAGTTCACCACACCAGTACCCTGGAAAGCATTTCTTCTCCCCCTCACAGTCTCCTGCCTCGAAACCATCTTCTAGGCTTGTCAATTATGCTTTCTTATTGTGTCTGAAATTGGACTCCTCCTCCCCACTGGCTCAGCCACTGCTTCATCAAACCTAAAATGGTCTTGCCATTTTCCAAGGCATTCTAAATGATTCTTCTAAAATGTAAATAAATTAAGGTCTTCTACTACATAAAATCTTCCCACAGCACTCAATTGCTCTGGCGTAATTTTTAACCTCCTACTTGGCGCAGGCTTCTAGCCTAGAAAGTTCATAATTAGGTTCCTACCTTTCACTCCCAGTCTAATCTTCCACCACTTTCTTCAGTCACACACATCCCAGGTAATCAAATAAAACTACTTACAATGTGTCACTCCCTTTTATGAATCATTGTACTCTCTCCATTTAAATAGCACTGGCCACCTTCATGTCTCCATTTTGCTCATTTCTGTTTCTTATTTCAAGTCCTAACTCAGACTTTACCTCTTCCAGGAAGATTTTCCCTAACTCTTGTCTCCACCCCACAGGAAGTGGTAAGTCCCTTTTCTTTATTTTCTATGATGTGATTTATTCACTGTATGATATATCATAGCCTTTGTTACTCAGTAAATAGTGGGGGCCTTGAGAGATCAGTATAAAATTATTTTTCCTCTGTATTGCCAGAAATTAGCACAACACCTGGCACATAGAAGGCCTTCACTGTGGATGGACTGAGTGAATGAATAGAAGAATGAAGGAAGGAATGAGATAACAAAGAGAAGCATTTGGGTATAGTTTCCCAAAGCTGGAAATACTATGCCTGTCACCTTAGTTTCTACAACATCTACAGTTGCTAGTACAGCACAACGCAGAGCTATTTACTTTCTCCTAAAAATATAAACTCTCTCCAAAGCTGTGTTTGTGCAAAGGCTGCCGTGAAAGAAGCTCTTGTTTAAATAGAAAGGTCTCTAGCAATTAGCAAACATGGGACAAATCCAAGATCCACTAACTTTCCTGAGGCTTTTGTGTTTGCAGTTAGATGTATAGAAAAGCTGGTGCAGAATGAGATTCCTTCTTTGTAGAAAAGAACACATGATATTTAAATAGCAATGTGCTTAGAAATCAGAGTTTGGATTTAGCTCAAAAATTAATCCCACTGGGTCAGGTCAAGAGCGAGGCAGAGGTCTTTTGGATATCCATTCACTCTTAAAAGAAAGTATTTGTTTCTCCAGAAAGAACAAGAGACAAAGATCCAGGTTTGCAGGCAAGCTACACCAGGATCTAACAGTTCTTACTGACAGGACAGGGAGGCAAAAATATGTAACATAAACAGTACAAGTTGCCCTTGGTGTCAGCCTACCTTCCTTCATGTGTCATGTAGTCATGTGTTCCCGAATGAAGCTGCATGTATGAAAAATACACACATCTCAACCTTTTCCCCCTTGGGAGTCTTCGCTTTGGGAAAGAGGATGAGCCATGGGTATTCTGACATCCTGACATCTCACACCTCACTGCAACATAAGGGTGGGGGCATCTGTTTACTGCCCTGGGCGTCCACTCCTCTCTGTAAAGTCAGTAGTTAGATCAGGTAATTATCAAGGGCCATTCCAGTTCTAACCGTGTGATCCTAAATCTTAGTTATTTTACTATTTTATCTTCATGCTAGAGAGTACAAAGGGGAAATGAAAAACATAGAATCATCATTATGGTAAAATTTAAAAATCTATCTTTGGAAGGAGAGGACTTGGATTCAAATCCCATTTTTACTATTTTTTTGCCTAGTGACCTTGGGATAATTGCTTAACTTCCCTGAGTTCCCAGTTTTAAAGCAAAATTAAATCTACCTACTTCAAAGGGGTTTTCGTGAAGATCAAGTTAGAACTCAAGAGCAATGTCTTTTTCATCTCTGCAGCTATAGTGTCTGCATGAAAGAATGAGTGAATAAAGATCTTTATAATCAAACCCTTCTCCATTTTGGCAAAGGTAAATAACAGCTGACAGATTGAGACAGAAATGTGCCTGAATGGCGATCACACATCCCCTGTGCACTACCCAAAAATCACTTCCATTTCAGACACGTCTCTGTGGAATGAACCCCCTGTTCTGCCATCAGCCTTGTCTTTGCATCTGGAGCAGTCAGTGGACCTCTCTTTTAAAGGCAAACCCTCTGAGCCAACCCTTGGACTTGCAGGCCACCTGGGGCAGTAGAGGAGCAGTGAGGAAGAATTTGCAGAAGACAGGGAACACCTGAAAGATGTGGATGGGGGGAGCCAGGACAGGGAGGAAGACACCAATCATGTGGCCAAATGTCCCGAGCCTCTTGTTGGTTCTCATCTGCTACCCTCCATAAGCCAGAACCCTGTCAGGCACCACCTTCGTTTGTAGGTGAGGATCATTAATTTGAGTTAATAGCCTTGCACTGCTATGAGTTTTGATTTGCTTCATTTCTCTCCCGTAGATCTTTGCTGCCTGGTTCAAGGTGTAGGGAGACACTGTGAACAAGCGTAGATTAGCCGGAAAACAGAATCTGCCAGGATGCCTGCTCCAGCCAGAAGGCATCTTCCTCTAAAGCCCAGAGACCACATTCCATGCAATCTGGTCGTTCTTGTTCAATTCATCCCCGCACCTGGGGATGCTTGTTATCATCTGATCTCCTAACCCTACCATAACAATCTCTACTCCCGAGGGATATTATCTCCATTCCCCCCACCCGGTGTTCTCCCTCCATCCCAAGGAACTACAGAAATAATACCTACTGAATATGGACATATTGAGGGCCAAAGATGATTTATGCAAAAAGCCTGGCTTAGTGTCTGGCCCATGGTATTCGATAAATATGACCACATTCCTCAGAAATAGGTATGGCATGTCTCATTCTCCTTGCTCTGTGGAACCATATTATACATTTGGGAGCCAAAATGTGGTCAAGAACAACAGAACAGATGACATCATCAGGTTCTCAAGAAAAAAACAACACCTCAGCAGTCCTGCAGAGCCAAGCGCTGACCTTGAAGGCTAAGGAAGTCTCTGAACTTAGTAGAACCACCAAGGATACACGGTCAGTTCTTCCCACACTAGTTTCTTGCTTCTTCCAGCTGTGGCCATGGCCCTTGTGCCTATCTTTCTTGTCAGGTACTTAAAACAAGGCATCCCTTTCACCAGCTGATAAAGAGAAAAGGCTCAGAGAGCCAGGCTACAACAAATTGCTCTCGGACACAGGAGCTCCCCCAAGAGAGTTCTCTCAATACTGACCACAACTGTATTCAAATGCTGGGCTGCCATTAGGAAATCTGGCTTTCAAACACAGATATGGTTTATAAGAGATTATGTTGTGCCTTTCAATAACTAATAAAGACAGTTTTAGACAAACTACCTGAATCTTCCTACTTCAGAGGAAGCTTGTCTGCCTGTCTGGCTGTGGTTGAATTTCATAAAGACCCAGAGGTTACTGCCAGACAGATTCTGAGTATGAAATAATGCGCTAGGGTATTGTCCACCAGGAAGACAGCTAAAGGAAGAATGGATTTTTGGAAGGTACCTTATTAGGACTCATGGCTCTAAGGAACTTTAACCTTCTAAAAAGACAAGCACTTTCTGTCACTTTGATGAAGCACAGAAAGGTCTCAAGCATCTGCAGTAGACAGAGACCACCACAGGGATCCTAGAACATCAATAATTCAAATGAGTCCTTCTGCAACCATCTCTCAATGCCAGCGCATCTGCTGCAATATATGAAAGGAGATGCCAACCTGTGAAAGCCCATCATGATTTACTGACAAGTCTGTGTGCCTCCAGATTCCCCCTCTCATCTGCCACCTCCACCCTCATGTCCCCTCCCCACTAAACCCACCAAACTGCAAAATGACCAAGAATGGTAGCTCTAGAGCCAACTGGAAGGAAATCACTTGAGGCAGGTGGCACCACCTGTCCTCATCTAGTTCCAGCCAAAACAACCCACTCTCCATCATTCTAAACTGCAGAGAATGTTTAGCCAATTCAGCATGAGCTTGTCCTCAACCAAGCAAGTGGAGAGGAAGAGGAAAGGCTTTGGTTTCTGCCATGAGCCAACTGGGAAGATAGTAGTCAGCAGCATGGTTCACCCAGCTCCCACTTGGGCCCCTGAGATCTAGTGCTGGGTGATCCTCCTAGCAACTTACTGAGTCTCCAAATGCCAGTCGGCTGCCTACATGCCTGCACTGCCCATTGAACAGGTGTCTGGCTACAAGATCTACCACCTGCTTAACTGCTTTTCATAACAATGGCTGGATAGGCTACACACTGGAAACATGCACCTCTATGCTCCATTGTCCAATCCACTTCCTTCCCCAAAAGTCATCATTTTCTGTCTTCATTGCAATGATCTTAAGCTTCCAACCCTAATGAAAAAAAAATTCTTTTTTCTGAAGGAAGAGCTCCCACACTCCACACTCCCAGATGAATTTCCTTCTTTGTATCATTTGTTCATAGCTCGCTGAGTCACAGTACTTTCTATGCAATGAGCCTCTAATATTTCAAACTTTCCAGGACACCCAGCAGACCACTTATCAGCACTAATTTGTCTCCTGCTCCAGATTCTATTTCCCACTAGTCCCTGTGGAACTTTCTGCACTTCAGCTGAGAAAGATAAATGCCTTCTTCTCGTAAAAGAAGAAAACTTGAAGTCGTCATGCAAGCCAGATAACCAGAGTCATTGTAACTGCATTAAGATGACCCTAACGTGGCTGAGGTCTAAATCGTAGAAGAATTGGCTGTTACTACTGATTTTTAATCCTGTAATTCAAACACTATGGGGTTTTTTTCCAAATTACAGTTTTGTACTGGCTTCCCTGGGTCCAAGCATGAGACACACCAGACTGTATCCTCTAGAAATTCTGGGCACATGTCCTCCATCTCCAGAAAAGATCAATAAGAGCATAAAGTGGCTTTCTTAAGTATATGCTGATCACATTCCTGAAGTTTGGGCTTGGGGTCTGCAAAGTAGTCATGTGCTTTTTAAAACTATTAAGCTACTGAGCAGTCTTAATAGTGTTGTCTGTCACTCAAATGACAAGAAAGAGTGTCAAGAGCTATATTTGGCATAGACACGGCCCTCATTAGAGATTTGTGCTCAGTTTGGGGATTCTAATTTTCCAAAAGATACAGAAAAACTGGAGAGGGTACAAGACAGAGCACTGACAGTGAGTAATGGAGTGGCGAATGGAACCTCAGGGGAAAAGTTAAATGATTGTGGGTGACTCATCTAAGTCAAAGAAAAACAACGGTGGATCGAATATCTTGAACTAAAGAAGATATACATTTAAGGAAATAAAAGGCTATTTCTCCCTGTTTAACAACACATCCAACAAACATTCTAAGATTGTGTTTTGAGCATTAGGAATATAAGTATCTATATGATGATTGTTAACTTTCAGATCATTAAAATCAAATAATGAGAGCAATACTAAAATTACTACATCCAAAGCAATTTCTTAAAAATCATAAAAATTTGGTGTTATGGCAATGAAAAGAATAGAGGATTTCAAGAACAGACTGAGCAACAGTTTAGCAATGACTACAAAGAGATTCTTTATAAGGTAAAGACTGAAAAATGTTCATTGGCTTTGACAATGAAAAAGTCATCGGTGACTTTGCTATAAGAATTCCAATCAACTAGAGTACCCTTAATATTTTGATACAATAATTAAGATGCTGTTGGTAGATAAATAACTAAAAGGTGAGGAAGTAGACAGAGGTAGAAACTTTAGAAAACTTTTGAAATGTTGAAATAAGAATGAAAGAGAAAAATACAAAAGCAACGCAAGTAAAATTCAGAATCAACAGAACTTTGTTTGATGTATATATTGTTTTTGAATGGGAGAGACTTAGATATATAGACAGTAAGGATCTGAAACCCTTAGAAAGAAAGTAAAAAGGAAACTTGGAGAGAAAGAACAGCAAGTGGAAACATAGGATGTAAAGTCAAAGCCAGAAAAACATGGGAGGAAATAGGTAGAGAGATTGACCCTGAATAACAGAAGATGCACTTCCTCCTCTCTAATTGAAAGAAAATAAGTGTGGATAGGTGTGGGTACATATCATTGAGCGTGATGTGCAGCACATTGCTTTACTGGTGCAGGAAGACACGAGCTCATCTTCTGGAACTAAATAGGGTTGAGGTTGACCAGGCAATAAAAGCTAAGCCCATAATAATAACTGGCAAAGTTATGAAATACTGATTTATAGATATTAACTAATTCAGCCCTGTGAAGACTTTTACGAGGAAGGAATAGTATTTATTATTATTATTGCCATTGTTAAAAGTGAGAAGTCTCGGGCACAAAGAAGTAAATTATTTAAGTCAGACACCTAGTAAGCGAGGACAATGTTCATGTCCATGAGGCCAGGTCCTTCAGCACTATTGTTCACTATATAGAGATATTAAATTAAGTACAGAGTTTTAATTTTAAATGGTGACTTTAAGCATGGGCACAAACTGCATGGCTTTATAAAAGCAAGTGTGGGTGACGAAATAAAGTTGAAGTGCATTGCAAGCTACCTCATTGGAATTGTGTCGTTTTTATTCACCATAGCCCATCGATTGCCACTGGAAAAGTCTCTGAAATCTGGCTCAGCCCTCCACTCCTCGATCAGGGTAATTTACAAGTGTGTTGAGAGAGGCTGTGAGACTGATGCACCCAGCCAGCTGGTGGGGCAGGTCTCATGATTGATTCACCCGCCGTGCTCCTGCTCAGCTATTGCACCCTGATCAGGTCACGTTGTCCACTCCCCATAATCATCCATCACCTATAAACATTATAAACACTGTAAACCACAGGCCCCATCTTCTGTATTTTGTTTTCACATGGAACTCATGATATGCGGCACATCTCTGTCCCTCCCTGCCAGGCCAACTCACCTCAGACACCCTGTGAGACACAGTGGACAAGAGGCACAGGTGGAAACTGACAGCTAATGTGAGGGGCAGCAAGGATTCAGATCAATTTCAGATGAGCCTCTCTAGCTAAGACATGGTTGGCCAAGGCAACACAGGCAAAGTTGCCTTTTTAAGCTTCTTCCTCTGGAATAGTGCTTTAGAAGATGTTCTCTGTATGTCCCAAAATATGGTGGCATATCTCCTTGTTTTCCCTGGAACAGGCTTTATGTGTCACTTATACCTAGCTGCAAACTATGCTGTCTGGAAGCCAGGGGAGGTTTTGTGGGGAGAGAACCATCCACCTTGTCACAGAACTGTATATAAAACTTGCAAAAATAATGAAGAGGGAGAGTGTAAAGAAAGAAAGCATGATGTTTCATTCATAAATAACACTGGGGAACAATTTCTTTTTTTCATTTTCCGTTGCATCAGGTTTTAGAACTGTTTCTATATATTTCTGCATCACTGATTCCAAATCTGAAATCTATTTTAGATGCATGCTCTAGTTTTTATGCAATTTTAATTATTTTGTTACAGTTAATGGCATGCATTGGTTTTTAAATTGAAGTTAAAGAACAACGACTCTTGGATTAAACATACCACAAGGCAATTAATGTTTTACAAACATCACTTTTACATAATTGTAGTTGTTTTAAATGTAAGATATTATTATCTGATAAAAACACCCTCTTATTTTGAGGTTTATCCGGGCTTCAAGAAAAGAATGTACTTCACTGGTCAGCTAAAATATCCCATTTCAGGAAGCGCGAACAAATTTTTGTGGACTTTTCTTCTGAAGACACTTTGTTTACTGTCATGATATCAGTAGTCTTCTCAGCCGGCTAGGTGTTACCACTTACAATCCAACAGAATGGTGGCTATTTCTTGACAGCTCTAAACAGAGTCTGAAATGTGTTCTCCTACACAACGGTAATGTTTATGCACTGGTTCCAATTGATTATTCAACTCATCTGAGAGAAGATTATAATGACATAAAAATTGTCCTCGACTTAATGAAGTATGAAGAACATAACTGGATCATTTGTGTGGATCTTAAAATGGTAAATTTCCTGCTAGGACAAGAAAGAGGTTTCATGAAGTATCCTCGCTTTCTGTGTTTGTGGGACAGCCGAGCTTGGGAGAAACACTGGACATGGAAGGAGTGGTCGAAACGTGAAGCTCTGGAAGTAGGGATGCAAAATATTGTGAATGAACCTGTAGTTAATCAAGACAGGATCATTTTTCCCCCACTTCACATCAAACTTGGCTTAATGAAGCAGTTTGTTCAGGCTTGAATAGAGAAAGTGAATGCTTTCAACATATTATTTCTGCCTTTCCTGCCTTGTCTTTCAAGAAGATAAAAGCAGGTGTATTCGACGAACCTCAAATTCGAACCCTCCTACATGACAAAAAATTTGCCAGGAAGATAAATAAGGAGGAGAAAGCAGCATGGCAGTCTTTTGTGGCAGTTACAAAGAACTTCCTTGGCAACAAAAAAGCAGAGAACTATGAACTTCTGGTTCAAAGGATGCTGTTGGCTTTCCGCAACATTGGATGTAACATGAGCGTTAAGATTCACTTCCTGAACAGTCACCTTGATAAGTTTCCTGAAAATCTTGTAGCTGTTAGTGATGAGCAGACTACTGCTGGAGCATCAAACGAGGTTGTCCTCAACAAGTACACAAACACAAGAGCTACAAACACAAAGTTTTGCCTGAATTGAATTTAAATAAATTTTGCACAAATTTTATGATTAAAATTAGTGTTTTAATATGTTCTATTTCAAAATTGTAGACAAATTCTGATGCAATCATATGTTTAGTGTATTAGTATACTTACTGCATTATATAAATTATTATATTTTCACAAAGATGATGCCCAAGAAGACATTCTACTTCATTATATTAAACTAAATATTGAAAAATTTACAATAAGATGAAAACCTAAACTCTTGAATTGCAAAAAAAATGTAGCTTATAGAGAAAAACTAATGTCATATTTGAGATCAGCACACTTGAATTAGGTAAGAACAAATGTTTTTGTGAATGCAACAAAAATTTTGTTCCCCAGTGTAATAGTCATATTGCTGTTTTGATGTTCCCAACTCTTAAAGCCAGAGGTTAATCTTATCCCACATGATAGTTGACAAACAAAATAACATCTGGGCCAGAGAAAAATTGGATGGGAATCTTCCCGTCTATGTTCCGGTGCAAAGACCTGATCCTTCACCCGATCTCTAGGGAACTAGTAAAGCTCCCTCCCTGGAGTGTTGCCCACTGAGTCTCCACCTCCCTCCCCAGCAATGTCACCCAGCCAGTGGGAGCTTACGGGCAGTGCAAAGGCCTGGCTCATTCACTTCAGTCAGGGACAAATCTGAAGCTGCATTCCAGCTTCTAGAATGACCCACGGGATCAGCTGAGGCCATTATTGTGACTAAAGAGTAAGTCACCTTTTCCCATTGTCAAGAGCACTCCCAAACAAAACACCTGCTCTCAAATTCTTATTTTCCCAAGAACTTGACTCATGACACACTTAGGAAATAAAACCTACAGAGTTGAAAGTTGAATATAATATTACCTGCATCAGGACTAATTACAATAATAGAAACAATTGGCTGTTTTCTAAATCCAACTAAGAAAAGTTAAGAGAATTATTTAAAAATGAAAACAAAAATGGTTTAGATAATGAACTATAAATTCTCAAACAAAATCTATTAACCATGGCAAGGACTGGCAACGGTTTGTATGATAGACTTTTCCTCAGTGTCTGCCATCTGAGATGGTCTAAATGGAGGACCACCGGCCGTCTTTCTCCTTATTTTTACCATGTGTTACAAATGGCTCTAGTATCTACCTGTGCCTAAGCATGCCTACAGAAAAGACACAGAAATAAAAAGAAAAATAAAGGGATAAGAGGAGATTTTAGGAAGGAGAACAGGAAAAATAAAGAAGTAGGTGGTAATAGAAAATAACGTTTGCTGAGAAACACGTAAAAGGCATTTGTTTGATGTGAGGATCACCAGGAAAATGTGCCGTCCCCTTTTATCTTTGAAGCCAGGCTGCCTCTGCCACTGGGAGGTGCATTTACTTGGAATCACATGACCACCAAGCGGCACACATTAGCTGCCCTGGGACAAGTTATGACTCTCTGAGTGTTTTGGAGTCATTTGGTTTTGCCTATAGATACACTGTAAAAAGTAATTCAAATTGGGCAGGTATACATGGTCCTAGTCAAAGCTACTTAGCACTAATCAGTGGCTATTATTTCATTCATTTATGTGCCAGTTCTGCCTCCTTAGATCTTTAAATTTGTCACACCTCTTTGGGTGACCTTTGATAGCCCTTTCTAAATATTGAATTCCATACCTTTTCCAGCAGACATCGTATTGATTTCATTCTTCTGATCAGCTCAACGGTACAAGAAATAGAAAGAAAAATGCTAGAAAGCATGGTTAACACAATATCCTTCTCCAGAGAGGGTGATGCCTTTGATATAAATCAAAGGGGGTAAGAATGGAAGAGGTAGGATAAATCAGTTCACACTCCAAAATGAATACAAGGAAGCAAGATGCAATTGGAGATGGCCAAAAGTATCAGAATTCTGCTCAGCATAAGTGAGTTTAAGAGAAAAAATGTAATTTCTTTTTGTTGTTGTTTTGTTTAACATATATTTATATAGACATATAGATATTTTTAAAAATCTATATAGACATATAGTCTTTTTAGGTAAGAGGAGGAGAGATAGTGAGAATCCACTTGGCAACCCTGTCTGGGGCCAATGCTTGAGTACTGAGCTATTTTTAGTGCCTGAGGCTGATGTGCTTAGACCAACAAAGCTGTCCACAGTGTTCAGGGCCAACACTCAAACAAATTGAACCATTGGCTGTCACAGAAGAAGAGAGAGAGGAGGTTAGAAAAAGAGAGGGAAAGAAGCACATGGTTGCTTCTCCTATGTGCTCTGACAAGGAATTGATCCACTGGGTTGTCAGTCTATCCACTGAGCCACCAGCCAGAGCCAAAAACATAATTTCTATATCCCCTTAGAAAATCTCAGTTAACAAGAATTGGCTCTTCCTGAGTTGGTGTCAGTGAAGCAACTGTGGTACTGTACAAAAATAATTCCACCCTTCTTTTTTCCTTCCTGTTTCCAGCAGTTCTCAGGAGCCAAAATTATTTAGACAAATAAATCATCACACAGGATTTTAATTTCTTTAGTATCTTCTTTCCTAGCTAGGCCCTTCTTATATTCGAAACAGAGTAAGGCTTCTGGAAGTAAGACTTGGGTTAAGAAATTATATTCCCTTGGTTTTAACATAGAGTTGACTTCCTACGTTACATGCTCTGCTAGATAAAATTCTCGTCTTCTGTGCTGTTTAGTCTTCCATATTTACAAGCATGTATGCATGGTATTCTCCGCCATTAAAAATTAAGCTTATCATGCCATTGAGTAGGAAATTCTGTGCTATTTCCCCAATGTACACTCCTCAATTTAATTCTAAAAATACACCTGATTGTTGACCCACAGCTGTGATGGTGAACCTATGACACGCGTGTCAGCACTGACATGCGTAGCTGTTTTTGATGACACGCGACTGCATGTGGCCGCATACCAGAGAAGTATGGGGCCGCATGCCGAGAAGGACGTTTCATCCTCAGCTCCTGCATGGCCAGGTGCAGTACCCGCGGATAAAACATTTGCTGTAGTGTAGACACTCTGTGCCGGAGGTCTGTAGGCCAAAACATTTTTGTTATTTAAACTATAAATATCGCAAAATTATGGGGTTTTTTCTTGAAGTGATACACCACCCGAGTTATGCTCAGTTATTTAACGAATTTTGACACACCAAGCTCAGAAGATTACCGATCACTGCGCTATAGTCTAGTAACAGTGGAGAAAGTGGGATCTAGATTAGGTACACTGAAAATCAAAAAAAGTTTCCTAATCATCTGCCTTCCCAACCTCCCAGTCTCAGAAACCTCCCCATTCTTGTCATAAAATGCTCAGCAAAATGTTCAAAATTGCATATCAAAAATCAGAGATCTATAATGCAGAATTCACCAGGTCAGCCAATCTCCCTAGTGAGTTCCTACTTAGAGTCACACATTGTTTTGCCTCTACTGTACCACAATGCCTGGTTTAGTCACATACCTCCTCAGTGCCTCAGTTTCTTCAAGTGGCAAATAAAGGTAATTTAAAAAGCAAGCCGGAGGGAAGCAAGATGGCGACAGAGTAGGCGGACGTACCAACTTCCAACTCCCAGAACCAAAGTGGATTATAACTCAATTGAAAGAACCATCATCTGGATAAACCAACTATGAACTGAACTAAGTGGACTCTACAACCAAGGAACACAGAAGAAGCCACATTGAGACTGGTAGGAATAGCGAAAACGCGAAGAGGGCTGCCCAGCTCTCCGGAGCAAACAGCAGCCCGGAGAGACTCGCGTGGTGGGAGGAGAGTTTGGCGGAGAGGGAGGGACCTGGGTCCCAGAAACCAAGCCCCAGCCTGCAGTCCCAGAGCCTAGAAGAGGCGTTTGGACAGTTTTGAGCTGTGAAACAAGTGAGGGAGCTCCCAGGCCTACAGTGTGGAGTATTAGGTCCCTTCCAACTCTGCTGATAGTTGCTGAAGGGTTTGGGGCGGCAGGACGCTGAAACGCGGTTCTGTCGGCATGGGCGGAGGCCAAGCTGGTGTGAGCTCAGTCTAGCCCAGCAGGTTCGGAAGGGACGCGCGGAAGCGGTCCAGAAGCTGCGGGCCGCGCTTAATCTCACTTACGGGGACAAAGCGGGAGGCCTGGAACGGGCAGAAATCAGCTCTGCAACACTGCGCAAGCCGGCCCTGACCGTGGGGACCGGGCGAGGACCAAGGACGGGCAGGGGCTCGCGGCTGAGCTCACGCTACCAGCCCCGCCCGGCCAGAGAAACCGCGATTTGCAATTATACGTGCACGAGCGGACTCCGAACGCGGGGGCAGGGTAGAGTCTGGGACGAGTGGAAGTACGCAGCTGAGCGGAAGCCAACAAACACGCCCGGCCCAATAAACCTGGATTTGCGAACCTGCGCAGAAGAGCCCTGGCCTCGAGGGCGAGGCTAAAGCTCCGGACGGACAAAGGCTCACAGCTGAGAGCACGTCAAAAGCCCCGCCCAACACGCGAAACTGTGGCGAGCAGGCTCTGACTGCGGGTTCTGGGCGAAAGTCCGGAAATAGGCTGGGTCCGCAGCAGAGCAAAGGTGCTCACCTCTACCCTTGGTGCTAAGACTTGTGGCTTGTGTGACAGCCCCTCCCGTGGAGGAGAGGCAGAAATCACAATAAAAGCCACAGTGGGCCGGCCCTGGCAACGCTCATACCCAACCACCCTAGGCAGCGGCAGAGGGGGTGGAGGACCTGAAGACAGACCACACCTAGAGAACACAAAGGCAACACCTACTGGACTACAGTGGCCACAACTTGCTTATACACAGACAAAATGGGTAGGCAGAGGAATGCAAACGAAATGAATCAAGAGAAATCCCCAGAGAAGGACCTGAATGAACCAGATACAACCAAATTACCAGAAGCAGAATTTAGAATAATGATAGTTAGGATGTTCAAAGAAATTAGAGAAACAATGGATAGTCATTATGAACACCTAAATAAAGAGATAACAAGTATAAAAAATGAAATTGAAATAATAAAAAAGAATCAGACAGAAATGACAAATACAGTATCAGAACTGAAGACCACAGTGGAAGGAATTAAAAGCAGGATGGATCACGCTGAGGATAGAATCAGCGAGTTAGAGGTCACAATAAACAAAGGCACAGAAACAGAGAAGAAAAAGGAAAAGAGACTCAAAAAATGTGAGGAAACTCTAAGGGAGCTCTGTGACAACATGAAGAGAAACAACATTCACATCATAGGGGTGCCTGAAGAAGAGGAGAGAGGACAGGAAATGGAAACTTTGTTCAATCAAATCATAGCAGAAAACTTTCCTAAATTAAGGCTGGGAAACACTCCACATGTTCAAGAAGCACACAGAACTCCATTAAAGAGAAACCAAAATGATCTACACCAAGACACATCATAGTTAAAATACCAAAGCTAATGGATAAAAAAAAAATTTTAAAAAGCTGCTAGGGAAAAAAAGGCTATCACCTACAAAGAAGCCCCCATAAGGATGACATCGGACTTCTCAACAGAAACACTTGAGGCCAGAAGGGAATGGCAAGATATAATCAAAGTAATGCAGAACAAGAACCTACAACCAAGACTACTCTATCCAGCAAGGCTAACGTTTAAAATTGAAGGAGAAATAAAGAGCTTCCCAGAAAAAAAAAGCCTGAAGGAATTCATAAAAACCAAACCAATTCTTCAAGAGATACTAAGGGGCCTGTTGTGAACAGTTTAAAGGGAGGAAAGAATAGAGCAAAAGAAGAATACAGCTTTAAAGAATAAAATGGCAATAAACAACTACATATCAATAATAACCTTAAATGTAAATGGATTAAATGATCCAATCAAAAGACATAGGGTAACTGCATGGATAAAGAAACAGGACCCATGCATATGCTGTCTACAAGAGACACACCTTAAAACAAAAGATGCACATAGACTGAAGGTAAAAGGATGGAAAAAAATACTTCATGCAAATGGAAATGAAAAAAAAGCAGAGGTAGCAATACTTATATCTGACAAAATGGACTTTAAAACAAAGGCTGTAGTAAGAGATAAAGAAGGACACTACATAATGATAAAGGGAACAATTCAACAGGAAGATATAACTATTATAAACATCTATGAACCAAATATAGGAGCCCCGACATACATAAAGCAGACTTTGATGGATATAAAGGGCAAGATTAACAGTAACACTATCATAGTAGGGAATTTCAATACCACTCTAACAACACTGGATAGATCCTCAAGAAAGAAAATTAATAAAGAAACAACAGACTTAAAGGAGACACTAGATCAACTTGATTTAATAGATACCTTCAGAACTTTTCACCCTAAAGCAGTAGAATATACATTCTTCTCAAGCGCTCATGGTACGTTTTCTAGGATAGACCACATGTTAGGACACAAAAATGGTCTCAGTAAATTTAAGAAGATTGAAATCATATCAAGCATTTTCTCTGATCACAATGCCATGAAACTAGAAATTAACCACAAAAGGAAAACTGAAAAATACTCAAACACTTGGAAACTAAATAGCATGTTATTAAATAATGAATGGATTAACAATTAGATCAAAGAAGAAATAAAAAAGTTTCTAGAAACAAATGATAATGAGCATACATCAACTCAAAATTTATGGGACACAGCAAAAGCAGTTCTGAGAGGGAAGTTATTGCACTACAGGCATATCATAAGAAGCTAGAAAAAGCTCAAATAAGCAACCTGACCCTGCATCTAAAAGAACTAGAAAAACAACAACAAATAAAACCCAAGACAAGTAGAAGGAAGGAAATAATAAAGGTCAGAGCAGAAATAAATGACATAGAGGCTAAGGAAACAATACAGAGGATCAATGAAACAAGAAGCTGGTTCTTTGAAAAGGTAAACAAGATTGATGAACCTTTAACTAGACTCACCAAGAAAAAAAGAGAGAGGACTAAAATAAATAAAATTAGAAAGGACAGTGGAGAAATAACAACTGACACAACAGAAATACAAAGCATTGTAAGAAAATACTATGAAGAACTATATGCCAAAAAATTAGACAATCTTGGTGAAATGGACAAATTTCTTGAATCATATAACCTTCCAAAAATCAATCTGGAAGAATCAGAACACCTAAACAGACCAATTACAACAAATGAGATAGAAACAGTTATCAAAAAACTCCCATAAAAGAAAAGTCCTGGGCCTGATGGCCTCACAAGTGAATTCTATCAAAAATTCAAAAAAGAACTAACTCCTATCCTCCTCAAGCTATTTCAAAAAAATTCAAGAGGAAGGAAGACTTCCAAACTCCTTTTATGAGGCGAGCATAATTCTGATCCCAAAACCGGGCAAAGACAACACAAAGAAAGAAAATTATAGGCCTATATCCCTGATGAATTTAGACGCTAAAATTCTCAACAAAATATTAGCCAACTGGATCCAGCAATATATGAAAAAAATCATACACCATGATCAAGTGGGATTTATTCTGAAGAGGTAAGGCTGGTTCAATATTCGCAAATCAATCAATGTGATTCATCACATAAACAAAAGGAAGGACAAAAACCACATGATAATTTCAATAGATGCAGAAAAGGCATTTGATAAAATCCAGCACCCATTCATGCTCACAACTCTCAGTAAAATGGGAATACAGGGATCATTTCTTAACATGATAAAGGCCATCTACGATAAACCGACAGCAAACATCATACTAAATGGACAAAAATTAAAAGCAATCCCCTTAAGATCAGGAACCAGGCAGGGATGCCCCCTTTCACCACTTTTATTCAACATAGTTCTGGAAGTCCTGGCTACAGCAATCAGACAAGAGGAAGAAATAAAAGGCATCCAAATTGGAAAAGAAGAAGTAAAACTGTCACTATATGCAGATGATATGATATTGTATATAGAAAACCCTAAAGTCTCAGTCAAAAAACTACTGGACCTTATAAATGAATTCAGCAAGGTGGCAGGATATAAAATTAATACTCAGAAATCAGAGGCATTTCTATATACCAACAATGAACTGTCAGCAAAAGAAATTAAGGAAACTATCCCCTTCACTATTGCAGCCAAAAAAATAAAGTACCTAGGAGTAAATTTAACCAAGGAGGTTAAGGACTTGTACTCGGAAAATTATAGAACATTGATAAAAGAAATCAAGGAAGATACAAACAAGTGGAAGCATATACCGTGCTCATGGCTAGGAAGAATAAACATCATTAAAATGTCTATATTACACAAAGCAATTTATAAATTCAATGCAATACCAATTAAAATACCAATGACATACTTCAAATATATAGAACACATATTCCAAAAATTTATATGGAACCGAAAAAGAACACGAATAGCCTCAGCAATCTTAAAAAGAAATAATAAAGCAGGAGGTATCACTCTTCCATATATCAAGGTTTACTATAAGGCCATTATACTCAAGATAGCCTGGTACTGGCATAAGAACAGGCACATAGATCAATGGAACAGAACAGAGGACCCAGAAATAAACCCACACCTTTATGGACAACTGATATTTGACAAAGGAGGAAAGAACATACAATGGAGTAAAGACAGCCTCTTTAACAAATGGTGTTGGGAAAATTGGACATCTACCTGCAAAAAAAATGAAAATAGACCATCAACTTACACCATTCACAAAAACAAACTCAAAATGGATAAAAGACTTAAATGTAAGCCGTGAAACCATAAGCATCTTAGAAGAAAACATAGGCAGCAAGCTCTCCGACATCTGTAGCATCAGTATATTTGTCTATTTATTTCTACGGGCAACTGAAATAAAAGGCAAGATAAACAAATGGGACTATATCAAACTAAAAAGTTTTTGCACAGCTAAAGACAATAGGAACAGAATAAAAAGACAAACCACACAATGGGAGAACATATTCGACAGCACATCTGATAAGGGGTTAATAACTAAAATTTATAAAGACCTTATAAAACGCAACACCAGGAAGACAAACAACCCAATCAAAAAATGGGCAAAAGAAATGAATAGAAATTTTTCCAAAGAGGACATACAGATGGCCAATAGGCATATGAAAAAATGCTCAACATCACTAATCATTAGAGAAATGCAAATTAAAACCACAATGAGATATCACCTCACACCAGTCAGAATGGCACTTAACAGCAAAACAACACAGAATAAGTGCTGGCGAGGATGTGGAGAAAAGGGAACCCTTCTGCACTGCTGGTGGGAATGCAGACTGGTGCAGCCACTGTGGAAAACAGTTTGGAGATTCCTCAGAAAATTAAAAATCGAACTGCCTTTTGACCCGGTTACCCCACTTTTAGGAATATACCCTAAGAACACCATAGCACTGTTCGAAAAGAAGAAATGCGCCCCCATGTTTGTGGCAGCATTGTTCACAATAGCGAAGATCTGGAACCAGCCCAAGTGTCCGTCAGAAGACGAGTGGATTAAAAAGCTTTGGTACATATATACTATGGAATACTACTCAGCCATAAGAAACGATGTCATCGGATCATTTATAACAAAATGGATGTACCTTGATAACATTATACGGAGTGAAATAAGGAAATCAGAAAAAAAGAAAAACTGAGAACAGCATGATTTCATACATAGGTGGGACATTAAAGTGAGAATATGAGACATGGACAAGAGAGTGGTGGTTATGGGATGGGGGGAGGGAGGGAAGAGTGGGATAGGGAGGAGGGGAGGGACACAGGGAAAACCAGATAGAAGGTGACAGAGGACAATTTGACTTTTGGTGACGGGTATGCAACATAATTGAACGATAAGATAACCTGGAGATGTTTTCATTGTACATATGTACCCTGATTTATTGGTGTCACCCCATTATAATTAATAATAAAAATATATATATATAAAAAAGCAAGCCAATTAAATATTAGAATAGTGCTAAACACTTAGGAGAAAAGGGATAATTGTTAAAAAATACAACTCTTACTATTAATTATTATTTCTGAGATTAATATGTTCTCTTTGTTTATTTTTAGCGAGAGAGACATGGAGACAGACAGGCAGGAAGGGAGAGAGATGAGAAGCATCAGCTCATAGTTATGGCACCTTAGTGTTCATTGATTGCTTTGTCGTACATGCCTTGACCGAGGGACTCCAGCCAAGCCAATGACCTTTGGGCTCAAGCCAGCAACCATGTCTATGATCCCCTGCTCAAACCAGTCACCTCAGGGTTTCAAACCTGGGTCCTCAGTGTCCCAGGCTGATGCTCTATCCACTGCACCACTGCCTGTTCAGGTTAATATATTCTTAATATATTATATTAACATAATAATTCTCTGGTCCACCCTAGCTATTTCTTGGAATTTTTTTAAAACTTTAGTTTTTATATAAATATTGCAGCTTCCTTGTACAGGAGAAAAAAGAATACATTTCTGAGAGGACAGTGGAAACAACTTTAACAAGGGGGACACAGCCCAGCTAAGATGAGTTGTCACAGAATGATGAGGAAATTTAGAGAGCAAGACAAGGTAGGTGCATAGTGACTTTATAGAGCTTGGTTTAACCTGGAGCAACAGAAAAGCCACCAAGATCCTAGCTATGCACCCGAGAAGTGGGCAGCAAGTTGGGGCCACAATGCACCAAGAGTACGTGTATTCAAGGGGAAAGAAAGAGAAGGCAAATCAGCTACTTGCTTCTATGCATCAAACCTACCTGGCTGGAAGCAGCTTTACCCCTCTCAACTGGGAGGTCTGTTCTCCAAAACATTACAAAGATTCTAGTTCTAAGAGGACTGAAACCCTTGTCTCCTGGAATGACTTTACCCTTGGGAATCCTTGCAGGTAGGAAGCCAGAAGCAATAACATCTTATTACTGAAACAAAACTGTCTGGGTTATGGCAGGTATTGGGAAATCCCTCCCAGACGGTACAATTTCCTTGAGACGGGGAGCAGCCGAGCCACACAGATTGTACCTGGATTGACTTTGCTGTCCCCCAGTCTCCATATCTAGTTCAGCTCTGTCACCAGAGTCACACTCTTGATTACATTCTTCTCTACCTCGGTCTTGCTGACGTGTCTGCTAAATAGAACAGTTATTTCAATAAACCCCGTTTCATTATCAATTCTCTCCTCAAATCATTCTGTTGGCTGGGATTTTTATCTCTTTTTATGGCTGCATTCCTTTTGTGATTAGAATCCCAATTGTAGTGTTAGTCATATGACTAATGACGCTCGGTCTCATGGCAGAAGGCATCACTGCTACCAACTCCCTGAAAAACCATCTTATCACAATGTTTTACAACGTTTTATGTCTCCGAACATCAAATCCTGGCAGGAAACCATTAAAAGAACAGAGAAAGGTTATTGTGTTACTCGTCACCTTTTGGACTTAATTCGTCAGGGAACAGCATTTATTGAAAAACCCTGGGGTGTAGAGCAGTGTGACAAGGACGAGAAGGACGGAGAATACTTGGGACTTGCTCTGGAGACCCTGGCTGGCTCCAGCCATCTGCCATGAACCTCCAAACAAGGCAGTCAAGTCCTTTAGCAGCAGAGGAGCTAGTGAGGTGGAACCTTCCACAACCAAGCTGCCAACAGGTATTGCTTGACCAAAACAAAATAATAATAAAAAGGAGAGAAAAAAAAAGTTTTTAAACCTTTCAAAAGAATGCCAGACTTAACTAAATTTTCAGAGCTCTGGAAGAAGTTTAGGGTGACAAGAATTGTCTTGTATCACAGGAGCCTTGTGAAGGGTGACATGCATCTTCCACACCATAAATATGAGTCAAACAAAACTTTCAGAAAGTTCAAGTGTGATTATAAAGTCCAGAGCCCCTGGGATGGAAGAGAATGGAGGAGAGTAGGGTGGCAGGGGTCCAGGGAAAGTGGAATCTATTTTGAAAATAACACAAAAATAAATATGCGTTGGGTTGTGCTATATGAGGATAGCTCAGCTGTAGTGAGCCCAGTGCTGTGGAGGGAAACTCCAGTCATCGCCCTAATTGCCACTTGAGTAACTTCCCATGTCACCCATCATCCCTTATTCTGTGGGAAGTTGTCAGTTCAACTCTTCCACAGACAGGTTTGTTATCAGCAAGTGGTTTACAGCCCCTGGGCTGTGCATTAATTAAAACAGCTTTGTGCAGAGCCGTATTCATTAGCACGCTGCTCCTTTAATCACTGCCTCTTCAGCCACCAGGACAATCTATAAATCTCCTCAAATATTAAATAATGAAGTGGAATGGTTCAATTTATTACAACATAACAAGTCAGGATAATGTGGGGGTGGACGGGGCGGCACTAAAGCGGGTTGCCTGCCCAGAACCTTCCCTCCTCATTACTCGGGGCGCCCGGGACTCGCCACAGCAGACGGAACCTGGTTCGGTAACCGTGTAACCTGAACACCCCACGCCCTTCACATTTCTCATCCAGACAAGCACAGGCTGTGGAAGAGAGGGTGGCTGGAGAGATCCAGACACAGGCCCAGAGAAAGCCACAGCTCTGAGAGCTCACTCCAAATAGAGTTGGAAGAGGCACTCACATCTGTTGTCTCATTGCATCTTCTAGAGGACCAGTGAGGAACAGAGCAGGGATCACACCACTCCATCCCTTGACTTCCTGAGGGGTGGCATATGGAAATTACTCACCCAAGCCTGCACAGGGAGTGAAGGAGGGATTCCCAACCCATCTCTTCTACACAGAAGCCTCACCCCTAACTGCACATGAGAGTCACCTGCCCAGCTTCGGAACAGGAGCAATTGTCCTTCCGCCCCCACCCTGATGAATTACAGCAGACGCTCTGGGGTGAGGCCTGAGCACTAGCAGCTGTGATCAGATCCTTGGTTAATTCTAAGGTTCAGCCCTGTTGAGAACCACATGCCCCACCCTGAAACAGTCACGTGGAGTGCTGGTTAAAGACAGAACTCCCAGCCTCCTCCCGTACAGATTTAGACTGATTTTTTCAGGGCTGTGAAGCCCAAGGATCAGTACTTTAATCAAGTTCTTCAAAATATTCTTATAATAAGACATGTTGAAAAAACACGGAGCTGCCTCTAAAAACGTTAACCTTTTCTATTCCATTCCTGCCTCCCAAGTCCTGATTCTCAAGTCTTTCCCTCACCACAGTCCCTTGGGAGGAGCCACATGTGGAACTGACACACTTCTTCCAGGGAAGCCAGAGGTTTTTCTAAGACTGTGCTCAATATAATGAGCTCTATGATTTTGTGATTTTCTGTATGCTAATGATAAAACCCTTCTTCCATTCACTGATTCTTAACAACCCCATGTCTCCAAAGCTCTATCTTGAGCGGCAATGGTGGCTTCTAAAAATGGGGTTTTCTGCCAGACCAGGCAGTGGCGCAGTGGATAGAGCATCGGACTGGGATGAGGAAGGACCCAGGTTCGAGATCCTGAGGTAGCCAGCTTGAGCACAGGCTCACCTGGCTTGAGCAAAAAGCTCACCAGCTTGGACTCAAGGTCGCTGCCTCGAGCAAGAGGTTACTCGGTCTGCTGAAGGCCCGTGGTCAAGGCACATGTGAGAAAGCAATCAATGAACAACTAAGGTGTTGCAATGAAAAACTGATGATTGATGCTTCTCACCTCTCTTCATTTCTGTCTGTCTGTCCCTGTCTATCCCTCTCTCTGACTCTCTCTCTGTTTCTGTAAAAAAAAATTTAATGGGGTTTTCTAGTTGCTGCCCACTGCTCCCTAACTCCCCCCGTCGCTGAGATGCCCTGTGATGCTCTGTGACCTGTAATTGGAAGCACACAGCCTGCATCTTAGATGAAACCAATGAGATGCTTCAGACAAGAGTCCTGGGCCAAGTAAAATCAGAGAATATTCACATGCTCGTTCTCTCAAGAAGCCCACCCACAACTTCCAGGCATGAAGCCCCTGATTTTATATTTCCATCCAGAAATAAGTTAAAGCCAGACACCAAGGGAGTGGTCAGCGCAAATTAGAAAAGGAAATGGCTGACTCGCTGCAGGTGTCCAGAGCAGTGGTTCTTAACCTGGGTTCTATCGAACCCTAGGGGTTTGATGAGTCAGTTTCTGGGGTTCGGAGAAGCCTCTGCTGCAGAGGCCAGAATAAAGTAATACCATAATTTGTTGTGAATTCATGTACTTTGTTGGTTTTGTTCTTTGAGCAAGGTGATGTTCATGCACAGCTCATTTTGTTCACCAGTAAAAAAACATACACCTATGTCTTGAATTTGGAAAAGAAATCATATTTTATTTATCACTAAAGAAGGGTTTGGTGAATATGCATATGAAACTTGTGGGTTCATTACCTCAAAAATGGTTAAGAACCACTGGTCCAGAGGAAGACATTTGCTAATCGCACTGCCAAGCAGTTTCACTCCAAGGCTTCCCAGACTGTCCAGCAGCCAACAGACACTGCTTTCCAGGACTCTGGCTCTCCAGAGCAGCCTATGGAAAGGGAAGGGGCACTTCTGCATTTCCATAGCCAGGTGTGGTTGGACTACCTGACCTCTCCAACTTAGGCCTGTCCCTTCCTCCTGGGAGAACAAGGGAGAGGAAGGTCCCAGGAGTTAGCAGGGTGCTTCTCTGCTGTGTGGGGAGCAGATGGGGTGGTATAGAAAGAAAGCAGCTTCCTCTTAGAATTGGGCAGCACTGTTCACAAGACTTTCCTTGATTTTTCCATCCCTAGTGCAACCTCACCGAGCTGGTGAATGGGGACTGTACACTTGGTTCTAGTCCTTTGAGATCCAAATGGCATTCCACTCAGAAAAGTGCCAGGAACTCACTCTATAGCAAATAACATTGCGGCTTGCAAACAAGAGCTATTAGCTCACTCCATATACTCTGTCCTTCTCTCTTCCCCCCTTTTACTATACAGCACTTATCACCTGGTAACCTACTTTCACATTTATATATTTATGGAGTTATTGTGTTTAGTTTATTAAATTATTATCTCTCTACTCCTACCCGCAGATAATTTCCACAGAGGCAGGGAACATTTGGTTTTGTTTACTGGTGTATCCCAATCACTTCCAATATCCCTGCACATAGTAGGCACTGGATGAGTATTTGGAGAATGATGGCCAGCACAGGAGAGCCCGAGCTGGTAGAATGTGATGTTCCCACCCTCTGTTTTGCCCCCTCCCTAGGAGGGAGACACAAGAAGGAGGAAAAGCAGGTGCACTTTTCACAACTGCCTGTCCTGGATACGCAGAGAGCTTCACACTGCTTCAAAAGCTTCCAGCAAACAAAGAAATCACAAGGTCACCTGCCAGCTGACCTCTAGGCTTGTGTCCTATCACTCTTAGCAGGGAAGGGTATGCCATTTTTATCCCATCAGTGAAAGGCATTAAGAAATTAGATCCCCCAGTGAAATATTGGTTGTTCTCGCTTAACAAGGTGACAAATAACGTGCTTAATAAATTATAAATGATAAAATATTGCCAAATATATACATCAATGTTAATACTTTAAAATGATTTATTAATCTGCTTTCACACAGTTTTCAGTGTCTGTTATTTCTCACGTTCCCGTGACACACCGTGAATGAGAAAGAGGAACTTGACAAGGTGAGTAAAGAAAGCCATGAGAATGGCTTGACAGATGTGATGAGCAAGGTCAGAAAAAGCTAAGTCAAAGGGGAATCAAAAGACACTACCACTCCATGTCACACAGAGATGCTTCCAGAGAACTTAAAAATATTAATGAACCTCCATGGCCATCACCACTTTCTAGAAGATGCCAGATCTTCTTCTAAGAAAACCACTGATTCTGTTGATCCTTTGTATCGAGCCCCCAACTCTAACACAGACATAGAATAGTCAGTTCATGTTGTTGGATGGTTGGATGGCTGAATAGCAGGAGGGAGGGGGAGGGAAGGAGGGAAGGAGGGAGGGAGGAAGGGAGGGAGGGAGGGAGGGAGGGAAGGAAAGAAGGAAGGAAGGAAGGATAATTAAATGGATAGATGAATGTAAAGATGGATGGATAGATGGATGGATGGTAGGATAGATGGTGAAAGGTTGGAGGGAGGGTTTTTTGGGTTTTTTTTTTTTTTGCGGACTTGAGGGCTTTTTTCCTCACTCAGCCTCTCTGTTCACCTGTGGTTGCCTGCTCACTAGCACAGGGACAATGGCCATGCTCAGAAGTATGTGAGGTCCAGGACAACTCTTTCTGGGTATTATGTGGTCAGCTACTTAAAAAGACCCCTCGCCTGCTTGAGGCTGGTTTTCCAGGTTGTGGCCTTGGATAGTTCCTCAAGGTTACAGAGATTCCCAGAATGTTTCTCCCTGAATTAATCTCATAGTTAAATATTGTAAGAGAGCTTGTTTCACTGCTTTGTTTTACTGCTATGCTTCCCCTCCTCCCCATTTCCCAATCAGTGTGTAATTCTGTCTTTAAAAGCTAACTTCAGCCTGACCTGTGGTGGCGCAGTGGATAAAGTGTCGACCTGGGAACACTGAGGTCGCCAGTTCAAAACCCTGCACTGGCCTGGTCAAGGCACATATGGGAGTTGATGCTTCCAGCTCCTCCCCCCTTTCTCTCTCTCTCTCTCTCTCTCTCTCTCTCTCTCTCTCTCTCTCTGTGTCTCCTCTTTAAAATGAATAAATTTAAAAAAATTAAAAATAAAAAATAAAAATAAAAAGCTAACTTCAGACTGTGTTCAGGGCCACATGATTTGAATGACTTAGGTCTTTGTGCAGTTGTGGGTTTTGAATAAAAGACTCCTTTAAATATGAAAAAAAAAAAAAAAAAAAAGACCCCTCACCTGACCTGTGGTGGCACAGTGGATAAAGCGTCGACCTGGGAACACTGAGGTCGCCAGTTCAAAACCCTGCACTGGTCTGGTCAAGGCGCATATGGGAGTTGATGCTTCCAGCTCCTCCCTCATTTCTCTCTTTCTCTCTCTCTCTCTCTCTCTCTCACACACACACACACTCTGTGTCTCCTCTCTAAAATGAATAAAATAAAAATAAAATAAACTTAAAAAAAAAAAGACCCCTCACTTTTAGCAACTTTCATTTAAATACAGGAATGTCAAAGTCAAATCTTAAAGACGTTTGGAAAAAGGGAGTGGGCAGTCCCCTGTCACTCTCGTACCCACTCATGCTCAAGGTGGTATTTCTAATTGTTTATCTACACAGAGATGACTGTGAAAGAGACTGAAATCTTGTAGGTGCTCACTACATGTTTGTTGAAGGATTTCAAACAGCTGTAGGTACTCCTTTGGGAACATAGGAAAGTGAAGGAGGTAAGGCAGAGCCATTTAAGGCCACAGACTCTGGATTCATAGCCCCAGAACCCCCACTTTCTGACTAGACTGTGTGACTCAGGCAAGATTTATATCTCCATAGACCTCAGTCTCTTCATCTGTAAAATGAAAGACAATGCAAGTCTTTCCTGCACAGGACAGATGTGGAGATTGAGTGGTTCAACATATGGAATGCTCAGGAGGGAGCCCAGCACAGCTAGGGCTTGCCACTTTTGCTGCCAGCAGTCCCCTAAGCATCTCATTTGGAGTCAGGTAGAGCTCCATTCAAACCCTGCTCAGCCACTGACCAGCTCTGCCTTGAAGCTCAGGGTGGCAAAGTTATTCAGGTTCACCATCTGGAAAATGGGAAGACATGCATCCATGTCTAAAAGCAGTTGAGAGGCCTGAGTTGGTTGGTTCAGTAGTAGAGCATCGTTTCAGCGTGTAGATATCCTGGGTTCAATTCCTGATCAGGGCACACAAGAGAAGCAACAATCTGCTTCTCCATCTCTCCCCCTTCTTTCTTTCTTTCTCTTTCTCTCTCTTCCTCTCCTGCTTGATTGGTTCAAGTGCATTGACCCTGGGCATGAAGGATAGCTCTGTGGAGCCTTTGCCTCAAGCACTACAAACAGATCGGTTGCGAGCATGGCCCCAGATGGGCAGAGCATCAGCCCCAGACAGGGGTTGCCACGTAGATCTTGGCTGGTGCACATGCAGGAATCGGTCTATCTCCCCTACTCTCACTTGAAAAAAAAAAAAAAGATAAATAAATAAAAATACATAAATAAAAGCAGTTTAGAATGCTAAATGTTATTTTTATGAATCATTAGAACTGTCATTAATATTTTGGGTGGACAACACAGGTTTGAAAGCAGATTACCTCATCATATCTCACCTGTATTGCTAGTAGCCACGGCCATCGTGGCCACCAGGCAGGTATAGGTTCCCATTAGATTCGGAGAGATGGTAGAGAAACAGTGTAATCAAAAACTGGTGGCCATGCCTTTAGTCTAGCCTCTGGCAGGTGAGTAAATACACACAGCAGGAAAACACTCCCCTTTCCATTCAGGGTTCCCAAAGCCACTGACTTTCTCCCAATTTTCCTAGAATCAAAGGCCCCACTAGCCTTATTCACCTCTGTTCCCCATCTCCTTCTCTCTGCACAAAGTCTGAACAAACTGGCTTCTCCTTCAGCCCCCTACCATCTTGGCTGCCTCTCTGCAAAAAAACGTGGTCTCTTCTTCTTAAAACTTTTTGGTGTGAAAACCCCTCCTCCAGCGAACATTAGCATAACCAAGCCCCTTTCCAAGCAAGAAGGCAATTAGCAGTATCACCTGGCATCATCATCCCATGGGCAGCAGCCATTTCTAACAAAAAAAGTGAGCAAAATCCAATAATACAAATTTTACAAACTTATTTGCCCAACATCACCCCAACCCTGTGGCTGCCACTTCCTCATAGGCATTTGTATGTTTGTGACCTGGGTCATATCACAGCACAAAATGTACAAAGAATAAGGTGACCAGATTTTAAAATTGGTAAAGTGGGACATCATTGACCAGGGTGGGGGTAAGGGGGTCTTGATTAAAAATTTGGTCTATATGGAGCAAAAAAAAATTTCATAGAATGCAAAAATAGTATTGTAATACATTTTTTAAAATTTCAACATAAGTACAATTTACAAACATGATACATTAAAAAATTGTGTATAATATTATTTTATTCTTTGGCATATTTCTCATTTGAGTGAATTTTTTTAGTAGATTGCTGCCATTGTTTAAAAAGTCATGAAATTTTTTACAAGAATTTGTTCAATTATATTTCACACATAAAATGGCTTTCAAAGTCTCAACACTTAATTGTGATTTTTCTGATGTCCACACTTCATTTACCATAGAAAAAACGCATTCAGTCACAGCATTAGTTTCTGGTAAAGACAGTGCGTATTCCACAATTTTTAGTGCATTATTGTGTGGAACATGGTTTGTTTCAAAATGATGAAATATTTCTAACCATTTGTTCTCTATTGTGATTTTTGCTGCCCAAGATTTAACCTTTTCCTTATCAATCTATTTTTTAATAATGATACCTCATTAAAAAGATCATTTTCGGAAATATTACTATATGGGAAATTTTGAGTGAGTCAGAGGGGTTGGGTTACACGGTCCGGAAACTGATGTCAGAGCTGCAGGAGCGGGCGGGAGCAGGCAGGGCAGCGCTGCTGGTGCGCTCGCACATGAGTGGCTGCACACACTCCCTGCCTGGACTTGTCCTTGCAGCGGCTGCGCTCCCCATGTCCAGCCCCGCCACCCACTGGAGACCGAGTGGCTTGTGCCTCATGGAGCCCGGAGCCACACACCGGCATCCAGAACTCGGGCCTATGGGTAGTTAGGGGACTTGACAGCCGCTGCCCCAGCAGGTACGTCCTGGCCCGAAGTTTTTTGTTTCAGGGCACCACACGGGGCAGCCAGCTCTTGCAGCAGTGCAGGTGCTTCCAGGCCAAGGCGGGGTCTCCCCGCCAAAAACTGTATATTCCCTTCCCGTTCTCCCACCATTCCCTAGCTTTTCGTGCATTCTTTCCAAAAATCGAGACTTTTTTAAAACGCCCCGGAACGCGGGGCAAATTGTTAAAAATCAGGACTGTACCGCCAAAAGTGAGACGTCTGGTCACCTTAACAAAGGAAGACCTGGTTTACCAGAGGCAAGCAAAGTTCAGTCAGCCTGGGGCCTACGTTTCTCTTAATTAATTATGAGGGTCGAATTGTTTAGGGCTCTTTGATTTCCTCCGTTTCCCAGTTCCAACACAAAACAGAACAGAGGCAAAATGTGGATAAAATTTCTTTAGCCAAAGAAAAATAACAATAACAATAAGACAAATTAAACATACTGAGAAGCAAGGGGAAGAGGCAGAGACAGGCACAGAGATGTGGCAGGGATGAGAAAGGGAGAGAGAGAAGCAGCAGGCAAGAATGACACTATGAGCAGCACGTTCAGCTTCAAGTTTCGCTAAGAAATTTGCCAATGTGAGGACTCCCTTCTTGAATACAGGTGTAAATGGCATCGCGGTGAGCACAAAGCCAGCAGCCGCTCACAGGCCTATTAGACAGTAAACAGCAATGTTCTGTAATTCCAGCTATTAAAAACAGTTTAAAGAGAAATCAAATCTCATTTAGTAGGGATTGCGGGGGTCTTCTTGGACTATTTTAAAGTTTCATGTTTATCCAAGGAAACAGGCTCTAATTTTCCAATGTTGGAAGCATTGCCATCTGCATTTAAACAGATGAGGAAGGCTTGTGAATGGTCCCACCCCACCCCCCAGACCATGGTGGGACTATGAAAGATTTTCTATGTCAAGGGAAGCCACAGGGACAGGTGAAACATTTCCTTCAATTTGCATATGAAACAAGGTTATCGCTGCTTTGCTCCCAGTGAAGGTAATTAGAGGGAGGGTCTGTGCCTATCCTCAGTTGTTAAGGTCAGGTTCATGATACACCATCACAAAAACAAGGGGTCTGGCATGTGCTTGAGTGTTCACAGCAGCATTCTGTGCCAGTAGGTATCAATTGTTCAGACTGCCACCACGTTCTCTCTCATAACACCCCAAAACTCTCCGAGGCTCATTTGTGGAGACACCACACTCACCAGTCTGAAGGCAGGAAAGCTGAGTTCTTCTATAAACTATCGATTCTATTTATATGCTAATTTTTAAGTATCCACATTCAAGAAAGTCAGATAACATTTGCTTATTTGATTAGCAATCTAGGTGTGTTCAGAGGCTAAGAGTTCTATAAGCCTGACAACAGAAAGCTGACATTACAAGTCAATTAGCCGACAGATGAGACTAGAATCAGGTCTCTATGTTCTCACAGCCCCACAATCACATAAAACCACTTGTCTTCTTTCCCTGGGAAGTAAAATTATTCTCCTCAAAATCCTTGCCATCTCAGACTTCTCAGAAGTCCTCTGCACATGGGTAAGCAGGCTTTGGCTTATTTACCCTCTGCAGCCATTGGCAAAGAAAGACCATACAGGTTTCCTATGTTTGTTCTTGACTGGAAACCAAACTGGTTTTATTAGATTCTCTCATGAATGCTGCTGTTTGATGCCTTCCAAAATTAGAGTGTATGCATTCATATTCCCCAGCCACTTGACAGCGGCAGTGCTAATGGGACCTTGCAAAGGCAATGGGGTCATTCTCAAAGCATGTGACAGGCCTGGTACTCCCAAGCAAAAACAGGCCTTAATCCCCTTTAATTACCATTCACTTCCTGTACACCTCCTTTTTCATCATTGCTGATTACACAGATATCCATGTCTGAATAATATCTTTCCACTTTATAATCAGACAACTACCACTTACTCTGACAACCTGAGACACTCTGAGCATGATTTTGCCTGCAGAATACTCAGTCTGCATTTGGTCTCTTTTTCAGGGGGTAGGGTGGCAAATTACCATACACTCCAAGGCAGAAAGCTGACTAGAATAACATACTAAAAAGACGTGTTTTGCTTTAGCCTGTACCACCCTGCCCAGAGTGAGACTTAGGGGGATAGCTCTAAATACCCGATGCTTCAAGCTCCAGTTCCAGTGCAGCTGTGAAGGAGAATGCTGCCTATAAAGACTTCAGACTTCCAACTGTCTCACCAAGACTTCTATAAAAGTCCCCCCTACTCTAAGGGATCTGTTTTCATAGCAGAAACTATTATTTCTTAATTTTAAAAATCTCTATGGCCCTCCATGATTTAAGTTGCCCCAAGTATAGAGTTGTTAATATTCTTCTTTTAAAAAAAATTCTATATGAATCCATCTAATTGGCATGTAAGAGACTCAATCAGATTCATATATTATAGAACCTTTTTAAAGGAAGAATATTAGCATATCTAGTCTAAGAGAGACCAGAAGAACTTCCACAGTCACAGCAGGGGGAAGCTGCCACTCTGGCATAAAAATTGACAACTGTACTAAGTGTGGGGTTATACTGAAGAGACAGCACTGAGTCCTAGCGCATGTCGGAGACTCGGGTTCTAGTCTTATTCCCACCACTGAAAAGTCACCTTGGGTGTGGAACCTAAATTTTCTGTAGCTAGCACAGTGTTCTCATCATGGCTGCAACCCCAGTACTCTGATATAATTGTTCTGGGTAGCAGGAGTTCTGAACAGTTTCCCTAGTGATACTCCTCCAAAGCCTCAGTTTCTCCCCCATATAAGGAGAGTGATAACATGTATCTCACAAAATGATATTCCTATTAGGAAATTACAAAAATAGGTTGCATGAGAAAATATTGTGGAAGGAAATGACTTACACATGCAATGATCTACACATTTTAGTTGCCTCAAGGAAAACAAAGAAGTGTTTTAAAACCAAACTAGATCAGCCCCCAAATGGTTTTCTCACTAAATAACTTACCCGGAATGAGCTAGGGTCCCTGGGAGAGCTTTAGATTCTGACCCAACATCAACCCACCAAGTACCTTTGAATAGAAAACTTCCCTCTAAGTTTCCTGGCAGAGTTAGGATTTGACATGAAGACCAGTTTCCAGACATTGCTATAGGAATGAGATTCTTTCTAGGTTGTGTGCTGGTTCGTTCACACTGTTTACTCAGCTTTGAGCTGGGAATTGTGTCAGGTGAGAGTAGATGAAAGACGAGGCCTGCCTCAGCCCTCACGGAGCCTACAGCCTGGTTATGGGAATCATCAATCGATGCTCCCAATAGTCGGTGTGGTTATCAGGCAATAGCCAACAAACCCGCTGGCAAAACTCAAAATGGAGAGATGCTCAATCCCCAAAGAATGATGATTTTATCGTAGAGGAGACATTTGGCCTGAGTCTTGAAGGAAGAGTACAGATTTGCCAGAGCGAGATAGGGTTATGTGAAAAGGTATGGTGTGTTCAGAGACTCGTTAATTCAGTCGAGGGTGGAAAATAGTTACAGGTGAAAGGGGAAGAACTCTGACTTCCCTTCTGAAACATCTTAATTTATTATTCACATTTCAACATTAAGAGAACAGGAGGAGCCCAGAGTGTTTCAATAACAAACTCAAGGCCACATTGCAAAGGAGAGGTAGAAATGGTCTTTGAGCAAGAAAGTGGCAAGGCTAGACTTTTCTTTAGAAAGCTAACTTGAGGGACAGTTAAAGGAAGGATTGCCCAGATGTGCTGAGGATAAAACTTGAACTAAGATGTTGGGCAGTGATGGTGAAGGAGAGGGCTTAATGGAGACATTTCTGATTAGTAGGTGTGCACTGCTGTGATGATAGTGGTGAGGGGAGCTGGGCTGTTGCTTAGAAGCAGTCAGCATCATGTCATTCAAGTCTGGCCTCTGCACAGACCCACACTCCGCCAGCTGGTGGTTTCCCACTGCCTTGATATGCTTACTGACTAACTGCTTCCTGGACTTTGAGATTGACACAAGTTGTTGGTAATCACTAGAAAATTTTCAATTAAATGTAAAAAAGGAAAAAAAAAAAACAGGTAAGTCTATTCTTTCTTTTGACTGCTCTATTGATTAAAATGAATGTCTGTGCTGGGACCACTGAACCATGAAAAGCAATCTGTCTTGGATGGGTAGTAGGTCGTTAGGAAATCATTGGGTTGAAGGAAAGAGTCAAGAAAAGAATTTGCTCAGACCCACATATGGGGGTGTTGGTGTGTCTATCTGTAGCTACATAGCCATGTAGGGATATGTGCATTTCTATATATAGGGGACATATGCCACATTCTTCAATCAACCATCACGAGCCAAAGGCATAAGCAGGATCCCTGACAGAGTTGCACTGTCCACCACTTAGCAGACTCTAAGCCATACACAGGGTACATGCAGTGGGGACAGGGAAGTGAAGGGCTATTCACATAATAAATTCAGCTCTTAAGCAACTGCTGTCTGACAAGTGAGTCTGACAGAACCAACAACATGTACTTTAAGGCCATTCTCCAGGAAACTGGGAAAAACAAGTGGCATTAATATGTATGCCTCTAATTTCATCAAAATGGTATTTTATGAGAGCTGTTCTACATACAGAACCCCTTTGCTTAAGAAAATGGAAAGAAAAATAAATAACTCTTTCTCAGCTACTACTTTCTACCCACACGTACCTCCCACCTCAATAAGATAAGCTACTGTCAATTCTGCAAGCAACACATTTAAAATAGAATCAACCCATTTTTAAAAGATTCAGAAATGAAGTGCTTGCCCTCTAAAATCCCCTTGACCAGGATAACCATTGTCAGTAGCATTCCAACACCACTAGGGTAACTTGCTCTGTTGCACATTCATTAGCCAAACTATTCAGATTACCACTAACATTTCCCCCTGTGACTCTTTATTAATGGCCACATACACACCCCTTTCCAGTGTCTTCATCAGTGTGGTCTGTTGATTATCCACCTATCCCTTTCCCAGCCCACCCTTTCTCTCTCATTGCCACCAGAATTAGAACTCCTGGTTCAGGACACTATTTCAATTCATTCATTTGTTGAAGCAGTGGCTTCTCACTAGGACCTCTTAGACCACAAGGAGGAGGCCAAGGGTGGAAACAGATTCCTTTTTCCATAAACAACTGGCTCTTGCTTGAGCAGAATTCCCCCTTCCTTTCAGATCAAGTCTATGGGAATGGAGACAGATTTGGAAAAACTATCTGAGCCATCTCCCATGATGGGATTGATGTCTTCTCTACTTGCTGCCTATGCAGCTTTGAACATGCTCCTTAAACTCTCTAGGCGTCAGTTGTCCTCTCTGTAAATGGTAATGATAATCATTGTCAACATCCTTTGCAAATTGATTTGTCCTTTGGACTCATTGTTTAGGGTCTGAGAGCTGTGAGCTGGGTGTCTTTCTCTGTCCTTGGAGGAGTGTAGCAAGGCCTACCTGACTAAATGTACATCACACTCTTAGAACAGGACCTGGCTCAAAGAAAACATTGCTACTCACTTCCTTTATTCCGATGTGGAGAAACAATGATAAGGCACTAAATTTTAATAAGAAATCCCATGCCAGCACTTATGTTATTAAATACTGAGTCAAGAACAGGTGACAGAGATAGAGGGACTAGAAAAAAAAGACCTCCCTAAGAAGTCTTGAAAAGAAAAATGAACAATGTCCCAAATGACCCTCTGGGGTCTAAATGACCCTCTTCAGTTTCCTTTCAACCAGGGTACATGTGTATCCTATTTCTTATGGACCACCTGCTGCTGGAACTATAGAAATGAATTAAGACACGGACCCTTGCATAGACAAGCAGGTCAGTGAGGGTGATACCAAAAGTTCCAACAGTCCTTGACCTAAAATTGGCATTCAGCATTTAATGAGTGAAAGAATGGATGTGAGCATGACTGAATCAATAACAAAGACTATAAGAGATCTTTGCTTTTCCCCATCGGTCTATAAAAAATAATAAATACAAATCACTTGCATAGAAAACATTTTTGAGGAAAAAGCCTGCTAATATGGAAGTCCATTAACCTTTTGAGCTCAGTTAACCTTTTATTTTAATGCATATAAATAATTACTTAATACTCATTAGTACAATATTTCTGAATGCACATAAAATATTCTACATCCCAGAAAGTTTTAATGCCACCCAGAATGGAGAGTGATTTATTCCATTTCTGGTTTTGGCCTCCCTTTGTCTGGTGAAGTTATTTCTTTTGTTTGTTTAAATTTTTTAAACAACAGTTGACATACAATATTATATTAGTTTCAGGTGTACAACATAGCAATTACGCATTTGAAGTGATCACCCCAATAAGTCTAGTACCCACCTGACACCATGTATTGTTATTACAATATTAGTGACTATATCTCTATTCTGTATTTGACATCCCTGTGACTGTTTTTATGACTGGCAATTTGTACATCACACTCCCTTCCAGGTTAGGGTTTTCTAATAGGTAAAATTTGATATAACAACTAGTGACCTGAAATAATTAAGTTCCTAGAAAGTATATTAAAAACCTAAAAAGTCCGTGAAAATAAATTAAATGATACATGCATAAACGGTTAATTGACTGTCTTTTTTAATTTGCTTTTTCCAATCAACTAGTTCCATCTTCCCGCTTAAATAGCTGTCAATAGCACCTGCAAATTGATTTACTCCTTGATGGAGCTAAAGATTTTCTGAAAATCTGGAAACAGTTTTTGAAATCCCGCTGTTGCTGTTTGCATCTGAGTTGTTTTTCTCACTATTTTTTATCTTAGTATTCTAGCATCTGCATAACTTTGGGGAATAACTCTCCTTTCCCTTAGATATATGAATACAGAAAATGCACAGGGAGTTGCTTATTATGCTCTCCATTTGGGTGAAGTTTTATCAAAATGAAGCTAAATGAAATCCCCAAATTGCTCTGGTGGAGAGAAATGCCTTGATATTTCCACTTGTGGAAAGTGGGCATGTCAGAAATCCAGTTGTATCAACCTCAGTGCACAAGGAATCGAAGTCTATGCTTGCAGAAGCAGAGGGCTCTCTCCGTAATACAGAGGTTTTCCTGTTGTAGTTAAAACAGTCTTGCTGAATGGTCTTTAATGGGTGTTGAGTGAGGATGTGGAGGAAGCTGGTTCCTAAACTCCTTATTTTTTCTGTGTGTGTGTGTGTGTGTGTGTGTGTGTGTGTGTGTGTGTGTGTGTTCGCGCGCTCGCGAGCGCTACAGAGAACTCAATCATATGTCTTATTTATGGGCACACTACACTACTGGGTCATACGTGGTCCCATTTGTGTGTTCATCTTCACTCCTATTTTCCTCTCTCCCACAGATGACCATTTGAACATCTTTGAGATAAATTTATGAGAGAAAGAGAGGGAAGTTTAATACATATCCTGTATTTTACTTTACCTATATTGTATTATGCTAACGACCTTAATTTGGGGGTTTTTTCTAGATTGAATACTGTCGTTATAAGATTTAGCCATGCTGTGCTGGGTAGAGCCATTTTGTTATATCTAAATATGTCATTGCCATTCACAGTAAGATTCCCTCATACTTTATGTATCTATTCCTCTGTTGACATGCATTCAGTTTGCCTCTGTCTCTTCTCTACCAGGAATAATGCGATAATGAACATCCTTGTACAGGTGCTTGAGTTGTCCTGAAAAACTTTTCTGAGATATGCACCCAGGAGAGAACTGCTCTACCTCAGGGTACATGTATATTTAATTTAAGCAGGTAAGGCCAGGTTGCTTTTCAAAACAGAAGCTTCAGCCTGTACTCACACCATGAATGTTCCTGTATCCCCACACCCCCACTGTCATACTACTCAGGTTCTTACTTATTGACAATTAAAGGGAAATTTTCATTTCTATTTAACTTCAGATGATTTTTGACATCTCTATGTATGTTCGTTTGGTCTCATTTTGGTTTCACCCTATTAAATTTCCTGTTCATATCCCATTTTCCTGTTGGAGGTCCTATATTCCCTTGCTGAGTTGCAAGTGTTTCTAGGTATTAATCTCCAGTCGGTTTGTCCCCATTTGTATCATCCCTCAGTCTGTTACTGTCAACTTTCTCCACAATTTCCTTTGTTGAGCAGATATCCTTACTCATACTATAGTTAAATTTTGCCTTTATGTACTTTTGGTGTTTTAAAAAGGATTCCCTAGCTCTGGGTCACAAAGACTTCTCTAATGTTACTGTCTATTGACTTTAAAGCTCTACCTTTCACATATAAACCTTTAGCTAACCTGAAGTCCACTTTTATATACGGTCAACTGGGAGCCCAATTTTATTTTTCTCCATTTGGTAGGCCACTTTTCCCCATCACATCAGTTAAAGAAACTGGCTCTTCCTGATAGTTGTTAGTACCACCTATAAATTATATTAAATAAATTTGGTTCTAATTTTGAGATCTCTGCTTTTCCCCATCGGTCTATTTGTCTGTTCTTACACTAGTGCCCACACATTCAAATTAATATGAGTTTATGGCACATCTTGATATTTAAGAGAGCAATAATTTTCTTTTACAAGGTTAACTTAGCTACATATGGACTTTTTCATTTTATATACATTTTAAAATAAGTTTATTGAGTTCTTTTTATAAATCCAGAAAGTATTTTCTTTTCTTTTTATTAATTTTTTTCCCCCAGAGATAGAGTGAGAGAGTCAGAGAGAAGGACAGACAATGACAGACAGACAGGAACAAAGAGAGGTGAGAAGCATCAATCATTAGTTTTTCGCTGCCATTGCAACACCATAGTTGTTCATTGATTGCTTTCTCACATGTACCTTGACCGTGGGCCCTCAGCAGACCAAGCAACCCCTTGCTGGAGCCAGAGACCTTGGGTCCAAACTGACAAGCTTTTGCTCAAGCCAGATGGGCCTGCATTCAAGCTGGCAACCCGGGGTCTCGAACCTGGGACTTCTGCATCCCAGTCTGATGCTCTATCCACTGCGCCACCACCTGGTCAGGCCAGAAAGTATTTTCATTGGAAAAGTATTTAATGTATAGATTAATTTGGGAATATTGACATATTTACTTAAATAAATTATTATTTAAGAGTATAAAATGAATTCACCACACATTTGGAGTTTATCTCTATACCCATGAAGAAATTTTTACATTTTTTCATAAATATCTAGTGTAGTTTTATTAATTACTATGCATTTTGCTTATTTTTCTAGTTGGTTACTATTTGTATTCAGAAATGCATTTGAGCTTTTTAAGTTAATCTTGTGTCTGAAAACTTTGCTGACCTCTGTTTTAGTTTAAAATGGTTTAATTCTGTTAGCTTTTCTTTACATATAATTACATTACCTCCAAAAGAGAGTTTCAGGTTTTTCAATTATTTTACCTTTGATTTATTATTTGCATTTATTCCTTTCCGAAAAATCACTTTAAAACATCTGCTTTAATTTGAATTGCTTTGGGGTTAGCCTAAATTTATTTCTACCCTTTCCAAATCAAAGGGTAGAAATGAATTTAGATGTACAGTTATAAATATTTCCTGAATGCCTGTTTGAGGTTTAACTGACATATTCTGCATTGTCCAGATGTAGCTAAATAACAACTTAGACATATACTGTTTTTTTCAATGTGCCACATCCTCTTCTAACCATTTTCTATATATTATTTCACTTAACAGACCTCTGAGGAGGGTACTGTTATTTCCCCCATTTTACTGATGGGCAAACAGAAGCAGGAAGAGGTCATATACTTTACTAAAGGACTTGCACACAGCAAGTCACAACCAGAGCCAGGATTCAGACCCCAGCATTCTGGCCCCAAATCATGCTCTCAGCATCTGGCTCATCCTCTGTGTCCCAGGGCATGTGCCATCCTCAGAAAGTAAGTGCTGGCATCTTTAACAGCAGTTGATGGTCAGCTTCACTTCCTCACATTTATCAGTCAGTGCTGCATGAAAGTCCTTTTGGCACAGCTAAGAGAAACAGAAGCTATCCTTCATTGGTAGTCCCTTGGTCTCTGCTTCTTCCCCTCTCTGCAGTCCAGCTGACACCCCCTCCCAAGTATTTCTGCTGTCCCAAGGAAAGATGGGTCACAGAACAAGGGAGGAAAAAAAGGAAAGGTATCCCTGGCAGGATAACTTGGTTGGTTAGAGCTTCATCCCAAAGTGTGGAGGTTGCTGGTTCCGCCCCTGTGACCTACAGATCAATGCTCATGGCTCTGTTCCCCTTCCTCTCTCTCTAAAATCAATAAACAAAAACTTTTTAAAATTTTTAAAGGAAGAAAGGGAAGGCAGTTTTCCACAGGTTGCTGCTTCCTGTCAGACACACCAAAGAGGCTGCCTGTCCACAGAAAGAAGGGCGGAGCAGAGATACAGCCTGGGCGAGAAAAGCAGTGTTCTAGCTTCTGTGATTGGGCTTCCCAGGAGAAGCTCTATTATTTTGTTTTGAGTATTAAAAACACACAGATTAGACATGTCTATATTCAAATGTAAATGCCCCTCCTCTCCAATACTTCCCTCCTCCAATCCAAATATAAAATACAAAAACTAACATTCTGAATTAGAAATTATCTAGTTGTAGATAGAATTGGTTCTTTGTGTTAAGAGATGGCTAGGTAATAGTGCATTTCCTGACTGCTAAAACAAAAGACTTTTTAAGTTATGATGAGGTGTATCTAATATAGCAGGAATAAGCTGGAAGTTCCCAGCTAAAATTGGTTCTGACTTGGAAGTATAGATATTACAGGCTACCCTACATGAAGAGGGTAAGATTTGCGGAAGGAATGTGAAAACTCACTCACTTCAGGTTAAAGAATGAAAAATGGGCACTTGTTCGCATGCAAAACCCTCTCCTCACTCATGTTGGTTTCCCCATGAGTCAATGAGCCCAGGTGTTTGTGGAATCCTCAGATTCCAGAGTTTCTATTTTCAAATTATCCCAGTGTTTCCCACTGCCGAAATAAGTCACCTCAGTAAACTCTAATAGTGGCAATTTTTGTGACGCATAAAATTGATTTATGCTAACTATCAAAATATATTTCCCTGGATAATTTATGCTTGACAATTTAACATAATTATTTGTGCCATCATTTTTAACATTTCTGCCTTCTTGATGATCAACTCTGGAGTACAAACACACACACACACACACACACACACACGCACACAAAACAAAAAACACACTATCTTTCAGAGATGAGATTTTTTTAAATCAATGTTACAGCAGCCTGTTTTGTATTTTGTTGTGACAAGACTGAATTTAAATAGTCTAGGAAGTCAAAACAACAGAGAAATATCAATACATATTAAGTTAATCAAGGAGCTCAGCTTTGCTATTCTGCCTCTATGCTAGAATTATGCTTCCTCAGTAAGCTCACGTTGTTATTGGCATCTTGTAACTTCTCCACAAATATTTGCAGCCTTCAGCAGTCATCCACGATGAAGGATGGCTAGAGGCTTCCAGACAACTCCTCTGTATCTCTATGAAACTTTGTCACAACAGGTTCAAGAAATTCACTCCTCAGGCAAGCTCTGACTCACTTGTTTGAATTCACAATCTTAAAATGTTTTTTATCTAGCAAATGCTTTTCTTAGTGTCCCACAATGGCATTCTAATAAAAACTTCATTCTCTGTTGCTCTGCATAAACCTCTTTGAAAAGAAAACTTAATAAAAGATACATTAACCCAAATAAATGCACAGTGTACTGACCCCATCAAGCCCTGGGTATGCCACACAGGACTTTGAAACAAGTATCTGATTAAGGCACCAGAAGTTAGAACAATGAGACAAGCATACCAAGTTGGAGGGAGCAAATATACTTGATCTTTTAAATGAACACAGAGTTGCTATTCATTCATGCCAGCACATTCCATTCTTTCTCCCCCCAAAAAAGGTAATTAGAAGAGACGTTCCAGTGCTCTCTTTAAGCACATAAAATATTTGCTTTATTACATACAAAGATGATTCTGCTGGCCCATGAATACTTTGAATTGTTTCCAGAGTAATAACAAGTGAGTGGTTAACCATTCCCACTCTCTCATCCCCTGCTCCTGAAGACCCAGTGCTCTAACCTGTAACAAGTCCTAGGAGACTGTTCTAGTCATAAAAAACAAACAAGGCTTGGCCAGTTAGCTCAGCAGTAGAGTGTCAGCCAGCATGTGGAAGTCCCGGATTCAATTCCCAGTCAGGGCATACAGGAGAAACAACCATCTGCTTCTCCATGCCTCCCCTTCTCTCTCTTCTCTTCTCTTCTCTTCTCTTCTCTTCTCTTCTCTTCTCTTCCCACAGCCATGGCTTGAATGGTTCAAGCAAGTTGGCCCCAGGCACTGAAGATGGCTCCATGGCCTCCCTCAGGTGCTAAAATAGCTCAGTTGCTGAGCAACGGAGCAGAAACTCCAGATGGGCAGAGCATCAGCCCCAGACAGGGCTTGCCAGATGGATCCTAGTTGGGGCATATGCAGGAATCTGTCTCTCAGCATCCCTGCCTCTCACTTAATAAAAGAAAGAAAAGCTCAGAGTCTCACAGAGACCAATTTTAATACTTAAGACATTATGTGGTGCCTGAACAGGTGGTGGTGCAGTGGATAGAGCATCAGACTGGGATGCAGAAGACCCAGGTTCGAGACCCCGAGCTCGCCAGCTTGAGCGCGGGCCCATCTGGCTTGAGCAAAAAGCTTGCCAGCTTGGACCCAAGGTCGCTGGCTCTAGCAAGGGGTGGCTTGGTCTGCTGAAGGCCCGCGGTCAAGGCACATGTGAGAAAGCAATCAATGAACAACTAAGGTGTCATACTGGCAATGAAAAGCTAATGATTGATGCTTCTCACCTCTCTCCGTTCCTGTCATCTGTCCCTATCTATCCCTCTCTCTGACTCTCTCTCTGTCCCTGGAAGAAAAAAAAAAGACATTATGTGGTTGCATAATTTGCAGGGCCACATGCAAAAATGAAAATGCAGGGTCCCTGGTTCAAAATCAATAAGAATGTGAAGTCACCAGAAGTTGACCATTATACCAAGCACAAGGCAAGTGACCTTCCAGAGCCAGGCCTTATGAAACTGCTCAGGTTTCTGGCCAAAGAAGTTGGCCTGGTGCTACTTATTTAGTTTTTTGTTTTGAAGATGCTCAGAGGTGCGGGAACTTTGCCACCTTGCAGTTAGGACCCAAATAGGTGACTGTCCATAGAGAACCCTCATGCAAGCTGCGGGACAGCTTCCTCAGCCCACCCAGAACAGTGATCCAAATGATCACTTCCTCCTGCTTGGGGTAAAAGAGCTCCAACAAGCTCGCCTTTAAGAAGAAAATAAAAGCACTTAAATTCTTAAGTGTGCCGTCATTCTAAAATACTCTTTTTTAGAAGAACACCATTTAGGCTTTCTGGGAAGACATAGGAATTGACACCCTTTTATTCCATGTCCTCTCACTACATTTACTTTCCAGAATAAAAAAAAAAAATTTAAAAGCCATCCATGTTGATTTCTAAAGTAGTTTTACGAGAATATCCAAACTTATGTAATCTTTATGTAAATGCAAATATTAGAACAGCTGGCTCTTTGCAACAATTACTGTTTACATGACACAAAATGAGTTATCTGTATAAATTCTAGGACACACTTGAGCCAATCCTATAAGCATGATTTTGTCTAGGTTGTTACTATCAAATATATGAGAGAACCAAATTTAAACCTTTCCTGTTAACCTTTTCGCCCAACAATTTTAAGTTGCCATGCCCAGCACAGAAAATACGGTTAATAATATTGTGATAACCACTATGGTGGCAGATGGGCACTAGACTTATTAGGAGGATAACTTCGTAAATTACATAAGTGTCTAATCATTATATAATATACCCAAAATTAATAAAATATTGAATGTAAACTGTAATTGAAAATATAACAAAAATCAAATATAAAAATTTAAAAAATAATGTCCAAATCATAGGGTGGGTAGAAATTCTTATCACTGTGAGAAATTTAACTTTTCTACAAACTATGTGTAACAAAAGCCCATTCTCAAGAACTTGTTAACAATTAAGATTAAAACACTACCTACAGATCACCTTCATTAATTAATTCTATTAACAGAATTCTAAAACTTCATGTCAACCAAAGTGTTCCAAACTATGTAATTGTGATTGACATTTATATATATATATAATATATTTCTTCAATAATTCTTTATTGAGTTCCTATTGGTCTTACAACATTCTATTGACTACTTTTAAATATATAAGATATAAAAAATAAATATTGGACAACTATAATGTATACTTGGAGTACTTACAATCTAATAAAAGTACTGACTATACAGATTAATAACTACAATATGGGGTTTTAAAAAACAGACACGAATGCCATAAGAGGACCATAGATTTGGTGTTGTAGAAGATCAGACAAGAAGATAATACATCCCCATGGAAAGATCATCAGATACTTCCTGTGGAAAAAATTATTAATTTAATTATTTCTAAAACTATGAATAAGAATGTAGAGCAGTTATGGAAGCAGGGACTTCTAAAACAATGAAACAGCATCAGCTATTACATAACCATTTTGACTACCTAGTAACCTTTTAGTTACTAACCATCTGGTCTACCTTTTTCCTTCCTCTGTAATTTCCCAGAGCTATCTATACTCACCAAACCTTCTTCCTTTTACTAAGCCTCAGTAATTTGGCTTATGCTTCTATCTCCAATTGAATATATTCTCAAGAAAATGCCACTTACATTTTAAATGTCAAGTGTAATGGACATTTTAAAATCTTATTATTATTGGATCTCTCTGTTGTGTGTGATATAATTAATCACTCCTTCCTTCTTGGGGCATTCATGACATCACGTTCTCTGGCTATCCTTGTACCTTGGACAGTTCCTCCACTGGCCCCTCCGTGGGCTTGTCTTCTTCCATCTGCTCGCGACGGCTGCCATTTCACGGGGTTCTGTCCTCCACCCACTTTTTTCTCACTCCACATGCTCCCTGAGTAACAACAGCCATTCTCGTGATTTTCTTTATCCTATATATGCCAAGGACTCCAAAATCTATATTTCCAGCCCTGGCCTTATCCCGTGAGCTTCAGACTCATATAGCAAAGCTCCCTTTCAATATACTGCAGACAACGAAAACTCAACATGTTGAAAATGAAAATCATTAGTTATTTTTTTCTAAAATATTACCTCCTTTTTTCTGCTTCAGTTGAGGTCTCCTGATTTTACTTGCTATATATTTCTCAAATTTTTCCCCTCTGTCTTATCATTCCTACCAAGCTAGTACCTTAGCAGCCTTGACTAGAGTATTTTAAAAGCCTCCAACTTCAGCCTTGTCCTCTCAAACTCGCTTCTAAATATCTTCCAGAAAGATTCTAGTGTAGATATACACACACACAAACTCACACTCACACATACCTTAAAGTCTTTATCGACAATACTTTTCTTGGGAATAAAATCCCAAGTTTCTTAAGATGAAATACAAGACTCGTTAGGACCTGCCCATTATAGAAGAGAGGTGAAGTTCTAACAGAGCCACTGGATACCTAACACTGAACACATAAAGGATTTCTGGGTGGCACCATCAACCCATATGAATGAAAACAATACGATTTTTACAAAGGCATTTGTCCGACTGGATGTGTTCAGCACTATATAAAGTACAGAAGCAGAGACAGTAGACAGAAGGATTGATTTAGAATTAGTGTGGTGGAATAACAGACAGTTTAGGATATTATTCAGAGAGCCATTAAAGTTTAAAGAAATAGTCCATGGGGTCCAGGCTTGATAGAGAGGGAGTGTAAAGGGGGAAGACAAACAGCTTGGCAGGAAATAATAGTGGAAATAAAAGACTGGCAGTTTCAAAATAAAATACTTAGGAGTAATGGAGTAAAGATCATAGCAAAGGGAAATTATACTCAGAAAGTGGTGTGCTCAAAGGGAAATTGTGGCGATGAAGTTCTTTCTAGGTAAACACATGATTCTGGCTGCAGGAAGCTTGGGTATACGGCTAAAGCAAAGTTAAGGTAAAGGACACTAGTATTTGAAGAAGCAGTGAACCTCTGAAGATAGATGGTAGGGTAGAGCATTATCATTGTATTTATTACATTGGATTTTAAGTGTCTCTTTATATGTCTGTCCTTCTAGACAACGAGATACTGGGGGTCAAGGACATGTATTTCTTTTCCTCAAGTTTATATTCCCAAGGATATGGCTCAGTGCCTGGGATAGAGTAATGCTTAGCAAAGTATTTCATGTGTGATGAAACGAGAAATTCTAGGTACCTAAGGACCAATATAATTTGGCTGGTTCAGATGCACAAAATATAAAAATAGTGAGAAATAACACGGGGGCACAATAATGGATGCCCTGAAATAGCAGGTTGTGATATTGTATACATTTGGTCTTTGTCCTCACTTCTGACACAGAACTCCAAAAGCCCTTGGGATTTGTTTTTTGTTAATGAGGTGACTTTTGGTAAGCAGCTAGCAATGGGTGTGATTGCCAGGGGAACAAACCATGAACAGAAGGTTGGAACTTTCTGCTCCCCCCTCTGATTTCTGTGGATGTGAGGGGCCGCAGGTTGAATCAATCCAATTGCTAATGACTAACCAATCATGCTTATGTAATGAAACCTCCATAAGAAATCCAAAAGGATGGGGGTCACTGTGCCTCCCGGCTGGTGAACCAGATGATTCCACATTCCGTCATTCCAGGTCCAAACTTCACAAGGACAGAACCTCTTTTGTTCTGGACCTCATCTTATGCATTTCTTCATTGGATTGTTGATTTGCATCCTTTAATATCCTTTGAAATAAACCACTAATCTAGTGAGGAACCTGGTTTTCTGAGTTCTGTAAGTCGTTCTAGCAAATTATTTGAACAAGGAGGGGGTTGTGGGAACCTCTGATTTATAGTCATTCAGACAGAAGAAGCACAGTGAACCTGAACTTATAATTGGCACCTGACATGGAAGGCATTCCTGTGGGCTGAGCCCTTTAACCCTGTGTCTGGTTAGATGATGTTAGAACTGAGTTGAATTGCAAGACATCCGATTGTTGTTGGAGCACTGCCTGGTGCTGTGGGGAAACCAGCCCCCATGTACACATTGGAATTGGGAGTGGGATTGTTACAGGCCAAAGAAATTTGACTTCATTTTGTAGCCAATTAGCAGTCACTATAACTGTGGAGCTTAGAAGAAATGGAATGCTATCAGCACCATATTCACAGCTATGATTAATATGTATGACACCAAAGGATGGCACAATGCGACCTTCTGAATCATCAAAGAAGGCTTATGTTGTGCTCAGCATCATAGTGCCATCCCAATAAGTACATTGTTTCCTATTGTCATTCTTGGGAATTGGTGAACTACCCTCTCTATTCAGATAATGGCAATTCATCAGATGGTTATTGAAGATGTCTATGTATTAAGCGAGGCACTTTGACAAATGCTATTTACTCCACTTCAAAGGTCATTGAATAAACCAGATCATCAGATTTCCAAACTATGTTAAACAAGGAGCATAATATTTACACATCATAGGATCTCCTTAGACCCAAAGACCTCAAAGCCACATACATGATTATGCAGAGTTTACAATGCTTGTTTTTTAATGCAATTGCTTCTATTCAAAACCTTAGGATATAGGTAGAAACAGAAATTCATCTTCAATAAATCGAGAAAATGAGACTCAAAAAGATTCAGCAATGTATAAAGGCCACAAAGAAAGAAGATAACAAAGTCAAAGCTGGAACTGTCTACAGTTCATGCGCGGTGGTCTGTTGGCTCTGTGATTTAAATGTAAACACTTCCAGCTCTGGAACGTGATCTCTGTACAACATATAAGCGGAAAATTGGCCACTCAGCGAAACATGGTGGGAGGGAAACAGGCTGCTAGGTGAGTTCCATACCACGCTGGTCCTAAATTTTCACACCTAATTAATCAAGCTCGTTCTGTAATCACTTTTCTACGTGTGGTGTTAGTGAAGTTTACAGCTGCAGTTTTAATGAGCTGCTGTTTCTTTTGACATTTGGAAATCTAATCTGGAAAAATGATGCGATGACTTGTAAAGACCTTTCATTTTATATGTTTAGCCATGTAGCTTTCCAAGGTCCTTGGAGCAAACCCGGGGCAGCCACACTTCCCAGATAGCTGCTGCTTCTGCCAGTACAGGGCCGGCCAGTTCCTATGGAGTTACTGAACAGATGTGGCTAGCAGCCCAGAGAGTTAATGAGAATTAATAATACTGATTGCAAGCACCTAGGAAATAAATGGAAATTTGCAACTTGACTTATGAGATTATATCCGAAAACCCAAATGCTTGCGTAAAATACGAAAAACTTGCAAGGCTGCTTATCTTAGAAAACAGCAAGTTATCTTACTGCATAGAGAAAATATATTTACTACAAATAGGGAAAAACTATCAAATTATAGAACTATGTCAGCTACCAAGAGAGAAAAACAGCATGAGAAGCAACATTTCCACTTACGAGGAACACTAATTAATATTCTATAGCCTGTGTAATTCTGGTAATTACTTCTCTAATATTGGGGTGTTTTGCTAAGAAAAGAAATACTAGAGGAAATACATATGTCAAAATATATTCTTTCTGAGTGCACAGCACATATGGACGAGGCTAAATCGCCTTTCTTATCCCCATCATAACCCCCACGGGAGCCTTAGGATTAAAAACTGGCAGTCGCTGCTCCATTGAACTGTTCATTCCCAAGGATTTGTGATTCTTAAATTGGAGGATACAATATGGAAAAAGGACAATTGCCTATGAATTTTGCTACTCCATCCCAATACGTTGAATGAGATTAATAAACATTGTTCCTTTTCAATCTTATGGCATTCCTAACCTGCTCTTGTCATGCAGTTTTCTCCAGCAAGCATGATGAGTTAGTATTTCCTGGATTATAACTCTTTTCTTCTTTTACCTTGAACTATTTACCTGTTAAATTATCTAGTTACTATTTTCAATAGCGACCTTTACTCATTTTCTTCTTTGTGGTCTTCGTCTGTTCATCAACAAGTAAAAATTTTGACCCTGGCTGGTTTGCTCAGTGTATAGAGCATCCACTAGGCATATGGACATCCCAGGATTGATTCCTGGTCAGGGCACAAAAGAGAAGCAACCATCTGCTTCTCTCCCCTCCCTTTCCTATTTCTCTACCTCTTCCTCTCCCATAGCCCAGTGGCTCAATTGGTTCAAGCATGGCCCCAGGCCCAGAGGATAGTTTGGTTGGTCCCAGCGCATCAGCCTCAGGTGCTAAAAATAGCTCAGTTGATTCAAGCATTGGCCCCAGACAGGGGTTGCCAGGTGGATCTCAGTCGGGGCACATGCAAGAGTTGGTGTCACTATCTCTCCTCTCCTCACTTAAAGAAAACAAAAAAGTGAAAATTTCTCAGATCCAAAACCAAACAATCCAATTTGATTGCTGGGAGAGAACATACCAGTCCAGGAAAAATTGAAGCTGAAGGTCAGAATTTACTAATACCATTTCCAGCAAAGAGTTCCTAAGTATTCCAAGGTGCAAGGACACATTATAGGTATTTTGAAAACAAACTGAATTAAACAGGCTCTGCAATTGGTAGTACTTTAAAATGGCACCATACACACACACACACACACACACACACACACACACACACAGAATAAATGCATGAATTGTCTCTGGAGGGAGAATTATGAAACTAATAATAGCTCCCACCCCCATGGAGAGGTACGAGACTTGGTAGATGGGGGGAAAATGAAGAATTTACTTTGCAGTATACATATCCTGTTGTCCCTTTTAAATTTTGCTACATGCACATCTATGGCTTGATAAAAATAAAAACCTATTTTTAAACTACAGTTCTCACACCAGTAGCTAAGCCGTCCAGCTCTCAGCCCCGGGTCTGAGACGATAGAATGCTTTCCACTGCTGGAAATGCCCACAATCCCATTTTCATCTTTCACACAGTTCACACTCTGGATGCTCTCCATTCCTACGGCTCTCTGTAGGGAAACCTTGAAGATCATCGGGGCCATGGTCCTCGACTATCAAATAAAATAATGGCTCAGAGTAATCCATATGACCTTTGTAGGGTCTCCTTGCTTTCTAGAGACACAGTGAAAATAATAATGTTTTTATATAAGGATCTAAAGGGCATTGAGCTAAGGGAAATAAGTCAGAGAAGAAAGCGCCATGATTTCACTTACTATGAAAAAAAAAACAAACAAAACCCACAAACTCACATAGTGAAACCGATGGTCACCAGATAAGATGGGGGTTGGGCGACTGGGCATAAAAGGTGAGGGGCGCAAGAAGTACAAATGACCAGTTATAAAAACAATCACAGGAATGTAAAGTACAGCATAGGGATTATAGTCAATAATATTGCAATAACCATGTATGGTGGCAGGTGGGTAACTGGATTTATTGGGGTGATAACCTCAGAAGGTATATAAATGTCTAATCATGATGTTGTGCACCTAAAATTAATAGGGTACTACTGTATGTGCACCATAATTGAAAATAAATTGTAAAAATTAAAATAAATACATTTCAGAAGAAACCATCTCATGTGTTTCTAACTTACCCCAAATAATGCAATCACAAAGAGCTGGTCCGAAAACATTTCTTTCAGGTAAGTCTTTTAAATCTACTAGAAGTGGATTGCTTCTTTTTTCTCTCTCTCTCTCTTCAACCCTCTTTATCCCACTGCCACCTCTACTTTGTTCCATTAATCATTCTACCATTCCCAGAAACTCCCTACCCAACACAATTAAGGAAGTTAGAATTAAATATTTTGCTGGTTTGGGGCTCACAATGCCAACCTGTCCCAGGAGAAATTATTCTCCAATTAGGAGCACCATGGCAAGCTCAGAGCATCTGTGCCTTTTAAAGCTGGTGGTGGCCACCACCGTGTGCATTGATCCATAGGGATTTTCAAGTCTTCCCAACAGCTCATAAATTTTATAAACTAACCTCATTGTAACCAAGCCATAAAATTGCAAATTGAAAATTCATCAACAAAGAAAGACCTAATGGAGGCTAATATATCCTTGCTTCATCTACAGCCTCTCCACTGCCTCTCAAGCCATAGGTCTAGAAGAGCAAGCTGTCCACCTGGAAAGCACCCAGACCTGGCTCTCAGACCCAGATATTGACAGGGAAGGTTCTAACCTGTCAACAGCCCCACCCATACAACAGTGCAAGAGAGGCTTTCTTTCTTGGACCAAAAACAGGGTAGAGACTATTACAGTCAGTACAGAATCTTTTCAGGACAGTGTCTTCTCTAGTCTTGTGCAGAATTCCCCTAGCTAGTCCTCAAGTCTCTCTTCCCTCGTGCTGATCTCATTACTCTCCAGGTTTAAGAATCCCATTAGTGGTTGGCTATCTTCAAGGTAAATTCCAAACTTTCTCTCATGGCATATCATGTCTTCTGTGATCAGGATGCTGCCTACTGATTAGTTTTGTCAACCAAAAATTCCCACATCCATTAGCCACATTGAACATTAAGCCTTTTTCATCAGTCCTGTGCTATCATACCACCACTCTCTTGTTGCCTTGGTCATCTTGCTACCCTCTGTGTCCCACTATACCATTGCTTTATCACCTCAGAACCACAACTTCAACTAGTTCCAGTTCATCTCTTAACATTTGAATCAAATATCATCTTCCCAAGAAGTCTTGTATGATTTCAATACCCATATTTTGTGCTTGCAAATATATGTTGGAATTATCCTGTTTTGTGTCTACTTCTCTGTCAACTATGCATTCTTTAATGGTATGGCCTTATTCAATCTGGAATTCCAAGAACCCAACATGGTACCTGCTAAGTAATTGGCACTAAACCATTATTTGCTGAAATTGAGTGTGGTGGTCAATTGTTCCAGCATCAGATCCAGCAATTTAGGTACAAGCTTCATCTATTCCACTTACTAAGCAGCCTTGGGCAAGTTACTTATCATCTGAGCCTCAGTTTCCTTAGCTCTAAAACAATGATAATACTACCTACTATACAGATTGTTGTAAAGATGAGTTAATACAGGTAACTATATGCTTAGCAGATAGAAAGTACTCATCCAATGTCATCTATGTGCCATCATGCTCAGCTACACACTGGCTGAGAACTCTTGACCAATTTTCTTATCCTAAATCTTAGTTTTCTTATCTTTCAAATGGTAATAGTTTTCAAAAAATTAATTATTGTGTGAAATAAATGTCATAATCCTTGAAAAGTACCTAACAAAGCATTTGCCCCACATAGTAAGAATGTGTAGTTAATATGTTGAAGAACTCTGAAAGGGCATGAGAGCCTCCACATTCATGCCTTGTTTGTTGAACTTGGTCCATGCCTTAGAAAGAGGGATTCAGAGGAATAAGAGCTGGACTGGAAAGGAAATTTCTTCCAGGCTGTTGTAGCAGCTGTGAGAAGCATTTGCTACTTGTACTGCCCAACACACACACCTATTCTCTCCCCCCGACTCGTGACTGTTTAAATTCAGATCAAGTGACAAGTTGCTTTCAGAAGGAAAGAAATAAAATAGCTGGTAAGCATTACCCAGAAAGTTAGAGTGTGGGCAGACAAGACCTTGGATCAGAGGTTTTTATTGGCCATGGCTGTGTTCTGAGTCCAACACATCTTCTCCATATTCTTGAATGCACCCGATTCCTCTCTTGAAAGAGACCAGAGATGCTCCTCATTAAGCTAATGGGCCACTAATTCATTTCCAGGTAAAGGGGATACCCACAGAGCTTCCTCATTTGCCTTGTCTACAGAGTCATTAAAATGAAGGGTGGCAGGCTCTTTGGACAGAGGCAGAAGTGACAGCTTGGCAGCTGCTGGCTGGTAGGAGGGCAGGGGGAGTTGGCAGAGGCAGAGGATTTCTGAGAGAGAAAGGGAGAGAGGCAGAGAGACAGAGGGACTGAGAGAGAGAAGCTGACAATGCAGAATTTTCACTAACGTGGTGCAAGGGTGGACCAGACTCAGCATAGCTCACACCTCGAACTTCAAGGCAGGAATAGAAAGTGCTCACGCTGCCACCTGCAAGTAACCTTAACAGTTACATACTTAAGCAAGTACGATTGGCTTATTTCCAAAACTCTTTCAAGAAGCATCTTTATTATTATTGATACTTCAATAAGCTCTTTCCTTTCATTCTTCTGCCAGTATTCTTTCTGGAGATCTTTAAGAATGTAGTATGTTTACTTATTTTATTCACATATTATGTTATCATGAGCATTTCTTTTTCAGTAATGGTTTCCAAGAATATATTAACAAAATAATTTCATTCAATGGCTGTGTTTTGGATAACACCTCACTTATTATTTGACTTCTTCCATTTTTTCACTGTTATCACTTTATGTGATAAACATAAACTTTGCACACTCCTTATTTGTCTAGAATACAGCCTCAGATGTAGTCAACAATATGCGATTTTAGAAATTTCTAATCCCCATCTTTGCTTCACAAACTTAAGTGGCCATAGCAACTATAGCATTGCAAACATCATGCCAGCATGCAGAAAATTGAGATTTTAATTGCATATTGCACCATGCTATGTGTTCCACCTGAAGCAACTTTCCTATCTTTTATGTTGTTTAGTTTCCTTCTCTGTAAAATAGAGATATGAAAATCTACATCACTGTTTTTAAGAACATTAAACCAATTATAAGAGAAAACACAAGTGATCACTATCACTGCAATGCATGCAAAGAAAAACTGACAAGAATAATCTGATACCTATTTTGACTTTTAGAAAAGAAAACCTATGTGAAAATTAAAAATAAGAGGAAACTTTCTTATCCTTAATTTACTAAGAGATAATTATCAGAAATGGAAACCAAGCTAGTAATAAATGGTGGTAGCATTGGAAGATTTCTTATTAAAGTAAAGATGCTTTCAACACTTTAGCACTTCCAACATTGCTAAACAATGTTGTAATGGGGGTTACATAGAACAATAAAAAAATACTAAAGAAAAGAAAACTCATTGTTTGTTAAATATACAATTGCCTTCCTAAAAGTCTGCTAGAAAAATTTTAAAACTATTAAAATTGATTGGTGACACTTCACCAAGATGACAATATCATTTGAATATCTAGCAATATTGAATTAGAAAATTGTAATACTAATAGGCATATTAGTACTAGAAAAAAATTTATGAAATAGTCATGACAAAACCTAATATAATATGTGTCAGACCTATCTGAACCAAACTATACAACTTCACTGAAGAAAACAGAGACCTTGCTAAGTGGAGAGGCATATCATGTTCCTGAACAGGAAGGAAGACTCATTGTCATAAACATGTTTGATACATTAGTCTCTAAACTCAATAAATTCAGCTCTCTCAAAAATATTTATAATTTTTATGAAATTCCTAATTATATTAAAAAATTAATCGAGATGATATAGTATAAAAATAGCTGTTAAAATATTTTTATAAAGCTATAAATATGTTATAACATTTTACAAAGCTAGACAATTACCAGAATGGCTGCAGATTAGTAGGACAGTGCTACAGTCAATGCATGTGTTTTCCCACCTCCCTACATCCTTGACAACATTCACTATTATTGTACTTAAAATAACATGAAAATTATACAAAAATATTCAAGTCAATCAGTAGAATGCATATCCACATGAGAATTTAATATATGATACATGTTACATATCAAGTTAGTGAGGAAGACATCTAATTTTTACCTGTATTAAAATCATTGGCTTGGACTGAGATGGTATTTAAGTTACATCTCTAATTAAAAATAAGTAGGAAAATAAATTCCAATAGGTAAAAAAGCTAACTATAGAAAGCAAGTCATATAAATGTTAGAAATGATTGTAGGATAATATATTTGTAATTATACAATAAATAAGACCCCTCCTCCCTCTGGAACTGAAAGACAGAAAATTAATTTTATCAAAATCCCTAATGATGAACTATTGTTATCATTAACCTATGCAAAGTCTCTTCTTATTAGGTATTCTCTGATTTTACTCTTGATCACCATCCCAATTCTTTACTCCTCACAGGCACCCACTCTGATTAAATTACATTATATTTGTTTACATTAATGGTATAAATGTGCACAGGTACATAGTACTGAGCTATAGATCTTGTTCTGTTTTTCTACTCTCTACCCTGTGTTGTTACATATAGCTCCTTAACGCTGACAACATCAGGGCTCTCCATTCATCTAGAGATGAGCACTTAAGATGCCATTAACTCTGATACAGAAAAGGCTACAATGGCTGCTTTAGCACACACACTTCTATAGACTCGTGCACGAGTTTTTCTAGGGTCCACACCAAGTCCTAGAAAACAACCAGAATAGATGCAGCAGACTAGTACACTCATCTTCCCACCAATGCACAAGCTTCCTCATTTCCTTATATCCCCAACAACATTCAATATTATTAACTTTTAAATTTCTCCTACTCTAATAGGTAGACCTTGGTAGCTCATGGTTGTTTTCATTTGCATTTTCTCACTCCTCTTGAGATTGAGCATTTCTTTCTTCAGATTGCTAGCAATTTGGGTTCCCACTTCTGGAAAATGCTATTCATAACCTTTGCTCATTTTTCCATGAGGTTTACCAATATTTATTTTCTAATTGACTTGTAAGAATGTCTTGTGTTTATTAAATACTAGCTTCTTTTTAATACTTTTATACTGCAGGTAGTTGCTATCAATCTTTCCCTGTCTGTTAAAGTTATCTATAATTTCTTTTAATGATTGAAAATTCCTAATTATTATGGTTTAAGGTCTACTTTTTTTACACTAGGTACAAAAAGAAATGTTTAAAGAAGAAATATAATCAGTATGGCTACAGAAAAATTCCTGTGCAATTAAAGACAACATTAGGCCCTGAATGGCTGGCTCAGTGGTAGAGCGTCAGCCCAGCATGTGGATGTCCTGGGTTTGATTCCCAGACAGGGAACACAGGAGAAGCAACCATCTGCTTCTCCATCCTTCCTCCCTCTTTGTCTCCCACAGCCATGGCTCAATTGGTTCTAGTGCATTGGCCCCGGGTGCTGAAAATAGCTCCATGGAGTCTCAGCCTTAGGCACTACAAATAGTTCAGTTACAATCATCGGCCCAAGATGGGCAGAGCATCAGCCCTAGGCAGGGGTTGCAGGGTGGATCCCAGTCAGTGCACATGCAGGAGTCTGTCTCTCTGTCTCCCTTCCTCTCAGTTGGAAAAGAAAAAAAAAAAGACAACATTAACAAAGTTCTTGGTAGGAATGTACATACAGCTAATAAACACTGAAATGGTGCAAATTAAATCAAGGAGTTGCCACTTTGTGCTCATCTGACTGGCAAAAAAACAAAGCAAATTTATAGGGTAATATGGATATTTATACATTATTGAGTGAAAATGTAAACTGTTCATTCTTTCTGGAAGGTGGTTAGATAGTATTTATTAAAATTTATGTGGATAACCCTATACCTAGATCTCCCATCATATGTGTGTTAATGTTCTCTGCAACACTGTTTATAACAGGGAAAAATTAGAAACAATTAAAATAATTATTAATAAAAAAATAAACAGGGTATAACACATACAAACTATAGACTTGTCTGCATAAGTTAAAATGAATAGGGATTTCACATGTACTACTATGGAATGTTTTTTATAATATAATTATTGTAAAGTAACAAAAAGTAAGTTGTGGAATATATATACATGTTACCACATGAGTAAACAAACAAAAAGAAAAACCCACAAAACACAACTGGATGTATACTGCTTTGTAAATATACAAGAAATGATTTGGAAGAATTAACATCAAACTTACAACAGTTTTCTTTGGTGAGAACAATAAACTTGAGAAGGGAACTAATAAAGACTTTCACTTTTTCTGTGTCTGATTGTTTTAAGCAATAAGCATATTTTCATATTCAACTTATGTGAATAAAATAAATTTAAGTGATTTTTATACAAAATAAAATGAGATAATTATGTGCAAGTCCTTTGTGAGCTGAAAAATACTACACAATGGCTAAGCATAATTAAGGGAAGATGTAATATAGAACAAGATTTAATCAGGTTATAAGTACCTTCTGACATTAAAACTCAATTATTGCAATTGCTGCCTAAGTTACCTCTGGGTTCTGCCGCCAAGGCCAAAAGTAGAAAAGAAAACTGAACCCGGGTTCAGGGCTCAACAAACCACAACCCATGTGCCCAATCTGGTTTTGTTTTGTTTTATTTTAATGGTTTATTTTTAAATGCTTAAAAGAAATCAAAAGACGAAAAACATTTTGTGACATGTGCTAAGTATACAAAATTTCAATTTCAGTGTTCATAAAGTTTAATGAGAACACAGCCGTATTTTTTCATTTGCATAATGTCTACAGCCCCTTTCATGCGACAATAGCAAAGGAGAGTAGTTGTGACACAATGGCTTACAGAGCCTAAAATATTTACCGCCTGTCTCTTTACAGAAGAAGCTTGGCTGATCCCCTGCCACAGGCTATCTTTCCGGGTTAGTGTCTTACTTTTGGGATGATATCAAGCTTGTCATTCATAGTTGCTCCCCACTTTGAAGATGCCAAAGACTAAATAGCCATGGATAACTTACAAATACTCTAAATGTTCCTCAATGTTCATATTTCTCTCTAATTACACCCTGATCAGCTCATCCATTCTTTGTCTCTTAATAGAAAAAGAAATTATCTGCTGTAGGAGAGTATAAACTCAGTATCATGAGTGGTATTTCTACTCTTCCTTAGTTATACACATCTTACGGCGAGTCTCACAGTTCTGCATAACTAAGGCACCACATACAATCTTCACTGGAGGGAGGGGTCATCTGGCACCTGAAACAACCCACTGGCAAGTGGTCAGCTTTAGGTACAGTTCTTCATTATTATTAGGGCACTTGGGAGAACCTGAGAACACCTCTAAAGCCGCTGCTCAGAATAATGCAAGCATGTGCATACAAAATTTAGATTAACACTTTAGGGAGTTCCTAAACGCTCTGAAGCTCATTCTCAGATTTCTAGCTCTCCAGAGCTCTGAGGTTGAAAAGCCCAGATTTATGGGGACTACCTACAAAGGTTGGCAATGGTCTCCCTGCCATTCTATAATTCCATTAACCTGAATTTCCTGCTTTGAGCACATAAAGGAGAAGTCACACACATGATAACTTTTCATGAAGATCCTCTCTGTTTTCCCTCCTACCATCACCAGTCAGTACCCTCTCTTAGCTCCTGCCTACATAGATTGGGAAACACTTTATTACTTTTAGTATTTCACTTGCCACATGAAAGAGGAGAAAGAAACGAGTCCAGGCAATTGTGATAATTAGGTATAAATAAAACTGTCTAAGGACAAACTAATTTAAAAGATTATAAAGAAGAACTATTTTTAAAGGAATTTTTTACTAAGAGTGTGTATGACATGAAAACACAAGTAAGGGTTGTGAATCTATGGAAGTGCCCGGTGTGTCCAAACTTGACTGTGCATCGGAATCGTCTGGGGGAGATTTCCTTCAATGCAGCTTTATGGTCCCATCCCAGATAGACTGGATGGAAAGCCCTTAAAGAGAATGCAGGGAATACAGACATGTGCAGATTCACGTGAATAGACACAGACATTTTATAACAGGATTTCCAGAAGAATCTCCAGACAAAGACAAGCCTGTAGACATGCACAAAGAAACCATTGAATAAAATTGTGCAGATATGGGTGGCTCAGTAAAAAATAAAGAAAGAAAGAAAAGAAAAAAATGTAGCAAACAAAAATAACTGGAGTTCTAATCCTGTCCCTGTTGTTAATTTGCTGTGTGACCCAGGATATATCACTTCACTTCTCTAAGTCCCACTTTCTTCATCATAAAAAAAGAGATATAAAACAATATTAAAAGTCTTTTCAATTTTCAAAATTCTTAAGCTCCCATCCAGCATTATCTACAAGTCTCACTTAATGGAAAGACGGAATCAATTACACCCAAGTTGTAGAATAAGACAAGTCACTAAGCTTTGTATGGATGCTCAGGTACAACCTGACTGCACTAAGTCCAAAGAAAGCAGATTAAGGAAACATAAAGTATAGCATGACAGACACAAACTTATCAGGCTCAAGAAGAGATGCATTAAGTGTAACATAAAACAATATGGCGATGTACCTAATCACAGAGCACAAAAGTGCAGGAAACAAAATTTGACAGAATTGAAGGGAGAAATAGACAATTCAACAATGAAAGTTGTAGCTTTGAATACTCCACTTTCACTAATTTATAGAACAATGAGGCTAAAGATTAATGAAAAAAATAGATCTGAGCAACACTACAAACCAGCAGGGACAACAAACACCTATGCAGTATTCTACCCAACAATAGCAGAATATATATTTTTTTCAACTACACATGGAGTCTCCAGGATAGACATCATCTAAGGCAGTGGTTCCTAACCTTTTTTGAGATACCGAACCCACCAGTTTCATATGCGCATTCACTGAACCCTTCTTTAGTGATAAATAAAATATGATTTTATTTTACAAATTCAAGACATAGGTATATGTTTTTTTACTGGTGCACAAAATGAGCGGTGCATGAACATCACCTTGCTCAAAGAACAAAACCAACAAAGTGCATGAACTCACAACAAATTACGGTATTACTTTATTCTGGCCTCCGTGGCAGAGGCTTCTCCGAACCCCTGAGACCGACTGACTCATCGAACCCCTAGGGTTCGATAGAACCCAGGTTAAGAACCACTGATCTAAGGTCATAAACAAGGCCTAAGAAACTTTTTTTTTTAATTTCATTTTATTTATTCATTTTAGAGAGGAGACACAGAGAGAGAGAGAGAGAGAAAGAGAAAGGGGGGGGGGAGGAGCTGGAAGCATCAACTCCCATATGTGCCTTGACCAGGCCAGTGCAGGGTTTTGAACTGGCGACCTCAGTGTTCCCAGGTCGACGCTTTATCCACTGTGCCACCACAGGTCAGGCGAAACTTTTTTAACAATTGAAATCCTGCAAAATAAGTTCTCAGATCACAATGGAATGAAATCAGTAATCAATATTATTGTAGAAGGAAATTTGGGAAATCCATAAATATATTTCAATTAAACACATACTAAATAACCAATGACCCAAAGAAGAAATTATAGGGAAACTAGAAAATATTTGAGATGAATGAAAATGAAGCCACAACATTCCCAAACTTAAAAAGCATAGCTTAGAAAGAAAATTAATGCTATAAATGTACATGTTTGAAGAAAGTTCTCAAATCAATAACCAAATTCTCTACCTTAAAAAAACAGAAAAGAGGAGCAAGTGAAATGAAAGCAAGGAAAAAGAAGAAAATAATGAAGACTAAAGTAGAAATATATTAAATAGAAAATGGAAAAACAATAAAAAGTCAACAAAAGAAAAAGTTAATTATTTGAAAAGATTGAGAAAATTGACCAATTTGAGTAACAATGACAAATAAAATAGAAAGAAGATTCAAATTATGAAAATCAAGAATGAAAGAAGGAACATCACTACCAAATTTACAGAAAGAAAATGGATTATAAGAAGGATTTTATGAATGACTGTATATTGGCAAATTAGATAACCCACATGAAAGGGGTAAATTCCTCTAAGTGCCCAAACTCTCAACAATAAATCAAGAAGAAATACGTAATCTGAATAGATCTATAACATGTATGCCTAAGAGAACTGAAAGCGTATGTTCACATAAAAATCTGTACACAAGTGTTTGTAACAGTATTATTTATAATAGCAAAGTGTGGAAGCAACACAAATGTCCACCACCTTATAAAAAAGTAAACAGAATACACCATATGTACAAGGAATATTAAGCCAAAAAGGAGTGAGGTACTGATACATGCTAAAACCTAGGTGACGCCTGACCTGTGGTGGCGCAGTGGATAAAGCGTCGACCTGGGAACACTGAGGTCGCCAGTTCAAAACCCTGCACTGGTCTGGTCAAGGCACATATGGGAGTTGATGCTTCCAGCTCCTCCCCCCTTTCTCTCTCTCTCTCTCTCTCTCACTCTGTGTCTCCTCTCTAAAATAAATAAATAAAAAGAATTTTAAAACCTAGGTGAACATGGAATACATGATCCTAAGTGGAGAAGCCAGACACAAAGGCCACACATCATATGACTCCTTACATATGAAATATTTGGAAACAGCAAATCTATAGAGCTAGAAAGTGAGATTAGTGGCTTCCAGGATCTGGAAGAAGGGGAGATGGGGGGATGACTGCTAGAGAGCGTGGAGGGTTGTTTAGGGCGATGAGAATGTTCTTTAATGACAGTGATGGTTGTACAGGATGCTGTGAATATACTGAAAAAAACAACAACAATGAATAATACACTGGAAAAGAGTCCATTTTATGCTGTGTGAATCATATACCTCAATGAAATTTCCATAAACACACACTTGTACACACACACACACACACACACACACACACAATATGGCTGCAGCGGCTTCCTGGCAGCAGAGAAAACTGCGCCTGTCATGTCAGCCTCATGCAGTAAACCAGGATCGCAGTGACACTTTTTGCTTGGGGCTGATGGCGATGAATGAGGAAGTTCCAAGGCAAAGACTGTGAATACAATGAAAATTTTAAAAATGAAAATCCCCAGGCTTGTGTGCCACGTGGAAGAACTAATGCCCCCAATGCACAGTTTAGGCAAACCTCCATGAGAGTGGCAGCTGTACTCTGAAGTGTCATTTTAAATATATACATGTTGATAAATACACACAAGACTTATATTTCACCCACATCCTACAGTTTACAGAATATTTTTCATTCATTAACTTATCTTCTTTCACATTTTTTAATTTTTATTGAATTTATCAATGTGACATTGGTTAATAATTCTATATAATACATCATCTGTACACTGTATTGTGTGTTCACTACCCCAGGTCAAGTCTTCTTCCATCACCATTTATGCCCCCCTTTACCTTCTTCCACTGCCCCCCCTGCACCTCCCTGTTGCTATCCCTGTACTGTTGTCTGTGTCAATGAGGTTTTTTTTCTTTGCTTAATCCCATCACTTTTTCCAAAAACACCTAGCATCATTATTCTTGTTCCACATCTGTGGAAACCGAGGCCTCAGAGGATTAGCAGGTTTGCCTAGAAGAACCCACTACAGGAATGAAATGGACTCCTAAACCAATGCCGCAAAGAACAGACAGTGAATGGCAAGAAATAGCCATTATGAGTCCAACAATTTTGTAAATTAAACCACTTTTCTCCACTGGCTTACTAGGAAAGAATTCGGGCCTTTTTCCAACTGTTTACTCAGCTCTCCTATTGCTTCTGCTGCCACCATACTCAAAAACAATAAATGCAGAATAACTGCTCTAGAAGTAGAATTCTGCCCAACCACCAAGCATCACAGTCTGGCCAGGCCCGTTCTGAGTTTCCCTGAGTCAAGGTACAAAATGTTACATCACACAGTGAGGTCACCAAGAGGGTGGCCCTGGATCCTCTCTGTCTGCTAGTTAGGAAAGATCAGATCATTTGTGGCGAGTTCCCCTGTGTACTCTAAGAAGGCACTACAGCCACGTCCCATTCGCTGCCACCACCATCGCTCACGGCTTTGTATAAGGAGAAGCACACTTGAGCCACTCAGCTGCAGGTAGTGCAGCAGGGCAGAGAGGAGGGACACACAGCAGGTCAGGGAGGAATGGAGCCCAACTGGTCAAAGGGACACTTGTGACTTACTTTTTAGTAAGTAGAGGATCCTAAAAAAAGGCAAATGATTCAACCTTTTCATGAGGGTAATAAGTGAGATCTGTTAACTTTAAGTCATTGTAATTCCCACCTTAGCAGGATGATGAGCCTATTATCCCCATTTTATGTAAGAGAAATTGAGACACAGAGACAAAGAGGCTTGCTTGCACAGAGCCACAGAGGAAGCTATGGGACTAGCGCTGGAGTCCATGAAATGGGTGGGACTCAGGGTAAGACTCTAGCCGGGTGGACTTGGGCACATCTACCCACCACAGCTCCACTCTCTTCTCTGTGAAACAGCAGTAGCCGCATGACCTGGCATGTCAGTTTGAGGAGTGCGTCATGAACCCCAGACATGGCAGTACTGTGAGCACCCTTTGCTCAGCGTAGCTGGCTGCCGAAGTGCTAGTTCTTCTTCCTACCCTAGGCTCTGCAACTGGTGATCCCCTCTATCGGGACTGCCCTTCCGTAGAGAGACAAAAAGTGACATTTGTTGAGAGACAAATGTAAATCTTTCACATACCTATATTTCATTAAAATCGTTTTTACTGTTGTGCCCAGAAAGGTGTTGTTATCCCCATTTTTCAGAAGAGGCACCTAAAGCCTGGATCTCTTTAATGAGCAGGTGTGAAGGCAGTTCAGGTCCCTTTGCCTCGGAAGGCCATGTCCTTTCCTTACCCCGGTCACAGCTCCCTGGGGTGGAATCCAGCGCCCCCTCTCATCTGTGTGGCCGCTTGCTCACTACATAGGCAGAGTCCAGCACTTACACAGGCTCTTGAGACACACTCTGAATGGCCTGAAATGTTTACCATCTGGTTCTTTACAGAAAACACTTACTGGTCCGCGGATTGCAAAAGCGAACAGAATGAGCTTGGGTCCCTGGCCGCCTGGGCTCAAGGATCAGTGTCCTCACTTAACAGTGTGTGACCGAGACCAAAGGAGAGTCATTTAACTCCGTGTAAGCTTCAGTTCCCTCCTCTGTCAATGGAGATCATCATTGTACGACTTCATAGAATTGTTGTGGAACTTCGAGGCTGCGCACAAAGCTCTCCGGCATGCGTGGCACTCCATCCTTGCTCAAAACATGTAAGCAAGGGCTGGAAGTGCCAGGTACTGCTGCCTCTGTGCGCACGGCAACCTAGCTGTTTCTGCCCTTCCCAGGTGTATGTTACGGCCAGCCTCAGGAAGTCATCTGGATTGCTTCTTCCTTCCCAGCTCTTGCCTGACCGGTCACGGACCCTTCTCTCATTGCCCGCTCTGCGGAGGAGCACAGCAATCCCCGGGGCTCAATTTTAGGTTTGGCAGAGAGTAAGCGTTGAGACTCCTCTGAGACTAACAGTCTGAATGGCATTTGGGCAGGGGTTAGAACCAGCGGGGTTTGGGGGGGGGGGGCAGGCAGAGCTGGAGGGAAGTAAGGGGCGTGGCTACTGGCCCAGGAGCAGAGGATAAGCCTCCAGTTTTCAGTCTGGGAATTATTTTTTCTTTAAGAATGTCCTGGGACTGGTACGCACTGAGGAAGCTTGGCCACCACCTATTTTTGAGTTCCAGGCCTTTAAAGACTGGGGTTCAAATACATCTTTCCAATAAAGCTGCCCTGCTTTGAAAGTAGTTGTGCTCTTTCAAAAGCAGCATTTAAAAGGTTTAAATCAGATTTCTAGTTCTAACCCTGCAAAGATTCTTTGAGTGACTCAAAATGGGATTAGCTTCCCTGGTTCTCAGGGCTCCTGCCATCAGCACCAAAGGCCAAGAGCACAGCTGTGGAAGCTGTCAGACAGGTAGTGTACCGCCAACCTCCCCTTCACTGGGAGGCAGACAGAGGACCTGGTCCCTGGGAAGACACAGCCCTTGACTGTCATCAGGGTTGGGGAGGGGCACAGCCTTGAGGTGACGAGAAGACTAGCAGGGAAGCATGTGGCCATGTGGTTAGAGCCCCAGGCTGGAGTCCTGATGACCTGATTCTCATCTTGACCACCTCTCATCTCTCAGCCTCTCTCTTTCCCTGGCTGGTCTTTTTGCCGCTGCTGGAAGCTGACCTTTACTGAGCACCTGTACCAGATGCCCGGCTAAGCCCTCAGCTAGGAAGCAGTGCCCACAGGCACCTGGCAGTTTGGATTTGATTTTCAGGTTTGCCAGCTCCAAAGTTCCAAAATATTTTAGTTTGTTCCATCCTGCCTGTTCCATATACAGTCCCACACGGTGACACCCAGTATCACCCCTCCCACCAGGACAGGTAAGTATGTTAAGGGGAGAGTATGGGGCCTGTGCAGAGCTTTCTGCTCACTTAATAGGCCTGGGATTTATAAACTGTGGGAGTACATCTGCTTCTAATTAAAAGGTCTAAGGGAGGATGGAGCACTGAGGAGGAAGAGGCAGAAGGAACGTGGTTTTATGGAATACTCTGCGGTAAAACTAATAACTGCAAAAATACTAAACAGAATACCTACAAGAGTTCAAAAGCAACACAAGGAAAACTGCAAAAGCCCAATACACATCATTTAAACCCTTACATGCCTTTTTTCCCAAGTAAGTGGAACCAAAAATACTTGACCTCTAGTTATCCATATTTTTTAGTATAAGTAGACATTAAGAGCTCTGAAATTTAATTGTGCTCCTGGCCCCAAATTCTGTCTTCTTGGCCTGTAGTACATTCTGTCAGTTTAGATGTAAGGACCTAACAAGCAAAAATAGATTGTCACAGTATGAACAAGGGATGGACCTTCAAAGTTACTAAATGCTGAAATTGTGGGGTAGGTTGGACACAGATTTCCAAAGGAAAGGATAGGTCACAGAAACAAAAGGATTAATAAGAGAGGAAACAACCCAAGAGCAAGAACAAGAATAGACCAAACTGAAAAACTGTAAAGGGCTCTGGGTGACCTTGTCCTCCCCTCAGGACTGGTCAGGGGCTGTCAGTCCCCACCTCTGCCCAGAGGCCTGAGGCTTCATAGGCCTTGGGATTCACAAAGGGGCATAAAGAAACTTCCCTTGCAGTGGCATAAGGTCCATGTTTCTCATTTTCCAAAAGCTCTCACGAATATTAACTAATTAATTTGTTCCACACAACCTGACGCAACAGCAGAGCTCCACTTATAGGAAGAGATATGTCAAAATGTCAGAGTATTTATGGAGCCCGGAAATTAGCAGAGAACGCAGTCTACAGTCAGCAGTGAGCAGGGTTAGAGAGAAGGCATAGATATTGCAAGTTAAAGGGATTACTATAATGGTGATCTTCTCTGAGATTCATGAGAACTAGGCTTTCTTCCTTGGCTATCTGTTCTCCTTAAAAGCGAATACCAGAGTAGTATGATTCAAGTTTAGGGTCTAGTCCTGGTTCTGCCACATGTGTAAAAGACAGGTAGCCTTGGACAAGACCCTGTGTGTCTACAGACCCCACTTTCCTCATTGTAACACCTCTGAAATTCTGTAATTCAGGCTTTTATACAGCCTCTGTTCTTACTCAGGAACCTGGACACACCAGGGGGTTGGGAATACTGGGGAGAAAAAAATGAGATTGGTAGGTGTTCATGACTTGTGGCCAAAAGAGCATTTATCAGCAACTGGCATTAAAACCTCTGTGATAGTTAATTCTTTGTGTCAATTTGACCAGGCACACAGTGTCCAGATAATTTGTCAAACATTATTTGTGATGTGATTGTAAAGATGTTTGGATGATATTAATATTTGAAGCAATAGATGAGTGGCCTCATCCGACCAATTGCATGTCTGAATAGAATAAAAACATTGAGTAAGAGGGAAAGCAATTCCTACTGCTTGACTGTAGGCTGGGACACTGGCTTTTCCTGACCTTTGGACACAGGCTGAAACTTTGACAAGATTTCTTCGGTCTCCAGCTCCCTCAGTACAGATCTTGGGACTTTTCAGCCTCCAAAACTGTGTAGCCAACTTTTTATAAAAAATCATATATAGACTCTGGTCAATAGGGCAGAGTAAGTAAACAATGTGCTGGCTCCTCCCACAACCACATCAAAATACAACTAAATACAGAACAACCATTATTGAGAACCACCTGATGAACGAAAGTTCTATAACTGAAATATAAATAAAGACATACATAAAAAGCCACATCAAAAATGGAAACATAAAAGTGGAGGTAGGAAACCTAAAAAGAACCAGTCAGAAATGAAGACTATAATAATTTAAATGAAGAAGACATTATAGGGACTCAACAGTAGAGTAGATGAAGCAGAGGATAAAATCAGAGATTTGGAAGATAAGGTACAGAAAATACCCGATCAGAACAGCAGAAAAACAAAAAGGATGAGGATCATATAAGGAGCCCCTGGATCAACTTCAAGCATACCAACATTTGTATCATAAGGATACCAGAAGGAGAAGAAAAAGTAAAAAATTAAAAACCTATTTGAGCCTGACCTGTGGTGGCGCAGTGGATAAAGCATCGACCTGGGAACACTGAGGTCACCAGTTCAAAACCCTGCACTGGTCTGGTCAAAGCACATATGGGAGTTGATGCTTCCAGCTCCTCACCCCTTTCTCTCTTTCTCTCTCTCTCTCTCTCTCTCTCTCTTTCTCCCTCTCTCACTCTATGTCTCCTCTCTAAAATGAATAAAATAAAATAAATATTTTTTTTTAAAAAACTTATTTGAAGAAATAATAGTAAAAACTTCCTTAAGCTCATGAAGAAAATAGATATACAAATCCATGGAGTACAGAGTTCCAAATAAGATAAGCCCAAAGAGGCCCACACCAAGACACATCATAATTAAAATGCCAAAGTTTAAAGATAAAGAGAGAATCTTAAAAGTAGCAAATCAAAAGTAGTTAGTGACAGGCAAGAGAGCTCCCATAAAATGGTCAGCTAATTTCTCAACAGAAAGTTTACAGGACAGAAGGGATTTTCACGAAATATTCAAAATGATGAAAAACAAGAACCTACAACCAAGATTACTCTACCCAGCAAAGATATCATTTAGAATCAAAGAACAAATAAAGAGCTTTCCAGACAAGAAAACTAAAGGAGTTCATTACCACCGAGCCAGGATTGTAAAAAATGTTAAAGAGACCTTCTTTAAAAAGAAGAAAACAAAAAGATCAAAATATAAATAATAAAATGACAATAATTACATGTCTATCAATAATTATGTAAATGGATTAAATGCTTTAATTAAAAGAAAGAGTGGCTGAATAAATAAGAAAGCAAGGCACTTACATTATAAAAGACTTATTTCAGATTGAAAGACATATACTGACTGAAATAAAGGGATAAAAAAAAGTCTTGCATAAAAATGGAAATGAGGGAAAAAATCTAGGGTAGCAATACTTTCACCAGACAAAATAGACTTTAGAACAAAAGCTATAAAAGAGAAAAAGAAGAATCCAGCAATTCCACTTCTGGGTATTCATCTGAAAAACCCAAAACAACAAATTGAAAAAACATGCATTGTTGTGTTCATTGCAGCATTATTCACAATAGCCAAGATTGGAAGCAACCTAAATGTCCATTGATAGATATCCTAAATGGATAAAGAAGAAGTGGTGCACATATACAATGGAAAATGACTCAGCCATAAAAAAATAATAAAAAAAAAATTTTACCATCTGCAGAAACATGGATGGACCTGGAAGGTATCTTGCTAAGTGAAACAAGGCAAACAAAGAAAGACAAAATACTGTATGATTTTACTTATATTTGGAATCTCAAATAATAATAATTGAACAAACAAAACAGAAACAAACTCATAAATAACAGAGAACATTTTGATGATTGCAAAATGGGGGTTGAGAGAATGAGTAAAAAGGTGAAGAGATTAAGAAGTAAAAATTGATGTTACAAAATAGTCATGGGATATAAAACAGAGCATAGGGAATATAGTCAATAATGTTATAACTATGTATGGCACCAGGTGGGTACAAGACTTACAGGGGTTATCACTTTATAAGATATATAAATGTCTCATCACTAGGTTGTACATTTGAAGCTAATATAATATTGTATATCAGCTGTAATTTAAAAATTAAAATATATTTTTAAAAAATTTTAAATGCATCCTATATATAAATTTTAAGTAGGAGAACATTCTATCATAAAAATGAATCACAATTTATTTAACAGTATATCTGTATCTTGTTGCTTCTGTTTTTTTCTCTGGAGAACCCTTACTAACTAGACTTCCCAAAGTACCTTTGATGAAGATGGTTCAGAGAAGATGGCTAAAAACCTCTGCTAGAAAACACTTCCTGCTACTCCCTTATAGACATTAAAATAATGAGAATAAGCCCAAATGGTTCAACATAAAAATATATAAAAATAATGTTGTAGAACACAGCCTGGTCAGACCTTTAGGGAAGCCACATGCTACTTATGAAGAAACATGACCTAAGCCTAGGACTGAAAGGGTTGTGAGAAGAACCATAAATACAGCCACATAGTAAAAAGAAGGCCCTTGAAGGAAAGATCAAGGCAAGTGCATGAGTTTAACAGACAGACAGAAGCCTGAGGACAGATATGCAGTGAATGTGTAAGGACTGTTGTGTGGAACACTCTTCTGCCATGGGTTCACAGCCACAACAACCTGGTTTACAGTGAGGAAGATGGGAGATGAAACGCAACTTATTCACATCAGGAGGACTCTGATGTCTGGATTATATGGGAAAAAATGTATAAACATTACTCACGGTATCATACCCCAATATTTTGGCACATATCCTTCCCATGCTTTCTCTAAAATCTCTCTTTCTGGTTTGCTCTTCCTTTGTTCCTCCCCACTCCCCATTCACACTCTTTCATTCACTAGCTATATCTGTATCTCCATCTCTATCCCTCCCCACCACACATGGATTTTGGTGTGGGGTGTTTTTTGTTTTTGTTTTTGTTTTTTGTATTTTTCTGAAGTGAGAAGCAGGGAGTAACAGACAAATAGACTCCTGCATGCGCCCAACCAGGATCCACCCAGCATGCCCACCAGGAGGTAATGCTCTGCTCATCTGTGGCATTGTTCTGTTGCAACTGGAGCCATTCTAGCACCTGAGGTGGAGGCCATGGAGCCATCCTCAGTGCCTGGATCAACTTTGCTCCAATGGAGCCTTGGCTGGGGGAGGGGAAGAGGGAGACAGAGAGAAAGGAGAGGGGAAATGGGTGGAGAAGCAGATGGGTGCTTCTCCTGTGTACCCTGGCTATGAATCAAACCCAGGACTTCCACACACCAGGCCAACGCTCAACCACTGAGCCAACCGGCCAGGGCCCACACAGTTTTATATTCTCTTCCTTTACAAAAATTTGATGAACATCTTTTTAAGTGAGAGGAGGGGAGATTTTGAGACAGACTTTCACACGCATCCCAGCTGGGATCCACCCAGCAACCCCTGCTTGGGACCAATGCTCGAATCAACTGAGCTATCCTCAGCACCTGGGACTGACTCTTGGACCAACCAAGCCACTGGCTGCAAGAGCAGAAGAGAGAGAGAAGGGGGAGAAGGAAAGGAAGAGAAACAGATGGTCGTTTCTCATATGTGACCTGACCGGGATCAACCCCAAGACGTCCACATGCCAGGTCAATGTTCTCTCCATTGAGCCAACAGGCCAAGGCCAACATTTTTCTAAATCATCAACTACTTCTCTGCACAATAATTTTTAAATAAACAAATATTGTTCTATCAATCATATGTATCAGTTTATTTAACAAATTTCTCACTTGTGGCATTTATATTCCTTTAAATTTTTTACTATTATAAAGAACACTATGATGAAAATCCTTATACTCAGAGTACTGTTTACACCTTCCTGGTTGTTTCCTTAGAATGGATTTTTATATGTAGAATTGCAGGGTCATAAATTGTGACCTGATTTTGAAACCTGGTTAATCCTCCTCTGTAAGACCATTTACATCATCTCTAACGATGAGAGTACCCATCTTTCTATGCTTTTGCCAACACTGGGCATATTTTTTGCTGTTTTATCTTTGCATGAAGTGATTCTGTGTAGGAAAACATCAAAGAAGATTTTTTGTCAATGAAGTGGCATTTGAGCCGGCACTTGAGCATGTGGTACGATTTCAATAAGCAGAGTAGTTGGAGAAGGGCCTTTTTCTGAGGCCTGTAATGCAGCACAGCAGCATAGACACTGATGCTCTTTGGAGAATACTGTGTTCTAGATGTACTGACATACAGGCGTCTTGGGCAACACAGGAGGGTTACACCAAAAGGCAGGCTAACATGCAATCACAGGAGGCCTTGGATGGCATCCTAAGGAGCTTCGATATTATTTCATAGCAATTGGAAGCCATTAGCAGTTTCTGAGAAGGAGATGTGTTTTTGCACGCTATCCTGAGGGTGCCAAAGACCTGCCAAGAAGGTTGTTAAGTGGCAGGATCAGGGTTGATAGTTCTGACAGTAACCAGGAGATGTCTGTTTTTCACACTCTGGTGTGACGTTGGGGTTGGAGCACATCACTCATGTTCCAACATGCTTCCTATTAAGAGGACAAAACCCCACGAAGAAATCAAGATGGGAGAGAGAAGAACAAATGTATGCAGACCCGGCAGAACAGAATGCAGCAATGCCTACGAGTCGCACTTGATAATTTATCTCAGTCCTTATTTCTCTCATCAATATTTTATGTCACTAGGAAACTCCAGTTTCATTTTCTGGTAATGAATTTATCATGAGACCAAAAGCAAGTTGCTGAAGCAGATGCCTGGGGAAGCTGGGCAGAAGGGCAAGCTCCAAGCCTCAGCCTGCTGGTTCCACCACCCTGCAGGGCAGGGGTGCTTCCTGGCCAACCAGGATAGCCCTGGCCTCAGGGGCAGAGCTTCCCTCTGTGTGGATCACTGATTTCCCCAAACAAACCCTCTATAGAAAATGCCTTTCCTCCCTGGGAGGCTGAGTCATGTCAGGAAGGTTGGTCAACAACTGCTATTAATCACCCACCAGGAATAGAACCCTATAAAAGAAGAGGGGAAATAAACATTCAAACAGCAGTCCTCATTTGCAGAGACTTTGCAATCTTAGTTCAGGTTCTGGCATCCACAGAGTGCTTGGTGCATAGTAGGAGCACAGAATGCCTTCTATGTCAGGTAAATAACTGCTGAGATATGCCCCTGAAGTATCCTGCTGTCTCATTTCAACTCTAAAGCTGACGCTTTGTAGCTTTGTAACGAGAGATGTCACTTTAGATAGCCTAGCTTCAGAAATCTTCATTACCCAGTGGGGGAAATTCCTAACAGCAGCAGACACTCACTCCTATAGCATTTGCTTTGTGCTTCCAAAGGTAGATCTAGTCAATTAATTTTCACAACAATCCCAGACAGATGCCATTATTATTTGTACTTTACAGATGAGAACATTTATGCTTAGATAGGTGAAGGTCCTCGCCCAAGGTCACAAAGCTAGTTTTGAATTCAGAATCTGTGGTCTTAATCACCTCATTATACCATCTCATATAACCTATATCAGTGAGGTAGATCTCATTTTTGTGCAAGTGACAAAAAAATGTTGTTGTTATTAAACCCGACCTAAGCTGGCTTAAGTAAATTTATTGGCTCCGAAAATTCAAGGGATCTTACTGGTTTTAAGTATGGCTTGATGCGGGGCCTCAAATTATGTCACCAGGAGTCAGTTTCCCTCTCTGTCAGCTATGCTCCCTACACAGACAGACAGTCTTTAAGATGGCTGCCATCATTGAATATCTTATACTCACAGAGCATTTAATTACCAAGAAAAAAGCAAATGTCTTTTGCAGGATTCCAGGCAAAGGTATGTCATTGGCTCAGATCAGTCCCTGTGATCTAATGGCCAAAGGAATGTGCCAACTAGTGGCGACCTAGGTTAAACGCTCCACCTGTCAATGGATGGGGGGAGCGCATCTGAACACACAGGCTAGTCTGCGGACAAGGTAGTTCCACAGAGAACTACCTTGTCAAAGAACAAGCAAGAATTTTCAAAGAACAGCAAGTAGATGTTAAGTAGCAAGAGCAACAGGTGTTCACTCTTTATCTTTCTGCTACACCCAGAAAAATATTGAAATGTTGATGGAAAGACATCAGTTGAAGTGACTATTAAAAGGAAGATGAGCCTGACCAGGTGGTGGCGCAGCGGATAGAGCGTCGGACTGGGATGCAGAAGACCCAGGTTCGAGACCCTGAGCTCACCAGCATGAGCGTGGGCCCATCTGGCTTGAGCAAAAGCTCATCAGCTTGGACCCAAGGTCACTGGCTCCAGCAAGGGGTGGCTCAGTCTGCTGAAGGCCCGCAGTCAAGGCACATATGAGAAAGCAATCAATGAACAACTAAGGTGTCGCAACAGCAATGAAAAACTAATGATTGATGCTTCTCAGCTCTCTCCATTCCTGTCTGTCTGTCCCTATCTATCCTTCTCTCTGACTCTTTCTCTGTCCCTGTAAAAAAAAAAAAAAAAGAAGAAGAAGAAGATGAAATATCTTGGGGCTTAACTCTTGGACAAAAGAAATGGAGACCATCAGCCAGCCCAGCGCTAACACATCTAACATCTTCCTCCTCACTCACTCCGCTCCAAGTCCTCAGGACCACTTTCTGCTTTTCTAACACACCATGGAGCCCCTGGCCTCAGGCCTTTGTAGATCTGGTTCCCTCCTTCTACACTGTGTGTCTCCTAAAGAGCTATGTGTCTGTCTCCATTTCATTCAGATCCCCATCCAAGTGCCAACTTCACCAGAAGCCCTTGCCCAGCCATCCCTCTGTTCTTAGTACTTTCATTTTCTTAAAGCCATATCACCACCTTAGAGTCTATGTATTGTTTGTTCTCTGTTTCTTCACTAGAAGGAAAGCTCTGTGAGGACAAAAGCTTCGTTTTGTTCAATGCTGCCTCCCTATACATTGTTTCTGAAACATAATTGATACTCAATAAATGTCTTTTTAATACTGAATGAATGAGGCATTACAAAAGCTTCTTTGACAAGAGTTAGTGCCGCCCAGGTTGTTGCAGAGAATCTGGAAATGAAGGAGGCATAGAGAGAAGGCTTGAGGATATGTACAGGTGCCAGGCCTAAGGTGAGTGCCTTCATAGCCCTGGGTGCTGCTATGGCCAGCATGGGACAGTAGGGTCAAAGGTATGTTGTAGGAGAACTCACATCAGAGACGCAATATGGCTCCAGCAGCAGAGGCGTCTGGGAAATGCTGCACTCTCAGTGACACTGCAACCTCACGCTGCGCGGACTGCTCAGAAAGCCAGAATGTTGCCACCCAAAGACAAACACCACGCCCCAGGAAGGAGGTTAATGAGTGTATAGAATGTAATAACTGCCTGATGTTATCTTTTAACTTAGAAATGTACTGTTCCTTTTGGGGGTCTATGTGACCACCCCACCATGTGGTTCTGCTATTATTCCCTTTTATGCTATAAGCCCCCTATAAAAAGCAACCCTGTTCTGGGAGGGGTATAGATTTTGCCCAGCCTGCCATCTCTGGAAGCAGCTGCTTTGCCCATTTATGTAACTGTCTTCTATTAAAGCTCTTATAGATTTGGATAAGGCTACCAGTCAGTTCCTCAGAATCGATCCTGAATTTAGACTTTCGGGGCTTTCCCCTAACATATGTCTGAAAAACTGAAGACATACAGTTAGAAGAGAGAGAAAGAATGGGAGTTTAGAAAGGAGGCTAGAAAACCACAGAACAAACAGAGAGAAAGAAGCGGGAAAGGGCAGAGAGGGCAGGATGGAAAATAAGCCCACCATTAATCTTCAGTCAGTTGAATCAGCATCGTGGTTATTTATGTCTGATCAAGCCAGAAGGGGTGAGGGTGGTCCTTTGGCCCCTCTCTCAGACCAGAATTGTACTGTCATAAAATTGCATCTTAAACACAAAGAAAAAAAAACTGAAAAACTATAATTAAGGTCTTTGTCTCACTGAGCAGGTAAATCTATTTTCATTGAGAAAACTATAATATAACTTGTATTCAGTTATGACATTTACTACACAGATTGATGACCCAAGTCAACCTGAGTTAGAAAACTAAAATAATTTCAGAGAATCATAATATAAACACTCCCAGTTTGGGGGAAATACATATAACATTCATCCTACGAGGCATATGGTATAATACTGGTTTATTTTCCCTCTTGTACAATTAAGTTGTAGTCTTTCCCATTCCTCCATAGGAGAACCCCTGATCTATCCAATACGCAAAGTTTCATTATTGGAAGGTAACGTGATTGCCTGTATTGCACCATTTGAAGACCATAAATATCCTGCAAAAATCTCATTTCATCCTCTGCAACAGAAATGATGGTATCTGCTTTTCATAAAATTTCTGATGACCTAATAAATGATTGAAAAGTTCTTTGCAAGGATGGGATGCTGACTCCTATGGCCAGTCTGGACATTGTCAACAAGGTTAAATGTTCAGGACTAGAGTCCTGGGAGACCCAGAAGGCCTGGGTGACAGAGAAGGCAGCAAGAGTATGCCCACAGCTGGGCTTCCCTCCTGCTTTAGAGCGATCTTTCCAAGACTGTTCAAACTCACATGTCCTTCGTAAGTCCTGTGGCCTCCTAAAGTCTAACCTTCTCTCTCGTGGAAAGAAAAACTGTAGGAAACAGAAATCTTTCACTCCAGCCACACACACTCCTTCAGCACGTGAACACACAGTCACCTACCTCACTGTTGCTCATGTCTGAACCCTCTTTTTCCTTTTATTTTGCACCATCAAGACCCAACTCCAGCCTGACCAGGCGGTGGGGCAATGGATAGAACGTCAGACTAGGACGCTCTGGTTCAAAACTCCAAGGTTGCCAGCTTGAGCGCGGCTTGAGCACAGCTCATCTGGTTTGAGCAAGGCTCAGCAGCTTGGACCCAAGGTCACTGGCTTGAACAAGGGGTCACTCGGTCTGCTGAAGCCCCATGGTCAGGGCACATATGAGAAAGCAATCAATGAACAACTAAGGTGCTGCAACAAAGAATTGATGCTTCTCATCTCTCTCCCTTCCATTCTGTCCCTCTCTCTGTCTGTCACACACACACAGACACACACACAAAAAGACTCAACTCCAACTCCAAAGCCTTCCTCAGCACTAACAGTGGATGTGTACTGAAGGTGCTTGTGGTTAAGTGCTCCCTACACAGGACCTCACTTCAGCCTCACAATATCATTACTCCACTTGACAGGTGAGAAAATAAAGGCGTAAAGAGGTTAACAAACTGATCCTGGGTCTACATGGACTGGCCTGCTGAGGTAAGAGCCAGGTCCTGGCCTGTCCATACCATAGACATCAGCCATTGGTTTTTCTGTCCCCTAATAGCCACCAATCTCAAGTAAACAAGCCCTGCTGTGAGCAACTTGAGCAATTAGTTTCCCTTCAATTGTTTTGGCAGTTAATCATAAACTGCCTGGGATAGCTCGGCTATTGTTGTCTTGAACTATCATTTCCTTTATCTAGATATTTATGTTTCATCTCTCCAACAAGCCTGTACACTCCTGGAAAGAATTTATCTTCTCCTCGTTCCATGCCCGGTACATAAAAGAGACATATCAATCACGTCTTGATTGTTTCTGTGAGTGCTGAGCATGGCAAAATGCAAACATGTTCAAGAGCCTTAGTCCTACAGGACCTTCAACAGCATCTCCCCAACATTGAAACATGTAACATACAACCTCCACTTTATTCCTGCTTACAGATCAGCAACCCTGTCTTCAGCCCGACAGTCTCCTCATGATGATTGAACTGTTAGGTCATGATTTCTTCCCCAGACCAGTAAGGCTCTTTCCTTCCTGAAAAGTCAGGGTGTGACTGGAGAAATCCTAAATGGTCTGTGACGTGCTATGCTGTGACATTTCAACAGGTGACACTCTGTGGCCTTTTGACTTACTGGGGAAAGAGAGGGTATAAGAGCTAGTGTTTTATGCATTTTTTTTGTGTGATGAAAAAAAAATATGTAACATAAGATGGAACATTTTAACCATTTTTAAGGATACAATTAAGTGGCATTACTATATTCGCATTGCTGTGCAGTCATCTTCACTATCATCTCCAGAATTTTTTCATTATTTTACCCTGGAATTCTATACCCATTAAACACTAACTCTTTCTTCCTCCCTACTTCCAGCCTCTATTCTATTTTCCGTCTCTATGCATTTGACTGGTTTAGGTACCTCATATAAGTGGAATCATACAATATTTTTCAACTTAGTGGAAGGTCCATACATATTATAGTGTGGTCCATACATATTATAGTGTGGACCAACAATTTGTCCCCTTTTAAGGTTGAATAATATTCCATTGTATACATATAACACATTGTGGGGTTTTTTATCCGTTCATCTGTCCATGAACATTTGGGTTGTTTCTATCTTTTGACTATTGTGAATAATATGCTATGAACATTAGTGAACAATATCTGTTCAAGTCCCTGCTCTAGTTCCTATGGAGGCATATCTAACAGTGGAGTTGTGAGATCACATGCTGACTCTATATTTCATTTTTTGAGCAACCAATGCACTGTCCTGCACAGCAGTTGCACCATTTGACATTATCACCAGAAATGCACAAGGGTTTCAATTTCTTCACATCTTGGCCAACATTTACTATTCTATCATTTTTATAGGAGCCATTCTTAAGGACAAAAAATATCTTCTTGTGTTTTGAATTTGCATTTCCCTAATGACTAGTGATATTAAACAGTATATTACATTTATTGGCCATTTGTATGTCTTCTTCAGAGAAATGTCTATTTAAACCTTTTCACATTTGGTAATTGAGTTTTTTGTCGCTGGGTAAGAGTTCTTTATAAATTCTGGATATTCATCGCTTACCATAGGTATGATTAGGAAATATTTTCTCTCATTTTGTGGATTGCCTTTTCACTCTGTCAATAGTGTCCTTTCATGTACTTTTTTTATTATTAATTTCGATGAAATCCAATTTATCTATTTGTTGTTGTTGTTGCATGTGTTCTTGGTTAAATAGCCAAAAAATGCTTGTGAAATCCACTATCATAAAGCTTTTCTCCTATGTTTTCTTCTAATTGTTTTGTAATATTAGCTCTTATATTTAGGTCTTTGATCTATTTTGAGTTCATGTTTGTGTATGGTGTAAGGTAAGTGAGGGTCCAGTTTTCCATCACTGTTTATTAAGAAAATTGTCCTTTCTCTACCCAATGGTCTTGGCACTCCTATAGAAAATCAGTTCCCTGATAAAGAAAACTCACAAGTACATAAAAAATAAAAAAGAATTCTAGAGGAGCAAAATGGCAACAGAGTAGGCAGAAATACCAACTTTCAACTCCCAGAACCAAAGTGGATTATAACTCAATTTAAGAACCATCATCTGGATAAACCAACTTTGAACTAAACTAAGTGGACTCTTCAACCAAGGAACACAGAAGAAGCCACATTGAGACTGGTAGGAATAGCGAAAATGCGAAGAGGGCTGCCCAGCTCCCTGGAGCAAACAGCAGCCCAGAGAGACCCGCGTGGCGGGAGGAGAGTTTGGCGGAGAGGGAGGTACCTGGGTCCCAGGAACCAAGCCCCAGCCTACAGTCCCAGAGCCTAGAAGAGGCATTTGGCCAGTACTGAGCTGTGAAACAAGTGAGGATACTGTTTGTGAGAAAGAGACAGTTTTCTCAAATCCAAGATTCTTTTTAAAGGGACAGTGCAAAAAACCTCTCTCACAACCACACACCCGGGGCTCCGGGGAACAGAGACAGAGGAGAGGACCAGAGCAGCGGGAAGAGAGTGTGGACTGAAGGCACAGGGACAAACACTCTGAGAGACAGCCACCCTAACCCCTGGGCTAAGTCACTTCCCTAATCGAAAACAAATACTTCCCCTGGAACTAGCAATACCAGCAAAGGGAGACAGGACACTAGCCAAACAATCTCTCCTGGGGCAATTAGAGCAGAGATGCTTAGAGGGAGGGAGCTCCCAGGTCAACAGTGTGGAGTATTAGGGCCCTTCCTACTCTGCTGAGGGTTGCTGAAGGGTATGGTGGTGGCAGGAAGCTGAAAAACGTTTCTGTCTGCGTGGGCGGAGGCCAAGCCGGTGTGAGCTCGGTCTAGCCAAGCAGGGGCAGAGGGAACGCACGAAAGCGGTACGGCAGCTGCGGGCCCACCTGTAATCCCACCTGTGGGGACACAGCAGGAGGCCAGGAACAGGCAGAGATAAGTGCTGCGACCCTGCGCAAGCCGGCCCTGACCGCGGGGAAGGGGCTAGGACCAGGAACAGGCCAGAAGAAATGGCAAGATATAATCAAAGTAATGCAGAACAAGAACGTACAACCAAGACTACTCTATCCAGCAAGGCTAACATTTAAAATTGAAGGAGAAATAAAGAGCTTCCAAGAAAAAGAAAGCCTCAAGGAATTCATTAAAACCAAACCAATTCTGCAAGAGATACTAAGGGGTCTGTTATGAACAGTTTAAAGTGAGGAAAGAATATAGCAAAAGAAGAATACAGCTTTAAAGAATAAAATGGAAATAAACAACTACATATCAATAATAACCTTAAATGTAAATGGATTAAATGATCCAATCAAAAGACATAGAGTAGCTGCATGGATAAAGAAACAGGACCCATACATATGCTGTCTACAAGAGACACACCTTAAAACAAAAGATGCACATAGACTGAAGGTAAAAGAAGGGAAAAAATTATTTCATGCAAATGGAAATGAAAAAAAAGCCGGGGTAGCAGTACTTATATCTGACAAAATGGACTTTAAAACAAAGACTGTAGTAAGAGATAAAGAAGGACACTACATAATGATAAAGGGAACAATTTAACAGGAAGATATAACTATTATAAATATATGAACCAAATATAGGAGCCCCGATATACATAAAGCAGACTTTGATGGATATAAAGGGCGAGATTAACAGCAATACTATCATAGTAGGGGATTTCAATACCACTCTAAAAACACTGGATAGATCCTCAAGAAAGAAAATTAATAAAGAAACAGCAGACTTAAAGGAGACACTAGATCAACTTGATTTAATAGATACCTTCAGAACTTTTCACCCTAAAGCAGTAGAATATACATTCTTCTCAAGCGCTCATGGTACGTTTTCTAGGATAGACCACATGTTAGGACACAAAAATGGTCTCAATAAATTTAAGAAGATTGAAATCATATCAAGCATTTTCTCAGATCACAATGCCATGAAACTAGAAATTAACCACAAAAGAAAAAATGAAAAATACTCAAACACTTGGAAACTAAATAGCATGATATTAAATAATGAATGGATTAACAATGAGATCAAAGAAGAAATAAAAAGTTTCTAGAAACAAATGATAATGAGCATACATCAACTCAAAATTTATGGGACACAGCAAAAGCAGTACTGAGAGGGAAGTTCATTGCACTACAGGCATATCATAAGAAGCTAAAGAAAGCTCAAATAAGCAACCTGGCCCTGCAGCTAAAAGAACTAGAAAAACAACAGCAAATAAAACCCAGGACAATTAGAAGGAAGGAAATAATAAAGATCAGAGCAGAAATAAATGACATAGAGGCTAAGGAAACAATACAGAGAATCAATAAAACAAGAAGTTGGTTCTTTGAAAAGGTAAACAAGATTGATGAACCTTTAACTAGACTACCAAGAAAAAAAGAGAGAGGACTCAAATAAATAAAATTAGAAAGAACAGTGGAGAAATAACAACTGACACAACAGAAATACAAAGCATTGTAAGAAAATACTATGAAGAACTCTATGCCAAATAATTAGACAACCTAGGTGAAATGGACAAATTTCTTGAATCATATAAACTTCCAAATATCAATCTCGAAGAATCAGAACACCTAAACAGACCAATTACAACAGATGAGATCGAAACAGTTATCAAAAAACTCCCAAAAAAGAAAAGTCCCACTGGGCCTGATGGCTTCACAAGTGAATTCTATCAAAAATTCAAAGAAGAAATAACTCCTATCCTCCTCAAGCTATTTCAAAAAATTCAAGAGGAAGGAAGACTTCCAAACTCCTTTTATGAGGCGAGCATAATTCTGATCCCAAAACCGGGCAAAGACAACACAAAGAAAGAAAATTATAGGCCTATATCCCTGATGAATTTAGACGCTAAAATTCTCAACAAAATATTAGCCAACTGGATCCAGCAATATATGAAAAAAATCATACACCATGATCAAGTGGGATTTATTCTGGAGAGGCAAGGCTGGTTCAATATTCGCAAATCAATCAATGTGATTCATCACATAAACAAATGGAAAGACAAAAATCACATGATAACTTCAAAAGATGCAGAAAAGGCATTTGATAAAATTCAGCACCCATTCATGCTCAAAATTCTCAGTAAAGTGGGAATACAGGAAACATTCCTTAACATGATAAAAGCCATCTACTACAAACCCACAGCAAACATCATACTAAATGGACAAAAATTAAAAACAATCCCCTTAAGATCAGGAACCAGGCAGGGGTGTCCCCTTTCACCACTTTTATCAACATAGTTCTGGAAGTACTAGTTACAGCAATCTGACAAGAAGAAGAAATAAAAGGCATCCAAATTGGAAAAGAAGAAGTAAAACTGTCATTATTTGCAGATGATATGATATTGTATATAGAAAACCCTAAAGTCTCAGTTAAAAAACTACTGGACCTTATAAATGAATTCAGCAAGGTGGCAGGATATAAAATTAAAACTCAGAAATTAGAGACATTTCTATATACAAACAATGAACTGTCAGCAAAAGAAATTAAGGAAACAATCCCCTTCACTATTGCAGCCAAAAAAATAAAATACCTAGGAGTAAATTTAACCAAGGAGGTTAAGGACTTGTACTCGGAAAATTATAAAACATTGATAAAAGAAATCAAGGAAGATACAAACAAGTGGAAGCATATACCGTGCTCATGGCTAGGAAGAATAAACATCATTAAAATGTCTATATTACCCAAAGCAATTTATAAATTCAATGCAATGCCAATTAAAATACCAATGACATACTTCAAATATATAGAACACATATTCCAAAAATTTATATGGAACCAAAAAAGAACACAAATAGTCTCAGCAATCTTAAAAAGAAAAAATAAAGCAGGAGGTATCACTCTTTCAGATATCAAGGTTTACTACAAGGCCATTATACTCAAGACAGCCTGGTACTGGCATAAGAACAGGCACATAGATCAATGGAACAGAACAGAGAACCCAGAAATAAACCCACACCTTTATGGACAACTGATATTTGACAAAGGAGGAAAGAACATACAATGGAGTAAAGACAGCCTCTTTAACAAATAGTGTTGGGAAAATTGGACATCTACCTGCAAAAATATGAAATTAGACCATCAACTTACACCATTCACAGAAACAAACTCAAAATGGATAAAAGACTTAAATGTAAGCTGTGAAACTATAAGCATCTTAGAAGAAAACATAGGCAGCAAGCTCTCCGACATCTGTAGCAGCAATATATTTGCCGATTTATCTCCACGGGCAAATGAAATAAAAGGAGAGATAAACAAATAGGACTATATCAAACTAAAAAGTTTTTGCACAGCTAAAGACAATAAGAACAGAATAAAAAGACAAACCACACAATGGGAGAACATATTCAACAGCATGTCTGATAAGGGGTTAATAACCAAAATTTATAAAGAACTTATAAAACTCAACACCAGGAGAGAGGGGAAGATGGCGATGGAGTAGGCGGACGTACCAACTTCCAACTCCCAGAACCAAAGTGGATTATAACTCAATTTTAAGAACCATCATCTGGATAAACCAACTTTGAACTAAACTAAGTGGACTCTTCAACCAAGGAACACAGAAGAAGCCACATTGAGACTGGTAGGAATAGCAAAAACGCAAAGAGGGCTGCCCAGCTCCCCGGAGCAAACGGCAGCCCGGAGAGACTCGCGGGGCGGGAGGAGAGTTTGGCGGAGAGGGAGGGACCTGGGTCCCAGGAACCAAGCCCCAGACTGCAGTCCCAGAGCCTAGAAGAGGCGTTTGGACAGTATCGAGCTGTGAAGCAAGTGAGGATACTATTTATGAAAAAGAGAGAGTTTTCTCAGACCCAAAAATCTTTTTAAAGGGACAGCTCAGAAAGCCTCTCTCACAACCACGCACCCAGGGTTCGGGGAACTGGGACAGAGGAGAGGAACAGAGCAGCAGGAACAAAGAGTGAAATGAAGGCACGGAGACACTCTGAGGGACAACCACCCCGACCCCTGGGCTAAGTCACTTCCCTAATCGAAAACAAATATTTCCCCTGGAACTAGCAATACCAGCAAAGGGAGACAGGACACTAGCCAAACAAGCTCTCCCGGGGCAATTAGAGCAGAGCTTCTTAGAGGGAGGGAGCTCCCAGGCCTACAGTGTGGAGACTTAGGGCACTTCTAGCCCCCTGAGGTTGCTGAAGGCTATGGTTGCGGCAGGACGCTGAAATGCGGTCCTGTCGGTGTGGGCGAAGGCACAACCGGTGGGAGCTCAGGCTCGCCTCGCAGGGGTGGAGGGGACGCGCAAAAGCTGTCCGGCAGCTGCGGGCCGCCTGTGACCCCACTTGTGGGGAAAAATACGGGCAGAGAGCAGCTCTGCGACCCTGCGCTAGCCGGCCCTGACCGCGGGCACGGGGCTAAGACCAGGGACGGGCGAGGGGCTCGCGGCTGAGCTCACGCTGCCAACCCCGCCCAGACGGAAAAACTGCGGTGTGCCATCTGTGTGCGTGAGCAGGCTCCTAACGCGGGGGCGAGGGAGACACTGAGACCAGCGGAAGTTCGCGGCTGAGCTCACGCTGCTCGCCACGCCGGTCGGGGAAACTGTGGATTACCACCCTACGTGCCCGAGCTTGCTCCGAGCGTGGGGGCGGGGTAGGATCCGGAACGACCGGAAACTAGCAGCTGAGCTCACACCAGCAAACAAGCCCAGCCAAATAATCCCCTGCGCAGGAGGAGAGCAAGTCAAAAGCCCCGCCCAACCCACGAAACAGTGGCAAGCAGGCTCTGACTGAGGGGGCTGGGCGTAAGCCTTCCAGAAAAAGGCTGGTTCCGCAGCTGAGCAAAGGTGCTCACCTCTGCCCTGGGTGCTAAGGCTAGTGACTTGAGTGACAGCCCCTCCCGCAAAGGAGAGGCAGAAATCACAGCAATAGCTGCAATGAGCCGGCGCTGGCAACATCCACACCCAACCGCCCTAGACAGAGGCAGAGGGGGTGGCAAGCCTGCAGACAGACCACACCTAGAGAACACAAAGGCAACACATACTGGACTCCAGTGGCCACAACTTGCTTACACTCAGATAAAATGGGCAGGCAGAGGAATGCAAACCAAATGAACCAAGAGAAATCCCCAGAGAAGGACCTGAATGAACCAGATATAACCAAACTACCAGAAGCAGATTTTAGAATAATGATAGTTAGGATGTTCAAAGAAATTAGAGCAACAATGGATAGTCACTATGAACACCTAAATAAAGAGATAACAAGTATAAAAAACGAAATTGAAATAATAAAAAAGAACCAGACAGAAATGACAAATACAGTATCAGAACTGAAGACCACAATGGAAGGAATTAAAAGCAGAATGAATCACGCTGAGGATCGAATCAGCGAGTTAGAGGACACAATAAACAAAGGCACAGAAGCAGAGAAAAAAAAGGAAAAGAGATTCAAAAAATGTGAGGAAACTCTAAGGGAGCTCTGTGACAACATGAAGAGAAACAACATTCGCATCATAGGGGTGCCTGAACAAGAGAAAAGAGGACAGGAAATGGAAACTGTGTTCAATCAAATCATAGCAGAAAACTTCCCTAAATTAAGGCTGGGAAACATTCCACACATTCAAGAAGCACACAGAACTCCATTAAAGAGAAACCCAAAAAGATCTACACCAAGACACATCATAGTTAAAATACCAAAGCTAATAGATAAAGAAAAAATCTTAAAAGCTGCTAGAGAAAAAAAGACTATCACCTACAAAGGAGCCCCCATTAGGATGACATCGGACTTCTCAACAGAAACACTTGAGGCCAGAAGGGAATTGCAAGATATAATCAAAGTAATGCAGAACAAGAACCTACAACCAAGACTACTCTATCCAGCAAGGCTAACGTTTAAAATTGAAGGAGAAATAAAGAGCTTTCCAGATAAAAAAAACCTCAAGGAATACATTAAAACCAAACCAATCCTGCAAGAGATTCTAAGGGGCCTAGTATGGACAGTTTAAAGGGAGAAAAAAATATAGCAAAAAAAAAAAAATACAGCTTTAAAGAATAAAACGGCAATAAACAACTACATATCAATAATAACCTTAAATGTAAATGGTTTAAATGATCCAATCAAAAGACATAGGGTAGCAGCGTGGATAAAGAAACAGGACCCATACATATGCTGTCTACAAGAGACACACCTTAAAACAAAAGATGCACATAGACTGAAGGTAAAAGAAGGGAAAAAATTATTTCATGCAAATGGAAATGAAAAAAAAGCCGGGGTAGCAGTACTTATATCTGACAAAATGGACTTTAAAACAAAGACTGTAGTAAGAGGTAAAGAAGGACACTACATAATGATAAAGGGAACAATTTAACAGGAAGATATAACTATTATAAATATATGAACCAAATATAGGAGCCCCGATATACATAAAGCAGACTTTGATGGATATAAAGGGCGAGATTAACAGCAATACTATCATAGTAGGGGATTTCAATACCACTCTAAAAACACTGGATAGATCCTCAAGAAAGAAAATTAATAAAGAAACAGCAGACTTAAAGGAGACACTAGATCAACTTGATTTAATAGATACCTTCAGAACTTTTCACCCTAAAGCAGTAGAATATACATTCTTCTCAAGCGCTCATGGTACGTTTTCTAGGATAGACCACATGTTAGGACACAAAAATGGTCTCAATAAATTTAAGAAGATTGAAATCATATCAAGCATTTTCTCAGATCACAATGCCATGAAACTAGAAATTAACCACAAAAGAAAAAATGAAAAATACTCAAACACTTGGAAACTAAATAGCATGATATTAAATAATGAATGGATTAACAATGAGATCAAAGAAGAAATAAAAAGTTTCTAGAAACAAATGATAATGAGCATACATCAACTCAAAATTTATGGGACACAGCAAAAGCAGTACTGAGAGGGAAGTTCATTGCACTACAGGCATATCATAAGAAGCTAAAGAAAGCTCAAATAAGCAACCTGGCCCTGCAGCTAAAAGAACTAGAAAAACAACAGCAAATAAAACCCAGGACAATTAGAAGGAAGGAAATAATAAAGATCAGAGCAGAAATAAATGACATAGAGGCTAAGGAAACAATACAGAGAATCAATAAAACAAGAAGTTGGTTCTTTGAAAAGGTAAACAAGATTGATGAACCTTTAACTAGACTACCAAGAAAAAAAGAGAGAGGACTCAAATAAATAAAATTAGAAAGAACAGTGGAGAAATAACAACTGACACAACAGAAATACAAAGCATTGTAAGAAAATACTATGAAGAACTCTATGCCAAATAATTAGACAACCTAGGTGAAATGGACAAATTTCTTGAATCATATAAACTTCCAAATATCAATCTCGAAGAATCAGAACACCTAAACAGACCAATTACAACAGATGAGATCGAAACAGTTATCAAAAAACTCCCAAAAAAGAAAAGTCCCACTGGGCCTGATGGCTTCACAAGTGAATTCTATCAAAAATTCAAAGAAGAAATAACTCCTATCCTCCTCAAGCTATTTCAAAAAATTCAAGAGGAAGGAAGACTTCCAAACTCCTTTTATGAGGCGAGCATAATTCTGATCCCAAAACCGGGCAAAGACAACACAAAGAAAGAAAATTATAGGCCTATATCCCTGATGAATTTAGACGCTAAAATTCTCAACAAAATATTAGCCAACTGGATCCAGCAATATATGAAAAAAATCATACACCATGATCAAGTGGGATTTATTCTGGAGAGGCAAGGCTGGTTCAATATTCGCAAATCAATCAATGTGATTCATCACATAAACAAATGGAAAGACAAAAATCACATGATAACTTCAAAAGATGCAGAAAAGGCATTTGATAAAATTCAGCACCCATTCATGCTCAAAATTCTCAGTAAAGTGGGAATACAGGAAACATTCCTTAACATGATAAAAGCCATCTACTACAAACCCACAGCAAACATCATACTAAATGGACAAAAATTAAAAACAATCCCCTTAAGATCAGGAACCAGGCAGGGGTGTCCCCTTTCACCACTTTTATCAACATAGTTCTGGAAGTACTAGCTACAGCAATCTGACAAGAAGAAGAAATAAAAGGCATCCAAATTGGAAAAGAAGAAGTAAAACTGTCATTATTTGCAGATGATATGATATTGTATATAGAAAACCCTAAAGTCTCAGTTAAAAAACTACTGGACCTTATAAATGAATTCAGCAAGGTGGCAGGATATAAAATTAAAACTCAGAAATTAGAGACATTTCTATATACAAACAATGAACTGTCAGCAAAAGAAATTAAGGAAACAATCCCCTTCACTATTGCAGCCAAAAAAATAAAATACCTAGGAGTAAATTTAACCAAGGAGGTTAAGGACTTGTACTCGGAAAATTATAAAACATTGATAAAAGAAATCAAGGAAGATACAAACAAGTGGAAGCATATACCGTGCTCATGGCTAGGAAGAATAAACATCATTAAAATGTCTATATTACCCAAAGCAATTTATAAATTCAATGCAATGCCAATTAAAATACCAATGACATACTTCAAATATATAGAACACATATTCCAAAAATTTATATGGAACCAAAAAAGAACACAAATAGTCTCAGCAATCTTAAAAAGAAAAAATAAAGCAGGAGGTATCACTCTTTCAGATATCAAGGTTTACTACAAGGCCATTATACTCAAGACAGCCTGGTACTGGCATAAGAACAGGCACATAGATCAATGGAACAGAACAGAGAACCCAGAAATAAACCCACACCTTTATGGACAACTGATATTTGACAAAGGAGGAAAGAACATACAATGGAGTAAAGACAGCCTCTTTAACAAATAGTGTTGGGAAAATTGGACATCTACCTGCAAAAATATGAAATTAGACCATCAACTTACACCATTCACAGAAACAAACTCAAAATGGATAAAAGACTTAAATGTAAGCTGTGAAACTATAAGCATCTTAGAAGAAAACATAGGCAGCAAGCTCTCCGACATCTGTAGCAGCAATATATTTGCCGATTTATCTCCACGGGCAAATGAAATAAAAGGAGAGATAAACAAATAGGACTATATCAAACTAAAAAGTTTTTGCACAGCTAAAGACAATAAGAACAGAATAAAAAGACAAACCACACAATGGGAGAACATATTCAACAGCATGTCTGATAAGGGGTTAATAACCAAAATTTATAAAGAACTTATAAAACTCAACACCAGGAGAGAGGGGAAGATGGCGATGGAGTAGGCGGACGTACCAACTTCCAACTCCCAGAACCAAAGTGGATTATAACTCAATTTTAAGAACCATCATCTGGATAAACCAACTTTGAACTAAACTAAGTGGACTCTTCAACCAAGGAACACAGAAGAAGCCACATTGAGACTGGTAGGAATAGCAAAAACGCAAAGAGGGCTGCCCAGCTCCCCGGAGCAAACGGCAGCCCGGAGAGACTCGCGGGGCGGGAGGAGAGTTTGGCGGAGAGGGAGGGACCTGGGTCCCAGGAACCAAGCCCCAGACTGCAGTCCCAGAGCCTAGAAGAGGCGTTTGGACAGTATCGAGCTGTGAAGCAAGTGAGGATACTATTTATGAAAAAGAGAGAGTTTTCTCAGACCCAAAAATCTTTTTAAAGGGACAGCTCAGAAAGCCTCTCTCACAACCACGCACCCAGGGTTCGGGGAACTGGGACAGAGGAGAGGAACAGAGCAGCAGGAACAAAGAGTGAAATGAAGGCACGGAGACACTCTGAGGGACAACCACCCCGACCCCTGGGCTAAGTCACTTCCCTAATCGAAAACAAATATTTCCCCTGGAACTAGCAATACCAGCAAAGGGAGACAGGACACTAGCCAAACAAGCTCTCCCGGGGCAATTAGAGCAGAGCTTCTTAGAGGGAGGGAGCTCCCAGGCCTACAGTGTGGAGACTTAGGGCACTTCTAGCCCCCTGAGGTTGCTGAAGGCTATGGTTGCGGCAGGACGCTGAAATGCGGTCCTGTCGGTGTGGGCGAAGGCACAACCGGTGGGAGCTCAGGCTCGCCTCGCAGGGGTGGAGGGGACGCGCAAAAGCTGTCCGGCAGCTGCGGGCCGCCTGTGACCCCACTTGTGGGGAAAAATACGGGCAGAGAGCAGCTCTGCGACCCTGCGCTAGCCGGCCCTGACCGCGGGCACGGGGCTAAGACCAGGGACGGGCGAGGGGCTCGCGGCTGAGCTCACGCTGCCAACCCCGCCCAGACGGAAAAACTGCGGTGTGCCATCTGTGTGCGTGAGCAGGCTCCTAACGCGGGGGCGAGGGAGACACTGAGACCAGCGGAAGTTCGCGGCTGAGCTCACGCTGCTCGCCACGCCGGTCGGGGAAACTGTGGATTACCACCCTACGTGCCCGAGCTTGCTCCGAGCGTGGGGGCGGGGTAGGATCCGGAACGACCGGAAACTAGCAGCTGAGCTCACACCAGCAAACAAGCCCAGCCAAATAATCCCCTGCGCAGGAGGAGAGCAAGTCAAAAGCCCCGCCCAACCCACGAAACAGTGGCAAGCAGGCTCTGACTGAGGGGGCTGGGCGTAAGCCTTCCAGAAAAAGGCTGGTTCCGCAGCTGAGCAAAGGTGCTCACCTCTGCCCTGGGTGCTAAGGCTAGTGACTTGAGTGACAGCCCCTCCCGCAAAGGAGAGGCAGAAATCACAGCAATAGCTGCAATGAGCCGGCGCTGGCAACATCCACACCCAACCGCCCTAGACAGAGGCAGAGGGGGTGGCAAGCCTGCAGACAGACCACACCTAGAGAACACAAAGGCAACACATACTGGACTCCAGTGGCCACAACTTGCTTACACTCAGATAAAATGGGCAGGCAGAGGAATGCAAACCAAATGAACCAAGAGAAATCCCCAGAGAAGGACCTGAATGAACCAGATATAACCAAACTACCAGAAGCAGATTTTAGAATAATGATAGTTAGGATGTTCAAAGAAATTAGAGCAACAATGGATAGTCACTATGAACACCTAAATAAAGAGATAACAAGTATAAAAAACGAAATTGAAATAATAAAAAAGAACCAGACAGAAATGACAAATACAGTATCAGAACTGAAGACCACAATGGAAGGAATTAAAAGCAGAATGAATCACGCTGAGGATCGAATCAGCGAGTTAGAGGACACAATAAACAAAGGCACAGAAGCAGAGAAAAAAAAGGAAAAGAGATTCAAAAAATGTGAGGAAACTCTAAGGGAGCTCTGTGACAACATGAAGAGAAACAACATTCGCATCATAGGGGTGCCTGAACAAGAGAAAAGAGGACAGGAAATGGAAACTGTGTTCAATCAAATCATAGCAGAAAACTTCCCTAAATTAAGGCTGGGAAACATTCCACACGTTCAAGAAGCACACAGAACTCCATTAAAGAGAAACCCAAAAAGATCTACACCAAGACACATCATAGTTAAAATACCAAAGCTAATAGATAAAGAAAAAATCTTAAAAGCTGCTAGAGAAAAAAAGACTATCACCTACAAAGGAGCCCCCATTAGGATGACATCGGACTTCTCAACAGAAACACTTGAGGCCAGAAGGGAATTGCAAGATATAATCAAAGTAATGCAGAACAAGAACCTACAACCAAGACTACTCTATCCAGCAAGGCTAACGTTTAAAATTGAAGGAGAAATAAAGAGCTTTCCAGATAAAAAAAACCTCAAGGAATACATTAAAACCAAACCAATCCTGCAAGAGATTCTAAGGGGCCTAGTATGGACAGTTTAAAGGGAGAAAAAAATATAGCAAAAAAAAAAAAATACAGCTTTAAAGAATAAAACGGCAATAAACAACTACATATCAATAATAACCTTAAATGTAAATGGTTTAAATGATCCAATCAAAAGACATAGGGTAGCAGCGTGGATAAAGAAACAGGACCCATACATATGCTGTCTACAAGAGACACACCTTAAAACAAAAGACGCACATAAACTAAGGGTAAAAGGGTGGAAAAAAATATTTCATGCAAGTGGAAATAAAAAAAAAGCCGAGGTAGCAGTACTTATATCTGACAAAATGGACTTTAAAACAAAGACTGTAGTAAGAGATAAAGAAGGACACTACATAATGATAAAGGGAACAATTTAACAGGAAGATATAACTATTATAAATATCTATGAACCAAATATAGGAGCCCCGACATTCATAAAGCAGACTTTGATGGATATAAAGGGCGAGATTAACAGCAATACTATCATAGTAGGAAATTTCAATACCCCACTAACAACACTGGATAGATCCACAAGAAAGAAAATCAATAAAGAAACAGCAGACTTAAAGGAGACACTAGATCAACTTGATTTAATAGATACCTTCAGAACTTTTCACCCTAAAGCAGTAGAATATACATTCTTCTCAAGCGCTCATGGTACGTTTTCTAGGATAGACCACATGTTAGGACACAAAAATGGTCTCAATAAATTTAAGAAGATTGAAATCATATCAAGCATTTTCTCAGATCACAATGCCATGAAACTAGAAATTAACCACAAAAGAAAAAATGAAAAATACTCAAACACTTGGAAACTAAATAGCATGATATTAAATAATGAATGGATTAACATTGAGATCAAAGAAGAAATAAAAAGTTTCTAGAAACAAATGATAATGAGCATACGTCAACTCAAAATCTATGGAACACAGCAAAAGCAGTTCTGAGAGGGAAGTTTATTGCACTACAGGCATATCATAAGAAGCTAGAAAAAGCTCATATAAGCAACTTAACCCTGCAGCTAAAAGAACTTGAAAAACAACAACAAATAAAACCCAAGACAAATAGAAGGAAGGAAATAATAAAGATCAGAGCAGAAATAAATGACATAGAGGCTAAGGAAACAATACAGAGAATCAATGAAACCAGAAGGTGGTTCTTTGAAAAGGTAAACAAGATTGATGAACCCTTAACTAGACTCACCAAGAACAAAAGAGAGAGCTCTCAAATAGATAAAATTAGAAAGGACAGTGGAGAAATAACAACTGATACAACAGAGATACAAAGCATTGTAAGAAAATACTATGAAGAACTCTATGCCAAATAATTAGACAATCTAGATGAAATGGACAAATTTCTTGAATCATATAAACTTCCAAAAATCAATCTGGAAGAATCAAAGCAACTAAACAGACCAATTACAACAGATGAGATCGAAACAGTTATCAAAAAACTCCCAAAAAAGAAAAGTCCCACTGGGCCTGATGGCTTCACAAGTGAATTCTATCAAAAATTCAAAGAAGAAATAACTCCTATCCTCCTCAAGCTATTTCAAAAAATTCAAGAGGAAGGAAGACTTCCAAACTCCTTTTATGAGGCGAGCATAATTCTGATCCCAAAACCGGGCAAAGACAACACAAAGAAAGAAAATTATAGGCCTATATCCCTGATGAATTTAGACGCTAAAATTCTCAACAAAATATTAGCCAACTGGATCCAGCAATATATGAAAAAAATCATACACCATGATCAAGTGGGATTTATTCTGGAGAGGCAAGGCTGGTTCAATATTCGCAAATCAATCAATGTGATTCATCACATAAACAAAAGGAAGGACAAAAATCACATGATAATTTCAATAGATGCAGAAAAGGCATTTGATAAAATCCAGCACCCATTCATGCTCAAAACTCTCAGTAAAGTGGGAATACAAGGAACATTCCTTAACATGATAAAGGCCATCTACGACAAACCCACAGCAAACATCATACTAAACGGACAAAAATTAAAAGCAATCCCCTTAAGATCAGGAACCAGGCAGGGGTGTCCCCTTTCACCACTTTTATTCAACATAGTTCTGGAAGTCCTAGCTACAGCAATCAGACAAGAAGAAGAAATAAAAGGCATCCAAATTGGAAAAGAAGAAGTAAAACTGTCACTATTTGCAGATGATATGATATTGTATATAGAAAACCCTAAAGTCTCAGTTAAAAAACTACTGGACCTTATAAATGAATTCAGCAAGGTGGCTGGATATAAAATTAGAAATCAGAGGCATTTCTATATACAAACAATGAACTGTCAGCAAAAGAAATTAAGGAATCAATCCCCTTCACTATTGCAGCCAAAAAAATAAAATACCTAGGAGTAAATTTAACCAAGGAGGTTAAGGACTTGTACTCGGAAAATTATAAAACATTGATAAAAGAAATCACGGAAGATACAAACAAGTGGAAGCATATACCGTGCTCATGGCTAGGAAGAATAAACATCATTAAAATGTCTATATTACCCAAAGCAATTTATAAATTCAATGCAATGCCAATTAAAATACCAATGACATACTTCAAATATATAGAACACATATTCCAAAAATTTATATGGAACCAAAAAAGAACACAAATAGTCTCAGCAATCTTAAAAAGAAAAAATAAAGCAGGAGGTATCACTCTTCCGGCTATCAAGGTTTACTACAAGGCCATTATACTCAAGACTGCCTGGTACTGGCATAAGAACAGCACATAGATCAATGGAACAGAACAGAGAACCCAGAAATAAACCCACACCTTTATGGACAACTGATATTTGACAAAGGAGGAAAGAACATACAAGGGAGTAAAGACAGCCTCTTTAACAAATGGTGTTGGGAAAATTGGACATCTACCTGCAAAAAAATGAAACTAGACCATCAACTTACACCATGCACAAAAACAAATTCAAAATGGATAAAAGACTTAAACATAAGCCATGAAACTATAAGCATCTTAGAAGAAAACATAGGCAGCAAGCTCTCCGACATCTGTAGCAGCAATTTATTTGCCGATTTATCTCCACGGGCAAATGAAATAAAAGGCAAGATAAACAAATGGGACTACATCAAACTAAAAAGCTTTTGCACAGCTAAAGACAATAAGAACAGAATAAAAAGACAAACCACACAATGGGAGAACATATTCGACAGCACGTCTGATAAGGGGCTAATAACCAAAATTTATAAAGAACTTATAAAACTCAACACCAGGAAGACAAACAAGCCAATCAAAAAATGGGCAAAAGAAATGAATAGAAATTTCTCCAAAGAAGACATACAGATGGCCAAAAGACATATCAAATAATGCTCAACATCACTAATCATTAGAGAAATGCAAATCAAAACCACAATGAGATATCACCTCACACCAGTCAGAGTGGCACTCATCAGCAAAACAACACAGAACAAGTGCTGGCGAGAATGTGGAGAAAAGGGAACCCTTCTGCACTGCTGGTGGGAATGCAGACTGGTGCAGCCACTGTGGAAAACAGTTTGGAGATTCCTCAAAAAATTAAAAGTCGAACTGCCTTTTGACCCGGCTATCCCACTTTTAGGAATATTCCCTAAGAACACCATAAAACTGTTCGAAAAGAAGAAATGCGCCCCCATGTTCGTGGCAGTATTGTTCACAATAGCGAAGATCTGGAACCAGCCCATGTGTCCGTCAGAAGACGAGTGGATTAAAAAGCTTTGGTACATATATACTATGGAACACTATTCATCCATAAGAAATTATGACATCGGATCATTTACAACAAAATGGATGTACCTTGATAACATTATACGGAGTGAAATAAGTGAATCAGAAAAAAAAAATCTGAGAACAGCATGATTTCATACATAGGTGGGACATAAAAGTGAGACTATGAGACATGGACAAGAGTGTGGTGGTTACGGGATGGGGGGAGGGAAGGGAGGGTGGAATAGGGAGAAGGGGAGGGGTACAGGGAAAACCAGATAGAAGGTGACAGAGGACAATTTGACTTGGGGTAATGGGTATGCAGCACAATTGAATGATAAGATAATCTGGAGATGTTTTCATTGTACATATGTACCCTGATTTATTGGTGTCACCCCATTAAAGTTAATAAAAAAATTAATTAATAAAAAAAAAAACTCAACACCAGGAAGACAAACAATCCAATCAAAAAATGGGCAAAAGAAATGAATAGAAATTTCTCCAAAGAGGACATACAGATGGCCAATAGGCATATAAAAAAATGCTCAACATCACTAATCATTAGAGAAATGTGAATTAAAACCACAATGAGATATCACCTCACACCAGTCAGAATGGCACTCATCAGCAAAACAACACAGAATAAGTGCTGGCGAGGATGTGGAGAAAAGGGGACCCTTCTGCACTGCTGGTGGGAATGCAGACTGGTGCAGACACTGTGGAGAACAGTTTGGAGCTTCCTCAAAAAATTAATAATTGAACTGCCTTTTGACCCAGCTATTCCACTTATAGGAATATACCCTAAGAACACCATAGCACTGTTCGAAAAGAAGAAATGCGCCCCCATGTTCGTGGCAGCATTGTTCATAATAGCGCAGATCTGGAAACAGCCCAAGTGTCCTTCAGAAGAAGAGTGGATTAAAAAGCTATGGTACATATATACTATGGAATACTACTCAGCCATAAGAAATGATGACATCGGATCATTTACAACAAAATGAATGGACCTTGATAACATTATACGGAGTGAAATAAGTAAATTAGAAAAAAAAAACTGAGAACAGCATGATTTCATACATAGGTGGGACATAAAAGTGAGACTATGAGACATGGACAAGAGTGTGGTGGTTACGGGGTGAGGGAAAGGAAGAGAGGGAGGTAGAGGGGGAGAGGAGGGGCAGAAAGAAAACCAGATAGGAGGTGACAGAGGACAATTTGACTTTGGGTGACGGGTATGCAACACAATTGAATGATAAGATAATCTGGAGATGTTTTGATTGTACATATATGTACCGTGATTTATTGGTGTCACCCCATTAAAATTAATAATAATAAAAAAGCACAAAAAAAACTGGTGAAGACTGAATAAAGTCTGTAGTCTAACAGTAAAAAAAAAAAGAATTCTACAGTTCAGACACCTCAGTCAAATTAATATCAAAAAAATTAAGAAGAAACTTAACAATAAAAAGTCAGTTAAAAATGAAAGAAAAAATATATAAAATAAAAAAATAAAAACTAAAATCAATTAACCATACATGGGAAGATATATTTCTGTGTTCTCTATCTATTCCATTCTCTTATACATTTGTCTTTATGTCAGTATCACATTGATTTTGATTACTGTAGCTTTGTAGTAGGTGAAAATCCAGAAGTGTGTCTCTCAAATGTGTTCCTTTTTTCAAGATTGTTTTTGGTCATTCAGCATCCCCTGAAATCTTACATGAATTTTAGGATGGATCTTTTATTTCTGAAAATAAGTTGGGATTTTCATAAAGATTGCATTAAATCTATATATCACTTTAGCTAGTGTTGTCATCTTGATACTAAATCTTCTAATCCATGAAGATGGGATGGCTTTCTATTTATAAATGTCCTCCTTAATTTCTCTTAGAATTGCTTTTTAGTTTTCAATGTAGAAATATCTCATCTCTTTAGTTAAGTTTATTCCTAAGTATTTTATTCTTCCCATTGCTAATATAAACAGAGGAGTTTTTTTCAATTTCTTTTTCAGATTTTTTATTGTTAGTGTATACACATGCAAATAATTTAGGTGTAATGATTTTGTATCCTGAATTTGATTATTAGTTCTAAAAGTCTTTTGGAAAATCCTTAGGGTTTTCTACATATAAAATTATGCCATTTGTGAACAGAGATAATTTAATTCTATTTTCTAATTTGAATGCCTTTCATTTCTTTTACTTGTCTAATTATTCTGGCTAGAACTTCTAATAATATGTTGAATAGACATGGTAAAATGGGTATCCTTGTCTTATTCCTGATCACAAAGAAAAACTGTTCAGTCTTCCAACATTGAGTACAATGTTAACTGTGGGCTTTTCATATATGTTCTTTATTATGTTGACGATCGATGTACAATTTCAAAAGTGAGTGGATTGCCCAATATAGTGTTTTTACCTTTTGGTAAATGTATGTCAAATCAGCTTGCTGACAAATAGATTGGCAAGCATACATGGTTCTTTATTGGTGAAAACTAAATACTTAGTATTTAATTATATTTATATCATCAGTAGAACTATTTCAAAACTAGTGGTTCAGTGGTGGTTGGTGTTGAAAGAAAGGGTTCAATGTAATAGTTTATTTATAAGAAAATGTTGGAAATTACTAGCATATGATATGCTGTAATTTATAATGAGAGACAATAATTTCCTTTTTTTTATATAGGGTCAGGTTACAATGCTTTTGTCTCCTCAACATAAAAAAATATAAATTAAGAGGTACATTATGAAAGTCTATAAAATCATGAAACAAGGGTAAAAGCAAAAAGAAATCAGATCATATTTTTGGCCAAGATCATTAAATATTTGATAAGAGATATTTCTTTAAGCATGAAAAAGTAATTTTTGAGCAAATTAAAAGTAATTTATATTAAAAGATTTGTTCATGTCAAATATACTCAAGTTCTGAAAGAGTTTGGATGAAACTATGATGGCAAATCTATAACTAGCTATTAAAGAAATTTAGAGATAATAATAGAAAAAATTTTGAGAGAGTTTACTATAAAACATGAACTTTTCTAAGTGCTTTATGTAGAATAATTTATTTGACAATACCAACTACTCTATGAGATAGAGGCTATTATTTTCCTCATTTTACAGATGAGGAAACTGAGGTCCAGGAAGGTGAATAACCATGTCCAAGGTCACATAGTAACAAAGTGCTAGACATACAATGCCAACCTAGGCAGCCTGGCCCTGGGTAGCCTTCATTCTTAAAATCAGGTGAATAATGGTCTCTCAAATATAGTGTTTTAATTCCAGGAATTTGTAAGAGTCTGTTGTTCTTGTTAAAAAATAACATATATTTTTATGGGGGAGGGGGAAAAGGGGATATTGAGAGGAACACAAGGGTGGCGGCAATGTATTTGGTGGGATACTTGAATCTATGAAAACACAATAAGTTAAAATTAGTAAAAATAAATAAATAAATGAAACATATCTTTGGTCGCTGGCTTGAGCATGGGCTCATCTGGCTTGAATGCAGGCTCACCAGCTTGAGTAAGGGGTCACTGGATTCAGCATGGGATCATAGACATGACCCTATGGTCACTGACTTGAACTCAAAGGTCACTGGTTTAAAGCCTAAGGTCACTGGCTTGAGTAAGGGGTCACTCACTCTGCTGTAACCTCCCAGTCAAGGCACATTTGAGAAAGCAATCAATGAACAACTAAGGTGTCACAACAAAGAATTGATGCTTCTCATCTCTCTCTCTTTCTATCTGTCCCTATCTGTCCCTCTCTCTAAATTTCTCTCTGTCTCTATCAAAAGAAAACTGAAAAAAGCATATATCTTTGGAGATGTAATTAAATTACAGATGTTTAGATAAGAAAAATACCCTGGATAATCTGGGTAGGCCTTAAATGCCACCACCAGGGTCCTTATAAAAGACAGGGTTTACAAACACTCAAGAATGGGAACACATGAGGAGACAGCCATGTGAAGATGGAGAGAGTGATTAGAACAATGCAGCCAAGAAAGCCAGAAGATGCAAGGGAACAATTCTCTCCTCATGCCCCCAGAGGGAGCTTGGTCCTGCTGGACTTTTTATTTCTAACTCCAAAACTATGAGAGGATAAATGTCTGTTGTTTTAAGACACCCCATTTGTGTGCTACAGTAGCCATGGAAAACTATTTTCACTCTAATCCGGAAAGTGGGGTGTCTCGTGGGAGGATTTCACCATCAGCTGTATCAGGTGAAACACAGAAGCTTCTGCAACTGCTGACAGACAGACTCTGGTGAACAGAAAAAGCAGAGTGGGTCGGACCATTGGTTAAACAAGTAGTTCAGTAGCATCAGACTCTTTTCAAAGTGCTTTCTCATTGATCATCTCATTCAACCGTCTGACCTCCACCTAATTTCCTCTGCACACGAGAGGAAGAATAGGACCCACTTATTCAGTTGATGCATATCAGGGCTGAGACATGAACTCCAGCCTTCTACTTAAAGCACTTCCAACTGGACCACAGTCCAACTCCAAAAGAAGAGAAAAGAAATAACAAGGAGGAGAGTGGGGAAACTATAATATTTGTGAATAGCACTTTGTTGTTTATAATACTCATGCATCTCTATTATTATTTCTCACCACAATAAAAGGTTACTTTTATTATCCCTGTTCTACAGATAAAACAAAAAAAGACTAAGAGAAGTCTGGAGACTTTTTCCAAGACACACAAGGAGCAAAAGTGGTTTGATCTTCAACCCAAGGCCAATTCTTCCACTGTAGCTACTCTAGTACTTTGCATACATAGGGGCCCAAGCCAAAATGCACACGTTGGGTTTTTATTCCATTTAAAAATAAAAATAGTCTTGATGTAAAGTTAAAAACAGAACAGTGATTTGCATAAGACCCTGAGCTCTCAATTACACCAATTACTTTATAATTACAGACAATGCCATCTTGGTTTTTCAAAACTTACGTCTATTCTTAAAGACTCTGTCAGAAAGGAGGCTTCTTCTCAGCAAGAAGTTTCAATTAGTATGCATGTCATATGCAGAGAGAGAGCAAACCTGCTGGAGCTCAGAGGAGGAGAAATGAGACAGGAGCTTTGAAGTGCTCCAGCTTAACAAATGGGCATGTTGGGAAATGAAGACCAGTGGAAAACTCCCAGCTCTCCACACTGGAGGAGTGTTACGTCAAGGTAAACGCAGCCTGAACCCTCCTGACCCCACCTGTCTTCCTCCTACCTGTCTGCTGCCCCAGCAGTCACCTCTATACAGATGAGGAGCAAGGAGCATAGAGAAGAGCTTAGCCTGCTGAGCTGGATTTCTCATAGCTGCAGGGGAGAAACAAATGGAATGGGTCTACCTATATTTCTCCTGCTGAAATCGTTGCCTTATCCTTTTCTCGATTAGTTCCCACGGACAGTGAAGTACCACCATCTTCTCTAACCCAAGGGATGTCGGCTCAGAAAACTTCCTGGGAACAGAGGCATGGAAGAGTGGGCAGGCATTTGCAAGCAGTAAGCTTGGCGTTTTTGTATCTTCAAATTCCTTTTTATGGGTCTGGCTACTTTCCATGCTCCAACTGCTCTGTTACCAGATTAATAGTTAGAGTCTTCAGACACTATTGCTCATCAAAGAGCTGCCAAGTGTCCTGATTTATCTACCCTGGTATAGATGGGAGATCTCAGTTAGTTGGAACCTCCAGAAACCTTAGAGATCCCTGAGGCCAACTCCTCATATCATAAGAAGGAGGGCATTTTGACCCTGCCATTTGGGGGCAAGGTCTACTTTAATGCTACTGTTCCAAACAGCAGTGTCAATACGTAGTCACTATTGTGCAGAGCGTGTGTTTCTGACTCTCACCCCTATATTAGGAGATGTCTAGCCTCATGACAAAGGTAATTCGCTCTGCTTTGACAGAGGGACCTCACCTGTTCTCTGACAGTCAAAGGCAGCCAAGTAATGTGGTCCATCTAAGACCACTGCAAAGTCAGTGCTCAATACTAGATCTCAATCCTAGTACCTTGGAAAAGCCTGTCTCCCTGTCTGCCCATCTTCCTCTCTTTCTCTCTCTCTAAAGAACTGCCACCTTTCTATAATTACTCAATCTCTAGGCTTAAATTGACTCTTCCAAAGATATCTGGCCCGGACTTGAACATTCACATATCTTCTCATGTCAACGTCTCTCCATCACACTGCATTTCTTTAGCAAAAATACCTCCACTTACAGTTAGCTAAGCACCTCCATTCATGTTATCTCAGTCTCAAGGGCGTATCATTACAGAGATAGCATTTCCCACTCTATTTCCCAGTGATCTGCACTCTTCATATCTACTTCTTTAAAAAAAAAAAAAAAGCAAAGAAAGAGAAACAAAAGAAAGGTGGCAAGTATGGGTAGGGGGAGAGTGGAGTTCTCAGTAGGCTGATGCCTTAAGTGGCTCCTCTTACGACAGAAAGAGCCCATGCTCCGGCCAGATTGTGTGCAGTCAGTGACGCTGCGCTCCTCCTGCCCACTAATTTCCAGTCGGATATCTCATGAATGGAAAGCCTTTTCCTGCTTGACTCACCAGGGTTGTATGTTATTTTATTTTATTTTTTCTTTCATAGCATGTTCTGCCTCTCTTAAAATAATGATTCTTCTCTTGCCTCTTATCATAGCCAAGTTCCCCTGTCTCACCTTTCCTACTCACTTCTTGTGTCCCTCCCTCCAGAGGCCAGGTCCTGATTCACTAACGCTGGTATTCTCACTCCATTTTGCAGACGTGCAAAGTGAAATTCAGAACGGATAACTCAATCTTCCAAGACCACACAACTGATCGGGGGCCGTACAGACACTGGCATTAAAGTAGAAGTCCTGGTGCGTAGCTTGGTTTCTGAAACCTCTCTGCTTGGGTTTCACAAGCTGCGCAAACTTGGTCAGTTTTTTAACCACTCTGTGCGTCAGTTTCTTCCTTAATAAAATAAACAGTAGTATCTACTTTATAAAGTTGTGAGGATTAAACGAGTCAATGCATGTAAAAAGGGTTAGAATAATGTCAGGTACAGAGAATACAGTCACTAAATCTTAGGTATATTTTTTTCACACTTTATATGTACAATTTATTGGTTCTCTAAAAAAAAGAAAGAGAAAGAGAGAACAATAAACGTCCTCCCTCATCTCCAATATTTTTTTAATTTATTGATTTTATTAATTTTTAATTTTAATGGGGTGACACTGATAAATCAGGGTACATATGTTCAGAGAAAACCTCTGCAGGTTATTTTGACATTTGATTATAATGCATACTCATCACCCAAAGTCAAATTGTCTTCTGTCACCTTCTATCTGGTTTTATTTGTGCCCCTTCCCTCCCCCCTCTCCCTCCCTCTCCTCCCCCTTACCCACCCCCATAACCACCACACTCTTGTCCATGTCTCTGAGTCTCATTTTTATGTCCCATTTATGCATGGAATCATTTATTCTTAGTTTTTTCTGATTTACTTATTTCATGGATGAACCTTGATAACATTATACTGAGTGAAATAAGTAAATTGTCTCCAATATTTTTTAATGCACGGATGTCAGAAAGAAAAAGCCATCTTTGCTGCTCTCGCATGCACTGAGCCACCCATGTCTCCTTTACCATGTCTCTAAGTAGTGCTCCTTTCCATTCCCAGTGATCTGGTGTGAGCCATCTTTCCCCATTGTCAGGTCACAACCTAGCCCTGCCCTCATCCAACATGCTGGTGGCTGCCAGAAAAATCTGCACAAAGGACACCTCCAACCACGTGACTCCTATTATCCTGAGCCAGCACTGGAAAATCTATATATCTACACAAATCTTAGGTATTTTTATCCACTCCTTTTCTTGTTCATATTCAGTTACCAAGAGCAGCCTCAATCCCCTTCCCCCACACCCACAGCCTCTGTGTTGTCTTATCTGATCTTACACCCTCCCTCCCCTCTTCGAACACTCTGCTGCCGTCTAGAACTCAAGGCCAATCATTAATAAGACTGTTGTGTCCTCACCTCCTTCTGTAAACACGCCTCCTCCTGTGTCTCTAAATAAAAGCAGGCTTTTCCCAGGAGATATGGCTCTTCAGTCTTCTCAAAGGGCTCCTCTGACCTGGAGCTTACTGGACTGCATCCACCCTGCTCCTTAGGGCTCTCCCACCCTCTTCCCCATGCTCCCTATACTTTGCTTAGAATCTCAGATCACTTGTCTAAACCACCCATCCCCATTCTTGTTTCAGTTATCTAGTCCCCCTTTTATCTTGAAGAATTTAGCTCCTGAGAACCCCTCTACAACACTATGCTCTTTCTCATTTTCTTGATCTAATATACAAATAATCATGCTGCCAATACCCTGACCTTCACTCTTCCATGGAGCTTTCTCTCTTTTCTAACATTCCCATTCCCCTTAATGTTCATCCCCTTAGCTGTGTCATTGCTGATTACTCGTCTCTTCATAAGCATAATTTCAAACATTCCATATTCTGATCACCACCCCCTACATTTCAAGCACAGTTACGCCGGTAGCCCAGCTCCAGCACTCGTTCTACACCTCCCCCAGGATTTTTGGTACATTGACTCTACATACCATCCCTGTCCCTCATGTCCTTCCCCATGATCTCAGCCTAGAGTCCATGTCAACCATGAGGCTGTGCCCCTCACCTTCATCTTTAATATTTTGCCCTTACTCTTTCTACTCCCACTCATTTCCTTGTACTCAGCTAAAGCACAATTATGTCTTGTCCAGTTAGATGAGACTGCACTTGCACAACTAAACAAGTGTAGGAAACACACACAATCATGCTGGATTACTTTAATTCATGATCAATAAACTCAAGGGGGCTTGTGATGCTGTCCAGTATTCATAACTATGTCAGACAACTATGAATGCAATCTCAACGCTAATATTGGATAGCTCTTCACCAGTCTTCATCCTCAGCCAATGACTTTGTTTTTCTTTGATTGAGAAAAACTGGAATACTATGGAAAGAATATCCACAAGCTCCTACCACACAGCTACCCACCTTCCAGCATTTATACACACAACATTCTCTTCCATCACTGTGAGAGACTGTGCTCCTCTCTAAGGCCAGGCTTCCACTTGTCCATTTGATCCCATTTCTCCTCATCTACTCAAGGACCATGCTCTAGCAATTTTCCCTTCTTTCTCTTGCAGCATCAATGTTTCTCACTCTACTGTATGTTTTCCATCAATATATATATACTGTTATTTTTCCTTTAAAACAAAAAAAAATCTCAACCGTGCTTTCTCCTCTAGTTGTCACCCATTCTTCTTTTTCTCGAGTATCTCCTCCCTTTCTGTCTTGAAATCATTCTCTTTCAGTTTTGACTCTCACCATTCATCAACACTGCCCTTACTAGGATCACCGATGTCGTTCCTGTTGCTAAAGTCAATGTCAGTGTTAGTCCTCATTATCTTAATTATCATTTGTATTTTACACCGTTAATCTCCTTTTCCTCTTTAAACACTTCTTGAGCATGGCTCTCCAAATCACACCCTCTCCCGGTTTTCATCAACATGTTGACATCCCTTCTTAGGTATCCCCTGGTCCCATCTCATTCACTTCTAAGTTCTAGGTGTGCCAGGGCTCAGATTTTAGACCTCTCCCTTATCCGCTCCCACTGCCTACCTTTGGCAACCCAGTATCTGGCTTTCGATACCACCTATGTGCTAGTGTCTCCCAGATTTGTATCTCTAGCTAAGGCTTGTCTCCAAACTTAACTCATATATCATGCTGCCTGACAAACATTCCCATAAGGATGCCTAATGGACATCTAAAACCTAATATACTTATTATTGTGATCTTAATAGACCCCAACCTCTTCACCCCACTTTCTTCTCAATATCAACAAATGCAACTTCATTCTTTAAATTGTGGGGTCAAAAACATTGCGACCACCTTTGACATTTCCCCTTTGCTCAGCCAGCATCTAATACAAAAGCAAAAGCAGTCAGCATTCCTTCAACATATACTGAGAATTTGACCTCTTCTCTCCTCCACTGCCATCACTCTAGTGCAAGCCCTCGTGATCCATCCACACTGGGATAATGGCAAAACCTCCGGTGCTGCTTTTTGCTCTGCCCTGTCACTCTCCTCAGCATGGCAACCACAGCGGTGTTAAATAGGCCAAATCATTTCATTTTCTGCTGAAACCTTCCACTGAGTTCTCAATTCAGTCTAAGCGACATCATGAGGCCTTGCTGTGACCTTCCTCACACCTCGGTGGCTTCCCTATTCTCAGCCCCATTCACCACGCTCCAGTCACACTAGTGGCCTCCCTGCTCCTGGGTCATCACAGGCATTCTTCTGTCTTCAGACCCACGCACTTACTGTGCTTCCCTTGTTTTATAGGCTAGCCTCCAAAATCTACTTGGCGCCTTTAAATCTGTGCTTAAATTTCACCATCAGATTAGACGTCTCTAGACATCCTATCTAAAACTTTAACCCTCTTGACATTTCCCTTCTCTGCCTTCTCTTCTCCAAGAAACTGCTCCCTTTCTAGCATACTATATATGTTATTCATTAATCTGTCTTGTCATCTAGATGCTACATAAGGAAGAGAGGAGTTTTGTTTGTTTTGTTTTGTGCTATATCCCCAATGCCCACACAATGCATGACACATAATAGGTGCACAGTAAATAGTGGCTGATAACCAGTGTTATCTGTTTGTCTTCACTACATCTAAAGATCTTAATCTATACCAACCCCACCTACACACACACACACACACACACACACACACACACACTTCTTGATTTCTTGCTCAGTATTTATTCTTCAATCAGAGCTAGAAACTTGGAATTCATCCTCGATTCTTTCATTCCCCATGTTTCCCCAACCTGATCTACCACATGTCCGGCTACACAACCTTTAACCCATGCTCCAACTCCAGCTCCCAAATCCGTTCTTTGGTCCTCACACCCTGTGGCCTCTGCAACTGCGGATCTGGTGAAAATCTCTCTCTGCACTATGTTGAGCCACCTCTTGTTCTCTCTTCTACTCACCCAGTTCTTGTCACTTTGGCCTCTGTCCATTCACACCCATGTTACTCAAGCAGCCATCACACAGGCCAGCATGACTTTTTGCTAAACACCTCTTCCTTCAGGTCTCAGTGTCATCTCCTCAGGGCCCCTTCCCTAAGCACCTTGGTAGTTTCCGCACACCCACCTACCCTCCCTTCACGATTTACAGCACCAAGGTTATTTCTCTCCAAGCACATCTCAAACAGCAATCACCTCATTTACTTATATGCATATTTCTCTTCCACATACCCATTGAAACTCTGATGTCCTTAAAGTCAAGAGCAGAGTAAGGCATAAGAAAATAATCGGCCCCCAAATGCAGAAAGGGATGGATAAAAGCTATGTTAGAATCACTGCAGTGTCTGAAGCCATCCACTGTTCCTCCCTGTCCTGAGGAACAAATGTGGTACAGAAACAGCAATGAGGATGAAGCAAGAGCTTCTACAAGCTGGGTAAGCTTGCCTCCTGATTTCATAACCCATCTTGGGTCTTTCTTGGTAGTAATTTCTCTATCACAGTGTTGTGGAAATGAGGGGAGTTCTCTTCATGAAGCAGCGCTATCCCAGACTGTTATTTGAAAAGGTTAAAGAAGCAACAAATAACTCACCCCAGAATAACTCTTACTAGGCTACCAGCTGCTCTGAACAGCTGGATGCTTTTTCTGAGTCAGAGAGCTTCTGTCTCTAATAAGATGAGGAGCAAACAAACACACTCAGATATGCTAAATGGGGTCACAGTCTTTTTTTATTGAATTTACTGATGTGACATTGAATAATAAAATTATATAGGTTTTCAAATGTACAATTTTATATATATCATCTGTATATTGTGTGTATATTAGCACAAGTCAAATCTCCCTCCATCACCATTTATCACCCCTTTACCCTCTTCTACCTCCCCCAACTCTCGTTCCATGTTGTGTTATGTTGTGTTTTTATTCTATTTTTTTTTTTGCTTATTTCCTTTAACTGTTTAATCCCCTCTGTTCTCTATATCAATGCATCTGTTTCTATATTGCTTATTAGTTTCTTTTGTTCATTAGATTCCACAAATAAGTGAGATTGTATGGTAGTTGTCTATTTTTGACTGGCTAATTTTACTTAGTTTAGTAATCTTCAGGTGCACCTACGCTGTCATGAAAGGTAAGATTTCCCTTTTTAGCCAAGTAGTATCCCATTGTATAAATGTAGAACCACCTTTTCTTCCACTCTGATTAACATTATATAATGTCCTTTCTGTCTTACTGTAGCCTTTGTTTTAAAGTCTATTTTGTCTAATAAAAGTATTGCTGTACCAGCTTTTTTATTTTTCATTTCCATTGGCATGAAATATTTTTGTCCATCCTGATGAATTTTCACCTGTGTGTGCCATTTGTTCTGAAGTGGGTCTCTTGTAGACAGTACATCTATGGGTTCTGCTCTCTTATCCTTTCAGCTACCTTATGTCTTTTGATTGGAACATTTAAGACTAAATGTCGCTGTTGAGAAATGAGCTGACAGTTTTGTGAAAGCTCCCTAGTAGGCAAACAACTGTCTTTCTCTTACTGCTTTGTTTGAACTTTGGCACTTTAATTATGATGTGTCTCTGTGTGGGCTTCTTTGTGTCCATCTTGTTTGAGATTCTCTCTGTGCTTCCTGGACTTGTGTGTCATTTTCCTCCACCAGCTTAAGGAAGTTTTCATTCATTATTTTTTCAAATACAGTCTCGATCCCTTGCTTGTTCTCTTCTCCTTCTGGTGTCCCTAATGATGTTGATGTTGATATGCTTCATGTTGTCCCAAAGCTCCCTTAAACTTGCCTCGTTTTTTTAAATTTTCTTTTTGCTGCTCTGCTTGGGTGTGTTCTACCTTGTCTTCCAAATCACTGATGTGGTCCTCTGCTTTATCCAACCTACTGTTTATTACTTCCACTGTATTCTTGACATCAGATATTGTATTTTTTTTATTTCTAACTGGCTCTTTTCTATGGTTTCTATGTCTTTTTTATGCTGCTGTACTCACTAGTTCCTTGTAGCTCTCGGTTCCGTGAGAATTATTATAACCATTCTTTTAAACTCTGTTTCTGGTAAATTGCTTGCCTCCATTTCATTTAGCTCTTTTTTTTTTTCAGATTTCTATTGTTCTTCATTTGGGGCATGTTTCTTTCTCTCCCCGTTTGCCTCTTTTGTGTTTGTTTCTATGTATTAGGTAGATCTGCTATGACTCCAGTCTGGGCAGAGTGGTCTTATGTAGAAGGTGTCTTGTGGGGCCCGGTGGTGCAGTCTCCTTGACTACCTGAGTTGATGGCTCCAGGAATGTTCCTGTGTGGGTTATGTAGACCCTCCTATTGAAACTCAGTCTTGATTGCTATTTGTGCATGGTATTGACCCTTAGGCTGACTGACTGTGAGGATTCACCCTGACTACAGTGTACAAGCTGCTGTACAGGTGCTGACCACATGGAGTGGGATTTGCATCAGCAGGGTCTGGTCCCTGCAGAGATCTTCCTTGGATGTACTGCTTGTGGGGCTAATTGGAACCTGCTCTGACACTGTCTGAAGTTGGCCACTGTATGTGTTGGTTCTGGTCCTCTTGAGGGAGACTCTAGTTCAGGCCAATATCAGGCATTCTCTGTGACTGGCCTTGGGCAACTTCTTTGGAGGCACAAAGCAATCCACAGATTCTGGGAAAGATCACCAAGGTTGGCTTTTACCAGCACCAGGACGAGGGGCAAGTCAGCGAAAATTTTAGGGCACAATAAGATCCACCTCCACCTACTTCTACCTGGTAGCTGCCAGTTAGGCTCAGTCACTGATAGGTTCCCTGATGGTACTCGAGTTGCATGAAGTAGGTTCTCAGTGAGTCACCACGTAGGGGTGAGTGGTGCTTCCAGACTGATACTAGTTCAAACGTGGAGCCAGTGCTGGGTCTGAGGCCACTCAGCAAATATCCCAGGATATATCAAGTCTAGCTGCCACCCACACTGGGTGCTCACACACCTTTGTGATAGGGGGAGGTCTCAGGAAGTTATCAGGGTGAGGCCAGCAGAGTTTATCAGGCCCAAACAGACCAATACTTGACTGAAGGGAGAGATTTGCAGAGGTCAGGCATACAAAGGAAAAGAATCCCCTGTCCTATAGCCACACAACTCAATCGGTCTCAGATTTCGTCAGGAGCCCAACCTCAGCATGGTGGAGCCACTAGGAGTCAGGAGAGGAGGAGGGGACTGTCAGGCTTGGTGGAATGTGGGGAAACTGGCCCCTGCCCCAGAACCACACAACTCAGTCAGTCCTAGACACTGCTCAGATGTTGGTAGAGCAGAACCAGCATGAGTCAGGAGGGTTGTACCACTCACAGCCTGAAGAGGGAGCTAGTGGATCTCCCATGAAGGGGAGGCACCAGTCAGTTTCATGGGAAAGTGGGAGAATGGCCTCACTCTAAAGTCATGCAACTCAGTCACTGACACCCCTGAGTCTGCCCAGACCTCTACACCCTGACTCAAGCAGCTGACTCCTCAGCAAACCACAAGCTCCTTAAGGTGGGGCCTGAGGAAGTTCAGAGGGTAAAGCTATAGCATTCCCCCAGTCTGATGCTATGAGAAGGAGAGTGTTCCACCCAAAAAATATAATGTATGTGGTATGGGAGAATAACTCAACACCAGGGTCCCAGTGACTGTCCCTTTAGCCCCAGAGCCACAAGCTCCAATCTCACATCACATAACTCTAGTTTGCTCTGCCTTCCCTCTGCCAGAACCCAGGGTAAATGGCTGCAAATGAGATTTTGTGCATTGGTCCTTTAAGAGAGAATCTGGGTCTCTATTAGACTCCATCTCTTCCAGGCAGACAGAATCCCCACTGATTTTCACAGCCAGATGTTATAGGGGCACCTCTTCCCAGCTCCGGTGCTAGGAGCCATGGAGCCCAACTTGGGCGTTGAAACCCTATACTCCTTAAAGTGGACGTCTGCAGCTGAAATATCCCTCCAGAACCCCAGATGTTCCCTGTAAGAGTGGGAGCAGCCCTTTATACATGTCTGCCCTTCCTATCAGTCTCAGTGTGGCTTCTTCTGTAAATCCTTGGTTATAAGATTTCTCTTCAGCTAGTCTTCAGTTAATTACTCATGATGATTCTTCTATAATTTAGTTGTAATTCCAGTTTGGTCCTGGGAGGAAGTGAGTGTAATTTCCACCTCCTATTCCATCACCATCTTGGATTCATCAGGTCATTGTCTTTAATTCCCTTAGGAAGATAAATGTCACTGGATTTCTTTATGCAGATCTCTAACAAAACATTTTAAATTCTGTGCTTAGCATTGAGTTAGGTACAAAGAATCATGAAGTGACCCTATCATAAAATTTACAAGTTAGATGTGTTGAGAAAAAAAAATGACACACATTAAACAATCAGCAAACAATATAATGGAACATCATTAAGCACTAAATAGTGTCATTCAGGTTCAGAGAGGATTGAGGGCTAAAGTAATTGGAAAAAGCTTCTTGGAGGAGTTTCAAACCACATTTTAAATGGCATGGAAAGTTGAAGAAGCAGGGGGTCCAGAGGGAGTGAAACATTTGCAAAGGCTCAGAGTAGAAATGAACCTGTAAGGAAGCAGCTGGTCTGATCAGATTTAGGCGAGGAGGGTTCAGAACCTGGACACATGGCCGTGAGTCTCAAATTCACGACTTAACAATATTAGCACAAAAGTTGTGTAACTTCTCTGAGCCTTTGCTTCATTTGCTAAGTGAAAATATCACTTGCAATGCCTCTTTACCGACCTCAGGGAAGCCTGGTGGGAACAGAGGAAGGGCTGGGTGCACAGGAAGCCCAGCAGGGGATGCGAGGCAGCTGGCTGGGACGGGCTAGCCTACAGAAGGTTTGAAAGCCAGGCTGAACATTAGAACAGCCTGCCTTCGAAAACTAGTGAGGGCTTCTCAACGTGGATTTAACAGAGTGCACCCTTTGGGGAAAACAATTCTTTTCTCATACTGAATACAAAATGGCTGGAAAGCCAAGGCCAAGTGCTCACAAGCAACCGCAGCTCCTTGATCGACAAGTGAAAGATGTTACAAAGAGCATCACCCAAGGATTTAAAAAGTGCTCTTTTAGAAAAGCCAGGATGCCCTAAAGTTATACTTTTTCTGCTCCATGGCTTTCTTATCGTGTTGTCTCTGGAAACAAGAGTTTGGCAACTTTCTGTGGCAAGGCTTTGTTTCTTCCTAAATAATGGCACCTATATTTAGAACATGAGAAAGCTACCAGTTTATTTGGCATTTGCTAGGCTCCAAGTAGGAAAACATGACCTCCCAGGAATGAGGCAAGCAGGTAGGTAGCGGGCCAGAACCAGCAGAACAACAGAAATTTGCTGAACACCCCAACTCTCCCTGCTTTTCTGAATGTGCTTCCTGAATCCCAGAAAAGACCTTGTTCTAACACAAAATGTAATGAGTGTGGTGTCCTGGCGGCACTTTCCTTACCCCCGCCCCCTGCCATGTGAGACATCATATGCATCCTTCTAAGTGAAACTACTGAATTCAGAACAATTGTATCTGAGCTCAGGGCCTGGTGCTATCCTTTACCAGCTAATTGTCTCTAACCAGTTGTGCACATTCCCATCTTAATTGCCCCTTTATAAATGGAGAGATTGATCTACTTTAGAATATCTCAAATTTAGCTAATTACCAGGCTCCCCTGGGATGCATACCTAAATGCTGGTTCCCAGGTACTGTGGGAAATTCTTGTTCAATAAGTCTTCTCAGGCACAGGCCTGGTGTTCTGTATTTTTAACATGGATCTGAGATGAATCAAAACATTGGGACCACTGAGTCTCTGAGACCTCCTCCAACACCAACATTTGTGATCCTGTGATCAGCTTGATGCAGCAGACTGTGCAAGATAAAGAAGGCAAGAGGCCTGTTTTTGTTGAAATGACCTTGACCTTCCTGAGCTCTCTCCCACCTCTTTACCAAACAGAATTAATTGGTTCCTGTCTGCCTTTGGGCATGTGACTGTGTTGGATCTAGCTGCCTCCTGGTCTCTCTCCTCTCTCTACCATAGTCTGTGAGCAACTCGAGGACAGGAGACAAAGGACATCTTATTCAGGTCTCTTTCTGCAGCACCCAGCACAGTGCCTGGCGTGAAGTAGGTGGATAAGTCAATGTGATGCCCTACATTTTGTAGGTCTCTGTTCTTGCTGCTCTTCTCGCCACCTCCTGTGGCTAAGAAGACACTTGAATTAGAATCAGAATTGGCCAGCCACATGTCTGCAGTTTTAACGTAGACATCTGTTCAGGTCTCAAGACACCCTTGTATCCCCAAAGTGCAGCATGTCCCAGAGGGATTCAGCTGCTTTCTCCCCTCCCCCATCAACCCTGCCCACCTGGGACCACCAGCAATGAGGGCTGAGTTGAAAGAGGGGGGAGCACAGTCTGTGGGGTTCCCGCTCAGCCCAGCTTTCGGAAACATGTCCTGGGAAGAAAACTGGTCTCCTGCCAGCAGAGAGCCAGGCTGCAGCCACTCGGCCCGGGCCTTGCTCTGCAGACGTGCTTGTGTTTTCTAGCTCAGCCTCACCCTTCTCCCCAGCCAGCACTTCTGCGAATGGAGCATGTTTAAGATTCCCCGCACGGGGCATCAGAGGCGATTCCAAGCATCTTGCCGCAGAGCAAACTAATCCTACCAGGTTAATTCCTTTTTCAGTTTATTCCATCTTATTAGAGCCGGCAGGCACCCTGCAATGCTTCATTACCTGTGCCACTCCAAGTCAAGGCTCTCTTAATGAGCTGAGCAATGTGGGGAGCCCCCTGCTAAGCACCCCAGATGGATGTATTTGTCCTAAAAAGGGGAAAGCCCTGAATTGGCCAGACCTGTCCACAGAGCAAAGCTATAAAGAAGGAGAATGGAGTTGCTCGGGGCTGACCGTGCCACTGTGCCCCAGGGAGGTCAGAAGGGGATGAAGGAAGCAGCCTTTTCCTCCTCACCTGCCCCTCTCTTGCCTGCCCCCATCTCTCCTCCTCTGCTCACACTTGACAGCTTAAAGAAATGGTTACTTCATGTCAAAGACCCCAGGGCTGACAAGAGTCCTGCTCTGGCCACTTAATCCAACTGCCACCTCAATCCTCACCTCGTTTTCCAATGTATCATTTGCTCCAAAAGGTGTCATTTGGAGGACCTTTGAAATAACCCCAGAATAGAAGACAAGAAATGGAGTTTTGCATTGGCGAGTGGGGAAAGGGGGTACATGCATGTGCGTGCAGGCAGGTACCTTGATGTGGGCTGTGCGAGCAGGTGAGGAGAGGCTGCGTGGAGGCCGGGACTGCGTGCTGGCATTGCATGTCTTCCTCCTTCCCCACGGAGCCCTCTGTCTGCATGAAAGAGATCTCTGCTAATTAATCAAGTCCTCTCCACCTCAGTGAGTGAGGGCTCACGCCAGAAGAAAAAACACCACAGCAGCTAGTGGAGGGTGGCTGACTTGGCACAGCAGGCTGAGATGAGGCAGAGGGTTCCACGGGGGGCATGATTATTTCCCCAGCAGGTTATGCCTCTATTCCCAGAAACCTCTGCTGCCATGGCATGCTGGCTCTCTCCCTCCCTCTCTCGCTTTGTCTGATCTGCATTTTGTTCCCTCCACCCGTCTGTGCCCAGGCCCCCTACTCTTGCTGGGTGGCATGGAATCTGTCACATTGCATGCGCTCCTTTCATGAGCGTGTATTGGTGCATACTTCCGCCTCTGACTACATGTCTCAACTTCTGTGGTCCAAAGGGAGAAGGAAAGAAAGAAAGAGACTGAAAGAAGAATGCGTGTGTTGGGGGGAATGGATGCCACACATCAAAGGGCTTCTGCCTGCACTGCATGAAGGGGGAACCTCAGAGAGTGAGAGGGCAGAAAAAGAAAAATTGCTCACTGAACACACTATGGTGTCCAGCATAAAAGGGTCTCAGAGAGAATGGCCTGTATGAGGCTTTGCTCATGGGGGGACAGCAAGTCACCCTGCAGAAGAAACACAACTCAAAAATACACCTGAAAAAGAAAACAAAACCGAACTAAATGGGCTGTGGGAATCAAGCCGCCAATCAAAACAGTATGGAGGTTCTAAGATAGTTTTACCATATCAGCCAGATCCTGCCCCTCTCCCACCATTCCTGGCATCTGCACAGGTTCTCATCTTTCTCTCTTTGCCCTCTGACTACAGATGAAGATGCCTGAATAGCTTACCAGAAGAGGACCAGTTTCCGGTCAAGCCATAAAATTCTCAGTGCCTCAGTTTCTCTTTCTATAAAAGGGATAGTCTGATAATATTCTCATCCACATCAAGGGAATTGAGAGAATAATATTTAGATGTGAAAGTACTTTGAACACATGGGATGTAGAGCTCTATTCCAACAATGGAGTGGAGGAGGTTTGCCACCTTTAGAAAGATCAAGAAGAGAGTTCTAGTCAAGATGGTGAAGTAGGTGAACACTGTGCTTGCCTCCTCCCATAACCATATCAAAACTACACTAAATAATGAACAATCATCCTGGAAAACTATCTGAAGATTGTCTAAAGAAAAGTCCTGTAACTGAGGATATAAAGAAGAAACTACCTCAAGACCGGTAGGAGAGGCAGACATGTGAAAGGGCTGACCCCACAGCCACATGTGGCGGTTGAGAATCTGGAGAGATCTCTCAGCTGCACAGGTCCACCACTGTGGAGTGAGGGGGTCCCAGCCCCACACTGGGCTCCTCAGCCTTGAGCACCAGTGCCAAGAAGAGGAGCCACCACCACATCTGGCTGTGAAAAGCCGAAGGGATTCGTCCATGTAGATAAGACAGAAATTTCTGGCAACCCAGGTATCCACCTAAAGGGTCCGTGCACTAACTCACTGGCTCTGGGGCCCCCATCCTGGGGTACTGCAGAGGGCTAGTGGCACAAGAGGCACCAGAGACATACAGGGAGGACTTGAGTTGTGTGGCTTCAGCTTGAGGACTGGAGGGACAGCAGCCATTGTCTCCGTGTTGAGCCCTCCTGGCAGGCACCATCTTTCCTATGTTAACTCCTCCTATCACATGGCCAAATCTGAGTCTGCTATAGACTGATGAACTTCATCTGCTTCACCCTAATGACTCCCTGAGGCCCCACCCACACAACTCACACTAGTAGCTACTTCAGTAGCAGACGGCTGGCCTAAGTCTGCACTGCAATCTTTTCTTAAAACTCTCCAAGGTCCGCAAGCCCCAGGCAGGCAGTAGCTGGCCTCGGAGTGCCCTGTGATTTTTTCTTAGTGGCCCCTGGCTTAGCACTGGTGCCAAATCTGAATCTACATTAACCTGGTGAACACCACTCATCCACCCTGGTGAATCCCTAAAACCGTGCCTTGAACACCTGCAACAGCTGAGCCTTAAGGGCAGACAGCAGGCAGCAGCCAGCCTCGGGGTGCCTGGAGACTCTTGCTCTTCTGCCCCAGATCCAGTCTTGTGATTGTTGTTCTCTATTCACAGTGCAGCCTCTCCCAAGTGCCCCCAGGTACAGTGCAGGCAGCTACCAACTGCAGACAGCTTTGTAGTTCCTACCAGGTGACCCTGAGCTGGCCACAGAGAGCTGCTGATCTTGGCCTGCACCAGAGCCCCTCCCAAGAAACTGCAGAACCAATTTCTAACCACAGAAGCACATAACTTGATTAACTCCACAAGTGGCACACAAGAATGGTAGTCTAGGCAAGTGCCAGAGTCCATGAGGCAGATCCCACTCCATGGGGTCAGTCCCACCCCAGCAGCTTATATGCTGATACTGGCCAATCCTCACAGCCAGTCAGCCTAAATGTCGATGTCACTGACATGCCAATAACAATGAAGGCTCAACCTCAACAGGAGGGCACACCCAATCCAAGCAAGGAACAGTCTTAGAACACCTGGCTTAGGTGATCAGGGTGACTGCACCCCTGAACACCACAGAAAAGCTGCTCCATAAGGCCACCTTGCCAAAACTAGAAAAGGAATCAGATCCACCTAATATATAAAACAAACACAGACCGGCAGCCAAAGTATGAAGCCAAAGAAACATATCCAGTCATGGGATTCATCTGGTTTGCACCAGGTCAGCAGAACTGATACCTAATTTTTTGTTGAGTTCAGCAAACGGTTATTAATATGGCACTTGTAATCAGTGTTCTCTCTCACCACTGAATATATCCCAAATGAAAGAATAGAAGAAAATTCCAGGAAAAGAACTAAATAAAATGAAGACAAGCAATATATCAGATACAGAATTTAAAATGCTGGTTATAAGGATGCTCAAGAATAAAATTTCAAAAAGAAAAATTATAGACATATAGAAAGGGACATATAAAACAGAAACTAAGCAGTCCAAAATGAATAATACAACTGAAGTAAAGAATATTCTAGAAGAAATAAACAGCAGATTAGATAAAGCAGAGGACCACATCAACTATTCAAAGGGTAAGGTAGCAAAAAACAAACAATCAGAATAGTAAAAAATAAAAAAAACTAACCCAAATAAAGAGGATAAGTTAAGGACCTCTGGGATAACATCAAGCATAACAACATTTGCATCATATGGGTAGCAAAAGAAGAAGAGAAAAAAAAAGAATTGAGAGCCTATTTAAAGAAATGACTGAAAACATCCATAATATTGCAAATTAAATAGACATACAAGTCCAGGAAGCATAGAGTCCAAAAAAAGATGAACTGAAAAGAAGCCCACATCAAGATACAACATAATTAAAATGGAAAAGGTTAAAGACAACAAAAGATTCTTAAAAGCAGCAAGAGAAAGACAATTTGTTACCTAAAGGTGAGTTACTATAAGACTGTCAGATAACTTTTCAAAAGAAAAATTTCATGCCAGAAGGGATTGGCATGAAATATTCAAAGAAATAAAAAAACAAAGACCTGCATACAATAAAAAACAAAGACCTGTATACCCAAAAGGGCTATAATTTAAAATGGAAGGAGAAATAAGTAACTTCCCAGACAAGAAAAAGCTAAAGAAGTATACCTTTATAACACCAAACCAGTATTAAAAAATAATGTTATATGAACTTTGCTATGAATAAAAGGGGGGGAATATAAATATAAATAATAAAAAGGCAATAACTACATACCTATTAATTATCATTTCAAATATAAATGGCTTAAATGCTCTAATCAAAGGATGTAGGGTAGCTGAATGGATAAGAAAATAAGACCTGTGCATATGCTGTCTATAAAAGACCTTCTTCAGATTGAAAGACATACAAAGACTGACAGCAAAGGAATGGAAAAAATATATTGTATTATGTAAATGGAAACAAAACAAAGCAGGGGTAGCAATACTAATATTCAACAAAATAGACTTTAAAACAAAGGCTATAATGAAAGACAAAGAAGATATTTTATGATGATAAAGGAATCAATCCAAAAAGGGAATATAACTCTTGTAAACATTTGTGCTTCTAAAAGAGGAGCACCTAAATATAAAAAGCAAATACTTACAAACATAAAGGGAGAGGCCAACAGTAACACAATCATAGTAGTGGACTTTAACACCCAATTGACATAATGGATAGATCTCCCAGACAGAAAATAGTGGCTTTAAAAGGAAATAGTGGCTTTAAATGGCACATTATACCAGATAGGTTTAATTGTTATTCTCAGTGCATTTCAAGGCAGAAGAATATACATTCTTTTCAAGTGTACATGAAACATTTTTCAGAATAGACCACCTGTTAGGCCACAAAACAAGTATCAATATATATAAGGAGATTGAAAGTATATCAAGTATCTTCTTTGACCACAATGGTATGTAACTAGAAGTCAATTACAAGAAAACAAAAGTCAAAAACACACAAACACATGGAGGCTGATTAACATGCTACTGAATAGTAAATGAGTTAACAATATTACCAAGAAAGAAATAAAAAAATATCTTGAGATAAATGAAAATAAAAACACAATGACCCAAAATTTATGAGACACAGCAAAAGCACACTTAAGATGGAAATTCATAGCATTACAGGCCTATCTCAAGAAATAAGAAAAATATCAACTAAACAGTATAACCTAAAGGAACTACAAGAAGAACAAGCCAAGCCCAAAGGGATAGAAAGGAATAATAAAGATCAAATTGGAAAAGAAAAAGTAAAACTCTCATTTACATAGAAAACCTATTGAAAACCTTAAAGATTTTATTTAAAAAATTGATAAACCTAATATACAAATTCAGTCATGTAGCAGGATACAAAGTGAATATTCAGAAATCAGTTGTACTTTTATACACCAATACAAACTATCAGAAAAAAATTAAGAAAATAATATTGTTCACAATTGCATCAAAAGATAAAATAAAATACTTAGGAATAAATTTAACCAAGGAGGTAAAAGGCCTGTACTCATAAAATTATAAAATATTGAAGAAAAAATTGAAAAATATATAAATATGGAAGCATATACTGTGTTCATAATTAGAAAGAATTAACATTGGTAAAATGTCCATATACTCAAGGCAATCTACAGAGTCAATGCAATCTCTATCAAAATACCAACAGCATTTTTTACAGAACTTAAAATTATAATCTTAAAATTTATAGGGAACCACAAAAAAACTTAAAAAGCCACAGCAATTTTGAGAAAGAAGAACAATGTAAGAGGCATCTCACTGACTTTAAACTTTACTACAAGGCTTAGAACTCAATACAGCCTGATACTGGCATAAAAACATTCACATAGATCAATGGAACAGAATTGAACTCAGAAATAAACCTATGCCTATGTGGTCTATTAATCCATTACAAAGGAAGAAAGAATATACAATGAGGTAAAACAGCCTCTTCAATAAGTGTTGTTGGAAAACTAGACAGATAAGTATAAAAAAAAGAAAGGAAGGCAGGAAGGAGGAAGGGAGGAAGGGAGGAAGGGAGGAAGGAAGGAAGGAAGGAAGGAAGGAAGGTAGGAAGGAAGGAAGGAAGGGAGGAAGGAAGGAAAGAAGGAAGAAAGGAAGGAACTAGACTACCTTCTTACATCATATACAAGAATAAACTCAAAAAAGGATTAAAGACTTAAATGTAAAGCCCCAAACCATAAGACTGCTAGAAGAAAACAAAGGCAGTAAGCTCTCTGACATTACTCTTAGTGATATTTTTTCTGACTATATTCTTGGGCAAAAGAAACAAAAACAAAATAAACAAACAAAACTACATAAAACTAAAAAGTTTTTGCACAACAAAGGAAATTATCAAGAAAACAAAATGAATGAGAGAACATATTTACCAATGATACATCTGATAAGGGGGAAATACCCAAAACTTACAAAGAATTTGTACAACTTAATACCCCAAAAATAATCCAATGAAAAATGGGCAGAGGACCTGAATAGACATTTCTCTAAATAAAACATATAGATGGCCAATAAGCATATGCAAAGGTGTTCAGCATCACTAATCATCAGAGAAAATCAAATTAAAATTACAATGAGATATTGCCTCACAAAAGTCAGAACAGCTATCATCAATAAATCAACTAACAAGTATTAGTAAGAATGTGGAGAAAAGGGAGGTCTTGGGAGTTGGTTAGATTGCAAATTGGTGCAGCCACTATGGAAATCAGTATGGATATTTCTCAAAAAATTAAAAGTAGAACTACCTTGTGACCCAACAATTCCACTACTGAATATTTATCTGAAGAAATCCAAAACACTAGCTTGAAAATATATATGCACCCCTATATTCATTGCAGCATTATTTACAACAGCCAAGGTATGGAAGCAGCCCAGTGCCCATTAATAGACAAGTGGATAAAAAAAGCAATGGTACTTGCCCATAAAAATGAATGAAATCTTACCATTTGTGACAACAAGAATGGATCTAAAGGGTATTATACCAAGTGAAATAAATCAGTCCAGTCAGAAAAAGTTAAGTACCATATGATTTCACTTACATGTGGAATCTAAAGAACAAAATAAACAAACAAAATTGAAACAGACATAGACCAGAGAACATACTGATGGTTGCCAGAGAGGAGGGGGTTGGAGAACTGGGTGAAAGAGGTGAAGGGGATAGAGATGCACAGATTTGGTAATTAGAAAATAGACTGGTGTATGTAAAGTGCAGATAGGGAACACAGTTAATAATATTATAATAACCATGTAGGGTGCCGGGGGATTCTAGACTTATTGGGTGCATCACTTCCTAAGTTATATAAATGTCTAATCACTGTGCTGTACACTTGAAACTAATATAAAATAATATTGAAGATCAACTGTAATTATAAAAGTAAGTAAAACATTTTAAAGAGAAAGAACAAGGATAAGAATTTGAAGAAAGTTATTGGTGGTAAAAAGACCACCAATAAGTTGAAGTCGTAGGTGTTGAACCTGCACAGCTCCCATCAAAGGTAAACACCAAAATCTCTGTCCAGTGCATCATCTGCTCACAATTCTGACCCTCAGGCCTCTCCATCCCCACTCAATCCCAGTTTTGTCCATGCAACTCACAGCAATCCCCTTCTCTTGGCTCCAGACTATACTACTTGATACTTAAATCATCAGATTCTCTTCACCCCTCTTCCCTACCCCCTCTAGGCCACCACTTGAGACTTTCATGTTGGAAGGGGTGATTAATGAAAAGGCCACGTGTGCAGTACATTACTAGATTAAATTCTGTAAAGAGCAGTACACCTGCAAGACTGAAGAATTCTAATCAGCATCTGTGTCACCCACACCTGGGCCACTGCCGGGCTTCTGTTGGCATGAGAAATGGCCTGGGCAGAGGGCAAAGAGCAGTTCTTTGGGTAATCAAATCACAGAAGAATTGAGCTAGACAGGATTTCAGAGGTCATCTGGTTCATTTCCATGACTCAAATCCCCCTACAACATACCAGATAATGATCATCCGAACTTCAGGCGGAGCTCCTCTGATAGAGAAGGCCATGCTTCTCGGCAGAGTGTTCAACTGCATGGTTGTAATTTGATAGAAAAATAACAAAGCAAGCCTGCCTCACTTTATCTGCTATGCCCACCAGCTCCATTTGCTTATCTGTTCACTTATCCATTCAGCAACTATGAACAGATCACTTACATGTGCCAGACACTGGTCTAAGATTCCAGAGATGCCATGGTGAACAAGATATACTAGCTCCTATCTTCACAGGATGCTTAGCAGCGTAGAGACACAAACCAGAAAGCAGGCATTCATAGTCTAGACTCTAGTGCTACAATAGATTATGTGCAGGGACCCATGGGGACACATCGGAGCTTAGATATTTTCATGTGTTATATTTCATGTTTCATTTTCAGGTCAGTAAAGGCTTTCTGGGTCCTGGCCGGTGGGTCAATGGATAGAGTGAACATCCTGGGTTTATTCCCAGTCAGGGCATACAAAAAAAGTGACCTGCTTCTCCTCTCCCCTCCTTCTCTCCTTTCTTCCCTCTCCCCTCCCACAGCCAGTGGCTCAATTGGTTCAAGCATGGCCCTGGGTGCTGAGAAGTATATCAGCTTGTTGGAATGTATCAGCTTCAGGCACTAAAAATAGCTCAGTTCTCGAGCATCAGCCCCTAGATGGGGTTGCTGGGTAGATCCCAGTAGGGGCACATGCAGGAATCTGCCTCACTAGCTCCCTTCCTCTCACCTTAAAAAAAAAAAAAAAAAAGGCTCTCTAGAGAAGTAACATCTAACCTGAATCCTAATCTAAAAATTAGCAAGTCAAAGGAAAAATAAGGGGTCGAAATGAGGTGGGGAGAGTCAGGACAGGAATCAGGACAGGGAACCTGGAAGGAGATTAGCAGAAGACGGACAAAGGTGCTGACAGTGGAGAAGAGAGAAAAACATGCTCCTGAGATGGCATGAGCTAGCCAGCTCCCAAGTGTTGTTCCTGGCCTTGTTCTAAGCACCTTTCCCCTTCCACCTCTCTCCCAGCCTGGACACACTCCGGACCTCCTCACTTGCTTTAGATCTGACCCAGGGCTTTTTACCCACTACCAGGAGACTCCTGTGGCTGAGCTTTGGTTCTGGCTTGACAACTTCTTGGTGCCATTTGGTCTTCTCTGTCAGCTCAGTGTTTTCAATGGCTCCAAGGCCCCCAAAACACCCCTCCCCAGGGCCAGCCCGTGGAGAGTTCTGCAGCCCATCAGAAGTGTGCCAGAAATTTTCTCCCTTTGGTCCTGGTCTTTCCAGTGTGAGGCATAGAGAAAAGTCTGCCGTGAAAGCTTCTGAGATGTTTCAAAGTCATTCTCATGAGTCTGCCCAAGCCTCCTTTTCAACCAATCTAAGCGTTCCTTTTCCCTGGTGTCAAATCAGCCCTTCTCCATTACAATTACTAGTCTCTGGATGAGATTTCAAATTAAAGCTACAATTTTTACAAGCAAAGTGTTGTTTAGCCAAAAAGTGAAAAGTTATTGAGCCATAAAAGGAATGAGGTGCAGATTCGTGCCGTAATATGAATGAACCTTTGAAACATTATACTCAGTACAAGAAGCCAAATACAAAAGGCCACATATTATGTTATTCCATTTCTATGGAATATCCAGAATTGGCAAATCCATAGAGATGGAAGGTGGATTGGTGGTTGCCAGGGGCTGGAAGGGGATCAAGAAATGAGAGTGATTCCTAATGGGTACGCATTGGAGTGTGGGGTAACGAAAATGTTCTGGAGCTAGATTGTGATGATGGTTGCACAGCACTGTAAATGTGCTTAATGCCATTGAGTTGAACACTTTAATATGGTTAAATGGTAAATTTTATGTTATGTGTATTTTACACAATTTTTAAAATCCCTACCATTGGTATAATACACTGTATATTATAGGGGTTTTCTTTTCTTTGTCTTCTTTTCCAAGTGAAAAGAGGGGAGATAGAGAGACAGACTCCTGCACGTGCCCCGACTAAGATCCACCCGGCAACTCCATCTGGGGCCATGCTCACAACCGAGCTAATTTTGCACCTGAAGCAGAAGCTCCACAGAGCCATCCTCAGTACCTTGGGCAATGCACTCAAACCAATCGAGCCATGGCTGCAAGAGAAAAAGAGAGAGAGTGAGAGAAGGGGGGGGCGGGGTTGAGAAGCAGATGGTTGCATCTCCTGTGTGCCCTGACTGGGAATCGAACCCAGGACATCCACACAACGTGCCAACACTCTACCACTAAGCCAACCAGCCAGGGTCAGGGATTTTTATATAATGCACAGTATACCATCTCAGGCCCCCTTCAGCCTGGTTATCATCCCCCTTTTACAGATGAGAGAGCTGAGGCTCTGCCTGACCCGGGGTCATGAGCAGCACCTAAAGATAAGGCCCATGTCTTCTCACCCAGAGTCCACATTCTCACCGCCACATGTTCATACTGAGCCAGAACCCAGGCCTGCTGAGGAGCAAAGCTACTGATGCAATGCTCTAGATAACAAGGTTAAAGTAGGAAGAACAGTGTGGCCTGCTGGTGAAGAATCTCATTGTATCCACTTTGCAATGACAATGTGCAAGTGTGAAGTTTGGAATGTAATGGGAAGCAACCTCCTTACTTGAGAAATAGAACAATGAGAAAACCTATCATATTACCTCTCCCCATATTGACGCCCCAGGCCTGGAGCCTATAGGAGGGGAGGGGGAAGGAGGGGAGGGTTTAGAGCAATGTGAACCCTCTCCGCTGTCTCTCGCTATAGTTGAGAACATCCCACTGGGGCAGACAGGCACAGAAGAGCATATGGTTGAGGGAGGGGGAGGAGGTGATTCCCGGGATTCTGGTAACGACCCTTGGGAAGAGATTCAGAGGAAGAAATTGGAGGCATGAGAAAAAGCAGGAGGAGGCATAAAGCAGGATGGAGAAGGAAGGGAAGATATGCCAGTCCTGGGGAAAGTGAACTGAATGGCCCTGAGGCCCAGACACAATGGGCCAGTGGGGGGAATGTGCCTGTTCACCGAGTGCCCCTTCCCCTGAGCCCCCTGGAATGGGGGAGGGGCTGCCTTGTGTAGAACTGTGAACTCACTCTCATGACGGTCTTTTACTATCTAACAGGCTACAAACAGTTCATGGGACCAGACCGACCAGATATAGGTGAGAAACCAGAGAGTGAGAATGACAGACAGAGCAGGACTTACAGGTTGAGAAGAGGTCAGGGATAATGGACAGATGTGAAGAGGAGCCCTGGAGGCTGCAACAGAGGCCAGCTGTGTGGGAACCAACCCCTCAGAGACACACAAAGATGGGTTCTCCTGGGCCTTCCAGGGGAAGAAAGTGACATGGAGGCCTCAGATCCTCAAGAGTTACACTATCAATCCTTGAGTGATAAGACAAAACAATCAGCTAATGTTATCTGATTCATTCTTTGTAAGTACAGATCAGAGAACTGAGACTAGAGCATGAAAATAGATATATGCTCATCAGCACACAACCCTAAACCTGGGACAATCATGTCAGGTCCCTGCCCTGTGCTCATGGTTTGAATTCAGATCTTCGGGTCAAAAGCAAGGAGGGAAGATGTGGGCACAGGCCAGCTTATACTCACATACCTTGGAAGACTGAACAGGGGACCTGGAGGCCCAGAACTGCCGGCATGGGGAGTCAAGGACAGCATCTGCCTACTGCTTGCAGGCTTAGTCACAGGCATCGTGGGCATGAAGGATGACAGCAGCCAGCTTTCTGAACATACTGTCTTCAGGACTGCAGCTGAGAACTGGAGGGCTGTCGCTTGGGAACTGTCTTCAGAGAGGGCTTTTTCCATAACTGTGGCCTTGCCTCAGTCCTAGGATACCTGTCGCCTGCCCAAAGGAAGCCTGCCCTACAGGTCCATCTACAGATGAGGAACAACCACAGAGGAGTGAGCTCAAAACACCCCAGGCCGCATTTGGTAATGACAGAACTAATACAGGCATACCTTGTTTGATTGCACTTTGCTTTGTTACAATTTTTACAAAATGAAGGCAAAGACCCTCCTCCAGCCTAAAGATTACAATGCACTTCCTCGTGGTGGTCTGGAACTGAACCCGCAATATCTGTGAGGTGTGGCTGTATTTAGCCGGCAACTCCTTCCTCCACGCTTCCCCCTCCCCTCCACCCAGACACTGCCTGCAGATTTTTTATGAGATTGTTCTTGAACATTGGTCTCTGACGAGGTTAGCGTCTTCCCAAGGACCAGACATAGAGAAAGAGAGCTGTGTCCCACCCACGAGGCAGATCACTCACTGTCTGTCTGCATGTTGTTGTGTTGACGGTGATCCACTAACAAGCCTGCTGCCTCTAACTCACAAAGTCCCCAGGTTCCTAGGCCCAGTGCCTCCACCCAGCACCACATTTTGAAAATCAAGTTAGGAAAGAACCCACCCAACAGGAGCGACTCATGTCTGTCTCTACCCCAAATTTATGGCTCATGAAGGTTTTTCAACCAAAGGCTGTGGTTTAAAAGCCTGAGTCACACGTTTTGATGGAAGATGAAAGGGCAATTGTCCACACTCTGTAACCTGTATCGCGTCCCTACGACAATGGGGATGTCTGTCACAGGACTGTCCTCTGCAGCTGCACTGCACTGAATCCTAAAGCATCTCCCTCTATCTAGAGATATCAGGAAAGCATTCAACAGTCCGTGCCTCGCTGTTTCCATCTATAAGATGGGTGAAAAGCAGGCGTGCCCCACACAAACCCTGAGCTGCCACTCTCGGATGGGCAGCCCTGGTCAAAACACTCTCTGTCTCAGAGACTGTTTCCCCATCCACATGATGAAGAAAATAACCAACATATACTGTTTTTTCTAATTGCTTCTGTGACTGCCCTGCACCCATCCTCCCTTATACTAAAAACATCACTTTTACTTTCTTTGGGGTCCTGATGGGTCAATTTCTTCCACGTGCATGGCAGGAATTCTTTTGTGATCCAGGTCTAACCAATTTACATATTTCAACCCTCTAGCCACAGTGACCAGCTCAGGCAAAGGCCACACAGAGCTCAATTCCAGGACATTTGTTGGAAATGCTGAGGACCAATCCTCTCTCTGGCAGGATCATTTGCAGTAAGGATGACGTTAGCCTGGGGGTGTCTGGGACCACACATTGAGGGTGGAGGAGTAGATCATCTGAGAATGTGGCAGAGCCACGACAGGAAGGGAGAGGGATAGAGGAGGAAAGAGAAAGAGAGACAGACGGAGGCCCAGTGACACTGTTTGATTCCCAGGAACCAGCTGTGCTTGAAGCCAGTCCCAACTCCTCCACCTTTATATGAACGTGTGGAATTGGGTTTTTGACACTAAAATTGCAGTGGTGACTATATAATAGTTTCACTGTGAGGCTTGGTTGAGATAATACAAGCAAAGCACTTAGCCCAGTGCCTGGCACATAGTAAGCCCTCAATAAATAATGATAGCCATGATGAAGACTAAATGAGCTGATGGATGTAAAAGCACTCAGAAAGGCATAAAGTGTTATATAAAAGTAAGGTACCTATTATATACTTTCCTGTTCTCCGGTGATCTATACCTCCCATTGCGGCTTTATTGCTCACTTTCTCATTCTCTAAATATTTCATGTGCCCAATTAGACTGTGAGAACTATGGTAGGGACCGAGGTTCATATTCTGTTTTAGCCATCATACAGCACAATGTGGCTGTCAGGCCAACCACAGCGCGGCGGGGTGGTTAACATCACAGGCTTTAGTGCCTCAACACCTGGCTTCAAATGCTAGCTCTGCCCCTCGCTTGCTGGGTGACCACAGGGAGCTGATTCCACCCCCTCGGGATCCCAGTTTTCTGCTATGAAGAGCGGGGCCAATGCTGATCCATACCTCATTTAGTTTATATGAAGAGTCAAGTTATTAATCGTTGCAAAGCGTGTAACAGCGCCTCTCCTCTAGTGATCCCTAAAAGAGGGTCTGTTAAGTAAATGTTTCCCAATTCGTTTATTATTGTCATTCAAAAACATTAACTGAATAAAGAGTATACTTCCCTTTCTTTAATCCTGTGATGAGGAAGACAAGCTTCCACCTTTATAGAAAAAAAGAGCTCTCACGTTTACCCGCATTCTGTCTGCTTTTATCTATGCCTCGTGCCCTGATCATGCACTTGAAAGCTGGAAGGAGCCAAAAGAGATTTCTCACTTTACAGATGAGAAAAGAGAGATCCAGAAAGGCTCCCTGATTTCTCCAAGTTGGCACTTTCACTAGAGAGAGAGTAGGAAGTGGATCTAGGTCCTCTGCACTTGCACCCGTTCTGCTTACCTCGCTACGCCACACAGATCAAGGAGATAATACACAAGCATATGGCAAAAATGCATAAACATGAACAACTACAGCTGCACAGAGATTCCTTCCTTCCTTTAACAAATATTTATTTAGCACCAGAATATGTACACTGCCAAGAAATTAGAGAAATGGATGAGAGGGAGCAGAATCACTCCCTACCCTGTTGTTCTTCTAAAACAGGTAGTATAGTTACCTTTGTCATTCACTTAGCAAATACTTAAGCACTTATGATTTTCCAAGCACTGGAGATAGATAAAGCAGCAACTCAAAGAATATAGTTTTTCACCCCACAGAGATTAAAATCATCATTTGGGCTATTTCATAAGTGCTCAAGGATGTTTATTGAATCAATGAATAAATTATTGAAAGTAGCAATGGGTCAATAAATGGATAGCTAGGTGGGTGAGTGGATGGATGGATGGATGGATGGATGGATGGATGGATGGATGGATTGGTGGATGGACTTTTCATGGGACATACATCTTTGATTTTTGTGCACACGATATTACACAACTGTCTTCCCTTTATTATTTTTTCCCTAAAGGAATTGACATGTCACATGAAAAACTGAAGCTGGTAATTTAGGAGATGGAAAGAACCTAAGAAATCAGGGATCCCAGCTCCCTAACTTTATTGATGAGAAAAGTGGCACTCAGAGAAATGTAGTCACATGTATGTGCAATTCTGCAAAACTGTGCTTAGCCAGAACAGCTGAGGGCCTTCACCCCATCAGGAGAGAGTGAATCCTAGATGAAGACTCAAAGATCATCAGATGGAACTTGGAGCACCAATTTGTAAGGCTGCTAACCAAGTCCATCTGCTTGCAACAGGAGTCTGCCTCTTCCTGTGATTACTGCTTAATAATTCTTGAGAGAAAACATCTGTTGTTCCAATCCCATTGCTAATTGTCTTCTATTTGTCTCACCCCTAATGCTGGTCTGATCATGGCGAGGGTGTTGTGCTGTGGATAGGCAATATGCGACTGTTGTTTCCTCTTTTTTCTGATTGTACTATGTACCTTGGCTGGTCCCATTTCTCTCTGGTTCAGGTGTATTCTCTGTTGCTTCTTACCCACTCAGTATCTGGATTCAAGAAGCACCTTTCTAATCAAAAGCACATAGCCTTCTCGCCTAATCTCCTAGGCTTTGTCAAAACCTCAATACCTCCAGCTATTATGTCTAGGCATACCACTAAAGCATGCCTTCACTGCTTTTGGAAACCATATTAGTCTTTTTGGCTTTCCGTGAGATTATCTCACAACCAAAAGGATTCCAAACTAAGACTTGGAAGTTTGCCACAATAACTATTATCAAAGAGTAGGCAGAGCATATATTGCAAACCACCAAGGCTAGCGTGGGATTCCTGAATGCAATTTAACTGCTGGAAGGTAATGAAATTCCTCATACCCTCCCTGTGGGAGCAAAACATCAAATGACACTGCTTAAGAAATGCAAACCTACCTACCTGCTGTGCTCTTCAAATATTTCTAACAATTTTTCTGATGCTTCGAAATGATTTCACCCAAAGTGTATTTGGCCCCTAAACAGTTATTTCTTTGATTTTTTTAAACTGGAGTGTGATTTAATTCACAGAGGCCCAACTCCAACTCTGCTGTACTTTTCAACACAAGCCCAGAAACCACAAACCTCTAAATACAAAGATATCTGTTTCCTTAGAATAAAAAATGATAGTTTGCCTAACCAGGTGATGGCGCAGTGGATAGAGGGTTGTCTGGGATGCAGAGGACCCAGCTTCAAAACCCCAAGGTCTCTGGCTAAGCGCGGACTCATCCAGCTTGAGCACAGGCTCACCAACTTGAGTGTGGGGTCACTGGCTTGAGCGTGGGATCATAGACAGGACCCCAAGGTTTCTGGCTTGAGCAAGGGGCCACTGGCTTAACTGCACCCCCCTGCCCCCCGTCAAGGCACATATGAGAAAGCAATCAATGAACGACTAAGCTGCCACATGGAAGAATTGATGCTTCTCATCTCTCTCCCTTCCTGCCTGTCTGTCCCTCTTTCTCTCTCTCTCTCTCTCTCTCTCTCTCTCTCTCTCTCTCTCTCTCTCTCTGTCTTGCTGAAAAATAAAATAGAATTTAAAAATGATAGTTTATTTCTGTCCAATGAACATGACCAAAGTCAGAAAGGAAACGAGAATACTTCAAAGTCCCAAGGACAGAAAGAAATTAGGTTGAACCCAAAGAAACCAGGTATGGGGCGTGGAAAGATCTGACTGCCAAACAGGCAATGTGTCCTCATCTGAACTCTTGGTCTTGTCTTCTTTAAGATATTCCTGTCCCCTGGCAGTGATAGGTAGCTTTGGGGACACTGAGAAAAGTGACAGGAATGGGAAATCATTGAGGAAAACAATTTTTAAAAAATTAACCCATCCTATGCACTCCTTTTCCTCTCTAACCAGAAGATAAACGACCATAACCTACCTGATTTGAGGTACACTACATGTCAGAAGGCAGGACCCCACATAATCGTCCTTCTAAGGCAGGGTGGGCAGAGGCCAGGCAGAGAAACACGGCTAAAACTGAATAGAAACAAATGCTGAAAAAGGAAGGGGATGCCAAGTTGAATGTATAATGTTCATCTTCCGATGGAATCATCATTCTTCTAATTCCATTTATTTATATTGAAGAATCAGCATTATTGGTCCTCAATTCAAGAGCTTCCACACTACCACATTCAGAAGCATTTGCAGAGCCTGTGTCCTTAAATGTTTGCAGTATCTTTATCAAACATTAGGAAAGCCCTTGGTAATTTGCAGCAATTTAGTATGCTTGCTTTGCTTTTAGAAAATCCACAGCAATTCAATAAACACCCAGTCACTCTGGCTGTTAACATACACACACTATCTCTCCACAGCTGCCTGCCAGCTGTCACTCCAGGAAAGCGAACCACCAGAGCCTCCCCACACCCTCTTCTTTCTCTGTGACCCTCACTCCAGTCTCTCTTCTATCCAATGTGAAGACCAGCCCCTCAAGGCTTGCATTCTCTTTCCCACCCCCCAGGGTCACTGAGAAACCCAGGACACATAGACAAGTAGAGTAGACCCATTGTGCACCCCAACTTGGACTCATTTGGCTGTGAAGAGCCATCTGTTGCATTGTCAGGGTTGAGTAAGACCCGAGGAGAAGGACCCTCCTCTCCATCTGCTCCCTTAAGCACTGGCTGGTTTGAACTTGCTGAGCCTAGTCCAGTGATGGGCAATCTTTTGAGCTTGGTGTGTCAAAATTCGCCAAAAAACCGAGCATAACTTGGGTGGTGTGTCACTGGAGATAAACGGCCTAACTGGAAGTCCCAGAACTAGACGCTCTGTGCTGGAGTTCTGTTGTTTTGGCCTACAGACATCCGGCACAGAGTGTCTACACTACAGCAAATGTTTTATCCTCGGCTACTGCACCTGGCCATGCAGGTGCCAAGGATGAAACGTCCTTCTCAGCATGTGGCCCCATACTTCTCTGGTATGCGGCCACGTGCCATCGAAAATAGCTACGCGTGTCAGCATGTCATAGGTTCGCCATCATGGGCCTAGTCCCGGGTGCATACACACAAAGACAGGAAACTGGACTTTACCTCCAAAGCCTGCTTCTTTTGCTAGCTCCTGAGTTTAGTTACTGGTCCTTAAATTTTGAATAATCTGCCTTTACCTACTTTTCCCACATGCTCTGAAGTTGTAGAGATAACCACAGAGATTCTCCCTGAATAAATGTTCTACCCTTTCCTCTTTACCAAAGAATGCCTTTGCACAAACTATTCAGTAAGACCCACAAGTGTCGTCATGTCCATGAGATTCAAGTTCAGGTAAAGACCATCTGCCTTTTGGGGGCAAGACCACATCATTCAGGCCCTATTATCATGTCATTAACATAAGGCCCAAAATAATAAACACTTTATACATGTGTATTGATTTTAATTGTTCATTATCGAGCTCCATTGTCTAATTACTTAGACAGTGGACCATGAAAAGGCTTGGTGACTTTGCATCTTGTCCCTTAAGTGAATCCAAAAACCTTCCTAGCCATCTCTGTCAAACAATTTGTATTGCTTCCAAATAAGATTAAAAATCTTGACATTCCCTAAGTAAATGGGTCAGATCCATTTACCACTATGTGTCCCCATCAATGGCCCAGTGGATAGCTATCACCTGACACTTGTTACTCACCCACAGCCACCAGGTGACTAGAAGCAGAACTCTGGCAATGACAGCCTTGGGGGAACATGCTCAGTACAGCTTCCAGCATGTTCCCTCCTCTTATACACTTGACTACAACCAGGGCCGGTGCCAATCTGGCCACCTACCCCACTCGTCTCTAGCACCCTTAAGTACCAGGGCTGTTGCTCGTCCTCATGCACGATGCAGAGCCATGTCCTTGCTTTCACGCACTGATGTCCTCTAACAAAGGTTGTGCAGCATCTACCAATGGGGTCGCCACCGCCTGTGGGGCGTGATGGGAACTGTAACGTCCGCGGGCTGAAAATCCTCACAGCCACAAATGTAGCTGTCTGAAAGAGACAGCTATGTTTCTGAGCTGTGTCATGTTTGGGGTTTAACGTGCTGCCTCTCAGCTGCAGATGCATGTTGTGACCGATGCGTGTAAGGTATGCCAGTGTTGCGGGGAGTCCCCGCCCCTGCCGCTGTCCTCCACAAGCTCAGCCTCCCCAACCACTGCATGTTACCGCAGCCTCGATGAGTGCTGTGCCAAGAAAGGGATGGGACAAGAATTTTAAATGGTGCTTCCTGCATCCATGGCCGAGCTCCAAAGTCCATAAAATGCATGTTTGATAAATTCATCCAAAAATCACAGGCAACCAGGAGCAGAGCGATGAGAACAAACCCTTCACACACATACGGATTTATTAAATATTTACAGTTGCTACATAGATCTAAAGAGCCAGGTTATTTATTTTTGCAAGGTGATCAATCATTTGTTTCCCTAAAGAATGCCAGACCTTTAACTACTCTTCTGATTATGTCTGCAGTAACCACATGGCTGCCACCCTGGCATTTAATATTTTATCTGCAGGGCTCCTAGGCGGACCAGTGGCTGCATGCACCTGATTCTCCTGCAGGACTCCTATTTACTTTAAGGAATCATTTCTTTTTCACCCCCAATGCACTCAACGCCCCCTGCCCCCAAATTAAAAGGAATTTCTCTTAAAGAAGAAAAATGGAATAACGGGGCTTTTCTTTCTTTCCTTCTTATTTCAAACAGGAGATTTACTTCCAAAACCCCATTAAGAGTTTGATGTGTTGCCTGAAAAGCTGCCACCAGATTAAAAGCACCCACAAATGATACAGGCTTGCAGCTTCTGGTAGTTGTAAGGCTTCAAGATGAGGCAGAGTTCTTGTCTTGGCCGCAGTGGTGTTGTTTGAACAGATAGCAGCCCAAGCAGCAATTGCCTTGCCACACGTTGAGTGGCTTGTCAGTCTCCATGATAACGATAAACAGGTGTTAAGCACCTCCAGGTAAGCTAGACACGGTGCCAGATACAGAAACAAGGACACTGCCCTCATGTTGCTTCATCCCAGGGAGAAAGAGCAATGAATCTGTCACCGATTTGGACTCCAGCCTCACTGGTGACAGGGCTTCCACTTGGCAGCTGGTTATTCCCTACAATGTCACAGCAAAACCTTACTCACTGTTACTGATTATTCAGTCTAGCAAAAGCCTGCCTTTTCATTAATCTGGGGAAACAAATTGGTGGCAAGAAGTATTTGAGGCAAATAAATGTTAGAAATTAGATATGAAAAAGATTTGTTCTGCCATAGGAGAACCACGCTGATTTAAATATCGAGCAGCGGCCACTCGCATAATCACCAGTAATGGCCTAATTCTATGGGTCAAGGAGAATTATTAGCCACTGTGCATGTCCAAGCACGAAAGCAAAAATCTTGGTTCACATTTGAGCCAGACGGGGCATTTCAGATGTAATGGGGTCACTGTACAGATATGGAAATTGAGGCCCAGCGAGTAAGAAGACTTTCCCAGAATGCTTGAGTGTTTCCATAGTGCTCATTACCATTGCTTAATGTCCCAATTACAGGACTAAAGGAAACGGAGTCCTCGGAAGCCAGTTTGAGATAAGTCTGATACATACAGACACAAGAACACACATATTTCCATACCAACCACATCCTCTCCTTAGACCTATAATTTAAGTAAACATTTCCAGCTGAGAGTAAATCATCTGCCCTATACATGCTCACAATCTACTTAAGAAAATCTGGCTTAGCAAAAAATTACAGAATGGAAATTTATTAAGCTACCTTTTTTAAAGTGGATAATGTGGGCTCTAAGTGATTCCGTATAGAATAAGGCATAGAGGTCTAGTACATGTGACCAAAACCTGTGATGGTGGGGAGACATCCCAGCTGGCCAGGACTTGAATAGAAACCTTGACCATGAGCACACACCTTACTTCTCCCCCACACTACAGAGATCACCCTTAACTGGTCTCACTGCTTCTACTCTTACCCTCCCTTGTGAATTCATTCTCAGAAAAAGAGTCAGAGAACTTTTAAAACAAATTAGATCACAACACTCTCCCACTTAAAACCCTCTGGTGGCTCACCATTGCACTTGGAATAACTCCTCGCATAGCATCCCAGGTGTTTCATGATCTGGGAAACCTCACTAAGATCACCGACCATGATGTCTTCCTCCATTCCATCTCTCAGTTCCTCGTGCGCCCCAGGGTGATTTATGTTACAGGGCCTTGGCACTGGCTGCTTCTTCTGCCCGGAACACTCTGACCACCCTCTGTCCTACTACCTTGTTTCGTTTTCCTTAATATCACGTATTACACTTTAAAACATCTTATTTTATTTATGTTTATTGTCTTTCCCCATAAAGGGCCTCTCTTCCTGATGGACCAATGGCTTGTCAGGGAGAGAACACACATGTGCAGGAGAGTGAGGTTGAGTTCCAAATTCCATCTTCTCAGAAAAGAAATGGCCACCAAGAGCCAAAATTTACAGTGAAGTACTCCATGCAAGCCCCACCCCCACCCCCACCCCCAGAGCTGAGAAGCTCAATGCTTGGGCTCTCTGGTCCCTTCCACTCAGAGCCTCACTGTTCAAGAGGCATTTGTAGTTCAAGGAATGGTTTACAAAACCAAGTTTTTCTGATCCTTCAGATGGGTTCATTTTTGGCAGAACTCCTTACCCATTGGGGTAGAGAGAACACACTCAGTCTCTGCATGTTTCATCTCATCTGAAAGGTTAGGCCCAGAAGAGAGAAGAGCTCTGTCTAGGTTGTTATTCTCAGTATCTTCAGAACACTCTCCCCAAGCCAAGGTCATGCACTAAATAGATGTGCAGTCAATTCTCACTAAATGACTTGAAAATTGGTAAAGTTATTCACCAATGAAGTCCCCTAAATCAGACAATTTGTTCTGGCCTTCCTTTCAGTTAAGTTAATTTAGTAAGATTTATAATAAGTGGCTTCTCTTATCCTCTGAGTAAACCCCATAATTTCAAACTCATTGATTTACTTTTTGCCTCATCGCCACAGATTTGCAGGAACTTTCGAATAATTGAGGAACTGGGGATGAAGAGAAAAGAGAGGTGAGAAAATAATGAAGCCCTGTGAAGAGTGATTAGTTCACATAAATGTATATAAAATGGACACACCTCAGGTGCTGGAGGTCAGCTGCAAACTTGACTCCAGGTTTCCTAGTGGCAGAAGCAAATATTATGCATCCAGACAACACCTGCCTCCTCCACATACAGAAAGGGCTTCCAAATAACCGCGGGCTGCCCTGCCCAAATGTTGATGGGTATCACTACAGTGTGTCCGTAAAGTCATGGTGCACTTTTGTCCTGTGACCAGTCAAAAGTACACCACGACTTTATGGATACACTATATTTGTATTTCTCTGAGCCAGCATTTATGACGCACTCTTTCAAAGAGGGGGCTATTATTCTTCTTATTTTATTTATCTTTTCTCTTTATCTTTAAATTGCTCAATTTCAAACCTGTTATCTTTTATGTATTTTTGGAGGCTCCTGCAAATCTTTAGCAACATGCAGCATAGGATGAAGCCGCCAATGTTTTCTTCTTGCTTGTTTTGTCTTTTTTTAATAGCAACACTAACTTTATTACCAAAGATTAGAGCTTCACCTTTTCTTCTGCACATTTTAAACAGAATCTTTTTAATGACTTGGTCCACTTGTTTATTCTTTAGCTATTGATTTACCATGATTCACTGTGCAGGTACATGATGGTTTTCCTTGGACCTGCTCTTAGAGAGGCATATAAGCCACGTAGACGAGTCTGGATGAAACAGAGAGGCGCTCAGGAGCTGTGGAGCAGCAGCAGGTCCTCTCGTCGTCAGAACAGCAGGGTTGTTAAAATACGGACTGTGGGTCACAGCCTATTTGCGAAGTGATGGCCCTGCTAAGTAGGACCAGAGTCTGAAACAGGACTTGATGCAATCTTAAAATCATGTAATTTTTCGCCTCAATAAGCATGCAAATGTGTTAGGGGGAGAAAAGAAGAAAAGGGTCCTCATTCAAAGACTTCTGAAAAGGACAAGGATGAATGATAAAGGGGCTTAAACTACAGACACAATGAGGTGATGCCCAGCCCCCTTTCCCGTGCTTAACACAGTGAAGTGGGTAAGACAAGACAGTGTGTGCCTGGCCTAAGAATGCCAAGCACCCCTAGGGATTCAGCACTCAGTGGGGAGTTGCCTCTCATTATCCTCCTCCTACACTGAGCACTGCCATGGGAGGGCTGAGGGCCAGTTGAGAGGCAATAAGAAAACAGGGAAGAGGAGTAGAACAAAGACCAACCCCTGCCTTGAAGGAGGCATGAGAGACAGGAAGACAGAGCCTTGGAGCATAGCCCCTGTTGATGCACATCCTCCGGGTCTCACCATCTCAGAGAACGAGCAGGCTACGTGCATCTTCACCTGGGAATTCCCCAGAGCCCTGGACACTCTGCGCATAATTCAGACATTTTCTAACCATACAATTAGAAGAGACAGTGGTCTTAAAGGAATCAGCCTAAACCAGAAGGGGAAAAAATATTTAAAGAATTTTCTGACAATGTCATAGGAGTCAAAGACAAATAGAGTCATTCTCTAATTGTCTAGACTGTGCTGTTGGAGTCCATGGAAAGATGGGGAACTGCCCTCAGTTCTCACCAACATCTGCTCCAATCCTTGCCTACTGCTGATGAGACAGAAATTGTCTTCTGCATGTGGGCCACCCACTGGAAAAGCAACATGCTCAACCTAGGGATAAAGGGGCTTCAGGCCCAGCCCCTACACATGGGGGTACCCACAGTACTTGCTCCTTTAATTCCAGAAATTCATTTCATGCATAACTCCAAGAACTGGGAAATGTAATCTCTGGATCTCCACCATACTATCACTAAGGTGAATTAACATTCTCAAGACTAATGAGTCTTCAGCTATACAATGAATATTCTTCAAAACTCTATCGAAAGTAGAACTCATGGTTTTCAACCTGACAGAAAAGGCAAGGAAGGGTGATGTCAAGTGTCATTGGAATATATCTGCATTCTGGAGTGAAAATCTTAGCTTGCTATTCTACAGGAGTTAAGACTTGGGTGACAACATACTCATCAAAAATTCAAATTATAAGAAGGGTGGACAGCATATCCCCAAGAAAGAATGTGTATCTTTTCTTCCCTTTATTCTTTAATGCCAACGCAATCCCATTTTAATTACATTTATAAATTTAAAATGGTTAATGCGGTGCTATGTTAGACACTCACCCACCTTAAAACCGCACTTTAATTTCCAACTCAATTGCACGTATAAATTTGAAAACTGAATACTGGGCAGATGAGAACAATTTTACTGCCTCCCTCACATGAGCTGCTTTGAAAACCACAGATGCACTTTAATCCCTTCAATTGCATGTATAAATTTTTAAAAAGTTAATGCCATACTGAAGAGGAGAGCTTTAATTGAGTGTTAACGAGCTGCTGGATCAGCTTCTAGCTAGCCCCATTACACAACAGGGAGCCTCAGAGGGGTCCCCGGGACGTGAACTAAAAGTGTCTAAATAAACCATGTGCGCCAGCCACCTTCCCATGCAACCCATACTGGTAGCTGGCCCTGCGTTTCTGACTTTCTCCCTTAGACCTGGTCTTTTCTTTGAAAGGAGATTTAGTCAGATCCAAACAAGAGTACATTTACCTCATAGAGGAAGGCAACACTCGGGGGGACCCAAGGCCCTTTTGTTTAAAGTGACTGTGACACTTGTTTCTTTAGAACTCTAGAACACAAGGGCCAGAGAAAACCAAAAAGGTCATCTAAGCCTCCTGCTCTATTTTAGTCAATGAAGAAATGAGAAGTATTCTACTGAAGAGGTTAACTGACGTGATTAAAGTTCACACAATGAGTTAGTAATCAGAATCTGAAATCAAGGTCATGGTTTTTTCTACTTCAAATGCACTGCTACACTAAGACACTTTTAAATTGGGGGTTTTATCTTAACAAAATAATATATAGCACATTATTTAAAAAGACGAAAAAGGGACTCTGGTTAAGATGGGGGGGTTATATAAATGCTGTGCTCTGACCTCCTTACAACCACATCAAAATTACAACTAAATTATAGAACAACTGCCCTTGAGATTAGCTAAACACCTAAAGACTAGCTGAACAGAATTCCTATACTAAGGATATAAAAAAGCCACATGAAGACTGGCAGGAGGGGCAGAGACACAAGCTTGTTTCATAGCCACATGTGGCAATTAAATAGAGGGAGGAATAGCTTTGGAGCTCCTCACCTAAAGAGTGAGAGTTCCCAACTCCACACCTGGCAGTCCCAGGCTGGACCACCAGTGCCAGGAAGAGAAGTCCCCATAACATCTGGCTGTGAAAATCTGAAGGGACTCAGTCCAGGTGAGACAGGGGGCTGCTGTAGACTCAGGTGTCCTCATAAAGAACCGACATACAGACTCACTTGCTCACAAACACCTGCCTCAAGCTCCAGTGAAGGTACAGTGGCTAGAAAAGCAAAAAGGGGGCCTGGCCAGTTGGATCAGTGGTAGAGAATCAACCCATTATGTGGAAGTCCCAGGTTCGATTCCCTGTCAGGGCACACAGGAGAAGTGACCATCTGCTTCTCCACGCCCCCCCCTTCCTTCTCTCTCCCTCTCTCTTTTCACTTCCCACATTCACGATGGCTCGATTGCTTCAAGCAAGTTGACCCCGGGCACTGAGGATAACTCTGTGGCACCTCTGCCTCAGGTGCTAAAAATAGCTTAGTTGCGAACATGGCCTAGATAAGCAGAGCATCAGCCCCAGATGAGGGTCACCAAGTGCATCCTGGTCAGGCACATGCAGGAGTCTGTCTCTCTGCCTCCCCATGTCTCACTTAAAAAAAATACAGAAAAGAAAAGAAAAAAAGAATCAGAAACATTCAAGGAAGAACTGAATTGTCTGGCTTCAGAATGAGTTCTTGAGGGGTAGCTTCCTCTAGGAGGTACCACTATTTCTTTGTTGAGCCCTGCTCCCATAAGCATGGAGAATCTAGTCAATAATATTGTAATAATTATATATGGTGACTGGTGGATGCAAGGCATCAGGGGAATCACTTCATAAATTATATAAATGTCTAATCACTATGTAATATACCTGAAACCAAAATAATATTAAATGTCAACTGTAATTTAAAATTTCTTATTTTTTAAAAAAATATTTGGTTAAAGATAAAAAAAAATAGTATAGATTTTAAAAATAAAAAGACAAAAAGGCCCATGGCATAACTAGGCATTTTCTGCGCCATCACTCCCCGTTACTAATTCCCACTCTCCAGAAACTACGACTCTCAACCATGAAGGGCTCTGTCCCTGCATTCCCTGTGGGACAGCTTGCTTTCCAGGTTGCAGAGCTGTAGTTCTGTCCACTTCCTTCCGGGCAATGTCTTTTACTTCCATTCAACAGTTTCCTGGACTTTCTCATTGGAAATTATTCTAGCTTCCAAGTTGCTGTGGACAGAACCACATCATTCTGATCCCTAACAATTGGTTTGTCATCCTGTCCACAACTGCCCTGCTTCCCAGGAAGTTTTTTAGGAGCTTGTTCTTATCACTAGTATTCTGAATGTTGATGGTGACAGGCTTTGGAGTATAACTTTTTGTATTTGTTGTATTGAACATTTATTGCCATCAGTTCTGAAGTTTTCCTGGAAATATTTCTTTGACAAATATCTTTTCTCTGTGTAACTTCCATTAATTGAAGATTGGGCTTTCTGGAATGATCCACATTGTTTTAATTTTTATATCTGACCCAGGAAATGTTTTCTTCTGCTTTATCAACATTATCTTAAAACTCCTCATTGAATATTAGAACTCCTTTGATTATATATTCAGTTGTTAAGGAAAGTTCCTTCTTTTTGATTTGCCTTTTCACAGCGTCCTCTTCTTCTTTCAAGGATACAACAATCTTATTCTGAAATCAATTGGAGGACTTTTAAAATGTTTTTTTCTGTTCACTGCATTGTCTCTTTTCTCCTATTTCTTCTTAAACTTTTGCATTGGTGTTGGTTTTCATATTAGAGGTTTTCGTCAAGTGTGTGGTGCTTCTTCGTTCTCCATTTATATTTAAGAGAAAGCCACTAATACACTGTTAGAGATTTTGTGTACATGCACTATACTTGTGTGGTAATCACCTGGTCTATGCATAAATATTTTGGTTTTTCTCTTTTCAGACACATGATAGACTTGTTGCTTTTGAAGTTAGTTGTGGCCATGTAACTTATTTTGACCAATATTGTGTGAATGGAAGTGACAGGTATCCTCCTTTCCTCTGGCATGACAAGCACCAGATCTCCCGATGGTGGCTACAGCCACTTCTGTCTTTTTCTTTTCTTTCTTTTATTTTAGTGTGTGTGTGTGTGTGTGTGTGTGTGTGTGTGTGTGTGTGTGTGTGATAGGGATAGTCAGCCAGGAAGGGAGACAGATGAGAACATCAATTCTTCATTGCAGCTCCTTAGTTGTTCATTAATTGCTTTCTTGTATGTGCCTTGACTGGGGGTCTAAAGCAGAGTGAGTGACCCCTTAATCAAGCCAGCAACCTTTGGGCTCCAGCCAGCAACCATGGGGTCATACTTATGATCCCATTCTCAAGCCAGCGACCCCACACTCAAGCCAGTGAGCCCACGTTCAAGCCAGATGAGCCTGTGCTCAAGTCAGCAACCTCAGGGTTTTGACCCTGGGTCCTCTGTGTCCCAGTTTGATTCTCTATCCACTGCACCACTTCCTGGTCAGGCACCGCTTCTGTCTTGAAGTGAGAATGAGTCAGAGCAGAACCCCTAAACAGTTCACAAGAAACAGTTTATTTGAGTGAGAAATAAACCCCTGCTAATATAAACCACTGAGATTCTAGAATTGTCTGTCACTATAATATAACCTATACTTTCCTAAAGATACAGAAATTGATATATAGAGAGAGGAGGAGGGCTGCCACATCAAATATCCAAAATAAGCATCAACTTAACAGTCTGCAGTGGTCACCAAGCAAATATAACAGAAATTCAAGCAATGGTGATCCATATTAGACAATGGAGAAACATTTAACAATATTTGGCTTCTTCTTTTTCTTTTTACCAAATATTTACCAATGCTTGGTAAAACTTTCACCACTTTCTGTTTCACTATTTAGAAGCAGAAAATGACTGTGATAATTTTATGTGACAGCTTGACTGGGTCATAAGGTGCCCAGATATTTGGTTAAACATTATCTAGGTGTGTCTCTGAGGATGTTTCTAGATGAGATTAATTTGGCATCTGTAGACTGAGTGAAGCAGATTGTATTCCCCAATGTGAGGGGGACTCATCCAAACTATTGAGGGCTTGAGAATAAAAGGCTGGTTAACGAAGAACTTTTTCTCTATGCCTGATGGTATTAGAATTGGGACATGGGTCTTTTGCCTTTCAGACTCAGCTCAGGACTAGAACTTAACATCATCGGCCCTCCTGGTTCTCAGACCTTTGGACTCTATCTCTCTTTTGAGAGAGAGAGATCCCATGCTCAAGCCAAGTGACCTTGTGCTCAAGCCAGATGAGCCCACTCTTAAGCTGGCAACCTCAGGGTTTTTAACCTGGGTCCTCTGCATCCCAGGCTGATGCTCTATTCATTGTACCACCACCAGGTCAGCAGAAAATTTATGAAAAAAATTTTAAAGAGTGATTATAAATTAACCTTAAAGTAGAACTACAAAAGTATAGCTTCCATATTTAATGCTAAAACTCCCAAATGGACTAGGATGTTTGTTTTGAAAAATAAAGAAAAAGAGCCTGACCAGGCGGTGGAGCAGTAGATAAGAACGTCGGGCTGGGACGCGGCAGACCCAGGTTAGAAACCCAAGGTCACAGGCTTGAGAATGGGCTTATCTGGCTTGAGCACAGCGTCGTTGGCTTGAGCCCAAAGTCGCTCGCTTGAGCAAGGGGTCATTCACTCTGCTGCAGCCCCCCAGTCAAGGCACATATGAGAAAGTAATCCATGAACAACTAAGGAGCTGCAACAAAGAACTGATGCTTCTCATCTCTCTCCCTTCCTGTCTATCTGTCACTCTCACTGTATCTTGCAAATAATAATTAATAATAATAATAATAATAATAATGAAAGAAAAGAAAAGAAATAAAAGATATGTTTCCAGAAAATCCTTTCAAATAAAAAACAAATGAAAGCCACAGGTATGATTCTCCCACAAAAGCCTGATCATGATTTTTCAATGTACCTATAATTAAACTCAGAAGAAAAAAGAACATGAAAACAACAGCAGAAATAAATACAGCAAATTTTAGAAGTTGTCTATTAAATGACTGTGTGCAGTATTTATACATGGAGCTGACTCTAATAAAATAAATAATAAGCCAAATACTATTTTGAGACCTTTATAAATGTCAGAAGTACTTTCAGATTGGACTCTGATTCTTCAAAACTTAAAATGACCCCTGAGCTCCCATTATCTATGGATAGGAAAGGATAAGGGGAAAAAAAGCCTGCTTGGCTCCAAAGGAAGGAATATTTCCCAACATACAAGTCAAATGAGGCAAAAGAGGATAATAAAATGAACGTTGAAAAAGTCAAAGGAAGAAACCACAAAAAAATAGTGGGCAAGGGAACAAGTGCAGGGAAAAGATCAAGGCATAAGCGAGGAACATTTACCAGGGGACCTTAAACATGACTTCCCAGTGGGATTCACCATTCTCTACTGCATGGCTCGGCTCCCCTCCTTCCTCTGCCTGAATAAGAGTGTTTGTTGTAGTTGTTCTGCCCCATTCCATAAGTATGCATTGGGAGGGAGGTAAATAACTTACTTATTTTGTTATTTAGCTTCTGGGGGCAGTGCATTTGGATGTCTAATTCCTAGGTCACTGGATTGGTAGGAGTCACATCTGGACTTAAAATAGAGACTCCTAAGCATTACCCTTAGAAGACACTGGTAGTATGTACCACTGTTCCTGACATTACTAGATAACAGAGTAGAGCAATCTACCGCAGGGACAGATAAGTATACTTTGCTTGTGGGAAGAACGTATAGAATGTTTGGGGACCAGATGGGAAGACTGCTATCCAAATGGTTTACAGAAATTCCAGTTCTCCTCCTGGCACATGGTAAAGTTTCACTCCCTAACCAACTTTAGTTAGACATGGCCATGCAACTTGCTCTGGCCAATGAAAAATGTGTGAAAATAACATGTGTCATTTCTATGAGGAACTGTGGAAATCAGTGCAGAATCCACAACTCAATTTCCTCCTGCCATGATGATGGCCAAGTGCCTGATAACAGATGTTCCATTGGGTCCCAGGATGAAAACATGTTACAGAATCCTACATGAACCAATGGTGGGCATGTAGCTCCGGTAGACTTGACTTTGATTGGGCTAAGCTCAATATCCAAACATATTTTATTCAATGACAGTTTTCTCAGAGAGGAATTATTCCATTTTCTGCTGGAAGGATTGGTTGCCTGGTTTAGGGGAGAGGAAAAGAGAAGCAAGCTTAGAAGTCTTACTGTTTAGTACGCTGACCTTCACTTAGTCCCGGTTTATTTTAGAACAATGTTTCCCCTGTTCCTCCTCTGTACAGACCTCCAGGTTTCTGCTGGAGTAAGGTACAGCAGTTAGAGTAGCTACACAGGTCGAGGGAGATAATCTGGGAACTTTGTAGCAATCCAACCTTCTCTTTTTAGAGGTAGCTAGTGCATCTAAAGCTAAGGTTCAAGACTTGAGTTTGCTTTTTCTTTGCTTCATCTTCATCACACACACACACACACACACACACACACACACACACAGAGTGAGTGAGTGAGTAACTTAAGTTTTAGCTTGCCTTTCTTTCATCTGCTTTCCTGATTCTTGTATTTACAGTCACCTCTCTCATGCTGTTGTCTCTTTTAATCTCTTTTTATCTGATATGTTTTTTAAATCTTTTACTGCCATTTTAGTGGGCTTTGGGGGAGGAATCAAGTTCACAGCACCAAGTTTAATCAAAAACACACCACCAGTTGCTAATTCCACTTAAAATTTACAACATTCCTCACTACCATGAGGAAATAAGACTTATTTATCACTCGATTTATAAGTATTTACTGAAAAATTTACATACCATATGGAAGATGCTGTCATAAGAACAAGAAAAAATTTAAATCCAATTTTTTTTAATTTGAAGTCTCTGTCTCTATCTCTCCCTCTTTTCTTTCCTCTATCTCCTGAGTTCATAGAGTGTACAAATCAGGTATCACTGAACTTTTTAGCTCCAGAACCATCTAAATGTTATTTAATAATCAATAAAGGTGTAATATCTTTGCACAGTTTTAGTCCCCAAAGAACCTAAAGTTTATCTAAAGAATAGGTATGTTGTTAGATATTAGATAGATAAATAGATATAGACAGATAATGCAAGCAGTATATTGTCAAAGGATAAATTCTAGTGAAGTCAAGCTGATTTTTTTTCAACAGTAAAAGTTTTTCAAAACAAAAACCAGAGCTTCAGAGAGATTAAGCAAATTGTTCAGCATTATAAAGTATTATAATCACTATCCACTGGTATATTTATACCCAAACTTAATCTAAAATAGGGTTTACGTTGGCCAGACCCCAATCAGCTAATGACATAAACAGGTTTTTAGCACCCAGAACAGTATTCTTACTTCACAATGCTCAAGACTAGCCTTGGCCAAGGAACTTAATGAAAGCTTCAGGGAGGAGGCTGGATTCCACAGAAAACTAACTGATCAGGAGATCACATCATTACTCCCTGTGAAACTGAGGGAAGGTTCTTAATATTAAGTAATTCCAGAAGAATGTTAGAAAGAGTACAGCTCTAGTAGGTCTATGGAAGTCATTCTGCCTACCAAATCTCTGTAGATCTTTCTCCTAAATTCCCAAAATGAGAGATAAAAGATCTCAAGAGAGTAGGACAATCTGGAGGATTTTATCTGAGGCAAGTGTGTCATTTATTAAGTGCCCTTTCTGGGCTATCATTTCCACACACTTTGACTTATGAAGTCGAAGTCTCGTGACAGCCCAACTTAACAGATGAAGAACCTGGGACTTGAACAAGGTCAGGCATCTCAAATTCCAACCCAGACACTTGCTACCACAAGAAGTGTCCACCGCTTTTCTCACTAGTCTATGCTGCCTCCATATGCTTCACTTTAAATTATGGTACCTGCTTTCTCTGGCATTATTTTTTTTTTTTTTTTACTGTCCCTCTACTCTCGCCCTACCAGAGGCAAGACCAAGGAGCGATGAGGTAGTCCAAAGGCAGGCAGAAAAGGCTGAGGTGCACTTCACCTTAAGGCCCAGAGGAACTCTATGAGCGAAGTCAAAGCAACTGATCGGATTCAAGAGATGCTCTGACTTTCTCATCCCTGACCACTCAGGCGACACCAGGAAGAGGGCATAGAACCAAGGGCTGATTGAAGATGCTTCTTCTTTGAGAGTAAAGGGAAGAATTTATGAGGGACAGCAGAGCCCCAGGTGGATGCTTGTAGATGAGAGTGTATGAAATGAGGAGGGACAGTCGCCCGCTTTGCAGAGGAGAAACGGCTACACTGAGCGTGCCGAGATCACTCCCTGAAGAGCATCAGAGGGTTTGCACCAAGGCTGGTCTGTGAACTGCCACTCAGATGGCTCCCATGGATGAGAACATGAAGCAGCCTTTCAGCCTGCCCACTGTCACAGATGGGCGTGGGAGGGTTAAGTTAGAGAGGCTGGCCAGGGGCCAGGGTGCATCAAAATCTTACAGTGTTCAAATTAGGTTGAAAATCTTGACTCTAGTGGTCTGATTATGAGGAACTTTGATGGTTCATCTACTAGTTTTTAAAGTCCCAAGAGTTTTCAGCTTCTACTTCCAATCCTGCCATCAAAGGCAGATATATGAACCAGGAAGGGAAATGAAAGTGTGAAGTCAAGGAACTAGAAGGTAAGAATGCAGTCACCCTATTCTCTCCATTGTAGCTCAGTTCTTAAAGTTTCATTTTTTAAAGTCTCTAACCAGATGACTAACCAAAGCTTTTTTTTTAAAGAGTCTTGAATACCCTGGTTCGTTCATCTAAAGCAATGAGTGAGGTCAGATGGTTTCCGCTAACACACAGATGGAAAGAGAATGTATGAATGAAGATCATCATATACTTACTACTTCCTGATTACTTTATTCCAGCAGTGTAAGATGCGTTATAAGAGCTATCTTATTTAATTTGCATGAGAAAACTCTGAAAAACTTATTTCTAAATGGGAAAACTGAGGCTCAGAGTCATTCAATGGCTGAGCAAGATAACAGTTGTAGCAAAACTGACATTTGAGCCCAATTTTCACTTATTCCAAAACTTATATTCTCTCCCCGGTACCACGCAGGAAGAAAAGCACCACGTTCTATACTCTAAACCACATCCATGACAAGCAAGCTACTTCATCACTGTTTCACATGACAAGAGCTTCAACTGGAGAAAGGCCTAAAACGGTACCCCTAGGATAGCACTGTATGTCAACTTTCTTTGCTATTTCATAGTTATAAATCAGGATGGACGAAGAATCAGGAGAGACCTCTCTCTTGCTTGCTTGCTCACTCTCTCCTCTCTCTCTCTCTCTCTCTCTCTCTCTCTCTCTCTCTCTCTCTCTGGTGGGTGAAGTCAGTTTTCGCCAGTTCATTTCCCCCACCCCCACACCAGCTCTAACAGTCTCTCTTGCCTTCTGATCTTCAGCAATGTATTCATGTATTCATTTAAAAGTTCTGTCTGTGCTGAAGTCGGTGCTGCTTGTAATTGCTGGCGGCCAAAAGCTGTTCTGTTTTTTCTGGCTGAGTGTACCAGGCAATCATCAGCTGTAATTATTTCGAGTCTTGTTACAGATGGAACTTCGAGGTTTTCAGTCTTAAACAGAATTCATTATTCAAATGTCTCCAGAGCTGACAGGAAGGGGCAGGAGCAAGCCTCCTAGTAAACTCAAGACACTACAGAAGGTTCAAAAGAAGAGGGCAGGCTGGGTCCCCAGAGACTGTGGTGGCTAAATGTACCTTCTAGCCCCAGATCTGGAGGCCTAAGCCACAATGTGCTCATGCCCCTGTCACATCCTTTGGGACTCCAGTTTCATCCTGTTAACTCATCAATTTCTTCACCTCAGTGTTTCCCAGAGACACAAATGTGCATCACGGTCTTCCTCCTCCAAACCCAGAAGAAGAGCACATTAGGTGTATCTTTCGTGCCATCATAGATCTCTCTCTTTCACAACCTTCCTTGAATTAATAGTGAGTTTCCTGGGAACAGAATTATTTTGAGAAACAGGGCAATTTCAGAACCCTAAGGGAGACAAGCAGTTCTCATGACCAACTCCACAGGTACCCGGCTCCAGCCCAGCTTTAGAAACCTCTATTAGCCGTCCCTTGGTTCTTGGGAACATTGTATTCTGTTCCAACAGTCCAAAAAGCTGCTATATCCCTAGAGGACCGTAGGCTCTGCAAGGAGGAGTGGCAGTAGAAAGACCAAGTTTCCGTCTTTTAGAAGTCCTCTGCGGACCAGGTCTGTATAGAGAGCAACTTTAGGACCAGGCTCTAGAGCTGTGATGGCAAACCTATGACACGCATATCAGCACTGACACACGTAGCCATTTTCAATGACACTCTGCCGCATGTGGCCGCATACCAGAGAAGTATGGGGCCGCATGCCAAGAAGGACGTTTCATCCTCGACTCCTGCACGGCCAGGTGCAGTAGCCGAGGATAAAACATTTGCTGCAGTGTAGACACTCTGTGCCGGAGGTCTGTAGGCCAAAACAACAGAACTCCGGCACAGAGCGTCTAGTTCTGGGACTTTCGGTTAGGCTGTTTTTCTCGAAGTGACACACCACCCGAGTTACGCTCGTTTTTTTTGTGAATTTTGACACACCAAGCTCAAAAGATTGCCCATCACTGCTCTAGAGGAAAACTGGGAGCAACAGTTATTGAGAGACTGGCCTCTTTGTCATAAAATACCTCACACAAGCCTCCATCAGTACCTCTCTCCACTCCCATTCCACAAGGACAGGAACATGTACGCAGTCTCTCTCCAGTGCCTATCTCAGAGCGAAGGGCCAAGTGCCCAATGTGGGTCCAAATGATAAGGAGCCCGGTGCTCCTAGAGGGGATGACATCTCCAAGCCAGAGATGTTATCTCTGCATCTCACATTCTTCTTCCGTGGCTCCCGGTGATTGCAAACCCATCCTCAGTCTGCTGTTCCTGCTCCTGCTGTGTCCTGGCTACAGTCCCTTGCTCTTTGCCCCCCCCACCCCGATTCCAATTGTAGGAGGCAGAATTTTGCTAGTACAATTAAAATTCTCCCTCTCTCGCCTGACCATTGATGGAGCAGAGGATAAACTGTTGACCTGGAACGCTGAGATCACAGGTTCGAAACCCTGGGCTTGCCTGGTCAAGGCACATATGGGAGTTGATGCTTCCTGCTCCTCTCCCAACCCTTTCTTTCTCTCTAAAGTCAACTAATAAAATAAATAAATAAATTTTCTCTCTCACACACACTTTCTACCTCCTCATTCTTCTCACTTAGTTCCCTCTTTCTGACTCCATTTCTCTCTCAGTTCCCCCTTTCTCTCTCCTGTCTTTCTTACCCTCTCTGTCTCATTTTCTTTCTCCCTCCCATTTTTTTTATTCTCACACTCTTTATTCTCCTTTACATGCAGATATATCTACCCCCTTTTATCTGGCCACTGTCCCTGTCAGGGTCACACAGCATCCTGAGAATGGCATTCGGCTGACTGAGGCCTTTGGGATGGGGCTGGCACAGAGTGGCAGGCAGCCTGAGACTAAGGCATGGAGAAAGGAAGAGGTTAAATTCTACTCCCCCATTTATCGGCAACTCTCAGACTCTGTTTCTATTTGGATTAAATGGAGGTATTTGTATAATGACGTGCATAAGCAGATGGCACGTCAGCTCTGGCTACACGGAAGCAGAGACATCTGCCACCCCTTGAAGGTACCTTCTCTCTGGGTGCTGTCTGCACCAGCCAATCACAATCCACTCCTTCAAGCTATCACAACAGCAAGCCTAAGCCTCCATCTACTCCTCCTGGCGAGTTTTCATGAGACCCTCCTATGTGCTTAGGGCTTGCCACGTGAGCGAATGGACAAAAACTGGACAGAAAAGGTCAGAAGCCATCCAGGTGGCTGATCTACAACCTAAATGGAAAGTCTACAACGACATACACACATTGCTCCCTGGCAGGCTTTTATGTTCTGTGTGGTCCAGCCGTGGACTATGGAAGCCCATCATCTCAGTTCTAAGTAAAACCAGCAGATTGAAACTTGTGCTTTCTCTGTTTCACCCTTGTTTTATTAATGAGTCTGTGTGTGTGGTCAGGAGGGAACATTTGACAGTGGCGCCCCCTGTGAAAATAACTCTGTTATCACTGGAGAGGAAGAAAACTAATATGTATCAATAAATTGTGTGTCAAGCACCATGATAGGACCATTACACATGTGACCTATTCAATTTTGATAACAACCCCATTATACAAATATCTCTATTTAATCCATAAAGAAATGGAGTCTGAGAGTTGCCGGTAAACAGGAAAGTAGAATTTGACCTTCGGTCTTACTGAGGCCAAAATCTAGACCACTGAATGAATCCAGACTACAAGATAGCTATCTGCTCACTCATCTCTGTACCCAACACCTAAGCTACTGCCTGCCCATAGGCAGAACTTATTAAATGGTGCTGAAAGACTGTTGAACAATATGGCTTGGTCCCCACTCATTAGAGGTGCATAGTTGTACCCAAATGATAGGAAATACATGAAATAACCGAGCACCTGTGCATGAGCATGTATGATTCAACCTCAAAAGGAATAACACGGGCATAGAGATCAAAGAATCCTGTGACCTACAGTGACTGTCAAAGCTTTATGGCAAGAAAGGGAAAGCGCTGAATACCCTGGCAGGGGAGGCAGAAAAAGCCAATGCTGTTTGAGAAAAACACTGTGGTGCTTTGCAGAAAGCGAGTCCACAGCTCATTAGAAAAGATGGTCTACGCGTTGGGAAAAGTGGCCAGACATCAAGGATAGCCGAATCCGGACTACCAGACCACTGAACAGACTGGATTTATTTATAAGCAACAAGGGACTGTTTCTAAGTAGAGCCATAAATTGTTTCCAGAAAGATTACATGGGTAATGGGCAGAAAGAGTAGCAGCAAAGAGAACTGTAAGGAGACAATTTTAATAATCCAGATATAAAGTGATGAGAGAACTAAAATGGTAGAAGGAGAAGTTTTTTTTAAAGCTGTAAGGGATACAAAACACTTGTTTAAAACCTACAGGACTTGAGAACATTGAGCAATGAGGGAGCAAGAGGAGAGGGTCAGGAAAAAATATGACTTTGGACAGTAAGGCAAATAAGGGAAGTTGCTGGTGGAGCGAGGTGTCAGCAGGAATAAAGCTGGTGGAGCAGGAGAGCAGAGAACTCAAACATCTATTTGCCAAAGCATTTGTTGAACATGTCTCTTGACACAAAGAACTGTACTCGGCATCTAGTTGGGGAGATAAAATATACACATATGAAAACAACCAGAACACAAACTACACAAGGAACAGATGAACAAATGGAAAAATGCTGTCGTGTAAACTCTGTACATAAATGAAAGAATTGCATTTGCAGAAGGAGGGAAGTGAGGTTTAGTAACTTTCCAGGCATTTAAGAAGAAAGGAATAAATTGAAAAAAATGTGAGCAACATTCTTTTCTTCTCTCATTTTTTTTCTTACTCCCTTCTCCTCCTCCTTCTCCACCTCCACCCTACCTCAACCCTGATCTTTCTTCTCTCTGCCTCTACCTTATGAATTTTTGTTCTCGCACTACAAGAGAATCAGACAGCAGACCTCAATGACTTTTGATGGGTTCTACTTCTTTCTACTCTTACCACGCTGAATTTTCATAGCATCTTTTTTTTTAACTTAGTTGAGTAGCAGTCCTGAGTTGGGGGTTGCAGATATAGATTTTTCCTCTTTGAACCTTAGGAGTATTGAATGGAGGAATGCTAGACAGGGAAAAGGTCGGCATACATAATAGTGACTATCACTAGAATAAACTCAAGTTAAGATGCTTTTCTGGTATCTTCCCTGGAGAATCTTGACAGGTCAAAGCCACACTGAGAGCTGGGCGCGGGGCCCGCCCTCTGGGAAGGAGCCAGCAGCTGGAAATGGCCAAGGTCAGGCAAACAGTCCTAGGGAAGGGTCCAAGACAAATGTCAGGGGGGTTGGAAGATGAGTGGGAGTCAAAGGCTGGATATCAGAGCTGGCCCTACCTGGGAGCCCAGAGAAGCTGGATATTAGAGTGAGGGTTATTGAGAGTTTGTTCCGTAAAAGCAAGACCCCACTGCCAGATTGGGGCCAGAAGCGTGCCCCAGCTCCAGAGAGGAGAATGGCGAGAGGATGTAGAGTCACACTGTTAAGAAGGGTCAACGAGTAATAAATAATTATTCCCACAGTAAATTATGCACCTGTCAATGACAGTTCCAGACTCTTTACTGTGTCATCTAACCCTAAATATCAACAATAACAATATCACTATTAAGTAGTAGTATTATCCTCATTTTGCAAAGGAAGAAATTGAGACTCAGAGGGACTATTGTTTTGCTTGAGTCACATAGCAAGGAGCAAGGCTGAGACTCCAATCCAGGTCTTTATTGCCCCAAGAATAGGACTTTTAGAGAAAGAAACAAAGGCAGGAACAAAACTTCAGGAACTAGAGAAAGGTCTTGCTCCTAGAAATAGAAGTCATACACAAAGTCCAGGCAAGACCCTGGGTGGGTTAAGGTCAGACCATGTGTATTTGAATAGCAAGGCCCGAGATCTCTCCCATCTGAGAGAGAGCAGAGTTAAACTTGAATTCTGGGGATTCATCTGGGGCTGCACATTAAGGACCACACTACCCTAGCTGGGGAGTAAAGGGGGAACCCCAGGGCTGAGAACCCAGCTGGGCTTGCTTCATTTGTCCAAGATTTTGGGACGACTTCAAAGATACCTCTAAAGCCACAGCTTTTCAGGTCCTGCCTACAAAATTGTGACCTTAAGGGGTTAATTAGGTAAGGTGATTTGTAAACCTCCTTGGACTTCCAGTGAAATATGAAGACTAAACACAACTATCTAAACTCTCTTCTGGCAATAGAATCCCATGATCCAAGGGTCCCTAGCTTGACCTAACATGCAAGATCCGAGGTCTCTGAATCTGTGGGTGGGTCGGTGGGTGACTCTGGAGGACAAATGGAGAAGAAGGGCTTTTTATTCCGTGTAGCTTCTGGAGGAAACCCAGCAGCCATTGCTGAACAGTATTGAAGGTGGTCCTTTCACGACGGTGGCTCCCGGCTACCTTGCAATAGATGAAGCTGGACCTTCGGGGAAACCGTGGGTATTTTAGGGTTTTAGTTCCCAATCTGCAAGTATCATCAAATTCTCTTCACCCCTTTAACCTCTTGTAACCTGTAGCCCATGAAATCTATACAATGCTGCTGCTAACGACCTGGCAAATAATTCCCATTTAAAAGTGTATATTAAACTCCCTACGTGCCATGAACTGTGCTGGTGAGTCCATAGGCAAATGGGGAAATGACAAAAATACTGAAGAATATAACTGGAGCCATGAGTGTCTTCTCTTAACAGGATCAAGAGCACCAGGCCTGTACCCCTAACAGTTCTGTAATTCAAAGACATGAGCAAACCATATTTCCACCTTTTCTTAATGTTTAAGAAATACAGTCGGGTGTGGCATCTTTGCCACTTAGTAACACAGACTTTGTATTTTATATGTTTATTTTTTAAAATCTTAAGCCCTGAAGAAACAACATTAAAATATTATAATTATTTGTGTTGGAGTATTTGCTTTTATCAGCCCTTATTAAAAATATGTAAATTTGGAGAGTTTTTAGCATCCTAGCAAGCTTTCTTTTTTTCTTTTTTTCTCCTGCCAGGTCCAACGTATTTGCTTTATGGAAATGTGTTGGTTGTGCCCCTTTAAAAATTATTGTTGTTTGGTTTTCAAGGGTTATTTTCTCCCACTTCCCTATCAAAGTGGCAAAATAATTAATTAGTTGCAGAGGGTTTTTGTCTTTGTGTATTTTCCTTCCTTTTTAGCCCAGATTGGCAAGTCAGTAGGGAAGAGTGTGACGAAATAAGACATGCAAAGAGCCACCGTTCCCAAAATATCTCTATCAGATATTTTGAGATCCCTAGGGCTCGCTAATGGGGGTAAGCCCAGATCTTCATACTATCTTGAATTTTTAATTGGTTTCCCCAAGTCATCAAAGCACTTCATAACATTTTATTTACTCTAAATATACCCCTGGATGACAGCCAGGGAGCTGGGACCGTAAACAAGAAAGCTAAGGTTCACAGCAGCAAAGCATATGATTCAGGTTCCACCTCCAGTCCTAGAGAACTTGACAGGACCGGGCAACACTGCCGCCCCATTGCAGCAATCAAAATAAAATGGTTCTTCCCTGGCCAGATAGCTCGGTTGGATAGAGAACCATCCAAAGCTCAGAGGTTGTTGGTTCAATCCCTGGTCAGGGCACAGAAAGGAACATACTGATGTTCCTCTCTCTCTCTCTCTGTCTCTCTCTCTCTCTCTCTCTCAAATCAATAAGATAAGATAGGTCTATTCTTCTGCCATAAGCTTTCTCTTTACATCACTAGAAGTCCTCTTTTCTGATATCTAATAACCTGCTGTGGTTAAAAGAATCAAACGGACATTGTTTTAACATAAGTTTCAGAGAAAATTTAAAAAAGTATTTAGTGAAAGGAGGCTGGCGTTGCGCACTAAACCAAGCCTTGGGAAGTCCAGAAAGCTGCAAAATGACTTGGGACATTTATCTGGTATGGCCCCTAGATGGCCTCACTCTGACCATCTTTGTCCCCCTAAATCTAAACCAGATTATCTGTTGTGCTTTAACCTGGCCTGGGTTATGAGTTTATCCCTACAATCAGCAAACCTGAGCACTCTGATTGGTAGTTCAACCAAAAGCATCTGGAAGGAAAAGGGGCAGTTCCCCAAATGAGGAATTAGTGATGGTTGTTACCAAAAGAAGGTGGGTGAGAATACTGCTCAGATAACCTCTGCACTGAGTTTATCACAGGTGAGGGTGTGCACATGGTGATGTGTCTGTCCTAAAATCACAACCACTAATGAGAACCCCAGGGGTCCTCTCTCCTATACCATTACTTCTTCAGTTTACACTTATTAGAGGGTCAGATTTCATAAGCCTTATTCCCAGAGACAATAACCTTTGAGACTCCCTCATTGGTTTTTATACATTCATGTGTTCTACGCCTCACTTTCCCAAACACCACCTCATTTCTGTCTGTGGCTAGCTCTGCAAGGTATCCATTGTTGCTAATTGTCCACATTGCTTTATTTTCCTTGCCAGGAACTGATTTGCCAAATGCATTATCAGTCCCAGGCAGTGGAGAGTCAGCATTAATTTTCTCCTCTTACGAATGAGTGGGTCACTTTTTCTTTCTTGAATCTTTTTTCCCTTAATACAATCTCACTTACAAAAAGATGCCTTGGCTGGATACCTCAGTTGGTTACAACGTCATCCCAAAACACAGAGGTTGCTACTTCGATTCCCAGTCAGGACACATACAGGAATACATCAATGTTTCTGTCCCTCTCTCTCCCTTTCTGTCTATCTAAAAATCAATAAATTTAAAAAAAGAAGGCCTGAGTCTACTGGAACAGTATTTTTAACTCTGTGGAGTGAGGCCTTTCCTCTGCTGTGATCTTGATCTTTTCCCTCCAGGCCTGCACCCAGGTAGTACGCTCTCTGTCTCTGCCATCCTGTGCATTTCCAAGAAAGACATGTCGCTTTACTTGGAGATATCACCCTACGTCATCTTTAAGGAGGCAATGCTGAAGGGGTCAGCTCTCTGAACTCTTCGTCAGAAGGAATGGTAATCTCCTGCACTTATAAAGACAAAACAAGGTTCTGCCCCGCAGACACAATCTTACTCTCCCTGATTCACCCCATAGTTTTCCACCTTTTCTAAACTACCACTTTAGGGAGTCTAGCCCCAGGGTATCACCCAGAGACTGGATTTTACAGTGCACAGCAGGGCCTAGGCATCTCTTCTGCTCTGCTCAATAATTTTTATTTAGTGCTTGTTAAAGTCACACATAAATATGCTTTTGAAATTTGGAAATGACTCACAACATGGAAGAAACATTGGGCAAGAGAATTGGTGACTGACTGGCTGAAGTTAAGAGCAAAACTTAATCATATAAAACATGATAGATTAAAATATTGCAAAGTAGCTCACATGGGTGAAAAAAGAAAGAAAAAAAAGAATGCACTGTGTGGGATAGAGACACATGTCTTTGAAGCAGCTCATGGGCGGAAGACTTCAAAACTGTATTAGACAACATCTGAGTAAGAGGTATTATTTTGCTATCTATTGCTGTGTAACAAACCACCCTTATTTTCAGCAATGCTTTTTGTAGAAACTGGCAACCATATTATAACATTTATGTGAAAATGCAAAATATGTAGCTCTAAAACAATAGTTGTTCAGAATATATTTTATACTAGTCACAAACTGGGAATAACCCACGTGTTCTTCAACAGGTGAATGGTTAAACAAACTGTGGTATGTCCATATCAGGAAATACTGCTCAGGCATCAAAGGGAACAGACTATTACTACGCACGATAACTTGTATGCATCTATAGGACACTAAACTGAGTGAAAAAAAGTCAATCTCAAAAGGTCATACTGTATAATTCCATTTATATTGCATTTTTGAAATGCAAAAATTATAGCAATGAAGAACAGGTTAGTGCTCACCACGGACTGAAGAGGAGTGTGGCTAGAAAAAGGTAACATGAGAAATGTTCATGATGATGAAACCATTCTCTGTCTTCACTGTATTGACGTCAATATCCTTGCTTTTGTACTATAGTTCATATTGAATCATTGATATTGAGAAAAACTTGGAGAAGAGTACACAAGAGCTCTCTGTACCACTTTTTACAAACTGCATGTAAGTCTACAGTTATCTACAGTTTTCTCAAAATAAAGAGCTTAATTAAAATAAAATAATAAAGGAGGAAAATGATATACTATGTGGGTTGGAGGTCCCCAAGGCAAACAACATGTGTGGAGATGCTAGAAGGACTCACTGACTCAGCATCTAGTTGTACTCACAGCTAAGTTTAATTACAGTAGGTGGTACGATACAGAGGCAGATCACAAAGGAAAAAGATAGAGGTGGAGTCTGGGGCAAGCCATCGGCAGACTTCCTGTGTTCTCTCCCTCCCTTGAGCATACTCTTCCCCCAGCAATGAAAATGCAGCAACATGTGTGCAATGTTGCTGCCCAGGGGAGCTCAAAGAGATTCAGCATTCAAGGTTTTCATCAGGGCTGCTCATGTATGCACCTTCCGCCTTGTGTGTTCCTACATCCCAGAAACCCAGAAGGAAAACAGGTGTGTATCATAGAAAACCTTGTTTGTACAATCTAGGCCCAGTGAACCTCTCTTATTTGTGAGGCAATGGTGGGAATACCTCCAAAACCCAAATTCACAAATTTCAGTCAAGAACCAACCTTGCTCATAGGCCTTTCTCAGAACAGCAGCCTCAGGTCTGCTCTGATAACTCTGGACTGCACTGCATGCAAACACTAACCAAAGGGAAAGCTGGAGTATCTACTTTACAAAGAATATTATCGGGGATAAATAGGGACATGACTTAATAATGAAGGGTTTCATTCTCAAATCAGAAATAATAATCCTATCTAGGAATGAAACAAAAAACAGAGTTTCAAAATACATGAAGTCAAAGTTTATACAGTTGAAACAGAAATAACCAAATCTGAGATTATAGTTGGCATCCTCGATGCTCTAAGTCAGCGATTTTCGGCTGGTATGTCGCAAGAATTTTTAAAACATTCAATACCTGACTATTTAGTCAGGGACACTGACCTCTTTTCTCTTAGACTGTCAAATAAAAAAATGACAACAGCCAATGCAATAGCTGTCCAGGGTGAATGAATCAAAATTGTACCTATTTTTTTGTCAGATCAGCAAAAACTATATTTTTCAGTGTGCCGCACAATTTTAGTAATTAGTTTATGTGTGCCATGAGATGAAAAATGTTGAAAATTGCTGCTTCAAGTAATTGACTAAAACAAGTAAGCAGAAAACAACTAAGAATATAAACGTTGTGAACAACACTATGAACCAAATTGATCAAATTTGACTTATTTTTAAACTTACATGGAACATTCACCAAAATGCACTATATTCTTTTTTTTGCATAAACGTTTTTATTTATTTATGATTTTAATTTGTGTTTACATAGATTCAACTGTCCCACCAAATATATCTCCCTCCACCCCCTTATTTCCCCTCGGCCCACCCCTATGCCCTCTCCCCCCAATGCCTTTCCCCCTTCCCTCCAGGATTTGCTGTCCTGTTCTCTATAATGCTGTTATGTACATATAATTTCATTAATCTCTATTCCTTCTCTGATCCCATCTTCTCTTCTACTTTCCCTCTGACTGCTTTCCCTCTGGTCCCTTTGATCCCGCCTCTGCCTCTGTTCCATTGCTCAGTTCACATTGTTCATTGGATTCCTCAAATGAGTGAGGTCATATGGTATTTTTCTTTCTCTGCCTGGCTTATTTCACTTAGCATAATAGTTTCCAGGTTCATCCATGTTGTTGTAAAAGGTAAGATTTTCTTCTTCCTCACGGCCGCGTAGTATTCCATTGTGTATATGTACCACTGCTTTTTAATCCACTCGTCCACTGATGGATACTTGGGCTGTTTCCAGATCTTGGCTATTGTAAACAATGCTGCAATGAACATGGGGGTACATTTCTACTTTTGAATCAGTGATTTGGTATTCATTGGATATATTCCTAAAAGTGGGATAGCTGGGTCAAAGGGAAGTTTCATTTTTAATTTTTTGAGGAATCTCCATACTGTTTTCCACAGTGGCTGCACCAGTCTGCATTCCCACCAGTAGTGCAGGAGGGTTCCCTTTTCTCCACATCCTCGCCAGCACTTATTCTGTGTTGTTTTCTTAATAAGCACTATTCTGACAGGTGTGAGGTGGTATCTCATTGTGGTTTTAACTTGCACAAAATGCACTATATTCTTGAATATAAAACAATGCGTAACAAAAGTGAAAGAATAAAATTTATACAAACTCTCATACCATAAAGAAATTAAATTAGAAATAAATAACAGAAAGATATTTGGAAAATATCTAAACATTTAAACATTAAAAAACACACTACTAATAACCTTTCAGTCAGAGAAGTCTCAAAGAAAAATTGTAAATATTTTAAATAAAATGACAATGAAAATAATTTATGAAATGTAGTTAAAGCAGTGCTTAGATGGAAGTATATAGCATTAAATGCTTACATGAGAAAAGGACAAAGATATCAACTCATTTGCATTGACCTGGAATGCTGAGGTTGCCGGTTCAAGACCCTGGGCTTGCCTGGTCAAGGTACATATGGGAGTTGATGCTTCTTGCTGCTCTTCCCTCTCTCTCTCTCTCTCTCTCTCTCTCTCTCTCTCTCTCATGAATAAATAAATAAATAAAGTAAAATATAACATAAAAAGATAACTCATTCATCTAAGAGTATCTATAAAAATAGCAAATAAGAGTTAAGCAACAAGAAAGAAAAGAATAATACAGTTAAGAGCAGAAGTCAATAAAATGAAAAAGAAAAACAATGAAAAGTCAATGAAACCCAAAACTGAGTTTTAGATAAAAATCAATAAAACTAATACATTTCTAGTCAGACTGGCAATAGGAAAAAAAGACAAAAAGTACCAATATTTGAAATGAAATAGGGGCCATTACCGCCATTCCTGTAATTATTACAATGACAATGAGGCGATATTCAGAATAACTTTGTTCTAATCATTTCAACATCTTGGATGAAATCAACGAATTCTTTGAAAGACATAAACTACCAAAACTCATTCAAGAAGAAATAGTAACCTAAGTATCCATGTATCTATTAAGGTAATTAAATGTATTGTTAAAACTCTCCAAGAAAAAGAAACTCTAGGCCCATTTGCTTTCGCTGGAAAATTCTACCGAACATTTAACAAAGCAATAATACCAATTTCTACATAACCTCTACCAGGAAATGAAAGAGAAGTAAACACTTCCAAATTCATTTGATGAAGCCAGCATTACTCTAATAGTAAGATCAGAAAAAAAGACATTGCAAATTTTAATTTCAATAGAGCCTTAATATTTTATATTATGGATTTTGCTTGCAGTGTTATATCTGAAAAGGTTTTGCCCTAACCCAAAGTAACAAAAGTGAAAGAATAAAATTTATACAAACTCTCACACCATAAAAAAAATCTTCCCTTTGAAGTTTAGAGATTTACACAAATGTCCAAGAAATTATTTGTACAACACACTTCTTGTTTGTTTGCAAAATATGTAAAGAATTCTCAAAGTACAGTTAAAAAAATATCCAAATTAAAAATAAAAAGGAAAAAGTATCTGAACAGGAATTTTCTAGAGTATGTCAAATAAGCATTTGAAAAGATGCCAGAAATCATTAGTCATAGTCATTAGGGAAATGCAAATCAAAAACACAATGAGATGCCATTACACATTTATTAGAATGTCTAAAATTATAACAATTGTTTATATCGTGTGTTGGTGAGGAGGTGGAGCTACTGGAACTCTCATAAAATAATTAGTCATCAAAGTTTTCGACACTGGAGATAATGGATTTGCATATTTTCAACTCTTTATTTTGAAAGAATTTTAGACTTACACAAGCATAGCCAAGACAGTAAATTCCCATTCTCTTTATTCATTCATTTTTCCCTAAAACTAGCATCATTCCAAAAAATAGTAAAATTAAATATGATACAATATCACTAAGTAAACTGCAGACATTATTTACATATTATGAATTTTTTACTAATATTCTTTTTTGTTGTTGTTGTTGTTCTGGATTTAACCCATAATCCTATATTGTGGGTTTTTTTAGGTGAGAGGAGGGGAGATAGAGAGACAGATCCTTCATGCGCCCTGATCAGGATCCACGTAGCAACCCCTGTCTGGGGACAATGCTCAAATTAACCAAGCTATCTTCAACGCCTGAGGCTAACACTTGGACCAACCAAGCCACTGTCTGAGAGAGGGGAAAAGATAGAGAAAAAGGAGAGGGAGGGAAAGAGAAGCAGATGGTTGCTTTTGTGTGTCCTGACTGGGGATCAAACTCAGGACATCTGTACACTGGGCCGACACTCTATCCACTGAGCTAAACAGTCAGAGCCCTACATTGCATTTAGATGTTCTGTCTCCATAGTCTATGGAGGCCCTCTAATCTTTGATAACTCCTCAGTCTTTTGTCTTTCCTGACCATGATACTTTTGAAGAATACTAGTCAGGCATTTTGTAGAATGTCCTCAATTTGGGTTTGTGGGATGTATTCTAACAATTGAGTTGAAGTTATAAACTTTAGGGGTGAATACCACAGAAGTGTTGTGCCCTTCTTAGTGCATCATATCAGGGACAAATGATGTTGATCTATCACTTGATTAAGGTAGCATCCTCCAGGTTTCTCCACCATCAAGTTACTATATATTTATCCTTTGAATTAATAAGTATTGGGGTTTACCCTTAGCTCTCCATGTTGGCACAATAAGAGCTGTTTCACTCAGAGGTCTGTATTTTAGTCCAGAAAATTTGTATTCATTATTTCTTCCAAAACTTTCTCTTTTTCTGTTTTTATTTTGTATATCCTTTATCGGCTCTGCATGTCTGGCTTTGTGGTACCAAATAGACTGGGTTTTTACTTTCCCACATCTTTTTTTTCATCTCTCTCTTAGCTCTTCTATTTCTTTGTCTTTCCTATCTGTTCTCTCAGAGACATCTTAACTCTGGGGTTGCAAGCCATCAATTTATTCCTCAGCTATATTATAACCATTTGACTAAGTAACCCATCATTATTCCACTATTATAGATTTCATATCTAGATTTTTCATGTTGTTAATTTTGTTTTTTCCAGTTCTCGTCCTGTTTCTTTCCCTCTTTTAGTATGTTTATTAGGCTTATTTTCAAATCTAGGTCTATAGGTTTCAATGTTTCTGCTTCTGATGGTATTGCAACCTATTTTTCTTAATGACACTTTTTTTCAAGTAGCTATTCTTCTCAAATGTGTCCTTATATTGGCTAGTGGGCTCTTTTTCCCTAAGAGTACCAGCTACTCCATCAGACAATTAGTGTCAATATTAGCCTAATTAGCTCAGATGAATACACACTGGGCAGGCGAACTTTAGATACCAGTAAAACATAGTCAATCACCTTCAACTCCACAAAACAACCACTTACTTCAAGATTATACATTTTGTCAACCCAAAGGAAAGAATAGTAGAAGAAGGCACTCCTCAGATAAAATCGACCATAGAGTAGGAATGGGGAGGGCGGGTAGGAAAAGGTAGGAAGCAACTGCCCAAAGTATGAGAATTCCCAACTGTTTTCATCAGCTCCAAACAAGCACAAGACTTTTGTGTGTGCTCATTATTCTTGAGAGTGCCTGGATTGGAACTTGAGTGGCCATATGGCACAGCCTCTGTGTTTCCTACGGCAATGATGGAGGGCAAGCAAAAGCAACCACCAACAGTCCTCACCTTACCTTCCCATCTCATGCTGTTGTGCAGCTTGTCCTGCCCCAAGTCAAAGCCATCACACCCTCTCACTCACAAATTCAAAAAAGCCCTCTATAAGTCCAAAATTTGCCTCACAATTTTCTCTTTAAGTTCCTGTTTTCACTCTAGAACAGGTTTCTCAACCTCAGCACCACTTACATTTTGAGCCAAATACGTACCGATAATTCATTAACATATGGACTGCCCTATGCTTTGTAGGATTTCTGAAACATCCCCAGCTTATCCCCACTGCATGCCAGTGACCTCCCATATTGCCCCTAGATATTGCCAAAGGTCCCTGGGGAAGAGGGGATCGTCCTTAATTGAGAACCATTGTTCTTAAGTTCCTCTGGGGTCGGGCTTGCAGGCATGAGCCTACACTGATGTCTTGGCAGGAAGGACCAAAGAGCAGTCTCTGCTATGTAACTGCACCTGACAGGTGTTCAGTAAACATTGTTTCTCTTCCTCCTTCTCCCCCTTTCCCCAAAGCACAAAGGTAAAAAATAAAAAAAAATTAGGCTCACAGTGATGCTGGGACAATTAAGGGGAGAAAGTACAGGGAAGGTAATGGATCGTCACGTGGCCCTGCCAGGTCCGTGACGGCAGGGGGCGCTTCTCTGCCTGCTGATGGTGCAGAGTGCACTAGTCACCACCAGACTTCCCTGTTTCCCAAGACCTGCTGCATTCACGGGAGCCGAGTAATCCGTGCTGGACAGCTCACGGCATCAGCTGATGGGCTGTCTCCTCCAAGCAAGGCTCGGGCTTCCGCTTCCCTGCATGTAATTGGTATTAAAGATTAAAAAGCAAATTACCAAAGCAATCACACAGAATCCACTTGTCTATATCTCACTCCAGCTCCCAAGCAGTTTGATATTTACTGTCAGCTGGCATTTAATTAGTCAGCCAAATTTGGAGGCCATAACTGACAGAGCACTGAAGACTAATTCTTTAAAAGGATGCTTTCCCCATGCAAGAACACTTGGGCTCGGAGGTGACGCCGTCTCCCTGTTCCAAGGATCAGGGAGACAGACATCAGAACAGATTGACTCCTTCTCCTTCACTCCTCCCTACTGTTCCCTAGTTGATTCAGGTCCCTATGCCTGCTGGAGTCCGCAGAAAAGCAAATGAAACATGGAGACATGAAACATTTCCCCTTTCTAGTTGCCAAATCCAGCCTAAGTCCAGTTCTACAGAAAATACCCACCTCCTGGAGAGGGAGCTGCTCTCAAGGCAGAACTACACAGCCAGTAGAACCACGTGTCGCCAAGGACAAAGGAAGAAACCCCAGTTAGAGGCAATTTGAGGAACACCAGGGTACTGCAGACTATTTAATTCCATGTTTCTGAAACATCACAGCACTTTGTGAAATGCTCACCTCAGCCTCGCTGCCCATGTTTCTTTCATGTCGTTGCACATTGTTTTAACTTCCTAATCTTACATCAACTACATCGTGTATCATTTAACAATTTAGATGTCTCAAACTAGACTGGGCTCCGTGGCATAAAATACAGAAAAGAGGGCGATGCGGTTCTGAAGAAATATAGAAAAGAAAGTAACAGATTTCTCTTTCTAATCTGTCAAGGTTACTGTCCAATTAAACTCAGTGCCGTATTAAAAATACAGAAATCTTTTTTTTTATTTATATTGAATTTATTGGCATGACACTGGTTAGTAAAATTATACTGGTTCCAGGTGTATAATTCTATAATACATCTGTATTATAGATCTGTATAATACATCTGTATAATGCATCACTACCCCAAGTCAAGTCTCCCTCTCTCTTCACCCTTTATTTCCCCTTACCCCTCCTCTACCTACCCCCCACCACCATCATCTCGTTACCTCTGGCTATCACCACATTGTTGTCTGTCTCTATGAGTTTCTTTTCCTAAATTCCTTTACCTTTTTGGTCCAGTCCCCTAACCCCCATTCCCTCTGACAACTGTCAATCTGTTCTCTGTACCTATGATGAATGTTTCCTTTTTCTTTTTTTTAGTTTATTTTGTTCATTGAATTCCACATGTGAGTGATACCATGTGGTATTTGTCTTTCTCTGACTGGCTTATCTCAATTAGCATAACGATCTCCAGGTCTGTCCATGCTGTGGCAAAAGCTAAGACTCCTTATTTTTTTATGACCACATAGTATCCACTGTGTAAATAAATGTACCACAGCTTTTTTTATCCACTCATCTACTGATGGGCACTTGAGCTGCTTCCAGATTTTGGTTATTGTACATAATGCTGTACATATTATAATGAACATAGGGATGCATATATTCTTTTGAATTAGTGTTTCAGTCTTTTTAGGATATATTCCCAGAAGTGGGAACCCTGGGTCAAAATACAGTTCTATTTAACTTTTTGAGTTAACTCCATACTGTTTTCCACAGTGGCTGCTCCAATCAGCATTCCTATCAACACTGCACAAGGGTTCCCTTTTCTCCACACCCTTACCAGCTCTTGTTTATTGATTTACTAATGATAGCCATTCTGACACATATTAGGTGATATCTCATTGTGATTTTAACTTGCATTTCTCTGATGATTAGTGATATTGAGCATCTTTTCATATGTCTCTTGGCCATCTGTATGTACTTTTCAGAAAAATGTGTATTTAAATCCTTTGCCCATTTTTAATTAGACTGTTTATTTTTGTTTTGTTTTGTTTTAGTGTTGAGTTTCATAAGTTCTTTATAAATTTTGGATAGTAATTCCCTCTCAGATGTATCAACAAATTTTTTATTATTTTTATTAAATCAAGCAAAGATAGCCACAATCCCAATCACCATTAACATTCTGATGCATTTTTGAAATAGCTTTAAAATAAAATGCTTTCTTGTATCATTACAATTATACAATATATCATTTTTTTACCCCATATTGTTTACTTAATATTTTGCAAGCATTTTCCCCATTAAAAAGCATTTAAAAGCTCCATTCTAAATTGAAACATAAAACTCCTGTAGTATGGAATCACCTTCATTTCTTTAATCATTTTTTTATTGTTGAGCATATAGTTGGTTTCACTTTTTTCATTATGATGAATAACCTGGAATGAACATCTTTAGACATAAATCTTTGACCCTATCATTGATTACATTCTCAGGGTTCTAAGAATGGAATTATTGAGTCAACGGACATGAATGTGTTAAAGCTTTTAAAATAAATTGCCAAATTTATAACCAGAAAGGTTGCTTCAATTTATCGACCCACCAGCATGTGCTGTCTTCATTTTTAAAAATCTTTAATAATCAGATAGCCCCAAAATTGTCTGTAGTCAAAGTTATTGATCTTTCTCTTTGTGATCCTTTCAACCATTCCAATGCTAAGTAAGCCCATCCTCATTCGGAAGGCAGAAAAAATAGCCTCCTAAGTATTACTCTGCTTTTCTCCCCAAGGATTTATTCTATTATATTGAATTCTATCATCTATGGATAATTAGTGAATATGGAAGGGGAGTATCTCTTTGTGGATATGGAACCTCATTTACCATTCCTTCATGTTTTTGTGGGGTGAGCTCCCCTCCCCCAGTTCTTTTTCCCAAATCCCCATCCCAAGCAGGTGACTTATTCCACTCAGGCACATGGGAGAAGCCTCAGCTCTTCACCTTGTCCTATGTAGTCTGTTCCTCTGCCCCGTAGCCTCACAACCACTGGCTCCCATGAAAAGACATGAAGTATTTAGTGCTGTCAAGGGCTTACCTCAGCAAACCTATCCAGCCCAGGTACAAAGTGATAGCAAGGCTTGTTTTCTGGCAGATCTAGACCTACATTCTCCACCAAGTCTTCATTGTAACCAGCATAGTATACAGAATATATCTATCTCCATCTCTGATCCTCTGTTCCTCTCTCAATTCGTTTTGAGTGTGGACTGTACAGAGAAGGTTATTATCAAATCTCCTAAAATCCCAAAAATTTAAATTGATTTCTTTAAATAGCTGGTAATTTTTTAAACCAAATAATAGTTCCTTTTCTTACTAATCCAGAAGTCTTCATTCATTTTATATTAAATATCTGAACATTTAATACTTAACTTTAGTCTATTATATGTTCTATGTGTGATAATGATTTTTCCATTCTGCACCAATGAAATGATATTTATATTCTATTTGTAATACTGATTTATTAATATCTATATTTATAACATGCTTTTTTGTGTCTTGACAGCTGCAATGATGAGAATATTCATTTGAATTATGACAGAGAAACCCTTAGGACAGGAATTCCCAAACTTTGTTGTAGGACAGAATTATCCGGATAGCTTTTAAAAAATAATAACACTCAGGTTGTATTCTATACCACCAATGAAATTAGAAAGTCTAGGGCTGGACACCAGGTATTCATATTTTTCTTTAATGTCCACATGATTTCAGTGTGCAGCAGAGTCTAGGAACTACTGCCTTTGGAGGAGACATTGGTGGAGAGCAGGGAAAACAGGAAACAAGGGTTTTAAATTCAATTCCTTGATTGCTCCCTCACTCCTCACTTGCAGAAAATGAGTTCATCAGTACCAGGTTACTGTTTCCCACACTGGAAACATTTTACATTAATAAAACAATGGTTTTTCATTGGTTTGCACCATCCCCAAAAAAAATCCACTAAATATCTTCGATTGGAAACTTTGCTAGGCAGTACAAAGTGTTTGACACAGACCTGGTTCCCATTTTCCAGTGAATTATATGCTAGAACAGACCACAAAAATGTAAACCAATCATAAACACAGACTGAAGCATAAAAGCATGGTGCTTAAACCCACAAAGTAAGAATAAACCACTAAATAATTACAGCATGTGTTCATTTTACCACCTCAAAGTATTATGACAAAGTTGGAAAAAAAATCTTTTTGGTTTATAACATTTGCAGAGTCTTCAGCTTGGTTCAGATTACAGGGAAAAAAGTCTAGAATTTATATAGCGTATTTTCTTAAGGCATCATCCACTCCACCCCCAGCCCCAAATGTGCATCTACATTTTTAGCTTCCTGTGCCTCTATATCATTGCATCCGTGCAGGCCAGAACCTCAACAGCAGCCTCCACCCCCGATGCTACATCAAAATCCGCCACAATGCCCTACCACCCTGCATATTTAATATAAAATGAAGGGTAAGATGTCCTTACACTTCTACCTCTGCCCTTCACATTACCACAGAACACCAACTCTCACTGTTCAGTTAGAGCTGTGCTGGCAGTAGCATTACATCTGCATGTTTAGAAGGCTTGGGGTAGGGACGTATCCTTCCCAAGGATGCACAATTAATGTGTGGCACGGCTGAGAGTTGAACCCAACTCCATCTACCCAACCCCAAATTCAGTGTTCTTCTCCACTATGCAATATTGACTTCCACTTAATAATAAGTGATATTTTTACTGAGGCAGTAGCTCTTTGTCATTCTTACCTCTTCACCTTACCCTCTTCATACTTTAGTCCATTCTTAGTTTAGTTATCATGACCTGGATTCTAATGCAAACATGCTGTTTTTCTTAACCATTAGCACTTTGCTGGAGACATAATACCACCGGCCTTCTGGCTCCACTCCCCTCAGATGATGCTCACCACCAGTGTGCTTGAGCAAGCCTCCATCCCTTCCTTCCCCTGTCCAGGGTCTCAGCCCAGGCTGGACCACTGCTTCCACCTCTACTGGGCTTGGTCTCCTCCAGGTTTACTTCAGGAGAGAAGGAATGAGAAACCTGCCCTGGACCCCTAATGATATGTTATGCTTGTTTTTACATGTTTGCTCCCACACTAGGTTGCTGTCACCTCAAAGCAAGGGCCATGCTGCCTGTGACTCTTTTCATTCTGACTCGGATTTTATGACACCTAAAAATCAAGGCAACATCACATCGCTTTGCCATATCATACACTTCCCCTCGCGCGGCCGCTATTGGAACCCCTATTCTATGTGAGGCACTGTGTTAGGATGACAGAGGTCCCTGCTCACGCTGAGATAAGTGTGTAGAGGAAAATACGGGCACACAAGAAGAAAAGAAAGATGTGAACACCAGCCTTATTTAAGGAAAGAGAAATGGTTCTGTGTTCGGTACACAAAGCTATAAAAGATGAAATTGGAGACATGAGTACAACATTAAGCCCTGCCCACCTTATAAACCATGTTAATCGCTAAGGACTGATTGCCTAGTGGTAAGTTGCATTAAACCCTTTCAGTTATTACCACTCTTTTGCATTAAAATACATATGCATAGGGCTTAGTCTCACCACCTGAAGACGAAGTAGCACCCAAGAGATATGGGGTGACAGCTAAACAAGTGAAGGGGCAGATGCTGACCCTAAGTCAGGGCACTGCCTCCTTCTCCAGCTCAGTCCTTTCTCTGAAGTAGCACCCAAGAGATATGGGGTGACAGCTAAACAAGTGAAGGGGCAGATGCTGACCCTAAGTCAGGGCACTGCCTCCTTCTCCAGCTCAGTCCTTTCTCTGAGAGTCAGCTGGTCCTACTGATCTGGGAAGAGATGAAAATATGCCTCTGCAGAGACTGTTTCTGGTCAGTTTCTCTGGGCTTGGTCTTGCCCTGCTCAGCTGCAGAGCGCTGGACAACAAGAACCATGTTGGATGACTTCTTCAATGTTTTCAAAGGTCAGAGCACACCTCTCCCCTTTTAGAACGTCATTCCACTGTGGGTAGAGAATGTTTCCATTGCTGGGAGAACCAAGTAGAGCCAATTATAACTCACCTGACCTCCCATGACACTGAAACTCCCTGTAGAATTTCCAGCTTCTTGCAAAAAAAATAAAGTGTCATTTGGTTTAACTCCGGTGTAGAATGTACTCCCCTTGCCTAAACCACTGGTGGCTCAGTCATTGTCTACTTGGCTGTACATTATACTTACCTGGGCAGACTTTAATCACTGACACTTAGAGCTCCTGCCAGCAGGTCTGATTCAGCTGAGTTGGGGGTCTAGGTATTAGTATTTTTAAAAAATATCCCCAGGTTAGCCTGACCTGTGGTGGCGCAGTGGATAAAGCATCGACCTGGGAACACTGAGGTCGCCAGTTCAAAACCCTGCACTGGTCTGGTCAAGGCACATATGGGAGTTGATGCTTCCAGCTCCTCCTCTCTCTCTCTCTCTCTCTCTCTCTCTCTCTCTCTCTCTCTCTCTCTTTCTCTCTGTGTCTCCTCTCTAAAATGAATAAAATAAAAATTTTTTAAAAAATAAAAATAAAAAATATCCCCAGGTTAGAAAAACAGTGATGTATCTGAATTCACCCAAAGAGACAGCCGAGCTCCTCTGAAACCCAACCTTGGTTTCTCTTTTCCCATGGTAGGCACCTTTTTCTGGACTACTTGCTATCTTCTTTTATGAACATCAGGTCCTTACTACATAGTTTTTATTATTCACTATAGTTATTAGTAACGCTTTCAGATGTTTCTAATAAGTTTGCTTTTTCATGTGATCTTATTCTTTTCCCAGTATATCTTTTGACAAGATAGTTTTAAAAACAATTTTACCCAATTGGTGGGAAACTGAGTCCATACCATCGAGAAATAAATTGGCATCTTTTACAATTATAGGCACATGCTTGCTATGAGTACGCATATTCTTTTATATTTCTCTATAAACATTTATCCTTATTTGCATACATATACAAACACATACACAACGCACACTCAACACACAAATCTCCCATACCATGAAGCCGTGTACAAAGCAGATATTCAGAGGAAATAATACTGGAAGGAACCAATAAATGAATGAATGTGCACATGGAAGGCTATGCACAGAAGCTAAAATGAAAAGATAAAAAAAATTTCATCTGCATATATATATATATATATATATATATATATATATATGGATATATAGCTTATATGTAAATACAACCTTATTTCCAGTTAGCATATGAAAAGAGGACATCTGTCATAAATTTCAAATTCTTTATTCAGTCAGTATGTGTAAAGAACTGGTGCATGCATAGAACAGGATATGAGTTTTAAATTTTTAAATGTTAGTATACCACATTGATGCTTTCAATAATGATTAAATAAGGCAAATTTCATTATTTTTTATGGTGGAGTGGGTGTTTCCAAAATGAATCAGAAAATGACTACATAATGAGAATTTTTTTTAAAAAAAGTAACTTCCAGAAAAATTAAGTTTGAGATCATGAGAGTAATGCCAAATGGCATCAGAGACAACTGAATCCAGTAATTTTACAGGGTTTCACTTTGGTTTGTAGCCACAGAACCCTTTCTTTAAACAAAACTTCAGTAGAAAGCCACCATGCATAACCATCTCTCAGCAGTCCTGTTTGAAGACAGGCGGCCTCTGAGTCCATAGCACGGGCTTCCTTCCCTTCACTCTGGAGAAAAACAGTTTGGAAACCATCAATCTCGACTAGTGACTCTCACAGTCTTAGCTACACATTAGAATTACCTGGGGGTCTAATTAAAAATATTAACTCTGGAGCCCACCCCAGAGATCCTGATTTAGTTGGATTGAGTGGGTATTTTTCCAAAGCTGAGTGGTGATTCTCATATTCAGCCTGAGCTGGAAATCACTGATCTAATGCAATTCCTCTAATAGGTGAGCAAAGCTAAAGCGCAGTGAAGAATGACGCATGGCACAGACAATGAAGGTAGTCAGGGTCCTGCCCACATAGAACTGCTGCCCCTGGATTCTAGTCCAGTGATGTACTATGCTCCCCGGAGACCCTCAGAAAACACTTGTTTATTGCGTGGATTGAGGGGTGACCTCCAGAAGAGCCTCTTATTATCACAGCAAGGGAGGAGGGGAGTTTAACAAGACCTCCCAGTCACAGACATCCAACTTCTACAGCACACATAGTCATGAGCAGCAGCGATTGATCATTTAAAGTTCTGATTAGGCCAGACCAGGCGGTGGCGCAGTGGATAGAGTGTCGGACTGGGATGCAGAAGGACCCCGAGCTCGCCAGCTTGAGCGCAGGCCCATCTGGCTTGAGCAAAAGCTCATCACCTTGGACCCAAGGCCACTGGCTTGAGCAAGGGGTGGCTCGGTCTGCTGAAAGCCTACGGTCAAGGCACATGTGAGAAAGCAATCAATGAACAACTGTGGTGTTGCAACGGCAACGAAAAGCTAATGATTGATGCTTCTCACCTCTCTCCATTCCTGTCTGTCTGTCCCTATCTATCCCTCTCTCTGACTCTCTCTCTCTGTCCCTGTAAGGTTCTGATTAGGAAAGAAGGTTGAGGAAAGAATGGTGAGCAAGCACGGCTTTAAGGAGGTTGTCTCAGGAGAATAAGAGGGGAAACGTGATTGGCACATCAAGCAACTTTAATAATAATAAGAGCTAAGATGGGTTGTTTTCCACATATCCTTTTATTTAGTCTTCATAACATACCAGTGAGGTTGATAAGCGTTTGGATGAGGAAAGCCTTTAGCTCTTAAAGAGGCGTAGTAACGTGCCCAAGGCTGAGCTGAGGGTTAAACATAGACCTGCCTGATTGGAGCACCTGAGTTTTTAACCACTAGACAATAAGATGGAAAACTTAAAACTATTCAAGGCTTGACCAGGCAGTGGAGAATCAGACTGGGACACAGAGGACCCAAGTTCGAAACCCTGAGGTCGCCAGCTTAAGTGAGGGCTCATCCAGTTTGAGCGCGGGGTTGCTGGCTTCAGCGTGAAACCATAGACAAGACTCCATTATCACTGGCTTGAGCAAGGGGTCACTAGCTCTGCTGTAGCCTCCCAACCCCCGGTCAAGGCACATATGAGAAAGTGTTGTAAGGTACCAAAAAGCTATAGAATTAACATTAATATTTTAAGAAGCTTAAAGAACATTTTATTAATTTGGGCTAGGTGTACAGAGTGATTTTGTAAATGTGATTTCTATGCTTGTGTGATTAGCATCAAATCAGGATGGACGATATAGCATTGTATTGTAAATGAAGAGGGGAAGGAGATTTGGATTCTCTGACCTCCCTTCCCCTACCCTGGAAGCTGTAAGGAAGCAGGTGAATAGCTAACCAGGTGCAGGAAGAGAAAGATTAAAATAAACCTTTTCTTATATTGATGGGCCATTTACAGGCATTTGTCCCCATGGAGACTACCCCTACCCTCTTGAAAGCATGTAATTATCTCTAAACAAAGGTTATAAGCTTATGCCATGATGTCAGGCTTTTCCCCACCCATGTATAATTACGGGTATACAACCAGCCCCTAGAATATTATACATGCACATGATTTGGGACTGTTGCCCCGTGTAAGCTATATGCGGCCGACATATTTAATAAATTTTCTCCTTTAATAAAACTCTTCAAAATTCATCTGGACTTGGTGTCTCTACGAAAATCCACGGAATTGTGGATTGGGTACTATAAAACAAAAGCTATCAATGAACAACTAAGGTGCCCCAATGAAGAATTGATGCTTCTCATTTCTCTCCCTTCCTGTCTGTCTCTGTCTGTTCCTATCTGTTCCTCTCTGTCTCTCTTTCTCTCATAAATACATAAATAAATACAGACATAAATAAATAAATAAAACAACTATTTAAATATATCAATTTTAAGGTCCCTAAACATGAACTCAAGGTCCTGGGAGGATATTCCCATCTATTTCATGAAATCTGGTGTCCCCGGTGAGTCCATTGCACAGCTTTGCACTCAGAAAGCCCACCTTTTGGCTAGAAAAAACTTTCCAACTTCCTTGAACAAAGCATCGCCATAAATGAGTCACATTAGCTTTCTTTGTTATGTATATTTATTTCTTTATTATCTGTTCTTGTAATGTAGAAATCTTTATTTTAACCCTAATTGTCTCCCTGTGGTAATGATTAAGGCATGACTCTGAGATCTGCATTGCAAACACCATGAGGCCTTCAGCTGGAGCAGATGAATACTGAACTTGGCACATAACAGTATTTATTACTTCATTTTTATGGCTTCCCAGCTTCATTTCGGGCCATATTTGTTAATTTTCTTTTTCAAGTTCCAAAGGATGAGAGCAGTACAATTCAGGATCATGATTTTTGGCCTACACTGACCCTATCCAGTAGATCAAAATTCAACTTTCTATTGCTAAAAACATATCTTTGAATAAAGGACCCATGGATCAATGTTTTATTATGTACATTTAACTAGTGAATATTTATAGGACCACCCACAGGGTATATGATTTCATACAAGGGACTCTATTTAGACAACGCTGTTTGGGAACACCATAGATAAAGCCACATGTCAGTTGGATGCATTTTGGTCCTTCCCGAGGGACAGTAAGAAGCCTTCCATGGAATCTACATTGTCCAGCTTTGTTGTCTTAAAAGTTTTATTTATTTTTAGACATAGTTCCAACCAAGCCAGGCAAATATGTCATCATAATTCCATTTAACTTTTCACCTCCCTGGAATAGCCTCATAAAAGACAACAAAAGCCTGTAGAAAAGTCAATGAGGGAATAAGATTGTCAATACAGTATGTGTATTTGAAAATAAAATGGCACAATTAGGTACAAAGAAGAGTCTGCATTAACATTAATAAAAGTCAATCTAGAAGAAAGCAAACTGCATTTTAATGTCTAAGTAATCTTGTCATTTAACAATAATAAAATTTTTCACTTTTATATGGCTCTTTCTTTAGTTTGCCAACAGAGGGCTGGAACAGGGTTGATGGAGTATGCAGAAGTTAAGGCTTTGGCCAATATCCTCCCATTCACTTTCATGGGTGAAGGTGACCTCTGCTATGCCACAGGCTCCCACCTATTACCTCCCTTCAACTCACCAACTGGTAACATTGACCAGCAAGTATCTTTCCAACTATGAAATAAAGTATAATTCAGAGGCAATGGAAATTTTGTAGAAAAGGGTTTGCGTTACGTAGTGTTTCATTGCAAATAACAAAATGCACTTAATAAGTGGTGGCTTCCTCATATGAAGAGGTGACTTAAATACCCAAATGAAAAATAATCAATCTGACCTCTTTTTATTGGAACTTCTGTATTTTCATGTCTCTAAGAAGCCATTAATTACAAGACATGCCATCAATTTAGTAACTTTCCAGGGTAGAAAGGAAAGTAGTACCACAGTGACAATGCATATTAGTCATAAGAAACTGTCTATTTTATTTATTTTGGAGGGGGAGAGTTAGGGAGAGAGAGAGACAGAAACATTGAGCTGTTCTTATATGTGCCCTGACCAGGGAATTGAACTGGCAACCTCCACACTCCCGGACTATGCTCTACAACCCAACCAACCAAGCTATCTGGTCAGGGTCTAATTTTTATTAATTTTTAGAGAAACAGAAGAGGAAGGGAGAGAGAGGGGAGGGGGAAGGGAAGTGTTTGTTATTCCTCTCAGTTTTGCATTTCTTGGTTGTTTCCCATGCGTGCCCTGATCAGAGACGGAATCTGCAAGCTTTTTGTTTCTGGACAGGCTCTTAACTGACTGAGTGTAAGGCCAGTAGCCACAGCCTTACACTCAGTAAGTGACATCCAGGCACGTGCAGGTTTCCACTTAATTCGGTCAGATGATAAAAAAACAGCGGAGTCAAAAACTGGTGGGCCATGCCTTTATTCTAGCCTCACAACCAGCCAGCGAGTAAAAACACACAGGGCACCAAAAGCCACTCACATGTTCTCCAATTCTACAACCAGGAGAATATTTTCCGGGTTTTATCTAGAATCAAAGGCCCCCAACTAGTCTCAACAGAGCTTGCAAGAGCCCTCACCTCTATTCCCCATCTTCACACCTTCTCCCTTCTCATCTCTGCACAAAATGGCTTCTCCTTCAGCATGCTGCCATCTTGGCTGCCTTCTCTGCAAAAACATGGCCTCTGTCTTTCTCCTTCTTCTTCTTAAAACTTTTTGGCACAAAAAACCCTCCTCCAACAACATTAGCATAACAATGGCCATTCCTAAGCACATATCTGGGCAGCCATTTTTAACAATAAAAGTGAGCAAAATCAAATAACAAAAATTTTACAAATTATTTGCCCAACACTGAGCTAACCAGCCAGGACCACATATTGATTTAGAGATGTTAGAACATGGGGGGAAGTACCTTCAAAGACAGGAAACACAGCAAATTTAAATTGATACTTAGTTTGAAGAGCATTTTTATATTCATTATCTAATTTAATTTTACCATATGTTGGGCAGATAAAATATATTATGCTCACTTTGTTAAAGATGGTCAAATCACCCGTCACCCAGGTGATTGCTTAGGATGGGTGTGACTATGTTAATATCTGTTGGGGGAGGGTTTTCACGCCAAAAGTTTTTTTAAAAGGAGAGATCACATTGTTCTAGAGAAGAGGGATATGTTCATTTCTAGGAGGAGAGCAGAGAGGAGAAAAGATAAAGGCCACATGGAGGCTGGGAGAAGCAGCCAAGATGGTGGAGTACTGAGGAAGAAGCCAGTTTGTGCAGAGTTTGTGCAGGGAGAAGGAGATGGGGAATAGAGGTAAATAAGTCTGGTGAGCTAGAAACCTTTGATTCTAGGAAACTCGGATAAGTCAGTAGCTTTGTGAGCACTGAATGTGTGGGTTTTGGAGCCCAGAGTGTGATTTTACTTGCCCGCCGGGTGCAAGCTAGGATTAAAGATAATGGCCCACCAGTTCTTGGCTCCGTTGTTTCATTACCGTCTGTCCAAATCTAATGTGAACCTGCATGGGCCAGGTGGCTGTGATGGTGGCTGTGGCTACTGGCCATACACCACAATTTCATCGGTAGCTGTGATTATTATGATTATTTCCATGTTACAAATTTTTTTTAAAAGTGAAGCTTCTAAGACTTAACTGTCTCAGGATCAGAGCTAATAAACCAACGTTCCAACTCTTTAATCCCAAATTCCATATTCTTTCCACCAGTTCATATTATCTGTTTGTCTTAAACTAGTAGAAACTTTCCATCCAAAATCTTTTGCTGATCACTAGTAAGGACAGATCATTCTTTTTAAAAGACTGCTACTCTAGGTTTTTCAGAACTGCCCATAAAATTCCTTCATGCTTAGCTAAGATTGTCTCCAAACCAACCTATAAATGAAGTTGTATGGTGTAAAGCCAATAGTCAGAGTCAACATCACAGCCGCCTGGCCAGTGCAGGTTTGCATTGGATTCAGACAGATGGTAATAAAACAATGGAGCCAAGAACTGGTGGGCCATGAGCGTTAATTCTAGCTTGCACCTGGCGGGCAAGTAAAAACACACACTGCGCTCCAAAACCCACTCATTCAGGACTCACAAAGCTACTGACTTATCTGAGTTTCCTAGAATCAAAGGTTTCTAGCTCACCAGACTTATTCACCTTTGTTCCTCATCTCCTCCTGCACAAACTGGCTTCTTCCTCAGCACTCCATCATCTTGGCTGCTTCTCCTGGCCTCCATGTGGCCTTACTCTACTCTCCTCTCTAATACTAACCTCAGGAACCAAGAGAGAGCAAGCTCCTGGTCTGCACCACTTTATAGTATAGAAATCCAAACTTTTAATCCAATCTACAAACGAGGAAATCTCTAATAAAAAGTCACTTATCTGAGGCATAATGGGAGGATTCCTCATGAGAGTACACCACTCCACATCATCCAATCAGTCAAGGGTGTGGGGAAAAGCTTACTCTTAAAACTTGCATGTGGGCAGTGCCATCTTTAACAAAGTGAGCATAATATATTTTATCTGCCCAATATGTGGTCATTGTGAGTTGTTGAATTAAATAGAGATAGAACCGTCCGAAAAGTTGAAGGCTTGCAAGGGAAGATTTGGACCACTGAAAAATCCAGTGGCTTTTCTAGAGCAGCTAGCTAGCTTGGTACTGCTCATATAATCATTTAGCTCTGGAGAATGAACACCTGTGTTTACAGATTAAAACTTCAGATTGGTTAGATTAATTACCTTTTTTTGCTTACTGTAAGTTTTAACTTCTTTTGAAATGCTTGACCTAGGAAACATACAGTGCCCATGGACTTTCATTAACTGGATGTGCAGTCAACCATGTCTACAGCATCTTAGTGACCAGAGCAGGCTTTTGCTGGTGGCTTTCTCCACTAACTAGATTGCTAGAAGTTGATTCTGTTGGGGGAGTTTGGCTCTGTCTAGATGTGACTAGGAAGTCTCCTGGGAGCTTATCAGATCCAGCGTTTAGAAATATACTTGCCTAATACAGATGTACTTATGGTGGCAGCGTCTGGACCTTGGGAATTGGAGGGACAGCACAAGAAAGGACACCACAGTGCCTTGTGTCCATTAATGTAAGTCCCCACCCAAAAAAAAATACAAGCTTACTGGTAATTACTTAAGAGTTTGGATTTGCTGTTAGCACTCTGGGGCTGTGTGGGTGAAATAAGTTTGTAAATATGATATATATGTTTGCTCACTTATAGTTTTCATTGTGTGTGGGGGACATGCTGTAAGCAGGCAGTCCTTATAGCCTAAGGCTTAGTTTTAAGACTAAGCTTTTCTCCACACCTTTGACTGATTGCATGATGTGGGGTGGTGCACTCTCATGAGGAATCCCATTGTGCCTCAGATGGGTGACTTTGTATCAGACACTTCCTTGTTTGTATATTGGATTAAAGCAGAGGTCCCCAAACTATGACCGGCAGGCCAAACTGCAGCCACCTGAGGCCGTTTATCCAGCCCCCGCCACACTTCCGGAAGGGGCACCTCTTTCATTGGTGGTCAGTGTATGGAGTACTATATGTGACGGCTCTCCAACGGTCTGAGGGACAATGAACTGGCCCCCTGTGTAAAATGTTTGGGGACCCCTAGATTAAAGGTTTGGGTTTCTACACTATAAAGTGGGGCAGACCAGGAGCTTGCTCTCTCTCAGTTCCTGAGATCAGCATTAGATAGGAGAGCAGAGAAAGGCCACGTGGAGGAGAGGAGAAGAAGCCAAGATGGTGGAGTGCTGAAGGAGAAGCCAGTTTGTGCAGAGAGGAGGAGATGGGGAACAGAGGTGAATAAGGCTGGTGAGGTAGAAACTTTGATTCTAGGAAACTCGGATTAAGTGAGTGGCTTTGGAAGCCCTAAATGGAAAGGGAAGTGTTTTCGCACTGTGTGTATTTCTTGCCTGCCGGGTGCAGGCTAGGATTAAAGCTAATGGCCCACCAGCTCTTGGCTCTGTTGTTTCATTACCGTCTGTCCAATTCAGATGCGATCCTGCACAGGCCAGGCAGCTGTGATGGTGGCCGTGGCTACTGGCTTTACAAGCTGGCTCTGTCCCTTTGGCCTAAGTCGCTTCTAACCATTCAGAGGACAAGAATACTAAGACTGGGTGAATGGTACAGCAAAGGCTAAGACAAGGACAGAGAGCACTCCAGAGAGATGCCAGTCACAAATGCAGAACACAGTAGGAACTCCAAAGGCGACACCAGAGTGTCATAGTGCCATAATTAGGTCTTTTGGGAGACCAGGGGGCCCTGTGCCCTACGACCTCAAGAGACACAGAACAGAAAATGGAGACAGCTTCTGAATTGCAACAGAAAACATTTTACTTTCTCTCTGAATGTCCTTTGTAAATAAAATGAGATCATTCCAAAGCAAACAAGAAAATTGAGTTGATCATTTAAAAACTACCCTAACTATAAAGAAAATCCAAAGTGGATACTTTAATAGAAACCTCCTTCCCCAAGAGTCACTTAGAAGAGGGCTCTGTGGTGTCATCCGGAGCCCTGTCAGACACACAGGAGATTACCTCAGCAGCCCCTGTAGCCTTAGGAGACTTGGATTTTACTCTCCCTACTGTTGCTGAAAGGGAACAGATGTCCCCCAAGCATTTTTTCTCCAAAGGCCTTCGGAATGGAACAGCTGCTCCAGGCTTCAGCCATGCCTCAAAGGCACTTCTGAAGATGAGGGAAATTCCTTCCTTCCTTCCCTCCCTCACCACCCTCCCTGGTCTCCACCCACAGAGCTGAGCTTGCCTGGGCTGTTCCACACGGAGCACAAGCACAGATCTGATATACATAAATCAACATATTATTCATTTTCTAGCCCTGCCTTTGACAGCTGTTACATGAGCACATTGTTAGAAACTGTCAAGCAGTGATACACAGTGCCTTTTACAACATATGTTGACTTTTATCTAATGTAGTTCCATAATTAGCCCCAGGGAAAGCAAATCCCGGCATCCACCTGGCTGTGTGATCCCAGTTAACCTTTGCTTTCTTCTGAGGAAAGTTAGCCTGGTAGGGGGTGGAGACCCAGGCAGCTGTGCCCCCAGAACTCAGAAAATCAGTAAGCCTGTGAGCTGAACAGAGTAGGGCGCACTGCTTACACCTTCCTGCCCTCTGCCCACTCTCCATGAATAATATGTCAGTGATCAGAGGGTGAGGGGCTGGAAAATGGCTCAGGTTGTTGAGACCCCCCACCCCGACCCAGGCTGGGTAAGGTTGAAGTCATTTCAGAGAAGTCCACCTTGTAGCTTGGGCCATTCAACACTAAAAACCTGGAAAGAAAAAGCTAAACATTACTTTCAGCATCCGTCGTGCTCCTGTCTTTCTCTTTAAGAAAAAGACAAAACTTGCAAACTGCACAGGGCAATAAAGCACATTTCCAGTGAACCTCAGAGTTAAATGGGCTACTTAGCAAGGTGATATAAGAGACAGTGGGTTTAGAAAAGAGAGTCTGGGCTCAAATTTTGGCTCCTTCATTTACCAAAGGACCTTGCATTGCACCAGGGTCTCTATTTCCTCAGCTTCAAAGGAGAATAAAGGCAGTAGGTGCTATGTCAACTGTTGGGCAGATGAAATATATTAAGCTCACTTTGTTAAAGATGGCACTGCCCACGTGCAAGTTTTAAGAGTAAGCTTTTCCCCACACCCCTGACTGATTGGATGATGTGGGTGGTGCACTCTCATGAGGAATCCTCCCATTATGCCTCAGATGGGTGACTTTATCAGAGACTTTCTTGTTTGTAGATTGGATTAAAGGTTTGGATTTCTACACTATAAAGTGGTGCAGGCCAGGAGCTTGCTCTCTCTTGGTTCCTGAGGTTAGTATTAGAAAGGAGAGCAGATTAAGGCCACGTGGAGGATAGGAGAAGCAGCCAAGATGGCAGAGGGCTGAGGAAGAAGCCAGATTGAGCAGAGTTTGTGCTGGAGAAGGAGATGGGAAACAGAAGTGAATAAGTCTGGTGAGCTAGAAACCTTTGATGCTAGGAAACTGGGATAAGTCAGTAGCTTTGTGAGTCCTGAATGAGTGGGTTTTGGAGCCCAGAGTGTGTTTTTACTTGCCCGCCAGGTGCAAGCTAGAATTAAAGCTGATGGCTCACCAGTTCATGGCTCTGTTGTTTTATTACCAACTGTCCGAATCTAATGAGAACCTGCACGGGTCAGGTGGCTGTGATGATGGCCTCGACTACTGGCTTTACAATGTCCCAGGTTCAATTCCAGGTCAAGGAACACAGAAGAAGCAGCCATCTGCTTCTCCTCCCCTCCAATTCTCCCTTCTCTCCCTCTTTCCCTCCCACAGCAGTGGCTCCACTGGTTCGAGCATTGGCACCAGATGCTGAGGATAGCTCCACTGGAGCGCATAAGCCTCAGGTGCTAAAAGTAGGTCCATACTCGAGCATCAGCCCCATACTGGGGTTGCCAGGTGGATCCCAGTCTGGGTGCATGCGAGGGTCTGCCTCATATCTCCCCTCCTATCACCTAAAAAAAAGAAAGAAAGAAAGAAAATACTGAACTTCTCCTATTTTGGTCCCATTTGTTACACATCTTGTCTAAGTCATTCATGAGCATCAGTTCTGCCTTCTTTTCTCCTCCTCCATAAATATCACCTCAGGCACTGCAATGGGGGAGGGCAATTGTGGAAATTCACAAACCATATGAGCAAGGTGACCTGTCCTCAAGGAATACATTCTGCTAGTCTCTGGGTTTAGCCCCAGGGATGCAATGAAGATGAGATGCTGTCCTTACCCTCATGGAGTTAATAGTCCAATAGAGGAGAGAGCCTTTTAAAGTGACAGTATAGTAAGGGCTCCAGTAGAAGTATGAAGTAAAAAAAAGGTTGGGATCAAAGACAGCATTCCTAAGAACAGACATTTAGGGTGAGGGTAAAGATTAGAATATAAAGTGGGAAATGAAAATTGAAAAGAACATTGCAAGAATGATTCGTCACTTCATAGTATTAGAATCTATGGAAATTTCAAGTACGATAAAAACCGAGAATGGTTTTCTGGCCATGCCAATTAGCAATAAATATGTGATTTTATTGAGACATGTGGAAAATTAAGCAGCATTATAATAAAGGATCTGACTAGAGGGAAATAGTAAAAATTATAAATGCTGTAGAAATTCAGTAAAGAGGAAAAGATCTCTTGGGACAAAGAGTTTAAGGGCTGATTGACTTAGAAGGCATAAAGTAGGGGCTTTGAAAGATTAGTAGGGGCCTGACCTGTGGTGGCACCATGGATAAAGTGTCGACCTGGAACACTGAGGTCACTGGTTCGAAACCCTGGTATGGGAGTTGATGCATCCTGCTCCTCCCCCTTTCTCTTTCTCTCTCTCTCTCTCTCTCTCTCTCTCTCTCTCAAGTGAATAAATAAAATCTTAAAAAAGAAAAAAAGATTAGTAGGATTTGGAGGGGAAAAATGTGGAACTACAGTTTACAATTAGGGGTCATGGTTGAATAAAACATGGGCTGTTCAGTCCTTTCTAGGGCCAGAACAGGGAGTTTGTGGAAGAAGGTGATAGGAAGGAACTTGAGGTAAGACTCCAAAAGAGAGGGAAAGAGAACTTAGATGTCAGATTCCCAGTTAATCACATAGGCTTTGGGGCATGATCTAACAGATGAACTCAGAGACTGGAGAAGCCTAATGTAATAGCAATATATTCAATTATAAGAGAGAAGAACCTAGCCATTGGGCCAAAACACTAGGAGAAAGAGATTAAGAGTTAACCTGGCATATGAAAAGGGTTACTCTTCCATCCATAAAAACAGTATTTTTTTATTATAAAGGGAATAAGAAACCACTTTCCCTCTAACATAGCATGAAGCAAGTCTCTTTGTCCCTTGAATCAGCATGCTAGACTGCTTTAAAATTTGAAGACATGGGCACCATTGCCATACGGAGCTGGTTCAAAAACCAAGTCAATGACTCCTTACTCCTTTGAGCTTCAATTTTCTCGTCTGTGAAATGGAAAAATTCATAGTACCTATTCGAAGGTTTTTTAACTATGTTAAGAGAGGTAGGCATGTAAATGACTGACAAAGAATAAACACTCAATATATGTTATATTATATTATTATTTTAAAAATTGCTCAATCAGGTCAGAGAAATATCTGCAAATAAGGAGTGTATGAAATAAATACTTCAAGAATGCCAGCCATCTATTAACATAAAAATTGCTTAAGACATTCAAAAATTAAATGATCTAATAATTGAAAACTAAACAAACTGATACTATCAAGTATGGTAAGCAATTCGCCAATGGTGTCCAAGATGCCCAGTACCTGATATACACATCACTGAGTATGAGCAGAACCTGTGACTATGGTACCAGCATTGATTAGATTAATGGCCCATTGACTGAGTGTGTGTTTGTGTGTGCACACATATGTTTTTATTTATCTGGGAAGAAAAATACTGGGTTTAATGACAATTTTATGTTGAACACTTTGAGGACCTGCCAAACCATTTCCAAAGCAGCTGCACCATTTTACATTCCCATAATTGATGTGTGAGAGTCCCAGTTTCTCCATCACTTGTTAATTCTGGTTACTAAGTTGTTTTTGTTATCGCCATCCTAGTAGGTTTAAAATGGTACCTCATTTCCATTTCCCTGATGACTGATGCTATCAGACCTCTTTTCATATGTTTATTGTTGGCCTTTTGTATATCTTCTTTGGAAAAATATCTATTCAGATTCTTTGTCCATTTGTTAATTGGATTATTTCTCTTTTTTTATTAAGTTGTAAGAATTCTTTATATATTTAGAATATAGATTCTATATCTGATATATAATTTGCAGATAGTTTCTCCCACTCTATGGGGTTGTCTTTTCATTTTCTTAATATCACTTGTAGCACAGAAGTTTTTACTTTTGTAATATTTTCTTATTTTTCAGTTAAAGTTGATGTACAATATTATATTAATTTCGTATATAAAACATTTATATAATTATGAAGTGATCACCCTAATTAAATCGAGTACCTACCTGAAACCATACATAGTTATTACAATATGATTTACTATATTTCTTATGCTGTACTTTGTATTCTCATGACTATTTTGTAACTACAATTAGTACTTTTTAATCCCTTCACCTTTTTGACCCAGTCTTCCAACCCCCCTTCTCTCTGGCAAGTCAATATATTCTTTATATCTATGAGTCTGTTTCTCTTTTGTTTGTTTCATTATTTTGTTCTTTAAATCCCACATATAAGTGAAATCATATGGCATTTGTCTTTCTCTCTCTGACTTATTTCACTCAGCAGAATACCCTCTAGGCCCATCTGTTTTGTGGCAAATGGTCAGATTTCATTCTTTTTTATGACCAAGTAATTCTCCACTGTATATATGTATCACTTTTTCTTTATCCATTCATCTATTGTTGAACACTTAGGTTGCTTCTATATCTTAGCTATTGCAGATAATGCTGCAATAAATATATAGAAGTGTATATCTTTTCAAATTAGTGTTTTTAGTTTCTTTGGATAAATACCCAGAAGTGGAATTGCAGGGTCCTTTTATTGTCTCTTGGTTTAGCCTTTATTTTAAAGTCTATTCTGTCTGGTATAAGTATTGTTACTTTAGATTTATTCTCTTTTTGCTCCCATTTTCATGAAATGCCTTTTCCATTTCTTTACTTTTAGTCTGTGTGTGTCTTTCCATCTGAAGCGAGTCTCTTGTGGACAGTATATATATATAAGGGTCGTGTTTTGTAGTCCATTAAGTCACCACCATGTCTTTTGATTGCAGCATTTAATTCTTTTGCATTTAAAGTAACTGTTGATAGAAATTTAATTATCAACATTGTATTATTCACATTTCTTCACTTTCAAGCTGCTGCCTCAGCACTGGATCTCAGAGAGAGTAAGCCTAAGTAAGTCTGCGCACAGGCCCTTTAAAAGGTATGCCTGGGACTCCAGCAGCCCTCCATCTTTCTCAGCCACAATCTCCATTCCTCCTTCCAGAAGTTATGGAAACTTCTCTTCCCAGCATCAGAACCCTGGATGGGGGTGCCTGATGTGTGGCTGGGACCCCTTGCTCCTCAGGGGGACTGCTGCAGCCAATCTATCCCTCCCAATGTTTAACCATCACATGTGGGAGTGGGACCCAACTGCTCCATATCTCTGCCCCCTCTTACCAGTCTTGATGTGGCTTCTTTTGCGTATCCTTCATTCAAGAACTTCTGTTCAACAATGATGGTCGTTCTGTAGTTTACTATAATTCTGATGTGGTTCTGAAAGAATGCGAGTTCTGCGTTTACCTACTCTATCATCTTTTTTTTTTTCAGAGGAAAAGTTATTTTTTAATCGCCACATAAGAGAATGGAAGTAAGACTTTCATATACTCTTAATGCCAGCTGATGATTATACACACACACACACACACACACACACACGTACATAGTTGATTTGCCTGGATTGATAACATACAATAACACATCATAGGCTATTACTAGAGGATGAAACCTTTCATTTCTATGTCACTAGGTTTCTGCCCTAAATACACACCAAATAATTTCACCAAGGGAAACAGTATCCCGGGGCAATAGAAGTTATGAACTCTGTGCACCATTAATCCCTTCCTGCACTCTTAATAATTCTGAAGGCCTCACAGCAGCTAGGATACCCAGAAAGAAATCGATATCCATAACTTTAGTTTTACATCACAAAGTGAAAATATTATTGAACTATAAAAATTATTCATAAACTAACATTGGTGTAAATATTAACATTATAAATCTTTAAGGCCTCAGTTTCACTTATGAAACAGCATATTCTTGGTGCTCTTCTTATTTTTTTTTATTAATTTTAATGGGGTGACATTGATAAATCAGGGTACATATGTTCAGAGAAAATATTTCCAAGTTATTTTGACATTTGATTATATTGCGTACCCATCACCCAAAGTCAAATTGTACTCTGTCACCTTCTATCTAGTTTTATTAGTGCCCCTCCCCTCTCTCTACCCCCTCCCTCACCTCCCCCTCCACCAGGGTAGCCAGTACACTCTTGTCCATGTCTCTGAGTCTCATTTTTATGTCCCGTCTATGTATGGCTCATATAGTCCTTAGTTTTTTCTGATTTACTTACCTCACTCAGTATAAGGTTATCATGGTCCATCCATGTTGTTACAAATGATCCGATATCATCATTTCTTATGGCTGAGTAGTATTCCATAGTATATATGTACCAAAGCATTTTAATCCGCTCGTCCTCTGATGGACACTTGGGCTGTTTCCAGATCTTCGCTATTGTGAACAATACTGCCACAAACATGGGGGCGCATTTCTTCTTTTCAAACAGTGCTATGGTGTTCTTAGGGTATATTCCTAAAAGTGGGAAAGCTGGGTCAAAAGGCAGTTCAATTTTAAATTTTTTTTTTTTACAGGGACAAAGGGAGAGTCAGAGAGAGGGATAGATAGGGACAAACAGACAAGAACGGAGAGAGATGGGAAGCATCAATCATTAGTTTTTCATTGCCATTGCGACACCATAGTTGTTCATTGATTGCTTTCTCACACGTGCCTTGACCATGGGCCCTCAGCAGACCGAGCAACGCCTTGCTGGAGCCAGCAACCTTGGGTCCAAGCTGGCAAGCTTTTGCTCAAGTCAGATGAGCCCGCGCTTGAGCTGGCGACCTCAAGGTCTTGAACCTGGGTCTTCCGCATGCCAATCCGACGCTCTATCCACTGCGCCACCTCCTGGTCAGGCCAATTTTTAATTTTTTTGAGGTATCCCCATACTGTTTTCCACAGTGGCTGCACCAGTCTGCATTCCCACCAGCAGTACAGAAGGGTTCCCTTTTCACCACATCCTCGCCAGCACTTATTCTGTGTTGTTTTGGAGATGAGCACCATTCTGACTGGTGTGAAGTGATATTTCATTGTGGTTTTAATTTAGATTTCTCTAATGATTAGTGATGTTGAGCATTTTTTCATAGGCCTATTGACCATGGGAATGTCCTCTTTAGAGAAATTTCTATTCATTTCTTTTGCCCATTTTTTGATTGGGTTGTTTGTCTTCCTGGTGTTGAGTTTTATAAGTTCTTTATAAATTTTAGTTATTAACCCCTTATCAGATGTGCTGTCGAATATGTTCTCCCATTGTGTGGTTTGTCTTTTTATCCTGTTCTTATTGTCTTTAGCTGTGTAAAAACTTTTTAGTTTGATATAGTTCCATTTGTTTATCCTGCCTTTTATTTCATTTGCCCGTGGAGATAAATAGGCAAATATATTGCTGCGACAGATGTCAGAGAGCTTACTGCCAGTTTTCTTCTAAGATGCTTATGATTTCACGGCTTACATTTGTCTTTTATCCATTTTGATTTTGTTTTTGTGAATGGTGTAAGTTGATGGTCTGGTTTCATTTTTTTGCAGGTAGATGTCCAATTTTCCCAACACCATTTGTTAAAGAGGCTGTCTTTACTCCATTGTATGTTCTTTCCTCCTTTGTCAAATATCAGTTGTCCATAAAGGTGTCGGTTTATTTCTGGGTTCTCTGTTCAGTTCCACTGATCTATGTGCCTGTTCTTATGCCAGTACCTGGCTGTCTTGAGTACAATGGCCTTGTAGTATAACTTGATATCCTGAAGAGTGATTACACCTGTTTTATTTTTCTTTTTAAGATTGCTGAGGCTATTCGTGTTCTTTTTTGGTTCCATATAAATTTTTGGAATATGTGTTCTATATCTTTGAAGTATGTCATTGGTATTTTAATTGGTATTGCACTGAATTTATAAATTGCTTTGGGTAATATAGACATTTTAATGATGTTTATTCTTCCTAACCATGAGCACGGTATATGCTTCCACTTGTTTGTATCTTCCTTGATTTCTTTTATCAAATTTTATAATTTTCTGAGTACAAGTCCTTAACCTCGTTGGTTAAATTTACTCCTAGGTACTTTATTTTTGGGGTTGCAATAGTGAAGGGGATTGTTTCCTTAATTTCTTTTGCTGACAGTTCATTATTGGTGTATAAAAATGCCTCTGATTTCTGAGTATTAATTTTATATCCTGCCACCTTGCTGAATTCATTTATCAGGTCCAGTAGTTTTTTGACTGAGACTTAAGGGTTTTCAATATACAATATCATATCATCTACAAATAATGACAGTTTTACTTCTTCTTTTCCAATTTGGATGCCTTTTATTTCTTCTTCTTGTCTGATTGCTGTGGCTAAGACTTCCAGAACTATGTTGAATAAGAGTTGTGAAAGGGGATTGCTTTTAATTTTTGCCCATTTAGCATGATGTTTGCTGTGAGTTTGTCATAGATGGCCTTTATATGTTAAGGTATGTTCCCTGTATTACCACTTTACTGAGAGTTTTGATCATGTATGGGTGCTAGATTTTATCAAATGCTTTTTCTGCATATATTGAAATTATTATGTGATTTTTGTCCTTCCTTTTGTTTATGTGATGAATCACATTGATTGATTTGTGAATATTGAACCAGTCTTGCCTCTTCAAAGTAAATCCCACTTGATCATGGTGTATGATTTTTTTTCATATATTGCTGGTTCCAGTTTGCTAACATTTTGTTGAGAATTTTAGCATCTAAATTCATCAGGGATATTGGCCTATAATTTTCTTTCTTTGTGTTTTTTTTGCCTGGTTTCAGGATCAGAATTATGCTTGCCTCATAAAAGGAGTTTGGAAGTCTTCCTTCCTCTTGAATTTTTTGAAATAGCTTGAGGAGGATAGGAGTTAGTTCTTCTTTGAAGTTTTGGTAGAATTCACTGTGAAGCCATCAGGCCCAGGACTTTTCTTTTTTGGGAGTTTTTTTATAACTGTTCCAATATCATTTGTTGTAATTTTTCTGTTTAGGTGTGCTGATTCTTCCAGATTGATTTTTGGAAGAATATATAATTCAAGGAATTTGTCCATTTCACCTAGGTTGTCTAATATTTTGGCATAGAGTTCTTCATAGTATTTTCTTACAATACTTTGTATTTCTGTTGTGTCAGTTGTTATTTCTCCACTGTCCTTTCTAATTTTATTTATTTGAGTCCTCTCTCTTTTTTTCTTGGTGAGTCTAGTTAAAGGTTCATCGATCTTATTTACCTTTTCAAGGAACCAGCTCCTGGTTTCATTGATCCTCTGTATTGTTTCCTTAGCCTCTGTGTCATTTATTTCTGCTCTGATCTTTCTTATTTCCTTCCTTCTACTAGTCCTGGGATTTATTTACTGTTGTTTTTCTAGTTCTTTTAGATGCAGGGCCAGGTTGCTTATTTGAGCTTTTTCTAGCTTCTTATGGTATGCCTGTAGTGCTATGAACTTCCCTCTCAGTACTACTTTTGCTCTGTCCCACAAATTTTGAGTTGATGTATGTTCATTATGATTCGTTTCTAAAAACTTTTTTATTTCTTCTTTGATCTCATTGTTAATCCATTCATTATTTAATAACATGCTATTTAGTTTCCAAGTGTTTCAGTATTTTTCATTTTTTCTTTTTGGTTAATTTCTAGTTTCATGCCATTGTGATCAGAGAAAATGCTTCATAGGATTTCAATTTTCTTAAATTTGTTGAGAGCACTTTAGTGTCCTAACATGTGGTCTATCTAGAGAATGTACCATGAGTGCTTGAAAAGAATGTATATTCTACTGCTTTAGGGTGAAAGTTCTGAAGATATCTATTAAATCGAGGTGATCTAGTGTATCCTTTAAGTCTGCTGTTTCTTTGTTAATTTTCTTTCTTGAGGATCTATCCAGTGATGTTAGTGGGGTATTGAAATCCCCTACTATTATAGTATCGCTGTTAATCTCACCCTTTATATCCATCAAAGTCTGCTTTATGAATGTCGGAGCTCCTATGTTCTGCACGTAGATATTTATAATGGTTATATCTTCCTGTTGAATTGTTCCTTTTATCATTATGTAGTGTCCTTCTTTATCTCTTACTACAGCCTTTGTTTTAAAGTACATTTTGTCAGATATAAGTATTGCTACCCCGGCTTTTTTTTCATTTCCATTTGCATGAAATATTTTTTTCCATCCTTTTACCTTCAGTCTATGTGCGTCTTTTGTTTTAAGGTGTGTCACTTGTAGACAGTATATGTATGGGTCCTGTTTTTTTTTTCCATGCAGCTACCCTATGTCTTTTGATTGGATCATTTAATCCATTTACATTTAAGGTTATTATTGATATGTAGTTGTTTATTGCCATTTTATTCTTTAAAGCTGTATTCTTCTTTTGCTATATTCTTTTCCCCCTTTGAACTGTTCACAACAGGCCCCTTAGCATCTCTTGCAGAATAGGTTTGATTTTAATAAATTCCTTGAGGGTTTTTTTTTTTTTTTGTCTGGGAAGCTCTTTATTTCTCCTTCAATTTTAAACATTAGCCTTGCTGGATAAAGTAGTCTTGGTTGTAGGTTCTTGTTCTGCATTACTTTGAATATATCTTACCATTCCCTTCTGGCCTCAAGTGTTAAGTCAGATGTCATCCTTATGGGGGTTCCTTTGTAGGTGATAGCCTTTTTTTCTCTAGCAGATTTTAAAATTTTCTCTTTATCACTTAGCTTTGATATTTTAACCATGATGTGTCTTGGTGTAATTTCTTTGGGTTTCTCTTTAATGGAATTATCTGTGCTTCTTGAACGTGTGAATCATTTTCCAGTTTTAATTTAGGAAAGTCTTCAGCAATGATTTGATTGAACAAAGTTTCTATCCCTTCTTCTTTTTCTTCTTCAGAAACCCCTATGATGCGGACATTATTTCTCTTCATGTTGTCACAGAGCTCCCTTAGAGTTTCCTCAGATTTTTTGAGTCTCTTTTCTTTTTTCTGCTCTGCTTTTGTGCCTTTGTTTATTTTGTCCACTAACTCGCTGATTCGATCCTCAGCTTCATCCGTTCTGCTTTTAATTTCTTCCAGTGTGGTCTTCAGTTCTAATACTGTATTCATCATTTCTGTCTGATTCTTTTTTATTATTTCAATTTTTTTTTTTATACTTGCTATCTCTTTATTTAGGTGTTCATAATGACTATCCATTGTTGCTCTAAGCTCTTTGAACATCCTATTATTATTTTAAACTCTGCATCTGGTAGTTTGGTTATATCTGGTTCATTCAGGTCCTTCTCTGGGGATTTCTCTTGATTCATTTGGGTTGCATTTCTCTGCCTGCCCATTTTGTCTGTGTATAAGAAGGGTTTGGCTACTGGAGTCCAATGGGTGTTGCCTCTGCGTTCCCTAGGTATGGTCTGTCAGCAGGCCCACCATCCCCTTTTCCACTGCCTAGTGCAGTTGGGTATGGGCATTGCCAGCACCGGCCACTGCGGCTATTGCTGCAGTTTCTGCCTCGCCTCGATGGGAGGGGCTATGTACTCCACCATCTTTACTGGAAGTCTCCCACACACACACCCCATTAACTTCTAGCTAATCAAAAAAAATGTTTATACTGAGGAGGCCTGACCTAATCAGATGTGCCTTTAGAAGAAGGGGAAGTGTCAGAGAAGCATATTCCCATTGGCCTTAAAGATGCAGCCTCCATCAGCCCTACAACCTCAAGGAAATGAAGTCTACAGACAAAACCACAAGAGCTTGGAAGAGAACCCAACACCAAGATGAGCCCCCAGCCCAGGCCAAACTTGAATTTCAGCCTTGTGGGACTCTGAGCAGAAGACCCAGACTCTAGATTATGAAAACTATAAGATAATAAATTTAAATTTTCAAACCATCAGGTTTGTGGCAATATGTTATGCATCAATAGAAAACTCATATAACAACAGCTGGCAAGAAAGAAGAGAATTAGGAAATTCTACCTACTACTCATGGGTATATACTTGGCTTCTACTTGGAAAGCAGTTTGACATCATTTAAGGTTGAAGATGCATACTAGCTATGTATGTTCAGTTTTGTGTTTAGTACATACCATAGTTAAATTCCTGCCAGGTATATATGTACAAGAATGTTAATAGCAGTGTGGTTTAACCAGCCAGCCACTAAAAACAAACTAAACAAAATGTTCATCATAATTAGAATAAATAACTTATGCTATATTCAAAAAATGGAATACTAACCAGCAATGAAAATGAACACACTAGTTATATGATAATATGGGTAAATATCAAAAACATAATACTGAGTAAAGAAGCAAGATGCAAAAGAGTACACATATTCCATTTTCATAAGGTTTGCAAACAGGCAAAACTGAACTGTTTCTATTTAGGAATACACATATAGGCATTAAAACTAAATTTTTTTAGATGCAAAGAAATAATATTCATGAACCTCAGAATAGTGATTATCTCACCCTAGGCCAAGGAAGAGACTTGTGTATAAGGATAGGTAAACAGGATTTTTTGGGATGTAGGTAATGTTTTTTTCTTTTCCACTGGTGTTCTCTTTATAATTTTTAAAAACTATACACACATATTATATGCACTGCTCTGTATAAAGGATACCTCTCACCACAGTAAGGGGGGCGGATAAAGATTTCTGAATGGTGTGTTTTTTCATCGTTCATAACACTAACTCACCTTCCTGAGAAAGTCCTTCAAACAGACTTGGAGACTGCTCTGATGGGGGGAGATCAAACAACCTGCTCTGGCCTTGGGGTTGATGGTTCAATGGCCTCCCTTACCCTCATCCCATTCTTGCAGAGCCGTCAGCCTGATGCCACCTGTGCCAGGCTCAGCAGCTGCAGCTGGGAGGAGGGAGCAATCAGGAGCAGTCACTACCAGCAGTAGACTAATAATAAGAATCATTTATGGGAGATTCCCAGGACATAGCCAGAAAGACTGGAGAATGTTAATGCTGCCTGCTAAGGTTCTAAGGAGCTGATTATTTATTTTTATTTTTTAAGGTCAATTGTTTCAGGTCAGTACACTTACTAGAGGAGATCAGTGGAAAATCAGCATGTGCTTTTGTTCTCAGTCTAAAAGAAAGAAAGAAAGAAACAGACAAAATTATGACATTCATTCACTAATCATGTCCGAATCCACTCTTCTAGAACCTGCTGGAAGTGGCCAGGGACTGAGTTCAGAGCTGTCATCACTCCAGAGCTTATAACAGGAAGAGCCTAAGTCATAAGATTGAAACTGAAAACCTAAGGGCTGCGCCAGATCTTTCTTTGCTATAACCCTTCCTGAAGTTTATTTCTAACATCATAATCATCATCATTATCATCATCATCATTATTACCATCACTGTATTAGTTTCCTATTTCTGAGTAACAAATTATCACATTGAGTAACTTAAATAATATAAATTTATTATCTCAAAGTTTCTGTAGGTCATAAATCTGGGCATGGTCTGTCTCAGTTCTCCACTCAGGGTCTGACTAGTGAAATCTATACTAGGTGGCATGGGAGGTTCACAAATAAATAAAACAAAGAATGTTCCATAACAGTTAAGTTTTTAAAAGGGGGAACAATAAAAGACTTCAAATAGCTAAAGCAATCCTGAGAAAGAAGAACAAAGCTAAAGGCATCACGAATCCTGATTTCAATCCATATTGCAAAGTTACAGAAATAAAAAAGTATGATACTAGCATTTAAAAAAAAATAGACACATAGGTCAACAAATGTGTTCACCAGGGCTGTGGTTTTTATCTGGCAGGATTCATTCTTTGGGATCATAGGACTGAGGTTCCCATTTTCTCACTTGCTTTCATGCAGGGGTCACCTTCAACTCTCAGAGTCATTCCAAAATCCTTATTCCATGGCTATCCCCATTTTTAAAGTCAGCAACAGAGAATTTCTTGTGTGTTCAATTCTCTCATGCTTTGAATCTCTGACTTTTGTGTCTGTGACCAGACAGAGGAAACTCTGCTTTTGTAAGGTTCAACTTGTTAGGTCAAACCCATCTGGATAAGGTTCCTACTGTTAGCTCAACTAATTTGGGACTTTATTATATCTACAACCTCTACACAATAGTACCTATATTAATGTTTGGATAACTAGGAAAATGTATAGGTACACCAGGGACCAGGAATTTTAGGAGACTATTTTAAATTCTGTTTACCATAGTTATCAATTGCTAGTATTATTATTCAAAAAAATAATTTCTAGAGATGTAAACAAAGCAATGTACCCAAAAAGATTAGAAATGTCAAGAAATGCTACATGTAATAGGGAGATTTATTAGTTATTTGAGTTGAAGTATACCCTGGAACTGGGATTAATGAGTTTTATTTATTCATTCATTCAACAAATGTATTAGGTGCTGTGGAAGGTTAACAGATAAATAAAACAAACATTCCATAACAGTTAAGTTTATTTAACAGAGAAAGAAAGAAAGAAAGAAAGAAAGAAAGAAAGAAAGAAAGAAAGAAAGAAAGAAAGAAAGAAAGAGGAAGAGGAAGACAGGAGAGAAGAGAAGAGAAGAATCATAAAAGACCTTAAATAGCTAAAGCAAACCTGATAAAGAAGAACAAAGCTAGAGGCATCACAAATTCTGATTTCAAACCATACTGCAAAGTTATAGAAATCAAAAAAGTATGATACTGGCATAAAAAAAGACAATGGTTATAAGAATGCTCAAGGAAATAGGGAAAGGATAGATAAACTTCATGAGAATTTCAACAACAAAAGTTAGTAAACATAAAAAATGACCTAGAAACCATTAGAAAAAGTCAGAATAAAAAATACAATACTGAAATGAAGAATACATTAGAAGGAATCAAAAGCACATTGGATAATGCAGAGGATCAAATCAGTGATTTGTAGGACTAAGTAACACAAAACACCCAATTATAACTGTAAAAAAGACAAAATAATTCAATGATAATAGTGTAAGGGACCTCTGAGACACAATAAAGTATAATAATATTTGCATCATAGGACTACCAGGAAGGAAGAGAGAGACAATAAAAGATTGAGAATGTATTTGAAGAACTAATGACTAGAAATGTCCCTACTTTATGAAGAAAATCAACATACAAGTCCAAAAAGTATAGAGAATCCCAAACAAGATGAGCCCAAAGAGGTACACACAGACATGTCAGTTACCCACAAGGAAGCTCTCATAAAACTATCAGCTGATTTCTCAACAAAAAGTTTAGAAGCGAAGATGGCGACGAAGTAGGCGGACGTACCAACTTCCAACTTCCAGAAGCAAAGTGGATTATAGCTCAATTTTAAGAACCATCACCTGGATAAACCAACTTTGAACAAAACTAAGTGGACTCTTCAACCAAGGAACACAGAAGAAGCCACATTGAGACTGGTAGGAATAGCGAAAACGCGAAGAGGGCTGCCCAGCTCCCTGGAGCAAACGGCAGCCCGGAGAGACCCGTGTGGCGGGAGGAGAGTTTGGCGGAGAGGGAGGGACCTGGGTCCCAGGAACCAAGCCCCAGCCTACAGTCCCAGAGCCTAGAAGAGGCATTTGGACAGTATTGAGCTGTGAAACAAGTGAGGGAGCTCCCAGGCCTACAGTGTAGAGTATTAGGTCCCATCCTAGTCTGCTGAAGGTTGCTGAAGGGTACGGTGGGCGGCAGGATGCTGAAACGCGGTTCTGTCGGCGTGGGCGGAGGCCAAGCCGGTGTGAGCTCGGTCTAGCCCAGCAGGGTCGGAGGAGACGCGCAAAATCGGTCCGGAAGCTGCGGGCCACCTGTAGTCCGACCTGTGGGGACAAAGCGGGAGGCCAGGAAAGAGGAGAAATCTGCTCTGCGACCCTGCGCAAGCCGGCCCTGATCACGAGGACCGGGCTAGGACCAGGGACAGGCGGTGGGCTTGCGGCTGATCTCACGCTACCAGCCCCGCCCGGCCGGAGAAAACGAGGTTTGCCATTCTGCGTGCACAAGCGGGCTCTGAGCGCGGGGACAGGATAGACCCCGAGACAAGTGGAAGCTCGCAGCTGAGCCTACGCTAATATCCCCGCCCGGCCGGAGAAACCGCGATTTGCCATCCCACGTGCACGAGCGGGCTCCGAACGCGGGGGCGGGATAGAGTCGCGGATGAGAGGAAGTCCGCAGCTGAGCGGAAGCCAGCAAACGCGCCCACCCCAATAAACCTTGGTTTCCGACCCTGTGCAGAAGGGCCCTGGCCTCGAGGGTGGGGATAAAGCTCCAGACGGGCAAAGGCTTACAGCTGAGACCACGTCAAAAGCCCCACCCAACCCGTGAAACTGTAGCGAGCAGGCTCCGACTGCTGGTTCTGGGCGGAAATCCGGAAATAGGCTAGTCCGCAGCTGAGTAAAGGTGCTCACCTCTATCCTTGGTCCTGAGGCTTGTGGCTTGAGTGACAGCCCCTCCCATGGAGAAGAGGCGGAAATCACAGCAAAAGCCACAGTGGGCCGGCTCTGACAACGCCCATACCCAACCACCCTAGGCAGCGGCAGAGGGGGTGGAGGACCTGAAGACAGACCACACCTAGAGAACACAAAGGCAACACCTACTGGACTCCAGTGGCCACAACTTGCTTATACACAGACAAAATGGGCAGGCAGAGGAATGCAAACCAAATAAATCGAGAGAAATCCCCAGAGAAAGACCTGAATGAACCAGATATAACCAAATTACCAGATGCAGAATTTAGAATAATGATAGTTAGGATGTTCAAAGAAATTAGAGCAACAATGGATAGTCAATATGAACACCTAAATAAAGAGATAACAAGTATAAAAAATGAAATTGAAATAATAAAAAAGAATCAGACAGAAATGACAAATACAGTATCAGAACTGAAGATCACAATGGAAGGAATTAAAAGCAGGATGAATCACGCTGAAGATCGAATAAGCGAGTTAGAGGACACAATAAACAAAGTTACAGAAGCAGAGAAGAAAAAGGAAAAGAGACTCAAAAAATGTGAGGAAACTCTAAGGGAGCTCTGTGACAACCTGAAGAGAAACAACATTCGCATCATAGGGGTGCCTGAAGAAGAGGAGAGAGGACAGGAAATGGAAACTGTGTTGAATCAAATCATAGCAGAAAACTTCTCTAAATTAAGGCTGGGAAACACTCCACACATTCAAGAAGCACACAGAACTCCATTAAAGAGAAACCCAAAAAGATCTACACCAAGACACATCATAGTTAAAATACCAAAGCTAATGGATAAAGAAAAAATTTTAAAAGCTGCTAGGGAAAAAAAGGCTATCACCTACAAAGGAGCCCCCATAAGGATGACATCGGACTTCTCAACAGAAACACTTGAGGCCAGAAGGGAATGGCAAGATATAATCAAAGTAATGCAGAACAAAAACCTACAGCCAAGACTACTTTATCCAGCAAGGCTAACGTTTAAAATTGAAGGAGAAATAAAGAGCTTCCCAGAAAAAGAAAGCCTCAAGGAATTCATAAAAACCAAACCAATTCTGCAAGAGATACTAAGGGGCCTGTTGTGAACAGTTTAAACGGAGAAAAGAATATAGCCAAAGAAGAATACAACTTTAAAGAACAAAATGGCAATAAACAACTACATATCAATAATAACCTTAAATGTAAATGAATTAAATGATCCAATCAAAAGACATAGGGTAGCTGCATGGATAAAAAAACAGGACCCATACATATACTGTCTACAAGTAACACACCTTAAAACAAAAGACGCACATAGACTGAAGGTAAAAGGATGGAAAAAAATATTTCATGCAAATGGAAATGAAAAAAAAGTTGGGGTAGCAGTACTTATATCTGATAAAATGGACTTTAAAACAAAGGCTGTAGTAAGAGATAAAGAAGGACACTACATAATGATAAAGGGAACAATTCAACAGGAAGATATAACTATTATAAATATCTATGCACCAAATATAGGAGCCCCGACATACATAAAGCAGACTTTGATGGATATAAAGGGCGAGATTAACAGTAATACTATCATAGTAGGAAATTTCAATACCCCACTAACAACACTGGATAGATCCACAAGAAAGAAAATCAATAAAGAAACAGCAGACTTAAAGGAGACACTATATCAACTTGATTTAATAGATACCTTCGGAACTTTTCACCCTAAAGCAGTAGAATATACATTCTTCTCAAGCGCTCATGGTACGTTTTCTAGGATAGACCACATGTTAGGACACAAAAATGGTCTCAATAAATTTAAGAAGATTGAAATCATATCAAGCATTTTCTCTGATCACAATGCCATGAAACTAGAAATTAACCACAAAAGAAAAACTGAAAAATACTCAAACACTTGGAAACTAAATAGCATGTTATTAAATAATGAATGGATTAACAATGAGATCAAAGAAGAAATAAAAATGTTTCTAGAAACAAATGATAATGAGCATACATCAACTCAAAATTTATGGGACACAGCAAAAGCAGTTCTGAGAGGGAAGTTTATTGCACTACAGGCATATCATAAGAAGTTAGAAAAAGCTCAAATAAACAACCTGACCGTGCATCTAAAAGAACTAGAAAAACAACAGCAAATAAAACCCAAGACAAGTAGAAGGAAGGAAATAATAAAGATCAGAGCAGAAATAAATGACATAGAGGCGAAGGAAACAATACAGAGGATCAATAAAACCAGAGGCTGGTTCTTTGAAAAGGTAAATAAGACTGATGAACCTTTAACTAGACTCACCAAGAAAAAAAGAGAGAGGACTCAAATAAATAAAATTAGAAAGGACAGTTGAGAAAAACAACTGACACAACAGAAATACAAAGCATTGTAAGAAAATACTATGAAGAACTCTATGCCAAAAAATTAGACAATCTTCGTGAAATGGACAAATTTCTTGAATCACATAACCTTCCAAAAATCAATCTGGAAGAATCAGAACACCTAGACAGACCAATTACAACAAATGAGATAGAAACAGTTATCAAATAACTCCCAAAAAAGAAAAGTCCTGGGCCTGATGGCTTCACAAGTGAATTCTATCAAAAATTCAAAGAAGAAATAACTCCTATCCTCATCAAGTTATTTCAAAAAATTCAAGAGGAAGGAAGACTTCCAAACTCCTTTTATGAGGCGAGCATAATTCTGATCCCAAAACCGGGCAAAGACAACACAAAGAAAGAAAATTATAGGCCAATATCCCTGATGAATTTAGACGCTAAAATTCTCAACAAAATATTAGCCAACCAGTTCCAGCAATATATGAAAAAAATCATACACCATGATCAAGTGGGATTTATTCTGGAGAGGCAAGGCTGGTTCAATATTCTCAATTCAATCAATGTGATTCATCACATAAACAAAAAGAAGTACAAAAATCACATGATAATTTCAATAGATGCAGAAAAGGCATTTGATAAAATCCAGCACCCATTCATGCTCAAAACTCTCAGTAAAGTGGGAATACAGCGATTATTCCTTAACATGATAAAGGCCATCTACAACAAACCCACAGCAAACATCATACTAAATGGACAAAAATTAAAAGCAATCCCCTTAAGATCAGGAACCAGACAGGGATGCCCCCTTTCACCACTCTTATTCAACATAGTTCTGGAAGTCCTAGCTACAGCAATCAGACAAGAAGAAGAAATAAAAGGCATACAAATTGGAAAAGAAGAAGTAAAACTGTTACTATTTGCAGATGATATGATATTGTATATAGAAAACCCTAAAGTCTCAGTCAAAAAACTACTGGACCTTATAAATGAATTCAGCAAGGTGGCAGGATATAAAATTAATACTCAGAAATCAGAGGCATTTCTATATACCAACAATGAACTGTCAGCAAAAGAAATTAAGGAAACAATCCCCTTCACTATTGCAGCCAAAAAAATAAAGTACCTAGGAGTAAATTTAACCAAGGAGGTTAAGGACTTGTACTCGGAAAATTATAAAACATTGGTAAAAGAAATCAAGGAAGATACAAACAAGTGGAAGCATATACCATGCTCATGGCTAGGAAGAATAAACATCATTAAAATGTCTATGTTACCCAAAGCAATTTATAAATTCAATGCAATACCAATTAAAATACCAATGACATACTTCAAAGATATAGAAACCATATTCCAAAAATTTATATGGAACCAAAAAAGAACACGAATAGCCTCAGCAATCTTAAAAAGAAAAAATAAAGCAGGAGGTATCACTCTTCCAGATATCAAGGTTTACTATAAAGCCATTATACTCAAGACAGCCTGGTACTGGCACAAGAACAGGCACATAGATCAATGGAACAGAACAGAGGACCCAGAAATAAACCCACACCTTTATGGACAACTGATATTTGACAAAGGATGAAAGAACATACAATGGAGTAAAGACAGCCTCTTTAACAAATGGTGTTGGGAAAATTGGACATCTACCTGCAAAAAAATGAAACTACACCATCAACTTACACCATTCACAAAAACAAACTCAAAATGGATAAAAGACTTAAATGTAAGTCGTGAAACCATAAGCATCTTAGAAGAAAACATAGGCAGCAAGCTCTCCGACATCTGTAGCAGCAATATATTTGCTGATTCATCTCCACGGGTAAATGAAATAAAAGGCAAGATAAACAAATGGGACTATATCAAACTAAAAAGTTTTTGCACAGCTAAAGACAATAAGAACAGAATAAAAAGACAAACCACACAATGGGAGAACATATTCGACAGCACATCTAATAAGGGGTTAATAAATAAAATTTATAAAGAACTTATAAAACTCAACAACAGGAAGACAAACAATCCAATCAAAAAATGGGCAAAAGAAATGAATAGAAATTTCTCCAAAGAGGACATACAGATGGCCAATAGGCATATGAAAAAATGCTCAACATCACTATTCATTAGAGAAATGCAAATTAAAACCACAATGAGATATCACCTCACACCAGTCAGGATGGCACTCATCAGCAAAACAACACAGAATAAGTGCTGGCGAGGATGTGGAGAAAAGGGAACCTTTCCGCACTGCTGGTGGGAATGCAGACTGGTGAAGCGACTGTGGAGAACAGTTTGGAGATTCCTCAAAAAATTAAAAATCGAACTGCCTTTTGACCCAGCTATTCCACTTATAGGAATATACCCTAAGAACACCTTAGCACTTTTCGAAAAGAAGAAATGCACCCCCATGTTCGTGGCAGCATTGTTCACAATAGCGAAGATCTGGAACCAGCCCAAGTGTCCGTCAGAAGACGAGTGGATTAAAAAGCTATGGTACATATATACTATGGAATAATACTCAGCCATAAGAAATGATGACATCGGATCATTTATAACAAAATGGATGGTCCTTGATAACATTATACAGAGTGAAATAAGTAAATCAGAAAAAAAGAAAAACTGAGAACAGCATGATTTCATACATAAGTGGGACATAAAAGTGAGACTATTAGACATGGACAAGAGAGTGGTGGTTATGGGGTGGGGGGAGGGAGGGAAAGGTAGGATAGGGAAGAGGGGAGGGACGCAGGGAAATCCAGATAGAAGTTAACAGAGGACAATTTGACTTTTGGTGATGGGTATGCAAAACAATTGAATGTTAAGATAAACTGGAGAGCCTGACCTGTGGTGGCGCAGTGGATAAAGTGTCGACCTGGGAACACTGAGGTCGCCAGTTCAAAACCCTGCACTGGTCTGGTCAAGGCACATGTGGGAGTTGATGCTTCCAGCTCCTCCCCCCTTTCTCTCTTTCTCTCTCTCTCTCTTTCTCTCTCTCTCTCTCTCTCTCTCTCACTCTGTGTCTCCTCTCTAAAATGAATAAAATAAAATAAAAATTTTTAAAAAAAGATAAACTGGAGATGTTTTCATTAAATAAATAAATAAATTTAAAATTTAATAAAAAAAATAATAATAAAGAGAAAATTACTCAAAAAAAAAAAGTTTAGAAGCTAGAGGGACCTGGATAAAATACTCAAAAGTTATGAAAACCAAGGACGTACCTACACATAAAACAACTCTACCCACCAAGACTTTCATCTAAAATTAAAAGAAAGATAAGGAACTTACCAGATAAGAAAAAAGTAAAGAAATTCATACTACCAAACTAGATTATAAGAAATGGGACTTCTACCTGACCAGGAGGTGGCACAGTGGATAGATCGTCAGACTGGGATGCGGAAGACCCAGGTTCGAGACCTCGAGGTTGCCAGCTTGAGCACAGGCCCATCTGGCTTGAGCAAAAAGCTCACCAGCTTGGACCCAAGGTCGCTGGCTCCAGCAAGGGGTTGCTCAGTCTGCTGAAGGCCTGAAGTCAAGGCACATGTGAGAAAGCAATCAATGAACAACTAAGGTGTCGCAACGGCAATGAAAAACTAATGATTGATGCTTCTCATCTCTCTCCATTCCTGTCTGTCTGTCCCTATCTATCCCTCTCTCTGACTCTCCTTCTCTCTGTCCCTGTAAAAAAAAAAAGAAAGAAAGAAAAGAAAAGAAAGAAATGGGACTTCTAAGAAATTTAAATATAAATAATAAAACATCAATAACTTTGTTCCTATCAATAATCACTTTAAATGGAAATAGATCAAATGTTCTAATGAAAAGATACAGAGTGGCTGAATAGATTAAAAATAAAAACAAGACTCATAAATATGCTATCTTAAAAAGACATCAGATGAAAAGATACACACAGACCAAAAGTAAAGGGGTGGAATAAAGATACTTTATGCAAATAAAAATCAATAAAAGCTGGGATTGCAATATTCATGTCGGACAAAACAGCTTTTACTTTTTAATTGAATTTATTGGGGTGACACTGGTTAACATAATTATACAGATATCGGGTGCCCAATTCTACAACACATCTCTATATATCATATTGTGTGTTCATTTCTCCAAGTCAAGTCTTTATCTATCACCATTTATCCCCCTACATTCCTCCACCTCCCCCGCATAATCACCACACTGATGTCCATGCTGATCAGTCTTTTTCTTTTTTTGTCCTCTTTTGCTAAATCCCTCCACCCTTCTCACTCAGCCCCCTGCCCCCAACAGCTGTCAGCCTAGTCTCTATGTATGAGTCTGTCTCTATTTTGCTTGTTAGTTCAAGACAAAATAGACACTAAAACAAAGGCTATAATAAGAGACAAAGAAGGATATTTCATAATAATTAAGAGATTAATCCAACAAGAGGATATAAGCATCATAAATATTTATGCTCTCAACATTGGAATACCTAAATATATAAAGCAAATATTGATGGCAATAAAGGAAGATAGTGACAGTAACATAGTCATAGTGGGGGACTTTAACGCCCCATTGACACAATGGATAAATCTTCCAGACAGAAAATCAACAAGAAAACAACATGCTTAAATGACACATTAGATCAGATGGATTTAATTGGTATTTTTAGATCATTTTACCCCAAAACAACAAAATATACTTTCTTTTCAAGAACCTATGGAACATTTTATAAGACCAATGCTAGTACACAAAATAAGTCTCAATAAATTAAAGAAGATTGAAATTATATCAAGCATCTCTGACCACAATGGTATAAAACTAGAATTCAATTACAAAAAAAACCTAAAAACACAAATACATAGAGGCTAAATAACATCTACTAAAGAATGAATGGGATAACAATGAGAACAAGGAAGAAATTGACAGACTTTGAGATAGATAAAAATAAAAACACAATGACCCCAAATCAATGGAACACAACAAAAGTAATCCTAGGAGAGAAATTCATAGCAATACAGGCTTACCTAAAGAAACAAAAATCTCAAATGGTTTAACCTTATACCTAAAAAAATAACTGGAAAATGAACAACAAAGTACAAAGTGAGTAGAACTAAGAAATAATAAAATTTAGAACAAAAATAAATAGAATCTAAAAAATACAAAATAACAATGAAACCAAAAACCGGTTCTTTGACAAAATAAACATGATTGATAAACATTTAACCAAACTCATGAAGAAACAGAAACAGGCCCTGACTGGTTGGCTCAGTGGATAGAGCATCAGCTTGGCATGTAGACATCCTAGGTTCAATTTCCAGTCAAAGCACACAGGAGAAGCGACCATCTGCTTCTCTTCTCCTCCCACTCCCCATTCCCTCCCTTTCCCCCCCCCCACAACCAATGGCTTGATGGTTCAAGCATTGGCTTTGGATGCTAAGGATAGCTTGGTTGGTCCCAGCACATCAGCCTCAGGCACTAAAAACAGCTTGGTTGATTTGAGCATCAGCCTGAGACAGGGGTTGCCAAACAAATCCCAGTTGGGACACATGTCTCACTATCTCCCCTCCTCTCACTGTAAAAAAAATTTAAAAAGCCAGATACAGGACCAAGAAAATACAACAGAGTTAAAAAACAACAAAATATCAGAAAAAACAGATTAGTACAAATGAAATCAAATTAGTAATCAAAAAACTTTCAACAAAAAGTCTTGAACTGGATGGCTTCTCAGGTGAATTTTAACAAACATTCAGAAAAGAATTAGCACCTATCCTAAACTATTCCAAAGAATTCAAGAGAAGGGAAGGCTCTAAAGATCATTTTACAAGCCCACTATTATTCTGATTCTATAAACAGAAAAAGGTATTACTAAAAAAGAAAATTAGACAAATCTGTGGTGGCACAGTGGATAAAGCGTTGACCCAGAACACTTGAGGTCGCTGGTTAAAAACCTGGGCTTGCCTGGTAAAGGCACATATAGGAGTTTATGCTTCTTGCTCTTCTCTCCTTCCTACCCCCACTTTTCTCTCTCTTTCCCCTCTCCAAAATGAATAAATAAAATCTTTAAAAAAATTATAGGCCTATATCCCTGATGAACACAAATGCAAAAATTCTCAACAAAATATCAGCAAACTGAATTCAGCAATACATTAAAAAGATTATGCACCATGATTAAGTGGCATTTATTTCTGGGATGCAAGTTTGGTTTAATATCTGCAAATCAATTAACATGACACCACACATAAAAAATGAAGGATAAAAATCACATAATCATATCAATAGATGCAGAAAAAGCACTTGACAAAATCCCGCATCCATTTATGATAAAAAACTTATCAGCAGAGTGGGAATATAGTAAACATGGTCTCAATTTAATAAAGGCCATATATGACAAACCCACAAGTAACATCACACTCAATAGCAAAAGCTAAAAGCATTTTTCTTAACATTAGGAACAAGACAGGGATGTCCACTTTCACCACTCTTATTTAACATAATATTACAAGTCCTCGCCACAGCAATTAGACCAGAATAAAGAAACAACAAAATTAGAAAGGAAGAAGTAAACTGTCATTATTTGCAGATGACATATTACTAATAGACAGAAACCTGAAGATTCTACCAAAAAAACTACTAGAACTGATAAATTTAGTAAAGTAGCAGAATACAAAATAAATATTCAGAAAATAGTTGCATTTTCATATATCATAACAAGCTATCAGGAATGATGAAAACAAAGAAAACAATGCCATTTACAATTGCATCAGGTGAAAATAAAATACCTAAAAACAAATTGAACCAAGGAGATAAAAAACCTGTACTCAGAAAATTATAAGGCATTAAAAACAGAAATTGAGCCTGCCCAGGCAGTGGTGCACTGGATAGAGCATCAGACTAGAATGTGGAGGACCCAGGTTTGAAACCCCAAGGTAGCTGGCTTAAGCATAGGCTCATCTGGCTTGAGCATGGGCTTACCAGCTTGAGTGTGGAGTCACTGACTTGAGCATGGAGTCATAGACATGAACTCATGGTAACTAGCTTGAGTCCAAAAGTTGCTGGCTTAAAGCCCAAGGTCTCTGGCTTGAGCAAGGGGTCACTTGCTCTCTGTCACCTCCCAGTCAAGGCACATATGAGAAAGCAATCAATGAACAATGAAGGTGGCACAACAAAGAATTGATGCTTCTCATCTCTGTCCCTTCCTGTCTGTCCCTCTCTCTTACTCTCTGTTTCTGGCAAAAAAAAAAAAAAAAAAAAAAAAAAAATTGAAGAAAATGCAAATAAATGGTAGCATATGTTGTGCTCATAAATAGAAAGAATTAACATTATTAAAATGTTCATACTACCCAAACCAGTCTATGGAGTGAATTCAATACCAATGAAAATACCAATGGCATTTTGTCACAGAACTAGGTAAAAATAATCCTAAAATCTGTATGAAACCACAAAAGACTTTAAGTAGCCATGGGAATCTTGAGAAAAAAAGAACAAATTTGGACGTTCACACTACCATATATCCAACTATATTATAAGGTCATTGTAGTCAAAATAATATGGTACTAATATATAAAAACAGACACACAGATCAGTGGAACAGAATAGAGAGCCCAGAAATAAACCCACACTTATATGGGCAATTAATATATGACAATGAGGCAGAACATACAAAGGGGTAAAGACAGTCTATTCAATAAATGGTTTTGAGAAAATCTGACAGATATATTCAAAAAAAATGAAACTAGACCACCTTCTTATATCATACACAAGAATACATTTTAAATAAATTAAGACAGACTGTAAAACTCAAAGCCATAAAACTCCTAGAAACAAACACTGGCAGTAAAATCTCTGACATCTCTCTTAGTAATATATATATATATATATATATATATATATATATATATATATATATATACACACACACACACACACACACACACACATACATACATATCCTTGGGCAAGGGAAACAAAAATAAATCAATGAACAACTGGGACTATATCAAACTAAAAAGGTTTTGTACAGCAAAGAAAACCATATGAAAGACAACCCACTGAATGAGAGTGGGTTTTTGCCAGTGTTACATCTGATAAAGGGTTAATATCCAAAGAACTGACACAATTCAATACCAAAAAATAACAAACAATCCACTTAAAAAATGGGCAATAGGCCTGAATAGACACTTTTCTAAAGAGGACATACAGGTGACCAATAGACATTTGTAAAGATGATTAAGTCACTAATCTTCAGAGAAATGCAAATTAAACCACAATGAGGTATCACCTCACACCTGTCAGAATGACTATCATCAATAAATTAACAAACAACAAATGTTGGCAAGGATTTGGAGAAAAAAGAACCCTCGTGCAGTGTTGGTGGGAATGCACACAGCCACCATAAAAGCAGTATGGAATTATCTCAAAACATTAGACATGAAACTGCCTTTTGACTCAGCAATCCAACTTCTGAGAACACATCCTAAGAATCCTGAAACACGAATCCAAAATATAGTGCACCCCTATATTTATTGCAGCGATATTTACAATAGCCAAGATCTGGAAATAGCCCAAGTGTCCATCAGTAGATGAGCGGATAAAAAAGTTGTGGTATATTTACACAATGGTATACTACACAGCCATAAAAAAGAAGGGAATCTTACCTTTTGCAACAACACGAATGGACCTGGAGATCATTATTCCAAGTGAAAAAAGCCAGGCAGGGAAAGACAAGTACCATATGATTTCTCTCAAAAGTGGAATCTCATGAACAAAATGAACTAACAAGCAGAATAGTGACAGGCTGACAGATAGAGATCAGCCTGGCAGCTTTTAGGATTGGGGTTTGGGTATAAGGGAGGTGGCAGTGGAGGGATAGAGCAAAAAAAAAGGACAAGAAGAACCTTATGGACACAGACAACAGACAACAGTGTGCTGATTGCGGGTGGGATGGGAGGTGGTGCAGGGTATGGGGGAGGGGAGGTCAATGATGATGGATAAAGACTTGACTTGGGGAAGTAAACACACAATACAGTGCACAGAGATGTACTGTAGAATTGGGTGCCTGAAACCTGTATAATTATGCTAACCAGTGTCACCTAATAAATTCAATTTAAAAAAAAAGAATGATTTGGCTAAAGCACACACACTTCTTCATTCAGTGCATCAACCTAATTTAAGTGGGAGGACACCACATGGAATTGGAACACAAGCCTGCTCAGAAATGAAGAGGGCGCATGAAGCTGACACTCTCTGGTGTTATCCTTCCCACGCTACTTCTTGAGTGGTGACCATCTGAAAAGTTGGAAAAAGAGAACTCCTCACATCAGATGTTTTGCTTGCAAGACAGACTCAGAGAACAAATGGGAGCCAGCTAGAAATGTAGCCTTGTACAGAGTACGGGGCGAGGGAAAGCTATCCATCTTGTGAACTCACTATCTGCTCCCCCAAGCCACTCACTAGGCTCCTTTCTAGAATTTTTATCTCAATGAATGGCACCCCTAACCATCTACATGGTTGCTGTAAATGGGCAAAACCCTTCCCCCTTTCCTCCCACCTGACCCATCACAACATCCTGTTGTTTCTACCCTCCGGTGCTTCTCGGTGTTTGCCCCTCCTTGTCACTGCCACCTCCCACCTGTTTCAACCTGCCTTTATCTCAGCAGGCAAAGGAATCTTTAAACACTATTGGTGTGACTCAAGTATTCATTCTATCATCATTTATAACATTTGCACCATGTGTCAGCCACTGTGATAAGCGCTGGATACAGAGTGGTTAGAAAAGTCATGATGAGCCTTGCATTTTTAGTGGCGGACTGTGACAGCCATTACGAAACAAACATGAAAGTCATTTTAATCATAAGCTGTGTAAGTGTTCTGAAGGAACAGATCTGTGTTCCTTGAGGCTGTTTAACCAGGAAAAATTAGCGTAAATTGAGGCAGTTGGGAGAAGCTTCTCTGGGGAGGAATGACGTGACCTAAGGCTGGTAGCATCACGGTCTGCTCTTAAAACAGTTATTTTCCCCATTTTTAGGACAAAAATAATCCGTGGCAAAGGAAGACAAGATTCAGCTTCCGCTTCTCTTCCTATCCAACCTCATCTCCTCCTTCCCCGCTGGCTTTCACTCCCAGCCACCTGCCTAGCCCTCCATTCCCTTAATATGACTCTTTCTTTCTTGTGTCGAGTCCTGCATGTGTGCTACTCTTGCATCATGGAAAAAAGGCCTTCTTGCTCTCTCCTTTCCCTCGGCCTTAGCCTGTCAGTAATTGATTAAACATCACTCAATCTGAGAGGCCACATCTGAACACTCCTGAGGACAGGGTCTGCCTAAGTCTCTGTGTCACATATATTATTCCTTCCTTACACCAAATGCCCTTGCAACTCTGTCTTTAACATCTATTAGAACTCTGAGTCCCATATGGACAGTCATTTCTGTCTCCTTTCTCACTATTATCCCTAGGGTGTAGATTATTAAATATGCTAAAATTGCTTAACAAACAAATGAGTGAATGAATGCTATGACCAACTTGGCTTTGTAGAAACTCAGAACCGTAGGTTGGAAAGGACCGCAGATGTCACTAATCTTCCTCCTACCGCATGCAGACACAACACACATCACAGCATCTTCCAAACTCTGCACCCGTCTTCCCTGCTCAGCAGCAAGCGCCTCAAGGACCAGGACAACCGCTGATCCATCTTGGTGTCTCCTTCTCCAACAGGACCACTAACGAGAACATTCCAAGAGGGTCGTTCCCTCCACCCACAAACTGGAAACTGCGTGGTGCAGAGCCAGTAACAGACCTAAAGGGACTCCTTCTGACAGCTCCAGCTACAAATGTACTCGTCCTGGCTCCTCGGGCGTAATGTCCTCATCTACATAGTTTCACTGAGAGGCACTCTATGATCGTTGCCAACCTGGCCCTGCATGTCATTCCCTAGCATCCAAGATTTACATTTTACAGTCTTTACTATTCCAATTCTTTTCCAAGAATCCCCCGTCCAGGTGTCTCACTGTGCCTCTGTCCCTGGCAGAGTGCCTAGCAAAGCCCTAGGCCTCCTCTCCTCAGCACTCTGATCTCTACTGTGCTCTCTATTATACAGAATAAGCAAGGAGCCAAAAACCAACTTCACTCTCTCTCTTTCTCCCTCTCTCTCATGCATGCATCGCGTGTGTACACATGCGCACGCGCGTGCACACACACACACACACACACACACACACATTGTGAGCTCCAAAAATGAGTTGATTTCATTTCCCCATCTTTAGGGCAGCCTCCAGCTTTAAGCCCTCCATGCGTGGCAGCGGCCTTTGCCTTTAGGAGAAAGACAAGCAACTTTAGAGTGATATGGAAATCACGCCCCAAACATTTGCAAGCCTTACAGGACTTGGAGCTGGTCCCAAACCACATTCAATCAGCCCGTTTGTCCCCCCCACACTTGCTGCCTCCAGCTGAGACTCAACTCATACAGTGGAGCCCAGTGAATGAGGTGCACCTGATAAGTCCCAAGAGGTCCCAGCCCCACAGAAAGGCCCACGAGGAAGAGGAGTGGGGGCAGGGGTGGGAATAAAGCCAGGCTTGAGACAGCTGCCAGACTGAGCCTGCTTTTGACAGAGGCCTCCGCCGGCACTGAGAGGGACCTACGGCTAAAACATGATTTTACACAGCAGGGAAGTGATCCTGCTGGACTGTTGGACCCAGTTCCTGAGCTTTGGAGATTGAAGATGTTCAGCCTCTCAGGCTCTGACTCAGAAAACCCTAAATCCTCCTGTGTTGTCAAATTAATAAATGATATTTGCAAGTGGATATTGTGATACTGTTCTCCCTCCCCATCTCTCATCCATGGAAACCTAATTGTGAAGGATTTGCTGGATTCGATCCTCTGATGATACAATGAAATTTCAAAGGATCTATAAAGAGAAGCTGCAGAAAGCCTTCCGCACACAGTCCTATGAGCTCTGAAAATATACTGGTGATGTGTATCACCGTGTCTCCCCAGCAATGGGAGGGTGGGAGGGGTTTGGGAGTAGAAGGGGAACCGGAAGCCCAAGAGATTGACCAAATGGATGCGTGGTGAAATGTTCAACAGTATTTCCAGAGGACAAAATGCGAAGTGTTTGCCGTAATCCTTCTCAATATTGATGGTTAAACAATATTTTCTCCAGCTGTCACACGTCACAAACTCTGACAGCCATCAGTACATGCTAACCCAGGATTTCTTCAGTAAAGTCCCTGCCAAATCCTGTTCTAACAACATAAGTATCAAACTATTTAGAGGATTTGGATACGCTTAAGTGATGCCTCTCTCTTGTCGCCAGGTCACAGTGTCACAGCCAAAGGAAAGGAAGTCGAACGGGACCTGGAAGAGGAAAATGCCTCCCACCACGCAGGGAAGAAAGCTGTCTCTGCTGTCCTTCAAACAACAAAATGTTGAATTGTGGAATTGTGTAGTGTTGTTACGGGTTTTGCTTCCATTATTCCTGTGTTTTGAGAAATAAAACATGAGCCTTAGAACCAAAGGGCCATAAGTTTTCCTGCAGACCCCAAGACGTTGTAACCTTAGACCAAACACTTCTCTTCTTAGAGTTTTGGTTCCCTGGGGTAGGAATGGGGGAAGGGAAAGAAATAATATTTACTCCTTGGGTTTTTACTTTATTTTTTAATTTATTGATCTTAGAAAGAGAGGAAGGGAGAGAAACAGACAAAAACATCGATCTGTTTCTGCATGTGCTCTGACCGGGAATTGAACCGGCAACCTCTGCATCAGAATGATGCTCTAAGCAACCAAGCTATCTAGCCAGGGCAGGCTCCTTGGGGATTTTTGAAGCTGATAATTGTTCTCCATGGCATTTGAAATTTGTGAGACCTGCCACGCTCATGAAAAAGTCCCTGTGATACAAAAACCTGCCTTACTATGGTGAGGCCGTGACTCACTAGGACCTGCAAAGTTGCAAGAACGTAAAAACCTTTTTTTGCTGATCCTTGCTGCTAAATGATACAATATCCCCATAATTACACAAGACGGTTCACGTGTAAACAGAGATATCATTTAAACTTAGCAACCAAGTCATTTCTGAATCGTGCTGCAGTGACTATGAACTATTCATTCTTACATGGCTGCAACTTCTGATTTCCTACGTAAATCCTCTATCATCCCTAAAGGAAGGTTGAAAGCACATCTCTCCCTCCCCTTGAAGACAATCATCTCTGAGCATGGCTATAACCGCCTCTAGAGCACTGGCCAGTGACATTTTCCCACAAGGTTCAGTACCCCCTCCAGGGATAGCCAGTGCCTTCTAACGATGGAGAACTTTCCCAAATCCAGGGCCCAGGCAGAATGGGGTCTGGGGCATCTCTTGCCTGCAGTCTTTTTCACCCCTCTGGGTACCCCCTGCACTAACCCAGGGATGCTGCTGAGTTTGGGCTAACGTTCCGACAGGAAGGAGAGAACATTGCTGCAGAGCAGTAAAAGGATGGCCATTAAAACCAATAATAAAACAAAGGTTTCATTTTTAAAATATGAGTTTCAACCAACAGCATTGTAGATGGAGCTGGGACAAGTCCATTGTGGCAAACAGCCTAATGTTCTGAAGCAGGGAAAATGCCTGTGGCCTTTCAGGAGAGGGTCTGGTTGGAACCTTCCAGAAACTGGCCAGGAGAGGGTGTTTCTCAGGGCCTGATCTTCCCCCTGGTGTTTGAGTGGTGCTGCTTTGGCAATGTGATGGTTAGAGTTCTGAAATATCATGCCTCTAAGAGGTAAGTCATAAGGAGAGGAACCTTCATAAGCTAAAAGTAAGACAATCATCTCTGCTTTGGGAAATGAGACAATCCAAGCCAACTGGCTCCTGGAAAGAAGATGTTTTCAGGCCAGACAGAACAAGGCTGGAACAAAAGCTAAAAAATTTAATAAACACCAAAGGGTCAAAGCCTGACTTCATATCTGGCCAGCTGTTCTTCAGAAGAGCCAATCAGGCAGAACTTCCAGGGTCAAGAGCTGATATATAAAATTTTAAATACCAATGCGAAGTGTTTGCCGTAATCCTTCTCAATATTGATGGAAGCACAAGAAAGTTTAAAAATTAACTATAATGCCTCTCTCTTCCTGAGAGAAATACTGTTTATATCTTGGTGGCTATTTTATATTCCTTATATATTTATATCTGATTAACGCCACAAGTTCAAGATTGTAATATACAATCTATTTTATAACCTGATCTCTCCACCCAAAATAATATAAAGATATTTTCATATTCCTTCTGTTTCAGTCAAAAGTTGTTTACTATAGAAGAAACCCACTAAAACTAAATTCAATCAAAGAAAATTGATTACATGAATCAGGAATATCTCATAGAACCTAGAAAGAACAGCTGGAACAGGAAGAACTAACACCAACTCCCCCACTCTCCGAGGGTACTATCTTCACCCTAGCTATACTGTCCTCTGTCTGTAGCCAGTCTCCTGCTCCTGTGCATAACAGAGACCAACAGCTGCCCTACTGAACCTCTGCCACCCAAAATGCATGTATTCTAACTTACTGAGCTCCCAAACCAAATGCCCAAATTAGGTGATCCTACAGACTCAGTTTATATCATGTGTACTGGAAGTCATCACTGTGACTGAAGGGAGTGGGAGAGGCAGAAAATTGACATACCCATCCATTAGAGAAATGGACTTACATATAAATGTTGTTTACTGTTTCTTTTTGTTTGTTTCTTTTTTTTTAATTTTATTCATTTTAGAGAGGAGACACAGAGTGCGAGAGAGAGAGAGAAAGGGGGGAGGAGCTGGAAGCATCAACTCCCATATGTGCCTTAACCAGACCAGTGCAGGGTTTTGAACTGGCAACCTCAGCGTTCCCAGGTCGACGCTTTTATCCACTGCGCCACCACAGGTCAGGCTGTTTACTGTTTCTTCAGAAAGTATTTCATAGCCCTGGCTAGTTGAGTCAATAGATAGAGCATTGGCCCAGCGTGCAGACATCCCAGGTTTGATTCCCAAGGTCAGGGAACACATGAGAAGTGACCATCTGCTTCTCTTTCCCTCCCTCTACCCTTCTCTCTTTCCCTCTCACAGCCAGTGGCTCAACTAGTTCAAGCATCAGCCTCAGGTTCTAAGGATAGCTTGGTTGATTCAAACATCAGCCCCAGGTGGGGATTGCCAGGTCGATCATGGGGCACATGTGGGAGTCTTTCTCTCTATCTCCCCTCCTCTCATTAAAAAAAAAAAAGTATGTCATGAAAATAACCTGTATTAGTCAGGGTAGAATAACTGCCATTTACAAAAATCCCAAAGGGACATTACTTGCTCACATTCCGATGTCTCCTGTGGGCCAGTGGGGATGGTGCGGGTTGGGGGCAAGAAGGCCACTGCTGCTATGGTCATTCAGAGAATGCGGCTCCTTCCATCTATAGCTCCACTACTATACAGAGCACTGGAGTCCTCTGGACCTTTTCAAGCCATAGACAGCAAGGCGAGTGGGTTAGAAGTAAACCTGGAAGTGTACATCACTTCCACCACAGGCTCCGGGTCGCAGCATAGTCACATGGCTGCATCTAACTACACGGCAGGCAAGAAAAGGCAGCCTAGCCATGGTCCACTTGGACAAGGAAGAAGGTTTTGCTGAGCATGAGCCAGTGTGTGCCACAGCCCACCTTTCTGCTTCACACTCCTTCTCACACACAGACCACATGTAGCCTTCCCAGCAAAGACCAGCAAAGTCCTAAGCAGTTCCTGCATTCACAGCCCTCTCCGCCTAGCCTGAATGTACCTCGTTCAAGTGAACTGTGAACTAAAGACATGCTGTTTGCCATCAACTCATAAACCCAACTTACAACAGTGCAACAGGACAAAATAACCACAATAAACATAGGAAACAATCCCATTTGGAAGAAAACTGTAGAATGGAAGACCAGTCTGAAGCAGATCTGATATTCACCTGGGCAGACATCATATCCGTGACCCCACCTCTGCCCACTGGGGAGTTGTCTCCCGCCTACCACCCTCCTCAGCTGCACATTAACCAGAACTTGAACTCTTGGAGAAATTCTCTGCTGGCTCCTGCCAACCATGGGTTTTGAGGTTCATGGATTTTTGCTTCCCTGCTTGCTTTCTGCAATACAAATACCTCAAAAACTTTGTTGCTTCTGATCCACTTGCTTTCAGTCAATTCTATTTGCATAAAATAAAAAAGCACCTTCAAGGTTTTTTCCTAGACATAATTCTCAAACTTACTGTTTCTTCCCTCCCATCATGACTCTTTTTCTCAGCAGCTGTCTTCAGGGTATCTGGTATAACAGACTTAAGTGGGACAGCCAACTCCGATTAAATTTTTTACTACAAGATCAAGTCACTTTTTTCCATGGAGAAATTACTTCTTGTTTTTATTTTGTTCTTTTAATGTAAATGTATTTTATTATACTTAATTTTTTTTTCATTACGGTATACATTCAGTCTTATTTTGTATTAGCTTCAGGTGTACAGCACAGTGGTTACACAATCATACAATTAACAAAGTATTTCCCCCCAATATTTTCAGTACCCACCTGGCAACAATGCCACATACTATTGAAGTATTAGACACAAAATTTAAATCTGAAAGCAGTATTGCCTGTATTTGTTTTCTATTGCTATCATAACAAATCATCCCAAACTTAATGACTTAAAATACAAACGTATCACGTGACAGTGCCCTGCGTCAGCAGTCCAATATGGCCTCATAGAACTAAAATCAAGGTGTCTGTAGGACTGCAAACTCTACCAGAACTCTAACCAGACTTCTCCTCCCCTCCCCCGCTCCATCCCCATTCTCTTCGGGACTCTGAGACTCATGTAACCTGCCCTGAGCTCACCAATGCTGGCTCTGCCTACCTTTCTGGGTCACACACTAAGACACAGCCCTGCCCTTCTGGAGCTCCACCTCTGCTGGAGCACAGGGACAGGGACAGGAGGTAGTCCGGGGCTGTCAGTGTTATGAGCAAAGGCTCATCTTTGAACAGAGCGCACTGGAGTAAGGCAGACCCAGCCTTCATGGAGACAGACATATACAGGGGGTCCTCTGGTTATAACGCAATTCTGTTCCTACGACAATGACATAACTCCAATTTTGGTGTATGTCAAAACACACCCTAGCCTAAGTCACTTACCTTTCCTAACACAGTTGTAAAATCATAATCTAGAATATAAAAACACAACTAAGCCACAAAAAGAAGGAAAAGGACATAAATATACTCTATTATACACTGTACTGTAGTAACAGAAAAAATGAAAAAAAAAAACTGAATGTAAAATAAATTCTTTACCTTTTATTCCTGTGGTTGGCTTGAAGACTCAAAGGCTCATTGCAAGGTGAGAGAGAGTGACCTATTGGGAGGAGGAAGCTGGAGAGGCAGGAGAACCTGCAGCAGGTGCTGGAGATACTGGGTCGGGTGAATCAGGATTGCCTGAGGAGCATGCAGGAGACACTGGAGATGATTCTACCTGTACTACAGGTGTTTCAACTTGAGAAACCCCTGTTGCAGAGGGTGCAGGATTTGTTGCAGGCCTCTCTACCTTCATAAAGAATTGTTCCAGGCTAGTCTGGAAGGTTAATGATTTCTTCTCTTCCAAAACCTGCCTATAACATTGGTAAGCATCCATAACAGCTCTGTAGACCTTACTGAGTCTGTCATTGCTGGTGTCCTCAGCCTGAAATTTTGCCAACCTATCCTCTACTATAGAAAAACCTTCTTCCAAACCCTTGGTAGTAAATCTCTTGGGTTCTGGGGTTTCTATCTCTTCCTCTTCAGTCAGCTGCTTCTCCAGCTGAATGAGGTCCTCAGCAGACAGCTCCTCTCTGTGCGATGCCAGTAGCTCTGTGACATCCATCATGATAGCTTTCCTCTTCTCGAAGCACTGCCATCTGAAGACTGTGACTTTCATTTAGGAGCCATGATAAGGGCCACAAAATCACCAAACAAAGCAACACAAACAGAACACTTGCGCTTTTAAGTTCAAACTGGCGTGGGTAAGCACACTAGGGGATGCCAACTCCCTCACTCATACGCTACGTTACTGCGTATTTTTCCACTGCGTGCAACCAAACTAGTTCTCCCACGTAGTCCATAAGTATGAGTATAACACTAAAGGCATAAACTGAAACACTACGTCTCAATTTTTTTACTTTTTTATGGGAGTGAGCGTCATAAACTCGAAACATTGTATGTTTAGAGTCTGAGAATCACCCCATATGCTGGTGTGTCCTACAAGTGATCTTTGTAGATGTAGCCCTGGAGGGAAAAATGATTATATGGCCATCCCAGCCTTACTATTCTTTCCCCCTTTTCCCTTTTAGAGCCCCCCACTGCCCTTCATTGCTCTCAGTATACCTCTTCCCTACCACCTTAAATAACTCCCCACAAGAAATGACCTGGAGCCTGACCAGGCGGTGGTGCAGTGGATAGAGCGTCAGACTGGGATGCAGAAGACCCAGGTTCGAGACCCCGAGGTTGCCAGCTTGAGCGCGGGCCCATCTGGCTTGAGCAAAAGGTCGCCAGCTTGGACCCAAGGTTGCTGGCTCCAGCAAGGGGTTGCTCAGTCTGTTGAAGGCCCGCGATCAAGGCACAAGTGAGAAAGCAATCAATGAACAACTAAGGTGTCGCAACGGCAATGAAAAACTAATGATTGATGCTTCTCACCTCTCTCTTTTCCTGTCTGTCTATCCCTATCTATCCCTCTCTCTGACTCTCTCTCTGTCCCTGAAAAAAAAAAAGAAAGAAATGACCTGGAAATTATTCCCCCCACCAATAGATGTAATGGATACGGATACAATGGATGATAACTTAAAGCACCATACATTTTTCACATGCCTGAGGAAGATGGGCCCCTTTAACGTAAATATATGACTTAAGACAAAGAAAAAGTGTAGAATTTTGGGCAGCTGGTAAGGTAAGAGTCAGATTATTTGGCTCCCTGAGTTTTCTCAAGCTGCCTTAAATAAACATATGCCACCTGCCCAGCTATAAATGAAGTCTAGTCCAACCGTGAAAATATACACAAATTTGGGAAGAGAGATAAAAGTTAAAGACATAAGCATAGAACTGTATAACTTTCTGGCTAAGGTATCAGAAATGAACCCAATAGCAGTTAAAAGTGTGCTTTGACGTGGGTGGGTGGGAAGACAGCAGAGAGGAGCAGGTGGTAGTGCAGTGAATTGTTGACACTGTGGTTAGGCTGCAATTCCTGTCCATGGAGTACAGTGCCAAGCGCACAGCCCAGCCAGCAGCCCTCAACCCCACACCAGGCCTCTGCTGCTCCTGCTGGAATCATGAACTGTGGCTCTCCTCTCCAGGCTTCTGCCAGACTTCTTCTCTTTGCCAGGCCCAGCTCTCAGGGCACTGCCCCAGCCAGTCCCACCGGATGGGGCAGATGGTGGCCTGGAACAGCAGGGGGAGCTTCACAACTCCTAGGTCTTGAGATGTTCTCTAGATCTGCTTCTCCAGATCTTCTAAGGAATTCCTGACACAAGCCCAGCTGGGATTCCCTGTGATGAGCCGTAAAAAAATCCATTAGCATAATTAGATCAGACACACTATGATGTCATTACACTCTCCTCCGCTGTCTGCTCCCTTCATTAATAAACACACACTAGAAATATAACTGTCTGGTCCTGTCTTCCCTGGCCCTGAACTAGTTTCTGGGTGCGGAAGGAATGGGAGAGAGAATAGGGTAATAAGACTTCACTCTTTGACTTTCCAGTTTCTGTGGACCTCCTCTTCTGCACCCACACATTCCAGCCCTCCGCGGCCTCAAGGAGCAGCCTGCTTGGCACCAGCTCCCTTGCACGTTGACACTGAAGAACCCAAGCTGATCTCACTGAGACAGTTCATGGCAAGACCTTCCAGAGGCCAAAGGAGAATCCGGCCTTGACAACATCAGGAGAGACAAGCGAGTCTGTCAAGCACCATAGCATGCAGACTCTAGAGGCCTGAGCAATTGGATCGTAACTGTGGAGAAATACTTCTGGCTAAACCATAGACAGCCATTTCAGAAAAACTTCAAACAAAAGGAACTTGAGACATCATCTGGTTTCCTTTGCTTAGATAAAATCACAGATGGGCCTTTGTTACTCAAAGCCCTTTTCAGTTTCAGTTCCCCAGTGTCCCAAATGTCAGAACTCCCTTCAAGTATTCTACCAAGAAATCTATTTCACAAATAAAGAAATAAGGCGAGGAACATGATAAGACTCAAGGGCCGAGATAGTCCAGCTGCATGGGGGTTGAGCAGTCCTTGGAGACAAGGTTTGCTATTGGCAAATAGTCCAACAGTCTCACAATTGTTCATACAACTGAGTAACTAAGGTAGAAACAGAGTGAAATAAAACAGTGTTTTACAGGAAAAACTATCCTCTGCCTTCTTACCCATGGAGCTATCACTTCATAACCTCTGAGATGAGGACTCAAATTCAAAATATACCAACAGCAAAAGACGTGAGAAAAATCAGAGTGTGTGTGTGAGAGAGAGAGAGCAAGAGAGAGAATTAGTGTTATTAACAACTGTAGCCCTAGCCAGTTGGCTCAGCAGTAGAGCATCAGCCTAGTGTGTGGATGTCCCTGGTTCGATTCCCAGTCCCGGCACACAGGAGAAGTGACCATCTGCTTTTCTCACTCTCCCCCTTTCCCTTTTCAGATCTCTCTCTTCCCCACCCACAGCCTTGACTCAGTTAGAGCAAAGTTGGCCCCAGGCCACTGAGGATGGCTCCATCGCCTCACCTCAGGCCCTAAAATAGCTCAGTTGCCAAGCAACAGAATAAGGGCCCCAAATGGGCAGAGCACTGCCTCATAGGGCAGATCCTGGTCAGGGCACATGCAGGAGTCTGTCTCTCTGCCTCCCTCCTTCTCACTTAAAAAAAAATTAAAAGAAAAAAACTATAACAAGTAAAACTTCATATTTACTGAACACTTCCAGTACGCCAGGGCCTCTACAAAGCATTTCTTTGTACGTTCTATCAGTCAGTTCTCATAATAATCCTGTGAGGGAAACACTGTTGTTGCCTCATTTTCCAATGAGGAAATTAAAGGACAGAAAGATAAAGTTACTTACCTTAGGTCACATACTTGGAATCACTGAGATTGGAGTGAGTCTAAGACCATCTGCTCCACTACAATACTGATTCAGCCCCGGGAACTGGCCCTCGGCCCCAGTCTCGCAGGTGGAATCAGTTACCTTCAATTCACTCATTCAGCATGAACATACCAAATGCATTCTAGTGCCCAGCCCTGTTTGGGGCACTAACCAAGGCAAGCAAGGTCTCTGCTCTCATTGCGGGGAGGGCGCATAGTGCCAAGAGACAGACGATAAACATGAAAATTGGAAAGTGACATACTCTGTTAGAATGCAGTAAGGATAAGTGCTATGGGAGAAGGGTGGAGCAAGAAAGGAGAGACTGGAAATGCTGGAGCATCAAAACTTTAAATTGGGTGTTCAGTGAAGGCTTACATAGAAACTGACATCTGGACCAAGAATTGAACAGGCGGGGGAGGGTGCATGTGGTTCAGAATTCACCAGTGGATCGCAACCACATGAATGGGTCTTGAGAGCACCATGTGAAGTGAAATTAGTCACACAGAGAAAGACAAATGCTGTGTGATCTCACTATAAGTGGAAGATCAAAAACAACAACAACAAAAATTCAAAACCCGGAAAAAGGGCTCATAGATACGGAGAACAGATTTGCAGTTGCCAGAGGTGGGGAAAGAGAGGGTGGGGAAATGAGTGAGGGGTTCAACAGGGACAAACAGCCTGTTATAAAATAAAGAAGTCGTGGGGGTGTAATGTACAGCATGGTGGACTATATTTAATAATATATCAACTATGTATTGCGTATTTGAAAGTATTCTATATTTGAAATATAAATGTTAAGTCATTTTGTTGTATTACCTTAAAATAATATAAAGTTAATGGCAATTATACCTCAATTAAAAATTCTTTTTAGTTTACTTGTGAAAAGTTCTCTCCAATCAGGCATGGGAGATCCTAATTTCACAGAATGCCCAAGTCTTATAAAGAGACCAGGATGAACAACAGTACCTGGCACAGAGTAGGCATTTGGTGTGTGCCAACTGCCTTCTTGCTTAACATGGGTTTGTTTTCTTAGGAGAATGTTTGAAGAGAATTCAGGATGTTGAGGCACTGACGGGCTAAAACAGAGGTGACCCCGAAAGAGGCTTTTAGTAACAAAGCCCATTTAGAAGTCTCGGACAAACAGAAAGACTCAGCCATGAAACAAAGGTCACATCAAAGAGGATGCTGCCTTTCTGCTGTAGGTTGAACGGTACCCCCCCCCTCAAATCCATGCTAAAGTCTTCACCCTCCATATCACCTATTTGGAAAGAGGGTCTTTACAGATTAAATTAGTTAAAATGAGGTTATACTGAAGTAGGGTGGGCCCCTACCCAATATGATTGACATCCTATACAAAAGGGAAGTTGGACTCACCCACACAGGAAGAACACCATGTGAAGATGAAAGAAGAGACCAGGGTATGGGACAAAAGCCAAGGAACACCAAAGGTTTCCAGCAAACACCAGAAGTTCAGAGAGCAGCATGGAGCTGATTCCCCTCAGAGCTCTCAGAAGGAGCCACCACACACCCTGGTTCAGGACTTCTCGCCTCTAAAACTGTGAGACCTCAATTTCTCTTGTTTAACCCATTCAGCCTAAGTTACTTAGTAACAGCAGCACTGGCAAATTAATTCGCTTTCCAAGCCTATCGCTGCAGACCACTCACGGTGGCTGTTATTAAATTGAGAGAGAGAGAGAAAGACCTGTGAGATAAGGTCCAAAAGGAAAAATAAATTAAGCACTCCCAAGAACTGTGCCGTGGAAAGAACTTTGGGTGTTGTTACCAGCATTGGAAACTGACAGGAAGCAAAGAGTTCAAAAACCTACCAAAGTTTTCAGGAAATTAAACACCAAAGAAACTAGTTGCTGGCTTAAAAGACCCTGTGATGGAAAACTCACGCCAAGAAGCAAGCCGTGAAAGTCGAGCAACTCCCAAAAGGACATTCTCCCCAGCCCTCTCCCCAGACATGACCATGGAATGTGGTGGGCAAAGGACTGAGTGAGAGCTCTGAGAATAACAAACAAGGAACTTTCTCTGAGAAAACAGAATCCAGGTCTAATCAAGGTTAATATACCTGCTGCCAGGTGGAGCATCCTCACATGGCCTGCCCAGCAAGATTTCACCCTTCCGTGGCTGCTGTATGTCTGTCAATCAGCGCTGTCCAAATGGGTGGGGTTTTTGCTATCACTTTGTCCTAGCCTTGCCAGATCCTAGGTAGCCAGAACTTGAGAAACCCCAAGAAAAACAGATGATGGGAGTATTTTGCACAGGAAGGAGAGCACTGACAGATATTTGGTGACAGCAGGGCCTCCTCTGGGAGAGTTTGCTCACTGTTCACCAACATCCAGTGTCCTGTTTCCCTCTTCTCTCTGAGCACACAGATGGACTGTACTTCCCGGCCTCTCTCCTGGTTCAACATGGCCACGTGCGTGAGCTCCCACCAATGGAGCATGAGTGCACGTGGAAGGTGCCTTTCCAGGCCGAGGTTTCCAAGTGCCTGTGCCCCACCCTGCTCTACTTCCCCTTCCGCCATCTGGATAAAGGCAGCAGGCCTTCCAATATCAAAGAGCTGTGATGACAAAGCTTTGAGTTCCTGCCGTATCATGGAATGAAATGCCATCTGCTAATTAGAAATTCCATATTGGACGATTACGTGAGCAAGAAATAAACTTCTATTGTACTAAGCCACAGAAAGCATGGAGCAGCTCGTGTAATTTTCCCTAATATCGGCTGCAATCCAATCGAAGCTGAGAATAGCAAGGACTCCTCTGCCGAGAGACATCCTGTGTCATAGATAATCCCAAGATTAGGATTTAGTTCTAGAACCAGTTCTGCCGTTAACCAGCCCCGTGTCTCCAACAAGGCACAGAACTTTCCCTAAGAAGGAGGGCCTCCTTGGGGTTTTGCATCAGCCCCTCACAGGCTAAGGAGCTGGGGCCCCAGACTGCTGCCTCTGCCACACAGAGTTGTCCCTTCTTTACCTCTTAGGTACCTGTGGCTTCCAAGTAAGACTTTTGTCTGAAGACGTAAGATCCTAAGGACGGAGCTGATAGAAAGTTTGAAGCCCATGGTCCAAAGGAATCTCTGAGGACTTTTATTTTTGCCTGGGGCACTCAAATACTTTATCCTCTCTTGAGTCCACTCACAACGTGCTGCTCTGCTAGGTGGATCTCGGAGTCAGAATGCAAATGTAGTTTCTCTGAAAATTGACAGGAGCATGTCCCAAACTATGGTCCTGATCTTCGTCTCTCAGGGGTGCTGGCTACTCACGCATGGAGAGAACAAAGATACTAACAAGTCCCGAGGCCAGGGACGGTGGGGCCAGACATCCTCCTTAAGCTTTTACTGCAGTTCTCCATTTAATCCTCATGCCAGCCCCATGAGTTGGGCTTAAGTTCCCTCTGTGTGCAGGTAACAAAACTGAGGTTCAGAGCCATGTATCACTTGCCAGAGGTCACGTTGCTAATGAGCAGCATGGCCAAAAAGAATCCGACCCGTGGTCATCTGACTCAAAGCCTTCACTCTAACCCTTGCCACATCCACTGTGCTCTGCGTTTGGTAACGTGGCGAGGCCCTGTAACTTCTCTCTGCCCCCTCCTGCCCATCACTGTATTCTCTGTGGCCCTGGAAAAAAAGGGAAGAGCTCCCCTTTCCCACGAGTACACAGGAGCTGCCTTGGGGATGCCACGCCCCTGGGCGGGAGTAAGAAGGACTTGGAGTGCTGGTGCGGTCCTTCCCCCAGAGCCGCTTTTCTTCTTTGCAACCCTGAAGGTGGGATGCAGACCCTGCTGTCTTTCAGCCCTCCCCACTCTCTGAGGAATGCTGGAAGCTCTACACACTCAAATTTTATAATTATTCACTATGACGTAAAGTATATATGCCTAGGTTTACATCATGGTGTGGTGGAGCCGTTTCAAATATGCGCAAGGAATTCAGGTAAACCACCCTCGGTGCTTCCTACTTGCTCTTCTCTCTTTTTTACTGTACTTTCTTCCCTTCTATTTTTTTCTCCCTTCCTTTCCTTCTTTCTTTTTTTCTGTTTTTTTTCTGTTGTTTTTTTTTTTGGCCAGCTTAAATCCGACTTGATATCAGTTTATCTAAATTGAGGTAGGCTAAATAAAACAGTACTTTTCTTGGCTAAAGAAAAATAAAAATCATTTCAAAACCAAAGAACAAGTGTTTTACTGCCCTCTATCTCACACCGGCCAGGCCCTGATGTCATACAGCAGTCACACATCAAGATCAGACAGAGAATGGGAATACCGGTTCTCAGTGGAGAGCAGTGCCGCTTAGGAAACACGTGAACGCACGCAGGTTTATCTGAGCATCCCATCGATGAGACGAGCACAGGTCAGCTGCCATCATCCCCATTCAGTTGATGAGGAAGCTGAGTCTCAAAGATATTAAATAATTTTCTTCAGAGTGAGAAGTAGATGCACTTCCCTGATGACCGGCTGGGCCCCCGGGCTCTTACCCGCAAGGTCTCAGTAAGGGGTGGAGCCAGCCTGTAGCGCTGGCTGTTCAGCTCCCCCCAGCGGGACTTTCCTAGCCCAGGAATGCTGGCTCAGGACTTCTCCTCGTGTGTTCTCTAGGTTCCTCCTAAACCCCTTTCCCTCCTTTCACATTTTATGGACAAAAAGCAAAATTCGAAACCTTCATTTTTCACAACTTCAAAACAGGCCGATTCTGTTTGTCTCCCCATTTCACAGATGGAAAAAAATGTAACCCAGAAAAGTGTGTCAGACAGAACTGCCCCTCCAACGTTGCACACAGACTGAGACCACGGCCTGTCTCCCTCCGTCTCCTCCACTCTCCACACCACCTGTCAACACTCAAGTTCATCCACAGTATGAAGGAAGATCAAAAAGTTACAGCCGCAAAGTCCTTTGACACAGTGTTCGTCTGAACAGCAGTGGGTGATATGAGGATGAATTTCAGTTTGGGGCCGTAGACTTAACCTTAGAAATGAGCTTGTGCTGGAATATTCTTGTCCGAGATGAGAAAGGAGGGGATGAGGGGGAGAAAGCCAGGGAGGGAAAGAGAGCTGTCCACTTCCATCAGGCACTGTCTCCAGAGCAACAGAGATATATACTAGGAGTTCAATTTCTGTTTGCCTGAGCCAGGGAGAAAATCTAATTAAATATGGTGTCTAAGTTTGGAGAAGCCAGGATGGAGCTGGAATATAAAGTGTGGCAGCAACTGTAGATCAGAGGGCAATATTAATAAACGCACAGAATGGGACAGCAGGATCCCTGGTGGTATTGATAAAATGCAAAGCGAAAACAAAGCAGGCTGGGACTATTGCATGGTAATGCTGATAAAAGCACACCAGGGACACCTCCCCGCTTCTGTGGCCCCTGAAACGCTGACAGAGTGGCACTGCAGCTGGTCCCCTCTGCTGTCCCTCCTTCTCTTCCTCTTTGCTGGGATACCTGTTTCACTTTTTTTTTTTTTTTTTTTGTCCTTCTTTTCCAAGTGAGAAGAGGGAAAATAGACAGATTCCTGCATGCACCCCAATCAGGATCCATCCAGCAACCCCCATCTGAGGCCAATGCTCTGCCCATCTGGGCATTGTTCTATTGCTTAGCAACCGAGCTCTTCTTAGTGCCTGAGGCAAAGGTCATGGAGCCATCCTCAGCACCCCAGGGCCAACTCACTCCAATTGAACCATGGCTTCAGGAGGGGAAGAGAGAGATAGAGAGAAAAGGAGGAGGAGAGGGCGAAGCAGATGGTCACTTCTCCTGTATGCCCTGGCTGGGAATCAAACCCGGGACATTCACACACTAGGCCAACGTTCTACCACTGAGCCAACCAGCCAAGACTGGTTCTCATTTCTGTTCCCCACAAGCATGTACACACAGCATGAAGAGGCTTTCCTGAGAATGACTGAAGCCGGGAGAGGAAATGAAGAACACACGTGAAGAACAACTAAGCCTCCATTTCAGCAGAGAACGTTTGATAGAGAAGATATGATGGAGGCTGCAGCCCTGCCTCTGAGAATGGGCACGCTGGCTCTAGTAGAGGAACATCTTGCTTAGAGGCTAAGGGCTGATTTGAGTGGCCTCTCTGGAAATGTTCTTTGCTGGGTTCCCAACCATGTGTTGGACATTTGCAGAATTTCCCTGTCCTCTGATATTTCCAAAAGCAAGGCAAAGTTCTAGGGACTTCAAAGAACACAAGAACTCTTTAAAAGAGTTAGTGTGGACCAATGGATTTGGGGGTGAAATTCTTAGAAATTACTTGCCACTGTTTCCTGGCTCCCCTAACTGCCTAAGAACTGTTTCTGGCAGGGCTAAGGCTGGGGTATTTCTTGAGTGTGTGGAGGTACCGCCGCCCTCACCCCTCCCCACCGTCTTTCGAGTCAGGCTCCCAGATCTTCACCGAACTATGCTGCTCTCTGTCATCTGTCCTTAATTGCCATCAGCTGGTGTGTTATGACTGTGCCTTATTTCCCTAAGCTTTCTGTGTTATAGTTAGCATCTGCCTACAGTACTTTCAGCAATTTTTATTGTGTATTAATCTGTGCTGTCTATAATGCTGTGTTATTTTCCAGGGAATGTGTGTGTGATCACAACTGTTGTCACTCCAAGTAAGTCCATTTCTGCCCATGCAATTAAATTTTTAATCTATACTTTGACATCCCTACCCCACCTCTCCACATGCCACTTCCACAAACACCTACCATCCTCATCTTGGGAGCTGAATTTAGAATCAGAAGGTATTGCTTAAAAGCCGGCCTCCAGCACTTACCACTTGTATATGTTGACCTCTCTGACTTCTCTGAGCCTCAGTTTCATTTTCTGATAAGTGGGAATAATAATAGTTTTGAACATTCTAGATAGGATACAAAGACTGAGGTAATCTATGAGAAAGTGCTCTTCAATCTCTGAGACTGTTATCTGGCCGCTAGCCTGAAGAGATGGAATCCACTCAACAATCAGGACAGAGCCTAATTATTGTAATAGCAACTTGCATTTTTATTGTGTATCAGGATGCCAAGCAGCCTTTATCAAACATTTAATTTGATCTTGACGATATCTTACAAGGTTTGTCAGCATAGATATTACTGTGCTCATTTAATAGATGAGAAAACTTGATCACAGAGAGACCAAGAGATCTTTCTGCATACAAATCTGGTCATGTCATTCTGCCACAGCCGTAAATGTTTACCTTAAGGAAAAAGGCAGATCAGATTGGCAAACAGAGCCAAATGTCCATCTAACCTGACCCTGGACATCCTCGCCTGCCTCTCTCTGAGCCATTCACCCTCACTTTGCACACTGATCGTGTTGCCTTGCCCACGTTGCTTAATATCACTCAATTCATACTACAGTTTCCTGCCCCCTCTCTCTCACTTTTGCTAACTCTGATCCAGCCACAACAGCTGCTTCTTGGACAGACCAAGCCCACTTGTGCCACAGGGCCTTAGCACTTACTGTTTCCTCTACCTGAGATCTTTTTCTCCACATATCTGTGCTTCACCTCCTCACTCAGTCAGTCCATTCTCAGATCTTATCTCTGCAACAATGCCATCGGGAACCAAAAATTTTCAGTCATTCTCTCTCTACATTTTATTTTTATTTAAAGCAAACAGCACCACCAAACCTTCTATCACCTATCATCTATTACAGGAGTCCCCAAACTATGGCCCATGGGCCGCATGCGGCCCCCTGAGGCCATTTATCTGGCCTCCACCGCACTGCCGGAAGGGGCACCTCTTTCATTGGTGGTCAGTGAGAGGAGCACAGGATGCATCCACACCCATAGTTCCCATTGAAATACTGGTCAGTTTGTTGCTTTAAACTTGTTCTTTATTTTAAATATTGTATTTGTTCCCGTTTTGTTTTTTTACTTTAAAATAAGATATGTGCAGCATGCATAGGGATTTGTTCATAGTTTTTTTTATAATCCAGCCCTCCAACAGTCTGAGGGACAGTGAACTGGCACCCTGTGTAAAAAGTTTGGGGACCTCTGATCTGTCTTCTACCCAACATCTATCTATTACCTATCTATCATCTATCTATCTGTCTATCTATCTATTTATCTATCACTTTGCTTTTCGTCTACCCCCTGTCTTCACTAGACATTAAGAGCTGGGACTTCCTTTTACCCACCACTGTAACTTCAGATCCTATAAAAGCACCTGGAAAAAAGAAACGTGCTTTATGCACAGAAACAGTATTCATTCCTGTTACTACACTTCATGCTCCCAGTAATCAAAACTACTTAGAGGCAGTATATTTAATAACTCAATGAACAGATTAGGAGCCCAGCAATATAATACACTGCTCACAAAAATTAGGGGATATTTTATCACTTCGTATTCATTATGAAATATCCCCTAATTTTTGTGAGCAGTATATAAATTTAAATCTTGGGCCTTCCACTTATAATCTATATAATCTTGTGCCAGTTTCTTAATCACTCTGTGTCAGTTTAATTATCTGTGACGTGTGGCTATAAATAGCACCAACATCATAAAGTGGTTTAGAGAAGTAAATTATATAACTGAGCACATCGCAAATGCTCAAGAGATGTTATTGATTACTATTATTATAATGGTCAGCATTGTCACAATCATTAACACTAGTATTAACCTGGTGAGTTAAGCCAACAAATATAATGATTCTTTTCTTTTCTTTTTAATTTAAAAACTTAGAGAACTAATGGAACAGAGTCACAAAACATTTCTCACCTAGAAATAGAGACCATTCGCCTCCCTCTCCACCAGGACTCTGCCGTGGTGCCTGCCCCTTGTGATGCCCTGCATGCTCCCCTCGCTGCAGTCAGGCGCCATGCAGCGAGCACACCCCTCTCCCAGTGCCATTGCCCCGTGCCCTTTCCCCATCTTGTAACAAACACTACTTGCTGCTGGTCTGGCAGCCACTCCCTTGCTTCCTTCTGGTAACAGCCCCATTTATGCTGGGACAGCAATGTACTCACTTTCAAGGACGAATCATCACCGCTCTAAACCAATCACAGGAATTCTAATTTCCCTTCATCATCAATGGCCAATGAGATGTAGCAGATCCTGCCAAAGCCTATGCAAAATATTTCCTCCATATATATATATATATATATATATATATATATATATATATATATATATATATATACACACACACACACACACACACACACACACACACACATGCACACCCCGAGGGAAAATTATTGCCACCTCCTTCTAGCCCTTCTGGGAATGCTGTTGGGTGGTGATGTGGTGCCTGGTGCTGTGGCTGCCATCTTGCAACCAGGGGGTGCTGCACAGGTGAGGAAGCTACCAATAGCATCCTAGTATTCCTCATCTGGGGCCCCCCATTCTTCTGGCATCACCCCTTTATTCTGTATTTGCTTTTCTGTCTATCCTTTGTGTTAGGTAGAATGACCGCTGCGCACAGTAATCTCCCACCCAGCCCACACCTACCCCTTGGCGGCTTTCCTGCTATTTAAGTTCAGAGTCCTGAGTCACAGAAGACAGTGCGAAGGCTGTGAAAAGACCTCCCACGTCCTGCTACCCTGGATCCCACTGTGCAGAGACCCCCTGCTGCACTTGGGCTGCACTTGGGCTCCACTGTCCACGGCACACTGACCCTATTGCACTCGGACGCTGACATCTGCCTTTGCTGAGCGCACCTTGTATCAGGCTCTTCTGTAAATGAGGCACCCACCCTCCCTGTCTGCTGGCAGATGCCTGAATAAAATGTTGTATCCCTAAACCCTGGTCGGTCTGGTTCCTCTTGGCATCTGACCTAACACTCTGCAATGCCAGTCTGTACTGGCACAGCTAAAACAGGGACTGAGTCTATTTTATTGATTTAAGTGTCTCCCAACAACTGTTTGTCACAGCCCAGCTATCCCTCACTCAGCTGCCCTCAGCTTCTCCTGGGGTAAAAAAACAAAAGAGAAAAGATTCTAAGCCTTCGCTCTCTTTATCATCACTCATCATGTTCACATAACCTCGCATCCAGCTTGGACTCTTCCCAGCGGCCTTCACTCATCTATTTACAAATACCCACCATGTGTCAGACACCAGGCTGGCTGTTGGAGAGGCAGCTGCGAACAAGATACGCACCATCCTTGCCCTCGTGGGACGCCCGTATAGTGCACTTCACTGTTCACAGAGCACAGCGCGGGCCTTCCTGTCACCTCCATGCGCCCGACTAGGCAGGAAGAGCAGAAATCAATATTCATCCGTGTATATATATCTTTTTCATATTTTAAATGATTCTCCAAGAAATTAAGCCTCTTGCCCTTGATTACACATTTAGGAAGTAACAGAGCTGGGACTTCAAGTTTGATGTTCTTTCTACCGTAGGAAAACTGAAATTTTGAATACATATGACTCAGACCGACCTTAATACAAAGAAGATACAGGTGGTCAAATATGTTCTGCAGTGATCAACGGAGCTGTTTCTCCTACAGCCACCCATTTAGGTCCTGGAAGCACTTCAGGGCGACCTGGGATCAGAGGAACAGGAGGAAGCGGAACACGAACTTCTAAGAACCACAACCAAGGGACCAACATGTGCAAGACACCCCCACCAAGGGTCTTTGATTGGAGGAATTCTGCTGCCCTTTTGCCAAACACAGCTGTATTTGTGTTTGGCAAAAGGGTGAGTGGGAGACTCACCCGTCACTTGTACTCCAATCACGAAGGATGGGAGAGGGTTTGTTCACTCGTGGCAACGCAGCAAGCATCCTGATTGCGACTGTGTGCTGAAGGTGACATTTTGTGGAAAGATAGAAAAATAAAGAAGAGAGGAGAAACTCCTGAGGGGAGGAAGTTAGCAAAACTGCTCTGCGTCCATCCTCTCTCTGTCTTGTGTTCTCTGAAAGGCCTTTTGTGTTCAGTAATAAATTTAAACAGCAATCCTGAAGGATTGGCCCCAAGGCTGTTAACCGCTATAGGAGCCATCACTCAAGTGATCTTTGGAAAGATGCTTTCTACAGCCAGGGTTCACTGCAGGGGGTCCTTTTCACACCCATGACAATTCCATTCAGGGAAGGAAACACAGTTTGCACATCAGAGTGTGGACATTGATCAGAAGTGGAAGCGGTGGACAATGGAAGAATGTAATACAGGTTGGCTATTAGCCTGGGTCTGGGAACATAACAGCAAGTATGTTTGCCTTTCTTTCTTTCTTTCTTTCTCTCTCTCTCTCTCTCTCTCTCTCTCTCTTTCTTTCTACTTTCTTTCTTTCCCTTCTTTCCTTCCTTCCTTCCTTCCTTCCTCCCTCCCTCCCTCCCTTTCTTCTTTCTTTCTTTCTTTCTTTCTTTCTTTTTTCTTTCTTTCTTTTATTAAGTGAGAGACATGAAGGTAGAGACAGACTCCCACATGTGCCCCAACCAGGATCTACCCAGCAAGCCTGCTACCAGGCAATGCTCTGCCTGTCTGGACCGCTGCTCCATTGCTCAACAACCAAACTATTTTAGCACCTGAGGTGAAGTCAAGAAGCCATCCTCAGCACCTGGGACCAACTTTGCTCAAACCATTCAAGCCATGGCTGCAGAAGGGGAAGAGAGAAAGAGACTGAGAGAGAGAGAGAGATCAGGGGAGAGAAGCAGATGGTCGCTTCTTCTGTGTGCCCTGACCAGGAATTAAACCCAGGACTTCAACATGCCGAGCCAATGCTCTACCACTGAGCAGATCAGGGCCTGGTCTGCATTTCAATGGGTTAGTTTAGGCTATAATGAGTCAGTTCAAGTTCCTTTACCACCTACTATAAATGAACAAAACCTAGATCTTGCCCTAGAGAATCTTACCATCTATCAAGTCTGACAGACCCGTTATTTGGCGGGGTGGGACGATTGAAAAATATAATGTAAAAAGGAAATATGCTAAATAGATATGTAGACATTGAACTTGATCCTCATTGGCAAGCCAGGAGCAAGGAAAAAGAAGAAAAATGGGTTGTGACATTTGAGCCAGGTCTTAAAGGGTGAGTAGAATGTTCCAGCAGAGAATGGGGATAGGGAGGCCATGGCAGCCTGAAGGACAAAGCATCCCTGCAGGTGTAGGTGACAGGAATAAGCCACCAGCTGAGGTCATCAGAGAAGCAGGGCCCAGACAGTTATGTCTGACCTGCTGGGCATGGAAGCATGGTTCACGTGAACTCTGGAGGTCCCTTCTTCTCATCTAAAATAATGCTAGGGAGTACTGAAATGCACGGACATTATGGGGAGAATTACATACCTACAATCCTGCCCACTAACTGTTTTCAAAGGAAGAGAATGTAGTCGTCATGCCAATGAACTTCTGAATGAAACCCTGAGACTGCTAGGGTTGAAATTGGGCAGGGTCTCAGATTGGCAGGCTTAGCACAGAGGCGGCCTCAGCCACACTGCTGCTTTTTCCTCTGCTGCTGTGGAAAGGAAAATAATGTGTTTCTGCCCATCAGGAAGTTCAGTTCAGTCATTAACATTCTCTCTGAGCCTCATCGGCACTCCTTCAAAGCAGAGGGTTACAGGTGCTGAGGTTGAAACGCAGCTTTCTTGATGAAAAAGTGCCCCCACCCAGAGCTGAAGGCAAGGAAAAACCAACATCTCTACTGTACTAACCTTGCCCATACTTACCAAAGCACTTATTAAGTATGCAGGATCCTGTTAGAAGCTACACACACATTTTCTCTGTGCCTGCCACGTAGGTGTTATTATCTCCATTGCACCTGTGAGGCCAAAGCCATACCTTCACTCCAAGGTTCAAGTTCCCCAAGACAGTTTACTGAGTGCCTTCGTTGTGGCTCCCACACCAGGCCAACAGGGGCCTGCTGCACAAACCCGGCATGGGATGAGCGCACAGAAAGGTCTCAGAGGATGGGATGGAGCAAAGAACAGTCAGAGAGCACGGGTTTGTCCAGGCCCAGAAAACGGGAGGGCATCAAAGTGTCCGTCAAACCAGGACATCCCTCCCTACTTCCAGGATTTTGCCAAGACCAGTTGCTGGGGTTGGGGGATCCCATCTTCCAGGGAGGGAAGCTGGGGTCTAGACACATTGAATGATTTGCCCGTGGTTTCTGAACCTGGAGAAAAGAAGTTCAGGGAAGGGAGCAGGGCAGGTAACACTGACCGAGGGCCAGCTCTACCCAGGCACCGCTCTGGGATTTCATACACATTACTTCATCTGCTATCACAACAGCACTGAGAGCGGGACACTGGGCCCTGACAGAGAGCAAATTCCACGTGTAGAGAAGTTTAGTGGCTCAACCCCAGTCACACAGCTGGAGAAGGCAGAGCAGCGACGGATGCAGTTCTGTTGCCTCCACCCCCTCCCACTGTTCCCCTGCCCTCATGGCTTTGCGGACAGTGTCCACGGGTCCTGTTAAAAGGGAGCAAAAATGGTGCAACCTCAAAGAAAAGTAACCTTTTACTTCTTTTGCTTTACAAGGCACAGAATAATGCTGACAATGGGAGACCCAGAATAGAAAATGCACACAGGGGCATGCACACATGTTTCTGCAACAGCACATGCTGACATGGCCCTGGGAAGGCCCAGAGAAAGCCCACCTCTGTGCTGATAAATGGGTCTTTCTCCTGCAAGCAGAACCCAGCCTTTCCGGTAAAGAATTCAGAAAATTCAGAAGAGGTAGGCCCTTAGATGAATAGAATTAAAGATGAGGGAGTGAGATAAGGAAGCACTTATTAAGTATGGGCTCAAGTTGAATAAGATGACAGGGTAAACCTAACTGCCTAGGACTTGTTTCTCTCTCTCTGCTTCTCTCCTTTTTGCTAATGTTCTTGGACCCAAAGCAGAGCAGGACACCAAGAGGTAGTCACAGGGGTAACTAGCTAAAGATGCCCCCCAAAGGCCAAATGAGAAAGAGCTGTTGTGAGTGACTGTCTCCTCCTGGTACTGACCTTGGAGTTCACAAATTCTCTTCTACTAAGGAAAGGCAGTGGTTTTATTTCTGTTCATCTCAACACGTGGCCTGAGGACAGCTGTCTCAGAATCACGTGGACAATTCTTATAATATGCAAATTCCTGGGTTCTATACCAAGCTACCCATCAAAACAAATCAGGTGGTACTCAAAAATCTCCATCTGTATAACAAGTTAATAGCGAAAATTTCTTAAGAACGCATACAACTCAACACCAAAAAACAAAGAAAAGAAAAGAAAAACCAAGCAATATGAAAAGATGCTCAATGCCATTACTCATTAGAGATATGCAAATTAAAATTACAATAACATATCACCTCATACCTGTCAGAATGGCTATCATCAATAAACTCACAAGCGACAAGTGTTGGAGAAAAGGGAATCCTCAAAAAAAAAAAAGAAAGAAAAGGGAATCCTCGTGCAGTAGTGGTGGGGATTCAGATTAGTGCAGCTACTGTGAATAACAGTAGAGAAGGTCCTCAGAAAATTAAAAATGAAACTGTTATGACCCAGTGGTTCCTCCTCTGGGTATTACTGTATATCCAAAGAAGCCCAAAACACTAAGTCAAAAGATATGCACCCTTATGATCATTGCAGCATTATTTACAATAACCAAAATATGAAAGCAACCCAAATGCCCATCAATAGACAAGTAAATATAAAAGTTGTGGTACATATATATACAATGGAGTACTAATCATCCATAAAAAAGAATGAAATCTTAACGTTTGAGACGAGACGACATGGGTGGATCGAGAGGGTATTATGCTAAGTGAAATAAGCCAGTCAGAAAAAGACAAATACCATAAATTTCACTTATATGTGGAATCTAAAGAACAAAATAAACTAACAAAATTGAAACAGACTCACAGACACAGCGAACATTCTGATGGTTACCAGAGGGGAGGGGTTCTATGGGGCTGGGTAAAGAAAGTTAAGAGAGAAAGAAGTACAAATTTGGAATTACATGATAGTCATGAGGGATGTAAAGTGCAGCATAGGGAACATAGTCAATAATATTTTAATAACTACATATAGTATAGTACCAGGTGGGTACTAGAAATACCAGGCTGAGCACTTTGTGAACTATATGATTATCTAATCCAGTGGTTCTTAACCTAGGTTCTATGGAACCCTAGGGGTTCAATGAGTTGGTCTCGGGTTTGGAGAAGCCTCTGCCGCAGAGGTAAAGACACACTTGTATAAAGTTTTGATGACACGCCCCGCTTGGCCATCACTTGCTGCAGAGGATCACGTTACATTGCTTGGCCAACCAGTGCTGCGGGGAATTTAGTGCACGCAGTAATCAACGGCTGTCATAATTGTACGTCGTGTGGTTTCTTAATATTTTAATCCATACTAAATATGTCAAGCAAAAAAAGAAAGTGGTCGGATGAATATGTACAATATGGATTCACATGTATCACGGAATGGGATGGGAGTCAGCGTCCTATCTGCATGATATGCAATGCCAAGTTGAGCAACTCTAGTCTCACACCAGCAAAACTAAATTTGGGAAAAAAATCATATTTTATTTATCACTAAAGAAGGGTTCAGTGAATGCGCATATGAAACTGGTGGGTTCGGTAACTCAGAACAGGTTAAGAAGCACTGATCTAACCCCTATGCTGTACACCTGAAACTAATACACAGTAATATTGAATGTTTTAAAAAAAAAAAAGAGAAGAAAAGAAACTAATAAAATCTTGCCATATTTGACAATATGGATGGACCTGGAAAGTGTTACACTAAGTGAAATAAGTCGGACAGAGAAAGACAAATATCATGTGGTTTCACTTATAGGTAAAATCTAAAACAGAAACAAATGAAAAACAAAACAAAACAAAAATAGAACGATAGAAACAGATTAAAGAGATGGTGACCAGAGAGGGACGGGAAGGGTAATGGGTGAAAGGTGAAGGGTGAGATGGTCAATAACACTGTGGTAAGTCTACACGGTGACAGATGATCACTAGAATTAGTGGGGTGATCACATTACAAGGTATAAAAACATTGAATCACTATGTTGTACACTGGAAACAAATATAATTATATAATATTGTATGCCAGTTATATTTAAATTTTAAAAAATAAAATGGCAATCACACACACACAAATCTCTATCGTTAACAGGTGCCTTTGCACTATGGTGGGATTCTGATGCCCACGGAAGTTGGAGAAGCCCTGTTTCACACCCGGCTATGCGCAGAATGAACACTACTTAGGTCCCAAAAGGGAATCTGGAGCCCTAGGACTGATTCACAGTGCTGCCTGTTCCCTTACCCACACACATTCTGATGCCCCCCATTTTACACCTTGTTACAGGGCAACTTGGCAGCCCCCAAGGGGTGCAGGCAGGGACTGCTCTTTGTGGAATGTCAAGGTGATTTTATTCCCCCAGCCTCGGCCTAAAGCCAGAGAGAGCAAGTTACCTCCTCCCCCAAGACCAAGGCCTGCTGTCTGCTGCTTGTTCCCAAATCCCAGGTCCCTGAGTGGGAAGGGAAACTTGCCTCACTAGGAGAACACCCACAGTTCTAAGTGCCATGCTAATGGGGCACACTGGTGGCTGGTGTATGGGACACAGACAGGACGTAGCTGAGAAATGAGCAGACTGGGGTTGGAGGTGGGGGAGGGGAACCAGCATCGAAGGAGCGGCGGCTGGCAGCACTGGACCAACAGCATCATCTGCTGGCCGCAAGAGGCCACACCACGCTCCTTCCCAGCTCAAGCCATGCTGGGGACCTCTCTCCCCAGGCCCTAGGAAAGATTGAGGCCAGAGGAAGCAGTGTCTTTCCTCAGTTGGCACACAGGCCCAGAGAAGCCCCACCCCAGAAAGTGAAGGGAGTGGGGGTGGGGGGCAGTTCCAAGGGGGAGCTTCTCAGAGTTCGCAGAGGTAGGACTCTGGTTCTTCTAGGCAAACGTCACCTACCTGAAAGAGATGCAGACCCTGACCTGACAGGACGTGATTTCTGAAAACACACTCCCTCACACACTGGCTCCCAAATAAACTCTTACTAGTTTTATTTTAACTAAACATTGGTCTGTGGTCCCCCAACATCTTTAGATGCTCCCAGAATCTTTCAGCTTCTAGCTTCTAGTATCAGTTCCTGGAAGGCAACGACTGATTATCCTTCATGCAGTGGCTACATCACCAGCTCCCACTGCAAAGTGCTAATGGCAGTATTTTCTGCATGTGGGAAATAATAGGCAACAACCATCCCATCAGAAAGGGGCTGTGCTGGGACAAAGCCTCTTCCGGGTATTATCATCACTGTGGCCACCACATTGACGGTAGATGATCTCTGCCAAGTGCCAGGCGTGTGTGGCACACTTCTCAGGGGTCCTCTGGCTGGATCTTCCTGAGGGCTCCAGGAGCCTCTGTCACAGACTGGTTAAGCAACTTGCTCAAGGCCACACAACCACTCATCGGCAGAGCCAGGATTCCAACCTGAGCAATAAATCTAACACTAGAAGCTTCCGTTTTAGCAGTTATGCCACGTTGCCTTCCAGGAGAAGCACACACGTGTACGCGTGTAATAAGTGCAGCCTCTTCCCAAAAGCACGCCACACACTGTCTCACCGAGCCTCACAGGCATCCCACGTGTAAGGCAGGGCTGGCTGTGGCCGCTGGTCTCCCTGCATCTGTCTCTCACATACCAGACCACTCCTGGCAGGCGGTATGCCTTCATTTGTGGGACCTCCAGGTCCACCCACAAAACAAGATGCCTCGCAGAAGGCATCAGAAATGAGAGATACAAAAAAGCCCCCCGGAATGAGGTGAGCACTAGAAAAAATGGTACCACAAACCCTGGAGGCATGGACTCGCACCTGCAACCCCTGCAATGGTCATTCCTTTTGTGAGTTTTCACAGAGCACCTGCAGCAGGCAGTGTCACAGGGGCGGAGGGCGTGCCCAACCCTCTTTGCGGGTGCCCCCTCTAAAGGTGGAGACCTCAGCAAGTACAGAAACGTGTGAGTAATCACAGACAGTGGTTATGACGAGAGGACTCTTGGGAAAATTGTTGATCTGAACCTGCAACTAACCGGCCCCTCTTTGCTATCTCCCTTTCCAAGCCTGGCTATTGCCTCCTTCACTCAACCCGGGCCCAGTGATTAAGGACATTCCGCTGCAGGCTTTGGGCTCCCTGTTTAACAGTTCCCGAAGGCACCCTTCCCGCAGAGCTGCAGTTGCCTCAGGTCCCTCTGCCCGGGAACACCGGGAAGGAAGGGAAGGGAAGAGGCAGAGCGGCAGTGAGCGGGGCGGCGGAGGTGGGAGGCCCGGCGAGGCAGAGAGAGGGGACGAGGGCGCACGGAGGTCCAGCCCGGCCCTGCCCCTCGGTCGCGCCATGCTGGGTGCAAAATCTCCCAAACTCGCATGAGCAGCTGCTGATTTCTCCGGCCTTTTTTTTTCCTCCCAGGACGGAAAATGAATTTCGAACCACGCTGCGGAACACGCCCAACAATTGGAAAGCAAGTCGAATACCGGCCGGTGGCTCTGTGGGGTTCTCCTTGTCAGCTCTCGCCTGCCGCTGAAAAGGAAGGAGCTGAGGTGGGGTTTTGTGTCTCCAAGTGCAAGCGTTAAAGAAAATAGGGTGGGCGTAAGAGCGCTTGGGGAGATGACATCCTGCGGGCGCACACTGGTAAGTCACCCGAGAGGGGCTGGCCCCTCCCACCTTTGTCCAGGTCCCAGCTCTGTCCTCCAGCCCGCGCTGCAGCCTGCTGTTGTCTCAGAACTTGAAGAATGCGTTTGCAGAAGCCCAGGTCCCCTCTCCTCCTCCCCAACTCCTCTAGCCACCTGCCCCAGGGAGCGCATTTGCTAGAAGTCCCCTCCCTGCCTTGGCCTCTGCTCAGAGCCCTTGGCATTCTGATAACAGCCAGCATCATTTTTAATGTCCATATTTGGCTGGGTGCCTAATGTTCTCCTCAGGAGCTGGACCAGAGCCCCACTCCGTCTCTCAGTGGACCCACAGGGTCTGGCTGGGTCTTCATCCTGGGGGTCCCCACCACACTGGGTGTTGTTCTTTAGAGCACATGACGTTAAGTCCCCAACTTGCACCTCACTCTGTGGTGACAGACTCAGAAAGAGTCCTCTCCTATCGCCCCTGGTGACCCAAGGCTCTGCTTTGTGTAGACCAGTGGTTCTTAATCTTTTTTGAGGTACCGAACCCACCAGTTTCATATGCACATTCACCGAACCCTTCTTTAGTGATAAATAAAATATATTTTTTTCCAAATTCAAGACATGGGTATATGTTTTTTTACTGGTGCACAAAATGAACCGTGCATGAACATCACCTTGCTCAAAGAACAAAACCAACAAAGTGCATGAACTCACAACAAATTACGGTATTACTTTATTCTGGCCTCCGCGGCAGAGGCTTCTCCAAACCCCTGAGACCGACTCATCGAACCCCTAGGGTTCGATAGAACCCAGGTTAAGAACCACTGGTGTAGACTGACTGGCTCTGCTCTGAGACAGCCGAGGCAGAGGATGGGTCTCGGGCACTGGCTTTGCCTAGAATTAATTTCTCTTTTGGGAAATGAAGCACATCTGGATGAGAACAGGTCAACCCACCCACCCCTCCCTCACACCACCACCACTAAAATGTCCCAAGTAAACGTCTAAGGGCATCATCAGCCTGGACCAGCTCCCACACTCTCCCCTCAGAGGATCCATGACCCCCAAAGCCTTTATTAGCTCTTTCTGCTCCATTTAACTACACAAATGGCTTGGTCACAGCTGACTGGTCCCAAATTTGCCAGTGATTTTCTTTTAATTTACCGTGGCTCAGTTCCCCTGTAATACAGGTGGAGGAGGCATATTTGCTCCCAAACTCCCCTCCTGGGGTTAATCATGCACAGAACAAAACTCCATTTGAGCCACTTAATTTCTTCCCTAGGTTTTGAAGGAGCTGCAGCTATAAGGCAAACGGACATACCTCTTTCCCCAAACTCCAGATGTTTATGAGAGACAGTGCACCTATGAGCTCCTTCCCTGTTTTCACCCAGGTCCGAGCAGGGAAACTGAAGGTCTTTGAACAAATGGGCTCCACTTCTTTTCCAAGAGCCTGAAGCTGAAACCTTGGGCTCATCTTCTCTCCCATCTTCCCTCCCTGGAGAAGCCTTTCCTGGCCAGCCTTTCCGGCTCTGCCCCTCCTTTCCCCTGGGTCTTCCAGCCGGTTGTCATGGGGTAATTTGGCACCTACCTGTGTGACTCCCACCCATGCACCTCACAACCTCCTCCTCTGTTGTCCCCACCATATACTGCATTGCAAACATGAAGGGCCAAGCCCCACTCCCTAAATGTCCTTGGCCTTCCCATGTTGGTCTCCCCCTTCCTGGTAGAACCCTCTTTTATTGCCAGAGCCTGGTAAGCTTCCACGTAAATGTCAGTCACCTCTGCTGGGAAGTCGGCATATTTTCATCTTTCCACTCTTTTCTCTGCTCTGCCACTTATTCTGTTTGGGTTTGTTTTCACACCACATTGCAAACTTGTTTGCCTGTCAGGCCCTCCAGCACTTTGAGCTCCTCAGATGCGACTACCACAACTACGACTAGTAAGGAATACCCACTTGTGTATCCCTGAGACCTACCTAGCCCATTGCTGGGCACAAATGCTCACTGGATCTGTTTGAATGAATAGCATGTGAATGCGAACTGTATTCACTTACCAAACTAAGATACTCATCTGTTTAGGCCTCCCAAATGGTGCTAAAAAAAATCTAAAACCCTGCAGCACACACAGGCTCTGACTCAAAGGAGACACTTCGCCCTCAGGAAATCTTTTCTGCGTGGACATGGCGCCATCTGGTGGTGTCTGGCAAAAATAACCTCTGCGTCCGGAGAGCAAAGAGGGCTCTGGCAGTGCTGAGCAGTGATGAAGGAGCTCCCACAGCCCTTGAGCGCTAGCAGCCTGAGCTCCATGGCCTGCCTTCCCAGACTTGAGAGACAGGAGGAGCGAAGTCACCTCCAGAACCACTGAGCAGCAATGCCTGCTTACCTCTAGTCTGACGCTCTCCTCTTGCTGACACTGTATTGCAGCTGAACCTCAGAAAAAGGTCAGGCTCTTCTTTGATACCAGGACTTTTTAAGTGCCACCTGCACTCCTGCCTGCCAGCCCCATTCTGTCACCACCGTGGGACCCAAACAGAACTCACCTCCCACAACTGAGACCTCCTGTGTGAGCACATGGCAGCTCCATTGCCAGCTGTGCCCCAGCACCTTTCTGCTCCCCCAATCCCCAGGGGCTACATGCCACCGAGTCACATCGGTACTATCTCCAAGCGACCCGCTTCTCTCCATCCCCTCACTTCCACAGCCTGCCTTCACATGGGCTATCCTGTCTCCCCTCCAACATTCCTGTACTCCCCAGCTCTGCTCTGGAAAGGCCAGGATCCTTAACAAGATCCACAGCCTGGCCCCCTCTCAGCAGCTTCCTCTGTGGCCCCACTTCCTCCCGCTCCTTTCCAGCTAGAGTGGCCTTCTGGCATGTCCTCTGTCATACCATGCTCCTCCCTTCAGCTCAGGGCTGCTCTCCTAGCTGCTGCCTGGTTAACTCCTACTCATGTTCTCTCCCTCCTCTGCCCTTCCCCATCTCCCACCCTGCCACCTTCCCAGTGTCTGCTGGCCAAAGTTCACCACCACTACCACCTACCAAAATGCCCCCTCACCCCAGCTTATCTCTATAGTGGACCAGTTAAGGGCACTGGCTTTGGCTTGAGGTTGCCTGTATTCAAACTCTGACTAGGCTGTGTGACATTATGAAAGCTATTTAACCTCTCTGAACTTCCAATTCTTCATCTCTAAAATGGGGAGGAGGGGTAATGGTTTGTAAATAATCAAAAATAAACCTGTTACCTTCTCTGAGTAGGGCAACTTCCCAATTCTATGGAACACTTCTCCTTTACGATAGCTGTGAAACTTGTGACTACTAAATAATTAGTTCACTTAAAATTAGTCTCATCTGTCAAAATGGAAGTCCCACCAGGGTGGGGGCAGGGTTGGTCTTATTGCCATATTTACCAGGCTTAGCCCAGGCCCACAGGTAGCCTCTATCACCAAAGCAACTGTGGGCAAGGTACTTAACCCTCTGGGTCTTAAGCTGTCTCCTCTCTAATAATAACAGTGCCTCTCTAATAATAACATAGCATCAGAGTGCTGCTTAGATTAAGGGCTTAGATAGTACCTGGTTCATAGTAAGTATTCAATAAACATGAGCTTTTGTTCTAGTACACAACCAAATATTTTAAACTTCCAGTTTCTAGTTAGATGTGTAAAAAGCTTGGAAATTGTCATTTCCACCCTCACAATAAGAAAAAAGTTAAAAAGCTAAAGCTGGACAAACTGAAAACCAACAGGTTTTTCTAGATCCATCAGAGAAATGAGGCCAAAGAGCAAACCACTGACCTGAACATTGGAGAGAGACAGACAGGTAGATAACAGAGAACCACAACTTATCAGAGCAAAAGCCTCGGTGCAGAAACCTCCCAGAAGCTAGTGCCAGGCTAGGAAAGTTTAAACTGTGATTGGCAAATTGCTTGGAGCTCAATGTGAACAAGCTGGAGGGTTCAGTCTGGAGGACCAGTCCTAAGGAAGCCCCACACTTCCTGCTTTGTACCTCCGGGAGACCCACCTGGTACTCACAGTGAAAATCCACTCCGGCTTCCAGCAAGAGGAGAGAAAAACGACCGCTTTGCGTTCTGTCCAGAGTGTTCTATTCTCTCTAACAAAAAAAAAAAAGCCTGCCCTCAGGGAGACCCTTTCCCAGAGTGTGCACATCTGGGGAGAGAAATGTCCCACTGCAGGCCCTCTCGACTTGCTGTCTCTCCTGAGGTGTGAGTGGGAACAAGAGGAAAAGGGAGTATTTCTTGTAAAGGTCACAGGCCAGAGGCACAGGCTCACTAAGAGACTGAGACCTAATCAGAGGATTATAGGGCACATCCCTGAGTTTCTCACACCTCACTGCCACATCACTAGGGCTCCCCTATAATAACAGAGGATTGCCACTGAAAGAACAGAAGAGCTTAGACTCTATTTAAGGAGAAGTCTCTAGGGAAACCCAAAGACACCAGGGGAGACAAAAACAAGGACACCAGAGAAAATATGAATCTTGGAAACCTCAGCTGCTAGGAAGAATAAACACAGCTTAAGTTCTACACAGATAAAGATAAAACCCCACACTAAAGGTCTATCTCCCTCAGTTTCTTTATCTCATACATCATATTTGGCTTTCAACAAAAAAATTACAAGGAATAGTGACAGGTAAAACATAATCCGAAAAGATGCAAAAAGCATCAGAAATAAGACTGGTGATGTAAAAGAAGCATGCTTACTATTCTAAGGGCTCTAATGGTAAAAAATGGACAATATGCAAGAACAAATGGGCAACATATGCAAAGAGATGGAAACTCTACAAAAAATTCAAAAGGAAATGCAAGAAATAAGCATTGTAATAAAAATGAAAAATACTTTTGGTGGGCTTGTTTGTGGATTAGACATGGTCAAGAAAATAATCAGTGTGTTACAGGAAATGTCAATAAAAATTTCCCAAACTGAAAAAGCAAAGAGGAAAGAAAAAAGAATGAAAAAGAAAAGGTGGAACAGAATATCCAAGAACTGGAACAATTACAAAAGGTATAACATACACAATGGGAATAATGGAAGAAGAAAAATGAAAGGAAAAACTATGACATAAGAGTTGAGAACTTTCCAAAACTAATGACAGACCCCAAACAACAGATCCAGGAAGCTCTGAATACTAGCAGGGTAAATACCAAAAAATCCACACCTAGGCATGTAATATTCAAACTGCAGAAAATCAAAGAAAAATAAAAAATTGAAAGCCAGAGGGGAGGAGGAGGGACCCTTACCCAGAGAGGAGAAAGGATAAAAATTATATTCAACTTCCTTCAGAAACCATGCAAGCAAGAAGAGAGTGGAGCAAAATATTTGAAGTGTTGAAAAAAGACAAAAATAAACAAACACCTACAATCCTATATCCTTCTAAATTGTTGTCCTTCTAAAGTGAAGTAGAAATACTCTCTCAGACAAAAATCAAAGGAGCCCTACCATTTGGCTCAGTGGTAGAGTTTGGCACAATGTGTGGATATCCCAGGTTTGATTCCTGGTAATGGCACACAGGAAAAGTGACCGTCTGCTTCTCCACCCTGCCCCCTGCCCATTCTCTCTCTCTCTTCCTCTCCCACAGCCATGGCTCTATTGGTTCAAATGAATCGGTCCCTGGCACTAAGGATGAAGCCTCAACCTCAGGCACTAAAAATAGATGAGTTGCGAGGATAGCCCTAGATGGGCAGAACATCAGACCCAGAGAAGGGCTGTCAGGCAGATATCAGTGGGTGGCATACAAGAGTCTGTCTTTCTATCTCCCCTCCCCTAGGTTGGGAAAAGAAAAAGAATCAAAGGAAATTGTCACCAGTAGACCTGACTTGCAAGAAATATTCAAGTTCTACAGAGAGGGGAAAGAATACAGGTAAAAAATCTGGCTCTCCAAAAAGAAAGGAGGAGTGCTCGAGTAGGAAAAAATAAAGATAAAATAAACACTTGAGTGAATCAAACAAGCCACACTTACCTCAGAGACTCCTCCTGCCTCAGCTCCCCCCAGCCCCACCCAAGTTCTCACTAGCTCCCCTCCTAACATTCCAGGAGCACCTAGCGTGGTCTGCATCACCCAGCGTTACCATGCTTGTATTCTGTTTCACCCAGGGCTGAAAGCTGTGTGTCCCCTGAGACAAGCCACAAGGTGCTCAGTGTCTGGTAAATGTATGAATGAATGAATGAACGAATGAGTGAATGAATAAATGGCAAAGCACCATTCATTTTCACACCAGAGGTGAACGTGATTAAATAACATGTGTCTTTAATAGCAGTCCATTGAGAATATTCCAGTGCTGCCATCATCACAAGGAAGGGCTCACCCACTGGATTCTCTCTGCCCAGGTATGGTCACTCCTCAGGTCAAAGAAGGGATGGACATTCTTCTTACACAGGCTGCTCTTTGACCCTGAAGGACATCAACCCGGGAAGCAGAGAAATGACCACAGGGCACACCACAGAAATGTGAGATGATAAAGGGCAGAGTTTACGATGGCTCCTCCTTCACAGAACCGGATGCAGGGAGCACCAAATCCCAGGGAAGGAGCAGGCGGGGTGCATCAGACAGAGCCGGGACTGAAGCCTGGCCACTTCAAACTTTAGAAGCCCCTGAAAGCACCTCAGATTCTTCACCTCAATTAACATTAGTAAATCACTGACATGGCGTTTATCATAGGCTGAACGCCTATGATAAACTCAAGGCAACATTGTGAAGTCTAAGGAAACTAAGGCACACAAGCTGTCCACGGTGGGGTTGGACTGAGACCCAGCATCTGCGCGCAAAGCTTGGCTTAACCTCTGCCATCTGCATCATGGGCACAAACGATGCCATCCTCTTCTGATTGTTTTTAATCAGATGAGAAATCTTGACCAAGTGCCCTGTGCAGATGCTGGCATCCAGCAAGTGCTTGACAAATGCCACATCACACCTCTGCTGTCCTCCTTCCACCTTGTTGAGGGTCAATCAGCTGCATCTAAATCAGTCCTTCGGCCCCTCCCCCATGACAGCCGTGTGGGCTTCTACCCCCAGCAGCAGTGCAGAAATGTGTCCTAAAGGGTAGCTTCCATATCAATAGCCACCATTATAACCACCACCACATGCAGGCCAAGAGGCCACGTGACCCAAGTCATGGCCCTATTTGGTGATAAGGTCAAAACCTATGCACCCTCGCTTCTGACGTCAGTGCCTTGTGATACTGTGGTTCAAAATGGGGACAGTCGACTGGCAGCAGCACTGCCTGAGGACATCAGAAATGCAGAGCCAGGGACCACCCCCTGGCCTAATGCCAGATCTCAGGTGGTCTCCAGGCCTGTGCACAGCTGAGAAGAACTGGTCTGTGACACCACGGTTGAAAGAGTCAGAGAGGCCCATCTGAGCTTGACTTTTAAGTCTTTCCAGAAATTTGAGAGACAGTGCAGGAGCCTAAGGCAGCTGCCTTCCCCGCACCCACAACGGCCCCAGTGCCAGCCCTCGCCAACAGGGAAAGGCTCAACCTGATGATCAAGCCTCAGCCCCAGAGCACGATCTTCCTGCCCAGTAAGCCAGCTTCTCTGCCCGGTTCCTCACCTGTCAGCTCCCTCACCTGTAGCTCTCAGCATTCTGGGAAGGAACTTCTGTTGTGAAGTTGCTGAGATGATTCATCACAAATATGGCCCAAGCTGCAGGGCACAGAGGAGAGGGCAAGGCAGAAGGGTGACTGAAGATGGCAGAGCTCAGCCCTGGCCAGTTGGATCAGTGGTAGAACATCAGCCTGGCATGTGGATGCCCGGATTTGATTCCCAGGCAGGGCACACAGGAGAAGCAATCCTCAGCTTCTCCACCCTCCCATTCCCCCTTCTCTATCTCTCTTCTTCTCCCGCAGCCATGGCTCGACTGGTTCAAGTGCATCAGTACCAGACACTGAAAACGGCTCTCTGGAGTCTCTACCTCAGGCACTAAAAATAGCTCAGTTGCAAGCATGGCCCCAAATGGGCAGAGCATTGGCCCCAGACAAGGGTCACCAGGTCAATACCGGTCGGGGCGCACACAGGAGTCTATCTCTCTATCTCTCCTCCTCTCACTTAGAAAAGAAGGGGGAAAAAAGATGGCAGAATCCACCCAGACTGTGATCCCTAATGGGGTGGGGTAGGCAGCCCACACTTGGGCCATCACCCCACCTAGACCTAGAAGCAGAGCCTTACACAGAGGTGCTCAGCCCAGAAGGGCTCCAGGCTTAGCCAGAGCTAGGTTTGAGCTGGAGCTGAGGGAGACCATTAGAAGCGAGGCCAGCAGTCACCCCACCCCACTGGTCCCCAGTTAGGAATACAAACCCACTCGTCCCAGTGGCTTACCTTCGTCTCACCTGCTCTATTCGGTCACGCATAACCTCATCTCTCACCTCACTTGGGACTTGGAAGATACGGGTATGGCTGCAAAACATCACACAAACGCTGGGGTTTTTGGTTTCACTAGGCATCATAACTCTGCTAGGATTGTGATCAAAAGCCCTGGCCAGTTGGCTCAGCGGTAGAGCATCAGCCCAGCATGTGGAAGTCCCCAGTTCAATTCCTGGTCAGGACACACAGAAGCAACCATCTGCTAACCTATTATACCACACAGCTCAGATTTAAAAAAAAAAAAAAAAGTGGAAGATGTTGCTCATCTTATCCAAACCAAAGAGCTGCAACTTTCAGAGTTCCACAGTGTGGCCACGTTGGGCACGGACAAGCCTCCCGTAAGCAAAGCTGTGATTGGATTATAGTCACCAACATTTATAATTTTAGAAACTGTTGGCAAGTCTTCCCTTCCTGTTTTGTAATTACTGAGTAGTTGAATCCCCATTTAAAATGCTAATGCCACTAGAAGGGGTAAACACCTGAAAATTGGATATCCTAAAGCAAAAATAAATTTCTTGACACATATATCCTCCTTGAGAGAAGAGAGCTAAGCTGGTGGTGGAAACATGAAAAAGGCAGTGACAGAGGACTCCTTCACAGTTTAATCCCAGAGTTCTTCTGGGAAAAAAGAGACCCTAAGTGAGCACAAGGAAACAGGGAAAGGAAATAGGGAAGCTTACACCCAGGGAGAGAGCCGGAGTCCAGACCTAGCTCCCTCTGCCTTAGTTAGCAGCGTCAGTGCCAGGACAGGAATGCCTGGGCTCCCAAGCACAGGGGAGGCTGGCAAAGTCACCCGAATGTGGAGCACATAATTCTAGCCTCCGCGCTGGGAAACATCCGCTCAACCTCAGTTGTATATGAAGGCTTTGGCTTTTGCATTTTCAGAGTTTATTTTCTTTTAGCTCTTTAAAGCACCACCACTTCTAAACAAACCAAATGCAAAAATAGCAGGAGTCTGAAATTTACTCAAAAGCATCTAGGAATGGTGAGCCATCTCAGCTTTCCAACCCCTGACGTCATTTTAAAATGTAGGCATGAGTGCAGGCTTTCAAGATGGCTCGACTATTCCTTTCAGATCCCAAAGTGAGTCTGACAATGTTCTCAGCCAGAGTCAACAGCACTGGAGGAGAACGACCCTGGGTCTGTGTTGGGTCTGTGCCTTCTTTGCGTCTCCAACCCCGTAACTTGGCTCAGAGCAAATATGATTTGCTTTACCTCCATCTTATGAACTGGATTCTTGTTCTTTCCTCCATGACATCTTGACACTGGTTTGCTAATAAGTCAGACTTGGAGAGCTGGTGCTTCATCTAGGAAATTTCGGTAGGGTCCACATGATTACTGCCCAGGTAGGACTCGGTGGCTAGGGTGGAACCCAGCCTGGATCAGCTCCGCCAACTTACCCAAGATCCTTTGCGGTAGGACCTCCCACCTTCCCCCTCCCTCTCTCCCTACGCTCCCAGGAGGATAGTCTCATCTCTCAATTACCACATCTCTGGTCACATGTATATTTTGGCCATAGGTGGGAGGGCCGTTGTTAGACATCTTCTCCTTTATATTGTGAGAAGCCTCTTCTTCAGTCTGAAAGGTGAATACTTTCCCTTTGAGAGTGTCATTTGGTACCTGACCCCCAGTTCTTTCTCTTTTTCCTTTTCCCTTTCTCCTTTTCCATCACAGCACACATCCCACTTAGCCACACACACAAGCTCTGTATCTCTTGGTTCCTGCAATAAACTCGCCTATTACTACCTTCCCATGAGATTTCAGAGAGCTAAGTCCTTGGCCTTACCCCAAGGTATTCCTGAGACATCCTGTAAACAGGGTGACACATCTGAAGCCCTGTATCCAATATGCTTGAGATGCAGGGCAGGGTTAGTGGTGATTCCAACACACCTCTTATAAAGACAAAGCCCCAGCATCCTCATGTCCAAGGTGTGTGTCAATGAGCTTGAGTTTCCCATTCTAGGTAGAGGGAAGTCCAGATCCCTGCACCCACTAAGGCCAGCTCTCTAGAACTTTGGGTACCCTGAATTATAAAGGGGTTTTACTCACCTTTTTCAGCCAGTGCTGTACTACAGACACTGCCTCACTTTCCACAACTTCAACGTCCTGCAATAAATTGATACGTCGATGCCCTCAGAATATCTAGAACCCAGTGCCTCTTCTCCATTCTTACCCAGAGTTATACATTGTATGATCTTCTCTGTAGAAGTTCAGTAGGAGGCTCAGAAGAGAGAAGATATGTGAGAAACAATTCTACACAGCTACCAACAGCTTTACTTACCGAACTGGTTTTTGGAGGGAAGGATAATCCTGTACCTTTCCTGGCAAAAATGTACATGATCCATGTTGTAATTATCATCTTTGAACTTATATCAGGCCTTCTTCTTGGCTCCTTCCTCCATTGAAGCGGCCTAAGGACTCCTCTAGAACAAGGAGGTCATTGAAGGGAGGTGCCCACCTGATTGGCTGTCCAATGATGATGTGACAATGCCCTCCATTGTCACAGAGAGTAGAGATGAAATCGAGAGATCAGGAAGTAATCTGTAGTGATGCTATGGTTCGAAATAGGGAGATGGAGGGAGGGGAAGTAAGCATAAGATATAACCAATATAAGCCTGAGGAAGAGACAAGGGGAAATTACCAAATCATTGATAGAGATGGGGGCTGAGGGTTTATAGCTGGTCACTCAATCTTGACAATAATGAAGCAGAAAGAGATTTTATGAATTGAAAGAATATGTAACAAAATGACCTGGGCCCTCTAGACATTTATTGAAACAATGACAATGGCACTTTTTATTCTTATTCTTACATAGAGGGGGAGAAAGAGTTTATCCACCCCCAAAAAAAATCAGAGATGGAAAGCAAAATTCTCAACAAGGACATTTTCTTTATTTTTTGTCTGTTCTGTTTATAGAAGTGATTCAAACCATACAAAATAATCCAAACAGTAAGAGGTATAGAGTAAAAAGTGAAAATACCATTTCTTATAAAAGCTAATTTTTGATTATTCAAGTCACCCATGGTAAACTACCTAGGAGGAAGGACAGTAATCAAAAATGAAAAGGGGATTGCATTGTGACTTCAGATTGTTTGGGGTTGGGGGGAGGGGATTGGTAGGTGCTCAGATAGCTGCTCTTCATATCTAGATGCTGACACTAAGCAAATGTTTAGCTGCGCTGAAAAGTAGTTGTAGCCTAACAGTGAGACTGTTCTCAAGGTCTCAGAAACCTGGCTTCTAATCCTATCTCTACCACTAATTTATGTGACCTGAACCCAATGATTGGGTTAAGACTAATAATTAGTTTAGGGGTCGGGAAACTTTTGGGCTGAGAGAGCCATGAATGCCACATATTTTAAAATGTAATTCCATGAGAGCCATACAATACGTTTAACACTAAATACATGTAAATGTGTGCATTTTATGTAAGACCAATGCTTTTAAAGTAGAATAAGTCTCTGAATTCTTTTTAATAATATTGTTATGCTCTTGCTAACCAATGATGAATAAAGTATTCTTACCATTAATGCGACTTCTGGTGCTGCATGGTTTTGCTGATGGCTTTGTAGTCTGGTTGATATGTGGTGAGGTTAAGCTTCATGCAGATGTTGAGACTTCCATCCGTTAAACGTGATCGTAGGTTGGTCTTAACATCCTTTAGATGTGAGAAAGACTGCTCACATGCATACGTAGAGCCAAACATTGTCAGTACAGCAATACTCACACACTGCAGTGTGTGGTATGTGACGGGAAGCACGTTCCAGGTTTTGACAATCAGCTGGTCCGCGGGTTAAAGCTTTTTTCATTTCTCCCCACTTGTGTTTGCTCGCCAACTCTGCTTGCTGTCATTCAAGTCTTTCCAAATCTTCATTCAGTGACTTGAAGTTATTAACCCACATGTCTGAGGCCTTCAGGTCAGCAGCTTGTAGCTCAAAATCTCTGACGGAGACACTGGGGATGTAACTCAGGTCGGCGCTGTCCACTGCACACTCGTGTGGATGAGTGATGAACTTAAAAAGATGAGTGCACTCACAAAATTCTCCAAAGCATGCTTTGAGTGACTGCAGGAGATTAGATGTGAAGTTCGCTAGCTGCTGGAGATCAAGGTGTTGAGCAGGGTCACTTGCTGTGCATGCATCTTTAAACTCTCCCAGTTTATCAAAGTGTAGTAAACAACCTGTTTCAATGTCATGCATCTTTAAACTCTCCCAGTTTATCAAAGTGTAGTAAACTACCTGTTTCAGTGTCAGCGATGAAGAGTTCCAGCTTGTTTTCAAATGCAAACACTGCTTGTTGAAGGGATAAGACTGTATTTCCAATGCCTTGCATTTTCACACTGAGCTGGTTCAGATGTTTAGACATGTCCACGAGATAGTAGAACTTCAGGAGCCACTCAGTGTTAGCTAACTCAGGATGCTCAATGTTTTTCATTTTAAGAAAAGTCTGGATTTTGCTCAGACAAGCCGTGAAATGGCTGAGCACCTTCCCTCTTGACAACCAATGCACATTGTTATACAGAAGCAGACCAGGATAATTATTCCCAACTTCATCCAGCAGTGTTTTAAACTGGCAATCATTTAAAGCTTGGGCAACAAAAAAGTTGACCACTGAATGCCCAGCAACATCACCTCACCAAACTGCTCGCCACACATCTGAGCACAAAGCACCTCCTGATGTAGGATGCAGTGAAACTTAGGATGGGTCTCTTTTCATGTTCACAAAGAAGCGCTACGAATCCTCTGTTTTTCCCTACCATGCACGGAGCACCATCAGTACACACCGAAATAAGTTTATCCATCGGTAGATTTTTTTCTTTAGCAAACTCAGTTAAAGACTTGAATAAATCCTCCCCTCTTGTTGTCTCTTTCATAGGCAAAACAGCAAGACTTCCCTCACGCAGTGTGTCACTGACAGCATATCTTGCAATCATGCTGAACTGGGATAAATGGCTTACGTCTGTTGACTCATCCAAAGCGAGAGAAAAGAATGGTGCTCGCATTTATGTCCTTCACTTGTGTGCCTCAATTTGATTTGCCATCATGATGGTACAATCGTGAACAGTTCTTGCCGACAGAGGCATGTCTTTTATTCATTTGATTATCTTGTCTTTATCCGAAAGTCATCAAATTTTTCATTGGCAACATCAAGCATGAATGTTTTAGCATACTCCCCATGTGTGAATGGTTTTCCATTTCTCACAATTGCTAAAGCACCAGCAAAGCTAGCTGAATTCCAGTCACCTTGTTGGGTCCAAACATGGAGTTGCTCCTGACTAGCTTGCACTCTGCACAGTAGCTCTTGACATGCTTTCTTCCTGCTGTCCCCTGCTGGATATTTCGATGCAAATGTAGTATGGTGTGTGTCCAAGTGCCGCTTTATATTTGACCGTTTCATCGATGCAATTTTATCATTGCATATCAGACACACTGCAGAACCTGCTCTCTCCACAAAGGCAAATTCTTGTCCATTCCTGCTGAAAAGTACAATACTCCTCATCTTTTTTCTTTTAACCATCTTCTTCTTCAAAGGGTTTCTGCAATTAGCTAGCTGACTATTTGATTAAAAGGAGGGAAGTTTACTTCCTGACCTCACAATGACTTCTGTTATGTGACGCATTATCCAATAAAAATTTGGTGTTGTCCCGGAGGACAGCTGGGATTAGCTCCAGCCACCCGCAACCATGAACATGAGCGGTAGGAAATGAATTGATTGTAATACATGAGAATTTTATAACATTTTATATTTTTAATGTTATTAGTTTTTATTAAAGATTTGTCTGCGAGCCAGATGCAGCTATCAAAAGAGCCACATCTGGCTCACAAGCCATAGGTTCCCGACCCCTGGATTAGTTGCTCTGGTTCTAGTTTCTTTGTCTTCAAAATGAAAGGAATAGAATAATGTCTTTTGTTTGCTTCTAGCTCTAATATTCAAAAAATGTTCTTATTCTCATTCTAAAGAATATTGAATACCTTTATCTCACTCTCCCTAATTTCCCTATTATAACCACTATTCTCTTCACTCCCAACAAATCATCTCAGTTTGATATCTGTATTGGTCAGAATATGCTAGGCTGTGCTGAGGCAACAAACAAGTCCCCAAATCAAAAAGGTGTATTTCTCATTCTCAAAACCTCCTGTACAAGTTGAATAATTCTTCAGGGTAGCTGTACTCCATGCAGTGACTTAGAAATCCAGGAAGAATTCCATTTTGCAGTTCTACTGTCTCAGGAAGTTATCATCCATGATTCTCAAAGCAAGGGAAGAGAATACATGGAGAAGTAAAGTCAGCCCTTCTGTTTCAGCTCAAAGCTTCTTCTTACAGCTTTTCAACCAACTCCTAATCATATGACTTCAATCTCATCTAAAGGAGACTAAAAATTGTAAAGTAAAATATGAAATTACTTGTCAACATTATTTTTTGTCACCATACCATAAAAGTTATTTTCCATCCTTATTGATATAATTCTATTTTTTTAATATTTAAGACATTAATGTGATTCAAAAATTAAAACTACATGGAGATATATACTCAGGGACACTCCACCTACTTCCTTAGCTCTTCAACCCTATTCTTATTTAAGAAATAAGGTTTCTATAAGTGTCTACATTGTACATCTGTGTTAATTCTTTGAAAAGAAAACAGATACATAAATCTACTCTCACCTTTTTATTACTATTATAAAATACATACATTAAAATATATAAATACATATATGTGTGTTTAATCAGAACCCATGTCAAGATATATAACATTTCCAGTGTCCCCGCAGACTCTCAGTCAATACTCTCCAATAAGATAACCAGCATTTTGACCTCTATCATCATAGATGAAATTATGCCTGTATTCCATTTTATTACTATAACACAAATTATTTCTCAAATTTACTATTGGTGGACATTTGTGTTAGCTCTGGTTTGATGCTATTTAAAATAATGCTGTTATAAACATTCTTATACCTATCATTTGGTTGACATAAGCACTGAAATTTCTGAGTATATATGCTCCAAAAAATGAAATTTCTAGGACATCAGCCTTACATAGAATTAATATTAGTATATACCAAAAAGTATAGCAAGGTAGTCGTACCAACTACTGCTCATAGCAATGTATTAAAGTAACAGTTGCTCCATATTCTTGCCAATATGAATATATAACTTATGGAATACAGCTAAAACTATATTTTGAAATAATTTGAACCTTCAAATACTGATATAGAGTAACAGTTGCTCCATATTCTTGCCAACACTTGGTATTGTCAGTCTTTTGAGTTTAGCCAGATTGAGTGGAGATATAGTGGTAACCAAGAACAGTTTAACTTGCATTTAATTAACCAATTAGTGGTGGTCAGTATCTGAGTTATATGGTAAACTTGATTTTCATGAAAATATCAAAACACTTTCTAAATGGCAGCACCATTTTATATTCCTGCCATAAATAAATAAGTTTCAATTTCTTCATATCCTTATCAGCATTATTACTGTGTCACTCTAATTTTAGACATTTCAGTGAGAATGATTTGATTTGTATCTCCTCATGTGCTTACAGACCATTTTAATATCTTCTTTGGAAAAATATCTATTCAAAGCTTTTGCCATTTTATAATTGGATTATTTGTCTTTTTGAGTTGTTTTCAGATCAAGTAGTATACGTTGTTGTTGTTGTTTTCCTCAAAGGTTTCCTGGCTATTCTAGTGCCTTGGAATTTCCATGTAAATTTTAGAATTATTTTGCCAATTTCTAAAATGAAACACCTGACCTGTGGTGGCACAGTGGATAAAGCATTGACCTGGAAAACTGAGGTCGCTGGTTTGGAACCCTAGGCTTGCCTGGTCAAGGCACATATGGAAGTTGATACTTCCTGCTCCTCCCCCCTTCTCTTTCTCTCTCTCTCTCTCTCTCTCTCTCTCTCTCTCTCTCTCCCCCTCCCTCCTCTCTAAAAGTAAATACTCTTTAAAAATATATTTTTGAAAAAAATATATATATATTTTTTGAGACTCATGTTGTGGTATAGCACATGATCTATCTTAGAGAAGATTCCAAGTGTACTACTTATCAGTGTGTACCCTGCTGTCATTAGTCAGAGTTATCTCACTATCAGATCAAATTGGTTGGTAGTGTTCAAGTCTTCTGTTCTTTTGATGACTTTCTATCTTTGCTATCAATTATTGAGATCAAGTATTTAAAACTCCAACTTGGATTGTTTATTTCTCCTTATAATTCTGTCAGTTATTGCTTCATGGATTTAGGAACTCTCTTGTATTATACATAGACATTTATAATTGTTATATCTTTCTGGTGAATTATCAATATATAATGTCCCTTTTTATTTCTACTAATATTTTTTAATTTATTGATTTTAGAGAGAGAAAGAGAAGGGAGAGTAAGAGAGAAAGAAACACTGATTTGTTGTTCCACTTAATGTGCATTCACTGGTGGATTTTGGTATATGCCCTGACTCAGGAATTAAAGCCACAACCTTGGCATATTGGGACAACACTCTAACCCATTGGTTCTCATAGTGTGTGCCAGGGCATACTGGTGTGCCCTATGGCATTCCAGAGAAATATGTGCCTGTTGGGGACCAAAAAACCAACAGGGATTTTGGAGTTTAGATTTTTGGGGGACAGAGGTGTGGGGAATTGGCTGTAAGCTGACAGTCTGCCCATCCCCCCACCTCACTTGCCTGATTAGATTGCAAAAGGCTGTTAAGCTGTGGTGCTGGATTGTTTACATTACCTCCCATGTTCCCCAGAAAGGTTGGAGGCAATTTCTTCTATCCTTTGTTTGGTATAAAGTTAAGATGATATGTATGGTGAGGATTTTCTGCACTCAACACAATTAAGAGTAAAAAGAGAGGAATTCTTCAATGTATTGATGAGAAAATGATAGTTTGACTTTCAAATAGATGTCCAAACATTGAAGAAATTGCTGGGACACATCAGGCTCATGTTTCTCATAAACACAAGAATGAAAAACCAACACAGTCGCACTGGGACCTGCCGGATTTACTAAATCTTACTAAGAATGTGTGAGTGTGTGTGTGTGTGTGTGTGTGTGTGTGTGTGTGTGTGTGTGTGTGTGTATATATATATATATATAACTTTTGTCATTTTATTTTTTAATCCCTCATTTTTTAAAATTTATTTATTTATTCATTTTAGAGAGGAAAGAGAGAGAGAGAGAGAGAGAGAAAGGGGGAGGAGCAGGAAGCATCAACTCCTATATGTGCCTTGACCAGACAAGTGCAGGGTTTTGAACCGGCGACCTCAGTGTTCCAGGTCAACGCTTTATCCACTGCACCACCACAGATCAGGCTGTTAACCCCTCTTTTTTATGAATTCTAAAAAGTATAACTCAAAAAATGTAACATAAAAATGTTAATATCAGAATAAATTTAATTTTATCATATTTATTTTGTTTAATTACCATAAAAGCATGCTTGGATTTTTTTTTTTATTTTATTCATTTTAGAGAGGAGACACAGAGTGAGAGAGAGAGAGAGAGAGAGAGAGAAGGAGAGAAAGGAGGGAGGAGCTGGAAGCATCAACTCCCATGTGTGCCTTGACCAGACCAGTGCAGGGTTTTGAACTGGCGACCTCATGGACTTTATATTTTTTTCTTTAATATTTGACTTATTATAACATATTTCTCAGAAATTTGTATATAGTGCGCCTACAATTATTTGTAGAATTTTAAATGTGCCCCGACTTCAAATAGCTTGAGAACCACTGCTCTAACCTACTGACTTACCCACCCAGGGCTACTAATATTTCTTAAAATCTACATTGTCTCTAAGTAACATAGCCACTCCAGCTCTGTTATGGTTACTGTTTTATGGCATACATTCCATATATATAACCACTAGGGAGCGATGCTCTGCCCATCTGTGGCCCTTGCTTCATTGCAACCAGAGACATGTTTTAGCAACTGAGGCAGAGGTTATGGAACCAACTTGCTCCAATCGAGCCATGGCTATAGGAGGGGAGGAGAAGAGAAAGAGAGAGAGAGAGAGAGAGAGAGAGAGAGAGAGAGAGAGAGAGAAGCAAGAGGGGGAGGGGGATAGAGAAGCAGATAGATGCTTTTCCTGTGTGCCCTGACTGGGAATCAAACCCAGGACATCCACACACCAGACCCACGCTCTACCACTGAGCCAACAAGCCAGGGCTATCATTCTTCTTTTTAATAACAGGTATAACTTTCCTCTTAGCAGTGCTTTTTGCTGCATCACTAACTTTTGGTATGTTGTGTTTTCATTCTTATATGTGTCAATAAACTGACACCTATATGGACAATCAATCTGTGACAAAGAAGATAAAGTCTTTTTAATAAATGATGTTTAAAAAACTGAACAGATACATGCAAAAAAGGTGAAACTAGACCAATTTCTTATACCATATACAAAATAAACTCAAAATAGATTCAAGACTTAAGTGGAAGACCTAAGACCATAAAACTCCTAGAAGAAATCATAGGAAATAAACTGACATTAGTCTTAGCAGTATTTGGGGGATACAGCTTCCAGGCAAAGATAACAAAAGTATAAATAAAAAAATAAGACTACTACATCAAACTAAAAGGCAACACTCTAAATTGAAGAAAATTATTTGCTAATGATATAGCCATCAAGTGATTAATACCCAAAGTATATAATGAACTTTATACAGCTCAAATTTTTTAAAAATCTGATTTTGAAATGGGTGAGGAACTCAGTGAAATAAGCCCAAGAAAGACTAGTATCATGGCTTCACTTATATGTAGAATCTAATGAGCAAAATAAATAATTAAACAATAGAGAAACAGACTCGGAAATATGGAGAACAGGCTGACAGCTGGCAGCGGGGATGGGGGTCGGGGAGGCTGAGTGAAAAAGGTGAAAGAATTAAGCAAAGAAAGAAAAATGTACGGACACAGACAACAGTGTGGGGGTTGCAGGAAGGAAAGGGGGTGGGGGAGGTGGGGGAAGGTAGAGGAGGGATAAATGGTGATGGTGGGTATAACCTGTATAATTTTACTAACCCTCACCCCAATAAATTCAATCAAAAATTTTAAAAACCTGGAATGCTGAGGTTGCCGGTTCAAAACCCTGGGCTTGCCCGGTCAAGGCACATATGGGAGTTGAAGCTTCCTGCTCCTCCCCCCTTCTCTCTCTCTTTCTCTCTCTCTCTCTCCCTTTCCTCTAAAATGAATAAATAAAAATAATTTAAAAATGGGCAGAGGACATGAACAGACATTTCTCCAAAGAGGACATAAAACAGACACATAAAAAAATGTTCATTATCACTTTAACATCTCACACCTGTTAGAATGACTATTTCAATAAATCAGCAAACAAGTGTTGGCGAGGATGTAGAGAAGAGGTAGCCCTTGTGCATTGCTGGTGAAATCATTCATTCATGCAGCCACTATGGAAAGACAGTATGGAGATTCTTCCAAAAATTAAACCATATGACCCAGCAAATCTGCTTTTGTGTATTTGCCTGAAGAAATCCAAATGCTAATTTGAAAAGATATATGCACATTTGTCCTACAATGATAAATGAAAAACATTAAAATTCTCCGGTCAAACAAGGTGTGCAAGGATTTTTATACTGTTCTTTTTTGTTTGTTTGTTTGTTTGTTCAACGGTGGATGCAAAATAACTTACTGTAATATAAAGAAAGATAAGAGCTGAATGAGTATGCCACTAATGGAGAAAAGGAGTATTTTCACAAAACCAGTATTTTTTCCCCTTTTCATCTCCATTTGATGTCAATCAAAACATACCATTGGCCATTTAGCTTTTTAAACAAATGCAATGCTTGTGCACATACATCAATTACTTTATATACAATAAAGGAATGGGGAAGTGGAAAATGACAGAATAGAGAAAACTCTACTGTAGTAGTCAGGATGTGATGGGAGTCTTCCAATTTAGAGTATCTTCTTGGTCTGAAGGAACAGAGCTCTGGAGTAAAGTAGCAGGTTCCATTTTTAGCAGATGCCTCTTGCCTGTTGTTGGAACACATCAATTGTATTTTCATCCTCCATTTCCAGCTGTGCAGGTGTGTCTGTTTCATTGATTCGCTGTCTGTCAAATCGGAATCTGATCTGCCTCATTGATAAACCCTGTTGTTCCCAGTAGGCTTTTATTAGTTTACTAAGTGATGTATGCCTCTTAATCTCAAACCGCACCACAGAATCATTCCACCCTGCCACCTGCAAATTAATATGATCATCGTTCCCAGTCTTGACGCCTTCCTTGGACTTTTCAATCCTCCATGGCAAGTGCCAGAATCTGCTCAGCTGCCGCTTCGTGAAAGAGGTACCAGGTCTGCACGGAGCACAGAACAAGAACACAAGCAGCACCTGGAGGGGTGGAAGGAGGAGGCGGAGGCCTTCCCTTCTTTCTTACTCAAAAAGTGTATACACATGCATATGCACGCGCGCACGCACACACACACACACACACACACACACACACTAGCCAGCATTGTAAAGTCCTCCCCACCCCCTAAAATCCTTGCCTGTTGGTATTTATGCTCTTGCCGAGTTTTCTCCTACTTTGGATAAGCCTGGACTGTGTGAACATAAGCTAGTTTGTAAAAGACATTGATTTCAGTCTCATCTTTAGTTTTTCGTATTCCTCATCTTAGGGAAGTTGGAGGGCATCCAGGCAGTCTTTGGAGAAGTCCACATGGAGAGTAACAGGCCTCCCACCAATAGCCAGGATCAATTTGCCAGCCATGTTGAAAGCAGACCTCCCAGGTCCGGGAAAGCCTTTGTGACTAAAGCCCCAACTCACATCTTGGCTGCAACTCCTCAAGAGCCCCTAAACTAGAGCCACCTCATTTACTAGTTGCTCTCAAATTGCTGACCCACCTAAAAGCAGAGAATAGAATGGTGGTTACCAAGGACTGAGGGAAGGGAAGTGGAGAGTTGTTGTTTTATTGGTATGGAGTTTCAATTATTCAAGACGGGTAAAGAATCGAAGGCATCTGCTACGTATAACACATAGGACCTATAGTCAACAATCTTGGATTATGCACTCAAAACTTTGGTAAGAGGCTAGATCTCATATTCTTATCACAAAAGCAAATAAACAAACAAAAAAGGAAACCTACGGAGGTGACAGAGTCACAGGTGTATGCTTATGTCCAAATTCAACACATTGTATCCATCAAGTATATGCAGTTTTTTGTATATCAATTATAGCTCAATAAGGTTAACTGAGATGATATGTATTATTGCTTAAAGCCACTAAGTTTAGGAATAACTTGTTATAAAGAATAGGTAAATAATATACATCCTTTGCCTCTTTTTAATTTAACCATATACCCTAGAAATTATTTCATAGAATTTCATAAAGATCTTCCTCAAATTTTTACAGCTGGTAGCACTACATTGTGTAGCTTATTAAACCAGTCTCCTGTGCATGTGCGATTCCAATATTTTGCTATTAGAAATAACACCTAATTAATTACCTTGCGTTGTTGTTGTCAGAAACATAGCTCAATAGAGGTAGGGTGGCTGCTTCGATCTGTCATGTAGCTGTGGTTTTATTAGAGATTGCTAAATTTCATAAGGTTGCAACATTTTACTCCCACTAGCTCTATAGGAGTATACCTATTTCCCCACGGCCTCACCAATGGAGTGTCTTGTCAAGTTTGTTTTCTTTTAACTGCCAATTCGATAAAAGAGAAATAGTAGTTCTAAGGAGTTTAACTTTGTTTTACATACTTGAGAGAAATTGAGCATCTATTCATTTGTTTAAAATCCATTTATATGTTTTGTGAACTTTCTTATATTTTACCCATTTACATATTGCATGTTTAATTCTTTTAATTTGATCCTTGAGAGTGCTTTATATATTGTATATTTTAGCCCCCTAACTATGATATATATTGCAAATATTTCCTCCCTGTTATCAGTCAACTGATTAGTTCTAGAGTTAGAGAGGGAAGGCAGTAGAAAGCTACACGGCAAAGGGTTTGAATACAAGAAAAAGTAAAGAATCGAAGGCATCTGCTACGTCCTGTAGTTTCCTAGATCTAGTTCATCTTAGATCTTTCCTGATCATCTCCGGCTTCTTTAAAGTCTAGCATTTATCACCCAATCCACTGTCAGTTAGCTTTCTCTCCTCACTTTTCTACTAAACCTATTCTTGCAACAATGTTGCCAATGGACTCTGAATTGCCAAATCCAGCAAGCACTCTCCCCTCTCTCCCGTTCTTAACTTTATGGGGCACAACATGTCAATTGGGCATAAATCTAAATCCTGTCTTCTGTAGGCAGGTCATGTTTGTGCCAGATTCTTCTGATTGTCCCTCAAGATCCATTCTCCACCCCTTTCTTCCCTGCTTTTTTTCACCACATGAATGTTATCAATAAACTCTTGTACCTTTTTGGATTCCATTTGAGATCAATTTATTCCCTTGGTTTTATACCTGCGAGGTCATCTGGGGCTGGCTATATCCCTGTCACTGCTCCTCTGGAGGTGGCCTGCTCTGTGTGACGCCTTCTTACTTCTCAGTTATGGTGACCTCTCCTTCCCTGCTTGCCTTCAGGACTAGAATGGCATTAGCCAGCCACTGATTGCCCTGCCTGTCTGAACTACCTACACCCTTCCCACACCTAGAATAGTCCCTTTATAAATAAGTCTTTTATTAAGTTATGTTTCCTTTTGGAATTCTAACAATGTGCCATGATACATTGCTCCCTTCTTCATCTCAGTGTGTCCATGTACATTTAGGACTTGGATACTGCTCCTTCTACTCATCCAATCACATTCAGTAATTCACAGGAAGGTAGAGAAGGGAAAAATGAGACATTCCCTGATTCCTACCCTTTGAGATTCTAGGAATAGAGGTATCCTCACAGGGAAATAAAAACAAGCACATGAAACAGAAGGAGCATAAGAGATGTGCTTAAAAGCCACTGAGTGAAGCTCTCCTGAGGGTGACCTGGAGCCAATGGTAGATACAGAGATACAAAATGCCACCTCCTTACCTTAAGACAAGGCACTTCACTGGTGATCTCCATGAATCAGGCCAAGGTTAGCATTCACCTGAGACCACATTCTTCTTTCCCCAGTCCTGTCTGGTTTTCCTTACACCCTAAAGAGCATTCCCACCGTATTACCTGCCTTAATCTCCGCATGTAGGGAATTCATTCTAAGGCCTGTGGTCGGAGAACTCTAAGGATGACTATAATGCTGGGGGCCAAGGTCAGGCAGGTTCACATTGGATCCCGGCAGATGGTAGAGAAACTGTGGAGCCAGAAAGTGTTGGGCCATTCCCGTTTATTGAAAACTCGCGAAGACAGGCGAGCTAATAAAGGAAAATCTGCTATTCGCAGCAAGGGCTAGGGAGCCAGAAAAACTGCACCTCACTGTGGCAGGAGAGTGATCTGGGAGAATCACCCCGGGGGGGCGGGGGTACCCATAGCCTTATGTGGGCTATGCGTACATGCCCCTGCCACATGCTCACGCACTAATCAAGTAAAGTGCTTGCAGCTAGTAAACCCGCAAGCAAACCTAGCACAGCTGCCCCACATTGACCTCCTGGAGTTGGGTAACTTGTCAGCTCACCAGCAACTGGACTCCATCATGCGGTCAGTATGGTGTTCATAGTCCCGAGCTCATGCTAACAGTGCAACTGCTAAGGCATCACCTAAGCTGATCTCAATCTTAGGCATGGTATGGGTGAAAGGGATATACCGGCTTATAGAGTGTCTTACAGTTGAGAGATGCTGGAGGAAGATTAACCCATATAGGAACTATGGGGCTGAGTGGCTCTTGCAGAATGCCACTGAAACTTTGAAGAGAGAAAATGATCAGAGCATTCAATCACCAATTTAAAGCAAATGTCTCCTTGGCAGCTTGAAAGAGACCTCCTCGCCTGTAGCAGCAGAGCAGACAAAGCCGAAGGCTTACTTGTAAGAGTGACAGAATATTGGAGAAGGCTGAATGTCAGCCTGATCAGTCTTTCAGGTCAAAGCCTTGTCTCTGATAGGGAAAGGCTGAGACCCTGCGACCTGGGGCAGAAATATACAGATAAAGGCATTGGAAGGCCAGGAACTTTCAGATGCCTTGAAGCCTCTGGTCTTGCAGAAATGGCCACGCCCCTTGCTGAAAGACAGAAGCCCTTCCTTGCTTGAAGGAAATGCAGATGCCTCCAACCTGGCAGATGGCTTAACAAGAAATCCTCGCCATCTTCAGCAGCTGCTCCGCTCTTCACTTCTTATCTCAGGACAGATAATAAGAGTCAAACCTCAGTGCAACCCCACAGGGCAACTGTTGACTGGGCCAGAGAGAGGTTTGTCAGGGAGCTGTGGGGCCTGGCTAGTGCGTATTGAGCAGGAATGGGAGAACATGCCTGGGGGAGTGGGTCCTGTATGTGCTGAATCAAGGGGGTCAGAATATAAAACTCTCTACAGGAGAACTAATTAATATGGGGGTACTGTCCAATACCACAGGATGTCACAGATTTGCGAGGCTGCCAGCAGGTGATTTTAGTAGCTGCTGAATGAATGGTTCTTGAAAGCTTGAAGAAAGTGATGGTCCACATTAAATAAATTAGGTGTGTCAGAACTCCATTGCAGACTGCGAAAGAAGGACCAGAAGGCTTAGGGAAGTGGGCGTGCTAGACTGGATCTACTATATACAACCAGAAAACTCACCAACTGGCTGTGTTTTGGATTGGGTTGGAAGACTCTCCTTTTACCCAAGAGATAAAGGAAAGATGTATCTGTGAGAAGGGGATCAGCATGAATGAGAAGCTCACCAGTGGCTGTCTTCTGTTGGCTGGGGCGGCCAATAGAACATGCTTCTACAGAACTGAATGTCTACTAAACACCTTAACGTTCCTCCCCTTTCAGGTCTCCTCTTCCTTCTGTCTTCTCATTCTCTGTCACTCCAGTCAAAAACTCAGGAGTCAGCTTTGGCTGGTTGGCTCAGTGGTAGAGGGTTGGCCCGGCGTATGGAAGTCCCAGGTTTGATTCCCAGCCAGGACACACAGAAGAAGTGAACATCTGCTTCTTCACCCCTCTCTCTCTCCCTTCTTTCTCTCTCTCTCTTCTCATCCCACAGCCATGGCTCAGTTGGAGCAAGTTGGCCCTGGGCACTGAGGAGGGCTCCATGGCCTTGCATCAGGCATTGCCAGGCAACTGAGCAAGGGCCCTAGATGGGCAGAGCATTGTTCCCTAGTGGGCTTGCTGGGTGGATCCCAGTCAGGGCACATGTGGAAGTCTGTTTGTCTGACTCCCTGCTTTTCATTTAAGGAAAAAAAACAAACAAAAACTGAGGAGTCTTTCTCGATTCTTCTCTTGCCTTCACCTCTCACTTTTTTCAGGAAGCCTGTTAACTCTCCCATACAAACATATCACCCTCTGGTCTTATTTCTCTGCATCTGCACTGTGGCTGCCCTAGTCTAAAACACTATCTTCTCAACTTTGGGATACATGACGGGTCTTTCTCTAGTCTCCCTGCTTCAATTCTTACCCTCCTGAAACACACATTCCACCAGCAGTTAGAGGGAAATTTTTAAAGCATGAATCAGATCATGCCTTTCCCAGCCTGAAACTCCCTTAATGACTTTCTATTGCCCTGAGATAAAATCTGTCACCCTTTGCCACAAGGTGTGTTAATCCTGTCTTTTCTTTTCTGTACTCTGATGCTTTGACATCTTCAGCCTTGCTAACCCTGGAGGTACTGCCCTTCGCAGGCATAGCTGATTCTTACAGATAGTAGATAACTTGCCCACAGTGCACTTTTCAGATCCAAACCAACCAATTCAGAGCCCGCTCCTCCAACCACCTCTCTATCACGTTCTCACACACAGGGCCAGTATCCACCTGCCCTAATCACCCCGGAGCCAGGTACCAGACAGATGCGGACAGCTTCTATGTCCCAGAGCAAGTACCAGACAGATGCAGACAGCCTCTCTGCACCAGAGCCTGCTGATATTATTCAAACTAGCCAATCCTACATCTGCTTACTCTGCCTCACCTGTTCCTTCCCATGAAAACCACAGTAAGGACTCTTGCCTATAGTTCCCTCTCACCTTCTGCCTCCCAACCGACCCTCGTGCTCACCAGTGTGGCCCCTTCTGGCATAGAATGTACCCTCCTCTTGGGAAATGTAACAACACTGTCAATACCAATTGCCTCCTGATCTGTTGACCTTACTATATCTCAAATTTTCTATTAATACTGTACACTTTTAAACACGAGGCTTCTCAAAAGTGTCGTCAGTGGAGATTGTCCCTAATTGCTCATTTCCTCCGCCTCAGCTTAACCCAGTCTGGCTTCTGTTCCCATCATTCTACTGACACTACTCTGAGCAAGGGTACCAATGAACTTTGAGTTAAATGATGACCAAATAGAATAGGCATTTTGGGCCAGCCCCCTGTTCTTTCAGTAAGTAGTTAACAAATCTCTCTTTTGTGATAGACACTTGGGCTCCAAAGGTGAGCAAGGCAGGTAGAGGTCAACCTCCAAGGAGCTCCCATATAAGTGTGAGCAAGTGTGACTGAGCGTTCACAGGCACTTAGCAGGAGACACATCTGCTACTTCAAACTGGCAATGAAAGCCACAAAGTAAGAACAGGTAGGAGCTAAGTACCTTTCCTCTTCAATGCAGCACGGTTGTCAAGAGGGCCCGTTACCTCCAGCACAAGCTCTCAAGGGGCAGCATCATCTGCACGGCGGGCACCACCCAAGGGGAGGGCGGGGGAAGGGGAAGACTCAAGTCCAGAGCCACAGCCTTACATGGAGTGCCTGTGTCAAGAGGTTTGTTGCTCTCCTCCTTCTGTGGGAAGAAAGGGTGTGCTTTGGCCTCAGGGACAAATGAAATAAGGGCTCCAACAGAATGGTTACCGGCAAGGAGAGACGGTGGCCTTGCTCTCTGGGATGGCTGCTGGCTGAGCTATGGAACCTTTGTGCTTAAGTCTCTGCTGCTAAGGAAGTTCCTGCGAAAGCTCATCAGTGACCCCTGCCCTTGGAGGGTACAGAGGATGGATGCAGAGTGCTGGAATGTATGCAGAGACTGGATGCCTCCCACCTTCTGTTGCTAAATGAGAGAAACTAGCAAGAGCAGCCCCCTCAGAAAGTTTAGGTGATTTTCCCAGTTCATCAGGTACTAAATGGTGGAACCAAACCCAGGATTCCTTCCCTGGGTGGGAAGGGGAGTGGGCTGCAGGGAGGAGACCAATGCAAATGCAAGTGGTTTGGAGACTGGGGCCGAGGAGTAAAGGAAAAGGTAGTTTCTCAAGAGTAGAGTGATCTACCACCTGGGAGGTCAAGTCATGAGAAAAGGGGCTTGCCCACATCCCAGGGCCAATGGAGAGGCTAAACCATCCTGAAATCCTTCTTTAGCAGAAGGGTGTGAAGCAGGAGGGTATGAGGTTTCTGACCATAAAGAAAAAAGTTTGATGAAAATAGGGGTAAGGACCCTAAAGGGGAGAGCTGGGACATAAAAGAAAATTTGGACTAACTTATAGATCTGACTTGGCCTCACCCTGCACCATGCCACCTGCATGATAACCAAGAGTCCCTTATTGCCCCAGGACCAGCCTGTTTCTCTCACAAAACTAAAAGCAAAGGGTCTTGCCTGGCCAGGCAGTGGCACAGTGGACAGAGTGTCAACCTGCGATGCTGAGGACCCAGGTTCAAACCCCGAGGTTGCAGGCTTGAGCACAGGCTCATCCAGCTTGAGCACGGGGCCGCTGCTTGAGCATGGAATCATACACATGACCTCATGTTGCTGGCTTGAGCCGAAAGGTAGCTGGCTTAAAGCCCAAGGTCGCTGGCTTGAGCAAGGGGTCATTGGCTTGGCTGGAGACCCTGGTCAAGGCACATATGAAAAAGCAATCAATGAACAATGAAAGTGCCCAACAAGTTGATGTTTCTCATCTTTCTCCCATCCTATCTGTCTGTCTCTCTTAAAAAAGAAAAAAAATATATCAAAAAGATTTCCATTATGGCCTGCTAAGAAAAAGGGAAGGAGAGGGAGAGGTAGTGGAAACTAGGTACAGATAAGAATTATCAGATAATTGAGGCCAAAGAAAACTATGCAGACATTAGAAGGCTGCCCAGGTATAGCACCCCCTTGCATGGCACTGGGGAATTTTATATGGAGACTTTTTACATCACAACAGATGCTTTTAAATTTGTAGATGGTGCCTGACCAGGAGCTGGCGCAGTGGATAGAGCATCGGACTGGAATGCGGAGGACCCAGGTTCGAGACCTCGAGGTCACCAGCTGAGTGCAGGCTCATCCGGTTTGAGCAAAGCTCACCAGCTTGTACCCAAGGTCTCTGGCTTGAGCAAGGGGTTACTCGATCTCCTGTAGCCTCACAGTCAAGGCATATAATGAGAAAGCAATCAATGAACAACTAAAGCGCCACAACAAAAAACTGATTATTGATGCTTCTCATCTCTCTCCATTCCTGTCTATCTGTCCCTACCTATCCCTCTCTGACTCTGTCTCTGTAAATAAATAAATAAATTAGTAGATGGCTGCCTGACCTGTGGTGGTGCAGTGGATCAGGTGTCGACCTGGGATGCTGAGGTCACTGGTTCTAAAAGCCAGGCTTGCCCTGTCAAAGGCGCATACCAGAAGCTACTATGAGTTGATGCTTCCTGCTCTTCCCCCCTCCTTTCTCTCTCTCTCTCTCTCTCTCTCTCTTCTCTCTCCAAAATCAATAAATAAGATCTTTAAAAAAATTGTAGATGGACCTAGTTTTGTTTTTGTTTAGCTGGTGGGTTAATTGATTTCCTCACTTGGAACTATTGGCATTAAACAGGAATGTTATAGTTTGGTATTTGCCCTCTACCTGAATACCAAATGAAATCCACAATAAGCACAGTAGGAGTTGATAACAAGAGAGTATTGCCCAGATAGAACAGAAGGAAGAAAGGATGTCAAGAAATGAAAAAGATGATGTTGATAAGGAAAAGAATGTGTGAGATTTAGGTAGCTATATACCCACCAAATCAACCCTGGAGATGACAGAATAAGACATAGATGCCTGCAAACCCCTCTGGGTGAAGGGAAAGGTATAATTCAGTCAAAGAAATGTCACTGCACTGCTGACTCTTGAATGTGAAACTTTGCCTAGGGCCAGCCTATGTTAAGAGTCAGGGACTCGTTTAGACAAAATGGCATCAAACCTAAAAACATCTTCATCCCACACTTGAAGAGTTGGCATATCTTCTCCTAGTTCTTAATGATGTCAGGCATTGTGAAGAATCTACAGTTAAAAACTCCATGTGCATCAACCATGGAGACAAGCAAAACCCCTTCTAGATTTTGCTCAAGTGCTGTCTTCTCCGGGAGGACCACTCCGAGAACCTTAAACTGCCAACTGGCACCCTCTTTCTGCACTTCGAGTTTCCCTGGCCCTGCTCTGTAAGTTCAAAGAGCACTTAGCACCATATTCTATTCTATGTAATTTTCTTATTGCAGTGACTGCTTATTGTCTGCCCTTCCCACTACAGCAGATGCCCTAGAAGAATAAGGACCTCACCTATGTCGTTTAGCTACGGGTCTCAAGTGAACAGAACACTGGACTAATACATAATATACCCTCAGTACACGTTTGCTCAGTGAATGAAGAGCTGCTCCTTACTCTCTCCACGCCTCCAATCCTTTCAGAATCCAGTTGCGCTGTGACTTTAAAAGAGGTCGATTAGGGAGAACTAGGCCAGACGTGAGATCAGACAGCATCAGTAAATACTTCCTAGGTATAAATAAAAATTAGAAATAAACGTTTTTAGCAAATGTTTATTTATATCAAAATACAAAACATTTCTGAAGCAAACTAATGTTACATGAAGAGCAATTAAATACTAAACTTCTTTTCATCAGTTTAACTTGCAACACTCCCAAGACACCCTCCAGGACTGCACATCTTGTCATGTGATGTGCCTTTTCTTCCCCTCTTTTTGTTTGTTTGCTTATGTACGTGTTTGCTTGTTTCATTTTTAACTCACTATATGAACATGCAGTGTTACTGGCAATGTGTTGGTTAGTGGCCGGCAAACCTGAAAATACCAGCGAGTGAAGCCTGGCACAGCGACCTGAGCCGGGCGGCCTGCGGACTCATCCTCTCCCTCATGGAGTTGGAGGTGTCACTCAGTTTTTAACTGGCAAGAGTCAAAGGCCAAAGGCGTTACTGTCCTCGGTAGCCGGGGAAGGCATTATTGCTTAGGGCCACGGGGCAGGCGTGGCTCAAGGGTGACTTCTGGTCTGGTCTTCCTTGTTGATTGGGAAGAGGGGAGGACCACCTGGAGAGGCAGCGGCTAGAACAGGCCCAGAATGGGAGGTCAAGGGCCACTGTAGGAGGAATCCCCTTTCCCAAGAAAGCCAACAAGAGCTGAGACAGATGCCTCCCCGTCTCGACAGTCTGTGATTTGGTGTTTGGGGGTGCCTGTCTCTTGGACGGGCCCTTTATAAATGCTTAGTTTGTAGACTTTGAGGAAAAAGCACCTAGTGGAGAGTGTAGCTGTTTCCATACACCTCCATTTCTTGACAGTGAGGGGAGGGAAGGAGACAAGAAACGGGGAGTGCGCACGCTCCCCATTCATTACCATGACTGCCCCACTCCCAGTCAACCTGGGTCTCCCTTCCAGGCCCCAGTGAGTGCGTTCACTTTGGCATCGTGCACCTATAAGCACACCCACGCACCTATGCACGCCCACCTGCCAGGCCCACACATGCACACGTACACACAAATGCCTGGTCTCCTGTTAGAGAAAGGAGAAGAATGGTGTCCCATCTTCACCATCATCCTCTGTTCCAAGGGGTCCCCTCAGCCACAGAGGTGCCCAAGACCCAGCCCCAGGCTTGGCACCCGCTGGCATTCCCAGGCTTTGGGGAAGAAGGTGTCGCGCAGGTAGCGCACCAGAGACAGGTTATACAGTGTAAGGCTTTGGTACAGCACCGATGAAATGTTCTTAAGAGTTCTGATTTCTAAGTTGTCTTTTAGAAGAAATAAAAAGCTTACTGAAAAAATAGTGTTTTTATTTACTTTTCAGTTACAATACCTGAAGTTCAAATAGTAAGCTTCTAGTTGCCATTCAAGTTCACACTGAAAGGTGGTCCGTGTGCAGCTGTACAATGTGTCGGTTTGTCTTTAATAGGTAACCGAAGTCAGCCAACCAATGCCGTGAAGTCAGCTGTCCGTGATAACTGACTTGAACCAGTCCATACATACAGAAAAGAGAGAGAGAACACAAAAGCCACCCCGAAGTCTCCCACCCCGAACCCCTAGGGTAAACAAATCAAATAATAGACGAAATACAGCAAATTTTAAGGAACCGGTGGGACAAAGGAGGTTCAGTCCAGCTGGCCTCTTCAAGAACAGCACCATAAAGCACCCTAGCGCAGGTATGTTGTAATACTTGACATTCAAGAAATGGAAACGAGTTTGAACGGTCTTCAAAAGACCTGGCGTGGACAGAGGGTTACCCCCAAAGAAAGTCAAAGCAGGAAATCAAAGAGTTCAGCCTGAGAGCAAGAACTCCCATAACAAAGCTGATAAGTCATATCCAGACTAATTAGATAAGAAGGAATGCAAGAGGCTACTGGACACCTTAGAGGTATGGACTTTTTAAGAGGTCTTAGGGAGGCGGCAGCAGCAGAAGCCCCTCCCCACCCACGCTGCCTAGTCACCCCACTCTCAATGTCTGCAGACCCCTGGGTGAAAAGGAGTAAAGCAATTCATACCAAGTTGCCTCCACGCGTGAGATGGAAGAATTCTATCCAGGATGGTCGAGTCCTCCTGGGCGAAGAGGACAAGCGGAAGGTAAAAGGAACCTGACGTCCCTGCCATGAAGCAGGATGTGGTCCCTTCAAGTCGGTGGCCATGAAAAGGAAGGAGCACCTGGTGGAAGCACATGCCATCCGTGCCCTCAATCTCTGGCCCCACAGATGGCAGTTAGGAAATTAACTCCGCGTGAGTCAGTACGATTTTCGATTTTCGGAGATTGATGTAGACGACGTGGTGAATGGAGCTTTAAACTGCTATTCTCTACTAAACAAACCATCCCCCTCGTTCACACTTCAGTCTCAAGTCCCAGCAATCGAGATCATCCCATAACGCATCCCATCCCGGGCCCTGGGCACTGCACAATCGTGGCCAGTCTCTACAGACAGGAAGTATAGGATCTCCTCTTTCCCCTCGCCCTACTATTATATCGTCCACAGTGGCTCAACCTGAACATCTACAGCAAACAGGAGTGAAAGAGCCTAGCAAGAAGCCAAACAGCGATGCACAAACCCCTCTTCCCCAAGCTTCTAGTTGATGTAAATGGGAATGGACAGGGCCCACACCGATCCTTGGGGGAGCAGCTCCCAGTGGATCCGTCTGCTCCAAACACTCGTTCACACAGCACAGAGGCAACAAAATTAAAATTATGCCACTACACAGGGACCAGGGATGATGGCGCAGGCATATGGAACAGCTCATGTTCCTGGAAGTGGCCATAGCCTCAAAGGTTTCATCAGAGCACCCCTCCCAACAAGCTGTCCATTAACTGAGAGGTCGAAAGACACAGAACTTGGCTTACTCCATGTGCAATCAGGTCCCAGCTCGCTTGTGCCTTTGTGAAGGACTGGCTCTTCCCAGAAAGTAGATATCTTTGCTGGGCTGTCTCTCCTCTCCTCACCAACGCCCACCCTTTCACTATCTTTCTTAGGGCTTGTGACCAGGATTATGAAAGGGGCAAAGGTAAGGACTACAGCCCCTCCAGCCTCCATAATCTCAAGGTAGGGATTATGTCTGTTGTCTTCACTTTTCCTCACATGACTGAAGAGCCCAACTGGAGCCTGAAGGATGGGATGGGAACACACAGGCCAGTGACTCTTGATCCCACAAACCTTGATGCTGCTGAGGGTTCTAAGGGTCGAGCCTTGGGTTTAATGTGGACAGAAGTAGAGTTTAGAATGACCCGAGTCGTAGTGCAGCTACCAGGCCTCCGAGCGGCCTGTCCTGCTGACATAATTTATCCTACTGGCTACACATGCGCCAGATGTGGGACAGGATGCTTGCAGAAAGAGCAGGATCGCTCTAAGAGCCCAAGAATAGTCGGTGTGGCGTCTTTGGTAGGTGGGAAGGGGTCACAATCCAGGAAGGGGGACAGAATGTGCTGCTTTTTCTCTTGTGCCACCTCCCTGAAAATCTTACAGGAAACAGCGGTCTATAACCTCCTGTGGCCTCCAGAGAAGACTATGGAAAACGTTCATCACCTCCGAGGACAGACACACAGCCACTTTGACCCAGCACTGGGGCCCTCCCAGGACTGCATGAACAGAGCCCATGTCTCCTTCAGTGTCCTTAATAATAGGAAGTGTTTTGAGCAGATAATTCCAGGGGCTCGAGGATAGTGCCTGAGTAATGGAGAGTGGCCCACAAGGTATACGCTGCAGGCACAAGGGCCAGGAGTCAAGCTCAAGCTCCACCTCACCCCCCACTTTCTACAACCCCCTAAAAGTGTTAAAGGAGTCCTTCTCTTCATGAAGAATCTGGGTCCCTCCAATGATCAAACGCCACGAAACTAAAGCTCGTGGACAGGATGACACTGTGGTTGGGGAAAAGGGGTTGGAATGGCCCTTTTTTCATTGACATGCAGGACAAGAGCAGATAGACTGTGCTCATGAGCTTCCCCAGGTTGCCTGCACCATCTGGCCCTGCAACAGCTTCAAACACATCACTCTCAGCTCTCGGCGAGTCAGAAGAAAGAGCCGGCACCCAGGGGACCACTGCAGAAGCTGCAAGGTATGTGGCTCTGACAGCATATGTGAAGTCCTATATTCTCAGAGAGGCATTCTTCAGGGCACACACAGTCTCCTGCTCAAATAGAAGCGAGCTCCGGCTCCCCAGAATCTCCAGTTCTGGGTCAATTACTGCCGCTGTATTGTTTGGTTCTCTAAGTCCCGGGCCAGGTGCCAGGAGGAGTTTCTGCCTGGCTCCATCCTCCCCGCTGGGCCCAGGGTTCTTATCTCCAGCCTTATCCTCCATTTAGAGTCCCAGGATTAAAACCACTCCATTTCCACTGCCACCTTATTTTCCAAATAAAATACTAACTGGAAAGAAAAAAAGCATGTATGCTATATTTATACTAGATATCCAATTCACACAGATTCCAAGAAACTGCAGCAAGAACGAGCAGGGTATTTCTTTCCAAGACCAAGTCCAGGTGGTCAGCCTCACGGAGCTATCTCGCGATGCTACCTGTCACCGCCCCACACCCTGGGAGCACCGGGGTCAGGACAGGTAGTGATAAGCCTCTAAGTAATCTGACTCTCCCTTCTAGTGCTGTGGAGCCGGCCTCCTTCAGAGGCACTGTGAACCAACCCACAGCAACATGGGGATGAACTCAACTCTCCATCCTCACCATACTGAGCACCTCTGCCCAAGGTTTCAAGCCACAGTGTCCCCTCTCCGTGACAAGAAATACTATGGAACCTGGTTAAAGGGGCTGTCAGACCCGTAGCTCCCCACAACCTTCAGCTCACTTGTCCTTTCTGCAAGCTGATTGTCTTGTTGTTTTGAAGTTTTTCATATATACATATTTCATCAGAAATACCCAAGCAACTCAGAACAGTGTGTCTCAAACGAAGAAGCATAGAGGGAGGCGGGGAAGGAGGGCGTCAAGGCATGAGCTAGTGTCCCAGTCCGCCTGGGAGGACGGTCCTGCTCCAGACGCCTCTAAGCACAGGTACAAAAATAAAGCAAACTATGACTTTATAGAGATATGTACATAAGCTAGCTAGCTAGACTTTATATAGGTTTTCTCTCTATGTATACAGATATGCAGAGGGTGCCAGCCCCAGGCCGTGGGCCTGGCGCTGGTCTCCTGCCCTCCCACTTCCCGCTCCCCAGATGTCCACGTGCCTGAAGCGTCCCTCGTGACTATTGCATCTGAGCCTGCACCCACCCCCCTTTACATAAGTTCCCCTTCTCCTTAAAATAGAACAAATTTTATATATTTATATAATTTTATATACAATCTCCATAAAAAATACGCTAAAGGTGGTATATTACTAACTTCACCTTCCTACCAAAACAGAAGTTGCCTACAGAGAAAGAGTCAGCCAAAAAGAAGCCCCTGATCCTCAGGTGAATAGTGTGTCCCTACAAATCTCTTCACACACACAAGCCATACCACATACACACCCCAAACACCACCAACACACACATACACACACCAAACACATACCCCACACACACAAGACACACACCACAAACACATCGCCACACACACACATACACACACCAAACACATACCCCACACACACAAGACACACACACCACAAACACACACACATACACATACATGCATACACACATACTCTTACTTCCTGAGCCCTGGAAGGGAACACAGACTGGACAGCAGGCCGAATGCTGGAGACCAGGTTGAGAACCTGGTAAAAGCAGAGGTGCAGGTGAGACAACACCACTTCTCTGCCCCAGCCAGGACACTGTCCACTCATGACAGACCTCCGAGTGTTCACAGCAGGCAATATAAATATTCGTCAATAGAGTGACAGTTTTCCTTCCAAGGACTGCAATGTGACCGTGAGGAGGTCTACTCCTCTGGGATACCCTAACCTAAAGGAAGCAAACGGGCCCTAATCCCTCAGGACCAACTCAGGAGAGCTGGCACGTGCCCCTTCCATGTACATATGAGAAAGCCCCACACATGGTCCAAAAGCATGCTTGTGATATTCCTAAGGCTGAAAATGCAAATCCCCCCTCCCCAGCCCAACCTTTCTCCCCTCCCAGATTCCCTTCCCCACCCAGCCATCTCCCCATGTAAACCATGCACAAGTTCAAGATCCCTGGAGCCACAAACAAGTGGGGTGAAGAAGGAAAAGGGACCTAATGGGTGTGTATGTGAGTGAAAGGGGAGGGCTTGCCCTAGTTCCTAAAGTAAATCCAGGAAACCCAGTGCCAAGGAGAGGTGGGACACATTTCTTCAAGAACTAGACAGCCATGCATGTCACCATCTCGGCAGGGATGGGAAAGGCACAGAGTCAAAGGACCAAGGACAAGAACTGAGAATCTGTACTGCTCAAATTCCCCAATCTAGCTCTCCCAGCCGCGGGCACAAAGCTGACAGTTTTGTCATTGGTTCCCTTCAAAAACCCTTATTCCCACTACAGACCCACCACAGAAGAGAAAACCCACATGACCAACCGCTGGTTGCTGCTCTACCAGAGCATTTAGCCGTCACAGTACTGCAACTCTTCCTTCTCTCAGGGATGGCCAGCCATTAATGATATTTGCATTACGTCTTCATTGTTCCTTACACTACACAGAAACCCTTGGGGTATACGGCTGTCTTTGGATCAAACTCATCTATTGGAAATTATTCTATCAGCTTAAAATAAGGTCATGAAAATACTTCTACCCTCTCAGCAACCCAACACACAAAACATCTGGTAGAGATCATCTATTTGCTCATGAAAGACTTATTTGAAAGTATAGCTGGGGGCCCAGAAGTAACACAATGGACTAGTGTGGCCTCACTAACCATCAGAGGAAGGGGTGGTAACGGGCACCCCTAACCAAACAACAAGTTGCCAGGAGTACTGGGCTTTGATTCTTGGTTTATTGGCATCTTCTAAAGAAGAGATTGCTAGTTCTGCCTCTTGATCAGAAAGAAGGCAGAGTTGAAGACATCAAAGAGAACAGAGGCATGTCTGGTCAGATCTCACATTCAATCTCTTTCCCATCCTATGTCAACCAGACTGGTGGACTTAACCTATCCAAGGAAGAGAAGCTGAGAAAAAACCGTGAGGTGTCCCTTCACGGCTGGAAGGCATCTCTGTACATCAGGAAGAAAGGGGAGTGAACGCAAAATCCAAGCACCAATCTCCCCTCTTTATCACCAGCAGTGGTTTCTCAGGAACAGTTTTAGATCACGGGAGAGCAGGAAACGGCCACCTGCCACATCTGCTTGTGAGAACCAACACACGACACACTCATAGAATGAGCCTTCCTTCTCCACTGCCATAGCCGGTGACAGTCTGGGGATCTCAAGACATGTGTCCTCCTATTTTGGGGGCCGGAGGAGCCCCCAACAACAAATAGGTAAAGTTGAAAGACATCACAAAAAATATGTCCTTTGTTTGTTTTGGGCACTTATGTGTTATAGGCTAATTCTAGAAGCGAGGATGTCTAGCTGAGAAGCAAGACCTCTTCCAAGACCCAGTGTGGGCCTATATGCCAAGACCCCAACCCCATGGTCTTTTTGCAAGAACAGTATCACTCTCCCACAACTGTCCCAACCTGCCACCCCTTCTCAACCTGCCCTCACCCCAGGGTAATCACTCCGCTTCCTCTTTTTAGGATGACCTCCAACCTGTATGCTGCACCTTTGGCAACAGCTAAATTATCACATGACCCAGAGAGAAAAGTAAGCCTCAATGTCTCCTGGATTTGGTCTCAATCCCAGTACTTCCACTTCCTACTCCAGGACTGACCAAACTCTCTATTCCCCTTCCAGCCTCACAGGCACCTGGCAAAGAATCTGACCCCCTCCCTCTGCTCCAGGTCTCAGGCTCCCCTTCCTGAAATCCCCACCCCATCAATGACCTATTCTTTCTCCATCTGGACATAAGCACCCTTCCTGGGCCCTGTCCCCAAAGTGGCAAGTGCGGCCCCCCGTGGCTCTCCAGCTGCTGCGCCTGCTTCCCTTTACTTTGGAGAAGGTAGAACGGCGGAGCTGCGCTGAGGAGGTCCGGGGTGAATACACACTCTCCTCAAAGTGAGAAGCGCTCTACACCTTTGAACGCCCTCCTAGTGCCCCGCGACAACCCCTGTGACACCCTGCAAAGCTCCTTTACGTGCAAAGCAAAACATGCCCAAGATGAACCATGAGCTTTTCATCTATGTTCTCTACATAATCATAAAATGTACTTTATGTACAAGTCTTCCCTAACACAGCTCTAGCCCCTAAAAGGCTTTTTTTCTAACAAAATTGAAAGAAACAGCTCCCATCACCCACAGCTTCACCCCAAATTCTAATCCTGGGGAGTGGCAAAGTCACCCTGATGCTCTGGGAAGTCTGTTTCTTCCCTGAAGCTACTGTTTGGTCAACCTTGGGGAAAAAATTAAAAAAAAGAAACGTAGTCAGGACAGTCCACATTTTAACCCTATCCAGTCTCCGCTGCATTGAAAGGGGCACAGGTAAACAACTGAAATCAGTTCTATCCCAAATACTTTAGATCCCAAATAAAACAGAACATTTAAAATTATTAATAATTTCTCACCTCAATCCACCCTTGCTTGAGACTCTCCCCCTTACCACCACCAAGATACAGGCCCCTCAAACCCCCGATCTCTCAAAGAAAGCTACTAAGAAGATAGGCTGGCAGATATGGTAGCAAAGTTCCCCAGCATCGGCTGAGAGGGGCCACAAACAGCAATCCACACACACGACCCCTCTCCTGCCCGAGACCCGCTCAATGTTGTCAAGACACGGACTCCCCTTCTCCTTATTGCTCATTTTCTTTCCCCCCAACATTGCAGTCTCAGACTCTCCTAAGTGCTCAAGCACCTTCTCGAAACATCTGGCCCTTTTCCTGGTCTACAAAACCACCTAAGCCTGACAAAATTTCCATTTAAGATGCAGAACGGAGAAGCAGACAAAAGACTGAGACGCAGGAATAGATTTTTATCTGAGTTACTTCTCCTGTGAGGCTACCAGACCATAAAAGGGAAAGTTTGGAAGACATCTGATCTCCCACAGTGGAGCATGAAAGTCCTAGGAAGCTTACTAGTGCTCGTTGTAATTATTCAGGGGCAGAACACAAAGGACATTTGGTCCCTGGAGATGGCTACACCCCCACCATGCACACATTCATAACCACACCCTCACACACATGCACACAACCCAGCATTTAACCATGTGCCAGTGACATCTTTACCCTCCATCAAGTGGACAGAGAGGACTGTGTTCTGCCAATTTCCATCACAGTCCTTAAAGGAAGTACTGGAATAGCTCCCAGGGGTGTAGGAAGGCTGCTGGCCTTTAAAGACACTGTCATAAGAAGAAAGCCCTCTTGGGAGGAGAAATGAGTCCCAGGCCAGAGGCTGGCCATGTGTCCTTCCCTGTCTTGGGCAAGCACAGCACAGCTGCCACCTAGTGGCCAGCAAAAAGCACTGCTCCAACCATTTGGTCTGATGTGCTTGAGGTAGGGGGCACAGCCAGAGGAAGGAGTCAGCACCTTTGTTAGCACTGGTGACAGCTCACTGGTGGGTCCCCCAGGAAAGCACAGCCCTAGTCTGAGGCACCTCAGCCCAGAGTCCGGCTGTGACATCCTGAAAAAGCAAAGCCTTACACCTCATTTTTTCCTTTTGTAACCCAAAGGGCCTAGAATTCCAAGCACCGGGCTTAGGCAGTTTGACCTCGTTCATCCTGAAGACCCGCATCCCTGACGTCTCGCATTCACATTCCAGCATGAACCCGGCCCCGCATGAGAAATGGCATGGCGTGAGAGCAGACAGAGGCTGCGAACTGACCCCGCGCAAGACCCCCAGATCCCCGGAGGGGTACTCAGTGATCTCTGGTCAGGGCTCGGCAGCAGAGGGAGTGCCGCCTCAGGAAAGGAGACCTCGGCTCTTCCCCAGCTTTGGAAGCCCAGAGCAGTGCAGCAGTCAGAAGTCCCGGGTCCCCCGCCCCCAAGGGTACAGGCCCAGCCCCAGCGAGATGAGGCCGCCAACAAGATGGGGTCCAGAAACGGCCCCTTCCTACCTCTCTCATGACTCATCGCACTCAGACATGAACAGTGGCTGTGTGACTTGTGTGGCAGAACCCCGTCGGTGGAATTGGTCCCTGCGCACCAGGCAAGCGAAGCGAGTGCCGGGATCCGCATGGCAGAGAAGAGCGCAGCCTCGCCGCTCTCAGAGCCCCCCACCACCCGGCCTCTGTCACTGGGCCGAGCCACACTCACGGGTGCCTCAGTGCTTTGACTTGGCCAGTGTCTAAGCAGGTAACTGAGGAGAGGTAGATGTCCCCAAACCCACCGAGACAGCAGCACCAAGAAGGAAATACTTCAAGGAACCTGACAGCCACCTTCATCCCTGGCAGCTAGAAGGGCAGGCTCCCGCACAGGAAGAGGGACAAGAAACCAGAGGTGTTCCCACCCACCCCCCCACCCCACAGGGCCTTCTGCCCTGTGCTGGGCAGCACCACAGTCTTACTGGAAGAGAGATTCACCTTTGGTTATTTTAAGATGACCTCACAGAAGCTTCTGGGTGCTCTGGTTTGAACTAGGATGAGAATTTGGCCAAGAAAGGCTCAGGGCCCAGGCTGGTACCTACCACCCCTTTCACCTTCATCCCCATGCCCTGTCAGCCAGTTCCAGAACCCGGACACCTGAGGCCTCATAGCTTCGTCTGATTGCACTCTGCTGGAGCCAGGGTCCCCAGGGTGGGGGAAGGCCCAGGGCAGAGAAGAGTCTGCAGGCAGCACATGGAGAGCAGAGATAGGAGCCGCTGGCGGACTCCCCACAAGTGGCAATTAATCAATCTGGGAAATTAGCTCCCACAAAAGGAAAGGAAGAACCCAGTCAGCAGTTTTGGAATGGCGCCCCAGAGGGGTGCCGAGCCAGAGGCAGGATAGAAATAGAGCACAGGCGGCCTGGTACTCAGCTCCCCCGGTTCCGGAATGCGAGGCCCCGTGGCCTTCAAGGAGCCCGGCCCTGGCTGGATCAAAGGGACTGATGGATGAGCTCAGGCTTGTGCTGCGGGGCCTGCTTCTCCACCCGGCTGCTAAGCAGCTTCTACTTCTGAGCCAAGCAGTGGAAGGAAGGTGCCAGTATGGCCTTTTCCCTGCCCGCCATTTTTCACCCAGGAACCAAGAAATAGAGGCTTGTGTTTAGTTCAGTGGTAATGAAGCCCCAAAGCTGGCAGCTGGAAAGCATGACAAGCCCCCATTTCTGCTCTGGATGGAAGAAGGGAGAGCGTCAAGTGGTGAACTCAGCTGTGAAGGCGTGAGTCCTGTCTCAGGAAGAAGAGTCCCTGAGACAAACATCAGGGCACCAGCCAGCTGTCCGCCAGTCCTAATCACAATGCCACATGACTGCCACCCTCTTCCTGCCTCTGCCGTTGACCTCAGAAATAAACAGCACTCAGCTTCATGTACATATATATACACATAGAGAAACCCACAAACTACATACCTATGCATCTGCACCTATATCTATATATATGTAGAGTTTGGAAGGTGGGGTGGAAGGCCGGCCATCTTCCAGGACTTAAAAAACAGAAGCGGAAGCAGGGAGCAGTGAGAGACTTTGCCTTCCTCCTCACCTCCCAAGATCTTTGAGGAGGTGAGTAAAATCAACCTAGTCAAGAGGGGAAAAGTCGGGTGAGGCTGATACCTCCCCATCCCCAGGTTACCACCTGATCTCCACCCATAGCCGAGAGGTCTGCCCCAGTCCCATGTCCCGAAGGTGAGGCCAGCTGGCCAGGTTTGGAGGAGCCTCTGGCTCTGCCCAGAGAGAGAACAGGCAGAATAAAGGTCTGAGCAGCCCTCAGAACTCCCAGCCAGGCCAGGCCTCCACTGCCAGGAAGACGAGGCCCCAGCCCCCACCCCCATACACCCCCTCGCCCTCATCTCAGCACTCTTGTTCTGGGAGCACTTAGAGTTGTATGGTCACAGCAGAGTGGCATGGCCGGGGTCATCATGATCTACGCTGTTGAGAATGGCCTTCTGGTCTTCCGGGAGCTGGCGGTGGTACAGGTCTGAAAGGCGGGCAAAGGGGTCCGGCCGGGAATGTCTCTTCTTCTTCCGGAGGCAGACAGCTTCGTCGAGCCACAGAACCTGAGAGTTTGGAAGCTGCTGAGCCTGGGAGGCAGGACCGTCTAGGAAGGTGAGACACATACACAAAACAGATGAGAAGAAAAGAAAGTGGGTGACAAGGAAGACTGCGACCTTGCACTCCCCTCGGTCACCTGCCCGGGTACCTGCACAGGGTTTCTCATATTAAACAAAGGGCCACCTGAGCTTATGAGAGACCAGAGCCAAGTTTTTGACCATGAAGGCCCCAAGACTCCCTGTCTACTCCCCTAGTTCTCACGAGAGTCAAAAAAAGCAGAGTGAATCTGACCCTGGGTGCTGAGGATGGCTCCACAGCCTCGCCTCAGGCACTAAAGTAGTTCAGTTGCTGAGCAATGGAGCAGAGGCCCCACATGCGCATAGCTTTGCCAGGTAGGGGGCTTGCCAGGTGGATCCTGGTTGGGGCGCATGAGGGAAAGGAAAGGAAGGAAAAGAAAGGAAAAGAAAGGAAAGGAAAGGAAAAAATGAAATATTAATATGTTTTCTTTAGTATCTCCTGAGTAGCAGGTATCATTCCAGGTGCTGGGCTTGGGGCTGAATACATTTATTTTCATCCTTCACCACACTCCTTCCCTTCAAGCAATGCTGGATTTTACAGAGGATCCCACTCATATGCAACAGAGTTAGGCCTGGCCCTTCCTGGACATCCAGGGTCACTCCTCTGCCTCATGGCCTTCTGGGGATACAGAAACAAAGTCCATGCTTTCTGGAAGATCATACTTTAAGGCAAAGGTGAGAAGGACAAGACAAACTTTAAAGACTTAAAAACTACAGAGATAAAACTTTCAGATACTGCAAGTGCCACCAAAAAAAGATAAAATAGGGTCATGAGATAGCAAATGGCTGAGACCCTGCTACCTCTGAAAGAGTAACGCAGCATTTGAATCTTGAATTATTAGCCTTCCAGAGATCGGAGGGCAAAGTGTTCCCAATGGAAAGAACGTCAAGCGCAAAAGCCCTGAGCTGAGAGCAAATGTGACACGTCCCAGAGACAGAAGGAGGGCCGTCGCGGCTAAGCAGAGTAAACAGAGAATATGAGGCAGGAAAGACAGGCAGACTATCACAAAAAATTTTAAAATCTGTTCAGGTTTCAGTGGGAAGCTTCTGGAAGGTTTTAGTCAGAAGTGTGCATGAACGTGTGTATGTGTGTATGTGTACGTGTGTTTGTGGGTGTGTATGCACCTGTCCGTGTTGTTATTACATTCTCTAAACATCACTCTAGTTGCTGTGTGCACAGTACACATACACAGGATTCGGGATAGAGGCAGGAAGACCAGTTAGGAGGCTACTGTTATGGTCAAAATGAGAGATGAGCATGAGTCAGAATTTAGTTTTAGCAGCTGAGACAGAAAAAAAGTGGTCAGGATATGTTTTAAAAGCTGAGCCATCAGACCTTACCAAACAGAATGGATGTAAAATGTAAGAGCAAGAGAAGAGTCAAGGTTGAGTACCTGAGCAACTGGGTTGGCAACAGTGCTATTTATGAAACAGGGGAAGGACAGAGAAGTAGATGTGAAGAGGGTAATCAATAACTCTATTTTGGGCATTACAAAGGCTTATAAAACATCCAAATGCATGTTCAGCAGACAACTGGAAACATGAGACTTGAGCTCATGGAAGAAATCTGGGCTAAAGACATATTTGGGAGTTGTTAACATACATAGGAACAGGATCATTCTAAGAGCACAAAAGGGAGTATGGGCATCTGATGCACTTTTTTTGCAAAAAAAGAAAATATAGATGATAGAGATAGATGATAGATAGATAGATAGATAGATAGATAGATAGATAGATAGATAGATATAGGTCTTATTTAGGTTGAAATGTTGAAATGAGCTTACATAAGAAGTTGAAAATCAACTCTGGGCTCCAATTTCCACCCAAGCTCCAAAAACTTCATTTTCTTTTTCTCTGCCTCAGTATCCCCATCTATAAACTAAGAGGATAACAGCACCACCCAAAGGCTAAGGGAGAATCCAGGACTCACATTCTCTCCAAGATTCAAGGGACCCCCGTACAAGACTTTTCCACAACCCATTCTCTAAAGAAAGTTACTCTGCAGTTAGTTAGCAAAGATCTGCAAACACTGGTCAGCAGTCTTTTCTGACAGCCTGCCACATTCCCAAAACCATCAGTAAAAATAGACTGTGAGAAAAATATTAATTCTACTCTATCTTAGAAGCTACCTATTACCGCTGGATAAACATCAGATGTAATTCAAAAGAGGTGTCTTTTTTTAAAAAAGAGATTTCATGCTCTCATTAAGAAAAACCTGCTAGGTCCATGCCCCCAAAGCACTGAGTAGAATCCCATAATTCCCATGTCCAGCTAAAAAAGACTGAAATGATAGGGAGAAAACATATATAAAGAGATTGGAGTATTTCCAAGGCACACTGCAGAAGGGAAAAAACTAAGATACTATCTATGTTGTTTAAAAACATATTAAAATAATACAATATTTCTTTTCTAAAAGTGTATGCACAGGAAGGTTCTCGAAACCAGACATACCACTAAGAGGAATGGTTCCCAGGTAGGAGGAAACATAATATGAAGGACAATCGGAGATTTTTAACCTTCTCTTTTCTTATTTTTTACATGAACGTTATATTCATGTATTCACTGAAAATTAGCGTTAAAGAGAAACAAAGAATGAGAGAGCTGGTGGACTGAATTCTGAAGAAAACCCCAGGTTGAGATCCTGGAGCAAATAATCCCACAATAACGGCGGGCAAAGTGGAAAGAGAGGAGCAAGGCGCTTCCCGCCATTTACCGGATCGTTTCTTGGACTTCGAAGAGCCCTTAGATGACTTTTTGGGCTTCTTTATCCGTTGGTATTTCAGAGCCTCCAGCCTCTCAGGTGCAGCAGCGTTCCCGGGTGCAGGTGGATGTGTTCTGGAAAGGGACAATTAGAGAGGCACGGATCAGCTCCCAGGACAGGGAGCTTTTGAAGCGGGGCTGGAAGAAAGCCAAGTAGCTGGCCCATAGGAAAACAGAGGACAGTTCTATGGAGTCCCAGGTGTCCACAAGGGTCCCATGACACCTGCCTATTGCTCCTGGAAGGAAGAAAACCCAGTGGAAAGCTCCATCAGCTGGAGGTCTACCTCACATAGAAATGAATCTGTAGACCAATCAGAAGACCTAGGAGAGGGAGAGAGAGACTTTAATAGTAAGCCCCATCACACGGGACGCAACCGGGAGGAGCAAGGTCAGAGAAGAAAGCAGCTTCGGCATTTGACGTTCTTAGAAACCATCACAACCAAGACCTTCAAAGGAAAAGTCAAAGGGCAGATTAAAGTAGGACGTGAGCAACCCCAGCCCCAATCAACAGTATGCACAGGAAAGAAGGCCAGGGCCTAATAAGAAACCCGGCCCCCTGGGGCTCTTTTCTCTCCATCCACAAGATTCAGGCAGAACCCAGCAGCTAATAGCAACAAAGTCTTGTCATCTACCAACATTTTCGCAGGGCTGTCTCCCTGACCCTGCAGATTGGGCTCAGATTTCTTCAATCATGTAAGAGAATAAAAGAAGGGTTTAAGTAGATTACAGTGGTTAGAGTCCAAATCTGGCAGCCCTACAAAGCCCATGACATCTGTAGCATGAATCTCAGTATGTTGAGATTCAGCAGAGGAAACGAGGTTGTCCGAAGAGGAGACCATGTGGATTGGGCTCTCTCCCTCAGTCAAGTGGATATTGCCATTTGCCTGATGGATCAAATGCATGGTTAGACATAAGTCAACACTTTAAGTCTGTGCACCCCAGGTGACAGAGGAGACCAAAGAGAGCTGAGAGGACGGGTTGTCTGTGACTGTCTGTGCATATTGGAGAGAACTTGTCAAGAGTTATAAAAGAAGAAAATCTAGAAGATATGTTATCAATGGCATTTCTTCTCAAAGTAAGCCAAACTTGGAGCCTGGGGAATAAAAGGGGAAAGAGAGAGACAGGTCACGCTTCCTCACGCATGCTGGTGTCGGCACGCACTCTATGGCCATGAGAACGACAATCTGCTTCAGTCCCCACATCTCCCTCTTCCATCTCCATTGCAATTGGTTTGGGGTAAATCCTGATTAAAAGGAGTAGGACAGACACCCTGTGAGGGGAAGAGAAGCCCCCACAGGCGAGCAAGCAGTCCGAGGTATTTGAAAATATGACAGAGGGATGGGAAGGTTGCAGCTGTATCGCCCCAACACTGGATATCTTGGTGGAATTGAAGAAGAAGAAACTTACAGAAGAACTGTAGATAAGCCTCTGGTCTCTGGGGTTTCCTGCATTAATTGGCAATGAAGCAAGCTTCATCTTCTTTGATGGATGTCATCATTCCATAGCCCTTCAGTAAATAAAGTATCAAGAAGCTCCTCCAAGTTCAGGTCAGAGACAACTTCTTGATTTTCCATAGCCCCCTGAGAGCACAGAGCTAAGAAGCCCCAACCTACACACGTACAAAGGCACACATAGTCCAGCAGAGACATCGTGTAACTCACCATTAGAAGTCAGGTCTTCCACCCCCAAAGACCCAATCTGCCAATTCCCCATTCCTTCCTCTTTCTCAAACTCCACAGTCTACCCACAGAGATCCTATATGGCAGCGGCAGCAGCAGCAGCAGCAGCGGCTGGAAGGACTTTGGAAGGCAGGCAAAGGATGAAGATGGCTAGGGCATGAGGGGACATGACCTTCCAATGCTGGTGGACTGTCCTCACCCCCTTCTCATCCTTGACTAAGGTTTCTTCATGCTGCCAAGAAGGAAAATCACAAAGATAAATCTGCTGTTCAGTTTACCTGTCTTGTCTCTGGGTCCCAGGCAGCCTCCTCAGAAGGACCACACAGGTGACTGAGGTGTGGTCCAAGGAGGAGTACAGCTATCAAGTGGACCCAGGAAACAGTGCTTAAAAAACATAACCCACTAGGGTATGAGAGAAGTGGGTCCAGGGTGACCCTAAAAGCTCTATGGATTCTCCAAGCCAGGTGAAGTTTCCAGGGATGTATTATTACAATCAACAAATTGTTACCATTACCATTTTTATCATATAGCATCTCTATACCACTTACCACACCAGGCGCTGTATGATCTATGTTCTCTACCTAATTTTCTTTCATCTTTACAACTACCCCAAGAGGTAAATACTACAGTGACCCCGAGTTTCAAATGGAGAAATGAAAATGAGGCCAGGTAGCTTGTCCAGTTATCTAGGTATAGGATAGAGCCAAGACTCTCAACACCGGGCTACCCTGTTTCCCAACGTCTTCCTAATAAAGCAGGTACAGAAGTTCCATCACAGGACATTGCTTTCAAACGTCATCTGAGAAATCAACCTGCCCGAATGATCTAGAGGCAAGTCACTGCCATCCTCAGCCGTGGTGACAGAGCCCAGGAGAGACATATCAGGCAAGAGATGGCTACTTTAGGCAAAAATCCCCACACAATCATTATCTACTAAGGTGGATAAGCCAGTGTTCTGTCATGAAAGAGCCAAGCTCCAGCCCTTCCAGGACACCTGCTGTTCACCTGCTCTCACTTTTGGCTCAGCACTCAAACACAGAAACATGACAGAAGAAGGATCCTGGAATCACCAAGACACTCTCCCAGTGCAGAAGAAAACACAAACATCTGGAAGGACAGGAGGGAGGGAGAAAGGAGGAGGGCAAAAGTGGGGCTTTATTTTTAACAAAGTTTATGGAAAAGACATCCAAAATGTGGTTCAAAAGGCTTCGCCTGCAGCACGTTAGGCCCTTTGGACCTAACGACCTCCCTTTCCTAGGAAGGGTGAGCATGCCCCCTCCCTAGCAATGCAGAGCTCACCTGGGGGACTTCCAGGTAATGGGGGTTTGGGCGCTGGTGTCTCTCAGACAGGAGGAAGCTTGGGTTAAGCATCCCCATCTATCCCTGGAATAAAGCTGGCAAGCAAACCTAAGGTTGACTTGTAGGTGACCCTATCGGAACAGAATCCAGCCCTGGGCTCCGCAGGAAGTTGAGATACCAGTTCTCGTTCTAATCAGCCTCAATTCTCCTCAAACACACAGGAATTCTGCAAACTCTGGGGGGTTCCTTCTCCCAAGAAGAGCATCACTGAATACCTCAAAGCTTAGGGATCTCTCTGGACGGCAGTTCTCTGCTGCAGTGGCATATATTTGCAGCTCAAAACTACCAAAAAACTGCCTGGAATTTACTTTAACACTCTTCTCTTCTCTCTCTCTCTCTCTCATTCTCTCCCTCTCCATAAAATCCATATAAAAACCAAATCATGACCATTTAGCTAAGCTTACCTTAACTGCTTAGCTCTATGCTGACCCAGAACACTGGAGGAAAGATACTCTTATTCCTGATTCAAAATGCAGGCAAACCACAGGACAGGAAAGTCAAAATCCAAAATCCATTAAGGACATTTCCTGCCCTTAATGCCCAAACAGCTGACCATTCTGACACAATTTGCAGCGACCCTCTAGTCCACAGGCAGAAGCAGCAATTTAAAGAGCATGTTCCTCCTTTTCTGAATTGGCCAAGAGCAGACTGTGCGTGTCCGCTCACACTCCGCAGTCGGCGAGCCGAGGAGATCCACATGTGCACAAGGTGCAGGCAGGAAAAAGGCAGACCTATGCCCCATACACAAAATAGAGAGCCCGGCGTCTGGATGGCAGCTGCTACTCCACTTTGACCACAGATGGTACCTTTCTAGTAGCTCAGCGCACACACCAAATGCTTGGCCTCAGAAGTCAGGAGAAGCCTGTTCCAAATGAGAGCTCCTTCCTACAGTTCACTAGTCAGAGGCGGCCCCATCCACGCTCCCAGACCCACCTGCACAATGGAGGCCGAAGTCGGTATTGACGGGCAAGGGATCAGAGGGAGATATGAGAAGAGGGGTCCCACTGGTAGCAGACAGCGAGCTGAGAACACAGCTCAGCCTCCCCACCACTCACAAAGGACAGGTCCACGCATTACAGCTCCCCGTTTTGAGAAGGGAGCTGGGAAGAGGAGAAAAGTGGGGAGAGAGGGGGTGGGGGAGGAGAGGCAGGGAAACAGCTACAGGTGTGGGAAGGGACAGGAAAGAAACTGACAGGAACAGAGCGAGAACGGACGGAGGTAGACGTGTCACATCTCCAAGCAAGACCGCGTGGAGACACATGCATAGGCACAGCATGAAGACAGCAGCTGACAAGGGGCCTGCCGCCTCCCAATGGCCCGCAGCTACCGCACCCAGGACTGCCCGCAGCCAGCAGCAGGGCGAGACATGGCTCCCGCTGCCCAGCGCCGTCAAGGGCTTACTCTGAGGCTGTGGGGGAACCTTACTCTCCTAGGCTGGGGACGCTGACCAGACCCGCTGACCAGACCCGGAGGAAGCCGTGCTCTCATTGTGGCCCCTGGTTTCTGGGTTTGCCTTAGCAGTGACATGACGGTCCGAGAGCTCAGCTCTCTCGGACCTGACGCAAGTGGGCACAATGGGGCGAGAGGGGTCCGCAGCTGGGTGAGGGGCAGTGGAAGGAGTAAATAAGAATGGGGCCTAGGCATTTTCCAGAGGTGGGATGAGAGCTGGTCCTGAAGCTGTCACACCTCTGGGGGGTGATAGAGCGGTCATAACTGGGTGGCAGGGAAGGAGAGCAGTCACTGTCACTTAGAGCAGCTCACAAAGACTTCCTGACCCTCCTCGTTCTAATGGCCAGTGCTAACGGCCAAGGTGGGCCTCCAGCCAGACTCACGCCATCCCAGGGCCTCTTGGCTGCTGACATCTTCATTTATTTATTTAACATTTTAATATAGCTGCAGACTATAAAGAAATGGTATCACACCCTCATTATGGGATGCCTTTCTTCTGAATGCACAAGATCTGTAGCCCTGAGTGAGACGGATCAGCCTCCCTGGACCTCTCCAGGTGACGGAGGGAGGCAGCCTCTTCTCACTTACAGAAGCCAAAGCACGGGAAGGAGGCCCTCCCTCTCCCCTCTGAGTGCCGGTGGTCTACACATTCCCAGAAGCACAGCAATAACATCCATGGCAGAAAGAATTTTCTTAGTTTACCATGGGAGTGAGCGAGCCCTGCCTCACTCTAAAAGCCCTTTTAAGATACGTGATACCCCTCCAAACATCTAGTTCCTAAAACCCGTTCCCACAAGAAGGTGAGAAAGGCGTCACCACAGTGGACGACAGAGGAAGCAGTCTGTGCTACATCCCTGGGCACATCTGGCTCTCACCAGCTCAACTTCCTTCTGCCTAGGTCACCTGTCCTCTCTTCTTCGGAGCTTCTCCAAAGACTCTCCCTACAGCTACAACCCAGGGGGGTCGGGACCTTGACAGCAATTTGAACCTAAGGGCCAGGTCCACCTCTCAGTCTTGTAACAGCCAAGGATAGGCTGCACAATGCAAGGCGCCTTGGAAGTGGTGGCATTGCGCTTCCCTTGCCTCCAGAGTACCCCACGTGAGCCAGCAGTCCAGGAAAGGAGCTGGGCTGCACTGTGTTGTCTGAGAGGGACCAACTCTTATTAAGATCCTGAGAGGACAGTGAGGGACTAACCACCAAGGAAAGTCTGAGTCTTGAGGGGGTGAAGGAGGAAGGGGGTGCTGAGAAACAGGGCAGAGAGGGGGCAGGGCATTCCTGGGTACCAGTATGGCCCCAGATAGATTTTTCAAGGGTTTAGAGATGCAAAGCAGAACTTAGGCATTCTGGGTCCCTCCGGGTGCATGCAGGGTCCCAAGGGGCATCTGTGGAAGCTCTGAGTGTGTTGGCAGCAGAATGGCGAGGTGTTTGAGTAAGGAAAACTGCGGGGAAGCTGTGGGAGAGAGCTTAATATGGAGGGGCGGGGGGTGGGGGGGTGAGAAGCTGCAGCTAGGCAGTGCTCGAGCGTGGCCTGTGGGGCTGTTGGAGCAGCATGATGTGGGGAACCCAGAAGCCTTGAGAATCAAGGAGCAGAGGCTGCCCCCCTATAGAGGGGGTGAAGGGAGGTGGTCTGGATTCCCCTGTAAAGGAAGCGATGGCCCTGCCAAAGCCCCGTCCGCCTGTCCACCCCCCGCCCCGCCCCAGCCGTGGAGCTCCCTTACCTATTGAGCTGAGGAGAGGCTTGTCTCGACAACACTGCCCAGATAGCTGAGATCAATCAGAAACAAAGCAGTTATCAACACAGGCCATGGGGGGACCACCCACGCACACCCAGAGGGAAGGGGGAGCACAGGGACCAGAGAACCGACAAGTGACAAGCGAGGCCAGAGAATGGGGCGAGGGGAAGGAGAGGAGAAAGACAGAGACCCAGACGCAACGATGGGACAAAGCAGATGAGAGCACTGCAAAGCAGACAACAGGGCTGCGCCCACAGCATCTCCTGCGCAGACACGGCACGTCCGCCACGCCCCGGGCGTGCTAGCTCCACCTCTCCTCCTCCTCCCGAAGCCCGCTCCCTCCGCCCCCCCACCAGGAGCAGAGTGGGAGTGGGAAGTGAGGCTTGCACTTCCAGGTATCAGACAGGGTGGGAGTGATGGGGCAGGGGAAGGGCGCCGGGCTCCCTCCTCCTCAACCACTGCCCATCCTGCCTACCACCGAGCCAGCCTCCTCTGGAACTCGCAGCTTCCCTGCACAGGCGGCCACAGAAGAAAAGAGACCAAAGGACTGAACCAGAAAGTGGGGTGGGGACAGGAAGGCCTGGGGGGGCAGGGGCACGACCCAGACATCACAGGCTCTTCTGAGCAAGTTGGCCCAACCCAAAGAAGATGGAGGAGGAAAGGCAGACAGAAAGACAGACTTGAGGAGGAAAAAAAGAGAGGAGGAGAGTAGAGGAGGGCAGGAGAAGAGAGACAAGAGAAAAAAGAGGCACAGACAGGCGTCCAGGCTGACTGGTACCTGGAACACCAGCTGCTACTGTTTAGAGTATGCTCTCTCAGGCAGGCTGATCGCAGGAGCTTGTCTGTTTGTCTGTCTGTCTGCAGCTCCCTGCGAGGCACACAGGTTGGGGTGGGCTATGTGGCTCCAGGCACATGATTCACAGCCTATGATCTGGCTCCCAGCCTCCAGGATGTGCCCCCCAGAGAGGCTGTGGGAGGGGACCGGTGCTTGCTAGGCTGTTAAGAGCAGGGTTGGGAAGAGGAGCAAGCCCCTGGCCTGGTGGTCCAGGGAAGTCAGGCTTCAGGGTCCTGCTAAGCAAGGAAGAGGGGCTGGGGAAGGGAGACTGGATGCAAGGCCTCTGGGCAAACCTTGGAACCAGCCCAAAGCCAGGATCACAGGGATGTGGTGAACTCTCCACTCCGAGGGGAACTGGGAAAACCACTCACTGGGACAGGCCACGCCCCTCCCCTGTCCACTCCCTGGCACCCTGGGGGCCTCCTGAGTGCTTTGGGCTGAATGGAGAAGATCCCTCACGCTCCTGGCAGGGTACCTGGGCAGGTAAGCCCCATCCCCACCCCAGTGACCACACCCTGCTGTTGCCAAAACCAGAACTCCTTTCCCGAAAGGATGCTGCAGTATGTCCAGACAAGCCCTGTCAATCTGGTTGATGGAAGGGTGGAGGGCAGGGCAAGGGATGGGGGCAGGAAGATGACTAGGTGAAGGTGGGCAGGAGAAACCAGCTCACACTCACCCTGAAGTAGGTAACTGTGGTGGGGGGGGCTCTGGTCGGAGCAGCTCCTCCCCCATCCTTCGAGGGGAAGGCGTCTGTCCAAACACATCCAAGTTGTCCGCAGGCCCTGTGGGGCCTGGTGGAGGAGAGGGGTAGCCCGTGGCCAGAGTGGTGAAGCCCACGGTGGGCCGGTAGCTGGGGCTCCCGCTGCGGCTGCTCTGAGATGGGGAGCCAGTGGATGGCGTGGACTTGCAAGAGAAGCTGACAGCGGCCGGCGGCTGGAGGGTGATCTCTGACATCTCAGCCTGCTGCAGGAGGCCAGGACGAGGCCGGGCCCGGGCAGCGAGCTCAGGGGAACCAGTACGGGAGCTGAGGGGGCTTTGGGTCAGAGGTGAGAGCCGGGAGGGCTGTAGCACCACTTGATGTAAACTGGGCTCGGTGCGCCTGGCCTGCCGGGGGCTGGGCCGTGGCCGGGGCTGCGGCTCATACCACCGGGTGTCCAGGCCAAATGTGCTGGGGCCACCGTGTCCCCCCGGCTCGGCCGGCTCAGGGTAAGGCAACACGGGTATGCCCATACCTTGGCTGGTATGTCTTAGCTGCCCTTGGCTCACCAAAGATTGCACAGGTCTGTCCTGCCACTTGGTGGCGGTGGGCACTGGGACAGGGCCTCTGCCTGGTGACTTGCCTGCCCAACCCTTTGGCGCCTCCAGCGACAGGATGCCCGGGTAGGCGGAGGGCACCTGGAGGGAGGTGGGGGGCAGTCCTCGGGGGAGGCAGGCCTTGGGCTGCAGACTCTCAGCTACATCACAGGGGTGCAGCTGGTGGGGGAACATCATGGCTGGAGTTTCCAGACCCCCAAAAGGGAATTCTGGCCGGCCCCAGGGCTCAGGGGAGCGCCCGCCGGTGGGAGTCTGAGTCAAGGGCAGCGTGCTGTTGGAAGCATTCTCTCCGTTTTCCTCCGGGATGGTGGGGTGGCCAAAAGGCCCCTCGGTATGCAGCGGTGGGGAGGACATGACAGAGCTCAAGGGGCTGCCCACTTCTGGCATGTAGAAAGGTGGCGGCTCCACTTCCCCAGGACTGCTGCTGCTGAGGTACCCATAATACTGGCTGTGGTGGAAGGGCCGGGGCGCGGGGGGCCTGGCTTGGCCCGTAGCCTGGAGCCGACCTTCCAGGCCACTGGGGCCCTCCAGCCCGCGGGGCTGGAACCGAGGGCTGTATGCTGGTGGTGGCAGATAGGACTCCTGGCTGGATGACAGAGGGGTCAGCTGGGACTTCAGGGCAGCCACAGACGTGGGCACAAGCGGGTCTTCATTCTCCTCGTCAGACTGGCGGAACTCGGGGTACATGTCTGTCTCCTCCGCAAAGGGAAAGCCCTCGATGCGTCTGCCCTTCACCGAGGGCTCCGCCTCGGAGGGGCCCATCACAAAGCGCCCATCAGGGCCTCGGCTGATCAGCTCAATGGGTGTTGTGGCCTCAGCCTCGGCCTCAGCCTTGGCCACACTGTACTTCTTGCTGCTGATGGCCCTCTTGGTCTTCTTATACAAGGACAG